>JAPDVU010000008.1:81446457-86246457 GCA_026230045.1 Corynorhinus townsendii
TAAGGTTCATACATGTTGTAACCTGGATCAGAATGTTCTCCCTTTTTAAGACAGAATAATATTGCATTTCATGGATGATGAGGGTTGCTTCTCCCTCTTAGCTGTTGTGAATACTGCTGCTCTGAACATAGCTGTGCACATATCTCTCCAAGATCTTGCTTTCAGTTATGTTGAATATATGTACCCAGAACTGGAGTTGCTGGATCTCATGGAAATTTTATCTTTAATGTTTGAGGAACCACCATGCTGTTTACTATAGAGGCTGCATCATTCTACACTCCCAGCAGCAGGGCACAAGCATTCCGGTTTCTCCACAACCTCACCAACACTGCTCTTTTCTTCTTTGGTTTGTTTTTAATAACAACTGTTCTAATGAACGTGTGGTGATAACTCACTGTGGTTTGGATGTGCTTTTTTCTAACGATTGGTGATGTGGAGCATCTTTTCATGTGTTATTGGCATTTTGTATATTCTCTCTGAAGAAATTTCTATTCAAGTTTTTGCCCAATTTTTAATCGAGTTGTTTTTTGTTGTTGGTGAGGGGTAGGGCATTTCATGTCTTATTCAGGGCTGTATCTCTGGCATCTAAAGCAGAACCTAACGTATAGTTTGCACTGTTCCTTATTGAACACTGTGGAATTAGTGAATATCTTTCACTCTCAGGAGTCACTCAGTGAAGTGGGATTCTTCCAAAGGGGAAGATGGATATGACACGAAAGGCAACATCCTACTTGCTTCACCATCTTACAAATCCCGTGCAAGTTCCTTCCTAGAACTTGGTCAAGTTGAGCTCATGTCCAAGGGAGTTCAGGCCAAGGGGAGCATCCCACAGTGAAGGGATTCAGGCTTTGGGGTTAGACATCAGTTCACATCCCAGAGCTCCTTCACTCACTGACCAAATGCCCCTCTAAGTGAATGCATGAAATGGGAATATTAAGACCTGTCCCATGAGGTGCAATGGGAAAATGGGGGAGAAGTGAGGTAATAATGCTCTGTAACTGATCCTTCCTTCCTTCCTTCCTTCCTTCCTTCCTTCCTTCCTTCCTTCCTTCCTTCCTTCCTTCCTTCCTTCTTTCTTTCTTTCTTTCTTTCTTTCTTTCTTTCTTTCTTTCTTTCTTTCTTTCTTTCTTTCTTTCTTTTTTGTCTTCTTCCTTATTATTCTAAAACTCTGATCATAATATCCTACAAACAACAAGAAAACTGGGACTTACATCGTCCCTAGTGCTGAGCATATAGTATCTATTGAGCACCTTCTCTATAGAATATACTGCACGTATCTTCAGAGATCTGTAAGGTGTGGGCCCTACCCCTGGAACAAGGCTGGGTGCCAGGGGAATGGGAGGCCAGAGGAAGAGGGAGCATTATTTCTGGAGTCTCAGCTGGCTTGCAGGGAGGGGAGGGCTTGGTTAGGCCACGACAGTTTCCTGAAGTGGGGAGAGCAGGGCTTGAACTTCAGACCCTGTGTTTGGACTTCTCTTGCCCAGTGGAGGCTGCTGTTAGGGTTTGAGCAGGAGAGTGCAAGGGAGAACTGGGGAGGACTAGCTGGGCTGCAGGGGACGCATGGAAATCATCTAAGGAAGGAAGGCCTCACGGTGAGGAAGTTCCTCCTCCGGGCTATGTTCCTGCCACTGGAACTGAAGTTTGTTTTCCTTCTGCCATGTGTTAGGGGGAAGGAGAGGAATGCTAATGACTCTCCTCCATGACCCCCCCCCCCCCCCCTCCCTGCATTGATCTGTGGAAGGGGAGCTCCATCACCCCCTGCTCTTCCTTCCTTTCCCTGTGTGTAACTGTCTGCATGTTACTAATAAGGGCTTAACCAGAATAGAATAAGTGCCAAGGCAGCTTTGGCTTACAGAGCTTCTCCCAAATTCTTCCTTCCTCTCATTCCCTCTCCCCTCTCCTCCCACTCCTTTACCTTGCCCATGCCTGTCCTAGGGGCTCAGGATAGAGGTCACCCTCCTGGGGGAGGTGATCCCCCAGTCCTTCCCAGGAGGGCTCACTTCTGCTCCTCCCCAGGCAGCACAGGTGCCCTGGGAAGTCAGGTCAAATGCAGACGATGTAGGAGAGGAGCCAGGGGAAGCTGGGTGTCCACCAGGGAGGTGATTAGCTCTGTGGCGCCTCCAATAATAAGCTGCGAGGCTAACAAACAGCACAGAGGCAGTGGGAGGCAGGCTCTGCCGGCTTTCTGTCCTTGTTAAGGTGAGATGAGGAGGAAGACCTTGAGAATTGCAGACTTTTCCTGATTACTACCAGCTCCCAGCCAACAAGCCGCAGAAGGCAAAGCCAAGGCTTAGTGAGGAGACTGAGCAGCCAAGTGCTGCGGGGTTGGGTTTCCTCCAGACCCCTGGGACCCAACTTTTGAGAAAACCCAGGGATTCAGAAATGCAGCTTCTCTGTCTGTCTATATTGACCGGCTGCAGTGTGTACTATAGAACATTCAAGGCAGTCCTGAATTTTACTCTTTTGGAAGCTATGAAATGAGCCAAGAAAGATGATTCTCTATCTAGCCCCTTAGAGGACCTCGACAACACACCCCCCCCCCCCCACCCCAACACACACACTCACACACACAC
The DNA here is from genome assembly GCA_026230045.1 of Corynorhinus townsendii. Taxonomy (NCBI): domain Eukaryota; kingdom Metazoa; phylum Chordata; class Mammalia; order Chiroptera; family Vespertilionidae; genus Corynorhinus; species Corynorhinus townsendii. The sequence continues at coordinate 81,449,031 of JAPDVU010000008.1, forward strand.
ACTCATACACCTGCACACATACTTGGTTCAGAGCCTCCCATGTTAGACACTCTGTATATATCTAGAGCAGTGGTTCTCAACCTAATGCCATGACCCTTTAATACAGTTCCTCATGTTGTGGTGACCCCAACCATAAAATTATTTTCGTTGCTACTTCATAACTGTAATTTTGCTACTGTTATGAATCGTAATGTAAATATCTGTGTTTTCCGATGATCTCAGGTGACCCACAGGTTGAGAACCGCTGCTGTAGAGCCTAAGACCATCGGAAAACACAGATATTTACATTACGTTCCATTAACAACAGCAAAATTACAGTTATGAAGTAGCGACGAAAATAATTTTATGGTTGGGGGTCACCACAACATGAGGAAGTGTATTAAAGGGTCGCGGCATTAGAAAGGTTGAGAACCACTGCTCTAGAGGAAGGAGTGTGGCTGTTCCTACTCTGTCTTCCTGGCCTCCTTTGCAGTTGGACCCTGTGGCTGGCTGGAAAGGAGAACAGAATGAGTTGGAAGGACCTATCTCAGCTAGGGGGTGGGATACTGGGACACTGGGCCCAGCTGGCCCATCATGAAGGCCACAGCTAAGGCAAAATAAGGGCCAGGAGCTGGGAGAGCATGGACAGTACACCCAACCAAGCCTTAAAGCAAAAGCAGGATTAGACCATGGTCAGAGCAAGAGTCCTAGAGAGCATCAAACAGAGCACGCCCATGGGCAGGAGCCCAACAGACCAAGCAGGGAGATGAGGTGTGGGCAGTGAAAGGTACTGGGCCTCAATATAGGCAAGTCTTAAACAATGCAGTTCCCTGAGGTTGGCCTCCAACAGAGAAGGAGTGAGTCTTATCCCACTGGATTGTAACATAATACCTCAAAGGGGCTCCTGGGAATAAGAAGCTGTACGGAGGATACTAGAGAGAAGGGGTTAGAGTTCCCTGCCTGTTGGAAAGCTGGGGGCTTTTCCCACAGCACTCTACACTCCTCTGGGTTGGTTTTCAGAGTTTCACTTTGACAATATACTGCTTATTTGTCTCATGCAGAGATCTCCCAGTCCAGTTGTCTCTTACATCTGGGCAGTGCATGGGACAGCAGCCATGGTTGGTTGGCCAAGGACCACACATGGCTCTCTGAACTGCCCAATCTTCTGCAACTGTTCAGAATTTTCTTTAATCTCCTTTCCTCCTGGCTGCTCCTCCCTTCTCTACAGACCCCACTGCTACCTTCCTGGAACCTGCTGCTTCCCTAGGCTCCCATACTGACATCCCCTCAAAGAACTATCTATGGTACCAGGACTAGTAGTGGTTCCATTAAATAATCCCAATATACAAAAAGCCAGGGGCCATCATGACCAGAACAACTGGATGGACGACTGAACAGCAGGCTGCGTGGGGCAACCAGGCCAGCGGGGGGGGGGGGGGGGGGGGCAGTAAGGGGTGACCAGGCCAGCGCGGCGGGGGGGGGGGGCGGGAGTTAGGGGGGGTGATCAGGCAGGCAGGCAGGTGAGCAATTAGGCACCAGCGATCCCAGATTGTGAGAGGGATGTCTGTCTGCTGGTTTAGGCCCGGGGATTGAGCCTAAACTGGCAGTTGGACATCCCCCAAGGGATCCTGGATTGGAGAGGTTGCAGGCTGGGCTGAGGGGACCCCCCCTCCTGTGCACGAATTTCATGCACCGGGCCTCTAGTAATGGTAATAATAATAAATGAATGAATGACCATTTATTTTTTTCTTTTTATGTGCCAGAGCCCTGTGTTAAGTGCTTTATAATGCATTATTTCACTCTGGCAATCTCATGAAGAACCATTTAATCATTATAAGGCCTAATTTATAAATGAGGAAACTGAGGCTCAGAGAGGTCACACAACTTGCCCAAGGTCACTCAGATAGCATATTGCTGAGCTGGGCTTGGAACTCTGAAGTGTGCACTCTTTCTTTGGCTATTCAGGGTCTTTTGTGGTTCCATATAAGTTTTTGGTATACTTGTTCTAGTTCTGTGAAATACATGATGGTATCTTGATAGGAATTGTGTTGAATTTATAGATTGCTTTAGGTAGAATGGACATTTAAATGATGTTAATTTTTCCTATCCATGAATATAGTATACGCTTCCACTTCTTCAATATCTATAATTTTCCTAGTACAGGTCTTTTACATACTTGGTTAGATTTATTCTTAGGTATTCAATATTTTTTGAAGCAACTGTGAATGAGATTTATTTTCTTACTTTCCCTTTCTTAATAGTTCATTGTTGGTGCATAAATATGCAACTAATTTCATGATACTTATTTTCTACCCTGCTACTTTACTGAATTCATTTGTTTTAGTAGTTTTTTTAGTGGAATCTGTAGGGTTCTCTATAAACAGTATCATGTCATCTGCAAATAATGACAGTTTTACTTCCTTCTTTCCAATTTGGATGCCTTTTATTTCTTCTTCTTGCCTGATTATTCTGATGAAAGCAGACATTCCTGTCTTGTTCCTGATCTTATAGTTTTTGCCCGAGTATGATGTTGGTAGTGGGTTTATCATAGATGGCCTTTATTACACTGAGATATGTTCCCTCTATCCCACTTTGCTTAGAGTTTTTATCATAAATCGGTGCGGGATTTTATTAAATGATTTCTCTGCATCTCTTAATATGATGGTGTGGTTTTTATCCTTCATTTTGTTAATGTGGTGTATCATGTTTATTGATTTGTGGATATTATACCAACCTTGCATCCCCAGAATAAGTCCCACTTGATCACAGTGTATGATCTTTTTAATGTATTTCTGGATCCAGTTTGCTAATATTTTGTTGAGAATTTTAGTACCTATGTTCATCAGGGATATTAGCTTATACTTTTTTTTTTGGTAGTGTCTTTATCTGATTTTGGAATTAGGATAATACTAGCCTTGTAAAGTGAGCCTGGGAGTCTTTCCTCCTCTTAAATTTTTTTGGTTTGAAAAGGATAGGTGTTTTTTCTCTGAATATTTGGTAAAAATCACCTATCAATCCATATGGTTGAGGAGTTTGTCTTGCTGAGAGTTTTTTTTTAATACTACTTCAATTTCCCTGGTTGTACTCTGTCTATTCAGATTCTCTTGATTCTTCCTGATTCAGTTTTGGAGCATTGTATGTTTCTAGGAATTTATCCAGATTGTCAAATCTGTTGGCATATAGTTGTTCATAATATTTTTTTTACAATCCTTTGTATTTCTTTGGTGTCAGTTGTTACTTCTCTTAAATTTATGATTTTATTTATTTGGGTGTCTCTTATTTTCTTGATGAGTCTGGTTAAAGGTTTGTCAATCTTGTTGATCTTTTCAGAGAACCAGTCTTGTTTTCATTGATCTTTTGCATTGTTTTTTTTTTTTTTTTTTTTAGATTCCATTTATTTCTGCTCTAATCTTTATTATTCCCTTCCCTTTACTCACTTTGGGCTTCGCTCATTGTTTTTGTTTTCAAGTTCCTTTAAGTGAAAAGTTAGATTGTTTATTTGATATTTTCTTGTTTCTTGAGATAGGACTGTAATGCTATAAATTTTCCTCTTAGGTCTGCTTTCGCTGTAGTCCATAGATTTTGGGTTATTGTGTGTTCATTTTAATTTCTTTCAAGGTATATTGTGATTTCTCCCTTGATCTCATTGTTAATTGAGTCATTGTTTAGTAACATTATTTAGCTTATATGTCTTGGTGTGTTGCTCAGTTTTTTTCCCCCTGTGATTGATTTCTAGTTTATACTATTATGGTCAGATAAGATGCTTGATATGATTTAAATCTTCTGAAATATATTGAGACTTGTTTTGTGGCCTAACATATAGGTCTATCTTAGAAAATGTTCCATGTACTCTTGAAAAGAATGTATATTCTGCTACTTTGGAGTAAAACGCTCTGAAGATATCAATTAAATCCATCTGATCTAGTGTGTCATTTAAGGCCACGATTTCCTTATTGATTTTCTGTGTGAAAGGTCTATTTATTAATGTCAATGGAGTATTAAATTCCCCTTCTATGACTGTTACTCTCAATCTCTCCCTTTATATTCATCAAGATTTGCTTTACATATTTAGGTGCTCCTATGTTGGGTGCATAAACATTTACAAGGGTTGGGTTATACTTTCTTATTAAGTTGCTCCTTTTATCATTCTGTAGTGTCCTTCCTTGTCTCTTACTATAGCTTTTGTCTTAAAGTCTATTTTGTCATAAATGAGTATTGTTATCCCAGCTTTTTTTCCTTTCCATTTGCATGAAATATCTTTTTTCCTTCTTTTACTTTTATTCTGTGTGTATCTTTGTTCTGAGGTGGGTCTCTTGTAGACAGCATATATGTGAGTCTTGTTTTCTAATCCATTCAGCTACTATATGCCTTTTGATGGTAACATTTAAGCCATTTACATTTAAATGATTATTTATAGGTATATATATATTGCCATTTTGTTCTTTTAACTATGCTCCTCTATTGTTGTGTTTTTCTCTTTTTATTCTTCTTAAAGCAGGCCCTTTAACATTTCTTATAAAACTGGTTTGGTTATAACAAAATCCTTTAGCTTTTTCTTGTTTGGGAAACTCTATTTCTACAATCTTATTGGGTAAAGTAGTCTTGGTTGTAGGTCCTTACTTTTCATCACTTTGAATATTTTATGCCAATCACTTCTGGCCTAAAATGTTTCAATTGAGAAATCAGCTGACAGTCTTATGGGAGCAAATACCTGTCTTTCTCTGCAGCTTATGATTCTACTTATCTTTAACCTTTGCCATTTTAATTATGATGTGTCTTGGTGTGGGCTTCTTTGGGTTCACTTTCTTTGGACTCTCTGTCCTTCCTAGACTTGTGAGTCTTTTCCCTTCATCAGATTAGGGAAGTTATTAGTCATTATTTCTTCAAATAAGTTCTCAACCTCTTGCTTTCTCTCTTCTCATTCTGGTACTCCTATGATGTAGATATTTTTATGCTTTGTGTTATCCCAAAAGTCCCGTAAACTATCCTCATTTTAAAATTTATTTATTTTTTGCCAAAACTTGTTTGGGTCAGTGGATAGAGCGTCAGCCTGCGGACTGAAAGGTCCAAGGTTCAATTCCAGTCAAAGGCATGTACCTTGGTTGCGGGTACATCCCCAGTGGGAGGTGTGCAGGAGGCAACTGACTGATGTTTCTCTCTCATTGATGTTTCTAACTCTCTATTCCTCTCCCTTCCTCTCTGTAAAACATCAATAAAATATATTTTAAAAAATTCTTTTTTCCCCCTGCTCTGAATGGGTGTGTTTTTCTACTTTGTCTTCCAAACAGCTGATTTGACTCTCTGCTTCATCCAACCTACTGTTTATACCTACTGTTTATTCCATGAGAGGGAAGTGCCAATTAGGTTTATGGGAAAGTGGAGGGATTGGCCCCATCCCAAGCCACACAACTCAGTTGCTAACACCCCCTGAGACTGCCCAGACTTCTATACCATGGCCCAGGCAGCTGACTTCTCAGCAGGGCATAAGCACCACAGGGTAGGATAAGAGGGGGTCCAGAGGGTGGGGCTATTGCTTTTCCCTGATTGATGCTGCATGGAGAGGAGTGCTCCACCCAAGAAAGATGGCATCTGTGGCATGGGAGAATGACTCAGAACAGGGATCCTGGCAACTGTCCCTTTAGCTCTCTCCCCAGAGCCACTAACCCCAGATTCTCCTGATGCAACTCTTATTCACTCTGCCCTTCCTCCATCAAAGCCCAGGGTGAGTGGCTGTAAATCAAATTTTGTGCATTGGTCCTTTAAGAGGGTTTCTGTGTCCCTAGTAGAGTCCTGTCTCTCCCTGGTAGATGGAAACCCCAATCCTTTTCATAATTAGATGTTAGGTGGGCACCTATTCCTGGCTCTGGTGCTCTGGGGTTTCCCCATGATTCTCAGGGGAAACCCCCCACAGATGAGATATCCCTCCAGAACCTCAGCCACCACCCATGAGAGTGGGACTAGCCCTTTTCAAGTCTCTGCCCTTTCTACCAGTCTTGATGTGGCTTCTTCTGTAATCCTTGGTTACAAGACTTCTGTTCAGCTAGCCTTCAGTTGGTTATTTACGATTATTGTTCTATAATTTAGTTGTAAATCCAGTTTGGTCCTGGGAGGAGGTGAGTGTAGCTTCCACCTACTATGCAGCCATTCTCCTCTGCACGCTCTTTCTACTCCAGGGAGGATTGGAGAACTGGAAGGCACGCTTCCTGGCCTCCTTCCCCTAAGGTGCCCAGACTGCATCTATTATGGCTCCTCAACCCCTTTAGTCTCATCTCTAACCTGAGATAGCCAAAAACCTGGTTTCTTTATCTGGGGAAAGTACTTCACATCAGTGGTCTTATATGTGGTCTTTGCCTGTTTGTTATGATACTAATCAATAAACACAGGAGGAAGTCACTTTAATTCCTTGATCCCCTTTGTTGTTGGGGAAGAAATTAGCCCCAGAAAGTCTTATCTTCAAGGATGTCAGAGTGGGCTCCGTGTTCTTTTTACTTTGGTCCCCAAAATGAAAGGTTCCAGGCAGTTTTCTCGGGGTAGCTCAGTCAGCAGGATGTTCCTCGCAGAGCTCCACACCTCTTCCCTTGGGCTCCAAGACCCCTTATTAATTGCCCCATCTTTCCCCAGCCTTTTGCCCTTCTGGTTCCACCCTGAGCACATGCATCATAAATGGCTCAGAGCTGGTGAAGGGTTTAGGAGATTGGGAGAGGCCACCAGAGCTGGGGGCTTTCTGACAGGACCCTTCACTCAGTCTGGGTTGGCTTTTGTAGTTCCACATTGACAATTATGATTACCACTTATCAAACACTTGGTGCTACTCTGAGTGCTTTATTGCCATGTATTCATTTAAGCCTCACAATGATTTGGTAGGGTGTGCTTTGTTCCCATTCTCCTGATGAGCAAATGGAGGCAAAACAAGATTAGAAACTCATCTCAGGCCATAATTTGTAAGTGTTGGAGACAGTGAACCTTTGCAACCTGAGTCCCCCCAACTTCCACTCTTTGCTCTTAGTACTGGATGCTGGGCTCATTTTAGGAGTGATTTTGAGGGGGACGGCAGGCTGGCCTAGGAAACTTTCTATTGTGAAACACATTGCTGTTCTACATGCCAAGTTGTAAGCAGCTGATGTATTAATGAGTATACAGTGTCCAGTGGCCTGCCTGCTCTTTTGTGTCCCCCTCAGAACTCGAACAAAAGACATGTTCATGGCTGTTGGGTGGGTGGTTGATTGAATTTTTTTCACCTGCAGGAAGCTCCACTAGCTCCCACAGCTGCTGCAGTTAGAGAAGGGAAGGAGGATGAAGGTGCAATAATGCCCCTGTCAACTTGGTCCCTTCCCTCCAGTGGGCAGGTCGGTCCTGGGGTACATGTCACGTTTCTTCCTTAGGTAGATTTTTGAGGCTGCCACTGTGAGTGCCTGTGAAACAGGTGAGGCAGATGTGCTCCCACCTCCCTCTCAGTAGACTGATTCTTCTCCTGCCTGGAATCTGGCCCACCAAGGAGCAAGTCTTCAGTATGAGCTGCATTGGCCTTTGATTATGGGAAGGTAGTCCTTAGGGCCAGCTGTTCCTGCATTTTTCTGGCTGCTATGGGTTGGAACTCTATGGACCTCCTGGGTTTAGAGACAGGAATGGGGAACCAGAGGCTTGAGTCTTGCTTCCAACTCTAGGCTGAGTACAGAGGCACACAGGTTAATTCTCATAGGCATTTGCTCTGCCTCAGGCATAGGGTTGCACGCCTGCTGCTACTTGTCTAGGTACTCCACTGGCAGACCCCCACTGGGAGGAGGCTGGGGCGGGGAGATGGGAGGAATGGGAGGAGAGGGAAGAAGATGTAATGTACTGAGCTGAGAACACTCAGGGGAAGAAAGGATCTATTTTTTTCCATTTGTTCTCAGCAAACATTTGTCATTTAATTTTTTTTCTAATTACGCAATTATGTAATTATGTAGTATTAGTAAAATAAAGCCTGAAGACGTTTGAGGAAAGAATTACTTAAGTAAATAATGTCTGATTGGGGTAATTACTTCCCAGGTTTTCTTTTTTAAAGTAGAATTGCGTGAAATTAATATAGGCATTGTTGCAAGAGCTGAGTGAGGGTTGGGGGCTGGATGGCCTGGGGCAGAGCTAAGGCTCCCCTGACCCCTAGAGTGTCACTCCCAGTATTTTGCCATCTTCCTTTCTCTTTTGATGAGGGATGAGGCTCTAACTTCAAATTCCAACTCTGCTTTGGCTAAGTGGTTTAGGAACCAGCTTCTGTTTTGAGCCTCACTGGGCCTCAGAGGGGAGAGTTTGTGGCCCAGTGGGTTGGGAAGATGAGGACAAGAACTCAGCTACATGTGAGGCCATTGAGTCCACTCCAGCTGCAGGATGAGGGGCGGGTCTTAGGGCCGCAGTCAGCCCTAGGTCTGAGGTGATGCCAAGAAGGCATGCTTGTTCAAGGTTGGCATGCAGCTCCTGAAAGCCCTGGGTGCCTGACCAAGTTTTCTGGTAGACGTGGATCTGGCAGTGTGTTTGCTGGGGCAAGGAACCAGTCCCCCCAGAAGGGGCTGGTTAGGCGTGCGATCAAGAGAACTGGAGGGGGTGTGGTGATGCTGTCAGGTTGCCCCCTGGCGCCTGGCCCAGCCTGCTCTTGATGAGACAGAGATCAGCTCAGGCCTGGGAGCCCATATCCCCACACTTCAGTCTGATGAAGGACTGACTCAGCAGCTTCATAAACAGGTGGGGAACTAGCCCGACCCGTGCTCCCTTAGTCTTGGCCATTCCCGTCTCCCTCAGTGCTGTGTGCCCTCAGCAGGGATCTGTGATCTGGACTTCTTTCCACACTCCAGAGTCTCACTTTACAATGCTAGGAGCTCTGGACAGGCGAATCCTTCAGGCTTCTCAGCTCTCTCCTTAGGAGAGCAGAGCCTGTTTTTGAGTTTTCTGATTCCGTGAGGTCCCTGCTTCGTCTCTGGGAAACTGGGATGCAGTTCAGGATCCTAAGCCTCCATGCTTAGGGGTGCTGGGCAAGATGACTGTTCGGGCTGCGGCCTCTGTCAGCCTCTGAAATGGAGCACGAGGTGTGGAGTCTTCTCACTGGCATGGCTTTGGGTCCTTGACTGTCAGCTCACCGAGCCAGCAGTCTTTGGAAGGAAACACCAAAGAGGCCCTGGAAGGTTCCTGGAGCCCTGAAAGATTTCTATACATCCCTGTGAGATGCTAAGGTCATGGAGTGACCGTTGGGTGAGAGACGGTGGAGAAGACCTTAAATAGAATAGGCCACAGCTGGTCCTGGAAGTTTTCTAGATTAAATACTTATTCAATAAAGTTCCTCTCTTCACACAATATTTGCCTACACAAAAAGCTAAATATTCATTGAATAATTAGCCAGTTCAGATTTGTGCTATGAAAGACAATTTCCTCTAATTATAGGGATGCAGTTAAAGGTGCCACACTAGGATGCCATTCACTGCCAAGCGAGCCTTACTAAACTTCTCGCTGTGATTCAGATTCAAAGAGGTAAAAACAACAACAAAAAACAGTATTATTTTTTATAATTAAATATTTACTGGAGCTGAGAAAATAAATCACACTAATGTTTCAGGCTAATCTAAAGCTTTTTTAAAAAAAGTCCCAGGAAAGATGTTGCTTCTCAAAGCTTTGCTGCCAGTTCAAGGAGTTTCTGGGTGACAAAGCTCCACATGGCCTCCCTGGAGGTCTGTGCCCGCTCCCACCACCGCTAACTTCACAGGCAGACCGACTTACACAGTCATCCCTCCTGGGGACAGCATTTAATTTATGGTTACTTTTCTGCTTTGTCATTTTAAATAGCTCCACTGTTGTCCCCCCAGCCCTACCCCCCAGTAAGATGCTAAGTGTCCTTTTTAGAGGGTGGAGGTAGGTTTGGGAGAGGAAGTTATATCATCTCAAATCCAGTTCTCTGTGAGGGAAGTTTAATAACTGATTGTCAGTCGGTGTTCAGTGATTGCACCCTGATCGGTGAGCCAGCTCCAATACACCCCAACTGTGAGCCTTTGGGCAGGATTTACCTCTTTTAGGCTCACTTCGGTTTTGAAAATGCAGATGCTATGTAACTACCTTACAGAATTCTTGTGAAAATCCAATGAGGTAATCACTGTGAAAACAGATTGTCTGCTGTAATTTGCCACACAAGTGTAAGGTCCATACAAACATCTATACTAATAAAAGGGCAATATGCTAATTAGACCAGGAGACGTTCTGGACATCCTTCTGGACAAAGCCATGGTGGCGGAAGCGAGGCAGAGGCAGTTAGGGGTGATCAGGCCAGGAGGGGAGGGCAGTTGGGGGCAAGCAGGATGGCAGGGGAGACAGTTGGGGGCAAGCAGGCTGGCAGGGAGGGGCAGTTGGGGGTGATCAGGCCAGCAGGGGGGGCAGTTAGGGGTGATCAGACTGGAAGGGGGGGAGTTGGGGGCAATCAGGCTGGCAGGCAGAGTGGTTAGGGGCAATTAGGCAGGCAGGCAGGTGAGCAGTTAGGAACCAGTGGTCCTGGATTGCGAGAGAGATGTCTGACTGCCAGTTTAGGCCCTAACCCTGTGGGCTTAAACCGGCAGTCAGACATCCCCTGAGGGGTCCCAGATTGGAGAGGGTGCAGGCTGGGCTGAGGGACACCCGCCCCCTCCCCCCCCCTTGCATGAATTTTGTGCATCGGGCCACTAGTAAAGTAATATTACAGATGACAATACTGTGTGCTGAAAATGGGGAGGTTAAGGCCATTCGAACTCACCCCTCCTTATAGCAGACTCCTGGGCATTGTCTGCTTCATCTCTCTCTTTACCCCCAGGACCCGCCCCCCACCCCCAACCCCCTCTGCAGGCAGTGGCCAGCATGGTAGTTAGCCCGGCTCTCCCAGTCTCTGGCCTTCCTCATGTGCCCATGACCACAGCCGCTTGGTCCCTGAATAGTACCTGAGCCAGGCTGGGCCAACCTGAGAACTTTCCCAAGATTTTAAAAGCAAGACTAAGAAAGCCAGTCAGACCCTCTCTGCGTAAAGATGCCATAAAGAGAAACACCCTAATTGTAGTGAGGCAGTGAAGACAGGCTTTGTCTGCATTTAACTAAAGCCCCCGCCCCACCCATGCCGCAACAGGAAAAAAGGAAACAGAAAACAGTGGTCACATAAAATAGGCATATAAGCTGCTTTAAGCAGAGAAGTTCAGAGGTGGGCAGCGCCGGGCTGGCTGGAGAGCTGCAGGCCCACCTCCCATCTTTCTACTTCTCGGTCCTCCGCATCCAGACTCTCAGGCATCTCTGTCTCCATAGGGTGCAGGCACTTCAGGGAGCCTACTTGCTGTCCAGGCACTTAGAAGGATGAGAGGGAGAAAGAGAACTTGTCCCTCCCTTTTTAGAAGCCCCAGATCAGTGGTCAGCAAACTCATTAGTCAACAGAGCAGCAAACCTCGGCTCGAGAGCCGCAAGTGGCTCAGGAGCGGAGGTTTGCCTACCACCGCCCTAAATCTTCTGATTACAGCTCACTGGCTGAAACTTAGTCACATGGCCAAGCCCACCTGCAAGAAAGCTGGGAAATGTAGTCTTGTAGGTGGGAACCTAATAAAACTGGCTCTGTCCCTCAGGAGGAGAGGAAGACTGCCTGTTGAACTAAGAGACTAGCAATCCCTGCTTCTTGGAGTATTTCTGCCACATAGAGGAAGCTGGGCTATCGCATTTTCTCTGCAATGTCCACAGTTTGGTTATTCAGTCTTAGCTCTGATTAGAGTAAATATTCAGGATCCTTTTAACAACTCCTTCTTTTCTTTAAGAAAAGAGTCAGCCACTTACAGCTACAAGGGTCCTGATAGTCCTCTACTCTCAAACCCCTTGGAGGGTCCCTGTGGCGCTGGGCTTGGGAAACGAAGGCAGTTCCTGGTGTTCAGCTACCTTTTTCAGGGACCTCCACTCATCCAGAGTCACAGCACTTAACTCACCCAGAGTCACAGCACTTAACTCACCCAGAGTCACAGCACTAAGTCATCCAGAGTCACAGCACTTAACTCACCCAGAGTCACAGCACTTAACTCATCCAGAGTAACAGCACTTAACACTTAACTCACCCAGAGTCACAGCACTTAACTCATCCAGAGTAACAGCACTTAACTCACCCAGAGTCACAGCACTTAACTCATCCAGAGTCACAGCACTAAGTCATCCAGAGTCACAGCACTTAACTCACCCAGAGTCACAGCACTTAACTCATCCAGAGTAACAGCACTTAACACTTAACTCACCCAGAGTCACAGCACTTAACTCATCCAGAGTAACAGCACTTAACTCACCCAGAGTCACAGCACTTAACTCATCCAGAGTCACAGCACTAAGTCATCCAGAGTCATAGCACTTAACTCACCCAGAGTCACAGCACTAAGTCATCCAGAGTCACAGCACTTAACTCACCCAGAGTCACAGCACTTAACTCATCCAGAGTAACAGCACTTAACACTTAACTCACCCAGAGTCACAGCACTTAACTCATCCAGAGTCACAGCACTAAGTCATCCAGAGTCATAGCACTTAACTCACTCAGAGTCACAGCACTTAACTCATCCAGAGTCACAGCACTAAGTCATCCAGAGTCATAGCACTTAACTCATCCAGAGTCACAGCACTAAGTCATCCAGAGTCATAGCACTTAACTCACCCAGAGTCACAGCACTAAGTCATCCAGAGTCACAGCACTTAACTCACCCAGAGTCACAGCACTTAACTCATCCAGAGTAACAGCACTTAACACTTAACTCACCCAGAGTCACAGCACTTAACTCATCCAGAGTCACAGCACTAAGTCATCCAGAGTCATAGCACTTAACTCACCCAGAGTCACAGCACTTAACTCACCCAGAGTCACAGCACTTAACTCATCCAGAGTCACAGCACTAAGTCATCCAGAGTCACAGAACTAACTCATGCAGAGTCACAGCACTTAACTCACCCAGAGTCACAGCACTTACCTGGAGGATGCATGCTGCGCTGTTAATTGTCAGAAAGTTGTGGTGCTTTGCCCTTTGCTTTTTGAGCTCCTCTATGCTCCTTTAGGTCCCAAATCCAAGACTCTAGCTCTCTTCTTGGCTCCGGGTTCTGGAGCGTTGCAAGCAGCTTGAAGTTGGTTTCTGCTTTCTCATTTCTTCCAGTTTCGTTTGAAATCACTGTTGTTTCTCTTCTCCATTCAGAAGAGCGGGGAGAGAACTGGAGCTCCAGTAACTCAAGCTATGACATTTCTCCCCTTCTCCTGCCTGGCAGGACCCCAGGGAGGTCTCCTGGTCATCAGTCTGTCTGCTTAGGGAGTTCAGGGGCCAGGAGAGAGCAAGGTGGAATATGGGGGAAGCTTTCCTTAGCCCTTCTTGGACTCTGGACAGTCACTTGTACCACACCTGTGGTGACATCTCGGTTGACTTTGAGAGAGCCTGAAAGTGTGTTTGGGAACAGGGCTAGACATCCTGAATATTATGTTTTGGCAAACCTAGTAACTGCGTAGAAACAGTCCCCTTCTCTCCCCAACCCCCGCCTCCCCATCCCAGGAAAGCTGGAGGTGGAGCTCAGAGCTGACCATGGGATTTGTAAGGGCAGGTCACTGCGGTTAGTTGATGGACATTTGAGAAGGCATTTTGTGCTGACTCTGTGGGTAAAAATACTTCCCAATGAGCGGATTTTATTGCTGCACTGAACCTCATCCCTGTGAGTCAGGAGGTCATGCTCTGTGGCAATCGTGTGACTGGGAATCACAGGAAAGAGGAATTACCAGAAACAATTTTATTTTTTAAAAAATATATTTTTATTGATTTCAGAGAGGAAGGGAGAGGGAGCGAGAGATAGAAACATCAATAATGAGAGAGAACCATTCATTGTCTGCTTCTTGCACACCCCCTACTGGTGATGAGTCTGAAACCTGGGCATGTGTCCTTGACTGGAATTGAACCTGGGGCCCTTCAGTCCGCAGGCCTATGCTCTATCCACTGAGCCAAACCAGCTAGGGCCAGAAGCAATTTTATACACCCCTTGCCTCTATTCCGTTAAATCCAAGTGCCTCATAACTAACATTTATTGAGCACTCATTATCTTTATGTAACATGCTAAGCACATTAGGTAATTGTCTTACCAACCCTCTGAGTGTGGCAACGTTAACATTCCAGTATAGCAGATGGAAAAACTGAGACCCAGGATCAGCCATCAAGTTGACAGAGTTGAGATTTAAATTCAGTGTCAGTTTGCTCCCCAAGCCTACCCTCCAGGTGACCATGCTCTACCACCTCCTGCAGCATTTACTAGGCCCACCATGCTTCACTCCTTCTTCCTGTGTTCTAGTGTGTCGTCACTTAGAGCTAACACTGAGTCATCCAATGGAAGCATCATGCCAGCCACATACATTATTACATGTTTTAGTATACACATTCAAATAATAAAAAGAGCCCTAGCTGGGTAGCTTAGCTTGTTATGGAATTGTCCCAATACACCAAGGTTGTGGGTTCAATCACCCATCAGGGCACATACAAGAATCAACCAAAGAATGCATAAATAAGTGAAATAACAAATATCTCTCTCTCTCTCTCTCTCTCTCTCTCTCTCTCTCTCTCCCCCCCCTCTCCTCTCCTCCCTATAAAATCAATAAATATAAATTTAAAAAATAAAATAATAAAAAGAAACAGGTATCATTGTAATTCATGCTATCTGTATAAAATAGTCAAATAATCACATTACAACAGTACATGAGTGCATAGAAAAAAGAAATTATTCCAACGGAATCAATCCATCGACACGGGCATCATCAGTGACGTGTTTCTCACTAGAAATGATGTGTTCCCCCTCCCACACACGCACTACAACAATAATATCTTATGGGATGCGATGGCTAACATGAGGTGTGGTTCTACCAAAACAATAAAAGTGTGTCTAGTGCTAGAATATTTTACGTTGTTTCTGCTATTTAATGTAAATTAAATAAAAGGAAAATTCACTTCCTCAGTAGCATCAGCCACATTTCAAGTGCTCAATAGCCCGTGTGGCCAGTGGCTCCCATTTCTGACAGCGCAGGTGTGGGGTGTGGCATCTAAGTGAAATTCTTCATGATGCCAATGCATCGGACATGTCCTGGACAGAGAGAAGACCAATCAGGTGGGAGGAGGGTGTCTGAACAGAAGAGATGTGGAGAATGAGACTGGTATGGTGCGGGAGCCCATGGGAAAGGGGAACCATTGTCAATTTTTGAAACAGAATTATATGAAGTGGCTGGTGTTTTAAGAATATTACCCTGGGTGCATTGGAAAGAATGGGTTATGGGGCACAGATGAGAATCAGGAAGATCACATGCGGAGGAGAGAGGATGAGTCTATGAACTACAGCCAGAGTAGCCGGAAGAGGAAAAAATAGGTCTGTGAAACCTTATGAGGAGGCACTATGAGTCAGTGGCTGGATGCATAAGGGGAATGAGTGAAGAAGAGTTCGACTTGATCCTGAGCTTTTAAGTTTCAGAGACAGAAAGTGATAATAATGCTGCTGGAACAGGGAAGTCAGGAGCGGAAGCGTGCTGGGGCCAGGGTGGGAGGAAAAGACAGAGTTTGTGGTCATCTCTCACCTTGTCTCCTGCTTCTTACCTCTCCTTCTCCCCCTTCTTCTCTCCCTTCCTTCATCTTTCCCTTGAAATCAGTTAATTGAGCATCTATCATGTACTAGAGACAAGCTAGTTAACATGCATTCCCCAGGCCTGAGGGAGGACCATTAACAGGGGTGGTGAGTACTTCAAGACAACAAAGTTCTCTCTTAAGCATGCATGTTTGCCATACCTGCATTAACTCTTGGAACTTGGCCTGGAGGGGGAGTGGAGGTGGCAGGATCAAAGGGAAGTGAAAGTGGTCTGTGTTTCTTCCACGTTTGGTATGGCTCAGGCACAGTTCTAAACATCTGTGGCCAACATCTCACATAGGGACTGACTAGCATTTCTGGTGAGGAAAATGAGGCCTGGAGAAATAAAGTAAGTTACCCCAGGAAATACCACTGGTAAAGGTTTGACTCTACCATGTGGTAAATAGTCCACCGGCAATCACCTTCTTTGTATTTTTTTAATTATTTTTTTGTTGTTAATCCTCACCTGAGGATATTTTTCTATTGCTTTTTAGAGAGTGTTGAAAGGAGGGGGAGAGACAGAGTGAGAGAAACATCGATGTGAGAGACACATCAAATGGTTATCTCTCACACGTGTCCTGACCAGGGCCAGGGATTGAGCCTGCAACCGAGGTACGTGCCCTTAACTGGAATTGAACCCGGACCCTTCAATCCGCAGGCTGACGCTCTAACCACTGAGCAAACCAGCTAGGGCACAATCGCCTGCTTATGGACTGATTTTGTGTCTCTCCCCCTCTCCCCCCCGCCCCCCTCTCCCCCCCCAGTTTATATGTTGAAGTCCTAACTGCCAGTGTTAGAGTATTTGGAGGGGGGACCTTTGGAGGTAGTAGGTTAGAGGAGGTCATGAGGGAGAGAGCGCATGATGGGATGAGTGCCCTTGTGTGAAGGGGTGGACAGAGGGACCTCGCCCTCCATGTGCACACACCAGGGAGGCCATGGGACCACATAGAGAGTGGAGTTCCTGCTGAGGAACTGAACATGGCCTCCCCTCCCCACCCTTGATCTGGGACCTCCCGGTCTCTATAGCTGGGGGTGAATGTCTATCTAAGGACTGGGTCTATGGCACTCTGTCCAGGCAGCCTGAGCTAAGACAGGGGTGCCTTACCTCTCCAGGTCCTGCTGAAGGACAGTCTCTTCTAAAAAGCGGCAGCTCCCATGCAGCTCTAGAGGGTTCCCTTTGCCAGCAGGACAGGGAGCTGGGTGGGAGGCAAAGGGCTGGCCCCCTCTTCCTCTGGCAGCGGGAGGCAACTGGGTGTGCTCCTCAGTGCTGAGCCAGCACCTGCCCCCTGGATCTGCTTCCTGCTCTATATGCTGTGCTTGATGGTTATTCTAATAGTCACCCACCTGCCAGTAAATCCCAGGAAACAAGGCCTTCCAGTGAGCTCAGGCGGGAGGCAGAGCAGGGCGGGGAATATTGCACGCTCTCTCCCGCTCAGGGGTGGACCTGGCCGCGCAGCCTGGTGGATGTTGCGTCTTCCTGTGCCACCTAATCCTCTGCGCCCAGGGCAGGGCTGGAGGGCCGTCCGGAGCAGGAGCATCATGGAGTTGGCCAGGCCTGTGCACTCTGGGAGAGCGGGCCTTGGGAGAATTTGCCAAGGGCATGGCTTAGGGGTGCAGGGGCAATGGGGGGGAGAGAGGGAGTATGGGTTGGTGGTTGGATTGCTGGTCAGAGACAGGCTCCCTCCATGGGCTGAGCTACCAGGTGCCCCCCCCCCCTGCCCCTAGGAGAGATGACAGAACCGCGATTGATGCACACGCCCAGGCAGAGGACAGCTCAATAACCCACTCGGCTGGTGATGGATTGGAGGAGGAGCAGCGAAGCCAGGCCTGGCCACCCGAAGCTCTGACTTGATAACCTGTGATCATTCACTCAAGGGAGCTGGGGAAGACTTCCCCACTGTGGCTAACCAGTATCGAAGACCTGAAAACAGCCACTCGGGACTGCTTTTACATTCAGAAGCTGGCTTAGAGGCAAATGCCGGAGAAAACCTGGACACAGATCAAACAGATGAGCCAGGAGCTGCATGCCTGCCCAGGTCTGCCATGCCCTGCTGAGGCCCGTGTGCCCAGCTGCTCCCTCCAGCCGCGCCAGAGGAGGACCTGGGGAGGGGAGGCCTCCCTGACAGCAAGGGCCTGGGACCGGGTCAGGCCTGGTGCAGACATCCTGGAGCAGTCCGTCTGCAGGCGCAGTGCTTGAGTGGGACCATAAACTGGCCCTTTTCTGAGCAGCGGAAGCTGAAGGGCCAGAGGCTAGGAGCCTGCTGTCTGGCCACAGGCACTGTCAGTGCCTGAGTGGGGGCCCTGGCTAAAGGAGAGCCTGTTTTCTGTGGGAGGGAAGGGCTCCCGAAAGTTCCCAGGCAGAGGTAAAGACATCTTCTTACCTATCCACCTGGTGTTGGTTTTTCTTCCACCTCCTGACAAGACACAACCTGCAGTGCTTTCGTTTAGATAAACATCTGACTTGGCGTGGCTGGTGGGTCCATCCTGAGGGTATTGTAGCCACGAGAAAGGTCTGCTCTGCCTGAGGTGAAGGACAGAACAGGCGTTCGGGCCATAAGAATAATAGAAACAGGCGCAGGCATTGTGGTCGAAGCTCTGCTGTGTGCCAGGCACTGTGCGGTGTGCTCTGTGGACATGGTGGCATTGGCTCCTCGGGCGCCCGGTGTTGGCACACTCATCTCCTCCGGCTGCACCTCTGGGGCCGAAGCTTCTGGGAAAGCCTGCAGACGACCAGCCCGGAATCTCTGAGCATGTGGCATCACCTTGGGGGCTCCAGGGAGTTACTGACTTACTGGCTCCTTCATTGGCTGGCCCATGGCGGGGTGGGGGTGGGGGGGCATGCAGAACAGTGAAGCACCTGCGCAGTAAGGGTGCTCAGACACCTGGCTTCGAGTTTCAATACTGCGGCCATGACAGGGAGTTAGAAACGTAGCTTGCCCTTGGGGAGGTTTCCTAGGCTGACAAAAGTATATGAGAAGGTAAACATTCTTAGTTCCCATTTTACATAGAAAGCATCTGAGGCTGAGAGAGGTGGGACCATTTTGCCAAAGCAAGCAAGTTGCACAATCAAGATTTGAACCCGTGTTTGTCTGCCATCAAAACTACACATCTCTCCCTCTAGACCAAATCCCGGCCCAGAGGAAGCACCAACAACCCCGTCCTGGACTCAGGGGTTCCCAGCCCAGCAGAGCTCACTCCTGGGATAGATACTGCCCCGGCGATGGACAGGAACAGGAATGTGTTCTGTTGCTTCTGGTAGGAAATGCCTTTCTGTGCTGGAGGGCCATTTCCCAAACCTATTGCACTTTCCTTGGCTGAGAGTCCCAGTTACGACTCTCAGACACAGAAGGGATGTTGGAGAACTTTAAGCTCAACTCCTCTTTTCACAGTAGAACAAGAGGCCTCAGCAGAGGAACCAGGCTGGATGGTCACATAGCTAGTAAGTGGCATGGCTGAGCCTTGAACTCAGGAATCCTGACCCTTAGGCTCAGGCTCTTTCCATTGCTCTGAGAACTTTCTTTTCTTATATCTTTGGATTCTTCTCACCAAGAAGAATAAATGGCAACTTACCCCAATCTCTCTTAGTCTAAAAATTAAACTTTTACGACATATTTTTCTATGCTATAATCCTGCTCCTGTTCCCACCCAACTAACTGGATGTATGGCTGGCACCAGCACACTCTACCTGAGATAAGGAAGGGGGCACACGTTTCCACAATTCCCAGGTTGGGACATATTGGTGTTGGTTTTTTGAAAAGTATCTTCAAGACTTACATAAAGCTATCATAATTAAGACAGCATTCTACAGGTGAAATAACAGACACATAGGACAATGAGCACAGTGCATCTAGAATCAGGCCCCACACACGATCCGTCACCTCATTTACGGGAACGCTGACCTCAATGCTTGGGGAAAGGCTAGCCTTTGTCAGTAAGTGGTGCTAAGTCTTCTGGATATCCTCATTGGGGGAAAAATTTTAATTTCTACCTCATAGCAAAAAAGATAAATTGTAGTTCTAAATGACGGAGGTAAAGTGCTAACAGCTTTTAAAAAAGAGGAGAATATCTTCAGGACCCAGGCTAGATAAGATTTCTGCAACAGAATGTGAAAAGCCTAATCATAAGGAGAAAATGATTAATTAAACTACATAAAATTAATAACTTCGATTAATCAAAAAACACAATAGGAAAGCCAAAAGGCAAGCCAAGATGTTGGAGAAGATTTACAAAACATGGACTATCAAAGGACTCATGTCCAGAATGCGTAAAGATCCTACAAATCCACGAGAAAAAGGCAGCCAAGTCAATAGAAAATGGGCAAAAGGCTTGAACCGGCCTTTTGCAAAAGAAGATGTGTAAGTGACCAATAAACATGAAAATGTGCTCAGACTTCTGGTCATCAGAGGGATGTAAATTGAAATCACAGTGAAATATCATTGCATTTTCAGCAGAACAATTAAAATAAAAAAGACAGACAATACGAAGTCTTGGCGAGGCTGTGAGCCATCAGGGCTCTCAAACACCACTGGCAGGCATGGGAATTGGAGCAGCCATTCTGGAAAACAGTCTGGCAGTCTCTACCTCTGAGGAGTGTGTACACACCTCACAGAAAAAGCACACACAGAATGTCCAGAGCAGCATTTTAGCACAGCTAAATAATGGACACAGGACTGACTGGGTTGACAGTTTGAGAATATGCACACTCGGGGATACCATGTAGAGGTGAGAGCAGGAACTGTCACCACGGCAACAGGGAACAATCATGCAGGTGCAATGGTGAGTGAAAGGAAAGAGAAATAGCCAAGAAGGTACCATATGATCACATTCATGTAAAAGTCGGAAGCAGGTGAAACTTATTGTAACGTCAGAGTCAGGGTAGTGGTCATCCTTGCAGGCAGGTAGTGACCGGGAAGTGATGGGGGGTGGACCGGGACAGAGGGGAAGGGGGAGAGGGGGAGGGACCCTGAAGAGAGGGAGGGCAGCGCATTTTGTTTCTTGGTCTGGTCTCTGGGCATGTGGATGTGCACACTGGGTGAAATTCATTGAGTTGTACATTCATGTTAAACTACAATAAAGCATCTTCACTTCTCTTATAAAATGGAGAAAAGTGGGATGAAGGGAAGTGACGTCTGCTCATACTTCGGGCCTGCCTGCCCTCATGCCTGATTTACAGGCAGGTACCCATGTCCTCCCAAGGCATCCTCGGAGCTGGTGTCAGGGCCTCCAGTTCATGGATGAGGGAACCGAGACTGAGAAAGGTCACTGTCAAGGCCATGCCACTAGCCAGCGCGGGAAACAGGTTTAACCAGGACTCAGACCAGATGTGTCTGAGTCCCAAGCTCATCTTCTTCCCTCCACATCACAGCACTTCAGGAGGGAGCACTAGCCTTCAGGAAGCCTGTCCTCCATGTCCAGTGACCTTGGCTTGATATTGTCACCAGTGGTGGAGAGTTTGGGGAGGGAGGCCATGGAGAGGAAGATGCTGGGGGAGGGAGACAGTCCCCCAGGTGCACAGCAGGGAGTGGCACTCTGGTGCAGAGAGCCTTCTGCCACATCAGCCCTCCTGGGCCTCACCCTCCGCGGGGCGCATGCAGCTGGGCCACAGGTCCCCGTGCTCCCTGGCCCTGCTCTGCTGGTAAAGCAGGCGAAAATGGACAGCAAGAGCCAGTTGGGGCAGAGGAGTATGTTGGGCCTGTGGTGTGTGGTGGGCAAAGGGCCCTGGCTGGCCTGGCGTGGAGGGAGTTAGAGGCGACCTCAGGCACATGAGTCCCAGGTGTGTTCCCAGAGGAACCTGGGGGACCACAGAAAGGAACCTCCTGGCCTGCTCGCATCACCCTCTCAAACATGCGGCTTCTGCAACCCCCTTTCACAACAGAACTGAGCCAAATATTTTCTTAGTCCTCTAAGAATAGTCAGGAAAAGGGATGGAAGGTAAATAGCATCTGTATTTGCTTAACATTCTGTCCCCTGTCCCCAGGTTTCCCTATGTCTGCTGAAGACTCGGGGGATCCTTGGGAAGGGAGGGAAGCGGTGACACTGCTTTGGGTGGTGCCTTCAGGACAGGTTACACAGATGGGGATTCGTATGAAGTGAAGACCATGCACACGCTCTGTACATGAGGCACATGGAAAAGGAGCTGCAGTACCTCAGTACCTGCCTTGCCTTCTGTGCCCACGGAGAAGACCCCCCCCCCCTTACTTTTAAAGGGCAGATCAGTGGGTGCTACAGGTCGGGAGGGGAAGGGGAGAGATCTAGGAGCAGCAAAAGGGAGCAGTGAGCACAGCCAAGGCCTGCTGGCCCCACCCTGCCTCCTCAGAAGTCTTCATCTCTGCTCGAAGTTGCACATTGATCTGCTGTGGACAGAGTTGCAGAGCAGGCTGGCAGGAGCACTGGAGTGTGTCGGGCCCACTAGGAAATAAATAGACTCAGGTTCTTAGTTTAAATGAGTTGAGAGCAAGGGAAGGGCTTGACAGCCATGGGAGCCCAAGTGTCTGTTTCCCACCAAACAAGTCCCTTGGTAGGATGGAGCTGTCAGTCAATGCTGCCCCATATGGTACCTGCCCCTGGGGACCCATGTCCCCATCACACTGTGGAGAAAAGGCATGGGTGGGAGCCAGGCCAAAGTGGCGGCGGCTCTGAGCTCTCCCTGTTCAGGGCTTGGTCCCCGGAGGAGGGACAGCGGCTGGGAGCCCAGCAGCCTGCCCAGGGCTCTGCTCCTCTCCCCCGCAGCCTGGGCACAGCCGTTTGCTCAGCTGCCTTTTCTGTATTAGTATCTTGATTCATTCTAGACCAGCTGCTCTTTGAAAAAACATTCCCTAGCTCTTGCAAACCACCTACTCCTCTCTGAGTGACTTTGATTGAAGTTTGAAGTTTTCAGGTTCAGCTGTTTTCTACTTACTTGTTATTAGAAAATGTAGCAATTTCACCCTAGTAAAGGCCCTTCCTCCCCCCAGCCCCCTGCTCTCCTCCCGCCCCTTTCTGCTTCTCCTGGCGAGTCATAACTTTCAAGAGGCCTGGGAGATACAGTTATCCTCCTTCTTCTCCATCCTCCCCTCCGTGTGGGGCTGGGCAAAGGCCTGGGGAAGCAGAGCAGCCGTCCACAGTCCATTTCCAAGCACCGTGTCTGTCCCATGACTGCACCCCCTGGTGCTGCACCTTGGGTGGGTGGGGAGGGGGGGAGGGCCAGGGGTGTGCTCAGGACCCTCTTCCCCACCGGGACCCAGCACTGAGTGCCATGAGAGGCCCTCCTGTGTTGGAATCCTTGGTGCAGAGAGAGCCTCCTGAGAAGGAAGTTGCCAATGCCCAGGGTCAGCAAGCTGAAACGTGTAGCACCCCCATAAGCAATGTGGCTCTGTAGGAAGCCCCAGGGTGGGTTAGTTCTTGGGGACCAGGAGGTGGAACTCCAGCAGGCAGAGGGATCCCTGCCAGGGCAGGCCCAGGCAGACTAGTGAGGTCCTGTCCCTTGTCCTCCAGCCTGTGCCTCTTCAAGAGGCTTGGGTCCCTGCAGCCTCGGGGGCCCTGAGAAGCTTGGCTCTGGATCTCTGGTCCAGATGAGAGGAGGGGGCCACCGAGGACATCTGCTTGGAGTAGTGGGGCACAAGGTGCTGCTCCCCAGGAAGAAGCAGGACTCCCTCCTCCCGGACCAGTTGCATGTCAGCAGCGAGTCAACTGGAATTCTCCTGGCTTCACTGCTCACTGTTACTGGGCTTCTGGCTTGCTCTTTTTTTTTTTTTTTTCTTGATTTATTTTACTTTTCTGAGAGGGAACACACACACACACACACACACACATCAGCAAGTCAAAGGTATAATGAAGAAAAGATTGGTTTCAGAAAGCTGTGGAGGTCAGTGAACAGGCCGGCACCTGCCCTGGGTCTCCCTGAGGGGCAGATGAAAGCTGCCGGCCAGAGGAGCCCCACCACCTGACTGCTCTGGCCTTCAGCCTCCTCAGCTGGCTTCAGGGTATCTCCCCTCCTCTAGGGAGAGCAGAGCCGAGGTCAGGAGGCACCACTGGGATCCAGCAGCTGACAGGCAGGCCGGGCTGTGCTGGGGGAGGCGGAGGGCCTAGTGCTACTGCAGGCTTGGGTGGGGAGGTTGGGGGAGACAGGCTGGGAGACAGGGTCCAGGTGGACCTGCAGCGGGAGCCTGCACTTCAGGTGGGAGTTAGGGTGAAGGGGTCCAGGTGGCTGCTGGAGGCAGGGCTGTGAGCTGCCTACTCTCAGTGGTCTCTGGGAGGGGTGGGGAGTGGCCACAGGGGGCGAGAAGCTCTGGGAGGCCGGAGCTGGCAGCGCTCAGCCCTCTGAGGCCTTGCCTCTCTCCACACATACTTGTCCCCTGCCTCAGTGAGGCTCCAATTCATCACTCCTGTCTCAAAATTGAAAAGGAAAAACTATAAGCAGGTCCCCCGACTCATGAGTCCTGCGGGGAGCTGCTGCAGCCCTGCCAGGGGGAAGTCAGAGTTCCCAGCTGGGAGTTCAACAGAGGTGGCCCAGGCATGTGGATGTGCACCTGGAATCTGCTTTGGTGCAGTGAGGGATACATGTGCTAAGTTCCAGTGGCTATCCGAGGGGCCCTGTGTTTACTCCAGTAGGAGACCAGATAAAGCTAATCAGTGCTAGAAGGACTCCAGTTGACCCCCGAAAGCAGGCAATATAAACAGCAGCATGCAAATTGATGTAAACCCAACTGCATTTGTCAGGGCCTGTGCAGGAGTGTGGCTGTGAAGGGGAGCCAGGCTGCCCCAAGTGGGAGCACACATAAGGCCTCCTGAAAGTCAGGGCCTGGCTGGATCCGAAGCTGGCTCAGGTAGCACCATTGCAGTCAGTGGACCTCCCTGGCCCTCAGTCTCTTCCTCAGAAAAGTGATCACGAATGTTGAAGTGCACTTTGCAGCTCATCAAGGGCTTTCCTGATCTCACTGGACATTCACCACCCACCAGGTGGGCATCATTATCACTAACTGTGTCACAGATAAAGAGAGCACACGACCTCACTAAGGCCACACAGGCAGATAGGCAGAGGCTCCCCACCATGCATGCTTTCCTCTAGGCCAGACCATTTCTTGAAGGACTTTGCATAGCATTACCTCACATGATCCATCTCACCACATGAGGTGGTTGCTATTGTTCCTACCAGTTTACTAATCAAGGAGTAAGACATTGGTCCAAGGTCATATAGATCGTCCAACAGTCAATATCTCCCTTGCTTGTTCACATCATCATATCTGGCAAGGGAGGGACTTGGAATAGCTGATACCTGGCATCTTTTCTATGTAAAACACACTGTGAAACATTAACTTTCCTTTCCAACATCACCTTCTTAGGGAATTCTTTTCTTCCATACCAATGTGGTCACGAATTAAAGCCCAGCACCTCTAGATGAGGGGGCAATGGGAAGGAAACACCGAGAGGCTGGGCGGGGGTGGTGCCCAGAGTAGCCACATTCTCTCCTGATCATGTTTTTCTGCTCCCCTTCTCCCCGCCCCGCCTCCTGGTATAGGGCAGTCCTTCAAGCCATTTCTGCCACTGTCCCTGTAGGTTGTCCACGGAGCTCCCTACTGCTCCCTGGGACCCTCGCTGGGCAGCAGATTTGGGGCTCTGTGAACTGGCTTAGCTCCCCAAGGCTAGGGCTACATACCAGCAGCCAGGCTGCTCCTAGGGTGAGTTCACCCCAGAGTTAAACTCTGCTTGACTTTTATTGGTTCACTTACTACTGAGCGTGGGCCTCTTGTCTGTGGAGTGGTGCTTAGTTGGAGCCAGGTCTCAGGGGAGATGCTCCAAGACTTATTTGAGAGAAGATTTCTCTCCCTCCTCCTTCCCCAACATCATCTCCTAGTGTCCATTTTCTTACCTTAAATAGGGTGACTGAGGGAGTCAGCTGGAGCTTTCTGATGATTATTAACAGCCATTTCTTCCTTACATAGACAGCATCACCTGTATCATCTCCTCCAGTCCTCAGCAGCCATGTGGGTATGGGAATACCTTCATTCCTGTCTTGCAGATGAAGAAACCAGATCTCAGGAAGCAATTTGTCTAAGGTCATGAGCTAGAAAGAAGCAGGCAGAGTCCTCCCGACTCCAGGTCTAGACCCTTAAGCAGAGTTGCTCCTCAAGCTTTCCTTGGAAATCTGTGAAGGTGACTATTGGGATGCAATGGTCTTGGGGAATGTGGTGTCCTGGTGGTCCACCTCCATTGCATAAAAGAACCCCCTGTAGCTTGTGGGGGTCAACCAGAGGCACTGGTCTCTCTACTCCCAAGATGTAGGGCAATGCTTCTCCCCCAGCAGGACTCCTTAAATGTATGGTATATAAACAAATGAAAGAATAATTGAATGAGAAGATATCAGCTTTCCTGATTCCTACTCAAATGTGCTTCCCTCCCGTTATGCCACTCCCATTCTCACACTTTCATTGACCTGAAAATCAGTTCTCAGACCTTGAAAATGGAACACTAGTTGGGCTTTTTGCTGAGTGGAAACAAGAAGCAGCTTAGGAGGAGGGGAGAGAAGAGAGATTTTCTAGGTGGAGATATTGAGGCAAGGACTTTCTCTGCTCCAGTTGAAGGACACCCAGCAGTCCTTGATGCTTCCCTGACTTCCTGCTTTCTGCAGGGCCTGGTCCATTGGCAGTATTGTCATCCAGCCAGAGCCCTGCTTCAAAACAGGGGAAACCACTGAGCAGGAAATGCGGCCATCTCATTCAAAACCTCTTCTGAATTTCATTTGTGACAAACCACTCTCCATAAACCTTAGAACTGCCCATAGTCACCGGGGTGAGGGAAGCAATGCTGCGGAGAGGGAAAAACAATTAGAAATGCAATTAGTGTTATAAAAGCTGGTCATAAATATTTGGGTTCTCTCTCCGGAGAGGAGGAACAAGATGACAGTTCACAATTTCTTGTATTGACAAAAGAGGAAACAGTCCATGAAACTGGTCATTTGCCTGGGTGTTTTTATCTATCAGATCCAAGAGTTGAAACAAGGGAAGTATGAATGATTGGATTAGCGGCCCAGACTTTCTTTGATTTTGCAGCATCAGCAACATGCAATTGCTGGAACCCTCAGACAGGCCTGGCCTTGCACACGCATATATACACACAGCCAGCAGGGTGAACACTCTCAGGGACATGGGCTTGCACATGCAGACACACACAGTCAATGGGGTGGACACACTCACACAGCTAGGCAGAGTTGACCACAGGCTCAGACACTCCCAGGTGACAACAGAGAAGGAAGGACTTTTTCCTCCTCATTATTGATGGAGAATGACAGAGCCAAGGGCACCAAGTCAGAGCCCATATAGCTCTCGAGGGCCCCACCCTGGGGTGCCCCTGGAGTTGGTATTGTTCATGCCTTGGCCTTTCCCTTCCTGCGTCCATTTGGTTGTGCCTTGGGTGGACTTGGCTCCACAGCACATTGGATGTGGCAAAGCCTGTTCATTTGGCAGCCCAGCCCCTCCAGTGCCTTGGCTCTCTGTTCCCCTCTCTGCAGCTCCAGAGCCCTCCACGCCCCTCGTGGGGATGTAGGCTTCTTGGGGCAGAGGGTGAGCATGGGAATTTCAGGTGCCCTGTACTGTTTGGGGCGAATCCTCTCCACCCCACCCCAGGCATATGCAACCACCTGGCACTTACACCCACCAGCAGGAAGCAGGGCTCCTCTTGCCGGAGGCACTCTGCCAGCGTGGCAGATGGGCATGCGTGTCAGCTGCCAAGGGACCTCAGCTAGGATCCAAACAGGTCTGCATTTTTGGAGGGCAGGACATTCTCTCCTTTGTTCCTCTCCTTAAATGCTGGACAGCTGATAAAACCATCTCCCTCTGTATTGCCTGGGCTCTTGTGTGCATGAAATTCCGCTGGCCCCCTATGGGCCTCTCAGCCAACGGGGAGGATGAGAGGTGGATGGGGCGCACTGGCCTTGCACAGTTTCCATGTGCACCTGCACAGAGAAGCGCGGGATCCTGACATTGGCTTTTTGGGCTTTTCTTTGGGTTTCCTGACAATGACCACACTTGCAGCTTGACTCCTGGAAAGCGGGGGAAGCCCCCTGGCTCATGTGCAGCTCCTTCTTTGCTGGCTAACAGTAGTTGTTGGACAATTTTATTCCATACAAACTGCATCCAGATTAATTCCAGTTCCACCCTGGAGCAACTGAGAGCGTCTGCCTTCTCCTACAATATGGCAGCTCTTCAAATATTTTAAACCGATGCTCATGGCCCCACAGAAGCTTCCTTTTCTGGGCCAGTGTATCCCACCTCTTCAACTCTTAAGTCACACCTTGAGTGACAGAGGACCACATCACCTGTTAGATTGTTTAAAAAATAGGTGCTGAATTCAGACAACTTTGAATTTGAGTACCCCTCACCCAGTGGGGTGGACCGAATCTTAGCTGCCATCTATTGTAATTTAGTCACCTATAAATTTGATTAGACAGAATTTACTAAACTGTAACTATGTAATATGGGAATCTACCCTCATTAAAAGTAGGTATTATTATTTGTATTATAGACATGAAAGAAACTGGTGTACAGAGATGATGTAGCTTCTGTTGGGTCATACAACTGGTCTATGACAGAGCAAGGGGATGCACCTATTGTGGCTCTTGGGTCCAAGTCAAGTGAGTGTCCAGGACTGGAGATGGAGCAGAGTAGTGGAAATGCACCTGATGTGCATGTGGAAGTACATACTTTCTTTTTGTTGTTGTTTGTATAGTCACGATATAATTTTTTACTTTTATTTTTAAAATACTTTTATTGAATTTTTTTGGGTTACATTGATTAATAAAATTATATAGGTTTCAAGTGTACAATTCTATAATACATCATCTGTAGATTGTCTTGTGAGTTCATCACCCCACGTCAAATATACTTTCATGGAGGAAGGCTATCCAACAACTGTCAACAAGATACCCTTAGAGTGGGGGTGCAGACTGGGCAGGACTGACGGAAGGGTCCTTCACTCTTTACTCTCTGCACTCTTTTATTGTTTAAATATTTTAAAGAATACAACATATTTAAGTAATTATCATACATTTGAAACACAAATAAGATACTTATGATTTAAACCAAGCATGTCAAACTGGCAGCCCACAGGTCACATGCCTCATTTTTTGGCCCGTGTTAGTCTTTGAGTTTGACATGCTTGATTTAGACTGTACCTTTAAGATGGTTAAATACAATGGGTGAGCCAAAATATGCTCAAGAATAAAGAAAAGTCCCAAATTTGAGAGGTAGTGTGGTCTGGTGGCTAAAAGCATGGACTCTGAAATTCTAGAGCCCAGATTTCAATCATAGCTCTATGCCTCACTACCTCTGTGACCTTGGACAAGTTAACCAATCTCTTTATTCCTCCATTTTTTCATCTGCAAAATGAGGACAATAATTTTTAGTACAGATCTTATAGATTATGTTTCTCAAAAACAAAGAGTCTTTTAGTACTTATTTTGATTGAGGTATGATTTACATGCAGTGCAATTTACCCTTTCTAGTGTACAGTTTTATGAGTTTTGACAAATTCATAAAGTCATGTAACCACTACCACAATAAAGATATAGAACAATTCCATCAACTCCCCCCAAATTTCCTGTGTCCTTTTTCAGTCAGCTACATGCCCACCCACAGCCCCTGACAACCACTGGTCTATTTCTTTGTTCCTATAGTTTGCCTTTCCCAGAATATCTTATAAGTATAGTCCTGTGGTCTGTAGCCTTTTGAGTCTGGCTTCGTCTCTTAGCATAATAAATGTGAGATTCGTCCATGTTGTGTGTGTCAGTAGTTCATTCTTTTTTATTGCTGAGTAGGATTTCACTGTATACAAACTACAGTTTGCCTATCCATTCACTAGATGAGGACATTGGGGTTGTTTCTAGTTTGGGGTGAGTATGAATAATGTTTCTATAAACATTCACATACAAGTTTTATGTGTGTATCTGTTTATTTCACATAGCAAATACCTACAGAGTAAAATTGCTAGAATATGTAACAAGTATATATTTAACTTTATAAGAAATGGTCAAACTGTTTTTTCAAAAATTGCTGTATCATTTCTCATTCTCACCCACAATGAGTTCCAGTTGTCCCATATCTTCCCTGCTCTTGGATGCCAATGACATATCTATCTATCTATCATCTATCTATCTATCTATCTATCTATCTATCTATCTATCTATCTATCTATCTATCTATCCATTTTTAATTTTAGCCATTCTGGCAGGTATTCAGTAGTGTCTCTTTATAGTTTTAATTTATATTTCTTCAATGACTAAGAATATTGAGCATCTTTGCATGTGATTGTTTGCCATTTGTGTATCTTTTTTGGTGAAATGTCGTTGCTCTCTCTTTTTTTTAATGAGTTGTTTGTTTTCTTATTGTTTTGTTTTGAAAGTTCTTTATGTACTCTAGATTCAAGTCCTTTATCAAATATGTGTTTTGGAAATATTTTCCCCTGGTCTGTGACTTATCTTTCAAGTCTTTTAAGAGTCTTTTGTGTTTCGTGTTGATAAAATCTAATTTCTTTTATGGCTCATGATTTTTGTGTTCCCTAAAGTCACACAATTCTCTTTTATATTTCCTTCTAAAGGTTCTATAGCTTTAGGGTTTACATTTAGGTCTATGTTCCTTTTGGGTTACATTTTGTATATGGTGTGAGGTAAGACTGAGGCCTCAGATGTAATAGCTGCTGTGGGCCTTCTTGGATCCTCCATCTTTCCCTCAGCCAGGCTGTTGTATTCTTTAAAGACCTTTCACATAATGTCTGTGCTAATATTTACATCCCTGCTTAACAAGGCTGGCCCCTGCTGTCCTGGGCATTTCTTAGACTCAAGCAGGATGGGGTTGTAATCATTCAAAGCTATTCAGTAGCTATTTCCCACTCATAGCACAAAGCATGCACAGAGCTGGAAGCTGCTGAGCTTGCATCATGCCGGGGGGTTGGAGTACATTCAGTAAAAGATGTGCTGGGTCTAGCCTATTTGCATCTGACTCATGAATTATACCTTAAGAATTGGCTGCTCATTGTGTGTCCTGGCCTGGGGCAAGACAGCGTGGCTGTCTTTGGGGGTCCTTGGTTATGACCATCTGAAGAGAGCTGCTAATTAACCAAGGCTGAGGCTCTGAGCAGTGGTGAATAGGCCAGGTAGGGGAACTGAATGCAATTCATGTCTCTGAGAAAATGGGTGCCAATGGGGCAAACATAGAGCTTCTCAATACTTTCCAGTTTCCACTCTCCCCTTTCCTGATAGAAAGACAAAAAGCAGCCCATGGCACCTGAGAAGTGCCCATGGTGTCACTATCCCTCTGCCTATTCACCCAAAGACCAGGGACCACCTTTTCCTTCCTCTATGCCAATGTCTGGGGCCAGGGGAGATGAAGCAGGAGGTTCAGGCTGGCGTTCAAGGCCCAACTCCACGGTTTTGAAGTATGACCTCTGCAAGGGCTCCAAATGTTCATGTTTCTACCCAAAGCACTAACACAAGATTTGGATGCCTGAGCTAGGGCCACAAGGAAATAGAATCATCGGAATCCTCAGCCTGAACAATTTCCTGGAAAATTACTTGGTCCCACCCTCCTGCCTGAGGTCAGGATCTCACATAAACTGTCCCAGATAGAAGCCCAGAGAGATGCCATCTCCCTGGGTATTGCATCAAGTGTCCGCCTGGATTTAGGCATGTGGGTATTGTATTGGTGCTGAGGATATGGTATCTATGAAGAGGGAGTTAGCAGGTAAGCAGAGGAAGGCTGTGGGGTCAGGAAGAGACCAGAGACAGGGTGGGGATGGGGATGGACTCATGGGCAATGGGAAATCCAAGTGCCTATGCGCTTGCACACCCAGGAATTCCTAGTTGGAGCTGCAGTTTAGGGGTTCTGCTGTGTTTCTTTGGCCACATTTCTGCATTGCCCTGGGCTGCCGTTTCTCATTGTAAAACAGGAACAACCTCCACAGGTAGTTTCTGGGAGCCCATGCTTTTTGTCAGATTCTTCACATGTGCATTGCCTGAGTCACTCCTCACGGCCCGAGGGAAGCTGTCTTATCAGCTCCATTTCACCTAGGAGGAAGCGAAGGCAAGTGCAGCCGAGTAAGGAGCCTGAAGTCACACGTCCATTGAGGCCCTGGAAGGATTAAACGATGTAGGTGAAGTCCCATCGCTGTGTCTCCATTTTATGAGGCTCAGCTTCCCCAGGGGAACTGCAATGATTTAGCTCCATGTGATGCAGCAAAGCTTGCAGACTTGCAGGGAGTTGGGGACACGGGGCTCTCCACCGGGAACTTGCTGTCAGTGGCCTCCCAGGCCTTCATTTCTCCCTCTTCATTGTGGAGGGTCAGATGAGAGGAGT
This sequence comes from Corynorhinus townsendii, assembly GCA_026230045.1. Classification (NCBI taxonomy): domain Eukaryota; kingdom Metazoa; phylum Chordata; class Mammalia; order Chiroptera; family Vespertilionidae; genus Corynorhinus; species Corynorhinus townsendii. The sequence goes on from JAPDVU010000008.1 coordinate 81,480,956, forward strand.
GCTCAGATTCCTCCAGGTGTTGACCTCCTATGATTTCTAATTTGTTTCTTTTTTCAGTTCTGTGCTTTCAAATTCATGAAGAGATATTGGCTGGGTGAAGTCACTGGAGATGGGCTCCACTGGCGCTGAGAGGACGGACGAGGAGCTGCAGTTCTAGGTTAGAGCACAAGAAGCAGGATTGTGACTGGGACTCATTTCTTCCCGTTTCTCTGTATCTTGTACATCTTTCAAGACACTGAGCTCAGACCCATATGGTCTGGGAGGCCTTCCAGGAGCAGCTTGGTAAATGCACTCCTTTGTAAATACAATCTGCTTGTGCAGCGCAGTCTGCGCTGTATTAATTAATTCATTAATGTACTCACTTGTACCGGCCTTGTGCCAGTGTGGAATTATGGCGGCTTACACAGATATGTAAAACAGAGTGAGATAACATGCATTAGAAGCAAATGGGAAAGGGAAATAGAAAAACAAAGGGAGGAATGTCATGGGATCCCGACTGAGGCTAATACTGGCAGACAGAGCTTGAGGCCCTGACCACCTTCTATGGGGAAGCCCTAATTTACAATTTTGGTTTCTGGCAGCCAACCTGGGTAGGGTAACCTGACCAGTCTCACAATTCAGAGTGCCTGGAAGATGGGAGGAAAAAAAGAGGAGAAAGAAATGAAAGAAGGAAGAGGGAGAGGGAGGGAGAGGAAGGGGGGGGGGGGAGAGGAAGCGGGAGGGGAGGGGGAGGGGAGGGGAAGAGAGGCTGGGAGGGCATCCTAAATGGAGCCCTGTGAACCCTGCTGAATGACGTCCTCAACAATGCTCACAGTAGACATGCTCACAGTAGATGCATCCTCACTTCCTCAGGCTGCTCACTTCAACCACAGACCAAACTTCAACTCAGAAAAGCAGGGTCCAGAGGGACATGGTCCAGTAGACAGCTCTTTGCTGACCTGGCTTAATCCTGGGGAAGTTGTTGGTATTTCTAGAGGGACGGATGACTGCATACTCCTCAGGCAATCTTTCCCAAGTTTTCTTTCTCTCAGCTGGGTTTCCTTCTGATGGACCCTGCCTGGCAGTAGGTTCCACACTGTCTTTCCTGTCAGACCTCTGACGAACAGCTATTGGGTTTCCAGTTCAACACGGACCCCTAGGCCTCACAAAGACGCAGGCTGGTGGAATCTGTCAACGCTAGGGCAGGGCTGTCCTTCTCTCAGGACAATGGATGCACCGACCTAGGACCTGGCTTGGCCGGAGAGAAACCCTCTGGCCCAGAGCTGAGCTGGGTTCGCAGGGTCTCTGATCCGTCCTAGGCTGTGAGTGTCTGTGCTGTGTGTGCAGTGGTTTCCCCAGGAGTGCAGACCCTTGGATTCTGCAATTCCCCAAATGAGAGGCTTCGTCTGGGTCTGGGTGATTTCTAAGTGCCCCCTCCACCCCCCCCAGGAAGAATATTGCAAGTTCCAGCAGGACAATGCTCTGTGGGGGGAGGGTTAACCACTGGAGAAGTTTCCATGGGAATGGTGCAATTGCCTGCCTAGGAGGGGAGCAACCCTGCTGCCTGGGGTAAATTGGAGCAGAACTGCCTGGTGGCAGGGGGCTGGGCAGGATGGCTTCAGGAATGCTCTACAGAATGTCTGGGTGGGGAGGACTCCCTGGCTGTCCCTGAGTGTGTGTGGCCGGCCTCACTGTGGGCAGCCCCTGGGCGTGCCTCCCCTCTGGTGTGCAGACAGAAGTGTGGGCTCCTCCTCCAGGGAGCAGCTGAGGCACAGGGAGCCCCTCCCAGAGCCTTGCCTGGGAAATGTATCGGGCAGCACAGCGTTCCCTCATAAAAATACAATAAATGGCCCTGTGGGCAGAGTAATGACTAACTCTGCGATCTTGGAAGGGCCTCTTTAGAAGTGCAGCTGAGAAGACTTAATGGAAATCTTTGGGGTAATTAGGTTTCGGGAGTGCAGAAACCTTTTAATCACCAAGGGCAGAGAGGACCTGGTCTCTCAATCATGCGCCAGGCGTGCTGGGCCTGCTAGCTGCCTCCTGTCCCCTGCCCCCTGGGGAGTGGGCTGTGGACCATGTATGTGCGGCCCCCCCTTTCATGGGTGCATTGGGTCTGACCTCCCAGTGTGTTACTGAGAGGCACAGGGCAGCTGAGAGGAAGCTGTCTGAGCCCGGGGCGGATCTTACAAGCCGGACCGATGGATTTAGTCTGGGCACCAGGGTTCGTGGCAGAAGGATGACTGGATGACTGAACACATTCCTTTCAGCCTCGTGGTTCCTCATCATGGACTGAATGGAACACTTCTAAGCGACTTCCTCCTAATTCCCAAAGTCCTGTCCCAACCTCAGCAGTCTGTGGGCCTGGAGAGGGGCTGAAAGCCTGGCATGGTGCAGGGGGGCCTATCAGCAGTGGGAGGGACCAGGCCTTCCCCACGTTCTCTAAAGTGGAGAGGGTAGTGGATTCACCTATGTTCTGGGTTCCTTGAGTCCCAGCTGCCACCCCACCTTTTTCCCTTGGAGCCTCAGAGGGGCTGAGCTGCAAGGCCATCCTGCCAGGCTCCCTGTGAGAGGGGCCAGACCTCCAGGAGTGAAGAAAGGCAGGGAGCTCTGGGGCTGCACACACCTCCAGGCATGTAGGGAAAGTAGATTAAGAATTCTTTTTTCCAGATAAGAGGGGCCTTTAAAGAGGCCAAAGAAAGGGAGATATGCTCCCCCTTTGATCACAGGGGATTGTAATTACTCAAATATTGATTGGAATAATAAGTTTGCCAAAACTCCAGAGAAGGAGAGCTATTCCTCTAGGTATTTTGCTTTTACAGGATTTGCTGAGCCCTCCGGTGACGTCAAAGTCAATTTGGAGGCCTGGCCTGGCCCTGAAGCTTGCATAGTGGGAGTCAGAGCCCTTTTCTCCTGCAGAGGAAGTGCTGCTGGCCTGCTGCCCACCCTCCTACGCTGCTCCCACTATTATTCTTAGCATGATCGTTGCTATTATTAACAACCCTTGGGGCCTGCTGGGGCTCAGTGTGCAGCAGGAACTGAAGCTGGCCTCAAAAAGAGCTTAAGGCCCTCAGCCTGGGCTCCAGAATCTTCTTCAGTACTTCTCTTACCTCCTCCTCTCTCTATTTTCCCTGCACTGTATACCTGTCACACGCACACTCACTCGCGTACACACACACACACACACACACACACACACAAACACACATGCCCTACCTATACTTCAGCCATACTGAACTTCCCCACAATACCCACATGTCCACCCTGGCACACACACTGTGGGATTATGAGCTCTGCTTTGGAGACAGACAGACCTGAATTCAAGTCCTGCTCTCCCTCTTACTAGTCCTGTAGTCCTGAGAAGTCCCTTTACCTCTGGTACAGAATGACAACAATAGTAGCACCTACCCCATCTCACATGCTTGTTGAGAAGATTAAGTGAGATGATATAAAACCAATTTGCACAGAGCCTACCTCTGAAGCAATCAATTAAAATATTGGTTATTGTTATTGTTACTCTCCATTATCTTTCTGAGATTTTGCAGATAATCGCTTCTGCAAAAGCTTCTCTCGTCATAACTGCAAACCAAAGCTCTTCTCAAGCTCCCAAACTCAGCCCAGACCTCAGCTTTGTCCACTCAGTGACAGCACCTTTATCCCACACCCCCGGTTGTTGTCTGTATCTCTCACAACTGTCACCTCTGTCTTGCTTTGAGTTCTGATTTTGAAATCAAGGACAGGGAACATGTCTTCTCTCCTGTGCTCTAATCCCAGAGTTTAGCACTATAACATCTTATATATAGTCGGTATGCAACACATTTTTGTTAATTTTTTATAATAATAGATGATATTTAGTAAGCCATTACTATGTGCCTCTTTTCATGGTTACAATGAATCCTCAGACCAGTCCTAAGAAACATTATAACTTCCTTTTTATAGATGTGAAAAGTAAGGCTCTGTAAAGATTAAACCATTGACCGGTCACATAATCAATGAGTAGCTGAGCATTGCTCCAAGCCCAGGATGTGTTTCCAAAGCCCATAGTTACACACAACCAGTCTAGACCCGGCACATCTTTCACTGGCCGTGTCCCAACCCCCAGGGAGCCTGCATGCTAAGCAACTTCCAGCTTGAGCATGCTTTGTGCTACGAGTGGGAAATAGCTACTGAGGAGCTTGGAATGATTGCAATTCCATCCTGCTTGAGTCTATGAAATGCCCAGGGCAGTAGGGGCCAGCCTAATTAAGCAGGGATGTAAATATTAGCACAGGCGTTACATGAGAGGTCTTTAAAGAATACAAACAGCCTGGCCGAGGGAAAGATGGAGGATCTAAGAAGGCCCACAGCAGCCCTGACATGAGGTGCTCTGAGGAACGGCAGGGTGAGTGCCAGGAAGCCCTGCCTGTCCAGGAAGGACTCCTCAAATATATCCAGGCCGACAGACGCAGGGAGAGGGTTCGTTCCCACAGGAAAAAGTGCTGGTGGGGAACTGAGCCGAGGAAACCGTGGAGCCTTGGCAGTAGAGATACAGAAGACAGGAAGGATAAGGGCAGAGGGACACACCAACATGGAAGATAGATCGTGCTGCTGCTGCTGCTGCTGATGATGATGATGATAATGATGATGACGATGATGATGATGATGGTGGCATTAAGTGATGAGATGTTTGCTTGCTATGTGCCCACATCATGTGAGGTAAGAGCAATGCATTTTCCAGTCATGGCAACAGAAACGTGATTTTCTCAGAATGCAAGGGCACTCCGTGGTCTTTCTTGACCGCTGACATCCAAGAGGGTGCTCGTCTTTCTGACTCTCTCAACAGCATTAATTCTATGTCTCCTCTGCGCTGGCCATGGGGATGGGCCCTGGGGAGATGAATGAAATGTGTACTCGAACCTGGAAAACTTCACAGTCTAGTGAAGGGAAGGACAGTTAAGTAACCAATGCAGTGGTTACTTATCCGGAGGTGTGTGAAAGCTTTCTGGGAAATGGGAGGCCTCAGAGCAGAGGCAGTATCTGAGATGAGATGTTAAGGATGGGAGGATTTGAATAGGAGGACTATGGGGAGGGCATTATGAGTAGAGGTGGTGGTTTCGTGGAAGCTTGGAGAAATGAGACTAATGGTGTGTTCAAGATAGGTTAACTGGAGACCCCTATGTGTCTAGGATTGGGGTACAGGGGAAGTTACAGAGATAAAGTCTGAAAGATATGGTGGGACAAGATTGTGAGAAAACTTTGAAAGACATGTTAATTCAATGAACACATTTATTTATTGAGCAACTACTATGTGCCAAATATGGAATCTGGCACGGGACTATATTGGCAAGCAAACCAGCGTCCCAGTTTCCTTTTTGTTCTGCAGTAATTATAACTAGCACCTCCTTTGACTGTCAAAAGGGTTTCTGTTCACGCTATAAACTATATGGTCACATTCCCTATAGAGATTCAGCCTAGCACAGAAAGACTGGCATTCGCCAGTCACCCAAACACATCACTTCCGACCCTTCAGATGGTGGGAAAGGAAGATGCGAGAACGCCTATAGCTTGTGTTAGGGAACAGCCCTGGTCTTCGCAGGAAGTCAGATTTCTCTTCAGGCAAAACGAAGACGTTGAAGGAAGGTTTTGAAGTTGGAGATCAGATCTTGGTTTTAGTATCACTGGATTTCTGTGTTTGTTGAAGATTTATCTCTCTCTCTTTTAATGTCTCCTAGCTGTTAACAATATGAATTGGAAAAAATAACACCTTTCATTTATAGTGTTTCACATTAAATGAGCTTCACCAGGTCTGTTTTCTCATCAGAATGGCAGAGTGGACAGTACAAAGCAGATGAGTCTGATACAGTGAGCTCTGTGTCCTCACTCTGCCTCCAGCCAACTGCTTTGACCCTGATGTGCCTCTGTGTTCTCATCCTTAAGAGGGAGTTGTCTTCCCACCTGCATGGGGGGTGGTGATGGGGTGAGGATTAGAAGTCATGTGAGTAAAAGATCCCGCTGGCACAGAGCTTGACTCACAGTAGGCATTCTAGTAATGGCACCATTACTAGGTTTTCTTAGCTTATGGCTGTTTAAGAAAAGGTGCAGGGACTGGAAGAGAAAAGTATTCAACTGAAAAACAGTAGGCTGAGGACAGAGGTCAGTGGACAAGGAAGGGAAGGGACAAAACTGATGGAGTTTCAGCAACCAGAAGAGAATTGGATTGAAAAGCAAACACCTCAATTGTAACTAATGCCCACTCTAGTGGGAGTAGGGATATGGGAGAGGCTATGCATTTGTGGGGGCAGGGGGTATATGGGTAACCTCTGTACTTTCCCCTAAGTTTTGCTATGAGCCTAAAAATGTTCTAAAATAGTCATAATGAAACAGACAGACACCTTCACTTTTCAGCAAGGCTCTCCATGCCTCTCAGGACTGGGGCCTTCTTTCCTCGCCGGCTAGGAAGAGTGGGAGAGAGGCGTCTCAGGAGTCAGTTCCACAGCCCAGGCCGTCCGCATAGCCAGGACAGGATAGCGACTGGGAAGCAGACAGTGAGGCTTGGTGAAGTTTCCCTGGTGCCACCTTCCTTCCCTCTCTCCTGATCCTGGGCTGGCACAGGGCTCCCTTGGGGCTGGAGGAAGGCTCCTGAGGGCAGTGGTGCAGGCCAGGCTGGAGCAGTGAGCTAGGGGAACAGGGGGCAGGCAGGCCCGCAGGTGGAAGGAAGGAGAAGCCAGGAGCTCTGGTTGCCTGTGAACATGAGACGGGACAGACTGTGCAGCCCCACAGACATTTCAAAGCTGGACTTGTTCTGAGCGCATGTATTTAAGTGTGGCTGGTCTCTCGACGGGGAGCTCATTTTCTTTGGGATTTGCTCTGGTGTGCTCCACAGTGTAGATCCCAGGTTAGCCTAACCAAGCAGCACAGACAGGGTCGCTTAGAGAACAGCGACTTGTTTCTCACAGCTCTGGAGGTTAGAAGTGCGAGATCCAGGCGCAGGCGGGTTAGCTCCTTCTGAGGCCTCGGCTCGTAGGGCTGTTTTCCGGGTTTTCCCACGGTCTGTGCTCTGTGCTGTCTGGGTCCTGATCACCTCTTCTTATAAGCACGCCAGTCATTGCGGGTGCCCCACGTTGGGCTGCCAGTTGCGAGTGTCCCCCCACGTCCCACGTGGTTCAGGGTTCGGGCTCTGGACGAGGCCACAAACAAATGAAAGAGACTAGAAAATATAAATTTGGGAATATTGGGGGCCAGGCGGGAGCCCAACTCAAGGGGAAGGACTCCATCCCACTCTGGCCTTGCTATTTCTTTTATTAAGACTATGGGATACACCCATAGCCTTCAGGCAGGCAATTCCAATAATAGCCAATCAGCAAGGATTTACATAAGACTAAAAGGTGGAAGTTGCTTTAGCTACCATTGTCTCAACTAAACAGTGGGTGCTTGGCTCTGACCTTTCAGAGCTTTAAAGTTGACCAGTCTTCCGGGTTCCTTGTCCATACCTCTCTGCTAGTGAAGACAATGGGCGGATTCCAACAGTCATCCTGGAGCAGCACCCATCCTAATGACCTCGTATAACCCTAATGACCTCTTTAGAGACCATCTCCAAGGTCAGTCCCATTCTGCACTACTCGGGGGTTAGGATTCCCACAAATGAATTTTAGAGAGATACGATTCAGCCGACAGCACACAGCCAGGCGAGTTGCATCTTTCGTCTCAGCCGCTGGGAAGGAAGGAGGCTGGGTTGGAGGGCCTGCAGGCACCCCTGGGCAGGCGTGCACGAGAACCTCCGGCTTCCTGAAGCAGGCAAATCCCTCTCTAAGGATCCTGGGCTTTGCCCAGAGCTGCTGGGTAATCCGTGGCCGGCACTGGGGTTCCTCCTGAAGCCTGCTACTCCGTTTCTGGCTGAGAAGTAGGTGTCTCTGCTGAGATTACCTCTCACCTGAGAATGTTAAAGTGTATTTGTCCAATTTTTTTCTGTAGCCATTCATTACCCAGCAAAGTGCTTTCACCCAGGAGATGCTCCAGCAGAAAGTTCACCTCCTGCAGGCCGCGTGGGCCAAGGAGCTGCTGTGCTCTCCTCTCTCTCACCGCCCCGGCCCCGCAGGCGAAGGCAGGTGACCACACCTGTGCTGGGATATTGCAGACATGCTGGGATCTGCAGATGTGTTGCTAGCCCACCAGGTCGGCATGGAACACGCATCTGAAGGTGATTTAACACAGGTAGAGCCTACTTACTGTTGGGCAGGGATCCAAAGGTTTGCTTGTGAGTTAGTTGCTATGAATTGGAAATGTTTTCCTCCCATAAAAAAGTGCTGAATGTAGGTGAATTCCTTGAGAATCGATTTCACTCACACACAACTAACGCACTGAATATACCCATTCCTGTCCCTGGCACCCAAATGGCACCCTGCCAGCATCTCGTGGGAGATACATAGGGGTCCACTCCCATGCAAGGGATGCATGCTTTGTGTTGGTGCAGCTCACCTGGAAGTGGCCTTGTAGGAAGTGGGTCCTGTGGATGGAGAAAGGCTCCCCAGCGAAACAATGTAAACAGGGTATAGGATATTATTCACGCTGTTAAAAGCATGCTCACATGCTTTTAACATGCACACCTCAGGGTAACCTGCCAGGTAAGTGTCATGTGTGTCCCCGAGAAATGGGTGTGAGACTCAGATGGTCAGGTGGCTTCCTTGGTACCTCCCTGCAGAGGCAGGCGCAGCTCTAGAACAGAGCACCCCCCCCCCCCCCGCCCTCCCATGTTGGGGAACACAGGCTCCTGTGTCAGTGAGTCTGGCCATCCCTGAATGGTCCGTCCTAGCAGGAGCATAGGCCACTCTTCCCCAGGAGAGCCCGTGACCACAGGTAGCGGTCTGGAGATGTGGCACCCTGTGCCGACCGTAGCGGGTTTAGGATAAATGGTGACTTTCCTCCTTGGTGATTTCCCATGGCCACTGAGGCCTGACAATGCTGACAGGGAAACCAAATTTAAATGAGTCCCTTTCACGTCTGCTGGAAGGGGATCGGTCAGAGGATACCAGCTGCTGGTCCCCTGTGCTCTGCACTTGCACAAGGTGGTCACGGAGAAGCACAGCCATTGCTCCAGAGTCCTGGCATCCACACAGGAGACAACAAGCAGACACAGCCTGAGCATGTTGGGTGGCAGCGGAGCTACAGGGCAGTCCCTGTGTGCCAGGACACCCCGCGGAAGGTGCAGGTCATCCAAGCGCAGGACTCACTCAGGCCAGGGCCGAGCTGGCTGTGGGAAGTGCTGCAGAGCACGAGGACTGGAGAGTTGGCTCATTTTTAGTTCAGCCTGTGTTTTCAGACCAGGATTAGAACCCAGGCTCTCCCTCTCTTACATGGCTGCTGTCACTCATGTTGGAGGGGAGGAAAAAGGACCAATTGAAAAAGATGTCAGAGGAGGGAATGGGGAGTGTGTGTTTACGGACAGGAGTCCATATGGAGGAGAAGTGAGAAACTGGGTAGATAAGGATGTGGGGGACCAGGTGGCCAGAGACCTTAAAGGTTAAGTGGGCAAAATTTGGGGGTTTTCATGAATGTCAAGAAGGGATAGAGGGATAAACTTATAACTGACTACCAGGGGTTTCTTCTGCTGACATTATTCTCCCAACACCTCCCCCCACCCTGCCCTTAAATCGGAAGCCCCGAGCATTGCAGCTGTTGAGTTCACCCAGCATGGCAACTTGGGCCGGGAAGTGGGCACTCCCAGCCCCCTGTGGAGAGCTGGACTCTGCGGGCGCCCCTTGCTTTGTGGCTGAGCAGAAGAAAGACTTGGCTGTACACACCAAATTCTCATTGGCCAGGCCGCAGCCTGCCCTTCCTTTGCCCACATATCTTGGGTAGGACCCCATAGGCTTCTTACAGAAGCAGCTGGTGTATGTGTATGCTGGATGGGGACCGGAAGGAAAGGAGAGGGCACGAAGCCTGCTAGGAGGCTGCAGGAGACAAGGCGTGCAGCTGACCTCTGACCGGTGGCCTGCCATTGGAGTGCTGGTGTCGCAGAAGCAGGGCTCCAGCCCAGGGGAGGGTGTGAGGGTCAGGAACTGCACATTGAAACCACAGTGAAGGGAGATGAAGCAATCTGCAGTGACCAGGCAGGCAGGAGGACAGCCTGTGGGCAGCAGGCTTAGAAGGTTCCCAGCAAGTGCAGGGCCGCAGGACACCAGGGCCAGGCCAGCTGTCTGCACATGGACAGCCAGGCTTGGGCTCCTTTGGCCCATAGTTGTCAGGGAGTGGAGCCAGGCCAGTGTGGACCAGATAGCTTCCCCCTTGCCACACCCTAAGAGGCCAAGTTTGAAGATGGTTCTGGGAGCAGGCTTGCCCTGGAGAAGAAAGCATCACTTGTGTTTGCATGGTTGTCATTCTTTTTGGACATAATGCATGCTGGTTACAGGGAATGTAGAAAAGCCACAGAAGAAAGAAGGAGGCCATTCACAGTCACATTAGCAAAGAGACTTACTGTTACTATTTCAGGGAATTTCCTTCCAATCTGCCTTTTCTATGTATATAAATTATAAAATAAAGTTGGAATTTGCATTTTTATCATCTTTTTTTCACTTAAGGTTATATCATGGGCCTATTGCCATCCTATTAAACATCACTCTATGTTTTAAAAAAATAGTTTCAGAGTATTCTGTAGATGTATATATGTTCTGTTAATCAATTTTCTATTGTTGGATATTTAGATTGTTTGCAAATTTGTACCATTGTATATACTACTGCAATGAACATCTTTGTATTGCAGTAATATTGGACCACATTTCTGACGATTTTTAGGACGCTTTCCTGGAATCAGTGCGTCAAAGGTTCTTCTTACCCAGGGGCTCATTGCCCTTCTACTCTCCACCTGGAATGTTATACCAACGGGCACCTACATGACTCAGTGGCCATAGCAGTGCCCATTTCACTGGCCACTTGCCAACTCTATGAGTTACTACATTCTTTTAAGTAGAAGGTCACCTTTCCAGAGTCATGTTCAGCTCATTGACAGCATGAACATCGGACGTGGCAGCTAACTTCTTTGGGTTGATTGGCAGAGCTAAGTAAATTCACACATGGCTGAGTCAAAAACTGGGAAGGAAAGAAGCCTGACTTTGATCCCCAGGCAGCCATAGGGAGGTGCTAGAGGGGCTTGTGTGTGAGTGGGGCTTGATTCATCTTCTCCAGAACTCAAAGTCTATTGACCTGCCATGCACACGCCTCCTCCCAGAGCTCCTGCCCAAGAATGCTTCCTGGATGATCAGGAAATGAGAGAACTCAGCAAGCCTGCACTGAAGCAGGCCAGTGTTCTGGAAGGCCATGGAGTGCAAAGCCCCTGATGCTAAGCAGAAATGAAAATGTTAATGATGAGACACCCAAAGAAAATGTATTCCATATGCACAGGCTGGCCCACAGCGAAGGAATGAATGTGGAGACTGGCTAGGGGAGCGAGAGCCGCAGCAGATACACCAGGCTTGCTTTCTCACACACTCAGCTCCGTTGTAACTGAAGGTTCTTAGGGTGCTGAATCTGACCTTATTCCAACTCTAGTGGCAGAGAAACTCATCAGTATTGAAATCTATTTTAAATCTCACAAGAGCCACAATTTATTGGGTAAGCCCAGTGCCTGCTATATACTCATGCCAGTTGCTTCCACAGAACACATTTAGCCTTCAGAAGAGTTCTACCAGGGATCCTCAAACTTTTTAAACAGGGGGCCAGTTCACTGTCCCTCAGACCGTTGGAGGGCCGGACTATAGTTTAAAAAAAAACACTATGAACAAATTCCTATGCGTACTGCGGGCCTGGGACGAGTCGGCTGCTAAGCAGGACAGGCAGCAGCACCCGGCGGGCCGGATAAATGTCCTCGGTGGGCCACATGTGGCCCGCGGGCCGTAGTTTGAGGACCCCTGAATGATGTTTGCATCATTTCCCCCATAATGATGAGAACAGAGCACACAATAAGATTAAGTAACTTGCCCAAGTTGTCAGAATGACAGAGCCTGGATCTTGAGTGGCAGAACCTGGATCTTGAGTCAGGCCCTTCTGGTCCACTGCTGTGTTCTTTCCATGCCACGCACAGGTAGGGCCCGGTTTCCAGGCGCCTGGAGGTGGAGATGGGGTGTGGGCTCTTGCAGCCCAGGAACCTGAATGGCTAGGCTTTGCACCCTCCCTGAAGGCTGGCTGCCTGGCTGACAGGGGATGATAGGCTCCTATGATGTCTGCTACACACTGCGAATGGTGATGTGGCAGATATAAGAACAGGCGTCCTAGGGTGATAAACGTCCAACAGGTCTTGGCATGCCTTTCCTGCAGCTGGTGAGCCAGTCCTGGGCAGGGCATTGCTATCGGCGCCTTGGTGATGGGAGGGGGACTGGTGAGATAGCCTACCCTTTCCCTGCTGTGGAAAGCCAGGTGCACAGAAGACAGGCCTCAGAGGGGTGGTCCCAGTGTCCACAGGAGGGCTGAAACCTTCAGGGCGTCGGACTCTAGGCTGTGGCTGGGAGACCTGTCCTGGGTCTGACTGCCTTGATCCAGCGTGTCCTACAGATGGAGTCTCTGGGTGGCAGGGAATGGAGTACAGGTAAAAGGAAAGAAAAGAGATTATTCCTACGGATTCTCTGGGAGACCTGGGAAATTAGCTAGCGCCTGCCAAGCCCTGACTTCCCTTCTCATTAGGGCCTCCTCACACTCTCCAAAGTTCTCCCACTGCAACATACATTGTGCTGACCAAGGACAATTCTTAGTGCTGACTTGCTCTTTTGCTGGAAAAAGCACCGGACAGAAAGGAATAGGATTTTTTTTTTTCTATTTAAAAAACAAAACAAGACGAAACCCAAAGCACAAAGCTTTTAAGTTAAGTGCTGAGGGCCTGACTGCACAGGGCAACACGGGGCGTGGCCATGTCTAACAGACGCCTGGGCTTACTAGCACAGCCTGGGATCAGGCTCTGGTAGAAGTGACCCAAGCCTGGTCTGCTCAGTCCCTGTACCCAATCCCGAGGCTCCGTGACGTGGTGCACTGAGGGGGTTGTGTCAGCAGCACTTGCTGAGTCATCTGTGCGAGCCCAAGCCATAGGTGTAAAGTGTAATCATGGAGCCTCATTTAATTCCCGGACATCGGACCTCGCCCCATGGTTTCATCCCCACTGTGCAGACAGGGACATTGAGGGTTAGAGAGGCCTGGTGCCTATTCATGATCCTGTTCAGTCAGGGCCAGAGCTGGGACTGGAACCAGCTGATCTTGCTGCATGCCGGAGTATGAGAAGTGCTGGTATGCTCCCAACCACTACCCTGCCATCCTGTTTCCCAGGGATCAAGCACTTGTGCTTCAGGAAGGAATACATGTCTTTTCTCCTCTTGGGCCTCAATGCTGCAAATAAATACCCATGACAAGGCCTCTGGGGGGCTTTCAAGTCAGTTCAAGGTGATTAAAAAGGATCTGCAGGACAACCAAGCAGCATGTTTGTTTTCTCAACTGTCCCCATGTGGGACAGGTGGCCCAAGACACGGTGCTGGTTTGTCTGCTATCCATCCCTGCCGGAAGCCCTCTTTGTTCTTGATGAATAAACAGCCTCAAGAGGGGTTACTCCAATCGGTAAAGCGTCCACCCTCCCCTCCCCATGGTCTAACTGTGAGTAGATTTGAGAGGAAAATCCTTGTTTGGCTGAAGTCGGAGGAAACATGAAAACACACTGGGCTTTAGAAATGTAAATATCTGCACAGTGAGATGGATGAAGACGATGGATAGATGCCAGAGGAAGCCTGAGTGTGAGAGTCTAGCAGACAGAGATGGATGTGAAGAAACACACAGGGAGAGAGAGAAAAGCAAAAGGCAGAAAGCCACATGCGTGGATGGAAAGAGAGGCTTTGGGGTGGCCAGACTGGGAAGCAGCAGTGGCCGGGCTGCAGCGAATTCAGAGGAAAGGGAAAGGTGAGCCCAGCTCCTCTCTGGGTCTGGAAGATGAAGGGCATGACCCCTTGGGGAAGGCATCCCATTGGTGAGATGCATCCAAGAGAAAGAGGCTTGCTTCCTTCCTGCTCTAGGCTGCCTGCAGAGGAATAGGCAGACTCCCAGCTGTGGATGGTGGTTCTCAGGGTGTGGTCCCTGGGCCAGCAGCATCACTGGGGAACTTGTTAGAAAGGCATATTTCACCCTCACATCAGACCCAATGAGCCAGGAACTCCGCCACCCAGCCCAGCACTGTGTGCTCTCACAGGCCCTTCAGCTGATCTTGCTGCATGCCGGAGTATGAGAAGTGCTGGTACAGAGAGATGGGGGAAATGAGGTAAAATCAACATTCAAGTGTTGGGCCTGACACAAAGAACAACAGTTTTATTCCAGTGGAAAAAGTGGGCAGTGCAAGGGCATCGTGGTGGTCCACCGCCATGACTGGAACGAGGTGGGACACAGAAGCAGAGGGATGGCTTGCAGGCCAACCCAGAAACCACACAGTTGAAAGGTGAGGAATGGTCTTGACTGGGTCGGAGCTCTCACTGTTCTTTGCAGACATCAGCCCTCAGGTTCCCCTGACTGGCCGAAGAGCATGTGTGCACATAGGAAACACTAGCAGAAGGTACTGCCAAGCGAGAGTTTCGGGGGTTTGAGGAGTGGCCTCCCCTTCCCTTTCCTCTGAATTTGCTGCGGCCTTGCTTGTTGCCATGGTAGAAATTCAACCAATGGCTCACATGCCCAGAGATCCTTTGTTTGGATGCTGCCCTTTTCCTCTTCACTCACCAAGGGATGCTCTGAGCCGCACCCCCTTGGCTGGCAAGCTCTGAAACATCGGGCTCTGGCTGACTGTAGTTACCGTGTAGAGAGCTGTGCCATTAACACGGGCCCAGGCTCTGCATTGGTGCTGACAAGAGCAGGAGAAGCCTGCGTAGAGGACAGAGGTGGCCAGATGGCCTCCGCCTTCCTGGTTTCTTCTTCTCAAACCAGTTGATAAGTATTTCCTCCATCTTTATTCATTTTTTAATCTTCACACGAGGACATATTGATTGACTTTAGAGAGAGAGGACTGGAGGGGAGGGAGAGAGAGAAAGTAACATCAATCAGTTACCTTCCATACATGCCCTGACTGAGGATCAAACCCTCAAACTAGGTATGTGCCCTGATCTGGAATAGAACCCACAATCCTCTGGTGCACAGACAACACTCCAAACAACTGAGCCACCCAAGGCTACTGATTTATTTTCTTCTTTTCTTTTACTCCTTTGTCTGCTCCTGATATTGGAATGAGATGGATGGACTGATAGCTGGAGGTGTTTCTCTCTAATCCTGACATTTTGCTTGCCTTACTGAAGGCTGATGCTTTGACGACCTTTGCAAACAGGGTTCCCCAGCCACCCTGGGACTCGGGGATCCTCAGCCACTCGGCAGGAGGAGAGAAGGTCCAGGACTCAGGGCTCGCACTTGAAACTCAGTTATTACTATGCCTACCTCATCAGGGTCCAGGGAAGCCCTGCCCAGGTACAGAACCATTCCTGTGCTTCGGTTGTGAACATGTTCATTTGGGCCTTTTTAATATAGACTCCAATATGCTCTGAAGAATGCACTTTAAGAAAAGTCACCTTTGTATGACTTACCATTCAGATTAGCTGGCAGACCACCTGGAGGCCTCATAGAGACCACCCTGGGGGCCCACTGTGTCGCAGACCACATGGGTGGAGGAAACACCTGCTGCTCCTGCGATGGAGCAGGAGGAACAAGCTAATGAATTAGAGAAGGAAAAACACCACAGACACCCAGTTGAAAGCAATATCCATTATGCAGCACACTCAACACAACCATGAATTATTGTGTTCATTGGAGGAGACAAGCCATAAATTTTTCCCATTAAAGTTCTTGACTCACAATATCAGGTAGAGACTAATGACTTAAAAATAATATGTGCAAATGCCATCAGAATACAGATGGCCCTGGCCGGGTGGCTCAGTTGGTTAGAGCGTCATCCTGCACACCTAAAGGTTGTGGGTTTGATTGTTGGTCAGGGAACGTACTTAGGCCGTGGCCTGGATCCCCGGGCGGGTGTGTGCGGGAGGCAACCGATGGATATTTCTCTCTCACATCGATATTTCTTTCTCTCCCTTCCTCTCCCTAAAAACAATAAAAACATGTCCTTGGGTGAGGATTAACTTTTTAAAAAGTAAAGCAGGGACTATATTTCCTCTGTGTGGCAGTTTTGAGATCAAGGCTAAAGCACTCGAAAAGGAAACTCAAGGAGAGCCTTGCTGAGGTTCTGGCTCCATCTGCTCTGATTTGGAGCTCCTGCAGAGACAGTTCTAAGCCAGTGAGGCCAGGGAGGCAGGCGGTGAGCACACCTAGCCATGTGCTGGGTCCCAGCTGCCTTCCTCTGCTCCTTCTCCATAAATAAGTTCACTTATCAAATCACCTAGCCTTTATCACTTAGGCATCCCTTTCATCTCACCTGCTCAGCCTTCCTGTATGAGCAGCCGAGAGGCATTGCTGCCTCAACCATACCTGTCCTAACCTGAGACCCAGTGCCTCTGCCATCCCCCTCACCCTCCAGTCAGCCCACCAAGGCCTGGGGGATCCAACTTAACCACCGTGTCCTGTTATTTGTGTGTTGGTGTACAGTATTGTTAACTACAGAATAGCTTCTCTTCACCTGAGGACATATTTATTGACTTTAGAGAGAGAGGAATGGAGATGAGACAGAGAGAGAGAGAGAGAGAGAGAGAGAGAGAGAGAGAGAGAGAGAGAGAGAGAGAGAGAAGGGGGGGGGGAGAGAGAGAGAAACATCGACCAGTTGCTTCCCATACATGCCCCGACCAAGCTTCATTTTTCTAATTGGTATTCTCACTTCTGTGGTTCTTGACTCACTGTGCTCCTTGCTCACTCCTACCCCTGCCCCAGCATCTTAGTCACCCACAAACCAGTGCCTCAGGGAGGGCCATTAGCCAATCTATGACTAAATGAGGGTGAAGGCGTCTGTACTCTCTGCAAAGGAAGGGCGTGAACACGCTGTGTGGATTTGGGGGTGCATGCTGGAGAAAGCCAGACCTTGGATGAGGCCTAAGCTCTTCTTTTGAGCAGCACACTGCCTGGGGAGCCGGCTCTCGGAGAGCTGGCTTGTGAGGATGGGGCCTGGCTGCCTGACCTCCACTCTGGCCTCCTTACCTCTCCCAGGTGCTGCCCCATGATTCTCTGCAAAGGGCAGCATCAAGCTTGGTGTGGAGGAAAGTCATCAAACCTTATGCAATCAGCAGTCACTGATGGAAAGTCCAGCCCAAGCTCACACTTAACTACACTTGCTACAGGGGCCACGGTGCCTGGAAGATCAGCAAGGGATCCGCATACGTCCTGCACCGTCCTTTATGGAGATGAGCCCAGCTTGGATCCTGACGTGGGAGGGCACCCATGGCCTGGTGCTCTGAGGCCCCTCACAGGAGGCCTGGGAGGGCCAACAGCAGTCCTGGGACAGCCTGGGAGGTCCTTTTACCATTTTCTTCCCTCCCAGCCCCTCCCCACTTTTTTATTTTGTAAAAGAAGGATGAATGTAAATGTGAACTCGAAACAAGAAGGCATGGAAAATCACAGAAATAACTTAATTAAGTTTTAAAGATTTCCATGCTTGAATAAATTAGCCTTCCTGCAAATGTCACAACATTCAGGAAAAAGATTGTAATCAGTGGAGCACAGGCCTCTCTGCGCTGTATGTAAACGAAAGCTCCGTCAGGCATTTCCAGGCCGGCTACTCCTGCAGCTGCGCTCCCGCTGACCTCAGGCCCGACCTCAGGCGGGACACCAGCTCTAGCCTCAGCACATCTGACTGCTGCTGGGGGGAGACCTGGGCCCTGTGGGTGCAGCAGGGGGTGGGGGACCTGGAGGACAGGTTCTTGGCAGAGCCCAGCTTGTGGTGGTTCTAGTGGCTCTCCCTTGAAAGGTAGCAAACTCTCATCTCTCTGGGGCTTCGAGTTTCCTAGTCTTTAGCAAACACCAGGCTTTAGGGGAGATCTTTCCTTTAAAGCCAGAAGGGACGTGCAATGAGGAATGAGAACCAACTCCTCTTGGCGGAGAGGTGGAGGCTATTCCCTTGCCACCCCCTCCCCAATGTCTCCCCCACTCCTGGTACTTTCCTCTAGCCAGGGCTGACAGAGGCAGGGCAAGAGGAAGAGAAGAACGCTGGGGCAAGAGGAGGCCCCGGTACCCAGCCTGCTGCCTTGCGGACAGATTTCCACTCTCACCAAGACGGAGGGTGGATAGCGGGGTAACGAGCACAAGCCTGGCGCTGCTGCAGCCTGGACCTGGCGGTGAGTGATGTCATGCAGCCGCGTAGCCAGCTGTAATGCAGCCGGAGGCCCTGGGGAAAATGGGGAGAAATACGAGAAGCCTAAGAAGCAGCAGAAGGCCCAGCAAGTGAAGGGAAATGGAATTACAGTAATGATGAAAGCAGGCACACTGGAGAATTAAAACACTTTGTTTTGGAATCAGATTCTACTCAACCTGGGTTATTAAATTATTTATTCTCATAGACAGACAACAGCATGGTGATTACCAAGGGAAAGGGACAAGGGGGAAGGGGAGGCAGAAGAGGGTGAGGGGGGATAAATGGCGGTGGAAGGAGACTTACTTGGAGTGTTGAATAGGTCATGTTTGGTAAAACTGTACATCTGAAACCTACATAATTTTATTAACCAATGCCATCCCAATAAAGTCAATTTTAAAGTATTTATTGCGTGCATCACCAGTAATGGGAGAAAGTAATGAGGGGAGCAACTAGTCAGGGCAGAAATTGTTTTAATTGTCAGGCACATTCGGGGGCCTGGCGCCCCCTGAGCATGGGGCTGAGTGAGGTGGAAATGGGATGTTCAGGAATTAGATGAATCAGCTCCATGCACTGTAAAAACCCTGAGACTGTATGATGATTCTTCAGACTTTCCATGGGGGACGTCAGTCCATTTCCCAAGAACGTTCCATGACCCCAAACAGTTCTCCTTTATGAGAGCCTGTGTGCACATGGGTAGATGGCCATGCCAAGCCTGTGGGAACACACATGTGCCAGCATTGTGTGGTTTGGAGGTTTGGAGAGAGGACAATGACAGGCCAACTGGAGGTGGGTGGGCTCAAGGAAATGGGAGACCCCTCCACCCACGTAGGCCACTCTTTGCCTTTTGGTAGCCTGGGAGTTCGGGAAAGTGAAATAGCGATGGTGGTGAAATGATGAAATGATGGTGATAAGCATTTTCCATGTATTCTTTCTTTGATCTTCATAATAATTCTTCTCAACAGGGTACCCTTGCATCGTGGCTTGTCCAAATCATTCTGCTGTATGGCTATTGTCTCGAGAATCCCCTGTCATTCTCAATAGAGTCCTTATTTGAACCCTCACTTATTATGCCTGTTGGAGGTAAGGAGCTGAGGCTTGGGACTTTGTCTAGTCCTCCCAGCTGGTCAGTGGAAGATCTGATTGTACCTTTAATCAGCAAACTTTTCTAATAAAGGCAGAGAGTAAACTGGATTCAATCCAGGAGAACTAATCCCCCAAAATCAAAAACGTCCACATTGGGGTGATGATAAACAGATGCCTCTCATCCCTACGAATGAAAGGTCACTGGTGGACAGTGTTGAGTCATTACTCAGTGACGTCCCCCAGTAGCTGGTGCCGTCTGGAGCCTGAACGTGACTACCGTGATACATGCTGCCCTGGGACGTGGGGCAGGAGAAGGCAGAGAAAGAGGTGGAAGGGGAGATTGCTGTGCTTCTGACACAGCATAGCGATCTGGGACCAGGACCCCATGGACGCCAGGTGGCCAAAAGGAATGCCGAACCCAAAAATGTCACACCCCTCCACTCCCTATGAAAGAACGCAGAGGTAGCTGACTCACTTGCTAACTGCCTGCTTCAACTACTGCGTGCGCTGATTAGGGTTTGACGGCAGCTATACCACCTTCCCAGGGGGTGGTAGTGAGCAGTCTGTCATCTTGCAGCTACAGCACAGGCTGAACATAGTTACCAGGCAAGGCAGCTGGAAAAGGAAGTCACCTGACCCTGAAACGGAAAATTCTGCAAGCCCACCTTCTTCAAAAAGCTTGCCTTGGCATGCAAGCCCTGTTTGTCCCAGGTTCTAAAAGCAGCTCAGCAGGGCCCTCCCTGAGCCAGTTCAGGGGACCTTCCTTTCCTCCGTGCTGCCTCCCTTGTGCAGGATCATAAGCCTGCCTGGAAATGTCTCTGGGGTTTCCTCTCAATTTCTATCTTGGGGAATGTAAGAACCCTAACACTGGTAATAGTTCCAGCAGAGGGGCTCCTGGTCAGAAGTCAGGGACCCCCAGCTGGAGGAAGCATGTCAAAGATGCCTGGCAGACTTTGAAGAAGGGCTGCCTTCCCGATGCCAAGCTTCAGGGTGTGTGTGTTCTCAGTGTAGGTCCCTGGAGAGCCCAGGTAGGGGCTATGTGTAATCCTGTGCTAGGAGGTGACCGGCTTCTTCATGGCCCTCCCTAAAGCCCAGTTGTCTGGGCAAAGAGCCAGGAATCTGGGCCTCTGCATTCAGTTCTTGGCCTCTAACCTGAAGCTTTGAGAAGTGACGGTGAGACTAACTCTCCAGCTGTCTTGGTCCCTGCCAGTAACTCACAAAGGCCCGTCCGTTCGCTGAGGCAGAGGCTTGGTGAGCCTGGCTACTGCTTTCAGGGCTGCACAAGTCGGCACCGAGAAATGCAAATTGTTGTTACCCTGCAACCTGTTGATGGGAAGGGCTGGGTTGGAATACTTTGCTTCCTTAATTAGAGCTGGTCTTTCTTCTCCTGCACTTTTGGGGACTATCTTGTTATTAATGACCTTTTGGAGCCATGCCCAGGACTTAGAAATATTGTCTTTGGATCCAGGTAATGAGGCCGCTACTGATCCTGAACAACTGGGGCAAGTCGCTGAGTAATGACTCCACACTGTCCAGAGTGACCTTTCATTCCTAGGGATGAGAGGCATCTGTTTATCATCACCCCCCAAGTGGAAGTTTTTGATTTTGGGGATTAGTTCCCCTGAATTTAATCCATTTTGCTCTCCGCCTTTGTAGACAAGTTTGCTGATGGCAGGCTCCAGGTTCTTTGGCATGTGAGGGGCTGTGATGGAGATACTAAAAGTGGGTCCTTTCTAGGCAGGCTAGAAACACAAGTTCCTTTCAGCCTGGGCCAAGTGATGAACTCCCAGGCTGACGGACTTGCGCACTGGTGAGGCAGGTCAGTGGTTTCTGTGGGCAACACCTTGAGAGCTGAAGTTTGGGGGCAATAGAAGCAGATTCCATGTAAACTATTGAGAGGAGGGTGCAGACCAGGTTCCCTCTCCTTCTTTCACTTACAGAGGAAAGTTCTGACACCCAGTGTGGTGGAGCGAGACTGGTCACACTGCGCCTTCTCTTGCTGTGTGCCATTGCTGGATCAGACCCTCCTCCCTGGGGATGGACCAGTGGAGCTGGAGCAGAGGTGTCTCACCCCGCCCCACACTGCGCTGCGCCCGGGCTTGGGCAGTCTGCAGGCCCTGGCAGCTGCTGTCCATTTCAGAGGGTCATTTTCTTGAGGAAATCCACTTGGGGCTTTTCTGCATATCTACCCGTCTGCACCTGGGCTGGAGAGCATCTTTGGGATCAGCTGCTCTTCTACCTTTTATCTATAAGTGGGAAACCTGCCTGTAAGGGAAACCATAGAACCAGTTCTTATGAGAGAGAAAGTGCTGGGCTGCTGAAGCTGAGGCCCAGGGTCCCTCCCCTGGGTCTCCCGTTGCTTCCGTCTGCCCCTGTGTGCAGGGCATCCGTGGGTCCATTTGATGTGTCTGAGTTTGCCCAGGAGCCCCTGTCCAGGTGAGGGGAGAGGTCCAAGAGGTGAAATGCCAGGCCCGAGGTCACCCAATAGGCCCCGCCCGGAAGGTTCCATTACTGGGGCTCTGTCCACCGGAGCCGGGTGCCTCTTGTGCTAATACCAGTGTGTGCTGGCCCCTGAAGCCTGACTGGCGCCTGTGCGCGGTGCTGTGACCAGAAGATGGGTTCCCTTGGCAGACACACTGGCTGTCCTGGGCCACATTCCAGAGCACACAGGGGCACGGCCACTGTCCTTTCTGGGGATTGAAGCCCAAAGCCTCTGACAAAGCCAGCTTCTGAGGGCCTCTCAGCTGTCCTGTTTGTAAAACTATTCCCTGTCAGCCTTGCCTTTCATTTCCTTAATCTTAAATTGCATCAAAAAGGGAGAGATTAGAGGTAAGACCTCAATAAAGGGCTGCACAAAAGCCAGCTCCCACACTGGATTCTCACACCTCGCTGTGCCTTCCCCTCCCTGTGTCTGACAGACAGAACTTAGGAACCTCTATTTAAAAAAAAAAAATAACTTAGATGAAAACACTATTTAGAAAAGGCCCGCAAGTTTGAAGTCACCTCTGGTTCATACATTAAACATCAAATGTACATTAGCTGTGAATTACAGTCATGAAAAGCAAATCCTTTAGTTCCCTGCCCCGTGACCCCCTGCTGAAGCTTAGCGCCCATGGCCTCTGCAGCCCCAGCGATGGGTGGACTGGCCGCCCAGCATGTGCCACAGGTAGACGCCCCCTACTGCACCTGTAAACACAGCTGCGGGAAAACATGGAGGGAAGTTGAAGCTTAGAAGCAGGTCCACCTGGATGGCATGAGACATTTATCCCAGATGGACAGGTGGCCACGCCTGCGCAGAGCACCACTCTGAGACACGCCAGGGCTCAGGTCTGCTAGTCTTCTGTTTGCAACATTGAGATCAGGGCTGTAATTGTTAGGAAGGTGTCCCTGACTATTAAGCTGTTGGTCAGCCACCGGCAAGGGAGAAGCAAAATTGCTCACAAAGGCTCTTTTCTTTTCCTGCATGAAAGGCAGATTCTGAAGCCGGGTGAGGGGAAAGCGTGAGAGGGATGAAAGCTGTGCTCATACACTGTTGAGTCACCTGACATTTTCTGCAGAACCAGGTGAGCTGAGCCACGCAAAGGGCAGGGGTGAGATTATCTGATAATGCTTACTCTATGCCAAGTCCTTCTCCCTTTAGAACTTTGAGGGCTCCCCCGCGATGGAGCAAAGATGCAAACTACCTGTAAAGGCTTTTGTTACCATCTGATCTAACGCCAGGGAGGCCAGAAACCTGCTGGAGTGTGGACAGGCCTTAAGAGGTTTTGAGACAAATTAGGAAACTCAGAATGAATTAGTTCTTGTCCAACCCAGGTTAGGAGACAAGATTAGATAAAGTTGAGATAATGAAGGAAAATGATTTTAAAAGCCATTGAATTGCATTTTAGTGTTTATGCACCTTCAAAGCCTGCACTAAATTGCACAAGTTATTTAAATGCATTCTTTAATATTTATGCTTTGTTGTTTTAATAAAGACTTTCTATTTTTAAATAAAAATGCATAATTAAGGGGAACAGAATATTTTTCTCTTTGACATGCTTAATCATGTGTCTGGGAAGCTCAAGTTGTTCCATTTATAAAGCCCAGACACCACCCTCTATTGTGTAGCAGCCTGCACACAGTAGGTCCTCACTAAAGACTTAATGATCAGCTATTTTGTGCCTGACCCAGTGTTAAATCCTGGAGACACACAGAAGAGAGGAAAAAAGACATGGTTCCAACTGTACCGGAAGCTCCTGGCCTGAGGAAGAGTTAGACTTTAGTTATGCAAATGAGTGTAGGCTTCCAATGTGAGCTCAGGGTCAGGCGGAAGGGAGCTCTTACCAGAGCCTATCACAGAGGAAGCAGTCCCAACAGCTTGGAGTGGTGGAGGTATCAGGGAGGCTTCCCTGAGGAGGTGACTATTGAGCTGCCTTCCGAGGGATAAGTAGATCACTGGGTAGAGAGATGCTGGGAGAATCCCAAGCAGAGCAAGGGGCAAAGCAACAGCCTAGTGATAGGAGGGGACGTTTGTGTGTTTGGGAGACACTAGAGGAAGGCAGGATGACTGGCATGGCTGCACTGTGGTCGAAGGTGAGGAAGCATGGGCAGGCAGGGAGCTGAAATCCAGCCCTGACCATTTACCAAGCCAGAGCCCCGGTGAGCAGCTGCATCAGCCCGGAGGAAAGGGCATCGCTTTCAGGCTGGGCTGCCCAGAAGAGGCACCTGGATCTCATTCTCTCCAAAGTGCCGTGAGTGCTAGGACACTGGTGGACAGAGCACAGCGGGGATGAGGAGTGAGACCAGGTGAGTCTGGAAGGCAGCCAGGGCCAGACACAGAGGATCTGAAGTCTTGGGGAAGGATGGGGCCTTTGTCCTCAGGACAATGAGAGGCTAATGAAGGGTTTTAAGTGTGAATGTGTGTGATGAAAAGATTTGCATTTTGAAAAGATCACTCTCTTTGCAGTTTGGAAAAGCGATGAGAAGGCATCAGAATGGAAGGGGGGGGTTTGTGGGTTTGGGTAGAAGATCATGAGTTTGGCCTTAGACTTCAGAGTTTGATGTGTGGTCAGGCACAGCAGTGGAGATATGACATAGGCAGCAGCTCAGACACATCGCATGTATAATACTCAGTTTTCACTGTCATAACCCCCAGGTGGGTGTGGCCACCTGATCCATGGACCAATAGGGAAGCTGGGGAAGCTAGCTCCAGTCCGGGAGGGGCTGGGGGAGCACACCCCAGGGGGGAGGCTGGCTCTCAAGTAAAGAGGCCCTGTGTCCCAGAGGAGAGTGTGTGCCGGCAGATCCAGCTCAGGTGGGAGACGCCCCAGAAGGTGATGGTCAGAGTGAGCCTGGAGGCAGCACTTTGCTTCTTCTGGTGCTGGCATTCTGTAGCAGTTCCCACATTTCAGCTCTGAACCTGGCCAAGAAGTAGGGATGGGTGGGGTATTAAGATAAAATTCTATTAGTTTGGAAAAAGGACTGACATGGGACAGCGAAGTTGGAAGGTGTAAATTGACTGAGATTTAGGGTTAGAGTGCAAATTCAGACCTGGGCAGATCCCAGCAGTCAGTCCAGTTCTGAAGACAGTGAACGCTGGTAGAAAAGGTGAGCCTCAGGGCCACTTCAAGCCACTGAGGTGCAGCCCTGGGCTTGCTGCTGACTCGCTTACGGACCTGATGTGAATTACAGACCCTCAGCTCAGGTGAGGTTGGGCCCTAATACACAGCAAGCTTGATCAGGCAGGAGCAGGCCTAGGCAGGTTTGAGTGTGCGAATGAAGGTATTTAGTCCCTCGAGGTGGGCAGGGCTGGAGAAGGCAGGGCTCACAGTATTAAAACCAGGAGCTCTGTGAATACCAACCTAGAAATGATGATAAGCACTATTTCCTCTCTTTCAGGTCAGTTGCTAGATACTCTGGAAGCTCTGTCTATGCTGTAAGGAGGAGCAAAGGTGTGCGAGCATGTGTGTGTGTGTGTGTGTGTCTGCATGTGCACGTGTGCTCTTTCTTCCTTACCAGGCTGGGACAAATTTTCCAGCCTGGGGTAAAGGAAAAGTTGGGGTCACCTAGTGCAGAAAAGAGAAGGCCAAGAAGTAGAATCTTTAGCAGTCACTTAGTCTAGCTCCTCAACAGCTGT
The DNA here is from genome assembly GCA_026230045.1 of Corynorhinus townsendii. Lineage (NCBI taxonomy): Eukaryota > Metazoa > Chordata > Mammalia > Chiroptera > Vespertilionidae > Corynorhinus > Corynorhinus townsendii. Next base: position 81,506,392 of record JAPDVU010000008.1, read on the forward strand.
AACACACACTAGACTTATTCCTAAAATAGTAGTGTCAGGCACTCTTCTAAGTATTTCACATGAACCGACTCACTAAATTACCACCATACCCTCACAGTGCTTCCAGGAGTCAGTTACAATTAAGCACACTGTACAGGTAAGGAAACAGACACACGGCTGTGAGGTTAAGGAACTTGCCCAAGGACACATAGCTAGCAGGTGTTCCATACCAAGAGTCCAAGCTAGACAGTCGACTCAAGGCTTCCTGCTTACTGTCTGTATCGCACTGAACACAATGAGAAAATGTACGAAGTCTCAAGGGCTCATTTTTACGAATGCTTAAAAAATCCACTGAATGCAACTTTGTCTTCCTTTCCTCCTGGAAAACTTGCAGTTCTCATGCGGGGTGACTCACACGGGGGCCCTGCAGGGACAGGGAGGGGCTCGCTGCGCTGGGTGAGGGTGGCAGGACAGGAGTGGAGACTGGTTGGGAAGTCTGGGTCACAGGCCCCATCTCACAGCACGTCTTGGCACATGGCAGCTTCCCACCAAATTCCCCCATCAGCCTCTCTGGTCCCCAAGAAACAGGTGTGGCCATGGCACCTGCATGTATTGCTCCAGAGGGAAAAGATGATGCATGTTGCACTGACCTCTTTAAACATCAGCCTTGGACAAGTAGCAATTCCTCTGCTCTTCTCAGAAGCCTCTCCCTGGTGGATCACATAATATGGACACTTCCTGTGAGCTCTTTAGAGTGGATGAACTGCTTGGTGCAGTTTAAACTGCCAGAAGCTTGCAGGTGTATAGCTTAGTTACAACATAGGACTTTGTCTGGCTTGGCATTCGGGTGTGCTTCTCCGTTCTAACTGGGCTCACGCCAGGCATGCTGGGAGAGCATTTTGCTCACCTTGATTCCAGAGAAAAACCAATTTCTTTCTGGTTGGTTTCCTCCCAGGACCAGCCCCCTGGGCAGACGGGCTCCTGGTCTGCTCAGCGGATGGACCTGTCCTTGTACCCCATCCCTGTGTTGTCTGCATGCTTGTCCTTTCTCTAGCAATTTAGCCAGGGAGCAGCAGCTCCCTGCCTAACCTTCATTTGAAGGTCGGATGGCTTTCCTTTGATCTAAAGCAAACAGACATTCAATTATGATGAACATAAGACTCAGCAGAGGGGTCAGTTTCCATGAGGCCATGTTGAGGGACCATGTCAGATATATTGTGAGGGCATCTGTGCATGTGGTGTTTCTTTTCATTTTGAATTTGTTTCCTGGTTCCAGGGTTGGGATGAGAGGTACAGTGAAAGCACCTGGCTTCATCCAGCCTGCATTTGCCTTATGAAATATATTTCCCATGAGACACTGTGCTTCAAAGGAGAGGCGAAATCTGTCTGGCCACCTAGAAGCCCGCTCTTTTATGAGCCGAGGGCAGGAGGTCAAAAGTGGAAAACAAGACCTATGGTTCCAACTGAAACCTTAATGGGTTGGAAATCTCAGGCTCTGATGGAACGTGGATAGTCATTCTCCTTCCAAACTCCCATTTCCAGGGGCCCCTGTGCCTTTTCTCCTTTATGTGAACAGACTCAATCAAAGACAGAGAGTGATGGGCTGGTGCTGCCAACTTCATTTCTGCCCTCACCATAGTAATCCAGGGAAGTCCCCTGGGCAGGGAGGGATTCATCTGTCCCCAAACACACACACACACACACACACACACACACACACACACACACACACACAAAAGCCATGTGGGGATGTGGAGAAAGGAGTCTGAGAGGAATCTGCAGGGGCCTATGCATCCCCTGACCCTCTCCCTGTTATCCCAGTCACACCCAACACCCAGAGGTCCATTTGGGCCCAAGAAAGAGAGACTTCCTTCTTTCATGTTTCCTAATCCCTTCAAGAAAGGTTTTGCATTTTAAAGGGACTATTCTAAAATTTAGAGAACCTAAATGAAAATGAAGAAAATACAAAAATGTATAAGCATATGCAGAGGCTTAAAATAGAGGTGTTTGTGCAATAAATTGTATCAGCCCAGCTTCACTCCACCCCTGTCTGTGAAGTCTGCCGAGAGGGCCTCTTTCTTGGTCCCAGAGCTACTTCCCCCTGGATCTGGGATGCAGTTCCACACAGGGAAATGTCCGAAGGCCCTTACAGCTCTTAGTGGGAAGGCGAGCCACCAGTCCCTCTCCAAGGAGCAGGGCACCCTGAGACTTCCTCTGGACCCCACTTGTACAGAGCGGATGAGAACAGCCTGGACACACTGTCTTCTAACCAAGGGAAGGGCCAAAGGGCTCCTCTTCCCTAGGGACCCTCCACCAATGCCGGCCAAGCTTCCACAGTGCGGGAGCAAAACAAGAGGTGCTCCTGCTCCTGGGCTGGCACGGTTAGCGCAGCAGCTCCTTGTCTGCAGGCATCAGACACATCACACACCAGGACAGCGGGGGTTCAGAAAGAGCCCCTGTGAATGGCAGCTGGCACCACCCCCACCCGCCAGACCAAGCGGTCTTAATTAACTTTGGACACTTCCTCACCTCACACTTTATTTCTGAATGTTATTGAAAGTTGTCAGAACTTGTCTCACTTTTTCCTTTCGTTATTCATGTGTAAATACAATGCCTCCAGAGTGTTACTAAAACACAGACTCTAATCCCAGGAGATTAATTTATGAGCGCAGTATAGGGCGAAGCTGCATCCCAGAGGCTGCAAATTGATGTCTGCAAGAGCTGCCAGCATCGGCCCTCCAAACCCGTGGGACCCAGGGGGCCACATGAGGGGCGAGGGCAGAGCTGGACGCTGCTCAGCGTGGGGCACCTGCAGAACACAGGGCCTCAGCGCCTCCTGCTAAGAAAGCAGAAAGGAAGTCTGCCTTTCTCTTGTGACGGGGTGGTGCCCTGCCAGTCTGTCCATCCATTAGCCAAGTTCATGGCACTTATTGAGTGCTTATGCTACATCAGTCTTCCTTCAGCTCCACGGGAATCAAAGCAAAAACAAGCAAAGTAACTGCTACTGCTTGTGATGACCAAATGGTCCTGAGGGAGCCAAACACAGTCATCTGTAACTATTGGAGAACAAAGCCAGATGCCTAGCCAGTGGAGGGTTATGTGCAGCGGATTTTAGATGCAGGTTCCGTGGAGAGGCGCCAGTGTGGACTGGAGTGAAGAGGCGAGGCCTGGGAAGGAGGAGTTGCTGGGTTACCCCAACCTCAAACATAACCTACTCAGTGAAGAAGGTGCTGGGGTCCTTCCTCCAGGGCAGGGGACACACGGGTGGTGACCACCCCAGTGGACTCCTTATTTCCTCAGAGCCCTGGCCAGGCAGTCTACTAGGAAGGTGGCAAGAGTGCATTTTCCAGAAGCTGTGCTCTCTGCAACCCAGAGAGACGAGCTATCTGTCCTTGTCCAGAGAGTCATTGTGCACCCCAGCCCAGTGTCGCTAACCCCCACCTCCTGGGAGCTCCAGCGCTGAGGAGGCAAGCCCTGTGAATGAGGGGTGTTCTCATTGGGGAAGGCTATAGAGGGCTGCCACAGCTGAGGGTATGGGGAAGTGCTGGGGCAGGAGCAGAGTTACAGTGGCTTGGGGATCCAGCTGAGCAAGTAGGAGCCTGGGATAGACTAGTGGGGGACAGAGCTTGTCTTCTATTATGGGGTTCCTGATGATCTATTATCTTTTGAGGGTCAGGAACAGATGGGGACACTTGTGGAGGGCTGACTCTCTCTAGACAATGATAGATATTCTCTCTAGATTGTAGAGAGCACAGCCCTCCACACAGGTGTCCTCCCCACTCCCCTCCCTCCCCCCACCTCCCAGGCCACAAGGACTGACCCCATCATGCCCTCTGAGGCTGGGGAGAGTAGCAGGAGGCAGGGGAGTGAGGAAGTGTGATTCTGTGCACATAGTAGGTGCAGAGGCACCATGCAAGGCACAGAGGAGGCAGAGTCCTTGGTCCCCTTGGTTGCTAGGGAAGTGTGATTCAGAGCAGCAAACCACCGGCCAGGGAAAGGGGTCGTGGCCCCAGCAACTCAGCCCATTAGTTGGGCGGTGGGGGCAACCAGTGCATGTGAGAGCTCAGACAATTGGCCACTGAAGGGCTGCCCTTTGGAGCTGCTGCCAAAGTAATCTCAGGCCAGTGACCTGTGCCTCCTCTTTAACCTCAGCCCACTCCCTGGCTCTGCCCTTCAGAGTAGGCCTGCTACTGCTTCCTGGGGCTGCGGATTAGCCCCTAAAAATGGAGTTTCATTTGCAGAGCTTTCTCCAAAGCTGAGGGGCCTCCAGAGTCTCCTCTCCTGGCTGCTTGTTGACTAGGGGGACCGTGAGGTCAGCTGGTGCAGGCGGTTGCTCAGCCCCTGGCCCCAGAGACACATGCAGGCCCGGCATCTGCCAAAGACTTTCCCACTGGCCCGCCTGCATTCCTGCCTCCCCCGGCTGCAAGGCATGGCCACTGCCTTTTCCTACCAGCTCAGCCCCACCAGCAATGCTCTCTTTTTTGAGAGCCTGGGGATGATGGTGAGTGAGATCTTGGGTAACTTCACCATTTCACTGGGTGCTTTCTTTGAGCCAGATTCTGTTCTAGGCCTGAAGGACAACAAAGATGAAAAGATAAGGTCCTTTCTGCCCCCAGAGACTATCTGTTTGGTAGACAACTAGGAAAGCCATTTAAGCTACAATATGAGAGGAGCAATAACAGAGGCAGATTCTAGCAGAAGTGGGAGCTTTAGGGAACATCTTGCCTTAGAGTTTATTGGCTCCACTAGTTTCTACCAGTCTACCCCGAAGCAGATGAAATGGTCAGGGGAAGGGAAATGAAGAATGAATTGAGCCGGACACAAGAAGTCAGCACAGGTCTGCAAGCACCTCCTAAGTAAATGCATTTCCCTATATGTGCGTGGTGCAGCACGAGATATGGAGGTGAGTAAGACCTAGTCTTTGATCTCCAGGAGCTCAGCAACTAATAGGAGGCACATTGAGAAAAGTGCTATAATGGGGATAATCAATATATTACTGATATATGGGGAAGAGGGTACTTTGCCAAAAAGTTTTTGGGGAGACTTAATGAAGTTTTCCTTTATTACACATCTTCATTACACATTACTGTCAAATAATCCTTATTGTACACATGAGTGAGGGTGGGAAATTATTATTTGAAATGGGTAGCTCTATATTTGGACACCTGACATCTTCCCTGCGCGCGCTCTCTCTCTCTCTCTCTCTCTCTCTCTCTCTCTCTCTCTCTCTCTCTCTGGTAATAGTACTAATTTTTTTCATGCAGCTCTCTGTGCCTTGTTAGGTAGGGCTCTTCCCCATGACCTACCAATTCTTCCCGCTAAGAGGGAGTTGGAGATTCAAGGTTAAGCCAGTGATTGTATTCCAAACCTTAGGGTGTTGTGATTGGTTCAGGGATGATGCAACCCATCCAACTCAACTTGCCATTTTCCTAAGCCACCCAGTGAGTGTCTGGCCCAGGACTCGGGGCGAGCATGGGATTGTGAGGGTGTGAACCTGAAGCAGCTGCTGCCATCTTGCTGCCACCAGGTCTTGCAAGATATGAAGCCAGAACAGAGGCAGCCTGGCCAAAGGATAGGGAGGGAGACTATCCCGGGGACAGTTTCCTGAACCACCCTCTAGGCAATTAGGCCGGGCTTAGTTCTGGATCTGTTAATTACACAATCCAATAAATTCCCCTTTATTTATGCACTTTTGTTAGGGATTTGATTGCTTGTAGCATGTAATCGAAGAGATGTGACTGATAAGTGCTTATGGAGCCCCTTCTATGTGCAAAGCTCTGTGCTCAATGCTTTAACTACTGCCTCTGATTTGATAGGTGGCTACTACTGTCTTTCCCACGAAGAATCAGAGGTTAGGACTCTGGGCATTGGGACATTTTACTCAGGGACAAAGATTTAGGAAGCTCAGTCAGGGACTTAAAGTGTTCTAGCCTTCAGTAAAAACCCCACAAAACATCAAGTCTGAGTAAAAAAAAAAAAAAAAAATGACAAGTTCCTCTTCTAGAGGCTCAGCCCTCCTCTTCCTAACATTTTGGCTGTTGGCCTCTCAGGGCATGGAAAGAGGCAGAGCGCTTGTAAGTAGGTATACAAATTCCATGGGCTAGTGATTGGTAGCTCTATTTGCAAAAACTATAGTTATTTCTGCAAGACATGAGCATAAGGATTCGCCTGGTCACCTGAATAGGGAGAGGGGTAAGTGCCTGAGTGTGGTGAGACGCTTGGAGTGGTGAGGCCAGCCTGCTGAGCCTTCCAGGGCTGTGAGAGCAGGAGAAATTTCTAATTCATCTATCAACCTGCCCTGCTGATGCCAGGGGGTGCTTTGGGCAGGGGAGAGTTAATGACCAACCTCCTTCAGAAAAGAAAAAGGCTTCAATAACAGAATCCAACAGCACGGAGGGAAGAGATGCAAGTTACCAGCCACAGAAGCTTAAAAAGGAACCCACCCACAGCTCCTGCTACAAATGCTTTCAGCCGCACGTTAAATCTTCCCTCTAATGGCACCCCTGTTAAACGAGATATGTCACCCGACCTGAGAAGGCTGACTTGAAAGGCAAATAGTTGGAAGTGATTCCACACATTATTAGTGAGAGCTGTTCTCACATTTCTGGCAAAAATAATGGAGCCGAGGTCTGAAGAGATGACTAATTCGTCCCCATTACTGACCCAAGGCTGGGCATTGCATTGTAATCCCAGCCACTCGCCTGGCCCTTCGAGCATATTTTTCAGTGCTTGTCCTCTGTATGCTTTTTGCTGGATGGCTGTGTTCGTGTTAACCTTGGCTAGTGAAATGAGGAGATTTTCTCTCATCTCCATGGGGGCAGGGAAGGAAGGGCTAAGGCCACCCAGGGCAGAAATGACCCTTCCTTATGACTGGGGTTGGTCTCCTGCTTCAAGGAAGGGCTGCATCAAATGTGTCCCAGACACACAGGCACCCATCCTGATCTTCATTTCATCCGGGATTCTATCATCTTCTTTAATAGCCTTTGTGGGCGTTTTATAGGCCTTCCTGTTGGGAAATTCTTTGGATTTAATCTGAAAGCTCTCCTGTTAAAATGTTAGCGCGTGTCTCCTTTTTTTCTTCAATAGGATAGAAGAACATTAGATTTGCAGACTTTAAAGAGAGAATTTAACAAGAGCCAACTTTTCTGGAGGGCTGGCTCTGTGCCAGTCACCACGGTGGGCATGCCTTAGCTCCTTAACACACGATGCCTACATGGCCTGGGCCACTGGTGACCTGATGTTGGTGTATCTGTCTGTTGGCTATTCTTCGCTTTTTGTTCCTTTGATGTCTCAGTGACATTCATCCTTCTTGGCCACTCTCTCTGGTTGAAATGCCCTCTGCTTGCTCCTGTTCTCTGTGATACTGTGCGCACCTAGATTCTTCTCTCCTGTCTGGGGGCTTCTCCCAGTGTCCTTTGTAACTCATTGTCCTCTGACAGCTGACATCTGTTCACTGAAGTTCCTCAAGAGTTGGCCCTCATTTCTTCTCATTCTATATTCTCTCCAAAAGTGACCTTCCCATGGGAGTGGCCTTAATTATCATCATATGCCAACGGCTCTCTCCTGTGCCTCCAATCCAACCTCTCCTGTCCTCTCCAGATCTGTATTTCTAATGGTGCGCTTGCCTTCACCACTCTGCTGCCTCACAGCTGTCTCCACTGCAACATCTTCACTCACTCTGGCCTCTTCCAGTGTTCTTTTTCTCATGCACAGAAAGGCTGCTCTTCCATTTGCACAGGCCAGCAACTTGGGCCATCTCTCTGCAATCCCTATCCAACTGATCACCAAGTCCCTGCTGATTTGACTTCCTCATTATTTCTCAGCTCTCTTTTCCTTCATTCTCTGCCACCACCCTGGGCCACAGTACCATCTTTTTCTGCCAGTTATAGCCTCCAAACTCACCTCACACAAGTTGGTCCCTCTAGCTTGTCCTCCACTTTGGGGTCTGTGAGCTCTGCAAAATGTGGCCACGCTGCCCTTCCTGGTTGAAACCATGCATTGGTTTCCTGCTGCTCCTAAAGTGTAGACCCAAATCCTCTCCAAGGCCCCACACTCCCTGGCCCTACTCCTTCCCTGATCTCATTTTACACTATTCTCCCAGCATGTTCTCCTCTGGCTTCTTAACCCAGGCTTCCTTCTGCCTCCCTTTTGCACATGCTGCTAGTCTGCAATGTTGTTCTTCCTTTCCCCTTTGCCAGGTTAGCCTTCCACTCAACTTCTAGCGATCAACATGCATAGCGTCTTTGCATCAGCTTCCCTCAACCCATCAAATCAGATGAAGTCTATGCCATGCAGGTGTCCAGGATTATCCTACTGGTGGAGGAAAGAGTCAGGAGGCTGGCCTGGCCTGGGGAGGAGAGCACAGGGACAATAGCCCACGCGGGCTCCCCCGCCCTTCTGCACCTTTCACCATGGGTCTGCTAGTGGGGGGAAGTCCTTAAGGGACTACACTCACTCATGACCCAATTCTGAATATTGGCAAATTCTCTACTCCTTTGGTAGAACCTAACCTGATGTATTTCTTCTCTTTAAAACACTTACTTTCTCCTATAAATATTGGGCAGTGGGTGGGAACTTGCACTTCATGTGCAGGAGTGGCAAAAGGCATGCAGGCAGGTTTATTTTTAAATAAAAATTGGAAATTTATGAGTGTCCTGAGGTTTTATGCATTTTTATTTTTTATTAAAAAAATCAAGGTAGAAAACAGGGTGTGGAGAATTACTGCCTGTATCTCTGCTTCATATTTCAGAGCTCCCTGTTTTCATCACCTTTCCCCGCTTCCCTTTCCTGGCATTTGGCATGTGTGTAGAGAGAGGGAAGGAGTGATTACTTCTCAGAAGGTGTGGGGGGTCTATTCACGTCAAGCATTAGGCGAGCAGCCCATGACCAAGTCGCACGCCTGGTAAAATATTACCTTAAATAAGGGACTCACTGAGAGCTCATGCAAATGGTAACACCTGCTCGTGATGGCCATGTTATGAATGATTGCAGCTCTGAGCATTAATAATGCATTTGAACAACAACAACTTGATTTGAAGGAGGGACAGCCTCTCATTCTTTTCTGGCATATGAGTTCACTCTTGATGCCGTGGGAAGTGACGGGGAACTGGGATTAAAGGCCTACACTGGGCTTCAGGAACAGGGAATAGTGCAGCCCAGCCCTGACCCCCAGCCTGGTAAAACAGGGCTTGGAAGGTCACCCCAGAGCTACCCCTGTGCCCACAGTTTGACCTTTCCACTAGCCTGTGCCCTCTACACCCCTCTGGCTTCCCTGGAAGCAGCCAGTGCTGCCACTCTGGGGGTAGTTTGAGGATGGGCCTTTGGGAGATATCAGGACCCTGACAGTTTCTCAGCCTTTGGTGTTGATGACTCAAGGGTTAATTTTTTTTTTACATGTCTGAGGTTACTGCTCTGACTGAAAAACAAAATGCAAACTCTCTAGGATGTCAGATTAGTAATATTCTTAGTCCAGCCCCAACCCCTTGGCCTCATCGCCCGCCACTCCTAGTCTACACTCTTGTTCTGATCACCCCAAACTTCTCAGGATTCCAAAAACGTACCCTGCTGCTTAAGACCTTGGCACCTTGACATATGCTGTTTCCTCTGCTCTGTCTACAGAACTCTACCCTCCCTTTCAGCCCTGATCAAAGGTGGCCCCTTTTCCCATGTACCCTGGGCAGCTTTAGTTGTTCCTCCTCTGTGATCATATTTCAATGACCACATGCCTCATTTTGCACATGCCTCAGCTATAGCGATAATCATAGCACATACTGTAATACTTTATTTATATATTGGTTTTCTCCCCGGGCCTTGAGCTTACTAAGAGTAAGAAGAATGTGTTAGTATCCTTTATATCTCTGTTCCCTAGTAGAGTGCTCAGTTATAATTAAATATTCAATAAGTGTTGAATGAAAGAATGGTTATTCAATAAATACTTCGCGAATTTTTAATGTTGAATGATATTTTGGGACCTGGGGTCATGAGCTGGCATCAGATACTCTTGTGGAGGCTCCTGAAGTTCCTGCTTGGTGGGGTGCCCTCTGAAGCATTGTGGTCCTGAGCTGTTAGCCACCCTGGGGTGTCTAGCAGTTCTCAATGCCCCTGGGAATGCAGCTCGTGGTCTGGCCATTTTTCCTGCTGCCTACACAGCCTCCTGCACTGCCTGCCCACAGAAATCAAGGTTCTCCTCTAGCTGCTCTGCTCCCTATAGCTCCATCTCCACTCTAGTACTTCCACTTCCACATTTATTCTACACTGAGAAGGACCTCAGTGCACCAAAGCCGCTCACCTTGGGTGAGTTGCAGGTGTGCAGACCCATGTTACTCAGGTCCTTTGGCATGCCTTCCCTAAGGGGCTACTTCTAGAAACGTCGGCCCCTTATTGTACACTCTCATCTCAACCTCTTATTCTACCCAAGATACTCTTCTTTAGTTTCCCTGATCGTTGGGAAGGTAAGATCCTTTCTCTCTGGACCTCAAGTTCATTCATCCACAGAGGTATCTGAGCCCAGTGGGGGTCCTTCTGCACGGGGGCTGGGGGGCACTCAGAACTGCATGAATTAGACCTCCTCTTCTCTGGGCATAAAGACCCCATGATTAGCTCCCCAAAACTGCTCCTGTTTTAACTACTTCTTCCTGCTCTAAAAGCTTTTTCTTGCTTTCTGCCATTTATGACCACACTCTAAAACTACTCTCATCTCTTCCTGTTCTAATGTCACCATCCTCTGAATCCATGTTGTCTCTACAAGTCCTAATTCTTTACAACTCTGACCTCAGAGAATCTTGCTCCATCTGTTCTCTCTGTCCCTGCTTCCCATCAGCATTTCCTATCCAAAGGCTCATCTTCCAGGCAAATTTCTCTCCTCTTCCAGATGAATTTCTCTCCTCAGAATGAAAGAAAAAGAGTAATCATAAAAGACTTGTACCTCCTTTGGTTCATGGATTTATTTTATTTATAACCTTCCTTCTTACAAAAAGGATTTAAAACTCTTTGCAAAGATGCAAACAATATGGCAAGTTAAAGTAAACTAAAAATAAGTGTTGGAAAAGAAGAGGGGAGGAAAACAAGGCGAGAAGAAGGCAGTAGAAACGTGAGTGGGATTAGAATGCACTGTGGGTGGTGAAGGCCAATCTACCTGCTCCTGGTGCCTCTGGGGGTTCACCATAGGCTGCCCCATGGTCCACACAAGCAGGGAATGAGATCAGCTACAAAAGTCAGTGTCCAGGAGAAAAAAAAATTACATTTCTCATGCAAACTACAAATGTTTAAGGTATCAAGACTAGAGAATAATTTTTGCTCTGAGCCCTGGGCTAGGCTCGCCTAACAAAGTAGATTTTATGCAGCCATCTCAGATGAAGTGCTGACGAATGTGCAAACTTGTTCTTGTTAGAAAAGTTCAGCAAACCTTATATCAGTAGGAACGTTGAGAGGATATTCAAGTACCAGACTGGTGTTTAAACTCGGTGATCTTGGAGCATCCTTTCCACATAAGTTTCTAGGTGTGCTGATGGCTATGAAGCCAGACTAGATGTGGTCCCTGCCCTCAGGGGACTTCCTCTCCCTAGGGCAGCAGCACTCAGGTCTGAGTGGACAAGGCAATCACTAGGATGCAAGCTGGCACTGCAGGGGCAGGCTCCAGAGCCTGCATTGTCAGTAAGCACTTTATGATTCTGATACAAGTGCTTCAGGTAAGAACTATGATGTGGGGAATGGGGAACCAGAGCATGGGTCATGGAGCCACAGTACAAGGCCAGGGTGCTAGGTAGCCCACAAATGCTAAAAAAAAAAAAAAAGCCTTAGAGGAATCCAAGTGGCAGAACAGTCACTCCTGGCAGGCCTGGTAAGAGAAGGAGGTGGTGATAGCTTTTAGGCTGAGCTCTGAGGCATGAGTAAGAGCACACAGAATAAGCAGGGAGCACTTTCATGCAGAGGCAATAAAGTAGACAAGACTCAGAAGTGGAAAAGTGCATGCTTATTTATGGGAAAGCAAATGGATCAGATGGGCTGTGGTATAAGGTCTATGTAGAGGAAAGAGTAGGGATAAGGCCAGAAAGGGAGGTTGGGGACAAATCATGGAGGGCTTTGAATGCCAGACTGATGAGTGTGAGCTTTACTCAGTAGACAGTGGGGAGCCATTGAAGGCTTTAGAGCCCCAGAATGATGTGACAAGTAGTACTTGAGGAAGATTAATATGGTTGTAACGTACGGAATAGATTAGAGAGTGGGAAGACGGCACAGGGTTTGGTACATAAAGGCACCCTATAAATGCTCCTTGAAAGAAATGTTTGAATCAAGTGAAAAAGAGGCTGTTGCAAAAGTCTAGGTGCAAGTTGATAAAGCCTTAAGGGACTAACAACAAGAACTAAAGAGCAAGGGGAGAATGCTGTGACATTCACAAAGAGGAAATTACAGGTCACAGTAACCTGCTGTGCAGGGTGGTGGAAAGTAACGTCTGGAACCTGAGGACTCCAGCATCAAGGAAGTCAGCGGGGCCCTGGGCGCGGAAAAAGGAGGCGGGACTTGAACTGGACTTTACTGGTACAGGAAGCATAGGCTGGCAGCTGCGCTCCAGGAGGAGGGCTCTGCAAGTGTGTAGGCTGGAAGGTGGAATCTTGAGCAGGGCCCACATGTGGAAGAACAAAACGAGCCATCCTGGGGGAACACAGCAAGATGGTGGCAGTGTGGGGACTCAGTCAGGGCAGACACTGGGATTCAAGGGAGAGGAGCCTTTAAGGAAGGACGCACGGAGAGCAGTGCTCCAGGCTGCAGACAAGGGGGGCACCGGAGCTCAGAGCGCACCATGGGGTTTAGTGATCAGATGGTCTCTGTTGATCTCGGAGAGAATCACTTCATTGGGCAACTGGGATGTTGTTTCAGTTCCATCTATCAGGCTCCAGATTAGATCAGGAGTCCTCAATCCACATGCGTGGTTCTAGAATTTTTCTCTCCTTTTTTTATACTAACTCCACCTGCTCCCTTTTATTGCTAGCTCCAGGCTAAACCTACCTGCTCCTCCTCCTATTCCACATGCCTTTAGAGGCAATTGGCTTTTGGTAAAACCTCAATGACCATGAAATTCCATCCCAAGTAATGGAAGCAGGTGCAGGCCAGAATCACTTTCTTCTAGGCCTGCTGCTTACTGTCCTGGCCAGATTTCCTTTATACCCACGCACTGAGCTCAATGCCAACTTAAACAGCTTGTTTTATATTTGACAGTTGGCTTTGTAGTTCTCTCTCTATCAGGACTCTTTGGTTGCAACTATTAGAAACCCGATTCAAATTATCTTTTTGTAACAAAGAGAAGTTACTGGCATATGTATCTGGGAAATTCAGCTACTACTGGATTAGAGGACTCAGGTGATGTCATCAGGATGCTCTCTCTTGGCTTGCCCACACTCTGTGTCTCTGCTTGGCTTCGTTATTCCCTCCTGCAGAGAGGCCTTCTCTAGGTGTTGGGGAAGGTTACACCTCCAGCTTCCCTCACAACACTCCGACTGGAAGAAATCCCAGGGAAGAACTCTGATTGGCCGGAAATGGTCCCATGTCGATCCTGAACCATAGCTGTGCCCAAGGGCATGAGGAGCAATGATTGGCTGGACCTGGACATCTCTGCTCCTAGGGGTGATGAGCAGCCCATTAGCATCACATGATTGACATGGCAGAAGCAGTTTCCCAAAGGAAGGAGGAAAGGTGCTAGGTGATGGAGGTGGAGAGGTGGTCAGTTCAAAACAACGGATCCAATTATTCTCCATCTACCTGATTTGCAGCTTCTTTGCCATCCTACATCTCTCACCTTCTCTCGCTGCCATCCTAGTGGGCTGGGAACTAAAGAGGAAGTTGAATACCCATTCTCCTCCCACCCCACCTGTCAACCCTCCCCTCTGGGCTTACTATATGACAGCCATCACCTACCTGGGCAGATGCCTCCTGAGTTCTAGAGGCCCCAGGCTGGGTGGCAAGGGAGGCTCAGATCAGGGCTGAGGTGTGTGGGAGCAGAGGCACAGCCAGCCTGGGCTGCCGAGCCAGGCAGCATGAAGGTGCTGTGAGCAGGAGCCCGAGGCCGGTTGCCCACTTGCTGCTGAATCCACAGGCAGATGTGGCACTTTCTCAGGGCCTGCGCTGACTTGCTCTATGACCCCAGGCTAGACACGTCGTCTCTCAGGGCTGCCTCCCCTCCCTAGCCTTCCCGCCTGGCGAGCAGGAAGACCACAGGATGGACTAGCGGAGCTGCGCCTGTGCAAGGGGTGCTGACTTGGAGCCTGTGCTCTGGGACATGGCCCCCAATCCCTGATGCACCCCACCTGCCAGGCAGAAAGCAAGTCTCTGAAGACCCCTGCCTTAGGCTTTCTGACTTTAACCTCATTCAGATTGCTCTGCAGCTGAGCCAGGAAATGGCTGCACCTTTTACACTAACAGCTGAGAGTGGGTGTGGTTCAAGGTGCTTAAAACATTCACTTTCCGAGAGGGGTTTCCGGACACAAGGGCCAGAGTGAGGCCCCGGGGTTTGGGGGTTGGTGGGTTTTCAGAGCTTTGGGCCCCTGGCCCTTCTCCAGGTTCAAGACCAGACCTCTCTCTCTCTCTCTCTCTCTCTCTCTCTCTCTCTCTCTCTCTCTCTCTCTCTCTCCCCCTCTCTCGGAGGGGAGTGCTCCTGCAGCCCAGAACAGCCAGACTGCAAGTGGCCAACACAGGGAAAACAGGCAGGGACACAGCCAGGCCCAGGGAGGCTCCCTCAGTCAAAGGGGCACGCAGCTGTCTGCACACTCAGCCCTGCAAGCCCTGAGCATGGATCTCAAACTTGAATGTGCTTTGCCAGCCCCCAGAGTGGCAGGAAGATGGGTCCACAGCCTGGGTCTGCAGGCCCAGGGAGGGGTTGTGGAGCCTGCAATTCAGTACGCAGCTCAGTGGATTCTGACATCGGTGAGGCCTGACTCTGTGCAGGGCCCAGTCTGTGCTAGGAGAGAGGGCAGGGCTCCGGGCTATTCCTGGGAAGTTACCTCGGATCTGCTTTGTGCACTGAGGTTCTAGACATGAGCACATGAGAAAAAAGAGGCTGGTGATCTCAGGCAACGTGAAACTCACCAGACAACAGCGATCTAAGCACAGGGCAAGTTCACAGGCTGGGCTTCTTAAGTCTAGTGTTCCGGCCTTTTTAACCCAGTTCCTCTCAATGGGGTTTTGGCCACAGGCAGCTCAGTATCTCCAAAACTTATTTCCCACATCCTCCCCACAGAGTCCTCTTCCTGCCTGAAGCCCCCCAGGATATACCTGAAAGCCAGGGTCCCTGAAGCACAGCTGGAGTGGGTGGCGGGGGGGGGGGGGGGGCAGGGAAGAGAGGGTGCCCCTCCCATCACATCCCTCCAACAGGCACCTTCCCATGAAATCTACCAAGGCACCATCTTGATCTGATGGAGTCAAGAGGAAACAGTGAAAGCCGGTTCAGGGAGACAGAGGCAAGTGGGGGTAGAAAGCCCCTCCCCAACCCTCCGGGCCCAGGCTCTCTCCCTAAACTCCCAGCACCTCCTCCTGATGACTGGCGGCAGGTGTCAGATGCTGGTCCCTGGCCTTCACACCGCCCACTTCTCCCAGGCTCAGGCTCTGCACACTAACTTTCCGTCATCAGGATGAAATACACTGGGCTGGGCCTGGTGAGTGAGGGGCACTGGGAGCAGAGTTCTCTCACCCTGAGAGCTGTCAGCAGGTCTAGAGTGGGCATTCATTTTCAGAAAAAATAATCAACTCAAAAAATGTACCAAATTCATTTTCAAATTGGCTTGTCAGGTGCGAGGTTGCTTAGGGCCCACTGGTTGAGGGAGTGAGGGGAGCAGCCCGCATTCCCTTAGGGGACAGCTGATAAATAAGGGCCGCCCTCGAGGCCAGAAGCTGAGAATCCCAGGACAGATTGGGTTCTGCCTCCGTCTTAATGAGCGTCAATGTTTATTGCGAAAGACTGTGTGCCTGTCAGGTGATGCAGCAGCGCACCGTCCGGTTCTCACCTGCTGCTTGCCCAACACTGGGTAATGGCTGCTGGCAAAGGCGGCAGACAGCACTGCCCAGGAAATGCACTCCTGGTTGTAAATCTTCACAATCAAACCAGTGAGCTTTGCTTGTGGTTTAGACAGTGTTCCCAGTGGCAGGGTCCACAGAGTCTCTGGTTTTCCTTCTTTGGCAGAGAGACTCCCAAACACCCTTTGGCGAGACAGGGGCTCCTCCTGGGACTGGGGATGGGGCCTCAGCCAGCAAGGGCAGGGCAGGCTGAGAAGTGATGGAGGTCACAGGTCGCCGACCCAGATGAGAGATCTGGAAGGGCCCTGCGAGGCTGTCCCATCAGAGCTCACTCTGCAGATGAGGGAGGTGAGGCTCAGGGAGAAGCGGGTTTGTCAAGGTCACGAGATTTCAAGCCAGTGGCCTTTACATTTGGCCGCACCATCTTCTGGGATTACACAGTGACTTCCGAGGAGCCCTGAGCTGGCTGCAGGCTGGGGCCAGTGGCTCCAGCTGGAGACTGCTCCAATCCTTGCAGGTCTGGGGCCCAGCTTCCCAGAGGCCTGGCTTCCGGAGCCCTTGTCCAGACAGGTTGCTATTCTAGCTGATGTGAGCTTATGACGTGCCAGGCCTTTCTTGGGGAAACCTCTGGAAACCAATTCCTCCAAAACATTCTTGTGAGCAGCAATCCCAGAGGAAGAATGTGTACAAGAAAATGGAGGCCAGCTTCTGCTTTCCTTCCAAGTGAACCCTCCGTTTGTTGCTCATAGGCCTTTGCTCCACTAGGGCAGAGTGGTACGCCTCTCCAGGAGGCATGTGAAAGGGCAAAAGAAGGCCTGAAATGCCTGAACTCAGGACACCAGGCAGGGCCAAGTTCAGCTTCCTTTCCTCCTGCCAACTTGCTAAGGACAGCGATGGCCTCGGGCAGACACCAAATGGGTTTGGAGAGTGATGTCATGCGGCTCGCAGATACCAGGCCACTCTGCAGAAACCGCCTGGTCGCTGTTCTGGGAGTCGTGTTGGAAAGAATTATAACTTTTGACAATGGACATCTCATCTTGCACAGATACGTCCTTCATAGAATCTGCCAGCAAGATTACAGAGGCATCACAGTGTAATGGGAAGAGGAGTCAATAATTCTGGGGTTATTGATTGTAACCAGACCCATTCTTCCTTTTTAATTTATATTTTATCCACCCTTTTTAACCTATTTTTTAAAAAACTCATCCTCACAATGGCACTGCTGGATCAAATGCAGTTGATTACATTTTTAAAAATGATAGGAGTAATTTGCTGCCCTTAGGAGAGGCGAGGACAAGGCAGTGTGTGGCTAGAGGGGAGGAAATTGCCAGCAGGGGTGAGGTAGAAATGAGGCAGGAAGGCATGACAGGGAGGGCACAGAGCAAAGCAGGGGGAGCTTGGGGAGGACACCCCATTGACCCTGTGCTCCCTGATGCTGAGATCTAATGAAGACTCCATCTGAGATGCAGATGTCCCGCAGCCCTACTGAGTCTTAGTGCATCCTAGAGGATATCTTCTCATCATCCCCCCTCCCCCCAGGAGGTCATTCCTGATAAGTCAAGTGGAGATAACAGTGGGTGAGGGCAGGTGGAATGTGCACACAACTATGCACATACATGCACTCACGTGAGCACCCACAGTGTAGGGTGTGTACATACAGATGCAGCAGGTAAGCGGAAATATGTTTTTAATTGTTGGATTGGACCATGTGAACTGAGCTAGTAGAAGCTTGTAAACTCTTAAAAAACCAATTATATGTTTTTGGTGTCCCTAATCTCCCTTTTGTCTAGCCCACTGTGTGGTGTAGCATGAGAAAACCAAAGCAGAATAATTGTCGGTGAGTTAAATGATTATCTGAATATTCTCTCCTTGTGAAGTGTCCAGGGACTTCTCTAGTCACCAACACAGGTGCAGTGTGGGTTTCTGATTCAATTTCTAAATTGTCCTTTGACTGAACTTCCATTGGTCTCTCTTCCAGTTGATGAGAAAGCCAGACTCTGCTTTCATTGATCATAACTAGGTTCAGAACACCATGTTCAGAGGGGATTTACAGCCTTTCTGGTCCAAATCTCTCATTTCCCAGAAGAGGAAGCCGGGTCCCAGGGAGACTAAAATCACCCATGTCAAGGCCAGCAACTGGTTTGGGTTAAAATCAAGAGCACATCAGTGCACTCTCCCCATGCAAAATGTGTCTCTTTTCCCTCTTTCTTTTATTCCATGGGCAATAGCAGGTCCTGATCACATATATCTCTCCCCAGCCCTGAACTTGCCCAACTGAGTTACAGAAAGCTCTTCCTCCTTTCTGCTATTTGCTTCCAGGTGAGCTTGATAGCATCAGGAGCTGGAAGACAGCATAAGAGGCAGAAACAGAGCTGGATGTCATGTCCTGGTTGCCTGTTGACTCAGTTTGTATAGTTCTAGGCACTTTGTCTAGGCCGGGCTGGTGCTGACATTCTATAAGGGTGAGGTTCTGAGGTCAAGTAAAGAGAGAAAGAAGAAAGATCTTCATCCCTTTGCTTTTATAGGTGGGCAGAAATACTTCACAACAATTCTGGGTTGTGTTTCCACATCTAAGAAGTGAGGAGATTTGGGAATGAAGAAAGAGAAAGAGGAATCTTTATTGCTTTCTTCCTCTAAGACTTGAGGTAATATGAGACCAAGAAGACTCATAAGGATGATCATGATCCATGGCTGACTTTGACCTTGACCTCTTATCTGTGCCTTCCACAGCCCCCTGCTGCCAAATGGTCTGGCTATTAGCCAGAGACTCTTTTTTCTTTATCCCTGTTCTCTCTGTGATGATAACATTCATTTTAGCAAAGACACAAGCCTCTGAGTCAAAACACCTGAGATTGAAACTTATCTCTTAGACTTGATCTCTACATGATCTTGGGCAAGTCACTTAATGTCTTTCGATGTGTGAAGCAAGGGTCAAGATGCTGAGTCACCACACTTTACAGGAGCATTGAGGACCAACACTGATAGTTTGAATAATAGCAGGGCATAAATTGAAATGTGGCACATCCATATATGAGCTTTAAAAAGGTAATCTATTTTAGGACAATTTTAAATTTACAGAAAAATATGGTCCAGAGAGTTCCCATATAACCCACACCTAGTTGTTCTATCATTAGGATCTTACATTAGTATGGTACATTTGTTACAACTAATGGACCAGTGTTGATGAATGATTATTATTAAGTCCATGGCTTATTTTGATTTCCTTCTTTCACCTAATGTCCTTCTGTGCCAGGGTCCCTCCGGTTTATGCTACAGGTAGCTGTGATGTCTCTTCAGGCTCCGCTTGGCTGTGGCTTCCTCAAACTTACTTTATTTATTATGACTTTGACAGTTATGAGGAGGGTTGCTCAGACATTTTGTCAAATGACCTTCAATTGTAATTTGCCTGATACATTGCTCAGGATCAGACTGGGGTCTGGGTCTGGGGAAGAGACGGCCATATTTCTCTTGGTACATCAAGGGTATAGCACATCCAAGCCTTTCATGACATGTAGTGATGTTATTTTAGGGTTGCACTTTGCCACTAAGAAAGGCTGTGACACCCCCCCTCCCCCCCATTTTAGAACCCTCCCTTGTGTCTGGGTCACAGTGGCCCCTTCCTGGTCCTGGAAAAAGAGTCCTGATGGGTTTTCTTTGAAATATAAGAGACTTTTCCCCTCCAGTCCACTGAGTCTGCCCTCCTGGTCATGGGACCTGAGGGTGTGAGCTGTTAGTGACAGACATTACCTATGCAAATGAAGGGAGATGGTTGGGGGAAGGGTCCATGTGCCTTTTGAGTGGTCAGAAATAAATCATGTTGCTGTGGTCATTAACCATCTTAACTGAGGTGCCCCAGAACCAACCCCTGAGAGCCCCTGGGTTCCTGGCTTGTTTACATCAGCAGCCCATTTCCCAGGAGACTCTGGCCCTGCAAGGGGTTAATTCTCTTCCACTCTGTATTAAGGGAGCAGTGTGGTGTGAAGAGGATGGAACTTCTGTTTGGCTGCTGACTCCTGTGTAGTTTTGAGGCAGTGACTGACTCTCTCCTGCCTTGGGTCTTCTTCTGGACACTGTAAGTAAGGACTCCTAGGGGCCCACCTCTTCCCCCATGTGGTCGGGGCAATGGTGGAGCACATGCCAGCTCGAGGCTGGACCACCCCACTCAGAATCGACCTGCTTTTCACTTGTGAGACGTGTGTGAGACGCTGAGATTTCTGCCCCAGGAAAGACTGAAGAGGATGAAGACAGGGCGAATAAAAGCAGGTATGCTGGTGGGTGGGTGCAAGGCATGTTTACGGCCACACACGTCCTGGTCCTCCCTTTGGTCACAGGAGCTTGCAGTTGACAGGATACAGAGTAAAAGGGCTTTGTAATTAACAAACACTCTGGTTTGCCATAAAAGCCACACCTTTCCACACCGAGGTGCAGGGGAGGTGGCTCTGAAGCACCCTCCCAGCCTCCAAGGCAAGTGACGTCCTTTGTAGTTTCTTCTCCTGAACATTAAAGTGTCCCGGCCTCAGGAGCCCACAGCACCAAAGCCCTTCTCAGTCCCGCTCACCCAGATGGTGAGGGTGCGGAGGTGCCTCCCAGGGGCCTGCCTGAGATGGATCTTACTTTTTTGAAACTAGTCCTCAGAACACCAAGTGACTGAGGCTGTAATCAATCAGAATTCTCCAGTCTGAGTTCTGAATCCATTAGCAAATAAACAGGAATCAGACAGGGATCACATATCGATCTTGTGGGTAGTAAAGTTGTATAGGAAATAAGATTTGCCTGAGGCTTCATGAGGTTTGGGACATGGGCTTTCCTTCCTTCCCTCCCGAATTGAATTTCCTACTCGGTCATAACAGAGAAGTTGAGCGAATGCTGGCCTGCCCTGGTGAGCTTACTGCACAGAGAAGAAAAACAAACTTGTGGTCTGTATGCAGCCATGAGAAAGAGTGAGAAGTCATGCGAATGAGTGAGTATGTACATGTCATGGAGTGGATCAAAGCCATACCAGCTCCACATTGCATTGCTGCTAAGGTCCTGTGGCAGATATATACAGGGGGGTGGTGGGGGGAGGGGGGCATGCTTCCACCCCTTCAGGTTCATGTCCTTGTGTAATCACCTCCCCTGAAGAGTGAGTAGGGCCCTGGCTGGTTTGGCTCAGTGAAAAGAGCGTTGGCCTGCAGACTGAAGGGTCCCAGGTTTGATTCCTGTCAAGGGCACATGCCTGGGTTGTGGGCTCGATCCCCAGTAGGGAGCATGCAGGAGGCAGCTGATCAATGAATTGCTCTCTTCATTCATGTTTCTATCTTTCTCTTCCTCTCCTTTCCTCTCTGAAATCAATAAAAATATATATATATTTTTAAAAAGTGAGTAGGGATGAGGGAGAAAAATGGCAGCGGAATAGACAGACGTGTTCCGAGCCGTGTCCCAGAGCAGAAAGAAAGAACAGCTGAGGGTCACACGAGGAGTGTTTGTTGGCAAGTTAAGAGACAGCCAAACTTCAGGAGAAGGTGGGGGACTGATAGACGGGGTTCCCCTGACCAGGCAGCCCCCACTGCGGCTGGGTCCCCTCCCAGAGCCACGGGCTCGGATGCAGAGACCGTGCCATCTTGATAGGGAAAGTGGAGCTTATTGGAAGCCTGAAAATCCACAACTGCAGCAACCACCGAACAGCTGCAAACCCCAGAACACTGGTCCCCAATTGGCGCAAACTTGCGGATTCAAAGGAGCTCTTCATTCCACCACAGAAACGTCAGATTTCGCCTGGGATCAGTCAACGCAGGAGAGAGAGAAATATATAACTAGACATCTGGAGAAGAGAGAATATGGGGAGACGAAGAAACAGCCTGCATATGAAAGAAAAGCAGGCATCACCAGAAAAGGAAGTAAATGAAATAGAGGCAAGCAACCTGCCAGAGAAAGAATTCAGAGAAATGGTCATAAGGTGGCTGAAAAGAATGGAAGACAAATTCGACAATATGAGTAAGAACCAAGAGGAAATGAAGAAGAACCAAGAAGAAATAAAAAATGACATTGCTGCTGTAAAGAACTCAATAGAAAGCATCAAGAGTAGACTAGAAGAAGCAGAGGACCACATCAGTGAGCTAGAAGACAAGATGGAAAAGAATACCCAAGTAGAGCAGCTTCTAGAAAAAAAAAATTAAAAAGCAGGAAGAGAGCCTAAGGGAACGTTGGGACAACACAAAACAAAACAACATCCGCATAATAGGGGTTACAGAAGGAAAGGAAACTGAGCAAGGAATAGAAAACCTGTTTGAGAAATAATGACAGAAAACTTCCCTGATACAGGGAAGAAAAAACACACACAAATCCAAGAAGCTCACAGAGTCCCAAGCAAAATGAACCCCAAAAGACCAACACCAAGGCAAATTATAATTAAATTGGCAAACACCAATGACAAAGTAAGAATCTTAAAAGCAGCCAGAGAGAGACAGAAAGTTACATACAAAGGAACCCCCATCAGACTAGCAACAGATTTCTCAACAGAAACTCATCAGGCCAAGAGGGAATGGAAGGAAATATACAAAGTCATGCAAAGGAAGGGTCTGAAACCAAGAATACTGTACCCAGCAAAGCTATCAATCAAAATTGAAGGTGAAATCAGGAGCTTCAAAGACCAAAAAGGACTAAGGGAATTTATTATCACCAAACCAGCAATACAAGAAATGCTAAAGGGTCTGCTGTAAAAAAAAAAAAAAAAAGAAAGAAATAGGAAGCGAAGAAGGAACACAGGGGTAAAGAATAAAAATGGCGACAAATAAATACCTATCAATAATAATTTTAAATGTAAATGGATTAAATGCCCCAATCAAAAGAC
The DNA here is from genome assembly GCA_026230045.1 of Corynorhinus townsendii. Classification (NCBI taxonomy): domain Eukaryota; kingdom Metazoa; phylum Chordata; class Mammalia; order Chiroptera; family Vespertilionidae; genus Corynorhinus; species Corynorhinus townsendii. Next base: position 81,529,202 of record JAPDVU010000008.1, read on the forward strand.
ATAGGGTAACTGACTGGATAAGAAAAATTGACCCATATATCTGCTGTCTATAAGAAACCCACCTCAGAAAGAAAGACGCACACAGACTGAGGGTGAAGGGATGGAAAAAGGTTTTTCAGGCGAATGGAAATGAAAAAAAAGCTGGGGTAGCAATACTTATATCTGAAAAATTAGATCTCAAAGTGAAGGACATAACAAGAGATAAGGAAGGCCACTTCATAATACTAAAGGGAGCAATCCAACAAGAAGAAATAACTCTGGTAAACATATATGCACCCAATACAGGAGCACCCAAATACATAAAAAAACTCCTGTAGGATATCAAGGGAGAGATTGACAGCAATACAATCATAGTAGGAGACTTTAATACCCCATTATCACAATTGGACAAATCCTCGAAACAAAAAATCAGCAAAGAAACATCAATCCTAAATGACTCACTAGACTAGATGGAATTAATTGACATCTTCAGGACATTTCACCCCAAAGCCACAGAATATACATTCTTCTCAAGTGCATATGGCTCATTTTCAAAGATAGACCATATGTTGGGACATAGGCAAAGTCTCTTCAAATTCAAGAAAACAGAAATCATATCAAGCATCTTCTCAGACCACAGTGGCATAAAACTGGAAATCAACTACAATTAAAACAATCCAAAGAAGTCAAACACATGGAGAGTAAACAGCATGCTATCAAACAATGACTGGGTTACCAGAGATCAAGGAAGAAATAAAAAAACGTCATGGCAACAAATGACAATGAAAACACAACAATCCAAAATCTATGGGACACAGCGAAAACAGTCTTGAGAGGGAAGTTCATAGCTCTATAAGCATACTGCAGAAAAACAAGAAGCAATGGTAATAAATTACCTAACCCTACAACTCAAAGAGTTAGAAAAAGAGCAACAAGAAAAGCCCAGCGTAAGCAGAAGGAAGGAAATAATAAAGATCAGAGTGGAGATAAATGACATTGAGACCAAAGGAACAATACAGAATATCAACAAAACCAAGAGCTGGTTCTTTGAAAGGTCAAACAAGACTGATGAACCTCTAGCCAGGCTCACCAAGAAGCAAAGAGAGAGGACCCAAATAAACAAAATCAGAAATGAAAGAGGTGAAATAACAACAGATCCTGCCGAAATACAAAGGATTGTTAAAAAATACTACGACCAACTCTATTCCAACAAACTGAACAACGTGGAGGAAATGGACATATTCCTAGAAAAATATAACCTTCCAAAACTCAATCAGGAAGAATCTAAACAGTTCAATATGCCAGTAACTATGGAAGAAATTGAAGGAGTCATCAAAAAGCTTCCAGCAAACAAAAGCCCGGGGCCAGACGGCTTCACAGGAGAGTTTTACCAAACATTCAAGGAAGAACTAAAACGTATCCTCCTCAGACTATTCCAGAAAATTCAAGAGGAAGGAACACTTCCAAGCTCCTTCTATGAAGCCAGAATCACCCTAATACCAAAACCAGATAAAGACAACACAATGAAAGAGAATTACAGGCCAATATCCCTCATGAACATAGATGCCAAAATCTTCAACAAAATTCTAGCAAATCGAATCCAGCAGTACATCAGAAAGATCATACACCATGACCAAGTAGGATTTATCCCAGGAATGCAAGGATGGTACAATATCCGCAAATCAATAAACGTGATACATCACATAAACAAATTGAGAGATAAAAACCACATAGTTATATCAATAGATGCAGAAAAAGCATTTGACAAAATCCAACACCCTTTCTTGATAAAAACTCTCAACAAGGTGGGAATAGAAGGATCATATCTCAACATAATAAAAGCTATATATGATAAACCCATAGCTAACATCACACTCAATGGGCAAAAACTAAAAGCATTTCCCCTAAGAACAGGAACAAGACAGGGATGCCCACTCTCACCACTCCTGTTCGACATAGTACTGGAAGTATTAGCCATTTCAATTAGACAAGAAGAAGAAATAAAAGGCATCCAGTTTGGAAAAGAAGTAAAGCTGTCCTTATTTGCAGATGACATGATATTGTACATAAAAAACCCGAAAGACTCCATCAAAAAACTAACAGACTTAATAAATGAATTCGGCAATGTAGCAGGATACAAAATTAATGCCAAGAAATCCATGGCATTTCTATACACCAATAATGAACTTACAGAAAGAGAGACTAAAAAAGCAATCCCATTTACCATCGCGCCAAAAAAATTAAGATACCTAGGAATAAACTTAACCAAGTAGGTAAAAGACGTATACGTGGAATATTACAGGACACTGAAAAAAGAGATAGAGGAAGGCATAAACAGATGGAAGAACATACCATGTTCATGGATTGGTAGAATCAACATCATTAAAATGTCCATACTACCCAAAGCAATCTATAGATTCAATGCACTCCCCATTAAAATACCAATGGCATATTTCACAAACCTAGAAAGAACTCTTCAAAAATTCATCTGGAATAAAAAAAAAATGACCCCGAATAGCCACAGCAATCCTGAGAAAGAAGAATAAAGTAGGAGGGATCTCAATACCAGATTTCAAGCTGTATTACAAAGCCACTGTTCTCAAAACAGCTTGGTACTGGCACAAGAACAGACATATAGATCAATGGAATAGAATAGAGAATCCAGATATCAACCCAAACCACTACGCTCAATTATTATTTGACAAAGGAGTCATGAACATACAATGGAGTCAAGACAATCTCTTCAATAACTTGGCTTGGGAAAATTGGACAGATATATGCAAAAAAATGAAACTAGATCACCAACTTACACCATACACAAAAATAAACTCAAAATGGATACAGGACTTAAACATAGACAGGAAACCATAAAAATACTAGAGGAATCCACGGGCAGCAAAATCTCAGACATATGCCGAAAGAACTTCTTCACTGATACTACCCCTAGGGCAATGGAAGCTAAAAAGAAAATAAATAAATGGGACTATATCAAAATAAAAAGCTTTTTTCACAGCAAAAGAAACCATCAATAAAACAATAAGAAAGCCCACTGTATGGGAGAACATATTTGCAAATGTTATCACTGATAAAGGTTTAATCTCCAATATCTATAGGCAGCTTATACAACTTAATAGAAGGAAGATAAATGATCCAATAAAAAATTGGGCTACGGACCTAAATAGAATCTTTTCGAAAGAAGACAGAAGGAAGGCCAAGAGACACATGAAAACTTGCTCAAAGTCACTAATTATCAGAGAGATGCAAGTCAAAATGACAATGCGGTACCATCTCACACCTTTCAGAACGGCTATCATCAACAAATCAACAAATGACAAGTGCTGGTGAGGATGTGGAGAAAAAGGAACCCTTGTGCACTGCTGGTGGGAATGCAGACTGGTGCAGCCACTGTGGAAAACAGTATGGAGTTTCCTCAAAAAACTGAAAATGGAAATCCCATTTAACCCAGTAATCCCACTCCTAGGAATATATCCTAAGAAACTAGAAACACCAATCAGAAAGGATATATGCACCCTTATGTTCATAGCAGCACAATTTACAATAGCTAAGATTTGGAAACAGCCTAGGTGCCCGTCAGCAGATGACCTGATCAGAAAACTATGGTACATCTACACAATGGAATACTATGCTGCCATAAGAAAGAAGGAATTCTTACCATTTGTAGCAACCTGGATGGAATTGGAGAACATTATGCTAAGTGAAATAAGCCAGTCAATGAAAGAAAAATACCACATGATCTCACTCATTTGTGGATAATAAAAAACACATTATAAACTGGTGAACAAAAAGATAGATACAGAGGCAGTAAAGCATCAAACAGACTGTCAAATTACAGCGGGAATGTTAGGGAGAGGTGGGGGAAATAGGAGATCAACCAAAGGACTTATATGCATGCATGTAAGAATAACCAACGGATGCAAAAATTGGGGGGTGAGGGCATGTATGGGAGTGGGGTGGGGGGGACAATTGTAAGATATGTACACATATAATACCTTAATAAAAAAATGGAAAAAAATTAAAATAAAAATACAAAAATAAAATTAAATTAAATTAAAAAATAAAAGTGAGTAGGACCTGATCTATTCCAGACAATAGAATATGACAAAGGTGAAGGAATTTTGTAGATGTAATTAAAGTTACGAATTAGTGGATTTGAAGTTAATCAAAAGAGAGATTACCCAAGGTGGGCCTGACTTCATCAGGTAAAGGTTCTTAAAGAAGGGGTGGGGCCGTCCTCTGAGAGATTTCCCTTGCTGGCTGGCTGGAATAAGCCACCATGTTGAAAGAAGGCCATGTGGCAAGAAAGGAGGGTGGTGTCCCTGGAATGTAGAAAGCCTCCAGGTGACATCAGCAAAAAGTCAGGTCCTCAGTCCTACAGCCAAGGACTTGAGTTCAACCTGAATAAGCTAGGAGGCAGATTAATCCCCAGGTGAGCTCCCAGGTGAGAACTCAGCCCAGCCAACACCTTGATTACTGCCCTCTGAGACCATGAGCAGAGGATTATTTAAGCTGTGTCTCCTGACAAACAGAAATTTGTGAAATAACAAATGCCCATCGTTTTAGGTCACTAAGTTTCTGATGATTTGTTATGCAACAATAGAAAATTAATACTGTCCTCTAGCAGAGAAATGAGAGAGGGCAAGAGTAATGGTGACAACAGCAGAGGCATTTCTGTACAGGAAGTAGTTCCTAGTTTATGGACCTGAACAGTGTGGGAAAAGTGAGAAAATGCCCTTCCTATTATGACACAAAGGAGTCTCTATTGTCCCTCAAGGCATTCTGACTATTTCTTTTTTGAATTGCATTTTTTTAAAAAAGAGAAGCTGATTGGAAATCAGAGACAAGCCACATTAGTGTCTGCAACTTATATAGAGGTTCCATCAACTCTCATGGTTGAGAATCCCTTTCCCTCAGCTTTTAATTTTCTAATTTCTTCCTTCTGTTCAATGAGATGTTTCAACTATCCTTCCAAAAAATCCTTTCTCCTGCTTTTTAAATAAATTTCTCTTAACCTAGCCAGAGTGTATTGCCAACCAAGAGAATTTTAATACCTAGTAAAACTTCCCACTAGCCTAATTGCTCCAGATTGGCCCCATCAAAGTGCCCATCCCCAGGATTTCTCTTCTGGAATAAGAACTTCAGGTTCTTCTCTGGACTCTTTTTTTCCACTAATCTTCCTGCCCTCCTGCTGTCCCTGTTGCTGATGATTTCACAGAGATTGTTCCTGTCTGGTCCTGACGTTTTTAGGTGGAAGCTGCTGCCAAAGATGACCCTGAAGCTGGCTCCAGAGAGAGGAATACCCGTTCTTCCTTTGGCTCCTCCTTCTTAAACATGTGGATTAGCCTTCCTAATTCTTGTCAGCTCAACTGAGGTTAGACTATGACTGTTAATAAGCCTTTGCTCCAAGCATTTGGCTATCTTTAAACTCCACAGGCATGAGCCCACCTCTAGAGCCCTTTACTGGGTAGATTCCTGTCCAGTTGCTTTCTCTTTTTCCACACAGCATGTTTTTAGGCACATCTCTCCTGAAATTTAGACTTAGAAAAAGAAGAAATTTCCAATAAAATACATGGGGAAATGGTTTGGATAAATAACTCTAAGTGTGCAATGTAAATAGAACACTTGAAGGGCTGTATTTGAAGCAGCAACATGGGAGACCTACTCACTCCACATCTTCCTCGGGAGTTTTGTGTGTGCTTGCTCTAGGGTTGCATTGGTAACTGTTTCTTTTACTGATTTTTTCCAAACAAAAGGGTAGTTTTCCCCCAAAAGTTAAATTCCAGTGTCCAGTAACATGAGGTTGGCTATTTGGTAGAGTGGAAAGAACCTTCTATTGGCTGTTAGAGGAATGAATTACAGTTCTTTCTCCACTACAGACTTGTCGGATTAGCTTGAGCAGCCATTTAACCTTTCCAGAAACGTTGTTTTATCTGTAAAAAGAGACGAACTATATGCTATCTTGTAACCCAGGGGTTTTCCTGCTTACCTGGGAGTAAACCAGGATGTGACTGGGCAGTGACGCCAGGTACAAGGACACCCAGCTGCTTTGCCAAGCTGTGATGCAGCAGGATCAGCAGCCTCTCATGCCCATTGTGCTGCTGCTGCGAGTAGGCAATAGGTCTGTGTGGGGATTGACATGCCCCATTACTCCTCTTATTGTGATGTTTGTGTGGGATGCGGCCTGCCTCGTGATAGGAGGTGACACCACTTGTCCTGTTCAGCCCACTGACTGAATCATTACTGTTCGGGCAGGGTTGTCTAATGTGCAGAGAAAGGCTGTTGTGGAAGACTTGACACCTTTGTGCTAGCACCAACCATAGGTGAGTATCTCCTACCCCATTCCAACCCATCCATTTCTGCATTTGGATTGTGTCTTTGCCATATATTTTATATTACTAGTGAGTTCTCTCTGCTCTTGGGTTTATCTGGTCTTCCTGTTTCCTTCCTATGTCTGGCATAGCTGGGCTATGTCCCTTTTCCTCTTTTTACCACTCTCTAGAACTCTCTGAACACCATTGCCAGCTCCTGGGCCATTCCACTCAGATCCCTGCTTTCCTAGACATCCTTCTTGCTCTCCTCCATGCTATTCCTCAGGCAGCACTTCCAACCCAGAGGGAGGGCCAACTGCATCAGGGTCAGAAAGAGAGGGCTCCACTGTCACTCAGCAGCCTGCCTCCCAATCCTCCCGTCATGGGCAGGGCCCCTTGGTGCCATGTTGGCACAGGTTGGCTTGCAAGGGCTCGCACTCCCCACCTGCCTGTCCAGCTGTGTTTGCACATGATGTGGCACCAAACAAGCAAATTCTGAGCTCTCAGTGTGTTTGCTTTAGAGTCTGTCAGGGACACTGATATCCAAGAGAAAGGTTTTGCCCCCAACCTCATGCCTTAGCATCCATCCAGGCCATTCAAAGAAAATAGGTAGGCCCTAACCAGTTTGGCTCAGTAAATAGAGCATTGGCCTGTGGACTGAAGGGTCCCAGGTTCGATTCCGGTCAAGGGAATGTACCTGAGTTGCGGGCACATCCCCAGTAGCGGGTGTGCAGGAGGCAGCTGATCGATGTCTCTCTCATCAATGTTTCTAACTCTCTATCCCTCTCTCTTCCTCTCTGTAAAAAAATCAATAAAATATATTTTAAAAAAAAAGAAGAAAATAGATAGTAACTGAAGGAAATGAGATGGTGAGCATTTAAGGGACACACTTGCTATTTCCTCCTGTCTGCCAGTGGAAGGGAAAAGTTGAATGCCTACTATGTGTCAAGTGTGTGCTACACTGTTCCTTTTTTACCATTCCCTCTCAGTTATGGTAGCTTCATTCACCCAAGTCATTACTAGAATCTTCAGCTTCATCCCAAACCTCTTCTCTTTCTTTACTCTCCCAATAATTAACCATTTTCTAAGTCTCATTTGTCATCTTCATCATATTAACATAGGGTTGTAGTAATAATTTTTATTTTACAGATGAAGAACGAAGCTCAGAGACAAAAACTCTTGTTGAGGTCACGGAGCAGTCCCCAGCCCATGGCAATTTATTGGTCAATAAACATTCCATGTGCCCTTGAGCCCAGGATGGTGCTACCTGCTAGAGAGCAAGCCATGCTCTTTACTCAAGGACCCTGTCGTCCAGTTGTGGGGGGGTGGGGAGAGCAGCGGCTTGTAAAGAATCACAGTGGTTCTGGGACAGCACAGAGGAGAGGTCGGCTAACTGCTGAGGTATTTAGGGAAATCTTTGTGGAAAAGGTGACTTTTCACCTGAGTCTCAAAGGTTGGGAGAAGTTGGCCAGTCATAACAGAAGGGAAAGGGAACTCTGTTAGAGGAGCAAACACGGACAAATACATGGACACAAGAAAGAGCTTGTGAAGAAAACAGCCAGGTCCTGTCTGGTGATGGCAGGCAGTTGGTGGAGCTGTGGGAAAGACCAGCTGCGGGGTCCCAGCTTCTTCCCAAAGCAGGAGGGAGCTCCTCAAGTAGAAACAGGAAAGAGGTGTAATCACAACCATGCCTCAAAAAACAACCGCAGGAGCGCAGAGAACTGTGTGTGAGAGAGTGTGAGTGTGTGTGTGTGAGAGTGTGTGTGTGAGAGAGTGTGTGTGAGAGTACAAGTGTGTGAGAGATAGTATGTATGAGAGAGTGTGAATGTGTGTGAGAGAGTGTGAGTGTGTGTGTGTGAGTGTGTATGTGTGAGAGAGTGTGTGTGTGAGAGAGTGTGTGTGTGTGAGAGAGTGTGTGTGTGAGAGAGTGTGAGTGTGAGAGAGTGTGTGTGTGAGAGTACAAGTGCATGAGAGATAGTATGTATGAGAGAGTGTGAATGTGTGTGAGAGTGTGTGTGAGTGTGTATGTGTGAGAGAGTGTGTGTGTGAGAGTACAAGTGTGTGAGAGATAGTATGTATGAGAGTGTGAATGTGTGTGAATGTGTGAGAGTGTGTGTGAGTGTGAGTGTGTGTGTGTGAGAGTACAAGTGTGTGTGAGATACTATGTATGAGAGTGTGAATATGTGTGGGAGTATGAGTATCTGTAAGATAGTGTGTATGAGAGAGTGTGAGTGTGTGTGTGTGAGATAGTGTTAATGAGAGTGTGTGAATGAGTGTATGTGAATGTATGTGTGTGTGAGTGTGAGATTGTGTGTAAGATAGTGTATATTTGAGAGTGTGGGTGTGTGTGAGAGTGTGTGAGAGTCTCTGTGTGAGTGTGTGTGAGGTAGTGTGTATGTGTGTGAGAGTGTGTGTGTGTGTGTGCGTGAGGAAGCACTCAAGCTATGCAAACCAGTGAAGAGGGCTTTCCTACTATTAGAGAAACAGTAATGAGGGCCTGGACGATGGCGGCAGCAGAAAGGATGTTGGGGAGTGGGTGGGATTGACAAATACTTGTTAGACAGTGGAACGGACTCAGAGATGAATTCACTGGTCCCGGGAGGTAAGGAAGAGGGAGGTGTTGGGACAACCATGAAGTTTCTAGTTAATAATTTGGGTGAATGATGGTGCCATTAGCTCAGCTAAGGAGAGAGAATAATGAGGCTGCCTTTGGATCCATTGGTGCTGGGGCAGCTGCTGTGGGTGAGCATAATGAGGAGAAGGGCTAGCAGCGCCATGCTCAGAAGACAAGGGGTCTCCCAGGACATGGTCAGGCTGAGCTGGTGCACCTGCCAGTGAACCCAGGTGTGGACTGGAGGAGCCCCAAGGCAGTCCTGTTCCCAGTTCTCTGGCCATGGTGACGCCCATTCTGCTTGTCACGAGTCAGGCACTGACAGTCTCGATGGTGCTGGTGACTCATCAGTGAGTGGAAAGAGATAATTGATCATCATCTCACCTCACCTCGTCTCACCTCGGCCTATAGAGAGAAACTTAACTGCTTCATTCCACTATAACTTTATATAATTCTCCATTCCTCACCCCCTAGTTTTTACTTGTAAGTTTATACAAGTGATTGATGATTTGCTATCAAATATAAAAAAAGAAGCTAAAATATCACTGGACAGTTTAACAGCCTTTAAAATATAACAGTCTCTTTGTCTGGACATCCACAGTAGCCGGAGAAGCCCAGAAGGTCAAGCTTTAATGAAATGGTGAGAATTAGCGAAGGGAAAGGAAAGTGATCAATGCTCAGAGCTGCTTCACAGTCCACTGACCTTGGGGAAGAGACCTCCTCTGTGTGGAGCCCTGGGGACTGCTCTTGGGCTGAGGGAGCCACTGTGGGGTGGGGAGTTGGGGGAGAGGTGCTAGGGAATCGAGGGTCCTGGTCATGAGGCTGCTTGTTCGTGGCTTGGTCCTTGATCACCAGGCTTTGAGGTCTCAGCCCCTCCAACCTTCTGCGTGGGGAAGGCCACCTCTGACTCAGTCCAGAGAACCCAAATGCTGCCTGGGCGATCATTTTTGTTCTTTGGGACTGTTCGAATTGCTTGGCTATCCCCTTACCTCATTCTTGGAAGCGGAGACTAGCTTTGTAGCCCTTTTTGCATATAAACCTCTGAGCTCCCAGTGGGACACAGCAAGCAGAGGAGGGGAGGAACGATTACCTTCTATGCTCCCCGAGTGTGTGCTGGGCATCCTCCTAGGCAGGAATCGGCATGACACTGTCTCTAGCCCTGGAGGTAGGAGTTATAATGATGCTCACTTACAGGTGAGGATCTGAGGCTCAGAGACAGAAGGGGGGTAGGTAGCTGCTATAACATCTCCCTGGTCCCTGCTTCCTGGTCTTCATGCTCCTGTGTGATCCCTCCCTTGGAATGTAGGCTGGACCAGGTTTGCTTCCAACAAACAGAATGTGGTGAGACTGTTAGAAAGGTGCGTGTCATCTCTGAGATCCGGTTGTAAAAAGACCATGGCTTCCATTGCGCTCTCTTGTGCTCACTCTGTTGGAAGCTGGCTGCCATGCGGGGAGCTGCCTGTGGTAAGGTCCCCATGGCCAGGAACTGAGGGAGGCCTCCAGTCAACAGCCCGGGAGGAACCGCAGGCCACCAACAGTACCAGTAAGTCCTGCAGTGGAGCCTTGAGGTCCGCAGCCCCAGCTGACACCTGAGCACAGCCTGGGAAGCCCCGAGCAGGGCCCAGCTAAACTGCCTCTAGATTTCAGACCCACAGAAATTATAAATAAGTGTGTATGGCTTTAATCCACTAACTGTTGGAGTATTTTTGTTCTACAATAGATGAATAACACAGAATGGCCAAATAGCAGCCAGTTAATAAATGGCAGAGTTCAGACTCAAACTGGGGACTGCTTTTAAATTACCGTGACCTTTTCATGTACTATATTGGTTTTAAAAAGTGATGGGCATGTGCACGTAACTCCAGAAGGAGCTGGGAGGTAGAGGTGGATTAGGTCTGCGGGGCAGGGCACCCTGAGCCCTGCAGAGGGCCGGGCCCTCACAAGAACCATGTGTCCCAGGCTCTGTCTTCACCGGCGGGGCTGGGGTAGAGCTACGAGCCTGCCCTTCCCCTCAACACCCTTCCCATCAGGCAGATCGCACTTAGGAACATCTGCCCAGATGCCCTCCTGCTGATTTACGCATCTTTGCTTCTAACTTTATTGTACCTTTCGGAGGGAAAGAGAAAAATAAGGTAGTTTCCTGAAGTGTAATTGTTTTGGGCAGTTATTTATGAATGAAAAGAAACAACGTGTCCACAAGGCCCGGTTTAGCTAGAAGTCATGGCAGCCAGGGCGCAGGTTGTGGGAGGTAAGCCGGCTGGCAGCTTGCATTTATCCAGCTCCGGGTCACCTATTAGCAACCTGTGCTCTGGGTCCTGGCCGGGGTGATCTTTGCACCCTCCCCACCATGAGGTGTGGAGCTCCAAGGGTCAGGAGACACCCTTTTTCTGACATGGTCCTCCTTACTGAGGCCTATGGTCCGGAAGTTTCCTCCAAGGATCTGAAGACTCTCTCTCCTGCTCCCCAGGATGCTGCAGGGAAGGTCTGCTGCTCTCTTTGCAGAGCTGTGTGCATGCGTTGCGTGTGGAGTCAGTGAGACAGGGCAACTTCCTTTAAGTTTGCTCATGTATAAAATGGGGGGGGCGGGTGTGTAGGACATACCTCGGAGGATTGATAGAAGGATCAAATGTGATCGTATGCATGGAAACCTGTGCAATATAAAGCAGTATACAAATTGTGCATGTACTACTATGAGTTTGATCAAGTTGGGGTTATGCTCATGGAGGGGACCCAGGGGAACAAAGCGATTTATCTGATGAACTCACTTGACTAGCAATTAGAAAGGTGTGTGTCAGGGATGCTTTCAACAAAATGCTTTTCAGGAAGGTTTTAACAGAATTTCTGCCCAGCAGCAGTTTTAACTCATGAAGGCATTACTAATTCTTTTACTGGGATGGTCCCACATCACTGCATTGTCACCAAGGAGGTAGGCCGCAAGATCCGTGGTATGTTGGCTTTTTGTCTGCATGTTCACCCCCTTATTTCATACAATGGCTAACAACTCAAATAGGAAGCAAAAAGAAGGGACCTCGTAAGAAGTATCTTTCCATTTCATCTTGGGAAAAAAAAAGACAATTTCCCAGAAGCCCCTGTCCAGAATTGTTCATATGGCTATTTGCATTGTTTGGGGACCCGAGAAAGTAACTATGTCTTTTGATTTTATTTTTCATTATCAGTAGCAGGAAGAGGGCAAGAGAGAAGGGCATCAGAGATGGCTATGTTAGGTTATCAGTTGGGTCTTCCGCCGGCGTGGGAGGCACATACTTTCAGAGCTAGAAGGGATGTTGAAGATGATCTGGTTTAATCTCATGGAAAGAGATGTGAGGCCAAAGTGCTTATTGCTTGTCCAAAACCATACATGAAGTGTGCTCAAAGGAGGCATAACTAGATTATTTTCATGTTTCACATGGACTTGGGGGGGGGGGGCAATTGAAGAAAACTCCCTTATATGGGACACCTGGAATTCTATCTGTAGTTTCTTCCTAAATAGTTATGCAGTTTTCTAGGGCACAGAGGTAAGTTAAGTTACAGAGGTAGAAGGGGGAGTGGAGGGTGTTGGCCACATAGGGGCTGGCTGTTGGGCAGGTGGCCAGCATGAGCAAGCTTACCGAGCCCAGAAAACCACGCGCTTCTTTAGTAAACACTCAGAACATGGACATGATTTGAAGGGGCTGAGTGGCCTGCGAGGCTGTGGAGGTTAATTAAGATCTAGCAGCCAATGTTTGGTGTGCCCCAAGCTAGGTCCTGTGCAATTCAATTCAATTCAACTTGACCCAACAAACACGTATTGAGTATGTTTGCTCCAGACATGATAACTATATAAAGATAAATAAATGATGGCTTCCCTCTGAGTGCTCACAAATAGAATGGGCAATAGTATGAACAGCTCAGTCAAACATTATAATGTGCTTACTGGAATAGAGACATAAACAAAAGGCAATGAGGTTTGGTGGACCCAACCAAAGCGGCACTTTCAATCAGCCATTCTGGAGCCCAACAGAACAGCAGAGAGATTTCTATCATGATGCTCTCAAATACTCTAGCATGAAGAGACCAACAGACCACAGAAATCCAGGGCTGTTAAAACAGGAAGTTCAGACAACACTGTGGAAGATAAAAGGAGAAAGTCAACCAGGACTGGCCCACTCGAAGAAGACTTCTTGAGGCTGTGAACCGTGTGCTGGAAGCTGGAAGACTGTACTTGAAAGAAGAACACAGAGCGGGCTAAGGGTGGAACCAAGCCTGGCTAAGTGGTGAAAACATGCATGATACATTTGGAAGTCTTCTTATTATACAAAAGGCCCACAGGCAACCTCTTTTCTACTTCTCTTCAAGATCCCAAACACCAAGCTCCAAAGAGGTTTCTTACAGTGTCATAAGCCTAGGTATTCCTCTTGACTGTTGAGCAAAGGAGCCCGTCCTTTATGTTCCTGAGAGAGGTAGAGCAGTCAGAGCCCCCACAGGGAGGCTCAAATGCTGGAGGTGGTTGGTGGCCCATTTTAACCCTGGTCTCCAATCTGGAAAGCACTTACAGGATGATTCTTACTACCCCTCTCCCCTAAAGAATGGATTAAAAAGCAGAGACTTAGTAACTTGGCTAAATATGGGGGAAATGCTGGTGTCATTCAATATGGCAATCCATCTATAAGCATTATTTAAATTCAATGTTCATCTGCTCCTCCATGTTATCTCTAGATTACTCCTTTCAGGGCATCTCAAGATATTGAAAGCTCATGAAAAATTCCAGATAAAGGTATAGGATGCTGAAGAATCAATGGCATGTACCGAGTGCTCACTAAGTGCCAAGCATTCAATTAAACTTGACCCCACAAACATGTGGTGAGTGTGCTTCCTCTAGGCATGATGCTATATAAAGGTAAATAGGCAACTGTGTGAGCCCCTTCCAGGTCTGCTAATCAAGTCACAGGAAGCAGAATTTTATTGTAGGTGGAATTATTTGCATGATTCCTCTTCATTTTGCAAATATGAAACAAAAAATGGTTTTTCCGTGGCTTGGTACATTGTCTTCCCAGTGCTTCACATGCACACCTCACTTAACAGAGAAGGCGGTGATGCTGTGAGCTGCCACTGACTGCAGCATAGAATAGTGCGGCGGGGGGGGGGGGGGTGCAAAATGCAAGAAGCTTTCTGGGAAACACAGCTCTTGATAATGGTGAGGGGGAGACACGACCTTTGGGCCCATTCAATGATGTCATTCATTTTGCCCAACTCACATCCCTGTCCTTTAACCATTTTTGCATTTTTTTATATATGAGCCAAAGCCGTCCTGTCCCCATTAACTCCAGGTAGGCTGTAGCTTGTTAAACCACCCACCACTCATACCCATTTCCTTCCCGGGCAAGTGGCACCACTGACTGAGTTCCTGAATCACTGTCACTGGGGCTGAGGTATGGCTCAGGGGGAGTCACCCACGGCAAGGGCGGGTAGAAGCACTCCAGAACGTGGTCTGGTTGTCTTGTGGCCTGTCGGAAAGATGATACCCTCACTCTGCCTTAGGAGAGGCCTCTGCATGTCACCACCCATCATGCAAACCTGACTCCGATAACGTGCTAAGGCTGCAGCTCGGCCCATCCAGCTGGAGTCTTGGTTGCTCTGTGACTCCACTTAACGTTCTGGTGCCAGCAGGGAGAAAAAGAAATCAATATCAAATTCTCTTCATCATCAATTTTGCTTTGTGCTAAATGAAAATGCCTTCATCCCTCCCTCCTGTTCCCTCTGCCCTGGACGATGCTTCCCCCATGCTACTATCTTTACCCTCATCCTGTCATGTCAGTTGAGCTCATGCAAGGAGCACCATGCAGGCCAGTGCTCCGAGTGTGCCTCTTTGTACGAAGCACCTTAGAAGCATTGCAGAGGATGTCATCTCAACCCCAAAGATTTGCAAGTACAACAGTCCCTGCTCGGCAGCCTTCCGGCTGCTACAGCAGGGGCCCTGAGCATGGTAAGCTCTGTGCAGCTAGTGGCTGTTCTAATTTTTATAGATGAGGTGTCAATAGCACGTTTATTCCAAACAGCTCTCGGGGCTCCGGAGGCACACCCCAACGCTGTGCCCTATGCCAGGCTGCGGCACCAGGCCTGGCCAGAGGGAATTGGACGACCGAGGTGGCCCATCTTGAACTCATTCATAGGCTTTGGTTAGACTAGAGGATTTGGCTCCAGCAGCAGCCCCACAGAAGTGACCTTTAGAGCTCTCAATCAGCTCTTGCTTACATTGGCTCCAGGGTGGTCCCTAGCTGGGCCTTTACTCACTTGGCAATATTTGGAAAGAAAGAATGAATGAAAGAAAAAATCTTCAATAGGGGAAGAGGAACGACTGTTCTGCAGCCTGGAAACTCATTTCCTGAGGGCCCGGGTGCATTGCGCCATCGCTGGGCCTCACCGAGCTCCAGGAAGCTCGGCCAGTCACTTAATAAGTCATGGAGGACGTGCGGTTTAATTAACTTGCCCAAAATTCCTCCTTTCCCTTTTTCACTTCTGCTATTAATATTTTTCGATATCTGATAATGCAGTGTAGTTAATTCTTTCTGGCTTTATAATGAACACTGCCGTAATGAAAAAGGTTAGCAGTGCTTCAGGCAGCTTTTAATTATCCAGCCGAGCAGGTAAAAGCACTTTATTCTCCTCCTTTTCCCCCTTACTTAGCAATTAATGGAGGGGCTCCGTGGCACTCACTGTACCTTTTTGTTTTCTAATGGATGATGCTGCACAGAGCAGGGCCCCACTGCACCGCCTGCTACCTGGTGGGAACATGGGAGCTGCTCGCTGCATCTCAGGGTCCCGCTTGTGTTGGGCGGTGGATGCACTTCTGCGCTGGCTGAAGGCTTATGTGATTAACAAGCGGAGTTACCTGGAGCTGTTACCAATTCCCTGTCCTGGATTTTTCCGTCTTTGCATCTGCGCCCAGAGACCCCGCGGATGCTTGTACAGACCAGCTGGCCAGGTGTTATGGCAGATATTTCACTGGTTTTTGTCTAATTAGGCCACCTTCCTTCTGTTGCCCCTTAGCAGCAGCCTTGGGGTTGTACTCCTTACTTCACAGGGAGTGTAACTGAGGCCCAAAGTGGTCATCTGCTGGCCCGAAGCCCTGCCTTCAGCACCAGCCATGCCATCTCTGGAAACGAAGAGAGACATCACCAAGCTGATTGCCATACTGCCTCACATGAGGGGAGTTTAAAAGCTGTGTGAGCCCCTTCCACTATACTAATCAATAAAGTCACAGGAAGCAGAATTTTATTGCAGGTGGAATTATTTGCACGGTTCCTATTCATTTTCCAAATATGAAACAAAAAAATAGTTTTTCTTTGGCTTGATAGAAGCCGGCTGCCCCCCAGACAGCATGTGCAGACTCTCCAGAGGGTCTTCTGAGAAGGGAGGGAGAGACACCCCATGCTCTCTCTGACTGGAAACTGGGACAGTCTCAGGTGCACAGAACGGCCTTGGGCAAGTCTGCCTGAAGGAAAAGACACTGAGCAGAGGGAGGGAGAGGGGCCGCCTGACGGTGCTCTGGGCTTGGCCATGAACTCCCGGGCGCCTGGAGCAGCCGGTAGTTACTCCTGCTGGTGACGCACTGGGAATGAAGATCGCATCCGAGAATAAACCAGGAGTGACCACAGTAGGGCAGGAGCCCTGCAGATGGCTTAGGACAGTGGTCGGCAAGCCGCGGTTTGCCGACCACTGGTTTAGGATGTGACACTCATCACTCAGGGGTCCTTGTCTAAGTGTCTCTGTCCTACAATATCCTCTTGTTGATAAGCTTTGAGAAAAGGGGAGGGGAAAGGCAAAGTTCACTGCATATTTGCACCAAACACTTGGTGCATTCTCTCCCCACCAGACCCTGGCTGGTACAGAGCTCACCAGTGCCATTGTGGCAGCAGGACTGGGCAGGACCTTAGAAGGTCTCTGCTGCCCCATGACATTTTGGTTGCAGTGGTCCCTGGAATGTGATCTTAATTAAGTTGAGGTTAAAATAATTGCTTTCTCTCACTGCCAAAGCAAACGTTAGCAGCAGCAACGGTAGTGTTGGATAGACAAGCTGCCTGCAGCAGCAGTGAGAAGTGCCTGGGCCTCGAAATATACCAGGGCCACCGCTGCCTGAGCTGGGGGAAGAATTCCAGAAAGCTGCTTGCAGCCGGTGCAGGCACCACGGGGATCCCAGGCCCACGGGACTGGTCACAGGTATTGGGATGGGGAGGACACCTGGGCTTATTCGCACAACTGACTCCTATTGTTGCAACTCCCACCTTCTCCACGGATGATTTCACAATATGGACCCCTAGCCCATTTCTCTCCCTATGAGTTCAGACTAGCATATCGATGGACACATAGGTCTTGTGTTAACATGTCCTTCTGTGTTAACACCTGCACCTGCACAGTTAATAGCCATTAACGGTGATCCCCGTGGCAGCCACCACCATAGCCAGGCCGGCGGAGTGACCTCACATTCCAGGTCTCACTGTGCAGGAGAAGGACTGGCCCAGGCTGAGTGTCCCAGGTCCTTGGGTCATCTGAGGGAGGGGCAAGAGTCTGAGGCTAGCTTTTCTGTTAAGTAGTCACGTTGGTGAAATCTGTCAAAACAATTACTTTATACTTGAAAAGCACTTCAAAGTCTTCAAAACAATATCGTATTCATTATCACACCCCATTCAAATAACACTTTCCACTGTCAGTCAGGAAAATTCTTCCCATTTTACAGATGAGAAAGCCAAAGCTACAGAAGTACCCTCCCTCTTTAAGGCGCTGCTTCCCCAGTAGAGGTGATTGTGTTGTCCCCCCCCTTCTCCTCCCCCAGGGATATTGGAAATGTCTGGAGATATTTTGTTGCCATATCTGAAAGGGCACAAGGCATGCTACTGATATATAGCGGGTAAAGGCTACTAAACATCTTACACACACAAGACAGCCCCTACCCCCATAAGACAGAGAATTATGTGGCCTAAAATGGCAATGGTGTGGAGATTGAGAAACCCTGGTCTAATCAAGGCAGACAGCTGCCTGGCGGAGAGCTGGTGATTTTAAAAATTGATGTCATACTACTATTCACGATAACATTTGTCATTTGTTGAGTATTTGCTGAGTACTACTCTACCTACTTCACACTCATCAGCTCAGTCTGCAAAATCCCCCTGAATTATTCAACTTGTTTTATTACTCTACTTTGACATGAGGTAAATGAGGCTCAGAGAGGTCAGGGAGTTGCCAGAAGGCACGTGACAGAATTAGTCCTAGAACCTGCATGATCTCCCTCGGGTCCCCCTGCCTGCCCCTGGGCAGGGCTCCTGCAGCACCGCAGACAGGGGCCTGTCCGCCTGGCCTGGCCGGCACCGAGCACAGGTGAGCAGCTGGTTAATGTTCAGATGGCCAGAAGCCTCAGGTCCCAGGATCACCACAGAACATGATTTTCAAGAGATAACACATGTTAACATGGATGTGGAGAACAGGGGACCTTGCGCATCTTGGTGGGAATGTAAATTTTCACTCACTATGAAAAATGGTATGGGGGTTTCTGATCTGGCAATTCCACTTCTGGGTATATACCTGAGAGAAATAAAATCATTATCTCAAAGAAATATCTGCACCCATGTTCACTGCAGCACTATTTACGATCGCCAAAACATGGAAACAACCTGTGTCCATCGATGGGTGAGTGCGTGAAGACTTGTACCCATATGGGATGATGAATGTTCACTGAACTTATCGTGGAAACTATTTTGCATTATATACATATATCAAATCATTATGTTGTACACCTTAGGCTAATACTATGTAATATGTCAATTATATCTTGATAAAACTAGGAAAAAATTACATTGTCTCTTCTTTGTTCTTTCTAGGCTACAAATTCAAGATTCACAGAGCCAAACAGCCTCAACAATTTCTATGTATTGACACATGCTCCTTCTTCCCTCTATACCTATGGCACAATTTCTGACAGGCATACACATCATCCACCCACTTATTCATACACTCACTCAAAATATCTACCAAGGGTTGAAGATATAAAGAGGAAAGAGATATATACAGTCTCTATTCCCAAGTTATTGACAGTCTATTGGGTCAGAGGAGCCTAAAATCTCTTAGATTGTAATGTGCTTAGTGCAGTAATAGAGATGCGGCCAAGCCATCAGCCCCTAACCAGCCCCAGGGGCCTGGGAGTCCTGTGGCTGGGAGTATTGAAGGTCTGTGGAGATGATAACCGAGCGGAGTCCTAAAGGCTGAGGTGGAATTAGATGAATGGAGAAGGGGAGAGGGGGCAACATGAACAGTCAGTCTTGAAGGCCTAGAGCTCGTGGAAGTGCATTTGCTGACAGTGTAAGCAGTCCGGTCACTGGAGTGAGAGCCACAAAGCAGGGGGATGAAGACGGACAAGGGGGTTCATAAATGCCAGGGAGACACTGAGGAGGAGGAGAATGAGTTTTAATTTTCAGATTACAACCCCCAGGAGAAGCCATCTTGTATGGTAGTTTAGACTGTGCTTACAACCTGTGGAAGACACACTCGAGGGACACAAGGCTGGAAGCAGGGGGATCAGCAGGGAGGTGTTTGCAGGAATCCAGGCCAAGAGCCTAACCCAGCCTTGGAGAATAAGGGGGAGGAGTAAACCTATTTTGGAGGTAAATTGAGCAGAATTAGGCATCGGGATTTTGGAAGAAAAGGATGTGATGTTTGGACTTGTTGCATGAGCTATCTATGGAGCATCAAGGTACTAGCAGACCTGTGTGTCCATTGATATGCTAGTCTGAACTCGTAGGGAGATAAATGGGCTGGGGATACAGATTGTGAAATCATCAGCAGAGCAGTGGGAGTTGCAATAATAGGAATCAGTTGTGCGAATAAGCCCAGGTGTCCTCCCATTCCAATACCTGTGACCAAAGTTCGGGGCAGAAGTACAACCGCGGCGGCTGGAGCCCACCCATCCAGGCAGCAGGAGGCATTGAAAGAAGGCACTGCGGCTTGGCGACCTAGCTTGATGTTCCTACTCCAAACAAACACTGCAATCGAGCTGGGTGGGAGACTCATTATGAAGGGAATGGCTGTTCTTTGGGACACAAGGTCAACTGTCCACCAATTAGACATCCTCACTGGCTTAGACTTGGACTGTTCTTAATCCATGTTCACTGCAGGCCGTGCACCCTGGGAAAGTACCTGGGATCAAGACTCCTGTGCAGGCCTGAAGGTCATTGGATTTCGCACATCATTCCTCTTTCTACAGTGCCATGGTCTTCCTTAATGGCAGGATACGTTTGCTCACATGGTTGAGAACATGCAAACACAGGCGTCTCCTTCCTCACCCTAATGCACACGCATGCTTTAAGTAAGAAAAACATGTCCTTCCGTGTTAACACCTAGCACCTGCATAAAAGAAACCCAGCCTCAGTAATTATCCAGGGCTTCCAGCAGCTTCCTTCTGACCAGTGCTGAAGGCTGGTCACCAGGTTGAATGAACGGACCAGCGCCGGTGCAGCAGAGCCTCCTGGGCGGCGTCTGAGACACAGACCTGGGCGGCAGAGCCGGGGATGAAGTTCACTCACAGGGCCACAGTTCCCAAAGGGCAGAGCTGCCTTATTTTCAGTCACTGGTCAGAATTTTCATTAGCCAATCACCCTGCTCCCGTCCCTCCAGCCCCGTGCGGTGTGTGTTTAAAGGCCCCGACAAGACACAGCATGTTTTAAATATACCTTAATGTGTTGGAAACGCACAAGCCCCCTTCGGGTTTATATATCTTAACCACCGGCCAATTTTGCAAGTTATAAATAAATGTTACAGGCATCGCGGTAGCAGCAGAATCAGCTGGGGATATTTAAAAGCCAGTCTGAAGTCTAACCTACCCTAAATCTGACATAGAAAGCACACTGAGAAAATCAGGTAGAAATATGCAGATGATTTCCTGGTAATAAAACCAACAGCCTTGACAGATGAAGTGAGATTGAGTGGGTACGGGGCTGGTGGGGGCAGCAGTGTAGCTGAATTAACAAATATTTATGTGCAAGTGACGGTGCGGGCATTGTGGGGATACAGAAGGAAAAGGCTGAGGCCCTGACTTTCAAGGGGTTCCTAGACACAGCCACGCAGGTGGGCAGGGACACAGGGGACACTCAGAAGTTGAGAGGCCACTGCAGAAGGAAGAACTACCAGGGGCCACACGGGGAGCCCCCTTTCCGTGGAGAGGTGGCAACTGAGATGGACTTTGAAAAATGGGCCAGATTTCAGAGGCAGGGATGGGAAAGGAAGTAGTGGGAGGTAAAGCATGAGCAAAAGCGGGGAGATGGGGAGACTAGGGGCATCTCCAGGTACGCAGACAGTCCCGTGGGTGGGGGTGCCGGGTGGATGTAGGGCAGCATAGAAAATAAGGCTGGAAGGTGGGAGGGATCAAACTGTGTAAGGCCTTGAATGCTAAGGTGAGGAGTTTTGTGCTAATCAGTAGGAAATGAAGAGGTAATTCAAAGCTTTCAAGCAGAGGAAGAATAAGGTAAGAGTTACATTTCAAGAGAACACATTTGGCAGCAGGTACACCAAAGACCAGAATGGAACCCCCCAGGAACTGAGGAGACAGTTGGGGAGCTAGTGAAGGAAAAGGGGAGAGAGGAGGATCTGAGCCAGGCTTCGAGCAGTGGAACGGGAGAGGGAAAGTGCCTCTGAGAGGAGCTAGGAAGCAAGAGGACCGCCAGGAGCACAGGCATCTGAGGGGATATGACCGTGAGCTCTGGGGAGCGTCAAAGATGGAGCTGGTGTCGTTAGCTCCCGTGATTGGGACCAGGGGCTGAGCCTGGAACAGCAATCAGACTGGAACAAAGGTGAGCTGGCTTGGGGGTGGAGGTTGGGGTGCAGGGTGAGTGGCAAGTTCAGGAGACATTCCAGTGATGAAAAGCCTGAAACTCCAGCAAGAATCTGCGTCTAGAGGTAGATATTTGTGAGGCAGGAGAGTAGCTGAGACCAATGAGAAAACGCAGAGCAAGATGCGAAGGGGGCCAAGAGCAATCTAAGCTATCCTTGGAGGCTCCAGTTAGAAAGTGACAGCATGTGCCTGAATCTGTTAGTCTGACTGTGAAATTTCTGCTCTTAACCACGATGCCATCTAAAGGGTCCCGAGTTCCCTACAGAGTGCCTACAGAGTGCCTGCCACACAGTAGGCTTTCAATAAATGGTAAGTAAATAAATGGATGATTCATGAGTGAGCGATGGACAAATGGATGGATGAGTGGACAAAGGGCGGGTGGATGGATAGATGGTAGAACTAAGGTGTCTGGGAGAAATGAGAGCTTGGGCGAGGGAGCGGGTCGGGGCGAATGTGAGCAGCGCTTCTGAAAGCGAAGTTGACTGGTGTGCTGATCTGTGGTTGGAGAGGGAGAGAATCAGAGTGTAGCTAGACACCAGCTGCGCTCTGCTTCCTCTAATCCATAGGTTCTTCCCTGAGGACCTCCGTCCAGTGGACCGTCGTTACTTGCTGGGGGCGTGTGAGCAGTGACCCAAAGATCCGATGCCGGTTCCCAAACCTGCCTTCACACGACTTGCTGGTGAGCTCGAGCATCTGCTTCTCCATCGGCCCGCACAGTGTGATGCTTGCCACAGCCTGGGGCAGGGTTCTGTCCTCTGCCCTGCGCCCAAGGCCTGGCCCAGGAACAGCTCGCCCGTCCTTGAGCCCCTCAGAGGATTAGCCCTGCATGTAGGTGTTGTACCCCTTGGAGCCAGAAGGCCAGCTCCTCTCCACAGTTTCTGGAATTCAGCCTGTTGGGTGCAGGCCTGGAGCTCTGCCTTGGCAGCTGGCTGTCCTGGGGGCAGGGAAGTGGCTCCTGGGAGTGGGAGCTGGGCTCAGAGAGAAGCCTGCTTCTCTCCAGGCTTCCTCCATCCACACCCTCCTTCCTCCTGGCAGGCTGCTTCCGGCTCTTGCTCTGACTTCTAACTCCCAGCAGAGGCTCTGGACCATGGCTGAGCCCTGAGAATGATGAATATGAAGGAAGGGAGAGTGTGCCAGGCAGGGAGCTGCTGAGCTGGTGTGATTGGCAGGCTGGGTGAGCCAGGGCCGGGCTGGGGAGGGGGTTCTCTCAGGGTCTGTGCACCCTAGAGCAGCCCAGGCAATCTCATTTGCCATCCTTAGGAGCAAGGAGCTGTCACTTGTGTGTACATTCTCCAGGGCCCTGGGCTCCAAGGTCTTAGAAATCTCCTGGCCGCTGAGCATTCCACTGGCCACAATTAACCTGCTCAACACTAGGTCAGCGACTGGGAAAGAATGTTTGCCGATGGCATTCTACTGGGTGTACTGGTACTGTTGACTCTGGTCCACAGAAAACGACATGTCCCTAGTGGCAGAAGAAAGCTAGGAGCAAATTCCACCCACATCACAGAGTCCTGAGGCAGAGTGTGACATTGAAAGGTCACCTGCGCTGTCCACTTGCCTGCAGGCAAGCCTGGACACAAACCAGCCGAGACAGACGAGTCTCTGTTCTCCTTCTCCTCCTTCGGAAGCTCCACTCAGAGCAGGACCCAGTGCACACCTTTAGTAGTATCTCACATTCCTCAACCCGACACAGGGCTTCCTGAGGGCTCCTCTGTGTTCCTCTTGCTCCAGGTGGTTCTTTGGTTTATGTCTAGTGGAGATGGAACCCACCAGATGAGTGCAGTGGGGTCTGGAGCGGGCTCCAGTGCATGTCTCTTCCAACTCAGGGGTCAGTGACATCCCATTGGTAGCTGGCAACCAGCCAGGGTGAGTATTTACACCATGGAAATCAGCTCATTGCAAATCAGCCCCTCCCCCAAGAACCAGCTGTACATTTAGCAGCACTCATTGGTCATGTAGAGCAGCACTCCTTCTTGGAACTTGGATAACAATTATTTTCCACCCATGTCCCTTCAGTGCCTTCAGTTAGCACAGTGGTCGGCAAACTGCGGCTTGCGAGCCACATACAGCTCTTTGGCCCCTTGAGTGTGGCTCTTCCACAAAATACCACGGCCTGGGCGAGTCTATTTTGAAGAAGTGGCGTTAGAAGAAGTTTAAGTTTAAAAACTTTTGCTCTCTCACTGCTTCTTATTGGTGAATAGTGGTACACACATACCTCACCGTTTGCTTAACCATTCATCCATTGAAAGACATCTGTACTGATTCTAGTTTGGGGCTACTACAAATAAAACTGCTAGAACCAGGAAAAAAAAAATTTGGCTCTCAAAAGAAATTTCAATTGTTGTACTATTGATATTTGGCTCTGTTGAGTAATGAGTTTGCCGACCACTGGAGCACTTCAGTGTCTTCAGGTGAAGTTTGTTCCCTGACAGGACACTAATTTCCCAGAGCAGAGGCTGTGAGTGCACCCCACCACACGGCACCTCTTACACAGCAGCTGCATGCCCACTGTGCACCGAAGGAAGGACACGCATCAAACCAGCAGGCTGATGGCTCCAGGCTCTCACTGCGCTAGTCCTAGTGCAAGGTCACTGTTCAAGTCAGAATTGCCAAACAGCAGACATGTTTCTCTCAGCTGGCTTCAGAGTCGTACCATTCCATTCAAGCAGCACTTAGGAAACCTCCACTCCATGCTTACCTTGTTCTAGCCCAGGAGAACGGGAGGTCTGTGAGTGGCAATAGCCCATTACTTCTGTTCTCACATCACTTACAGTTTGATTTGGAAGCTTGCACATAAGCAGAGAGTAAGAAATCAATATGCAGACTTTGAAGGCTTGTGCTTGAGTGATTGTGTGTGGTCACATAACAGTGTAACACAGGCTGCCCTACGGTTAGATCCGGGCGTCCAAATTCCAGACCACCTCTTTGAAGCTACCTGACCTCGGAGAGGAGTCACCTAACCCCTCCCACCCTCCCTGCTCGGCTCAGACTCTTCATCCTGAGGGCATGATGAAATTCATCTTATAGAGCAGCTATCAGCGTCTGTGTATCAATGTTTGCAAAGCACTTTGCACATCGCTTAGGATACAGCAAGTGTAAAAAACCTAAGAGTCACTATTTTTATCAGTTAGCCTACTGGCCCCTTTTAAAAATGAATACATTGAGGCCCAGAATTGGTGAAAATTTACCAATCAGCAGCCGAGCTGGGGTTCGCAGCAGTAACTAACTTTGTCAGGCTCGGGGAAGGTGAATGTGCAATAACAGATAGATCTCCAAATCCCAATGCCACAGCACAGTGCATGTTATTGACTGATTGTGCAAAGTCAGACCCAGGCCAGGGGACTTTGCTCTGTGCTGTAACTGCGACATCTGGAGCCCCTGGCACCCAGGTCACTGGGCGGGGCAGACAGAGGCAGAGGACATATGCCAGCCCCTACCGGCCCAGAAAGCCCATTGGTTAAACCAGTTACACCCCCACCCAAGAGAGGCTGGGAGTGCAGGCGGGCAGGCGCACGTTGTTTTGGTGAGCACACTGACTATCCAGAGGATTCCCCAAGGTGCCACAGGGCCGAGTGTTTTGTAGCAGGGCAGATACTTTGTGGATAGTCCGTTATTCAGGGCCTGGTGAGGGTCTAGACAAGGGCTGAGCAAAGCAGAGAAGGGCAGAGAAGGAAGGACAAAGGGCTAAACAATATTGTGGAAGGGCCTGGAAGAGGCCAAGAGCCAGAAAGACGGGTAGAATCATGAACAGAGGGGAGCCATCCTGGGATGATGATCCCGACCATCCCCAATCTTGGTCGCCAGAGGTCAGGGTGGAGGTGAAGGAGGACATCGCTGTGACCAGTGGCAGTTCCCAGGGCTTTGCTTCTGCTCCTGCCGCTCTCTCATCTGGAGGAAGTTCTGTGGAGCGCAGCTCCCCTCCTGGTCCCCAGGAAGTGCCGCGTGGTAGAAAGGACAATCAGTAATCTTGGCTCCTGACTCCTGTGTGACCTAGAGCAGCCTCTCTGCCTCTCTGGGCAGCAGTCCTTATTGGTGAAATGATGAGTTCCCTTGGGCCCTTTAAGACCTGACTTTCTGGGGCTCTAGGCCTCTGGCCTCTCATAGCCATCACTTACAGGACTCATTTGGGGTAAAGGCTTTGGAGGGCCAGTCTGGGCTATCCTCTGGGGAAAGACTCAGCAGAGAGGACCGGGCCAGGGATATAGCAGCTTAGAGGGTGAGTGGCAGAGCAGGGCAGGTGCAAATCTTCGGTGAGAGGCCCAGCCTACCCTGGATAGAGGATAAAACCAGGGAAGTGGCAGCCGGGCCAGCCTCATGGCTCTCAGCACTGGCACAGCAATAAGTCAGTTCAATCAGTTGCAATAACTGATTTATTTATTTCTTTGGGAAATAAATAAAGATGAAGGCAAGTGACAACCCCCAAACAGGCGCCTGCAGGACAGTGTGCATGCCATACTGCATGGACTCGGGAGCCAGACTGATGACAGGCAGGCTGTGCTCCATAAATCAGGTACCTCCACCCAGTGGGGGCTTCATGCTGTTCACTCATTCATGTAGTTCACTCATTCATAAGTTAATATAAACTGTTCTTTACAAGGGTCTCTATGTTTGGTTTTAAAAAATCAAACTTATCCATCATACATATCTCAGACAGAAAATTTTCTGGTATAAATTGTCTCCCTCTTCCTATAAATCTCACATTTACACTCCTTCCTGATCAATCAGAGTTCACACTCTTAGGGTTCGAGAGCTGGGAGTGAGAGGGTGGGCCCTGACCCTAGTGTGGGAGCCCTGGAAGTCAGGCAGGGGTGGGGTGGAGGGGTAAGGAGTGTGGGAATAATTTGGTCCTTATTTCGCTTTGGACTCCCTTTATTTATATATTTTATAGCCTATCTGGCTCTGGAAGTTCACTGATTAAAAAAAAGTCTCAAGTCAATAAAATATGCAACAGGAGATGGGTAATGGAACCGGTTTATTGGCAATTTCCTGCATCGCTCCCCAGGAGCACAGGGACCTCAGACTTCCACACTCCGCTCCTAGGGGGGCTCATCCACATTAACCCTTGGGGTGTCTCCGCGCAGGGCACAGGTGCCTCACGCCCCTCAGATCCCCGGCTACTGCTGGAGTCCTGGCCCAGGGCGAGCTGCTTCCCAAGGCAGAGGTGGCCCTGGGGCTTGCAGAGGCTACCCAGCCCTGCCCCTGCAGCCGTCTCAGTCTCCCTCAGTCCCTCCCTTCCTGCCCCTGCTCCCTGAGGAAGTCACCTCCTCCAAGAAGTCTTCCCTAACCAAAACCGCTATTGCTGAGCACACTGGGACTCACAGAAGCAGCAGCAGTGACGCAGACACGACCAGAGGATGGAGCACTAAAGGGAGGCTCGGGTTTCCAGGGGCCACTCTGTGCTCCTGTGATGAGGCATCTCAGCCCAGGTGGAGCGAGGCCGGGCCTGGGATGCTGGCGTTTCCCGAGGTGGGCGCCATGGCACCTCCTGGCACCCACCTTCTGAGCTCCCAGCTGCCAGAAAGGGCTTTTACCTGCTTCTCCCCACCTGCTCCACCTGCCCCAGCTCTTCTCTAAGCCCCAGCCCTGGGGGTCATGCCCTCCTCAACTCCTCCCAGTCCTCTGCGCTCAGGCTATTTCAAGAGGGAATTTGTCTCTGAGATTGTCTTCATTGAGAAACTGGAGTGGCTCCATTTTAACTCCGGGGGAGCCTCACTTAACACACTAAGTAGGTTTCTGAAAGGTTGCGAGTGAAAGAAAAGAGAAATCCTCTTTTAAAAGCATGGGGAGCGTTTCTATTTAAAGTGATCCTATCATGAATCCTTTCGCAAAGAAGTGCTCTGGTGCCGAGCAACCGAGCTGCGGCTTCTCCTTCCGCCAGACGCTTCCCCCTGGAAATGTGGACACACCATCCATGCGCAGCGGACTGTGTGCCAGGCACGTGTGTGTATGTGTGCATGGATGTATGCACTATATAACGTCCCCACCACATCTCACGTGTGTGTACGTGTGCATACATGTGTGCACAGTATAATGTCCCCACCACACTCTTACCACACAAGCCCTGTATTATCCCCAGCCACAGATGAGGAGACTGAGGCCTGGAAACATAGTAACACAGCCAGTAAGTGATCAAGTCAAGATGGCCTACTAGCAGCTGAAGTCCATGTACCTAAAACCGGCCATATTTCACCTCAGTCTGTTCAAACTTGCCTTTTCCTTACCTTTGTGTCCAGCATGGTTCTCCCAATTGTGGGCAGACTGAACCTCAGCGCATAGTTCTTCTCTGCACCCTTCTCCTGCTCTGCCCACTAGTCAGTCGTCAAGTCCCATTGATTTGACTGCAGTTTCACTTCTGCCACATCCATGTGCCGTTGCTCACCCCCAGCAATCACCTCTCTGTGTTCTGTGTGGTAGCTGACCGGCCAGTTCCCTGCCCAGGCTCCTGAGTCCTGCCCCCTGCACCACTGTTGACTGGAGAGGTCTCCCGTGAGCACTAAGACTCCCACATCAGGTCCCCCTCCTCAAACCCTTAGGGGGACCCTGCGCTGTAGTGAAGCCAGCCTCCCCGGCCTGGCACCCAGGGCCTTCCAGTCTGCCCTCAACCTCCTCCTCTTTTCTCCACGCCTACCCCTTCCTGCCCCATGGGGCCCTGTGCTGCTGCTGCAGCCTCACCTCTGCCCAGGTGGTGTCCGGCATCGCACTCTGCTCCTGTCTCCCGCTGTTGACTTTGTCCTGCTGGGACAGTGAGCCTTCACTGGACTTACCCGATGCCCCAGCTCCCTGAAGCCCCTTTACTTTCTGCCCTGAGCTGTAAACTATTTCCTTCTCTCCACGCACTTTCTCAGGACACTCCGCAGGGCTAGGTGGATGAGGCACAGACAGGTGCGGTGGGACTGCCAAAGTAGACAGAGGTTGGAACAGAAGTCACCGCAGTGGTTTTCAAACCATTTTTAAAACCCAGTCACATGCTCTCTTCTAATAGGAGCTTCGCTGGCGGCTCTGGGGAGAAGTGCTGTTCCCAGAGCCCTTCCCAGGCTCCCCGCAACCCCGCTCTGAGACGGGGCGGCCTCGGAGCACTTCTGACAGATCCTGGGATTTCCAGGTGCAGAGCTTGAAAACCAGACCTTCGTTTAAGGCTAGGGGATTGCTGGCCAGAGAGTGAAATGGTTTCCTCAAAGTTAAGAACTGATATTGGTGCAAAAGCCAGTGATACTCAAGCCACTGCATCTTTCTCCCCAAACAAGAGCTTCCTGCAGTAACTTCCTCAACAAGTTGTCTGTGCCTTTAAGGATCCTGTGGACTCTCCGGTTCTTTTTCTACTATTGTGGGTCCAAGATTGCTCAGGCTCTGATGGGAGAGACAAGTGGGCGTCCAGGGACCAGTGGAAAGCCCCAATGGCCTGGTGATGGATGTCACGGCGAGAGCTCCTTCCCGCTCACAGAGGAGCTGGGCTCCCCATCACCTTCCCGGGGGCGGGGCTGCAGTGCCCTCCTCCCAGCAGCCTGCGTCCAGGTGCTAGCAGGGCTCCTGGGTTAGTCCCCCACACTGGGGTTTACCGGTGGATTGCCTGGCCCCGGGCCTCGCCTGGTCAGCTCGCTCCCAGGCTGTCCGCCTGAATGGGAGTAGGATCCTTCCCTGCAGCATAACCACATGGTCTGATCCCCGTGCCTTGACCCAAACCAAGACCCATGGGCTTTCTTTTGCTGTCGCCCACTTGTCAGTCTCTCCATAAAGGCTACCCTTCACCCCATGGCATGACATTACAGTATCGTTTTCTTTCGTCTTGAACCCATTTCCCATTCCGCTTCCTGCCAGAGTTGGCATTTCCAGTAGAAATTGGGGCGGGCACAATCATCAGGCCCTCTACTGGGAAGCCTTCAGGGTCAGAACCGAGCTCCCTCTCCCCTGTGACCTTGCCCACTCCGGAAGGACCGTTTATCTTCTGGGATGGCTCTCATGACTCCTTCTGAGTGCTGCCTGCAGAGAACCAGACCCTCAGGAGAGAGCTTTCCAGAACGATGGTGGCCGCAGTGGCTAGAAGAGGCCTCTAGCTGATGGACACATCACTGCTCTCAAACGCGCCTCATGAGAGCAGCTCACTTGCACCGTTGGCTGTCATGGTCTCAGTTACAGCATAATCTCTGAGAAAGCAGGGATCATATGTGTTTTGTCTATTACATACAACAGACCCAGAAGGCCCTCCCGATTTGGCTAGCCCATCCCCTATTACCTCTCTGACCTCACTCCTACTCCGCTGCCCCCTGCTCACCACACTCTGGTCCAGGCTTCCACTTTTTTCTGAATGTTTCAGGCCCATTGGTGCCTCAGCGTCTCGGCACTTGCTGTGCCATCTGCTTACATGCACTTCCCTCAGATATCTCTAGGGTTTGTTCACTTCTTACTGGGATTTTGGGACATGTCACCCTCTATAAGGCCATTTCTGCCCACCATTTAAAATTGGTACCAAATACTTCCTACGTCACTCGCTAAGTTAATTTTTCTCTAGGGCACATAACTGCTGACAAGCTGGGTACTTTGTTTTTCCTTTCTCTCCCCTGGGATGCAGACTTCGTGAGGGCAGCGATGTTTTCTTTGTTTCCTTCACTGCCCTACGCCTGATGCCAAAACAGTGCCCTGCCCATAGTAGATGTTTCATAAACATCAGCTGAGGATGCGCCTGGATCACTCCTAGAACCAGAGCAGCCTCCAGGTTCATTTCTGTCTCTTTCTCTATTTTCCCAGCGTTTAGGGACATGATGTGCAAGACGTGCTGTGGAGACCAGAGCTGGCGCACTTCTCTCCTTCCCGTGGGTTTCTTTTCATTTTCTACTGAACCATCTAACTAGGCTTGATGCTGAAAAAGTGCCTTCCTCCCAATGTCACTTAGCAGAGAATATTTATTTGTGTTTGTTGTTGGCAATACATCAAAATCCAATAATCATTCCCCAGTGCAAATGTGCTGAGGGGTGTGAGATCCACACCAAAATAACATGTAATCTGCACATCAGGACCACAAAGGCAAATCTGTAATTGCATTTTATTTATTTTCTTCAAATGTGGCAGTCCCACATGTTGCTGGAAATGGCGGGAGTTGGGACAAACTTAAATGAGGGAGATTTATGAGCTATGTCGCCAAGTCTTGGGGATTTCTCCTTGTCCTTGCTTGCAAGATAGGCCTGAGCAATTTCCCCGTTTACTGCAGCAATATCTCGTCTGCATTCAGTAGAAAGACCCCCGACCTGTAAGCATATTAACAGCCTGTCTCCTCTGAGTGTGTAAATTTATCCACCCTGCATGTTCCTGGTCTTGGGGACCTATTTGTGCATGAAAGGGGCCACATGCTGACGTGACAAGCTCAGGGGAGGCCTGCATGGCAGTCTTGCATACTCAGAGACCTAAAGGAACCACAAAAGATGGTCTGAAATTTATGGTGGGCAGTTATGTCCTAGGCTGGTATCTTCAATGACAAGGTCAACCTTTACCTCAGCTGAGCCTGTCTTTTTGTGTCTGTGATAACATACCCTTGAAATGTCTGGGTAGCTTGTAACTTCCCTTTTTCTGGAGCCCCTGGGGCACAACCAAATGTGGTAGGCACCAGGACAGACACCACAAATTCCTTCATTATCATATTAATTGTTCTTGCACCCACCTAAGTATGTGTCCATCATTTTATTTTTTATCCAATCCCAGGTTTCCCCCCCCCTCCCCCACTTTGCTTTATCCCACCTCCTTAATCTACCACCAATGAATTTCATGTAACCCACCTATGTCCCTCCTTTGATTGCAATGTATAAATACAAATGTAACCGCCATTCTCTGGAGCATTGTCTCAATTTGTTGAGGTTCTGCTTTCCGACATATGTCAACAGTTTGGCTCAAATAAACTCACAAAATTCGTTACAGGTTTGAATGGTTTTTTACGTTAACACATTTATTGGTGTAAGCTGCTCTGAGGCTCAGGTTGGGCAGCCAGCATGGGAGAAAGCTCCCTGTGAGGTCTAGACTTGTGCCAAGTGGAGGGTGGAGACGTCTGGGAGACCTGAAATATCAGCAGACATTTTTTCTGAAGTGGCCAGGAGATGGCTCAAATGAAATAGAGCAAGATAATTGCAAAGGCCTGGGAGCTGTGGTCCCAGGGTCAGGATTGGACTTATGTGAACTTACTAAAGCCATCCAAAGGGTTGTCAACCCCAAGGGGAACAACCTGCCTCTCCCCACTCTCCTTGGCCACGTCATCTCCTAAAGGGACTTTCAGCCCTGTCACCACTTTGAGTATATTCTCCCTTCATGAGTGACCTCATCTGAAAGACAACAATGATCGCTGTTTATTGAGAACCTTGCATATGGCAGAGATTTTCTACTGTCACCTCATTAACCACTCACAAGGCCAAGTGCAGTCTCCGATTTGGCCAGCAAGAGCCTGCAGCTCAGAGAGGTTATGTAAGCAAGAGTTGGTAAAGGGAAGATTTGAATCCAGTCCTGTGTGGTTCCAAAATCTTTGCTCCTCCTTCACTGTTTCAAGGTCACCAGATTTGTCTTTAGCTTATTCAACCAGGGCCCTAGCTCCAGGCTCCATACTTAGAGTTCCCAGTTATCTCCTGTCCTGCTGTCCCCACATCTTTGACACCTGTGGAATATGACCATCTGGACCTCACATACCTCTTTCAAG
This sequence comes from Corynorhinus townsendii, assembly GCA_026230045.1. NCBI lineage: Eukaryota > Metazoa > Chordata > Mammalia > Chiroptera > Vespertilionidae > Corynorhinus > Corynorhinus townsendii. The sequence continues at coordinate 81,561,640 of JAPDVU010000008.1, forward strand.
ACCAAGTTCTGGCCCTAGCTGGTTTGGCTCAGTGGATACTGGGTCATCAGGGTGCCCAGACTTCCTCCTTATATGGCCCTGAGCACACTCCTGGTGTCTGCACATTCCTCTTCCCAGGGTCTATTGTTGTCCACCTCCAGCCTGAGGACTAGCCAAGGGCTGGCACTGAAAGTAGGGCAAGTAGACAGAACTTAGGTGAGGTCTGGGGTACTCAGCCACGTGCACAGAGGGCCTCCTGTCTATAGGAGACCTCGAAAGTCTTCCTCCACTGGCTGGTGCAGATTGCCTATTATTTGCCGCTGGTCACAGGGAAACAATGGCATCTTCTCATTGGTCTCTTCTTTCTGGCCATCCCCCACAGGGTCTGCAGTCCCTGGGGCCCTCACGAAGCCGTAGCATCTGGCTACTTAGGAGGCTCCCCTAACCCCAGAGCAGGAAAATATTGTCTAGAGTGTGCAGCATGCAGTGGCAGTGACTCAGCCTCGGTCCGGGCTTTCCCTGGGGCACTTCTGTCTCCCTCTCTTCCTGTGCCCCCCACACTCTGTAGATGCATTAGCCCCAGCTAGACTGGCTCCTTCATGGACCAGGCACACATTTGATGACTCCCAAAGTCGATGTCTTCTTGTGCCATTTTTCCTGGTTGAGAACATCCATCCCATTGTTCCTTTTTTGTGTGAGTTTTATTCATCTTTGAAAGCCTATGTCCACTGACAGTCATGCCATTGGAGTTGTGACTGAAGAAACTATAGTTGTTTAGTCAGAAAAGAAAGATAAAAAAGCAGAAAGGCACCAAAGCTGATGTGAAATATGGGGAGGATGGCTGTGGAAGAGGCAGCCGATCTAGTGTCTGTGACCCTATGAGAAGAATTGGCTAAGCTCAGAAATCAGAAAGGACCTTCAGGCAGTAAGAGAAACCCAACTATGGGACAGATGGACTTGGGTGGTACCAGGTGCTGGTCAGTTAGAGACTGTGATAACCAGGGGATCTTTCACTAGAGCCAATGGAAATAAAATTTAAGCTCCGTGTGTCGTTCATTCTACATGATTCCTCAGGTCCCTCAAACCCTACGACCCAAACCTTCTAGTATCATCTCTGGAAGGTTCTTTACCCACTGCTAGATTCAGAGAGATTATTTCTCGGGACAACTTAGAACCAAGACCACTATACTTGATTCTCATTATTAATTACTTTGTCTACTCTTAGTTAACCAATGTAGATTGAAAACTCATTGAAGTTGGGACCATTTCTTGGATAATTGCCCCCTGAATATAGCAGAAGGGCTTAATAAATGCATCTCTTTAAAATGATAACTTTTTCTGATTATAAAACATACATATGTTTAAGAAGAGTTCAGAAACTATGAAGTACCAGGAATAATAAAACATGATCCATCGTCCCATCATGAAGAAGTATTTCTTTCCAGTCTTGAATACATATTTACTTTTTCAAATAAAGAGAACAGACTTGTACGGGAACTTTGTTTATTTCAAACTCGAAAACAATTGGTAACCATGATACCCAGTAAGACTTCTGGAAAGGTGCAGCTTGGTCCAGAACTTTCTGCTATTGGTGCCTCCTCCAAAGCAGAGGGAGGGAGGGCTCTCAAATCACTGGGTGCTGCTGGCTACCAGGTGCCCAAGAGTCACTCAGGAAGGTGTCGTTTCTGCAGACTGTGTTTGCCTTCCGACCCTAAGATGTCCCTCATGGTCCAACATGCCAGAATTCTTTACAATTACCAGGGGTTCTCCATGGGGAGCATTAGCCTGGCTGGAGATGTGTATGTGGGCGTGTGTGTATGTGTGTGTGTGCACGCATGTGTGTGTTTTCCTTTCTTCCTAAGTCACCAAGAGCTTGGCAAGGCCAGGAGAGAGGCAGCTGATTATTTTTAGTCCCTTGTTCCTAGGAATGGATTGTGCATAACAAAAGAATGCTAATGCTCAGTGTCTTTATGAAAGCACTTCGGTTCATCAGCTTTGCAAAGAAGTGAAATTAAATCAAGATTTAATTGGGCTATGCATGTTTTATTCATGCTGCTAACCACAGGAGAAGCCAGCAAGCTGAAGGTAAAAAAGAGAAGGAAAAAATCTTTTGAAACGTTGTTTCTCTCTGATTAAATAGAGATAGTTTCCAACTTCAAAGGGAGCAGGCCTTTAATGTATTTTAAATGCTTTGACTACACTTGGCCTGGCCACTCTGAGGCTGGTGGGCGACAGCGATCGGGGCTCGCCTGCTCCTGCCTTCATGTCCTGCCTCCAAACGCAGGTTCAGGCTCCTGGTTCTGCCTTGTGGGCTCCAGTACGGAGCTCTTCAAGCAGGTGTCCCAGGCCCGGGAGTGATGGCAGAAGCTCAGAGGCCCTATGCTACTCCCTTTAGGAGGTCTGCAGCTCCTACTGCCCAAGTTTGTAAGACCCATAACACCAAGGAATCAGACTTTCCCCCTTCATCAGAGATTTCATCCCTGGGAGGAGACATTTACTGAGTGTGAAGCTATGCTAGGTACAGTGATGAGGCAATACTAGCCTGAGTCCCTTGCACCTAACAATGTAGAAAGAGAGATGAAACAAAGACCCAAATGACACGGACACAAGAGACAGAAAAGCAAAAGTTGCTGGAAAAGTTTCAGATGCTCTGAGAGAGCAAAGGAAGGAGCAATCCAATAGGGAGACGAAATAAAGTTTCATGGAGGAGGTGGCATTTGGAGCTAGGTTAGAAGCTCTAAAATTTCTAGGTGTGGAAATGAGGAGCAAGCATTTCAAACAGTGAAACTCCAACTCAAGTTGCTAAAGGTGGAAAGCTTGAAGGATGTTTAGAGGAAGACAAAGAGTCTGACTGGCTATAGTTTGTGGTACATATGGTGTAGCAGTGGAAAAATCTAGAAATATAGGCTGGGACAAGAGATGGGCATGGAGACCTAAACTCAGGCTGAGCAGTTTGTAAAATGAAGGAGTTAGTTGATGTTAGGGGATAAATAGTTCTTTGTATTCATAAATTGACAGGCCCAGAGAATTGGAAGAGATGTCCAGAATTATCTAGTCCAAGGATTGCCCTTCCTATGGCTATCCACCTCCCATGAACAAGGCAGTTTTTACTCATCCATCTTGGCACATTTTTCTTCTGAGCCCAGAAAGTGCCTTAAAGTCTTTTTGAACAAAGCAGACCAGTAGCCACTGCTAGATTGTGGCCATCTGCATTCTTTTCCTGGCACTCTTGGATATTGCATACCTCAAAAACACTTGCATAAGGTGGGTGAGACAGGCACTTCTAGCTTTCCATACAATGGGGTGGTTATTTGTATCTAATTACCCATCCAGAAAAAAACTGCAAGTTTTCTTAAAAGTAGCAAATAGTTAACAGTGTCATACACATTTACCAGGAAAATCAATGAAGAGAAAAGGGGAGCAGTAAAGGCAACACAGAGGTATTTTGCCTTAAGAGCATTGGTCAATTGGGGGAATTTTGAACTTTTGTTTTAAAGTCTTACAGACAAAGGGTGACAGAAATCAAAATCCAAGATCTATACAAAGTTTGACATCAAATAGGTGACATGTTCAAAACACACTGACATAAATGTGAGCCAGAAGGAATGCAGCCCACCTGCAGACCTGCAGATCTGCTTCACATCTCTTAGGTGGTGCCGAAGCCTGAGGACATGGACGGTGGAGGGTGGTCCTACATGGGCAGATTCATGGCACTTGGAAGAAGCAACACAAATTGTCTTCAAAGGAAAATACTTTCATCCTTGGCCTCAGAAATGACAGACAGTGATTGTCAGTATAGTGGGTATCATCAAATCAAAGATAATCAAGTCATAAAGAAAAAAGCATAAGGAGTGAAGAAGCAGAAACAAAAACAAATAGAAACATATTTACAAGGACTTTAATATTAAATGATCAGACACACACTATTAAACAACTATGTTTACTCTGGGTTGCAGCAGACCACTAAGGCAAGTACCAGAAAGACTTGCAGACAATAACATTCCTGTTAGCTGAGTAAACAAATCCCTAATTTCTTAGAGGATAATGGGCAGTACAGCACAACATTGATGATACTATGTAAGGTAATAAGAAAGAAGTGTGAATTATTCATATCAATAGGAAACTATGAAGATTGACACAGATTTCTTAAAGAAAAACTTCTGAAAATGAAAAATCCAACAACTAAAAATAAAAACCCAAAGTATGAGTGTAACTGAAGGTTAAACATAGCTAAAGAAAGAATTAATAAACTGGCAGATATGTCCGAAGAAATGAGCCTGTGCATGTAATAAAGAGACAAAAGGTAGAAATTGCAGAAAAGCAGTTAAGTGATGATATACAGGGCAGATAAAAAAGATCTGACATACATTTAATCTGAATCCCAAAAGAGGAGAGAAAAAAATAGGACAGAAACAATATTTGATGAGATAGTGGATAAGAATTTTCAAGACCAACGAATGTCATGAATCCACAAATTTAAGAAGCTTTATAAATATCAATTCAGACAAAGAAAACACTTAGGCACATTATAAAACACAAGAAATAGAAAATAAAATCTTAATAGTAGTCATAAGAGAATGGTAGTATGTTTTCAAATGAATGAGAATTAGGCTAATTGCTGATGGAACAATAAAAAAATAAGCTAGATGGCAAAAGAATGTCTTCACTATGCTGACCAAAGTTTATCAGTAATGAATAATTCTAAACCTTTCAATAATGAGAATAAAATAGAGATAGTTCTAGGCAACCAAAATGGAGTTGTCATTAATGGACCTTCAGTAAAAGAAATTCTAAATTATATATTTCAGGCAGAAACCAAATGATTCCAGGTGGAAGGTGGGAAATGCAGAAAGGAATCACAAGGAAGAGAGGTTATAAATAGGTGAGTAAATCCACATGAACATTGAATATGCAAAACTATAACAATAAACTCTTGCAGCTTAAATTTAAAAATATAAATTAATGGAGTTAAAGAGTTCTAAGATCTTCATATTATCTAATATGAAGGTTAAAATATTATCATTTGGCTTGGTAATATAAGCACACTACTTAAATTATTTAGAATATATTGCTCACCATTCAGCACAGGAATAAAGAAACAAAGTATTTCAAGAAGAAAATGATTTTTAAAAAGGAATTAGAATTTTACTAAATCATTGGGAACATTGAAGAGTCCAGCTGCTACAAAAATACATGTCTTCCCCAACACACATGTCAGACATGTCAACAAAAGAGCCTTTCCTCCTTCCTGCTTTCAAAATTACACATGAGTGTATTCATCTGCAGAAGATAAATTGCATTTCAAAATCTGGCATCAAGGAAACTGACAAATGTAGTTTCCAACTCCTGGGATGTCCAGACAGGCACAGAGAAGATGGAAATTAAAAATGATTACCACTACACATTATGTAGTACCAAAAAATAAAAAGTAATAAGGAAAGGTATAATATTCATTACTATGGATTGTCTACTATGTTTTTTTCTAGAAACTTCATAGTTTTCAGATTTACTTCTAGGGATATATCTATTTTGAATTTTTTTTTTTTTTTTTTTTTTTTGCATATAGATGTCCACTTATTCCTAGACCATTTGTTGAAAAGACTACCCTTCCTCCATTGAACTGTAAGGTACATTAAACTTGTACCTTTAGTTTTGTGTGTATGTGTAATGTTTAGAGTATTCTGTTCCATTCATCTGTTTGTCTATCCTGATGCCAATATCACATTGCTTTATTACTGTATCTTTATATTGAGTCCTGAAACAGGTAGTATTAGCTTTCTAACTTTGCTTCTCTTTAGAAAATTCATTTGGGCTATTATCTACATTCTTTACATTTCTATGTGACTTTTAGAATCAGCTTGTCTATATCTACAAAAAAAAAAAAAAAGCTTCTGACATTTTAAATAGAAATTGTGTCAAATCTAATTGAGGATAATTGACATTTTAACAATTCCTAGCCTTTCAACCTGAGAACAAGTTATGTCTTCCCTGGAAGTCTTCTTTAATTTCTCCCTGCAGGTTTTACATATAGTTATCAGCTTTATGCCTACATATTTTATATTGATGCTATTATCTTAACAAATGTTTTAATTTCTAATTGTTCATTACTAGTATATAGAAATACAAGTGAATTTTATATATTGGTCTTGCAACCTGCAGCCTTAATAAGCTTACTTATTAATTTCAGTAAATATTTTGTAGATTGTATCCTACTTTCTATATATTGTATATGAATTATATGTGTATGTAAAGCAGTTCTAGTTCTCCCTTAGCAATCTCAGATTACTTTTATTTCTTTTTCGTGTTTAATGGCACTGGCTAGAAACTCCATTGTATTAAATAGAAGCAGTGAGAGTAAATATCCTTGTCTTGTCCTGATCTTAGGAGGGAAAGAATTCAGTCTTTCATGATTATGATGTTGACTGAAGTATGTAGATGCACTTCATGTGCTTGAGGAAGTTACCTTCTAATTACCAGTCTGCTGAAAGTTTTTTTATTTAGTAAGAAATGGATTTTGGCCCTAGCTGGTTTGGCTCAGTGGATAGAGCGTCGGCCTGCAGACTGAAGGGTCCCAGGTTCAATTCCGGTCAAGGGCATGTACCTTGGTTGCAGGCACATCCCCAGTAGGAGGTGTGCAGGAGGCAGCTGATCGATGTTTCTCTCTCATCGATGTTTCTAACTCTCTATCTGTCTCCCTTCCTCTCTGTAAAAAAGCAATAAAAAATATATATTAAAAAAAAAGAAGAAATGGATTTTGGATTTTGTCAAGTGCCTCTTCTGCATTTATTGAGATAATAATATGGTTTTTCTCTTTTAGTTTGTAACTATAGAAAATTATATTGATTTATTTTAAAATGTTAAATCAGCATGGCATTCATTAAATAAACCCCACTTGGTCAGAATATATTATTGTTTATTTGATTTTCCATGATGTAGTTTATAATTTTGGCATTTATGTTTATGAGGGATATTGTTCTGTAATTTTCTTTTCATGTAATGATTTTCTCTGGATTTGTCATTATGGCACTGCTGACTTTATAGAATGAGTTAGGGGTTATTTCTTTATTTTTAATTTTCTGGAAGAGTTTGAATATAATTAATCTATGTCTTCCTGTAGTATTTGGCAAAATATACAGATGAAGCCATTTGAGCTTGAAATTTTCTTTAATGGAAGGTTTTAATTTGAAAATTTAATATCTCTAACAGATATACTAGTAGGGCTAGTCAAGCTATTTCTTATTAAATAAACTTGGTAGTTTATGATTTTTAAACTAATTTTTCATTAAATTTATTAGCATAAAATTGCTCATAATACTCTCCTATTCTTCTTTTTTGTTTTTTTAAATTCTCACTTGAGGATATTTTTCCATAACTTTTTCTAGAGAGAGTGGATGAGAGAGGGAAAGACAGAGAGAAACATCAATGTGAGAGAAACACATTGATTGCTTGCTTCCTGCAGGAGCCCTGACCAGGGCCCAGGCTGGGGAGGAGTCTGTAACTGAAGTATGTGCTGTTGACCAGAATCGAATCTGGGACCCTTTGGTCCGCAGGCTGATGCTCTATCCACTGAGCCAAACCAGCCAGGGCTGTCCTGTTATTCTTTTAATATCTGTAGAATATGTGATGATGTTGCCTTTACATATCTTATATTGGTAACTTGTGTCTTTTTTCCCTTGAACAGCTTGTTTAGAAGTTTATCAATTTTATTATTATTAAATAATATTTATTGATTTATTACTACATATAAAATATATACATTATATTTATTTTAAAAAGATGCTGGTTTCATTGATTTTTTAAATGTTTGTATTTCATTGATTTTCCACTATGATCTTCTCATCTTTATTCCTTTTATTCTGTTTACTTTGGTTTTCATTTGATTTCTTTTTCAGTTTTTTTAACCTGGGAACTCTTTAGGAATGCAATTCTTCAACACATCATCTGTATATTGTATTGTGTGTTCACCACCCCAAGTCAAATGTCCTTTCATCTCCCTTATTTCCAGTTTACTGGAAACAAATAGGACTACATTAAACTAAAATGTTTTTGCACAGCAAAGGAAACCATCAACAAAATGAAAAGACAACCCACTGAATGGGAGAACATATTCACCAATACATCTGATAAGGGCTCATATCCAAAATTTAAAAGGAACGTATAAAACGTATAAAAACACCAAAAACAACCACAAACAATCCAATTAAGAAATGGGCAAAAGATCTAAATAGACACTTTTCCAAAGTGGACACACAGATGGTTAAAAGACACATGAAAAGATGCTCAACATCACTAATCATCAGAGAAATGCAAATTAAAACCACAATGAACTTTCACCTCATACCTGTCAGAATGGTGATCATCAATCAATCCACAAACAACAAGTGTTCTTCTGTTTCTTAAGACAGAAGTTGACATCATGGATTTGAGATCTTTCTTTTTTTTCTAAACTGGGCATTTAGTGGTATAAATTTGTCTCTAGGAACTGCTTCAGCAGTATCCCACAGATTTTGATATGTTGTGTTATTATTTTCTGTCAGTTTGAAATGTTTTTTATTTTCTCTTAATTTCTTCTTTGACCTTTTATTTAGAGGTGTGTTATTTAGTTGCGTAATTTTCAGATGTTTTCCTGGTTTTGATTTCTATGAACTTCTATTTTTGGTCACAGAATGTAATTTACACAACTTGAATCCTTTCTTGTATATTTAGATTCATTGTGCGGGCCTGAATATGGTCTACCTTGATAAATATTACATGTGCATTTAGAGAAAATGTGTATTTTACTTCTCTGGATGAAATGAACTGTTTTGTAACTGATGAAAGATCAGTTAGGTAGGTGGTTGAATAGTGTTGTGCAGGTTTTCTGTGTAATCGCTGGTTTTCTGCTGCTCATTTTGTCAAGTATTAAGAGAGCGAAATCTCCAAAGGAAATCTCCAAGGATACCTGCGGATTTGTCTATTTCTTTTTTTAGTTCTATCCCTCTTTGCTTCATGTATTTTGAAGTTCTATTATTAGGCGCATAAATATTTAGGATTGTTATATCTTACTATAGGCCCGGTGCACAAAAATTCAAGCACTGGGGGAGGGGATGCCTGGCTTGCCCCCTCTCACGGTCCGGGAGCCATCAGGGGATGTCCTACTGACGGCTTAAGCCTGCTCTCCTTCTGACAGAGGTGACTGGGCTAATCAGGGGAAGGCACCACTCCCATTACCCGGCTGTTGCTGCCACTGCCTGCCGCGGTGGCTACGATGCCTGAGCCCCAGTCCTCACAGCCACTGTGGCTTTGTCCAGATAGACATCTGGATGGATGTCTGGAAGATGTCCATCCTAATTAGCATATTACTCTTTTATTAGTACAGATTATGTTATGGAGGTCTTTATACATGATAATATTCTTTGTTGTGAAATCTACTTTTTTTGATACTAATATAAGCACTCCAGCTTTCTTTTAACTAGTGTTAGCATAGTATGTCTTTTTTCATTCTTTTAGTTTTTATAAAATTTACTATGCAAGCATGCTAAAACCACCAACAGTGCATGAAAACATTTAGCAAAGTAGGAATAAATGGAAACCTCTTTATGTTAATAAAATACATCTACCAAAACCTATAACAAACATCATATTTAATGAAGCTTTCCTTTTGAGGGTACAAACAAGATTAGGAAGTCCATTACTCCCACTTTTATCAATTTAATATTGTACTAGAGGTTCTGACTAATAAAGAAAGAATCTTTCCTCCCTCAACCCCAAAAACTGATTAAAAAGAAAAAAATGCCATCACTTACAAATGATATAACTGTGCACATAGAATATCCAAAAAATTTTTATAGATAAATTTTTAAAATTAGCCCTGGCTCGGTGGCTCGGTGGCTCAGTTGGAGCATTGTCCAGGACACCAAAAGTTTCAGTTTCAATTCCCAGCAGGGCACTATGTTGGGAATTCGCTCTCTTGTCTGGGAGCTTATGCAAGGCAACCAATCGATGTTTCTTTCTCACATTGATGTCTCTCTCTCTCTCTCTTTTAAAAAATAAATAAAAACATATCATTGGGTAAGGATTAAAATTTTTTGAAAATATTATTATATATTTATTAAAACTCTCCTATTAATATTTAAACATTAAAAACATTTGTTAGAATATTTGAAACACCATGTACCAAGATTTACTATGAGGATATAATTAAGTTGGTATTGTATTGGTCCAAGAATAATAAAACAAAGGAATGACAGAAGAGCAAGCCAAACAATAGACACTCGTGATACAGTACAGAGGTGAGGCCTGCAGAGAATTAGATAAAGACAGAACTTTGAAAAATGGTTTCAAGACAACTGGGTATCCATATGGAAGAAACAGAAGTTAGATGGCTATCTCACATCATACACTAAAATCAATTTCAAATGGATTAATGATCTAATTATAGTCAAAATTATATTGCTTTCTGAAATTTTAGTTCTAGAACAAGAGACTATGGATTGACTTTTCCTGCTCCTCCTCTCCAAATATAACTAAACTAGAGGCCCGGTGCATGAAATTCATGCATGGGGGTGTGTGTGTCCCTCAGCCCAGCCTGCACCCTCTCCAATCTGGGACCTCTTAAGGGATGTCCAACTGCCCATTTAGGCCCGATCCCGGTAGGATCGGGCCTAAATGGGCAGTTGGACATCCCTCTCACAATCCAGGGCTGTTGGCTCCCAACTGCTTGCCTGCCTGCCTTCCTGATTGCCCCTAACTGCTTCTGCCTGTCAGCCTGATCACCCACTAACCACTCCCCTATCAGCCTGATTGATGCCTAACTGTTCCCCTGCCAGCCTGATTGCCCCCAAGTGCTCTCCCCTGCAGGCCTGGTCACCCCTAACTGCCCTCCCCTGCAGGCCTGGGTCCCCTCCAACTGCCCTTCCCTGCAGGCCCAGTTGCCCCCAACTTCCCTCCTCTGCCGGCCTGGTCACCCCTAACTGTCCTCCCCTGCAGGCTTGATTGCCCCTAACTGTCCTCCCTTGCAGGCCTGGTCCCTCCCAACTGCCCTCCCCTGCTGGCCTGATCCCTCCCAACTGCCCTCCCCTGCTGGCCATCTTGTGGTGGCCAACTTGTGTCCACATGGGGGCAGCCATCTTGTGTGTTGGAGTGATGGTCAATTTGCATATTATTCTTTTATTAGATAGGATAGAGGCCTGGTGCAAGGATGGGGGCCGACTGGTTTGCCCTGAAGGGTATCCCAGATCAGGGTGGGGGTTCCTTTGGGGTGTGGGGTGGTCTGGACAAGGGGCCTGTGGTGGTTTGTAGGCCAGCCATGCCCTCCGGCGACTCAAGCAGAGGCCCTGGTATCTGGGATTTATTTATCTTCTATAATTGAAACTTTGTAGCCTTGAGTGGAGGCCTGGGCAGGCCAGGGTATGCAGGAAGCTTGGCTTCCTCCATTGCCAGGGAAACCCAAGCCTCCTGCTCTCTCCATGGCCGCAGCCATCTTGGTTGGGTTAATTTGCATACTCGCTCCTGATTGGCTGGTGGGCGTGGCTTGTTGGTGTAGCCGAGGTGTGGTCAATTTGCATACTACTCTTTTATTACATAAGATACTCAGAAATTATTAAAAAGAATAATAAAAGAAGTCTGGAAGCTGAAAATGCAAAGGCAGATGGGCTAGAGATCTCAGGACTTGAGGAATGACAATGTGGTGAGCTCCCTGGGTTTTCTCTTTATCTCCAACATACCCTTCAACTGGGCACTGGAGAAGCCTAAAACACAGAACCACCATTGACAGGCATAGTGCACGCAAGGGAGAAAGAGAGAGAGAGAGAGAGAGAGAGAGAGAGAGAGAGAGAGAGAGAGAGAGAGAGAGAGGAAAAAGGAAAGCCTTATTTCTTTGGACAAAGGACCAGAGAGGGAAGTCCAACAGAGACCTAGTGAGGACCCTCATTCTGCTCCATAACTGGGAATACAGCAGGGGCGGCAGTGAAGACACAGCCTCCTTCAACCTGGTCCACAACCAGGACCTTGTGGGGTCTGATCTGCTGGTGGCAGCAGCAGGAAATCCCCAGGCCATTCAGCCCCTGTTCATAGGCCACGGTCATTCTGATAGTCTGATCCATGGGTTGCAGTGAAGTCCTAGGCTACCCAAGCCCCAGTGCACAGCTAGGACTCTGGTGGATTATCCCATCCAGCAATGGTGGTAAGCAGTGAAGTCCTGTTTCACCCTGCCTTCCACCTAGTGGTTTAGGGAGACCCAGGCCAAGGGTTTTTTTCCCTGTCCTTACATTGAAGGTCTCTCAGCAACAGCAAATGGTCCAAAGAAGTGCCTTCCGCAACTGCAGGCAGTGCTAGCAGGTGCTGAAAGAACAAAGCAGGCCACAATAGCATTGCAAGAACTCAGAAAACTGAACAGTTGTTAGAACTAAAGCCAAACATGTAGGACAAAACCTACATGCTAAACTTAAAAAGAGTAACTTCCTGCTAAAATAGATTTAGATAGAATCAAGAGTCCCTTAACATAATTATCAAAATTACCACAATTTCAATAAAAAATAATCTTCCATACCAGGAGAACAACAACTTGAAAGAGAAAAGACATTTCATAGGTGCTAATTCTAAAATGCTGGAATTATCTGGAAAGCAGCTTTCATAAAAATATTCCAATAATCAATTACAAATTCTCTTGAACAATGAAAAAGATAGTAAATCTTAGCAAATAAATAAAAGTTATAAGAAAAGGACCAAACAAATTATAGAACTAAAAAAATATATAATAACTTACATTTTAAAACTTGCTGGATGGAATCAACAAATAGAAATGTAGAGATGACAGAACACAGAATCCATGAAGTTGAAGACAAACGAATACTTAACCTGAACAATAAAGAGAAAATAGGCTGGAAGAGAAAAGAAGACACTCTCAGGAATTTATATAACTAATAGCTAACATATCATTGGAGCCCCAGAAGAAAAGATGGTTGACACTTTCCAAATTGATGAAAGACAGAAGCTTACTGATTCACAAAGCTGAGTGAATCCAAAATAGGATAAACAAGCAAAATATACACCTCATAATTAAACTTCTGAATCTAATGGCAAAAAAAAAAATCTTATAAACAGCCAGAGAGAAATGATACATTATAAAAAATATTACGCATTTGAATGAGATGGGATTACACATCTGCAAACACAAGGCCAGATGGAAATGGCATAACATTTTTCAGTTCTGGAAGAAAAGAAGTGGTGACTCTGAATCTCATGAAACAGACAGCAGGATAGTAGGAGCTAATCATAGGGGTGAAATGAACCTTGACCTAACCCACATATCCTATGTACAAATTACACTCAAATGGATCATGGACCAAATTCTAGGAAACAAAAGGCAAAAGAGAAAATCTCTGGGTTCCCAGGGTAGGCAAAGAACTTTTAGATTTGGCACCAAATAGTACAATCTATAAAATAAATAATACATAAATTGGACTTCATCAAAATTAAAACCTTTGCTCTGCAAAAGACCCTATTAAGTATACAAAAGACAAGTACAGACTGGAAGAAAGTATTTGCAACCCACATGTCTAACAAAGCAATTGTTTCTAAAATACATAAACTATCAAAATTTAAGATTAAAAAAACTCAAATAATCCATTTAGAAATGTGCAAAAGAGATGCACATACATTTCACCAAAGAGTATATACAAGTTCATGATGGTCAACATCATTATCAATCAGAGAAATGCAAATTAAAACTGCCACGAAGCAGCATTACACACCTATTAAAGTGGCCAAATTAAAAAAAAAATAGTGATAACACCAAATACTGGCAAGGATGTAAAGTAACTGGTCCATATATACATATATTGCTAGTGGGAATGTGAAATGGTAGAGCCAATCTGGAAAATAATTTAGCCTTTTCCTTATAACTAAAAATGGACTTACCATAGGACCCAAAATCACACACTTAGGCATTTATCCCAAAGAACTGAAAACTCTTTTTCACACAGAAGCTTGTACAAGAATATTGAGAGCAGTTTTATTTGTAATAAGCCCAAAATATAAACGACCCCATGTTCTTCACTAGGTGGGAGATTAAAGAGGCCGTGGTACGCTTACATCATGAGTTACTATGAGTGATGAAGAGGAGTGAACTTGGTATTGCAACTTGGATGAATCTCCAGGAACTCATGCTGAGTGAAAAAAAGCCATTGTCAAAAAGATAGATGCCGCAAGATCTATTTGTATAGCATTTATGAAATAGCATAATTATAGAGATGGAGAAAAGATTAGTGGTTGCCCAGAGATAAGGGCTGAGGGAGAGGAGATAGTTATAAAGGGATAGCATGAGGGAGTCTTGTGATGATGCTACAGCCAAGTATACTGATTGTGATAAAACTGCATAGAGTGATACAAATATACACCCACACACATATATATATAAGTGCATATGTGTGTGTGTGCATGCAGAGTTGATGAAATCTGAATATGCTTTATAGATTATAGCATATCAATTTCCTGTTTGTGATATTTTATTCTAGTTATGCAAGATATTAACATCAGGGGAGGCTGGGGGAAGTATGTATGGGCTTCCTCATACATTTTTTAGCACCTTCTTCTGTCTCTATAATTATTTTAAAATAAAACACAAAATTTAAACTAGATTGCTTTTAGATGATAAAATAGAATATCCTCATGACATCAAGGTAGGGAACATTTTCTTAAATTAGGTACAAAAAATACTAGATATAAAGGACATTTCCTTAGTTTTCAATTTTACTCAGACTCCTTGTGCCACTTATTATTTATCTTGAAATCTCATTTGGAAATTATTTTCTAGCTTGCTTCCATGGGACTTAAACTTATCTAAAATTTCCTTTTATCTCTCAGACTTCTTTATTTACTTATTAAACAAATGCTGAGTGGCTATTATGTGGCAGGAACTCTTTTCGGTGTGGGATACAGCATGAACACGACAGATATTCCAAGTAGATAAGCTCCCTCTCTTGACAGGGCTTATAGTTTAGTACCAGTTGGTGGGCGAGAAGACAAAAAAATGTATAAGTACAGTATGTCAGTTGGTGATAGCATTGTGGAAAAAATAAATTTAGGAAAGGAGATACAAGGATGTTGGGAGAGAGAAAGTGCACAGGTGTAGCTGGCAGGCTTAGCAAGGCCCTCCTGGAGGAGTCTTCTGAGCAAAGAATTGAAGGAGGTGAAGAATGTGCTATGAGGCTATCTGGAGGACAGTGCTCAGAAAAGAAGGATGAGCAAGAGAAAGACTCCAAGGAGGGTGTATGCTTTGCCTGCTCAAGGACAGGTAAGGGAGCCAATGTGTCTTGGGCAGAGTGAAGGAAAGAGTAATAGGAGATGATGTGAGGTGGTAATGAGTCCAGATTCCCATGATAGAGCCTTGTGGGCCATTGTAAGAACCTTCCTTTTATTATCATTACTGGCCTCAGAGAGTGGCCCTGGTCAACAAGGCTTTACAAGCTCTCTAGGTGCGTCTGATGTTCTGCTCTAAATGACATTAAGACCATCTGTGTGCTTTGAGTGAGGAGTGACACAACCTGATTTACCTTCTGGCTTCTGTGTTGAAAATTCTTTGTGGGAGAAGCAAGGGTGACCACAGGGAGACCAGCTAGAAGACAGTGATCCATAGAAGACTTGGTCTGTAGTCCTGGCGGTGGAGATGGAAAGGGGTATACTGCCAAAGGCTCCTCTCTCCATGTGAAGGATTATCTTTAGAGCTTGAAGACATGGTTGCACATGGAACTTCCACAGAGAAGATGCTCAGATTCACATACTCACACTTTGCAGAGCGCTATGGCCTATATTCAACTCCAGGATATTTTGTAAGGAAATATGACCATAGTTTCACTTAGAGAAACTAGTCGGCGTACTTCAGTATCTGCAGAATATACATATACTAATATATTCCAAAGAAGTTTAACATTTCCATGGACAGGACTCAGTTGTCCCATCAATTCCCATAGGACTCATCAATTCTGCTACTCCAGGAAGCAGACTGCTGTGACTCCAAAGCTCATTTTAATAAAACCAGTGGCCAGGTGCATGAAATTCATGCATGGGGCAGGGCGGGGGGGTGTCCCTCAGCCCAGCCTGCACCCTCTCTAATCTCGGACTCCTCAGGTGATGTCCAACTGCTGGTTTAGGCAGTTGAACATTCCTCCTGCAATCTGGGACCATTGGCTCCTAACCGCTCACCTGCCTGCCTGTTTGATCGCCCCTAACCACTCTACCTGCTGGCCTACTCTCCCCCAACTGCACCCCCTGCTGGCCTGATTGACCCCAACTGCCTTACCCTCCTGGCCTGATTGCCCCTAACCTAGCCTCTGCCTCGGCCCTGCCACCATGGCCTTGTCCGAAGGTCTCCTGGAAGGCCTCCCAGTCTAATTAGCATATTACCCTTTTATTAGTATAGATGTTTTATGTGTATTATCCCAAGAACTGAAACCCAGGCTAAGATGACAAATCAGTCATTTTGCAACAGTGAGGCATGCTTTCCCAGGTGAGGCTGGGCTGGTTTTCATGGAACCACTACAGCCAATGCACTTGCAAGCTTCTGGTGGCTCAGTTATAAATGTTGGCTTTGATAGGTGACAAGAATAAAATGAATGCTTATAAGAATTATATGCATCTCTGAATATTTATTTATTTGATCTTTTGAAATTAATCTTAGAGTTTCTACAACATGTAAGGCTAAACACATGTCACTTATTTTGAACTTAATACAGTGCATGGAATGTTTATAAGAATTAGAGGCACTTCAGAGTCTGTCACGGGACAGACTATTGACACAATCTGCTATGCCTTCTGAAATCTTCATGTAGTCATGAACAACTATATGCTGCTCTTTTAAGAGTTCAATCGCTAAAATCATTGTTGTGTCTGAGAAGAATGAGGTTGTTAATTGTGTTTACAATAAAATATAGGAATAAATGAACAAAGTACATTAATATTTTATTATAACTGTTAGGATTTGCTAGAACAGCATTCATTACACTGGGTACAAGCAGTAGATTTTATCTCTCATGCCAAGTCCTATTGACTGTTAATGACTGTGTGGAGCTCTGTGAAAAGAATTTTAAGGCTCAGTCTGGTTGCAGCAAGAAAGGGGGTCACATTTGGTACAAAGTGTCTGCACTGGTGTGGATGATGGGGGTGGGGGCTCTGGAGCCACATACTGTCTAACTTTCCATGGAAGCAAAGAGAATCAGCTCTAGTAAGATAAATTCAAAAATTCCTAAGCACATATCTCTCTTGGCTCTCACTCTGAGCATGCTCATCTTTCTCTGCTTTGCTTTGTTCTCATGACCCACTGCTCACCCAGATGCCGTTCTATCATGTATAAAATTCTTGACCTGTCTTTTAGGATCCTTATGATCTGTCTCCACACCTCCTTTGCATATTACATTCCATAAGTCTTCTATGCAAACCCATCATTTCAGTTAGTCTGGCTTCCTTGTTGTCTCACACAGAAACATTAAAAATTTGTCTCTGAGCATTTGCTTACAATGACTGTATCAGCCCAGAAGGCCTGCCCTCTTCCTCTTGTCTGTTCATTTTCTATCCATCTTCTAAGATGTGGTACCAGCCCTTTATAGACTATGGAATCTTTTGTGATTACCCTGATTCCTCTCTCCTGACACTCCAATTCTTAGCTTTCAGAAATCTGAGGTTAGCTGTGGCAGACAGAACTATGCTATCCTTCTTAAAGAAGAAGAGATGAAATATAAGGATTGGGTGCTATTGGAAAGTATTGAGGAGCACACTCCAGGCTGAGCTTCTAGAAAGGCTCACTAACACCACAGAAATCATCTACCTGGGAAGCTGCTCCCTAGACCCAACCAAAAAGGTGAGGAATCAGGGAAAAAAACACTAGAACATTTGGTTTTAGGGACATAATATTTTAGGTAAAGTCCAGAAATCAGGGTTTTACCATCACCACAACTCTTAAGAGTCATATCAATCCTGCTAGATCTAGACCAAGAGCACACCAGGGAGGTGGGGAGTGGAGATGGGGGAGCAGCCGGTGTGGCTCAGTGGTTTAACATTGACTCATGAACCAAGAGGTCATTGGTTTGATTCCTGGTCAGGGCACATCCAGGGGATGTGGGCTCAATCCCCAGTGGGGGGAGGGAGAAGGAGGGCAGGAGGCAGCTGATCAATGATGTTTCTCTCTCATCCATGTTTCTTTCTTTCCTTCCACTCTCTTTAAAATCAGCACACTGTCGGGGGAAAGGATGTGCTATGCTCAACATCTTCAAGAGTCTAGTGACTGGATTCTGGATCATGCTGTGCAAAAACCACATCTCCTGGTCATGGTTGCCAGCAGAAGACAACAGACACCCGAAAGCAGGCCCCACCTCTGCTCTCTAGATTTTGCCTGAGTAGACATGACTGCCTGAACCTCAGTCTCAAAATCCAGGTGGCAGAGCCTGGGAAATGTAGTTTTTAGCTTTCTACCATCTATAATTCATTCCAGAAAGAGGGTGGAATGAATGTGTGCACCTATCTGCCATGTCTGTCATATCCATATTTTAAAGTTGCAAATCAACTTCTGTCATATACCTGTTTAAAATCATTCAGAGTTTCGGAATAGCTTACAACATGAAGCCCTAACTCTGTAGTGTGGTATATAAGGCTGTCTGCTGGGCCACGAAAGCATGGACAGTGCAAATATAAAATAGGGCTTCTTATGGAGGAATGACTCTTCTAGCTTCAGGACACTAGGGTTCCCTCCTCTGTTACTTCACAAAGTGATTGCAAACATGACTTTCTGTTATCACACTTTTTGAGATATGAGTCCTCTGATGCCCTCCCTCACGTTTATCCCTTCATATTCTCCTATTGTCCCTGTCCTGCCCAATTTGGGTTGTACTCCTAGAGTTTTCCTCAGGGTAATTAATACTTTGCCTTGAAATCAAGCTTTAGTTGGTTAGTTCCATGAAGTTTTAGGATCCCTGCTGGGTCTGTACCATCTGCTATTACCACACTCACCAACATTGCACAGTCAATGTTGTACATATTGCACTGTCTCCCTGCATTCATTTCCAGGTTGGACCCTGCAGAATCCCTTCCCATTTTTGTTCTAGGGCCTCCACAATCCCAGTGAATACCTCTTGTCATTGTAGGATCCTCATATTATCGGGGCCATCAGAGCCCAGTTGCCCTCCCTTCTTCCTTCAGCACAGACAGATACTGATTTCACCTGGACATTACACATGTGGGTGGCTTGTGCCTACATATTTGGAGTTCATCAGGACTCCATGGTTTCTGTTTGAATTGCAGATGTCTTACATGATTCTTTGGTTTTGATATTCTAGGTGTCTGGTCTACTTTTTCCAATAAAGGAATTAAGGAAAAAATAAAAACTATCCCATTACTGTCACAATCTTCTTTTTTAAAATAACAAATAAAGGAATAGAAAATTACCCATGACTCTGAATTCACCCCAATCTTTTTTTTTTTTTTAAAGAATCTTTGTGAAGTCTGATGTCATGGAAAATAGTGGGCTTACAGGGATGCCTCCAACAACCTCACGTTGGCATTTTTTGTTGGTTTCTCATTCTACTCAATGGTTCACTTAGTTGGGCCAAACACAACCGCTCTTTGCCCACTGCCTTTTTCCTGCAGGACACAGAGGCCACTTTGGTTCTCTAAAAAAAAAAAAAAAAAAAAAAAAAAAAAGTAGGTGCTTCAGGTGGCATTATTACAGACAAAGGCCATTGTTATCAATGTTGTTAATGAATTCTAACTATCTTTCATCTTCTCATCACTAACTCAAGAGTTAAGGTCTGGGATGGGAAAGGTTAGGTGCAATGGATTAGCCAAGTCTAGGATTGCTCCTGTGATTAGTCGTTAGATATTGGAAAGAGGAGAGGGGCGTGGAAGACAAGTTTTGATGGCAGTCCATCCATTTGGTTGATGAAAATCCACTTGCTCTTTCTTAAAACTTAACACTTACCAAAAACATGAAAGAAGAAGAAAAATAATAATAAAAAAATGCAACTATCTTTCATATAACTGAAAAAAACTCACCAGTGGGAGACAGCCAAAGTGCTTTTAGTTCTTGCTCCACAGTCATGTACAGGATTTCCTGTGAAGTTTTAGTGTTAGGCAGTCCATATTGTGCAGTGCAACACCACCAGTGTACATTATACCAAATCACAAAAGAAAAAGAAAGAGGAATTTATTACACCACAAGGAAAGAAATGCCGATAAAGGCTATATCATTTTTCTATAGCTGGTTATGACACTGCAGTTAATTTTTATCACTTCCTCTCTCTATTACCCACTTACTCTCTCCTTACGACTCAGTTAGCAGCTCAGCTGGAATTCATTCCTGTGTCAGGTGGTACATATGACCCATGACTTCATTTCTTAGAGAACTAAGCTGTTGATGATCCTGCCAGTAGAGACTTCCATGAACTTTTACCCACTAATATGTGTCCCCAGAGAGCCCTGAATTTATTCCTTTCTCTTCCCTACCTCCCTTTGCAGCAGCATTCTTATTTCATCTCCATATTGAAGGTTAACCATCCCTTCCAACACTACAAAAACATTCTTTTCTGCACTTGGAGCATGAAAAGCCCAAAATGTAGGAGGCAATTATAACTTCTGATTTGGTGGAATAATTTTTGTGTTTCCTTGTGGAAACATACCTCCATTGAGAGGTAATGTAGCATATTGGTTTGAGGGCATGGGCACGGAACATAAACCGCCTGTTCAGATTCCAGCTCCATCTCTTACCACTTTTTTTTTGCACTTAGATTTCTAATGTGCAAAATGTGGACAATATACTATTTACTCTGAGAGTTGTTGTGATGACTAAATGAGTGATTCCAACTACATCTTCTAGAGCAGTGCCAGGCACCCGGGTGTTTGTTACATATTAGCTATTATCCCTGAGCACTAAATAAGCAGAGCACAGTTATGAGGGTAGGAAACAAAGAGCAATGAAGGTGATTACTAGAAATAACTGTGATTCCCAGTCGAGGACATGGACCTAGGTTGTGGGTTGTAGAGGGCCGCCTGGGAAGGCACATGGGCATTTCTTTATATTGTTGTCAGCTGAGCAACTGGCGGAGCCGCGTCTCGGTTACACCCTCCCCAAGAAGGCGGGGGGGGGGGGGGGGGGGGCGGGGAGATGGGGTGTTATAAGTACTGACTTTTTACCTTTGTCCAGGTGTCAGGGAGTGGGCTTTGATATGTAAATCCAGGCAAGCACCAGGAATGCTAGGGCCTACTCAAGAATGCAAATAAGCTCCTTTGATCCTAAGTTTTGGTGATACTTCCTGGTATTTAGGGGTATAAAATAAACTAGCTGCGTGGGCTCAGGCTCCCTGCCTCTCCATCAGAGAGGATGGCGTCCCACCTGGCTCCCAGCTTTGTTTCTATCTTTCTATCCGGTCTTTCTTTCTTTTATTTCTCAATCCCTGGCCACCTCCACTTAGAATCAGTTCGTTCATCTCTCTTTCCATGCTGGATGCGGAAAAGGGAGATCCCTGCCATATCTGGCCCCCTCAGTGGGTTCTATTTGCAGCCTTAGTTGGGGTATGGACAGGAGGCAACCAGCCAATGTGTCTCTCTCACATCAGTGTTTCTCTCTCTCTCTCTCTCTCCCTCTGCCCCTTCCTCCCTTCCACTATCTAAAAAAATAAATGGAAAAATATTCATGGGTGAGGATTAACAATAACAACAAAAAGCATACAATTTATCGGTACAAAGTACTCTAATCTCCCAAGATCTTCCCACAACTGCACTGATTTTTACAAAGGCCCATATCCTTGTTCTATAAGGCCATCTATTTCTGGATATGGGCATTGGCACGGCCAATGAACCCCATGGGTATTAACCCATTATCTTAATTCTTTTGTGTAAAAATATTAATAATTATATTGTTATTTGAATCATTTGATAAAAATAATGTTGTGTGGATTGTCATAAGGCATGATTTAGACCAAAGATGATATGTGACGAAATCATTTTGAGAAGGAAGGAAAGTCCTAAGTAACTTTCTCTTCCAAGGGGTGAGTAAATCATGGCCCTTCATAATGGAAAGATTCCTTGCTATCAGCCTGCCAACAGGAGGCCAGCTGGTCACTTTGAAATATGATACCACATAAGGGGTTAGGCTTGTCGGTTGTTGCTCCTACAAATTGATGAAAGAAAGCCCTTGTTCTTAGTTTTTGTTCCTGTCACCTCTTGGTTAATGGGCCTGGTGCTCCGTGTGTGAAATGGCACTGTATATTGTTCACTTATTCAGAGCATGATTGCACTCTAAAGAACAGAGTCCTAACACCAACCTCACTTTGTTCGTGAGAACACTCAATAATGTGCCAGTTTTCTATTGCTGCCATAAATACTTACCACAAATTTGGTATCTTTAAAACAACACAAATTTATAATCTCAGAGTTCTGCATGTCGGAAGTCTGATATGGGTCTCGTGTGGCTAACGTCAAACTGCCAGCAGGGCTGCGTTCTTTCTTGGGGCTCCGGATAATCTCCTGCCTTGCTGCTTCTAAGTGTTGACAGAATTCAGTTCCTTGAGGGGCAGGACTGAGGTTTCCCCTTGCTGGTTGGTTGTCAGCTGAAAGCCATTGTCAGCATTTAGAAGTCCCTGTATTTCTTAGCTTGTGGCCCGGTTTATCCTCTTTCCAAGCCAGCCATCGTGGGTTAAGTCCCTTTCACTTTGAATTGCTCCTTATTCTCTGGTTACCTGACTCAGACTCTTCCTCCAGAAAAGGCGTTCACTTTAGGGACTCATATGATGAGATTGGGTCCACCAGCATAACGCAGGACACTCACCCCATCTCAAGATCCCGTCTGAATCACACCTCCAGAGTTCCTTTTGCTAAGTGACAACGTATTCCCGGGTTCCCGGGACTGAGGCACAGACCTCTCCGGAGGGCCATTTTCCATACCACAAGCAAACACTGCAGTGGTTGGAGAAGAAAGCTGACTAATACTATATGATTCTCTGAGTGGGAAACATCAATGATTATTCTCAGGAGACACAATATCATCACACCAGTCCTCAAATTTTGTTCTGTCCAATTCCCTAACCATTCAGCAACTACCTAGGTCCTTAGCTCAGTTCATCAGTCTTTCTAGGCAAAGCAGAATAAGAGATGTGCTAGTGAAAGGAGAGTTCAGACATTTCTGAGAAAGTCATAAAGGTGTATGCTTGTCCCATCAAGTGAAGGAAAATTGCTTCTTGTGTCCTCCATTTGTTGGAAATTGAGGAGAAAAAAAGCATTTGTCAGATTAATGACTCCATACTCAATATCAAGGGCTGTCCTGATTTGTTCTAATAGGAAGACCATGAGAGGAAAAGCACTTGCAGTTATAGTCATACATTATTAAGCTCACAATAATCCACTGCCATTTTCCAAGGTTTGTCTATCCTTGGCAGGATAAAGCAAAGAAAAAGGCCTGTGAATTAGAACAATCACTCCTGGGTTTTCCCAAGTATTTGATGTTGACACTGATTTCCATGATTCTCATGAGGATGCCATTTCTATTTTGATTTATTATTTCTGCAGGAAACAGAAAATGTAGAGACGTCCTCTTGTCCCTTCCCGCCATGATATCCCTCCTCCCACTGATAAAGGGGACTAAGAGAAGATGAGAGCTGAGTACATTCATTTCATTAATTGCCGTTTTGTTTGATTCTCACTGGTCTGCTACCACAGTCAAAGGCTGTTACCTATCTCACATCAGCCTCCATTCTGTTAGATCCCTGTGGTGTCGAGGACCCAGGCAGCCGTGTCAGTTTAGACCTGAGGTTCCATGTGCATGAAGATTTTGATATTTTCCTTTATCAGAGGTTAAAGGTCCACAGGTACCTTCAGAACGGATGGGAGGAAGAGTCTAAGTATGCACCTGGATATTTTTGCAGGATCTTTCCTCAATTGTACCCAGTCTTCCTTTCATCCAATGATTTCTGTCTCTTTGAACTTGAGTCTAGGAACTGAGTAAAGGCTTATGGTCACCATAAGATGGCGGCAGTTGAAGTCAGGCCTCTGCTTCTTCAGTTATATTCATGAAGTGGGACTTTACTGGGTATGGCAGAAAGAGCAGTACGCACAAGTGCTCCACCTGCTCCATCCATGTCCCTGCCCCTGTGGGTGGGGGGTGCCCTATGGCTAGCTCTGCTCAGTGGACTGTGAGCAGAAGTACCATGCTAACTTCTGGCCCGACGCCTAGGAGAGCAGGTATGTGTTCTCCACGTAGTTTCTTCCTTACCATGGAGACTGCGCGGCCCCATCACAAGATGACAAGATGAGCAGGCTCTCTCTCTAAGTCATAGCATGATCAATAGCCGGGAGAGTCATTCAGCCCAGTAGCAGACTTTGTGTAAATTAGAAATAAACTTTGAAGAGCTGAGCCACTGGCACGGGGGTCATTTTATTAGCACAGCATCTCTAATTCACTGGGAAACCAATCCTTACAGTCAAAGAACCTCAGGAGCAATCAGCCACTATTAATGATGTTACAGATTAAGCCGCTCTATTTACCACGACGACACGTCGTTCTGTCTGGCAATCAAGCTCCCTCTGCCTCTGCCGGTTAAGAGTCTCTGCTGTTTTTTTCCATCCCAGAGCCCCCCATCACACTGAAACCAGGAAGCCCATGTCAGCCACAGCAACCTTCCCTTCACATTCCTGGAAGACAGAGAACAGCCACCGAAGTGTTTCTCAAAGGTGTTCTCACTTTTTTTTTTTTTTTTTTAACGAACAACTATCTCAAGGCTTGAGTGAAGGGCATTTTTTTCCTGCTCCTATTCTTCCCCTACCCCCAAGGACTTAGGGAGCCCATGGCTGCATTGTGATTAATCCATCTAGAACTTCCTATATCCCCCCAATTCCAATTCCTTCATCAACATTAGGCCAACATATTTCTGGTATTTTATTTCATTTAGTGAGGGTCAGCACTGAAAGCATGTACATTAACCAGTTATACAAACGATTATTGTCCATATCAGTAAACACACAAAAACAGGCATCTTTGGTAAATTCATCCATATTGATAAATTCAGTTCAATCTAAAGTTATGTTTTTTCCATTTTGATGAGGATCTTTTACATTCATTCCCACACACGTTCTAAAGACTGTCCAGATATAAATGAATAAAGCCCTGCAATTCTTTAGGGCTAAGGCCTCTCTTGCTTGGTCTGATGTATTGTTTTCTTGACGTCTGCTGTGATGTGACCTAGCTGAATCACAGCTGTGGAGTAAAGAAGGGGCTGGGGCAAAGGCAGAGTCGAACAAAGGGAAACCAGGAAACCGGCTTTTTGTGGTCAGTAACTCTCAGTCGCAGGAAGGTTGTCCCTAAGGCACCGGAAGTTCAGTGATGGGTAAGGATCCTGGGTAATAAGGCAGTGATGGGGAATTCAAGAAGTTAAACATCTTCAGCTTTAGTTTTATAGTTAACAGGTTGGTCACAGACCCATATGGACAGTTATTGCTTCAGGGACTGGAACGTATGGCTAGACCTGCCTGACTTCAGGAGATCCGCAAGCAATTAGACCTTCAACCCAGGAGGACTGCAAGTGACCAGGTGGGATCTGAGCCGCTGTGCTCCAAGGAGAGCAACAGCAGCCCAGGGCGCAGATGAAGAATCGCCCCCTGCAGGTGAAAGGATGCTCAGAAAATCTTTTATCTGAGTAACCCTTTTCCTGAATTCCAAACCCCTGCCCACTTTCTCCTGAATTCAAACCCGGCTTGAGATGCAATGTAAGATGGTCTTTGGTTTTTCAGGGAACATAAACTGCTGTCTCTTCAGATCGCCAGCCATCGAATGAAGCGCCCATAAAGACTCAATCCTTGTCTCTACTTACTGGTTCTGGTAGTGACAGTAGCATGGATGCAGACTTTTCTGGTTTCAACGTCTCCAAATCCTGCCATAACTATCTAACCCAATGTCCTCTTCTTTCCCAAACAGGGCTTACCTAAAGAGACATTGCAAGTTGGTTAATTCAACAGATGTCACAATTAAGCAATCTGAGGGGAAAATACCTCTGATACATTTGTTTTCCACCTCTCTAAATCCTAAAGAGGCAACTGAAAGTAGATTTTTTGCATACTGTACATAGAAAGCCTGATAAAGTAGAAATTTAAGTACATTGTTTTCTTTTTAAAAAATCATCAAATGCCAAGGTAAGTTAAGTCCCTTACTTTGTAGTCCTTGACTTAGCAGCAGTGAGTCTCCCAAGCTCTTTGCCCTCCATGAGCGCTTTTTTCCAGGTGACTAAAGGTAGTACTTAACTATTTTGCTTCTGTGTGCCATAAACTAGCATTCTATCCCGGAATACTAATGGAATTTCCATTGCTTTCTGCCCTAGCTGGGTTCGAAAGCCAATCCCAGAGTTCCCATAATTCACCGGCGATGTGTTAATTATAGTGTGCTTACTGTTCCAGGGACTGCTGTGAGCAGTTTTCCTATATTAACTCTGTAAGCATTCAAACAATTTAACGAGAAAGGCACTGTTTATCCACACTTAGAAACGAGGAAGTGACCACACCAAGGCTCATTCACATGCTGTGTGAGTGGCAAAGCTGGGCAGTTAAAGCCAAGCAGTCTGGCTCCTGAGTCTGTTGTTAACCACTGTGCTTTGCTGTCTCTCAATGTGAAAGTGGATTTTTATCAGTTGGTATGCTGTCATTTACAAGAAATAGAAACTAATTTTTGCTATCTTAACAAAATGTTGTTTCATTAGGAGGTTGTCAGAATAGACAAACGCAGGCTGGAAGACTGTTCTTGGGTAACAAGCAAGAACTGAGGTCCCTGTTGTGGGCCAAGGACAAGGAAGCATACTGACCATTCTGTAGGGGAGATGGTCCAGCTAGGACATCGCTCTCATCACTACTGCAGCCACCGCTGCCAACTTGAGGGAATTCTAACCACTCCATTGTCATATTGCCACTTATTCAAAGGTCAAATCCCAGGGCAGAAGCCTCTGAGCTGCTGGGTTTGTTCCCCTGCCCGTGCTGTGCCTGCCAAGGGATGAGAGACAAAGCTCTGGACAACTCTGGCTTCTCTTGTGGGAGAGAAGGGAGGTCCGGCTTCACAATGAGACTAAATACAATGAGGAAACCTTACACATAGTAAAGAGGCCAAAATGCTAACTGTTCACTAGGACTTGCAAAGATCAAAAGAGATTGTGACCATATAATCTTATTTGTGCCTAAATATCCGACGAACCAGGGAATAGATATTGTGCAGCCTTCTCACGCTCCAAATCTCTCCCAATTCCATTGTATAGTTGGATAGACTTCAGTAAAGAGAGGTAAATCCCCAACCCATCCTTGAAACACTGCAGGCTAGATGCAAATTCTAAGCTCAATCCATTTAATGAGGCTAGTTCCAGCCAATGACTTTGCAAACCCAGAATACATCCTAGACTATTCTAAGATTGAAGCTATTTCTTACATTCTTTGTGGTATTGGTTACCCAGTCTAAGCCCCGAGACATCTAACTCAGCCCATCTGGCTTTCAGACAAAATCTGATGCACTGGTCAGCAATGAGCCCTTAAGAAGTTCTGGGTTGATAAAGATGTTAGACTAGGACCTAGGTCAATTGCCTAGATTCCTTGCATTTTCTTCCTATCCACCCCAATCAGCCTAGAAGTAGTATAAAAATAACATCAAGACAATAGACTCAGGTGATGCTGTAGATAGATAAGATAAAATAATTGAGAAAGCTTTTGTTTCTTTTCACCATTGCCTTAGAGAACTCTTGCCCAATGTGTATGGCTACTCATAACTTTGGTCCAGTCATTCTCAGGAGTAAAATCAAAGGAGCACAAAAGCTTTGCCTGTGAAGAGCTAATACAAACAGGTGTGAGCTCAAACTCTGGGCTTTTGCCTCCCCACCCTTCCCATCTTTGTCTCCTTCTAAAGTTGCCTTTCTTTTTAAGAGATAGGCAAAGTGCTGAACTAATTAGTTGTTTGTAGGGCAAGGAGTTACTGACTGTGTGTTTCAATGCCTGGTCTCTTTACCCTAGGGCTCAAACACTTCTTACCTTATAAATTCACTGGGACTCCCACAGGCTGGGGCTGACTTTTGCATTAAACATTGCCAACAGATAACTACCACACCGTAGGGACTAGAAACCTCCTGGTGAGAGTATTTGAACTTGACTATAAATCAGAGGAGGTCCTGAGTGAGTAGGGAGAAAGAAAAGGCAGTTCCACTTAAAAGAAAAACACTTCCCAATTACTCCATCTCCAGCTGGTGGTGCCTCCTTATTTTTTCAGTTGCTTCATTTCCAAGCTTCCTCCTTGTCTACTTGTGACCTGCAGACACTCTGCTTGTCAACTTCTGCATCAGTCTTCCCGGCGCCCAACTGAAGATGTGAGAATAGGCCCCTGAAATCACACCAACTCTCTAAACTAATGGACAGATGCTTTCTTCATACATATCAATAAACAGCCATTAGGTACGTGAGTAGACCTGTAATAGAAAATGGAGGTGCAAGGGGAACAAGCAGAGCTGACCAGTGATGAAACAGAGATGATAAAGGGAGCAGAATAGAATTTTATATACATTTGAAAGTGCATTGTAACCACAAAAAGATGCAGTCAAAAAATAAAGAGGGAACTAGGAAATCTATATTTTTACTAACTTAAAAATTAATAATCCAGTTAATAATAAAATGGACATGATTCTTGAAAGGTAAAAATCAGGGAAAATGAACTATAATATAGAAGAACAAAGAGTAAAGGATGGGAAATTTTATAAAAATATAAAAACATTGAGGCTTAGTGAATTGAGGTCTGTCATCTAAATAAAAGAATTTCTGGAAAGAGCAGAAAAAACAAAAGGAAATATATAATCAAAGAATAATGGAAGCATAGTTTCCAGAGCCATAGGAGAGACAAACTAGCAATAATGATTATATTTCCAAGTTTTTTTGTCTTCGCATTGCTGATATACCTTATTCTTATTTTATGTTCCCTTCATTATCTGTTTTGTCTGTGGTTAATTCTGTATATTCCCTAAATGTGAGAAAAAATAGATTTTAAAGATCCACTTGAAACTAGTAGTTCCAATCATGATGAAGTAGCTGGTATCGGGCTTACACTCCTACCGTAAAGAACTGTAAAACCTACCTGGCCAGCGTGGCTCAGTGGGTGAGTGTCAACCTATGAGCCAGGAGGTCAGGGTTGGATTTCCGGTCAGAGCACATGCCCCGGTCGTGGGCTCGGTCCCCAGTGTGGGGTGTGCAGGAGGCAGCTGGTCAATGACTCTCTCTCATCATTGATGTCTCTATCTCTTTCTCCCTCGCCATTCCTCTCTGCAATCAACAAAAATATATTTTTAAAAAGAACTATAAAACCTGGACAAATGCATGCAAAAACCTTTTGTTTGCAGGCATCAGAGAACAAGCAGGGCAGACATAAAACTCAGGGGAGAAGAAATGCACATGAGGTGAGCCCATCATTTACACTCACTTTCTCCCTGAAGGCATTTCCCAAACTGAGGTACAGAGAGCCACACAGAGAGTGATAGTCTATTAGGGCAGAAGGAACATGAATCAGAGTTTAGATTTGCCAAGAGAATGGCAATTAAGGGATTGGGTCTCATGTAAGGAGAGACCTGCACAGGAGTCCAGAAATCTACATAAAAGATCCCTTGTTCCTCGGACAATTTCTTAACTATTTCTGCACAGGGAGTCACCCTGGAAGAAAAGCGGCAGGTTGGGATGTAAAGGTTGGGATACTGACACAGACAGGATGGCAATACCTTGGTGAATCAATAGAATTTCAATAAAAATCTAAGAAGGGCAATGTCCTAGTAGTAAATATCAAATGTTAGGAGTCATAGTTACACCCTAAGAGTAGTGCAAACCTGAGGTTAACCTGCTTAACAAATCCTAAAACTAAGCTTCTGCAGGATAAAAGTACTCCTACAATAATATTTTCTTTAACTTTTAAACCAATTTTATTAAGATATAATGTACATACAATAAGGTATTTTACCAACCCTCCCAATGTATCCTTTGTGACCTTTTGCAGACAATGAACCCTACTGTTTTTTTTCTGGACTCAGGAAACCACTAATCTGATTTCCATTTATAGGTAAGTTTTGCCTTTTTAAAAAAATGTATTTTTTAATTGATTTGAGACAGTGAGAAAATGAGACGGCGGGGGGGGGGGGGCGGAGGGGGGAGAGGGGGCGGTGCTAGGAGCCAGAGAGAGAGAGACATCAATTGACTGCTTTTTCTGCATGCCTCCTACTGGAGATTGAGCCTGCAACCCTGGCATGTGCCCTGACTGGGAATTGAACCGGCAACCTCTGTGTGCATGGGATGATGCTCAACTGCCTGTTCTTTTATGTCCTTCTGTGTCTGGTTTCTTTTTGCTCAGCATAGTGTTTTGAGATCATATACATTGGGTGTGTATATCAGAAATATGTTACTTTTTATTGCTGAGTAATGATTTTCTGTAAGTACAATACAAGCATTTATCTATTGGCTTATCTATAGTCTTTAGGTTGCTTTTATTTTTTGCTATTGTGATTAAGCAGCTATAAACATTAATGTACAAGTTTTTGTGGACATAGGTTTTCATTTTTTTAATATAAATATTTAGTAGTGAAATTTCTTGGTCATAGGGCAGTTGTAGCTTTCACTAAACCAGAAACTATCAGGTTGTTTTTCAAAATGGTTATGCCATTTTATACTCCCACTAGCAACATGTGAGAATTCCAGTTTTTTGACATTCTTGTCAACTCTTAATATTGGCAGACCTTTAAATTTTAATCACTTTAATGGATGTGGAACACTATCCCATTAGGTTTTTAATTTGCATTTACCTGATGAATCATGATATTGAGTATCTTTTAAGTGTTATTGGCCATTGTATATCTTCCTTTGTGAAGGTCTTTGCCCATGTTTTAAAATTGAACTATTTGTGTATTTATTATTGGGTTTTAAGACTTCTTTATACACCCTAGATACAAGTCCTTTGTCAGATATTATATACTAGAGCCCCAGTGCACAAAATTCATTCAAGGTAGGGTCCCTAGATCTGTGGCTGGCAATCAGGGCTGATCAGGGCCTTCTGGCTGCCTGCTGGGGCCTTCCTTCATTCTGCGCCACCTCCTGGTGGTAGGATCGGGCCTAAACGGGCAGTTAGACATCCCTCTCACAATCCAGGACTGCTGGCTTCCAACTGCTCGCCTGCCTGCCTTCTTGGTTGCCCCTAACCACTTCTGCCTGCCAGCCTGATCACCCCCTAACCACTCCCCTGCCAGCCTGATTGATGCCTAACTGCTCCTCTGCCAGCCTGTTTGCCCCTAACTGCCTTCCCCTGCAGGCCTGGGTCCCCCCCAACTGCCCTCCCCTGCAGGCCCGGTCGCCCCCAACTTCCCTCCTCTGCCAGCCTGGTCAGCCCTAACTGTCCTCCCCTGCTGGCCTGATCACCCACAACTGCCCTCTCCTGCAGGCCTGGGTCCCCCCCAACTGCCCTCCCCTGTAGGCCCGGTCGCCCCCAACTTCCCTCTTCTGCCAGCCTGATCAGCCCTAACTGTCTTCCCCTGCTGGCCTGATCACCCACAACTGCCCTCCCTTGCAGGCCCGGTCCCTCCCAACTGCCGTCCCCTGCAGGCCATCTTGTGGTGGCCATCTTGTGTCCACATGGGGGCAGCCATCTTTGACCACATGGGGGCAGCCATCTTGTGTATTGGAGTGATGGTCAATTTGGATATTACTCTTTTATTAGATAGGATAGACTGCAAATATCTTCTCCCAGTGTGGAGCTTATCTTTTAATTTTCTTAATGGAAGCTTTTGGAGAGCAGAAGATTTTAATTTTCATAGAGTAATATTTATAATTTTTTTTCTTTTTTATCATTTGTTTGTGTTCCAATGAAAAACTTAGGTCACTAAAATTTTCTCCTCTGTTTTTTTCTACAGGTCTTATCATTTTAGCTTTTTTAGGTTCATGATTTACTTTGAGTAAATATTAGTTTATGTTGTGAGGTAAGGGCTGAGGTTCATTTCTACCCAAACAGATATCCAGTTGTTTCAGTACCATTTTTTAAAACAAGTATAATTTCCCCATTGAATTACCTTATTGCAAAACAATTGAACATATGTATTTTTTCCAGTGAATTTTCAATGTTCTATTTGGTTTTATTTCATAGTTTCAATTAATTAATTTTCTTACTATGATTGTGGTTTCCATAAATTCTTGAGCTTTTTTATAAAAGTGTTTTAAATGGTCTGCTAGTTTTATCATTTTTCTTGTTTCTGAGTCTGCTTTGTTAATTTTTCTCCTGACTGTGGGTTGCATTATCCTACTTCTTGGTATATCTGCTAAATTATGATTGGCTGCTAGGCATTGTGATTTTTATGTGTTGAATGTCTGAAATGTGTTAGCATCCTAAAGAGTGTCTATTCTTTTGGAGGAGGCAGGTAATGACATGTGGATCAGCTTGATCTGTTTGAGGCTTTCAAAATGACTTTTGCACATGCAAGTCTTTAATTTACCTACTAGTAAGACATAACATTTTAAGGGATCTCTACTTAATATCCTTTGTGTACAACAAGGTCTCTCCACTATCATTGGTCACACTTCGAATGTCTCCAAGTCCTATGTAAATTCTGGAAGATTTTAAGCTTATTTTTATTTTTATCCTTTTAGCTTTGATAACCATTTTTCAGCCTCATAGAATTTCACTTTGGACATGTATAATTAGTATTTAATTAAGAAATCAATAATACCCCTATGCGTATTTCTGAAGAGCTCCTTCTGCATGGCTTTCTTCTCTCCAGTACTATGTTCTGCAAATTCCAGCAAACTTAGCCTCTCAGAGATCCTAATTATGCCTTCCCAACTCAGCAAAACCACCTTTATCTGCATGAGTTTCTTTTTCTAGTGAAAAAGCCTGGAAGTCTTTTTCTGGCAAAAGGTTAGAATAAATAGACCATAAGAGACATGTAGAACATAACGTCAGGTTTAATATATGTGAACTTAGTGTGCCACAAGTGAGGATGAATAATGGAACAGATGCAATATTTGAAAATATAACAACTGAGAATTTTCCAAAGCTAATGAAAGATCTCAACCTACAGATTTATTTATTTTTTTAAAATATATTTTATTGATTTTTACAGAGAGGAAAGGAGAGGAATAGAGAATTAGAAACATCCACAGGAGAGAAACATCTATCAGCTGACTCCTGCACACCCCCTACTGGGGATATGCCCTTAACCAAGGTACATGCCCTTGACTGGAATTGAACCCGGGACCCTTCAGTCTACAGGCTGATGCTCTATCCATTGAGGCATACCAGTTAGGGCACAACCTACAGATTTATATAGCTCAGGCAGAATTAAAAAAATATATTAAAAACAAATTCTCAGGCATATAATAGTAAAAATGCTGAAAAATAAAAATAAGAATATTTTAAACATTTAAAGAAAACTGACCAATGAGAGCAAGACAAAACAACAAGATTGCTGATTTTTAATATGACATGTAAAAGCCAGAAGATATTGAAATGACATATTTAAGGTGCTGAAACAAATAAGTAGAACTGCTAATTTAGGATCACATACTCCATTAAAAATATCCTTTAAAAATATGGCAAAATATGGATGTGTTATTATAAAATGCTGAAAGAATTCATTTTCAGTAGACCTATACTCTAGTAAATAACGAGGAAAATAAACAGCTTAAAACGTCTGGATGTTAAAAAATCCAACACATCAGGAAGCAATAAAGAGCACTAAAGAGAATAAATAAGTAGGCAAATGTAAATTAATATTGACTTTTTGGAACAGCAGTAATAAAAATGTCTTATAAGACTTAAAACATATATAAAAGTAAAATATGGGACAATAGCACAAAGAAAGTAAAGAGAAATTTATGGAGCTAAATTGTTATAAGTTTATTGCATTCTTGGAAAAATTATATAATTATTAATTTAAATACACTGTAACAAATTAAATATAAATATTAAAATCTCCAGTATTTAAAAGGACATAAAATTTAAAAATCCACACATAAAAGAACAATAGAAGAAGCTACAATTAAGTAAGCATAAAAAGGAGAAAAAATACAAATAGCTTGATTGATTTAAAAGGGAGCAGGAAAGTAAGAATAAAAACAAAGACTATATGGAACACAAACATACAAAATAAAAGACTTAAATTTGACTAGATTAGTAATATTAAATATAAGTTAGTTAAAGATTATATTATAATGCAATGCATTAAAAACTATAATTAAAAGAAAAAGTTTGTCACAACAAATAAACCGCAACTATATGCCTTTTATAAATGATAATCTTCATTATAAGCTACTGAAAATCCTATATAATAAAAAATCCTAATATGCAAATCAATCAAACAGTGGAACAACTGGTTGCCATGACGTGCACTGACCACCAGGGGCAGACGCTCAACACAGGTCAGTGTGCTCCCACACGGGGGAGCGCCACTAGGCCAGAAGCTAGCATCACAGATGGTGAGCACAGCGGCTGTGGCAGGAGCCTCTCCAGCCTCCACGGCAGTGCTAAGAACATCCCGGGATGTGGGCCTAAGCCAGCAGTCAGAAATTTCCCACGGGGTCCTGGACTACGAGAGGGTGCAGGCCAGACTGAGGGACCCCCCCACCTCCAGTGCACAAATGTCGTACACTGGGCCTCTAGTTGAAAATAAAATGATAAAAAAGAAAATTCTATGTAATCACTAACACAAAGAAAGCTGGTATGAATATACTAATATTTAGTAAAATAGACTTTAAGGCAAGAGATATAAAATATAAAGAGGTACATTTTGTAATGATAAAAAGGCCAACTCAGTAGAATAGCAAAATATTGCTTAATTTGTGTGCACTCAATAACACACTTTAAAAATATATAAAGCCAAAGTTGACAGAACTAAAAGAAAAGGGAGATAAATATAAAACAATGCTTGGGGATTTTAACATATCTTCCATTTCTCATGGAAAATGTAAACAGAAAATCAGTTAGGATGTAAGAGATTTGATAGACATGATTAGTCAACATGACCAACTTTAGAATATAAGGCATTATGCTCAGCAATTGAGGAATATACATTTTATTTCACATGGACATGGATATTTAGTAAAATAGGCAATATCCTGGGCCAAATACAAATCTCAATAAATTTCAAAAGATTGAGATAATACACTGTATTTCCTCTGATCACTGGGTATTCAATTAGAAATCAACAACAAAAGGTTAATAAAAAAAAATCTAAATGCTTTAGAAATTTTAGGAGGAAACAAAATATTCCTAAATAAAACTCTTTTGACTCAAAGACAAATCACAATGGAAATTATACAAAAATTTGAGCTGGATGATAATAAATATGACAAATTAAATTTACAGAATGCAGCTAAAGCAGTGCTTTAGAGAACATTCATAGCTTTAAATGTATTTATTAGAGAATTAGTATATTTAAAAACCAATAACATAAGTTTTCAATTCAATAAGCAGAAAAGAACATAAAATTAAACCCAAGAAAAACAAAAGAAAGGAAATAATTCATTTAAGAAAAGAGTCAACAAAAGAATACAGGCATAAAAAGAGAAAATCAACCAAGTCAAGTGGTTGGTTATTTGAAAAATTAATAAAATTGATAAAACTCATAATAAATAAGACAAATAAGAGAGAAAACACAAATTACTATTATTATAAATAAAAATAAATATCACTACATTGCTAGAAACATTAAAGAGACAAGATGGGGATATTAGGAATATTTTTATGACAATAACATGTATAATTTACATGAAGTGTATAAATTCCTTGAAAAATACAACTTATCAATCCCTGCATGAGAAGAAATAATTGAATCAGTAATTATAAACATTTACACAAAGAAACTTTCAGACTCAGATTACATCACTAGTGAATTATATTAACAGTTAAAAAAGAAATATGCTAGAGGAAAAGATGGTGATTGGCAAGAAGGCAGGGAGAGTGTGTGAGAGAGTGAGGGAGCAATAGAGGAGTGTGTGGACATGTGTGGTGTGTGTGTGTTTGAGCTAGGGAGAGTTAGATCCTGCAGGTCTTCCAAGGGGCTGCCAAACAGACAGCAAAACCTCACAGTCACTGTGGACACTCGGGGGGCAGCCAGCAGGGGCACAGAGACCTTGCCATCTTGAAAATCAGAACTGCTTGAGACTAGGATCCTAGCTTCACCACCACCTAATCTGGTCTCAGATGCAAACCAGGACCCTACAGCCACTAGGGACAAAGACCCATGACCACAGCTGCAGACCCACAGACACCAAGAATCCAGACATCCTGGCCGCAGATTTCTGTGAGTTACAGAGCCCATCTACCTCCCTGCAGGCTCACTGCAGTGCCATAGGAACTGCTGGTCCCACCCTGCACAAGCAGGCTTCCTGCCCACAAAAGGCAATTCCACTCCTGAATTTGAGCCTGGGGCACAGACATGGGAATCTGTTTTCCACAGAGTGCACTTGCACAACCAGACCCCATGCCCACACAGGTCAGCAATGCCACCTGACTTTGATTCTGGGCAAGCACATATGGAAGTCTGTTTTCCGCAGTGCACGAGTGGACCTCCTGCCAACACAGGGCAGCTGTGCAACCCAGTCTCCCAAGCAGACCAGGGACTGTGATTCTCTGCATGAGAGGCAGCACTGAGCACCAGTGACTCAACTCTGTTTCTCATCATGCTCCTGGGATTCCTGATTCCCAGTGCACACACACCAAGATTCAGTGACTCTAATTCTTGGTACATGCACACATAGGGACCCTGAGTCTTGGCAAGAGGCTGCACCAAGCAACAGAGACTCCATACTTGATTCTCGGCACAGGCACAGGGGGACTCTGACTCCTGGCACGCGCTAAGGGACTCTGATTTTCGGCATATGCCAGAGGGGTCTCTTTTTCAGTGCAGTGTAGGTGGGGTCCCTTATTCTAGGTGCACACATGAGGCTACACTGAGTGCTGATGACTCTGATCCTGGGCAAGTGTGGCTCCCACCAAACCATGGCAGCCACACGTCTTGGTGTTGGAGCTCTTCAGTGACACTCGGGTGGTATGAAGCTCCCACTGCACATGGCCCAGGTTCCTGCAACTCGGCATTTGAACCTTCTGGTGACAGTTAGAATGGGGAGACAACAGAAAAATCCCCAGAGGAAAGAAAAAGAGGAATTGCCAAGAAAGGAAATAAGTGAAATGGAGGCATGCAACATGACAGAAAAAGAATTCAGAGTAGTGGTCATACAGTTCATACACCTGATGGACAAGAAAATCAGCAACCTATGCAAAAATCAGGAAGAAATCAAAAGTGATATAGCTACAAAAAAAAAAAAAAAAAAAAAAAAAAAAAAAAAAAAAAACACAAAACCATGGAAGGTTTCAACAGTAGACCAGAAGAAGCAGAGGACTGAATTAGTGAGTTCAAGATAAGATAGAGAAACAAGCGCAATCTGAACAGCAACTGGAGAAAAAAAAAATAAAAAGCAGGAGAAGAGCCTAAGGGAGCTTTGGGACAACACAAAATGAAGTAACATACATATAATAGGGCTGCCAGAAGGACAAGATGAGCAGCAAGAATTAGAAAATCTATTTGAAGAAAAAATGACAGAACACTTCCCTGATATGGGGAAGAAAAAAGTTACACAAGTACAGAGAGTCCCAAGCAAGATGAATCCCAAAAGACATGTCATAATTACAATGGCAAATGTTAACGACAAAGAGAGAATCTTAAAGGCTGAAAGAGAGAGACAGAGAGTTACCTAAAAGGATCCCCCATGAGATTATCAAATGATTTCTCAACAGAAACACATCAAGCTATAAAGGAATGAAAGGAGGTGTACAAAGTGATGCAAAGCAAAGGACTGAGTCCAAGAATACTGTATCTAGCAAGGCTATCATGCAAAATTGAAGGAGAAATCAGGAGCTTCACAGACAAAAAAAAAAAAAAGGTTAAGGGAGTTTATCACTACCATGTCATCAATGCAAGAAATGCTAAAGGGAATGCTGCAAAAAGAAGAAATATAAAGGGAGAACGGAACACAGTCATAAAGTACAGAAATGGCTACAAACAAGTACCTATCAATAATAACATTAAACATAAATGGATTAAATGCTCCAATCAAAAGAAATCAAGTGACTGAATGGATAATAAAACATGAATTATAAATATGTTGTCTACAGGAGACCCACCTCAGAACAAGGGACTCACACAGACTGAAAGTGAAGGGATGGAAAAATACCTACCATGCAAATGCAAATGAAAAAAAAAAAAAAAACTGAGGTAGCAATACTTATATCTGAAAAAATAGACCTCAAATTGAAGACAGTAACAAGAGATAAGAAGGACTACTTCATAATTCTAAGAGATTGATACAACAAGAGGATATAACTCTGGCAATATTTATGCACACAATGCAGGAGCACCCAAATACATTTAAAAAAAAAACTTCTGGAAGATATCAGAGGAGAGACTGACATCAATACAATCATAGTAGGAGACTTTAATACCCCATTAACATCACTGGATAAATCCTCTAGACAAAAAATTAGCAAAGAAACATCAATCCTAAATGGCTCACTAGATCAGATGGACTTAATTGACATCTTTAGAACATTCCACCCCAAAATTACAGAATATACATTCTTCTCAGGCACACATGGGACATTTTCAAAGATAGACCACATACTGGGACATGGACAAAGTCTCTCCAAATTCAAGAGGATTGAAATCATATCAAGCATCTTCTCAGATCACAATGCCAAAAAATTAGAAATCAACTACAGTAAAAACAATCACAAAAATTCAAACACTTGGAGGCTGAATAGCATACTATTAAACATGAGTGGGTTACCAAAGAGATCAAAGAAAAAATTAAAAAAAAACATCCTGGAAACAAACCACAATGAAAACACAACAATTCAAAATGTC
This sequence comes from Corynorhinus townsendii, assembly GCA_026230045.1. NCBI lineage: Eukaryota > Metazoa > Chordata > Mammalia > Chiroptera > Vespertilionidae > Corynorhinus > Corynorhinus townsendii. Next base: position 81,600,525 of record JAPDVU010000008.1, read on the forward strand.
TGGGACACAATGAAAGCAATCCTGAGAGGGAAGTTCATAGCATTACAGGCCTACCTCAAAAAACAAGAAACACTGGTAATAAATCATCTAACTCTGCAACTTGAAGAATTAGAAAGAGAACAACAAGAAAAGCCCAGAGTGAGCAAAAGGAAGGAAATAATAAAGAACAGAGTGGAAATAAATGACATAGAGACCCAAAAAAAAAAAAAAAAAACAATACAAAAGATCAGTGAAACCAAGAGCTGGTTCTTTGAAAGGATAACAAGATTGATGAACTTCTAGCCAGGCTCATCAAGAAGCAAAGAGAGAGGACCCAAATAAACAAAATCAGAAACTAAAGAGGTAAAATAACAACAGACCCCACAGAAATATGAAGAATCATTTAAAAAAAAAAATACTATGAGGAACTCTACTCCAACAAACTGGTCAACCTAGAAGAAATGGACATATTCCTAGAAAAATATGACCTTCCAAAACTCAACCAGGAGGAATAAAAAAATCTGAATAGGCCAATAACAATGGAGGAAATTGAAGCAGTAATCAAAAATCTTTCAACAAACAAAAGCCCTGGACCTATCTTCCTCAGACTATTTCAAAAAATTCAAGAGGAAGGAGCACTTCCAAGCTCTTTCTATGAAGCCAGCATTACCCTAATCCCAAAGCCAGATAAAGATAATACAAAGAAAGAGAATTATAGGCCAATATCCCTCATGAACATAGACACTAAAATCCTCAACAAAATTTTAGCAAATTGAATCCAGCATTACATCAGAAAGATCATACACCATGACCAAGTGGAACTTATTCTGAGGATGCAAGGATGGTACAGTATCTGCAAATCAATAAGTGTGATACACCACATAAACTGAGATATAAAAACCATATAATCATATCCTTTGATGAAGAAAAAGCATTTGACAAAACCCAACACCCTTTCTTGATAAAAACTCAGCAAGGTTGGAATAGAAGGATCATACCTCAACATAATAAAAGCCATATATGACAAAACCACAGCCAACATCATACTCAATGGGCAAAAACTAAAACCATTTCCCCTAAGAACAGGGACAAGACAGGGATGCCCACTCTCACCACTCCTGTTCAACATAGTGCTGGAAGTACTAGCCATTGTGATCAGGCAAGAAGAAGAAATAAAAGGCATCCAAATTAGAAAAGAAGAAGTAAAACTGTCATTATTTGAAGATGGCATAATACTATACTTACAAAGCTCCAAAGACTCCATCAAAAAACTACTAGACTAATAAATGAATTAGGCAATGTAGCAGGATACAAAATTAACACCAAGAAGTCTATGGCTTTTTTATACACCAATAATGGACTCACAGAAAGACAGATTGAAAAAGCAATCCCAGCCCCTAACCGGTTTGGCTCAATGGATAGAGCGTCGGCCTGCGGACTCAAGGGTCCCAGGTTCAATTCCGGTCAAGGGCATGTACCTTGGTTGCAGGCACATCCCCAGTAGGAGGTGTGCAGGAGGCAGCTGATGGATGTTTCTAACTCTCTATCTCTCTCCCTTCCTCTCTGTAAAAAATCAATAAAATATATTTTTTAAAAAAGCAATCCCATTACCATTGCAACAAAAAAATTAAGATACTTAGGAATAAACTTAATCTAGGAGACAAAACCTATACTCAGGAAATTTCAGGATGCTAAAAAAGAGATAGAGGAAGACATGAACAAATGGAAGAATATACCATGTTCATGGATTGGTAGAATCAACATCATTAAAATGTCCATACTACCACCCTGACCAGTTTGGCTCAGTGGATAGATTGTCGGCCTGCAGACTGAAGGGTCTCAGGTTAAATTCCAGTCAAGGCATGTACCTTGGTTTCGGGCATATCCCCAGTAGGGGCTGTGCAGGAGGCAGCTGATTGGTGTTTCTCTCTCATCGATGTTTCTAACTCTCTATCCCTCTCCCTTCCTCTTTGTAAAAACTCAATAAAAAATTTTTAAAAAAGAACAAAAAGAAGGAAGGAAGGAAGGAAGGAAGGAAGGAAGGAAGGAAGGAAGGAAGGAAGGAAGGAAGGAAGGAAAGAAGGAAGGAAATGTCCATACTACCCAAAGAAATCTATGAATTCAACACAATACCCATTAAAATACCAACAGCATACTTCAAAGACCTAGAACAAATTCTCCAAAAATTCATCTGGAATTAAACAAGACCCCGAATAGCTGCAGCAATCTTGAGAAAGAAGAACAATGTTGTAGGAATCACAATACCAGATATCAAGCTGTACTACAAAGACACTCTTATCAAAACTGCCTGTTATTAGCACAAGAACAGACATATAGACCACTGGAACAGAACAGAAAACCCAGAAATCGACCTAAGCCACTATGCTCAATTATTATTCGACAAAGGAGGCAAGAGCATACAATGGAGACAAGACAAGCTCTTTAATAAATGGTGTTGGGAAAACTGGACAGATACTTGCAAAAAAAAAAAAAAAAAAGAAACTAGACCACCAACTTACACCATACACAAAAATAAACTCAAAATGGATAAACGTAAGATTTCCCACGTAAGATGGGAAACCATAAAAATCTTAGAAGTCATAGACTGCAAAATAGCAGACATTTATCATAGCAATATCTACCGATACAGCTCCTAAGGCAATGGAAACTAAAGAAAAAATAAACAAATGGGACTACATCAAAATGAAAAGCTTCTGCACAGCAATAGAAATGGTCAACAAAACAACAAGAAAGCCCATTGCATGGGAGAACATATTTGCCAATGTTATCTCTAATAAGGGTTTAATCTCCAACATTTACAGGGAACTTATAGAATTTAACAAAAGGAAGATAAACAACCCAATTAAAAAATGGGCAAAGGACCTAAATAGACACTTTTTGAAAGAGGTCATTCAGAAAGCCAAGAGACAAGAAAACATGTTCAAAATCACTAATCATCCGAGAGATGCAAATCAAAACAACAATGAGGTACCCTCTCACACCTGTCAGAATGGCTATTATCAACAAATCAACAAGTGCTGGAGAGGATGTGGAGAAAAAGGAACCCTTGTACCTTGCTGGTGGGAATGCAGACTGGTGCAGCCACTGTGGAAAACAGTATGGTGTTTCCTCAAAAAATTTTAAATGGAACTGCCATTTGACCCAGTAATATCACTTCTAGGAATATATCCCAAGAAACTAGAACCACCAATCAGAAAGGATATATGCACTCTTATGTTAATAGCAGCACAATAGCTAAGACTTGGAAACAGCCTAAATGCCCATCAGCAGATGGATGAATTAGAAAATTGTGGTACATCTACACAGTGGAATACTACTGTAAAAAAGAAGGAATTCTTACCATTTGCAACAGCATGGATGGAAATGGAGAGCTTTATGCTAAGTAAACTTAGAAATAAGCCAGTCAGTGAAAGAAAAATACCACCTGATCTCACTCATTTATGGATAATAAAGAACTTTATAAACTGATGAACAAAAATAGATACAGAGGCAGAGAAGCATTGAACAGACTGCCAAACTACAGCGGTAAGGCTGGGGAGGGTTGGTAGGGGGAAGGAAGAGATCAACTGACAGACTTGTATGCATGCATATAAGCATAACCAATGGACACAAGACACTGTGGGGGGTTGGTGGTGGTGGTGAGAAAATGTGCCGGGGGATAGGGGAGGCTGGGGGAAGGTCAATGGGAGAAAAAAGGAGACATATGTACTACTACTTGTAATGCTTTAAACAATAAAATAAAATTTAAAAAGAATAATAACATTAAGTAATTATATAATTAAAAAAAAAGAAGTATGCCAATTCTACACAAATATTTCCAGAGAATATAGAAAGAGGAAACACTTCCCAACATATTTTATGACTAGTCTTTGTATGAAAAGTTGGCAAAGACATTGAAATAAAAACAAAAGTATATACTATTCTTTCCTAAGAACATAGAAGCAAATATACAAAAAATAACAAATAGAATCCACTGGTATCTAATATATAAAAACCCCAAGTCCGTAATGTCCAAAAATGACCGAAGGCTCGATCAACCAGAAGTCAGTCCTGCAGTCAGTGCTGGGTTGCCACTGGTGCGGGCATGGCAACCCAGCACTGACTCCCAAGGGGGCTGTGGATCAGGCCTGGAGAGAGGTCCAAAGAGAGAGGTAGAGTCTGATCTGCAGCCTAGATGGCAACTGTTGATCAGCCATTGCCTCTCTCTTTCTCTCTGGGCTTCGCCAGCAGTCGTGCCTCTGTTTCTCTCTAGGCCTCTACAGGGGCTGCTGATCAGCAGTGCCTCTCTGATCAGGCCCAGTGATAGGCTCAGAAACTCTGACTGGCATAAAAACTGACCAATCAGAACCAAATTGGCCAGCAGGGGAGGGCAGTTGGGGGAAGGTCAGGCTGGCAGGGGAAGGGCAGTTAGGGGTGATCAGGTGGGCAGAGGCAGTTGGGGGTGAGATCAGGCCAGCAGGGGAGGGCAGTTGGGGATGAGATCAGGCTGGCAGGGGAGGGCCGTTGGGGGTGAGATCAGGCTGGCAGGGGAGGGCATTTAGAGGTGATCAGGCAGGCAGGCAGAGGGGTTAGGGGCAGTCTGGCAGGCAGGCAGAGGCAGTTAGGGGTGATCCGGCAGGCAGGGAGGTGAGCAGTTAGGAGCTAGCTGTCCCAGATTGTGAGAGGGATGTCAGACTGCCAGTTTAGGCCCACCCCACAGGGGGTCATACATCCCCCAAGGGGTCCCCAATTGAGAGGGTGCAGGCTGGGCTGAGGGAACCCCCTTCCATGCATGAATTTTGTACACCAGGCCACTAGTATAAAAATAATAACATATCCTTACTAAATGGAAATTATTCTAAGAATAAAAGGCTGGTTAACATTTAAAATTAATCAATATAAGTTACCTTATTATTATTTTTTTTTCCAGAAAAAAGGAGAAACTCCATCCTATATAATAAAAACCTAATATGCTAAGTGTCTGGTCGTCTGATTGCCTGTTCAACCAATCAAAGTGTAATATGCTAACAATATGCTAAGGCCACTCAACTGTTCGCTATGATGTGTACTGACCACTAGGGAGCAATCGACCAATCAACCAGTTGCTATTATGGGCATTGGCCACTGGGGAACAGACACTCCGACTGTAGGTTAGCTTGCTGCTGGGGTCCAGCTGATCAGGACTGAGTGAGATGGGTCAGGCATGCCCTGGAGCCCTCCTGTGGTCCTTCCCTGGCTGATCAACCTCCCACATCCCTCCCTGGCCCTGGTCATGTACCTGTGGGGTCTCTTGGCCTGACCTGTGCCCTCTCACAATCTGGGAGCACTTGGGGGATGTCAGAGAGCCAGTTTTGGCCCAATCCCACAGACCAGGTGAAGGGACCCCACTAGTGCATGAATTCATGCACCGAGCCTCTAGTATGATTAATAATAGAAAAATATTTGATGTAACTCAATATCATTTATGATTTAAAAACTACCAGCAAATTAGAAATAGAAGGAAAGTTTGTTTTCAGAAAAAAACCTACGATATCATCATACTTAAAAAATAAAATAGTGAGTGCTTGTCTCTGAGTTAGGGAACAAAGTACCACTTTTATTTAACATTGTAGTGATGCTCCTTTTTATTTAAATAGTTTTGAAAGCAATCAATAATGGAAAGGAAGAAATATAACTGTCATTATTCACTGATGACATAATGTGTGAGTAGAAATCCCAAAGAATATTTTTTTAATCTAGTATATATAATGAGTGAATTAAGCAAATTTGCTGGATACAAACTTAACTGAATTTTTGTACATTAGCAAAAATAGTGGAAAATAAAAACCATTTATTATACTACCACAAAACAGCAAATATTTAGTAATTAATTCAATAAAAAATGGATAAGACCTCTATGATGAAAATTACAAAACATTGCCAAAAGAAATATCAATGGACCTAAAGAAATGAAAGAATATATTATGTTCATGGAATGGAAGACTCAATATTAAGATATGAAATCTCTCCAAAATGATTTATAGCTGCAGTGCAACTGCAAACTTACATTTTTAGTAGAAATCAACAAACCTGTTCTAAAATGTGCATGGACAATCAATGACCTAGTATTTGTAAAAGAACTAAGTTAGAGTACTTGCACCACTAAACATTATCTACACTAATAAAAGAGAAAGATGCAAATTGACTGCACCTCCACAAAGCCCACCAGCCAATCAGGAATGAGTATGCAAATTAACCCAACAAAGATGGCGGGTTAATTTTATGCAGGCAAAAAGCGAAGACTGAAGAGGCTTTTCCACTGCGGCCAGAGCTTAGAAGCCAAGCCTCAATGTGGCCGGAGCAGAGAAGCCTAGCCTTGAGGCTTGACTTCTTTGCTGCAGCCAAAGTGAAGGCCTGGGTCCCGGGTGCCAGAGGAAAACTGGTGCCAGCAGCCAGGGGAAGGAAGGCTTATTACACAAATCTTCGTGCAACAGGCCTCTAGTTTATTATAAATATACAGTAATTAATGTGGTATTTAAATGTGAATAGATAAATTTACCAATGGCATAGAATACAGAGTCCAGGAACAGTCTTGCATATACAACATGCATGGTCATCTAAGTTTTAACAAAGCCATTCATCAGGGGAAGAGGATGTTCTTTTTAATACATGACGCAGGATCAATTGGATATCTACATGGAGAAAAGAAAAGAAAACTTGACCCCTACCTAAAAATGTACACAAAAATTAATTTGAGATGGATATAGACCTAAATATGGGAAATAAAATAATCAATTCTGGGCAAAAAAAAAATAAAATATTTTCATGATTCCGGGTCAAAGATTTCTTGAAGAGGGCACAAAATGTACCAAACATAAGGAGAAAGGATTGATATACTGGACTTCATTAAAATTAAGAACTTTCCTCCATCAAAAGACGACATCAAGAAAGTGAAGAAACAAGCCACAGGATGGAAGGAAACACTTGGAATACACCTCACAGGAGGTTCAGATCCCGAATCATATCAAGAACTACAAATCAATACAAAATTGAGAACTCAATTTTTAAAAAATGGGCAGAAGACATGAAGCTCAAGTACTTCACAAAAGAAGATATACAAATAAGCAGTAAACACATGGTAAAGTTTTCAACATCATTAGTTATCAAAAACAGCAAATTAAACCATAATGTGATACCACTACAGACACATCAGAATGGCAAAAATTAAAAATTAATAAGGACAAGAAGTCTGTGAAATTCTTTCATATTATTGAGGGGTTATCAGCACTAGAGGAAATCTGGTAGCATCTACTGAACATATGTTTGCTCTATAATCTACAATTCCGTTTCTGGGTCTATATTCAACAAAAACGAGTGCTTACGTCTGCCAACTCACATGAACAAGAATGTTCATAGCAGTTTTATGCCTACTTCCAAACGGGAAATAACCCAAATATCCACCAACATGTGAATGGGTAAATAAATTGTGGTAAATTCATACAATGAAGTATCACATAGCAATAGTCCTGTTACACACAACATGATCAATTTTGGAGACATAATTTTGAGTTAAAGAAGTAAGGCATAAAGGCCTATGTACTTTTGATGCCAATTATCTGACATTTTAAACCAGATAATACTATTTTGGATAGAGGTCAAAAGAATGATTATGCCTGGTGGTGGGATAATGGAAGAATTGAGGATGCCTTCTAGGATGCTAGAAATATTCTGTGTTCTTTTTATTTTATTTTTAATTGATTTCAGAGAGGAAGGGAGAGAGAGTTAGAAATATTAATGATGAGAGAGAATCATTGATTAGCTGCCTCCTGCACACCCCCTACTGGGGATCAAGCCCGCGACCCAGACATGTGCTCTTGATTGGAATCGAACCTGGGATCTTTCAGTCCACAGGCCAACATTCTATCCATTGAGCCAAACCGGCTGTGGCACTATGTTCTGATTTGAGTTGTGGTTAAATGGGTTGGACTCACATGTTCAAGGCACATATAAGATTTGGGCATTTTACCATATGCAAGTCATACTTCAATTTAAAAAAAGACAGAGGAGGGGAGGAGCCACAGCTTGACACCTGATGAGATTTTACCATGCCACTGCTGAGGAAAACATCCCAAAACCACAAGGAGAAACAATGAGGTTATCTGAAAAGAAACCAGAAAGACTGATACCAGACCTCATTAGCAACTAGATGTCAGAAATTGCTGGAGCAGCATCTGAGAAGAAAATACCTGAGTACCTGCGCTGAAGGGAACATTATTGAGCTTAGAATTCTTTAACCAGCCAAACCCACTCAAGGGTCAGGGCAAAATAAAGTCCTTCACACAGGCAAGATCTTGTGTGCTTATAAAGTAATACCTCAACAAGATCAAGTAAAAAAAAAAAAAACAACAGAATAGAGAACATCACATGGTTAAAATAGAGAGAGAGGAAGAGGGAGAGAGAGAGGAGATTATTCTTAGACATGTCCGTGATGGCAAGCAAGTCAAAAGAAAGTGGGAAAGGAGCCCTTAGACCCTGACACTTAATTACGTTTCCTGTCCTATGGGCCCCAGCACCCCACTTGGGTTCCACTAAAATCACATTCCCATAATAATAACATTGTAAGGGTGATGCACTGATTTCAATTCTGAACCAACTGTTTCATAAAAGAATACAAAACAGAATGCACTGCAGTCATAGAATAGAATGTAATCACTACCTTGATAACATAAAAATAATAATGTAATTAACAAAACTTGTGATCTGGAGGGAGAAGAAAAGGAGAAGATAAAAATTTATTAGCCTCAAATTTCATTATAGGGAGTCAATAAATGATGTCTACTTTAATAAACCAAGAATGAAATATTTAACTACATTATTTAGTCAGAGAGGCAGTGAGTAGAAAGAACAAAATACATGACCATTGATAGTTGGGAGATGAAGTGGAGGAAAGGATATGGAGTCACGAGTGAGAAATCCCTTCTTTCATATCAGAGGGTGGTCAATAAATGGGTTTAAATGTGGCAAATCAAAATGCAAATGTATAAGCATATTATTTAACAGCACAGTGATGGCCAGGGAAGGGAGAATTGCTAAGGTAATTAATTCATGGTACAGTTCCCAGAAGGCCTGTGGCAGCCCCAGTCAATGAGAGGGAGGAGAGCAGGGAGAGTTAGGGAGAGAGCAGGGAGGGCTAGGGAGGGAGCAGGGAGGGCTAGGGAGTAGCAGGGAGAGTTAGGGAGGGAGCAGGGAGAATTAGGGAGGGAGCAGGGAGAGCTAGGGAGGGAGCAGGGAGAGTTAGGGAGGAAGCAGGGAGAGTTAGGGAGGGAGGAGGGAGGGCTAGGGAGGGAGCAGGGAGGGCTAGGGAGTAGCAGGGAGAGTTAGGGAGGGAGCAGGGAGAATTAGGGAGGGAGCCGGGAGGGCTAGGGAGGGAGCAGGGAGAGCCAGGAAGGGAGCAGGGAGAGCCAGGGAGGGAGCAGGGAGAGATAGGGAGGGAGTAGGGAGCAGGGATGGCTAGGAAGGGAGCAGGGAGAGCCAGGGAGGGAGCAGGGAGAGATAGGGAGGGAGTAGGGAGCAGGGATGGCTAGGAAGGGAGCAGGGATGGTTAGGGAGGGAGCAGGGAGAATTAGGGAGGGAGCCGGGAGGGCTAGGGAGGGAGCAGGGAGAGCCAGGAAGGGAGCAGGGAGAGCCAGGGAGGGAGCAGGGAGAGATAGGGAGGGAGTAGGGAGCAGGGATGGCTAGGAAGGGAGCAGGGAGAGCCAGGGAGGGAGCAGGGAGAGATAGGGAGGGAGTAGGGAGCAGGGATGGCTAGGAAGGGAGCAGGGATGGTTAGAGAGGGAGCAGGGAGAGCTAGGGAGGGAGCTGGTGGTGTGGATCTCAGAGCAGAGCCTGTGCACAGCCTCCATGCCCTGGAGATGGTGCTTTGAGTGGAACATCATACAGAACCATCATCCAGTTTGGAGGACAGTTTCCTGAGCCAGCAGGTGGGTCAGAGGGCAGTTGGTGTGACCCAGGCCTGGGAGAGGGACAGAGAACCCTCCTCCCCTCCCCCTGCCCCAATCTCATGGGCTCAGAGGAGCTGGAGAGCATGAGGCTGAGAGCTGAGTGATGGTGGATGTCCCTCCTGGAACAGGTGGCAGTGACCCGCACCCGGAGATGAGGAAGCACTGCCAAGCCTGGCCACAGACACAGGCTCCGTACGGCCACAATGCTACATGGGTCCAGAACGTGGATGCCACTGTGGGGAGAACAGTTCAAAAGTAAGAAATTCGGACTTTACCGAATTTACATCTGAATTGACTGAGCAAACCCTGAAGTGAGTTCACTAGAACTGACAAGATGGTGTTTTCTGTGCCCAAACATAACGGGGTCGTGAAATACACAGTAATTTGAGTTACATAACACAGGAGAAACAGTGCTTTTTGCATAATCCAGTATGTGGCTAGAATATTCAAACACCATTTTAGTTCTATAATTACAAATACCAGATTATGATATATTAATTAACCTGATGGAGGGGTGGAGGGGCCGAGGGAATGTGAATGTGCAGGAGTGCCCATGGGAACAGAGGTGGCGCCTTCCCTTTCAGCAGCAGCCCTCTCCTCCATCTCCTCCTAGACAAGCTGATGCTATATTTCCGTCCCTCCTTTCCTTCCACCACCAGGGCCCAGACTCTCTCCGCTGCATCCCAGACCTTGCGGCTGCCCCCGCTGCTAGTCTCCCGGGTGCTGGGCTCTGTCCCTGGCGAAGGCAGTGTGGTGCTCTTGGGGCTGCACAGGTGCTGGTAGCAGGAACCCATCCCCTGCGGAGGCCGAGCTCTCCCAGCTCATTCACGGCCACACACCCAGCACACAGCCTCGGGTCCCCAGGCACTGCTTGCTGGCCACCTCGTTCTGCCCCTCATGGGCTCCCCTACAGTCTCCAGAACCCCGGCTCAGAGACTCCTCTCCTTGGTTTCAGCACAGATCCCATTTGTCAGCCCCATGTGCCCAGGCACTTCGTGTCGGTCTGGAGAAGGCCTTTCTCCCCGAGTTGGGTTTTTCTAACAGTGTGATCCTTTCTGCTCTCCTTAGGTACTTCATTTACATCAGTTTATTCTGCTGATTCCTCTTTGGTTTCTTATATTTTTTCTCAACTTCCTTTTCCTGTTAATACATTTGAGACAGCAGCATTTTTATTAACGAGGAAGAAACATTACAGAAAACACTGTTCTCTTTTGAAATGTTATAGCCAGATGTAGAAATAATAAATATGGTCTAGGAATACATGCAGGGTGCCTGATAAGGGGATTAAGATATGAACAGCCTTTAAAAGCAAAAGTCCACGTGGTGCCTGGGGACAAAGGAGGCGGGGGAGGGGGAAGAGATTGGGTTAAAGCTGGGAGCCCTGAGGAAGGAGGCAGAGCTGAGCTCAAATGGGAAAGGAGGTGGGGTGGCAGGAGGCAGTGGCTGCGGCCGACCCCTCCCAGAGTCAGCAAAGCTTTAGGTTCCAAAGATAGTGGCCGGATCTCTCTTAGGCCTCTTTTACAGTCTACATGGCTTGGGGTATCAACAGCCTCAGGTGGTTGCCTTCTCCCCACCGAGACCTCGACCTCGGAGAGCAGGCGCCCTTTCGTGGGCAGACCTCTGACTGCTGCTCTAGTTCCAGCTCCAGCAGAGTAAAAGGTGCTTGCAAAAATCCAACCCTCCGCAGACCAGCAGCATCAGACTATGGGGACTTCAGGCCCCCTCTCCTGCCCCCCTGAGCTCCCCACCTACTGGCTGATGTCTTAGATTCCTTTAACAGGGGAAAAGCCTTCCCTGCCACAATGGGGGACAAAAGACAGAAAATGCAAATGCCTGGCTGAGCTCCAGTCAGAGAATAATCAATCAGCTCTTAGACTATAAATTACTAATAGCCGATTTCTCCCTGGGATGAGAGAGGGAAGAGAGTTCAAAGAGCAGGATGACATAGACACCTGAGATGCGGGGGTGGGGGGGGACAGATAGAGGAGAGGAGAGGAGAGAGACTACATTTTGTGTCCTGCTCACAATTCTGGGAAGCAGGCATTTGTATTCTCCCCATCATGTGTAAGAAGGAGACTGAGGCTGAGACATGCAAGGTGACCCAGGGCCAGTGGCTGCTAAACCATAGATCAATTTGCTCTTGAACCTGGAGGTTCTGACTGCAAGCCCAGGGATCTTCAAAATACACCGAAGCTACAGAAAGAAACTGTTAATGAAAGAAATACCCTACGAACTTCCACAGTTCTGCCTTGGCCGGGACTTGCTTACTTTCAGATGCGAGAGGGTGCGTGCACCTGTGCATGGAGTAATTTAGCGGGAGCTGCCAAGGCGAGCAGCGGGCTTTGCATGATTTATGAAGCTTTAAAAAAAAAAAAAAAAAAAAAAAAAGAGGTTGAGTGTTGACTTTGTAAAAAAGGAGCTCTCTTTTTTCTGGGAATTTGATATTTGAAGTACCCCATACTTTTGTTCATTTATCCTCTATTCTCAAAATTCCACTGGCCTTCCCTGTCCATTGACCCAGGTAGTCCAGGCACCAACTATTTCCAGTTTAGTATGAATATTTATGCTTATTGTTCTTAAAAACTTACATTAAAGTATAACACTCATATAGAAATATGTACAAAACATACAACTATCGCTGCCTTAATGGTCATAAAACCCCGGGAAGCTATCACCAGACTGGGAAATGGAAGGCTCAGCTCCCAGATCTCCCGCCCCCTCCTTGTCCTCACCTCATCACTGCCACCTCTCCCTGCAAGGTTACTCTGTCCTGGTTTCTAAGATTAGAGATTAGTGTTGCCTAGTTTTGGACTTTATATGAATGGAAACATACAATATATATTAGTTTATGTTTGACTTACTTTGATCAGCGTTATGTGTGAGGTTCACCTGTGTTATTATACATAGCTGTAGTTTGTTTATTTTCATTGCTGTGTAGTTTACCATTGTACAAATATATCATATTCACTTATCTGTTCTACTGCTGGTAGAATTAGGATTGCTTTCAGTTTAAGGCTATTATGAATAATGGGTCTAAACATCCTTGTGCATGTCTTTTGTTGCTTATGTGAATATTTCTTCTGGATATATACCTGGGATGGAAACTGCTGGGTCATAGAATATGTTTAAATTTAGTACATAGCACCAAGCTGTTTTCCAAGTAATTGTAGCAAAGTAGAGTTCCATCAACAACGGGTGAGCCCGCCTGCTGACTGGAGGGTCCCAGGTTCGATTCCAGTCAAGGGCATGTACCTTGGCTGCAGGCACATCCTCAGTGGGGGGTGTGCAGAAGGCAGCTGATCGATGTTTCTCTCTCATCAATGTTTCTGACTCTCTATCTCTCTCCCTTCCTCTCTGTAAAAAATCAATAAAATATATTTAAAAAAACACACAAAAGAACAATAACAACGTGTGAGTGTTCCAGTTGCTCCATGTGCACCCAGCACGTGTTATTACCAATCTTTGTATTTTCAGCAACTCCGGTGGATGTGCAGTAGTATTCATTGTAGTTTTAGTTTTCATTTTCTTGATTATTAAAAAGGTTGGTCATTTTCATATGCTTACTGGTCATTACAATATCCTCTTTTATGAAGTGCCTCTCATCCATTTTTCTATTGGATTATTTGTATTTTTCTTAATGGCTTGTAAGAGTTTTTTATATATTTTGGATTGAGTCCTTTGTCAACTTATGTGTATTGCAAATAACTTCTCTGGCTCCATGCCTTTTGCCTCTTAGTATCTTTTGATGAATAAAAGTTTCTAATCTTAACGTAGGTCAGTTTCCCAATTTTTTCTTTCATGGTTGTGTTCTTTTATTTTTCATTTTTATTTTTTAAAAATTTGTTATTGATTTTTAGAGAGAGAGGGAGAGGGACAGGGAGAGAGAGAGAGAGAGAAAGAGAGAGAGAGAGAGAGAGAGAGAAACATAGATGTGAGAGGGAGACATCTATGGGCTGCCTCCTGCACAACTCTACTGGGGATAAAGTCCAAAACCTTAGCATGTGCCCTGACCAGGAATCGAACCAGAAACCTTTTGGTGTAATAGGATAATGCCCAACCAACTGAGCTACACTGGCCAGGGTTTTTTTTAAGTAGTTATTTTATTTCTTCTAAGTGTATAGATATAATGCTCTACATGATTAGTTAGAAGCTTTATGACATGGCCTTTCACTTTTAGATATACAAACCACCTGAAATTAGTATTAGTATATACTTTGATGTAAAGGTCATTTTAATTTGTTCCATATACATATTCAAGAGTTTCAACACCATTTATAGAAAAGATTATCCTATCTCCACTATTCTGCTGTGTCAAAACCAATGTCCATTTATGCATGGTATTTTCTGGACTCTTCTGTTCCTTGAGTCCATTTAACTAGTTTTGTGCTAATATTATACGCGTTAGTTGCTGTAGCTTCTACCTTTTTGTTCTTTGTCAACAATGACTTAATTTCTTGACCTTTTGTACTTCTATATCAATTTTAAAATAAGATTTTCAATTTAAAAAAGAAAAAAAGAAGAAAGGAAAATTCATTGACATTTTGATTATAGCTAAACTTAGGGATACTATTTTTGTAATATTTAGTTTTTAAGGTTTGAAAATTATATATATTCCAATCAATTTAGATATTTTTTCAGTAATATTTTGTAAGTTTTTTTCTTTTTTGAGTATGTATTGAAGTCTTTAATATCTTTTATTAAATTTATTACTAGGTATTTTATATTTGCTGATGCAATTATGAATGTGTTATAATTATCTAAAAAATAACTCATATTCTTTTTATTGCTATTATACTTGATTTTTATATATTGACCTTATATTCAGCAACCTTGCTATCTAACTTTAAAATTCTTATTGTATGTCAACTGTAATTGAAAAATAGTTATTTGAAAATTAAAAAGTATTAAAATAAGATTCTGTTACTTATCTATATATTCTTTTTATTTTCTGTGTACAAAATAGAACTTTATGCAGATGGTGACAGTTTTAGTTATCTCTTTACAATTGTTATCTTTTGGTGCACTAGCTAGAATCTCTAGTACAGTTTTGAACAGAAGTTTATCCTTATCTTCTTTCCCTCGTAAAAGGTTTCAAAGGGAAAGCAATATTTTTCCATTAAAAATCATGTTTGCTGTTTTTATAGCTACCTTTCTCATCAAATAATTTCCTTCTGGGAGCCGCCATCTGGTGGCTATGGGCTCCACCATCTTTGAGGGCATGGCAGTCAATTAGCATATTCTCTCCTTATTGTCTGTGGGCACCACCATTTTTGTTAGGGCTTGACAGTCAATTAGCATATTCCCTTTTTTTTTTAGGGAGGATAATATAATGTATGCTCATGATGGAAGATTTAGAAAACACTTAAAAGTATAAAAACAAAATAAAAATCATATATGATTCAATTACTATTTAAGTTACTAAACATTTATAGTTCTACTATACTATCTATAATAATAAAAGCATAATATGCTAATTAGACTGGATAGCTGAACGACCTTCTGAACATCCTTCCGACATCCTTCTGGATGACCTTCCAGATGAAGCTGGGGCTGCAAGGGCCGAGGCAAGCCATTGCAGCTGTGATGACTGAGCCCCTTGGATGAATTTCATGCACCGGCCCTCTAGTATCATATAATATAGTAGTTATGGTAATAACATAATTATAAAATAGTAGTTATGTTGATACTGTTCAAAACCATTTTGGTGTCTTCTGTTTTATCTAGGGTCCTCCAAAACACACAAACAAATTGGAAGTGAAGGGAAGTGAATTTTTACCCTTAAAGGTTGTTGAAGACAATAGCCCCTTAATCTTACACCTGATCAGAGGGGCCCACTAGATGGTCACCACGGGAAGGTTGTTCCCCAGCTTCTCTTGGATTGAAGAAGACACAGTAGGGAGATCATTTGTGTGAAGTTTGTTCCCTCTCCAGGTTAATGGCACTGCCACACCCCCTGATTCTGAGCCAGATACCAAGTCAACTCCTCTTCTTTATTTCACAAGCTACATTTTCACCAAGCCCAAACCCTCCTTCCCCACTGCTGATTCCTAATAAGAGCCTAATCTGTCTTCAGAATTATTCCCATCCCCTTTGACTGATTTTTATTGCCTTATTCTTATCCTACTCCCTTCTCCCCACTCCACTAATGCCAGTGGTCTTGATCTGGCATCTAGAAGGGTTCAGCAATCTTGAGAAGGCACTGTGCATAAATTAAATAAGAGTACAGAGATGAAACATAATTTTGGAAGGCATTATAGGGAGTAGAGAAGACTTAGCTAAAGGAACTAAGTTCTCCTTGTCTCAGGACCCCTTGCTTTTTATTAACACAATTTGTCCCAAGGCAAGGTGGACATATACACATCAAAGGGTGGGGTTAGGTACAAAATCCATTGTTAGATTGGAAGAATTTGCCTATGGCTGTTCAGGTGTTTGGCCAGTAGGAGGCAATAACATGTAGATTAAGATTCTCAGGGCTGTCTGGCAGCAAGCAATCATCCTTTTCAGGTTTATGGAAATGCCTTTAGCCATTCCCAATAGGCAATAACATATGTGACTCAGCCCTTATTGAGGCATTGGGAATGCCTTTAGCCATTCCCAATAGGCAATAATATATGTGACTCAGCCCTTGTTGAGTCCATCAACCTTTTGATGAAACTCTTGCAATTATGACATGCTGGAATTGGCTTCCGGCACCCCACCTCAGTTCATGCCTCATACCAGAGGCAGTCTTTCTAAAATTCAAATCTAACCAATGCACTCCCCTGCTTATCCATCTAAGAGGCTTCCAGTGCTCTTGGATACGGCCCAACACCTTCGCATCGTGTGTGTGGGTCCTTCTTAACCTGGTGCCTGATTCCTCGGGCCTCAACTCCTGCCACTGAGCCCGTGTCCAGAGCCTTGGTTCAGTCCTTCTGCTTGAAATGCCTGGCTCCTCAGCTGTGGTGAAATCCTGTGCAGGTTTTCCAGGCCTCAGTCAAAGGCCCTGCTGATGTCCAGGTAGGATTAACCAGCCCTCTCTCAGCTGGCGGTACAAACCACTTGGCCCACTGAGTTGCTATCACTCCGTTCTTACCTTAGCTGCACAGCATGCTTCTCAAATTTTCATTTCTTGCATCCTGAGCATTTGGCATCAGGTCTGGCATATGATAGGTGCTCAATAACCATTAAAGAACTATCAAAAGAAGTATAAAAGGTAAAAGGAAAGGGAACCAACATTTGGTAAGAACTTACCATGTACCAGACACATTACCTGTGTTCTCTCTTCAACTTCCCAACAGTCTGATGATTAGGTAAGATCATTTCCATGTCTATGAATGAGGAAATTAAGGCACTGAGAAGTTTAATAATTTGTTCAAGGTTACAGCTAATAAATGGCAAAGCCAGGGATGAAATCTAAGTCTGGAACCTAGCCCGCTTCTTACCCTGCAGATGGTTGTAGTACTGACATGGTAGTTGTCATTCCCACGATGCACTAATAACGTGGTCATAGCACTTTGCATGTCTGTCTCATCCATTACTGTTACTTGAGTCTCATCACAAAAATAGGAAGCTGGCACACTTTTACTAATGAAGAAGATAAAGTGAAAGGAGTAGCATGCCTGGCCCAAGGTCATAGCCTTGCAAGCAGCACAGCAGAAGCTCAAGTCCAGATCTAGCTCCAAGTCCAGCAGGGGTGGCGAGGAGGACGGACTCGGGAGGAATAGATACTTTGAAAGAGTCAACGAGCTGCTCAGCCTGGCGGACATCTCTCCCCACTTCTGTCGGTGGTCTGCTGGCCGTAGCAGCTGCTGGGAAGTTGGAAGGACTCACAGGCTGAGGGTCTCCACCATTTAAGAGGGCTGGGAATTCTATGCATAAGAGCGTGTTTACCTTGGAAAGAAAAAAAACAATGACAACATTAAAAGGAAGAGAACCCAGTCTACATAAACATAAAATAAAAAAGCTCCTTGGAGCCCAGACCTGGGC
Organism: Corynorhinus townsendii; assembly: GCA_026230045.1. Classification (NCBI taxonomy): domain Eukaryota; kingdom Metazoa; phylum Chordata; class Mammalia; order Chiroptera; family Vespertilionidae; genus Corynorhinus; species Corynorhinus townsendii. The sequence continues at coordinate 81,618,449 of JAPDVU010000008.1, forward strand.
AGCAATCTGAAGGCTCCCTTGGGCGGCTGCCCAGTGCTCGGCCCCAGGTCACCCTGTCGGCACTGCCACCAGGCCTGCCTGGGGAATCTCTGGCTCATAAAACCACAATTCTCTGGGAGCCTCATTATTCAAACACTTCCAGAGGCTGTGAGAGGCCAGTGGTGACTTTGGGAGAAGCACAATCTTATCTCCAGGGTGAATAGGACCATTTGTTGTTTATGTCCAGGAAAGGAGAGGCAGGAGAAAGGGTCCTGGGAGGAGGAGGGTGCTGAGCCCAGCTAGTCTGCAGCCCTCCAGGGCAGGATTACACTTCCACTTCCAGCTCCTGCTGTGGGCAAGCACAGCCCCTGGAAACAGCTCTCTCTGAGGAAATGGGTCTTTTGTGGTTCTGGCAAGAACACCCCACGTTAGCCAACCTGGCCTGACCTTCTCCCTTTAAGCAAAGGAGACACAGAAAATGTAGGAAGTGGGAGCAGTTCCGCAAGGCTCCCTAACTTCTCTCCGACCTTCTGGTGCCTGGGACCCTCCTCAGAGGCCCCCACTCTCCTCCCTGGAGGCCCAGGATGGCTGGGCCAGCCCCTGGCAGTGTCCCTCTGTGGCCTGTGGTCTGTTCCTTTCTTGTTCCAGCCAAACCCCAAGGCTGCTATTGGGCCTGGAGTCCTCTCCAGCCTTTCTGACAATTTTTGAGCTTAAGCTAAAAATAAACACCGGCTGGGACTTGAAACAGGCCTGCGCCCTGCCCTGACTTGACCTGGTTCTGCCCCTCTTGCCCGGCCAGCAAAAGCCCCCATATTTCAGGGAGAGCCCATCTGGGCTTGGCAGGCTGGCTGCCCGAGCTGGTTCCTGCCAGAGCACCAGGGCTCCATCGGAGGGTCCCACGTTTCCCCTTGCCTCCTGAGGCCTGGGCCTGGGGTTCCATTTAAGCTGACTTTGCAGGGTAGACGGTCATGATAGATGTGTATTTAGGTGGAACCTGGGAGAGGCAATTCAGTGAGAAGGGTCTTGGGGACCTTGTCCTGAGAGCATACTGGCATATGAAGGGGTTGTTTGTGTATTGCTGGTTGAACTTGGTGTCTGTGGAGAGAAGGATGGAGGCTGCTAGGGCTGGAGGCCACCAGCGCTGCACAGGCTGCCCTCTACACTTGTTCCATTAGTGACCACAGCAGTGGCAGTGGGCAGAGGCCACCCCCACCCGGAGAGAGTAGAATTGATTCCACCTACTGTCTGGGAGGGGAAAAAAGCCAGGTTATCTCATGCACTGAGCAATTTTTAAAATATTTTTTTATTGATTTCAGAGAGGAAGGGAGAAGGAGAGAGAAACATCAATAAGGAGAAAGATTCTTTGATTGGCTGCTTCCTGCACACACCACACTGGGGACTAAGCCTGCAACCCGAGCGTGTGCCCTGACCCAGAATTGAACCGTGACCTCCTGGTTCATAGGTCGACGCTCATCCACTGAGCCACTGGGCCTCGGGAAGGCCCGGGTTCCTCCACATGAGCTGGTCTGGGGTGGCCTAGGCCTCCGTGGAGAAGGGAGCATCACTTCCCAGAGGAGCAGCTGAGACCCTATGCGGTGAAAGGAACTGCAGCTGGGCATCCAGGCCCAGCATCTGCAGGAGCAACCCGACAGTGAGCAGACTAACCAACCAGTGTAATAGCAACGGGTCACCCATGCTTCCACATGCCTTAACCTCACCTCCACAGAGAACTGAGGAACGGATGGCGTTAATAAAGCTGCCTCTGTGAAATGTTGAAATTCCAGGAACAATGTTGCGTTTATGTCTGACTGGGCTTATTTCTGGAGTGAAAGACCTTGACTTCTGTGCAGTTCTGAACAGCATTTTGGAACTATAAAATGTTCAGAGCCTCTGCTTTCAAAGTGGGGTTGGTTCCGTATTGTTGGGATACCAGGGTCATTCCACATTCCCACAGGGTTAGATACCTTATTCCCATTCTCACGTTGCACTTGGCAAATGACTTCACTGGAACAACTATAAAACTTTATTCTTTACCATTTGCAACAGCATGGATGGAGCTGGAGAGCATTATGCTAAGTGAAATAAACCAGTCGGAGAAAGATAAATATCACATGATCTCGCTCATTTATAGAATATAATGAACAACATAAACTGATGAACAAAATCAGATCCAGAGACAGAGAAGCATCCATCAGACCATCAAACCTCAGAGGGAAGGTAGGGGAGGGTGGGGGTAAGAGGGAGAGATCAATCAAAGGACTTGTATGCATGCATATGAGCCTAACCAATGGACACGGACACCAGGGGGGTGAGGGCATGAGTGGGGGGGGTAGGGGAGGGCAATGGGGGGATAAGGACACATATGTAATACCTTAATCAATAAAGAAAAAATAATTTATTCTATTTTAAAGGCTCTTTTTGAAAATTCTCCCCTTCATTCACTAGAGTATAAACTGTTTGAAGACAGGCATTGTGTCTTATCAGTTTTAACTCCAGTGCCTAAAGTAAGTTCTAGTATTTAGTAAATGCTTAATAAAATTTTGTTGCATGACTGAATGAATTACAGTGAAACTTATCCTGTTTAAGTGTGTGCATGTATAAGAGTGTTTGTATGCATGTGTGTAGATGTGTGTGGATATGGTGGTGGTGGGTGTGCATGGAGAGTGGGGTTAGTGTGCAGGTGAGTGGAAGCAGCTTGCGTGCGGGGCACAGAGCCAAGGGCAGCCCTCTTCTGGCACCCTGGTGGCACGGGTTTGTCTCTGGACCAGAGTGCCTCCCGCATGCCCCTCTCTGCCGCACCCTGTGCCTTCCCTTTCCACGGCATCTATTAATGATCACAGTCCCTGTGGTTTATAATTACCAGTTTGACAAGTTCAGGAGTTCTCTGTTAATTATTATAATTAGCTTTCACTCAGTGCGGCTTCAGGAGTTTAACAACAATATTAACAATGGGGTACGACGATCAGGAATTGGCTACAAAGGACTGACTGGAAAGACTTCCTTCTGCTGTCAGGAAACTATCCGAAAGGGGAACCTGCACAGCAGCTCTCCCCTGTCTGCCCAACTCCCTGACTGGGTCTAAGTCTGCCTCAGGGAATTGAAACAACGGCTGTGGCCAGTCCTGCAAACCCCAAGTTTAAAATGAACCAGAGAAGAAAGAGGCCACTAAACAGACAGCTGTGAGCTATTCCTTGACCAGAAATCAAGCAGAGGCAGCAGCCAGAGAGAGAAGCCCGGACCATAGCTGCCGCTATGGCTCCAGACATGGGCCTTTCGGGAGTGCAGACATGTTCAGGGACTAGGAGCAGAGAGAGGCAGGTTGGGCCAGGAGGACCTTGACCTCCCTCCTCACCTCCAAAGCCCCCTGACTCCTCACTGCTCACCCCATATAGCCCAAAGTGCTTGTGTTGGCACCCGAGGCCACTCAGTAAGGCCCAACGTGTCTTTCGGGCATTGTCTGCACCAATCACTCTCTTGGTGCTTCTCTCCGACGGTCAGCACCCTGAGTGCCCGTTCCTACTTGTGTTCTGATGCTGTGACATTAGCAGCCAAAGACAGACAGATCCCAGCTTCACGGGGTTTGGATTCTAGTGTTGGAAGGCCAAAAAGGAACTTGAAAACTAATAAATAATGTCACTTAAGGAGATAAGTCCTCCGTTAACATCATAACCCAAACAGACCGAAGGCATAGAGCACAGTGGGGAGGCCTCTCCCCGCAGTGCCCGGGACAGGACCTGCATGAAGAGTATTCCAATCAGAGGAACGGCAAGTGTGGGGTCCCTGGGCAAGCACAGCTTGGCGCCTGTGAGCTCAGAAGGTGCGTCAGAGGGTGGGCTGTGTGAACGGGCGGCAGGGCTTCGGCCAGAGATGCTGGCAGGTGCCCATGAGGAGGCCTGTCTGCATTCGGGAAGCAGCTGAGGCTCTGGTGGGCTGGCAGGGCCCTCCTGTGAGTGTGATGGGGAGCTCAGCATCCTCAGCCGGCCCTCTCCTGCTGGCACACCTTTTCCCATAGAAGCCTAGGCTTTGACCGTTTGAGGATAACGCCCCTTCAAGTTTATTTTTCTGGACCAACCCTCAGCTCTTTAATAAACCTCTTTGTGCTAATGGGTGTGAGTGGGGGTCTTGGCTGGGCTCACCTGGCTCGCCTGGACTCCAGATGTCAGGTCCAACGGTGGGCTGCGCGGCGAGTGTTCATCCTGGGGCCAGCTGAAGGGGGTGCCTCCCAGGCGTGCACGGATGCAGTGGCCAAACTGTCAGGGAAGACAATTAAAGAGAAAAAGAAAGCAACACAGGGGAGAGAAGAAAAACATTTTTAAAAATCTCCTATAAAATCTGTAGTGAGATAAGAGAACGTTTACACTCAAGAAACAAGAACGGGGTACTATTCTTTTTAAAGAAACAATGAGATGACATGAAAGCGTTATGAAAGTTAAAGCTGTGGGGAGCGTAAGCACTCTTCCCACATTATGCATGGTGAAATGGCGGAGCTGATGTCACCCACATCTCATGGCTACAGAGCCGCGTTGTTGCTGCTCAGCCGTGCCCTGGCGAGCGGATTGCTGGAGCCGGGCCGGCAGCCTGGCGGGGAGGACTGAGCCTGCGCTTCATCGGAGGGCACCCTGTGTCACCTGTGTGATAACTGGAAGACACAGGCTTTCCATCTTCCAAGACTTTCAGCGCTGATATGAGAGAGACATCACACGTGCTCACAGGTGCTTCCCTAGTCTCAGCTGCCTGGAATCCCAGCCATTCTTTGTACTGGGATTTTATCTGATAAAGTTATGAGCATTCAGAACACAAAGTTGTCCTTTTATCAGACTTAGCGGGGCCTTTTCATAAAGTGGCAGCGGATCGAGGAGCCGGTTATACATCAGGCTGCTCATCCGGGTGGATTAGGCGATGATATATGTTTCAAGTCGGGAGAATGTAGTGGCAGATGGAACATCACCAACACCAGCGGCTGGCAGGGCCTCTGATGAATGGGCCTTGGCTCCGCTGCTGGTCCTGGGCCGTGGAAGGAGACGAGGCCTCAGCAGACCTGTCTCCTCTCTCCTGGGAGAGAAGAGAAAGACTGAGAGACAGTGGCTTCCTGTAGGTCAAACCACGCCCAGCAGAGCAGGACTGTGAGGTTTCATCACCTGCAGACAGAGGCTCCCACTCCCCGCTCCCTTCCTGCCTTTCTCCCTCAGGGAGACAGAGCCAGGGTCCACTGTCATGTTGATTATTGACACAGGTTATTTGAGGATGTGATGTAAATATGGGACAACCATGAGCTCCCAGACAGTGAACTGGAATAGAGAGACGGGCTCCAGGTCTCAGGAGACATGGTGGCTGACATCATTGGCCGCCCTGGGCAGGGACGTTGTTCACCCAGGAAGGTGAGAAATGGGGAAGCGCTGGCTTGCTATGCTAACCAGCAACTCTGCACGTGGGGGGCTCAGGAGTGGGGACTGCGTCACAAGCACAGACGGGCATAAAAGGTGTTCCAGGGGTGATCTAGCATGGAGAGGGTGTGCACCAGCAATGGGGACTTAGTTTTCTTTTTTTATAAACATTTGGCAACTCTGAAGTGGTTATTTCTACTTTTTCCTCCAGTGGCTGGGGATGGCACCATGCTCCTGGCCATACGCTCTGCCAGGGCTTCGGCTGCCTGTGGGCTGGCATGGCTCCAGCTGCTTTCCTCACTTTCCGGGCTGCTGGGAGGCTGCTACACTGTGGAGAAGCATCACAGCACTAACCTGCAGAGCCCTGTCCCGTGGTGCCGGCCATGCCTGATAGAGCAGCAGTTCACGGCTCCAGGACCTCGCTCCACAGCCGGTCCCTTAACACCTCTCCTGCACACGCTTCCCTGGTCTGGTCCCCAGAGAAGCTCAGGAGAACCCCACCCACCCATGGTCACAGGCTAGGCTCCTCCTTCTCCACCCTGCCCCTGCCTCCCAGTGCCTTGCACCTGTGCTAGCAGGCAGCAACCTGCCCACTACAAGCTGGAAGGAAGGAAGGAAGGAAGGAAGGAAGGAAGGAAGGAAGGAAGGAAGGAAGGAAGGAAGGAAGGGAGGGAGGGAGGGAGGGAGGGAGGGAGGGAGGGAGGGAGGGAGGGAGGGAAGAAGGAAGGAAGGAAAGAAGGAAGGAAGGGAGGGAGGGAAGGAGGGAGGGAGGGAGGGAGGGAGGGAGGGAGGAAGAAAGGAAGGAAGGAAGATTTAAAGCACAAGACAACAAAAAGAACATATCTGCACCTTTTGCTCAGAAATGGCATGGCCGAAGAGGTCTCAAGCATAGTGATTAACTTTCTCTGAAAGCCAGAGCACCTGGGAACACACCGAGACACAATAGGCTGAGCAAATATTAGACAAGTCCCTCTCTTCTGCATTGCCCACTTTGCTGGAGATGAATGGATTGACTTCTCAAACCCTAACGAGAGTGAACCAGCCAGCCTGGATCCAAGATCAACATCACTTGCTTTTCTTTCTGCCTTTCCTAATTTCTAGAGCAAATGTATACAAAATATTTATTTAAAATAGAGGCACTCAGGAAAGCAAGCTGTGCAAATAATTAGTGATCTGCAGCTTTTGTGTACCTGATCTGGGGACCCCAGGCTGAGGGCTCCAACCTGGGCTTGCCCAGCAGAAGGCTCCTGGCACTGCCTGGCAGAGAAGTGGTGTTACCTGAAGCCCTTTGACCTCTCCAGGCGGTGATGGGGCGGGAGGGGTGAGTGGGAGCTGTGCATCCAGGACACCAGAGAGCACGGAGGCACCCATTCTCTCAAGAAAGAACTAGGGATTAAGTAACAAAAACCAACCAACCAACAAACACACCCATAACAGCATGGTGCTTGCCAGAAGGCAGGAGAGTGGGGGAGGGAGAAAAGGGCAAAGAGGGGATAAATGGTGATGGAAGGAGGCTTGACTTGAGTAGTGAGTACACAATACAGATGATAAGTTATAGAACTGTTCACCTGATACCTATGTAATTTTATTAATCAACTAATAGCCCGGCGCACGAATCCGTGCACCAGTAGCTCTCTGTGGGGCCTGGCTGCTCTGCACCCGCTGCCCAGAGGCTCTCAGCTACCCAGAGGCCCTCTGGGCACGGAATACTTGCCTCATCGCCGCGGTGACAAAGCAAGCATTCTGCCAGGCCACTCACATGACCTGCTCTCAGCGGTCACCCCCCAGGGTCTGGGGGACTCCAGTGGGGCTGAGAGGACTGGGCGCCGCCATCTTTGTGATAGAGTGATAGTTAATTTTCATATTAGATAGGATGTCATCCCAATAAACTCATTAAAACATTTTTTTAAAGAAAGAGCTGTGTATTTGCGAGTGGGTGCAGGGTGTGAGGAAACACTTTCTAGGTGCACTAACTAAATTGCAATGCAGTGAATAAACAGGGTTCAGGGCTGCTCAGGCTTCCTCCAGGGCAAGGGGTGGGAGGATGAGGGGAGGAAGCTAGGGGAATCGAGGTCAGAGACGGTGCCAACAATGAAGGCAAGGCTGTCTGGAGGCAGGAGTACACTTGACGTGACCTCTCGATGTCCCCATCTGCTGGAGCCAGAATCTGAAGGAGCCAGCATTGGGTGACGCTGCTGAAGTCATGGTGCTTTATCAGCAGTTCAGGGACTGAGGCCCAGAGCGGTGAAAGGGCTTCCTGATGTCACACAGCAAGGGAGTGGGGAGGCAGGGATTGCAGGCTTGCCTGTCCCGTTAACCTCCTGTGACTTCTCCTTCTGGGCTCAGCTGTCTCGGAGCCCCCAGCACAGGCTGGTCATGCCCTAGACAGACTGGCCCCTGGCCAGAGCTACCCATTCTCTAACTTGGAGTGACCATGTGGCCCAGACCCCTGACAGTGCTCCGCGCTCAGCCTGACCTTGCCCTAGGCACTGTATGCCTCCTGTGTCAGGATGCTGGCTACTTTCAGATAGTCAGTCAGTGCCCCAATCCTGCTCTTACATGGTCCTGGCTTCTCTTCTTTGCCCAGTTTTTAAGGTGAAGGTCCCAGCATGCCTTTCTGATGAGTTCACTTGCATTAGGACAAAATGGATGGGATCAGGCTTCCCTCACTGCTCTAAACCCCTGTGCTGGTGGCCACTGGGATGTGACATTTTCATTTTTCCTTCAGGAGGGAGAGAGGTTTTTATCTTTTTGCTGGAAGAGGAGTGACAGGGAAGCCACAGTCGCCAGGGCTGAAGACAGACTGTGGTTTCTCATCATTAGAATAATTAAAGTATACAGACAGAAATGTGGTTTTACTTCATAACTATATCCTGTCAACTAAATATTTCATTTAGACCTCATGCCTGAGCTAAATGAGAATCTGGAGCAAAACTGCACTATTAGAACACACTTAATTATTGATTCCGCCAGGCAAAAATGGGGAAATAAGGACGTGGGCGCTGCTCTGCGTCCTCTTATCAGGCATCTCCAGCGCTAACGTGCACTTGAGCAGCTGCTATTATCCCGGGAGCCCACCACTTCCAGCTGCAAAACGCACAACTCCCCACCAGCCACATGGAGCCAGATTGAAGGAGACAAGGAAAATACACCCTCTCTGCAGCTCATTTCTTCTGATGGGAGTGTGTGGCGGGTGGGGGGAGGGGTGAAGGGGGGCGGTGAGGACAGAGGTCCTGCTGCCTGCACCTGGAGGGCGTCTCCACACTCCTAGCTCTCATGTGAGAAGAAAAGGAGCCAGACCATCACAGTGCAGAAGAGACCAGTGGTTTCACTAGCTCTCCATCTGGAAATGTTGGGCATGCTATCTAAATGCCTCGTACTTCTTTACTTTTTAAAAATAATGAAGACAATGGTTTATGGTCCCAGCACTAACAAGGACTCGGGGCCTCATCTCATTCAGCCCTCTCATTTACCCAGACAGAGTTATTGAGGTTGTGGAGGCTGGAGGGACGTGCCCAAGGCCATATCCTGTTAGTGAGAATGATAGACTTCAAGTTCCATCTAATTGTTTTTTCCAGAGAAGAGAGAGTAGAGCAGTTTGGAGTAGAGTTAGGAAGTGCTGGTAATGGTAGTGTCTGGGGGTGGGGGTGGGGATGATGTGATTATATAATGTACCTGTAAGAAGGCCATGTTAGAAGGTCAAAGTCAAAATTTATTTTAAATACAACTTTGTATTTTTAACTACATTGTAGCATTTCTCTTGCTATAGAATTATTAAAATAACCCCATAATTCATCTGTAATTCCTCTAGTTATTTATTCACCTATTTATCATTCCACTCACAAAGCTATTATTGAATTTCTTATCTTTTTTCTCTCCCTCTCCCCCTTCTCTCTCTCCCTCCAAATCCATCCAAGAAACACTTACTGGGTCCTACCTTGCTCACGATGTTGGAAAATGGACATTCTCAGGAACATTACTAAGAACAAACTCCCCAAGGAAAGGCACGGCCTGCTGACTCACCTAGGAGCCCAAATATGACTTTTATTTTTCACCTATGTGTGCTCAGTGAGGTACTTATGACCAAAGGTAAAGACGCTCAAAGATCTTCTGAAGATCAAGATTAGAATTAACAAGGTGGAAGAGCCTTCAAGACATCCTGTCTCTACTTCGGCTTCAGGTTAGTCCTTGAGTTAAATCCTACCGTCTTGTCAAATGGTGTCTTTAATGTCCCCACAAATTACCTCGCTTCATGTTTCTCTCCCTTTGGGATGACCAAACATGCCAGTTGCCCAGGACTGAGGAGATGCCCCAGCAGAGGAGGACATCTTGGTCACCTGCTTCCTTTGTCCACACAGCTCCTTCTATCTGGACTGTAATGTTCTCTGTCTATACAAACCCTCCTCAGCTCAAGTTCTAACGCTTCTGCAAAGATGTACTTCACTATTTTCCTTCTTTAAAATTTTATCGTAATTGGAGTCCTGGCCAAGTCTCTTGTGTGTGTGTACATGAAGTCGCATTGCCCAGTCTTCTTTATCTGTCTGGGGATCTCTAATGCTACTGGAAACTTCTTCCGGCCAGAGACTGTGCCCCACTCCTATCCAGCATTCTGCTACTGCAGCTCTTACAGACAGAAGTTCTCTGTTTCATCTAACATTATCCCCTCCTGCTGCATTTTAAGACTGGGAATGTTTATTCTTTTCTCAGAAAAGACAGGCAGGAACTCGCTTTGCACCAGCACCAGTCCTTCTAGACATGCCCGTCAGTGACTGAAACCCTCCCAGCCCTTCCACTCTTCCTTCTTAATGAGGCTCTTCCTTCTGGTCTGCCCTCTAAGTCACCATTCCTCTTCCATATCACCCCAGCTTTCCTTTCCAGTCTTCAAATGCAGAGTCCAGATGGGACCTGCTGTCAAAAGTGAGCCTAGAAGGCTGTTTAGCCAGGTGCCGACAAGCTTTATCACCTGGTCCCCTGGAGGAGGGAGGGGTTGGGGAGGTCTGGGCAGCAGTGCTGTCTTTCAGAAGGACTGGCATGTCAGGACCCAGCTTTTCTTTGGACATCCCTCTCTCCTGTCACCAGCAGGGCTTGTGATTGCTGGCCTGGCCCGGAAACTCGCTGTGGCTGCCCAGGGGACTGCTGCAGCTTCTCTGTGCACTAATGGAAAAGAAAACATCCACGTAGGCCTGTGGGTCACACAAAGCAACTGGCAGTTTGTGGTGTTAAGAAAAACAACACTGGAGGGTCAGAAGATGGAAAATAGGACATCGATCGCATGCGAAGACTGGGCAAGTGACTAGGCCTGGGAGGCTGGCTCTTGCCTGTGGCTGGACTTGTGTTCTCTCATGACTCCTGAAAGAGGGCATGTTCCTGTATTCCCTCCTCCCCCATTTCCAAGCCATGAGGGAACAACAGAGACAGTGAGGGTGACAGGAGTGTGGATGGCCCATTGCAAAGGTGGCTGCAATGTTTTTGCCTCCTGTACCCAGGCCTCTTGCAATGTGACTTTGCCTCCTCCCAGCATGAGAAGGAGTCTATTTTCTCATCCCTTAAATCAGGACTGATTTTGTTTGTTTGTTTGTTTGCCAATAAAATGTCACAGAGGTGAGTGTGCCAGTTCTGAGCCTAGAAATCAGAGCTTTTGTGTGATCCGCTCCCTCTGTGTGCTCATTAAGATATTTATGACCAAAGTTGAAGAAGTTCAAAGGTCTTCTGAAGATAGGTATTAACCAATACCTCCCTCTATTAGAGAAGGCATTGCTGTGAAAGGCCTGAGATGGCCTGCTGGAGGATGAGAACTAGGTGGCCTGTCATATGCATTGTGGTTGCCACAGCTACCCACCAGTTGACCACGAGCACAGGAGTGAAGCCAGTCAAGATCAGCCTGGCCCAAGTCAGCTGAACCAACTGTGGATGTGCAGATATGTAAGTAATAATAACTGTTGACTATTTTAAGCCATTGGGTTTGGCTGTTGTTTTCTATGCAGCAAGATTTAACTGATGTAGGGAATGAGTGGAGGGACAAGGTTTTTCTTCCAGATTCTAAGGGAGATGGGATGAATCTGGTTCTTGATTACACACAGGAATCTCCACAATCTGGACTCCTTTTCTCTCTTTGGCCATACGTCTCACCACTAATACCCCTCCACACCTCCCTGCCTCTCCCATACATATAAAGGTCTTGTTTGCTGAGCTCTGTGTACAGTTTGAACCCTTGCTTTGGCTTCTACTTTCCGCTTCTGGTATCTTGTCCCAGTTCTCACCTTCTTTCCCTTTGCTGGCTAATTCCTACTCAATCCTCAGTCTTCAGCTTGGCTTCCACTTCTGTCTGCCATTGCTGTACCTCTGTCTTTAGTTCTCTTTATGTCTGCCTCTCCAACACTTGCAACATTATGCTAAGATCTGAATGCCCCCCTGCACCGCCCCCCCCTCCCCCCCGCCCTGCCCGTCGCCTTCAGGGACCACTGACTGTTATTTGATTCAAACATTGATGCAGCTTAGGTCCTAATTCAGACATTCACTCATGGGTTGAGCTACCGCACATTTCAAAGCACCCAGGAGATTATACTAGTAATGTGCGTCAGGCCTGAGAACGCTTGCAGATCTAGTGTATCTGAGAAAAGCTGTGTGTGTGGGAAGCCCCTGATGCCCACACCTGCAGCTGTACTCCATTCCCTCAGCTTTGCCCTAAGCCTCTGCTCCTTGTCTGAGCACCCAGGCCTGTACCTCCAGGGTTACTCTCCTTGCCTGAGGCCATATTCTTCTGCCACTTTGGTCTCAACAGAGAAGTGATGGGGAAAGATGAGGTTTCTCTTTGTTGTCCTATTCAATACTTTACACAAAACCACAAACAAAGGCTGTTTTGTATAAGCTATTTTACAGAAAGGATACAGGGCAAAGCAGAGAGGTAGCACATAGCAAAGACCTGAAATGAATTGAGCTTGGTCAGAAAAGTCCTTTGCATGGTTCCATCACCATCAGTTTCTCTGACCTTTGCCTCTTTGTGTTAATGGGTTCTTTTTTCAAATTCACTTGGCTTTCCCAATTTATATCCATTCCTACCTCTTTACTCTTCTGACTTGGGCTACAGATGCAGACTGAAATCCCTCTTTATAATAATTTAGAGCAATTCCCTGAGTTACTCCTTTGGCCCACCAGGCCCTGGGCTCTGACTCATAGCCCCACGTGGCCCATCAGGTGAACTAGAACCAGGATGCAGCTCCGTTGTCTGTCATTTTTGCCTGCTTACTTATCTGTTTCCCCAGTAGAGAGCGAGCAACTTCGGGGAGGGGGGTTGTTTCCAGGTGCTCATGTTCACCAATGTGTTCTCAGGGCCAATGACTGACACCAAGTAGATGTTCCATAAATATTTATTGGATGAATGATGTGTGGATGAAATGATTCAGGGGATCCTGTGGGCCAATAGGAAGCTGAGCAAGGAGTGCAGCTTAGCCCGATAGGAGTGAGACCTCGATGGGGGATCCCTAGGGAATGCCAAGGGTTCAGTTCAGCTGTCCAATCTACAAGGAGAAAGATTGATTTGAAACTAGACAGGCTAAAGGGTCCTAAGATGAATGGCCTAGAATGAAGTTGGCGCCTCCGTACCTCAGCTTTTCAGCGCTCGTGCACGTCTCAATGCTCTTTTCTCTTTCCTTCTAGTTGTAGAACTTCCACTCAGCCAGCTTTCCCGTGGTTCTGGGTGATAGACGTTTTGTCTTTTAGTTGCAGTTTAAATTGTTGTGGGAGGCAGCAGTTTAGGTGTTTACCTACGCCGCCATCTTGGATTCCTCCCAAGCAGGATTTCTTTTCCCTTATGGAGTTCTTTTGCCCACAGGGACCACCTATGCATCCTGGAAAGATTCAGGTAGCTAAATTTTCCAATTTCCCCCAACCTGTGCCCTTTCTAGGCTCCTTGGATGTAACTATTTCTCTCTTTTCCACATCCAGTGTGGCTAGAGAGCAGGTCCAATTCCTGAGTAGAGGCGAGTGGGGATTGAGAAATAAAAGAAAGAGACAAGACAGAGATAGAAAGAAAAGCTGGGTCCGGGTGGACCGCTGCCCTCTTCTGATGGAGAGATAGTGACCCAGAGCTGATACAGTGCATTTATTTTATACCCCCAAATACCAGGAAGTTTCACCAAAAGGTTAAGACAAAGGAGATTATTTGCATTCTTGAGTAGACCCCAGCATTCCTGGTGCTAGGCTGGATTTACATATCAAAGCCCACTCCCTGACACCTGGGCAAAGATAAGAGTCAATGTTGAGAACACATCTGCCTTTTTGGTAAAACGTGTAACCAAGACGTGGCTTTGCCTGTCGCCTTGGGTTCAGCTGACAATTTAAAGAAGGGCCCATGTGCTTTCTCAGGGGCTCTCTACATCTCACCCTTTTTTGTTTTTAAGCTACTATAATAAAAGTGAAATTTAAACATCAAGAACAAAGCTCTAATATTAAAACAAATTGCAAACAATGCCAATGCAAAAACCAAGCTACTTAAATGTTATCATTTTAAAACTTGAACATCAAGAGCAAAACGCTGGCTATTAAAATAACAAAACAATGTCAATGCAACACAGCAATAAGAAAGAAATCAAAACTACAGACATGTTAACATTTTTTGCTGCTTTCCATGTTTTATTGGAAGCAATATCCTCAGTGTGTTATCCACCTCTCTGTGCCAACATGAAATGAAAGAAAGTTTCTTTTGCTGCTGGTGTATATTCACTCAGAGTCTTTGGACTTGACTGTGCAAGACTCCACAGAAGACCGGCAGCCAACGGATGCTAGCATAAGTAAGAACATGGTTGAAGAAGTAGCTTCAACTTCTTGCTTTTCTACTTATCAGCTTGGCTTCAGTTATTAACTTCTTCAGATGACCCCATATTGGCACCTCGGTCCCTTGAGTAGCCTTCAGTTTTCTTCTTCTTCCACTTTGCCCTTATTGGGGCAGCACTCAGTCCTTTTGAGTGAAGGGACAAGGAGCTTCTCTGGGTCCACTGTGGTGAGGCACTAATGCTCTGGCACCCAAATTGGCTGCACTGCTCCTTCTGGAAAGATACAAAACACAACCTCTTCCCCACATTGTTACTGAATCTGATAAAACTCTTGTCTGGTCTGTGCTTCCTTCCACCTAACTAACTTGGTGGAGACTATTGTACAGGATGCCTGATGGCTTTCGGCTGCTGTATGACCCTGTGCATTGCAATTCAAAAAATTTAAAGTACAAAGAGTATGACTGAGTTTGTTTTGAGGTGACACATAACATCCGTCTCCTCCTTTTTGTTTTAGTAATTGATTCTAAAAGTATGATTGGCTCTTTCCACTATTGAGTGACACTCATTTTGCCAGATTTGGTTAGGTTTAAGTCCTTGGGTATTTACCCTTAAAGTTGGCACAGAGAGGTGGATAACACACTGAGGATATTGCTTCCAATAAAACATGGAAATTGTCATTCTCAAATAACATTTTGAAGGCTGAAAAATAAATGAAAAGTTCCTCTGAATTAGTGTGTCCTATAGTAGCTGTTTTAATAATTTTGGCCATACTTACCACATAAGCACTATCACTATAGGTTGATGGGCTCTGTAGCAAAATCTGTTAAGGCATAAATAAGAGCTTGTATTTCTATTAAAATATAAGGTGTTTGAAGGACCTTTGCTCTCCTGATGCAGTAGATCCAGCCTTTCCAGAACTGGATCCATCCGTAAAAATGGTTAATGCCTGAGGTAATTTTATTTTTTGCACAGAAATATGACTGTTTTGGATTCATAGCATGTTTAGTAATTTTACTATGAGATGAACCATCAATAAAAATTTTTGTTAATACTTCAGGAACAGGTTTTTGTCCAGTACAATTAAAATTTATTGAATATTCACTTATTTCAAGTAGCCGATTTTAAATAATTTGAAATAAGGTTTATTTTTTAACTTCACTTGTAAACTTCTACAATTAGTCTTTAAATAACTTTAACATAAACTGTATCAGGGAGGCAAAAACACAAATTATTTACTTCAGTTTATGAGGCCAAATATATTGACTTGCAATTACAATCCTTATGACATTTGAAGGAAATGTCTTTATTTCCTTCCAGAATAATTTTCAGGCTACAGAGAGTTTCACTTAAGAATCTTTGTCTTTCTTTACACCAAAAATAAGTACTGGGTCATACATCTGAGTAGCCATATCACAAGCACTTTTACTTTACTGTCAGATTTAATACTTTAACAACAATCTTAGTTTACACTGTAAATATCAGTGAAAGAGATTTCAAAAATTTTAAATTTCTCCTTTTTATAAGCTAGAATTTTATTTTTAAAGAGTATCCCTTTTGGCTTATTTGCATATACAGAGGGATTATGGGAGATCTCAGTAACTTTCTGTACCAATCGGTTCAATCAAAAAATATTTAAGAGAGAACAGACTTTTGAAAACTTTTCAGGGTCCATGAAATGTCTGAAAGTTATTCTCAAAGTCTTGAAATAATTTGGAAAGATAATAAAGATTATATACTGATTTAAAGATTATATACTTAAGTTATCTTAAAGAATATCAATTACATTTAAACTGGTTCACAGAATTAATCCTCTTTTTTAATTAGACCAATAAGTAACATATTTTGAATTCCTAATTATCAGAGAAAACACAAAAATTATTTTCTCAAAAATAAATTGCTATACTCTAGGCATTTAGTTACCACAATTATATAATTTCTTTCAATTTAATCTGAACCTTAAACTTTCAGAGCTTCAAATTTTAGGTAGCAACTTAAATACTTAGCATTTCTCAAATCAATTATTACTTTTACATTTTTTAAGGATACATTTCAAATAAAATACAAGGCATATTCAATTAATAGATTAAATTCTATCCTCTAGACTTCATATGAGGCATACTCAGATCAACATTTCAGTATTATATCATTTCAATATATTTAGATATAAGTTTTTTGCATTTGACTTAGTAAACTTCAAAGTTTTTAAGTTTCCAGCCAACAGGCCTGGCTCAGAAGCTTGACTTTTATTTTTTTCCCAGGTCAAATCCGCCATCTTTAAGCATGGCGAAGATGAGATCTTTTAAAATGGCTTTCTCGGGGAGTGGGCATCCAATATTGGATCGCCATGTGTCTCCCTTCCCCCACCTCCTTCTTGCTTTGGGGGAAAATTCAGTGATGGTCTGGCGTCTACTGTTTTTATTTTCATTTTTATTTCAATTTTTATTTTTATTTTTTAAGGAAAGAAAAAGATTTTTTAAGATAAAGAATCATTAGCAGTTGCTGAGAAATTCCTTTAATCCTTTCTACTTGGTTCAGCCCCATACAAATAGTTTGAGCCTCCAACAAAATGAAATATGAAGTCACTTTCGGCCAAACACCAGCATCCAGACATAAAGGCTGGGCAGCTGCGAGCAAAACCTTTCTTATCCCGCTCACAGTGATGCTTGTCCCACTCTGCATCAAACTGTAGTTCCTGCTCATGTTTAAGGGGTAAATCTTTATCAGATGGGCTGTTGACTGCAGTCACAGGAGCAGAGGCAGAGGAGGCACAGAGGGAGGAGGTGGTATTCTTAGAGATTTGCACCCCTCCACTGTAGGCTATAAGGCTGTGGTCACATCCCGCTTAGACATTCTTAAACTTTCCTACGCTGGATCAAGACAATCACAAATTAAAGTAGGAATAGGAATCTTCTCTGGACCTTCTGCTGTGTATTGGTCATGCAACTGCTTTCTGACCTTTTCCCACGTTTCATCAACAAAACTTAAGAAATCAAGAATCTGACTACGCTTAACAGAGCATCCTTGAGCTTTGAGCATAGTTTTAAACATTTGAGAATTACCCATGTTTTACACCCAGTTAATACAACTTGCAACAATCTGCTCCTTACCTTACTTCTTTAATGTGTGGTGTGCACACTTCTTGGAGCGACCCCCTCACTTCTTGCCTCTGTACTCAGCGGGACCACTTTAGGTGCCAGATGTAACTATTTTGTCTCTTTTCCACATCCAACGGGGCTAGAGAGCAGGTCCAATTCCTGAGTAGAGGCGGGTGGGGACTGAGAAATAGAATAAAGAGACAAGACACAGAGATAGAAAGAAAAGCTGGGTCCGGGTGGACAGCTGTCCTCTTCTGATGGAGAGACAGTGACCCAGAGCTGATACAGTGTGTTTATTTTATACCCCCAAATACCAGGAAGTTTCACCAAAAGGTCAAGACAA
Source organism: Corynorhinus townsendii (assembly GCA_026230045.1). Taxonomy (NCBI): domain Eukaryota; kingdom Metazoa; phylum Chordata; class Mammalia; order Chiroptera; family Vespertilionidae; genus Corynorhinus; species Corynorhinus townsendii. The sequence continues at coordinate 81,636,021 of JAPDVU010000008.1, forward strand.
AGGAGATTATTTGCATTCTTGAGTAGGCCCCAGCATTCCTGGTGCTAGGTTGGATTTACATATCAAAGCCCACTCCCTGACACCTGGGCAAAGATAAGAGTCAATGCTGAGAGCACATCTGCCTTTTTGATAAGATATGTAACCAAGACGTGGCTTTGCCTGTCGCCTTGGGTTCAGCTGACAATTTAAAGAAATGCCCTTGTGCCTTCCCAGGGGCTCTCTACACTTGGAGATCATCAGGGATGTCAAAAGCACGAGAAAATATATGTGAACCCTTGCTCCTCAGAAATACTTTGTGGCCAGTCCCTAGACAGGACACCCCAGTCTCCAGGTAGGACACCCCAGTGGGTGCCCAGCAGGAGCTCCATCTCCCAGTGAGGCCGTTCATTCCTCCGCACTTGGCAGGGCAGTCGGTCGTAGTTACAGAGCTTGAGTGTAGGTCTGGGTGAGGCCAACGAGCTCCTGCCCAAGGTCTGCAGCCTTGGAGCTGTGTGCCCTTCCCACCCCTTTGGGTCCCTGACACTCACTGTGAAACTGTTAATCATGGTGCTTGCTTCACAGGTGAGTGTGATCATTTAGCAGGTGTGTGAGCACACAGTAAGAATGCTGTTTTTCTCCACTTCTTTGCTTTCAGAACCAGGAAGCTTCAGAGAACAGTTCAGGAGCCCAGTGACTAGAGTTTTAGTTCTGGTCACCACATAGCAGGGTGACCGTTGCCGGGGTTCTTGTTCCAGCATTAAGAAGGGTTCAGCAATCTGGAGAAAAGCTGTGTGTAACTGAAGTAAGAGTCCAGAGATGAAAGATAATTTTGAAAGGCATTAGGGGTCAGAGGAGCCTAACTAAAGAAACTAAGTTCTCCTTGTCTCAGGACACCTTGCTTTTTATTAATACAAATTGTCCTAAGGCTAGGTGGAGATATACACTTCAAAGTGTAGGGTTTCATCTACAGAGTCCATTGTCAGAATGGGGAATAGCCTATGGCTGTTCAGGTGTTTGGCCAGTAGGAGGCAATAACATGTAGATTAAGATGCCCTGAGCTGTCTGGCAGTAAACAATCATCCTTTTCAGGTTTGGGGAAATGCCTTTAGCCATTCCCAATAAGCAATAACATATGTGACTCAGTCCTTGTTGAGTCCCCAAATTCCATCAACCTTTCCATGAAACTCTTGCAATTATGACATGCTGAAATTGGCTTCTGGCAGACTGTAGGTGGTCATTTTACTTCAATATCTTGCGTTTTTTTCACGTAAAGAATGAGATGGTAATTTCACAGATTTGAATGAGGGTTATAAAAAAGACACAGTGGATGGGAAGAGCTTTGAAAGGTAATCAGATGCAGGATAGCAAGACTGGAAGGCTTCACCGAGAGGTCAGGGAGGCCAACCTTCCCCTGCCCATCCAGACTCCACATGGAACCTTTAGCAATAGAAAACCCACTCAGGTTTTCTGTTAAATGGCACTGTTTCAGAGTGGGGTAAATGCAAAGGTTTTTTAAATTACTTTAAAAATGTATGTGATAATACTGTTGGATACTAATTTATTTTTTAAAGGAAAGGCAGGCTACCACATGCAGCCCTCATTTGGATGTGTCTGGGGCCTTGGAAGCTTGACTAGCCCATGTTCTCCTACAGATGGACCATGAGCACTTGTTTGGAAGTTCCAGCAGGGAGCACAGCTACCTATACCCTTGACCGAAGACCGGTCCTCTCCTGGGGGGTAGAGGGTGGGACAGTCATCCTCTTTCACCGAGCACGCAGCTTTGGGAGGGACACATGTGCACATGGATTGGTGAGGGAGGAGGGGACACCCGCCTAGCCAGCCAGTTCAGCTGAATCAACCCTGGCAACCAATGGGGTGACAGGCGTCGCAGCCAGATTGCCCTCACATCCAATTATTTTTTGCTAGCCACTGTGATTTTTCCAGGTGCCTAGCAGTGAACCATACAAACTTGCTGCCTGCCCTAATGAAGCATATATATGGTGCCATGTTAGAACAGTCTTCATTCATTGAAGTGAATTAGATTCCCTGTAACTTCCAACCACTGATAAGTGCTAGCATCCACATCAATACCACCTCCTTCCCCAAAACAGGCATGTGTGCACACACACACAACAGGGTGTCTCTGTTGCAGCTCTCTTCAATTGCTCTTCCTGCGCCAGGGTGAGCAAAGTGCCCTCCTTTGTTTTCTTCCATCCCCTGGAGATTAAAGAGGCAAGACATTTGCATATGATTCCAGAGTTAGTGTTTCCGAAGAAAGAGTATAATAGTTAGGATAACAAATAAGACTATCTGGCTCAGCACAATAGAAATTTGTGTATTTTTTCCCACCCATCTAACAGATTCATACTCTGTCCTCTTCCACTAAACTTGCCGCATAGAATTTATCTTTCTCCCCACATTGTGGAGGAAGCAGAAACGGAGCAGAGGAGAATGTCTGAGGCCGCAGAATCTGAGAGCCAAGAATGAACTGGACTGCCCTTGTATTCTGGCCTCTGGGATAGGCACATGGAACAGAAACACCAGATCAGGGGGAAGTAAAGGGGAAGGACTGTGGGAAGGAAGACAAGTGAAGAAGCAATGCAGAAAGTCAGAGCACCTGCTGGGATGTTTTCTAAAGGCCAAGGCCCTGCCCCTCTCCCTGGTGCTAGGCCCAAATACTCTGAAAGGAACCAACCTCTAGTTCCCTTTCCCTCTCTACTTCCTATTCTCCATGACTTTGGGGCAGATCACAGACACCTTTTACAAAATAACTTTTTAAATGTCAATAGGATCCAGGGAGTCTTTTGATTAAGAAAGGTAGGTGAGTCTGTATTCAGAATGGGTCAAGCTAACCCCACTTTTTGGTCTTATAACAAGCATCAGTCCACACCCTCAGTTCGAAATAGTCACAGTGAAAAATAGCCACCAGCAGATAATTACCTGCCTTGGGATATGAAGCCATCTCCCTCAACAGATCTCTCCAAAGCAATCACAAGAGATGCCTCTGAAGCCATGTGGGTTACCAGCCCCTTACATTGACCACCTTCCTGTTGATGCTCACTGTCACTTCAGCTGGGCGTTGGAACGGAGCACATCATCCTGATGTGTCTGGACAGTTCAGTGCACAGTATGTTGGGATTATTAACCCTCTTACTCAGGATGCTACATTTCTATTAATGTTACATTAGTTTTGTTGAAAGTCATTTGTCATATGTTAACATAAACACACACACACACACACACACACACACACACACACACACACACACAAACATTGAAACCTGTAAAGAATTTTTGTGAGTTTATTTGAGCCAAACTGTCGACATATGCCGGGAAGCAGAACCGCAACTAATTGAGATAATGCTCCGGAGAAAGGCGGGTGGGTTACATTTGTATTTATACACTGCAATCAAAGGAGGGATATAGGTGGGTTACATGAATTCATTGGTGATAGATTAAGGAGGAGGGATAAAGCAAAACAGGGGAGGGGGAAGGAGAAACCCCTGGGGTTGGATAAAAAGTAAAATGATGGACACATACTCAGGTGGGTGCAGGAACAATTAACATAACAATGAAGGAATTTGTTGTATCTGTCCTGGCACCCACCACATTTGGCTGTGCCCCAGGGGCTCCAGAAAAAGGGAAGTTACAAATTACCCAGACATTTCAAGGGTATGTTATCATAGATGCAAAAAGACAGGCTCAGTTAAGGTAAAGATTGACCTTGTCAGTGAAGATACCGGCCTATGACATAACTGCCCACCATCACTGCGTTTAGTTAAAGTTTAATTTCACACCATCCTTTGTGGTTCCTTTAGGTATCTGAGTTTGCAAGACTACCATGCAGGCCTCCCCTGAGCTTGTCAGGTCATCATGTGGCCCCTTGCGTCCACACATACTATTACATAATGAGCTCACAGTCAACTAATTCCTTCTGATTTTGTTTTACACGAATTTCTGGAAAACTAAGGCTTTTCCCATTCTGTACTGGCACAAATAATTTTAGCTCTAAGGGTGGGATTTTAAGTGTAGTCTGATAAATTTCATCTTCTGCATTCTATCCCATCCTTCCACCCTGCCTTTTGAATCTAGATTTTGTTATCCAGGGTAACTAGCTGTCCCTCCCAGCTGGGTGCCATCTGCAACTCTGATAAGCAAGCTTCTTCCATGATTCAGGCAGACTTTCTGGTGGTCAGATTTCAGCAGCCTGCTGGTCTGCAAAGACTGTGGTTAAAGTGAGCTTCTATCCCTTTGCAGATATATTCAATGAGAACAAAATTAGTAGGCCAGCCAACTTATGGATAAACTACTGCCTGCAGACAAGGTTACAGGTGAAAAACTCAAATGATTTTATTTTACTTTTTGTGTTTCTGCTACAAAGTGAAAGGAAATATCAGGAAAATGCTTTCTGTTACAAAAAGAAATTGTTAAATTTTTTGTTCTTATTTGAAGGCTAATAGATGTGTAATAAGTATATCAACTTTCAGGTACTCAAGGCAAAAACCTAATTTCCCCAGTTAAATCAGTTCTTTCCCTAGTCTGACCCTTCTCAGAAAATAATGATTCCATTCTTCCAGTTGGTCAGGCCATAAATGTTTGGTGTCACCTTCGACTTTTTTTTCTCTCACCCCCAAATGTAAATAATTAACAAACCATTTTGGCTCAATCTTGAGAAGGTATCTAGGACCTGATCACTGTTCACCACCCCAACTGCCACCATCCTGTCCAAGCTGCCTGGCTTCTTGCAATAGCATCTTCTCTTGTATTCTATTTCCACCTTTACCCAACTATAGTCTATTCTTAAAAACAAATAAACAAGTCAGATCATGTCACTCCTCTGCTTACTAGTAAAACCCTTTGGTAGCTCTGAGGTTACGTAGAATAAAGTCCAAATGATCTCCAATGGTCCACAGCCCCCTAACTGATCAGGCCCGTCTGATCCCCAGGGTCCCTCTCCAGTTGCTGCCCTTTCTCATTATCCTTCAGCCACAGCTTTGGTTGTTTCTAGAACATCTCAGCAAGAACTTTCTCTGCCTGGTGTTTTCCCTGCTGGAATGCTTCCTTCCTGGCTGTCTGCATGCTCACTCCCGCACTCCATCAGGCCTTTGTCACATTAGGAAGCCCTTCTCTGACGATCCTGTTTAAAATAGCATGTCCCCTCCACCCCAAACATTGTCCTCCTTTTTCTGTTTTATTTTATTTTATTTTTTAGGTAACAACACTTCCTTGCATAGTAAGCACTGATTTCTGGTTCATTGTCTATCTCCTCCCACTTGACTAAAAACCATGAGGACAAGGCTTTTGTTAAGTTCACTCATATACTCCAGAACATACAACTACCCCAATACATATTTGTGGCATGAATGAGCAGGTGGCATTGATGTAGACTTACAGTTGACTCTGTGATCTTAGTTTCCAGCTATAATATAATACATATTTAGTAGATTTTAAACTCTCTTCCCGCCCCTTCCCCCCCCCCCCCCCCCCCCGGCGCCAAGCCAGGGAATTCTTCCTTTAAGTGAATTCTTAAGCAGAAATCAGACAATTCAAACAGAAAACCTCCACTTTTAATTATAGCAATTAATTATATTTAAGTGAGCTGTTTTGGTTGACATAAGGGTAGAAAATCAGAGACCCCCAAACAATGTAGGCTTCAATATTCCTTAGGTAGAATATTTAAAAACCACAACACCGACATATTCTAGAACTCGATCACTATGGTGACTATGAGCTACCAGAATGGTTGTGGAATATTTATAGGACTTTAAAAAAGGAAAACAGTTCTCCCCTCCTTCCTCTCCCTCCCAACACCGAGGCGGGAACAGAGAGGATGGGATCTGAAGGTCTTGTTTCAGGAGGAAGGTTACCTGATGAAATATGAGTGTCTGGCACTGCAATGATGGGCAACCCTGCCTGCGATGAGAGTGGAGAGCCGGGGAGCATAGAAGGTGAAACAGATTTTTAATGCCACTCAACCCATTGCTGCAATGAAAAGCATTCAAGTCTTCAGAGCTAGGTGCAACTTCAATTAGAAATTTCACGGAGAGTTAAAATTACAATCATTTCCCCCTTAAAAAACAGAATTAGAGGGTGTTGCAGGGAAATGGACAGGTAATTTGGGAAGCGAAAGGTTCCTTGGACTCCGTAGTTAATGGAGAGCTCAGCACCAATTCCTGCATAATTTGCACTTCTGAGAAGCAGACTTATTATAAAGCCAGACATCTCCAGCACTTTCAACTCTTGGATCTGCCAGGCTCTACGCTGACCAGGAATGTGGAAAGGCTGAGGTCAGAGGTGGCCATTTCAATATCTGAGGCTGCCAGGCTCCCCCAAACTGGCATTTGAACTGAAGAGTTGAAAATTGGAGGTGACATTCAGAAGTCTCTGGAAAGCATAACCCCGACTTCCTCCTTGAAAAGCTTATCTGAGGCCTGGCTTGCCTTTGATGAGGTTACTGAAAAGCGCGCTGCGCCAGCTCTTGAAAGATAATAGTCAGCGCCAGGGAGGCCGAGTACCCCTGGGGGAAGCAGTGCAGATGTCGCCAGCTGGGGACACTAATTAAATGGTCTGGACAACTTTCTGGAGATGAGGGAGTCTGCCCCTTACACCTTCTCTCCCTGGAACCCTCCAGGGGGTGATGCCCTGAGTGCTCGGGGCCCCTTTCAGAGTGGGGTCCCCCCTGCTGCCCCAGGAGGAAGGCATTTGTGCCTAAACAGGGCTTGCTCAGGGAGCAGGCTCCCCGGCTGCTGCTCTGCTGCTCTTTCCTCCAAGCAGGGAGGAGGGGAAAGGAAGAGCTGTGGCACCAAAGATGCCCACTAGCCCAGGCATCTTGTAAGGGCCAGTGATCCAGGAGACAGAACTGATGTCAATGCTAGAATCAGTGCCCCGACTCCTGTAAGAATGCAATAGCCTCCACCCTGGTTACCGCGCCCGGGCTGGTCTATCTCTTCTTGGAACTTCACCACACTCAGGTCTTTCCTGCTTAGTGGGGCCTTTCTCGTGAAGGTTTCAGTGTTTGCTGTGGATCCCGGAGCTTCCCAGGCCGGCGGTGGGCTTTGTGAGTGCAGGGACTGTGTCCTATACTTCTACTGCTCCCAAGCTCCTTGTATGTTGTTGAATATAAAACAGGTGCTCGTGTTCAGCAAGTATGTACGGAGTGCATTCTCAGTGAGACATGGCATGGGAAGTAGGAGTCGCCCGCCCCCTGGGCCACAGGCTGGCCCTTCTGCTTTCTGCTGGCTGGGTGACTTCCAACAATGAGTTCACCCTCATGGCTCAGTTTCTTTACTTGTCAGGAGGGTTAGAGAAGCCAGCCTTGATATTTTGTAACATAGATGTGGTAAAGGTCAAAAGCTTAAATGACTGCCTTTGGTTGCTGGTCAAATTACAATTTTTGTTTATAAGCGCATGGTATTTAGGTTAGATTTTTAGACACCTCTCTGGGCCTCAGGTTTTGTTTTGTTTTTGTTTTTTTACAATATTTATAATAATTTATACTTTTAAATGTATTTATTATTCAATAAACATACATTGAGTACCCACTGTATGTACAGTATTGTGCTATCTGTTAAGAATAAAAGGATAAATCTAAGCCATGGACCATGCTCTCCAGGGTTTTATATCAGTGAGGGAGGTAAGGTTGTCAGGCAGCTAGTGGAAGAAATGAAAGCTTCACTATGTGAGGGATATATAATATATGTTATTTATTACAGGGTCAGTTATCCCTCAGTATCTATGCCACTGATGCTCAAGTCCCTGATATAAAATACTGTAGTATTTGTCTGTATTTGCATATAGGTTGCACGTCACTTCATTCATGTAGATTCAGCATGGTGCTTGGAGCATGACAAATTCAAGTTTTGGTTTTTTGGAACTCTGGGGTTATTTTTTTCAAGTATTTTTGATTTGCCATTAGCTGAATCAGCAGACATGAAACCCGCAAATAAGGAGGGCTGACAGTATATATGATATATTATTTTATACTAGAGGCCCGATGCATGAAATTCATGCAAGAGTAGGCCTTCCTTCCCCCAGCTGCCAGTACTGGCTTCCCTCTGGTACCCGGGACCCAGGCTTCCCTCGCAGCCCCTACCTCGTCCAGAAGGTCATCCAGAAGGACGTCCGGTCTAATTAGCATATTATGCTTTTATTATTATAGATTTTATCAATTATTATTATGTGTGATATTCAAATTGCATTAATTCTGCAACATGTACTTATGTAGTCAAATTCCCCATAACAATTTTTGATTCCTTACCTTGTAAAACAGAAATCAACTTGATTTGTATGTATTTTTCTATAGTAAAAAAGCAGTTATTTTTGGAAGAAACAGAAATAGCTCCTTCATTTACCAAGTGGTTATCCATGTGGGGCAAGGATGGTTCCAGGAGACCCTCGGCCACGTTTAGAGGTGTAGAGGCCAGTGGACAGCTCAAGTGACACCCCAGACCCAACTCCACCCCTGTGACAAAACCACTGTGACTGAGGTGTGCTGTGGTGGATGAACCCCATGACACAGCCACAGAAGGCTGTGGTGAGGGAGGGTAGGGAACAGGGGGAGGAAAGGTCAGAGGTGGCCACAGCCACAGAAGGCTGTGGTAAGGGAGGGTAGGGAACAGGGGGAGGAAAGGTCAGAGGTGGCCACAGCCACAGAAGGCTGTGGTGAGGGAGGGTAGGGAACAGGGGGAGGAAAGGTCAGAGGTGGCCACAGCCACAGAAGGCTGTGGTGAGGGATGGTAGGGAACAGGGGGAGGAAAGGTCAGAGGTGGCCACTCTGGGTGGAGGAAAGGCTCCTTGGAGCTGAGAGTCCAAGTTGAGCAATAAACAATCATTGACTTTGCAAACAGTGAATTCTTCCCAAACCAAAGAGCAATCACTGTGTGTGCACAGTGCAGGAAGGACAGCTGGTCCCAGGATAGTCTTTCTGTCATGGTCGCACACACAGATAGCAGTTATTGTCAATAACACCATTCTCTAGAATAAACGACAAATAAATACATGTCTGGGCAGCACACACATAGACATATTATCTTCATAAAGTCCTTGTGGAATATAAAAGTTTAATAACCCAGGTCACAGGTATGGTAGAAAAACTCTGTAAGTGGTGTTTTAAAACGAATGAACTAAAGTTTGTGGCAATTGTACCATTCATTCACATTGCAAAAATTTTGATTCCTTAAAAAAATTTGATTCTTTTATGTGTATTTTCGATTTTGTACTCCCCAAAATGCCTAGAAGAGTGTCTAAAAATATTAAGCATACAAAATTAATTTTGTAATGTTGTACCTAAATATTACTAAAAGCCAGCTAAATCAGTAGTGAAATATTCAGCCCTTTTGTTTTGTTAAATATCTATTAACTAGAGACCCAATGCACAAAATTCGTGCAAGAATAGGCCTTCCTTCCCCCAGCTGCCAGCACCTGATTCCCTCTGGCACCCGGGACCCAGGCTTCCCTTGCAGCCCTGGCTTCGTCCGGAAGGTTGCCCAGAAGAGTGCCCAGTCTAATTAGCATATTATGCTTTTATTATTAGAGATTGGATGGGCTATTTGTTTTCTTTCATTAGAAGTTTAGTTCATAAAAGCAGATGTTTTCTGGTTTATCCAGTGATGTATTCTGAGTGCCTAGAACAGCATTTGGCATACAGTATGCAATCAATGAATATTTATTCAGTGAATGGTTGAATAAGGAAATTGATTTCAAGTTGCTGTTAACAAGTAAGGCAGCTTTTTACTAGTTGAACTGAAATGCATATTATCTATGCAAAGAAAGTTCATTTCTTTATTCATTTATTCTTCATGTATGTACTTATTTATTTACTAGAGGTCCAGTGCACAAAATTCATGCACTCAGTGCGGGGGGTGGGATGGGGTGGAGGGTTCCTCAGCTAGGCTTGCGCCCTCTCACAGTCTGGGAGCCCTCGGGGGATGTCTGACTCCCACAGAGACAGGAGAGGCTTTCGCCACCCCTGCTGTGCTCACCAGCCATGAGCCCGGCTTCTGGCTGAGCAGCACTCCCCCTCTGGGAGTGCACTGATCAAGAGGGGGCAGCTCCTGCATTGTGTCCTCCCCCTGGTGATCAGTGCACATCATAGCAACCGGTTGTTCCCCTGTTGGACCAAAACCGGCTCTCCAAAATCCCCTAAGGGGTCCCAGATTACAAGAGGGAGGGATGCAGGAAGTTGGCCAGCCAGGGAGGGACTGAAGGAGGGCTCCAGGGCATGTCTGGCCTGTCTCACTCAGTCCTATTTGGCTGGACCCCAGCAGCAAGCTAACCTAACAGTCAGGGCGTCTGCCCCCTGGTGGTGAGTGCATGTCATAGTGAGCGGTTGAGTGGCCTTAGCATATCATTAGCATATTATGCTTTGATAGGTTGAACAGTGGGAGCCATGCAGGAGGCAACCAGTCAATGATTCTCTCTCATCATTGATGTTTCTATCTCTCTCCCTCTCCCTTCCTCTCTGAAATCAATAAAGAAATATTTTAAAAAATAAAAAGAAAGATGATCTCTCAAGTGTCCTTAATTCTGAGATTCTATGATTTCATGTTTTACGTGTTGATTTCAGATAGTTCCTATGATACATACAACCTGAAAGATTTGAAATTAAACACCTTTCAAGGCAAGGCTTTATGAAGAAGGTTATCTTTTACTAGTAAATGGATTTCAGTTTGGAAGCTAATTTGTTGAGCTGAACAGCCTCCAGGTCATTGGGTCAGATGCTGCTTTCTGCATTTTTTCTTCTTCAATGTATAGAGAGTTTAATACTTGATTTCTAGGTATTTTTTCTATATTAAAACAAGCAGTTATTTTAGGAAGAAACAGAAATAGCTCCTTCATCTATTAAGTGGCTATCTATGTGGGGAAAGGATGCTTTTAGGAGACCCATGGCCACGTTCACAGGTGAAGAGGTCAGTGGAAACTTTTCTTGTGCTTGCCTCTTATCATTAAGCTTGAAAAACTGGAAAGGTATGACACATAAGGAAACTTATTTATAGATTTAAAGATACAGTTTGTAGGGACAGAAAAGGTGAATAAATATTTGTTGGAAGATTACTGCATCCTTAAAAAAAGGTTACTTATTAAATTCTAAAAACTTGAACTGTAAGACACAATTTAAAAAAAACAAAACAAAACAAAAAAAACACAAGCCCTGGATGGTATTGCTCATTTACCAAAAGTTCACCGAAACGCTCTGCTTCTATTCTTGGTCAGGGAACATGCCTGGGTGTGGGCTCGATCCCCAGTGAGGAGTGTGCAGGGGGCAGCCATCAATGTTTCTCCTCTCTCTCTCTCTCTCTCATCAATAAATTCTTTCTAAAAAGCCCACAAAATTTCTCAAAATAAATTAGAATATAGAAAATGTTTCATGAAATTACTAACATATTAACCAGTTCTATGGCTAATATTAAAAACTGAACAATCTATTTAAATTGTACTCAGCCTATTTCTACACACAGTGGTCCAACAGGCAGCCCCAATCCCAGATGGCTTTGGCCCCTGTGGGTAGTCCTGAAGGACACATTGCCCTCTATGTACCTTACCTCTGCCAAGTCATCATGGTTCTAATGCTAAAACATGGGCAGGGTGTGTATGATTCATAGTGAGGCTAAACTTGGGGAGGGTGACAGGTGACACTCCACAACTCATAGGAGATACCTCCAGGCAGAACAACTCCTTCCATTTGTATAGAACTTTGTTTTTAAAGTGCTTTGTCATACATCATCTCATTGGTTCTTTTTTCTCCATCTATTTTATTGAAGAGGCAGACCACTGAGTCCTTAGGTAGGAATGTCATTTGCTTCAGGCGCCCTGATTAATCTGTGGTAGAACTGGAACATGCTTATTCTACACCAGGAAGCCTATCATGTTAGACACTATGACTCTGAGGGAGAACCAAGAGACTTCTCTCTGCACAGTGAAGTTACCTTTGCCCAAAGATGTGGTAGAAAATAATGCCATCCCCATTCCCCAAGAGGCTCCTCGGTACTAGCCCCAGACATTCATCCTGATCATTAGTGTGGCATGGACCACTGGGTCCCAACAGTCCAATCAGCTGACAGCTGGAGGAGAAGGGCTCCATCCTTCTGCTTGTCAACTCTGTGAATGGATAAAGGCATCAAGAGGAGACAGCCCAGGGGACCTTGGGCCACAGCCAGGACAAGATGTACATTGAAGGAGAGGATGTGATTGGAGATGAGCTCTCCGCCTCGATACCAGGGTGCCACCTGCAGCTCTGCTGCTCTGCATCATGCCAGGCTGAGCTCCTGAGGGACAGCCTGGTCTATTTGTACCATTTATCTTTTGAAGCCACCTCTCTGAAGGGCACCCTCAAAGGACATTAGGGACACATGCCTGGAGGCTTAACAGTGGAGTCAGAAATCCTGGCTTTCGGTTCCACTTCTCCACTTTTAGCTTCGCGGTCTTGGGCAGGACACCAGGAAGTATCTGTACAATGGAGGTAAATGGTGCATCCCATCTACATCACTGCATCTTAAAGAGGATAAAAGTGTATTCAGAAAAGTCCTTGAAAATACTTAGATACTCTCAGATACTGCACAGGCGTGAGTATTGTTCCTGAGGCAGAAGGGCATAATGAGTTGTTCTCAACCACCCTCCCCCAGCCACTGGCGGAGGATGACCAGGAGCTCAGCCAGGTTACAGCTGAGAGCAGAATTCTTAGGGTTCCCAAAGCTGGCTCATAACCCAAGGGACACAAGTAGGACCAATAGGTAGAAATTACAGGGAGATAGATTTAGCTTCACATTAATTACTGTAATCATAACAACCAATACATATTGGATGCCTGCTCTGTTTAAAGTCCTCTGCTAAGTTGTTTGCCTATATAAACTCATTTAATACGTCAAACAAGGTTCTGTTGATCATGCCATCACTATTTATTAAGAAGATACAACTTATCAAGCTCTGAAATAGGAACCAAATCACAGAGGGGACAAGGTATAGATTCTGTCCTCAAGGAGCTCATGGTATTGTGCAGAGACAAACACACAAATATGATATTATGTATTAAAAGGTATAGTGGAAATAGTTTTAAATCAGGGGGATGGAGGACCCAAGTTTGCTATCAGGCAAGGTCCAATGAGGGGCCTCTTTTGAAGGACACATTTAAGTGCCCCTCAAATAATTAGTAGGAAAATAAGTATTGCTCTGCATTCTGTGGGTTAAATTAGCTGCTCCAGGGCCACATGATGACGTAAATGTGATCATACAAAATGAGATATAATAACGTGTTTCATAAGCTTTAGTGATATTTTTGCAGCCCAAGAAAAATAAGATAATGCCCATAAAAATAAGATATTATGGCATAGTTGGTATTAATTACTAGGAGCCAAAGTGCCCTGCTTGAGGCTGTAAAACTTTTAATATTCCAGATGAAAGCAGCTCAAGTAACAGGCTAACCACCACTACTTAATCGCCTGGCAGCTTCCCAGCCTATCTTGGTGAACAACAGAGTGGAGGCAGCAGAATAAGCCTTAAACCAACAGACCGTGAAGCCTTGCTAATTCAGCTGAGATGATGGGGTGGGGCGAAGAGGGCTGAGCGCAGAAAGGCGACCTCCTTGCCATTTACCTTCTTACTAATGACGAACTGGGCTTGCAGAGAACCACTGGCTAACCTCTTTAGGCATTTTGAGAAGCAATGGGCCATCATTTCCTCAGGATCTGCTTTTCCAGATGCTGTTGATACAGATGAACCGCCTGGGTCCTTAGTGGAGTCAGAAATGTTATCCTCTTCTCTGCCTCTGTCCTCCTTTTGGTTATAAACACACTCATGCAAATACACACACACACACACACACACACACACACACACACACACACACTCAGTATACAGAGCTCCTTTCTTACATAAAGGTGAGGATCTCACTGCTTCTGCTTCCCACACTGAATGTGAGACCAATTTGATGACAGCCTCTCATGGCCATAAACAAAATAGAAACATATGCACACGCAGCGATGAAACAGATCTGAAATGACACCCTGCCGCCTGTCGGGTGGCAGCTGAAATCAGACATCTTAATGTATGATATTATGGGAATTACCCACATTAAGATAAAATATCTGCATTTAAGTAACTGTCTTCTGCTCTGAATTAACTTAGAAACTGAACTCAGGAAACAAAGGCGAATGCATAGGGGCTGAGGAGTGTATTCTACAGCCCTATGCCCACTGCCACTCTGTGGTGGCACTGTGCAGGAATGCCAACAGGGACACCTCTGCTCCACCTGAAGATTCAAACCCTTAGCAGAGGCCCTGAATTTCCTAGTAGGTCCTTTAAAAATATTTGTAGAGTGAATGATGAGGTGCAGTAAGTCCTTTCTCAACCACCAAGTACAGTCTCCATTCCGTCTGCTTCTCCCTTCCTTTCCCTGTACATTTGACATCAGTCCAAACCTCTACTTCCCTCACCTCGTTGGAACCTATATTACAGCACCTTGGCATTAGCTAGCCCAAGAAGTTTCCTTCTCTGATGAGGCTTTGCAAGACTGGATTGCATCCAGTCCACTCCTCAGAGTCCTTCTTAGCTGTTGCCTTCCAGGACTAAAGAGGAGATTGAAGAGGAAGATGGAGGCGGTTTGTAAGCTGGTGTGGGGCAGCCAGGTCAAGGACTTCAGTCTCCTGATGTCGAGCTCCCTGGGCTTCAGAATGGACTCAGGTTCCACTTTGCAGATGGCTGGGGAGAGGAAGAGCAACTTAACATTGGGCTGGGACAATCACCCATGCTTATGAGAAACAAGTGGAATTAGATGCACAAATCATAAAAATAATGTCCTCATAAACAAGAGACTAAAATGTGAAAGTTCAAACTTGAATATTTTTAGATATAAATAAAAGAGGCTACCTCTGTGACTATGAGGTGTGGAAGATTTTTTAAAGCAAAACACAAAAAACATTGATAATGAATTAAAGGCCTGATAAATTCAGCTACATTAAAATTAAGAATGTATGTTCACCAAAACAATGGCATAAAGAAAATGAAAGAGAGAGACAAAATGGCAGTGGAATAGATGGACGTGATCTGAACCTTGTCCCAGAGCATATAGAGTGAGCAACTAAAACAAGTGGAATTCAGCCCGAATTGGTAAAGGAGACACAGCTGGAGCAGCAGCCCTGTGAGCAACCCTCCGAAGGCCTAAGAGCAGCAGCTTCACGTGGCCTGCCCCTGTCTAAGGAGCAGTAGCTGTGTGAGCAGCCAGTTCCCCCATCTGAGGAGCAGCAATCATGCAAGCAGCTCACCCCATCCAAGGAGCAGCAGCAACTTGAGCAGCCTACCCACTACTGAGGAGCAGCAGCTGTGCGCAGCCCACACCTTGCACCTGTCCGAAGAGCAGCAACTGTGCCACACAAGCAGCCAGCTGCCTTCCAAAGAGCAGCAGCTGTGCAAGCAGCCCACCCCCTTCCGAGGAGCAGCAGCTGTGTGAGTA
Source organism: Corynorhinus townsendii (assembly GCA_026230045.1). Classification (NCBI taxonomy): domain Eukaryota; kingdom Metazoa; phylum Chordata; class Mammalia; order Chiroptera; family Vespertilionidae; genus Corynorhinus; species Corynorhinus townsendii. Next base: position 81,651,442 of record JAPDVU010000008.1, read on the forward strand.
GACCATCCCTTTCTGAGGAGCAGCAGTCGCATGAACTGCCTGCCCCCATCTGAGGAGCAACAGCCACATAAGCAGACCGCCCATGTCCAAGGAGCAGCAGCCCTGTGCAGTCCGCACTGATCTGAGGAGCAGCACCCACATGCAGCCTGCACCTGTCCAACAAGAAGGAGCTTGGTAAGCGGCCCATCCCTGTCAGAGGAGCTCAACAGCATGAGCAGCTCACTCCCACGTGAGGAGCAGCAGCCACATGAGCAGACCACCCCCCATCAGAGGAGAAGCAGCTACATGAGCAACCTGCACCAGTACAAGGAGCAGCAGCCCTGCAAGCAACCTGCCCCTGTCCAAGGAGCAGTGGCATCACAAGTAGCCCATCCCATCTGAGGAACAGCAGCAGCACGCAGCCAGCCCCATCTAAAAAACAGCAGCCATGCGAGCAGTCACCCCTGCCCTAGGAGCAGCAACCACGTGAGAGCTGGCCCCCATCCAAGGAGCAGCTGACACGAGCAACCCATCCCCATCTGAGGAGCAGCAACCTCATAATCAGCCCACCCCTGTTCAAGGAATAGCAGCTATATGAGCAGCCTCCCCCACCAGCCAGAGGAGGTAGCACTGCTGCAAACAGCACCCACCAGAGGAGCCGCTGCCAACTGAAAAGTAGCTGCTATCATAACTGCCCAAGGAGCAACCGCAGCCAGAGAAGCCACTGCCACTCAAGGAGCAGTCCCTGCACAGCTCGACATCTAGATCAGTCAGTGAGACCAAAAATGGATAGACAAAGACACCCCCAAAGGAAAGAAAAGAGAATTGCCAGAAAAGCAGCTAGGTGAAACAGAGGCATGCAATATGTCAGAAAAAGAATTCAGAATAAGGGTCATAGAGTTCATAAACCAGATGGAAGAAAAAATGAACAACATATGTAAGAATCAAGAAGAAATGAAGAGTGATATAGCTGCAATAAAAAACACCATGGAAAGTTTCAACAGTAGACTAGGAGAAGTGGAGGACCGAATTAGTGAACTAGAAGACAGGGAAGCAAAACACAGCCAAATTGAATTGAAACTGGAGAAAAAAATTAAAAGACAGGAGGAGAGCATAAGGGAGCTATGGGACAACATGAAACAAAGCAACATACGAATAATAAGGGTGCCAGAACAACAGGAAGAGGAACAAGGGTTAGAAGAACTATTTGAAGAAATAATGTCAGAAAACTTCCCTGATGGTGGCAAAGAAAAAAGTCATACAAGCACAGAGAGTCCCAAACAGGATGAACCTGAAGAGACCCACACTAAGACATATCATAATTATGATGGCAAATATTTAGGACAAAGAGAGAATCTTAAAGGCTGCAAGAGAGAGACAGAAAGTTACATACAAGGGAGCTCCCATTAGATTATCAAATGATTTCTCAACAGAAACACATCAGGTCAGAAAAGAATGGAAGGAAATTTACAAAGTGATGCAAACCAGGGGACTGAATCCAAGAATACTATATCCAGCAAGGTTATCATTCAAAATTGAAGGGGAAATAAGGAGCTTCACAGACAAAAAAAATGCTAAGGGAGTTTATCACTATCAAGCCAGCAATGCAAGAAATGCTAAAGGGACTGGTGTAAAAAGAATAAATAAAAAGATAAGAAGGAACACAGACACAAAAATTAAAAATGGCTACAAATAAGTACCTTTCAGTAATAACTTTAAATGCAAATGAACTAAATGCACCAATCAAAAAACATTGAGTGGATAAAAAAAAACATGACCCATATATATACTGTCTACAAGAGACCCACCTCAGATAAGGGACTCATACAAACTGAAAGTGAAGGGATGGGAAAACAACTTTCAGGCAAATGGAAATTAAAAAAAGCTGGAGTAGCAGTAAAGGCAAAATAGTAAAGGCCATAACAAGAGATAAAGAAGGCCACTTCATAATAATAAGGGGTCAATACAACAAGAGGATATAACCCTGATAAACATATATGTACCCAGTGCAGGAGCACCCAAATACATAAAAAAACTCCTGGAAGATATAAAGGGAGAGATTGACAACAATACAATCATAGTAGGGGACTTTAATACACCACTGACGTCACTGGATAAATCTTCTGGACAAAAAATCAGCAAAGAAACAGCAATTCTAAATGACTCACTAGATCAGATGGACCTAATTGACATCTTCAGAGAATTTCACTCCAAAGCCACGAAATATATGTTCTTCTCAAATGCACATGGGACATTTTAAAAAATAGACCACATATTGGGTCACAAACAAAGTCTCCCCAAATTCAAAAAGATTGAAATCATGTCAAGCATTTTCTTAGACCTCAATTGCATAATATTAGAAATATACTATGATAAAAACATTCCAAAAATTCAAACACTTGGAAGCTGAACAGCATGCTATTAAACAATGATTGGATTATCAATGAGATCAAAGAAGAAATTAAAAACATCCTGGAAATGAATGACAATAAAAACACAACAATGCAAATACTATGGGACACAATGAAAACAGTCCTGAGAGGGAAGTTTATAGCTATACAGGCCTACCTTAAAAAACAAGAAAAAATGGTAATAAATCATCTAACTCAACAACTCAAAGAATTAGAAAGAGAGCAAAAAGAAAAGCCCACAGTGAGCAGAAGGAAGGAAATAATAAAGATCAGAGCAGAAATGAATGACATAGGACCAAAAAAACAATACAAAAGATCAATGAAACCAAGAGCTGGTTCTTTGAAAGGTCAAACAAGACTGATGAACCTCTAGCCAGGCTCACCAAGAAGCAAAGAGAGAGGACTCAAATAAACAAAATCAGAAATGAAAGAGTAGAAATAACAACAGACCCCACAGAAATACAAAGGATTATTAAAAAATACTATGAACAACTCTATTCTAACAAACTAGACAACCTGGAGGAAATGGACACATTCCTAGAAAAATACAACCTTCCAAAATTTACTCAAGAAGATACTAAAAATCTCAATAGGCTGATAACTATGGAAGAAATTGAAGCAGTCATCAAAAAGCTTCCAGCAAACAAAAGCCTGGTGCCAGATGGCTTCACAGGGGAGTTTTACCAAACATTCAAGGAAGAACTAAAACCTATCCTCCTCAGACTATTCCAGAAAATTCAAGAGGAAGGAACACTTCCAAGCTCTTTCTATGAAGCCAGCATCACCCTAATACCAAAACCAGATAAAGATAACACAATGAAATAGAATCACAGGCCAATATCCCTCATGAACATAGATGCCATAATCCTCAACAAAATTCTAGCAAATCAGATCCAGCAGTACATCAGAAAGATCATACACCGTGACCAAATAGGATTTATTCTGGGGATGCAAGGATGGTACAATATCCGCAAGTCAATAAATGTGATACATCACATAAACAAATTGAGAGATAAAAATCACATAGTCATATTAATTGATGCAGAAAAAGCATTTGACAAAACCCAACACCCTTTCTTGATAAAAACTCTCAGCAAGGTGGGAATAGAAGGATCATACCTCAACAAAGTAAAAGCCATATATGACAAACCCACAGCCAACATCATACTTAATGGGCAAAAACTAAAACCATTTCCTCTAAGAACAAGAACAAGACAGGGATGCCCACTCTCACCAATCCTGTTCAACATAGTGCTGGAAGTACTAGCCATTGCAATCAGACAAGAAGAAGAAATAAAAGGCATCCAAATTGGAAAAGAAGAAGTAAAACTGTCCTTATTTGCAGATGACATGATACTGTACTTAGAAAACTCTAAAGACTCCATCAAAAAATTATTAAACTTAATAAATGAATTAGGCAATGTAGCAGAATACAAAATTAATGCCAAGAAATCTATGGCATTGCTATACACCAATAATGAACTTAGAGAAAGAGAGACTAAAAAAGCAATCCATTTACCATCACACCAAAAAAATTAAGATACCTAGGAATAAACTTAACTAAGGAGGTAAAAGACCTATATGCGGAAAACTGCACAACACTGAAAAAAGAGATAGAGGAAGACATAAACAGATGGAAGAACATACCATGTTCATGGATTGGTAGAATCAACATCATCAAAATGTCCATACTACTCAAATCAATTTATAGATTTAATGCACTCCCCATTAAACACCAACGGCATATTTCACAGACATAGAATGAACTTTCCAAAAATTCATCTGGAATAAAAAAAGACCCCAAATAGCCCCAGCAATCCTGAGAAAGAAGAACAAAGTAGGTGGGATCTCAATACCAGATTTCAAGCTGTATTACAAAGTCACTGTTATCAAAATTGCCTGGTATTGGCACAAGAACAGACACATAGACCAATGGAATGAATAGAGAACCCAGAAATCAACCCAAATCACTATGCTCAATTAATATTTGACAAAGGAGTCATGAACATACAATGGAGTCAAGACAGTCTCTTCAATAAATGATGTTGGGAAAATTGGACAGATACATGCAAAAAAAAAAAATGAAACTAGACCACCAACTTACACCATACACAAAAATAAACTCAAAATGGATCAAGGACTTAAACATACGACAGGAAACCATAAAAACACTGGAGGAACCCAAGGCAGAAAAATCTCTGACATATGCCAAAGCAATTTCTTCACTGATACTGCTCCTAGGGCAATGGAAACTAAAGAGAAAATAAACAAATGGGACTACATCAAAATAAAAAGCTTTTGCACAGCAAAGGAAACCATCAATAAAACAACAAGAAAGCCCACTGCACTGGAGAACTTATTTGCCAATGATATCAACGATAAAGGTTTAATCTCCAACATTTACAGGGAACTTATGCAGCTTAACAAAAAGAAGGTAAACAACCGAATCAGAAAATGGGCAACTGATCTAAATAGACACTTTTTGAAAGAAGACAGAAGGAAGGCCAAGAGACATATGAAAACCTGCTCAAAGTCACTAATGATCAGAGAGATGCAAATCAAAACGACAATGCAGTACCATCTCACATCTGTCAGAGTGGCTATTATCAACAAGTCAACAAATGACAAGTGCTGGCTAGGTTGTGGAGAAAAAGGAACCCTCGTGCACTGCTGGTGGGAATGCAGACTGGTGCAGCCACTGTGGAGAACAGTATGGAGTTTCTTCAAAAAACTAAAAATGGAACTCCCATTTGATCCAGTGATCCCACTTCTAGGAATATATCCCATGAAGCTAGAAACACCAATCAGAAAGGATATATGCACCCCTATGTTCATAGCAGCACAATTGACCATAGCTAAGATTTGGAAACAGCCTAATTGCCCATCAGCAGATGAGTGGATTAAAAAACTGTGGTACATCTACACAATGGAATACTACGCTGTGGTAAAACAGAAGGCGTTCTTACCATTTGCAACAACATGGATGGTGATGGAGAGCATTATGCTAAGTGAAATAAGCCAGGCAGAGAAAGATAAATATCACATGATCTCACTCATTTGTGGAATATAATGAACAACATAAACTTATGAACAAAAATAGATCCAGAGACAGAGAAACATCAATCAGAACGTCAAACCTCAGGGAAGGTAGGGGAGGATGGGGGTAAGGGGAAGAGATCAACCAAAGGACTTATATGCATGCATATAAGCCTAATCAATGGACACAGACAACAGGGGGGTGGGGGCATGAATGGGAGGTGGGGGTAACGGGGGGAATAAGGACATATATGTAATACCTTAATCAATAAAGAAATTAAAAAAAAAAGAAAGTGAAAGAGACAAACCACAGATGGGAGAAATATATTTGCAACAAATAGATTCAGTAAAAGATTAGCATCCAAAATTCAAAATCTTCAGAAAATCGTTAAGGAAAAGATGGATAATCTAACAGTTAAATGCAGGGGGTGGGGGTGGGAATTATATGAAAAGGCATTCCATAGTAAAGAGAACTGGGTGGACACAGGGCAGGTTGGGGTGTGGGATGCACAGGGCTGAGGCATGGACGTGTGTCTGGAGACTCTACTTCTAAGAAGCAGAGCAACTGCAGAGATTTGCAACAACATCTGCCTTTGGAAACTCCTTCCAATGGTCTTGAAAAGTATGGCTGTCACTGGAAGGCCGCCTAAGAAGCTGAAAAAGAATAGCTTGTAGACAATACTCAAAATTATTAGCCAGGATGTCCCTACTTAGAAACCTGCATCATGGTCACCTTCTGGAACAAACCAGCAGCCCCCGGCCTTTGTGGAGATAGTATAAAAAGCCTGAAGCAGAAAGGGTTGGGTTTTCAGGATTTATCAGTTGCCTCTATTCATCACCCTTGCTTGACCCCATGGCTCCTTCTGGAGTCCCCCAGGGTGGGCTCACGTGATGAAGCTCTCTCCTTGGGCAATGGCAGCCAGCACTATTAGGCAGACGCTGCTCTTCAAGGAAATCCTTCTAAGGCTGCATTGCTTTGAAATGCTGCACACCATTTCTATGGGCTCTTAAACAGAATAATTCATTAGTCAGTGAAGAACAATCAATATCACATTCCCACAATCACACTGACTCTATTTACCCAGTGGACCCTCTCTGATAATATTATTTATGATCCTAAATAACTCTATCAGTGTTCAATTGAGCTGGGGATGCCTCTGGGACCAGGGCACAATGACATTATAAAGACATATAGTTCGTGCATCCATGGAAATGCTCAGATGCATTTCAGCGGTGTTGGTCTCACAGTGGCACCTTCCCCAGTCAGCTCGCCACCGTTCTAACAGTGCCTGTGGGAGGGAACTCCTTTTTGGGGATGGGATTCTCTGTCATATAAAGGAGATGTGGCTGCCAAGGGAATGTTACTATGGCTTGATTTTAGGATTCTCCAAAGTGAAAGACACAGTAAACAGTTCAGTGGATTCTAGACTAGAGTAGCAGTGGAGATGTAGCTAGGTTTTGCCTTTCAGAGAACGTAGAACAAATGTGTTCAGGAGAGATTAGTGGGGCAGCAGAAATGGGGAGATGAGCACATGGTGTGTGTATGTGTGTGTGTAGATTGGAGTTCATGGTATGGATGAGGGGCTAGGTGAGATGCAGAGGATTTGTGAGGGCCGAAGGTCTAATATCCTGGGGTTCAAAAGGGAAGGTGAGACTATTCACTTAAAAATGCATTTGGCCCGTCTGGCATGGCTCGGTGGTTGAGCATCAATCTATGAACCAGAAGATCATGGTTTGATTCCCGGTCAGGGCACATGCCTGGGTTGCAGGCTCCATCCCCAGTGTATGGCCTCCAGGAGGTAGCTAATCAATGATTCTCTGTCATCATTGATGTGTCTATCTCTCTCTCCTTCTCCCTTCCTCTCTGAAATCAATAAAAATATATTTAAAAAATATTATTTGACTTGTTACAATGAGCATGTATCTATCTATATTAATATGCTAATTAGACCGGGAGACCTTCTGGACGTCCTTCCGGACAAAGCCATTGTGGCGAGGAGGTTAGGGGTGATCAGGCTGGCGGGGGGTGGGGGGCAGTTGGGGGTGAGAAGGCCAGCAGGCAGAGTGGTTAGGGGCAACCTAGCAGGCAGGCAGGTGAGTGGTTAGGAGCCAGCGGTCCCGGATTGCGAGAGGGTGTCTTATTGCCAGTTTAGGCCCTACCCCAGCCTAAACCAGCAGTCAGACATCCCCTGAGGGGTCCCAGATTGGAGAGGGTGAAGGCTGGGCTGAGGGACACCCCCCCCCACCATGAATGAATTTCATGCACTAGTCCTATATAATAAAGAGGTAATATGCAAATTGACCCTCATGCCCTTATACAAGATGGCTGCCCCATGTGGTCAAAGATAGCCACCACAAGATGGCAGGTGGGGGGGGGGTAGTTGTAGGTGATCAGACCAACAGGGGAGGGCAGTTAGGGGTGATCAGGCCACTAGGGGAGGGAAGTTGCAGGGGACCAGGCCAGCAGGGGATGGCAGTTAGGGGCAACCAGGCTGGCAGGGGAAGGCAGTTGAGGGTGACCGGGCCTGCAGTGGAGGGCAGTAGGGGCAATCAGGCCAGCAGGGGAGCAGTTAGGCATTGATCGGGCTGGCAGGGGAGTGGTTAGGGGGTGATCAGGCTGGCAGGCAGGCAAGCGGTTGGGAGCCAGCAGCCCCGGATTGTGAGAGGGATGTCTGACCAGCAGTTGGACATCCTCCGAGGGGTCCCATATTGGAGAGGGTGAAGGCTGGGCTGAGTAACAGCCCCTCCCAGTGCACAAATTTCATGCACTGAGCCTCTAGTATATATATAAAACCTTAATATGCAAATAGGCCAAACGGTGGAACAACAGAACAACCGGTCACTATGATGTGCACTGACCACCAGGGGGCGTGTGTGGAACATGGTAGGTATTGGCTGTGGTGGGATGGTGGAGCAGGTGAGCGGGGGCACCAGACCAAGGTGGGGCACCAGTCATTGTCATCTGTGTGAGCCTCTGGTGATTACTGAGAATTCTTTGCTCCTGTGTGCTGCAGTTCCGCCTGACACACCTGTTGCCAGTGCTGGCCCCGCTTGCACCTGCTGCTGTTGCCAGAGCCACCTGCTGCTGGCACCCGCTGCTGGCACCTGGTGCTGGCCCCAATAGCTCAAGGGCATCAGCACGTGTGAGTGGTGGCTGCTGGACCTGATCACCCCTGAGGGCTTCTCCACCTATCCTGCTCCTGAGGGGTGGTTGGGGCAGCAGCCACTGCTCACACCTACTGCTGGTGCTGGCCCCAATTGCTCTGTGCCATCAGCACATGGGAGTGGTGGCGGTGGGACCAGGGCTGCTGGCAGACAGGGGACTGAGGGCAGCGGTGAGAGGGGCTGGGCAGGGGCATAGAGGATGAGCTGAGACCCGCCCCTGTGCCCACTGCAGTGTCATGCCCCATAGTTCCTTTCAAGGTGCACCAATTTGTGCACTGGGCTCCTAGTTATTTACATAATTAAATACATATATACAGGGTGTCCCAAAATGTATACATACTTTAACAGCTGATAGCTCAATTTTGAAAATGAAATGTATTTAATAAACACAGCCTTTATAATTATTCAATGTGTGTGTATACAGATTTTGGGGACAACCTGTAGAAGACAAGTCTCCCTCTTTTATTTTCCTCTTGTTCTCTCCCTCTTTCTACCTCTCCCTCCCTCCCTCCCTCCCTCCCTCTCTCTCTCTCTCTCTCTCTCACACACACACACACACATAGACACACACACAGACACACACAGGTGCTCAAACAGACTAGATTTGATAAGTAGCATCAAGAGGGGTTTGGTACTACTTCACAGTGCTGCAGAATGGCTGGAATAACACGAAAGCAGGGTGCCTCTCAGTGCACACCTTGAGCCCATCTGATAGAAAGGAGTGTGAAGGCAGAGGTCAGGAGGCCAAAGAGTGGAATTCTGAAAGGCAAGGCATTGAAATCCCATTTTTCTGTGTCTACTAATTGACCTTGCTCTCCTTAGGCGAGTAGATGGGGTGAGGGAAGGCTGCAGTTATGAGGGAAGGGAGGGCAGGCCAGGATCTCCTGCTGTCCACATGTGGTCTCCTCATCGCGGCTGCTAGGGAAGTGTCCAGAGCCAACACAAAGAGCCGGCCTCTCTGGGCTGACAGCCTTTCAAAGGGCAGCTGAAACCTTGGACAGGCACCTGCACCTGGCTTTCACTTTTGAAACTTGCTCTTTCCAATTACTCTTCATAACAACCCTGAGAGCTTGGCAGGGAGAACACGGCCATCCCCACTTACCAGATGAGACAACTGAGTGTTCCAGGCATGTATCCCTGGGGTTAGTGCCCGGAACTCCAGACTCCTATCCAACCATCTCTCCACCGGCCCAATAGCATTTCTTCTTGTCTCACTGGCCAGAGACAGGTTAGCTGTGTGCAGGTCTAGACAAAAGGGTAATCTGTGCCAAAGTAGTCAAAGACGAGAAACACATTTCAGAGTGTGGGAGGCTGCCCTTCCATTTCAGCCTCCTGCTCTCCTGTCCCACTGAAGACGAATGGTCTTTGCTGTACACATGTCCGTGGATGCTCTGAGTGCTCTCACTTCCCTCACTCTATCTTGCTCTTTCTCCCTTCTCCTTGTCCTCAGATATTTTCTGACTACCTGCCATGTTCCAGACACTCAGCTAGGACAAAAGAGTTAGATGATGAAGACACTTGCCTGCAGAGGCTTACAGTCTATTGGCCAGAGATGAAATGCCAGTTAGACAGAGACACACAGCAAGCACCATGGAACAGGCGCTTTGAACAAGCTGGATGTGTGCTATGAAATCACAGGCAATTTGCTTTGTTTCCCACTGCCATTTACATTTACTCAAGGGGCATGATTCTTCCACCCTGGGTGTATACTTGGACGGATCCATGACTTGGATGAAGGCACTTTTCAGTAGTAAAAAGTCCAGTGACATGTTAAATGACATTTAGACTCAACTCATACTGAACCTTCACAATCCCATGTAATGCTCAAAGCTTCCAACTCCATTGAGAGCGGCAGCTACTTCCCCTCTCTGTGGCCAGGGCCTGCCATTGTGTGTCCCCTGCCTGTTGTTGTCTGCAAAGAGGTAAAGAGGTAGGCTTCTCTGTTGCCCTCCTTCTCCACTCTCAGTCCTCTGTCCATGACTCCTTAGGATTGGGTAGGAGTGGGAGGAAAGAGGTGAGTGGAGCAGGCAAGTCTTCCTTGATGGTCCTGCCATGGCCCAGCTGAGCACACAGACTCTGCAGTTTATGGGTTTGGACCTGGCAAGGGAAGTTAGAGCAGGGGGAGGGTAACTCTGGCTGGCTGGGGAGACTCAGGGATGCAAAAAATGGGGATGTGGGGACTTCCAAATGCGTGGAGAGAGAAGCAGGGTGTCACTGGACGAGGGCCACGATGAGCCCTGTGCATCGGAGGGTGGAGGTGTGGATACCAGGCTGCCGGTGTGCACATGGGGATGCTGTGGATGCTGAATGAAGGCCACCTTCGGCTGTCCTTCTCCCCTCGGGTGCCAGGATCTTCTGCTATGGGCTGGGGCCAAACTGAGCTCTTGTGCTAGGGACGTGATTCTGCCTGGGACAACTGTCCTCAGGATGGTAAGTTGTCATGTCTTCTAAATGTTATTGGTGTGGAGCCAGAGATTTGATAATCTTTAATGTGCTTATTAGTTCTTTGGGCCTTTAACAAAGAGGGTGCATGAGAGGCTTGGGGTTGAACTATCTCATCTCTGAAGAAGTGAGGAAGCACATGCACGCTCCAGGGAAAGACAAATCAGAATCCAGCTCCCCGGGAGCTCCCATTCGCTCAGACACGGAGCATGCCTCTGGCCAAGACTGAGCTGAGCGAGGAAAGGAGAGGACCCCCATTTCTCTGCACCCAAATTTAATGTGCAATTTCGGTTTCAATTTACAGGGGCTAAATACTTGGATTTTGGACATTAATCTCTTTGGGATTCTAATCTGTACATTTTGTTTAGGATTTTGATGATGGGAAAGATGTCTATCCAAATTTGGGGCATCTTACTTTGGCTTTTATTTTTGAAGAATCTTGACACATTTTTTGTTAGCTCTTTATGCATTTTATTATTGAAGTATCTTCATGCTGCTGTTAATCTTATTGCAGAACCTCTGAGTAATGTTCTGGGCCGTGGGACTGGACATGAATCTGGATGGAAAAGAGAGTAAGCTCTGAGCGTTCAGCCTTGGGTGCAGCATAGACTCGGAGCTGGCTTCCTGGATGGACTGTTCTGATCCACTATAGGGCCTCTTGCGAACAGAATGAAGACCATCTGAAATGGCCAAGGAACGTGATGGAAGGAGCGAGGCGGGTGCAGCGAGCAGCTTCAGGGAGCTGGCGGCCCACACACCTGGTTGAGCAGAGGCTTAAAGTTCAGTCAAACTGGTTAGAAAAACAAACAGCTGGAGTCCTTAGTCCCGCTTCTCTAGGTCCAGTGGAGGGACTGCCTGCATTCACACTCCTGGCTCCACACTGCCCCATCCTTACCCAGCAAGAATGGGCCACCTACCCTATCTCTCCCTCTCACAGCTCTTCGGAATATGTTTGCCTTTAGGGGGCACATCGTCCCTGCTGTCAGCCATGTGGTAAGATCAGTGGGACAGGCTCTGACCCCACCAGGAGAACCTAACGTTTTGGGAGTTAGGGGTATGATGGCAAGTCATTTCCACCAGTCCAGGCCATGCCCTGTCATTTAACATTATCAGTAATGAAGATGATGTTGGATCTCCTTTTCTCTGGCTCTTGGTGGATCTTTGAAGTGGTTCTGGACTCAGCAGGAGAAAGAGGTGTTACATATTTACCCCCTCAAACCTTCTCAGTAATGCTTTTGGACCAATAGCCAAGTGATTTCTCAGCTGTGAACGAACTGATTTCTTTTGGAATGAATCACGCACCATCAATTTTTCACTTCAAACACACACACTTCAGCAGAAGTCCCTTTGCAGCAAATGAAAGAAGGAATTTCCCAAGGGAAGAGCAGGTTTGATACTCAGCCCAAGGTTGAGGGTATGACTTAGGGGTATTTCTTTTTCCCAGCTGTGAAGTCACCAGGAGGCTATCTGATGCCACTGTCCTTACAGCTGATTAGTCCATTTGCAAAATGCTGACAATTAGGCAGAGCTGCGATGGGCTGGATTGCATCCCACTGTCCACAAGTTCTGAGAGGCGGTTAGTGTCTGACTCACAACGGAGGCAGGAGGGGTGGGTGGGCTTTCCTGCAGGCTGGTGGGATAGCTTCCTGATAGTCTTCCATTTAGGGCCCCACACAGGCCAAGGCTATGAAGGGGGTGTGTGCTCTCATGCAGATTGCTGACACTGCTCCCCATTCAGGGTTCTCCTTCTCTCACCACCACCATTACCATCAACTTCCCCTTCATCATTATTACTAGAGGCCCAGTGCACAAAATTCATGCATTGGGGGTGGGGTGTCCCTCAGCCCAGCCTGCACCCTCTCCAATATGGGACATCCCTCTCACAATCCAGGACTGCTGGCTCCCAACCGCTTGCCTGCCTGCCTGCCTAGTCACACCCTAACCACTCCCCTGCCAGCCTGATTGATGCCTAACTGCTCCCCTGCCAGCCTAATTGCCCCTAATTGCCCTCTCCTGCAGGCCTGGTCGCCCCCAACTGTCCTCCCCTGCAGGCCTGGTCGCCCCCAACTGTCCTCCCCTGCAGGCCTGGTCACCCCCAACTGTCCTCCCCTGCAGGCCTGGTTGCCCCCAAATGCCCTCCCCTGCAGGCCTGGTCCCCCCTAACTGTCCTCCCCTGCAGGCCTGCTCACCCCCAACTGCCCTCCTCTGCTGGCCTGGTCACCCCTAACTGTCCTCCCCTGCAGGCTTTGTCCCTCCTAACTGCCCTACCTTGCAGGCCTGGTCCCTCCCAAGTGCCCTCCCCTTCAGGCCTGATCGCCCACAACTGCCCTCCCCTGCTGGCCATCTTGTGGAGGCCATCTTTGACCACATGGAGGTGGCCATCTTGTGTGTTGGAGCGATGGTCAATTTGCATATTACCTCTTTATTATATAGGATTATCTTTATCATGCACTTTGCTAAGTGCCAGGCACTGTGCTTGGCCCTCTCAAGCATTATCTTTTCACAGCCACCCCGGGAGGTGGACACCACTGACCCTCCACTTCTCAGGGATAAACTAAGGCTAGAGGAAGTGAAGTCAACAAATGGAGGAGCCAGCTGGAATTCCCACTTAGACTAGTGTGACTCCAGAATCAGTGCCCTCGGTGGCAAGCACACTCTCCAGGGCGCATGCCTATCTGAGGTCTGCTGAGATGCTCCTGGGGGTGAGGTGCTCACTACCTCCTGAGGTCCCCGCTGCACTGTCACATGACCTCCTCCCAGGTCCGTGACTTTCTGCCTGTGGCTACCCAGAATGACCTTGGCACGCTTGGTTGAGGCAGGACCCCGGCGACCGCTCTGCAGGGGCATGGGGCTGGTGTGGTGTAAAAGGGCGATGGGTGGAGATGGCATCTCACAGAAGGCGGTGAGGCCCAGAAGGTGTGAGTCGTGAACCGCATGGCCTTGCCCCAGGGGCCTGCCGGGAGCCCTGGCCCCCCACAGCTTGCTGTGCGCTGGAGGGGATGGGAGCTACACACCGAGGCTGTGCTTCCTGCTTGGGTTCACTGCTCCCACGCTGTTTGTAGGGTTTACATCTGCCCTGTGAGCCTCGGGCATCCTGGCTGGACGCACGGTGCAAGTTCTGATGTATGTGTTTACCCACCTCTCGGCTGAACAAATTCACCAGGTAAACATTTTGGGACATTTCAGAGATTAAAAAAAATCACAAGACAAAACCAAGACATCAGTGCTGTCCTCCCCACCCCTTGCTCCAACTAATAAATCACAGTGCAGAAGTCACTGGGGTTCAAGTCTTGGCACCAGATGGGTTTTGAGGCGCTGTCTCCACTGGTTCCCATGCCCAGTCATTCCCCTGACTCTCACCAGAGCCTCACTGTTCTGAGAGGCGATGGAGACAGAGCACAGGCTGTGGGGTCAGTAGACCTGGCTTCCCGGCCAGCTCAGCCTCTCACTGGTGTGATGATGGCAAATTACTTAACCTCTCGGAGCCTGTTTTCTCTCGGGAAACTAACACCCACTTTGCACTGTGGTGAGCGTTGGGCCAAATGTCTGGGGCGTGGCGATCTGTGGTTGTTGGCTGTCATCCCCACTCCATGCTTTCAGCCTCGGTTAGGGCTGTGGTGAGAGGTCTTCCCAGTTGGGTTTGTGTTAGGAAGTGGCACTCACACCGAACCGAGCCCCGTGGCCGTGTCCCTGGACGCCGTGTGTGTTGTGCCTCCATCTGCTGAGCAGAGGTCCTTGTGCTGTGTCTTGGCAGCAGCGTGAGGCTAAGAAGTGGAGAAGAGGGGGTGCTTCAAGGTGAGCAGCCCCTTATGTAAACGCCCAGTGCTGCTGCTCCTCGTGGTGATGTGTGGCCGGATAGGGTGACAACACCATTCAGCAGGGGTCATCCCAAACCTCTGCTTAGTAACCTCGGTCCCCTGAACAAAGGCTCTGCCTCTAGGGTGTTGACCACGTCTTCCTGCTCTGGCCAGCTAGGGAGCCTGCTCCGCCTGAGGGCACTGTCCCTTTTACTCCTTGAATCATCTTCTCCTCTTGCAATGTCCTCTCTTGCAATGTCCTCTCTTGCAATGTTCTCTGTTAACTTCCCCCATTCCAACATTGTCTTGATGCCTCCACTCCAACTCACCCCAGCTTCCTTTTGGGGGTCACCTTATATATGTGAGCAAACTACCATTTATGTTTCTTCCTAGGAGTTTGGGGTGGAGTCCTGGTCATTGGCTGGGTCCTTGTACAGGACTTTTCTGGGGGGAGGTTATTTCTCAATAAACCTTTCCCTTTTTTAAGTATTATTAACTTTATTTTTTTAACCTCTCATTTTCTATAACTTTTTATGTCCAAATAATGTGAGCTCCTGTAGAAAACATGGACAACTTGGACACAAAAAGCTCTCGCCCTATTCCAGTGCCTGCAGCCAGCACCACCGCCGGAGTGAGCGGGTACAGCTCTGTGTTCCGTGTCTAGCTGTGTGTTCCGTGTCGTATGAAGGCCCACAGCCCAGAGCTGAACGCAATCACACTTGTAATGTGGATGGCACGTCTATTTTTATACTGGTGGTAAATGCAGTAACAAGACGTACCATCTGGACCATTTAAAGTGTGATGTTCAGGAGCGTTCAGTCCACTCACATCGCTGTGCAACAACCTCCAGGCCTTTCCCCCTGCAGAACAAACTCTGTACCTTTCCGTTCTCTCAGCCTCCAGGAGCCTCTATTCTACTTTCTGTCTCTGTGAATGTGCCCAATGTTTTCAAAGTTCATCCATGCTGCAGCTTATATTGTCTCTCCTTCCTTTCTAAGGCGGGATAATCTTCTCTTGTATGTTGTTGGGCAGTTTTTTAAACTTCTCCAGCTGTAAAATGGAGCGAAGAATAGTAGCAGCCTCACATGGTTGTTAGAGTTAAATTAGTTGAGATATGTAACTCTCAGAAGAATGCCTGGCACACTGCAAACATTTCATAATTGTTATCTATTAGTAGTGTCTTTCATTCCATCTCTCCCAGACAGACTTTTCTGGGCTTAACAGTGACAGTTACTATTTCCTGAATACCTATGTCCTAAGCATGTGTAAAATATGTTGCATGATCTTATTTCATCCTCAACAAACGTATGAGGCTGGTGAAGTGGTGCAATTATCTCCGTGGCTCAGAGGACCTAACTGAGGCCAGGGAACTTAACCAGCTTGGTGTTGTAGAGCGATGTGAGTGCAGCTGGCATTCAAAGCCCGGGCTACCTGATTCCCAAACCCATGCAGCGCAGCACCATACCACCTCCCAGAGGCACCTGCTGGGTGCGTTGAGCCTGCTCTCAGATGACCCATCTGTACTTCCTACCACGTGACACATGGGGTCTCCTTCCAGGGCAGCAAACTCCCCAAGTTCCAGCTGGGAAAGGGAGACAATGGGCACGAGACTTCTTCCCCGTCCCCTCTACCCCTCCCCCGTCCTCTCTCTCTTCTTTCTCTTTCAGTTCTCCCACTAGTGTCCTGAAGTAGCCACGCAGAGGCAGTGACTGTGACAGTGTACAGGAGAGCTGCCCTGTGGGTGTCTAGTCACAGAAGCAGGCTGGCTGGAAGAAAGCTGGGCAGTGCGCCTGGCTCCCCTCATAGCCCAGCACGCAAAGGTCAGAGAGGGCCGGCAGGCGTCCATCACATCCGCCTACGCCTTGTCAGTGGTGTTGGAGAGAGATGACACAGAGAAAGCCTCTTACTGGACATGGATCGATTCCCAGGGGCCTCAGAAGGGGAATCCCTCTGGCTCTCCTACAGCCTGTTGTTCTATGGTTTAAGCACATGGGAGGGGAGCTGAGGGGACACAGAGCCAACACCTGGGGAGATTGCAAGGGCTATCAGCACATGGCTGACAATCACCCCCACACGCACTCAGCTACTCCCAGGGGCTCCTGCTGCACAGCGGTAGCCTTCTCCTAGAGGCGGTTCCTCTCATCCCGGCTCCCTGGTCTCTCACGTCTGACTGGCATGGATCCCTAGAAACAGAGAGGCTGCAGGGAACCAAAGCAGAGCCTTCCTGCTGAGCCAGAGAAAGAGAGCTTTCGTGAGTTTTATATGGTGTGTCCGTGGGTCAGTGGCTCTGTGTGTCACTGAGGGTGCGCAGGGCGAGGATGGCTCTGCTGTCTCTCCTAGCCCTTCAACCTGGAACAACCAGGTTTTTTGGCAGCTGGTCCTGTCTCAACTCCTGACAAAACCTGGCTTTGTAATGGTGGGAATCCAAAGCCAGGCTCCTGGCCGTGAGCTGTGTGGGGAGCTTCCTGCTCTCCCAGGCAGCCATGGTTCAACGCCCAGCTCAGCACTTACCAGTCCTAGCCGTCTTAGAAGGTCCCTTAAACTCCATGAGCCTTCTCTTCCTGAGGCACTGAAATCATAATAGTAATAGTACTATAGCAATAAAACAGCAATAATAGAACCGATTCTGCAAACATGTGGCAGGACCAACTGAATAGTGAATGGGAAAGCACTTCAGACCATTCTTGGGGGAAGGGGTGAGTTCATTTGGCCAGAGTGGCAGCTGGGAGTCTTGGAGAACAGCAGGGAGGAGGGGTCTCAGGAGGGCCACGTGGGCCACCCTGATCCTAACCCTAACCCTGCCCTGCCCCCAGAGCTGTGGGCCTGACCAGCACCTTCTCATGGATTAGAAGAGCTCGGGATTACTCTGAGAAGTCAGTGCAGAGGATTTTGGCAAACAATAAACGGTCATTGTCTCCCTATCTCAGAGCAGTGGGACTTTGTAGTGGACACTTTGAGCCTCATACCCCACTTGTCTCAATGTCCTTACCTGAGCTGTGGATGGTGGTAATGCCCTGTCTAGCTCCTGGGACCAGAGTGACTGGACCAGTGTGAATGCCCCCGGATGATGGGCTTTGAGGCTCACCCAGACAAGATGCTGCTCACCTGCGTGAGCGGGGCAGTGGGCTGGCAGGGCCTCTGGGCCGGTGGGGCCTGGCCTTCTCCCCAGCTTGCTCCTGCCCTCACCTGTGGCCAGGCCTAACTACCCTGGGGCCAGATAGAGCAGTTTCCCTTGATGAGAAACAAATCCTGCCCCTAAAGGAGAACCAGATGCTGGGAGCCCACCTGCTCTGGCCTTCCTCCCTGCAAATGCCTAGGAGTGGGACCAGCCGCTCTCCCATGGCGGGTCCGTTAAGGGCCCTTCTGTGCTCACTGATGCCTCTGTCTCCTCCAGGATGGGAACTGGCAAGCAGAGCTCTTTCAGCTCGGATGCTGCTGGGGTTCCAGGCCCCAGGGGGCTGCTCCTAGCCCCTTGCCTACCCTGTCCTTTCTCACGGGGGTCAGGGCAGGCATCTGCCTCAGGGCTCTTGGGGAGGGGCTCACATGCCCTTCTGGAGGCTTCCATGGAGAGACAGCAGGGGATGAAAATGAGGAGCCGAAGAAGCAGAAGAAGGACGGAGGCAAAGCCAGGAGATTACCAGGGATCAAGAAGAGGCTGTTAAGTACATGGCGACTTACATGGAGCTGGGCTTGGGCTCTGTGCAGGCTGGGGCAGCTTGGCATCTGGCACTCATAAACTGTATTCTAGAAGCCAAAGCAAGATCGTCTGTCTTCCAGGCCCTGGGATCACAGCGGGTAGGAGGCCAGCTCACAGAGGTCAGGGCTAGCCCCTCCACATGCCTTGTCTGGGCCTGGGTGCAATAGACACTTATGGGAAGCACTTCTTCTGGGGCAGATGCTGGAGAGAAGGTGGGGCTGAGTGTGCAAGTATGCACACCTGCCCAAAAGGTACGCAGGCACCGGCAGCCTTGGCCAGCTTCCAGCCCGAGCCACTTCATCTGAAGTGGCAGTGCCCTTCCTGACAGTTGCTCTGCCTGCTCCCCAGTCAGTTCAGGGTAGGGTAGTGATTCTGGCAGCTGCCTCACTCCCTGCTGGGCTGCATCCATGATGGATGCATGGCCAGGAGCTGGCAGTTCACCCAGACTTCCACCCTCTGGCTCTCAAGTGATCTGCAGCAAACGCAGGATGGGCAGAGCAGTTCCCATTACAGACGTGAAACCAGGACTCTGGGGCTCCCCACAGCTGCCTTTGAGTCAGATCCAGTAGCGTTTCCTCTGCCCTCCTCCAATGCCATTGGGGAAGGTTTCCTCTATGCATGGACTGTTTCCTCTTATCTCTACTCTCTCAACCCTTAAGGGTTAGAGATGTGCAGGGCAAGCCAAATGAAGGGTCTGGCTGCCCCCATCCATGGCTTTTGTGGCTGGACTTATATAGTCAGGGTCAAGGTGTGTCACCAATCCAGAGCTTAGCTCTTGGGTGGGACCTTGTGTCAAGGCCTAAGGGCCTGGAAATTCTGAATTTCTGTGCTTTGAGGGATGTTAAGGTCGGCAGAAATTTTAATATAGATGAGGGAGAAGGTACTGTTATCAGGAACTCAGGGAGGCTTTTGGCTCTAGAATCTGCTGTTCAAATCCTACTTATATGACAGAGGCCGATCATTAGATGCCTGTACCTCAATTTTCTCATCAATGAAATGGGAATAATAAGAGCTAATATGTAAGGAATGCCAATAATATGACAGACTCTGTTTTAAGTATCTAACATATATTAATTTAATCCTTACAACAATTTTGGGAGTCAGGAATTGTTATCTCCATTTAACAGATGAGGAAACTGAGGCTCAGGATAGTAAGTAACTTGCCCAACATCACACAACGAATATGCGAATGGAGTCCAGGCAGCCTGGCTGTGGTATTTGCATTTAAGCACTGCAATACTTCTCAGCAGGCTGGAGAGCCACTTGAACCTATGAAATAGTTCAACAGTAGGTGGTGGCTTTAAAACATGCCTGTAAACTCTGACACTCAGAAGGCAGAGTCTAGGTCTCCTCCACTTGAAGGCCTCAGGGGGCCTGTGGCTGCCTTAAAGGAGCAGAAGGGAGCCAATACGACACTGCAGTTTCCAGGCCATTAGAGCAGCCTTTCAGCTCCTCTGGTTTCTCTTGGGACACTTGCTCTGGCACCTTCATCTGCCATGTCAGAACCCTGGCCCCCTGAAGCTGCCACGGGAGAGACCACAGAGAGGGGACAAGCTACCCAAGGTGTCTTCCCAGCCAGGCTCCAGACATATGGGATGGAGAGGTCTCCAGATAACCCCAGGCCCAACCAACTCCAACTGCAGCTGCAGGGGGCCCAGTGAGAACTGCGGGCCGAGTCCAGGTGACTCCCAGATTTGTGAGTTAATATATATGGTCATTATTGTTTAAGCTACTGTGTTGAGTGGCTGGTTATGCCGTAGCAGATGCCTGTCTCACAATTGTCACTGAGGAATAATGCATGTGTCAAGTCCCTGGCAGTGAATGCCACCCCTTGCCCCTTGCCATCAGCACTCTCAGGGTCCCCTCACTAAGACTTTTAACTTGTCTTAAAACAGGAGCCTTGCACAGCCGGCCAGGATGGCTCAGTGGTTGAGCGTGATCTATGAAGCAGGAGGTCATGGTTTGATTCCCAGTCAGGGCACATGCCCAGGTTGCAGGCTCAATCCCCAGTGTGGGGCATGCAGGAGGGAGCCGATTAATGATTCTCTCTCATCATTGATGTTTCTATCTCTCTCTCCCTTCCTTTCTGAAATCAATAAGAAATTAACACACACACACACACACACACACACACACACACACACACTCAAAAGCTTTTCAGCACAAGCTAAAGAGCCACCTCAGTAAACTATGAAAACCAGTGCAGTGGGCCTCGGCTTTCTCCTGCAGGGTCCACGACCCCAGGCCCTCTCGGAACACGAGCTGCAGTGGTGCGAGGCGGGGGAGATCCCTACATGCACAGCAGAGAATGACTGGCCTCCCTCGTCAGTCCAGAAAGCTCTGTGGAGCTTGTGCTGGGCATCGTCCTGCATCGGCAGCTCCCCACTGGGGTCACACTCTGCCCAGTTTTCCTTAGATGTAGATTTCGTGAAGGTAAAGGCTTTGGCTTTATTTTGTTATTCTTTTCATTTCATTGCTTTCTCCACAAGAAGTCACAATGCATATTAGAGTATAATAAGGGAACCACGGGCCTATCCAAGGGCAGAGAAGGGGAAAGGAAGTAATGAAAGGGATGAAAGAGAAGAAAGAAGGAAGCAAGGAAATGCACAAGGAGGAAAAAAATAGAAGACAAAAGAAGGGATGGAGAAGGGAGAGACCTGAAAGGGTAATGGAAGCAAGGAGAGGAAGGGCTTCAGATGAAAGGCAAAATGTAATGTGGGAAGGAGACCTGGCCTTGTGGTCCTCTGTCCTCAGGGGGTCCCGGAGCAGGAGGCTGGCAGCTTCGTTCCCAGATCTACCCTCCTCGCTTTGTGCCAGTGCTGGCCTTGGACACACAGCTCTTCCCTGCAGCCCAAGCCTGAGCTTCTTAAATAGCTCTGAACAGCACTGAGTGGTGGATAAACATTTGTTTCACAGCTCACAAAGCAGAGCTGCTGGCTACCAGTGGCTTTGATGTAATGAGTTCCATTCTGGACCCCAGGGAGCGTTTAGATGGGCTCTTCTTTGACCGGGCTGCCAGTCAAGCTGATACCAGGGGGGAGAAAAACCAGCACTAATCTCTTCTTCACCACCCCTGTCCAGGTCGGGAACCCCCAGAAGCCAGACTACCCCATTCTCTTGGGGTGGGATTGGACACCTTGGATGGGGGTGCCAAAAAGAATGGCTGGGTGACCTCCTTTCTCTGCACCATCAGGAAATTATCAGAATACAGCCCTTCACAGTGCTGAGCATTGCAGGCTGTGTCTGCAGCCCTCTCCCCTCGGCTGGCCCCATCCAGCCTCTGCAGGCCTGGAGCTGGATTCTGAGTAGAGGAAGCTGGGGTGGGACAGTTTGGCATTGCCACTCTTGGTTGGCAACTGACTTCCTTGACCACTGCTCTCTGCCACCCAGAATGTGCCTAGCAACTTCCTGCTCATCTTGGTACTCGGAGAGCCACAGGATGGCCAGGAGCCGCAGTGCCCTGCAGTCTGACCAAGCTTTCTTCACAGAGGAGAAGGGCAGAGGGTGGGGAACGGGCCAGTTGGTTCTTTTCTTTCTTCCAAACTCCCCACTTCAGGACAATGTGACCCTCTGCCAGAAGGAGCTGAGGACCAGGTGATATGATGACTACATGGTAATTACTTTGTTGGCCTTTCAGCACTTCCTCTGTGGATATTAATAGCCATTGAGGTTATTTGGCAGGGCCCTGGAGCCTGCCAGCCAGAGGACCAGGGCGGGTCATTTTCCCGACCCCTGGCTCAGTCCCCTCTGCCACTGCCTCATTTGCTTTAGACTTTCAGAAAGGAAGGAACTAGCAAAGACAGTGGGTGGAAAATGAGAAGGGGGAAAACAAATCCAAGAGGAAGTCATTTAGCTTTGCAGACAGATTGGCTGTTGAATTGGCTTCTTGTACTGTTATGATTGGGATCTCCTAGGGGTTATCTATTTTCTCCCCCAGACTCCAGGCGAGAGCCACCCTGGAAGTTTCTATCCTTTTTCTTAAAGTCACGAGGACCGAAGAAATTGCCAAATGAGGTCAGAGGCAGACCTGAATTGCTCCACTAAAGCAAGTTAGGTGGCAAGAACAGGACAAACCAGGCGTAAACAGCAGAATCTCAGACAAAAGGTGACCTCCCCGGATCCTACCTTTCTCCATTGCAGCTGCCTGGTGAGCTGGAAGAGTGTGAGCCCTGGAAGCAGAGACAGAGCTAACAGCTGGACCCAGGCCCTGGGCTGTAGGAGACAGTGAAAAGGGAGCCACCTTTGATTAAGGCTACTCAGCAGCTTTATAACTGCGATCGTGAAGGAGTTCCATACCTTTTCTGAGCCTTCATGTCCTCATTGGAAAACCATGTCCCCAGAACAGGACAGTGCGTGATGAATAATGGCTCTTGCCCAGTGGTGTGCCGAGTGGCTTGTGCCAGCTCATGAGCTGACGGTGCACATCCCTTCCTAAATCTGGGTGCAGTGATCTCACATTCAAAGTTTGAAACTGGCCATGGTGGGAGAAATTGGCAAATGCTACAAATCAGGCCTTGTGGTTTGTTCTCCGGAGAGTTGGTTACCGGCAGACCACCATGTCTGCTCCATTTCAGCAGCCTGGAGCTGTGGTCTGAGAACGTGTTCTCTGGCTCTGCAAGCCACAAGCCAGCCCTCAGATGATCTATCTGCCTCTCATCCGCCACAAGAAACTGCTCACCTCTAGCAGGGATTGTCAAAATCCCTGCCCCATTAGAAGCTGCACTCCTTAATCTATTCAGCACCACGAGGCAATTGTCAAGCAAGTTGCTTGTAGTCCAAATCCAGGTATCAATTTAAAATGTTTTTGCCTCAGACAACTGCGTCTGATCAATCAGTAATGTAATCCTCTGCTGGTAGAACACGAAACCAAGCCCCACCTTGCCTCTGAGGCAAGCGTCATTAGTCTTGGGATGCACCATAAATTGATGCACAGAGCAAACAGCGGAGCTGCGCCCGGGGAGTGGGAACCCATGAAATAGCAGTTACTTTATGGTGAATGACAAATCATCGCTCGCTCGTTCCCCATCAAGTGGAACACCATCCATCACATGGTGGGCTCCTTGGGTTCCAAGACGGATAGGACGCCATGAGCAGATGTACGGCTGGGACTGCTGGTGGGGCAGCGCCCTGCTTTTGTGTTTCCTGGGAGGGGAGATGAGACCATCGCTGTCGGTATCGTCCTGCCCTTCATTCTAGTTTATAAGGTGAGTGAGGCAAAGAACTCCATCAGTTTTAATGTCCTTGAGGATGGGGATCTTCATCGTTTTCATGTTGCACAAAATTTGTCTGAATGGCAAGAGAAAGGCCATGCTTCTGAGCAGGAGGAAAGGACTGAGCACTTCCTTTTTTGATTTTAGGGACTCATTTAGGCCCTGTCTGCCCCCATACAGTGACCCCTCATCCATTAGCCTGCCACAGTGCCTATAATTCCAGCCCTTTGGATCACACCTTTATATTAAGGTGTTATGTCCAAAAGAGTTATATTGCTGTGAACATCCCTATAACACAGGGTAGGTAAATATTGCTGGAAGTTGAGGAGTGTGAAAGGAGAGGTGAGGTTGTGAAATAAATATTATAGCAGGCGACCTTGCTTTTGGGGATACGAAGCTGGAATACAAAAGAGGGTGATATTTTGAGAGAAAGGTAGGAGTTTCTGAAGTTAATATCCACTTCCTTTCCAATTATTTCCAGAGCCATCCCTGGCCCTAGTTGGTTTTTAAGCAAGAATGTGAAGAGCAATAAATGTCAAAGCCTGCTTCCATCCTAATGGGAACATAAAGCAGGGAGGGAAGTGAGCTGGTGTGATGCACCACAATGCATGAACAATCCCGCAGGCCTGTCTCTGGCCCTCTGTCATCCATGGGCCAGGGCACCGAGGGGCAGTGGACTCTTTCTGGCTGCTGATTTAATTAAGCATGGCTAGTTTGTGACGGAAGCTTGCTCGGCGCAAAGCCAGAATAACAGGTGAATTGGCCATGTCATTGATGAGTGAGTCAGGTCTCTTGTTTGACCAAATCAACCAAATTAATTTGGGAAACTTGACGACTTTTGGGTAGCAATTGAGTGTGCTATGGTGCAGTAAGATACTGGTGATTTTGTTTAAACCCATCAATATAAGGACAGATATACTGGTTACTTCAATCCACCTGACAGCTCAGTGTAACTATAACTTTTATGATACCATGTATCTGGCATTATGGCATCAATGCAATGTTTGACTAATTTTTTTTCATTTCACCTGGTTTTTATGGACATAATGCTGACACAGCTTAGGGGTAGTGTGGCAACAGTTGGCATGTTTCCTTCATGTACTTTTTGCCTTTGCCATCTGGACTAGGGAAAGCTGCCCTTCCCTCTGCCAGCTGCCCCGCTGACGTCTATGCAACCTTTGCCCAGACATCAGGGCATTATCTCGGGTAGGAGGAGGCTGACAGCAGTGGCGCTCAGCGGCAAGGGCAGGGGAGACCATGAGCAGCAATAACATTCTTTTCATGGAGGTGGGGTCTATTGGAAGGGTGAGTTGGTTGGCATGTGCGGCTTGTTTCTCAGTGTGAGGTCAAATGTGCTCTTTCTCCTCCCCCCTTTTTCCTGACTTTTCTCTCTTCAGTCACTGTGAGGGCACTGTGCTTAAAGCCAGACAAGAGCCGGAGATGAGGCAGCCGTTACCCCTACCCTGAAGCACCTGGACACATTCTGCTAGAGAAGAAAGGCAAGCTCAAAAGTATCTACACTGTAAAAACTAAGGGAACATATAAACCAGAAGAGAGTGAATGTTGGGAGTTCAGGAGAGGGAAGTCAATGTTCCTTTGGGCTTCATGGAGGAGATAACAGGGGCTTCGCAGGAGGGATGAAATTAGGACTGGCACAATGCACAGGACAGTGGGGGAATCTGGCAGTGACAGGTGGAGGAAAGAGAAGAACAAATGTATAGGCCATGGTCGAGTAGCTCAGTAATATTGGCATCCCAATACTCCAAGGTTTCAAGTTTGATCTCTGGTTAGGACACATATAAGAAACAACTAATGAATGCATAAATAACTGGGACAACAAATCATTTTTTTCTCTTCCTCTGTCTCTCTCCCCTCTCTCTCTCTCTCTCTCTCTTTCTGTCTCTCTCAAATAAAAAAAATTAAAGAAAAGAACAAAGATATAAATGAAGAATAGGGTAGCATGGTTGAAGTAAGTCATCCTTCTGGAAAGAAAATATAGGTAGAAGAGTAATAAAAATAACACTTTGCCCCAATTAAATAGGGTCAGAGCAAAATTACATTGGATGCCAGGTCTAGGACTGGACACATTGGGAGTCACTGAAGATTTGTTAGTGGTTAATGATATTGAAACTGATCTTTAGGATGAATAATCTGCCATTAGTTGTTAAGGTAGTTTGGATGTGGGAACATAGGCAGTAGAGATAAGAGTTAATAGACTATGGGACAGTCTAAGAGACGAGAATTAAGAGCTTGTACTAGGACCATTGTGGTAAGAAAGAAATGAGGAAACAATATTGAAAAGCAAGTCTGGTTAGGATCAATAGGACATGGTTCTAATAATTGCATATGAACAAGGAGTTGGAAATTACTCTGCAGTTTTGTGTTTTGATATTTGGTTGAGCTGACTTGGGAGAAATGTGCTGATGGTGGCCATCTCCTCTTGATCCACCTCAAAGTGCAGCACAGCTGTGGTGGTGAGTTCCACTGGCCTCACACTCACCTTGCAGGGTGCCTACAGCTCACCTCAAGGGCTCCCTGTGCTTCTTTACATTTTTTGCCCCAGGGCCTTCTCAAAAACCTAGGAGCCTGATTGGCATGCCCACAGGAGTAGCCTAAGTGTGTGGGAGAGAGAATGCCCTAGGCAACTCTCAATTAATGGGCAACGGGATTGATGCTGTACCTTCAGGCCTCTAGGAGAACAATTTGGCAAGTATTCTGACCAGTGAGCAGGAGGTCCCAGTGGGATGGAATCAGCAGTGTCTACAGCACTGGCCCTGAAGATTCTTCCTCACATGCACTTCTACATCCCTTTCTCCCCCTCCCTGCTCCCTCACCCTCGCCTACTGGGATCGCTTCCCACCCATTCCTGGCACAAAGCTTTGCTTTGGGGATACTTTGAGACAGACATATCATGTGTAAGGTGGGTGGTTGACATTCAGGTGAGCTCTTTATAAGACACATGTAAACGAGTTTAGAACAGTGGTTCTCAACCTTCCTAACGCCACGATCCTTTAATACAGTTCCTCATGTCGTGGTGACCCCCAACCATAAAATTATTTTCATTGCTACTTCATAACTGTAATTTTGCTACTGTTATGAATCATTGCAACCCACAGGTTGAGAACCAGTTGCAAGGTCGCCTAAGACCATCAGAAAACACAGATATTTACATTATGATTCATAACAGTAGCAAAATTACAGTTATGAAGTAGCAACGAAAGTAATTTTATGGTTGGGGGTCACCACAACATGAGGAACTGTGTTAAAGGGTCGTGGCATTAGAAAGGTTGAGAACCACTGATCTAGAACTATAGAGAGAGGCTGGAGTCTGAGATGCAGATGTAGGAATCATCTGCATGGACAGGGTAGTTGAAATTAGGGAAATGAGTGAAATTGTGCAGGGAGAAAATGCAGGAGAGAAAAGGGACAGGCACTGACCTTGGAGAGCTCTCCATCTGATATATGGAAAGAGAACAAGCAACCAGCCCAGTGCACAGGAAACAGTAAGGAGAGGTCCAGGGTGATGGCTGTAGCAACACTGAAAGGATCCTCAACGTAGCCATCAGAGATGAATGCTGCGAGGCCCAAGGAGAATATGACGTGTTGGAAATTCTTGAAGAGCTGGAAAGAGCGGTTTTGGTCATGACAGTAAAAGCCATTTGCAAGGAATAAGGATATAAGGAATCGGAGGCCCAGAGCACAGACTGGAGGTGCCTTCCCCTGGCACCTGGACAGCCTTAAAACAATGCCCACATCTCACAATAGACCTCCTGCATGAGGGTCCCCAGGGGCGGGGGCCTCTGTCTAATTACATTGAGGGGAAAGGAGGAACACTGGTAGTTTACTAGCTTGGGGAACAGGGAGGAGAAGAATAGTTTAAGAGTAGGTGACATGTAGAGGAGATGAACCCCAGGCAGAGGGAGTTAAGCCCATGGAAAGGAAGATATTAAAGATGTAAGAGAAAGGGAATAATATATGGAGAAGGGCTCAGAGGAGGAGGTGAAGGGATCAAGAACACAAGTGGGGTCAAGAGAGTTTACTTTTAATAGAGAGGATTCATTCATTCAACCATTCAGCACACAGAGATTAGCTTCCTTCTCTTTCATAGGCTTTGCTCCAGGGAACTTGGTGTCAAGAAGGGCAAAGCATGGCCACTCCCTCCAGGAGTGTAGGAAGTGGGAAGAAGCAATCCCCACAGAGGCTTGCTGGGTTCTAGGATAGAAATGTCCATGGAGTAAAGGAGGATCCCTCCTGTTTTGAATGGCACCTCTGACCCTTACATGTCGGGGGCTGAGAAGGTAACTTCCCAGGGCCTCAGTTTTATCTTTGTCCACCACCCACCCTGAGCTGTTACAATAATCAAATGAGAGAGAATATTGTGCTCCAGCGCTGAGCACAGGGAGGAGTGCTTGGTAGGCCTCCCTAAAGACTTGGTTTTCTTCCTTCTTTGGGCAAACTACAGTGGTACTGCAGAGGAAAAGATGTTTTACTCTCCTAAGAGTAAAGCTTCCCAGAGCAGCTCTTATTCACATGAACTTAGAGCTGGTGGAGGAAAAGGGGAGAAGATGTATGAATAGTCAGAAATAATTTGAGTCAAGAGCAGGAAAGCTGAGAAACATAAGTCTGATTGTTCTGATTTCCCAATAAACAGAAAGCAATGTTGTAGCCTGAAGGTCAGTGCTGTGGGCTGAATGGAGTTATGTCCCCACTCTCTGATTCAGGTTAAAGCCTGAGCCCCAGCCCTTCAGAATGTGGCTGCTTGGAGACAGGGCCTCTAAAGAGGTGATTAAGATAAAATTAGAGGTCACATGGGTGGGCCCTAATCCAATGGGACTGTTGCCCGTATAAGAAGAGGAGATTAGGACGTGGACACACCCTAGAAGAAGATAGCCATATATGAGCCAAGGAGAGAGGCCTCACCCAGCCTCACCAACACCTTAATCGAGATCCTTAGCCTTCAGAACGGCGAGGAAGTACATTTCTGTGTGTAAGACGCCCAGTCTGCGGTCTTTGCTACAGCAGCCCTAGCAAAGTACTATATCACGGGTGAGGGGGTACCAACAGATTTGAGAGAATGAGGAAAATGAGAATGTTTTGGAAGAGCCATGATGGGAAAGTCAAAGTTGTTTGAGTAAGTTCTTGAAGAGAAGGTGGCCAACTAACTAAAGACGAATCCATGTTTGTTTCTTTTTCCATAACAGTTTGCAGGGCAGCAACATTTGGCATAAAACTGGGCTGCCTTGCATTTTGGCACCAGAGGACTAATGGGTCAGGAGCGTGGGGACATCCAGAGTGACCATGAGCAGGTGAAATAACCAGCCTGGGTGCAGACAGAGGGAGGCAAATATGGGCAGCGAGGAAACAGGGGCTGGGAGAAGAGGGAGGATTCTGGAATGGGAGAAGAACTGAGTAAGCAAAAGGGAGAGAGAAGGAGATAGGAAAAGACAGCACGTGGAGGTATGCTCATAGTTTAAAAACAGTGGACAGAATTTTGTTATGCCTCGTGAGGACGGGTTGGACCATACAGTGGCTGCATATCACACGGAGGGTTAGGGTAAAGGTGTTTTCTAGCTCAGGTGGTCCATGTTTAGTAGCAGTGTTTCCTAAAGAATGCAATGTCTCCACCTGCAGAGCCTCCTGGTCTGCCATGGAGGGCACATCTCCTTTGGAAGGATGAACAGACGAGGCATTGAGCCCTTCATGTTTGTTTGTTTGTTTTTTAAATATATTTTTATTGATTCCAGAAAGGAAGGGAAAGGGAGAGAGAGAAAGAAACATCAATGATGAGAGAATCATTGATCAGCTGCCTCCTGCACACCCCCCACTGGGGATTGAGCCTGCAACCCAGGCATGTGCCCTTGACCAGAATTGAACCAGGGTCGCTTCAGTCCAAAGGCCCAGGCTCTATCCACTGAGCCAAACCAGCCAGAATGGGCCCTTCATGTTTTAAGTAAAATGATTATGCTCCAGTGGGGCTGGGCCCCAGGTCTCGCTCCTGATTTAGGGCCTCTGCAGCCTGCTTCCATTAGCAAGTGCATGGCGAGGAGGGCCCTTCGTCCTCCTGTCACAGAGGACTGTGCTGAGGCCATTTCCCCTCGCCTCTGCAGGACGAGGCCTGTGGGTTAGCAGAACTTCCTAAAAGTGTAGGCAGGTGAGGGTAAGAGCTGTATGCTAGGGTTAGACTCTCCCATTTTATAGTCCTGCAAGGAAGGTCACAAAATCATTCCAAGGTGCTTGGAGGGATGGAAGGAAAGGAAGGAACCCCTCCGAATATCATTAGCCCTATCTGTAGGTGAGTTCCTAAACCATTCTCAAAGATACTGATAGGTTCCAGTTACTCTTGCAATAGCCAATCATGCCCAACACCTATAGAGAGCCCAGCACCCAGCAGGCATTCAGTAACTGTTTTCGGAGTTACTGAGCGCTTAACAGGTGTGCTTGCCCGGAGTTCTCACATCCCTAGATCCTGCTACACGTGTGCACCTCATAATGCGTCAGCGTCGGCTCCCACAGTCCCCAGAAACAGTTCTCAATCTGGAGTTAAACACACTGGCTTGTCTCACCCGTTGTGAGGTACACTGTGAGTGATTTGTTACCAATAATGAGGCGTCGTGTCTGGAAGGTTTTATTTACAAAATAGAGAGGATTTGAAAGATAGCTTATGTCCCTTGCATTTCAGTTTGCTTTCTAAGTGGGAGATCAATGGGCAGAGTCCCAATTGGCTTACAGGGCGTTGGGTATAACCCGTGGTAAGACAGTTGGGTGTGTTTTGAACGTGTAACTTTCTTCTAAGTGTCCTGATCTGTGGGGAAATGGGTATGAAACTTGCCTTTAGAACATTCATTCCTCAGTGTGGGATAGAGGCCAGATCGTTAGCTTCCTCCTTGCCAGGCTAAACATTTGCTGATCTGCACAGTGACTGGGTATGCAGTGCACTCCTGAGGGGCTTTCTCATTGGCTGAGTGCATCTCTGAGGACCGCCCCCATTTACAGGAGAGTGATTCCTGAAAATTGCTCAAACATAGCAAATGCAGCCCTGGCCTAACAACACAGAGTGGGGGATCTCTGAACCATGTCTCTCTCCATCTCCTTACCTATTTCAGAGAGATCATTAACAAGGTGAAATTGGGGGCCCCCAGGGTCGCTGCACAATATACATTGTTCCTGTCTTTTAATGGCCTTTCCCCAGACAACAGTGATTCCTAAACTGCAGCGTCTGCAGTTGCTAACCTGGGCAGGCTGAGCCATGCTGTCTATGAGACCGGCAAGGACAGCT
This sequence comes from Corynorhinus townsendii, assembly GCA_026230045.1. Classification (NCBI taxonomy): domain Eukaryota; kingdom Metazoa; phylum Chordata; class Mammalia; order Chiroptera; family Vespertilionidae; genus Corynorhinus; species Corynorhinus townsendii. Next base: position 81,682,455 of record JAPDVU010000008.1, read on the forward strand.
TGCCAGTGCAGACCTGAGCTTGGGCAGATGGATAAGGCTTGGGGGGTGGGCGGTGGGGGGCGCGGGGGAAGAGGGCAGGGAAAGGATGTGGGTTTAAGGAGAGGGAACCAGCAGAGAAGCAGGCAGCCCGTGGAGGTCTTTGTTATTGATTTAGCGTGAGGACTGAAAGTGGCAGCAGGCAGGTGCGGGGCTGGCGGGAGGGGAAGACAGGTGTAGGCAGTCGTGGACGGTGATTAGCGGGGCTGCAGATGTGCCCGGGGTGTCAGCTGGTGATGATTAGCAAGCATGCGGCTAAAGAGCAGGGCATCAGATGACCAGTTCAGAGTCCAGATGTGAGAGGCCACTGGACCCACACCCCATCAGACACTCTCTACTCCTTCCAGCATGTGGCTTGCCTTCCCCTCAGCTCCGTGCCCCTGGCCCCGTGCCTTCCTGCCCTGGGTTCCTGTGCAGGTGAAGGCACAGATTGCAGACCCTGTTGTCCAGCCCCCACCCCAGACGTGCTGTCGGACCTCTGCTCTCACCCTTTCAACATTCCCTTCCCTGTGTTCATGCCGCATGGCTCGTTCTTATAAGCTCTGGCTCCGAGGGCCATCTCTGGCCTCCCTTCGTGCTTCTGTGATGTAGTGACTGCCCATTCTGCTCAGGTAAGCCCCTGGGTACACCTGCACCCCCAGAGTTCTGATTTGGACCCACAGGCCTCATTCTGGCCAGCCCTACCCTGGTCTGTCAGCTGGAGAAGCAGGCATTCAGAGGCAAAGCTGGTCATGCAAGGCAGAGAAGCAGATGGGATGAAAGGCAGGTGAGGTGATGAGATGGGCATTGTCCAGGATTCATGGTCCCAATTTGTCTTGCTTAGTGGCTGTTTACAAATTCCAGGATGCCAGTCCTTTGAGCTGTGCTGTGTCTTGACCACACTCCTGGATGTGTGTGTGTGTGTGTGTGTGTCCCAGAGTCCATTATTCCCAGGCCTGCAACAGAAGGAGAACATGCTGAGGGCTGTCACATGCCTGGTGTCACATGGCTGGTGTCACATGGAGGGTCACTGAGTAGGGACAGGGACCGCCACATTTGACACCTTGGGCTGTATCCTCGTGATTGGAGTCAGGTCCGTTGCAAAATCCAGTCAGTGGAGAAAACAACTCCGTGGCGCCGGTTATTGGCCTGGTGGAGGGGAAGAAGCCCCCACCAGCTGGGCAGGAGACACCCCCTGAGGCTGGATTTGCGCACAAACATGTTAGCAATTTGACCAGACTCTGTCTAGGCAGCTCTAAGGCTATCCCTCAAGCTACTCGACAGGGTCACCTCATCAACCTCCTTAGTAAATGTGTCACTAGGACCATTTTGTGGGGACTTCATAGCAAACAATGGCAGACATTTCCAGGAGAGAGAGGAATTGGGGGCAACAGGCCACCCATGGGGCCCGAGTGATGCACACGCAGCTTTAGCTATTATCTGGTGACCAGCTGTGGGAACAGGGACAACAGTCAGATAGAGTTCAAAGCCATGAAACCCAGAGATAATCCCCCAAATCATGCTGACCAAATGCTTTGCTTTCATCCAAGATTGTTGAGTGGGTGACCCCCAAAAAACAAACAAATTCTAGCCTTTTGGATATGATTAACCCAATGCCCAGCTTTTCCAGGTGAGGAAAGGGAAGCACAGGGCGCAGAGGGAAGCCCAGGCTGCAGAGGTCAGCTGAGTGTGGCCAGATCCAGTCGTGCCTGGCTGTAGGCAGAGGTGCTTCTGATAAACCCAGAGCCCAGATGAGGTGCAAGAACTTGTGATGGAGAAAATAAAAAGGAATGGGACCTGGAATGGGAGTCCCTCCTAAGAATTAAGGAGCACCTCTTAATCCTTCATTGGGTACCTTCCCTGTGTCCCAGCCACTGGTTACCTGTAGGACCCCCATCTATCTCCAAAGGGCAGCAGTGTCCAAAAGCAGGCCAATGTGCATGATGGGCTCTGGCTGGAGCGTATTTATGACCTGAGTGGGCTCTAATTGTGCAGATATCCCCATAAGTGTTATTTTATTAAGTGATCCCTGGTATATCTGTCATCTCCATGAGCAACCCCAGTGTATCTGTGAGTGAGCTCCGACCACTGCTGGGAGCCATGCTGGATGTTAGCTCCTGCTCAGCATCATTGTCTGTGCAGTTACAGCATCTCAGGGCCCAGCCCAGGTGCTGGGTGTATGTGGTTTGGCTCCTGAAGACAACAGACATCCTTAGGAAAGATGGAAACAAGAAGACCAAGAACCCTGTATGTATATACTTCCTCTAGCCTGTTGGCAAGTAGTCGGGCCAGTGGAGCGTGCTGGAGCAGGGAATTAGGAGTCCTGTGCTCTACTCCTACCCTTACCAACGCTTAGCCCAAGGAAAATCAGCACTTTGGGCCTCCCTCCTGCCATCTTTAAAACGGTGACAGGTATGGGAGGCAGGTGCTGAGTTCTTAGGATGAATGTGAGAACAAGTGTATTCTACTGCTTGGTTGGATACCCTCTGAGCATGCAGTAAGGGGCAGCAAGGCCACCTGGTCCATGACCCACCATCTCTTTGTTCTGAGGAAATAGAGGAAATGAAGTTCATGATGTGTCTGCCCTAAGAGACATTTAGAACAAGCTGACATCTAAACACATTTTTAATGAACCCAGATGACCATGTATGTACTTGTGGTATAAAAGCCAGCCTAATGTGAACAAAGGACTTCCTAGTATGTTAGGAACTTTCCAGAGCTGACCACGTTTAAGAACAGTCAGATTCAATCCTGGCCACTGCACTCCACAAAGCCCGGGCTCCCACTCCGGGCAGCGGAGTGTTCAGAAAGGCTGACTCTGAAGGAACACAATTGGGAAGCATTTGCCTTAGGACACAGGGTTGAATTAGTCATCCTCCATTATAAGAAGTACCACGTCATAGTTCCTAAGAACTAAAGCAGACTTTTTCAAGATTGGATTCCATATTTAGTTGAGTCTCTCTCCACAGCCTTGACAGAGAACCACTATAAAGTTTTCCCTCTTTTTAAACATTAACTTGAGAAAAAAAAATGAACCACATTTAGAAAAGGACATTAGGGGGACAGAAGTGAGTGTACAGACTCAGGGAATGTGCCGGAAGGATGATGCCACAAACTGGGGCCAGTACATAACATCACAGACATGTCCAGGTTGGTTAGAGCAGGTTTCTTTGCAGCAATAATCAACAACAGCAAGAGACTTAACATGCAATGATGTTAGACAAAATTAAGTAGCATTCAAACGTTGTAGGGGAACATTACGGAGCTAACCTCCCACTGCCCAGGAAGTTAGCTGATGAGTGAAAATACATGCCTGTCTTTCCCACCAACAACCCCCAAATTCCCAACCCCTAACCCCCAACAGTAATTCTGATGGGCCAAAACAGGCCTGTGACATGCCCTGTTTTGCTGTTGTTGTTTTATTTTTTCAGGACCTTCCAGATGACTTTGGGTGACTTAATGGCCAGGTAAGTGCAATGCATTTTTATTGTAAATCTTACCTCCCCTGATGGCTCCCTGATACAGGCATTGCCATATATCACTGCCATTCTGCAGGCATGCCACCCAGATAGCATCCGTGGGATTGTAAACACAGTGATTCACAAACTGGTGGCAGCAGCTAAAAGCAGTGCAGTTCTCGACCCCAAGCATTCTAAATGGGATGTTGCAACACAAAGCTGCCTGAGTTTCTAAAGCACAACCATGTCGCCATAGCACTCATAGGTAGCAGAACCTGTGATTGACAAGCACACCCGATGTCGTTTCTCCCTGGGCACAGCATCCTTGCGCCCCACTGGCCTCCTGGTGTATTGCTGCCATTTATTTGCATCTATAAGCAGGGAGCAAGTATTCTGCAGAAACACCCCAGAGTGGTTTCTGATTCCCAAAGGCCTTTGCAGCCAGCTCTATTGGAATGATTTCCAATATCCAGTTTCAGAAAATTCTGACCACAATATGCAGACTATGGCAGATCTTAATGACAATAATATCATTTCACATTTTCATGGCGTTTAACAGCTTACAAAGTGCTTTCACATATATTATCACATTGAATCCCAGCAAGATCGATAGCTTCTTCTCCATTCTATTGGCAGCTCAGTGGAGTGGAAAGAGCTCTGAGCCAGACTTAAGTTCAAATCCTGGTAATGACCCCCACCAGCTAGCCAGCCATGCACAATTTGTGTTATTTCTCCCAGAGTCCTTTTTATTATTTTTTTTACCTAAGATGGAGAGTCATTTCTGTTACTTATAAGATGAAGTGTGTGGTAAGACTAAAGTAACATATGTACAAAAACATAGTGTAGGGCATGATGCATAGAAGCATTGGATCACTGTTAGTTTCTATCCACTTACTCATGGAGAAAATGAAGCTGGAGAAGTTAAGGGACTTGCTCAAAACAGCAGCTAGTCAGCAGGTCTGCAACTTCATTTATTTTACAGACTTTATTGAACACCTACTACATGCCAGTGCCTCAGGCATAGGAAAGTGACCTTGAAATGTTCACCGTAGAGTGCCAGAGCCTGAAATGCAAATGAGTAATGCAATCTCACGTGGTCTGAGAGGCAAAACATATTTGGGGACTGTCCTTGCACTCCGGGCGCACCCAGGGATCTACACAGGAAATCAGTGAAGAGGGCCCATCAGAGGAAGTGGTAACAGAGTTAAACCAGAAATAGAATTTCAGCACAGAGGGGCATAAAGGGACAGATGAGGGGGCAGGGAGGTGCTAAGGAGGCAGAAATGCAAAGAATTGGAGGGGCTGAGTGAATGCTGTGAAGTATGGATCCCTGTCCAGCCTGAACTTGAGATAATCCATGGGATGGTTTTACATGAAGAACCATTGTGTCCAGAGTTCCAGTTTTGAAATTGTGGCAGATTTGTGCCAGGTTCACAGGAGGAGAGAGGCAATGGAGGCTGTGTTCCATGAGAGATAATGAGGTTGTGAACTAAGCAAGTGGCAGAGCAGACAATGATGAGAGGTGCAGTGAGGAAGAATCGATGGGATGGGGCAATTGATTACATGCCATGGATGAGAGACAGAGAGTTAAGGACGACTCCCAGGTTATTAGCCTGGATGATGGGTAATGGTGGTGCCTCTCACTGACACAAGCAGGAGAGTAGGTTTGAAGGGACAATAATGGATTCATTCGGACTTGTTGATTCTGAGAGATCCATGGACATGGAGGAGGAAATATTCAGTAGAGAGTTAAAAATGGGCTTTGAGCTTGGGAGAGGACTGAGGGTGAGATGCATTGATCCGGGGTTTATTGGCTTTTAGATGATGGATGAGACTGGACTGTCTTTTCTTCCTGCTTTACCTTCTTAGAGCTCTATCTTCTGAGAACAGGAAAATAGAGTCATGGAGGACTCTAGGGAATACTAATGAGTAAGTGCTAGAATGAGGACCAGCAAAGGAGAAAGGGGGTGTAAGAAACCAAGGGAGACAAGCATATTTTGATGGTGAAAGTAGAGGTAGATATCAAATTCCCCCAAGAATCGAAGGAAAGAGACTAAAACACAACTATCCTTTTTGGCAGTTAGAAGGTCAACTTAGTGGTAGACAAGGTGGTTAAAAAAAACAAAAAAGAATCTCTCAATTTGGTGGGGGTTTTTCTAACTATGACCCCAGAGTAAGAAAAAAAAAATTTATATTGTAACCTGGGACAAAAGTTTCATGACTAATATCCACTCTCTGATATTTCATACCTATTCTATTCTATTCTATTCTATTCTATTCTATTCTATTCTATTCTATTCTATTCTATTCTATTCTATTCTATTCTATTCTAAATGCTGCTTACTATTCATTAAATTTACTTTCAGACCAAATAGTGGGGTGAAAGCTGAAGTTTGAAAAGGCATTGGTTTAGCTAAATATCATTTCCCACCAGAAAATTATGTGGAGTAAAGTGTGGGATAGAAGAAAAGACTCTGAGCAAAGACACCGGATTCCTGGCATGAGTCAGCTACTTAATGGCAGTGTGACCTTAGATGTGCCCATTAGCCTCCATGTGTCTCTTCCATTATCTGTAAAATTCAGGTAATACATCAGCTGCAAAGGGATCTTCTGGGGATCAAGTAAGATAAAATATGTGAGTGAAGAGAGGGTATGTTTAGAATAGTCCTGGTCAAACTCAGGTTTTTTAGTCCCACTCAAAGAAGGAGCAGAATGGTGCATTATGGGTCCCAGGCTGCAGCTCTCTTACCTGAATCCTGGAGCCACATTTCTCCAGAGCATACCAAGAACCAGAATGGGTCCCAAAATTTAATGAGGCAGAATTGGTGGTGTTGCTACAACATTTACAAAATGTTCTTGTTCTAATACTACTATAGTCATTTTGAGGTTTTGATTTAATCCAGAGTCCTCTATTATAAGGACTTTCCATAAAGTCCTGTTGGGAGAGAAGCCTATACAAGCAGGTTTTCTCACCATAGCATGAAATGATAGACAGACTGCAGAGACACACAGAAAGATGGGGTCCTCAATACAGGCAATAATCCTTATGAAATTCAGTAGGCCTGATGATATCACCATGTTAAGGCAGAATACAATAATAGCTTTTTATGAAAACAAACTACTACATTTGCATACCTTATATGTGCACTGACTTAGGCACAAGGAAGAGAAAGATGACCAAGGAACAGTTCCTGATCGCCAAAGGTGTACAAACAGATGGGTGAGCAGACCTATAAAAAATGTCAATTAAATGGTTCAACTAAAAGAGATTTGCATCTGATCATGATACGATATGAATGCACTATGAGAGAGAAGAAGGTGAGCATCTAGCCCAATGTGGAATTCAGGGAATGCTTCTTGAAGGTCATCTTGCCCAAGATGATTCTTAATGTAAGGATTAATCAAGTAATGAAAGATGGCAAGTAAATTTCAGGAAGGCAGAGTAACATAAGAAAGGTATGAAGTACAAAAGCATGCATAGTGAATACAATATTTGTATAAACAAGCACAGGCTAGACAATAGAGGTGATGGTGGTCCCCATTGCTGAGAGTCTTCTCTACCAGGTCGGGTGCTCGGAGCACATTGCATTGGACACGGAAGCCACTGGTAGAGACTGGCCACTCTGGAAGCCTTGTGGAGGGAAAGTTAAGAGTGGGTCAGAGATATACATTCAAGGACAATTACAAGCTCAGGAGAAATCTGTTGAGGGCCTGGACAAGAGAAGCAGGAATAGTGATGGAAGAGGACTTAGATTTTAGAAATATTTGGATACTCTACTTCAGGGACAAAAATTGAATAATACTGCCTAATAATACTGTTTTCCTTGAGTTCAGAGTTGAATATTGGAAAAAATGAGACATGTCTACGTAGCACTGTAATATGAGGTAGGAGATGCTAAGTGTGGAAACAGGCATATACAGACACCTGCTGTTGGGAGTCAGAGGAAAGAGGCATAAACTCCAATTGCATGATTCAGGGATTGCTTCATGACAGAAGTGGCATTAAAGGCAGGTCTTGATAGGTGAATAGGGTTTCATCATGAGTTGAGAAAAGGAAAGGGTATTTCCAGAAGAAGGAATGCCTTGAACAATCACGGGATAGGAGATGGTGTAGTCTAAGGATAAGCACACAGGCCCTGGGCTCAAATCTCTGCTGTGCCACATCCTTAATCATCGAATTGGAGGCAACTTACTTTGTTCCTCTGAGCCTCTGCTCCTCGTTTGTAAAATGGTTAGATTTATCATTGATCCTACTGGGTTGTTGTGAGGATTTATGAGATAATGTATGTAGCTGTGCTTGACTCAAAGCAAGCAACCAATGAGTTAGCTGTTATTTTATTATTGGGATAAAATAATGGGGCTTGGGGGTTGAGGAAGAATTTGTCATGGAAAGGAGAATGCATAGGTGAGAACAAAATGGAGAGAGTGGGTCAGTGTCTGGGAGAGACTGCAGAAGGCCCTGAGTGTGAAGCTGAGGAATCTGGACTTTCCTGACTTGGCAATAGGGAGCCACTGAAGATTTATGATGGAGCTGAGGAGCTGAGCTGTGCTGCCAAGGTTAGTCAGTTGTCATGCTAAAGATGGTTTGGATAAACAAGGGATTGAAAGCCTGGAGATCATTTATAAAATTATTATGAGAGTTCCGATGAGAGCTAATAAATGCCTGAGTTTTTGTAATGTTTGTAAGAATGGGGAGGAGATCTGAAAAGGAGGGAAGTTGTTAAGGGGAAATAGCAAAGATATCCAAGTTTCCAGCCAAGGTTACCGGAATGAGCAAGAATAAATATTAACAATATAATAACAAATATTAAGAAGACAAGAGGGGAAGTAAGTCAGGAGTTCTAGGAGTTGGGACATAGAGCAAAATGGTAGTTTCTGTTTTAGAGACTCTCAATTATCCTGATATTCATTCTCCTCTATGTTGTACAGGATGGCCACTGTTGTACAGAAATACCATTTCCCAATGTCCCTTGCAACTGAGTGTTGCCATGTGATTAAGTCCTGACCATTGTGATGTGAACAGAGCGATGTCCTGGTCATTCCTTTTAAAGTGACCTGTTTCCCATTATTCCTTTTCCTGGTCCTGAAAGTCGGTGCAGCAACACAGTGCTGAGAGCCAGCGTTCTCCAAGCCCGCAAGGGCAACGCCTAAGGCATTGGTCGAAACAACAGCCCTCTGGCTCACCCCAAATGCAGCTAGCTCAGATTTCATGCAGAGAAATAAACCTCTACACTGCTTGGGCTACAGGTGTTTGTTTGTTTGTTTGCTTGTTTGGTAACTGAGACAGTCCCCTAACTAATAGAGATGATGAACTTGAGATACCACAGAAAGTAGAGGTGGCCAAGAGAGAGCGAAATTAAGGCTCGGTAGCCATAGAGATGGGTCAGGGGTGGAGATACTGAATTAGAAATCATGTGAATAATGATGATGATTGAGGCCAGCTAGTGAATGAGATTGCTGAGGGACCACTGGTGATAAGGGAGAGATGACCACAAAATGCCCAGGCAGTACATCTGGAGGGGTGGGGAAAGGAAGAAAAAGAACAGCCATAGAGACTGAACTGGATACAGATATAGGATGCTGATGAGTTAAGGAGGAGGAAGAGATAGCAGAAGAGAATAGTGGCAGGGCAATCAAGGGAGATCTTTTTATAAGAGCGTTAACTTCTGTAGAGAGGTCAAGGAAGGTAAAAATGGAGAAAAGGCCACACATTTGGGAGATTAGAGTAGGAAACAATGAAGAAAAAAAGTCAAATTATGCTCAAAATAATGTGCTGAACAAGGCAGGAAATTGTATAATAAAATTTAAAGAGTTCAATCTAAAGTTAACTTTTAAAGTGTATAAGGTAAGTAATACAAACTTCCCCCTCCAGAAGGTGAAACTTGATCCTTCCCAGTCCTTGGTATGCCCTGGATTGAGCATCTGGCTTCCAAAGGAGAGAAAGCAGAAAGGGGAAAACAGTAACTTCAGAGTGGAACAACCTGACAAATGCCCCACCCTCCCCAAACAGTCAAGGTCAACACCACCAGGGATAGGTCACCTGGATATAATGCACCCCTGTATGAAGTGACAAGAACAACAATTCAGCTCTGTGGTGGTCTTTCCCAAAAACCCGTAACCCCAGCCAAGACATGAGAAAAACATCAGGCAAACTCAAACTGAGAGACATTCTACAAAATAACTGACAAGTGTCCTTCAAAACTGTCAAGGTCATGGAAAATAAGGAAAGACTGGAGAACTGTCACAGCACAGCAACAAAGGACACTTAATGACTGAATGCCACGTGGAATCCTGAATGCGATCCTGAAACAGGGAAAAAAATGAACGGGAAAACTGGTGAAATCTGAATAAAGCCTGTGAAATCCAATATAGTCGTATTGTACAAGTGTTAATTTCTTACTTTTGACAAATATTCCACCGTTACATAAAATGTTCAGCTAGGGGAAAGTGGGTGAAGGATATATTCTCTATACTTACTGGTTTTGTAACTCTTCTATAAATCTAAAATCATTCCAATGTAAAAACTGATGGTTCCTACGAGGAATAAGCAAGTTTGAAATAGAAAGAATCCTGTCCCCAACTGCCCCTCCCTTCCCCTCCTCCTTTACTCCGAAGAAAAATTTTTCCATTATTACAGTACAATGGAATTTTCACACTGTGTGTGACATTCTGTGCCAACTAGAATAATTAATGCAACTTTACATTTATGGCTCTGCTTGGGTGTGAATTATTGTGTTTATGAAAATCTCCATATCAATGTCCAGCTGTAAGTCATCCTGCCGGCTACCTTTATTATTAGCTCAATTCCCACTGCTCAGTGCTGCGCGTCATTCCAATCACTGCCACTGTGGAGTGGGGCTGCTGCCCACTTGTTTGGCATCTACATGCAGCCATCTTGAACTTTGCTCTGATGCCACCATCCCCCAAATTGCTCAGCACATAAGTGGACTGTTTCCTTGTTGGTGAGGCTAGGCAGCTTGTTTGAGGGTAGCCTTTTACTCTCTGCTCCTATGTTGGCTGCTCTTTAGAAATACCTGCTGCAAAGGGATTTGGGCACAGAGTCTGGAGCTGGGTCAAGCCCTGCCCATGTGACTTGGTTATTCAGTCTCTCTGGGTCCCAGTTTCCCCATCTAAAGTGGGAATCATAACGTATTTTCTAAAGTTGTTATGAAAGTTAAAGGCGATGGTGTTAGTACAGATTTTAGTAGAGTTCCTGGCACCCAGAAAGCCCTTAGCGGTCTTTCTGTGCTGGTAATTATATTGACAAGAATGCTAGCACTGTTATGGTGGGTAATGTTGAAAGAACTCAGGGCTGGCGGCTGGGAGGCCCAGAATTTAGTTTGAGTTTGTACACTAGACTGCTGGTCTCAGAAAAGCCACTTCTCTCTTGGACTCTGTGTTCTCCGGTGTACAATACAGGAGCTGACTTTCTTAGGCATCTCTTCAGGGCTAGTACTCTGCACTCCACACATAGGACAGCTAGTTAACACCTCAAAGGTGTGCCCACCTTTACTCCTTTATCCATCCCTCCCCATCCAGCCCCTTCTCCTGGGGTCAGACAGTCCTCAACCAGAGCTCAGAATATTCCAGAAGGGCCCAGGCTTGGCTCTGCTTTCTCAGGCTTCTGCACACGCCAGCTCAGATCAGACCCCCTACCCCAGCCCCTTACTGGAAGGAGGGGAATATGAAATCTCAGCAGGCAAGGAGGGTTTTATGCTTCTGTAAATCATTAAAGTGGCCAATATTTTCCTTTGCTGCACTTCTCTCACCTCACAATATTTTTTCCCCTGCAGTGAAATCCATTCCCCCAGCCTGGAAACGTGGGCACTTTATAGAAAATCTTTAGCTTGTACCAGCACAAATGGATGGGTCTTATTTCCTGTCTGCAGCTCATGGTGTTGCAAAGGCATTGCCAAAAACTATTGACTGAGACATAAAAGCAGGAAAAAAAAAAGAAAAAAAAGGATGGAAATGAATGTGGGTATGTTCACATATACATTTACAAACACACAAACATGACCATGATCAAGCCCACTTTTCAAGGAAGAGAGTCCACACAGGGACCTTCTCATTCATAGCCCGACTCCCAACCCTTCCCCTGCCCAGGGTCCCCGCTGCGCTGGCGGAGGAATGGGCTAGATCCCATATGTCTTCCTGTTCCCTGAGCCAAGACTCTGGGAGGGTCCAACTCAAGAGCCAGCCACCATGTAATTTTAAAAATAAAAAGGGGAAAACACATTAAACCCTCTGAGGTTTTCTTTTACTAATATGATTCTTTCTAATAACTCTACCAGGTCTCGTGGTTGAAGAATGACTTTCGGGGGAGGTACATATAATGTCACATACAATCTTCACTTGAATTAGTGAGGGAACTACTATGGAGCCTGTCTTGCAGTGGTTGAAACTGAGGTCTGGAGGAATGGGACGATTCATCAGACATCACCCGGTTAGGAAGTGGGGCGCCTAGGACTCCAGCAGTCTCTTGAGTTCAGTCCTGGTGTGTTTTCCACACTCTCACATGCCCCCCACCCCCAGAAGTCCCTGAAGCAGGGAGGCATCTCCTCATGAGCGTGCTTCTTTCCTGTCGGAGACCTGGTATGTGGGAAAAGGCCCTGGAGCTGGGGCTGCAGGGAAGAGGAGGCACACAGAGAAGCCGGTGCACGACAGTCAGCAGGGGGGCAAAGGTCACTCACTTTACACCCCCTCTGTCCGCAGAGTCGGTGGGATCTGGGGGCCTGTGTGCCCAGCAGCATCCAGGCCGCTGTGTGTGAGCTGTTGCACCATCTCCTCGTCTTTAGAAGGTGACTGGTACCCCGGATCCACAGAGGGGCCTGACCATTGCCGAGTCATGTCAACAGACAGGCACTGATTCCTTCCTCCCTCTCCCTCCTCCATCTCTGCCTCTTTCCTTTGTACCTTCCTTCTATCATAATTCCTTCCCTTTCTTTCTGCTTTTTGGTAGCTCGAACCCAAATAACATGAATAATTCATTCCAAGAGCCTCAGTTAACCAACTGTCCAGTTGTTCCTCACTCCTCAGCCCAGCTCCCTTCTTCTGCAGGGCCTACCACTTGCTTCCCCCAGTTGCCTAGTCCCAGGGCCACCTGCTCATTCCCTCCAGGTGCCTAGTCTTGGGGTCACCTGCTCATTCCCTCCAGGTACCTCGTCCCCAGGGCCACACCCTCATTTTCTCCAGGTGCCTAGTCCCCAGGGCCACCTGTGTCCCTCACAACCAGAGGACCAGAGATCAACCCATTTACAGTCACTCTGCTCTGGGTACACTCATTCAAACTGAGGGGCCCCAGATGTCTTCCTCGGGAGCCAACATTGTGCCCAGTGCCTAGCCTGTTGCCAGGGAGGCCTCCAGACGCCCAGCACAGCTGTGAACTGCCCAGGAAAGGAACCTGGTGTGTGACTATATACCTGAGAGAGGCAGGGCCCAGAGCCAGTGTTCTGAGGGGCACAAGATCGGTTTCGGAGAGGGAGGGGCAGCAAGCCCAGCACAGTGACACCCCTTCTCCACGTGGATGCCATAGGCCCTGCTCCCCACAGTGTCTTGAGCTCCAATAATCCGCCTCTCCCCTGAGGGGCCCCAGTCTAATCCTCACTCCTGCCTGCCACACCCCCGTGGGGACTGCACACTCCCTCTTGGAGGCCAGGGACTGGGGCTGTTTTCTCTTTGCTCCTCCTTCGATGCTGTTTGCTAAGAGAATGGTTGTCTTCCAGGCCCCGAGGTGGTGGCTGACATGGCTTGGCGCGCTCATTAGCTGAGCCGCTGGTGTGCTGCTGAGGTTTCCTGTGCGCTCAGGGTGTTTCTTTTTTTAAACATGATCAATACCCTTCCGGCTGGGCTCCCTCACATACTCCCTATTGTTCTCAGCTTGCATGGAGGCTGGTCCTGGGCAAGGACTCGAGAGCCTCAGAAGACGTGCTCCCTGCGGCTGGCATGGCCTGGAGAGACCTCGCGGCACATGAGGCCTGATTTCCTGTGCACCTGCACTGGGAGCAGCATTCAGTAGCTGTTAGGGCACCCAGGCCCGAGGGGACACGGGATGCTCGGGTAAAGGTGAGAATGCTGTGTGGTTCCAAGGCAGACCCCTTTCCCTCTCTGGGCGTCTGCTTCGTTGTGTATGAAAAAAGGGGTGAAGTCCTAGTTTTCCTGTGAGCACCCCAACCCTGTGATTCTCAAAGGTCTCAAAGCAGCCACCTGAGATTCGGACCCTTGTGGTGGGAGGGGTATCAGGAAAGCATGTTCACAGTCAGGACCTCCCTTGCTCCTCGCCTCAGGCCTGAAAGCAATGCAGACCTTTGCCAGGTGGGCCCCTGAAGAGGCTGCAGCAGACTGGACAGGCTGGAGGTCTGGCCCCTCACCACCCAGTGGGCCTCGCCCCCTCACTGCCCACCGGCCCTGCCCCACCAGATGCTTAGTTTGCTGCTCCTGCTCCCGCTGTTACCCAGCTGTAGTGACTGGGTATGCCAGGTGCAGGCTGCTGAGAAAATGTCTTCAACATGCTTTTGTTTATATATATATATATATATATATTTTTTTTTTAAATAAATAGGTGCTAGTTCAAATAAGGTTTTATTGACAAATCATTCTGGATTTGGATTTTTCTGGCTGCCTTCTTTAGATTAATAGCATCTGCCGAAACCTCTGATGGTGCTGGAGAGATATTCTCTGTCCTGTGCAAACTAATGAGAGTTCTCTCTCCATTCTCAAAAATAAAGTGATAAAATAATATATCATTTTTACTGAGAGCTTAGCATGTGTCAGATATGGTGCTAAGGACATATCAGAAGGTATTTTGTTAATTCATATGATGTACTTATGTCACCCCCCTTTTCCAAAAAAGCACAGAGGGGTTAGGAAATTTGTCCAAATTTTGGGGACAAATTTCTTAACCTGTAAAAAATTAGGGGAACCCAGAACCAAGTCCTGACCTGTCTGGCCTTTGAATGCCTTCCCTCCTGACCCTCGCGGCACATGAGGCTTGATTTCCTGTGCGCCTGTACTGTTTCTACGTCAGTACCCTTATTGTTGCGACATTCATCACATCATCACAGCAGATGACAATCCGACAGAGTGGGAAGGACACTGGCTTCCACACCAAATCCAGGTTCCTGGCCCTGACTCAGTGGCCTAATGACAGAAAACCCCAGTGGACTCTCCAAGCCACTGTTGCCCTACTTCACAAAGTCACCATGAAGATCAAGTACGACAATGTTCATGAAAATGCTTTGAAATAGAAGGCACGCAAGGAATATTTAATATGGTAGTTTGTTCTGACACTGCCCAGATCAGAACCGCATTAACTGGCCGTGGAAAAAGAACTCTCCCTTACTGATGCCCTTTCCTGCATCTGCCCTGCCCTGAGCGAGTGCCCGCCCCCCTCTAGTGCTGTCTCCACAGCCATCACAAGCCCTCTCCCCTGGGCTCCCTCAGGGCGGCAAGGAGGCACATGGCTGAGTCAGCTGCATTTCCTCCCTTCCCTGGCTCCCTTAAACCTGTTACTGAAATTGGCTCCGTGGTACCAGTAGCTTTGCTTGCCACCCAACAAGTCCCCGGGGAAAGGCGGGTGAGGGGTGCTAATCCCATTTGCTCTCCCAGCAGGCGGCTGGCTCGGGGGACAGCAGGTGGGTGCAGGGGCCCTGCACATATACGTGTGGGAGTGGGTCTGTCCTCTGGGGGCAGCAGGAACCAAGCTCTCCCAGAATTAAAGTGAGTTAGTTGCCACCTTCTGGTGACAATAATCCACCCCACTCCTTCCAAGGCAACGATAGCCGGGTGATGCATCTCCATGGCTGGGAGCTGGGCTCTTTCAGTCCTTCTCCACCAGGAGCGAGCACTCTCAGAGTTGTCCCACAGCCTGCTGGCCCTCTGTGGTAAGAACGCCTCTGTCCCTGGCTCCTGGGTTCCCCACAATGGTCTTGCGCCAGCCGCTTCAGAGCCAGAGACACCCTGCCCTGCTCTGCTGAGAGCTGCCTCTCAGAGGGACACTAGTCCCCTTGGACATTCCACCCACAGTCTTCCCAGCAGCGGAGCCCGAGAGTCTCTGGGCTGGCGACCGAAGCAGCCGGCCACAGCCCGATGTGTTTTTGAAGTCTTCTGTTTTATCTCAGGCATTCCCGTGAATTCCATAATATACATGTTTGTTTTAGTATAAGAATGTTTAGCTCCAAATCTTCAAATAAAACCAGGGAAGATGCGATTTGTTTATTCGGGGGCTTTACTCTGCCAGCCTGCCACCGCGCACCCTGGGGCCCCGCGCACCCTGGGGCACTGCTCGGTGAGAGGGTGACAGAGGCGTATGCAGCAGGAGCTGCAACAAACTCTCTGGCTCAGGGGCTTCACTCCCACCTGTGGAACCTCTCCAGTCTGTCTGCTCAGCTCATGCTCTGTGCTCTGGACACAGGTGATGGACAGATGGAGACGGAGGAAGCTGCCAGGGGCACCATAGCGTCTGCTGCCCCGGTGCTTGATGAGCGAGCATTTTCCTTATGTCTTGGCTCCAATTGACCACCAAGAGCCCAAGACTCCCTCAGCACAGCCTCATCTGAGGCCCAACGCTCCAGGGGCTGAGGCGACAACAGGGCACCTGGAAGCCTGTGGGAGTGGAAAGCGGGTCTTTATAAGTTATGGCACTCTCCGGGGCAGACTCCGAGAAGTCTGGGGGAGGGAATGGCTCTCGTTCCGATATGAATTGCCTCAGGGAAGGCCAGTGAGCAGTGACTGATGCTGGGATTGAGTGAGGATGGAAGAGGAATCAAAGGACTTCAGAAACAAGCGTGGGAAGAACAGATTGGCCAAAGTGGTCCTTTTGGATGCGCAGGGGGCTTCCACCTACACCGGTCAGTGAAGCTCACTGGTCTCTGGAGGAGGCCCCAGAGGCCGAGCCACTAAACTGAGGACACAGGAGCACCTTCTTCCTGAGGCTGGGCCGGCCGGGGCTGCTGCCGCCTCCTGCGCCCCCCTTCTCCTCCTCTGCTCACTCAGTCCCCACCAGGTGCACCTCCAGGTGAGGTAATTCATGGGACGCAAAGGTGAAACCTGATATAATATGTGCAGCATTTCCTAGGCAGACCAGGGAAACATCCAGCTCTGCGATTTTGCTCGATACAACAAAGCCAAACCTTTACCGCACAAGGCTGTGCGGAGCTAAGAGCGAGAGGGCTGTCAACACCTCCAGCGCTCTGCAGACAGCTGGTGGAGACACATTGCACACGGGTGGCCGGTGGAGCCTGCCAAATCCACGTGGATTTGCAGGGCACACTGTGTGGACATTTGAAATCATTTCCTTTTCCTTAGTCCCTAATCTGCCAGTTGTTCTCAGAGCATTGGCTCCAGTGCTGGCAGCAGTCGGCCTCGAATGTAAGAGCCACGGGGCTCCTTTAAATTATGTTGTCTTGCTACATTGGTGTTATGTCAACCCAAACTCTGTACAGCTTCTGGGAGAAGGGAATTTTGTTTGATGATGAATTTAAAGGAAAATAAGCCATTATAATAATAATAATTTTTTTTTTTATTAAGGCCGTTTAAAAGGAGCATAGCTTGGGCTTGGTCTTATTTGAGAACTCAGGAGAACTTGAGGGAGGTTGTTTTGCAGCCAGAGTCCCCAATCCTTCTCTCATCTCTCCTGGCGGTGGATCTGCAGTGACCAGGAGCAGGTGAGCACCAGGAAAATGGAGCCGGTGCCTGACCCCAGAGTCCTGGATGGAACTCTGTTTCATTCACATTAGTCAATCAATGCTGATGTTGTGCTGTCATATGTCTATTGGTACAGATTAATCCATGGAACCCTGTGAAGCACATGGCACTGGCCCCATTTTTGCTCAGAGGGGTGAAGCAACTTGCTCAAGGAGCCTATACTGAGAAGTCATGCGGTAAGGAATTAAACGATGGTTTCTAATACCAGAACTTTCTACACCCCCCACTCCCAAAGGAGGGCCATTCCACATATGTGAATTTATCTATTCCTTCACTTACACACTCAACAGCTATGCACTGGGCATGCACAGCCAGTCACTAGGGACACATGATGACTTGGACAAGGTCCCTGCACTACAGGGTCACAGAGTCTAGTAGAACTCAAGTGCAGTCTTGAAATATACATTCACCAAATATTTAACATTTAATAGGACAAACGGCTGGCCAGGGGGCGCACACTCCCCAGGCAGTTGCTTTGATGTCCTGTGGTTGTTATGGCTGCTGTTTAGAGAGTGAGTGACTCCTGGGCATACCTGGGAGAGGCCTCCCCTGGGTCAGTGGTCAGCAAACTCATTAGTCAACAGAGCGGCAAACCGCGGCTCGTGAGCCACAGTTGGCCAGCCACTGCCCTGGGTCATTAGGTCTGAAGTGAGGCCCACACATTCTCTTTTTTCTGTTTTTTAAACTACAGGTGAGTCAGTTGATTGCTACTTGAGATTACTAAACCCAAAGCTTGGAGGACACAGCCCTTTGAGGACCCACATATAATTTTGCTTTCCTGACGTCCATTGTTTCATTGGGCCTTCTTTAATGAAGGCCAGTTTCACCTGAATTCATGATTCTTGGGTTAATGATATTAAACAGACTCCGTCCTAGATGAGCCCTCAGCTGGCTCCTACTGCACACTGGCCAGTGGTTGGAAATTGCACATGTGAAACTGCCATTATGGAAATGGCTTGGCATTCAGCTTGGCTCCTTCCTTTCCCGCAACCCTCCCATCATTTTTGTTTTTTAATATATATTTTTAATGATTCCAGAGAGGAAGGGAGAGGGAGAGATAGAAACATCAATGATGAGAGAGAATCATTGATTGGCTGTCTCCTGCACACCCCCCACTGGGGATCAAGCCTGCAACCTGGGCATGTGTTCTTGACTGGAATTGAACCCGAGACCCTTCAGTCGGCAGGCTGACGCTCAATCCACTGAGCCAAACAAGCTAGGACTCCCATCGCTTTTGAACATCAACTTGCGGCCACCTCCCGACCTTCCTCTGCTGCCTCATCCATCAGTGGGCCATCACCTGTGTGCTGGCTCTGCTACCTGCTCTCCATCCTTGCCTGCCTTGTTCTTTTTGGTGCTGGGCAGGCCCACTCTCACCTGTGAGCACACTCCGTAGCCTTGGACCTGTGAAAGTTTGGGCCAATTTGAGGCCTTTTTCACTTGACCTTGCTTCCTCAAACCTCAGACTCAGCTTAGCTCATGGAAGGTCAGGAAACTTTCTAAGACCAGATAATGATGAAAATAAAGAAAAATAAAAGTTTATAGTGACAAAAACATTCTCTGTTCTTTCAGCCCATGCACACATGTTTTTGTGCTTAGGATTGATCATTAATGTCAGGCCTTTTAGCATTCCACTCCTCCTCCTCCTTCTCTCTCTCTCTCTCTTTTTTTTTTTTTAATATATTTTTATTGATTTCAGAGAGGAAGGGGGAGGGAGAGAGAGATAGAAACATCAATGATGAGAGAATCATTGATCGGCTGCCTCCTGCACATCCCCTACTGGGGATCAATCCTGCAACCTGGACATGTGCCCTGACCAGAATCAGACCTGGGACCCTTCAGTCCACAGGCTGACGCTCTATCCACTGAGCCAAACCAGCAAGGGCTCCTCCTCTTTCTCTTGTTCAATTCTACCCTCATTTAACCCAAGACAGATAATCATCTGGGGGAAAAAGAATCAGATAATCTGAATCCAATTACTTTGTCCAATTCTTTTATTTTGTAGACAACAAAAGCCCAGAAAGGCGAAGTGCTTTTCCTGAAGGCACATAGCCTGGCATTGGCTAGGACTAGAATCCAGAGCAGCTGAGCCACCTTCGGGTGTCAGGAAAAAAGAGCATGTGTTTGCATCAGGCCCCACCCTGAACACCACCTCCAGATGGCCAGGGACACCAGCTCCCTCTTCAAGCCACTCAGCCTAGTTCCAGGACAGCATCTCTGTAGAATCAAGACCAGCACCTTGATGGGTCAGGCCTATGGTGCAGCTAGACGGCCAGCGGAGTGTCAGCCAGCCAGGGGCTATTGGCATTCAGGAAACATGACAAGCCTCTGTGCCCTGTCCACCGCCAGGCACCGTGAGTGGCGTGTCCATGGCAGGAGAGCAGCAGTGCCCTGGCTGATGAAGGGCATCGCAGGCAGGGCCAGCCCTGCCACTGCAGGTTAATAGCAGATGAACTGCACCCTTGGATGAGAGTGTTCTCTCCTCAATGTGTTATCTGGACCATTTCAAAGGCCTTTGTCTGGGCTAAGCTGGTAGCGGGCAGTGTTTGCAGGCTGGGACTTGCAGAAAAGATGTATTTTCTGACAGGGAGAAGGTCACCCACGCAGAGGCCATTACAATGAGCTGCGGTCGGGTTGGAATTTCCTGGAGCCCGATCGATGTGGTCTCAGGCATTACTGAAGCATTGGGATTAGAGCGCTGGCCAAGAAAATGCTCTTCAAAGTGGTCGACAAGTCACGGGCTGTGAAAAGTTGCTCTGCTGTTCGCCCTCAACCCCTCAGTGCAACAGCTGGGATCTAGGGGTCAGTGCAAGGTCAGCAGGTCAGAACAGAGAATTCCACAGATAGGGAATGTGGAGGAGCGGTTTGGCCTAGGGAGGCTGTACCCAGAGAACCCCGGCTGGCGGGAGGACTCACTGAACGACCCTCAGGGGGTCGCCAGGTGCTCCGAGTCTCGTTGACTCATATAAAATGGGACTGGTGATACTTGCTCATAGCCATCTTTGTATTTTACTCATTGGACACAGATATAAAAACTCTGAAACTAAAAAATAATATTTTTGGACATAATTTGGGGAATCATGAATTTTTCATAATTTGGGGAATTTTGGACATAATTTGGGGAATCTTCACCAAGCCCCCAACTGTGGTGCATGGGAACAGAGTGGGTTACACCATCTTCCCAGCAACCTAGCCCCAGTTAGTGTGAAAGAGTCCAGACCAACCTCCGACTCTGAGGGCTGTTCCAGCAGTCATGCCCAGGGCACAGTCATACCCAGGGCACTGGCCAGTCTGCACATGGTCCATCTTGCCCATCCCATCTGCTCTGAGCTGTGCTTCCAAATCCAGCCCCGATTTTAGGTGGCAGGGCAGTTGGGCTAACTAACCTGTAAGGTTTCTTGGTTCCAGTCTGTGCTCTTGTGGTTCACAATTAGACTGTTGATCATACAGATGCAATAAACTGTACCTGCTCCTAAAGATTTGGCATTGAGAGGCTCATGTAACACTCACAAAACACTCAGGCCCAGAGAGTGCTGTGTTCTGCCCAGGGTTAGTGGGGACAGGGGGACATAAGTGAGAAGTGCCTCTTCTATCAAGCTTTTAGAGCCAGCTAAGATAAGCATGCTGGACACCTGCCCATAAAGGTGAGACAAATGCCACAATTTCCAGGCCACCCGTGGCTCCTTCCTAGCCAGCCGCCACTGTGACCCAGCTCTCAGGTTCTCCTCCAGGCTGTGTGACCTGTTCACAGACCCTTCTTTGCTCTTCTTCTCTTTTTTACGTATTTTTATTGATTTCAGAGAGGAAGGGAGATAGAAACATCAATGATGAGAGATAATCATTGATTGGCTGCCTCCTGCACACCCCACACCAGGGATTGAGCCTGCAACCTGGGCATGTGTCCTGACTGGGAATTGAACTGTGAGCTCCTGGGTCATAAGTCAATGCTCAATTACTGAGCCACACGGGCCAGGCTGTTCTTAGAATGAGTGATCACTCCAACCACAGGACCTAAACTGGATGTTTTTAAAGGCAGGCTTCTCTGGTGGAGGTGGACCCCTTAGTTCCACCCATTTCTCCAGAAAGTCTGGGCTACTCCGAGTCCTGGCTGATTCAGGAGCCCAGTGTGGAAGCCATCGATCCAGGAAAGGAGGCACCCAGAGGTGGGAGGGCGTGGCCGGCTACACAGCTGTGAGTAGTAAAGCTGAGGTTAGCATCAGGAGCTCTTGCCTCCTAGGTCAGCACTGTCCCCTGCGTTCATCTTCATTGTTGTCGCCTTCATTTCCATCCCCATCACCTCCATCGGTCACTGTGTCCCCCAGCCTTCCGTAAGCACTGTCAGCTAAGCCACTGCCTGTGTCACTGTGCTAACTGAGCAATATCCACTGAGCCCCCTGTGGCATTTCTTCTAGTGATAGAGAATGTGATGGCCCAGGGGGGAGCCGACAGTATCATTGGCAAGAGACCTGTATAGAGAGGGAGATTTTACCCAGCATCCCCATTCTGCTGTTGAGAACCGCACACTCTCTCTGGGCCTCACTGGCCTCATCTGTGAAGTGGGAGGAGCACCATCTACAGCACAGATTTGTTCCGAGGCTCCAATGAGGAGGAGGCCTTTGTAGCATGCAGAGCCCTGCCCCATGGGCTCCATCAGATGCATCCAACTCTCCTGGGAGGCCTTCAGGGAGCCCGCCAAGGAGCTCTGCTTCGCCTGAGCACAGCAGGCATTTCCATCAAAATAAACTCACTCCTTTCTTCTGCATCAACATTGCTGGCTTTGGTTGTTTCCGTGGCCTTTGTTGAAAACAAATAAACATGAGATGGGGTGAAAGGTTGAGGAAGGGATATGGCAAAAGACAAAGAAAGAAAGAGAGAGGGAATTGATTTCTGGGCAGAATTTATACCTTTTGGCTTTTTCAAAGGTAAATAAATAGATAGTGGTTGTTTTTCTGCTTGCCGCTGAGAGTGTGCCTGCTCCTCTGTTGTGGGTAGACCCTTTGAAAGGCCCTGGAAGCAATCCCTCCCTTTCCATAGGAGCAGACAGATAATTGAAAGCTTTCAGAGACATACGGGGTGAGCCTGGTGCTGCTGTGTGTGTGGCCGCCGCGACTGAGTGGGCCTGTGTTTTCCTGAGAAGTAGAATTTCTTTTTTTACTTTTCTTTCCACACTGCCCGGTCACCCCTGGTCCCCTGATCTCTGATGAGGCACTTAGAGGGGACAAGAAACAATATATAATCACCACAAAGTCATGCCAGATAAACACAGCAAATGCTCCCAGCTGCTTCTTCAGCTTCAGATGAAAAGTGCTGCCTCTTTGCTCTGGGCCTGACGAACTGGGGGCCTTTCTGTTGGGCTTTATTAGCACCCATGTGGCAGAAGCCAAGGCAGCCCTCAGCGAGGGAGGTTCGTGTTGTAATTTGTTGCCTGTGCAGGCAGAACAAAGTGACATGGGAGAAAGGATGGGGAAGTTTCCCCCTGTTCCCTCCACGACAGCCATGGCACGTGCACATGTGTGCAAGTGTGTATATGTGTGTGCAAGCATATGTGTGAGTGTGTGCATGTGTGTGCGTGCGTGCGTGTGTGTAGGTGTGATGCAGGAGCTGATGCCTGAGTGTGCCCGTAGATAAAATAAGAATAAGGGCATCCAGGCAGGAAAAGGCCCCTTTAGGCCATGAAGGGGAGATCCATGGTATGTGAGGTAAGGAAGTAAAGAAAGCCCCCTCTAGATTCAAGGCAAATTCAATGAACTGACCACTGACCTTTCCAGAGGACTCCTAGTTTAGTCTCACAGCTGTCCTTTCAAATGCACCCTTTTCTCCTTTTGTAGATAAAGAAACTGAGGCTCAGAGATGTTGAGCACATTACCTCAAATTTAGTCCAACTGGCTCTAATTTTGGTGCCATTTCAACTATATTTGGCATGCCCCACTGGGTCTGTGGGGCAGAGCAGAAAGGGAATCTCTTACACTTTCAGATTCAGATGCTGGGAATGACTCAGCAAGATGATTTCCCTGGCAGATGGGGGCAGGGCGCAGACACAGTGCCCTTCCTGGAGGTTAGGAAAAGGCATGTCTTCAGTACTAACTACCACCTCGGCAGCAGAATGGGACCCCCATGGACACTGTCTCCTGTCCTCATGCCCTAAGCCTGGGACTATAACACCATCTCCAGTCACCAGCAACAAGGGTCTGGGCTGGGTCTCTAACCCAGGTGCCTCCCTTAAGTGAGTGGCTTTCTTTTCTCAGGTGAGAGGGCAGGGATGCTCCCTGAGTTCCAGGCACAGCGTGGTGTCCTAGGTCCTGCCTGGTCCCATGCTGCTCCCCCTGGACCGAATGGCACTTGCTGCGGGCTGTGTGTCTGTGCCTGAGGAGCCTGCAGTGCTCTCCTCCCGGCTTGCTGGGCCCTGTCCTGTCCCCCCTCAGAAAGCAAACTGCCCCCAAACAAAGCCCTGGGCCCAAGAAGTGTGGATTTGCTTTTCACTCTTCACCCAGTCTTAGGACTCTGACAACCATTATTGAGCACGCATTGGACCCATGCTATGCCAACTACTCCATTGCTTTTTTAAGTAATCCTCACATCAGGCCCAAGAGGGAGGGAGGGAGGATTGTTATTGCCATTTTACAGATGAAGAACTTGAGGCTCAGCATGTTAAGTAACTCACCCTAAATCAAACACACAGCAAGTATCGGATCTCAACCACATAGGAATCCAAATGCCTGTGCTCCATCCACTTCCTGTTTCTGCCTCACAGTGAGTATGGTTTACGTACCCATCCCCCATTTTCTTCATCCTGCGTCCCACTGTTCCCACCTCAGTTCTCAGACATTGAGCCCCACCAAGTCCTCCTGTGGAGCCCTGGTTCCCACGAGCAAGGAGCTGTCAAGTCTGCAGCGAGGCTCTGCCCTGTAACCCTGGGGCTGGGAGCAGACATTCCTACTCTGTGGCGACGTCAGAAGGGTGCTTTCCTCTGTCTTGTCACCTCAGAGACAGTGGGGGTTGAGAGCTTGAGCTCTGGAGCCAGAAGGTCTGGGTTGAAATCCTAGATCTACCACTTACTAGTGTGACCTTGGGTAAGGTAATTAAATCTTGATGACCTGGTTTCCTACTATATGTAATGGAGATAATAATCGCATGTACCTCATATGGTTATTGTGTGAATGCAATGAGCTGTATATGTAGAATGCAATGGAACACAGCAAGTACTGAATAAGTGTTAGCTAATATTACTGTTAATATTGCTATTCTATATTGAATCATAGAAAGAACCTTGAAAGTCACCTGGTTGTCCGGAACATCCTATATTTAGGCCAACAGAGGATTTTCAAACCAGAAGGCCTGGGTTTGAATTCCAGATCTACCACTTACTATTGTTATCTATTACTTTGGACAACTTGTTTGACCTCTCTGAACCTGTGTCTTCAAATATAAGAAAAGGGTTGTAATAGATATTTATCTCTTTTATTCAATTGATCCTCTTGTAGAGGATCAAGTGAAGGGATGTAATGGAAGTGAAGGAAATTTTATATCAATATTAATTGATTATTATCTGAAGACAAATAAGACTCAAAGGTTAAATGGTTTACCCAAGAAGAAATTGCTCACCTATCAAGATGGTATCAGTAACTGAACAATGTCTAGCTAAATTTCCACCATCATGCCATTGGCTTTGGACTAGAAGTCCTACAATTAGGCTCTGTCTTCAATAAATGAAGACTGGAGCCAGTCACACAAAACCCACAAAGAAAACAAAACCTAAGAGTGATGCATTATGGTACCAAATGACAAACAGACTGAAGGACTGTGGAACCAAGGTTAAATCATGAACAAACTCTCACATCAACAGGAACAACTATATGGGCTATATCAATAGAGAGTAGGTACAATATGGTTACAGTATTAGGAGAAAACACTGCTAATCTTATTTTAACTTCACTGTACAACAAGGAAGGATCACCTGATTTCTAAGTTTGTTGTAGGGAATAAGGTATTGTTTCTGTCCCATCCTGCCTTTCAGGACACTGACATAACTACACCTGCCACTCCTATGTCTAATGCAGGAGCAGCCGTTTTATATACAATGTTAGTCTCCTTAGCCTCAGCTGATAGATTTTAGGCTAGGCAAGTGACTCAACCTGGGCCAATCAGATCTCTTTCCCGAGATTTTTAAGTTTCACACCCAGTCTGAGGCTGCAAGACCAAGGAGCTCGCAGCAGCTCTGTTGCTCTGTTTCTACCATGTGGAGGAAATGTGTCTATAGTGAGAAGTGAGAATAGTGTTGAGACTCAAAGTAATAAAAAAAAAAAAAATAAGAGATAGGCCTGGTGGTTTGCAAGACCTTCCTTCTTTCCAGTTGTTTTTGAGATACAACCATATTCCTGACTATAAATTCCTTTTCTTATCATTAATTACCATTTTGCTTATGCTAATTCCAGGTATAGTTTATTCTTTTCAAAGTTGACCTGATACTTCTATAAAGTAGTTCAAAATATCTTCGATGCTCATCTTCTTAGGATTCTAGCATAAGATCTTGGTGGCAAGGCGTGATCCAGTGGGCAATTTGCAGATTACCCATGTGGACTGCATCTCATTTCTGAGGGCCAGCCTTGCCTTTGGACTCAGCTTTGACACCTTGCATCCTTTCTCCCCACATAGTGCCTCTCTTTACTTGCACTCATCCCAGTGGTTAACATGGTCAGCCCCATGTATATCCAGGTTAGTTTTCAGAGAACTGAGCTGAGATAAAGTAAGGGTTGGTCTATACCCTTTGCTCCTCTTGGGAAAGCCCTGGAATTCAGGACTCTCAATGATATTGAGGTTCTTGGACACCACTACACATACCCCCTACCTTCAAGAGCCACTAATCCTACCATCTCACTAATGAGACATGGTCTTGGGAAGCAACAAATCTCTCTTGTGCTAAGAGGTAATTATACTTTAATGCAGTGATTTTCACTCAGAATATTAGGGCAGGGGGAACAATATGTATAAAATTTCTGGAGGGCATGCTTTTGTATAGTTAGAAAACACAGATGCAATATATCAGCTGTTTTCATTATATAAAACAGAGAAAGCTCAATGTAATAGTGTTGCATGGTTTTGGATATGTAGAAGATAGGACGCAAATATGTTAAGGCATGAATTTTAATGCAAAACTGTTGGAAACCGCTTTTTTTTTTTAAACCACTTTTAATAGGGTTTAGCTTACATGCAGTAATGGGTGCAGGTAATAAACGCACAGCCAGACGTATGTGTACACTGTCTAACCATTTCTAGACAAAGATTTGGAACATTTTCCATACCCTAAAAAGCCTTGTATCTCTTTCCAACCAATAGCCACCAGGACCACCCACTCCTCAAAGAATCCTTATTCTGACCTCTAATCACCTTCGTTAGGTTTTGCAAGTTTAAGAACTTCACACAAATATAATCACACGATATATACTCTTCTGAGTCTGGTTCCTTTGATTTAAGGTTATATTTATGCTTTTGTGTAGCTAGAAAATACAGATGCAATAATATATCAGTTGTTTTCATTATATAAAACATGTGCGAATAGTACCTCATTCTTTTCTTTGCTGTGTAGCACCAATGCAATGAAATGATTGTGTAAATATGCTACAATTTATTCTCTCATAATCTTGGTAGAATCATTGACAGACTTTTGGGTTGTTTTTACTTGGGCCTGTTAGGAGTAAGATTACATGAACATTCTTTCACATGTCTTCGGATACACACACATTCATGTATGTTAGATACATACCGAGGTGAATCATAGAGCATAGGTGTGTTCAGCTCTAGTAGATACAGCCAAATAGTTTTCTGAAGAGGTTGTATTCAGGGCATAATTTAAAAAGTTAGTTCATCAAAAAGCCATTGAGCACCTGTGATGAGCCAGGTGCTCACATGGGCTTTGGGAGTGAGCACCACGTGTGGCCCAAAGAGCTGATACCTGTCACCCCACAACGACCACTCACCTCACATAGTCAAGTACTGGGTCCGAGGTGGCCTTTGGGCTCCAGGGTTGCCCCTCACACTTCAGAGGACCTACAAGGAGGCTCAGCCAGGCAAAGAAGGGCTGGCGGCTGAGGGAGAGGCACAGAGGAGGGTCCCCCAGCCACTGCCTGGCTTCACTCCGCAGGCCCCGCTGGCTGGGAGTCACACAGAGGGAACAGCCTGGCCGGGCTGCTGCCCACATGAGCAATGATTTAAAGGAGAAGGTTGAGGCACTGGGGAGATGAATCCCTCTGAGTCTGCCGCCACCCTGGAAGCCATCCATCAGGCAGCTTGGCAATGTGGGGAACGCATCCCCGCCAGAGGGGCCAAGCTGGGCCCCGGAGGAGGAGTGGCCCTGGTGCTCCCAGCTGCTGGTCAGCATGTTGGCATCCCCGGAGGGAGCTGTGTAGTGAGGGTGCCCCCTACAATGTGTACCCCCAAGGAGGACACGTCCCACCCCCCTGCCATGTTTGCTCCCCATTCCACCCTGTGGAGGCTTTTCTCAAAGGAGGGTCTGCCTTTCCTCCTCCTTCTCTCCAGCCCCAATCTTGCCGTGCCTGGAGTTTGGCTCAAATGCTGTTTTTCAAAGGAGAGGAGAATGGGTTTAGGAATGGGTTTGAAATGAGCACATGCCCCATCCTCGGGACCTCCTGCTCGCGCCCCCTGCAGCCCAGGGCCCAGAGGGAGGGCCTGGGAGGTGAGCAGGACCAGCACAGAGTGGCAGCAACAAAGCGTGCCAGTGAATGGGAGATTTTTATGAGTGAAATTTGCTCACGAGCTCCTTTAATAATGTTATTCATCTTTCTGTCAAAGTCGTCACATTAATGTAACAGGGAGAGATTTAGAGGAGATGAATTAAGACTTAAATACACAAAAAGACTTGGGGAATATTTAAATACAATACATTTTATTTTGGTGCAGCATCCTTCGTGCTGGTGTCGTTCATGCCTCTTGCCAGCTCTCACAGCCTGGGATCCACAGGCCCCTCCCTCCCATGCTTCAGTCACCCCGAGTTCCCTGTGCACCCCACCCGGTGAATTTCCACAGTCTAATCGGAGCAGGTAAGTGACAGCCTGGGTCAGGAGGCTGGGCGCCTACTCTGGCCCAGACTGAACACTTTCCCTTCGGGGCCTGCTTCCCCCGGGGCAACGGAGAGGAGTGTCTCTGACTGTCAAAGGCGCAGAGAACCCTCAGGGACATGCAGAGGACCCGGGAGCCAGACTGCATGGCTCTCACCTGCCAGTTCCTCTGTGTCAGCTCCTCATTCTACTTCCACATACCGATGGCCGCATATTATTTCATTTAAAAGGAAAGTATTGTGGCTTTAATAAAGAATGTATTCGTTCACTCAATGACTGTTTATGGAGCCCCTTCTCTGGACCAGGTACAAGGCGTATCACGGAGCAATGCTGGGTGGCCCCTGTCCTGACATCCACAGCTGGCTAGTCCACCCCCACATCCCTGGGTGCTCTGACTCCAAATAAAAGGTGCCCCCACTGGGATGGAGCAGAGCATGCTTCCGAAGGAGGTGGGCCGGGAAGGCCGCTGCCTCTCCGTTAGTCATGCGCCCTGAGCTTCTGGTCACACAGCTTTTTCTCGTGGGATAGGAAGCTTTGGCTGCAGAGAGGGTGAAGGGAGGACATCAGAGGAGAAGCCAAAATCAGAGGCAAGCAAGACTTGGGAAAGGGAGCTCCCAGGCATCCCCTCCACCATCTCTATTCTGTCTGACTGGGCCTCGGCCAGGAGCTGAGACCTGGGACACCGGGATCCTGTTCCACTAACCCACCCCTAGCCCCATCACCATGACCTCATCCTCACCTCATGTGCTCAGCTTTCCCTTTCTTCTGTTCTGAGAACAGGAAGGGAGGCCTCCTTGGACTGGAACCTTCCTGTCCTGGAGGCCTCCTCTCATTTCCCTTGGATCCACTTCTCAGACCAGAGCATCTTCCCACAGCCCGAGTCCCCCAGAAATCACTGCTCCTAACGCCAATCCAGGTGAGCATGGGGGCCGGGCACCACAAGAGGAAAACAGAGTGCTGGGGTCCAGGGAACCTCTAGCCAATTGTTCTCCTCTGCCTTTTAAAGCCATTTTTCCAGTTACACACTCTGTGCATAATATCTAGAAAAAAATCTCATGTTACTGAAATTGTTCCAAGAACACAGGAATGCAGCCTTATTAAAAAACAAAATAAAACAAAGCAAACAAAGCAAAAACACAAGAAACCAGGCCAGAGGGTCGGTCCTCCAGGAGCCGCCCAAGCGTTCTTGCCAGGCACTGAGGTGCGCCCGCAGGAGCAGGCATTGCCCTGACCCAGCTTCCCTGCTGTGGAGATGAGCTGGTTTTGGCGTTGCTTCTTCAGCTCTCACAGCCTCCAATTCCCTCACCAGTCCATCTCTGTACCTCTTACACACAAAGTTCTGAGGCAGAATCTGATCGATTGGGCTGGTTACCATCTTGGGCTGGCTGCTTGCAGGCGGGAGTTGCCTGCTCTTGGGTCTGAAGCCCACTCCTGGTCCATCAGCCATGGTGAGAGGGATGGGGTAGGTAGGGGAGGCAAGAGACCCAGGCATAAGAAACCCTCTGAAGAGGGTGTGGCTGAGGGGAGGCAGACAGGGGGCAGTATACCAGGCAGCCCCCACTTTATTCCCCAGATGCAGGCACAAAGGCAGGCCAGGGAAGGGGCCAGATACAGAGCCAGAGGCACTCAGATCTGAGCTGCTCAAGAGCCAGGTCTGTATGTGATTCCCTGCTTGACCTCAGAGCAGCTTGTGCAGAGAAGGAGCCAGAACTCCTCCAAGACAGCGCCTCCCTCCTGTTGACCAGGCAGCCTACAGAGCCATCAGGGTGACAAAGCGAAGGAGGTGAGCACATTAGAACCTCACCCTTCCCAGGCATAGGGGGAAGGGTGCTCCCAGGCATGGGGGGAAGGGTGCTCCTAGGGATGGGGGAAAGGGGTCTCCAAGACATGGGGAAAGGGGGCTCCCAGGCATGGGGGGAAAGGGAGCTCCCAGGCATGGGGAAAGAGCTTCAGGCATGGGGGTGGGGGGTAGGGAGCTCCAAAGCCAGTAGAGTCTTCAACAGGATGAGGAGCTCTGCATGTAGCCAACAGACCCACAACTTCTTCAGCTGCTGGCATAACTGGAGAGAAGCATTCCAGGCTGCACACTGTGACTCAGAAAGCTCCTCGATGGCCCCCTGTCTCTCCTCTGCAGCAAGTAGGGAGATCTGGCCATGGCCAAGTCCATTCCCAAAGCCTTCCCGCCCCGGGGACCTGCAGTCAGACTTCCGTGGAGCATGCTGGCCCCTGGCAGGGAGACATTGCCTCCACCGTGGCTGCGCTGGATCCTTCTTAGTGATAGAAATGGAGGTGTGTTGAGCCATCACACCCTCTTGCTGGGACACCCTTGCTCTTAAGGACATGTGTTTGTAATTCGCCTGCTGGGGAGAAAGCCGTGGGGCCCACAGAGCTGCTCTCTGAGAGCTGAAACTGCACGAGAGCAGAATAGAGGCAAACTAGGAACTACTGTCTTGTCTCCCCATCTCCTACGAGGGGCTGGGTCACTAGGCAAGTCCAGTCAATCGAAGGAACAAGGAATAGGAAGGGGTCTCTTCAGGAGCTGTGGGCTTCCCAGACCATCGTGGAGCTGTTCTTTCTGGAGGCAGAAAAGGCATGAGGTGACTTGCCAGGCAGCCTGCAGAGCCATCAGGGTGACAAAGTGAGACCCTGCCAGGCCTGAACCCCCGGGACCCCCGAAACTGGTTCATATCTAAGAGGGGCTGGAGTGGGTCTTCGGACAGGATTAGTGTGGGAGGCACAACCGCTGTGTCTCTCTCAGGGCAATGTTGCTCTGCCCTCTGACTTGCTGCAGAGGCAGGAGGACAGCTTCACCAGCTCGCCGAGGTGACCCTCTAATGCCCAGGCCTCGTGCTGTTTGTACGGATAGATTTTTTTATCCAATGCTCTCTCCAGGCTCATGGAGAGACTCTCTCAACCTTTTGAAACAAGAATGGAGTGCAAGAACAACACCTCTGCCTTCGAACGGCTCAGCTCGCTGTCACCTGCCTCCTGCCTCTGCCTGTCGGTAGCCAGTCTGAGTGAATCAACCTCACCACTCCTGGGTCAGCCAGCCACAGACGGGGGGGTGGGGGGGGGGGAAGGTGGCAGTGGTGACAGGTAAATTCAGGTGGCTGGTGGAGGCCTCAGGCAGCAGACAGACAATTTACATGAAGCATTTTGTAAAATTCTTATTGATGCTGAAGCTATTATTCAATTATTAATATTTCTATTGTTATTGTTATTGTTAACAATGGGACATTATTGTTACTTACAGAGTACTGACAGCAGAAATGCTCTTCAAAGACTGCAGCCACCTTGGAGACCACTCTCCTGTAGACATATCTACTTGTTTTAATCCTCACTGGAGAATATCTTTTCCATTGATTTCTAGAGAGAGTGGGAGAGAGGGAGGAGGGGAAGGGAGAGAGGCACATTTACCTGAGACAGACAAATCAATTGGTTGACTTCTGCACATCCTCCAGTCAGGGCTGGAGAAACTGCAACCAAGGTATGTGCCCTGGACTGGGAATTGAACCCTTGACCCTTAGATCCATGAGCTAACACTCTAACCACTAAGAAACCAGCCATGGTAAGGGATCTACTTTAAATCAACTAACACTTCAAAGAGGACACAAAGGTCTCTCCCAAAAAGGTAGGTTACCTCTTTAGAGTTCAGAGGCTTCTAGCTTTTCATTCTAGGAATATAATATAAATAAATGCATGTCTGCGTAAAGAGTATAAACTGTAATATAAAAGTATGAAGTATAAAGGGTCCTATCTTCTGCCCATGAGCCCATGCCCCTGGTCTCCTGGCACATTAGATCCTAGGTTGTAGCCTGACCCAAAGCCAGAGAGAGAGCCCTGGGCCCAGAATGAAGGAAATGGGTTCAGAGCTGGACCTGCTCCTTACCAGCTGTGTACCCTTGGCAAGCCCTTTGGACTCTTGCTTTCCTCAGAACAATCTTCTCAGTCCATTTGGGCTGCTACAACAGAATGCCATAGACTGGGAGGCTTAAAAACAACAGAAATGTACTTCTTACAGTTCTGAAGGCTGGGAAGTTGATGATCAAGGTGCCGGCTGTCTGGTGTCTGGTGAGAACTTGCTTTCTGATTCACTGATGGCCATCTTTTCATTATGTCTCACAAGAGAAGGCTCTGGGGGCTCTTCCACAGGGTACTAAACCCACTCATGTGGGCTCCACCCTCATGACCTAATCATTTCCCAAAGGCCCTAGCTCTTACCACCATCACAGTAGAGATTAGCTTTCAAAACATGAATTTGGGGGATATATTCAATCTCTACCAACAGTATCACATATTATTAAAGAATTGTTGGGAGGACCCAATGAGGTAATGGGCATGCCCTCCAGGATCCTGGGCATAGGAAAGGCTTACTTAGTGTTCACTGACTCAAAGTTGAAGGAGAGCTGTCTGCACAAAGCAGGTAGGATTCTTGGGGAGGGTGGTGAGAGTGCATTATCAACAGGTTCAGGGCAAAACATGGACAACTAACTACACATTACGTCCAGATCTAGTTAACCACGGACAAAAGGAAATCTAGTTAGAAGCCTAGCCACAGCACTTGTCAAGCTCTAACATGTGAAGTCTGTAAAAATCAGCAACATTCTTCCATGGATTCATTAAAACAAACAGTGCCTCTTATTTATCAATGCTATTCACCCCAAGTGAAGATGACAACAATCAATTAAAAAAACAAGTCAAGTTTAAAAAAGCTTAACTCAAGGCAGCCGTGATTAATTTCCTCATCACTGATTGACACTAACTATATTAGCCAGCTTTGCTATGGTAACAAGCAGCCCCTACGATCTCAGTGGCTATAACCTCAGCACGTATTTCTTGCTCGCAGAGCATGTTGGCAGCTGTGGGCATGCTCTGTGTGTCTCCTCACTGGGGACCTCGGCTGGAAGGGCAGCCCCGGATGGGGGACCTGCTGTCCTGACAGGTGAGGGAGCTAAGCAAGACATCGCCAGAAGGCTGGCCAGGCACGCCTTACCTGTTAACAGCCTTGGGACTGTCCAACATCCCATTGGTCCCTGTGAGTCACAGGGTGGGGCGGGGCTAAGGTACTTTTCTGCTTTCTACAGGTAAACGTCCTAGGTAAACAGGCAAGGGAGCATAATGGCATGGTAAAGAATGGAAGTCTGGAGCATCAGTGCAATCCGCCGCGCGGGCCCTGAGCCTCTCCTTCCCCCACACGGATCCATATACAGCTCTCATATAGGGGACCTCTGTGCTCCTCGGATTCCGTGTATGTGTGCACTCGCAGTCGGAGCCTCATCTCTGGGGGATTTCGGTGCAGCCGGGAGCCCTCCATCCTGAGAGTGCACGCTCCTTCATCTTCCTGCTGCCCCCGTCCCGTCTGCCCTGCTCTTCAGGACGCCCCTCCCTCTCAGAAGGGGCTCACGGAGGTGATCTTTCCCATGACTGGGCCGTAGACACGTGCTACTTTGACGAAATCATCGGACCTAGTGCCAAATCTGGACCCTCCTCACCCACAGCACCCGCTGGCTCCCTCTGGGGCAGGGCAGCCAGCTGCCCTCCAGCCGGACCTCCAGATCGGCCTGAGGAACCCATGCTGCCTGGGGAACGCAGCCGCCAGCTCCGAATAATGCATGCCCTCTGTGCGCCACACCGGACCAAGGACAAGCGGCTGGGAAACTGGGGGCTTTCATTTAATCTCATTATTTTGCTTTTAGACCAGGCATTTGCTGTTGTCTGTCCAGCATTTCAAAGAAGAAGAGACAACAAGGTGTTCTTCAAGCATCCTGAGACCACGTGGAGAAGGCGGGGCCAGGACCGCCCTCCCACAGGCACAGGAGTGCGCATGCTCCGCGGGCTGGGAGCCCTGAACCCCGGAGTCAACAGACTTACCCGAAGCTGCTCACAGGAGGCTGGGGACCCACCCCGCACTCAGTGCAGAGAGGACAGGATGCGGAGGGCTCTGAGGGATAATTCGGATCCGAGTCAGCAAAGGATTGTCCTCAGTAGAGCAAAAGGTCTTCTATGAGGGAAATTTGACTCCAGCAAACAAGGCCTCAAGGCAATTGATTTACCCAACAAAGTTAGGCAGCAAAGCCAGGCTGCCGCCCAGGCCTCCCAGTGGCTCCTGCAGGGCCAGCCTCTGAAGTCCCAGGAGGTACCCAGCCCATCTGCCTCCACCAGCTCTGCTCACGTGCTCCGCTCTCCCAGGGGTTCTTCTTTCCCCTCCACTCCCTCCCCTGGATCCTCTGCCATCCTTTAGAGATCAGAGTGTGTCCTACCGCTACGTGAACACTTACGCCCACATTGATCTCTCCCTGCTCTCAGTTCCTACATTTACCTCCACTGGTGGCCGGGTTGTATGACCATTAATAAAAACATCCACTCGGTTTCAAACTTTTCCTCATTTGTGTTAAGTTAGCCTTCCCAGGGTATCAGAAGCCACTCTGCAGGCAAGGAAGGGCCTAGGAGGTAGGTGAGGTGAGCCCTGCGCCGGACCCCTCCAAACGCAGCAGCTCCGCGGTGGCTGTGCTTTATCTCCATTTCACATACAGTCTTCCTGTTTTAACAGGATTGCAGATTGACTGGGAAGTCACGAATTTTCATTCCATTCTCCCAAGAAACTTATGGAGCAAGAGGACTGGTGTCATCACCTACATTTCACAGTAGGGGGTCCTGAGCCTGAGAGGCTTCTGGCCAAGGCAGGAAGGAGACCCCTCGGTCCTGTCCTCTGAGCCCACAGGCAGTGGATTGACAACCCTCACTTGGGAGTGGCTTTTCTCTGCTTCTTGTTAACTTCTTTCAGAAGCAGGAACGCATTTTAACGTTTATTGATTCTGCTTGTTTCCTGTTGAAAACATGGCTGTGGGTACAGCAGCATTCACTATGTCCCCAGCTCTGGCCGCAGGTCTGCCCATGGCCTGGTGGAGACGCAGGCCTGCTCCCCGCTCTCAAGTGCGCCAGCCTTGCTGCACTAGATACCTGGGTGTTTATGTAATCAAAGGGATTCTTTCTCGCTCCCTTTCTCTTGCTATTGACAGGGTTACAAAATCTTATGATTAGCCCAGAGGATGGGGTCATAGGGCATGCCATTCATATTGTCACTGTCTTAAAGAGCTGCAGCTACCTAGTGGGGAGTGATCTGCTGCAGCTGGCTCTCTGCTCCCTTTGCAGCCTCCCTATGTCTGTGAATGAGGTGTCCCCAGGAGGAGAGATGGGGGACGTTCTTTCTCCTTGCCCTTCCTGGCCACACTTTGGGGTTACAGCTCCATTTCTGCCATCATAACTCAGGAGGAGGCATGTAGAGGAAGCAGAAGCAGTGGGCTGACTCAAATGGGAAAAAAAGATAAATTGAGGTAAAATTGTTTCCAAATTGAATGTTTTCCCCTATTTTCAGTGTGGTGTCTGCAGTGCTCCAAAATGATTCCCTTTCGGGGCTTCAGAAAAGCTGTAAATAGAACGAATTGCTTTTAGGGACTTACTCTGATAGCTTCCCTCTGGAGAAAAATATATGCTAATGCATGGGGACTCTCATTACTAGGGACCTGTGCACCCACTCCTTTGTGTCTATGAAGAGCAGATTTCTGATCACCAGCATTTTGCCAAGATCTTTGTCATGTGTAGGCTGAGTATCTAGGAGGAAGAGGCTGATTCAACCATGACACACACTGGGTCTCTCCTAGACTGGGATGCGGGGGCTAGGGAAGTGTGTGGGGTGGGGAGGGGGCGGTAGGGAGGCTTTTGGTTTGCCCAAGAGACTTTTCTTATGAAAGAAAAGCAGAGGCAGAAGCCCAAGTCAGTTCAGACTTACCTACAATTCTGGAATTTCAGGCTGATTGGTTTAGAGACAGGGAGGCCTCCAAGGGTGTCAAGTTGGCTCAGCAGGTGTGATGCTACACCCAGCCAGAGGGTGGCAGCACCTCCCACATGCCCTAGGAGCAGTCTCCTCCTACCATTCCAGGGCTGTTTGAGGAATGGCCTTCCCTTTCCCAGCCTGCCTCTTCTGCGCCTTCGTCTGCTGTGGGAAACGGGTTAAACAGCGCTGGGCTTTGCGAGGAGCACAGCCAACAAATGCGGTATCAAACGCAGCTTCCCTGTAAGAGCCAGACTCCGCGCGCTCCGGAGCTCCTGGGTCTTGGGCCTGTGGTTGCATTTAGGATCCTAAGTGCTCCTGCTCACTTCTGCTCACTTCTGCACACACAGCCGCAGAAGGGATATCATTCTGTATCATCTGCATTCAAATGCAACAACGTGAAAAAATGTAGACAAGAAAAAGAAGGAGAAGCTGAGTGGTGGGTGTCTGGTAGCTGATGACTGGAAGGGTTCTTTCATCTTTATGTTCCTACACAGAAGCCTCCCCAGGCTGGCTCCAGCTCACCTGCAGCCAGGTGAGGGCAGGCTCTACGACCGGCTGGTATGGGGTACCTCCGTCAATTATACTAAATGCTAAATTGGGTGCCTGCCAAGGTGGGCATCTACCTTAGATATGTGTTGGTTCTAAAATCCTTTCTTTGACGCTTCCAGGGAGCTAGGACATTTTGAGCTGCACATAGAGCCTTAGGTAGCAAATCCAAATGCCTGTGGAAGGTAGACTGAGGATCTGCACTCACCACAAGGGTAAGGTGGGAACAGGAGAGTGGATGC
This sequence comes from Corynorhinus townsendii, assembly GCA_026230045.1. Lineage (NCBI taxonomy): Eukaryota > Metazoa > Chordata > Mammalia > Chiroptera > Vespertilionidae > Corynorhinus > Corynorhinus townsendii. The sequence goes on from JAPDVU010000008.1 coordinate 81,719,326, forward strand.
CCATGGGAAAGAGGGTGGCAGTCACTCAGCTCCAGCTGATTATTGCCAAGGGGGAATTGTTGTCAAATCTCCTAATTTATCAAAAGAAACTAGAAATCCAAGTTCTTTTAAAATATGAAATCTCCTGATTTTTAAGCAATAACAGCTAATTTTAAAAAAGTAAATACTGTGCTGGACAAACAAAACAATTCCAGCCCATTACATCCTGTAAGTCCTGTCCTACACACCCTTTTCTGGCTGTTTGCAATCAACTCATCAGGTGTGAGTTTTTTGGCTGTTCTCTAGCTCTGCACTGTTTGCTCAGCAGGCCTGTGTGCATTTCAAGGGCAGAGTGTGTCTTCCCCCAGTAGTAGATGACAGTGGATGCTCAGCAACTTTTAGTAAGTTATAACCGACCCCATTCGTGCAGGAGTCGAAGAACACCTCATGAATACAGGCTACAAAAATGCAGTAAATAATCACGTACATCAGGCTAAGTGCCTGGACTTGACCTGTTGACGGTGTACCCCAAGAGTGCGGTGCTCCTGTGAGTTTCCTCAGGGTGCCATCCCAATGTCCCCCTTAGTTTCTGTGCTGATCCCCAGGTCTGAGAGGGCACCGGGCACAAGGGAAAGCTCACAAATTGTTTCTGGAGTGAAGGGAGGACAAAGCCGGCTGGCGAAACAGCCTTGGAGAAGGAGCCTATGGGCTCAGAGGCCAAGAGATCCAAAGTGTAAGGTCTAAGGTCCACCTGCTGGGAGCTGGCTAATGAAGGTCACCTCTGTCATGGAGCCTCTAAGGGCCAAAACTGCAGCTCACACTGGCACAGACCACGAGGTCCTCCCTGGAGGGATACTGGCATCACAGCCTTCCAAGTCACGAAGAAGGGGCTCCTTTGGACCCACAGGAAACCCTGAACAAGGTATATTGTGATCACCGGCTCTGTATTTCATCTCTTCTGAGTGCAGGCTTCATTTTCTCCCGCAGCGGCAGGCTTCCTCCTCCCATCAGTAAACAGACCAACCAACCATCCCCAAGCCTCATATCCAACAGCTCCCACCCGGATGGCTTCATACTCTTCCTCGTGGTCATGTTAAAACCATTGGGGAGGGCTCTCGGGACCTTCCTGGGGGCCCAGCGCCCCCTCATGGCCTTCCCATTCACCCATGACAACCACAGAGACAGTAGCTACATGGCCACTTTCATTCAAACCATGAGATTTGTTTTGGAGGAGCTTCCCAGAAGCTGGGAGCCCTGCTCCTGGGAGAAGGACGGCCCTGGCAGAGAGCCTGCCTGCAGCTCCTGGAGCACGCGGCTAAGCGGCTCCTTTATGAATCAGCTCGTCGTCTTTTCCCTTGGAAAACTCTGTGAGGGGTATAGGGCATTGACAGTTACCCTCATCCCGCTGATGGGGAAAATGAGGTTTAGAACAATGAAACAACTTAATTAAGTCACATGGCTTCTAAATGACCAAACCGAGGCTTGGAGTCTTCTGTTTATTTAATGCCAGTGCTCCTTTCCCAACAGGAGAACGGGAATGTGTGAGCTTCCCCGAGAAGGAATGTCTATTGCAGGACCATGCTTTAGTGATGTAATAAAGCTCAGCTCGATGATCCCTTGCTCAGTTGCTCCTCGTCAGCCCCCCTAGGAAGCGGATCGGATCCCTGGACGTATATGCCTCTGACCTCAATAGCTGTCACTGTGTGGTTTAGGGATTTTGTTGTCTACCCAGAATTCATACCCAAAGACTCCAGACGCATACTCACCGGCTCCTGTTTGTCTAGCTTTGGGTACTTAGAGGTATTGGAAGTGCCTGGAGTCCAGAGCACTACTGCCCATAGGAAAAGAGGAACTAGGACAAGGGAGAAAACCCACCCAGAGGGCTGGTGCAGACCCAGACGAAGACGGCCATTCCATGTCCCTACTGGGGGCGGCTCCACTCGCCTTTGGTGGGTGACACAACACTACAGTGAGTGGGAAAATGGTGACAGCAGTGTTTGTGGCACTATCCATCTAAAGATGTGTTACCATTAAGCTCACCAAGTCTTCTGGCCTCTCCTGCCTTTGAGGCAAGTCATGAATTTACATCTTCTTTCATCTTGCATGTCAATGTCCGGGAAGTGCGGGGTGACATTGATTTGAGGTGTCCAAAAGGCTTGCTTGAGTGTGGTCAGTGCAGCATAATAGAAGAAAAGAACACCTCTCAACACCAGGATTTTATCACTGCCAAAGGCATCACTAAGCTGGTGACGCTGTGGGCTAATAGAGCACTCATGATCAACTGGGGGAACCCTTTGCAGGGAGGAAGCAAGTAAGGCTTCATGTTCTTTTCTGCATGAACTCAGCTTCTCCGTCCCACCACAGTGTGTTGTTGCCTGGGTTTGGCCTCATGCATAATTCAGTGATTCGCATGGCAGGAAAACATTTAGAAAACTTCTTTTGCCTTCTCCAGGAGGCTGGGGCAGAGGTGGCTCACAGCTATTCATCCATGCACGGAAAGCTATCTGTGCTCCAGCGTCCGGAAGAGACAGGGCTGTGGCCTCTCTCATCCCATTTGGTGAGTTGCCTAAGGGTGATATAATGAATTGCTGTGACCCAGTCCAAAAAGAAAATACAGGTTGGGTGAGATAAATTGATGCCACCCCCATCTTTTCAGCAATTCTGGTGGTTTTCAGTTCTCAGAAGAAACATTAGTGCTATGCTGTCGATGAAGGTAAAGGAATGAATTCTCTGGGGTGTTACAAGGAAACCTAAATGAACTGATGGACCCAAATCTTACCAATTTATTCATCCTGAAACTGGAAGGAGCAGCTATTCTGATCTGGGCACTGTGCTGAGTTCTGGGAATGCAATGACAAACATCACTGAAACACTTAGAGTGTATTGGGAGGCACACACAACTCTACAGACAGCCGCACTCTGCCTGATGTTTGAACTGTTGGAACCATTTGTTCTTTGTATTTGTTCATCAGAAACATACGTCTTGAGCACTGACTGTGAGTCTGGGACTGCACTAGATGCTAGGAATGTAGCAGTAAATAAGACAAGGTAGGACAAGATTTTTCGTGAGGAAGCTGAACAATAGGCCAGTACATAAAATACATGCACAAGGTAGTTACAGACTGAAATAAGTGCCCTGAAGGAAAGGGTGAATGATATAATAAAAAGTGACAGGGGTGAGAGATAACTTTGGATGAAAAGATCTCTCTGAAGAGATAGTATTTGAGCTGAAATGTATGGATTAGGAGAAGCCATGCCAGGAGATAAATAGGAAGAGTGTTGGCAGCAGCATGTGCTGGTAAATGTTTTACAGCCTGCTCTCTGGGGGGAATGAAAGCCCTGATTTGCAGTGTTTGCCAGTTTCCATGGTGTAAATATGGCCACATTGCCAATTTCAAGCTGCCAACATGATATTGCTGAACGCAGAATTGGGAAGACATGCGTGCAATGAATTCCCACTGGCCTGGGCAAGCTGCCTCCAGCACACCACGGGTTCTCAGCCGCCTCACCACACCAAGGCGCAAGTAGGGAATGGGTCCTGGTCAATGTTTAGGGATCAGGCAACCAAACTGCTGGGACTGGGGAGCTATGTCTGGAGCTATAGGCCGAGGATCAGGGGTTGCTACCTTCAGATACAACTACATACCAAATGGATAGCACACCCCACAATTCAATGCAAGAGAGGCACCACACCTGATCCTCCTTTAAAGAGGATACTCCCATTTGACCAACATAGGCATTTTCTACTTAATTTAACAAGTGCAATTTAATATGTCTGTTTATGTATAGGGATGGATGGATAAGGCACGGTGTTGACAATATAAAAATGTAAATGCAGTCATGGCACTTACAGACTTATAGGAAAACAAGAAAACAAAACTAACATTAAACACCTGCCACTAATATAAGTCAGAGAGAGAGCCCAGGAAGGGTAAACATGGAAAGATTATATACATTTTCTGTGATATAAAGAATGTAATTTTTTAATTGACTTTTTTACAGAGAGAGGAAGGGAGAGGGAGAGAAATATCGCGATGTGAGAGCGAAACATAGATCTGGCTGCCTCCTTCATGCCCCCTACTGGGGATCGAGCCCACAATCTGGGCATGTGCCCTGACCCATAATCAAACCATTCAGTGCATGAGACATCATCCAACCAACTTTGCCACACTGGTGAGGACAAAGAATGTATTTTTAAAGTTTGATGTACTAGTAAATCAGGATTTTCCAGAAGGACAAACTATCTGGGCCAGATGGAAGATGGGGGTTTTTCTTTGGTTCAAGCCAGGAAAATGGCATTTGATAAAAATTGATACCATTACTCTTTGGTGAACACATTGTTTACCCATCAAGGAGGCCTTGAGAAGGACCCAGGTGATTAACTTACAGAGTTTGGTCACAGACTCCTTCAAGAATGAAGAATGTAGAACCCAGAGAGATGGGTCACAGCAGGGAATTGTCAATCCATAAAATGCCCTAACAATCAAGGGCCTATGCCATCTACTTGAATTTACAATATGAAGTTTATATAAAAGGGATTGTTCTCTCCAACTGGCACTTTGGGGGAGGGGGGGATAATGGTAAGTGCACTCCTTTGCAGGGCTGGTCAATAATCATTCAGTGTCTAGCCTTTTCAAAGTGCTTTGTCAGAGGCTCTACAAAGATTCATTGATTTTTCAAACCAGATGGGGAAATCTAGCAGAGTTGCAAACTTGGGACCAAAGCTCAGGAGAGAAGTCTGAGCTAGTGATGTCATTGGAGATAGTTGGACCCTTGGGGGAGAAATTACTCCTTCACTTATAAATGAAGAAATAACAGCAGAAAAGAGAATAGCACTTATAGGCATGTTGCTATTAAGGGCAAAAAGAGGATCCAGAGAGGAAACCGGATTGCAGATGTTAATTTCCTAGAAACACATGAAGAGAAAATCATGGAAATAAAGAGTTTCACTAAGGAGGACAAGATCAGTAAATTTGAATATAGCCAAGAAATTGGGAGATTGAGAACTGAGAAGAGGCCATTGAAACCAGTGATCAAGATGTCATTGGTCATCTTTGTGACAGCAGTTTCAGTGACACTAGCATCAGTACAGTGTTTCTCAGTGTGTGTGTGTGTGTGTGTGTGTGTGTGTGTGTGTGTGGAGATGGTGATCTTCCTTATTTATTAGCTCATTTGATACTCATAACAGATGATAGGAAGAAAACATGGTTCAGATAGTACGTGGCTGACCAAAGGTCTGAGCCCAAATCTCACCCTCCTTCTGTTATGTTACACAGCATCTCCCAGGAGAGCCCCATGAGATCAAAGCTGACTGCAAGGAAAGAGGGCAGTGTAAGAATGTGGTCAAGGTCAAGGATAGTGAGATTAAGGCACTCTCTTTACAGTTCTGAGTGGTGAAGAGAAGCTGAGTAGTATCAGAGATAGTGTTTTGGTTCCAGGATAAAAACAATTTTAAAAGTTTTTAACCAGGAGGAAGAATTAGGTATAAAAAAGGATGGAGCAATGTCCCAGAAGGGGGAGAAGGGAAGTGGGGTCAAGAACACATGTGGAGGGACACATCATGGCACATCACTTTGAGAATGAAAAGGCAGAAGGTATTCTGAGCTGAAGGAGAGAGAACTGGAAGAAGACCTTGCTGTTGAATGAAGACATGGTGAGGTCACCTTTGAGGCTAGGAGAGGGCACCTGTAGAGTTAAGAGCTTGAGAAGAAAGGGAAAGGGAAAGGAAAGCTGCCCTGTGTGTCTTGTTCATGACCTCCTGCCACCCTCTCATATTCCACTCATGTCTCCTGGGCTCGGGGAGGGCCCTGAGGCTTCATCCAGAGGAGCCACCTTTTGGCCCTGGCAGTCTTTGGTGGGATAACCATGGCCTCATGTAAACAGTCCTGGGCTTGGATGCCCAGCACTCACAGTACAGTTCTGGCCTTGAGAGTTCTCCTCAGCTTTATGTTCAGGAACTACAGCTGCTAGACTTTATGCCTGCAAGTTGCGCTGTTTTCTTGAATTCCCTGGGATCATCATCAAATACAGAATTTCAAGTATTGGCGAGAATATCTGATCTAATCCTTGAATTCCCTTTATGGCAACTGCATCGAGGGTTCTGAATCACTTCCTGTGGTAAGAAACTAACTACTTCTTGAGGTTGCCTGTTCCTAATTGACATAACATTGTCTAATTAATAGTAGGCATGTCTCATTGATTTAAAATTCTTCCCATTTGTCTTAGATCTGACTCTGGGTAATATGAAACACAGAAGTAAATTGGCTAATTCAGGTTTCTCTGGGAGTGGTCACCAAAGATTTGAAAATAGCTGCTGTGTCTTTGCCCTACGTGTTTTTTATGCTTCAGGGAAAGCAAACAAAATTCTTCCTTCCATTTCTAGGCTTCGGACAATCACATTTATTCCCCCTGCTGATGACTACAGGTGTATCTCGGCTGAGCCCACCTTTGACACTTCCCCTTTTTGCCTGAGGTTCTGCTCCCCTGACACCCAACCAGAGTCTCTTGCCTCTAGTTTTTCTTCTCTCGGGCTCATCCTGAATGCTGCTGTCTGACTACCCACCCTCAAACGTGATTTTTTTATGGTCACTGTCTTGTTGGAGAAGCTGGAGCAGTTCTGCACTTACTGTGAGATGAGGTCCAAATTCGGCACTAAACACCCGCCCTGGATGAGGCATTTCAGTATCTCTCCAAGCCCTTCTTTGTTCTGGATATTCCCCTCCCAACAGGTTTATTCATCCATCTTTCCATTTACTCATCTATTTATTCATTAAAGAAATAATGGTTGATGTCAACTACATGCCCAGCACTATAACAGGTTGTGGGAATACAAATATGTTAGAGAAATGGTCCTGGACATGAAAGGTTTCACATTCTGTGAGGAAGAAAACTGTGTATGTACATACTGTAAGCATTCATATTACCAAGTACGGCAAAGTAAGCCCTAAAGGGCACCCAATAATGGCGATGATACCAGGAAAGAAAGTGACCTACTCTGCTTAGAATGAGTAGGGAAGGATTCAAGAGAGAGGGTTATGTTCACGTTGAGACTTGAAGGATAGGTGTAAGTGCATGGTTAATAAGGAAAGACAAAATATAAGTAGAAGAAATGGCATCTGAAAGACCATGGTCTAGAAACTTCTAGTTGTCTACCATTTCACTAGAGTATGGATAGGTGGAAAAGGTGAGAGAAAGCAGGGGCAGTAGACAGAAAAGTAAGCTTGAGTGGGAAAGGCTTTTATATGTTAAGGAGTTAGGATTTTTGTCTCTTGTGGTGATGGGGAACCACTTTAAACCTGACCATGACATAACCAGCTTTGCCTTGGGAAAAACAAGTAAAAACTGTGTGTGTGATTATGGGTGGGTAGGTGTTTAAAAAGTAAATGATCAAAATTAGGAGACTAGTTAGGACAATGGTTCTTGGACCTAGCTATGTGCCACACATTAGAATTACATGTGGGGGTAAAAAATAGTAATAATAGTGCTGAGACCTTGATCCCAAGGTTCTGATTAAATCTGTCTGGGCTGGGCATAAATGTTCATATGTCTTAAATGCTTCTATTAAATGTGCAATATATAGCATGGGTTGCAAAGCATTGAATTAGGAGATTATTGCTCCGAAATGCATTTTCTCTTTATTCAATTGTCTATTTTCCCTTGGGAACCACTCCAGCACTACTAAAAACACTTCATTTGGCTCTGTTTATTCTGCGTGGCCAGTTCTTCCCTCCAGACTCAGTTCTTCCTGATTTCCTCTCCCGAGGAATTTTGAACTTGCTTTTACTTCCCAACCTGATTTCACTCAGCAGTGGAATCACTGGGCCTCTTGGTTTCCTGCCTTGCTGCTCTGTGACAGCCTGACCATTCCCCCCACCAACCCCAAAACAGGACCCTCAGCCTCTTTGACAGAAGAGAGCAGACAAAAAAGGCCCATCAAGGGAAAAGGTGAATTCCGGAATTGGCACAGAGACTGTGAAGATGGTGATGAATTAGTAATAATATAATGTTAATGAGTGACAGTTATGGAGTGCTTACTGTGGGCCACTCTATATATAGTACTACTTCACATGTATTTGTTTAAATCTTCCAACGACTTTATGCAGTAGGTACTATTGTAATCATCCTACTTACTAAATACACGGAACATAAGCAACTTCGCCAAGGTCAACAACTGATAAGTGGCAAAGCCAACCTTCAAGCCCATGCAGCCTGGCTCAAAGGACTGTGTTCCTAACCATGACATTAGCCCACCTCTTTCAACAAATACTTAGGTCTACTTAAGAGAGAACTTGGCTGTTATAAATGTACGTGGAGGATGAAGTAGGAGTTAATTCCAGGTTGCTTCATGGGCATGTGAAAGGACAGGGGTTCCAACAATCAGAGCAACAGCAGGAAGGAACACTATCTATAGGACATGAGCTTGAGCAGGATGAAGATTCTAGTAGTAGCCAAGATTGAGGATGTAGTTAAAACCACGGGAATGGGGACAATCAGGGAGGAAGGGAAAGGGACCCAGAAGGCTTCTTGAGAGCCACACACTCACTGACCAGGGAGCTCTACCAGCAGCAACAGTGTAAGAAAGGTGGGCAAGCCTGGCCAGGAAGAGTTTGCAGAAGAGGGTCAAAGTCAAGCGTTATGGACACAGTAGTGAGTGAGTCTCAAGTTAGTGCTCTGAGTGAAGAGTTAGAGAGATGCAGAAGCACTGGGGTGGGGGGTCGGGGGCTGGATAGAGAGGAGGCCAAGCAAATGCTTTCCTCCCTGGGGAGGGGCTTGAGCAGTGGTACAAATACTGCAGGGGCACAGGTAGAGAAGGACAGAAAAGCAGTCACTGGACTCAAATATAGAAGACCACTGGGAACTTTTGCTGGAGTAGCTTCAGTGAAATGGCGAAAACAGTGAGTTATGGGGTGAATGGGAAGTAAAGATATTATATATATACATACATTCTCTCTATATATATTCTCTCTATATATATTCTATATATATATGCATACATACATATAGTCTTCACATATATATATATATATATATATATATATATATATGCGCATTTATTTATATAACACTAGAGGCCCAGTGCATGAAATTGTGTGTGGATCAGGTCCCTAAGCCTAGCCTGCGATCAGGGCATCTTCCTCCCGCTCCCAGTCCCCAGTCCTGCCCCGCCTCTGCCAACCCCAGTTCCCATGCTTCCCCATTTGCCATCCAGCAATTGGAGCCTGCGGGCTGGGAGGAGGTACCAAGAGGTCTGCCTTCTGCCTGTTTGCCAGTCCCCAGTCCTGCCCTGCTGCCACCCACCCCAGTTCCCATGGTTCCCCGTTGGCCATCCAGCGATCAGAGCCTGTGGGCTGTGGGGAGGGACCGAGAGGTGTTCAATGCACCTCATAGCGACTGGTCAATCGGTCGTTCTGGTTGTTATGCCGTTATGGTCACTGGCCTTTTATTATATAGGATATATTCATAAATACATATATTCATGAGAAACAAGATGAACTTTAAGGTGGAATGAAACACAGCAATTAAGAAGTTTCAGGTGCAAAATTCTACAGCACATCATCTGTACACTGTATTGTGTGTTCGCCACCCCAAGTTAAGTCTCCATTCATCACTATTTATCCCCCCTATACCCTCCTCTACCTCCCCTCTTCCCTGGGCAATACCACACTGTTTTCATGTCCATATGTTTTTTCTCTCTTTTTTCTCTATCCCTCTACCATCCCATATCCTCTACCCTGACAGCTGTCAGCCTGCTCTCTATCTATGAGTCTGTCTTTATTTTGCTTGTTAGTCCATTTTGTTCACTACATTTCACATATGGGTGAAATCATATGGTATTTGTCTTTCTCTGACTGTCTTATTTCACTCAGAAAAATGTTCTCCAGGTCCATCCATGATGTTGCAAAGGGTAAGATTTCCTTCTTTTAATGTTCAAGTGGTATTTCATTGTGTAAATGCACCACAGCATTTTTGTCCACTCATATACTGATGGGCAATTGGGCTGCTTCCAGATCTTAGCTATTGTAAATAACACTGCAATAAACATAGGGGTGCATATATCCTTTCAAATTAGTATAACAGGTTTCCTGGAATAAATTCCCAGAGGTGGAATCACTAGGTCATAAGGCAATTCCATTTTTAATTTTTTGAGATAACTCCATACTGCTTTCTGCTGTGGCTGCACCAGTCTGCATTCCTACCAACAGTGACCATGGTTGTTCCCTTTTCTCCACATCCTTGCTAACACTTGTTTGCTTAATTTTTTTCTCATTTGATTCGTTGATTTTAAGATGGAAGAGCCTTGAGACACTTACAGATCTATGGAAAGGAGGCAGAGAACAGAATGAAGTTGAATTTGAGGGAATAACAAAATGAAAAAGGTCCAAAGGTTATGGTAATGATGAGCCTTAAACAGAAAAGCCATGTGACAAAACAGATTTGCAAGCATTCCCATTGTGGGTTAGACACACACAACTGATGGCCTTCACGTTCCTTGTGAAACAGAAGCAAGAGGACCAGGATAGCATGGCTAAGAACAAGATTGGTTTGGAATATCTTCTAAGGGAATATTGGGCATGACCTATCCAAGAACCACAGGAAATGTTTGCTAAACAGAATTGAAGGTCCAGTTCATAGTGGAAACTCCAAACCTTCCAGGGCCACATAGTTTTCTTCACTTTGGCTTAGCCATGCAGGTTCAGGGGCAGGGAATGAAGACTGTAGACTGGATTAGGAAAGAGTGCCATATAAGAAAATAGGAGCAAAAGAGTCGAAGTTGCAAGTGAATAATTCAAGAAATTAACTGTGGTTTTTTATGACGGATAAGAGTGAAATTAAAATGTGGTTGATAGATGGAAGGAAAATGTGGGGATTTAAGGGACTAGAGACATCAGTGGGATTGAAGTACAGTGGGAATTAGAAAGTAAAAGAGCTAGAACAGTGGTTTTGACGGAGCAGGGATACTGGATTTGAGATGTTCATGCTAAGGGCTGAGCTAGGTGAGAAGCTATAGGTAGGGTGTGACCCCAAAGGAGTGTCAGTAACGTTCTTTAAGGTGGAGAAGGTCAAGGAACTTAGAAGCAATTGTGCTGGATCAACTCTTCAAGACTGAAATATCCCTTCAGGGCAGGGTTCAGGGGAAGCCTGGTGCCTATGGAAATGCTGTTATATGTGAGGGCCCAGACATTTCAGGCTTCATCCACCTCGCCTCTTCTTTCCCACAAGGAGTTCACTTGGCTTCCCTTTCCTCTTTAACTTAAGCCACACTCATTCTACTGCGTGGGGCTCCTTCTCCCCAAATGTGGCAGCAGAGTGAGAATGGTGTTCCCAGTGTCACTCCCCGCTGCTCCTGCAGAAAGCCTGTACGCCCCTTTCACTCTCAGCTCTACTGCTGATTGTTGTGAGCAACCAGCGGAAGCAAAAGCTACCAAATGTAGGAAGCTGCAGTTTCCAGAATCTCACACCACTCCCTGGGGTGTGGTACCTGGGCTGTATTTTCTGACTCCTTTCCAGGAGGCACAATGGAAGCTGCATGGAATACTCTTGTACTCCTAAGAGTGGCTGAACCAATGAAATCCCTTGGATGGCCCTTACCATCTCTCTGAGGGCAGGTCAATCCTTTCCTGTTTTATGTTATGAAACATGAAAGCAGAGAAATTTCCTAAATATGACAGACACATCTTTCCACAGCTGAAATTAAATAGAAATTGACACGTGGCCTTAGTTGCTTCAGCTCTCTACTTTAAAAGAGAAAAAAAACACACATTACAGATACAGGTAATGCCCCACCTGCATCCGAGCCCCATCTCTCCACCCCATAAGTATCACTGATCTGAAGCTTGTGTAATTTCCATTCACATTTTATGCTTTTACTGTTTATGTGTGTGCCTATAAATAACACATATCCTTTTGCAAATAGGGTTCTTTTTGCTCAAGTTTATGTTTTTGAGATTTATTCCTCTTGATATATGTGGATCTAGTCCATTCATTGCAACTTTGTACAGTATTTCACTGCATGAATAACTCTCTGTGTCTTAGTCCCCTGATGAGGAATGGCTGGTTTCCATTTATTCACTATCACAAGCAGTGCTGCATGAGAGCTCTTGCATGTTTTCTATGGGCATTTACGGTCACTAAACATGCTAGTGTGTGGTGTGTTCTCAGGGTACACAGTAGAAGTGATATTGTCATATATTCTGTATGGTCAGAATGCATTTCACTCTTTAAGCAACTTCCAAATTACTTTCCAAGATATTTGTACTTTTTATATTTCTCCCAGTGTGTGAGTGCCTGTTGCTCCAATCCTTACCAACACTTGGTATTGGTCTTCTTAATTTTAGATATTCTAATCATTGCAAGGGTAGCTCATAGGCTGGCTTTAATTTGCCTTTCCCTGATGACTACTGATGTTGAACATCATTTCAGGTGGTTACTGGCCATTGATGTGTCTCCTTTGCAAAGGGTCTTAAATTTTTTGGCCTCTTTTTATTGGTTTGCTATCTTTTTATTAAGCTGGTGTAAATTCTCACATATGCTAGATTAAAACTCTTTGTAGGATCTATATATATTGAGAATATTTTCTTCTAGTCTGAGACTTATCTTTACATTTTCTTAATGATGTACTTCAAAAAGCAGAAGTTTTAAATCTTACTTTAGCAACTTTTTACCTTGAGGCTTTGTGCATTTGGTGTTTTATCTAAGAAATCTTTGTCTATCTTGAAGTCATAAAGATTTTCTCCTACATTTTCTTTTAGAAGTTTCATGGTTTTAACTTCTATGCTTAGGTCTATGATCTATATTTTATAAGGGTGAAAGTTTGCTTTTTTCCTTATAGATATCCAGTTATTTCAACATAATTTATTAAAAAGACTTTTCCTTCCCCATTGATATACCTTGTCACCTTTATTGAAGACCAATTTGCCATACATATGGAGGACTATTTCAAAATTTATTCTGTTCCACTGATCCTATAAATCTGCCCTTATATGAATACCACCATATTACTATAGCTTTGTAGTAAGTCTTGAAGTCAGGTAATATAAATCTTTCAATTCTGTTCATCTTTTTCAAACATATTTTGACTAGCCTAGATCCACTACATTTCCATATAGATTTTAGAGTCAGTATGCCAATTTCTACAAAAAGAAGTCTGCTGAAATTTTGATAGAAATTGCTTGAATTTATAGATTAAATTGGGGAGTAACTGACAACTTAACAATATTGAATCTACTGATTCATGAATACTACTTGGTGTTTTATGTAAGAAATCTTTGTCTATATCAAAGTCATAAAGCTTTTCTGACATTTATTTGGATCTTTTAAATGTTCTCTTAGCAAATAGCAGCAGAGTAACTGAATGCTACACAGGGATGCAACCAGGACCAAACTGGAATTACAACTAAAACACACAAAAAAACTACCTTGAATAATCAACTGAAGACTAGCTGGAGAGAACCCTGAAAACTAAGGACAGAAAGTGGAGAGCTCATAGAGACTGGTGTGCTAGAAGGAGAAGAAAGTGAGCAAGGGATAGAGATCATATTTGAAGAAATAATGGCAGAAAACTTTCTTAACCAGGTGAAGGAAAAAGTTACACAAGTTCAGGAGGCACATAGAGTCCTAAGCCAGAAGAACCCAAATAGGGTCACACTCAGACACATTATAATTAAAATATCAAAAATTAAAGACAAAGATGGAATCTTAAAGGCAGCAATGGAAAAATAATTAGTTACCTACAAAAGATCTTTCATAAAGTTATCAACTTATTTCTCATCAGAAACTCTACAGGACAGAAGGGAATGGCATGAAGTAATCAAGGTAATGAATAGTAAGGATCTGAAACCAAGCTTACTATAACCAGCAAGGCTATCAGTCAAAATAGATGGTGAAATAAAGTGATTCCCAGACAAATAAAAAGCCTAGAGAAGTTTATCACCTTCAAGCCAGCATTGCAAGAAATGCTAAAGGAACTGCTATATGAGAAGAAGAAATAGAGACAGAAACCTAGGCATACAGAATTAAAATGACAATAAATAAGTGCCTATCAATAATAACCTTAAATGTAAATTGGATTAAATGATCCAATAAAAAGACATAGGTTAGCTGAATGGATACAAAAACATGACCCAAGTATATGCTCTGTATTAAAAGACCCATCTGAGAACAAAAAACTCACACAGGATGAGAGTGAAGGGATGGAAAAAATTTTTCCATGCAAATGGAAATGAAATAAAAGCTGGGGTAGCAATACTCATATTTGACAAAGTAGACTTCCAAATGAAGGCATCAGAAGAGACAACAAAGGTCACTATATAATACTTAAGGGATTGATCCAAACAGGATATAACCTGGTAAACATATATGTACACACAATAACAGCACCTAAATATGTATTTTTAAAAAAACTTCTAGAGGACTTTAAGGGAGAGATCAACAACAATACAGTCATAGAAGGGGACTTTAACAGCCTACTGACTTCACTGGATAGATCTTCCAGTTAAAAAATTAATAAGGAAATAGTGACTCTAAAGGACACACTGGATCAGATGGATTTAATTAACATTTATAGAACATTTTACCCCAAAGCAGCAGAATATACATTTTTCTCAAGTGCACATGTGTCATTCTCAAAGATAGACCACATGTTAGGATACAAAACAAGTATCTACAAATTCAAGCAGGTTAAAATCATATTAACCATTTTTTTTTCAGATCACAGTGGAATGAAATTAGAAACCAACCACAACAAAAATTCCCCCAAACATTCAAACACATGGAAGCTAAATATCATGTTATTAATCAATGAATTGGATTACCAATGAGATCAAGGAAGAAATTAAAAACTTCCTGGGAACAAATGAAAGTGAACATACAACAACCCCAAATCTCTGGGACACAGCAAAAGCAGTTCTGAGAAGGAAGTTCATAGCACTACAGGCCTACCTCAAAACACAAGAAAAATTATAATAAACTATTTAACTCTACAACTAACTTAAAGAATTAGAAATAGAACAACAAGAAAAGCCCAGAGTAAGTAAAAGGAAGGAAATAATAAAAACTAGAGCTGAAATAAATGACAGAGACTAAAAAAAAAAAAAAAAAAAAAAAATCAATGAAACCTGATGCTTTGAAAAGATAAACAGGATTGATGAACCATTAGCCAGACTCATGAAGAAACAGAACGAGGACCCAAGTAAATAAAATCAGAAACAAAAGCTGAGAAGTAACAAATGACACCACAGAAATACAAAGAATTATAAGAAAACTAGAGGCCCAGTGCATGAAATTCATGTAGGATTAGGGTCCTTAGGCCTGGCCCGCAATCAGGGCCCATCAGGTTCCCCACTTTCCCTCCTCCCTGCTTTCCCACCTCCCCTTCTCCTTGCCTCCCTGCCTCCCTGCCTCCTCCTTCCCTCACTCCCTCAGTGCCCTGCCGCTGCCACTGGTTGCCCACCATGTTCCACACTTCCCCTGGTGGTCAGCGCATGTCTTAGGGAGTGATTGAACTCCTGGTCTCTGGTAGAACTCCTGAGGTGACACATTGCATATTAGCCTTTTATATATATAGATACTATGAACAACTATATGCCAACAAGTTGGACAACCTGAAAGAAATGGGCAAATTCCTAGAAAGATATAATCTCCAAAAACTGAATCAGAAAGAATCAGAAAACTTAAATAGGTCAATAACAACTGATGAAATAGAAGCAGTAATAAAAATAAATAAATAAGCCAGCAAACAAAAGCCCTGGTCCAGATGGCTTCACAAGGGAGTTTTACCAAACATTCAAAGAAGAACTAACACCTATACTCCTCAAACTATTCCAAATAATCCAAGAGGAAGGAACACTTCCAAGCTCATTTATGAGGCCAGTATTATCCTAATTCCAAAACCAGATAAAGACACTGGAAACAAAGGGAATTACAGGCCAATATCCTTGATGAACATAGATGCTAAAATTCTCAAAAAAATATTAGCAAATTGGATCAAGCAATATATAAAAAAGATCATATACCATGACCAGGTGGGATTAATTCCAGGGTTGCAAGGCTGGTACAATATCCACAAATTAATAAATATGATATATCACATAAACAAATTGAAAGACAAAAATCACATGATCATATCAAAAGCTGCACAAAATCCAACACTCATCCTATATAATAAAAGCCTAATATGCTAAGTGTCTGGTCGACCGGTTGGCCATTCAACCAATCAAAGCATAATATGCTAAGGCCACTCAACCCCCCACTATGACTTGCACTGACCACCAGGGGGCAGACACTCAATCAGTCGCTATAACATACTGACCACAAGGAGGCAGATGATCCGACCCATAGGTTAGCTTGCTGCTGGGGTCCGGCTGATTGGGACTGAGTGAGATGGGCTGGACACTCTCTGGAGCCCTCTCGTGGACCCTCCCTGGCTGACCAACCTCACGCATCTCTCCCCAAACCCGATCGTGCACCTGTAAGGTCCCTTGGCCTGGCCCGCACCCTCTTGCAATCCAGGAACCCTTGTGGAATGTGAGAGACCCAGTTTTGGCCTAGTCCACAGGCTAGGCCGAGGGACCCCACTGGTGCACGAATTCGTGCACTGGCCTCTAGTTTTTGATAAAAATTCTCAGCAAAGTGGGAATAGAGGGAGCATATCTCAATATGATAAAAGCCATTTATGACAAACCTACAGAGAACATCATACTCAATGAGCAAAAACTAATACCATTTCCCCTAAGAACAGGAACAAGACAGGGATATCCACTTTCACCACTCTTATTCAACACTAGAGGCCCATTGCACGAAGAGATTTGTGCAATAGGCCTTCCTTCCCTTGGCTTCTAGCACCAGTTTTCCTCCTGCACCCGGGACCCAGGCCTTTGCTCTGGCCGGAGTCTGCTGCCTTTGCTGCAGACTCTGGCCAGAGTCTGCCTTCTTTGTTTTTTCTGCAGGCTCTGGCCAGAGTCTGCTGCCTTCGTCTTCGCTGCAGCCTCCGGCCGGAGTCTGCCATCTTCGTGTTCACTGCTTCACTGCAGACTCCGGCCAGAGTCTGCAGTCTTCATCTTCGCTGCGGCTGGAGTGCCGCTCCTGTAGATCCCTTTGTCCCCTGACCTCCCTCTCATAGCAGGTGTCTTGCCTTGCCTGGCCACTCTGCACCTGGAGCAGCTGGGCGGCCGCCATCTTTGTCCTTCTAATTTGCATATTTCCTCCTGATTGGCTGGTGGGCATGGCAGAGTGATGATCAATTTGCATGTTTCTCTTTTATTAGTGTAGATCAGTGGTTCTCAACCTTTCTAATGCCGTGACCCTTTAATACAGTTCTTCATGTTGTGGTGATCCCCAACCATATAATTTTTTTCTTTGCTACTTCATAACTGTAATTTTGCTACTGTTATGAATTGTAATGTAAATATATGTGTTTTCTGATGGTCTTAGGCAGCCCTGCTACCAATTCTCAACCTGTGGGTCATGACCCACAGGTTGAGAACTGCTGCTGTAGAGCCTAAGACTATCAGAAAACACAGATATTTACATTACAATTCATTAATAGCAACAAAATTACAGTTATGAAGTAGCAATGAAAATAATTTTATGGTTGGGGGTCACCACAACATGAGGAACTGTATTAAAGGGTCATGGCATTAGAAAGGTTGAGAACCACTGGTGTAGATAGTACTGGAAGTCCTACCCACAGAAACAGACAAGAAGAAGAAATAAAAGGCATCCAAATTGAAAAAGAGAAAGTAAAACTCATTATTAGCAGATGACATGATATTGTACACAGAAAACCCTAAACACTCCACCAAAAAAACAAAACAAAACAAAAAAAAACTACTAGATTTAACAAATGAATTTGGCAATGTAGCAAGATACAAAATCAACATCCAAAAATCGATGGCTTTTTTATACACCAATAATGAATTCTCAGAAAGAGAAATTAAACAAACAATCCCACTTACAATTTCACAAAAAAAAATTAAGGATAAACTTAACCAAGGAGGTAAAAGGCTTATACTGGGAGAACTGCAGGACATTGAAAAAAGAGATAGCGGAAGATGTCAACAAGTGGAAGAATATATTGTGTTCATGGGTTGGTAGAATTAATATAATTAAAATGTCCATACTACCCAAGGCAATCTACAGATTCAATGCAATCCCTATTAAAATACCAATAGCATATTTAACAGATCTAGAAGAAATACTCCAAAATTTATATGGAACCATAAAAAGACCCTGAATAGCCACAGCAATCTTGAAAAAGAAGAACAAAGTGGGAGGAATACAATACCAAATATCAAGTTATACTACAAAGCAATTGTAATCAAAATAGCCTGGTACTGGCATAAGAATAGGCATATAGACCAATGAAACAGAACAGAGACTCCAGAAATTGACCCAAACCATTATACTCAATTAATATTGATAAAGGAATCAAGAACATACAACGGAGTGAAGACAGTTCTCTTCAATTAATGGTGTTGAGAAAATTGGACAGATACATGCAAAAAAAATGAAACTAGATCACCAACTTACACCATAAACAATAACAAACTCAAAATGGAAAAAAATACTTAAATGTAAGTCAGGAAAACATAAGAATCCTAGAAGAAACCATAGGCAGCAAAATCTCAGACATCTCTCATAGCAATGGTTTATGGATACATCTCCTAGGGCAAAGGAAACAGGAGAAAATAAACAAATGGGACTATATCAAAATAAAAAACTTCTGCACAGCAAAAGAAACGATCAATAAAACAAAAAGGGAGCCCACTGCAGGGGAGAACATATTTGGCAATGATACATCTGACAGAGGGTAAATATCCAAAATATATAAGGAACTCATACAACTTAACAAAAGGAAGACAAACCATCAAATTGAAAAATGGGCAAAGGACCTAAATAGACACTTCTCCAAAGTGGACATACAGATGGCCAAGAGACATATGAAAAAAATGCTCAGAGTCACTGATCATCAGAGAGATGCAAATTAAAATGGCAATGAGGTATCACTTCATACCTATCAGAATGGCTACCATCAATAAATCAACAAATGACAAGTGCTGGTGAGGATGTGGAGAAAAGGGAGCCCTAGTATAATGCTGGTGGGAATGCAGCCATTATGGAAAACAGTATGGAATTTCCTCAAAAAAATTAAACATGGAACTGCCATTTGATCCAGTGATCCTACTTCTAGGAATATATCCTAAGAAACCCAAAACACCAATCAGAGAAAAAAAGCATACACCCTTATGTTCATAGCAGCACAATTTACAATAGCTAAGATGTGGAAATAGCCCAAGTGCCCATCAGTAGATTAGTAGAAAAAAGAGTTGTGGTATATTTACAACATGGAATACTTTGCAGCAGTAAAAGCTTCTTACCCTTTGAGACAACATGGAGGGACCTGGAGAGTATTATGCTGAGTAAAATAGGCCAGTCAGAGAAAGACAAGTGTCACATGATCTCACTCATATGTGAAATCCATTGAACAAAATCAATTGATGAATGGAGTGGACCCAGAGATGTAGAAGTATGGAACAGACTGAGAAATCTCAAAGGGAAGGCGGGGGAGGGTGGGTGGGTGGGAAGTGATCAACCAAACCAATGACTTTGTGTGCATATATGCATAACCTATGGACACAGATAATAGGGTTGTGAAGGCCTGGGATGGTAGGCCAGGGGTGGGCTAGAAGGGGTCGGGCAGTGGGGGGAAAGGAGACATATGTAATAGTTTTAACAATAAAAATTTAAATTAATTTTTTTTCTCTTAGCAGGGTACCAATCTTGCACATATGTAATTTTTATATTTTTGATATAATTATTAATTATATTGTTTCTTATTTTACTTTTAAATTGTTTATTGCTAACATAAAAATACAACTGATATATGTATATATTTTTTTGTATCCTGTAAACTTCTAAAGGCAGTTATTTATTTTGTAACTTTTATTGTAGATTCCTTGGAATTTTCTGTATATATTATAATGTCATCTGCAAATAAAATGATTACTTCCTTCATTTCAATCTGCATGTCTTTAAAAAGTTTTATTGAGGAATAATTGACCTAAACAAACTACTCTTATTTGAAGTGTACAATATGATAAGTTTTTACACATGTATACAATCATGAAGCTATTGCCAAAATCAAGAACATTAAACATAGTCAAATCCTCAGTCTTCTCATGCTTTTGTGTATTTTTCCACCCATTGCCATCCCCCACAGGTGACTACTGATCTTCTCTCTCAGTATAAATTAGTCTGCATTTTCTGAAGTTTAATATAACTGCAGCATATAGTACAGACTTTTGTTTTGTCTGGCTTCTTTCATTAAACATAAGTATTTTGAGATTCATCCATATTGTTGCATATACCAATAGATCTTTCCTTTTCATTGCTGAGTAGGATTCTATTGTATACCATAAACTTTTTCTCCTATGTTTTCTTTTAGAAATTTTACAATTAAACATGTTAAAGTTTTGGCTTTATACTTAGGACTAGTATACATTTTGAATAAACTTTGTATATGGTGCAAGATTTGGATCAAAATTCGTTTTTTCACATATAGATATTCAAATGTGCTGACATCATTTGTTTCTCCATTAAATTGCAATTGCAACATTGTGAAAAAATCAGTTGTGCCTCATATGTGAATCTATTTCTGGATCTATTCTAGCTCTTGGACCTATTTGTCTATCTTTGTACCAATACCACGTATCTTGATTACTGTAGTTTTAGACTAAGATTTGAAATCAGGCAGTATTAGTCATCCAACTGTGTTCCCTTTCAAAGTTGTTTTGGCTATTTCATGTCCTTTTGCATTTCCATATTAATTTTAGAATAAGATTGTCAATTTCTTAAAAAAAAGTTCACTGATATTTTTATTTATATGGCATTGAATCTACAAATTTATTTGTGGAGAATTGTCATTTTAATAATATGCAACCCATGAACAACGTACATTGCTCCATTTAATTTCTCTTAGTAATGTTTTGTGGGTTTCAGTATACAGATCTTGCACATCTTTTGTCAGCTTTTTCCATTTCACTTTTTAAAATACAGTTGTAAAGAATATGTATTTTAAATTTCAGCTTCTATTTGTGTCTTACTAGCATATGTGAGTATAATTGATTTTTGTATATTGATCTTGTACCCTTCAATTTTGCCAAACTCACTTATGAATTCTAGATCTTTCACTGGTGCCAGTTGCATGCATGTGTTTCGATCTGTCATTGTCGAGGGTGAATTTGGTTTTTTTGTTGACATTCTGAAGCTGAAAGAAAGCGGCATCGTGGACAGAATATGTCTGAAGACCAACTATTGGCACAATATAACTCTGAAGTTGAAAGAAAACAACATCATCGACAGAATATGTCTGAAGATCAACTACTGGCACAACTATTGACACTTCTATTGTAAAGAAAGGGTGAATAGCGATATTACAATATTTTCTTCTAATTAATTTTCTTTCAATGTACACGAATCCATGCACTGGGCCACTAGTAGATAATAATGTCCTATACAAATGAAGATAATTTTGTTTCTTCCTTTCCAAACTGAATGCCTTTTTTTTTCTCTTGCTTTATTATACTGGCTAGAACTTCTAGTTGAGTAGGAGTGATGAGAGTGGACATCCTTGTACTGTTCCTGATCTCAGGGGGGAAGCTTTTAGTCTTTTGCCATTAAGTATGTTAGGTGTAAGTTTTTCATAAATGTTTTTGACATTTTGATGAAAGCCCAATTTTTATTCCTTAGTTTTCTCAATTTTATCAGAAATGGATAAGATAATTTGTCAAGTACTTTTACTGTATTTTTTGAGATCATATGGCTTTTATTATTTAGTTTGTTAATATACATTATACTAATTGATTTTCTTTTTTTTTAATTTAATTTTATTTTTATTGTTTTAAGTATTACAAATAGTAGTACATATGTCTCCTTTTTTTTCCCCCTTGATCTCCCCCCGACCTCCCCTACCCCCAGGACATGCCTTCACCTGCCCACCCTGCCCCCCCGCCCCAGTGTCTTATATCCGTTGGTTGTGCTTATATGCAAGCGTACAAGTCCTTCGGTTGGTCTCTTACAGCCCTCCTCGCCCAACCTCCCCTGTCTTCCCAATGTAGTTTGACAGTCTGTTCAATGCTTCTTTGCCTCTTTATCTTTTTCCCACCATTTCTTTCCTTTAAAAAGTTTTGCCTTTGCAGACTGGAAATAAACATATAATAACAAAACAAGACAAAACAAAAAAATGTTTGAGTCCCAATTTCAATGTCCAACAGTTCCTTATGTGTACATGTCAGCATTGACATCTGGATGGTGGGCACATGGTGGCAATGCAGGTCCGACCCTCTCTGGTTTGGTCCTAGGCAACCTGCAGCGGTGCACAGCTGCTGACTGCTCCCATGGCAAGGCGTTGTCAGCGTCTTCCATCTCTGGACTGTTTTTTCCTCTTGTCTTCGTGGTTGGAGCACTCCTGTCAATTCCTCTCTGTTGCAGGAATCCATCTGGTCTTGGGTTGTTTTCTGAAAATATACAAATATATTCTCGACCACAAGTTAATAAAGGAATCTTTTCTATATAATTGATTTAGGATCCTTTTTATTTTTGTTCAAACGATTTTCCTTTGTCTTATTTAGACACCATGTGTGTTTTTAATGGCCGTCTTGCTGTTAGCATTGCAAATGAAACTTAATTTGGTAAAGTAAAAATTTTCTAGATGTAATTTACTTATAGGATATTTTTCCTTACATGATATTGCCCTACTATCCCCCCCCCTTTTTTTTTATTGATGGAGGTTTTTGTAAATTTTATAATGCAGTCTTGATAACTTTAAATTTAAAAAAATTTTTTCCCCCCACACATATGACTGCTTTAGGTTCATTGCATATTCAGGAATTTTACCATGAGATGAACTACCAATAGTAATTTTAGTTATTACTTTAAGATCAGCTTTTTGTCCAGTACTTGAATATTCACTTATTTCAATTAGGCTATTTAAATTAATCTGAAAACTCGATTACTATTTCACTGTCAAATTTAATACTCTACCAACAATCTTAGTTTACCCTGTAAATATTAGTGGGAAGGATTATTTGCATTCTTGAGTGGGCCCTGAGCATTCCAAATGCTCGCTGAATTTAGATATAGGGCAACTGCTGTCGGCCAAGTCTCTTGTCTGTTACCTGGGTCCCGATCTGAGCTGGGCCAAGTCTCTGTCTGTCCCCTGTATCTCGATGTGAGCTGGGCCAGGTCTCTTTCTGTTGCCGGGGGTCCCAATCTGAGCTGGGTGTGGGAAGCGCGAAGCAGCCATGGGGGCAGGAGACCTCCTTTAGAAGGGGGTGAGGGTTCAAGCCCCTGCAATGTTGGGGGGGTGAGGGTCTATGCCCCACTTCTGTTGCCCCCCCAAGTTCTCTCCTGATGGCCCCTCTGCGACTGTGCCTGTCTTAGGTTGTTCCTTCCTTGAGGAATCTTACCCGTCCCTGGCTAACCAGCCATCCTCCGGGGCCAAGCAGGGTGCTGTGAGGTTCAGTTCTGTCTCCTTGGTAGCCTATGACCCCGTGGCCTCCACACCCAGCACCTGCCTTGGGAACCCCTGGCCTGCTGGAAGGGTCCCGGTGCTGATCACATATCTCGGGGAACTCGGGTTTCTTCTCCAGTGAGGGCCCAGCTCACACAATTGGATGTGAGACAGATCCATGGTACCAGCCCCCACAAGGCTTCAAGCTCAGCATGAACAGAAAGCTCAGGTAACAGCTGAGGGCAATTGGATTGTGAGAAGAGGGTCCCTCTTGGCACAAAGGGCAAGAGGGGCCAATATAGGATGCTCAAGTGCCTTCCCAGTGCCTTAATTCCTTCTGCAAGGGATTAAATCCTTTCATGTCCCCTTTTTTTTTTATACTAATTGATTTTCAAATCTTAAACCAACCTTGCATTCATAAAATAAACTTTACTTGATCATATGTCTTGCTTTTTAGTATATATTATTGGATTGGATTTGCTAAATGTTAACAATTTTTACACCTATGTTCTGATATTAGAATATAGTTTTATTTCTTTGTGTTATCTTTATCTGGTTTTGTTATCAGAGTAATGCTGGCCTTGCAAAATAAGTTGGGATATATTACCTCTTCTTCAATTTTCTTAAGTATTTTGTGTGAAATTAGTATTCTTAAATGTTTTATAGAATAAAACCAATTAAGCCACCTAGTTTTGGAGTTTTCTTTGTAGAAACATTTTTAACTACAAATTCAGCTACTTTTATAAATATAGAGCTAGTCACATTTTCTATTTCATCTTGAATAAGCATTAGCAGTTCTTGTCTTTCATTAGATATATTTTTTTTTCATTTCATCCAACTTATAGCATCCTAATATATAAAAACCCAGGGTCCGTAATGACCGAAGGCTCAACCGAACACCGGAAGTCAGTCCTGCAGTCAGTGCTGGGTTGCCAACCCAGCACTCACTGCCACTGCTGCAGGCACGGTGACCCAGCACTGACTGCCGAGGGGGCTGTGGATCAGGCCTTGAGAGACGCGTGAACAGAGAAGTAGGGTCCAATCTGTAGCCTCTGTGGCAACTGTTGATCAGCCCTTGCCTCTCTCTTTCTCTCAGGCCTGGCCAGCAGCCACACCTCTTTTTCTCTCTGGCCCTCCATGGGGGCTGCTGATCAGCCCCACCTCTCTGATCAGGACCGTTGATAGGCCTGGAGATGCTGCCTGGCATAGAAACTGACCAATCTGAACCTAATCTAGGTGAACTGCGAAGGCAGAATCTAAGGTGAAGGCTGAGGAGGGGTTTTAGGGGCAACAGCTGTTTGGTGTAAGGTGTAAGAAAGCAGTTCAATTTTTTAATGACTGGTTTCCCAGCATAGTGCATATGGCTGGCTATCAGTCCAGATATAGGGATTATGTATTTTTGTCTGCCAAGAGCATCTCCTCTTGCTGAAAAAGGCTCCTCCCCTTCCCCATTTAATCAATCCTATTCTATAAAATCTATCTATACTAATAAAAGGGTAATATGCTAATTAGACCGGGTCAACCAGCCATCTTCTGGACATCTGACTTCCTTCTGGACAAAACCATGATGGTGGGGGCCAAGGCAGAGAGGACAATTGGGGGCGAGATCAGGCTGTCAGTGGAGGGAAGTTGGGGGCAACCAGGCTGGCAGGGGAGGGCAGTTGGGGGCAACCAGGCCAGCAGGGGAGGGCATTTGGGGGCAAGATAAGGCCAGTAGGGGAGGGCAGTTGGGGGCTACCAGGCTGGCAGGGGAGGGCAGTTAGGGGTAATCAGGCAACCAGGCAGAGGGGTTAGGGACAATCAGGCAGGTAAGCAGAGGCAGTTAAGGGTGATCAGGCAGGCAGGCAGGTGAGCGGTTAGGACCCAGTGGTCCCAGATTTTGAGAGGGATGTCCCCGATTGGAGAGGGAACAGGCTAGACTGAGGGAATGCTCCTGTGCACGAATTTTGTGCACGGGGCCACTAATATATATATATATATATATATATAATTTCAGAGAGGGAGAAAGAGAAATATCAATGATGGTAGAGAATCATTAATTGGCTGCCTCTGCAAGCCCCCACACTGGGATTGAGCCTGAAACCTGGGCATGTGCCCTGACAGGTAAATAACCTCAACCTCCTGGTTGATAGGTCGACACTCAGCCACTGAGACATACTGGCCAGGCCAACTTGTAGAATTTATTAACATAAAGTTATTCATAATATTTCATTATTATAATTTTAATATCTGTAATGTTTTTAATTGCCAATATTGTTAACTTGTATACACTGTTTTGTCTGTTAAGTCTGACTAGAGGTATATAGAAAAAATATACTTTTTAAATTTTATTTTATTATTATTTTTAAAATTAAATCTTTATTGTTGAAAGACTTACATATGTCTTCTTTTTTCCCCCATTGACCCCTTCTAACCTGCCCCCATCGTCCACCCCAGGCCTTTACCACCCTAATGTCTGTGTCCATGAGTTATGCATATATGGAAAACAGTACTAAGTTTCCTCAAAAAATTAAATATGGAACTTCCATTTGACCCAGGGATCCCACTTCTAGGAATATATCCTAAGAAACCCAAAACACAAATAGAAAGAATGTATGCATCCCTATGTTCATAGCAGCACGATTTACAATAGCTAAGATCTGGAAACAGCCCAAGTGCCCATCAGTAGATGAGTGGATAAAAAAGTTGTGGTACATTTACATCATGGAATACTATGCAGCAGTAAGAAAGAAGGATCTCTTACCCTTTGAGAGAGCATGAAGGGACCTGGAGAGTATCATGCTAAGTGAAATAAACCAGTTAGTGAAAGACAAGTATCACATGAACTCACTCATACCTGGAATCTAATGAACATAATAAATGATGAACAAAATAGATCCAGAAACACAGAAGAATAGAACACACTGTGGAACCTCAGAGGGAAAGCTGGGGAGGGTGGGTAGGTGGGAAGAGATCATAAAAAATGCTTCTTTGGTCTTTTGAATATATCCACTTTTGATTTTGTTGATTTTCACCTTTTTAAAAATATGTTTTTATTGATTTCAGAGAGAGAAAGGTAGTCCAGGGAGAGAGAGATAGAAGCATCAATGATGAGAGAGAATCATTGATCAGCTGCCTCCTGCATGCCCCACACTGGGGATCTAGCCAACAACCTGGACATGTGCCCTGACTGGGGATTGAACCGTGACCTCTGGGTTCACAGGTCAATGCTCAACCACTGAGTCACACCAGATGGGCAAAACCCATCTCTTGAAGGAAAATACAGTATCATAGGACTCTTGAAGTAAAATACAGTATCATTGTTTTTGAACATAGGAATCTTGTGATTAGCTTTTTAAGATTGAGACCAACCTCCTGAATGAAATTTGCTTAACACTATTTTTGTTCTATTTCTATTTCATTAATTTCTGTTCTGATCTTTATTATTATTTTATTGTATGAGTTTAACTTGCTATTATTGTTTCTAGTTTCTTAAGGTGGAATTTTGGATCATTGATCGGAGACTTTCTTGTTTTCTAATATAGGCACTTTAGCATTATAAATTTTCCTTAAAGTGCTGTTTTATCTATATCCCATAAATTTTGTATGATGTGTTTTCATTTTCATTTAGTTAAGAATACATTCTAATTCTTTTAAATTTGCATTTGACCCATGGTTTATTTAGGAGAATCTTATTTAGTTTCTATATATTTAGGGATTTTTCAGATCTATTTCTGTTGTTTTCTACTATAATAATTCTTTGGACAGGGAAAATATCTTGTATGTTTTGAATTATTTCAAGCTTTTGAGACTTTTTATGGCTTAGAATATGGTCTATCTTGTGAACCATCTCTGTGCACTCCAAAATAATTTGTATTTTGCTGTTTAGAGGCAAAGTGTTTTATAACTGTTAATTAGGTCAGTTTTTTTATATTCTTACTTGCTGTCTATTTATCCTATCATCAATAAATTATGAAGTGGTATCAAGAACTCTGGGTGCTCTCTCTGTGCAGTTCTCTCCCCTTCAATCTTGCCACCTCTAGTTACTCTGGTCTGTTCAGATTATCAGCTCTATCTCTAACTTCTGGCCTCTTCCTGGATTTCCTGTTCTTGCTTGGAAATTCTCAAGTGGGAAGAGAGTACAACTGTAGGGCCCATGTTGCTTATTCTGCTCATGGACATCACTCTTGTTTGTTGCCTAATGTCCAGTGTCTTGAAAACTAATCTTTCATATATTTCGTAAGATTTTTGGTTGTTTCAGGTGGAGAGTGAAACCAGTTACTGTTATTCCTGTTTGGCTAGAAGCAGACATCCTGTATGCCATTCATTTGTTTGCTTTTGGATGCCTTATTGCAGTGGCTAAGACATTCAGTATACTAAGTACAATGTTAAACAGAGGTGGCAATTGTGGCTATTTTTATTTCATTCCTAATATAAGAGGAGAAGTATTCCTTTTTTCACCATTAAGTATCGTGTTAGCTGTAGGATTTTCACAGGTGACTTTTTGGCGGTTGAGAAAGTTCTCTATTTTTAGTACGCTCTGAGTTATTAATTTTTCATAAATGGCTGTTGAATTTCAGCAAATGCATTTTCCTGCATCCGTTGAAATGATCATTTTTTTTCTCATGTAATCTGATATTGCTGAATTGCATTTATTAATTTTCAAATGATAAACCAATTTTGCATTCATGATGCATTATCTTTTTTTATCTATTCACTGTGATAATATTTTGTTTGTGATTCTTGCATCTATGTTTTTGGGGAATATGGTCTAAAGTTTTCTTTTCCTGTAAGATTTTGCCTGGTTTTCTGTATCAAAATTATTCTGCCATGTAAAATTAGTTAGAAAGTGTTTCCTCTTATATTTTCTGAAAGTGTTTTGTGGTATTGGTTTAATTATTTATTCTAATCTACCTGTGAAATCAATGGGCTGGAAGTTATTCTTTGTGGGAAAGTTTTTAATTGCAAATTCAATTTTTTGAAATAAATGACACTTCAGATTTTCTATTTCATGTTGGGTTAATTGATAATTGGTGTCTTTTAAATAAGTTTCTACCTAAGTCATTTAGTAGCATAAACTCATTTCTATTTTTCTCTTCTTTTCAATGTCTACAAGATCTATAGTGTTGTTCTTTCTTTCATTCCTATTATTGGTGATCTGTGTTTTCTCTTTTTCCCCCCTAATTGATCTAGTCAAAGGTTTGTCAATTGTATTGATCTTTTAAAAGAACCAGTTTTTTTGTTTCATTGATTTTCTTCAGTTATTTATTCATTTCCTATTTTGTTGATTTCTACTCTTGTTTTTAATATTTCCTTCCTTCTCTCCACTAGGGGTTTAATTTGCTCATCTCCCACTCCTCTTTATTTCTTCAGCTAGAAATGGAAAGAATTCATTTAAGACCTTTCTCCTTTACTAATATAAGCATTTAAAGGTATTAGATTTCCACTGCTTAAGCACTATTTCACAGTTAATAAAGAATTACATCTCTCTGCGGTTTTGATTTGCTTTTCGCTAATATTGAGCGTATTTTCAGGTGTTTGCCATCCATATCTCTTCTTTAGTGTGATATCTGTTTAAATATTTTCTAATTTATTACTGATTTATTTAGTTTCTTATAATTGAATGATAGGAAATTGTTATATATTCTGTTTACCAAGATTTTCTATCAATCAATGGGCTTTTAATTTCATTTAATTTAATATCTATCTAAGAGCAAAAATCTTTAATTTTAATGAAGTCTAATTTACCAATTTTTCTTTAGAATTTATATTTTGTGTTCTAAGAAATATTTATCTACTCTAAGGTCACAAAAATTTTTGTTTGTTTTCTTTTATATTTTAGATTTTACATTTAAGAATAGGATACATTTCAACCTAATTTTTGTATATGATCTGAGGTATAGGTTAAGGCTTTTTGGGGTTTGTTTTTGTTTTGCATATAATTATCCAATCATTTCAGTACCATTTTTCTGAAAAACTATCCTTGTTCCATTAATGGCATTGGCACTTTGTCAAAATCAGCTGACCATACAGTTATAGGCCTATTTCTGTACTGTCCAACCCAATTCACTGATCTATATGTCTCTCCTGTGGCCAGTACCACATGGTCTTGATTATTGTAACTCTTTATAGTAGGTCCTATAATGATTATTTGTTCTTTCTCAAAATTGTTTTGGTTACTCTAAGTATATTATTTATCTATGGCTGCATAACAATTTATCCAATACTTAGAGGCTTAAAACAACAAACATCTATTATCTCACAATTTCTGTAATTCAGGAATTCTGAACAGCATGGCTGGGTTTTTCTGAATAAAGATCTCTCTTATGCTTGTGGTTAAAATTCTAGCGAGACCTATAATCACTGAAGGCCTGGCTCAGTAGAAGATTCATTACCAAGCCACTTGCATGGAGTTGGCCTGAGCCTTCAGGGTCGTACCACATGGAGCTCTCCAAAGGCGTTCTCTGTTCACATACAGCAGCAGGCTTCTCCCCCAGGGAGTAGTGAGTGGAGAAAGAAGAGAGAGAGAGAGAAGGGAGGGGGAATGGAGAAAGTGACACAGTGCCAATTTCTAACCTACTCTCAGAAGGATCATATTATTTTCTGCCATAATCTATTGGTCACACAGACTAACCTAAATACCATGGGTTCCATCTTGGGAACTAGTTACCATACTAGGTCTTTTGCCTGTCTAGTTCAACTTCAGAATCAACTTGTTGAACTCTAAGAATATAAGAAGAAGGAGAAGGAGGAGCAGAAGAAAGAGAAGGAGGTGGCGGTGGCTGTGGAAGTTTTTATTGGGATTCCATTGAATCAATAGATCTATTTGGGAAGAACTGATGTGTTAACAATAATCCATGAACACAATATCTCTCCATTTATTCAGGTCTTCTTGATTCTTCTCATCAATGTTTTGTAGTTTCCAGCATATCCTATCTAATAAAGAGGGAATATGCAAATTGGTCATCATGCCATCACAAAGATGGTGGTGCTCATAGCCACAAGATGGCGGCGCCCAGTCTGCTCAGCCCTGCCAGAGTCCCCCAGTCCTTTCAGCCCCGCTGGGGGGTTGGCAGGCATGCAGTGTGGCCGGGCCTGCCCTCAGCCCCCCAGCCACCCAGGGCCGGCCCAAGGCGCAGGGAAGCCTTGGATGGCGGCTGCCCAGCTGCCCAGAGCCACCTGAGGTGCAGGTAGCCAGGGCTGGCCAAGGCTTGCACTGCTGGCAGTGGCAGCAGCAGAGATGTGATGGGGGCATTGCCTTTCCCTGATCGCCGAGTTGCCTCCTGCCCCTGAGGGCTCCCAGGCTGTGAGAGGGGACAGGCCGGGCTGAGGGACCTCCCCTCTAGTACATAAATTTTCATGCACTGGGCCTCTAGTATATGTCATAAAAATTACATATATATGTCATAAAATATATATATGTATATAGTAGATTTACTCCTTATGATTTTACTAGAGGTCCAGTGCACAAAATTCGTGCACGGGTGTGGGTACCCTCAGTCCAGCCTGTACCCTGTCCAATCTGGAACCCCTTGTGGATGTCCAACTGCCAGTTTTAGTCCGATCCTGGGGATTGGGCCTAAACCGGCAGTCAGACATCCCTCTTACAATCCTGGACTGCTGGCTCCTAATCGCTCACATACTTGCTGGCCTGGTCGCTCCTATCTATGCCCCCCACTGGCCTGGTCACCTCTTACTGCCCCCCCGCTGGCCTGGTGGCCCCCAACTTCCCCCTCTGCTGGCCTGGTTGCCTCACGCAGCCTGCTATTCAGTCATTTGGTTGTCCCTCACTAACCCCCTGCTGGCCTGGTTGCCCCATGCAGCCTGCTTGTTCAGTTGTTTGGTCGTCCCTCACTAACCCCCCTGCCAGCCTGGTCATAGGCAGCCGTCTTGTGAGGGTGTGAAGGTCAACTTGCATATTACCTCTCTATTATATAGGATGTTTTGTGTTACTGTTGTATATGATACTCCACTTATAAGTTTTACCTCCTAATTGTTCATTACCAGGATATAGAATACAACTGATTTTTTTTAACTTGTATATCTGGCAAACTTAATGTCACTTATTAATTCTAATTGCTCTTTTTATAGATTCCTTAGAATTTTCTATATACACAATCATGTTGTCTGAGAATTTCAAGAGTTTTAAACCTTTCCTTCTAATCTGTATACTTTATTTCCTTTTTCTTGCTATATTGCACTGATGAAGACCTCCCATCCCATGTTTAATCGGAGTGATGAGAGCAGACTTCCTTGTCCTTACCATCATCTTTGCTCTATAGGTTTGTCACAGCTTCCTTATATCAGTTTGAGTACCTTCCCTTTTGTTTCTAGTTTGCTGAGAGTTTTTATCATAATGGATGTTGAATTTTTTCCAACAATTTTTATATGTAAACATAATGAAATGTTTTTCTTTTTAATCTGTTGAATAGAAAGCTACAATAATTAGTTTGTGAATGCTCTACCAATATTGTATCTTAGGATAAACCACACTTGGTCAGATGTATTATCCTTTTTATATGTAGCTGGATCAATTTGCTAATATTTTATTAGAGGTATTTATATTCATGTTCATGAAGGATATGAGCTGTTTTTTTCTTTTCTTGTAATGTCTTTGTCTGCTTTTGATATCAGGGAAATGCTGACCTCACAAAACTATTTGGAAGGTATTTTCTGGAAGAGTTTGTGTAGAATTGTTGTTTTTCCCCCCTGAAATATTTAGTTGAATTCAGCAATGAAATGATTTGGGCCTGGGGTTTTCTTCATTGGGAGTTTCATAAATATAAATCCTACTGTCTTAGGAAATACAGAACTATTAATTTATCTGGTTTTTTTTTTCTTGAGTAAAAGTTTATCTTTCAGGGAATGTGTTGATTTCTTCTGTTTTCAAATTTATTGCCATAATGTAGTTCCAATATTACTTCATTATCGTTTTTATTTTAAATATAGTTTTATTGGAATGAGAGGGAGAGAGATATGGAATCAATGATGAGAGAGAATCATTGACTGGCTGCCTCCTGCATGACCCCTACTGGGGATCGAGCCCGAAACCTGGGCATGTGCCCTTGACCAGAATCAAACCTGGAGGTGGGGAGGGGAGGGTGGGGAGAGAGAGAGAGAGAGAAAGATTGGTTGCCTTCCCCATGATCCTGGACTGGGGATTGAACCTGCAACCCAGGCATGTGCTCTTACTGGGAATCAAACAAGCAACCCTTCTGTGCACATGACAATACTCAACCAAATGAGCTACTCTCGCGGGGCCCTTTATTCTTTCTAATGTCTGTTGGCTCTGCATGGTATTTCCTCTTTCATTTGTGGTATACTTGGATCTTTATTCTGTTCTTGATTAGGTCTGGCTAGAGGTTTATAAATTTTATTGATATTTCCAAAGAAGTGTCTTTTGAGTTCATTGTTTTCTGATTCAAATTTTATTTATTCTTGTTTTTATAATTATTAGTTACTTCCTTCTGTTTACCTTGTTTAATTTTATCTTCTGTTTTTGGTTTCTTAAAGTAAGAAATTAAATAATATATTTGAGGTTTTTCTTATCATTAATATAAACATTTAAAGTTATAAATTTTCTTCAAAACACTTGTTTTATCTTCATTCCATAGTTCTATTTTTATTCTTATTAAATAAAAATTGTTTTACTAATTTTCTTGTGATTTCCTCCTTAAGATATTTAGGAGTATGTTGTTTCACTTGTTAATATTTGGGGATTTCTCATATTTTTTGTTATTGATTTCTATTTTAATTTTATAATTGTCAGAGAATATATTTCTTATTTTTATTAACTATGTTAAATTATTTATTTTTATTGTTTCTGTGGTGTATTTTGATGGACATTCTATGTACATACTGGTTAATAATGTTGCTCAGGAAATCGATCCTTACTGATTTTATTTCTATTTTTTCTATTAATTATGGAAAAATTAGTTTAAGTCTTTGAAAACAATCATGAAATTCTCTCTTTGTTCAGTTATATTGATTTTTGCTTCAATATTTTGAAATGTGTTATTAGGTATATAGACAGAGTTATTGTCCACTTCATAAATTGACTCCTTCATTATGAACTGTCTCTCTTTATTCCCTGTAATATTTTGGGTTCTGAGGTCTAGTTTGTCTGATATTAATATAGACATTCCATCTTTCATCAGACTGTTTTCATCATATATATTTTTTATTTTTGAATATTAACATACCTGTGTCTTATACTTAATTGGGTTTCTCATAACCAGTTATAATTGGATCATGCTTTTTTATCCAGTCTTAGAATTTTAATTGGAGTATTTAAACCATTCGCCCTAAATGTGTATACTTATCATATGGTTGAGTTTGGATTTACCTGGTTGCTATATGTTTTCAATAGTCCCATCTGTTCTTTGTTATTTCTACCACTACTTGGGCCTTTAATAAATGTTTATTTTTGATTGAGTACTTTTATGGTTCCATTTTATCTCCTGCTGTGGAGTACTAGCTATATTTCCTTTCTTTTTTTTTTAATGGTTGCATTGTGGTTTACAACATATATCTTTCACTTATCATGATCTGATCTACAGTAGCATTCTACTATTTCACATATAAGTAAGAATCTTAAGCTATTGAGCATGTGTAAGTAAGAACCTCACTTCTTTCCTTTCATTCTTTATACTTTTATCACATATTTTAATTTTGTGTTATAATTCCAAAAATAGACTATTATTTTCCTGAAAATAATCAATATGCTTTGAAATAAATTAAGTGAGTAAGACATTTTATATTTACCTCCATATTTACTATTTCCAACCACCTACATTCCTTTATGCAAATCTGTTTTCTTTTGTTCGTTAATTTTCTTCTGGGTCTGTTTCTCCTGACTCATTTTCTTCTTCTATTTATGGGCCACATTGTGATGCTCTTCACATGTCTTCTACTAAGTTTTACTTAGATACTGGAAATGGTGAATTTTACATTGTTGGATGCTGAATTTTGTTGTATTCCTTTGTAGCTGTTCTTTTTTTTTTTTAAGCATGTATATTTTATTTTCCATTTGAATTATTGTTACCTAGAATCATAAAAATATACATTGATAAACTAGTACCCAGATTTTTTTTTATAGCAAAATCTGGAACCTCAAATAGGAATTGAGACATTGTGTTATAAATGGTGGCACCATTTTTTTTAAAAGGGAAATAAGCTCTTTTATTTTTTTAATCTTTATTGTTGAAAGTATTACTTATGCTCCTCTTCTCCCCCCATTGACCTCTTCTAGCCCGCCCCGCCCCCCACCCCAGGCCTTCACCACCTTATTGCCTGTGTCCATGGGTTATGCATATATGTATACAAGGTCTTTGGTTGATCTCTTCCACGCACTCACCCTTCCCCATCTTCCTCTGAGATCCCACAACGTTGTCCTTTATTTTGATAAATAAGTTACTTGTGAATCAGTTTGACCTTCTCAGTGCTTGTTTTTAAGGTGATTATTTTTTGTGGGGGGCGGATCCTAGTGGGAACTCATGACTCCCAGCCCTGAGTGAGCTCTGTAAGTTGTTCTTGGCTTATAGTTCCCAGTAACTGTTCTTTCCCCAGCGGCTGCCCTTTGTCCAATCTTGTGGAGCTTTGTCCTGTGCATGTGGAGTGTGGTTATTGGCTGACAGCTCCAGAGAATTCCTGTGCTATTTCTGGAGCTCCTTATCTACAAGTTCCCTCCTCAGTGCTCTGCTTCACATATTCATGCCACCTGCGTCTTACTGGACTCTCATGTCATACTTCTCAACTCAGTAAGACCCGGGGCTGGTGGGTTCCCTTGCCCACTGCCCAGAAATCGCTTCAGTGCAGAGAGCCAGGGTGATGTGGCAGGCCTTCCTGCCTCTTGTTCAAGGTCCAGAACACGTTGTTTCCCATTGCTGACCTCAGAAAGCCCAGGCTGGACTCCATTACCCTTTCCCAGCCAGAGAGTAAGTTGTTAGATGGCTGCTCATGTTCTGCTTTAGGAGGCACAGTGCCCAGGATTTTCAGTCTGCGCTCCCCTGGGCATATGTGAGTTCCTTCATCCCTTACCAGCACTTATTTTGTAAATCGAATAGGTTTCAAGCATCCTCTATTTTTTAAGTTTGCTTTTTCTGATTGTTAGCGAGAATGAGGCCTTGTTAATGTTCCTATGTTTATGTGCCTTGACAACGGTGACTATATACCCTTGTTTACTTGGGACATAGACAGCAATTGGATGTAGAAGAGTTGTGCTTATTGATATTCAAAATTAATTGTATGTTTTATTGTTTTGTTCTTTCCCAGACTTCCCTGATTTGTATGTGATTGATTGCACTTCTTTTTAATTTCCTTGTTTTATGCATTATATTTCTATTTTTATGTGTATGATTTGCTTTATGTTTTTAACACCCCTTTAGATTTTTTTTTAAAAATCTAAAGCTAATCAATATTTCTATCCTCTTCCTGAGCAAAACAGAAAAGTTTGAACATTTTAACTTTCAACAATTTTACTTGACATTATAGTCCACTAGAGGCTTGATGCACAAAATTCGTGCAAGAGTAGGCCTTCCTTCCCTCCAGTATAGGGGACCCAGGCTTCCCTGGCAGCCCCAGCTTTGTCCAGTAGGTCATCCAGAAGGACATCTGGTCTAATTAGTATATTACACTTACATTATTACTAGAGGCCTGGTGCACGAAATTCATGCACAGGAATGTGTGTCCCTCAGTCCAGCCTGCACCCTCTCCAGTCTGGGACCCCTGGTAGGATCGAGCCTAAATGGGCATTTGGTCATCGCTCTCACAATCCAGGACTGCTGGCTCCCAACTGTTCACCTGCCTGCCTTCCTGATTGCCCCTAACTGCTTCTGCCTGCCAGCCTGATCACCCCCTAACCACTCCCCAGCCAGCCTGATTGATGCCTAACTGCTCCCCTGCCAGCCTGCTCCCCCCTAACTGCTCTTCCCTGCCAACTGCCCTCCCCTGCAGGCCTGGTCCCCCTTGACTGCTCTCCCCTGGAGGCCTGGTCCCCCCCAACTTCCCTCCTCTGCTGGCTTGGTCACCCCTAACTGCCCTCCCCTGCAGGCTTGATCACCCCCAACCGCCCTCCCTTGTAGGTCTGGTCCTTCTCAACTGCCCTACCCTGCTGTCCATCTTGTGGTGGCCATCTTGTGTCCACATGGGGGTAGCCATCTTTGACCACATGGGGTCAGCCATCTTGTGTGTTGGAGTGACAGTCAATTTGCATATTACTCTTTTATTAGATAGGATAGAGGCCCTGTGCACAGGTGGGGGCCGGCTGGTTTGCCCTGAAGGGTGTCCTGGATCAGTGTGGGGGTTCTCTTGGGGCATGGGGCGGCCTGGGTGAGGAGCCTGTGGTGGTTTGCAGGCCAGCCACGCCCCCTAGCGACCCAAGTGGAGGCCTTGGTATCTGGGATTTATTTATCTTCTATAATGGAAACTTTGTAGCCTTGAGCGGAGGCCAGGGCCTGCCAGGGTAGGGGGAGAAGCTTGGCTTCCTCCATCACTAGGGATGACCCAAGCCTCCTGCTCTCTCCGTGGCCGCAGCCATGTTGGTTGGGTTAATTTGCATACTTGCTTCTGATTGGCTGGTGGGTGTGGCTTGTGGGTGTAACGGAAGTACGGTCAATTTGCATGTTTCTCTTTTATTAGTGTAGATAGATTATTTTATCTTCTATCTTGTTTTTATAAACACCAAATTAGGTATTTTATCATTATTTCATATAGGCAATTTTTGCTTATGTTACTCACATGTTTACCAGTTTCTTTATTCACCATTACTTTTTACATCTCACTCCTTCCTTCTGGGTTCAATTCCTTTCTATAATTTTTCTTTCAGTGGGATTCTGAATTGTAAATATTTTTTCTTTACTTTTATAAACATGTTTTTATTTTTTCTTCACTTTTAAAAAATCCTCAACTGAGGATATGTTTATGTGTTTTGAGAGAGAGAAAAACATCAACCAGTATGGGCCCCAGCCAGGAAATGAACCTGCAACCTTTTGTGTATTGGATGAATCTCCAATTAACTGAGCCACTTGGCCATGGCTTTTTTCTTCCCTTTTTGAAGGATAGTTTAGGTCAGAATGGATTTGGGGTTTGGCAGTTATTTTTCCTCAGCACTTTGAAGACATGTTATCCTCTGGCTTAAACACTCCTATTGAGAAGTCTGCAGCCCTGCAACTATTGCTTCTGAGTAAACGCTTCTCTCTTTGACTTTTGCATTGAGCAGTTTCACTGTGATGTGCTCAGTTATGGATTTATTTTATTTTTTCTGCCTGACCATTATGCTTTTCAAATATGATTAATCAAATTTGTCATGAACTCTGGGCAATTTCCTCTATTTTCTCAGTTCTCTCTATCTGGAGCCCCTTTTAGGCATCTATTGTGAGTTTATCATTCCATTTTCTATTGTTTTTATTTTTAATGTTTTCCATGTTTTTCTCACATCATATTCTACTTTGGCTAAAGTCTCCTGACCTACATTCTAACTCATGTATTGTCTTTTCCCCTGGTTTCAACATATTTCCATTAAGCTTTTTAGTTTCAAAAAAATTTCATTATTATTTGGTTCACTTAAAAATCTGCTTGTTCTGTTTTCATAGTGCTTTAGAATCTATATTACTTTTAAAAGATCTTTACTCCTTTTAAGTATATTTATTTTGGATTATCTTTTTGATATTCTGTCAAGTTTCTGATTCTAAGATTTACATTTGGTAGTGTTCGCTAATTCTCATGCATGGTAGCTCATTACCTATGTGTTCTTCTGATTTCCTTAGGCCTCACTGTTTTCTTTCATTTTTTCCTTTCTTTTTGAGAGTTCAACTGTGCATTTACAAAAATTTTTTCTGTTTAACTCTCAAGTATTTATAGACACATGTAGTGGGAAGGTGTTCAGGTTGTATGCTTTACCATGTTGCCAAATCATATCACACGCTTCTTTCTTAACAACCAAGCTTCCCATCTACAGTAATAAAAGTATAATATGCTAATTAGGCTGGACAGCTGAAAGACCTTTTGGAGGAAGCCGGGGCTGTGAGGGTTGAGGCAAGCCTCAGCTGCAACTGCGAGGTCCAAGCCCCTTGCCTGAATTTCATGCATCAGGCCTCTAGTTGTATAATAAACAGATGAGAGCCAATGGTGCCACTGTGGCTTAGCTGGGTCATTTCTATCTTTGCAAACTTTAAAACATAGTGATAACTACCCTCACTAATTGACCACTAATTTTGTTTTTCAGCAACATTGTTTTGGTTGTGGGCATCAAAAACAAACAAAATTGGAAGCAAAAGTGCTTTGGATTGAGATTATTTCAAGGGCACATGGCATCTCAAGGATGTGAGGAGAAGGAGCAGCAGAGCCAGGGGATGGACTGCAGGGTGTCAGGTGCCCACATAAGGGTGCATTCCAGACTTCTGCCTCACCTCTACCTCCTTTCAGATGGGCTTTCCTTGCTTTAGTTTCCTGATAACCCAAATTACCATTTCCCTGTTCCTCCATTCAAGGAAGCAGCTCAGACTGAAACTAGCCTCTTTGTCTCCTTTATCTACTCCTCGGGAAAAGGGTCAGAATGGCCCTGCTGGGTCATGAGTCTACATTGGGCCTTCCACTTACACACAAGGGGTCAGAGCCACATGATATAAACACAGTTTCTGGGCCACACTCCTGTGCCAGGTACAGTCAGAGAACACGGTGACCATGAATCGGGAAGACAAACCCAAAACATAATTACTGCATCCCTAGACAGAGAAGTTATCCTTTGCATCCCATTTCTCATGAAGTGACTTGTAGGTTGATAGAGAACAACAATGTAGAAAGGCAGAAAGGGGTCTTAGCAGATGCTGTGAGCTCAAATTTGAATGAGTCATTTCCCCATGAGAGGAAGAATAATGATCTGGAAACAGAAATGATATGTAGCAGAAAGACCCTACCTTGTTTAGATGATACAGAGTAAAGAATATGATCCTCCCATTGAGAGGCATACAGAGGAGACCATTGCCTCTGGGGCATCTGGGTTTTTATTGGAGCCAGGAGATAGAATATTGGCGATAAAATTGAGCATATAGGACTTTATACAATGCAGTAGATCTGGATGGGCTATAGGGGAAAGATTGGAAGGAAGTAAATGGTGGGAGCTCAGCTAGCAGGTGGGGGTGGGAGGTTCAGAGCAGTATTTCTGGGGCACATGGACTGAGAAGAAGTGATGAGGAAGTGATAAGTGTGGCCCTGGTGACACAGATTTCAGGAGTCACTGGGCTTCATTCCTTTGTAGAGATCTTGTATGTTCTATCCCTTTTCTCTTTTCATTAATCCATCCTTTAAGATACAGCTCAATTCCCATTTCCCTTCTTAGTCCTTCCTGGACTAAGTGATCTTTAGTGGCTTCCCCTGCTTCCTGTGGCCCTCCTGGTCTATGCCATTCATTTGGCAATGACCTCTGAACCTTGTGTTCTTGTCCTGAGCTGCCTGATATCATCATAGCTATTCATGGTTCTCGTTATGCTTCACCAATGAGACTCCATGGGGGAGGAACAGATCTTACACTTCTTTTTATTTGCTGTTGAATGGTGAATAGTGACCCTCACATTGTAGGTATATGTATTTATACCGACTACTTGGCTATATGTTTATGACCTTGGGCACATCACTCTATGACATTCAGTTTGCCTAATTGTAAAGTAGAGATAATAGCATCCACCCTCCATTCACCTATTTTGTCTCTCAGTAGATCTCTCTGGAACACTTACTCCGTGTAAGGGTGAGTTTGTGGACTGAACGGTTATTAATAGGATGATTAAAAGCATTAAACTAGAGAATGGATGTGGGAAATGCCCTGACAAGCAGAAAGCACTCACATTACAAAGGAAAGGTGTTATTTAAACATTCACATTTAGACAGCAGAATATTAACTTAAATTATTTTATAAGCTCCCTCCTGAGTTCCTATAGCACTCTGGGCATATAGTACCTATATTATAGCACTTATCACATTGTGTTATAGCTATGTGTGTATGTTTCTATCTCTGCCCCAGACTGTGAGCTTCAACATTGAATCCCCAGCACTTAGCAAAGTGCCTGCCACAGTAACAGGTCTCAGTAAATATGTTAAATAAATTAATGAATGAGAGAAAATCAGCACCTAAGGGTTCTCAGCCTATGCAATGTGTTCAGACAATAAACACACTGACAAGTATTCTTTCCTAAGAATCTTGTGAGGAGAATTACAATGAAAAATGAAGTATAGATTTTGCCCTGGAGGAACTTGCAATGAAATGGAGAAGCAAAACACATGCATAGGAAAATGCCTTGCCATGACTTGTCCAATTACCTAAAAGCAGTGGTATTTTAGACTGTGACACAGGCCTTGATGGATTTCAGAAGAGCAATAACAGGCAGAAGAAGTTAATCAAGAGGGGCTTTTTGGAGAAAGAGGGAACTATATAGGAAGTCAATGGCAATATAAACAAAATTCACAGAATCTGCCATTTACGGATGGAGGGAGTAAGTGGACCACTAGCCGTTTGCAAGGGTATCTGAGAACTCTGAGAGCCACAGTGCTTATGGGGGATGCGTTGTCCTTTTATTGACATACATGTCTACACACACGCACATGCATTTCTGTGGTTACAGAGGTGAGGGGCTTGGGGTGTTTCCCCTCTCTCATCTAGAGCTTCTTTCTCTACTTTCATGTTAAGCCTTTGAAGGCAACAATTTTGCAGGTCTCAAGAGCTCTCTCCCAGGATTGGGCCTGCTCGACAAGGGCCCCATTTCTAGGATGTAACACAGAGTTCATTCAATTATGGATTCTTTGTTCAATCACTTTGATCATCTTCGGAGCAGTTATTTTGAGTATGTTGCAGAGCCATGGGGATAACTGTTTATCCCTCTCAAGGTTGGTGGTGGGCAGCATGGGCCCTGTTGCTGGGGGGACCGTGGTGGTGGGACCATCAGGGGAATGACTGCCTAGCTTCAGGCAACCTCCCCAAGCAACATCCAGAGAGGGCCTCGGAGCTCATTCCATAGTACGCATTCTCTCTTCATTGCTTCAACAAATGTTTATTGTACTAATATGATGTGCTAGTTTTTATTCTAGGTGCTGGGAGTAGAGCTGTAAATAACAGAAAAAAGTTTACTAGTTTCATGGCAATTACATTTAAGCTAGAAAAAAAAAGAAAATCTGCAAGTTAATTTAATATAAACTAATAAATATTATTAAGAAAATAAGCAGTGAAGTCCTAGAGAGGGGTCAGGGAAGGCCTCACTGCAGGTGCAGGATTTGAGTTGGAGAATAAGGAGGAGCCAGCCACAGAAAGAACTAAGAAAAGGTGATTCTGGGCAGCAAGAATGGCCAGTGCAAAGGCTGAGGCAGGAACATAATTAGAGACTCCAAGATGCATTCTTGTGCTTACACACACACACACACACACACACACACACACACACACACACACTGGCTTAAGCTTAGGGAGTAAAAGCATCAGGAAGAATCCAGACAAAAGAACACAAAGGCCAAGCCACGCAGGCCTAATAACCCATCGGAACACATTGGATTTATTCTGAGTGCCATGGGCAGCCACTGAACCACTGGAAGCAGGGTAATGAGGGGATCCCTGGCAGAAGGCCTAGCATCCAGCCTGTGTTGGAGGTAGAGCTGCTGCGCAGGTCTTCAAGTGGTGAAACTTCCCATGTGACCCTGAACTCTCCAGCTCTCCTGAAACTCGTCTTGTCCACCATCCTCAAGACTCTGAGATATTCCAAACGGGAAAGCCCAGAAAGTGGAGGGCTCCTTAAATACCCAGGCCAATGAGTAGAAGGAAGACCATTCAAAACTCTTTATTTTACAGGAGTCACCAAAAATCATGAAGACTATTTCAGAATCAATCCAAATTCATCAGTGCCTCTTCTACATAGAAATAGTTCCTAATAATCACCTTGCTTTGTAAATATGTGCTATTGGTTTCCATTCATCAGCTTAAATCCTTCACCTTACAATTTTGCTCAACTTTCCCCCATAAACATAGAATGCTTCAGTAAGAAGGCATCTTAGAGAGCATCTAAGGGGCAATGGCTTGATAAAAAAATCCAGATCTTTGGATCTCAGTCTTATCTCCTTCCTCCATACTTGATTAGTGCGAAGGAGGACAAAATTAGGTAAATTAGACCAGCACCATGATTCAGAAAAAGACCTCCCACATTAAACAGCCAACTTAACGTTTTCCAACATTGGGAGTCTGGAATGTGAAAATGAAATGGTGGTGATTCACTGTCTATTTCCTCAAGTTCAGGAATCTGTAACTCAGAGCCTCCAAAATAACTGGGGAGAGTGATCGCATGGGTTGAAAATTTCAGCCATATTTTTATGTCTGCAGGAGGTTTCGGGTAAAATTTCCCGGGGGTGGGGGCAAGGGGCTGACAGCAACTGCTTGCTCTTAATTCACTGGGGGTAGAGAAGATAGGTGCAGGGCAGGGGTGGACCAGCTGTCTTTGACGGGTGAAGGGGATGGCCTTGGTAATCCAATATCCTCTTGGCACCACTCAGCACTCCAGTCCGAATCCATCACTGCAAATGAACCAGGTGACAGGATTAAATATCTCCTAATTGCAGCCCCCTGGGAGGGGCTGTGCCAGCTGTCTCTTCCACATGCCTAGCCCAGCAGGTGGGAGATCAGATATCAAAGGTTCACTTCTGATGGCCCAGAAGGCAGCCTGGGTCCTGGCCACCCGGGCTGAGTGGAGGGAGGCACAGAGGGCAGATTGGGGTGCCCTCATGGATCTGAAGAACAGCGGATTTAGTACCTCCTGGCCCTAGACTTCTTCATGGTTAGGTCTGCACCATGCCATGGCTGTTACTTATCTGTCATCCTCATTCACCAAGATAAGACTTGGGCTCCTGTCCCTTCTCTTCTTGCCCTCTAACTCCCTGCTAGAGATGGACTCCATCACAGAAAGCCAGGTATACTCAACAGTACACAGCGGGCCTCCTCCAGCACCTTCCCT
The DNA here is from genome assembly GCA_026230045.1 of Corynorhinus townsendii. Lineage (NCBI taxonomy): Eukaryota > Metazoa > Chordata > Mammalia > Chiroptera > Vespertilionidae > Corynorhinus > Corynorhinus townsendii. The sequence goes on from JAPDVU010000008.1 coordinate 81,762,769, forward strand.
CTGGGCAGGCCGGCTCCTCACCCAATCCCAGTGGCTGGGATTCTCATCTTTCCTGTCAGCACTCCCAGGAAAGAGACTCCATATGTTAGCTTGCTCTGCATCCTAGCATCCTGGGCTTACATGAAGGGCAGGTTATCCAAACCCAATGGGGCTAAGCAAGAAAAAAATGGGACTTATTTTAGGCTCAAGAAATGGCCTTGAGTGCAGAGTGAAGCTCCTGATGGGGGCGGCTATCTGTGGGTCTTCACCTGGTTGCATGGAGAAGGCCCGCAGCAAGGGAAGAGCAGGTGACTTCTGACAGGCTGGTAGCCCTTTTCCCCGAAGACCTTGTCATTTGGGAAGCTCTGCCCCTCACCTCCATACTCCTCTCATTCAAGTCAGCTTTAGTCAAAGATGCTGGGCAGTGCCATGGCAATAAGATGCGTTTTCATGCAGCTGAAATCTGATATTGCAAAATCAGCAGAAGTAGCTACAAACCACGGCTAGCTCTCCATCCAGAGAAGGTGAACCACAGGCAAAATGAAAGTCCGCATGCTAAACCGCACTGAGGCTTGGGCAAAAGGTAGAAACAGGCTTCAAAAGAGTCACTTGGGGCCTACGATGAGCGACTCAAAGGGCTGCTGCAATCTTTGAAACAACACAATTGCTGACAAGGCCTCAGCTGAGGGCTGGGGCTCAGTCAGTTGTCCTTGGTGAAGCTAGAGAGGTGTGAGGTCATGCACCTCTGGACTTAGACGAGGGTCTAATGCTGGTCCCTCTCTAAGGGACCTCTAGGTCTAAGGGACCTCTCTAATCATTTTATGTTTGTTCATTTATTTAATTAACCAATGTTGATTTTTGAAGGGTCTGCTGTGTTCCTAGAAATATGCTAAGGCCTACAAGGTGATCAAAACCAATGTTGTCTTTGCCCTCAAGGATCCTGTGCCAGTTTGACTCAAGGGCATAACTGCTTGCTCCGAACGTCAGCTTTTTCATTCATGAAATGGAAACTATGACTTCTACCCTAGGTCCTTCACAGGGTTGCTGAGAGGCTCACATGAGATGACTGGGGGAAGCCTGCTCTGGGACAGCTCCCCTGTGGGTACCATAGGAGGGAGCAGTGTTTAGAGTGTTGCTTTAGCTCTGAGGCCAATATGGCTAAGTCGCTAGGGAGCTAACTTACACCTTCTTCTCTTTCTTCCCTGCTTCCTCTCCCCTTACTCCAACTCTAAACAAAGGCTTAGTCCAGAGAGAACCATCCTGTCCTTGATGATAAAAGAGACAATGAGATTTCTGGGTAGTTCTCTGGGCCCACAGTCAGGAGGCCTGCTGTCCATGATGCCAAACAAACCAGGTTATTTTGGAGCGAGTCAGCAGCAGAACTATAGGCTAAGAACAAAAGACTTGGCTCATTTCCGCGTCTCTGCAGTGGTCACACACCAGCTGAACACATCACTCTCTAGTTGTGTCCCAATTTTAGGAAAATCGGAAATCTGGAATTTCAACATAACTTTCCTATCTGAAAACTATAGGTTTTGGGGATAGATGGATCCTGATAATGGTGTCTTCTGACCAATAGTGTGTTATCACATAGGCCAGTGGGCCCATATGTTGGGATTCTCTGCAAAATTCGTCAAGATACAGTCACTCAATGTCTTCCATGAGAAACTCTGATGTTGAAGGTTTAGGCTAGGGACTTGGAAAGGATTCTTATGCACCAGAAGGCTCAAGAACCTCCTATATAGACAATCCACATGTCTGATCTGTTTTCATTATATATTCAGGATGGGACATAGAATAGGCACTCAATAAATATTTACTGCCTGAGTAAATGAATTCATTAAAATACTAGGGGCCTGGTGTATGAAATTTCGTGCACTGGAGGGAAGGGTCCCTCAGCCCAGCCTGTGCCCTCTCGCAGTCTGGGACCCCTCATTCCTTACCGTCCACCTTCAGCAGAGGCGGGAGAGGCTCCCAACACTGCTGCTGTGCTCGCCAGCCATGAGCCCAGCTTCTGGCTGAGTGGCACTCCCCCTGTGGGAGCGCATTGACCACCAGGGGGCAGCTCCTGCATTGAGCGTCTATCTGCTGGTGGTCAATGTGCATCATAGTGACTGGTCGTTCCACCATTTGGTTGATTTGCATATTAGAGTTTTATTATATAGGATATCCAGCCCAGCCCATGTGGTTCAGTGGTTGAGCTTTTATCCATAAATCAAGAGGTCACGGCTTGGATTCTTGGTCAGGAAACATGCCAGGTTGTGGGCTCAATCCTCAGTAGGGGGTAAATAGGAGACAGCTGATCTATGTTTCTCTCTCATCAATGTTTCTATCCCTCTCCCTTCCTCTCTCTCTAAAAGCAATAAAAACATATATATATATATATATATATATATATATATATATATATATATCCAAATACACTCAAGGAAAAATCAATGCATGGAAAAAATCAAACTCTTTTTAGGATTTAGAAGTCTTCTATAATTTAGTTGTATCTGATTGTGTTTCTGATTCTCAATTCTTAGGGTATAAAATTAAGAAACCATATTTGACTTTTTTGTGCTTTCCATTAGGTTACTTCTGAATAAATGGAACTTTGCTCCCATTGGCATATCTTTGTTTCTTCTCTCACCATTTTTTATTATTGTTATTGCATTATCAATAATAAAAATAATATAGTAAATGCTTTTACTTGTATTATTTCATTTCCTCATTAGGGATCTTATAAAAGAAATAGGGAATTATTACTCCCACTTTACAAATGAAAGAGCTAATGCATAAAGAGTTCATAGATCTCATCTGCCCTGCAATCGCCCAATTGGGAAATGGCCAGATCAGCCTTCTGACTCAGAATCTGGTGCTCTGTGCATGATACTAAGTCTCCAAAAGAGCCCTGCAGGGCTGCATCTGGTGACTTCCCACCGGGGCCATCACATGCGCAGAACAGAGTAGATGGGACCACTCACAGAGCACCTTTACCCAAGAACCCCTTTTACAAAAGCTCTTATTTCATGTAGGGCCATCAAAAGGTTAAGACAGATCATGTAGAGAATCACCCACTGCAGGCAAATCGTTTCTAAAATTATAATGTAAGTTAATGGAAAACATGAAGTTGTTCTCTAAAAGATGGTATTTTTCTATGTGACTCTCCGGGAGCATACCTATTGCAGGAAGTCCGATAAACATTTACACTCACATACCAGACTTCTGTAAGAAACCCAGTCCTAAAATAAAAGTAAATAAGCAAACATGCTGCTGCTTCCTTCTTCTCCCTAGCTGGGGTTTCATGCTGTCAGACACTCTAGCATCCCCATGGCTGCCCTCAGGTAGACCAGGGCCTTGGGTACCAACTAAGCAATGGGGCTGAATTAAGTTTTCGATGGGAGTCCAACAAAATCAGCACAGCCCAGCTTGGTTCCAGAGGATGCCCAAAAAATGAAAAATAATGGAAATTTTATGACTATTGCTCAGCGGTGTGGTTCAGCCATTGAATGTCAAACCAGGAACCAAGGGGTCACCGGTTGTATTCCCGGTTTGTGGGAACAATCCCCAGCGGGTGCCATGTGGGAGTCTGCCAATTGGTGATATTCTTCTCTCATTGATGTTTCTATCTCTCTATTCTTTTCCCTTCTTCTTCTCTCTAAAAATCAATTGAAAACATATAAAATATTTAAAAATAAACTACTGGATTTTGAAAATGTTATTCATTTCATATACAAGGATAATGACTGGGTATTTAGTCCAACCTAGATATTTTAAGCAATGCCTAAATTTATGACTTTCTTTAACTCCTGGCTTTGGTCATTTTGAGTGGAACTGATCAGTTAATGTATCCTAAAGTCCATCTGATTAAATAGCCAATCAATTCAGTTTCTTCAGTTTAACATCTGGCGTTCCAATGAATGGGCTGACAAAATAGAGCAGTAATCTTGACAATGGGTCTTGGAGCCTGTGGAAGGATGGGCCAGGCAGTAGGAAGTCACCAGCTTCCCACTGTGGGGCCACTTGATGTAAAGCAAGGGCTGCCGCAGATATGAGAAGAGTAAAGATGCCCTTATTCCCATGAGGGTCTCTGGGGCCCAGTGAGATAGATAGTTCTTGTCCCTGGAGTTGCCTTATGGTTGCCTGGATCCCCACCAGCTCTCCCAGCTCCCCCACCCCCCAGCCAGCCCAAAGGCATCCAGGTCCCTGTCAGTTCTAACAAGGGGTGGGAATTGGTCAGGCCATTCATTGGTTCTGAAGTTTCTTCTACTTAAACCAATTTGTTAGGTGCTTCATGATTTACGGCCACTGTGGAAAATGGGGCTGGGTATTGATTCTTGGCCTTTTCTATTGCAAATGGGTGTAATGTTTTATAGTATGTCAGAATAATAGCAGTGAGTACTCTATCAATGTCAAATGTTAAAAATGATCGGCTATTGTGATATAGGAGATTAAATATGAAAGCTTGATGGGTATATAAAAGGGAAATGGCAATAATAAAGGGATTTTTCTATTCGGCTCATTGCTCTCTGGCATCCACCTGGGGAACTATTAGAGCCGTTGTGCTGATCAGTGACAGATCACCCTGGGGTAAAGGATGGGACAGGTGCCCCCCACCAGGTGCTGTGCAGCCTGGCACAGTGGAATGGGAGAACCGAGGTGGAGAGATCAGAGTTCACTTTGGGAGCTTGAGTGTAACTTCTAGGATGACTAGGAAGGGAAGTTTCAGAAGACTGAGCCAATCAGAAATGCCAGGGCTCACTCTATCCCTCCTTGGTCTCTCCTGCCATGATGGCTCATCACCAATGTCAGCCTAGAGAATCCATCTTCTCCTTTAGGGTATCTGGAGAGATGGCAACCTCATTCCATACAACCACATAAAGTTACAACTGGAACATCTCATAGGTCACCTTGTTCGGTCAACCTTCTCTTTTAAAATTCAAAAGTTGAGGCCTGGTGAAGTAAAAAGATATACCTAAAGTCACCAGCCAGTGAGTGGCAGAACCAGGTCAAGTGAAGGTCAGGACTGGCACTCTCCTCACTGTCCACCTCCGCTGCCATGGTGCCTGGCGTTACCACAACCCTCTAGAGCAGCTCTGCCCAGTGGAAATATAATGAATGCCTGTACATGGCTCTATATATTCTAGTGGCCACATTACAAAAGTAATGAGGACTGAAATTAATACATTTTATTTAAATTAATAGTCAAAATAGTCTCCTTTCAATAAGTAATCAACATAAAGTTACTGCAATGTTTTACATTCTTTGTTTCACACAAAGTCTGTGGCTGTCTTACAATCACAGCTCATCACAGTAGGACCAGCCACAAGAGTCTCAACAGCCACTGGCCACCACTTGTGTCTGCAGCTCACACTGAGCCATATGGGGTTGGGGATATAGACATAGTACTTTGAAAAAGCAAATATATACAACTAGGGGCCCAGCTCATGAATTCGTGCATCTTGAAAGGAACTGTGGGCCATGAGGCTGTGGTAGGCACAGGGGCGGGTCTCAGCCCATCCTCCACGCCCCCGCCTGGCTCCTCCCGCCACAGCCCCCGGTCCCCTGTCTGCTGGCAGCCCTGCTCCTGCCACCACCTCCATGCGCTGACAGCATGGAGCGATTGGGGCCAGCACCAGCAGTGGGTGTGAGCGGTGGCTGCTGCCCCACTCGCCCCTCAGGAGCAGGGGGAGGTGGAGAAGCCCTCAGGGGAGATCAGGACCAGCAGCTGCCGCTTGCACCCACTGATGGTGCTAAGTGATCAGGACCAGCACTGGGCACTGGCAGCAGGTGCGAACAACGGCTCTGGCACTGGCTGCTGGTGGGAGCAGGGCTGGCGCCGGCAGCAGGTGCAAACACTGGGTTGGGACTGCGGCGTGTGGGAACAAAGAATTTTCAGTAACCACCAAAGTCTTGCCCCAGTGACAGAGACTGGCACCCTGCCTTGGTCTGGCACTCCACTCACCTGCTCCACCACCCAGCTGTGGCCAACGCCCACCATGTTCTGCACACACACCCTGGTGGTCAGCACACATCTTAGCAACTGGTTGTTCAGTTGTTCCACATTTCAGTCTATTTGATTATTAGCCTTTTATTATATAAGATAATACACTCAGAAAAACTTTAAAGCCTGCTTTATAAGCACAAACTATGAGTGGTAAGCTCTGACCAGGTCAAGTGAGGACACCCTGGAGACAGATGTCAGCACATGTGGCTGCTCCGGGAGGTGTGGAAGGTGCATTGGAATCTATGGGGTGGTAAGGGGCCTGGGACATGGTCTATGTTTGCCCCAAATGAGCATGAAATTACAAAGACTAATAAACCAAGTAACCCTTTGGGGAGAGTAGCTTCTCAGCTGATGTTGTTGTCATCATAATGTAAGTCACCAAACTCATTTCCTGAGAAAAGAACTAAGTTTGAGACCACAGCGTCTCCATGGAGGTCGGGTTAAGCCTTAGAATTTCTGTGGCACCAGGTAACCCTGGAGGCACCCGGCGTCCCCAACCATCCGTGTCCTTCTCTCAAACACACAGCGTGATGGCAGCCTGATAAGCATGCCCTGTCGATGGGCCCATCTAGGCCCTGAACCACCCACTGAGTATGCCCATGGGGGGTGGGGGGGAGAAGCCCTGGTTCCAGCTCCCAGCTGGAGATCTGGCTAGTCAGGCCCTGAGGCTATCCTGTGGCCAGCGGGAAGAGGCCGAGCTGGAAGAGTGGAGGCAGGCACATGCAGGGGCCTCTGCATTGCCATTTCCAGAGCAAGCGGACGCATAATGCACACAAAGCCAGCCTGGGAACCACCTCAGGCCCCTTTCACACAGACAGGCTGTCACTCTGACAGCTCTCAAGCCAATCAGAAGCTAAATTAAGGTGTCCTCCTTTTTTTTGAAGGGGTAAGGGGTAGTTAAAATGCTGATCTCCAAGTGACAGGTGTCTCAGCTGAGGGAACTGTCACTGCCGCCATCCTTGCTGGCTCAGAGCCTCTCAGGAGCATGTCAGGGAACCAGCAGGCTCCTCACAGACCCGCTCACTCCCTAAGGGCATCAGGCAGAGTCCCGCTGCTGGGCCTGCCCCCTGGGACCCAGGGGGAAGAGTGCCAGTCTGCTTCAGGGATCAAGTTTCCTGTTTGGAGGAGCAACTCCCTTCTTGTAATTGCGGCATTAATAATTAAGCGGGGCCTAATGACGCGGGTGTCGCATTGCAGCGTGACATTGGGGCACATGCGCACAAAGGCACACACCTGCGTTCACACGCACACATTCTGGAAGGCAGGCGTTAAATCATTTAAAAAATATCGTAAGCAAAAATTTAAAATAGATAACAAGGGATATATGTGTGCTTAATTACAAGAGGATTTTATTAGCTGGCACTAATTAAAGCATGTTATGAATTCCAACAAATATCTAAAAATTACTCACTGTGGTAAGTAGTTTTGACACCAGTAATTTGTTTAAAACTAGAACTTGGTGGGGAAGTTCAAGCAATTTCATTTTGCCTGGGTAGCGCATCATGCGATGTTTGGGAGCTAATTAACGATCAGCGGTTTAATGACGGAAGCACATTCATTATTCTGTCTCCCAACTCCCACCAAGGCTTCTCGTTGAGCCTATATTCAAGCCCTTTCACTTCATTTCCATGAGAGCTGACCTCCCACCTATAGCTGAACCCATTCCTCAGGTGAGGTTTGCTAAGGCCCAGTGCCGGCTCTGTTCCATCTAAGACTCATGTGTCCAAGATGGACACTCCCCTCTCCTCATAGTGGAGGGGAGCCTCCCGTCATCATATTCTCGCAAGCCCTCCCTCTGTGTGTCCCAGGTCAATGAACAGGAACTGGTAAGAGTTTGCTGTTTTAGTCTCTTGCCCAGGAGCTCTGAGAACAGCAACTCCATTCTGAGGCTGGCAAGACCTTGCTGGCCCTCCCTCTGGCCCTCGCCTGCTGCTTCCTCATTGCTCCTGCGCCTCCCCTTCCCCAGCAGGGCAGAGAGCAGAGCTGCAGCTATCCACATGCATGCAGGCGGGGCTGGCCACCGCACCATCCAGACGGCTCAGGAAAGGGGAGCCTCAGTCGCACCTGACATGCTCTGTACTGGCCATGCGACCAGGAGTTTCTCCTCTGCACCACTTTTTGCCTAGGTCCCATGACCACCCAGAGTGTCTCAATGCCTTGCTCTGGGCAACATGCTTTTTGGGGAGCAGAGGAATGGACCAATTGACCTCCTGGGGCTCCATTCGGTCTGCACATGTACCCAGGAAAGGTCTCTTCATAGCTCCCACTGTTTGTGACCCAGGCACACGTCCTGGAGGCAGGTGGAGAGTCTTGGAGGAGGTTGCAATCTAGAGAACATTCCTACTCCATCACACAGACCCACCGAGGGTCGCCCTCCTGCTCCTTTCCCTTCAACCAAAGTTTGAAGCTGAATCCACTGTGGGCTGAAGGAGGCCCTTTAAACTTCACTTGCCTCTAAGTTTAAATGGGGAACTTAACAGGTATGCTAATGCTCCTCTATTAAGTCTGCAGAGAAGGGCATTAAAGGCATTGGTTAAAGACATGGCTCAGCGTTTGAGCAATTTAATGAAGTGTTACACACAGGCCGACCTTGTAGAGGGAGACGCTCGAGGCGCTCTCTACGTGTGTGGAAGCCCTGGTCACTCTATTTGACATCTGAGCTTAACACTGCCCTGGCCTCGTTACTACCTGCGAGGTCTGAGCGTGCCAGGGGAGGCCAGCCTTTGCTGGTGGCATGCAGGGACAGAAAGGAGAGGTAGGAACAGTGGCTCCTGATTCATAGCTGCGCGAGGCCAGAGGTGCTGGTGAGTGACATGTTCAGGTTTCATAAGCATATGCAGTGCCCCCGGGGAAGCCACACAGGAGGGCAAGCAGGTCAGCCCAGTGTGAAAGCCAGAGCTCCCACTGCCCTGGGACCATCAGGGAGCAGGCGGAGCTTGGAAGGGGTCTCTGACAGGAGAGGGGGCTGCTCCCAGAATGCCCAGGATATGGTTATTCAGGCAGCAGTGGTGCTACAGAGACCCCTCAGCAACCCCATTGACTTACAGACTTATTCATTCCTTCATCAGATGTTATTGAGCATCTGCTGTAATCACTTCTCTCTCCAACTGCACATGCTCCTGGTTCAGCTACACTGATCTGCCAGTTCCTCCAACATTCAGAGCTCCTGCCGACAGGGCCTTGCACATACTCCCACCTCTACCCACAATGCTTTTCTCCATTTTTCATAAAGCCTTTTAACATCAGCTTACATATCCTCTTTTTCAAAGAGCAGATGAGCAGTGCATGGAGAAATGTAAGGCCTACTCACCTTGCTGGGTACATAATCCTATCTAATAAAAGGGTAATATGCAAATTAACCATAACTCCATCACAAAGATGGTGGTGCCCAGAGCCACAAGATGGCAGCACCCAGTCCTCTCAGCCCCGCTGGAGTCCCCCAGTCCTGGGGGTCAGCTGCTGAGAGCAGGCAGCGTGAGAGGCCTGGCGGAATACTTGCTTCATTACTGTGGCAACAAGGCAAGTATTCTGCGCCCGGTTGCGGGAAGGGCCTCTGGGCCATGGAGAGCCTCTGGGCAGTGGGCGTGGAGCAGCCAGGTCCTGCAGAGAGCTATTGGTGCACGGATTCATGCACAGGGCTACTAGTAATTAATAATTATTAAATGTACTATACTTATAATCCTTTACCTTTGCTTTTGAGTAGCTTAGTATATGTCCCAAAACTTTCCTATGTGTTAACCATTTGAAGTTTCCTGGAGCCTCTTAAGGCAAGTAAAGGATTTGCTGGCGATTTTGTGCAGAGACAAGTAACCCAGGCCAAGAAGCTGTGTGCCTAAGGAGACAGTGCTAGGCCAGCCCGGATGCCAGACATCTGACTCCCAGACAAGAGCTGTTTTCACCTTTGCAAATGGTGAGCGTTTCTCTCTTCACCGAGGGTGACCATGCATTTAAGGGTCAGGCCTCAGCGGCAGGTCCCTGAGTGCCTCAGCCAGTGGCGATGTGGTGGGTAGCAAGCAGCAGCAACAAGAGCAGCTGCTTCGTGTCAGGCACATTGCCAGGAGAGCAGAGACACATGAGGGCAGCCCTGCCCCCAGGAAGCCTTTTCTCACAGACAAACACGCATGGGGTGCAGTCTTTTACAAGCTCCTTCCCTTCTTTAACGCCTGTTCTTCCCTTCCCCTTGCCTCCCTTGGCCCGTGCTGACAGTGGCAACATGCCCCACTGCCTAGCAAAAGTGGCTTGTTCCAGCAGAATTCTTTGGCGAAATATCCATGAGCAGGTTTTCTGGGGGAGAAATCCATTGATCAGCGACCATCTTTGGGGCACCTCCTCTCTGTCCAGGCTCCAAAAACAATCGTTGTCACCACTGAGCTCCTGCGTGTGCAGGTTCTGTGCTCAGCCACTTAAACACTGTCTCCTTTTCCCCTCACAGCAATCCTGAGAGAGGTGCTGTCATACCCTGTTTCCAGGTGAAAAATTTGGGGATTAGGAAGGAACTAATTTGCCTAAGATCACACGGTCATGGGGTCACCAGGAGTCAGGACACAGAGGGGTCTGTGCATACTGTATTTGGTGGGAATGGTGCCCCTGGAGGTGTGCAGTGCACACAGTGGTGCCGGCCAACTCAGGAACCTGGGGCTTGCCCCCATGGATTCTACCTCCTCACAGCCCCTACCTATGAGTCAGGGCAGACCAGCTGGGGGAGGATGAGAAGGCAAGGTGCTGCATCTACTGCTGGGCTGTGTCGAGCAGAGCCCAGAGCACGGCCCCTCCAGAAGAGATGGGGCCCTTTGGGTTAGTACAAGGACTTCCTGGAGAAAAGGTGCCAGATCTCAGGTGGAGGCTAATCCCGCTGCACTTCACACTTACATATGGTAGCTCACAATGTGACGAATAACTATGCCAGGACCTGTTATAGGTATGTTACATATCACACCTAATTCTAACGTAACAGTGCCGTGAAGTAGATAGTGAGGGACGGAACTCTGATCTTTTCTGTGCTGTTCTGACAGCATATCCAATGTGATATAGTGAAAAGGACAAGGGCTTTGGACCTAACAGATCTACCTGGGAACCTTGCAGGGCTGCTGTGTTGCACAATTTCAGGCAGGGTGTGGGAGAGGGTGGTATGCAAAAGGCACAATATAGACATGGCAGAAACAAACAAAAAAATTAAGATTAACTTGTGGTCAAGAATATGTTTGTATACTTTCAGAAAACAACTCCAAGACCATGTGGATTCCTGCAACAGAGAGGAATTGACAGGTCTGCTCCAACCACGAAGACAAGAGGAGAAACAGTCCAGAGATGGAAGATGCTGATGATGCCTTGCCACGCTAGCAGTCAGCAGTTGTGCGTCGCTGCAGGTTGCCTAGGACCAAACCAGAGAAGGTCGGACCTGCATTGCCACCATGTGCCCACCATCCAGATATCATTGCTGACATGTACACATAAGGAACTGTTTGACATTGAAACGGGGACTCAGAACTGTTGGACATTGAAATTGGGACTCAAACATTTTTTTTTGTTATTATATGTTTATTTCTAGTCTGCAGAGGCAAGATTTTTTAAAGGAAAGAAATGGGGGAAAATAGATACAGAGGCAAAGAAGCATTGAACAGACTGTCAATCTACAGTGGGAAGGCAGGGGAGGTTGGGCAGGGGGGGCTGTAAGAGATCAACCAAAGGACTTGTATGCATGCATATAAGCACAACCAATGGATACAAGACACTGGAGGTGTGGGGGGCGGGCAGGTGAAGGCATGTACTGGGGGGTAGGGGAGGCCGGGGGGAGGTCAATGAGGGAAAAAAAAGGAGACATACGTACTACTATTTGTAATAGTTCAAACAATAAAAATAAATAAATTTTAAAAATTAAGGTTAATGAATGGTCTTATCATGTGATATTGATCATGATAAAAATATTGACTTGATCCCAAAGGAAAGGAAGTAAAGCCAAAAGACCACAAATGGGACTATATCAAACTTAAAAGCTTCCACACAGCAAAAGAAACTGACAACAAAACAAAGAGGCAGCCAACCAGGTGAGAGATGATATTTACAAACAGTAGCTCAAACAAAGATTTAATTTCCAAAATATATAAAGAACTCATAAAACTCAACACCAAACAAACAAATAACCCAATAAAAAATGGGCAGAGGACCTGAACAAAGATTCCCCCAAAGAAGACATATGAACAGCCAAGATATATGAAAAGACTAGAGGCCCAGTGCATGAAAATCACCCAGCCTGCACCCTCTTGCAGCCCAGGACCCTGGGGGATGTCCGCCTGCTGGCTTAGGCCCTATCTCCCCTAAGCCGGCAGTCAGAGATCCCTCTAGCAGTCTGGTGCTCTCACAGTCTGGGACCCCTCGCTTCTTACCACCTGCCTACAGTGGAGGTGGGAGAGGCTCCTGCCACCACCGCTGTGCTCACCAGCCGTGAGCCCGGCTTCTGGCTGAGTGGTGCTCCCCCCGTGGTAGCACACTGACCACTAGGGGGTAGCTCCTATTTTGAGTGTCTGTCCCCTGGTGGTCAGTGCACATCATAGCGACTGGTTGTTCTGCCAGTCGTTCCGCCGTTTGGTTGATTTATATTAGGGTTTTATTATATAGGATATTCCACCTCACTAGCAATTAGGGAAATGCAAATAAAAACTACAATGAGATACCACCTCACATCTGTTAGAGTGGCCATTATCAACAAGACAAGCAATAACAAGTGTTGGAGAGGTTGTGGAAAAAAGGGAACCCTCATTCACTGCTGGTAGGAATGCAGACTGGTGCAGCCACTATGGAAAGTGGTCTGTTGATTCCTCAAAAAATTAAGAATAGAGCTACTATATGATCCAGCAATCCCTTTCCTGGGTATAAACTCAAAAACATGAAGTTGTAAGATATTTGCACCCCTATGTTCATTGCAACATTATTCACAGTGGCCAAGACATGGAAACAGCCAGTTTCCTGCAATAGAGGACTGGATAAAGAAGATGTGGTCCATATACATAGTGGAATACTACTCAGCCATCAGAAAGGATTAAATAGCACCATTTGCCACAATATCGATGGACCTTGAGAATTTTATGCTAAGTGAATTAAGTCAGTCAGAAAAAGCTAAGAAGCATATGATTTCACTCAGATGTGGGATATAAAACTGAAACTTGTGGACACATACAGCAGTGTATGGTTGCCAGGGGGAAGACAGGGCGTGAAAGGGGTCCTAGTACATGGTGATGAGAGAAGATGTGACTCTGCGTGTTGGACACACAGTGCAATATACAGATCTTGTAACATAGAAACCCATAACTGAAACCTACATGATCATATTAACCAATGTCACCCCAATACATTTAATAAAAATATGCCTTAGATATAAATAAATGAGCAAACAAACAAGCATTGCCATTGAATAAAGTGTGCCTCTCCAATCCTATCCAGCAAAGACCCAGCATTATGATGAACACAAACCCCTCCCTGTTTACCTGGTATGCCTCACCCCACTCCATCTAGACCTTTCTGCAAAAGGAAGTGCTGAACCAACACTGAATGGCATCCATGCTCCTGGCTTTGAGTCTACAGTTCAAGCGTATGACTAGAAATGACACCAAAGGGGAATGTTGCTTAAAGGGCCACAGGAGCTGGAAGCCTGGCCCATCCCCAAGCTCACATTGCTCCATAGCTCAGGAGCACCCCACCCCTCCCTTCCTACCCGCTCCTGCCAATCTCTCCTAGTTGCTTCTATCCTGTTTCTCCCTTTTCGTTTTGCTTTTCTTGTCTCGCTCACTTCTTTCCTTTCTTCTTTTCAGCTGGGTGATATTTATTTAAGAATCCCTCCTGCACCCCAGAAACACACACTACAACATCTGCATCCCTAACCCACTTCATGAGTCCAGGACTCTGCTTCCCTTTTTCTTGGAAGGTGGACGGATAATTCAGCCGGGGGGCAGAGAAGAGAGAGACAGATAATAATCCTTGGGCCAGGAGGCTGGCTCCTCTTTTAAGAAGGAAAATAAAGCCAGGAAAGAATTCACTCATAAACCTTTTGAAAGGACATGGGAAAAAATGGAAGGTTTTTTTTCTTCTCTCTCTCTCTTTCTCCTTCAGGAAAAAAAAAAAAAGCTTTTAAAATAAATAGCTGACAGCATCTCTTATTTGAGTAATTCTTCGCCAGTTATAAATGTGCCTCTCTAGAGTGCTTTATTTAGAAGTGAAAAAAAGCACCCTCTATTCTCCAGGATATGCTCAGCCTCCCCCGGGAGAATCGGGCGCACTCTCCTCCTGGCCTCCCGATGCCGATGCCAGCCTCAGACGTTCCGCATTCTACAATGTGATCTAGGTTATAGAAATTTAAAAAAAAGGAGGAGAGGCAGCTGGTTCTCCCACACACCTGACATTTCCTTTATGCCTGGTTTAACTTTTTTATGACAGCCTGGGTTCACTCCATTGGAGAATATTTCTCTTCAAATGAGCTTCGTGTTTTATGTTGGAAATTTTTTCTTTAAACAAACCTGGTAATTTTTCAAGTTAAAATGTGTACACTTGAAGCACTTAGGAAATTTAAGGATCCATCTGATCCATACATAAATCTTAGATTGTTCATGTTAAAGTTCCTATATCGAGCAGCAGACTTAACAAATAATAAAAAGCAATGACATATTTGAACTAGTTGTTAAGCAAAACCCCAGACTGTCAGTTTCCTAAGTAATTGATGATACTCACACCCCGCCCCCCTGTCCTCCTGGGGACATGCAGGTGCCAGGCTGTGCCTAGGCCGCACAGGTTGCTGGCCTTTGAGTGGGAAAGGAGGTCGGGCTGATTTGGGCCGTTTCTCTTCTCCATGGGGAGAGAGAACTTTCCCCTGGCTGTCAGTATCTGCTGGCTTCAAGACCGGAGCTCCTCGCTCAGCCAGTGTCTGGCTCATTGACTTCTGAGCTCACAGAGTTCTAGAAAGATGTTGATGTTGGAGCCCAGGACCTGAGTTTGAGCTTGACTTGCGCTTTACTGACTGAATCGCCTTAGGATGCATGCTTAACTTCTCCAAATCTCTGCTTTTGTCATCTGCAAGCAGGAATTAGCAGAAATATTTCTGCCACAGGTTGTACTAAGTGGGAGAGTATGTGTGAAGATGCTTGGTATACAGATTGCTTAACAGCCTGCCTCCTTCAGACCTTAAATTGAGCCAGCCAGGGGTCAAATGTCAAGTTTAATCCCTCACTTCTACCTCTTCACACCCTGAATTCCAGAAAGAACTTTGGTTATGGTAAAAGTAGGGATAACAACACTCCCTCTGCAAGCTGGACCCTTCCCTTAACCCACCTGCTCTGCAGTTCAGGGGCATTGTGATCCACAAGCGCTGCTCACACGAAACCATTAGAGCTCGGCACACTGACACCACAAATAATCCCACTCTCTGTGTGCTAACAGCTCCTTTTATCTCTAGTTACATTCAGAGTGTGTTCCCTGGACCAGCATCACTGGGATTGCCTGGGAGCTTGTTAGGGATGCAGATTCTCAGATTTCTACCCCAGACCTCTTAAGTCACAGTCTGCATATTGTACAGGCCCCAGGGAATTCATATGCTCAGCAGCCTTCGGGGAGCAAGCCCCAGACCGTAGCAATAGTGCAGAAACTCGGGCTGTGGCCACAGGAGGACCTCGCATCCCATAGCCTACGTGGGGGACCTGGAGCACTGCACCCAGGAAGCGCTGCCAGGAAGCGCTGCCAGGATATCTCAGCTCATGCAGTGGCTGTGTGGTCATGTGGATACTCTCCAGCCTTTTCCCCCTCTACCACATGCTACCACAAGGCCCTGGGTTTGGGTAGAATTTGATATTCAAGGCCTCAGACCAAAGATTGAAAGTTTAGCTGAGTTCAGAGTCTAAGAGCATTACTAAGATCCCTTTCATCTCTATTGGCCTTAAAGTTTGCATAGATCACATCATTGGCTCCCCCATACCTGGATGGGGAAGGAGGCAGGTAAGTATTGAGAAAAGTGAAAGAATGAGTACAAGGGAGAACTCGGGTCTGGTCTCCACCGTGATTTACAAATTTGTGCTGCTTAAATGAAATACGACTGGAATTTGAAGGGCTTCTTCAACTAATGAAGCTGTGAATGAATTCTAGAGCTATTGGACAGAGGTTTGCAGCCCAATCAATACTAAATCAATTAATTTATCCTTCTAAAGAGCCCCATATGCTCACCCAGGGCTATAGACTAGATGCCTGGTGTGGAGTGAAAACAGCTGACGCCACTCACCAATCAGCCAGCGGCATTGATTGGGTGCCCACTGTGGACCGCGCACCAGGCCAGGCACTGCAGGGTAGGGGGAGCCACGCAGCGGATAAATGTGCCTTTGGAACAATGAAGGGCGGTGTCCAAATTGCTGCTTAGTGTTCTGTAGAGACACTGTCAAGTAAATGTCTACTCCGGTTTTGTGCCAACAAAAAGAAATTGTCTCAACAGATGAGTTTGTATGCTTTCTTGTGTTTGAAAATAAAAATATCTAATTCAATGAATATCACTCTTTTGCTTCAGCTGCCAAAAAACCCAGAGTAGATCTGCCCAAATGGTGTGATGCACACATTTCAGGAGCCAAGGACCATCTTCTGCTCTGCCTGCCTGCCCAGTTTCTGTTGCTTTCTGTTTTGTGTTTTGGTGCAAAAATCACTCCGAATTCTTTTCTGGTCAGAGGCAGGGCACAAAGCACACAGCTTTGAGGAGTTTTGCATTTAGTTTTGTGTGCTAGGATGAAGGCATACTATAACTTGATGAATGGCCGGGTGTGGAGGCAAGAGGCCGGCCTCAGATATGGGGCCTGGGATCTCAGGTATCCCACTGATCTGATGGGTGACGCTGCACAAATCCTGTTTTATTTTTGGGGCCGCAGTTTTCTCCTTCACAAGATGGGGAAGTTAGACTAGCTCCTAAAATCTGCCAAATGAAAAAAGGAAATAGCAAAAGCACGAAAGATAGACATTAGTAGAGATGCAGAAAGAATAAATAGCATAAACATAATTAGGTACTGGATTCAAGAAGGAAGCTCCCTGAATCTTTGAACCAGGTGTGTAAACCCAATGTAAGTGTATGTGCCTTTGTGTGGGAAGGAGGCCAGATGGAAGAGCTCCTTGAGTTGTAGCAGTTGGAAGAAAATGGCCACGGTGCTGCCCCTCTGGCTTCTGGGGCACAGGATCTCAGGAGTCCATTTCCCCACTCCTTGACCTAAGTGGAGCCAGTGGACATTAGCGCATATGACTGGACAAGGGCTAGAAAAGCTCATGTGCTTTTGCTGTTGCCCTCTTGCTGCTTTTGGATCTCAACCACCTAACCTGGCCCACTGGGTTATGAAAGACATGTGGCCCAGTCACCCTTGTCACTTCAGCCAACTGCCAGAGGTGTAATCGGGGCCACCTGGACCAGCCCTTAGCCAACTCATCTGCACATCAGTGAGCCCAGGTGAGGTCAGCCTAACCCAGCCCCAACCAGAATTGCCCAGAAGAATCGTGATCTAAAGAAATGGTGATTGTTTTAAGTCACTAAGTTTTGGGGTGGTTTGTTATGCAGCAAAAGCTAACCAACACACCAGCTGGGATGGCATGTCTGTTTGAAAACATGAGACTAGAAACCAGCAATTCCCAGCTGAGGAGCCTGTTGGGAAATAGAAAGTAGTTGGGACCTTCCTCTTTTCATTTACAAAGCTGAATGACCTCATACCCTCCCAACTCTTCTCCCAGGCTCCCTTTTCCTGTTTTTACCTATCATGCTTCCAGCAGGGGCAGGATGTTCCCATTTTTGGAGCTGTACATGTGCTAAAGGGAGCGAGGATTCGCTGTGGGAGACCAGCCAGGGGAGCAGGACACCTGGTAGTTAACCCATCCTCTTCCATACCCTGGCTTCCGACAAATTGACCCAACAAAACTATCGGTGCTAATCTCTGAGCCCCTCCTTAATGCTGCCCCTCTCTTGGCCAGCATTTGGCAGGGCCTGTTAAGCCATCACACTCCTCTTCCCCCACCCCCTGCCATGTCCCCACTCCCCTTTTCTCTTTCTCAAGTTGTTACCGCACAGGCATCACGGAAGGAATCAAACAAGGACAGGTCCTATTGTTCAGCAAAGAGGCAAGAAAAAATAATCAAAAAAGCAGGGACTTAAAAAAGACCAGAATTATTTCTCAAATAGAATGGGAAAATCTAACATGCCTTATCACTGCAGAGAACAAGCACTGAGCAGCCGCCCAGGCCCTGGCTGCCATGCCGCTTGTTTTGAATAGCCGCATGACATTGTCAAAGAACCTGCCATTGTGTCGCTGAAAGGCACTTGCAACATTGCATAAAAATCAGGCTTTCGTGTCACCCTCAGCCTAGTCAAAGCTGCTGTTCTTTCTTTCGTTGTGAAAGAAGGAAAATAAGAAATGTCCCCAGAATAAGACCTTCAAAGCCAGATAAACAATATTTCTGAAAGACATTGGAAACTGGGCATCCAAGCAAAGCCACCAACTAAAGAGGTATTCTATTTGGAAAAGGTGCCAGTGGGACACTGGAGAGGTAAGAAGCAGTGTGGGGCACAGTTATAGGGTTTTCTATAGATTGAATTCTTCAGGCTTGACTAGTTGTCCAATCTTTCCAGATTCGGTTCACCCTCTTGCTGTCTTCTCCTCCCTTCTCAGTTACTGCTATAGTGAGCTGTCACATAATTTGCATATGCTGTTTTGCTGGACCCCAACAGGGTCCTAACACCTCTCACATCTTAGGGAGAAAATGAAGTTTAAGATCCTTGAAATTCTGAAGGGATCTAAATTCGTCCTTGGGGATGATGCTTGTCTCCAGCCACCCTTTTGAGCTCCACGGGGAACCTGGAGAGAACCAACTAGGGCTCTTCCTCAGACCCTTTCACAGTATACCAGGGTTGGATCGTTCCCTGGGAGATATAGATACGTTTTCTTCCACAGACCAGAGGTGCTGGAACTTGGAATAGTCCCCCAGAAGGGCAGGGCAGCATGCTCTGTTTGCTCACTGCATTGAGAAACAACCATTCCCATTTCCTAACATCCTACTGCAGGGGAAGGTGGGATCTGGGAGTCCGTGCAGAAGTTGAAAGAGTTGTCCGTGCTCATCAAGCCTGCACTGTGTTCTAATCAATTGCTGTCCCTTATAGTTTCACAAATTCAACCTTTAAGAAGAGGGAAGGATTTAACTCCAATATTGATTTGACTTCCTGTGTGCCGCTGGGGAGGGTACAGGCTGGGAAACTGTTCTGGGTGGGCAGTCTGGCTGATGTATGCTTCCTAATTGCAAACTTTGATTAGTTCAGCTGCTTCTAGAGGCCTGGCTATTACCACGTGACCCTCAGTCTGTGCCTGCTGTCCTGAGAAAAGTCTATGGCTGCTGACTTCTTCTCACCAAGGGTGGGTATGGAGAAAGGAGCTGTAGGCTGGCAGGGTGGGTCTTGGCTCTACTCCTCTCCTGCCCCATGCTCATGGAGTGGCCACCTGACTGTTTTGAGTCTTAGCTTCCTCATAGGTAAAATTTACTTTAGTTTATTTATTTATTAATGTCCCTTTTGTTTCAGAACGGATTTAAGTTGGCTTATCTGTAAAATGAAGGGATTAGACTAGATGATCCCTCTAAGGTACCCTCCTAGCCTCGCATCCTCCGGCAGCCGTGCTTGCCACTTGACTTTGCGGAGCCTGCAGTTCAATTTCGAGTTAGAAGATTTTAGCTGCCCCTTGAGTGTGAGTGATTCATAGTCACGGAGATTCTGTGGGATTGACTGGGGAGATGTGTGCTTTGTGCTATGTAGCTATCACATTGTACTTCGTGTTTCACATTAGCAAACCAAATTTGGGTATTAACAAATTTCATATTCACACACCTTTAATAGCAAAGAATTAATATAATGGGGCAATTTCCAACCAGTTCCCTACCAATGACAATTTTTTTTAATACTCAGAAAAATAATAATGCAGCCCTTTATCAATCCTCAGCTCTGCAGAGTGTGTCTAGGGCCTCTTGCAGCTCTGCCCATCGCTCACAGGCCACAAGAGCTTGAAGTCTGAAGAGTCAATTTGGAGCACTTGATTCTGAGAGAGACACTGACAAATGGGAGTTTGTCCTGGGAGGAGTAATCATGGAAATAAAGATCTGGGAAGAGTACCTTATGAGGAACAATAAGTGAAGCTGGGGATGTTTAGCTCAGAAAAGAGAAGATCCCCCAAGTTTTCAAAGTTGCCATGATGAAGAGGGGCCCCTGGGGGCCACTGAGGACCATTGGAACTGCCCATCAGTGGGATGGGGTGTCTAGGGACATGGTGAGCTAGAAGTACTGCAAGTGTCAAAAGGGGATTGGATGAAAACCTGCAAAGGAGGAATGAATGCCTCATTTTGTCTGAGTTGGCAAACATTTGTTAAGAATCTACTATAAAGCGGGCTCTGCTATGAGGTAGGTACAGTAGAAGATGCAAAAGAGAACAACTCTTCACTATTCATTAGAATTCTTCTGGTAGCAAGCAACAGAAACCAGCTGGAGATGTTATTTAAAAATGTGGACATTTATTAAAATGGTGCGGGGATGCCTGTTATATAAAGGTACAAAGATGCTGCTGCAGCAAGCCAGAGTCCAATCTTCAAACACCAGCAGGCTCCTATCTTTGCTCCCTTTCCTCTCTCAGGAGCCAGCGTGGTCTGCTTCTCCGGTCCCAGAGGCTGAAACATGACAGCTGACGTATTGCAGGTCTAACTTCCTCTCTATCTCAGTCCCTTGTTTTCCAGGAAGGGAGACTAATTGGCCCAACCTGGGTTAACTACTGACAAGCATGGTCCCTAAAGGGCATTGCTGTCACCTGTGGATTGGATTTAAGTTGGGACATTGCCAGAAAGGGGTAAAGATTAGAAAAGAAAGCAAAGAATGGTCACAGTTCTTGAATTCAGGGAGACGGCAGTTCAGAAGAGGAAGCTGGCACATGAACCGTGAACTCTGGTGCAGGACCAGCTGTGGCACGTGCTAGCACAGAGATGCCTGGTCCAGGTGTGCCTGGAGGGAGGGACTCTGACAGGCAGAAGCAGGAGGCTCATGGGAGAGAGAGCTCCAGGAGAGCCTATGACAGTTTTCTGTTGCTGTTAGTAGTGGTGGCGGTAATGACATTTTAATTTCACAAATAATAAATAAATACATGCTTTTTATTAAAAATATGGACCATCTCCTCATAACTAATCATGACATATATCTTTTTAGACTATGTCCATATATTTATTACATTGATATAGATGCCTTAACTTGTATAAAAATATAAGATTGTTTTGTATAAGTTTTACATAAATAAAATAGTAAATATTATTTTACCACTTCCATTTTTCTCTCAATAACACTTGAAAAGCTACCCATAATCGTATATATTAGAATTTACCTTGTTTTTAAACCAATGCATATTATTCTGTCATATGAGTACAATGTAATTTATTTGACTATAATATAATATATAGGAATCTGGGATGTTCTCTACTTCTCAGTTTAAACAATGTCATAAAGGACATATTTGTACACAACTCTCTGTGCAAGTGTTTCTCTAGGTACAGAGAAATGAAGTTGCTGGTTCATAGGATATGGGCACTCAAAATTTAATGACAACTGAAAAACTGAGTTCCAAAGCAGCTGACCCAATGTATTCTCCATCATCAGTATATGAGAGTGTGTCTCACAGCATTTACACTTTACAAATATTTGTCATTCTTGTGGGTGAAGAGGGGTATCTCATTGTTGCTTTGATTTTATTTTTTCCCTCTCTTTATTTTTTTATTGAAGTTATTGGGGTGTCATCCTATATAATAAAGAGTATGCAAATGGTCATCACACCCTCACACTGTCACACAGTAATGGCCCAGACACTCAACACTGGGGATAGAGGAATCGGGACCAGCCAGGCTGTGGCCTGGGAGAGGGACAAGCTTCCCACACTGCAGTCCCGGGCTCCAGTGTCTGGGGCTGCAGCCTGGGAGAGGGACAAGCCACCTGCCCCATGGTCCTGGGCACCAGCGCCTGTGGCTGTGGCCCAGACCAAGCCAGCCTAGGTTCTGGGTACCTGAAACCAGCCAGAGGAGGGAATCCTGGGTCCTGGGTGTGTGTGAGACAGAGGCAGTTAGGGGCAATCAGGCCAGCAGGGGAGCAGTTAGGGGCGATCAGGCAGGCAGGCAGGCAGAGGTGGTTAGGGGTGATCAGGCAGGCAGGCAGAGGGGTTAGGGGTGATCAGGCAGGCAGGCAGGCAAGTGGTTAGGAGCCAGCAATCCTGGATTGCAAGAGGCAGTCAGACATCCCCTGAGGGGTCCTGGATTGGAGAGGGTGTAGGCTGGGCTAAGGGCCCCCTCACCCCCCCTCCTGTGCATGAATTTTGTGCACCAGGCCTCTAGTTGGTGAATAAAATTATACAGGTTTTTGGTATACAGTTCTACAATATACCATCTGTATATTGTATTGTCTTTACCACCCCAAGTCAAGTCTCCTTTCATCACCATTTTATCCTCCTTTACCTTCTTCAGTTCTCTGATTATTAGTGGCTATTTATCTTCAGCTGCCCTTCCAGACCATTTCTTCCATTTCTCCACTCCATGTCCATTCTCTGGGATGCTGACCTGTAGGACCACATCAACAGGCTTCCTGTCCTTCATCTTTCACTTGGATTCAGCCACTAGAACATCCAGAGGATGGGATGAAGTTGGGGAATTTATTCCCTCTTCTACTTCTCTGCCAGGGCCTGGTAGGTTGTGGCACACCTGTGCCCAGAACTGCAGTTCTTGTCACCAGCCCTCTCCATATAGTTCTCCAGGCTTCTCCTCTTTCTCTTGCACCTTCAGGCCTTGACATGGTAACAGCTCCCTGTTTACCAAACCATTTACATCTTGGGTGTTATCCACTACTAAGAGGAAACTGTTAAAATTAAAAACTTCACTTGTGGATTCATTTATCTTTCCCTTTAGATTTGTCAATTTTTACTTTCTGTATTTGAAGCTCTGTTATTAGATGCATAGAATTTAAGATTATTAACGTTTTTGATCGATTGATCTATTAGGTAATGACTTTTTAATTTCCTATAATATTTAGTCTTGAAATCTATTTTTTTCTAAAAGAGATATAGCCACACCGGTTTTTCAATGCATATTATTTATAGCTTACACATTTTGCTTTCAACCTCTGTATATGACAAGGATACTGTGTCATCCCTTGTTTGCTTGTTTAAATCCAGTACACACATTTATAAATAGTTTCTTCATTAAACTTTTCTCAAGTGCCCTGCTGGGACCCCAAGTATAAAACCAGTATGGCTAAGAATCTCTTCAGGTCTCTATCAGCATATTCATGTCTTCTGTGAATTTCCCATTTCTATCTTTTGCCCAGTTTCCAGCGGGTTATTGTCTCTTCTTCTCAGTGTGGCTCCTGGATTTGTAAGCAGTCTTCATATAACCTCAATAATAATAAACCCTTGTTTGTTACATATGTTGAAAATATTTTCTTCAAGTCTGTTTATCCTTTCAAGCTTTACTCATGGCATTGTTGTGACTGATAAATTTTCATTTTTGACGTAAATATTTTCAGTTTTATGAGTTATATGGTCTCTGTCACATCTGCTCAACTCTACCTTTGTAGCACATACATAGCCAGAGACAATATAGCAATAATAATCATGGCCATATCCCAATAAAACTTTTTAGAAAAATAGGTGGTAGGTCAAACCCTGCTCATATTTTTTGCGTATTTTCATTTATGCAAAAGGGCCTCCCTATCCTAAGGTCAGAAATAAGTTGTTCTATAGCTTCTTCTAAACATCTACACTAATAAAAGAGAAATATGCAAATTGACAATCACTTCGTGATGCCCACCAGCCAATCAGGAGTGAGTATGCAAATTAACCTGACAAAGATGGAGGTAGCCTCGCCCCCCAGCTGCTCTGGGCCTCTGGGCAGCACACATGCGGGCGTGGAATGGCCGGGCAGGGCAGGACCCCTGCTATGAGGGGGAGGGCGGAGGGTGGAGGGAGCTAAGGAGTGGCGCTCTGGCTGGAGCGAAGACTGAAGGCAGTGGCCAGAGCAAAGACTCCAGCCAGAGTAAAGATTTCGGCCAGAGCAAAGACGGAAGGTGGTGGCCAGAGTGAAGGCCTGGGTCCCGGGTGCCACAGGAAAACTGGTGCCAGCAGCCAGGGGAAGGAAGGCCTATTGCATGAATCTTCGTGCAACGGGCCTCTAGTTATGAATATATTTACATTTGGATTTTTAAGCTGTTCGGAATTTATTTTTGTGACTGATAGAATCCACCTCTATTTTTTTCCCTCCATTGAATAATCAATTGTCCCATCCTAATTGATGTGAAATGCCCTCTTTATTTACCCCACAAATATTGAGTGTCTACTATGTGCCAGGCAAATACATATATTTATTTCTGGACTTGGTATTCTAGCCTATCACCCTATTTGTCTATTTATGAGCCAACACCACAAAATTTTACTGTTTAAATACTATAACTGTATTGTATGCTTTGTTATCTGATAAAACAAATATCCTTTACTTTTTCTTTCTTTTAATTATCTTGATTTTCTTGATATTTATTTTTCAATAAGGATTTCAAAATTAACTTGTTGAGTTCTATAAAAAATCATGTTGGGCCCTGAATGGGTGGCTCAATTGGTTAGGGCACCATCCTGTACACCATAAAGGTTGCAGTTTCCATGCCTGGTCAGGGCATGTATGGGAGGCAACCAATCAATGTTTCTCTCTTTGTTTCTGTCTGTCTCTTACCCTTCTTCTCTCTCTAAAAATCAATAAATACATGTCCTCGAGTGAGGATTAAAAACATCATGTTGAATCTTGAAGTGCATTAAATATTTATAGATCTGTTTGAGAGAGTTGACACCTTTGTAGTGCTGAGTCTTCTTTATCAGTAATCATGATAAATGTCTTCATTTTCCCGGGTTTCCTTTTGTGATAATAATGCCTGAAATACTCTTTGGAAACAGAAGT
The DNA here is from genome assembly GCA_026230045.1 of Corynorhinus townsendii. Lineage (NCBI taxonomy): Eukaryota > Metazoa > Chordata > Mammalia > Chiroptera > Vespertilionidae > Corynorhinus > Corynorhinus townsendii. The sequence goes on from JAPDVU010000008.1 coordinate 81,787,736, forward strand.
CTGCTTTCTCTGACTTGTCTGCTGCATGTCAGAGCAACCTCAGCCTGAAAGGTGAACTCTGCACTATCTCAGACTGTCCCCCGGTCCTGAGGCCCTCCAGGAAGCCAGGGCAAAGTCAGCTGACATGTGAAATGAGGATTTCTTATTTTAGGATTGTTCTGCACTCCTAAGGAACAGAGTTTTGTTGGTACATACAACTCTAGGCCACTTGGGCAAATACTTGCTTTCATATTCAAGAGTGTCAGGAACATGGAAGGTCTTCTGAGGTTTGGTATTTATGAGTACATGATCAGCACGTAGTATCATAAGCTAAAGAGTGAGAAGACTCTGACAGATATGCAGTGAGTGAGTACCAGGGGCCAGGAATTGTCCAGCTGCTGGCACAGACAGCAATGCAGTGTCTGCGTGATACACCCTGAGCCCAGGTCTGGGACCCAGAGCTAGAGGGGCCAGACACATGAACAAGGAACCCCTGGGGCATGCACAACGGGCCAGGGAATCACGGCATAGGAGGCAGCTAGCTGAGACTCAGCAAAGGCTTTCCCGAGAGGACCATGCCCAGCTGAGCTCTGATGAAGTAAGATGAACCACCTCCCCAACCCCCTTCCCTCTGGCAATCACCATACTGTTGTTTGTGCTCCCGAGTCTTTCTTCTTCTTTTTTTCCTTTGCTTAATCCCTTCACCCTTCTCACCCAGCCCACCCCCTCCTCTCTGACAGCTGTCACTCTGTTCCCTGTACCCATGAGTCTGTCTCCACTTTGGTGATGGAAGGAGACTTGACAATATGCAGATGATGGATTGCAGAACTATGTACCTGAAACCTAGATCACTTTATTAACTAATGTCATCCCAATACATTCTGTTTAAAAATAAGTAAGATTGAGCCCGGCAAAGAAAAGTGGAAAAGAGAAAGAGAAGCAAAGATAAACACAGCAAGATGTGAAACTCCTGGTATTTGCAGTAAAGGGGGTTATGAGCAGTTTAACATAATATAGAGTGCAATGAGGCAGGACAGGGTGGGGGCGGGGGGCGGGAGAAGGCAGGCGATGGGACTCGGAAGTAAGCAGGGCCCAGCACCTTGCCAGCGCCCCTGACAGGAGCTGCTTTTGTGCGCATCCAGCACTGCTGTGCTCGCTCCTAGAGCCCAGGAGGAGCTTCGTCAGAAATGTGTACTGAGTCACTCATGGCTGAGTATAGAGGGTGGGCTTTATGGATGTAAGACAACAACCAAGGAGGCCATCAAGGAGAGAATGCAATGGAGGTGGAGTGAAACGGGGAGGAAGGCAGGCCACGTCCCTCAGCACCTGTGGCCCAGCGGTTAAGCCCGCAGGCTCTGCAGCTGGTGGGCCTGGGTTCTTATTGCCACTGAAACAGAAACTTGGACAGGATGCTTTTTCTGCTCTAAGCCCCAGGTCCTCATTTCTAACAGAAATAACAGTAACCATGAATTTACTGTGAAGACCCAATGAGATAACAAGCTCCTGGCCCATAGCAGACTCAATAAGCGTTTGCTGGGACGGGCTGATGAGGGTGGAAGTGGCTGACTGTGCTTGTCTAGGACTCAGTCTGGCATTATTTCAAAGTCAGGGAGCGTAAGGTGAATGGAAGCAGTTGCCTGTTGGTCCTGCAGGGAGAAGGTTTGGTAGAACAATGGGAAGGAAAAAATACCCTTCCGGGTGTCCCAAGGAACCTTGGTGAGTGTTAGTGGGATCTGAGCAGTGGTTTTGGTCTATGGTGGGAGCTGATGGGTTTCCCCTCACTCTGGAGATCAGACACAGGGAGAAGAGCAGTGTCCTCTTTCCATGAGTTTCCAGGGACCAGGGCAGCCATGCCGTGTGGTTGTCAGGCAGGAAGGGAATGGGAGTCAGGCTGGATTGGAAAACACCTGAAATTTGACTCAGAAAACCTGAGTTTGGGTCTTGGCTCTGCCACAGTTATGTATTGAGTCTGTGTTATACTTGCTCTGTGCCTCAGTTTTCTCATTCAAAAGAAGGGATCGATAAATAATAATAAGGATATATATTTATAGTAGTTGACCATACATAGTTATAAAGTTTGAAGGAGATGGTAGAGGTATAAACAGCATGAACTGTAAAACAGTGTGTAAATGTTAGCTATTGTTTGGCTAAGTGAAGGCGGGTCCCTGGGGCCAGGCTGGGTACCGGGAGCTGCTCCATCCCACAGCTCGGCAAGATTCAAGTCCAGGAAAGAATTCAATTATTGCAGCGTGTAATTTTCTGTTTGCAAAGCTCATATTGTGTATGTAATTGAATCAGAGTAAAGAGATCCAAAGGCTGTGGGCTTGGTATAAGGCTTTGGAGAGGGACTGCTGTGAAGCCAGGCTGGAGGGTGTGGGCTGCAGGGGGCCTGCTGCGGGAGGGTGAAGGGAAGAGTCAGGGCAGGGGGCAAGGGCCAGCCAGGCCTGGCAGCAGGGGTACGACTCCCCATTTCCTCCCATACAGAGGCTCTGAAGCCTGAAGACCTCGCTAGGGTCACTCACCCCTGGCTGTATCTCCCTCTTTGATGGGAGGCGAAGACCATGCTGCTCTATTGGAAGGTTCTTCCTGTTTCACCTCAACCCTCTCTCCTGCTCCTCCTCTGCCCACCGCTGGTTCCAGCTGAGCCCATTTAAAGGCGAGGGGACACCCTGGGAAGGAATGTGGGAAATTAGGTCAGGGGTCACGGGGTGCTTGGGAGTCGGGTGACTATGTTCTGGTTTGCCAGGGACTGTCTCAGTTTCAGAACTGAGGGCGACTCCTCAATCTTGGGCACATTAGGTGGTTGGTCCCCCTGATTGGGGAGAGGGTAGATTTCAGAAAAATGATCAGGGGAGAGGGTAGGTTTCAGAAAAAATCATCAGTGAGACTCAGGGCACCAGGGAAGACCTGGGAAACCAAAGGGTCTCCTCTTGGATCCAGCAGTCAGCAAGCTCCCCAAGGCTGGGAGGCGGCCTCTCTCTGGGGAGGCTGTGGAGCAGGAGGAGCCTCCGTGGCTTTTCTGAAGTCTGTGTGGGTGGAAGGACAGGGAGGGAAAGGTGGGGGAGGGAAGGGAACATCCGCCTCTAGTTCCTCTGTCCAGCTTGCACTGACTGGTCCCCACATATGGCCCTGGTACCCCTTCCCGCAGACTAGCCTCCCGGCTCCCCTCTGGCTTCCCTGCCAGGCCATTCCTCTCCAGCCCTGGGAGAAGCAGTGGGTTTGGCAATGGGTCCAAGCCAGGGAGCCTCAGAGATTGAATTCCTGCAAAGAGCCAAGAGCAGGTTGAGTCCAGCTGCCTGGTGACATTTCCTGAGCACTAACAAACCGCAGTCCAAGACAAACAACCAGCAGCCTCAGAGAGGAGAGCAGCCGGGCTGCGAAGGGGAGGCGGGAGCAAGGAGGCCAGGGGCTGGGAGGAAGACGAGTGAGGGAAACAGTGCACCGGCCAGTGGCTCAGCGTCTCTCTGCATCTGCAGAATCAAAAACACTTATTAATAGCCGGCAGGAGACAAAGAGGAAGTGTCTCACTGTCTGCTGCTGTCATTCCTCACTCTGACGAGCACTTAAAATGTCAAGACCCCTTTCAGCAGCTCTGGGCAGGCAATCAGGCCCTGGCGGTCACACTGCGCCCACCCCCAGGACTGATTTCCAGGCTGCTGGGAGACAGACTGTACTCCCAAGCAGGCGGGCAGGCACTGTCTTCACTAGACAGCCTGTGTGACTGCCGGTGAAGGGGGTGGGGGGGCCTGCACCAGGAGGTTCGAGAAAAGGTCATCCAGGGGCGGGGACCTGTGGGGGTTGAGGGGCAGGGCTGACAAAGGAAGGTTTACCTGGGTTGGAGGGTGGGAGCAGTCAGCTGCCAGGGAAAGGGGGTTCCAGTGAAACTTTTAGACAACAAAGGATTGTCTCCTGGAAGTGGGAGTTCTGGTTGGTCAGTGTCATCTTTGAGGGCAAAGTAAGACAATGCTGCAGCGAGGGGTGTAGGTGGGAAAAGAGGAAGGACCTCCCGACTCAGTGGTTATGAAGTCGAACTGGGCTGGAGCATCACTCTCTCCGAGGCAGTTACCTGCTGCTGGGCTCCCTCTAACATCCTAGCGCAGGTCCAGTTGGGGTGGGGTGGGGGGTGGAACAGAGGCAGCAACTGCTGAGTTATGGGGCTTCCTCCCCAAGAGGTGTGTCTTATGCATTAGTCTGCTAGGCCATGGAGACAAAGCACGGTGCCCTGGGCAGCTGCAACAGCAGATATTTCTCATCTCAAGCCCTGAAGGCTGGAAGCCTGAGATGAAGGTGTTGCAGGGCTGGCTTCCTGTCAGGCTGGAGGGGTCTGCTCCACGCTCCTCACCCAGCCTTGAGGGTCCCTGGCAATCCCTGGCTCCCTGGCTCCCAGGCACTGCTCCAGGCCACACCCTCGCACTCACAGGGTGCTCTCCCTTCCTGCATGGCTGTTCCCAAATCCGCCTTTTTTTCACTGATGAGAGAGAGAGAAACATGGATTTGTTGTTCCACTTATTTATGCATTCATTGGTGGATTCTTATATGTGCCCTGACCGTGGATCGAACCTCCAACCAAGTGAGCTACCCAGCCAGGGCCCCAATTTCCCTTTTCTGTAAGGAGAGCAATCATATTGAACTAGGGCCCACCGTATTCTAAGATGCCCTCATGTTAACTAATTATAACTGCAATGACCCTATTTCCAAATAGGGTCACATTGTGAGGTGCTGAGTGTGAGAACAAATGAATTTTGGGGTGACATGATTCAACCCACAACATGTGACAGTCAGAATGAAATGAAGAGCAGCCAGGAGGGTGAGCAGAGAGTCGGGCATCAGAGATTTTCAGCCCCAATTGCCCTTGTTGCACCAAGACATATTCTTGTTTCTCTGGAGGGGCCAGGGCTTCTCCAGCCCAGACCTTGTCCTTTGCCCCCACTTTTGTTCCCCAGAGCAGCAGGCAGCCCTGGACGGTGCAGCTGAAGGCAGCCCGAGGTCACCTTCTCTGAAAGAACCAGCCAATGCCCGGAGCATTCTGACCAGGAGCAAGGAGCCTGGGAACACACCTCCAAACTCCCACCAGGGCTCTGGGATGGCGGCGGGTCTGCCCACCCAGGAAGAGGAGAAGGGAAACCATTTCCTATTTTGCTTTTTGCTGACCTGCCTGTGACACAGCCTGGGGATCTGGTTAATGTTAAAAAAAAAAATTAGCCTATTATTCAACATTCTCCATAATGTCCATCCAATTCAATTAGTTAATAGAATCATGACATGTCAGCACTGGAAGTGTGGAGATAATTCAATCTGCGCCCCTCGTTTTTCAGAGGAAGACAGTGATGCTGAGCAAAGGTAAGGAGTTGCCCCATGCGTGTGTCCAGGTGAGAGCACGCAGGTCTGAGGGCCCCCAGGGTGGTGGTCTCCATCCTGTGCACACTCACCGAGTGCCGCTGTGTCCTGGGGCCCACACACAGCCTGTCCAGAGCAGAAGCATGTGAGTCTGAAAGGACACAGCCTGCCCATGGGAGCTGACCACCTGCTGGTCACTCCAGGGGGGTTGGCACTCCTTCTCCTGTCTGTGGTGCCTACTCCCCACCCCCCCCCCCCACCCCCGGTCTGAGGCTGGGCTGCCATTTCATATGCGGCCCCTAGGATCTGGTTGGCCAGCTGCTGCGCAGGAGCTCTCCAGGCCTCACTGCCCACCCGGCCTTACAGAACCTAGCCAACAGCACAGACCGCCTGTGAGCAGGACCAGGCGCCCAGCACAGCCCAGGCTTCCTGCTTCCTAGGCAAGTGCCAGGTCCTCTAGGCTCCTCTGGGCCTGGTCACCCACTGGGCAAGTGTCCGAGAGGCCAAGGGTGGGCTTTGGAGGTGGCATGAGGCCTGCCCCAGGCAGTGGCCCACACTCTGCTGTCTATGGGTTCTGTCTCCTCTCCCCCGGCCAGGGCTGGGCTCAGCTGGTGTAGATCTGCAGCTTCACCCTCTGTACCACCCAGCCTCCTCCCTCTCCCCTTACCTGGACCCAGGTCACCTGGGCCAATGGGTCAGAGACAGCAGGCAGGAGGCCGCCCATCCTCACGGTTCTCTGCTATTCCAGGACCTGGGGCAGGAAGGGGAGGGGAGGGATGTGTCTCCCGGATGCGCCTGGATCTGGCGGGGAGAACAGGGCTTGGGCGGAGTGGACAGGTCGGCTTCCCTCCAGCTTCCCCTGAGACCGCGAGGGATGGACTCTCACCTCTGACCTGAGAGGGAAGGAGGCACTGAGGGAATGGATTTGAGCTTCAGACGGGGTGGCAGGGGAGGGGGGGCACAGGGGTGGGGGTTATCACCAGAGGCCCCGGGGGCACCTGTTACTGACAGCCAAGGTGAGGGGCTTACTGAAGGGGCGCTGGCCCAGGTGCCCGGAGGTGCCGCTAAGCAGGCCGAGCTGCGCCGTTTTCCACTCTTCTTTGTTGTCATCATTTTTGTTGCTGTTTTAAAATCTTCAGGATTGTGAATACAGCATACCCCAATGCAGGAGGGCCCATGCTAGCGCCGACCTTCTCACACATACATCTAGAGCTGGACTCCTCCCCTCCATGCTCCCTGTAAATATGGAGCCCTAGGCAACCCAGGGAGTTGCACCCACCCCAGCATAGAGCCGGCCCTGAGTGCTCACACCCTCGCAAAAACAAACACAAATGCACCTGCATGTACTTTGCTCCATCCTGCATCTGCTTAAAAATACACACTACTGCCCTGGCTGGTTTGCTTAGTGGATAGAGTGTTGGCCTGTGGACTGAAGGGTCCTGGGTTTGATTCTGGTCAAGGGCACATGGCTGGGTTAAGGGCTTTATCCCCAGTAGGGGGTGTGCAGGAGGCAGCTGGTCAATGATTCTCTCTTATCATTGATGTTTCTATCTCTCCCTCTCCTTCCTCTATGAGATCAATAAAAATTTATTTTAAAAGACACACTACTGCCATCAGAGGAGCCGGGGCTCGAGCAGAGTCCCTGAGGCTTGCCCACCGTCCTGTGTCCATGCTGGGTGTCTCCAAGCTGTGGGGGCTCCAGCACAGGCTGGCAAAGTCCCACTCAAGTCCCTCATGCTGGGCGTCTCTCTCACCCTCGTTCTCTCCCTCTCTTGCTCTCACTCCAAACCACAGCAGAGCACATAGCCGTGTTATCTGGCCCGTGCAAGGGGAGGAAGGACACAGATCCTCACAGACTCAGCGCTGAGGCCACGGGTCCCCAGCAGGTGAAACCAGGCAGCGGTGCCCCCCAGAGCCAGTTGTGCTTTACAGCCTCCCAAGCAGCAGAACAACCAAAGCCTTGCCCTTCCAAAGCCTTCCACACAGGAGGACCAAACACAGAGCTCTCTGAAAGGGCCGAGGCCTCTCTCCTCCCCTCCTCCCCAGAAGAGAAGAGAACAGAAAAACAAATAAAAAACCCACCTGGACTGGAAGGAGCGATTGTGGACACACACAGACACACACACCTGCAGGAAGGAGCAGGGGCTGGTGCAGCAGCTGGTCAGGGGCAGCATGGTTAAGACCAAAGGGTGGGTCCCTCTTTGGGTGGGGGGGCGGGGGGGGGCGGGGCGCGGTGTGGAAAGACCAGAGTCTGGGGAGGGAAACAGCCTATAGCTAAGGCCTGGCTCTTTCATTATTAGGTATGTAGCCTCATACAGGGCAACCAGCCTTTGAGCCAAAGTTCTCTCACCTATAAAACGTGAAAAGCAAGTTCCACACCTGGTGGTGAGGATCAAATGAAACACCATGGAACTGTTTAGTAGCTCTAGAATGTGTCTAGAAGATGGCCAAAGAGATCTCTGGATTCCAAAAAAGAGGAGGGCTCTGAGCTCCTGCCTTCAATTATAAAAAAGGCCTAGAACACTCCCAAAATATGGCCTGTGCCTCCACCCTGGGGTGAAGGAAGATGTCTAAGAAGAAAGGGAGAGTGAAGGCCACTGTTCCTTCATCCGCACATTGGATGGTCTTATCTTGACACCCAGCTTTGCCCTCCTGCTGTGTAAAGCCTTCTCTCTTCTACTCCTCCCTCCAGAAATGACAGGTCCTTGTTGGCCCCCTTCTCCATGTCAGCCCCACACTAAAGCCCCATGCAGGCAGGGCCCATGGGTCTAAAATTAGGTCTCTGCTCCCAAGTGCTGCCATTTGGTTGAGGAGAGATGACTGTTACCTGAAAAGCATTACAGCATCCTTGTCTTTGCTCAGGCTGCTGTGACAAATACCATAGGCTGGGTCACTTAACAGACATTCATTTCTCATAGTTCCAGAGGCTAGAAGTCCAAGAGCAAGATGCTGGCAAATTCAGCTCCTGGTCGGAGTTCTTCCTGGCTCTTGGCCAGCCACCTCTCGCTGTGTCCTGGTGTGCCCTCTTCTTCGTCTCTGCGGAAGAGCAACCTCTGGTATCTTTTCCTCCTCTTAAGGTCACCAGTCCTATAGGATTAGGTCCTCTCTTAATCTTCATTGTCTTTGGACAGGCCCTGTCACCACATTAGGGTTTAGGGCTTCAACATGTGATTGGGGGTGGGGTGGGGGGGACACAATTTAGTCCATGACTATCCCTCATGTCATTTGCATTGAAAGTAGATGCCAGTGAAAGCAGGCAAGGCCAGAAGAAAGCTGCCTGTGGCAGGTGCCTTGGTATGAAAACGCATAGAGTACGGACCACCGCAGTGGGACAATAAGAAAAGCGTTCAGGCCAGTGCCCAGCTAGAAAATGTGACCAAAGACGGGAGCTTATTACACTGTCCTCCTTCCTGTCCAAGAAGACCAGATGAGCAAATGACAGCAAAGGCCACCTGCCGGCTCACCCGAATGGCGAATGGCGCGCTGGAGCCAGCAGAAGCACGAGCCTCCCTTGGAGAGGGGACTGCGGCCTCATGGGGAATGTTGTGCAGGCCGCACCTGGGGCAGCTGTGAACAGCCTCCTTCTCTGCTAGGAGAACTCCTGCAGTTCTTTCACTGCCCAGCTCGAAGACCATCTCCTCTGTAGACCATGCCCTGCCCCAACACACACACACACACACACACACACACACACACACACACACACACACGTACACACATGCACCAATCCTTGCTTTTTTTTCTACACACTCATGGTTGTTGGTGCCAGCCTGTGTGACAGCATGTTCAGATTGTCATTTCAAACTTCTGAGGATGTAAGTGCGTGGAGGGCAAGGCCTTGTGCAACTGGTCCCTAACTTTAACTCCAGCATAGAGAGACAGGGTGCTGGCATGGGAGTGGGCTGCCATCCTGCTGTGCCTGGGCTGAACGGTTTCCCAGGACAACGGACTCTCAGTTCTAAGACCAAAACAGCACCCAGCAAATGGAAAAGCTTGGTCACCTACTTGGCACATGGGGAGCATTTTGGCAATGAGCTAAGATACAGCAGTAGCTAAGGCAGAGGTCCAGGAAAGGGTTAAAGAATGATCAAAGGGATAAGGGTGGTAGCAGGAAGTACCCTGTGCAGATTCACTGAAGATTAGGCTTCAGTGGTTTAGGAAGGAAGAGGCTAAAAGCAGATATGACCCACAATCAATAGCATCATACACTGAAAACACAAGGAGGCTTACGAAGGTTTGGGTATGTCATGGCTTTCAGCCTCATGGGGGCAAGTGTGGGATCTAGCTACAGCTGTTCAAGGCTGAGGTGCAGAAGGACAGTGCTTTTTCCAAACTCCTGCTGGAGACAGACCCTGGACTGCGTGACTCAGGAGCTGAATTGCTGCTTCCTTCCTCCACGTAAATATTATCATAGCAGCATTAAAGGGAATTTTAAAGCAGGAAAATAAATCACTCTAGTTGAATAAACTCAGCCAAACAACTAATTTTCTTTTTGTATATTCTTTTATTCTTTGCTTGGAGTTTTACATAATTATAATCAGAGTGAATATACAACTTTGCATACCATTTTTAAAACCATAAATTGTGTGGGAACCACTTTCTACATTGTGACAGAGTCTGGGTAGTAATTCTTTTTAATAGTGTAATAGTCTGGAACTCCCTGAGCAATCCCTCTGTTGTTGGCATTTAGATTGCTTACAGTTTTCTCCTAATGAAGATAATCCTGCAAAGAATATCTGTGCGCACATTTCTTGTTCTTTCTTTTGTAATATTTCCTTAAGATAAATTCCTACAATTAAGATTACGAGGTGAGGGGATAGAATCATTTTCATGGTTCCTTCATGCTTTCACCAAATATTTATCAAACACCTACCACGTGCCAGAGACTATGCTGAACAATGAGGGTACAAAGATGAAAGAATTAGTTTCTGCCATCAAAGGGTTCACAGATTAGTGGGGACATGAACATGTCAGCAACACAGTTTGATAAATGCCACAGTTGTGATAGACTGAGCTCCAGGAAATTACTCAGGGAAATTACTTCTAAGGAGCCGGAAGAAGGGTGTGGTCCAGCGAGCTGCTCCAGAATAGATTTTACCTTCAAATGACTAGAAAACTGTAGGAAATGGCAACCTGGTGGACAGGTGGGGAAGGACATTCTGGACAAAGAATGCAGCAAGATCCAAGGCCATGTCAGAAGAAGCAGCACATGCATTCCAGTGTTTTCCGGTGGCTTGACAGTGCCGGGTCACAGATGGGGGTACGGAGAGGGCACCGGAGGCTAATGAAGGGAGACTCTGAGCATGAAGGCAGGGCGGCCATGTTGACAAGGAGATTGTATTTTGTCCTTAAGCAACTGGGAGCCAGGATGGGATTTTCAGCAGGCTCTTGGTACATTTTCCAATTTGCTTTCTAAATTGTTTGTACTCATTTACAACAAGAAGACCTTTTCTAAAGCGTTTCTGTTCTAATTCTCCTTGAAATTCCACAGGGCTCTATCCCCATTTCTGCCAGAGTGTGAGGGTGGGCAGAGTGGGAGGGAACATGGACTCTGGCCTGGGGCTGTCATAGTTGAGTGCAGATGAACACTCCCAGGAGTAGAAGGGGGAGTTGATGAAGATCTTCTGGGACAGAAAAAGAAGCAAAGAGGAGGGTGCTATTAGAAGCGTACTGCCTCCCCCACAAATCACACTGACCGAAATCCAGATTCCTCTCAGCCTCTTAAAAAAATATCTCCTGGTCCCCTGACACTGCTCTAGAACCTTCCCCTGAGCATGGTGGGGCGATGGAGGCAATGCCTTCTTCCCAGAAACCTGGATGCCCTCGAACCTCCCATCCTGCTGCCATTTGTCCACCAGAGCCCTATAGGGACATTAGCTACTAGCCACTCCTGGCTTTTTCTAGCCTGCTCCTAACCCCCATCCCCTCCCCACTTTCCCCCAAACACACCACGCCATGAGTAACTCGGAGGCTTTGAACAACACACTTCTTTGGCTGGAATCACCGTCCTCTCTCTGCGTGGGCTCGGGGGTTGTGCTCTGCGAAGCCCTCTGCCCAGAGCCAGGCCACATCTGGCCCCGGCACACACCGCTTTCCCTGTGCCTTTCGAAGGCATGGGGGCATCTCTACCTCTCATTAGACTGACCATCCCAAGGGCATGGCCCATGTGGTTCTCATCTCTGATTCCTAGCACCTTCCCAGAGTCTGATACCTACAGGTGCTATCAGCCATTGTGGCGCTTACTTCACTAAGGTTTGCATTTGTGGCCGACAGCAGGAATGAGGAAGAAGAGAGAAGGACAAGTGTGGGATACAGAGGGCCTGCGCCATGTCGCTGTCTTGCATCTCATCAGGATATTTCAAGCCCCAAGGAGTGCCAGAGGTTATTTCTCCCTTCCTCTCTGCCTCCTCTTACTCTCCCCTCAGCTTCCAAAGACATAATTAGGCTCTCACCCAGGGGCTGCCTGCTCCCCCGCCCTCCAGGGCTAGAAGGAGGAAGGAGCTGGCCAGCAGCAGGGTTAGCCTGCCTGCCTCTAATCCCTCATTAATTCAGGGCTCCTTGGACTGTGAGCTTCTCCAACCACCTGCTGTCTGACCAGTTCCCTTTCTCTGTCTCCCTGGTGACTAACAGCCTCGCTTTCCTGGAGTTGAGTTTCCTTGTCTCCTTTTTCCACCCTCTTGTTCCAGGCAGTTGGGTCTTGATGCCTCTTCATGATTGACCCCCAATGGGCCCCCTGAAACTCAGATCAGGAAGCCAGGCCTCACCTCCGGCAGCTCCTTGGGCCCTCCCAGGCCCCCCCGCCTCTCTCTAGGGAGACAGCATGAAAATTAGCAAGAGGCTGGGAAGGGATGGAAACAGCAAGAGGTGGGTGGGCGGAGAGGCTGGGGCCACCAAGCAACTAGGGAAAGTTTCTAGAAAAGGAGACCACAGCCCAGGAGGGTGGCAGGCCCAGGCTGGACAATAGGGCCCAGAGCAGGGGGAAGGGAGTGGGAGCTGTGAGGAATGTGTAGACCAGGGACACTGAGGAGTGAGCACAGCAGGAGACAACCTAGCCGGGCAGTGGGAGAGTGCAACAGCTGCAAAGCCCCAGTCCACCTTGAGAACTCTGGCCTCTGTCATCCTCCGAGGAGAGGACACTTTGGAATCAGTGCTCTGAACCAGTACCCTGACCAAGCAGGTCCGCAAGGGGGCTCAGGGACATGAGTCAGCCACAGAATCTGGTAGGGCGCAGCCTTAGGAATGGGATGCTCACCCTCACAGGGTGCCAGGGCGGGCACTGACGGCCAATGGGGTCAGTCTGTCATTCTAGCAGGGCCTAGGCTGCAGGCACAGACGGAGCTGATTGCCTTGACCCAGGCCCGGGAATTTTAATCTTGACTTTGAGGGGAGGGGACTATAAGACTAGGAATCAGAAGACCGGCCTGTGTGTCCTGACCCTCAGCAGTGTGTCCTCGAACAGGTGGCTGATGCACAGAGCCTTTGTCCTCATGGTGTTCACAGCCCCAGCTCTGCCATTCATTACAACTGCCGACAACTGAGGAAAAGCAGGGAGATTGCCCCTCCCTGTGAGGGGCTCCCACAGGGGCAGGAGGTGTGGACCATCCCAGGCCAGCCGCACCCCTGCTGGGACATGTCCCCACTCTCTGCTCCAGCTTTTCCCCACTCCCCCGTCCCCCCCCCCCCCCCCCCCCGCCCCGCAAGCTGGCTCTCCCCAGGCTCTGCATCTTCTCTGCCCACAGTGTTTGCTGGCCTGTCTGTGCTCGCTAACTCCTGCACAGCTCCAGGTCCCAGCTAAATGTCACTTCTTAATACAGGCTTTCCCCAGCCACCATGGATTAGTTTAGTGTTCCTACTGCACACTTCTAGAAAACCCTATACTGAGAGAGAGAGAGAGGTGGAGAAACACTGTATTAGTGGAGGGAGGTGGGTGTGATTCCCTCTGTCCCAATTATGTCACCTCCAGCACCCCACGACCACTCTGGAAACAGCCAAGGCTGAGTGTGGGTCCTCTGCCCCCTGCCCACCAAGCTGCTGCTCGCCCCAGTCTTGGGGAAAAGCCAGGGAGCCTGCAGCATTTTCTGGGTCACTGCTGGCAATCGGAGGGCGGCGCTCCCCCCATGCTGAGTGAGTTCACAGCTCCTGCTGACGGGTCCTGCCTCCAAGCGGGGATGATGTGGCTCTGGCTGTGGGCACCCAGCAGGGCTGAAGTGGAGGCTATGGCAGGCAGCTGGCGTGGGGCGGACACACCTGGTCTGTCCTCCTTCGCTTGGGGGCCCCTGCGTTGCACCGAGGTGGGAGGAGTGGCCAGGTCCAGCATGACTCCGCGCTCCCAGAACCAGCCTTCACAGGTCCCCATCACTCTTTCCTAACAAGATCTCTCCCAACCTGGACAGGCTGCCCTGTGTGGGCCAGGCCAGCCTCCCCTCCGCCATCCACACAGCCCCCTGCTCAGAGGCCAGCCACTGTTTGCAGAAGCCCATCCGCTGCTGCCTACTCGGCTTCCCTGGAGGCTGGCTGCCATGCTGCTGGCCCATTATCTCCTTCTTTTGGGGTTTCTATTGCTTGGCTTACTGGACAGGCTGAAAGCCAGAGGGAGGCAGGGATTTTGTTGGTTTTGTTCCTCCTCTGCTGGCTACCTCCTTTTCCAGGCCCATCCTCCACCCTGTTCCACCTGCTCTGGCCTGGGAGGCTGACTCTGGGTATGGAACCTCCATGCTCTCTTGATGGCCAGCTGTTTGCCCAGAGTATCAGAGAGAGAGCTCAGAGGCAAGGGGGCAGGGGTGGGGTTTCTTCCCACCGCACAGGGTGTTGGCACTGGGAATCCTCCAGGGCTCCAGCGCCAGCCAGCCTCCCTCAGGACTGCAGTGCCCGCAGGGGCTCGGGGACTCGGCTTCTATCTGGGGGCGAAAACATTTCCTGCTGAGACTCTGATACAACTGTGGTCACGTATTGCTGAATGAATGAATCTGGGCACAAAAGTGCCCCAGGCTGAGCCCCTCCCAAGCCTGGACTCTGCTATGGAAGGATAGGGTGGAAGGCACACATGGTCTCTCTGAAGAGGACGCCCCAAACAGTCTCCAGACCAGGGCAGCACTTGGAGTTCAGAAGGTCATTTATAAAGTCCCAGCTTCGCCCTGAGGCCTCTTCTTATGACTGACAACTCCCGGCAGGGGCGTCTTCCTAATGTATCCCAAAGCCCTTTTATTACCATTGGAAACGTCTTCGTGATCTGAAGATGGAGGTTGCCTCTCTCTGTTATTATTCTGGAAAATTCCTATATGATATTAGCAGGAAGCTTCCATTTAATATATGTCATACGTTAAATGGGAAGCATACAGAATCGGGACTTCCGTCCAGGGAAGGCGGGGCATGGGCCCTGACACATGACCCTGAGTGACCTCTGGCAGTTTGTTTAACCCCCGAATATCTATGTCATCTCTAAGAGGGGAACAGGGGTGAGCCATGCTGGCCCACCTTCCCTGCATGTATGGACGCCAAATGAGAGGGCGGCAAATGGGAAAGAATTCTCTATCTGCATATTCTCTGACATTCTCACTCTCTGCAGAGCAGTGAATCCAGGGCCCGGGCCTGTCTTTATGTTCTTTTCCAAATTTTCCTGAAACAGAACCATGTGTCCAAAGGGCCTATCTCAGTATCGCACACGCTGGGCATGAGAGGGGTCATTTATGAAGAATGTGTGTGTTGACAACACAGAATGCCAACCCTCAAAACCCTCCCTGGGAGACACAGGCTCAAGTTGCCTGCTGCTGGCTATCATGAAACTCGAGAAAAAATATTCACGGAAGGTAAGCTGATGGCCTCCTCCGGCTAGTCCAGGGTTCCATTCCTGGTTGAGGTGTGTGTGAGGCCACAGATGATGTTTTTCTCTCACATCGATGTTTCTTTCTCTCCCTCTCCCCTTTCCTCTCTCTCTTGAATTAATATAAACACATCCTCATGTGAGGACCAAAAAAAGGATGTTATAATTTTAAAAGAACAGTACAGTGACGGAGAACAGTGCATGCTGGAGGCTGGGGAAGGGGACAGTGTAGCCGGGAAAGCGGCACCAGAAAGCGTTTCTGGAGTGATTGGACTGTTTTGCACTCTGATTGTGATGATGGTGTCTTCACCTACGTGTTATAATTCAGAAGCTTTGCACTAAAACTAGAAGTCAACTCTACTGTTTGCTAACTTTAAAAATAAGATTTAAAGTCCCCAAGAAACGTTTATAGCTGAAGACTTTAAATCTTACGAAAGAAAAATGGCATATCTCAGTATCCCCAGTGTTTGCTTATTGAAAGATCTGAAGGGGAAAGCCGGCCTTGCCCAGGCTGTGTCTGCACAGCATCTCTATGGCAGTAGGGAGCCATGGAAGGGCTTTGAGCAAGGGAAGGACATACCACACCTGCATGTTAAAACAATGCCTCTGGCTGCAGGCTGTGGAGTGGATGAGAGAAGCCCAGTGGCGGTGGGGAGGCAGGTGAGGGGCGGTGGGGAGATAGTGAGGGGCGGTGGGGAGGTAGTGAGGGGGTAGGGAGATAGTGAGGGGAGGTGGGGAGAAAGTGAGGGGAGATGGGGAAAAAGTGAGGGGAGGTGGGGAGGTAGTGAGGGGAGGAGAGAGGTAGTGAGGGGAGGTGGGGAGGTAGTGAAGGGAGGTGGGGAGGTAGTGAGGGGTGGTGGGGAGACTTAGAATAGGTGGGGTAAAAGAAACAGGCTCACACACAGTAGCAGCCTTTGACAAGTGCAGAGCAGATGAGAGAAGGAGGCCTGAGCCTGTGGTCTGAGGGAACACAGCCCCTCTGAGCAAGCCAGAGCACTGCCCATTGATGGAGGGGGTGCAGCTGGTCTTCTCTTATCTGATCTTCCAGTTGAAGCCCTTGGCTCCTCTAGTCAGTTGGTCCCCTCCCCCCAGCTTTGGGTGACAGCAGCCTCTTAGGGCTGATGGAGAAGCCACAGGCTGTAGGCCTGGCCCAGGTGTCTTTTCCTCTCACCCCCTCCCATCCCCTTTCTCTCTGGGCCCTTTAAACTTGGGAGAGGTGGGGGTGGGGATCTGGGCAGAGAAGGGGAGGAGGAAAGGCCATGGTAATGCTGTTCCCCCAATGCTGCTGAGAAATGGCTTCCCATGGCTTTATCTGCCCTGGGTATCTGCTCATGGATCTTATCAAGTGCAATTACCTAGCTGGGGTCTGAGCTAATTGGTTCTCTGGAATAAAGTTACCTCCAATCTGTGTGTTATGGGTGCACAGCAGGAAGTGATTTGAACCAAGGAAGTTGTCTGTGATGATATGCCAGGAATCACTGTGGCTGCCAGAACACAGGGCTGGAACCAGCCTGAGAAGCAAGGAATTGTTTGATGGGTCCCAGTTGTAACCCAAAATGACCAGCCAGCCTCATGTCACCTAGCACCCAGGGCCTCTTAGAGGAAAGCCAGTGTGAGATAATTCCGAGGAAGAGAGAGAGAGAGAGAGAGAGAGAGAGAGAGAGAGAGAGAGAGAGAGAGAGAGAGAGAGAGAGGTGTGAAGTGGGGGAAGGAAGACGAAAAAAAAAAAAAAAGAAAGCAGAAAACACCCTCTTTGGCCCCACTAACTTCTCTGGTCATAAGATTATTGACACTTATCTCAATTATGAGACCTCCAGCTCAGCCTCATTGCCTCACTACCCACTTCTGTAATCTGGCTTCTGTCTCATCTACAAAAGAACTCCCACCAACAAAGGCTCCTGAAGACCTGGGAGGCAGAAGCTGAGGGCTGCTCTAGTCCACAGTGTGTCTTCTGCAGGCAGCCTCCCAGGGGTTGTTCACCCTTCCCACACCTTCAGAAGAGAGAGCATGGCATGCTTAGAGTAGCTGAGTATCATAAAGATTTTGTGTTGATTTTTAAAATATTAAGCCCAGACATGTCTCCTTATAAATCCATCTGCCCCTTGGAAGTAAGCAAACACAGTACTTCTTCCCACTGATAGCGCTTCAGCTACTCCCCCTAAAATATCAGAACCCAACACCATCACACGTCCTGTGCCTCAAGAAAAGGTCCTGATGCCACACACAAACCCCTTTCCCATTTCCTCTGTGCACTATGCACCTTGTCAGTCCTCTGCCTTCTCTCCATCTCTGCAGGCAGCCCTCTGGTCCAAACTCCCCAGCCTGCCAATGAAACCCCACAATCTATTCTTCACATAACAGCCAGAGTACTTCATGTGCAGTTGTTTTTAATTGTGACAAGATATACATAACATAAAATTGACCATTTTAATGAGTTTTAAGTGTACAATTCAGTGGCACCAAGCACATTCCCAATGCTGAACAACCATCACCACTGTCCACCCCAAGAACTTCCTCATTACTCCAAAGAGAGTTCTGTACCCATTAAACAATAACCTCCCCCCCCCCCCATGCCTCTTCCCAGCCCCTGGTACCCTCTTATCCCTTTTGTATCTATGAATTGGCCTTCTCTAGGTAAAACAGTGGAAACATATAATATTTGTCATTTTGTGTCTGGCTTATCTTTCCAGGCTCATCCATGTTGTAGCATACAGGGGGTGGGCAAAAGTAGGTTAATAATAAATAATATAATAATTAATAAATAATAATGATACAAAAATAAACTGTTTCATGTACTCATAACTGTAAACCTACTTTTGCCCACCCCTGTATATTAAAATGACATTCCTTTTTCAGGCTAAATAATATTCCATTAAATGTATATACCACATTTTATTTATCTATTCATCTGTTGATCTGTATGGTCTTAGGATGGTTATTTGATCTCTCTGAGCCTTAATTTCTTCAACTGTAAAATGAAATAAATAATATCTTCTTTTTAAGATAGTCATGAGGGCTCAATGAGGTCATATACTAAAAGCACACTTACGTATTAGAAGCTTAATAGATGAGAAGTATTATGATTATTACATTTTACTGAGTATTCATTGTCATTTTCAATGTTTTAAGCCCATGAAATCCTCAGTACTCATCAAGCACCGTCTTTGGCACATGGTAGGCAGTCAATAAATATTTGCTAAATAAATGAATAAGTGAAATTCAAATTGCCCCTAAATGAACAAATTTCCCTGTCCCAATCTAGCTTCCTTGGTATATTTCTTTATTTTTCTGTCATTGTCATTCCTATTCTTCCAGTTGACCTAACATTCCTAACATTCCAGTCTCTTGAATGTTACCCATCATTATCTTTATCCTCTAAATAGAAAGGCTATGGAAAGAGTTAAATGTCATAATGCCTCCCACCTATAGCTTTAAGTTTCTACCATAATGCAGTACCTGGGCTGTGTTTTTTTGTTTGTTTGTTTTGTGGGTTTTTTTTTTTTATCATGTAACCCAGATTCTGGCCCCATCTCTACTACCACCAACACACTGTAGCTGATTGGACCAGGAATGGGCATCTGAGTCCAGATCATCCAAACCAAAGGTTGGCCTACCATCTATGATACTGGGATGTAACAGATATAGAAAACTGAGTTAGTCAGATCCCTTCTCTCAGAAGTGTTGAAGAGGCCAATAATGAGCAGTTGAGTCACTTAGCAGTGGGAGGGCTAGAGGGTCATGGTTGACCTAGAAAAGCTGAATTATTGAGGGAAAGGAAGAGGGAAAATTAAGTGATCAGAGAAAACCTGGGTAGAGCGAAGAGAGGGGAGAAGCTGTGTAGGGAGAGATTCTAGGATCGAGAGAGAGAGAGAGAGAGAGAGAGAGAGAGAGACCGACCTTGTGGCCTAAAAGGGAAGAGACAGATAGAAAAAAGGGAAGAGACAGATAGAAAAAGGAGCTGGCCCCATGGGTCTTCCTGGGTTTCTCAGTGACGTCTAGGTTTAATTCTCATTATCCACATCCTTTCAGTAACTATTGACTCATCACCTTTTACTTTAACTCACTGTTCAACAGTGTGACCAGCCCCAAGTTATCCTGATCTTTCCTTCTTACTCCTGTCCCTTTGGTTCCATCCTCATTGCCACCATGTCACCCTGAAACCAGAATCCCAGATCTTCTTATTAGTCCCACTGGAGACTCTTAACTCCAACTGCCTTAGACTCTCTGGTTTACACTGTCTAGTATCTATCATCATGATACTTCCTTGCTCAAAGTTTTGGTGGCTTTCCAATGCTTACTAGATAAAGTCTAAACTCAAGAAAGATTCAAAGCCCTATATTATTCAGTTCTCAGATGAATCTGTAATATTATCTCCAACACATGAAGACCTCACACCAACCAGTCAAGACTCCTCTCCATCAAGCTGCTCTCCCATCATGCTCTATTCTTACCTATTCCACATCTTCCTCTTCATGTCCTAGAATTACCTCCTTTTCTCCCTCTCTAATTTCCTTCTTCTAACTCTTCTCCTATGCTTCTCTGTCTTCCTCTTTTCTCTTCCTTCTTTTTACCCAATTCTACTTCATCTTTCAAGGCTCAGTGAAGTATTCCCTAAGTTCCCCAAACCACTTACTTATATTTCAAATATATTGCTCTTGTCTTCCCACCAAATTCCAAGCCCCCTGAGGGCATAGACTCTGTATTCTACAACTTCTACATCTTCCATGGCACTTAACAATGCTCCATGTGGTTAGAAGATATTGAAAATGTTCTTGTTCAATTAATTTCAGTAACAAAAGTAATGAATGTGAGTTTGACTCAGCACTTTATTTAAAGAAGTGAATAATGTTGGAATGTCCAGCAAGATTCTGTGTGTGAGAGAGATGAGGTGGGATGTATCTCACAGAGCATGCTAAGAACTTGGTTGTCTCCTACTCCTCTGCACATCAACTGTCCTGGCTAATGATGTTCTGCATATTTTTCAACAGAATGCAACTTCAGAACTCAATATTTAAAGAACTCTTTAGATTAAGGAACCACATTACCTTCTATTCATACAAATTTAATTAAAATTGAAAGTCATTTATTAAACACACAGCAAGAAATACAAAAATTATCAATAAGATTTAATCTCTTCCTTTAAGATTCTTACAGTCTGGTTGGGGGATAGGACAAGTGCATCAGTGACTGTAGTCAAGGTAGGGTAGTACCTGTGCATAATAGAGGTCAAAGTGATTCAGAGAAAGAGAGGCTATGTAAGACAGGGAAGGGCTGCAGAAAAGCTAGAGGAAGAGGCATTTGAGTTGGCAAATGAATGGAGGTGCAAGCAATAGGAGGCATGTTGGGGAACCTTGAATGGTCCAGTCAGTACTCAGAGCCTCAGAGACCATGAGGTCACTGCCATTTGTAAAACAGGAAGGTCCCATGGTCAGGAGGCGTCATCAACACAGCTACCAGGCATTTGTTGAGCATGTGGACTTGGACGTGACAGATGGGGAAAGGGTACTTTGTCAATCTATCCCTTGTCAGACGTGCTTGACATGGATAAATTGTCCACTTTCTCCTTCACAATGGCACAAAAGCAGAGAGTGTTTTCCATTAAATAAAAGTTTGAATATGATTGTAACATTTCATTAATAAATGTCATTACATATGCATTAAATGCTGATATAAAGTACAGACAAATTCTGTGTTTTATTTTTATCTCATGTTGGAAACACTGTTTCCTATACTCCTACCCCACCTCTAAGATGGGCAGAAGCTAGACATTTTTCTTGTTCCCTACATCTAATTTTAGTTTTAAGAACTAGAGGTATGTATTTTCCTAGATGGGAAGAGAGTGAATGCGTCCTGTATGACCACCACATTGTCATCTGATTTGATGATGGAGATCTCAGCCAGCAACATGCTGGAACCAGCTCATGAGAGCTGATCATGGACATCTCTTTCCAATTCCATGTTCAGTGACATCAGGTTGGCAGCTTGAAGTCAGCCATGGTGGGAGTATTTACACCAGGGAAATTAGCAAAAGCTCAAACTAGGGTTTTTCCTCCCTGGAGAAGTGGTTAAATATTTACCAGCACACCACTGGGCCTCACTGTACAGAAGAGGAAACTGACGCAGAGAGGTGAGGTAAGTTGCCCAAGGTCACAAAACAAATTGGTCATGGATCAGGCACTAACTGGGTCTCCTGATGCCCATGTAACTCACTTCACTGGGAAGCATCAGTACTAATTAGGATTCAGTGGGTGCCTTTGCACAGATAAGGATGTAGACAACACCCCAGAGTATTACACAAAAGAAACAGATGCCATGGTCTTCAAGTTACTAGCTTGCCAGGACTAAAAGAGGAACATCCAAACTTTCTCTCCAGATGGCTCTCTTCCACCACCACCCTAACCAGACTCCTACCCTCCTGAGGGGAGGGGTTCCTGAGAGGAGTAGCAGCAGAGGAAACTTCTATTTCTTCCAGCTTTTCATTGGAGAGAGTCATGGGAGGTATTTCTCAGCCAAGTGCCTTGATGTTTGGACTCCACTTTGCTCTGTAATTAGTGTCTATTTGTCTTCTTAACTTAAACTGGTTTTTAGCAATTTAGAGCCAGGGAGCCCATGTTATTTCAGCGAAGTGATAAAAAAAAAAAACGGATATGTAATTGAAATCCTGTTCTAGTCCTCTGGGAACTTGGTATGTTGCTTCTCTCTGCTGAAAGATAAAGATTCGGGCCCTGATCACAGGCAGATAAGTGGGCTGGTTGATTAGGATGAGTCCCACAGGCAACCCCTAATCTGTTAGTCTGTTTGTTAACTATCTGTCTTTTAGGATATTTGGTTTGCATAATATGATAATAATGCACAAGCTCTTTAAAGGTGGAAATGAACCCAAATTGAGGACAAAACAGTCACAGCTGGCATCCGCCCTCCCTGCTGCAACAGATCAATTATCAATTAGCCACAGGTTTTTATTGAGCCCTTATTGTTTGCACAGCACTAGGTTAGGGAAGGAGAGGTGTCAAATGCCCATTCCTGGCCTTCAAGAGCTAGTCAAGGGATGAGGCATGCCAATAGGAAATAATGCAAGCTCTGGGAAAGTGAATGCCTTGGAACTAAATGTGGAACTCAGACTAGAGGAGTTGCTGTAACAGGGAATTTGGATCTTGGCTGAACAAAGACTTGCATCTCTGCAGAAACTCACAAGGCCCAAACCCTCCCTTGTTAAAAGCACAGAAGTGTCTGGCCCAGTGTCAACCTCTGCAGTTTGATGAAACCTCTTGTGCCAACTGGGCACTCTCTGCCCCAGCAGCTGCCAGGCACATCCAGAACCCAGCCTGGCTCCCCCGCCCCCTGGAAGTGGCTTGATGCATGACTTTCTGTGTTCCATGTCTCACTGCCCTTCGATAAACATACTGGGAAGGGCCAGCACTCTCCGCGCTCCTGTGGCATGTAGGTCCTGCTGGATGCCGGACACCCGTCCTGTGCATTCCAAGGCACTTCCCCCACAAATACAGGGGTGTGTGCAACAAAGACCAAAGTGAGATAAGCCAGGCAGAGAAAGACAAATACTGCAGGGCGTCACTTACCTGTGGAACCTAAAAAACCGAACAGTCAAACTAGAAACAGAGTGGAGAAGTGGTTGCCAGGGGCTAGGGAAGGGAAAGAGGGAGACGTTGGTAAAAAGGTGAAAGCTTTTAGCTATAAGATGAACAAGGTCTGAGGACTTAATGTAACTCCTGGTGACTGCAGTTGATAACACTGTGTTGGATAATTGACATTTGCT
This sequence comes from Corynorhinus townsendii, assembly GCA_026230045.1. NCBI lineage: Eukaryota > Metazoa > Chordata > Mammalia > Chiroptera > Vespertilionidae > Corynorhinus > Corynorhinus townsendii. The sequence goes on from JAPDVU010000008.1 coordinate 81,810,646, forward strand.
AAGACACCAGGACTTATTGAGTGATGCTCTCCAAAAAGAAAAAGAGAGAAATATGTGAGGTAATGGGTGTGTCAATGAATCAGAAGGGGGATCCTTTCACAGTGTATACAGATACCAGATCATCACCATGCACACTTCAAACCTCTTACTATTGTGTGCGTCAATTATACCTCAATAAAGCTTTTGTGAAAAAAAAAAGGCTAAGGCTTGGAGAAGTGGAGGGCCTTGTTGGGGTCACCCAGCCAATGCCTGACTTCAAAGTGCATGCCTAGCAGGCAATTCAGTAATTCTCCCAATGGAGTCATGTGTCATATTATACAGATGTCTGGACCACACCCAGTAGATTCCAATCCTCATGATCTGGGGTGGGAGCCAGGCATCTGAATTTTTAACCAACTTCCCAAGCAATACTGCCCCCAGTGCAGAAGAGTAGGTGTTGCTACCTGTTTACATGCTGTCTCTTGTCCCCTCCCTCTCCAGTTTAAGAGCACCTCAAGGTCAGGGATTAGGTCTGAGTCGCCTCTGTGACTCCAGTAACCAATGCAGTGCCTGGAACAGTTGAGGTACCCAATGCACTTATGTGGAAATGCTACATACGTGCATGGTTTGGCTCTGTGCTGGTATTCACACAGGTAGGGGCTTATCAACTTGCTACCAGTTGAGACTTGGCTCACTTCATACCCCAGGGGGCAGTTTGCAACATGCACAGTGTGCCAGCACCTGCAGCCACTCCCAGTTACCACGTGGGACTCCAGCTGCAGGATTCCCTGCCTCTGCCCCTCCTTCTGCCGGTGTGGCCTCTCAGGGAAAGCTGGCTGAATGTCACCTAACCACAAGAAGCATAAATGGGAGGAAGGACAGATAGGCTGCACAGGACATTTGAAATCAGCATAGCGCTGACCACCGGCCTGTCCTTGGTCTGAGACTGGGTTCCCGTTGGTGTGGAATTGCGGCCTAGATCTCACCTGAGATCACCAAGTGCCCCATAAGCCAACCTCAGTGCCAGCAGCCCAGGGATCATCCTCTCTTCACTGTGCCCACAGTTGAAAGACAAGCTGAGCATCATGGAACTCCACGCTTTACCTCCCGCCACCTGTCACGCTGTTGCTCTTCTCAGGGCCTCTTACAGCCCAGGGAGTAGTAGCCAGAGACTCATGGCTTCGAGGACCCAGAACTGTGAGACGTTAAGTCAGGGGTGGGGAACATCCAGCCCGCAGGCTGTAGAAGGCACATGAAATCATTTGGTCTGGCTCTGCCAAAGCATTAGAGGTGAGTTAATTAAATGTTGACCAAATAGAGCAGGCTAATTTTTTTATTCAATTTATTGGGGTGACATTGGTCAGCATGAACATATAGGTTTCAGGCGTGGGCTTCTATGTTACAAGATCTGTATATTGCACTGTGTGCCCACCACCCAGAGTCACATCTTCTCCTCCAACCATATATCAGGACTGCCTTCTCCCCCCACCTTCCCTCTGACAACCATCACACTGCTTTTTGTGTTCATAAGTTTCATTTTATATCCCACATGTGAGTGAAATCATATGGTTCTTAACTTTTTCTGACTGCCTTATTTTACTTAGCATAATGTTCTCAAATAGCTGTTGCTATTTCATCCTTTCTTATGGCTGAGTAGTATTCCATTGTGTATGTGGACCACATCTTCTTTATCCAGTCCTTTACTGCAGTGATTCCTCAAAAATTAATAGAGCTACCATATGACCCAGCAATCTCTCTCCTGGGTATATACCTGAGAAACTGGAAATCATCTACTCACAAAGTTATATGCACCCCTCTGTTCATTACAACACTATTCATAGTGGCCAAGACATGGAAACATGAAGTGTCCTGTGATAGAACAGGCTAATTTTTAAGTGGATAATTTTGTATGGCCTGTGAATAATGTTATCAATATCCAAATGGCCCTTGGTGGAAAAAAGGTTCCCCACCCCTGGGTTAAGGAACAGGTCTGAATAATTCAGCTTCTAAAGGGACATACCTGGGACTTGGCGCCAAGGCTTCCAGCATCTCTGTTGCCCTTGGGCAGTCTGTCCCTGGTGCCAGGATGCTCGCTCTGGCTCTCTGTGCGGTAGGTGAGAGCTCGCCCTGGCCTGGGCCTCTGGATAGGCTGAGCTCTCTGCACCAGCTCAAGGCAGGGCTTGCTAACCTCACTCCCCTGGGAGGTGAGAGTGGAGCAAATGATATGTTCCCCCTGGTGTGGCTACGTGTCTAATTCCTTCCAGGGCCTTCTTAAGCCCTTGGCCTCAATTATGTTCCACGACCATCAAGTGACACAAATTAATTATCTGCTGGGAAAAGAAGGGCTTTCTTTTATCTGTTGGAAAGTAGTCACCTTCTCATTTCAAGGATTTGCCTCATAAATTCAAGGAAGGACAAAGAAGATGCCCGCCAGTAGGAGGGAGGGAGAGAGAAAGACAAGAAGGAAAGAAGGAAGGCGAAGAGGGGGTGGCGGGGAGGAAGCGGAGAGCAGGCAGATTGAGTAAGAGTTACTGCAATGCTTAAGACACAATGATAAAAGCATTTGAGACAAAGGTTAAAAGGAGGGGAGCTTACCTCTGCTGAGGGAGGATGGGTGTGTCAGGGAATGCTGTAATATTTCAGCTGAGGGTTAAATTTTTGAGAAAATGCAAGCTTCATGAGGAAAGAAAACATCTTTGTTCAGTTCACCATTGTGTTCCCAGTGCCTAAGAGTGTGATTGGCACACAGTAGATGCTCAATACACATTCATCTGTTGAACAGAGAGATTTATCAGTAGTTTTTGGCCAAGCAAATGGAACTGGAAAAGCCACCCAGGAAGAGACAGAAGTGTAAGCAAAGCTAGCTGGCCTCACCAGCACCCGTTGTGTGTGGAGGAATGGAGAGGCAGGCAGGCACCGAGGGCCAGCCAGTCTGTGTGGAGGGTCCTTACTCATAATGAAATAAGGCAAGTCACTTTTCCAAATAAAATCCCATGCTATCCTCACAGTTACTCTGTGAAGGATGCACGAGGGCTCACAAGATCACAGAGCAGGAGCTGGTACCTGACTCTGAACCTGAACAACCCTGCTGTGACAGGCATTTGCACAGGGAGGACTCACACACCTCAGTGCTTCCCTCCAGCCACCTGTGGTCCTCTGGGCTGCTGATACATGGACATGTGTTTTCATGGCAAAAAAAGAAGGTAAGTATGCTAAAAAGGAAATCCCCAAACAGCCACTGGAAGGCACCCCAGCCCTGCCCCTTGGGCCTGTGGCTCTTCCCCGGGAGGCCCAGGAAGAGGCAGGTCCCAGGAGCAAGGCTCTCTGTCCTCGGGTCAGCAGTCCCCAGGGCTGCGCCAAGGGCAGCCTGGACACACCATGAGGTCCATCCTGTGGACGGCGGATCTGAGGCACAGGGGCGTGCAGGCTGTGGGAGGGCTGAGCATGCCAGGAACAAGCCCTAGCATCCCTAGCAACAGCGTTACTGCATCTCCCTCAGAGGCGGCAGCAACCAAAAGTTAGTAGGCAAAAAACCAAAAAATATATGATTAATGCCAAAGGCTAGTCGGTGGTCACTTACTTCATCAGACACTCTTTCCAGCTCCCTGTGCCCCTGCACTACCCTCATCTGCTCAAGAGTGGACTATTCAAGGGCAACTATAGACAGGGCGGGAGCTTCGGGGCATTCCCCTTGTTCCAGGCTAAGAGAAAGAGAAACGTCTCCTCAATGAGCTCACGGGGAAGCACAGAAGACTGGCACCCGCCAGCGATGGCCTGCCAGCCAGTGTGCAGAGGACAGGATGCAGAAGGCATGGAAGACACAGCCTCTGGCTTCCAGAGCCCTGCCCCACCTGAGGCAGGCGACCAAGGGGTGCCAAGCGAGGGGCAACCTGGAAATGAACTGTTCTCCAGGAACGCTTCTTGCTTGCCCAATGGAAGCAGTGATGGAGAGTGGCTGGGAAGCCACACAAGCCCAGTTTTATCCTGAACCTCCCACTGGTTTGCTTGCTTGCTAGATGAACTCAGCTGTCAAGATGCCAAATGTACAGGGAGAGCTCTACAGTTCAACACATCATCTCATCTGAACCACACAATGCTGGGAGGTGGCGTGGGAGCCAGCGCCTGCTGCAAATCCCATTTTCTAGATGAGGAGGTTGAGGATCAGGGAGCGACTTGGCTAAAGCCACACTACAAGCATTAGCTCTGAGGCTCCCACACTCCAATCCCAGGGCTCCGACTGTGCTCCGCAGAGCAGGAAAGCCAGTTTCCTGAACAGGACCAGCTAGGAGTCAGACAGAAGCCCGGCTGTGGATTTCAGATGCCCCAGGTCTTGTGCCAGGGGTGGGGGGAGGAGAAAGGGAGCCTCATTAACATAGAGGTCAGGACCCCGGACTCCTGGGCTGCTTTTCCCAGCTTCCTTTTCCTCTGCCCACTGCTCTCCTCTCCCAGGTTACTGCCTAATTACAGAGCTGTTGATGCAAATTATTCTAATAACTGTTGCTAATTTATACACATTTACATATCATTTGCAATTCATTTGCTGCCCACATTTAGTCAAACTTCACTAATTCAGACCAAACTGGGGAAGCCTACTCTGAAATGAAGAATATAAATAATAAAATAATTCCATAGTGTTTCAAAATAGAGTCTTAAACATCAAGCATGCAAGGTAAAAATAGGTATTGTCAAAAGTCTCCTTGAAAATTCTTAAAATCTCCCAAACATGGGCTCTCAGAAGTCCAAAAGCCAAAAATTAATTCCTTTTTATTTCTCTTTGAAGTAGAGCTATGAAAGAGAGGAGGATAGGCAACTCTCTCCCTCTTTCTCACCATTCCTCCTCCCTCTCAGTGTCTTTCTCCCCCCTTCCTCCCTTCTTCCCTCCCTCTCTGACTTTCTATGATAGAATTTAAGAAGCTAAGTTTCAATTATGTGATGTGGTTTCACCTACTAACTCAGTTTGAAATAGTAACATTTTCCTAGGGTAAAATTCTTAATCCCTCAAAACATGTAGATTGGACTTACTTCACTGGGATAGGAGAAATCATAAGGTAAACTGCACTCAGATACCTGTGGAGCCTGTAGTTAATGGACACGATTCAGGGAACTCAAATGTGACTGCTGGGTTGTGAGGGATACACTGGATGGCGACTTTGAAGAAAAGGGATTGCGTTAAAAATAGTAAGTACACAGGAGAAAAATGTATCCATTGCTTAGGCTGAGTACCCAGAAGCAGTTCCTAAGCAGAGTCTTGCTCCAGTGACTTATTGGGTGGGTCCACTCTTAGGAGAGGGCAGTAGGCGTAGGGGAACTAAGTGAAAATTAGTCTCCGTTGGAAAGTAGCTTCAGATGATCTCTGGGGAAGCTCGCATTGAGAGCACCATGCAGCAGTCGGACCATCTGAGGAACTCTGCCCCTCTGTGCCAGTCCTTCACAGCTGAGATCACCCCCAGAGGAGAGGGCTGTCATCTTCAAGTCAGGTGGCCAACACTCAGAGTGGGCAAAAGGCATCTAGGTCATACTCCAGCAGCATCTAGTCTAGTCCAGTCCACCCTTGCACAGCTCTGACCCACTTTTCCCATTAGTTTGCTCCATCCAAACAGGGTCGTCAGGATTCTGATAAGTCACAATCTCCTCAGAAACATACAAAAGGAGGTTTAATAGAATGACCCTCAGCCTTGCTACTTGTTCCCAAGGCCATGGCTGCTATTCTTCATCTTCTGCCTTCACCACCCCTCTGGACTCTCACATTTAGCTGGCACTCCTGTTGGCTAAGTGACTTGCCTGGAAGATTGACTTAGCTTGTGCTGTCCAACCTAGGGACCTTCACATGTCACCTGACAAATGGGTTGTGGAATATACTGCCCCTAAAACCCAAAGAAGCCTACTAGGTGCTATGCTTTCCTAGTGATAGGAGGTACAGGGAGCAACAACTTGTTCTGAGGAAGGACTCTTGCTAGGCCATTAGTCCCCCTAAAACTTCAATGATGTGGCAGAATCCTAAGTCTCTAGGATTTATCACCAACCCTCTATAGAGCATGTATCTTTCCATAGCATCCAGAGTGTGTGTCACTTCTTCTCACTGGAGCCAGTTAACATGATGCAGCAGGCACTGGGCCAGTCTGATGAATTGTAGGATGTCCAGATGGTGTAGAATACTTTGGACTGTATTACAGACAGAGAATTAACATTGTCCCAGAGAAAGATGGTGAATATATCCTGTTGTCTGTTCCATATGAATGCTAACTGCTTTTGATCCGTCTTGCTTATGGGAATGAAGAAAAGAATGCGTACCCAGATCAATAGCTGCATACCGTTTACAAGGCCATGTTAATCCCTCTAGTAAATATAGGATGACTGATACAGCAGCTACAATGGAGACTACTGCTTGCTCCAACTTGCAGAATTCTGTCCACTGCAGTCTTCCATGATCCACCTGAGTTTTACAGGAGCAGACTGGTGGATTCAATGGGACTATGAAAAGGAACCACCATCTCTATTCTTTCATTCAGTTAGGGTGGCCCTAATCTTTGTCGTCCTCCCTGGAATGTGACATTGTGTTTTATTTACTATGCTGGTGGAGGAAGGGAACTTTCAGAGTGTTCTAATGGCCTTTCCTACTCAATAGTTCTCGCTCTACTGGTGAAAAAAACAAGTAAAGGTAATATATTCTGCAAACTATGTCAATTCTACTTATATTTCATCAATCAGGTAAGTTATCATAAGGTGGCTATTTTGAGACACTCCTGGGCTGGAACTCCACTTATTTCCTGGCCCCTCAAACCTAATAGGGGTATCATAATCGTGCTTTGTGTCCCTGGGTATCAGTTCGAAACTCAGACCTTGTCTCCAATAGACCTCTAGCACAAGGCTCTGAGTTTTCCTTTCCCCCAGGGCCCAGTTATGTAAACAAATAACTACAGGTCCTTCGGGGAAGAACTGGGGGAATCATTACTGTAGATAGTATACTACGATGTACACTTATTACAGTGTTGCAAAGACTGTCTTCATGAGAACTTGGCCTCCCCTTTAGTTAATGCATTCTGGGTTTCAGAATTGGCTCAGTCTCAGAAACTAAGCAAAAGATCATGACTTTCTATTGGGGAAGCTGAACTTGGCCTTGCTGGATTCCCTCTGTATAATTTCCAGAATTCCCTTGCAGGCCAGGTCCTCCTGATGGCCATCCCACTCTGTTGACTATTATGGTAATTATGGTCCCCTTGCCTTTGATCATCAGCTGCCACCACCTGGCCTCTGCTATGCTGAGAGATCCCATTTCTAACAGGAAGCTCAGTCCGGAAGTGGGATCTCCATCATTCCTACCACTGGACTCTGGTGCTGTCCATGCCTCTTGTCACCTTAGGGATCAGAGGTCATCCGGGCCTTATTGAGGAGCACTGTTAGTTGGTGGATTTTGCAGATTATGTAACAAACTCACGCTTTTCTAAGCCTTTGATCTCTTTCTATCCATTCAGGCAACTCTTCTGTTTCCTGTGGGCCACTGCTTCAGCCAAGCGTTCAAAAGCCATCTCAGCAATGTCTGAGAGCTGAGCCCCAGGGCTCGTGCCTGTGAATTGTGCCCCGTATCACCAGGGAGGGCCCTGTCCTAGAAAACTCTTCCCAACCAGCTTTACACTCTGGCTGCTCCCTATCTAGGCCCTTCTAGATCCATTCCTGATCCTGACACTCTATTATGGCCTAGTCCTGGAAGTCTGGACATAATCTGCCCCTACCTCCCAGGCCCAGCACTTCCCCAGTCAGTCTATGCTGAGATTTGACCCTAATCTGTGGTTCCAGTGGCCAGAAGCGGGGGGTAGGGACAGATCTGAGGAAGTCAGGCATTGCCTGTAGGGCCTCACTTGAGGTCTCTGCATCATCTTTAAATAAGCACAGGTCTCTGTCTGTTAACAAGGTGGGTAGTCCATGTGTGCAGACACAATGGACCAGGGAATTCTGGGGAATCAGTTGTCAAGTACATCTATCCTGATATCCCCATCCCAGTAGCAGACCCCTGCTTCCAGCATAGGTGACCCACCTTGACTGACAAGTCAGTCTTCTCAGAAGTTCTGTCACTCCTACAATTAGTCCCTGTGCTTGCTTTTTAGCTTTGTCTGACTCTGGCTGTATGAATGGAAGTCTCTTTAAATGCTGTGATTTTGTTTTAAATTGTTAATTAATACAATTGAGCCTGTCATTTTCTCTCTTTAACAAATCAATGGTGCCTAGCAAAAGCCAACCAGTTCTACAGCCTTTATAGTTATTTCCCCATACCTTGTATTGTTGATTGATATGTGCCTCCCCAAAATTTATATGTTGAAGCCCTACCCCCCAATGTGACTGTGCTTGGAGACAGGGCTTTGGAAGGGGAAATTAAGATTAAATGAAGTCATTAGGTGTGGAGAGCAGCTACAGTGTTTGGACAGTGTCAAACCTCGGACTAATGAGAGGGCACAGTCCTCTCATGGCCACGTGCAAGTCCCAGCTTGGAGGGCAGAGCCCTCACAGCACAATTATAGACAACAGCTATAGTTGTAAGCTTGAACCTATGGTCCAAACACGTGGCCCCATATGTCTGAATGACATGAGCTTGCTATAGAGTTCAGGTGCATGTAACTGAGTAGGATTGAAACCCACAAGAATGTTGTAAACATCTTGACCACACCCTTACTTTGCTTTGCGCAATCTGGCTATAAAATATAGACATGGCTTGTAGTCCGTGGTGCTGTCGCTATCTCTCCATCAGAGAGGACAATGTCCCACCGAGACCCACTTTTTATTATCTTGTCTGTCTTTTCTCACCACCCCCACTCAGGTTCACCCTTGGCTGTGCTGGCATGGCACAATTAGGGTGGTGCCCTAGACCAGTGGTCGGCAAACTGCAGCTTGCGAGCCACATGAGGCTTGAGAGATGAGGTTTGACACCCTGTTGACTAAATGAGTTTGCCGACCATGGGATAGGGGCTTAATCACAAGGAACAACAATAGCCTGTAATTATTGGAATCAGGAGTCTAACCAGTGGTCGGCAAACCCATTAGTCAACAGAGCCGCATGTGGTTCTTGAGCCGCAGTTTGCCGACCACTGTCCTAGGCCAATATGCTTTACATCTTTAAGAGAGAGAGCGAGCAGGAATGCATGTGTGCAGAGGAAGTCATGTGAAGACACAGCTAAAGGTAGCCACCTGCAAGCCAAAAAGAATGTCCCAGGAGAAACCAAATCTGTGGTCACCTTGATCTTGGACTTTCTGCCCAAAGAACTGAGAGAAAATAAATTTCTGATGTTTAAGCCACCCAGTCTCTAATATTTTTGTGGCAGCCTGACCAGACCAATATACCTCCCAATCGCACAAGACATTGAACCAGCTGGTGCATCCCTTTCCAGCTCACTTGGGTAAAAATCTTAGCACTCACACTGGTACGGCCCTCAAGAAACTACCAATACCCCACCTATCACCAGCAATTAGATCTTTATTGCAATCCAGAAAGGATACTAAGGGGCATGGAGGAGGTTCGCTGTTACATGCTGAGCTGCCCAGCAATCAGACCATGAGATGGGCATGAGCCTGCAGGAAGCTAATGAGGGAATGCTCATGGAATCAATACCTGTAGGAAAGGGAAGGCAGCAAGATGGGACAGAGGGAGGAACCGGGCAGCAATGCAGTCTCTTCAAAGGCTGCAGCCAGCAGCACAGGGAACTGAAGCTAGAATGGCTTTTCCGAGTTGTGCCAAGCTGAAATAAAGGCCCAGGACTTGGCACCTTTGCATGGACCAATCATTGGCATACCCTGGGAAAGGGGCAGGACTTTGGACAAGATGACTTTCTTCAATGAGGGCGATTTCTAAGGAGACAAACAGGTGAGGACTGTCTGCTGACCAGCCTCCCACAGTTAGCAGCAGAATTCTTCCCGATATTCTGGACTGCTCAGCTTGGAGTCTACTACCCTCAGCTGAGCCAGTCTAGGAGAGGAGGCCTTCCATGATGAGAGTGGGAGTTAAGTTTCGGGCCAGGGACAGCCCTGCTCAGTTCTTCAATGCCAGATTGGGAAGTACTCAATTAGGCTGTTTTATGCCAAAGATTTTTTGGGAAAGAAATAAATTAGGAACCATTAACTAAGATACCTATTTTCTCTCTTTTGTTTGCCTTTTTAAAAACAAGCTGGAAAATATGCTTTAATTAACCTGCTTTTCATTTGGAAGCAGCAGCAGCAGAGTTTCTGAGCATGTCAACTGCTTGACGATGGGACGGGAGAGAGCTTGTCAAACATCTCCCTACACGGGCAGGAAAGCAGCGTGGGGAGGTGAAAGGTTGGGTAGGAGGATTGCTCAGACCCGAGAAACTATCTGCAAGGCTCTAATTGGGCTGGCTCCCAAAATGTGCGGGGACAGAGAGGACGCAGGAATAAACAGTTTTCCAGCAAGGGGCCTGTGAAGAGAGCAGGAGCAAGGTGCAACCAAGACCCCCCACAAAGCAAGGCAAGGGCCTGAGGATTAGGTGAGATTTCAGTATGAGGCCGGGGCAGCCCCTGGGGGCTGATGTCTATGGAACTCCCTATTTCAGGCTCAGGTCCAGGCCACTTCCCCCCCGCCCCTCCACCACCCTACCTGCACCCTACCCTACCCATCTGCAACATCACTGTGGGGGAACTGCTGGTGGGGGAAGAGGGAGGATTACTGAGCATGACATTCTTAGGAAGGAGGCTGAGGAGGAAGATCAGGAAGAGCAAGCTCCTGGAGGATGTCCAGAGAGCAAGGCCAAGGTCATGAAGAAGGGAAGGGAGAGGGGGTGAATGTCAGTAGATGCAGTCAAAGAAGGTCACTCACAGCTTTGGGGCAGAAGAGAAAGCTTGGGGTAGGAAATGGAATAAGTGGAGGTAAAAAGAGCGGTTTGCTTTCCCAGCTCATTCCCTACTTTCTGTTTCTCCACTTTCCACTTCTCAGCAGTTTTTTTAGCAAGTTGGATGGGCCGTGCAAGGGGGCAAGCACCCCTCATCTCCCCATTGCTCCCTGCTGTTGCCCTCTGGTCTCTACCCAAAGTGGGTGCCCAGAGGACGGCAGGCAAAGCTGCACATCCTTCCAGCCTCCATGGTTAATTCCACTGTCTTCCTGCTCCCTGGTCCTTGCAGTGAGGGAACTCCCTATAAGCCAAGAGTGCATTCCCCTGGCGTCCTGGACATTACAGCTCAGAAGCTCTGTTGAGGGGCCTGGTGTCATTCACTTACTCATCCTTTTTGCACTTATTAATTTCTCAAGCATGTGCTTGGAGTGAACATATTTTAGGAAGAATTTCAGGGAGTGGTATAGTTAGATTGAATTTTTAGAAATCCCAGTCTATTAGCAGAGGGGAAAATGAAAGGGAAGGTCAAGAATGGAAGCAGAGAGATGAGTCAGGAGGCTATTGAAGAGGCCAAAACAAAAGTTGGGGAGGGTTTGGCAGTGTATTGCAGAAGTAAAGAAATAGTTGTCAAATAAGCAGAGTGGGTTTTGAGAGATTCTGTGGCTATCCTCAAGATGATGAGGGTGATAATGACATTGATGCCAGAGTAAAAAATAAAAGAGCAAGTCATGTTCACTTTGTGACCATTTCCCTTCCTTGTATGTGTTATTTGGCAATGGGGATCTGGGAGCACAAATGGCAAAGCATATTATGCTTTGTGTTGTGGTCATAGTAGATAACCTCTGACCTATGACTGCTCCTCCCTCTCAAGTTTTTGCAGGATGTGAAAAGCTGAGCTGGCCCCTTGGGAGTAGGAATGAGAAGTACTCCTAGAAATAGAGATAAATCAGAGCTGACATGTTCATTGCAGATTGGAACCCCCACCCACTACCTCACCCCAACCCCCAGGTCACACATGGTTACTAAAGTAGGTGACCACACGTCCTGCTTCACACAGCCCCCCCCTGCCCCCATTAGAGTTGTCATTCACACATAATTACTAATGCAGTCCCCATCACTCTGAAAAGGGTCCCAGTTTGGATGATAAAATATGTTTACCTTACACATTAACTGTAGCCTACTTTCTCTCCGAGACCGTATGCAATCCCAAAATTCCCAACTCACTTGCTTTCTAAGCAACAACTGTCAGTCTATCAGGCATGGAAGTCTACTCGCCACCTTTGATCAAAGAAACAGTATAGACCCAATATGAGCTGGACAATTCCAGGTGTGCAATTGGTCCCTCCACTTCTTCATGTGACAGTTGTAACAATAGTGTTACCTGCCACAGGGAACGTGAGCAGCCAATCAGGTGGAGTGTGGAAACATGCTGCACAGGGGGTGGTGGTTTATCGTTACCGATGGGCAGAGCAGTTGGCACTGCAGAGTCTCAGGGCTTGTGGCACCTGCCTTGCTTCTGCTTGAGTAGGAGACCACGATCCTCCTCAGGAAAAGGCTGCTGACGCCACCAGCTCCTCCTGGAGTTTAAACCTCTCCTCCCTCATCCTCTCCTCCTTTGGAGACAAACAGCGCCTCCTCGGTCACCCCGCCCCCTCAGAGCAACTCCATCAGGAAGCCAGACTTCTCTTTGTACTACAGCAAAAACACAATTCTTACTGTCGCTCCCCTGGGACCCTCTGTGGCAACATACAGACAGATTTGAAGTTGCAAGTGTGTTTAATGCTTGAGGGTCTCATCTCAGTTCAAGGACATTATTTAAGTCCTCAAGAAGATGGGAACAAAGTTTTGATACAGAAACAGATTCTTAACAGACTTGAATGAGGAAACAGCACAATCCCACCCAATTGTAGCAGCCCACTCTACAAAGAGAGTGAAGGAAGGAGCCATTGATTAGGAAGCCTGAGTTCTAAGCCAGCCAGGAGCCAGACACCTGACCTAGGTTGGTACCACCTCCTTGACTGGTGGCACGCAGGGGTTATGGATGAGTGAGCACAGTGGGCAGTAAAGCACATGTAATTGAGTTGTGAAGGACAGAAACATGGTGTGGGGAAATGCCCCTTGAAAGATTCCTGCCTGGAGGAGGTGTCACCTGGCCAAATCAGAAAACCCAAAGTAGATAGAGCTCACCGCCTGATCTACATTCATTCATTGGTAAGCGTGAATGAATTCATTACCATCTTTTCTCCTTTTCAAACGAGCTATGTTATTTCAAAACAAGCCATAAACTTAGCTGCAGATGTGAAGGGAGTTCGGGCTTTAGGAAGGATGGAAAGAGTTTGTCTTCTGGGAGCTCCTGGAGGAAGGAAACATGAGGCAGATGGCCCCTGAGATTATGGACTCCTCGTGGGTTCTGGCAGGACTTGGCCCAGAGCCTGGGTAGAAAACTGGCTGAGCTTCACCAAACCAACTACACCATCTGTGCTGCAGGCAGTGGGACCTGAAAATGCCTGGGCTGGGAGAGAGTCAGGGTGGGAGGCAAGGTGAGCTTAGTGGGGCCTGATTTTGGAAAGTGCCTGTTATTCTGAAGGAGTAAGGCCTGCAAGCTGGGCACATGAGCGAGAGGTAGACGGCAAGGTCATTTGATTGTGTCATTAGGAAGTTTGGCTCTCCTCCTGATCCCTAACTTTGCAAAATCAGGAGTACAACCTTGCTACCTCTCCCCGGGGTGATCTGGTGCTAGATGCTTAAGCTCAGAGCATCTTCTTCACCCTTGTATCTTCTGGAGGTGAGCACAATGCACGCAGTGATCCCCTCCCAGCTGCTTATTATTAGAACGATTGAGGACACTCTATAAAAATACTGATGCCCGGGCCTCTGCCAGAGCCTCTGAATTGATTGGTCAAGGCAGGGGGGTTGGGAATTTTCATAGGTTCCCAGGTGATCTAAAGTGTAGTCCAGGCTATGAACCCTTGCACCAGGTCATCTGTGAATGTGAGCGGAATGAATGAAAGAGCCAATGAATGAGCAGGAGAATTGGAGGTGAATGCCAGCTCTCATTCACAATAGCAGCACCTCCTGTAGGGTCACTGGCAACGCCATTGGCCCGGCCTCATGAACAAGTCTGTGCAGGAGGCCAAATTATTTATCAGGAGGCTCCTTGGTGAACCCACCATTGGCAAAGGGAAATTGGCTGTTGATGATAGAATCTTCACAACAAACTACTATAGTTGGGTGTTATACTATCCTTTCTGTTAACTTGGTTCAAGTGCTTTTATGCATATTTCTACATTTCATTCTCAAAACAAACCAGGGTCATAAGCAAAATAGATGTTTTTATTGGTGTTTCACAGGTGAATAAAATGGCATGCTCCCCACCCCCAAACTGATGTGAGTTGTCCCAGGTCACTCAGTGCCCTGGTGTGGAACCAAGGCCTCTATGCATTGGATTGGGTTAACCAGAAGCCGAGGATTAACCTGGGAGTCTGACATCTAACTCTGCTCCTCATCACACAGCATACACATGGGCTGGGGTAACACAACCAGGCATCCAATTAAGCAGATAGCATATTCAAGAGGATCCCCTCTCCTCCGTTGTGATCTTGTAGCAATGATAAGGAAATGCAGAAGCAGAGAGTTAAATCACAAATTCAATAAACATTTCTGCCATTGCCTGCAGCCTGATTTCTATCAAGGCCCAATGACTTCTTGCATTAACTTGTTGAGTGATGGCAAACTTCTGTGAGAGCCTCATGGGAGATGATTTTCAATGCAAGTTGAGCACGTGCACAAACACAAGCCTTCTCGGGTGGTACCCCAGCTCCTTTTCTCTCTTTCTCTCCTGTGTGCACATGTACACATCCTCCTCACAATGTCATAACGTCCGTGTAAATTGGATCTTTAATATCGTTCAGATAAATGGCTTCAGAAAGAACATGGACACAATAGACTGTCTCTGAGTTAACATGATAGACTCTGCCTCCCAAATTGGCTCCGAGAAATGAGCAGGAAGGAAGGAAGGATCAGACGAAATAATAAACCTGCTTACCTGCTCATTAATTTAATCTCCCCCATCCTCTCTTCGCCTGTGGTTTCTCTACCCATAAAATAAGTAACTTCGAAGTCCTAGATGAAAGGGAAACTAGGCCTGGCAGCTTTAAGATTAAAGGAGAATTTTTCGGATCAGTCTTTGGTTTTCTTCTCTCTCTTTCCCATTCTCTCTTATTTTGTTCTTTTAATCTCAAAGGTGACTAAGGAGGCTTGTCCTTTTGTTCTCATCTCTGCTGAGCTGGTCACCCCAAAGCCTCCCCTGGAAGAGCATCAGGCAACCTGAGGCCTGGGATAGAAGGTGCAGGTGGGGCACCTCTCAGGGAAATGGCCCACAAAATCACTGAGCAGCGTTTGTTGTTTGGGTGATGTACAGGTGCAGGGAACCTACTTCTTATATCTTGGGTAAGACCCAATCTTGGCAGATTCTTGGGTACCTCCTCTATACCCCCCTTTATGGGTAGCTCTAGCAGTTAAAAGGCTTGAGATAAGGTAGGGAAGACCCCGGTTCATCTGGCCTACAGACTCTTAGGAGAGTTCAATGGTGACATCATGTCTTCTCACTCATGGGAACAAGACTCTGGACATCTTCAACATTGTTCAAACCAAGACCCAAGGTCAATCCCTTCTTCTCAGTGTAACTAGCAGAGATGAGACAGCCTGCTGTTCTACTTTAGCGCTGATTCAGAGAGTTTGTTCTAAGACGTTCTCTATCTTCTTGGGAGCTCCTGGCATCTCAGGTAGTGAGCATCTGCCTATGAGCTGGGTAACCAGGTCCTTATTCATTACTCTTGCTCCAAGGGTATCTCGTGCATCCTCCCCAAAGTCTAGCAAGAAGAAGTAAGACAAGGTGCATAGATACTCCCTGCAGCTGGCCTTGCATATGCACAGCGGTAGAAGCTCAGCTGTATGTGATGAT
Source organism: Corynorhinus townsendii (assembly GCA_026230045.1). Classification (NCBI taxonomy): domain Eukaryota; kingdom Metazoa; phylum Chordata; class Mammalia; order Chiroptera; family Vespertilionidae; genus Corynorhinus; species Corynorhinus townsendii. The sequence continues at coordinate 81,826,417 of JAPDVU010000008.1, forward strand.
CACAGCTTCAGGCCGCCTTAGCCAGGTGGTTGGATCCATCTCAGGGCTGAGGGGCAGCCCCAGGACCCCTCTCGCACAGCCCTCTGGGATATTGCCAGCAGTTATGGTGAATTCCAACCAGAGGTTGAATTTATTTATAATCCTTGAACCCACAGCAACAAGAACAGAAAATAAAGAGAGAATTTGGAAGTTATCTCAAGATGGGAATAACAGCAAGTGAGAAGGGGCATTTGGGAGAAAAAGTAGATAAAACAGACCACTGCTTCTGTGATGCCCCAAGTACTCAGTACATTTGCCAAACAAAACACTTCAACCGCCTATATTACACATTATTTACTATCTCACTTAACTATAGTCCTTTGAGGGTGAGGAGGGTCTTATTTTTCTTTCTACCTACAGCACTTAGCACAATATCAATACCAACAGACAAATATCAATAAAGATATATTAAATAAACGAGTGAAGGAACAAATGAATGAATAACTCATGGTCCTGAAAAAATGGTGATGCCAGTGACAGAAATAGATGATAAAAAGCTAGGCCACATGGATACATGGGACAGATTGACAGCTGTCTGAGAGGAGGGATTATCCAAAAAACATGTGCGTGTGTGTGTGCACATGCATGCGCCACATAGAGACAGACAACAATGTGGTGACAGCTGGAGGGAAGGGAAGTGGGGGTAGGTGGAGGTGGGCAAAGGGGGGACATGGGGACGGAAAGAGACTTTGCAGATTATGTTTTATTGAGCTGTACACTTGAAACCTGTATGGTTTTGAGAACCAATGTTATTCCAATAAATGCAATTTTTTAAAAAAGCTAGGCCAGTGTAATAAGGAAGTTGTTTTAAAATAACAATAGGTTTCATCTCAATATAAGAACTTTATAGAAGAACTTTCTCAGCTCTGCTTCCTGGGGAGGTGAGGGGAGAGTGAGGTAAGACAGTTCCCGTTTGTCCCAGGTCCATCCTACCATCCTATGCGACCTCAACACAGCCTGGTGACCAGGAGCAGCTAGCATCCTCCTGGGCAGGAGAGGAACCGGTCTTAGAAAAGTTACATCGCTCACCTGAGCAACAGGGCTGGGAAGAGGCAGAAGTTGAAACCAGGCTCACCTGATTCTGCAACCTCAATGCACTTACTGCCCCTTGACAGCAAACATCCACCGCCCGCCCTCCCCTCGCCCCCCTCCGCCCCCCGCCCCCTCCCGAATCTGTGTAGCTGTGGAGCTCAGTGCCCTTGCCTGTTACTCCTCACCCCGGAGTGTTTGGCTCCTGCACCATAAGAAACCTCCTCCCTCAGACCTCCTCTTTGGAGGTCAGCACATCCCCAAATGGAGAGGTCACGCCCAAGGCTTTTTCCAGAGCTCAGACCTGCCCCTGAGGAGATGGGAGCTGAGGGATGGGTGGCTGCTTCCTGGGCAGGCCTGGGCCTCCGTGCCCTCGGGGCCTGCTCTCCTAACACTTCCTTGGCCTCCTCTTTTGTTACACAGGTGGGCAAGGATTCACTTTGCCCTAAGAAATAACTGGCCCCTGCCCAGCTCCTGGGAGACAACCTCTAAGCCCTTGGAATGTCCACTGAGGCCTGGGGCCACTCAGTATCAGCCCAGCCCCTGCAGGGGCTGAAGACTGAGGTCCACAGGAGGCGCCCATGCCTGCCTGGCTGTCCCAGACACCAACTGGGCACCAGCTCCTGTTTCCCCATGACAGTGCTGGTGCCTGTGCCAACCATGGCTGCTGAGAGAAGGGATTGTTTCTGGAGACTTCCCTGGGAGTGGACAACTGGAAGCACAGCCTGGGACCCTCCTGGACCCGCCTACGTGCCTTCCTGTGCGGATTGTAATCAGGACCCTTTTTCTGTAATAAACTACAACACTGAGTAGAACAGTTTTCTGTCTTTCTAGTAAACGATTGAACCTGATCGTGGTCTGGGGACTCCTGGACAGCACTTCTCTGATCCATTGCTCCCGCCTGCTCCTCTCCTCACCTCTTGTTTCAGATCTGGGACTGGCTCTCAACACATTCCTCTGTCCCTGCACTTTGCACCTTTGTCTCCAAGTTGGCCTTGTCCAGGGATGGCAAATGCCACATCCGGACCCATCCCAGCCACGTCCATGATTTGTTCTTGCTCCTAGAGGACCGCAGCCCAGCTGAGTGCGTAGTTGCCCCAGAGGAGAGAGGGGAGAGAGTGCCCCACGGAGCGGAACAACTACTTGGTAGAGGCTCCATAGATACCATGAAGGGGAGGGCAAGAAACGTACAGACGGCCTTACAGTTCTCTCAAGCCCTGAGATGCTGGTTGATAGAGGTGTCCACTTGGTTTGGATGCTGTCAGTTGGAAGCGATGACAGGGTTTTCAAGTGGAAATGTCCTCACAAGTGCCCACAGAGAGGGATGGTCAACAAGTGAGAGAATGCTCTCAGGACTGGGCCCTACTTGGGCAGGGGAGGCAAATGGGGCACTCAGGCTACAGGCAGAGCCTTGGGAGCCCAGAAAACCGGCCAGTCAGGCTGCTTTTGAAAGGTCAGCTTTGTTTTCCAGAACTTGCTGGGGAAGACTTCCTTCCCCTCCCTGCCAGCCTCTCTTCCCACCTGGCACCAAAGGACCTCGCCTCAGAGTCACAATTATGAAAGCCATGCAAGGATGCTAATTGCTGCATCTGACCTCCCTTCACATAACAAGAGAATCGCTCTCCCTAATTAGCCCCTCGCCAGTAGACCAGCAGAGCCAAGTGTTTATTGTGGGATGAATGCACTTACTGTAAATTTTGACATGTGCTGTGGAGAGATGTTGGGTAAATAGACTTCAGAGGCCTGGGTTGTTTAAATAATGAGTGCCCAGTGCTGTGGGTGATCGGGTGGCGGGGAGCGAGACAGGAGAGAAGCAGAGACTCCTGGAGCAGTGCTCAGCTCAGGACCAGGTCAGGCTGGTCTGGGGGAAGCAGGGCAGGCATCACGGGAGGAGGGCCGGGGGCCAGGAAGGAGGAGAAGGTGTGCTGGGCACCCTCTCCTCACCCAGTGGGACTTCCTGCTCCCCTTTCATGCAGAAACTCCCCCCCATAACCCACACCCATTCACGTGGATTCCTGGTCCCTTGGAAAAGGTTCTGGGCAACAATGATAACTCGTTTGTAAAACAAAGACAGGGGGAGAAGGGTCGGGGGACAGTACCGCCCTCCCTCCTCCCCACCCCTGTGGATTCTGAGGCCATTCCTGCAGGGATAGGCCCCTTGTATGGTTGTTGACATCCTGTTCCTTCCCAACAATGGGAGGTGAGTACATGGAAGCCTGATCTCCATGTACTTCCTGGTGGGCCAAGGTATCGGAGGAAGTCACCCCACCCCAAGCCCTAAGACACCCTAAGACATGTAAGAATGGGCATGCTGGTTTGCAATCCCTGCAGGCCTAGTCCATACACTGTGAGAGATGTCTATTCACCTCCAGCCCACAGGCTCAGGCCCAGAGGGCTCACCACAGCAGGTAGCACAGCAATTGCTAGCTCCATTTCTCTCCATTCCTAGGTCATAGGTTCCAACCGTGGATGGGGGTTGTGGGACAAGCATACATAGGGTCAAGGAGGCAGAGGGACTCTTAGCAACGACCCAGACATCAGGGCCCATAGAGCCAACGCTTGTTTCAGACACACAGCCCAGACCCGGTCCCTGCTTGTCAAGTCTACACCTCACCCCCCACCTCTGCTTCTCTTTGTTTCCATTCCCAACTGAAGGACTCCCAATGTAGGTCCTAAACATGAAGGGTCTTTTGGCAACACTGGAAGGCATTCGCCTTTCACCTGGGGGTGGGCCCTGGAGAACCCGAGTGAGCGAGAAGAAGGACAGACATGAGACCAGCAGTCAGGAGGCACACAGGGCAGTGGGCAGGCAGGCAGCGCGGGATCCAGCACAGCACTGCCCGGGGAGGCTGTGCCTGCCCAAGGCTCTAACTGAAGCCTGTGCATGGGCAGCACAGACCCAGTCAGGCTTTTGTGGCAAACAAACCCACATGTCAGAGTCCTCCACACAACAGCCATTTGTTCTCACTCAGCGCACCTACTCCACATGGGCCTGTGGGGGCCTCTGCTCCCTCAGTGGCAGGGAGAGGACCAGATCCGGCCACAAGGCTCTGCCTGAGCCAGAGACTGGGACCTGGGGAATGTTTGGGGAAGAGCTGTTTACCCTCAGGCATGTCAGAGGGAAGACAGAAAACAGCATTCCTAGTACAGCCTTCCAGCCCGGCACCCCTTCCCTCCCATGCCTGCACAAGATGTGCAGATGGGGAAACTGAGGCCGGGAGAGGGCTGTGGTGGCTCGGGGCACACGGAGCTCCTGCCATGCTGCCTCATCAGCTGCTTCCCGCACAGCCAGCCCCTGGCTGTTCTGGTGCTCACTGGCTCCTTCTCCCTTGTGGTTTTTATTTCATATTCTCCCCTGTTCGAGGAACTTCCAAATGTCATTCTCTCTAGTTTTTCGCCTCCACATAGGCCTTCTCTCCTTTGTCTCTCCTGCCGGCAGTGCGTTGGCCACGAAGGGCCTGTTCCTCCTCCACGGGGCACGCTGACCTTTCCCTGGCTCCCAGGACAAAGCTGCCAGGGCTCCACGCCTGGCTGGGAGCCAGGTAATTGCTGTCCTTGTTAGAGTCCGCAAGTCCGCCTCGCCTAGGCCAGGGCCCTTCCGCCCCTAGCTTGCTGGAATCAGGCTGCAGATGGGCGGCTAATGAGGTGACCAATTAACAAGCTAAAATATCGAAGGGGCATTTTCTCCCTGGCCCCGCTTTGGGCCCTTTGTTCCTCCTTGGGATTCTGCTCTGTGGCAGGGCGCTGGGACTGCTCCCAAGCCTGACCCTGTGGGAAACTGACTCGCTCAATCACGGTCACAAGACCCCATTCCCCAACTCCCTCACTTTGGGGGGCATCAGAGCAAGGCAGGCTCCTGCCTCCCAGGAATAAGACTATAGCTCCCCACACTGACCGCTCCGGGGGGCGATGTAACAAGCGCGATGGAGGCCTCTGCGTGGGCAGGTGCTGTGCTGGGCAGGCCTGGCCTCAGGCCCGGGTGCCAGGACTTGCTCATCAAGGCCCTGCCCTTGGAGCACCTTTCTGTGAATTTTCTGTCTTGCTCGGGTGCCTCGTACTGGCTAGACCTGGCCACACAGAACAGGTAGGAGCCCCTGAACCCCATGTGAGCCCCATCCCTGTTTCTCCCCTTCCGGACAACCTCTGACTCTCTCTCCAACCCCCACACACGGCTGCCCACTGCACTGAGGTGCCCCCCACCTATAGTTGGCTCCCAGGTGTGGAATGGCGAGCAGATCATTCTTTGGCCATAGCAGTGTTACTGCCAAAGGAGTCCCATGAGATTGGCTTTATTGTGAACTGTGCTGATACACTCACTTTGTGTGACTGGAATATACAGACAGAGGCCCCGCCCCACAAAACATCCCCAGGATTCAATACACCCTCAGGTGGCCCTGACCCAGATATAGTCATGGGAAAAATGGACAATTCTCGCCCCATGGCAGGTATGGTCACAAGCATTAGTGAAAAGAGGACTAGAAGGAAGAATAAAATAGGGCATGCCAGAAAATAGAGCATGTGTATTTGAGAATCCACACAGGAACCTGACCTACTGTGTGATGTGAGGTACTCTGATCAGCTCCATTTTACAGATGAGAAAACTGAGACACAGACGTCGGATTCTTGCCCATGGCTTCTACTAGAACCAGAAACAGACTATGTAACCTGCTCACCTGGGAACCCATTAAGTGTAGAACTTCCTCCATCTGCTCAGGCTGAAGCAGGAATACTTGGGCTTGGAAGCAAGGGTCACCAACAGTGAAGATAATTTTAGTAGCAAGTGCGAGAAAGCCCTGCACAAACAGACTCAAAGGGAAAAGGGGGACAGAGAGAAACTGATTGGCTCTTAAGAGGTCCAGGGGTGTTTCCCTTCAGCTTGGATCGGGTACTCAGATGATATCAGGAGAGTCAGTCTCTCCTTTCTCTTCACTAGCCTTTTGTAACGACAGTATAGCTTACACGGAGTAAAGTGTACAGTGCACGCTTAGTAACGTTTTACATGCAACATCACAGCTCCAAGACATAGAAAGTCTAGATCCCATAGGGCTTTCTTTCACCCCATAGAGTCCGCAGCCTCTTAAGAGTAGCCCCTGTGCTGACTCTGTTGCCACAGATTGGTCTTTCCTGCCTTGATTTCACGCAAATATCAGGTTACACAGTGGCTCTTCGCTCAGTCAAGATTATGATTGCAGAATGTGTGCCTCTTGTTGTAACAGGAGTCTGTTCTTTTTATTTCTGTGCAGTACTCTATTATATTAATACTAGAGGCCCAATGCACAAAATTTGTGCAAGAGTAGGCCTTCCTTCCCCTGGCTGCCAGCACCAGCTTCCCTCTGGCATCTGGGACCCGGGCTTCTCTTGCAGCCCTGGCTTCATCCAGAAGGTTGTCCAGAAGGACATCTGGTCTAATTAGCATATTACTCTTTTATTATTATAGATAGGGTGTCCCCAAAAATGTATACGCACACTTTGAATAATTATAAAGGCAGTGTTTATTAAAGTACATTTCATTTTCAAAAGTGAGTTATCAGCTGATAAAGCAGGTATACACTTTTGAGGACACACTATTTATCACTAATTATTGTTGATAAACACATAGCATGTTTCCAATTTGAGCTACTATGAATAAAGCCACTATGAATATTTTTGTGTATGTCTTTGGTAAACAAAAACACTAATGTCTGCTAGGTATGTATACTCAGGGGTAGAGTTGCCAGAAAATCAAGCGTGTGTATGTGTAGTCTTAATAAATACTTCAAAATCATTTTCCTGGAGCAGCATCCCAACTTACACCCCTACTAGCATTTTTAATTGAATTGTTTGCCATTTGCTTACTGATTTGTAGGAGCTCTTTATATGAGTATTATAGTCCATTTTTTATATATGAATTATAAATATCTTGTCCAAATTTTTAGCTTGATTTTTCTCTCCCTTAATAGTGTCTTTTTAAAAAATCCTCACCCAAAGATATGTTTTTATTGATTTTTAGAGAGGGGGAAGAGAGAGGGAGAGGGGGGGAGACATTGATATGAGAGAGAAACATCGTACCACTGCCTCCTGTCCATGCCCGGACTGGGAATCAAACCCAAAACCTTTTGGTGTCTGGGACAATGCTTCAACCAGCTGAGCCACCTGACCAGGGCTTGATACTGTCTTTTTATGAATAGAAGTTCTTAATTTTAATAAAGTCCAATTTAATATTTATTTTCTGTTTAGTTTGTGTGTGGAGGTGAGTGGGTGGGTGTGTATATTCTCTTTTGTTCTCTTCTAGAAACGTGATTGTTTTAGCTTTCATACTTAGACCTGTGATCTTTCCTGCATTGCTTTATTGTGAATGGTGTGAACTAGAGGTCAAGCTTCATTTTCTTCCACATAAATAACCAGTGAACCCAGCACCTTGCATTAAAAAGAGAGTCCTTTCCCCCACTGAATTGTAGTGGAACATTTGTTGTTGTAACTCAGGTCATTGTATATGTGTCTCCACTGTTATATACTCTTTATCAGCCACTGATGCGGTCTCTCCATGTGCTATCCAGATAGTCAAGTGTGGCCCTGGCTGGGTGGCTCAGTTGGTTGATCATCATCCCCGTACACTGAAAGGTTGTTGATTGGATTCCCACTCAGGACACATACCTAGGTTGTGGATTAGCTCCCTTATCGGGGCACGTAAGGTAAGGAAGCAGCCTATCTATGTTTCTCTCTCACCTCTCTCTCTCTCTCTTCCTCCCTCTCTAAAATCAATGAAAACATATCTTATGGTGAGGATCAAAAATAAGAAAGAGAGAGATAGTTGAGTGTGGTCCCAGTCTCACCTGTAATCAACTTAGCAGCACCAAGTAAAACGAAACAGACACTTCCCATCAGTATTCCCAGCATTGCATTTGGGTTTCCACACTAATCCTTGAGTCAGTCACTCTGTAAAATGTTGATTGGCCAGCATTTGGTCATGTGCCCATTCCTGAAGGTGGGTAGAGGGTGTGGAGAGGAACCCACTCAAACCACTTGACTGTGGTGGGTAAGGTGTGTCTCTTTGAAGGAAACGTAGATGCTGCAACCAAGGAGAGGGAAGAGGATGCTGGGCAACAAAGCAGAACTGGAGAGACTGCGGCCTTCCAAGGTCCCCTGCAGTGTTCACGTTGTCACTGACCTCCTCCCGCAGCATTCCTGGGCACCGGGCCCTGTGCGAAGCAGTGCCAGTGGCACAGAGAGGCTAAGATCTGGATGTGCCCACCTCTAGTGACAGGTGAGATGAAGGAAACCCGAAGAATGGCTCTCGGGTTAACAAGAGAACCGTGGGCAGTACTGGGTCCCTCCAGTCGCACGGTCAGGCTGCAGGGGGGCAGGTCTGCAGAGCTGTACTCTCACCTCACTTTCCCAGGTGTGATCTCCACTGAGCGATCGCTCCAGTGGGGACGAATGACATGGGAAGAGCTGAGCAGGGGGCTATATTTCCAATAGGCAGCAGCCAGTCAGGCCCAGTAGTAAATGGATTTGCTGGGCAATCAAAGTCAAATCCCTTGCTTTCCCCACCCTTAGGCGCCCCTGCCAGGAGCCCTCATTGCACACAAAGTACCCACTCTGCAACCTCCTCCCTGAGTCCTCAGAAATCAAGGTGAGCCAGGCTCCCTGCATCCCCTCCAAGGAGACCAGAGTGATCCTCTCCTGGGAAGCTGTGCCCCCATGGGAAGGGGGTGCCTGGAGAAGGGCACAGAGTGGACGCAGACATAGCAGAGGGAGCCTTCCCCTGGCTAGAGTGCAGAAGATGTCAAGCAACAGTGTCAGGTTTAATCAGCCTGTGAGGTGTCACGGCGCATGGACAGGGTGTGCATAGCACTCATTTGGATGGGCAATTGTGCGTGCCATGGAAAGGAAACAGCATTTCGTCGTGGCTGGGACGAGGAACAAGCCGTCTGTGGGGACAGGCTGCACTCCTCCTAGAGTCTGTGAAGATGTTTTCTTCCCCTTTTGTTGCCATCTCAGGGTGACCCTGTGGCTCCTTGAAAACCCAGTGGCTCAGAAGTAATGCCTGGCTTTGCTTTTTCTGCTGCTCCGGGCATGCAGCCAGGAGGGGGAGGCCAGGCTCTGGTCCCAGGCCTGCAGCTGCCCGTGGGGTGGCGTGGGCAGTGGGATTGGACTGCAAACCTGGGTTTTCTGAGCGGGATCCACAGAGAACCCATCCTCTGCCCGTCCCACGTTGTTGTGCGATCACAGCCGGGGACTGACCTGAGAGTGGACAGGGCTATTGGAGGGTGACACCCTTCCCCTTCTCCTGGAAGCATCCCGAAGATATGCCATTGCCCTTAAGCAGCAAGACAGCCACATGAGCGAGTGGCATCAGGGACTGCGTACCTCTGATGAGTCCTCACTCTCTCAAACAGTGCCTGTGTGGCTTCGCCTGTCCCTCACCAGTTTCTCTCCCACATGTGGGTAATGGGACACCCCAATCGCAGCCATTTGTGAAAGTTGGGACTTGTCAGCCTTTACTCTTGACTCCTGGCCCATCTCCCAGGCACAATGGGTTCTGGCCATCAGGCCCAAATACCCTGGGACTGTCCCCTAGACCCCAGCCTGCCCTGGCAGAGTGCTCTGGGCCTTCTTCCTCCTGTCTCCCCCACTCCCCCTATCCCCACTACCCCCCGCAGCTCACTCACCCTCCTCCTCAGGCTCCCTGCACTTGGTCTATTTCAGCCCCTATGTCCTATTAAAATCTTCTTCTGCATCCACTTCCTCTCCTTCCCTGTTCTCTCCTCCCTCTTTATCCTCCCTTCTCCTCCTCTCCCTGCTTTCTCTCCCCACTCACTCCTTCTCCTCCCACTTTAGTCCTTCGCTCCTCCTTTCATCCCACCGCAGTTCACCTATTTTCCAGAGAACTGTCTCCAGGGAACAGGCACAGTTCCTCCACCCAGCGCCTCCCTCACCCCAGCTATTCCCGCCTGGAGGGTTTTCTGGCTGATGGCCACTGAGTGCTTCCCGAGCATGCACCTTGCAGCACGCACAGGAGGTCACACACAGGGACAAGGGCCACCACAGGAGTCACACAGGACGGGGCTATCACCAGGCCCTGCCTTCCTCTGTAGGCAGCAAACAGGGGTCCTTGAAATTTAGAGCAGAAGAAACCTTAGAAATACATTTTCTGGCCTCAGGACCCATTGCAACCCTAGTCAACACCAACAATATAGCATGGTTGTTATTTAAAATAATATATTATTAGATATTAATGTCTATATAATATTAGATTGTGTCAATATTATATTTCCATATGCTATTGTATAGTACCTACACTATAGTATAGTAATTATATTATAGAACCAGAGGCCCAGTGCACGAAATTCATGCATGGGGCAGGGGTGGGGGGGCTGCCCCTCAGCCCAGCCTGCACCCTCTCCAATCTGGGACCCCTCGAGGGATATCCAACTGCCCATTTAGGCCCGATCCCACCAGTATGACAGCCCTCTCACAATCCAGGACTGCTGGCTCCCAACTGCTGGCCTGCCTACCTGCTTGATTGCCCCTAACTGCTTCTGTCTGCCAGCCTGATCACCCCCTAACCACTCCCCTGATTGATGCCTAACTGCTCCCCTGCTGGCCCGATTGCCCTTAACTGCCCTCCCCTACTGACCTGGTCACCCCTAACTGTCCTCCCGTGCAGGCCTGGTTGCCCCCAATTGCCCTCCCCTGCCAGCCTGGTCATCCCAACTGCCCTTCCCTGATGGCCTGATTGCCCCTAACTGCCCTCCACTGCCAGCCATCTTGTGTCCTCATGAGGGTAGCCTTCTTTGACCACATGGGGGTGGCCATCTTGTGTGTTGGAGTGATATTCAATTTGCATATTACCTCTTTATTATATAGGATTAGATAATAACTTAATATTAGCTATTAATATCTGTCAAGAGAAAGAACTAAATGGAAAGAACCACAAAAACTCTAAACAAACAAAAAATAAGAGGAAAAAACTGCTCTACAAGGTATTAGCAATATTTTAAAGCTACTATAATGAAAATAGCTCATTTTGGTGTGGGAATGGAGAGCAAGTTCAATGGAAAAGAATAGAGACCAGAAATAAGGCCTAGCAACAAAAAGTAACTTAGCCTGCATAAGGGTGACATCATCCAATCACTGCGGGGAGAGATGGACTTAACCAATGTTCCTGGGTTGTCATTTAACTTTGAGCTGTCGGTATGGCAGTGCCAGGCATGCACGCTGCCGTGCAATGGAAAGTCTTAGATGTACACTGGGCTTTGAAGAGTTGCTGTGGAAAAGAACATGCAAAAGAACTCCTTCCTAATTTTTATATCAGTTATATGTTGAAATAAAATTTTGAATATGGTTGGTTAAATACTATATGTTATTATAAACTACTCTCACCTATTTCTTTTTCCCTTTTCTAATGTGGCTAATAGAAAATTTTAAATTGCATATGTGGCCTACATTATATTTCTATTGGAAATCATTAGTCTAATCATTTGTAAACTATATAACTGAATCCTTATCTCATTCCTTATACCAAAAACAAAATCCAAATAGACCAATCATTTTTCAAAATATATTTTTATTAATTTCAGAGAGTAAGGGAGAGAGAAAGGAAGAAAGAGGGTTAGAAACATCAATGATGAGAGAGAATCACTGATCGATTGCCTCCTGAATGCCCTACACATGGGATTAATCCCGCAACCTGGGCAATGTACTCTGACCAGGAATTGAACTGTGACCTCCTGGTTCATAGGTCAATATTCAACCACCAAGCCACACTAGTCGGGCTAGACCAGTAATTTTAATGTAAACTATGATACCTTGAAAAACATGCATAAACTTATTTTATTATTTTATTTTGTGATACAGGAGTGGGGAAGGCCTTTGAAAGCATGACAAGACTCAAAAGCTTTTTAAAATTATTATTGGTAAACTAGAGGACCAGCACATGAAATTCATGCATGGGTACAGTCCCTAGGCCTAGCCTGTGATCAGGGCCATCTTCCCCGGCTTCCCACAGCTGGCTTCGCCCCCCGCCACCACCCACCCCTGGTTTCCCTTTCACCATTGAGTGATTGGTGCCTGATGGCCGGGGGAAAGGACTGAGAGATCTGCTGTTACTGCCCGCTCACAGGCCCTGCCTCCACTGTGGGTCACCCTCTGTGTGTGGGGTGACTGACGGGGTAGGGGCCTTGGCCTGTCACCGCCCACATCCCCTGCTACTGACCCCCATTCCCTGTTTGTCATCAGGCAATTGGAGCCTGCCAGCCGGGGAAAGGGACTGAGAAGTGGTCAGTGCACCTCAATAGTGACTGGTCAAGTGGTCATTCTGGTAGTTCTGCCTTTAGGGTCAATGTGCATATTATCCTTTTATTATATAGGAACTAGAGGCCCAGTGCATGAAATTCATGCATGGGGGGTTCCCTCAGCCCAGCCTTTACCCTCTCTAATCCAGGACCCCTCGGGGAATGCCCAACTGCCCGTTTATGCCCACACTTTTAACAGATGACAGCTCCGTTGTTGTTTCTTTTCATACTTAAACCCATTGGAATTAGTAGGTATTCAAAGTGTGTATACATTTAAGGGGAACACCCTGTATATCTCTAGTCAGTGGTAAAAGGAACCAACAGCGGGTTTGGAACTCCCAGACAGGGAACCTCGCTCACTCTCCACATGTTTCCCCACTCTACTTTCCACCTTTGCAGGCAGCAGGAGAATCAATGTTTTCTCTCATTAACTCAGAAAAGCATGTCCTGTCACCTGCTGCCTGGCAGGAGTGCGCTAGGCCCTGAGCGAGTGAGGCTCAGTCAGGGTGGCCTTCGCTCATGGGCACCGGCACCCCCAGTGCACATTCCTCCTCTGCAGTTGTCCTGACTCTCCCGCCATTTCACTGAGAGGATGGACCTCCTCACCTCCTCTGGGTTCCTGATCTTGAATGCTGACCGAAAGCACCTCAGCGAGGGCCACCCCGCACCCACCAGGTGTGTCTGTCCACACCTGCTCCTGCCTCAGCACCTGCATTAGCCCCACAGAGGTGATCTCATCACCACACTGGCCTCCACAGGAACTGGGCGTCACCACTCTGCCCTCTCACTGTCATATCACAGGCACCCACCCCGAGCACCCAGGCATGCTCCAAAGGATGTGAGCGTGCCAGAGGGGAAGTGCACATGTCGTGTGGGGGATGTAGGCACACTGGGGTTGACGGAAGTGTGGTGGAGGGGCAGGGGGAATGTGTACATGCTGTGGTCCGGGACTGATGCAGGCACACATGGGTGACAGCACGCTGGGGGACATTCACACGTGAAGAGTAGGGGGAGAGGAGGTGTGCACCAGAGGCTTGTGCCTGAGCAGATCCACAAACCCATGCAGTGCAGCCAGGAGGACGTCAATCTGGCCCACCACAGTGGCTGTCCCTGCAATTGCGCCACCTTCTGGGCCAGGAGGCAGTACTGGGATCAGCCAGCAGTGAGGGCAAGGACGAGAGTGAGGGTGGCTAGCTGAGAGGGCTCCACAGATGACCAGCACGCTGTCAGTCACAGGGGCCATCATCCCCACAGCCGCCTGGTCACTGGGCCCTGTGCTACCTCTGTTGCTGGGGTCCTCCCAGGCCCTCAGCGCATAGGGAGCTGAGCTGCCCGCCATGATGCCTGTGGTGCCACCCACCTCCTCTGGAGCCAGGCACACTCCAAGGATGGAATCTTACCACAGGCCTCACCAGAAACAGCTCAGGGCTGGTGGGACTGACAGAAGTGGTTACACAATGTGTTTTATACCACAGCATGTGAAGGCAGCGTGAGCGGCACCAAAAGCAGAGCCTGCGAGCTGAGCTAAAGCAGCACCTGAAGGCCATCAGGAGTGCTCACAGCTGCTGCCACTGCCATGTGGGGAGTACAGGCCGCCCTCTGCCGGGCCTGCCTCCCTCATCCCTGTCCCCACTGCTGCTGGCCCTGGGCAAGTGGCAGCAGCCATCGGGAGGGCTCACAGCCACCACCACCTCCATGTGGGGAGTACAAACCACCCTTTGCTGCCCCCGTCCCCACTGCCGCTTGCCCAGGGCTGGCCTTGGGCAAGCAGCAGTGGCCATCGGGAGCACTCAAAGCTGCCGCTGCTGCCATGTGGACGGTACAGGCTGCCCTCTGAGGGGTCTGCCTCCCCCAGTCCCTGTCCCCACTGCCACAAGTCCTCGCCCACCCGAGCCTGATGTGTGTGCAACCTGTTATTTGGTCATCCATCTAGTCGTTTAGGTTATGACAGCCCCTGTCTTTTTATATATTAGGATAGAGGCCTGGTGAACAGGTGTGGACCAGCTGACCTGCCCTTGTGGGGGCCCCGGATCCAGGTAGGGGGTCCCCGCTTGGGGGCAAGGCCAGCCTTGGGGAGGGGTGCTGGTGGTTTGCAGGCCAGCCATGCCCCCATCGAGGTGGGGGTCCCCACTGGGGGGCGAGGCCAGCCTGGGCAATGGGCCACAGAGTTCTGGTCTCTGGTCGTCCCAGTCATGACAGCATTAAGGTTGCTGGCTTTTTATATATATAGACTTGATTTCATAACACATAAAATTGTCTAAACACAAAACAGCTTTAATATGGTAAAAAGACAATTAACAATTTTGATAGGAAAATATTTATAACATATAATAGCAAGAAGTTTATATAAGAAAGGCTCTTACCAGCCAGTTTGAAAAAAGATGAATAAACCTACAGAATTGGCAAAGGCATAAAGGAGCTGTTCAAGGAAAAGAAGAATCAAAATCCATCAATACACACGCATAAAATGTTCAACCTCACAATAGAAGGTGTGAAAACTTAAAACTAGGACATCATTTTTCTTCCAGCAGTTTGACAAAACTTAGCAGATCATGAGGGTGCAAGAAAGTACCCCGCTCATTGGTGGGAATATAAACTATCCCTCTCTTTAGAAGTCAGTTTTAGCAATAACTATCAAAGTGTTTAATTCATATATCCTTGGACCCAGAAATTCTACTCCTAGGAATTTAACCTATATGTACACTTGGATAAAAGGGCATAAATAAGTGTGTAAGAATGTGCATTGCAGTATTACAATAGCAAAAGCCAAGCAACCTAGAATATACTTAACCTTCATCACATAGAGACTGAGGAAGTCAATGATGGCACAGCCATGCCATGGGATACTACACAGCCATCAAAATAATGAGGTATGTTTATGTATATTGATATGGAAATATCTCCATTCTGCATTAGTAAATGATAAAAGCAAATTTAAAAAAATTATGTATGATATGCTATGTATAATTTTCAAAAATATAATTATAACGTAGTTACATAAAACATTTTTGGAAGGATTTATAACTTATTGAAAGTTATAAATTTCAGTTGTGGGGAGAATTCAAGAGTAGGAAGGAGGGGAAGTGCTAATTGCTTAGCTTCTGTTTTTATCCTTTTGTGCTCTTGAACTCTTTTAAAAAATACCAGTTCACTCCATGGCCTGGTGGTTCAGTTGGTTGGAGTGTCCTCTTGTGTACCAAAAGGTTGTGGGCTCCATTCCTGGTCGGGTGCATAAGGGAGGCAACCGATCTATGTTTCTCTCTCACATCAATATTCCTCTCTCTCTCTCTCTCTCTCTCTCTCTCCCCCCCCCCTCTCTCTCTCTGTCTCAAATCAATTTTTTTTAAAAAAAGGACATATCCTCTGGTGAAGATAGAAAATACCATGTTCACTTAATACTTATAATTTTCCAAATATAGATTTTTAAATGATCTAATCTAACCCTTCATTTTAAGGCAGAAAACCAAGATCCAAGAGCGGGGGTGTTTTGATTACTATTAACAAATTATTCCAGAATTTAGCAGCTTAGGAACCATTTTCTAGTGCTCATAAGTATGCAGTTCAGGAGTCTGGGAGGGGCCTGGCAGCCAGCTCTCCTGTGGCCACTGCAGGCCGATGTGGGCTGGGCTTGCAGGCACCTGAAGGCACCACTAGACCGGATGGCCCTCGGGGCTCATTCCCAGGGCAGACAACTGACACTGGCTGGGAGCTGGGCCCCGGCCCTGACACCTCTTCAGCCTGGCAGTCTCAGGGTAACTGATTTCCTACACAGCGTTGGTTTCCCTCCTAGGGCGTCAGGCATAAGCTTTATGAGCCAGCCTTGAAAGTCACACAGCACCAATGCCACCATTCAGTATTGGTCTGAGCAGTCACAATCCACCAAGATCCAAAGAGAGAAAACATAGATCGCCCACAACTCTCCAACCACCACCAGCATCACTACCTCTCTCTGGAGTGGGCACTAAGGAATCCTGCGGCCAGGCAAGAGTGCCACTACAGGAGGTTACTTGACCAACATAAAGGGCAGAATGTGGCAGAGGTCAAGGAGAGCAAGATAGGCGTTCTCTGGCCCCACCACTCTCTGAGGGCATTTTAGATGTGACTTCCCTCCTGCTACCCGGCCAGCTCCCACTCAGGGACGCCTGCCTGGCACCATGCTCACCTGGGCCTGGAGATGAGTCACAGGTTGCCATTCCTTCTCAGTGCCTCCCCCAAAAATGTCCGGATGAACCTTTTGTACACATTTCTAATTGTGCTCCGGAGGTGTTCTCTGGGCAGGCACACAGGAGCAGCCAGTCTTGCAAGTGCTCCCAATATCAACTCTGTATTCAGTGCAATCGAGTGAGGTGGGTCACCTGAGCCTTCTCCGCTGGCTCATGGTGATAGCTTAATTACTGAACCGCTTCCTGCCTCGCCCCTCATGCCTTCCCCTCCTTCTGCCATCTCTGCTCACCCCTCTTCTCCTTCCTCTTCAGGAGCGTTGGCAGAAACTGTCAGGGAGTTCATCAGATTTATTCAATTTAGACTGAACAGACCTGGGACTCCTATTTCTCCTTCAGGTTCATAAGGTTTTTTATTCCATTTACAGTTTTATTCATTTATCAGATATTCGTTTCAATTCACTTTAAACACCGGGCGTGGGGAGATGAGTTCAGGGGAGATGCTCATCATTTATTGCTCCGGCTCCTTGGAGAGCTGCTGGCTGGCCCCATTTCCACGTGCCCGCATGTCAGGCAGGGAGTGCTTTAAAGGGACAGGACACCACACATGTCCTGGGCCAGGATGGGTCCCGGCATGCCTCTTTTCTAGGTGGCCTAAGGCACTCTGGAATCCCCACAAGACCCCGGGCTGAGCTGCACTTCCATGTCTGACTTAGGGAACCTGTCTTGCAGACTGAGGCTCCTCCCATTCTCTTTCTCTTGGAGGCCAGGGGAGAGTTCCAGTAGTGTATTCATCTATTCTCCCCAAAATAAAGCACCCCATCCTCCCACCACCCTCTTATTCTCTGTCATATACTACACGTACCTCCAGGAAAGGATGCCGCCTCAGAGCCCTGGAGACCACAGGCACTCCTCCACAGGCGGAGGGGCTGGGGCAGAGTCAGCCGGGGGCCTAAAGAGGATCCTTGCTCCTGGGTGGGACCTCACTCAGGCCTCTGCCCCAGGTCCCTGGAGCCCTCTGCCAGGAAGCGCCTCTCTCACACCCAACCTCCACTCTCTTGCTGTGATTGAAGCCCATTCACTCTCCATGGACATCTGTCCATCAGCCTCTGAAAAAACAGTTATTAAAAAAGAGTTAGTATGCCTCTTCCAGGCTCATTACTCCACTTAATTCTCCTGCAAAATGAATGCCGGGACTTTAGTATGGCTGATAGACAAGCGCTTTCTTTCTGCCATGCTATCCTCACTGCACAGGGACAGAGCCCACACTCCCAGCGGGGGTGTGGCTGGAGCCCAACTGGTGCTTGCTCTTGCCTGCACCCTGGTTCTAGGTTGAGTGAGGGAAAGACCGGGGCTCTGGAACCCTGAGCCCTGGAGATGGGGCTGCAGGAAAGAGGTGGCCTGTGGTCGTGGCCATAGCTGCCCCGGGCAAAGCAGGGTAACGTACTGCCCAGGGATCTCCAGGCAACTGTTGCGCTCTCTACCTCTCACCTTAGAGCCTGGCCATTCCTCAGCCCAGCCAGGCAGCCTTCCTGCCTAAAGACTTAGCGAGCCACTGCTGTTCTACCTAAACATTCCCCTCCTGTTTACTCACTCACAGCCACTCTGTCTCCTGGTCCCTTAGTCCACAGGAATGGAGGCTGGGCCAGCCTGTTTGCAAGGCCAGAGCAGGCAGGTGATGGACACACTCCAGAAGTCCCCCACCTGCCCCAAAGCAGCTCTCCTGAGTGCCAGCCCCACCCTGGCACGGGTGAGCAGGCCGGGCTCTGGCAGCCAGTGCTCCCTGAGCGACCTGGGCAGGTGCATTATCATCCTGTGCCTGTTCTCGCTGCTCATGGGCGACACTGTGACCTTCCTCCAGAGGGTCCTGGGGCTTGAAGAGTCTCAGAATTTTTGACAAGATGACATGTTCAGAGAGAAGAGAGTTACATTGCTCCACCCTTCAACCCTGACCATATCTCATACATCCCCTAAACTCTGACTAACCCACTCTCACCTCCTCACACTCACACACACACTCTCACACACACTCACACACACACTTTCATACACACACTCACACACACTTTCATACACACACATTCACACACTCACTCACACACACTTGCACACACTCACTATCTCACATACACACTCTCACACACTCATACACACACTCTCACACATGCTCACACACTCTAACAGACTCTCACACTCGCATATACACTCACAGTCACACACTCTCTGACACACACACACAGTCACACTCTCTCACACTCACACATACACTCACACACACTCTCTCACACACACACTCACTTCAAACACTCACACACTCTCACACTCACACACACACTCACACTCTCTCACACTCACACATACACTCACACACACACTCACATACACTCTCTCACACACACACTCACTTCACTCACACACACTCAAACTAACACACACTCTCACATGCTCACTGAAACTCTCACACATTCACACCCACACACTCTCACACTCTCTCACACTCACACTCTATAACACACATACTCATACACACTCACACACTCAGTCACACACTCTCTAACACTCACACACACTCTCACTCACACACAATCACACACATTCACACAAACTCACACTCACTCACACAGATACACAGACACACACACTCAGGCATATTTCCTCAGAATAAAAGGCAAGTGACAAGATGGCTGCCGACAGGAAGGCAGACTGCAAGATAGTGTGTGAGTGAGAAAACAAAGGGAGAGTGTGTGGTCACATGGGGAGTGTTTCTCGGTGAGTTGAGGGACAGTTATACTCCAGGAAACTGTGGGGGACTGCCAGACAGCACTCCCCTGAATGGGCAGCCCTCACTGCTGCTGGGTTCCCTTCCAGAGCGACTGGCTCAGATGCGGAGACTGTGCCATCTTGAAAGGGAAAGTGGATGTTATTGGAAGCCTGAAAAGCCCGGGGAATCTACAACTACAGCACCCACTGAACAGCTGCAAACCTGAGAACATCGGTCCCCAAGTGGTGCAAGCACGCACATTCAGAGGAGCTCTACACTCCCTCACGGAAAGGAGAGAGAGAACTATGTAACCAGACACCTGGAGAAAAGAGATCATGGGGAGACAAAGAAACAGCCCGCATATGAACAAAAAGCAGGCATCAACAGAAAAGGAAGTAAACGAAATGGAGGCAAGCAACCTGCCAGAGAAAGAATTCAGAGAAGTGGTCATAAGGTGGCTAAAAAGAATGGAAGACAAATTTGACAATATGAGTAAGAACCAAGAGGAAATGAAGAAGAACCAAGAAGAAATGAAAAATGACATCACTACTATAAAGAACTCAATAGAAAGCATCAACAGTAGACTAGAAGAAGCAGAGGACCGCATCAGTGAGGTAGGAAAAAATACCCAAGTAGAGCAGCTTCTAGAAAAAAAAAAATTAAAAAGCAGGAGGAGAGCCTAAGGGAACTTTAGGACAACATGAAACAAAACAACATCACATAATAAGGGTACCAGAAGGAGAGGAAACTGAGCAAGGAATAGAAAACCTGTTTGAAGAAATAATGACAGAAAACTTCCCTGATATAGGGAAGAAAAAACCCACACAAATCCAAGAAGCTCACAGAGTCCCAAGCAAAATGAATCTCAAAAGACTGACAACAAGGCACATTATAATTAAATTGGCAAACACCAATGACAAAGTAAAAATCTTAAAAGCAGCCAGAGAGAGACAGAAAGTTACCTACAAAGGATCCGCCATCAGACTAGTGACTGATTTCTCAACAGAAACACATCAGGCCAGAAGGGAATGGAATGAAATATACAAAGTCATGCAAAGGAAGGGTCTGAATCCAAGAATACTGTACCCAGCAAGGCTACCAATCAAAATTGAAGGTGAAATTAGGAGCTTCACAGACAAAAAAGGACTAAGGGAGTTTATTACCACCAAACCAGCAATGTAAGAAATGCTAAAAGGTCTGCTGTAAAAAAAAAAAAAAAAAAAAGAAAAGAAATAGGAATTGAAGAAAGAACACAGGGGTAAAGAATAAAAATGGTGACAAACAAGTACCTATCAATAATAACTTTAAATGTAAATGGATTAAATGCCCCAATCAAAAGACATAGGGTAACTGATTGGGGAAAAAAAATTGACCCATATATCTGCTGTCTACAAGAAACCCATCTCAGAAAAAATGACGCACACAGACTGAGGGTGAAGGGATGGAAAAAGGTTTTTAGGCGAATAGAAATGAAAAAAATAAAAAAAGCTGAGATAGCAATACTTATATCTGACAAATTAGATCTCAAAGTGAATGACATAAAAAGAGATAAGGAAGGCCACTTCATAATACTAAAGGGAGCAATCCAACAAGAAGAAATAACTCTGGTAAACATATATACACCCAATACAGGAACACCCAAATACATGAAAAAACTCCTGGAGTATATCAAGGGAGAGACTGACAGCAATACAATCATAGTAGGGAACTTTAATACCCCACTATCACTATTGGACAAAAAATCAGCAAAGAAACATCAATCCTAAATGACTCACTAGACCAGATGGAATTAATTGACATCTTCAGAACATTTCACCCCAAAGCCACCGAATATACATTCTTCTCAAGTGCACATGGGTCATTTTCAAAGATAGACCATATATTGGATCACAGGCAAAATCTCTTCAAATTCAAGAAGATGGAAATCATATCAAGCATCTTCTCAGATCACAAAGGCATAAAACTGGAAAAAAACTACAATAAAAACAATTCAAAAAAATCAAACACATGGAAACTAAATAGCATGCTATTAAACAATGACTGGGTTACCAGCAGAAATAAAAAACCTCATGGCAACAAACGACAATGAAAACACAACAATCCAAAATCTATGGGACACAGTGAAAGCAGTCTTGAGAGGGAAGTTCATAGCTCTTCAAGCCTACCTCAAAAAACAAGAAACAATAGCAATAAATTATCTAATCCTACATCTCAAAGAGTTAGAAAGAGAGCAACAAGAAAAGCCCAGTGTAAGCAGAAGGAAGGAAATAATAAAGATCAGAGCAGAGATAAACAACATAGAGACCAAAAACACAATACGAAAGATCAACAAAACCAAGAGCTGGTTCTTTGAAAGGATAAACAAGATTAATGAACCTCTAGCCAGGCTCACCAAGAAGCAAAGAGAGAAGACCCAAATAAAATCAGAAATGAAAGAGGAGAAATAGCAACAGACCCCACAGAAATACAAAGGATTGCTAAAAAATGCTATGAACAACTCTATTCCAACAAACTGGACAACCTAGAGGAAATTGACATATTCCTAGAAAAATACAACCTTCCAAAACTCAATCAGGAAGAATCTAAATATCTCAATAGGCCAATAACTATGGAAGAAATTGAAGCAGTCATCAAAAAACTTCCAGCAAACAGAAGCCCAGGGCCAGACGGCTTCACAGGGGAGTTTTACCAAACATTCAAGGAAGAACTAAAACCTATCCTCCTCAGACTATTCCAAAAAATTCAAGAGGAAGGAATACTTCCAAACTCCTTCTATGAGGCCAGCATCACCCTAATACCTAAATCAGATAAAGACAACACGATGAAAGAGAATTACAGGCCAATATCCCTCATGAACATAGATGCCAAAATCCTCAACAAAATTCTAGCAAATTGGATCCAGCAGTACATCAGAAAAATCATACACCATGACCAAGTAGGATTTATCCCAGGGATGCAAGGATGGTACAATATTCACAAATCAATAAACGTGATACATCACATAAACAAATTGAGAGATAAAAACCACATAGTCATATCAATTGATGCAGAAAAAGCATTTGACAAAATCCAACGCCCTTTCTTGATAAAAACTCTCAGCAAGGTGGAAATAGAAGGATGATGCCTCAACATAATAAAAGCCATATATGACAAACCCACAGCCAACATCATACTTAACTGGCAAAAACTAAAACCATTTCCCTTAAGAATAGAACAAGATAGGGATGCCCACTTTCACCACTCCTGTTTGACATAGTACTGGAAGTATTAGCCATTGCAATTAGACAAGAAGAGGAAATAAAAGACATCTAAATTGGAAAGGAAGAAGTAAAACTGTCCTTATTTGCAAATGACATGATATTGTACATAAAAAACCCAAAAGACTCCATCAAAAAACTATTAGACTTAATAAATGAATTAGGCAATGTAGCAGGATACAAAATTAACCCCAAGAAATCTATGGCATTTCTATACACCAATAGTGAACTTACAGAAAGAGAGACTAGAAAAGAATCCCATTTACCATCGCACCAAAAAAAATTAAGATACCTAGAAATAGACTTAACTAAGGAGGTAAAAGGCCTATACACAGAAAATTACAGGACACTGACAAAAGAGATAGAGGAAGACATAAACAGATGGAACAACATACCATGTTCATTGATTGGTAGAATCAACATCATTAAAATTTCCATACTACTCAATGCAATCTATAGATTCCATGCACTCCCCATTAAAATACCAATGGCATATTTCACAGACCTAGGAAGAACTCTCCAAAAATTCACCTGGAATAAAAAAAGACCCCGAATAGCCCCAGCAATCCTGAGAAAGAAGAACAAAGTAGGTGGAATCTCAATACCAGATTTCAAGCTGTATTACAAAGCCACTGTTCACAAGAACAGACATATAGACCAATGGAAGAGAATAGAGAGCCCAGAAATCAACCCAACCCACTATGCTCAATTAATATTTGCAAAGGAGGCATGAACATACAATGGAGTCAAGACAGTCTCTTCAATAAATGGTGTTGGGAAAATTGGACAGATACATACAAAAAAATGAAACTAGATCACCAACTTATACCATACACAAAAATAAACTCAAAATGGATAAAGGACTTAAACATAAGACAGGAAACCATAAAAATACTAGAGGAATCCACAGGCAGAGAAATCTCAGACATATGCCGAAGCAATTTCTTCATCGATACTGCTCCTAGGGCAATGGAAACTAAAGAGAAAATAAACAAATGGGACTACATCAAAAGAAAAAGCTTTTGCACAGCAAAAGAAACCATCAACAAAACAACAAGAAAGCCCACTGTATGGGAGAACATATTTGCAAATGTTATCACTGATAAAGGTTTAATTTCCAACATCTACAAGCAACTTATACAACTTAATAAAAGGAAGATAAATGATCCAATAAAGAAATGGGCAATGGACCTAAATAGAATCTTTTTTAAAGAAGACAGGAGGAAGGCCAAGAGACATATGAAAACATGCTCAAAGTCACTAATTATCCGAGAGATGCAAAGCAAAATGACAATGTGGTACCATCTTACCCCTGTCAGAATGGCTATCATCAACAAATCAACAAAGGACAAGTGCTGGCGAGGATGCGGAGAAAAAGGAACTCTTTTGCACTGCTGGTGGGAATGCAGACTGGTGCAGCCACTGTGGAGAACAGTATCCTCAAAAAAACTAAAAATGGAACTCCCATTTGACCCAGTGATCCCACTTCTAGGAATATATCCCAAGACAGTGGTTGGCAAACTGTGGCTCGCGAGCCACATGTGGCTCGCGAGCCGCAGTTTGCTGCTCTGTTCACTAATGAGTTTGCTGACCACTGACCTAGACTCTCGATTCCAATAATTACAGGCTGTTGTTGTTCCTTGTGATTAAGCCCCTATCCCAGTGGTCAGCAAACTCATTAGTCAAAAGAGTGGCAAACCGCGGCTCGTGAGCTGCAGTTTGCCGACCACTGTCCCAAGAAACTAGAAAAACCAATCAGGAAGGATATATGCACCCCTATGTTCATAGCAGCACAATTCACCATAGTTAATATTTGGAAACAGCCTAAATGCCCATCAGCAGATGAGTGGATTAGAAAACTATGGTACAATTATACAATGGAATGCTACACTGCTATAAAAAAGAAGGAATTCTTAACCATTTGCAGCAGCATGGATGGACCTGGAGAGCATTATGTTAAGTGAAATAAGCCAGGCAATGAAAGAAAAATACCACATGAACTCACTCATTTATGGAAAATAAAGAACATTATAACCTGATGAACAAAAAGATAGATACAGAGGCAGTAAAGCACCGAACAGACTGTCAAATTACAGCAGGAAGGCTGGGGAGTCTTGAGCAGCAGGGTAGGAAGAGATCAACAAAGGGACTTGTATGCTCGCATAGAAGCACAACCAATGGACACAATACACTGGGGCGGGGGCGGGGGTGATGAGAGCATGCGACAGAGGGTAGGGGAGGCTGGGGGAAGGTCAATGGGGAAAAAAGGAGATATATGCACTACTATATGGAATACTTTAAACAAAAAAAATAATAAAAAGAAAAAAATAGACATCAGTATAATGCCCAACCCTGCCCCCCCCCCCAAAAAAAAAAGGAATAAAAAACAGGCAAGAGCCTGCCCTGGTCTTCCTCATGTGAGAGCCTCTGGGAGGACAATGGCGCCCACCTTCTGCCACCATCGGACATGGTGCTGGTGAGTCCTTTAACCTCCCTACTTCAGGCTCCTGCAGGAAGCCTGGCAGAGAAGGGCGTCCTTCATCTGCTACGAAAGGTGGGGGTGGAGGAGGCCACTGCCCTGAAGGTGTGCAGGGAGGCCCGCCTGCCCACCCAGGACTCTGCTGGAGCAGAAGAACATCCTTGGGGGGTTGCCTCGGAAATCTATGGGCCTTGCTGACCTTGCTGTGGAAATAGAGAAGACAGATTTGTTTACTGTTCCTGAAGCCATGTGCATGTGGGCCCAGAAAGAACTGCATGTGGCCCTAGCGGATTGGCTCGGTTGTTTGGAGCATTGTCCCATGAACCAAGGTGGTGCTTCGATTCCCAGTCAGGGCACATACCCAGGTTTTGGGTTCAATTCTTGTTGAGGGTGAATGTGGGAGGCAAGCAATGGTGTCTCTCTCTCTCTCTCTCTCTCTCTCTCTCTCTCTCTCTCTCTCTCTCTCTCTCTCTTGCTTTCTCTAAAGTAAATTAAAATTTTTTTAAATAAATAAATAACATAAACAGAGTTTGCTGTAAAAAAGAAAAGAATTGCAATGTGACTGTTTCTCCTTTGAAACAGCTTATTCCAGAAAGACCAGGAAAAGAAGGAAAAGAAGATCTGACCACAGGAAGAACTTTCTGGAAAGCAACATTTCAGAAAACAGAATGGGAGGACACATCGAGTTGAATCAGGAGGTGTATTCTGGATCAGACTCAACTCATTTCAGGGCCATAAGCAAAGCACTTTACCTTCCTGACCCTCGGTTTACACATCTGCAGAATGGGCACAATGCACTTGCCTTCTGACTCTCAGAGTGCTAGGCCTTCTCTTTGAAGGCTGCCCCTCTGCCTCTATAAAGGCCCGGTGTGCAGCAGAGCAACATGCTCTTTATGTATTGAGCAACTGGCTCAATACATGTACCCACACTTATCTAGATCCTGCCTTGTTCTGAAAAAGATCCGAAGTGTCTTGCTGTCCAAGAAATGTGTACAATGAGTGAATCAGTTAGTGAACTAATGGCTGTGGAAGTACTTTGAAAGGCAAAGATGAAAGAGGTTTCTATCAGAATAGAGACGGAGGAATAGAGTGGTACTTTCAAGGAGCAGGGTGCCTGGGCACAGTTGCCTGTTGGGGCAATTCGCTCTTTGCCAGGGGAGGTGACACCTATCATTACTTCCTAAAAGGGGTTCCGATTTCCAGGGTTTTTAATACAGCCCTGAGGCTCCTGGCAGTAGGTCATGGTTTTTTAGAGAAGTGGAGCTTCCAAACTCAAGACACATGTCACACTAAGGGAGGGCCAGGATTCCTTAGGTACCGTCCATGGCCACCTGAGGTGGCCCCTCCACTCCCAAATATTCGCTGGGGTCCTGACCTGCCACCTAGACCTCCCAGTTCCTTTTAAAGTTTAGAAGATGACCCTGGCTGGTTTGGCTCAGTGGATAGAGCATCAGCCTGCGGACTGAAGGGTCCCAGGTTCAATTCCCACCAAGGGCACATGCCTGGATTGTAGGCTCGATCCCCAGTAGGGGGCGTGCCGGAGGCAGTCGATCAATGATTCTCTCTCATCATTGATGTTTCTCTCTCTCCCTCTCTCTCTGAAATCAATAAAAATATTTTTAAAAAATAATAAAGTTTAGAAGATGAGCCCACCCTGGTCTTCCTCAAAATCCCAGTCACCCCTGAAGGTTCTGCTCAGGGACAGGGGCTGGGGACTGGGCCCCATGGGAGGGAGCTGACACAGTGAGGGTGGGCCCTCAGAGCCAGTGCAGTATGTAGCCAGATGGGCCAGACACTGAGCCACAGCAGGGCACTGCAAATGATGTTATAGTTATTGTTCCTCAAATTGGACAGCCTCGGAGCTCCCAATCTGAGATGAAACAGCCGCAGTCAGTGGCGGAGAAATGGAGCTGCTGGAGGGCTTCTTTCCCCCTGAGGCCAATGCCCCAGATCCCACCGTGTCCTTCTCCTCCCACCTCTATTGCTGGCTATGGCGCCCAGACATTTCTATCTGGCTTGGTTCATGGAGTCTCCGGGATGAAATGGACTACTTCCCCAGGCAGCATTTTGGCAAGGAAGGCAGTTAATTCAGGGGAGAGAGAGGGTGTTGCTTCATGAAGCTATGCCTGCCTCCAGATCTACACGGGTATACATCTTTGCACATACAAACTAGCATCAGTGTCTGTTTATACTGTGCATGTAAATTTGCATGTGTGCATTAAATATGCACACATATAAATTGTATGTGCATATGTGTGCATATATGGGCAATAAATTATATGTGTGTACATATGTATTCATGTAAAGTTATGGGATGCAGTGTATGTGCGTGGTGTGTGTGTGAAAGAAAAAGAGAGAGAGACAGAGACAGCAATGGAGACAGAGAGGAAAGGGCTCATCCCTCCCAGCACAGTCTGTGTTCTGTCTGTGGCCCTTAGCCTTGCTGTCGCAGTCAGCCCAGCCCAGTCACTGCCACCAGCTGGAGACATTGTTCGGTGTCATTTAGCTTTGCAGCCTTCCTGTGCTATGAGAAACCCAGGAGGAAGAGCTGTTTTGGAAAAATAATGAAGGTAAAAGAGAAAAAGCAGAGGAGGCAGGGGAGGAAGCACAGGCTTCCTGAGAAGCGGCAAAGGCCGAGAATGCATGTGGGTGATCCCATGGGTAAACTGAGGCCGGCCCAAGCGAGTTGGCTGACATTAGGAGGAAGTAAATCCTTTCTCTCTCTTCAATGAAGGAGAATTTCTATTGTCTATGAGCCAATGGAAGGCCCACCTTTGCACTTGACATTCACATTAGCCGACCTGGAACATCAGCTTTTGGAGAAGTGGAGCCTCAGCACACGGTAGAGAGGTTTCTGGGTGAATTTCCTTGGAGCATTTCCAGATTTGAGTCCCATGCGTTCCATATTTAGTTTTGTGTTGTGCATGAGGCCTAGAGGAGGAGAGGGCAGGGCTGCCATGCTCTGCAGGCGATTTTGCTCTGGAAAGGCATGTGCGGGCCCCGGTGAGCTCTGGGATTCAGGCCCTTGGATTCTTGCCTTCTGCCCCCCTCCCCTGCATCTGGTTAGAACAATGGCTGATCCGATGGTTGGATGGAGGATGGACAGGCAAGATTTGGGCTGGTCTCATCCCACCCCTGGGTGCGGAGGCCTGTGCTCCATCATGTGCTTTATCCTCACCTCTTCATTTCTCTGACTCAGAACCCTCTCCTGCCTCTGTAAATGCCGGGCAATGGACGGAGCACCCTCAGCTGCCTTGTCAGCTCAGCCTCGACTGCCTAGAGTCCTGTCTCATTCCCTGGCGGCGCTGGTGAGGCTCTCGGCAAGGACCGCCCTGGGAACAGCTGGCATCCACAGGACAGTGGCATTGAACATGCTGTTAGACCTGGCGTTTTACCAGTTTTGCCACACACTCAACTCTGTCCTAAATTCCCTGTTTATTTTCATTTAAAATAACATGGAATAGAGTCCTTCATTAAAAGGAAGAAAATTTGTTGAAATGACAGCAGCAGGGACTAAAGCATAGTTGACAAAGAAGAACTGATGTGCATCAGCTGTAGCTGGCACACAACTCGTGCCCTATAAATGTTGAATAGATGAGTGAGTGGGAGAGGTCATAAAGAACACACACACACACACACACCAACTTGTGTATTGAAGTGTCTGGTGCTGCCGAATAGATGAATGAACTACATACTTACCCCTTAGACTACCTGCATCAGAACAATCAAGGATCTTGACAAATACATGGACCCCCTGGCCTGAAGCCAGACTAACGAAATCAGAATCTAGGGAGGGGCAGGACTCACAAACGTGTGTCTCCTAAGGAGCATCACAGGAGATGCCCATGAACAGCCGAGTCTGGGACTCCCTGGGCTAGATGTCCAACGTGCCGTGAGGAAGCATCTGGGCATCGGACCACAGCAGACTCTGCCATTGCTGCAGGAACACTGCCATGGCAGGCGGGCCATTCCTGCTCATACTTGGCAGCCAATGTGTGTTCTTGGGCAAGGACACACACACACTATTCTGCCCCGTCCTGGGCCTGGGTAGGGTTTTCTGCAGAAAGTGAGAGTGGAACAGCAAGGTGCCTTTCAGGATGAAACTCCCCATTTTCATAGCAAATGAGCCGGGAGAGAGAGAAGATGTGTCCAAGAGCACATCAGAGATGTTCTCAGGGTGATGAGGAGCCTCCTCTGGCTTCTTGGTCTCCCCTGTTCACAAAGGGAATGGGGTGCAGCTGTGTTACCTACAAAGCCTCCTGGAAGAGGCAGGAGGAAGAGACCAGTGCCCAGGCACCCTGTCCTCTGACAGGCGCGGAAGGGCCCAGATCCAGCTCCAGGAAGCTCCACATCACAGGCAGGTTACAGCCGTTCTGTTTGCCTTTTTCCGCAGTAGATCCGATGATTTAAATTAGGTCTCGATTCTTGTTTAAATTATAGTTTACTGTTCTGCACCCCACTCAGAAGTGAATTACCTTAAGCAGCGGTATTAATAACATGGTTATAATTAAGCCTCATTACTGCAGGCAGTTTGCTGAAACAAATTGCTTCTTCATTATTATTATAGCACCTTTGGTAAAAAGACATTTCCCCAGAATGCGACCTTGATGCTTTATATAGTAAAGGCTGAGCTATGATAGAGATGGAAGGATGAATTAGCATCTTTGCCTTCTCTATCTGGCTCATTAGGAGGAAAGAAACACAAGTCAAACCCAAGCAGCCTGGATGGCAATTTTAATCCGTGTGAAATGGATAATGAATAGTTTTGAACTTTCAGCGACATTTTTCTGATGGCGTTTTATTTATATGATGCTGCTGTTAAAATGAATAAATAGAGAAAGAAATACAAGCCGAGGAGCAGAGATGAGAAAAGCCAGGAAGGCCTTAGCAGACATCCAGGGGCACTGAATTTGAGCTTGTGATCAGCAATTGGTTTGCAAGCTCTGGCCCAAAGCCTGTTACCTGGGGGAGAGAAGAGGGGGTGCCCCTGTCTGTGGATTCCAATTCTGCTGCCTAACTGGAGGGGGTACCCCTGTCTGTGGATTCCAATTCTGCTGCCTAACTGGATTCGCAGCCTAGGAAAGAGAGGGCTGGGAAGCAATGACCTAGAAACTTCTCAGGCCTCTGGTCGCTGAGGAGGGAGCCACATTCCAGAGGGCACGGACTCTGGCTGGTCATTTTCTGTTCTGCTTATTAATTACTCTTTCTGGTGATAAGGCTCTGAAAACTAATTTTGTTTGGTGATTTACTCTTTTTTGTAATTAGATGTAGTGATTAGAATGTGCTTTGAATCACATTAGTGTTTTCTTAGAAAGAGGCAAACAGCCTCCCACATAGGCCTTGGCCTGAGGAGCAGCCCTTCCCATGGGACAGGGACCCCACCATCGTGGGAGCCCCTGCCCTGCCCGTCCAGCCCAGGGCCTGCCCCTTTCGCTGCTGCCCGAGATGCCGCCAGGGTCTCATCCACTGCTCCTGACTTCCTCTCTACCTAGAGACACCCCAGCCACAGGCAGTAGGTCCACTGGGACACTCAGTGATGGGCCTGGCATGTGTCACACCACTGCCCCACCAGGATGCACAGCAGTCAGTAGAGTAAATTATCCCTCTCTGATCATACCTCTCCTCTCCTCTCTCCCTCTCCCTCTTCCCTCTCTCTCTCTCTCTCTCTCTCTCTTTCTCTTTCTCTCTCTCTCTCTCCTCAGATACCCCAAGGGTAGGAGCAGCCATCACAAACCAATTGCTTCTCCATAGCTCTGGGACCAGTCTCTGGGTGACAGGGGTCCCCTGAGGAGCAGGAGTGCTGCCCCACCCGAGGTTATACAATGCAGCCATTGAGCACGTAGAATCTGGAGCCGGACACACTTGGTCCAGATTCAGCTCCATCAGTCTCCAGCTGTGTGGTCATGGTCAGGTGACAAGCATTCTGAGTCTGGCAGTCTCACATTCCAAAGCCCCCGGAGGGTGGGGTGAGCGGTGCACCCCCAGTGCTCAGCAGAGGAGGCAGAGAACGCTGGTGATATTGCCCCTCCTGTATGCCTGTCTCCTCCGGGGAAGCAGCCCTTGTGCTGTGAACCAGGCCCCAGCGTAGCCTTCAGGGAGCCTTGGGGAAGGTCCGCGGCCAGTCCCAGGATTCTCTTTGTTACACAGAAAGCTCCCAAGAATAGCTGGACCCATTGGGAACAGGCCTCCGGGCCTCACACTCTGCACCCTCTGTGGCAGGGCTGCCAGCTTAGCCTGCAAACAAATGAAGACGGTAAAGCCAGATGCTCCTCACTGCTTTTTATGCCTTGGTCACACATCTGTTTCATTCCCACTAGCTGTGAACAAGGGCTTCCCTTTCATTTGTTTAATCCCACCCACTGGCCCTGGCTATAAGCCTGGCACTGAGGAGACACAGTGGCTTGCACCAGATGACGTACAGTTCTTGACCTCAAATAGCTGAAAACCTCCTGGGGGTGGGCGTCTCCAGTTGATTAACGTCAGGAGAGGTGCGTGCCCAGTGACTCTCATCTGAGATTCTCATCTGAGATCAGGGATGGCTTGACCTGGCACTTGGAACACAGGTAAAATGTCAGTGGGTGAAGAAGAGAAAGCAACTAGACTCAGAGAAGACACAGGAGCCCAGACGTGTGGCCATAATGGTGCCCTGAGCACCCAGAAAGTTGAGACTTGAGGAGGGTGGGGCTCAAGGTGTGCAAAGGGAGTTACCTGAGCGGAGACTGGAAAGGTAGGTTGAGCCCAATTCCAAAGAGTGTGAGCTTCTTTGTAGGCCTGTGAGATGTGCTGAAGGATCCAGGGAAGGTGACATGGTTCCTCATGTTTTACAAAGGTTACTGCAACAACAGTGAGATGCAGCGTAGGCAGGCAACCAGTGTGCCCACGAGCTCGGTGTCTCAGCAAGTGGGGCAGAGGTCCTGACAGTGGCCGGGCTGGCCCTACACTAGGAACACAGCACAGTGGGCACACACCATACTGAGCACACAGCACACTGGGGCACATACCACACTGGGCACACACCACACTGGGGCACACACCATAGCACACACCACACTGAGCACACACACACTGGGGCACATACCACAGCACACACCACACTGGGCACACACCACACTGGGGCACACACCATAGCATACACCACACTGAGCACACACACACTGGGGCACACACCACAGCACACACCACACTGGGCACACACCACACTGGGGCACACACAACAGCACACACCACAGCACACACCACACTGGGCACACCCACACTGGGGCACACACCACAGCACACACCACATTGGGCACATACCATGCATAGGGACTGGCTCTCCTCCCTGGATGGCTCAGCACAGCCTGTCTCCCAGGATGGTGTGAAAAGGACACACCATGACTGCCTAGCTACTTTCAGACTCATACTCAGAAGGCAGCCAGGCACTTCCCATCCTTCTCTCCATTTTGCTTCCTCTTATGTGAGCCTGTCCCACGTTCTTCACCTGCCTGCAGCAACTCCTCTGCAAGGGTGCTCCAACACCTGGACAGTCTGATCACAGCCCTTCTCCGACCACCTCTGAGGCAGCTAAACCACATCCTCAGGGGGGGTCTTCCCTTGCTTCTATCCCTCTTCCCTTAGTGCCACAGCTCTGACCCTGGGAACTGCCACAATTGGGCCATTTGCTGACTCCTACTGAAGGAGCCTGGGTGGCAGCTGAGGCAGAAAACCACAGAGCCCAGGACTTAACTTTCAGTCTCCTGATATTTCCCCAAAGAACTGTGAGTCCATTGAATGATGCCGAGTGTGCAATCAGACTGAAGGCAACTGTGCAGAGGGTCTTTGCCACTGTTAGTGAAGAGTTGGGCCAGCCAGGCCTCCTGGCATCTTTTCCTTGGGGGTTTAATCCCTCAGGGTGGAGTTGTTTAGAAGGCTGGAATATGCTCCTTATGGGCCTTGGAAAGCCACCGAGTCCAACAACCACCCTGGTCCCATGCCCCACCAGCCCCAGGGGAGGCAGACACAGCTCAGCCAAGGTGGGGGGAACTAAGCAGAAAAGGGGTTGGGAGCTACTGGGGGTGGTTATCTGATTTTCAGAAACCCGGAGGCCTTCCTTTCTTATTTGTGGGGCAGAGTGCTAAGGTATGTGGCATGGGGAAGGGACAAGAAGAGGCAGCAATGAGCTGAACCATCTGGTTGGCTGCCTGCAGGTGGCTTCTGTGGTGGAGATAGGAAGTTGTAGAGCAATAACAGCAGATAGAAAATGATAGCAACTGAGAACCCCTGTTATCCCAGAATCGCCCTAATTGCATACAACGGTAGTTTAGGCATATAGTGAAATGTCACTTAATATGTAACTCATTGCATTTATACATCAGAAAAGAGACACCTTGTGTTATAATGAATTATACCACATAACATACTTTTTTGTATCTGTATATATAAAAGCCTAAGTGACCGAACAACCAGAACAACTGGAAAGACCAGTTGCTATGATGCTCAATGCAGGAGCTACCCCCTGGTGGTCAGTGCACTCCCACAGTGGGAGTGCTGCTCAGCTGAGACCTGTCCTCACTGGCCGCCCACCAGCCCAGCCTCACTCCCTT
Source organism: Corynorhinus townsendii (assembly GCA_026230045.1). Taxonomy (NCBI): domain Eukaryota; kingdom Metazoa; phylum Chordata; class Mammalia; order Chiroptera; family Vespertilionidae; genus Corynorhinus; species Corynorhinus townsendii. The sequence goes on from JAPDVU010000008.1 coordinate 81,860,000, forward strand.
GGTAGTCCCACAGGTCCAATTTCCAGAGAATGAGCCAGACACCAACAGACCAGCACTGCTGACACGATCCCAACAGCCCCACCAGCCTCCTGGAAGTCAGCCTTGGGCACCACAGACACTTCCCCTCCCTAGATGCTCCTCAAGGAAGAAACAATATAAAAGTGGCCACCTGGTGGCTCCCAACAATCGGTGCAAAAGTCAGCAGGACAGATCCAGATCCCGGACCAGCAAGGGTGTCCCACTGCCCGTCCGGAGGGCCAATGCACCAGGCCTCGTGTTTGCTTATAACTATCATAACCCCTAGACTCTGAACTAGCCAAGATCAGAAACTGTCATATGTATTTCTGATTCCCAGCATCTAGCATGATGCTGGTCTACATGGTAGATTCCCAATGAACATGTATGGAATCAATCAATATGCAAGTGGAAGGAAATATCAAGCCTTTCTGTGCATATATTCTGTGCAAGGATGTAGCATAGACATTTATTACTGCAAATCTTATACAGGCAGCATCACCGGTTACTCCCAGGAGGAAAGTGAAGCTCCCAGCACTGAGGACATTTGCCCAAATCACACAGAAATTTGAACCAGTGTTTTTCTGGCTCCTGGATTAAGTTTCCTTTTCTTTTAGTAACAATACCCCAAATTTTCTTTCAAGAGATGCCTTTCCTCACTCTCAGTTGATGTGCTTTCAGTGCAATTGACTCAATTCCCAACTTCAGGGGTTCTTATAGCTCAGGTGCATGGCAGATCCAGGCCCAGTGCTTTACCAAAAGAACCCAATCAACCCTTTGCAAGAGAATTATTGTTGATCCTCAGTGTTGTCCCCACCTTTCTTAGCCCTTTTCTGGTACAGGACTGAAAACCAAGAAATTACCTTCCCCAGACCCCCTTGCAGCCTGGTCTCTGTGAGAGTCACCAATGAAGGCACTTGTACACAGTGTTGGAGGGGAGGGGGGGTTGTGGGGGGAGCAAGCACTGTCCTCCAGCAACATGGCACTCTGCAAGCTTCCATACATCCCCCTTATTTGGGTGCTCTGTCACCCGAGACCACTTGTGGCAGCTTCCCCAGATTCCTGCATTCCAGATTTCCTGGTGGGGAGCAGCCACCTCCCTAGCCCTTGCTCCCCAGTCCTTCCAGTGATTGTAAAGTTCATTGTTCCTCCATGAGAGAGGGTGTGCAGACAGTTGCCATCAATAAAAGCCACAGAAACTGTCAGGAAGAAGGAAGACCACCCCAGCAGGTTTGTGGCTTAAAACCAGCTCAATCCAACATGGCAACTACCTTCACCTAAGGGTAACCCCAGCCTCATTATATGCTCATTGTAATACATCAGCATGCTAAACAACACACCCCTGCCCCCCTAATTAGAAACGGAAAACCCACATAAGGACACAAAATGGCCAATGGAACTCCTTTGAGAAAGATCCACCTCTTTCCTGGGAAGATCCTGAATAGTCCTCTCTATTACCACCCCCCCATCACCACCACCATTAAATGAACCTCAATAAAGGAAACTAATCCTGCTAAAGGCCGCTGCTCTGTCTGGGGAGTAGCCCACACTCTGTCTCACTGCCTCACTAACAAACTCACTTTCACTTTAAATGCTATGCTGGCTCGTCTTTGAATTCTTTCCTGCATGAAGCCAAGAACTCACACTGGGTCATGAACCCTCGGGTCCTCGGATCCCAGAATGCTTGTATCACATACACCTGGAATAGCTTCTGTTTCCTGACCAAACCTGGACTGACACCTCAGGGTGCTCCCTGCCATCACTGGGCTGCAGCACCAGGGATGGATTTGTCCTGGCCCTGCGGGGAGCATCCTGAGAACCTGAGAATGAGCCCTGAAGGGCAGATCTAAGAGATGGAGATGAAATGAGATGTGATAACATCATTTGACCCCCCAAGTCCAGCTTGTCTGAAGTCAGTGCCAGCCCAGCGCTTCTCAGTGTGCAGTATAACGAGAGTTCCCTTTGCAGTGATTTAAAACCATTTCCTCTTGCATTTGGCCAGGGGTGTCTACAGCTAAAGATTCTGACAGAATTGTTTTTCAGCCTTCAGCAGATCTGTCAGTTTTGCTCTGTAGATGCTATTGTAGCTTCAAATCTCCTCTTGAGCTCCTCCCTAAACCTGCAACCATCTGAAGCATCTCCAAATTCCAAGCCACATGTGCAACTGTTCTCTACCCAAAAGCTGCAGTCCTCAACGTCCTCCTCAGCACCCCTTTTCCTGGGGGAGATCCCATCCTCCTGAATCAGCTTAGAGCAAGAAGAGTTGTGCCTGCACCATGATTTCAGAAGCAGCAATTTTTTTGTTTCCTTCCCTGCTATTCTTTTCAATCACCCCCTCTCCTTTCCCAACTCACTACCACTGTGCCCACTTCCACCCAGGCCCATAGGTGTTACTTTAAGACTCAGCAATTAGATATTCATAGTTCTATGCACTCACATAGGACCTCTGGCCACCATGAAATATAAATCCCTTGGGAGAGATAACACAGTGAGGTATAGCAGTCAGCTCCACAAATGGAAATAACAGAAATCCTAGACTTCCACAATAAAGGGCTGACTCCCACTTCTGGGAAATTAGCTGCCTTGGCTAATTTCTCTGAGCCTCAGTTTACTGGCACAATGGTGGCCATAGGCCTCCACACCCAGATCTTTGTGAGGGCAGAGTCAGGTGGCCCCTTTGCTCACTGTGAGGGGATGAGTCATTGTGACATTGACTGAGAGCCTACTGTGTGCTAGCCCCTCTCGGGCATTATGCCATTTCAGCCTTACAAACCCCAAAGGCATTAGAATGGCCTGCATAGACAAATAAGGAGACCTCGGCCTGAGAGGAGATGGTATGTGAGTATTCAGGCAGGCTGATACCAAACCCACACTTCTAATCTTTATCTCATATAGTGTCCTGTCAAATATATCACTGAAATATGTTTTTGTTCCTTAGAATATGAAAGGCAGGTGGTACCTGGGAACTATAGAGGGGGCTTGGCTGGCAGAGAAGATGTGGGGCCAGGAAGATGAGCAGCCTCAGGCCTATCTCCCATTCTCACTCAACCAGACCACTCGGTTCTATGTTCCCCCTTTTAAATGAAATAAAGTGAAATTTTATTGAGCAATTACTGCCCCAGGATTTTTTTTTTTTTGTCAGAGACACATGTGTGGTCATGTTAAAAAAAGAAAGTTTACTAAGAGTATTTTAAAGAGCAAAAAAATGTCTTCCACATATGTTCAATAGCTGCTAATTTATTTTTTATTATGTGTGTGTATGAACTATCTCATAGCCTATATGCAATACATGTGCACACACCCTGAAGTTTTGACCTGATTCTGAGAAGCAACCCAGGGCAGAGGGGTTGTATGGCAGTGGGCCCTGGGTGGCCCCTCCCTGCCCTGTCCTGCCCAGCTATCCCAGGGCCTGGCAGGGGCCAGCCAGGAGGCTGAGGGGAAGCTGCTCCTGCAATCATTTTTGGGCCAGTATTAATTTCTGGCCTCCTCATTTGCATCCATAATTGACAGCTCCTTAGCAACTAACTCATTAGGAAAGTAGGGCTCTTTGTAACCAACAAAAATGGGGACTGAATCCCTGGGGTGGGATTTGAGAACCTGTTTAAGAATCTCAGAAAGACAGCAGACAGATTCCAGGGGACCAAGACCATGAAGGAGCTTAGCAACCACCACTGGCTGTGGAGGCAGGAAAAGCAGGAATAGTGGACCACAGAGCCCCTGAGCCCTCGGGGCTCAGCCAGTGACCTCCTTCCACGCCTCATCTGGGCCCAGGCTGAGCAATCACAGCTTGGGCAAACATTGGCTGACCCCTTTGAGTATCAGAACCTCATGCTGGGGAGACATTAATGGGGAAACAAGCATTCTGTGACTGTGTATTGGGCAGCAACTGTATTTTAGCCATATCCCATATCTTAGGGTGTTTTAATCTTTATAATAAAATTACAACACAATTTTTTCACAAAAAAGAAAACCATAGCACAAAAAGATTTACTGTCACATTAAAAGTCACGCGAGCTTTGAAACCACATTTTACGAGTCCAGTAACTGTTTTCTCATAGCAGAATGATGTGTTCAAGGATGATGTGCTAACCGTAAAGGGAGATACTTGGACAGAAAATTCTACAGCTGTTCAAGGGAGGTAGAGACCCCTCTGGCTAGGAAATCCAGCCTTGAGCTAGGTCTCAAAGGATGAGTTTGATTTGGAAATACAGAAGGGAGAGGGCCATAGGGTAGGAGGCGAGAGCCCGAGCAGTGATTCCACAGCCAGAGGCCTCTGTTATTCTAGAAGCAGGTGAAGACAGTGCCCCTGAGGCAGAGGATATGGGGGTCAGGGCAGAGTCAGGCACTGGAGGTGTGCTGAGGCCAGAGCCTGGACAGCGGCAAGTGCCAGTGAAGAAGTATAGACCAGGGCATTGTGAGCTGGGAACCATAAAAGATGCTGGAGAGCTAGGGTCCAGTAAGGAGGGGACCCATCCCCTCAGGGCCAGGCAGCCTGACCAGGCCTGGGGCCTCCCTGGGGTTGTCTCCACCAATTCACTCTCCCCCCAGATGCCTTCAGGCTCAGCCTTGGCCAGTGCTGCCCCCTCCACCAGCCACCCAAGCCCTCCTTTCAGACATGCAGTGCTGAGCATGGGACCCAGACATAGGCACCCATGCCAAGTCCCAGCCCTGAATGCCATGTTCCCTCCCAGGATGTGCTGCTCTGCCCTCCTCTTACCCAGCATGTCGCTAACCCTCTCCCCATTAATACTACCCGTTCCCTCCAAGTGCCAGGCCCCACCTTTAACTGGGGTGTCACCACTCCTGATGGTGGATCTTTCTCTGTTTCCCCACTAGATTTGCATGTGGCTCTATTCACATTTCCTGACACATTTATTGGTTTAACTTATTCCTACATTTTGTAGGTATGTCTTCTCTCACCAAAGGGTTATCTGCCTGGCATGAGCAGGGCCGGTCTGCTCTCTTCCTTGTCAAGCCTTTCCTGACAATCCCTGCTCATGCCCTTTCTTTCTCAGAGTCCACACCTCTCCTTGGACCCTGAAGCTGCCGGCACAGAATTGCTTCCCCAATCACCTTCACTCACTTGTTCGGTGGGGGCAGTAATGACTACAGCATCCAGACCTGCCCAGGTCTCTCCATCTTGATCAAGTCATTGGTCCACTCAGGACTGCAGTTATGTCCTGTGTGAGATGGAGGCAACAAGGACCAATCTGGCAGGGGACTTCACAGGCATGAAGTGAGGTGATGTAGCACAGTCCCAACTTCAAGAGGCACTTGTTAAGGGTCCAGTGACTCTGACTTAGGGAATTCCCTGGAGAGCATTCTTTCTGAATCCACAGGCAGACAGAGCCTTGTGATTACAACATCCACACCTCGCCTACTCCTGTCTCTCCACCCACTGGATCCAGCACCCTGTAGGGTGCAAAGTGAGCATTAGTCAACATCTGCCAACTTCATATCAGTGAGCTGGGTTCTAAGGACAGCTCCCAGGGTCTTCAGTGCATGTCATCATCAGCCGTGGCCTGGCAACCTTGGCCCATTCTCCATCCCTGTGCATATTCCCATTCCCGGCCGACTTACAACCACAGCACAGGCAGGGGCTGTGGCCAGGCAGCCACAGACCAGCCTAGCTGGATATGGCCTCAGTGGCCTGGAGCCCACAAGGAGTACTGGTCCTTCAGTGGGGGGCAGAGGGTGCTGGCACTCAGGCTCCACCAAATATCTCCCCTTCAGATGGCCCCACTCCCAGCCCCAGGCTTTCTCCTGGCTTTGGCACAAGTGTCCTGCTCAGACCATCCAAGAAGTCAGTTTTGCCCAAGGCCATTTGGGAGCCTTTGCAGGTAATTGGTTCGAGGGGCTCAACCCCCTAATCTGAAATTAATCCCAGTGGTATTGAGGTAAGAGTGGCTCTTGCCCCTGCTCTCAACTCAGGTGGAGACCAGTAGTTTTACAAGGTTCTTGTAAAAACCCTTGTGATTACCAGAGAAGTGGGGAGGACAGCACAAAATGGACCTACAACACCTGGGCCCAGGTGCTGCTTCACTGATAGCCAGCTGAGCATGGAAACAAGTGCCCCTCTTCCACAGCAGTGCAGGAATGTGCCGACTGCCCTCTGAGCTGCCTTCCAAGTTCAAAAGATGCTGATGTTTCAGGATTAACAAGGCCTTCCTCACTAGCTTCCAGGCAAAGGGTCTTCCCCACATCTGCCCTAATACTTTCTCCTGCAAATTGGGTTTTGTTCTTATTCCAGGGTTCTTAGCAAGAGGAGCTCATGCTGGGCCAGAAAGAGAAGAGAAGGAAGTATAATATGGCTGTTTTCTTTCATCCTTCAGGACTCAGACTAATGTCAGCTCCCCAGAAAGACCTTTCCTGACCACCCAGTCCAAACCGGGGTTCTCCCCCACCATCATCTACACCCACTGTTCCCTACCACTGCATCATTCCTACTCTGTTCACATCATCTGTAGCAGCTACTGGTCTCTGGAATTTGTTAATTATTTATTTGTTCATTTCTTATTCTGCCCCATATTCATTTCCTACTGATGCTGTAACAAATTACCACAAATTTAGATGCTTAAAACAACTCTCTCTGACTATGACCCCTGCTTCTGTTGTCATCTTCTGTAATTCTGACCCTCCCACCTCTCTCTTGTAAAAACCCTTGAGATAACCAGGGGCCCACCTAGACAATCCAGGATAATGTCTCTACCTCCAAATTCAGAACTGAATCCCATCTGCAAAATTATTTTTGCCATGTAAGGTATTATATTCACAGGTTTGGGAATTCAGATATCTTTGAAAGCCATTACTCAGATTATCATAGGTTCCCTCACCATAGTATAAACTGCAGCATATTATAAATGTTACCTGTCTTGTTTATTATACAATTCTAAGTGCATAAAAACAAAACTAGGCACTTTGTACTATAAATGAACAGAAGAATGAAGAAGAAAGGGAGCAAAACACATTTGGTGGAGAAGAGTGGCTCTTGCCCCTGCTCTCAACTCAGGTAGAGACCAGTAGTTTAGATTTCTTTCTTTTTTTTATGCAAAAAAGAAAGATGTAAAAAGTACAATATTGACAATGGAGTCTGACAGAGGGAGAATGTTCTGGGAGGGAGCAAGCCACTATTCAGCACTGGGGAATGAACTCTGGGCACCTTGGAAGACCAGCCCAAACCATTCCACTTGCTGCCATCTGGTAAGATGTGTCAATGTCCAGATATGCTCCTTCTGATACCTCACCACTGGTGGCATCTCAAAGGACAAAGAGTGACTTAATCTTCCAGCCAAGATAAAGTAATGGAAAATAGACACACAAATATCTAACATCCAAAAAGGAAAAACTCATGACAGTTGACATCCAATATAAAATTATCAGGCATGCAAAGAAGCAAGAAAATACAACCCATAATGAGGAGCAAAATCCATCAATTAAAATCAGCTCAGAACAAGCGTAAATGTTAGAATTAGCATGCAAAGATATTAAACCAGTTATTATTATTGTATTTCATATGCTGAAAAACTAAACAGAGATGTAGAATATATAAAAAAGTTCCTAACTAAACTTCAAGAAATGAAAACTCCAATATGTAAAATGAAAAATACATGAGGTATGATTGATGACAGATTAGACATTGCAAAAGAAAAAATTAGTAAACTTGGAGAAATCGCAATATAAACAAACCAAAAGGAAGCACAGAGAGAAAAGGAGAATTTTAGAAATGAACAGAGCATTGGTAAACCATGGAACAACTTTAAGCCCCCTAATATGCATGTAATTGGAGTCTCCAAGGCAGAGAAAGCAGAAAAAAATATTGAATATGGGCTAAATTTTTTCTAAAAGCTATAAATTAACATATCCAGAAGCTAAATGAACTCCAAGGACAAGAAACATGAATAAAACTACAATTACAAGCTACATCATAAACTACTCAAAATCACTAAGAGAAATGTAGTAACAGCAGTTAAGAAAAAGGCATGTTATATACTAAGGAACAAAAATGGCAATAGATTTCTCATTGGAAACTAGGTAGATGAGAAGACTGTGGAGTACATAATTAAAATACTAAAAGAACAAAATGTCAACCTTAGATTCTATACCCAGCAAAAATATCTTTCAAAAAAATAAAAGCAATATAAAGAATTTTTGGATGTCAAAATACTTCATCATTAGCAAAACCCACTACAAAAAAATGTTAAAGAATAAACATTAGGCTGAAGAAAAATGATACCAGCTGGAAATTTGGATACCTATACAAGAAATATAGTATACCAGAAATAACTATAAGAGTAAATATGTATTTTTCTAATTGTTTAAATATCTTTAGAAAATAATTGAATATGCAAAAATAATAGCAATGTAGTATGATAATTATAACAGGTAAAATGTGTGACAATAATAGCACAAAAAGTGGGATGGGAGAAATAGAAGTACACCATTGGGTAGATTCCTATATTCTAAATATTATACTACCACTATCAATGAGGAAACAACATTGTAAACCCTAAAGTAACCAATAAAAACAAAGTTACAGCTCATGACACAGGGAGATAATATGCAATTTTAAAATATATTTAATTTATCAAAAAAAGATAGAAAAAAGGTAAATATAAATGGGACAAATAGAAAACAAAAGGCAATATGATAGACTTAAACATAACCAAATCAATCACTTTAAATTCAAATTTACTTTAAACATCTTAATTATCAAACTGGATAAAAAAAAATAGAAGTGATCAAACTATATAATTCCAACAAGGAAAGTATGTCAAATATGGAGACACAAATGTGTTTAAAAATAAAACGATGGAAAAGATAAAACATATGCTAACACTAATCAAAAGAAAGCAGAAAACTAATTTCCACTTTTGGGAAGATGGAGTAAATATACTTTTCCTTATTCTCTCTGCTAAGTACAACTAAATATTTTGTATATAAAACATACAACAACACTGAAAGGTAGAGAGAAGGAAGATTCCTTCTCTCTACCAGGGATTCCTTTTTGAGTCATGATCCTACAAGAATACATAAAAAAGCCAGAAACTTAGAAATGCTAACATGAACAGACAAGAAAAGGGAAAAAGCAATCCTATTCTTAGTAGTCAATGTCCAAGAAAGAAGCATCTTAGCAAGACAAAACAGTTTTAGATAATAACCTGTCTACTCCAGCCAAATACCACAGAAAATAACTGTGGCTTCATTTCAACCCATGCCACTGAAGGCTGAGTGGGGAGTCTAGGTTCCACCCTCAGGAAGCTATCACAATGTTCCCTAACATCCCTAACAATGTGGTATCAGAGAAGACCATGAAAAAGTCAGGGCCAGAAGACCTAATCCCAAAGAATGGCTAAATGAACTTCACTAAACAGAAAGTAAAACATTTTTAAAAGGAATCTTACAATATTAAAAAGGAAAAAAGAATGTGGTAAGCAAAAATATGAGGAAATTCAATATTTTCCTTCTCTTGAATGTTTTAAATTATATTTGACAAAAATTATGATATTATCTGATGTGGTTCTTACCACATGAATAGAAACTATTTAAGATAATTATTTGATAAATGAAGGAAAGTAAAGAAATGTGAAGGGAGGTGAGGTTTCTATGCTTCACTCAAACTGGCAAAAGGATGATCTTAGTAGTGTGTGATAAGTTATGTATATATGAAATAATATGCAGAACAAGCACTGAAAAGCTATACAAACAGAAACATTTAAAAACACTATTAATAAATCAAAATGGAATTCTAAAAAAATGCTCAAGTAACCCAATGAAAGCAGAAAACTAAAAATAAAAAAAAAACACAATAAAGAGACAAGCCAAAAACAAAAAATTAAAGAGTTAATTAATGACATACCAATAATCACATGAATTTAGGTGGTATAAATGCATCAATTTAAAGAGTGGATTTAAAAAATGACTCAACAATACACTGTTTACAAGAAACTGACATTAAATTAATGATACAGTCAAGTTGAAAGTAAAAGGATGAAAAATTATATATAATGCAAACTTCAATCTCTGGAAAGCAGGAGTAGTTATATCAATATCAAATAAAGTAGACTTCAAAGCAAAGAAAATCACCACAGATAGAGAGGGACATTATATAATGATAGAAGAGTCAATCTACTAAGAAGATATAGCAATCCTGAAAGGCTATGACCCAAAGACTAAGACTGAAAAGTACATGGAGCCAATCTGGTAGTGCTGAAAGAAGAAATAGAGAAAACACAATTATAGCTGAGGGCTTCAACACTCTGCTCTCAGCAACTGATAGAACTACCAGATAGAAAACTAGCAAGGACATAGAAGAACTCAACCCCACCATCAAACAACAGAATCTAATTGACATTTACAGAATACTCTACTCAGTAACAGTAGAATACACATTCATTCAAGTGCCATGGAATCTATACCAAATAGATGATGCCCTGTGGTATAAGAAAAACCTTAACAAATTTAAAATAATTGAAATCATATAAATTTGTCCTCTGACCACAATGGAATAAAACTAAACATCAATAACAGAAATATAACAAAAATCTCCACATACTTGGAAACCAAACAACACATTTCTAAATAGGCCATTGATTAAAGACAGAGCCTCAAGGGAAATCTTTAAAAAGCATAGATAATGGAGTGAAAATAAAAATAAGACATTAAAATTTGTGGCACACCACTAAAGCGGTAGTAATAGGAAAGTTTATAGCACTAAATGTACACATTAGAAAAGAGGAAAAGTCTCAACTTAGTAATCTAAGTGTCCACCTTAAGTATCTAGACAAAAGAGAGTCGATTAAACTCAAAGAAAGAAAAAATAAATAAATAAAATTGAAAATAGAATCATAAAACAAAGGCCTGCTTCTTTGAAAAGATTAAAATAATTGACAAATCCGTAGCAAGACTGAGAAAGAAAAAAAAAGAGAAAACACACATTACCAATATCAGGAATGAAACCAGGGATATGATTGTAAACCCGGCAGACATTGAAGGTATAGTAAGAGTTTATGGAGAACAACCCTACACACATACATTTGACAATTTAGATGAAAGGAACTGATTCCTTAGAAAACACAGGCTGCCACGGCTCACCCAATACCCAATAGATCATTTGAATAGCCCAGAACTAGTAAAGAAATTGAATGTGCAATAAAAATTTCCAAAATTTTAAATTTCAGGCTCAGGTAATTTAACTAGAGAATTCTACCAAATATACAAAAAAAAAAAAAAATTAACACAAATTTCATCCAACCACTTCCAGAAAACAGAAGAGGAGAAAACATTTTCCAATTCATCTTATGAAGCTAGCATTACTCTGACAAAGACAGTACACAGAAAGAAAACTACAGACCAACATTCCTCAGGAATATAGATGCAAAAATTCTTAACAAAATATTAACAAGTAGAACTCAGGCACACGATAAAAGAATGTTACACTGTGACAAAGTGGGGTTTATTCTATGGATGCAAGATCAATTCAATATTTAGAATTTAATCAGTATAATCCACCAAATTAACAGGCTAAAATAGAAAAAAAAATCATATGATTTTAAGAATCAATGCATCTAGTCTGCAAAGGCAAAACTTTTTAAAGGAAAGAAATGGTGGGAAAAAGATACAGAGGCAAAGAAGCATTGAACAGACTGTCAAACTACATTGGGAAGACAGGGGAGGTTGGGCGAGGGGGGCTGTAAGAGACCAACTGAAGGACTTGTACGCATGCATATAAGCACAATCAATGGATACAAGACACTGGGGTGCGGGGGAGGGCTGGCAGGTGAAGGCATGTACTGGGGGGTAGGGGAGGTCAGGGGGAGGTCAATGGGGGGAAAAAAGGAGATATATGTACTACTATTTGTAATACTTAAAACAATAAAAAAAAAGAATCAATGCAGAAACAGCATGTCACAAAACTCAATGCTTGGAGAGACAAAATGGCGGCGGAATAGAAGGATGTGTCCTGAGCCTTGTCCTGGATCAAATAGAGGAGGCAGCTGAGACGAGTGGAATCCAGCCCGAATTGGCGAAGGAGGCACAGCTGGTGAGACAGTTTGCAGCTGGGAAGAGCAGGGATCCCTCAGATAAAGGTAAAATCAAAGATCTAGGCAGTAGAATCTCCCGGACCTCTGTGCCCAGAAGGTCAGGGAGAAACTACACAGTGCCAAGCCGCGTCCCTGAGGACAGGCAAGGTATGAAGGATTTTAGACCATAGAGTCTGGATTTTGGATCTGAGCTCAAAGGCAGCCTTTAAGAGCTGCCGGACCGCGGAGTGCCGGCAAGAGAGGAACTGGCAGAGACACGGTCCTTCCTCGTGCTGGGGCCTGCGCCTTTCCCCACTGAACCTAGTTCATGGGACCTTTTGGAGACAGGCACTTACCTGTGACAGAACTGTGAGAGAAGGGGTAGAGTTGTGGAATCTGGGCAGAGGGGGCAACGGATGGTCCAGGAGAAGTGGTAGCAAGTCTGGTGCTGAGTCATATCTAAGCCCACAGAATCCATTTTCTCCTGAGAGATAGCCCCTCCCCCCAGTCTCCAGGCAACCAATATAGCCACACCCAGATTCCACCCTGATTAACACCATGGAATCTGAATACTCCCTGAGGCCATAGGATCTACTCTAAAGAGAAATCTTTAGAAGCTAAGCACCTCAATTACTCGGCTACACTGCCAGGGCCCTCCAGAGTGCTTCAGTGTACCTCACTGGCAAACTTACCGCCAGTGCTCCTGTGAGCCGACACCTGGAGGAAGCGCCTACCCACCACAGACACAGCAGCGAAAGTTGAGTCTGCCCACCCCACAACTACAGAACTCTGGGCAACACAGTTACCCCTTTCCAAAGTGTAGCCCCCTGAGCCACATCACCCGGACAGACGGTTCCTTGGTGCCACTGTGAGGCCCCACTGGGCACACGTGATTTAAATTAAGGGTGCAAGTCAGCAAAAATTGGGACACTCCCCTCCATAGCAGCTGACTTCTAGGCACTACAGTTGTGCCTCTCAAGCTTGCAGGCCTACATCAAGAGAACCCAAATAGCTCAAGTAGAGAGCTACACTAGATAACCAAGCCCAGGAGAACAGAAAGATTTCACCAGTAGCACCATCACCAAAAGAACCTGGGTAGCAAAGCAATTGGATCTACAATTAAAACATTTCAGGAAAACATGGGGAGACAAAAAAGCAATACCCAAAGGAAAGAAAAAGAGGAATCACCAGAAAGGGGGTTAAATGAAATTGAGGCTAGCAGCTTAACAGAGAGAGAATTCAGAGTAATGATGATAAGGATGTTTAAACGGATGGATGACAAATACACACAACTCAATGACAAATACACACAACTCAATGAGAACTATAAGGAACTGAATGAAAATGTCACCAACATGAAAAGAAACCAAGAGGAGATGAAGAACGACATAGCTGCAATAAAGAACACATTGGAAGGCTTAAACAGTAGACTAGAAGAGGCTGAGGACTGCATCAGCGAATTAGAAGACAAGGTGGGAAAACACACACAAACACAGCAGCAAATGGAAAGAAGACTTAAAAAGCAAGAGGAGAGCCTAAGGGAGCTTTGGGACAACACAAAATGAAACAATATTAAAATAATAGGGATACCAGAAGGAGAGGAAGAGAAGCAAGGAATAGAAAACCTGTTTGAAGAAATAATGACAGAAAACTTTCCTGATATTGGCAAGAAAATTGCAAGAAAACTATGCAAGTCCAAGAAGTACATAGAGTCCCAAACAAGTTGAACCCCAAAAGACCAACACCAAGACACATCATAATTAAATTGGCGAATACCAATGACAAAGTAAGAATCTTAAAGGCTGCCAGAGAGAGACAGAAAGTTACCTACAAGGGATCTCTTATTAGAATATCAACTGATTTCTCAACAGAAACACACCAGGCCAGAAGGGAATGGAATGAAATATACAAAGTGATGCAAAGCAAGGGACTGAATCTAAGAATACTATACCCAGCAAGGTTATCATTCAAAATTGAAGGTGGAATCAGGAGCTTCACAGACAAAAAAGGGCTAAGAGAGTTTATCACTACCAAGCCAGCAATGCAAGAAATGCTAAAGGGACTGCTGTAAAAAGAAGAAAGAGAAAGGCAAAAAGAAACACAAACACTAAGGGGAAAAAATGACAACAAACATGTACTTGTCAATAATAACATTAAACGTAAATGGATTAAATGCACCAATCAAAAGACGTAGGGTAGCTGAATGGATAAGAAAACATGACCCATATATTTGCTGTCTACAAGAGACCCACCTCAGAGCAAAGGATTCACACAGACTGAGAGTGAAGGGATGGAAAAATATTTTTCAGGCAAATGGAAATGAGAAAAAAGCTGGGGTAGCAATACTTATATCTGATAAAATAGACCTCAAAGTAAAGGCCATAACAAGAGATAAGGAAGGCCACTACATAATACTAAAGGGAGCAATTCAACAAGAAGATAGAACTCTGGTAAACATATATGCACCCAACGCAGGAGCACCCAAATACATAAAAAAAAACTCCTGGAAGAGATCAAGGGAGAGATTGACAACAATACAATCATAGTACGAGACTTTAATACACCACTGACATCACTGGATAAATCCTCTAGACAAAAAATCAGCAAAGAAAAAGCAATTCTAAATGACACACTAGATCAGATGGACCTAATTGACATCTTCAGATCATTTCACCCCAAAGCCTCGGAATATACGTTCTTCTCAAGTGCCCATGGGACATTTACAAAAATAGACCACATATTGGGTCACAAACAAAGCCTCCCTAAATTCAAAAAGATTGAAATCATATCAAGCATTTTCTCAGACCACAATGGCATAATATTAGAAATAAACTATAATAAAAACATTCCAAAAAATTCAAACATGTGGAAACTGAATAGCATGCTATTAAACAATGATTGGGTGATCAACGAGATCAAAGAAGAAATTAAAAACATCCTGGAGAATAATGACAATAAAAACACCACAATGCAAATGCTATGCGACACAGTGAAAGCAGTCTTGAGAGGGAAGTTTATAGCTCTACAGGCCTACCTCAAAAAACAAGAAAAAATGGTAATAAATCTTCTAACTCAACAACTCAAATAATTAGAAAGAGAGCAACAAGAAAAGCCCACAGTGAGCAGAAGGAAGGACATAATAAAGATCAGAGCAGAAATGAATGACATAGAGACCAAAAAAACAATACACAGGATCAACAAAACCAAGAGCTGGTTCTTTGAAAGGATAAACAAGATTGATGAACCTCTAGCCAGGCACACCAAGAAGCAAAGAGAGAGGACCCAAATAAACAAAATCAGAAATGAAAGAGGTGAAATAACAACAGACCCCACAGAAATACAAAAGATTATTAAAAAAATACTATGAACAGCTCTATTCTAACAAACGACGCAATCTGGAAGAAATGGACACATTCCTAGAAAAATACAACCTTCCAAAACTCTCTCAGGAAGATTCTAAGAATTTCAATAGGCTGATAACTATGGAAGAAATTGAAGCAGTCATCAAAAAACTTCCAGCAAACAAAAGCCCAGGGCCAGACGGCTTCACAGGGGAGTTTTACCAAACATTCAAGGAAGAACTAAAACCTATCCTCCTCAGACTATTCCAGAAAATTCAAGAAGAAGGAACACTTCCAAGCTCCTTCTATGAGGCCAGCATCACCCTAATACCAAAACCAGATAAAGACAACACAATGAAAGAGAATTACAGGCAAATATCCCTCATGAACATAGATGCCAAAATCCTCAACAAAATTCTAGCAAATCAAATCCAGCAGTATATCAGAAAGATTATACACCATGACCAAGTAGGATTTATCCCGGGGATGCAAGGATGGTACAATATTCGCAAATCAATAAACGTGATACATCACATAAACAAATTGAGAGATAAAAATCACATAGTGATATCAATTGATGCAGAAAAAGCATTTGATAAAATCCAACACCCTTTCTTGATAAAAACTCTCAGCAAGGTGGGAATAGAAGGTTCATACCTCAACATAATAAAAATCATATATGATAAACCCACAGCTAACATCATACTCAATGGGCAAAAACTAAAACCATTTCCCCTAAGAACAGGAACAAGACAGGGATGTCCACTCTCACCACTCCTGTTTAATATAGTGCTGGAAGTACTAGCCATTGCGATCAGACAAGAAGAAGAAATAAAAGGCATCCAAATTGGAAAAGAAGAAGTAAAACTGTCCTTATTCGCAGATGACATGATACTGTACATAGAAAACCCTAAAGACTCCATAAAAAAATTATTAGACTTAATAACTGAATTTGGTAATGTAGCAGGATACAAAATTAATGCCAAGAAATCTATGGCATTTCTATACACCAATGATGAACTTACAGAAAGAGAGACTAAAAAAGCAATCCCATTTACCATAGCACCAAAAAAATTAAGATACCTAGGAATAAACTTAACTAAAGAGGTAAAAGACTTATACGTAGAAAACTACATGACACTGAAAAAAGAGATAGAGGAAGACATAAACAGATGGAAGAACATACCATGTTCATGGATTGGTAGAATCAACATCATCAAAATGTCCATACTACCCAAAGCAATCTATAAATTCAATGCACTTCCCATTAAAATACCAACAACATATTTCACAGACATAGAAAGAACTTTCCAAAAATTTATCTGGAATAAAAAAAGAACCCAAATAGCTACAGCAATTCTGAGAAAGAAGAACAAAGTAGGTGGGATCTCAATACCAGATATCAAGCTGTATTACAAAGCTACTGTTCTCAAAACAACCTGGTACTGGCACAAGAACAGACATATAGATCAATGGAATAGAATAGAGAACCCAGAAATTGGCCCAAATCAATATGCTCATTTAACATTTGACAAAGGAGGCACGAACATTCAATGGAGTCAAGACAGTCTCTTCAACAAATGGTGTTGGGAAAATTGGACAGATACATGCAAAAAAATGAAGCTAGATCACCAACTTACACCATACACAAAAATAAACAAAATGGATAAAGGACTTAAACATAAGACGGGAAACCATGAAAATACTAGAGGAATCCACAGGCAGCAAAATCTCGGACATATGCCGAAAGAACTTCTTCACTGATACTACTCCTAGGGCAATGGAAGCTAAAGGGAAAATAAACAAATGGGACTACATCAAAATAAAAAGCTTTTGCACAGCAAAGAAAACCATCAATAAAACAACAAGAAAGCCCATTGCATGGGAGAACATATTTGCCAATGGTATAAATGATAAGGGTTTAATCTCCAACATATACAGAGAACTCATACAACTTAACAAAAAGAAGATAAACAACCCAATCAAAAAATGGGCAACTGATCTAAATAGACACTTTTCAAAAGAAGACAGAAGGCAGGCCAAGAGACATATGAAAACCTGCTCACAGTCACTAATCATCAGAGAGATGCAAATCCAAACAACAATGAGGTACCATCTCACACCTGTCAGAATGGCTTTTATCAACAAATCAACAAACAACAAATGTTGGCGAGGATGCGGAGAAAAAGGAACTCTTTTGCACTGCTGGTGGGAATGCAGACTGGTGCAGCCACTGTGGAGAACAGTATGGAGCTTCCTCAAAAAACTAAAAATGGAACTCCCATTTGACCCAGTGATCCCACTTCTAGGAATATATCCCAAGAATCTAGAAACACGCATCAGAAAGGAAATATGCACCCCTGTGTTCATAGCAGCACAATTCACCATAGCCAAGATTTGGAAACAACCTAAATGCCCATCAGCAGATGAATGGATTAAAAAACTGTGGTATATCTATACAATGGAATACTACGCTGCGGTAAAAAAGAAGGAGTTCCTACCATTTGCAACAATATGGATGGAGATGGAGAATATTATGTTGAGTGAAATAAGTCAGGCAGAGAAAGATAAATATCACATGATCTTGCTCATTTGTGGAATATAATGAACGGCATAGACTGATGAACAAGAACAGATCCAGAGGCTGAGAAACGTCGATCAGAACATCATACCTCAGGTAAGGTAGGGGAGGGTGGGGGTAAGGTGGAGAGATCAACCAAGGGGCTTTTATGCATGCATAGGAACCTAATCAATGGACACAGACAACAAGGGGGCAGGGTATAAGTGGGGAGTGGGGGGTTATGGAGAAATAAGGACACATATGTAAAAAATAAAAATTAAAAAAATTTATTAAAAAATTATAAAATAAAAATAAAATATTAAATCTAATCAATACTAGTGGTCACCATAGCCTTAAGAGAAACTGTTTCATGTGACAAAAATTTTTATATGAAACTCTCTGTAGACTGAAAATTATTTTTGAAGGAAACAAAGTTTCCTTCAATAGTCATAAGGATTGTAATTGAAAGTCAATATATTTGGCCTCTTGAACTAAAGTAAGTAATTTGTGTTTTTGCCTCCCTGACAAAGTTTATATAAAGCTACAAAAAGAAATTGACAGCCAGTTTGAAATGGAATTGCCAGGGCCTAGGGCAAAGAATATCCTTACATGATATTATTCTACAAAGTCATTATAATTTTAGATATTTTACAACAGCATATTGTACAATTATCCCAAATAAACTTACAAACTAATTCTTTGAATGGTTGGCAGCAATTAAAAAAAATAAAAAGGACATGAAAGGATTTAATCCTTTGCAGAAGGAATTAAGGCACTGGGAAGGCACTTGAGCATCCTATATTGGCCCCTCTTGCCCTTTGTGCCAAGAGGGACCCTCTTCTCATAATCCAATTGCCCTCAGCTGTTACCTGAGCTTTCTGTTCATGCTGAGCTTGAAGCCTCGTGGGGGCTGGTACCATGGATCTGTCTCACACCCAATTGTGTGAGCTGGGCCCTCACTGGAGAAAAAACCCGAGTTCCCCGAGATATGTGATCAGCACCGGGACCCTGCCAGCAGGCCAGGGGTTCCCAAGGCAGGTGCTGGTTGTGGAGGCCACGGGGGCATAGGCTACCAAGGAGACATAACTGAACCTCACACCACCCTGCTTGGCCCCAGAGGATGGCTGGTTAGCCAGAGATTCCTCGAGGAAGGAACAACCTAAGACAGGCACAGTCGCAGAGGGGCCATCAGGAGAGAACTTGGGGGGGCAACAGAAGTGGGGCATAGACCCTCACCCCCCCAACATTGCAGGGGCTTGAATCCTCACCCCTTCTGAAGGAGGTCTCCTGCCCCCATGGCTGCTTCGTGCTTCCCACTCCCAGCTCATATTGGGACCCAGGCAACAGAAAGAGACTTGGCCCAGCTCAGATCGAGATACAGGTGACAAACAGAGACTTGGCCCAGCTCAGATCAGGACCCAGGTAACAGACAAGAGACTTAGCTGACAGCAGCTGCCCTATATCTAAATTCAGCCTAGCATCTGGAATGCTCAGGGCCCACTCAAGAATGCAAATAATCCTTCCCACTAATATTTACAGGGTAAACTAAGATTGTTGGTAGAGTATTAAATTTGACAGTAAAATAGTAATCGAGTTTTCAGATTAATTTAAATAGGCTAATTGAAATAAGTGAATATTCAAGTAAAGTTAATTGTACTGGACAAAAAGCTGTTCTTAAAGTAATAACTAAAATTTCTATTGGTAGTTCATCTCATGGTAAAATTCCTGAATATGCAATGAACCTAAAGCAGTCATATGTGTGGGCAAAAAAAAAAAAAAAAAAATTAAATTTAAAGTTATCAAGACTGCATTATAAAATTTACAAAAACCTCCATTAATAAAAAAAAAGGGGGGGGGGGGATAGTAGGGCAATATCATGTAAGGAAAAATATCCTATAAGTAAATTACATCTAGAAAATTTTTACTTTACCAAATTAAGTTTCATTTGCAATACTAACAGCAAGACGGCCATTAAAAACACACATGGTGTCTAAATAAGACAAAGGAAAATCGTTTGAACAAAAATAAAAAGGATCCCAAATCAATTATATAGAAAAGATTCCTTTATTAACTTGTGGTGGAGAATATATTTGTATATTTTCAGAAAACAACCCCAAGACCAGATGGATTCCTGCAACAGAGAGGAATTGACAGGTGTGCTCCAACCACGAAGACAAGAGGAAAAAACAGTCCAGAGATGGAAGACGCTGACAATGCCTTGCCACACGAGCAGTCAGCAGCTGTGCACCGCTGCAGGTTACCTAGGACCAAACCAGAGAGGGTCGGACCTGCATTGCCACCATGTGCCCACCATCCAGATATCATTGCTGACATGTACACATAAGGAACTGTTAGACATTGAAACGGGGACTCAGAACTGTTGGACATTGAAATTGGGACTCAAACATTTTTTTGTTTTGTCTTGTTTTGTTATTATATGTTTATTTCTAGTCTGCAAAGGCAAAACTTTTTCAAGGAAAGAAATGGTGGGAAAAAGATACAGAAGCAAAGAAGCATTGAACAGACTGTCAAACTACATTGGGAAGACAGGGGAGGTTGGGCGAGGGGGGCTGTAAGAGACCAACCGAAGGACTTGTATGCATGCATATAAGCACAACCAATGTATATAAGACACTGGGGCAGTGGGGAGGGCGGGCAGGTGAAGGCATGTACTGGGGGGTAGGGGAGGTCGGGGGGGGATCAATGGGGGAAAAAAAAGGAGATATATATACTACTATTTGTAATACTTAAAACAATAAAAAAAAATTAAAAAAAAAAAAAAAGAAAAGTTAGGATGGAAGTTGCAGCCCAAGCTGGCTCCAGTGCTTTTAGTCCATCTGCAGAGGCTGCCTTCTACTGGCACTCTGGGTAGGGGCTGGCTGGGTGTGTATGCTGGCTGCTGCTGTTTCACATATGTCGCTTTACCTTAATTTAAGTCACTGGTCATTGATCTTCCCCCAGCTGTGCAGCCCCACATTGGATGAGCTTATACAATAATGTGAATTTTGGAGTTATTAATGTAGCCTTGTGTAAAAAAAAAGATTTTATTGCTTTCAGAAGTGTTCTGGGAGAGATGGACACACAACTAGAATTACGTTAAGCAAACCTGGGAATGTAAAGGCTTATAAAACTGGGGATTCAAATAAAATGGTTTTATTCTATAAAACAAAACAAAACAAAACAAAAACTCAATGCTCATTCATGATTAAAAACAAAACTTGGAGAAATAAGAAAAGGAAAACTTCCTCAATTAGATAAAGAATAACTACAAAAATACCTACAGCTAACTACTAAATAGTATATAATTGGATGCTTTTCCCCTAAGGTGGAATACAGGGAAAAATATATTTTCTAACCTCTCTAATTCAAAATAGTGCTGGAAGTTCTACCAGTGAAATAAAGTAACAAAAGAAAAGAAAATGCATACAGTAGGAAAGGAAGAAATAAAACTGTCAATATTTGTAGGTGACATAACTGCATATGTAAAAATTCCCAAGGACCTACAAAAAACATCTGAAACTAATAAGTGACTCCAACAAGATTGTAGAATATAAGAAAAACATACAAAAATGTATTATATTTCTATATAGTAACAATGAACATATGGAAACCAAAATTTGAAATATAATACCATTTAGGACAGATACATGCAAAAAAATGAAACTAAACCACCCTCTTACACTTACACAAGAATAAACTCAAAATGGATTAAAGACTCAAATATAAGACCTGAAACCATAAAACTTCTAGAAGAAAAAATAAGCAGTAAAATTTCAGGCATTTCTTTTAGCAATATTTTTTCTGACATATCTCCTTGGGCAAGGGAAACAAAAGAAAAATAAACAAATAGACTATATCAAACTAAAAGTTTTTGCACAGCAAGGGAAAGCATAAAAAAAAAGAAAAGAAAAGACAACCTACTGAATGAAAGAAGATATTTGCCAGTGATTCATCCATAAGGGGTTATTATTAAAAATTTATAAAGAACTCAAACAACTCAAAACCAGAAAAACAAAAACCCATTTAAAAAGTGGGAAGCTCAGGTTGCAGGTTTGATCCCCTGTCAGGTTGTATATAAAAGGCAAGAAATCTCTCTCTTTCTCTCTCTCTCTCTCTCTCTCTCTCTCTCTCTCTCTCTCTCTCTCTCTCTCTCTCTCTCTCTTTCTCTCTCTCTAAAATCAATAAAAAACATTTTTTAAATAAATAAAAAGTAGACAGAAGATCTGAATAGACACTTCTTCAAAGAGGATATACAGATGGCCAGTAGACATATGAAAAGTTGCTTAACATATTAATTATCAGAGAAATGCAAATCAAAACCACAATGAGATACCACTTCACACCTGTCAGAATAGCTATCATCAATAAATCAACAAACAACAAGTGTTGGCGAGTATGTAGAGGAAAGGGAACTCTCAAGCACTGTTGGTGGAAATGCTGATTGGTACAACCACTACGGAAAACAGTGTGGAGTTTCTTAAAAAATTAAAAATAAAATTTCCTTATGACCCAGCAATTCCACTTCTGAGTATATATCCAAAGAAACCCAAAACACTAATTTCAAAGAATACAGTATATGCATCCACATGTTCATTACAGCATTATTTATAACTAGAGGCCTGATGCCTGAAATTTGTGCAAGAGTAAGCCTTCCTTCCCTTGGCTGCCAGCACCAGTTTCCTTCTGGCACCTGGGACCCGAGCTTCCCTCTGGTATCCAGGATCCGGGCTTTCCTCTGGCTGCTGGCAGACACATAGGACCCAGACTTCGCTCACAGCCCAGGCTTCATCCAGAAGGTTGTTCGGTCTCATTAGCATATTATACTTTTATTGTTATAGATAGGCAAAATATGGAGGCAACTTAAGTGCCCATCAACAGACAAGTGGATTAAAAAAAATGTTGGTATATATACACAATAGAATACTACTCAGCCATAAAAAAAATGAACTCTTACATTTTGCAAAAGCATGGATGATCCTAGAGGACATTATGCTAAGTGAAATAAGCCAGACAGAGAAAGACAAATACCATATGATTTCACTTATTTGGGGGAATCTAAAGAACAAAACAAACAAACAAAATAGAAACAGACTCATAGATACAGAGACTAGACTGATGGCTGCCAGAGGGGAGGAGGTTGGGGGCTGGGTTAAAAAGGTGAAGGGACTAAGAAGTACAAATTGATAGTTACAGAATAGTAACAGAGATGTAAATTACAGAATAGGGAATATAGTCAATAATGTATAATAACTATGTATTGGCATAAGTGGGTACTGGAAATATTGGGGGGGGCATTTTGTGAAGTATGTAATAGTCTAACCACTATGCTATACAGCTGAAACTATTATATAACTAGAGGCCCAGTGCACAAAATTGTGCATGAGTAGGGTCCTTAGGCCTAAGCCTGTGATCAGGGCCATGTCTACCACCCCAAGATGCTCTGCGATGCTCCCCGCCACCACACTGCAATGCTCCTCGATGCTCCCTGCCCACGATGCTCTGTGACTCTGCCACCGCCATGTTCCCCATTTGCCATGCTGTGATTGGAGCCTGTGGGGCGGGGGGGGGGGGGGGGTTGGGAGGGGGAGGGAAGGACCGAGAGGTGGTCAATGCACCTCATGGTGACTGGTTGAGCGGTCTTTCCAGTCATTATGCTTATGGTCCTGGCCTTTTATTATATATTGAATGTGAACTGTAATTGAAAAAAATATATAATACCATTTATAATCACTCTTTTAAAAAAGAAATACTTAGGTATAAATCTAACAAAACATATATAGGCTTGTATGTTGGAAACTATACAATTTCAGTAAGAGTTCAGTAAGATCTAAATAAATGAAGAGACATTGGTGTTTGTGAATTTTAAGACTCAACAAAGATGAGTGAAGATGCTAATTTTCCACAAATTAACATAGCTTAATGGAATTTCTATCAAAATCCCAGCCAAGTTTTTTGTGCAAATGGATAAGATTATTGTAAAATGTATAAGGAAAGACAAAGGAACTAAAGCAGCTAAAACAATTTTGAAAAACACAAATAAAGTGGGTGGAATGAGTCTACTTGATTTCAAGACTTACATAGCTATAGTGATGAAGATTGTGTGGTATTGGCAGAGGAATAGACACAAAGACAAATGGAACAGAATAGAGACTCCAGAAATAGACTTACACATATATGCCAAATTGATTTATGACAAGTTGCAAAAGCAATTCAGTGGATGCAAAATAGCCTTTTCAACATATGGTAGTGGAGCAACTGGACACCCATGGTGGGGTATGGGGAACCTCAACCTAAATTACAAATTGAAATATAAAACTACAAAATATTTTTTTAAAAAATAAGAGAAAATCTAGAGCTAGATAAAGAGTTCTTAGACTTGACACAAAAGCAAAATTGAAAAAGGAAAATTTGATAAATTAGACTTCAAAAAAATTAAAAGCTTTTGCTCTGCAAAATACCAGGTTAAAAGGTTGAAAAGAGAAAAACATATTTGCAAACCACATGTCCAACAAAGGAGTATATCTAGAATATATAAAGATCCCTCAAAACTCAAAAGTAAAAAATTTCAATTAGAAAGTGGGCAAAAGATATGGAGAAACATTTCACCAATGAGAATATATAGATGGACATAAAAAAAAAAAAAGTCCAACATCATTAGTCTTTAGGAAAATACAAATTAAAACTACAACGAAATATCACTATACACACTTCAAAATAGCTCTTCCTTTAAATGACAACAACAAATGCTGGTGAGGATGTGGAAAAACTGGATCACTTTTACATTTCTAAACACTAGAAAACTCTTTGGCAGTTTTTTGAAAAACTAAACTTGTGACCTACCATATAACCCAGTAATTCCACTCTGGGGTACTTATCTCAGAGAAATAAAAACTTACATTAACATATAAACTTCTACATGAATGTTTATAGAAACCTTATTCATAATAGCCAAAAAGTGGAAAGAACCAAGATGTCCAAGTTGAATGATTAAACAATTGTGATGCAGCCATACCATGGAATACTACTCAGCAACAAAAAGGAACAAATTTATTCTTACATGCAACAAACTCCATGCATCACCAAAGAATTATGGTGAGTGAAAAATACAAAAGTCACATACTGCATGGTTCCATTTATATAAATTCTTGAAATGACAAAGTTATAGACATTGAGAATAAATTAGTGGTTGGCAAAAGTTGAGGAAACAGAGGTTGAGAGGGAAGTGAGTATGGCTATAAAAGGGCAACCTCAAGAACCCTTGTGGTGATATAAATGTTCTGTATATTCATTGCATCAATGTACATATCTTGGTTGTAATAGTGTACTATAATTTTGAAAAATTATACCATTGGGGGAAACTAGTTAGACTGCACATGTGATTTCTCTGTACTATTTCTTACAACTTCATGTAAATCTGAAATTATCTCAAAGTAAAAATTATAATTAAAAATAGTTTGATTTCATTCCACTTATATGAAATATCCAGAACAAGCAAATCTATAAAAATTGAAAATGGTTGCTGAAGGCTAATGGAGGAGAAGGAATGTGGATAACTGCTAATGGGTATGAGGCTTCTTTGGAAGTAATGAACATGTTCTGAAATTAGATCATGGTGTTGGTTGCACAACTCTGTAAATACACTAAAAACATTGAATTATACACTTGACATGGGTGAATTTATGCTGTTTAACTTATATCACAATCAAACTGTAAAAAAGAAAAAAGAAAGCAGGAGTGGTTATATTACTGTCAGACAAAGTTATTGCAGTTCAAATAATATCACCAGGTATTTTTGAAAGGTTATTTCCTAATGAAAAGGAAGTCAATTTATCAAAAGGACACAACAATCTTAAATATACTTAAATATACATGTACCTAAAACAGAGCTTCAAATAACATGAAGGAAAAACTGATAGAACAACAAGGAAATGGGCAAATCCACATTATAGTCAGAGACTAAAAATATTTCTTTCTCAGTAATTGATAGAACAAGTAAAAGAAAATTACTAAAGATAAAGAAGACTTGCCTTAGTCAGTTTGGCTCAGTAGATAGTGTCAACCTGTGGACTGAAGGATCCCAGGTTCGATTCCGGTCAAGGGCACATGCCTGGGCTGTGGGTTCGGTCCAACGTGCAGGAGGTAGCCAATCAATGATTCCTTCTCATCATTGATGTTTCTATCTCTCTTTTCCTCTCTGAAATCAATAATATATATATATATATTTTTTTTTTAATTTCTTTATTGATTAAGGTGTAACATATGTGTCCTTATTCCATTACCCTCCCTATCCCGCCTCCCCACCCCCACTCATGCCCTCACCCCCCTGTTGTCTGTGTCCATTGGTTAGGCTTATATGCATGCATACAAGTCCTTTGGTTGATCTCTCCTCCTTATCCCAACCCTCCCCTACCTTCCCTCTGAGTTTTGATGCTCTGAATGATGTTTCTGTGTCTCTGGATCTGTTTTTGTTCATTTATGGAATATAATGAACAACATAAACGATGAACAAAAATATATTTTTTAAAAAAGATAAAGAAGACTTAAACAGCACTATGAAATAAATAGACCTAATTCACACTATAGAATACTTCACTCAACAACAATAGAATGCAAATTTCTTTAAGTGCATAAAGAATATTTCACAATATAGAACATATTCTGTACCACAAACAATTCTCAACAAATGTAAAGAGTCATACAAAACATGTTTTCTCAATTTGGTTGGATTAAATTAGAGATTAGTAACAGATATCTCTGAGAAATCCCCAAATATTTGGAAATGAAATAACACAATTTAAAATTACTTTTGAGTCACACAAAAATAATAATAAATTAAGAAGTATTTTGAACCCAAAGTAATCCAAGTAATCTGATGTTAATAAAGATTAGAACAGAAATCAATGAAATAGAAAACAGAAAAAAACAATAGAGAAAAATCAGTGAAACCAAAAGTTGGTTCTTTGAGAATATAAATAACGTTGATGAACCATTAGCCAGGCTGATCAGTAAAAACAGAATATATAAACTACCAAAATAAATAACAAGACATAGGGCAACTTTACGAATTCCACACATATCAATGAATAATAATTGCATATTATAAACAACCATATGCCAATAAATGCAACTTAGATAAAATCAATACAAAGAAAATACAAATTACTAGCCCTCATTAAAGTAGAAACACATAACATGCATAGGTTTTTATTTATTAAAGAAATTGAGTTTGAAGTTAAAATCTTCTGAAATATAAAACTGCAGGTCCAGATAGATTCCTTGGTGAATTCTACAAAAGTTTACAGAAAAAAAAGAAATCCCAGAGAGAGGGATTTTTAAGGAATTGGCTCGTGTGATTATGGAGGTTGAGAAGTCCCAAAATCTGTAGTCAACAAGTAGAAGACCCAAGAGAGTCAGTAGTGTAAGATCAAGTCCGAGAACAGAGGAAAACCAGTGTCCCAGCTGAACCGTCAGACAGCTTGTGTCTTACTCTGCCTTCTTGTTCTATTCAGGTCATCAGCTGGTCGGATGAGGCCACCCACAGTAGGAAAAGCAATCTGCTTGATGCAGTCTACAATTCCAATGTGAATCTCAGTCAGAAGCATCCTCACAGACACATCCTGAATAAGGCTTGACCAAATGTCTGGGCACCCGGTGGCCCAGTCAAGTTGACACATAAAATTAACAATCACATGATCTGTGTTTTAGATTCTAGGGGCAAAGCATAAACCAGGGTGGGGAACCTTTCTTCTGCCAAAGGCCATTTGGATAGTTATCACATCATTTGTGAGCCACACAAAATGATCAACTTAAAAATTAGCTTGCTGTATTTGGTCAAACAGTTAATTAAGTCAGCCCTGATGCCTTGGCAGGGCCAGACCAAAGGATTTCACAGGCCTTGTAGGCCTGTAGGCCAGAGCTTCCTCACCCCTGGTATAAACCACGACAAGCTTTCCTGGAGCTTCCAGTCATCAGGGAGACAGACATTAAGAACATTGGTGTGGACTGCCCTGTGATCCACAGTTAGTTCTAGAACGGCCCCCATGACCTCTGCCCCTGGGGCTATGTCCTGTATACACCTTGAGTGTGGACAGAATCAATGACTTGCTTCCAACCAATAATATAGCAAAGGTATTGAGATGATCACATTATTTTATATGGCAACGTGAAGGTTTCTTTTCCAGCTGTAATTAAGGTCCCAATTCAGTTGATTTTGAATTAATCAAAAGAGGGGTTATCCTGGTTAGGCCTGACTCAATTTGGTAAAACCCTTAAAAGAGAAACGAGGCCCTTTTTGCTGCTGGCCTCAAAGGAACAAACGGGCATGTTGTGAATTATCTATAGCAAGGGGCAGCCTCTGGGGACTGGTGGCTTCTGACTTCCTGACACAGGAACTGAATTCCACTGACAACCTGTGAGAGCAGGGAAGAGGAGCTGGGAGAGGACCTGCGCCCCAGGTGAGGATGCAGCCTGGCCGACACCCTGCCTGCAGCCTTGTGAGGTCCAGGAGGAGACCTGGGGAGGCCAGGCTGGGCTCTGACTCACAGGAGCTTCAGGATAATACATGTGTGACTTTTTAAAGCACTAAAGTTGTGGACATCTGCTTTGCAGCAATAGAAAACTAATATATCCACATGCCTCAGGCATATTTTAGAGAAAAGATGAATGAGGCACAGGAAAGGGAAGTGAGTTGCCCAGAATGAGTGGTGCTAACCGGCATTGCCTGCAGCTCACACTGTGCCCAGCACTCTGCCAGGCCTGAGGTATGGAGGTGACAGTGCAGTGGAGTGTAATACATGGTAGTGAAGGTAATCTGCTAGCCCACCTGCTTTACAGGTGAGAGCTGGAGGCTTGAGCAGATGAGAGAGCTGCTAAGGATCGCAGAGGCACAGAAGGAGGAGCTGGGATCTGGGCCCAGACCTTCTGGCCTCCAGGCTATGCTTCTACTTCTCTGCTTCCTGCTCCACAAATGAGTGCACGTGCACGTGCAGAGAGGAGCTGTCTTGGGGCCATGGCTCGAGCTCACCCTACACGGGACTTTATTGGAGGACAGTTCCCAGGAGTCTTCAGTAACTACGTGCTGGGCCCTGAGTGTCCTGTCCCTGACCCCTACCTCGATGAACAAACAGCATACAGCCCTGAACAAAAATGTAATAATCACCATGTCTGCAGCAGCAGAGCACGGAAAGCACTCCTATACAAGGCTCTCTCCCAGGGCCCGTCACAGAGCCTTGCTCGGCCCTGGGGTGGCAGGGCCCCTGGGGTGGCAGGCAGCACATCTGCAGTCTCAGGCTGGAGAACTGAGGTGGCAATGCAGGAAGCAGCAGGCAGGCTCAAAGCCGGAAGAGCTGGTGTCCAGTCCCAGTCCGCTGGCAGGAAATCACCAAGTCCCAGCTCCAAGGCCTCAGACAGAATTTCCCTCTCCTGGGGAGGATCTCGTTTTGCCCTGGTCAAGGCTTCCTCTGGTTGGACGGAGCTACCCACATGATTCGCTCTCTGATTCACGTGTTAATCTCATCCAAAACACCCTCCCTGACACCCCAGAATAGTGTTTGACCAAATATCTGGTCCTTCGTGGCTCAGCCAAGTTGAAAAATTCACTATCACACCCCCTGAGGAGACTTTTTGCAAAGATGTGGGCAGGGTCAAGGGACACTGACCTGGAACAGTAAAGCCCCTTAGGGCTCACATAGCAAGGACCTCTGCCACTCCCTGGGGAGGGCCCCTGGTGGGAGCCGCCAGAACCTGAGTGCAGTAACTGTGGGAGAGAAAATGGGGTTGGAGGGTGGCCTGTGATAGAGGGATGCAGACAACCCATAGCCCCGGAGGGCGGGTGCAGAGAACTAACTCCCTAAATCTCACTCTCCTGCCCTCCAGCCTCTGTACTGTCCTTCCCATCAGCCATGCCAGAGGGGAGCGAGCCCATTGGTGCAGTTCCCACAGACTAGCCCCTGCCTGGAGCAGGGCAGAGAAAGGCAGAGCAGCTCTGGGGGTCCGACAGGAAAGCCACAGCGTACCCATCACAGGTACAGGTGAGGACACCAAGGCTCAGCAACTCATCCCAAAGGACCAGGTAGCAAAGCCAGAACCAGGAAGCCCTGATTCTCCCCAGTCCTTGTTGACGGGCTTGTTCCTTCTTCCTCTGAGGCGGGGCCTGGGCTTCTTTGGGTCACAAAGCCAGGCTAGGGATTGAGGGCCTTGCTCTGATCTGTGAATTCAACCAGGATCCCAGGCTTTGCATCTCCTGCTCAAGATGGCTCCCTATTATCCTACAACCTCCCACTCTTTTTTGTTTTGTTTTGTTAATTCTTATGGGAGGATATTTTTCCATTGACTTTTAGGGAGAGTGGAAGAGAGAGGGAAAGACAAAGAAACACATTGATTGGTTGCTCACCTGGTGTCTCTCTTAGTCATGCTAGCTGCTGATCTTCTTCCAGTTTCTCACTGGCAGGTCCTGCACTGGCTGTGTCATGCACTTCCCTCTGACAGTAATGCTCTTCCACTCTCTCTTCACTTAGCTCACTCCTAGGCTTCCTTCTGCTCTTGGCAAAACCCACTCACCATTTAAACTCAGATCGCTCTACACTATCATATTGCCCCGTCCTTTTCCCTTATATTTCTTACTAGAGGCCCGCGAAGCACAAAATTCATGCAAGAGTAGGCCTTTCTTCCCCCGGTTGGCTGCCGGCACTGGCTTCCCTCTGGCATCCGGGACCCGGGCTTCCCTCACAGCCCTGGCTTTGTCCAGAAGGACATCGAGTCTAATTAGCATATTATGCTTTTATTATTATAGATTGGGTATGTAACCATAGATTGAAAACTGCTACCATTTGTTTAGTAACTTCCTCCCACTAGCTTTTAAGGTCCATCAGCGCAGGACGTGTCTGTTTTGCTCACCTCTGTAAACCCAGTGCTTCCTGCAGTGCCTGGCATGTAGTAAGGGCTCAATAAATATTTGCTAAATGAATGAGGGAACTGGCTCTGGGACAGAGCCTGAAGCTGAGCCAGAGTCAGAGCTGCTGTGAGGCATCAGCCATCAGGGCAGATCCCACAGCCAGCACCTGCCCAGTCGGGATTTCTGGAGCTCCTCTCTGCTTTTGTGAGGGTTTATGGAATGCCCCAATTCATCACCAAAATGTTGGTTTAAAAAAAGTAACATGTGATGCTCTTGAGAAAAATGACAATACCTTCAGGAGTAGAAAAGTTTTTAAACCCATCATCACGTGCCTCAGGGTGAATGGTGGTCCTTTGATCCTTTAACAGAAAGCATTAGAGAAAGGGTGCCTGGCAGGAGGGGGAGACAGGCCAGCACCAAGGAAAAGTCTGGCCTGCCTACTCAGCAAGAGGAGCTGGCTCCAGCTGCGGGATGCACTTCCCATGGTCAGCATAAGCCACGTGGCGGGCTTTGCAAATAGTCCTCGTCCTGTCCTTAGTCCTCAGGAGCTCAGCAGAGGCAAGCACTCAGAGCCCACTGCACCCAGAGGCTCTCAGGCCCTGGGAAGGTCAAGTGGCTGCTGGAGACAACAGAGTGTGGAAGGGGCAGAACTGGGGTTCGAACCTTGATCTGTCTGCCTCCAAAATGTCAGGTTTTCTTTTTAACTCAACAATTTCTTACAAAAAGCATATACTAGTGCATGGAGGGAGCCATACATTTAACCTCCTGTGGCAGAAGGACAGGACAGATGGCAGGCAGCTTCCAGTCAGAGCAGGGGAAGCCACAAGCCAAGAGCCTAATACCAGTATATCTAACAACAACAACAACAGTAATAGTAATCATCACAGTCCAAGCAGCTGCTTATTGAGCATGGTGGCCAGGACCACATTCAGGATTTTACACAGTCCTGTGGTTTATTTTCACCTCAGTCCTAGGAGATTGGTGCCTTTATGATCCTCTTTTCCAGAGAAGGAAGCTTGGGTCTGGGGAGGTTAAAATTGTGCAGCTAAGTGGGGAGGCAGACGGAGGGCTGCAGCGGACTCTGCCTCCCTCTGAGGAGTCCCACTATAGAACTTGCCACCAGGGGTGGTGCTCACTCTCCTTGCACTCCCCACCAGCTGCCCTCCACCTGGGTGCAGCATGGCCTCCTGCCTTCCTGGCACCACCCCCCATCCAAGTGGGCAAACACCCTGCCTCTCCCCAGGCAGGGGACGCCCGATTTGCATAACTTAATTAAATTCTGCATTTTCCTGGGCAAAGAAGCGGGCCTGTGAAGGATGCTGAGTGCATGGTCTTAAGGCAAATCAGCACGGATGATGAAAGAGCCTATTTCGGTTAAGCAAATTATGAGGAGGCGGACGATGTCCTCACTCTAATAATTCCCCGTGAATTATTTATATGGAAACTGCAATTACATCGGGCAAAACAGTGTTGTGTGCCTAAAGCTCACTTAATTACCCAACCACCTGTTGGGCCACGGGTCCTCCACCAGCCATTTCCTCCCCCAACAGGTCCTGGCTCTGGGAGGGCAGGGTTTGTGGGGAGCGTAGGTGGGGTGGGGCTGGGAGGACACTGGTTCTGCTTGCTGTGGCCCAGCCTGGAACCAGGCTCCCCATTCTCCAGGGCCTGGGCAAAGCGTGGTCCCTCAGTGCCTCTAGGTCTTACCTGGGAAAGAGATAGGTGGGTGGGGAATAAGAGAGGGAACTAGGGAGGAAGAAAGAAACAGGCCCCCCACCCTTCCCAACATACCCTTTAACCAACGCAGAGAAGACTCCTTTCATCAAGGCCAGGTTGTTTAACTGGAAATGAGAGTTGCCATGGAAACCATACTGTCACAGGATTTCCTACCACTTACCAGCAGGAGAGGCATGAGATAGGCGAGAGGAGGCTGTGGGGGGAGAGGCAGGAGAAGGGGGAAAGGCAGCTGCTGTGGAGAGCAGACCCCTGGCTAGGCAGGAAGGTCAGGGAGGTGGAGAGACCTTGTTGGTGATTCATTTGTTGAAACACAAGTCACATAGGCCCCTCGCTACCCTAGGGCACCTGGAGTTCCTCTCACTTTCCTGGACCACAGGGCTGGGGTTGGTAAACGTCTCCTTCCACTCACCCCCCGGAGAAAAACATTGTAAATGTCAGAAATGTGATGAAACTGTCAAAAATACATGAAATTGGCTATATAATAAATGGTGAAACACAGGTACTTTTTTGTTCTGTGACTGAAAATCAGGAAATTTCTTCAAGAGAAAGTAAACACAAAGGAAAATGATGGCCTCCGGGGGAGGTTCGAGGGGAGTCAGTGGTGTCCCAGGACTGGGCAAAGTGGTCCTCCCTCCGTCACACCAGCCTTGCCATGACGGTTGGCTGGGGCCCAGGCCATAGACACAGGTTGGGTAGGAGGTGGGCAGACAGTGATGTTAGTTGCACACGCATGAGGCTTGAGGTGGAGTGGGGCCGTGGAGAGAAGGGCTGCCTGGCGATTTCTTTCTGGGGAGCTGCAGGGCTCTTTCCCTACCTTTCACTCACCATGAGAAACAGACTCCCAGAAATCTCAGCCAGCTGGGAAGTTCAGATACAATGATTGTCCCACTCTGACTTACTTCACAATTAATGACACATGAAGTAAGTGGGTAAAATAATTGTATTTACTAGTTTAGCACAATAGTAATAGCTCACACGTGTGATGCACTGACACCATGTTGAGATTTATGTGCACTTATCATGAGCCCCATCTTACAGACGGAGAAACTGAGGCTGAGTGGGGATAAGCGGTTTCCCCTAGCTACACAGCTATGGTGCCCAGCCAGCTACACAGCCAGCTGCAAAGCCAGGCCTTCAGGCTCAAAGCTCTCACCGGTAGAAAAGAGTGTGCAGATCAAAAGCCAATTCTCAGAGAATCAAGTGCCCAGCCTGCTTCCTACCGCAGTCTGCCCATCCAGGCTGGAACTGACCGCTAACAGGGAGGACAGGGGTGTATTAAAGGCAACAATTAACTTTATTGGAAACCTTATATTCTCCAGCCTCATTAGAGCTGCCAACAAGATCTATTATTAGTATTACTATGCAGATACTGTAATAAAAAGGGTATTTAAAGTGGATAGTTTGGCAATGAAATAAAATAGCTTTTCTCGCTTCCCTTTTCTTTTTAAGATCTATGTGTGTATCAGAGCTGGTCTCTCAGGACCAGAGGACTGTAGGGATCATAAAACACCCCTGTGCCCCCACTGTGGACAGGAGAGCCAGGAGAGGCCCTGGAGGTCCCAGGAGCCCTCTCAGCCTCTTGGTGGGTAGAAAGCCTCGCGAGTTCCAGCAGAAAGCCACGGGGCCAGCTGCTCTCCATATTCCGCTGAGCACCTAAACTAATCTCTCATAGGAGCTTCTGCCTCTTCTGTCTCATTCTCTCACCTAGAAGAGGAAGTAAATTCAGGGAATCATCCTGCCCACCCTCCTCTTCCTCTGCTGCCCAGATACCTGCCCTGAGTTGTGGAGAGGCAGCAACAGAGGAGCCAGCCTCCTGGCCTTCCTATCCCTTTCTTCCAGGCTAGCTTATCAGTGGGCCTTCCTCAAGCCCCCAGCTCATCCTAGGGGGCTCCCTGAGACTCCAGCTCAGCCTAGGGTGCTCCCTGGATGAGGAAAGACTTTCTGGAGCATGGGTGCTGGGGCATTCTCACGCCTGGCCCACTTGCTCTGACAACACAGAGAAGTCGCAGTCCTCCCTCCCCGCACGCAGAAGCCCAGGATGCTGAACCAGGAGGCCTCCAGGCATCTGCTCCAGACTCACTGGGAGCACCCCTGGGCCTGCTGAGTGGAAAAGTCCGCTTAATTAAAGGCTCAGTCCTCCCTCGAGGGCCTAGCTATGTGAGCCTCGGCCCTTGCCCATGCTTATGATTATTATCCTTTATTAATGCTCATAACTACCATAGATTGCATGCCAGTATTTTCTCATTTAGTCTTCACAGCAACCCTGAGAGGGAGTTACTGTTGTCATCTTCATTTGCAAGTGAGGAGCCTGAGGTGCAGGTTGCTAATGTAACCCAACACCTTCACTGCTGGCTTGGACCTTGGCAATGGCCTTCTGACATTTCCCTACTGCACACTCAACCCCTTTGATGTACCCCCAGGGAGCAGCAAGCTGTAAACCTGAGAGGCAGGTCAGACTTCTTTGTGCCCCAGGGCTTTGCACTAGCTCTGTTCCCGGGCCTCAGTAGAATGTTCTTCCTCCAGAACATTCATTATTTAGGTTTCAACTTGAAGAGGGCTTACCTGAGCACCTTCAAAGCCTGCAGCTGCCTGTCCCATTCCACACATTGTAGCACCACATGTCTTTTAGCAACATATGTTCACTATTCCACCTCATGCCTAGAATAACACTTGGCACATAGTAGGTGAATGTTGGCAAACTTGTCCAAGGATACATGCTCCAGGATTGCCTGACCTTAACCACAAAGCATCCTATGTGTGTAGTTTGGGTGTTCAGGTGAAAGATGAGTGTGATGGGGGCTGCCCAGGGCCATGCATGGAGTACTCACTAAGGGTCTAAATGTAAACCCATCACAGACCTGGAGTGGCAGCCCACACAGGGAGGCCAGGCCAGGATATGGGAGGACAGTGAGCCCCAGAGGAGGGGAGGGGAGGGTTGTGGGTGCAGTGCCAGGGCTGTTACATGAGGTGCTAAGCTGGAGGCTGGAGGCCAGGACCACCGGTGAGCACTGCGTGGCTAAGTGAACTGCACTCCAGGTTACCAGGGTCAATAATCCCAGATGCCAATCCCTGACTCTGTTTCCCCTCTCCTGGAGAGGCCTGGAAACTCTGTGGAGCTGCAGGACGCCTGGACCCGATCTCATGGCCTGTGAGCTGGTTCAGGGGTGGGCTCCTAGAACTCTCCAGATCCTGACTTCCCTGGGAGGGTCTTCTCACCCTCCAACACAGAAGTCAGAACCTGGGCTTGCACTGCTGGGCCATGGGGCCAGGGAGGTTTCACATGCTTACTCCCACGCCAGGGAAACCCAGAGTCACCCGCGCCTTCACCTTCTATTTACATTGAAGGATCTGGCGGGTGGGCAACAATCTTTGCGCTCTTACTATTGAGCATAGTCCTGACTCCTGGGAGATGGAGAGAAAGCAGTGAACACGGTGCCCCTTCCCCAGGCCAGGCACAGCCCGGCGAGGAGAGAGGACACACAAAAACATGCTACTAACAGGCTGACGACAGACCCAGCAGACTCCTGTCCAAATCTGCACTTAGCTTCTTACAGTGTGGGTACTGTTTCAGGCCCTATCAGCCCTGGTTCCCATGTGCACGCACAGAGGTGCCAGCACAGCCCGGGCACTGTCGTGAGAGGGAGCAGCGAAGCCTCGAAGGGGGCTGGCACTGTGTGCGCCCTCAGTGGTGGCGGCGGCAGCATTAGCAGGAGCTGTGATAGGAAACAACCCACGGGCCACGTATTAAGAAGTACAAATTAATTAATTTCTGGCTAAGGCAGCTCATATGTGCCAAGAAGCCCATGACGGAGAAATGTCAGTGCACGCCGTGGACGGGCAGAGTACACAGCTTGGAAGAGTACAGTCTGAAACTAGGAGATGACTCACAGAATATTAGCGATGTTGCCTCAGCAGAGACCTCAGAAATGGCTTCCGGAACTTCTTAACTTTCTTTACAGCATGGCACCCACAGACATGGTAACATGTGTTCTGCACACTGGAGCCGGCAACACCACCCCTTGCCCCCCGCCAGCTTGGGGACACGCTGTCCAGGCTGCCCCACTCACCGAGGCATCTCCAGACAAGAGAGACTCTGTCTCCACACACACGGCACCTGCCTGAGGCTCACGGGGCTGCAGCACACCTGCTGGGAAACTCAGGTTCAGAACAAGCCAATTGACTGACAGATGAGGAAACAGATTTGGGGAGCAAAAGTAACTTGGCTGTGGTCCACACTTGGGCCAGAACCAAGTGGAAAGCTAATGTCCATATATTGTCTGCTCTTAAAAGATGGGAGGACAGCAGGTCAGCAGTTCATGGGAGAAGGTCAAGGAGTTTATTTCAGGGCAAGAAAGTTAACTAGCATTAATGGAGGAGAACTGACACTATAAATAATGAGGATAACCAGCTAGACTGAGTATCTGTGGCATCCCAGGCAGGTGCTGAGTGGCGCTTATGCCTTATCCCAGTGTGCGATGGTACCTGATGGCCTGTGAGGGCACATGATGTTAACCAACTTGTTACACCACCTGAGATGAACGCCTGGGAGGTCCATCTCCAGAGCTGGCCCATCACATTCTCTGGGAGGAGGAAGCATGCTGACCTGCAGCCTGACCCCTGCAGCTGGAGCCAGAGAAGACAGCCCCTGAGAAGGAAGGACCGACCTGTTTCATGGCACCTGAAGGAAGTGCGCTACCCCATTCTCCTCACCTGTTGCCACCACCTGAAACACGTTCCCCATCTTTGCTACCCCCCCCCCCATCCTGCAGATAGGAGATTATATATCACTTGCTCAGATAAGCCCACCCCGTCTAGAGAGCAGCCCCACCCTACTTCTCTCTCTCATGTCGCCTTGTTATTTTCCTTCATAACACTTGTAAATCTAGGGTTACATATTTATTCTCCCCCACTCAAAGGCAAACTCCTTGATGTAGCAGCATACCCTGGGTGTTTAAATCTATTGATTGAATGACTAGATGAGTTGGCCATCCTGACTTTCAATTCCAACCTTCCGGATGACCACTGGGATGACCTTGGGCCAGTCACTGCCGTGGGACCTCAGTTTTTCTTGGTTGCATGGAGAGGGAGACGGCTGGCAGCATCCCCGGGGTTCTTCCTGCTCCGCTCTTGCCTCCGCCAGGAGACTGAGAAGCCAGCACTGCATCAGAGGCACCATTTCCCCTTCCCATGTA
Organism: Corynorhinus townsendii; assembly: GCA_026230045.1. Classification (NCBI taxonomy): domain Eukaryota; kingdom Metazoa; phylum Chordata; class Mammalia; order Chiroptera; family Vespertilionidae; genus Corynorhinus; species Corynorhinus townsendii. The sequence goes on from JAPDVU010000008.1 coordinate 81,897,754, forward strand.
GCAAGCCAGAGGCAAGTTTTAAAAGTACTTGCCCCATGGAAACAGACGCTCCCACCAGCACGGGCTGCCCTCCTGGACATGGGGCAGAGCCTGCAGTGAGATCGCTCATGGCTGTGGGCCTTGGGCAGAGCCCCTGAGGCCCCGAGGGTCATGGTGGGCACTGAGGTGGAGCCCCCAGGCCTGAGTCCAGGGCTGTCTGGTGAACAGAGGTGGCCCGCGTCCTTTCATTGGGCAGAGCCCAGCGCCTCAGGGAGAGAGCACCTCGGGATCTGTTTAATCTGGTTTTGTTTTGTTTTTTCTGTTTTACATTTTAATTGACTCCACCTGAGCACTGTCGTGAAACACCCCCTTCACCTCCCAATCCAGCAATGGAGGCCTCATTTAAAGTCTGCTTCTGTGCCCACACCCCGTGGACGCCCTAGAGAGGGTTCCTCAAAGTTTATTTCATTCTTCATCTCTGCAAAGTTCCTCGGTTCAAAGGCAGCATCAGAAGCCCTGCTGGGACACCCACTCATTGATGGGGATCCAGGGCACTCAGCAGGGGCCCCATTTACCTCCTGGCATCTCCCCCTCCCCAGCCTGACCCGTGGAGTTTCTTTTTCAGGCTGATGTTTGGGAAAGTCATTAACTGGGGTGTGTGCCTGGCCCAGATCAGTGTGTCTGCAGGCGAGGGCTCTTCCACCAGAGTCCTCAGAGCTTCGGATGCTACGGCCCTCAACACCCGGCCTGAGCAGCTCCAGAAAGCTTTCTGTAGCTCCAGAAAGCTCACGATCTTACACACAGTTTTGAGTTCCCAAAGACCTTCCTTTCTTTTTTCATTTTCAATCACACAAAACCCCTACCAGCCACCTGCTGGGCTCAAACCCGGGGAATGGGAGGTAGGGCCTAATTCTGCCCCTCCCTGCCACAAGGCCTGGCAGATACAGCCTGGCTCCCCAACCCCACTGAAGGAGCAGCTGGGACCAGATGAACACGAGGTCTCCTGGCTCTCATATTTGAGAGGCACAGCAGGTTGCAATAAGTCTATTCCACAGGAGAAGAAACTGGGGCTTAAATCATGGAACCATGGGCCTGAGATCCCAGGGATTGGCTGGCTGAAGAACTAAGCCTGGAATTCCCCTATGGAATGCTGTTCTTTTTTTTTTAAATTATTTTTATTGATTCCAGAGTGAAAGAGAGGGAGAGGGATAAACATCAATGTTGAGAGAATCATTGATTGGCTGCTTCCTGCATCACTCCTACTGGGGATCAGCATATGCCCTGACCAGGAATCAAACCATTACCTCCTGGTTCATAGGTTGATGCTCAATCACTGAGCCATACCAGCTGGGCCGGAACCCTGTTCTTAATTATTTCCTTGGGACCACACCAGGCTAAAGGCTACCACACTGGACAGCACAGACAGAAAACATTTCCATCATCACAGACAGTTCCACTAGACACAAGGTATCTATGTCCCCATTCCTCCCCTTGATTAGACCGAGTCCCTCCAGGGCAGGGCCTCCACGTGCCTGGAGCTGTGCTTGGTAACCCCAGGGCTCAGAGGTTGTTTATGGCATAGATTAGTTTGCTGGCAGAAAGCCTTGCTGCCCAGCTGGGACCTGGGTCTAAAGACTGGGCTGAGGAACACTGATGGAGAGTGGGGTCTGTGTGAGATGGGGTCACCCCATTCCATGGTAGGGGTTGGGGGCAGTAGGAACCTAGCTGCTGTGGTGAAGGTCTCACTAATCCATCTGTACTCCACAGAGGCAGGTGAGGGGGCACCTGGCTGCAAGGGCAAGGCAGATATGGGAGGGAGTAGACGCCACAGGAGGGAAGCCAGCAGAGGGCGCTTCCTTCCACCACCACAGACAGTTCCTGCTGGGCAGCTGCCTCGTTAGCGCCAGGAGGCAACCTTGCTAATTATCAAACCCAAACTTGAGATTTGCATTTTTATGAAATGCTCATGCAGGAGATAAATCTTTTCCCTTTTTAAAAAAAATCAAGATGGATAGGGGGAGAAAAAGCTCATAACAGTACATACTAATTCAATCTAATCTTGGTCATTTCAGTTTCTATAAGAAAGTGCTTTCATAAAGCTACAAAGCTAACATCCATAACTCTCCAGTTTCCCCAGACAGGATACCTCTGCATTAAGTTTCCCATTTATCTTCGGAGATGGCAAATCATCCATTTATAATGGGGCCTAATAAAGCGAGCTCCCATCACAGTCCCCGCTGCGGGCCTGTACCTCACATCCACAGGTGCTGCTTTGGGGCCCAAGATGGTCCCATCTTTTCGGGGGACTCCTGACCAGGTTTGTGTGGGTGCAGAGTGCCTGAGGCATCAACATGCAGCACAGTCGTGGTCTCCTGGGGGGAGGGGCACGGCGGTTGGGGAAGCAGGTGCCCCACTCCCACTAACCTGTCCACATCCATCTCTTCCTAGAAAAGCTGAGATGAAGACCAGTGGAGGAGTTGGGCCTGGCTTGAAGTTCACTCCTTGAGGCAGGTAGACTTGCTAGAGAAATGCCACGTTGGGAAGAACAGAGTTTAGCAGACCAATTCCAGAAGCTCAGGTGAGCACAGGGTGCTGGCTCATTGTTGTAGGCAGGTTCCTTGGGCGCGCAGCCTCAGAGATGGGGTTAGCCAGAAGGTGCTTATTAAGAAGTACCCAGGAGGTCCACACCAGTGGAGAGAGGGCTAGGAAGTAGGTGTGGGCAGCTCTCACACAGAAAACAGCAGCCTCGGGCAACTCCCTGAGGAGCAAGGAGGCTGGAGCTGGAGTGGTCCTTAGGACTATCCCAAATCCAATCAGATGGCCAGCCCCTCCCATTCTGGCAGCTGTCTGTCATTGCTTGTGGGCTCTCCTGGGGCAGGGACAGCCCTAGGCGGAAGCTTTCTGCAGCCCACGCCCTCTCTGCCCTCTCCAAAGGGACTGATTGCAACATTCCTCTGCTGACTCCTTCCCAGGAGCTAAGTCACCAAGTTCTTCACCGAAGAGGATCCGGGCAGCTCGTTACAGGTCTCTCTGCTGAACTACCTGGGCTTTCCCCTTCCCACCAGAAATAGGAGTTAAGCTGCAGCACCTGGGCCCTGTGCTGCCCAGGCCTAGTGGGAAGTAGGCGATGACCCCACCCCAGCTGCCTGCTCAGGCCTAGGCCCTGGTCTCTCTCTGGCCAGGTGACAGAAAAGACTGCTCCCAGGGGCTATTCATTCCTTGGCACATTCAGCTTGATTAGTGGGCAGCAAATGCAATGGGGAAGAGAGGGGGTGCGGGGGAGTGGAGCAGAGAAAGCTGTCAGGCAAAGAAATGCAGTCCCAGCGGCTGGAAGTTGGCTGGCATGCGCCAAAGAGATGGGGAAGGGGATATGGCACAGGATCTGCTGCAGCCTCGTCTGTATCTGCAGTGCCTGCCATGGAGCGCCTGCTCACACGTTCCCAGAGCCTGGGCAGGTACCACCTAACATGACAACACGTTACATCACAGACAGTTCTAGTTGTCAGAAAGGCGTTTCTTAGATGAAGCTCAAACCTTTTAATTGTTCAGTCATTGTCCAGTCCCTTCCACTAGAACAGGGTCAGGAATGTTTGTCTACATGTATCGCTGTGATATGCTCAGCATCCAGAGGAAACACACCGCATACACACCTGGTTCAGTGAGCATTGCTGAAAGGACGAATGCTTCTGTGCATGCATGGCTCCTGCCTCCAAGGAGTGTACAGTGTTTCCTGCATCTAGTTTGCTTTCCACATATGACCTCATTCTCATGTGTTTAAGCACATAGTACCGTGCCTGGAACACAGCCGAGCCTACGTGCTGGTCTCACTCACTCACCCAGCATTTAGTGGCCTTCTACGTGTCTGATGCTCCTTCTAGGTGTCTGGGCTCTAGTCCTCACAGTTAAGATGGCGGTAGAGGGGAAAAAATTACCAGTGATTATTATGATTTTAGAAAAGGGTTCTAGATGTTTAATCAGGCACGATGGGTGAATGCACACACACTCACTCTTGCTCACAAATCCCCATCCTTTTAGCAGAGCCAAAGCAGGCCAGTCCTTGAAACAAGACCTTTAGATAAATTGACCACTTCGGCTCCCCTGCCCACCGCTCTCAGGAAGTGGGTACAGGAAGGGTTTTACAGCTCCCAGGCCCCATTCCTGGAGCCCTTCAGGTCTAGGGGGCCTGGGTTCTCACACCCCCTCCCAGGAGGAGCCACAGCCCTGCTACTGGTGTGTTGCCTTTGAAATGCCTGTGTGCCCGATGGCGGGAGAGGATTAGCTCCCCTCCTGAAATGCGCTGGGCTCCGATGCCAGGAAGCGTGAGCTGAAATCAGCAAGATGAGTGTGCTTTCCGCCTGGAGCCTGGGGCTTAGCGGTGCAGATTACAACAGCAGGTGATGAGCCACGCTAGCCGCTGCTGTGGAGACTGTGGAAATCCTGTTACAGGGCAAAGGCGTTTTAGCTACAGCTCTGAATTTCAAAGAATGATTGAGTTGGAACGTGGCAGACAGGAGGCAACTGGGGACCAAAGTTATTAGACTTAAACTGAGAAGCAGGCCTGAGGGGAAGGCTGGGGTAGAGAATTCCAGAGAGGGACCCAGGTGTGCCACTCCTCCCCTGCATCCCCTGGGCAGAACCTCGCCTCCCCACCCCCATCCTCCTTTCCCCTCCCTGCCCATCCATGAGCAGCAGGAGCGTCCATCTGCCTTGAACCCCGTCTTCCTGACCAATCCACAAGCTCTTGGAGAGGAGAGCCTTGGTTTTTCCAGCCCCGAGGACTCAGCACAGTTCCTGGCATCTGCAAAGGCTCAGTCAAGTTTGCCAAATGATGGAATGATGGATGGGCGACTGCTCAAAACCACATTTTTCTGGCCTTGCTCTGCCTGCTGTAGAGATGCCCCTCACCCCACCCCACCCCCACCCAGACCCAGAAACAGACATCTTTCAGGTAACCATGCCGGTTCCTTGGCAGAGAAGCAGCACCTGGCTAGCAGGCCCAAATCTGACAGCAAATGAGACACTTAGGGGAAGAAAAGATTTTAAAAACCAGGAGAAAAATGAGCCTTGAGTATTTGTTTTGCCCTGTTATATGGGAAAGTGATAGAATCACAAGATTCAGAGTCTCTCTCTAGTCTTTGAGTCCAATACCTCCCAACAGCAACTCATTAACCATCCCCTTCTGTTGGCCGTAATTTCCCTTTAACGAGAAGCAGTTTGATGCAGTAGAGTGTATTTGGGCTCAAAGGCCTTTAGGGATCTGAATTCGAATCCTAGTTTTCAAGTCACTTAAGCTTTCCTCTGGTAAACTGCCCACCTCCTAAGCTAATACTCAGGCACCGTATAGGAAAACTTGCTCAGTGGGAAGCACACAGTAAAAATGAGTCAAATAATAACAATAGCACAGTTAGTGCTGGCATCATGGTCACCTGTGTGCAACCCAGGGGAGTGCCCCTGGTGCCTAAGAAAACCTGTGCACAGAGGCGGTTAGGTTCCCTAATCTGATTTAATCTTCACAACAAGCCTACATGAGGAAGTGATTCTGATTCCCCTTTTATGGAGAGGAAACTGGCCTGTCATGAGTGACGTGGCCAAGGCTTCTTGGTTCGGAACTCCCAAGCCTGGAACCAGAAGCTGAGGCCAGAGCCTGCACCTGCTCCCCATAGCAGGGTCCCTCCTAGCCAGTAGCCACTCTTGTCACCCAAGACCCTATCCAGGGCGGGGACAGAGAAGACACGGCAACTCTTGTGCATTACACATTTATATATATTTATAATTTATCTACAAATAGACACAGAATGGAGTTGTATTTAGTCTTAAAAAAGAAAATCCTGTCCCTCCCTCTCCCTCCCTTGTTTTCTTTCCCTTCCCTTCTTTCGGCCCTCTGGCAGTGACTGTGGGACATAAAAGGTCGAGCCTGTCTGGTCCCTGCTGAAGACAGCTTCCAGTCCCGCTGAGGAGGTGGACCACTGTCCTGGGAGCAATTCCAGAGCCTGCCCCATTCCCACTGGGGTGCAATGGTTCTCCAAGAGACATGCACCCAGAGGTCAGAGGTCAGAGGACAAGTACACGCACAGCAAGAGGAGACAGCCCAAGGCTCAGGAGCCCTGGAAGGATGAATGGAAGCGCTGGGAGACAGACTGCGCGGGCAGGAGCTGTGCAGAGAGAAAATGGGCTGCCCCAGGGGGACCGTTCAAGGAGTATCAGGGTGAATGAGCAGGCCCCTCAGCCCCAAGATTCTCCAAGTTCATGTCCGTCTCTGTTAAAGAGCCCATTGCTGAGAAGCAAAGGGGTCCCGACAGGTCAGCTCACATTCTCTCTGGAGGGGCAGGCTTCCCAGGCAGGTGCCGACCCTGCCCGCTCAGCTTAACCTGGCTCAGGCTTCCCGCTGCCCATAAGCTTCCCCTCCTCTGCTGCTGCCTGGCTCCTCTGGCCAGGATTTAGGGCCCACAGCAGCTGCCTCTCCCTACAAGGGAGAACAAAGGAGAAGGCAAGCAAAGACCATCTGAAAATCCCCTTATTTGCTTTCCCCTCTGAGCCTCTGGTGAGCACAGGCTGGCCATCCCAGACCCAGGGGACAGGCTGCGCTTCTGGGCCTTCCACAGGCTCCCCCAACACCGCCTTCCCAGCAGGCACCCCCATCACTCACAGAAGGGGATGGGGTGACTGCAGCCCTGAGGCACGCTGGCCTTGTGTTCCCCAGAGTAGCAGGCTGGAGGCTGCTTCAATGTGGAGGCAAAGTGCCACCAAAACGAAGGGGCCTCAAGCCTCTGCTCTGGGGTTCTCCCCGTCACCCAAGAGGCTTTCTTCCCTAGGACCCCACAGCTGGAGAAGGAGGCCCCTAGAAGTCATGCCCCCCTAGCCTCGTTCGCTGTCCATGAAGAGGACTCAGCGAGCAGCGCCGGCCCGCGGGACTCTGTGCTGCTGACCGCTGAGCCTCCTGCACACCTGGGAGAGCTACTGCTGTGGTTGCAACTCTGTTGCACCTGACCATTGTCCTCAACCCCAAGGCAATGCCGCTTCTAAGCCTGCACAGGCCCAGCATTCCACCAACCGCTGGAACAAGGAGGCTCTGAAGCACACCAGGGTGGGACCAGATCCTGGCCCCTGCCATCAGCAGCTCTGTGCTCTGAGCTGTGAGGCTAACTCCATGCATCCATTTCCATGTAGTTAAACTAGAGATGAGATCAGCCCATGGTGAGTTTCACGCAGCTTCAGGGATATGACACATGGAGAGCCTTTGGTATTTAAGTAACCGGCCCCCTTTCCTCCCTCTGAGGCCACTGGTATGGCTGGGAAACAGAGATGGAATGAACTTTCTTATTTTCTTTCTCAAAAAATAAATTAAAATACAATAGATTGGTCCCAGGATATGGTTCCTATTGGCCCCACCATCACTTCCCATAATTCACCCCAAAGCAGAAAGGGATCCAGAGGGGAGGGACCAGGATGGGCTTGCTTAGCCTGAGAGCCAGCCATTTTCTCCGAGATAGATCCCAACACAGGCCAGCAGCACTGCCCTCTCTGGCCAGAGCGGCCTAACCTTTCTGGCCAGGTCCCCAGTGGGATGCCCTGCCGGACACACGCATGGCAGAGGCTCCCTCTGGCCCAGCTGAGGCAGGGAGCTGGCCGCTGCACTGTGGAGATGCCACCTGCTGGCAACCAGGTAGGATGCCCAGGCATCTTCCAGGAGCAGCTGAATGTGCTGGACCTCTGAGCTCAGTTTGGGCTGCTTCCTCTGTTAGAGCAGATAAGAAGGACCAGGCTAATTGGAAAATGAGGAAAAAAGTGTGACAATTAATTGCATGTGTCAACTTGACTGGCCCATGGGCTGCCAGCACATTGGGTCAAACATTCTTCTGAGTGTGTCTGTAAGTGTTCTGGATGAGATTAGCATTTGAATGGTGAGACTGTGTAAGACAGACTGAGCATCCCAGTGTGGGTGGGCCTGATCCAATCAGGTGAAGGCCTGAATGAAACAATAAGGCTGATGACCCTCCCCGGAGTAAGTGAGACTTCCTTGTCACTGGGAGGTGGGCTTTTACCTGCTTCAGACTCAGACCAAAACAGCAACATTTCTTGGATCTGGAGCTCACCACCTTTAGGCGGGAACTACACATTGGCACCCCTGGTTCTCAGGCCTTCAGACTCAGGCTGGGACCAAGCCATTGGCTTTCCAACTTGCCCACCCCTCCTGAGGCTCTAAGACTTGTCAACCTCCATAATCTCAGAAGCCAATTCCTCTTACTAAAGCTCTTTCCATATATCTATGAATATATGTATACACAGAGAGTGTGAACATATAATGAAAGATATATATTTATATCTCTGAGTATCCTATCTAATAAAAGAGAAATAGGCAAGTTGACCATACCTCAGCCATGCCCACAAGCCACGCCCACCAGCCAATCAGGAGCGAGTATGCAAATTAACCCAACCAAGATGGCAGTTAATTTGCATACCCAGGTGCAGAGCAAAGACTGAAGACAGCGTAGAAGGAAGCCAAGTACTGCAGAAGGAAGCAAAGCTGCAGAGAAGCAAGCAAGTGAGGCGTCGGAGAAGGGAGGGAAGTAGGCGGGACTGGAAGCTGCCTTCGGAGACCACTGCAGGAAGCCCTATTCTTGCAGGAATCTTCCTGCAATGGGCCTCTAGTAGATATATATATATATATATATATATATATGCATATACATATAAACATCCAATTGGTTCTGTTTCTCTGAACTCTAACACTCAACATTGGAAAAGATGTTCTAACACCCAGAGCTGCCCAGCTGTAGGATGGAAGGGAGAGGGGAGCATCTCCACTGCCACCTCCCCTCCCCCCCACACCTGCACATATGCAAGCCGGGTGCGAGCCCGCACCAACACGCCCAGGAGGAGATGAGTTCTAAGCTTTCCAGAGATTCTCAGTCTATGGTTTTAAGACAGATGGGGAGGGCAGCCTGCCTGCAGCATCCTCCCAGATGTGGGCAGGCCGGGCCGTCAGAGTAAAAAGAGCCACGTGAAACCCACTCCTCTTTCAGGTCCCCACTGCCTCCTACTCACATAGATCACGTGGCCAGCAAGTGGGTTCCTCTGACTCCCAGTCCCATGCTCTCCTTGCACCACGACCCTGAGGGATGCATGGGTGGGGCGGCGGGGAAGAAGCGCTGGGGAGACTTGGGTCCTCTTTGTGCCACTGAGATGGGAGTTTGTAGACAGCCACAGCTGAGGGGAGTGGAGACGACCCCCACCCCCGCCTTCTCACCTCCAGAAGGAAATCATGGGAGAACGATAAAGGACTAACTAATCTAGAAAATAAAATTCTGACCTTTGTGCACTTTAAATAAAGATTTAAAAGAAACTAGCATTTCTCTCGCTTGAAATATTTTTAAAATAGCCCTATTATGAGAGAAATGTGTGGGTAAAAGGGTTTCTGCAGGTCTGTGACAATAAGTCTGGAAGGAAAGAGACTCTAATTCCTTCTCTACTCCACTCTCGCTCTTTTTCTCTATCGCCCCCACTTCTCCGACCACCCACACTCCCCCTCCCCAAGTCCTCTTCGAAGTGCTCCCTCTCGCTCTCCTCCTGGCTCTGCCCAGGGGTCTCCAGGAGACCTGGAATGGCCACCTGTGGTCCCTGACTCCTGGCAACTAAGAGGCAAGTCATCCTTGGGGCAGTGGCCCTCATGGGCATGCTGAAGGCAGCTGTGAGTAGAGCTGGAACCTCACAAGGTGGGGGTGCGGAGCAGAGCCTGGGTGTTGGCCTCAGAAAAGGGAGCTGCTGAGGAGACAATTCCCATCCCTGAACCCCAGAAAACAAGGCGATGGTGCCCGGAAGGGACCGTTCTTACGGAGCCGTCGCCTCTCTTGCAGTGGCTCCAGTCAGAGTGGAGTGAGCTGTGAAGTCTGGGCTGCCAGGTGGAATTTTCTCCCTGGAAGTTCAGATGTTCAAGTCCTAACCTCCACCACTTCAGAATGTACTTGGTGATAGAGGTGATTAAGTTGAAGTGAGTTCATTAGGGTGGGCCCTCACCCAACATTACTGGTGCTATGTAATGAATTGTGCCTCCTCCCCACCCCCAAATTCATAGGTTGAAGCTCTGACCTCTAATTTGACTAGAGTGGCGATAGGGCCTGAGAGGGGATAATAAAGGTAACATGAGGTCATCAGGGTGAGACCCTCAAGTGACAAGTTGGTGACTTTTACATCAGAGCTCTCTCCACAGGGTGAGAACACTGTTCGCAAGTCAGGAAGAGAGTGCTCGCCAGAGACCAAACCCTGCCAGGCCTTGCCCTTCAGCCTCCAGGGCTGTGAGACAAGACAGCACTGTTGTTTCAGCTGCGTAGTCAATGGAGTTTCGTTGGGGCAGCCTGAGCTGATTGACAACAGTGTCCTTATAAACAGGGAATCTGGACACAGACGCACACAGAGGATGACCATGTGCAGAGGCAGGGGGAGAAGACGGCCATCTTCTTCCCCTCCACGAGTCGTGGAGAGAGGCCTGGACCTGGTCCTTCCCATGCAGGCCCCACAGGGGCCAACCCTGCCAACACCTGGATCTCGGACTTCCAGCCACAGAGCTGTGAGACAGAGTCTGCTGTTTAAGCCACCTGGTCGGGGCACTTGGTCCAGGCAGCCCTAGGGGACGAATGCACTGCGCTGGACAGGTAAACCCAGGCCTGAGGCAGGTTTGCCCTCCACGCAGCCCCCTGGCTGAATCCGCCCCCAGCCTGGAGGGGGAGTCAATTCTCAGACCCCCAAATCCTTCCTTCCTATAGATGGAGCTCTGGGCCCCTGGAGTTCCGAGCTCCCACCACATTTAGGGGTAGACTCTAAGAGACCCTGTTTTGCTTTGCAAGAAAGAATCATTTTTAAGCAGGCAACGGTGACTCTGTGAGAGAAATGCATGGGGACAGAGTAAGACTGGTGCCTGGGAGAAGGCTCCCTGCCAGTGCTCAGTTCCCTGCTTGAACCCTGTGGGTCCCAGGGGAGGGCACCTTTGCCCGCTGGAGCCACAGTTTGCCACTCTGTTGACTAATGAGTTTGCCAACCACTGGCATAGAGTAAACTAGATTGGAAGGAACTGAACTCAAAGGCAAGCAGAGGCAAAAGGAAGGGACTGGACTTCAGAGAGGGAAGGTGGTGGCCTGGCACCATCAGACAAGTTGTCTCCTATCCCCTTAGTGGCAGGCTGCCCCAGCACCAGGGAAGGAGTCCCTACTGTGCAGTTGCAAAACAGGATGAGGCAGGGCCTGGAGGCACACAGGCGAGGATGGGCTGGGTGGCATCCACAGACACATGCTATGAAAACTGGGGCCTGAGGGGCAGGGGGGTGGAGGGAGACATAGCACACAGAAGGCCCCTCAGTTCTCTCCAGGCTGCACCCCCAACACCTTTGGGGTTCCTCAGTGCAGCCCCAGGAGCCATCGCTGGACTGCTCCTCCACCAGCCCTGAGCATGGTCGCCGTGATGGCTGCAGAGCTTCCCCCAGGATGCGAGAGGTGTGAAGAGCCACAGCATCCCGGATTTCCGGATCACAGAGTGAAATCCCTGAATCGTCACATCGCTTTTAAATCCTGGCAGGCAAGCAGATCTGCAGATGAGTAGATGTCAGGGCAGCTTAACAAACAAATTTGGACCAAAAGAGAAGTGCCTTAAAAACAGTGGCTTCCCAGACAGGCCCTCTTAAGAGAGCTTTGAGTTCTCAACAATGATCCACAAGATAGAGCAGTTCTCAGCCAGTGTGGCAGCAGCCAAGCTCCCTCAAGTCAAGCATGTCAAGTCAGCTCCAACACGCTCGGAGAACGTGAGGCTTGGCGTGGTCTCCCACGTCACTGTGGAAGGCAGATGAGCTTCGGAGCAGACAGCCCTACTTTGGATACCAGCGCCTCCTCTTATTAGCTGGGTGGCATGGGCTTGTTCAGGAGTCTCTGAGCTTACTTTCTCTCTAAATGAGGGATAAGAGCATTTATCTCATGGAATTTGGTGAGCGGATTGAATGAGATCATATGAGTAAAGAGTCGGGCACATAGTACACGCTCAGTAAACACTCTCCTTACCACCCGCCCCAATCTCTCCTGCCTACCTAATGCAGATTCGTACGGAAAGGTTGCCCAGGCTGTGTTTGAAAACCCTTGGCGATGGGGAACTCACCACCTGCAGAGGGCCCTTCCATGTGTTCATCTCTCAGGGTCCAGTGTTGTTTTGCTTACTATAAGGTAAAGCCTGATCAGCCTGCCTGCAAGGCCTCCCTGGTCCTCATTCTGCCCCGCACCCCTCACAAACAGTACCCAGGGGAGACAGAGCATGCATTCCTCCCCTCTGGTAACAGTTACTGTCACTGCCTGCACCTTGTCCATCCAGCCAGCCCTTCGTCCATTGATGCATTCATTTAGCAGGTAACTAAGTGGCTCCCCCAGGCACTGCAGGGGGACACTCAGAACCATCGATCCCCAGTTGGCAAATATCTCAGAGTAGCTTTGCAAATGTTTTTTTTCCTTGGGAGGAATAACAAAAGGAAGGAAAGACACTACTGGCTTTGGGAGTGCCTCTGGGTGGAGGCCAGGCCGCGGGCCTCCAGAGAACCTGACCCCAATTCCCAGTTCTCCGCAGGGCCTATGTCCATAGACGAGGCAGGAAACTGCTGTTTGCCATGAGCCAGTTCGGTCTCATTTGCAAAGCTGTCCCCAACACCTCCATGGCAAGTATTATATCACCATAAAGAATCATGTGACTACTTCTTTCCTTAAAGAAATAGTCTGCATGGGCAGTGAGCAAGCCGCCTCCTCCCTGCTCCACCTCCACCTGATATCATTTTGGCTCCGATAATTACATTAGGTAGAGAGAGTGACTTTATGGCGCTAATAATTGCACATGCTTACAAAACAAATGGGCCCGGGGACCTAGAGGGGGAGTGCTTATGGACTCGGAAATGAGGCATTCTGTTGTAGGAAATGGATAGTTATTCCCAGGTTTTATTGCCACGCTTCCTAGGACTCTTCTTAAATCTTGTGAGTAACACTTTGCCTCTATTGCCTCTCATGCGTTTTACAAGATGAGGCTCATCCTTCCTGGGGGTTCTGGGCAGCGGTGCTCACTGCCTGGAGCAGGGCAGGCCCAGGCCACTTGGTGGAGAAAGAGCAGTCAACAGGGAGGGAAAGTCCCGGACTGTCTGAGTCAGAGGGACCCTGAGAAGTCACCTGGCTGTGACCCAGGCCAGCAGCAGCAGCAGCCGCAGCACTGGGCCCATTAGCATGCCAGCTATAGGCCCCATACAGAAACCATGGGAGCAGCAACCAGGAACCTGCCTTTTATTTCAGGTGACTCTAATGGTGGCTCAAGTTTTAAAAAACTACTGATCTGATTCAATCTTTCATATTAAAAACTAGAGGCCTGATGCAAGAATTTCTTGCAAGAGTAGGCCTTCTTCCCCCAACTGCCAGCATCTAGGACCTGGGCTTTTCTCACAGAGGGAGGCCCTGCCCACCCACCGCAGCCTGCTAGTGGTGGCCTGGGCCACCCTCTCTGGGGCAATCATGGAGTCCCCTGATTGATTGCCCCGATGGCCAGTGGCCTGGACCTCCCTCTGCGGGGCCATCATGGGACTATAGCCTGGCCCCCAACCAATCCCATTGCACTCGCCTTGGCTGGCCTGGTGCCAGTGGGTGTCATAGCATGGTCCCAGATGGTCGTCCGGGTGGTCATCCGGATGGTCGATCCGCTGTTTAGCTACTCAGTCGACTTGCATATTACTCTTTTATTATATAGGATGAGTAAACTAAAGTGAGAGGGCCTATAGGATGTGCCAGGTCCCAGCCTGTCAGGGAAGGTCCCCCCCTGAAACCCATGCTGTCCCAAGAATGAGGCATGTGTGTGCGGACCTCCTCCTCAGACTTTGCTGAGCACAAAGTCACGCAGAAAACCGTTAAAATGTCCATTTGGATTCAGCAGCTCTGGGGTGCGGCCCAAGACCCCATGTTTCTGACAAGGCCCGTGTGGTGGATGTTGTGGCCTGGGCACACTTCAAACACCATGGCACACACCAGCGTGACCTTTCAGGGCTCACTACCCACCTCGCCTTGTCCTCACTTGGGAGCAGGAGCCCCAGAGGAGCTTCCTGTCCTTTTCGTGTGAGGAACCTGTGAGGGACTGACTGCGGCTGCTGCACCCCTCTCGCTCTCTTCGGAGCTTTGCCCAGGGGCTGCCATCCTGGAGCTGCAACTTCTCACCTCCCTGGGCTCCACACTGTACTGAGGTCAGCTGGTCTTCTCCCGTTTCTCCAGCTTTCCACATGAGACACAGAGAGTGGGATCCAGAAAAAATGGAGTATGTATCCCCCTCTTCCCAGTAAGCCCTGGGTGAGAACCAGACCCTTCCTGGCCTCTCGGGCTCCTCGCTCTCGCTCCTCATTGGCAGCAAGTGTCTGATGATGGTGCCCACACCCTCTGGCTGCCACAGAGCCATCCACTCGCCTAGCAAGCACACGGGTGCCTGCTCACCTACTCCTGATCTCCTTTCCCCTTCACCTGTGGCTCAAAGCGAGCTGGATCCAAGGCTAACAACTCCCGCCCATTCAAAGGACTACTTGTTGGGACCCTTTCCTAAAATTCTGGTCACCTCTTCCCCTGTCCAACCAGGTGGGCTTGCCTAATCCTCTTATTGGAAACATCCCCAAACACACCCATTCATCAGCTGCCAGCAGGTTGGGCTCTGCCTCTTAGCCCATCCCTTTCAGAATCGCATTCCCTCCCTAGCGAGTCCCTCACAGACAAACAATGATAGGGAATAAATCTCTTTCAGAGAAGAAAGTGGGCTGGCATGTCCATGGGGAAGGGCCTGCAGACACAGGCAGGATGGATGGCGGGTGGGAGCGGCCGTACGCTCTAATTAATGTATTGTTCTCTAGCTCCAGCAGGGTTATGGATGAGTTCCACAGGGCGGCCCACTTAACCTGAGCATCCTGGTTCCAATCTATTACCTCCTTCACTGGCTTCAGCCTACAGTCTGGCCTGGTGTGGAGGGGCTGAGTGTGGGCAAAAAGCCAAGAGAGCTCAATCTCAGATGCCCCCCAAATGCAGGTGCCCCCCAAATGCAGGTGCCCAGCTTGCTTCCACCTCACAGGTCAGCCTGCTGGAGGCCAGGGCTTGGGTCACTCAGGGTACAAAGAAAACACAACTCAAAGGGCCGCAAGTCTCTGATTTGAGATCCCATCCATACAGCCTCACAGATAAACCCAAGGGAGTCACCACCCTCCAGGCTGTGGGGGCTGCTTCAGGAACCCTGACTGGCAGAAAACAATGAAGACACCTAAGCCAAGTCTTTCATTTGCATATCACTGGAAATTCTTGCTATCTTTTGATTATTTTTTCATGTGTAAATCATTGTCTGAGGGCTTTATTTTCAAGGGTGTAAATTGCACGAGACTTAGCTCTCACCCTGATGAAGAAGCAGGTGAAGAAAATAAGAAATGTTCTCTGAGTCTCAGAAGACCATAGCACCAAGGGCACCTCCGCAGGAAGCCAGCATGAGTACAAAGGCAATGATGTCAGGAGTGAGGCTTATGTGAGTGATGAAGTGGCAACAGGCAGGCTGGTCATGAGGATGGCCCGGCAAAGGGGCCCCAGGGAGGGAAAAGGTGGTGTTGTGGCAGGAATATTCGCTATATTTAGGGGAGTCGAGGGTGAGCCACCTGGACAGGTAAGCCAGGGGCACAGTATAAAGAACTATGAGAGCTGGATAAGGAGTTTGTACTTTATGGTGGTCATGAAGTGTTAAGCAGAAGAAAGACATGATGAAGTGCGTGTGTGTGTGTGTGTGTGTGTGTGTGTTTAAGAAGTTGACTTTGTCAGAGATGTGCAGGAAGGATTTAAAGAGACACTATGTGGGCCTGGCTAGTGTGGCTCAGTGGTTGAGCATTGACCTATGAACCAGGAGGTCAGGGCACATGCCTGGGTTTCAGTCTTGACCTCCAGGGGGGGTTGTGCAGGAGGCAGCCGATCCATGATTCTCTCTCATCATTGATGCTTCTATCTCTCTCTCCCTCTCCCTTCCTCTCAGAAATAAATAAATAAATAGATAGATAGACAGATAGATAAATAAATAAAACTTTAAAGAGAAACTATATGGTGTTGGGGAAGCCAATTAGGAGGCTAGGCAGCCTGGTAGATTCTCCAGTTTGCAGGGGAGGGAAGGTGTGGCACTAAACCCCAGAGGCTTTAAGTAAGATGTCCAAAGTTACACTTAACTGTGGTTGCGTTTTCATGTACATGTCTCTTGACTCCTAACCAAAGATGCTTTGCTCCAAATGATAGAACCAGAACTGCGTTCCCACAGCTGCCAATGTCCCCAGGTATAGTCGTCAATGAAACTAAGCTACAAAGGGCTAGGCCCTCACATTTCTCCAGATGCTTCCCAGAGAGGCAGCAAAGACTCTGCCCACTACCGACAGCACTGCATCCTATGTAGGCTTCCCTTCTTCAGGGAAGTCTGCCGCGTGTTAAAGAAAGCTGACTCTTCACCCACCCAACCTCCAACCCCATGTCTGGTGGGAACTAGAGCAGCATGGGAGAAAGATGGGAGAGGGGAGCCAGAAAGCCAGGCTCACATGCTCACTCTCTCACAACCTCCGAGAAGTACCTGCTCTCCCTGAGCTGCACTGTCCTCTGTCAGCTGGCAGGGTTCTAGGGTATATCTTATGGAGTAGTAGCGAGGGTTAAATGAGATGATATACATAAATGAACAGACAGGGAAATAGTATTGCCTTTATCATTGTGTTCTTATAAATGCCACGACTTGCAGAGCTGGAATAGGGCTCTGTTGTGAAGCTCACTACTTCCAGATGAAATGTTGGAAGGGGAAGGCACAGGACTGGAATTGGTAGACTTTATTCTAAGAACTGATTCCACCACATTAGCTGTGTGATTTCTGGGCGTGGTGGAGACTGCATTCTCCTTTCCTCCCTGTCATTAGCTGTAGCCACATGACTGTGGTCTAGCCTCTGGAATGGAGCAGAGCAATGCTGGCCACCTCCAGGCCTAGCCCATGAAAGCATTTCACAGGTAATCCTCCCTTGCTTTTCCCATCAACCTGCCAAATCAAGATGCTCCAACTACCTCAAGGACAGCCGCAGACTGAAGGAGCCTGAGTCCCTGAAATACGCCATCAACCAGCGCCTCCGCCAACTCTCCTGGAAGAGGGTTTGAGAAACTTAGTGAGCTAGCCACTGAGATTTGGGAGCTGTTTGTTATAACAATTAGCTTAGCCTGACTGATACACTTAGCAAGTTGCTTACCTTACCTGAGGCCCAGATTCCTCTTTTATAAGATAGGCCCACTATTACCCATCCCACTTATATCACAAGGTGAATGTGATGATAGAAATGACATAATGAAGAAGGAAGCACTTTTGCAAACAGCCAATGATTCACTAACAGAAGTTATTGTTGGCACTATGCATGTGGGTATGCATGTGGAAGTGTGTATGTGTATGTGTATGAATGGATCTGAGGGTCTGTGAAAGGCTGCACATGGGGAAGCATGTATGTGTGTGTGAGTGAATCATCTCTCATGTCATGTCATGTGATATCATGTGACGAGTCCCTCACAAGGCTCATTCTGTGCTGTGACCACTGAGTGAGGACAAAGGGGTACCCTGAACGATGGGCCTCAGAGTTACCTATCTCTAGACTAGATCTCCTAGTCTCTTCCAGAGGGAAGATTCAACACTTTACCTTCATCTCCATGCCCCCATTTCCTCTTCCAAACACACCCATACAGAGAGCTCTCATCTCTCGGGGGCAGATCAGTGCAGATGCCGGTCTGTCCCACTCTCACCATTGCCCTTCCAGACACGAGGAAGTCAGGCATTCTTCATCCATCTTTGCAGCAAAGGAGCCACAGGTGCTGTCACCGCATCTGATGTGTTCGGTGCAGAAGTCAGTAGGGATTCAGAGCCTCAAACCCTCCACCCACTCAGGGCAGGAAGTGGGGGCTGACAGCAGACATGGCTCACCTTTCAGAAAAGGCGCCGGCACTTCTCTGAGAGATAGTCATGCAGAAGGAAGAGCATGTGCACCTGAGCCATGTGTGTGTGTGTGTGGGGGGGGGGGGGTTCACACCTTTTTGTATGTTTTGGGGTATGCATGTGTGTGTTTGAAGACTACATGGGTGTGAGTCTCTGTGGATATGTTTGAAGTGCATGTACGTGTGTGTGAGGGGTGCATATGTGTGTTTGTTTCAGGGCTTTTGCATGTGAAGCAATTTGAATGTGTTTGAGGTGCTCGTGCATGTGTGTTTGCACACATGTCTGTGTGGTCACATACATGTGTATTGAGGGATGGGAGGTGGCAGAGGAGAGACAAAGGTCCATTGCTAGCCCTCCCAGCCTCAGGTCCAGCGGAGAATTGACTGGACGACTCTGGGCCTCCCCTCCTAGACCATTTTCCTAGACATGTTAGAATGGAAACTTTTCCCCTCCACACCCAGAAGAAGGCAGAATCATCTGTTGATTCACATCTGCATTTTCATGCCCTCCCTAACTATCTGTCTGTTCATCCTTGCGCCGGGCTGGGGTGCTCTGGGCTCCAGGACCTGGGGTTCCCCAGCTGGTCCAGTCTCCCCTTTCTAGTCCTGGTTGAGGGAACAGCATGTAAGAGAATTCTCCTGAGAACAAAGACAGCCAGGAGGCCAGGCTGGTAGAGAGTGGGAGAGGGTGGAGGTCTGTGTCCCTCTGGTGAGGAGATGGAGGTGGCAAGGTCCAGACGGGGAGAGCCGGGAAGAAGCATTCCCAGCGGCGGGGCTGCAGGTGAGGAACAGCCCTGACACAGGGGTTTGCACAGGCGTACAAATGGAAGAAAATCAGAGGAGATGAAACCATACAAATTCCACATAATGGAAAGAGAGGAAAGAGATGTGCGTGTGGCCTGGGTCTCGGCTCAGAAAGGTCGATTCCAAGAAGATGCTGTCCAACTTTATATTACTTTTCAGAAAGCCAGTGAGCTGAAAAATAACTCTCACCTTTTTATATTACCACCCATTCCTCCTGTGTCCTCTGCACATTGTTTTGTGCATCTCGGTTGTCATTTCTCCCGGCCTGATAGCATTTGGAGATTTGGCCGGGAGCCTGGAGGGGAAGACAGTTCTTTCCCTAGAAATGCATTTATTTCAATTCCTCAGCTCTACTCTCGGGGTAGGGGGGCATGGCAAGACCCTCTCCTCTGGTCACAGGCATCTGCATTCACAGGCAGATACATGTGTGCATGTGTATGTGTGAGTGGGCCAGAGGGTTTGTGAAAGGGTATGCATGTGGAAGTGTGTGTGTGTGTGTGTGTGTGTGTGTGTGTGTGTGTGTGTGTGTGTGTATCTGAGGGTCCATGAAAGGGTGTGCATATGGAAGTGTGTGTGGGAGAGGTCCTGAGGGTACATGAAAGGGTGCGTATGTGCAAGTGTATATGTGTGTGTGTGTATGTGTGTGTGTGTGTGTGTGTGTAAGTGGGCCTGAGGGTAATGTGAAAGGGTGCACATGTGGATGTGTGTGTGTGTGTGTGTGTGGATCCGAGGTCCATGAAAGGGTATCCATGTGGAAGTGTGCATGTGTGTGGATCCGAGGGTCCGTGAAAGGTATCCATGTGGAAGTGTGATGCGTGGGGTGTGGGTGTCAGTGTCTGTGTGGCCCAGCCCATGGTGAGAGGGATTTGTGAAGCTGGGTTTTCTCTGCTTGAGTCTGGGGTGGCAGGGACTGGCTCCTTCCCCTCTGCCAAGCTCGAGGTGCAGCTGCTGTTTGAACCAGGGAAATGTCAGCCCCCAGGAGGGGCTCGCTGCAACTTCCAACAGTGGCCTGCATTAGGGGTACTGCATGGGATCCATTGCACGTGCTCTATCCAGTAACCAAGGACTGGTGGCGACTGAGAGAGAGTGAGGACTCTCTTGGTGCCCGCTGCCCTTCCCAGCTTCCTGGGCTCCTGAGACTGGCATCAAAGGAAGCGACAGAGTAGCAAGAACAAGCACTTCCCTACCCCCACGGCACCCGAGGATTCTTCCTGGCCCGAGGAGCACTGCTGGATTTCAGAGGGAGACCCCACAGCAGGAGCTGGTGCTCCAGTGCCCATGGACCGGGCCAGCACACCTGGACACGGGCCGCTGTTTAGGACCATGCTCTCTGGGACAGAGGGCCAAGTCCGAGCTCTGCTAGAGCCAGAAAAGTGGAGGCTGTTGGTGCCCTTCCTCCTTATCATCAGCACGAACCTTGAGCAAGTCCCACGGGTTGGACCCAGGGCCTCCCAGGAAGCGCCCATGGGCTGTGCATAGGCTCCCTCAAGGCCCTGTAACCCAGGAACCATGGCTCATTAGGACCCCCCACTATTTTTACGACGTAGGCAGATTTGGAGACTTTGGCTCAGAGACACTGTTATTTATCCAGGGGCCCAGAGCCAGGGTCAGGAGAGCAAGTTCTGCCTCATCACACAGGAAGTAACAGGCAGGGCTCCTGCTGGACCAGCAAATGGAGAGGAGACAGATCCCAAAGAGAGGGAGAAGGAGAAGTCCTGTAAGATCATAAGGTGACCCAGGCCCAGCCTCGGGGCAAACCAGGGCCTGGTGACACAGGACCTGCCATGGGACTGGGAGTTGCTCTCCAGCTCAGCACTGGGCTGTCGTCACCCATCTATACCTGCTGTGAGCTAGGGAGGCATGGTGTAGAGAGGAGGTTCTGGGGGGCCGTGTTCAAGTCACTTGGACTCTCAGCATCTGCAGAACGATTGTACGGTAGATGCCTAACTCCCAGGGCTGATGCAATGTTGACAATGCTGGTAAGCATGGAAATACCTTCACATGCCCGGTGCGTGGCAGTGTTCAGGTCGGGTTCGTTCCTCTTTCCTCCTCTTCCCTGGAGCCCGGGACCTTGAAGGGCTCCCCCATGTGCCCAGACTATGGTCACCTTGCTACTCAGCCTCTGTAGCCTGTGTCCCTGGAAGCTGGGTGTGGCAGCCTGCTCATTCCAGGTGGCCCCTAATCGATGGCAGTTCCTTGCTTCCCTGTCCCTCCCAGAGCTGATTCTCTTGGGTCCAGAGCAGGGAACCATCTGCTCTCTCTTGTCTCTTTGTTCAGGACCAAAAGCAATTGACTGGCTACAGCAGCTTCTGGTTGCCCTAGAGAAGATATTAGGGCTAGTACAGCCTAGAAACTCCTCCATTTCCTGAGCACCTGGGCCTCTAATTCACCAAACATGAGTTCTCCCTTTGCCAGAAATCCCCAACATTTGTGGGTAATGACAACTGACATTTTCAAGCCCTGGGCCATTGAAAAGCATCTCTACAGCACAGCGAGATGCCAGGGGCGTGGATGGGTGTCAGGGACCTGGCCAGCTGCGAGTTTCTGTGGAAAGCAGATGCATCGACACCAGCCCAGAGGCAGGCAGTGGGGTGAAATGAGGTAACGGATACGTTCACAGCCCCAGAAGCCTAACTAGCCCTCACTGTGTGACCTGGTGCAATTACTTCAGCCCTCCGTTTCCTTGTCTGCTAATGGGGCTAATAATGTATCCGCCTCAGAGGCTCCATGAGGTAATGTCCCAGCATATCAAACAGCCCCTTCTACACCACGAGCGCTCAGGGAGGTACAACTGTGACCCTGACTAGGATACTCATGCGGTACAACTCCCCTTTGAAGGAAGGAGCATTAGTCTACTTCATGGATGGGGAAACTGAGGTCAGAAGGGCTAAGTCCCTGGCCCAGATTTGAACTCTCAGGTTACAGAACTTTTGACATCACAGTCCTCTGATCGCTGTCCATTGCCTGATTCAGAGGCTGTGGAGTCACAGCAGTTACTCCGTGTGTGTGTATGTGTGTGTGTGTGTGTGTGTGTGTGTGTGTGTGTGTGTGTGTGTATGTGTGTGAGAGAGAGAGAGAGAGAGTGTGTGTGTGTGTTGTGTGTGAGTGTGTGTGTGAGTGTGTGTTGTGTGCATGTGTTGTGTGTGTGAGTGTGTATTGTGAGAGTGAGAGTGAGTGTGGTGTGTGAGAGTGTGTGTGTGTGTGAGTGTGTTGTATGTGAGTGTGAGAGTGTGTGTTGTGTGTATGAGAGTGTGTGTTGTGTGTGTAAGAGTGTGGTGTGTGGGGTGTGTGTGTGTGGTGTGAGTGTGTGTTGTGTGTGTGAGTATATGTGAGTGTGTTGTGTGTTTGTGTATGTGTTGTGTGCATGTTCTCTGTGTTGTGTGTTGTGCAAGTGTGTTGTGTGTTCTGCGTGTATGTGTGTTCTGTGTGTGTGTGTTTTGTGTGTGTGTGAGTGTGTGTGTGCTTGGTGTGAGAGTGTGTGAGAGTGTGTTGTGTGTGTGTGTTGTGTGTGTGAGTGCATGCGAGAGTGTTAGTGTATGTGTGTTGTGTGTTGTGTGTGTTGTGTGTGAGTGTATGTGTGTGTGTTGTATGTTGTGTGTGTTGTGTGTGTTGTGTGTGACTGTGCATTGTGTTGTGTGTGTGTGAGAGTGTTGTATGTATGAGAGTGTGTGTTGTGGAGTGTGATTGTGTAGTGTGTGTGTGTTGTGTGTGTTATGTGTGAGTGTGAATGTGTGTTGTGTGTATGTGTGTGTTGTGTGAGTGTGGTATGTGTGGTGAGAGTGTTGTATGTGTGTGTGTTGTGTGTGTGTGTGTTCTGTGTGTGAGTGAGATTATGTGTGTGAGTGTGTGTGTGCTGTGTGTGTATATGAGTGTTGTGTGTGTATGTGTGTGTGTTCTGTGTGTGTGTGTTGTGTGTGAGTGTATGTGTGTGTGTGACACTGCAGTGTTGTGTGTGTGTGTGAGAGTATGTTGTGTATGAGAGTGTATTGTGTGTGTGTGAAAGTGTATGTGAGTGTGTGAGACTGTGTTGTATGTGAGTGTGTGATTGTGTTGTGTGTGTGTTGTGTGTGAGTGTGAGTGTATGAGTGTGTTGTATGTATGTGTGTGAGACTTGTGTGTGAGAATGTGTGAGTGTGTGTGTTTGAACGTGTGTGTGTGTTGTGTGAGTTGTGTGTTGTGTGTTGTGTGAGAATTGTATGAGTGTGTGTGTTGTGTGTGTGAGCATGTGAGTGTTGTGTGTGTGTTGTGTGAGAGTGTGAGAGTGTGTGTTGTGTGTGTTTTGTGTGAGTGTGTTGTGTGTGTGTGTTGTATGAGAGTGCATGTATTATGTGAGAGTGTGTGTTGTATGTGTGAGAGTGTTCTGTGAGAGTGTGAATGTGTGTTGTGTGAAAGTGGTGTGTGTGTGTTCTGTGTGTGTGTGAGTGTGTGTTATGTATGACTATGTGTGTGTTGTGTGTATGGGTGTATGTGAGTGTGTCTGTGTGTGACTTGTGTGTGAGAATGTATGTGTGAGTGTGTGTTTGAACATGTGTGTGTTGTGAGTGTGTGTTGTGTTTGTGTGTTGTGTGAGAATTGTATGAGTGTGTGTGTTGTGTGTGTGAGCATGTGTGTGTTTTGTGTGTGTTGTGTGAGTGTGTGTGTGCTGTGTGTGTGTTGTGTGTGTGAGAGTGTGAGTGTGTGTTGTGTGAGAGTGTGTGTATTGTGTGAGAGTGTGAGTGTTGTATGTGTGAGAGTGTTCTGTGAGAGTGTGAATGTGTGTTGTGTGAGTGTGTGTGTTGTGTGTGAGAGTGTGTGTTGTGTGTGAGTATTGGGGTGAGGAAGGTGGGAAGTGGAGGGCTCCTCTTCCCAAACCACCTCAAGGCAACCAGAACTTCAGCAAGGGTCTAAAAGGTGCCTTTCAAAGGGGCCACTGATGGAGCTTAGAGACCCTTCCTTAAGCTGCTCACACATGCACCCCAATACTCATGCACTCATAAGAGAGAGGGAGAGAGAGAGAAAGAGAGAGTTAGAGAAGAAATGATCAAGTGCAAAGAAACCCCCTATACTACTTTATATGGCAAATGACTGAGCCGTACCCTTGTGGTCTTGGTGAGGAGCTGCATCCATATTCATGCCTCGCGTTTCCTGTGGGAGGGAACACCCAACTTTCCATCAGAGGTGGGAGCAGGAACCTGAGCACTAATCCAGTCTCTCCAAGCCCCATCCTGGCTCTGCTCCCTGAGCAGATCCAGGCGTCTCACCACCCAG
Organism: Corynorhinus townsendii; assembly: GCA_026230045.1. Classification (NCBI taxonomy): domain Eukaryota; kingdom Metazoa; phylum Chordata; class Mammalia; order Chiroptera; family Vespertilionidae; genus Corynorhinus; species Corynorhinus townsendii. Next base: position 81,921,786 of record JAPDVU010000008.1, read on the forward strand.
CAGGCAGCGATGGAGACTCGCCCCTCCTCTGTCAGCTCTCTTCCCAGGCCCCTTCTCCACAGGCCAAAGTTGCAGTCCTTGTGCAGAGTTCCACCTTCCTTGTCTCGCTGTAAGGGGAGCAGGCTAGAAAGCTGATTTGGAAAGTGTGAGTCTATGAATGCCAAGCATGTTAATAGGTTAAAGTAAATCTAAAGTAACATTTGAAAGCAGAGAGATGAAAGCAGATCACAGGCCAAAGATCAAACAATCTAGAGCCACTTCTAAGCCTTTTACAGCCAGAGATTATTAGCATTTGAAAGTGAAGAGCATTAGAGAGAGAGAGGGGAAAAGTTGGAAGGAATTTTTGTTGTGGAGATAAAAACTGAAATAAATGACAGTGGAAAGGGAGAACTAGAAAGAGGCTGCCTCATTTAAAACCACATTAAGTCCAGGAAGGGAGGGGGATCCCCATGGCTGTATCTTTAGCACTTCAGCCAGCATCTGAGCTCAGGCTGAAGTCACGGCCCTTCCTGGCCTTCTAGGGCAGGAAAGACATTTCCAGTCCCCATGGATGTCCCCGCCCTCCACCTAAGACAGACTGCCCTCCCCTGAAGGCCTGGTCACCCCTAACTGCCCTCCCCTGCAGGCATAGTCATCCCCAACTGCCCTTCCTGCAGGCCTGGTTCCCCCCAACTGCTCTCCCCTGAAGGCCTGGGTCCCCCCCAACTGCCCTACCCTGCAGGTCTGGTTGCCCCCAACTTCCCTTCTCTGCCAGCCTGTTCACCCCTAACTGCCCTCCCCTGCAGGCTTGATTGCCCCCAACTGCCCTACCTTGCAGGCCTGGTCCCCCCCAACTGCCCTCTAGTCTTGGCCTGATCACCCATAACTGCCCTCCCCTGCAGGCCTGGTCCCCCACAACTGCCCTCCCCTGCAGGCCTGGTCCCCCACAACTGCCCTCCCCTGCAGGCCTGGTCCCCCACAACTGCCCTTCCCTGCAGGTTTGATTGCCCCCAACTGCCTTCCATTGCAGGCCTGGTCCCTCCCAACTGCCCTTCCCTGCTGGCCATCTTGTGGTGGCCATCTTGTGTCCACATGGGGGCAGCTATCTTTGACCACATGGGGGCAGCCATCTTGTGTGTTGGAGTGACAGTCAATTTGCATATTACTCTTTTATTAGATAGGATAATTAAATGAGGAAAAGCATAAAGTTGCATAAGAAAGACAGCATAATCTTGTGCAGTTCTGTCTCAGGAGCAGTTTTTACTTATGGTTGTATAAGCAAAGAATATTGTTTTAATTTTTTAAAGTCTGGTATAAGTACATTATGAGAAGGCAAAGCTATAAGCTAAGACTTGTGACATAATAGAGTCAATAGACGAGGTCAAAAATTGTTTTGTCAATAGATGAATTTTTTAAAAAGGAGAGAGAAACAACAGTGGCTGCCTGCCTTATGTGGGTAGCAGTCAGTATGTACTGAGAGGGTGGATAAGGGAGTCCCCTGGGACTGATGAAACTCTGACCTTTGGTGGTAGTTTGGTTACATAGTTGTATGCAAGGTCTGGACGCATGGACTGATACATTTCAGGTCTGTGCATTTTGCTGCATGTAAATTTATCCCAAAGTGGGACAAAAGACCCTCACGCAAATGCTGAGCTCTAATGCATGCTTGCTGAAGTGCTCAGGGATGAGTGCACTCCCCACTGTGACTTTCTTTGAAATGCACCAAAGGGTAAGATGGGATGCTGGGTAGATAGACGGATGGAAAATCAGAAAGTGTGTGACAGAAGTATAACAACATGTTGATGGTACAGTTTAGATGGTGGGTTAATGGGTATTCACTATAAATTTTTTCAGTTTTTTAAATATTTGACATATTTTGTAGTAAGATGTTGGGGGCAATGCAGAAGTATGTTATTTAGGTGAATGGACCTAAACATGAGGAGAAACAGCCAAGAGGTGAGAGTGGTTATCTCTGGAGGGCAGGAAGAGAGGTGATTCGGGCCTGATGCCTCGCATGAATCATCTCTGCACATTATTTGATTTTTAAAGTCTGTGTATAGATTACTTTGGTTAAAAAGTAATTTTAAAATGACAAGAGAGGCATATATTTATTAAGTATTTTAAGACATGAAAAATATTTACACAACAGTATACAATTTCTTCATTTAAGAGGGGCCAGGCAATGAGAGGGGAGGCTCCTCCAGGCTGTACTGGGCAAGCCCTCTCTGAGTAGAAGGAGGTGGGGTTCCAGGCAAAGGGAAGAAGTTCACAAAAGCCCAAGACAGGAACTGAGAGGTCCCTGTAAAGAGGGGGAGAGGGAGGAGGAGGGGAGAGGGAGGATAGGGATGAGAGGCAGAAGGGAAGGGGTGAGGAAGAAAGGGGGAAAAGAAGGGGAATAAGAGGAGGAGAGGGATGAGGGAGGAGTGAGGAATGAGGGGGGGAGGAAGAGGAGAGGGATGAAGGAGAAGGGAGAGTGAGGGGAGGAGGAGGAGGAGAATGGTGGCCTCCACATGTCCACACTCCAGGCAGAAAGCCCTAGTGAGCAGCAGAACCCAGGACAGAAGAGGGCTCAGAAGCAGTTTGTGTGTTGCAATTGCTGCTCCTTTGTCTTCCACCCGTATTGCTCCGTTTTCATAATGTCTGGGCCTTGGAAACCCGGGGAAGGTTTCAGACCAGTCTCTGTGTGTCCCAGGTATGAGGGCTGGAGGCGAGTGAGACCTTGGTGGTGGAACTTGGGCGAGGGGCCCCAGGGAGGTCAGTGGATCTGGCCCCCGCCTCCTGCGTCTGCACAGCCTGGCCTCAGGTCTCCCCGCCTTTCTCCTCCGAGATCCTGTGCTTGGTTGCTATAGTAATCTCCTCCCACATGCCAAGACTTACCTTCCAGGGGCATTGGTAGGAACCGGGGAAGTGTGTCCACTCGCTCTGAGTGAGACCCGGTCCTCACCCACAGCCTCACCTCACAGTTCCTCTTCACCGGGGCAGAGAGAGGGGGGTACAGGGCACCCTGGGCAGAGGGAGGAGGCAGAAAAGAGAGGGGCAGGCCCTAGGAGACAAGGCCTGACTCTCCCGGGAAGAGCAGGGTTCCTGCTGAGGAAAGTGGAGGGAACCCGGGAAGCCCTCACAGGACAAGGAAAAGCTGGGAACTAATGCCCCGGGAAAGGGCTCTTGATGGGTGGCTGCCAGGGCTGAGAGCGTCCATAGGAACCCAGAGATCGGGACAGGCCCAGAGTCTGGCAGCCTGGCGGGAGAGACAGCCTGCCCTCTGGCTAGCAGGTGCCCAACCCTGTGACAATGAGTGGCATGGAGGTGGGACCAGGGCCCTGGCACAGAGCTGGCGCTGCCACTGAGGAGGTGTTCATGCCAATGCCACTGTCAGGCCATCCGTGCTCAGAGCAGCTAGGTGATAGGCCAGCAGTGGGGTCCCCGGGGTTGCTCCCCCTGCGCCTCTCCAGATTCTCAGAGCTGCCCAGCAGAGCTCAGCTGACTCGGCTGGGAGGGGCACTGGAGAGAGCAGGGGGTCAGTAGAGGGCAGGGATGCCAAGAAGGGCGGGGCCATGGATCCCCAGGGCTTCAAAGAGGAAATCCCATCCTCTGAGCACCACCCACCATAAAGTGGGACCCCAGATGCATGGGCGGCACCCCAGGATTTTACCACTGGGAGGGAGTGGGGGTCCATTCCAGACCAGTTAGTTCTGCCCCAGAGTCCTACATGGCTGAACCTAGGGAAGCAAAGCATTGCGGAGGTGGAGTACAGGGCCTGAGAGCTGGAGACCTGGCTTTGGGCCCAGCTCCGTCGCTCTGACTGGGTGACCCTGGTCAGTACCCACCTCTGCCACGTCAGCATCATCTCTGGACAGGATGGTGATGGAGGTGGTCTGGGTGCCCTTGTTTATTTAGCCTGTGTGTATGGCCTCCATCACACGTGCCAGGCACCGTGGTACATGATACAAAGATGAATAAGTACAGTTCAGATAGGCAGCAACCTAGCAGGGAGGATGGGTCGGCTTCAGATCAATGGTCCAGGCCTTGCGGCGAGGCATAGGGGTTCCAGGGAAGGGCTTATCTCCAGAAATGTGAGCCTGGGAGGAAGGCTGAGACCTCCACCGGGACCTAACCTGGCCTTGAGGTCTGCAAGGTTCCTGAGAAGTGCTTCCAAGTCTGTGCGGCAGCCGGATCTGGGAGGAAATCTGCTCCCTGCTTTCCCACAGGATGGGGAGGCCCTGGTGGTCTGAAGGAGTCCAGGACCCCTTTCCTGCTCCCAGGAGCTCTGTGACAAGGACTCCTCCGCTCTCTGACCTCCCATCTCTCCCCTGGGAGAAGGGCCCAGTCCATCTTGAGAATTCTCTGCTTCTAAATGCAGAGCAGACTTGCAGAGCCTTCCCGGGAAAGAATCCTCCCCAAGGCCACCTGGCTCATCGGGATGGGGCCAGCCGTGGTGCCACCAGCAGGCAGGGCCCTCAGAAGGGCCTGATGGTACAAATGTAGGGTTACGCCTCACCCCGGCCATCTCAGCATTCCCCCAGACAGGTGGCAAGCTTCCTATGATTGACGGTTCTCCCAGCGTTGTGTCTGGCCATAAAATACACTCACTTCATAGTCTCCAAGAAACTGCCCGGCCTCCTGGCTGTCACTCTGAAACCCCAGCCCGCCCACCTGGCCTGACACCTTGTTTGGTGAATCTGATTTGACTTTGATTTTAAAACTGCCCCAACTGTCTCAGAGCAGTGGCCACAGGGAGTGGGTGGCAGGCGGGGAGAGGAGGATGGTTGCTGAGAAGTATGACTTTGGCCCATTAGGAAGGGATGACGGCTCAGCACAGCCCCTTGTAAATCATGCGAGGAGGCTGTCCCTGAGCCCAGAGAGGCCCCCAGCCGGCAGCAGAGAGGGTGGCGGGAGGGCAGAGTTGGCCTCCCTGGGCCAGGCCTGGATTGCCTTCACACTCAGACCCCGGGCATTCTTCCTAGGCCTTCGAGTGGCTGCTGTGCCCCAGAGACTCCTTCTCAGTCTTGTCCAGCAATTCTTTCCTTCACTTGCAGGACTTCATGAAACTGGTGCCCAAAGGGTAATGCATTGTTGAGGGGGGGGGGGGGGGGGAACCCCATGGTGACCAGGGCCAAGTCTTCATGAGAGTAAGGGTCTCATGGATGCTGCTACACCTGCACCTTTTTCTCCGAGGGGCCCCCTGAATGGAGAGGGAGGAGCCAGTTCCTGCTGGGCGCTCTCCCACAGCTTGGTCCGTTCCTGCTGGTGGCTGGAGCCCAGAGCCCACATCAATCTTGCAGGTGCAGGATGCCATCCTACTCCAGGGCCTCTCTCATTCTTTACACAACGCCGTCCTCTGTGAGCCTTTTCCCAGTCTTCCTTGGGAAAATCAGTTCCCCTTCCTCTCTTTTCTCTTAGAATCTGGGTCAAAGGGCAGTTTCCCGCAGTGGCTGAGGGCCGGAGCTCAGCGGTTAGACTCTCCAGGTCTATATAGGTTCTGCCGCTTTTTCTGTGGCCCTGGGCAGTCACCTAACCTCCCTGTGCCATCGTTTCCTTCCTTAACAGAAAGTACGGGCCAATGGGACTGCATGTTTCTTGGGAGCCCTGTGGGGATGATCCACATATGCTCCCTACCTAGCCCCTGGTCCATGTAGCAGCTTACTAACTGTTAGCTGCTGCTCTCATTGTTTGTTAATGTTTCCTGGGGCAGGCGTGTGGGAGTGGAGGAACTCAGGAAGTTTGCTGAAGGTTCACTTTCCACCTGACCTTGTCTTCTGTGTTTTTCCAAGGCCTAGGGGTGATGGATAGATGGATGGATGGATGGATGGATGGATGGATGGATGGATGGATGGATGGAGAGTGAATGAATGAGTGAGGGAATGAATGGCTGCCATTGAGCATGTGAGTGTGGAGGATGCAAAGACCCCTGAGGCATGGCCCTTGCACCACAGTGTTTACATCCTTTTGGGCCAGGAACTGAGAGGCTGGATCCCGGGCAGCGACCAGTCCCAGGTGCTCTGAGAGGGAGTAGCAGAGGGAGAGCCCAGACACCCCAAACATCACAGCATTGTGGGGAGCACTGACAGGCCTGAAGTCCAAGGGGTTGCTAATGCAAAGGAGTACAGTACCACAGTTCACTGAATTTACCCTAAATTAACCGTCCCAAGCTTTGACTCATAGTTAAGATTCCCGAGGTGACTTTGGTTCCTGAGTATTGACCAAAGGACTTTAGAAATCAATTAGGTTTACCCCATTATTTTATACTAGAGTCCCGGTGCATGACATTTGTGCAGTGGAGGGGGGGGTTCCCCTCAGCCTGGATAGCAAGAGGGCACAGGCCAGGCTGAGGGACCCCACCGGTGGAGGATCTGGGCAGGGGAGAGAGGCGGGAGGTTGGCCAGTGTGGGAGGGACCGAGGGAGGACTCCAGGGCATGTCCAGCCCAGCTCACTCAGTCCCGATTGGCCGAATCCCAGCAGCAAGCTAACCTACTGGTTGGAGCGTCTGCCCCTGATGGTCAGTGCACATCGTAGCGAGTGGTTGAGTGGCCTTAGCATATCATTATTAGCATATTATGCTTTGTTTGGTTGAACAGACACTTAGTGTATTAGGCTTTTATTATGTAGAATAGGAAAAACTGCAATTTAGAGAGTTGAAATGACTTCCTAAGTCTACTGAGCTTCTCTCCCAAAAGTGTCCCTTTATTTCCTGTCACTGTCCCTATGTCCCCATGATAGGAAGAGCTGAGACCAGATTGGTGAATGATTCATGCAAAGCCACAGCACAGCTCAGCAACAGACCTACTGAAGCCAGGGACTCTGCCCTGGCCTCTCCCCAAGCGATTGCTGCTCTCTCCCAACTCCCCACTTTAACTGGACCCCATGTTAGGAAAACCCGATCATATGCATGGAAGCCTCTTGGAGCTGAGCATGGAGCAGGCAAGATGCTGCTGCTCAGGATGGAGGGGGGCCATGCCCACCCCGCCCGCACTCAGCACCTGGCCTTCCTAGCACCCCATGTCAGCTGCCCCTCTAAGCAGAACACATCACAGTCTGAACAGGAACCTTGAGTGCCAGGGAGGCTCCGAGCCGGGATCAGGAGGATTTTCATAAACACGACTGCCTGTGTCTGGGCAGCCATGTGGAAAGCTGCAATATGACCCGCTGATGCCATGTGGCGGGAAATGAGACTTCAGCACTGCTCTCCAGCCCCTCCCGCCTCCGCCTCCATGGGCAGCAGGATCCCAGACTGGCTTCTGAGAGGAAAGGAGTGTGGGGGGGCAAGGGGTCGCTGAAACAAACTACAAAACAAAACCCTGACTCTGAGGTCTCCCAGGGAGGGGCGGGAAGGGGGTTGGGGAGCTGGAGTCCCTGCAGAGCATGCTGAGCTGTGGCTTCTGGGGTCCAGCTCAGGCTCATCCTCCAGGGCTTGGTTCTGGGGCCCGACCCGGCTTTCTGTGGAAGGGTGGCAGCCTGACCCAGGAGCCAGGGGGCCCTTTGGTGGCTGGACTCTGCATCTTAGATCCCTGGGCTTTGGAAATCACTCGTCATTCCTCTTGCCTTGGAACTGACTCCAACCTGGCCTGGACCCTCACCTCCTCGACTCTAAAGTCTCAGATCTCTGAGCTCTGTGACTCATTCTAGCACCAATCCCAGGACCCCATCTAAAGTCTAACTCACTTGTCCTGCTACATTTAAACCATCCGGGGCTTCCCTGGAGGCAGGGCCCCAGAGAGGATGGGGTGTCTTTCATCTTCTTGGTCAGTGGCTCACAGAATGTCACCTTACTTCTTTATAAGTGCAAGGATGTTTGTTGAAGCATTATCTATAACAGCAAACTTAGCAACTACCTAAATGTCGATCAATATGGGAATGGTTAAGATAAGTATGAGATTTACAAAACAGCAAATAGTACACAGTCATTAAAAATGACAACGACGCTCTGTACTTATTGACTGGAAAGATGTCTTTGACATTTTATAGAGTGAAAAAAGACAACAGAGCAGCATGCAGAGTCTGAGCTCCTTCCTGTAAGTTATATGCATGAATCTGTATGTGCATTTAGATAACTATATGCCGGGAGCATTGCTGGTTCAGATCAGAGAGACTTAAAGATTGCACTCTGGTTGGAACGGGGCGGGGTGTGGAAAGAGGATTGGGGACCCACTTCAAAGCAGCATTTGTTACCAGCCTTTGTGGTGTGGGTGTGTATGTGTGTGTGTGAGTGTGTGTGTTAGGTCGCTCCTGGGGATGGCAGGGAGGGACACAGGTGAAGATTATGAGCATCTCCATCTGCTGACAGATATTGACCCAAATATCAATACTGGCCATCTTTTGGAGGTGGGACTTGGGATGTTTTCATGTCTTCTTTGAATCTTTAGTATTATTTAGGCATGTCACAAAAGTATTTAGTGATATTTGCTGTTAGGGAAGGCTTCCAGGCACTGGAAGTTTACTGCTTTATTTTGCAGTGCCCTGAGAGCTGGGTTTCTGTCCTGCCTGCCAACATCTGCAGCTGGATTAACTACCCGCACCCTGCTGTCCTCACCTCTGAGAACTTCAGTCCCCCTCATCAGGGTAGCTCTTCGCCCATGGGCAAGCTCAGAGTGCACCTGCATCACCCTCCCCAAGCCTGCCTCCTTGCCACTGGCAGGAAGATGGGGATTAGTCATTGCCGTCTGGGCCGACAGAGAACTTCCAGGTTTTGATCTTTGCCCCTCACCTTCCTCTGTCACCATTGTCTCTGATTTGTCCCTTGGATTCTGATTCGACCACAGAAATCCCACCTGCTCTGCTCCCAATGTCAGCTCTTCTTATTCTGATAACATCCAACCTGGCACCTGACCTCGTTCTGTCTTTCCTCTCTGACTTGGCTGCTCCTGGCAGTTCTGAGTCGCCCCTGAACACCAGGTGTGACAATGCTCTGCTCTGCTTGATGACACAGTTCACAGTGCCATGAGCTCAGCCCCTGGCTAGTTCTGTGGACACAGAAACCTGGAGTCCAGGCCTCTCTTCCTGGGGCCTCCGGGCCTCCTGGCAGCCGAGGGAACGCTACCATGGTGTTAACTGCACTGCCAGGCACTGTGCTAAATGCTGTGCATGCACATCTCGCCCAACCCTCACAAGAGCCCTGGGGAGCAAGTCCTAGTACCAGATCCAGCTTAATGAGGAGGGCAGGAGGCCGAGAATACCTTCCCCAAGGTCAGGTAACTGAGGGGCAGGCAGGGATTTGAACCTCGGCAATCTGTCCAGAGGCACCAGTCCTAAACACCAGGCTCAGGGGAAGTGAGGCCACCTGCCGAGTGCGGTAATGGACAGGTACAGAGAGAACTCGGGATCCATGGAGTCAGTCAGGAGCCCTTTCGGCTCTCAGCCTCCTGGCTGGCCTTAGCCCCAGCTGCCTGTTTGCTGCTCACCTAGTCTCCTGCCTTCTCTCCACCCTGGTGTGACCCCGGGGCTGGGCCGTGTCATCTGTAACAGACTCAACATCCACTCTGCATGACCAGCATCTGCTGGGCTGGCCTCCAGCCCTGTGTCCACTTGAGTGGGGCTCGCAGGCCCACACCCTGCTCAGAGGGTGCCAGGCCCAGCAGGCACAGTGCCCGTGCAGAGATGGCTGATCCCAGACTCTGGCACTTCATGTGGGCTTCTGTCCAAAGCCCTGTGAGCTCTCCAACTGGGGGAGGGCTGAAAGCATCCCTCTTCAGCCCTCCAGCTTCCACAGGGTGGCCATATTTTCTGCAATAAAGATTTTTCAGAAAAGCTTTGTTTAAACCAAATGTTTATAGCGTGACTCCCATTTAGACTATCCTATATAATAAAAGGGTAATATGCAAATAGACCGAATGGCAGAACAGCTGAACAAACAATCAAAGGGTAATATGCTAATGATATGCTAAGGCCACTCAACCGCTCCCTATGACATGCACTGACCACCAGGGGGTAGACAGTAGACCAGTTGACCAATCTCTATGATGTGCACTGACCACCATGGGGCAGATGCTCTGACTGGTAGGCTAGCTTGCTGCTGAGGTCTGGCTGATCAGGACTGAGTGAGATGAGCCGGACACACCCTGGAGCCCTCCCACGATCCCTCCCCAACACAATTGTGCACCAGTGGGGTCCCTCAGCCTGGCCTGCATCCTCTCGCAATCAGGACCCCTCAGGGGATGTCAGAGATCTGGTTTCAGCCCAATCTCACAGGCCACTCCCCTTGGGAAGGCACCAGATGCAGAGCTCATGGCTGGCGAGCGCTGTTGTGGCAGTGCAAGCCTCTTCCTATCGGGACTGATTGGGTACGAGCCTGTGGCAGGCACAGTGGGGCCAGGATGAGCGGGAGCGGTAGGTAGGAGCTGCAGGTGGCGTTGGACTGCGGGTTTCAGCCTGATCTCTGCAGGCCACCCAGAGGGACCCCACCTGTGCATGAATTCATGCACCAAGCCTCTAGTATTAGAATAATCAGCTAATACACACAGCATTACCTGGCATTAAGTGCTTCCTATGTGCTAGTTACCTTGTTCGTGATGTCCATTTAATTCTTAGAGCACCTCTGTAAGGTGGGGGCGCCTCCTTATTGCCATGTAGCTAATGAAGAAACCACTCCCAGAGAAGCTGGCTGACCTGCCCAAGGGCAACTGCCCATGGCACAGAGCTGACTCCTGACGGCACTCAGTCTAAACCACCCTCCGCTCCAGCTTCTCAAAGGAGCTCCTACTGATTCTTGGGCAAACATTCTCTTGGGAATGCAAGTTTTCTAAGTCCCCATTTATATTTTGTGGAAAGAGGACAGACCTACCTTCTTGGCTCAGTCCTCAGCAGCCCAGCTGGGTGAGAGGAGCCCTATGAGCACTGCTGGACAGTTCCATAGCACCAAGAAGGTTCTTACCCCAGCCCTCAGGGGAGGGCTCCCTGGAGCTGCCCCACTGCTGCCCAGCCTGCATATGGGCACACACACATGCACACACTCATGCACACTTCTGCACGCACACATGTGTACACACACATGCACATGCACACACATGTGCACAGTCCTGGTCCAGCCATGACTGTCCTTTGACCAGGCAGCTGCCTGCAGAGGACCAAGCCATCAAGAGCCAGGCCGTGGAAAGCAGGTGAGCTGAGTAAAGCAGCTAACACTGCATGTGTGATATGCGGCCTTGGCTGTAATACACGCTGCAGCTGAGTATTCCCACGGGTCCTCCTAATGGAGGAGACTCCGCTACCGAGCAGCCCCAGGGGGTTGCCACGCAACTCTGACTAAACTCCCTGTACAATCAATCTCCTTTCCCCAGCGGTGACAGGGTGTCCGGCGTTAATCCGGTCTCCTTGGCAGTCAGCGCCCCACCAGAGGCTCTGATGAACTTTAACCAGGCAGAGTAAACACCGCACATCCAAGCAGAGAGCCCCGCCCTCACAGTTACTCCTGGGAGGTTCCAGGGGAACAAAGGCGGCCCTGCAGCCAGCCCTCTGGATGGGCAGTGGAGGAGGGCAGCCCCAGAGGCAGTCAGCTGGCTCAGGTGGGGAGGAGGTGCAGGTGGGTCCCTGCGCCTGGGAGCTTCCTGAACAGGCTGTCATAGGAAAGGAGCCCCCAGGCCACTCCAAGCAGGGCCCTCACAGCCAGAAGAAGGAGCAGCGGGCCTGCGGTTTGGCCTCAATGCCTGGCCCTCCCAGCACCCCAGACCCAGCTTGCTCAGATCTGCACCTCCCCCTCCTCTCCATACCCCTCTTTCCCTACCCCTGACCCTGTCCTGGTCCCTCCAAGGCCCTAGAAGCCCCAGACAGGGGTGGGCCTGGGACCAGAGAAAGGCCAGGGAATAAAGGCAGGTGGGGGAAGGGAGAGGACAGGCAGGCGGTACAGGGCCTGGAGTCTTGGCCCTGGAGTAGGAAACACGTGGATGGATAGAGCCTGAGCCTGTGTCCTCCTATGTCTACATCCACCTCTGAGTCTCAGAGGTTGGGCAGCCCCAGCCCTGCTCGGAGTGGCCCGGGGGCTCCTTTCCTATGACAGCCTGTTCAGGAAGCTGCAGTGTAAACTGCCCAGCAGCTTCAGCCTGGACTTCCCAGGACAGGGAGCCAGAGCCCAGAGTGGAGCCTCTGACTTCAGAAAACAACCCAAACTGGCTGGGATGTCCACTGCTGGTGCCAGCCCCCGGGGCTCTGAGCGAGAGGGCCCTGAGCCTACAGACAGAGATGCCTTCACTGCTTCACCAGGACATCCTTTAATTTTTTCAGGTTACAAACAAATGCATTTTACTCAATTTAAAATAGGAACCATACCAAAGAATAGAAGGGGCAGCCCTAACCTCTATCTGCCACTGCTAACGTTTAAAGATGCCGCCTTCCGAGCCTTTAGGGTTTGCCCTCTGACTTCACCAGGCCTGCACAGGCCCAGAGCCCTGGCGTGTGGGAGGAGGGACTTAGGTCATGATTTGCTGGGTGCTGGGTTCCTTCTTTAACTCCGTGCCTCCATGCCTCGGTGACAGAAAGAGACCATAGCAGTACTGGCCTCATACGGATCAGATGCTCTTATCAGGCAAAGCACTTAGAATAGTGCCTAGTGTACACTACACATGAAATAAATGTGGTGGCTGTATCGTTGATAGCATTATCATCATCATTGTCATCATCATCATCATCATTTGCCCTATCTTCCCTGTAAGAGTGGGGAGTAGGAACCAGTCCTATCCGTTACCCCTACCATGACCCCCACCCCCAGGAGCTGTGGCTTCCCTGGGGGAGGTCTAAGCACTCAGTTGGGCAACAAGTGAGCAGGACAGTGCCCGAGAGAGGATGTCACTCTGGGAGGACAGAAAGCCAAGCATCACCAATCCAGGCATCTGCAGAGTGAACAGGGAAGGGCATGGCTACCGCCCTCAAGTGCGCACTCATCATCTGTGTGGCTCTGAGTGGGTGCTTAAGGGGCAAGCCGCTACTCTTTTCCTCCTTGCTCTGTGGGGGTCATTCATCCAGCACCTCATGCTTATGTATGGAGCCCCACCCATCCATTGCTCTCCCACCACAGCCCAGTCTCCGAACACTCCAATAGACCAGCTGCCTGACCTCATAGAGCCCTTAACACTTCTGTGTTACACTATCAGACTATCTGAACTTCCTCAGGGGAAAAACATAAAACAACACCCTAGAGCTCCTCCAAAAACTCATGACTGCAGATCCTATGTATTTAGCACTTAGTGTATGTGACGCTCCCTGCTAAATGGACACATATTATCTCACTGAACTTTCCAACAAGACTGAGAGGCAGGAATTATCATCATCTCCATTTTCCAGGTGAAACTGTGCCTCAGAGGGAGTGAGCCATCTACCAGGATGATGCCCTGCTACCTGTGTCACCAGGAGATGATTCTTCCATGAAGACATGCCTGCCCACGGCCTGCAAGCACTTCACGGTGGCCTTCAGTTTCCGACATCTCTGCTTCTGGGGAAGCCTGATGCATTGTGACCTTGAATGCAGATGAGTAACGCGTTTGTTCCTGCCCTGTAAGCTGGGTGCATCTCTTACCTGTAACGTTAAAAAAAAGACAAATGAGGAGAAGAAACTGAAAAGATAGGCCACGCAGCCCAAAAGCCGTGGAGCTAGGACCAGAACCCAGACTCCCAGCACAAAGTATTTTCTAATAAATCCTGCTCATCTTCTGTCTCCTTCCAGAGGACACTTGGCTGGGGCCAGAGGCCGAGCCCCCACTTCTCAGGTCGTCCCTGCACAGCATCTAGCAGGCCTAGCACACAGTGGGCGCTCACTCAAATCCCTGGTAGCAAACCACTGCCAATGTGCTGAATTAGCAGCCGCCCCTGAAACGTGGACCCACCTTAGCCTGGTAACATGTTGTGGATCATTCCTGTGTGAATGGAAACAAGATTATGCAGAAGAGCTGGCTCAGCATCCGATTCTGGAAGGCCAAGTCTCCAATAGCTGGTCACAAGCCCTGGGCCGCCCCGCCAAGCCCTCCTACCTTTCCTTCTCCCCCTCCCCCAGCAAGAACACAGCCTGTTCCCCAGCCAGGCCAGTGCCCCTGAGAAACTGGCCTTGAACCCAGGAGGCCGAAGCAGCGCTGAGGGGATGCCTGCTTTCTCTGTGCTCTCAGGTGAGACTTCTCTCCAAGGCTCTAGGCTGTCCTAGTGACACAGACAGAGGCCTGGCAGCTGGCCCCAGCAGTGGCCGCGTCTGGTGGCGGTAACTCGGCATTTTTCATTGAGTAAGTGAGTTAATGGGCATGTAAACACACAACTTGTTAGTCGTTAGCTGCTTCCACCACCGCGGAGCTCCTGCCTCGGGCTCAACTCCATGGCTCACGGGATGCTCTCTGCCTCTCTCGCCCTCTCCTGTTTTTATGTGGGTGTGTTTTTGTTTTTGTTTTTCTCAAAATCTCTCTCCCCAACCTACATGCCCCTCCTGCACTGAATAGCTAAGGGGCCTGGAAACCTTTTTATTATTATTTTTTTAATCATTTTCTTGGGAAGCCTATTCGAAAGATGACTTCACCGGGAAGTGTCAGCTGCTTCCTCCCACTTAATGCTTTGTCCTCTGTCCCTGCCCAGGACACCGACCACGGTTTCCCAGGGGAGCTGGAGGGCACTTGCCCAGTGCCAACACCGATGCCCGGCGGACACACCTCCAGCTGTGCACTGCGGTTGGTAGGCACACTGCCAGTGCCACTTTGGCTCCCTGGGATTGCTCATACCCCCCGTCCACACCCAAACCCCATGCAACATGCACACACACAGCTCCCACACTTGCATGCACAGACCCTCAGAACTGCGCATCTAAATGGCTACTCCCAGCACTTGCACATGAAAGAGCCCATGGCTGCACATGCACCCTGCTAAGCACCCGCCCCATGAATCTCCCAGAGGTATGTTCCTGAGCCTGCACACACGCCTTGTACACACTCCCAAAGGTACAATCTGCGCCATGCCCTGAACCGCCCCTCTGCATTCACTCCCTGCAGACACCACACCATTGAAAGACGGTCCTAGTGGTCCCTCCTGATCCACGCATGGCGTCACTTTCCAGGGTTTCTGTTACCTTGTGGTCACCATGGTCTGGAAATGTTACATGGAAAATCCCAGAAATAAAGCTTTAAAGTGCACGCCATTCTGAGTAGCTCCACGAAATCTCGTGCCATCCCACTCGGTCCTGCCTGGGATGTGAACAATCCCTTGTCCAGCAGCACCACACTCCCTATGCTCCCCACCCACTTGCCACTTAGTAGCCGTCTGCTTATCAGATCAGCCATCAGATATTTTGAGGGGGGAGGGAGTGAAATCACATTCACATAACTTTCGTTACAGCATATTCTTACAATTGCTTGATTTTATGGTTAGTATTGTTGTTAATCTCTTTCTGTGCCTAATTAATAAACTAAACTTTACCATAGGTAGGTGTACAGAGGAAAAAACATTACATATGTAGGTTTGCTATTATCCTCGCTGTAAGGCATCCACTGGGGGTCTTGGAACATATCCCCTGTGGATACTAGTAAATGGGGACCACTGTATTCCCATACATTTCCAGGTAAATGCACTGTAGTAATGATGTTCGCCATCACTGCCCTGTGGGTACCCTCCCACTGCCCATTTCTGCATGTTACCCATATTTTACATACATTGCCAATAGCTGCAGCCTGCTTGCACACTTCCAATGTACGTGCACCTCTAACAGGCCATCACTGCATGCACAAACCCCAGGGACACTCCATGTCAACAACCCATGCTTGCAATGCACATGCCTGCATACACAGACAATGTACATAGCTCGTGTCTGCATGTACACACCCCCTGGTTATATCCCCAATTCCCCATGTCAGTTGAATACTCATGTGAACCAACAAACTACCTGCAAGTAGATATTTAATTATATTTCAGATATATTTGTATGCACCTCATGTAGAATACATAGTATAGCCCATTATACATGCTAATATTTCACACACACACACACACTTCACTCTATTTTTATGTATGTTCCATGTAAGCATTCCATAATAGTCTGTTGTCTGTGACACATTTTATAGCATATGTGCCCATATAAGACCCCAATTTTGCCCATGCTTACACTCCCATATGTTCCTGTCTGCAGCATATTTTAAAAGTATCCCTCCGAATGCCCTCTTCTAAATGGGCATTCATGTCTGTCCTGAAATAATCCCACATCTGTTTATACACAACCTAGTGAATCGACACGTTCCCAAGTCTGTCATCGCCACATGCAGAGGCAGATATTTACAATTCCCTCTAACACCCCATGGCTGTACCAAACACCCACCATCAATTCAATTCAATTAAAACTAACCCAGCCGGTGTGGTTTAGTGGTTGAGCATCAATCTATGAACCAGGAGGTCACAGCGATTCCCGGTCAGGGCATATGCCCAAGTTGCAGGTTCGATCTCCAGTGTGGGGCTTGCAGGAGGCAGCCGACCGATGATTCTCTCTATTCACTGATGTTTCTATCTCTTACCCCCTCTCCTTCCTCTATGAAATATATATATATATATTTTTAAATATATATATATTTAAACTAAACTATTGAGCCCATAGCAGACTGTGCTCAGTGCTGGAATATGCAGGTGATAAAGAACAGCAGCCCTTACCATCAGGAAGCTCCCTGTCTAGGAAGAGAAATGGACAAGAACACAGACAGTTATGACAAAGAGTGGTTAGTCTATTACAGAACTATATGCACCTGCAAGCACATGCTCTCACTAAATCCAAATTATAGGAGTATTCTACATGCACAGCTCAGACGCACGAATGTGAAGCCTAATTCACATTTCCACAGGTCCTACTATGTGCCTAAACCCCACAACTTTAACTGTGATCAGCCGCTTTGATGATGCACGTGGCTTAAAGTGCCCCGACAGGCTCCTGCCTGTGCTGGGGCTGCTGCAAAGCCTGATGCTCAGCCCGGATCTCCCCTCCGGAGCTCACTGCTCCTGGCATGGGTGGCTGGCACTAGTAGTTCTCTGATGGGATTATTTTGAAAAGCTAATTCAGTTCCGGTCTAAATTCTTAGAATCTCAGTGTCTAGAAGACACTGACTTATGGGCCAAATCTGGCTCCCACCTGCTTTTGTAAATACAGTGTTATTATAATACAGTTACACCCATTTGTTTAAGCATTTCCTATGGTTGCTTCATCCTCTAACGACAGAGTTCAATAGTGCCAGCTGAGAGTATATGACTAGCTAAACCTGAAACCTTTGCTACTTGGCCCTTTATAGGAAAAGCTTGTCGATCCGCCCCAAAGCATGTCGGTGGTGCTGGTCTTACCTGGTCTCCTCTGGTCAAATCCACAGGATACACACACGTTAAGAGGTCAACGGAGAAACTGCAGGGTGCTCAGGAGAAGAAGTCACACACAAAAGGGAAAAAAGGAAATCCAAACCATATTTTACTTCATCCCACAAATTTCATCAATGCCTCTGGTTTGCCAGCACCCCGCTGGGTACAGGGTGACAGCGGTGGGGGAACCGCTCCTGCCCTCCGCAGTACACGGCCCATTGGGACACGCGGCACCACAGCCTGCAAGGACGCAGTAGCGAGAACTGCAATAAATATCAAGAAGGGCTATGATGAGGATTGTCAAAGCCAAAAAAGACACTTAGAAGAACTCTAGCAGGTTAAGGCAAATTATGTGAGAACATGACGTGGTAGAGGGGCAGACAGTCTCCTTGGATACCCCCACGTGGCACCTGGACCCAGACAGCCCAGAAGTTACAGGAAGTCTTTCTCATGTGTAACCCTCAATGCTGAGGGTTACACACGAGATGGATGTTGTTGGGGAAGGGACAGCTATAGTAGGAATGGACAGAGGGGCTTGATGGGTGGGGTTGGCTTACATAGCCTCTGAGCCAAGTGTGAGGCTCACCATAGCTTCTCAAGATGGTGCTAGCTAAGTTTTGCCAAAGTTCCCTCCCTCCTTCCAGCATCCTCTACTCCCCCAGTGAGGCCAAGGTAAGGGACTACCTCTCCTGGCCTGGCTCTTGGGCGGGCCACGAACAGCCCTTCCCCGGGTGCTGTGGGGGTGTCCACCACTCCTCTGGTCTTCATGAGTTCCTATGTTCACTCCATTTGCCCTGAAAGTAAGGCTCCACATCCACTGGCTCTAGGAGGCCATGAGAATCTCCTCTCTTTCTCACAGTGGACCTCCGTCTTTTCCCATGTCGCTCTCCTCCCCAGTTCCAGGCTCTTCCATCCCTCCTTTGGGGTTTCCAGTCTCTCTCCTTCCTGGCCCCTCAGGTGGGATCAGCAGGGTGGTGTCTGATCCCATCCAGCTAGGATCCAGAGGATCTAGTCCAGCTCTGCCTCACCCTCACTTCTTGGTGCCACATCCTATTCATTCCATCCCACCAGAGACGGAGCTTCGGCTCTGCAGGCTGAAGATACCGATGAGAGCAGGAGAGAGGAGAAGAAGGACAAGAAGGAAGGCAGGATCAGGAGAGGAAAGAGATGGAAGCAAAACAGAAAGGTGAGTGGAGAGCCTTAAGAACTCTGTGTAAGTGATCTGATAATTAAATAAAACGTGTTTGGTGGGGGAGCCCACCTTTCAGAATCCCTGCTGGTGCTAAAGCATATAAAAGCCTGAATGGCAAATATTCATTTGGAATTAACACAGAGCGTATCCCATCAAGCAACAGTGAAGCCGTTTCTAGAATCTTACCTTAATGTCTTATGCAGCGTGGGACCTGGCATGCGCTAGGCCAGGCATCATATACTAAACAAAGCTAATGGTGCTTTATTCCCCCAGCAGAGCTCTTAATTGTGCACCTTGCAAATGCACAGAAGAAAATGGATGGGCCTTGGCAGCTATTTGCTGCTGGAGCTGCACCTCCCAGAAGCCTTTGCAATAGCTGGCCCCACAGGCCAGCCCAGGGTGCTGGCAGGAATCTGGGAGCTCAGGTGAGAGGCTGTGGAAAGAGCTGAATCTTTAGCTGGGAGATGACTTCTCCATGGCACCCCCATGGGAGAGGTGAGACATGAGTGAGGGGCTGAGTGACAGCAGGGCCAGGCCAGGTCTGCAGGTGTATGGGCCAAGGAAGCTCTTTGAAAGCCTTCTGCTAAGGTCACTTCGCCTGGCCTGCTACCTAGAACTATGCCTGAGACTCTCCCCTATGCAAAATACTAGTAAGACTAGTAGGATAACTCACTATGCCCCCTTCACTCATCCTGGCAATTGCAGGAGCCCGTGGTCCATTGAGCTGTCACCTGACTGTGTCTGTGAGAGGGGGAACTGGGGCCTCCTCTCTGGGGGAAGAGAAGTCAGGCAAGTTCAGGGCTTGGGGCTTGAACTGGGAAGGCAGACAACAGAGAGCAGTGGGAGGTGCTAGGTGTAAGGGCCAAAGCCTGCAACCATGGCAGGGGACTTGCAGGAGAAGACAGCCTGCAGGTTGGCAGAGTACTGACAGGACAAGAGCTGGACACTGGCCTGGTTCAGAAGGGACCACTGAGCCCACCTGTCCACTGGACTCAGAGGTGCTGCTGGGCTGTGTATGTGGCAGGTGGCATCGAGGAGCCTGGGCCTGGGCATAAAAGGGCCTCCCTGCTCTACCTGGGAGCTGTCCTCAGGAGCAGCAGAATAACAAGTACGCTCCTTATAGAGATTGAGGGCCGGGGACTGGGTTTGAGCCCCATTCTACCACTCACTAGCAATTCCTGTACCCTTTCTGGACCAGGCTTCTCCCGGTTCTGCCTGTGAAAAACTGGTGGAGATGTCTTGAACTTATCAACAGTAGCATTTGAATCAGACTGTGTTGAGTGTCCATTTTCCTTGCACCCGATTTCTCCTAGGGTGCCGGAGGGGTGCTAAGTGACATTTGTGAGCTGGAAAGCACAGGAGGTACTAACAGCATCTTTTCCCAGGGTCTGAGGAGCGCCCTCCATTCTCACAGGTCCCATACGAATCGCCATTAAAGCACAACTTGCATGAGTGGCACCTGAGGGAGGGAGCAGGCTGGATTATCCCTGTAGGCAAGCCTGGGCACGCAGCAATGCATGGTGGAGAGCGAGGCCTCAGCAGGGACTCCAGAACTGCGTCAGGAGGACATAGGGCCCCCAGCGCCCTGGGGACCGCGGGGGAGAGGGACTCTGGAGGGTATGTGGGGTGCAGGCTCGGATTATTTTACTTGAAAATGAAGCACAAGGTGGAGGCTGTTAATCAAATCGGGAGGAAACCCAGGGCAACTAACGAAGTGTTGCCCGGTGCTCAGGAGGTGAAAAGGGGTGCTTACTGCTCCGCCCCAGGCGCCAACGCACCAGCCCAGGGGGTAGGAAGTCCGGTTCACACATAAGAGCATCACCTCAGAGAAAGTCTCACAGCCCATCAACAGGGGATCTGGATTCACACTCAGCCATGTTCTTACCACTGTGCCCCGCCTCCCTGATAGAAAGGGGTGGAAGAAGAGCAAGAGGACAGATGGGGGCGGGCACGCAGGAGACGCAGTTGTAAAGAGAGAGCAAAGCTTCCAAGGCTGGCCTTCCTGGAGGGAGAGCCCAGGCCAGGAGGCCCCGAAAGGGAGCCTGGGGAGCCCAACCCAGCCTGCCCTGGGGGAGGAGGGCAAGGCCTGCTCAGCAGACTATGCTGCTCCTCCCTGTGGGCCCTGAAGAGACCTCTGGGCAGCACTGGAGCTGCTCAGCCTCAGGGGAGGACAGCCAGGGAGCTGGTGAGAGCAGCTCCCCAAGGTGTCTGGGGCGATGCCGTGTGTCCCAGCAGGGAGTGGAATCAGGTGGAAGTGAATCAAGACCAGATGGAGTCAGCGTTCCAGCAAGTGCGCGTGGTTTCAGAAATGAAGGAGAAACACGGATCGGGTTCCACAACCTGCAGCCCTTGAGGAGTCACTCAGACATCGGAAGTGGGGGTTGGATGCCCAGGCTCATCTACAGGGAGGGAAAGAGGAGCTGAGTGGAAGCGCCGGGACCACATCCCCGATTCCTCTCTGTCATCACCAAGACGGAGACCTGCTGTGGGTGACAGGCCGGGGAGGGCCACCTTCTCCCCGCCCCCCACCTCCCACACCACCTCTGCACAGCCACAGCGCCACCCAAGGAGCTTCTAGAGCTGGGAGGGGCCGCTGAGGTGCAGGTGCTTGGACAAAACCCCTCTGCTGCCCACTTCCCCGCAGACAGCCCCAGTCCAGGGCCTCCAGGTGCTTCATCAGTTTCAAGACCTCGCCAGGGCTTTGGGCCTCCCTGTAACTCCATTCCCTCACCTGTAAAGCAATGGAGCAGGGCAGGAAAGCCTTCCAGCCCCTAAGCTTTCCTGTTGAGGTGTTAGACCATTTCTCAACCCTCTCTGTGCCTTCAAAGGCTGCAATGCCAGTACCAAGGCTGGGGTAGGGATAAGTCCATAACATATTCACAAGGAATGAGCAGACCTCCTTCTAACATTGTGGGGAGGGGTGCTCCAAGCAACAGGAGCCTGCAAACCAGAGGCCTAAATATTTAAAAGAGACAAATGAAGATAACAGACTGTGTGATAGAAATGCTCACCCTCTTCCCTTGATGATGGCATCATCATGATGACAAAGGGAAACTCTCAATGAGACCATGAGCTTTTGAAACCGAAATAGAGCTAAATGTAACAGCCTGGACAGGCGGCTCATTGGGTGGGAGCATCATCCTGGGCACTGGAAGGTTGTGGGTTCAATTATTTCTGGTCAGGATGTAAGCAGGAGGTAACC
Organism: Corynorhinus townsendii; assembly: GCA_026230045.1. Taxonomy (NCBI): domain Eukaryota; kingdom Metazoa; phylum Chordata; class Mammalia; order Chiroptera; family Vespertilionidae; genus Corynorhinus; species Corynorhinus townsendii. Next base: position 81,943,437 of record JAPDVU010000008.1, read on the forward strand.
AATGGATGTGTCTCTCTCGCATTGATGTTTCTCTCTCCTTTCCTCCCTCTCTCAAAAAATAAAATAAAATAAATATATATACACATATATATGTGTGTGTGTGTGTGTGTGTGTGTGTGTGTGTGTATATAACATAGTTTCAGGTGTACAACATATGATTTGATATTTGTCTGTATTGTGAAATGACCACCAAAGTAAGCCTAGTTAACATCCATCGCAACACATAGTTATGCATTTTTTTCCTGTGCTGAGAACTTTTAAGATCTACTCTCTTAGGAAGTTTCAAATAAACAATTATTACCTACAGCTTCCATGCTGCATATCACACACCATGACTTACTCATTTTGTAACTGCAAGTTCGTACTTTTTGACCTCCTTCGCCCATTTTGCCCACCCCACCCTGCCCCGCCCCACCTAGCTCTATCAACCAACATGTTCTCAGTATCTTTGTGTTTGGTGATTTTTTCTTAATCTCACATATAAGTGAGATAATGTTGTATTGCTTTCTCTGCCTGATTATTTCACTTAGCATAATCCCCTCAAGATCCATCCATGTTGTCATAAATGGCAAGATTTCCTTCTTTTTTTATGACCAAATAACATTCCCTTGTGTGTATGTAGATATAAATACCACATTTTCTTTATCTTTTCATCACCAATAGACACTGGGTACTTCCACCTCTCAGCTGCAGGGAACAGTGCTGCTGTGAGCATGGGGTGCACATAGCTTTTCCAGTTCGAGTTTTCATGATTCCTTCTCATCTGACTGGAAGTTGGCAAATATCAAAGATGGATGAGTTTAGTTATTATTGCACATGCTTGGGGCTGACAATGTTTGGATGAGCTACAAAACAAAGATAAAATAATTCAAAAACCATTGTATATTTACTCCAAAATTATTTTTCTTGCTTTTATTTAAACAGAATTCCTAATTATGTTGTTATAGTCAAGATGTTTACATACTTTGTGTTCTATTGAGATCAATGCCAACTGAGACATTTCTTGAGTCATTTTAGTTCTTAGATAGTGTTCTAATTCATTTCAATTTGGAGAAAATTCTCTGCTAAGGCAGGAGATATTAGAAATGACAATAAAATTCTTAAAGCCCCACTTCTGTGTGTTTAAAATGAGCATTGAATTTTACTTATTTTTAAACATAATATGGGCACAGATGACAAATACTGTTCTGAAAGTTATAAAAGTTCATTTTCATCACTGCTTCTCACAGCAACACGAGACATGCACAGGGACCTGGGGGATCGGGGCCACGCTTTGCGCAGGTTCTGTCGGACCTGCGTTTGGACACACTGAAGAGAGATGCGAGTTTAACGTTGCAAAATGTGGCTGAGTTTTTATGTGCAACTATTGCAAATGCCACGCTAATTAGTGAATAGCTCCAGAATTTGATTTTGAACACAATGAAAACAAGAACATGGATGCTCAGCCCCGTGGATACTTCATTATGAAGCAACCTATTGCACGGAGCTATCTGAGAGGAAGGATTTGACAAGTTAATTAATTGGTCTTATATCTAAGCACTTCCACTGCCTAAATCCCAGCCCCCCGTCTTCAGGACCCATCTCCTCCCCCCAGCACTGCCTCTTTGACGTGGGTGGTAGCTCAGCCCACCAACCTGCATGTTCTCCCTCAGCTGCTTCTGCTCTGGGAGCCCAGCCGGAGCCCTGGAGAACATCCCCTGGGGCCTGGGCTCCTCCTGAGGGTGGTGTTTGCTTCCAGTCACTCCACAGAGCGCTGAGCCCTGGATCCCAGGAATGAGGCTCCGTGGGTTCTTCACTGCATTTGTTAGTGTGGGTGCTGTAAGGGGGCAAGTGGGACCTTCTGATGTGCTGGGCAGGTAGTGTCCTCCCCTGGCCCAGGGAAGGCTGTGGTGGCAACTGCGCTGAAAGGGATGAGGCTGTCCAGGGGCAAGACCCTCCCAGATCACTTCCAGATGCTTTCTGAGAGCATGTGGTAGCCTCCTCCCTGCCCATCACTTACCCACCGCCTGCCAGACATGCACTGGCACCCCTCCTGACTTCCTTCTGCTCAGAATGCCTTCCCCCATTTCTGTTGAGCTGGCTTATTAAACCGTTTGTACGCGTGGGGTATGTCTGTGACATATGTTTCTCCTACCCCACCTTCCACATATTCCCTGGAATTTCTCAGGACCAGATCCCCTAACTTCCGGTCACCCTCCTGAGTTTGGGCCCTCTGGTGCTGGGAACAGGCATGGGGTTAGGAGAGGCAGCTGGGACTATTCTGGATGACTGGCACCCTCACCGGGGAAGGTGCCCGCCTCTAATGGCTCAGCCTGGTCTCATCTCCCACCGGGAGCACCGCTCATGAGCAGTGTACGTGGCTGTCCTAGACTGCTGCCCTCACGGAGAGATTCATGTCAGGAAGGGACAGCCCTGGCTACCCGGGGCCCTCCCAGGGTCTGTCCCTCACAGTAGATGGCCTGCCAGCCATGCCCTCCTCCACACCCTGCTCTGTCACATCCATGAGAGAGTGGAGAGAATTAGGATGGAGGCAGATCCTCCCCTCTTCTTCCCAGACCCATTGCAACAGTGCGTCTGGCCTTGGCCCAGCTACTGCAACATGCACTCTGCTCCTCATTCCCTTCCTGCCTTCCCCTTCAGAAGCCTCCAGGAGAGACACCACAGAGGACACCAGAACCCGCTGCCCTGCCCAGCCCCAGCCCTAGCATCTCCTTAGGTGGTGGCTGCACCCTCTCTGCCTGCAAGCACTGCCAGTCTCCAGAGCAGCTCCCTCGGCACCTCCCTGAGCGGCTGTGGGGAGGGAGAGGTGGCACAGCAATTGCCACTACACCAATGGGCCCTCTTCTTCCACAGACCCCTTCTGGACACTGGGTGTGGTGAGGTGGGTGTGAGCGGGTCAAGTGTGTCTTTTGATAAGCCCTACGGAAGCCCACTGTTGGCTCTCTCTCTCTCAGATGTGGTTTCTTTGTACCCAGCTCTTGATCCTTTTGCCACTTCAACCTCCTAATAACCGGCCTAATGGAAGGCCTTGAGGGGCAGCGAGGCTCAGCCCCTGCGGAGTGTGCCTCAGCCCCAAGCCACCAGGCTCTGCCGTGGGCCCCCACAGGCCTGGCAGAGGGGGGGACAAGATGGACTTGTAGATTACCCTGTGGCCCATCGTGGTGTCCTCAGCAGCTTGCAACATTTCCTTGGCATGCCTGTGCCTGCCTCAAGGACAGGGACTGGGCTTCGGCATCTCTGTACCCCCTGGCCTCCCGCTGGGTCAGGCTCTCACAGGCCCACACTAAGAGCTTGCTGAAGGATGAATGAAATGAATTAACGTAAATAGAAGCCTGAATGAGTCCTCGCTGAGTAAAGGAAGGAGAGAGTGAGTGCAGGGCTGTGCAGCCACGCCCAGCCCGCAGGCCTCCTGTCTCAGCCTCCGGGCGGGAGCGGGGAAGCCCATTTGCCAAGGGCCTCGGCTCATCAGATTCCAGGGGCGCAGCGCCCGGCCCAGGGCAATGGAACTGTGAGCTCAGAAGGCAACAGCCTCACCGTGTAAAATCACTGTCTATTCTAGTCATAGTAACTAGGTAATACTCTGCATTAGTGGAAAATTCTTCATCAGACCATGAAAACCGTCATTTAACACATTCGAGGCCCGAGAAGGAGGAGAGGGCAGAAAAAGGGGAGTAGGTGCTTCCTCCTGAGTGAGGGCTACAGGTGGGCCAGCCAACAGCAAGGGGTGCCTCCTGGGGCTGCTCAGAGCCCTCGTGACTAACGCTCCTGGCGGGGCCTCCTCTCCCTGCACTTCTAAACTCCTCACAGGCCTTCCTCTTCTTGGGGTCCCACCAGTGGGGGTTCACTTGGACAATGCTGAGTTGTCAGAGAGTGGGAAGGACAAGGTAAACCCTCCAGGACAAGTATGCCACGTCATTTCCTGATGCCTTCTCCTCTACAAGGGCCTCCCTGCAGAGCACCTTTATTCTAGAGCACCTTCCTTCTTAGAATCCCAAAGGGCCAGCACCAGACTCCTATCGGCGCTTAGGGGCACCCCTACTGGCCCCATAATAGAACTGAACAGAGAGCAGGCCTGAGTCTGGCTGGACATTAAGGGAAGAATCTTTCCCCATAATCACATCTGCTGGGCACCTCCCACCGCCCGCTGCTAGGCAGCGAGGGGGTCCCAGACCAAGATGGCTGTAGCCTGTGAGCCTGGGAGAGGGGGCTGGGTGGCCTCTACCTGTCTGCCACCCTCAGTGTCACCCAGTGGGCACTTGGCAAATGCTACAGCAGATGCTTGCACTCAGGAATGGAAAGTGAAGTAGCAGAACTGCTGATACCAGGTACCACCACATACACCCATCAACCTGGCAGCTGCTCATCCCAGCCCCTCGGGGCTCAGCCCTGGAGCCCCTGCAGGAGGGGAAGAAAGAGGCAGCGTCCCGGGGGATTGCTCCACGCGGTGGTCTCCACGCGGTGGTGCATGCCGGCTGTGTGCCCTGGGGAACCAGCTCCTTGCATAAATGCACAGACACATAGATCTTATTAAGCATACAGCATTCAGGGGCCTCGTTTGGAAGACATCGATTCTGAACAGCTGTTTGCCATTGACAAGCCCCAGCACCCAGGAAGACAGCAGACAGTGTGGGTTATCCCGCTTGCATCCCTCGAAACCCCCACCTCCTGCATGGGTACACATGCCCCCCAGGGACCTCTGCTCTATCCTTGTCCCCACGCTGGTCCTGCATTCCAGGAGGCAGACTCACTTGGCAGAGACCAGATGCCAGCACACCCTCCCTGTCCCTGGGGATCTCGGGCCCAGATGCACAGCCAGGCAGCCTTGGAACCCTGCAGTCCTCTGCCCTCACACCCAGAGCCCATCAGCAAAACCCCCCATCCCCTGTCCCCTCTCCCACCACATCCTCCCTCCTTCCCACTTATTCCTCTGTAGGCAGGAGGCAAAGCAATGTGAATACATTAACATTTCCTTCATTCTGTCTGAGCCTCCAAAACTCTGAGTCACACTGGGTGGGTTTTCCTGCCTGGTAAATTGTCAGCCTCATTCAGAAATGCCATTTTCTACTTTGTTCCTGGATCATCAAGGGAACAGGGGGCGGGGCCCACGGGGTGGGATGTGGCATACCCAACCCTGATTGGTCCTTGACTAGTGATAAAATCGGGGCCCAGGCAATTCCTCAGAGGAGAAGCCACACAGCAATACCTTGCCTTTGTGTAATAATTTTTACATTTTATAAAGTGCATCCACCTACATTATTTTGGCCTGGATATCTTTCAGCCAATAATGGTAGTCAAGACTAACCCTCTTATCTTCTGACTCCTGGACCTGCAGCTGCTGGGAAACTGTCTCACCTGGCAGGCCTCAGGCATGCTGTTTCCACCAGAAGTGTTCGAAAGAAGTGGACCTGGAGGTCTTAGGGAGCGGGGGCCAGCTGTCCATGTCACCCCTGACCCCGCTGGGTGCCACTGACCCGTCACGCATGCACATTCCCTGCCTGGCTCTATGATTTGCCCTTCACATGAAGTTTCTGCCCTAAGACAGACTGCATTTACAGATAAGGGGGCATCCATGGAGTGTGACCTCTGGGACCTTAGTCAGCCCTCTCGGCTCAGAAACGGCTCACTCACATTTTAAACACATAATTCCATGTACAAGGTGTCTGCTTGGTGCTGGGTGGATACAAAGATGAGGAAGTGTGGCCCTTCCCTCCCACAATGGAGTCACTTATAGGAAACAGACACAATGGTGTAAGGCAGTAGTGGGTGCAAAAAATGCCATGGAACCACGAAGCCTAGGGGTGTGAGGAGGAGAGGTGGGAGGGCCATCCAGCAAGTGGGTGGGCTGAAAGGGACGGGGAGAGGCACTCACCACCCCTGACTTCCTCCCCTGCATCCTCCTCTCTGCCACCCAGGACTCTGACTGGCACAGGACCTGCTCCTGCCACTCCCCATTTGGATATGCCTGGGTTTCTGATGCAAGATTCAGCACTGCCCCTCGCAGGCTCGGGCCTCGCCCCACCCTCGGTCAGTCCTGCTTGACCACAATGAATGCTGGGACTTGGACCGCAAGAGCTGGCGGGAAAGGAGAAAGAGCCTGCTCCTGGGTGTGGCCAGGGCAATGGAAACTCAGGGGTTGGATTGGTTCTCAGTAATGAGAGAGAGAGAGAGAGAGAGAGAGAGAGAGAGAGCACCTGGAGCCTGCACACTACTCAGGCACCAGCTCAGCAGGTGGGAATCCTATGATGGAATGTTCCAGCGTCTCAGCCCACAGAGCTCTGTCAGTTGAGAGATATTTCAGAAGTGATAGATTCTAAATAATAAAAAAGTAAAATCTGTAGATACAGTATATGGCTAAATCAGAGTGGAGTCAAGTTTATCCATAGAACATTGTTTATTTGTTCACTGGACAAAGCCATGGTGGTGGGGGCCGAGGTAGAGGCAGTTAGGGGCAATCAGGCTGTCAGGGGAGGGAACACTGTTTATTCGTTGGCCATTTGTTCACTTCACAAATGCTAAGCTCTGACCAGCTAAGCTAAGCACTGAACCTCCATCCTTCATTATTGCACTACAAGTGTAATCTTGAACGGAAAGGAAAAGGTACAGACCACCCAGAGATGGGGGGTAACTCGGCATGCCACTCAAGTGTCTTGTGCACATCTGGCACCGGTATCTGTGACAGTGAAACAAAGTTGAGAAACGCAATTCTAAAGGGCAGCTGGGCACTCCTCACCAGCCCACACTGCCCCTCGGCTGTGGTCCTCTGGGGTCTATGGTTAGACCTATAGGCACAGGCTGGGTGCCCTACCTTAATGAGATGCCAAGCCCAGAATTGGCTGTATCACTGGTATCTACAAACTCATGGTTATTCAAAGCATACTGACCTCTGGAGGTTCAGTGCTTCATCCTCAAAAACTTCACATACACATACACCCCCTTGTCACCATATCATATTCCAGAGCCCCAACAATGCTCTTTTTCCTTCTTATATGTATACTAGTGGCCCAGTACACAAAATTCATGCATGGGGGGTGGTCCCTCAGCCCAGCCTGTACCCTCTCCAATCCAACATCCCTCTCGCAATCTGGGACTGCTGGCTCCTAACTGCTCACCTACCTGCCTGCCTGCCTGATCAACCCTAACTACCTCTGCCTGCCTGCCTGATTGCCCCTAACTCCTCTGTCTGCCAGCCTGATCTTGTCCCTAACTGCTCTCCTCTGCCAGCCTGATCTCCCCCCCAACTGCCCTCTCCTGCGAACCTGGTTGCCCCCAATTGCCCTCCCCTGCCAACCTGATTGCTCCTAACCACCTGCCAGCCTGATCTCACCCCCAACTGCCCTCCCCTGACAGCCTGATTGCCCCTAACTGCCTCTACCTCGGCCCCCACCACCATGGCTTTATCCAGAAGGAAGTTGGATGCCTGGAAGATGGCCAGTCAACCTGGTCTAATTAGCATATAACCCTTTTATTAGTATAGATAGATTATATAGGATAAGATTGCTTAAATGGCAGGGAGGGGGGATCCTTTTTCAGCAGGAGGAGATGCTCTTGGCAGACAAAAATACATAATCCTTATATCTGGACTGATAGCCAGCCATATGGACTATACTGCCAAACCGGTCATTAAAAAATTGAACTGCTTTCTTACACCTTACACCAAACAGCTGTTGCCCTTAAAACCCCTCCTCAGGCCCCACCTTAGATTCTGCCTTCACAGTTCACCCTGATTTGGTTCTGATTGGTTGGTTTCTATGCCAGTCAGTGTCTCCGGGCCTACCTCCAGGCCTGATCAGAGAGGCGGGGCTGATCAGCAGCCCCCACAGCTGCTGGTGAGGCCAGAGAGAAAGAAAGAGGCGCCCTGACCAGTTTGGCTCAGTGGATAGAGCATCAGCCTGCAGACTCAAGGGTCCCAGATTTGATTCCGGTCAAGAGCATATACCTTGGTTGTGGGGACATCCCCAGTGGGGAGTGTGCAGGACGCAGCTGATTGATGTTTCTCTCTTGTCGATGTTTCTGACTCTCTATCTCTCTCCCTTCCTCTCTGTAAAAATTCAATAAAATATATATTTTTAAAAAAAGAAAGAAAGAGGCAAGGCTGCCACTGAGGCTGTGGATCAGACCCTGCTTCTGTCTCCGGCCCTTTCTCCAGGCCTGATCCATAGCCCCCTCGGCAGTCAGTGCTGGGTCACCGCGGCAGCCCATCACTGACCACAGGACTGACTTCTGGTGTTAGGTTGTCTGTTCTGTCGTTTTGGATGTTGCGGACCGTGGTTCTTTATATATATAGATTCTCTCCTAATCTAGAGAGGAGCTCATGTGCTAGTGCCTGATCACAACCTAGAATGCTGTCAACTGAGTCCTTTCTGGTGAAATGTTAGGCTGCCTTAGATACAGCAATGATGTTTGGAGGCTTTATAAAGCTGGAAGGAACTTGAGAGATCCTCGGGTCCCACTGGCTTTACAGACTCACACCGGAGGAGGGATTTTCCCAAGGACACACAACTGGTTAATGATTGACTAGTTATTGCTGCTTAACCAATAACCCCAAAAACTAGTGCCTAAAAGCAGCAGCCATTTATTTAGCTCACAGTTCTGGAAACTTAGGCTGGATTCAACTGGGACCCCTTGTGCAATCTGGGATCATGTGCAGGTCCCTGCACAACTCTGCTTCTGGGAACTGTCAATGGGGCGATGGAGACAACCGGGTCACAGGCCCCTCAGCTGATCATCCAGCTGGCTGCTCTGGGTGGCAGCAGAGTTTCAATAGCATAACAGAGCCAGGTGAGCCCTCTGAGGACCAGGCTTGGAACTGGCATGGCATCATCCTGCCACACGCTGTTGGCCTAAGAAGTCATAGGACACAGATTCCAGGAGGAAAGAAACAGACCCCACTTCTCAAGGAGGAGAGCTGCAATGTCAGGCTGCAGAGGATGGGCACTCTGGAAGGAGAGAAGAATTAGGGCACTTCCTGCACCCTTGAGCTGCAACTGGAACCAGTCTCCATGCTGAAGGCACAGCTCCCCGTTCTGACCCAACCTGCCCACTCTCACTGACTGTCCATCCCAGTCTCCTCCTCTATGATTCCCAACAGGACACTGGGTCAGGCCTTTCTGTGTCCTTGGTGTGGAATGAGAAGAAACCGTGGCACACAGCCTGTCTCACCACACCAAACCCCCAGCCTCTCTATCGCCACACCAACCTCCCAGCTCTTCTATCACCATACCAACCCCAGCCCCTCTATCACCTCACCAACCCCCAGCCTCTCTGTCATCACACTAACCCCCAGCCTATCTATCACCACACCAACCCCCAGCCTCTCTATCACCACACCAACCTCCAGCCTCTCTATCGCCACACCAACCCATCAGCTCTTCTATCACCACACCAACCCCCCAGACCCTCTATCACCACACCACACCACACCAACCCCCCAGCCCCTCTATCACCACACCAACCCCAGCCTCTCTAGCACCACACCAACCCCCAGCCTCTCTATCACCACACCGACCCCCCAGCCTCTCTGTCATCACACCAACCCCCAGCCTCTCTATCACCACACCAACCCCCCAGCCCCTCTATCACCACACCAACCCCAGCCTCTCTAGCACCACACCAACCCCCAGCCTCTCTATCACCACACCAACCCCCCAGCCTCTGTCACCATACCAACCCCAGCCCCTCTATCACCTCACCAACCCCCAGCCTCTCTGTCATCACACCAACCCCCAGCTTCTCTATCACCACACCAACCCCCAGCTCCTCTATCACCACACCAACCCCCAGCCTCTGTCTCACCACACCAACCCCTCAGCCCCTCTATCACCACACCAATCCCCCAGCTTCTGTCTCACCACATCAATCCCCCAGCTTCTGTCTCACTATACCAATACCTGCCAGCATGTTCCTCCTTTCTATCCCCCTCCTCCAGGACAGAGGCCAAAGCCCCCTCCCTCTACTCTCAACAAAGCCTCAGCTCCCAGTCCCATTCCATGCAGCTACCCTGCATTCTGTGAGCTCTCCCCCAGAGCACTGGAGGAGAGAAGGCAGCCAATTTTCCAGCATGGAACCAGCTGGCCCCTGGAGTCCCTTTTGAAACATTACCAATGTGTTGTGCCAACCTCTTTTTGGGGGAGAACAAAAGCTATTTTTCTCTTTTTTTCCCTTGATGGAGAAAACCAAGACCCTTTTTTGAATTCAACTTTCTCTCCTCTGGCATAAAAAAAAAAAAAAAATTAAAAAACAAATCTGTCAAAATTCCCACCATGCCTTCCCAGTTACATTTTTTTTAATTCTGTTGGCTCCGTTTGGGGGAGTCTTCTATTAATAGGTATAGCAGGAGGCTTAGCAACTCAGGCAGAAGAGCACCTAGGAGGAGGCTGGAGAGGGCTGGAGGGCCTCCGTGGGAACAGTGAGCAGGAGTCAGATGGGCCTAATTAGGAAAACATGACTCCCATTAGCGTCCCTGTCCGTGATGCCTCCGCTAAAAAAAAATGCCAAGAAGCTTATTTGTTTTGCAATTACGGATGAAATAAAAAATTACTTGGTCTAATTAGACCTCTTTTACTAAAAGAAGCGTGTAAAGTAACCTCAGTTTCATTAGCAACTCAAAATGCACCACTCTTTATGCTACATATGTTTAAGTGAAATGTAGAGGGTCAATTTGCTATGTAAATTTTCACAAATTTGGCTAAACTAAACCAATTAACCTAATGTGTATGCAAATTAACTTAATTGATAATGACTTTTCTTCAGTAACTTTAAAGGGGGGAGGAATACATTCCAAATCTAACAATCCTCCAAAGCGCTTTGTCACCCAATAACAAAATGATATACTGACAAATTAGAGAATATAATAAAATCAGATTAATTAATGCCAAGACCAATTAGCACATGCAAAGAAACAAATCTTACTAATAGACAAATCCAGCAATAATTTGAATAAGATTTTTGAAAGCCTTTCCTATTTGTCAATTTGTGTCTGTGTGTGGGGTGTTTAATCTTTGAAATGCTGTTCCCTGTGCTTAGAATAGGCTGATTGGGAAACTGAGCCTCAAAGAGGTGCATTGCTTTGTGCAAGGCGGCGAGGGCACCCATCTTTCCCCTATAGCACCCTGCTGCCAGCAACACCCTGATGTGGGAAAGCCCACATGGTCTCTGCCTGGGAAGGTGCTGCTCCAATACCCATTCTTCCCAGGAAACAGGGGTTTCCCTGCCTGAAGGCAGGGAGCATGTTCTAGAAGGTCCCTGCAGCTCTGGTTCATCCTGATCCTATCACCTATATTGGAATGTTTACTACTAGAATGCAGTCTACATTAGAATAGACCTATATATTTAAAAATTGAAGGCCTTTTCCTCTTCGGTCTCTTTTCCTAGACTCAGACCACCTTTTTCTCTACAAAAGCGGCCACTGAAGCAAGCCGCAGGGCCACCCCAGCCCACCTCGGGCTTACCTTGAGCCCCTCTGCAGTTAACAGTGAATTCTCCAGGCTGATCATTTGAAAATCTCAGCCCATCTATCTCTTTCCCCAATCCCCTCAGCTAAGGACTCTGAGCTAACAGGCAGAGCTCCAGTGTGGCTTCTTATTTTTATTTATTTTGTCTTGTTATTCTAGATGGTTGTTGCTGAAAGATTGAAGTCTGAATTGCTTCCAGTGGGACCCTCATCAACGGCAGAGTGGAAGGAAGGCAGCTCTGGATGGGGCCGAGGCACCAGGGAGCAGTCAAACCACAACCAAGCCGCCGAGGCAGCAGGAACAGCACGAACAGGCCACAGGGCTCGGGCCATGTACTCCGGCGGGGTGCCTCCTTGGTCAGCTCCTAGCCTTGGAGTTCAGTTCTTGCCTGGATTCGGGCAGGGCTACAGCATGGCATGGCAGAAGAATAGAAACAAGAGAACAGACACCGGCTGGGAGTCAGCAGACCCATCACCAAGCTGCTGACCTTAGCCAAGCCATCCCCCCTCTTTGCTGTTGGTGTCCTCCTCTGTAAAACAAGGGATGGGACATAGGTTAATCATCTCTAAGTCTCAGCCTTCTGGGTACATAATTTTAGGTTCAAGAGTTGAGAGGACTCATGAAAAACACACACACACACACATATATAAAATGCTTAGAATAGTGCCTGACATATAATAAGTGATCAATAAATATTAGCTCAGACACTCTAGTGGAAGGAATCGCTACAACAATGGTGTACTGGTAACTGGTTCACACCAGCAGGGCATGGGATGGAGTGGGGCTTTGCTTTGCAGGGTTTGCCAATTACTTCTGTGTAAATAATCCCACTGTGGCTGGCTTTAAACTATCAACATGATGTAAAACAGTTCACACAATTCCTGAAAGTTTAACAATTAGTTTTCCCAAGCCAGTGTGAGACAGCCTCAGAGAGAGACTGATATGCAATACCTTTTATTCTCTTCTACATAAACAAATGCCTGACAGCCTCCCATCCTGCACAGGTAGAGCTAAATGTTAATTAAATGCATGTGCTTGTGGTGACCCTCCCACAGTACCTCGGGGCCACCACAGTTTCCTCCTCCACCCACCCCACCTCCTCCCCTCAACCCTCCATGCAGAGCAGGCTGCATGTACTTTGGAAACATGAACTCGCATTATCATTAATCTAAGACAAGCATCATTGAGAGAGTAAATCTGCTGAAAAGAAACATTTATTCATTTTTAAATTTGATGATGTATATATTAATCACTGCTGGGAATTATTCACTCCATGTACCCTTGAGTGAATCTCCTTGGGCCCACTCCCCCTGTCGTCGGCCTTGGACCCAGCCTCTGTTCTAATGCTCCTGGCCTAGGTTGTTGGTTTGCCTCACCTAGTCATGAACTTGACTTTCTCTTGTTTCCAGAAAGTTGGTTATTTATCAACTAAAAATGGATAACTAAAAGAAGAAAAATGAAAGCCCTTCCCAGAAGGGGCCATGAAGGGCCCATGAAGTCACAAGACACTATGGCAGGCCTGCAGGGACTGCCCTCCAGGATCCCTGTCTCCTGCTGGCGAAGAGGGCGTGCAGCAAGTTAATGGTGAAGGAGGCCCCTCGCTCACCCTGTGATAGAGGGAACTCCACAGACCTTCCCAGGTTCGTGTGGGGGTACCCTCTCAGGCTCCAGCCTGTCTAGAACTGGGCTCCTCCCTGGGCAGCTGGGCAGGCACAGGACCCGGCCAGGATCTGTGAGGCTGCCCCTCCAGGCCCCCAGTTTGTTTGGAGAATTAGGCAGCAGGGAAAGGGTCAGAGGTGACCAAGAGTCTCTCAAAGTAACAATGCCTTCCTTTCCCCTTCGTCTTTCACCACTTGCTGTTAGCTGTTCTCCATTCCAGCCTCGTTAAAGAGGCTCTGTCTCAAGTTCACTGTCCACATCTGGCCTCCATATCTGCATGTGCCATCCCCTCTCCCTGGACCACCTCCATCCCTACCAGGTCCCGGCCTCCAGAGACATCATGCAGGTGGCAGGTCCTCCCTGAAGCCTTCCTGCCCAGCGCAGGCAGATTACCATGTGCTCCTATCCCTGTGGGCCTGAGGGCAACACTCTTACTTTGGACTTAGCACATCCTATATAATAAAAGTGTAATATGCAAATCATAAATACCAAACAGTGGAACGACCTGTAGGTGGTAGGTGGGGGCTGGGGCCGGGCAAGCAGGTGGTACCAGGCCAGCCAAGGTGTGTGCCAGCAAGCAGAGGGAGGGGATAGCAATTGGGGAGCCACGGTGACCAGCAGCAGCCAAGGGGCTATGCGGGGGGAGAAGAGGGGTGGGCAGGGCCAGCCACTCACCAGCTGGCTCTGTCCCCTGATGGGCCAGCCTGGTCACCTCCCACAGAGTCAGACATCCCCTGAGGGCTCCCAGACTGCAAGAGGGCGCAGGCCAGGCTGAGGGGACCCCCTGCAGTATACAAATGTTTGTGCACCGGGCCTCTAGTGAGTTATACATGCCCCAGACTGTGACTTGGAGGCATGGCAAAGGCTGGCTAATGTCTCGGAATCCCGTTTGTCTTCCCCCCAATCCCAGGTCTGGCGCCACACACTCACCGAAAAAGTGCTCACTGATTGTCCACTGGAAGAATAAAGTACAAGTTCAGTACAAGCTGCGTCTGTGGTGTATTTAGAAGAAGGAGCTAGAGCTGTACACAGCCCGTCGGCCAAGTTCAGACTGCAGGCACGGTCACTAGAGCCACAGGCCCGGCCCCGGGTTGGACAGGCCACCCATCCCTTCTCCATCTGCTGGTTGAGGTTCGTCGGCTCCTCTTAGGACCTGCTTTTCCTCAGTCCGCACCTCCGCTCAGGCTCTGCCTTGGGAGAGGGAAACACGAAGGGGCAGGAGAGTCCCTGCCTCTCAGGACAGGCACCTAAGATGGCCGGCTCCCAAGGGTGGAGTCAGGTGTGCAGTGAGCACTGGAAGCAAGATCAGTTGTTGGTTAAAATAGAAGTGAAGGTGGTGCTAACACTGTTTTCCTAAGCCCAGCGCATGGGTAGCCGAACCTTCTTCCCCAGGACACATGAGTGAGCAGTAGCAAAGAACCCTGGGAAAGATGAGAGAAAGGCAGGCCAGGGCTTGGAGAGGGAGTCAGTGGGCCCTTTGGGGCAGGGGATGGGGCGAAGAGCTACATCCGATGCCGGATGCCCAGAGGAGCACGTGCCCTGTGGCCAGTCCCTCCCTTTCTGAAAGTCCTGCTGCCCGAGCTTGTCCCAGGCCTCCTGCGGGAAGAACTCAACAGGCCTTCGGTCAGGCAGCAAATCCTTACCTGCTGAGTGTCGCCCATGTGCCAGGCGCTGCTCCGGATGCTGGCAATCCGCTGGCAAACAGGAGTCCCTGCCCTCGTGGAGCTCAGAGGCAGCACTGGCCTTGGGAAGGGGCAGACACACAGGACACCACATAGCCTGCCTCTGTCAAAGGTGTGGGTGGAGGGGTCCTTCCCAATTGCAGATGTCGAGGAAGGACTGAGACCAATAGCATGAGTGGCAGTGTGCCCAGAAAGAGCAGGAAGCAGGTTCTGGGGAGAAAACCCCAGTGCACAGGCACTGGGGCAAGGAGTCCAGGAGGACCCAGTGTGTCTGCAGGCAGGCAGCGGGGAGGCCGCTGGCTGCTGAGAGCTGGCAGCAGTCACATCGCTTGCAACGATGCTGAGAATATGGACTTTCTGAGGGGGCAGTGGGGCTGCGGTCCCGCCCAGCCACTTCCCACGCCAAGCCTTGCATCCTAGCACAGGACGTGTCCCCAAGAGAAGGCGTCTTTGCCAGTTTCACAAAAGCAGTACCTGCTGGCCAAGCCCACAGAGCCGTGCCTACCCAGAGGGAATGTCACTCCTAGTTCACACACAGGCACCTGCTGAGAACATTAGACCAGATGTCTCTGCCCCTCCAGGGCTAGGAGTGGCAACAGGGTTGCAGTGGTGGATGCCTTCCTTGCCCCTAGTGTGCTAGCTGCCCAACAGGCAGCCTCACTTCCAAGAGTTCCACCCCCTCCTGGGCTTGCCAGGGGAGGGGTTTGGGAGGGGCCAACGATCTGGGCATGAGGGCCAGGCTGCTGCAGGCAGGGCCGTCTGGGCACACAGCCTCTGTGGGCAGGTCTGGCTGGCTCTCTGTCCCACTCTCCTTCTGTCAGAGGCGCGCCCAGAGAGGAAAGCCTCAGGCAGCAGCACCCCTGCGAGGTGATTGGCATGGCCTGAGGCCTGCGGCTCGCCTGGACTCCACACCCAGCTGGCTGGCTGTGGCTTCCCCGTGCTGGGAGTAGCGAAGGCACTCTATCAGATGCCATCCGTCAGGCATGGTGGGGGACTGCAGGCACCAGTGGCCCAGGGCCCTGCCTCCAGCCCTGGTGCCGAGGGAGGAAGGTGGCATCTTCTCCTGCCCTGTGCTCCTGTCTCCTCACCTGCCCATGCCCACCCCTAGCAACAGATCCCCAAGCTCCAATTCCCGACCCCTGTTGGCCACCAAGCATATCAATACAGCCTGTTGGACTTGGATGTTGGCAGCAGGGTAATAATAATAGTTTCCATTCTGGCTCTGCCCGTCGAGGGCCTTGTGCCAGGCATACAGCGCTGTAAAGGCACCAGAGCAAACTGTCTCGCCCTCAATGTGATGCTTGGCCACGATGTGACATGTTGAGTCTCAGCTTCCTCGTCTGTGAAAAAAAATGGTAATCTTACTGCCAGGGCTTGTGGGGAGGACTACATGGGAGACAGGGAGAGAATATGGGGTCTGGTGCAAAGGAAATCCTCAATCGATGCTAGCTATTGTTTTGAGCTACTATTTTGGGGGCATCCCTGATGCACTGGAAACTGGACCATGTGTGGTGTTACCCCCGGTTTACACAAGCAGAGTAAAATTTCATCCCAGGTCGGCATGAGGCCTGGCATCCCAGGTGCTCCGCCTGCCTCCAGGGCGACATCTTTCCACCCAATTCCCCCCGTAGCTCCAGAGAGAGCCCTCAAGAGTCGGGTAGGGGAGACCCGTGAGCCTAGGCTTTCCAACCAGCATCTAGGGCAGAGTTCAGGGTCCTGAAAACTTTTTTAACAAACTGGGGAGATGCACATCTTCTCTGCACTTAAGCAAAGGGAACGTTGGAGGTGGAAAGAAACTGGGAGTGAGGGTCAGAAGTCTTGGTCCACCACCATTACCTTAGTGTCCTTGAGCAACAAATGAAACAGCTCCAATACTCACTTTCCCATCTGAAAAATGGGCTAACATAACCACCTGCTCAGAGGTGCTCCTCAGGGGGAGGTTAGATACCACCTGTGAAAGCGAGCTTTCTCCACATAATGTGATCATTAAAAGGGATTTTCATTAAGGGGCACTTGCTGAGAAGAAATAAATTAAGTTGTAAAGGACCTTGGTTTAATTTAACACATGATTATTGAGTTCCTGGTACAATGAAGACAAATATTCAAATTCAAAAATGAGCCCAAAAAAGGAATGCAATGTCCTATGGGCTGTGATGGGGCTCACAGACCAGGTTCAAGATGGAGGCAGAAGTTCCTGGAAAGGTGGTTGCTCTGAGCTTGCACGAAGAGAATGAGAAAATGTTGGTGGAGGGAGGGTACGCAGCAGAATATCGGCAGAGAAACCAGCAGCAGAGTCCAGGGTCACTGGACCACAGTGTACACACTGGAGGGCATAAGAGAGAGACTATGAAGCTGGCATAATTATTCTTCCCACTTGACAGATGGAGAAACTGAGGCATGGGGCAGTTATAGAAATCACACATTAAGCAAGCAGAATTGCAGTCAGCCAGGTGTCCAGCTCTGAAGCCCATGCCCTTACCCAGGCAAGCCCCGACTCGGACTGTGGCTGTGGGAAGGAAATAAACTGAGGTCCCGCAGAGATCTGGCCTCTTTGTGGGAGGAGACGATGAAGGAGGAGGAGCTGAGGGGTTGAAGGAGTTGAGACACGCAGGTGAATGGGCCTGTTGATAAGAACTAGAAATCAGAGGTCCAACTAAATGTTTTGGAGGACTCTTCTGGCCTTCAGGTCAAATCCCTTCCCAGTGCACTCTGGCGGCATCCGGGCCACAGGAGCAGCTCAGGCAGACCTGTTAGCACCCCGCCCTCAGTGGCCCCTGAGCCCTGAGAGGCTCCCGCGACCCTGAGCCACAGGGTAGGTATCCCTGCCACTTGCTCTTGACACTGACGAAGGGGCCTCCATGGACTCCCATTCGCCTCTGCCTTGCCAATGGGAGCAGGGGCAGCCCTGTGGCTACTCTGGCACCTTGCCCAGGGTGGCCAGGGTCTTTCTCCCAAGAGGAGGAGCAACCTGGCCTTCTCAACGGCTGGGGTGGCGGTGGTACAGGCACCTCTCATCGACACCAGAGAGGTGTTCCCTGATAGGACTGCCCGCTGAGTCCATGGAGAGGGTGTCCCCAACCTCAGTTCTGGTCTTCTCATATAAATGAATTTATACCAGGGACCTCGACTGCATTATGAAAAGCCAATTTGCTAAAGCAATTACAGCATGCCCCTTTATTGAAAAAGCAAAAAAGCAAGCAAACCTATACGTCCGGCTTATGAAGCGCAGATGGGCTCTCAGCTCATCTGAAAAGCGTGTTGGGTGGGGTCTGAGGAGTTATACACCCTCCTGTCTATAGGCTTCAAAATCCCTCTGCTGACTATTTTGGTGCAGAGTATTCTCAAGGCCCCTTTTTATACTTTGTTGTGGCCTTCCCAGAATTCCTGAGAAGCACCTGCAATGTTATCTTGTCAAGCCTGAGACTGATGGCTTCTCTGCTTAGGGAGTGGAACTGCCTCTTTCCCTGCCCCTCACCTTCCCTCTCTGCATCCTCTCCTTAGGGAGGTCTCTAAGCATATGCTCCTTGTCCTTGGCTGGGGGAGATAATAGTTTGTTAGTTATGAGCTGGCTGCAAATCGCCCACACTGCTTGGCCTTGTTTTAACTTTCCTGCCTCAGTTTCCCCATTCCTCCTGCCCTGGAATTCCGTAACAAGGGTACACAGACAAAGGGGCATAATGGGAAGAACTTCATCTTGGGAGGCAGACCAGCAAAGATTTGATTCCTAGCTGTGCCACTCACAAACAGTGGGAACTGGAGAAAACCCCCTTAATCTCTGCGGGCCTTAGTGTCCTCATCTATAAAATGGGGGCAAATAATAACCCTACCACACAGAACAGAGACATGCGGGTCCACACACGGTGACTAAAGGCCTACCCCAGAGGGCCCTCTATAAGTGCCAGGCCTCTTTCCTCTCCACTCCTCCAGACCAGTGTTTAGAGAACTGCCCAGAGTACCAACTCATGTAAAACAGGTGCCCCAAGCCTTGTCCCCAAAGGCACAGACACACAGGGAGGCCTCCAAGCTTCCTCAGAAGACAACTTCATTGCCAGCTCCCAGAGGAGGCCATTGTGTGGACATGGTCCCGGTCTGCAGTCTCCTTGTTTATGCAGACAGTGTTGAGAGGTTTACAGAGGAGATCCAGGCAGGACAGAGCAAGAGGAAGGCAAGCTGAAGAGCAAGTAGTGGGCATGCCTGGGGACGGAGCATCTGAGAGCAGTGGTGACTGACCCGTCCTATGTGCACACTGACCAGCCAGCTGCCTGGAAACCCAGGAGCGGGCAGAAACAAACTCGTGGTGGCCTCTCACATACATTGGCTCATTTGACTTTCACAATTCCCTGTATACAGGCAGGCGAAGAAACTGAGGCCAGAGAGGCTGCGTAACTTGCCTGGAGCCACAGAGCACCACAAACTTCAGAAAAGAAGGTGGCGTTTGAGTTGAGCCTTGAAAGATGGGTATGGTCTCTAGGGACAGAAAGCTGGTGAGAGGAGCCTGCCCTCATCAGGGTCCTGACAAGGGCTGGGACATAAGATGAGCAAAGATAGGACCGTGAAAACAAATCGGAGTCACTCAGGACCGGGGCTCGCAGAGAACACGTGTCTGCGGGAACCTACACCTGCCAGCCTTCTGGGGTCTAAGAATCGTGCTCAAGGTCACACAGCTAGTGAGTGTTAGAGAGAGAGAAGTTGAAATATAACTCTTTGACTTTTTTACTCAACCCTTACACTCCCTGAAGAAATGAGATAGCAAACAGATGGAAAGGGCAAAAAAGAACTAGCCATAGAAGTTCAGCCAAGGGGCTGAGGGTGAGATGATAAAAAACTTATAAAAGCCAGTGACCAACTGCTCCCTTTTTCCCTCTTCCCCAGGGGTTGGGAGGGGAGGAGATGTTGAAATTGCCCAGGCCTAACCTTCCCTAACTGCCCCACTTCTGTGGCCTGGCCTTCAGAGTCTTCACACCCACTTGCTTTACCCTCTCTCCCAGCCTCATCTTCTCAGCTCCCACAATGCCCTGCTTCAAAGTTCTCACTGTCCCCCAAGTCTCCACACGCTTTCTCCAGCTCCTCTCCTTCTGGCTAACCCCTCCTCCTCTCTCTTTATTTGTGAAATGCAACTAACACCATCTACCTCACAAGAGCATCTCGGGATCCAATGAGATGACTCATTCTTGGAGTCCATAGATACTCTGAATGTGTTGAGCGCCTGCTCTACGCCAGGCACTGCAGAGTGCCTGTCCTCATGGAGTGGGGACCATGTGGAGTGCCTGTCCTCATGGAGTGGGTAGGCTGGTGGGAAACAGCCAGCACATAGTCTGCTGAGTGCAATGACACTCTCACCAGGCAGCACGGGTATCCAGGAGGGCTTCCTGGAGAAGGTGACAGCAACACCGAGACACGAAGGATAAAAAGAACTTGACAAAGGGCAAGAGCCATCAAAGCAGAAGAGCAGTACTACAGAAGCCCACGGGCAATGAAGAGGGGGTGCTTGAAGAAACTACCCCTGGTTCAGATTGGATGAAGTATGGAGTCACGGGGCAACAGGGCCAGGGGTCATAGCGGCCAGAGATGAAGCCAAGGGCAGAGCAGGGGCTACCCGTGAAAAGCCTGGAGACAGGGGTCCTTGCCTTCCTCACGTGCCATGGACCCTTCGCCCCTGTGGTAAAGCCTGGATTCCTTCCCAGAATAATGTCTGCAAGTGCGTAAAATAAAATACATAGGATTACACAGGAAATAAATTACACTGAAGTGCAGTTATAAAAATATTTTTTAAAAACTAATTTGTGATATAGTAATATATGAGCTTTTTATTAATGCAGTAAATAATAAGTTCTAGTGTCAGGTCTAATTACATAATTTTGAAGTAGTGCTGGGAGAAAACGATATTTCAAGGTAAGTATAATAACTGTAATATGATATAAAAATATCTGTGATTCCCACTGCTGACAAAGTCACTGGTCCTGCCAGAACTGCTGTGGATTGGATGTTATAGATGGTGCCTATATTCATAATTAAATGAAATTCTAAGTTTCAGCTGGAGGTTGGTGAAATTAAAGACTTTTTTTCCTCATCCATGTTCATGATCCCCTGTTTTAAATACGTGTTAAGGACTGTTTCCTGGATCTTGAACTCTTGCAGAGTCCTTGCCCTGACCACACCCCCTCCCCTGTCCTCATCTCCTATCACTTACCTGCTAGCTACTCCTTTCCAACTACATCAGCCTCCTTGTTATTCCTTGAACATGCCAAGCATGCAGCTGCCACAGGGCCTTAGCACATGCTTGTCCCTCTGCTTGGATTGCTGTTCCCAGAAATATATATGTGGATCCCTTCCTCTCTTCTTTGAGGACTCCACACAAATGTCACCTTATCAGAGTGGCCTCTCCTCCCCACCCTATGAAAATAGCAACACCTACTCTCCCCCAGGACTCATATCCTCCGATTCCCTGCTTTCTTTTTCTCAACCACATGATACTATCAGACATTCATGTGACAGTTTCTTGTCTTTTCCCCCCGACTAAAATGGATGTTCCATAATGACACAAACTTCGTCTATTTTGTTTGCTGCTGTCTCCCCAGCACATGGAGGAATTCACACTAGGAAACTAGTAAACCCCACCCCCTTCTACTCATCTCTAGCCTTCTCTGCTCTTACAAGGCCACCTGTGCCTCGCAGCTCTCACCACTACCCTGGCCCCTCAGGGAGATGAGGCAGCTGAGGATGACACCGGCCTTGCATTTCTGCACCTGCCCTCTGCGCCTGGGTGTGGAGCAGGTTCTCATTATGCTGGGAGGTCCAACTCATGTAGCAGCAGCCAAGGAGACCATGTGAATGAATGAAGCAGTTGGATGAGACTGTGGAACTCCATCTGTAGGGCCCCCCAAACCATCTATCCACTTCGAATCCCAGAACCTTATTTGGAAAAAAGGGTCTTTGCAGAGGTAATCAAGTGAAGGCTCCTGCAATAAAGAGATCATCCTGATTTTAGGGTAGGACCCCATGCCATCTCAGTGTTCTTGCAAGAGAGGCAGGGGAGGTGATGTGGACACAGAGAGCAAGGAGATGGGAGATGGAGCAGCAACTGGAGTGATGTGGCCACAGACCCCGGGATACCAAGATAGCCCACAGAGCCAGAGGCAGGGAGCCGGCTCTCCCTGATGGCCCCCAGGAAGCTCGGCCCCCAGGAAGCTCGGTCCTGCTGGCTTTGGGACTTGGACCTTCGGTCTAGGAGGGGATACATCTCTGTGTTAAGCCACCAGTCTGGGGCAACTGGTCATAGCAGCCACAGGAAACGACTGCCCCATCTAGAGGCCTGACAGGGGGAATGCAAACTGAAACTAGAGTTTCCTTTTTATTTTTCTTCCAAAAGAAACTGGAAATTCAGTCTTTCCTATGAAAGCTTGCGATTTCCAAGCACGGCAGTGTGGGTTTTTGGTTGCAAGGACAGACCCAGCTCTGGCCACAGGAACGAGAATCCTTTACTGGAAGGAGCTCGATGAGTTCCCAGAATTGAGCACAGGCCAAGAAACAAAACCTGCAGAATAGGAGGATCCAAAGGGGACAAGGCCTGCCATTTCCAGGTCACAGGGACATCTGCTTGGGACACTGACGCCACTGGCCACTCACGGCCACATCACCAGCTGCCACGGGGCTCTAGCTACCAAGATCACGTGGAAAACGTGGTGAGTGGGTGTCAAACCCAGGCCACCAGGCCCAGAGCCTGCACCCTTCACCAACACAAGGAGCAAGTCAAAGGACATGCACAACAAGGCACGTGTGTGAGCGTGGCATCCCAGACGGGCGCAGAGGCTTCCAGTGCTGTGGTTTAGACCCCTGGCAAGATGTGCATTGTAGACCACATCCCAGCATGTACACACACCACACGGAAACTCGAAGCAGTACCTACTGTGTGATCACGCGGGCAGTTTCCTTTTCTTTTCTCTTCTCCCATTTCTTCTCTTTTTTGTCCATTCTACCCCATTTCATCCCATGCTATCCTGTCCAACTTATTCCTTTCTATTTTTAATCTGTATTATTTATTTATGAAAGTAAAAAAAAAAAAATCCCTCATGCACCAAAAGACTCAGAAAATATACCACTCAAGAACTTACTTAGAGATAGATTTTTCCAAAATCAAAATTTAAGATGGGCAACTGGGGATCCCTTCTAAGCTGATTTCAAAACCCACGAAGGAGTCGTAAACCACCCTTTTAAAAGCACAGCACTAGAGAAACCGATTCTATTTTAACAAACAAACAAAAAAAAAGCAGCCAACAGTATTTAGGATGAATAAAACAGTGTTTCTGAGCTGGTCACAGCCATACACTGCCAGTTTATGGCCTCTGTATTAAAATCGTGATGCACTGATCAATGAATCGATTGATTCACCTGCAGTGAGAGAGAACATAGGAAGAGCCTCCAGCTTAGATTTTTAATGACAGTATTAACTCAGCATCTAGTTCAGGGTCAGGCACACAATAGGTGCTCAATAAATACTTAAATGCAACTGACAACAGACAATTTTCCTCACTTCCCTAGTCCTGTTGCAGGTTCCACTGGAGACTGCATGTGTCCGTGGGTAGAAAGAGACCCACATCCATCGGTGTTCAGAGGCCAGGAAGCACTCGTAGTGCCCACCGCCTCTCTCCCTCCCCAGGATCCATTTGTCACCATTCTCTTTGCTTTGCATTCACATCAACCAGCCTGGCCCTCCCAACCACTGCTCCTCTCACCTCTCACCTGGCAGTGCTATTTGTTAAGTTGCAAAAGCACACAAAATGGGTTCTATGGTGTGGGCAGGTGGGGGGGTGGGGTAGAGCAAAGTGGCGCTTTTCAACTCTGCCTCTAATGTCTTCATTAACTGAACTCATCAGGTGAAATCATTTGTGGACATTTTTTGAAAAAAGAGAGAGAACATGAAGTGATATGTGCAGGAAAAGTAACGCACATGAAAAATCCTTCAGACTGGGAGCCGGCACAATTTATTCACCTGAGAGTCCTGCTGCCCGCCGACCCCCTCCCCACCCCAACACATGGATTTAATGAGGTGCTGCAAAGGTGGTGGCTATTAAGGAATTCTGTCTCTGCGTATTCTCCTTCATGTGATTAGGACGGAGCTGCGAAGCTCCTACCAGGCACCCTATTAAAGATTTAGGAGGCTGCTGCCCCCCGTGCTCCCCTCTTACGAGCACCTTTGAAATGGTTCCAAAATTAAATATTGTACAAGCTGATCAGCCTTGTTTAATGCCAATGCTGAGTGAGATTTAAAAAGAAATTAGAAAGGCATTTGTGTTAACAGATGTTCTTCCTTTTCTCTTGGAGCTGAGATGATTGGGGCTGGGTCCCTCCTGAGCCAGGCAAGAACCAAGAGGAATAAGCCCCAAAACGAACAGGGAACAGGGAGAGAGGGCCTAGCAGCTTGGTGAGGACCTGCGCTGGGGCCTTCTATTTGTGAGGACCCTGGGCCCTGCAGGGAAGAGTGAAGCAAGCTGCGGGCTTGGCAGGCATTTCCCCAAAGCTCCTAGATGGTGGGGAGCCTCTCCCAGGGCTTTCAGTGCTGCTCGCCAGAAATGTGCACCCATGAAACACCATTGCCCAGGGCTTCAGGAGATCAACAAAGGAGCAGACTCTGTCCCCATATTCACCTGGCTCTTGACCCCGATGATAAAGTCCTCAGGAAGTTTCTAGTCCACATCCTTCATCCAATAAGAGCAGCTCTGGTCCAGTCCCCCAATAAGAGAGGCACCCTACTTCTTACAGTTGAGCCATTGTCTCCCTCTGTCTGTGCTAACTCTGTGTAAGTTCTGGCTGATGTCTTAAAAACTCTCTTGATTAGAGTTTTTGCTCTATCCTTAGTTAAAATAAATGTAGGCCATAAAGTCATCCAAGTGCCTGCCCAGTAGTGGCTCCTCTGCTTGCCGTACACCTGCTCTACAGACTAAACCCCACCACCTCCCTCCAGGCACCTCCCTCCAGACAAAAGTACTCCCAGAGATCATTGTTCCTATACTGAAACCTCCTTCATCACAGAGCTGACTGGCAGGCCCCATACCTGAGTCTCTATAAACCTGGATCACACTGTTTGTCCTACCCTGGTGATTCTTCCCCTCTTCTCCCCCTAGACACTGCTCCACCCAATTTGTAGTCACACCCAAGCTTTTCCATATGAAGGGGCTATCCTTGGCTCAGGCTTCAGACTTTCATAAAATCTTTCAAACAAGCAGCTGCTGGACTCAGTGAGCTCCATAACTCTTGATAAGTGGCTCCAGGCCCTGCACTAGCAGCAGCCAGTCTTGGTGCACAGTTAGGCCTCTCCTAGACACCTCCAAGCCCAACATAAGTAGCAGCCATCTGCAGATTGTTCCATAGCTTGTGCTGGGTGGCCCCAGGCAGGGCATAGGCAGCAGGTGACTGGTGGACAGCTTCAGACCACATCAGATTACAACTCTACATATCCACAAGTGACACACTCACGGGGCAGACTTGGTAAGCACCAAAGCCCCACTGAAGCAAGTCCTGCTCCACAGGGGTGTCTTCTGTATAGCAGCTCTTCCACTGTAGTTGCAGCTGGTCCTCACAACCAATTGGCCTGGGGGGTCAATTCTTCTTAGTAACACCAACAATAATTAAGTCTCAACAGGACAGTGCACACAGCCCACACAGGGGCACATCTAGAGTGCCCACCTCAGGTGACTGGGGAGGCTGAGCCACTAGGCCCTATGGGACACCTACTATACCAGGTCACTCTACCAATTCCAGGAGACATAGCAGCTCTACCTAGTACATAGAAACAAACACAGGGAAGCAGCCAAAATGAGGATACAACAAAGTATGTCACAAGTGAAAGAAGAGAAGAAACCTCCAGAAAGAGAACTAAATGAAATGGAAACAAGCAAAATACTAGATACAGAGTTCAAAACAATGGTTATAAGGTTGCTCAAAAACTTAATAAGAGATTCAAGTGACATAGCGAGAATTTGAAGGATATTAGTGAAAACATCAAGGACATGAAAAAGGACCAATCAGAAATGAAGGATACATTAATTGAAATGAAGAATATTTTGTAGGGTAAAGGATGCCAAAAATTAAATCAATGATTTGAAATATGAGGAAACAAAAAACACCCAATCAAAATAGTAAAAAGAATCCAAAAATGTGAAGATAGTATAAGGAGATTCTGGGATAACTTCAAGCATACCATCATTCGCATTATGGGGGTTCCAGAAGGAGAAGAGAGAGCCCAAGATATTGAAAACCTATATCTATACTAATTATAGACAAATACGTAAATTGGCCATACCTCCACGACATCCATAGCCAATCAGGAGTGAGTATGCAAATTAACCTGACAAAGATGGCGGGCCTGTGGACAACGGCCCCCGCCCCTGGCTGCTCAGGGCCTATGCTCCCAGGCACTGAGCGGCTGGGGGCGGTGTGGGACCGCCCACCCACCCTCCACATTGCTGGGGCGATGCGGCAGGCGTCCCCAGGACCCCGCCCACTTCGAGCCTGTGGCCAGTGCATGCCGGTACCAAGTGGCCAGGGTCTCTGAGACACCACTGGAGTATCTGATCCTGTCAGTCCGACCTGGGGGTGGCTGGAGTTTGCAGTCCTATTGGTTTGTGCAGCCCCTGGACTGGAAGCAGAAACCAAGACCATGGGGAGCACCAGGAATCTGGGAATCTTAGTTCTGGTGGTAGCCCCTGGACCGGAAGCAGAAGCCCAGAGCACGGGGAGCACCAGGAATGCTGGGAATCATAGTTCTGGTGGCAGAAGCATTGCAGGATCTCCTAGAGACTAGAGCAAAGTGAGCCTGGAGCAAGTTACTGTTGCTGGTGGGGGATGGAGAAAAATCAAAGGTGAGAGATATAAGTAAAGTCACAGTGTCGAGGAAAAATTAAAGGGAAGATACCTTGCAACTTCTAGGAAATCTCCACCAATGGAGCAAAGAAAAAAAAAAAAAAAGACCTCTATTATTCTCTGAGCACCAAACTAAACTGGATTAGGGTCTCAGACAATTTGCTCATATAATTGCAAAGACAGACAGAAACTCCCGGATAGGAGAGGGCTCCCCTGAGGGCTTCCATATTGGAGAGGGTGCAGGTCTGGCTGAGGGACCCACCCCCCGTGCACAAATCTTCATGCACCGGGCCCCTAATGAAGAAATAATGACAGAAAAACTGCCCCTACCTGGTGAAAGAAATAGACTTACAAGCCCAGGAAGCACAAAGAGTCCCAAACAAGAGGAACCCAAAGAGGTCCACACCATGACACATCATAATTAAAATGCCAAGAACTAAAGACAAAGAGAAAATCTTAAAAGCAGCAAGAGAAAAGCAGTTAGTTACCTACAAGAGAGTGCCCATATGATGATCAGCTGATTTCTCAACAGAAACTTTGCAGGCCAAAGTGGGTGGCAATATTCAAAGTGATGAATAGCAACAACCTACAACCAAGATTACTCTACCTAGCAAAACTATTACTTAGAATTGAAGGTCAGATAAAGAGCTGCACAGACAAGGAAAAGCTAAAGGCGTTTACCACCACCAAACCAGTATCACATGAAATGTTGAAAAGTATTCTTTAAGAAGAGGAAGAAAAAGGGAAGAAAAGAATAAAAACTATGAACAATAAAATGACAATAAATACATATCTATCAACAATTGACTCTAAAAATTAAAATAAATGAACAAGGAATCTAATGAACAAAATAAACTGATGAATAAAATAGAACCAGAGGCATGGAAACATGGAACAAACTGATGAATCTCAGAGGGAAGGGGGGTGGGGAATGTGGGAAGAGATTAATCAAAGAACTTATATGAATACTAGAGGCCCGGTGCATGAAATCCGTGCACTCGGTGGGTGGGGGGGAGCGAGGGGGGCAGCCGTCAGTCAGACAACCTTAGCGCCTCTGTGGAAGCGGGAGAGGGTCTTGTCACCACTGCTACACTCTCCAGCCATGAGCTGGTTTCTGGCTGAGTGGCACTCCCCCTGTGGGAGCGCACTGACCACCAAGGGGCAGCTCCTGAGTTGAGCGTCTTCTCCCTGGTGGTCAGTGCATGTCATAACGGCCGGTCATTCCGCCATTGGGCGGAAACTGGCTCTCTGACGTCCCCCAAAAGGTTCCAGATTGCAAGAGGGTGCAGGTCAGGCCAAGGGACCCCACCGGTGAACGATCGGGGCTGGGGAGGAACTGCGGGTGGGCTCCAGGGCGTGTCCAGCTCATCTTGCTCAGACCCGATTGGCCAGACCCCAGCAGCAAGCTAACCTACCAGTTGGAGCATCTGCCCCCTGGTGGTCAGTGCACATCATAGTGACTGGTTGACCAGTTGACTGTCTGCCCCCTGCTGGTCAGTGCATGTCATAGCAAGCAATTGAGCGGCCTTAGAATACTATTAGCATATTATGCTTTGATTGGTTGAACGGCCAGCTGGACGATTGGACACTTAGCATATTAGGCTTTTATTTTATAGGATATCCATTACCTATGGACACATACAGCAGGGTGGTGAATGCCTGGGACCCAGTGGGAACCTGGTGGAGGAGGGTAATGAGGGGGAATTGGGGGGACATCTGTAATACCCCCAACAATAAAGATTTAAGAATAGAATAGAATAGAATAGAATAGAATAGAATAGAATAGAATAGAATAGAATAGAATAGAATAGAATAGAATAGAACAGAACAGAATAGAATAACTTCAAAGAAAAAAAACAAAGAAGCTAGCTACAGCCGAAGGGGCAGCTGCTGGCTTTCCCTTTCTCCCAGGGCATCCTCAGCCACTTTGCACTAACTAGCTCCTAGGAATGTGATCCTCCTAAGTCCCTCTTGCCAAGTCCTTGCCTCAATATTTGTGGAGCACTACCATTCTTGTCTCCATCCATGCCCCCAAACATGAATGGCAGAGTAATACCCTTCACCCCCACTGTTACCACCATAACTAGCTTTTTCCTCTCTCAAGCCACAGCCCCAGATGCAGGAAGAAACACAAGCAAAAATGAGAATCAGGCAATTTCCTAATTAACATCCTTGGAAACAGCGGGACCTCCCCCTGAAAGCAAACAAAGAGAGGCATCCACAGTCACAGTGTTCATTGTTTAAAGGCTTTGGCATGGACTGAGCAGTTGGTAGAGGGAGGCAGCATGCTGAGCTGGAAGTGAATCTGGACGGGGCTGGGAGGGTCAGGGCTCCACCTCACGGTGCTGCCCTAAGGAAGCCTGCATGAAGCTCCGCACCTCTCTGAGTTCCTGTCTCCTCATCTACAAAGGGGCAGGTAAGTCCAGTGTGACCTGGAATCTGGAGACTCAGGTGTCCTACCCAGCCTCCTCCTTCAGGAGATTCCACCTGGAGCTTCTGTCACCCAGGTGAGGACTTCACTCACCTCTTTCCCTAGCTCTGAAATGTCCTGTTGTACATCAGAGTCACCTGGAGAGCTTTAAATAGATGCCGCAGTGCCACTCCTAGACATCTGGCTCATCTGACTTGATAAGGCCCCAGGGACCAAGTGTTTGACATTTAATGGCCAAACAGGACCAAGAACACTGCCCAGGAAGCTACTCAGACCGGAGCCCCTCCCCAGAGGCAGAGGACACCCTTTCAGGCTTCCCCTCCTTGGTTCCTTCCTACTAGCGAGCCCTGCGAGTTTCAGTAGCCGTGCCCAGGGCAGGGGCGGGAGCTATCCTATGACTCCAGGCCTCTATATGTGCATGTCTTCTAATCTAGTTCACGTCTTCCCTCAGTCCTCTCTTCTTCAAAGACCCCATGGGATGTGTTCTGCCAAGTCATCCCCCTTCCCATGGCATCACCGCTGTGTCTGCGTCACCCTGAGTACCCTTGGTCTTGTCTTATAGTGAGTTGTCAATGCACCTCATTCCTCACTAGGCTGCAAATCCTTTAAGAGAGGAACTGTCTTGGTTGCCTTTTCATCCTCCTCACAACAAAGCCTTGCACAGTGCTTTGAACATGATGGAGGTTCAGAGTCTTTAGCCGGGAAACAATAGCAGCACACGTGCCAAAGAGCCCGAGTCCAGGAGTCTGAAAGGTGGACTCCTGGGCTCAGCTCCGTAAGGTTTCAAACCTGTACCCTCTCTGTCTTTCCATCTCTAAAGGCAGGACATTGGGCTCAGTCATTGTGAGGGTGTTTCACGTCCCACGTGTCTCATTCTGAGCCCCCAGCTGCCTCTAGGCATTAGGAGGAGTTACTGTTCCGCTTCCTTGAAGAACCATCGTGAACACAATCAGCATTTCACCCCTTTTCAGTCCATAATGACTCAGAGAGTACAGGACTACGAGGGTGAGCCTCTCCTTCCCCGCTAACAGTACATGGGCATGATGATATGCCACACCTTCCTTTGTCTCTCCTAAAGCTCTTCTCTCATGGTTCACAAAATCCAGGATAGCACCAAAGTCATATACTAACGATGTCTTTGACATGGACAAAAAAATATTAACACCAAAAATACCTATGTTAGGTAGCATTGCATTAAAAAGTCTCGCGATACAAACTCTTCCAAAGCTCAAGTGCCCACCTTTACCTGGAGCAGGGAGAAAAGAAGAAAAGAACTTGCTTTCTGCCAGCTGAGATCCGCTGGCTCCGCTTGCCTCTCAGCTGGGTTCCCAGAGTGCAGCCGATGGCACGGGCTAGCAGCCAGTTCAGAGACCAAGAAGCTATAGTACAGACTGCAAGTTGCTTCCCAATAGCCTCTTTCTCCAGTTTTCTTGGGACTAGAACCAGAATCCTGACTTTTAAGTGGGCACTCAGCTAAAAGATGGTATTTTTCAGCCTCCCATTTAACTAGTGTGTCCATGGATGAAACTCTGTGTCAAACTTCCAGAAAGTCTCCTACATGGGAGCAGCCTTCTCCTTCCAGCGCTGGGCGTGGTGATCCATGAGGTGGCCTTGGGAAGGAAAACACACGTGGCCAAGATAGAGGAGTCTCAGTCCCGAACACTGGAATGCCATGACATCTTCTGACTTAATTTACATCGGATTTGATCGTTTCTGATTTGCTTTAAATTGGGGAGTGAGGTCATTGTTTTGGAGAGTCTGTTACTCACAGCCAAAGCTAGTCCTATTCGATCCTGCAGGCAAATGGGAAGGACATGGACTGGGAGGAAGGGTCCAGCCTCCTGTCCCAGGTCTGCCTTTAGAGAGCTGGCTGTGCCCTTGGGCCAGTCCCTAAATTGTCTGAGCCTAAGCTTCGTGATCTTAAAAATGAGTCCAGACTGGAAAGGGAACAGATTACATAGTTTCAAAGGTCTCTTCAGTTTCCAAACCAGACACTCCTGTGAAAAGTTCGAGATGTCCCTGTGAATTAACACTGACCAGCTGGAGAGCCCAGCTCAGGAGTCCCCAGCTACCGTGAGGGCACCTTCATCAGCAGGAGCCAAGATCACCACAAGAGGGAAGCGCGCCCCAGAAGCACTCCAGAACGCCAGGACCTCGGACACGTGCATCCCATACACCTGGCTTCCAAGCCCAGCACCACGATGAAACAGCAGCCCTGTGCAAGTCACCAGTCCTCATCCTTAAAACCGGGCAGACAGAACCCAGCATGGCGGGGGTGTTGGGTGGATTTGTGGGAGCGTAAACATCAAGCTCCCCAAAGCGCCGAAGTGGCACAGTTCATCTATGTAAATTTTGCCAAAGCAAATCAGAGGCCTGGAGAAAGGCAGATATCCTGGGCAAGTGTCCTCTGCCATCATGGGTCACCAGGAAAGGCACCCAGTCTCCTTCAGGTCCAACTGTGCCGTGTGAATGGACAAAGACAGCCTGGGTTTCATTGCTCTCCCTGAGGGAAGAGAGGGGCAAGGGGAGGGGAGAGCTATCAGAAGAAGAGAAAGAAAGATACTTAAAACTGAGGAGCTGAGATCTGGGTTTGTGAGCACTTCAGCAAGAAAACAATATCTCTATTGGCTCTGGACAGTCTGCCAATCAGCCACAAAATTGCCAGCTTCTCTGTCCTCCCAGAAGGGCCTCTGCGCTGCGCACAAAGCTGCCCAAGGAACTTAGGGGCCCTTGCGTGCGCAGGCTGATTTGCAATGCATTTCTTCAGCATAATTTCCCAGCTCCGCAGCTACACAAAGACATTTCTGCCCCTATCTGCGATTTTAAGCATTTCTATTTCCCATACCCGGCATCTATGACGCATCTTCCCTCGTGGGCTGGGCTGGGCGCCTGGGGCATGTCCGCACCCTCTCCAGGCCCCAGGCCGGAAAACCATTTATCAGGCAGGTTAGTCTTCTGAGGATGAGCAGCAGAAGGCAGGCTGCCTGACCATTGAGAGGTACCTCTGTAACTCACCTTGCCCTTCAAAGCCTTGGACCCCATTTCATTAATTTATTGATTCCACGCAGCACCTCCTAAAAGTAGACACTGTCCCAGGCACTCCAAAACCTGGTTTCCCGTCACCATAGCACAGTGTTGAGGAGGTGACAGATGGGGACAGTACCATTCCATGTGAGAAGTGCACTTGGCCATACTTCGTGAGGGTTGACTCCATGTCCACTTAGGTTCACTCAGTACTTGGCAATGTCTGCATATAATAAGTGCTCAATGATACTGGATGACTATTGAGTCAAAAATAAATGAATATCAAGATCTGTAAGTAAAATAAGAAGCAATTTTGTTCATTAGGTTTGATTTGTTGGTATGTTGAGGGAAGGAAGCAGGGTGTGGCACCCGTCCCAGGGGACCTGAAAGCCCAGGTCCCCCGAGGAGCTTGCCCTGTAGAGTGCAGGAGAGAACTGCCCAAGGTGGCGAGGGCTGAGAGCAGGCACTCCCTGCCACAGAGCCCCTCAGAGGTACGAAGAGCACTGGGACCTGGGGGCTCGGGGGCTGCAGAGGGGGTTGGGGGTTGGCCAGCCAGCTAGAGGAAAAGGCCCAGCCAGGGGCCAGGCCCGAGACGGGTGTGCCACCAGGCAAACCCATGGTGAGTTCCAGCTCCAGCACGTCTCAGGTGTGTGACCACGGTCCAGACGGCAACCCTTACTGAACCTCGTTTTCTCTCCTATAAACTGCCGTCACTGTGAGAACCTACCTTCCATGTCATTGCGAGATGACAAGGGATGGTGCTCCTGGGAGGCTTAAAGCATAGCCCATCCAGTAGGTGGAAGCTGCCGTCTGCTTTCACAGGGGCCTGGAGGTTCTGGCTCAGGTGGTTCTGAGATGAGTGACCCTATGCTGCCATCGACTCTCAGCCCCTCTCCTTCTGGCTCCTGAAAACTTGGGCCAGCTCTGCACCCTCACCCTCAGGGAAGAGCCGATCCAGCCAAATGAGAACTGACCCTCCACCTATAAATGGCTGCAGGGCGACAGGTGACCAGGCACTCTTCTCAGTTGGTAGACACTTTCCTTCTCAGCTGACCACGTCCTCCTGATGCCCTCTCCCCCCCAGCATCCATTCCTCTGTATGATCAGGAACCCCTTAATGTGCCCTCTTAGAACCCCCTAATGTGCCCAGAGTGAACAGCAAGCGGTTTTCTAGCATGCAGGTGGCTCATTTGGTGGCTATCTGGCTGCACCGAAGACAGATGCCACAGCAACAATGCAGGACCATGCAAGAGAAAACAGATTAAAATAATGATTTCCAAAATAAGTGACAACTCCTTCTACCAAGAACCCCATGATTCAAAGCATTGACTTAGTCCCCTAGGTTGGGGCCAGATCATTCCAGGCATTCCCTTGTGTCCTCATGTGACGAATAAAGACGACACGTTA
The DNA here is from genome assembly GCA_026230045.1 of Corynorhinus townsendii. Classification (NCBI taxonomy): domain Eukaryota; kingdom Metazoa; phylum Chordata; class Mammalia; order Chiroptera; family Vespertilionidae; genus Corynorhinus; species Corynorhinus townsendii. Next base: position 81,976,949 of record JAPDVU010000008.1, read on the forward strand.
GCAGCTTCATCAGGTGTGAACACACCATATTTGGCTAATGGCACAGGGGCCTCCTTGCGAGGCAGAAACAATGTCCAAGGCCACCCTATTTGGAGGGCAGTTTTTCTCATTAGAGACATCTCAGTGTTCAGTAAGGAAGGCTTTGCTGACCATCATTCGGGCTTCCTGGGTGAATGTCTCAGGCTTCTCTGTGTGTTATAACATCCTCCAGGCAGTGGAGGGGGTAAAGACAGCGGCCAAATGACCACACCCACCTGGGAATAAATCGTGCCCACTGCCCTTGAAGAGGGAGTGGGAGCTGTAGGGACTCGACCTGGTCGCGCATAGCATATATGTTGGCCAGGGAGCTAACACACTGCCAGGTATGTAGAGGTAGACTGCAGACAAACTCTGCCAGACCTGAGTTCCCCCCCTCCCCTCCTTCAGTGGGGCAGTTTCCATTCCCAAGACTTTTATACCTTCACAGTGTTGAGCGTCTCACCAGGGGTCCCCAGTCTGATGGATGGGGCAACAGGCCCAACTGGTTGATCTGAGAAGGCTAAAAGGCTAATTCCAATGTAACCCTGATATTTGGGGACCTAGCAATCTGAATCTGTGCCAGCAAACTAATGTATATTCTTGATAACCTATAATTAAGTCATTGCCCCTTTCTCCACAAACTGGTCTTGCAAGGCCATAAAACAGCACACAGCCCCTGGAGGGGGTTATCAGCGCTGGCGCCAGGCCAGGCCCCTAGATATGATCTCAAGACCCCCATCCCAACCCACGGGGCTTTTTGCAAAGCCCATGACAGGCCCAGAAATCCCCATCCATATTGGAGGACAAAGAAACCAAAAGGGGATAAAAGAGGGGCTTCCACCATATTGCTTTGCTCAGACTCTAGAGGCGATTGCTCTGAGACCACTGGCGTAATAAAGCTATGTAACTCCATTTCTCTAAGCGTTGCTTGGGTTTCTTCTGTCTTCTACAACAGATCATTCAAATTCATTAAAACCTGGGGCGGTAAAAGCCACCTGGCCAGGGTGGTATTACCTGTTAGTGATTCACTCCACTGCTTTAATAGTCCATTTTCCTTCCTACTGGGCCTGCTGCTTACGGGTCACAGGGGAGCTGAGACCTCCATTCAGTGTCCTGTTCTTTTGCCCAGTCTTGCATATCATGGACTTTGAAACGTGACTCCTGTTAACATAAACACATTCAAACCTATAAAGAATTTTTGTGAGCTTATTTGAGCCAAACAGTCAACAATTGCGGGGAAGCATAATTTCAACGGATTGGGATAATGCTCTGGAGAATGGCAGGTTATATCTATATTTATACATTGCAATCAAAGGAAGGGACATAAGTGGGTTACATGAAATCCATGGGTGATAGAACAGAGAGGTGGGAGAAAGCAAAGTGGAAAAACCCCTGGGATTAGATAAAAAGTAAAATGATGGACACATACTTAGGTGGGTGCAGGAACAATTAACATAACAATGAAGGAATTTGTGGTCTCTGTCCTGGCACCCAACACATTAGGTTGTGCCCCAGGGGCTCCAAAAAAGGGAAGTTATAAGTTACCCAGACATTTCAAGGGTATGTTATCATAGATGCAAAAAGACAGATAGGCTCAGTTAAGGTAAATGTTGACCTTGTCAGTGAAGATACCGGCCTAGGATGTAACTACCCACCATAACTGCTTTTAGTTAAAGTTTAATTTCACATCATCCTTTGCAGTTACTTTAGGTCTCTGAGTTTGTAAGACTGCCATGCAGGCCTCCCCTGAGCTTGCCAGGTTAGCATGTGGCCCCTTTCGTCCACACTCCCCATCATTATGTATTTAATGAGGGTATCTGAACATGGTACTCAGCTTTTCTAATCCTCTAATGGTGGCACCCTGGCTTGTGAGGTGAGAAGAAAAAGCTTGGAGCAGGCCAGATGTAGTGTCCACACATACTAGGCAGATTTAAAACGCTCACTTCTCTCAGAAGGAGGTGGCCAATGTTATCATTTGTCAGTCGTCACCGGCTGGGAACTCCTGTGATTGCCATTACTGCATTAACCTAGTCATGGTATTTCAAGGGCATTCCAGCATCCTTTGCAATGTGCCTGTCAGTGGGTACTGCGGTGGCCACTCTTTCTATGCACCCAATTGGTTGTATCTGCTAAAGGGTCTGTTACTAGGGCTCATACCAGAGTTAGGGCTTCAGTTTCTTGATAGCCAGGGAGTGTCAATACTTTAAAAGCCAGGATGTGAGAGAGAGTGAGGATAGCCTCAGGCTCTGGCAGGCAAATCCAAATGTCCCTCCACCCATCTTGACCCCTTACTGATAAGCGTCCATTTATGGATCAGCCACACCTTGGCTTCCTATTGTCCAAGCCATAAGGCTGCCCTCTAATATCCACCTGTTGGTGCAGAGGGTTAATAGCCAGGGGTCCTGAGTGATAACAGGCTCTGAGTTTAGCCCGCTGTGGTTCATTCCTCCCTGAGAGGCTCCACCTGCAGGAGGGCTGTGTTCGTTCCTAGGGACTGTTGATCTATGGGGTGTATGGGGTTTCTGTCCCAAATCCTAGAGGCACTCTCCCTTTCTCTTGTCTCTGCTGCAGTGCCTGACCCGTACCTTGTGGAGTCAGACACGTCTAACTCAAATGGTAGCCCTGCCTGGGAGATGCCCACAGCATTAGTCTGCTTCCCTACCAGGTCTGTCTTCTTAAAGGTGGCTTGCCACTCTGATCTCCAGTCTCATGTGTGCCCTTTCTTTACCAGGTGGCATAAGGGACAGATGCACTGTGCCCAGTGGAGAATAAGACTGTAATGGGACAATGTGTCCGTGCTGCCTGTCACTACTTGAGCCAATTAAGCAGAGACAGGGTTGAATCATATATGAGTGCTTATTCCAATACTAGCGGTCTGGTGCATGAATTCGTGCAGGGGGGGAGGGGGCGTGTCTGGCCGGCCCATGTCCCAATCAGGGCGATTGGGCCGGGCAGAGGGGACACGGGAGGTTGGTCGTCTGGCCATTGGGGCGCTGATTAGGGGCAGGGCTGGCAGGGGGGAGGGGTCCCGGGTGGTTGGAGGGCCCCACCCCCTGGTCAAACTCAGGTTGAACTCCTGGTCAAGGGGACAATTTGCATATTACCCTTTTATTATATAGGACTGGAGGCCCATTGCAGGAAGATCCCTGCAAGAATAGGGCTTCCTGTGGCCGTTTCTGCTGCCCCGCCTGCTTCCCTCCCATCTCCGCTGCCCCTCTGCTTCCCTCCCTTCTCTGCCACCCCACCTGCTTCCCTCCCATCTCAGCAGCCCCACTTGCTTCTCCGCAGCTTCGATTCCTTCTGCAGCACTTGGCTTCCTTCTACACTGTCTTCAGTCCTTGCTCTGTGCCTGGATATGCAAATCAACCATCATCTTGGGTTAATTTGCATACTTGCTCCTGATTGGCTGGCAGGCATGGCTTGTAGGCATGGTGGAGGTACCGTCAATTTGCATGTTTCTCTTTTATTAGTGTAGATTAGAGGTCTGGTGCATGACATTTGTGCACTCAGGGGGAGGGGGGGGTCACTTAGCCTGGCCTGTGCCCTCTCGCAGTCCGGGACCCCTCAGGTGATGTTCTTAGTGCTGCCACGGAGGTGGAAGAGGCTCCCGCTACCTCTGCTGTGCTTGCCAGCCATGAGCCCAGCTTGTGGTTGGCAGCACTCCCCCTGTGGGAGAGCACTGACCACCAGGGAGCAGCTCCTGCATTGAGTGTCTGCCCCCTGGTGGTCAGTGCACGTCATAGCAGTTGTTCAGCTGTTCTGTGGATTTACATATTAGCCTTTTATTATATAGGATTACCAGCAGTATGGGAGAGCAGCAGGTTATCCACAAAAATCTGCTCTGCAGTCCACAGTAAGCCAGCTACTTATATTGGTAGAAGTACAAAGGGGAAGAGTCAAAAGGGCAGTTTACAGATATGTAAAAGGACTTGGGGTCTTCAAAGGGCTTAGTGATATGCAAGGGCTGGGGTTACATGGGGAAATAACCAGATGGGCAATTAATAGGTAAGCAGGCAGGAGATTTCAAAGGCCTGCAGGTGTGCAAAAAGGGCTGGGGATCTTCAAAGGGCTGGTGGTTCTGGTTTCTGTAACAAATCTTTGTGAATCTTTCCATGATAATAGGCAGCTCCAAATGGGGAGTAAGGGCTGCATCTCCGTTCTTTAATCAAAATAAAACAATCAGGGTTAACAGAACATGATTAATATTTCTTACAATACTAGCTGGTGCCCCAACATTCTATTTCTGCCCCCTTTCATTTTAATAGAGAAGACTTAATTTTCTTAGATAATAAAAAATTGATAAAGACACAGAATTTTGTTTTTTACAGTATCTTATTAAGAGAATACCAATAATCTAAGAAAACTTTATCCATTTCACAGAGAGAAAACCAAATTCTAATTTTGCATCTGTGTACTTTTAATATTAAAACTACTCTTTTCTTTCAAACTTAAATCTTTTCCAATCTTAGCTTGACTACATATAAAATTCCTTTCTTAAAATTTCTTGTTCATAAAACTTCTGCAATTTATTACATCCAATTAATTAGACTATTAATTAGATTATGATCCAATTTATTATCTAATTAAGTTTTGTCCTATCTTTTTCTTTCTTATTCTGGAACAGTCATTTTATTCTAGGACAAATTTACCTTTCTCTTTCCTTTACCAAAAACAAACACACAAAATGTACTTTATATCTGTCTTAGTCTAAGAAACACATTTTATTTTCCTTTCCCACTTTTCATATACAGTCATTTCCTTTCATCCTTTTTATTTCTAGTAATTTTGTAAAAAATCTTAGCTTTTACAAATTAATTTTGGCAAGGAACTTCAATAGCAGTGTGATTTTTAAAGGCCTCTTTTCTCCCTTTTTTTCCTTCAGCCTCTATGATCAATGTTTTGGTTATCTTCTGGAGTGTTTACATTTCAAACACATGATAAGATTTACGAGAAACACAAAAGGAATGTAAATTTTCTACTAGGCTTTTTTGAGGTTGTTGCTACTTAAATTTTTCTTTTGTAATAGGGGTCTGACAGCCTGTGGTGTTTTGGGAGGTGTCTTTTGTTTTGGGGGGTTTTTTGGTCCATTTCCTCATCTATCACCAAAATATCCTCATCACTTCTCCAGAGATCCCGTTTTAATTAGGTTTTGTTGCAAGCACTAGGACCTTTATCCTTTATCGTGGGTGTTTGCGCACACCTAACTTGCAAAGTGGCATGCTGAAGTCTCCATATATTATCCTGCTCTCCCACCTTGTCCTGAAGCCAGGGGGAATGCACGGCCACATGGCCTTCTCTCATCTCAGCTCTTCCTCCAACATCTTAATTAGAATGTCAGCCTCTACTTAGACATCAGTGTCCAGATGAACTGTCCCAATAGAGAGGCCAGTGCACTGCATCTGCCTCTCGCTTCTCTTCTTTGCCACCATGCGCTACATGTAGGTTCTTAACAGGTGCATAAAAGCAGCCAGAGTCTTCAATGCATCCCCCTACTCATAAGGGATCCACAAGCATCTGACTGGTGCCACCCCTCCCCACCTAGAGGTCAATGACCACCTTGGGTTTCCCATTGGATGCCTCTTTCCCAAGGTCCATTTCTTTGGTCTCCTGGCTAGCTCACCAATCTTTGGGTCACAACCTCCTCTGAAGCTTCCCAGACGTAATCTGAAACCAGTCTCCCTATTCATGTGGAACAAGGGGAGATGGAAGGAAGAGACGGACCACCCCACATTGGCAGGTGGCAATTTTAATGACCCAGGGAACTTATTTACAAGGCTTGACTTGGATAGCCACACTCATGAGTAGTTTTCCACACCCACCTACCAAATCTTAAAGTCTTTATAGAGGCCCTAATCGTGTTCAGTTATATACATGGTCCAGAGAGTCTCAAAACATTTCTATCTCAAGGCTGTACCCTTGGATCAGCTTCTGGGAGCAGGGCAGGCCAGTGGAATGCACATTCCAAGGATAGGGAGGGAGGAAGGAGCCTCCAAGTGTCTGGGTTCAGCTGTCAGGCCAACTGGTGGTCACATCTTCTTGGTGACCTGTCCCAGCAAGGCCCTTATTCCCACTCCCATTTTATAGATGAGAAGACTGAGACCCAGAAAGGTAATGTGACCTGCCCCAAGTCACACATGCGTCAGTGGTGGAGGCTTAGGAAGTTATGGAGCCTCTAGCTTCAAGTAACAAAATGTCCAATCCCAAGGGCCTTTAGCAATGAGAATATTTATTCTCTGATATGACAAGAAGTCCTTTCACTTCAGTTGACAACATCAAAACCCAATTCTTTCCCTCTCTCTGTTCTGCCACTCTCAGTATGTTGGCAATTGTCCTTGGGCTTGTCTCCTCATGACCATAAAGTGGCTGTAGCTGTTCTCAGCATTATGCCATCACACAATAATGCTTTTCAAAAAATAGAATGTTCCTCTCTTGTGCTCATTTTAGGGTGAGAAATCCAAGAATCCCTGTAGGTTCTATTGTGTCTCATAGGTTAGAATTATAAGGAGAATAGATTGAGTGTAACTTCCTGGCTGCCTACAGGATTTGCCCTCTGGGTGTGGTAGAAGCCAGCTTTCCCGGAGTTGCATGGGTGCAGGAGATCTGGACACAGTAAGCGTTCTGTGAGCAAAGAAGAAAGTGGGGCCTGACTGGGATGCAGGTGGACACACTTCCTTGTGTGACGCTGATTCTCAGCTTCCCAGGAACAATAAGAAATAGCTTTCACTGAAATGCAATGATCCATCAGCATTTGTTACTTCTTTGCCAAGAACTGAGGCCTGTAGCTAATCAGCAAGGATGGAATCCCGAGTAGGTGTGTCAGATTGAACTAGCCACTCATCCTGTGGAGCCTCAATTGCCTGAGAGTAGGAGCTTTCTACTCTGCACTCCAACACTTAGCATCATGCCAGAACACACGGGGATGCTAAAAAAAAATGTAGAAAAAGTATTTTGTTAAAGGTGCAGGAGGTGTAAATATTTTCATTATTCCCCTCTCTTCTCCTTCCTCTCCACCTCAAAAAATCTGACTCCATATAAACAGTTCCCTACAGGAAAGTTTGGGACAAGTGAAGAACAAATCATTTGAGAACAAGTTCTAGTTTAAGGTCCAGATGAGTCTCCTCAGGCTTCCACAACAAAATATTAGACTAGGTGGCTTACACACAGAATTTTATTTTCTTAAAGTTCTGAAGGTAAGAAGTCCAAGATCAAAGTGCCATCAGAGATGGTTTCTGGTGAGGACACCTTCCTGGCTTGTAGACAGCCACCTTCTGGGTGTGGCCTCACATGGCATTTTCTCTGTGTGCCTGTGGGGGGGGGGGGGGGGGGGACGAGATCTCTGGTCTCTCCTTCTCTTCTTATAAGGACATTGATTTTATTTAACATTAATTACTTCCCTAAAGGCTCTGTCTCCAAATGCAATCATACTGGGGGTTAAGATTTCAACATAAGAAGGGAGGGAGACACAATTCAGCCCACAACAACGTTTGAGGAGGGGGAGGTGAACTGCATCCAATACGGCCAGGGATGAACCTGAGGAGGGGTAGTGAGGGATTTAAGAAGACAGACAAGAGAATATAGTTGGGGCCAGGTAGGTCACTGTGCCTGGGTGAGGAAACAGTGACCCTGCCTATAGGCAGGATCTTTATTTTATAGTCAGATCACACAAAGCAAAACAAGGGCAAGATGTTCACAATATTCTTGCAAATTTCAAATCTGCTTCTTTCCTGTTGTTGCCATTCTGTAAACTCTATCAAGCTTTGTTTAGGCAGCACTTGCTGCACCTCCCGCAGCCCACATCCCTTAGCTACCTAGGACTGCAGGGTCAGACTATAAGGTCAAGCTTACAACCATAGCCTTTTGGCTATAATTGTGCTGGGAGGGCTTTGCCCTTCAACCTGGGACTTGTATGTGGCTTTGCCACAAGTCACTCTGAGGCTTGAAACTGTCCAAACGCTGTAGCCACTCTCCACAGGGAGGTTCTGGTTCACAATTATTCTTCTGGTTTTGGGGTATTAAACATAGTCCACCATCCACAATCTATGTCACAATAGAATGTCAACGTAATGGTGGCATCAGTTCTAGATACATTCTGAAATCTCATCACCTGACCCTGCCATTCTCCAGGGCTCTCCTGGGCATTTGTTATGAACTTTTCTGCCCAGGCCACATGCACAAAGTTCTAGTGACACATTTGGACTCTAATGTCTGGTTTGCTAACCTTGGCTTCCTTCACAACCCTTTGATTTTAGCATCACTAGCCACTATTGATTAGATTGTGCTGCTGCAGTTACCAACAGTTCCAAAATCTCAGTAATTTCAGACAACAAATTTATTTCTCACAACTTTCCATGCCCAATGCTGCAGGGCATGGGGCTCTATTCCACAGGCCAAGGTGGGTTCCACCAGATTTTCTAAAGAGAGAGAAAATAAAAACATGCAGAAAAAATGCACACTAACTCTTAAATGTGCACCCGTCATTTCTGATTACACTCCATTCCTAGAACTAGCCACATAATACCAATTCTTTCATGAGAACAAAAAGGGGAAGAGATCTGGAAATATTGGTGAGCATTGGGCATGTCTATCGAACTCACATCATTGGGTAAGACATCCCCTATAATCACCTGGATTCCCCCACAGTCAGGAGAGTCCACATTCCCTTCTCCTTTCACTCTAGGGAATAAAATATGTACTTACACATTCTCAACACATGTGCCAACAATAGGCAAAGAGCCACCTGTTATGTCTGAGTCAATAATTTTAACATTTTTCTACTAAGACTCCCAGCATTGAGGTGGAGTGACTCTGACTTCCATCTGCCTAAAGACTGAAAGTGCTCTGCCTGCCTAGACAGAAATACTGCCCTGCCCTCTCTCACAGCAAGGTGTTCAGAACCAGCATCCTCGTCAGCTCCTAACCCCGTGATTGCCTACGCTGGGGAGCACTCATGTGCACCCCCTGCCCTCCCTCCTTCCAGAGCCGCAGTCTCTCTTGGCCAAGGGACCCAAAGATAAATAATTCAAGCCAAGACACACTGCTGAGCCGTGCCAAGGATTTTGTGCACACATCGCTCATGCTCCTCTTGCCACCACAAGAAAAATTACAAATTGATCCACAGGACCCGACTCCCTGCTCATACTTCTCCTGGGCTGCTGCTTCTCTCTATAAGTAATTGCTAAACTGGTGACAGTAGGATTTAAGTCTGGTGTGGGGCGTGGGGGAGGTGCGGGAGGAGGTAAGTTGACAGTAGGAGAAGAGAGGAATGAGAGCAGAGGAGGAGCTAGAGAGCTGGGCCTTGACTGTGATGCAGATGCCAGGTTTCCAATGGGAAAATTAGGCCAGCCCCTCGCTGTTCAGTGGGCAGGGCCTCTGTCTTCTGCCCCCTATACAGTAAGGACTAAAAATACTAATATTAGCCACCACTGCTTGAGCCTATATTCTGTGCTAAGCACTGTTCTGAGTGCTTTATGTACAACAATGGATTTGAATTCATTAGAATTAGGCTTGGCTTGGAGTGACAGTAAACCCAAAATAACAGTGTTTTAAGCAAGATAGATGTTTCTCCCCACTGCCAACATTCAGAAACAAGTTCCTCCTATCTTGCTCTGTCTACATGGACTCTGCTTCCAAATCACTTTATGCTCCAGGATAACTGTTCCCAGTCTAGACACTATGCCTGCACTCCTGCGGGCAGGACCAGAGTGAGGGAAGGACAAGAGCAGCTCCCTCTCCTTCAGAGACTCCCCGGAAGCTGAGCACACTGCTTCTGCCTACATCCCATTGGCCTGAGCTCACAAGCAGCTGCCTCGCAAGGGGAAACAGCTTTGACTCCAGGAGACCATACACTCAGCTAGCATCTGGGAGTTCCACAGCTGTAGATGAAGGTGAGGACATGGCTGAGGGACAGCTAGCAGGATCAACCACACCCTTCCTCTCATAACAAAAGTGCGAAGTAGAATTGTTATTAAGTGTCTTTTACAGGTGAGATAATTGGCATACAAAACTTTTGCATGAAACTCTAATCAAAATCATTCTTATCCTTCAAGTTACTTAAACATCAATGGCATGCTACCGTATTATCTTATTAACCTTGTTCATCTTTCAGGCTCCCACAAGGAATGGTGAGCTCCTCGAGGGCAAGTCTCTGTACTTAATACCTCTCCCTCTGCTGGAGCCTAGCACTGTGCCTAGTGTAAAGGGGACATTGCACAGACACTCGTTTGTCATGTAAGAGAAAGTAGAACCTTTCCTTTGCTGTGTCACCATCATAGTGACTCTTCACTCAAGATGAGTAGACAGAGCAATCATGCCTAAGAGCTCACAGTCTGAATTTGGGGAAAATTTGAAATGGAAAGAATAGCACCCCCCTCTTTCCCACCTCTTACTGTAAGATAGAAACCCTATCCTCCTGTTGGAGGAGCTGTCTGTGGGCTTTCTAGCCAAAAGACTGGAAATTCCTGCCTCCCCAGGGAGAGAAGCAGGACCACACCCAGGAATGACGCTGCTTCTGAGCATCCTCCACAGACCTACCGCCCCGTAGCTGGAGCCAGAGCCGAGGAGGCTCAGTTCAGACAGAGTTCATCTCAAATGACTCCCTCGTCACCCCACTCTCAGCCCATTCTTTGCGGCATTTGCAATTTCTCTGCTCTGGGGGTCAAGTCTCCAGTGTGCCCTCCCTGAGTAATTGTGAAATTATTATGGTTGGTGATTTTAATTTAAATTGGATGGAGAAATGTCATACTGTGGCCGACTCATTTGCTATGGATTTTCACTTAACCAAATTGATTAGTCAACCAACTAGACTTAACTTGAGAGTCATAATCATTCATTATTAGATCTCATTTTTCCCAATGCACCCATATGATGTCAGGAAATTACAACTGCAGCAAAAACTTCAGCAATGTCTTCTCATTGAGGCAGTGAGCTCCGCTTGAGAGGCCCCAGAGACGGAACAGGCTGAGGCCCAGCTCCTTGGTGCTACCTAGAAGCATGGCGAATGAAATGAGGTGGGCGTTCATGAGGAGGAAACCAGGCTACCAGAAAGTGGACTTTCCCACTTATTTTTACCATGTCTCAACTCCTACTCATCCTTCAAGAGCTACCTCAAATGTTTTCTCTTCTTTGAAGCCCTCCATGACTTCCCAGGCAGAGTAACTTCACCTCTTTCCCACTCGTGTAATACATCTCTAATACAAGAACCAGTATGTTTTTATGTAATTATTGTTTAAATCTCTTTTCACTTCTATACTGAAGTTCCTTTAGGCCAAGGTCATGTTTTATTCAACACTGAATTCTAACTCCTATCATTGTGCTGAGACTCAGTAGACACTCAGTCTATGTTTCTCTCTGGGTGGAATGAAGGAATAAATTGCCTAAAGGACAAGGCATGTGTTTAGGCACTAAGATGAATCCTCTGGACAAAGCAAAGTTCACCACTATGGGTTCTTGCAACTGTGCAGAGTGGGAGAGAGATGGTATGTTGCTGCAGGTATGCATCAAACCTAGAGGGTAGAGTAGTTGCTACACTGAGCATGACTCATCTGTATGCTCTGACTGCCAGTGAAGCTAATGTAATTGTCAGTTGCCTCAATACACGAGAGGGTATATCCAGGAGACAGTGACAGTCACTCTGCTTCTGCCTTGGACACACTAGCCCTGAAATATCAGCTCTGAGGACACTGAAGACTGAAGTCTGGGGAAAAGCTCTCCTGTGGGCAGGGCTGACATCATGGTCACACAACCTGTGCACTTGCTCAGAGGGGCCTGTGTTTGGCTTAATACTGTCTTGATGTCAGCATCTTAATACTCCTACAAATTATGTAGCTGGTCCTCAATGGTGGAGGCACCTGAAACCATGTCAGATGCAAAATAACTGAAGAACCTGGAGTGTTTTGCCTGGAGAATGGAGGTGCCTCAGAGGGGATTGAGTAAAGACATTCATGTGGGAGAAGGCTGAGGCTGCGCCTGTGCTACCCAAGGACAGAACCAGAGCAACTCATCTAGGTTTAGTGTTGGTGTCGGCAGGCAAAGGGCAGGTCACTCTGCATTGACTGGAACTATTGAAAAGGATGCTTGGGAGAAGGTGTGCAGTCCATGGCAAGAAGCTTTCAAGCTGAGGCTCTATTTGGCACAAGATGCTATAGAGGCAGAGGATGAAGCACCAGAGAGGTGTTGGACTTACGGGTTCATAAAATCCTTTCCAGAGCTTTGATCCGATGCTGCCAAGGCGAGGCGACCCCTGTTCTAGAGCAGAGCAGGGGCATGTGGATGGGAGTGGAGAGCAGTAGAGAGGAATGAAGGGGGAGATAACCCACTGTCTGGATGTGGACTTACTATGACCCTTGATTTATAACAACTGCAGCTAGAGGTGAAAGAAGGTGGTTTCACATTGATCATTTCTCTAAGATCTTTCTCTACAGGCTTCCCTTCTGTTGCCCACGGAGGAGGTTTAGCTTCCATGGGCAGTGTTACCTGGGGGACTGGTCAGCACTTTTTACCCCACATACAGCCAACAAATACCCCTGCCCCAAATGGATTTGATTACCCACTCAGGATATATTTGGAGGCTGAGGAGGACGTAGGAGTGGCTAAAAAGGAGTTACCTTCATGATCAACCCTCAAAGTTGTCCTAAGTGGCTTTGATCCAGAAAGTTCCACAGAGTCTCAACACTTGAAAAATAAGTTCCGGGCCAATCACTTCCTTCCCTCTCCTGGAATCATTTTCCAGTCATGCTGTCTGCAGTCCCCATGGGAGCTATTCATTAATGCAGGTGAGAAGTGCCTAAATTGTGCCTCTGGTTCATGTCCAACTCATTCAGAAGGTAGGAAAGTGAGATAACCCACTCCAGCATCACTTCAATGATGACCATCAAGCTGTTGTCCCTTCGGCACAGAGAGGCCATTGGCCAAGAGACCAAACCTGCACACACACAGTCTCCTTTTGGCATCCCACACCAGACCCCTGGGCCTCTCCTCCCTTTTCATCACTATTTTCTTTTACAATGAGTCTTTGTTTTTCCCTTCCCTTAACTCCTCCGTGGGCACCTGATCTTATCTGTCTGTCTGGTTATGAGATGAACAACACTGAACCCTCCCAATGTCCCTGTCCCTGGAGAGGAGCAGTTTCATGCTCACGCTCACTGCAAGGAATTGGCTGTGAAACAGGTCCCCTACTCCTTTTCCCACCCCACCTACCCACCACCATCGCCAACTTCAGAAGAGCTCTGAAAACTGCCACCATTTGGGGGAGAGCAGAAGGCAGAGAGGAAGGGGCGCTGAACAAAGGCTTTTTCAAACTCTCACATGCTAACATCTCCAAAAAGCTTTTACCAGAGACCATCATTTCCCTCCAAGAATCAATGCATTTTAATTCATACGAGATAGTTGTCTGCTGCTCCGTTCCTTCGAGGCGTAGAGACACATTTAACAAAACAAGTCAGCCTTGCGTGGAGACACACGCGCCAGCTTCTCTCTGAAATTACTGGAAGTTCATTTTCAAAAGCGTTCCTGTTTTCTGGGAATCAATGCATATCAACTAAAATCAATAGCTTCTCTGTGCGGAGGGGCCGGACACCACACTGATCTAGCGTTTCAGTGCATTTGTATCCAAATCTAGACGTTCTCAACAAGTCAATGAATTTAAGTGTCTGCCAGTGTCTTTTCACTTAAAACTAATCTGTTTGCTGATCGAACTGCACATTTCCAGAGTGCGTAGTAATATACTTCGTGTGTTTACTAAATCCAATGTACATCAACTCAAATAAAAATATTTCCACTTAACTTAAAATTGAGTTTGTCCCAACTTCAGCAATACGCAAGGAGATCAGCTCTAGCCAATCAGCCAGCCCTTTGAGAGAAGGACGCCTGATGCCCTCGTGCTGCCCTGGGGAGTGGTCCCTCTGGGTCTGGCAAATACCTTCTGGAGCAGAGTGCTCCTTGCTTCCAGGGACCAGAACCTCCAGGTTGAGGAGGAGTTTGTTTGGTCCACCTCTCTACTTCTAAAGCCCTAGATTTCCCCTGAGCCATTCTATATAGAAGCCCCTCTTCTACTCCTAGAATAAGCTGGAGAGCCCCTCTGCAGTCACGCATCCTGCCTGGTGTGATGTCCAACCAGGGACTGTTCTCTATGAGCCACGAAGGGCACGCACTCTATGCAAGGCTTCCTGCAGCGTCACAGAAGCCAAGGACTGGGCCTGCATTCCAGGAGGCAAGTGGTGGAGGGCTCTGTCCATGTTCAGGTGGTCAGTCAGGGAGTATGGCTGAGTGCCTCACTGTCTGGCTCCGTGCTAAGCATGAGGAGAGGATGGTGGGCATGTCAGACAAAGCTCCTGGCCTGGAAGCTCCCCAAGAGAAACATGAAGTAAATGAGTGTGAGGAAGCACCTTTGATCTGTGTGTGCAGAGGGCTCAAGGAGACAATGGGGTGCTGGGGAGCAAGTGGCAGCACTGACCTCGTGGTGGGTGGGGGCAGCGGGCAGGGCTAGACTGCTGCTCACAGACCCCAGGCCAGCATTTCCCCCTTCACTTACAATAACTTGCATAATCCTCACATGTCTGTAAGGAGTTCCTAGGACGTCCATTTTTCAGGTGGAGAAACTGAGGCTCACAGGTTGCTTACCAGCTCAGTGAGACCACTAGTAAGTGACACTCATGCTATGAGAACAAATTAGCAAGTGGCATAGCCATGTTCAAGGCCAGGACTGCTCATGCCTTCCCTGCTACATCACCTGCATTCATTCCCATGCAAAGTGAATGAGCAACACAAGCCAGTATGTGTTCCCAGGAGCAAACCAGACCCAGAGAGTGGATGTCTGGACTTAGAAAAGAAGGAGAGCCCCGAGGACTCACTTCTGAATCAGGGAAGGCTTCCCGGAGAAGGTGGCTATAGAACCAAGTCAGAGAAACACCAAGGAAGGGAAAATCTCGGACAAGAGGCACAGTGGGAATAAATGCTGTCTTACGGGGAGGGGATCAGAGACCAGGCTGGGCTCAGCTCTGTGCAGAGGAGTCAGAGGAGAAGAACCTGGAGAGAGAGCGTGAAACCAGCTTCTAGGGACCTTGAAGGTCACACTACAGGTGTGTTCTTTGGCTGGATCCCAGGTTGCAAAGTTGCTGGTGGTCTTGGAGAAACCAAGGAGCATGAGCAGGCCAACTCAATGCAGACCCCCCTCTTCCCCACTTCCCCCTGATGCCAGCAGCTCAGGGATGCTGCTGAGGGAGGCTGGTCCCCAGCTTTGAGAAACCTCAAGGCATCACCATGGAGACGCTACAGGCTACCAGCCACACAAAAGGAGCTGTGAGCTCCCCAGCTCACCTGGGATGCGGAGCTAACTAAGAGGTGGCAAAAATGCTTAATTTCTTTCTCTTCCTCTTTCTGTCTCTCAAAAATAGAGGCAATTTACACAGGCAAGCAAATCCCACCTGGAAGGAGGCTGCTAGGCACCCCCTTCATGGTGGAAGGAAGGAGAAGCCTGTGTCTGGGGGTTTCCAAAGGGTGGATCCTCGGAGAGAAAGCAGGACTGAGGGACCAACAAAAAACCTAGGGCTGTTCACCTTTTCTCCTACCCAAACGGGCAGGGGGCGAGCGGGGAAGGGACATGCAGAGCCATGTCTATAAATGGAAAGTCGTATCTTCAGATTCACTCACTTTGGAGTAGTTCTGATATGTAGGCAACTCTGTAATTCCTACTGGCATGCATCCTTTATATTGGGGTAAAGAATGCAAATTGGGTACAAGGGAATGCTTTTAACAGCAGCCTCAGTCAGCAGCTGCACCCTGGATTCAGCCTCCCAATGCAGCCAGGCCCCTTTTATCAGCCCTGGGAATCCTGACTAAATAAGGGCCAGGAAGGTCTCTGCATGGTGGAGGGGAAGAGGAGGGGAGAACAGAGGTGCCAGGAGACACAGAGACAGGCTGGGGCAGGAAGGGAAAAGGAACACTGTTTCTTCTGAGTTGGAAAAGGAGACTAGGAAGCAGCAAGCAATCTTCACACATGTATTGTGGTTCTCTCTGCAAAGGGGTGAGAAGAGGGGCGGGAGAGAGCAGACAGGAGAGGTGAGAAATCCAGCATCTTCAGACCTGCCCATACTGTGGCTTCCCTGCTGTGTGCAATACCTCATCTCACAGTCATTAGAGAGCCCACAGGAGGGACGGGAGCCGGATCCCCAAAGGGTGGGGAGGTAGAGAGAATGATGTGCACAGAAGCACATGCACCTGGTGTGGGGAGGGATGGGCTCCAGCTTAGAGCGGTCCCAGCCCCCCATTTCCAGATCCTTGGAGTAGCAGGTGGACCAGCACTGTTTTCACTGCAAAAGCTCCAGGAACACCCAACAGACAAGGTCCCTATGTCTGATCTGAACTGTCTTCTTGCTCTGCCTTCTTCTGAAGCAAGAGGAAGCTCACTTACCTTCCGGTTGGGTCCAGCTCATTCCAGCTCCCAAGCTAAGAGCTGTAAACTGGGGAACTAGAGGAGGGACATGTGGTCCCAGGAATAGCCACTTGCTACTAAAAGTGTGGGTGAGATCCCGACAGTCCTCCCATCTCATTCATGGCAAATGCTGTCCCTTCCAATCCATTCCCTCCCTAATTCCCTCAATGCACTGCCTCTCACCTGCTCTGATCTAGTCAGTCCCTCCTTTTCCTCCTCAGACACATGGCATGCCTGGGGCCTCGGCCTTTGCACTGGCTCTTACCTATGTGCAGACCCTTCCCTGTGTTATTCACACTCACGCCCCCTGGCCTGCATTTCAGCATTGCTTTCCCAGTGAGCCTGTTCGGCTACCCTGCCTGAAACTGCAGCCACCCGCTAGCCCCAGTTTTTCTTTTTCTTAGCTTTTATCATCACCGTTATTTACTTGTCCAGTTTCTTGTCTGTTTGCCTCAGGGAGTGCGCTCCATGAAGGCAGGGTTTGGGACTGTCTTGTTCTCTGTTGCATGCTCAGCACCTAGGAGCATCGGGCAGATGGCAGGATCTCCGGAACTCCTCGCCGGCAAGAGAAACCTCCCTAAGCCTATTCTCCATCTCCCCCGAAGTGTCCATAGCAATGGTCCTTCCAGATGCCTCCAAGGACGCCAGCCTTCCTGGACAATGTCCTGCCCTTTGTACTCAGACTGAGGCTGACAAGAGCAAGACAGCAGGGGTGATAAATGGGGGTTTTTTCCCACCAGAATGTGGGCAAGGGAGGTCCTTCTGCCCTGGAATCCCACTGAGCTCCATGGTAAGACCATCACCACCTGCAAAAGCCAATTCATCCAGATCACTAGTCTCTTCTTCAGTAGGGATACACTCACACTAATACACACTCACGCACACTCATGCACTCACACTCACACACTCACTCGCACTTACACACTTGTACTCTCACTCACACACTGGCATGTGCTTGCACACTCACACACTCATACCCTCACACTCACACACTCACTCACACTCACACTTACACACTTGCACTCTCACTCACACACTTGCATTCACTTGTACACTCACACTCTAACACTCACACATTCTCACTACCACTCACACACACTCATACACTCACACACACGCATGCTCCTTGGTTTCCTCCCCAGTCACTGAAGTTTGAGGAAAAAGACCCTGAGTCAGCAGGCATGGGGTCTGGGCGTGAGCTGCCCTGCTCAGGCCCTGCAGGCTGCAGTGTCAGCAGACACCCCCTCAGTGGTGTCCTGGTTCCCTGTGCTGCTAAATGGGGCAGAAAGGCAGGCTCGTCAGAGTGGGCGAGGGTCTCAGATGGTAGAGTGTGGCACCTTTGTGAATATCATCCCATTGAGAAGCCCCCTTAATGCTCACACCATCCTGCTGAATTCTACCTCCAGTTGGTGAGGGAGGGGCTGGGGACTGAAAAAGTGAGAGCAAATGGGAAGGGAATAACCCAGAGATAGCGGGCCATTAGGCAAAGCACTCGACCCGTCCAGCTTGGTTGATTTCCCACGGGATCTCAGGCCTTTTGCAAGCTTGAATTACTAATGACCACCCAAACGGGCCACCAGCTCCCAGCCATGGGTGTAATCCCAGTCCATCAAGCCCTCTGCTGACCTGGTGGGACCCAGGGCAAGGGCAGACTGGCCAGATGCCATGATGCGATACAGGTGGGCAGGCAGGCTCTGGACAGAGGCAGCCTGGCGCAGTGGGTGCTGTTGGCCCAGCGAGGCTAGTGAGGCGTTATCGTATGCATCTCTCCCAGTTGCTGTCCATGACAGCCATTTGATGTCACTGAGCCTTTGGAAAAAGGAGAAGATGGAGGAAAGAGGCAAAGGCAGGAGAAACAAAAGAAGTTTCATAACAGGACTTCAAAGAGTCCAAGTGTTTGGAAAGATCTTGCAAAGGTCCTGACCTACTTTGCATGCAGATAAGTCATCTCCTTTGCTTTAAAAGAAAAAAAAAAAAGCCTCACGAAGTGGCCACGCTCTGCTCAGGAGAGCCCACACTGGACCGGGCCTTGGTGTAATCAGGGCCATTTCGGAGCCGTGATTTGGGTAATTGTATGAGATTTCAGCCTCTCTTCCTCCAGCTCTGAGAGGCGGGGCCCCCAGCACCACAACCAGGGCTGAAGGAGGGGCTGAAGGCAGGAATGCAGGGGGCATGCCTCTGCCTCCGGGCACCTGCCCCAAAGGGGCTCCCCCTGCTGTGTAACCTCGGTGTGACCTAGGCTCCCAGGCGCCCACTTTTCCCTCATGTTTCCAGTGCAGATGAAGAATCTGGGAGCAGCCACAAGTGAACCTCCAGGTCCCATGCTCAGCACAGCGTAGGGGACTCTCCCCTTCCTGTTCACTAAATAAGTCACAAGATGTCATCCCATCCTACTCACAGATTCCTTGGGCCCCTTGATGCCAACCAGTATGCCTGGCACCCAGTGATTAGAACATAAGCAGAGCCGGGTCCCACCAAGGGAGGGCTGCCTCCATCGATGCAGATGCCCTCCCTGAAGAAGACCCAGACCTTCTGAGTCAGAGCTAAAGGGACTCATGAAGGGGCAGGACCAGGCACAAGGACACGCAGGTGGAGGAACAAGGGACTTGCTGCGGAGAGCAGTTGTGAGGGTGCCGGACGGACACCCTCACCCACCACCTGCCCCAGGACACCCTCGGACAGTGAGGATGTTCAAGAGAAACGAGGTGAGCTGGGAAAGGGGGTAGGAGGTATTTGAGAAGGAAAATCTCCTGGGAAGTTGGGTATAAGTCCTTATTGTCATTAAAATAATTAACTGTATTAATACCTTTTTATTATATAACTAGTGGCCCAGTGCATGAAATTCGTACATGGGGTGGGGGGTGGGGGAGTGGGGTGTCCCTCAGCCAGGCTGGGACCTTCTCCAATCTGGGACCCCTCAGGGGATGTCCGACTGTGGGATCAGGCCTAAACTGGCAGGTGGACATCCCTCTCACAATCCAGGACTATTGGCTCCTAACTGTTCACCTGCCTGCCTGCCTGATTGCCCCTAACCACTCTACCTGCCAGCCTGCTCACCCCTAACTCCCCCCACCCCCCGCTGGCCTGCTCACCCCCAACGGCCCCCCACACCAGCCTGATCACCCACAACTACCCTTCCCTCTTGGCCCCTAATCACCTCTACCTCGGCCCCACCACCGTGGCTTTGTCCAGAAGAACGTCCGGAAGGTCTCCTAGTCTAATTAGCTTATTACCCTTTTATTGGTATAGATAGAGGCCTGTGCACGGGTGGGGGCCGGCTGGTTTGCCCTGAAGGGTGTCCCGGATCAGAGTGGGGGTTTCCTTTGGGGGGCGGGGCAGCCTGGGAAAGGGACCTGTGGTGGTTTGCAGGCTGGCCATGCCCCCATTGGGGTGGGGGTCCCCACTGGGGTGCCTGGTCAACTTGGGTGAGGGGCTGATGGTTGTTTACAGGCTGGCCACGCCCCCAGTGGGGTCCCTCACCCCATGGGGGCATAGCCAGCCTGAGTAAGGAGCTGAGAGCCTATTTTCAGGCTGGACACACCCCCTTCAGGGTGAAGGTCCCCACTGGAGTGCCTGGCCAGCCTGGGTAAGGGGCTGAGGGCTGTTTTCAGGCTGGCCACACCCCTCAGGGGAGACCCTCACCCCGAGAGTGGCATGGCCAGCCTATGTGAGGGGCTGATAGCTGTTTGCAGACTGGCCACACCCCCAAGCAGGAACCCTCACCCCCATGGTGGCATGGCCAGCCTGGGTAAGGGGCTGAGGGCCGTTTGCAGGCACCTCCCTTGGCTGCCGGTCCAGGCAACCCAAGCCTCCTTGCTAGCTCCAGCCTGCTCCGTGGCTGCCACTCACAGGCCCCTCCTTCGGCGGTGGGTTCCTCAGCCTGGCCTACACCCTCTTACAATTCGGGACTCCTCAGGTAGGGTCCCTAGACCGGGACTGAGATCAGGGCCTATTGGGGCTTTCCTTCCCCTGGCAGCAGGCAGCTGGCCCCACCCCCACCACTGCCACTGCTTGCCAACTGTGCAGCGCTGCCCACCCCCCACCTGCCACTGGTTACCTCGCTCTGCAGGTGACAGGTGTGGGGTGTGATGGCTTGGGTGGCCTGAGCCTCCCTCTGCAGGGCAATCACTAGCCAGCTACACACCTGCCACAGTGGCCTGGGCCTCCCTTTTTTTTTTTTTTTAAGTACGAGTAATTTTTACTGAGCAATACAGAACTGAGTGCTTTGAAGGGTTTACCAGGATGGAAATGCATCACACCCACCCCTGCCACCCCTAACACCCAGAGACTACAGTACTTAGAAGTTACATGCAATGGTCATAACTGCTGAATATCTGTTCGTAACAAACAAACCATAGCATATTTACTAGTATACTGTATCACATCAAGTGATTATAGAAATCCATTTATATATTGCTTGTATAAAGTCTTTTATTTGTAAAAAAAAAAATATTTTAAAGCAAGTATAAAAAACACGTGCAGTTGAAAGCCCTACCAGGACAGCCAGTTGTAAACACTCAGTGAGTGTGTGCTTTGGAAGGCGCCCACGCCTCCTGCCCGCAGCAACTGCAGCAGGGCCGGCGAGGGTGCGCCCCGGCTGCCACTCCAGGCAGGACTGAGCTGGGCCATGGTGGGTGGGTACAGCAGGGCCTGGCACTGTGCCCTTCTCTATCCTTGCATCAGGATGAGGGTCAGGGTCAGGGTCAGGGCTAGGGGCAGGCAGATTTCAGTTTCACTCTGAGTTCCATACTCAGCCTAATTTTGGTTGCAGCTCATGGCTTTTCCTGGCTGCTCAGAGGTCTTCTGGGTGGGTGCCCTGGTGAAGAGGCGGGAGAAATGCCCACACCTGCCTGGTTGGGCATCTCTCTGGCCCAGAGCCTCTGTCCTGCCTCCTGCAAGCCTGGACCCAGGCAGAACAGGCTCCCCTCAGGACTACTTTGATCTCAGCGCTTGGTCCTGGGTTTCATCAGCCTGGGTTTCTTCCCTTGGTGTGGCTGACCTGAGTTTCACACAAAAAAAGCCTGGCCAATGCTGGCTGTGCTGAGCCTCACTGAAGAGTTTTTCATGCAGCAAGGAAGAGCCCTCTGGGACCCTCCTCCTCCTCCCTCTCCTCATCTCCTACTCCTCTTCTTCCTCTTCCCAGCCCATGGTCACTTCTTCTCCAGCTGCTCCAGCAGTGGGTTGCCTTCTGAGTTGGGGTCCTAACGCTGTCAGTCTTGATGGTGCAGGTGGGATGATGCTGGTTGCGCATTAGGATGAGCTGCTGCCACTCCTGCTTCAGCTCCTCCATCTGGGTTTTCAGCTCTGCATTCATGAGCTCCAGCCACTCAGATTCCCCCTTCAGGAACTCCATCTGCTCCTTCTTGTTCTGGCAACGGGCTGCCGCCACTTTGTTCTTTTCCCAGCACCTTTTCCTCTGTTCCTCTTTCTTGTCTCACTCACTTTTCACAGGTTGAGGCCTCTTGCCCAGTTTCACCTCCAGGAAATGCAAAGGGGTGATCATGGCCCCAATGTTGTGGATGTCAGCATATTTCAGCTCCTCAGGGTAGAGCTGGGGAGTCCAGTCATGGGGCTGAGCCCTGGCAGAGAGCCTGCAGTCATGGAAGGGCCCGAGATATCCCCAGGCATCATAGCAGGAGTGGCAGTCCAGCCCTACAGAAGCCGTGGCAGAGGCTGTGGCCCTGGGGCCTGGTCCAGGCTGCAGGTGCAATGCCCGCTCAGGAGCCACCATGACGCCAGCCCCCCCTGCCCCCCGCAGTGTCTACTGCCACTAGCACCTCCTGTAGCAGTTGCCCAGCATCCCTCCTGCAGGCTGTGGCCTGGGTCTCCCTCTTAGAGGCAATTGATCACAGGGCTCTGCCTGTCTGCCTCATTGCCCCCAGCCACTTGCCTGCCTACCTGATTCCCCTAACTGCTTGCTGGGGGGTGGGGCCAGCCTGGCAAAGGGCTGTGGTAGTTCTGGTCTCTGGTCATTATGGTCATTATGGTCACTGGGCTTTTATTATATAGGATCTTCACAACAACCCTGTGAGGTTGGTACTTTTAGGTAATATTAATTGCCCATGTTACAGATGAGGCAAAGCCTAGAGATAAACTCTAACCTGTACAGGTCCAGTCAGCTCATCTCTGGGGTCTGTGTCTGAACTCGGAGTCTGGATTTTCAGTTACTCTATTTTACCCCTAAAAGCTTTGTATCATTCCCTGATTAGGTAATGAGAACCCAGTGTGGGCAACAGGCTCTGTTCTAGGCATGAGAGATGCAGCAAACAATGCAAAAAAGTAAATCTCCACCCTCAGGGCACCCTGCATGGAGTCTCCACCCTCCGGGGTCCCTGCAGAGGGTCTCCACCCTCAGGGCTCCTTACAGGAGGGTCTTCACCCTCAGGATTCCCTGCAGGAGTCTCCACCCTCAGGACTCCCTGCAAGGGGGTCTCCACCCTCAGGACTCCCTGCAGGAGGGTCTCCACCCTCAGGGCTTCCTGCAGGAGGGTCTCCACCCTCAGGACTCCCTGCAGGAGGGTCTCCACCCTCAGGACTCCCTGCAGGAGGGTCTCCACCCTCAAGACTCCCTACAGGAGGGTCTCCACCCTCAAGACTCCCTACAGGAGGGTCTCCACCCTCAGGGCTCCCTGCTAGGGGGTTTCCACCCTCAGGGCTCCCTGCAGGAGGGTCTCCACCCTCAGGGCTCCCTGCAAGGGGATCTCCACCCTCAGGACTCCCTGCAGGAGGGTCTCCACCCTCAGGGCTCCCTGCATGGAGTCTCCACCCCCCGGGCTCCCTGCAAGAGGGTCTCCACCCTCAGGGCTCCCTTCAGGAGGGTCTCCATCCTCAGGGCTACCTGCAGAGGGTCTCCACCCCCAGGGCTCCCTGCAAGAGGGTCTCTATCCTCAGGGCTCCTTGCATGGAGTCTCCATCCTCAGGGCTCCCTGCAGGAGTCTCCACCCTCAGGACTCCCTGCAGGAGGGTCTCCACCCCCAGGGCTCCCTGCAAGAGGATCTCCATCCTCAGGGCTCCCTGCAGGAGTCTCCACCCTCAGGACTCCCTGCAAGGGGGTCTCCACCCTCAGGACTCCCTGCAGGAGTCTCCACCCTCAGGACTCCCTGCAAGAGGGTCTCCACCCTCAGGGCTCCCTGCAGGAGGGTCTCCACCCTCAGGGCTCCCTGCAGGAGGGTCTCCACCCTCAGGACTCCCTACAGGAGGGTCTCCACCCTCAGGGCTCCCTGCATGGAGTCTCCACCTCCAGGGCTCCCTGCAAGAGGGTCTCCACCCTCAGGGCTCCCTGCAGGAGGGTCTCCTCTCTCAGGGCTCCCTGCAGGAGGGTCTCCACCCTCAGGACTCCCTGCAGGATGGTCTCCACCCTCAGGACTCGCTACAGGAGGGTCTCCACCCTCAGGGCTCCCTGCTAGGGGGTTTCCACCCTCAGGGCTCCCTGCAGGAGGGTCTCCATCCTCAGGGCTACCTGCAGGAGGGTCTCCACCCCCAGGGCTCCCTGCAGGAGGGTCTCCACCCTCAGGGCTCCCTGCAAGAGGGTCTCCATCCTCAGGGCTCCTTGCATGGAGTCTCCACCCTCAGGGCTCCCTGCAGGAGGGTCTCCACCCCCAGGGCTCCCTGCAGGAGGGTCTCTATCCTCAGGGCTCCCTGCAGGAGGGTCTCCACCCTCAGGGCTCCCTGCAGGAGGGTCTCCACCCTCAGGACTCCCTGCAGGAGGGTCTCCTCTCTCAGGGCTCCCTGCAGGAGGGTCTCCACCCTCAGGACTCCCTGCAGGATGGTCTCCACCCTCAGGACTCCCTACAGGAGGGTCTCCACCCTCAGGGCTCCCTGCTAGGGGGTTTCCACCCTCAGGGCTCCCTGCAGGAGGGTCTCCACCCTCAGGGCTCCCTGCAAGGGGGTCTCCACCCTCAGGACTCCCTGCAGGAGGGTCTCCACCCTCAGGGCTCCCTGCATGGAGTCTCCACCTCCAGGGCTCCCTGCAAGAGGGTCTCCACCCTCAGGGCTCCCTTCAGGAGGGTCTCCATCCTCAGGGCTACCTGCAGGAGGGTCTCCACCCCCAGGGCTCCCTGCAAGAGGGTCTCCATCCTCAGGGCTCCTTGCATGGAGTCTCCACCCTCAGGGCTCCCTGCAGGAGGGTCTCCACCCCCAGGGCTCCCTGCAGGAGGGTCTCTATCCTCAGGGCTCCCTGCAGGAGGGTCTCCACCCTCAGGGCTCCCTGCAGGAGTCTCCACCCTTAGGGCTCCCTGCAGGAGGGTCTCCACCCCCAGGGCTCCCTGCAGGAGGGTCTCTATCCTCAGGGCTCCCTGCAGGAGTCTCCACCCTCAGGGCTCCCTGCAGGAGGGTCTCCACCCCCAGGGCTCCCTGCAGGAGGGTCTCCACCCTCAGGGCTCCCTGCAGGAGGGTCTCCACCCTCAGGGCTCCCTGCATGGAATCTCCACCCTTAGGGCTCCCTGCATAGAATCTCCACCCTCAGGGCTCCCTGCAGGAGGGTCTCCACCCTCAGGGCTCCCTGCAGGAGGATCTCCACCCTAAGGGATCCCTGCATGGAATCTCCACCCTCATGGCTTCCTGCAGGAGTCCCCTGGGTTTCATCTGCACCACACCACACCCATGCCCTCTCCAGCACAATGTGGGCACTGTTTCAGGAGGGGACCCAGGGGATTACAAATAAACCCCTCCAAATGCAACTCTGGAAATCCCCCCAGCAAAGGGGTTGCCAATGAACCCCTAGGCCTTGGTCAGTAGTGTTTTGAGTACTTGAGTGCCCAGTGCCTCCTCTAGGTCCCATGAGGGGGCACCTTGACTGATCTGGTGGTAGGAGTGGTCCCCTTTGCTCTCCCCTGTTGCTCTGCATGTATGGATCATCTACTCTGAGGGCAGAGAAAAGGGGCCAGAGCTCAGCCAATCTCAACTTCTCCCAGTTCAGGCAGAACTAGACCTCCAGACAAAGAATAAATCAACATCTAAGCTCAGGGCAAGTGTGCAAGAACCTCACAGTCTGAGACATGCACAGGCTTTTTGGTCCAAAGTGTCAATCAAGGAATTGTCTCATAGATCCTTACACATTCTGCACAAATGTGTGCAAATGTTCAGCTCAGCCTTGTTTATATTCATTTAAAAATGCAAGCTCATGCATGCCTATGAATGAGGACTCATGAAATAGAGTATGGTCCGGCCAGTATGGAACCGTCTGTCCCTTATATAGATAAAAGTGGCAACAGACAGTGCCATGAAGGATAGCCCAGCCACCCCACAGTGTGCTTGGTATAGTCCTATATTTAAAAACACACAAACAAAGAAAACCCCATCAGGGAATGGGCTGGTGAACCTTGTCCCCTCCAGGCAGAGCCTATCTAGATAATGGCAGAATGAGGGTATGGGGACAGAGTGGGCAGGGAGAGGAGGAGACACTGTGACTTCTGCTCCACAAGCTTGACTCCCCACAGGCAGGACTGAAATCGGGGCCCCACTGCAGCCTGTTTCAGTGGTTCTTACTTGTAAAACTCAGGTAGCGTGAGCAGAGCACTGGAATGGGGGTCCAGCAGCCTGGCCCAGCCTCAGCTTTGGGCCAGCTCCTGGAGCCTTGACAACGCCCCCCCCCTCCCCGCCGCCCCGCATGCGCTGGGTGTTGTGGCAGTGAGGATATTGGGCCGCTTCATCAGTAAGACCCCGCCAGTTCTGCACGCCTCACCACTGTTTAGGAAGAAGGAACATGGAGTGAAATTTAGAAGTCGGGAAGAGATTGGATTGAATAACAGCGATAACATAACATCCCTAAAATTGGACTGCGTTCTAAGAACCCAGCTAGGACTTCACACATATTCTTTCTTTTGATCCTCACAACAATCTTTAAGATATTATAATTATCTTCATTTTAGAAATGACAGAATTGAGGCTCAGAGAGAGTAAGTAATTGTCTGAGGTCATCCCGCTTGTAATCAGTGAGATGGGAACTGTCTGGCTTCTCTCACTTACCTTCCTACCTATGCACTACACACATACACACACTCACAAACACACACACTCTCTCATACACACTCACATACAGACATACACACTCTTAGACACACACACACTGACATACACACTCACTCTTATAACACTCACACACTCACATACTTGCATACACAGTCACATACATACACTCCCACACTCATTCTGACACATACACACTCACACACACGCTCACTTGCACATGCACTCCTACTCCCACACTCCTGAAGCCATGATGAGCTGGACGCTGAGTCAGCGCAGTGAGCGTCCCACTCCAGGCCGGAGACCCTGGAAGACCTCCAGTCCCAAGTCTGCTCCAAAGATGGTGGCTCCCTCCCTTCCTCCATTCCCTCCCTGCTTTCTCACCCCAAAGCTCCTCCTCATCACTCCCCCCAGCCCTGCAGCCTCTCCCCTTTCCAACGTACCACGTTCCCGCTTCTCCCTACATCTGTGCTTTTCAATCCTTCCCCTTCGTCTTTCCTTGACCTTGAGCTTGCCTTCGATGAGCTGCCATGTCCAGCCTCACTCACTGCTGTGGAGACACCCACTTCCTTTGCATATTCTCAAGCATGGCCCACCCAGGATAGGCGCCGGTGGCTTAGTGAGGGGCTGCACGGCACCTGTTCGCTCACACACCACCGCTGTGTGATCACCACAGGGAAAGGGAGGAGAGCTCCCAGGTGGGCTCCTCGAAGGGGCTTATGATGTCCCAAGGGTGGTGAGAAGAGACCTATAGGTCAAGGATGACTAGAGGTCAGGGACTATGCTTATCTTGGAAAAGGGCAGGTTGGGCCCTTTCCAAGCTAAGAAGAGAGAGGGAAGGGAGTATACCAGAGGATGGAGAGGAGGGGCATTTGCACGTAAAAAGGTTAATTATGCCCTGGAGACCAGGAGATGGTGCAGTGTGTCCGTGTGTGTGTGTGTGTGTGTGTGTGTGTGTGTGTGTGTGTGTGAGAGAGAGAGAGAGAGAGAGAGAGAGAGAGAGAGAGAGGGGGGGGGGGGGGGGGGTAAAAAATCTTGTTTCCAAAACTAGTCCTGAAATAAAAGAGGGATTTGCAAGAGGAAATGCCTGTTGGTTAGTTAGAAAAATGGGACCAGAGCAGCAGGAACAATGCAGAGTCGAGGATGTGAGGATGTGAGAACGTCTTGTGGACTAAACTCTAAGCTGCATGAGGCAGGACCGAATCTGCCCTCCTTCAGCTTTACCTGCACCACAGGCTCCTCTTCTGTCCATGTGTCTCAAAGAAAACCAGGGTGGTCAGGGTGTGGGCTGGTCCCTCAGGCAGTGCTCTGGGCTGCTGCTGATGCCATTGCTACAGGGGGCACCAGGCACAAAGAAGGGAGAAAACTCCATGACTTGGTGAGAGCAGTTTCAGAGGCGCCGTGGGAGGACCTCGGCCTGAGGGGGACCAGCAAGAGGGTGGGGAAGGCAGTGCTGGGCTCAGGGGCAGAGCCTAGGAAGGGCAGTCAAATATTTGCCAGGTCAAGACAGGCCTTTGTTCTTACCATCACATGCTTGCTGGATGCCATGATGTGCTGGGCACTGGGCTGGGCGGGCATTCTGGGGATGAAGCAAGGTCCTGCCCTGTCAGGAGGGGGAGGGCTTCCCAAGACGCAGGGAGGAATAGTGGCCTAAGCAGTGACAGACAGGGAGGGTGGTGCTGAGATGCAGGAGGAGCACATGCCTTTGAGAGGGGTGCGTGCACATCTGGGGGAGAGGAAGGACTAGCGATGGCGGAACGGACGCGGGGAGGTCAGGGTCAGAGTGGGCCTGGAGCCCTCAGGGCCACAGCCTCTCCCTGTCAGAGCCCAGCCCTCCTTCGTCTTCACCAAACCTTCCAGACCATAAGGGGGCAGCACCTACGGCCTTGAGGGACCTGTGCCTGAGCATGTGACCACACATAGTCACACACACACACACAGCCCCAGGCCTCTCTTCCTTCTGGGCAGTGTCTCCTGGGTCAGTGAATGCTGCCAGCGAGAGGTCCCTCCAACACACACACACCACACACACACACCATACACACAGCTGCACACACACCACACACACACCGTACACACACACTGTACACACAGCCATACACACACACATCCATATACACACGCCACACACACACACACACCATACACACAGCTGCACACACACCACACACACACCACACATACACATACCATACACACAGCCACACACACACACAGCCATACACACACCATACACACAGCTGCACACACACCACACACACACCGTATACACACACTGTACACACAGCCATACACACACACATCCATATACACACGCCACACACACACACACACACCATACACACAGCCACGCACACACACAGCCATATACACACACCATACAGACACCACACACACCACACACACCATACACACAGCTGCATACACATCACACACCACACACACACCATATACACAGCCACGCACACACACAACACACACACTAAACACAACACACACACACCATACAGCCCACACAAACACAGCCATACCCACACACACATACACACCATACACATACCTCATATTACAGCCACACACACACACCCCATATACACAAACACACACACACACACCATACACACACACACATACACACAGCCACACACACACACAGCCATACACACACACACACACACACACACACACACACACACACAGAGCCGCTTAGCAGAGCCAGTTCTCCACTTCTGATTTTGGCCAAGGTCACACAGCAAGTCCCCCTCTGAGTCCTGAGGAGCAGCAAGATGCCTTTGATCAGCTTGCCCCAGGCGTGTGGGGGAGGAACCAGCTCCCAGGAGCTGCCTTCGCTGGGACCCAGAGCCTGCATCCCTCTCTGAAAGTCACCTTCCCTTCCCCGGCCTTTCCCCAAATCAACCCCGACATCTCTTTAAATCGAACCACCACAATGAAAGGTGGTGTGGGTCTTGTTTACCAATCCTGGCATCTAATTAAAATTAGCTGATGGTTCTTCTAGTTGTTTTTTGTTCTGACTATTTTTAAGTCAGAGCTGCTAGATCATTGCAGCCACTAGTAAGCTGTCAAATCAAATTTTCAAAAGCAAATTGCTTTTATAATTAATTTAATTATTATTACGGCTCCCAGTTTTGTGTTGCCTTAATGAACACAATCAGGTTTCACCCTCTGCTTCTCCTACACACACTTGGCACCCCTTGCTTTCCCAGACCCACCCCCACCTATGCCATCCTAGTCGGGCAAACAGGGAAAAAAAGAAGAAAAGCAGATGTGTCCCAGTGCCCTCCCCAGGCCCCCTCCCCAGCCTTCCTCCCCAACCCACCTCCCCAGCCCCCTCCCCTGCCCCTTCCCCAGTGCCCTCTCCTGCCCCCCTTCCCCAGCCCCCCTCCCGGTCGCCCCCGGAGCCACCACCCTCCCCTAGACTAAGAATTATAGTCCTGCTCCCTGTTATGGAACACATGGTACACGTGTTAATTATCCCAGAGCCTGCCCAGGCATCCTCTGGCCCCACCCAAGTCCCTGGCTCTATGGAAGGGGCGGTGAAGAGAGAGAGGCTGGGAGTTCCTGTGGCAGTGACAGCAGTCTGTCCCAGGGTCTGAATTCACTGGGGAGCTATCCGTTACTACGGAAACTAGGAGGGAGAGAGAAAGGGAGCGAGGCGGTTAGAGCCAATTTTGGGTGACAAGTGTGAGGCATAAAGATTTGGCCCCCTCTGTGCATCTCGCCTAAGTGAAGGAGCCTGAAGGGATGGGCAGGGCAGGCCTGGGAGAGGCATGGCCTGAGGGCCGTACCTTCTGGGGTGGGAGTGGGGGGGAGAAGTCCACGGC
Source organism: Corynorhinus townsendii (assembly GCA_026230045.1). Classification (NCBI taxonomy): domain Eukaryota; kingdom Metazoa; phylum Chordata; class Mammalia; order Chiroptera; family Vespertilionidae; genus Corynorhinus; species Corynorhinus townsendii. The sequence continues at coordinate 82,007,201 of JAPDVU010000008.1, forward strand.
CCAGGCTGGTCAAGGGACAGAGTCACAGAGGGAGAAGCTAACAAAGCCAGGACAGAGACCAGAACCAGCTGTGCATGTGTGTGCACACTCGTGTGCACAAAGCCTCTGGCGCCCACATTTGTGTGTCTATGTACTTACCTTTTTCTATCTTTAGGATGTTTTCTCTTTTATTCCTTTTGTTTTTTTCCTTCCTCAGGTTGCAATTTTTCTCTTTTCCATCTCTCCTTTCTTGTTCTTTTATTTTGACCCTTCTTCCTTCCTCTTTCTGTCTCTCAGTCTCTCTCCTTCTCTGCTTCTCTGTCTTCCTGTCTTTCCATGTACCCCCATCATTTTTCTCTGCTGTCATAGCTCATCCTGCCCCACCTCTGGCCCCTGCACCCTCTATGTCTCCTGCAGACTCTGCTCAGACTTGCCCCTGTGAGATGTAAGGTGAGAGGCCTGGAGACGCCTGGGCATGTCCAGTGACTCCTGGTCCAGGCCTGGCTGATTTCTCTGCCTTGGGGGTGGGGGGGGGTGGGGCAAGACACCCACGGGGGAGGGGCCGGGCCATGCTCATGTGCAGCATCCATGGGGCTAAGCTCTCAGAACTGAGGCTACTGGGGTGGGGAACAAGTCCCTGTCACATAGAAGTCCCATTGTTACTGAAGCTGGAGCAATGACCAAGATTGAGGGGTAGTAAGGACCAGGGGCAGGACCAGCGTCAATTGCAAGAAAGGGGGCAGGGCACAGTGAGGGATGCGGAGAAGAAGGGTCCAGGGTTGATGTCTGGCCATCTGGCTTGAGTGACAGGCCTGCAGATCCCCTGAGGGAAGGGTGTGAGCCACAGTGGAGTGGACTCGGGCCTGGCTGGTGATAAACAGAGCACTGGGGAAGCCACTCAGCAATCCAGGAGGACAGCAGGCCCTGGGGAATGTGTGCGCCTGAGAAAAAGCGGGCCAAGGCTGTGCCCTCCCACTGCCTCATGAATCTGGGGCCCCATTCCTTTTCTCCAGCATCTTGGCTGGCCTCACTCTCTCCTGCTGCCAGCACCCCATCTTTTGTCTCCTGCTCTTATCTCCTCTCCCTGGAACGTGATCAACCAGGACTTGGATCTTCTCTGGTCCCCCACCTGGTAAAGAAAGGGCCTGGACTCGGGTGTGGCCTTGTCCCCAGCTAGCCCTGTATGTGGAGGGACTGGGCTGCCACCAGGCTGATGAGAGGGGTGGGCAGAGGCGGAGACCACTCACGTTGCCACACCCAGAATAAGAACGGTCTGAGTGGGGGGTGGGGAGCCACCTTTCTCTCCAGGGCCCTTGGAATGTCTCCAAAGACACTTGGTTCACTTCTGTCCCACCCACCACCTACCCTCACTCACACATGCACGGATCCAAAGGGAGACAACGCCACCCTCCCGACTCCAGGGGTGCTCTCCGGTCCAACACCTGACATCAGCCTGGAGGCAACTCCAGGAGACCAAGGTGCCCTTGGAGCCCAACTCTCAGCAGAAGCCCGATACCAAGTTGAGAGGTCTCGGCCCTGCTTCTGAAGCTGCGCACAGGGGCTTCCACAATCCCCTGGATGCCGGCTGACTTGGCATCCTCCCACACCCCTAGCCATTGCCAGGCAAATGCTCCAGCCAAGGCATCTGTGTAGAGCAAGCCTGCCACCTAGTGGTGAGGTAACACAACTACAGGCCAGGGCTCTTGAGGGGGTTCCGTCTTTGCACCCTATGGCCTGGGTGCCTGGGGGCAGCGCTGCCATGTTGATGATCCTCTAGACCCTTCTGAAAGAGTTCAAGGGACAAAAAAGCAATAAGCAGGTGTGGGGTTGGGTTTGAGGGCTGAGGCAGGGGACCCGTGGGCAAGGCCTGACTGGAGGGACTGGTTGAAGAAGGCTTGAGGCTTCCAGAGCCCTCCCCGAGATGGCCCTCCACCAGAGGGTCCTCCCCTGGATGGTACTCCCCTGGATGTCCTTCCCCAGATGGTCCTCCCCCGGATGGTCCTCCCCAGATGTTAGTGAGAAAGTGGCAGCATGGGCAAGGGGAGGGCTAAGCCTGGTACCATGTCCACCACCACCTCCATTGATTGGAGCTTTTGCAGCAGAAGCAGAACAGACAGACATGGCAAGATGCAGACCCTGCTTTCAAGGAGCTCATGGGTTAGCAGCAAGAGTAACCTGGAACCAGAAGCTGACCCGTGGCTCCGAAGGCAACTGTTGTTGGAGCAGGAGAGCCCTTGGGGTTGCCTAGTCCCTCAGAGGTCGCTGGATGAGTTTCATGGCCACTTCCTCTGCACACAAAAATGTTCACATTAAAAAGCACATTTTATGACTACTTTTGTGTAAAGAGAAATATATTTATACTATGTACTAGAGTCCCAGTACACGAAAATTCATGCAATGGGGGTGGGGGGGGGGGAGTCCCTCAGCCCAACTTATGCCCTCTCGCTATCCAGGAGCCCTCTGGGGATGTCTGACTGACAGCTTAGGCCCACTCCCCCTGGGAGGCAGGCCTAAGCCAAGTCTGGCCTCCCTCTGTGGTAGGTGACCAGTGGTGGGCCAATCGGGGGACGGTGCTGGCCCCACCCCCCAAAGGGCCCTCTGCTGCCACTGGTCACCACCCCCCAATCACCCTCTGTCTGCTGGCTAACACCTGCCTTGGCTGGCCAGGTGCCTCCCGCTCGTCGGCCCACCCCACACCAACTGACCGTTCTACCGTTCAGTCGATTTGTATATTAGGCTTTTATTACATAAGATTATAACATTGTCTTCAACTTAAAAGATCATTATTTTTCTTCTGTCTTTAAAAGAAATTAAACCACTTTTGTGTGCCTAATGGATACATTAACCCTGAGTCTAATCCTCCTCATCTTGCAGATAAGAGACTGAAGCCCAGGAGAGGAGGAGCCTGCACATGTCACACAGTAAGCTGGTGGTCAGGCTGGACCAGGGCCCTCTCCATCACCCACTTCACCTTTTTCTGGAAGCAGAAAATTCCTGCCACCTACACCACAGTTCAAAGAAGGGCCCACTCACCCAGCTATGAGGCTTCTTGGGGTTCCCACCATAGGGAAACCCTGGGCTGGATGCCACCCACTCCTCCTGGCCTTCCAGCAGTGTCTTTTACACGCCCCCGCCCCCCAATCCTGGCCCTGCAGCCAGGTTGCCACCACCACCGCAGTTCTTGGGACTGCTATCATATTAATTCCTAATTTCCAATTTGCAAAAAGAGAGAGCTTCAAATGTCCATATCATGAGCCCAGCAATCACAAAGATGACCCACATGTCTCTGGACAGTCTTTCATTTATTTCCCAGTGTACACGGGCACTGATGGGAGGCTGGATGGCACCAGCTTAAACATAATAAGTGATTTGAGTACCAGAGATCCTATATAATAAAAGCGTAGGTGGCATCACACAACATCATCACAAGATGGCCACCACAAGATGGTCACCATAAGATGGCCGGCAGGGAAGGGCATTTGGGCTTCAAACAGGAGTATCTTGTTAGTTGGGTTGCTCAGCAAGATCCTGCAAGAGACACAGAAATGAAAAGGAAAAACTCAGAATTGGGTCCTAGTCCATGATACTGGGAAAGAGGCTTCAGGGAAGGCAAGGTGCGGGGAGAAAGATAGCTATTGGTAAAGCACTAAGCATAGCCATCCTGGGGACCCCCTCCTGCTTAAGAATCTCACCCCTGGCCTCAGCTCAGGCTCCCCAAGCCCTATAATCTCAAAAAAAATAAACCCAAAAAAACACATCCTCGTCATCTCTTCTTTGTTACACATGATACTAAAGCCAGAGCCTCTGGCTGTCGGCCCCTGACCACTCCAAGTTCCCACTTGAATCCCCCTTGGACCTGCATCAGACCTGTGAGCAGGGAGCTGGCCTTCTTCCCAGCCCCTGAGGCCTCATGATGCTCCTGAGGCCACAAAATTGTGATCCACAGTCACCTTTGTTCCCAGGCACAAGTATTACTCATTGTTATTGACAATAAGAGCCTCTTTAGTAGCTCTAACTCTCTCTTTCTGTCATGCTCAAAAGGCTGCCTACGCACACTCTTGTTTATGCAGATAGGCCTCCTGCACACAGTACACAGCCACTGAATTTGATGGAAATCGAATTACATATGAACACACTTGGGGACTCCTATCATGGACCCTTTTAGGTAGTGAATAACTATCCCCTCATTCATCATTAGTGCAAACACAAGTATTCATATAACAAGTTTGATGTGAGCAAAACCTGTGTGGACACACACACACATGCTCCTGGGTAGAGAAAGTCAACTTGCCTGGTATAGTGCCAGGAACAAATCAGTCTTGAAAATTTTCTGATAGTGGCACTGGTGAACCACAACACCAAGGATTGTAAAAGAGTATTGTTTCCATTTAAGAAAATGGGAAACTGAGTCCCAGAAGAGAGCAATGGTTTCATTGCTGCTCCCATCTTTACAGTGACCCACAGAAGTCCATATTCAAATCCTGTAAGAATATCAGAGTCACAAAAGATGGTGGAGAAGTGGAAAAAAAAGGGAGGGTGGTTGTTGGGGTGCAGGGATTGATGTCAGAGAGTACTGGGTTTCACACAAGTTTATAGGTTCAGGAGTGTGGTGGGAGTGAGACAGGTAATGAGGGAGTAGACATGATGCTACCTACAACTTTAAACTTATCCTAATTTCTTCCAGGGTGAGATCTCTTCCCCTAGGACTTCCCTAAGTCCAAGGTTGTGGGGTCCAAATATTGCTGCTGCCTCAGTAAACACAGCCTTCCCTGACCTCCTGTCCAGGCCTTCCTTACTCTGGGCTGGGAGCCACCTCTGCCACACACCAAGCAGTGGCTGGGAGAGGTCCCTGTGTAGACACCTCAGCTTTGGCAGGTCAAACACTCAGTTCTAAGTGCTTTTGTTATGACTTTCTGCTATCTACTTCCCCTTCTCTAGGCCCTGGATAGGCCCAGTCCCCCCTCCCCCAAGCTGGGGATCCCTATAACCCCCATGCCAAGAAAACCTGGATTCTTTGCCCTGCCCTGCCACGAGTAACAACCCATTTCACTTGCATGGGCTTTTAAATGGATCATCCTGCACCATCCAATTCAATTCTCATCACACTGAGAGGCAGAAAGGATTGAGCTCAGTTTTTCCGGTGGGGAAACTGACTCTTGGAAAGGTCAAGAACTTCCCCAACCACACCAGAGCTCCGAAAAGGAAGCCCACTATTTTCCTCTACCCGAGCACAAGGCTTATGGCAAGGAGTCAGACTGGATATGCCTAATGTTCCTGTGGCATTAGTATCCTACCATTTTCTGAAGCCATGACTCAGAAATGAGTAACTAGATTCCAAAATGGCAATGGAGTAAATGGAAGCTACACTGACACACTTCCAGGACCAAATTGGAATTACAACTAAAATACAGAAAAAAACATCCTGAATAATCAACTGAAGACCAGCTAGAGAGAACCCTGAAAACCAAGGATGGAAAGTGGAAACCGCATAGAGAATGGTAGGAAGTGTGGAGGCCCAAAAGGGCTGGCTGGGCTCTCACAAACAGCAGCTGAAGTTCCAAATGGACATCTCGGCTGTGGGGGGTTCCCACTGAGAAGTCTGGGGTATAAATGCCAAGCTGAGCTCCCCAGCCTAGAGCACCAGAACTAAGAAAGGTGCCCACATAACTTCTGAAAAGCAGCAGGGTTGCTGTCTGCGAGGGAGAGATGGATGGAAATGAGGCATCCTCTTAAAGGGTCAACAGACAAAATTTCATGTGCATCCACTCACCTTTGGCTCTGGCAGAGGGAGGTCAGAGTGGACTGGAGCTGTATAAGCAGAAGTTAGGGTTGCGGGCTCTGGGGTTAGACCTTGGAAGAGCAATACCCCAATTTCCTGTGCTGAATCATTCCCTCACACTGCAGAGGACATCTTTCTCTTGAGGACTTTGGCTATTCAGGCGGTTTTTGCTATGGAGAAGGCAAAAATCTATTGGAAAATTCCCTTGCCCCAACCTGTGGAGTTTCTGAGGCCCATTAAAGACTGAGAATAACAATCAGCCTGCAGGCAGAAGCAATTGCCCCACCCTGTTGAAAAACCTCTCACCCCACCCTGTGGTTGATAACCTGAAGCAAATCAAGACTGAATACAATCAAACTGCATGCAGAGGCAGGTTTCTGGGGGCTTTGAGTCTTTGCATGATCTAATTTGAGGTGTAGGGCTAGGAAAAGCAGATCTTGGTACACATCTTGGTCCTTTTTAAAGGCACCCAGACTTTGCAGAGGGATCCACAAGCTGTGGTTTGCTGATAGCTACAAACAGGATACTCAGGGCCAGTCAGAAACAGTGTCTGACATTGTCCTACACTAGAGATTGTTAGGTGTAACAGATCTACCTAATACATAGACACAACCCAAACAGGCAGACAAAAAACAAGCCCCAAACAAAAGAACATGAGAATTTTCCAGTAGAACAGCTAAATGAGATGGAGATAAGAAATTTATTAGATATAGAATTCAGAATAATGATGGCAAAGATGCTCAACAGCATGAAAAAAGATATAGTAACTATAAAGAATGACATAACACTAATAAAGAACACAGTGGAAGGAATACACAGCAGATTAGGGAAAGCCGAGGATCAAATCAATGAATTAGAATACAGGGTAGAAAAAAAATCACTTAATCAGATAACCAAAAAGAAAAATAAAACAATTTAAAAATAGGAGGACAGCTTAAGGGAGTTCTGGGATAACAGGAGATATAACAATATTCGCATAATAGGAGTCCCAGAAGGTGAAGAAAGTGAGCAAGGGATAGAGAAAGTGAAGAAATAATGGCATAGAACTTCCCTAATCTGGTGAAGGAAAAAGTCACACAAGTTCAGAAGGCACAGAGAGTCCCAAGCAAGAAAAACCCAAACAAGCCCACTCCCAGAAACATCATAATTAAAGTACCAAAAATTAAAGACAAAGAGAGAATCTTCAAGGCAGCAAGAGAAAAGCAATTTGTTACCTACAAAGTAGCTCCATAAGGCTGTCAGCTGATTTTTCATAGAAACTCTACAGGCCAGAAGGAATGGCATGAAATATTCAAGGTAATGGAAAGCAAGGATCTGAGACCAAGATTACTATATCCAGCAAGGCTACCATTCAAAATAGATGGTGAAATAAAGAGTTTCTTATATTAAAAAAAAAAAAAAAGACTAAAGATGTTTGTCACCACCAAACCAGCACTGCAAGAAATACTAAAGGGACTCCTGAAATGAGCAGAAATAGAGAGAGTGAAACATAAACATAAAGAATTAAAATGGTAATAAATAAGTACTTGTCAATAATAACCTTAAATGTAAATGGTTTAAATGTTCTAATAAAAGCCATAGGGTAGCTGAATGGATATGAAAAGATGACCCAAATATATGCTGTCTACAAGAGACCCACTTCAGAATAAAAGACTCTTACAGGATGAGAGTGAAAGTATGGGAAAAAAATTTCCATGCAGATGGAAACAAAATAAAAGCTGGGATGGTAATACTCACATCTGACAAAATAGACTTCAAAATGAAGGCTATAAAAAGAAACAATAAAGGTCACTACCTAATATTAAGAGATTGATCCAACAAGAAGACATAACCCTTGTAAATGTATATGCACCCAATATAGGAGCACCTAAATATATATTTTTAAAAAAACTTCTAGAGGACTTTAAGGGAGAGATCGACAGCAATACATGCATAGTAGGGGACTTTAACACCCCACTGACTTCACTGGATAGATTTTCTAGGCAAAAAAATAAATAACAAGAAAACAGTGACTCTAAAGGACACACTGTATCAAATGGATTTTTGACAATTATAGAACATTTCACTCCAAAGCTGCAGAATATACATTCTTCTCAAGTGCACATGGGTCATTCTCAAAAATAGACCACGTATTAGAACACAAAACAAGAATCTACAAACTCAAGAAGATTGAAGTCATATCAAGCATTTTCTCAGGTCATAATGGAATGAAATTAGAAATCAACTACAGTAAAAACACTCAAAAACATTCAAACACATTGAAGATAAATAGCATGTTATTACACAATGAATGAGCTACTGATGAGATCAAGAAAGAAATAAAAACAACTTCCTGGAAACAAATGAAAATAAGTGCACAACAACCCAAAATCTCTGGGACACAGCAAAAGCAGTCCTGAGGGGAAAGTTCATAGTATTACAAGCCTACCTCAAAAAACAAGAAAAATTAATAATAAACTATTTAACCCTACAACTTAAAGAATCATAAAGAGAACAACAAGAAAAGTCCAGTGTAAGTAGAAGGAAAGAAATAATAAAGAAACAAAAGTGGTGAAGTAATAACTGACATTATAGAAATACAAAGGATTGTAAGAGAATACTATGAGCAACTACATGTCAACAAGCTGGGCATTGTGGATGAAATGGAAAAATTCCTAAAAAAACACAATCTTCCAAATAAGGAAGAATCAGAAAACCTAAATAGGCCAATAACATTTGAGGAAACTGAAGCAATAATTTAAAAAAAAAAAAAAAAAAAACCTTCCAGCAAACAAAAGCCCTAGTCCAGACAGCTTCACAGGGGAGTTTTACCAAATTTTTAAAGAAGAACACCTATCTTCCTCAAACTATCCCAAAAAATCCAAGAGGAAGGAACATTTCCAACCTCTTTTTATGAGGCCAGCATTATCCTAATTCCAAAACCAGATAAGGACACTACCAAGAAAGAGAGTTTTATAGGGCAATATGTTAATTTTGATGAACATAGATGCTAAAATCCTCAACAAAAGATTAGCAAGTCATATATCATATACCATGACCAAGTGTGATTTATTCCAGAGATGCAAGGCTGGTACAATAATGGCAAATCAATAAATGTGATACATCACAATAACTAAGAAACAAAAATCACATGATCATATCAATAGACACAGAAAAAGCATTTGACAAAATTCAACACCCTTTTTTAAAAAATATTTTTTATTGATTTCAGAGAAGAAAAGAGAGAGAGAGATAGAAACAGCAATTAGAGAGAATCATTGATCAGCTGCCTGCTGCACGCCCCACACTGGGGATCGAGCCTGCAACCTGGGCACTGAGCCTGCAACCTGGGCATGTGCCCTGACCGGGAATCGAATGGTGACCTCCTGGTTCATAGTTAGACACTCAACTACTGAGCCATTCCAGCTGGGCCCAATACCCATTTTTGATAAAAACTTAACAAAGTAGAAATAGAGAGATCATACCTCAACATAATAAAGGACATGTATGACAAACCTACAGCCAACATCACACCCAGTGGGAAAAAACTAAAACCATTTCCCTTAAAATAGGAACAAGACAGGGATGTCCATTTTCACCACTCTTATTCAACATAGTACTGGAAGTCCTAACCACAGCAATTAGACAAGAAGAAAACATAAAAGTCATCCAAATTGGAAAGGAGGAAGTTTTTTGCAGATGACCTGATATTATAATATTATACATAAAAAAACCATAAAGACTCCCCCAAACTCATTATTTGCAGATGACATGATATTGTACATAGAAAACCCTAAAGACTCCACCAGAAAAACTACTAGACCTAAAGGAAGTCCACAATGCAGCACAATACAAAATTAACTCCCTAAAATTGATGGCATTTTTATAAACACCAATAATGAGTTCTCAGAAAGAGAAACTAAATAAACAATCCCATTTACCATAGCAACAACAACAACAAAATTAAGACACCTAGGAATAAACTTAACCCAGGAGGTAAAAGACTTGTACTCAGAAAGCTACATGACATTGAAAAAAGAGATAGAGGAAGATATGAACAAGTAGAAGAATATATGGTGTTCATGGGTTGGTAGAATCAACATCATTAAAATGTCCATACTACCCAAAGCAATCTATAAATTCAATGCATTATCTATTAAAATACCAATGTCATATTTCACAGATCTAGAACAAACACTCCAAACATTTATATGGGACCAAAAATGACCCCAAATAGCCATAGCAATCTTGAGAAAGAAGAACAAAGTTGGAGGGATCACAATACCAGATATTAAGTTATACTATAAAGTCATTGTAATCAAAACAGCCTGGTTCTGGCACAAGAACAGACATATAGATCAATGGAATAGAACAGAGAACCCAAAAATTGACCCAAGCCATTGCACTCAACTAATATTTGACAAAGGAGGCAAGAGCATGCAGTGGAGTCAAGACAGTCTCTTCAATAAATGGTGTTGAGAAAATTGGACAGATATATGTGAAAAAATGAAGCTAGACCACCAACTTACACCATACATAAGAATAAACTCAAACTTAAATGTAAGACATGAAACCATAAAAATCCTAGAAGAAACCATAGGCAGCTAATCTTAGACATCTCTCATAGCAATATGTTTGTGGATACATCTCTTAAGGCAAAGGAAACTAAGGAGAAAAACAAACAAATGGAACTACATCCAAATAAAAAGCTTCTGCACAGCAAAGGAAACCATCAACAAAACAAAAAGGGAGCCCTCTGCAGGGGAGAACATATTTGACAATGATACATCTGATAAAGGGTTAATATCCAAAATATATAAGGAACTCGTACAACTTAACAAAAGGAAAACAAACAATCCAATTAAAAATAGACAAAGAACCTAAAGAGACACTTCTCCAAAGCAGACACACAGATGGCCAAGAGACATATGAAAAAATGCTCAAAGTCACTGATCATCAGAGAGATGCAAATGAAAACGACAATGAAGTATAATCTCACACCTGTCAGAATGGCTACCACCAACAAATCAACAAACAACAAGTGCTGGCAAGAATGTGGAGAAAAGGGAACCCTAGTACACTGCTGGTGCAGCCATTATGGAAAACAGTATGGAGTTTCTTCAAAAAATTAAATATGGAACAGCCATTTGACCTAGTGATCCCACTTCTAGGAATATATCCTAAGAAACCAAAAACACCAATAAGAAAGAATGTATGCACCCCTATGTTCAGAGCAGCACAATTTACAATAGCTAAGATCTGGAATCAGCCCAAGTGCCCATCAGTAGACAGGTGGATAAAAAAGTTGTGGTACATTTGTACCATGGAATACTATGGAATACTATGCAACAGTAAAAAAGAAGGATCTCTTACCCCTGAGACAGTATGGAGGGACCTGGAGAGCATTATGCTAAGTGAAATAAGTCAGTCAGAGAAAGACAAGTATCACATGATCTCACTCATATGTGGAATGTAATAAACAAAATAAACTGATGAACAAAATAGATTAAAAGACATAGAAGCATGGAACAGACTGTTGAATCTTAGAGAGAAGGTGGGGTGGGTGGGTGGGAAAAGATCAACCAAAGAACTTGTATGCATATATGCATAACCCATGGACACAGACAATAGGGTGGTGAAGGCCTATGGTGGAGGTGGGCTGGAAGGGCTCGATGGGAGATAAAAAGGGGACATATGTAATATTTTTAACAATAAAGATTAAAAACAATAAAAGAAATGTATAACCAATCTAGAGAGATGGCCTAGAATAAGGCTGGAACCAGGGCTGAAAGGAGGGCAGACCTAGCTGGCGGCAGAGCGGGAAAGAATTCTGAGCTGTCTTCATCAAACAGGCACCCCCTCTTCTACCCCACCTTCTAATAAAATTGAGAAACAAAGACAGTGGTGGCGGTGGGAGGTAGAAATGCTGTCTTGGTTGCTATAAAGGCTGAGTTGTTTGATATGGCTCCGTGGACCACACCATGCCATCCCCAACCGAGAGCCATGTGGGCTTCCCCACCATCACATGGAGTGGCAGGCTCTGCACACGCAGGTGGCCATGGGGGTCCTGTGAGGATGTGGGTGTCACAGACAGGCCGGGGGTAGCTGGGGCTCTGCACTCAGTCTGGTCTTTAACAGATGAAAACCCAGTGGGAGCTGAGCTGCCCCATGCATTCTCTCCAAGCATCCACTGGACCTGTCTGCACCCCTCCCAGGAGCAGAGAGGAAAGCAGAGATGCCAAGGAAGACACCAAGTGAGCTCCCTCCACGTGGAAGGAGTGGCCGAGAAGGAAGCATCTCAGCAACCCAGGGGCCTGGGCTCCAGCCCTGACCAGTCCACCTGCCTCTTCAGGGGGCCGCCCCAGACTCCTCATGGGGCCACTCAGCCTCAGAGGTCTCCGCCTCTGCCTCACCCGACACTGTCCCCTCCCTGCCCATTGCCCTGGGTTTGGAAGGTGCAGGTGCTGGGGCAACGGGCTCCTTCATTGTCTGGGATGGAGAGCATGATGGGGTTTCTGGAAATTTCTTCTGCTTTGGACCCAGTGTCCAAGAACAACTGTTCCGTGCCTATGTAAGTTAGCCATAGCGATTAAATCACAAAGATATGAACATCCCAAGGGCAGTACAGAGTTCGGAACTTTGATGTTGCAGCACCACAAATGTGTCCTGCATGGTCAGGTTGCCAGTGTGTAGGTCCTCCCCATGTTGGCCACTATTTTACATGTAGCCCAGAGGCTGGCTGAGGCAGCCAACCCCCACATACAGGGAAACTTGGACCAAAAATCATCAATTCTCAGCCTAATCCAGAGGCTGTAATTTCTGGGCTCCCCACAGTGAGTTAATTTCTCATCCCCACCCTGCACTCATCCCAGCTCTCTCCATCCTGCTCCATGCCAGCCTGGCACAGAGCTCAGCCCTCCATGGAGGCCCACGAGGACACATGTGCACTAGCATTCCCCACGTCTGGAAACATGCCTGGGACATATGGCATCCGGGAGAGCACACTGCTTCCTCACTGAGTTCAGTGTAATGAAGGCCTACTGCATGCCAGCCACTGCCCTAGCCTGGGTACAGCAGTGACAGACTCAAACCTTCATGGAGCTTCTGTTTGGTGAACAGTCAAGAGCAGGGCTGTGCTTCTTGCTCACTGCAGGGAGATGGGTCCTAAGACCACTGTGGGCAGTGGCCGTGAGGGAGGCCCAGTCCTGGGCTAAAGCATCTGTTTGTTGGTGTGAGGCCTCTCGTGCCCTCTCCTCCAGCCTCAGGCCTGGCCGAGCCCACAGAGCGAGCCACGGGGTCAAACAGGCTGCAGTGTCCAGGGTCCTCAGACCTGCAGTGGACTCTGCAGAAATGAAAAATAAACTCTTTTAACACAACAAAGACTGTAGACAGCAAGCCTTCTGGGACCTCACTGACTTCCTCTGTCTCCCTCTGAGCATCAGCCACCTGCCCCTGGCCCAGCACAGAAGGGTTTCTACAATGCCCAGCCCCCAGGATCTCAGCCCCTCCTTCCAAAAGCTAAGAAAGTCTCATTTGCAACCTCATTGTAAGAGCCCTGAGGCCAGGGGCTAGGGCTGGAGCCCCTGCAACCGGCCCTACGGTGCTTTAATGAAGACCCTAATCACAGTCAGTTCTCCTTGTGGCACTTGTTGTGTCCAGAAGCGTCACCTTGAACCCCAATCAGCAAACTGAACCTGTGTCCCAAGGGCAAGGGCAGGCCAGGCTTTGTGAGACTCTCCTCCCTTTCCCATTACTAAGCGATACATAACTTATTTCTGTGTGCATTTCTGTTTAAAGACATCTTATTTAGTGCACATTTGGGTTCCTTCACTCTGAGCTCCCAGCCAGCATCACTTAACCCCACCCCACCCCCACTGAAGCTTCGCTAACACATCCACACAGCCCACAGGCAGCTGTGCAGCACTGTGCCTGGGACCGTTCTCAACATTGCCAACAAAAAGCACAAAACTGTAGAAACAGGTGGCACTAAGTCGACTGAGAAAGGGACACCGTTTGCCATCTGAGTGCAGAGCCAGGTGGCAGAGTGCGGTGTGCCCGCCTGGTCCCAAGTGTGTCAGGCCCTTGCCACGCTGCATGTCTGCAATAACCATGGAAGCATCACCAGGAGCAATTTGGGTTATAAACCTAGCAAGCAGGCAAGTCCACAAATAAGGAATCACAGCTAATGAGGACTGGCTGCACGCAGGGTGGAGCACTATTCAGCAATGAAAAGGGAGGAATGGCAGATGCGCGCACACCGGGTGAATCCCAGGCTCTGTGCAAGCAAGAGAAGCCAGTCCCGAGAGGTCACACTACCCATTTATAGCATTCTTGAAAAGACACGACTAAAGCGATGAAAGACAGTTCCGTGGACGCCAGGGCACAGAGGTGGGGTGTGTGGCTCTAGTAATGGGGTGGCTGGAGCGAATTTGGGGGGTGATGAGCCTGTTATGTATCCTGATCACAGTGGCGGTAGCACAAACTTGCACATATGTGAACATGCAGGAAACTGTGCATCAGGAGAGAAACATAATTGCACTATAAGGAATAAAGTGAGGAAGTAAATTTAGTAACGAGTAGCCAGAGAGGCGACACCCCCCGCATTGCAAAATCAGGACTGCTTTTCTCCAGGAAGCGGAGCCCAGGGCCGATGCCTATGGCTCTGAGAGGCCTTCTGGGAGCCAGGGTGGTGCACCTGTGCTTGGGTTCTGGCTCGGGCCCCTGCAAGTGGCCCCGAGCCCACCAGCCGTCCGAGAGGCAACCAGCCCATCCAGGGCCTTCTGAGCCATTCGCAGCTGTTCCTCTGTGCGGAGACCCCACTCCTACAAGGTCCCCTGGGGAACTGGTTTTCATCCTCCTGCAGAGAGATCCCCCTCAGAAGTTCGTGTTGCCCCTAGCAACCAGCTCTCTCTCCAAAGGGCTTTGAATACTGACGGCTTAGGAAGGCTGTTTCTCAGAACTGGTTTCTAAGGACCTCCTATCACAATGTGAACAAAACATTTTTAAACAGAAAATTTATCAAGATTTTAAAACAAAGATTCAAACTATTTTCATCATATTCTGACTACATGTTTGCTGAGTGGCTTGAGGGTGATTTTTATTCTCTCCAAAGGAAGCAAGGAGTGATGGTGGCAGATCATGAAATGCTACCTGTTGTGAGAGAACTATGAGAGGTAAATAGAGATAATGTGATAGCTCTGTAAAATCCCCTAGTAACAGGTCGTGCACATAGGAGGTGCTTAATAAGTGCCAGGGAAAATCAAGACAAATCCCCAAGTCTGAAAGACTTGTACAGTATATCGTTAACACACACACGTGCATTTATTGAGCATGAGCTATGTGGCAGGCTAGTGGTGCCCAGTAAAGAGCCTGCCACATAAAAAGGGTGCTCAATAAATAAATAAAATATGGCCCATGCCTTCAAGGGCTCCAAATCTAATGAAGAGAACAATGTGCATAAATAGTTGTCCTATCAGGTAGAGACACTAGTGCTAAAATAAAATATAAGAAGCATGCTATGGGGAAATGGGTAAGGAGAGGGTGTTAGTCAAGGTGCTTGGCTGCAAGTGACAGAATGAACAGGAACAAGCAACAATGTGTCGGTGCACATGATTTGGAAGGACCTGGGTGTATCCAGAGGCGTATATGGGTGTTGATGGGCAATTCTGCTCTCCTGCAATCTTTGTCCTTCTCTGCTTTCATGAATGTGGTTGTAAGTTTGGAAATGAATCTGGCTTGAATTCCAGCTCTGCTATTTACTAGCGTGAGCTTTTCTGAGCTGCAGCTTCCTTGTTTGTAAACAAGATGGTAGTGATGATTAAAGAAGGGAAGTTATAATTTTTATTGTTGAATGAATCCTATGTTATTTTTTCAGTTCAACAATATTTTCTTTTAATTCTCAAGCACCCATCCACCCATCCATGCATCCACCCATCCATCATCCATCCACCCATCCATGAATTCACCCATCCATCACCCATCTACCTATCCATCATCCACCCATCCATGCATCCACCCATTCATCATCCATCCACCCATCCATGCATCCATCCATCCATCATCCACCCATCCATGCATCCACCCATCCATACATCTACCTATCCATCATCCATCCACCCATCCATGCATCCACCCATCCATCATCCATCCACCCATCCATGTATCCACCCATCCATCATCCATCCACCCATCCATGCATCCATCCATCCATGCATCCACCCACTCATCCATGCATCCATCCACCCATCCATGCATCCACCCATCCATCATCCACCCATTCATGCATCCACCCACCCATACATCCACCCACCCAATATGTATTAAGCATCTGCTCTATTGCAGACAATACGCAATACACTGAGAATACTGATATTGATAAGCTGACTCCCTTACCCTCCAGTTACTTACAGGTAAGTGAGAGTGATGAGACAAACAAATATGAAACACAAAAATGTAAGAAAGGGCATAGAGTACAAATGACTCCTTAAATCTGTATAGAGCTTTTTATTCTTAAAGAACACTATTACACCCAATAGCTCCACCAAAGTCTCATAACAACCTCATCAGACATAGCATCATTCTGTCTTACCAAGGAGGAAACAGTGGCCAGTTGTCAGGAGCATAGCTAAATGCTTGCAGTCGGTGGGAGGTAGGAACAAGTCCCGCTTTCTGTGGCATTAAAAGAAAATGTTTCCTGGGGGAAGGAAAGGGGATTTGTCTTGCTATTACTTTGAAATATAGTGACCAATAAAGATGCTGTGAGCAGCTGTGAATTAAACACGAGAGAGCCGAAGGAAAGCAGGAGGGAGTACACCAATGCCACCAAGTTCTGCACGAACATGGGTGAAAAATGAACGTGGGTGAAGAGTCTGAGTTTGAGCACAAGCGGGCTGCCAGCTGGGGAGAAGCAGCAAGAGTAAAGCATGAGCGGAGTCCCAGCAAAGTGCTGGCATTTCCCTCCCGAATCTTTTTTTTTTTTTATTGATTTTTCACAGAGAGGAAGAGGGAGAGATAGTCAGAAACATCAATGAGAGAGAAACATCGATCAGCTGCCTCCTTCACGTCCCCCACTGGGGATGTGCCCGCAACCCAGGTACATGCCCTTGACAGGAATCGAACCTGGGATCCTTCAGTCCGCAGGCCAACTCTCTATCCACTGAGCCAAACTGGTTTTGGCTTTCTCCCAAATCTTGACAGAAGCCTTGCAGTGTCTGCATTACCAGGGGACACTCAGAATCCTGGCACGGCATAGCCTGCACACCGCACTCATGTCTGCTGCTCATCTCACCTGTGCAGTGCATCTCTCTTTGGGCTGTTAGGACCATCTTTGACTCCACCCTCTCACTCCCCACACTAGCTTTACCTGAGGCAGGTGCTGTAAGCCGTTTGCCCAGGGGACGCAGCCGGCAGGCAGAAAACCTTGAGGCCCAACCAGGTCTGAGGTGTCAGTTCTGGTGCCTTGTCAATCACAAGGCTGCCCTCTGTACCAGATGCCAGAGGAAGGAATTGGCTGTTGGCTTCCCTATGCCCCACCCAGGTCTGACCTGCCCAGACCCATCTTAGGGCACCTTCTCCAGGTCACTCAACTGAGAAGTGATGGGGATTGCACTCCCTGCTGGGCCAGATCAACAAGGGAGGGGCTGGGAGTGGGGGCTTGGATTCAGGGCTCCCAGGAGGCTGCCCACTTCTCCTGTTGGCAGAGGGATCTCTGCTGCCTGTGCCAGAGAGCATGATGCCACCTGGCCTCCTGGAAGCAGAACATTTCCAGGCACAACATGAAATTTTGCTCTTTGGACCAGCATTTTTTTAACCCAAGAAAAACTGTAAAATAGTTGTAGAAAGAAGAGCAGCTAAAATGGAGGAATAAATGGGACATTTTCCCAGCTGGGCAGGCGGATGCTGATTGAGTACAATCAATGCCACCCGCCCGCTAACGAGACCCAATCAGGCAGGGCGATTAGAGACATTCTTCGGAAAGAAGCCGACAGCTGCAGGGAAGTTTCTGCTTTTCTAGAAGGGAGAGCGCGGGAGGGGCAGGCAGGGTGAGGACACAGAGGGAGCGGGAGCAGAAGGAGGAGAAGGATTCAACAAAGCATTGGCACCCGCCAGCCCTTTCTCAGAGAAGGTAAGGAGGAGAGAGGTGGGTACAAGCTCCAGGAGAGCCTGCTGCTGCCTCCATTTCCTCAGATGTTGATTTTCACAGTCATTCCCACTACCTGCCTCCTCCTGCTGGACCAGGCCCTGAGCCTGGGGGTAGGCATGGCCAGGCCCCTGATGAGGGTCACAGCTCCATATGCAAAGCCTGTTGCAGGTTACGAAGCTTCTTCGTGTACACACTCTCATTTGCCTCATAGAAACCTTCAAAAGCAGGCATTTTTAATATTTTCCCTAGTTTGAAGGATGGCTTTAATACAGTTCATTCTAAAACATATTTATTGAACATCTACTTTGCATATAGAATTGGTGTTAGAGTTAAAAAATAATAGTGCCTGCTCTCAGCAAGTTCATAGTCTAATAAGAAAGATAAATGTCACTTTGATGTTTTCTGATAACGATTCCTGTCAGTAGAATGACAGACAACTAATAGATGCAGGAGGAATTTTTCAGTTTAAAAAAAAAAATCATCATTTTGCAAATATCAAAATTGAGGTGAGGATTAGGGTATTTACCACCTCAAAATATCACCCCACAGATTACTTATTAATTACAAGAGGGGAAATGATAAACTTATACTATAAAAACTTGGAAGGCAACACTTAACAAAGTGATAAAAAGTAAACAAGACCAAGACTAGGACCAAGTAAGACCATGGGCCTCCCCGATATGATGCACTGGAAAGAACACGACATAATTTATGTAGAATTCCTGCCAAAAATATGCAGCTAAAATGACCATGAGTAAACCATCACACATATCCAGACTGAGGGGCATTCTACATAGCACTCAGCCAGCACCTTCAGACTGTCAAGGTCGTTAGAGGAAACAGATGCCAGAAGAAATGCTCCATATCAGAGACTGAAGAGCTCTCACAACTGAATGCAACGTGGGTTCCTAGATCAGGTCCCATATCGGGAAAAAAAAAAAAAAACTGCCCTAAAGGACAGTTAGGGGGTAATCTGGAGAAATTTGAGTGTCACTCTATAAGAGCAGAAGCCTATTTGAAGTGAGTAGATGAGTGCATGGCAGAATCCCACCTACCTGACATCACTCATCGATGTCTGAAAGCTCTCTCGTAATTAATTCTTGATGCCCCCCCCCCTGTAAGTCTCATATTTCCCATGAAGCGTGATGTTAGCACCATCTTCCCAGATGCTCAAGCCAACAACCTAGAAGACAGCACTGTTTCTCTCTTTTACCCTCGTAGCCTGTCCCTCAGCAACTCCTGCTGAATTTACCTTCACTGTGTGCTCCACTGAGCCACTGCTACTCCTCACGACCACTCTGGTTCGACCCTATCATCTTATAGGGAGGACTACAAAAGTAAACTCTTCCTTTCCCCTGCAAGCCATCTTTCACAGACGGGCTAAAGACATTTTTTCACTTGTCAGTTAATATGTGTCCTTACCCTGCCCAAACCTCCCCCACATTCCCACTGAGCTTAGAATAAAGTCCTGAAATCTATCTCTTCCCTGGAAGAGCCCTTACGTCCTGCAGCCTCAGTGCTGAGACTTCTGCAAACCCCACAAGAGGGTGCCTGTGAGTGGCTCACCATACAACTGTGTTCCCAATCTCACAGGGGGTCTTTTGGTCAAGTTAGGGCAAAAATGGGACCTGAACACTGGAATGGGACCTATGAGAAGACCCCAGTAAAGCTGAGGACCTTGTACCCCTGAATTCTGCTAAGTTTTCTTTGTAGAAGCAGCTTTTTCATGCCTGCCTAAGGTTTGCCACCTTTGCCTGAAGAACCGTACAGGCCTCCCTAGAGCACCACTGATTCCCCTCAGGACCCATCAACCCTCTTTGCTTCTAAACCCATAACTAGACTCAAGACTCAATAGGCCCAAAGTGTGAGGTGCAAAGTGTGAGCTGCAAGGAGGTTCACTAAGTATCAACATAGCTGCATTTGTTTTCCAGGTTATGCAGAAGGGAACCTGGGCGGGGCTGTTGGGAAACAGATGAGGTGTAGGGTCCAGGAAGAAGAAACATAAAGTTTGGTCAGAGCAGATTTACTGACATGGCCCCTGAGCAGAGATTCTGGGCTCAGTTTTAGCTTGAAGGATGGAAAGGGCTCTAACAGTTTGTTTGCTTAGTTGATTAAAATATGGACCCCAAATGGTCTGCATTACATTAAGTTAAAATGCCAAAACTGCCTTGGTATATAGTAGAGTAAGGTATCCAAAGACTTAGGGAGATTGGAATATTAAAATGAGTTCATCATGTAAGACATATTTACTCTTCCCTCCCCAGGAGGGTCTACAGGACACATTTTCCCCCACAACTGTGAAAAATAAACATATGAGAGAAGCCCCAGCATCATTAAACAGTTCATTAGTCTCTCTTCTCTGTAAGTCAGAAATCACAGTGGGGACTGCTACCTTTGAACTGGGATCTCTACAGGGAAGAGTATAGTGGGAGATTGGGTGACAGGGCTCAAATGTTGGCACTTAATTGCCACAGCCCAGGTGGGCATGGTTATTGTCATGGGCAGCAGGGTCAAAGCAGTAGCCAGAATTGTCTGGCTCTCAGAGACCTATGACATTGGCTTGTTTGTCTTGGTGTCCCGAGAAAAGAAATAGACATGTAGTCTACTCCAGTTCTACTTGGTCTGTATATGCATAGGAGTTCTAAGGAACAAAGTCTGATGTGAAAGGCAAAAACATGGTCACCGTCCCACAGTCAGTCCAAGACGTGCCCCTTTACAGGCTCAGAACACTTTGGGTAGAAGAGAGCCTGGGTCCACTGAGGAAGACCCTGCAACAGTCCAACCCCTACCCTGTCAATCTTTCTCAGCCTTCTCCAAAGAGATGCCAGCCATTTACCAGAGTCACTGTATTGGGGGGAAGAAAAATAATCACATCATTCAGGAATTAGACACTGGCTCTGAACTGACACTAATTCCTGGAGACCAAACATGTCACTGTGGCCATCAGAGTAGGAGTTGACAGAGGTCAGATAATTAATGGATTTTTAGTTTATGTCCCTCTGATAGTGGGCCCAGTGGACTCCGAACCCATCCTGTGGTATTTCCCCCATCCATGGAATGCATTGAGTGGACTACATACTCAGTAAGTGGGAGAGTCCACACACTGTTCCTGTCCTGTGGGAAGAGGCTATTGTGGAGAAGGCCAAGTAGAAGCCACTGGCACTGGGCTACCTATAGAACTAGTAAGACATGCATAGTGCAGCATTCCCGGAGAAAATGCAGAGACAAATGCTACCAATTAAGGACTTGAAATATGCAGATGTGGTGATTTCAACCACGTGTCATTTAGCTTACCTATCAGGAAACAGATGAATCTTGGAGCATGACAGTGGATTATCATAAACTTAGTCAGATGGTGACGCCACAATTGGAACTGCTGTTCCAGAGGTGGTTTTGTTGTTTGAGCAAATTAATACTTCTTCTTGGACCTGGTAAGCAGCTATTGATCTGGCAAAGGCTTTTTCACTATACCTGTTAGTAAGGACCACCAGAAGCAGTTTGCTTACAGCTCACAAGAGCAGCAATACACCTTCACTGTCCTACCTCAGGGGTATGGCAACTCACCAGGCATGTGTTATAACATAGTCGACAGAGATTTTGATCACCTTTCCCTCCCACAGAACAGTACACTGGTCATGTATTTGGATGATACTATGCTGATTGAACCTGGTGAGCAGGAAGTAATAACTGCTCTTGACATATTGGTAAAACATTTGCATGCCAGAAGGTGAAAAATAAATCTCACAAAAATTCAGGGGTTTTCTACCTCAGTAAAATTTCTAGGGGTCCTTATCAAAGAACTCACTTTACAGTAAATTAAGGGTGGCAATGGGCCTGTGCTCATGGAATTTACTGGTCCCACCATGTCCTTCATCATCCTGTAGCATCTGACTTGATAGGACAGTGGAACGGCCTTTTGAAGACTCAGGTGCCAGCGAGGTGGCAATACCCAGTGGGTCTGAAACCAAGTTCCCCAGCATTCAGTGTATGGTGCTGTCTTTCCCGTAGCCAAGATTTATGGCTCTAGGAATCAAAGAATGAAACATTAACTGTTACTCCTAGGGATCCACGAGATGTTTAATAAATCCACTAGATCCAATAAGTGTTTGCTTCCTCTCTCTGTGCCTTTAGGCTTTACTTCACCAGAGACCTTAGTTCCGAATGAAGAATACTTCCACCAGGAGACACAACAATAAATCCACTGAACTGGACGGCTGCCACCGAGCCACATGGGGCTCCTTATGTATTTGAAACAACAGGCAAAGCAGTGGTTACTGTACTGAAGAGATGACTGATCCTGATTACTCAGGAGAATCGGCGTTGCCACTACACAATGGAGATAAGCAAAAGTATGTCTGGAATACTTAGGGCTTCCCTTAGTCCTCCAGCTGCTGTGATTAAAGTCCATGGAAAACTACAACTCAATTCAAGCAGGACTACTAATGGCCAGACCTTCAGGAATGAAGGGTTGGGTCACTCTTATCAGGCAAAGGACCAAGCTAAGATGCTTGAAGAAGACAAAAGGAATGCAGAATGGGTAGAGGAAGGTAGTTACATATACCAGCTACGTCCCTGTGCCCAGTTTAAAAACAAGAAGTGTAACAGTTATGAGTATTTCTTCCTTGTTTTGTGAAAAAGTTAAATATATAAAATTTAATATCAATATATTAATATGTAAATATATTAATATATTACTCTAAATGCATCATATACATATTTGTAATTTTTCCTTCTCTTATCCCATTATCATCTAACATCACGTGTTAATAACAGTTAACTTTCTAGCTCAGTGTTCAAGATTCAAGACGAAGAAGAGTAGACACTGTGTAAGATGGCTTCCGGGGAAAGTGTTGGTATATTTTTGGTTGTTCTCAGAATGGTTGTGTCATTTAGGCACAGTAAGACTTTGCTAGCACCCTTATGTGGATATTAAGTGTGGTTTAAGGAGATGTGTGGGGTACCAGGAGTGATCTGGGATGGTCTTTTTGATGTGTCAGCTTGCCTAGGCTACAGTAGTTACTCAGTAGAACACTAATCTAGATGTTGGTATAAAGATATTATGTGGATATGATTAAAGTCCATAATCAGTTGACTTTAAGGAAAAAAGATTATCCTAGATAATCTGAACAGCCCTGATTTAATCATTTGAATGGACTTTAAAGCCAGGCTCAGGCTTCCCTGAGAGGAAAAGAAATTCTGCCTGTAGACAGCAATTTCAGCCCATACCCAAGAGTTCCTGATAGCCTACCAGACTGTGGGGGCCAGCCCCGACAATCATATATGCACAGTCCTTGTAATAGATCCCTTAGTATGTCTCCTACTTGTATAACTTCTAGGATTGAACTTCACTGATAGAATTGGGGTTCTGGGGGTTTTAAATTGCATAGGACAAGTAGCAGCACTTAACCATCGATAGCAAAAATGGGTGTCATTGCCAAAATAGTTTGCAAGGTCTGAGGCAATCAGCAGGGCTTGAACTGCATGGCTAATTGCTGATGGAGAAATAGAAAGCTACCTATGGTATTGTGCTGCTTGTATAATTAAAAAACAATGACAATCAGGGCTGGCAAGCAAAAGGCTTCCATTATCTTCAATAGTAGAGATGTACAGGTCTTCACTCAGTTTTCAGACTGGGCAGACTCCAGGCACACCAATGAAGTGGAGTCCCTGACTTACTGTGGGAAGATCGTGCAATGTTACTGCAAGTACATATGGTATTACTCTCTAAATCCTTTCCCAAAGTGGCATGAGGACATTTGCCAGGTGACTATGCCCTGAGGAAAAGGAAATACCTTGATTTTTCAAGAACCATTAGACATTGGATTTGAGCTGACTCTGATACCAGGGAACTCAAAATGCCATTGCACTACTCTGACCGGAGCAGAGATTAATAGAGGGCGGATGATCAATGGAGTTTGGACCCGAGCCCATCCTCAATGAGTTCACTGAGCCTATCATGCCATTCTGCAGTTATTTTTGGCATCTGGGAAAGAAAGCCCTTGTGTTGATTCCCTGGCTTGTGGTGGAAATGCTCTGTCGTAGGCAAAGACAGTCAAGGGGAGCCCCTGACACGCCCACTTGCACCTCTGGAAAGATAGAGTATCAGGGATCATGCAGCAACTGGGAGTATTGCATAAGTTACCACCACCATCAAAGGATTACAGGGTGTGGGGGTGATAGTCCACTTCATATCCCTTCCCAATGACTTGGCTTAGCCCTATGAACACCTGGTTGATGATGGTACCCAACTGTAAACTTAACCAGGGAGTAACCCCAGTTGCAGCTGTTGTGGCAGATGTAGGATCTAGAAAGGATTAGATCAATCCAGTTGGAAATATAGCTACTTATCTGACAAACGTATTCTTGATCCCCATCAGTACCAAATATTAAAGAATAGTTTTCATTTACATGGTAAGGGCAGCAGTACTCAGGTACTATATTTCCCAAAAACTATGTTAACTCTTTGCCATACTATAGTGCTAAGAACCTTGTTAATTTTGACATTTTGAAGACCTTCATGAAGCTCCACCATATGATGATTATACTTGCTGGGTATTCTAGATGAGTACTTTTCAAACAATCTGACACTTTTTTTTATCATTCATATCCTTTATTTGGGAGCTTGCTTTGCCTATAAACTCACAGCCAATAAGGCACATTGTTGCAAGATCATGGGGGATGAGGAAGAGACGCCAATCTGAGGGTCCTGGTAAAGGACAAAGTGGGACATTTTCCTGTTCCTCCCTCTCTCCTCCGACTCCAGGAGCAAAGAGCCACAGGTTTCCAAGTCCAGTTGGCCTCCTCTTCACCCCAACCCTTGTTATCAAGCTTCTTTTAAAGCAACACATCTTTAAAAACTAAGTTCTTCTGTTTTTGTTTTGTGTGTTTTTCTTTATCATATGAGTCCACAAAACAATGCTTGGGAAGTCATTCTCAAGAATTCATGTAGAATAGGTGGCCTAGATTAAAGCCTTGGCAAGATTCATGGCTAACCCAAATCAAAAACCCAGCAGATCATGCACAAGCGCAACAGTTCTGGTGAGAAATGACGAGTTACTCCTTGTCGGGTACAGGACCCCAGAGTTGGTCAGTTTAGGAGCCAAGGTCCTTCTGTCCTTGGAAGTATGGGATCAGGTCTGTGCCAGCTCAACACTGCTGCTCTCAGAGGCAACAACAACTACAGATAATTGAAACACAAGACAGAAACCCCAAACCAAGTTTTCCTCTTAGAATTAAAAGATAAAATAGCATTATTCCTCAGTTATTCTTGGCAAATGACAAATTGAAAAACATCCAGAAGGCAATATCTGGGGGTACTGCATCCATTCTCCTAGCAGGAGGGAGAAGGGATTCACACACAGAAAGCACAGATTAGAAAATGTACTGATGGTCATTTGATTCAGGTGAGTCAAGGGCCCTGCACTTCCAGAGGGATGAGAGTTTCTCTAGTGCATATCCGTGGCATACAGAGTGTGCTCCACTCATATTTAATAATCCGTCTGCAATCAGCTTAATTGTCAGGCCATGCAACCAAGAGGAAACCTGATACTTATGGTAACCTCGGGGTGTCCGAACACAAAGAGCATTGCAGAAATCACTGTGCTCTTGAACTGCACACAGACGTTCTAAGCAACTTCTTTCCCGTGGTTTATGGAAGAGGTAGGTCATCTGCAAAAAATAACAGAAGACACACCTGTCACTACAGCCTATCACTTTGCAGAAGAGGCACTCAGGGCAAGAACAGTCGGCACCCTCTCCCGAGGCAGCTCTGGGCTTGGCAAGAGGCAAATAAATATGACAGACTGTCCTGAGCTCCTTGTTACTCCATAAAATAGAAACAGGGTTTTCTGAGCGGCTATCCAGTTCACAGAGTGTCCTACTGAACCAAGGGCTGGTTTGAGAACCTGATGTAATTCACCTTCTACCGCACAGTGTCCTTCATGACGAGACGCTGCACATGGATGAATACTGTCCAAACCACCCGTTGAGGGTAATTAAAAAACAAGGACCACACCCATGACACACAGAAGCAGTCGAGTCCAGGGATACACAACCAAAACAATCCAGATCACACGGCCTTTCTGCTGTTTACATGGTTGGCATTGCTTGATTCATTCAAATACAGGTCTTTCTGACTGAACTTTTTATGAGGGTTCCAGGAACTAAGGCCACCAGAGTGATGGCCGACAGTTTCCCAGAAGAAAAGAGCATCCAGAGAGGTGAGGATTGACAGGATGGAGCCTGTCTGCACACAGATGAAGTTGTAGGGAATCAAACCGATAAGCACAGAGAAGAACTGCCCGATGGGGATGTTCAGAATCAGGGCAGAGAGGTTCAAGAACCAGTTTGGTGTCATGGGGGAAAGTCTCAAAAATAGTAAGAAAAGAAACAAGCTGTTTCTGTTCTCCTCCACCTTCCTCTGCAGCAGGGCCACTTTATCAGGAAAGTATGAGACCACCAGTGGTTTGCCAAACATACTGGAAAGCAAGTAGCAGCATGTGGCACCCGGAGAAGTCAACACACAGCACAGCAGAAGCCCCAGCCATGGCAAAGCACTGGCTAAAACGTTCTGCCTTCAGCGTCCTCGGCGGAGCCCCGTGTGGGTGCGCTGCGCAGGGCAGTTGTGTCAACAGCAAGTACAAGGTGAAGGTGCAGTGGATCAAGACCAGGAGCAGGCGGAGCAGGGGGCGCATCTCAGCGCCCGCACCCCACCTGGACCCTCCGGCTGCGAGGAGCCTGGAAGCAGCGCCTGCACCACGCTGCCCGCAGCCTGAGCCCCCGCCCCCAATCTGACACTTTTATAAACTTCAATAAAAATGAATGACTAAGAAAATAAATTAAAAACAAAGACATATCGAACAAATTTTTAAATTATTAGAGTCAATAGATATAAAATTATATTTCAATAAATATAATCTGAGAAAAATATATAACACAGGGAAAGAATTACAAATGCTGTACACACACTCATTTAAAGTGTACATTAGATTATTAATATAAAAATCACTATTAGACTCAAAACTTCTTGTCATTCTTTGTAACTAAACAAAAGTTATGAGTGAAATATTGATTCCTCTATATTAAATACCTGTAAGCATACTTGTTTCATGCTTGTAAAATTATGTAAATTAGGTTGGATTTATGATAATCCTGCTTGCCAGGAATAAGATATACCTATGGTGATCACTTACTAAAGTATATAAATGTCTAATCACTATTTTGTACACCAAAAACTAATGTAATATTATGTCAACTATAATTGAAAAATAAATTTTAAAAATGTATCTAAACCATTTCTATGACTTAATTATATAACACTCACAGTAGGAAACCAATCTTATAGAGGCACGTGGCCAGGAATAAAAGAGATTTTAAAATCATTCAAGCAAGCTCTGGTTATTATTTTTTACCTTTCTCCAAAATAAAATAAGGGATGCTGTATTTTCGGTCATTCTTCAGTTCTTTGTCAGCAAGTCCCAATTCTTTGTCTTATGAACTGATACTTAAACTTAGATTATATTTTAATAAAAAATATATATTCGTGGTCTTACACACTGGGATTAAAATTGACAAACTAACCTTAAATATCATACAGCACATACACAGTTTGCGTGAGTTCAATAACACCCACACTGGTCTAACATGGTTAAATGAAGTTCACCAATCATGAACTTTGTAGCCACAGCAATGTCAAATTGCTGTAAAGTTTTCTAAAACCTTACCTCTCAATTTCTGTCTTTTTCTCCTTGCAGAATAGTAACATACCATTCACAAACCAACACCAGTCCACAAACCCCACTGCAGCACAACTGTAGATCACTAGTAATAAAAATGAGTGTAACAAATACAGATTCCAGGTAGATGCAGGCTCCTGCCATACATATAATGGACGTTTTAGGATTCTGGTGGTCTGGGGCAGGTTGAGACATTTTCTCTAGCATAAATGACAAGTTCTTGTATTTCACACCCCCTCCTATTAAGAGAAAGACGCACATTGGTATATAAGCTGCACTTTGGAGGACTGCTTTAATCCATTACCAGGGGACTTTCCGCAATAACAGCCTCAGCAGCACATCCAGACTATAGGTGCGAGTTGTCACGCCACTCACACCATGAGAACCAGGGATGGAAAGATTCATCCATAATGCATAAAGGTCTTCTATGGAATCTTTTGCACGCTCCAGCTGGAGAGGCCTTGACAGGCTATAAGGCCCTAGGAGACTGAACCCATGTGGAATAAGGAGCTATGTAATCAGAGCTGCCCATGTGGTGTGGGTGCTATCAGACCCACCAAGTTTTAGAAAGTGGAGTGGGCTGAACAGCAATCCATCATACCAACCTTTTGGGATGAAGCAGAGCAGGTCCGGAAGGTACAAGTAAATGACACTAATAAGTGAGACTCCTATGTCTCCTACATCTATTCACTGATGCTGCTAACCCACTCCACATCTATTACCTCATGGGGTGCAGGAGTTCCTATTACCGACCAAGGTTAAAGGAAAATACCCTGAGGCTGGTTTGTAAAAAGTATAATATGCTAGTACTAGCCAAGAATTGCATTTGCATTAAAGTCCTACTCAAAATCTACTAAAGGAAATTCTCAGTAGTACATGTTCTAATTAGCAGACAAGAAATATTATGCTGTGTCATCCATTGTAGGTGGAGGAAAAGGAACTGAGCTGGGTAAACAGATGCTCTCTTGGGTGGGCACAAGGCATGCAGGTCTCTATAGCCCCTCATGCTCAACAGAGGTCATCCTGTAGGACAAGGTGGGCCAACTTGTCCCCAGCCAACCACTCCTGATGCAGTGATCTCATGAGCAGAGCGACAGTGTGGCAAGGATGAAAACTGCACCTGGGCCCCAAAACGTGGGCTCCCTCTCATCAAAACTGACAGCTATTTCCACTGATGGCTGCCTGACATGGCATAATGAATTTCTCAGGGAGACCAGCTAACCACTTGGAGCCCCTCTGATAATTTTACATCAGACCCCTTTCATATTCTTATTAGATTAATACTCTTTATATATATATTATTGATTTCAGGGAGGAAGGAAGAGGGAGAGAGAAATAGAAACATCAGTGATGAGAGAGAATCATTGATCAGCTGACTCCTGCATGACCCCTACTGGGGATCAAGCCCAGAACTTGGGCGTGTGCCCTTGACTGGAATCAAAGTTGGGATCTTTCAGTCCACAGACTGACGCTCTATCCACTGAGCCAAACTGGCTAGGATGATTAATACTCGATGTGAGTTTTCCTTCCCTGCCTATAATACCTCCACTGGCACTACCATCCAAGGGTATACGGTATGCCCAACTTATCAACACAGTTTCCCATACTACACTGCCTTGGGTCAAAGCTCCTATTTTATGGCAAAGGAGTTGTACCAATGGGCTCATGACCATGACCACAGGGTACACTAGTCTAACCAGGTACCCTATCCCCCTGAAATAGCTATTCCAGTCAAAGAGTGGGCTGGGCTTTAATGCTCCACTTGCCGTGCCAGCTAAGGGTCAGTGCCCTGTGCATTGGACACAGTCCTCCACGATACAGTACATGTGCTGAGCTAATGATCTGCATGGTACTGTACTCCAGTAGCTGGAATCTGTGGAGATGGGAGTCAACAGGCAGGCGTAGGAGTGGTCACTCTGATCCTCACTTCCAGTGGCCCACATGCAGGATGTGTCCTTCCTAACTCTACAACATTACACTCAACTGGGATAGAGGTCCTGATCCCCAGGGTCAAATACTTTCTCAGGGGTCCCAACAAGGGTCCCACTGAATGGAAAGCTATGGTGATCATCTGGCTACTTGGGGTTGCTCGGGTCAATGGACTAACAGGCAAAGAAAGATGCTAATTTAATGGCAGGGAAAGTGTTGACTTAATAGCATGCTAATGCCATGATTTTATGAAGAGTTAGAGTTGCTCTATAAGATAAGGTCAGGAAGGAGTATGTCTGGTGCCCAGGGCATGCACAGGTATGTCGCTTCGTGCTTTTATGCCCAGAGATGACATTTAATGTGCAAGTATAAAAACCACAGTCCAACAGAGGCTGCTAAGGCCTTAGACACCTCATTGATGAGGCTGGATTCTCCTACCAGGCAGAGGGCCAGGAATATCTAGAATAGTGATAGGAGAGGAAGATGATGAATATCAATCACAGCTTTGGGACCAACTAAGGAACAGTAGCTTGCTGCACTAACCACTTGCTTTGAGTCTTTTCAGAGATTGTGACTAGCCTCTACTTTGGAGGGAAGTCTGTAACTTATTGGACTTGTATCTCCACTCAGATAAAAAGGAAGGCATCGTCTTTCATTAAAATGGGGAGAGTTCAGGATAAACAAAGCATAAACATCATGAAGCAATGAACATCGAGCCGCATGTTGTTCTAGCAGAATATGTGCTGGGGAGTGTGCTGAGGGCCCAAGGCCACCTGGAGAAGATGAGGAGGCCACAAATCTGGGGCATCTCCTCTTAAAGAGTAGACTTTCTGCTGCATCCTGTTCATTCTACTGCACGAGAGCTGCAGCATGAGCCTCTGCTCATGGAAAGATGTACGTATACATCGTGGTCACTACCTCAAGCACTAATTTAAACTAGTCTTTAAGCGTATAGTTCAAAGAAAGAATAACACAAAGCAGCCAGTACTAAGTGCCAAAGACATTAATTATAGTCAGACAATGCTTCAAAGCTCCTGAGGAAAGAATACATTTCCAAGGAAGGCCCCGTGGCAGACTCCACCACGAGCTTGAACCTGGTTTTACCAATAACAACTGTCTAGCAGCAGAGGTTGGCAGAGGGCTCTCCCTCTCAACACAGTGGCCTTTCCTTTGGGGGTGGCCCTGTGCCAGCTGCACAGCGAGGAGGGCATTGTGTGCCATGTGAACTCTTACATGATTTGGATGTCAGCCTCTTCCCCAGCCTCCCCCCAGCTGGCTTGATGATCTTTAGGTACAAAGTGGCCCTGGTGGCAGGGAGGTAGGCTACTCTGGAGACTGACAGCAGGCATCTCCTCTCACCAAGGCTGCCTGGCTTTGCATCTTGCCGAGTCCCTGCCCTACCCAAAGCACAGCCCAGATGTGCCTCCTGCACACACCGATTGCCAGGGGACCAGAGGCACTTTGATGGCACTGGACCCCTTCCATCATGCAGGGCCCAGCGCTGGCCTCACTGAGGGGGACACAGTCTGGGCTGGGACTTGCCGTCCTGGCTTGTAAGGCTTCTGCTTAGCTCCACCCTCCGTGGGCTTGCAAAAACATATTTTTTACCATCGTCGTCTTTCTCAACATTGCTTCTAATAAAGGGATTCATTTCTCAGCAAAAGCAGCGTGGCACTGGCTCCAGCCTATTGCACTCACTCTTATTATACACCTCATCACCCAGAAGCAACTGGCCCAAATGAATGGCAGACGGAGCTACTGGGGCCTCACTGTGCTTCTAGCTGGGAGACAGCCTCTAAAATAACGGGGTCTGTCTTATGGAACGCATTGTAAACCTTCACTCAGTGACCAATACATGGTGCTGTTTCTTCCATAACTAGGATACAAGCATCTCAGCTGGACATGGGAATGGCTCCTCTCACTATGACACTTATAAACCCACAGGATGTTTGCTTCCTGTCACTGTGACTTAAGCTCTGTCAGAGGTTCCATTTATTTAGAAGTTAAGACTGCCCCTCTGGCTATTTTTTAAAAATATGTTTTTATTGATTTTAGAGACCGGAGAAGGGAGATGGAGAGAGAGAAAGGGAGAAGGAGAGAGAGAGAGAGAGAGAGAGAGAGAGAGAGAGAGAGAGAGAGAGAGAGAGAGAGAGAGAGAGAGAGAGAGAGAGAGAGAGAGAGAGAGAGAGAGAGAGAGAGAGAGAGAGAGAGACATCAATGTGAGAGAGGAACATTCTTGGAACTGGGAATCAAACCTGCAACTTTTCAGTGCATGGGATGATGCTCAACCAACTGAGCCACACCGGCCAGGGATCCCCTCTGGCTATGTTGGGATCCTTGTGCCACTGAAGCTATAGGCAAAAAAAAAGGGGGATTACTCTGCTAGTTGGGATGATTAACAGGAAATTTAATCGCAGAGATGACTGTGTCTGGCCTAAGGGCTTCTCAGGGGCATCCTTCACTAATTCTGTGTCCAATAGTAAACATTCATGAAAAAGCATAGTCATCGAAACACACAGACTCTCAGGAGTAAAGAGTTAGGTCGCTATCATGCCACCAGGTGAAACATTGGCCAGGTGACATTCCGGATGCGGATGATGAAGAATGTGAAACAAGTAGTGCATCTATAGATACGACCTTCCTATATACATGTGCATGTGTAATTCTGTAGATTACATATTATATATACATACATATACTTTAAACTTGTCTTTAAAGTTACACAAACAAGGATTATAGCTGTTATGCGCATTTTCTTCTTTCTTTCTTTCTGTGTGTGTATTATTTCATTTTCTGTCCTCCTTCCCTTGTTACATCATGCAAATGGTTGGACATTAACATTGCAGCTTACTCTTGAAGGAAAAAAGAAATGACAAAGTATAAAAGTATAAAATTATGTTATTTCATGTACAAGAATATAGGTAAACTTAAACTCACCAAGTGGAGATTAAGAAAAGATCCAAATCCCATTACCACAAATATCTCTGTAAGCAAAAATATCTCCCAACCCCACCAAACAGCACTGTTTGACAAAACAAACTACAATAGTCTATTCTGAACCTCACCATGAGATTCATTATAAGGCGACTTGCCCAACGTAACTTAAAATGTTAATGCTCCACAAGGACAAAGAGGAGCACTCGCCTCGATGCAGTTAACACATGGACAAGCTTGTCCGTACAAACCCATCTGGCCACAAAGAGAATCTGAAACACTGTGGGTAGCAATGTGGCCTGGTGATGAGCAGTGCAGCTGTCTCCCGGAGGGGACACGTGACTGCTAGCCCTGGCATCTCCTCATCCCCAGGAGAGAATGAGGGTGTCTTTCTACAAAAGATGCTGCCTCTCATTTGTGATGCAACCATTTGTTATGGCTGCAGGGAGTTCAGATCTGCGTGGACAGGAGTGAATAGATAATGACTACCCAAAAAAGCACCTGGAACAGCCAAACAAGTGTCTTTCCAATTTGAACCTATTTTTACTCTCTGCTTTGTGACACTGGGGCCCCGGCTGTGCCCCTGGCTCCCTGCCAAGACTGTGAGTGGTCCTGGAGGAAGGCTGAGGGCTGGAGAGGGAATAGGAGTGTGGTCCTCTCTGTTCTGCCTGTTGGCTACCATTTCCGGCTCACCCAGCTGTTGACACATGTTTAAAGGCAGCAGTTGAATACTGTCCAACATTTTTCCAATACAGCCTCGTTGGCCCCTCAGAGAAGCCATGCCAGCTGGCGGGACCCCACTCTTTAGAAGGACTGGTTGCAGCCCATGGTACCCCCTCCTCCAAACTCAGGGGCCCCAGCCAAGCAATTTTCTTTCCTCAGAGGTTTCACCTTCAGCTCTGTGAACCTCCTGCAAAAGTCTAGGTTTTAATAACTCCAAGCTCTTCCTTTTGTTCCCCCAGTTCTGGGGGGTGGCGGAGGGTAGCTGCTTCCTGCAGTTGCTACTTCCATGAGACCCTAATTTTCCCTTTTGTCTTTCCAATTAGTGATACGTTTTTCTGAGTCAGTTAACAGTTCCTTATATTAATTTTTTATGTTTAAAATTTTCAAAATACCTGGGATGGCTTCTGTCTCCTGAGCAGACCTGGCTAACATGTCTCCCAATGGGGGTCTCTACAGTGAGATGGCAGACCAATGTGGAAGACCCACCATTGAACCTGGCCTCTGCCACACCCGATGCTCCAGCAACGTCAGAACTGCCTGTGCTCCCTCCCCGCTCATCATGTGGTCTGTCTTTCTGTGTTGTCTACCTGTTCTAGGAGCCATGACAAGACCATCTCTTAGGACCAAAGGTGAGTAATGAGGGGTGGACCTAGAGACATGGATTAGGCCAGGCTCTGAATGAACCACAAGGAATTCTACATGATACTGTTGAGAAGATGGACTCGGAAAGATTGTAAGCTGAGGAATGAAATGGAAATAGCAGTATTTCAGGAGCTACATCTAGATGTTCTTCCAGACCAAAATTTCCCCTCCCCATCTTAGCATTCTTGCTGAGGAAAATCTATGGAGCTCTTCCTTCCTCTCCCTACCCTGCCAGGCATCCCCCACCCTCATTATCACTAGCACAACTACCGCCATTATACCCTGTAGGCCAACCACCCTCACTGTCACTAGCACTACTATTGCCATTATGTTCTATAGATTAACAGAGGACAGGGGAAGGTTGAGAAAAGGGAAGGTTGAGAAAAGGCTGATGGGAGAAGAGTCTGAAAGATAAAGATTGGTAAAAAAAAAAAAAAAGAAAGAGAAGTTAATAAAAGGAGAAATGAGAGAGGGCCTCAATTGAGAATAGGGTATTTCATCAATACATGGACATAATTAATCCATTCAATAACCACAGAGCTATTTGAGAATAGCTTAATTGGCAGCTTGATGCTGTGACTCTACTGGGAGTGAGAAGTCTCATAGGATAGCTGCTATGTACTGAATGTGTCCCCCTTCAAATTCATATGTTGAAATCTTACCCCTCAAGGTGATGGTATTAGGAGGTGGGGTCTTTGGGAGGTGTCTAGGTTATGAGAGTAGAGCCCTCAGGAATAGGATAAGAGACCTTATTTTTAAAAGCCCCAAGAGAGTAACCTTGCCCTTCTTACCATGTGGGGGCACAGAGTGAGGCTGGCAGTGTGCAGCCCAGAGAAGGCCCTCGCCAGAACGGTCATGCTGGCACCTGACCTTGGACTTCCAGGCTCCGCCAGTGAGAAATAAGTGTCTGTTGTTCCTGAGCCACCCAGCTATGGCATTCCATGATAGCGGCCTGAGTGGGCCAAGACAACAACCTCTCTGGGATCTATTCCATTTTTTATAAAACTGTGAATGATGAAACTGGAAAAAAGGCTAGTTATGGAGAGAGCATAGATATAGCTTAAGCCCTTCTGTAAGAACCACAAAGAATAGAGCAAGAGCTTTTAAATAAACTCCCTCCCCAATCCCTGATACCCAAGTTCTCATCCCTTCAGTGAGCACGTAAATGAATCTGCACTGTGCAAGGTGCTGGCCTCACAGTGTTAAGTGAAACGGGTGGTAGGCCTGCCTTCATTGGGTGTACAGTCCAGGTACCATGATGTAAATAATGCAGTGTTAAGTGCCCTAAGAGATCATCAGTGGGGGAATATAAAAGACCAAGAAACTCTAATTAGCAGTGGGTGGAGAGAGAACCAGGAAAAGCTTCGTGAAAAAATGTGGCATTGGACCTCGGTTTGGAAATGTAGGTAGAATCTGAGCAGGTAGGAGAGGAAGAAAGACAGGCACTACAGGCAGAAAGCATGGCATAAGCAGAGGCCCAGAGATGGAAACTTTGGGGTGCGGGTGAAGAAGAGCAAGTAGGACTATGTGGGTGGAGCATAAGACGGCCAGGAGGGGCTTCACCTTCCCACTCCACGCCCACCATCATTTCCCCAGCCTCACCCTCTGGAGTTACCCTACTCTCTAACTTTTCCATCTCTTGCTACTTCCACCTCCCCATCGCTGCCCCCAGGGAACCCTCAATCAGAATAGAGGGATTTATGAGCAGTAGCACTCCCTTCCTTAGATCAATGGCCAAAGATCAATAGCTATAATGCAGAAAATTAATCCATATTCATTAGAATTGAATTGAGCAAATGATATTATAAAAACTCCCTGGAAATCTATAGAAGGGAATTAAAGAGAAAGTTATTCTAATGTCACCACTGTCTGCCAAGCTACAGGTTTAAGAAACTGGTCAAGGGTAGTTCCTATTAATTTTCAAAGGAAACCCGAACGGTCCTGTAGGGGCAGCGCTGTGATGGCCACTCAACGCAGAGGGCATGAAGACCCAGGACCTTTGCCTCTGCGTGGATTCAGAGATCCAGGAAGCAGAATGAACTGAATGAACTCGTGAGCCACCTCCAGTCTGGGAACCGTGTGACTTCCGATTCCTCCTCCCTGACACCAAGGAGCCACCGATGTGCTTCAGGAAAGTCACATGTCATCATTACTTCAACAACAGCTTGGCTCCTGAAGACCAATCTCCCTTCTGGTCCCCTCTCCTGGTCCCAAGAGTCTCTGTTCATTTTCATAGCCAATCCCTACATAACATGTCACAAAACAAGAGCAGACAGATTCACAGGCAGCTTTGGGCTCATGCAGCTGTGAAAACTGGAGAACTCTCAAAGGGAAGGTGCAGGCAGGCCTGGGGGAGGTTTGCAGGCAGACACAGACAGGTGCTGGCCACCAATTCTGGCTGCACCTCCATAAACTGTGGGAAGATGGCATGATCTCTTTGAGGCTTGGATTCTTTATCTGCAGAATAAGGACCGTAATATAATAACTCCAACCTCAACAGGTTACTACAAAGATTGATTAGCATAGTGCATGGTGGAAGTGCTTTGCAAACTGCTATTCAAAAACATTATTATATTGTCCTGAAACTCAAGATGTTCTTCTGAGACGGGTATATTGTTAATGGGATCTGCCAAGGGGCTCCCTGAGGTCCATACATGTCTTATACAATTGTCTATTGATATATGTATATGCATTTTGAGGGGAAAGAGGGCCCATGGTTTTGTAAAGATCCTCCAAGAAGTCTGTGACCAGAGAGATTAAAAATTGAGAACCCCTAATACAAGGATAATGAGCAGTTGCTCCCCACCACTGTGCAGAGGAGACCAGAGACATGTGTACATCACAGCAGAAGAGGCCTTACTTAAGAGGAGCCACAGCGAGATGAAGCCATAGAGCCATTGAAGGAAGTGGTGAAATCCTGGTGGTCAGCCAAAAAACGGTCTGGGTGCCGCCTTGCCTGAAGCAGATGGAATGGCAGGCACGCAGCCTTCCATGTTCCCCAACTCCAGGAGCTCGGTCAGCTCCATGTGGCCATATGGCAGAAGCCCTTGGAGCACAATACAGGGTTTGCTCTTCACACACAGGTGCTGCCCCTGGAGGTGAGTGAAGAGGGGCCTTACCGACCACCTTTCCCCCCTGCAACCTAACTCTCAACGCTACAGGAGTCGCAGTTGGTGGCAGCCTCCTGCTCTCCTCCACCCTTTCTGAAACTCCAGCTGCTTCCTTCTCTGAGCATTCTGGGAGAGCATGGATGGGGGAGGGAGGCAAGCAGCTAGATTGCACTTTACCTTATGTTATCTCTTGTTTAGAACCCAGACTCAGGCACAGGGTAGACCACACTCCCTTCGGCTAACACAGGCCTGTCCGGTGTCTCCCTGGGGCCTCTGGGGGCCTCTAGGGGAAAAGTCATCGGGCCCCACTCAGTGAAGGCATAGTTGGCTAAATGTTGTTGTTTTCTGTTTTTATTGCTCATGTCATTTTATTCCCCACTGATGTACATGGGAATTCTGGAGGCCTTTTTCCCAGTGCCCCTACAAGGTAAGAACAGGGAGGATGGCCCCACACTGGGAGGTAGTAAAGAGGTCACCTGTCCTTGCCCAGCCGCTAAAAAACCCATTGCCCTGCTCCCTGAAGGGGCCCTGGGATGGACCTTGGTTCTGTGTAAAGTAGGACGAATGATTCTCCATCTAGAATCAATCCCTTTTGCTCCAACCTTCTGCAGTCTCAGGGCCCCATGAACTATTCTGGGTCCCTTTCCTTCCTCTGGCTTGGATGTACCCTTTTCTGCGGAATTGTCAAGCATTTGGAGGAGGCAATGTGGGCAGAAATGACCACAAAGCTATAGGGAATATTTAAGGAGTCCAACAACCACTCAACACACATTTATTGAGCATCTGCCGGGAAGCAGGAATCATGCAGGCCCACAAAGAGACGGACTTGGGCTGAGCGAGCCCTCCATAGGCCAGCCTCTGAGGACCAAGCAGCCACGTCAAGGCAGTTCCACAATGTTCACCTGTCGGTGTGGCATTTATTCAAGTTGGTCTACAGGGTAAGACCGTGATTTGGGTAAAGGACATACCCCCCATTAGAACGCAAATGCCCTAAGGGCAAAGGGGGTCCAGACAAGTGTTCTGCATTTGTTTATTGAATTAAAAAAGAGTTGTTTATTATCCCTTTAGGTGGTAAAGAGAAAAAGTAAAAAGGAATAGACAGTGAGCATGCAAAACGCTGCTGAAGAATTCTCCTCTACTAACTATGCACACACACTCAAATGCACACAGGCAAGCAAACACACAGACACACATGTGCATACGGATGCATACACATGCACACAGACACACATGCACACACACAGAGAGATGCACCTGTGCATATGTGTACACACATGCACACAGACACACATGTGCACATGCATGCACACATACACATTTAGAGGAAATGCTTGGCTCCCTGCCACTGACTTGAAAACCCAGCTTCAGGAGACAATTAAATGTTATCTTTACATCTCAGTATTTGCTTTTCAAATCCAAACAGCCCCAACAGGAGCCATTGCTGGCACTTACTTCACTCCTTAAAAACATCCACAGGGGTTTTACTCTTTTAAAATTAAGTCATTGAGAGCAGAGAAGATGCGCGAGGCTGTGGACTGGGACTGGGCTAAGCCCCTGAAACAAGCCTGTGGGAGGCCCCAATTCACTTGCTTAGATGCAGTGTGGGATCTGGCTCCCCGGAGCCTGGGGCCTGGCCTCCCAGGCTGCAACCACCCCAGGGTCTGAAAAGGACAAAGGGGTACTCTCTTGCCAGGCCCGACTCCCCCACAAGAGGCACTGAGTGCCCTGCATTCAGAGGCTTGGCAGAATCATGCAAACTGCCAGGCGTGAAGCTGTCCTTGCTGAGTAGATTAGCCCATCAGGGAAACCGGGCAGGAGTGAGCAGGTGCTGGCTGCCAGGCCCATCACTCTCTGTACTGGCACCAATGACAGTGCTTCTAGACCAGGTTGCTGATGCCTCCCTACACTACCATCCACCTGCCACTAGGCCTCTTTCACATGCACACTCTTGCCTCTTCTCCCACAAGCTGTCCCTACCAGCCTACCCTGCAGGACCTCCAAGCTCAGGGCTGAGGGGTAGGGAACAAAGCCCCTTCCCAGAGGTTGTTTGAGCTGAGGGTGGGCACAGGAGCTTTGCAATGGGCTAATCTTATGCCCTTGAGCCACTGACAATGCGTCCAAGTCTAGGTTCCCATCTGTGAGCAGGCCTTCTCCACAAAACCCAGTCCAGGGACATCAACAAGACAGGCACTCACCAAATGAACACTCCTTGGGGAGAACTGATGAGAAAGCCTCTTCTCACTGACTCAAGCAGCCAGCAGACACCCTGCCTGCGCTTCCTGCAGGCACTGTGTGGACACTGCTGGGGTGCAACCCAGCTCCTGTGAGTTCCTTGACATTGTAGGCAAATTCTATTCTGTGTGCTTTTCCATGGGGCGCGGACCCCTGCCTTTCACCAGCTTCTCCCTGGGTCCTGACCCTCCCTGAAGCAACAGTAATGACTGCCAGTTTACAGGATACACAAAGACAGCAGTCACCAGTGACAAGCTCTGGGACCAGCATGAGCACGAGAGGGTTTGCAGGCATAGAAAAGGGTCCAGCCTGCAGAGCACAGAGCCCTGAAATCAGGATCACTCCCTTGTAGAGCAGACATTACTCGTCCTCATTAACTAACAAGGAAAACGAGGCTCAGGGCGGTCAAGCTACTTGACCAAGGTCACACACATCGGTAGAACTACATTTGAAATCTAAGACTATGATTCCAAGTTCAAGTGCTGGCTTGCTCCCCACCGGCCAGCAGTTAGTGCTTTGACATTTGAGAGTCCAGCTTTGAGAGGTTCCTCCTGTTCTCCCTGGCATGGGGGAGGGGGGCACACAGAGAAATGGAACACCTGCAATGACTGTCTGAATCCTGAATAGCCAGGGGCAGGCTTGGTGGCCAGGCCTCTGGGTCTGGTAGGTGGGGAGGGGGTGAAGCACATCTCTGAGTGCTTCCAGAGACTTTATATAGTCTATTTACCACATCCAAGACCAATTTCCTTTCCTTCCGTTGCTTTGAAGATAATTGAAGGTACTTGCATTGTCTGCCTGGGAATGTAAAAATGCAGCTAACTAATGCTGCAGTCCATGCTTCTTGCTTAATGCTGTGCACCACCCGCCCCAGCAGCTCAAAGGCAGCCTTGAATGACCATTTGGGCAGAGCAGCCCTGCTGGCTACTTTGTTAATCAGCAATGGGGCTGGAGGTTGGGGTGGCCCTCAGGATAATGGCAGGCAGATTGAGCTGTTACACCCAAATGAAATATTTAGTAGCACCATTTGCAGGATCTTGCTGGTCTGAGCAGCACTGCTTGGGGATGGGGGTGGGGGATGGTGCCCACTGGAGCTCCCAGAGCCAGGGGCACTGATTAGCCCTTCCAGCCTGCAAGGAGGGAAGCAGCAGCAGCAGCTCCAGTGCAGGCAGAGAAAATACCGCAGAGAGGAGGAAGGAGGGCACCAGCCAGGGTGTGACCTCCTGGCTGGCACCATCCCCAGGGTAGGCCGGGACTGCCTCCAGAGGGCAGGTTGCCAGGCTTTGCAAAGCCTGCACTGGAGCCCCTTAAAGAACATGAAATTGGGATGTACACCCCCAGGAAGAAAGGCTTCATCCATCCACACCTCTTCGAGGTCCTGATGCTCAGATTATTATGGGAAATGTGACAAGGACTTATGGGGCAAGCTGAAGCTGGGGCTCTGAGTGGAAGAAATAGAAAAGGTGCCATTCTCCCTTTTCTTCCCTCCCAGATCACTCTGAGGACAAAGCGTTCTAGTCCTGTGCACATTATACCACACCGTACTGACGTCCTCACTTCCGAAGTCATGCCACTGGGCAGTAGATGGGACTTTGTAGGGCAGGTATTCACTCAACATTCATTGAGCTCATCACCTCCTGTGATCAGGTATAGCCCACCCCACAGGTATAGAGTCCCTTCCCCAAGTGGCCAACACAGAATGCCTTCACAGATGGAAAATGAATTGCCTATTGTTCCTCATTCAAAAAACCCTTGTTAGAAATAATTCCTTTTAATTAGGCCAAAATGTTTCCATTCAGCTTCTATGTATACCCTTGGCCCTTGTCTCCTCCACTCACTCTCTATCCCCAACCCCCAGTTATTACCAAAGTCACAATAGAGCCCTGCAGATATCTGAAAACAGCCTCCAGGTTCATTCCATATCAGGAGCATGACCAAAATCGAGTTACAATCTGAGGATCGAGGTGGACTGTGGCAATCCTAAGCCTTTGGGATATCAAACTCTTCTCCCTCACATTTATTTGATTCATTTTCGGCTGAATCTCCAGGTAGCAATCATGAAACTGTTGAAAAAAGCAGGTTACAGATTTTGTATATTGACCCCTTACCAGATGTATCATTGGCAAATACATTCTCTCATTCAGCTGGTTGTGGTTTCATTTTGTTGATGGTTTCCTTTCTTGTGCAAAAATGTTTTAGTTTGATGTAGTCCCACTTGTTTATTTTTTCTTTTGTTTCCCTTGCCCAAGGAGTTATATCAGGAAAAAATATTGCTGAGAGAAATGCCTGAGATTTTACTGCCTACATTTTCTCTAGGATTTTTATGGTTTAAAATCTAACATTTAAGCATTCACTCCATTTTGATTTATTCTTGTGTCCAGTATAAGAAGGTGGTCTAGTTTCATTTTTTCACATATCTGTCCAATAATCTCAACATCATTTATTGCATAGACTGTCTTTATCCCATTGCATGTTTTTGCCTCTTTTGTCATAGAATAATTGACCATAAAGGCTTGGGTTTATTTCTGGGCTCTCTATTTTGTTCCATTGATCTTTGTGTCTGTTTTCATGCCAGTACCATACTGTTTTGATTAGTATGGCCTTGAAGTATAGTTTGATATCAGGTAACATGATTCCTCCAACTTTGTTCATCTTTTTCAAGATTGCTATGGCTATTCAGGGTCTTTTTTGATTCCATGTAAATTTAGGGGGTTAATATCCAAAATTTATAAAGAAATTATAAAACTCGGCACTGAAAAACAAACAATCCAATTTAAAAATGGGCAAAGGACCTCAATGCACACTTCTCCAAAGAGGACATACAGATGGCCAACAGAGACATGAAAAGATGCTCAATGTCACTAATCATCAGAGAAATGCAAATTAGAACCACAATGACATATCACCTCACACCTGTCAGAATGGCTTTTGTCAATAAATCAACAAACAACAAGTGTCCAGGATGTGGAGAAAAGGGAACCCTCATGCACTGCTGGTGGGAAAGCAGACTGGTGCAGCCACCATGGAAAGCAGTATGGAGTTACTTCCAATAATTAAAAATGGAACTGCTTTATAACCCAGAGATTCCACTTCTGGGAATATATCTGAAGA
The DNA here is from genome assembly GCA_026230045.1 of Corynorhinus townsendii. Taxonomy (NCBI): domain Eukaryota; kingdom Metazoa; phylum Chordata; class Mammalia; order Chiroptera; family Vespertilionidae; genus Corynorhinus; species Corynorhinus townsendii. The sequence goes on from JAPDVU010000008.1 coordinate 82,049,492, forward strand.
AAGCTGAAATGCTAATTTAAAAGACTATATGCACCCCTGTGTTCGTAGCAGCATTATTTATAATAGCCAATATTTGGAATCAGCCCAAGTGCCCATCAGTAGATGAGTAGAGAAAATATTGTGGTACATTTACACAATGGAATACTACTCAGTCATAAAAAAGAGGTAAATCTTACCTTTTTCGCCAGCATGGATGGAACTAGAGGGTATTTTGTTAAGTGAAATAAGCCAGTCAGAGAAAAACAAGTACCATATGATTTCACTTACATGTGGAATCTAATGAACAAAATAAACTAACAAACAAAAATAGAAACAGACTCATAGCTACAGAGAACAGAATGACAGCTGTCAGGAGGCTGGGTGGGAAAGGTGAAGGGATTAAGCAAAAACAAACTCATAGGCACAAACAATAGCAAGGTAATTACCAGAGAAAGTAGAGGGGGCACAGAGAGGATAAAGGGGGGATAATGGTGATGGATGGAGACTTGATTTGGGGTAGTGAACACACAATGCAGAGTACAGATGATGTATATAAAATTATATACTTAAAACCTATATAATTTTTTTAACCAATGCCACCCCAATAAATTCAATTTAAAAAAAAAAAAGAAAGAAGCAGCTTACAAAATTTCTGTTCTTATCTGGGATAACCTGGTTTGTAGCGAATTCTCCTGCTAATAAAAACAAAAACAACTCTCACAATTATCAGAGAGCTACCCAGGCAGCCAGGACTTAAGAGCCAAAAGGCTAGAGGGAAGGGCGATGAATTGGGGATCACCCTGCATTCAGTATTGCTTTTGAGGTGATTCACTGCTTCACATGAAGTTGCTCAGAGACCCAGAGGATGGGCGGAGGCTGAGGGGACTGGCATAAACGAGAAGCGAGACACCAGAAAGTGAAGCCAAGCTTTGTTATTTGGGGCCCATGAGGCTGAGGAGACATAAACTGAAGCTCGGCACCGCCAAGGCCTCCAGGATCAAAGCCAAGGCCCTGGAGGGAGCCCAGTAGCCAGGGTGTTTCCCGCGGGTGCTGTGCTCCAGAAGCAGCAGCCCAGGGGCTGAGACCCAGCCAAGAAGAGTCTGTCAGGCCAGGAGACTAGAAAGAGCTTTGAGCTGCCAGTTCTCACTTCTGCCATGCCAGGAGGGGTCAAGGCTGGTAGACTGTGCCCCTTCCTAACAGGATCTTCATCCCAAAACAGACCAAGAAATGAAGGTACAGTGGTCGTGTCCGAAAGGGCCGTGGCCACATGCAACCTATTCCCTGTACTACCTGCATTCAACGTGCCCAAGGACAAGGCCTTCAAAAAATACATTATTCAAAACACAGCAGCGGCCCAGCCATGGGGGACTTTTTCAAAGCACATGTATTCAGCTCCTAGGCCTTCCCGAGCTGTAAGAGATCTACGACTGTGTGTGCTATTCACATCAATGGGGCCCATCACAGCAAAGTGGCCACAAACAGCAAGGGGGCCCCTCACGGCAAGGGGGCCCCTCACAGCAAGGGGGCCAGATATCGCTCCTGTGATGCCTGGAACGACCGGACTTCCCCACTCCAATGTGGAGCTGCGGTGCTGTCCTGTGACCTCTGCCAAAGCCATGGGAGCAGCTGAGTCCTATGGGCTGAAGAAAAACTACCCTCTGGAAAAACATTAAATGAAAGCTGTACTTCAAGAAAAGAGATTTTAGTAGACTTCCAAGCTAGGAAGACACGAATGAGAGACCAGCAGGAGAAGGCTTGGCTCCAGGATTTTGTTTGGGTACCATGAAGTGCTAACTCAAAGAGGAGAAGTGAGTAGAGGCTGGAACCGAGCAGCAGAGAGAGGAACACAGCTTCAAGTGCAGGGGTCTCCCCTCCCCTAACTGACTAAGCAAACCTTAACTGGACACACATAATATTTAGAGACTACAGTTTGTCATAAGAATGCTGACATTTGCCCGGCCAGCATGGCTCAATAGTTGTGCATTGACCTATAAAACACAAGGTCAGGGTTTGATTCCTGGTCAGGGCACATACCTGGGTTGCAGGCTCAGTCCCCAGTAGGAGGCAGCCAATCAATGATTCTCTCTCATCATTGATGTTTCTATCTCTCCCTCTCCCTTCCTCACTCTCTCTCTTTTATTTTTTTCCAAATGGCTGGGCATTTTCTTTATCAGAGCATCAACCACATACATTTGAACATAAGCACTTGTTCACTCAGTGGATGGTATTGCCATGGTTGGTGTGCCACATATTTTCGAGCACCTTGAAATGGTTGGGAAGCACCAGGGTGGTGCTCTTCCTCTCTTAAATCAATAAAAATATATTTTTAAAAAAGAATGCTGGCATTTGATAAATAAATGACTAGGCATTCTAGGACACAGAGGGAAATAGCTGAGAACCACAATAAAGAACAGATATTAGAAACAGACTCACAGCTGAACAAAATATTAGTGTTTTCAGACACAGACTTTAAAATAACTATCTTTAGGGAAATAGATCAAAAGGTAAATATTAGAAAAAAATACCCACTTTATAATCTTTTTGTAAAATACAACTTTAGAGCTAAAATATATAGTAAGTAAAATCTATCATTTGGGTTTAACAAGAGGTTGGACACAGCTGAGGGAGGGGCAGCCAGACTGGGAGCAGGAGGAAGATCTTTAAAAGATGGAAATGTAAAAATGAGTATAAGGCATCTGGGACATGGGGGATGTCTCAGATATATGAATTGAACTCACAGAAGAAAAGGAGAGGAAAAATGTGACATAAACAGTATTTGAAGAATAATGGCTGAGAATTCCTTAAGCTGAAGAAAGACATCAAGCCACTCAGAGAACCTCAAACAAGGTCAATGTGCACACCAGCAAAGCCAGGGAAACTCGGAACCAAGAGAGACACGTAAAGCAGCTGGAGAATAAACCCACATCACTTTCAAATAAGTAACAATAAAACATGGATAACTTCTTAATAGAAATAATGAAAGTGGTAAAGTTAATGGTTTTCCATTTATTGTAAAAAAATCAAAGGACTTGTATGCATGCATATAAGCACAACCAATGGACACAGACGGTGGGGGGATAAGAGCTTGTGCTGGGGGGGGGTGGTGGGAATGGGCAAGGAGAGATTAATGGGGGGAAAGGGAGACATATGCAATACCTTCAACAATAAAGAATTAAAAAAAAAATCAAAGATGCATGTTGTAATACTAGGAGTAGCCAGTAGAAGAATAGCAAAAGATTATCCAACTCAGTAATAGAAATAGTAAGAAAAATATACTTGTTTTACTCAAGAGAAGAAAAGAAAGAACAAAAGGAGCATTTAGTAAAAGATACAAATAAAAAACAGTATGTTTAAACCCAAATATATCAGCAATTACATGAAAGGTTAAATATGTTAAATTCTATTAAAAACAGAAATTGTCTTCAAGCTTCTAATTTGACAGATAAGGGTTTAATACCTATTAGCATTTATATTATTCTGAAAACAAATATAAGATTTCTGGATTGGGACAGACCCGTGACTTAAGGTGGTATCTGCATTGAGTCCTCGTGTCCAGTGCTCCCCCTCAGGGCTGATGTAATGAAGCAAGTGATCAGGCCTGTACATGCAAGAAAGAGGGTCTGGCACAACTGGGGAGATTCCCAAACCCTGAGACTAAGTACTAAGTAGAAACAGTCACACAGTTACTTTCCTGCCCTCCTGGGAGAGAGAGGGGGCCCTTGGCTTTCTAATTCAAACACATATCCTCAGGGAAGAGAATGACAAGGTCTCCACTCTGGATTGCAGGTGTTTGGTGCTGGGGTAGATAAAGCTCCTTTTGCTTTGAAAGGGAGTAAATGCTCCATATAAAGGATAAAAATGGCTTCAGGTCTATCACTCTGAGAATTTGAGGAGAAAATGTGTCTGGTAAAAGAAATGCTCCATTATTAGAGCATGTCAATTTTTTTTGCTTAGAAAGACTTAGAAAAATTTAGCTATGCAGAAACATGAAAATATTCATATGTCTTTCCAACAACTATGATAAAAAAATCAACTTTATTCTGTTTATAAGAGATGCATCTTAAATATAAAACCACAGAAGGGGTACAAGTAAAAGAATAGAAAAATATATATCATGCAAACACTAACCAAAAGAAAACTAGTATAGCTATACTTATACCAGATAAAGTAGACTTTAAGGCACCAAGAATTATCAGAGATTTTAAAAAAGACATTTTCTAATGGCAAAAGATTAATTCACCAGGAAGATATAAAAATTATAAATTTGTGTGCACTTCATAACAAGACTTCAAAATATAAAAAATTTCAAGCAATGAGAAATAAAGAATATCTTACTTTTATTTTCAGTAACTGGTAGAATGGACATGAAAAAATATCATAAAAAGGACATAGAAGATTTGAAATATACACTTAAGCCTAATCAAATTAAAACTATTAAACTAATCCTATATAATAAAAGGCTAATATGCAAATCAACCGAACCACTGAATGACCAGTCACTATGATACGCACTGACCACCAGGGGCCAGATGCTCAACGCAAGAGCTGCCCCCTTGTGGTGTGTGTTTCCACAGGGGAAGAGCCACTCAGCCAGAAGCCAGGCTCACGGCTGGCGAGCACAACAGCAGTGGCAGGAGCCTTTCCTGCCTCTTTGTGGCAGTGCTAAGGACCCCTGGGTGGGGGGGAGGGAGAAGGAGGGGAGCAGGCCTAAGCCAGCAGGCAGATATCCCCTGAGGGGTCCCAGACTGTGAGAGGGTGCAGGCGGGGTTGAGGAACCTCCCTCTCACCCCCCCTCCAGTGTACGAATGTCATGCACCGGGCCTCTAGTTTAAAATATATAAAAACAATACACTCAATATTTACCTGGAGTAACAGGTACCAGATGTACCCTCTCCCCTAAAACAACTAAAACATTGAACAGAATGTATTAAGACAATGGTTCTCAAGACTTTGAATATCAGGCAACAAAGAATAGTGATCCTTGAAAGATGGAAAACAAGGGAGGTGACTGAGCCTTATGATTAGCCCCAGTTTTTTGCAGGCTATAGTACAAGAAGGGGAAACCCAGGTAGAATATCCACTAATCTCTCTGAATCTAGAAGATAGATCCAAGTCAGGAGAGACCAAGGCCAACAGAGTTCACTCATAACACAGCTCACTAGTTCTCTCATTCAGGCTTTAACCTTTTTAATTTCTCTGTTTCATTTTGAATAGTGTCCACTGCAATGTCTTCAAATTCACTAACCTTTTCTCATACAGTGTCTAAACCACCATAAACCAACCATCTAAAAGATATAGATGTCTTTTTCATCTCTAGAAATCCAAATTGGGTCTTTTTTATATTTTTCATGTCTCTACTGATGCATAGTATAGTTAAATCTTTCCTCTACCATTTTGAGCACGTGCAATACAGTTTCAGTAATGGTTCTCATGCTCTTAGCTACTAATTCTAAAATTGAGATTAGTATTGACTGTTGAAAATTCTTCTCATTGTAGATATAATTCTCCTGCCTTTTAAAGAGTGTATCTGATGGTTTCTAATTGGATGAAAAGCATTATAAGTTTTATTTCATTGTGTTGGATATTTTTATGTTCCTATAAATATTCTCTAACTTTGTTTTGGGATACAGTTAAGCTATCTAAAAAGAGACTACCCTTTTGGATGTTGGCTTTAGTAGGCTTTATTAGGTAAGACCAGAACAGCATTCAATCTGGGGTCAATTTTCCCACTACTCACGCAAAATCCTTCTGGTTTCCATGAAGTATGGTGTTCACTGTGGACTGTGAAAATGTGCACTATTCTCAGTCCTGCGTGCGTGCTGTAGATTCTTCCTTATAACCTTTCCAGGTGTGTCTTTCCCTGGCTTCCTTGGGTAGTTTTCTCAAAAGCATTCCCATCTGAATACTTAAGATGAACTCTCAGTTCATTCTCTCTCTCTCTCTCTCTCTCTCTCTCTCTCTCTCTCTCTCTCTCTCTCTCTCTCTCTCTCTCTCTCTCCCCTTCTCTCCTAAAATTAAATTGCATTAATTAAAAAAATGTATGCCATAAACCCTTAAGAAATCACTAAAATGGAAAAACAAAGAGTTACAACTGAACTCAACAACAATGATAAAGTGAAATCATAACAAATATTCAATTGATGCAAATAACAGCAGACTTCTTTGGAAAAGCTAACACAACAATATGTAAAAGCATAATGTTTTGTGACCATGAATGTAAGATTGGTTTAACATTCAGAAATCAAAATAATGCATTGATAACAGACTAACCAATACCAACCACATAATTATCTCAATAGACACAGAAAAGCATTAAACAAAATGTCCATCTCTTGTAGAAATTCTCAGAAAATGAAAAATCAAAGAGAACTTCCTCTACCTGATCATCTACAAAAACTTATAGCTAATATTATACTTAAAGAAAAGTTTAGGTATAGATGAATATTCCAGTGAATTATACCATACATTTAAGAAATAAATCTACACAAATCCTTATAGAGAATAGAAAAACTTTGCACCTCCCAATTTATCAGACTAGTATAACCTTGATACCAAAACCTGGTAGTAACATTATAATAAGAAAAACTGCAGATCAATCTCTCTCATGAACATAAATGCAAAAATCCTAAGCAAATTATTAGTAAATCAACTTCAGTGTTATATAAAAAGAATAATATGTTGCAATCAACTTGGGTTTATTCCAGGAAAGTAAAGTTTGTTTACTATTTTATAATCAATCAATGTAATTGTTTGTAACTCACCAATAATACAGTAAAGAAGAAAAAAATTTTACATGACCACCTCAATAGACATAGAATAGTCACTTGATAAAATTGAACACCCATTTATGTTTAAAATTAGAATTTTAAGAGAGCTTACTAAATTAGTCATAGAATGAAACTTCTTTAACTTTATAAAGTATGACTACAAACACCTTGCAGCAAACACCATTTTTTTAATCTTCATCTGAGGCAATCTACAAAATATTATTGATTTTTAGAGAGAGAAGAAGTGGGAGAGAGACAGAGAAACACTGATGTGAGAATCATCAATTCATTGACCCCCAGATGCACCCAACCAGGGATCAAACCTACAACCTTTAGTGTACGGGATGCTCCAACCAACTGAGCCACCCAGCCAGGGCACAAACACTATTCTTAATGAAAAATATTAAAAGACTTATCCCTGATAGCATTAAAGCAATGTTGTGCACTATCATTTTTCTGATTTAATATTGTATTATAGATTCTACCCAGTACAATATAAAAGGGGGAAAAAGGTATAGTGATTTAAAATAAATAAATATATAAATAAATTGGTCACTTTGCAAAGAATGTAATTTTGTATTTGAAAAATCTAAAATAATATGAAGATAAACCAATAAGAATTAAATATTAATTTAGCCAAGTCAAGCAAGGTTACAGCTCAACATGCAAAAAAACAATTGTATTTCTACATACAACCAACAAATAATGAAGAAATATTTTTAAATATGCCATTTTCAGTAAGATCAAATCATAAAATAGCCAGAAATAAATTTTTGAAATGTGCAGCTGTGCAGGACATCTAGGCAAAAACCTGCTTAGTTAAGATCAATTAAAGACATAGATGTTTGAGGAGATATGACATATTTAGTGAATGAAAGAATCAATATTTTAAATAAAATACTATAAAAATCAATTCTCTCAAATTGGTATAAAATTTAATGCCATCCTATATCAAAATCTCAGCATGTTTTTTATTTTGTAGGGATTAACAGGTTCTAAACCTTATATACAAATACAAAGCACTAAAATAGTGAATATATTTTTGAAGAAAAGTAACAAATTGAAGGGTCTAAATTATCAGATATTAAGTATAAAGCCCCAGGAATTAAGACATGGTGGAATTGGCACAAAGTTAGCAAATCCTATCAAATAAAAGAAGAATATGCAAATTGACCATACCTCTGCTACACCCAAAAGCCACGCCCACCAGCCAATCAGGAACGAGTATGCAAATTAGCCCAACCAAGATGGCTGCGGCCACGGAGCAAGCAGGAGGCTTGGGTTTCCCCAACAATGGAGATAGCCAAGCTTTCCACACACCCTGGCCAGCCCTGGACTCCACTCAAGGCTACAAAGTTTCAATTACAGAAGAGAAATAAATCCCAACAAAAATGGCGGCAGCCATGGAGCTGGAGAGAGCAGGAGGCTTGGGTTGCCCCCAGCGATGGAGGAAGCTAAGCTTCCTGGACTGCCTTGGCCTCCACTCAAGGCTACAAAGTTTCAATTATAGAAGAGAAATAAATCCCAGATACCAGGGCCTCCATTTGGGTCAACCTGGGGCACGGCCAGCCTGCAAACAACCACAGGCCCCTTGAGCAGGACGCCCCACGCCCCAAGGGAACCCCCACCCTGATCCAGGACACCCTTCAGGGCAAACCAGCTGGCTCCCACCCATGCACAGGTCTCCATCCTATTAAAAAAAAAGTAATATGCAAATTGACCATCACTCCAACACACAAGATGATTGCCCCCATGTGGACACAAGATGGCTGCCACAAGATGGCCAGCAGGGGAAGGCAGTTGGAAGGGACCAGGTCTGCTGGGGAGGGCAGTTAGGGGCAATCAGGCTGGCAGGGGAACACTTAGACATCAATCAGGCTGGCATGAGAGTGGTTAGGAGGTGATCAGGCTGGCAGGCAGAAGCAGTTAGAGGCAATCAGGAAAGCAGGCAGGTGAGCAGTTGGGAGCCAGCAGTCCTGGATTGTGAGAGGGTGCAGGATCGGGCCTAAACAGGCAGTCAGACATTCCTTGAGGGGTCCCAGATTGGAGAGGGTGTAGGCTGTGCTGAGGGACACACCACCCCCATGCACGAATTTTGTGCACTGGACCTCTAGTGTATAATAAAACAGAATAGGGAATCAAAAAAACAGATTCATACATGCTATCATTTTACTTGAGACAAAGGCGATTATGACAGAACAGTTGGAAATTAACAGTCTTTTGAATAAGGGAAGCTCAATCAACTAGATATTCATAAGGGAAAATAAATAAATTTTGATCCCTACCTCACACCATACACAAAAAGCTATCCCAGACGTACTATTAACAAAAAAAGGGTAAGGTAAAACAATAAAGTTTCTAGAACATAGGAGAATATGTTAATAACCTTGAAATAGGCAAATATTTCTTTAACAGAGCACAATATATACTCACCATAAAGGAAAATATTGATACTGGGACAACGTTAAATTTTAAGACTTCTGTTTATCAAATTATCCCTTAAAAAGGTGAAAAGGCACACACATGGTGCAAGAAGATATTTACAATTATATATTTGACCAAAAAACTCATTTACAGAAAATATAAGACTCCTACAATCAATAAGAAAATTCACATAAAATTCAATTAAAAATGGGGGAAAGGCAACAGGTATTTTACAAAAGAGGATATCTATGTAGCTTATGAGCATATGAAAAGGCACTCAATTTTATTAGTCATTAGGGAAATGCAAAATAAAACCACAATGAGTAAAAATAGAATATTCTATTCACTCACTGGAATAGAAAAAAATTAAAACATTGTAATAACTAAGTTTCAGCAAAAATGTGGAGTAAATGGGACTCTCACAGACTGCTGGTACAAGTATTAATTGATACACCCAGAAGTCTGCTCCTAAGTACACTGAGTGGCCAGATTATTATGACCACCCCATCAGTACTTCGTTGGGCCACCTTTTGTCTTCAATACTGAGGCGATTTTTCTTGCCACTGACTCCACAAGATGTTGAAAGGTGATGCGAGGAATCTGACACCATGCCTGATGAATAGCACTGTCCAGTTCTGTGAGATTTGATGGTTGTGGAACCTGCTGCCTGATGGCTCTTTTAACTTCGTCCCACAAATGCTCAATTTGATTGAGATCTGGTGATTATGGGGGCCACCTAAGCAAGGTAAAGTCTCCCTCATGTTCTTGAAACCACTCCTGCACAGTACGAGCACCTTGGCATGGCACATTGTCTTGTTGGAAGAAGCCATCTCCATTGGGATACACCATCAACATGATAGGATGAACTTGATCAGCAATGATACTTAGGTATGTTGTGCTATTCAGACATTGTTCCACATGAATTAAAGGGCCCAAATCATGCCAGGATAACATGCCCCAAACTATAACACTGCCCCCACCAGCTTGAAGGGTTGTACTCATGCATGTGAGGTGCATGCTTTCATGCTGTTTCCATGAAATTCTCACTCTGCCATCTGCATGATGCAACTAGAAACGTGATTCGTCGGACCACATGACTTTTTCCCAATGCTCGACTGTCCAATCCTTGTGTTCCTGTGCGAATTGGAGACATTTTTATCTTGGTAACTGCAGACTGCAAAGGTGTTCAAACAGGCTTTCGGCTTCCATATCCCATATGATGCAGTGTACGGCTAATTTGCCTACAAACGTCAAGTGGTCATAATAATCTGGCCACTCAGTGTATATACCTAGTAAAAATACATACACATGTGTAAACAAAAAATATTCCTAATAGCAAGCACAATGGGGTGATATGGAGAGTGCCCATCAATAGTAAAATGTGTAAATAAATTGTGATAGTCATACAGTACATTACTACAAAGAATTGGATGCATTATGGCTGCATACAACAGCATGGATGTAACTTACAAGTGTAATGGGGAACAAAAGAAGTCACACACAGAAGAGCATATACTGTTTGATTTTATTTGCACAAACTCAAAAGCAGGCAAAACTCCTCAATAGCAATCAAGTCAGAACAGGGTGAAGTTTGGTGGGTTTAGTGACTAAGGGAGGCGTGAAAGAAGTTTTGGGTACAGGTATTAATCTGTTTCTTAATCTGAAGTAGTTGGTTACATGACAGAGAAAACTCATTGCATTGTACACTTATAATTGTGTGCTTCTCTGCATACATTTTTGCTTCCATTTTTTTAAATGCTTGCCAAGTAATTTTTAAAAAGTCACAACCATCGTCTGCATCATGACTTTATATATGTTAATGCGTATAGAGAATATGTGCTAAACATACATAACTATATATGCCAAAATGCTAGCGATAGTTATGTTTGGATGTTGGTTTATGAGTAATTTTTAATTTCTTCTTTATACCTTTTGTACTGTCTGAATATTTTCAATGAGAATATATTCCTTTCATTAAAAATAAAGCTTTAAATAAAGTTCTAATTTTCAGATGGTAAAATGATATTGTGATTATGTTTAAAGAAGAAAAGAGTCCTAATCTTCCACAAATATATAATTGAAGCATTAACATGTGAAATAACATGTTTAGCAGGGGACAGGGAGAAGTGGGGCATATAGTCTTTTTAAATGGCCATCTGTTGGTAATTGTTGAGGCTGAATTATGGCCCATGGGGGCTCATTATACTCTTTCCTCCACCTATGAGTGTTTGAATAATAAAAAGTTGAAAAACCAACAAATACGGTATTCTTTCATAAACATAGAACTTATGAATGGCAGATATTACCTATAACAAAGCTTTTATGCATCATCTGTATACAGCCAGGGAGAGGGTGAAGTGTGAGAAAAGATTTTTCTCAATACTTGGATGGGGGCACTGGACTCCATCAGGAGTCTACCATGGAGACTGTGTTCATCCCATGTTGAAGGTCTGCTGGGATCCGAGCCTTAGTCAAGCATCTAGCTCATAGCACCACTGCTTCACGGGAAAGAAACCATTATAGATCCCACCTTCCCACCAGCCCTGTGAAGCACATAGTGACTCAGAAATATCTGACCCTTACTCTAGAGCCCATTCTTCTTGTACTTTCTCTTAAGGATGAAGGAGGCGACTTCTTCATGGGGAATCAGGACCTACCTTACAAGTTTCTTGCCTTTTCAAGCCTAGGAGTAAGGTACCAAGGACAGAAATTGGTTGGGAGGTGGGGAAAGGGGAGGCCTAAACTGCCCTAGAGGAAGAGCAGTAGCTGCTGTGAGTTCTGACCAGAGTGAGAGGCCACAGGTGCTGTCTACAGTGGCCCTCAGCCCCCATGTTGGATGTTGTCTGGTTGGCTCTTGTCCTGCCTTTCATCTACTCCTCACCGGAGCCGGGATGTGGATATGATTGTGTCTCCATCTCTCTATGACCAAGCTGAGGAGATTGCCTTTTCTATATCCTCATTTGGATTATGGGTAAAATGACCACCAGCTGAATGTTCAACAAACTTCAAGTACAGGTCAGAGATCTTAATTTCTTTTGAAGAGGGGTGTTAGTAGGATGAGTCGTCAGTAGGCAACTGAGAAATCTTCAACATGGGAAGAAGTCCACCATGGTCCTTTAAAAAATCAGAAGAATTAGGTTGTTACTTTAAAAAGTATGTTTCATTTTGGTTTTTAATCTGAGGGTAACATAGAACTTGAAGACTGATCAAGGATGACACACTAAGGCATTCTCTAGAAAAATCCTGTGCATCAGGGATATAATGAAAAGTCACAAATATGAACTAAATATAAAATTTTAAATTTTCTCATAGCCAATTTAAAAAAGTCAAGAAGGAAGAAATGTGAAATTAATAATGTTTTATTAAATCTAATATATCTAAAACATTATCTTAACACATAATAAACATAAAAATATTAATGAAATATTTTACATTCTTTTGGTACAACATATTGGAATTCAGTGTGTACTTTATACTTAGGGCACTCCCAGTTCAGATGAGCCACATTTTAAGTGGCCAATAGCCGCATGTGGCTAGTGCCTCTTAGGGGACAAGCGCGGCTCCAGAAGCCAAACAGGAAGGTACCCCTTGTGACACTAAAGACTACTACCGCTGAGGAGCTAGGCTTTCAATCATAAGCTTCCCCAAAGCTCCAGCCATGCCCAAGTGCTGGAGAACCCATTGCTCTGTTCAAACCCTAGGTAAGACTGGAGCCACCAGAAGCAATAAGTGGCAATAATTATGAAAGTGGTAAAAATGTTATCAAATTGTCCCCAGTCTTTTTTTATTCATCTTGATGATGGGCTATTTCAATACAGTTAAGTAATGTGTATATTTAAGGAAATTGAAGCGTGAAAGAAGGGGTGCTAATATCTCTTGAAGGTCACCGGAATTCTAGTGGTTACAACCACTGGACCCTTTAATAGTGGCTGCCAAAGTACCCAGAAGAAAATATAATCCCATTTCTTGCTGTAAAACTTTCAGAACAAATCCTAGAAAATTAAAAGAGCTAGTAAAATGCTAAAAAATACCCCTGGAAAAAAATACAGAACAGGATGCAAACTAATTGCAATTTCAAAGCGAGGGCAAGCCCTGGCCATGTGAGTACGCACAGGGTCTGGAGCCATGCTGACCTGGAGCTGTCCCCAGTCCTGATTCCCTCGTCCATAAAATGGGGTCATATCTGCTCCACAGCTGTTAAAGGGTTAAGTACAAAAGAAGGCATTATTTCATATTTTAAATAGGAAAAATATTTAACAGCCTAGATGCAGTGGACAGTGAAGTAAAGCACAGGCACAAAGGAGCAAGGGAGGGAGGCCTCTCAGAGGGCTGGTCCTCCTAGCAGAGGCTTCTCCCAGCGCCACAGCCAAGACTTCGCATCTGTCACTGGTGACCTGCTCACTCACTCAGGAAATGTCCAGAACAGCACATTGGCTCTGGAGTTTAGTCTTGTCCTATCTGTTCACCATTATTCTGGCTTTCAACAGACACATTACTCAATGGCAGGACAGGAACGTTTTTTGAGGAACTAGAGAGTAAATGTGGGCATGCGTCCCGATCACCCAAAGGCGTAGGATCCAGGGAAGCTCCATTATAGGAGTGAGATGATGACATAAAGAGATGGTTACCAAAAATCCTCTGTGACTTTCTGGATTGCCTCTGTGTCTCCCATCTGCACTCCCCACCCCCTGCTTTGGAGCTCCTATCTCTTCCCCCGCTGCCCAGTGCTGAGCAAGGGACATGGCCCAGTGATGAGCCAGGCCTTTCTGAGGCGCATCAGCTAAACAGCACATGGCCTGCTGCACAGCGAGGTTCAGGTGGGAGCCAGACAGCCTGCGGCCAGTGTGCAGCCCGTGCCCGTCTGCATGGGGGGCTTCTGCGCTGCCCAGGAATGGTGGCTGCTAAGGTGCCACCTTGGGTTTTCCTCTTGTAGCCACTTAGCACTGCAGTGGGAGGCTCCATCTGCTCCCGCTTCCTTCCTTCTCGCAGCCCTGGATTCCCTTCTGCTGATCACTCTTCTACAGAAGGCAGGACATGGCCTTGAGCTTCTCCAGGCCTGCTTATCTCGGATAAGCCACGGGTCAACACAGCTCCCAAGACTCTGCTTCTCACACCAGCTTTGTACCTGCTGGTCACACCGTTCACAAGGGTTTAGTAAATGCCAGCCCCCACACTAGGCACCACGGGCCTCCCTGTACATGAGGGGTCAGCCAAGAGGGCAAGTAAGAAAGCCCAGGAACCACCACTTACTGATCCCTCCCAGGTCTCAACAACGCGCCACACACGCATGGCCTAATGTCGCCATCAGCCCAGCTCTGTTAGATAGGAATCATTATCCCCATTTCACAAATGAGAAGTTAAGCAATTTGTAGTGTGAGGGTGATCCCTCCAGGATTGGCAGCATTGATATTCTAATCCAGGTCTCTCTGCATTCACTAGTTGTTCACTAAGAATACTCTCTAAACTTCACATCTACTTGCTGAGGAATTCAAACAACTGTGGATTTCAGGAACAGGCATTCTCCTGTTCCCTGTTGTCACCTCACAACCATTATGATTCTGCCCCTGGTTCTCTGTCTCACACACAGAAACATTCTTCCCCCACCCCCGCTTCCTCCCCGCATCTCTCCAGGTGCCTTCAGGCATCTGCTACTTCCCTCACCCTGTGAGCAGGGCCAGAGAGCTGCAAGGAGCCTCAGTCCAGACTGGAACCTTAACCATCCAAGACCGAAGTCTTTTCAAAACTGAGATGCTTCCAGTGGAAGGAGCCTTTCAACGGAGCCAACTCCCCAAGTCGGGTTGGAGCCATGTCCACAGAGACTCCACTGTCCTTTCCCTCTCCCTCCTCATAGGAAATCCCCAGTCTCCGCCTGCTGGTCTCCTGGGGAGCAGGACTTCACCTGGGAGCCGGCCCTGCCCTTGATCAGCCCCTCCCTGCACTGGGCCCAAGGCCCTCTTCCTGAGGTTTCTACACACTTTCTCCTGCTCTTGAGGGACGTAGAGAACAAGCATGTCCTCTCACTCACAAGTCCCTGAGCAGACAGCTATCATGCTCCTGGGAGCCTTTGGCCTACAGACCAAGATGTTCATTTCCTCCAACCATTCTGCACCAAGCACTCCATCACCTGCCCCTCCTCCCCAGTCACTCTCCACTGAATGCCCTGCAGCCGCAGGCCCCTCTGGCAGTGCACTGTGAAGAGGGGTCACTATTTGCTGCAATCCTTTCTCTCCATCTCTTTCCCTGTCTCCTTCCTCCCACATTCACCACAGGGAAAGAGTTAGATCAAATGCTGGGGCCTCATCCCCAGCCATCCCCACTGGGCTCTGGCAGCCAATTTATTAGCCTCGCTAACAGGGGCACACCTGGGCTCTCCCTCCAGTCCCCTCCTGTGCCTTACAGAGACTTTTGTTACCAGCCATTGTTAGAGGAGGTGGGCACATTAAATTGCCAGGACTTGGAATGGGCTTGGGAACCTTCAGAACTCTCTGGGTATGGGCTATGGGACACCCTGCCTCTTCAACCCACCTGTATTACCTTTATCCAAATACTATGGGACAGTCTAGGACAAATAAGAACATCCAGGTCAACTGCCTCTAGAGCTGGGAGGGGACACTATTTTCAAAGACATTCTTGTTCCCCCTGTACTAGGACTCCTCTTTCTTCAGACACCATGGATGAGTGACCATAAGTGAAGCATCACAGACTTGGGATGGATGGTGATAAAACACCGTGGATTACAACCTGGGATGCTGAGGTTCATGACAAAGTCGTCTGAGGACACCCTGAGAGGTTGTCCTTTGCTCAGAGTTGAAGGAGCATCAGGGAAGTCCATCACCCACATTCTGGGAAGGTCCCTCAGACACAGGGGCACACTTGACATCCAGCCTGAATCTACATGTATATGTCACTCCTGCTCCCCACAGCTACACAGCTAGCCTGTATTACTGCGTGAGAGCCTAGAGAAGTATAAGGAAGAGCAAATTTAACTCCTCCCAGCCTCGCTGTGAGTGACATCGCCCCGGGTCTGGCTAACTTTGCAGAGGAAACATACATATGATCCCAGGGACATCTACATGGGCAGGGAAGGCCGTGGAACCACTGCCTGCTCTACTTAGTTTACACTTATCCTATCCCCAACCCCATATAGTCAGCTAGGGGACCCGTCATACCCTGTGATGGAAAATTCAATTACACTCAGACAGCAAGAGTGCTTCATAGTCTGTCTGGAGTGTTAAGCATACAGTAAAGGTTGCAAGAGGAAGCCCGGAGACAAAGTGCAACTTCAAGGAGGATGCACGTGGGAGGTCTAACTAATCACTGGAGCCAATACAGTTCCTCCAGTCATTCCAACTCTGTCAGCCCAGATAGGATCATGATGGCACATGCTCCCCTGGACTGCAGGCGCCCACCTCCCTCAGACCCAGGTGCCCACCTCCCTCACCTCCTCCCCAGCCAGCACACCCAGCTCTAGGCCCAGTGGCTCAGGGGAGACCATAAGACCAGCCCTTTTCATGTGCTTTCTCTCTTCACCTTTCCGTGGTCCTAGGTTTCCCTCTAAGATCCCATCCCGGCTGAACCAGGGCTTCACTGTGTGCCCCAGGGGCGGTGTCTCCCCCTTCTTGGCCTTGTTTTCTCGTCTGTAAGATGAGGGGCTTGAAACAGATGGCGCCTAAGCCCACTTCCGTGCTGACCGCAAAGGCCCCTTCTGGTTTGGCCATTCTTAGAACCGTTGTGCGTCAGCTGGACAATCAGGCCCCTGGTATCGCTGTGAGGCCACCTTGCCTGTTCCTGTTCACAACCCTTGCCAGCCAAGGGCCCAGTTTCCAAGGCTGGATGCCCATGTGGGTCACCATCAGTATCACCGCCCACCCCTGTTGCCCACACTCACAGATGCTTACTTATGGCCTTGGGAGAGACAAGCAGGCAGGGAAACAGCCATTTCTATGCTAACTGCCCATGTGTGGCCTAAGAGATGGAAAATGGAACTGCAAAACTGTCCAGAAATCAGGGGAACTGGCGTCCTCACCCCTGAAGGCTGAGCTGAGCCCTGGCGACCTGGGTCTGACCTGGAACTTGAGGCCCAGTCTTGGACAGTGAGGGCTCATCATGCTGTGAGGAGAGCTGCTGGCGCTGGAAATCAGAGACCAGTGTGACTCCTACACTGCTGTGCCCACAAATGGGGAAAGCACGTGACCCCTTTAGCGCAGGCGGGGCTCACACAGCCAGCCTGCCCTTGTCCCTCCTTCCCCAAACCAACTCTCCCAAAGGAAGCAAGAATGGCCAATGGAAGAAGCATGATCAGGATCAGGAGACTGAGCTCAGCCAGCTATGAGCTTTGTCCCAGGTTGTCCCCTCTCCGGGCCTCAGTTTCCCATTGGGTGCTAGTCTATATGAACCGGAAGTCTCTTCCAAGCCTAGCCCCTCCTGGGGGGACTGGCAGGCGCATTTACAGTGAGGTGTTCAGGAATGATATGGCTGGAGTTCTTCCCCGCCTAACTGAGCTGTCTCCTAACAAGGAGAAAGACCTGTCAGCAGGATGAGGAGACAATGAGGCAACTGCAGGTAGAAGAACAAGCCAGCTGGTGGACCCTCTTGAGACAGAGAAAATGGGTGTGAAAAGATGTCCTCTGACAAGAATGAAAGGTTTGGTCTAGCGTAGGAACTTGAACCTCACTATTTGACTGTCTCCACCAAACACAGGAAGGAAGAAGGAGAGGGTCATCAGCTTGGACCCCAATCCTTCTGTGGGCAAGTCCAGGAATGATCAAAGCAAGTGCCCCACGCTGTCGCGCTGCTCGCCCAGCACCAGCTTTGTTGTCTGAGTGCAAGTGCGCACTGGGGCAAAGGGCAAGTGGCTTCCTGCCAGTGCCTGGCCTGGGCAGAGGGTGGGGAGGGGCTACTGGGAACACTTTGCATACAAGGGTTAAAAGCAGTGCCTGCCACCCCGAGTGGGGGGGGTGGGGAGGGGGCAGGGAGTGGCATACCAGGTGGAAACAAAACCTACCTGCCTAAGTCAGTGACTTAAAAAGAAGTACAAACTGATTACATGAAGCACACAAGGGGTGCTTCTGGCTGAACTACCTGTGGCCTGCCCAGCCACCGCTACACAGGACACAGACTCCCCTCCCCTGCTCCTTGCCTGGTACAACAATATCCAGTGGTAATGAATTGTTTTTATAATATCATTATAGACCCCAAATTCCATCCATACCATGATCTCATTTAAATTGTGGTACATTTTACTAATAAGAAAACTAGGGCTCAGAGAGGATAGATAAAACACATAGTCAAGATCAGACCGTCAATAATTGGACTCGAAACTAGGCCTCCAACATCTACATCTGGAACTCCTTCCACCATGTCAGAGCTGCTGCCTGGGCTGGGAGGAGCGAGTCAAGCTGGTGAGCAGGCATCCATCGGTGCCTGCGTGGCAGGAGGGCAGTGGGGCCAGCGCCCACAGAGGCCCAGCAGCCCACAGCATGCTGGGAGAGCTTCCGCGCAAAATGGAGCAGGCTGCCAGCATGCTCATTACCCAACCTTATTCCATTTCATAATGAATGGAGCCCCTGGAGGGCCCAGCATGGTGAGGTGGGGTGAGATGGGAAGCGGAGACTATTACGGGATTTTAACCTTCGTCTTCTCTTTCCAGGCCTCTGGAACAGCTGTTTGACAAAATGGATCTGTGCAGACAATCATTTTTGCTGCATTACTTAATATACAGTTGCTCTCGGCAAGAGATATAATTGACTTGCTTAACTAATCAATCTTTCTATAAGCATAGCTGCTTTTCCTCTCCCACTGGGGGAGGGGAGTAGGGGAAAGGGGAGGGAAGAGGAATTGCAAGGAGCAACCTTTGGCATGAATTACAGAGCTCTAACATCCCACTGAGGTGTCAAAGCTGGGGGAAAAAACTGCTGCCAAGCTTTCCCACCCAGGTCCCTTCTCGGTCCAGATGTGGTCTGTGGTGGCCTGGAGTCACGGTCGCCCACACGAAACAGGCACAGTGCCAGAAGTCAAAGGGGCCATGGTCCCGGAATCCAAACTCATCTTCAGTTGTCTTTGGGGTAACTTGCTGTATATTTAGAAATAGGAGTGTATCTGATGACTTGGGACTTGACTCAAATTAAGGAAGGAAGCCGTGAATAAGATCTCACTTGGACTGAGCATGAACTATTCCACCTCTCCCATGTTCCATCTGCCCTCTTCCCAGCTCATTTCCTATCTCCCATTTTGGGGGATCAGCAGTCACCTAGCAAACCCCTCCCAAGTACAGGCCCAGACACATTGCCCACTCTCTAACATGCGCTACATTTGACTCATCTCTTCTCTCGATTTCGAAGAGGGAAGCTCAGCCCTCCTTCCTTTTCTCCTCTTCTCCTCCACCTCTACTCTCCATCACTCCCCACACTTTCACCTACACACACGTACCCACCTGGGTACTGTTGGATTTGGGCCTATCATTCTAAATTTAGAGGAAATGGAATTGCAAGATAAGTCACAGAGTAGAGAAGGTGATTGAGTGAAAATGATGATGGCACCCAGCCAGTGTGGCTCAGTGGTTGAGCATCGATCTATGAACCGGGAGGTCACTGTTTGATTCCTGGTCAGGGCACATGCATGGGTTGTGGGCTCAATCCCCAGTAGGGGGGCATGCAGAAGGCAGCAGATCAATGATTCTCTCTCATCATTGATGTTTCTCTTCCTCCCTCTCCCTTCCTCTCTGAAATAAATAAAGATATGTTAAATAATAAAATGATGATGATACCCAACAGGCAAGATGATGGAATAAAAATAATACCTGCCTTCAGGCTCCTCTCCAACCTGTTCCTAGCACTCCAACCCTGATAAACCCATCTCTTTTTTTTAAATCCTAACTCAAGTATCACCAAGCTGACTGAGGTGCCCCTTGTCTGGCCCCCACCCATGTGCATCAGATGCACTACTTAGATATTATCATTTTTTGTCTACATGCCTGTCTCTCCAACTCCACAAGGCACTTTGTGAAAGCAATGATTTGGTCTTGACCATCTTTGATTTTTTAGTGCCTAGTACTTTGCAGGAAATGTAGTTGGCATTCAATGCAGGATTAACATGGAATTATGAAGTTAAAAATTGCAATGTCTCTATTTTAAGATAATACATTCCTGCCATCCAGTAGGAGACCTCTCTCTAGAGAAGAGACACAAGACCCATCTTCTGTCGCATTGAAGTATTTTATCAATGGAGTGGATGAAATTTGAGGAAGGATGATTACCTAATTTGCATATGACAAAAATTGAAGAAATTAATTGCATGGCAGACCCAGAATCTGACTGTCTGAGAAGGCTAGGACATAAGCCAGAACCACACAGGTGAAATCTAGGAGCATTAAGTACAGAGTTTTACATTTAGGTTCAAAGAATCAGTTGGACAAGGACAAGAGAAAGGAGCTGTCTTGGCAGAGATCCATGAAAAAAATCTTGGTGTTTGAGCTCACCACAAGCTCAATATGGCAGTACACCTTCCAGGAGGAGAAGTTAGAAGAGAAATAATTGTCCCTCTGTAGTCCACCCTGTGGAGACCATCTGGACCACTGGGCTATGCTTTTACTCATTTTAAAAGAAGCAGAGGAGCAACTAGGATACCAAGGAATCTAGAAACAGTGGCAAAGACTCAGGGAGTGTCTGGGAGAAACGACAGCTAGATGCAAACATGAGACCAACTGCTCCTTGGAGGAGGAAGAAGTCAAGGTTTACCTGGCAGAGGAGTTAAAAGGCAGGCACAATAGCCAGAACCACCTGGGCCCAAATCCCAGCTCTGCCATTTGTCAGGTGATAACCTAGGGTGAGTTTCCAGCTTCTCCATACCCCAATTTCTTCATGTATAAAACAGGTATGTTGGTTCTTAGCTTCTGAGTTAAATGAGTTAATGAATGTAAAGATCTTCAGAAAATGCACAAAGTAAGCTCACAATGGATGATAGCTATAATTATGCTATGACTTCACAGGACGGACTAGAACGAAGTGCAGAGGTTACCAGAAGGCTTATTTCAATGGTGTGAGAATTTCTAACAACCAGAACTGCTGCCCACATTGAATGGGAGGCCTGTGAGATGAAGAGTTCCTGGTCATTGGAAGGTCAGATAAGCTAGACTCTGTGGTGGGCCTTCTGCACCAGATAAAGGATAGTACACTATTTCCTTTAAGGTCCCTTCCAACTCTTAAAAACTCTTGGAGTCTACTGGAAGTCCCCTCCCTTCCTTCCTCCTTTGGGGAGCTGAGGAATGTTCCCTTTATATGGGGAGCACCAGAGGGAGTCCACTCTGCAGGGAGGGCTCCAGACCCTCCGTGGTTCACTGCAGAGCCTGGAGCCCCTCTGGCCCCACTGGGACAGACTGACAGCGCCTCCCCAGCAGGTGGGGGGCTTGCTGAGCTCTGAGTGCTCCCCAAAGAGGGGAACTGCAAAGGAGGCAGATAGGCCTTGGCCCCCAAGCTGATGGTGAGCACCAGAAAAGACTGGTGCCTGAGGTACTCCAAAGAAGAGAGAAATGAGATTTAATTATGAGTCACAAGCTCCCCTGCAAGTAGAGGCGTCGCATTCAGGTCTGAGGGTGACATTTCAGGAGGGCCCTGGAAAGGGCTCGCTTTTGCCTTGTGCCTCCACCTCTCAGACAGCCGAAAGCATCGCTTCAGCAGAAAGGCAGCCTGAGCCTGGCCTGGCCCCAGTGAGGACGCACCAGCAGGAGGCGCTGGTCGGATCACTGGCCCAGAAGGTGGGAGTGGTGATGTCCAGGGGCTGCAGCCAGGTCGGTAAAGCTCAGACCCCCTCTGCTTTGGGCCTTGGCCTTAATGAATACGATAAGTTTACTGTTCTCTCCCACGTGGCCTTGAGCCAAGCTGGTTCATCTCTTGGAGCCCCAGTTTCCCTTTTTACAAAATGATGGGCTGTGCTGCTTAACCTCAAAAGCCCTTTCCCATGCAAACACAGTTTGCCAAGAAAACTCACAATCTTGGGGTACTTGATTCTCCCCACAACCCACCCAGGTAGGTAGGCCACATCCTGAAGCTTACAAAAGAGGAAACCTTTGGAGGGGTGACTTCCCACAGTCACAGAGCCAGGAAGCAGAAATGAGACCTACCCATGACTGTTAAACCCCAAAAGGTGGTGTATTTTTCTTTCTCCACCCGTTGTCTTTCTTACTCCGCATGCAGCACCACCAGCGCATTCTTGCCGCAAGTCTTGCAGGGCCTTCTCCTTGATAAGGGGTGAGAGGGATGCACCCGTGAGCTAGGTGGGGGCAAGAAAGGGGACAGAGGCTGCTGAGGGTCAAGGCCAGCTCCACCCAGACAGAAGCTGGATTGATCCTCCCAAGGGGGAGCTTCCTGGCCGGCAGCGAAACTGATCAGGTTTTGATGCTCAAAGCACACATCATTGCTTTGGCACCTCAGCACGGAGCCTCGCTCTGCCAGCGGATGTGATCTTAATGGCATTGTTTATAGAACTGAATGTTCAGACTGATTCTCTTTTCCCTTCCCAGGGCTCTTCTGGGAAGAAACAAACAAATACCCCACCCCCTCCAGGGCAGGAAGCCAGTCCTCCCCCCATTCCCACAGGCAGACAACAGCAGTTCTCCCTGTCCCCTGCAAGCTCCTCCGAAAGTCCCCTGTAATACCAGGGGCCAAGGCCCAGAGCCTCAGATCCCTCCCAATCCTCATCCATGTGCTCCCCTGAAATCTGGGAGACTGGTTAGGAGAACAAGACAAAACAAATGAAACAAAACAAACCAAGAGAAGGCCAGCCCTACGCGGGGCATCTGGGGCTTCTGCTCCTTCAGGCCTCCCAAAGCGGCTCATCTCTGGGTAAACTCCAAGCAGGTGCCTTCCCGTTAGACCAAAGGCCCAGCTCTCTTACCTTTACACACTAACAGAGCAGCTATGAGCTTCTTCCCCCACTCACCCCAGGGCGGCAAGCCCTCCCCAGGTTCTGTGCACAAAAGTAGTCTGCCAGGACGTGGCTACCTTCTTTTTCTCAGTAGGAAACAGCATGCTTTCAGCCACTGAACCCCATCCCATCCCAAATCACTGAGCTCTCCCTGGGGCTTGGAGAGAGCCTAAGAGAACACCCAGTCCAGCTGCCACCACGAGCTAGCTAGACTAGTGCATCCTCTCCCAAACCCAGGCACATGTAGCCTGAGTGCCCATTTACACACTAAAAGGAAGCTTCTGGGACCAAACATACTTTCCTCTCCTGGAATCTGAAAAGCACCCAAAGTACTGCAGTAAAGCAAGATCTTCTGCTGTGTTTAAGCCAAGGTTCTCCAAACTTTTAAACTATGGATTGCTTTCTCCTTGGAATGATTATTGACACTGGAAACTGGGGTTCCATGAAACACAATTCTGGACACTATGGACTAGCTGATTCTCCAAGTGACTTAGAAGTCCTGACAGTTTATGATTCTAAACCTCAACAGTCTCATTTAACGTGACCAAAGTCATGGACAGCTGCTCAGGGTCTCTCTATGTCTCCAAGTTCTCTCACGCTCTATTGCGGGTAACTGAAGTTTCCTCCTTTGCAGTTACCTGCCAAAAGGAGAAGGGATTCCAGGTCTGCACTCCTGACTCTCGGCACTTCTATCCACTGTTTCTACAGTAGCAACACAGCTGCCATGGGCTTTCATGAGTCAGGTTTCAGTTCTGTCTCTGCTGCTGACAACTATGCGGCCTTAGACAAGTCACAAAAGCCCTCTGAGCCTCGGTGTGGCTGCAGAATTCTAAGATAGCTCCTGAGTCTGGGGCAGGTGCCCACACCCTGTGCAATCCCCTCCCCTAGAGTGGGGGGGGGGGCGGTGGGTGGCATCTCACTCATGCTATTAGGTGACTAATCAGTTGACTCTGATTTAACCAAAAGGGAGGTTGTCTTGGGTGTGCCTGTGAGCTGCTTTCTAGAATAAGGAGGCCAGAGCCTCACTGTCACTTTTTTGCTTGTCTTTTCTTACTTTTCTTTCAGGACTGTCCCGTGGTATTAAGGTGGGCTGAGAGGAATCAAGCCTTAAGCCATCATGTAAGGGAAGAAACCTCTCAAGAATGGATTATTAGATTTGACCACCTGCAAGTGAGAAGGTCCTACCAAGCAAGTTTCCAATCACCATTAACCAGGTCAATAGTCAGTTCATTGACAGTCAGCCAAACATGCATTCATTCAATAACAAGCACGTATTGTGTACCAACCATGTAATGAGTCTGTGGTAGGTGCTGGGGGAAAGACAGCATCCTTGCACTTAAAGAGTTCCCAGTGTGTTATGGGTACAAACAACTAGTGACAATAAGATTTCGATCAGGGACCCAGCCTGGAATTGCAGTTCCATAGATCTATTAGGCTGTGAGAATCAAAGGAGAGATGATGACTACATTTCATTGCTGTGGCCATCAGATGCCAAGTTATAGAATTTTTCAAAGAGTTATATTGCCAAGGCTGCCCCCTACATCTGAGGCAATGGCCACTCAGTTACAGGAAAAACAACCTGAATGGAGACAAAGAACTGAATCAGGCATATCTTGCCGATCCACCGAGAAGGACAGCCAGTAGAAGAAAAACATTGAGAGCACTGTGTGTGAGCACTCACTGTTCCCTACCCTGGCAAGAAACAACACAACAAGGTGAAGGGTATAGAATATTTTCAGAGTCATTCTGGCAAATTTACTCAACAGGTACCAAGTGACTCTATGCACCTGGATGTTGTTCTAGAGGCTGGGCATCATCAGAAGACAGACTATGATTCTCTCGCCATAGGACTTACATAGAAAAGAGAGGCAAACAAAGCAATAGACATAATTTAAAGTAAACAAATCAATAGACCTGAAGGTAGTGGAGACCGCAGGTGCAGGGAGGGACTGCAACTTTAAGTGAGTGGTCAGTGTAGTTGACATGTAATATTATCACATATATTTATTAAAGACAACACTTTTCATGGCCTATTAAACTCCACTATAATGTACCTCAGGTTTCCCCTCCATTCCATCAGCCAGATTCAGGTCATCTGAGAAACACAGGTATTAGTTTCCTATTGATGCTGTAACAAATTTCTACAAACGCGGTAGCCTGAAACCACATTTATTTATTATCTTACAGTTCTAGACATCAGGAGTCCACAACTGGTCTCACTGGCTAAGATCAAGGTGTTGGTAGGGCTGGGCTCTCTTTAGGGACTTCAGGAAAGAATTCCTTTTTCTTGCATTTTCCAGGTACTAGAGGCCACCTGCATTTCTTGGCAATGGAGGCTGTTATTTTCACATGCAATTACTCTAACTGGCTCTTCTGCCTCCCCCTCCTCCTGCATTGTCTGGATAGTGCAGGCTCACTCCCTAGTTTAAGGTCAGTTGATTAATTCCACCTGTAACTTAATTTCCCTTTGTCATAGTCACAGGTTCCAAGGATGGGGTGGGGGTATTATTGTGTCTACCACAATGTGTCTCAATTCCTAGCTCAAAGTCAGCACAAGCCACATCTCAGGAACGCTAACTGTCTTCATTCACTCATTCATTTATTCATTCACTTGGGAATCTGGTTTTAGGAATCTGGCCTGGAAGTTGTTCTCCTGCCTCCCCTGCAATGTTTATTTTAGTAATAGATATGTTCTTTTGCCCAGAAATCCTGCAGGAAGTCTGTAATTATTCTGCATCTAGTCTGATACTACTGCTGCTCTGGAAGAATGTGGGATCACATGGGGGTATAGAGAGAGTGAGGAGGGGAGAGACCCCATTTCCCCAGCACCTCTTTACTCCTTCCTTTTGGGATGGAATAGGTATATGGGGTGGGTGGTGGGTTTTTTCCTGACAAACTCTGTTAGCAGGGCTATTTGAATCATTCTAATTATTCCAGAAACCCATTAAATTTCCCAGTGAGGGATGCTGAGGAAAAAAGCAAGGAGAGATTGAGGAGAGGCTAAGAAAGAGAAACAGCAACTGGGCATTGGCTCCTGCTGCTGCTTCTGTGGCTTGTTTAAAACAAGAAAGCAGGGGATGGAGCCAAGGGCAAGAGAGAAAATAAAGACATAGTGTCAGGTCCTGCCATTAGAAATGCAAAGTTCATTAGAAAAGCATTGATTGCAAAGAATTGACTTAGAAGTGATTTGATTGTCAGGCCTACAGTACATCCAAAGAAAATTTTCATTATGATTCAGGATTTGTTAAAAAAGATAAGACAGGAAGGCAGTGGAGCAAGGACACACTGTCACAGCGTCTGTTGTCAGAAGCTCACGCCTGACCTGTGAGCTTCCTCCAGAGGACCATGTCCACTGTGTGATGGGGACCTGGTGCTTTGTTCCTCACTCCCCAGGACCCACAATCTGTGTCCTCTGCAGAAGGGCACAGATGTGTGGGACATGACCTCTCTCATGGGCTCAATGGAACAATGTCCTGTGGCTGCACCTCCCAGTTAAGGGAGACCACACTCCAGCCCGGACATTGACATTGTCCCCTGCAGGGAGGTTACACAGTATGGGGCCTGGTAAGAGTAGGAGGTTCTGTAGCAAGTGTGCCCAGCCATATGCCACCCTGGTCCAGCTTCCCATTGCTCGGAGAGCTTCGCTAAGTCCTCCTAGGCCCCTCCTACTGCACATCTGCCTGAGGTCCTGAAGCCCCTCCCTCTACTGACTTGTTCTGCAGCCTCCTTCTCACGCCTTTAGATCCCTGGAAAGATCCCTGTTTGGGTTCTTTCTGTCTGGGATCCTTGAATAGTCCTTTAGATTCTGGTCTTGATTTCACCTTTCAAGAACATAGATTCTCTGGGAAATCTTGACTTGTCTCTGTCCTGCCTTTCCAGCCCCCAACAGAAGCTGGCTCCTCCATGGATTCTAAAGAGAGCATTTCATCCACTAAAACCACTTGGACACGTCCTATTTTATTTATTGGGCTATTTGTTCTAGCAGGCTCTGCCTCCATTTCTGCACATCAGTTCTGCCCTCTCCCATCCTCCTGCCTCTGCCTCTGCTCTTACCTATTTGCACCCGGCATTCTTTGTTTCCTCTCTTCTCTGACCAACACTACCCTCTAGCTCTTCTTGGCTGTGCACCTGTAATTCTCTGGCCAACTGGCCAACGGCAGGATCTTCTCTGTCACTCAGCTTGAACACTCTCTCCCTCTGCAGGATTTCATGACCTCCTACCCTAATTCTCATTTGTAAAATGAGTGTAATAATAACAACATACCCACCTATCTCAGAGGAGCAACTACAATCACTCACTGTGCCAGTGCTTTGCAAACTTTAAGGGCTGCTTAATTGTAAATTGTTTTGTTTCTTGAATTCAGGAGTTCACAATGAACACAATTTGCATTTTGAAGGCAATTCTCCATGATTCACATTAAATATTTAAGAGATACTTTTGGCCAGTGATTCTCAACTCTAGATGAAAAGTAGTGGTTTCATTGGCCTGGGTTAAGATGCAGGCAAAGCAGTATTGAAAAGCTCCCAGGTGATGGACATTTGCAAGGACAGCCAATGCTTTGTACTTGATTCTACTTTCTACAGAGCTGTCACCCACCTGTCCCTGGTCTAAACTCCTCTCCTCCACCACTTTCTGGCCCACCCTCTTTTCTTGGCTCCCCTGCACAAGGTGGGCCTGTAGAAGGATAACTGTAAGAGGGACAAAGAGTCCTATAACTTGGGAGACTGACAAGAGGCCTGAGGGATGGGAGTTGACACCTGGGAGTTCACTTCTGAGGTCATCAAGTGGCAGGTGAGCGCTTCTCCTCCTTCTAGAAGCAACACAGCTGCAGTAGGATGTCAAACTGCACCTCTGCTTCCTGCTTCCTCATTAAATGCCTCACTTGCATCACCCTAACCCTGGCTCTGCCTCCAACATGCAAATCTGACTCCAGGGTTGACTTTATTCATCCATCCCTGTTCAGCCCTGACCTATACTCATAAAGTCTATTTCCTATTTATATGCTAGCCATGCATGGTAAGATCTATTCTGATTTGAAAGATGCTATAATGTGAACAAGTATAGAATTGATGAAACATAAAACATCACCTGTTGACACAACCTTTTGTCCTCCATCACGAATTCAATGTTCTTCAGCTGGTCCTCTGGGGCTGACCCAACTAAGGCCTCTGGTCTCATCTCATTCTGCAATTCCTGACTCCCTCTAGCTGTTGGCTAAAAACAGAGGGGGAAGCAGTCCTGCTCCATCTCCTCAGCCATCTCCACGCTCAAGAGCTGGTCCCTGGAAGCCATGAACCAGAGGGGCCTGAGGTGACAGAAAAGACCTTCGCTATGACAGCCTCAGCCCCACCAAGATGAGCAAACAGGCCTCACAGCATTCAAGCAGTGTTTCCTGGCACGCATGTACTAAAGGCCAAACACTTAGCCAAACGCCAGGGGTGCAGGATCACTAAGGCTGCTCCTTGACCCCACGCATCTCAGTTCACTCAGGCTAAACAGCTGCCCACCCTAAAGCACTCTACAGTGGGGTGTGATCTAATGGGAGGAGTCTCCTAACTACTGTGTGTTGGAGGCTGGGATGGAAGTCAGGCAAGGCTTCACAAAAGAAGTGACAATGAGCCGGGTCTGGAAGGAAAAGAAAGAAATTAACAAACCAAGAGGAGAACGGTGTTCCACGCAGAGGAGAAGTGTGAACAACAATGTATACATGGTCAAAGCTATAGCCCAGGGGGCTGTGGTGAGGGTATATTGTTGGGGTAGGGATGGGGTAAGGAATAACATGAGGCAGGTGGTGGAAAGTTTGAATGGCAGGCTAAAGAGTTATGCCTCAGCCATAGGGAGTCAGAGAAGTGTCTATGCAGGAGTGTGGCATGCCCTGCAACATACTGAATTGGCTAGGACTTCTGCTAAATGAGCATAGCTCAGAGATCCCCTGACCTCCTATCTTCTCACACTGTTTTCTAGGCTCTGCTCCTGCCCCTGCCTCTGGCAGAGCTGAAATTCCAAAGGTGGCATAGATGCCAGTTCAGAGGGCTTAGCTCGGGGGAAATCCTCAGAAGCACTGACCCAGCTGGCAGCAATGGAATCCAAGCCTGCAGCCAGGGGGGCTGAACTGGGGAGAACTCTTATCAGAACCATTTAGGAAGAGGAAGGGGTCCTGAGCTGGGAGGGGGTGGGGGGAGGGAATATCCACCATGAGCTTCTTGTCACCAAATGTCATATTGATCAGTCTTCCAAAGAGCAAAGCAATTGGCCCCGAGATGTGTGAGGAGAGCTGATTCTCAGGCATCCTGAGTAAAAGCCAGTGATCCTTCTGAAGAGTGAGGTTTGCTTAAAGGAGAGCCAGAAGTGCTGTGATGAGCACATCCATTAATGTTATTACTGCACAGGAACAGTCGCCATGGTGATGGGGCTTTCCTTCCGCGGCTGGGCTGCTCCAGGTGATCAAAAGGGACCCCAAATTATGGTATCCTGTGATTTAGAGACAATTGCAGTGAGAAGAGATTTGGGAGGCTTTTCTCGATGGTCATTTCCTGGAAAAGAAGAGGCAGTGTATTAATTAAGGTAATTCTAGCTGCTGTGACGAATAAACACAAAATCTCAGTGGTTTAACGCAAAACAGGTTTTATTTCTTCCTCTTATGGGGAAGCACTCTGCTTCCAGGAGTCATTCAAGGACCCAGACTGATAAAAGCTCTGCCACCATTAATGTGTGTCTACCCCATGGCCACCCTGGGACTCACAGCCAGACAGCAGCTGTGAGAATATATGCCTGAAAGGTGATTATGAATGAGGCCTGGAACGGGCATGTGTTAATCACTTCCACTCATATTTCTTCTCAGAATGCAGATGCCAGGGGCGATGGAAACGTGGTCCCCAAGTGCACAAAGACTCTCGCTGCAGAAGGGAAGCATGAACCTTTGGTGGACCACTAACTGCCTGCCCTGGGAAGCCTGGTGTACACAGGGGAAAGAGCACTGGACCAGGCGTCCAGGCATAAATGTGTGATCTACAATACATCCCTTTTCTTCCCTTGGCCTCAATGTCGTCATTCCCTACAATGGAGGGTTGGGCTCTATGCTCCCCAGTAGGCTTTGATGACGTTGAGGCTATGCTGTGGGAAAGAAGGAGTGCCCTGCTTCTCGAGGTTCTGCCTGGCAAGGCAGCCTCCTGGGCCTGGGGTCACAGTGCTCTAAGAAGTCTGGACCAGGCTGTCCCGCTCAACTTGGCATCGCACAAATGGGTCCCCAGAGAGGCTGGAAAGTGAACAGCAGAGGAAACAGTAGAGGTCACATGGTTTGTGCCTGCATCGGGGTCCAAGTGTCCTCTCTTGAGTGGGAAGATGCAGGCTGTCTCCTGGGACCACAGGACTGAGCAAAAGGGCTACCTGAGTCACCAAGGTGAGCACTCAATGTGCAGGTAGGAGCTGCTGGAGCTATATGGAAACAAACACACAAACATGGGTGTGTACTCACACACAGCTGCATATGGATGGATACACACAGGCCAGATGGGGCTGGACCTATACACACATTGCCAGCCAGCCATGAATGGTGCACACACTCAGACACAGAGTTCCATTTGGACATTACAGCAGGACCCATGGGGACGCATCATCGGTGCATGTAGATGGACACAGAAGCTCATCTCTGCACAGAATTCTCATCGGCGGCATGTTCAGAGCATTCCCACGGCCATCTGCATAGCTTCCCACAGAGAGACATGCACCCAGGGTCACATCCACAGGAGCACACAATGCAGCTGCCCACGTGACTAACACCACGGTGCATACACAGATGCACTCAGGTCCACAGGAGGAGCGCCTCACAGCTCACCACCTGACCTTGGAGCTGCACAGAAGCTGGGAGTGTCTTCAGCCTGGTCCGCTATGTTGGCCCTGGACGAATCACTTCCTCTCTGGCTTCAGTAGCCTCCTCCCTGGGATATGGGCCTGGGCCAGATCTCTGGATGCCACTTCTAAACTGCCTGATGGACATTCATAATCCCATAGGGAGCATGGCCCCTGTCCACGGCACTCCCCATCTAATGAGAGGTGGGCAAGCACGGTCCAGAAATGACAGGGAGGCACAGAGAGCATCTGGTGTGTGACTAGTAATGGCATCTATGCACACAGGGTTTGAGGAGATAAATGTGGCACCAGCACTCCCCTTAGAGCAGACTTGGCCTCAGCTGGATGGCGTGGAGGCCAAACCTGGCCTCCAGCCTTGCAGAGGGCATGCGGGGGTGGCCTGTAGAGGGCAGGCTTCAGGGGCATTTAGGGAGAAGAGGGCGGTGGGGGCTTTCTCCTGGCCTAAGACTCCTGGGATGAGTCTGCCCAGGAGTCTCCAGAAGACAGAGCCCAGACCTGGAGGCCCAGCCCAGCAACCTGCTGTGCTCTGGCCCCGGGCGCTGCCCC
Source organism: Corynorhinus townsendii (assembly GCA_026230045.1). Classification (NCBI taxonomy): domain Eukaryota; kingdom Metazoa; phylum Chordata; class Mammalia; order Chiroptera; family Vespertilionidae; genus Corynorhinus; species Corynorhinus townsendii. The sequence continues at coordinate 82,080,998 of JAPDVU010000008.1, forward strand.
ACGCAGCCCACAGCAGCCCTCTGGCTTCAGCAGCCTCAGAAAGTGCCTTTGAGGAGATTGTGTACTTTGCCTTCCACTGTCCAAAGCTCATGCCCCTGCAGGGCGACACTGGCCAAGATCAGGACGAGGGTTCCATAGGTGGGTGCTGCTTATGAATGTGCACCCATGTGAGCCGGTGTGCACCCGTGTGATCAGATGTGCACCCTCATGAGCTGTGTGTGCACCTGCGTAAAGACCTGAGTGCAACCACCTGATCAGGTGTGCACCCGTGTGAACTGGGTGTGCATCCATGTGAGGACCCGTGTTCACTCACATGAGCAGGTGTGCACCCACGTGAGCAGGTATGCGTGAGGCTGGGTTGTTTGTTTCCTGCATCTCTGCACACGTGCCTTACTCTATCTGTCCCACAAGGTCTGACTGTTCACAAGTCCGTCCTCACCCACCTGAATCTGCTTGCGTAATGCACATTGAATATGCAAATCATCTGTGGGTAAGTATGCTTTTATATGCTTTTCCCCATGTGTCCCATTCTTGGTTACCCAAAGTGTCCATCTTAAAGGGGAAACCATTTCTGCTTTCTGCCCTGACACAGGGGAGAGTAGTGGAGAGAAACCTCCTGCTCTCCTCCCCACCTGCCTCCCTTCCTTGACCCACTCCTCTCCTGACGTAACTGGTGAGACTCAGAGAAGATGGCATGGTGCCTGCATGGGCGTGCGCAGAGTAGGAAGCTCGCCTCCTCCCCTTTCCGCAGTGAGCCAGGCTCTGCCCAGAGCAGGACCTAAGCTATCTGGTTCTTGGCTTGACTCCAGCCAAACTCAACACAGGAGGGGAGGGAAGAAAGCCAATATGGGCCTCGTTTCTTTAAATCAACTTTGCTAGCAATAAAGCTAGTATTTCAACAAACCTAATATGCTGTCAGTTGTAAAACACACCCCAACTTCAGAAATGTGAAAATGTGCGTCTTTAAGAAGAGATGTAAGGCAGAAGTATTCTGGTCACTACCTTCCTCTTGTGTCTATTTTCACTTGGTTCAGAAATTGGGAGGGAAGAGGGACGCAGTTAACTATTACCCTTGGGTCTCCAGACACTTGTACATACCTGCACATGGGTACCTGTGCCTACACAGCCATGACAGCTGGGCCGGAGCCTGCCCACTTGCGGCCTCTTGTGTGTCCACTGCTCAATGAGGACCTGCATGTACTAGTACATGTGTGGGCCGCTGAGCGTGCGAGGCCTGTACAGATGGGTGTTTCTCTATGGGTGTGTGTGGGTGTGGACGATCTTATGGGCCACCTTGTGTGAATGTGAATCGTATCCCAGGCCTGGACTCTCTACCCAGCATCCCGAGAGGGCACCGCTCTAACCAAGAGAGACCAGAGGACTCCTACCGCTCTCTTGCGCCTTCACTCTCCTGCCAGCTTCTCCCAGGGCCCCTCCCAGACAGGCCTTTTGCCTGTTGAGAACAGCAGGTGCACAGCAATCCAGCAATTAGAATTAATTGTGTCTCCCTGACAAGCCATTACTTCACCAGAACAAGGAAGGAGCTGGGGGGTTGGGGGGTGAAGGGGCACGATGGGGGGGGCGGGGAGAGGGGCGATGGTACAGGGCAGGAACAGGGAGGGGGATTGTTCCCTATATCTCTGGACCAGGTGGAGTTTGGAGCCCCTCAGAGAGGAGCGGGCCTTCGATCTCCTCCCCCACCTTCACTCCTACCCTCCATCCTCTCCTGCCCGCTTTCTCTCCCTTGCCCCTGAGTGTCCAGCTGTGCAAAGGGCGTGAAGTAGATTGGCCCTGAGGAGCCAAGCCCCAGCCCACGGCTCCGGGCAGGGGCATGGGAATGGCTGACAGGAAGAGCTGGGTTTGCTGGTCCTCTGCCCCCGTTCTCAACAGGACACACGATCTGCAGGCCTGAGCAGGCATGGAGCTGCCGCAGACAACAGGCTTCTAGGGGACCTGCCGTGGCACCCAGCAGCTCCCGTCTCTCCAACGCTTCCCCAACCCAGATGGCTCTGATCCTCCAGGATTCAGTTACAAGGAATGTTGACAAGGGGACACAAGGTCCAGAAGACATGGGTCCTTCCCTTGAAGGGCCTAACCCTAACCCACCACGAAGGAAAAGAAATCCCCATAAATGACTCCTAAAAGAGGGCCATAAAAAACTGTCACGAGAGACAGGCCTGCGGGTTCCCTGGGCAGTGAGAGACCACTGCCTTCTGGGGACTCAGATATGCTTCCGGGACAGACACATGGACAACACACAGAACCTAAACGAGGGCTCCAAAGGGAGGAGATGGTGCAAGGGCGCTGGGCCCAGCACATCATGAAGAGGAAGCAAAGGAGGAAGAGGGACAGGAGGAGGCCAGCAACATCAATGGTGACACCAAAACCTTGCCCAGCATCTCCTCTGGGGCCCAGTCTCCGCTCCTTACTGCCTGGCTGAGCCCACCTCTGCCTGCCCAGCCTCACTTCCTGGAATCATTAAGCCAGAGGTGACATCATGAGACAGCCACCGGAGAGGGCAGGGAGAGGTCTTTGGTTCTGACTCAGTTACAGGCAGGATGAGAATGAATGAGAAGATAAGAAAAGAAAAGAAAAAGATAATACTTTGAATCTGTGTAATATGGCCCCCAAAGCACTTTTATATACATAATGTTTATGTTGGCAGAAAAAGGTACTATGGATGGCACTGCAAAATAATGACCAGGCCCAAGATGTACGGGGCAGGGTAGCTAAGGACATGCAGCCAGCCCTGACTCTGCTGTCACACCAGTGCCAAGAAGGACATGGTGGACCCACTTGGAGCCACTGAAGAGGAAGCAGGTGGATGCCCTGAGGAGTAACCTCCCACAGGTGCCTTTCTACCAGGTGCCCAGAAGGACGGGAGGGATGTCCAGCAGAGCTGTGGCCAAGGCCGTATGTTGAGTTTACTTCTGGCTGGAGCTCCACCTCCTCCATCAGCAAACCTTCAGGGACTCCAGAGAACGTGGCCCTCGCACTGTGTCAATGTGCCCACCAGGGTACAGCCACCCCTGGCTGCTCCTCAAACACTGGCAGTCGATATCAGCTGCCTACAGAGCAAAACCGAGCCTCCTATGGTCTGACTTCCCCCAACCTCCCACTCCCAGCCCTGACCATGTCCTTCCTCTGCAACACCAGGAGGCTCGCCATTCATCCCCCAAACTCACCTGCACTCCCTACCTCTGTACCTCTGCTCTTTAGTCCCTCCACCTAATGCATCCCTCTTGCCTCCCTGCTGCCTTCACTTGGGTCTTCCTCCTCCTTCATTCATATGAGAACCCATCTCTCCCTCTGCCTTTCCACCTCAGTGGGCACTTACTGAGCCCACTGCGTGGCGGGGTGATTGATGAACCTCTATCTCCCTCCAAGGGACTGTGGGCCGCATGGGCACGAGGAATGTTGACAAAGGGATCCAGGCCTAGAAGATACAGTTCCTTCCCTCGAAGAGCCTAACCCAGTGGTCGGCAAACTCATTAATCAACAGAGTGACAAACCGCTGCTCCCGAGCCACATGTGGCTCACGAGCCACAGTTTGCTGACCATTGGCCTAACCCAACACAGAAGGAAAGAAATCCCCCAAATAAAGGACAGGCCTCCTTTATTTTGTCATCTCCCCACTCCTCAAACATACACACACACACACACACACACACACACACACACATAGTGAGCACTTGGCTCACACTAATGTTTCATTAGAAAGTCTCAGAGTACTGTGCCCTCCACAGCAGGGCAGGGCCACACCAGTTGGTCCAGGGAGAGAGCCCTGGCAGTTCCCTGGATGGGCCGGGCAGTGGAGCAGGATGGAGGAGTGTGCCCAGGCCTGTTGGGCATGGAAAGCCCTGCAGGAATGGCCCACCTGGAAAACCCCGCTAGCACCCCTTCTCTGCATCTGGTCCTCCCAGGGAAAGAAAGACCCCAAGGACCACTAAGATCCTGGAAATGTCAACACTCCGTGAAAGAGGCCTCCACTGGCCTGCAGGCTCCAGGCTGCCTGCACTCGTGCTAAGGTGCTAAGCACAATAAATAAAACAATGAGGCCCCTGGAAGGCACAGTGAGGCAGCGGCTGGAGAACTGGCCTTTGATGAGTGTGAAAGGCAGAGAAAAGAAAGAAGAATGAGTTTTCTCTTGGGCCCAGGTTTGTTTATCCTGCTTCTCAGAAGATCTGGTGACAAGCTTGATGGTATCAAATGGTCCTACTTGTTTCTCAGAGCCCAGACGAGGCTCCTGCAGGCCAGAGGCACCTGCCTGCAAGGGTACACACTCCAGGGCCCTGGAGTGCTCCTGCTGGGGCAGGGGGAGGCGAGGGAAGAGCAGGAGTCCAGGTTTGAGCCCTCTCTTGAGGGTGCACAGAGGAGGTGGGGGAGCTCCAGGTAAAGGGGGAGTCACAGGTCTGAGGGGCTGTGAGATGCAGCCAGTGGAGCTCCTATGGGAACCCCCTCTGTGGGGGGGTCAAGAGCAGAGTCCTCGCCCCAAAGTCCGGAGTCCAGCGTGTAGACCTGGTCCTGGGTCTGGCCCTCGCTTGCTTGGTGCTAGGCTCTTCCTCTCTGAGCCAAAGCTGAGGCCTCTGGACCCTGCCTGACTCCATCACTCTCCAGGCAGGGGGCTCCACTCACCCTCTCCTCTTCAGCTCGCCCAAAGCCCCATTCTGCAAGGCCTCGCTCCCTCTCAGCTGTCAGGGCACCCAACTGCCTGGAGAGCCTCACTGTGGCACCGTGAGGTGTGTCCCCTCATTATGGAAAGACACAACTTGCTGCTGGGGGCCTGAGTCCCCACCCATGTCCCACCCACAGCTGCCAACCACTACCTGAGCTCATGCATGGCCGATGCTGTAGATGTGCTCTCCTGCCCACGCCCTTTCGCAGGGAGAGGACGCTGAGGTTTCAGAAGATTCACTTACCTCCCTGTGCCGTCACGACCTTGGCCCGTCTCATCCTCCGAACAGGCTGTGGGTAGACAACCAGATTGTCCCATTTTAGCACAAGGAGATGGAGGCCTAGAAAGGTGAAGCAACTCCACAAGGTCACAGCTAATGGGAGCAGCTGGGGCTTGGGTCCCTCTCCCCCACTGCCCTGCCTCCGATACCCTCCCCACTCCAGGCCAGGAGGCCTGGGTCAGGCTGCTCCTGGCTCACACTCAGGCCAAAGAAACAGTGAGGTTGGGTGGAGGGTCTGGGCCTGAATATGTGTGAGCCCAGCTGTTAACCCTGCACCCCACTGAGCCCTCCTTCCAGGGCATCCAGACACACTCCCCACAGCACCTTTGCCACAGCCAGACAGCCAGCCCACTGCCTCCTGGAGCATCCAGAGTGCAGCCGGGCACTAACTGCTCTGCAAAGTGATTACTTCAAAGAAGCTCCCAGGGGACCCAGATTTCTCAGAATAAACAAACAGCCAGTACCCTGACTCCCAGCGCCTGGGGAGCAGGCAGGCCTGAGGGGGATTTTCTGTCTGCCTGTAGGTGGCGCTGTGGAGACACAGGACAGCAGGAGCATCGCCCTGCCAGGTGGACTTCCTCCTCCACCCACCCCCCCACCACCCCATCTGCTCTGGCCCTATCTGGAAGCTAAGGCTTTTCAGCCTGATGGCGCTGAGAGTGGAGACTACCTGCCCTTACAAGTAGGGCCAGGTGGGGATGTGCCCTCCTGGGGGTCACACAGCCCAGCTAGGGCTAGCCTCTTGCCTGGCCTGCACCACCCAGCTGCCTGCACTCCCTTTCTCTCCACAGCGCAGGCCCTGCACCAAGCAGAAAGCCCTGCCCACGGCTGAGGATGGGCGTTGTGGTGCTCTGTGGGCAGCAAGGAGCCAACTAGAGAGCTGGGGAGGCTGGTGCCCACCCTCAGGAGCAGTGTCCCCTCAGCACACATGTGCTGAACACAAGTGCCAGGCCTGCTGTCCCGGGGAGCAGGAGGCGGCCCTGCCACCCCCCACCCCCACCCCAAGGCTGACGCTGCGGTGGTGCCAAGCATGTTCCCTTCAGGGCACTCCAGCCTTTTCCCCAGCCCTTTAACAGGATATGCATTGGGCAGCTCTGGGCTAACGTCACCACCACAGCAAGCCTGGTCAGAAGTCACGACCCAGCGTGGGTGCCTGGCCCAGGGGAAATTTTTATTAAACTTTGAAACAGTATCCAGTAGTCAAAACTCAGATTTCTCATCAACTTCAGGGCCCTGGCTTCTCTTGATAAACTCGAGATACCTGGCAAACTGGGCCTGCGTTCCTGCAATCCCCCATTCAACCACAGGCTGGTCCCGTCCTGAGTGCAGGGATGCTGAGGTCAACAGGGCAGTGGCCATGGCCCTGGAAGAAAGTCTCCCCAAGGGCCCAGCAGCGGGAGCAGCCTTGCAAGGCGTGTCCACTCCAGCCCAGCAGGGGGAGGGGCCTTGCAGGGTGTGTCCACTCCAGCTTGCGGTCACCATGATTCCCCAGACACACGGCTCACTGATGATTTTTCCTGGTCACTGGGTTTGGGCCTTCAGCGAACCTGCTGACTAGAAAGGCGGAAACTAAGCAAACATGCTCAGCAGTCCTGGGATGAGAATGTTGGTCATATGTTCTGTTTGTGTGAATATTTGAACTTTTTCTCTTTTTTAGTTTAAAAACGGAATGAACATGTAGAGCGTTCTTGTGAGGGAAGATCTAGAAGGTGAAGGAAGGGGTGGCTTGGGGAAAGGTTCATGGAGGAGTGGGGTGTGGCGCCTCCACACTGCAGGACGGTGAGAGAGCAAGCAAGGACAGAGGTGTTTAAGGTGTTGCTGTGTCTTAGGATGAAGGTCCCTTTGGCATTCCTCAAGTGGCTTCATAACAGATTGAGATGATGTTTCCAAACTTCTGGAAGTCTGTCTTTGCTCCTCTTGAATGTAACATGCAGGCAGGGAAGTTGGGGCTCAGGGTGGCTCCAGAGAGGAGCGCCCCTACCATCTGGGTGTAAAGGAAGGCCCTGGGAGAAATCTTTTCAACTAAACCGTGGATGAGTAGATGCTAAGTCATCATAGGGAGAGGGGGTGAGAGAAGGAAAGGCCAGGATGTTCCAGGCAGCAGCAACAGCTTTGGGAGGCCTGGGGACAGACCCAGGATCTACCCGTAGCTCAGTTGTCCTATGGTAGGGCCCAGAGGAGAGATGCGGCTGAAGGGTGGATGGGGACCCTGCCAGGCCTGCTGAGCTACAGGATAGCTCCTGGACCATGTCTAGTGGGCAATCAGGAGCCACTGGGGGCTTTAATCAGTGCAATGATGAGGTCATTTTGCATTTTAAACACTGTTCTGTGGGAAATGGATTAGAGTGAAGCAAAGTGAAGGCAGGCAGACTAGGATGTGAATGGATTAGATTAGGCAGGAGCCATGGCATGGCAGTTTGGGCTAGGGTCCTGCAAAGGAAGTGGGAAACGGTGCTTGATCTTAATCACCTGGAGGAGATGGGAAACAGAGTAAGCATCTAATTCAGTGCTGAGTCCCAGGCACTCAGCACACTTCCTGTACTCATATAAATGCAATGAATATGTGTTGAATGAATGGATACATGAACAAAAGGCCTAATAACAAGTAAATAAGCAGATAGTGGTAGGTAAATGTTAGCTTGCTTAAACCTCATCCCTCCATTGCACACTGTTCAAAAAAAAGTTGCTACCAATTACTCAAGGCCTACTATGTGCTGGGTAACAATATTAGGTGCTTCCTAGGGACCCCTTCCAGGTTGAAGTGCCCCAATGCCCAGTTCCCCCATTTCTATCCCCCCAACTTTGTATTATTGTGGGTAAAGGGGTACAACTGCTAATGAAGTGAAAGTTTGGAAAAGATTACGCTCAAGTTGCTGAACATTTATTTAGTTCAATAGCCCACTAGTTATCTGCAGCATCGCCAACAAACATTTAGTGAGCACATACTGCATATCAACAACTGTGCTAGATAATAGGGATACAAAGGAGAAGTGGATATGTTGCCTGTCCTAGGGGAACTCACCATCTAGTGGGGAGAAGAGAGGTTGAGAGAGGACCCAGGGTTGTACAAGAGTGTGTACAAGGCTCAGAGTGGTCAATGTGTTGGGCACATGTAGTGAGACTAGGGAGTGAGACCTGGGAGGGGACGTGGCAGATGAGAATGGAAAGGTGGCTGGATGAGCACCTGAATTAGGGCAATAGTAATGGGACAAAGAAAAGGGGACAGAGGTATTCCTTTTCTTAAAATATATTTTTATTGATTTCAGAGAAGAAATGAGAGGGAGAGATAGAAACATCAATATGAGAGACAAAGAGAAGGGACAAAGAGGTTGAAGATGCCTCAGCAATGGGCCAGACAGGATACTGACAATTTGATTATGAGAATGAATGCACCACTGTCCACCTGAAGGTACTGAGGATCTGGGGGTTTCAGCCAGATCAGCTGTCCAACAGACCCGTACCCCCGCCGCCTCTGCCCCAGTGTGGTTACTGAGACATGTCATTGTCCCTCAGGGCCAATGTCTCAGGGCAGGCCCCGACTTGCCAGACACGCACCGCTCCTGCTTCCTTTGCTGCTCCCCTTACCTGTCAGAATGCTCAGGTCTGATCAACCCACTTGCTCTCAAACCAAATAACTCTGTCTTTGGCTAAATAGAGAAGGAAGGATGGAGGATCTGAAGAGACACTTATTTATCTCTTTACCAGCCAGTCTAATGAATAATTTCATGTTTGCAAAAGCTCATTTTGAAATTTGAAGACAAGAGATATATTGCCAAGGCAGCTCTAATACTGCAACATTAATTTTGCACTGAAAGATTTACTCAAAAATTAGATTTTACAATTTTAATGCCTCCATTCTTTTCTTTAAATAAGCTGTGAAATACAGTTAATTAGACTTAAACCCTGGAAGCTTAGACGGGTTGAGCTTTGGTGTAAGCTACAGAAGAAAGCAAGCTTTTTCACTTGCAAATTAAATCTAAACTCATTACATGCCTAAACCTATACCACTTGCAGGAATCCCACCGGGCTGAGGAAGGGCTTCTGGAGGTGCCAGATCTCTCCCTACAGAGTCCGCCGCAGAGAAGGTGGGAGCACATGGAAAGGAGACCGCAGGAGGGGAGGACAGAGGACATCTGGCAGGGGTGTCTTGAGCAATGAGATGGCATTCTTTTGAACATAAGCCTGGAGAATTTCTCCTTAGGGGAAAGGAGTAATTAGAAAAAATAGGGAAGTGCTGCATATCATGCTTCCTCTCAGAAAGCCATAAGGTTTGAAGAAATAAAACAAGCCAACAAGTAAATAAAAATTGTTTTAACTTTGTTTCATCAGAATGTCCTTTTTTGTCAAAACACCTACTATGGAGTCCATGCACTGCTCCACCAGGACCACATTCTTCTCCTTGGACATGGCCTTGGAGACCCCACCCAAACCTTCTGCTGTCTCTCTTCCCACTTCCCTCCCCCCTCTCCCCCCATCTCTTCATGTGCATGTGAAACACTCACATGCACACCAGCTCAGAAATACAACACTGGATTCACAACAGGCTGAGGAATCAGAGCCCACGGTAGACACAGCACAGGTGTCCCAGCAAAGTGATTGTGTTTGCTTGGCATTGCCTGATATGTGCATCAGAGGAACAATCCAGGTGTAAGGAAGCGAGGGACATGTCAGCCCACAGCTCTCCTAATGCTAGAATCCCATCCACAGAACTTGGGACGGGTTCATTCAGTGCTTGGTCCCGTCTCAGGACAGGGAACTCACTACTCCCTGGAAGCCCACCTCCTCTCTGGACAGATCTGACTGACTTATCTAGAAATAAGGCTGCCTCCTTGTCAGACTCTTCAGTGCCCAGAGATGAACTTGTCCAAGAACCTGCCGGGTGGGCTTCTAATGAGCTGGACTAGGAGCTCCATTCCAGCAACCCCCAGCTCCCTCCCTCCCTGACTTGCATTTCTGAGTCAAAGACTCTCTTTCCAGCTACTGTTTCCTGATTCCATGGCCAAGTCCCTTTCCTGAGACCACTGCTTCTTCATCCTCTGAAGACCAGGGACTTGGTCCCAGAATCTAATGAAACCAATGGGTCCTCTTCCCAGAGTTGCCCAACATTACAAGCTGCATACATGCTTTGAAGCCTGCCCCCAGCCTGTCTGGGACTCCCTAGCAGAGGCATCTTGATCAGTTTGCTGCCTTGGCTAACCCTAACCAACCCCAAAAGAATTTTCTCAAAGCCCATTGTGTGCCTTCATCTGTGTTCTTTACAATTCAGGACACCATCCTTTCTGTGCACTGCCTATCATTCTATTCAAGGCATAATTCATCTTTGGAGACAAATAATAAAAATATAACAATAATAATTCCACCTCACTATTATAGTTTACAGTGTGGGGCAGAACGGTTTTAATTTGACTTTCACCAAAGCTCAGGTCATGGGGGTTATATTTTGCTTTAACAAAGTAAACAACAGGCTCAAAAAACTTGAATGACATCCCCATAGGAGAATAAAGAAACAGGTCCTCTTAATCCCACTTCAGTATCCTTATAACATAGCAAGGTGCCGCTAAATGTAAACCCTACAGCCCTGGGTTTCATCTAGTACTCATAGCTCTCAGTGTCATAGAGCGGACGGGGGGCTGTTTATTCCCCAAGTAACGAGTGAAAGGACCTACATATTATTTGTATGTTACAGGATGAAGAGCAGTGCATGGGCTTTTAAAGTACCCGGGTCAGCACTAGTGTTGACGTTGCAGCGACATGACTGAGCAAGGTGCTCCACCTTGGGAACTGACAGCAGGGCCTGCTTACAGAGTACCTGGGAGGACCCAAGGAGGTCACACACGGAGGGCAGGGCATATGGTGCACCTCAGATATTAGACTGGAGCCAACACCATCTTCCTGGGAGAGGTAACAATAAAACTGGGCTCAGAGAGTGGCTGTAGTGTGGGTCTGTGGAAGACAGAAGGAGGCCTATGAAAAAGTGTCCAGGCAGGAAATTGCAAAGTCCTTTGGAGGTGGGGTGTGGGAAGTTATAATTAAGCTCGGTCCTGAGCAGTAGATGTTGCATAGGTAGAGGAAGCAGAGAGTAGAAAGTAAGGCAGATTTGGGCTTTGGAGTCTGGACTTCTTTCTGAGGCCCCTGGGAGTCACTGAGGGTGTTGAACTGGAACGGGATAAAGGATGGTGGCTAGTCCATTGACTAATGATGGAAGCAGGAGACTAGAGAGTAGACAGCTCGGGAGGTTCCCGCAGTGGCCTGGGTGATGGAGATATAAACTAATCGCTTGCATCTTGTTGGACCATAGCAAGATGGCCTTCCTTATCCCAGTCCCAGGGGCCCTCCCTTCTCACCCTGAGTTCTCTGGGCAGCATTACTGGGTCTCTACAGGGGCCCCATTCCAGGATCCCCATTCAAACAGCCTGACTTGTGACACAGTTCTAAACTTGGGCTGGGATACTTCTGAACTCTTGACTTCCTGGGAACTGGACCCCTGCCCCAGGGACCCACCCAACCCCAATGTAACTTGCCATGAAAACAGTAGTATGATGGCAGCTTTCCCTCGTCTGAAGTTCACTCCCAGGGCTGTGCAAACCTACTGCCCACCACAGGCAACATATCGTGCTGAATGCTGAGGAGGATGTTGACTTGGGTGCAAAAAGTTCACAGCCTTCAGGAAGCTTGCAACCCAGTACAGAGGGTGAGCCATGTACAGGAATGACTGTGATATAGGGTCAAGGTGATTCAAAGAGCTTTGGAGAACAGCCCTGGCTAAAGAGCTATGACTGGTCCTCAAAAACTGGCCTGGAAAGCATGCTAGGTCTCCATTTATTTAGCCAATGTGACCATTCCGATCTGAACTTTAGTTCCCACCCCAACCCCCAATCTCTGAAGGAACAACTGCCTGCTCTTCCATCTCTGCGTGCTCCATGCCTGCTTATCCCCCACGTAGCCACTGAAGTATATCTCCCCTTTTTAGGTCTGCAAACACACCCACAATGGGATTGCAGTGGGGGGAACCTTTCCTGGAAAACAAAAGAAAAATGCCAAGGACTATAAAAAGAAACATGTTTGCAGAGTGTTTGCTTCTCATTGCAAATTAAACGTTTAGCCAAATATTGACTTGGCAGCCATAGCCCCTGAGGACCCCCAGGCCCTGGATTCTTCTTGTCATTTCACCTTTTCTTAGCTGAATGCTAGTAGATGCTTGCATTTCTCTCCAAACAGGTTAGGCTGGCCCGCCCTCAGGTCCTGGGAGTCCTCAGTGATGTCCTAAACCCACCTTGTCTCTGCCTTGGGCCCTTAGTTACTCCCATTGGGTCAGAGCTGCTACTCTGACACCCTCGTTCTGTCCCACAGGCCCATTTCATTGGGATGCTGCTCCCGGCCCTGCCCAGCCTGGGCCTCCCCAAGCCGACAGATCTCCCTTTGCTTCCGCTCGGCTTCTGCCTTATCGTTCCTCCCCACCTCGCTCTCATCGGCTTCCAGGCAGCCTTCAGAGCTAACACCTCTTTCCCTGGCAGAGCCATGCTGCCACCTAGGATTCGGTGCCCCAGTTAGCAGTCCCTATATCTCCAGGCCGTCCAGTCCAGGCCCTGCCATTGCCAGGGTCACAGGTCAGGGAGTCTCCTATCCACGCGTCATAAAGGAAAAGTGATCATCAGTCTCACAGATTTATTTTCCTTTCTTTCTTTCATTTACTCATTCTCCCTCTCTTTCTCCCTCCCCTGCTCCTTCTCTCTCTCTTCCTCTCCCCCCACCCCCGCAATCCACCACTCTCCCTTCCAGTCTCCTTGGTTACCCACATTCTTATTGATGCCAGATCAGGGGTTACAGGATGGTGCTGGCACAAATCTTCTTCAAAAGAGAGACGAGCGAGGGAGCAGCAGAGAGGAAAGGAGGCGCCCTGCATCCCCCACACCCCTGGGCTCTCCTCCCCGGCTGGCTGTCTCTAACCCTAGGCCACAGAATTCATCGCTCACTCTGATTCAATGGGACAGTTATTTTATATTATTAAAATAAGAGGTTATCATCACCACCAATCTCCATCTCCTTTCCAATCTCATCTGAAAAGCAGGCATTGCCTCCTGCTCCTAGACCCCTAATTCTCTCTGCCTCGGCTGCTAAATCATTTAACCTGGCAAAGTGTCGAGAGATGCATTTTACATGAGAAGGGAGGCGGACACGCGGGGCTGGCTGAAGAGGCTGCAAAGCAATAGCTGAGGTGTGGCCAAGGGTCCAAGCAGACTTAGAGTCAAGAAGGGCAGGGTCTCCTCCCTCTCCCCTCCTTGTTAGGAGACAAGAGCGCCAATGCCTGGACCCCCTTTGCAGAGAGGTTACTGAAACCCAAAAAGACACCAGTAGCCAGGCAGTAGTCACCAGGCCACAAGCCTCCCAGAACTCTAAGCCAGAGTGTTACGGTGCCCAGCCCCAGGAGTAAAGTGAGATCAGGATTCAGCATGAACCATGCCCCCAGCAATCACCCACTTCCCCTGAAGTTCACGTGGAAGGGGCCTCTTGTATTCTGGTAACCTGTGGGGTGGGAGTGAGAACAACTTGCAAACCCAAGTGACTGGTGAGACGCCCAGGCTTGGGGCCTGGAGAAGCTTTGGAGTGTCTCACAGGCTCCCGGGCAGGCAGGGCCCTCCTCCCAGACTATGTCCCCCACCCAGCAGCCACATGCGTGGCCTCGCAGCTATGCTAACGAGAATGCTCTCCCACAAACAACAGATTAATTGATTTAAAACTTTTAATGCCAGATGCTCGGTAGAAGCATTTTCATAATCCTCGCACCGGAATTAATCATGTGTCCTGGTCTGCATTGAGGGCGGGTGTAAGCCCTGCAGAGGGGGATGAAGAAGCTGCCTCTCCTAGTCCCTCCTCCCGGCTGCTCTCTAATTACAGGCCGGGCCCCTGATGGTGCAGGGCCCCCGATGGTGCAGGTGGCAGCAGGGACAGGCTGTGGCTGGGTGTGGGGGAATGGCCCCTGAGGGGCAGGAAGTCAGTTAGCTGAGCCCTGCTTCCTTGCAAGGCCAAGGTGGGGTACAGCCTATTCCGGAGGCTCCCCACCAGCCAGGTCATAGGTGACTCCAGAGCCAGACACACTTGCTCAGCCCCAGGACACAGCTTTCTTTTTCCTGGGAATGAGACGCCTGCTGGTGAATTTCTCTCTTTTTTACTTCCCAGGAACTTCAAAAGAACCCACTTCTCTGAACGTGGTAAGGAGAGAGGGAAAGGTCTCCTCCAGTGAAATCGGGGCTCCTCTGCCCCCCACCCCCAACGCTGTAGCATGTCTCGCTGCCTCTGCTGCCTCCTTGGCACAGTCTCCTCGGTGGCCTCTGCTGCCCTTCACCCTTGCCTCTCCTCTCACTCTTCCCTGGGCTCTTAGTCCTTTCTCCTCCTCGATCCCAAAGCCCCTGGATTCCTCCCTTGTGTCTCCAAACATCCATCCTCCACCTCTCTCTCCTTCTCCTCATGCCAGCTTTCTGTCCCTAGTTCCTCTCCTTCAGCCTCTTACACTGACAGTGGCCCAGACTGTCACCACGCAAGTCTGCTCTGTACAAGCCTTCTATGCAGGGGATTACCATCACCCTCCATTTACAGAGGGGTAAGCTGCGGCTAGGTTGTGTTACAGCACGTGTCCACTGCTGCATTGTATCACTTCTAGCCCACCCCACCCGCAGGCTTCCTGCCCCCATGGAATACCTACAGGGGGCAGACTGTGCGCAATGACGCCAAGTGCTTGCCTTATTCAGAGATCTCAAGTCCATGTCCACGTAGCAGCTCCCATGCCGGGCTGCCAGACCACCTGGGTACACTTGTGAAGTGGCAACAGGAAACTCATGGCCAGGATGAACCTGTCTGGGCACCTTCGCCTCCTGCTGACTGAGCCAAGCAATGCCACGTCTCTTGAGAGTCACTCCAACGGCCGGGGATGGCATGGCTCCCACCTCACCCCTTGACCCTCACCCCTCACACGCCCCTCGGCAGTCATGCAAATGCTGAGCTCTGAGCAGGCCGGGCCTGCCAATGACCTCCACTGCCTAGGCGTCCAGCCCTAAAGGAATACCTCTCAAGGGCGACAGACACACTCTGTCCCTTTTAATGCTGAACACCCTTGGGCTCCCCAGTCCCCTGGTGCCCTGCTGTCAAAGCTAAATCAATACTCCCTTTTTTCTCTGCAAGAACATCTCAGTAATCCTAATTGGTCACTATGGCAACGCAGCTTCAGCTCCTCTCGGCCTCAATGAAGAGACAGAAGGATGAGAGGGTGAGATGGAGGTTAAGCCTACTTATTGTATAATGCTCTGCCTTTGATATCACCTAGATCCACATGCTAAGTACCTGGAAAGAAACAAAATCCCGTGTAAATTAGAATGATACCATCCAATCCCCTGCTATGTCCTCGCTCATAGCTGCCGTTAGGCCATTGTATGAGCCGCTGGCCTGACCCCCTCTGCCTGGCGCTGATGGGATCTGGTGGGTCACTTGCATCATGGAGGGCAGGCTCGGGCTACAGATTCTGCAGGCCAAGCCAGGTGCTGGGTAAGGGCACTGCCTGCAGCCCCACCCCCTCCAGGAGGGCGCCGAGAGAGGAGGCAGGAAGACTGCATGGAGCCTCGCCCTGTGCTCTCCCTGGCAAAAGAGTCACGGCCCTTCCACTCCATTTCCCCTGCAGGCAGGTCACCCCCACTTGGTTGGGGCACCCTAAAAGCCCCAGTCCTGCAGTGGGCTCAGGGATAAAGTCCCAGCTCGCTCTCGCGCTCTCTCTCTCTCTCTCTCACACACACATACACACACACACACACACACACACACACACACACACACACACACACAGGCTCCTGCCTGCAAGACGGTCTTCCCATCCAGCTACCCCCTTTGCCCTTGGTGCAGCCTCACCGGTTGAGCCACACACAGTGACTCCATACCCCACTGTGCCAGGTTGGAGGCTGGCGCTGCAGCTACAGCTGCGTTTCCCAACGACCCCGGGCTCCACCGACTCTGCCCCTGCCTGTGGGTTCCTCCAGCTCTGGCCCTGCCTGTGGGCTCCTCCGGCTCTGGCCCTGCCTTGTGGGCTCAGACACTGACTTCTCCGTCCCAGGAGAGGCAGATTTGGTCTTTTTCTTCAACCCACCGCCCTGCTTCTCTCCACCTACCCCATGTGGCACTTCTAACCAATCTTCTACCTGCTGCAACAGAAGACTGTGGGTTCACCTTGTACCCCATTGGGGGCCACAGGCTCATCAGCCGTCTACCTGCAAAGGGCAGGACCAGTGCATCCTCTCCCCTCAGCTCAGCTGCCCTGTCTATTGGGCAGAGTTTCATCCCACCCTGAAGGAGACCCTTGCAGGAGCTCCTCCAAGTCTCCCTGTGGTGTGGGGGTCCTTGCCCCCCGGGAAAGGAGGCCCATAGACACTGGCTCTTTCCTCCTGATAAACAGAATGTGAGAAAGCCTCAGCCATGCAGCTCTCTCGTCTGCCCCTTCATGACCTCTCCATCAGCACATGAGACCTCACCAGGGCACCAACTCTGGTCAACACCCCTGGCTTCCCCTGCTTCCTGCCAATTCACTCTCTCAACAACCCTTCTAGCCCCTCAGAGGACCCGTTGCCATGTCCCAGGCACCTTTAGGGCCCATTTTCTAATCCAGAAAGGATTGGAGAGCACGCGCCGGTCCATGCCAGCCGTAGGAGATAAAGGTCAGCTCCGGGAGTCTGGAGCAGAAGGCAGCATGGAGTGTGGGGGGAGAGGCACCTTGGAAGCAGACAGATGGGGTTTCAGAGCCTGAGGCGAATCACTCGGCACCCATGAGCCTCAGCCTCATGGAGACCATCACTTCTGGTGTGCAAGTCCTGTGAGGAGAGGTGATCGAGCCCAGAAGGCTAAGTGAAGAAGCGTGGTTCTGCTGAAGGACTGTCATCATCGCAGCCGTGACGTGGGCCCACGTGCTCCTGGCCGTGGGTGGGTGACTGTCATGTTTCTCCCCTCGTGGAGCCTGTTCAGGGACAGGAAGGGTGCCTAGTCCCTGTCAGCTCGTGACCCTTGCGTTCTTGCCTTCATGCCACCCCTCCCCCCTTTCTGGCCCAGGACAGAGACTTAGAGAGGGAGTCCTTTCTGTCCACTCACCCGTAGGTGGGGCAGCTACATGCTCTCAGACCAGCACAGGGTGGCTGTCTTCTCCTCTGAGCCCATCCCACCTGCCAGGACCATGCCCCATAGACCACGCCTCACAGAGGACAGTGTCCCCATCAGTGATTTTTGATCAGGAATGGAGGTGTAGGCACCTGTCGGATACACCATTTGAGCCCCAGCAGCTCCTGCCGCATAGATACAGCAAGCATTGCATTTATCCCCGTGACACCAACGAGGAAACGGAGGCAAGAAGGTGGCATGATTTCTCCAGGCCATGGAGCCGGTAAGCTGCAGATCTGAGACTTCTGATTCCCAAACGCAAGCTTGTGCTCCCGCTGCTGCCTGCCGCCTGCCGCCTGCGAGCCCCCTGGCCCTCTCCCCGCTCCTCTGCAGGGTAAACACTTGAAGAAGGCCCTGCGCTCAGGGGGCATGTGGAGTGGAATATGGGGTCAGGGCTCACCTGCATTTTGGCAACAGAAGGCTGCTGAGAGCACACGGCCCCTTGTGCTTGTGGGGCTGGGTGGGAGTGAGCGGCCGTCGGAAGGAGATTATAACAGTTATGGATATTGCTTGTCATGCTCTCATCAGCAGATGCCTCTTCCAATTGACTAGCCACTTGTATTTCCAGAATAGGGGATGCCAGATGTACTTACTGCACTGAGAGAGTGCGGAATGCCCTGGCAAAGCTGCCCAGCTGCCGTGGAAAAGGTAGTTTAACCCCTGGAGGTCTAGCAATCAGAATTCCTGGAGCCAAGGACAACAGACAAGGCAGCCTGTGTCTAAGAAATGAACGGAGACTTGAAAGTCCTAAGTTGCTTGTTTGGAATTCAAAAGTCACTTTCCTGTAAATAGTGCTATAGAACTAGTATTCATTGATCCCTACTATGTGCTGATGGGTTCAAGGCATTCCGTCCAAATTATTCTCATTACATCATCAACTGATTATAACCTGACCAGATGGGAGTGGCAGACACTGGCTGTTGGTCACCAGCTCATTAACTCTTTCTTCTCAGGCACATAGTCCCTGTGCAGCCTTCCTTGATTAGGTGCAGCCACGTGACCACAGAATGTAGGGGAAATTATGTGCTCCCCTCCTAAATGGCCCGTAACATGCCTCCTGCCCCTTGGTGGGTTCTTTCTTCCTTCACTTCCGGTGGAAGTCTCCCAAGCTCTAGGGAATGACAGTCACTAAATGGGAGGATCCAGGGTCCCTGAATGACTGCCTGGAGCCAAACCCCACTACTGGCCTCTGTTGAAACATGGCATGAGTGGAAAATAAAACGTCATTGTGTTAAGCCATGAGATGTGATGGATTTTGTTATTGAAACTCACTCACCCTAACTAGTTCAGTAAGTACCAGTATATGTCAATAGTTCCCTTTCCAGGGGAGAAATTGAGGCTCAGAATAAGTGTTACATGCCCATGTTATATGTCCATGATGCCAAGATTCAAAGTGAGGTATGTCAGACTTTAAAGCCAGGAATTTTCCATGCTGCCTACCACAATTGATGGCCAGGTTCCTAGTCCAGCCACAAAAAAATCTACTTTATCAGCAAAATACCCCATGCATTTTTCAACCACCCTTAGCCATTGCCCACAGTAGTTTCTGTGGAACAGGGATTGAAGCTCCAAAACTGACTCTGAGACCACACCTTCTCACCATCACATGCCCACAGGTCGGCTGTACTCCAGGCCTGAGCTAAGAACCGCCTCTGCCAGTGTGGAAGTTGCCCTCTCGGCTGCTCCTCAAGGACTCTGAGTCCAAATAGAAAAGCAGTTTTGCCCTGGGCATGAGGGGCTCACACTCCCCAGTTCTCTCTCTACCCCAAATCCCTCTCCTCCCTGCCCCTCCTTGTGACCTCTCCTCTTTGACTGCCCACATACTTTCTCACTCCTTAATCCAATTTAGCTCCCAAGTCCCTCACTGCTGCTTTTTGATTACAAAGAACACGGCACTTTCCCAGATCCTGTCTTCCAACGTTTACATTCCAGATGCCCCCTTCCTCCCAATGCACACACAGGTCCTTAGCAGAAAGTGTCCCCACGCTACCAGCCTGCCCACTAGAGGGATGGGTGTGCTACAAGCACCCACTCCAAAGCATGTCTCATAGCCTGCTTCTGCCACTTCAAAACAGAATCTAATCCCAGCTTTGCTTGCAAGTGAGTCTGTTGTCCGTGGTGCTGACCTGGGAGGCTAGGGCTGGTCATCCTTTTTCTACTCACCATTCAGCCAGGGGATTGATCACTGTACTCTGCTCTGAGCCTCACGCCACTCATGAACAAAAAAGAATTATTAATGGTACTTCCCTGGCACAAAGAGTTCAGTAAGTGATTTTATATATATATATGGCCAAAGAGTTCAGTAAGTGATTTTATATATATATATATATTTATATATATATATATATATATATATATATATATATGGCCAGCTACTGGAACACCATAACCACTGGAACGACCAGTCGCTATTAGCCCACTGTGGCCAGCGAACCGGCCTGATGTGGGGGGTGGAGGGAGGGGGGCAGCCAGCCAACCTCCCGCAGCCCCTCCCCACAGCCGTCCGCACTCCCAATTGGCCCCCACTACCCCATCGTCCCACAGCCCCTCCCCCAGCCAGCTCCAACCTCAATCAGCCCCCCACACACCATCCAGGGGCAGGGCTGGTGGCCCACTACCCACAGCCCTTCCCCACAGCTGGCCTGGCCCTGATGGGGGCAGGCCAGCCAGCCAACCTCCCAAGGTCTCCTCCTCCCGACAGGCCCGGCCCTAATCCACCCCAATTGGGGCCGGACTGGCCAGACCTCACCTGTGCATGAATTCATGCACTGGGCCTCTAGTTTGTAATAATTATGCTGCTATTCTCCAGGCCTACATCTCCTATCTATTCACTGCCACTTCCCAGACATATTCTTCCACCCCAAATCCATTGCTAAACAGTATTTGGGTAAGTGATGCCACCCTCATCATCTTTCCCACACCCTGTAGCATGAACACAAGTTTTCCAATGTGTTTTGCTCTGACAGTGAAAGAGAAAGAGGCATTAACAAAACAACTAACTGGTTTCACTGGTTGAAATATGAACAGAGCTCACTCCATAATTTTTCTGCTTTGATTATATCCCTTCATTAATTCATCTCTTGGCTCCTCATTAGGGAACAAGAACCAAACTCATGTGCCTTTTTTTTTTTAACTTGGACATTTGGGTTCCCAAGATGTGCGTGCCTCTCTGAGCACAGCCCATGCTCTGCTAAAACTGTCTTCTTATAAAGACAATAATGCTGTACACCTTTGCATACCCATCTTGCAGAATGCCAGCCCCATTTTTCAGGTCCAAACAAAGAAATAAATTAATAAATAATCAAAAGAACAAATGGAATGTGGTGGATTAATATTTTTTTTTTGCCCCAATCTTTCACCCTCCCTGCATCCACACTGGTTTTTCCAATTCTTCATAATTGGAAAAGGGGTGACTTCATAATTGAAGGAGGGGTAACTTAACTTTGGGTTTGCACACTTGAGGCTTGGGGGGGGGGCACATAATGAAGCAGAAGTGACAGTGAACCAGTTCTAAGCCTGAGCCTAAGAGGCCTTGCACTTCTGATTTTTATTATTTAAAAGAGCATGCCCTGGACAGCCACATGAGAAGTGTTAAAGCCACGGGGAGCAGGGCCACCAGAGCTGCCACAACCTGCAGCAGAGGCCCCACAGGTCTAAAGAGCAGCAGTGACACTGGCAGCCAAGCACATTCTAGAGGAGCCACACCCCAGCTAACCTGAGGAGCATGAGTGATAATAAGTGATTATTGTTTTAAGCCACTAAGTCTGAGAGTGGATTTGTTGCATGGCATTATGATGTGGACAATAGCTCACCAACACACTGAGGAAAACACACAATGGATATTTTTTATCATCTTCATGGTTTATAAAGTTCAGCATCTCACCTCCTCTGAGCCTTAAGTCCTCTTCTATAAAGTCTAGATAACAATGTCTGGCCACCGTCCATATCTCACAAAGGTTGTGGTTGGTTTCAACTGGCATAAGGGTAGGAGACCACAGCAGTGAAGTAACCAGCAGCACAGAAATAAAGGAGAATGATTACTAGGGGCTGATATCCATAATCTTCCAACACCCTGTATACCCACTATCTCTAGCCCTATGTACTCAGTTGAAATGGGACACCAGAGGGCTAAGAGTGAGTATTTGGTCCACAAAAGTACTGGTAAAATTAATTATCTTCCAAGCTGGAACTTAGAACTCTCTCTTTCATGTTTGACCAGAAAATTAAACTGAATTCCTCAGTTTTGGGAATCAGAAGCTCTGATTCTACCCTATCATATCCAATGCTGAATGCACTTTGCCACACACCCATCAGTCTCCAGCCTCCACCAACCCCCGTCAGGGGCACTATCTCCACTTTGGACAGCTTTGATTGTAAGAAAGCTGTTCCTTATCTCCCCTAACCCCCAGACGAGGACAGTTTCCTAGTTATAAGCTTCTCATGGCATCCACAGTTTCCTTTCAGGGCTTGTATTGCGAAACATAAACACAAGAAACATAAAAGCTGTTTGTGTGATAATGTTCGATGTCTGTCTCCCACGCTGCCCTTCCACCTCTTTAGTACCTAGCATGATAACAGTGAATTCATAGGCATCCAGACTAAATAAACAAATTGTTTTTAATGTTATTTAACAATCTCTTATAATAGTTACTTAATGGAGATTGCTTCAATAATGAATGAATAAATGAGTGAATAAATGAATAGAGGATGGTGTGTCTTCTGGAACATCCTTGCTGCAACTGGTATTAATTCTATCACTTGAAGGTCCAACAGAACAAGCCTCCTTTCTGTATCAGCCCCTCACACTTCACAGGAGTTGAGAGCTGACTCCTGAGAGATTTCTGATTAGGAGACAAAGGATTGAGAGTGAAGAATTTATAACTCATATAGCAGAATTCATTGAGTATCTGTTATATGTCAGACACATTTGTGGATATTGGGGATACAACAGTAAGAATAACAGACCAAAATAAATCCCTTCCCTCCTGTTGTTTATTCTCTAATGGGAGGAGAGAGATATTAACAAATAAACAAGTACAGCACCAAGTGTGCCAGGCGGTGATAAGTGCAATGGAGAAAGTAACGCAGGGAATGGAGAATAAAGAAGGCCGCTGCCTTAAATGGGATGGTCAGGGAAGGCCTTTTTGAGAAACTATTTGCACAAAGATCTGAAGCTGGAGAGGTGTTTGCAGTGAGAAGAGCTGGGCAGAGAAGAGTGGGTGGGGAGGTCCTGAGTGGAGAGCCTGTGGACAGGCCATGGAGAGCTATAGAGGCCAGTGTGCCTACATCAGAGTGAACAAAAAAGAGAATGGTCGAGGTGAAATCAGAGGGGGCACAGGGAGATGTGCAGCAATTTGAGGACCTTGGTTCTCTGAGTAAAATAAAAACAATTGGCTCATTTTGAGTGGAGCAGGGGTTAGACTGGGGGCCGCCAGGGGCAGGCGCAGATCAGTTAGAAGGATGTGACAACAATATGAGACAGTGATGGCAGGCTGGCCCGGGGGTTATGCTCCTCTGAGCCTGTGCCTGGCGCCTGGAGGTGCTGAGTCAGTGCTGAGTCAGTGCTGAATAAGGGCAGCTTACATAGATGGGAGTCAGAAAATGGTCTGGTTTGGGAGTCAAAACAACTGGATTTCAGGCTCAGAATTCCATGTTAAGCCTCGCCCATGTTCCTTGCATTTGTTTGTCTACAATCCTGTGTTCGGTCTCGGTATGAGAATGAAGATTTAAGCGTGTGTCAGAGTAGCCAGCTCAGCCAGACACAGACATCATGTTGTGTCGGTCCCTTTTATCTGAAATGTCCAGATTAGGCAAGTCCATAGTAGATTAGTGCTTGCTGGGGCCGGAGGAGGAACAGCCTGGGCAGAGAAGGGAAACTGGGTAAAAATTAAAGAAATCACAACAAAATATGAATAGCAATGTATTAACATTGGCTCACTAACTGTGACGGTGTTCCTTACTAACGTAGGGGGTTAATTAATAGGGGAACTTGGGTGTGGGGTTACATGGAAACTCTGTGCTACCTTCGTCATTTGTATAATGACTAAAACTATATAAAATAAATAGGCTGACTTTTTTAAAAAACAGAGTGACCATTCAGGCCTGGGAAATGGAAGAAAGAGGCCAGAAAGCCTAGGGTGCCCCCTTCCCCCGTAGAGCTGAGGGGAAGGGGCACCCTAGCTCCGGGGAGTAAGCCTGCCTTGTCCATTCTTCCACAGTCCATTCTTAGAGCTGCTCCTCCGAGTGCCCTGGGCAGTAAGCCGGTTGTTTAAAATCACAGTAATAAAGTGAGAAAGCTGATACAAACAGTATTTCCAAATGACGTAATGTCCTCTGGGCTTGAGGTGGGTGATCTGGGCCTCTCTGTGTCCAGGCAAATACAGTTACAGCAGGGCCTGTATTAGCCAGCCTCGGAGCCCAGCCCCAGGCCACTTCTGCCCTGACCGCATTAGCAGCTCTGGAGCCATTTATCAGACAAATAGGGGTCTGGGGTGGGGCCTGGCCACCCGCAAGATCAGGCCCTGTTCTCAGGAGACATCTGGCTCCTACTTCTCAGTCACAAGATCAAGGATGTGGCTGCAGAACTGACTGCCTGTCTGCCCTTCTCCTGCTTGCCTCAGCCCAGCCCTCTGCATCCTCAGAGCTGCTTGACAGGGGGTGCAGAGGGGTGCCTTGCTTCCTGTGGACAGACCAAACTTGGCTGGGCGGAGCCATGTTCAGCCACCATCTGCCTCTGGCCCCAGTCAGCAGTGCCCTCTCTTCTGCACCTGCCATCTACTCTCCTGGTCTCCCCAGCCCAAGCCTGTCAAAAATAGGACGCACTGGCAGCAGGAGCAGGAGAGTGGAAGGGGCAGGGGGCCTTGTTTACCTAACACTGTGCTAGTTGCTCAAAGGTCAAGGCCCATCTGCCAGGCAGCAGGTGCCAGGAAACCAGCTGCCTTCATGGCACAGGCACCAATCATTAGTGAGAGGCAGGTGGACAGACCAAGTAACTGCCCCTCTGGTGCCCAGCCTGCTACATGCACACATGCACACTGGCACACAGGCACACATAGGCACACAGGCACACAAATGCACACATAGACACACAGGCACACACACAGGCACACACATGCATACACAGACACACAGGCACACACATGCACACAGGCATCCGCACCCCCAGAATTGACCGGGTGGCCGTAAGTATCTCATTTGTTACATGACACATGACAAACATTGAGTCCTGTGTTGGCCTCTTCCTGTCACTCTCCAGGCCCCCAAGCCACCACCTCTGTTCCCTGCATAAGCTCAGGGAACCCATTTCAGTATTAGACTAAATTCAACATAATTAAGAAGTATAATCAGCTACTGTTTGGGGGTAAAATGAGCAACACCATAACTCATTTTAAATCTGAACAGAGGCAATTTGGGAGCCCTGGGCTTCAGGGACTAGTGTCAGCTCATTGAGAGTGTTCCCTTCAGGAATTCAGATGTCCCGCCTGACTGTGCCCCTGCTCTCTGCCATCCTGGTTCAGTCCCTCGGGCTGTCTGCTGAGACAGGTGGCCTTAGGCAAGAGCGAAGCTCTGAGTCATGGGGCATCCAGGGGCAGGTGAGGGCAGGAGAGCCATGCAGGCAGCGTGGCCTCTCCCAGCCTCCAAGCCGCCAGCAGAGAGACTGGGAGGATACTCCGCTTGACCCGAAGAGGAAGACTGGCAGCTTAGAAATGAACTGCCAACACATGTCCTGGCAGCTCAGGGACACCAGGAAGCAGTGCGTCCCTTCAGCAACAGCCCCTCTTCAAGGTGTTTGCCACACCCAGCAGGCAGGCTGAAGCAGGCCCGTGAGGGTAGCAAGGGCAGGTCCTGACAGGACACAGAGGTGCCTCCAGGCTCCAAGGGAACGTTTCATTGGCCCAGGCTCACAGGGTGTAAACACAGGAGGGAGTGCTTTCTAGGAGCTGCTAGCCCCACACAGGCCTGGAGACAGGGAGGAATTCAGGGTGAGGGATCTGGGGCGGGGGCAAGTGTGTGGGGAGTGGTTTGCACTGCTGTGTGACCTGACCAGCCCCTTTTCCTCTCTGAGGGGAGTTGCCAGTAGTTTTTAAAACTCCAGGTGATTCTGGTTTAGCCAGGCCTGTGAAAACTAGCGCCACTTAGCTTGTATCGGACCTGCCAGAGGGCTTATTAAACACAGATTCCTGGGCCTGGCCTTGAGAGTTCCTCATTTGGTCGGTTAAGGGGCCTGAGAGGTTGCATTTCTAACAAGTTCCCAGAGGATGCTGCTGCTGCTGCCGCCCTGGGGACCACACTTAGAGAAACAGTGCCCTGGACCAGAGCCATTCAAAGTGGGGTCCCCAGAGTCGCAGCACCAGCATCACCAGGAAGCCTCTGAAAATTCAAAAGAAGGTGCCTTCTTTCAAACATTAGCATAATGTGCCCATAGATGATGGAGAAAGGACCATGTGCTGAGAGAGGAACTGCAGGGAAGTGAGGAGGGAGCAGGGATGCTGGCAGGAGGGAGCGGCCGGTGTTGGATGGAGAAAGGCTAGAGGCCAGGAGGAGGTGTCAAGACCAAGCACTGCTGCCCTCTGGGCCCCCTCCCTTCCCTCACCTTCCACGTGGAAAGGTTACATGGAGCCCCCCTGCCCACTTTCCACAGGTGGTAGATTTGTATTCATCACTGGCTCAGCCCGCATAGCCATCATGTTCAATGTCATCGCCTCACCTGTATAACCAATGGAAAAGAACATGGGACTTGAATAACTACCTGGAGACCCCAGGCAAGACGTAATTCACCTTTGATTCTGGGTCTGCTCTATGCCAGCGCTGTCCCCATCGCACGGATAGGCTGGACGCTCAGCCCTTCCTGCTGCCTGGTCTGTAGCCTTAATTTCTGGGGCCTTAATTTCTCTCTCTCTGCAAAATAGGAAAAGGAATCCTTGCTGGCTTCCCTCAGATGAGGTTGCAAGCATCTCACTTACGCTAGGTCACCCTTTGTTTGG
Source organism: Corynorhinus townsendii (assembly GCA_026230045.1). Taxonomy (NCBI): domain Eukaryota; kingdom Metazoa; phylum Chordata; class Mammalia; order Chiroptera; family Vespertilionidae; genus Corynorhinus; species Corynorhinus townsendii. Next base: position 82,107,123 of record JAPDVU010000008.1, read on the forward strand.
GATGCTCCCCTCCAATCACAATTGGCTTTTCTCTATTTGAAGAAGACCGTGAGTATGGGGTACATCATGTCTGGAATCTCATGTCCAGAGGCATTGTGACCCATCTGGACATAACATAACAGAAGCATCCAAGGGCGAGCAGGGCCCATTTCAAATGTGGTTCTGTTACTCCCTCTATTCCTCAGCTCCCATTCTGGGAGCCGCCAGAGAAACCTGTTGCATGTGACTTTGAATGGCTCATGGGTGGCAAATCTTCATCCTATGAGGGTGGGTTCGCCTACCCAGAGCTATTCAAAGCCAAGAACAGCGAACGAATGAAAGATTAGGCTGGGAAACACCACTTTTAGTCTAGGGCAGTGGTCAGCAAACTGCGGCTCGCGAGTCGCGGTTTGCCGCTCTGTTGACTAATGAGTTTGCCAACTACTGGTCTAAGGCAAGGTGTAACTATAATTAAATTGATCTAGGGGCTGATATGAATGGCTTCTAATATTGCCTCCAGTTCCAACATGCTATGATTTTCTTGTATAAATAGAAAATGGATTCTGAAAGCAAAGAAAAATATTCCACAGGTGTTTGGAATAAAGTAACTCAAAGGAATCTGCATAAAACTACCCTTTCCTGGTGATGACTCAGAGGGCAGTTCTCACGGGCACCCATGCATGTGCCACACTTTCAGAGACACTCCCACATGTTCACTCGGACCTCAGGGTACAGATGACACAGGTGGGGTTCATAGTGTAAATGGCAGCATTTGTTCTTTCTAAGTGATACATAGAATGATGGTGCATCCTTCCAACGATGGCATCTTAAATTCGAGAAATACAGGGAATCTCCCAGTGTTTTGAGTTTGCCTTTCAGTACAGTTATTTTACAGGTACACATCCACTTCTCAGATTAGTCTTCAATCTCAACTTTGGCTGCACACCCCGACCAACTGAAACAGGATCTCTGGGGACAGTATTTAAGCATCATTGACTCTTCATGCTCTCTGGCACCAGGCCTATGACACCTGAGGTTAACCCTATAGGAATGCAGGCTGTGGGGAAGCCAACAGCATGGCTGTGGGTCAGAGAAGTAGAAAGGTTTTAGGAATAGATAGTGCTGAGCTCCTGGATTCAGCCTTGCCTGAAACTCACTGCCTCTGGACTTCACTGTTTTGTAAACATTCAATCTTCTGAATTGTTTGGCAGGCTCAACTTTCATTCTTTGTTATTCGCAACACACACAGAATGAGGTACCAGTAGAGCTGTGTAATATGCAATTGACTGAGCTGAGGAGGTAAAAGGGAGGACAATGAGGGATCATCAAAAAGAAGGGCCAGCCTTAGCAGGTTTTGCTCAGGATAGAGCGTCAGCCTGAGGACTAAAGGATCCCAGATTTGATTCTGGTCAATGGCACGTAACTTGGTTGCAGGTTCCCCAGCCTTGGTCGGGGTGCATGCAGGAGGCAACTAATCATCGATAGGTCTCTCTCACATTGATGTTTCTCTTTTTCTCTCCCTCTCCCTTCCACACTCTGTAAAAGTCAATGGAAAAATATTTGTGGGTGAGGATTAATAACAAAAGGAGGAGGAGAAGGAAGAGGAGGAGAAGGAGGAGGGCCAGGAGGTTAATAATCTTTGTTCTGAAGTAGCAAACCAGTTGATTAAACTATAGCCTCCTTTTATTTTAAGACTCATGTCATGTGTTTCCCAATGTTTCAGCACCCTAGAATTTGTTAGCAACAGTTTAAGATATTATAGGGCACAGACCACTTTCTGAACCCTTCAGTAAGGCTTAACGCAGACCCACCTGTAAATGGCTAGTGAAGAAAATATGGATTTGCTAAGAGAGGCTCTTTTTAGCTTGTGGTCTGCAATTACACTCCCTGGGGTCTCAAAATTAATAATTAGCCCTGAAGAGGTGGAAAAACCGCATCTGTACCTCATACTCAATTTCCTGCAAGTGAAGACAGGAAGTAAGAAACTCGGCAAAAGACAGATTAGGACCCAGGAGCAGCCTAATCCCCCAGGTGTCTTTCAAGTACACCTGCTAAGTATTGTCTGCCTAGAAAGGGATTTATCACTCCCTGGCTAACATGTAGCTGTAAGCCAGAAGACAGAGCTGCTTTCAGAGATTTCTGAGGTGCAGTCTGAGATTTCCAATTGCCCTACGTTATAGCCCACGGAGAACTACGGAAAAGTAGAGCATTGAGGCCAGGACCAGCTGCTTGGAGACGGTTTACAGACCCCACTCTTGCCTCAAAGACAACGTTTCTATCCTTGTTTAACAGTCTGTGGCCTGAAGCAAATAGACTCATGGGCCATGGGGACGATTAGGGTTGAGTTTGGTTACCTCTACAAAAGACTGACTGTATTGGCTTCACCAAAATATGGTTTTACTTTTTAAAGATACATCCCAGACATTGAGCAAACATCTGAAAGCACGACTGATGGAATGCAGAAATCACAGCTCAAAACAAAGGGAAGGGAGAGAAGGTGAGATTAGTGGCTCAGTTTGGGTGTGGAAAGAGGGACCCAGAGTGAGTGATTTGAGCCTTAGCTCCTGAGACCTGAGCTGCCTCTTTGTTTCTCAGATGGATCCCTACGTTGCCAGGCAACAAACACCGCTGCTGGGGCTTTGCAGGGGCTTCCCTGGGGTTCACAATGAAGAGCAGAATAGAGTCCCGTTCCCTGGGAATTTCAGTGTGTTGGGTGAGAGAAAAGAGATGGATATATTCAAAATTGTTCACTGTAGGTGACACACAAAGGAACGAGGACACAATGTACCAAATTCACATAGAAACCCAAAGGACCCAGATAGTCAGAACCATCTTGAAATAAAGAGCAAAGTGGGAGGATTTACAGTTATCAATTTCAAAACTTACTACATGGCTAATAATAAAGACAGTGGTAGAGGCATAGAGAGAGGCAAGTAAAGCCCCAGGATAGAATGCATAGTCCAGAAATACACCCTCTACACTTGTGGCCAATTGATTTTGGCAAAGGCGCCAAGACAATTCAGTGGGGGCAAATAGTCTCCTCAACAAATGGTTCTGAGACAGCTGGATCTGTACCTTTAACTCATACCATAACACAAAAATTAACTCATAATCAATCATATATCTAAATGTAAGAACTAAAACTATAAAACTCTTAGAAGAAATCATAGGAGTAATCTTTATGACCTTGAGTTAGGCAATGATTTCTTAGATATGACACCAAAAACACAACTGATAAAAGAAAAAATTGATAAATCAGACTTCAAAAATTAAAAACTCCTCTTCAAAAGACATCAATAAAATGAAGAGACAAGATACAGATTGGGAAAAAATACATAAATATATTCACAAATCATGTATCTGACAAATCATGTGTCTATATACGGTAGGCAGAATTATGACTGCCCCTCCCCCCCGGCAAAGATGTCCAAGTCCTAATCCCTAGAACCTGTGTATATATTACCTTACATGGCAAAAGAAACTTTGTAGATGCCATTAAGATTAAGGACCTTGCCCTTAATCTTAAGGCTGGTAGCCCAGTGGTTAGAGCACCAAAGTGTTTGGGGTTTATTCCTGGTCAAGGGCACTTTTCTGGGTTGCAGGTTCAATCCCCAGCCTGGTCAGGGTGTGTGTGGGAGGCAACCAATCAATGTGTCTCTGTCACATCAATGTTTCTTCCTCTCTCTCCCTCTCCCTCTCCTTCTCCCTCTCCCTCTCCCTCCCCACTCCATTTCACTTTCTCTAAAAAGCAATGGGAAAATATCCTTGGATAAAGATTAAAAAAAGATTAAGGATCTGAGATGGGGAGAGTATCCTGCATTATCCAGTTGACCTCAATCTAATTATATTAATCCTTTAAATCAGAGAATGCCTCTAGACCAGTGGTTCTCAACCTTTCTAATGCCGCGACCCTTAATACAGTTCCTCATGTTGTGGTGACCCCCAACCATAAAATTATTTTCGTTGTTACTTCATAACTGTAATTTTGCTACTGTTATGAATCGTAATGTAAATACCTGTGTTTTCCGATGGTCTTAGGCGACCCTGCTAGTGGTTCTTAACCTGTGGTCTCGACCCACAGGTTGAGAACTGCTGCTGTAGAGCCTAAGACCATTGGAAAACACAGATACTGATTTATCTGATTTATCACTGCACCATTTTGGGGTGCAGTGAAAAATGAAGAAAGCAGCTTCTTCAATGCAAAGACCTCAAATGTGATACAGCACAGCCGTGAGAACAGCACAGCTGTGGACCAGCTCAGCTCAGTTATGAAAGAGCACCTCATGGAACAGAACAGCTGTGAGATGGCCCAGGCAGCCCTGGGGCGAGGTGGCCCTCTTCCAGGAAGAGACAATCTTCAGTGGAAAGGGAAAGTTCACTCAACAAGGGGGGAGCTCTTATACAGAGAGAAGTGGCTACCCCTGGTCCATGATTTGTCTGTTCTCATGCAGATGAGGACTCCAAATTTTCTAAGTTTGATCCAAAAAGCACTGTTTTGATAGGTTAGAGTGAAGCTGCTCTGATTGGTGGGTGAAGATGCTGATGAGGCCATAGCTGCACAGCTCTGATTGGATGGGAAGAGCCTCAGTCCTGTTGGTTGAAATGGGATTTCAGGAACTCCTTTCTGAGGCATGGCTCTGATGTGCAGGCAGGCAGGCCAGTGCAGATGCTGGCTTCTCCCTGAAGTGCAGCTTGTGTGGGGGCCCCTGTGTAGAAACAGCTGCTAGGCTCTTTTTTCTTTTCTTTTTTAATTTGAGCCCAGTTAGCTACCAGGGGCCCTTCGTGGTATATATCTTCTTTCTCAGAGTTCACACAATATGAAACTAATATACCAAATTATATATTGAGTGGCCAGATTATTATAATCTCTGAATGCATAATAATCTGGCCACTCAGTGTATATCCTATATAATAAAAGGCTAATATGCAAATTGTCCCCTCAACCAGGAGTTTGACCAGCAGGCAGGCTGGCCAACCACCCATGTCCCCTCCCCCTGTCCAGGTTGGCTGGACCACACCCATGCACAAATTCATGCACCAGGCCTCTAATACACACACACACACACACACACACACACACACACACACACACACTGAGTGGCCAGATTATTATGCATTCAGAGATCATAATAACCTGGCCATTCAGTGTATAAGAACTATTCCAACTCAGTAAGACAAATATCCAATATAAAAAGGGGGGGGGGGGGGGGGTGGAATAGATGTTTCACCAAAGATGTAAAAATAATCAATAAGGATGGGAAAAGATGCTCAATGCGATTAGGGAAATGCCAGTTAATACCCTAATGGCCAACTACTTTACACCCACCACAAAGGCTGGTGTCAAAAGAACACATGGTAACAAGTGTTGGCGAGGGTGGGGGAAAGTGGAAGCTCATCTGTTGCTGGTGGGAATGAAAAACAGTGTAACCACTTTCGAAATACTTGACACTTTCTGGAATTATTTAATATAGAATAAGTATAAATATAGAGTATATAAGCATATAACCCAGTTATTTCACTCAGGGGAATTCCATTCCTCCCCTGAGAAATGAAAGTGTCTGTCCACAAAAAGAATTTTCTGAGTATTTACGTAGTATTAGTTTAATAGCCAAAAAGTGGAAATAACCCACGTGTTTTTATCAACTGGTGATTGATAAACAACATAAATAAGGGAAATAATAGTAAATAATAAGGAATAAAATACTAATATCTGCTACAACATGGATAGACCTCAAAAGTATACTGTCAAAGAAGCCTGTCACCATTGGCTATCTACACTGAGTGGCCAGATTATTATGTGTTCAGAGATCATAATAATCTGGTCACTCAGTATATATACTAGTATATAAAAGCATAAGCGACCAAATGACTGGTTGTTGTGACACATACTGACCACCAGGGTGCAGATGCTCAACACCCCCTTGCCCCTTAGTAGTCAGTGCACTCTCACAGCCAACCTCCCGCAATGCCTACCCCCACAGATTCAGCCAGCTGGCCAGCTGGTGGGCCTTCTCCCCGCCCCCTCCCGCCCCCTTGCCCTGATTGCCAGCCAGGCCGACGAGGGACCCCACCTGTACACGATTGGTAAGTGTATGATTCTGTTTAACGCCATATTCAGAGGAGGCAGACCCACAACAACAGAAAGCACATCAGTGGTTCCTTAGAGCTGGGAGGGGGTTGGTTGGGAGTGTGATGGCTAATCAGAGTAGAGGGTGTCTTTTATGGGGCAATAAAAATGTTCTGAAATTAAATTGTGATGATAGCACAACTCTGTAAATATACTAAAAACCATTGACTTGTACACTCAAAATGAGTGAATTTAATGGCATGTGACTTATACCTCAATAAAGCAAAGGAGGGGATTGGAAGGAGCAGAGCTGCCCGTGGAGCTGGCAGCCCTGCCAGGGAAGCCATCCTGCAGGCGGTGGATCCTCAATCTCCGAGCCTGCGCTTTGAGAACTCACACCCGAAGGAAACCAGCTGGGCTCCCCGTTGTACTGATTAAATATCGAATCTGATTTACTTCGGTAGCCTATAGCATTGGACAAGCTCGGTCAGAGCGTCCCAGAGAGCGAGGGGGCTCTCTTGGGGAGCGCTCTCTGAGATGGGTGAGATGGAGGAGTGAGACTGGAAAGAGGAAAGGATGGCTGTAGTGCCCACGACTTCCAATCAGAAAACAGGGCGCATGCAGACAGATTCAGAGGCCACAAGGCCAATTGTACAAAGCCAGGCCCACCCAGACAGACGGCTCCAGCCTCTGGTACAGCCTGTCAGCCTCTGCCCGCGTCTGCCCCTGTCTGCCCCTGTGCGTGAGGGAGGGCCACCCCGGGCTGTGGCCGCCTGATCCTGAAGGGCTCCTCCAAGGCCGAGAGCTAGGCTGCAGTCACAGCATCATGAATGGCACGGTGCACACAGGCAGGGAGTGCGTGCTGAATCAGCCTGTTGGAAAGCCAGGATGGGCTGCTGCCTTCTTAACACGTGCAGCTCCCCCATCCATCCATCCTCACCCCAAGAGAGACAAGGCGCAGCACTGCACGGTGATGTATGCGCGCCTACGACCCGGTTATGAGGTTATCAAGCGGCAAAGATGCCCCCAAGGGATGGAGATGCTTTTTTCATAGAGGAAACTGGGAGTAAATGGCTGGAATCCATCTTGAGGGAGATAATAGAAGCACTTTTTTTTTTAATGTGGAAAAAAAAACACAATATTTTCCCCCAGAGCACTCAAGCCCCTCCAGGTGTAGGTGGTATTTCCCATTGATGGGCCCCCAGGCAGATCCAGCTTAGGGCCCAGGACACGAAAGGAAGCGTGTCTGCCTGTGGAGTGGCTTGACTCTAAGCCAAGCTGGGGAGAGGGAAGAGGGTCACCTCCGGCCTCCATTTGGCCCAACCTCTTGGCTCCCTGAGGGTAGCCCAAGGACATACACTGCCGCCACCTCGGCACAGGCCATTTCGGAGATGCATGGCTTCTGAGTCTGCATCTGCTGGGATCTCTATGTCATTGCTGTCTGGGTGAGGGACCTTGCCTCTGTGCCTGCATCAATGTAAATACTAAACGTTGTCCAATCTGCCAAGCGAAATTTTGCTGTACGGAGTGTTAATGTTACTGACCTATTTGTGTAGGAACTCTGCCAGCTGAACAGTGAGATAATGAACATGAAGGTTTGGAAGTGAGGAGAACGGGGAGGGGGGGTGGTATTAGTGAGGGGCAGGTGGCAAGGGTAGGCATTTACTCATCCATTCAGGTGGCAAGCACTTTCGATCCCTGGATCCACTTCTTTAAAAAACTCATGAGGCCATTTCCACCTCATGTGGAGAAACTGAGACTGGCACATTTTATGTGTCCTATCTGACCCAATCTGTAAGTGTCAGTGTGGGATTTGAACTCCAGGTCAGCCTGACTCCAAATCCACAGCTTGTCCCAAAGGCTGGCCATGACCCTGCTAGACTGGGAGTCCCCCAGGGCATGATGCTGCTAGACTGGGAGTCCCCCATGGCCAGGGTGCTGCTAGACTGGGAGACCCCCCAGGGCCGGAGCACTGGGAATCCTGAGCCCGAGCCCCAGGGAAAGCACCACACAGGAACACCCAGCATCTCTGATTGACATGACAGCATAGACATCCCTTCACCTATTCTTCCCCTCTTTCAGAGAGGGCTTCAAGACTCCACCCTCTCCAATGGTCCCTCCCCCTGGAGAGGAGGGGAGGGGCTTCTGTCCCTGGCTTAGCCACCATCATTATTGAGAGATGGCATATTCTTGCCCTGATGCAGCACTTAACCTCTCTGAGCCTTGATCTCCAAATTGGAAAACTGGAACAGTTTGATGATTTTCCAACTTATTTCACCACTACTCAGTAAGAAGTATATTTTCTTACAATCCAGTTCACATGTAAATCTCTTTTTCCAAAAAACAAAGCTTATCCATGCTCTGCCAGTATGTGATGTACTCTACTATTTATCTGTTTTATCCTCTTCCTTCTTCTATTTTAATGCTGGTCACAGCCCATTAATTGACTTGATTTCACTCCCCTAATGGGTCATGACCCACAATTTGGAAGATTCCCTTCTAGCTGCTCTGTAATGAGCACCCCGGCTGTGACCGACTTGATGTGTCTTTACCAGACTGTTCCTCCTTCAGGGGGTCCTTCAGAGCCTGCGCTCCTGCTGCCCCGCCCTCCTCTGGCCTTCCCATCCCTGGAATGTTTCCTGTGTGTGCATGTCACCTTCGTGCAGTCCCCCAGGTGAGAGGACTCACTGCAGTGTGCCTCATGGCAGCTGGAGTAGGACTGCCTATCCAACCTGACTGCATGCTCAGGGCCCCTGCCCCTCTGCCTCCTCAGACGGGCACTCTGTGCTCAGGCTGATGGCCTGTGGGCAGCTCCACCCACCTGCCCGCAGGACATTGGCCACCCAGACAGAGCAGAGCTGTCCTTACCTTCCGGCATCTAGCACTCCTGCCTCTGTGCTGCCTGTTGGCGCATGCTCCTGTTGGCGGATTGGATACACCTGGGTCATGTATGTGTCTGGGGATGACGGGGCAGGTAAGTCCATCCATGTTGATCTGTCTTTCTGAATCCCTGGTCCCACAGAAGCAGACATTCGCGGGCTGTACTTGGTCTGACCGAATGTGTGTCATTAAAGCCAGGCCTCTTCCAGGGCCCCGGGTGAAGCTTGTCTCCTCCTGTGAAAGATCCCCAGGACCTGGGATGCAGTAACCAGGCATCTCCTGGGCGCAGGGGCTAGTGATGCTGGGAAGGACAGGGTGGGCTGTGGCCTCTTGGCTGTTGAAACACAGGAACTGCCATGGGTAGTGCCACTGAAACCCTGTAGGACAGGGGTTCTCAGCCTTTCTAATGCCACGACCCTTTAATACAGTTCCTCATGTTGTGGTGACCCCCAACCATAAAATTATCTTCGTTGCTACTTCATAACTGTAATTTTGCTACTGTTATGAATCGTTATGTAAATATCTGTGTTTTCCGATGGTCTTAGGCGACCCTGCTAGCAGTTCGCAACCCACAGGTTGAGAACCGCTGCTGTAGAGCCTAAGACCATCGGAAAACAGATATTTACATAACGATTCATAACAGTAGCAAAATTACAGTTATGAAGTAGCAACGAAAATAAATTTCTGGTTGGCGGTCACCACAACATGAGGAACTGTATTAAAGGGTTGCGGCATTAGAAAGGTTGAGAACCACTGCTGTAGGACATCTCACCTCAAGGACATTGGGGGGCAAAGTTCTGGCTTAAGATTTGTAATGGCTGTTAATTGCTGCATGTGAATTTAGGTAGAGAGGGCAGACAGAGGATGACAGCTAGATGACAGTGGATAGATGTGAAATAATAGATAGTAGTGGGTAGATGGTAGGTAACTATAAATAGTAGAGAATAAAAAGTAGCTGATAGAGTGCAGCACTTGGCATATAATAGATAGTAGCTGATAGTAGGTCACTGATAACACAGGGAAGATACTGGATAATGGTTGACTATAATAGAAGCTGATAGTAAATAATAGTAGATAAGAGTAGCTAATAATGGATAATAAGAGTGAGGTGCTAATAGCAGCTAATGGTGCTAGTAATTGGTAAATGATAAAGTTGCTAACAGAGGGAGTGCTACTGGCAGATAAGCGTGGCTGGCTGTAAATCACAGCTGGTAGCTCACAGGTGGTGGCCTGAAAGACCCCTAAATACTGAGCATCTCCCAGTTCCACCTGTTATTCGAAATGGCTGTAGGGCTCACCTGGACACCTTTGTGTAAGCCTGTCCTGAAGTCTCTATAATCTAAGGAGGGGTCGGGCTGGGGTGGGGACTAGTCAGCCCAGTTGTCACAAAACCTGGTTTCCGGTTTAAGCTCCTTCATTAGCTGCAGGATGTTGGGCCCATCACACAACTGCTATGATTCCTTCTCACTCAGGGAGGAGATGGGTCACGTTCCTGCTCTATTCACTGCAGAGGCCAAAGTGAGGATGAATGACAGAGGTAAGCACTTTGGCATTTCAGTGATGTGGAAGTCAGAGGACAGTCAGCAAAGCTGGTGAGGCCCAGCTATAGGAGGTCCTGTCTGTGGGCAATAGAATACCTGTGTCTTCTAGCCTCACAGTTAGTAGGCTGCATGTCAGGGACACAGATAACACGTGGCAGGCAGGCAGCCAAGCTGCAGGTAGCCAGAGGTCCTCTGTCCTGGACTCTTTCCTGCCTCCAAGTTCTACTAGCTGGTCAGATAACCAAATGGCCCTGAGACAGAGAAACAGAAGACAAGAACCTAATTTAATTCATACATATGTATGGGAACTCCGCATGCCTGAGAGAGCCCAGAGACCCCCACATGCAGACGAGGTTCAGAGATGGACAGTGACAATTGTTCAACTGTAACTTTCATGAAGTCCAAGTCCTTCCTCTCAGAGATACAGCAGGGATGTACAAGACACCCTGAGCTAGGGAGGTCAGAGGTGCTTCAAAACATCACTTCAGATGATGAGAAGAGCAGGCCCTTAATGAAGAAAAGTTTGTCCTGCCTGTGAACCGGTCAGAAGCAGTTATCTCTGCCAATCTCTATGGGCAGGCCTCTAATTCCAAGTCTTCAAAGGTAGCTAAGAGGGAGAGGTTCAGAAGTTTCTCTTGAGCCTGAGGCTGAAGTTGCCGTTAGCTCAAAACAATCTGCGCATGACAGAGGCACATCTTGGGGTGATTTGTTCTGGACCCCCCTGCCCATACCTTTCACAAATGCTCACAACCTGAGCATTCTCCTAACACCATCTTATGGTTTCTGTTGTTTTGCTGGTGGCTTCCTTGATTGTACTTGGAGTAAAAGTCAAACCCTTTGTGAGGACCTACAAGCTCCTTTCTGATCTGGTGCTTCCCTACCCTTCTCCCCGTTACTCACGCTGCCTTGGTAGCATCTGCTTGCTCCTCAAATGAGCTAAAATAAAGCATCTCCTTAATTGCCTGGTACATCCTGTCTTTCTCAATATTTTCCCCCTTGTGGAGCTAATGTGAGGATTAAATGGAATAACTTTTGAAAATTGTATTGCACCGCATCGCTAATGTAAGTTTTATTGATTTGAGAGAGAAAGATCGATTCGTTGTTCCACTTATTGTGCATTCATAGATTAATTCTTATATGTGCCCTGCCCGGGGATCAAACCCACAACCTTGACATATCAGAACGATGCTCTAATCAACTAGCTACCCTGCCAGGCCACCTCTAATGTAATTTATCCCCAGTGAGACTTGAATAATCTCCAATGATTCTCTAGATTGAGACAGAATATTGGTCCACTCACAGGTCAGAGAAAACTTAACCACAAAATAATCAGTTACTCAGAGCTCCAACCTCCCCAGTACCTCTGATCCTATGAAAAAGTGGGAAGAAAAATGCCTACCTTGTTTTTGTTATTTCCCAATATGTCTATATATATATATATCCATGCGTATATATATTTCCACATATTTATTTTCCATGTATGTATAATAATATGAATTAATATGCAAATATAATATATAGTACATATTATAATATTAGGAACCATTTTGTGTCAACTATGTATTACATGATTAATTTTTATTAAACAATAACATCACATATGTATTAGTATACTATCTATAATAATAAAAGCGTAATATGCTAATTAGACCAGATGTCCTTCCAGACGTCCTTCTGGATGACCTTCCAGATGAAGAAGGGGCTGCAAGGGAAGCCCGGGTCCTGGGTGCTAGAGGGAAGCCTGTGCCGGCAACTGGGGGAAGGGAGGCCTACTCTTGCACAAATTTCATGCATCGGGCCTCTAGTATAATAATAATACTATTAATTAGTATATGCTATATACTAATAATGCTATATACATATGTTATTAATATAATGACACATGTAGTAATTATTGTTATTCCCATTGTTGGTGTGAAGAAACAGTCTTAAAGGAGGGAGAGGATGCCCAGCCAGCCTGGCTCAGTGGTTGAGTACTGCTCTGTGTACCAGGAGGTTACTGTTTGATTCCCAGTAAGGGCACATGCCTGGCTTGCAGGCTCAATCCCCAGTCTGGGATGTAAAGGAGGCAGTGGATCAATGATTCTCTCTCATCATTGATGTTTCTCTCTCCCTCTCCCTTCCTCTCTGGAATCAATAAAAATATCTTTTTTTTTTTAAAATAGGAAAAGGATTCATTCAAGTTCCCATAACTAATTAGTAACAAAGCTGAAATAGGAACCCAGGTGTAGCTGACCCCAATGCTCACGAACTCTTTCTCTATACTGTTGTCTTGCTAAATATGATTCATTTAACATGTATCATAACCACCTACTCTGGAGTTGTCATAAAGAGAAGATAAAGGATTGTTATACAAATGTTGCCTCAGAAAGCTCCTGATCCCCTTTTCAAGGCAAGAATGAGATGCTGGGAAGCATGAGGGAGCCACACAGTTAGTCAAGTCTCAAAAAGGGGAGGGGGAGCGGGTGGGTTCACAGGAGAGCGAGATTACTGTGCACTGTGGAGGCGGGAATGCACCGCACCGTGTGTGTCTCAGCAAACACACTGTGTGAACACATGATTTGATTACTGTTTAAGGGGAGGGATGGAATTTAATTTGGTCTTTAATTATGACTCGCCCAACATATCTGTTCCCTTCAATGCTATAAAGATGGGAATGAGGAGAGTCATTCTAACCTCAGTGGACTCCTCCCTGTGTATTCTCAACCTGCTGCCACTCTCAGGAGGGCTAGATTTGCCTTCCTAGGGAACAGACCTTGGCCAAGAACCCCAATCCTTTTGCAGGTGGCACTATTCCTTCCAGCCCCTCACTTGACTGTCTCCTAAGAGCCTCCCTGAATCTGCTGAAGACTTTTAAATTATGGAAATTAAGGAGCATGCATATTCCTCAATTCCCCACATGGCATGATGGCCATTAACCAATTAATGGCTGTGCAGGTGCCAGCCAGTAGGCTAATGATTAGATAGTAATTGCCATATCATTACAAGGTAAATATAGGGTCGGACTGTCATCCACCCCAAAGAGGGCAACTGGGAATTCATTTTAATCCTATTAAGCATAATTATTCCTCAGTGTCTAGAACCTGTGATTTCCAATGTAATTATATAATGTTCGCCAGCTCTGTCCACAGGAGACGGGGTTCAAAGGCAGACAATGAGGTGCAGCCTGAGGAGACGTGCAGCAGGAGCTTGAAACTCACAGCAGCATCCAGGTTTGGAAGATAAATTAGTTGGGCATATCTGAAGGCAAAGGAGTCAAGTAAGGGGAAGGAGGGGAGGAGGAAGGTTTGATAGGGTCCTCTTCTCTTTCTCTAGAAAACAAGTTCTGTGAGTCTCATTACCCCAGATCTCCCATAGATGGTATCCTTCACTCACTCATTCCATAAAAGCTGGTGAGTGAGCATTACTTGTCAGGTGTTATGTGGAGCACTGGAGGCAGAAGAGGAAGTAAAACAGGGAGGCCAAGCACTGGTGGGGAACATGCTGTCTTCACTCCTCATTTTACAGGTGGGAGACTGAGGTTCCCCGGCCGCTATATCTGATCAACTCTCTCCAAGAAATGGAATTAACATTCCCAAAAGCCAAAGATCATCTACATGCCAAAAGGTCCAAACTGAGAACTTTTCATGCTTGGCAGGAGCTGTGCAAGTGTGACACTTGAGACATAAAGTTGATAAAGAACCGTAAGTGCTGCTGGGTGAGATGTGGAAAGCAATTGTCCTGGCCATGGGAGAGGTGAAGCTCTGCCCTGGTGCACTCTGGGAGATCCGAAGACACCACTTTTCATGCTAATGTAGTAATGCCATATATCACCTTTAAAGAGAACTTGCCTTCAATAAACATTTACACCAAAACTGTTTCCTATAAATCAAGCCACAAATCCCTGGCCTAGTGGAGACACGCTTGTGTCTTAGAGTCTCGCTATTAAATCAGGTATTGTAATTTGCTTCAGAAATGTTTTGCCAAAAGGTTAAAATATACATTCTCATAGCTCATCAATCTCATGTGTTTGTAGAAAAGACCTTTGGGGTTTTCTCTCTTACTCAAGCCTTCTTTCAATTTTGCAACTTGTTACCCTGCAGGCCTAAGGTACTAGGTTGGGAGGGATGACTGTTGGTTGACGTAGGAGAGGAGACTGGAGGATTACCAGACCAAAGGGTTTTAATTAACTACTGGTGATGTAAAAGAATAATTTTTAAAGAATTATAACAACAACAAAAATATTAAAACAATATTTTAGCTACATTAATAAACCCATTACAAGTTGGCACAGAAGTAGCATGAGGGATAAAGTGGAGATAACAGCTGGACAGGGCCTGCCTTTTTGAAACTTACAGTTGAGCAATTTACAAGAACCTTTACATTTGGTGACACATTTTACCTTTTTAACCTGGCAGAACCTATTCCCATTTTATTGTTGAGGCTGTGTGATCTGCGGGCAGTGGGCGGAGCAGGGCTTTCCACCCACATCTGTCTGCCCTCTGTGCTCTTTCCACCTCCCACCTCCTCTCAGGCCCAAGGAGGCACATGCAGTTCTGCACCATCCTCCACCTCAATTCCCAGTGGCCCCACAGATGTGACATCATGTCTGCTGTCTACCCGGCCTGCCAAGAACCACTCTTCAATTGTGTGTGAATTATCTCTGTGGCACATAGCCACTGTAGGAGTAAAATTTATACTCAACAATACAGCACTCCTATGATTTTCAATTGCTAATGGAATTACTATTTTTGTTTATTTTAAAGCCATAGCAATAAAATAGGCCCCTACCAATATTCTTACTGTTTTTGTCTTGACATTTTACGGGAAGTTACTTAACTAAAATAGCAGAATGCCTGTAAATGTACAAAGGGCCTTCTCAGAAAAAGGGGGGCTTGGCTTCTATCACAGTGGGGCCCACAGAATGACAGGTGGATGGGAAAATAGACAGGAAAGGTTGAGAACCACTGTAACCAGGGGTCCAGAGGGAATCCATGTGAATCCAACACTAGATGGCTGGTTGATCCAAAGAGTAAACAGCCCTTCTCCTCTCTGCTAGGAGCATCCAAGAAAGTGATTGTTAAAGAGAAAGGAAGTAGAAGAATGGGAGTGCTCACTACTCCCATCATGCTGCCCTGTGGGAAGCAGGAGAAAGCAGTGTGGGCCACACCCCTTGTTGTTCCTGTTGTTCCGAGCCACATCCTAGATGCTGGTCCAAAGCTCAAGGGCAAATGGGAGGCAAAAGCAGATCAAAAAAGAGACAGGGTGACAAGATGATAGCCCTAACCTGGGACCCTCTCTGAGATGAAGACCACCTAAAATATGAGGCGTTTCAGATGTCCTACCCAAGAATCTCAATTGATGGCTTTAAACTTTTGCCTGGAATACTCACCATTTCATGGGGTTAAGACACAACTGCAAAAGAGCCACACCAAATTACAAGTACATTACCAGTGGCATAACATATTCACATTCCGGCTTATCAATATCGTTATCTCCAAGAGGAGTACCTTGATGGAAGAAGACTCCAGATAAAGAAATCTTAGTGATATGGGGGGTGAGATAACCTAGAAGTTTAAGAATTTAGAGGAGAGAGGCAGGCCCAGCTAGACCTCCACAATGAGGAAGGAGAAAGCCTAGACCAGTGGTCGGCATGTGGCTCGCTAGCCACGGTTTGCTGCTCTGTTGACTAATGCATTTGCCAACCACTGGCCTAGACAAAGGGCCAGTGGGAGAAAAGAAATGGGAATGAGCTCATGAAGGTGGTTAAGGGAAGTGAAAGAGGGAAACCCTTACCCAAGACAGAGGCTCTCAGTGCAGGAGTGGGAGAGGGAGCGGAGGCAGTAATACAGCGTTTGTGTGAGCACAGTGGCCACAACAGGCCATTTGACCGGAGAGCCTGGAACAGAAGTGGGAACCAAGGCCTTAGGAATACACCCCAGGAAAAGGCCAGGCTGTGAAAGGACATTTATCCAGGAGCCCAAACGGGCATGGAGCATGACTAGCCCGAAGTTCCAGGTCTGAGGAATGAGTCAGCCAGCCTGTTAATGTAGCGTCCGAGCCATACCACATGGAGTGCCCAGGTTGTGATAGCGAAACTTGCCAACCAGTATGTATTCGACACCCAGGACCTCCTCCCACACACGGAGGGGCCTCGCCAGGGATCACGGATGCCCTTTAGGTGATGAGGCAGAGTGCTCAACATGAGGAGTTTCCCTGTGGGGAAAGTTTCCCTGTGGGGATCCTTGGCTTGTCTCAACACCCAAAGTGGCACAGGATTGGGTACAAAGAAAGAACCAACTTTCTGACCTCCAGTCTTCTCCAGCAGGCAACCTGTGCAGCATATGTGCAGGCAGGTACCCACCATCCTCCCAACCACCCAGGGCAAGTCCACATTACCTCAGCCCTCACGACCATCCTCATCCTGAAATTATCCAAATCTACTCTTATTGCACCTACACCCACGCCTGACTCCACTCCTTCCCACATGGGCTTCGGACAACAGGGAAGAGGCCAGGCCTGCAGCCTGCTCTGAGAGCCCTCTGGACCCACGTAGCTGAGCCAAGACCCAACAGCACATGTGCTACCTCCTCTGACCCAAGCATTGGAGTCTGTGATCTGGCTGAGACTGGCATTTAACAAGGGAGAGGGTCAGGCCGGGAACCCTTGAATAGGCTGCTTCAAAGGAAAGAAGCAGGCATGGGAAGCCATTTAGTGCCCTCTCTGCTGCAGGCTCCCGGAGAAAAGAAGGCAGCCCTGAGGCAACCTGGGACCACAGAGGCACATACCTGAGTACCCACTGGGGTTCATATTTGTATCTGCTACTATCTGCGGATCTGTGTGGAAAAGAATCTACAGCCGATTGTTCACAACTCCTCCCCTGCCCCACCATTCAGCCCATTCCTAGGGCTCTCTCCAGATGGCTTGAGTCCCCACCAGGATTGCGCACCCACCTTCTCTGCCTCTTCAAACTCTATCCATTCTCTAAAGCCTAGCCCAAGCTCCCCGTCTCCTTGAAGCCTTCTCGGGAGACCCCAGCCCAGGAGGAGCCCCCCTCAGACTTAACTCATGTTGCCTGTCTCCATTCAAGGCTTCTGTTGTGGGCTCCCCTCCTGCAGACTGGGTCCCTCTTTAAGGATTATTATCGCAAATGGAGACACAGCCCCTGGCATTGACAGAAAGACCCTGTCCTGTACTCCCCACAGCCCAGTAAGTAAATGGCAATGAAATCTTCTTTATTAATTTGTATCAATAACCACAGTAATCTCTTATAGATTCTTACAGAGAGGAAATGAGGTCTTTTCTGCTCTGTGAGGTCAGGTAACTGATTTGGCTTCTCTAAGCTTCCATCCTCATGGGCACAGTGAAGAGATTGAGCCCTACTTTATGGCACTTTGAATTCAATGAAATAATGTGTGCTCACGGTTTAGCACATTAATGGGCAAGATGCTCAAACAGTGCTGGCCTGATCCCCACCCCCCTCATGTTTGTTCAGTGCTTTTACCTTAAGAAAACTCCTTTCTATGCATCACCTTACATGAGCCTTGGGACAATCCCATGAGATGTTCTATTTGTATGCCTATTTGACAGGTGAAGAAACTGAGGTCTGGGAGTGTATTAACTCTAGCCCAAGGTGACACCAGTGAATTCTAGAAACAGCCTTTGGGGTCCACCTGATGTCAAAGTCCAGGCTGCCTTGACGGGACCCCCTGGGGAAGTCCCTGGAGGTGGTGCCTGTTAGGGTGTGGTCTCAGGTTGGGGCAGTGAAAGAATTAATATAGGGGGGCAGCCATAGGTCCTGAGAAGGCTAAAAAGGACTAATTCCAATGTAACCCTGATATTTGGGGCTAGTGATCTGAATCCAAGCCAGCAAGCTCAATGTACATTCCTGATAACCTATAATTAAGTTTCTACCTCCTTCCCAGATACTGGTCTTGCTGAACCTGTTACTGTGAACAGTGCACTGCCCCGGAGGGAGGGTTATTAACACTGGCGCCAGGCCAGACCATCAGATATGGCCTGGAGACCCCCAACACCTGGGAGCCTTCTTGCAAGCTCGCGAAAAGGACCGGAAGCATAATCCATGTTTGTGGGACAAGGACCACAGGGAGATATAAGGGAGGGCCCGATGCATTGTCATTCACTCAGATTTGGAAGGCTGTTCCCTGAGTCCGCCGGCATATTAAACAGTGTCCCTCCTTTTCTTTGAAGCGTCCTTGGTTTTCTTTGGTCTTCTGCAACAGTCCAGGGGTGTTTGTGGTGCTCCAACAAGGAAGGGACAATTTCTCACACTGACACCTGACCCGCCACCCCATGGCAGTAAGAGTACAGGGCCAGAAGAGATAGGGGCAGAAATAAAATATTGGGAACCAGCTATAATTGTAAGAAATATGTTCTGTTAACCGTGATCGTGTGAGAAATGCTCACCTGTCCAAATTTCAGATGACAGACTCAGAGACAGAAGTAAGGCGAAAATGAGACCTTTAATACACTCTAGAGAGCAGACGTCCGTTCCATTGTACAGGCACACGAGGAGTAGCAATCATAGCCCATTTATTTAGTCCCTCCTCTGGTTCCTCATTGGCTGAGTACTCTGAGGTCACCTGTTTCCTGTCACCTAGGTCTTGCTGTCTACCCTTGGAGCATTTAAAATATTGGGCTGAGGCCTTTCTAGCTGCCCCCACCTCCTGTCTAGCAAGGAAGACACCTCAGGTGTTTCCACCATGTTGGCCCACATGCACAGCTCTTTGTTCCTCTTCCCTCCGCCCTACAATCTATTTGTCCTGGGGGAATTCAGTAAATTCCATCAAAAGCCCACCATGCTGGAGATGGGTCACAGAGGTCCATTTCCTACAATTGTTTTATTCTGATTACAGAGGGCACATTCTAACCTGCTGGGCAGTTGCCTGTGGGACCTGGGAGTGTGCCTGGAAATGCAGCCCATCCTCCCCATTTGGAGCTGCCTATTATCAAAGCAAGATTAACAACTTTGTTGCAGAAACCAGAATCACCCTTTGAAGACCCCAGCCTTTTGCATACCACTAAGTCCTTTGAAGATCTCCAGTCCCCATTACTTGTAACCTGCCCATTTTTGCATACCCTTTCCCTTGTGTTGTTTTTTTTTTTTAATTGAGGCTTTTTATTGTTGTTTTTCTTCCCTTTTTTTTTTTTAAATTAAGGGTCCCTTACTGGTCCTGCTTCCATGAGTGGCTGAGACCAGGTGAAAAAGGGGAGGGGAACCAGGCAGCGTGGGGAAGGGTTATCTTCACAACATTCCATTTATACACAGAACTAAACAGACAAGCACAGAGTCAACTATTGCGGTTAGAAGTTGGCAGCATGGAAAAGGCGGGGAGGAACAGGTTGCAAGTAGGGATGTCGTTAAAAAAAATACAGGCCCTCTCCAAAACCGGGGTGCCTGGGGTAGGGAGGACTTGGTCTGTTTCAACCCAAGAGGAATCAAAAGATCAAAAGCTGTTTGGGAAGGCCAGAACCTTCAGGGGCGGAGGGAGAAGGAAGGTCCAGGGGGTGGGAGGCTGTTTGGCAACTGGGTGAAGGGATTGCCCACCCCCTGCTGGGATCCCTCCAGCCCCTCTGGTCTAGCAGAAGGGAGGCAGCCTGCAACCCCCCACAGGCAGGTCTGGGGCTGCCAGATGCTCCAGGCAGGGGGCTGGAGGGGGCTCACAAAGGCTTGCCCTCCAGAGAGATGACAGTACTGCCCCCCAGCTTCTCGGCCAGAGTGCAGCGGTCCTTGACCTCCTCGTAGCAGTTTGCTTGTAATTCATGCTTGGTCCCCGTAAGCTTCTTCTTGGTGGCATCCTTGGAGCTGGCATAGGTCATTTTGCTCTTAAGAGGCGCAGACTCAGGGGCCCAGAAGATAAACACCAGGTCCTCCTTCTTGCTCTCCTTGGTCTCATAGGTTGCATCATACAGGGCGTAGCGGCGGTCTTTGTCCGGCAGCATCTTGACGAAGGTGGCGTAGGGGTCGTCTACTGTCTGGCCCACATCACCTACCAGGATCTCCTTGCCCTCTTCCAGAATGATGTTCTTCTTGTCTTCACTCAGGCAGAAGAGCACCGCCTTCTTGCGCTTCTTCACCTCCTCTGCTGTCAAGGACTTACGTACCTTCATGTCATTGAACACTTTGATGACTCCATCAGAGACAGCCACACCAGAGGCCATGTTTCCGGAAGCTAAAGGAGATAGCAAGAAGAGCCTGGAAAGACGAGAGCTGCTATAGCTGCTGCCAGGATCCGACTGAACGCCTACCCTTCCCCTTGTAATCTTTGTCCTTCTACCCAATATAAGCAGCTGGCTTATGGTAGGGGAAGAGCAGATTTTTGTGGATGACCTGCTGCTCTCTATTACTGCTAGCAGGATTGGAATAAACACTCATAATGATTCAACCCTGTCACTGCTTAATTGGCTCAAGTAGTGACAGGCAGCCCAGACCCCTTGATTGTCGGGTTACATAAGGACCCAGGTGTGACCAGCATCCTGCATGATTTTGCCTCAGTTAGGATGCTGAGGAATGCAGACTGCAGGCAGTCGCCATGGCAATGGTGATGGAGAAATGCATCAAGCAGTGAGCTCCTCCTAGCCCAGCCCTTCTGCTAGGGACAAAGAAACAAGACTCCCCAGGTCTTCCTGACCCCCAAACTTCAATCCACCACCACCCCAGAATTTAAACCTTCCTTATAGCAACACCATCACAAGACTATGAAAGACACAGAGTGAGAAAAATGAAGGAGAGCCACTGCCTTAATGTTCCCCCCATTGTGAATGCCACCTCCGATATTCATTGCAAGGCTTCCAGAAGGTGGGAGAGATGGGAGCATGAAAGGAAACTTGCTGATGGACATGAGCTTGTGCCCATCAACACTGTGCTACATCCTTGATGTCCCCAACCTCCTTTGCTCTGCACATCCCAGTGAGGAAGGTATCAGTATTCCCTCCTTACAGACAGAGAAACTGAGACTCAGAAAGGTTAAGTACAAGCTAGTGCTTAGGTAAGCCAAACTTGGATTAAAAACCTGCAGTTCTGAAGGGTAATACATCCGCGTTTTATGACTTCTGGTGGAGAAAAAGGCTGAGGAAAAGGAATAGGAGTTGGGGCAAGGCAGGTTCTCAGGCAGGAGATGGGGCATTGCCCAGGAAAGCACCAAAGTCAAAATTCAACTAAGAGAGTCATAATCTAGCCAGTCTGGCCTGACCTCTCCCTCTCACACCCCTTAGATGAGACAGGAGGGAGGGTGAGAGCTGGGTCTAAACAACTGGGTAGATGCCTTGGCACCCACTCTGAGAGGTCAGCTGGCAGGGGGGACGGTGTGGTCAGGGAGAGGCCTGTCTCCCTGCTCTCCAAAGACTGTCCCCGCACCCTCTGCAGACTTGTATTACAAAGAATCAGTGAAATAATTATGGGATGGAGAGGATTTATTGAATTGGATAAGGCTTGGCTACAGGCCTCTTGTTAGGCTTTGAGTGGCGTGTGCATTGTTTTTCATTAAGACTGCATAATGAAATAATTGTGTAATTAGTGAGGAATTTGCTACCTTTCAAGGAAGCATCTTTAATCCCCCTGAAGAACACCTCGCCCTCCCAGGCGCCATCTCTCTCAGGCTGTAGAGGGAATATGGGGAGGGGAGAGGCTGCCCTTCCCATCCACCTCTCTGACAGCTGAGAAGTGAAGGTCAGTCCCACCACCACACCTCCTCCAAACGTGCCTGACTGCCCCCGTGACTCACTGATGGCTCCATGGCAGTCCCTCTGCCCCCTCCTTCTAGACCCCTGCCACAGCCCTCCCAGTGCTTCCCAGAGGCATGGCTCCAGGTTTATCCAACTCTGATTCAGTGCAGATGCCCAGGGTTCAAGCCTCTATAATCCAGGAAGGAGGGGAGTTGCAGGCTTGCGTAGTTAGCACCACCCTGAGATAGTTATTCAAATGAAAAGCCATAACCACTGGTCTACCTCTAACCCCGACTGAGGCAGCTGTTGTGGAGAAGAGAACTTGACGGGATGGGAGAGAGCCCAAGAGGAGCTGTGCGCCCTCATTCTCCACAACATGAACAGTCAGGGGCATCCTCACTCACTATCGATCTGGCCACTGCCCCTCCTCCTACACGGTCCTCACTTTTCCCATCTGCACAATGGGGATCGTGCCAGGTGTTCTAGGTCCCTTCCAGATCTGAGAGTCTGACTCAATGCCTGTTATCAACCAACTCTGTCTTCTGCTCTGATCTGCTGTCCTCCCACGTCCGAGTGATTTTTATGAAAGAAAAGAGAAGGCAGGGTGGTTGATCCTGGAGCGGATGCTCCCCTTGAGAGCCCAATCAGAGCTCTGTCCCGTGTCAAACACAAACATTCCTGGGCTGGGTTACCAGTTAAGCTGTCACCAGCTTCTTTATTCTTCACAGCAGGTTTTAAGAGGAGGTGGACAGAGAGAAAAATATAAGACTGCTCAGATGTGAAAGAGTTAAGAGGATGGGGAAAGGAGGGACATGACAGTCTGGGAGCCCCAAGCCCTGGGTTGAGAAACCTCTCTGCTTTCTGTCCCAGAAACCCACTTCCTGCAGAAAGCCACCCTTCCCCGGACTTCAGAAAAGACTCCCAGATGCCCGCTTGCTTCCCTGTGACAAGGCTGCTCACAGACCCTCAAAATGCCCTTTCTTGCCTCAGAAATGATACTCCGACTGCTTGTTCCCACTGATCAATCAGAACAAAAAGTTAACCAAACTTTGGTAATGCTTCTCTCTCCCTCCAGGCCCCTGAACTGTGGCCTGCCCTGGCCTGAGGCAGAGGCAGCCCCTCCTCTGCACTGTCCCATCACCACCTCCCTCCCCGCCCCACACCTGCTCTTCCTGGCTTGTTCACACCTCACTGTACCGCTATGACTGTAACTTAAAAGCCCTTTCTGCCCAACACTTGGCTGCTAGCAGCTCTCCTGCGCAAATCATCCTCTCTATTACAACAGCCCCTTTCCCTGCCTTACAATAATCTCTTTCAGTGAAATCTCTCCTTGTCAGCTCTGGTCACTGGTCAGTTTTTCATTTGACAACTAGGGGCCCGATGCACGAAATTTGTGCAAGAGTAGGCCCTTGCAGCCCCAGTGGCCTCAGGCCTCGCAGCCCTGGCTTTGTCCGGAAAGTCGTCCGGACGGTAGTTCCACTGTCTGGCCGTTTGGTCGATTTGAATATTATGCTTTTATTATTATAGATGACCATGGGCAAGTCATTTCACTAGAATTTCTACATCTCTAAAGTATGAAAAATACATCCAAAATTGTAAAGTAAAAGACATAGCATATATACAAGTGCTTTGTACAGCATCAGAAAATAAAACACAATTTCAGAGGGCACTCAGATTTCCCCCCATGGATGCACCCCAGCACCCACTCCCACTTGCACTCATCTCTGCTCAGCTCTGCTCTGTCCTCCACCCCCACTCTCCCAGGCTCCCACCCAAGCTTTCCGGGCAATTCAGCTCAACTGTCTCAATCCAGAAGCCATCCCTCCTCCTCTCATCCATCACTGTCATGTCCCACAACCAATCCATTGGTTGTTAAATAAACAACATTGGTTATTTATTTAACAACCAATGGATTTTCAGTTTGACTCATCTGGGGATGGGCCATCTCTCTCACACACAAACCAAAGATGCCTGGGTTGCAAGTAGATGTACAAACCAGTGTGCTGGGTGGTATAAACTCTCACCACAGCAGCATCAGGAGAGAGGAGAGGAGGGAAGAGGAGTGGGAGAGTGAGCCATGATAAAATATGCAAGCCCCAAGGTGAACACTGCTCCTGACCCCCTGCCTGACCCCTGCACTCTGTGCTGCTTAGTATTATTTCTTTCTTTGTCTCACCAAGTCCCCAGCTCAGCCCAAGCCTGGGAAAGGCCTCACCAACAATGTAGGAGATGCTAACTCATTGGGTGGATGCAGGTAGTTGCAGCGGAGGCCTTCCTGGGGCCCCAGGATCCCCTCCCTCCCTCCCCTCCCCCCACCTGTTGCAAAGCTGCCAGTACTTGAGTGGGGCATGGCGCCAGATGAGAGAGAGGCTGCTCTGTGAAAGGGACAGCTGAGCACAGGCTGCTCCAGGAACACTCACTGACGGCTGGAGCCTCGAGAGAGAGGGCTGTGTGTACAAGACGACTGGGCTGAGCAGAGGCTCAGGCAGCCCCATCTAGGTGGGCTAAGGACACTGCCAAGCATCCTGGAGACCACCTGCATGTCCCTACTCCCCACCTCCCTCTTTATCCTCAGGCTCTGTGCAGACACCAGTGACCCCACCAGGGCTGGGGGCCCTGGATAGGGGGTTGGGTTAGGAAATGGGTTTTAGAAACAATGAAGCCACTTACTAGCTTGGGGACCTGGACTAAGTAGCCTCCAGTTCCCATTCCTAAATGAAGGTGTTGACTACAGAATCTGAAATCTGGTCCAGCTCTGACCTCATCAAAGTGGAGACATGGAGAGATCCTCTTCCCTGCTTCCCCTGGGGACCTGCCTACAACTGGAAAGTACAAGTGGACAAAGCAGCTTTACGGGTGTAATTCAAATAAATTCTATAATCCTATATAATAAAGAGGTAGTGTGCAAATTGACCATCACGCCCTCACAAGATGGCTTCCTACCACCAGGCCAGCAGGGAGGTTAGTGAGGGATGACCAAACAACTGAACAAGCAGGCTGCATGGGGCGACCAGGCCAGCAGGGGCGGGCAGTTAGGGGTGAACAGGCCGGCGGGGGAGGGGGGGCAGGGAGGGGAGGCGGGGGCAGTTGGAGGCAACCAGGCTGGCGGGGGGAGGGGGGGCAGTTAGAGGAAACCAGGCCAGCAGAGGGGACAGTTGGGGGTGACCAGATTGACAGGGGGGACAGTAAGGGGTGACCAAGCTGGTGGGGGAGCAATTAGGAGCAACAAGGCCAGCAGGGAGGGGCCAGTTGGGGGCAACCAGGCCGGCGGGAGGGGCAGTTACGGGTGACCAGGCCAGCAGGGGGGGCAGTTAGGGGCAACCAGGCAGGCAGACAGGTGAGTGATTAGGAGCCAGCAGTCCAGGATTGTGAGAGGGATGTCTGACTGCCCATTTAGGCCCAAACCTGGGGATCCAGCCTAAACCGGCAGTCAGGCATCCCCCAAGGGGTCCCAGATTGGAGAGGGTGCAGGCTGGTCTGAGAAGACCCCCCCCCCCCATGCATGAATTTTGTGCAATGGGCGTCTAGTTACTAAATAACAATGCAAAATAAACTCTGTGTCTCACCATTGTAAACCTACATTTGCCCACCCCTGTACACCTCCTAACTCCCTAACCTGGGCACCATCTCCAGCTGCCGTGGAGGGCAGAGTGAACTTATGTAAAACAACCACTTGGGTTGGACATATTTGTTGTGGTTGTGAAGCTGAGAATGGAGACTGATTCTTTCCCAGTCTGGGCCTCCAGGGAAGAGCCCCCATGAGCAGCTCTCATGGCCCAACGACAAGAGCGCCCCATCACAGACTGACCCCTCCCTGGTTCTTCTCCTGCGAGGCCTTGTTCCATGCCTACACCGTGTTCCTGGCATCTGGGGAAAGCCAGCTTGCAGGCCTACTGATTCCATTTAAAGGGATGATATATGTGGGGACCATGTTTAGTTGGATAACCAACTCAATCGTAAACCAATTAGAAGAGGGTGTGTTTATTGAGAAAGCCAAAGGCATCTCTTTCCAAGATAATTGCAGGATGCTGCTTGAATGTTAGAGAAATGGCTTACAGGTTGGGAAAAACCCAGGAAAAAGCGAAGGGGAGAGGAGTCCCCCACCCCAGAGCTGTGACTCTGAGGAGGAAGATCTGGGTGGACAGAACAAAGAAGCAGTGAGCCTCCTTGCCCCGCCCTTCCCACATCCCAGTATTGCATAGATTCCTCTAGTGGCCAGAAATATTTAATCAGATACTTTTGTTTGGATCTCGCTTCCCTGGTAACCTGAAGATGTTACCATGGCAATCCCTGAGTAATACGTCTCAATTATTTATGGCCTTGCAAATAGCATGGGGAACTTCCAGGCACCGTAGAAACAGGGAGGTAAACCCCTGATTTCATCCTCCCTTTGCGCCCCAGCAGAGGTGGCCAGGCCGATTCACTGGAAATAGCTCAAAGCCATTTGACTGGAAACCCCCTCTGCCCATTCCCTTTCTGTGTCCCTGAGAACTATCCTGTCCCACAGCCTTCCTTTCTGGGATCCTCACAGGTCACCCAGGTTGCACACTACTCCCCAGGGAATAAACTGAGGTGGACAGAGGGGGTCAGGAGTATCTAGTGACTTAGGCCTGTAGTTCTAGTGTGAACTGGGTTAGAGTCCTGTTCACACCACCTATTACATCGTGACCTCAGACACGTCTAGGCCTTCCAAAGCCTTTGTTTCCTCCAGTGTCAAATGAAAATTAAAATGAATTTTGTTTCATAGAGTCATTGTGAAAATTAAATAAAATCATGTATATAAAGCTCTTGTACAGCACCTGGTGCATGGTAAGTGCTCAATAAATCATAGTTGTCCTGTAGCAATTACTTTACCCGTCATCTTAGCACATCCTTATTTGTGGCTGGAAGTCAGGATTGTGGCGAGGGCAGCGAGGGGTAAGAGGACAGATGGGCGAGGTGTTCAGGGTGAGAGGAGGCAATTGCTTCTCTTCTCCAGTCCTCACAAGACAAGGCAGCAGGAGCCCCGGTGGTCAAATCAAACTGGAGCCCTGCGGCCCAACTCTCTGGCTTGCCATCACCCTGCTCCGAACAGACCAAATTCCCCTTCTTACTGGGTTAAATTGTGTCTCCCCAAAATTCATGCCCACTCTATGATTATAACCTGATGTGGAAATAGGGTCTTTGCAGATTAAGATGAGGTCGTGCTGGGTTAGAGTGGACCATCCCTCACCCACTGTGGACACAGACACGCAGGGAGAACGCTGTGCATCGATGGAAGTGGAGATGGGAGTGATGCTGCCACATGCCCAGGAACAAGGAGCGATCACAGCCCCAGGAGCTATGGAGACAGGCAGGAGCAGTCTCCTCGCAGCTGCAGAAGGACCTCCTGTGAAACCCAGAGGTCCGAAGCCGGCCTCAGAGCTGAGTGAATGCATTTCTATTGTTGAAGCCACCTGGTTTGTGGTATTTGTCACAGCAGCCTAGGGAACGAATGCATGCCCTGTGACTCCAGATCATTTTCTGGCTCGTGTGTCCCCTCAGCCATGGGAACAGCTCTGTCTCCAGTTAGCTGACATGACTGGCTGTACTGGACAAAGAGCCGAGCTGGGTCCCTGTTTCCTCTCTGCACTCACTGGCTGTTCCCCCAAGGGAATTTCTTACCCTCACTGAGCCACAGCCGTGAGACAGGACACTGATGCCTGCCCAACATGCTTTGCAAGCTTGTTGAGAGGTTTGCATTTAATCCTGTCTCTGCAGTAGTTTTTCATCCCTAAAGCAGGCTGCAGGGGCAGGCCCCAATGTTTGCTTTCACTGTGACGACACAGAAGGAGAACTGTGTTCCCATCCCTCACGACTGTAGGTCAGAACCCCACTCACCATGAAGAGCAGGGAAGAACTTCTCCCACCCAAGCCGGGTCCTGGCTCCAGCCTCTGGCCTGCGCTGTCCTGTTGGAATTCCTAGCGCGGCCCTCCTCCATGGTCCCAGAGAGCCATGGCCCAGGACACAGACAACTGTGGTCAGTTGTAATCCCAGGTGAGAACTATCACCAGGGACACCACTGGAATGCTGGCTAACTGGGAGCCTCAGAAGGGACAGAGGGGAGGAAGCCAGGCCACAGCCTGAAAGGTCTTTTCTAAAGGTCCTCTCCCCTGCCTCTGCTGATGCTGACACTCACCAAGAGTGCCAGTGGTCCCTCCTATGTTCCCGTTCCCGAGAGACCCCATGCTCTCCTGCCTTCAGCCAAAGGTTCCCGGCACTCAGCTTGGCTTTGGGGCTACCTGGGGGCAGCCTTTCAGCCTGCGCTGGCCTGGTTCTTATTTGACAAATCCCCAGTGCTACCTACCTAGCCTGGCACGTGCTAGGAAGAAATACAAAGATTTTGAGTGAATGAATGACACTTAGGAGCTCACTGTACTAGATTCATGACATGAAAAACAGAGTTCAGACTCCATAGTCAAGATGGAAAGAACGACCCTCCTCACTTACAGATGTTCATGCTCTGTCAGTCATAGTGATGTGAGATGGGAAATTTTCATGTATACTAAGACTGAACTACCTTCTGCTGGAGGACAGAAGAGTAGGGTGTGCACGTGTGTGTGTGTGTGTGTGTGTGTGTCCGCACATGCACAGCAGTGAGTAGGGAACGTGAACTTGGGGAAAAGTACTCTTTGACAAGCCCACATTCCTGACGGTAGTGGTGATGCACTGGCTGCCGTGAGCGTGTGTGCATCCATGTGTGTGTGCACATGTGCATGTGTGTGTGTGCATGTGTGCATTGGGGGAGGGCATCACACTGTTCACTCTGTCCCTGGCAGTGGCGTTTGGGAGCAGACGAGGTTCCTGAGCAGGTCACAGAGGCTTGAGGCCGAGCAGAGCAGATGGTGGGTCTGGAAGACCTGGACCAGTTCCCCACCTGCAGTCCTGACCCTAAGGTCCCAGGGGGTACTGTGGCTCAGAACTACTGTTGATAAATACTTCAGTGCGCCTACAGAAGCAACAGCTTACCCAGAGATAAGGCTCACGGACTGCTGACTGAGACATCATTGCTGTGCTTTTGGCTGGAGTTATATCAACTCAGTGTGATAACACTGCTAATCTCATGTGGATCTGAGGCCCTGATTGGCAGCCATACACAGCTTTGATTAATAAAAAATGAGAAAACAAATTATGACTTGAAAAATTCAGTTTGTTTGGTAGACAAGATCCTTTTAAATACCGTGCCTGGTGCAGGGAGGGAGTAGTGACGGGACTGTTAGGAACAGGGCTCTGGAGCTGACACTCAGCCTCAAATCCTGGTTCAACCGCCCGCTAACAAGCCTGAGCTCTCTAAGC
Organism: Corynorhinus townsendii; assembly: GCA_026230045.1. Lineage (NCBI taxonomy): Eukaryota > Metazoa > Chordata > Mammalia > Chiroptera > Vespertilionidae > Corynorhinus > Corynorhinus townsendii. The sequence continues at coordinate 82,136,569 of JAPDVU010000008.1, forward strand.
CTCAGTTTCTTTGTCTGCAAAATGGGAACCATAATAATATCCATCCCAGGGTTATTACGAGTATTAAAGGGGGTAATACAGACATGTGCTTAGTGCCTTGTCTGGTGTGTAGGAAGTTGCATCAAACATCAGCTCTTGTCACAATCACTTACTGCTCTCACTGGCAGTGGGGGAAGGCAGAGCCCACTAGTCCCGATCACTCCTGAGGTTAGAGACCCATCTGTCACGCTGCTCTTACGATGAGACCAGAGGTGCCTGACCCTCTACCCACAGGGCAGAACTCCCTCAGGCGTAGGATGTCTCTGGGAGTTGAAACATTTGAACAAGAGGATGGACACTCCGTTGACATTTTCCCACCAACAGGAACCAGGTTTTATCAACCCATGCCAGAAATCAGGGGGATGGATTCCAGGCTAGGTGGCTCAATGTTAGCCTTAGTGTGTTATTTCCTACTGATGCATATAACTAACTGCCAAAAGGCGTGTGGCTTAAAACAGGACCATGTATTATCTCACAGTCTGTAGGTCAGCAGGCTGAGCAGGCTCAATTGAGGTCTCTGGACAGAGTCTCAGTAAATCAAAATAAAGGTGTTGTCTAGCCTGGTCCCTTCAGAAGGGTCTGGGGAAGATTTTCCTTCCAACATCCTTCAGGTTGTTGGCTAACTTCAGTTCCTATGGCTGTAGGACTGAAGTCCCAGCAACCTTGCTGGCCTCCAGCCAGGAACTGCTCTCACTCCTACAGGCTGCCCACATCCCTCCTCTGCAGCCCCCACACCACATCCCTCCCCTCCAACCCCCACAAGGCTTCTCATGCTGTCCCCTCTGCCACTGGCCAGAGAAAACACTGCTTTTAAAGGGCTTGTGTGATTAGATTAGTCACTTCAATAACCTCCCTATCTTAAGTCTGTGGTGCCTATCGCACAGGAGTGCATCATACCCCCAGGTGAGTGAGGGGAGAGGGGGCGGGGGAGGGGGGAGTGGGGAGGTCATTCTTAGGATACTGCCTGCCCCACACAGGATGTTAAACAGAGAGGAGTTGGCTTGGGATAAGGCAATGAGGGCTCTGTAAGGCCCTCATGGGGGAGTGTGTATTTCTTTCAATTCAAGGGGCACAGTTCCTGACATGGGTAAGCACCCACTATCTCTAGTATCCCCCAGAGACTGTGAGGCCCAGGGTTTTGGGGGGCAGGACTAATTTGCTGTGTCACCCAGAAGTGCCTGCTCATTTGCTCCTGTCTTCTTTCCCTTCCCTTCACTCTGCCACACCCCACATCCATCTCAGGTGGACCCCTCCTGTCTGCTCCCCTTCTGGTCTGGAAGAAGAGGCCTTTGGTTATTTTGACATTTTCTTCCTCTCCTGTGCTGGCCTCTGTTCAAAACCTCAACTCCTCTGTGGCCATGGTTCCTGCTCTGTCTTAGGAGCCTCTCTCCTGGGCCCATGGAGCAAGCCTCACATGAGCTCTCAGCGAAGCCAAGATGGGCATCTTGCCAGCTGTTACTGCTCCGGGACTGTGTTCCCAATGCCCAGCTCCCATCTTCCTGCATCCTGTGCACCCCCAGCGCCCTCCACACCCCAACCAGCCCCTCAGCCCTTCTGCTTGAGGGCATCTGGATCTCATTTCTGAGTCCCCGTGCCCGCCTCCCCTGGCCGGTGCTCTCTGTGGCATCAGCATCGCCCTGCTCAGCTGTCACCTTCCCAGAGTCTGTGCTGGGGGACCTCCTGGCACTCAGAATGGACCACTCCGCCACAGGTCAGAAAAGTCACCTGACTACTCTGGCCTCTACTTCTACATCTGTAATATGGGGACAGGGACAAGGCTAGGTCAGCAGTCCCCAATGCTGGCTATGTATCTAAGTGGAATTGGTAAGACAGATTTCCGCGCCTGCTCCCAGAGAAGTGACTTACACTCTGGGTGGGGCCCAGGCTCTGTATCTGAGGGAGGCCTGGCCCTTCCTGCTCTAACTTCCTATCTGCTGAGACCCTCCAGGCCACAGAGGGCCTCAGCCCCACTCAGAGGCCCGTCAGCGGACACAAACCTCCCGAGGACGAGCAGGCCGGCCCTCCTCCGCGCTCCGTGAGCCCATGAGGCACTGCCACTGTCTGTCTGTTTGTCTGGGTGGCAGTATGGTGGCACCCCTTGCTCTCAGGGATAAGGAGCAGTGTCCTTGCTGTCCTGCAGCCTGGGTGGGAGAAGCAGGGGCGATTCTGCAGGAGTGGCCACCCCACCTGGCCTGGCCCAGTGCCGGGCTGTTGGAATGGGCTTCCAGCCCAGGTCACTAAGAAACTGACTACCTCCTCTGCCCGGTTGGTACAGAGAGACCACCCACCCCCCTCACCCACCCCCACCCCGCACACACAAGCCATCAAATCCTTAGCTCTGCCAGAGCGAAGAGAGTGGTGACAAGTACAGTAGTGGGAGAGAGCAGCTATTCAGGGCACTCCACTCACACTGTGTCTCATAAGGAGCTCCACCAACAGCTGCTCACAGGGCTCCAGATGCAGCATCGCTCCCAAGTGAGCAGCTGATGGGCCCAGAGCAGGCTCCCCACCAGCCACAGGTCCAGGGCTGCCCGTCTCCCCGCCTGCCCAGCCTCCCCCGACCCAGCCCTGACCAGGCAGGAGCCCTAACCATCCCTGAGGCGGCCACGTAGCTCACTGTGGAAACGGACAGTCACAGGAGCCCGTGTCTTCATTTCACACTTAGAAATTGAGGCCAGTCAGATGGGAGCTGTGACGGGCCTGGTTTGAGCGCTGTGATGAGGCCAGCTGTGTGTGTGCTCGCATAAGCATGTGCATATGCATGTGTGTGAGTGTATGTGTGAGGGGGGAGGCTAGGACTTTGCTCTCAGGAGCTAACTGGGGAATAAGCCCTCCTCATTTGGTCCACAGTGTTTGGGAAGCATACCTTGAAGGCCAGATTATCAGAGAGGACCAAGCCCTGGGCGGAGGCTGCCAGGAGGAGGTGGGGCTTACATTGGGGTGAAGCATAGATTTGGCTGCAGGTGTTGAGTGAGGTCAGAGGTCAGAGGAGTGGCAGGAGGTCCAGCCTAGGTCACTGATGTCATCTCTCTAATGAGCTCCTGTCCTGCTCCAGAGAGGCAACATGAGGGGAGCAAGTGGGACGGGAGCCAGGCCTGAGTTCTTGGAGATCCAGAGGTTTTCCTAAAGGCTAGCAGGCGGGGCAGGAGAGGCTCATCTGTCCCGAGTGGCTTCGGGCAGCTCAGCTTCTTGGTGCCTCAGTCCACCAGGAGCTCTTTGTCTGCCAAGGGTTGGGCGCCAGCCCAGTGGGGACGGGGAAGGGGGAAGGAAGCATACCTCTGGAATGAGCACATTTGCCCAGCAGCTCCCAGCTCACGCAGAGCTCTGTCCCAGCTCCCACATAGGGGTCCCCAGAGACCTCCCCGGAGGCCCCAGGTGCAAAATAAAACAAAACCACAAATTCTTCCTTTCCTTTTTCCTCCCCAGGATGTAAACCCACTCTCAGTCAGCACAGCCTGTTCTAGGCCCCCACCCACTCTGCTGCCACCTGCAGCCTGGCCCAGGGAGAGCTCTGGGAAGCCCATGGCCTAGGAAGGGCCAGGGGCCTGGGAGGAAAGCAGGAGGCCAAACCCTCCCAGGTTTGGCTGGAGGTGTGTCCCCCCACCTCCCATAGGTGCCGCTCCTCCACAGCCAGCAGGTGGCCTCCTCAGGCCCGGCTGGGAACAGAGGAGGCCTGTGGGCTGGACCAGCTGCAGGAGGCAGGAAGGGTGGAGAGAGGGACAGCAGCAGCCTGGGGAGGGCAAGAAGCAGGGGCCTGGAAGAAAGCTCAGTGGTTTCCAAACATTAAATGAGTTGGTGTTTAAATAGATGCAAATGACGTGCAAATGAGCCTCCAGTATTTTTGAAAAGAGGCAAGAGCAGTTTGACCAGGAGAACAGCAGTTCATCTCTCAGCCACCAGAGACTGCAGAGTGGCCTCTCCTTAGGAACCCTCCACACATGGAGAGCTGCCCGAGCTGCCCCAAGCTGCGCCTGCCCACTAGGGCTTCCCAGCATCACCTCATGCTGGGTGCTACCCACGAAGGACCCACCTGCAACTTCTCTCCCTTTGTTCTCCCTTTGTTCCACAAGCTGAATGAGTGAGAGGCAAGGGAGCACCTCCTGAGAATCCACAGCAACATGGAGGTAAGAGGAGGGAGCCGGTATCATTGTTTCCCCATTTCACACGTGACAGGGCCTGAAGGAGGCCGCACAGCAGTTTGGTGCCTGAGTTGAACCTCGACTCTCCCGACATCCATCCCCCGCCTGCATGGCTCCCTTGCTCTTCTTTCCTCTAAGCCAGTGGTCGGCAAACCGCGGCTCACGAGCCACATGCGGCTCACAAGCCGGGGTTTGTCACTCTGTTGACTAATGAGTTTGCCAACCACTGCTCTAAGCGGAGTTTCCCTTCTGAGGCTGGAGAGTGGGAAACTGCTCACAGGAAAGGGACCAGACCACACCCAGGAGAAATCACCTGTGTCTTGTGTCAGCAACTTCAGCCCAACTCTCATCCACCTCCAGAGCCCAGAGCCCGGAGGAGTGGCTAACACAGGGGGCGTTCCCGATGGATCCACCAGCTTCAGTTTTCTGCATCTCTGTGGCCCCCACCAATGCCTCCTAACTGCCCAACCTCTCCCAATGCAGATGTGCACAGACATTCCCGGAACTGGCCTTCCCCCACCCAGGCCCCCAGCAGTCTGCAGCTGGGTCTACGATTGCCAGAAGGAAGTCAGAAAGTGATCAGATGGCAGCACACAGTGAGGAGGGCAGAGAAGAGTGTCACCTGGGCATCGAGTCAGCCTTTCCCAGAGATTTGAGGGCTTGAGATGCCAGAAAGGCCCTTGGGAGGGCCACAGGGAGCTGGTCGAGCCCCCTGGGAAGGCAGGCAGCCAGGGAGAAGGCAGGGCCAGTGGGGCACAGGTGAGGATCAGTGTTAATGAGCCTAATGCTCACCAGCATCCACCAGGCAGCAGGCTCTCTGCGCATTGTTAGAAGTAAAGTGGCAGGCTCAGCTGTCAGCTCCTCCAGCTTGAAAGGTCTGAAATGTTACAGAATTAGGCTGCACTTGTGGTGCTGCTCTTAGTGAAAAATGCTAACCATGGACTCCCCTCCACATCTGGGCCTGTGTGTCGCAGGGCACAGAGTGGGGGCCTGCAGACAGGCTGTGAGCGAGGCAGAGGAGCCAGGGCAAGAGCTGGCTTGGGGACCCAGAGACTAGAATCTAATCTGAACCCCATTATTATCCCCATTTGGGATTTTCCTCTCTAATGGCTTAGGCACTATCCTTTGGCAGACAGCTTCTCAAGGTCATTGCAAAGGTGAGATGTGCCAGCCCACCCTGCAGCCTTCCTGTCTGGGAACATAGCCCCACCAAGACCCAAACTGCAGCTTCAAGAATTCAAGATGAGCTGCCTCCACTCCCAGGCCCTCCTCCCACCACCAACAGCCCCTGTGCCTGGAGCGGAGTGAGGCAGCAGCCGCAGACAGTCAGGAAATCTTATCTAGCCCTGGCCTGACATTTCAACAGCCCAAGACCTGGAGATAAAAGTTGTCACGGAACAAAGTTCCTTTCTCCCTCCCTCATCTTTCTGGAGGCTTCGGAGGCGCTGTGTGGGCGCTGAGATGGTCCTCTCCCGCCTGTCCCTGCTGCTGCAGTGCCTACTTTTGGGGGGGAACCTTCACAATTGATGATTACAAAGAAGCAGTTTATCACCTATGCTTTTATGATCGCAGTGACTAAGGGGAAAAGATGTCCTTTCAGATAAGCATTTGAAGGAGGGAGAGAAAGATTTTCAAAGCCTCCTTTGTTCTTCTGAAGAGCCGTGCATGGAGCTCTGGCAGGCAGCCCAGGAGAAAGGGGAATTTTAAAAACACTATCTGAGTTGGCTTCCAAGCTGCTGTAATCATCCTGTCATCAATTAGGGATGTTCCTTAACAAGGAGTGTGGGCTATTGTCTCATCCAGCCTCTCTCCCTAATTGGATGTGGACCTGTGATGGAGTCTGTGGAAAAGGGCCTCGTGCTGCAGAGCTTGTCTGCCCCTGATGCCCAAGGTCAGCTCAGGCTGGGCTGCTGCTGCCTCTGGGGCACGGTGCTGGCAGGGAGATAAGGAAGGACCTTTCTGAGGCCCCTCAGTGCTGGCAGAGAGCATGGACTCAGAACTCAGAGAAGGGCAGGATGCCAGTCCATGCTGGGAACTGAATTGGGAGAAGGGAGAAGATGGAGGGTCAGTTCTGTGGCCCCTGCCATTCCAGTCCTGTCCAACAGCAGCCTAATGTCCTTCCACTGGAGACTCAACCCCGCACCCAGCTCCTGACTGTGAGCCTCATCGGGCACAGAGAGCTTTCAGGGCTTCCGTCCACAAAGGGCGGGTCTGAATTAGGTCGAGCTGCTACAGACACAACAAACATTGTGCTCAAGAAGCCTGTACACCCGAGCCACAGCTTTGACACTGCCAATTCTCAAGAAATGACTATCTTCCGTAGCAACTCAAACCTCCGATCCTCCCAGTTTGCACTGAGGAGAACTCCTTGGGGGAAATGAAGCTGGCTCTCCTGGGCCCCTAGGCATTTGGGGATGGTGAAGGCTTGGGGCTCGGGATGCTTCCCACTTTTCCTTTCTAACCCAAGTGTAGTAGGAACATTTTCTTGATAGCCAAGATTAAGCTGGACTAGCTCAATGAGACTTTACCAAATGCTCAGGAGAAACAGAAGGGAGGAAACCCAAAGCAACACAAAACAATCATCTGGTTCAGGACCTTCAGTTGGCTCATGTTCAACTTCAAGACCTCACGCAGGAGCTCCCTGCTGGTGCCTAGATGGACTATGCTTGGCCCTCGCTGGAGGCCACTGTTCCCAGCCCATCCAGGATTCTGGAGGTTCATTTCCAAGCAAGTGAGGTGGGATTTACATTCCAACCTACCTGAGGCCTGCCTTCTGGTTTCTAGGTTCTAGGTTCAGAACCCATCTCTTGACCGGATAATTAAGGCAGGGAATATCCTCCTTAAAAATATCTCCAGGATGGAGCACATCTACCCACCTGACCAAGCCACAGCATCGTGAGCATATAAAATGTAGCCCATACAAATGAAGTCCATAGGCAAGAAACACAGACATTCAAAGCAAAGGTCTATCCTCCTAGCCTAAACGGGCCTCGCCCACTTAAAGACTTGGTCCTGAGCCTAGGTTTCCTGCCCACCACTCCAGCTCTCTGTGGCAATAACGCCACACCCTGCTTAGCCGGAGTCCTAATGCACTCCTGCTTGGCTCTCGCCAACTCCCTGTCCTGTGCACAGATCTGGATGCAATTCCTTTGAACTCCTACTTGCCAGCAGGGTCCCTACACTGATGAGGTGGGTCATCCAAATCCACAATGAAAACACCCACCTGACTTCCTGCACTAACAACTCCTGACCCCCACTGAGCTCATTGCAGCCATTGACACCAACACGGAATAAGGCCTGAAGTCATCCCAAGTCTTCTTGGCCCCCACCAAGCACCAGCCACATTGCTGAGTGCGATGATAATTATGGGGGAACCAGATGGAGAGCTCTTCATTCTTCAAAATTCTCCTCAGGGAGGATATCCCATGTATTTCTGCAAAAGCAGACAAGTCCTCCAAGAGATCTGAAAGTGAATAAAAATGCCCTACATGAGGCAAGAATTTGCTAGGTACTCTGAGAAGAGGGAAAAAAAATAGAGAAAAAGCTGGCAAGATGGCTGAAGGCTGTGTCTCACCAAGCAAACTGAAACATCTCTTCAATTTCCCCCTCCCCTGATCTTCAACAAGTCTACAAAAAAACTCAGCAAATGCTGGGAGTGATTAGAGGGTATAAGGCAACCAGCAAAGAAGAAGATACAGACAGGCCTGGGAGTGGAGTGTCGGGAGCATGACAGAGTAAGTGAAGGAGCTCAGGAAATCACAGGTGCGTGTCACAGGCCACAGAACTGAGCTTCCAGTCAAGTTTAATCGCTCTCTAAGGATCAAGAGGTTTCAGCTCAGCCCTGTCCAGTTTGGCTCAGTGGATAGAGCGTCAGCCTGCGGACTCAAGGGTCTCAGGTTCGATTCCTGTCCAGGGCATGTACCTTGGTTGCGGGCACATCCCCAGTAGGGGGTGTGCAGGAGGCAGCTGATCGATGTTTCTCTCCCATCAATATTTCTAACTCTCTATCCCTCTCCCTTCCTCTCTGTAAAAAATCAATAAAATATATTGGGGGGAAAAAGAGGTTTCAGCTCATACCTTAGAGTATATTTATTGTAGCCACCATTTTAGAGTACCTACTAAATGGCAAATTTTCCTTAATTTGTTTTTTAACCTCATAATAACCCTGTGAGGTAGGGGAAACTGAGGGTCAGAGTGGTTAGGTAACTTCCACTGGATGCCAGAGAAGAGTGTCACCTGGGCATAATAGGTCAGATAGCTATTTTGTCAGAGCCAGCGTTGTGGCCAGCAGAGTCCAAATTCATGCTCCTTCCACTATGATGAGTTGGACTCCAAAAGTCTCCTGGTTCCTTCCATCTTTATTTTGGTCTCTCCCAACTGTTTTCATCTGCTCCTGACAGCCCATGGGTCTATGGTGATATCAACTGAGTCAGACCACAGTCAGTCAGTCACTCAACAAACATTTTCAGAATCTTGCCATTTGTTAGGAATTGTGCAAGAGATTAAGAAATCAACACAGGTACCACACAATGACCAAGTGTTGGTGCCATGACAGGCGGGCATCTGTGGAGCTGAGGGACAGCACAGGGGTGCCCGGTTCTGCTGCAGGGCAGGTGGTGGGGTACAGGACACTGGAAGTACTGGGAGATTCTTTGGCCAAAATTGGACCACACTCCTGATGACAAACGGCTGAGCCCAGAGGCCCCTAGAAGGTATGACTTCTTTTTCTTTTTTTCCACTTTACCCCTCTGCCAATCAGGAAATAATAAAAAGTATAGATTACACAGGCTTAACCTTACCTTGAAGGCAAAGAGAGACCGAGCTAACATTTTCTAAATACCTCCTACGTACCAGGCACCCTCCAGCCCTTGCAAGTCCATTTTGCTAACGGAATAACAGATGCATTGAGTACTTTAACCAGGTTGTGCAGCTGGGAAATGCAGAGCTGGGATTCAAACCCAACCCTGTCTGCTTCAAAGCCCAGGGATGAACTTTTCACTATACGCTACCTCTCGTTCTCCAGGCAGATGCTGCTGGGAGCCCAACTGAATCAGCTGGTCAAGCACATGTGTGCACAGCGTGTAGCAAGTGCTGCATGACACTGTGCCAACCTGCCCTTGCTGGGACACTCCCTAAGTCAGAGGATATGAAATAATAAAATGTCTGAGGACTTGGATCCATGCTCTGCAGCTCTTCTACTCCAGAAGTCCCTCCCCCATGCTGCCTTAACTTCCTTCATCTCCACCTCCCATTCCCAGGCAGGAAGTCTGAGCACCAGCCTTGGGAAAATGTCAGCCAGCCCCAGCCAAGCATATGCTTGTGTCATTGGCACCCACAGGGAGCTCCAAGTCAAGAGATGGAAGAACCTGGTGCCAGGGAAGGGGCAAATGGCATCGCATCAGCCCATCACTGCTCTGAGAACCCTCAAACCTACTCTTGGCTTCCTCTCTGAAACAGAGTTGCCCACGAGCCTTCATCCCCCGTGCCCATGGCAATCTACCCAGCCTGCAATGCCATGCCAACCCATGAGCTGGGAGAGACACTACCATGGCTCAACTCCTTCTGCCACCAGCCTGTTGTCACTCTTCATTCGAGTGTCGTTGGCCGCCCACAGGACTGCGCTCCTGGGCTCCAGGCTTCCAATCTGTTCTCTGGGAGGCTGACAGAAGATGGGCAGGGCTGGGGAGGCCTCCCTTCCTCGCTCCCTCCAGCTCCTTGCCCAAGGCCTAGATGTTGGAACAAGTGCAGGAACCCAGATGGTAATTGCTGCCATCTAATTATGCGTGCATATGATATCAGCCAAGAGCATTTGACTATCTCCTGCGGTCTCAGGCAGATCAAATGGAATGGCACACGGTTTGAGGATTACTCCAACAAGGTAATGGCTGACAAGACTGCCTGCTGCCACTGAGACAGCCATCAGCAGACTGTCTTCTCCCATTGGCACCCTCATTCTTCACCCAAGGGAAGAAGCACTGGGGGCTCAAGCCTTCCAGACCAACAGGGGCTGGAGCCCACTAAGGCCTGTGGCTCTTGGCCTTCCCCTAACCCCATCCTGCCAGTTACAATCTAGAAGTCACTAGGATAGAAGCAAAGAGTGTGTATTTTCCAAAACTTGAGTCTATGTGTTCATGGAGAATTCTGTTCACGTCAATGACCATGAAGAAGTTCCATTTCCTTCTGAGGCTACTGATCTGTCTCCTCTTACCTACAGGGAAACTTCAACCCCGAGGCACTCATTTGCAAGGAATTGGGAACTTTTATTGCCTTTTCCTGGCCCAGTTTCCTGGAGGACAGGTATCCTGTTTGGCTTTACTTTCTTGCCGGAAGCTAAGATCCTTCATATAGAGCTTTGGATACACTGAGGGCTCCATGCTTACTGCCCTTAGGTTTACAGCTCTCCTCAGCTATTTTCTGGCAATTGACCATATGACAGGTACTGGGGAAAACATGCACAAACCACAGACGCACCATGGGAAGGTCTCCATCTAACCCACTATTTAGTTGAAAGATGAGTGAAAGGAAGAATCCCCAGGAAAGAAAAAGGCAAGTGGCAGCTGAAGGTGGCATGAACCATTGCAACCAGAAGAGTTCAGGTGAAAAGACACCACCAAGGACTTTCTAGGTTTCCAACATTTGCATTGTAAATACGCATTCATTGTGCCCACTGCATACGAAATATGAGACGTTCTCTGCTCTCAAGTAACACATGGGAAGGCGAGGGGAATAAGACATGTATATACAAGGACAGCACTGCTGTCTGTACTCATCACCTGAGAAACAAGAGAATGGCACAGGGGAAGTCCTGCTGACAGCAGCAGTGAGGAGGCCTCCTGGGCTGTCAGGATTCAGCAGAGCAGAGCAAGTCCCAGAGCAGGACACAAAGGACAGGAAGGGGCTGGGAGCTGGCACTTACCTGGCCCTGGAGTGGGCTAGGTGCAGGGAGCTAACTCAGCTGAAGACAATGAATTTGAGACAGTCTGGTGAACAAAGCAGCTACGATAGGACATAGCTCTCTCCACTCCTGGCCCAGGATAAGAGTGCAAAGAAGATATAGAGGGAGTGACCCTTGGAAGGCCCATATTTAAGGACGGGGATTGAACTGAATCCTAAAATGGAGATTGGTAGACACACTGGACAGGGCTCTAAGCTCGCTTCCAGGTCAGGTGCATAACCAAAGTCACCAGAAATGGCCCATGGCATTGACGGGCCAGCAAAAAGGATGCAGCAGTTCTCACCTTGGTCCCTTTGGAGCAGCCCCCTGATTCATTGATTCACTCTTGCCCTGGGCACAGGGTGTGGCTTTCCTCTAAGTGAGGGGCCAGCTGTCCAGCTGTGGGCAGGATCAACTAGCAGCTGGGCCCAGGCAAAGTCTTTCTAGAGCAGGTAGAACCCCAGTTGAGCTCTAACAGACGCCGAGAGAGGTCAGGGCTTTATCGGCAGAAGCATGGAGTGAGAAAAGACACTGAGGTGGGACTTTTATGATGTGCTTCTGGTCCAGTTAGAAAGTGTGTTCTACTGGATACATTTGAAGAGTAATGCTTGTTATATTTGAGGACATGGGTCAGGGCTAGAATGTAAGGGGAGTTGAGTAACAGACTAGGGACAGTGGGAATTCTTTTGGAGGAACTCTAGAGCTGAAAGAGGGGTACAGATATGGTGGAGGTGGAGGTGGAGGTGGAGGAGAAAGTAACAACCAGGTGGAGAGTTCCAGGTAGGAAGGAAAGAGATTGATTTGGACAGTAAGTGCGCGTGTGTTTGTGTGCATGCACGGGTATGTGTGTGCATGTGTGTGCATGCATGTGTGTGCATGTGTGTGTGCATGCATGTGTGTGCATGTATGCACTGGTACATGTGTGTGCACATGTATGTGAGTGCATGTGTGTAGGACAAGGTGCTGGAGGAATAGAGCCATGCTAACATTGTGCTCGCTGGAGTACCCCACACCTGGCTCTAGATCTGGGGCTCAGCTTTGGGATTAGATATGAGGTAAAAACAAGGCAATGCCAACTGCCACTCCCACTTTCGCCTCCAGCGGCCCTTCTCCTTTCCCTCCAACTCCCTTCCTTTTTGCTTCCAAATAGGATGCCTTCCCTGCTCCTCCCCAGCAGCATGACTGCCTTCCAGCCACAGGGAGCCATGTGTCAGCTTGTGGATCACCACAGAAGAGGTGACACCTTGTGGTTAATGAAGAGAGAAAGTGCATCAGGAGTGTTTAGGACAGATGGCAACTGATCAGAGATCTCCTCCTTGCCCAAATGCATTTTGTCAACTGATCACTCAGCAGACGAGAGAGGGAGGGAGTTCCAACCCCAGGGGGCTCTGGAGAGAGGGAGGCTATTTTGATGCAGGTGGGTTCACTCTGATCTCAGCCACACGGCCCACTGCTCCCCTGGTGGGTGGGGACAGGCTCAACTTTGAAGCCCATCTGGGACAGGGTAGAGCTCCATTTCCCTGGAGAGCAATGAGAACAGCAGGTGTGATGTGCTCAGAAATTAAGTCCCTGAAAGCAGAGAAGATGCTTTGGCAGGGCCACTGTGGCTCCTCCAGCCTGCACAGACTACATAGCCATGTGGCCTTGAAAAGAGACCAAATCTCTCTGAACGTCTGTCTTGTTATCTGCAAAACAAGGATAACTCTGTATTTTATTAAACCTAAGATACCATTGACTGTAAGACCCACCATTCTCTAAATTTACCACTAAGAAAGAAATAAATGCTACCAAGTAAACTATGACATGCCATCAATTTTAAGACCTATCCTGCTGTCAGAGATGTTAAAATGAGAAAAAATGTCAGTGTGAACATTTATGAAATAAGATAATAGTAAATCTTACCGCACAAGGCTTTGGAGAGGATCAAGTGAGCTAATGAGCATCAAGATGGGTTGCAAATTGTGAAACACTCACCACATGTGGTGTGCTTATTAGATGGTGATGATGGGAAAGCTCTTGACTGCTCTGGAAGGTGAGTCTCAGGAGGGGAGGCATTCTGGTCTGTGGCATTCATATCCACACCCCCAGTGCCTCCAACAGTCCTGGGCTCATAGTCGGCTCTCAAAAAATATTTTTAATAAATGGATGATGAGTAATCATCTATCATAATAAAAGCATAACATGCAAATCAACCGAATGGCCAAACAGTGGAACGACCATCCGGACAACCACGCTATGACACCCACTGGTGCCAGGCCAGCCAAGGTGGGTGCGATGCGATTGGTCGGGGCTGGCCATTACCCCATGATCGCCCTGCAGAGGGAGGCCCAGGCAACTGGCCTATGGGACAATCAATGCGGGGGGGGGGGGGGGGGATGCGCTCCATGATCGCCCCAAAGAGGGAGGCCCAGGTTACCTGGCAGCAGCGCTGTGGTGGGTGGGCAAGGCTGGGCAATAGATCGTGGGGCTCCCAGACTGTGAGAGGGCACAGGCCAGGATGAGGGATCCCCCCACCCCTGGAGTGCACAAATTTCATGCACTGGGCCTCTAGTTAAATATAACAGTCCCATGCCATGACAGGTGCATCTGTGCTACTCTCCTTGCTGATGCGTGGGGTGCATGCAAGGTGAGAGCTTGGCAGGCTCAAGGCGAGGGCCTCCTGAGACACTCCAGGCACTGCCTCCCATAGCTCAGTTCAGTTTTCATCAAACAACACTGGAATACTCTCCCAGTGGACAGGGCAAGCACCCCCCTTCTGAACAACTCAAAACCTGGGAGCATTTAGGGAATGACAACTGCTGGAGAAACTGGGGCCAAGCCCTATGTGGAAGAGATGCTCATGCACTTCCTAGATTTCATACCCTAGGTGACTTCACCTGTGTCACTCCAGGTCCAGCCCTGAAGAACTACCAATGGTTCCATTGCTGGAGCAAAAACTGCAAAGCTGGGAATACAGGCAGCCAGGCTAGAGAGCTGGAGCTGGCCCGGAGGGCTGGCAGCAAGGGCAGGCGACTGGCCTTTGGGCTGAAAGTGATGGGGACTGACGAAATCCAAGACAGCCTTTGGTGCCTCTTGGAGCATTTCTCAGCTCCTCAGATAGGGTGGGCACATGAGTGGTTGTGATGCTTACATGTAAAGCTCACCGTCAAATGCCTGCTTAGTAGCTATCATTGTTATTATTATTATTATGTCCAGAAAGCCTCCTTGTCTGTGGAGAGATAATAAAACCACCTCTTAGGGTTGTCATGATGGTTCAATGAGACAACCTATGTAAACATGTTAAGTATTGTGTTTGACACATAGGTGTTCAAAAACATTAATTTCGGGAGTGGTGTGTCCTAGGACCCGGCTGGAGGCAAGATGGCGGGCTCGCGGTGAGCAGAAGTCGAGGGATAAAAACAGGTATGCCTAGAAGCAAATTTTAAAAGCATTTTCTCTTCAAATCTTGATAAGCATCTTGATTCACCATGGCCATATCAGCAGTGAAATGGGCAATATCAAGCAGAACTATTTTGAAACATTTATTTCCAATCCAAAATGGAGCTATATACTGTGTTTGTCATAAATCCACATACTCTTCTCTTCCAGATGACTATAATTGCAAAGTAGAACTTGCTTTGACATCTGATGGCAGGACAATAGTTTGCTACCATCCTTCTGTGGATATTCCATATGAACACACCAAGCCTATCCCTCGGCCAAATCCTGTGCATAATTATGAAGAAACACAGGATCAAATACTGAAAACCAGATTAGAAGAAAAAGACGAACACTTAGAGCAAGGACCCATGATAGAACAACTTAGCAAAATGTTCTTTACTACTAAGCACCGTTGGTATCCTTATGGACAGTATCATACACGTCGTAGGAAATTGAATCCTCCAAAAGACAGATGATATTGAGGTTTTCAATAAAATGCTGTCCTGTTCTCATTTGCCATTTGAGAAAATGCAATCAGATCTATTCACTACTATGTTATATAGTAAAATAATAATAAAATGTCTTTTCATCTATTAAAAAAAAACATTAATTTCTTCTATTCTTTTTTGGTGCTTATCACATCCTGCTTTTTAGCATATTTACTTGTATGCTTGTCTCTCTTGTTCTTTATGAAGCAAGCATTGTGATTCATGCTCATTTAGCAGAGGCAAGATAGAATTGTGGTAGGAAAATGGGCTTTGGAGTCAGACAGAAAGACCTGGATTCAAATCCAGACCCACCACTTACTTGTCAGCGGGTGACATTGAATAAATTGTTATATTCCATTTTCTCACCTGAAAATACTCATCTCCCAGGCAGAAGTGCCTGGCTCATAAAATATGATTTGTAATATTTTTTGAGAATATGAATGAAGAGAGAAGCTACCCTGGGCATAGACAGGAATCCCAGTGGCCCAAGCTAACACCAGGTCATCCTTGACTTTTCTTCTCTTACCTCCTCACCTAATTAATCACAAAATCGTGGCCATGCTATCTCCATAGTAGTTTCGAATCTGTCTGCTTCTCCTCCTCCCTATTGCCTCCGTATTGACCTCTTAATCCAGGCCACCAGCATTTCTAGGTTAAATTCCTGCAGGAGCCATCTATCTACACAGCCTTCTGCAGAAGACACTATTGGTTGCCTACCTAGCCTTTTGTTCAGGTGTCTACCTCTCTTCTACATGGCACAAAGGTAAGTCTGGATTCACCAAAGCCAATCATGGTAAACTCATTCCTCTGTCAGTGATTCATTCAGATAGGGCATCAAACCCAACCTTGGCCAATGGGAATAAGAGGAAATCTGTTGGGGGGGGGGGGGGTGGTGCTTCAACAAGAGATTTCCTTGCTGATAGAGAGAGATTCACAGGAAGAGACATTGCATCTTTTTCCACCTCAGGCTGTGCTGTCTGCGTGGGAAGCCACCTTGCATGGTAAGGGGTCATGGCCAACAGGCTGAGGACCCATGTGAGATGAGTGTTTCCCTTATTGTCAGAGTCAGTTTAGTCTGAGTTCTCTATGATTTGCAGCATTCTAACTGATACATCTTCCCACCTCCAGTCTCGCTTCTCTCAAATCATTCTCCACAACCGCACACTAGAGAAAGCTGGTGGCAAATCCGGCCATGTGGTCTTCTATGGCTTCTCTTTGACATCAATTTCAAGTCCAAATGTCTCCGAATGGCCTGCTGTGCCCTTTATGTCCAGCCTCTGCTCCCTCCACAGCCCTACATCCTTTTACTGCAATCTCTGGGCCCTCTTGATCCCTCTTTCTCCTAACAATGCTATAATCTGCTCTCAACCCACTGGGCAAGTCATTGAAGCTTTCATCCTTAATACCCTCACCTATAAAGCAGGGATAATGACAGTATCTTCCTCATAGAATTCCGTGCACATGAAATGAGTTAATATATATAAAGAACTGGTACTCACATTCATCTGAATGTGCTACATAAACATTGCTATTATTATTTCCTGAAATATGTATTTCTCTAGTCTCACCTAAGCCCCTTCCACTGTCTGAAGGAGGAAGACAGGGCCTCAGGATGGCAGAGTCACAGGACGAAGGAGCCTGGGCCCCTGAAAGAGCACAGAGAAAAGTTGCCCAAAGACATGTTGAGCTCATGTGCAAAACAAACCCTAGTATGAATTTGCTCATTGGTTACAGCAGCTTGCACTCCCCTAACTAATAGATTCCCCTTCCATGTTCCCTGACTGTCCTGTGACTCCCTTTTCCAGTAATTATCTTGCTGTGTGGCCGTTGTCAATGTACATTCTCCTCTCCCTCCCTAACTACCTGGTAGAAGCAAAACCAAGTCAAGTTCACCTTTGAATGATTTTACAAGTTGAACTGTGCCCTCAGAAAGATATGTAGAAGTCACAACTCCCAGTACCTCAAAATGTGACCTTCTCTGGAACCAGGTCATTGCTGATGTTAGGAGCATACAGGAGCAGAGTGGCCCGAGTCCAGAATGACTACTGTCCTTAGAAGAACAGAGGGATTTGGACACAGTCATGCACAGAGGGGAGACGATGTGAAAATGTGTGAAGCATGGGAGAAGGTCAAGTGATGAGGGTAGAGGCAGAGGCTAGGGTGACACAGCGGCACACCAAGGCGCCCCGAGGACTGTGGCCACATCCAGAGCCGGGAGGTGAGGGAGGATTCCGTGGAGGCTCAGGAAGCACACTCCTGCCAACACCTAGATTTTGGACTTCTGGCCTCCAGAATGAGAGAATACATTTCTATCACATTAAGCCACCCAGTGTGCGGTGTATCTGTTATGGCAGCCCCAGGAAACCAATACAAGTGCCAAATCTTATAACAGTATCAACCAGCATTGGAACTTGGTCAATATTTTTGGAAGGAAGAGGGAAGGAGGAAAGGAGGAAAGAAGGAAAAAGATAAAACTCCCTTTGCCCTGATTAGCGTCCTTCTGCACAGTTCCCGGGGTTGGAGGCTCTGTGTGGGGAAGGAAAGACTTCTTCCGCAGATGTTATGAACATGTACTTGATGCTTTCTCCTCAGAGAAGGAGCGTGGAGTCGAGGAAACACTTCCCTCAGGTAACCAGCTGACAACATAATACGAGGCTATAAAGCTAGAGAATCCCCATGGCCTCATGAGCTTGGAGAGAGAACGAAACACTTTTAAAAATGAGTGATCAGCGCTGCACTGCGTAATTCCTCTAAAGTGTCTTCTAAGGCATCCGTGCTCTATAAATAGATAGTGCGTCTGGTCTGGCACTGCTTGATGAGAGCCATGGTGAAGAATAGGGTGGTGCTCACAGGCCTCAGGCGGTGGGCTCTGGACCTTTCCAGAGTTGTCTGGCCTCGGGGGTGGGGGCTGTCGAAGAGCTGGGAGCTGCACTGAGTGCTCCTGGAGAGAAGCTGCGGGGGGCAGGGGGCGGCAGAGCTGCATGGTGGGCTTGCTGATCTCTGGGGAGCAGGGAAAGGACAACTCCCTGGCCAGCGCTGTGCGCAGCCGCTGGTGATTGCTGCCGGGAGATGTGAGGATGGCATTCCTTGCCTATTGCTGCTGTGGCAACCGCCACACATTCAGTATGCTACCGCTCTGGGGCCAGAAGCTCAGAATGGGTTTCACTGAGCTGACATCGAGGTGTCAGCCGACCTGCATTCCCTTCTGGAAGTTCAAGGGGAGAACTCATTCCCAGGCTTTTCCATCTTCCAGATGCTCTTGCTTTCCTTGGTTCTCTGCCTTCGAAGCCAGCAACATTGGCTGAGTCCTCCTGCCACCATCTCTCTGGGTCGCCCTCCTCTGCCTCTTCCTTCCACCTTTAAGGGTCCTGGTGATTACACTGGGCCCACTTGAATAATCCAGGATAATATTCTGTTTTTCTTTGTTGATTATGAGAGAGAGAGAGAGAGAGAGAGAGAGAGAGAGAGAGAGAGAGAGAGGTTTGTTGTTCCACTTATTTATGCATTCCTCAGTTCATTCTCATATGTGTACTGACCAGGGATCCAACCCATAGCCTTGGCATATCGGGACAAAGCTCTAACCAACTCTAATCTTCCTGTTTTAAAGCCAGACAATTAGCAGCCTTATTTCCATGTGCAATTTTAATTCCTCTTGCCACAGAAGGTAACATATTCACAAGTTCCAGGAATTAAGAGGGTGGGCATTTTTGCTGGTCTGTGGGGAGCATTATTCTGACCACCACAGTCTGTCCTCTGATCCCCAAAGATACAAGTTCATTCTGTAAGCAAAACACAAATCCGTTCACCCCACTTCTGGTGCCAAAGTCTATATTAGGATTCAACACGAGAAGCAGGACCAGAAAGCGGTATATACTAAGAAGCTTGTTGCAAGGAATTGGCTTACATCCAGCATGGAGAATGTCCGGCCCCCAGGAAATCATTTGGTCTGCCCCTGCCAGGTGGGACTCAAAATTCAGTACGTCTAGGAGCTTTTTTCATAGTGACATACATTTATATTAAGTGAATTATATTAAGAGAATGATGTTAAAAATATCCAGATGGCCCGTGGCAGGAAAAAGGTCCCCACCCCTGGCTTACATGACGGTGGGGCAGGCTTGGCAAGTCTGGAACCACAGGGCAGGCTGGAACTCTTGGGCTCGGGCCGAAGCTGCAGTCCGAGGGGGATTGCCTCCTCCCCAGGGAAGCCTCAGCTCTGCCTTTAAGTGCTTTTCAACTGATTGAATAAGGACTGCCTCCCCGACTTCCAGTCACCTGATTATGGATTGTAATCACACCTACAAACACCTTCACAGTGACACCTCTATTGCATCTGAGTGACTGGGACTGCAGCATCATTGACCATCACACAGACGTAAGGCTCACTAAGGACGCAGTGCTCCTCTTCAGCTGCTGACTCAGCTCCCTGACCCTCAGCACACATGACACTTCCTCGGGAAGGTCCCCTTTGTGGAGGTGAGTGGCCTGGGAGCCCTGAATGCTCATTCCACTGCTCTGCGCGTCTCTTCTTTGATGGGGGTGCCTTAGAACAAAGGCTGGATTTTGTACCTCTATTTCCATCTAGCAGGGGCCAAGTTACTGTTCTTGTACTACAGATACTCAGGAAATGTCGGTTGGAAGAATTTTGCCTTTGTTCAATAAATATTCTGCTCTGCTTCCAATCTGCCAGCCCACTTCAACAGCTACCAGTTTGACTGTGTTTCTAGCTATTAGTTCAGATGTTGGTACAACTTGCAACTATCCCAGCATCATATATGGCAGAGGTAGGATAACGGCAAGTCACTCCAGGGATGGGAGTGAGTCAGTGATGGTGAAACAGTTGAGTAGATTAGAGGCAGTGGCCATGGCATTTCTTTGTGGAGACATTTTAAACAAAAAAGAGCCCATTCTGCCTGCATTAGGGTGAATATTAACTTGTTTAGAAACAAATAACCTCAGACTGGCCTAACAGGTGGGGAGTTCTCATTCCTGAGTGTTTCATATCTTTGGGAAATCCAAGATGGCCTTGGTACCTGTTAGGGTCACTGAAGGAGGAACACAGGAGGCCAAAAGGGGTAAAGAACTATGCATTTATTAGGTCATCTGGAAAACCAGATGGGCTGAGCCTCAAAATGGTACCAGCACCCACAGATGGAGAGTCAGAGGTTTTAAAGGACTTTAGGAGGGCTTTTTCTGGGCGGAGAATTCTCTGGGCAGGTCCTGAGGGGAAAGAGAATGGTCTTAGCAAGTGCTAAGCAAAAGGGAATGTCTGTTGTGAAGTGGTCTAAAGGTCATTTCCCAGGGGATGGAGTGTCCATTCAATTATTCGATCAGATCTAATAATACCAACGACATAGAGAAAAGTCTGACAGTCCAGCCTTCGGAAAACATGTCCTTACCCCTTATTTTATAGAGACTCAGAGAGGGAGAGTGATTTTCTCAAAGTCACACAGCCAGCCATGGGCACACAGATCTGCAACTGGAAGCTAGGGCCTTTAATTCTGATGCACTTTTCAATTTTGACTCTGCTCATGGCAGCCTCAGTGATGTCATGTACCAGGATACTCATAACTCAATCTATGCACCTAGAAGGCATATTTTTCCAAAGTTCACTGATACATTCACTGGTAGAAAATCCAAAAAGTAACTTAGAGATGGCTTTGACATATTCCTCATCAATGTTTTCCAACGGCATGTCCAATAAGCATCCATTCTGAATAAAAACAACTTGTGACTTAAGAAAAGTTCCCTTTCCATTCTTTTCAACTAAGTTACCTTCCCCACATCTATCCAATAGGAAATGCTGGAACCCTCTCTGTTTTCAGAATCATTGGATGCTTGTGATTCACTGGCTTTAGCAATCTCATAAAAACAAGCCCAACTGAAAGTGTTTACTTTACATATAACTGGATTGTGAACAAGAATAAGTCATGGACGTAATCATATTTACTTTTGTTTCCCACTGTCCCTTTATGGTTTATGCAACAAGTGGAAATTTTCCTTTTCCCATGGTTATAATCTTGGTCTGGGCTTGTTCCATAGCTTGGTGGCTGTGATGAGTAAAGTTCTAAGATGGCCCCAATACTGCTACCCTTTGGTGCACACATCCTCTTTCCTGTGTGGCAGAACCTGGAAATATGATGGGTAGATACTTCCTTGAGTATGCTACACTCCACAAGACTCCTTCATAGCAGAATGGATAGACATTCCCCTGCTAGGACCTGAGGCCCCCAGGACATTTCTTCTTGTCGGCAAGAAATGGGGACCTCAGTTGTATAACCACAAGGAACTAAATTATGTCAACAGTTAGAAGAGAATCCCAAGCTTCACATGAGAATACAGACACCTTAATTTCAGCCTGTGAGACCCTGAGCAGAGAACCCAGGAATGTCATGCCCTGCCTCTTGACCTATGGAAATTGTGAGATAATAAATGGGTATTGTTTTAAACCACTAAAACTGTGGTAATTTATTATACAGCAGTAGCAAACTTATAAAGTAGCTCCCTAGAGTTCTTTCTATTAAAATACAAAGAAAGTCTGTCCGCATGGCTCATTGGTCCAGTGTTGACCTATGAACCAGGAGGTCACGATTCTATTCCTGGTCAGGGCACATGCCCGAGTTGCAGGCTTGATCCTCAGTAGGGGGCGTGCAGGAGGCAGCCAATCAATAATTCTCTCTCATCCTTGATGTTTCTATCTCTCCCTCTTCCTTCCTCTCTCTGAAATCAATAAAAATATATATAGTTTTAAAAAACACAAAGAAAAAAATATATAGCACCACATGATAAGTGGGCAAGGCCACCCAAGGCTGGATGCTGTGCTGGGGGCTCTATCTTCTGTCTCCCAGACCACAGTCTGCCACTGCGAAGACTGAGGGGGTCAATGTGTAGTCTCACCGTCAAGAAGCTCTGTGAACAGAAAGTCCTAATGATACCATTATTAGCTAGTTACTAATAATAGGAAAAGAGCAAAGGGAGGCCAGACATTATAGACACGCCATTTAGGCAGCTTCCACAGGAAGCTACAAATTTACACTCCACAAAGGGAAAATAGACACATGCCCAGTAGAACTGGAGGAAACCAGGGAATGTGGTTGTTGTCACTCACACCTGGGGACCCAGATTGTTGGCCAGAATGGGCGTAGCCACTGCAAGGTTGTGAAGATTTGTGATAACTTGAAGTTAACTCCCTGAACAGAGACGTCCGCTATCTTGGTTCCTCTTGGCACCCTTGAATCCTGGCTCACGCTTGGCTTCCTGGCCTTCTCCCGTATAACCCACTGCCATGAGGACCCACACACATAGTGGACTAATGGGCTGAGCCTGAACTGGACCGGCTGCAACTGGAAAGAAACTCTGGACTTTGCCTCTGCTTCTAGCTTTACCCCACCTACACTTCTATGACTAGACTAAGGGAAATTGGACTTTGGAAACCCAGGAATTTAACTCCACACAAATAAAAATCATTTGTTCTCCTGTGAGAGACTCAGAAAATTACTTTTCTCTAGATATGGTAAGGACTCCGCCCCCAGCAGCACCCAGCAGGGAAGAGGACGCCCCACTCTCTCTGATAACTCTACCAGCACTTTAAGTTGCAAACACAATCTCAGTTCAAAATTGTGAACATTTGGTAACTCTCAATTTGATTTGTTGTCGCATCTTTTCCCCACTCCTACAGGAGCCTGCTGCCTCTGGTATCCTTGCACTGGGAGGGGAGCAAGGTTCTCTTCTGTGGTCCAACAAAGGCACCCCTTGTCAGCAACACAGGCTCTGAGTCCTTCTCATCCCAATCAGAATGCTTCTTGTGTGGTAGGCAGTTGGACAGACGTGAGCAGAGCAAAGACAATGTGCCAGGTACAGGAGGTCACCATAGCGGAAAGCCCAGGTGCCTAGCAACAGGCAAAACTGGGACACCAAGGACCTGGCCCCCAGGGTAAATTTTCCTCTCCTGGGGTTTGAATCCCCTGAGCTTTCAAATCATTGGACATGCGGTTTAGACCTCCTGACCTTTCCTCCCTAGAGATAACATCCAGGCCTCAGTTATATTTCAGCTCTAAGCCCAGAAAAGCAGCAAAACCAGACAAGCAAGGCCAGGGCTGCTCTCAGCACCAGTGGCATTTACTAATGACCCCCTTCCCCCACCATCACCACTTCCTGCTCCATCCCTCCACCCGCCCAGCCCGCCCTGGGCTGACCAACCAGTGGAGACCACGACCTTGAAAGGACCCACCTAGAAGGCTGGTGAATATTCTCTTAGTCCTTCCCTGGGTCCTCCCCTAAGCTCTCCACCCTTAAGAGCTTTTAGCACTGGAGGACCCAGTGCGCCCTCCTTCTTGGGAGCATACCAGTGCCTTCCCCTTCTCCCTCCCCCGCCCACCCTGACCCCCAGCACAGGGTACCTCCTGAGCCCATTTCTTCTACTGCTCACTTCTTCTACCTCTGTCACTTACTAAATAAGTTTTCTATGATATTTTGAGTCTTGGCTATGAATTCTTTCCCAGGCAGAACTCAAGTACGAAGGCTGCTGAATCAAGATCCGGTCTGACCCCCTGGTCTAACACCTTGTCACCATCATTCCAAGGCCAGTGGCCCTCACAGCCACCCAGGCACTTCTTGGGAAGGGTAAACACTGTTCTCATGCCTGCCTTGCTGAAATGGGAGGATACCAAGAGGCCCACCTCTGTTCCCACATGGTGTGGTGCGCTTCTGTGGGCACAAGACTGTGCTGTGCTCCGGGGAGCCCGGCAGACACCTCTCTTCTTGAGGACTCCCCTCAGGCTGGTCTTGGCTCTGTCAACACTGCAGTCTGGGCCAGTGAGATGGAGTGCTAAGCCTCTTCTCAGGGACCCACCTGTTTAAACTTTAATCAAAAACCCCCAATTCTTCCTCCTCCACTCCACCTCCCCACCTGCTTGAAATCCTATCCTTTGGGGGCTGAGAATGAGACTGTTCTCCACAGTCAGGTTTATAATATAAAATCTGGGCTTGGAGTCCTCTGGCTTTGGCTTTTGATATTTAAAGCCAAGCTTTTGAAATTCAAAAATACCCTTTTTTCTCTTAAGCACCTTGCCCTTAGAATTGAAATCCATGGCTCTCAATACCTGTAGCCTCTACAAATAGATTTACAAAAGGCTACTTAAGAGCTCAAAAGCCAGGAAAGGATGCTTTGTTCTCTCTGTATGGTCCCTACCCCAGGGCCAGGCATGGAGAAAGTCCTGCTGCTACTCAAAGGTGAGGTGGAGAAGGAGAGAGTTAAAGGAATTGGAAGGTACCAAGTTTAATATCAAAACTTTACTGTGTTGTGGTGTGACCCGCAAATGAAGACCACCAGGCAGCCAAATTGAAATTTAGGAAACCTTTATTACGAACTCGAGTTCGGGCCCGCATCTCCACTGGCACAGCAGGGAGCAGCACGAGCCCCGAACACTCAGAGCAAGCAAGTTTTATCCCCAACGCAGGGGGATTTGGCAGAACCTGATTGGTTAAATTTGGGTCAAAAGTCAGTTACATTACTTACAATAATGGAAAATTTTCAGTTGAACAAGCAATTACAGAAGTTACAAAGCATGGGAGAATGTAGTTACAGAAACAAGGGAAGATGCTTATCGTAAGTGGCCTGTTTGATCAGCCTTGCGATTTCCTTCAGCAGGATGTGCTTGGGGGTGTGTTGCTACAGGGTTAATTTAAAACAAAAGGCAGGAGTCATGCCTGGCCGGAGCATGAGGAACCACATTCTTCTGAGTGTGGGTCACCTGCCAAACCTTAAAGTACAGTTGGGGTCTCTGTCCTGACTTGGGGTCACTTACGCCAGAACAACTGTAAGACATTTATAAAGTGTTGAGGTATGTTTCCCCAAGGCTCAGCGAGGTCTGGTTTTCATGACTCCTTCTAACCAAAGTATTAGGAAACCTTTATAAATACAGACCGTGCCTGAATGATGATGGTTTGAGTTGGCCATTACCAGACTTTAGAATGATGCAAAAGCAATATGCATTCTGTAGAAACCACATTTCAAATTTTGAATTTTGATCTTTTTCCAGGCTAGTGATACTTGGTACAATACTCTCTCATGAGGCTGCTGTAGGCAATTAGACAGACATGAGAAGAGCAAGGATGATGGACCAGGTACAGGTCATCAGAGTGGAAAGCCTAGGTGCCAAGCAATGGACAATCAATTGTAGGGTGGGACCTTGCCCCCAGGGTGACTTCTCCTCCCCTAGCATAACCCTGGTCATGAGTGGTAGGGTCACTGAAGGAAGAACACACAGGCCAAAAGTAGTATGGGATTATACATTTACTAGAGGCTGGGTGCATGAAAATTCATGCCCTGGAGGTGGGGTCCCTCAGCCCAGCCTGCCCCCTATCACAGTCCAGGAGCCCTCAGGGGTGGGAGGCAACACGGTGATCAGGGGAAGGTGACACCCCCATCACACCTCTGCTGCTGCCACTGTTGGCAGCACAAGCTTCAGCAGGCCCTGGTTACCTGAGCCTCGGGCAGCCATGGGCAGCTGGGCAGCTGCCATCTGAGGCTTGCCTGTGCCTCAGGCCGGCCCTGGGCGACTGGGAGGCTGAGAGGACTGGCACTGCCATCTTGAGGCTGTGGGTGCCGCCATCTTTGAGGGTGTGGCAGTCAATTAGCATATTCCCTCCTTATTGGCTATGGGCGTGCCATCTTTACAAAGGTGTGAGGGTCAATTAGCATATTCCTTCTTTATTAGATAGGCCTAGAGGCCCAGTGCACGAAATTCGTGCATGGGAAGAGGGTTCCCTCAGCTCGGCCTACACTCTCTCCATTCTGGGACCCCTCAGGACCTCTGGCTCCTAACCGCTCACCTGCCTGCCGGCCTGATCCCCTTAACTGCTCTCCCCTCCTGGCCTGATCCCCCTAACTGCTCTCCCCTGCCTGCTTGATCACCTCTAACCTCCTCTGCCTTGGCCCCACCAACATGGCTTTTTCCGGAAGGACATCTGGAAGGTCGTCTGGAAGATATTCAGTCTAATTAGCATATTACCCTTTTATTAGTATATATGCCACCTTGTCCTAAAAATGCAGGTTGTTCCCAGGTTTTCCTATGGTGGAAGGGGAGCCCACAGTAGCATCCTGGGTTCTGACCAGGGCTTATGTGCTTGTGCTTTATCTCAGCAGATGTGATTCCTAGAAGAAGACTCTTGGATGTACCTTGAACATTTCTATTCAATTTGCCAAATCATCCTCCAAAAGTGTTGAACCACTTTAAACTCCCACCAGCAACCATGCGTGTGCCCTCCATCTCACTTTGATGCCAATATCATTGATTTCTCCCTAGAAGCTTCCCTCCCATCAGCCAGGACTGCTTGGTACTTGAGCCAACCTCATTGTTCAGCTGGGGACTTGATGTCCTGAGATAAAATTATGGAGGAGGAAAAATAGTTTTCCTCTACCTTTCTGAGTTGTTAGTGGAGGCCCTTGTAATGAAAGACAGATCACCAAGAGAAAAACAAAAGTTCATTAACATGTGTACCTCGTGTATACGTGGGAGATCCCAGGGAAAAATGAGTAACTCCCCAAGGTGGCTTAGAATGCAGATTTAAATACCTTCTTCCTAGGGAAAGGGGACGGGAGATGTAGGCCTCTTAGAGGAGAGTAAATGATTTTTAGGAAAGATGAATGGGGGTGGGGGGAAATAGTTTGTAACAAAGTTTGGGTGTGATGTCAATTTCTACTCTCCTGTCCTGTGACAGGAGTCAGTCTTCTCTGCCTGATGACACTTCTCCTGTCAAGTGACCTATGACATTTAAGTTCCATTTGGGGGGGTCTGATTTTAGGCAGATCAGGAGACTTCAGTGAAAGCCTCAGCATGCATTTGCTATTTTTCAAGCATCTGTAGCTCAAGATCATCAATATAACAACAAAGCATATGTTGTGGTGGCATGTTCTCTGACCTTCAGAATAAACCCAACAAAACCTTGTTTCCTCTCTTAGATGATTTGCCACAGTAGCGTTATTCCCTGGAGACAGTATTCTGACCAGACCTTCCTAGGAGTGGTCATAACATACCCTGTGCTTATAGAAAGGTGTGGGCCACATCACTAAATAAATCAGGGTCAGTTTTCTCATCTTGTGGAAAGGGAGATAAATTTATGATAGTTTATCTCCCTTTCCACAGGTTTCTTGCAAGTTTGTATCTCCGCTGCTTTGGCTGTGAGGTTTGGGGCTGCTGGGTGCTGGGCCTGCAGGTTTGTGTCTCCAATCCGGCACCCAGCAGCCCCAGCATTGCCTGGCTGCTATGGGTGTCACCATCTTTGTTGGGTTAATTTGCATACTCACTCCTGATTGGCTGGTAGCATAACAGAGTGGTGGTCAATTTGCACGTTTCTCTTTTATTAGTGTAGATTAGGTCATCTGGAGATCAGATGGGCTCAACCCCAAAGTGGTGTCAGCATCCAGGATGGGGAGTCAGAGGTTATAAAAGACGATAGGCGGGCTTTTTCAGTGGGGGAACTCTCTGGGTAGGTCTAAATCCTGGGAAAGTCCAGAGGGGAAAGATAATGGTTGTGGATGAACAACAACAACAAAAAAGGCCACATGCTAACCTGACTAGCTCAGGGAAGGCCTGCATGACAGCTTTGCAAACTCAAAGACCTAAAGTAACCACAAAGGATGTTCTGAAATTAAAACTTTAATTAAAAGCAGTATATAGTAGGTAGTCATTTTCTAGGCCAATTATTTTCCCTGACAAAGATCAACTTTGATCTTTACCCAGCCTGTTGTCTTTCTGCATCTAAGATAACACCTGTGAAATGTCTGGGTAACTTGTAACTTTCCTTTTTCAGGACCCCCTCAGGGCACAAGAAATGGACAGGGCAGAAACCACAAATTCCCTCACTGTTATTGTTAATTGTTGTGTTAATTGTTGACTGTTGACTCTCCTGCACCCACCTAAGTAAAATTTCACTTTTTATCCAATCCCAGAGGCCCCCCTCCCCCAACCCCCGCTTTGCTTTCTCCTGCCTCCTAATCTATCACCAATGGATTTCATGTAACCAGTCTCCTCCTTTGATGGTAATTTATAAAAACAAGGTAAAACCCCACCATTCTCCAGAGCATTATCCCAATATCTTGAGATTCTGCTTCCCGGCAACTGTGGACAGTTTGGCTCAAATAAACTCACAAAAATTCTTTACAGGTTTGAATGTCTTTTTTACATTAACATGGTCTTAGCAAGTGGCATGTGGTCTAAACGAAAGGGAATGTCAGTTGTGAAGTGGTCTAAGGTCAGCTCCCAGGAGAGGGGGCATCGATTCATTTATTTGATCAGACCTAACAATGAGTTTTGGAACCCTTGACCTTTCCTCCTAGAAATAACATCTAGGCCTCAGTTGTATTTTAGCTCCAGGCCAGATAAACAACAAAACCAGCCTCATGGAATAATGACCTCCTGCCCTGGTGCCGGCCAATCAATCAGTGCAGACCACAACTCTGAAAGGACACACCTGGAAAGCTGCCGGATAGTCTATTGAGATCTTCCCCTGGGATGTCCCCTAAAGTCTCTACTCTTAAAACCTTTAGGAAGGAGGGCCCAGTGCCTCTCCCTCCACGGAGCATGCCCATGCCTTTCCCTTCCTTCTCCATTTCCCTTTCCCTCCCCCTCCCCCCTGCCCAGGCATGTTACCATTAGATTCCTCACTCCTAAGCTCCAAGGGCCCTTCCTTTACCTCTAGAACTTGTTTGCTAAGCCCATTTCTTCTAGGAATTACTTCTCCTACCTCTGTAATTTACCCAATAAATGTTCTTTTACAGTTTGGGTCTGGACTTTGAATTCTTTCCTGGCCAGAATCAAAGTACCGATGTTGCTGAACCCAGGTTTGGTCTGACCCCACCTCCTCCCCAGTCAGACACATGGGGCTGTTCCCATGGTCTACAACAGTGCTGGGCAACTGTTGACTGATGTAAGTGTTCTGAGCACGCTTGAGGCAGGTTGGGCTAAGCTATGATTTTGGAAGATTAGGTGTAGTAAATGTAATTTTGACTTCCAGTATTCAATTTACGATGGGGTCATCAGGACATGACCCCATCGTAAGTCGAGGGGCATCTGTATTAACACAAATAGTTGATAGGTAAGTTTATTATGTTCATTTATGAGCATTTGTTAATTTCAATTTTTTAAAAAATAACCTAAAACTTCTACAATGTAATACTTCACATACATAATTTATTTTATACTTGAAAGAGAATATAAAAATATTTATAGGAATCCACACATATATGAATAACTAATTTTTGACAAAGGTGCAAAGCCAATTCTGTTGGAGAAAGGATAGTCTTTTCAAGAAATGGTGCTGGGACAACTGGATACCCATATTTTAAAAATTAACTTCTCTCTGTTAGCAGCAAAATGGTACCAGAATGTTACCTGCGATTGGACCTTGGTTCAGCAATCTCAATACTTAAGTTTTAGCTAGGAAAGAATTCAGAATCAAGAGTCAAATATAAGCCAAAATTTATTTAGAAAGTCTCAGAGGTAGAAGTGAGCATGGGAGACTGAGCCACCTGTGCTGTGTGGGCTCAGGAAAAAGTTACAGAGGCAAAAGAAGGGCCCTTGAAAAAACGGTGGTACATCTACACAAGGGAATACTACGCTGCGGTAAAAAAAAAGAAGGAATTCTTACCATTTGCAACAGCATGGATGGAACTGGAGAGCATTATGCTAAGCGAAATAAGCCAGTCAGAGAAATATAAATATCACATGATCTCACTCATTTGTGGAATATAATGAACAACATCAACTGATGAACAAAAACAGATCCAGAGACAGAGAAGAATCGATCAGACCGTCAAACCTCAGAGGGAAGGTAGGGTAGGGTGGGGGTAAGAGGGAGAGATCAACCAAAGGACTTGTATGCATGCATATAAGCCTAACCAATGGACACAGACACCAGAAGGGTGAGGGTGTGAGTCGGGGGAAGGGGGGATAAGGACACATAGGTAATACCTTAATCAACAAAGAAAAAAAAAAGGGCCATTGAAACTCAGGAGTAAGAAAGCAAGGATATACATGCCTGGGGCAGGAGAGGGGGCAAAGTCATGGCCATGCTTCAGAGAGAGAAAGAGCACACACTGAGTTCTTCGCTGAAAGGTTTTAAAGGCAAGCTTTTAGCCGAGAAGGGGAGAATCTCAATAGAATATTCATCAGCTTTCCAGGTGTGTCCTTACAGGGTTGTGGTCTCTTCCAATTGGTCAACCCTGGAGTAAGAGTTCATTGCAGCTGACCCTGATGTCAGCCAGGGCATCTCCCTGCCTGGCCTTGCTGCCTTTCTGGGCCTGGAGCTGAAGCACAACTGAGGCCCAGCTGTTATCTTTAGGGCTTAATGCTTAAGGGAGTGGTGGTGTATGGGGGACCTATGAGGCTATTCTCCAGCCCCTTTATTCCTTCTTTGAGGAGGTCTAACACATGACTAGTGACATGCCAGGGGAGGAAAGGTCAGGGGTCCAACCGCATTGCCAGTGATATGCTAGGGGAGAAAGGTCACCCTGGGGGGCATGTCCTTGTTTTCCCAGTTTTGCCCGTGGCTAGGCACCGGGGCTTTCTGTACTGGTGTCATTCCATACCTGGCCTATCGTTCCTACTCCGCTCATACTTATCTAACTGCCTACTACACATCCAGACATCCCATCATATGTAAAATTTAACTCAAAATGAATTATAGTCCTAAATGTAAAACCTAAAAGTATAACATTTCTAGAAGAAAACGTAAGAATAAATTTCTGTGACCTTAGATTAGACAATGATTTCTTAAATACGACATGAAAAACATGATCCATAAAAAAACAAAATGATAAATTGAACTTCATCAAAATTAAAAATTGCTGTTCTTTAAAAGACACTGTTGAATGAAAAGACACACCATGGACTGGGAGAAAATCTTGTAATATATCTGATAAAGAATTAAAGAATAAATTTTTTAATGAGCAAAGTATTTAAAGATACTTCACCAAAGGAGATATACTAGTACTACGAATGGCAAATAAGCACATGAAAGATATTCAGCATCATCAGTCATTACAGAAATGTAAATTAAAACCACAGTGAGAGAAAACTTCATATCTATTAAAACGACTAAAATATAAAAGGCTGACCATAAGAAGTGTGGCTTAGAGACTCTCATATGTTACTGGTGGGGATGCAAAAGGTAGAACCACTTTGGAAAACAGTTTGTCAGTTTCTTAAAAAGTTAAACATGATCCTAACATGTGGTCCAGCCATTCTTCCTTTAGGTATTTGCCCAAGAGGAATGAAAGCATATATCCATGCAAAGACTTTATACTAAAGTTTGTAAGAGCTCTATCTGTAATAGTGGTACTGTTGTAACTAACAGGAAGGAAGCAAAGGACAGGCCAGAGAGAGCCATGTCATTTGGGCAGCTATACTCCCCGGGAACCACTGGCTCATTCCCTGCAGATCACTGCGAGAATGGACTAAACAGAGGGCAGATGAATGCATGTGCTGTGAGTCAGGATGACTCAGGGAAGGTGCATGTCAGTAAAACCTGGGAACAGAGATCATTGGCCATAGGGGGAGGAGCCACTACAAGCCCACTAAAATTTGGAGAAATTCATAATCCCCCAAATAAAGGAGTTCGCACTCCTGGCTCTTAGCTCTTGGCTCTCTGGTTCCTGAACTTTGCTCCTGCCTGTGCTCCCTCCATTACCATGTGGCCCCACAAGCCATGGAGGAATGGACTCCAGCTGGGGACACAAACTAAGCCAGCCCAATGCTGGATTGGCCTGCTCCCACATGGAACAGAGACTCTGGATACTGGCTTTGATCTTAGCCCTGCTGAAGGCAAAATGGGACTTCTTCTTTGGCAGAACAAAGGGAAATGGGACCCTAGAAACTCAGAGGTGTAATTCCACAGAAGTAAAGCTTCCTACAATATCTCATCCTCCCATGGGGGCCTCCAGAAGGTTTTATTACAGCAGCACCCCAAGAATCCCACTTCCACCAATAACAATAGTCCCAAAATGAAAACAACCCAGATGTTCACCAACTGAGAAATGTATAAACAAGCTGGTATATCCATACAATGAAATACTACTCAGTAATAAAAATGAATGAATAGGGGTCAAAGGGGAAAAAAGGGGGATATCTGTAATACTTTCAACAATAAAGACAATAGAAAAAATGAACCATTTGACACTATGGATGAATCAATTATGCTGAGTGAAAGACACTAGATAAATGAAGAATACATACTGTATGACTCTATGTACATAAAAGTATAAGAATGCTATGATAAAAGCACTCATTAAAGGGGGTATAAAAGGAAAGTACCTCAACATACTAAAGGCCATCTATGACAAACCATCAGCTAACATCATACTCAACAGTAAAAAACTGAAAGATTTTTCCTAAGATCAGGAAGAAGGTAAGGATGCCCACTCTCACCACTCTTATTCAACACTAGTGTCCCGGTGCATGGAATCATGTACATTGAAAGGAAATTAATCAGAAGAAATATTTTAATATCACTATATGCCCTTTAGCTATAATAGAAGTGTCAACCAAATTCATGATCGACAATGACAGATCAAAACACACGCATGCAATTGGCACCAGTGAGAGCTTTATATGTATCATGCATGCACGAGTCAACTTAGCCTTTTATAGATATAGAATAAACTTGCTTAATTAGACCTGCTTTTTGAGGTAGCTAAACTTTTTCCAGCCCAGTGAAACACCCTAACTTATCTTTCAGGTAATTGTCAGCAACACAGCAGTAAATACCAGCATGAAGCAGATTATTATTGTAGATCATGCAGGGAGAACAGTGTTTGACTATATTCTGTGCAGTGAGAAAACCTGAAGTCATTTCCAAGGTCCACCATTTCTTACTTCTTTTCAGTCAGGTCAAGTTTCTAAACTTTCTAAATCTCCTTTTTCCAGCTAATGAAAAGAAAATAGGATTCTCCCAAGTCTCCTATCTACCAACTCCAGGACTTCTGTGAGGATCAAATGGGGCATGGGAAAACACTTCACAGACATTTGGTTAAAGTGCAAATGTTTCCACCTTACTATAAAGCAAGTCATATTCCTGGACTGAAGAAACTGCAAGGAGGCTAGTCACTAGGGAAAGGAAGCCTGGCATTGCTACATGACATCATTATCTGGCACCCACAGCTGCTGTTTCTGGGCTGGGCTGTGAGCCACATTTCACACCATGGGGTCTTGGCAGCATTGGCTGCAATTTGGTGGACTGTGGCTCCAGGATGGTGGCAGGGCTTGGGTCCTACTTGGGGAAAACCAAGTGTTGCTTTGTGGGTGCCAGGTCCGTGATGCCATTTCTCTGTAAATGGCCTGTGCGTGTCACAGCAGCTCCTGCATTGAGCATCTGCCCCCTGGTGGTCAGTGCACATTATAGCAACCGGTCAGATAGTCAAAGGGACACTTAGCATATTAGTCTTTTATATATATAGATGGTACTAAGATTAGTCAGAGCAATCAGGGAAGAAAAGAAATAAAAGGCATCCAAATTGGGAATGAAGACATAAAACTGAACTATTTATAGATGACATGATTGTATATATTAAAAAATTCTTAAGGAATCCACCAAAAGACTATTAGAAACAATAAACAAATACAGTAAAGTTGCAGAATAGAAAATCAATATATAAAAATTGGTGGCATTCCTATATACTAACAAAAAATATCAGAAAAAAGAAATGGCAAGAACAACCCATTTACAATCAACAAAAAGAATACAATACCTAGGGAAAAAACTTAACAAAGGAGGTGATGGGCCTGTACACTGAAAATGTTGAAAGAAGACACAAAGAAATGGAAAAATATTGCACATTCATGGATTGGAAGAATTAATATTGTTAAATGGTCATATTATCTAAAACATATGCAGATTTAATTCAATTCTTATCAAAATCTTAATAGCATTTTCCACAGAAATAGAACAAAAAGCCCCTCCAAGTTGTATGGAACCACAAAAGACCCCTGCATCAACAAATCAATCCTGAGAAGAAGAAGAAGAAAAAAAAAAGCCAGAGGTATTACACTCCCTGACTTCAAACTATACTACAAAGCTAAAGTGACCAAAACAGTATGGTATTGGCAGAAAAATACATACATGGAACAGAATTGAGAGTCAAAAAACAAGCCCATACAACTAAACCCATACAACTAAAAAAAGCCAAAATATACAATGAAGAAAGGAAATCTCTTCAATAAATTGTGTTGTGAAAACTAGAAAGCCACATGCAAAAGATTGAAACTAGGCTCATATCTAACACCATACACAGAAATTACTTCAAGATGGGTTAAGTTTTTAATGTAACATCTGTAACAAAATATATAGAAGAAAACATAGGTACTAAACTTATGTACCTTGGTCTCAGAGACTTTTTGTGAACTTGACCCAAAAGATAGAGAAATAAAAGCAAAAATAAATGAATGGGACTATTTAAACTTAAAAGTTTCTGCATGGCAAAAGAAAAAATCAATAAAACAAACAGGCAACCAACTGAATGGAAGAATATATGTGCAAATGATACCTCTGATAATGAGCCAGTATCCAAAATATATAAAAAACTCATACAACTCAGCAACAAGAAAACAATCCAATTAAAAATGGGCAGAGGACTTGAATAGACACTTTCCCAAGAAAGACACACAGATATATGAAAAGATGCTCAACATCACTAATTATAAGGGAAATGAAAATCAAAACCATAATGAGATACCACCTCACACCTGCTATAATGGCTATTATCAGTAAGACAAGAAATATCAGGTATTGGAATGGATGTGGGGAAAAGGGAACCTTAATTTACTGCTGTTGGGAATGTAAATTAGTCCAGTCATTATGGAAATTACAAATAAACTTATCATATGACCCAGCAATCTCTGTTCTGGGTACCTACCCCAATACACTTATTTGAAAACATTTATTTGTAACAAAACATGTACTCCTATGTTCATTGCAGCATTATTTACAATATCCAAGACATGGAAACACCTAAGTGTCATCCAACTGATGATTGGATACAGAAGATGTGGTACATAAATACAACGGAATACCTCTCAACCATAAAAAAAAAAAAAAAAAAAAAAAAAAGATGAAATATTGTTATTTGTGACAACATGGATGGAGCTTGAAAATATCATGTTAAGTGAAATAAGTCAGATGAAAAAGGACATTCATATCCTATATAATAAAACCCTAATATGCAAATGGACTGAACAGCAGAATGCCAGTCGCTATGACACACACTGACCACCAGGGGGCAGACGCTCAATGCAGGAGCTGCCCCCTGGTGGTCAGTGCGCTCCCACAGGGGGAGTGCAGCTCAGTGGGACTCAGCTGGCAAGCTCAGCAGCGGTGGCAGGAGCCTCTCCTGCCTCCGCTGCAGTGCTAAGGATGTCTGACTGCTGACTGCTGGCGGGCCTAAGCCATTAGTCGAACATCCCCTGGAGGCTCCCAGACTGTGAGAGGGCACAGGCCAAGCTGAGGGGACCCCCACCCCTGCAAAGTACATGAATTTCATGCACAGGGCCTCTAGTGTGGGATATAAAACAAAAAGCAACAAACAAAACAAACAAGTAAACTCATATGTACAGACAACAGTATGGTGGTTACCAGAGTGGAAGGGGGTTGGGAGGAGAACAAAGAAGGTAGGGGTCAAATATGGGGTGACATAATATGGGTGGCGAGCACACAATGGAGTATATTATGAAGTTTTACTCCTGAAATGTATATAATGTTATTAATCAGTGTTACCCCAATAAATATAATTTTTTTTACTATTTTTTTAAATAAATCT
This sequence comes from Corynorhinus townsendii, assembly GCA_026230045.1. Lineage (NCBI taxonomy): Eukaryota > Metazoa > Chordata > Mammalia > Chiroptera > Vespertilionidae > Corynorhinus > Corynorhinus townsendii. Next base: position 82,172,395 of record JAPDVU010000008.1, read on the forward strand.
TTATTGTTCAGATTATTACAGGTGTTCCTCTATTTTTTCCCCATAGCTCCCCTCCACCTGATTCCCCACCCCACCCCATGCCCTTACCCCCCGCCACTGTCTTCATCCATAGGTGTAAGATTTTTGTCCAATCTCTTCCCACACCCCTCACACCTGCTTCCCCTGAGAATCATCAGTCCACTCCCTTTCTATGTCCCTGATTCTATTATATTCACCAGTCCATTCTGTTCTTCAGATTTTTTATTCACTTGATTTTTAGATTCACTTGTTGGTAGGTATGTATTTGATGTCATTTTGTTGTTCATAATTTTTATCTTTACCTTTTTCTTCTTCTTCCTCTTCTTAAAGAATACCCTTCAGCATTTCATGTAATCCTGGTTTGGTGGTGATGAACTCCTTTAGCTTTTTCTTGTCTGTGAAGCTCTTTATCTGACCTTCAACTCTCAATGATAGCTTTGCTGGGTAGAGTAATCTTGGTTGTAGGTTCTTGCTGTTCATCACTTTGAATATTTCTTGCCACTCCCTTCTGGCCTACATAGTTTCTGTTGAGAAATCAGCTGACAGTTGTATGGGTACTCCCTTGTAGGTAACTAACCGTTTTTCTCTTGCTGCTTTCAAGATTCTCTCTTTGTCTTTTGCCCTTGGCATTTTAATTATAATGTGTCTTGGTGTGGTCCTCTTTGGATTCCTCTTGTATGGGGTTCTGTGCGCTTCCTGAACTTGTACATCTATTTCTTTCACCAGGTAGGGAAAGTTTTCTGTCATTATTTCTTCTAATAGGTTTTCAATATTTTGCTCTCTCACTTCTTCTGGCACCGCAAAAATTCAGATGTTGGTTCGCTTAAAGTTGTCCCAGAGGCTCCTTACACTATCTTCCTATGTTTGGATTCTTTTTTCTTTTTGTTTTTCTGGTTGGATGTTTTTTGTTTCCACATATTTCAGATCTTTGGTTTGATTCTTGGGGTATGTTGATCTACAGTTGAGTTTCTGTATATTCTTTATTTCAGACAGTGTATGCTTCATTTCTGACTGGTCCTTTTCCATTTTTTTGGCATTCTCATTAAGGTCCTTGAAGGTCTCACTAAGCTCCTCAGAAGTGTCATCAAGTTTCTCAGCGGTTTTTAGAAGATTCTTGAGTAACCTTATACATGTGGTTCTGAACTCTATGTCATCCAGTAGTTTGCTTTCCTCCGTTTCTTTCATTCGTGACATGTTTCTTTGTTTCTGCATTTTGGCTGCTTCCCTGTGTTGATGGAGTAGCTTTGTGTGGTAGGTGACCTATAGGGGGCAGTAGCTCAGCCTCCCCAATCACCTGATGTGGACGCTCTTGGTACACCCCTTTGTGGGCTGAGTGCAAAGACTTGGTGTAGTTAAGCCTTAATTGCTGTTGGTATACTGGGAGGAATTGACCTCCAGGCCAATTAGCTGTGAGCACTCACTGTGTCTATAATGGAAGAACTGCTGCGCTGAAGACACACTTATGGGGCAGAACTTGTTTCAGTGGGGCTTTGGTGCTCACTGAGTCTGCCTCTTGAATGTGTCACTTATGGATGTGAGGAGTTGAAATCTGGTGTCTCACTCTGACCACTAGGTACACTGGCTTCTGGATCTCCAATGGGGTGCAGATCAGCTACTGTCTGAGGCCACCCAGCAGGAGCTACAGTGAGAGCTACAGTTTTCTCCTCTTTGTTTGTGGTTTGGAGGTTTTGGAGCTGTCTGACCCAGGCTGCAAGTTTGCTAGGTTAAGCTGCGATAGGGCAGGGCTTTCTTGTGCTAAATACACTGCTTGGAGCTTGGGTGGGTTTGTAGGTTGTGCAGGGTGGGGTCTCAGGGTGTCACTAGGCTAGGGCGTGGCAAACAGCAATGGCTGCTAGTTAGTCGGCTCTGTGTCCCCGATGGCGTCCCAGAGTCCCATGCCCCAGTGCAGTAAACAATTATTCCTGCACGCAGCTCTGCAAGCAAGCCACCCTCACTGGCAGACAGTCCAGCTTCTCCCCGTAGGAGTTTGGGTCCCCCGCGTCTCCCCAGAAACTGTATTTCAGAGTAGTCGGGGGCTTGTCTCCCTTTGGGTTGAAAAAAGCAACGCCTGCCACCAGCCCGGATCACGCGCCTCCGTACCTCAGCTTTTCAGCGCTCGTGCACGTCTCAATGCTCTTTTCTCTTTCCTTCTAGTTGTAGAACTTCCACTCAGCCAGCTTTCCCGTGGTTCTGGGTGATAGACGTTTTGTCTTTTAGTTGAATTTTTGAAATTGTTGTGTGAGGCAGCAGTTTAGGTGTTTACCTACGCCGCCATCTTGGATTCTCCAATAAATATAATTTTTAAAAAGAAAAATTTTTTAAATAAAAAATGCAGACATTGAAAGCAGATCCGTTATTGCCTATGGGGTGAGTAGGTGGAAGGGTATAGCAGGGGACAGAGAGGGGCAGGATGGATGGGGTATAAAGGTGCATAAGGAAATGTGGAGGGTAATGGATATTTATCACCCTAATTACGGTGACAATTTCACAGGGATATAGAAATGTCAAAAGAAAACGTACCAAATTGTACATTTTAAATATGTGTCATTTCTCACATGTCAATCACACCTCAATAAAACTGTTAAAAAACATGATTATAAGAATGATGTGTGTTCTGGGTCTGTCACAGGGAGAAACTTCTAACACAATCCCTACACACCTTTCAGAACCTGCGGAGTCACACACCACTACATGGTGACGTCTGCTTCACATGTGACCCTCATTACATATTGTACACAAAATTAACATTTCATTTTTATCTGTGATTATAATAAAATGTATAACTAATTTTATTATTATTTTATAAAATATATTTTATTGATTTTTTTTTTTTCTTACAGAGAGGAAGGGAGAGGGATAGAGAGTTAGAAACTTGTATGAGAGAGAAACATTGATCATCTGCCTCCTGCACACTCCCTACTGGGTATGTGCCCTCAACCAAGGTACATGCCCTTGACTGGAATCGAACCTGGGACCCTTGAGTCTGCAGGCCAACACTCTATCCACTGAGACAAACCGGTTTGGGCAGTGGTCGGCAAACTGCAGCTCGTGAGCCACATGGGGCTCACGAGCCTCGGTTTGCCGCTCTGTTGACTAATGAGTTTGCCGACCACTGACCTAGACTCTCGATTCCAATAATTACAGGCTGTTGTTGTTTCTTGTGATTAAGCCCCTATCCCAGTGGTCAGCAAACTCATTAGTCAACAGAGCGGCAAACCTCGGTTCGCAAGCTACATGTTTGCAGACCACTGGGTTAGGGCTATAACTAATTTTTAAATGTTAAGATCTTATCCAAAATTATCAAGTTCTGTGAATTTATGTCAGGTATGTCAGCAGACATCCAGTCCCTCCATCTGTCTTAAAGGACCTGTAGCCTGAGAGGGTGGGCTGGATTGGTAGGGGGTGAGGATGAATATCTTCACCTGAGACAGAACCCAGAGTCCCTGGCCATGGGAAGAGGAGCACAAAGGAGAAAGACAGCCCTGAGCCTGGCCAGGATGGGGTGTGGAGGGCCACATAGCCTGCAGGAATAATAACACCAATGCTGGGATTATTGCAGTCTGTCTGTGTAGGTGCTTTGCATGTGTTACCTCAGTCCATCCTAAAACCTGTGAGGTAGGTACTACTATTAAGCCCTGCAAAAGGTTAGGGGGCTGATCTTTAAATGACTTGCCTGAGAGGACAAACCACAAGAGCTGGAGGAGTTTCCAAGGTATTAGTTTCCTATTGCTGCTGTAACTAATTAGCACCAATTGAGTGACTTAACACAATGCACATGTGGTCTTCCACAGCGCCTTTCATGGGGCTGAAATCAAGGAGTCAGTAGTTCACAGCTACCAGTCCCTTCCACCAGGGGAGGTCAGTATCCCAGGTTCCAGGGATTAAGACTTGGACATCTTTGGGGGCTTTTGCTCTGTCTACACACCAACTGTGGGTGACTGCTTCCATCTAAACGGAAGGTGTATGCTGGCCAGACCCAGTCAGCCTGCCCCAGCCCACTTCCTCAGGCTCCCTGCACATGGGACCAGGGCTCACAACCTACAAGAACCAGCGATGCTCACGGTGCTCACCCTCACCAAGACCCGTGGAATCCTGGCCACTCTCTAGTGCCAGCCATATGCCAGCTCCCTGGGAACCTTCCCCTGCTCTCAGTGGGAGGTGCTGGTGCTGCCTGGAGCCCCTGCAGTATTTGGGTATCACATCCACCTTACCCTGTGTGAGCTTCAGGCTGGAATCATGTCTTATCTGTCTGTGTAGCCCCCACAGCCTGCCACAGAGCCCTGAGCCGAAGGACATGGTGTTTATTCAACGCCCAGTGCATCAGTGGTTGGATGTAAGCCAGGAGCCAGGTGGAGCACTCTGTGTCCTGGCCCAGGACACACTGGTTCTTCCCAGAGCCTGCCAGCTGGGGTCCCCCTGCCCAAGGCAGCAGCTTTGCCCAGAGCAGTGCGTACTCACCTGATTCCCAGGGCCGGGCGCAGCATGCTGGCTCAGAGCTGCTTTAACTTGGAGCGTGGGGTCTAAAGGACAGATGGTGTAAATGAGGGACGGACTGAGAATTCAAAGCCTGATGTCATTCCAGGCTGATGGGATCTCATCCTTGAGTCCTCATGGCTGAGAAAGGCAGGGCAAGGAAGCTGTTGGGTAATACATTGGCTCTGGCTGGTCCAGGCTCCTGGATCAGCCCTTTCCTGCCATTTGGGGCAAGTTTCTTTGCAACTGGAGTCACCAGCCTCTGGGAATATGCCCCAGCTCTCACCCAAAATGGTTTGTAAAACCATGGGAGCCGGAGTAGGTGCTGACACCACACAGCCATAGACTGAGGGTTTGTGACCCCCCAGATTCACATATTAAAATCCTAACCCCCCAGTGGGATGGTATTAGGGGGGGTGGACGCAGGGATGTGGTTAGGTCATGAGGGTGAAACCTTCATCCATGGGATTGGTGCTCTATGAGACCCCAAGAGCTTCCTGCCTCTCACATCATGCGAGAACACAGCAAGACCGCCACCCAGGAGCCTGGGAGGGGCTCACGCAAACACCCAGCCTGACCGCACCTCGATCTTGGATTCCCAGCCCCCAGAGCTGTAAGAGATAGATGCCTGCTGTTGAACCACGCTAGGGTGACAATATCCCAAACAGATTCAGACACCAAACTGAGCTAATATCTTTATTTTACCTCCAAGGGACTCAAAGCTCAAGGAAGTGAAGGCCCCAGCCATTAGTAGCACCACCACCATTTTGATCAACCAAGAGTTATTGGCACTGTGGGCAAAGGTTCTGGTCAGGCACTGGCTCACTGTTCCCAAACGCTGCACACACAGGTGCAGACGAGTGTATGTGGTGACTGTGTGAGGGAGGGGGGGTGCGTGCTGCAGCACCTGGGACTGGAATAAGGCTCTCGGTATTCTTCCAAACAAACCTGGGTTCCAGTTCTCATCGGTTAAATCCATTGCTTGACTTATGTACCTCCTTTGTGGACAGAGGGGTTTGAAGCCAGAGATGTCTAAGTTAACCTATAAGGCAATGACGCCTACACAAAAATACTTCACGGGTTCCTCCAAAGAACATGAGGGCCTGGGAGCCAGAGTCGAGAACTGTTCTGGCCAAGTTTTGGGCGGTCGCCTGCATGGGGTGCTGTCTGCCCCAGCATGGAGTGGAGATGTGGAGGCGCACTAGGGAAAGGAAAGGAGACCCTCTTAGGAGAGTGACAGCCTCTGCATTGGTCAGCTCTTCACACGTAATGGAATAGGGTAAAGTACCACCTCAGTCACCCTGCATGGCCTTGGGTTCTTTTCTTAGCGAGAGGGAGCTGGGGTGCAACGATGGTCAGAGGGCCCAACCTCCCTACCTGGTCCTTGACACCCACTGTGCTGGACTCAGTGCTGGGTAGAAAAGAGACCTGGCTCTGATAAAGGCACACCGGGTGGCTGAGGGCTTTCGACCCACCATCCTGAGCCTGACCACATCCTGGTGTGGAGGAGAGAGTGGGGACTGAATGCTATTCTCACTGTGTCCCCAGGACCCAGCACAGTGCCCAGCACAGAAAGGGGGCACAATACGTTAGCTGAGGGAATGAATGAATGAAAGAATGAATGAGTGTGTGAATACTTCAACAGACACTTTGTAGCACATGGTGTTTGCTCTTCTATCATTTTGTGTCATCTCTCTGGTCCTCAGAGAGAGACAGCAAAGCAATGCCCAGGGGCTTCTCTGAAGGAAGGCAAAAATGCTGAAATAAATTCACTTAAAAGATTTCTCTCACTATTGTCACTCACTCAGTCCTGCTGTCTGCCCCACCTCTCAGCAAAGCCTATTCACCAAACCCATTTGCAAGTCTGAAATGTAATCCCTGGCTTCCTCCGCAGAATGTTACTATAACAGCAGGGCTTCCCAGAGCCCTGCGGGACCCCTGGCCAGTGTGTCATGTCCTCTTCTCCCACAATGATGCTGCTCAGCACCAGAGACTCCCAAATAATGCACAAGAAGAAACCAGGCAGAAGTCTGGCTGGGGCTGAGATACCCCTGCTGGGCATGACCAAGGGTAGCCTGACCTTGAATAGTCAGCCGCTGGGCTTAGGGAGAAAGGTGGGGCCTGGGTCAGGCTTCTAGTGCAGAGGGCTCCATCCTGCTCCGCTCAGTGTCTCCACTGGTACGGGCAGGACACAGCCAGGAGCTCCCTGGGTGTAGTGGCCAGTCTGGCTCCTGGAGGCACTTCATGGACATTCAATGTACTTGGCATGTCAACTTGTGTGTTTTGTCCTGGACCACCTCCTATTTCTTCCTGCAGCAAGTGCTTATTCAGCACCTGCTACATATCAGGCACTGTGCTGGTGAAGCGTGGGGTTCCAGGGTACAGACTTCTTCTCATGGATCCGTGTCTGATGAAGTTGAAGAATAATTTCATGGACTAACAGATTTCTTTAATAAAAATGTGGAAGTTTATTGGAAGCATATACAAATTCCATCTGGGCAGACGTGTCCCCAGAGGGGACCTCCTGGGAAGGGGCTCCCAATGGGAAAAGCCTGCTTTTCCTAATGGGAAAAAAAAATCTAAATCCAAAAATCTGAAATCTATAAATCTGTAATTGTCTTGTGTCCCTTTGTCTCCAGTTTATATATGCTGCAGTTCTTTGTCTGACCCTGACCCTTTCTAATTGGGCCTTCCTTAATTTAGGACCCCAGTGCTTTCCTCATTGGTCCCTCTGCTACATAGTATCAGTTTCAAAGCTCAAAGTCCACATGGTGTCCTCCCCCACCTCCCCGCCTCCCCACCTCCTGCTTTTTCTCCCCTTATCTTGCAACGTTCAGCTATCCTCTGTGAAAATATGTTTCCTTCTTCCCGATATCCTGTGACTTTTCTTTATCCTCTGTGAATGTATGCCTTCTGGTGGCTCCAAGACGTCACCTATGCATTTAGGGGCCCCCATGGACCCCCTAAACCTGTCTGTTTTGTCTCTAAAATTCCTTTCACTGGGTGCTGGGAATACACAAAGAACAACCGGTGTAGCCCCACCTCATAGAGTAAATGGTCAACCAGAAAATACAAGCAAGCAAGCTGTTCAATGCACTGCAGAGCCTGCATCAGTAGGCTTCCTGGAGGAAGTGACAATAAAACCAGGACTTGAGGGCTGAGTAGGAGTTACAGGCAGAGGAAACAGTATGTGCAAGGCCTAGAAGCCAGAGTAAGCGCGCACTTCTAACAACTCAAAACCCAGGCTGACTAGAGCTGTAAATGGAAGGACGGCAAGAGAGGAGCATGGGGCCTTCCTTATCAATCGACATGGAGTCTGCGCTTAGTCTGGGGGGAGGGTGTCAGCAGGCAACCACGACACATGTGGGGAATGTGTGAGGTCCAAGCATGCTAGGGAGGAGGGGACTGGCAAGGAGGGAACTACAAGAAATCTGGACAAGCTGGAACCCATTTCTGAGCATTTAAGGCAGATTCTACTTACTCTCCTTCCCTAACACCCTGAGTATAAAGGTTACAATAACCACCCCTCTGCTTCATACTTCAGAAGGATGACCATGCCATCACCTCATGTGATTCTACAATAAGGTGGCAAGGAAGGCCACCCCGACTTCAGAGATGCAGAAATTGAGGCCCAAGGAGGCAAAATAATTAATCTCATAATAGATGTGGTTGCATCGAGAGATTTCTATTTTCCTAACTCCAAGCTGTTACATTCATTTTAAGGTTAGGAAACAGTGCTCCACCCAGCGAGTCTCTGACCTGTCACCCTATTCTCCTCCCTACACAGGAGGACCACCCCACCCACCGCTGGGAGTGGGCCCCAGGCAGGAGAGCTGTGGGTGCCCTGGGCACGACAGGCCACACAGCCAGAGGGTGCGTGGCCTCAGAGTGCACCCGCCTGGGGCCTGGGGCCTGGGGCCTAGGGCATGAAGCAGAGCCTATGCAACAATCAAACCCTGGGGTCTGACTCCAGTAGGTGTGGACACATCCACCCCAAGCAAACCTGCACGCTCTTCCCACCCCTCCCACTCCTGCTCCGGGCCTGAGCCCTGTGACCATAAAAGGGTAGACTCTGAGGCCTCCTGGAGGCCTCACTGCTCCTCAGCAGCTTCTGACACCTAGGCCACCCTGGCCCTGCTGCTGGGCACCCGCTCCCTCCTGCACCCCTAGTGGGAGCGCTTCCCTGGGCTGCCGCTTAGAGAAACCAAGAGTCCATTTCAAACAGCCTGGCCTGTCTGTCCTCCTCCCACCGGCTCCTCCTCCACTGGAAGGGTTTTTCTGGGGAGGGGGAGAGACAGTATAGAGGTGGACATTTTTCTTTTTCTAAGAGGGCGTGTGCACGGCAGTCCATCTTCTCTGAGGCTGAGAGCCTGCAGCAGGTCTGCTGCATGGAGCCCTGAGGCAGCAGCGATGGCGGGAGGGGATGATGGTCCAGAGCGGAGGGAGGAGCTGGAGCGCCACTGACAAGAGAAGATAACGAGTCACTTAGGACCTGGCAAGAGCCAGGGGGGAGCATGAGATGCTGAGATGCGGGGACGAGTCCTGTCCATGCAGAAGGATTGTGGTGTCATGGGAAACAGCTCTGTAAACAGGAGCGTGCCTCGGAGGGGGGTCCTGAACAGCACTGAGGAGGGAGGAAAGGGCTGCAGGAGAGAGCAGAGCCAGGCGAAGGGCAGGCTGCCTGGAGCTCAGCATGACGGAGGAGGCCTCTGCAGGAGGAAGCCCAGCAGGAAGGAGAGAGGCAGGTCGGGCCGCCTGGGCAGCAGGAATCAGCCATCCAGAAGGGCAGGAGGAGGCCCCAAACGCTGACCTCCCCGGGGCCAGAAGGTTTGAGTAGACCTGCACTTAGTAGGGGCTCTGCCAGCAATTGCTATAGAGAACGGGGACCTCAGAGGCCAGTCCCAGGGCTCAGTCAATGGGCCAGGAAGTCCTATGAGCTCACCTTGTGCCCAGCAGCATGCTAGACAACAGACAACTTGTAGGACACAAACAGAATCTTAGACCTCCCCTGCCTTCCTGATTGGCTGGAAACACATGGATAAATCATCCGTGCATGCCTCATTCTCAGGGTTCAGTGAGTGGGCAGGAGTGGCTAGGCCAGAAGGCACCCACAGGAGAATTGTCAGCAGTAAAGGAGAAGAGAGAGCTGGGCAGCCCTATGGGGACAATCTACTTAATTCCTCTGGACCTCAGTTTTCTCATCTGTACAATGGAACACCTTGCACACCTCTCCAAAGGCACTCATCCCACCTCTGAAGCAGTCTCATTTCTCCTCCTATAGCGGGAGGGAGCAGTCCCTGCTACTCGCATCTCAGAATAGAGGTAGCTTGGGCCATGATTTATTACCCAACAGAAAAAGAAAGAAAGCCATGCTGGTATCTTCCAGGCAGTGGAGACCTCTTGGCCACCCCACCACACCCCAAACAATGAGGGAGACACATTCACAGGCTCTCCCTGATACATCTAATGGATATCAGAGAGGAGTGTCCACAAAGCAAATAGGAATCTAATCTCTCCCTCGTTCAACCAATGGAAACAGCAGGGTATCCACACTGAGCCTTGTGTCTGGTGGGGGATGCGGAGAAGGAATGTGGAAACAGATTACAGCCAGTCTGACACCCAAATAACAAATAGGTGTCCTGGAGAGAAAGGTGTTTTCCAGATGTTCCGGAAGAGATCCGCTGATTTCCTCCTCAACTCTGCCTCCACTCTAATTGAGAAGGTGCTAGTTAAAATACAAAGGAAAAGGAAACGAGAGGAAGCACTTCCTGACTGGCAGGCAGCTGCTCCCACGTCCACACAGCCACGAACACACCCTGCACACTCTGAATGAATCCTCCCAACAATCCGGTTTCCTCCAGACCTGGCCATGGAAGGGGCACAGTTCATTTCCCTGGGGCTGACAGGCAGATGGATTGCATGACAGGGAATCAGCCCTCGGCCAGATGCTGAGGCTGAGGCTGAGCTTGAGGCCTGGGGAGAGCGGTTCTGTTCCGTTCCGAAGGGAGCAGCTGAGACTGACCTGGGATCCAGGCAGAGAAGGAGGTGGCCTCCCACCTGCCAGGAGAGGCAATGGGATCGTCACAAGGGTCCTCATAAAAATCTCAGCTTGGCCCCAAAAATGGAAGGGAAAATGAAGCAAAACCATGGAAGGAAGACAAATAGCTGAAAGGAAGGTGAAGAAGAAAAGGTATAGAAGGGGGTTGAGGGGGGGCAGTAGTTAAGGCCCTGGTGCTGTTTCATCACCATCAGAGCCAGCACCCACACTGAAGGCGCAGGAAGGAGGGAGATGTTTGTGAGGCTATAAGCATACGTCCAAGGCTTGGGTTTATCTTTATGACAGAGTCCATGAATGATTCACTGCTCAGTGAAAGGTCAAGAAAGTTCCTACAACTGCGGCCTGACACATGCAGTGTTGAATAGATGCTCAGCCGACCTGCATGTCTGCCGCTTGATGGACACGTTCATAGTCCTGTGTCCCAGTCCCGAAGGAGGAACATCTAAGAAATCAGAATAAACACAACACTAGGGCTACAGACATAGCAACACAGAGCTGGGGTCACAGGGAAGTGACATCATGGAGGTCATCGTGACTGTGGGAGAGTGCAGTGACCTCACTCCCTCTACCCTGCCCCTGACACGAAGGACCTCAGGAAGTAGGTGAAAACATAAAAGCCAACAAAATGGGTGGGGTTCACCCTCGGAGAGGACACTGGAGAAAACCCAGGATCTGAGAGAGTGAAGAGTGAGTTGCCCCAAGTCCAGTCAAGGGAACCAGTTCTTTTCCCAGGAGAACTGGATGGATGGAGTTGTACGGAAGTTCTGGGGAGAGGCTGTAGTAACAGGAGAAGGTGCCAGGCTTGGATTCTGGAAAAGGAACCCCAAAGTCGGCCTGCCCTATCCTCTGCTCGCCTGTCTCTAGCTCAGAGCTCAGGCCACAAGTCTGAGCTCTGTCTCCCCATCCCTGCTGAACCCCTGCTCTTGGCCATCCTCAGCACCAAGATGTGCTTCACTGGCCTTGGACCTGGGAAGCAGGCCCTGGGAGCTGGCTTGGGCTATTTGGGCAGGAAATTCCATGGTCCCGGTAGTGGGAGGGCCAAAGCCAGGCCCTCTAAAGCACACGCTCAGAGCAAGGACTTGGGTCGCCCAGATCTACACGTAGCAGTGGCCCACGGAGCAGGTGTCTGCCGGGGTTTGTCCAGCACTGGCTGAAAGGGGGACACAGGTCCACAGGGTTTCTGGGCTCTGGAGAGGAGACTGTGCCAGTGATGACGGATCCTGGCTCCCAGCCCTGGTCCATGCTCACTCCGGTGGCTAGTCACCCCCACTCTTTTCCTGGTGCAAGGAGGTGCTCCAAAAAGCAGAGAGAAGCCTCTGTTCACTGAACAGGAACAGCCCTCTGTGAACTATGCCCCAGTCCATCTCTATCAGTCTCTGTGAGTCACATGACTCATCCACCCTGAGCCCACCTTCTTCCAGGTGCCCGGTCCCTCTCCGCTAGGCTTTCAGCAGGGCCACTGCTGGCGTTTGGGGTGGATGAGTCTGTTGTGGGGACTGCCCTGCTCATGGTGGGATGCCTGGCCTCCCTGGTCCCAATGCACTGAATACTGAGAGCCAACAGAGCACCAAAGTCCCACACATGTCTAAGCACCACCTCACCCTCATCAATACCCTCTCTCGGGCTAGGAACCACTGCTCAGCTGCCACCAGGGAAGAAAAGCACGAGGGTAGACATGCGGGGCAGCCAACAGAGCCCCAGACATGGGGACAGAAATAGATCAGGGACCAGACAGAAGTGGAGACAGAAAACCATGGGGATAGCCAGGACCATCCATGATGAACCTCACACACTCCCACAAACTGGTACGCTCAGCAAGCTGGCATTTTATTCTTTACTCTCCGTTAGAGAAAAGGCAAGACACCTTTGAACCCAGTTGCCACCTTGAAAGAGACCATCAGCTGTTGCCAGTCTACCCAGGAACCCCCACGTCCCTTTGGGAGTTGGAAACCTGGCAGGATTAAACAGACAGAGCTGTCTTGGACTCCCTTTCTCCCTCCCAGCTTGACCCTTGCTCACTCCACAGGCCAGCCCGTCCCTGAGGAAAACCATGGCTGAGAGATCGTGGCAGGTTGCTCCGCTGTCTCCTTAAGTGGCTTCCCCCAGGAAGCGTAGCCAGTGGCCACTGGCAGGACCAGAGGACTGTCAGGCTCAGACAGAGCTGGCCAGCAGTCCAGTGGTTAGAGCAGCTAACACACTGCTCAGGCCCAGGCAGCCCCAGCGGAGCAAGCCAACATAGTGAGTCTCTTGGTGCAAGGAGCCCTTCCTACCCGGGTCCATACTCTGAGCTCCCCCCCACCCCCACCCCTCATCCTCCATCCCCCAGGGCTCAGCTTCACGGAGTCCTGCTCAAGGCACAGGCTGAGGCAGGAGTGTTCTGGGGCCTGCTGTAGAGAGAAACAGAGGGCTCAGAGGAAGACGCAGCATAACCACACCCTGCTTTGCCAGCTTTGCCCTTCTGAGGCACAAACCCAGCACAGTACCCACATCACAGGCACCCACCCCCACACACCTACGCACCCAGCTGATCTAGGCAGCTGGCCAACGACGCAGGATTCCCAAAGGATGCTGAGTGGAGACCCCATGTGGAGTGTGGCATGCAATAGGCACCCAAGACACCTGGGTCCGGTCCCCCATTGTCACCTAAAATTAAGAGGCAGGGCTCTTCCGCTGGGACCATGGGAACCCAGCTCGCTGCCATCACTTGCTCCGCTCCCCTCCTCCGCTCTGAAGCAGACCCTGTGGCCATCTGTGCCTGCTATTGGGAGTGGAACAAACTACCTCGTGGAGCCTCTGGGGCCCTGGGCATGGAGCACACATAAATACCCAGCCTAGAGATGGGTAATCACTAACCTCACCACTCGCTGCGACACACCGCCATGGGCCTCTGTCTGCACCAAGCTCCTTAAACACATCCACTTACTTGATCCTCACAGCAATCGTTCTGAGTTCGGTCCTATCGTTATTTCTCATTTTTAAAGCCAAGGCAGTTGAGGCTCAGAGAAGTTGAATAACTTGCCAAGGGCCACACGTGTGCAGAGCTCTACTCCATGGAGTGCATACACAGAGGAGATTTCGTAAACACTCGACAATGAAGGAGCACGAATGCTCAACCTTGTCTTCAGCGATCACTCTTCACTCCCCTTGCGCATTGTGTATTCAGGAAGTCTTGTTCTCTGCTGCAGGGGCAGGAGAGGGAAGGGGGGGCCACACACAAAAAATCAGTCACTGGAAATGCCCATGGAAACAATTAAGTAATAAAAAGTTAGCAACATTTAACATTAACTTGAATTAATTTCAAGGTTATCTGTTTCCACTTTTGGCTAATTAAATGTTAGGGAAATGGTGCATAGCTTGTTGACTACAGAGTAAGGTAGCAAAAAGAACACTGGATTTGAAGTCCTGGTGCTGGGCTCCATAACCTGCCAGCCGGTCAGTACAGGAACGTCAGGGAGACAGGACCTGTGCTGGCCTCTGCCCGGTCTGCACCGTCTCCCTCACCATGGCACAGTCCTCACGGGTGGTCCTGGGAAACGCAAACACGTAGCAGCGGGATTAGAAATCTTAAAGCTGCAGCCCTAGCCCATTTGGCTCAGTGGATAGAGCACCAGCCCGCAGACTGAAGGGTCCCAGGTTCGATTCTGTGCACCAATCGATGTCTCTCTCACATCAATGTTTCTCCTTCTCTTTCTCTCCCCCTCCCTTTCACTCTCTCTAAATAAATCAATGGAAAAATATCCTCAGGCAAGGATTCAAAAAAGAAGAAGAAGAAACATGTGAGGGGCTATTCTTTTTTTGAAGGTTGAAAATTAGTCCATTGACAGTATTTAACTTTTTTGAATGCATTAGTGAGCAATTTGCCATAATTTTTTCTCATCAGTTTGCCTGAAAATTTCCCTGAAAATCATGTGTTCTTTCCACACAATCTGCAGAATGACAGTGTAACGATGTGCCTCAATTCCCATGTCTGGGATTTTTCATGTGATGATTGCAGGAGGGGAAGCCGTAGTTACAATACAGCAGGTCAGCAACGCACTTAGTGCTAAGAGCCTGGTCCCTGGACTTGTCTCATGTTCAGCAGTTTTCACATTGGTTGGTGTTTATAGAAGTTGACCAGACTGAAACCTCCGTGAGGGCAAGGAGGTGTCTCCGTATCTGTTCACCCCAACCTTCCACCACTTAGCACAGACCTGAGCACCGAAGAAGGTACCCAATGCCCCAATGCAGGGTCAATCACAGGAAGTGAAGCCCTTTGGGTGTAGGTGAGCTTGGATTATCTTCGGGTGTAGGCTGAGCTGGATTACCTTGCTGGGGGCACAGAAAGGTGGCTGATGCTTTTGTGAGGTGGTTATAGCTGGTCACCTGAGCCCTCACTGGGGAGGAAACTGGTCTTGCAAGGCATGTCAGGCCATAAAAACTGTGAACAATGCACTGCCCTGAGGGGGGAGGGTCATTATCACTGGCCCCAGGACAGATCATCGGATATAACCAACACCTGGGGGCCTTCCTGTAAGCCCACAGAAGTGGGTGGAACCGTATCTGCAAGACAACGACCCTAGAAGGTTATAAAAAGTGAAGCCCTCTGAGTGTTTCTTCACTCTGATTTGGAAATTATTCCTGGAGTCCACTGGTGTTAATAAGTGGGGTCCCTCCCTTTCTCTAGGAAGCGTGCTTGGTATTTCTTTGGTCTTCTGCAACATTTGGTTCCCTGACTGGAAAGCTAACCGTGTTTGGCTCTTGCCTCCCAGGACCCGGCCAGCAACTGGAGAAAGTAGAGGGAGACCTTTGAACTTGTCAACAGAATCAGTAAGGTAGGGGTCCCCAGTCAGTCAGGCTCACTCCAAGTGAATGGAAGGGGAAGCTTGATCACCTCCCCGGAAGTCATAGGACTTCATGAGGTAAATCAGGAATCAGGACTCCAGAGGTGAGTGAATTCAGATTCGATTAAGGAATTATGGGTTCACTCTTCTGTTTGTTTGTGTGTGGACTAGCCAATTTGCTACCAAGAAGGGGGGCTGGACGCAGTCTTAACTCCTGCGGCAGGTTCTCACCAAGACATCAGTTGAGAATTCTGTTCTGGGGCATGGCTGCCCCCATGCCCATCTGGGGAGTTGTACATTATCTGCTCAGCTCCAGTCTGGGCTAGTCTACTGAGAGAGTGTGAGTACGGATGTTTGTCTGTCTTGGCATAATTATCTGCTGACTAACTGATCTGTGTGAAAGTAAAAGCTACTTTTATTTTCTGTTTGCTCATCTGGTTAAAACATTTGATTTACTGAAGACTGAACCTGTGATGGTCTGCAAAAGTCTCAAGCAGCACTGTTGAGTTAGTTTTCTCAGAGACATTTGCTCTCTATCACAGAGGGATAGTTGATAAAAATTTCTGTCTATGTTTGTGTACTAGGGGCTTTGGTTTGCTCTGTGATTTTGCTGTGTTAGGTTGAAATTTTGGAATTCTGGGATAGATTTAAAAGGTATTTTCAGCTTTTCTTGTCTCTTTTGGCTGGCTGGGACTTTCAGGGACGGGGCTCACAGCTCCGCAGAGCAGAGAGATTTTACCCGCCCTGCCCCTGCCTGTGCTGATTAAGGATCTTTTCTTTAAGGAGACCCTCCAGGCTTTTAGTAAATTTCCCTGAACCCTTGTCTGTCTCTTGCCACCAATCATCATGGGGTTGGGACAAAGTAAACCCACTGTTCTCAATTGCATGTTAGAAAATTTTGAAAAGGGATTTATTGAGGACTATGGTATTAAAATGAACTCCAAAACACTGAGGAAATTCTGTGAATTAGAATGGCCAGCCTTTGGGGTTGGCTGGCTCCCAGAAGGCTCTTTAGATGTAGGACTGGTCAGGGTGGTCTGGAATATAGTCACGACAGACACCGGATACCCAGATCAGTTCCCTTACATAGACAGCTGGTTAGGAATTGCTCAAAACTTGCTGCCTTGGATCCAGTTCTGTAAGGTTTTAATAGTAGGAGAAAAGAAACAAGTCTCTCAGAAAGGAACCCAGCCCCTTGTTCTGCCAGAATCCCCTGAGGAAGTCCCACTAGTTTTACCATCTCCATATGTGCCACAGGTAGCACCAAGTGCTTCCCCAGCTGGTCTGAAAGGTCCAGAAACACCGTACCCTTACATTTCTCCTTATTGAGAGGCTTTACCAGGCTCTCCAGAGCCAGTTGGGTGGTGCTTCCACTCAGCTGATCAAGGGCCCAGGCCACAACCAGCACGTCAGATGCCCCTAAGGGAGATACGGGGTGCCAAGTAGTTGGCAAAGATGGGACCTTGCAGAAGGGAGGACCAGTCTATTATTATCATCCCTTTACCACAAGTGACATCTTGAATTGGAAACATCACACCCCAGCTTATTCTGAAAAACCTCAGGCCATGATAGACCTCCTAGAAATGATCTTCCAGACCCAGAAACCCACCTGGGTGGACTGCAAGCAGCTCCTTTTCACATTCTTTAACACTGAGGAGCACATGAGAGTAGTAACAGAGGCTCAGAAGTGGGTCCAGACCCAGGCCCCGGCAGGGACATTAGACACAGACAGATGGGCCAGGAAGGCCTTCCCAGATGAGAACCCGATTGGAACCCGAACTCAGAAAATGAAAGGACCGGGCTAGAAAGATATGGGCTGGCCTTCCTCCTGAGGGTCAGGGCCAGAGCCAAGAAGCCCACCAACATGGCTAAAATCTCTGAGGTTTTCCAGAAACCTGATGAAAGAAAGTCCAGCAGCTTTCTATGAGAGACTATGTGAGGCATACCAGATCTACACCCCCTTTAGACCTGAGGACCCAGAAAATCAAACCATGGTAAATGCCATTTTTGTAGGACAAGCCCAGCCTGACATCAGGAGAAAATTACAGAAACTGGAAGAGTTTGCAGGAAAGAATGCTACTGAACTGCTAAAGATAGCTAACAAGGTTTTCATCAGTTGAGACAGTGCAGCAAGGAAGGAGGAAGAAAAGAGAATACAAAGAAGGGCCAATACAATAGCAGTGGCTTTTAGAGGCTCAGGCTCCCAGACAGAGCAGCAAGGATACAGACCAGGGGGGAAAGGAAGAGTGAGCCTGAGACGAGACCACTGAGCCTATTGTAAGGAAACAGGACACTGGAAGAATGAATGTCCCAAATGGCAAAGTAAAAAGACTGGGCCCCCTTTTCTGCCCAGTTGCTATCAAGCAGAGCCACCTGAAGCAGATCTCATTGGGCTAGCAATGGCTGATTCCGACCAGGACAGACCGGGCTCTTTTCAGCTGAGCCCCCACGAGCCCATGGTCAGAATGAAAATTGGGGGCCAGACTGTGAATTTTATGGTTGATATGGGAGCTGAGCACTCAGTAGTCACTCAGAAAGTAGCACCTCTCTCAGGAAAGGAGGTTACCATTATTGGAGCTACTGGGACCAGACCTGTAGACCATTCTGCCTCCCTCACCGATGCCAACTTGGCGGTCATCAAGTAATTCATGAATTCCTGTACTTGCCAGACTGTCCAGTGCCTGGAAGTACTAGAGGAGGTTTATTCCAGCCAGCCAGATTTAAGGGATAGTCCCTGAAAAATGCGGACTTGGTAATGTTCACAGATGGCAGCAGCTTCTTAGATGAAGGAAAAACATGAGCTGGATATGCAGCGGTATCAAACTTTGAGACAATTGAAGCACAGGACCTGCCTGAAGGATGGTCAGCGCAGAGGGCAGAACTTTGGGCCCTAGTAAGAGCCCTAGAACTCAGTAAGGATAAGCGTGCCAACGTCTACACTGATTCACACTATGCCTTTGCTACCCTGCATGTCCATGGGGCCATATATAAGAAAAGGGGGCTCTTGACAGCAGGAGGAAAAGGAATAAAAAATCAGAATGAGATTTTAAAGTTACTGGAAGCAGTCTTGGAGCCTAAGGAAATAGCTGTCATCCATTGCAAAGGTCACCAGAAAGGGAAAGACTCAGTATCAGAAGGAAACCAGAGAGCTGACGCCCCAGCCAAGCTGGTTGCTAAAGAACAAGCAGCACCGGCACGGATCATGTTGGCCCCTGAATTACCTGAACCTCCAAAATACACTCCGCAGGAGGAGAAAAGGGCCCAGAAAGAAGGGGGCAAGAGAACAAAGGAAGGCTGGTGGATACTCCCAGATCATAGGGTCTATGTCCCAAAATAGTTAGCCCCTAAGGTAGTCCTCCAGCAGCATGAACTCACTCATTTAGGAAAGGCTGCCCTAGAAGCTTTGTTAGGAAGGTACTACCTAATTGCCTGTCTTCCTTCCTCGTGTGCCTCAGTCATTCAGCATTGCCTCCTCTGTGTTCAGAACAATGCCAAACAGGGTCCTGTGGGACCGATAGGAGTTCAGCATTGTGGGCAAGCTCCTTTTGAGGACTTAGAAGTAGATTACAGAAATAGGGCCTAGCAGAGGGAATAAATACCTGCTAGTCTTTCTTTGCACCTTTTCAGGTTGGGTTGAGGCATATTCCACTTGCACTGAAAAGGCGAGAGAAGTCACTAAGGCATTGCTGAAGGATATTATTCCATGGTATGGAATGCCTCTGACCATAAGGTCCGATAATGGCCCAGCCTTTGTAGCAGATATAGTACAACAAGTATCCAAGGCTTTAGAAATTAAATGGAACCTACATACAGCCTACAGGCCTCAGAGTTCAGGGAAAGTAGAGTGCATGAACCAGACTCTAAAGCAGACTATGGCTAAGCTATGCCAAAAGACAACCTTACCCTGGACAGATATCTTGCTTCTTGTACTCCTGTGAGTACACTGTGCCCCAAGGGCCAGGGTAGGTTTCTCTCCCTTTGAAATTCTATACGGTAGACCCCCTCCCCTAATTCGGCCAAAAGGAGATTTGGGGGAAATAGGGAACTTAGAAATCCAGAAACAACTACAAGGACTCGAAAAAACTGTCTTTGAGGTCCACAGGTGGGTTATTGACTACCCATCTCTCTAGGAACAGCTGTACCTCCTTATAAACCTGGAGACCAGGTTTGGGTAAAGGATTGGAAAAAGGAGCCCCTCAAGCCTACCTGGAAGGAACCCTATCCAGTCATATTAACCACCCCCACAGCTCTTAAGGTTGCAGGACTAAACATCTGGATCCACCACTCCCGGGTAAAGGCAGCCCACTAGCCAAGTGACATCCAGTCTGAGTAGAAGGTGACCTCTGACCAGAAATACCCCCTCAAGAAAACAACAGACCTAAACAAGCAACCTGCTCCAAGGAATTCAGATAACACCCTGCTGAACTCTCCCTAACACTAATCTTCCTTTCTTATCTTTTCCTAATGTAACATGCTCTAATATTTTTGGATAATCACTGGTTTTACCTAATAACTCTTATTTTGTCTTTTTATGAGTGCCAGCGGAATACGAGACTAGTACCAGGAGGAGAACTCATCTGCTTTTGCTGGAACACAGAAGCACCATAAAATTACTGCTCCCCACACAGCAAGGAAACAAAGGCCTTATCATAAATTGTTGGATTACACCTTGTCATGCCATCCTTTGCTCCTTGCTTAGAAACTCGCTACCCAAATATGCTAGACCAGCAGTCCATGAAAAATCCCAATCAAGCCAGATTTTTGTTAGCTATACTTATCAGCCTGCAGCATGTTACGACTCTACTACTAAATGCACGTGTGGGGTGGGGAGGGAGGTTGTATTGGATGGAAAAAAATAATAATAGGACCTGTCACGGCCAATGTGCAGCTAACTAATGTTGCTTCTATTTGTTTCAGCAGTATGCAGGGCCAACATCCAACAGGTCACCCCCCAGATGAACTATACAACTCTACCCCCAAGGCTGAAAACACCACCTACCCCTGGTGCCCCCTGCAGGAACATTCTATGTGTGTGGGACCACTGCTTACCTCTGCCTGCCTGCAAACTGGACAGGAATGCCTTTAAACTTCAGATTGACCTACAAACCAGAAGAACTCCCTATAAACCCCTTTAAGAGGAAGAAGTGGGATGCTAACCCCTTGGTCATCGTCCCTTTCCAGCAGGAAGTAGCTAAGAGCGGTCGTCACCCCTGTTCACCATAATATCCCATGGTCCTAAAAGAAGCTTGTGAGACAAGGCAGGGGAATGAGGAGGAAACTGGTCTTGCAAGGCATGTCAGGCCATAAAAACTGTTAACAATGCACTGCCCGAGGAGCGGGATGGAAAGGGTCATTATCGCTGGCCCCAGAACACATCATCAGATATGGCCTGGGGACCCCCAACACCTGGGGGCCTTCCTGTAAGCCCATGAAAGGGGGCGGAACCATATCTGCAAGACAAAGACCCCAGAAGGTTATAAAAAGTGAAGCCCTCTGATTTGGAAATTATTCCCAGAGTCTACTAGTGTTAATAAACAGGATCCCTCCCTTTCTCTAGGACAGTGGTTCTCAACCTTTCTAATGCCATGACCCTTTAATACATTTCCTCATGTTGTGGTGACCCCCCAACCATAAAATTACTTTCGTTGCTACTTCATAACTGTAATTTTGCTACTGTTATGAATCATTGCAACCCACAGGTTGAGAACCAGTAGCAAGGTCGCCTAAGACCATCAGAAAACACAGATATTTACATTATGATTCATAACAGTAGCAAAATTACAGTTATGAAGTAACAACAAAAATAATTTTATGGTTGGGGTCACCACAACATGAGGAACTGTATTAAAGAGTCGCGGCATTAGAAAGGTTGAGAACCACTGCCCTCGGAAGCGTGCTTGGTATTTCTTTGGTCTTCTGCAACATCACGTCGTGCTGGCAGCTTGATTCTGATAACAGATAATACTCACTGATGTTGACACTATGTGTAGCTCATCCAATTCTCAGCAATCATGAAGTACAATGATTCATCCTGCTTGACAGATGAGGGAGCGAAAGCACAGCAGTATGGGGCCCCCAAAACCAAACCCAGCGCTAAGCCAGGATGGGCTGGGATCTGCCTGACCCTGCGCCCTGCACCCTGGCCTGGAAGCTGCCTCTGACTGCCCCGAGCCGAGCACAAATCATCTTGCTTCCCCTCCAATGAGATGAGGTCATTCTCCAACTTTCCAAAAATGAGGGAGTCGGAAAGAGCGACTCTTCTCATTCAGGTAAGTCTGTGTCTGTGCAGAGAACGACAGGGCTGAGCAGTGCTTGGCTTTTGGCCTGAGTCAGTGTGGTTGTCTCTACTGATGGTGACTGATGCAAGCTGGGACATTGCTGACTTAATTTTGCCACTTACAAATGCACTAGAGACAAGGTAGGTGCCAGGACCGCTCAACAAACTGGCAAGGGGTATCTCTTGGTTGAAAAGGTCTGTCCTTCCCAGTCATGAACAGTGCAGTGTGGGAGTTGAAAGCGGGAGGAATCACTTGGCCTGTTACCAAGTATTTTTAATAACGGGATCCTTCCATCTCTCTCCTTGGGAAGAGATGGATGCCTGGTGAGCCATGAATCTTGCTCAAAAAGCCACTCCCTGAGGCTGCACCCGGCACCACAGGAATGAAGACCCCAGCATAGTGCCTGGCAAACGTGGGTTTCAGAGACAGGCTGTGTGAGCTCCTGCAGACACATGCCCCGCAGGCCCAACAGTGCTGAGGACCTGTGGCACCTGAGGTTCCTAACAGACCCAATCTCAGTGAGGGACTTGTATTCTAAGCTCTCAAACAAGGTTTTCAGGGGAAAAGATGCCATTGCCACTGAGGATATAAATGCATGAATGAATGAGTGAGTGAGTGAGTGAGTGAATATTGTTCTCAAAGAGTTTCCAGTCTCGAACACTCCGTTAAGCAAGTTTAAGGTAAGTCCTTTAAAATTGTTGAATTTAAGCATTGACCATTATTTAACTGCAATGGCATCATAGATAAGACATTAAGCTTTTAGCTCCCTAGTTACTATTTAACTCACATCCACAGAGTGAAGTGTTGCTAGGCCCACTAGGAGCTTGTGCCCAGCTGGAAAGTGAGACATCATTAGGTGAGCTTGGTTCAAGGAACCATGGGATCAGTGCCAGGTGGACAGGGTGAATCAGGAGAGAATCGTTTGCTTTGAGGTGGCCGCTCAGGGGGCAGCTCGTGGAGGAGTCGCCTAGGAAAGGCACTTGAAGAATGAGCAGGATTTTACTGAGTAGATTTGGAGGGAAACGGAAAGATAGGAGACAGACTCAGAATTGGGTGAATGGATGAAAAGCAGACCAGGCTCCCTTGAGCATGCTGGTTCTGTGGGATGGTGCGTGGGAGACAGGATGGGGATGGCAGTTCTCACTGGTGGCACAAATTGGGACTCGATTGTGCTGAGCTTTGAGTGTCAAAGGCAACACTTCTGGGATTTATTTGGGATACAATGGGGAGCCATTGACAGTTACTGAGCAGGAAGAGAAATGATGGAATCAGTTGGTTCCCAGGCTCTGGTTTTTGGGAACATATGATTCTTTTTGGCAGATGTGATGTACAGCCACGGAAGCCAAAACTACTGCCCCAGGGAGCACTCACCTGGCTGCACTTCCCACCTGCTCTCCATCCCAGAAAGCTGGTGAGCAGGCTGGCCTGCGCCCTGGGTCAGCTTCCTCTAAGTCCTCTCTCATAGTTCCTCTTTCTCACTCCTCTCTCTAACAGTTTCTCTAAGAGCTCCTCTATCTGACTCCTCTCTCTAACTCCTCTCTCTCACAGCTCCTCTCTCTCACTTCTCTCTCTCACAGCTCCTCTCTCTAACTCCTGCTTTGCTGAACACTGGCCATGGCACTTATACAGGCTCCAGATTCCTCTGCAGCTAAAATTCAGTAACTGCAAGCTTTTCTCTATTCCCGGAAAAATAAGTTAATTGATGATTGCCTTAATTATCAATTTTTTAACTACATATTTATTTTAAAATGTTGGCATGTGTTACAGCTTGCCTTAGAATCCAGCATGAGATCCTACTTGATTTAATACAAAATTATATTTTTAATGAGCCTGGGCTTTGCAGCTGGGCCCATCTGGGTCAGAATCCTTGGTCCACCGCTTACCAGCCCTGTGACCTTTGGCAAATCAATTGCCATTTCTGAGCCTCAAAACCAGGGGTCCTCAAACTACGGCCCGCGGGCTACATGCGGCCCGCCGAGGACATTTATCCGGCCCTCCGGGTGCCGCTGCCTGTCTTGCTTAGCAGCCAACTCATCCCGGGCCCACAGTGTGCATAGGAATTTGTTCATAGTTTTTTTAAACTATAGTCCGGCCCTCCAACGGTCTGAGGGACAGTGAACTGGGCCCCTGTTTAAAAAGTTTGAGGACCCCTGCCAAAACACTCACCTGCACAGTGTGAACAGTTCTGTCCTTCCCACCCGGACAGGAGAATCAATGCGATCAAGCACCTATGGAGACCCAGCCCAGCGGCAGTGCTGTGAAGTACTTACCCAGAACGCCTCCCAGTCCCTCCCCGCCTTCTCCCTAGGCATGAGGAGGGAGCCGGCTGCGCTGAGGCCGGGCGTGGCAGCCCCTTGTGGTGTGTGCAGAGGGAGGCAGTGCTGGGGGAACCAGCAGGAGCCTTGGCTGCAGGACAGGCCTGGGTTCAACCCTGGCAGTTCTCACTGGCGCATGACGTGGGCCAAGCGTTGACTCTCCAGCCATCAGCCCCCTCCTTGGAGAAGTAACGTCCACATGATGCACTTACCGGGCTGCCTCAGTGAGCTGCTCCGCGCAGGCTCCCTGGCACGTGGCTCTCACACAGGCAGGCTCAGCAAATGTTATCATTGGAAGCTTCCAGCAGCTTTCAGGCAAATCTGAGGACCACTGGGCTCAGTCCTTTACCCTCTTAAACCCACTGTTCTTGGTTCTTCCTTCCGCTTCTTTTCTAAATACTTTCCATCCTCCTGTTTGCCCAGGAGAAGGTATCTTATGCTGACTCATCCCTGTGTCACCCCGGACAGACAGACCTGCCTTGAATCCTGGCTCCGCTGCTCACGAGCTGAGTGACTTGAACCAGACAGTTCGCCCTCCTCCTAAGGCGCTGAGGGGATTACATGAGAATGTGCAGGGAAAGCCCTGAAACAGCGCCTGTGTGCGGCCCTCTTATGGGTCATCACGGGCCCCTCTTTAAATTCACATTCCTAAAGCCCTCTTCTCTGCACCAGCAAAAGCCAGGTCCTTGTAAGACACCACAGGGGCCAGGGGAGGGAGGCCTCGCTTCCTGGGGGGAGCTGAGGGGTCCGCATTCCAGCCAGAGGAAGCGCAGCCCATGGGCCCCAGAAAGGAGCATAGGAGTCTGGGGTTTTCCAAAGAATGGAGTTAGAGGGAGTTACCGCTGCCTTGGTCAGGACATTGGGTGGAGAGTGGAAAGACAAACGAAGACACAAAAGAATGTGAAATTGGAGAAAAGGAACATTGAATTTGTTTATGGATACTGTCGTTCCACAAACATCCATGGAATGTCTACATGCGCCAGCGGAAAGGCTGGCCTTGGTCAGCCCGCATCAGACTTCCCAGCAACTTAGCAGCAAGGCCATCTGCTAAGGGAGGGGTTGGGGTCCTTGGGAATGTGTTTAAATGACAGTCCCTTGGCCCACCCTGCAAAGATGCCCATCAGGACTCTCCAGGTGGTTCTCAGGGAGATGCCCCAAGACCACAGTTTGAGAAACTAATTAGAAGCTTACAAGAGCTTGGGGGTCACAGCTGAGGTCAACTTTGTAGAGGACCCAGGCTGCACTATTCATAGTCGACCTAGAGGTGTGGGGTGAGCAGTAAGTGGGACTTGCCCATGACTCAGATGGGCAAGAAGGGAAGCAGGGGTAGAAAGGAGGGAGATGCAGTGAGGAGGAGATTGCAAGGGAGGGGCCCGACTCTAATTCCAATATGCTTTGAACACCCCATTTCTGACCCTGCCTTCCAACTTCCCAACCCCCTGAAAGCCCTTCAAAGAACCAGACTTTCCAAGGCTTCCACACGTCCTAAAAGTGTGAGCTGTAACTGCAGTTATGCTTACAGCACCTCCAAGGATCAGACCGCTCAAAGGTGCAGACACTCCTGTTCCTCCGGACAATGGCTGGCGTGTGTGAAAAAGCCACAGCATCCAGAGCAATTCCATGCATGTCACTGTGCCATCTGTCACATCAGCGTTTCTCCTCGTCTGATTACAGACTGCCATAAGCATGACCTCAGCCCAGACCAGGAGGGGGTGGGCAGGCCCCTGGAAGCTGAACTTTTCATGTGGTCTGGGCTGATTCTGAAGAAAACTATAACATTGTAACATGAGAACCTGATATAATAAAAAGTATACTTGGTCCTGGTTCCCAGTTTCTGACACAGAGCTTCAAAAAGCCTTGGAATTTCCTGCTAGGAGTGTCTGTCCATAACCAGCCTCTGACTCAGCTGGTTCCATAAGCAGAGAGCGTGGGAATGGTGCCACCCCCGCCCTGAGACCATTCCTGATGCAGCCTTTACAATGATATTGTAATGGCAAGTATAGCGCTTCTAGGAAGTTCTGTGAATTCTAGAAAATTACAAACCTGAAGGGAGGCTGTGGAACCCCAGTATTGCAGCCCAGTCAGACAGAAGTGCAGGTCTGATGGGGATCCCACCTGTGGCTGGCATCTGAGCAAGGGCACTCTGGCTGGCATCTGAGGCAGGGCACTCTGGCTGGCCTCTGAGGAAGGGCACTCGCACTGGGGTCCTTGGGCTTTAATCTGTGAAATCTGATTCTGAATCCAAGTAGTATCAGAATTGAGTGGAATTGCAGGATATTCAGCTGCTGTCAGAGAATTGGTGTCAGCATACAGAAACCGTAGTCCTATTCAAGCCACACAATAACCTGTAAGTGACCATCAATATCCCCATCTTACAGCAGAGACACTGCTACGCAGAGCAGTGAGTGGCTTGCCCTCAGGCACAGAGCCACTGAGGAGCAAGGCAGCAACGGAAAGCCCCATCCTTGGTTCAAGGTCAGCCTCTTCTCTCCAGAGCACAGCTGTCTCCTGCTCCCACATGCCCCCCCGAGTTGGTGGTAAAATCACAGAGCTTAGAAAGGGGTCACCTAATTCCACTCATCAGGGCCAACTGCCAGGGAGGAATGAGAAAGAGCGGAGGCCCTCAGCCTCTGACATTTAAGTGACACCATTCTAACTGTGTGTCTGGTGTAAGCCTCAAAGATTTGTAATTGTGACAACCTAAGAAAAGTACAGGTGGCTGGGAGCAATTTAATAATAAAACAAAAATGAAAACAGGAAACAACTCTGCTGCCGCCCCCCACCCCCCGCCACCAACCCCCCAGCACCTCCATCATGAGGTGCCTCCCATTCTTTTCTCCGCAGTTAGTGAGTCTGCAGTTGCCACACTGGGTGCTATGCTCATGTCTCTTGGATTCTCTGTTGGCGGCACTCCAGCTCTGGGGAAGCCCCCTAACTGCAGGGCCGGGGTCCTCTGGGCCACCAGACCTCGGAAGCAGCCATGGTACAGGCACCTCTCCCTCCTTGTTCCTCGCAGA
Source organism: Corynorhinus townsendii (assembly GCA_026230045.1). Taxonomy (NCBI): domain Eukaryota; kingdom Metazoa; phylum Chordata; class Mammalia; order Chiroptera; family Vespertilionidae; genus Corynorhinus; species Corynorhinus townsendii. The sequence goes on from JAPDVU010000008.1 coordinate 82,199,374, forward strand.
CCGCCCAGGGCTGCTGCCAGCCCATTCCTCCTGGAGCCCAAGATCTGAGCAACCACAAATTGACCTTCTCTCGGGTGTGTCCTTGCCTCACTCCACTGCTAATAGAGCCTTAAAGAGCTGCAGACTCCACAGCCTCTGCCATGCAGGTTAATTCAGAGCCCAGCCATGCTGTGATCAAGCGACCTTTACCCGCTTCCCTGCTAATTGTGATGGGCAACTCCATTTTCTCTCCCTCCTGGTCCCCCCTTGTTCTAAATTGGAAATCTATCAATTTTCTAGGTAAATGCAAAATAAAGACACATGGTACAAGAAACACAAACACACACACATGCGCGCACACATGTACACACACACAGGAACTGGATTGGGCCTCCTTTTTTTCATCCTAAACTTCCAGATCTTAGACGAATGCTGTAGCTGGATCCTGAGCCGACGCCAGAAGAAAATGAAGGTTCCAAAAGGGATTCCTCCTCCACAATTGTATTCATTGCTTTGTCATTGGGGTACAATAACAATAATTAATAATAAAAAGTAACATGTACCAAGTGCTTCCTACTACACATCACTTCCCTAGAAGGGGCCCATCTCATTCTCTCAGTGCCTCTGGAGAAAGCATTTTCAAGCTGTGGGAGCAACTGTGCAAAGACCCTGAGGCAGAACCAGCAAGGAGGCTGGCATGGATGGAGCAGAGGCAAAGGGAACACGGGAGATGAGTCCAGAGGTAATGCAGGCAGACGGGGGCGGGGGGGGGGGGGGGGGAAGGGCACAGACAGCCTTGCAGAGCACTGGCTATTACTCTGTGCCACGGGGGGGGGGGGGGGGGGAGACACAGACAGCCTTGCAGAGCACTGGCTATTACTCTGTGCCACGGGGCCAGGGGAGGGGCACAGACAGCCTTGCAGAGCACTGGCTATTACTCTGTGCCACGGAGGCGGCGGAGGGGGGGGCACAGACAGCCTTGCAGAGCACTGGCTATTACTCTGTGCCACGGAGGCGGCGGGGGGGGAGGGGCACAGACAGCCTTGCAGAGCACTGGCTATTACTCTGTGCCACGGGGGCGGGGGGGGGGGGGGGCACAGACAGCCTTGCAGAGCACTGGCTATTACTCTGTGCCACGGAGGCGGCGGGGGGGGGGGGGCACAGACAGCCTTGCAGAGCACTGGCTATTACTCTGTGCCACGGGGGCGGGGGGGGGGCACAGACAGCCTTGCAGAGCACTGGCTATTACTCTGTGCCACGGGGCCAGGGGAGGGGCACAGACAGCCTTGCAGAGCACTGGCTATTACTCTGTGCCATGGGGGTGGGGGGGGGCACAGACAGCCTTGCAGAGCACTGGCTATTACTCTGTGCCATGGGGGCGGGGGGGGGGGGCACAGACAGCCTTGCAGAGCACTGGCTATTACTCTGTGCCACGAGGGGGGGGAAGGTCATGGGAGTTTTGAGCACAGCTGTGACACAACCTGACATCTTTAAAGGGTCACTCTGGCTCCTATAGGAGGCAGGAAAGGAAAGAAGAGGAGTTAGTGGTGGACTCCATGAATCCAGGTGATAAAGGACAGGGGCTCAGACAAGGGAGGTGGCAGTGGAGGCAATGAGCTATAATTGGTTCTACCTAACCAGATATGCTGATGAGTTGGCTGTTCATATGTGAGAGAGCAAGGAGTCACTGATGGCTCCGAGGTTTGTTTTTTGTTTTTTAATATATTTTTATTGATTTCAGAGAGGAAGGGAAAGAGAGAGAAAGAGTTAGGAAGATCAATGATGAGAGAGAATCATTGATCAGCTGCCTCCTGCATGCCCCACACTGGGGATCGAGTCCACAATCCGAGCATGTGCCCTGACCGGGAATTGAACCATGACCTCTTGGTTCATAGGTTGACGCTCAACCACTGAGCTATGCCAGGTGGGCTAAATATATGTTTATTGATTTCAGAGAGAAGAAGGGAGAAGGAGATAGAGAAATAAAAACATCAATAATGACAGAGAATCATTGATTGGCTGCCTCCTGCAGGCCTCCTACCAGGGATCAAGCTCACAACTCTGACATGTACCCTTACTTAGAATCGAACCCAGGACCCTTCAGTCCGCAGGCTGATGCACTATCTACTGAGCCAAACCAGCTAGGGGGGCTCTGAGGTTATTTTACTTGAGCCATTGGAAAAACAAAGTTGCCGTTGCTGAAATGGAATAAAGTAGGAGAAGGAGGTGTTGCAATTGAATTGCATCCTTCAAAAAAGATATGGTGACGTCCTAACCCCCAAAACCTGAAATGTGACCTTAATTGGAATAGAGTCCAACCTTTGCAAATGTAGTCAAGTTAAGTTGAGGTCATTTGGATTACCCTAAGCCAATATACTGTTGTCCTTCTCACAATGGGACATTTGGTGGATTCACACCCAAGGAGAGTGCCTGTGAGGATTGGGGTTATGCTGCTGCAAGCCAAGGAACTCCCAGAAGCAGGGAGAGGCCCAGGACAGACCCGTCCCTGGAGGGAGTGGATCCTGCCAACATCTGAATTGGAACTTCTCACCTTCAGGCTGTGAGACAAAAAGGTCCTGGTGTTGAGGCCCCTCAGGCTGCAGCACTTGGCTGGGGCAGGGTGGTGGTAGGCTCAGCAGTTCACATTTAGACAGTCAAGTGGAAAAGTCCAGTAAGCAGCTGGGTGTGTGTCTGGAATTCATGGGTGAGGACTGAACTGGACATGTTCATTTGAGCATCACCTTATGTGTTGTGAACTTATCACCATGGGCCTGCTGAGGTCACTTAGGGAGATGGAGGAGAAGCCTGAGGATTGAGCTCTGAGACACTCCACCAGTCAAGGATGGGGGAGAGGGAGGGGCAGAAAGCAGCAGGTGAGCAAAGAGGAAAATAAGGAGAGATGTTGTCCTGAAAGGCAAGAGAAGGAAGTATTTTGAGAAGAAAAGGGTCATCAGCTCTATCAAATGTCAGCGATGAGTCAAGTTGGATGAAGATAAAGAATTGACCATTGGCTTAGCAAGGCAGTGCACCTGTGACCTTGGCAATGGCAGTTTCCAAGATGGGAGTGATGCCTAATTGGAACTGGTTGGAGAGAAGGAGGAGGAAATTGGAGGCAGAGGTACAGACACTTCTTTGGAGGTGTTTGCTATAGGGAGATGTGAGGTACAAAGAGGGCTTTTTTAGAAGGTAAGAACAATAACTATATTCTATGCCGAGAGCAATGAGGCAGCGGGGGAAACTGATGAGTCAGCAGAGAGCAAAAGAAATTGTGGAGTGATGTCCTCGGAAACTCCGTGGGGAAGGGATGGAGTACACACTTGCCCAGGGTAACAGGAGGGAGGCAGGTACATGGGCACAAGTGACCAGGGGGAGGGGAAGGGAGGAAGAGGGGGCGGTGGATGTGGTGGTAACACTGGAGAGTCACTGGCTGAGCATGAGGAGGGGAGGAGGTGCTGCAATTGAGATGGAGCAGTCATGAGGAGAGTGAGAGGGGAAAACGACAGCAGGGTTGCCAGGCAGCACTCGGGTGGCCTGAGGTTGGGCTATGACTGTGAAGGAAGATCAGTCAGAGAAGGATGTGTCCTTCTCCAGCCATGGAGTTGCCCACGTGTAAGCTCATAGTCAACAGCGAGTTGGACTTAATCAGACTTAGGGTCTGCTCCTCAAATGCAAAAAGAAGAGGCACAAGGGAACTGAGAGGTATGCAGAAGAGAGATTATAATGATGGCCTGTGAAATTTAAGCTGGATAAGAATAAAAGGGAGGACTTGAAAAGGGCAGGGATCCCCAAAGGGAATTTGGATCAAGGGATTGTAAGTTTCAAAAGGAATTATTGAGGTCAGTGTACTAGAGCTTGTGTGATAGAAGAATAAAAGTGGGGCTCCCTAACATGTATACCTTGGAGGGGTGGCAATGACTGTGATGACAAGGCCGAGGGCATGGCCATGGAAGTGGTGGCTTGGGCAGGATGGAGAACAAGAACAATGGAGGAGAAAGTCAAAGAACAGAGACCTTGGCACTGGAAAGATCATGGATATTGAAACCACCAAGAATTTTGAGAGAAACTGTATTGAGAGCGTGACAGTGAGCCCGGAGTTGAAATCTTGAAGGAATGAGAGCAAGTCACCAGAGTTGTTAGGTAACCATGACAACTCCTGATGACATGAGGTCCAAAGCTGGGCTTCTTAGAGAGAGGCCAGGAATAGCATGAAAGCAGCAAAGAGAGGTAAGGAAGGTGCCCCAGCCAGCTCCAGGCGCAGTAGTGCCCATGAGAGAGAAAATAGCCACCAACTAAAGAGTCCCCTCGAAAGTGATGTCTTCAAGGGAGCAGCAGAGAATTCTCAGAAGAGAGACTGAGGAAGGGTGCTTTGCTGATGGCTGACCATGGCTACCAGGGAGCAAAAGCAAGGGTCAAGGAGGGACAGAAATTAAGTCAGAAGAGGAGATATGAGCACCTGATGGAGGGCAGAGCCGGGGGGGGGGGGGGCGGGGGGCTTCTCAGGTGACTGACTGGGAGGAAGAGGAAAGGCATCCCTCTGAGAGACTAAGCCAGCCCTGGGGGTTCTTTCCAGGAGCACCAGGAGTGCTAGAATCCCCCGTCACTTTTGCCAAGGGGGCGGGGGGTGAGGGAGTTGATAGTTATAATAATGGAAAGATTATCATTATCATTACTATGGTATCCGTCAGGCTTCTTAGGTGTAAAGAACCCAATATACTCTGGCTAGTTCCTGCTAAATAAATAAATAAATGAAAGATATTAAAGAATATGTGTAGTTCCAGCAACTCAGAGCCAGTGTCCAAAGTCAGGCAGTCAGGACCACTGGCCTAACCTCACCATGGGTTACACCCCATCTACTTGCCCCTATGATGCTCAGCACTGAAAGCCAGAAGCCCTGAGGCTGCTGCCCTCAGAGAACCAAACACCATTGCACAGCCAGAGAACTGATTTCCCTCTGCCTGGATCTCCTCTCCCCCCCGCCACCCCCACCCCACTTACTGTTCAATCTCCAAGCACGTGTCTAGGGATGAGCCTGATTGGCCCAACCTCAGGCACGAGCAGGCCTCAGCGGCAAGGGAGGCTGATGCTGCCAGTCTCCTGGCCTCTACCTTGAAAGGATGACCTAATCTGTGTGAAACAGCCAGATCCAAGAAGAGTGTCCAAGGTTTTGGCAAACAGTAGGTGTCAAGGATTTATTGAATAATGTCTTATTCTTATTATTGAATAATAATAATTTCATGGTTACTTTGTGTAAGCCTTGCAGGTAAGAGACGGGGACAACTGCAGTGAGGTTTCCACCCTCACTGCTGAGAACACCGTTTCTACTGATTAGCTCCAAGGTTGCAATAAGGGGAGATTTCTGGCCTGCGCCTCCCGGGTAAGATCGGCCCTTCCCTTTGAGAGCTCACCCTGCGTAAAAGACACTCTTAACTCTGCGAAGTGACGGTGACAGTGACAGAGGCCTCTACTCAGCCACCTGCGTGCAGACACTGCTCTCCCCTCTGCATGCCTGGTCTCATTCAGCCGCAAGGTGGCTCTGTAAGGAAGGTAGCGAGATTATCATATTGCAGATAAGGAAACAGAATTTAAAGAAAATATGAAGTTGCTCATGGCCCTCCCCCAGCTGTCAGGGTCTGGGCCAGGGTGCAGGCTGCACACAGCACCGCTCCGCAGTGCACACTGGTATGCAATGTGGATGGCGCCGCCTGGAGCTGCGCAGCGTACAGTGAGCTCACCCTGCCCACGTGGTTCCAAAGTCCATTTCCTCCCAACTTTATCCTACAGTCCAGTAATCAGGGCCTTTTAAGTGAGAGCTCCTGAAGGCCGGAGATTTCTTTGTATCCACAGACAGTAGCACAAGGCCTGGCACGTAGCAGCTGCGCAACAAATGGCTGCGAGATTAAACGCTATCAAAGATGAACTTGAATGTGCTCATCAGCTCTTGAATCACTGGATCCACAGAGGCACCACTTGAAGCCTAAAATGGGTGGTTTAAACAAACGAAAGGAAGAACTACTGCTCCTCACAGCTGGTCGTCAGCTTATGAAAATCATTAGCCGGAGAGGCAGCATAGGCAGCAAATACTAATGGACTCCAGGTGTGTCCAGGAAAGGTCAGTGTGCACTCCGCGAGGAGTAGCTGGAGGGGCTGGCGTCTGAGCGCCCGCGACAACCCAGGCGCTGGGATAGACTGAACGCGTTACTTTACTGATCGCTCCAGGGAACTTCCTTGTGGAAACTGGAACTACTATGACCTCCTTGGGGAGTGAGTGCTGTGAACTGGAAATAATACATGGAAATGCTCAGCACAGGTTTGGCACAGTGCTGATCTCACTACTATGAGCAACTAAAAATAGGTAATAAATGTTAACTGTTATTCCTAGAAATAATAACAACAAATGAAATTGTGTTGACATTTCACTAGTAGGAAAGAAATTCATAAATCTCACATCTCATTCAAAGAAACCAGGTTCAATTTTCCTTTTATGTGGACACTTCACTGATCAAGACTTTAAAAAGCTAATCTTTAGCCTTTGGGATTGCATATAAATAGAAGAACAATTTGATTATTTTTCTCCCTGGTGTTATTTAGCCAGGGCTATCTTTAACTAAAGCAGCAACATAATGATAATCTCCTGCTTCAGGCATCCCCCACCTCCTATTATTTCTACCAAGAAAGAATTTCCAGGGGACCAGCACTGTGCGGGAACCAAATAAAACATTTGAAGGAGACTTCTACCTTCATGTGCAGAGATTTTGTGCGGAGTTTATGGATATTATGGTGCACAGACAAGATGAAATAGATTAATATTACTAGAAACCAGATCACAGAGAAAATCATCCTGAATTTTCCAGCTTAATCATGCTTAGAATCAACATGCCTACAAATCTGATGTAGCCCTCAGAGGCTGCCCCACGGTACTGAGTACCTTAAAGATGACGATCATTCAGTTATGTGTTGGTTCTCTCTGGATGCACAAGCCCACCATGGTATCTGGTAGGAAGTAGATTTTGCATTGTAGGCACAAGAGAGAGAGGGGAGGAACCCGGGAGGGGAGGTGGATAGAAAGACGGATGGATGAAACAGCATAGCATGATGCCCTTAGCATCATCTCTAAAGTTATATTAAGTTCTAAAATCAGCTCCACCATAATTTAATCATGTGGCCTTGAAAAAGTTGCTTAATCCCTCTGGGCCTTAGATTCCTTATCTGTAATATAGGGGTAATATAAGTACCAACTGTACAAGTCTATGGTGACATTAAGTAAGAAAATACACACAAAGCACTTACTTGGCCATCAACACATGTGGACTCTGTGCCAGACACAGGTCCCAGCCCTGGGACTACCTCATCAAACAAAACAGATAAAAATCCCTTCCTTCATACAGTTTAAATGTATGAAGCAAGCAACTGAAATAAATAAGACTGTTATCTAGTACATTTGAAGGTAAGTGTTCTTAAGCAGAACAAAGTAAGGGGATATACAAGGGTTTTCAATTTAAAGTCATCAGGATGGTCCTCACAGACATGGGAACATTTGACCCATAATTCCAAGGAGTGAAGGAGGGAGCCATGGGGTTCCCTGGGGGAGAACATTCTAGGAAGAGGAAACAGCAATGCAAAGGCCCTGAGGCAGGAGTGTACCTGGTGTGCTGGGAGCATAGAGAGGCTGATGTGGCTGCAACATCAAAGAGAAAGGAGAAGCTAGCAAGAGATAAGGTCCAAGCAGGAACGTTAAGGTACATTCCCTAGGACTACCTTATAGGCCACTTGGGTCTTTGCCTCCTCTTTCTTTTAGTGAAATGGGGATCCCTTCAGAGTAGCAGAGGGATACGGTCCGATTCACTCTTTAACAGGATCACTATTGTGTGAAGGACCTGACACTTAATTGGGGCACCATGGTAGCTATTGCTTTTTGTTTGCTTTTGTTTTTTAAATATATTTATATTGATTTCAGAGAGGAAGGGGGGGAGAGAGAGAGAGAGAGAAACATCAGTGATGAGAAAGAATCATGGATCAGCTGCTTCTTGCACTCCCCACACTAGAGATCGCCCGCAACCCGAGCATGTGCCCTGACCAGGAATCAAACCATGACCTTCTGATTCATAGGTCGATGCTCAGCCACTGAGCCATGCCGACTGGGCAATGGTAGCTGTTGTGAATGCTTGGCAGAAAGTTTCCTTCTTGGGGGTCTTAGCAGAGCTGCTTGGCTCCCTAATGACTTACACCATCTGTTTTCATAGACAGAAGCCAGGAGCTCTGCAGAGTTGACTGGAAGGGGTTAGAACTGGCACTGCGACGCTGTACGACTCATGTCACAGTGCTCTCCAGATTAGGGGGGATGGCACGTGTGGGGACACGTGTTACCACATAAAGTCACATCTGTGAGGGATGGCTCTTCCACAGCCACCCGGCAGCCACTTCTGGCCTGAGGGGTGCGTGTGCTCTCCCCAACGCTGGTGGTGAGGACCTCACAACAGGCCTGACCCTCTCCTCCTCCTCCTCATCTTCTTCCTCCTCCAGCACCATCTTCCTCGTGTCCATGATCATATCTCATTGACATCAGCAGCAGCACCATGATTCATCTCTCATTCTGCCTGACCTGTGATAGCACTTCACAGTCATGGCTGTGACAATCTCCACGGTAACGCTGAGGCCGGATTGCCACTCTCTCCACTTAACCCAGGGAGAAGAGAGGCCCAAAGAGGTACAGGAACCTGCCAGAGGCCCCACAGCTGGCACAAGGCAGAGCAGAACCGCAACACGGAGAGACTGGCTCGGGAGCCTGGGCCCACAGCCATGATGCTACCTTCCTGGAGGCTACTGCTCTTCTTTCAACCTGTTTAAAACACTGTTAACATGCCCCGCGGCACACAGAGAAGGGGGAAGGCAAGGTGGAGGGGAGAGGACCTCTTGCTGCCGAGTGCTCGATACCACCAGCCCAGGAACGAGCATGTGCAAACAGGAAGAGAGAGGCTGTAGGACAGGTGTGGGTGCACATGCGGCTCCAGCTACGAACAAGGCTTTCACTGGGAGGACGGGGAAGGTCCTTCAGAACATCAGTTCCAGAGCAGACCTTCCCACTGCCCTTCCCCAGATGGGAGACCTTCACCTCTCTTCACCTCCACCTTCTCACCGGAAGGTGAAGGGAGTTATAGTGCCTCCTTCATGGGCTTGTTACTGGGATTGAATGTGCTAATGCACAAAGTAATAGGAAGACCACTAAACACTTCAAATTACAAAATAAGTAGACACGGGCTAACTTCAAATATTCATCCTCAACATGGCCACCTACTGGTCAGAGTCCTATAACGAGAATCCGAGCTGTGGATCAAAGTGAACAGGTGCCTGGGAAGTCTGACGTTGACCTTGGAATTAAAAGGCAGGAATCTGTCTCAGGAATGCTCACTTCCCAGGTCAGGGGCCTACAAGCACCATTCCGCGCAGGCCCGGCCTCTGCCCACAGGGGAGCAGCTCCAGGGGAGACTTCTAGTTGTTCTGGCCTTGTACTGGGGATGACCCACTCTCCCAACAAGGTTTGTGTGGCCTAGAGGAGGCGTCTACAGTGTTCAGTGTGGCGGGGTCTGCGCAGAGCTCAGCTCTGCAAAGCATGCTATAGTCCCGGATTCCTGTTCTCTTCACCCTGAGCATCAATAGGAAAATGCTCAGCATCACCAATCACCAGGGCAGCACAAAGCACAACCACAATCAGCTATCGCTTCACACCGTTAGGATGGCTTTCTTCAGAAAGACAAGTGATCGGTATTCGTGAGATTGTGCAGAAAAGGGGACCTCGTGCACTGTTGGTGGAATTGTAAATCAGAACAGCCATTATGCAAAACAGTATGGAGGTTCCTCAAAAAATAAGAATAAAACTACCATATGCTCCAGTGCTCCCACTCCTGAGTATATATCCAAAAAGATTGAAATCAGTATCTCAAGGGAATATTTGCACCCCCTTGTCCATGGCAGCATTATTCACAATAGCCAAGATAAGGAAACAACCTACTTGTCCATCAATGGAGGAATGTATACAGAAGATGTAATACACACACACACACACACACACACACACACACACACACTGGGATATTATTCAGCCATGAGAGTAAAAGGAAATCTGTCATTTGCAACAACATGGAGGGAGCATGGAACTTGAGGGCATTGTGCTAAGTGAGATAAGACAGACAGAAAAAGGCAAATGCTGTATGATGTCACTTACATGTGAAATCTAAAAAGAACACCACTGAATTTGTGAAAACAGATAGTAGTATGGTGGTCACCGGGGCTGAGCTGGGGGCAGGAGGGATAGTGGGAAATATTATGTAAGGCACAAACTTATAGCTAGTAGATAAACAAAGTTCTGGAGCTCAAATGCCAGCACAGTGATTATAGTCAACAACAGTATAGTATAAACTTCTAAAATGCAGAGAGACTAACCCTTAACTGTTCTTAACACAAAAAACAAATGGTAGATATGTGACATGATAAAGGTATTGGCAAGCGCTACTGGAGTAATCATATTGCAACATATATCAAACCAACGCCTTATACACCTTAAACTTACACCATATTCAATGTCACTTCTATCTCCATTTTTAAAGGAACACATTTACTGTCACCCCACTGCGTGGGAGAGGGCAAGTGACCCCTGAAAGCAGGGCTGTGCCAGTGTCCACACTGGCTCCCAGCACCAAGCACAGTGCTACGGGGTGGTAGCAGACAACCAATATCCCTGGAAGAAGGGAATAAAGAAATAATGGGAAAAAGGAGGAAAATTTGAGCTTTTTGTTGTTGTTGTTAATCCTCACCCAAGGCTACTTTTCCATTGATTTTTAGAGAGAGTGGAAGGGAAGGGAATAGACAGAGAGAGAAACATCGATATGAGAGAGACACATGGATTGGTTGCTTCCCACACGCATCCCAACCAGGCCCAGGGATGGAACCTGCAAGCAAGGTATGTGCCCTTGACCAGAATCAACCCTGGGACCCTTCTGTCCACTGAGCCCAACTGGCTAGGGTGAAATTTGAGCTTTTTAATAAATAACCCCTGCATTTTTTTTTTTTTACCAAACAAATATGGCAATCCCGTGGGAAAATGATAACAATTTCCCTGGTCAGGAGAGGACTGTGGATCCCCTGAAGCAGTGGTCGGCAAACTCATTAGTCAACAAAGCCAAATATCAACAGTACAACGATTGAAATTTCTTTTGAGAGCCAAATGTTTTAAACTTAAACTTCTTCTAACGCCACTTCTTCAAAATAGACTCGCCCATGCCATGGTATTTTGTGGAAGAACCACACTCAAGGGGCCAAAGAGCCACATGTGGCTCGGGAGCCACGGTTTGACGACCACTGCCCTGGAGGAACAGGCAGAGTCACAAGGGGAGGGCCCTGGTCCAGGGTGACTCACCTCCCAGCACATCTGCTGGCCTAGCCCCTCCTTCAGGGAGTTCCTGCTGCCCCGACACTTCTCCAGACTCCACCCCTTCCAAGCACAAATAAAGCAAACCACGTCACTGCTCGCCACCATCTGTTAAATAACAAACAAACCGGCCCATCTCACCAATTAGGAAAAGACATCTGGGACTGCAACATGTGACTTACTGCTCTTCACAATATGAAAGGTGTTTGTCACAGGCCCGAGGTGATGGGCTGCCCCTGCTCCCTTTACTCAACAGCACTCCCTCCCTGGGACCTGATGAAGACCAGGCAGCATGCACACTGGGGGCCTGGGCCCAGGTCCCAGGCCAGGGCAGTGGAGCTGAGTGCTGAGCGCGAAGTGCAGGCGGCTCTCTGCCCTGCCCTCTGTCCAGGCCTGTCCATGCCACCCAGGAAGCCAGGTCAGTACCCACGTCTGCACCAACGGGCAGAGTGGCACTTCTTCCTCCCACCTGTCCTGAGGCACAGTCAACACTGTAACATTGCATATGTCAGGTGTCTGACTTGATGCTTTGATTTACATATGCATTGTGGAAAGAAGAATTTCTAAAACTGGTCTGAGGACTGTGGGCATCAGAATCATGGGAGCTTGTCAACATGGAGGTGCCGAGGCCCCAGCCAGTCCCTCTGCATCCGCATCTGGGGGAGACCCGTGTATCACCACTTCAGCCTGCTCCCCAGGAGGTTTTGCAGTTTGACAACCACTCATGCAAAGCCCTTTTTCTCCTCTTCTTAGGAATCGAGGTTTTTTAAAAGTTACATGGGCAGAGTGTGTGTGGGGGGGTGGGGGGGGAGGGGCGGTTTCTGGCAAGTAGTGCAGTCATAGAAGGGCCCGTGATGGAGGGACCTGCTTCCACCCTCATCGTGCCTATAAGTGAAGAAGGCCCAAGCGATGGGGCTGAGCTGTGTCCTCCCCTAGAGATATGTTGAGGTTCAAACTCCCAGAATCTCAGAATGTGAGCTCCTGCAGCAACTGAGTCTTCACAGAGAGAACCAGGTTCAAATGAGGGTATTGGGGTGGCCTCCATCCCATCAACAGTGTCCCTGAGAAAAGGGAATATTTGGACACAGAGATAAATGTGCCCAGAGGGAGGAGTATGTGCAGATGAGGAGCTGCCTATGACGAGGGGAGCTCCACCATCACAGAGATGAGGAAGGCCTCGAGCTGCCAGAGCTGGAAGGGGAGGGAGCTGGCCTCGACGCCCTGGTTTCAGTCTCAGTCTGCAGTGCTGCGAGGCAGTTCCTGTCCGTTGTTCTAAGCTACCAGTGTGGGTTCTGGGCTACATTTATAGCTGCCCAAGCCAACCAATACAGCCCACGGAGGGCAAGCAACTTGCCCAGGTCCTGCAGCGAGTAGTGGGCGAGGCGGGACGCCCACAGGCTCCGGACTCTCTCCTGAGTTCCATCCCTCAGTGCACGGCCACATGGTCTCCCTCTCCACTGTAGGGCATACCAAGCCCTCCAGAATGCAGAGCAGGGCCTTTCCTGCTATTCTCCCAGAGGCAGGTGCCAGAGGGTACCTGCTACAGGGGTGCAGTCACTCAAGTGTCCAATCTCAGGCCAGACAGGTGCCCATAGGGCAGCGGGCAAAGGGCGAACTGGTGCCACCGCAACTTTCACATACTCCTTATAGTAACTCTGTTGAAACTCAAACTGGCAGGCAGCAAGCACACCAGGGATTTTCCACGCAGCCTTTCCAGCAAACCACAGCCACCTCTCGGGTTGCCTGAGGAAGTCTGTGTGGGGGGAGCAGAACTCAGAAAGCTGACCCGCCGCCCATTGTATGGGTGCACCAGCACTGTTCATCTGTGAAGCTGTGGGTGGGCATTTGGGACCATGCACAGGCAGGATTCAGCCTCACTCAATATGTACTCATAGCCTCAACGAAGCCAGCTCTGAGGAGACAGTGTCAAGAACCATTGGGGGAGGCTCACCCACTCAACAATTCCTCTTAGTACCACGGCATCCTCACCCTCACAGGCCCTGGGTTCTGCAGCCAGGCCACCAGAGAGTGGCCAAGGCCCCAACAGGTACTGTTGCCCAGTGTGGAGACTGAGGTCTGCTGACTTCTACCCTCCAGGGATGCTGGTCACCCACAGTCCTGTGAACGGGCTCACCAGCCTCTGCCTGTGAGGCCTAGGCAGGTGGGAGGGGGTCCACCAGGCAGAGAACTCCATGCGGCTTAAGAATCCTGCATTAGGAGCAAAGCAGAATCCTTTAGATCGTGGTCCCTGAACGTTGTCGTGGCTGATGGAAGCAGGATACAGGATTTCTGAGCTGTTTAGGGAGACACCCCAGACAGATGCCAGGAACTCACTGTGCTCCTTCCCAACGCCAGCCCTGAGAGTGAGAGCAGCTGCGGGGCAGGGGGAAGACGGGGGAGCCCTGCAGCAGTGGGCTCCTCACGTGGCCACCTGCACCTCAAAGGCCCCAGGACCTGGGCACTTGTGCCCTCAGGTGACCTTCATGCAGAAAGTCATTTTTGTGATGAGGATGTAGAGAGAAAGGAGGGAGAGTGTGCAATCAAGTTAATTCTAACAATACTGATAAGAAGATTTGGGGCACAGCCAATGACTCCATTACAATAATGGCTCTGGTCTCCTCTGTCACTACCTCGGTCGTCTCCCCCCACGCCCCCAATTTGCCCACAGTGCTGGCAACAACCACAGTGCTGGGAGACAAGGACAGCAGGGATGGAGACTGATGCCACAGGGCACCCTCTTTTCACCCACTAGTCTTCATGACCAGTGGTCAGCCCTCTGCAGGGCAGCTGCAGGGAGGGAAGCCAATTACATCCTGACTATGGGAGCAGGAGACACGGACGGAGGGGGCTGGCCTGCAGCTTCTGCCACCCCCTTCTCTTAGCCAGAGGCCCCATGGTGCCCAGGGTGGCACAGGCCCGCCGTGCTCTGTCTGCATGGACCATCACATCCATGCATCCCCCAGAGCTGTGCAGAGTAACCCTGATGGACACCCACATGTATGTAGGAAGCTTTGCAAGGCAGCCCAGGATGCAGAGAAAGAATTGGTACAATTTAACCAAAGCCCCCAGGACTAAACCTACATCCCCTTTTTTGTCTGTGACGTTTTTTTTATTTAGATGAAATTCTTATAATATAAATTTATCATTATAAAGTGAGCAGTTTAGTACATGCAATGTTGTATAATAATTATTTCTGTCTAGTTCCAAAACGTTTCATTATCCCCAAAGAAATCCCCATCCCATACCACCAGCCCCTGGCACCACCAATCTGCTTTCTGCATCTATAGGCTTGCCTGTTCTGGACATTTCATTAAAATGGAATCATCCAATACATGGCCCTTAGGACTTGCTTCTTTCACACAGTGTGTTTCTGAGGTTGATCACATTGCAGCACTTGTCGTAAACCCATTCCTGTTGATGGCTCAGTAATACTCCATTGTATGAATATGCCAAAATCTGTTTATCTGTGTATCTGTTGATGGGCATTTGGGCTAAATCTACATTCCTGATTGGACCCAGAGCTCTCAAACTCACCTTCCCAGCTTCGACCCTGCCTCCCAGGTGGACCTAGCCTATCTCTCATGCAGATCCTGCTAAGACAACTCCCTGGGCATGTATCTTACAGCCACGCAATGCCATATACAATGTGGCCTCTCCAAGGAGCACGCCCTCCCCATGAGGTGTGTCGCTGAGAAAGGTGCAGGTGCCTACCCTGAGGATAGCACCTCTAAGCCTCTAGGAAAGAGGAGATGTCAGCAGATCGGCTGTCTTCAATCTGGCCCCAATTTTACGATCCTAAATTGTCAATCAGTGAGCATTTGGAGAAAGTTATTTCATTTGAACTGCTGTATTTGGTATATTCCTTTCATAGGCAGATATATCAGCGTGCGGGCATTCTGACCCGCCCCGCTCAAGAGGAGAGCTACTGGCCAAGTCCAGCCAGGCACCTCCCAGAAGACCATGCCATGGGCAGGATTCGGTCTCATCCAGTATGTCCTCACCGGGTGCCCGCTCCAGGCCAACACCACAATGTACCAGGGGTTTGCAATGATTCACATACACACCTGTGTAGCTACTGGCCTGGAAAAGGAGACGAATATGGAAGACTCATGGTAAGAGGGAAGACAGAGCCTGAGTCACACAGGGGCCTGGAGCCCAGAGCTGGGAGCCTTCTTGGCAGGCTTCTCAGAAGACCTGGCCTCAGAGATGGCCGGAGAGGAGTGTTTCCTGAGGGAGGGGACTGTGGGTGCAAAACCACGAGTGTGTGTTTGCTCTGGTCCCAAAGGGGACACTCAGCTCGGCACCTGGAGGGGCTAGAAAGGTGCTTGGGCATCAGGCTTTGGTGTCTGTCCTAAGGTATGTACAGGTTTGTGACCAGAGGAGAAGGGATCAGAACGGGCAGAGGCTGGAAGCTGGGAGGCCCAGCAGGAGGCTGTGGCAATGGCCCTGACCAGATCCTAAGGAGCTGACCCCAGGCATGCGCACTTTCTCTGCAGAAAACAGGCTGAGGACAGCAATCTTGGTGCCCACTGGCGGGCAGGCCCTGTAGCATGGATGTGGTGCTCTATGCAAGATTAAGAAAAGCAGTGGGGAGCTGATTGGAATGGGAAGCTGGAGCCCTCTGCCCACCCCTGTGGGCAGCCACAGGGCTATGGACAGAAATGAACTGCATCAAAAAGACATTTCAGGCCCTAGCCGGTTTAACTCAGTGGATAGAGCATCAGCCCGTGGACTGAAGGGTTCATGTTTGATTCCGGTCAAGGGGTCAAGGGCATGTACCTCAGTTGCAGGCTTGATCCCTGGCCCTGGTTGAGGTGCATGCCAGAGACAACCAATCGACGTGTCTCTCACATCGATGTTTCTCTCTCTCCCCCTCCCTTCCACTCTCTTTAAAAAGCGATGAAAAAAATATCCTTGGGTGAGGATTAACAACAACAAAAAGACATTTCAGAGTAGGATGACTGGAGTACTCAGGAATGAATTGCTGTGCCCCCCTCATGCCCAAACCAGGAAATTATCAAAGGCAGTTTCCCACAGAGTCCAGAGTCTCTTTCCCTTCTGAGTTTGGGGAGAACCTCCCATGTTGAAACCCAGCTCAGAGCAGTTGTTCACAACCACCTGATGCTCACCAATCCCATGGCTGCCTGTCCGTCTCCTCCCAGACAGAGCGGCTGACCTGCTGGCAGGGTCCATCCAGCCAAGCCTCAGCCCCTCCCTGCGCTGCCACTTGTCGGCCCCAGGGATGCTAGTCTCATCCCCGGCCTGGACACCCATTCGGGGCGCTGGGAGATGAATTATGTTTCATTTATATCAAAGAAGCAATCTCGGAGCCCATTTGTGATCAAATTTGCTGTCAGAGGAACTTTGCTTTATCTCATTACATCTGATATCTTCTGGCTTCTTGTCCTTGAGACTATTAAAGTTTAATGTCAAATTCAAGATGAAATGAAATCTTTGCTGTATCATCTCATCAGACCTGAGCATTCCCCCTTCCATCTAAGAATCTTTGACAACTAATTACAATGGGGAGTGGGGGAGAGGAGAGAAAGCCTGCTTCCCTCCCATTTGTTGAAAATACGAGGATTTGAGGGGTTGCCAATGAGCACAGTGGTGGTGGAATACAAGGGGAGGCGCTTGAACCCATTCAGTTCCTCTCTGTTGTTCCTTCACCCAAATGCACCATCCTCTGGACCAATGGCATCTGCTCTCACCCCTGTTGAGACAGACACCCCTGCCCCAAGCACACAGTGGAGGCCAGAACGCCCCCGCTGGGAGGCGGGCCACACCTGGGGCCAGGCTCTGCCAGCTCCCCGACCAAGAGCCATCACCCCTCTCTCAGCCTCAGTTTCCTCAGCTGTAAAATGATGCTGTTGGGCTAGAATCATGAATTTCATTTACGGGCCAGGAGGGAACCTGGGTGACAAAACAGCTGCATGTGAAGCAGCAGGGCAGTGGGCTATGGCAGAGACGAGTACATTCCCATCAGAAGGCATTTGACTTAAAATGGTGAACATCGGAAAGTCATGTCTGTAGGGAATTATATATCACGACAACCCTGAGATGAGTTGATTCTGGAGACTTGTGACTGCCTCCAGCTAAGAAAAGCAGCCACGGACACAGGCTCCAAATGGGATAAGCTTTTCCTGGAATGGAGCTAGCATGCTGAAAATGGACAGAGATCAGTTCAGTGCACACAGGGCTGATGGAAGGCCCAGTAACACCAGGTCAGAACTCTCAAAAAGCAATGTCTAAAACAAGGGGGTGGGGGTTAAAAAAAAAAAAAAAAGCTTTGTAGTACAATATATTAATAAGTTCATTTATTCAACCAACACTTCCTAAGCATCTCTTATGTACACTTCCACTGTCCCAGGTATGGGGGATGGAACAGTTAATAAGAAAGACAAAACATTTGAACCTCATAGAACCTAGACACTGGGGAAGAATGACAACAATATGTGTAATAAGTAAGTAAGTAATTCACTGATTCTAATTTTCAAATTCTTAAAGTGGAAGGAGTCAAAGAGTGCTAAGGCTGCTGGCTACTGGATGCCGGGGTAGCTCGAACCCTGGCTCTGCCACCAGTCAGCCCTGTGACCTTGGGCAATCGCTGGCTTCTCCAGCCCATTGTCCCCTCGTCCACACAGTGGGGACTATTATGGTCCCGACCTCGAGGATTAAGTAAGTGGGTTTGGTGAAGGGCCTGCACACAAGAAGTGACCATATCTATTGGCACAATCCTATTTCTCTAAAGCCTGGAGCACTGAGCACTACCCCGCATCCTGGCACCCAATGCCCGGCAGGAGTGTCCCGGGGCGCTGCACTCCCAGGAGGCCCACAGCTCAGGAGACCCGCTGTTCTGCAGGGGAAGCTGGGAATGACTTTAGCACACTCAGCTGAGCTAGGATTTGCTTCTCAATAAATAATTTCTCCATCGTCCTTATTCACCCATATCTCGGCCTAAGCATCTTTAGGGAAGTTCTTCGTGAAATCCAGCCCCTGGCATTTCTACAGTAACCAAAGCCTTGGCTTCTACTATTCTCAGGAATCAGAGAGCATCTTAAAACCCAGTCTCAGCCCTTCTATTCTTGCAGGGGGATGGGGATGGTGAGAGAAATAATAACCCAAAATGTTTCCTTTGAAATCAGGAGACCTGGGTGCAGAGTCAACACTTATTTTCACAACAGCCCTATAGACACCACCCACCCATTACACCGGTGGGAAACTTCCATGTATGTTCAATAACCACCCGAGGCAGCCCAGTGGGCAGGCGACAGAGCAAGGCATGAAGAGCATCAGCTGGCCTCTAACCATGCTATATTGACGCGTCATCCTCTGGGTGACACACACTGGTACAGGGTGTGACACAAGCCAGGGAGACTGAGCCCACAAGCAAGCACTCCATGGCTTATGGGTCTGGGTTCATGTCCCCCACGCGGCAGTGCCTTGGAAGGCTCTGTGTTTATCCAGGAATGTGGCTGCTGTTTTTTGGGTTAAGTTTTGGGCTGTTTGGTTTGGTTTGTTGGGGGCAGTTTACATTCCTTGTTTTCATTGTTGTGAATCTGCTTCATAGTAAACTTCCATGCTTTGCGGGCAGATCTGATTTCTAGAAAAAGGCCAAGCTCATTGGGAGCCAAATCCTATCAATAAGGAGCGCAATAACTGCTTGCTGACTCACAATGACAACAACATGAAAATTGAACGCACGTTGTTTGACTCTAAAGAAAAGAGACGAGTTTTACCCTTTGGCTCCTAAACCTCCTCTGAAAGTAATTCCAGAAAAGAAATTCCCAAAATGTGTTGAACAATGGTGAGGTCGCGGGAATAAAAACAGCATGGCAAGGGGAGTTAGGCTTGGAGGACATCTAAGATTACTAAGCTCTAGATTTCAAACCAATAGACACAGAAGGACTCCAGGTACATGCAAGACAAGTTCCAGACACTATGTAGCTAAACAAAAACAAAATTCTCAAAGAGCTTCCAATTCTTGAGGAAGGGAAGCGTGGAGGATGCCTATAGCAAAGCAACAAATACCCAGGACACAAAGCAGACCATGAGACACCCCAAGAGGACTGGGGGAGGCATCCGAGGGAGGGAGGGAGCCTTCTGTCTGGAGGGTCGCAAGAGGCTTTGTGGAGGAGGCAGCCTTGAGCTGGGCCTCAAAGCAATGCTTCCCAACCTTTTCATAACGTGGCACACGCAGAAAGGGGTAACAGTGGTTGGCTCACTGGGACAAGGGCCTAATGCTGCCCAGGCAGGAGCAAGCTGGCCAGGAGGGCCCCGGGAGCTCCGCCCAGCTGGCTGCCCTCAGCTCAGGGACATGAACACTTCCCTACACACCAGCTGGGAAGCCCTGCCTTAAGGAAGGAGCAGAACTCCCACAGGTGGGTTGCAAGTTCAAAGGCACAGGGCAGAAAGGTGCTAAGTGTGCTCTGAGTGAGGCCCGTAAGCCCTGGTAGGCAAGTTGAGGCCAGTGACATGGGGCCATGAGGACCATGCCTTAGAGTTTGGAATTGATCCCACAGCCGACAGAGATCTTTTCAGAGTCACTGGTAGGGGCCTGGTGTGTTTGAAAAGCAAAGGCAAAAGCAAAACCTCAAACTTCTTATGATTCGCTTCAAAACAGCTATAAACAATAGACTTTAAACAAACTGATAAATCCCCAGAGCTAGGAGCCAGGCCTTTCTACTGCTTCGAGTTTAGCAGGGAGCCCTGCTTAGAGATGAAGGCCCAGGTGATTCAGAAATAAGATGAAAATCTCCAGGCTCCAGGTTTGGTTTGTTTAATGTTGCAACACTAAAGTCAACACCAATGTTTCCTCAGGGGCCAGGGCCCGGAGCTCGACTCCCTGGTGTCTTTTCTGCCCACCCCATGCCAACTTAAGTTGCCACTGCTGTAGTCTGTGCTGACTGAAATGAGAGCAAATGCATGTGTGGTACAGAGCCAGGCACACCCGCCCGGGTCAGGGGGGCACAGGGCTGACACAGGCTGGGGGAGAGCAGTTCCAAGATGGCGCGAGCGTTGCCATGGAGATTTAATTCCCCACTAGAAGCAAATCCCATGCAAAAGGCCAAGAATGGCCATGTTAGGTCAAAACCAGAACATGAACTGGGGGAAAAGATTGCTTTTCAAGAGAACCAGACAATTAATTTAGCAGAGGAACCACCCCATGGAGAGAAAATTACAAGCAGCTCATGTCAGGAATCTTGATTCTGTCTAATCCAGCCTTGAAGGTGCCCACAGGAGCAGTTTCATTGCAGGGGAGAGGGGAGGTAAGAGGTCAGGGAAAACTTGCCTGTAGAGGCAGGAGAGGTGTGGAACTTGGGCTGTGTTCAGAGGAGCTGTGAGTGTCTCCCCAGGAATTCTAACGAGAAGCAAAATTAGGTACATGTCCCAGGGTGGCTCAGGTCAAAGCCTTCCAACATTTTTTAGACTAAAACTTCTGAAATTGTCCAAAACACCATTTCCTTAGGCCTAACTCTAACAGAAGACCAGGAATTCAGGGTCTCTCCACTCCCCAATCTCATCTTCTGTGTGTGCATACAAAACAGTGTGTGAGAAAAGCAAGTTCAAACAGAGCAGTGAGCTGCCCACACGTGCGGAAAATGCCCTCACCCCCAGTGCTCTCTTCTACCTTCCTCCTCTCTATCCATCACCCTCCAGGCCACATTCCAAAAGTTATCAAGGGAAGTGGCGATTTAAGCAGCAAATATTAATTGGGCTGCTGTTGTGTTTGAGGAACTGTGTTAAGTGCTATGGGGAAAATAAAGAGGTAAAGTTTTTACCCTAGCCTTCTCAGAACTTATTGGAAGGGAAGCTTAAAGGTGAACACATAAAAAGGGAGCAGGTCAGAAATGCAAGCTGCCGGGGCTCTAGAAAAGGGCTCTTCCTGGCTGGCTAGCGAGAGAAGACAGGAAGAGAATCTTATTTTTCATTTATGGTAAAAAGCACCTAACATAAAACTTACCACCTTACCCATCTTTAAGTATACAGTTCAGGGGTGTTAAGTACAACGAAACCCCAAAACTCTTTTCATCTTGCCAAACTAAAGCTCTATACCCATTAAAGACAACTCCCCATTTCCTCTCCCCCGAGTTCCTGGAAACCACCATTCTACTATCTGTCTCTGTGAGCCTAACTCCTCTAGGAAACCCACACAAGCAGAATCACACAGCATTTGTCCTTCTGTGACTGCTTATCTCACTTAGAATAATGTCCTCAAGTGCATTCATGTTGTAGCATGGGTTGCAATGTCCTTCCCCTTTAAGACTGAATATTATTCCATTGCATATTACACCATATTTTGTTTACTCATTCATCAATGGACATTTCAGTTGCTTCCACTTCTTGGCTATTGTGAATAATGCAGCTCTGAACATGGTGTACGAATATCTCCTTGAGACCCTGCTTTCAAGTATTTGGATGTATACCCAGAAGTGGGATTGTTGGGTACATGGTTTTTGTTTTGTTTTGTGTTGGTATTTTTTTGTGTGGTTTTTTGTTTGTTTGTTTGTTTGTTTGTTTTAGGAAACACCCTACTGTTTTCCCTAACAATTGCACCATTTTACAATCCCACCAATGGTTTCAGTGTCTCCACATTCTTATCAACACTTGGCATTTCTGTTTTATCTATGGTGGCCCATTCTAATGGGTGTGAAGTGGAATCTCAGTGTGCTTTTGACTTGCATTGCTTTAATGATTAGTGATGGTAAGCATATTTTCATGTGATTGTTGGTGATTTAGATATGTCTTTGGAGAAATGTCTGTTCAGGTCCTTTGCCCATTTTTGATAGGGAGAGTGTTGTTGAAGGAAGAGTATTTTGAACTCAGTATGAGGAGACAAACAAGTGCCCGGCCAGTGTGGCTCAGTTGGTTGAGCATCAGCCCATGCACCAGGAGGTCCCTCTTTTGAATCCCAGTCACCGTACATGTTTGGGTTTGGGGCTCGATTCCAAGTAGGGGGCATGCAGGAGGCAGCTGATTGATACTTCTCTCTCACCAACATTTCTTTCCCTCTCTCTCTCTCCCTCCCTCTCCCTCTTCCTTCCTCTCTCGGAAAGCAATAAAAATATAGTAAGCCATGGCCAGTGTTGTTCAATGGTTAGAATGTAGGCCCATATAATGAAAGGTCATGGGTTTGATTCCCAGTCAAGGGCATGTACCTGGGTTGCTGGTTCCCTTCCCACCTCCCATCAGGGTGTATGCAAGAGGCAACCAGTTGATGTGCCTCTCTCACATTGATGTTTCTCTCTCTCTCTCTCCCCTCCCTCCCTCTCTCCCCTCCACTATCTGAAAAGCAATGAAAAAATATCCTCAAGTGAAGATTAACAATAACAATAACAAAAGGCTAATATGCAAATTGTCCCCTTGACCGGGAGTTTGACCAGGGGGCAGGCTGGTCTGCCAACCGCCCGCAGTCCCTCCTCCCAGCTGGCCCCACCCCCGATCGGCCCCCTCCACCCTTTATCAGGGGCAAGGCCAGCCAGCCAACCTTCCATGTCCCCTCCCCCTGGCTGGCCCAGCCTCATTGGCCCTGATTGGGCAGGGCCTGCTGGACCCCACCCATGCACGAATTCGTGCACCAGGCCTCTAGTGTCCTATATAATAAAAGCCTAATATGCAAATTGTCCCCTCAGGCAATGGTTCGACTGGGAGACAGGGAGTTCCACTGCTCACTATGACATGTGCTGATCACCAGGAGGTGGCACAAAATATGATGGGCATCGGTGACATGGTGCTGGCAGCGGGTAGCAAGGGAGGTGCTGCTGGCCCAGATGGGCCCCGAAGAGAGCAGGACCACAGCGGGATGGTGGACCAGGTGAGCAGGAGGCGCCAGGCCACGGCGGGTGAGAGCGGGGACCCAATCACCCCACAGACAGCAACCAGTGATGGTGGCAGGAGGCAGGGCCGCCACCCAGCTCCCAGGCACTGAGGGAGAAAGGGCAAATAGCAATATTAAAATATTTCTTCTAATTATTTCCCTTTCAGTGTGCACAGATTCATGCACTGGGCCACTAGTTTATATAATAAAAGCCTAAACGACCAATACAGTGGAATGGCCAGAACAACCGGTTGCTATGATGTGCACTGACCACCAGGGGGCAGATGCTCAATGCAGGAGCTGCCCCCTGGTGGTCAGTGCGCTCCTACAGGGGGAGCACTGCTCAGCCAGAAGCCGGGCTCACAGCTGGCAAGTGCAGCCATGGTGGCGGGAGCCTATCCCACCTCTGCAGCAGTGCTAAGGAGTAGCTAGCCAAGCAGTAAGGAGCAGTGAGCAGGTAGACAGTAAGGAGCGAGGGGTCCCAGGCTGCGGGAGGGATGTCTGACTGCCGGCTTAGGCCCGATCCCCAGGAGCAGGCCTAAGCCGGCAGGCAGACATCCCCCAAGGGCTCCCAGACTGCGAGAGGGCACAGGCCGGGCTGAAGGGACGCCCCCCTCCAGTGCATGAATTTTGTGCACCGGGTCTCTAGTGTGTGTGTGTGTGTGTGTGTGTGTGTGTGTATTCCTGGACAGGTAGAGAGGAGATAGACTTTTATCCAGTCTGGAGTTGGATGACGCAGTCCGAATGCTTTAAGGAAGGGGATTCTGGTGTGCCATGCTGACCCAATGGCCCATGGGTGTGGGCAGTGTCTCCAAACCAAGACCCTGTGACAGTTTGTCCAACATCTGAAAGGCTGAGCCCTCAACACATGCCTACCCTGCTTAGCTAACCTGAAGCTCTGCAGCCCAAGAAAACTGTCTTCCTTATTGCTGCAGTTTCTAAAGCATGTCCCTGTGGGGGAGAGGACACTAAGGCACCCTATTTCAAGTGACTGAGGGGCATCCCTCTGTATTTCTATTGTCATTTTGATCCCAAGTGATCAGCATCATGACCCTCCCTTTACCTCCCTCTGGCCCGCTGTGGCTGGGCAAGAACCCGCATGGAAAGAAGCTGGCACAATGAAAGGGACCTCTAGTGAGGAAGCACGATGGGCCTGGCACAGTCCCCTGACATCATGGGACCCTGTGGGTAGCACACTGCCCTGCCTCACAGGCGACCCCACCAGCCAATGGTGTTATGGTCTCCATCTCCCCTGGATGCAGGAGAGAGTCCCACTCTGCCCCGCTGAGCACTCCCCTGAGAGCCCATTCTCCCACCCTTCCCAGACCACACACCCCTACATATTTTGTGCAGAGTTTGTTGTGTTGGGGAAATGCTCCCAGCACACTGTTATGAAGTGGGTGACAAGAAAGTATTACTGTGTGAGATTGTTACTGAAACACAGAGCTGCAGAGACAGAGAAAGGGAAGGACAGTGAGGTGATGCACCACAAATACCAATAGTGGTGTGTCCAGGTAGTAGAATATGCATGAATTTTTTTCTTTGTGCTTTTCTGTATTTCTCAAGTTTTTTTACCATGAATATGTATTACTTTTGTAATCAGAGAAAGGACAGCACATGGTAATTTTAAAAAGGCTTTGTGGGGCTTCATGCCCACTTGGGCTCAGTGCTCTTACAGATTTCACACGGAAAATGCAGAGTTCTTGCCCTTCAGAGCTCCTCACCCAAATGCACTACCGATCTACCCAGAGTCCAGAGACGTTCCTGGGAGCCACGGGACTGCCCTTGGCAGGAGACCAGTCAGGAAGGAGGGGACCCCGTGGGGTGGTGGTCCAGGTGCAGGACAGGAATGATGGAGCCTTAATAGAAGTGGATGTTCCCTGGGAACTGGGGCTCCCTTCACCTCTCCTCCATCAACCCAGGGCACCCTCGGCCTTCCTGAAGGCAGCCTTGCCCATGAGATCGAGAGAATCCAGGAGTGGGCTCATGGGTTGTGCTGGTGCCCCCACCTAACTGGCCTGGCTCCCCCTGGAGAAATCAGCCCTCCCTCACTGGAGAAATTACCACATGTTCAAGGGCTCTCTCTCTTCCTCTCCTCCTCTCTCCCCGTCTCTCTCCATGGGCTTGTAAGTGAACTGGAATGAGTTCAGTAAGACTGAAAGGAGGCTGAAAGACAGTATCTTGATTTGAATCAGTGGTACAAAAACATGGCAAGTCTCTGGATTCTAATACCAGCCATTTCCCTTCCTCCCTGTGGGGGAAGCAGCCTGCATTCCTGAAGATAGGCCCGTGGAGAAAGGGGCCTGGAGCAGCACCAGGCCAGGGCGGGGAGTCTTCCTTTGTACTGAACCCAAGGAGGAGAGGCAGGCCCGTTTTTCTACATGAGAGATGAAAGCTGTAGCTGTGATCTTTTGCATTTCTGGAGCCCCTTCCCACCCCCACAGCTTTTATGCAATACATCTTATTAAACAGAAGGGGAAACTGAGGCTCAGAGGGGGAAGCAGCATACCCAAGGGCATAGACTGACATAACTAGCTCTGTAGCCTAGGAGTCCCCAGAATCAGGCTTCTCTCCCCAGTGCCTGCTGGGTAATTTACACGAACCCACTTACCTCCCTGAGCTTCAGGGAGTTCTGCCAGGGAGGGAGTCCCCTGTATCTGGTATCAGCTCTCTGAGAGGCCAGACTTGCCCTCAGCCCTCACTTCTGTGGGCCGACCCCTAGAAAGTGTCCAATCTAATCCTGCTGAGCTTTAATACAGTCACTCCTTACCAAAAAAAGACACCATTCTGAGTTCCCGACGAAGAACCCTCTGCCAGGGTCCTGCTTGTCTACAAGCCCAATGGACAACTGCATGCTGGTAGTAGTGCCATGCCTCCTCAGAGCTCAGCTTGCACCAGATGCATTTGCGAAAATTAGAATAGAGCGCCCCCTCCTGGCAGATTACATAGATGCCTCTCTGGATTTCAGTTCTCACTCATCCCAGGGGTGGGGAGCCACCATGCTGGGCATGCCCTGGGCCTCATCCCCCAGGACCTAGTAGCCACCCTCCTTCTCCCCCATCCCTACTCCCAGGCACACCCCTAACGCACACACCCTTTTCTCTCAAGTTACCCACTGGTGATCAGGGCGTCTCCCCACCGGTGCCCCTAGCCAATGGTCTACATTGGATTTCTAACTCCCTATGCAAAGCTGATGAAACCTCATTCCTAGGAGAAACCGAGCACTTTGCTAGTCCTCCGCACACCTCCACCCGCCCCCTTGGAGAGCTCCTTTATGCTCTATTTTTAGTTTCTTGATTGCAAGTGAGAAGGGAGAATCAGAGTTCCTGGAAATGAGGAAATGGCAGTAACCAACCCAGAAAAAACAGACAGCAGCATGGGGGGTGGGGTTGAGCTCAGATTGGAGGCCAGAGGAGCAGCTGGGCAGCAGGGAATCTCACACTCCCCAGGGGTAGAAAAGAGGGAGGAGGGGGTGTCACCCACTTCACCTCCAGACCAGCACAGAAAAGGGTTCCCTAAAGCCAGAGGACCCTGAGAGGCACCTAGCCCAGCCCTCCTTCCCACCAGCTGGGCGTGGCAGGGCCGAAGCACCAGCTCCCTTCTCTGGCCAGGCACCAGGAGACCTTGCCCTCTCCCTGCCAGCGGGCAAAGAGCAAGAGGGCCCTCCCCCCAGCCCAGCCCAGGCCAGGCCAGGTTCAGCTCGAAGCCGCTAGGCCTTCCCTCCTTGGCGGGCCCTTGGCCTGCGCCAGATGCATCATCCCCGGTGGAGAGCAGTCAGGAGGCACAGGCAGGAGCTTACCCCCCTCCCCGCTGGGCGCCACACTCTTATCCTAAATGAATGAACTGGCAGTTCAGAACAGCGGTGCAATTGGCAGTTATTGCTGGCAGTTTATCAGTATTAACTGATTAGGCCCGGATGATGGATCCCCTGTCGCTACACCAGCCGTCCCACGTCCTGGCCACTGCACCCTCTACCACACCCAGGCAGTGCAGCCAGACTGGGCACCTTGGAGGCACCCTGGCCCTGCCTCTGCCTCCCGCCCACCTCAGCCCTTCTTTCCCAGGCTCCCCACTCCAGACACACCCCTCCCCCCAAAAGAGACAGATTTAAATAAATAAATAAAAATTCAAATGAGGACACTAAATCTCCCTGGCATTTAATTGATGATCATTATGCTTGGGAACCTAAACTCTTTTAATTTCACTGCGGTGCAGGAGGATGAGTTATAGAATTACAGTCACCAATTATCAATCACGCCTTTGCTCCCAGTCTCGGCTGCCCAGCGCTCGCCTCCCTCTCCCAGGCCAGGGGTTGAAGAAGCAAAATGATAACCTTGGAAGCAGGAGCTTCCCAGGGGAGACTGGGTGAACTCAGGGGGGTGCCCCCTGGGGTCTCTGTTTCTGTCTCTGGCTGCCATCACTACATTTCTAGCACGCCACCTTTCCACTGACATTTTTTTTTAAGCAGCAGAGAAAAGAAAACCTTTTTCATTTAGACCTTGGCGTTTCATTTTGTACAGGGTAAGATGTGCTAGTAGCTTCCGCCCCACACTGGCCAGGATTCCAGCAGCAACTCTGCCCCAACCCAAGCAGCTGCTGCCAGGCCCCCCTTAACAGGAGGCTGCCTGCTGAAGGAGGACTGAAGGGTCCAACGCAGGCCTGAGAACGTGGCCCCACTGTGCCCCACTGTGCCCCACTGCACTCCACGGCACCTCACTGCATGAGCTTAGGAGCTGGGGCTCCCCCACCAGGGCCTGATCCACTGTCTGTCCTTCTTCACATGAAAATAATAATAATAACTTGAATAATAATTTCCACCAACACTGTGAATGATTTGCATTTGTATAGAGCTCTGCAATTTACAAAATACTTTCATGTGCATTATCTCATTTGATCCTCCCAATAATCCTGAGAGAGGTGGTAGAGCAGGTATTTTTGTTATTCAAATGTTTATTCATTCATTCCTCTAACATTTATTGAGTTTCTACTTTATGCCAGGCCCAGGAGATACAAAGTCAAGAAAAAAGAAGGCCTCCTTCTTCAAGGAATTCACAGTCTACTGGGGAAACCGGCTCAGGGAGCAGAAAATTAAAAAGCCTAAGGAACCTCGTGTGCCACTTCCTGGGAGGAACAGGGGGCACAGAGAGGCTGAGCCACCGACTACAGCTGAGTGACAGAGCTGGGATCAGGCCCAAATCCACCACAATGGCCTGCTGGGCTTCACGGATGTGCCCCCAACCCTGCCCCCACACACAAATTATTACGTTGTCATTATTGTCTTCACCCGGCCTATTTTTTTAAGTGTCCATAAGAATTTATTTCAAGCCTTGGGTCCCCAAAATGATCTTCATTGGTAAAAGTCGGAGGTTAGGAGCAACAAGGTGGGAGCCTCTGACACCAAACTCAAGGTCAAGAGCACCGCCCCCATGCAGAGGGCTATGTGAATGAATGCAGAGGCCTGGTCCTCTCTGGGCGCCTGGCACCTGGAGGTCCTTCCTGTGAGATGCTGTGTGGAAGCTTCTGGTCAAGTTCTTATGGTTGATTGATGGGTGAACTGACTGGTTGGTGGTTCATAATACCCTGTTTTGTTCCAAAAAGGATTTGAGATGGAATAAGACAAGGCATCCTCTCCTGCAGGGGTGCAAGGAAAAGCTTGGCTTGCCCGCCAGTCATTGTTCTATTCACTTAACAGTCCCAGCCCCAGTGTTAGTCTATGGTGGAGGTCCAGTGCTCACAGCTCCTTAATCTCCCCAGGCCCTCTGACTGCAGGGTGGAGAGAGGCAGAATTAACCTTGGCCAGTGCTTGACTCAGCCCTACCTCCAAAGAGGTAGGTTCCCTGTGCTAGTGACTGAGGCAAGAGGCCACTCTCGCAGAGCCAGGCCAGCGACTTTGCCTCTTTGCAGAGTTCAGTATCTCCAAGAAGAGGTCCTGTAGGGATTGCAGCCTGGGTCAGAGCCAAGCAGTCTGCTGGCCAAAGCCAGGACAGCTCTATCCTGTCACCAGCTGACTTCCCTGGGCTCTGGGCCACTGGCCTCCAGCCCTGGGCCAGGCACCCATCCATGCCAGGGAGCCAAGCTGCGCTGGCATGGAGCAGCAGTGTGCCATTCTCCCAGGCCTTGGAGGGCTGAGATGGAAGCAGGGTACTGTAGAAATGATGTCTCCATCCTCAGGTGGTCCTGAAGACTGCCTTCCAAGCCACACTAGTTCCAGGGCCCATGTTCCACCAACAGAGAAAGCTCGCTTTCATCTCTGGCAGCTCCTGCCCTCCCGCCACTGCATCCCATTTCGTTCCCAAGTCTAACTGCATTCAAGCCCTGCCTCTGAGCTTTATCCCAGCCTGCCTTTTACACTGTTATCCTACACACATCTCTTCAACCTGCAAAACCTCAACTACCACCTCCTCTGGGAAGCCTTCCTGGCTGCCCCACCCACCAGCACACCAGTTACCTCCACTCCTCCAGCACAGGCTCCATCACCCCTTCTCACCCTGTGATAGACAGTCAGTCTCTCCCTCTCGCCACTCCTTCTCTGGGCTCTGAGCACTTTCGAGGCTGGCTTGTTTCCGTGGCTTCTGTGTCCTGGTGCTATGGCCAGGCTGAGCATGAACCACCAGCTGTGAAACTGAGTGTGAGCCCTGTGCCAGGGTGCCCAGCTCAGCCAGGGTGCCCGACTTCCTCAGTGTTAGCGCTGCAAGTCCTCTGCCCTCAGAAATCCCAGTGTTCCTGGCTGGCTGGCCAGCGGCTCTTCTCTGAGCCTCTCACTGAGGACTGAAGGTCACAGTCCTCAAATAGTGTGGGACCTGCTCTCAGGGCTGGTCTCCATGCCGTGAGTCTGCAGGGAGCAGGGCTCAGCTTGTTGTACAGCTTACAGGAGTGATTTTGACCAGACTGGTGGAGGGATTCGGAGAGTTCCAGAATGCATTCAGAGGACTGGGGCTTTCCAGAGTGGGCTCGCTGTGGAGGTTGTCTAGGATGAGGAAACTGAGGCCTGGAGAAACAGAAGGCCTGTCCAGGATGACCTGGGAGACAGACATTGTGGGGTGACATGGGGACACACGGGGAGTCCTAGACCATGACACGGGCTGCCCTGCTGAGCCACGCTTCTGCCCTGAGACCCAGAGCATGCCGGGCAGACCTGCCCCATCGCCTCCACCAGGCAAGGGGAGAAGCACGAGTGTTTCCTGAGCCCCAGGCTCTGGGCACAGCTTACATTCGCGTCTTATTTAACCCTCCCAACGAGCCTGTGTCATTTACAGACAGAACTGATGCCTGGAGACTTCAAACAATGTGTCTGCTGTCATCCAGTTCACGGCGCTGCTGGCTTCAAACCCACGGCCTCTGGTTCCAGAGCCCAAGCCCTTCCATGGAACCAAGCCCTGCCGCCCAGGCTCCTCCAGGCCCGGCTTCCAGGCAAATGCCAGGTGCGCCCTGCTGCGGAGTCAGGCGCTCAGCGCAGGGAAGGAAGGAGACAGAGGTGCAGCCTGAGGGCACCCACTCGAGGGAAGAGTGGCCAGCAGGGTGGGGAGGCCCTGTGGGCACCCTCCTCTGAGCCAGGCTCAAGGCCAGGACACAGGGCGGTGACAGTGTAACAGTGGAAGCTGCCTTGTTCAGATGACAGGCAGAGAAATGTTGCGGGAGGAAAGCAGAACAGAAAGAAACAAAGGAGGAATGGACAGCCTTCAGGGAGGGCGGGTGGAGTCCAGAAGGGGCATAGATCCCGATCGCCCCGGGCATGAGCTTCCTGCCACCTTCTGATTTCCTCCATCAACACCCCTTCAGCTGCTCTGTGGGCCTGCTCCCCAGGGTGCCTCACCCACTCAGGAGGAGCAGGGGCCTGTCCACCTTTCAGACCTCTATCCTCTAGCCTGCCCGGCAAGCAGCAAAGAATGAACATTTGCTTCTAGCAGAGCCCATAGAATGGCCTCACCTCAGGTCCGACCTGGTCCTGGCACTGGTCAGAGGCTCCCCCCACACCAGGAGCCTGCTGCTAGAGCCTGCCTAGCCCACAGCCCAGCCCAGCCCCGCGGGCCCACTGCTTGGCTTTGCCCTGACTCGTGAATGCAGGGTGGTGGCAGTGGATCAGCAAGGACAGGGCTGCCCGGCCCTCTGGGCTCCCCTCTCCTTGTGAGCCAGCTTCAAAGGTGACAGAGGGGCTCATAAGCCCCAGGAGCACCAGGCTGGCCCACCTGTCTTGCCCACCCCCACCTCTCCTACCCTATCTTCCTGGCCCAGACCCCCTATCTTCATTGCAGCCTCAAACAGCTGTGTTTCTAAAATGCAAAGTGCAGTTTCTCTCCTAATTACAAAAATAACAGCTGACAGACACGTGCCAGAACCACCACCACCACCCCCCCCCAGCTCCCCACGCTAACAGCCCCTTAGCACAGATCCCTCTCTTCGCTGCCCTCGCCATATATTTCATGGAATGGCCTCAAAGTGCTCTTGGGCTCCTCTCCCTCCTCCTTTTCAAGGAGACAGCTTTGTGAATCTGAGCAGGAAAATAAAGCCTTTTACTAAAATGTCACTCTGGGCGGGGGTTCTAATAGGCCATCGAAGGCTTGCTTTTTTTTTAAGTGTGATAAATTTGGCCTGTCTTAAAAAGACAGCTCAGTGTTGCTTATCAACCGTGATTTGACCAGATAGCCGTTTCAAAAAACAGACACTGGTCCTTTTATAATAAATGAAAGCAATAAAACCAAGAGCTGGGCCAGAACCGTAATTAAGAATTGGGAGTTGAAAGCAGTGGGTGTGCCAGTGGAGGGCAGAGTCAGTCTCTGAGCAGGAGGAGTGGGCTGAACCTCTAGCATCCTGGGGGCAGCACCCCATCCTAAGGGAAGGCGACTGTTTTGTTCCCCAGGGGGAGGTGGCCCTGTGTTCCACTCCCTCCTGCTTTCCCCCCTCGTTTTGGGAGAGCTCCTGCCTTGGACAGATGGGCCGGGGGTGGCAGGACGGTCATGGAGAGGCTCATCACCCACCGCCAATGCCCAGCAAATGCCTCTTTGAAATTCAGCTAGAAACGCCCTCCGTGCGCTGTCTGTACACAATAAACACCGGACTCGCTACTCCTTAAAGAGCTGTCTGTCTACCACAGTCTCCCTCTCATGCGGCTGTTCTGATCCCTTTTGGCTTTATTAAAACTGATTTTCTATTTGCACTATAAAAACAGATCTGATTATATTTCCATTGTCCCCAAAGAGAAGGCTCTCTCCTCTCTCTATCTCTCCCTCTCTCTCTCCCCTCTCTCTCCTTGCATTCCTATCTTTGTCCCCTCCCACTCTCCTTCTCCACTCCTTTCTCTTTCCCCCCCCAAAAAAATTCTTAATTATTCTCCCTCCTCATCCCTCTGTTATCCTCCCCCTACAAGGTTCCCATCACAGTTGCCATGGGGATGGCCATGGATAGTGCTCCCTGGGAAGGCAGCAAGAGGGACTCCACTCTGGGACGCTGAAGAGAGGAGCTGGGCGGGGGGCTGGGAGGGTCATCTGTGAAACCCCAGCCATCTCCCAACCACACTTTATGAGGAGTCTGCTGCTCAGGGAAACCCCTGTGCCTGGAGGGTCTCCAGGGCTGCCTACCTGCTCTGTGTGCTATGGTTCTGACAAAGCCAAGGTTCCAGGTTCGATCCTCCCCTTGGCCACTTAGTCCTTCATTGTGTTCAGGGTCCTGCTATAAGCCTGTCGCATGCCCAAACTGTGTGCGACGAAGGCCCCTGGAAGATGGGCCAAGAAGGGGACGAGGTGCCTGCCAGTTATATTAGCTGTCTTAGTAAACACAACACTTCTCCTTTTGCATTTTTACTTATCTCTCCTTGACAATAGAGACCTCATGTCAGTGTGACAATGACAGCTAGCACTCATTAAAGGCTCACTATGGAGTGCCCTGCTCTTCATCCTCCTTACACCAACTCTCCGAGGGAGACGCTGGCTCAGTGATGGGCTCCTGGGAAGAGGCGACTGGGTGCGCCAGCTCAGAGCCTGTGCGTGGGCCACTCCACACCCTGCCTCACCAGAAGAGAGGACCCTGGTTAGAGACAAGGCCCAAGTGCCCAGGGGTTCAGCAGAGAAAGACTCAGGCAGCAGATCTGCGGGCGAGAGGATGGGCTGCCACCCTGCCAAGGCCACCTCCCTTCAGTTTCCTGGCTCACAGGGTGCCACTGCCTCCAGGCCCGAAAATGCCAGCCAAAGCTTGGACCCACTCCCTCCCTGTGGCACAGTGGAGGCAGCCTGGCATTTTCAGCAAATGTCAATAATGAGAGCTAATATCAGTGGCAGATACCATGTGACTTCCCTCTACATCTCAGCACCTGTGCGTGCATCATCACCAACTCACTAACTAGGGAAGGAAAGAAGGAAGGAAGGAAGGAAGGAAGGAAGGAAGGAAGGAAGGAAGGAAGGAAGGAAGGAAGGAAGAGAGGGAGGGAGGGAGGGAGGGAGGGAGGGAGGGAGGAAGGAAGGAAGGAAGGAAGGAAGGAAGGAAGGAAGGAAGGAAGGAAGGAAGGAAGGAAGGAAGGGGAGCGCTTGCTTGCTTACTAGACAAAATCCTAAGAGGTACATTTCCTACCCAGCTGGGCTGTTCGTTCCAGTCTCAAAGGGCACTGGGCCCCTTGGACAGGGAGAATGGCAGATACTAACTTGCATACAAAGAGACCCCTTCCTTAGCATGTGCGACCTATTTCCCCACACTCAGAGGTGGCGTTCCTCATGAGAGCTGCCCAGCGTACCTTATCCATGCATCAGTCACACCATGCATTCAAGAGTTCACACATGTTTGTAACAATTTATACATGGTCACCTGGATCTGAGCCAAGAGATCCAGCCCCTCCAAGTCCCCCCATGACAGGCTCAGCTTCCCTCTCTACACCTCGACTAATCACTCTGGGCCCAGTGGTTGCCCACGAACCTCGCGCCAGGCCCAGGAAGCCATTAGGATGCCCACCAAGGCCCTGCCCTGCAATCCAGCAAAGGAGGTGCATTAAGCTCTAGATACCTATCCTCTGGCAGCATGGGGAGCTGCAGAGGAGCCATGGCCATCAGAGAGGAGGGCTGCGGGCAGGGGAAGAGAGCTGTCTGCTGGAGGGAGGGGAGGCCTCATGGAGGAAGAGGTTTGTGAACCCTGATCTTAAAAGATGGTTCTCATCTTGATGCTGAGAAACATAGAGAAGGCCCTTCTAAGTGAAGGAACAGCCAAATGATCTACAGATGTGGAAAGCCCCAGGAGCTTCGAGCTGCCTTGCTTCCCATGGCAGAGTGTGCAAAGGAGAGTCCACAGGAAAGAAAGCCAAAGGTGGGTGGGGCCGGAGCGCTGGGCTGTGATGGAGCAAGGGGAGCCCTCAAAGTAAGTGCCTTTCTCCTTCTCCCCACCCCCAGTCCAAATCCTCGTGGCCTGCAGTGTGCACTGGAAACCCACGCCCACCAGGGAGGCTTGGCCCCTCCAGAAGGCTCCTCCTCCAGCTGCTCTGCCTTCACAGTCACAGCCACACTGAGGGAAGCCTCTGGTCAGAGCTGCTCCGTCACTGGCATGCCTGCGTTCCCTGGCACCTGTGCTGCTCTGTGGCAGTGCCCTCCCTCCCACCGGCCCGGTTGGTTTCCATTGCTTTGTAATCCTGCTCATCCTCAGGAGCCAGCTAAGCCTTCCCTTCTCAGGAAGCCCTCCATCTCCCGGCCACTCCCCTCTGCCCGCAGCCTCCCTCGGTATCCTTCACCTTCACCTCATGTCACCACACAGACCTCTACTCACTTACCTCCTCACCACGCAGGGGCTGCTTCCTTATCTCTCCACTTACTGCCACTGGCAACGTGTGTGGCACATTTTGGGTGCTTGATGAATACAGCATCTGTTAAATGTGTAAATGAATGAACGAACTAATACTGCACCATGAATAACCTGCACCATCGCTGTGGTTTGCTACTTACCTTCTGGTGGACTCCTCCTTCCTCCAGTTTGCAGGCTCCCTAAGTGCTGGGGTCCTGCCTTCAGACCCTCAGCATTTCTCTCAGGAGAGCAGGAAGGTGAGGGCTGGGTGGCAGAAGCACACCTGCAGAGCAGGAGGCCAGTACCCACATTTTTGTCCAAAAAATAATAAATACATACATATATGCATACATATGTCAGTAAGGGTTATTTGCTTTGAACCGAATTCTGTGCTTAAAGTCTCAAGAAACTTCCCAGGAGCAACAAAGCCCTATCTTGGCATCCATGGGAAAGGCAGCCCCAGTCGGAAGTCTGTGGGAAAGGAGACCCCTGGCACCTAAGCCCGAGAGGGCAAGCAGGGTGTCTGCTTGGTTTATTCCCAGCTCCAGTTCCCGGCAGATAATAGCTGCTCAGTACACACTCACTGAAATAAATTGGATCATACACAGAAAGGCACCTTGAAAACTGTAAATACCACATAAAGGTTTCTTTTGATAACTGTCTGGATATAGGAGACTAAGCAAAAAAGAATGCGTTTTTTAAAAGGAGTGCTGGGTGCTCAGGGTTCAGAAGCACTGGGTTCGAGGGAAGACATTGCATGTGACTTCAGACATTTCGTGTGGAGCATGAGACTGAAGTAGAGATGTCCCACATCTGCTGGGTTTATGAGACTCAAGACTGGAAATGAACATCTGTGCATCTTGAAGAAAGAAAGAGTAGCTGCAAAAGGAGCTCCTATAGGAAGTCAATCTGGCAGCAGCGAAAGGAGGCGCTGGACGGGCCGGGGAAGGAAGTGAACCAATGGAGACAGAGAAGGGAGGTAGGAGTCAACCAGAGACAGTATGGATAGAAGGATGAAGAGAATGAGCAAAATTGTACTCACTTTTGGGGACTCTTGTCCTCTTTTCTGACAGCTTACATCTCTGCTTCCTCTCAGGACCAGAGCAAGCAGTTCCAGCCAGTCCTGGCCTCCTGCTCTGCGGGGCACCTCTGCCACACAGCCACACTTTCCCACTCTCCCTCTCTGCAGCCAGACCATCTGTGGGACCACATGGGCCCTAGCATAGCACAGGCTTTTTGCAAGGCTTCCCAAAGCCTCCCGTCCCTTACTCTCACAGGTTACAGATGAGGACCAGAGAGGGAATGGGAACCCTGGAAATCACACAGCTGGAGGGCAGAGCAGGACTAGATGCCAGTGTGTCCCAGGCCCGCCCGCCCTCCTGCATCTCCACCACAGTGTTTCCCCGCAAAGGAAGCAGAGGCCCAGGGAGGGGGAGGGGGGACATAACCCACCCAAGATTCACAGCTGGCCGGGATCCAGAGCCTGGGTTTCCTGTACACACTTGCTCCACTGCCTGGACAGGAACAAGTTGCCTGTCCACCTCCCAGATCTCCAGGCCTCAGTGACACAGTGCTCCCAGAGCAAGCAGACATGACCTCCCTGGCAGAGACCTGCAGGGAAGAGAGCTAGGGTTCAAAACCTGAGCACTCTCTTCAGCTGTGCCCCCCTGGACTCAGATCAGTTCCCTGAGGATGGGGTGCCTTTAAGGGCAAAGCACTTTTATTTCCTGAGCAGCCCCTGCTGAACTCCCTGCATCCACACCTAAAATCTGGGTCATTGTAAAGGCACAATTACATAGTCTTCACCATCCGGAGCTGCTGCTGCTTAAAAACCCCTGGCCCTCCTTGTCCTCAAGCTGCCAATTTCCTCATCAGTCTTTTATTTGTCTGTTTTGCTCATTTTTTTAAGCTGGTGGCAATTGCTATTTAAATTGTTTTGTAAAGTGTCTTTGCATTTACAATGCTGGCTGTCAGCAGCGCCACAATAGGAAATGAGATTTGGCATCAAAGGCAAAGATGCTACTAAAATACATTTTAATAAATATGTAAATCAATTAATCTATCAGCCATGCAGGGAAGGAGCTTCGGGAACACAGACAAGCTGGCTGAGAGGGAAGCGTTTGAGAGCATGTGGTCCAACGTGATGGAGGAACTCAGTGGGCATCAAACACAAGCGTTAAGGACACATCTGGTCCTGGAGCCCTGGCCTGGGCTTCCACCTTCCAACTCTGCATCAGCAGGCCTCCATGCGCTCTTGTCCCTGAAGCCCCAGCCAGGAGAGGGGACAGGGCCCATCAAGATACAGAGTCAGCTCCAGAGGTGAGAGTGGAAACCCCACAGCACTCCCAGGACCTCTCCCCTGATGCTGTGTCCTAAGAAGTAAGAGGTTAAGAAGTGCTGGAGAGGGGTACTAGTATGTCTGTACATTGGGCCATCCTGAAGGAGTAGCATCAATAACCGTCAGGGAGAAATGACAGCTATTTTCTCTTGAAGGAACGAGCCTGAGCTGCCACAGGCAGCTGGAGTAGCTGGGGAGAAGGAGCTGCTCGCGGGGGGAGGGAGCTGCTCACGGGGAGAGGGAGCTGACCAGAAGAAAATATGACTCAGGACAGTACTGAGAGGACGGAGAAGAGTCCTACTGGTGACAAGCTTTTGAAGCAGGAGACCAAATGCACATGGTGGCTGATGAGCAAGCTGGGGCTGTCTGGTGGCAAAGGGCTCACTACAGGGACCCTCGCTTTGTACCAAGCTGTGTTAAAAGTGGCATCAAGCTGGCCGATTGAATCTGAGCTGGCATGCAGCTCTAAGCCTTGGCTGGACACACTAACACCAGAGCCCCTCCAAGCTATGGTGCATGGTTTGCTAAAGAGGGTGCTCAGAGCTATGAAAAGGGCGTCAGCGTGGCCTCGGGCAAGTCACTTACACGCACAGTTGAGCAAGATGAGCTCTAAACTCAAAACTCTGCTTGGCTTTCCCCACCACTGTGCGCATGGACACAGTATCTTCTCATTAAAGTAACCAGTGCCCTGTGGCCGTCAGCAAAGGTTGGCCTGACCCTGACAGGGAAGGGACTGACCCCTGGAAGTGCGAAGACTAAGTGGACCCACCTGAGGGACCTAAACACCGCCTCCCCCCCCCCCGCCCCCCGCCCAGAGACCAGGATATGAAAAGAGTGATGGACACACCCAAAAGAAGCCGAAGGACCAGCCTCAGCTCCTCCCACCCCCTTCCTCTGTATCTGCTCCCCTCCCCAGCCCCATCACCTCCCTGGGAGATCTAAGCCCTCTGATTGAAGACCTGTCTGACTCCCAAATTACCTCGTTTTTTAAACTGCTGCCACCTGGCTACACTGGCGCCCTTGCATGGTCCCGTGAGCACACAGAAATGCATGCCTTCAGGCGCCTCTGTATACATTGCTTCGTGCCTATGACTGTGTGGGTGGGCCTCTGCTGCCCAGTGAGTTCACATTCAGCAGGGTATGTGTGTTGGTCACATATGTGTAGACATGTGTGTGTCAGCAGATTTGAATGTGTGCACTGGGCCCTGCTTTGAAACACCCCTGTGGCCAACCAGTTGCATCCAGCAGAGGCTGGAGCTCAGTCCTGAGGCAGGAGTTGGTCTCCTTGCTCCCTGCCCTGGGGGAGCCCTGTCCCAGGCTGCCTGTCACCACTGCTGTCACCCTTGTCTGCCTTCCCACCTCACTGAGGCTGTGCTGAATAGGGCGGTGCTGAGTGTGGAACTGTAGGGGCCACTCAGCCTCCACTAGGGTCTCTGCTCAGTCGCGCTGACCCTCTACATGTGACAGGCATAAGATTGGGGGAGCATTTGTCCAAAGATTCCTTCTGCTTTTCTAGAAAGATCCAGGACTCATCCCAGGTGCCAAGCAGTGTGTCCCTGGCCCTGCTGCTCCATCTGTCCCCACCCCACTGGCCACATGCCGCTGTTGGGAGGAACTCCTACAAAAGCAGGCCCCATACCTCCCGTGTTGTCTTGTGGTGGCTCCCACTCCCATCTCCAGACGCTCGCATGACCCAACCGCTCTGAGGGAACGGTTGCCAAGGCTTCCTCTGCAGACTCTACCCTCACCTCCCACCGCACCCTCACACTCCAGCAGCCACAGGGCCACACTGCTCACACCTCCCACCTCACCCTCATACTTCAGCAGCCATAGGGCCGCACTGCTCACACCTCCCACCGCACCCTCACACTCCAGCAGCCATAGGGCCGCACTGCTCACACCTCCCACCGCACCCTCACACTCCAGCAACCACAACGCCGCACTGCTCACACCTCACGCCCTTGCTCATGTGCCCCTCTGCCAGAGGGAGACCCCCTCCGACCCAGTGACCCCACTTCTGCTCATCCTTACAGGCAGCGTCAGGAACCTGCCCCCCTCCCCACACCTGGCGCAGCAGGCGGATCTGCCCTTGTCCTCCCCTCTCGTGGTCAGCACCGTCCTAGTCACTGTGGAGATGCCAGCAGGGGTGCCCGCGGAGTGGCCGGCTGGCTCTTGGGTTGCCTTACAGGAGCTGGTTGAGGGGAGTGGCTCCCGCAGTTGCAGAAGCTATAATGCTGGGCGCTAGCATACCCAGCTCTGGTATTCGGTCCTTCAAGCAGCTGGCACCCACACTTCGATTGTTAGGCAAAGTTGCTCTCAAGTTCTCTCCATGAAACAGCAGAACAGAAGCTCCTGCCTCCTCTCCTGGAGCACAGCCCTGGAGCACCCCCACAGCCAGCCCAGCATGTAGAAAGCATGTAGTAAGTATGCAGTAAGCATACCCTCTTATTCTGAGGTTCCAGGGCGGATTACTTCCTAGCCCCTCCCAGTACTCAGTCCCCTAGAGGGAGATTTTCCATGCAAACCCACCATGGGAGCCACATCCCAGCCACCACCTGTATGGGGTTCACATCCTCTGGCTCTTACACATGTTCCTGCCCTAAGCATCCCAAGGCCATCCCAACCAGGGACAGCCCTATGTCCCAGCCGCTGAAATGGTTCCAACCGGCCGATCCTAACCTGCTTGTCTTGCCACACCTGTTTCTTCCCACAGAAAGCACAGTACCGGCTCTAGCCCAGGGCTCCCCTGGCTCCCTCGCCTCCTGCCCAATGCGGGTGTTTCCCCTTGTGGCCCATGCAACAAGGCACAGAGAAATGTCACAAGCCAGCTTTTCAGTGACCATCATCTCCTGATCTGCTGGCCTCGTCACACCTAAATAACAACAAAACCTACATTTTAAAACAAAGCATCTTTTCCTGGGACCCGGAAAGATGAGGTCACATCGGCCCTTTATATGTTAATGCTCTGCCCACAAATACAACAGTCGCTGGGATTTGCCTTTTATTCAAAGGTCATCTTTATGCCCCAGGGCACACAGCACAGTGCCTGGCACACAGAGTGAGTGCCAACCTAGGAGCATCCTCATGGGGCAGCAGCGTAAGGGTCCGTTCAGAACTGATGCTGACATTCGGAACTGGATGGGGCCATTCCTTACTGAGGACCACTCCCCCTCCTCGCCCCTCAGACTGCTCTCCAACAGACACATTGACCCCCAGTTCTGGATAAAAGATGCAAAAGTCATAGCCACGTCTGCTTGTGTGTGGATTTATTTGTGATGATATCTTTTATTTTTGTTCCCCAGCACCTAGCGCATAGGAGGTACTCGGTGATGTTTATGAATGAAATAAGTGTTCTGAAGTTTTGTGCATGTATCTTCCAAAATATGTTGGGAGCATCTCAATGGCAAGAGTATAGTACCATCTGCATCGTTGGGATGCTTCGCCCACCCAACCCCAGCTCGCTGCTAGCTGGGCGCTCAGAGGGCCCGTGTGGCCATACATGCTGACTATCCAACTGTCCAGCTATCTGGTCTCCCCATGGCCCCAAACATACTGTTGGTCTAGCTCCTCATGGCTCCCTCTTCCCAACCCTGAGGGTAATGCCATTTCTGGGGAGACTTCGAAGCACCAACTTTATTAAGATTGATTTGGCCTGTCGCCATTCTGACAGGTCCAAAAGCAAACACGGCAAGGCCATGGGGGAGATTTGGTCATAATTACCATCTTTAATTACTGCTAAAACATCAATTGCTCTTGTTCAATTAGCAGTGCGGTTTCAGGCATGGCAAACTTCGCAATACAAAATAAGCTGAAAATTGATTTCTGAACACTTAATGCGGATCTGAAATTGCAAACCTGATAAGGTTGTCATAGAAGAGTCAGCGTGGCTGAGGAGGAACTTTGCAGGGCTGTAATTGCCTTGGTAGGAAGATTAATAAGTTGTATACTTACATCTTGTTCATCAAGTAGGAGGCACTCATGGGGAGAGCCCAGAGCAGTGAGTGGGTGTAAGGCATGAAGGCAGAGGGAGGGTGTTAACAAGGACAAGGACAATTAGGCAAGGGAGAGCAGCAGCCTGCACCCAATGCCCCGTGAACAAGGACAGGGCCCTCTAGGATGCCACAAGGGAGGGCCTGGCTGCCTGGGATGGCTGCCAGAGAGCCAACCTCTGCAGAGCAGGCAGGTGGGAAAGATGCCCAGGCTCCAGCCACCTCCACCTTACCTCCACTTTTCCTCTGAGCCCTGGTGAAGGACCCCTAAGGTCAAACTCTTTAAAAGTACATTGGCCCCTGGCAGAGCTTCCTCTAGTCAGGCCTCCTAGCGAGGAAAAGAGTTGACTGTGATGGGCAAGAGAGGCAGCAGGGGCACCAGGCTGTGAGGGCTGTGCTGCTCTCACTCTCTTACTTGGATGCCAGGGTCTTCCTGCCGTGGGCTGAGTGGATTTCTGGGTGCATTTCACAGAACAGTGGGCGGGGGCATTTTATGAACTACCACGTCTCCACAGAGTGTACAATTGCTATTATTATTGTTATTATTATTACTACTATTATTATTGCTATTATTATTCTGGGCCTGTGGTGGTTAATGTAGGGGCACAGTCAAAAAATATGAACAGGCAAAAAAATATATGAACACCTTGGGAAAAGCCCCCCTCTCTCTGAGCCCTGTCATTTAAGCCGAGGGGCAGGAAGAAAATATCCCCTTGTCAGCTTATAAACATCTACTGAGCTCTGGTGTTTACCAGAAACTGGGCAAAGCACTAGATAGATCAATCAATGGATTAATGGATATGTGTGTGTGTGTGTGTGTGTGTGCGTGTGTGTGTGTGTGTGTGGATTGATGGAGAGAGAGAGAGAGAAATTGTCACATTTAATTTAATCCTCTCACAGCACTAAGGGGTTGGTATGTACATTCTCTGGATGAGAAAAACAGCAAGATTAAGTAACTTACCCGAGTCACACACCTAGTAAGCGTGGAGTTCTCTCTGAGGTGAGGGACAGTACTCTGCAGCTCTGGTCTCTGGCCCTTTAAGCCTGCTTGGTGCCTTGCACTGGACTGT
Organism: Corynorhinus townsendii; assembly: GCA_026230045.1. Classification (NCBI taxonomy): domain Eukaryota; kingdom Metazoa; phylum Chordata; class Mammalia; order Chiroptera; family Vespertilionidae; genus Corynorhinus; species Corynorhinus townsendii. The sequence goes on from JAPDVU010000008.1 coordinate 82,241,741, forward strand.
GCTGGCCCAGGGCAGACAACTGGGACCAGAAATGTCCTTGTCCAACCTACAGAAACTGAGACAGACACCCACCCAACCTGCCATGCCCTGCACAGGCCAACAGGTTCTGAGCAGCAAATAGGACCTCAGGAGACTGGCTAATGCCAGCTTGGCTGGAGCCAGCCTAACCAGGCGCTTTCCTTCATGACCTTGGTCCAGCCCATGGCCCCTGGGTCCAAGATTCAGCTCAGGTCAACAAAAGTGTATTGAGGACCTTCTTGCCCAGTCTAAGCCAGAGACAGAGAGAAGGCCCTCCAGACACGCCTCTCTGGTGCGGGGAGGTGACAAGGGACGGTCATCAGTGTGAGCCATGCAAACAGGTGAGTGAGGGACTAAGGCCCAAGAGAGGGAGCAGTGGGAAACGGGTGTCCAGGACACGGAGGCGTGAAGGGCATGGTCTGTTCAGGGGCCCAGAGATGTTATGTGTCTCGAGCTCGGGTGACGGGAGCTGAGGCTGAGTTGGGCAGGCCGATGAGGATGGGCTGGGGCCCTGAACAGAGGGTTCAGCGTATGTGCCACCTCCTCCTGTGTCCTTCCGTGGCGCTCTGAGGGTGCTCGCTTAAGTCCTCTTCTTAGGAGATCACCAGCTGTAGCTGGATGAGGGCCCAGCTGTATGACCTCATTTTAACTTAATTTCCCCTAAAGACCTGCTTCCAAATGCAGTGACATGCTGAAGTCCGGGGGGCTATGACTTCAACATACAGATGGGGGGGGGGAGACACACATATGACGCATAGCAGAGGGACAGCAGGTAACAGGACTGGAGAAAAAGGGCGGTTGTTGCTGGGATTGGGCAAGACGTGGTGAGGCCCGAGTCAGACCAATGACTTCAGTGGCCCCCAGCGCCCCCCCAAAAAGGAAGGCGCTTCTTGGAGAGCTGCAGTGCGGAGAGAGGAGAGAATGGCATGGGAGCAGCTCAGAGTGGCGCGTGCTCACAGGATCAGAGGCTGGGTCACCACTCCACAGGCTTCTCTAAAACACTGCTCTCCGGGACTCCCTGGGACACGCAGTGTGCACATCTCCAAAGCAAACAGACATGCGCTGCCGGCCACGCACCCTGAGGACATCTCCACGCCGGTTGGAGCTGTGGTCAGCCGATTGGGGAGGACGCCGGCCAACGTCAGCTCTGCGTTCTAGGCCCTTCTCTGTGGCTTTGAGAAAGTTACTCTCCGTTAAAGAAGAGGGTTGAACTAGGCTGCCTTTAAGGTACTTTCCTCTCTGATTCCCCGCAATCCTAGACTGCAGAAGAGCAGAGTGGAACAACAGCCGTGGGAGTAGCGAGAGGCCAGAGGAGATTGGGGTGAAATGAGAGAGGACATATGGACATACTAGTAGATAATAGAATTATTTATGTGCTTTGAGTAAGCAGAAATTAGGAGTAAACAGAAACTATACGCTAAGCAGACCACACGAAATAAAGAAAACATCTATAGAACTTCTGGTTGGTGTTTCTCACTCTAAAAGAAAAATAATTCTCTTGAAAATCACCTAGAAGCAAAAGGAGAATAAGAAACAAGCCCCTTCTTAGACAAAGCTGGCAAAGGCCTATAGGCAGAGGGTGCAGACCGACGCCTCTTAGGCTGCTGTGGCGCAGACCTCAGCAGGAGCCGGCAAATCCAGCCCTCCAAGGGGGCCACAGCCCAGGGTCAAAGAAAGAGCACTTGTTAGGGAGGAAAGGACAGGTATGTGGGTTGAACTTATTTACCATGAAATAGAAGCAGCAGAGGCGGCCTGATGAGGAATCATGGGGAGAAGCCATGTTTGCAGGAAGCGGTCTGGGGAGGGGGTGGCGAGGCTCCACATTGCGAGCACATCTGCAATGTCATTGTCAGGTGGCCAGAGGGAAGTCAGAGCAAAATGTCTCACACACTCGCAACCCGTAGGCAAGTCCTGGTGGGGAGGCCATGGCCATGTCCCCTCCTCCACTCCAGAAGCTCACGCACAGCTGGCACAAGCAGTTGCTTCATTCAAAGATGAATAATCAAAAAGAAACCACCATAGAAACTATACAGCGAATATACTGCAATGTAAAAAGGAGAGAAATAGAGGGGAAAATAGGAGGATAAAACCACTCACCCCAGCCAGTATGGCTCCATGGTTGAGTCTTGACCTATGAAATAGGTCACGGTTCAATTCCAGGTCAGGGCACATGCCCAGGTTGTGAGCTCAGTCCCCAGTAGAGGTCGCGCAAGAGGCAGCCAATCAGTGATTCTCTCTCATCACTGATGTTTCTATCCATCTCCCTTCCTTTCTGAAGTCAACAAAAATATATTTTTTAAAAAACACCAGAAAAATGCTGCCAGGGGAAAAATGAGCAAACAAATTATCGTGAAAATTTTTTTAACTTAATGAAACAATTTTTTTCTACAAACCAAGGGCACAAAAAGGGATCCAGATATTCAGAAAAAAACACATGTCAAGACAAGCAAAGGATATGAGTCATAAAAGGCTAGAGCTCAAAAAATAACTGAAAGAAAAACATAAAACCAACCATAGACACTATTGAAAGCATAAGAAATTATATAGAAATGGTGACAAAAAATAGAAGTTAATAGGACATTTTAAAAAATGAGAGAGAAAATGGCAGTATGATAAACAAATGTATATGTAATTCATGTCCCCACAAAGAGAATTGATGTTTAAAGATATGATTTAAAAGAATTTCAAAATAAAAAAGAACTAAATCTACAGATTAAAAATGTCTATTGTGTCCCAGGAAAATACTGGCAACGAATGATCAAATCTAAGATTTCAAAGGCAAAGAATCCTCTGGAACACGCAGCCCAAAAAGTCAAGTTGCCTCACTGGGAGAGAAAAAAATATTAGATAGCTTCAGACATCACCACAACATTATCCGATGCAAAGAAATAACAAGTGTGACCAAAGATGCTATATCCAGGCAAACTGCCAGTTAAGTACAAAGGCAGCATTTATGAACATGCAAGAACATGAGAACATCAAACTCCTGAACCTGAAGAATCTACAAGAGGATAACTTCAGGCCAATCAAAAGACAAGTGGGAGAAAGTACAGTAGAACAACTGGGTGACACCAATAAGCCCAGGTACCTGAAACTAAGCCCAAGACTATGGCAACTATGGTTATAGAACCAAATACAAAGGTCATAATGCTTGATAACATAGACACTTTATAACCAGCAGAATTGGGCTGAGGGAAGGGAAGAGAAGGTAGAAAATAGTGTTTGTATGCTGATAACATTTTTCTTTATATCCAAAGACATTTAAAGCTAATAAAGGACGTGATAGACATATATGAATGTTTAAAGATAGAAAAGAAAAACATTATGAAAATTAGTGATAATATATCAACTAAAATAAAGTGGTGGGGAGAGGTTGGATTCAGGGGAAATTTTGTAATTCTTGGAGAAAGTGGTTAATAGATACTAAGAAAAAATATATATTTATACAAAAGGTAACATCTTGGGAGAAATAAAAGCCTTTAGGTTATTAGAAGAAATACACACATAAAAAAAAACCAACCAAATAAAACAGGATATGGGGTAAAAGACTAAAAACAAATGAAGCAGCAATAAAACCAGAAAGTAGAACATAAAACATGATTTAAAAGAAAAAAAACTAAGAACAAGCATATCTGTCATATTAATGTATGTGAATGGGATCATTTTACCTGCTAAAATATTTTTATTCTCAGACTGGCCTAAATTTTTTATATATCTTAAAACACAACTACTTAGAGGGGTTGAGAACAAAAGAATGAACAAAGATATAACATGCAAGCACAGATGAAAAGAAAGAAAGGAGCACACGTTTGTAGCTGAGAAGATTAAATCCAGGCAGGGCGCGGAGACGCAGAGGACACACTGTAGTGAAAGGGCTCCATCTCCAAGGACAAACATTGTACTTCAAATATCATCATATCATCCTTCTAAAGGCACACTGCAGGATAAACAAGGAGAAATTAAGTGTATTCATAATCTGAGATCACAGGTGACCACCCTGCCCAAGACAGAGGCCAACAAAAATAACTAAGGAGATAAACAGCAAACAATCAAATTAGCGAAGCGATTCTAATTGGTCCTCTGAAAACAGTACCTTCAGTACCCTGAAGACAGAAAGTACTGGCTACAAGGGCAACCTCAATGTACTCCCCAAAATAGGGACAATACAAATACTATTCTGACATTATAATACAATAAAATTAAAGTTTTGAAATAAAATCCTTCTCACTCAAAAATGCTAATTTTTTCTCTTGAACAGCAGTTGGACAAAGAGGACATCAAAACTGAAATTGGAAAATAACTTTAAATAACCCAAGTGACCTATGCTATGTCAGACCTATGCTAAAAGAATGTTCATCAGTGAAAATGAAAGTAAATAATTAAGCATGCAATTCAAGAAGTTAGAAAAAAACTAAGGAAAGTAGAAGGAAGACATGCGTTATATGAAAGCAGAAAACAATTTAATTTAAAATTGTACAATTAATATATATAGATCCAAGACATGATTCTATTTTTTTAAATAATAAAGGTAATAGGAGAGATAAAACATTAACTAACATTATTAAACCAAAGGGAGGAAACAGAAATACTCAAAGTAATTATAATGGAAAAATAATCATAGAAACTGATCGATTTAAAACATAGTGTGGCCTGGCCAGTGTTGCTAAGTGGTTGAGTGTCGACCTATGAACCAGGTGGTCACATTAAATTCCTGGTCAGGGTACATGCCCAGATTGTGGGCTCGATCCCCAGTGTGGGGTGTACAGGAGGCAGCTGACCAATAATTCTCTCTCATCATTGATGTTTTTATCTTTCTCTCCCCTTCCTTTCCTCTCTTTGAAATCAATAAAAATATATTTGTAAAACATAGTATGACACTGTTTTGTTTATATAAAATAATTTGAGAATGTGGATAAAAGGAAACATTTAAGAAAAATGTAAGTTGCCAAAACTAACCATAGTGAAGTTAATCTAATGGATCGATTGCTACAGAAAATGAAAGACAATTGTCAAAGAGATGCCCCCACCAAACGAGCACCACGCCCAGAGAGTGTCTCAGGAGAATTTTAACATGCCTTTAAGAAACAGGTAGTTCTGATGTTTTGTAAATTTGTCAGAACATACAAAAAAATTACCATGTTTTTTTTGGAAAGTAGTATAACAGTAACCACAATGAGATATCACCTCATACCTGTCAACAAACAAGAGTTGGCAAGGATGTGGAGAAAAGGAAACCCTCATGCACTGTTGGTGGGAATGCAAATTGGTGCAGCCACTGTGGAAAATAGTATGGAGTTTCTCCCCCCCCCAAAAAAAAATAGAACTGCCCTATGACCCAGTGATCCCACTTCTGGGTCTTTGTCCAAAGAAACCCAAAACACTAAGAATATTCCACCCTTATGTTCACTGCAGTATTATTTTCAATAGCCAAGATATAGAAGCAACCCAAGTGCCCATCAATAGACCAATGGATTAAAAAAATGGTGGTACATAGTATATGCAACGAATATTACTCAGCATAGAAAGATTAACATTTTACCATTTGCAGCAGCATGATTGTCCTAGAGAATATTATGCTAAGTGAAATAAGTCAGTCAGAGAAAAACAAATGCCATATGATTTCACTTATATGTGAAATCTAATGAACAGAATAAACAAACAAAACTGAAACAGACACAGAGAACAGATCGATGATAGCCAGAGGGGAGGGTGTTAGAGGGATGGGTGAAAAAGGGGAAGAGATTAAGGACTGAAAATGGGCAGGTACTTAATAAACATGGGGATGTAAAGTACAGCATAGGGAATATAGTCAATGATATTGTGGTGACTATGTATGGAGCCAGGTGGGTGCTCGGGATAACAGGGGAGCACTTTGTGGGATATATGATTGCCCGACCACTAAGCTATACACCTGAAGCTGGTACAAAACCATGTTGAATGTAAACTGTAATTAAAGATAAATAAATAAAATAAGATGAATGGATTGAAGATAAAAAAGAAATACCAGAACAATCAAAACCTGACCAAGAGCACAAAATGAAACAATAGCCTACTGTCACTTATGAATAGCACAACAAAATTTATAAAAAATATTAGAAAACAGAAATCAGGGTCACATTAGAAAATAATGGGCATGTGGAGTTTATCCAGGAATTTAAGAATGATTGAATATTTAAAAATCATTTTATAATTCATTATATTAATAGATCAAAAGAGAAAAATCACATATATCATTCTCACAGTGGCTAAAAAGACATTTGAAAAATTCACACCCATGCATGATTTTGTAAAGTGTCATATAAAATAGTAATGGGTGGATAAGTTCTTAATATGATAAAAGATGTGTTTAAGCAATAGCCACATTCATGGGGAAGCACTAGGAGCATTCTCATTAAAGTTCAGCCAGGAAATATAATATCTCCACTATTATTTTATATTGTTCAGTGGTGTGAGGATTGCAAAGGAGAAGATAAAATTATTATCATTTTTAGTTGATGTAATTGTTTACTTGGAAAACTCAAAATAATTGACTAAAAATATTACAAACAACACCAAAGTTTATTAAGTTGGCTGGTTATAAAATTAACATATAAAAATATGTATACAAACAACCAGTTAGATGATACAATGGAAGAGACTCCATTTTACCAGTATAATAGCAGCAGAAGACCAGGTGCAAAGGAGTAAACCAAGAGGCAAAGATCTAAGAGGATAAAAACCTGAAAACATGACGAGGCACCAAGAGAAGGCCTGGATAGGATGATTCAACATCACAGAAGCAGACCCTGCCCTTGTGTTAAATACACAGATTCAATCTAATCTTGCCCTCAAAAACCAACAGAGTTGGGATTTGTCTTTTAATTTTGTTTAATTTTAATCTTTTTAACTAAAAAGATGACTCTGAAATAATCACCTCTAGGAATAAATAAAATATGAAGTGACCAAGATATAATAATGAAAGCACCATAGGACATGGCAAATCCAGAGGAGCAAATCAATGGGACAGAAGAGACACCAAGACGCCTTTCAAAAGGGCAAAGACGGAATGTTTCAATAAATGGCATTTAGCCACCTGGGGAGCTGTTTGTGGAAAAAAGAAAGTAAAGTTGGATTCCTATCTCACACCTTATACCAAATCAACTCAAGAAGAATAAAATACATTTTTACAAAATGAAACCATAAAATTCAAGGAAAAAATGAGAGAATTTTACAGTTATAAACTTGGAGTAGGGTAGACATTTTAAAAAACCCAGGCTCATTTATAAAAAATTGATTAATTGAACCCTATAAAAATCAAATCAGCTAGTTTGTGATTGGTGGGGTGAAAACAGCATAAACAAAGCCAAAAAAAGATGATAAACTGGGGGCGAAAATGTTTAAAAACTATATTATAAACAGTTACCTTTCCAAAAGGAGAAAGAAGATCGTTAAATCAATGAGAAATTGGACAAATGATACAGACATTCATCTAAAAAGATCTGGCTCTCAAAAATCTATCTAATAATAGAATAATATGCAAATTGGTTGGGACGCCATCATGTAACGACCAATCAGCAGGCTGAGTCCCTGCCCCCTGAGCTGGCCCAGAGACATGAGGCTCACATCCCTATCCCCCTGCACCAGCCCAGGGGTCCACAGGCACATGGAGAGGGCCCTTCACTGCAGGCCCGGCTGGGGGTCTGCAGGCATGCAGAGGTCCACAGGCCTCCACCGCAGCCTGGCCCAGGGATGGGGCCACAGCGGGGCCTCTGTGCACCTGTGCCAGAGGTCCACAGGCTGCCCCTGGCTCCAGCCTACCTCTTTGGGGCAATCCATCGAGGAGCCCCTGATGGGTGGGCGGAGCCTACCTCTTTGGGGTGATGGATCACAGGGCTCCCATACTGTGACTGGGCACAGGCCATGTTGGAGGACCCCCTCCCCCCCGCCCACAGCCCCAAGTGCACAAATTTTGTGCACCAGGCACTAGTAAATACATCAATCAATCAATCAATGGGTCTGGCTCTCAAACCCAGGAAAAGATGGTTGCCCTCACCTGTCATAAGAAAAAGTGGTAACATTAAGACCCATTTTTATCTCACATATGTTCAAAGGTCAAAACAGTGCACATCCTTGTGTAGGAAAGGGTATAGAGACATGGTTGTTCAGGGGGTTCTGCTGATAGAAACATGATTTGATAAGATCTCTATGGGGTGTCACTAGCTGGAACTTCTGACTCTGGATTAGTTTCTTACCCTGAGACGTCCTAGCACCATCTCCTAGGATTATTGTCAGAATTTAAACATAGCACATCTCCTGGCATTATTGACAGAATTTAAAGGATGGCATATGCACCGAGCACAGTGCTAAGCACAGTCACACTGGCGCCCTCTCAGCATGGTCCAGCACTGCTTCCACCTGGTTGGTTGACTCAAAGGATGTTCCAGCCGCACCAACTTGTCCAGAGGCTCTGCCCACTCTTGCTAAGAGCTGGAGCAGGGAGCTGGTATCCAGCTTCAGCAGGGATGTAAAGAGCAGAGAGTGGGCCCAGGAGCTGCTTTGGGGGGAGAGGAACAGCTGCTTCTGGGATGAAGAGGCCTGTACTACCAGGATTGTCAGGACAAACGATGCTTCTGACTTTCCCTGGGTGAGAGTGAGCCACGTGGAAGGGAGAGAGCCATCTGGAGCCATTCAGTACCCTACACACAAGGGGTCCTGGGAGGGCAGCCGGTCTCCAACAACAAGCAGACACCCACTGGGTACAAAGGGGGAACTCTGAGAAGGGAGGACAGCCAGGGTTGGCCCATGGAAGAAGCTGCAGCCACAGAGGAGCCAGTGAGGAAGCCACAGAGCAGTCTGCTTCCCATCTGCTGGGCCTAGAGCGCCCAGAGCACCCAGAGCTCTGTAGGAGAGTCCTCATGCAGGTGGAGCTGCTGAGAGGAAGGGGAATTAGAGCTCACATGGCTGTTAGCTGGTGAGGGAGACTGGGGACAGCTGTTGCTCCTTTCTGGTGCTGGGCTCGAGGTCACTATACTAGGTCATGAAGCAAGGGAGAGCCAGGACACATTGGAGCCTACACCAGTCTCTCACTGCCTCAACCTTGACCAGCTGTGGAAGAGCTAGAGTCCTGGCTACACACACACACACACACACACACACACACACACACACACCCCTGGCCCAGGAATCACACACGCGCGCGCACACACACACACACCTGGCCCAGGACTTAGACACACACACATACACACACACATACACACACACACACACACACACACACACACACACACACACCTGGCCCAGGACTCAGACACACACACACACACACATACACACACACACACACACACACACACACACCTGGCCCAGGACTCAGAAAGCTGAGGGGGCACCAGTGGGATCTGGGTGCCCAATGAGGCAGGCAGTGGATTGCCGCCAGTATAGGCGAGGTACAGTGGCACCTGGGCCCAGGTAGTGACCATTCCAGCATAATGGTCACTGCTCTCCTCTGCCTTCTAAATCTTGCCCAGCTTTCTCTTGTGGTAAATCCTAATCCAGAATCATCCAGGGAAAGGAATTCTGGGGAACTCAGTTTTAGCTCAGCTAGGGTGATTATAAGACCCACCCATGTCTCTGACTGCATTGTCAAGTAAGAAGGCTCTCTCCCCCCACCTCCCACACCTGGGCAATGCACCTGGCACCTGGAGCAGCGCAGGCTGGAAAGGAGAAGCAGGCAAGCAGCTGGAGCCACCGCCCTCAATACCCAACCAGAAATCAGGTGCTAGTCGCAGTAACAAGCAAAAATATAGAGTAGCTGGGAAGTAACCTACCCAAAGGTGCAAAGGACTTTTACACAGAAAAACATGTGGACTGTTAAAGAGTACACAGAAGACCTAAATACATGGAGAAAATTACTCCCAAAGTAAACTACCAATTCAGCACAGTTCTGAACAAAACTCAAGCAGGATTGCTTAGTTTTTAGTTTATTATGAATTAATCTGAATATTTTTTCTGTGTATTTGATTTCCTCCTTAGGGAAATGCCCATTGATACAACTGTCTTCTTTTTTAAGAGTATCACTGGGTTTTCCTGATTTGATGAACATGTTATTAAATTTACAACATTTTTCCTGTCAGGTTTGTAAAAAATGTCTCCAAGCTTGTTGATTGCCCTTGAATTCTGTTTATACTGTTTGGACAGTTAGGAGTTTTATGTTTTAATGAAGTTAGGTCTGCCAGTTTGAGTATGATTTCTTCCATTAGTTTTAAGGTTAAAAACTGAAATCAGATATTTATTCTATTTTTATTATTTAATTTTTATAGTTAACTTCCTTTTTAATGTTTTTATTGATTTTAGAGAGAGAAAGGGAGAAGGATGGAGAGGTAGATCAGCTGCCTCCTGCATGGCCCACACTGGGGATCAAGCCCACAACCCAGGCATGTGCCCTGATCGGGAATCGAACCGATGACCTCTTAGTTCATGGGTTGACACTCAACCACTGAGCCACATCAACCAGGCAAACATCTTTTTTATGGAGGTATAATTCACATATAACATATTAGTTTCAGATGATGATTCCATACTTGAACTATAGCAGGTTGTGAAATGATCATCTCAAAAAGTCTACTTAATATCCATTTCTATACATGCTTACAAAATTTATTTCTTGTGATGAGAACTCTTACTTATTTTACAACTGGAAGCTTGTACCTTCTGACCTCCTTCACCCATTCCCCCACACAGTAAACTTCTTTATCCATATGGAATTTCTTCTTCTTCTATTATGATAGGAGATATGTATCTGAATGTACGTCTGTCTGTCTTCTCGCCACCCACACCACCTTCTCATTTTCCCCAGCAAATTGTATTTATAACTAGTATAAATTTATAACTAGTATTTATAAGTAGTATAATTTTGCATTATCTTAACAGCTGGCAACAGAATTCCTCTTAGGAGACAATGTCACTGTTCAGAAGATTCTTTTGATAAATGTGGAATACAGGTGAACTCCCTGGAACACAGACTGGTGCAGCCACTGTGGAAACAGCATGGAATTTCCTCAAACAAATCATAAATGGAACTGCCTTATGACCCAGCAATTCCACCTCTGGGACTATATCCGAAGAAACCTGAAGCATTAATTTGAAAGAATATATGCACTACTATGTCCATTGCAGCGTTATTTACAATAGTCAACATTTTGAAGCAGCCCAAGTGCCCATCAGTAGATGAGTGGATACTACTCGGCCATAAAAAGAAGGAAATCTTACCTTTCGTGTCAACATGAATGGATCTGGAGGGCATTATCCTAAGTGAAATAAGACAGTCAGAGAAAGACCATATGATTTCACTCATATGTGGTATCTAACAAACAAAATAGAAACAGACTCATAGATACAGATTGACAGCTGTCAGAGGGGAGGCGGGAAGGGGTTGTGGACTGGGTGAACAAGGTGAAGACATTAAGAAGAAAAAGAAATATAGACATGGACAACAGTATGGTGATTGCCAGATGGAAGGGAGGGTGGGGGGAGGTAGAAGGGAGTAAAGGGGGGGATAAATGCTAACAGAAGGAGGCTTGACTTGGGGTGGTGAACACAATTTAATATACAGATGATGTATTATGCAATTGTACACCTGAAACTGATGCAATTTTATTAACCGATGTCACCTCAATAAATTCAATAAACAAATTTTAAAAAGGTGAACCCCCTGAATGGGAGCCATAAACCACCCTGCTGATGGGGAGTGTATAAGGAGAATATCTTCATGACCTAAGTGTAGCAAGGTTTCTTTAATAAGACCCCTAAAGGCTAAAACCACAAGGCAGAAAGGAAATGATGCATTTGACTAGAATAAAATTGAGGCTTTCTTTTCACTGGCAGAACCAAAACACAGCGTTTACAGGCAGGGGACCAACCAGGAAAATAGAGAATGTGGATATACTAGTACATATCATAAATGTTTGAAGTAGTTCAAAACAAGAAAAAATTAGACACAACTGAGAAAGGCAAAAAATACAACTAAGGCTCAGCCGGTGTGACTCAGTGGTTGAACGTCAAGAGGTCATGGTTCGATTCTTGGTCAGGGCACATGCCCAGTTTGCAGGCTCAATCCCCAGTAGAGGGCAGCTGACCAATGTTTCTATCTCTCTCTCCCTCTCCTTTCCTCTTTCTCTAAAAAAAAAAATCAATAAAATCATATTTTTTTTAAAAAAACACACTAGGTAACTCACAGCAGGTAGGATCTGCAAAGCTCCTCCTTCCCTGTGATGGGCACATGGAAGAGAATTGCACAGTCAGAGAAATGCCAACACCAGAGAAGCAGCCCTGCGAACCCGCCGGCCTGGCAGCAGGAGAGAACCTTCGCACCAAGTGCCAGAAGAGGTGGGAGACAGGCCGCGTGGGCACTGCCAATGGGAGCGTCCAGCAGCTCTAAGGAAACGGAACGCACCAGCAAGCTTTCTCCTGGATGTGATCTGCATGGAAACTTCCACAGGCACCCCCAGAAGACGTGCTTAAAACTTCCTCACAGCCAAGAACTGAGGCGGCTGGGTGGCCATCACTGGGAGTCAGAAGCAGCATGCAGTGGGCGCCCAGTGGTGAGCAGGTGTGACACAGCAGCATGAGCTAATGTGGAAAACAGGGCTGAGTGGGAAAAGGAAGAAACAAACCAAAAATATGTACCTTTTTGATATATAATATACATTATAATAATAGAGGGATATGCTAATTAGCCTGGACATCATAATGGTCATGACGGGTCAGGTGCATAATAGTCACTACCAGTCAGGCACAGCCCAGAAGTGGCCCCCAGTGGAAGCGGCCACCTGCAGGGGCGCACACAGGTCCACAGCGCTGCCCGGCCCGAAGGCCACCCAGCCGGGGGTTGCGAGCAGGCCTGGGGTGTCCCCGGCCTGTGCTGAGGCAGAGCAGCCCCCAGCGGAAGTGGTCACCAGTGGAGGTGCACACAGGCCTGCCCAACACTGATGTCATGCTGCCTGCCTGCGTGGCGCTGCCTGCATGCGTTCCCGCCCAGTGCTGAGGTGAAGCTACCTGCCTGTGTCCCTGGCCAGGGACATGACACTGCCTGCCTGTGTCCCTGACAAATAGCAATAGTAAAATATTTCCTCTAATTAATTCCCTTTTAATGTGCACAGATTTCATGCACTGGGCCACTAGTATACATTATAAAATGCAGAATATAGAAGTACACATATTTGGCCTATATTGCATATATACATATACATACATAAGATATACATGTGCTATGTATTAGAGAGACAAGGATGGGGTGAAGTGAAAAGAAATAAGGAAACAGAACAAAATAGGGCCTTTCCAGGTGCATGAGACCTGCTGCCATGGCCCGCAGGGCATGATTCGCTCCATTCCCTGTAGCTGCAGCCAATAAACAGCAGGAAAAGGAGGGCACCACGGGCATTGCTGGGCTGCGTGAGCATGGCACTGCCCCTCGCACACCCTTGGCAAGGATGGCTCCTTGTCACACTGAACCTGCAGCTCCAGGCTGGGCACCAGAGATGGGGTGCAGGGTCTGCAGTGGGCCTGGGACTGGTGGTCCCTGCCAGTGCCCCAGTGATGCTGATGCTACTGCTGCCTGGTAACAATGCCCTGAGGGGTAAGGAGCTGGACCCCACCACACAGCCAGGCCAACCGCCAGGGAGACTGAGCCAGGCTGTCTCACTTGGCCCAGGAAGGAGCAGGAGGAGGGTTAGTAAACAGCTAGCGTGTCTGCCCCTCAGTCGCACCCACACCTGCCACTGGGCCCCTGTGGCCCCTGCACCCTCATACCCACAGCCGCTTCCCTCCCAGGTTATAACCTCCAGGAGGGCAGGCCCATGCCTCCCCTGCCCACCCCGCCCCCTCATGCCCAGCTCAATGCCTGGTGCATAGCTGAGTCTCAATACATGTTAGTTGGAACAAGGCTGGACATTTAAAGTTTTTGAGGAAGAAAGTGACTGATAAGAGGGGGTCAGAACAGGAATGCCATCAGCACCTGCGGCAGGCGGTCAGAATGGGACCAGCTGAGCTTATAGGGAGGAAGGTCTAGGCCAGGGAGGCTGCAAGGGCAAGGAGAGCGCGCTGGTCTCCACCCATCACTGCCTACTCACTGCGACACGTCCATCATCACTCTCCCCCCTTCGCCCTCCCACCCCGCCCTCCAGCTAAATTCAGAGAGGACAGCAGGGCATCATCAACTCAGACCCCACAGACTTGCCCAACATGGCCGGGAGATGGGAATGGAGGGCGAGTTCAGTCTGGAATTCACACCCGGTCCTGCGTGTCCGAGTGGATGGACCACAGAAGCACGCACGGCAGGACTCCTGGGAGCAGGGCCATGTGCTGCCCATGCCCCGAGTCAGGGCAGAACCAGATCCGGGAGCTCCAGGTGCCATTCATCTCAGCGGTTCTTCCTGCCCTGTACCCCCTTCCCCTCTTCCCTCTGTGCCCTGCTCGTGGCACCCCTGTGTGGAGGGCCTGGGAGTGGGAGCCCTTTCTATGGCCATGTCAGCACACACGTTTTATCTCATGCCTGTGCCCGAAGCAGGAAACCCTGAGACCCACCTGAATGCAAAGATTCTAGGAGGTCATCCACCCCTTCCTGGGTGTGTTTTCCTTAAGGGGACAGGGACACATAACTAATTCTAATGGTGCCCTTCCAGGTGCAGGGAAGATTACAAGGACCAAAGTCTCCCCTACATGACCAGGTCAGCTGAGGGGGGAGGGTGGTGTTACTCCCAATCTACCGCATTCACTGTGCCCCTCTCCCACCTGCATGAAACCCAAACCCTACCCTGGGCACAGAGAAGATGCCACGTCTTGAACGTTGCTCACACTTTCCCGCTGTCATGGAGGTTCAGCAATAGGGAAAAGATGTCCTTCATTGGGGAAGACGGCCTGGGCCTGGATGGAGGTGGCCTGCCTCCTCTCAGCCAGTTCACCCCTGGAGCTGCAGGGTCACGGGCCACTAGCCTGAGAGATTGCTGAGCACCCACTCCCAGCCCTGGGCTGACCTCTCCTGGCCAGACTCTGCAGAGGGGTTGGGGAAGCGAAAAGGGAGGAGTCATTATTTCCTCGCCACCGCTGCGCCTCACTTTCTGCTCAAAACCCACAGACAAGAGACAGGAAGCCCAGGAAAAGGACAGGGATCAGCAGCAGGGCTGGTGTGTGCAAGCAGAGGCATTTGCATCATGAAACTGGCAGGGGTGTTTGGCTTGGGCATGTTTTCGAAGGTTTAACTGTAATATCATTTAGCCTCAGAAGGGCATGTCACTCAAACTCCCGGGTCATTTATAAAAACATTTCAATTGTGTTTCCAAGGAGCAGTCTCCCTGGCCCAAGTGGCTGTGCCGAGGTTGTGAATGCTAACCCCGAGGTCGAGGTCGGAGATGTGGGAGGGCGCAGGAGAGAGAAAACGGGGAGGGGTTGATACACTAAAGAAGGAGAGAAACCAGAGCAGCCGGAAAACAAGGCATAGAGGCAGAGGTGGGCGGGGAAAGCAGCAGATGCTGTGAACACCCACAGCAAGTGTGGCACGGGTCCCTCCCAGGGGACACCCTCACTCAGGGCTCGGCTCTCCCAGCTCGAGGTGTTTGCATTTTGCTGTGAGTGTTGCCACTCCAATCGCCAATTGGAAAGACCACTTCCCAGTTGGGCACTCTAGGACCAAACTGCCTTCCTGCCCCTGGGCCCTGCGCTGCAGGTGTTCTCTCCCACCTGCCATTCCAGCGGAGACCAGGGAGCCTGACTGCAGCGTCTGCACTGGAGACTGGCAAGGGAGGGCTGAGCGGGGCTGTGTACATGTCTTCCTCCTGCCACTGTACACGCCCTTCTCCTGCCAGTAGAGCCCCCACTGCCCTTCAAATCCCCGCCCCAGTTCCCACCACAAACACCTCAGCCCCCCTAAACAAAATGTTCTTAGACTTTCAAGTGGTATGACAATGCTGGCCACAGAGAAAAGGAGGGGTGGGGAGGAAGGGGGCCGTACCTGCCGGACCTCTCTCCCTCGGCGCACTGGCCTTGAGCTTCCGAGGGACCTGAATCTCAGAGTCCAACCCGGTGTCCAAGTTACTGATGTGGAAACTGAGACCTAGAAGAAGGAAGAAACTCTACCCCAGAGCAGCCAGGGCCCTGGTTAGGCAACTCCCAGCCACACCCCACTTCCCTCCTTTCTTGGCTAACCCCCCACTCAGGGCCCGGGCTCCCCCGCTTCCTCTCTTGGTTCAAAGCCCAGCAGAGAGGTCTCCAGCATAAAGCTCAGGAAAAGCCACCCCAGCGAATGGTTTACATCCCCGTGCACCTTCCTGTTGGGCTGTCTCATTGGAATGTGCAGCTCTCATCCGGGGATCAGGCATTCTGCATCTGGGGACACCTCCAAAGGGCCCTGTCTGGAGATCACAATGCCTGCTCCAGACTGTGGGGCAGAGGGCTACACTAGACTGCTCCCCACAGGATGTACCCCAACCCCTACTGGGGAAAAAGGCAAAACCACACACACAGCCAGGGTAGCCTGGGGCTGGCAGCCCCATTGGGAGTTCATGGGCGCAGCAGGGGGTGCAGATGGGGTGGGGAAAGAAAGGCTCAGACTCCAACGTGAGATGGGACAGGAAGTCTGAGGGGCAGGGCATCTAGAGTTGGACTGTCTGGGCTCAAAGCTGCCTGAGCTAATCACGTAGGAAAGTCCTAGACCTCTGATCCTCTTTTACCTTGTCTGTAGAAAGGAAGGAGGACCATGTCCCTGTAAGACTGCCTATCGTGGTCTGAGGATTGAGGGCCATCTGCCAGGACAGCTGCTGAACTCCTGCGATTCTGTGAGCTCTAATGGTTAGCAAAGAGCTTTGACAAAGACGAGAAAGTGAACGAGTGCTGGAAGCAGAAGGGTAGAAACAGTCTAATGCCATACTCTCATTCCAAAGCCCAGAGAGGGGTGGGAACAGCCCCGGCTCACACCGCTTGTCACACAAAGCTGAGACCCCACCCACTTGTTCAGGTTCTGGTTTCTGCTACTTCCTTTCAGGTGACAAGACTAACAGCTTTTGGTGGGTGAAACTCTGCCCCCGCCCCCCACTGTCCCTATCACCCCCACCGCAAGCCAGGAAAGGGATCCAGGGCAGCAGCTCCTCAAGACTAGGTGAGAGAGAAGCCCGGATGCTGGCCTGGCCCTGCAGCCCAGCGTGGGTGGGGGTGGGGTTTGGGGGAGGAGTAGGGACATGTGGTCAGCCAGGCCTAGTAGCCGTACACGCTACTCCGGTCAGCACCAACCACGGATTAGGAAATGTCATGTTTCAAAGTCAGTGATTTCCATTTGCTGCCCAGGAAAGGAAAAGCAAAGCAAGCTCCCAGGGCCATGCACTGGGAAAGAGGCCAGCATCTGGGCCCTAACCGGCTGCTGCCCGCCTCCTGCAGGCCCTCTGCAGACCCAGAGTGACAGCATCTCGTCTCCCAGAGTTCATCCTGGCCAAAGAGCAAGGACAAATGGATTTCACATCTTATCCAAGGAGAGAGGGGTGTGTCATGACTCATCACCTGTGACCCATCTTTGGTCCCTGTTTCCCTCCCCACCCCTTTTCCCCCTCCTGTCCCAACTCCTCCTCCAGCCACACTCTGAGCCACAAATCTGCGCAGCCCCTCACTCAGCTGGCTCCTGGCTCTGCCTCTGGGATCAGTAAGCCACCCTGGATTCTTCCTGCAGGGGCAGGTGCCCAGCCTCTGCTCCTGACCCGGGCTCCCCACTCTGCAGGCAGGACAGAAAGCCTCAGGCCCGGAGAATGAAGTGACATGTCTCCTCTCTGGTTTGCTCTCCCTGCTGTTACTTTTCTCTTCCTCCTCAGCCTCATCAGAGACAATAATAAACACTTCTCCTTCCCATTGCCACTGGGAAGGATGGCGCTCCTTAATTACAAAAGTAATGTCATGATACTAGCAATTAATTAATTCTAATCTGGCCCAGAAGAGAGGTTGGACATACAATCACCCCTACACCTCTGGAGCCAGGACCACCCCACGGATATTGTGATTGAAATAGATTTGCATGGAGCCATTAGATACTATCTGCAATCAATCCATTACCATAAACTTAAGCGTCCACATTCTTTCATAGTAAATGAATTTTCAAATCACATTTCCCAACAAGCACTGCCTCAAGTCAACCCTTATTTATCTAATAACACCATGCAAATATTTTATTATATTTCAATGAAATGTGTCAGAAACTATTACCTTGTGCTGCCTTTGGAGCGGGGAGAGAAGGGCTGGTGGGAGGTGGGGCAACTTCCCCCTGCGGCTGCTTAGAGCAGAGGCAGCACCCCACACACACACCCACACTCTCTGGCCCCCACTCCAGGCCCCCAGCCCCTTCAGGGAGGTGGGCCTATAAGCAGAGACTTCCTACCCCAACCAAGCTGAGGATGTGCTGGTGCTGGGCAAATATAAGCCCCCAAAATGAGGAGGGACCCCCCCCAACCCCAGCAGCCCTCTGCCCCACCCTGAGCCACAAGCCAAGGTGAGCCCTGGCTCCACGCGAGTCTGCCTGTGCTGTGTTTAACAGTTGGGTCACCTTGCTGAAATTCTTCATCATCTTGCATAAGGGCCCCCCATTGTCACTTTGCACCGGACGAGACCCCAGGATGTGGCTGGTCCTGGCCGGGGTGCACTGGGTTCCACAAACACCTCTCAGACACACTGCCCCTCCGGAGGGTCACCTACAATCCAGCAGCCAAACTGTCCTGGTCAGAGGAGATCCTTCCTGGCCTTGCCTTCCCCTGTCCAGCCCCTTCCCTTCCTGGCACAGCCCCCCCCACCCAGCCCCTAGAGTGAGCAGCAGGACACACACTGGACCCTGGACCCAGGTGCTGGAGAGACCCCAGAGTCAGGGGGGCTCCCTGCCCTGCACTGCTGGCAACGCTGATGCCAGGCCACCAGCTGGGGCAGCTGGACTTGGGGACAGAGCTACCGGCATCTAGCCCCCACCTGCTCAGTGTCCCCAGGGGCCCACCCTAGCCCATGGCCACGGTGGTGACGGAGTCAGAGGCAAGTGTCTGCACTGCCCCCATCCCTGCTGGCCACAGTCTTCCTCGCCCATCTTGGAAGGATTGGCCGCTTGTGGAGCAAAACTCCCAAATGGCCATTTGCTTATTTTAGCTTCACGGTCCCTTCAGCCAAGACCCCATTTTCCAGGGGCTGGCAGGCATCCACTAAGCAAGCCTGCATGCACCTCACCTTCCAGGCTCTGGGCTTTGGTTCTCTCACCTGCAAAATGGGAACAAGCATCTTCCACAAAAGTCTCTTAGCGCTTTTGCAAAGATGCGGTGATTGGTGGGTTAAAGCACTCTGAGGAGAACGATGGTGTCTGGTTTTCCAGGCCTCAAGCCAGTGTGTCCCAGTGAGGCGGATCCTCAGCGACCTGCATCCGGTGCTCCGCAGGCCCGCGTGCCCTGTGCAAGCCTCCTCATGCGTCCCCGCCACACCCCAAATAGTCCTCCTTCCTCCATGGCAAATGTGCACATAGGAAAGCAGAATGGATGGTCACAGGGAGGGGCACTCGGGCCGATTAAGGAATGACTTGTTCCCTCCACCCTCTGCCTGCTGCATCAGATCCCCCACTACGGCGAAGACCTCAGAGCTGGGTTTGGCTCCCAGGCAGCCAGGGCTGTGGAAGCTCACACCCCTCACACAACCTGTCTCTGAGGCTAAGCTTCTCATCTCCAGCCCCACTTCTCTTTAAGCGTCCGCATGCCTTCTCTTGTTCTCCACGTACTCATTCTTGCACATTTAATCCACACCATGACTTTGTGAGGCCTTGAGACAGATGAGGAAACTGAGGTCACAGACTTAGTTAGAGTGAGATTCTAACCTGGACCTGTCTAACTCAAGGCCAGGCCACATTCCATGACTCAAGGCAGCCTGGGGCCCTGCCTCTCCCCCAGGCATTTGCATTTTCAAAAACCCTGCTCAACAGTTAAACTTGGACTCTGGAATCCCAAAAGGTCTCCATTCATCCATCCATCCATCCATCCGTCCATTCAACAAACATTTACTCTGTGCCGACAAATGCCAGGCACAGTTCTAGGCACTGCCCACACAGACACAAGCCTGTCACTCCAGGAGCTTACATGCTGGCCTTTGGTCATGGTCCTCTGGTCCATCCAGAAGCTACACTGGGCCTGGCTCAAAGCCCCAAGTGCCACCACTCAAGTCTGAAACCAAGAGAGAGGAGCCGGAGCCAGGGACTGCCTGCCTCCCAGAGTAGGCACCTTCTCTCCCTGGCCTCCGGGGGGCTGCCAGAGATTTGAGGAAAGTCAGAGTCACTGCTCCTGGGAACAAGCATCTTCCAGAGTTGTGGGAGGGGCCATGTATTTCATGAGTGTGAAGCAGGGGGGAGCAGGGGGGATGAGGGGGGAGGCGGGGAGTTCCAGGGAATAGCCTGGAGAAGAGAGTTCAGGGTGGAGAATCTTCCCAGAATGCCCCAAATTGTGCCCTGTACTGGAGCCTCCTCTGTGTGAGAGTCCGTGTGTGTGTGTGTGTGTGTGTGTGTGTGTGTTGGGGGAGGTGGGGTGGAGAGAGAGAACCATCATTCAATCCTAAGTGCCCTGAAGGCAAAGATGCAAGCCCATTTCTCAGGCACCCTTGCCCGGCTGTATTCAGGGAGTTTAAGCAGATGGACTGACCACAGGACAATCTGCCTGACTGACAGACTGAGTGCAGACCAGACCAGCCAGCTGCGGACAGGGCTCCTTCTCCTCTCGCTCTGTCCCTGTCTCTCCTCCTCCTGCCTCTAATCATCACCGTGACAGATTGACAGAAGGGTTCCCACCAGATAAAACTGCCTCTGGGCATGAGCACTAAACATAAAACATTTAGGGAAAATCATCCAAGAACAGTTGGCACCATGAGTAAACTGCTTTAAACACTCGACTATAAGCAACCAGTTTGACACTGGCACAGCCGAGCCCTGGCATCAGCCTGGCCACTTCCCAGGTGTCCACCAACCCTCCTGGGGACTCATGATCATGCCAGGAGCCCTCCTTTCCACGGGCCTGTTCCAGGAAACCCCAGCCTGGAGGACACGAAGCAGGGAAATGCTCCTTTTGGGAATCCTTTCTCGCCAGCCCACCACTGTCCTGGCACAGGGCTGAGGAGTCAAACAGGCCCGGCCGAGCCTCCGCTCCTCCCATGGAGGCCTTCACAAGCCCCTGTCTCCATCACTCTCACTATCTGAGTAGCATTTATGACCCACAGAGGAGTTTCACATCTTCCCTCCTCTGGCCTGCACCACGGCCTGTGTGGGGTTTAGACTCCATTCCTGAACCCCAGAAAAGGCCCCAGGCAGCTGCCCAGGCCAGAGAACTGGCAAGTGGCAGAGCTGGGACAGAAACCAGCTCTCTTCCTTTCTCCCTGGGCTTCCTTCCAGGAGCGCTGCCTCTTGGACCACAGTTGGGTGCCTCTTCAGGCTCAGAGGTGATCACCTGGGGTCCTGGGCACAGGATCAAGGGAGGTCAGGCAGGTCCAGGAAGAAGTGGCCTTGGGGAGGGGTTCTGGGAGCCTGCCTGGCTCCATGGGTGGGGCCTCCCACTGCACCTTGGCTGTCCTGCTCTCTCCACCTCAAGCCATACTCCCCTCCTAAGGGATACAGGGCAGGTCTGCTCAGACAGGAGGCCTGGCCGCAGGAGCTGAGTGAGTCCCTGAGCCTGCTCCCCACTATGGCGCCCCAGGAGCCTTGAAGTAGCTGAGATTCCAGCCCTAGGCCAGGCACAGCTGCTTTGTTCCTGGGCATGACCAGCAGAGCACGTCTAAAGGTGTCTCTCACCCAAGTCCCTAGTGAATGCGTGAGAGACCTTCTTCACACTCATGAAATACATGGCCCCTCCCACAACTCTGACCTCATCCTATATAATAAAAGCCTAATATGCTAAGTGTCTGGTCGTCTGGTTGTCCGTACAACCAATCAAAGCGTAATATGCTAATGATATGCTGAGGATGCTCAACAGCTTACTATGACATGCATTGACCACCAGGGGGCAGATGCTTCAACTGGTAGGTTAGTTTGCTACTGGGGTCCAGCCAATCAGGACTGAGTGAGATAGGCCGCACACGCCCTGGAGCCCTCCTGCTGGCCAACCTCTGCATCCCTCCTCAGTCCCAATCACACACCAGCGGGGTCCCTCGGCCTGGCCTTTGCCCTCTTGCAATCCGGGACCCCTCAGGGGATGTCGGAGAGCCAGTATCAGCCGATCCTGCAGGCCAGGCTGAGGGACCCCACTGGGGGTCGTGTGGATGAATTTGTGCACTCGCCCTCTAGTTTAACTATAAGATTGGCCTTCATGTCACCATTTAACAAATGAGAAAACTAGGGGCTTGAGTCATTCATAGCTAAGGATTGGCAGAATCCTCAGGTGTCACTCCTGCTGCCACATCATTGGTGCTGCCAAACGCATGCCAGGCAGTCACCTGTGCTGGTGGCCTCATAGCAGGCTGGACCCCCCAAGCCCTTCCTGTCAGGATCCCCTCATCTATCGTGGTCCCAGCTGGGTCCTGGTCACTAGATGCATTGCCTGCCTCACTGCCCTGTTGACTCTTTCATTTAACGTACATCCTTAGATATCACCCCTGCACCAGGTACTGTGTGTGGCTGGGAATACAAGTGATCACAGTCCCTCCTGTCAGGAGCCTCATGGGGGTTGGGGGGGGGGGGGGGGAGAGCAGGGTGCAGTCACTCTGTGGGGGTTTCCATGACGAGAAGCAAGT
The DNA here is from genome assembly GCA_026230045.1 of Corynorhinus townsendii. Lineage (NCBI taxonomy): Eukaryota > Metazoa > Chordata > Mammalia > Chiroptera > Vespertilionidae > Corynorhinus > Corynorhinus townsendii. Next base: position 82,264,499 of record JAPDVU010000008.1, read on the forward strand.
GGGCTCTGGCGCACTGCTGTGAACCCCCTGGGCTGGTCATGGAAGATAAAAGGCTTCTTGAGAAAAAGGACCTGGAAGATGCTACCTGCGCTGGGAAAGGGTGGCCAGGCGAAGGTGCAGAGGCAGGCAGCCCAGGCAAGGGGACACATTTTCTGCCTGGACAGTAAGCATCTCATCTGGATGCAACAGAGACCGGATGGGGGCAAACCAGGAGACAGGAGACCGGAGGGGGGAGCAGAGGCCACGCAGAGGCAGGCCAGCCTTCAACTAACTGGGCCTGAGAGCAAAGGCATCTACTGAAGGGTTTGACGCCACGGAGAGGTAAGAACCATATGGTCTGAACAGAGAAAGGGATCAGAGGAGGCAAAGCTGAAAACGAGATAAATTTGGGAGCTAAGGAGCAACAGGAATGAAGAGACAGGGAAGTATTTAGAGAAACTGCAGGGGCCATGTGGCCCCTGCAGCATGTTTAGAAGATGGGAAGTGAAAGCCATCAACGCAGGCACCAGGGTTTCTGATGGGCAGCCAGGCAGAGGGCGGGTGTCAGAGCCTAGAGCGCCAGGTGCACAGCGGGACCTCCCACAGCCCATGCTGCCCATGAACTCCCTGAGGGCAGAACACAGGAGCAGCAGGCATGGCGGGGAGGGGTTATGAGTTAAGTCTGGGGGATTCCCAGCGAAGAGGAGGATACACAGGAGGTGGAGGTAGAGGGAGATGCCAGGGCCATCAGCTGGTGGATCAGGACTGAAGCCCTGGGATGGGACCAAGTACCTGAGGGGGGTGTGACTCAGCAGTGACAAGGCTGAGAAATGAACCTGAGAAACATCCCAACCTTAAGCGAAGCGAGAAGAGAGGAGGCCAAGAAATTCACCAACCAAGAAACAGTCAGGGCGGTGGGAAGAGAACGGAAGGAGCCACGCCATGAAAACCAGAAGCGGAGGTCAACGAGACCTGGAGGCTCAAGCAGGACCAGAGCCAGGCTCCCGTGCACTGGTGACACTCAGGTGGCAGCGACCACAGCAACGTAGTAGGGTGACAGCCCAGTGCTTCTAATCAGGTGGTTTTATGTGTCGAATGGACTTGACCAGGGGTGCCCGGGCATTTGGTTAAACACTATTCTGAGTGTCTGTGTGGGTGATTTGGATGCGCTCAACATTTGACGTGTGGACTGAATCCAGCAAGTCGCCCTCCAGGCCGGGGGGCCTGGCCTGGCATTAGGAACTTACTGGAATAGAGGCTGACCCTCCACGAGCAGAGGGACGCCCTCCTGCCCAGGGCCTTCCAGGGGCCCCTGCTCCTCCCTGCAGGCAGACTGCCATAGAAGTACCGGCTCTTACCGGGCTTGATCCTGACAACTTTCAAGATATAACTGCACCATCAGCTGTCCTGAGACGCCAGCTCCTGATGTGACTTTTGGGATTCTCAGCCTCCATAATTGTGTTGGTGAATTTCTTATAATAAATCTCCTTTTGGCTCTGGTGGCCAAGTCATGAGCCAGAGGATTTAGGCTGGGTGGGAAGGAAATGAAGCCAGGGCAGGTAAAGAAAGCAAGGGACACTCCATGAGGGTGAAAAACACACTTAGTGGAAGAAAAAAGCTAAGCAAGAGGGCTCAGTGGATGGGAAGTTGTGGTCAAAGTGCAGATGTAGAATGTCCGAGTGGGGGCGGGGCCATTCTGGACAATAAGATTCAGATGTCACCATGGGAGTGGCTGCTGGATTACAGTGAAGAAGGGGATTAATGCAGGCACCTTGTCTTATTGCTCTTCACTTTATTGTGCTTCACAGCTGTTGCATTTTTTACAAGTTGAAGGCAAGACCATCCACCAGCAAATAGATGACAGCTCCTTTAATTGCAGTACTCACTCTGTTGTGTTGGTCTGGAACCGAACCCACAACATCTTGGCCTGCTCCAGTGCCTATGTCTGCCACTCCCTCCTCCTTTCCTGGCCTCACCCCCTTTTCCTGCTCTCCCATGGCAGCTCCATCTGGGTCATTCTCCCTCGCATTCCTCTCTGTCTTTTCCACTTCCCTCTCTCTCCCTCTGGATTCCCGGGATTGCCCTTCCTCTGTCTCCTCCAGCTGTGCCTCACTCTCTCCTCCCAGCCTCAGCCAGGCTCTCAGCGCCGCCTCTGCCTGTGTGTCCTCCCTTTCCTCCCGGCTTCTCTCCTTTCAAATCAAATCAAGCATTTATTGAGTCTGATCCCTGTCTCTCTCTGCTCCCTTCCCTGACTGTCTCCCCTTGGCCTGGACTCACACCACCTCTGGTGCTCTGTGGTCAAGCATGCACCCTGGAGCCAGCCCATGTGTGGCTGTCAGCGCGGCCCCTGGGGATGAGGGACTGAGTGTGGACCCTGCCTCCCAGCTCCCCCTCCAGTCAGCCCAGTAGCATTCATTATTTAGAGAAATGATTTAGCATCCTGCTTCTGCCATCTCCTGCCATGGCACCAGGCCCTGATATGTGATAAAAATATCAACGTTAAATCAACTCTGACAACTGCTGTTCTCCTGCAGTGTCACTGGATCTCAGAGCCAAGCGAGCCAACAGCTCCTGCAGGACCTAAAGCGCCAGGCGCCCCGGCTGCTCTCAGAGCCCCCCAGCCCCCAGCCTGGAAGGCAGGCCCCATGCTGCCCACACACCACACCATGGCCGCCCGACCTCCAGCTCACCCCGACTCTGCTCAGACTCCTCACCCTGGAGAGTATTTACTGCACCATCGGTACAAAATTCCAATTAAAACTAATCAATTGATTCTTTACGACATGCATGGCACTATGCAAGCACTGGGCCACATGGTATCTTCTTTAAGTTTCATGTCAGTTCTGGCAGGTGGAAATTACATCCCGTATTAGAGATTTTTTATCACTGAGGCTAGGAGATGCTAAGGTGCTTTCCTGAGGACACACAGCTAACAAGCAAAGAGCCTGGGCTAGGACCTAGCTCTGTGTGACTCAAGCCCAGGGAATCACAACAAACTGAGCTGGCTGAGGGCATCTGGCTGCAACAGTCAGAATCCGGCTTGGACCCTGGACAGAGGCTATGAATATCAGAAGGCCAATAGCGATAGGTCCCTCTCCCTAGCATCTGACCACCAGCCTGGGATGAATTAATGCAACCTGCATGAGGATGTCGGGTGAGAATTCGTTAGACCTTTGCATCCCCCTACCCCTCACCCTGCTCACCACCGAGGCCAAGCAAGGATCCGCTGGCAACTGGAAAGGAGAAGAGGATGTAGGCCTACATGAGCGGGACAGGACAGCAGGGAAAGAAGGAGAAGGAAGGACAGGCTAAGGGACTGGGAGCCAAAGCCAGGGAGGGCACTGCCTCACAGGCAACTCCCATGACCAATGTCACCCTCAAGGTCTCTTTTCTTCGGAGCAGAAGCCATGTCTCCTTTGAACCAGCAGAAAGCCAGGCACCTGGTGACCACTCAGGAAATATTTGCTGGCAGGATCCTTAGTTAAGGGAGAGGGCTGAGTCCGCTGAAGCCTCCACAGGCGTCTCCAGGGCCTGGATGGTGGCCTGGGATGAAGTGATCTGGACCTCATGGAAAGGACTCAGGGCTCTGAAAGTAGGAAGCCGGCTCTGTGAGGGGGTAGCCAGCCAAGCCGGTGGGTGTGGGCTGCTTTCATGGGAAAACAGGTCCCAAATAAAGGGGGTGATTGTCTGTGTATGCAGGTGAGCCCTCCCAGAAGCGAGCTTCATGCTTTTTATGCTCTAGAGCAGCGAGGGAACCGGTGTGCCCCAAGTCCATGCTCTAGAGCAGTAAGGTCTCCGGTGTGCCTCAAGTCTGTGCTCTAGAGCAGCAAGGTCTCCGGTGTACCCCAAGTCTGTGCTCTAGAGCAGCAAGGAAACTGGTGCAACCCAGGTCTGTGCTCTAGAGCAGCAAGGTCTCCGGTGTACAAATCTGTGCTCTAGATCAGTGAGGGAACCTGTGTGCCCCAAGTCTGTGCTCTAGAGCAGCGAGGGAACTGGTGTGCCCCAAGTCTATGCTCTGGATCAGTGAGGGAACCTGTGTGCCCCAAGTCTGTGCTCTAGAGCAGCAAGGTCTCAGTGCACCCCAAGTCTGTGCTCTAGAGCAGTGAGGGAACCCGTGTGCCCCAAGTCTGTGCTCTAGAGCAGCAAGGTCTCCGGTGTACCCCAAGTCTGTGCTCTAGAGCAGCAAGGAAACTGGTGCACCCCAGGTCTGTGCTCTAGAGCAGCAAGGTCTCCGGTGTACAAATCTGTGCTCTAGATCAGTAAGGGAACCTGTGTGCCCCAAGTCTGTGCTCTAGAGCAGCGAGGGAACTGCTGTGCCCCAAGTCTATGCTCTGGATCAGTGAGGGAACCTGTGTGTCCCAAGTCTGTGCTCTAGAGCAGCAAGGTCTCAGTGCACCCCAAGTCTGTGCTCTAGAGCAGCAAGGTTTCAGTGTACCCCAAGTCTGTGCTCTAGAGCAGTGAGGGAACCCGTGTGCCCCAAGTCCGTGGTCTAGAGCAGTGAGGGAACCTGTGTGCCCCAAGTCTGTGCTCTAGAGCAGCAAGGTCTCAGTGCACCCCAAGTCTGTGCTCTAGAGCAGTGAGGGAACCCGTGTGCCCCAAGTCCGTGGTCTAGAGCAGTGAGGGAACCTGTGTGCCCCAAGTCTGTGCTCTAGAGCAGCAAGGTCTCAGTGCACCCCAAGTCTGTGCTCTAGAGCAGTGAGGGAACCCGTGTGCCCCAAGTCCGTGATCTAGAGCAGTGAGGGAACCGGTGTGCCCCAGGTCCATACTCTAGAGCAGCGAGGGAAACAGCAGGAATTTTGACAACATGCACTGACTGATCCCTCTTCCCTTAGATTGTCAAATTAAAAAATGGCAACAGCCAACATAATAATAGCCATCCGGTGTGAATGAATCAAAATTATATCTATTTTTTTGGTCAGGTCAGCAAATATAGTATATTTTTTGGTGTGCCACACAATTTTAGAAATTAGTTTATGTGTGCCATGAGATGAAAGAGGTTGAGAATTGCTGTTCTAGAGAGATTTAGACAGGAAGGTGACCAGTATGAGGAAGGATGATGTCAGAAGAGAAATACTAAAGGAATTGGGCACATTAAGCCTGTAGAAGGTACAGAGACAAACTACCCAGTAGTTAAAGAGCTGTTATAGCATGGACTTGACCAGGTGGCCCATAAATTGTCTGTCGTTGGAAACTGTAGAAAACGATGAGCTGGGCCCCTCTGAGGACAGAGCAGGGAGGGCTGACAGGCACATCCAGCAGTGCTTCCCAACTTTGTTCACACCACGACTCACACAGAAATCAACCGTGTCTGTCCCACTCCCTGGGAAGAAGAACGGATGAAGGTACCCACAGCTACAGGTCATCAGTGATGGGATTCAGGCCACCCATGTGGCAGTCCTATGGCTGAGGATAAGTTAGAAAATGTGCCCAATGTGAATGCACTGGAGAAGCTCTGGTGTAGGAGCAGTGAGCTTCCTGTCACTGGAAGTATGTGCATATAGACCAGGTGAGGGTTTGGGAAGAAAGGGTGCTGCAGGGGTTCAGATATTAGAAAGCAGGTTGGTCCCTTTCAGCTCAGAGCTTTCTAGATCCTGGATTCAGGGAGGACTAGAAGGGGGAGGCATGGCCACCCCAGCACATGCACGGGCCCAGAGCAGGACACATCCAAGTCTTCCTCCTGCTCCTTGGAAAGCAGGGTGTTTCTACATTAGGGGCCCCTGACAATGAGGAAGGACTGTGTCAGCCACTTGCCATGCGGTGGGAGGCTCAGGTGCCTGGGATACGACTGACCTGTTAGCCTCCCATCCTGGCGGGGAGGGAGATGGAGGCCTCCAGGTGGACTAATGAAAATCACCCTAATAGAATTCAGTTGAGCAGAAGAAAGGAGGATGGCTCCCTTCAATGATCCCTAGGCCCACGTTCATGCATCATCCCAAGCACAGAGCAGTGCCCCTTCAGACAGACAACCACCATTAGTGATACGGGACTTAACGTTGTCAAAATAAAAATCCAGGCTCTGCTCCCAGGGTGAGACAATGAGATGGCCCCAGGTGGGCCTGGCAAGACTATCTCAACATGTCTGGTGGGAGAGGTCGGACAGGCCTGGGCTTCTCCACTCACTGTCTATGTGATGGAGCCAGCTACTTGGCCTCCACCTCCTCGGCTATAAAACAGGCTGGATAGAGCTTACCTCACAAGCTGGTGTGTGGCCTTGGGAAAGTCATTGTATTCATGAACCCCCAGTGTCTCTCCTATAAAATGAGGAGGTTTGTCCGTACATTGCTAAGGTTCTTCAAGCTCCACAGCCCTGCACTCTATGATCTGAGAACTCGCAGCCAAGCTTGGTGTGGGCCAAGGAAAGCCATCCATCCCTGGAACCCCGGTACCTCTCTCCCTCCCTCAGTTCCGAACTAACTTCTTCAGGACAAGGGTCTCCATATCACCTCTCTTCCCACTCCTCAACCCCAGCCAAACCCAGACATCAACTCTGCAAGTGTCCACCAACCTCATAAGACCCAGAAATCACTAGCTTTTGGTTTATGAAGCACTTCAGTGTCCCCAGCCAGGTGACCTCTACCTCTACCTGGCATAAAGCACAGCTTGCTCCCTGGAGGTTAAAAAGCCACTAACTGCCTCCCTCTCCACTCTGGTATTGACTGGGAGAGTGCAAGGTAATTGATGTTTCATCAACAGCCAGCTGGCTTTCTTGCCTGGTCCTTACTAAAAGAGAAAGAGGAAAAGTCTGCTGGGTCACAGAGTCAGAGGCCAGGAAGGCCAGGTGAGATGGATGGGCTCTTGACAAGTTGCAGATGTAGTTCTACGTTTCTGGGGCAGAGTCTCAAGGCCACACCTGCCCACCTGCAGCCTAGCAGCCTCTGTAGCAAGTGAGGCCCATGAACTCCCACATCTCTCTGAGCTGACACTCAGCACACCCCATCCCTGTGCTCTGCATATCATCATTTTCCTCCCTCAGTCTTAGCTGCACCTTCTCCACCTGCTATGTGACCCAGAATGCCCACATCTATGGGTTACAGCACCCAAACTTCCCTGCTCTCTGGCTTCCACTTGAGTTCACCCAAGGAAACACTGGCAAGTGAGTGGAGGTGGAAGGAAAGATAAGTTGGGCTACTGATTCCTGGCTCCCTCCCCTGCAGACTTTACCTAAGCTCCCCTCTACGCCTTAGGGTGCTTTGTCATCCTTGTTGGATTCCATAACTCTGGTTACACTTCTGTCAATCGCCCCTTACTAAACCCCCTCTTTAATTACTCCTCTGGAGTGGATCATCTGCTTCTGGCTGGGACCCTGATCAGGCCTACTCCTTGTTCTGGACCAATCAGGAACCTTGTCCTCAGCCCTAGCTGCTGTGAGGACAACAGGACCCCAGTGGTCAGCAGAGAATATGAGGCATCTTAGTATCCTCCCAAGTAAGAGGGTCACCAGGTAAACACAGAAGCCAATGCACCACTTATGTTACAGAGTCAAGGTTCTCTTGTCTGAACCCACCTCCAACCAGAACTGTATCACCCAATCCACGCATTCCTCTTCTCAGTCCATTGTACATTCCAGGCACAGTGTGAGGTACTGAAATATAGACATAGATCAGACACAATTCCTGCCCCACGGAGCTCACAGTCTGATGGGAGTCAGACATGCATAGAACTAAGAACAGAGTCTTGGAGGGCTGTGGGAAGGCTCACCATGGGGCAGAGTGGTCACTGTCAATCATTCTCTGAGAACTGAACACCCAATAGATGTCCTTCATTTATCCCATCGATGCACCCAGAGGTGCAGTAATCTGCAGCATCACCATTTCTCCCAGGGGCCACTAGCTTGGAGGGGGGCTAGGAAGCAGGGTCACAGCCAGTGTTCCATGGCTCCCTCTCAGTTTGCCACCCTCCAGCTAAGGGTATCAACTTAGGATTCCAAAGTCCCTCACAAGGGCAGGATTGTTCTGGAGTCTCCCTCCTGAACATGTTTCATCAAAAAAGGGGCCCGGTTAAGGGACCACTTCAGCTCAGATAGGACTTTATGGAATTGATCTCTTGTACTTGCCAAGACCAGAAATGTTGTTATTCAAAGAAGCAATAAAATAACAAGCTGATGCCATACCATTTGATGAGGTTCTGAAGCATCCATCTTATAAAAATACTGCTGTTTGAAATATTAACCCTGCTATTTGGCTGCTGTAAATTCTTGCTTGCTAAGGCTACTCCCACTTCAGAGAGGCCATTAAACCTTCCCCAGACAAGGTTATCAGTGCTGGCGCCAGGCCAGGCCTCTGGTGGAGGTCTCAAGGCCCCAGCACATACAGGCTCTTTAAGAACTTGCAAAAGGGGCCGGAAACACCCCATATTTGGGAGACAAAGAAGGTGAAAACATATAAATAGGGGAAATTCCTGCATGTTGGGGCCCAGAATTTGAGAGACATTTTCCTCTGGACCCACGTGTAATAAATGTAACTCCATCTCTCTAAGTATTGCTTTGTTCTTCTTCCGTTTTCTGTAACAGTTCCCTCCTCCCAAACACAAGTGTTTCTACACACACACACACACACAAACACACACTCACACACACCAGCTGTCCCAGAAAAGCCCACGGTGACAGCAATGAACGCCAAGCTCCCTGATCTCAAGGGGCAAAGGTGGGGTTGTGGAGAGGACATTTCAAACGCAGCTATTTACAACAGATGGACAAAACTAAAGTAAGCAATTCTAGAGCCTGAATACAGAGTTACTACTATAACTATTAAATAATTAAAAATCACCCAAAATTGTTAAAAAATTGAATTTAATTGAATGCTGTTATGTAGATCCTACTTTTGAAAGTAATCAGATTATAAATTGTAATCCAAAGAGTTCAAAACCTATAGTGTGCCATCAGGTGAACTCATTTCTGGCAGCAAGGGCTACAGAAAGGTCATTCTCACATTCAACAAACATTTATTAGGAACCCACCATGGGCCAAGCACTGTGTCAGACACTGGAATAAAAAGATGAGCTGAAGGCAGCCCCTGCCCTCAGTTTACTCACAGGCCAGGAGAGAAGCAAGCATGGAAATAGGCAGTGGCACAGTGCTATGGAAGGGCAGACCAGGGACAGCACCTCCACCCAGAGAAATCAGAGAAGGGCTAATAGATAAGGTGAACAACTTATGTCATAAAGAAAGGACTTTACCAGATAGAGAAGGAGTACTGGTAAAGGCATTCTAGGCAGAGACAAGAACATGGGCAAGGGTGCAGAGATGTGAATGGGCATGGCATGCTCAAAGAGCAGCTCATAATTCCCTGGGCTGAAGCACAGAGTGTGGGGGCGGTGACAGGAGTGAAGCTAGAAAGGCAAGTGAAGGCCAGGTCATGAAGGAGCTTGCATGCCAGGCTAAAAGATTTAGAAGTTATTCAGTAGCAAATGCCAAGCCAATAAGGCTTTAAGCAAGAGCATGATAACTTAGAGCATGGTTTTAGAAAGTTCTATAGGGAGAACAAAGCCTACTGCTCAAAGACTATGGGATCCTGAAGACAGTGAAGACCAAGAAATCTTCCAAGAGCAGCATTCCCTCCTCCAGGGAGGAGCTGGATAGATATCTTCTTCTAAGGGGAGTGCTCATGAGACAAGTTCCATAAGGGTGTGGGTTTCCAGTTTCAGGGGTCCTGGATGGAAGCCACCTCCTCGATTTCCATCAGTGGCACACACAAGAAGGGTTGATGGGCTGCAGGCCTTCGTGGGGAGGGCTTCTAAGTCTTGAAGTAACTAGTGCAGGGGCTGATCCTCTGGTCTAAGGGGGACAACAGAGAAGACCTCATGACAGTAGCCACAGCTCAAGACAGACATGCAAATTGGTTTTGTGTTGGAAAAATGTTAGGTCATCAAAGGCCTCAAGAAGTTCATGAGACACATGGAAAAGGTAGAGGGTCCTTCATCACTTGCAAATTGAACTCAAGCTATATGATGATTAATGCAAATCTCTAGAATCAAGGCAGGATTTTCGATGATGGTGGAGTGAAATTCTCTCCCAAATTCTCTTCCCAAAATCTAGGAAAAAATAGTCAAGAACAAAAACAACATTTCAGGGCTCTGTTACTCAACCAAAGGGAAAACAACAAATCAAGAAGCCTTTGTGCATGAAAAACTGATAAGTGGTAAGATAAGTGGGAATGTTCAAAATCCTGCCTGGGACCATTCCTATCCCCACCCCCACCAATGTTGAGCAGGATTGTCCATGTAACTTAGAACCTTGACTGCAGGAGAGAGCCAATTTGCTTTGGAGCAGAAGGTGAGGATCCCAAGTGGTTTTCAGTACAAATGGACCATAAGTGGGTAAACACCTGGGCAAGGCCCACTGCCCTGCTGGACTAAGGTTGCAGCATCATGAGGACAAGTAGCAGAGCAGCAAACCAGCCTGAAATTTAATAAGGAGCTCCTAGAAATGAGAGCCACAGAGGCTGAAAGCATCCCTTCCTGGTATCCTGAGAGGCTGCCCATATGCAGAGAAGAACAGAATGGCCTCAGAAAGTCACAACAGGGAAGACATAAAAACCATCTGAACTGTGAAATTGCCCCCACAATCCACACAGAGGATGGAGGTTTCTGGCTTGAGGTTGCTAGAAATGAGGTGAGCCCCCAAAATCAGGAGTCCTGGTAGAACACAAAGCATACTCAGGAGCCAGGCAGCAAGGCAAGTATCTTTACTTCCACAGAAGGGTACGTACCAACATAGAGTCTGGCAGCACATTCACTGGGCAGGCAGTCAGCTCTGGCTTTGATGCACGTGATCTGTCCTTCACTCTTGATTAGTCACAGAGCTTAGGCTCACACTCTTGCGTGATTGGCTAATTTAAAGGAAGGGGTTGACCTTTGCCATTTCAAAATGATGGCCTCCAGGGGAGATGCAAGTCAAAATGGTGGCTGCTTAAACTCCCTTCTTTGACAGAAAAGATTACTTGTTTATTCTCACAAAGTATTTACACACACCCCTAACCAATCACTAGCTAACCACCAAGCTACACAGACATGGAAACAACTCTTAGAAAACAGGCTAAATTTTTTTTCTTTTTAAATTTTTAACTGAGTAGAGCGGCTTCCAATCAAGATGGCAGAGTAGGTAAAAGTAATCCTCACATCTTCCAAAAACCACATCAAAATTACAAATAAACTACAAAACAACCATCATTTAGAACCACCTGAAATCCAGCTGAACAGAAGTCCTTTAACTCAGGATATAAAGAGGAAGCCACATCAAGACTATTAGAAGGGGTGAAATGGGCTGGTGTTCCAGGGATGTGGAATGGGCTGGTCCCATACCCATGTGTGGCAGCTGAAAATTGGGAGGGTCCTGGTCTGGTGGCTCAGTTGGTTGGAGTGTTGTCCCATACACCAAAAGTTTGTAGGTTTGATTCTTGGTCAGGGCACATACCTAGGTTAATTGTATGATCCCTGGTCTGGGGACATACAGGCGGCAACTTAACCATGTTTCTCTCTATCTCTCTCTTTCCTCTCTCGAAAATCAATAAAAACATATCCTCGGGTGAGGAAGAAAGAAAGAAAGAAAGAGAGAAAGAAAGGAAGAAAGAAAGAAAGAGAGAGAGAGAGAGAGAGAGAGAGAGAGAGATGAGAGAGAGAGAGAGAGAGAGAGAGAAAGAAAGAGAGAAAGAGAGAAAGAGAGAAAGAGAGAAAGAGAGAAAGAAAGAAAGAAAGAAAGAAAGAAAGAAAGAAAGAAAGAAAGAAAGAAAGAAAGAAAGAAAGAAAGAAAGAGAGAGAAAGAAAGAAAGAAATCTCAACTGTGAAAGCCACCCTGAGGAGTGAGGGGTCCCAGCCCCATGCCAGGCCCCTCAGCCCAGGGTTCCCATGCTGGGAGGAGAAGTCCCCATAACTTCTGGCTGTAAAAACACTGGGGTTTGTGCTGGAGTCCCAGGCATTCCTCTTAGAGGGCCCAGGCCTAGGCTTACTCAGACTCATTCCCTCTGAGCTCCAGCACTGGGGAAGCAGCTTGAAAGCTGTCAGGGACACATGGGGAGGAACTAAATTGTCCAGCAAGAGATTGTGGAGCAGCTTTCTCCCAGACAGAAGAGCTAACAGAAGCCATTGTTTCTTTGCTGAGCACCACCCCTACCCCTAAAGAGTAAGCAGGTAGGCATCAATCTGGCTAACACTGATTGACCTGCACTGGTGATCCCCTGAAACCCTTGTCACCCAACTTGCAGGGCCACCAAGCCATTTCCAGTGGTTTTTCCATTCAAATAGCCTCTCTTGGCTCATGCTACGAACTTTCCTAAAATCTCTCAAAAGTTCACAAACCCCAAAAAGTAGCATCTGACATCAGTGTGCCCCATATCTTTTACTAAGTGACCTCAGGTTTAGCACTAGCAGCAACCAAATGTGGCTCCCAGCTTGGACTCTCCCAGGTACCTACAAGCTCAGCAAGTAGCAGCCATCTTCAGATCACTTTTTAGCTCATGCTGGGTGGCCCCAGGCAGGGCAAAGGTGGTGGCTGACCTTAGCCTGCACCTCCTGAGCCAGTGCAACCAATGGGCAGCTTCAGACCATCCAACCACTTCCACAAGTGGCACACACTAGGGGAAGGCTCATCCTCACATCTTCCAAAAACCACATCAAAATTACAACTAAACTACAAAACAACCATCATTTAGAACCACCTGAAATCCAGCTGAACAGCTGGATTTACAACCTATTGCCGTGGGGGTAAATCCCTCCCATTGACATACCAACGGCAATCAAGGTTCAACTATAACAGTAGGGTATACACAACCCACATGGGGGCACAGTTCATGTGCCACTAGATCCATGGACACCTACTACATAAGGCCACTCTACCAAGACAAGAAGACATAGCTACTCTACTTAATACATAGAAACAAACATAGGGAGGCAGCCAAAATGAGGAGATAAAAAAATATATGTCCAAAATGAAAGAATAGAATGAAACTCCAAAAAGAGAGCTAAACAAAAATGGAAACAAGAAGTCTACTAGATGCAGAGTTCAAAACACTTATTAAAGGGATGCTCAGTGATCTCAGTGATAACTTCAACAAAGAGATGGGTAACATAAAAATGGAGGTAGAAAACATAAAAAGAAGAACCATTCAGAAATGAAGAACACAATAACTAAAATGTTACATTAAAAAGAAACAACAGTAAAAAGTAAAAAAAAAAAAAAAGAATCAACAATAGATGAAGCCAAGAATCAAATCAGTGATTTAGAAGATAAGAAAGCAGAAAACACCCAATCAGAACAACAAAAAGAAAAAGCATCCCCCTAAAATGAGGATAGTGTGAGGATCCTCTGGGACAACAACAAGCATACCAACATTCACAGCATGCAAGTGCTAGACAGAGAGAAAGTAAGGAATTGAAAACCTATTTGAAAAAAAATAACAGAAAACTTCCCTAATCTGGTGAAGGAAATAGACACACAAGTACAGAAAGCCTAGAGAGTCCCAAACAAGATGAATCAAAGAGGTCTGCATCAAGACATGGGGAGTAGGGGGTGGGGGGGGGGTGGGTGGTTAGATTAACTAAAGAATATATATATATATCCCATTGCCAGCAAAAGTATGATGAAGGCCTGGAGAGGGAATGGGAGTGGGATGGAGGGTGTCAATGGGGAAAAAGGGGACATCTGTAATGCTTTCAACAATAAACAATTTTTTTTAATTGCAAAAGTTAAAAACAAAGAGAAAATCTTAAAAGCAGCAAGAGAGCCAAAACCGGTTTGGCTCAGTGGATAGAGCGTTGGCCTGTGGACTGAAAGGTCCCAGGTTGGATTCTGGTCAAGGGCACGTACCTGGGTTGCGGGCACATCCCCAGTGAGGGGGGGCATGCAGGAGGCAGCTGATCGATGTTTCTAACTCTCTATCTCTCTCCCTTCCTCTCTGTAAAAAATCAATAAAATATATATATTTTTTTAAAAAGCAGCAAGAGAAAAGCAGTCAGTTACCTACAAGGGAGCTTCCATAAGACTGTCAGTTGTTATCCCAAAAGAAACTTTTCAAGACAGAAGGGAGTGGCATAAAATATTCAAAGTGATGAAAAGTGGGGATTAAAAATGGTAGCAGAGTAGGAAGATGCTGCATGGACATGCTCCCAGGAACAAGCTGGAATTGCAACTGAAATACGGAAAGGCTTCCTGAATAATCAATGGAAAATTCACAATGGAAAATACCCAAGGACTGAAGGTGGAGACCACATAGAGACTGGTAAGAGGGGCAGAGGCACGAAAGGGCTAGCCAAGCATCAACAGACAGCAACTGAAGTCCCAGAAAGATATCTCAGCTGTGGGGGGGAATGCCACTGAGAACTCTGGGATCTAATCTGGAAGCTGGGCTCCCCAGCAGAGAGCACCAAACTGAGGAGGGTAACCCCATAAAATCTAGCTGTGAAAAGCAGTGGGGTGCTATCTGCCAGGGAGTGGCAGCTGAAAGTTCTGGCACCTTCTTAAAGGGTCAATGCACAAAAATTCCCTGTGGAGCCACCCACCTTGTGCTCTGGCAGAGGGAGGGTAAAGTGGACTGGAGCTATGAGAGCAGAACCCAGGACTGGGGACTCAAGGGATAGAGCTCAGAAGGCAGACAACCCAAGTTTCCTGGGCTGAGTCATTCCCTCACACAGTGGAGGACATCTTTCCCACATAGACTGGGAGAAAGACAGTCAACACACCCTATTGGAAAACACCTTGCCCTGAGGCCACTTAAGAGATTAAAAGTAACAATTAGCCTCCAGACAGAAGCAACTTCCCCATCCTGTTGAAAAAAAATTTTTAAAAAACCTCTCACCACACCTAATGATAATTGCCTGGGGGCAATTCAAGTCAGAATCCTATTAGTCTGTAGACAGAAGTGGTCTCTGGAGACTTTGAGTCTTTGCCTGATCCAATTAGTCAGAAACAGCCTTTAACATTGTCCTGCACTAGAGAGTGAGAGGTATAGAGGATCTACCTAAAACATAGTCACAAACCCAAGCAGACAACCAAAATGAGGAAACAAAGAAACAAACCCCAAATGAAAGAACTAGAGAATTCTCCAGAAGAAGAGATAAATGAAGCAGAGATAGGAAATTTATCTGAAACAGAGTTCAGAGTAATGATGTTAAAAATGTTCAACAATATGAAAAAAAGCTAGTAACTATGAAAAAAGAACAGTCTGAGGTAAAGAATGACATAACACAAATAAAGAACACATTGGAAGGAATACACAGCAGATTAGAGGAAGCTGAGGATCGAATCAGTGAATTAGAAGACAGAGTTAAACATATCACTCGATTAGAGAACCAAAAAGAAAAAACAAAACAAATAAAAAACAGGAAGACAGCTTAAGAGAGGTGTGGGACAATGTGAAACATAACAATATTAGAATAGTAGGTGTGCCAGAAGAGGCAGAAAGGGAGAAAGGAATAGAAAAGGTGTTTGAAGAAATAAAGGTGTTTGAAGGAAAGTTTCCCTAACCTGGTAAAGGAAAAAGTCACACAAGTTCAGGAGGCACAAAGAACCCAAACAAGAAGAACCCAAACAGACCCACACTCAGACACATCACAATTAAAATGCCAAAAATTAAAGACAAAGAGGAAATCTTAAAGGCAGCAAGAGAAAAGAAAACTGTTACCTACAAAGGAGTTCCCATAAGGATGACTCCAGATTTCTCATCAGAAACTCTATAGGCTAGAAGAGAATGGCATGAAGTATTCAAGTTAATGGAAAGCAAGGATCTGAGACCAAAATTACTATATCCAGAAGGCTATCATTCAAAATAGACGGTCAAATAAAGAGCTTCCCAGACAAAAAAGGCTAAAGGAGTTCATCACCACCAAGTAGCATTACAAGAAATGCTAAAGGGATTGTTGAGAAGAAGAAACAGAGAGAGAAACCTAGCCATACAGAATTAAAATGGCTATACATAAGTACCTCTCAATAACAACCCTAAATGTAAAATGATTAAATGTCTAATCAAAGGGTGTAGGATAGCTGAATGGATACAAAAACATGACCCAACTACATGCTGTCTACAAGAGACCCACCTCAAAACAAAAGACACACACAGGATGAAAGTGAAGGGATGGAAAAAAATTTTCCATGCAAATAGAAAAGAAAAAAAAAAAAGCTGGAGTAACAACACTCAGACTTTAGAAGCATCATGTTAAGTACAATAACCATCAGAGAAAGATAAATATCCTATGATCTCACTCATTTGTGGAATATAATGAACAACATAAACTGATAAACAAAAATAGAGCCACAGGGGAAATATATGTACACTAGAGGCCCAGTGCATGAAAATTCATGCACTGGAAGGGGGTTCCCTCAGCCCAGCCTGCCCCCTCTCACAGTCCGGGAGCCCTCAGGGGCAGGAGGTGACCTGACGATCAGGAGAAGGCGATGCCCCCATCACACCTCTGCTGCTGCCACTGCCGACCATGCAAGCCTTGGCCAGCCCTGGTTACCTGAGCCTCAGGCAGCCTTGGGCGGCTGGGGTACTGAAGGAACTGGGAGACTTCAGAGGCAGGTGTGCAGAGAGGCTGCCACCCTGGTGGGGCTGAGGGGACTGGGCGCTGCCATCTTGTGGCTATGGGCACCACCATCTTTGAGGGCATGGCAGTCAATTAGCATATTCCCTCCTTATTGGCTGTGGGTGCCGCCATATTTGCAATGGAGTGAGGGTCAATTAGTATATTCCCTCTTTATTAGATAGGATATATACTAGAATATAATAGAAGTAATCTTTTACTTGCAGATTTTTAATATTTCCTACAACTTTTGTGATATCATACTATGTTAGTACAGTTTGGGTAATATTATTATACTTAAAATTCTTTTATTCTTGAAATATTAATGTTTATTGCATGTAAATTGTTATATGTAAGGTCATTTTTCTTGAATAATTGGTGTTTATTGCATGTAACATTATCATATTTAAAATCATTTTTCTTGAGACATTGTTTATTGCATGTAAAATTATTATATTTAAGATCATTTTTCTTAAAAATAAAAAATAATTGACAGCTTGCTTCCAAAAAAACAAAACAAAACAACAACAAAGTAATGAAAAGCAAGCACCTACAACCAAGACTACTCTACTAAGTAAAGCTATCATTGAGAATCAAATGACAGATAAAGAGCCTTCCAGACAAGAAAAAGATAAAGGAGTTCATCACCATCCAATAAGTATTACAAGAAACATTAAATGCTCTTCTTTAAAAAGAAGAAAAAAGATTTTTAAAATTAATAATAAAATGGCAAGAAATACATATGTACCAACAATTACTTTAACTGAAAATGGATTAAATGCTCCAATCAAAAGACATACAGTAGCTGAATGAATAACCAAACAAGACCCTTATATATGCTGTTTACAAGAAACTCACTTCAGATCAAAAGATACACATAGTGAAAGAAAAAAAAGGGAAAAGGATATTTCATGCAAATGGAAACAACAAAAAATAGCTAGAGTAGCAGTACTCATACCAGGCAAAATAGACTTTATAACAAAGGCATAACAAGAGATAAAGAAGAATCCAGCAATTTCACTTCTGGGTATTATTTATCTGAAGAAACTCAAAGCATTAATTTGAAAAGACATATACATCCATATGCTCATAGCATCATTTACAATAGCCAAGTTGTGGAAACAACCTAAGTGTTCATAAATAGATGGATGGATAAAGAGTGGTTCATATAAACAATGGAATATGAGTCGGCTATAAAAAAGAATAAAATCTTGCCATCTTTAACAACATGGATGGACCTAGAGACTATTGTACTAAGTAAAATAAGTCAGACAGAGAAAAACAAATGCCATATGATTTTACTTTATGAGAAATCTAAAAACACAACAACAAATAAATAAACAACTATCAGATTCATAGATACAGAGAACATTTTGATGGTTGCCAAATGGGAGAGGGATTGGGAGTTGGGTGAAAATGGTGAAAGAGTTAAAAAGTACAAATCGGTAGTTACAGACTAGCCATGGAGATGTAAACTACTGCATAGGGAATCTACACTAATAAAAGAAAATATGCAAATTGACCACACCTCCATGACGCCCCACCAGCCAATCAGGAGTGAGTATGCAAATTAACCCAACAAAGATTATGGGTTAATTTGCATATGCAGGCAAGAGCGAAGACTGAAGACTGAAGACTGAAAAGGCTTGGCTTCTCCACTGTGGCCGGAGTGAAGGCCTGGGTCACGGGTGCTGGAGGAAAACTGGTGCTGGCAGCCAGGGTAAGGAAGGCCTATTGCATGAACCTTTGTGCAATGGGCCTCTAGTATAGTCAATAATATTTTAATGACTATCTATGGCACCAGGTGAGTACTAGATTTACCAGGGCGATTATTTTGTAAGTTATATAAACGTCTAATCACTGGGCTGCATACCTGGAACTAATGTAATATTATATAACAACTGTGATTGAAAAATATAAATTTTTATTTTAAAAACTGAGTAGAGATAATAACAGCATGTATCACTGAGGAGACAGATTCCCCAGATAAAGTTACTAAAAAATACCTAGAAACAACAACCCTCACAAGTGAAAAATCAGAATCCGAAGTTTGTACAACATATTATCTAAAATGTCCAGTTCTCAGCAAGAATATTGCAATATAGAAAGAAACAGGAAAGTGTTCCATATTCAAGAAAGAAAAAAAGCAGTCAATAGAAAACCAACTCTGAGTCAGTGCAGATATTGGATTTGGCAGATAAAGACTTCAAAGCAACTATTCTAAATGTGGTTAAAGAATTTTAAAAAGCTAAATCTTTATTGTTAAGAAAATTACAGATGTCCCCCAGTCCCCCCACTCCCCCATTGCCCCTCTCCACCCAGTTCCAGCTCTGCCCCACACCTTTACCACCCTATTGTCTGTATCCATATGTAATGCATATCCTATATAATAAAAGCCTAATATGCTAAGTGTCTAGTCAACCAGTCGGCTCTTCAACCAGTCAAAGCATAATATGCTAATGATATGCTAAGGCCACTCAACCCTCGCTATCATGGGCACTGACCACCAGTGGGCAGATGCTCCAACAGGTAGGATAGCTTGCTACTGGGGTCTGGCCAATCAGGACTGAGTGAGACAGGCCAGACACACCCTGGAGCCCTCCCACGGTTCCTCCTTCACTGACCAACCTCCCACATCCCTCCTCAGCCCCGATCTTGCACTGGTGGGGTTCCTTAGCCTGGCCTGTGCCCTCTCACAATCTGGGACCCCTTGGGGGATGTTGGAGAGCTGGTTTGGCCCAATCCTGCAGGCCAGGCCAAGGGACCCCACTGGTGCACGAATTTGTGCACTGGGCCTCTAGTATGCATATAAGTTCTTTGAGATTCATCAGTCTGTTCCATGTTTCCATGCTTCTGGTTCTATTTTATTCATCAGTTTATTTTGTTCATTAGATTCTTTGTTCATTTATTTGATATTTAGATTCAACTGTTGATATATATATATATATATATATATATATATATATATAGAGAGAGAGAGAGAGAGAGAGAGAGAGAGAGAGAGAGAGAGAGAGAGCCGTTTTATTGTTCATATTTTTCTTCTTTTAATATAAAGGTGTTCTTTTTTAAAAATCTTTATTGATTTTAGAGAGGAAAGGAAAAGGAGAAAGAGATAGAAATATCAATGATGAGAGAGAATCATTGATCGGCTGCCTTCTGCACGCCCCCTACTGGGGATTGAGCCCACAACCCAGGCATGTGCCCTTGGCCAGAATTGAACCTGGGACCCTTCAATCCACAGGCTGACGCTTTATCCACTGAGCCAAGTCAGCTAGGGCCCCCCCTCCTCCTCCTCTTCCTCCTCCTCCTCCTCCTCCTCCTCCTCCTCCTCCTCCTCCTCCTCCTCCTCCTCCTCCTCCTTCTCCTCCTCCTTCTCTTAGAATACCCTTCAACATTTTCAGGTAATACTAGTTTGGTGGTGATTTACTCCTTTAGCTTTTTCTTGACTGTGAAGCTCTTTATCTGATCTTCAATGATAAATGATAGCTTTGCTTGGCAGAGTAATCTTGGTTATAGGTCCTTACTATTTATCACTTTGAATATTTTTTAATATTTCTTGCCACTCCCTTCTGGTCTACAGAGTTTCTGTTGAGAAATCAGCTGACAGTTGTATAGGTGCTCTCTCATAGGTAACTAGCTGCTTTTCTCTTTCAGCATTTAAGAGTCTCTCTTTGTCTTTAGTCCTTGGCATTTTAATTATGTTGTGTCTTGGTGTGGGCCTCTTTGGGTTCCTCTTGTTTGGGACTCTCTGCAATTCCTGGACTTTTAAGTCTATTTCTTTCACCAGGTAAAAGTTTTCTATCATTATTTCTTCTAATAGGTCTTCAATATCTTGCTCTCTCTCTCTTCTCCTTCTAGCATTCTCTTAATGCAAATGTTGGTGTGCTTGAAGTTGTCCCAGGGGGCTCCTTACACTTTCTTCATATTTTTGGATTCTTTTTTCTGTTTGCTCTTCTGATTGGGTGGGTTTTTTTTTTTTTTTTGCTTCCTCGTATTACAAATCATTGATTTGATTATCAGAATCCTCTACTCTATTGTTGAATCTCTGTAAATTATTCTTTATTTCCATTAGTGTATGCTTAATTTCTGACTTGTCCCTTTTCATGTCTTTGAAATTCTCATTAAGACCCTTGAAATTCTCACTGAGCCCCTTGAAATTCTCACTAAGCCCCTTGAAGCTCTTATTAAGATCCTTGAGCATCCTTATAACCATTGTTTTGAACTCTGCATCTAATAGTTTGTTTGCTTCCATTTTATTTAATTATTTTTTTATAGATTTCTTCTGTTCTTTCATTTGTGACATGTTTTCGTATCTACACATTTTGGCTGCTTCCCTGTATTTGTTTCTATGTATTGGGTAGAGCTGCCATGTCACCTGGAATTGGTAGAGTGGCCTTGTGTAGTAGGAGTCCTGTTGGGCCCAGTGGCTGTGTGCACAGTCTTGTAGTTGAGCCTTGGTTGCTGTTGGCATCACTGGGAGGAATTAACCTCCAGGCCAATTGGCTGTGAGGACTAGCTGTGACTATAGTGGCAGAACTGCTGTAAAAGAGACAACCCTTTGAAACGGGACTTGCTTCAGTGGGGTTTTTGTGTGCTCTGAGTCTGTAGCTCATGATGTGCAGAGTTGTAACCTAGTATGGTCTGAATCTGTCCACTGGGTGCATTGGCTCTGGGGCCTTATGACAGGTGTAAAGTCAGCCACTGTCTGGGGCCAGCTGGCAGGAGCTACAGAGCAATCTGCAGATGACTGCTACTTGTGTTAGCCTTAGAAGTGTCCAAACGAGGCCAATCTGTGAAGCAAAGCAGGCAGCTGATAGTGCCAGGTCTTAGGCCTCTTATTGTTTGGTATGGGGCATGCTGACACCAACTGTTTGAAAGATTTTAGCAAAGTCTGAAGCTTGAGCCAGGACAGGCCATTCATATGGTAAAGCTGCTGCATACAGCTGGGGTGTGGCTGAAAATTGGATGGGGTGGGGTCTCAGGGAATCATCAGGGAAGAGCGAACAGTGTGAGTCAGGCAGATGGAAACTCAGATATGGCTGCCAATCAGCTCTGCAATGGGGGAAATCTCAGCATAGGAACAATGACCCCTGCAAGCACCCTTGTCTGGGAGAAAGCCTCCCCTGAAATCTTGCTCCAATGCCAGACAGTCCAGTTCCTCCCCATATGTCCTTGGTTCCTCCCAAGCCACTGCCCCAGTACTGGAGCTCAGAGGGAGCAAATCCATGTGCGTTTGTGAGCCAGCCCTTTAAGAGGAACACATGGGTCTCCAGCAGCCACTGTGTCACTCAGCCATAATCCATGCTGGTTTTTACAACCTAAAGTTATAGGGACTTTTCTTCCCAGCTCTGGAACCCTGGGCTGGGGGTCTGGTGTGGGACTGGGACCCTTTGCTCCTCACAGGAGGTCTCTGCAGCTGAGATATCCCTCCTGATTAAAATAGAATGCCAGTTCACGCCTCCATCCCTCCTACCATTTTCAATGTGTTTTCATCTTTATTTCCCTAGTTGTAGGACTTCTATTCAGTCAGATTTCAAGTGGTTCTTAATGATGGTTGTTCTGTATTTTAGTTGTAGTTTTTATGTGGTTGTGGGAGACTGTGAGTACCAGTGTTTATCTATGCCGCTATCTTGGTTCTCAAAAGAAGCTATCCATATATATAAAATCCTAATAAGCAAATAGACCGAATGGTGGAACAACCAAACAACTGGTCACTATGATGTGAGCTGACCACCAGAAGGTGTGCACAGAACATCGCAGTCATCAGCCATGGCAGGGTGGTGGAGCAGGTGAGTGCAGCTGGTGCTGGAACTACCGCTCTCACCCACTGCCGGTGCCCGGTGCTGGTCCCATCGCTCAGCACTGTCAGCAGGTGGAAATGGCAGCTGCTGGCCCCAATCACCCCTGAGGGCTTCTCCACCTCCCCCTGCTCCTGAATGATAATCAGGGCAGCAGCCACTGCTCTCTTCCACTGACAGCACTGGCCCCACTCATATCCACTGCTGTCACCAGCCCCAATCACTCTGCATTGTCAGTGGGCGTGAGCAGGGCCAGCACTATCAGTGCATGGGAGCAGCAGTGGTAGGAGCAGGGCTGCTGGCAGACAGGAGACTGGGGACCATGGTGGGAAGGGCTGGGCAGGGGCATGGAGGATGGGCCAAGACCTGCCCCTGTGCCCACCGCAGCCTCACAGCCCACAGTTCCTTTCAAGGTGCACGAATTCGTGCACTGGGCCCCTAGTGTTCAAATAATTAAAGAATATGATGACAATGACTTAACAAGTAGGGAATTTTAATAAAGCAATAGAAGCTATGAAAAAGAACCTAATGGGAATTCTAGTTTTGAAAATTATAATAACAAAAATAAAAATTCACTATATATGTTCAACATCAGATTTGAGATATCAGAAGAAAGAATCAGTAAACTTGAAGTCAATAGAAATTAACCAATCTGAATAACAAAGAGAAAAGTTATTGAAGAAAACGAACAGAGCCCCACTGAGACCTGAGGAACAGCATGAATTGTACCAACATACCTGCAATGTGAGGCCCAGAGGAGAGACGGAGAGGAGAGGGCAGAAAAATATTTGAAGAATCAAAAGAGGCCCCAATTTTGAAGTTCCCTCCTCTGCTTTGGATTTGGGGAAGTGAGTGACGAAGCTCAGAAAGTGCAAGCTTTAGCTCAGAGCTGCCTCTCAAGGAGGAGGCATTATACCCACCTCATGCTGGGCGCAATGCTCGCACTACCATCAGTGTACTGGCCCTCGCAAGTCTGTGAGCCATTCTACAGTCCCAGTCTCAAGAAGCAGAAAAGGCTCAGCGAGGTAAAGCAGCAGCTCAGCGCACAAAGCCAGGACTGAAACCCAGGTTCCTCTTCAGGACTTTCCCACAGCGCCCTGATGACCCAGCAGTGGGGGCAAGACTGATGTGACTCCAGGCAGGGTGCAGCGCTGAGCAGAGGAACAGACCAGAAACAGATGTGAGCACAGAAGCACCCACAAGTCTACAGGACTGTCTCCTCTTTCCACAGCAAGTGCACCTTTTGCCAGGATGGGCTGTCCGTTCCCCAGGAAGCCATACCCCATCTTTCAGGAGCTGATTCACCAGCAGAGGGGGCAGTAAGGGGTGACCAGGTCAGTGGGGGGGGAGGGGCAGTTAGGGGTAACCAGACCGGCGCGGGGCTGGGGCTGGACAGGAGTCAATTCTAGGCAACCTCAGTCAATTCTAGGCTGGGGCTGGACAGGAGTCAATTCTAGGCAACCTCAGGATTCCCAACAGCTTCAGCCAGCCTGACCCTCGAGACCAGGCCCACAGCCCTGGCCTGACCTGGCTCGCCATCAGTCTGGGTCTTCCTTCAGAGAGTGACCACCACTCCCCAACCCTTCACTCTCAGCTGAAGACAAGTGAGGGTTCGGGATTTGGGAAGTGCACAGAACAGGAGAGCCTAGAGGGTGGGGAGGGGAGTAAAGGATGGGTGGGTGGGACATAGAGTTTAGAGGAAGGTGTGACCAGGATGAGAATCTGAGGGATTGATACCCAGGCTGCTGAGGAGACAGCAGTGAGTCCCGAGGCTCAGCCTGCTGTGTGCACGCTCCAAATTAAATAACTGCAACTCCTCTTTTATTTCCTGACAGCAAATTATTGCAAATGCAGCCACTTCTGACATTCTAATATTCAGAGTCACATCCTGTGCAATAAGCCCGTCGCTGTTGCCTGACCAGTGATTTGTATCAGGTGAGGAGGGAACCGAGAGGGGCAGGGAGAGACTGGGATGGGGGCTGCTGGTGGCAAAAGGAGGGGAAAGTGCTCAGGTTCTGCTGGACCAACCCAGGTCCTCCTGCCTCAGGACTCCTGGGATAGTTGGAGCGGCCTGACGGTCCCTCCCTTACCCACCTTGTGAACCCTCAGTAAAGCCTTGTGAGCCCTCACCGCATGCCAGGTGTGGGCCCAGCCTGGGAAGGGTGGGAGATGCTGGTTCACAGACCCTGCCTCAGGAGGCTCTCACCCCACATGGTCTGGGCAGGCAGCATTTACCCAGAAATGGTGCAGTGGTTAGAGACACACCTGGCTACATTCGTCCTCCGCAGCCTGCAGGCAGCGCAATCTCAGGAAACTTTCTGAACATTGGTCTTTAATGAGAGCCACAGGCTGGTCTACCCCCTAATGTCATCAGGTTAAAAGAAGGGATGCCCATGCCTGGCGCAGAGCAACTGCTCACTGCGGTTGTGAAAATTATACCAGGCACAAAATGCTACTGGAGGAGGTGCCAGCAGAACACTGGGACATGCTGAGGAGCACTGGCCCCTGAATCACAGCGCCCAGGGTAGCTGGGAGCTTCCCACAGCCCACCATCCTCCCCACCCCCCACAGCCCACCATCCTCCCTACCTCAGACCCGTATGGGACCCTCCAGGCAGCTCTGTGTATGTACATATAATGGAATGTGCCAGAGTTTTCTATTCATGCCAGTCAAGCACCAAACAGCCAAGGACAGAGGCAAATGGGGAGAAAAAGGAACCCTCACACTGCTGGTGGGAATGCAAACTGGTGCAGCCACTATGGAAAACAGCATAGAGGGGCCTCAAAAAATTAAAAATGGAACCGCCTTATGACTCAGTGATTCCACTTCTGGGAATATGTCCAAAAGAACCCAAAACAGTAATTCAAAAGGATATATGCACCCCTTTGTTCATTGCAGTGTTATTTACAACTAGAGGCCAGTGCACAAAATTCATGCCTGGGGCGGGGGGGGGGGGGGTTGGGGGGGGTGTTTCCCCTCTGCCCAGCCTGCACCCTTTCCAATCCAGGACCCCTCAGGGGATGTCTGACTGCTGGTTTAGGCCCAATACTGGGGATCGGGCCTAAACCAGCAGTCAGACATCCCTCTCACAATCCGGAACCACTAGCTCCTAACTCTTCACCTATTTGCCTGCCTGATCACCTCTAACTGCCCCCCCTGCTGGCTTGGTCACCCCCAACTGCCCCCCCTGTCGGTGTAGTCACCCCCAACTGCCCCCCCCACGCCGGTCTGGTTACCCCTAACTGCCCCCCCCCCCCACTGACCTGGTCACCCCTTACTGCCCCCTCTGCTGGCATGGTCATCCCCAACTGCCTCCCCCACCACCACCAGCCTGGTTGCCCCTCACTAACCCTCCTGCCATCCTGGTCGCCCCACACAGCCTGTTGCTCAGTCTTTTGGTCACCCCTCACTAACGTCCCTGCCGGCCTGGTCACCCCATGTAGCCTGCTGCTCATTCTTTTGGTCCCCCCTCACTAAACCCCATGCTATTTACACAATGAGATATTACTAAGCCATAAAAAGGAGGAAATCTTACCCTTTGTGGCAGTATAGATAGACCTGGAGAGCATTATGCTAAGAGAAATAAGCCACTCAGAGAAAGATACGTGCCATATGATTTCATTTATATGTGGAATCTAATAAATAAAATAAACTAACAAACAAAATAAGGACAGACTTATAGATACAGAGAACAGACTGGTAGTTGCCAGAGGGAAGGACAGTTGGGTAGATAGGTGAAAAAGATGAAGTAATTAAGAAGTATAATTTGATAATTACAAAATAGTCATGGGAATATAAGATACAGCATAGGGAATATAGTCAATGATGTTGTAATAACCAGGTATGGTGCCAGGTGGGTGCTGGAAATATGGGGAGAATACATTGTAAAGTATGTGATTGTCTAACCACTATGTTATACACCCTAAACTAAGATAAAATAATATGGAATGTAAATTACAACTGCAAAATAAAATTTAAACTTCTTTGCATAAAGAAGAGTGTGCTCTATTTCGAAGGAAAGTATTGCTTACAACATGAATAAAAATGTGACAGATGTTTAAAGAAGGAAAAGGAGAAGGAGAAGGAGAAGGAGGAGGATGGGGGGGAGGAGCGGAGGAGGGGAAGGGGTGGGAGAGGGGGAGGAGGAGGAGGGGGAGGAGGGGAAATGAAAGGAGAAGGGGAAGGGGAAGGGAAAAGGGAAGGAGGAGGAAGAGGAGGAGGAGGGGAAGGGAAATGGGATGGAGGAGAAGGAGGAGGAGGAGGAAGAGAAGGGGAAGGGGAAGAAGGAAGAGGAGGAGGAAGGGGAGGGGAGGGGAGGGGAAGGGGAGAGGGAAGAGGGAAAGGGGAAGGAGAAGGTGAAGGAGGAGGAGGAGAGGAAGGGAAAGGGAAAGGAGGAGGGGAAGGAGATGGAGGAGGAGAAGGAGGGGAAGGGAAAGGGAAAAGGAATGGAGGAGGAGGGGAGGGAGAGGAGGGGAAAGGGAAGGTGAAGGAGGAAGGGAAGGGGGAGAGGCGAAGGAGAAGGGGAAGGAGAAGGGGATGAAGGAATGGAAAGGAGAAGGAGAAGGAGGAGGAGAAGGGGAAGGGGAAGGAAGAGGGGAAGGGGAAGGAGGAGGGGAAATGGAAGGAGGAGGAAGGGAAGGAGGAGGAGAAAGAAAAGGAGAAGAGGGAAGGGAAGGAGGGGAAGGGGGAGGGGAAAGTGAAGGGGGGAGGAGGGGGGAAGGGGAAGTAGAAAGGGAAGGGAAAGGAGGAGGGGAAGGGAAGGGGAAGGGGGAGGGGGAGGGGGAGGGGGAGGGAATGGAGGGGAAGGGGAAGGGGGAGGAGGAGGGAAAGGGGAAGTAGGAGGAGGAGAAGGGGAAGTAGAAGAGGATGGAGATGGAGAAGGAGGGGAAGGAAAAGGGGAAGGGGAAGGGAATAGAGGAGGAGGAGAAGGAGGGGGAGGGGTAAGTTGGCCACTCTAAAGCAGACATGTCATTCCAGAGGACTACAAACAAGTGACTGGGTGAAGCCAGGGTGGCCTTAAACTAGAATATAAGGTGGAAGGCTCTGTGGGGCAGGGAGACCAAGCAAGGAGTAAAAGGCCCAGCTGGCAATTAGGGGAGTGGACAGAGGGCTGCTGCTGCCAGCCTGTGGCTGGACTCGGTGGAGAGGGTGCTTGGCAGGGAGATGCTAGCTTTTAAAGGACCAGCAACATAGGAACCTTTAAGGGTGGGCATAGGGGGCGGGACCAAGCCAAGAGGCTGGGGAGGAGGGGACTGTAGACAAGGGAACAAAGGCTAAGGGTCCCTGGCTTGCGGGGTGTGTGAACAGAACTCCGATTTGGGTCCCACCTTCCCAATTAGCCTTGAAAAGGGGGAAAAAATCTCTATAGGCCTGAAAAAAAGAATAAAAGCAAGGAAGAGAGAAGCTTGGAAAATACCCTGAAGAGTTGCTATGGCCTTTAAAAGGCAAGGAGTGTAGTAATGTAATAAACATGGCAACAAAGTGTTTGTCACCAGGCTAATTTTATTAGAACAGATCTCAAATGGCTAATTTCCTTTTACTAATGAGCAAATTAGTTAAATCTCTGATCTACTTTGAAGGCAGGGATACTAATAAGACAGGAATGACAGTGAGATCTGCTGTGAGACGTGGTGACACGTGCGTTGGGTGGAAGGGAATCTCCGAGCATGGAGGGCTGTGCTAGCATGGGCTTGCCCAGCGGGGCCTCTGGCTGTGCAGACCAGCAGGTGCCCAGCCCTACCCAAGGCAGATGGGTGCCAGACTCAGGCACTGTCCCAGGGGACCAGCCTGGGGGGAGGAGCTGCGGGGGGCATCTGGTGGGCTAGCAAAGTAGGCACGTTTCCAGCAAAGCTCCTGAGTGGGGCAAGATGGCCTCAAACTTTCAGCCAAGTTCCATTGATGAGGTTTGCTCCTGCCTCCCTCACCAGCATATCCTGTGTGTAAAGAAAAGCTCTCTAGGACATTCCACCTTCTGGCAGACCCAGCCGGCTGCCACCAAAACTGAATGCTTTCTGTCAAAACGAGCTTCCCAGGACCAGAGTCGGGCTCCGACCTCCTTCCTTTGGGTCAGTTATATGGGGAGTGGGAGACAGGGGACCAGCTCTTCTCTGGGCAGAAGGGCATACGGCTGGATGGGCTTTGGTCCTGCCGGTATTTGATTACCATGCAGTGGCAGCAGTGTGCTGGAAGGTCCCAGCCAATCATCGCCCAAGGATGCTGCCTCCTGCCTGAAGGGTGGGGGAGAGGGTAGGGTCCCCCACTTGCTTTGGTGGTATGCTTGGCATTGGCAGAGGGTGAAGCCCAGAAAGGCACCTTGAAGAAAGACCAGGAGGAGGGCTATCACACAGTCCCACTCACCTGGCCAATGCAGCCCCCCACTGGGTCAGCCTGGCTTTGCCAGGCGTCTCCTGGGGAGAAGGTCTAGGAGCAGGCAGCTCCCTGGCCTCAATGCACTCTAGTTATTACTTTCTGCTCAGAAGGGCCCGAGAGCTGCAGGGTGGGGCAGTGGGCATCATCTGGGAGTCTGCCCAATGGGGAGCCTGACAGAAAGGCCCTCAGAGCCCAAGACAAGAATGAGAACCCCCTCCAATTTTCAGTGTCTCTGGACCCCAGCTTGTTCCTCAAAAGGGGAGACACTCATTTCTGCGTACTATATGGAGTCCACGAGGAAAGAGCCAGGCGCACTGAAGCAGCGCAGTGTGCTCCCTATTTCTGCAGGCATCGTTGAGGGAGCTACTGCCCCCTTTAGGCCATGTGGACTGGGTAAGCACCATGTGGAGCTGACAGGAAACAAGGCGGGAAGTTCCCAGGTGGCATGCGTGGATGCCCACAGAGCTGACCTGTGGATGAAAAGGGCAGTCTCTCGAGAAGAGAGCATCTCACCAAGGACCCAACGGGGATGCCCTGCGGGATCCCATGCCCACTGTCCTTGTCCCCCAGCACTGGCTGGGGGTCACGTGTCCCATAGCCACCCTCAGGTAAGTCCGGCCCTTCTCTAAAGGCTGGGAAAGTCTCCTGTCCTGCCTCCTCACAGCCAGGATCCTGGATCCAGCCCTGCAAACTTTCTCTGTAGTAGCTTTTCTTGGGAGGTCCCTTAGAGGAAGGGGAAGGAGGAGAAGGGGAAGGGGAAGAAGGAGGAGAAAGAGAAAAGGAGTAGGAGAAGGGACAGTTTAGGGACTGCACCAGGAGGTTAGATGTGCGACGGGCAGAGCTTACCACCCAGTCCAGATGCCAGCTCTCCGCGTGGACAACAGTTCTGACTGCTGCGGAGGCCACAGGCACAGACCTCATCAGGGCTCCGGTCCTCTCTCCTGCCAGGACCCCCCTCCCCCACTACCCACCACACACACACCCACACACATTGCCTGTCCATGCCCCTCCCCCTGCTCCCCCTAGCCGCCTCTCTGAAGTGCTCTGGCCGCAGGCTTTATTCAGCCACTTCTTCATTTGAGAGGCCCAGGGGCCATGGGGCTGGCCGGTGGCACGCTTTCATCTCCCAGGTGCGTGGGGAATGTAGAAACACTCGCTGGTATCCTGGATGCGGGGATCTCAGTCCTGGGTCTGGGGTAGCCCTCACGCTTTGTGCTCCAGACCCATCCCTTACAGGCTGCCCCCAGATTAACCCAGAGGCTTTATCACCACCGGGGAGCCATTACTGGATGCACCCATTCCCCCCCTGCTTCTAGGCTCAGATATCTGACTTGGTCCCAGTGTGAGTTCAATGCCAGCTCTTCACAAGGGCAGGTGCTGAGACTGGGCCCTCTGTAATCGGCGTTGAGTCACCTGAGGATGCGCTCAGGCTGAGGGCGGCATTAAAGCTTTGGCACACCCTTTGGCAGAGGGAGCAAGACCTCTTGTGAAGCGGTGCCAAGAGAAACGACAAATCAAAGCCCACGCGAGAGCCAGCTCCGGCAGGTGTGCCCACTCACTTTGCCGGCTGCACAGGAGGTGGTGAGGTGGCGGTCTCTCCCAGAGAGGCAGGCACACATCACACAATGTTCATATGACTGTCACATGCCTCTGCTCCACCCCTCAGGCTGCAGACTCTTCTGAGTCACTCACATTCCCTCCCAAGATGCAACCACCGGGCAGCTTAGCCTTCCGTTACTCGAATAAATGCAAGAGTTGGAGACATGGAAGAGATATAGGGTCAAATTGCCTGGTCCTAAATATTGCTTATCTTTTGTCTGTTCTATACCCATCTCTCCACAGCTATGACCCCCCTGCCCTCGGGATCAAAACTGGGATCTTTTATAGACGGCTGCGGCCTTCCTGGGTCCAGTGTGAGATCCCCAGTTCAAGACTAAGGAGCCCGAGCCAGCCTGGCCTCCGCATGGGCAGGTGGAGTGCTAGCCGGAGGGCTCCCCACGGCCTCAGATGGAGGAAGACAGAGGGGGTGGGGCCCGCAGGGCTGGAGTCCCTCACATGCACACACACGCATGCACATGCGCACACACACCAATAACCTGGTCTGAGCAGCCCACCCAACTGTAAATGAGCTAGATGGGCAGGAGCATGAAGAAAACATGAGATAATGAAGAACAGCAAACCAGGAATCCAAAGGCCTGGGCCGGGGAGCACCACTTCTCCCAAGCACAGTGTCCTCGTCTAGAGCGCAGGCAGCATCGATAGTGTTGACAGTGATACTGACCATAGACACCCTGCAAAGCCACGTGCATCCCTCCCCTCACCTGACACAGTGGCGCAGGCACTGGTGGACTGTGGAGCACCTCAGCGCAGCCTCCCTGTGCACTGACAGCACCACCTCAGGTTCCCTTCGTCACCATGGTCCCTGCCACTCCCACATCCTGTGTGTCCCTGACTGTCTGAAGTCCCAGTCTGCCTCCAAGGGGAGTTTGAGAACCAGATGAAAGTGTGAGTGTGGAGGGGCTCATGGTCTGAGGAACAGAAGGGATGACCCTGGGCCCCACAGTGGGAGGAGGGAGGGAGGGAGGTCCATCTTTCCTGGGCTCAGCCTCCGCAGAGCATCCCAGTGCCCTGGCCACCTAGGCCAGGCTTTTGCCAAGGGCCCGGGCCACCTGCACTGATTCTGTGATCATAGCAGGTGTGTAGCTGTTTCCACTGGAGTCAGAAATGCTGGGCTTTTTGTAGTTTTGAGTTTAAGATCTTCAGACTCCTCCCTCTGCTCTTTTATTTATTAAAGTTTCCCTCAGCCGACTTATGTAATACCCAAAATCAGTTGCTCATTTTACTGTCTACTTAGAAATGAAAGTGGGATTTACAGAGTGAACCTGCAAGCCAGGAGGCAGCCCCATGCTGCGCCACAGGCACTGGGAGGGAAGGCCAGGCAGCTGGCTGCCAGGCACCGTGGTAAAGGAGCTGAGCATGTGGGGTCTCCAAGGGCCCATACTGGCAAAGGCCCCAGAGTTAACAAGGCCACTGCCTCCCTCCTCTGCACTCCCTCACCCTCATATAGGGCCTGGAATATAACCTCCCACAGATCAACCACTGAAATGGGCCCAGATCAGCCAGTTCCAGCAATCACTGGTCTTTAAAAGAAAGCAATTCAAATTCATATGCAGGCAGCTCACACACACCCCTAACCCAGCTCCCCACAGTGCTGGATTCCAAGTAGGTGCTATGGCTAGGCATGGTTGGTCTAGAGATCCAAGAGAGAAGACTTTTGTAGAAAATCCTTGTAAAAAAGCAAATGAAAAAGCCATGGAGCTGGTAAAAAGCTCAGTGGTCAGCAGAGGTTAGGAGGGAAGGGTGAACAGGTGGAGCACAGGGGATTCTAGGGCAGTGAAACTATTCTGTACTAGTGGCCTGGTGCACGAAATTCATGCACATTATAAGGGAATTAATTAGAGGAAATATTTTAATATTGCTATTTGCCCTTTCTCTATAATGGAAGTGTCAGAGATGAAAGAAAATTAGTAAAATGTATATGAAAATCTTCTTCCAGTCAGAGTCTGGGGCACACCATGGGAACCAAAGTAAAGTCCTCGCCCACCCACATGGGTCTCGAAATCACGAGAGACCCAGACCCAGCCAGCTCCACCCCTGTCAAGCCCCACCGGATGGGGAGGCACAGCCTCAGGTCCCCCAGCCCAGTGCCAAGGCAGGGGGTTTGGCCTGAGGTCCCCTGTCAAGCCCTGTGGGTGGGGGGCACAGCTTGAGGTCCCTTGTGAAGCTCCACCAGGCAGGGGGTGCAGCCTCAGGTCCCTGCTGATTGCTTGTTAAGGCTCGTTACAGGAACTCAGCCTCCGCTGTGGGTGCAGCCATCTTGTGTTACGGAATCCCCACATCCACTGTGGGTGCAGCTATTTTGTTACGGTGTGGCGGTCAATTTGCATATTCACTCTTTATTAGATAGGATGATGCTGTAATGGTGGATACATGTCATTACATGTTTATCAAAACCTACAGACTATACAAAGCCAAGAATGAACCTTAATGTAAACTATAAACATTAGTTAATAATGATGTATCAGTACAGGTTCATCAGTCTTAACATATGCTACACTAATACAAGATATTAATAATATAGGAAACTGTAAGGGAGGGTAAAGGGGTTATCTGGGAGCTCTCTGTACTTTCAACTCATTTCTTTTAAACCCAAAATTTTCTAAAAATTAAGTCTATTAATTAAAAATAATAATGCTAGCCAAAATCTGGAAATAACCCAAATGTCCACCATAGGGTGAATGGTTAAAAATCCTGTGGTAAATACATACCATGGAACACTGCTCAACAATAAAAGAAATAAACTATTGATTCACACACACACACACACACACACACACACACACACACACACACGGCCCTGAGTTCTAGTGACAGCCACTAACTTGCTGTATGGCCCCAGACAAACCGCCAGCACTTTCTGGGCCTCAGTGTGGCCCTATGGGAACCCTCTCACTCCAGCCTTCTCACTCCTGTGATGAGAAGAAAGATGATGGAGCTAAATCCTCTCTTGCCTCCAAGGAAGAAGACGCTCTCCACAGCCCCTGGCTCTTCAGCAGCCCTGATGGCTACACCGCTCCTGGGGTTTTCCTCTAGCCAGGCTCACCCTGGCCTGCTCCAGCCGCTCTGCAGTCCCAGCTCACTTTCTCCTCTGATCCCCGCTCTCCTAACTTGTTCATACATCACCAGGAATGCAATACCCTTAAAAAAGGAAAACCATTTTGCTCTGAACTAGCAAAGTCAGGCCTCATTGTTCCCAATATCACCAAGCAATTTCTGAGCTAGGGGAGTGTTGAATTGGAGTAGGAAGATGGGCAATTGGTCAGGGTCAGCTCACATTGTGTGAGTGGAGGTGAGAGCCCAGGGAGGAGGGGCTTAGCGTGGAATTAAGAAAGAAGGATGCTGGGGTGCCTAGAGGTGCAAGCAGAGGTGACACCCTAATATTTTCTGCTTCTGCACTTCCGACCCCACTCACTCTGCTCACCTATGTGTTCACCGGGACGTAACTTCTTTACCAATTAGCATCTCCTTTACACAATGCTGACACACCCTCCGAGCTCAGCCTTCTCGGTGTAAATTCCTGCAACAGGGAGTTTCCGGCCAAAGAGAGTTTGAGCAACTCCAAAACCCAAAGAGCATTACGCAGTCTCTGCCTGCCCAGGGTTCACCAAGTGTCCTCAGGGCGGTCCCCGAGCCCCGCCTCTAGGAAGCATCACATGACCCACCCCTGAGAGAACTGTTTGACCCCTGTCCTGCTACTATGGCATTGGCTCTTGCACAAACTTAGCACCTCTCCCAGTTACTCAGCTCCTACGCCACATAACATACACAGCATTGAGCTCCACACATTAATAAATTACATGTTTGAGCATGGGCCATGTTTATTTATTTATTTACTGTTATATCTTCAGTCCCAAATACTGTTCCAGATACTAGTATATCGTAGGGACTTAATAAACATTAAATGAGCAGCATACTCTTGTGGCTGTACAATTCTGGACACAGTGCTGATGGATACCAATCACCTAAAGGGACATCAAAAACCTCTTAAGAGAAATAAGCTCATTGTCCACAGTCCTAGGGCAGTGCTGCCCAGCAGAACTCTGCCATGATGGGATGTTCTATGTCTGGGCTGCCCAGCACACAGCTACTAGCTACTGAGTGCATTTGAAATGGGGCTAGTGTGGTGGAGGGACTGACTTTTACACTTTAATTAATTTAATTTTAATTCATTTTCATTTGAAGAGCCAAGTTGGATGGTAGAGTTCTAGAAAGAGGTGTCGCTGGAGATGGGCTCATGAATGAAATGCATGTGGGAGCTCCTGTGAAGAGCCTGGGCCACAGTGCTGCACAGTCATAACAAGCTCACGTTTGGCTGAGCAGCCTCATGTCTCACATGAATAGCCAGTCATCAAACTGTGCGTTTCTGTTCCCCGTGAGTAACAAGAATACATGACCACCTGGGCTCCTCTGAGGGCAGATGAGCTCCTGCATGTAAACAGTGCCCTGCAGAGACTGTGCTAGCAAATGTCGGCTCTTCCTATCGCAGGAGCATAGTAGGCATGAAAATGTTTGTTGCGTCGGAATGCGCATCTAAAACATATATATGTTAATATATAGTGACCACTTACCAAGTGCCAAGCTGTGCTAAGAACCTGAGAATAACCCAGAGAGAGAGGTGTGCTTATCAACATATCCCAGGTGAGAAACTGAGGTTAAAGGAGGTTGGTGCTCACATTCCAGAGGCAACAGGCCTGATTCCAGAACCCCCACTCAGCCTGCTTCTTCGTCTATAAAAAGAGCCTTTGAATTGTTTCTATGTCAGTGTTGGGCGGCTAGACATATAAGATACTGTGGACGGCCTGTGCTTAGTATACAGTGCTGGTTCCCAGCTGGGGCAAGTCCTCCCAGGGCACATTCGGCAGTGTCTGGAGACACATTTGGTTGTCACACCTGGGGCGGGGGATGCTATTGACATCAAGTGGGTAGAGGTCGGGATGCTGCTAACCATCCTGCAGGCACTGGACAGCCCCACAGCAAAGGGTCATCAGAGCCAAAACGTCAACAGCACTGAGGTGGAGAAGCCTGGTCTAGAGCCTCACAGAACAGTGTCAATACATACTGACAACAAGAGAGAGGAGGGAACTGAACCTACAAGTTTCAAAAGGGGCACCATGTGTTCAGAGCTGGGAACAGCAGTGCTGAGGTTCAGGGCAAGGATTCAGCTCTTCAGATCACAGCCACGTGAACAAGCAGTGTGCCTGGCACGACCCGGGGCATGTGCTGAAGGGCGGAATTCCCACTCCCTACACTTGTGATGAAATTGCACTGATGTGAGGCTAGGAAAGGGGAGGAAGAGCCAGGGGCTGAATCACCCCAGGCTACAAATCTTCCCCTCCCACTCTCTCCTTTCACAGGTGAGAAGCATAGAGCAGAGGAAGGTTCTAAGCCACAGACAATGTGGGCAAAAAGCATGGAGCTCCTGCAAGGCCAGTCACCCCTGCACCCCTATTTTCCCACATGCAATGTATGAATGATACATTCTGCTCCCCATTTCACTGAAAGCTGCCCAGTCTCCAAGAGGTTAGCGAGGCAGCCAAACACCATCATTGACATCACTACCATTTACTGAGCACTTATTATGCATCACATACTGCACTAAAGGCAAAATCTCATTTAGCCTCACAACAACCTTGTTTTACAGATGAAGTAACTGAGTCCAGCCCCAGGCTATCAGAACTTAGAGCAGCACCTTATCACCATGCGGTACTTCCTCTTGGTGTCACACTGGGGCCTGAACAATGAATGAAATGGGCTCAGGTCCTACTCTGCCCCTCCACATACAATTAGACTTGCCAGGCATCTTCATTCAGCCCCTGACTCCCTGCAGAACTCGGAAGGGTCTGCCACATCCTAGCTCTGTGCCTGGCATTGGGACTGCGATGAAGAGGCCGACTCCTTGCGCTCCATGGGTGAAAGCCGAAGTCACAGCGTCTTCCTACTGTGCACAGGCCCCCGTCCTTGGCACTCACAACCTGATTTGGGGCCAGGGAGGGAACAAAATAATAATGGTGCATGGCAAGTACTTGCTGGAATCAACAAAGCCCTGTGGGAGTTTGGAGCTCACACCTCAGACCTTGGAGATCAGGAGACACAAAAAGATAGTAGAGAGGGCTTCATCAAACCCACACCCTTGCACTAGAACTTGAAGGAATGAGACAAGTTCTCCTGACACACTCAGAGTGAGAAGTGAGGAAAAGTGCACTCCCGGCGGAGGGACTTGTGTGAACAAAGACACTGGAGTGGGGAAAGGAGGTTCCAGCCTGGCCAGAGCTCGGGAGAGAACAGAGCCATCCCGGGATGCACACAGATGCAGGGGGACAGGGCAGGGGGCATCCAAGAACCTCCTCTAGGCAGGGCAGAGTGGGGTTAGTGCTGCTTCAAAGGGATCTGCCAGGGAATCATTTATGGTGCTAACAAGCAAGCACTCATTTACCTTATAGCCCACATTATACAAACACGGCTTTGAGCTCTCAAGTTAAGGCCCTAATGCCACTCACTCTAAATTAAATTCATCAGTGTCTTAATTAAGATCTATATTTAGTTCTTAATTAAAGGGGAGAGAAAGCTCATGATGTTGCATAGCAGAGATTTGGAATGGAGATCAATAATCTCTCGGTCCCTAACCTGGACATATGCCCACCCACTCTCAAGACAGCCCCCTGTCAGGGCAGGCAGTCCTTTAATCCTTCCTTTCTCCCTCATTTATTCCTTCTTTTATTTATTCCTCGGCTACTTATTGAACACCTACTATGTGACAGGCACTGAGCTTTGATTCTGGGGCACAGTAGAGAATAAATTAGAGATAGTCCCTGCCCTCAAATGGCTTACACTGCAGAGAAAAATGCCAATGGTTATGTACATGTCTCAGCTTTAAACCCCGCCCCCTCCCCTGGGTCTCCCGTGCTCTCACAGGAAGAAGTCAGACACCCTCGGTGATGCCATGGCTGATGCCTTCATCCCATCAGCCAGAGAGAGCCTTAGAGAGTGTCATGTGGGTCACCCAGGCCCCCTGGCCCCACCAGGCTGAGAAGCTCCCAAGTGGGCCAGCTGCCAAGCCAACCCTCTCATTCCATCCAGCAAATGATGGAGACTAGTTGTCAGGAGAATGGGGAAGAGGTCCAGGAGCTCCCCTTCAACCCTAGGACTCTAGGATTCTCTGAGGGCACTGGGGCACTGTGCCTGGGAGGGATTCGCTGAACAGTCTACAAAGGAAGATCACGGAACACAGACCGTCACAGCCACAAAGACCTAGACAGCTGCGCAGGCTGAGTTCCTGGGAGGCCAAGTGACTTGGTCAAGTAAACAGAGTCAGTAAAGGGCCAGAGCTAGAATCTACAGCTGCTTGGTGCCAATGACTCTCTGGGGGACACGAGCCTGGGTAAGCGGGGTTCCTGCCCTTGGGACAGCTGGTGGGAAGGGGGAAGCCAGTACAAATTGACATGGACACAAATCACCGATGAAATCTAACCCTGCTGCCCATCCTAATCCCCCAGAAAATGTCTCTCCAGGGTCCCTGGGGCCCTCCCAATGGGCAGTGGAGTCTGCTGGGGGGTGGGGGTGGGGGTGGGGGGAATGGGGAGGCTATTCAAAGCAGGACAGCAGGATGCCAAGGTGCCTGGTGAGGCTCCCCTTGCTGGGTCCTGGGTCCCGAGAAACAACTAGAAGCAGAGGACAGGCTTTGCAGGGCAAGATCCATGGGGCTGAGTTGATGTCAGAATGGTTAGCCAAGGAAAGAGACAGGAGGGCATCCCAGTGGGGGCGGAGGGGGGCCGGGGGAGGAGCAGGGGTTGCACACAGGTAGACTCCAGGAGGCAGGCTAGGTAAGAAAATCTGAGCACTTCTTTGTGAGGCAGGAGCCGATGGGCAGGCGAGGGGAGAAGGTTGGCCTGAGCGGCTGGGGAAGGGCCTGATGCAGGCATTTCACTCCGGGCTCAGCCTCCTGGCAGCGCCCAGGCGGTGTGGCTCAGTGGATAAAGCCTCCCCTGAGGACCAAAGGGTCCCAGGTGGATTCCAGTCAAGGGCACTTACCTGGGTTGCAGGCTCCTCCACCACCTGGGCCCTGACGGCGCGGGCAGGAGGCAACCATGACGTTTCTCTCTGTCTTTCCCTCTCTCTTCCACTCTCTCTAAAAGATCAACGGGAAAATATCCTAGGGTGAGGATCAACAACAACAAAACAAAACCAAGTCCGTGAGACCAGAAGAGGAGAGCATCTCTTCCCCAGCTCCGAAGCACCCAGCTCCCCGGAGCAGAAAATCGAGCAGAAAATCGACAGACAAGCATCCCCTTCCCAGGGCACAGCGGGTCTGGGGACCGGCGGGCGGCGGACAGTGCCCAGAAAGTTAACTTGGCACAATGCGCGCACCCCAGGGACTAGCTGTGGCTCGCAGAGCCCGTGCAGCTTTCTTCTCGCCGCTGCCTTCTTCCCGATTAATCAGCGGCTACAGCGCGGCGCTTTGATCCCCGAAATCAAACTCTTCCATCTGATGGGTGACTGGATGTTATGCTAATCCGCACTGATTGAGCTGAGATAATTACATTTCTTCCAGGTTTCCCGGGAGTTCCGAATAAATATTGATGCACAGCTGTCCCCCCCTCAGGTGTAGAGAGGAGCTTTGCGTTGGCAACAGTGTCGCCCGGCCGGGAGCGCACACGGCAGCCCGCCGCCCGCCATCGCCGCTGCCCACGACCTCGCCGCGCGGGGGCCTGCGAGGCTCCAGGGAGGTAGTGAAATCTGGAGCTTTGAGGTTCAGGGACCCGAGTTTGAATCCCAGAGCTCCCATATGGGCAGTGAGGTCTTGGACGTGTCACTGAACCACTCTGAGCCCAGAGCCCAGAGTCTAGATTGCCGCGGAGATTGGATGAAATTGGTGAGAAGCGCTGAACAGAGCGAAGTTACTCCAACTTGACGCTGGGTCCTCGCCACCTAGAGCGGGAAAGACAGGGAGTGGGGAGCGGGGAGGATCGGGAGGAGGCGCCTCAGCCAAGACACTTCCCGGCTCCTTCCTCCCCAGGCCTGGCGGCGCTCCAGGCCACGTAGAAATGGGTAACAGACTAGCGTTTTGGTGGCGTCGCTCCTCCCCGCGGGCTAATTAGGTGGCGCTTGTAAAGCGCTGCGAAGTCAAAACGCGACCCAAGTGGTAATTACCTTAGCCCTATCCCAACATGCTTTTACCAGCGCGGGAGGCCCAGTGCCCCTGGCCAGCCGGCGCTGCGCAGCATGGAGCGCGCGGAGGCCAGGTGCGGGAACTGCGCCTGTGGGCGCCCCAACCCTCCCAGCTCTGTCTCTCCCAGGCCCTCCAGAGGTCAGGACGCGAGGACAGCGATGGGGAGGAAGAGGAGCAGGCACAAACACAGCTAACTGTAGATGTGCCCATCTCGATCCGGTAAGGGCGAGGGGATCCCCAGCAAGGGCTCTGAGGAGGTGCATCGGGCCTTGGAGGTGTAGGAGTCCGAAAGGAATGGGGGCGCGGTGGGGGACGCGATGGTTCTCTGTGCTGACACGGAAAGCCCTAAGCAATGTCTTCCTACATCTTGCAGGATTTGCTGCCCATCCCCTGCCACTGCCCCAAGAACCATGGTCCCCATGGACTAGAGACCTTGTTGCCCAATCCCTGCCTCCTACAAGGCCCAGGGCCAGGGCTGAAGGTTCTTGGGCGCAAACCCAAACTCAGAGTGGGTTTACCAGGCTGTGCACCAGGCAGTGATTCTGGCAGATCTCTGCCTTACGCTCAGAGTGATACTGCCCTGGGCATATGAAACCCAAGCTGAATATTTAGTTCTTTCTCCCACCTTCTTGGGGACGCTGACTCCGACGCCCAGGCTGGGAGGGTCTCCCATCAGGTAACCAGCTGGAAACAGCCAAACCCTGGTCCCTGCAGTGGACACACCTCACTGCTCCCTCGGAATAACCACAGCGATGCTTAGAAAAGTAGCAGTGAATGAAGGGCAGAGTCCATTGTCACTTACAAGTGCGGCAATATACACCACCTCAGTAGGCCCTGATGAGCCACTGGGGCTCAGAAGTGTTGGGGGGGGGGTATGCCCTGGGTCCCCCCTGGTTGGTGGCAATGCTGGGCAGAGCCCGGGTGCCCTCTTCAGATCCTGGCAGTCCCTCCAGCCCACCCTTAGAGTGTCTGGGGTGAGACTTTTAAATGCATGCAGCTCTTGTCTACACTGTTGCTCCTGCTGCTTTCCTTAAAGTGAGCATTGATCCATCCACAAGCAGTTTTGCCCAAAGACTCATCCTGTTGTTTTCAGAAGCTCGTGGATGTGGCTGAGCCCCTCACCCTCCTCCTTGGAGGCAGGAAAAGACGCTTCTCTAATGGGGTGGGAGGAGCTGGATAGAGGGCAGTACCCACCCTCTGGGAAGCAGAGATTAGACCACACCTGTCTTTCTCCCCGGTAATTCCGAAAACAGTGCTAGCAATGTTGGTTGAATTCCCAACAGACATGGGTAAAATGGGAAGAAGCAAACAGCCTGGGGCCTGGGAGAAGGACAGGAGCAAGGAGACCTTCCCTGGCACCAGGCCTCTCCAACTCTCAGGAGTGAGATGGCCCTGCCTTTGGTGGCTCTGGATAGAAATAAATGAATGTAAATGAGATGCAGGTGAGCACATTTATTTGATAGTCAATATGTGGGCACTTTTTTAAAAAGACATGTTTTTATTGATCTTAGAGAGAGAGGAAAGGAAAGGAAGTGAGAGAGGAACATCCATGGGCTGCCTTCTGCCCAGCCTCTACTGAGGATCGAGCTCACAACCTGGGCATGTGCCCTGACTGGGATCAGAGTGGCAACCTTTTGATGCAGGGGACCACGCCCAACCAACTGGCCACACCAGCCAAGCGATATGTGGGCACTTTCTGGCCCCCAGCTGGCATTCTTCATTCTTGTTCTGAAGTGGAGGAAGGGAAGAAAGCAGTCTCACTCTGGTCATGGCTCCCTCACCACTTGCTGCTTCCCCTCCCCCTCTTCATCCTAATTCCCTGCAAGGTTCCAAACCATGTATGGTGAGCAAGTGGCCCCATTATAGTCAGAGGCCCCATTCACTAATCCAGAAATTAAAGTGCCTGGAGAAAACAAGCTAATCAAATTATACATTCCTCAGAACCACTTGTAAGCCAGGTACATTCTTTAATCTTAATTAGAAATCTGAGCCATTCCCACCGTCTCCATAATCAACATTTAAATAGTGCTGACCCCCATGGTGCTAACCTTGAGAGCCACATACCCTCCGGAGGGCTGGGGGCTGCCTCCTCCCTGGAGACGGGGTGCTGTGAGGCTGTGGGCAGGTTGAATTGCTAGGCTGCCCTCTCCATACCCCATGCCTTCTCTCCCCAAGGACACACCAACACAGATTCTCAATTTATCCAATTCACACACCCCCACTACCCTCCTGACGCCCCCCTATAGAGCTCCACCCCAAACCCGGTTTAGGGCCTTTTATCTCTCACCTAACAACTATAAGCCATCCTGGCTGGCCCACACTCCTGGTGCTGCAGGCCTGTGCTCCTTCTACAAAGCGCATCTGACCATGTTATGCTGAGGTTCCTTAGAGCCATCAAGATACAATCCAACACCCTGTCCCCTAGCACTACGCCCCAGGCTCTGAGGTCCAGCCTCTGCCTCCCTCTCTATGTCACTCCCCCATGGCACTGAGGGGGTTCAGAGTGTGCTACCCCAAAACGTGCTACTGTGGCATCAGGATTCCTTTGAGCTGAAGGCAATTTTTAAAAACAGACACAGGACAAACTCTCCTCCTCCCTCTCCAGCAGGAAGGCAGGATGATGCTTAATCACAGGAGACAACTCCCGGCTCTTATCAGCCCAGAGCTGGCACCAGAGGAATCTACATAGTAAATCTCGCTAAACAATCCTTTCCCTTCCATTATTTACCTTCCCACAGCGGGCCACCTTTAAAAGCCTAAACCCTGTTCTTTGTCTTGTCACTTCTCTACAAATTTATTGCTTTCTTAAGTGAAGTAAGTCAGTCAGAGAAAGACAAATATCACATAATCTCACTCCTGTGTGGAACCTAAGTAACAAAATAAACTGATGAACAGAGTGGATCCAGAGACATGGAAGCATGGAAGAGTGAGGAATCTCGGAGGGAAGGCAGGGGAGGGAGGGTGGGTGGGAGGTAATCAACCAAAGACCTTGTGTGCATATATGCATGGCCCATGGGCACAATAGGGAGGTGAAGGCCTGGGGGGGAGGTTTGACGGTGGGGGGAGGTAATGGGGCGGGGGACATATGTAATACTTTCAACAATACAGAATTATTTGAAAACACACACACACACAAATTTATTTTGTTAAGATACTACATAAGCCCAAGTTCTAACCACTTCATTTGAGTTACTCATCACTGAGTTACCCCATGTGTATGAGCAATGTGTATCTTAACGGTTTTTCTCTTGTTAACTTACCTTTTTTCTAATTTTCATGTCCCCAGGCAAGGAACCCAAGATGGGAAGAGTTGTTGTTGTTTTGCCTTCCCTATAATACTGAGCCATCGCCTTCCTGCGTACACCAGGCGCCTTCATTTTCTGACCATTTGAGCATACTATGCATCCTGCCAGGAATCTTTTCCTTGGCTTTAACAACCTCGTCAGCTCC
Source organism: Corynorhinus townsendii (assembly GCA_026230045.1). Lineage (NCBI taxonomy): Eukaryota > Metazoa > Chordata > Mammalia > Chiroptera > Vespertilionidae > Corynorhinus > Corynorhinus townsendii. The sequence continues at coordinate 82,307,390 of JAPDVU010000008.1, forward strand.
TGTTTAGTCTTTAAAACCTTGCAAGGAAAACACATGTGCACACAAAGGCTTGTACAGGAAGGTTCATGACAGAATAATTCATAACAGCCCCAAACTGGACACAGTCCAAATGTCCACCATTCAGTGAATGCACAAACTGTGGTACATCTGGCCAACGGACCATGACTCAGCCATAGGGAGGGACAGACCACTGTTTGTGAGCCTCAGAAACACTATGCCAAGGAAAATCAGCCAGACACACAGACCATCTATTATATGATTCTATTTACACTAAATTTCCACTAAACCCACAGAGGCTGAAAGCAGCTTGGTGCTGGGTGGGAACAGTGATGACAGCACTCAGGCTTGTGGTAATAGTGGCACAACGGCTTAAACATACAAATTCAGTGAAGTGTACATGTCTGATCGGTAAAGTTTATGGTATGAAAAAAAGTAAAAGCAACACTGTTAATCAGTAAAGGGGATGGATGGATAAATGGATGGAGAGATGAATAGATAGATTTGTGATGAAGTAGGTGGGCTGAGTATTCACTGAAAATTCTTTCAACATCTCTGTATACTTTACAATTTTCATAATAAACGTTGGGGTGGGGTGGGAGTCCTTGCTCCTCAGTCCTCTCTCCTTTGCTCTCCTCTCACTTCACACACACCCACTCTGCAAAGACCTCTTGCATCCTCTTTACTAATTTCGTTGACCTTACATAGGCAGCGTCCCTTTGAGGCTGATCTTTGCCCTACCCAGGGTCACTTGAGGCTAGAAGAAGTGTACTGTTTAAGGGACTGAAATAGAAAACAAAACCTGTGTTTTGGGGGTTTGGTTTGGTTTTAGTGGTTTAGCAAAATGTGTCTCACCTTTTGACTGCTGGAGCCAGTGCTTTGGGGAGGCTGGTTGAATGGTGTCAGGGAGGTCTGAGGCTGGACTAATGGCCTACAAACCCAGGCCCCTAAAGTAGAATTATCTTAAGGAAAGAGGGTGTCCAGGTGAGTGACCTGGGCCCAAATCAAGGACACAGAAGTGCCCATGGGAGGGCAGGTGTGGGCAAACCTGTGTAGGTACACAAGTCCTCCGGGCCAGAGAGCCTTGCACAGCTGGCACTTTGATAGCAATGGCTGAGGTATGAGTTTGACCCATGAGTGCTGCAGGTTTGCAGCCCGAAGTTGAGGCTCCACTATGGTCTGGCGGAGGCCTAGGGTCAGAGGACAAGAGCCTGTGGGCTCTGTCAGTAGGAGAAGCCACAGCCAGTCACAGCTGTGCTGGCCCTCAGGTTGCAGCTCTCTCTGCGCCAGGTGATGGCAAGAGGGCAACCCCATTTGGGCCACGATGCCTCCAGAATCACTGAACAGTGCGAGGGCCTGGGGAAGCCTCAAGAGAGAAGTCCCAGGCTTATTGCTAGTCAGGAAGGCATGCTCTCTGGTAACCTAATTTCAAGTGTGGATATGCTTGCTCCCCGAGTGTATGCAGCAGCTCACACCAGTTGCTATGGTTTAGACCCTACTCTTGTGTTTCCTCCTGTATCTGTCTGACTAGAAAGTCAGATCTGAAGGCAAGGACTGTCTGCCATGTATCACTGCATCCTTAGCACAGCTCCTGGCACATGGCGGTGCCCCGCCTGGGAGGCAGGGGTCCCGATCTGTGACCCCTGCTGATCCCAGCCCACTGCACAGCAGCAAGCAAACCCCTGCCTGGGTTTCTCTGCCCCATGCCAGCCACCCCAAGAGGGGAGCAGGGACAGGATGCTTGTGAAGGACTTGGCACTTTTGGAAGGAGAGAGAACTGATAATAAAACAGGCTATAAGGCAGAATACCCTATGGAGAAAGTCTGAGTGAGCCTGGAGTTCATCCATTCACTTATTTATTCCCCACCTGCTCTGGTGGCCTCGGGTCCGGGGCAGAACCCTGACCACCACAGCCTGCTGGGAGGACCGTGGGTCTGGAATATGCCACCATCTCACAGGGTGTCCAGGTCCTATTGAATTGCATCAGTTAGCATGCTGTGGCAAGTCACAAAGTCCCTTTGCAGGAATGACTTCAATCATAAGGGCCCTGCTGGTTCGTGTGGCAGGAAGAGCAGAGGTCAGGGACCCGAGCTGGCTCCCCCAGGGCTCAGGGGTGTGGCAGGAGTCCCAGCGCCCAGCGCTCGGAGCCCATCTGTGCTCTCCCCTGCTTGGGCTTCATCTCCTGTCTGGTGACAAGATGAGCTACAGTGGGTCAAGGCATCCCTCCAGACCTGACAGCATGCAGCATACCAAGAAGGCAGACCTCTCCCTGTAGAGTCTTCCAGAAGCAAGAGGCCTGTTTTCAGAAGCTCTTTGGCTCTGTGCGTCTTATTGGTGACAGTGCAGACTGCACTCCTGGTTCCTCCACAGTCGCTGGCCAGGGGACTGGGCTTACTTCAGTGATGGGAGCCGTTTCCCCGGAGCCACCCTGTGCGTGTGTGGGAGAGGGGTGAGTGCCAGACAAGCAGGGTCTCCATGGATTATAAAGATAGAGATGGGGGTTGGCAGGCTGCCCACAGTGTCCGAGACAGACCCCAGCAGAGCAGCCAGCAGAGCTGCGAGGCAAGGCCACCTGTGAGCTGGATCTCTGGCTGTGGGTGGAGTTCCCAATGAGACAGAGGGCACTGGGTTCAGCCTTTGTAAAAGCGCAGCAGGACGATTAAGGACAAGGAGCTGCCTGGCAGGGCTGGAGTGCCTGGCACATGAGGAACATACACCAAACCGGATTAAAAAGATGAGCAGGGTAACGGGGCAAAGGCCCCCACGCTGTGTAAGGGGCTTGAACTGCAGCCAGTGGGAGCAGAGGAGCCGGCTCGGGGAGGTGTCTCTGAGGAAGGGGCAGGTGTTGGGTATAGCTGGGAGCAGCTGAGGTATCTCTAACGGGAACATCATTGCACCTTCTCAGGAGAAGGCCTGGGCCCGGGCTTTCTGAGCACCTTGAAGCTGTCCGTGGCATCTGCCATGGCTCAGGAACTTAGAGGTGGGCCAGGCGGGGACATAGGTGAGCGGCAGTGATTGCTGCTTCGCCCTGGGAGGTGTAAGAAGGACAGGAGCATGTGGATAAACAGGACAAATCCAATCCCTTCCCAGCAGCCCAGAATGACCGCGCTCCCCCCCCCCCACACACACACACACACACATACACACGGACATAAAGACAGAGGGAGAGCCTGCTGCTTCCCACTGAGCCTTATGTGCCCACACCCACACTGCCACCCGCGCCCCATCCAGCTCTGCAAAGGGAGGCTCTGCAGAGGGAGCCGCTGCCATGGCAGCCGCTGCCATGGCCTCCCTGCTCCTCTCTCAGCCCCTTTCTCTCATCCAGCCCCCACGGCAGAGGCAACTCACTGTGTCTCCAGCCACGGTCTCCTCCCTTTCTCCTAGTGGCTGTGCTCTTCTGTAAGCCAAGGCTCACATCGAAACCCACAGGCCCGCACACAGTGCTTTCAGCAGCAGTGAAGAGCAGCTCTGCCTCCCCTCGGTGCTCCCAGTTACTGCCTCTGTCCAAAAGAGCTGATGAGAGGAAAGGGGCCTGCCCAAGAGTGGCCTGGGCACCTTCCTCTCTCCTGCCAGGGCTGCCCTGCCTTCCATGAGCCTGCACTCCTCTTCTCTCCATTGGGGCAAAGTCTGCCCCTGCAGGGAAAGGCCTGCGCTCTGGAATACAAAGTTCATCCCACGTGAAAGTATCAGGAGCCCGTGCATCTGGATGTGTTCTAAGCAGCACTTGCCAGCCCAGCCTTCTCAGTGGTCAGCTGCGAGCTCTTCCTGTTCTCATGGAGGGAACTGTTATTTGAGCCAGACAGCCAAGAACGGACAGTGGGCAGGGCAGAGCGCGTGAGAGGAGGTGGCCTGAGCCAAGCGGTGCAGGTCCCAGGAGAAGGCGACCAACAACCTCAGCTGGGAGGAGAGGTTGGAGGTCGACCACAGGCCTGGCCTGCCCAGCTGAGGATCTTGAACTTCACTGGGGAGCCCTAGGGGGAGCCACACAAGTGTGTTTGGGTCAAGACATAACCAAAATCAGAACTGTAAGCATCTAAACACCTGGCTCCTGATTAGATGGGAGGAGCGAGAGAGCGAGAGCACCAGGTGCCCCGAGGAACTTCAGGGTTTCCAATTTGGCTGCGCGGGCACTATGGGCGTCCTTCTGAGAAGCTGGGGAGTAACAAGAAGTTGGGTGGGGAGGGGAAAGACAGTAACTTTGGTGCCAGAAATTTGGGGTTTGTGCCGTTAAAGGGTAACCATAGAGAAGGAGCTGAAAGGACTGCAGTGCCATGTGGGCCCGGTGAGAACGCTGACGGGGGAAGCCATTCCCCCCCCCCACACACACACACACACGGGATATTGACCACCACTCATGGCGTATCTGAGACTCACTATTGTTGCTAATAGGGTCCTTTTCGTTTTTCTCTTTCTTACCAAAGACCCTCTCCTGCTGCTGATACAGGCCGGGTGCCCAGCACAGAGAAGGCCCCCATCCTGGGAAAGGGCCAGATGCAGAAGCAGCATGGCTCCATTTCACACTGCTGTGCTAACCCCAGGCTAGGGGACAGGAGTTGGTGGGAGAGCTGGGCTGGTTCTTTCCAGCCTTCAATGAGAGACAAATAGCACAAGGAGTGTGGCCATGAGGGTGGTAGGAAGGCGATCACTACTGCTAATGGGACCTCCTCTATCCATCAGAATCGGGTCTAAGACTTCTGCTGACGTAGGGATTTCAGCCACAGAAGGGCCGCCCCTATGCAGGCCCTGGTTGGGCTTTCTGGAACTAGATGGTGGAAGAGGGGAGGGGAGGTAGTTCGGGCCAGAACCAAAGGCTGAGGGAGCCGGCCCCGTGGACTAAACTCTCAATCCTCAGAACTCCTCCAGGCCCCCCAGGGGACTCTGGACAGCCCCCCTGATCTCAGGAGCTCCGGCCCTGTTTGAGGGTCCTCAAGCCACAGCCCTGCCAGGGGCCTCTGCATCCCAGGAGAAGGAACACAGTGTCAGGCTGGCTTCCTTGAGGTGAGCGCAGGCGTCTTCCTCACCCTTCTCGCTCATGTCTTGGTCTCCAGCATCATAATCTGGCCCTGGGCTCCTGCAAATCCAGTTCCCTCTCAGTTATCTGCTGGTGGGCTCTGCCCAGCGCTGAAGCAAAAGGAGATCAGTGAGGTGAGGTGGGGAAGGGGCCAGTGTGTGGATGTGTGTGAAGCCTGGGCTGCTGTTTTCTAGAGTCCTGGCTGCCTCTCAGCACTGCACTGTTTCTTTAAAGCACTTTTGACTCTGTGGCCCAGTTGCTGCTCTCCTCTGGGCAGGATGGTGCTGTCCGCTCCATTCTACAGATCAGGACATGGGGCTCCTTCTCCGAGCGAATGGCAAGACTGCTGGGAGCCTGAGTCTCCTTCTCCACCCTCACCTGCCCCCATCTTTCCCTGGGAGTAATCTAATGCGGGGGGAGCCATGGACACCAACACCAAGTCCAGGAGGTGTTTGTCTAGGGGCCTCTCACCCTAGGCTCAACCCCAGCACCCCAACTCCAACTCAAGGACCTGCCTGACAAAATCCTCCCCACAAAAACCTACCCTGGTCAGTGGGCACAAGTCCAGGCCTATTTGCAGGACGCAGTCAATGGCAGACTTTGTCCTTTTCCTCCCCACCAGTGGAAACAGTTACCGTGGCTTCTACAAACCTCTATCCAGCCATAAAGGACCCACTCAAATGTCCTCTCCCCTGGGGTGCAGTAGCCTGCCTTCTATCACCCCCCTCTCTGCTCCCACAGCCCTGGCTCGTGCTTTTCAACATATTACATTTTTCTCCAGTTGTTTGTTCACTGATCGACCTTCCCTACCAGACTATGGATTCCTCAGATAGGCTATTGCCTTAGTCATCCTGATATTCCAGCAAGACAGACTAGAAATCCCCCCACACTAGGCTCTGGCTAGGGGTCCTGGAAGCCCTCCTGGGGCCCTGGCCCTGGACCTGCTGTGCCATCTTCCCATAGAGCTCAGGATTTGGAAGGTTCCCAGTGGGGATAAGGAGTGGGCCCCAGCTCTGCCCTGCAGCCCTTCTCCATCTCTCTCAAGCTGAGCCTGTTGGATTTCAGGGCCAAAGGATAACATGGGAAAGAAAGATGGCACGCCCAAAGGCCCACCAGAGGGCCACCTCCCATCACAGGTCAGGCAATTGGTCTTGATGGGCAGCTGATAGTGACAGTCAGAGGTCCATACAGAATCAGTTTTTGCCCATGTGTCTGCCCAGAGGTCTCAGGGACCATGATCCCAGTTAAGGTCAAGGGCGGCTTTGTTTCTAGGTGAGAATAGGGACTTGGATCTTGGCAGAGTGACCCATGAATAAAAGATGCTCGATCCATGCATGTTGAATGAACCAAGGAAGAATGGATGAAGCCCCCACTCTCACCAAAGACCAGGCTGAGAGCCTCTGTGGGGCTGCAGCACTCAGGGAAGGGAGACTTGGCCTGGGATGCCCAGAGCATGCCGCGGGCTGTGCCGCAGCGGCATATTGGGAAATCAATAAGGAGGCGGTCCCATCTGGGCAGGCTGACATGCTGTATACAGGCCTTCTGCAAACACAATCATCTCCTCAGTTATTAATGGGCCCCGCTCGCTGCCTCTTCATTAGTGCTCAAATATCAATAGAGAACCGTTTACTCACCATGGGCGCCTGCTCACGCCAAGCAAATTTAGACAGGGCTAGTCAAACAGGGAGCTTGTTGTTGGGCTAATGACAGAGCCCAGTGTAAAGTTTAGCAGTGGCAGACGCAGGCAGAGGGAGCACCAGCCGGCACTGTCCCCAGGAGCATCCCAGCGAGGGCTGCAGGGGAGGGGGTGGTCCCCGGAGAAGTGGCTGTCCTGAGCTCCAGGCCACACAGCCGTGTCCTCCATGGGAACCTTGCTGGGTCCCTTCCACTGTGTGTGCAGTCATGACCTCTTCAAATCTTTACATTGATCCTGAGAACTAGGCCTGGCAGGAATGGCCTGGCAGGGATTGCAAAGTAATGTGGATTAGTGGCTGAGGCCCTGGCTTAACAGCTAGACGGAGCACAGGGCCAAGTCCCTGCACCAGCTGTGTGGCTAGGTACCAATTAGTTGGCCCAAGTCTTGCCTTCCACATCTGTGAAATGGGAAGTCCAGTAGCACTTAGCTCATAGAGGTGCCTGAAGGTTAAGTGAGATAGAGCACACACAGTGCTTCATCCCAGGACATCTCTTGTGTAGGTAAGAAGACTGAGGTTTGGACAGATGCGAGACTCCCATCAAGGTGTGTGCTTAGGATGTGGCACAGCCAGACTGCAGCCCATTGCTTGCAACTTCAGGTCCAGGATGCTGTCCTCTACATCTCCCCAGGTCTCTCTACTGCAATGTGCACCACCCCCCCGCCCCCCTGCAACTATAGCTCGAGCTGCCCTGCTGGCTCAGATTGGACCAGTCCAGCTGACCTACCCCTGAAGGGCCCTCGATGGCCCCACCCCTGGCATTTGCTCTCTGCATGTCTGCATCTCTGTTCTCTGTATCTCTGGTGGAATATCAACTGGGAGTGGGGACCTTCAAGTCTCACCCAGTCCTGGCCTCTCAGAAGGTGCTGTTCATTCCTGGGGTCTCCCCAGAACAATCCTCTGGGCTTTATGAGGGAGGAGCCTTGTAAACTTCCCCAGAGGCCTGAGTCCTAAGTCCCTCCTCCTAGTGGCCTAGACTTGGGGAAGGCTTGCACAGGACACAGACACTGTGTTCCCAGACCTCACACACACCCCCGCGGCCTTGCTATACTCACTTGTTCGTCTGCTTTTTTAACCGCGGCTAATGCAGATGTCACCCAGGGTGACTCGTCTGGGTTTCTTTCCCAGCAGGAAGGGAGTTTTGAAGCTTGAGTCATTTGAGTCTGTGGCACTAAAAGGTCTCCTGACCAGAAGGAACAGGAAAATGTCACTGGCTGATGGAAACAATTTTCATGTTAAATGCCACCTTCTAATGATTGTACCTTTCGCTGCAGCTGCCAGCAAAGAGATACTTAGCTCTCTCCTAGGGGCCAGGCTCTGATCAAACAGTTTTGTACCTCCTTCTGCACCCTTCCCCCCCAAAATCATGCATTTCAGGCCATCGTGGGCCTCCTGGCAAAGGGCGAGCACCCCCTGGAGGGCCTTGCACTGGCCTCCCTCACTCTCCCATTCTCTGACCCTTGGGTGGGGCAAGGGGCTCCTGCTCCATCCACTTCAAACCAGGCCCTGGAGTAAGGGGCCCCTCTGGGCTCCACTAGCACACAATGCCTCCCCTGTCACTACACCCTGCTCTATGTAGGCATCTCCTCTCTCCTCTCCAGACTCTGAGCTGTACGTAGAGGAGAAGGATCATGCCCATCCTACTCACTGTTGTGTCCTCAGGTCTAGCACGGGTCCAGCACACAGTAGGCACTCTATAATAAATAGATGGAGAATAATGGATGAAGGAAGAAAGAAACCACACTCCTCTTCTGCAGGGCAAAGGAGAACATTTCTGCTTTTTCCCAGACTTCTCTGGTTCAAAGAGGTCCCCCAAGGGCACTCAGGTGTGTGTGTGTGTGTGTGTGTGTGTGTGTGCACGCACGCACACGCACTTGCACTCTGTCTCATCCAAAGCCATCCCAGATGGTTGTTTCTGTCCTAAACACCCACAAAGTCCCCCACCCTGGGCCAGTGGGGAGCTTCAGCACTCATGTGGCCACCCAGGCTGACCTCACCTCTCAGCCCACCACCCCACCCCACAGGGACTCAGTCCAGCCCTGGCGTGTCACATCTCACACTCTGGGCTCTCTGCCAGGAATTCCCTTCTTCACCCTTTGAAATCCTGTTTATCCTTCCACCCCCAGTTTTAGAATACATCCCCTGTCCTGGAAGACAGGATTCTAAAATGCCCCACAAGATCCTCTCCCTGATCATTCCTTCAAACACTAACCTAGGTGCCACTATCAGGAACTTTGCCGATGTATTTTAAGTCTCAAATCAGTGACCTTAAGAGAAGAGGTGATGCAGGTGGCTGACCTCAGCACCCGGCCTTTGAAAGCAGAGCTCCTCCTGCTGGGCACAGAGGGCAGTGGGGGCAAGGGAAGCAGAGACAGATTTGGCCCTGATACCCAGCATGAAGGTGGCAGGGGCCCAGGGGAGAGGACCCCAGAGCAGCTTCTGGGAGCCCCAGCAACCAACCGCCAGCAAACCTTCAGCAAGGAAACAGGGACCTCAGGCTGACAGCAGCCAATAGCCGCTGAGTGTAGAAGTGGATTTTCCCCCAGAGCCCCCATGTGAGACTTGCCCCTGTGGGTGCTGCACTAGGCCAGACTCTGGCCTCGGGAACAGGGGCATCAGCAAACGCGGTGCATGGGATCTTGTGTGCTTTTCCACCATTTTATTTTTTAATTGTAAATTGTGGTAAAATACACATAACAAGAATTACCATTGCAGCCATTTCTAAAGTTCAGGTTAGCACTGGTATGGACATGGACCCTGTACTTCCTGCCTTCTTGCCACACAGGAGCCCAGCACGCACTGGGCACTAGTTCCCGTCGCCCCCCCTCCTCCCCGCCCCCCCAGACCAGGTGGCCACGAACTCTGTCTCTCGTGCATCGGTATTGTCTGAACTGCGTGGTTTGTGCCATTGGTGCAGCCAGAGAAGAGCAATCGCCTCCTCTCCAAAGCCTTTGCTGACGCCTGTGCTGAGGCACCTGCCTTCCTCGCCCAGGCTCCCCTGTCCCCACTGAAGCCCAGAGCCCAGTCAGGGGCAGCATTAGTGCCCATGTCCCAGTGGGTGAGCAGGACCTGAAGGTCCCTTGAGAGTGGGGACAGGAATTTATTCACAATTGGTTCCCTGTGGTGCCTGTTATCATAATAATTAATAGAATGGCAGTTACCATGTATCCATTTGTTAGCATCTATTGCATTTTGTAATAAGTCCTATGTAAGCCTCACTAAAAAACACCAAGGTATTCATAATGAAAATCATAACAATAACTCACCACATGCTGGGCTCCAGGCTAAGTATTTTATATGTATTTTTTCATTTAAACCTCACTGCCTTATGAGGTCAAATTATTATTAGCCCATTTTAGAGACGATAAGCAAGACTCAGAGATTAAAAAGAATAGCAATAACTTAGCAGGATCACACAGCTAGTAAGTGGAGAACCGCGTGCTCACCTAGGGGCTGAGCTCCTGGAATCGCACAGGGACCGAGTAAGCAGGGGTGGATCTTGTGGAGTTCCCGCTGCCTCAACGCTAGGAGCAACATGGCACTCATCTTGGGAGAGTGAGCAGGACTCTGTGAGGATGCCAGGGCACCGCAGGGTGAAACCAGGGTCAGAAGCTGAAACTGGGCCCACTCGTTTCAAACCAGGTGGGGAACGGTAGGGGGAAACTGAGGAAGGGCCACCCAATCTCCAGTCCTCTTCTTCCGTCAGCGTGGCTCCTCGTTTAACGATGTGACCTATTAGACTTCCAATAAGGTTCTCAACAGAGTGCCACTGCTAACCACAGTCTGGAAACTGTCCAGTCCTTGCAAGCCTTTCAGCATAAAGATAAAGACTCAGAAAGTCACTTGCCTCAGTTCACCCAACCATCTCTCCTGCCTCCTCTAGGTGACAGGAGGGTCCCATGGTGGACCAGCAGGTCCCCTAGATTCCAGCGCTTCTGCTCCTGGCTCAAGAGACCGAGGGCACACTGGACTGGGAGTCAACACGGGTGCCAGTCTCGACTCCATCCCCAGCCATGAGTGACCTAAGGCAACTCGCTTTTCCTACTTGGGCCTCAGTTTCCCAGCTCTGAAGTGAGGGTGTAGGCTGAGAACCTCCATTTATATACTTCTCCACAACACAGGGGTCTGTGCTTCTGTGCTCCTGGGAAGGCCCCCCAGCAGCACCTCAGCCTCCCTTGCAGCTCTTGCCAGGGGCACCCCGCTCCCACCCAGAAACGGGGAGAGACAGAAACACAGAAAAGCTTCACCGGGAGAGGGAAGCCAGGTGCAGAGGCTGGGCCGGTGGGCGGAGTCGGCCAGAGGCAGTGATGTAATAAGGGCCCACTTGGAATGATATCGCCCCAAATAATATAATAAACCTAATTTACTCACATTTATCTCCCAGAGGTTTTGGGGGGAAGCCTAATCTTGCCTGCTCTACAGTGATGGATTAGCGCAATGGAAACTCCACTGGGAAATAAAAAAATACATCTTGTAGTTTTTGACGTGTTATTATTCAATGTTATCTCATATGCCTCATTCCAGGCCCATTACTCATGTTCACTTTTTCCCTTCCCTACTTAAAAACCAGGGCCAGAGGCAGGGCTGCCAGCACATGCCTCCCTCTCCATTTGCCTGAGCATCGCCTGTGCTAGGCTTTGCTGGGCTGGGGGAGGGGAGACAGTCCTGCCGGAAGATTCCTCAGGGGATAATGGCCACTGCGGTGGTCTGTGGTGAGCACCTCCCTTCTCCTTTCTGCAACTGGAATCAGAGCTGCACCTGCCCTTCTCCAGGAGCCTAGCCAGCCCCTGACCTCTGAAGGGACACTGGAGCCCCCTAGCCACTGACTTCCAGAGCTGAACTTGCTAAGGGGTTAGGGATAGGAAGCTCTCAAGCAAGAAAAGGACACAGATTACCTCTAGGAACCTGAGGGCAGCCAGTATAGCCAGGACTCCCAAGGAAGTGAGGATCAAAGGACAGGGGTATTCTGGGTCTTTCCATGGCTTCCCATTCTCTCTTCCTCTCCCTCTCCCTCCCTCTCCTCTTTTGCCCTCTCTCCCCGCTCTCCCTGCCTCTGTGAATCTATTTCTCATGTCTCTCCCTAGAGACTGGCTTTCTTTATGATTCAAATGGGCCACCCCAGTTTCTGTTCTCTATCATCTGCCAGATGCAACATCCCACCAACTGTGTCCTGACTCTCCAGTTCCAGAAGATAGCCCCTGAATGGCCCAACATGGGCCAGGAATCCACCCAGACCAGGCAGCTGTAGGGATGGCGTGAGGGGAGGGGTGGGTGGAGGCCATGTGGTATTTTCATGGCAGTCAAGCCCAAGCCTTCAGGGGGTAGTTCTGCAGGAAGGGGGTGCATACCAGGTAGGCTCTCTAAGGGGTGACTGCTGCTACGTAACCCCTCTAAGGCTGTTGCTTTTTTTACCTGTAAAATGGGGATGGCGACAGAAGGAAATGAGGCATGAGAGCAAAGGTGCTCTGTGAAGGGGACTGGGCCAGGAGTCAGCCCTCCAAGCCTCCCAGTTCCTGCCGGAACAACTTCCCTCTGAGAAGATGCAGGCAGCCCCCTGGGATCTAAGCAAGGCTAGGCCACCGAGGGCCTCAGGGGACCACCTGTGTGGTCTGTGCTGCTTCCCCAGCCACCTGAAGGCCACATACCACAAACCTGCCTCCCCAGGAGAAGAAAGGAAGGAAGGCAGAAAGCCCGTAGCACCCTGGAGAGGCCATACATAATTGCTAATAAGCAGGTGTGACCAAGTCTTAACAATAATCAAAGTTACCAACTGAGAAATTGTCCACGTGAGGGTCCAATGGCTCTGCAGCACATTAAACCTTGAAGAGGCCATGCCTCATATGCACCGGGGCCCATGCGGAGCCTGTGTCCTGCCTGCTGATGGCAGGAAACTGCAAGCAGAGCCCCAAGAGAACCTGGCATCTCTTCCCCTACCTGGGGCTCTAGGCACAAAACCTCATCAGGCTGTCCCCTGCAAGCCCTGTCACTGCCCGGGGCTGGCCTCCTCCCAGACAGGTATCTGCCTGAGGTCCTACTTGGCACCTCGAGGGCTGAGATCCTTTGGGTCTGAAAGAAGTCAAGCTCCCAGGTCAAGAAAACCCCTTTGAAGTCCCCTTGCACTTCTCCTCCTCTGACACTCTGCTGCCCCTCACCACCACCTGCTCGATAGACCTCACCCCTCATGGACACTCAGGATAGACAGACTCCTTTGTAACTCTTTGCACTGACTTGGGCCATTTGTATTTTTCCTCTTATTTCATACAACTTGTCGGGTAGATTTTGTTCATCCCATTTTGCTGCTGAAAAATATCACTTCAGAGAAGCTGATGAATTTGCCCAAGATCACTCAGCTATGAGCAATATTCACAACTGAGTCTACCTTCTCCAGGGCCTGTGCTCTTTAGAGAAACCCTCGCAATTGCATTGACTAGACTCCCCTTGGCCTGACTCTCCCATGTCCAGAGAAGCTGACCTGGGCCCATGGAACAGGGCTGCCTGGACCACCGGCTTTATCTGAGGTGCAGGAGAAGTGGCTCTTGACGTGAAATTGAAAGACCTGGACTCCTCAAGTTGCAGTTATGCTCCTATTACCCGCATAATCTTGGGCAAGTTGTTTAACTCTCCTCATGCCTCAGCTTTCTCATCTGAGAAATGGCAAGAATATTTTCTATTTCACAGAATTTTTAGGAGGGAATCAAAAGACCTAGCCAGCTGGAAGTCGTCGTCGTCGTCATCATCATCATCATCATCATCGTTCCTGGCCTTCAGATACCGTCCTGTGATGGCCAGCCAACAGCATGTGTGTGGATAAAAGTGCAAGCAGGTCCTTCATACATCTCTGTGCACATTAGTGCTATGTGTGTCCATGTGCCTTCCTCTCTCCCCTAGTGTCTCCTTCCATGAATGTGTCTTTGTGTGACCACTTTCATGAACAGATTTCTCAGTAATGGAGAATTCACTGACCAATATTCCCACCCCACCCTGACTCCAACAAAGGTCCCAGGCAGAGGCAAAATTATGAGGCTGTCTTCAGTGACCTGCTCAGGACCGCCCATGCTACCCCTCAGAAGTCAGAGGCGTCTTATTCTGGCACACTCCTAGCCCATTCCAACCCCCCTTCAAGATGTACCTCACCTCTGCTGTATCTCCTCTTGGCTAATTTATCTGCATTTATAGGCTCTGTAAAGCTTTTCTCAGCCTCTCAAAGGTAGGATGGCCTGGAGCCTCTCTGAAACACTTTTATTAATATCTTCTGCTTGAGAAGTCCTATCTCCAAATACAACAGTCACGGGCCATCCTGGTGGTCTGTGAGCTCAAGTTCATTGGTACCCCAAATTACATCATCTTAGAAATACTAATGCCACGCCATTGCCCTGGATTCCATCACCTTATCTATTGGAGTATTGGATCTTGAGCAGTCTTTGGACCCTGTCCAAGGTGCTGATGTTTTTCTTGGTTGGCATAGTCTCCTTGTGTGTAACCAGTACTCCCTCCAACAATAGGGCCCATGAATGTGGAGCCTCAGAGAGTGGATCAAGGTGGAAAAGGCACAATCTACATTTCCTCGGTAAGCTTCAATATTTACCTCTGTAAACGGGGGGTAAGAACAATGACTCGCAATAGTCATTGTGAGAATTACATGTGTTGCCTCCTGCACGCCCCCCACTGGGAATTGAAACCTGACCTGGTTCATAGGTCAACTCTCAACCATTGAGCCACACTGGCTGGGAAACACACTTGCTTGTACTAAATTTCTCCAACACAGTTTCTTCTCTCATAAAGGGAGATCAGTAACCCCTCCTGGAGTTTCTTTGGGATGGAATTTTTCAGTTTGTAAATAGCATCCATTATATAGTAGGTGTGGCCTGTCCTTTTCACACTCTGCATTTCCCCTCCATCCAGTTCCTCTCCTAATGTCCATGGCCTTCAGTCTCGTCCCTGGAAATTCTGTCTTCCCTATGTCACACTGGGTTGGATCCTCCTAGAAGAATTTCTGGTCAGGCCTTTACCACCATCCCCACCTCTCTCCACCCTCATTTGGGACAGTCTTTTGAGAAGGGGTACCAAGGGTTATCCTGACTTCTTTGCAGGGAGTGGCAGGTGAGAAGGCTGGCTCCAGGGCAGTCTGAGCCTCCTCATCCATGACAGACAGAAGAGCTGCAATTGCCTGGCATCACTTCCCCTTACCTTCTAAGCAAGCTCCCTTCTCAGCTGGGCAGTGCTCCCTCTGTCTTGGCTGCTCTCTACCATTGCCATGGCCTCTCCCACCCAAGACAGCCCTGAATGGGTCCAACCTCAGGTCCCAACAGCCTCAGCTCTCCCACAGCATCTGGCCCCATCCCTTGCTCTCTGCTTTCCTCTTCCTGTGTCTTCCTCTCGTGTAAAACCCCAGTCTTGCCTCTAATGCAGAAATGGAATTATGTAAAAGGATTTGAAAGGACAAATGTGCAGGGAGCCAAATGGCACTAGGATCTCCTCTTTCCCTTTGATAAATTCCTTGGCTGATCCAGCAGTCTTTCAATTAGGTGGATTAAACTGTAACCACGAGCTCTAGGAGGGAGGGAGGAGCTCGTTGGGGAAGACAGTAAGTTCTGTCAGAATGAGCCCATGGCTCCAAAGGGAGGTCCCCCTCTCCAGGAGGTAGACTGCACCTCTTATTAAGCCCACCACTTTACAGCTTGAAACATCTTTTTCATGCTCTGTATTTCATTTGCTCTTAACAGGACACCATCTATTTTATCCTATATAATAAAAGGGTAATATGCAAATTGACCCTAACAGCTGAATGACACGCTATGATGTGCACTGACCACCAGGGAGCAGATGCTCAACGTAGGAACTGCCCCCTGGTGGTCAGTGCACTCCCACAGGGGGAGCTCCGCTCAGCCATAAGCCAGGCTGAAGGCTGCAAGTGCAGTGGTGATGGCGGGAGCCTCTCCGGCCTCCTTGGCAACACTAAGGATGTCCAACTGATGGCTCCCAGAATGCAAGAGGGCGCAGGTTGGGCTGCCCCACCCTCACCCCCCGCCCCAGTGCATGAATTTTCATGCACCGGGCCTCTAGTCAATAATAAAACTGAGGCTTAGAGAGTAAATGACCCAAAGTCACACAACAGAGCCTTAGCTTGACCCTGGCAATCAGGGTGCTCCCTGTGGCTCCCTGCCATGTCCAGGCTCCAAGCTGCCCATCACACAGGACACAAAAGTCCCTGGGAGCTGGGAGAGCAGAGAGTTCTCTGCCCCACCCTCAGACATCCATGACTGTGTTTGGGCAGGTGACTCCATTAGACTTGAGAGAATGGGGTGCCTGTTCTATAGACTCCAAAGGCAGCAAAGCCTTAGACTCCAGAGTTTTCCAGACTTCAGTACCAGGGGGAGGTCATAGCTGGCTGAAGGGTGCTATATGGGCTACAAGGTGCAGTAGGTGATGTTGGCATGAAAGAGGGTTTTTCAATGGGCTCCACCTAGGTCTTTTCCAGTGAGACTTCTGCACAGAACATGGTCCCTGGAAGCAGATGACTGGGACAGATGAACTAGCAATGCTGGCTCTTAGTCCCTTCATCGTGTCCCCCACATGCCCCACACTCCATGCTCCACCACTGGCTTCCTCTTGGGAGAAAGGGGCTGTCCAAGACGTATTATGGAGTTTCCTTCCTCGGGATTAGGTCTGAGTGGTTCAGAAAATGGGACTCTTGCTATTACTCACCCTCACTACCATTCCAACCAGGCAGCCAGTGGCTGCAGCAATGCCCTCAACCTCTCTACCATGGCCCTCTCCTCCAGAGTCAGCTCAAAGGGAGGATGGTCCTGCCTCCATAACACCTCCTCCAACCTTTCATGTTGGTTTGGCCCTGAGGACACAAGTGAAAGTATGCTCCTGAGTCCCTGATCCAGAGAAAGGCATTGTAGAATCACACACGGGCCCAGACTTAGGTCCTAGCAAAAGTCCGACACCTTAAAATCAGAATTCTATAAGGCTCACACTAAGTCAATCTGGAAATGCATCCAACCAACCTCTCATGCTACCGATGTGGAAACTGAGGCTCAGAGACAGACGGTGACTTGTCCAGTGCCAAATGGTGAAATCATTAAAGATCTAGGATAGCACTCAAGTCTCCCAACATCTAGTCCTGGACCATTCCCATGCCTCCTTATGTTGGGTCAAGCTGCTGAGCTCTGGGAAGGGTGACTTAGCCAGAGCCTAAGAGTGGCTTCAGAAGATTAAGAAATCTAAATGTGGTCATTGGCTAAGAATTGCCAGGATGCCTTGTGCTTAAATGTATCATTAGTCATTAAGCATCTATTGCATGCAGAGTAATAGAATAGATATTGTGGGACCCAGGAGAATAGGGGGGAAATGCATTGTCCAGTCATCCTGAAGCTTACTGCTAGATGAACATATATTCACTCCACAGGGCACGTTGAGATGGTTGATATGAATAAGATTCCTGTCTTCTGGAAGCTTCCCTTCTAGTGGATAAGCAGAGCTTATTAGGCATTTACCACACACTGGAAACTCTTCCATGTGCTTTACCTGTATTATCTCATATCATCTGCACAAGGTCTGTGAATGCTCACGTTATGGATAAGGAAATGCATCCAGAAAAGTTAAGAAACATACTCAAGTTCACCTATCACTTAGCCAAGCTGGGATTTGAACTCTGGCAGTTCAATTTCAAAGGCTGTGTACTTTTACTTGCTTTATTACTGCATTAGGTTAGTGTGAAAAAGTTCCAAAGGACATATATCTTCCCAAAAGTGACTGTGCAAACTGCCTGCACCAAAGCTAGTGGTGTGCACCCACCTTCACCCTCAGGGCCCCAGTGACCAGCATCTCTGTAATCTACAGGCCTATGGGATTCAAATGTGGATTCAACTCTTTGTGGCCCTGCGACACTCCATCCTGGTAGTGAGTTGCTGTTTTAATTGAGACTTCACTTAGGTAGAGCTCATTGCCTCAAGTGCAAAAGGTTCCAGACACCCCAAATCCAAGGTCAAGTTTGGCCCAAGCTAGCTCTCTCCCCTGATTCCTCTGACTGCAGTTGTAGAGTGACAGGAGGCTGTAAGCTGTCCCCTGAGAGAGAGGCCATCCCTCCTGAAAGACAAATGGCCTTGTATTCTGTAGAGACGGTCCTGACGCTCTGTGGCCTTTGGATTAGTGAATGAGAGCAGCGCCCTGACAGGTCAGTGCTGTCAGCAGAGAGGACGGGGGTGGTGAGCAAGCAAGGGACCCAGGTGGGGAAAAGTGACCCTGTCACTGAAGAGGATCCAGCCTGTGACAGCAGTTTAGCAGCTCTAACGAGCTGCCCCGCTCCCCCACATCAACGCTGACATCTCTGTTTGCTCAGGCAGCAGCACCGTATGTCTGCTGGTCCAGGCCCTGCCTCCTCCCATCCAATCTTCCTGCAGCCAGTGCCAAACGAATGGCTGCATGACAGTGAGAGGGACAGCTGAGAACAAATCCTGGGGTGGGCCAGCCCCCACCCTCAGGCAGGACTTCGGCACAGTTGCATGGGCTCTGGATTTGGCAGAGGTCAGAGATAGAAAGTGGGGGTCACCTTGGTAAGCTGACATTTACCAAGGACCTACTGTGTATGGGTCCTAGGCCAGTCTACTTTGGGAATTTGGGAATGAACAAGACTAATCCAGCCCTATAAGGGCCCTAGTCGGTAAACAACAGAGGTAGCAATAATATCAGGTAAACACTGACAGCCACAAACAACTTACTATGGGAGTACAGAGGAGAAACCATCACTCCTAGCTCAGAGGCAGTGGGAAGACTTCATGGAAGAAGCAACTTTTAGGTGGACCTTGAAGGACAGGTAGGGTTTTGACAGGCAGGAGAACCACTGGAGCCACAGAAGAGAGGCAGAGAAGCATGGGGTTGCTGGAGATTCAGGGACTCAACCTGGCTAAACCTTAGGACACAAGCGGTGTGACTAAAAAGGTGAGTTGAGACCCGGCGATGGAAGGTCTTGGATGCCAGAAGAAGCCGTTTTTTCTTTATTGAGAAAAATGGGGTCTCTCGAAGATATTAGATCTGGGTAATGATGTGCTCAGAACAGGGGTGGCGAGGAGATAGCCAGGAGCCGCAGGAGGTATGTTGGAGGAAGAGCCCACTGGAGTCACTACCTCCAGGAAAACAAAGATGAGCATGTGCAGGGTTAGGTGGCCAATGCAACAGAAACCCAAAGTAACATGTTTTGACCTAAAAGAGACCTGGAGGAAGCCAGTCCCAGGAGGGCATGGCAGCTCCAGACTTATCATGAACCCAGGGGTCTTCTCTTTCTGTTCTAACATCCCACCATATGCTTTCCATCACTTCATTAATCAAAGTAGCTGCTGAAGCTTCTTCCATCCTTTAAGCAACAATAGGCAGGAACAGGGAGAGGACAGAAATCCCGTTCTGAGGCGGCTCCCTTTAAGGAACCCGCACACCTTCTCTTAGAACACTTCCTCTTACATTGCATTGTCCGGAACTTAGGCACGTGCCAAGACCAGCTGCAAAGGAGGGCGGGAGAGAGCGTCTCTGTTGTCACTGGGAAGAGGTGAGAGATGGTCAGTGGAGGCCAACCAGTAGTCTCTGGCCCAGGGAATCAGAGAGAGCACTGGGCTGTGAACGCTGGGGCCCAGGGGGTATGAACCCAGGAACCAAAAAAGGGGAGCTCAAAGAAAGTGGAGATTTGTGGTGAAGAAGGAGCCCAGTTCTGATGCCAGGGGCCCCTGCTCCACGTGCAGCCAGGGACTCCTATGGCCTCCCGATGGTCAGCCTTAACATAACCTCCTCCTCAGAGGGCAAGTGGCGATGAGAGGATGGGAACGAGGAT
The DNA here is from genome assembly GCA_026230045.1 of Corynorhinus townsendii. Lineage (NCBI taxonomy): Eukaryota > Metazoa > Chordata > Mammalia > Chiroptera > Vespertilionidae > Corynorhinus > Corynorhinus townsendii. Next base: position 82,326,918 of record JAPDVU010000008.1, read on the forward strand.
CTGGGAGTCCAGGAAACGTTGGCCAGGGCTGAGAGGAGGCTCGGCCTCGTCCTGTGCAAAGGGGTAGGGGCGCCGGCTAATCGTGTAGGTCAAGAGCTTCCTGGCAACAGGAAGAAATCAAGAAATGAACTGTGTGACCAGAGTCACAGATGGAGGCAAATACAGTGCACGGATGGGAAGCTACCCCAGGAAGCTTTCCCTACAGTGGCCTGCAACACGGCATGCTCCCCTGCCTGGCAAGGAACCCACAGAACAGGCGAACAAAGTTCCCATCCCAGGTAGGCCTTCCAGAGCTCACTCACCTCTGATCTCCACCACCCCACAGGCCATCCCTGTGAGAGAGCTGGAGACCTGGGGAAGGAGAGGCCTGGGGACCTGTTTCCAATCTCCTCTCCCTCCTTCATTGCAGCGGAGGATGTGGGCCCACAGGTGGAACACCCAGCAACGGCGTTCTTTGTGGACGAGTGCATGTAATGAACACTGCCCATTCTCCAGCTCTCATTCCATCAGCTGCTTCCTTTACCAAATGTGCTCTCACCTCTCACCTCAGCAGCCTGTCTTTCAACAGAAACCTTTGAATTTCCCCAATGCCTGACGGGGGTGGGAAACAGGTTTCACTTCTCCAGCCAGTGCCAATGGATCGTCAGTGACCACTGGAAGCTGTGGGGAATTCTGAGGACACTTCTTGACTCAGTGGGGAAAAGTGCCATAATCAATTTTTTAAAACATATTTTTATTGATTTCAGAGAGGAAGGGAGAGAGAGAAATAGAAACATCAATGGTGAGAGAGAATCATCGATGGGATGGCTCTTGCATGTCCCCCACTGGGGATCGAGCCCAAAACCAGGCATGTGCCCTGACCAGGAATCAAACCAGGACCTCCTGGTTCATAGGTCGATGCTCAACCACTGAGCCATGCCAGCCAGGCATATAATCAATTTTGATGACTGATGAGGAAGGAAGCAGGGAAAGGTTAGAGGAACAAATCCAGCTAAGTGCCACCCCTGGTTTAGCACAAAACAGGTACTGTATTTAACACGTGTTTGTTAAATTGCACATCCACTCCAGTGGTCCTTTCTCTCTGTGACCATCTCCCCGACCTGGGTCTGAAAGGACTGCATAGTGCTCTGTCCCAAACCACAGGCAGGCATCTAGCCAGCTGGACTAGAAGGACTTGGTGGACTATGAGGTGCAGGGTTCTTGGTAGGCAGCTCACATTTGTCTCTGAGATTCTCTTCCCATGGCCGACACTGATCCCTCGACTCAGAAATCCATGTCAGTCTGAGAAGACCTGGGGCCAGGAAGGAAGGTTCTAGGAGGAGTGAGAGAGGAGGTGCATAGAGAGAGAAAGGGATTTTGTTCCCTAAAACTCTAGGTGGAGTCAAGCAACTCTTGGGAGCCCAAATCTTGAGGGTTCCTGAGGAAGACCCACCTAAGACGGGCCAACTCCTGCGTCCAGGTCCAGCCTGGAAGCCCTATTAAAGGGAGTGGCCAGGTTTTCCCCAAACCCTTCCCTAGCAGACAACCCGACAGCATCAGGTCCGCAGGGTGCTGCTCCTCAGCTTGATGGGGTTTCTGGGTGCCCCACCAGTCCCACCGTCCGGGGCTCCTTGGTAACTCCCCACCCTGCGACGTTGGCCAGCAGAGAGGGGATCCAACAGAGCAGGATCACTCATTGGAGGAGCCAGTGACTGTGTTTACTCCCAAACTCGGCCCCAGTCAGTGGTCTGTGTACACCATTAATCTTCCACAATCCCAGCTGCTCCCACTTTTCAATGACCTGCCACTTGGAGGTGCTCTTGCTCTCACTGAGACTGCAACTCGGGCTAGCCTACCCCCCTCCATGCCCCTGCCTCCCCCTCTCCCCCAGCCTGGGCAAAAACCTGGCTGCCACCACATAGGCCACTGGTCACTGGTCACTGGTCACCAGCACTGCGGTTCCTCCAAACCAGCTCTGCCTGCTGGGTGGACCTGTACTATGGCAGGAGGAAGACACCACAGCCCTGGTCCCAGAGGGCCGGCATCCTGCCTGGCCACATCAGAGGGTCTTCTGGGATCATTACCTTCACCTTGAAGACCTGGTGGGGTTCCTGGAGATAATGCCCACAGAAGCATCCCCACCTCAGCGTCTGCATCCCTGGAGTGTCTGACTCTCAAGCCAGTTCACACCCATCCTCCGGCCCCAGTTTAAGGCTCCGGCAGCTTTTGCTCCAGGAAAGTGAAAATGGCCCTTCCACTCTGCAAGGTCCATAATGGGAAGCATCAAGTTCTCTATTTCTGTTATGGATGCCTTTTTGCATCTGCCAGCTGGACCACTTCGCCTTCTGTTTATTTCAACTTCAGTGAGGTGGCTCAGCCACTTAAGAATGTGCCCATCAAGGGTCTGGGCTCCACAGACAATTCCCCAAACAATTCTAACCCTCCTCACCCGAGGTCCAAATTCAGTGTTAGAATTGCAGTTCAGCCCTAGCTGGTTTGGCTTAGTGGATAGAGCGTCAGCCTGCAGACTGAGGGGTCCTGGTTTGATTCCTAGTCAGGGCACATGCCTGAGTTGTGGGCTCTATCCCCAGTGTGGGGCCTGCAGGAGGCAGCCAATGATTCTTTTTCATCACTGATGTTTCTACCTCTCTCTCCCTCTCTCTTCTTCTCTGAAATCAATAAAAATATATATTTTTTAAAGAATTACAGTTCAAAGCAAACAAGATTGATGATGTGGTAGATCATCAGACTGAAGATGCAGAAAAGGCAGCAGGAAATTCTCCTCTCAGTTGGGTGTGACTTTTAATCAACATGACCAGGAGTTGAGAGACCTGGGTGTCAGAAGCATGCCTTTCACATGCTATTAGCCACGGCTTGGGGTCCCCTAAGGATGGGCAGACCGGGGAGCGCCCCGTGTAGTTCTACCCAACGAAGCTGCCGTCACTAGTGCTACTACTTGTTTCTACAACAAAGCCTTGTCTACTCTACTCCGGACTGTGCACAGGGTCCGGGGCCGGACACCAGCTGCTTCTCCACGAGCCACCCTCCTGGCTGACGACAGTGGCTTCCATGATTTGAAAGGAGAACTAGGTGAATTCGTCCAAAAACACCTTCTTAGAAAAAGTAAATAACAAGAAACAAAGCGTGAGGGATTATTGGAGGAAGAGTGACAGGTGTGGCCCACGCGGCAGAAGCCCTGGTGTCCCTGGGCAGCCACTGTGAGGTGCTGGCCGCCACTTGGGAGGACCAGCAGCAGTCCTGGGCCCAGTGATTGCCGCATCAGTGCGGACACACTGGCCTACAGCTCCTCCCCTGGGGTGCGTAGAGGGTCAGCGGGGGCTGCACTTCAAATGAGGTCTGGCTCCCCTCTCTGAGCTCAGAGGACAGGAAGGAGCTACTGCACCAGTAAAGTCACCTGCAATGGCTGAAGGATTGTTTCCGTGGACCTGGGCAGTATGACGGTGGCAGGGGAATCTGCAGGGAGAAAACATAGACATTTCCTTTCGGATTTGGGTGTGGGGAATAAACTTCTCTTGCCCCTTGCTCTGGAGTCAGACACATTTTCAGGGAAAGGAGACATGGTTCTCCTGAAGGCCAGGACACCATGACACAGAGCTCCCTGAGGCTGGCATACGTTTGGTTGGATAAATATGAGGAGCAGTATTTTTCCTTAAGATCTGATCTGGCTCTAATGGTTTGGCTCAGTGAATAGAGTGTCAGCCTGTGGACTGAAGGGTCCCAGGCTCGATTCCAGTCAAGGGCACATGCTGGGTTGTGCGCTTGATCCCCAGTAGGGGGCATGCAGGAGGCAGCCAATCAATGATTGTCTCTCATCATTGATGTCTCTCTCTCTCCCTCCCTCCCTCTCCCTCTGTTTTCCTCTCTGAAATCATTAAAAATATACATTTTGTAAAAATCTGATCTGAGGACAAGAAGTTATGGAAATGTCAGTGAGTGTGCTGAATTGAGGAAGAAGTTAGACTGTAAATCACTTAAATTGTATCTGGATAGCATTTGCCCAGAGATGCAGGTATCTGGGCCCACTGCCAAACCCAGCAACCCATTTTTATCAACAGAGGCCAAACTCCCCAATGTCCTTCAACATGGAAGGCTCTATCATCTACAGACCAGCAAGGTCTGGTGGCCCAGGGCCACCCAAGTCAGAAGGCACCGCTTAAGGCATGTAACTTAGTGACCTAAATCAGATCTGCATATATGATGAAGAGTCTGACCTGGTGTTAAGTAATCTCTATTGCCTAGATATGTTGGAAACTCAATCATCAGACCCACCACGACTCGTGAAGTGCCACAGATCAGGAGGATCCTAGCAGTGGGCCTTTGGGAAGAGTCACCGGCTGTTCCAGGTGTCCGTTGGACAGTGCCTGAGAGTGGCTGATCCATTGAGTCACAACGGCCATGTTGCTATGGCGATCTGTGATAGCTCCTCCTCTCAGCAATGCCATTTGGAAGATTAGGATGAACGCCGCAGCTGGAATGGTGATTCATCATGCCTGTCCTGCTATGGGGATGCCACAGGAGATTAACAGAGGTGAGAGCAGGTACACTGTCCATATTGGAGCACCCAGTATGCATCAGGTGAAGTATGTGTCACCAAGATGGTAAGGTCATTTCTAGGAAGCTGTTAAGGAATCTCTTGTTTATGGTCAGAAACCAGAATAGAGTTTTTATACAAAGAGTGAGGTTTATACAGAAGAATAAAACCCAGGGAATTGTTAAGTCTATTCAAATTAGTTCATGCTTCTTTTTAATCCTCTTTAATAATGGAATTGTGTTTATCTGATCAGGAATTTGTCATGATTTCCTTCTTAGAAGATTTCAGAGGAGACAGTTAATTTTAAACAAACTGAATGAATCCACATGACTTTTAGCTTCAGAAGACATCATTTATAAGTTCATATTTAAGAGGCAGTTAACTATTATAAATTATTTTTGATGAATTATGGTACTATCAACATTTAAAATAACTGATCCTTTTAATTATTTACCTAAAAAAATGAACTGCCACTTGTCGCAATAAAATCAGCACTTCATGAGAATTTCAGCAAGGATGGACAGACCGGGGAGGAGGACAGAGGCAACGGGCGCAGGTGGCAGGGAAGCCTGAGGGGAGCAGCAGGGTGCTGGGCAAGGAGGCTGTAAGAGTCTCCCTGCAGGTGGGAAACAGCGTCTGATTGCATGGGCAAGTGAATCACAGCACGCCTGGCACTCTGGGCAGCCCTAGCCCCAAGCAGGGTCCTAATAACCACATCAGACCAGGGTGCTAACAATTCCTACACTGTGAATGTCAGGCTGGGTATGATCCTAGCCAGCCTGCTTTACGCAATTATTTTCCTGATTGTGAATGGCACAGGCAGCATGGGGGTGGAGTTTTCCAGGCTCAGCTGCCAGCCCTGGGGGCTCATCCGATACCAGGCTATTACCTCCTGATTACTTGACTTGGCAGTCAACCCACTCTGAGCTGCGCATCAGCAGCAGAAAGGGAAGCTGGGGCTTAAGATTGCGCTTGTCAATCACATGTCACACCAAAGGTGTGCTGAGGGCTCCATCCCTGGCTCCGGAGATGGGGAAGGGTGGTCAGGGAGGGTGAAGTTGGGGGGTCTCTGCTTTAATCTCAGGGCTGGAGAGGTCCCCACTGTTGGTCATCGAATTTGAGGCTCAAAAAGAAAACTGAGGGATAAAGAGGTGAAGAGACTTGTGGGCAGCTTACAAACAACAGAAGTTTATGTCTCACAGTTCCAGAGCTGGGGGTCCAAGATGCCAGCAGACTCAGAGTCCGGTGACGGCCCACCTCTTGTTCTTTCTCTGTCCTCATGTGGCAGAGGGCCAAGGAAACTGTCTGGGGTTTCTTAAAAGGCCATTAATCCCATTCATGAGGGCTTCATCCTCGACCTAATCACCCCAAAGGTCCCACCTCCAAAGACTATCACTTGGGGATATTTTAACATATTGGCACTTAGAATTTGGGGGTTGGAGGAGACACAAACATTCAGCCTATAACAGTCACAGTGGCTGTCAGTATGCGGACCATTGAGGAGGGCTGGGGCCCAGGACAGACCCTCCATCCCATGGAGGGAAAGGGCTCTGCCATTTTGGGGCCCTCTTCTCTCAAGATCAGAAGCCCTGATACTCTCCACCAATAGGCTGACCCATCTAGTTTCTGGACAGATACAGACCAGGGTAAGAACGTACTGAGATCTAGAAGCTGCCTTGACCTCCAAAGCCCACATATCTAGGGAACCAGAGCACTGGCCCACCATGTGCCCATCAAGTCGATGGCTCCCCCACTCGCAGGCTGGGCCTAGGAAATTCTGCCTCACTGTTTGGTCAGTCAGGGGGTCCGTGTGCAGTGGAAACACCTTCCATACTGCAAGGTACTAACAAACAGGCCAGATGTACACCCTGCCTGCACTTCAAGGCTTCTTGAGGCTATAGTTCAATATCTTTCTCCTCCAGAAACTAAGCTCCCAGCAGGACTCTGGCCCGCGCCTACCAGAGGAATATGATTCTGATCCCGGGCCCTCACCACAGCATGGTCTTAAAGTCCTATTCCTGCCCTAACCGGTTTGGCTCAGTGGATAGAGCGTCGGCCTTCGGACTGAAGGGTCCCAGGTTTGATTCCAGTCAAGGGCATGTACCTTGGTTGCGGGTACATACCCAGTGGGGGGATGTGCAGAAGGCAGCTGATCAGTGTTTCTAACTCTCTATCCCTCTCCCTTTCTCTCTGTAAAAAATAAATAAAATATATATTTTTTTTAAAAAAAGTCCTATTCCTGGTGGTATCTCTTGCATCCAAACAGTGCCTAGTAGGTGCTCAATAAACCTTTTTTTTCAAATAGAGTCAACATTCAATGTCATTTTGTATTAGTTTCAGATGTACAGCATAGTAATTAGACAATCATATACTTTTAGAGGGTGGCCCCCCGATATTTCTAGCACCCACTTGAACCATACGTAGTTAGTACAGTATTGTTGATGATATTACCTATGATGATATTATGTCACTGGGAATATTTTGTGACTGCAAAATTTGTACTTCTTAATCCCTTCACCTTTTTTACCCAACTCTCAATTATCCTCCCCTCTGGAAACCATCAGTCTATTCTCTGTATCTATGAGTCTGTTTCTATTTTGTTTATTCATTTCTTTTGCCCTTTATATTTCATATATTAGTGAAATCATATGGTATTTGTCTTTCTCTGTCTGGCTTATTTCACTTAGCATAAATACCTTCTAGGTCCAACCATGCTGTTGCAAATGATAAGACTTCATTCTTTTTCATGGCAAAGTAATATTCCATTGTATATATGTATGACCTCTTCTTTATTCAATTGTATATAGATGGGTACTTGGGCTATTTCCATATCTTAGCTTTTGTAAATAACACTGCAGTGAAAATAGGGGTGAATATATTCTTTCAAATTAGGTGTTTTGGGTTTCTTTGGATATACACTCAGAAGTGGAATCACTGGGTCATAAGACAGTTCTATTTTTAATTTTTTGAGGGACCACCATCCTGTTTTCTATAGTGGCTACACCAATCTGCATTCCCACCAACAGTGCACAAGGGTTCCCTTTTCTCCGCATCCTCACCAACAGTTATTATTTGTTGACTTATTATTGATAGCTATTCTAACAGGTATGAGGTGATATCTTAATTTCCATTGCTTTGATGATTCATTATGCTGAGCATCTTTTCATATGTCTATTGGCCACCCATTATGTCCTCTTTTGAGAAGTGTCTTTTCAGGTCCTCTGCCAATTTTTTAATTGGATTGTTTGATTTTTAGTGTTGAGTTGTATGAGTTCTTTACAAATTCTTACATTAACCCCATATTGGACATATCATTAGTAAATATCATCTTCCATTCAGTGAGTTGTCTTTTTGTTTCATTGATGGTTTCCTTTGCTGTGCAAAAACTTTTTAGTTTGATGTAGTCCAACTTATTTATTTTTTCTTTTGTTTACTTAGCCTGAGGAGATATATAAATATATATATATATATTAAGAGAAATATCAGAGATTTCACTGCCTATGTTTTCTCCTATGAATTTTATGGTTTCAAATCTTACATTTAAGTCTTTAATCCATTTTCAGTTTATTCTTGTATATGGTATAAGAAGGTGGTCTAGTTTTAATTTTGCATGTATCTGTCCAATTTTTCCAGCACCACTTATTGAATAAACTGTCTTAATACCATTGTATGTTCTTGCCTCCTTTGTCAAATATTAATTGACCATATAAGCATGGTTTTATTTCTGGGCTCTCTATTTTGTTTCATTAATCTACTAGAGGCCCAGTGCACAAATTCGTGCATGGGTGGGGTCTGGCCAGCCTGCCCGGATCAGGGCCAATCAGGCTGGACCGGCTGGGGGAGGGGTTGCGGGCAGTTTGCTGGCTGACCCTGTCCCCTGATGGAACTCCTGGTCGAGGGGACAATTTGCATATTAGCCTTTTATTATATATGATATGTCTGTTCTTATGCCAGTATCATGCTGTTTTAATTACTATAGCCTTATAGTATAGTTTAATATCAGGTAGTTGATATCTCCGAACAAAGTTGGAGGTATCACACTACCTGATATTAAACTTCTGAATGTTTATTTTGTATCCTGCTACTTTATTGAATTAATTTATCAGTTCTAGTAGATTTCTGGTGGAATCTTTAGGGTTCTTTATATACAGTGCCATGTCATCTGCAAATAATTACAGTTTTACTTCTTCCTTTCCAATTTAGATGCCTTTTATTTCTTCTCCTTGTCTGATTGCTGTGGCTAGGATTCCCAGTGCTATATTGAATAAAAGTGGTGAAAAGTGGATATCCCTATCTTACTCCTGATCTTAAGGGAAATGCTTTACTTTCTCTACATTGAGTATAATCTAAGCTATGGGTTTGTCATATATGTTTTTTATTATGCTGAGGAATAGTCCCTCTATTCCAACTTTGCTGAGAGTTTTTATCATAAACTAGAGGTCCAGTGCACCAAAATTTGTGCACTGGGGGGTGGGGGGGTCCCTCAACCCACAGGGAGCGGGCCTAAGCCTCAGTCTGGCCTCCCTCTGTGGGAGGCGACCCCAGCAGGCCGATCAGGGGATGGCACTGGCCAGCAAGCAGCCAGCCCTGCCCTGCATCGCCCTACTACTACTACCATCAGTGACCTCCCTCTGCAGGAGGTGACTGGGTGGGCCAATCAGGTGATGGCTCTGGCCGGCGAGTGACCGGCCCTGCCCCCCATTGCCTCTTGCCACCCCTGGTCACCTCCACCCTCCCCCATCACTGTCCCTTCCCTCTGCCCACTGGTCCTCGCCTTGGTTGGCCTGGTGCTGCCTGCTCACCAGCCCCAACCCCTGCCGACCAGTCATTACACTGTTCAGTCAATTTGCATATTACACTTTTATTATAAAGGATGGATGCTGGATTTCATTAAATGCTTTTTCTGCATCAATATATATGATCATTTGATTTTTATCCTTCACTTTTTTATGTGGTATCATGTTAATTGGTTCATGGATATTGACTCAAAGTTGTATTCTGTAATGAATCCCACTTGATCATGGTGTATGATATTTTTAATGTATTGCTGAATTTGGTTTGCTAATATTTTGTTGAGGATTTTTGCATCTATGTTCATCAGGAATATTGGCCTATAATTTTCTTTCTTGGTAGTGTCTTTATCTGATTTTGGAATTAGAATAATGCTGATATTGCAAAATGGGCTTGAGAGTTTTCCCTCCTCTTGAATTTTTCAGAATAATTTGAGAAGGCTAAGTATTATTTCTTCTTTGAATGTTTAGTAAAGTTCACTGGTGAAGCCATCAGTCCAGGGCTTTTGTTTGTTGGGAGATTTTTAAATTACTGCTTTGGTTTCATTAGTTGTAATTGATCTGTTCAGATTTTCTGTTTCTTCTTGACTCAGTCTTGGAAGTTTGTATGTTTCTAGGAATTTATTTATTCCAGGTTGTTCAATCTTTTGGCATATAGTTGTTCATAATATTTTGGTATAATCCTTTTTATTTCTGTGGTGTCTTATTACTTCTCCTCTTTCATTTCTGATTTTATTTATTTTTATCCTCTCTCTTTTTTTCTTGATGAGTCTTGTTAAAGGTTTATCAATCTTTATTTTTTCAAAGTTGCCATTTTTTGTTTCATTGGTCTATTATATTGTTTTTTAGAATTTATTTTGTTTATTTTTGCTTTGATCTTTATTATTTCCTTTCTTCTACTCACTTTGGGCTTTTCTTGTTTTTCTTTTTCTAGTTCCTTTAAGTCTAAGATTAGATTGTTTATTTGAGATTTTTCTTGTTCCTTGAGGTAGGTCTGTAATGTTATGAATTTTCCTCTTATGACTACTTTCTCTGTACCCCATAAATTTTGGGTTGTAGTATTTTCACTTTTATTTGCCTCAAGGTATCTTTTGGTTTCTTCCTTGATCTCATTGTTACCCTATTCAATGTGTAGTAACATGATATTTAGCCTCCCTGTGTTTATGTGCTTTTCAGTTTTTTCTTTTAATTGATTTCTAGTTTCATACCATTGTGGTCAGAAAAGATGCTTGATATAATTTCAATCATGTTAAATTTGTTGAGAGTTTTTTGTGTCCTAATATGTGATCTATCCTAGAAGATGTACTTTGTGCCCTTGGAAAAAGCCTATGTCTTGCAGCTTTGGTGTGAAATGTTCTGAAAATATCAATTAAATCCATCTGGTCTAGTATTTCATTTAAGGTCACTGTTTTCTTGTTGATTTTCTGTCTGGAGGATCTAGGCATTAGTGTCAATGGGGTGTTAAAGCCCCCTACTATGACTATATTACTATTGATCTCTCCCTTTATGTCTATCAAGATTTGCTTTATAAATTTAGGTGCTCCCATGTTGAGTACATAAATGTTTACAAGGACTATAGCCTCTTGTTGAATCAATCTCTTTATCATTTCATCTATTTTTTAATATGTTTTTATTTATTTTAGAGAGAGAGAGAAGCATCAATGTGAGAGAGAGACATCAATCGGTTGCCTCCTGCATGCACTCCAACCAGGAATTGAGCCCACAACCTGGGCATGGGCCACAACCGGGAATTGAGCTGGTGGGTTTTTGGTGCACAGGATGATGCTCAACCAACTGAGCCACACTGGTGAAGGCCTTGTTTGTCCCTTATTGTACTTTGCTTTAAAGTCTAATCAGTCTGATATAAGTATTGCTACCCCAGCTTTTTCGTATGTTTGTTTCCATTGCACGAAATACTTTTTTTTAATCTTTTACTTTCAGTCTGTGTGTGTCTTTTGTTCTGAGTTGGTCTCCTGTAGACAGCATATATATATGGTTCTCATTTTCTTATCCATTTAGCTACCCTATGGCTTTTGATTGGAGCATTTAATCCATTTACACTTAAAGTGATTATTGATAGGTATGTACTTTTTGCCATTTTATTCTTGCAATACTGCTTTGGTGGTAGTGAACTCCTTTAGATAATTTTGTCTGGAAAGCTCTTTATATTTTCTTCAATTTTAAATGAGAGCCTTTCTTGGTAGAATAGTCTTGGTTGCCAATCCATTCTGGCCTGAAATGTTCCTGTTGGGAAATTAACTGACAGTTTTAGGGGGGTAGAAAGGAAAGTTATAGTGCCAACTTCCCATTTGCAGAAAGGGAGTGAACAATCAAGGATCAATGGCTTCCTCCTCCAAACCTAATCCTGAGGACTTCACAGAGACAAAAGAGAGAAATGCAGACAAGAATGTATGGTAGAAGATTTAATGTAATCCCTATTAAAATACTAATGGCATATTTCACAGATCTAGAACAAATACTCCAAAAATTTATATGGAACCAAAAAAAGACCCCAAATAACCACAGCAATCTTGAGAAAGAAGAACAAAGTTGGAGGGATCACAATACCAGATATCAAGTTATACTACAAAAACACTATAAACAAAACAACCTGGTTGTGGCACAAGAACAGGCATATAGATCAATGGAACAGAGCAGTGAGCCCAGAAATTGGCCTAAGCCATTACGCTCAATTAATATTTGACAAAGGAGGCAAAATCATACAATAGAGTCAAGAGGGTCTCTTCGATATATGGTGTTGGGAAAAATTGAACAGATACATGCAAAAAAATGAAACTAGACCACCAACTTACACCATACATAAGAATAAACTCAAAATGGATGAAAGACTTAAATGTAAGTAATGAAACCATAAAATCCTAGAATAAACCATAGGCAGCAAAATCTCAGACATCTCTCGTAGCAATATGTTTACAGCTGCATCTCCTAGGGCAAAGGAAACTAAGGAGAAAATAAACAAATGGGACTGCATCTAAATAAAAGCTTCTGCACAGCAAAAGAAATCATCAACAAAATAAATGGGAGAACTGTATAGAAGAACATATTTGTCACTGATACATCTGATAAAGAGTTAATAACCAAAATATATAAGGAACTCATACAACTTAACAAAAGGAAGACAAACAATCCAATCAAAAAAAAATGGGCAGAAGACTACATAGACACTTCTCCTAAGTGGACATACAGATGGCCAAGAGACATGCAAAAATGCTCAAAGTCACTGGTCATCAGAGAGTTACAAATTAAAATGATAATGAGGTACCACCTCACACCCCTCAGAATAACTATCATTAACAAATCAACAAATAAGTGCTGGTGAGGATGTGGAGAAAAAGGAACCCTCGTGCACTGCTGGTGAGAATATAGACTGATTGCAGCCATTATGGAAAACAGTAAGGAGTTTCCTCAAAAAATTAAAAATGGACCTGCGTTTGATCTAGTAATCCCACTTCTAGGACTATATCCCAAGAAAACAGAAACACCAATCAGAAAGGATATATGCAACTCTATGTTCATAGCAGCACAATTTACAATAGCTAAGATCTGAAGCAGTCCAAGTGCCCAATAGTAGATGAGTGGATGAAATGCTGTGGTACATTTATACCATGGAATACTACACAGCAGTAAAAAAAAAAAAGAAGACTCTCTTACCCTTTGGGACAGAATGGAAGGACCTTGAGAGTATCATGCTAAGTGAAATAAGTTACCCAAAGAAAGAGAGTATCACATGATCTCACTGACATGTGGAATCTAATGAACAAAATAAACTGATGAACAAAATAGATCCTGAGACATAGAAGCATGGAACAGACTGTGGAACCTCACAGGGAAGTTGGGGGTGGGTGGGTGGGAAGAGATCAACCAAAGAACACAGACAATATGAGAGTAAAGGCTGGGGGAGAGGGGGCAAGCTAAAAGAGGTCAATGGGGGGAAGGGGAAATATGTAATATTTTCAACAATAAAGATTTAATTTTAAATAAAAGAATGTAAGGATGTAAGGTAGAGGACATGAGAAGCAGGAGGAGAGCCCTACATCGCCTTGGGAAGGAGACTTCTGCTCACAGTCATCACCATGGGGCAGTGTAAGCCAGGCTGGGCCTTCAGCAGTTACATCCAGGTGGAGCTGTAGCACAGGTAAAGTGAGGACCAGGGTGAGGATATAGGTACCCAGATCACTTAGAACTTGATGCTCTCCAACACACACACACACACACACACACACACACACACACACACACACATCTGTCAAGGGAGGTTCCTAGTAGGGGTCAAGGTCACCAATAGGGAAGGGGATGGTGGTGGTTCATGGTCAATGGCCGGACACTGGCTGGACACTGAGGTGATTTGTCCACCTGGAGAGGCACAAGCTGGAGCCTGAAATTCATCTCCCGCTCAGTGTGTGTAACCGCCAAGATGGCTGATGCCTCTGAGGAATATGGGGTCACAGAGGAAAACAATAAAATAGCTAATGAGTACAACTCTTCTTAAAAAGGATAAGAAATTATAGCAGGCAAAACAATTAAAAAGCTAGACAGAACAAGAACTAAAAGTAATTATAATAATGATTTTCTAAGGGATAAGGGAGGCTATTGGTGCATGAAGTGGGGACACACATTTATAAAGAAGAGGCTATTGGGAATTTTAGTGTGAAAAACATCATAGTTGAAATAACTCAATAGATGGGTTGGATAGAAGAATGGATTCAGCTAAAGAACAAATAGGCAAACTATAAATTAGATTAATGTTAAATGGTATCATAAAGGGATAAAGAGTTGTAAAATATAACAATAATATACTCAGTGGTTCAGGGAAAAGAAAACCTTCACATCCAGGATTTATATCCAAGTCACCTATATTTAAATATAAGATCAAAATAAGGGTAGTACCAGGCAGGTGAGACCTCAGTATATTCCTTGTGGAAAACTCTTGGAGGAAGTACTCTGGCAAGAAGAAACATAAATTAAAGAGTATGCTGGGAAGTATATGGGTAAACAAGAAGAAAGTGGGAATCAAAAACAAGAGTGTGCCCACAACAATCTAGAATTAAGGTTTTTACACAAACCTAACATGGTAGGACAAGGTGAGAATAATGACAGTGAGAGGTACATGTTGAGGTCCATATTCAGGGGAAGAGAAAAACAGAGATTTATTTCAAAATTGAAATAAAAAAGATCATCAGTGGTAAGGCAACCACCAGGAAAACAAATTTAAAATAGAATGAATTACCTTCAATGAACCGGCTTTTGTGAGGTTCATCTACAGTAACAAGCAAGCCCATGTCAGTGGCGTGGGACAGCAGAGGTTTATTCTTGAGCTGCAGGCCAGCCAGTGCAGGTGTGTGTTGCACACCAGATGAGAAAGTGGGTCTTATCTCAGCCTCAGGTTGAGAGAAAGGTGCAATAGAGGAACCACAAGATGCTAAAGCTTCTGCTCAGATCATGGACAGATTTTTTATTTGTCAAGCAAATCTCAGGCCATTCCTTACATTCATGAGGTCAAAAGTATAATCAGCTCACAGGGAAATGCTGCAAGTTACGCCACAAAGGGCAGAATGCATAATCCTCTGTGAGGAGTATAGTAACATCTTTGAAGCCAGGAAAAGAAAACTTACTCAAGTTAATGAAAGGCATAAAAGGGAGGGGTAGAAAATTATAAAGACATGACATAAAATAGCAGAAAGTGTATTAAAATAAATAAATAAAAATCATAACAAAGATAAGGAATTATATATGCAGTGAATTTCCTTAAAGAGCAAAATGCAGTAATTTATTTTCTATAAGAGATATATTTAAACAAAATTTAGCTTTCCAGTCTGAATAAAATAGTGTAGACTCATTTCTCTGTTCCTCCCCCACCAAATGCAACTAAAACTCTGGAAATGGTGCCAGATGCAACCAAAGGAAAACTGAAATGAGTCAAGAAGGCAAACTGGTTTGTGGCCCTGAAACCAGAGGAGCAGGCAGCAGGGCATCTTATGTCTCCCGTCCAACAGAAGAAGGTACCCAGACCCACCATCACCTACACTCTAACCAGCAAGAGAGAGCAGCCTGCTAGGCTCATTCCTTCCCCCAATGAAACAAGAGTTCCTCTGACAACATCAGGTCACTCCAGCACCACCAGCAGGGTGATGGGTGGGGATTCACCCCAATAATAAGCAGCCTGGGAAAGTATTCTTTCCTGCTGGCCTGAGCATCCCCCACCCCACTGAGAGGCATCCTGGGTCCAGCCTGGGAAATCCTTCCACCCCCTCAGGCAGCAGGAGCCTGGACCAGATGCACCGAGCAGACCAAAATAACCAGGAAAGGTTCTGAAAACCTTACTCCATTGCAATAACCACCCACAAATGTAGGCCAGGATCTGTGTGCTGAAAAACAGGGTGACTACCTGCTCAGTTTAAAGAGTTTAAAGAGAAGCCTGCATCCTATAACATATAAAATATCTAGGAAACAGTTCAAAAATCACCTGCCATACCAGGATTTAAAAATCACAACTCAAATGAGAAAAGGCAATCAACTAATACCAACACTAAGATGAATCAAATGTTGGCATTATCTGACAGGATCATTTTTTAAAGAAGCTATAATAAAAATGCTTCAATGATTAATTACAAATTCTTTTGAAACAAATGAAAAAAATAGAAAATTTTAGCAAAGATTGAAGTGATGAAAATAAAAAGAATCACTTGGCATTATAGAATAAAACCATGCAATAACAGAAATTTTGTTTTTAAAACCTCACTGGATATGCTCAATAGTATAGTTGAGATGACAGAAGATAAAATCCGTAGACTTGAGGACAAAATGACAGATTTCACCAAGTCTGAACAACAGAGAAAAATATAATTTGAAAAAAATGAACAAAGCCTCAGGAGTAATACAAAAGATTTAACATTCACATAATCAGAGTCCCAAAATAAGATGAGGAAGAGAGCGCAGCTGAAACAGTATTAAAAAAAAAAAGTAATAATAATAATGGCTGAAAACTCTTCAAACAAGTATGGCCAAAGTTATAAACCCATAGACTCAAGAAGCTGAGCATACCCCAAACAGAATAAACTCAACAAGACTTATTCCAAGAAACTTCATAATTAAACTTCTGAAAACCGAAGATGTACTTAAAATCTTGAAGGCAGCCAGAGAGAAATGACACATTGCCCATATGGAAACACCAGTTCAACTAAAGCAGATTTTTCATGTGAAAGCATGGAGGCCAGAAGGGTGTCTAGCGTTGAAAGAAATGACCTACCAAGTGCAAAGTCTATATCCAGGGAAAACTATCTTTCAGGGATGAAGGGAAAATAAATATATTCTCACACAAAGGAAAACAAAACGAATTTGTTGCTATCAGACCCACACTTAGAGATTAACTAAAGAAACGTCTTTAAACAGAAACTTACAAAAGAAAGAATCTTGGAGTATCAGGAAGGAAGGAAGAACAAAGGGGGGGGGGGGAAGAAATATTGGTACATACAAAAGATTATTCTTTCCTCATGAGTTTTATAAATCACATTTGATGGTCAAAATTATCACACCATCTGATATTTGAGCTCCTGAAATTTGGAGGATTCATGCAAACATTTAACATCATTTTTACAGTGTCTTCCAAACACAGAAGAGGGGAGATTTCTGACTCATTTTATGATGCCAGTATTGCCCTGACAACAAAACCAGACAAAGACAGTACAACAAAGGAAAACTACAGACCAGTATCTCTCATGAACCCAGATGAAAAAAATCCTCAGCAAACTGAATATAACAATGTATAAAAAGAATTACACATCATGAAAGTGGAATATATTCATGACAAGGTTGGTTCAACATCAAAAATCAGTGTAGTCCACCATATCAATAACCTAGCAAAGAAAAAATCATTTGATTCTATCAATTGATGCAGAAAAAGCATTTGACTAAGGCCAACACCCATTTATTATAAAAATTATCCACAATTTAGAAATAGAGGGCAATTGCCTCAACTTGATAATAAGCATCTACAAAGAACCTTCAGCTGGCATCACACTAACGGATGACTGGAAGCTTTTCTCCTAAGAGAAGGAATAAGGAAAGATTTCCACAATCATTACTCTTATTCATCATAATATTGTATTTTCCAGCCACTGCAATTAGGCAAGATCAAGAAAGAAGCAAAAAGCACACTGATTTAAAAGAAATAAAGAAAAGCCCAAGGAATCTATAGAAAAAAGATTCCTAGAACTAATATGTGAGTTCAGCAAGGTTTCAGGATAAAAGATAAAACACACAAAAATCAATCACATTTCTATACACTAACAGTGAGCATGCAGAAACATAAATTAAAAGCACAACCATTTACAATCATCCAAAGAAAATGAAATATTTAGGTATAAACTTAACAAAAGATGCACATGATACATATCCTGAAAAATGACAAAATGCTGATGAAATAAATCAAATAAGACCCAATAACTGGAAAGACATACCATGTTCATAGATTGGAAGATTCAACATATTAAAGATACCAATTCTCCCCAAACTGATCTGTAAGTTTAATGCAATTCCTATCAAAATCCCAACATAGAACCAGTGTGTGTGTGTGTGTGTGTGTGTGTGTGTGTGTGTGTGTGTGTGTGTGTGAGAGAGAGAGAGAGAGAGAGAGAGAGAGAGAGAGAGAGAGAGATTAATTTGAGTGTGGATGCTGGGAAGCCCTAAGAGCTTCAGTTAGAAAGCTGGAAATTCAGCCCTAACTGGTTTGGCTCCATGGATAGAGTGTTGGCCTATGGACTAAAAGGGCCCCAGTTCAATTCGGTCAAGGGCACATGCCTGGTTGTGGGCTCAATCCCCAATAGGTGGCATGCAGGAAGCAGCAGATCAACGATTCTCTCTCATCATTGATGTTTCTATCTCTCTCTCCCTCTCCCTTCCTCTCTGAAATCAATAAAGAAAATAAAAAGCTGGAAATTCAAAAGTATAGCTCCAGTCTGAGTCTGAGTCCAAAGACAAGAGAAGACTGATGTCCCAACTCGAGACCCTCCAGCAGAGAGAAAAACAATTCTCCCTCACTCAGTCTTCTTGTTCTAGTCAGCCCTTAAATGGGTTGGATAAAGCCAATCTGCTTTACTCAGTCTAGGGATTCAAATGTTAATCTCATCCAAAACACCCACAATACAGACACACCCAGAATAATGTTTAATCAAATATCTGGGTACCCTGTGGCCCAGTCAAGGTGACACATAAAATTATCACCACAGTAAACGGGCTTATTCTAAACTGTATACAGAAAAGCACAGCCTTGAATAGCTAAAACAATTTTGACAAAGGTGAATCAAGTGGGAGAAATCAGTCTGTGTGATATTGAAACTTAACTAGTAATCAGGACAAAGTGGTATTGGCAGAAGGATAAACACACAGATCAATGGAATGTAATAGATAACCCAGAAATAGACTGACACAAATATATTTGACTGGTTAACAAAGGAGCAAAAGCAATTCAGTGGAGGAAGTATAGCCTTCTTACCAAGCGATGCAGGAGTAATTGGACATCCATAAGCAAAAAGTGACCCTTGAACTAAACTTCACACTTTAGACAGTAATTAACTCAAAATGGATTTACAGTGTAAAACTAGAACACTTCTAGAAAAAGAATAAAAGTAGGAGAAAATCACCTGGTTCTGGGACTAAGTTAAAGAGTTCTTAGATTTAATATCAAAAGCACAGTCCATAAAAGAAAAATTTGATAAATTGGACTACCTAAATATGAAAACATTTTCTCTGTGGAAGTCTATGTGACGATCATGAAAAGACAAGCTACAGACAGAGGAATATTTATAAACCACATATCCAACAAATGACAAGTAAAGAACTCCCAAAACAGAAAATACACACGTGTGCACACACACACACATGCAGGATTAGAAAGTGGGCAAATGACATGAACAAACATTCACTAAAGAGGTCAACAGATGGTAAATACTCATATGAAAACATGTTCAGATTTATTAGCCATCACAGAAATGCAAATTAAAACCACAATCAGATATCACTGTACACCACTCATAATGACTAAAATAAAAAACCAGAGCAACACAAGTGCTGGCAAAGATGTGGATCCCTCATACACTGCTGGTGGGAATGTAACCATCTCCTATGAGACTAAAATGCATACAACCCTGAAATTCTACTCTTGGGCATTTAGTCCAGAGAAATAAAAATTTATGTTCACACAAAAACATGTGCATGAATGGTCATAGCAGCTTTTATTGTCATAGCCAAACACTGGAATCCATTCAGTTGTCCTTGAATAAATGGGTGGTTAAACAAACTCAGTGCACACATATCATGAAACAGTGCTCAGCAATGAACCATGAATACAGCAACAGCTTGGGTAAATCTCCAGGAAATTATACAAAGTGAAAAAAGTCAATCCCAACATATTTACATATATATATGATTCATTTATATAACATGTGTTCAGTGACAGCTTAGCAGCTGCAGGGATGAGGGATGCCCGGGGAGGGAGAGTGGAGATAAATGTGGTTACAGAAGGGCAACAAAGTGATAGAACTCTTCAGCATCTTGACTGTGGTCATGGACACACAAACCTGCATACATGATGGATTTGTAAATAACTAAACATTTGTAAAGAACTCACATTGATGTTTCTCTACCTCTTTCTCTCTCTCTCTCCCTCTCTCTCTCTATCTCTCCCCCCCCCCCCCATACACAAAGAATGAACTGCATGCTCACACGCATGCATGCACACACAGAGACACAAATAAGTATGAGTAAAACTAAAAAAATCTGAATAAGGGATAAGATTGGTAGATTGCATCGATGTCAATATGTTGGTTGTGATAGTATAAGATAGTTTTGCAAAATGTTACCAATAGGGGAAACTAGTTAAAGTGTACATAGGATCTCTCTGTATTATCCTATATAATAAAAGCCTAATATGCAAATCAACCAAACGGCAGAATGACTGGCAGTACAACCGGTCACTATGATGCACACTGACCATCAGGGGGCAGACACTCAATGCAGGATCTGCCCCAGCCCGCAGGCCCCAGGCCAGCCAAGGCGGGTGCCAGCACCCCCCCCCCCCCCGCCAGCCAGATTGCCCCACCGGTCACCCCACAGAGGGAGAGGGCCAGCTGGCAAGCAGGCTGGTGCTGCCCACTCCCCTGATCACCCCACCAATTGCCCCACAGAGGCAGGTGACCAGCTGCAGCGGCAGAGGGAAGGAGGGCCAGCAAGCGGGTGACGCCAGGCTGGCCAAGGCAGGTGCCAGTTGGGGCCCCCTGATCACCCCACTGTTCACCCCACAGATCGTCCCTGATTGCCAGCCAGGCTTGGGACCCTACCCATGCACGAATTTCATGCACCGGGCCTCTAGTTTCTTATAATACTTGTGAATCTACAATTATCTCCATAAAATTTCAATTGAAAAAAAGCAAAAGCTACAGAAAATTGAAAAATTAAAAGATCATATGGCATAGATGGATAAGTGCCAATTACATTCATTCTTCCCTTCTTCAATATGATACAACAATTTTTGGCTAAACATGTGGCTTCCTGGAATAAAGACTACATTTCCTAACCTCCCTTGCTGTAGGAGTGGCCTGGGATCAAGTCCCAATCATGGAATGTAAATGGTAATGACGTGTTCAACTTCCAAGAAATATTCTTAAAGAAAAGGGCATGCTCTTCTCCTTTCTCTTCTTCTTTCCTTCTTACCAAATCATGAGGACAAGAGGTATAAGTTAGGGATTGTAGAAGGATAAGGTGGAAGAACACTAGGTCCCTAAGAACTTTACGGGGCTGCCATAGCAGCTCTTGTCTGGCTACGTTGAATTAAAAAGGAAAAAAAAACTACTCTGGCTGATGTTTCTCAATGGTTAGAGCATCAGCCTACATACTGAAGAGTCGAGGGTTCAATTCCCCATCAAGGACACATACCTCGGCTACAGGTTTGATGCCCTGCCCTGGTTGGGACATGTGCAGGGGGCAACTGATCAATGTGTCTCTCTCACATCAATATTTCTCTTCTCTCTCTCTCTCTCTCTCTCTCTCTCTCTCTCTCTCTCTCTACCCTACCCCCATACCCTTCCTCCCTTCCACTCTCTCTAAAAAATCAATGGAAAAAATATCCTTGGATGAGGATTAACAAAAAAAAGAAGAAGAAATAAACTATCATATTTAAGCAGCACCAACCCTAGGCTTCTTCGGGACTTAAATGAAATAAACTTCTACTTTGTTTGGGACACTGATATTTTGGGTTTTCGTTGACTACTTAACAATACAAACAGAAAAGGTGTTCCATGGAAAAATAAACCACAGTTTTATTTTTAGGCCAGGCCAAAAAGAAAACTACAAGGGACAAAGAAGAACGTTATAAAACTGTAAAGAACAATAGATCAGGAAGACCTGAGGACGATGGGATAATGAATATATGTGTGTTTAATAACAGAAACTCAAAGACTATCAAGCAACAACTAATATTATGGGGGAATAGAGATACATCAAAAACTATACTTAAATAATTTCACATACCCTCTCAGAGATTTACATATTAAGAAGACAAAATAAGCAGATAGATCTGAATCATACAATTGATACCTTGAACTAAGATAGAATAAGGATTTACAACCAAAATATGAGGAGTGTATATTATTTTTAGCTCGCCTGGAGACATTTTTTAAAAGCCTACTATGGAGCATCTTGGGCCAATGCAGAGCGCTTTCTTCTCGTCCCGCCTGCAGAGCTGAGCCCTGGGTCCTGGATCTACGTGGTGCTGACCCTGCTTTCCTCCTTACTGTGTTCTGGCTCCAGGCGCCACTGACTAAACCCCGATGCCAGGTGTTTCCCCTGGGGCTTCTCTCCTGAGGAGAGGAGGCAGCTAGCTGTGGATCTCACCTGTGTCCTGTCTCTACCATTCCATCCTGGATGCCTATATCATCGAAGTTTTTACAGACAACCTGTAAAAAAGGGCACACTCCCTTGCTCATGGCGGGAAGCACTGAACAGACTGAACCCACCATAGCTGGCCACACAGCTGCTGGGGATGCCTGGGGAAGGGGAAGTGGTCAGGTACAGGTCAGTGTGGCCACTCACCCTGCTGGCCCTGAAGTCCACAGCCTATGCCTTGGCCTTTACCACATCCCCTCAGAGTTTCGGGAGAACCCCAGCCAGAGCTGCTGACTTAAAGCTCCATTCCGAAAACATGTCAGGCCCAAGAAGCAGCATGAGATCCGGCAGCTGGGAGAGCTGGTGCAAAGGCTGAGTGACTGCACAGGTTGCACCCAGGTTGTGCATGTAGGCTCAGGCCAGAGCCATCTCCTCTGCTTCATGTCTCTGGGCCTAAGGCTGAAGGTAAAGAGCATCGAAAGGGATCAGAGACTGGTGGAGAGAGCCCAGCACCTGGGCCAGGAGCTCCTGCAGGCTCTGGAAAAAAAGAGCAGAAGAGGAACCCACAGCTGGTACAAATTCACTCTCACTGCTCCCCACACCATGTGGTTCAGTGGGAAGACCCCAGGACCCTGTGTGAGGAGGTTCTGTTTCCGCTGGAGACCTCACCTCGGGGTGAGGCCCACTTGCTGTTGACAGGCCTCTATGTCTGCGGGGACCTGAGTGTCACCTTGCTGAGGCATTTCTCCTCCTGCTCTGAGGTGGTAGCCCTGGCTTCAGTGGTCTGCTCCCACATGAAGTTGAGTGACCCTGGTGGCTACCCACTGAGTCAGTGGGTGGCTGTGCTGCCTGGCTATGAACTGTCCTACAGGCTGCGGCAGGGGCCCACCATGCCCTGGAGGAATGTGCCTAGAGCAGCGGTTCTCAACCTGTGGGTCGCGACCCCTTTAGCGGTCAAACGACCCTTTGAAAGGGGTTGCCTAAGACCATTGGAAAACACATATTTCCGATGGTCTTAGGAACTGAGACACCGCTCCTCTATCCATATCCAGGCAGGTCTGCCCACATGCAGATACGCCCACATACAAGTACCCAGAGTGATGACATCATCACACCAACCCATCACATACACCCCGTACAAATACGGGTGTATGTGACAGTGTTGGCGCCATAATGTACTTATGCGGACCAGTCACACATGTGTAGAGAGCAGATACTGTGTAGAGAGCAGCTACTGTGTAGAAAGCAGCTGCTGTGTTGAAAGCAGCTACTCTGTTAAAAGCAGCTACTGTGTTGAAAGCAACAGTATTGGAGGCAAAACGACATTTCATGAATTATAATTACTGAGTAAATGTAAAATCATGTACTGTAAAATCATCAACTACTGCAAAAGAAATATCTGGACCATGGGAGCTTAATCTGGATGCTGATCAGTCTTTTTATATTCAGCTGTGGTTGATGTGAATACTGCCCCCTTGTGATAGTAACAGGTCTGTAAAAAAAACAACACAAAGAATGGTAAATCATAGGAAACTTTAATGAACTGTATTGACTGAACTATGCCATGTATCATCTTTTGAATTATTAAAGCTATTGTTATATATTATTTTCATTAGCAAACCATCCCATGACAATGGATCATGTAGAGAAGAACATTAAGAAAAGAAAATATAGTGAGGATTTTTTACAGTATGGTTTTACCTCAATAATTACAGCAGGAATTGAGAAACCATAACGTGTTATTTGTTGTGAAGTTCTATCAGCCGAATCTATGAAGCCGAACAAGCTAAAACGCCATTTTGATAGCAAGCATCCGAGCTTTGCCAGCAAGGATACCAACTATTTTAGAAGCAAAGCTGATGGACTCAAGAAAGCCAGACTTCACACTGGTGGCAAGTATCACAAACAAAATGTAGCAGCCATTGAAGCTTCATATTTGGTGGCACTCAGAATTGCCAGAGCTATGAAACCTCACACCATTGCTGAGGATTTACTGTTGCCAGCGGCCAAAGACATTGTTTGAGTTATGATCGGAGATGAATTTGTTACGAAATTGAGTGCAATTTCCTTATCTAACGACACTGTCTGCAGAAGAATAGATGACATGTCTGCTGATATTCTTGATCAGGTAATCCAGGAAATTAAATTTGCTCCATTTCCAATATTTAGTATCCAGCTTGATGAATCTACAGACTTTGCAAACTGTTCACAGTTATGGTTTACGTGAGGTATATTAATGATGGCAACTTCAAAGATGAGTTTCTTTTTTGCAAACTTCTTGAAATGACAACTACTGCACGTGATGTATTTGACACAGTTGGTTCATTTCTGAAAGAGCATAAGATCTCTTGGGAAAAGGTTTGTGGTGTTTGCACAGATGGTGCTCCAGCTATGCTAGGATGTCGATCTGGATTTCAACATTTGGTACTGAATGAGTCACCAAAAATTATCGGAACTCACTGTATGATTCATCAACAAATATTAGCAACAAAGACACTGCCACAAGAGTTACAAGAAGTAATTAAAAACATCATACATTCTGTCAATTTTGTAAAGGCGATCACTTTAAACAGTCAACTGTTTTTGCAACTGTGCAATGAGTTGGATGCGCTGAACAATGCTCTGCTATTTCACACTGAAGTGAGATGGTTGTCGAGAGGAAAAGTTTTAAAACGTGTTTTTGAGCTTCGTGATGAACTCAAAACGTTTTTTAATCAGAAAGCAAGACCACAGTTCAAAGCACTTTTCAGTGATAAAAGTGAATTGCAGAAAATAGCTCACTTGGTTGACATCTTTGCCATCTTGAATGAGTTAAATTTATCACTGCAAAGGACCAAATGCAACATGCTTCGATTTGTCTGAAAAGATCCGATCATTGCAAATGAAACTTCAGCTTTGGCAAAAAAAAATTGGATGAAAATAAAATTTACATGTTGCCTACCTTATCTGCTTTCTTTGAGGAACCTGACATTGAACCAGACAAAGGATTACGATGATGATTTCTGTGAAAGAACACTTGCACATGCTTGCAGATGAAATTTCATCATACTTTCCAAATCTACCTGACACCCCATTTGCACTTGCCAGAAGCCCATTCATAGTCAAAGGTGAAGATGTTCCTGAGACAGCATAAGAGGAGTTCATTGAACTTATTAACAGCAATGCAGCAAGAACTGATTTCTCTTCAATGCCAGTTACAAAATTCTGGGTCAAGTGTTTGCAGTCATATCCTGTTCTGTCTGAGACTGTATTGCACCTTCTTCTTCCATTTCCAACAACATATCTTTGTGAAACAGGGTTTTCCAGCTTGTTGGTTATCAAGTCTAAATACAGAAGTAGACTTGTTGTGGAAGATGATCTTTGTTGTGCTCTTGCAAAGACTGCCCTGAGAATTTCTGATCTGGTGAGAAAAAAGCAATCTCAACCTTCGCACTGACGTTGGCTTTTTATGCATACTGTCGCAAAATGTAGCAATGTAGTTTACTGTTGTTATATTAAGACTGTTACCTATGCTACACCATGCTTCAATACAAAATTTCATTTATTTGTAATTAGAAATAAATACTTCACAAGATATAATTACATATTGTTTTTGTGATTAATCACTATGCTTTATGTTCAATTTGTAACAATGAAAACAGATCCTGCATATCAGATATTTACATTATGATTCATAACAGCAGCAAAATTACAATTATGAAGTAGCAACAAAAATAATTTTATGGTTGGGGGTCACCACAACATGAGGAACTGTATTAAAGGGTTGTGGCATTAGGAAGGTTGAGAACCACTGGCCTAGAGGCTACAGAAAGCAGGCCCTGGCCTCCGAACCCTCTGCTACCAGGCAGCACCAGAGATGGTCATCCGGCATGTCCATCCCAAGCTCCGTCGGCCAGGCATTCAGGTGATTCCCCAGGGTCCATGAGCTCAAGATTGAAGAATATGTGTAGCGGGGGCCATAGCAGGTAGGGCTGGATCCCCAGCTGCCACTAAATCTGGCTGCTCTGTAGGCCCACCAGGCCCAGGAGACCAGTGTGGTAGCTTTCTTCAGCCTGGCCCTATTGCTGGCCCCACTGGTGGAGACACTGATTCTACTGAATTGGCTGCTGTACCTTCAGGAGCACGGCTTCCATTCTGAGCTCCTGCCCATCTTCAGCCCTGAACTTCCTCCCAGAAACCTGGTTTTGGTGGCCACCAAGAGGCCCTTGGGTCAGGCCTTCTCTGTTCTGGCGAATGAAGATGCTGATGCACTCTGAGGAAAGGCACATCTTGTACTTCATCTGAAACCACCCAGGTGCCACAGTGGGTGGCAGAGTCTGTGCTCTTCACCCAGAGAAGCAGCATCCTGCATCCTCCCTGGAATCATGGTGTCCCACAGACCTTCAGCTTCGTACTCTTTCTCTCCCTCCATGTGTTATGTAATACTAGAGGCCCAGTGCCCAAGATTCGTGTACTTGGGTGGGGGGCCTTCAGCCCAGCCTGTGCCCTCTCACAGTCTGGGAGCCCTCAGGGGATGTCCAACTGATGGCTTAGAGCTGCACAGAGGTGGGAGAGGCTCCCGCCACCGCTGCGGTACTCGCCAGCCATGAGCTGTGAGCCTGGCTTCTGCCTGAGCGGTGCTCCCCCTGTGGGAGCACACTGACCACCAGGGGGTAGCTCCTGCATTGAGCATCTGCCCCCTGGTGGTCAGTGCGTGTCATAGCGACTGGTCATTCCACTGTTCAGTCTATTTGCATATTACTCTTTTATTATATAGGACTAGAGGCCCGGTGCACAAAATTTGTGCACAGGGGTGGGGGGTGTCCCTCAGCCCAGCCTGCACCCTCTCCAATCTGTGACCCCTCAAGGGATGTCCAACTACCCATTTAGGCCCTCTCACAATCCAGGATTGCTGGCTCCCAACTGCTCACCTGCCTGCCTTCCTCATTGCCCCTAACCGCTTCTGCCTGCCAGCTTGATCACCCCCTAACCACTCCCCTGCTAGCCCGATTGATGCCTAACTGCTCCCCTGCCAGCCTGTTTGCCCCTAACTGCCCTCTACTTTAGGCCTGGTCACCCCTAATTGCCCTCCCCTGCTGGCCTGATTGCTTCATAACTGCCCTCCCTTGCAGGCTTGGTCCCTCCCAACTGCCCTCCCCTGCTGGCCATCTTGTGGCAACCATCTTGTGTACACATGGGGCAGCCATCTTTGACCACATGGGGCAGCCATCTTGTGTGTTGGAGTGATGGTCAATTTGCATATTACTTTTTAATTTTTTTATTAGATAGAACTCAAGGCCCGGTGCACAAAATTCGTGCATGGCATGGGGGGAGGGGGTCGTCCCTCAGCCCAGCCTGCACCCTCTCCAATCTGGGACCCTTTGATGGATGTCTGACTGCCCATTTAGGCCTGATCCCACTGGGATTCACAATCCGGGACTGCTGGCTCCCAACCGCTCACTTGTCTGCCTGCCTGATTGACCCTAACTGCTTCTGCCTACCAGCCTGATCAATACCTAACTCCTCCTCTGCTGGCCTGGTCACCCCTAACTGCCCTCCCCTGCAGGCCTGGTCCCCCCTAACTGCTCTCCCCTGCTGGCCTGGTCACACCCAACTGCCCTCCCCTGTTGGCCTGGTTGCCCCCAACTGCCCTCCCCTGTAGGCCTGATTGCCCCCAACTGCCCTCCCTTACAGGCCTGGTCCCCCCCAAACTACCCTCCCCTGCATGGTCCCCCCCCCCAAATGCCTTCCCCTGTAGGCCTGATTGCCCCCCACTGCCCTCCCTTACAGGCCTGGTCTCTCCCAACTGCCCTCCCCTGCCAGCCATCTTGTAGTGGCCATCTTGTTTCCACATGGGGGCAGCCATCTTTGACCACATGGGGCAGCCATCTTGTGTGTTAGAGAGATGGTCAATTTACATATTACTCTTTTATTAGATAGAATAGAGGCCTGGTGCACGGGTGGGGGCCAGGTGATTTGCCCTGAAGAGTGTCCCAGATCAGGGTGGGGGTTCCCTTGGGGCATGGGTGGCCTGGGCGAGGGGCCTGTGGTGGTTTGCAGGCAGGCCACTCCCCCAGCAACCCAAGTGGAGGCCCTGGTATCTGGGATTTATTTATCTTCTATACTTGAAACTTCGTAGCCTTGAGCAGAGCCAAGCCTCCTGCTTGCTCTGTGGCCACAGCCATTTTTGTTTGGATTTATTTATCTTCTATAATTGAAACTTTGTAGCCTTGAGTGGAGGTCTGGGCCTGCCAGAGTGTGCAGAAAGCTTGGCTTCCTCCATTGCCAGGGAAACCCAAGCCTCCTGCTCACTCCGTGGCCACAGCCATCTTGGTTGGGTTAATTTGCATACTCGCTCCTGATTGGCTGGTGGGCATGGCTTATGGGTGTAGCAGAGTGATGGTTAATTTGCATGTTACTCTTTTATTAGATAGGATTATGTAAAAGCTTATTTTGACTTATTAAAAAATTAAAATCTTTTTTAAAAGCCTACTATGAACTAGGCTACAAAGGGTGATGATTCAACTATTTCTAACTACTGTAAACAAAATAGAAATTGATAACAAAAAGACAGGTTTTTATTAATCCCAAATGTATAGAAACTGAAAAATCCAAGCTATTTAATAACACTTGTATTAAAGAGGAAACCATAGGGAAAGTTACAAATTCCTTAGAACTAAATGGTAATAAAAGCACTACATGTCAAAATTTATGGCACACGTCTAAAGTAAGACTTATGGAAAATTAGTGACTTTAACTATATCAGAAAACAAAAGACAGAAAAAAATGAGCTAAGTATTTGACTCAGAATTTGGAAAAATGGTTACAGAGGAAACCCAAAGAAGAAAATAATAAAAGAAAAAGGGGGTAGAAATCAATAAAATCAATAAAAATGCATTAAATTAAAATATCACCTTATTGCAACTCCTAATGGATTAATTGATTTAGCTATTGCTCATCAATGGCTACTAAAACCAATAAAGGAGAGTCAACCAGGCATTTGCATTATGTTCCTCTTGAAGTAAGAACATAACCCACTTATAAAGTACAAAATGTGTATGTACATCTATCAATATAGATAGATAGGTAGATGCAAATAGGTATAGATATATAGATTGAATCTAATACCCATCTAGAACTAACTGCAAATTTGCAGAGAATTTAGTGAAACTCCATCATCTTCAAATTCAATTAAAGTCCAATCAGAATTTTATCAGACTTTTTTTAGAAAGTTCACAAATTGATTCCAAAATTAATACATACAAAAATGAATATTCAAGGTCTGCAAATAGCTAAATCAATTTTTAAAAAGAACAAGGAATGGTGATTTGCTATATTAGATATTGGGACATACAACAGAGCTATATAATTTTATAAAGTTTGGTTCTGACTCAAGAACAGACATACAAATCCAGTGGAACAGAAGAGAAAATACATAAATAGATGTGTGTATAGGAACTGGATACATCATAAAGAAGGCACCACAAACCAGTGAGAAAGGGATAATTTATTTAGTTAATGGCTTGCCAAAAAAATTACCATATAGAAGGATGGATTCCCAAGTAGATTAAAGACCTAAAATTGAAAGGTAAAATACTAAACCTAATTTAAAAAATGAATAAAACTCCCCTTACGATCTTGGGCCGGGATGAACTTTATAAATAAAGCCCAATTAGCAGAAACCATAAGGCAAAAACATTGATTAATTTGACAATATCAAAATGAAATATTTCTTTTAATTGAAAAGATGCTGTATTGGTTTTCTAGGGCTTTTCTAACACTTAAAGTACCACAACTGGGTGGTATCACAACAGGAATTTATTGTCTCATAGATTTAGAGACTATAAGTTTGAAATCAAGGCATCAGCAGGGTCATGCTCCCTCTGAAGCCCAGAGAGGAGAATTCTTCCTCAATTTCTTAGCTTCCGGTGTTGTCCAATAATCCTTGGTGTCCCTTGGCTTGGTGCTGTATCACTCCAATCTCTGCCTCTATCATTATATGGCCACCTCCTTTCGGCAAGTCTCTGTCTTCACACGGTATTGTCCTCTTCTTATAAGAATACCAGTCATATTGGATTAGGGTTCACCCTAAAGATTTCATTTTAATTTGGTTACATCTACAAAGACCCTAATTTCAACATAAGGTCACATGCATATGTGCCAAGGGTTAGGACTTCAACATAGCTTCTTGAGGAACATTATTTAACCCACTACAATGTTCCCTTCAGTCATCCAAAACTCACATCCTTCCCACATGCAAAATACTCACAAAAGTCTTAAACCATTCCAGCAACAATTCTGAGTCTAAAATCTTACCTAAATATTATCAATATAAAAAGTCCCAAATCACATCTCCTAAATCAAGTATGGGTTAGACTCTGGGTATAATCCATTCTGGAGCAAAATCTCTCCCCATCTGTATACCTGCAAAACTAGAAAACAAGTTGTCTGCTTAAAACACAATGATGGGACAGGCAAAAAATAAACATTCCCATTCCAAAAGGGACTTTTTTTAAGGAATAAAAGAGTCACCATTCCCAGGCAAGTCCAAAATCCAGAAGGGCAAATCCTATGGATTTCAAGGCCTAAAAAAAATCCTGTGTGGTGTGATGTTCTGTCCTCTGGGCCTACAGTGGTGACCCCTGCTTCTCTGTCCTCTGTCTCTGTATCTATGGCTCTGCCCTCCAAATCACTCGTTCTTTCTAAAAGGGTAGTCCATGCTTACAGTTGAGTAGCTCTATCAACTAGTTTCCTGGCTGTAGAATCCTAAAAGTCTGACCGTCTTCATTCATTATATCCAATCTCTGTCCCTTTCAGTCCAAGCTGGCATTGTTTCTCATGGTATAACATTCTCACAAACCTTGTGGGTCTCCAGTGTATGTCAAGGAGGTTTACGCCATTTGACATGACAGTTCTCCAGATACTTCCTGGATAATGCCATCTTTATGCCTAGCTTCTGTTGAGATGGTCAGTTGTTTCCATTAGTCACATACTTAATCTCTTCAGCAAAATTTTGTCTAGCCACACCCTTGGTGCTCTCTCTGGAATGTATTCTCTCTCAACAGTGAATGTCCTAATTAAAGCAATCTGGATAAGGCTAGAACCTCCAAAATGATCAAGTACTGGTTCCCTGAAGCTTAACAATTCCCTCCTCAGTGTCTTACTTTCTTCTTGGGCCTTACTATCAATAGTAAAGAGGATCCAGGCCACACCTTCCACGTGTTACTTAGAAATCTCAACTAAATATACAAGTCAAGCTCTGCTTTTCACCCTCCAGTAGAACATTAATCAGCCAAGTTCTGTGCCATTTTATGACAAGATTGCCTTTGCTCCAGTTCCCAATAACATGTTCCTCATTTCCTCGAAGGCCTCGCCAGAAGTGCCCTTGACATTCATAATTCTAGCGGTGTTCTGTTCATAATGCTCACTGTATTTTCTAAAATGATAGAGGCTGTCTCAGCTGTGCTCCTTGCTTCCGTCTGAGCCCTCATTTGAATTGCCTTTAACATTCATATTCTTATCAACAATCTCTTCAGTACAATAGATGCTTTTTCTATAATAAATCTCGAAATTCTTCCAGCCTCTGCCCATTACCCAATTTCAAAGCCACATCCACATTTTTGGTATTTGTTACAGCAGCACACCACTAGCCAGTACCAAGTCTGTATTAGTTTTTTGGGACCGTCATTACATGTTCCATAACCAGGTGGCTTAAAACCACAGAAGTTTATCCTCTCACAGTTTTGAAATCTAAAGTCAAGGTGTCAGAAGGGCCATGCTACCTCTAAAGGCTCCTCCAGTTTCTGAGGATCCCAGACATTCCTTGGTTTATGGCAGCATAATTCCAGTCTCTGCTTCTGTCATCACCTGGCTTTCCTTATGTGTTTCTCTCTGTCCTTGCCTTTTCTTATGTCATAAGGACACCAGTCATTGCATTTATAGCCCATCCTAACTCCAGGAAGAGTTCATCCTGAGATCCTTAACTAATTACATCAGCAAAGACTCTTTCCAAATAAGGTCACATTCTAATGTTCCAGGTGGACAGGAACTCTTAGAAGATAATATCCAACCTATTGCAGATGCTACAGATGAAATTAGCAAACAAGTGATAGCTAATAGAAAACATTTCCAAGTCTAAAATCATCAAAGAATACTATCTATAAAATACAAAAAAAAAACCTGTAAATCAAAAAGACAGAAAATTCTATAGAAAAATAGGCAACAAATATGATAGGCAATCCATAGAAGCAGAAATCCAAATGAATAAAATTTTTATACAGAACTGTTCAACCTCTTCAATAATATGAGAAATCCAAATTAAAACAAGAAGATTCTACTTTATGCCTGTCACACTGGCATGAAAAACTGTTAGGTGAACGTGTTGGCAAGAACGTAGAGTACTGGGAGCACTTCATAATCTACATTGACTTCCCATCTTATTCAGATAAAGAGCAAAGTCATGACTCCAACTCTGCATTTCCTGCCCCAACTATTTCTCCAACGTCATCCCCAACCACCCTCTGCCTCCCACTCTGCTCCAGTATCCCTGCCTCCATGTTGTTCCTCTAGCAGGCGAAGCACAGCTTGACCACAGGGCTTTGGCTCTTGTTTCTTTTACCTGAAACACACAACCCAATTCACCAGAATGTCTTTGTCCTTCATTTCCTAGTGCTCTCTGTTCAATGTCACCTTTAGGGGAGGTTTCCTCCCCAACTCTGATAGTGTAAGACATAGCCCCTCCTCTTTCTTGCTTTATGTTCCTCCATCACAGTTA
This sequence comes from Corynorhinus townsendii, assembly GCA_026230045.1. NCBI lineage: Eukaryota > Metazoa > Chordata > Mammalia > Chiroptera > Vespertilionidae > Corynorhinus > Corynorhinus townsendii. The sequence goes on from JAPDVU010000008.1 coordinate 82,359,889, forward strand.
TAAAACTCTGACATCTTTTATATTTTGTTCGGTTGTCTATTCATTGTCTAACTCCTTCTACTAAAATGTACCCTCTGTTTTGTTCACTGCTACACTCCCTCAGCCTTGAACGGTACTCAGTGTATTATGGGTGTCAATGAATGTGCTGAGTGAACAATGAGCTTCCAATATTTATTGAATGGTTGCTGTGCATTGGGTATTTTCATTGTATTATCTCATCTGATTCTTACAACAACCATATGAATTTGTTGTTACTTCCATGTTACTGACTTGGAGACTGAGGCTCACAGGTGAGGCAACCTGTGGGAGATCCCACAGCTAGCAAATGATTGAGCTGGGCTGGAGCTCAGACTGTTTGATTCCAAAACCTAGGCTTTCCAGTGCTCAGTGGACATCTATCAATCATCCACAGGGTTCATAATTCTCACATGGCAGCCACAAATGAGCACTGCTCAACTCCCCTGCTGCAGGGAGCATGGCTCTCATTCCCAAACCACATTCCTGCTAGGGCCGTGTTTCTCCTAATGGCCAAGCACAGCTGGCAGGCCTCTTCTGATGGCAACTTTGGTTGGAGACTCCATCAGCCCGGCCACCACCTTCTTAGACCTGAACCAGGTCTCAGATTCTTCCTACAATGTCCTCCTTCCTTCTGCTCCTCCTTCCACTGGGTCAGATCTATACTGAGGTCTGAAGCCTGCCCCTCCCACTCCTATTTCCTCCCCTATGCTCTTCAAAGGATTTCCTCCTATAAACTGCTTGCACCTCTCATCCCATCTGGGCTTCTGTGTCTTCGAGGTCCTTACCTAACATGCTCATGATGACCATCAGGAGTCGACCAGCACACTGCCTACCACCTCTGGGATGCACACCTCCCACGACCTAGCGATTCCATTCCTATGTATACGCTCGGCAGAATGTATATGTACTGCCACCAGAAGACATGCCCAATAATGCTCATAGAAGCACTACTCATAGCAGCTCAAATCCAGAGTCACCTACATGCCTATCAACAGTCAAATGGGTAACCATTTCATGGTATATTCACATAATAGGATATTGCACAGCAAAGGAAATAAATAATCTATGCTTACAACATGAATCACACCAACATAATATTAAGTGAAAGAAACCATTGGGGTGGTGAACACAATAAAATATGCAGATGAAGTATTATAGAATTATACACCTGAAACCTACTAATTTTATTAACCAATGTCAACCCAATAAACTCAATAAAGCAAAATAAATTTAAGTGAAAGAAACCAGATACAAAAGAGTATAGACATTTGCATAAAGTACAAACCAAGCAAAATTAATTTATGGTGTCAGAAGTCAGGACAGTGGCCACCTTAGAGGTAAGGGTAGAGACCAAAGGGGTTTCTGGGTGCTGGATAGTAGTTATAATGAGGGTTGGTTCCATTTTTGAAAAGTCACTACTTACATTTCTCTATGTATGTTATTCTGCAATGAAAAATAGGAGGGTAGCCCAGCCAGCATGGCTCAGTGGTTGAGTGTCGACCTATGAACCAGGAGGTTAAGGTTTGATTCCTGGTCAGGGCATGTGCACAGGTTGCACGCTCAATCCCCAGTGTGGGTGTGCAGGAGGCAGCCAGTTAATGATTCTCTCTCATCATTGATGTTTCTATCTCTATTTCCCCCTCCCTTCCTCTCTGAAATCAATAAAAATATTTTTTAAATAGATCCAGAGACATAGAAACATTGACCAGACTGTCAAAACTCAGAGGGAAGGGATGCGGAGACCTCACCATCTTGAAGGGGAAAGTGGATGTTATAGGAAGCTTGAAAATCTACAACTGTGGCAACCACCAAACAGCTGCGAGCCCCAGAACACTGGTCCCCAATTGGCACAAACACGCGGATTCAGAGGAGCTCCACACTCCACCACATAAAGGTCAGATTTCGCCTGGGATAAGGAGAGAGAGAACTACATAACCAGACATCCAGAGAAGAGAGACCATGGGGAGACAAAGAAACAGCCCACATATGAAAGAAAAGCAGGCATCACCAGAAAAGGAAGTAAATGAAATGGAGGCAAGCAACATGTCAGAGAAAGAATTCAGAGAAATGGTCATAAGGTGGTTGAAAAGAATGGAAGACAAATTCGACAATATGAGTAAGAACCAAGAGGAAATGAAGAACCAAGAAGAAATAAAAAAATGACATCACTGCTGTAAAGAACTCAATAGAAAGCATCAAGAGTAGACTAGAAGAAGCAGAGGACTGCATCAGTGAGATAGAAGACAAGGTGGGGAAAAATACCCAAGTAGAGCAGCTTTTAGAAAAAAAAAAAAATTAAAAAGCAGGAGGAGAGCCTAAGGGAACTTTGGGACAACACGAAACAAAACAACATCCGCATAATAGGGGTTCCAGAAGGAGAGGAAACTGAGCAAGGAATAGAAAACCTGTTTGAAGAAATAATGACAGAAAACTTCCCTGATATAGGGAAGAAAAAACCCATACAAATCCAAGAAGCTCACAGAGTCCCAAGCAAAATGAACCCCAAAAGACCAACGACAAGGCACATTATAATTAAATTGGCAAACACCAATGACAAAGTAAGAATCTTAAAAGCAGCCAGATAGAGACAGAAAGTTACATACAAAGGAACCCCCATGAGACTAGCAACTGAGTTCTCAACAGAAACTCATCAGGCCAGAAGGGAATGGAATGAAATATACAAAGTCATGCAAAGGAAGGGTCTGAATCCAAGAATACTGTACTCAGCAAGGCTATCAATCAAAATTGAAGGTGAAATCAGGAGTTTCACAGACAAAAAAAAGGACTAAGAGAATTTATTAACACCAAACCAGCAAAGCAAGAAATGCTAAAGGGTCTGCTGTGAAAGAAAGAAAGAAAGAAAGAAAGAAAGAAAGAAAGAAAGAAAGAAAGAAAGAAAGAAAGAAAGAAAGAAAGAAAGAAAGAAAGAAAGAAAGAAAGAAAGAAAGAAAGAAAGAGAGAGAGAGAAGAAGAAGAAGAAGAAGAAGAAGAAGAAGAAGAAGAAGAAGAAGAAGAAGAAGAAGAAGAAGAAGAAAGAAAGAAAGAAAGAAAGAAAGAAAGAAAGAAAGAAAGAAAGAAAGAAAGAAAGAAAGAAAGAAAGAAAGAAAGCGAAGAAGGAACACAGGGGTAAAGAATAAAAATGGCAACAAATAAGTACCTATCAATAATAACTTTAAATGTAAATGGATTAAATGCCTCAATCAAAAGACATAGGGTAATGGATTGGATAAGAAAACAAGACCCATATACCTGCTGTCTACAAGAAACCCACCTCAGAAAAAAAGACGCACACAGACTGAGGGTGAAGGGATGGAAAAAGTTTGTCCAGGCTAATGGAAATGAAAAACAAGCTAGGGTAGCAATACTTACATCTGAAAAATTAGATCTCAAAGTGAAGGACATAACAAGAGATAAGAAAGGCCACTTCATAATAATAAAGGGAGCAATCCAACAAGAAGAAATAACTCTGGTAAACATATATGCACCCAATATAGGAGCACCCAAATACATAAAAAAATTCCTGGAGGATATCAAGGGAGAGATCGAGAGCAATACAATCATAGTAGGAGACTTTAATACCCCACTATCACCATTGGACAAATCCTCTAAACAAAAAAATCAGCAAAGAAACAACAATCCTAAATGACTCACTAGACCAGATGGAATTAATTGACATCTTCAGAACATTTCATCCCAAAGCCACAGAATATACATTCTTCACAAGTGCACATGGGTCATTTTCAAAGATAGATCATATGCTTGGGACATTGGCAAAGTCTCTTCAAATTCAAGAAGATAGAAATCATATCAAGCATCTTCTCAGATCACAGGGGCATAAAACTGGAAATCAACTACAATAAAAACAATCCAAAAAAATCAAACACATGGAGACTAAACAGCATGCTATTAAACAATGACTGTGTTACCAGAGAGATCAAGGAAGAAATAAAAAACATCATGGCAACAAATGACAATGAAAACACAACAATCCAAAATCTATGGGACACAGCGAAAGCAGTCTTGTGAGGGAAGTTCATAGCTCTACAGGCCTACCTCAAAAAACAAGAAACAATGGTAATAAATTACCTTACCCTGCAACTCAAAGAGTTAGAAAGAGAGCAACAAGAAGAGCCCAGTGTAAGCGGAAGGAAGGAAATAATAAAGATCAGAGCGGAGATAAATGACATAGAGACCAAAGAAACAATACAAAAGATCAACAAAACCAAGAGCTGGTTCTTTGAAAGGATAAACAAGATTGATGAACTTCTAGCCAGGCTCACCAAGAAGCAAAGAGAGAGGACCCAAATAAACAAAATCAGAAGTAAAAGAGGTGAAATAACAACAGACCCCACCAAAATACAAAGGATTGTTAAAAAATACTATGAACAACTCTATTCCAACAAACTGGACAACCTGGAGGAAATGGACATATTCCTAGAAAAATATAACCTTCCAAAACTCAATCAGGAAAAGTCTAAACATCTCAAGAGGCCAATAACTATGGAAGAAATTGAAGCAGTCATCAAAAAGCTTCCAGCAAACAAAAGCCCGGGACCAGATGACTTCACAGGGGACTTTTACCAAACATTCAAGGAAGAACTAAAACCTATCCTCCTCAGACTATTCCAAAAAATTCAAGAGGAAGGAACACTTCCAAGCTCCTTCTATGAAGCCAGCATCACCCTAATACCAAAACCAGATAAAGATAACACAATGAAAGAGAATTACAGGCCAATATCCCTCATGAACATAGATGCCAAAATCCCCAACAAAATTCTAGCAAATTGCATCCAGCACTACATCAGAAAGATCATACACCATGACCAAGTAGGATTTATCCTGGGGATGCAAGGATGGTACAATATCCGCAAATCAATAAACATGATACATCACATAAACAAATTGATAGATAAAAATCACATAGTCATATCAATTGATGCAGAAAAAAGCATTTGACAAAATCCAACACCCTTTCTTGATAAAAACTCTCAAAAAGGTGGGAATAGAAGGATCATACATCAAAGTAATAAAAGCTATATATGATAAACCCACAGCTAACAACATACTCAATGGGCAAAAATTAAAATCATTTCCCCTAAGAACAGGAACAAGACAGGGATGCGTACTCTCACCACTCATGTTTGACATAGTACTGGAAGTATTAGCCATTGCAATTAGACAAGAAGAAGAAATAAAAGGCATCCAAATTGGAAAAGAAGTAAAGCTGTCCTTATTTGCAGATGACATGATATTGTATATAAAAGAAACCCAAAAGACTCCATCAAAAAACTATTAGACTTAATAAATGAATTCAGCAATGTAGCAGGATACAAAATTAACGCCAAGAAATCTATGGCATTTCCATACACCAATAGTGAACTTACAGAAAGAGAGACTAAAAAAGCAATCCCATTTACCATCACACCAAAAAAATTAAGATATCTAGGGATAAACTTAACTAAGGAGGTAAAAGACCTATATGTGGAAAACTACAGGACATTGAAAAAAGAGATAGAGGAAGATGTAAACAGATGGAATAACATACCATGTTCATAGATTGGGAGAATCAACATCATTAAAATGTCCATACTACCCAAAGCAATCTATAAATTCAATGCAGTCCCCATTAAAGTACCAATGGCATATTTCACAGACATAGAAAGAACTCTTCAAAAATTCATCTGGATTTAAAAAAGATCCTGAATAGCCACAGTAATCCTGAGAAAGAAGAATAAAATAGGAGGGATCTCAATACCAGCTGTATTACAAAGCCACTGTTCTCAAAACAGCCTGGTGCTGGCACGAGAACAGACATGTAGACCAATGGAATAGAATAGAGAATCCAGATATCAAGCCAAACCACTATGCTCAATTAATATTTGACAAAGGAGGCATAAACATACAGTGGGGTCAAGACAGTCTCTTCAATAAATGGTGTTGGGAAAATTGGACAGATACATGCAAAAAAATGAAACTAGATCACCAACTTACACCATACACAAAAATAAACTCAAAATGGATACAGGACTTAAACATAAGACAGGAAACCATAAAAATACTAGAGGAATCCACAGGCAGCAAAATCTCAGACATATGCCGAAAGAACTTCTTCACTGATACTGCTCCTAGGGCAATGGAAGCTAAAGAGAAAATAAACAAATGGGACTACATCAAAATAAAAAGCTTTTTCACAGCAAAAGAAACCATCAATAAAACAACAAGAAACCCCACTGTATGGGAGAACATATTTGCAAATGTTATCACTGATAAAGGTTTAATCTCCAACATCTACAGGCAACTTATACAACTTAATAAAAGGAAGATAAATGATCCAATAAAGAATGGGCAACGGACCTAAATAGAATCTTTTCAACAGAAGACAGAAGGAAGGCCAAGAGACACATGAAAACATGCTCAAAGTCACTAATTATCTGAGAGATGTAAATCAAAACAATGCGGTAACATCTCACATCTGTCAGAATGGCTATCATCAACAAATCAACAAATGACAAGTGTTGGTGAGGATTCGGAGAAAAAGGAACCCTGGTGCACTGCTGGTGGGAATGCAGACTGGTGCAGCCACTGTGGAGAACAGTATGGAGTTTCCTCAAAAACCTAAAAATGGAACTCCCATTTGACCCAGTAATCCCACTCCAGAATATATCCTAAGAAACTAGAAACACCAATCAGAAAGGATATATGTAACCCTATGTTCATAGCAGCACAATGTACAATAGCTAAGATTTGGAAACAGCTTAGGTGCCCATCCATAGAAGACTGGATCTAAAAACTATGGTACATCTACACAATGGAATACTATGCTACCATAAAGAAGAAAGAATTCTTACCATTTGCAGCAACCTGGATGGAACTGGAGAACATTATGCTAAGTGAAATAAGCCAGTCAATGAAAGAAAAATTCCACATGATCTCACTCATTTGTGGATAATAAAGAACATTATAAACTGATGAACAAAAAGATAGATACAGAGGATCCAAGATGGTGGCGTAGATAAACACCTAAACTGCTGCCTTGCATAATTTCAAAACTACAACTAAAAGACAAAACGTCTATCACCCAGAACCACGGGAAAGCTGGCTGAGTAGAAGTTCTACAACTAGAAGGAACGAGAAAAGAGCATTGAGACATGCACAAGCGCTGAAAAGCTGAGATACGGAGGCACCTGATCCGGGCTGGCAGGAGGTGTTGCTTTTTTCAACCCAAAGGTAAACAAGCCCCTGATTACTCTGAAATCCAATTTCTGGGGAGACACGGGGGACCCAGACTCCTATGGGGAGAAGCTGGATTGTCTGCCATCGGGTCAGAAAGTGAGGGGGGCTTGCTTGCAGAGCTGCACACAGGAATAATTGTTTACTGCGCTGGGACGCAGGGCACAGGATGCAGGGATGTGGTTGGAGATGCAGAGCCAGCTAACTGGCAGCCATTGCTGTTTGCCATGCCCTAGCCTAGTGACACCCTGAGACCCGGCTAACTGGCAGCCATTGCTATTTGCCATGCCCTAGCCTAGTGACACCCTGAGACCCCACCCTGCACAACCTACAAACCCACCCAAGCTCCAAGCAGCGGCTTTAGCATATGAATGGCCTGCCCTATCGCAGCTTAACCTAGCAAACTTGCAGCCCCAGTCAGACAGCTCCAAAACTTCCAAACCCCAAGCAAAGAGGAGAAAACTGTAGCTCTCACTGTAGCTCCTGCTGGGTGGCCTCAGACAGTAGCTGACCTGCACCCCATTGGAGCTCCAGAAGCCAGTGTACCTAGTGGTCAGTGTGAGACACCAGATTTCAACTCCTCACATCCATAAGTAACACATTCAAGAGGCAGACTCAGTGAGCACCAAAGCCCCACTGAAACAAGTCCTGCACCATAAGCATGTCTCCAGCACAGCAGTTCTTCCATTATAGACACAGCGAGTCCTCACAGCCAATTGGCCTGGAGGTCAATTCCTCCCAGTGTACCAACAGCAATCAAGGCTTGACTACACCAAGACTTTGCACTCAGCCCACAAAGGGGTGCACCAAGAGCGTCCATCTCAGGTGATTGGGGAGGCTGAGCTACTGGCCCCTATAGGTCACCTACCACACAAACCACTCCATCAACACTCCGCATTTTGGGAAGCAGCCAAAATGCAGAGACAAAGAAACATGTCACAAATGAAAGAAATGGAGGAAAGCAAACTACTGGACAACATAGAGTTCAGAACCACATTTATAAGGTTACTCAAGAATCTTTTAAAAACCTCTGAGGAAATTAGTGAGACCTTTAAGGATCTTACTGAGAATGCCAAAAAAAAATGGAAAAGGACCAGTCAGAAATTAAGCATACACTGTCTAAAATAAAGAATATACAGAAACTCAACTGTAGATCAAAGTACCCCAAGAATCAAACCGAACACCCAACCAGAAAAACAAAAAGAAAAAAGAATCCAAAAATATGAAGATAGTGTAAGGAGCCTCTGGGACAACTTTAAGCAACCAACATCCGAATTTTTGGGGTACCAGAAGAAGAGAGAAAGCAAAATATTGAAAACCTATTAGAAGAAATAATGACAGAAAACTTTCCCTACCTGGTGAAAGAAATAGACTTACAAGTTCAGGAAGCGCACAGAACCCCATACAAGAGGAACCCAAAGAGGACCACACCAAGACACATCATAATTAAAATGCCAAGGGCAAAAGACAAAGAGAGAATCTTGAAAGCAGCAAGAGAAAAACGGTTAGTTACCTACAAGGGAGTACCCATACGACTGTCAGCTGATTTCTCAACAGAAACTATGCAAACCAGAAGGGAGTGGCAAGAAATATTCAAAGTGATGAACAGCAAGAACCTACAACCAAGATTACTCTACCCAGCAAAGCTATCATTCAGAGTTGAAGGTCAGATAAAGAGCTTCACAGACAAGAAAAAGCTAAAGGAGTTCATCACCACCAAACCAGGATTACATGAAATGCTCAAGGGTATTCTTTAAGAAGAGGAAGAAGAAGAAAAAGGTAAAGATAAAAATTATGAACAACAAAATGACATCAAATACATACCTACCAACAAGTGAATCTAAAAATCAAGTGAATAAAAAATCTGAAGAACAGAATGGACTGGTGAATATAATAGAATCAGGGACATGGAAAGGGACTGGACTGACAATTCCCAGGGGGAAGGGGGTGTGAGGGGTGCGGGAAGAGATTGGACAAAAATCTTACACCTATGGATGAAGACAGTGGCAGGGGGTAAGGGCATGGGGTAGGGTGGGGTGGGGAATCAGGTGGAGGGGAGCTATCGGGGGGGTGGGGGGAAGAAGAACACCTATAATAATCTGAACAATAAAGATTTATTTTTTTAAAAAAAGATAGATACAGAGGCAGTAAAGCATCAAACAGACTGTCAAATTACAGCAGGAAGGTTAGGGAGAGGTGGGGGAGATAAGAGATCAACCGAAGGACTTGTATGCATGCATATAAGCATAACCAATGGACGCAAAACACTGGGGGGAGAGGGCATGTATGGGAGTGGGGCGGGGCAGGGGGGCAATGGTAAGATATGTACACATATAATACCTTAATTTAAAAAATGGGGAAAAAAGATGTTTTTAAAAAAAAAACTCAGAGGGAAGGCAGGGGAGGGTGGAAGGGGGTGGGTAAGAGATCAATCAAAAGACTTGTATGCATGCATATAAGCATAACCAATGGACACAGACACTAGGGGGTCGAGGGCATGCTCTGAGGGGCGGGAGTGGCCGGGGAGAGGTCAATGGGGTGGAAAGGAGACATATGTGATAATTTCAATAAAGAATTTAAATTTTTTTTAAAAATAGAAGGGTAGGTCAATACTCAACAAAGCCTGTGTGCCCTGAAGACCATGCTCACGCTTGGGGGGTATGTTGGGGGTAGCAATCTTTGCTCTGCCTTCACCAACCATGTAGCATTTCCAATTTGCTCTAGGAGCTCCCTAAGGACCACTGTTAAACCTCTAAGGGACATTCTTATCATCCCCTGTCCAGGTGGACTCATTCAGGGAAAATCATGGCCATGAAACAGTACCAGTAGGAAGGGCCTAGAGGACAGGAGGGCCTAAAGGAAGAGAATGATCTGGCCACATTCCTCTCCATGGCAGTGCCCAGTGAGTGGTCCTGTCTATTTCCTGCTGAGCTCGTCATCCCCCATCCACCCATGGGCCACTCCTGTCCTCTGCTCATTGCTTAAGCCTAGGGGAGGGATGTGTGATGAAGTAAACACTGGGGAGTAAGGGCAGTCCCTTCCTGCAGCCATGGGACTGGCAAATGCCCCCACAGTAGGGTGGGTCCCATCCCCCTCCCAATGAGCTAATCCAATAACCAGATTCTCCGGAAGGAATTTCAATGAAGTCATTTGGAAGAAGAGCCTGGATATTGTGTGGAGGCAATGTGTGAGCACAGAGGGCCAGCGGGCCAGACAGGGTTGGATGACAAAGGGGAAGAGGCAGGGAGTGCCTTCCCTCTCACATCCAACAATACTATCCACCCAGTACAGACTTACAGGCACCCTTCAAAGCCTTCTTCCCATATAGACGTCCCTGAGTGCCCCTGACAGAAATACCTGAGACACAACCAGGACTGAGGACCACTACCTCTAAAAGCAGGGCCTTCCAGTGCAATTAACAAGGCCTCTGGAGGTGAAATCTGGGCTTTCTTTCCAATTCTGCCTCAACTAAATGTGTGCCCTCAGGCAATGTACTCATCCTTAACAAGCACAGTTTTCTCATCTGCCAATTGAATAGCGAGAAGCGATCATAGTACCTACCTCCCAATGTTGAGAGGATTGGATACAATATTTGTAAAACCTCAGAACTTAGCAGATGCCTGATAAATGTATTTCTCTTGTAATAGGCTTCATTTTCAAGTGCATACCTCACCTCCTCCTTTAGATTGCAAGCTCCAGGAGGGAAGTTTTGTTAACACACACACACACACACACACACACACACACACACACACACACACACAGTGCTAGCACAATGCCTGGCACATGAACAGCTCAATAAATGCCTTTTGGAAATAACATCTTATAGAGCAAGGAAGAAGGAAGGCACAAGTAGCAGGTCCTGAGAGGAGGGCTTTGTCCCCCACAAGCTGGGCAGGAGGCTAGTCACATCTTCTCATCTGGCTATAAAGCGCCTGTGTTCATTATTTTAACAGTGATTCGTGATCAAATGATTTGGTGTTAATGTGGATCTAATGTATAAATCCATATGGGTCTCACAGTCATTTAGCATTAATTAAACGAGGCCGTTAAAAGGCTGTGATTCCAATGGGTTTATTGTGCTTAGCATTTAATGGCAGGAACCACTTGGCCACGCTGCTTTCTCTCTGCTCTTGCCTTGTCCCTTTTATTTCTGGAGGGAAGAGCTAGAGCAGGACTGCAGTGCACATGAGGATCCTGGCTGGGGAGGAAAAATGATTGACAAGTGGGGAGTTTCACCTTGCCCTTGAGGAGCTGACATTTCATAAAGAAGAAATAAGGGCTGCATGGACAGAGGAGTGGCCTGAGAGTCCAGAGAACAGGATTTCAGTGCTGCTCCTCTGCTGTTGACTGTCTGTGCAACCTTGTGCAAGCCACTCACCCTCTCTGTTCTTCACCCATTAATTAGGACTCTAGACAAGCCAGTCCCTCTGCCTGGACTGCCCTCCTGCAGTTCTCCCTTGACTGCTTCATTGTTCTTTCAGGTCTCAGCTCACATGTCACCTCCTCCAAGAGGTCTCCTGACCACCACTCCCCCATCCCAACCACTCTGGAGCTATTTCCTCTGCTTTGTTTTCTTCATGGGACTTACCACTATCTAATGATCTCTGCACCTGTACTCATTTGGCTGCTTGTATATTATGTCTGTCTCCTCCCAAGCCCCATAAGACCACGGACTTCATCTGTCGTATTCATCACTTTAACACCAACTCCCAGAACAGTGCCTGTTCTGTATATGCACAAAGTAAGGACTAAAAAAATGATTTTTCTATTGAATGAATCATTAGGTGATAGCTAAAACCACTCCAAGATAGGCACTTGGTGGCCCTTGACATCCGTGCCAAGAAAGCAAAGAAAGTATGGGGTGCCAATAGATCTGGGCTAGCCAGGAAGATGGGTGGGAGGAGGATGACTGAGATTAGTCCTAAGGGACAGAGCAAAGCTGTCATAAACAAGAGGAAAAGATACTTCCAGTAAAGATGGTGGCATAGGTAAACGCAGTACTCACCTCTTCCCAAACCACATCAAAATTACAACTAAACTACAGAACAACCATCAGTCAGAACTGCCTGAAATCTGGCTGAATGGAAGTCCTACAACGAAGGAATTAAAGCAGCCACATCAAAACTGGTAGGAGGGGCAGAAGCTAGAAATGGACTGGTCCCACACCTACATGTGCAGGATAAAAATTGGGAGGGATATCCCCTGAGGAGTGATGGGTCCCAGGACCACCCCAGCCTAGGGTTCCAGTGCCAGGAAGAGAAGTCCCCATAACTTCTGACTGTAAAAAACAGCAGGAAGCCCTGGCCAGGTGGCTCAGTAGATTTGAGCACCATCCTATACACCAAAGGGCTGCAGGTTCAATTCCTAGTTAAGGCACATACCTAGGCTGTGGGTCCAATCCCCAGTTGGGATATGTACGGGAGACAACTTATCAATGTTTTTCTCTCACATTTATGTTTCTCTCTCTCTTTCTCTCATTCTCCCTCTCTCTCTCTAAAAAAAAAAAAAAAAAATCAATAAACAGGGTAAGGATAAAAAATAAATAATAAATAAATGTTATTTTTAAAAAACAGCAGGGCCCAGCTGGCTAGGCTCAGTGGTTGAGCATTGACCTATGAACCAGGAGGTTATGGTTCAATTCCAGGTTGGGGCACATACCTGGGTTGCAGGCTCAACCCCCAGTCGGGGGTATGCAGGAGGCAGTTGATCAATGATTCTCTATCATCATTGATGTTCCTACTCTCCCTCTCCCTTACTCTCTAAATAAAAAATAAAATAAAGTAAATCAATTTTTTTAAAAAAGCAGGGAGTATGGCTGAGTGAGGCAGAGGGCAGTTCCTCTTCAAGGGCCCATGCACAGATTTACTCAGAATCCCTCTGAACTCCTGTGCTGGGGCAATAGCTGGAAAGGCATCAGGGACATAGAGGGAGGAACTAAATTGTCTCACATCAGGGTGAGAGCTGAAGGGGCAGTTTTCTGCCAGACAAAATGCAGGCAGAGGTCATTGTACCTTTTCTGAGACCACCTCCCCCAACAAAGATGGCAGGAGGGCTCCATGCCTGAGTCTCTACTAATCTGGCTCACACTATTTGCCCCACCTTAGTGATTCCCTGAGACCCTGCCCCACCCAACTTATGGATTCACCCAAGCCTTTCCAGTGGTTTTTTCATACAAACTGCCTGTCTTGGCTCTTGCTAAAGACTTTTCTAAAATCTCTCAAAGGTTCACAAATTGCAAACAAGCAGCATCTAGCCTTGGTGTGCCCCATACCTCTCACTAAGTGGCCCCAGGCCAGGCACTAGCGGCAGCCGGCATTGGTTCACAGCATCGCCTCTCCTGGGCACCTCCAAGCCCAACACAAGTAGCAGCCATCTTCAGATTGTTCTGTAGCTCGGGCCAGTGGCCCTGGGCAGGGTCCAGGTGGCTGACCCTGCACCTCCCTGGAGGCCCCAGAGCCAGTCCACGCAGTGGACAGCTTCAGATTATGCCAGATTACCACCTCCACAAGTGACACATTCCAGGGGCAGACTTGGTAAACACCAAAGCCCCACTGAAGCAAGTCCTGCTCCATAGGATGGGCTCCTTCACTGCAGTTCCTCTGCTTAGTCACAGTCGATCCTCAAAGCAGCCCTGGGGCGGGGGAAAGGGCGGGGGTCAATACCTCCCTGTAATGCCAACAACAATCAAGGCTCAACTACAGCAGCCCACAGCACATCTGGAGCACCCAGCTCAGGTGACTGGGAAGGCTGCACCATTGGGCCCTACAGGACACCTACTAAACAAGGTCACTCTACCAAGTCTGGGAGACATAGCAGCTCTGCTTAATACATAGAAACAAGCTTAGGTAAGAAACCAAAATGTGAAGACAAAGAAAGAGGTCCCAAATGACAAAACAGGAGAAATATCCAGAAAAACAACTAAATTAAATGGTGGCAAACTAATAGATACAGAGTCCAAAACAATAGTTATAAGGATGCTCAGGAATTTAGTCAGAAATGAAGGATACACTAACTGAGGTGAATATTACATTACAGAGACTCAACAGTAGAGTACATGAAGCTGAGAATCAAATCGGTGACTTGGAATATAAGGAAGCAGAAAAAAAAACAAAACACCAAATCAGAACAGCAAAAAGAAGGTATTCAAAAAATGAAGATAGCTTAAGCAGCCTGTGGGACAACTTTAAGTGTACCAAAATTTGCATCATGGGAACCCTGGAAGGAGAACAGAGAAAGCAAGAAATTGAAAACCTACTTGAAAAAACAATGACAAAACTTTCTTAACCTGGTGAAGGAAATAGATATGCAAGTCTAGGAAGCTCAGAGTCCCAAACAAGATGATCCTAAAGAGACCCACACCAAGACACATCATAATTAAAAAGTTAAAGACAAAGAAAATCTTAAAAACAGCAAGAGAAAAGTAGTTAGTTACCTACAAGGAAGCGCCCATAAGATTTCTCAACAGAAACTTTGCAGGACAGAAAAGATTGGTAAGAAGTATTCAAAGTGATGAAAAGTAAGGACCTACAACCAAGATTACTGTACCCATCAAAGCTCTCATTTAGAATTGAAAGTCAGATAAAGAGCTTCCCAGACAAGAAGAAGCTAAAGGAGATCATCACCACCAAACCAGTATTATATGAAATGTTAAAGGGTATTCTTTAAGAAGAAGAAGGAAAAAAAGATTAAAAACATGAACAATAAAGCCCTGACCAGTGTGTCTCAGTGGTTAGATTGTCAGCCCATGGACTAAAGGGTCATGAGTTTGATTCCCAGTCAAGGGCATGTATCTTGATTGCAGGTTTGACCCCCAGCCTGATCAGGGTGCATGCAGGAGGCAACCAATCAACGTGTCTCTCTTACATTGATGTTTCTTTCTCTTTCTCTCTCTTCCCCCTCCAACCACCTTTCTACTCTGCCTAAAAATCAATGGAAAAAATATCCTTGGGTGAGGATTAAAAATATATATATATGAACAATAAAATGGCAATAAATACATATCAATCAACAATTGAATCTAAAAAGCAAGCTAAATGAACAAGCAGAATAGAAACAGACTCATAGATACAAAGAACATGTTGATGGTTTCCAGATGGGAGGGGGTTGGGAGTTGGGTGAAAAAGGCGAAGAAGGGATTAAGAACTTCTAATTGGTTGTCACAGAAGAGTCACAGGGATGTAAAGTACAGCATAGGAAATATAGTCAATAATCCTATATAATAAAAGCCTAATGTGCAAATTTTCCCCTCGACCAGGAGTTCAACCTGGACTTCATCTGATCACTATGATGTGCACTAACCACCAGGGGATGGCACAGAACAAAGTGGGCGCCAGCAATGCGGTGCTGGCAGCAAGTGGCAGTGGAGGTGCTGCCAGCCCCAATGGGCCCTGATGAGAGCAGGACCACAGCAGGAGGGTGGAGTGGGTGAGCGGGCAGTGCCAGGCCAAAGCAGGTGCAAGTGGGGCCCAATCGCCCCACAGATGGCAACCAGCAGCGGTGGCAGGGGTTGGGACTGCCACCTGGCTCCCAGGCACTGAGGGAGCAGGGCAGGGGGCCCAATGACTCAGGCGGGGGGGGGGGGGGTGGAAATGGGGGCCCAGGGGCCCAGGTGCTTCCCAGGGCCCAGAGGTCAGTTGGGACCTGCCCTTCCATGCCAGATGCTCATGCTTTGCCAGCCAGGCCTAGGGACTGCACCCATACACAAATTTTGTGCACCGGGCCTCTAGTATTCTAATAACTATGTATGGTGTCAGATGAATATGGATTTATCAGGGTGGTCACTTAGTAAGTTACATAATGTCTAATCACTGGGGTATGCACCTGAAACTAATATAATATTGTATGTCAACTGTAATTGAAAAATTAAATGACAAAAAAAGTAAAAAAAAAAAAGAAAGAAAGAAAAGAGGGAAAGATGGGTGTTGCATTGAGCAGAAGTTAGTCGGGAGCTACAATGGTGGAGAGCTCCGAGTCTCAGCAGCTGCTATCCATTTGGGCTTTGGGCCAAGACCATTTGGTAAAACTACATAAATAATCACAATACATGAGTCCCTTGTGAGCCGGCATAGTTTCCCTTCCAAGGCACCAGCAGCGTGTCTCTACTTTATTGTCTGCCATCTCCTTGATACAGCTGTTTACACTGATAAAATTAATAACAATAATTCTTCATATGTAGAGTACTTTTGGTTTCCAGAGCACTTTCCTACACTAGTGTTTATGCCCATTTCACAGAGGAGGAGACTCAGAGGGGTGACATGGCTTGGCCAAGGTCAGTCATGGAATAGGCAGCCTGAAAATGCAAACCCCAAACTCCAAATACCCTCATAGCCCAATGCTCCGTTTTCCAGATGAAGAAACTGAGGCAGAGAGTACATGGCTATTTATGACAGCTACACATACCCATACTCAGGGGCAAAGCCATTTGTAGGGTCAGGGTGAGGCATGATAAGGACAGAGGGGAGGGAATCCCCCTTCCAGACCTGGGCGTGGAGACAGAGAGCACCCTGAATGAAAGAGCTCTTTATTCTAGCTCAGGGGGAGGGGTCGATGATTCCTAAGATTTCAGAATTCTAGAATTTTATGCTAGATATTTTATTCTAGAATTTTATGCTAGTATTGGAGATGTCTACTATATCTTTATATTGATATTATATAATATGGTTTTTTTAATAGAAAATTTTTAAAATATATTCAGGTCTCTGTTCTATGTTCTAAGCCCTTTGATTTAGCATCATAATTTCTGGAGTAAAAAGCAGGATGACATGCCCAAAGCAGACTCAAGGAATTTCTCATTTAGGGAGTGGCACTGGGTGCAGAGGAGTCAAGCGGATCAGATGTAATGAATCGAATAGCCACTGACTCCTTAGTGTTAAGGGAAGGGTGAGACAGTGGCAAGTTGGAGAATATGTCTGAGGGAGGTAATATTGCAGTCAATTGTTGCCATGTGGGCATGCAGGCTGGTTTCAGAAAAGTCAGGAATGTAGATCACTATTGGAAAGTCTAAAATTTTTAATGGTGGCATTTAAAGTAATACACACACACACACATTAGTACTAGAGGCCCAGTGCACGAATTCATGCACCAGTGGGGTCCCTCTGCGTGGCCTGCAGGGATCAGGCCAAAACCAGCAGTCCAACGCTTCCTGCTGCTCCTGCCTGCCACTCCTGCACATCCTGGCCCCACTGCACCTGCCGCCGCCACTCAGTAGGCTCGTTGCCACTTTGCTGCAGTCTCCGGGCTATGGCCAGCCATGAGCCCTGTGTCTGGCACCCATCAGATAGCTGAGCAGCGCTCCCACTGTGGGAGTGCACTGACCACCAGGGGTCAGCTCCTGCATTGAGCATCTGCCCCCTTGTGGCCAGTGCATGTCATAGCAACCGGTCGAACAGTAGAACGGTCTAGCGGTTGACCAGTCGCTTAGGCTTTTATATATATAGATATATCTCTATAAAACAGCAAGTTTCTATTTATTGTCTATCAGTGTGACACTTGTAGCTAAGTTCAAACCCTTCCTGATATCCTAAGCCATGAGGGGCAAAGCTCAGACTCAAGCCTACAGATTCCCAACCCAACCCTTCAACTGTTGACACTGGATCAGGTCAGGGAGGTGAATCGTGTACATGAGGCCCTGGCAGGTGTGAGGACACAGCACCACGTGGTTTGCTGAGCGCACATGCCGCCCAGCTATGGTGGAGAGGTCAGGGTCCACCGTCCCGCCAAGCGGGATGGCCATGCCCACAGAAGAGGTTAGGGCAGCACCTCCTGACCTTGGAAGACCCACACCCCTCCCCAGCGCCCCGTCCTCGGGCCATTTAAAATGCAGCTCCGTGGCACAAGCCAGCTGTCACTTAGCACTTACAGGCAGAAGCGCAGGAAAACCAAACCACTGTTATTACACTTAATGACCAGTTTCCACATCATCAACTCATTGGAGTCTGACAAGTGCTGTTAGGGTGTCAGCTCCTGTGGCCTAACAAGTCAGCACCAGGAGACACTAGGCGGGGCTGGAGCCAGACTCGGAGTTACTGTGTCCCCTCCTGCCCTGTGCCAAGGACGCGCTCCCAAGGACAACCTGAGGCTCAGTCCTGCCCCACTCCCTCACCAGCCCATGTGCCAGGAGCTTAGTGGCTACGCCAACAGCACCAGGGGTTGGAACAGGGCTAGAACCCCAAAGAGGGGGGGGCTCTGGGCTGGAGTGGGTGTCTGAACAGGAGAAGAGCACCCAGCTTGGAAGCTGGGTCCGAGGGTCTGAAGGAAAAGAATCCAGCCTGGACCACCGAAGCTGAAATCCTGGCTCTGCTGTGTGACCTGGAGTAAGTTACTCACCTCTCTGAGCCCCCGTTTCTCATTTGTATAAGGTGGTACCTGAAAAGTTCCGTATAAGGGTTAACTGACCGTATGCGTGGTGCCCAGTGAGGTGTCCACACCCCGTAAAAAGCGGGTGTTGCAGCTGTTATTGTGGGGAGAGATACAGAGGCTCAGGGTCCGAGGGGGAAACAGCGGCAAGCATGGGCCATTAGGAAGTCAGGCCACTGGGCAGGGCTTCTGAATTGGCCTGGTACTGGGGAGGGGAGGTCTTTAGAGCTGTGATTAAAACCTCCGCAAGAATAATACCTAACATTGTTCTCACTGCCCCCTTTGGGACAGGAAAGAGAGGCTAAGTGACTGCCCAAGGTAATGCAGCATGAACTGGCCTCACCCGGCTGGGACACAAGGTGGTGAGGCAGGAATTGAGATCTCAGCCGCCCTTGCCCCTCCTCTCTCTCCCCTCCCTCCCTGTCCTGGTATCCAGGAGGGAAGATCTGCTCTGATGGGGGCAGGGGATCAGGGGATGGGGTGTGAGGGCAGGTGGGCTGGGCTGCGGTTATCTAGGTTTTGGAGGTCCTGCCTCCAGATTGCTCTGCATTGCAACAGCAAATGGCCCTGGAAGGAGGCAGGGCCTCAGGCCTCCAGAATACAATGACCCTCCTGTTACAGGGTCCAAGCCTCTGAGTCACACCTTTTTTGAGGCCCAGATAAAGCTGTGATCCCCACCCAGAACCTTGGAGGACAAAGGACAAGTGCCCCTCCTGCTGCCGTCCGCATGCTGACCTGAGGCAGTGCAGTGCTGCCATCTTTTGACCACATGCAACACTGCATTCCCACCCACCCAGGGGTGCCAGCAGCCAGCACTCCCTCAGAGCCCATGCCTGAAGGAACCACCTCCACGAGCCCTGGCAGGGTTGCCTCTCAGCCGGAGACCGACCAGCCTGGCATCCCTGGGGGGGTTGGCATGCTGATGACACATGAGGCACAGGCCCCTGCGGCTGCTGTTCTCCCTGCCAGGGCAGCTGGGGATGTGCTGGGCTGCAGAGCGGGCGGGGGGGGGGGGGGGGGGGGGGTGGGGGGGGGAGGAGGAGAGGCGGGGGGGGGGGGGGCGGGGAGTGAGGTATGGGAAGGGGAGTGAGTGAGAGAGTTCACTCAAAGTGCCAGGACAGCTGTCCCCGAAAGCAGGGAGTGTGTGCACTAGTGCATATGTTTTATTAATTTGTTGGCCTATTTATTTGTTTTGTTGTGTTTGTTTATTATTTTTATTTTTTTCTTTATGTTTAATTGGAATATTACACTGTCTATAATAACCAAGTAAGCCTCAAGAAATAAGGAAACATGTTTATAAATTTATCTGAAAATAAATTTGCTTCTAAGTGAAAACAGTAATTCTAGAACGAAAAGGGGCCTTTTCCAAACCCCTTCACAGATCAAGAGTCTGAGCTCAGAGACATGTGATCTCCCAGGTCGCCGCTTGTCAGGGAGCGGGGGACCGGGGCTCTGCTCGAGACAGGTTCCCTCTGAGAGTGGTCAGCCGCCCCGCACCTGGTTTCCTGTTCACCGTCTGTAGTAGCAGGAAACCCACCTGTGCTGCTCCCTGAGTTAGCCACAGTATCCATTACAGCGCCTGGCTCATGGCAGACACTCCCTAAGTCTGTGCTGAATTAATGGATGATGCTCATCAGGAAAGACGCCCAGGAGGGGGTGAGCAATACATTTATCTTTGCAAAGACTGTGGTGATGGGTGGACAGCAAGGAGGGAAGCAGCACAGGAACTGGGTATGGCCTGCAGCTGGACACAGTCGCTATGTGTCCCAATGCCTGGGGCCAGAGGTGGGCCTCTACAGTGCCAGTGCCTGTGTTAGGACCCAGTCCTTGGTCCTGAAAGAGCCCCTGGCTGGCCCCACTAAGAACTGGAGCCTCAGGGCAGCCCCGCAAGGTCTGATGGGCTCTGGTGGGGCTGGATGGGTCTGACCAGGCCTGGGTGGAAAGCGTGGCTATGCCTGGGGGAGCTGGCAGCCTCTCAGGTTCCCATATTCAGTGCCTGACTCCTCTCCTCTCAGCCTGACCGCTGGGCTCTGGTAGAGACAGGGGGGATGTGCAGGAAGGCTGAGGCCAAGGGCACCTGAGACGGGTCTACATTCATGCCAGGTCCCTTTTGTAATATCTCGATTAGTTTAGGGAGAAAGATGCTTTCAGATGACAGTGCTTTCGTACAGATGGAGTCTGAGCGGAAAATGGAAGTTTCTCAGCAGGGGCAGGGGCCATTTCCCAAAGGAAAGGGTTCTCCTGATTTTTCTGGAAAAGTCCCCAAAAGGTTCTTAGAAAAACTTTATTTCTCCCACTGTCTACATGACAGGCGCCCAGAAGCCAGGGCATACCCAGACCGCGGTCACAAGGAGATACTTACTGGGCTGCCGTGTTGCAGGCTCTGTGCTGGGCTGGGCATGTGCGGCCTGGGGTGTGGAAGTGGGGCAGCTGCAGCAAACCTCAGCCACCAGCCCATCTGCGTCAGTTCTGTTTTGCCAAGCACATCCCTGCCACGGAGTCGGGGGGAGGTGGAGGGACATGGTCTGTTCTGAGGCCTCACATGTATTTGGAATGTGGGGTGCACGTGTCCTGCCTGCTCCCTCTCTTGAACACCTCCTGACCTGCCCTGAACAGAGCTCCGCCTGCTTTGGGCTTCTGACCTTAATTTCCTCCTGCTAAGCTTTTTAGCACAAAAGCTAGGGAGAGGGTGCTGTGAGCACCCTCAGGCCTCACCCCCTCCCCCCCCACACACACACACCCAAAGGGAACTGGGGCATGGGTAATTCTT
This sequence comes from Corynorhinus townsendii, assembly GCA_026230045.1. NCBI lineage: Eukaryota > Metazoa > Chordata > Mammalia > Chiroptera > Vespertilionidae > Corynorhinus > Corynorhinus townsendii. Next base: position 82,381,265 of record JAPDVU010000008.1, read on the forward strand.
TGTTGTTTCAAAACAATAAGCCAGAGGAGAGAACACTGACAAAAAGATAGAGAGTGGCCCAGAGAGAAACAGAGCAAGAGATGGAAAATGACAGATGAGGGGAAGATGGAGACACAGTGAGGGAGAAAGGAGGAGGCAGGGAGAAGCAGGAGGGAAAGGAAAGCTTAGAGGCAGAGAGTGACCAAGGTGGGCCCTGGGGAAAGAACAGGAAGAGGCGCCACTTCTCCGGGGCCCAGGCCTGCCCGCCCTCCCTGCAGGAGCAGCTGAGAAAACAGGGTGGGAAGAAGAAGCGGAGGCAGGCAAAGTCACTGGGTAACCTTGGAGATGGGAGCCAGGGAGATGGGTGCCAGGAGGGTTGCTTCCGATGGAAGGGAGGAAGGCCCTGGGCTGGAAACCAGGAACAGGTCTGCGCCCCCCAGGGATGGGGAGGGAGCTGGGGGCTGAGGCCAAGGAGTGTGACTTAGGTGAGTGGGGAAGGGGTTGGGAGGGGGAAGCAAAAGATTCCAGGAACAAACCTAAGGAGGCCTGAGGAGTCAAAAAGAGATTTGACTGAGAATCAATTTAGAGAAGAAAGCCCAATTTAGAGAAGGGAGGTGGGGATCTGTGATAACAGAAAAGAGGTGAAACCTGAGAGATTCGTGGGAAGGAGGCAGCCAGATAGTCACATGAGGGGCCTGAGCAGGACACTGGTGCTGGGCCGAGGGGCACAGATAGAGACAGTCAGGGGGCTCCTTTGCCCCTTCCCTACTGATGGTGGACCATCCCTGCAGCACCCCAGCAGGGGGGCAGTCTCTGACTCAGTCACTCAGGCCCCAAATGCTGGCTTGCTGAGCTCCCACTATGTGCCAGGCCAATATGCCCTCAAGCCACCCAGGCCAATACAGAAAATGAGATGTGTACACAAATCACAAGATGGCAATGACAAGGCTGAACTCTTGGATCAGTAGCTGGCAGCTGCAGCACATAAGAGAAGGTCACCCCTGAAGGTTGTGCTTGAGCCCAACCCTGAAGGCTGGGAAGGGCCAAGATGAAGCCGGGGGAGGGGCGGGAGGCTGGAAAGGGAAGTCCAATTTGAATTCTGGGTGTGCTGCTGACTAGCTGTGTGTTCTTGGGGAAGTTACCAAACTTCTCTCAGAACCTCTCTTTCCCCATCTTGCAGAAGCGTTTAAGCATTATGGGTCATATCTGTATAGGGCCCGAAACATAGTGGGCACCCAGTACATGGTAGCTCTTGTTATAAAGAATAAATAGGAAACAATGAATAGAATAAAGCAAAGCTAGAGATGGGCTGGAAAGGGGGGGTGAGCCACAGCATGGAGAAATGAGGCTGGGCTGATAGAATGAGGCTGCAGGCCACCCAGAAGAAGCTGTGAGCAAGAGAGAGGGGGGAGCGCAAAGAGCAGTTGGTGGAGCCCTGGTAAAGCCTGGGTGGCTCATACTTAACAGCAAAAAAGAGCAATTGAGAGCGTATCCACAATCTTCTTTAAAAATAAAGCCCAACCCTCGTCACTTGTGTGGCCACAGTGACTCACTTCTAGGAAAACAATATTTCCGAGGTGATGGTGCGCTGATTCTGGGCCATAAAGTCACTGCAGCTCCTTCTCTCCTTGGCCATCGCCTGGGTGGCCATGCTTGGAGACACCCATGTGGTCGGTCCTGTGGGGAGGCCGCCACCACCCCCAGCACAGGACACTGGCCAGCATGCGAGCACCGCCAGGGAGGTGGCTCCTCCAGCCTCGATCTTCAGACAACACAGCCCTCACTGCCATGGCGACTGCAGCTGCATGAGAGGCCTCGGACCACAGGCCCCAGCTAAGCCACTTCCACACTGCTGACCCAAAGAAACGGACACGGTAAACCTTTGTCGTCACTTGATGTTCCTAAATTATGCAACAAGTGGTACACAGCAATGTGACAGCTAACACAGGGGCTGTGACTGGTCTAGAGCCACCATCCACAGTGGCCGGGACCTGTATTATGAACAACTGAGCTCGGCGAGTGCCCCGAGTTGAGAGGGAGAGGAGATGGGGCTCTGAGGTGGGACCTCAGCAATCCAGCTCCAGACACAGCATGGAACTACACCCAGCGCCGGCCTGTCTGTCAGTGCTGGGCAGGGCTGGCTTGTTGGACATCCCCAGAAAAGGGAGCAGGATTGCGTGGGTCCTCAGCATCCTGGCTCCACCCACATGGAAACAGGGTGTGGCTTGCCCAGGTGAGGGCAGACCAGGTGGGGCAGAAGTGAGAACAAAGTGGCATTTACCCCTCCTGGCTCAAACCTCACTCCACCGCTCACTACCGGGGTTACTGTGCCCCGTTTCTCATCTGCAAAGTGGCGACCCCAAGGCCCGCTTCCTAGGGCATTGCCCTCGGGGCGTAGGAGCCTCATTCCAGAGAATCACATGAGATGTGGAGTGCAAAGCTGAGGTGCCCCTGAAGCAGGAGTGCAGGTCTAACTGGGCGCTCCCTCTTCTTCACCTTCTGACTCCAAAGTCGCCCATCCTTCAGGGTCTGAATTAATGTGCAGGGGGCACTTAAAGGAAAGGTGAGAGAGAGAGAACTCTGCTCATTCCTGTCCTAAAACAGCTTTCCTTGATTAGTTGAGGCCTTGTTTACAGAGCATATCTTGGCCTTGACCTCATTTTATTCCCACCACAACCCACTCAGCCACCTTTCCTCTGCTAACCTCTTTACCTTGCCGTCTCTTCGTCTATGAAAAGGGGTAACGACAGCATCGAGTCCATGGTGGTGTTGAGCGTGAAGTGAGATCCCAGGGGACAGGTCTGGTGGGATGATTGACAACGAGGACACATTCCAGGCAGGGCCTGCAGGGCTGTGTTCCTTCAGCATGGAATGGAGATGACTCAGGTCCCCTGATGTGATTTGTAGCAGAAAATCCATTCTTCTGAGGCCTTCTCATTATTAATTGTTGGGAAACCCAAGCAATTCTGACATGGGGTGAGAATCTTCCCCGCTCACTGCACACCTGCTGCCCACTCCATCCAGCATAATTCATCTCTGGACCCACACGTGCATACCCCACCACAGTGCCGCCTACAGCAGAGTGAGGACATGTCGGATGCTTGTGTGGGTGGGTGGGTGGGTGGGTGGATGGATGGGTGGACAGATGGATGGACGGATGGCTATCTGGATATATGGATGGATGGATGGATGGATGGATGGATGGATGGATGGACTGACAGATGGATGGACGAATGGCTATCTGGATATATGGATGGATGGATGTTTTGGGGTGTCTTTTGCTCCAGACCCCATGTCAGACCTCATTCTTGGCCTTTCTTGGGGTTCAGTGTGGACAGAGATAATCCCTCTCCTGCAGGAAAAGAGAAGAGCGAGAAGATCAAACATCCCACAATCCATTCTCCATCTTAATTACACACGTTTCTGATGAGTCCATCAACGTCACCTGAAGGCTGTCCTAGAGCCCTCTGCCCTCGGTTTGCTGCAGGAGGGGAGCTGTTCCCCCAGAGGGCGGGGGAGAGCCTTAGCCAGGTCTAAAAGCCTGTGCCCCCCCACCATGGTCCTGCTCCCCCAGAGGGCGGGGGAGAGTCCTAACCAGGTCTAAAAGCCTGTGCCCCCACAGTCAACAGGCTTTTAGACCTGGCTAGGCTGCTGGGGCCCCAGGAGCTGGCAGCAAGGCAGGAAGGAGCCTTGCACCGCATCCTCAGTCTCTCTGAAGTCTCAGGGTTCTCTGAGGTGAAGATAGAGAGGGGAAAGGAAAACAGACTCCTCGCTGCACACTCCCTCTGCCCCCTCCACTCCACCCAGATGCCTGGATGTCACCAGTGGAGAGAGGATATTGTGGAGAGAGCCCTGGGCTTTAGGGTCAGCGTTCTCAGACTGAAAACCTAAGCCCACACCTATTGGCCAGGAGGCCATGGGCGAGCCAGACAACCTTCTGAGCCTCGTTCTGGTGAGAAGGTCAGACTGGGTGATCTTATAAGGTGGAAGGATGTCCTACAGAACTGGAGCCTCACACCAGCAGGGAGGGAGGTGGGCAGGGGCAGCAAGGCAGCCGTGGCGTGATAGGATCCCCTAAGCATGCCACCCGTCTGGTCCTTCTGCAGAGGTGGCCACCCTGTGGGGAGCCAGGTCCCTCCTAGCCCCAAACTTTCTGGGGGGTGGAAAGCCCAACTGCTGTCTAGTCCCACCCAGGAGCTCCTGGTCACTTCCTTCCCCTGTCAAGTCCTCAAGAACCAGCAGAAGCTTTGGTCAGAAGGAGGACCAAGCTGCCAAGCTTCCCAGTCGCCACCTTGAATTCTGAGCCCCATATGCCTGCTGAGTGCCACCTGCCAGCCCAGCAGCCCGGCAAGGCCGTGGGGCCAGGCCAGGTTCCCCGCATGGACGGCCATTCCTGGGGCTTCAGCTCCACCGCCCGGACTCCACCGACAGAAAATACATCTATAAACCTCAGCCTGACAGGCCCTCCAAAAGCTGGGAGGGGGGGCGACGCCAAAGGCCAGCCCTCCCCTGCCACCAGCCAGGAGGGCAGGAGGGCTGGCAACACCCAGGTGCTTTCTGGGAAGCAGGGAGACAGTCTCTGTCAGGACACTTCGTCTTCCTCTGGCTCCAACCCGGCCCCATGGGGGGTCTCTAGGTAGGAGAGGGAAAGTGGCCTGCAGAGCTCCAGCTGTGGCCTGGCTCCACGTGCCTCCGCACGCCCCTCCTCTAACCTGCTTATAAGGTGGAGGTGTCCTACAGAATTGGAGCCTCACACCAGCAGAGCCTCACAAGAGCCTCACACACTGATCCTCTGTGTTTATGTTTCCTTTTCCACAAAACAGGCATAATTTCGCCCGGCATGCCCCTCCACCCAGGGCTTCTGGGAAGTCCACATACAATGCCCTGTATCAGTCAGGATCTGTCGGAGCTGTGGGACACTGCGGGTCACCCCCTGCTCTTGCTGCTGTGGAAGAGACTCGGAGCAGATAAGTTAGGGGACTTCTCCAAGGTCAAGCCGTACGTGCGGGAGAATATGGATTCAAAACTCATCAGCTTACAAATAATAGGGACAGTGTTTCTGTACAGACACTTGGCTCAGTGGTGTCTGATGCAAACGACAGGCTCCCTCCGGAAAAGCCTTCTACGCACGCAGGGGCCCCACGGAGGTTAGTTGTGAAGCCCACTCGTGGAATTGCTGCCAGTCAAGAATTCCAGCTCACCAGGCGGTGGCATTGGGCAACTTGCATAGCCTGTCATTTGGGGACAGTAAGGTACCCACCTCTAGACTGTTTTGAGGATTAATCCGTTCTCTATGGGTAAGTCCTCAGAGCAATGCCTGGTGCAGAACAAATGCTAAATGAGTGTTTGCTATTATTTACCCCTGATTCAGGGAGCTGTCCAGAGAGTCTTTCAAATACAGGCAGTTTCTCACTGTCCCCCACCGCCCAGCCTGTCAGCTGGGTGAGGTCAGGATCCCACGGCCACCAGGCAAAGCCCCTCTCTCCAGTTTGGGCATCCCCCCTCCCCCGCTGCCCACCCCCACCTGGGCAGCTGCTGCTGGCAGTTCCAGGAACCCTACCGCTTCCCTCCCCTGCCGTGCTCTCCCCTCCCCCGCCCCCACCACCCCTCCCCACCCCTGCCTCCGCACCGCTCAGGAATCAATGCAATCCCCTAAAAGCTCATAACTTGGAGGTAATTATAAGAAGCATCAATTACCCAGCACCATGGATTTCATGAATTCAATTAATTTGCATGGCAATCGATACAGGGGGGTTCGCTTTGGTCCCCTGGGAAGTGAGGACATTGTTCTGCAAGCTATTGATTTTACAATGTAAAACAAAACCTCTCTCCTCAAATTCATGGATGCCCATTCAGCCATATTAACTTTCAGATCATTTATTTGTGTGTGTCTTTCAACTCTGTTTGTTGCTATCACACAAATGCAGAGTATGACATCACAGGGAGTAATTGAATCAATACAGTCGTGCCACACCACCTTTCCCACCGAGGAGGCGCAGGGCTGAGATGCTCTTCACATCCCTGTCCTCTGGCTGTCCAGCCACCCCCACTCCAAACATTCCCTCTGCCAGCCAAGCTGCCCCCTGACCCCAAGTACCACACTCCACCAAACTTACCTGCTTGATTCAAGATAGACTTAGAGTGCAGTCGAGGGAGGTGCACTTAGAGTGCAGCTTAGACAATAGGAAGAAATTTCTGGCAGTGGGTGGGAGCTCCAGAAGAAGTGGAGAGAATAAAGGACTTGTCTTTTGGTCTTCTGAACCAAACTGATTCCCACTGGATGGGAGGACATATTTGCCAATGATACATCTGATAAGGGGTTAATCTCCAAAATATATAAAGCACTCATACAACTCAACAAAAGGAAGACAAACAATCTATTTTTAAAAGGGCAGAAGAACTAAATAGACATTTCTCCAAAAAAGGCATACAAATGGCCAAGAAACATATGAAAAAATGCTCAAGGTCACTGATGATCAGAGAAATGCAAATTAAAACCACAATGAGGTATCACCTCACACCTGTCAGAACGGCTACCAGCAACAAATCAACAAACAACAAGTGCTGGCGAGGATGTGGAGGAAAGGGAACACTGAACACTAGTGCACTGCTGGTGGGAATGCAGACTGGTGAGCCACTGTGGAGAACAGTATGGAGTTTCCTCAAAAAACTAAAAATGGGACTTCTGTTTGACCCAGCTATCCCACTTCTGGGAATATATCCTAAAAACCCTGAAACACCAATTAGAAAGAATATATGTCCCCCTATGTTCATAGCAGCGTTATTTACTATAGGTAAGATTTGAAAACAGCCCAAGTGCCCCTCAGCAGATGAGTGGATAAAAAAGCTGTGGTACATTTATACCATGGAATACTATGCAGCTATAAAAAAAGAAGGATCTCTTACCCTTTGGGACAGCAAGGATGGACCTAGAAAATATTATGCTAAGTGAAATAAGCCAATCTGAGAAAGACAAATATCACATGATCTCACTTATTTGTGGAATCTAATGAACAAAATTAATTGACCAACAAAATAAGACCCGAAGCATGGAGGCATGGAAGAGACTGACATACCTCGTGGTTGGGGAGACAAAGAACTTATATTCTTATATGCATAGCCCATGGACACGGGCAATAGGGTGGTGAAGACCTGGGGGGTTGGGTAGGGGCTGGGAAGAGGGGGGTAAAGGGGTCAAAATGGGAGACATCTGCAATATTATCAACAATAAAATATATATATATATATATATATATATATTTAAAAAAGAAATAGTGCAGCAAATACATTGACATTACTACTAAAAAAAAAAAAAAAAAAGATGCAAGCCCGGTGGTGGCTGCAGCCAGGGGTGTGGACCAAATGACCTCTCAGTGACCTTGTCTCTGCCACTCAGGGAAGAGGCACCTGGGCTGGGTGCAGACTGTTTCTTTTCCTCCCCAGAGGCAAGAGGTTAAGAAGACAGCATTTCCCAGATGTCACCTCACCCCTTCTCTCAGAAAGGCCAGGTTTAATAGGAGGGGTGCTCATGGAAAAGTAAGGGCCCATTCCCTTAGCCTCCCATTCCCCCAGGGCAGGTGCCCCATCTGCTGTGTGACACATACACTCCAGTCCACATGCAAGGCTGGGCCCCGGATCCAGCCCCATCCCAGGAGAGCACTCCTCAGTGGACCCCCGCACCCATCCGGAGGAGAGGCTGTGCTGTACCTGCCTCTGCCCCTCCCCCCATCAGGATGGGAGACAGCTCGCCAGTGCAGCACCTGCTTCCCTCCGATAACTGGCTCCTGACAAGCCCCTAATTGTCCCTGGAATCTAGGTGCCCGTGTGGAGAGTAGGTCATTTAACCACCAGTACACACAACTGAATAAAAATCCATTTTCCAAGAGAAAATTCTATTCTTATCAGAGTTTTGCAAGAGGGTTGCAAGCGGCCTGCGCTAATTGAAGCTTTGATGCTGGTAGGAGGAGGCCGCTAATCAACCCACGAAGATGCTCCTTCAGCAGCGGGCCCTCCCCAAGGGCCAGACTCTAGGTAGTTTCTGGGATAGGGGGAGGGACAGGGCAGGGGAAAGAGACTCAAGCCAGCCACCAACACCGCTGCCCCCGGCACAAAGCCGGGTACAAAGGCATGAGGGAGGCAGGTGGCTGGGTGGGGAAGGCCCCTGAGGCTGGCAGGAGCCAGGACCCAGGGTCAGGCAAGCCTGGGTCAGGAGCCCTGATGACCTTCTCCCCGTGCGGTCTGGGCAAGTCACCACATTTCTGACCTCAGTTCCTTCTCTGACAACCTGGTTGACGATGAGCAAATAAAAATGAAATCCAGGAAAGGGGTTTTATTTTTAAGGACGTTCTGAGAACCAGGCTACCCACCACGGTACAGGCTATGTAGTGCATAGTGCTCTGTGCTCACTGCTGGCTGTTTTGCGTTTATTCCCAGTCTCATTTCATCTTCGAGGTGGGGAATCTGACACCACTGAAGTGCCTCACTCAAAATCTCACAGTAGAAAGTGGTGTAGCTGGAACTCAAATCTGCTATCTTTGACTCCAAAATCCAAGCAGATTTCTCTTATCTGACCTTTTCCTCCTAAAATGAGCCAGGAAGGCCCATCCAGCCCTTCATCTCATCTCCCCTACCTCCCGTGCCCTAACCCAGGCCATATTCTCTCTCTCTCTCTCTCTCTCACACACACACACACACACACACACACACACAGGCATCATTTCCTTTGCTCCTCACAGCAACATGCACAGCAGGCAAGGGTCCCTGGGAACAGGAAGACGGGTCCTGCAGAAGAAACATATGTGGTTACTGAGATAATACTCATAGCGCCAGCTTCACCTGGATGAAGACACTGGAGGTGGTGCTGTCATTCTTCCTACCTAGTGCCCAGCACATGCAGCGCCTTTCACAATAAAGGCAAGTTAGCACTAGTCAAATCAGCCCACTCTAGATGCAGAAACTGAGCTCAGAGTCAGTTTCCAGGCCACACAGCCAGGGAGCAGCAGTAGTGGGACACCTTGAACCCCAACTTCAGCCACAAATCCATGGCCAGTCCACTGTTCTCTGTTGTCCAGGGCCTAGTAAAGGCCCCTGCCAGTTAGGGCGGACATGGGGAGGAGATGGGAGAAACCTCAGCACAGGGCTGGCTGGGTACTATGGACTAAATCATGGGCTTCTACGCTCCCAAGGGTCATGTGTAGAAGCCCTACCCCCTAATGCGTTGTATCTGGAGGTGGGGCCCTCAGAAGGTGACTAGGTCCAGCTGAGGTCAGCAGGGTGGAGCCCTCAGGCAGGATTAGTGCCCTTGTGAGAAGAGACACCACATCTGTGGGTGCCTGACCTCGGACTTCCAGCCTCCGGAACTGTAGAAATAACTGTGTCTACAAGGCCCCGGACTCAGTATTCACAGAGCAGCCTGACCACTAAGACATCGCCAGCACAGCTGAGCACCTGGCAGACACCGTCCAGGGCACCGAGAGCAGGCAGGGTAGATGGGACGGAACTGACAAGTCCTCACCCTCAGGACTTGAGGAGCGCAGCTCAGCACTAGGGACCTACCCCTGTCGTGGGCCCAGCAGGGATGCAGTGGTCCAGGGAGGAGGCAGGGTGACAGAGAAGGGAGAGGCAGTCTGGGGGCTACAAACTTGAAGTGTCTTCATAAGAGAGAGGAAGAAGAAAGTAGAGGAATTTACCAGGCCAATTAGGCTCGCAAGAGTTAACACTCATTTCTCCAGCTCCACTTCCCTGGCACCTGCCTGTTCTGTGCTGGGGGCCGGGGCTCAGCCATGTGAAGGCATGTGGACAAGAGGCGTGCACTCTAGCAGGAACCACGTGTAAGGTAAGTCTGCTGGGCCCGAGGGAGGAGGCAGTTGCTTTCAGCAGCCATTTCGAGGATGCTCAGGGGTGCTGGGGGGACTGAGAGGATGCTCAGGGATGCTGGGGATACTAAGGGGATGCTCAGGGGTGCTGGGGGCGGGGGGACTGAGAGGATGCTCAAGGGTGCTGGGGGGACTGAGAGGATGCTCAGGGGTACTGGGGGGACTGAGAGGATGCTCAGGGGTGCTGGGGGGACTGAGAGGATGCTCGGGGGTGCTGGGGGGTCTGAGGGGATGCTCAGGGGTGCTGGGAGACTGAGGGGATGCTCAGGGGTGCTGGGGGGACTGAGAGGATGCTCAGGGGTGCTGGGAGGACTGAGGGGATGCTCAGGGGTGCTGGGGGGACTGAGGGGATGCTCAGGGGTGCTGGGAGACTGAGGGGATGCTCAGGGGTGCTGGGGGGACTGAGAGGATGCTCGGGGGTGCTGGGGGGATTGAAAGGATGCTCAGGGGTGCTGGGGGTACTGAGAGGAGAGGTTTTTCAGGAACGTCCCTGCCCAGCACCTCATTTGATAACGACCTGCTGGGATAGACCAATGATGAAAGAACCAGGGCCCAGAGATCTGGGGCAGCAAACTCGGCAGCACAGGACCTGCAGGGAGCTGAACTGAGGCCCACCCAGGGCTTTGGGCCCTGAGCGCAGTGCTCGCCCAAACGCTGGGGCAGTTAGGGGTGGGATGCAAAATGTGAAGTGCTCGCTCCAAACCCGAGTGACCACCAGGTGCCTGGGCTGAACCTGCTGGACTGGCCTCCCTCAGGGCCCGCGGCCCAGCCTTTCTGCAGGGCCTGTGTCCAGCCGACTCTGCAGAGTCTCAGAGATGCCTGCTCATGGTCCAGCTCAGACAGGAAGGAGAGTGTGGGCTCACCCTCTCAGGGCAGGCGGAGCAGTTCCTACCAGGGCAGTGGCCTCTGGCTTCTGCCTTAAGGAGTTGTGGGGGGCGGGTCGGGGGGGGGGGGGTTGCTGGAGGGGAGCTGCAGAAAGTCAGCAAGGTCCAGAAGCCAGCTGCACCATGTCAATGCCAAGGCTGGTGGGATGCCTCAGGACCCCTGAACCTCCTCACTGCCTCACTAGCTCGGCTGATCCGTTTGTGTTGGCTGCAGCAGGCTTTTGCATGTTCTGGCATACCAAGTGTTGAAACTTGGTGAGTATTTGGAGAAACCATTATAAAACCAGGAGCAGCCGAATGACCTGAGCCTCCACAGGAACAGGTACAACTGGGTGACCCAGTGTCCTAACTGGTCTGATCTTCCCCTCTGACCCCTGCATCCTGGCCTCTGCTTTGAGGCCTGAGGGATCACTCTGAGATGTATGCTGCCCATCTCACCCCTCCCCCACCCCCAGGCTCAAAACCCACCTGTGCTTCCTCACTGCCTGGGGATACCATCAAAGGCTTCCCTTCGGCATCTCCTCCCGCAGGCCTTTCCAGGAGCCTCCAGGCTTGGGTGTCCATGCTTCCCCCTGGACAGGGCCCGTGCACCAGCCCTATCCTGTGCATGCTGCTCCTCATCCTGAAACAGCTCCCACCTCCCCGGCACATGGCATTCCTTGCCAACATTCTACAGAGGTGGAGGGTGTGGTCGTACTAAGAAGTAGAATGTATGTCCACTCCCTTTGACCTTGGGTTCAGACACATGACTTGCTTTGGCCAATGGAATGTTAGTGGGAGCGAGGTGACTAAAAGTTTAAGTGTCGTGTGACTGGGCTCACTTGCTTGTGCTTTTCCCACCATCATTAGAAGATCACACCGAGGCCTGCCTGCCCAGCCCAGGTGCTGGGTATGAGACACGTGGAGCAGAGTTGCTCAATGAGGCGCAGCCTAGATCAGCTGACCCTCAGCTAACTCACAGAAGAGAGAACTAAACAAATAGTAATTGTGATAGGCCTGTGGGATAGAATACATGTTTGTTACACAGCATATTGCAGTAATTGCTCACTGATACATCATTTGAACTGGAATCATGTCCAGCCAATCATCAGGCCTCTGCTGAGATGGATGTCATTTCTTCTCGGAAGTTTGACCAGAGCCCTCACTGCTCCCACAGTCCAGGGCGAGGGGCTCCCCGGGGCTCCCACAGCACCCAGCATTGGCACTTTCTGCCACACTTGGCATGTACTGGGTTATAATTTCTATTTTACTTTTCTGTCTCCTTCACAGGATTCTGAGCTTCTTTGGGTTAGGGATTGCATGTTATTCACAATGTCTGACATGGATTCAGTGACTGTTAGAAGAAAAAGCGTAGCTGACCGTTTCCAACCACTGAAAGCAAGAGGACTCTCACTTTCCCACCCCCGCCCACCACCGTCACGGAAAAGGCCCAAAGTGGGAAGAGGACTCCTGTGAGTTCTCATCTCCCCACCCCCCACCCCTGACAGCCACGTGCACACACGCATGCGCATGCTCACGCCCCACACTTGTTTAGGCTGCCCGTTCCCACCTGCCTGCTCACTTGGTGACGAAGCACTTTTTGAACCAATTTGCTCCATCTTTCTGCAATATCCTCCAGCAAATCAAGCATCCCCTTCTTGGGATGTTTTCAATCTGTTTTATGTTGATTTTAATTAAAGAATCCAAAACTGAACAAACAGTTCCTAGCAGGTGGCCATACAAGTGTGAAATAAGCAAACTGTTTTATCTGCCACAAACTCTCCTAGTAAATTTCTTCAAATTAATTCCAGCCTCCAATAGTCTGCTGATTTCAAGGAGAGAGCAAAGCAATCCTGGCCTCCAAATATTTGCTTCTGTTGCAGCTCCTGGAGCCAACAACTGGGTATCTCCTTTGTTTCACCCTGTTTTCCTGACCCACTTCTGGCCTCCGTTGGCCCAACCCGTCAGCCCAGAACAAGGGTCATGTGCCCACACCATTGAGCACCGTAACCAGAACTCCAATCGGGCGGTCAGATGCCCAGGAGAGAGCTCCCAACCCTCTCTCCCCCGAGTACCACCACCTCCAGCCTCCCCCTCCCACTGCCAACCTCCCAAATCTCACCCACTCACAGGGAGGAACAGATGGGGAGCCCAGGTTGAGGCTGGCTTTCCTCCTATGGCACAGCCAGGAAGGGAAGGAGTGCTGGGGAGGTGATGCCAGTCCCGGCCAGGACATGAATGAGCGGGCACCACATTCATGCTGCGGAAAGTGAAGATTAGTGTGGGCTTGCCAGAGACTAGTTCGCTTAAATTTTTCTTACTTTGGGATCCAAAAATCCCACATGTAGGGCTTTATTTTTAAAAATCATCAATGTATAGTGGTAAACATTTCTCTCAGAGCTGTTTATAACAGCAAAAATTGAAAACCATTTGTTATTCAACAATAAAGGATTAGGCAAATAAATAATGGTACAAAGTATAGCAAAATATTTAATACCTAAAAATAATCTCAGAGGGAAGGCAAGGGTGCGTGGATGGGAAATAATCAAGCAAAGAGCTTGTGTGCATATATGCATAACCCTTGGTGGTGAAGGCCTGGGTGGGGGTAGGGGGCTAGAAGAGGTCGATGAGGGGAAGAGGGGGACATATGCAAGACTTTTAATAGTAAAGATTTTTTTAAAAGAAAGAAAAAGAAAAAATAATCTTGTGATTTATTTACAAGGCAATATGCCAACATGAATTCATTTTCTTTTTAGTTTGGTATCCTATATAATAAAGAGGTAATATGTAAACTGACCATCACTCCAACACACAAGATGGCCACCCCTATGTGGTCAAAGATGGCTGCCCCCATGTGGACACAAGATGGCCAGCAGGGGAAGGCTGTTGGGAGGGACCAGGCTTGCAAGGGAGGGCAGTTAGGAGTGACCGGGCCAGCAGGGGAGGGCAGTTAGGGTTGACTGGGCCAGCAGGAGTGGGCAGTTGGGGGCAACCAGGCCTGCAGGGGAGGACAGTTAAGGGTGACCTGGCCGGCAGGGGAGGGAAGTTAGGGGTAATTGGGCCAGCAGGGGAGCAATTAAGCGTTGATAAAGCTGGCAGGGGTGTGGTTAGGGGGTTATCAGGCTGGCAGGCAGAAGCGGTTAGGGGCAATAAGGCAGGCAGGCAGGCAGGCGAGTGGTTGGGAGCCAGCAGTCCTGGATTGTGAGAGGGATGTCCCAGATTAGAGGCTGGGCTGAGAGACACACACGAATTCCATGCACCAGGCCTCTAGTGTATATATAATCTAATATTCTGGATGCAGCATAAATATATTGAATATATTATTATAGGTGTAATATGTGTGTGCATGCACATTAAAAAAGGCTGAATGGATATAAACTAAAATGCTAATGATAGTTGTCTAAGTACTAGGAATATACATGATATCACTCATTTGTTTCTTTTTTAAAAGTCAGTATTTTGTTAATTTTCTAATGTTGAGAACCCTGGCTGGAGAGTCTGGGGACCGGGCTGTGACCAGCTGTGCCCTAACGCAGACTTAGTATTGTGCCATCGCTGGGCCCAACTCTGAAGCTGAAGTCCTGGCATGGACTCTGGCGAGCAATTCCAGGCTCCCAGCATTGCAGTCTCATACCCTGGCCTTTGAGCCCAGGTGAGTGCTAAGCTCCAGGTACCTGCTATTGCCACTGTAGCCTCTCACGGTCAGCTCTGCCCACAGCAGCCAAATGGTCTTTCCGAATCTGCTCCACCACTGCCTTCTTCTCACCTCAGGATGACATTGGCAGTCTATCCACAGTCTATGTGCCCCTAACGACCTGGCCACTGCCCAGGTCCCAGGGCTCCTGATACTCTGATGGACACATCGTTGTGCGCGCTGCCTCCCCACTCCAAGGCAGCTCCCTGCGAGCAGGGCCTCGAGCCCTGGCTGCTGCGCCTGCAGTGCCCACAGCAGCCCCACCACGCACCCGCAAGATGCACGTTTCCTAGCTGGGCACCTGCCCCGCCCCTCCCTGTGCAGGTCATCCCCACAGAATGGAGAGCACATGCTCAGGGTCCAGGTTTGTCTCACATGGCTCAGGGGCTCCTAACCAGAGAGCCAGGGACCACTGCAGAGTCTGTGGGAGGATTTCAGGACATCCTTGAACTCCTAGAAATTCAACACAAGCATACAAACGCTTTTCTGGGGAAAGGATCCACGTCTGCCAGCAGATACAGAGAAAGGTAAGACTCCAACGTTTGGAAGGAGGATGAGGGAGACACCCAGGAATAAGTCATGTGGTCTCTGCCCTCAGGCGGGAGAGTCAGGTACTAGCTTACAGAATGACATCGACCAGGCAAGGCGGGTAATTTAAGTTCCCAGGAGCACACACAGGAGGAGCCTGGGGTTCTGCTGGGCAGGCCATCAGGGAAGGCTTTCTCAAGGAGGGCCCGCAGCAGGCCTGGAGGGCGAGTGGACAGCAGCCCTTTGGAGCAGATGCTCATCCCTGCTGGCCCTAAGGAAAGGGAAGTGGAGAGGGTGGGATGGCGGGGCAGAGAGGGAGGTGGCCTGTTTTGTAGTCCGAACTGTGCAAGTATTTCCCAAGGCAGCAGCCCCAGAGCAGTATTGCAGCAAAGTGAAGAGAGGACCTGAGCCCCTTCCCGGCTCTGCGGCACACTGCTCATGCTACCCACGTGAGCAGCATGATCTCTCTGAGTCACGGTTTTCTCATCTATAAAATGTAGGTAATAACAGAACCCTCTTCTAAGATTGTTTTGAGGATTAAATGCAGTAATATTTGTAAAGCATTCAGCCAATGTCTGGAATAAGTAAAAGCCAAAAATCAACACAGCTCCTTTCCTAGAGGAACTTCATTAGGAGGTGCTAGGTGCGTGGGCCCCGGTCTGTTCTCACTCTCTCTCACCCACAGGTACACGTGCATTTTCATCTGTGCCCCTCAGACCAGATGAAACAACCAGTCACACCCAGTGCTCTAGAGGATCCATACAGAGGGTCTTGCAGGATGGGATGGGGAAGCTGGCTACTCTAGGGACCCCTTAGGTGAGACAAGGTGCCTGGCTGGGCTCTTACCCTCTTTCTTAACTTACCTTGAAGCCTTACGAGGAACACTCCTGCCAGGGACCAGAGTTAGGTGTGAAAATGAGAAAAGGAAATTTGTTAACTTTCATATCTATTATGTGTTGAGTTCAAAGGAGGTATGATTATCCCATTTTTCAGGTAAAGAAATTGAGGATTAGAAACTTTAAAAAGAGCTTAAGTCATAGTGGTAGGCAGAATAATGGACCCCCAAAGATGTCCACATCCTTATCTCAGAATCTGTGAATATGTTACCTTACATGGCAAAGGAACATTGCAGATTTGATTGCGTTAAGGACCTTGAGGTGGGGAAGCATTCCAACCAGGTTTTTGTCCTCGTTACTCCAGAAGACATTTCTCAGCAAAGTCACCAATGACTTTTGCATTGCAGGTCCAATGGTAAGTTCTCTATCCTCATCTTACTCATCAGGCTATTTGACAGAAACGATCACTCCCTCTCCCCTGAAACTGCTTCTTCAGTTGTCTCAGGGACACCACTCACTCCTGGTTGTCCTTCTCCTTCATTTGCCACTCCTTCCAGTCTCCGGTTTGATTTTTCCCTTCTCCATGTCATGCTGCATGCCACTGCTCCTCTCATACCTATGGCAAAAGACTGAAGGTTTGTTCTCTGCAAAGGGTAAGACAGAAGATCTCTGGACTAAGTTTCAACCAGCACAATTGAGGGAGTGCGTATCAGACCATAAGCAATGGAAATTAGTTATTTCATAATATTAAATATGGGATCCTGAGACTCCCAGCCCTGAATGCTGGCAACCAGAACTTTATCCCTCAGGCAGGAGTTTGGTAGACACTGTCTAGAGAATATGACAGACCAATGTGAGCGATCTCAGACACTGACATTGTTTTCCAACAAACAACCCATTGAAGTTGACAAGTGACCCCCTCAAACTCAAAGTTTACAACCAGCTCTTTGGTCTGCTACTCAACTCATGAGCTGACAGTCAAGGGTTATCAGATACTTGAGGGGGTAAAAAAGCATCTAATATGAAAGACAGAGATCAAAGCAAACAAACAGAAAGTGGTAACAGAGGAAACAACTATGCAAAGGAAAAAATCCTTAAAAATTGTTAATTAGCAACCTCAGATATAAAAGAAGATACAGCAGCCACAAAATACGAACAGAATGCTATAAGAAAAGAACATTGTACAAACAAAAATAAAGAGCTTTTGTAATTTTCTGATAGCAAAAATAAAAAAACTTGACAGAAAACATGAAAGATAAATTTAGAAAATATCTAAGAAAGTAGAGTAAGAAGAATGGAAAATAGAAGAAAAAAAATAAAAAATTAGAACACCAGTTGAGGTGATTCAACATCAAATGGGGGACATGTGTAAGTGTCAACAACAAATCTTTAAAAATTTAAATATATGTGTATGTGTATACACATATGTATACATATATAAGTATGCATATATATAGAAAAAGAAAATGATAAAGCAAATGTGTTCAAATGTTAACATTTGGGAAATATGGGCAAAGAGCATGTACCATTCTTAAAAGTTTTCTGTAACTGAGATTTCAAAATAGAAAGATTTCTAAAAGGGAAAAATATAATAAAAAGGAGAAAATAAGAAAAGACAAACAAAAGAAATTATCAATAAAATAATTCATGGGGTTCAAGACAAGATGGCAGAATAGGGACATGCTAGTACTCACCTTCACCCTCATCCACATCAGAATTATAACTAAACTACAGAACAACCATCATTCATAACTACCTGGAATCTAGCTAAATGGAAGTCATACAACTAAGGAATTAAAGGAGAAGCCTTGAGACTGGTAGAAGGGGAAGAGACACAAAACAAGGCTGGTCTCATACTCATGTGTGGCAGTTGATAATTGGGAAGGATAGCTTGGCTACAGAGTTCCTCATAGGGAGTGAGGGGTCCCAGCCCTACACAGGACTCCACATCTCAAGGCTCCAGTACTGGAAAGAGGAGTGTCCACAAGAGTTGACTGTGAACATTGGTGGGGATTCTGTCCTGGTAAGATGGAGGACTGCTGGAAACAAAGGTGTCCTCTTAAAGAGCCTGTGAACAGACTCACTCACAAATACTCAGTGCTCCCTATGCCTCTTGCCCAGCTCTGGTGGCAACCAGCCTTGAGTCACAGCATGGCCTCTCCCATGCACCTCTGGGCTCAGCACAGGCAGCTACAGACTGTAAATTACTTTGTAGTCCCTCTCAAGTAGCACTGGGTCAGACACAGGCAGTGGCTGACCTTGGCATGCACCAGAGCCCCTCTCAAGAGGCCCAAGAACCAACACCCCTTGTGGCTGGCTTCAAACCACAACAGAGCACCACCCAATTCTCTCTACAAATAAAACAACCAAAGCCCTGCTGAGGCAAATTCTGATCTGTGGGGTTAGCCCCACTGTGGTCATGGCAAGTTCTCAAAGCAAGTGAACCTGAGTGTCAACCCCCACCTACTAATGTGCCACAGCAATCAAGGCTCAACTACAACAGAAGGGCACACACGACCCATAGAAGAAACATTCTTGGAGCACCTGGCTCAGGTGACCAAGGAGACTGCACCTCTTGGCCTCACAGGATCCCTATTACATAAAGCCAGTCTGCCAAGACTGGGAGATATAGCAGATATACCTAATAGAGAGAAACAAATATAGGGACATTGCCAAGATGAGGAGACAAAGAAACATGTCCCAAATGAAAGAACAGGAGAAAACTCCAGAAGAACTAAATGGAATGAAGGTAAGCAATCTACCAGATACACAGTTCAAAAAGCTGATTACTAGGATGCCTAATGAATCTAGTGAGAACTTCAACAAAGATATAGAAAATATAAAAAATAACAGCAACCATAAAAAAGAACCAGTCAGAATGAAGAATACAATAACTGAAATAAAGAATATCCTAAAAGGAATCAACAGCAGATTAAATTAAGCAGAGGATCAAGTCAGTGACTTGGAAGACAATGTAGTGAAAAATCACCTAATCAGAACAGCAAAAAGAATAAGAAAATAGTACTGTTTAAAGGACCTCCAATCTGGGACAGCATCAGTGTACCAACATTCACATCATAAGGGCACCACAAGGAGAAGAGAGAGATCAATGAATTGAAAACCTATTTGAAGAAACAATGACTGAAAACTTTCCTAACCTGGTGAAGGAAATATGCACACAAGTCCAGGAAGTGCTGAGAGTCCCAAAGAAAATGAACCCAAACGGGCCCACACCAAAACACATCATAATTAAAAAGCCAAAGGTTAAATACAAAGAAAGACTCAAAGGTAGCAAGAGAAAAGCAATTAGTTGCCTACAAGAGAGTTCCCTTAAGACTGTCATCTCATTTCTCAATAGAAACTATGCTGGCCAGAAGGGATTGACAGAAAATATTCAAAGTGATGAAAAGCAGGGGAATATATATACAAGACTATTTTACAGAAATAGGCTATTATTTAGACTTGAAGGACATAAAAAGAGCTTCCCAGACAATAAAAAGCTAAAGAAGTTCATCACCACCAAATCAGTAATACAAGAAATATTTAAAAGACATCCTATATAATAAAAGCATAATATACTAAGTGTCCAACTGTTCATTCAACCAGCCACTGTGATATGCACTGACCACCAGGAGGCAGATGCTTCGACCCAGTAGGTTAGCTTGCTGCTGGGGTCTGGCCGATTGGGACTGGGCAAGACAGGCCAGACACACCCTGGAGCCCTCCTAAGATTCCTCCCCAGGTGGCCTATCTCCCACAGTCCCTCCCTAGCCAGCCGGCCCCCATCAGCCCTGATCAGGACTGGGCAAGACAGCCCCAATCAGCTCTGATCACCAGCCAGGCCAAGGACCCCACCAGTGCACAAATTCATGCACTGGGTCTCTAGTATTTAAGAAGAGGGAAGAAAAAGAATATAAAGCCATGGCTGGTTTGACTTGGTAGATAGAACGTTGGCTTGTGTACTTAAGGGTCTCAGATTTGATTCCTGGTTGGGGCATATGCCCAAGTTGCAGGCTTGTTCTCTAGTAGGGGGCATGCAGGAGGCAGCCAATCAATGATTCTCTCTCATCATTGATGTTTCTATCTCTCTCTCCCTCTTCTTTCTTCTCTGAAATCAATAAAGATATATTTTTAAAGTACATAAATTATAAAATGACAGTAACTACATACCTACCAATAATCATTTTAAATGTAAATTGATTTAATGCTCCAATCAAAAGATACCGGTAGCTGAATGGGTAAGAAAATAAACCTATTTTCCTAGGTTAGCATACATATTAGCATACATATCCTAATATATAAAAACCCTGGGTCCATCACATCCACAACAACTGGAGGCTCAACCTAATGCCCAGGCTGCGCGCACAGCAGGCTGTGGTGAGTAGAGACTTGTGGCAGCAGAGACAGGGACAGGGGAGGCAGGGATGGCACTCACACTCACTCACAACCACACACACACACAGCACCCACCAGCTCACAGCCTTTTCTCCCTTTCTTTCCCTCCCTCCCAGCTCGCTCTCAGAGTCTCTCTCAGAATGAGGAAACAAAACAGACTGGGTCTGAAGAGGCCTGGATAGAAGGGAGGGCAGGCAGAGGGTGGAGCGGCCCCCACTGGCTCTTCCCCCTCCCACCCGGGAAAGAGGAAGAGGGAGTCAGGGAGGCAGGGAGGTCTGGGGGGCTGCTAAGAAAAACAAAGAGAGACAGAGACTGGGTGAGATCAGGCCGTCAGGGGAGGGCAGTTGGAGGCAACCAGGCTGGCAGGGGAGGGCAGTTGGGGGCAAGATCAGGCCATCAGGGGAGGGCACTTAGGGGTGATCAGGCAGGCAGGCAGAGGCAGTTAGGGTCGATCAGGCAGGCAGGCAGAGGGGTTAGGGGCAATCAGGTAGGCACGTAGGTGAGCTGTTAGGAGCCAGTGGTCCCAGATTGCGAGGGGGATGTCCAACTGCCAGTTTAGGCCTGATCCCTGCCTAAACCGGGTCCCTGATTGGAGAGGGTGCAGGCTGGGATGAGGAAACACACCCCCCATGCACAAATTTTGTGCACTGGGCCACTAGTGCAGTCTATAAGAGACTCATTTCAGATTCAAAGATACACACAAACTGAAAGTAAGGGAATGGAAATAGGTATCTCATGCAAATGAAAACAAAAAAAAAAGTTGGGGTAGCAATACTTACATCAGACAAAATATGCTTTAAACAAGGGTTATAACAAGAGACAAAGAAGTATGATAGGAGAATCCAAGATGGCGGCGTAGGTAAACACCTAAACTGCTGCCTCCCACAACAATTTAAACTGCAACTAAAAGACAAAACGTCTATCACCCAGAACCACGGGAAAGCTGGCTGAGTGGAAGTTCTACAACTAGAAGGAAAGAGAAAAGAGCTTTGAGACGTGCACGAGCGCTGAAAAGCTGAGGTACGGAGGCGCGTGATCCGGGCTAGCTGCGGGCGACTGGGTGCGTTGCTTTTTTCAACCCGAACGGAGACAAGCCCCCGATTACTCTGAAATCCAGTCTCTGGGGAGACGCGGGGGACCCAAACTCCTACGGGGAGAAGCTGGACTGTCTGCCAGCGAGGGTGGCTTGCTTGCAGAGCTGCACGCAGGAATAATTGTTTACTGCACTGGGGCACGGGACTCGCGGATGCCTTTGGGGACACAGAGCCGGCTAACTAGCAGCCATTGCTGTTTGCCACGCCCTAGCCTAGTGACACCCTGAGGCCCTGCCCTGCACAACCTACAAACCCACCCAAGCTCCAAGCAACCGAGTTAGCATAAGAAAAGCCTGCCCTATCGCAGCTTAACCTAGCAAACTTGCAGCCCGGGTCAGACAGTTCCAAAACCTCCAAACCCCAAGCAAAGAGGAGAAAACTGCAGCTCTCACTGTAGCTCCTGCTGAGTGGCCTCAGACAGTAGCTGACCTGCACCCCATTGGAGCTCCAGAAGACAGTGTACCTAGTGGTCAGTGTGAGACACCAGATTTCAACTCCTCACATCCATAAGTGACACATTCAAGAGGCAAACTCAGTGAGCACCGAAGCCCCACTGAAACAAGTCCTGCGTGTCTTCAGCACAGCAGTTCTTCCATTATAGACACAGGGAGTGCTCACAGCTAATTGGCCTGGAGGTCAATTCCTCCCAGCGTACCAACAGCAATTCAGGCTTAACTACACCAAGACTTTGCACTCAGCCCACAAAGGGGTGTAACAAGAGCGTCCACATCAGGTGATTGGGGAGGCTGAGCTACTGCCCCCTATAGGTCACCTACCACACAAAGCCACTCCATAAACACAGGGAAGCAGCCAAAATGCAGAAACAAAGAAACATGTCACGAATGAAAGAAACAGAGGAAAGCAAACTACTGGATGACATAGAGTTCAGAACCACATGTATAAGGTTACTCAAGAATCTTCTAAAAACCGCTGAGAAACTTGATGACACTTCTGAGGAGCTTAGTAAGACCTTCAAGGACCTTAATGAGAATGCCAAAAAAATGGAAAAGGATCAGTCAGAAATGAAGCATACACTGTCTGAAATAAAAAATATACAGAAACTCAACTGTAGATCAACGTACCCCAAGAATCAAACCAAAGATCTGAAATATGTGGAAACAAAAAACATCCAACCAGAAAAACAAAAAGAAAAAAGAATCCAAAAATATGAAGATAGTGTAAGGAGCCTCTGGGACAACTTCAAGCAAACCAACATCCGAATTTTTGGGGTGCCAGAAGAAGGGAGAGAGCAAAATATTGAAAACCTATTAGAAGAAATAATGAAAGAAAAATTTCCCTACCTGGTGAAAGAAATAGACTTACAAGTTCAGGAAGCACACAGAACCCCATACAAGAGGAACCCAAAGAGGACCACACCAAGACACATCATAATTAAAATGCCAAGGGCAAAAGACAAAGAGAGAATATTAAAAGCAGCAAGACAAAAACAGTTAATTACCTACAAGGGAGTACCCATACGACTGTCAGCTGATTTCTCAACAGAAACTATGCAGGTCAGAAGGGAGTGGCAAGAAATATTCAAAGTGATGAACAGCAAGAACCTACAACCAAGATTACTCTACCCAGCAAAGCTATCATTCAGAGTTGAAGGTCAGATAAAGAGCTTCACAGACAAGAAAAAGCTAAAGGAGTTCATCGCCACCAAACCAGGATTACATGAAATGCTGAAGGGTATTCTTTAAGAAGAGGAAGAAGAAGAAAAAAGTAAAGATAAAAATTATGAACAACAAAATGACATCAAATACATACCTACCAACAAGTGAATCTAAAAATCAAGTGAATGAAAAATCTGAAGAACAGAATGGACTGGTGAATATAATAGAATCGGGGACATAGAAAGGGAGTGGACTGACGATTCTCAGGGGAAGCAGGTGTGAGGGGTGCGGGAAGAGATTGGACAAAAATCTTACTCCTATGGATGAAGACAGTGGCGGGGGGTAAGGGCATGGGGTGGGGTGGGGAATCAGGTGGAGGGGAGCTATGGGGGGGGGAGTGGAACACCTGTAATAATCTGAACAATAAAGATTTATAAGAAAAAAAATAAAAAAAATTAAATTAAATTTTTTTTTAAAAAGTATGATAAAGGAACCCATTAACAAGAGGACACACACTTATAAACATTTACAGATCCAACAGAGGAGCACCCAAATTTATAAAGCAAGCATTAACAGACATAAATGGAGAGATCAACATTAATAGGGTAATAGTACAGGACTTTAACATTCCATTGACATCAATAAATAAACAGAAAAATCAACAAGGAATCAGCGGCCTTAAATAACACACTAAACCAGATGGATTTAACTGATATTTTAGAGCATTTTACCCCAAAGCAACAGCACACACATTCTTTTCAAGCACACATAAAACATTTTTCAGGATAGATCACATATTAGGACACAAAACAGGTCTCAATAAATTTTAAAAGATTGAAATTATATTAAGCATCTTTTCTTATCACAATGATATGAAACTAGAAATCAATTACAAGGAAAAAAACACATAACACATGTAGGCTAAATAACATGCTACTAAACAATGATTGGGTTAACAATAAGATCAAATTAAAAAATTAAATGATACCTTGAGACAAATGAAAATAATAACAAAACAACCCAAAATCTATGGGACACAGGAAAAGCAATCCTAAGAGGGAAATTCATATCAATACAGACCTGCCTCAGGAAACAAGAAAAATCTCAAATAAATAATCTAATCTTACACCAAAAGGAGCTAGAAAAAGAAAACAATCAAAGCCCAAAGTGAGTAGAAGGAAGAAAGCAATAAAATCAAGAAAAATAAATAAAACAGATTCAAAAAAAAATAATACAATCAATCATGAAACCAGAGCTGGTTCTTTGAAAAAGATAAACAAGGTTGATAAATCTTTTATCAGACTCATGGAAAAAAAAAAAAAGAAAGGACTCAAATAAATAAAATTAGAAATAAAAGAGGAGAAGTGATACTGACACCACAGAAATACAAAAGGTTGTAAGAAAACACTACAAACAATTACATGCCAACAAATTGGACATTGCAGGAAATGGATAAATTCCTAGAGCCATATCTTTCAATTCTAAGTCAAGAAGAATCAGAAAATCTGAACAGATGGATTACTACTAATGAAATGAAATCAGTAATCAGAAAGCTTCTAACTAACAACAGTCCTGGTCCGAACAGTCTCACAGGTGAATTTTCCCAAACATTCAAAAAAAATTAACACATACTTCTCAAACAATTCCAAAAAATGCTTAAGAAAGAAAGGCTCCCAAACTCATTTTATGAGGCCAAAATTACCCTAATTCCAAAACCAGACAAAGACATTAACAAAAAAATGTATATCCCAATAAATATCCCTAATGAACATAGATGCAAAATTCCTCAACAAAACATTAGCAAATCAAATTTAGAAATACATTGAAAAGGTCATACACCACAATTAAGTGGGACTTATTCCTAGGATGCAAGGTTGTTGGTTCAATATCCATAAATCAATTAATGTGATACACCACATAAACAAAACAAAGAGTAAAAATCAAATGATCATATTAATAGATGCAGAAAAAAGCATTTAACAAAATCTAGCTCCCATCTTATATAATAAAAGGGTAATATGCAAATAGACCGAATGGCAGAACAACCGAACAACTGGTTGCTATGACATGTGCTATCCACCAGAGGCTGTATGGGGAACACGGCAGTTGTTGGGCACGGCGGGATGGTGGAGCAGGTAAGTGGGGGTACCAGACCAAGGCAGGGTGCAGATTGCTGTTATCAGGGCAAGCTTCTGGTGATTACTGAAAATTCTTTGCTCCCTCGTGCTGCAGTCTTCCCGGTGCTCACACTGGCCTCTGGCACTGGCCCAACTTGTACCCACTGCTGGCAACGGAGCTGCCACTCACACCAGCTGCTGGCGCCCAGTGCTAGCCCCAATCGCTCTGCGCCATCAGTGGGTGTGAGCAGGAGCTGCCCACCCCAATCACCCTTCAGGGCTTCTCCACCCATCCCTGCTCCTGAGGAGTGATCGGGGCTGGCAGCCACCTCTTGCACCTGCTGCCAGCAATTGCCCCGTTTGCACCTGCTGCTGGCATTGGCCCAAATTGCTCTGTGCCATCAACGGGTGTGAGCAGAGCCAGTACCGTCAGTGTGTGGGAATGGTGGTGGCAGGAGTGGGGCTGCTGGCAGACACAGGGATGGGTGGGGGCATGGAAAATGGGCCGAGACCCGTCCCTATGCCCACCATAGCCTCACAGCCCACAGTTTCTTTCAAGGTGCACGAATTCGTGCACTGGGCCCCTAGTTTATGATAAAAACTCTCAGCAAAGTAGAAATAAAGGGAACATACTTCAACATAACAAAGACCATATATGACAAACCTATGACTAACATTCTCAGTGAAAAAAAGCTAAAAATGCTTTCCTTATGATCCGGAACAAGACAAGGACATCCATTTTTACCACTGTTATTCAACATTGTATTGGAAGTCTTTGCCATAGCAATCAGACAAGAAGAAGAAATAAAAGGCATCCACACTGGAAATGAATAAGTAAAATGGCCATTATTTGCAGATGATATGATACTGCTTATAGATAGAAACCTAAAGGGTCTACCAAAAACTATTGGAACCGATAAATAAATTCGGTAAAGTAGCAGGATATAAAATTATACTCAGAATCAGTTGTATTTTTATACACCAATAACAAATTATGAGAAAAAGAAATTCAGAAAACAATCCCATTTACAATTGCATTAAAAATACCTAGGAATAAATTTAACCAATGAGGTAAAAGACTTGTACTGGGAAAATTATAAGATATTGAAGAAGATACAAATAAATGGAAACATATACCATGCTCATGAATAGGAAGAATTAACATCATTATAATGTCCATACTTCCCAAAGCAATCTATAGATTTAATGCAATCCCTATCAAAATACCAATGGCATTTTCACAGAACTAAAATAAATATTCAAAAAAATGTACATGGAACCACAAAAGACCCTGAATAGCCACAGCAATCTTGAGAAAGAAGAACAAAGTTGATAATTTCATGCTATCTGACAGCAAACTATACTACAAGACTACAGCAATCAAAATAGCATGGTACTGGCATAAAAACAGACACATATATCAATGGAGCAGAATAGAGAGTTCAAAAATAAACCCACGCCTATGTGGTCAATTAATCTATGCCAAAGGAAGCAAGAATATACAATGGGGTAAAGAAAATCTATTCCAAAAATTCCTAAAATTATAGGAGTGGGAAAACTGGACAGATACATGCATAAAGAAAAGAGCCTAGACCACCTTCTTACACCATATACAAGAATAAACTCAAAATGAATTGAAGACTTAAATGTAAGATTCAAGACTATAAAACTCCTAGAAGAAAACATAGGCAGGAGATACTCCAAGATGGCAGAGTAGGTAAACACCTAAACTGCTGCCTCGCACAACAATTTCAAAACTACAACTAAAAGACAAAACGTCTATCACCCAGAACCACGGGAAAGCTGGCTGAGTGGAAGTTCTACAACTAGAAGGAAAGAGAAAAGAGCATTGAGACGTGCACGAGCACTGAAAAGCTGAGGTACGGAGGCGCGTGATCCGGGCTGGCAGCAGGCATTGCTTTTTTCAACCCGAAGGGAGACAAGCCCCCATTACTCTGAAATCCAGTCTCTGGGGAGACACGGGGGACCCAAACTCCTACGGGGAGAAGCTGGACTGTCTGCCAGTGAAGGTGGCTTACTTGCAGAGCTGCGCACAGGAATAATTGTTTACTGCACTGGGGCACGGGACTCAGGTATGCCGTCAGGGACGCAGAGCCGACTAACTAGCAGCCATTGCTGTTTGCCACGCCCTAGCCTAGTGACACCCTGAGACCCCGCCCTGCACAACCTACAAACCCGCTCAAGCTCCAAGCAGCATCTTTAGCATAAGAATGGCCTGCCCTACCGCAGCTTAACCTAGCAAACTTGCAGCCCCAGTCAGACAGCTCCAAAACCTCCAAACCCCAAGCAAAGAGGAGAAAACTGTAGCTTTCGCTGTAGCTCCTGCTGGGTGGCCTCAGACAGTAGCTGACCTGCACCCCATTGGAGCTCCAGAAGACAGTATACCTAGTGGTCAGTGTGAGACACCAGATTTCAACTCCTCACATCCATAAGTAACACATTCAAGAGGCAGACTCAGTGAGCACCAAAGCCCCACTGAAACAAATCCTGCACCATAAGCATGTCTCCAGCACAGCAGTTCTTCCATTATAGACACAGGGAGTGCTCACAGCTAATTAGCCTGGAGGTCAATTCCTCCTAGTGTACCAACAGCAATTAAGGCTTAACTACACCAAGACTTTGCCCTCAGCCCACAAAGGGGTGTACCAAGAGCATCCACCTCATGTGATTGAGGAGGCTGAGCTACTGCCCCCTATAGATCACCTACCACACAAAGCTACTCCATCAACACAGGGAAGCAGCCAAAATGTTGAGACAAAGAAACATGTCACGAATGAAAGAAACGGAGGAAAGCAAACTACTGGATGACATAGAGTTCAGAACCACATTTATAAGGTTACTCAAGAATCTTCTTAAAACCGCTGAGAAACTTGATGAGACCTTTAAGGATATTAATGAGAATGCCAAAAAAGTGGAAAAGGATCAGTCAGAAATGAAGCATACACTGTCTGAAATAAAGAATATACAGAAACTCAACTGTAGATCAACGTACCCCAAGAATCAAACCAAAGATCTGAAATACGTGGAAACAAAAAACATCCAACCAGAAAAACAAAAAGAAAAAAGAATCCAAAAATATGAAGATAATGTAAGGAGCCTCTGGGACAACTTTAAGCATACCAACATCCGAATTTTGGGTGTGCCAGAAGAAGGGAGAGAGCAAAATATTGAAAACCTATTAGAAGAAATAATGACAGAAAACTTTCCCTACCTGGTGAAAGAAATAGACTTACAAGTTCAGGAAGCACACAGAACCCCATACAAGAGGAATCCAAAGAGGACCACACCAAGACACATCATAATTAAAATGCCAAGGGCAAAAGACAAAGAGAGAATATTAAAAGCAGCAAGAGAAAAACAGTTAATTACCTACAAGGGAGTACCCATACGACTGTCAGCTGATTTCTCAACAGAAACTATGCAGGCCAGAAGGGAGTGGCAAGAAATATTCAAAGTGATGAACAGCAAGAACCTACAACCAAGATTACTCTACCCAGCAAAGCTATCATTCAGAGTTGAAGGTCAGATAAAGAGCTTCACAGACAAGAAAAAGCTAAAGGAGTTCATCACCACCAAACCAGGATTACATGAAATGTTGAAGGGTATTCTTTAAGAAGAGGAAGAAGAAGAAAAAGGTAAAGATAAAAATTATGAACAACAAAATGACATCAAATACATACCTACCAACAAGTGAATCTAAAAATCAAGTGAATAAAAAATCTGAAGAACAGAATGGACTGGTGAATATAATAAAATCTTGGACATAGAAAGGGAGTGGACTGACGATTCTCAGGGGGAAGGGGGTGTGAGGGGTGTGGGAAGAGATTGGACAAAAATCTTACTTCTATGGATGAAGACAGTGGCGGGGGGTAAGGGCATGGGGTGGGGTGGGGAATCAGGTGGAGGGTAGTTATGGGGGAAAAAAAAGAGGAACACCTGTAATAATCTGAACAATAAAGATTTATTTTAAGAAAAAAAAGAAAGAAAGAAAAAGAAAACATTGGCAGTAAACTCTCTGACATTGTTCTTAAAAATATTTTTCTGATATATATTCTTAGACAAGGGAAACAAATAAAAAATGGAACTACATCAAACTAGAAAAGATTTTCACAGTTTGGGGAACCATCAACAAAATGAGAAGACAGCCTACTTAATGAAGGAACATATTCACCAATGACATATCTAATAAGAGGTTAATATCCAAAATTATAAAGATCCCCTATAACTCAACACCAAAAAGATAAACAATCCAATTTAAAAATGGGCAGAGGACATGAATAGATACTTCTCCAAAGAGGACATGCAGATGGCCAGCAGACATATGAAAAGATGCTCAATGTCACTAATCATCAGAGAAATGCAAATTAAAACCACAACATGATTGTTAGAATGACTATCATCAATAAACCCACAAACAGCAATGTTGGCAAAAACTTACAGAAAAGAGCACCTTCATGCACTGTTGGTGGGAAAGCAGATTGGGACAGCCACTGTGGAAAACAGAATGGCTCTTTCTCTGCCATCATGGTGTGTGCATTTGCTTCTCCTTCGCCATGTCTTCCCACAAGACTTTCAGGATCAAGAGGTTCCTGGACAAGAAACAAAAGCAGAATCAGACCATTCCCCAATGGATTCGTATGAAAACTGGTAATAAAGTCAAATACAACTCGAAGAGGAGACATTGGAGAAGAACCAAACTGGGCCTATGAGATATCACACATAAGAGATGGCTCACATATTTATGCTGTATCCGGGTACACTGCACCTTTAAATGATTGAAAAGATCACTACTGTCAGGACAGTTGGGGCATTTTAATTTGAAAATTATTGGATTCATGATTTTGCTCTTTTGATTTATTTTCTGCAGTAGTAGGTGGGTTCAGTAATAAACGTGTGAAACTTTAAAAAAAGAAAAGAAAAGAAAAAAGAAACAGAATGGAGGTTTCTCAAAAATATTTAAAATTAAATCTACCTTATGACCCAGCAACTCTTTTGGTTATATATCCAAATAAATAAAAAAACACTAATTCAAAAAGATATATGCTCCCCTATGTCCTTTGCAGCATTATTTACAATAGCCAATATATGGAAACAGCTTAAATGCCCATCAATAGATGATTGGATAAAGAGGTGGTACATATAGGGTGTCCCCCAAAAAAAGTATACACACACTTTGAATTAGTATAAAGGCAGTGTTTATTAAAATACATTTCATTTTCAAAATTGAGCTATCAGTTGTTAAAGTGTGTATACATTTTGGGGGGACATCCTTATATATAATATTACTCGGCCATTAAAGAATGAAATCTTACCATTGTGACAGCATGCATGGACCTCCAGGGTATTATGCAAAGACAAATACTGCCGGGAGCCAATCCAGCATGTCATGATTACAAGAGTTTTATCAAAAGGTTGATGAAACTTGGGGGCTCAACAAGGGCTGAGTCACATATGTAATTACCTGTTGAAGTGGCTAGAGGGCACTTCCCCAAAACCTGAATAGGATGATTGTCTGCTGCTAGACAGCTCAGGGTGTCTCAATCTACATGTTATTGCCTCCTGTGGGCCAAACACCTGAACAGCTGTAGCCTATTCCCCAATCTGACAATGCTTCTGTACCCTACCCTTTGAAGTGTATTATCTCCGCCTTGCCTTAAGATAAATTGTGTTAATAAAAAGTAAGATTGTCCTGAGACAAGGAGAATCTTTAGCTCCTTCAGCTGAAGCTTCCCTGACCCCCAATGCCTTTCAAAACTATTTTTTCGTCTTTGGACTCCTACTTCATCTATGCATAGCCTTTCTCCAGATTGTTGAACCCCTTCTTAATGCTGGGACAAGAACCCTGGCAAAATACCATATGATTTTACTTATGGTGGAATCTAAAGAACAAAATAAACAAATAAATAAAACAGAAACAGACTCATAAACACAGATAGCAAACTGATGATCACCACATAGGAGGGAGTGGGGGTACTGGGTGAGAAAGGTGAAGGGATTAAGAAGTACAAATTGGTAGTTACAAAATGGTTATGTGGATGCAAAATACAGCATAGGCAATATAGTCAATAATATTGTAATAACTACGTATGGTGCCAGGAGGGTACTAGACTTATCAGAGGATCCTTTCATAAATTATGTAAAGTCATAACTAATTGCTGCACACCTGAAACTGATATAAAATAATATTGAATGTGAACTATAATTGAAAAGTAAATAAATTTTAAAAATTATTCATAAAAAATTCCCAAAACTAAAGGGCATGAATTTTCGGGTTGAAAAGGTGCCTCATAACTGATGAAAATAAATTCACACTAAGACACATACTTACAAATACCAAGTTTAAAGAGGAAATCCAAAAAGGAAAAAAGAGGTCACAACCAATGTATCAGGAATCAGAATGGTTTTGAACATTCACACCAGTACTAAACTCAAGAAGGTACTGGAACAATATGTTTAACTTGTACATTTTTTTTTTAATTACAAATCATAATCCTGTATCAGTTAGGATGAGCTTGGTTATGCTGTGGTAACATACAACTTCCAGATTTCAGATGCTGTATGTCGACCTCAGTTCAGCAGGAGCCAAGCTTGTGGAGTCTCCACCTGTCCTCACAGTAGAAAAGAAAACAGGACA
This sequence comes from Corynorhinus townsendii, assembly GCA_026230045.1. Classification (NCBI taxonomy): domain Eukaryota; kingdom Metazoa; phylum Chordata; class Mammalia; order Chiroptera; family Vespertilionidae; genus Corynorhinus; species Corynorhinus townsendii. The sequence continues at coordinate 82,412,917 of JAPDVU010000008.1, forward strand.
AATCGGTCATCAGCTCTTTAAAAAACTGTCAGGAAGTGGCACACATCACTTCTGCTCACATTTCATTGGCCATGGCTAGTTACATGGACTTGCCTAACTTCAAATAGTCATATAACTGCAACCCTACCATGTACCCCAAAAGAAAAGAACTAGATAAATACATAATTACCAGTTCATCCTTGGGTCAGTAAACATTTAGTTCACTCTTCTTACTAAGTAAGCAACATGTACTCACCCTCTCCCCAAAGGGCAACAACCCAAAATCTCTACCTAATCATAGCAACACACACCAAGTTCAGCACCCTTGGGTGAGGTGTTGTGGTATACACATCAGATCTTGATGTGGCTCTTCTCTTAGCCTGGAGGCCTACCAGCTGAAAATAAGTTTTCTGCTCCATGCACTCAATATGCAGTGATGAAACAGAATAGGATAACCACAGGAAAGAAAGAATGGAAATTGAAGACCCTGTCCACAGCGATTCTGAATCCTCCTGGGTGACAGTTGAGGGCTCCATTCCTGGGAGCAGGGATGTGGCTGGTCTGGGCTTACATTATACTCCCCAGGAATAACTCCTCTGTCCATTACACTCCATTGCTACTGGCTCTTTCCTCTAAGAAATTCTTTCTTTTCCATTTTCTCCTGGGCCATATCTGAATATGCTCTCCTTAAGTGCTGAGCCTCTTTCTTAGAACTTCCTGCTGATAGACAGAGTTGTTTCAGGTTCTTAAATCACCTTTCTCAGTCCAGACTGGTGGTCTTTGGGCAATACAACTCTCTCAATATCTTATCTTTTTACCTATTTGCTTCTGTCAGCAATAAAATTCAGTAACCATGCCCATACTTCTTTGAGAGATATAGAACCCAGAGTTACAGGTCTTTGATTTCTCAAACCCACCTATTCTCTCTTCATCTAAAGATCAGTGTACTTGAGTTTATCAGGATTAAGTGGTAGATCCACAGACTTACTCTCTTTTCCTCGAGATGTCCTAGTAAAGGAATAATTGAGTGTCACATCCTGGGGGCTTTTTAACCTATTCCATTTTTAACAGTGGGCATGAGGACCATGCCCTTATTTTTCTTTAACTTTTTGTTTGTTTGTTAATCCTCACCCAAGAATATTTTCCCATTGATTTTTAGGAAGAGTGGAAGAGAGAGGGAAAGACAGAGAGAAACATCAATGTGAGAGAAACACATCGATTGGTCGCCTCCTGCATGCACCCCAACCAGGGCCTGGGCCAGGGAGGAGCCTACATGCCCTTCACCAGAATTAAACCCGGGACCCTTTGGTCCCCAGACCAATGGTCTATCCAGTGGACCAAATTGGCTACGGCCCATGCCCTTATTTTGACCCTTGCCACAACAATGAATTTTAAGTGGCCTTTTGTTATTCAAAACTCATTTTAATTTTATCTTCTATTATTTGGAGTCTAAAATAAAGTGGCTTTTCCAAATATTTCAAGACTCTGAATTTTTGGGAACTCTCTATTCACTTTCATTCCTGCTTGCATATTGGCCTATTCTCTTCGGAGAACACTTTTTCTTACAATTTTGCCAAGCACAGTAAATAATAACCTAACATATGCTAACAAATTGTTTCCTCATATCTTCATCTTGAGTTTAAATTTTCTTAATAATGGTATCTGATTCCCAGGCAATTTCATTAAATATTTCATACTATCCAATGTAAAATGCAAACATTACAACCTCTAATCAAGCTTCTTACAGCCACTACACAGCTCCTAAGCCAGACCACCTACAATTTTATTAGTACTCTATCTCCAGGAGTCTATCTTGATCTCAGTCAGGATAAGCTAGATTGTGATGTGACAACAAACAATACCTATATACCTAAAACAGTAAAAGTTATATTTCTTGCTACATAGAAGGGAGAGATATGCCCCAAGTCATTCTCCCCCAGGAACCCAGGCTGATGGAGCCTCCAGCATCTCAAATACATCAGTCACAGTAGCAGAGAGGAAACATGATAAGTTATACACCATCTCTTAGAGTCTTCTGCCCATAGAATACCTCCTACTTCTACTCACATTTTGTTGTCTAAAGCAAGTCACACTGCAATGCTAACTGTCATGTGTCCAGAAAAGGAAGAACTATAAATATTCATGAATGGCATTAATGGCTACCATAAATTCTATAACCAGCCAAACTATCATCTGGCATAAAGTATAATCATTAGGACTTTCAATTTTGCAAAATCTCAAAAAAAAAAAGTTTATCTTTCTTCATAAGACTACAGAGCATGTCATCTATCAAAAATAATAATAATAAGAAGAAGAAGAAGAAGAAGAAGAAGTAAGCCAGGAAAGGGGAAGGCATAGACCAAAGGAAATTTCTTGGATGAAGGTAAAAAGATCCTAGAATGCAACTGTGCACAACACATAGAAGATAACCAGTTCAGATTGGAACACTATAAGTCAAGAGGTAGAAATGTCCTCTCCATTACTTTGCATTTATACCACCAATCTGATGAAACTACTGGAGAATGTACTTTACCAAAACAAAGAACGAAAGCAAGACATAAAAAAGATATGAGGTTAGAAACAAAGAATCCGAGAGAGGCAAGGGAAATCAAGAATGGCAGCAAAAGAAATACACAGTATGACTGGGGTGCAGCAAGCCTTGAGAGTGACCAGCTCAAGGAGAAGAAAAGTGGAAGACTTCAAAACATATACCTCAAATTTTTTTAAAATGGAACTACTAGGTTGTCTGATGGGACTGACCTTGTGGTAATCATTTTGACAGGCTGTAGGTGTAGGAAGAATTGGAAAATAGTACACAAAACTAAGAAAATTAAAAATCAAGACAATTATTAACTTCAGGAGAAATGAAAAGAAAGGAAATAATGTAGTATACAATATATATTCTGTTGAGAGAGGGGAAAAAATGGTGGCGGAATAGACAGACGTGTCCCAAGCCTTGTCCCGGAGCAGATAGAAAGAACAGCTGAGGGTCACACAGGGAGTGTCTGTTGGTGAGTTAAGGGACAGCTATACTCCAGGAGAAGGTGTGGGATTGGTGGACAGGGCTCCCCTGACTGGGCATCCCCCACTGCTGCTGGGTTCCCTCCCAGAGCCACCGGCTCTGACAGATGTGGAGACCATGCCATCTTGAAGGGGAAAGTGGATGTTATCAGAAGCCTGAAAATCTACAACTGCGACACCCACCGAATAGCTGTGAACCCCAGAGCACCGGTCCCCAATTGGCACAAACACGCGGATTCAGAGGAGCTCTACACCCCACCATGGAAAGGTCAGATTTCGCCTGGGATAAGGTGAGGTCTCTGGTCCTGGCAGGACAGAGAAACGCACACACTGCAGGAGCTGGAGGACTGGGGGAAGTCTGCGCCTAGAAAAATTTGTGGCTGTTGGGACTGGCGTGATCCGTGAATGTGGAAGGGGGTCCTCAGAGCTGCTAACAGAGGGGATCTCTAAAAAGCAACCCATTTTGATCTGACACAGAAGGACAGCCTAAAAATTTTAAAAGTGTGCCAGCTGCTTGGACACGGGAGGGGGGAGGAATAGGGAGGGGAGGAAGGACTACGCAGACTTTCACGCAGCCCGAGTTTGCACACTTACGCTTTCTCCTCTTTAAATCCCTGTTTATGATTGCTGAGTTCAGTGCATGGGATCACCCAGTTGGGGATACCCTAGGAGACTGCAGGGGAAAGTTGTTTTTCTGGAACCTGGGGATCGGAGTGGGGAGTGACCATTGGAGAACCAGCTCTGGGGCAGCCCACTCCCACAAACCGGTATTGAGTGCCACAAGGAAAGCAGAATTTAAGCACAAGCTGGAGAGGACCTATAGACCCAGAGGTCAATCCAGAAACACTGCACCAGGGGTTGAATCACAAATTGACTCTTGTGTAATCACAAATAAAGGAATACAAAAAGTAAAACACACTGCCTGCTTAAAAATAAGGACTGGCTTACAACACTGAGGAGCAGTGGAACGCAGGGAACTGTAATATTGTCCTGACTGGGAAACAGGCGTGCCAAACAGAACAATAGAGGAAATGAATGACCTTCACTATTGCACATTTTTATTTCTATTTTTTTTTTTCATCTTTAACTTAAGAAACTAATTTTTTTCTTTTTTCCTCCCTTGATGTTATCTTTTTAATTATTACTTTTTTATTTTCAATCAGTATTATTAATACTACTATTTTACCTTTTTTTAAAAAAAGTGTCATTTTATTTTCTCTTTATTTGACTTTGAGATTAGTGTTCTACATTTTATTTTCATCTTTCCTTTAGCATCATTCTACTCTATCTCAACTCTACCCTTATACCATCACTCTCTTCCTAACTTTTCCCCTTTTGTTGTCCTGTTTCTCTTACCCTTCACCTGCTTTAGATTTTCCCCATTCTTTCTTTTTACCCACAGTTAAAATTTCACCCTACTTATATATCTAATTACCAATCCCCTGCTCCGAGTTCATACACGCCTCTCTCTTCTCTGTCTTCACTATCCAAAAAATTGTTTATCTCCCTGTCCTTTTGTTGCTGTTTGCTTGAATGTTGATTATATCGATTTTTATGCATGTTTGTGAGATTATTTTGCTTATTCTTTTTTTGTTGTTGTTTTGTTTTTTTGTTTGCTTTATTTTTGTTTGGTTTTAACTTCTGTTTTCCCTCTCCTTGCTTGATATTAGCTGTTGTTTGTAGTTTGTATTCATCTCCAGGTACTTGTTGCTGGCATTTTCTGGGATTAGTGGATGCTCTATTGGAATTTTCTCCCCATATATATAGTTTGTTCCGCTTTTCTTTCTTTTCTCTCTTACTTTTTTTTTTCCTTTTCCCAATTTCATTTTGGCACTCCTTTCTTTTTTTATTATTTTTTCCTCTTCTTCTTTCTCTCCTATCCCCTAATTTGCCTTTCTCTGGTGTTCACCTCTATTTGGGGTTATTAGTATCATGAATACAATTCTGTTTAGTGCCATGTGTGCGGTACTTGGTTGTGTTGTATTTTGTGCCTTTAAATCAACGCAGGAGCGAGAGAACTACATAACCAGACATCTGGAGAAGAGAGACCATGGGGAGACAAAGAAACAGCCCGCATATGAAAGAAAAGCAGGCATCACCAGAAAAGGAAGTAAATGAAATGGAGGCAAGCAACCTGTCAGAAAAGAATTCAGAGAAATAGTCATAAGGTAGCTGAAAAGAATGGAAGACAAATTCGACAATATGACTAAGAACCAAGAGGAAATGAAGAAGAACCAAGAAGAAATGAAAAATGACATTACTGCTGTAAAGAACTCAATAGAAAGCATCAAGAGTAGACTAGAAGAAGCAGAGGATCGCATCAGTGAGCTATAAGATAAGGTAGGAAGAAATACCCAAGTAGAGCAGCTTCTAGAAAAAAAAATAAAAAGCAGAAGGAGAGCCTAAGGGAACTTTGGGACAACACAAAACAAAACAACATCCACATAATAGGGGTTCCAGAAGGAGAGGAAACTGAGCAAGAAATAGAAAACCTGTTTGAAGAAATAATGACAGAAAACTTCCCTGATATAGGGAAGAAAAAACCCATACAAATCCATGAAGCTCACAGAGTCCCAAGCAAAATGAACCCCAAAAGACCGACGACAAGGCACATTATAATTAAATTGGCAAACACCAACGACAAAGTAAGAATCTTAAAAGCGGCCAGAGAATGACAGAAAGTTACATACAAAGGAACCCCCATGAGACTAGCAACTGATTTCTCAACAGAAACTCATCAGGCCAGAAGGGAATGGAATGAAATATACAAAGTCATGCAAAGGAAGGGTCTGAATCCAAGAATACTGTACCCAGCAAGGCTATCAATCAAAATTGAAGGCGAAATCAGGAGTTTCACAGACAAAAAAGGACTAAGGGAATTTATTAACACCAAACCAGAAATGCAAGAAATGCTAAAGGGTCTGCTGTAAAAAAAAAAAAAAAAAAGAAAAAGAAATAGGAAGTGAAGAAGGAACACAGGGGTAAAGAATAAAAATGGCAACAAATAAGTACCTATTAATAATAACTTTAAATGTAAATGGATTAAATGCCCCAATCAAAAGACATAAGGTAATGGATTGGATAAGAAAACATGACCCATATATCTGCTGTCTACAAGAAACCCACCTCAGAAAAAAAGGTGAAGGGATGGAAAAAGGTTGTCCAGGCGAATGGAAATGAAAAACAAGCTAGGGTAGCAATACTTACATCTGAAAAATTAGATCTCAAAGTGAATGACATAACAAGAGATAAGGAAGGCCACTTCATAATAATAAAGGGAGCAATCCAACAAGAAGAAATAACTCTGGTAAACATATATGCACCCAATATAGGAGCACCCAAATACATAAAAAAATTCCTGGAGGATATCAAGGGAGAGATCAAGAGCAATACAATCATAGTAGGAGACTTTAATACCCCACTATCACCATTGGACAAATCCTCTAAACAAAAAATCAGCAAAGAAACAACAATCCTAAATGACTCGCTAGACCAGATGGAATTAATTGACATCTTCAGAACATCTCATCCCAAAGCCACAGAATATACATTCTTCTCAAGTTCACATGGATCATTTTCAAAGATAGGTCATACGCTTGGGACATAGGCAAAGTCTCTTCAAATTCAAGAAGATAGAAATCATATCAAGCATCTTCTCAGATCACAGGGGCATAAAACTGGAAATCAACTACAATAAAAACAATCCAAAAAAATCAAACACATGGAGACTAAACAGCATGCTATTAAACAATGACTGTGTTACCAGAGAGATCAAGGAAGAAATAAAAAACATCATGGCAACAAATGACAATGAAAACACAACAATCCAAAATCTATGGGACACAGCGAAAGCAGTCTTGTGAGGGAAGTTCATAGCTCTACAGGCCTACCTCAAAAAACAAGAAACAATGGTAATAAATTACCTTACCCTGCAACTCAAAGAGTTAGAAAGAGAGCAACAAGAAGAGCCCAGTGTAAGCGGAAGGAAGGAAATAATAAAGATCAGAGCGGAGATAAATGACATAGAGACCAAAGAAACAATACAAAAGATCAACAAAACCAAGAGCTGGTTCTTTGAAAGGATAAACAAGATTGATGAACTTCTAGCCAGGCTCACCAAGAAGCAAAGAGAGAGGACCCAAATAAACAAAATCAGAAGTGAAAGAGGTGAAATAACAACAGACCCCACCGAAATACAAAGGATTGTTAAAAAAATACTATGAACAACTCTATTCCAACAAACAACTCTATTCCAACTCTATTCCTCCATGTCCTGGAGGAAATGGACATATTCCTAGAAAAATATAACCTTCCAAAACTCAATCAGGAAGAGTCTAAACATCTCAAGAGGCCAATAACTATGGTAGAAATTGAAGCAGTCATTAAAAAGCTTCCAGCAAACAAAAGCACAGGGCCAGATGGCTTCACAGGAGAGTTTTACCAAACATTCAAGGAAGAACTAAAACCTATCCTCCTCAGACTATTCCAAAAAATTCAAGAGGAAGGAACACTTCCAAGCTCCTTCTATGAAGCCAGCATCACCCTAATACCAAAACCTAATAAAGACAACACAATGAAAGAGAATTACAGGCCAATATCCCTCATGAATATAGGTGCCAAAATCCTCAACAAAATTCTAGCAAATTGCATCCAGCACTACATCAGAAAGATCATACACCATGACCAAGTAGGATTTATCCCAGGAATGCAAGGATGGTACAATATCCACAAATCAATAAACATGATACATCATATAAACAAATTGATAGATAAAAATCACATAGTCATATCAATTGATGCAGAAAAAGCATTTGACAAAATCCAACACCTTTTCTTGATAAAAACTCTCAACAAGGTGGGAATAGAAGGATCATACCTCAACATAATAAAAGCTATATATGATAAACCCACAGCTAACATCATACTCAATGGGCAAAAACTAAAACCAATTCCCATAAGAACAGGAACAAGACAGGGATGCCCACTCTCACCACTCCTGTTTGACATAGTACTGGAAGTATTAGCCATTGCAATTAGGCAAGAAGAAGAAATAAAAGGCATCCAAATTGGAAAAGAAGAAGTAAAGCTGTCCTTACTTGTAGATGACATGATATTGTACATAAAATACCTGAAAGATTCCATCAAAAAACTAATACTTAATAAATGAATTTGGCAATGTAGCAGGATACAAAATTAATGCCAACTGGAGAAGAAACCCGAGTTCCCTGAGATATGTGATCAGCACCGGGACCCCGCCAGCAGGCCAGGGGATCCCAAGGCAGGTGCTGGGTGTGGAGGCCATGGGGGCATAGGCTACCAAGGAGACAGAACTGAACCTCACACCACCCTTCTTGGCCCCAGGGGATGGCTGGTTAGCCAGAGATGGGTAAGATTCCTCAAGGAAGGAACAACCTAAGACAGGCACAGTCGCAGAGGGGCCATCAGGAGAGAACTTGGGGGGGCAACAGAAGTGGGGCACAGACCCTCACCCCCCAACATTGCAGGGGCTTGATCTCTCACCCCTTCTGAAGGAGGTCTCCTGCCCCCATGGCTGCTTCATGCTTCCCACACCCAGCTCAGATCGGGACCCAGGCAACAGAAAGAGACTTGGCCCAGCTCACATGGAGATACAGGTGACAGACAAGAGACTTGGCCGACAGCAGCTGTCCTATATCTAAATTCAGCCTAGCATCACGAATGCTCAGGGCCCACTCAAGAATGCAAATAATCCTTCCCACTAATATATAGAGGGTAAACTAAGATTGTTGGTAGAATATTAAATTTGACAGTAAAATAGTAATCAAGTTTTCAGATTAATTTAAATAGGCTAATTGAAATAAGTGAATATTCAAGTAAATTTAATTGTACTGGACAAAAAGCTGTTCTTAAAGTAATAACTAAAATTTCTATTGGTAGTTCATCTCATGGTAAAATTCCTGAACATGCAATGAACCTAAAGCAGTCATATTTTGGGGCAAAAAAAAAATTAAATTTGAAGTTATCAAGACTGCATTATAAAATTTACAAAAACCTCCATTATTGAAAAAAAGGGGGGGGAGTAGTAGGGTAATATCATGTAAGGAAAAATATCCTATAAGTAAATTACATCTAGAAAATTTTTACTTTACAAAATTAATTTTCATTTGTAATGCTAGCAGCAAGACGGCCATGAAAAACACACATGGTGTCTAAATAAGACAAAGGAAAATCATTTGGGCAAAAATAAAAAGGATCCCAAATCAATTATATAGAAAAGATTCCTTTATTAACTTGTGGTTGAGAATATGTTTGTATATTTTCAGAAAACAACTCCAAGACCAGGTGGATTCCTGCAACAGAGAGGAATTGACAGGTCTGCTCCAACCACGAAGACAAGAGGAAAAACAGTCCAGAGATGGAAGACGCTGACAACGCCTTGCCACGCGAGCAGTCAGCAGCTGTGCATCGCTGCAGGTTGCCTAGGACCAAACCAGAGAGGGTCAGACCTGCATTGCCACCATGTGCCCACCATCCAGATATTTGCTGACATGTACACGTAAGGAACTGTTAGACATTGAAACGAGGACTCAGAACTGTTGGACATTGCAATGGGGACTCAAACATTTTTTTGTTTTGTTTTGTTTTGTTATTATATGTTTATTTCTAGTCTGCAAAGGCAAAACTTTTGAAAGGAAAAAAATGGTGGGAAAAAGATACAGAGGCAAAGAAGCATTGAACAGACTGTCAAACTACATTGGGAAGACATGTGAGGTTGGGCGAGGGGGGCTGTAAGAGACCAACCGAAGGACTTGTATGTATGCATATAAGCACAACCAATGGATACAAGACACTGGGGGGAGGGGGGAGGGCGGGCAGGTGAAGGCATGTACTGGGGGGTAGGGGAGGTCAATGGGGGGGGAGGAGACATATGTACTACTATTTGTAATACTTAAAACAATAAAAAAATTAATGTAAAAAAACAAACAAAATTAATGCCAAGAAATCTATGGCATTTCCATACACCAATAATGAACTTACAGAAAGAGAGACTTAAAAAGCAATCTCATTTACCATCGCACCAAAAAAATTAAGATACCTAGGAATAAAGGAGGTAAAAGACCTCCTTTAACTAAGGAGGTAAAAGACCTATACGTGGAAAACTACAGGACATTAAAAAAAGAGATAGAAGAAGACTTAAACAGATGAAAGAACATACCATGTTCATGGATTGGGAGAATCAACATCATTAAAATGTCTATACTACCCAAAACAATCTATAGATTCAATGCACTCCCCATTAAAATACCAATGGCATATTTCACAGACCTAGAAATAATTCTTCAAAAATTCATCTGGAATTAAAAAAACACCCCGAATAGCCACAGCAATCCTGAGAAAGAAGAACAAAGTAGGTGGGATCTCAATGCCAGATTTCAAGCTGTATTACAAAGCCACTGTTCTCAAAATTGCCTGGTGCTGGCACAAGAACAGACATATAGATCAATGGAATAGAATAGAGAATCCAGATATCTACCCAAACCACTATGCTCAATTAATATTTGACAAAGGAGGTATGAACATACAATGGAGTCAAGACAGTCTCTCCAATAAATGGTGTTGGAAAAATTGGACAGATACATGCAAAAAAAATGAAACTAAACCACCATCTTACACCATACACAAAAATAAACTCAAAATGGACCAAGGACTTAAACATATGACGAGAAACCATAAAAATACTAGAGGAACCCACAGCCAGAAAAATATCTGACATATGCCAAAGCAATTTCTTCACTGATACTGCTCCTACGGCAATGGAAACTAAAGAGAAAATAAACAAATGGGACTACATCAAAATTAAAAGCTTCTACATAGAAAGGAGACCATCAATAAAACAACAAGAAAGCCCACTGCATGGGAGAACATATTTGCCAATGATATCAACGATAAGGGTTTAATCTCCAACATTTACAGGGAACTCATGCAGCTTAACAAAAAGAAGATAAACAACCCAGTCAAAAAATGGGCAACTGATCTAAATAGATACTTTTCGAAAGAAGACAGAAGGAAGGCCAAGAGACATGAAAACCTGCTCAAAGTCACTAATCATCAGAGAGATGCAAATCAAAACGACAATGCGGTACCACCTCACACCTGTCAGAATGGCTATTACCAACAAGTCAACAAATGACAAGTGCAAGTGAGGATGTGGAGAAAAAGGAACCCTCGTGCACTGCTGGTGGGAATGCAGACTGGTGCAGCCACTGTGGAGAACAGTATGGGGTTTCCTCAAAAAACTAAAAATGGAACTCCCATTTGACCCAGTGATCCCACTTCTAGGAATATATCCCAAGAAACTAGAAACACGAATCAGAAAGGATATATGCACCCCTATGTTCATAGCAGCACAATTCACCATAGCTAAGATTTGGAAACAGCCTAAGTGCCCATCAGCAGATGAGTGGATTAAAAAACTGTGGTACATCTACCCAATGGAATACTATGCTGCTGTAAAAAAGAAAGAACTCCTATCATTTGCAGCAGCATGGATGGACCTGGAGAGCATTATGCTAAGCAAAATAAGCCAGTCGGAGAAAGATAAATATCACATGATCTCACTCATATGTGAAATCTAATGAACATTATAACCTGATGAACAAAAATAGATCCAGAGACAGAGAAACGTTAATCAGAACTTCAAACCTCAGGGAAGGTGGGGAAGGGAGGGGGTAAGGGGAGGAGATCAACCAAAGGACTTATATGCATGCATGTAAGCCAAATCAATGGACACAGACAACAGGGGGGTGGGGGCATGAACAGGAAGTGGGGGGTAATGGGGGAATAAGGACACATATGTAATACCTTAATCAATAAAGAAATTAAAAAATATATATATTCTGTTATAACTCATAGTATTTATAATATTTCATTATGAATATTTGCATAGGCATAACAATGCAAATATTTAATGTTTGTATATTTAAATTTTTATTATAAGCCATTTGATATCATTTGATTTTGTAAAATGTGCATATTGCCTTTAAGAAAAATAAAATTTAAAAAAAACAACTTGTAGCCCCAGCTGGTTTGGCTCAGTATCTAGCCCGTGGACTAAAGGGTCACAGGTTCGATTCCGGCCAAGGACACAAATCTTGGTTGCAAGCTCAATCCCTAGCCCTGGTTGGGGCATGTACAGGAGGCAACTAACTCATGTGTCTCTCTCATATCCATGTTTCTCTCTCTCTGTCTCTCCCCCTTCCTTCCACTCTCTTTAAAAATCAATGGAAAAAATATCCTCAGGTAAGGATTAACAAAAAATAAACAAATAAAAAAACTTGTAGGTGATTCTTATGTTCAGGCAAATTTTAAAACAACTGGGACAATCCCCTTATTCCATGCATCATTGAAAACTATACAGCATTCCTGCTAAGTAGTTGTCCAACTTTGATCTGAATATCTCCACAATTCACTACATGAAATTGTACCTCTACTTCTTTACAGCCCTTATTCTTATATCAGTTATGAATATTACATGGTAAAATTACATAGATACTGTGAGCCTATACTGGCCCAGTCCACTTCTAGAGACAAAAGTAATTGGAGAAGAGAAAGATGGTGGTATAGGTTAACACAGTACTCACATCTTCCACAACCACATCAAAATTACAACTAAACTACAGAACAACCATCATTCAGAGCTGTATGAAATCTGGCTGAATGCAGTCCTACAACTAGCAAATTAAAGGGTAAAGTACATTGAGACTGGTAAGAGGGGTGGAGGCATGGGACAGGCTGGTTTGACATCCACGTGTGGCATTTTTTTTTAACCAGGAGGCGTATCTTGGCTGTGGAGGTCCCCATTGAGGAGCAAGTGGTCCCAGTCCCACACCAGACCCCTCAGCCCAGGGATCCAGTCCTGGGAAGAGAAGTCCCTATAACTTCAGGCTGTAAAAACCAGTGAAGATTGTGTGGGGATTATGGCTCAGTGACACCCCCAGGCAGTTCCTCTTAAAGGGCCCATGCACAGACTTACTCACTCTGAGCTCCAGAGCTGGTGCAGCAGCTTGAAAGGATCCAGGGATATATGGGGAGGAACAAAATTGTCTGGCATCAGCCAAAGGGCTGGGGGGAAGCTTTCTCCCAGACAAAAGTGCTGGTACATGCTATTGTTCCTATGCTGAAACCTCTCATCACAGAGCCGACAAGCAGGTGCCATATCTGAGTCTCCATCAACCCAGGAGAGATTGTTCACCCCGCCCTGATGATCCCTTGAAACCCTACCCTACCCAACTTGCAAGCCCACCCACGCTGTTTGTAGTGGCTTTTCCATATGAATGATCTGTCCTTGCTCAATCTTTAAACTTTCCTAAAATCTCTCAAACAAGTAGCATCTTGCCTCTTCATGCTCCATACCTCTCAAAAAGTGGCCCCAGGCCTGGCACTAGCAGCAGCCTGCCTTGATTCACAGCTTGGCCTCTCCTGGACACCTCCAAGCCCAACAAAATAGCAGCCATCTGCAGATCACTCTTTAGCTCATACCAGGAGGCTCCATGCAGGGCACAGGCAGTAGCTGACTTTGCACCTCCTGGGAGGCCCCAGAGACAGTGCACTCAGTGGTCAGCTTCAGACCATGCCAGATTACAACCCTACCACCTCCCTGAGTGATACACTCAAGAGGCAGACTCAGTGAGCACCAAAGCCCCACTGGAGCAAGTCCTGCTCCATAGGGTGTCTCCTTCACAGCAGCTCTTCCACTTTAGTCACAGCTGGTCCTCACAGCCAATTGGCCTGGGGATCAACTCCTCACAGTGACACCAACATCAATCAAGGCTCAACTACAATGAAACTATGCACACAGCCCACACAGGGGCACACCTAGAGTTCCCAGCTCAGGTGACTGTGGAGGCTGAGCCACTGGGCGCTACAGGACACCTACTACACAAGGTCACTCTACCAATTCCAGGAGATATAGCAGCTCTACCTATTACATAGAAACAAACACAGGGAAGCAGCCAAAATGTGGAGACAATAAAACATGTGAAAGAACAGAAAAAAATGAAAGAACAGAAAAAATCTCTAGAAAAAGAACTAAATGAAATGGAAGCAAGCAACTTTTGGTTTCATTGATTTTTCTATTGCTTTTTCATTCTCTATTTAGGTTATCTCTGCTTTAATCACTTATTTCCTTCCTTCTGCTAATTTTGAGCTTACTTTGTTCTTCAGTTTCTAGTTCCTAAAGTTTTAAAGTTAGGTTGTTGATTTGAGATGTTTCTTGTTTTTTAAAATAAACATTTATAATTATAAATTTCCCTGTTGTCACCACTTTCACTGTTTCCCATAATTTTTGGTATATTTTGTTTTTATTTTGTTATTTAAGTATTTTCAAATTTCATTTGTTATTTATTCTTTGATTTCTTGGTTATTCAAAAGTTTATTGTTTAATTTCCATATTTTTTAATTTTCCAGTTTCCTTCTGTGATCAGAGAAGTTAACTTGTATGATATCTATCTTTTTAAATATGAAGAGACTAAATTTGTAGCCCAACATACAGTCTATCCTGGAAAATGTCCATGTGCATTTGAGACGAATGTGTATGTAGTTATTGTTAGGTAGAGCATTCTGTATTTGTCTGTTACATCTAGTTAATTAGGTTAAGTCCTCTATTTCCTTACTGCTGTCTGGTTGCTCTATTCATTATTGTGAGTGAAATATTGAAATCTCTATTATTGTACACTTCTATTTCTCCCTTCAATTCTGTTAGTTTTCTTACATATATTTAATGCCCTGTCATTAGGTGTATAAATGTTTATAATTGTTATATATTCTTGCTGTATTGCACCTTTTGTTAATATATAATGTCTCTTAGCTTTTGTTCATCTTAGAATGTTTTCATTTATTCCTCATTTTTTTAAGGACAGTTTGTTAGATATAGGAATCTCGCCTTTTTTTCTTTTATAGCACTTTGAATATCTTGGCCCACTATCATTTCACATCCAAAGTTTCTGATAATAAATCTGCTAATAGTCTTATTAAGAATCCTTTGTATGTGACTATTTGCTTCTCTCTTGCTGCTCTCAAGATTCTCTCTTTATCTTTGACTTTTGAAAGTTTGATTATAATGTGCCTCAGTGTAGGCCTTTGGAGTTCATCTTACTTGAAGTTTGTTAAGCTTCTTGGATGTTTATATTCATATCCTTCAACAAATTTGGCAAGTTTGAAGCCATTATTCTCCAAACATTCTCTCTGCCATTTCCTCTCTCTTTTCTCTTTCTGGGAATCCCACAATGCTTATTTGGTCCTCTCAGGGATATCCCACAGGTTTCTTGGTTTCTGTTCACTTTTCCTCACTCTTTTTTCTTTCTGTTCCTCAAACTCAATAATTCCCATTGTTCTATCTCTAAGTTCACTGATTCTTTCTTCTGCCTGCTAAAATCTGTCTTTGAATCCCTCTAATGATTTTTTAATGTCAAATATTACTTTTCAGGCCCAAATGTTCTTTTTTGTTTCTTTCTAGGTTTTCTGTCTCTTTATTCATATTTCCATACTGTTCATACATCATTTTCTTGACTTTCTCCACATCTTCCTTTGGTTCTTTGAACATCACAAAGACAGTTGTTTTAAAGTTGTTGTCTAGTATATCTGCCATCAGGTCTTTTTCAGGGAAATTTTATTTGACTTACTTTTTTCCTTTGAATAGGCCATACCTTCTTATTTCTTTGTATGTCTTGTGATTTTGTTGTTGTTAGTGAACACTGGACATTTGACTCTAATAATGTGGTAAATATGGAAATCATATTCTCCCCCTCCCCCAGGGTTTACTGGGTTTTATTACTTTATTGAGGTTGTTTTGGTTTTTGTTTTTTATTACTCTAGGCCAGTGGTTGGCAAACTGCGGCTTGCAAGCCACATGTGGCTCACAAGCCGTGGTTTGCCACTCTGTTGACTAATGAGTTTGCCGCTCTGTTGACTAATGAGTTTGCTGACCACTGGGATAGGGGCTTAATCACAAGGAACAACAACAGCCTGTAATTATTGGAATCAAGAGTCTAGGTCAGTGGTCGACAAACTCATTAATCAACAGAGTGGCAAACCACGCAGTTTGCTGACCACTGCTCTAGACTGCCTCTGTGCTGAGGATCACCTGAGTTGTAAACTTAAGGTCTTCTCAGGTATTTTCTGAGCCTTTAGCTGGTCGCTTTCCAACTCGCCCCATATGTGAAGTTGTTATTGAATGTCCTAGTTTTTAATGTCAGCCTCCCAAAAGGGGGAAAATAGCAAAAATGCAGAGTCAAAAAAGAGCATGCTGGCCCTTTATATCCCCTGGAAGTCATTTCAACTAGAGGGGAAGGATATTGAAAACAATAGGGAAGATACAAAAACAATGGCCACCTGATCCATTGTCTGCACTTCTGTGATCAGCAGCAGCAATCATAGATCAGAGCACAGATCCCCAGTGTTTAGAAAACAGAGTCCATTTTGCCCACCCTGATTCCTGCCAGCTGTGTGTAAGCTGCTCCTGGAACACATGCACGGTTGCCTGAGAGGTGGGCAGGGGATAGGGGGCTAACTGCTACCATGCTAGGAGCCAAAATTGATCAAAATTAACCATCCAAGTCTTCCCCTGGAAGTTGCAAGCCTTCAACAGACTCCAGAGTTCTAAACAGTTACTCCACATCAGAAAGATTTTCATGGCCCTGCAACGTTTTCTAGGTGGGGAGACAGATTTCCTGGGCTTCCTCCTCAGCCACCTTCCCAGAATCCTTTCTGTATTCATTGTTTTTTATTACTAACAGGACCACCCTGAGGCAGACAAAGCTCAATTATCCTCTTTTGCAAATGAAGAACTAAATGCCAAAGAGCTGAGGTGATTTGCCCAATACCACACCCCTCACAAAGGCCATCCTGACTTCTCCCTGGAACATTGCACTGTCTCTCAACTGTGGCACCCCAAGCATTCCCCCATGTATATAGGGATGCTGGGATGAACACCCAGCCTCTGTCTCTCGCTCCTCAACTCTCAATCTCCTTGTCTTGGTCTCCCTCTCCTTCACCAGGGCACCTAGTAGTATAAAGGGTAAGACAGACATGATGGGTTTGAATCACACTCACGGGCTATGTGAGTTGGGCAAGGTCCATAACCTCTGTGAACCTCAGTTTCCTCAACTCTCAGGCAGGAATCAAACAGCATTCGCCTCAGGGGGTTATTGTAAGGGTTTAGCACTGGCCTCACACATGTCAGCTCTGGTTCTCTGCTCTTTACTATTTCTCAAACACATGGCGTCTTTGTGTTTCTCTGTCTTGGCGTCTCTTACTCTTTCTCCCTCTATTGCTCTGTCTGCCTGTTTCCCAAACAAGTTGCAGTCCCTTCGACATGCTGGGCCAGCCTGTGAGACCTGGGTGGGGCCGGGCTCAGACGCCATCCATGTTCTGCCTAGATCAGGAACAGAACTCGTTTCAGGGAAGGGCCATATGTATGTGCACATTCCTACCGTCAGGCAAGGTTTGCAAAAAAAAGCTGGGGGAGGGGGACAGCGCGGAGAGGCGGAGGCTGGGTTGTGAGGGCAGCTCCGGGAGGCTGAGGTGAAGAGCTGGGGTCCCAGCCCAGGTGAGAAGAAAGCAGGTGGGAGGGGAGTGACCAGCACCCAGGCACCCAGGGCACCACCCTCAGGGAGCAAAGAGGGTACCGTTAGTCCCCTGGCCATTGTCCAAGTGTCAGTGCAGCCCCGCAGATACCTACTGAGTTGTCTCCTGTGCCAGGCTGGTACCCAAGTGGAAGGACAGGGGCTCCCCCTTGCCTGGCTGCCAGCATCTTGTGGGGGCAGCCCCTGTCCTTCCTCAGATGCCTGCAGAGGCTGCACTGAAGGGAAGACCCTATGGTCTCAGCACCCTGGGATGTGGAAGAAGTGAGGATTGGCCTCAGAGATGTAGGTATGGATGAATGCACAGCCACTCGCTAGTCAAGTGATCTAGAAATCATGCAATCTCTCCGCTCCCCCATTTCCTCATCCTAAAGATGGAATAACCATCGGGGCCCCGCTGGGTTGCTATGGAAATTAAAGTTGGAGATAACAGTTAAGAAGGCATTTGGTCAGCTCCCAGGTGCTCTCCGGGGCTGGATGTTATTACTGACACAGGCTGGGTGGCTGAGCTCCCACAGTGACCCTCTGGATGGCCATTCCACCCTCCTTTCCTGCCGACCCTGTCACATGGTACCCATGACCCAGGTGACACAGGAAGACAGACACACTACCACACTGTCTGACAACACAGCCCAGCTACACCACTAATGGATCTCGAGCTGTTCTGCTTCTGAGGCTTGGGTTCTTCTTTATACCCAAAGGGTTGGGCCAAATTTAAATCCTCAGGAGTTTTGTGAGTCCAATGACTCTGCATGGGTGGCTTGAAATCAGCCACGGTGGTAGTATTTGCATCAGAGAAATCAGCAAACACTGTACATTAGGGTACCACTGCTTGGGCCAACATCCCAGAAACTCCTTCCAGGGCTGGCCAGGAGTGCAGCAGCTGCCCAAACCGATTGCCCAGCTCACAGCATCCGCCTGCTCCCCCGGGGCCTCGCCCCTGATAAACATGGATGCACACCTGGCCGGAGGTAGGATTCCAACCAGGCAGTCTGATACCAAAGCCCATGACACTGGCCACCAGCTGTGTGGTCTTCCACAAAGACCTTTAATGTTCACAACACTTTTTTGTAAAAGGCACTAAAATAAATATTGTAGATATTAAACGTTTAAACAAAGTGTCTTTTCCCCATCCATGGCTTCAACATGTCTGGAGACTTTTCATCCTTGCTCCTTGCCTTGGGATTGAAGAGCTCAGGCACCCGTAGGCCCTAACTCAGACAAGGTATAGAACAGACACCCCCATACCCAGCACAGGGAACCCCAAGCCTGGACCCTAGCCTCCCTCACCAGCATCTCCCATCCCTGCCTGGGACCTGGCTTTCAGGATCCAAACGTGGGCTGTGACTTCCCTCTAGTGGCCATGATGATAACTGCAACCGACACATCCACATCCGCCCAGGTCAGGTGCAGAACTTTACAGGCAGTCCTCGAGTTACCTCGGACTCAAGGTAAGTTGTTTCGTGGTTACATCGCCATCTCCCATTTATTTATAAAAAATAAAATGAAATAAAATTTTTTAAAAGTGCCGTCATTTCGACGTACATACATAATACATATGTGCTTTATGTTTTTTATTATTTATTTACCACAAGTAAAGGTCAGGAATTGTTATCTTTTAAAATTTTTTTACTGTTTCACTTCATTACTGCTGTGTATGTGCTCCATGTGAGTGACGGAGGTGCTTATGTAGGTGGGTTCCGACTTAAGGCGAAAATCGTGTTACGTTGCCCCATAGGAATGGATCTCCAACATAAGCCAAGGGCCTACTGTACTTAGCTCCAGATCAAGCAGGAAACTGTCCCTGTTGAGCACATCTACCGTGACAGCGCCAGACCCCTGAACACTGAGACGTTACCCAGGTATGGGAGCTGGAAGACCTGGATGCTGTGGCCCCTGTTAACGTAAAAATACATTAAAACCTGTAAAGAATTTTGTGAGTTTATTTGAACCAAACTGTCGACATATGTCAGGAAGCAGAACCTCAACGGATTGAGATAATGCTCGGGAGAATGGAGGGCTACATCTTTATTTACTGGTATACATTGCAATCAAAGGAAGGGATGTAGGTAGGTTACATGAAGTCCATTGGTGATAAACTAGAGAGGCAGGAGAAAGTAAAGGGGGGCGGGGGATAACCCTGGGATTGGATAAAAAGCAAAATGATGGACACATACTTAGGTAGGTGCCAGAACAATTAACATGATAATGAAGGAATCTGTGGTCTCTGCCCTGGCGCCCAGCACATTTGGTTGTGCCCCAGGGGCTCCAAAAAAAGGGAAGTTACAAGCTACCCAGACATTTCAAGGGTGTGTTGTCATAGATGCAAAAAGACAGATAGGCTCAGTTAAAGTAAAGGTTGACCTTGTCAGTGAAGATACCGGCCTAGAATGTAGCTGCCCACTATAACTGTTTTTAGTTAAAGTTTAATTTCAGACCATCCTTTGTGGTTACTTTAGGTCTCCGAGTCTGCAAGAATGCCATGCAGGCTTCCCCTGGGCTTGTCAGGTTAGCATGTGGCCCCTTTTGTCCACATCCCAAAACCCAAACCATGCCAGGCTCCCACTCACCCGCTTCACCACCTCTGCCTCCCATCCCTTCCCAGCTGATGGGGGCATTCGAAGTCTGGAGGAAGGCTCTCCTAGCAGGCAGCATTCTGACCCTGGGGCAATCTCTGGGCCCTGTGTGAGTGTCCACAGCATTCCCCAACCATGGCCTGTGTCCCTCTGAAATGCTGCAAGCCACTCCTGTCCTTGGGCAGACACAACTGCCCATTGAAACTCTGCCCATCTGTTAGCACTCCCTTCAGGAAGCCTCTGCGCCCACCCGTCCTCCCCACCCCCTCCCCTTAGCTGACAGTCTCCCCTGCCCTGGGATCCTGCAGCAAATTCCATGGACCCCCTGCAGGCCCAGGCTGCTGCTCAGGACCAGCCTTTCCTCCTCTCAGACAGCTGGGAGCCCACAGGCAGGGTGGAGTCCGGTGTGGCTGTAACCCAGGCCTGTGGGGAAGGGCTGGCTCCCAGGTGGCAGAAGCCTCCATCTCTGACTTATCTTGGCCCTGAGGTCAGAGAGAAGACAGTGCCTCCGAGTTGCCCTCAAGTCTGAGGCAGGTGGGTGGAAACCCAGAACCTGCCAGCCCTAGCCCAGCCCCAGTCAAGGCAGCAGGGACTTTCCCACCTCAGAATCAGGCTGCCACCCAGGATATGGGCCCTCCCTGGCTAGCCAGAGGGCACCCCAGAGGCACACCCAATCCTGCCCCCAGCCCACCTCCAGGCCTGAGTGCAGTGCAGCCTGCGGGCCTTCAGGAGCAATTCCCAGTGCCCATTACATTCCCATTCAGAGAACTTGCTAGCACAGAGCCAGCGTCTGGGACACGGGACGCTGGTGAAAGACACAAATCACAGCCCAGCAGCAGGCCAAGCACTGACATTCACCAGTGTCTCATTTACAGGCCACCTTGCCAGCCACTGGGCCTCACTATCTCGGCCACAGGTTGGCCCCCAGGTGCTCCTTTGGCTCCCAGAAGCTCTGGGGTGGTGGGTGGTGGGTGGTGGAGCGCACTCAGCCCAGCCAGCAGGCCAGGGGGGGCCGATTCCAACCCACATGGGTGAGCTCCACAGCTCCCACTCCCGTCCACTGGAGAAGCCAATGACCCAGAGGCCCTGGGTTCCCCAGGGCTGCACCCGCCTCTGCCTGAGTAAGATGTCCAGTCCAGGCACTGGGCCAAAGGGGCCAGGCAGCCCTGCTGGGATTCTGACCTGGACCAAGGGAGCGAGCTCTGTACCCGCTCATACATGCTCACACCCTCCACAGCTCACACTCTACACAACTCACACCCTCACATAGCTCACACACTACACAGCTCACACCTTACACAGCTCACACCCTCATATAGATCACACCCTCCACAGCTCACACTCTAAACAGCTCACACCCTCACATAGATCATACCCTCCACAGATCAAACCCTGCACAGTTCACACGCTACACAGCTCACACCCACAAATAGATCACACTCTCCACAGCTCACACCCTACACAGCTCACACCCTACACAATTCACACATCCACAGCTCACACCCTCCAAAACTCACACCCTCCACAGCTCACCCTCTACACAGCTCACACCCTACACAGCTCACACCCTCATATAGATCACACCCTCCACAGCTCACACTCTAAACAGCTCACACCCTCACATAGATCATACCCTCCACAGCTCAAACCCTCCATAGCTCACACCCTACACAGCTCACACCCTACACAGCTCACACCCTACACAGCTCACACCCTACACAACTCACACCCTCACATAGATCACACACTCCACAGCTAACAGCCTCCACAGCTCACACCCTACACAGCTCACACCCTACACAGATCACACTCTACACAGCTCACACCCTCCACAACTCACACCCTCCACAGCTCACACCCTGCACAGCTCACACCCTGCACAGCTCACACGCTACACAGCTCACACCCACAAATAGATCACACTCTCCACAGCTCACAGCCTCCACAGCTCACAGCCTCCACAGCTCACACCCTACACAATTCACACATCCACAGCTCAAACCCTCCAAAGCTCACACCCTCCAAAACTCACACCCTACACAGCTCACACTCTACACAGCTCACACCCTCCACAACTCACACCCTCCACAGCTCACACCCTCACATAGATCATACCCTCCACAGCTCACACCCTCCTCAGCTCACACCCTCCACAGCTCACACCCTCCACAGCTCACAATCTACATAGCTCACACCCTACACAACTCACACCCTACACAGCTCACACCCTCAACAGCTCACACTCTCCACAACTCACACCCTACACAGCTCACACCCTACTCAGCTCACACTCTACACAGCTCACACCCTCACATAGATCACACCCTCCTCAGCTCACACCCTCCTCAGCTCACACCCTACACAGCTCACAATCTACACAGCTCACACCCTCCACAACTCACACCCTCCACAGCTCACACCCTGCACAGCTCACACCCTGCACAGCTCACACGCTACACAGCTCACACCCACAAATAGATCACACTCTCCACAGCTCACAGCCTCCACAGCTCACAGCCTCCACAGCTCACACCCTACACAATTCACACATCCACAGCTCAAACCCTCCACAGCTCACACCCTCCAAAACTCACACCCTCAACAGCTCACACTCTACACAGCTCACACCCTCCACAACTCACACCCTCCACAGCTCACACCCAACACAACTGATACCCTAACATAGATCACACCCTCCACAGCTCTCACCCTCCACAGATCACACCCTCCACATCTCACACCCTCCACAGCTCACACTCTACACAGACCACACCCTCCACAACTCACACATCCACAGCTCATACCCTCCTCAGCTCACACCCTCCACAGCTCACACCCTCCACAGCTCACAATCTACACAGCTCACACCCTCCACAACTCACACCCTCCACAGCTCACACCCTCACATAGATCATACCCTCCACAGCTCACACCCTCCTCAGCTCACACCCTCCACAGCTCACAATCTACACAGCTCACAGCCTCCACAGCTCACACCCTACACAGCTCACACCCTACACAATTCACACATCCACAGCTCAAACCCTCCACAGCTCACACCCTCCAAAACTCACACCCTGCACAGCTCACACCCTGCACAGCTCCATGCTACACAGCTCACACCCACAAATAGATCACACTCTCCACAGCTCACAGCCTCCACAGCTCACAGCCTCCACAGCTCACACCCTACACAATTCACACATCCATAGCTCACACCCTACGCAGCTCACACCCTACACAGCTCACACGCTACAAAGCTCACACCCTCTAATAGATCACCCTCTCCACAGCTCACAGCCTCCACAGATCACACCCTACACAGCTCACACTCTCCACAACTCACACCCTCCACAGCTCACACTCTACACAGCTCACACCCTCCACAACTCACACCCTCCACAGCTCACACCCTCACATAGATCATACCCTCCACAGCTCACACCCTCCTCAGCTCACACCCTCCACAGCTCACAATCTACACAGCTCACACCCTACACAACTCACACCCTACACAGCTCACACCCTCAACAGCTCACACCCTACACAACTCACACCCTACACAGCTCACACCCTCAACAGCTCACTCTCCACAGCTCACAGCCTCCACAGCTCACACCCTACACAGCTCACACCCTACACAATTCACACATCCACAGCTCAAACCCTCCACAGCTCACACCCTCCAAAACTCACACCCTGCACAGCTCACACCCTGCACAGCTCACACGCTACACAGCTCACACTCTCCACAACTCACACCCTCCACAGCTCACAATCTACACAGCTCACACCCTCCACAGCTCACACCCTCACATAGATCATACCCTCCACAGCTCACACCCTCCTCAGCTCACACCCTCCACAGCTCACAATCTACACAGCTCACACCCTACACAACTCACACCCTACACAGCTCACTCTCCACAGCTCACAGCCTCCACAGCTCACACCCTACACAGCTCACACCCTCCAAAACTCACACCCTGCACAGCTCACACGCTACACAGCTCACACCCACAAATAGATCACACTCTCCACAGCTCACAGCCTCCACAGCTCACAGCCTCCATAGCTCACACCCTACACAATTCACACATCCATAGCTCACACCCTACACAGCTCACACCCTACACAGCTCACACGCTACAAAGCTCACACCCTCTAATAGATCACCCTCTCCACAGCTCACAGCCTCCACAGCTCAAACCCTACACAGCTCACACCATACACAGCTCACACTCTACACAGCTCACACCCTACACAGCTCACACCCTACACAGCTCACACCCTCACATAGATCATACCCTCCACAGCTCACAGCCTCCACAGCTAACACCCTCCACAACTCACACATCCACAGTTCATACCCTACACAGCTCACACCCTCACATAGCTCACACTCTCCACAGCTCACAGCCTCCACAGCTAACACCCTTCACAACTCACACATCCACAGTTCATACCCTACACAGCTCACACCCTCACATAGCTCACACCCTCCACAGCTCACAGCCTCCACAGCTAACACTCTCCACAACTCACACATCCACAGCTCACACCCTACACAGCTCACACCCTCACATAGATCATACCCTCCACAGCTCACACCCTCCATAGCTCACACCCTCCACAGCTCACACCCTCCACAGCTCACACCCCCCACAGCTCACACTCTACACAGCTCACACTCTACACAGCTCACACCCTCCACAGCTTACACCCTCCACAGCTCACACCCCCCACAGCTCACACTCTACACAGCTCACACTCTACACAGCTCACACCCTCCACAACTCACACATCCACTGCTCACACCTCCCACAGCTCACACCCTACATAGCTCACACCCTCACATACATCATACTCTCCACAGCTCACACTCCCCACAGTTCACACTCTAAACAGCTCACACCCTCCACAGCTCACACCCTCACATAGATCAGACCCTCCACAGCTCAAACCCTCCTTAGCTCACACCCTCCACAGCTCACACCCTCCACAGCTCACATGCTACACAGCTCATACCCTCAAATATATCACACTCTCCACAGCTCACAGCCTCCACAGCTCACACTCTACACAGCTCACACCCTCCACAACTCACACCCTCACATAGATCATAACCTCCACAGCTCAAACCCTCCTTAGCTCACACCCTACACAGCTCACACCCTACACAGCTCACACCCTACACAGCTCACACCCTCACACACACATCCCCACACAGCTCACACCCTCCACAGATCACACCCTCACATAGATCATATCCTCCACAGCTCAAACCCTCCATAGCTCACACCCTCCACAGCTCACACCCTGCACAGCTCACACGCTACACAGCTCACACCCACAAATAGATCACACTCCCCACAGCTCACAGCCTCCACAGCTCACACCCTACACAGCTCAAACCCTGCACAGCTCACACTCTACACAGCTCACACTCTACACAACTCACACCCTCCACCTGCCCTGTGCCTCCTCCCCCCCCACCAACCCTGTGCCTCCTCCCCACCTGCCCTGTCACATTCTCCACAGCTCACACCCTCCACAGCTCACACCCTCCACAGCTCATACCCTCCACAGCTCACACTCTACACAGCTCACACCCTCCACAACTCACACATCCACAGCTTATACCCTCCACAGCTCACACCCTCTATAGCTCACACCCTACACAGCTCACACCCTCACACACACATCCCCACACAGCTCACACCCTCCATAGCTCACACTCTCCACAGCTTACACCCTCACACAGCTTCACATCCACAGCTCAGACCCTTACACCCACATCCTCAGCAGTTCACACCCTCACAGAGTTCACACAGCTCACATCCTGCGCAGCTCACTGGCACACATCACACCAAGGGTCGGGTGCAAAGCTGGCCTGGCAAGACTCAGAGTGGTCATAGTGCCTGGGTCCCGACAGGGCGGTGTTCAGTGTGAGTAATGGTGGGCGCAGATGCACCTGAATCCTGATAAGAGTGAATAATAACTTGTCAAAGATATATATGATATGTGTTTGCTTTCCTCATGGAATATCTATAGGGCTAATTCATCATGCTGGCAGGCTGGCTGGAGACCCAAGGAGGGAATCGGGAAGAAGCACATGATAGGGTAGGCCCCAAAGTGCCTTGATGGGGGGCTTCTCAGGCTGAACTCACTCCCAGGGCCCCGGAAGCACGGAATCTGCAGGGTCCACAGTGCTCCTCCAGGTCCCTAACATTATTAGTGCATTTGGGGTCTGTAATCCAAAGATACCCCATTTGCTGAGGAAGCAGTTGTTCTCTCCTGTGCCCTTTTTCTTCCCCTCTCTTCCTGCTGTGTCTGTGCACAGCCTCTAGTTGGAGAAGTTAAAAGATAATCAGAAAGTTCTCTCTTTTTAGAGGAGATGGCAAAAGAATGGAGCAAAACCAAGAGGGCAGGTGTGAGTGGGCCTCGTGTCCTGCTCGGCGCAACCCCCAACAACCCTGTACCTCCTCCCCCCCACCCACCCTATGCCTCCTCCCCCCCACCCACCCTATGCCTCCTCCCCTCCACCAGCCCTGTGCCTCCTCCCCTCCACCTGCCCTGTGCCTCCTCCCCTCCACCTTGCCTGTGCCTCCTTCCCTCCACCTTGCCTGTGCCTCCTCCCCTCCACCTTGCCTGTGCCTCCTTCCCTCCACCAGCCCTATGCCTCCTCCCTTCCACCAGCCCTGTGCCTCCTCCCTTCCACCAGCCCTGTGCCTCCTCACCCCACCCGCCCTGTGCCTCCTCCCCTCCACGTGGTCTGTGCCTCCTCCCCTCCACCTTCCCTGTGCCTCCTCCCCTCCACCTTGCCTGTGCCTCCTTCCCTCCACCTTGCCTGTGCCTCCTTCCCTCCACCCACCCTGTGCCTCCTCCCCTCCACCTTGCCTGTGCCTCCTTCCCTCCACCCGCCCTGTGCCTCCTCCCCTCCACCTTGCCTGTGCCTCCTTCCCTCCACCCGCCCTGTGCCTCCTTCCCTCCACCTTGCCTGTGCCTCCTTCCCTCCACCTTGCCTGTGCCTCCTTCCCTCCACCTGCCCTGTGCCTCCTTCCCTCCACCTGCCCTGTGCCTCCTCCCCTCCACCTTGCCTGTGCCTCCTCCCCCCCACCACCAACCCTGTGCCTCCTCCCCACCTGCCCTGTGACTCCTCTCCCACACCTGCCCTGTGCCTCCTTCCCCCCACCTGGCCTGTGCCTCCCCCCAACCAGCCCTGTGCCTCCCCCCTCCACCTACACTGTGCCTCCCCCCCACCTACTCTGTGCCTCCTCACCCCACCCGCCCTGTGCCTTCTCCCCTCCACGTGGCCTGTGCCTCCTCCCCTCCACCTGGCCTGTGCCTCCTTCCCTCCACCTACCCTGTGCCTCTCCCCCCATTCCTTTCTCTCCGCACCCCCCCACCCCTGTTTCTGGCCCATTCACCTTCCAAGTGGAGCTCCAGGAGAAGGAGGGAAAGGAGGTAAGGGGGCAAGAGGCCTCTGCCCCTCACCAGGTCCCTTCAAGGTTTCTGGGGCCAGAAACCCACCTGTAAGCACCTGGCACTGCCCAGGGGCCCTCCACCGGCCCCAGGGTCAGTGGGGGCCCTCCTGCAGAAGAAAAGTCTGTCTGCCTAGGCTTTGCTGGCCAGGGTTAGAGCTCCTTTTCTGGTCCTGCATCCTCCTCCCTCCTCTCTCTGTCATGATATAAAAAAGTAAAAAATTAAATTAGTGCACATGACCCCAGGCCTCCCGCACACTCACATCCTGAGCCCCACCCAGGCGTCCTGGTGCAGCCAGAGACCCATCCCCAGGAGGGGGACTTCGAAGTTCAAGGTGAAGGAAGTGCCTCCTCCTCCCATCTACCCTGTGCCTCCTCCTCCTTCGGACCCTGCCTGCGTGCCCTGGGCATCTCCCTTCTCCCTGGCAGGTGTGGAGGCCTGACTCCCCATCACTGCCCCGAGCCCCACTGATGCCAGCCCCTCGCCAGCACTCCAGGTGAGGCAGCCCCCCTGGACCGTCACTCACCAAAGGCCCTGCGTGCACCAGACCATGGTGCAGGGGACATGCCGAGAGCAGAGTCCGTGGAGCCCTGGCCTGTGGAGCCCATGTTGTTCCCTGAGGGTGTGAGCACTTATCACCCTGCTCTTCCTCCCTGCCTCCCAGGACCCCCAACCCAGCAACCAAAGGCCACCTCCTGGCCTGCCTGCCCCGGCCTGGCTTCTACCCTGGAGAGCAAGGGCTGGTGCCACACCGCTGTTAGATACGGAGCCTCTCTCCTGAGAGGGTGGAGAGTGCAAATTCAGTGAGAGTTCCAGCGCAAGAATCCCACCGCCTGCCTCCTGCCCTCCTGCCCGCCTCCCTCCCTCCCCCCCTCACCTCCCTTCCTATTTTCTTCTCTTCCTCCTTCTCTTCCTTCCTTCCTACCAGTTTGAGCCTCAGATCTCCTCCCAGCACCATTGCCCTCCCCTGGCCCTCAGCTCTGGGCCCAGACCTAAGGGGCCACCCACCAGTGCTCACAGCCCCCACCTCGCCCATCCCCCGCCCAGGCCATCCTGATAGTGGCTGGCACCTCCAGAGTCCCAAGGGCCAGGAATACCAGACCAGGCCAGGGTGCTAGCCCCTCCCTCCCCATTTGTCCCTAATGGACTAAGAGCCCAGTACCCTCTGCTCCTCTCCCCTCTCCCGACACCCACATGCTGTCCAGAGGGAGGCCCAGGGCTAGAGACCAGGCCTAACCTTCCCAGGCCTGTGGAGGGCCATGCCCCTGCTAGAGCTGAGAGCAATTAGCTGGGTGTTTCAAACAAGGGCAGAGGCGCAGGAGCCCAGCACTGAGCCAGCACATC
Source organism: Corynorhinus townsendii (assembly GCA_026230045.1). NCBI lineage: Eukaryota > Metazoa > Chordata > Mammalia > Chiroptera > Vespertilionidae > Corynorhinus > Corynorhinus townsendii. The sequence continues at coordinate 82,441,940 of JAPDVU010000008.1, forward strand.
AGACAGGCGTGCCTAACGCTGGCAGCTCCTTAGCAGGACGGGGCTGAGCCAACGAAAAACAAGGGGCGGAGACAGGGGCCCCCAAACAATGACGGGGGGGGGGGGGGCGAGGGGGGACGGGGGTGACAGTCAGAAAGATGGCTGCAGTGCAGCCTCCTGGATACTGCCCAGGCCTCGGACCAGCCTCAGGCCCTCATTCCCCCTGGGCAGCCCTGCCCACCCCTAATGAGTGAGCATTCTCCACGCACAGGGCCTCCCAGGCCACATGGCCAAGGGCCTGAGGCCTAAGGAGCAGCATAGGACTGAGAGGACAGAGTCTTCCGGATGCCCGGGAGACTCCCTGGAGGAAGCAACCCTTTGCAGCTACATTTAAAACAAGGTCTGCACACCCTGCCTTTTTCCAAAAGGGAGAGAAAGCACAGAATCCAGCCACCTGCTGAGGACTCCGCCAGGTGCCTCAGGCACGACCCACCTCACCTCGGTCCTCACATCAGCCTGCAAGACTCCTCTCACTCAGGAGGGAGCAAGGCCTGGGCTCACATGCCTCAGCCGCTCAGACAGAACAGGCAGAGCTGAGATTTGCATTCAGTCTGTTGACCCCAGAGCCCCCATTCTTTCTAACCGAGCGTTTCTACAGGTGGGACCCACTGGGTGAGAACAGGGCCAGGCATTGCAGCAAAGGCCCAGATGTGAGAATAACAAAGTGAGTTCTGGCCACAAGCTGTCAGCAAGGCTAGAAGTGGGGTTGGGCATGTGTGATGGCCCCTCGCTCGGCTGGGGTGCCCAGGTAGGACACTGTGTGTGTGAGGGGGTCTCCCAGAGAGACTCGCCTGGAATCAGGCGGCTGAGTGAGGAAGAACGCCCACCTGCGGGCGGGCAGCAGCCGGGCCTGAGTTGTGAATAGAACCGGAGGCGGAGGACAGCGCCATGCCCTCTGCTTGAGCGGGGCCATTGCCTTCCCTGCCCTCGACGTGGGCTCCCTGGTTCTCGGCCTCTGACTCAGACCCAATCGACCGCCGGCTTTCCCGGGCGCCTGGCAGATCACGGGGCTTCGGGGCCTCGGCTGTGAGCCACTTCCTGTGATACATCTGTGTGTCTCCTAGTGATCCGCTTCTCTGGGGAACACTGCCCAGCACAGCGCGTCTCCAGCATCCCAAGGCAGGGTCGCCCTCGGGTCACATCTGGAGCAGCACCCAGAAAGCTCCTTGCAGACAGGAGCCCAGGATCTACAGAACCACATGCTGGGCCACGTCCTCAAGGCTGCCACGCTGCTGGTCTCCATTAGTGTGGACCCCGGAGAGGGGCTTTTCCAAGACCCCACAATGTGCCCGCTGGTCCTGATGCTACTCCTTTTCTCTAAGTAAGGAAGGTTTAGGGATACGGCTTAGGGACCACGGGCAGGGGTGTGGCTGGGGAATGTCGAGAAGCCACAGCCATGTGGGCCATGGACGCAGCCCTTGATGGACAAGGGTGCAGGCGCAGGTGAGAGCACTGTTGCTAGGCTGAATTCGGCCTGAGTGTCCCATCCACCCTGGCCTGAGAACGCCCCCTTCTCCCAGCAAGGTGGGGCTGCCCCTCATCCACAGGTGTGACCGCTCCCTGGTCCCCACACTCTCCTCTCTCCTGACCTGCATGTGGACAGCTGTCCTGTTCCTTCAGAGTCTGCCCATGAGGTTAGAACATCCCACAAAGAACTCAGCAGAAAGCACAGGCAGGTGAGCACACACCGGGCGCAGATAGGAGCTGCAGACACGAGTGCTGACTATCAGATCCCCGAGTCCCGCGGAGGATGCTCTCAGAGACTGTCCAGCTCTGCGGGCCCTGGGCCTGGAGTGGTGCCTATCTCCTGGGGGTGCTCAGTACACCTTGTGGAGGGAGGAAGTGGAGGAAGGAATCAAGGGGTGGAATGTCTGTCCCACTAGGCGCAAAGCACCCTCTTCACTTCACCGGAGGCCCCTTGCTCCTCCCAGCTGCACACCTCACAGCCTGCTGCTCCCTACTGGCCTCCTGCCTTACACACATGCCACACAGTGAACCCCTGCAGACTCCTCCCTCCCCCTGCAGGGACCACGTGGACCGTGCCACCAGCTGCTCTGTGCTGAGCAATAGCCCACTTGCTATATGACAGGCACAGCGCTAAGTCCTCTCATTTAATCCTCATGTGCTGTACACACATCCTAGCACTGCACCCATTTTGGAGATGAACAACCTGAGGATTAGAGAGGTTCAATGTCATACAGCTGTGAACACAAGAACTAGGACTCAGATGCCTGTTTCCAAAACTCATGCTCCCTGCCACTGAGAGCAGTGATGGCAACACCACCAGGCTTCCCAAGGTCTCACCAATCACCAAACTCAAGAATGTCAATGACATTGAATTTGACCCTGGCCATTCATTCAATACTGATGAACCCATGATTTGCTCAGTTGATACAGGAGTGACTGGCAACAGACTCTGACCCCAGAGTCGGCTGGTCCTTGGGGTGAGCACCACCTTCCTGAGTCGTGTGGCCCCTAACTGGGGCCCTTCCATCTCCAGCACAGATGCTGAGCATCAGACAGTGCGGGGAAGCCTCTTGCTGGCCTTCCCACCACTGCCCGAAGCCTCTGTCCCCCCCAATCACCATTTCCCCTCCCCCCGGCCCCGCCCCACCCCACCATGCCCACAGCCTCCGTCCCCCTCAGCCACTGTCTCCCACACTCCTGCCCCACCCCACCCCGCCATGCCCACAGAACTGTCTGCCTGAGACCTGCGCTCCAAGCACAGGCGCAGGGAACCTGCTCCCCAGGGGCTCTCAAGGCATCCCCCCCATGCCTGGGGGAGAAGGGGTCCTGGAGCCTGGCGTTCCTGCAGCACACTGCACTGCAGGGAGTGTCTCCTCTGAAAGTTGAGGGGCTGCCATGCCTGCCCTTTATGCCCACTGCCTTCCAGCCACATGCTCCTCCCTCCTGGCCCTCACCCTCTGACAGCAGCAAGCCTTCCTCGGTCACTCCCTCCTCCCCTGTCTCAGTCACTTAAAATCTGGCCCATCTCCTAAGACCCAGTTCATAACTGGCCTCTCCCCGCCCCTGTGAGGCCTCTGTCCCAGCCTGCCCTCCCAGCACCTCTCCACCCTCTGTCCTTGCTGCAGGAGCATCTGACATGGCGTTTGCCGGGCACAGTGCCTGGCACAGAGAAAGCTTGAAACTGATTCTTAACTGAGCTAATAAGGCCAGTGCATCTCATCAAGTTACAGACAAAGAACCACAGCCCAGAGAAGGGAGTCGGTGACCTGAAGGTTACAGGCTGGTCAGTACTGGAGGCAGCTCTGAACCCACAAAAACGTGACCCCCACCCTGCCCTCTTTCCCCGACCCCCACCTCCTCTCACCGCCTGCCTCAAGCCAGGCACCAGCTAGGGGGTGGGGGGCCTTTGTGACTGCCAGGGGTGTCTCACACGTAGGAGTAGACACATATGTGTGCAGGGAAAAGGGTCGCATCACCTGAGTCTCCACCACAGGGTTAAGATACACCATGTCATTGATACCTTAGAAGCCCCACTGGGGCCTCCCGCCAACCGAGGTGACCCCATCCTGACCCCGCAGTCACCATCCCTGGCTCTGCTCGTGGTCAGCACGTCTGTGCATCTCCCTCACCCCGCACCGCCTCGGCTGGCACGGCGAGGTATGGGCTCGCTGCTGGGTTTTTCTGAGGGAAGCGGCATCTGTGATCTCCCCCATGCTCACCTCTGTCGTGTGCAGGTTCCCAGTGCAGTGAGCCTGGAGCAGATATCTCTCATGCATCCAGGCCGGAAGGCACGTGCGGAGTCCTCTGGCACATGCACCGCATGCCTAAAAGCTCTCAATTAATGGTGCCCAGAGGACAGGCACCAGGTGTGGAGTAGCAGATGCCTTGAGTTGCAGGGGTGTGCAGGGGTGTACATGGGTGCCTCCGTTTCCCACTCACAATTACAGACTCCTACATATGGGAGCACATATGCATAGTATATAAGATGTACCCTAGAAGGTCCCCATTCACCCCAATGCACACGTTCTCTGTACACACCCACACGTGCAGCCTGCACACGCACCGAGGGCACACACACTACATTCACGTTTCAGGAAAGGATGTTTTATGTGTGAAGAAAGCAAGGCCACTTCTTTGATCCCATTGTCTGGCAGTGGGCCCTGCCCTCGTGTGTAGAGGCGGAGCAGAGACAGGGAGCCTGTGAGGAGAGCAGGCATGGGGGCCTCGGACTCCCCCTCTCCTCCTGGCCAGCCTCACCACGGGGACTGTGGCTCACAGCTGCCCTCGCCCTGGGACCAGTGGCAGACAGAAACAGACCTACTTTGGTTTCCATGGCAACTCAGGCCTCCAAAGGCCAACCCGAGTGAGCCGCAGCCAGCAAGGCAGCTGGTTTGAAGGGTGCTGATCTCTCTGTGGACCAGTAGGGCAGAACCACCAGGGGCTGGAGGCAGCAACCCTGCCAGGAGGAGCCACAGGAGCAGGTGAGCGAGGTGTGCAGGGCCTCTCTGCCACGCTTGCACATGTGCAGGTGCACACCGCTACACACCCATGCATACCCATGTACACCCATGCACACCCCTGCACACCCCTGCACACCCCTGCACCACACTCACAGACCCACCCAGGCAGAGGCACGCACTGGAAAACGCACATCCACCCTCCACTGCAAACACAGACCCGTGTTCACACTCAAACACCTGTTCACACCAAATACATCCATTTTACAGCTTGCCCCCATTTCCCACTCACAATTACAGACTCCTACATATGGGAGCACATATGCAAAGTATATAAGATGTACCCTAGAAGGTCCCCATTCACCCCAATGCACACGTTCTCTGTACACACCCACACGTGCAGCCTGCACACGCACCGAGGGCACACACACTACATTCACCTGGGATCCCGCAGACCCGCGGGGCCAGGGAGAATGCATGCCCGTTCTCACCTGTGCTCTATCAAGGACACACGGACACCACAGATAGGAGCAGCCGGCGGCTGAAGCTCAGACACCGAGGAGCCCCGCTGTCTGAACCAGCTCAGGAACTAGCTGCAGCTCCATCCGGCGCTGGGCTGCATCCCAGGACCCAGGAACCGCTGGCTTGTGGGCGCGCGCCTGGCGCCCACCATGGGACCACCTGTCATCTCTGTTTATTCGCTCATTCTTGTCTGTGTCCTCCATGAATGAGGACAGAACCCCACAAGCCTGTGTCGCTCAGACTTGAAATACAAATGTTGATGATAGACTCGCAGAGGTGCACTGGCCTCTTTAAGATGCCTCTGTATGGCCGGCCCGCCCGCCCAGCGTGCCCAGGTCGGTCCACTGCCCGCTGCCCCCAGAGGCGAGCAGAGGCCGCTGGCTCCATGCCTGGGAAGGAAGGCCACATGCACAGAGCGGGACTGTCCCGCTAGGCCAGGGTTGTCTCTTGACCTGGCAGGACACCTGCCACCACGGGCTCCAGCCACCTGGCCCCGAGTCGGAGGTCACAGGGCACGGGGGTGGAATATGGGGTGACTCCGTGAGAATCTCGTGAAGCGCATTTGAAGACCCAGGGCATTATCTCAGTGCGGTCCTCACGGCCGCATACTTCGCATGCAGGAATGAAAAGGGGCACATCCCTGTGTGCACCCTCCTGTAGCAATAACAGCTGGTGCTTCCTGGGCTCAAGAAGGTCAGGCAATGCGAAGCTGCTGTGACCGTGACTCTCGGCTGACGACCGAGATAAGGTGTTGAGATGAACCTTCTCACTCCACAGAACGTATGAGATAAGCACTTCTCCATTTCACAGCAGCTCTGTGTGACCTGCACAGAACAGTGCTCATCTCACTGGAAGCCCCATGCACCGCCCTCTCCCGCCACCTCAGGAGGGTGGTGGGTCGGACATTAATAAGACCCAGACCCGGCCTTGAGGCCACAGCCCAGTGAGGAGCTCCTTCCCCAGCCTCCAGACACGCCTCTGTCCGCCTGTCTTCAGCCCTGCCCGCCTGTCCTTCAGCGCTGTCCACCTGTCCTTCAGCACTATCTGCCTGTCCTTCAGTGCTATCCGCCTGTCCTTCAGCCCTGCCCGCCTGTCCTTCAGCGCTGTCCACCTGTCCTTCAGGACTATCTGCCTGTCCTTCAGTGCTATCCGCCTGTCCTTCATCCCTGCCCGCCTGTCCTTCAGCACTGTCCACCTGTCCTTCAGCCCTGCCCGCCTGTCCTTCAGTGCTGTCTGCCTGTCCTTCAGCCTTATCCGCCTGTCCTTCAGCGTTATCCGCCTGTCCTTCAGTGCTATCCACCTGTCCTTCAGCCCTGCCCGCCTGTCCTTCAGCCCTGTCCGCCTGTTCTTCAGTGCTGTCCGCCTGTCCTTCAGCACTGTCTGCCTGTCCTTCAGCGCTCGGCACAAGGTGCATCCTTGCCCTGTGTCAGCACTGCTGTGTCCCCTCGCTCCAGACAAGAGCTCCTCTCTTGCAGTCCCAGAGGGAACATCACGCTTAGCAGGTCCACAGGACAGGAGCACCGGATTTGGGCTCAAACCTCTGGCTCTGCACCCACTTTCCACTTCCGGCGTGGCCCAGGCAGCTCTAAAGTGGGGACGTGACCGGGTCCACCTGCTGGGCTGCTATGAAGATCAGGCAGACCTGGCACGGCAGCCTGGTGTTCCATCACTCCCCCTCCAGTGCAGCCGGACTCACAGACCACAAGTGAGGCCGTGCCCCACCCTGAGGTGTGGGGCCCTCGCCAGGCGTTCAGGGCTCCGGGTGCCCCACCCAGCAGGGAGTCAGTCTCTAAAATGATTTGTCAAGTGACAAGCAAAAATATATGACCAATTTAAGAGTGTGACTTGCCTGCAACGTTTTAATCCTTGGGCTGTTGTTGAATAGATTAAAGTGTCTGCTTTGATCCATGCATTTAGATGGAAACATAAATATAGCCATCACTTACTCTCCCGGCACCAGGATGATGTCACGCGCATCATGCGGCTCCCACCCCACCAGGGTGATGCATGAGAATGACTTCTTTGCCACGCAAATCCCTCTCCACTTTCCTGCTCAGGCCTGCGCCCACTGGCTGCCTCCTAATCTGGGAGGGTCACTCGGGAGAGGTGAGAGCAGCGGCCCCCCGCCACCTGCACCAGGGTCTTCCCCCAGCTCCCAGAGCCCTTCGAGAACAGTCTCCGGAGAAACAGGTTTTGAAGAGGAGTTTAGTTGTAGACCTTCTGTCAGCAGGGCACACTCGGGCGCAGCCATTTTTCAGGCTCGCTGCTTATCCAGAAATACATCTGTTTTTACATACATCCCTAGCGAGATTTCCTCTCCCTCTGGGGGTGGCGGGGGGAGACTGCAGAGCAAGCCGGGCAGGGTGGGAGGACACAGGGCGTGGGGACCCAGGGGATCAGGGGTGTGGGGGCCCTGAGCTGCCAGGCCTCCCTGCCCTGCCCTCCTCTGAGGATGGGCCCGTCCTTCCCAGTCTCTGTTACCACACTGGCCCTTGTGCCCCCTCTGCCCACCCAAAGCCCCAGGAGTGCTGTCCGCATGTCACCACCGTTCTGTCCGTGACCCCCAGCTGAGGTGCCCAGGGGGCTGAGCTGAGGACACCCATGCTCACCGGCCTGCACAGCGTGCCACACAGGTGTGCACACAGCGAGGGCCAACAGCAAGCATCGACAACAGTCGGCTGCGTGAACCCTGGGCCTGCCTGTGGGCACCAGGTCCTGGGAACATTGAGCAGCCCCTGAGCAGCACCCCACCCCCACCCACCCCCCTAGCCCACAACTGACATGGCTGGGGGCTGAGGCAGCTCCTGCCGCAGGCAATTGGGCCTCAAACAATGGCCAGGGGAGGTGGGAAGGAGCAGGCAGCTAGGATCCCAGGGGCCTGGGCGTGTGGTGTGGAGGCCAGGATTGACCCGGGCCATTGGAATCAAGGGCCCTTTGGGAGGTGAGAAGCCCCTGTGCCCCCCTTCCCAAACCCCCTTGAATAAATGAACTCCTTTTACCCCGGGAGGTTCTGTGCTGCAGAGACCTGGGCCCCAGGATAATCAGGGGAGAGTAGATAGTCCGAGAATAGGCAGACCTGCTACCCCGCTGGGCCCTGTCTCTGCCCCTCCCCACAGTTCAGGCTTCCACCCCAAAGGCTTCCATTCTAAGGGGCTCACTGCTCCATGCCCGCTCCCTCCCCTACCCCCCCACCCCCACCCCTAGTACCCAGGTGCTGGCTGGGGATTTCCAGCCCAGAAGCACTGGGCCAGCACTAAGCCTCCACCACTCTCAGGGTGAATGGGCCCTTTGGGAGCTCAGCCCCACCCAAACGTTTATCTCTCCCCCCCACCCCCACACCCAGAAGCTTCCAATCCCATTCTCAGCCTCACCAGCCCTGCCACTTTGAGGACTTGTTCCTAAATTGTACCCCAATCCTTGTACCCCTATTCTCTCAGCACTGCCCTCCCTCCCTCCACTCCACCAAGTCTCTCCTCGGTCCCCATCACCCACAACACCCCATCACTGACCCATGGTCTGTCCACTCGCCTGCCAGCCCTCTGTCTTCCTAACCCTGCCCACCAGCCCCCCAGCCTCCGGGGGTCCTCCCCTGGCGCCCTCCCTGCCCAGCTGCCCAACTGTGCCTGCTCTTCCTCTCTCCAGCTCCTCCTCCTCCTCTCACCCCTTCTTTGGTCACCCCAGGGCTCCAGCCCATGTCCTTTTGACCCTCTCCCTTGGACACAGTGATCTAGTGCCCTTCCGAGCCTTCAATTGTTGCTCCCACATGCCCAGCCCATGGACCAGCATCACCAAGTCCCACAGTTCTGGTGAGTGTTCCCAACTGTTCCCACGACAGTTCTGGGCTGGCAGGGACTCTGCTGTCACCCCCACGTCCTCTTCCCTGGAACAAATGCATCATCTACCCTCCCGGGCCAGCGGGCCTCCTACAGAGGCCAATGAGCTAGCATCTTTCTCCTGTTTCCTAGGCTGGACCCCAGGTGAAGTCCTCCTTTCTCCTTACCCCTCCCCCCCGCCCCAACACACACACACACACACACACACACACACACACACACACACACACGCACACACGCAACCAATTATCAGGCACTCTCTAGTTTCCTCTGAGATGACTTGAGAACTGCCTGCCTCCCCACGCTCATTGTCTGCTTCCAGCCAGTTTCCCCAGAACTACTGCAACCTTGAAACAGGGTACCCTGGATTACCCGGTGAGTCCGACCTCATCACATGAGCCTGGAAAGCGGAGTGCCTTCTTCTGCTGAAGGCAGAGGTGCAGCGAAAGGGGACGTGGGGCGCAAGAGAATGATTCTGCACCCTATTGCCGACTCTGAGACCTAGGGCTCCAGGAGCAGGAACTAGGGAGGGGCCTGCAGGCGGTAAGGGTAGCCCCAGCTTACTGCCATTGAGGGAATAGGCGTCTCAGTCCTACAACCACAAGGAACAGGATTCTGCCAACAACCTGAGTAAGGCTGGAGGTGGATCCTTCCCAGAGCTCCCCCCGGAGCCCAGCCAGCCAGCATCTCTCCTTCACCTCGTGTAACCCAGAGCAGACCAACTGGCCGAGCCAACCCAGACTTCTGGCCAGCAGAACCGCGAGAACACGCAGTGGGGTTATTTTAAGCCACTACTTTTGTGGTCACGTATTACAGCAGCATCGGAAAACTGCTACTGTTATTCGTTTAGCAAAGCACTGCTATTGGTTACCCTCAGCCCCTGACACCGTTCAGGAATCCCAGCTGCACAGTCTGTATGCACCAGATCCTCAGCCTGACATCAGAGGCTTAGCCGCCAATGTTCCTCTGTATCTCTTCTCCCTCCAAAATCCCCGCTTAACACACGACACCTCCAGACTGCCTCAGCACGCCCACCACTGGTCTTCACCCACAGTGTCCCCTCATCTGGAATCCTCTCCTGTCCCCTCCTCTCTGTTGATCCAAACTTGGGTCCCCTCCTCCATGAAGCCCCCCCGAATCACCTCTCGCCCCAGGCGCCTCCCTCCCCTGCTCTCTCTGCCTCACCCACTGGGCTCTCAGCACACACTGCCTCGGGCTAGATTCTGTCCCTCCTCAACAACTGGACACCCTTCCCAGCTGATGCAGGCCACACCTGTCCCTTGTCTTCTACGCATCGGTGCCTGGCATAGTGCTGGGAACAGCAGGAGGAAACAGAGAGTTACAATAAAATGCAAACCCAGCCTCTGACCTACAGAGCTAGAGCCCCGGGGTGAGGGTCTGAGGCCCCAGCCAGCCAGGACCTTTCGGCCAGGGCAGGAGGACAGGCAGAGGCCTCAGGCCAGGAGCCCCTCTGCTGACAGGGAGGTGGCTGGGGGTGAGAACGATTCCAAAGCACGCAGAGCCCTGAGAAGGCTGGATGGGCCTCTCACCAGGCCAGAAGGACCTGCGTCACCGTCAGGAGCAGGGGAGTCAGATCAGAGCCTGAAGGGCCGCCGGGCTCAGGGCGGTCAGCCAGGCCTGCTCACCAGCCACCACCCTCCTCCCAGCAGCATGAGGAGGCCGCCTGGGTGTCACCATGGCCACGGACCACCCTGAGGCTCAGAGGCGGCTGAAGGGGGAGGGAGGAGAGGCAGGGAGAGGGAGCAGAGGCAGGCTTCTCCCTCACTGGCTGCTGTGGGATACCACCCCTGAGAATACTCTGGCTGCCAGGGTTAAGGTGAGGCAAGTGGATGGAACACCCACTCCCTTGGCCACCACAGCTAGAAGATCAAGTAATTAATCCAATGCTAATGAGAAGTGTGTCTTCCTCCAACCTAGCCCCAAGTCCTATTCTTATTAGCAGAGGTTATTACAATAGTAATCATGCGTGCTCCAGGCACAAATTGAGTTTTTTGCTCCACTGCCACCAATTTAGAAAACCATTAACGGCAAGATAAAGCCCCCATGGCTCACAGCAGGCCAGGCGGGAGGCCCTCCACGGGTCCCTGCTCCCCACCACGCCCACTGGCCAGCCCCGCCCAGGAATTGGAGGTCTGACCATGGGAAGGAGCCAAACACTGGTGGGTGGGAGGATGCTGGGCTGGGTGAGGAGCCTTGGATTTCACACACGCATGCACACACTCACGTGCGCACACACACTCACACACTCTCCGGGGAGAAATGACCCTCGGTTGGGAAGGTCGAAGACTGCTCAGGGCTCACCTTGCCTGTGCTTAGGATCTCAGGGAAAGGCGCTTCCCTCCCTCTCAGCACCCACACAGGAAACCAGGGCAGGACTCCCACTGTCCCACCCTGGGCCATACATGCTAAGGCCAGTCACTGGCCAGGACACCATGCTGACCGGCCCGCGCCATGGGACTGCTCCGAAAGCCCAGTGGCAGGAGGGTCCCACTGGAGCAGGGATCGGCGGTGCCCTGAGGAAGGAAGAATACAGTAACCCAAAAAGGGGGTCACTGGGCGCCACAAAGACCAAGAAAGCAGACGCCCACTGCACCTGGAAAAGCAAAATAGTATTTAAAACGATGTGTCCTCCACCCACCCCAAAATTCCTCCCCAAATCTGGGAAACTGCTGAGTCAAATGCTAAGCCCCAGAGATGGTCCCAGACCATTGCGCCTGCCAGTGACCGGTTTCCTCACCCCGCAGTGAGATGCTCCTGTGGCCTCGCAGCCTCTGGTAAAGACCTGGCTCCATTGCATCAGGGGCCCGCCCGTGCAGACTCCTCCAGCCACGTGAGGCACTCGGCACTGGAAATCACGGGCAGCTGCCAGGCTCTCGGCACTGGAAACCACAGGCAAGTGCCGCAGTTCCCACAGCCCCGCTGAGATGGTGAGGGCGAGGGCGGCATTGCTGGCAGAGGAGTGCCCAGGGCCCAGGGACGCCCTGGAAGCTTTAGGGTCTGCTGGGCGGTCCCAGGCGCCGGGCTGGCCTATGCCCCCTGCAGCCCCACAGGCCCACCGTCAGCCGATGAGAGGTACAGGGTATCATCCCCAGGCTGCTGGTCAGCTGCTTTTATGATTTGTTGTTTAGCTGTTTGGACCCATTATCTATTTTTTCGGGCCCACCCCCCAAAAAAATAATCAACGGCCTCAAACAGACCTGGCCCCAAACAGACCTGAGGAGAAGGTCTGCCTTGACTTCGCACTGGCCGTTCGGCTTTGAGCAAACTGGCTCCTCTGACCTGTCTCTCCCTCCGGGAACACACCTTCCACAGACTCCGGCATCTTCTGTAAGCTGTGCAGGCGTGGTGGGAGGCACTGTGGGCGAGGACAGGGTAGCCATGGAGTCTCCCCACTGGCGCTGGGACAGGAAACACTTCAGTGCTGCCCCTTAGTAGCCATCAGCTCAGTTCTGCCCCCACAGCTGCCAGGGCTGGGCCCCCTCCGCTGCCAGGGCTGAGCACCCTCCATGGCCAGGGCTGGGTGCCCTCCACGGACAGGGCTGGGTCCCCTCTATGGCCAGGACTGGGGCCCCTCCATGGACAGGGCTAGGCTCCCTCCACTGCCAGGGCTGGGTCCCCTCCACAACCAGGGTTGGGCGCCCTCTGCTGCCAGGGCTGGGCAAGGCTTCCTTCCCCTCCTGCAGGGATAGCACTGCAGGCCTCAGAGGGGGCAAGAGGGAGGGTGGGGGGCTGAGCTTGATGAGAGGGCAAGAATGGAGGGTTTGGGGGCAAAACAGTGACTCGGGCTCCACGAGCTAAGGCCTCTCGGGCTCCAGCTTGGATGAACCTCAGGGGCAAATCCCTTGCCCACAGTGCCCAGTGGTCTGCTTTCCAAACAACCATGGGAAACAGGGGTTGTTACTGTTTTAATGTATTTCTTCCTTGGTCCACGGTAAAATCCACAGGGAAGGGACCATGTAAGCCTGTCACTGTTGTGTAACCTCAGGGCTACATACAGTGCCCAGCAAAGAGTTGGCATCCAGCAAACAGAGGCTGGCTGGCTGAATGGATGGATGGAAGGGAGGGAAATAAGGAGGAAAGAGAGAGGGAGGTAGGGAGGGAAGAGGGAAGGAGAGAGAGGAAGGAAGGAGGGAAGGAGGTAGAGAAGGAGGGGAGGGAGGGAGGGATATGGGATGAACAAGGCAGACAGATGGTTGGATGAATTGTCCCATTTTACAGACTAAGAAACTGAGGCCTAGAGAGAAAAAGTGATTAACCAGACCAATCAGACAGCTAGCTGCAGATCAGCATAAAGCCCCGGTTCACTGACCTCCCCACCTGGTACATTTCCCAACACCCCAAAAGGCCTCTCTTCTTTGGTTTCTTGAACACACTTAGCCAAGAAAGGCTTCCCCAAAACCGAGTGTCCCAAAGTACAGTGCTCATGGCTAAAGACAGGGCACTCTCTGATTATCGTTCTGGGAACACCGCCCGCTGACCGGCGGGAGAAAGCAGACACTGCCGTCCAGAGCATGGGCAGGGTGGGCCTTGGAACCCTCCCTCACAGGTCTGCTCACGTCTCCCCGCCCTGCGCAGCCGCCCCGCTGCAGCTCAGTGAAGCTGGCTCCTAACCTCACGTCTGTCTCCCTGCCAATACCACATGTTTCTCTGGTGGTTAAATCAATGATGAGGTGAAGTCCAAACCTTATCCAAGTGGACTCCCCACCCAGAACCCGAGAGCCACGGCCACAACACACGCCTCTCCAGCCTTCACGTCCAGTCGGGAGGCCTCTCTGCTGCCTCCCCACCACTCTCTCTTCACCCCCTTTCCAACCCTCCCTCTGCCCAGCTACACCGGGGCCCTTCCCCTTCAGCTCCTGTGCCTCAGCTTCAGAGCCTGCTTGCCCCTGGTCCTGGATCATCGGAGGGGTGCCCCCTGTGACAGAAGCGGAGTTCTTGCAGTGTGCGAGGAAAGGACCTTCCTGAGACTCACACAGGAGGATGAGTGATCTTTATTTCCGTGGAATTAAACCCATGTGTCCAGGGTCCCATTTCCCTTTGTCCCGCCATGGACAAGTCCCATCTGTGTGAGCAGGGCTGGAGCTAGGGTCTCTGTTCCATATGAAGCACAGGCCAGCCCAGATCCTGTGAGGGAGTCTGCGTGGCTACGGGGAGAACAGGCGAACTGGGTCACGGAGCAGGAGAGCCCAAGAAAAGGAGAGAGAGAAGGAAATCTGCTGAGGAAGGTTAGCTTCCAAGTTCCGTGGGCTTGCATTAGCTCCATCCTTCTAGCCAGTCCATGGTCTCCCAGCCAGACTGACAGGCAGACCCTTCCCTAGGTCACCCCACCTTCACAGTCCATGCACCCATCTCCCCCTTTTTGGGCCCCTTCCTAGTGGCCTGCAGGGATGGACTGGTGCTTCCCTGGGGAGCATGGAGCTGCAGCTTCCTGGTGAAGCTGCCCAGAAGACCATGCTTGCAATGCCTGGCCTCCCCTCTGCTCTCTTCCTATCATTCATATCAATAACTAGCTAATTACGATGATAGTATGAGGCCCTTAGTCCTCGGGGGCATTCTGTCCCTTCCCAGAACACCCTGAGACTTCCCACATCGGCCCCGGACAGCCATGTGGCCACCACTCGCTGTAGGTTGCCCCCTCTCCCCCTGGTTTTCTAAACGCCCTGGCCAGGGGTCCTTTACCGGAGGCCCAGGATCCCTAAGAAGGCCCTCAGTACACGTTTGGGTTGGTGGGAACACATGCACATTATATAGGAAAAGGGTTCACAGCTAGAGGGCCCCCTGACACCAGAAAGCTTGAGGTTCACTGCCTGGATGCCCCATTCCACTTGGACCTGCGAGGACCCACAGCTCAAGTTCGCCCTGCTTTAACTCAGCACAATGATGCCTCTTCCAAGCCCACTCGAGAAATCCTCCTGCTGTCTGGACACCTCCATGAACTGCAGGGACACAGGGCTTTGCCACTGAAAGCACCTGGCCATCACAGGCTTTTGGCCCCTCCCCCGGGCCCAGGCCCTGGCCCTGGCCTCAGCACAGGTGTGGCCTCATCGCTCTGCCAGGCTTATGTGTGAGCCACCAGCAGCCGCTATCCTCCCAATATTCCTTCCCAAACAGAGCCTCCTGGTGTGGGCTGAACGGCAGCCAAGGCAGCAGGAGGCTGTGACTGGGAGAGGTCGGGGCCTTTGGAAACAGCAAGTGGAACTGGGGACCCTGGTAAAGTGGGGGGCCATACAGTCCTGGAGTTAGCATCTTCAGAGAGCCCAAGAGACCATTTTATTTATCCAATAATTCAAAAAACCACGCCAGCCCGGCCAGCATAGCTCAGTAGTTGAGCATCAACCTTTGAACCAGGAGGTCACTGTTTGATTCCCTGTCAGGGCACATGCCCGGCTTGTGGGCTCCATCGCAGTAGCGGGTGTGAGGAAGGCAGCTGGTCAATGACTCTCTCATCATTGATGTTTCTATCGCTCTCTCCCTCTCCCTTCCTCTCTGAAATCAATAAAAATATATTAATTTTTTAAAAAACCACTCAGTCGCACCTTCACTGTGTCCAACGGTGGAGACAGACAGCCCTACAGACACGGCCCTCTGGGATGGTGCATGTGTGATTCCAACCTAACCGAGGGGCAGCTGACACTAGGCACTTAATGCTTGTCTCAGGTCGAGAACTGATGAGTACAGCAGAGGAACTAGGTCAGAGCCAAGTGCCAATACCTACCACACATGTCTTCCTAGGATGGCTCCAGAGGTCATGCTGCGCCCAGCCCAGTGGCCAGATGTGGCTCTGCGGCCAGCCTCTGCCTCCTGCTCTAGGGTGGGAAGAACTCTGAGGGCGCCTGAGTGGGAGACTCAGAGCCAGCAGGTCCCACTCTGCCTGAGACACAGAGCGGGTGGGAGAGAAGCTGGGAAGCCACAGCCCCTGCATGCAAATGAGGCAGCTGCACAATTAATCAACATCAAACAGTTTCATTAAGAGATGGGGCTTTGCAGCTGTTTGCCTTGGAGAAGAAAACTGGAAACAGCAGGAAGTGGGCAGGCGAAGGGAGGCTCAGACTGCTCAGGTCCAGCTCAGAAACTACTGGTCTGCCTGCTGCGGGAGGGCGGGGGGGGGATGGGGGGGGGGGGAACGAGAGGAGGACCTGGAGGGGGTGAGGAGCTACTGGGAGAGGAGCGGATGGCTCCAAGATGGTTTTGGCCCCGATATTAGACTGGGATTCCCTGGGGGTCATCTTATCCCTGCTGGACACAGATGGTGCCCCTCACCTGCCACCTCCACATCCTTCCAGGAGCAGAGATTTGGGGAAGGAGGGTGAGCATTGCCAGCAGGGATCAGGTGCCCCCACCGCAGCAGGGGATGTTGATCACTGGCTTCTGAGCAGGGGCGTCCCCAGGAGGGAGCACAGGCCCTCACACCGGAGACTCACTGCTCAATCTCCAAAATGGTCTCAAAGCTGGTGGATGGCGGGAAGCCACCGGAGAAACCAAACCAGGGCCCATTTATCCCCAAGTCCCTGCCCAGGCCCCACCCCTTCATTTACTCTAAAGTGAGGCAAGGGGGCTCCTTACCAAGCCCCTGGGGCTAAAGCACAGGGTTGGAGCCTCCCTAGGCCCTTGGCCCTGGGGTGTGGCCCCCGATGCCCTGGCTCAGTCCCCATGGGCAGGGAGGTCACCATTCAGAAGACATTTCCCAACCCTTCCTAACCTGGCTCTGCTCCTCTCCAGCCCCTCCTTGTCCCTACAGGCCCCTGTGCTCCATTTCTATCAAAGCCCTTCCACTCCCAGCAGCGTGGCCCTCACACACCCGTGCCATTCCTGGTGCTGGGCAGCCTGAGCCCTCTGTGCACCACCCAGTCCAAAACTCCAGAAGGCCTCCCTGGCTCCCAGACCCCGGGTCAGGCACTTTCTTCCCTGGCTCTGCATTGTGTTGCAGTGATTTGGCCAGGAAACAAAGAGCTCCTGCAGGCCCAGGCATCTCTCTTCACCTGCGCATCGCTGAGACCTGGGCTACACTTTCAACGTGTGTCAGTGGAATAATTCCTTTGAACTAAATGTCACAGATACTCACTTCATCCAGACACTGACTCCTGAAAACTGTCCCAGCCATCAGAACGAGCAGTGAACTCCCCCTGCTCCATCTCAGAGCCCGAGGTTGGCGTGGGAGTGGGCGAAGGACCGCCACTCAGGGGGCTGGGCTTCCGGGACCGCACGCCCCAGGACCAGCCACAGTTCCTGACTGTGGGTGCCTTAGGCTGAGCACAAGCGACTAAGTAAAGGCCTGTATCCGGGCCAGAGCCACAGGGCTCTCCTGAAGCCGTGCCTGTGTGACACGGACATCGCCTGGGAAGGGCGTGGAACCCAGGGGTTCCGGTGCCTCTGAACCAGCGGGCCTGGCACCACCGCCAGCAGCACCGCCTGCAGCCAGAGCTGCGGGGAACCAGGCCTCCGGGAACCAGGCAGGACCCAGCAGCTGCCCCACCAGGTCTCTCACCCTCTCCGCCTAGCCTGTCCCCTTTCCTCCAACCTTTTCATTCCTGGGGACTTGTCTTCCCTGAGAAGGTGGGAGGGAGAGGGTCCATTTTAACTAACAAGGTAATTAGCAGCCAGTTCCTGCTAGCATTGTCTCACTGCAATTGAAAAGAAAAGGAGAGGAAGGGGCTCACACACCTTCCCTCCAGTCGCTCCATCACTGGGGGAGGGGAAGGGATAGCAGGGCCCTCTCCCCTTGCTCACTGGCATGGTTCCTCAGGATTCCTCCGCAGGCTCCCCATTTTCCCAGCTGTCTGTAGGGAAGCCGGGCGGGGAGAGCAGGCTGGCGCCCGACATTTCTAAGTTCCGGAGAAATGCTCAGCAGGAGCCGGAAGGATGCAGCGATGTGTTTCCTGTGGGGTGGGGGGGTGCAGGAAGGAGGCCTCAGTCCCGGTTTTTAGTGAGTTTCATCCACTGTCCTGCTAATCTACAACTTAGCATGCTGGCCTGGTCAGCACTGTGCTTCTTAGTCCCAAATTCCTCCCCTCAGAAGAGAAGCCCCCGGCCAGCCACACTCATCTCACACGCTGCCAGATGCTAAGGCAGTGGTTCCAGAGGGACTGTCTCCTGCAGACGCGTCCCCAGGCCCTTTGCCCCTGAGACTGCACAGGAGCTGCAGACCAGACTCCAGGAGGGGCCCTCGGGGAGGCCCAGCCTTCACTCTCACCACTCTCACCAGGCTGTGCCCTGCTTAGGATAAACCAGTAGGAGCAGCACAGAGAGAGCTAAGAATCCCCAAAATGTCTCAGGGTGGGGATGGGGACGAGCGGCAGTCCCGCAGGCCTTAGCAGAGCCCTGCTGGGTCGCCAGGGTGGGGGCAGGGTGTGAGGGGCAGGATGGTGGGCGAGCCAAGCAGGAAGGTAGCCTCTCGCTGTTGAAGCCTCTGCTGCCTGAGCACCTTACCCCCCATCCCACCACCCGGCCCTCCTGTCCACCTTCCGCCTTCCTTCCCTCCGCCAGGCTCTGGCTCCAAGCCCCTTCCCTCTGTCCGCCCCTCCAGAGCAGCGCTCAGTCCCTGAGGAGCAGAGTGGTCAGGAGCAGACCCCTCACCTCCCACCCAACCCTCTGGAGGCAACACAACAAAGAGCAGAGGCAAAGGCAGACCCACAGAAAGCCCACACAGAACCGCATGTGTGTGCAAGCGTGATTGTATGCAGTATAACATACATATGGAAAAGTGCACATGTCATTAGGGTTTTTAATTGAGCATTTACTATGTGACAGGCAAGCAACATTATCAGGCACAGTTTATGAAGGGAGAAATTGGGGTTCAGAGACCCCAAGTAATGGGTCCAAGGTCACACAGCCAGTATGTGACGGTGAAGAGTATGAACCCAGACAGTATGTCTCTAAGCTGCCTAAACCCTGAACCTCCACTGTGTGCCTTTCGGTGATGTGGCCATGGTTTGAGGTGGGAGGTTAAAGAGGCAAGCTGCCCAACACAGGACCAGCATCCTCATCTCTCCACCCGGGCAGAAGCAGGAGGCAGAGCCCTCGGTGGGGGATGCCGACTCCCCCTACCCAGAGCCCTCGTCCTCCCTGTCCTCTCTGCCCTCCCATCCTTGCTCCCAAAGGCAAGGGTACCTAGCTGTGCCAGAGAGGAAACGCCCGGTCTAGTCCCCACCCCAGGACCTGCAGGGCTGCAGGGACGGTCCCCTGGCAGTATCCACGCCAAGGAAGGCAGCATGGAGGGCACATCTGCAGCTCACTCGGCTGGGGCAGGACGCCTGGGCACAGGCTGGAACCTGGCCTTCGGGGCTGGGGCAGGGCTAGGGTGGGGGGTGGGTGAGCCTTGGGCGGACACTGGGACTGGATTCAGGGGCAAGTCTGGTGGCCACTGGCTGTGATGTCCAGAAAGTGAGTGAATGTGGGGAACTGGAGCGGTGGGTCTGCCACCTGCAGCGACCTGCATCCCAGCATTCCCAGGCAGCAGAGTTCATGGCCAAGAAAGCTGAGCCAGTCCTAACCCTTCCCTTCCTTCCCTGGGAGCTGAGATATCAAAACAGGAAGGGAAAAAGACACCCCAAGCCCACAGCCCCCCAACGCTGTGGGGCTCTGGCAGCAGGACCTGCCTCGCAGCTCCTCTGTGGGCTCTGGCCAGGAGGGGGTGGGAGCCGCTCCACAGTGCCCCGCAGCTCACAGACTCTGGGAAGAATCGCTTCACCTCTGAGAAAGTTCTGGAACATGGGGATCCCACCCACCTTGTGGTTTATCACACAAAACGCTGAGCACATAGTCCCTTCCTTCCCACCACTCCCACTGCCCT
This sequence comes from Corynorhinus townsendii, assembly GCA_026230045.1. Classification (NCBI taxonomy): domain Eukaryota; kingdom Metazoa; phylum Chordata; class Mammalia; order Chiroptera; family Vespertilionidae; genus Corynorhinus; species Corynorhinus townsendii. The sequence goes on from JAPDVU010000008.1 coordinate 82,461,568, forward strand.
GGTCTCCATCCCTAGGCAGCATGGGGTGGGGGGATGGTGAGGAGGCACTTTGGGAATTGATGGAATCCACTGGAAATCCTGCAGGAGCTGTAAGAGTTCGGCACCACATGCTGGCACATCCCTGGGGGCATCACTGGGTCACGAGAAGCCCACTGTGATGTGTTGGAAGTAACCTGGGCACGCCTGTCCCCCTGGCTGTCACTGGCTGTTCCTGAGGTTCCGCGGGAGTCCCACGGTGCCAGGCCTCACAGGGTCCCTGGGGAGATGCGGGGCCATGAGAATGCGGCGAGGGCTGCTGGGGACACACTGGAAGGCCACGGGAGCAAGAGCACATGCCTGGGCATTGCAGAGGGCACAGTGCCAACCGGGGCCTCTGGGGAATTGTCAGGGGCTCCCCCTAAGTGCCGCACTCAAGGCTCTTCTCCTGACAACATGGTGGGCAGGTGCCCAGGGAGCCCCAAGCAGGGCCCTGCTGGGAGAGGGAGCAAGCTGCTGGTTGACTGGGCAGCAACACCACTGTGCCCCCAGGGGTGGTGGTGACTCGGAGGCATGGGCAGCCTGGCTTAGAAAATCACCCTGAAGAGGGGCAACTCCATCCATCCACCGACCAAAGGCTGCAGGTAGGAGACCAGGCCCACTCCAGGACAGGGAAGGGCCACACCCCCGCTCCATGTCCTTTCAGGAAAGGGCCAGTCCTCCCCAGGCCGGGCTCTGGTCAGAGCAGAAGGAAGGCAGGCAGGACACACCGAGGCCCGAGCTTGAGAACGTCCATCACTGAGCAGGTAGCCAATGCCTACCACGTGCCAAGTGACTCCACCTCTGGTGCCCTGGGCAGCATCCTCCTCTCTGTCACCTCCTTCCCCACATGCCTCCCTCAGGGAATAAACGCCCTCCAGGCCAGTGGCAGGGTGTCCCCCTTACACCCTCTCCCTTGCCCTGCCTGGCACTCAGAGGCAGAGGCTGCCCCTTTCCCCCATGACCGTCCCTCCCCTCCTACTGTGGCTCTCAGGCCATAGCCAACTCAGGTGAGCAAGGCCCAGGCAGACCTGTGACGCCTCCAGAGCCTTCCCTCAGCCTGACCCACGTCCACACTCTGCCGGGATGGTCTTTATTAAACACTAGAGGCCGGGTGCACAGCTTTGTGCACATTGAAAGGAAATTAATTAGAAGAAATATTTTAGAGACCGGGGAGGGACTGTGGGAGGGCTCCAGGGCATGTCCGGCCCCTCTCACCCAGTCCTGATCGGCAGGACCCTAGCAGCAAGCTAACCTACCAGTTGGAACGTCTGCCCCCTGGTGGTCAGTACGTGTCATAGTGACTGGTTGAATGGTCAAACGGTCGAACCGACAGTCAGATACTTAGCATATTAGGCTTTTATTATATAGGATAGTTCTAATCACTTAAGCCTGCATCCTGCTTAATGCCCTTTCTTGTCCCCTCAGAGCCCACAAAACAGTATCAAGTTCCATGGATAAAAGACCCGTCAGCCTATGGTGCACCACACTCTGTCTTCCAGGCAAACTCCTCGCAGCCTCACGCCCATCACTCCCCTGCCCTGGGCCTCTGCACCGCTGTTCCCTCGTCTTCCGGGAGTGGCTGAGCCACCTGCAGCTCAGCGTGCCCAGCACCTGGTGCTGTCTCATTGGCATGAGCACAGGGAGGACTGCGGGAGGACCGAGGGTGCAACGTCTCCATTATGGCAACAAGGACACAGATCAGGAGACATGAAGCCACTCGCCAAGGTCACCCAGAGTCAGTGCTCACCCGCTGCCCTTGCTGCCCCAGAAGAGCCCGGAGGACCCAAGACAAAAGAAAGAACAGGGTAAGTGCCCAAGGTGAGTTCCTGGAGCCCAGGGCGGTGGTGGCAGGAGATGGAGCAGGAGGATGCTGGGAGGCGGGCGCCCCTGGTGAGACAGCTCAGAAGGAAGGGGTCCAGGAAACAGGAGGCTCTAGGGCAATGGTTCTCAACCTTTCTAATGCTGCGACCCTTTAATACAGTTCCTCGTGTTGTGGTGAATTCCAACCATAAAATTATTTTCGTTGCTACTTCATAACTGTAATTTTGCTATTGTTATGAATTGTAATGTAAATATCTGTGTTTTCTGATGGTCTTAGGCGACCCTGCTAGCAGTTCTCAACCTGCTGTAGAGCCTAAGACCATCGGAAAACACAGATATTTAGGCAAACATAGAGTCTAGGCAGATGTCACTGGGGTCCCAATGGGAACACCCTCCTCTAGGCATCAGAGTGGGACTCGAGGAATCTGGGGATGCAGTGGACAGCACACCAGGTGGGGCAGTGCAGGTGACACCTGGACTCACGGGCGGCCCTGAAACCAAAGTAGCTCTCATGCCCAACCGGGGACACCCAGGCTGGACCTCTGGCCTCAGAAAACCTCCGCTTCTAGCCCTTGAAGGTGACGCTGTTAGGACAGCTGGGGTCCTTGGGGGAGAGATACAGGCTGAGATAACCCCACAGGGCCTATCCCACACTTCTGTCTGCTCTCCAATCCCTGTCCCGGCCTCAGACGCCTGGCCCACCTCCAGCACTGCTCCTCCCATGGTGAGGCTCCTCCCCATGGTGAGGCTCCTCACCGGCTCTGCTCTCCAGCTTCTGTGGTCCTCTCACTGTGCAGCCACCTCCCTGAGCCCTGCAGGCCGCAGGGAGGAGCAGGGAGATGCACCAGCCACCTCCCTAGGCTTTCTGCCCCATGCCCTGGTCCCCTCTCTGGGGCCTGGGGGAGGGGGGCATACTTTGCTAAGGAAAAGCTGCGGGCACTGCCCTTCTTCAGCAGAGGGACCCAGGGTGGCAGCACACCCTGGAAAGCACCAAGTCATCTGATGCCACAGCAGCCCCTGGGCCTGTCCCTCGGGGGCCAGACTCAGGACACTGCTTGGTTCCACTGTGCCCCCATGTCAGGGGAACTCGGACCCAGGGTAACCCCTAGGCCAGCATGTGTCACTCTCCTTGAACATGCAGCACTACAGCCTGCTCCGCATGTCCCTTCGCTATACCTGAGGAGTGTGGCTGCACCAGGCATGCCCACCAGTGCCCACCCAGGACCACACTTTGCTCGGAGCTGAGGCAGCAGCAGGGACAGGCTAGTGGAAAGCAGTGGAGCACGCACACACACACACCCCTGGCCTTCATGAGGCTGACCTGCCTCCCCCTCCTGCTCAGCCAGCCCCAACCCTGGCCACCCCGACCCCTGGCAGCACTGAGCCCATCCTCAGGTGCTAATTAAATCCCCTAATGAGCAAATAAGGATACAGGAGCCGGTCCTCCACAGCCCACTGCCCGTGTCTCTCCATTGGACTTATCACTCATCACAGGATGTTTACAATAATTTTCAATTTGTGCAATTATTAATCACTTTTCTGTCTGCCTCATTTGCATAATAATTAGTCATCTCACTGTTTGGCAGGCCTGTGAATGACAGTGTTTTAAATTGAATTAAGATTTTAATATTCTGCTGAAACCGGTTTGGCTCAGTGGATAGAGTGTCAGACTGCGGACTGAAGGGTCCCGGGTTCGATTCCGGTCAAGGGCATGTACCTGGGTTGCGGGCACATCCCCAGTAGGGGGCGAGCAGGAGGCAGCTGATCAATGTTTCTAACTCTCTAGCTCTCTCCCTTCCTCTCTGTAAAAAATCAATAAAATATATTTTTTTAAAAAAAGATTTTAATATTCTATTTTCCTGCTTTCTTCCCCCCCCCCCCCCATGCACGAATCACAGCCAGAGGGCAGTGCGAAGGTGTTGGCAGGCACTGGACTTGGCCCACTCTGTGCCCCTGAGAACTGCTGGGTGGAGGGCCTGTCTGAAGGAGGGAACCTTAATCCAGATCTGGCCTGTGAGGGGTTAACAGCCTTGCATGAGGCCTGGAGGTAAGGAGTGAGGATGAGCCTAGAGGGGAGGAGTGAGGAGTGAGCTTGGAGGTGAGGAGTGAGGATGAGTCTGGAGGTGAGGAGTGAGCATGAGCCTGGAGGTGAGGAGTGAGGATGAGACCTGGAGGTGAGGAGTGAGGATGAGACCTGGAGGTGAAGAGTGAGGATGAGCCTGGAGGTGAGGAGTGAGCCTGGAGGTGAGGAGTGGGGAGTGAGCCTGGAGGTAAGGAGTGAGGAGTGAGCTTGGAGGTGAGGAGTGAGAATGAGTCTGGAGGTGAGGAGTGAGGATGAGCCTGGAGGTGAGGAGTGAGGATGAGACCTGGAGGTGAAGAGTGAGGAGTGAGCTTGGAGGTGAGGAGTGAGGATGAACTGGAGGGGAGGAGTGAGTCTGGAGGTGAGGAGTGAGGATGAGACCTGGAGGTGAGGAGTGGGGAGTGAGCCTGGAGGTGAAGAGTGAGGATGAGCCTGGAGGGGAGGAGTGAGGATGACACCTGGAGGTGATGAGTGAGGATGAGCCTGGAGGTGAGGAGTGAGGATGAGCCTGAAGGTGAGGAGTGAGGATGAGCCTGGAGGTGAGGAGTGAGGATGAGTCTGGAGGTGAGGAGTGGGGAGTGAGTCTGGAGGTGAGGAGTGAGCATGAGCCTGGAGGTGAGGAGTGAGGATGAGTCTGGAGGTGAGGAGTGAGGATGAGCCTGGAGGTGAGGAGTGGGGAGTGAGTCTGGAGGTGAGGAGTGAGCATGAGCCTGGAGGTGAGGAGTGAGGATGAGTCTGGAGGTGAGGAGTGAGGATGAGTCTGGAGGTGAGGAGTGAGGATGAGCCTGGAGGTGAGGAGTGAGGATGAGTTTGGAGGTGAGGAGTGAGGATGAGCCTGGAGGTGAGGAGTGAGGATGAGACCTGGAGGTGAGGAGTGAGGATGAGACCTGGAGGTGAGGAGTGAGGATGAGTCTGGAGGTGAGGAGTGAGGATGAGCCTGGAGGTGAGGAGTGGGGAGTGAGTCTGGAGGTGAGGAGTGAGCATGAGCCTGGAGGTGAGGAGTGAGGATGAGTCTGGAGGTGAGGAGTGAGGATGAGCCTGGAGGTGAGGAGTGAGGAGTGAGCTTGGAGGTGAGGAGTGGGGAGTGAGCTTGGAGGTGAGGAGTGAGGATGAGCCTGGAGGTGAGGAGTGAGGATGAGCCTGGAGGTGAGGAGTGAGGAGTGAGTCTGGAGGTGAGGAGTGAGGATGAGCCTGGAGGTGAGGAGTGAGGATGAGTTTGGAGGTGAGGAGTGAGGATGAGCCTGGAGGTGAGGAGTGAGGATGAGACCTGGAGGTGAGGAGTGAGGATGAGCCTGGAGGTGAGGAGTGAGGATGAGTTTGGAGGTGAGGAGTGAGGATGAGCCTGGAGGTGAGGAGTGAGGATGAGACCTGGAGGTGAGGAGTGAGGATGAGCCTGGAGGTGAGGAGTGAGGATGAGACCTGGAGGTGAGGAGTGAGGATGAGCCTGGAGGTGAGGAGTGAGGATGAGTTTGGAGGTGAGGAGTGAGGAGTGAGCTTGGAGGTGAGGAGTGAGGATGAGCCTCGAGGTGAAGAGTGAGGATGAGTTTGGAGGTGAGGAGTGAGGATGAGTCTGGAGGTGAGGAGTGAGGATGAGCCTGGAGGTGAGGAGTGAGGATGAGCCTCGAGGTGAGGAGTGAGGATGAGCCTGGAGGTGAGGAGTGAGGATGAGCCTGGAGGTGAGGAGTGAGGATGAGCCTGGAGGTGAGGAGTGAGGATGAGACCTGGAGGTGAGGAGTGAGGATGAGCCTGGAGGTGAGGAGTGAGGATGAGACCTGGAGGTGAGGAGTGAGGATGAGCCTGGAGGTGAGGAGTGAGGATGAGACCTGGAGGTGAGGAGTGAGGATGAGCCTGGAGGTGAGGAGTGAGGATGAGACCTGGAGGTGAGGAGTGAGGATGAGTTTGGAGGTGAGGAGTGAGGAGTGAGCTTGGAGGTGAGGAGTGAGGATGAGCCTCGAGGTGAAGAGTGAGGATGAGTTTGGAGGTGAGGAGTGAGGATGAGTCTGGAGGTGAGGAGTGAGGATGAGCCTCGAGGTGAAGAGTGAGGATGAGTTTGGAGGTGAGGAGTGAGGATGAGTCTGGAGGTGAGGAGTGAGGATGAGCCTGGAGGTGAGGAGTGAGGAGTGAGTCTGGAGGTGAGGAGTGAGGATGAGCCTGGAGGTGAGGAGTGAGGATGAGTTTGGAGGTGAGGAGTGAGGATGAGCCTGGAGGTGAGGAGTGAGGAGTGAGTCTGGAGGTGAGGAGTGAGGATGAGCCTGGAGGTGAGGAGTGAGGATGAGCCTCGAGGTGAAGAGTGAGGATGAGCCTCGAGGTGAGGAGTGAGGATGAGTCTGGAGGTGAGGAGTGAGGATGAGCCTGGAGGTGAGGAGTGAGGATGAGCCTGGAGGTGAGGAGTGAGGAGTGAGTCTGGAGGTGAGGAGTGAGGATGAGCCTGGAGGTGAGGAGTGAGGATGAGTTTGGAGGTGAGGAGTGAGGATGAGCCTGGAGGTGAGGAGTGAGGATGAGACCTGGAGGTGAGGAGTGAGGATGAGCCTGGAGGTGAGGAGTGAGGATGAGACCTGGAGGTGAGGAGTGAGGATGAGCCTGGAGGTGAGGAGTGAGGATGAGTTTGGAGGTGAGGAGTGAGGAGTGAGCTTGGAGGTGAGGAGTGAGGATGAGCCTCGAGGTGAAGAGTGAGGATGAGCCTCGAGGTGAAGAGTGAGGATGAGTTTGGAGGTGAGGAGTGAGGATGAGTCTGGAGGTGAGGAGTGAGGATGAGCCTCGAGGTGAAGAGTGAGGATGAGTTTGGAGGTGAGGAGTGAGGATGAGTCTGGAGGTGAGGAGTGAGGATGAGCCTGGAGGTGAGGAGTGAGGATGAGCCTCGAGGTGAAGAGTGAGGATGAGTTTGGAGGTGAGGAGTGAGGATGAGTCTGGAGGTGAGGAGTGAGGATGAGCCTGGAGGTGAGGAGTGAGGATGAGACCTGGAGGTGAGGAGTGAGGATGAGACCTGGAGTTGAGGAGTGAGGGCGTACAGACCGGGTGAAAGGGTCCTTGGCTCAGTGGCCAGGTATCAACAAAAGCACTGGGGCTTCTTTTCCAAACAGGCTGCTCTGCAAGAGGAATTGATAAGCACATTACAGGCCAGTAATGGATCCCTGCTCACTTGTCCAGGTAACTTGATGGCTCACGCCCCCAGCGGAGAAGCTGGCTGGCCCCTCTAAGCCATGGCCGCTACTCAGATGGACTGAGAAAACAAATCCACCCCCTCTAGTGGCCCTCCACACTCCAGCAGACCCGCTGCCCAGACTGGGCTCCTGGCAGACCCTGCGGGGTGGCATGTGGGCTCCCACTGACAAGCAGGAGCTTGCTGCCCCCAGCAGGACAGCAGTGGGATTTCCTCTCTCCCTCCTACCCCAGGCCCTGTCTGACCAGCTCTAGCCTAGAAGAGGGGCTGCTCCAGCCCCGCCTTTCCACCAACATTGCTTGCTCTGAGTTGCCATGGTAATCCCGGTGGCTGCCTTGGATACCCATGGCTGCTCCAGCATTCTCTACTTAGGCAGGCAGCTCCCCCTGCAGCCTGCTTCCAACACCTCCCCTTCTACCATCACTGAGGACAAAAGGTATGATCACCACACGTGCTCTGCAAAGTCAGATCCTGGCCTCCCCTTTAGGTGAGAGGGGGGACCAGCGGGGAGACTGGTGTGAGCCAGCAGCGGGGGCCAGGCCATCACAGCTGGAGGTGGGAACCAAACTCCACTCTGCACCCGGGTCTCCCCAGGGAAGCACCCATCCTACTACAGAATCCCTCCCACTCCACCCGTGTGCTTCAGGACAAGGAGGGAGTCTCCTGGGCGGAAGCAGGAGCAGGGATTGCTGCCAAAGGGAGAGCCAGGTGAGGGAGGGTGTCAGGCTCAGCAGAGCCCTTCTCCAGCGGCTCCTCGGCCTTCCCCACCACCACGAGTCAGCTAGCAGGGCCAGGCAGGGAAGGGTCTAGGCATTCCTGGTGTCCACTCTGGTCACAGGGTGTCCCTGGGCTGACCCACAGTCCTCCAGCCAAGTACTAGCCCAGCTAGGAGGCCCGCAGGCACCAGGAGGACCAGTCTTTGCCGGAAGGGCAGGACGTACATGGCCAGGCCAGGGAACCACAGGAGCATCAGAGAACTGGGCCCCAGGGCTTGGGCTGTCCCAGACCCCAATGAGAGGGAGCACACAGCCTCCCCCTCATGTTGTAAACAGGCTCGGGGGTGCCCAGACTTCACTGTCTCCCACCTCCTCGTTCAGGGGACCCAGCCTTTACCACACCCAGCTGCACCCGCCACACGCAGCCCTCTGCTCCCGGCCTGACAGGCAAAGGGAGCTCTTCAGACAATGAGACCTGCACACATGGCTGTTGACACAGCAGCCTCTGCCGGCCACCTGCGCCTCCACACCTCAGCCAGGGGTGGAAGGAAGGCCAGACCCTCAGAGCCATGTCACCAGGAGCCCAGGAGTTGGGCTGGAACAGTCCTGCTTCACACCTGTTGTCTCAGCATAATTACTGATGGCACACACAGCTGCGCACACACACGGTTCATTCCCAGGGCAATAAGTTAAATGGTCTCTTCAGGGTCCCAGGGAGACTAGGGAAAAGGTGGAGAACCCCCAAGCCTGGAGACAGCAACCTTCTCTCCACCCCCAGCCAGAGGGAATGCGGAGCCCCCTGGGCCAAAACAGAGGTGTCAAGACAGTCTGCCTGACAGAACAGAAAGACAAAGAGCCCACCCAGCCAAAGGGTGGGAACCTAAAGGCAGTGAAGTGCAATCCCTGCAGATGTCCAGGAGATGGCAACGCAGAGCGCTCCTTGGGGCCCAGGCCCCTTGCAGTGGGCAGCCCCATCCCGTTGGCTGCCTTGGCTCCAGGGTGTGGCCTGGCCCTTCCACAAAGCCCACTAGGCTACAAAGCCTTTCTCTCCCCTTTTCCCTAGCCTTCATCCACTTCCTCCCAGCTGGCTTTCTAGCCTGAATCGAAAAATCAATAAATTAAGACATTTCAAAAGTGCCCCCCCTCCCCATCTCCCGCTCCACCTCGAGGCAGGGAAGAGAGGTGAGAGCAATCAGACCCAGCTAGGAGCTCCTGTATGCCCCCTCTCACTCTGCTGCCTGGTGGATGCAAGGCTTTTAGGTGGATGCATCTGGGTTGGGATCCCTGAAGTCAAAGGTATAGGGACCTCTGTGTTTCTTTGTGCAGTGGAAATGGAGTCATAGAAATCAGGGAGTATCTATATATTCTGTCATTTGAAGAAGTTCATGTAAATTAGCTACAAAGTAATACACAAATGTGCACTGTCTATATCAGATACCAACAACTGTGGCACTCTGGGGACTCAGCAGCAGTTTCCGCTCCACAAAGCCTGGTCATCTGAGTGGGGAGAGGTGTTCCGGCACTGCGCCCCCGGGGAGCGTGGGGCCAGCGCTGCTGGAGGCGAGGAGGTCGATCTCTGCACTGACACAGCTCAGGGTCCCCCTGGTTGACCGCTGGGCCACCATTTCCCCTCCAGCCTCATGCCAAGACTTCCTAGGCATGAGGCTGGAGCCAAATTGGGATTTTTATGCCCCTTCTTGCCTTTGCAGAAGAGGAGTCTTGTGAAAAGGAAAAATAAGGGTCATAAAATCCTTAGGAAGATTTCAGAGATGCCCCGCCTACATGTGCACATTACCTGCTGAATTCCCGAAGTTCACGCACTCCCAGTTCCTACCAACCTAGCACTGAGGCAAAGCCGACCCAACCCATAGTTCTTGTCTCCTATCACCCAGGCTTCGCGGCAGGTGCTGGAGAAGGTGGTCTCTGCCTTTATTAAGCTTGTGTTGGGCAGGGGGAGCATTCCTACCACAACTGATTGCAACGTGGAGGTTTACACTGGAATCAGGTGTGCACAGGTATTATGGGAGCAGACTTACAGAGGAAGCATTTAATTCCGCCATGTCTTCCCCCCCTACCCCCCCCCCCCCGGGACCGGGCAGCCAGGGACCACGCCACAGAGGAAACAGCCTGGGAGCTGGGCCCTGGGTGTGTGGGCTCAGTGAGGGAGAGGAAGGACAGGGCAGAGGCAGCAGTTGGGGAAAAGTGCGAAAGCCTGAACCCTCAGCATTTGACCAAGGGAACTGAGAAGTCCTGAGGGTTCAGGGAAGGGGCAGACTGGTCAGGGCAAAAGGGACCTTGATAGAATGCTGAGGACACCTGACACCTGAAGACAGGGGCTTTGTCCTCTATCTGCCTCCCACACGGCCCTGGAAGACACCCTGTCCTCAGTCTCCTGCCGATACTGGGACTAGCATGCGTCCTCACCCTGTTCCCACGAAAGCCAGAGCCTCTCTGGGATGGGGTAGCTGGCACCTGAGAGGCAGCCCATGGCTAATTAAGCATTCACCTCATTGTGGCCACGACAGTCAGCCCAGCTGATTAGACTAGGCCTCCGTCACGGTGCTTTGGGGGCATCCTGAAGGCACTGAACCCACTTGAGCCTCCTCTCACTCAGAGTAACCCCCTTAAGAATCATTCATTCATTCATTTGGACAAAAAGGAAAGGTTTTGGTAGCTCTGTGGTCAGGCTTTAGCCCGTTTCCTCAATTGCAAATGAAAATATTAGCATCCAATATGCTGCCTGGCTGGTGTTGCTCAGTAGTTGAGCATTGCCCTACCCACCAAGAGGTTGCTGGCTCAACTTCTGGTCAGGGCACATGCCCAGTTTGTGGACTTGATCCCACATGGGGCCATGCAAAAGGCAGCCAATCAATGCTTCTCTCTGATTGATGTTTCTATCTCTGTGTCCCTCTCCCTTCCTCTCTCTCTAAAATCAATAAAAACATTTTTTAAAATGTGTTGGGGTTTTATGAGGTAGATCTTTGGAGAGTGCCTGACCCAGAGAAGCTCTCAGTAAATGACAGCTAGCCCGACCAGCATGGCTCAATAGTTGAGCATCAACCTATGAACCAGGAGGTCATAGTTCAATTCTTGGTCAGGGCACATGCCCAGGTTGTGAGCTCAAACCCCAGTGTGGGGCATGCAGGGGACAGCCAATCAATGATTCGCTCTCATCATTGATGTTTTTATCTCTCCCTCTCCCATCCTCTCTGAATCAACAAAAATATATATTTTTTAAATAAATAAATAAATAAAAATATATGGCCATGTGCTGTGACCAGGAATCGAACCATGACCTCCTGGTTCATAGGTCAATGCTCAACCACAGAGCCATGCTGGTCAGGCAATAAAAATATTTTTTTTAATTTTTTAATCTTATATTTTTATGTTATTGATTAAGGTATTACATATGTGTCCTTATCTCCCCATTGCCTCCCAACTTCCCTATGCATGCCCTCACCGCCCTGGTGTCTGTGTCCATTGGTTAGGCGTATATGCATGCATACAAGTCCTTTGGTTGATTTCTCCCCCTTACTCCCACCCTCCCCTACCTTCCCTCTGAGGTTTGATGGTCTGAAAGATGCTTCTCTGTCTCTGGATCTGTTTTTGTTCATGAGTTTATGTTGTTCATTATTTTAAAAAAATAAATAAATGACAGCTGTTAGTTCTGCTGAGTGATGCCTTGGACTAGGAAGTGGGACTTGAAAATGAATAGGAGACCTGAATGAGAACATAATCCTATATAATAAGAGAGGAGTATGCAAATTAGGCCAGGACTCTGCAATGGTCACGACCGCTCAACAGGGGTCGGGGAGGGGGGTCAGCTTTGGCGAAGCAGCCAGGAGGCGGGAGTTCCAAGGGGCACAGAGCGCACCTCACCATTCCTCTATGAGGACACCCCACACAGGTGCTGCCTTCACCAGCAGGCTCTGGGTGACATCTGCAAATGCGAGTGCAACTTCTAACATTCTGGGCAAAGAACTGACCCTGTGCCCCTCTGGGTACCAGGCTTGCTAGGAGTGTGTTGTCACCAATGCCACAGATCAAAGGCAAAAACCTGGTGAGGCGGGTGCACCGGAGGGGGCTCAGGCAGGGCAGGGAGCCGCGGGCAGGGATCGGCCTCGCCTGCAGAGAGTGAGGTTCTGCAGTGGCCCTAATAGGCGGGTTGGCTGGGTGGGGAACAAGGGGCATGGAAGGACGCCTGGGCGGAGGGGCAAGAACCCGCAGCCCTGAGGCGGGGGCTGAGGGGCAGCGCCACCTCAGTGGAGGGGTGCCACACTGCAGGGTACCCCACTGATTGACGCAGAGAAGCTCTGGCACTAACTGGGCCTCACTGGGGCGGCCTTCGCACTTCAGAGGTAGCGATTTCTGCTCCCGCCTTGGCCCAAAAGCAAGCCCACGCCTCCCCTGCCCCATGCCTGCACAGTGAGTATGAAGCCTACCACCTGCTCCGGAGAAGGGGGGGCAATAAAGAATGGGGGTGGAGGAGAGGAAAGAATGTGGAGCATCCATGAAGAAGATGTGCTTGAGAACAAGGCTCGGAAGCCTGACGGGAAGGTTTGTTCTGTTTGCCCCACGGTTGCCCCTTAGGAAAGTTGGAGAGCATGGCAGCCAACTGGAATTGGCCTCAGTTTCCTGGTCTATAAAATGGATTAAGCTGTCCCAGTGCCTTCGCTGAGCTTTGAGGGCCAAGTGAGATACTATATAAAGAAAATGAGGGAAGAAGTGAGAAAGAAAAGGAAGGATGAGCAACACAAAAGAAAGACTGGAAGGAACCTGTAAACCTATTGTCACTTAAATAGGGAATATCCACTGAGTGGCCAGATTATTATGATCTCTGAACACATAATAATCTGGCCACTCAGTGTATATCCTATATAATAAAAGGCTAATATGCAAATTATCCCTCCACCAGGAATTCGACCAGCAGGCAGGCCGGCCAACAGCCCATGTCCCCTCCCCCTGGCCAGACCCCACCCATGCACAAATTCACACACACACACACACACACACACAGAGTGGCCAGATTATTATGCATTCAGAGATTATAATAATCTGGCCACTCAGCATAGTCAATAGTGTTGTAATGGGGGTATGATGCCAGGTGGGTGCTGGAAATATCAGGGAACACTTTGTAAAGTATATGATTGCCTAACCACTATTCTATAACTAATATAAAACCTGCAACTAATACAAAATAATATTGAATGTAAATAAATGAAAATAGGAGTGAAATTTTTATAAATTTCAAAGTTTAAATAAAGGCTGTAAAGGAAGGAAGGGGGAGAATAAAAATGGTGTTTTTCATTTTACCACTTTATTGTCCCTTCAGTACATGAAAAAGACAGTTGTCTTTATATGGTGCTTTTATACTTTTCTAAGTCATTATCTCATTTGATATTCAGGCAACTTAAAGACAGATAATTATTCCCTCACTATTCAAAGAAAGGAAATCTTGGTGGCTGGCCCCAATGATTCAATCATCAAGCCCTTATTGTAAAGCAGGGTTAGTGAAATTTTCTGTGACGGGTCATATCTATACTAATAAAAGCCTTGAGAGTGATCGGGCCAGCAGGGGAGGGCAGTTGGGGGCAATCAGGCCGGCAGGGAAGCAGTTAGGCGTCAATCAGGCCCGCAGAGGAGCAGATAGGGGGCAATCAAGCTGGCAGGCAGAAGTGGTTAGGGGCAATTAAGCAGGCAGGCAGGCAAGCAGTTAGAAGCCAATGGTCCCGGATTGTGAGAGGGATGTCTGACTGCTGGTTTAGTCCCAATCGGCAGGATTGGGACTAAACCAGCAGTCGGACATCCCCCGAGGGGTCCCAGATTGAAGAGGGTGCAAACTAGGCTGAAGGACACCCCTCCCCTTCGTGCACGAATTTCGTGCACCAGGCCACTAGTAAGAAAATAAGAATCCTGGCCATAGGACCTCACAATCTACAATGTAGCATGATAAATGTTGGGTACAAGGTGCCATAAGAACTCAGAGAAAGGCTGACTCGTAAGCAGCCCGGAACTGGGAGCGGCTGCCTGGCACTGGGGCTGCACTGAGCCCCTGAGCAGAGCTGGGCATACGGCACCCCGGAGGCCCTGCCACAAGACCCGGGACTCCCAGCACCTCGCTGGCCACTTGCATTTGTCTTAGGTGACGCTTTCTCTTTAGTCCATATCAAAAGACTTTCCAAACTGTACTCAAAAGTGAAGTCCTCACTAATGTTTACTTCAGGAGAAGGGGCCAGATAGCCCTGTGCCAGCCCCTCCACCCCCACACCAAGGGCCCGTCCAACTCTGACCCTGGCATGGATGCAATACCATTGCAGCGGCATGGACCAGAGTCAGGACGGCAGGTGAGCTAGTAAACGGGTGGGAAATACTTTCCAACTAATTGGTGTGAAAAAGTGTATGAACTAAGTCCTTCGTGGTGTCTTCCAACTCTGAAATTCCTACCTGTGATTCCAGGTTCTGAAAGTGTGTCAGCTCCTGGCAGATCACACAGCTCACAAGACACAAGACCTGGTGTGTGCGTGTCTGCGTGTGTGTGTGCGCGCACGCGCACCTGTGTGTGTTGGGTGGGGATGAGGGCAGGAAAAGACAGACTGAAAGGCCTGAGCTTGGACACACATACACATGCACCTACACTTCTTACAAACCCAATGGAGACCCCGAGCTGAACCTGACTGAGGCTGATGGCAGAGACAAGGCCCAACAATCACCCTAACTACTCAACCCCCTCCCCTAGCTGCTGGCCCCCCCCTCCTCTAGCTGCTGGTCCCCCTCCTCTAGCTGCTGGTCCCCTCCCCTAGCTGCTGATCCCCCTCCCCTAGCTGCTGGCCCCCCCTCCTCTAGCTGCTGGTCCCCTCCCCTAGCTGCTGGTCCCCCTCCCCTAGTTGCTGGTCCCCCTCCCCTAGCTGCTGGTCCCCCTCCTCTAGCTGCTGGTCCCCCTCCCCTAGCTGCTGGTCCCCCTCCCCTAGCTGCTGGTCCCCCTCCTCTAGCTGCTGGTCCCCCTCCCCTAGCTGCTGATCCCCCTCCCCTAGCTGCTGGTCCCCCTCCCCTAGCTGCTGGTCCCCCTCCCCTAGCTGCTGGTCCCCCTCCTCTAGCTGCTGGTCCCCCTCCCCTAGCTGCTGGTCCCCCTCCTCTAGCTGCTGGTCCCCCTCCCCTAGCTGCTGGTCCCCCTCCCCTAGCTGCTGGTCCCCCTCCTCTAGCTGCTGGTCCCCCTCCCCTAGCTGCTGGTCCCCCTCCCCTAGCTGCTGGCCCCCCTCCTCTAGCTGCTGGTCCCCCTCCTCTAGCTGCTGATCCCCCTCCTCTAGCTGCTGGTCCCCCTCCTCTAGCTGCTGATCCCCCTCCTCTAGCTGCTGGTCCCCCTCCTCTAGCTGCTGATCCCCCTCCTCTAGCTGCTGGCCCCCCTCCTCTAGCTGCTGATCCCCCTCCTCTAGCTGCTGGTCCCCCTCCCCTAGCTGCTGGTCCCCCTCCTCTAGCTGCTGGTCCCCCTCCCCTAGCTGCTGGTCCCCTCCCCTAGCTGCTGATCCCCCTCCTCTAGCTGCTGGTCCTCCTCCCCTAGCTGCTGGTCGAAGATCTGCCTCAGGGACATGGCTGCCTCCGCCCCCTCTCCCAGGGCAGTATCTCTGACATTCACAGAGGAGGACCATGGCAACCTAATCCCAGACCCAGACCCAATGCCAATATGTCAAAGCCCAGGGACTCGGTGGGCTGGGGAACAGAGGACAGGCTGAGCAGCTGCTGTCAGAGTGACCCAGAGAGCCAGTGGGCCACAGTGCCTACCTTCAGCCATCTCCATGGGCTGTGACTGTGGGGAGCATCCTCTAGTCACCCCCTGCATGGCATCCCCGTTCTCACCCTCCTGCCTGCCCCCAGAGCTCCTTTCTCTACTTTGTCCCTCTAAGGCAGGCTGGCAGGCAGAGGACCCAGGGAACTTCCTGTCTGGGTTCTGCTTCAGATCAGGGAAGCTCGGCCCTCAGGGGTTCAAGGGCAATGGTTCAAGGGTGGTCCTCCAGAGGGTTCTCATCGCCCCTCCCACTAGCTTCATCCTGCCAAAATCTCCTGCAGGTGCCATGGCCCCTCAACTCCTCCCTCCTGCAGGCTCCACACCTACCCTGACTCCTCCACTTTACACCCACGGCCAAGATCAAAACTATTCTTTCTTCGCCGGCCAAAAAGCTGCTTCCAAAAGGGCGGCCAGCATCCCCGCCATGTCCGCCATTGAACCTCAGAAGCTGAATCCGTTTGGCCAGTGCAGGAGGCTGGCCTTCCTCCCTCTCCCTGCGGAACTGGAGGGACTCCCACAGGTCTGGGGGTGGGGGTTGGGGGTACTGGTGGCTTCTGAAGCAGCAGGGGACAAAACCCTGACAGCTCTAACCCTTCTGCTCCCAGAGCCAGCTCCTCCGTCCCTAGGACACAGACACCAGCAGCTGCCCGAGCCCTGGGGAAGAGCAGACCCTTACCAGTAACCATCCTCATGGTAAGCCACTCCCACAACCGCTACTACTTTTAAGGCAAGGAGGAGGAGGTGGAGGAGGAAGAGGAGGGGGGGGGGGAGGGGGAGGGGGAGGGGCAGGAGGGTCAGGGGGGAGGGGGAGAAGGGTCAGGAGGAGGAGGGAGAGGGGGAGGGGGAAAGGGAGAGGGAAGGGGAGGAGGAGACCTAAAATTCAGAGAAAGCCTCCTGCCCCACCAAGTTCTTAATGATCTAAATAAACTCAATTTGGGTTCTGCCTGGACACTAGCACCACCAGCCCCGCCCCATGGGTCCCCTTAATGAGGTGATGGACTGCTAGGAGATGGATGGAAGAGTCACTGGAATAGGCCAATCACTACTCCTCCTGCTGCTCCAGACCCCGTCTCTCCTGGGGACAGAAGCCCCGCCCATGGACTGCCCTTCAGAGAGCAGCACCAGTCCCTGTGGCCAGAGATACTGTCCCCACAGTCAGACACCCTGGCAGTCAGGTCCCATCAAGTGAGACAGTGGAATCAACAGGGACACCTGTCATTGATGCAACAGACATGCTCTTGAATTATCTTAATGTTAACATTTAAGAGAAGATACTATTTATTAAGCACCTACTACCTGGCCAGACACTTTATTTCAAACCTGCCCAGTGACGCAGGAAGGGACATATTACCCTGACTCTGCAGCTAAGGGAAGGGTGGCTTACCCGAACTGTGTAAGAATGCTGGCTCTCCAGATGTTAAGGAACTTGCTAGAAGGTGGCACCTGCCTAATTTTCCATGACCTCTCCTCTAAGAAAATGGCCCCCATTGGTTTCCCCATTAAGGAGGGGGATTAAGAAGGACCCCTAACAAAGGGGCAAAGTGAGCGTCCCACTCTGGGGAAGGAGCAGCAGGGGCTACTCTCTGTGCAACCCCCAAGCCACAGCACTCAGACTCCTGGTGCCCCTCCAGCACAACAGGGAGACCGACCCTCCGCACAGCGAGAAGCCCTCCCTGCAGTGGGACAGCGTGGGGCCAGGGTACCGACAGAGCAGCAGGACCTGCCTTCTGTTCCCAGCCCACCCAGGCACTGCTGTCCCCCAGGAAGACCCCAGGGGAGGGAACCACCAACCCGGGAGAAAACAAGCAGCAAGGCCTGAGCCTTGCTCCTCAAGAGCCTTCAGGCACATGGTAACCCAGGACCTTGTGGGAGGGCACCATGCCTCCCACCCCTCCAGCTGTCAGCCCTGCAGTCCCAGCTTTCAGAGCTCAGGTGATCCAAAAAGGGGCTGGCAGGCCATACAGGGGTTCCACACTAAGGGCTCTTTAGTTCTGGTCTTAGGGAGACACCGTAAGGGCAGAGTGGGGGAAGAGGCAATGCTGACATATTTGGGGTCTGCTGTTCCTGTTATATGAGGCTCAGTCAAGTACAGCTGCCATAGAGGAGACAAGGCCAGGGGGCCAGCACACACCTTTAACCTCATGACTCTCCGCTGAGGTGGCTTCCTGCACACGCTCCTGCTCCCTTAGGTGAGCACTCATCACATTTCCTTCCAGACCCGCCTGCCGGTCCATCGATGTCCCAGTTCACATTCAGGGCAGAAAAATCGCACCAGTGGTGCGTCAGGGCAACACGGAGCGCATTGCCACATCAGAGTGACTGCCCAGCACCAAGGTGGAGTCAGGTCCTCAACCCGTCCCCAACAGGAGCAGCCAGGATGGAGTGAGCAACCAGATCTGCTGGCCAACTGCAGGGAAGCCCCAAGGAAGGGGCCAGAGAGCCCAAGGTAATAACTTAGCACTCAGTCCTCCATCCATTTCAGAGACGTAGCACAGAAGGTAGCAGAGCAAAGGACAAATTGTGTACGAATCCAGCTCTCTGTCTAGTTCAGATTTACTTAGTCCTCTCCTCACTAAGCTCTCAGCACAACCTGTATGCTGTTCATAACAGGGCTGGCCTCGTGCCCCCACCTCTCCAGGAGACAAGCCGGGAAGCGAAGGCGCCAGATTCTGCAGTACCCAGGGAACCTGAGTCAGGCACTCCACCTGCCTGTCCTTATCCTGGCCCACCCTTTCCAAGCCTCTCCCTTGGGGCTCAGAATGGCTCTCCTACATCCCTGACTACCCGTCCCTGAATGGCGAGAAGGCCCAGCTCAAACCCAAAGCTAATCTAATCATAAGTGCACAATGTTACACATACGGTGCAGAAACCACAGTCCTAGTCCAAAGCAGATGAAAAACCACCCTAAGCCTAAACGATCAGGGACACAGCCTCACAACCACAACAGCTCATCTCCCCAGCAAACACACACCTGAGCTCCTGGTTGGCAAGCCCACGTTCTCTAGGCCGTGGCCTCTGGCTGCCTAACAGGTTGCTTGAGAAATGCTCTCCATCTCTATCTTCTGGCTGCAGGGCTCACACCCTCTCTGCTAGGTCTTAGCGGGACTGGTGGGGAGCGTGAAAAGAAAAAAAAACACACAGATAAAATAAATTAAAATTTCATTTTCAGAGAAAAAATAAAAACATTCTCATTTGAAATCACCTGAAAATACATCATCTAGTCTAGGCAGATACACAAATGAAAGACAAAGCAAGCATGCAATGGCACTGCGCCCTTCCATTGGGCATGCCTGGGTGGCTTCTCAGGTAGAGTCCCCCTTGTAGAAATACTTTTCCTTTGTGCTGCAAATATATCCAGACCATGCAGGACACTGCCCCTGGCTGGCAGCCACTGCACAGCAGCATCAGAAGCCGAGCTGGCCGAAGCACATGTCCACCCTGGGTGGGAAGGGCATTGCCGAATTGGATGGAGACACAGTAACAGGGTAAAGTGCCCAAGCTCCCTGCCAAGAAGCAATCAGTATGAGGGTCCTGGCAACTCCCTCAATCCAAATGGTGGAGGCAGGGAACAAGAGAAGGAGTTTACCCTGCCAGGACACACCTACCCCACTTTTCTTGGGAAATCTGGAAATTCGGCTTGCCCAAATCTGCAGCTACTTACAGACTTAGGTCTCTCTGCCCATAGAGGTGAGGTACATAAGCAAATGATATATGTTTGACACATGGCAAGTACATAACAAAAAATAGCAATTAAAAATCATTATTATAATTTCCCTGGACATGCATTCACTCCTCTCATGCAGATGGATTACCTCCTCCCAAATCCCTGGTAAAAGAGTCAAATGCCCTAGCCAGTTTGCTCAGTGGTTAGAGCATCGGCCTGTGGACTGAAGGGTCCAGGGTTCTATTCCAGTTAAGGGCACGTACCTCGGTTGCAGGCTTGATACCCAGCCCCTGTTGAGGCAAGTGCAGGAGGCAACCAATCAATGTGTGTCTCTCTCACATCAATGTTTCTCTCTCCCTGTCTCTCTCCCTCCCTTCCACTCTATAAAAATCAGTAGAAAAAGTATCAGTGAGGATTAACAAACAAACAACAAAAAAGTGTCAAGCGTAGGGCCCGTCTAGCACACTCAGGTTCTTAAAAGCCAGGTTCCAAACTGAACCCCCAGCGAGCAATTCTTCCAGGGCTGCAGAACTCAGCCCCGGGTATACTATGGCGACTGCATTGCAGAGGCCAGGAGAGGCCAGTAAGAAGTGCTGTGGGCTCTCCCCTCACTGCTCGTCCTGCTACCAGGGTGAAGATCGCTGTGGGGGAACTGCAAGGAGAGGAGTCTGATGTTTAAATCCTGGCTGTTTTCCAACTCAGAGCAATTCTGAGCAAGTTCACCTCTTTGCACAAATGTTTTCTCTCCTGCCAAACAAAAAACAGGAAAGAAAACAGCCCTGCTTACAAGCTCCAGTTCCCTGTGCCTGTAAGTCCTTGGCTGACAGGGTGCTGAAGGCAATGTGCAGGGGCGGACGTTTACTCCTCGCCCGCTGCCCGCTCTGTCTCCTCCCAAGGGTATGGGTCCACGCACCAGCTGAGGACCGCACCAGCTGAGGACCGAACCACCACCAGGACTCCTGCTGCCTTGTTTTCTGAAAGGGTGGACCTGTGCGAGCCCAAGGTCAACAGCATCAACTGAGAGGCAAACACAAGTCCTCTGCTGGTCAAGGCAAACAGGTACAGCGGAGACTGGTTCATTCCCACACAGTCAGGGACATGGCAAGGACAGCCGTGTCATGGGAGAGCTATGACGTGGCTCCAGCCTGGCCCACAATCTCTCCGCCTATTTTACAGGACAATCCTGCTGCCTGAAAGCTGGCTCCCAAAGTAATGATGCCAACAACGGGACTCAAAACTCAAAAGACCAGGAGAAAGAAACAGATCAAGTAATCTGTGCAAAAATGCACAGCTCAGGACACACATCTCCTAACAATTCAAACTCAAACCAGTTCTTGAGACAGCTACCTCCCGGCCCGGGCTCGGCCTCCTCCAGGCCTGGGCTCTCCTCACCCAAATTCCATGTCTGTTAACATCTTACATAACTAGGGTACACTTATCAAAACTAAAAGATTAACATTGCATATTTCTATAAACTGAACTCCGGACTTTATTCGAATTTCACCAGTTTCACCACTCATGTCGTAATCTTGAGTCATTTTAAAAGTTTACAGCAAGGAGTCAAAGGGCAAGACATTGGCTTTTAGTCACAACTCTGCCACATATGAATGTAGAAACTTAAAATTTCTTTTCTGAGCTGTTTCCTCCCTAAAAGTACCTCCATCTCACAAATGCTGCTTCTAGACACAAGTCCACTCTACCTCTCATTTCTCTGCCTGACTCCTCTCTGATGGCCACTGCCAATTAGGGATGAGACTCCAGCTGAGAATCTCCAGTTAGAAAATGGAGTACCTTTGGGATTTACAGATCTCAAAGTTGTTTCAAAGTCCAGGTCTGTCTCCTGGCTGGGGGACCGCCTTACTTCAGGAATCTAAGTGCACTCTGCAGCAGAGATAGCCGCTGTCCAATCACACCCACTTCTCCCTTCTTCCTAGATGTGTGTTACTTTTCTCCTGCTCCCCTGAATTAAGGGGCAGCCATGCAACTAAGTTCCAGCCAACAGAAGGTGAATGGAAGTGTGTGCCCCTTCCAGAGCTGGCCCGTAACATCTGCCACACATCCTCCAAGCTCTGCTCAACTCACTAAAATGGCAATGCCCAAAGCAACCTTGGAGACCATGTTAACATTGGCATCAGCCTCATCCCTAAATGACTGTGTGGATTAGAGGATCCCCCAACCCCTACTGGCTCAACCTGACATTACATGAGTGAGGAGAGGGGGAAAAAACACCTATTATGCCGTTATGGTAAGCCAGTCCATTTGGAGGCTATCATAGCAGCTTAGCCCACCCTAATACAGGTACTAAATGTCAATTCCATTAGTGCAAGACCTTGCTTCTGAGGCTGTGCTCAAGGCCTCGGGTGCTGAGAGCTGAATTGATCACACACCTGAGTTCAGGACACACTACATCCATTCAAGGCCACTCTCTAAAAAAAAAAAAAAAAAAGAGTTTTTATTGATTTCAGAGAGAGGAAGGAAGAAAAAAGAAGGATAGAAACATCCATGATGAGAGAGAATCATTGACCAGCTGCCTCCTGCACACCCCCTAATAGAGATCAAGCCCACAATTCATGGATATGCCCTGACTGGGAATCAAACCATGATAGGTCAACACTCAACCACTGGCCGAGCAAGGCCACTCTTTGTTTCCCTTTGCCTTCTGTTCCCCTCGCTATGCCCTCCCATAGACCCTAGTATAGTGTGTTAGACATATATATCTTCTCCTTTAAAAATGATGCTGCTCTCATTATTCACAATAGCTAAGATAGGGAAGGAACCCAAGTGCCCATCAATAGACAAGTGGATGAAAAAGCGGTGGTACATACATACAATAGAATATTACTCAGCCACAAAAAAAGAATGAAATCTTACCATTTTTTATAGCATGGATGTACCTTGAGGACATTATGCTAAGTGAAATAAGTCAGACAGAGTAACACAAACACCATATGTTTCACTTATATGTGAAACTTATATCTAAAAAACAAAATAAATGAACAAACAAAAAAGAAACAGACTCATAGATACAGAGATCAGACTGATGGTTGCCAGAGGGGAAGGGGTCGGGAGGAGGGTGTAAAAGGTGAAGGGTTTAAGAACTACAAATTAGGAGGCACAGTATACTCACAGGGTTATGAAGTCCAGCATGGGGAATATAACCAATAATGCAATACCTACGTATGGTACCAGGTGGGCACTGGAAATATCAGGGGCAATACTTTGTAAAGTATATGACTGTCTAACCACTATGTTGTACACCTAAAACTAAGACAAAATAATACTGAATGTAATGTAATGAAGAATAAAATTAAGCCCTGGACAGTTTGGTTCAGTAGGCAGAGTGTCAGCCTGTGGACTGAAGGGTCCAGGTTCGATTCAGATCAAGGGCATGTGCCTCGGTTGCAGGCTTGATCCCCAGCCCTGGTCAGGGCATGTGTGGGAGGCAACCAATCCATGTGCCTCTCTCACTCTGATAATTCTCTCTCTGTCTCTCTCCTTACCTTCCAGTCTAAAAATCAATGGAAAAATATCCTCAGGTGAAGATTAAAAAATAAATTAAATACATAAATGTGTATTTAATTTACTTAGCTGATCTTTGCTATAAATTTAATTGTTCCTTATTTTCCTTGCCTGGAGTCTATCATGTCACTAAATCCCTAACTGCCTACATCTGAATGCTTTTTGTAATATTCCGGCCATAAACCACACTTTACTTATCATTTCCTATAGGGACTGATATCTAAGTTGCTTCCAATATCTTGCTGTCCAAACTATCTATATATATAAAAGCCTAAGTGACAGAATAACTGAACAACCGAATGACCGGTCAACCGGTTGCTATGATGCGCACTGACCACCAGGGGGTGGACACTCAATGCAGGAGTTTCCCCTGGTGGTCAGTGCACTCCCACAGCCAACCTCCTGCGGCCCCTCCCCCCAGCCAGCCCCAATAGCCCCAATCGGAACTTTCTGCTGCCCCTCCCCCTGGCCAACCTCCCGCAGCCCCGATCGGCCCTCATCACTAGCCAGACCAAGGGACCCCACCCATGCACAAATTCATGCACTGTGCTGCTAGTACATACATAAACATCCTTATATGTAATTCCTGGTAGATATGTGCAAATTCTCTAAAGGATCTGGCCAGGATGGAACTACTTTGAAGTAAGATATGTACATACTTAATGCATTAGTTATTTCTATAAAACAAATTACTTCAAATCAGCAGCTTAATACATTAACACCCACAGAATGAGAGAAAAATATTTACAAATCATATATTTGATGAGACTTGTAACCTAGAATATAAATGAGTATATGTCAAATAACCCAATTAAGAAATGGGCAAAGGATTTGAATGAACATTTCTCTAAAGAAAATACACGAAAAATAGTGAGCATCATTAGTTATTAGGGAAATGTACATCAAAACCCCAATGAGGGCCCTAGATGGTTTGGCTCAGTGGATAGAGTGTCGGGCTACAGACCAAAGGGTCCCAGGTTTGATTCTGGTCAAGGGCACATACCTTGGTTGTAGGCTCCTCCCCAGCCTGGGCCCTGGTCAGGGCAGGTGCAGGAGGCAACCAATCTATGTGTTTCTCTCACATCGATGTTTCTCTCTGTCTTTCCCTCTCTCTTCCACTCTCTCTAAAAATCAATGGAAAAACACTCTCGGGTGAGAATTAACAAAAATACAAACAATTTTTTAAAAAAACACACAATGAGGGCCCAGACTGGATAGCTCAGTTGGTTAGAGCATCGTGCTGATACACCAAGGTTGTGAGTTCGATCCCCAGTCAGGGCACATACAAGAAGCAACCAATGAATGCATAAATAAGTGGAAGAACAAATTAATGTTTCTCTCTCTCCCCCTTTCTCTCTTTATCTAAAATCAATAATTTTTTCTAAACTACCACAAGGAGCCCAGCTGGTGTGGCATAGTTGGTTGAGTGTCATTCCATGCCTCAAGAGGTTGCCGGTTCAATTTCTAGTCAGGGCACATGCCCAGGTTGCAAGCTCAGTCCCCACAGTGTCTGACATTGGCCTGCACAAGAGACTCTCCAAAAGATAGGAGACAGCTGATCCATGTTTTTCTTTCATCAATGTTCTATCTCTCTCTCTCTCTCTCTCCCTCTCCCTTCCTCTCTCTCTAAAATCAATTTTAAAAACTTTTTATAAAACAGTGATTCCAAGATGGCAGTGGATTAAGTGGAAGCTACACTGACATTTCCCCAGGACCAAACTGGAATTACAACTAAAATATGGAAACAATCATCCTGAATAACCAACTGAAGACTAGCTGGAGAGAAACCTTATAACCAAGGACATAAAATGGAGACCACATAGAGACTGGTAGGAAGTGTGAAGGCGTGAGAGGGCTTTCCGGGCACCCCCGGGAACAAGTGGAGTTACAGAAGGTTGTCGCAGCTGTGGGGGGTTGCCACTTAGAACACTGGGTCTAAAGCCTAAGCTGAACTCACCAGCCCAGATTATCAGAACTGAGAGAGGTGCCTATGTAACATCTGGCTTTGAAAAGCAGCAGGGTTTCTGTCTGCCAGGGAGAGATGGCTGGAAATATAGGCACTTTCTTTGAGGGCCAACACACAAAATTTCGTGTGCAGCCTTGGGCTCCAGCAGAGGGAGGGCAGAGTGGGCTAGAGGTGTGAGGAGAATCCAGGATTGGGGGATCTGGGGATAGAGCTTGGAGTGCAGACACCTGGATCCCTGTGCTGAGTCATTCTCCCATACTGCAGAGGACATCTTTCTCAGGCAGACCTTTCTCACCCAGGCAGCTTTATCCTGGGGGGAAGCAATTGTCCCAGCCATTGGAAAACCTCTAGCTCTGCCCTGTGGAATTTACACCCTGCTGTGGTCTACAGCCTGCAGCTCATTAAGAGACTGAGAATAATAATCAGCCTGCTGGCAGAGGTGCTTTGAGTCTTTGCCTGATCTGCTTCTGGACCAGAGGCTAGGAAAAGCAAACCTTAGTGCACATCTTGGTCCTTTCCAAAGGCACCCAGCCCCAGCAGGGGGAGCCACAAGGTGTGGACCACTGATAGCTCCAAACAGGGTACTCAGGGCCAGTCACAGTGTCTGACATTGGCCTGCACCAGAGATCCTCCAAAAGACTGGGGGTTGTAGCAGATCTACCTAATGCACAAAAACAAACCCAAACAGGCAGTCAAAATGGGGAGGGGAAAAAAATAAGCCCCAAATGAAAGAACAAGAGAATTTTCCAGAAGAAGAGCCAAATGAAATTTAGATAAACAATTTATCAGATATAGAGTTCAGAGTAATGATTATAAGGATGCTCAATAGCATGATAAAAGATATAGAAACTATGAAAAGTGACTAGTTGGAAATGAAGAATGACAGCAGAAATAAAGAATACATTGGAAGGAATAAACAGCAGATTAGATGAAACTGAGGATTGGATCAGCAAATTAGAAGAAGACAGGGTACAAAAAAATCAAAGAATAAAAAAAAATTAGCTGGACTCCCCAGCCCAGAGCACCAGAACTGAGAAAGGTGCCCACATAACATCTGGCAGGAGGACAGGAGCTGTGGGAAAGCATAAAATGTAACACTATCCGCATCATAGGAGTGCCAAAAGGAGACGACAGTGAGCAAGGTATAGAGAACCTGTATGAAGAAATAATGGCAGAAAACTTCCCTAACCTGATGAAGGAAAATGTCACACAAGTTCAGGAGTCACAGAGAGTCCCAAGCAAGAACCCAAACAGGCCCATGCCCATAATTAAAATGCCAAAAATTAAAGACAAAGAGAGAATCTTAAAGGCAGCAAGAGAAAAGCAGTTTGTTACCTATAAAAGAGCTTCCATAAGGCTCTCAGCTGATTTCTCATCAGAAACTCTACAGGCCAGAAGGGAATGGCATGAAGTATTCAAGGTAATAAAAGCAAGGATCTGAAACCAAGACTACTCTATCCAGCAAGGCTATCATTCAAAATAGATTGTGAAATAAAGAGCTTCCTAGACAAAAAAAAAAAAAACACTAAAAGAGTTTATCACCAACAAACCAGCATTGCAAGAAATGTTAGAGACTGCTGTAATAAGAAGAAACTCACAATGAAACACCATTTCACACCCACTAGGATGGCTATCCTATATAATAAAACCCTAATATGCAAATTAACCAAACAGTGGAACAACCGGTCACTATGATGCACACTGACCACCAGGGGGTAGATGCTCGGTGCAGGAGCTGCCCCCTGGTGGTCAGTGCACTCCCACAGGGGGAGAACCGCTCAGCCAGAAGCCAGGCTCACGGCTGGCGAGTGCAGCAGTGGTGGCGGGAGCCTCCTCAGCCTCCATGGAGCGCTAAGGACATCACCTGAGGGGTCCCCAGACTGTGAAAAGGCAGAGGATGGGCTGAGGGACTCCCCCTCTAGTAATCAATAAGAGATAATAGCAAATATTAGCAACGATGTGAATAAATTGGAACTCTCAGACACTGGTTTGGAAGTTTAGTAGTTCCTCATAAAGCTAAATATGGAGTTACCATATAACCCAGCAGCAATTCTACTCCAAGCAAAATGAAAACATATGACCATACAAAAACTTGTCCAAAAATGTACCTAGTAGCATTATTCACAACAGGCAAAAAGTGGAGCCCTCTCAAATGTCCATCAACTGATACATAAACAAAATGTAGTATATCCATATAAGGGAATATTATTCAGCCATAAAAAGGAATGAAGTACTGATACATACTACAACATGGATGGATCTTGAAAACATTATGCTAAGTGAAAGGAGCCAGACATAAAGGCTACATATTATATGATAATCCCATTCACATATTATATAAAATGTCCAAATCAGGTAAACCTATATAGACAGTGAGTAAATTAGTAGTTACCTAAAACTAGGGGAGATGGGGACAGGTGGAGAGTAACCTCTAATGGATGGTTTCTTATATCCACAAGGTAATCAAAATGTTTTAAAATTAAATGTGGTGATGTTTACACAACTCTGTGATACCTCAAACCACTGAACTGTACACTTTAATGGGAAAACTGTATAGTTTACGAATTACCTATATATATAAAAGGCTAAGCAACCATCACATCCGAAACAACTGAACAGATGACTGAACAGGTTGCATGGGGTGACCAGTCCGGCAGGGGGGTTAGTGAGGGGCAACCAAACAACCGAGCAGCAGGCTGTGTGGGGCAATCAGACCAGCAAGGGGGTTAGTGAGGGGTGACCAAACGACTGAGCAGTAGGCTGCATGGGGCTACCAGGCCCACAGGTGGGGCAGTTGGGGGCGACCAGACCAGCAGGGGAGGCAGTGAGGGGCAACTAGGCTAGCAGAGGGGGGCAGTGAGGGGTGACCAGGTTGGCAGGGGGACAGTTGGGGGGCAACCACACCAGCAGGGAGTGCAGTAAAGGGCGACCAGGCCGGCGGGGGAGGGGGAGGCACTAAGAAGTGACCAAGCCGGTGGGGGGAGCAGTTGGGGGCAACTACGCCTGCAGGGGGTGCAGTTGGGGGTGACCAAGCCAGCAGGGGGGGCAGTTAGGTACGATCAGGCAGGCAGGCAAGCAGTTAAAAGCCAGTGGTCCTGGATTGTGAGAGGGATGTCTGACCACCGGTCGGACAACCCCCAAGGGGGTCCCGGATTGGAGAGGGTAGAGGCTGGGCTAAGGGGACCCCGCCCCCCAGTGCACGAATTTCATGCACCGGGCCTCTAGTCTATATATATGAAAGCCCAGCAACTGAACAGAACGACCAGTTACTATGACACGTACTGTGGTGGCCAACCAGCCCAATCTGGCCCCGATTGCCCCCCCCCATCCTCCCGTGGCTCCTCCCCCTGGCTGGCCCCACCCCCAATTCCCCCCACCACCACCGATCAGGGGTGGGGCGGGCCAGCCAACAGCCCCTTCCCCCGGCCGCCCCCCCCCCCCATAGGCCAGGCCAAGGGACTCCACCCATGCACAAATTTGTGCACCAGGGCTCTAGTATCTCAATAAAGCTGTTTTTAATCCTATATAATAAAGATGTAATATGCAAATGGCCGTTACGCCATGAAGCATAACGACCAACGGCATAACAACTGGATCAAGGATCAGCAGGAGGGTGGGGCAGCAAGCTACAAGCAGGCGGCAGAGAGCTACAGGAGGGGGCAGGGCAGCAAGCTATGGGGGTGGGGGACGGGGCAGCGGAGGGAGCTACAGGAGGGTGGCAGTGAGCTACTGGCTACAAGTGGGCAGCGGACAGCTACAGGAGGGAGCAAGGCAGCAAGCTATGAGGGGGACCAGGGGGAGGAGGGGTTGAGGGAACTACAGGAGGGCAGAGCAGTAGGTGGAGAGCTACTGGAGGGTGGCAGCGAGCTACTGGCGCATGGATCCGTGCGCAGGGCTACTAGTAAAATAATAAACACCTATAATCTCACAGTCTCTTTGGATTAAGAATTTGGACCTGGATGATTCTGGCTCAGTATATCTCATGGAGGCTGTAGTCACACTGCTGATCAGGACCTCACACATCTTTTTTTTCTTTTAAATATGTTATTATTGATTTTTTGAGAGAGAGAGGAAGAGAGAGGGAAAGACAGAAACATTGTTATGAGAGGGAAACATCTATGGGTTGTCTCCTGCACACACCCTGATTAGAGATTGAACCACTACATGGGTATGTGTCCTGACCAGAAATCGAACTGGTGACATTTTGGTGCACTGGATGATGCTCAACCAACTAAGCCACATATGCCAGGGCCCTCCCCCTCCCTCTCCTCTTCCCCCCTCCCCTCCCCTTCCCACCCCTCCCCTCCCCTCTCCTCTCCTTTCCTTTCCTTTTCAGGCTTGAATGAAGCTAGAAGATCCAATCCCAAAGTTCACTTAAATGGTTGGTAACTTGGTGGTGCCTATTGGTGAGAGGCTCAGTTCTTTTCCACATGGGCTTCTCTGAAGGGCTGCCGGAGTGTCCTCAAGGCAGATGTTTCTATGACTTTTATAACTTAGACTCAAAAGTCACACATTTTCCATACATCCTATCATTATACACCTCTGTGGTGGAAGGGTACAACACAGGGCTTGAATACTTGAATCAGGGACCATTGGGGGCCATCATGGAAGATGGCTACGAACACTTGATAAGGAAGTCAATGATAATAACAACCAACAATTCTGTGACATGTACTATGTGTCAGGCACTATTCTCAGCTCACAATAAACCTGAGTTAATTACTATTATCTCCATTTCACAGATGAAGAAACTAAG
This sequence comes from Corynorhinus townsendii, assembly GCA_026230045.1. Classification (NCBI taxonomy): domain Eukaryota; kingdom Metazoa; phylum Chordata; class Mammalia; order Chiroptera; family Vespertilionidae; genus Corynorhinus; species Corynorhinus townsendii. Next base: position 82,491,048 of record JAPDVU010000008.1, read on the forward strand.
GTACAGAGAAATTGACTCATCAAGGTCACACACTTACAGATTCAAACTCAGGCAGTATAGTGCCAACATACATTCTTAAAAACTATTCTATACTGTATCCAGATATTATTCAGTTCAATTAAGTGTTGCCCATTTGTTCTCCAGAATGAATGAACCAGTTGAAACTCCCATGTGTTTTCATTTCCCATAAGTTCGGTCTCTTGTTGTTTTGGCCAAACTAATAGAAACTCCTTCATGTTTTCATTTGCATATCTCTAGTTACTGATGAGGTAACATACTTATTAGCCATTCTGGTTTTCCCTTTAAGATTTTACCTATTTAAGTTCTTTGCACATTTTTTTCTTCCCAATTTGCAGTAGTTATTTCTATATTCAATCCCTATATAATGCAATCCCTTGTCAGTTTAGACACTGCAAATATTTTCTTCTAAACGCAACCCATCTGTAGCCTTGCCTATAGGATGCTTTGTTAACTAAAAACCTTTAATTATAAAGTAGTTAAAGCTATCAAATCTCATGTGTTTTAGGGATCTTAACAAATCTATCCTCACCCCAAGGTCACAAAGACATTCTCTGTTTTTTCTAATTTGCTTTAGGATTTTACCTTCCATTTAGGTCTTTAATCATTGTGGTATTTGTGGTTGTTTTATATGGTTTGAAATGGGGATTCTGAGCACCATTATCCCTCTTTTCCCCACTAATTTGTGATACTATCTTTATCATGTCTCTCAACAGCCATGTCTATTCCTAAATCCAGTGTAGCCCTCTTGTTTTCTAAGAGGAAAGCTCCATCACTGTGAAAGTTTTCACTGATACAGTAGTCCCCCCTTATCTACAGGGAATGCATTCCAACACCCCCAGTGGATACCTAGAATCACAGATAGTACTGAACCCTATATATACCATGTTTTTTCCTGTACATACATACCCTTTCATTTAAAGGAAGCGCTTTACAGCTTCTTTGGCATATCCAAACTGCCAGCACCATTCCTCTTGCACTTTGGAGCCATTAATAAGTAAAATAAGGGTTACTTGAACACAAGCACCGAGATACCACAACAGTCAATCTGATAACCCAGATGGCTACCAAGTGACTAATGGGTGGGTAACATATACAGCATGGAGATGTTGGACAAAGGGATGATTCAGATTCTGGGCAGAATGGAGTGGGACAGAGCAAGACTACATCATGCTACTCAGAACGATGGGCAATTTAAAACTTACTATTTCTGGAATTTTCCATTTAATATTTTCAGACATGGCTGACCATGCATAACTGAAACCACAGAAAGCGAAACCCAATTAGGAGGCGTTTTACAGCTACTATCCTGCTTTCTATATACCAGGTAAATGAAAAATCCAACCGTTACCCACCATGATCCCTGGGGGTTCAATATTATTAGCTTGTATTCTTCCCAGAAACAGAATACCCAGTTCAGAAAGTGATTTTAAAAAAATAAGTGTATGTTTATTAAAAAACCTAACCAAGAACAAACCCTGGGACACTAGAAATCAATGTTTCTTCTGAAAGCCAACAACAACCATCAATGCTGGCACACCTGAGAAATTACAGGTGCCTCAGTCCAAACATCAGGTTTCAGATATTCTTCTTTTCAAATGGTGAAGTTCTTCTCAAGTGGTCAAAACCAGCATTCAGAGTTGCTGGTGTGTGTGGGCCCTGATTATTAGCATAGACAGTTTTTACGGCTAGACATCTGGCTGGTCTGTGTCCATTACCACAACCCCCAGGGACCCCCACAGCCTCAGAAAAGTTACATATCTTCAACACTCCACTTGTAGGCAAGTTCCTCCACCGCCTTCTTGCTGGCAAGCCGGGCAAAGCGCTTCTGTTCAAATCCATTGGATCTGCAATCAAGAGATATCAATCAGCCAGAATCCTGAATTGGACACTTACTTTTGGGAAAAAAAAAAAAAAGAAAGAAAAGAGTTCACAATTAATGAATAAGGAGGAAAATAAGGCATAAGAAATATTTTATATGCAATAGAATCAAAAGGACAAAACATAAAATTCATCCTGTTTTAGTCCTTGTTCAGACTCTTCCCAGTCTTTATCAACTGTTCCAAACATTTACCACTCTCTAAAGGCCCAACTCACTCTCAGGTGATATCTACATCTTATACTTTGTCCATTCATTACATAAACATTTAGTGAATTCTTTACATACTAGGCACTGTGTCATTAAAATGACTACAGCACAGCACTTGTCCTGATGATCTCAGAGGAGATTGACTTTTAAACAATTAATTAAAATAAAAAGCATAAACTATGGTAAAAGTATATATTGGGTATCACAGAAACAGAACTGAGATCTTACCCAGCTTGGGAGGTAGATGGATATAGTCAGGAAAGGCTTCTTGGAGATAGTCCCTAAGCTAAGTCTAAAAGAGAATTAACTAGAGGGTTGGAGTTGCGGAGAGCCAGAAGTATTGGGAGGGTATTTCCAGACAAGCACAGCATGAGCAATAAGAGCAAAGGCACAAAAATGAGAAATAGCCTTCTATGTACAGGGATCCAAAGGCAAACTGGTATGGCTGGAGCTTAAAGTATGACAAAGGGAATAGCACAAGACAAAGTTAGAAAGATAGGCAGAGGCAAAATCATAATCAGCTTTATAGGCCACAGTGAAAAGCTTAAGTTTCATCCAGTAGGAAGTGATTTAAAGCAGGAGCATAAAATGCATTTCAAAGAGAACACTCTAGCCCGGCCGGTATGGCTCAGCGGTTGAGCGTCGACCCGGGAATCAAAAGGTTGTCAGTTCAGTTCAATTTCTGGTCAGGGCACATGCTGGGATTGTGGGCTCGATCCCCAGTGGGAGTACGTGCAGGAGGCAGCCAACTGATGATGTTCACTTCTCATCGATGTTTCTATCTCTCTCCCCCTTCCTCTCTAAAAATCAATAAAAACATATTTGAAAAAAAGAGAGAGAACACTTTGGAGTAGATCAGAGCAGGAAAGTTACTGCAGTGGTACAGACAACAGGTAATGAAAGTAATGGCAAAGAAGAGGGAGAGAGAAAGAAGACACAGTAAGACTTAGGGACTGACTAGGTATATAAAAGCAAAGAAGAAAGAGGTAAGTTTGACCCGCAGGTTAATAATTCCAGATGAATGAGGATACTACTAACCTGGGTAGAAGACAAGAGAAGGAAAAGGTTTAGAGTAGGGGAAGCTGATGATTTGTTTTGAATATATTCATTTAAGATGCCTTAAGTGCACATCAATAGAGAAACACAATACATAGCTAGATACACCAGAACGAACTGCAAATATAGATTTGGGAATCATGTACATAATGAAGGTGTGACTAGGTAAGATTAGGCCAGAGAGAGCACATGAAGTGAGAACGAAAACAGCTAAGGGTTATGGATGGAGCCCTGAGAAACATGCATAGAGGAAAGGAAGCTTAAAGGTGGCCAAGAAGAAATGATAAGAGAAAATAATGAGGGGTATGGTCTCATAAAAGCCAATACAGAAGTGAGTTTCAAGTAGTGAACGTCAACTCCCTTTTAATACTATGCATCACTCTGTCCTCTTACATAAACTTCTTAGAAGAGCCTGCATTTGTGGTCTGTACTTCCTCACTTGCCATTCACTCCTTAACACATTAGAACCTCGCTTTTGCTTCACTACGCCACAAAGTTAGCTCTCCTTCAGGCCACCGATGCCTTTCCTTGGTGCCAAATCCAGGATCTCTGCCTCTCTACAATCAGTCACCAAATCCTGCCATAAGTGTCATATACCCTAAACACTTCTCCACCTCCTCTTCCATTCTTAACATCACTGCCAGGGCACAGACTTCACCCTATAGCCTGATCTACCTCAAAAGCCTTGTACCTGGTCTCTCTACTTCTACATGATGCCTGTGAAATGTTTCAGATTACTGCCATCACCGCCATCTGTCTAAGAGAGGAAATGCTGCTGTTAGTCCTTCAGAGGCTCCCCTTTGTCTCTAGTGTGACGAACAAGATGCTCAGAAATGCTTCCAAGGCCTTCTGTGACCAGGCCCTGCTTACCCGTTAGTCCACGATGTAAACTCCACTCACATGTAGTGCTGTACCCCTAATACTACGACCACTTCCATATCCTTATGACTTTGCTTGTATATATGGTCCTCTTCCTTAAACACCCTTCCCTTTCCTTCTCTTGGCTAGAAGCTGATACGACTAAAGACTAAGCTCAGGTATCACATCCTCTAGGAAATATTCCCTGTCCACACTCTCCAAGGCACCTTGAAAATCTTCTTTTAATACTTATCAAGTAGCACTGATACTTATCAATTATTTACTGTTTGTCTTCTCTAGATAGAAAGTGAATTTCTGGGCTCAAGGACTCTCACTAGCTATGAGACCCTGACACCTAGTATGTAGCTACTTAAAGTTGTAACATGTATGCTAAGGGTCAATGAACTACCTGGGGTAGCAGGCTCCCCCCTTTCCTAAGGCTTCCCTAAGGGTGGAGTCGGGGTGTAGGATGAGTAATAGAAGGCTTCGAGGAAGGGAAACTTCCTATGAACAGCACCATCTCCATCCTTAGAAGCATGCATGGTCTTCTAGAGTACCAAGGACTGATTTTTGCCTTGGGGAATGAGTACTTAAGAGAATCAATACTAATAAGGTACAGACAAAGGACATATGAATAATAAACCAATCCCTAAACAAATTAAAAATTAAAAAAAAAAAAAAACTGCAAGAGAACTCCTTGTCGTTGTTGGTAAAGCTCGGGATTAGAGAATCAGCAGCCCAGGGTTCTAACCCCAGCTTTATCAGATACGCTGAATGACTCAGGTAAATTGTTAAATCATCTGGGCATCAGGTTCTCTTTTATAGATCATGAGAATTAGAGTAATAACCTATGAGCTTTTCTAATTCTGTTATAGAAATATTCATTTTCAGTGGGCCAAAACAAAACTAGAAAAGATGAAAGAATGAATAATCAGAAAGAAAAGATGAGAAAGGGAATTAAAAAGACAAATCTAGGAAAAAACAAGAATGAGAAATAGAGAAAAATTACTAGGACAAATTAGATACCAGTAAAACACTAGGTCAGGGAGAATTCTAAGTTTTGGATCCAAAAATGTAGAAAAGAGAAAACAACTCAATATAGCAGGGAAAATCTTTAGAGTCGTGGTTACAAAAATTCTACTTCTGCCCAGCCAGCATGGCTCAGTGGTTGAGTCAACCTATGAACCAGGAGGTCACAGTTCGATTCCTGGTCAGGGCACATGGCTGGTTTGTGGCTCGACCCCCTAGTAGGGGTGTGCAGTAGGCAGCCGAATGATAATTCGATCTCATCAATGATGTTTCTTGCTCTCTCTCCCTCTCCCTTCCTGTCTGAGATCAATAAAAATATACTTCTAACAAAATTCTACTTCTGCCTACATGGCAAATCAGCATTCTGGAAAATCCTCCTGCTATCAAAGAGCCTATACACGGTGAGCTTCAAACAGAAGCAATAACCCAAACCAAAACCACAGCCACCCTAAGGATACCTGGGAATATGAGAAACTAGAGCCCACAATTTTTAAAAAATATGTCTTTATTTATATTTTTAGAGAGAGGAGGGGAGAGGATGGAGAGAGAGAGAGAGAGAAATGTTGATCAGCTGCTTCCTGCATGCCCCCTAGTGGGGATGGAGCCTGCAACCACTCCAGGCATGTGCCCTGATGGGTACTCAAACCAGCTACCTCTAGGTGCATGGGATGACATTCCACCACTAAGCCACACCAGGGGCTAGAGCCTTGAATTTTAATGGCAGTTTCAGGGACAGAAGATAATGCCTTAGACAATATAAGGTAGAATGGTGGGTTCCAGTCACACCAGAGGAACTTTGGGCAGACTAATCTACCCTCAGACAGCAATTATAAAGTGTAGACAACATATCAAAATACAAGTATTTCCAAGTATTTGAAGGCATGGGAGAGTGACCAAAAGCAAGCAGATTCGGGATGAAAATCTATCTGTGAAAAGAGATTTGTGAGGCTTTTGGCCAGAGGGTACTTCCAAATCTGCACAGTTCATAGAGGCAGAAAGCCACAGGGTTACTGGCTTGAGGCGTCAGTGCAAACTGGGAAGAATAGCTGAAAATCCTGAAAGGGGGGAGCTGCAAAAGGGATGACCCCCCCCCCAAAAAAATCTACATATAAACTGGCCCCAAATCCTTGACTAGCTGCTAAACTGTGCTTGAGCAGAGAAACCCAATTGGACCCAATGAAAAGGCAGCAGCTAGGAATTAAAAGAACTGAACAGAAATTTTAGCTGCTGCCCATTGTAAAGAAGACACAAAACAGCCAAGTTAACTGTTAGAATAAAAATCAACACAAGGAGAAACCAAGATGGCAGCATAGGTAAACACCTAAACTGCTGCCTCACACAACAATTTCAAAACTACAACTAAAAGACAAAACGGACACCATCCAGAACCACAGGAAAGCTGGCTGAGTGGAAATTCTACAACTAGAAGAAAAGAGAAAAAGCTCACGGAGAACTGGAGGAATGGCAAAGGGTTGAGGTACAGCAAAGGGTCTTTGTGCGCACAGTGAGGAAGGGCAGCTGAGAGCCTGGCTGACTTTCTCTGGCAGGAGGGGAAAGGAAGCCCCGGACTGCACTGAACCCCAGTTCCGACTGCACTGAACCCCAGTTCTGGGCGAAACCCCATGGACCCAGGCTCATACAGGGGGAGTCTGGACTATCAGGTAGAGAGAAAGGCACTCAGAGACTCAGAGATCCAGGGGGAGCTGCGGAGGGCAGGGATCTGGAGGTGCGTGCGCACAAAGACTGCGGAGGTTGCCATAGGCTTTCCCTAGCAGAAGGGAGTCGGAAGCTCCTGACTGCACTGAGCCCCAGTTCTGACTGCACTGAACCCTAGTTCCAGGCAAGCCCCTGGGGACCCACGCTCTTGTGGGGGGAATCTGGACTCTCGGGCGGAGGCTCAGGAGCCGGGGAAGGCAGAGGTCTGGAGGCGCGCCTGCGCGCGCAAGGGCAGGGCTGATAGGAAGCCAAAACTGTCTGCTCCGCCCTGAGACTCCACCCCATCCAAGCTGAACACAGAGGCTTTTGCAATTTGGCAAGTCTAATCCTATAAGGCTGTCTCCAGCACCGAACTTCTCCCAGCGTAGACACATCTGATCCTCACAGCCAACTGGCCTGGAGGTCAATTCCTCCCAGTGATACCAACAACAATCAAGACATAACTACAACAAGGCTGTACACACAGTCCACAAAGGGGTGCACCAAGAGTGTCCACCTCAAGTTAACTGGGGAGGCCGACCCACTGGGCCATATAGGAAACCTAGCACACAAAGCTACCCTACCAACTCAGGGAAGCAGTGAAAATGCGGCAACAAAGAAACAGATCACAAATGAAAGAAATGGAGGAAAACAAACGACTGGATATAGAATTCAAAACCACGGTTATAAGGCTTTTCAAGAATATCCTAGAAAAGGCCGATAAATATAATGAGACACTTGAAGATATGAAAAACGACCAACTAGAAATTAAACATACACTGACTGAAATAAAAAATATTATACAGAGATCCAACAACAGACTAGAGGAACGCAAGAATCAAGTCAAAGAATTGAAGTACAAAGAAGCAAAAAACACTCAACCAAAAAAGCAAAAAGAAAAAAGAATCCAAAAATATGAAGATAGTGTAAGAAGACTCTGGGACAACTTCAAGCGTACCAACATCAGAATTATGGGGGTGCCAGAAGAAGAGAAAGAGCAAGATACTGAAAACCTATTTGAAGAAATAATAACTGAAAACTTCCCCCACCTGGTGAAAGAAAGACTTACAAGTCCAGGAAGCACACAGAACCCCAAACAAAAGGAATCCAAAGAGGACCACACCAAGACACATCATAATTAAAATACTAAGAGCAAAAGACAAAGAGAGAATATTAAAAGCAGCAAGAGAAAAACAGTTAATTACCTACAAGGGAGCACCCATATGATTGTCAGCTGATTTCTCAACAGAAACTATGCAGGCCAGAAGCGAGTGGCAAGAAATTTTCAAAGTGATGAATAGCAAGAACCTACAACCAAGATTACTCTACCCAGCAAAGTTATCATTCAGAATTGAAGGGCAGATAAAGAGCTTCGCAGATAAGAAAAAGCTAAAAGAGTTCATCACCACCAAACCAGTATTATATGAAATGCTGAAAGGTATTCTTTAAGAAGAGGAAGAAGAAAAAAGTAAAGATAAAAATTATGAGCAACAAATACATATCTATCAACAAGTGAACCTAAAAAATCAAGTGAATTAGAAACCTGAGGAACAGAATAATCTGGTGAATATACTAGAATCAGGGGCATAGAAAGGGAATAGACTGATAATTCTCAGGGGGAAAGAGATATGGGGGGGGGGGGTGCAGGAAGAGAATGGACAAAAATCGTACACCTATGGATGAGGACAGTGGGGGGGGAGGTAAGGGCAGAAGGTGGGGTGGGAACAGGGTGGAGGGGAGCTATGGGGGGAAAAAGGAGAAACAATTGTAATAATCTAAATAAATATTTATTAAATTTTTAAAAATCAACACACTTCAGAGGAATATAACAGGATTGAAAGTCTCTACAATGTATCATTCATAATGTCCCGAATATGTTCAAGAAAATGGGAGACTTCTGGACAAGATGGTGGCATAGGTAAATGCAGCCATCAAAACTACAACTAAACAACCACCATTCCAAACTGCCTGAAATCTGGCTGAATGAAAGTCCTTCAACTAAGGAATTAAAGAAGCCACATCGAGACTGGTAGGAGAAGAGGAGAAAATCAAAAGGGGTATCTCCACAGTGGCAGTCCCCAAGGAGCCAGGGGTCCCACCAGGCCCTTTCAACCCAGGGTTCCAGTGCCAGAAAAAAAAGTCCCCATAACTTCTGGCTGTAAAAACCAGAGAGAACTGAAACTGAGGGAGACAGTGGGCTGCTGGAATCCCAGGCAGTTGCTCTAAAATGGCCCATGCATGGACTTAGACTTATTCCTTCTGAGCTCCAGCACTGGGGCAGCAGTTTAATAGGGATCAGGGACACATGGGGAGGAACTAAATTGTCCAGCATTAGGGCAAGAGTGGAGGGGCAGCATTCTGCCAGATAGAGGTGCTGGCAGAGGCCATTACTCCTTTGATGAACCCTCCCCCAACAGAGCCAGCAGGCAGATGCCATATCTGAGATTCCATCAACCTGCCTCACACTGTTTGCACCTGGTGCAACTGTCAGGTCCATCCAAGCTGTTTCCAGTGGCTGTTACATACAAATGGAAAAGATTTTCCTAAAATCTGTAAAAGGAGCAGCATCTAGCCTCAGTGTGCCCCATACCTATGGCCAAGTTGCCCCAGGCCTGGCACTAGCAGCAGCCAGTCTTGGTTCACAGCTTGGCATCACCTGGGCACCTTCAAGCCCAGCACAAATAGCCACCATTTGCAGACTGCTCTGTGGCTCATGTTGGGTGGCCCCAGGCAGAACACAGGCAGTAGATGACCTTGGCCTACACCTCCCAGGAGGCCCCACAACCTCAGACCACATCAAAACATCATTACCCAACCACCTCCACAATCAACACATAAAAGTTTGACTGAGCAGACACAAGAGCCACACTGAAGTAAGTTCTGCACTGTGGAGTGGGCCTATGGCACAGCTGATCCTCCACAATGATCGGAGGTCAGTGGTCAGCGGTCAGCGGTTGCAGCCAGTCCTTGCAGCTGATTGGCCTGGGGGCAAATCCCTCCCATTGACATCTCAATAGCAATCAAGGCTCAACTACAAGAGGAGAGTGTACACAGCCCACACAGGGGGCCCACCTTGAGTGCCCAGCTTGGGTGATTGGGGAGGTTGCGCCACTGGACCCTACAGAAGGACTACTTACTACACAAGGCCACTCTACCAAGCCTAGGAGACGTAGCAGCTCTACTTAATACATAGAAACAAACACAGTGAGGCTGCCAAAATGAAGCGACAAAGAAACATGTCCCAAATGAAAGAACAGAACAAACCTCCAGGAAAACAACAAACAAACAAAAACAACTAACAAAATGGAGGCAAGAAATCTATTAGATACAGAGTTCAAAACACTGGTTATAAGGATGCTCAATGAACTTAGTGAGAACCTCAACAGCATAAGAAAGGACCAGTCAAAAATGAAGGATACATTAACTGAAATAAAGAATAATTTACAGAGAATCAACAGTAGAACAGATGAAACTGAGAATCAAATCAGCAATCTGGAATATAAGGAAGCAAAAACCACCTAATCAAAACAGCTAAAATAAAAGAATTTTTAAAAAACGAGGTTAGTGTAAGGAGCCTCTAGGACAACTTCAAGCATACCAACATTCACATCATGAGGGTGCCAGAAGGAGAAAAGAGAGAGCAGGAAATTGAAAACCTATTTGAAAAAATAACGATAGAAAACTTCCCTAACTTGGTGAATGAAACAGACATACAAGTCAGGAAGCACAGAGTCCCAAACAAGATAAACCCAAAGAGGCCTCCACCAAGACACATCATAATTAAAATACACAGAGAGAATCTTTTTGTGTTTTTAAAAAATATATATTTCTATTGATTTGAGAGAGAGAAGGGAAGGAGAGAAATCAACTGGTTGCCTCTGGCACACCCCAAACGCACAACCTGGGTATGTGCCCTAATCGGGAATTGAACCAGCAACACCTCAGTACATGGGACAATGCTCAACCAACTGAGCCACACTGGCCAGGGCCAAAGAAATAATCTTAAAAGCAGCAAGAGAAAAGCAGTTAACTTACCACAAGAAAGCTCCCATAAGACTGTCAGCTGATTTCTCAACAGAAACTTTGCATGCCAGACAGGATTGGCAAGAAATATTCAAAGTGATGAAAAGCAAGGACCTACAACCAAGATTACTCTACCCAGCAAAGCTATCATTTATTTTATTTGCTTGTTTGTTTTGTTAATCATCACTCGAGGATATTTTCCACTGATTTTTAGAGATAGTGGAAGGGAAGGGGAGACAGAGAACAAGAAGCATCATTGGGAGAAAGACACATTGATTGGTTGCCTCCTGCACACATCCCAACCAGGGCCAGGGAACAAGCTTGCAACCAAGGTATGTATCCTTGACTGGAACCAAACCTAGGAGCCTTCAGTCCCCACTGACTCTTTATCCACTAAGCCGAACTGGCTAGGGCCAAAGCTATCATTTAGAATCAAAGGACAGATAAAGAACTTCCCACACAATAAACAGCTAAAGGAGTTCATCAACACCAAACTAATATTATATGAAATGCTAAAGGGCCTGCTTGCAGAAGAGGGAGAGGAAGAAGAAAAGGAAGGAGGAGGAAGAGAAAGATAAAAAATATGAGCAATAAAATGGCAAGAAATACATATCTATCAACAGTTGAATCTAAAAAACAACATCAATGAACAAATGGACCAGAAACAGACTCATTGATAGAGAACATTTTGATGGTTGCCAGATGGGAGGGGAGTTGGGAAAGGGGTGAAAAAGATGAAGGGATTAAGATGTACAAATTGGTTGTTACAGAATGGTCATGGGGATGTAAAGTACAGCATAGGGAATATAGGCAATAATATCCTCATTAGTATCAATGGTATCAGGTGGGTGTGAGATTTATTGAGATGATCATTTACTAAATTATGTAATGGCTAATCCCTGGGGTATACACCTGAAACTAACATAATAATGTATGTCAACTGTAATTTAAAAATATATATTTAAAAATGGGGATGGGGGGGGAGGGGGAGAGAATAAATTAATAAAATAATAATAAAAGAAAATGACCAAACATGCAAAGAAACAGAAAATGAGATCAAACTCAAGAAGAAGCTATTATTAGAAACCAATCCTGATGTGACCTAAATTTACAATTAACAGACAGGACTTTAAAGCACTATTTTAAACTAGAGGCCCGGTGCACAAAATTTGTGCACAGGGCAGGGGGGATGGGGAGAGTCCCTCAGCCCAGCCTGCACCCTTTCCAATCTGGGACCCCTTGAGGGATGTCCAACTGCACATTTAGGCCCAATCCCAGTGGGACATCCCTCTCATAATCCAGGACTGTTGGCTCCCAACCACTAGCCTGCCTGCTTGATCAGCCCCTAACCGCTTCTGCCTGCCAGCCTGATCACCCCTGAACCATTCCCCTGCCAGCCTGATCCATGCCTAACTGCTCGCCTGCCGGCCCGATTGCCCCTAACTGCCCTCCCCTGCTGGCCTGATCATCCCTAACTGCCCTCCCCTGCCAACCTGGTCACCCCTAACTGTCCTCCCCTGCCGGCTTGGTCACTCCTAACTGCCCAACCCTGCTGGCCTGGTTGCCCCCAACTGCCCTCCTCTGCCAGCCTGGTCCCCCCCCCCCCACTGCCCTCCCCTGCAGGCCTGGTCCCCCCCAACTGCCCTGCCCTGCAGGCCTGGTTGCCCCCAACTGCCCTCCTCTGCAGACCTGGTTGCCCTCAACTGCTCTCCCCTGCTGGCCTGGTACCCCCCCCCACTGCCCTCCCCTGCAGACCTGGTCATCCCTAACTGTCCTCCCCTGCAGGCCTGGTTGCCCCCAACTGTCCTCCCCTGCAGGCCTGGTCACCCCCAACTGCCCTCCCCTGCAGGCCTGGTCCCCCCTAACTGCCATCCCCTGCCAGCCATCTTGTGGCGGCCATCTTGTGTCCACATGGGGGTGGCCATCTTTGACCATATGGGGGCGGCCATCTTGTGTGTTGGAGTGATGGTCAATTTGCATATTACCTCTTTATTATATAGGATAGTCTCGAGAAAGACAAAAATGTCTCTTAATGAGTGCACAGATAAGAGATATCAGCAGAAAAATAGAAACTTTCAAATGGACATTCTAGAGTTGAAATACAATGAACTAGCTTAAATGAAAAATTCATTGTATGGGCCAAATAGACTGGAGATGGCAGATCAAAGAGTCAATGAACTTGAAAACAGATAATAGAAATTGTCCCATCTTAAGAATAGAGAAAAATGATAGAAAAATAAAGACTTCAGAGATCTGTGGGAGAATATCAAGTGGTAGAATAATAGTGTAATTGGAGAAGAGTGGTTCAAGGAAGAAAAAAAAACAATTGAAGAAAAAATAGCCAAATACTTCCCAAATGTGAAAAACATACACTCATAGGTCCAGAAAGTGCAACAAACCCAAAGCAGGATAAACACAAAGAAAACCACATCTAGGTGCATCATAGTCAAACTGCTAAAAACAAAAGACAAGAAGAAAATCTTGAAAGCTGCCAGAAAAAAAAATATATATATTACTCTGTGTGTGTGTGTGTGTGTGTGTGTATGTGTTGGGGTGGCGGGGGGAGGGGGCGAGGGGGGGTAATCATATAAGAAATGAGGACTGAGTGTTGACTTCTAATCAGAAACAGTGGAGACCAGAAAACAATGAAACATCTTTAAAGGGCTGGCAAAACTGTCAGAACTCTGGTACTGTCAACCAGAGTTCCAGGTATGAGACTGCAACCTCAGAAGTTCCCTAGGTGAAATGTAAAATTGGCCTCTGTATGCAGAGGACAAGAAGAGACCTAAGAGGCAGACCACTCCATATTAGAGTTTTAATAAGCAAGGGGACTTACATATAAGGCTGGTCTTGGGCACCTGCCTGCCAGAATCTTAAAAGTTTATAAAGAAGCTTTAACTTTCAGTCACATATTCAGCCCAGCTGGTCTCAACACCTTACTCTCTCTAGACTACATCTTTGAATTGGCTGCTAGTATGGGAAGAATAAGTGTGACATAATTTCCAAGGACAAGGGTGGGAATAAGGAGCCTCTGATTACCCAGATAGAGCTTGTGGGTCAATAGGCAGTCATATCAGTGAAACTATCCTTCAGAAATAAAGGCAAGAAAAAGGTCTCTAAACTCATTAATAGAATCATGTCGATGTCAATGTCCTTATTTTGATAATGTACTATGGTTATATAAGATTATCACTGAGGCAAGTTGGGGAAGGGATACACTGTAACACACTAATATTTTTTCAAGTTCTTGTGAGTCAAAAATTATTTCTTAAGTAACATTTAAAAAATATAAAAGTGAAACAGACATTTTCATATCAACAAAAACTGAGAAAATGTGGTGCCACTGGACTGGCACTGAAGGAATGTTAAAAGCAGTTCTTTAGAAAGAAGGGAGAGCACCAGAAATGGTAAATATGTGAGTACATATTAACAACTATACATTTTTTTCTTTTGTTTTCTTAGTAACTTTAAAAAATATAACTGTAGCCCTCGCAGGTGTGGCTGTTGGTTGAGCATCCTCCCATGCACCAAGAGGTCACCAGTTTGATTTCTGATCAGGGCACATGCTTGGGCTGTGGGTTTGAACCCCAGTAGGGGGCATGCAGGAAGCAGCTGATAATGTTTCTCTCTCATCAAAGTTTTTCTCTCTCTCCCCCTTCCTCTCACTAAAATCAACAAAAACATAGCATCTATATATATAAAAGGTTAAGCGACCGTCCAACCATCTGGTAGGTATGACACACACACCACCAGGAAACAGACACTCAACACAGGAGCTGCCAAGCTGCGGTGACTTGGCAGCAGTGGTTCTTGGGTGACGCACCCTGGAACTGGAGAGAAGGAAGCCCAATTCAAGTGAATCACCCAAAAACCTCCCTCTCACAATCCAGGACCCCTCGGGGGATGTCAGAGAGCCCGTTTCAGCCTGATCCCTGCAGGCCAGGCCGAGGGACCTCACCTGCCAGAGGGATCCCACTCACTCCGCAGACACCCTTCAAGTCACAGCACCACCCCAGGTGCAGCCAGCTGGAGAGGGACCGTGGAAGGTTGGCTCCAGGGCATGTCCGGCCTGTTTCGCCCAGTCCCACCCTGCCAGCCACCTTCTATTTAATTTCTTTTCAATGTGCACAAATCCGTGCACCAGAACACTAGTATATTTATATACTAGAGGCCCAGTGCATGATATTCGTGCATGGGTAGGGTCCCTAGGCCTGGCTGGCAATCAGGGCCGATCTGCGGGGAGTCTGGTGGGGTTATGAGGGGGGAGGGGGCCCACTGGCACCCGCCCTGGCTGGCAGCCTGGCGCCACCTGCTCGTCGGTCCCATCCCCTGCTGCCACTGTTGGTGGGGGCCTGAGGGCTGGGGGCAGCTCCTGCATTGAGCATCCGCCCCCTGGTAGTCAGTGTGCATCATAGTGGCCGGTCATTCTGCCGTTTGGCTGATTTGCATATTAAGGTTTTATTATATAGGATATATATATAAAACTGCAAAGTAAAAATTGTAACATTGTATTATGGGACTTATATCATTTTTTATGTAATATGTATGACAACATTAGCAAAAAGAACAAAAGGTAAGTGGAACTACAGTGTTGTAAGGCTCTTATATTTTATGTGAAATAGTACAATGATAACTCTCAGTAAGCTATAAGTTAGAGATACATGTTATGATCCTTAGAGCAAACACTAAAGAAAATTTCACAGAGGTATAACTAAAAAGATAATAGAGCAATTAAAATTGAATACAACTTACACACCTAAAATCCAAAACACTGACAATACCAAAATGCTGGCAAGGATATGGAGCAATAGGAATCCTTATTCTTTGCTGTAATGTAAAACAATACAGCCACTTTAGAAGACATCTGGCAGTTTCTTATAAAATTAAATATAGTCTCACCATTCAACCCAGCAATTGCTGGATATTTACCCAAGTAAACGGAAAACTATGTATAC
This sequence comes from Corynorhinus townsendii, assembly GCA_026230045.1. NCBI lineage: Eukaryota > Metazoa > Chordata > Mammalia > Chiroptera > Vespertilionidae > Corynorhinus > Corynorhinus townsendii. The sequence continues at coordinate 82,506,771 of JAPDVU010000008.1, forward strand.
ATAAAAGCTATACACAAATGTTTATTGCAACTTTATTCACAATGACTAAAAACTAGGAGTAACCAAGATATCTGTAATAAACTCATACAATGGAATATTACTCAGTGATAAGAAGGAATAAAGTACTGGTCCATGCAAGAACATTAATAAATATTAAATGCATTTTGCAAGAAGTCAGACCCAAAAGGCTATATATTGTATGACTTCATTCATGTGACATCTGGAAAAGGCAAAACTATAGGGACAGAAAAGAGACCAGTAATTACAAGGGACTGGTGGAGGGGCTACAATGGTCTAAAAGGGAACTTTTAGTGGAAATTTTAGGGTGTTGGAACTGTTCTATATAGTACTAGGGCAGTGGATGAATGACTGCATTTGTCAAACCTCAAAGAGCTGTACACCATCCTAAAGATCAAACATCAATATAAGTAAACTATGAAAGGGAAAAACTACCCAGGATGCCAGGAGACTCCAGGACAGACGGCAGGCTACGACGGTGAGTCTAACTATATTACTTTGTATGACATAACAGCACTGGAGAGAGGGGGAACAGGGAGCTGACCCTTTATGTTGAAAGTTGTATTTTGATTAAACTATAAGGGTAATAACCAAAGAAATGCTACTCTCCAGTTGGTAAATTTGTTTCTCATTTCTGAATTTTTAAATTCTGAAACTGTTTTACATGTATATTGGGATGAACAAAATGGATGGTAGATGGTGAATGACAGATTTCTAAATTTCTAAAGGGAAGTGATAGATAAGTAAGAAGGAAAAGTACTACTGGATTAGAGTCAGTTACATCAGTATGAACTCATATTTATAAATCTGTATTTATAAATATATGTTCATATACACAGATACATACCGATGGAAACAGCAAAATAGAGGTATGTGTGTATACGTAAATTACTATACATGCATTACCTAGCTCTGTCTGCTAAGAAGGTCTGGAAGCAATGACACCCAGTAACAGCAAGCACTTCTAGCAGTCAGATCTTGGTTTCTATATACTAGTCTCCACAAAAAGCAGCCAGGGTTCCTTGGAGAAATGGCTGACTCTAGTGTTGGGCAGGGAAAATAGACATAAGATGAGCCTGGAGCAACCTGCAGTATCAAGAACAGGGGACTCAGAAATAAAATGAGGGCATGTGAAAGGGACATCTGAACAAATTCCCAATGGCTAAAGAATGGAACAATTTAAGTAATAAAATAAATAACATACTACTGGATTACAATCCAGAGTATAAAATATACGTAAGTCCATACTGATAAAAAATGATTGAATAAATGGGGAGATGAAATGAACCTTCCTTACAGAAAAAGTCCAAATAATATAGGTAGATATCCTCCCACTGGTTCCCTTTTGAATGTAAGCTGACTTAGTAATTCACTTCTGGAGAACAGAGTACAGAAGAGGAGAAATAGTGACTTTAAAGTGGAGAAGCCTGGCAAACACTACCTTGCTCATGTGATTGAGGTTAACATCACTATTGATGTCATGTGGCTACCATGCACCCACTAAAATGAAGTGATAAAAAGGGCACTCCATCATTGTGGCATTCTTTCCAAAACCCCTAACCTCAATCTAACTGTGAGAAAAACATCAGACAAACCCAATTTGAGGGACATTCTCCAAAATACCTGACCATACCCCAAATTATGAAGGTTACAAAAAGCGAAGACAGGAACTGCCACAGATCAGAGGAGACTAAAGAGACATGACAACTAAATGTAATGTGGGTCTCCTGAACTGGATACTTGGACAGAAAAAGGACATTAATGGGAAAACTGGTGAAAGCCAAATAAAACCTGATACATTAATAACAACATACCAATACTAGTTTCTTAGTTTTGATAAATGTACCAAGATAATGAAACTGAATGAGGAATGTATGGGAATTCTTTATATCTTTGCAAATTTTCTATAAATCTAAAATTATTCCAAACAAAAGTTTATTTTTAAAAAACACACAAAAGATTTTCAAGACACTGCAACAAACAATTGTAGAATACATATAACTTTCAGGCGCAAATGGACTATTCACCAAGGTAAACCACATACTGGGCCATAAAATATGGCTTAACAAATTTCAAAAGACCAAAATATTACAGAGTACATTCTCTGACCTCAGTGAAATTAAATCGGAAGTCAATAACAGTGAGATATTTAGAAAAGTCTAAATATTTGAAATTAAACAATGTCCTCCTCAGTAACTCATGAATCAAAGAATGAACCAAAAGGAAAATTATAAATTATTTTGAACAAAACCCAACATACATTCCTGAAACAAAAAATAAACCCTCAGCAAACTAGGAATAGAAAGGAACTTTCTTAATAAAGAGAATCTAAAAATAAAGCTATAGCTTACAACATATTTAATGGTAAAAAACTGAATGTTTTCCTTCTAAGATTAGGAGCAATGCAATGTTTTCCTTCTAAGATTAGGAACAAGGTCTTACTTTTTTTATTCTACTTCTTCACTGGAAGTTCTAGCTAATGCAACAAGGGAAGAAATAGAAACAACAGGCATCTGGATTGGAAAGGAAGATGTCAAACTGTCTCTATATTCACACAGGTCATGATCCTCTAATTACAAAATCTGATGGAATCTACAAATTAAGGTATTATGCACTCTAGCCTGGTAGGTCAGTTGGTTAGAGCATCATCCTGATATGCCAAGGTTCCGGGTTCAATGCCCGGTCAGGGCACATCCAAGAAGCAACCAATGAATGCAAAACTAAGTGGAACAACAAAGAATTTTGAGACACTTGTATCTGCCACCATGAACTCTTTCGCTTTCTGTTATTTAAAGATTTTGTGATGAGATCAGAGGTAATGTTAAAGGACACATATGTAATACCTTAATTAATAAAGAAATTTTTAAAAAAATACAGCTATTTGATATTATATAATGAAATATGTCAATATTTGGAAGGTCTGAAAAACTCAGCGAAATAATATCTAAAATGTCTAGTGAATGATGTTATAAAATTACGCAGGGGTAAAAGATCCATCCCAAAGTAGGAAAAAAACAAACAATAGATTTTAATGTAACAGTATAAAAGTTTTTTATATACTTTTAGATTCCATATTATAAATAACCTTTAACAAATTGGAGAGTTTTTGTGTGGTATCAAAATATAAAATACAGCAAACCCTTGATTTTTGGGACCTTGATTTAATGGACTTTGTCTTTAATGGACAAAACTTTCCAGTCCATATGTCATACGTGAAAATTAATACCCTGTTAACTTTAAAATGCTTTTAACCAAGACTTGCTTAAAATTAAATTAATAAGTTAATTTTTTGGTATTAATTCACTATCATTTTTAACAAATTTTAGCAAATAGGCCAGGTTGGAAAAAAAATATCTACAACTACAGTCTACATATTTAAATCCAAGAGTCACTGCTCTTAAACAATGTTCGGGGTTTTGCACGTGATCACACCGCATTGAGCAAGGTTATTGGTTCTGTTGTCACATGATGTGACTTTCTGCAGCAGTTTTAACCAGTGACATGCGCTAAGCCATGCCTCAGCTGTGTACATTTGTTTATGCAAGGTGGCTGGACCGATTTACTAGATCTATTCAGTATAACTTTAAAATTACAGTAACATATATAAAACTTATGTGAGAACTTTTCATACATACTTAATTTCAATTACACAAATGTGTCTACATAAGTAAAAACAGTTAAACTAATTTGTCAATTTTTAAATATACATTCAGAAAACCTACTTTATTATATAATGGAGTTGCAGCTTTAACGGACACCCCCTCGCCTGAATTAGTCCATTACATCGAGGTTTTACTGTACACTCTTCTTTTCTAATTACTATGTTTAAAGCCGAATTTTCTACCTATACTTCAACTAAATATATTGCAACAGACTAAATGCAAAATCCTGTCTACTATTAAGCCAGACTTCAATGAGATTTTTTAAAATGTAAACCAATTCCATTCTTCTATTTTTTGTTTGAAAAATATAATTATTTTTCTTTAAAACTATGGTAATTATGCTAATGTAATGGCTTTTTAAAATTTGTTTAAAATATATTTTTATTGATTTCAGAGATGAAGGGAGAGGGAGAGAGATAGAAACATCAATGAGAGAGAATCACTGATCAGCTGCTTCCTGCACAACCCCTACTGGGGATCAAGCCCACAACCCGGGCATGTGCCTTTAACCGGAATGGAACCCGGGACCCTTCAGTCTACAGGTCAACACTCCATCCACTGAGCCAAACAAGCTAGGGCTGGCTTTATTATTTTTAATGAACCAAAAAATGCTTTTTAAACTTCTCAGTTTAATTTCTAACTTGGTAAATATTAGAAATATTAATAAGTATAACCAACACAAATAAAGTTTTTTGGGAGTCCTCAATAATTTTTAAGTGTGGAGGGGTCTTAAGATGGAAAAGTTTGAGAATCATTGTATTAGATGCTAGAAAAATGTCTTTTAGTAGGCAAAAGGGGATAGGATCCAGCATGTTATAGTTCATTCATGGTAACAGACAGGAAATTAGAGCAGGGGTGTACAGATGCAGGCAGGTGAACAGATAAGGTGGTAGGTCCCTGGTCAGTGTGGCTATGTGGTTAGAGTATTGGCCCGTGCACTGAAGGGTTTCTGGTTCGATTCCCAGTGAACAGCATGTACCTGGGTTGCAGGTTAGATCCCCAGCCCCAACGTGTGTAGGAGCCAAACAACAGATGTGTCTCCTCACATCAATGTTTCTCTCTCTCTCTCTCCTCCCCGCCCCCCAATCCTTCCTTCCCACACTCCCTTCCACTCTTTCTAAAGGAAAAAAAAAAAAATTTTGATGGAAAAAAAATATCCTCGGGTGAGGATTAACATAAAAAAATAAAGATACGGTGGTAGGGGTAAGTGATGTATTACAAATAAATCACTCCTAAGACAGTGAAGAGACAGTTCAAGGGCTATATTTTAGATGCAACATACAGAAGGCTCCAGACTACCAGCCTTCACTCACCCCCTAAACTTTAGAAAATATCATTAAAAGTGACAATGTCAAAAACAAAGGATCATCTGAGTTGTTTGGCCAGAGCTTTTTAAGCTTTGAAAAGAAAAAAAGGAGGAAGAGTGTTCTAAGTATGGGCAATGGGATTTGAGGACCTCAGAAACAGAAACAAGCAAACTTCAAATTATTAACCTAGTCATTAGGGCAGAGAATGAGGCAGAGTGTAGAGTGACTTACAGTTAGGGAAGGTTAGGATTAGCTAGAAGAAAAAACAAAAATGTAATATTCAGGTTCACCTGTCCACTCCATCCCAACGATACCCAGGCCAGATATTGAATCTGTTGGGAGGAGGTGCTGGGCCACTGTAGCGAGGTCTCACTAATGAGAGAAGAGAGAGAAAACAAGTCAATTATTTATACTATTCAGTCCAAAGCTAGAAGGCAGCGGGGCTGGGCTGGGGGGATTTTATACAGAAATCTCTATTATGTGGAACCTAAACTCCCAAATACAAGGAACCTAGATTGTATGGGAAAGCCTTCTTTGCACATAGCTATCTATCACCACCCTAATGACTCTCTCTCTCTCTCTCTCTCTCTCTCTCTCTCACGTAAGTCACCTGCAGCGCTGATGATTCTCAGAGGGCTCACCTTTCTTATCCTTGTTCTCCTTGGCCTTATTCTTCTTGATAAAGTTGGCCATGGGGTCCCCCTCCCTTTCTTGTTCTCTCAGCATCCGATCCAGATCTTCATCATCAATATAGCGGGCCAGAGGCTTCTGCATTTCCTTTATTGCATCCTCCACATTTTGTTGCTGCTGCCGGCTCTGGACAAGCCTGGGCAGAAAGAACCAAGATGGTTTGTAATACTGTTTAACATTTCTACTCTTGCACTGACATGGACACACTGCTACATTTGGAGAACCTCCTCTTTCTAGAAGCCTAGGCCAAATATTGAAAAGGGTAAAATTCCTAGAATACCAACTGGAAGTGCAGAATATATCACTGAAAGGATATATTCTGAACACAATGAATTTCCCATTCTTGAAAACAGCTTTTATTTAAAAAAAAAAAAGTTTAAACAGATTTTGAGAGAGAGCAAGAAACATTAACATGAGAGTGAAACATCAATCCATTGATCGGCTGCCTCCTGCACACCCCCAATTGGGGATCAAGCCTGCAACCCAGGCATGCATCCTGACCGGGAATCAAACCTTTTGGTGCACAGGATGATATCCAACCAACTGAGCCACCCCAGTCATGGCCTGAAAATAGCTTGAAGGCAAAACATAAACTAGCTAGTCAGAAGAGGACTCTGAGAAATAACTCCCTCCAGTCACTGTAGTCTAGTTTACCTTTCAGTGGTTCCCTTACCCTTTTCCCCACTGGGCATATAGCTCATCTCTCTCTGAGTCCTTTTCTGCTCTTCGCCTTTGCTCTAAACGTTCCAGTTTCAAATTCCTCTTACGACCAGACTTATCTCGAAATACGGTTTTAGCATATTGGAATTCAGCTGCAAAGGAAAAGTATACTTTTAAAGATAAACATCAGGTATCAAAATCAGAAATAATATTTTAATAGCTGACATCAAACACTTGGGATTCTAATGCTAAATAGAATAATAGTTTTTCTATTAGGTACTATAAGTACCTACTGGTAATGATCCTGCAGCCAGACTACAAGTACCTACTGGTAATGATCCTGAAACTATTATTTTTTTCAAGAAGGAAAAGTACTACTTGGACCCACTGAGAAGTTAAAATAATGCATAAAAGCAGAAATGAAACTTGATAGCAATTAAAAGTTTAAAACATAAGGTACAATACGCTACATTTAAAAAAGAAAAGCTACATAAGCCTCAATTGGTCTTTGCACTTTTGTAATTTTACCTTCAAATGCCATGGTTTCTTGGTCTTGTTCCTGGAGTTCCTGCTGCTCTCGCTGTATGTCAGTTAACACCAACCCAGTTTTAGCCCCAGAATACATGTCTGCAGCCTATGCAATGGAAAGGGAGCGCCCAACATTAATGAGATGATGCAGCTGCAGGCTCTATGAGTATACACAGTTATGTGCATTTTGTCTGAAGATCAGCAATAACCAAATCAAAAACCTAATTTTATATCTTATTCTCAGGATTCACAAAATAGAAAAGAAGAAATAAAAGTGAGTTTCATGGAAAACTAATAGTACTATCAAATTTAAGAGTAAACAAAAATACAAACCAAGAAGATAGTAAAGGGAAGGCTAAGCATCTGTATTTCTGATTTTTTAGCATATATAAACTTAACACATGAGGACTCACTCTCAGGCCACCTGACCAGAAACCCGTATCAAGCTCTAAGCCCTCCAATTAGAGACTCACACAAATAAAATATTCCATTTAAAATGCAAATTCAAACCTAAGATCCTTAAATCATAGCTATATTTCAGGATAATGAAAAAATCTGACCAAATAAAAACTTTTTACTAAACTCCACCTTGTATCAAGGTAGCAAATCAACCCACAAATGGGACATGCAGTATATCCTGATATCCTTAAGCCATGTGCTAAATCTGATCAATATTAAATTACCTATGGACTAAACAGATACATAAAATATCAAAGAGTCCAGCTGAAACATAGCCCTCACTTTGTGACCCAAAACAAAAGAACCCCACTTCCTGGGTTAAAGACAGGCCAGTTGATCCTGCCAGGACCATGTGGGCTGCAGAGGAGACCCACCTAAAAAAATCTGTGCTGGAGGAAGATGTGCACACCACTGGCTCTAACATTCTGTTTCCTAAACCACTCACTGGAATAAGATTCTTTTACTCATACTTGTGTTCTTTACAACACAGTTACTCAGGGTTCATGGATTTTTTCCCCCTCACACAGACCTCATCATAGATTTCAAATACAACAAAACACTGACTTTCCGGGTGATATGAAGTAGTTTTATATTTTAAGTGCCTCTCTTTAAGTTCTGAATACAGGGACCTGCACTCCAATTTATTATAATAAATTCTTTACTTTGTTCCAGGTACTGTGCTAAAAGTTTTACTTACACTAACTCATTTAATTTTCACAATACTCTTATGAAGTATATACTATTATCCACATTTTACCAATGAAGAAGCTGAGGCTTAGAGATATTATGTATCTTGCTCAAATTTCACAGATAGAAAGTGGAAAAGGTAGGATTTGAACATGTGACATTTGACACAAAGTTTGTGCTAACTCCATTCTGTAAACTACAGTTCTCAGTTTATTACTAAGAAAAGAGGAAGTTTGTCTAAACCTATTAAAATGAGGTTTATGGAATTAAGATAACATAAAGGCAGACACTACTTAGGAACTCTGGTATCTGCAAGTTCACCTGGGCTGTATTATAATAAGCAGTACTGCCTTCAGAAAGAAGGAAAGAGCTGGAGCAGTCCTCTGAACTAGATTTACTGCACTACCAAGAGCTGCCTCCCCCTCCACTGGCTCAGATCTCTGGGCCTTGGATAGAGCTAGAAGACAAAAATCACTCTAAGACAGCGGTCGCCAACCTTCTGGACCTCACGGACCACCAGCGGTCCACGGACCATCGGTTGGCGACCGCTGCTCTAAGAGAAGATATGGCTCCTGAAAATTCCTACCTTCTTTCCCAGAGGCTGAGCCCTTCGAGGTGGAGACAGGTCAGAATCAGAGGATTTGGCCCTCCGTTTCCTCCTTGGTGGAGAGAGGTCAGAATCAGAGCTGTGGCACCCAGGTCTATTCCGTAGAGGTGACAGATCTGAATCAGAACCCTGGGGCCTTGAACTTGGTTTCTTCCTCGGAGGAGAAAGGTCTGAATCAGAGGCTTTCTGACTGTCACCTGGGTAGGAGGAAGAGCCCAACGTGTGACTCTGACGTTTTCTAGGTGACGAACTCATATGAAATTTCCTATGGCTGGGTGAAGAGCCTAGAAATTAAAGAATAAAGTCTTTAATCCCCTTGTCAGAATCTTAAAAAGAACTTAGCCACTTAGTGTTGGACATTCATTTAGTCCTCATGTGTCACTAACCTAAACACACGATCAGACGACATGGGAGAAGAGCAAAGTCAGGGACAGTTTTCAAAACCAATAGGCAGGATGTGGAGTTCTGTTCCCAAGTCACCAGCGACTGTGATTGTGTGTGAGATCTCAACATATTCCTCTATGTCATATTTAACCACACTCAGAATGGACAAAATAGCGTACACGCAAATCTCAGTGGTGTGTTAAGTTAAAACTAACTAGGATACATTCTGAAGTCCTCAGACTAAAGGATAATAATGTATTTTAATTTAAAAATTAAACAGTAACTGGGGACAAAACGGGGTACAAAAGTTCACCACACAGACCTGAATTATAAATATAAACATCACAAATTACCACCCAAAAAAGCAATCGGCAATATGTATCAATGATCTTTAAAACATACAACCTCTAACCTGGAAAATCAATTTCTACTTAGCTTCCAGGAAACAAATCTAGAAGTACTTAATTTCCAGGAAACCTATCTAGAAGCAGAGAAGGAAATCATCCAGAATGGGAACAGTTTACGTACACAGATGTTCATTATAGAACTAGAGGCCCGGTGCACGAATTCATGCATCAGTGGGGTCCCTTGGCCTGACCTGCGGGATTGGGCCAAAACCAGCTCTCTGACATTCCCCAAGGGGTCCCGGATTGCGAGAGGGCACAGGCCAGGCCAAGGGACCCTACCGGTGCACTATCAGGGCCGGGGAGGGATGCAGGAGGTTGGCCAGCAGGGGAGAGACCGCGGGAAGGCTCCAGGACGTGTCTGACCCATCTCGCTCAGTCCTGATCAGCCGACCCCAGCAGCAAGCTAACCTACCAGTCAAAGCATCTGCTCCCTGGTGGTCAGTGCACATCATAGCAAGCGGTTGAGCACCCTTAGCATATCATTAGCATATTACACTTTGATTGGTTGAATGGCCAACTGGACACTTAGCATATTAGGATTTTATTACATAGGATTATGAGAGCAAAATTTAGAAATAACCTAAAATATGCAGTATTAGGGAAATGGTTAACTAAATTTATGTAATACAACACCAATAAAAATTATATTAACAAAGAAATGTTTTTATGACATGGGGAAGTTAATGATGAAAAACCAGGCAAGATAATGTATGCAACACGTAAATAGTGCACAGAGAGGGCTAAACTATATAAAAAATGAATAGAGAGCCCTGGCCAGGTAGCTCAGTCGATTGAGCATTGTGCCATGCACCAAAAGGTTGCCTGATCTTTCTCTCTCTCTCTCTCAAAATCAATAAAAAATCTTTTTAAAAAATGAATAAAGAAAAGACTAAAAAGAACACTAGTTCTAGGTCTCTAGACCTCTAAATAATAGAAGTCTGCATGATTTTTTTCTGCTTCTTTATATATTTCTAGACATTCTGATGTTTCTACAACAAACATATAGCACTTTTATTTCAGGTGAGGACAAGAAAAGGATATATAAAAACTTCTTCCCTTCTACTGTAAATATTTAACTCTTCAGCCCAACCTCTCATCATTTCCCTATAGTTTTTAAAATTTCTCCAAAGAAACTTCATTCTCATTTCTAAAGACATAAATACCTAACAAGTAAAAGATTCAAAATAAAGTGCCTATGGAACAAGTCCCCTCATGGACAATCAATGCTCACCTTTAGACTCATGCTGTTTATTTCCATAATGAAATTTTGCTTGCCTTTTCCGTGGTGGAGAGAGGTCTGAGTCACAATCAAACTTGCTGTTCTTCGAGACTGAGGGATGAGAGGGTCCTGGCCCCTTCCGATGTGGAGAAGTTTTGCTAGAGGCTCTTTCTGGGGCTTTACTGCTTTTGGTTCTGTGCAGTGAATGAGGAACATTAGGAGGTGAATCAGGGGAGTCATGACGGGCCCTCCTGAGCTTTGATGTGTCCAAGGAGTCAAGAGTCCTTCTAGGTTGAGATGTATCAGGGGAGCTGTTACAGGCCTTTCTCTGAGGAGAAATATCTGAGGAACTGTGATGGGCCCTCTGCGGAGGAGATGGATCTGGTGTGTCATGACAGGCCCTTCTAGGAGATACACCTGAAGGACGATAATGCTTCCTGAGCAGAGAAGGATCCGGTGAATCATGATGGACTCTCCCAGGCGGAGAAGGGTCCGGGGAGTCATGGCGGACTCTCCCAGGCGGAGAAGGGTCCGGGGAGTCACGGCGGACTCTCCCAGGCGGAGAAGGGTCCGGGGAGTCACGGCGGACTCTCCCAGGCGGAGAAGGGTCCGGGGAGTCACGGCGGACTCTCCCAGGCGGAGAAGGGTCCGGGGAGTCACGGCGGACTCTCCCAGGCGGAGAAGGGTCCGGGGAGTCATGGCGGACTCTCCCAGGCGGAGAAGGGTCCGGGGAGTCATGGCAGGAATGCCTATATGAAGGTAGATCTTCACTGTAGCCTAAATACAAATAGCGAAGAGTCAGATTCCCACAGATTCTGTGTTCACCACCAGTACCCAAAGTTTCAAAAGATGCCCCAGCAGCACACACCTCAAAACTACTCAGAAAGCCCAAAACTACTCTGTACAGCTCCTTTGCTTAGGGGCAGAAAACCAACACTCATGAACATCTTAAAAATAATCTCTTTTATTTGCCTAACAAGACATAAATTTGCAAAGCATTTTAAATACATTTTTCATCTTATACCTTGTAAGGCAAGTGGGGCACGCATTTTGTTTACAGTCATGAAAATAGAAGCTCCAAGGTGCTGAATGGCTTTTCACCTCAGATTACAACTCCAAGATGAAGAGACAGACTGGAACCCCAGTCTTCTATCTCCCAACTCGATGCTTTTCTCAAAACCTTATTTGTGTAGAGTTCCCAGACAGAGGCTCCTACTGAAATTTAGCCTAGAAAAGTTAGCCTAGAAGAGTGAGTTTCTACTTACTCTCTTCTTTCAAAAGGCATTCACTAAACCTGTGCCACATAAAAATGAGTGCTGTCGACTAATCCATGCCACTGTGCTCTTATTGGGGGGAGAGATCACCAGAAAAAAAGAATCAGCATTACTGATCACCTACTACATGCTAAGGTAGATTACCTCATTTAATTCTCAAACCCTAGGAGATAAATATTACCCCCATTTTATAGATAAGAAAGTTGATACTCAAAAAAATTAAATAATTTGCCAAAGTCATACTGCTAAATAAGTGGTGGAATGAATATCCAAATCCAGCTCTGTCTGACTCCAGAGTCCGTGTGTAATCTTTAAAATATGCAGATTAACATTCTAAGAACAGAGGCTAAGGTGGCAGAAGCAGGAAATGAGGTCATGGGTCATACTATATTTTCAGGATCAGTGACAAACTAAAACAATGCGCTCCCCTAAAGAAAGAAAAGAAAAAGGCTTCCCCTATAAATGAGAAATTCAGACTTATCTATTGTTGGAACTCACCTCCCAGAAGCTTCCATTTGGCACTGGAACGAAAGGTTTCCATCTGCTTTACCTCTTCTGGCCGCTCATCCACAAACTCAGCCACCTGTGGCAATGAGGACACTACATTGAGGACATCCACAGGATCCAGCCAAGGAGCTCTGTTGTCTAAGAACCTGAAATTATAACCATTCCCATTCCTAATACACATTGCACACACAGACCCAAAACAGCCATGAAGATCCACGCGGTGGTCCTCAGTTATGTGTGCTCCATAGATACCTGATTGCCACTGGATGGTTTAATTCTAGATCTTTCTCCAACTAATCAATTTCCCTCCAAAAGTTAATTTCATTCATTACAAACCTTTTTACCAACTTGCCATGGACACAACTGCCCCCTGTAAGATAAAAGCTAAATTCCTTTGCCTGTTTTATTTCTATGATATTGCATTCAGAGTGAAAAGAGGCAGGCTCCTCGTCATGCCGATCACTCACTCATAAGGGCTCCGGTGCCTCGGAAACCTTCCCTGTATTAGGTAGTTACAACAGCAGGCACTCTTGAAGCCAACAAAAAGAAGTCATGAAGATATACACAGAATTACAGAATCTTAAAGAGAGAAAACCACATTTCACTTCATCCAAACTGCCAAACAAATGTGGAATATTCTTTAGAGTATCCCTGATAAATGATTACTCACCCATTCCTCTCTGTCAGGGAATCAATTCACTAACATGAAACTCGCAATGTTATTTAGCAGTCGACTGTATTTTGAGGTTGTGCTAGAAAGTTCTTAGTTTTATCAGACTGGTACCTACCTTCCTATAACTTCTTCCCATTGGCCCTAGTTCTGACCTCTGACAACTGATCCTCTCTCTTTCTACATGACAGACTTTCAAAGATGTCTGGCATAATAAATTCTCGTTACAGAATAGCAACTATGTGTAAAGCACTGTGCATTGCATTTTACTATCTCAATCAATCCTCACAATAGCCCTGAAAAGAAAGGGTCCACAATACTGAAGAGCAAACTATTACTTAACAAAGTTAAATAACTTTCTCAATATCACAAGCTAGCAAGAGGCAGAACTGGAATTCAAACCCATGTCGTAATTCCTCTCTACTTCTTCTCTTCTCACAAGATCATACCAACATTCCTCATATAACCTAGTTTTGAGACTGCTCACTGGGCATTAAAAGCACAGGCTTTCAAGCAAGATGAACAGAGGCCTAAATCCCCAGGTCTGCCAGTTGGTATTTGTGTAACCTTTGGCAAGTTATTTTCTCTAAGCCTCAATTTTCTCATTTGTAAAAGCAGTTTTCAAAGGATTGCTCTGAGGACTCAATGAGATGGGTCATGTAAGCTTAGCAGTGCTTGTGCATGGTAAATGCTCAGTAAATTATACCTCTTATTTTTGTGCTGCCACTGCTATTGTGATTGTCCTAGTTATTTTGCCATTATTTCTGGTGGTGGTGATAGTCTTGCAGTAATAAAAATGAATTCAATAACCAAGATCTGGTTTAACCAGTATAGAGAGCAGTGGCGCTTAACACCTTCCTTGTTCTGGTTTTGGGGCCAACATAGGAGCAAAAGACAGTATTATAAAGGAAAATTAATAAAGGATCACATAAAATTTGTAATTTTTAAATGTCAAAACTATTATAAATGAAAAGGAAAAAGATAAAATATACCTATGATGTGTAAAACAGGTAACATATTCTTATATAAATATCAAATAAGTAAAAAAAATTAAAATCCCAATTTTCTATAAAAAGGACAAAATGCCAGGAATTTCATAAAACAGAAATTCCCAACAAACATATGAAAAACTATTCATTTCGCTATTTTTCAAAGAAACTAGATACCACTGTTTACCTACCAAACTGGTATAGGTTTGCCAATTTGTGCTGTTGTAATGTTTAAGTACTGATGAAGAAATGCAAAAGCTGGCATTCTCCTACACCACTAGTGGGAGTGTGAATTGGTACCACCTTTTGGAAAGCAACATGGAACTATAGTTCCAAAGGATTGTAATTTCACTTCATGGGAATAAAGAAATAAGAGATTATTTGTGAACAAGATGTTTATCAAAGCATTATGGTATTTTAAGACAGGAAGCAACCCATATGTCCAGTAATAAAACATTTTAAAATAATATGTATACTGAACTATTATGCAACCATTAAAAATCACATTCTCAAAGAATATTTGAAAGTCTTACTAAAGTATTCACAATATATTATTAAGTGAAAGAATAGTCTCACAACCAATTATATTTGAAAATAAATAAATAAAAGTATGTATAATCTCTGAATTAAAGAGATATCCATCCAAATGTTAGAAGTTGTTACTTCTGGATAGTAACAGTATAAGTGATTTTTATACTCTTTATAAAACTTTCACGTTTCTTAAAATTCCAAAATATTCTTAGCCCCATATTGCTTTCCAAATATCTATACTAATAAAAGCCTAGGTGGTCCTCATGCCCTCGTGCAATGCCCTCACATCATCACAAGATGGCTGCCAGAAGATGGCCAGAAGGGGAGGGCAATTGTGAGCGATAAGGCCAGCAGGGAAGGGCAGCTGGGGTGATCGGGAGGCAGGAGAGGCAGTTGGGGGCAACCAGGCCGGCAGGGGAGGGCAGTTGGGGGGACCAGGCCTGCAGAGGAGGGCAGTTGAGGGGGACCAGGCTGGCAGGGGAGGGCAGTTGGGGGCAATCAGGACAGCAGGGGAGGGAAGTTGGGGGCGACCAGGCTGGCAGGGGAGGGCAGTCGGGGGCAACCAGGCCTGCAGGTGAGGGCAGTTGGGGGCAACCAGGCCGGCAGGGGAGGGCAGTTGGGGCCAACCAGGCCTGCAAGGGAAGGCAGTTGGGGGCGACCAGGCTAGCAGGAGAGGGCAGTTAGGGGTGACCAGACCTGCAGGGGAGGGCAGTTGGGGGCGACCAGGCCAGCAGGGGAGGGCAGTTAGGGGTGAACAGGCCAGCAGGGGAGCAGTTAGGGGTGAACAGGCCAGCAGGGGAGCAGTTAGGAGGTGATCAGGCTGGCAGGCAGAAGCAGTAAGGGGCAATCAGGCAGGCAGGCAGGCGAGCGGTTAGGAGCTAGTGGTCCCAGATTGTAAGAGAGATGTCCAACTTCTCGTTTCGGGATTGGGCCTAAACCGGCAGTCAGACATCCCCCTAGAGGTCCCAGATTGGAGAGGGTGCAGGCTGGTCTGAGGGACAGGGACACACACACACACACCATGCACAAATTTCATGCACCAGGCCTCTAGTTCTAGCATCCTATATAATAAAAGCCTAATATGCTAAGTGTCCGGTCTTCCAGTTGACCATTCAACCAATCAAAGCGTAATATGCTAATGATATGCTAAGTCCACTCAACTGCTCGCTATGACGTGCTGCCCACCAGGGGGCAGACAGTTGACTGGTCAACCAGTCATTATGATGCACACTGACCACCAGGGGGCAGACAGTCCACTGGCTGACCAGTCACTATGACATGCACTCACCACCATGGGGCAGATACTCCGACTGGTAGTTTAGCTTACTGTTAGGGTCCGGCTGATCAGGACTAAGCGAAGACGGGCCAGACATACCCTGGAGCCCTCCCACAGTCCCTCCCCAGCTGGCCAACCTCCCACATCTCTCCCCAGTCCTTATCATGCCCCAATGGGTCCCTCAGCCTGGCCTGCACCCTCTCGCAATCTGGGACCCCTTGAGGAATGTTGGAGAGCCAGTTTCGGCCCAACGGCAGAACAACGGGTCGCTATGGTGTGCACTGGCCACCAGGGGGCAGACGCTCAATGCAGGAGCTGCCCCTTGGTGGTCAGTGCACTCCCACAGGGGGAGCGCTGCTCAGCCAGAAGCCAGGCTCACGGCTGGTGAACCCAGCAGTGGTGGCAGGAGCCTCTCCCGCCTCTGCGTCAGTCAGACATCTCCCAAGGGTTCCCAGACTGCAAGAGGGCACAGGTTGGGCTAAGGGAGGGCGCCCCCCACCCCCCACCCCGCAAGTGTACAAATTTCATGCACTGGGCCTCTAGTAAGTATATATGGCTTTTATAACATAAACAAAAACAAATGTTGTGAACATTAATTAGATTTAAGTGGTTGATTCTAACATTCTGGTTCCTTTTGATCACTGTTTCCCTTTTAATTATTAACAAATCATCTTTTAAGTAATCTATTGTAGAATATGCTGGGGATTAACATTAAATATACTCATCTGGAATTCATCTTTACCACAATTCGGCCTATTAACAACTCTCCTTTTCACCTGTTTCTCAGCTATTCTCAGCATAGATTCCATGACTATACTAATGCTAGGTTATCTGCCTATGCTTTTGTCCACCTGGTTCTTATCTTCAAAATTTATGTCAGATATTTACATCCTTCATGGAATTACCCAATGGAATAAAAAGTGGCCTGCTTCCCCTGTGCTCTAAGAGCACTTGGTACATATGTGAAATATAGCTCCAACATTTATCATATTACTGAAATTATTTGAAAGTCCCATTTTAGAGTATGATCACTAGAGTACAGACACTATGTTCTATTAATCCACGTATCTCCAGTACTTACACAAGAGCATACAAATTTTAAAGTTTAGTTGAATCATGAATAAAAGAAACAAAGAGAAAGTTCCCTACTATTGAACCTGAGCATTGTTTTTAAGGTACATTCCAACACACTGAACCTGGCTAATTCTATCATAGCTCTATCACTGATGTTGAGGAGTCCTGCCTCTCTCTGGGATTAGTTCCCATTTTTAGTTTGATGGGCCCTTCCATAAAAAAGAAGAAAGTACTTCTTTGGAAGTATTCTCTGCCCAACTTTCCCTCTTACAAACCTGCACTGCACTGGGAGTTGAGGTTGAAAGGCTTGAATTTCAAAGTCCTTACAGCCTTAAAAGATACATACCACAGGCAAATCGCCATCATCTTCCTCTTCCTCCTTTTCTGGTTTAGTGGTGGAGATAGATGTCCAGCTCACATCATCATCCACAATCCGCATTCTAAATGGGGAGGGGAATAAAAAAGGAGAAACATTCTTGGGTAACAGCCTATGAACATTTATCCATTGGTTTTAGGATAAAGCTCAAAATCCTACAAGGTCTACCACATCAGTTTTCACATATTCAGTTCCTTCTCTCTGCCTAACCCACTGTTCTCATTCTTTCCTGGGAAACTCGTACTCATTCTTAAGAACTTAATATATAACTTCTGTTAGACTACGTTCCTAACTACTCTCCCATCTAAGAACCCGTTACACATTCCTGAAGTACTTTTATTGCACATATCACAAAGGAAATAAATCAATTAGTTGCTTAGACTATAAGCTCCATCAGGATAGGGACTAAGACTTTCTCATTCAGACTGGTATCCTCAACACCCTGCAGCAACTGGCATAAGAAGTATTCAATAAATACTTGTTACACAGATAAACTATGACTGACTGCAAATAACAATGACTGCCATGGTGTGAACAGTTATTATCTGAATAGCCAAGATCACTTTATACATCTCTAAGCACAACCACCACCATTTAATATAAGTAATATCATTTAGTATTACTCTCATTTCAAAGATAAGGAAACGAAGGCTTAGAGGTATTAAATATCCCCAAAGCCACACAGCCTGTAAAGTGGCACAGCTAGGACTCAAACTCTGATCAGTGTTGCTCCAAAGCTCAAGCTATTTTCACTACAAGGTACTGTTTCCAAAGAATCCACACAAGTCAGAGAGCAGGAAGAAAGAAGGCAAGAATAAGGTGAAAGCCAAACCAGGGAAGAAAATGGATCCGTCCTGTGGACTTACTAGACTTTACAAGATATATTAGTTTCCTAGGGCGAAGTGGGTGGCCCAAAACAACAGAAATACATTCCCTCAGAGTTCTGGAGGCTGAGTCTGAAATCGCAAGGTATCTGCAAGGCAAAGCCCACTGGCCTCCAGGGGAGACTCTTCCAACTTCCCGTAGCCCAGGCATATCTTGGCTCAGGGCAGCCACTCTAACGTCAGCCTCCACCTTCACTTGGTCGTTTTCCCTCTAAGCCTGTTTCTGTGTCCAACCTTCTCTCTCTTTTTTTATAATATACTTTTACTGACTTCAGAGAGGAAGGGGGAGAAAGAGAAAGAAACATCAATGATGAGAGAGAATCACTGATCGGCTGCCTCCTGGACGCCCCACATGGGGGAGGGAGCGCAACCCCGGCATGTGCCCTGACTGGGAATCCAACCGTGACCTCCTGGTTCATGGGTCCACACTCAAACACTAGCCACAGGCCAAACTTCTCTCTTCCTAAAGGGACACCAGTTATATTGGATTTAGCGCCCATCCTGATCCACTAAGGCTTCATTTACTTACTTCATGGTAGCAATACAAAGCTTAAGAATTCATATACATATAAAATGCCTAAAACAGCGCCTGGCATGTGACAAGAGCTATGTAAGTGTTGTTACTGTCAGCAGCAGCAGTATTCGGAGTAACGGGGGGAAGTGGGTACAGGTCGGCCGCGGGACCACAGCGCCGGAATTGGAGAGCCCCGCAGGCAGGGTCTGAGCACCAAGCACAGAGAGACTGGCATAGCTCCCCCGTTTCTCCGGGCACAGTGTGCATTTTCTACTGGAGACGACTGAAGGCTACGGAGGCGGGGAAAGAGGGGAGCAAGTCACAGTCCGGCTTGAACACAGGACCCAGGGGCGCGGGGGCGCGGTCCCGCCTGGGGCAGGCTCCCTGCGTCCCTCAGGTCGGCCGCGGATCGAGGAAGAGCGGGCCGCGGAGACGGGAGGAAAGAGGGCGGCAGCCCCGCCAAGACCCACTCACCCCTTGCCGCCGGCACCGCCAGGCTTAGGCCGCTTTTTGCGACGCTTGAGAATGGACTCGGAACCCGCATGGCCGCCGGCATCGGCCCCGGACAAGTAGCGCTTCAGGTACTCGGCCTTGGAGAGTGGGGCGGCTGCCGCCATGGCAGCGTGGGGCGGGGCGACGTCTCGGCTCAGGGGTCAAAATCCGCGACGCAAAACGGACGCGCCGGAACCGGAAGCGGCGGGACTGCAGAAGCAGCTGGGAGGAGCTCTTGCGAGCTTCCAGGGATGGTGTGGCCCGCGGTACGTCTGCATCCCTGCGAAGGCGCAACTACGGTTCTTCCGTTGTCCACCGTCTGCCCACTCAGCAGCCACACAGCAAGCTCGGTTGTAGCCGTGAGGCCATGGCCACGTGGTCCCCTCCCCAACATAACGCAGTGGTTAAAGACAGGCTCTGGATTTTCAGTGTATCTGAGTCTGGGTTCCCTAATTTCCTAGCTCTATGGCCTTGGGCAGGTTATTTAACAAACTGAGGACAATAATGGCACCTAACTCGGTGATTGCGAGGACTGTAAATGCTTAGAACAATGTCCGGCACATAGTATTGTTGGTTTTACTAGTGTAAGTATGTTTAGGGAGAAGGAATCTGCTCTCAAAGGCTTCCCAGTACCATTCAAGAGGAAATCTGACAGGCTGGCGTGGCTCAATGGCTGAGCATCCACCTATAAACCAGGAGGTCATGTTGGTTGGATTCCTGGTCAGGGCTTATGGCCAGGTTGCAGCCAGTCAATGATTCTCTCATCATTAATGTTTCTCTCCCTCTCTGAAATCAATTTTAAAAAATTAAGAGGAAATCAGGAATTGCAAACCAAATGTAATTACTATAAGAATATAGAGGCTTCTAAGCTGTGAAACTTACCCATGTTGGACAGCGATAGCCCCTGGCTATCTCTTATTCAGAACCTGGCCAATGGGAGGGACCTGGATATTTCCAGCATAACAAAAGAGGGAAAGTGAGAGAGACTGAATTCCAATATTCAAGTTTTGGGGGGAAGAGTTTTCTTATTGTGGCATTAAAAGCTTTACTTGAATTATCTCATTTAAACCTCACAATCCTCAGATAGTTTTATTAGTCTTATTTTACAGGTGAGAAAACTGAAGCTTGGAGAGGTTAAGGAATTTGCCCAACTTGCCAGAACATACCAACCCTTGGAAGCGGAAACTAGCAAAGTGGGGTGCAAGATGTAACCCAATGTTTCTGAAATAAATTATTTTCTTTTTATCTCCTAAGTTAAATTTCTGTCACTGTTTTAAAGTATATTAGTCAAGAAGGTATTGTTACACTTTATAAATACATGTATCTTGGGATACAAGTTCAAATATAGCTTTGGAGATCTCTGCACTGGAGCATGAGCTTCTCACCACTTGGCTATACTGAGGGTCACAGCACAGGCCCAGAAAGGAAGGCAGGCTTGTGGGAAGGGAACACTGGACCAACATAGGGCTTCACTAGCTGGAGGGCCCCAATGGTATCCATATGCAACCCTGCCTTGGATGCTAATCCCTTTTGGTACGCCTCACACTAAACTCCACACAGTCCTGGTGTCAGCAGACACTTGGAAACGCTCCTATTTCTACTCCAGCGCACATTAGCAGAATAGTCCTCTCAGCCCCATCAGCCCATTTCTATCTTTAGTTACACTGCTTTGCACAAGTTACCCAACTTCTCTGAGGCTGTTTCTTCATCTTTAAAATGGGGATTTTATTTATAGCTACTTTTTCCCCATAAAGGGTTTAAAGCAGAAACAGACACCTTAAAATTTTTATGAGAAAATCATCTATTCTAAAAGCACTTGGCGTCCTGGCCCATGTGCATAAGTGGTTAGAACATCGGCCCATGCACTGAAAGGTCACAGGTTCAATTCCTACTCAAGGGCAGATTCAATCCCTGGCCCTGGTTGGGCACATGCAGGAAGCAGCCAATCAGTGAGTCTTTTTAACATCGATCTCTCTCTCCCTGCATCCCTTCCACTCTAAAAAGTCAATGGAAAAAAATATCCTTGTGTGAGGATTAACAAAAAAATAAATAAAAGCACTTCACAATTACTAACTCACAAAAACCCTACAAAGTAGCTGCTTTTATTATCCCCATTTAACAGACCAGGACACTAAAGGCTTCCACAGAGGCACTAAAGGGCTTCCTCAATCCTGAGCAAACACACACAGCCAGCACCGGCCCTTCTCACAGTTGAAAACACTTCCATTTTCCTATAGAGACATGGGCAAACATTTTTAAAAATAAGAATAAAGCCAAGTATTAAAACACACTGCCTAAATTTAAAGAGGAATCATTCCCTACAGTGTGCTACAGCTGAGATGCCACAGATATACAAAGGACACATATTGACGTTACAATGAGTCTTACTGAACCCATTAACACTTTCCACTAGCAAAGTCAATTGCCCTTCATATTTATTCCATGTTCATGTCATGACAGATGTACACTCCATACCTGTGTTCACAGCTCTATTGGCTAAATATAGCTGTATTTAATATGCTTGAAATATGAAGTAGAAGTGCCTTTATAAACCAACTCTACCTTCCCCAACAAACTCTACCTTCCCCATCTAATATAATCACAAAACTTAATCATGGCTGTGAAACTGAATCTACATGTTCTTGGGCTGGCGATTTGACTGTTCTCCTCCCCTGGCCTTTGAGCAGGACCCTTCCCATACCTGTTAGCCATGCTACCTCCAGTCACCTAACAAGGCTCAATACAGGATGAAAAATTTGCAAGTATCTGCTGAGAATTATCATGTAACAGATTTTATTAACCACATGCCATATGCCAGAGCAGGGGGGTAGGACTCTCACCCCAATCAGGCTGTATAGTGAGACTGGATGGAGGTGAGTGTGAAACTGACGGCTGCCAGGCCTTGGCCGTCAGAGCAGAAGATACCTTAGGTGGGTTATCTGTCTGGTACCTCCTCCTCAGTCAGTCTTTCCTGGTTCAGAAACTCGGGTTATCATTTCCAATAACTGGATGGAATCTGTGAGATTGCCTAACACCAAACTCACAAGACAATGACAAACCGGAATGCCACTTTTTTCCCTTCACAATGGGAAATGAAACTGATATCAGGGCCCATCTTTCAAGCACAACCATCCCATAGGGAAAGTCATTCAAGAGACAAATGATCAGACGGCCTGGGGACACAGATCCCCAAGTCAGTTGGACATACATCTATAGGCAATCTAATAGGGTAAAGCACTTGGCTTAGCAGCTACAACACTTTGCTTAGAAGCCTATTCAAAGTATTGTAGCTTTATAGTTTGTGAGTCATTGCTAACTTTAGTCTTAAAATTCTTAAAACAACTTACTCTTGCTCACAGAAATTTGAGGTACATGTATGGGAGTCAGTCCCACATGACAGTAAAGGTGCCAAAGATGGAGATGCCTGAAAACTGAACCTCTGGAAACAAATACATTTAAGAGGGAGGAGGCAGAGAGATTTCACATAAGGAATGCCAAAGTACAGGGGAAAGCAGGGATGCAACATCAGGAGAGAAGGGTTGAGAAAAGAAATGGTCCACTGTCCAATGTGACAGAAATAAGGAATCGAAAATGAGAATATCTCCCAAGCGGAAAACTCCACTTGTGATATTTGAGAATAGTGCAGTAGAGCGGCGAGAGTAGATGCATGGTACTACTAAGTCTCCTCCCTCTAAGGCAATTCGTCCAAGTTACTTTTGCAGCACAAAATGCTAAGGGTTGCCATAGTATTTCTATCAACAGGTCTTTCTTGAACTACCTTGCAGCCAGCATTGAAGGAGTCATCAGTGGTTAATGCAGAACACAGAGCACTCGCTGGGGAGTCCAGGGCCCTGGGCCACAGAGGGCCAAGTCACACAACTGGAAGCAGCCCTCCCTCTCTGGTTGAACCTGTTTCTCCATTTGGAATTAAGAGCGGGACTAGAGGCTCTCAAATACCCACAACTGCTCCAACATCTTCCAATCTCAGAGCTTTTGCATTTGCAGTTTCCTCTGCCTAGAAATCTCTTCTCCCAGCTACTTACATGGGTTACTCCCTAACCTCCTTCTCAGCTTTGCCTGAATGTGGGATTATTTCCTTCTTGTTAAGACCTTCCCTGACTACTCTATTTAAAATACCTATCCCACCTTCTCTGACACTATCCATATCCCTTCTTTGCTTTTACATCCCTCCATAACACTAATCACCATTAGTGATTAGTTTTTTAAATATCAGTTTATTACCACTCCAACCCCACCCCCAACGTCAATGTTCCCCACTAGACTTCAAGCTTCGTGAAAGCAGCGTTTTGTTTTGTTCACTGGTCAGTGTGTGCCTGGCACCAAGTGGGCACTCACATCTGTGAAGGAATGAATGAAATGGCAGCTCCAATCTCCAAATTACAGTGGCCACATTGGAGAAAATTTTCTTCAGGAGGTTTAGTCTACCAGCATATCAATTAAGGACAGTGAATTTCAGGCCAGTGCAGTTTGACAGCCATCATTTTAATGAGAACTTCTTCAGCTGTACAGGACTCCCTCCCTCGGAAGACTCCCTTCGTGTGTAAAGTATTTTGTACACCCAAAACCAACACCTAAACTCCAGCTGCAGCTGTCTTCCACCTTCCTCAACTTCAGAGTTCCAGCTCTAGAGGACAGCACGGAGTGGACAAAGGGTGAAGACTTGTGGGAAAAAGTGATAGTGACATTCCTCATAGTTCGCTTCCAGGTCTCTTCCCAAGCTGACTCACAACCTCCAAAATAAGGTCAAATAACCTAACAGGGGTGCACTTGCACCACACACTTTAAAAAGTGTGCCAGGGTCTTTGATTCAGACCTGGTGCCCTCCCCACAGGAGTAGGTGGGGAGGTTACTCCCCGCTTTTCCAATAGTAATAAATAAGCCTGTGGTCTGAGCAGTACAGGAGGCTGGCTGGGAAACGGTCCACTGCTACCGTGGGGCCACGCCTGTCTCATAGCCCTCCGTCCTCATGTCATTGAGCCCTAGCTCCTCATTTTGGTCAAACGTGCGCTTATAACGTTCCACCTTCATCTCCGGATCATCTTCAGGTGCATACACATTCTGGAAGGCCAAGAATAGATCATCAGTGCCCATACATCCTGCTATCCTCCCTCCCCAGGCCACTTCCAATGCCCACTTCCTCAAGAACTCTTGAGTTTTTTACTCTAAGCACCACCAATTCTCCATGCACTAGGCTCAACTAGTGGGAAGCAACAGAGTCCACATGGGCCAGGAGTGGGACTGACCAGCCCCAGGCAGAATTAGGGAACACAGTCCACCTAAAATACTTTCTACCTGTACCTTCTTATGAAGAGTGTAAGAACAGTTTTGCCTGACCCATAACTGCTCAATAAATATTAATGTTATTGTCAATCAGCAGAGTATCTCCCCAGTCAGTTTAACGCCTTTCAGTTTTCCTGTAATGGACAAGGACCATTTCACCTTGCTCCACAGTCAGATTTGCAGAATGAAAACACCATCACTGGACTTAGAGCTGGGACAAGAACTAGACTATAGGAAGGAGAAGCCTAGGAGTATCCTTTTTTCCCTCTTGACACACACTTACA
Source organism: Corynorhinus townsendii (assembly GCA_026230045.1). NCBI lineage: Eukaryota > Metazoa > Chordata > Mammalia > Chiroptera > Vespertilionidae > Corynorhinus > Corynorhinus townsendii. Next base: position 82,531,571 of record JAPDVU010000008.1, read on the forward strand.
ACCCCTCCCACATTCCCCCCTTTCTCCCTTATGTTCTAAGTTCTTGATAAAAAGCAGTTCATTTATAACCAAGTCTCAGTTTCTGGAAAGATGACACATGTTCAAGAGAAGTCAGAAAACATATCTCCATAAAATATAAGGGAAGGTCTACTGTACCTGCAAGTAGCTGTTTCCGGCTGGGTCATTCATAATAAAGTGGGCCTTCATTTTACCCTCCATGATCTAAAAAGGAGAGAACACAGTATGTAAATTTTACAAAGCATGGAGAAGCTAAGTCTACCAGATGAGAATCAAGCCAATTTACATTGCAGTATGCCCAAGTTTCATGAACCGATGAAATGAGTACTTCTAAAAGTAGGGTGGAGAAGATCTAAAATAAGAATTATTTACCCAGCTGGTGTGGCTCAGTGGTTGAGTGTTGACCCATGAACCAGATCAGGTTTGGATTCCCAGTTAGGACACATGCCCAGGTTGTGGGCTTGATCACAAGTAGGGGGCATGCAGGAAGCAGCCGATCAATGATTCTCATCTTTGATGTTTCTATCCCTCTCTCCTCCCTTCCTCTGAAATCGATTTTTAAAAAAGTATTAAAAATAATAAGAAATAAAATAAGAAGTGTTTGATATTATTTAAGAAACAATTTTACATCCCCAATTTCATCTCCCACTCCAAACAGGCCAACTTCTATCCCAGAAGATGGAAGGATTGCCCTTCCTCTATCCCAGCAGAAGACTGAAGGATTCTCTGAAGATACCACAACACACTATGTACTGGGGCCATGGCCCAGTTGAGGGTAGAGGGGAGGGAATCAAGGCAGGAGATTAAATGAATGTACCCTTAAGGGAAACAGACATACAACCCCCCAGCCTTCTTCCCAGAACACCTCAGACCAAGAAATGGAACACCCCTGAAGGGAACCTGACCAGCCTAAGAAGAAAGACTTAACTACTCTGGCTTTGGCGCTACCTCAACAAGAAAGCCAAGCTAAATCCCTTAAAATCAGCCCAATGTCAGCAAAACACCGCCACTCAGGTTTTTAGTCTTCTACTTTTAAATAGACAACCAATGATTACCAGACATCAAAGCCCATAATATTTAAAGACAGACAATTACATAGAAAAAAAACAAAGAACAACTTAGAGGAAATGGAAACAATGCAAGGAAAATAAAGTGCCAAAGAAAAAAAACCCCAACATTAATATTCTCAAGAAGAAAAAAATGTTACATCCTTATACTATTTTCTAAAATGGCAGAGGAAGAATATTCAAAGACCAAAAAAAGCTCTTAGTAAATAAAAATGTTAGTGAAAATGAAAACCTCAACTAAAAGGTTGGAAAATAAAGTTGAGGTAATCTCCTAAAGTAGAGCAAACACAAAGAAACTGAAGACTGGACAAAGGATAAGTATTTTACAGAAGACCAGAAAGTCAGTCTAATATTCCAAAACATGGTTTCAGAAGGAACAGAAAAGAAGCAATTCTCAATAGAATCATCTTAAAAAGCGTCCTATAAATGAGCCACATGAGTTTTCAGATTCAAAGGACCTACCAAGTGCTTAGCACAGTGGTTGCAAATTGACCCCAAACCAAAGCACATCCTGAAATTTTACATCACAGGGACAAAGAAATACAACAAGAACAGGTCACATACTAAAGATCAGGAATCAAAATGCCTGAAGACTTCGAAATAGCCAAACTGGAACATGGAAGACATTAGTGCAATGTCTTTCAGATTCTGATGAAAAATTATTTCCATCTTAGAACTCTATTCCCAGCCATTAATCAATCTAGGGTGATTAAATTCTAGAATAAAGAAATTTTCAGAGATGTAAGGTTCCAGAAATCTCACTTCCCAGGCATTTTCTCAGGAAACTGGTGGAGAAGATCCTCCAACAATATAAGGGAGGAAACCGAGAAAGACAATGACATGGGACATCGGAAACCAGGAGAATCCCTAACATGCTGGTTAAGTGTTTAAAAAGGAGCAAGAATGGGTAGGCAACCTGTTGTTCACTAGAGCCCCAGGACCACAAGTACTGACCAGCCAGAGTCCTCTCACCTGGTCCAACTTCTGGCTAAACTCCTGCAGTTTGTCCATCTGGCTAGGATTGGAACTGTCACCCAGCGTGAAAGGGTTCTTGGTCACCTGCAATAAATGTCATCCACACTGCTGTATGTTGGCTCTGTATTATAGGTGTGACCATAAACCTGATGGGGGTGGAAGTTAAGCCAACTTCTGGTGCAACTCCTGCAGCTTGTCAGTCAGGGAAGCATGGTCTTCATTTATTCCCATAACCACCTTTCTGATTATTCCTAAGAGCTTATGGGTTAATCTGCCAAGGCGGCAACTGCCCATGTGAAACAAACTATAAACATGTTCTTACAATATGAGTGAGCCCTAGTCCTAATTTAACAAGAAATGCAAAGTATAATTTACAAAGATAAAAGGCCTAACAACTGAGAATTAAATGAAATGATTCATCAGGAGGACAAATATATGGGCTAAGTCAACAATGCATATGTATGTTGGGAAGTTTTAGATGCTGAAAGGACCCTCACCCCTCATTTTAGTGAAATGAAAACCACACATTTGTCTCAAAGTTAAGGCCTGGGAATTTCCACTCAGAATTTCCCATAAACTTATCTTCACAATCCAAAATAAATTTAAGTCTCTTAAATCAGCTTTAAGGCAAAGAAACCCCATTATCAGCTCCATAAACTAGGACACGTGAGGTCACCTAGCCCCTACCCACAGCGGCACTGAAGTAGCCGTGCCCTACTCACCAGTTCCCGGATGTCTTTCAGCAGCCCCTCCAGTGTGGTGAACTTGCCCCCAAAGATAGCCATTCCCAACTCAAATTCCAGTTCTGGGACTTCCACACTACACGTCTCAGACTGTGAGATGAGAGGTCAGCTTAAGCTTTAAATCAGGAGCCGCTAGAGAAAGCTAACCAGAGTCCTCCTGCCAAATTAATACCACCAGTGACAGTTTGGGAACAAAGTCAACTGTCCCCGTTTTCTGACTTTCTAGTTAAAGCTGGACTCACTCCTATCCTATGTACCACAGGAATGGAACCAAACTAATAAAGGGACACTGAGTCATGGCTCCAAGCTACTAGGTATCCTGTCATCAGAGGCCAGAGACAAGAGCCTCACAGAGACTGCAGGCAAACAGCAGCCCACTCATCAGAAAGAGCTTATGGGTCGCTTTCTGAGCCTCCACTCACAGAAGTAAGGAGGCACCGCATAGTCCCAAGACATAATTTAAAAGACAATTTCCCAGAGAGACAAGTCCCGTGAGGAAGATAGTCACTTTCCCACACAAGCTGTTACCTTGAGCAGGTCTCTGGTCATATCTGAGGGATCTGTGATATGGAGAGTGATCCTGGTGCCCAAGGGCTCTACTGCTCCTCCAGACTTCACCTGCAGACAACAGTGGTCAGCAACAGCAAGAAGGCCCTGAGCCGAGCCTCGTGCCCAGCAGACTTCACAGGATCGGCTTAAACCTCCAATCAGGCCTGCTAATGGCGACCAAGCACAAAGCCTTCTAAATCAATAGCAGCAGCAGTCATCCAAATAAAAAACACCAAGAACGGGCCAGGAGCAAAGTGCCCAGCACCTGCCAAAATGCGCCCCAAGTTGCCAAGAAACTCTAATTTACCTTTAAAAAAAATGATTAGTGGGATTTGAAGGGGATATTCAACTGCACCCAACATGTGAATCCCCATTATAATATTCTGGTTTAAGAATGTACCAGCTTATGCTTGAATAACTCAGGGAAAGGGAATTTACAGCCCTTCATAGCAGCCCATTCTATTTTTATGAACTTAGAAAATGTTGAGTCAAAATCTGCCTCCTTGTTCCTTAAAACCAAACTTTAAAATGTCTTAAACAAGCGTGCTATGGAAGGCAACTGATCATTGTTTCTCTCACATCAATGTTTCGCTCTCTCCCTCTTCCTCTTCCTTCCTCTAAAATCAATGGAAACATGTCCTTGGATGAGAGGGAGGGAGGTCTTAAACAAGTTATGATTAGGAAGATAAAATATAAACAAGTTATGATTATCTCTAACTTTACTCCTCTAAGCCAATTCCCAATCCCTTCAATGGCCCCTCACCCTACACTAAGCCCAAGAGAAAGACCTACCCCTACTCCCCTCATCCCAAAGCAGATTTAAGAAGGGTGAAAGTTAAACAGGTCACCCTCAAGTTAGTCTTCCCAACCAATGTAGCCCTCACCTCGTTGGTCCGATGACCGCAGTACTCGCAGTTGGTAGCCATGATGATAACTTCTTTAAAGTGAGGGATTTCTGGAGCTGGAGTTAAGGGAACCTGCTTCCACGAGCAAGACCACCCTCTGAGAAGAACAAATCCAAACCCAAACACAATGGCTGGTCCCAGGATTACAGGAAATAGATCCCAAGCAGCAGCCCTAGTCCTCCAGAAGAGGGCAAGGTCACAACCCATGGTGACTCCTGTTCACAAATGTTGGCCCAGGCCACAAGCAGGAGCCAAGACTACCGCCCAATTCTCTCTGTAAACCCAGAAGCCAAGGTGCGGCCTCATCACAGGCAACATCCTCATCACTCAGAATGAAACGTGTTTTCCATGAAGGCAGTGGTCTCCAGCCTGAAGATAATCCTCACACCGGAGTCAGAGGAGGAGCAACCCAACTGCCTGCAAAAGATACGAACTAGCTTCATGTTGGTCTGAGCTGGAGCATTGCATTCCGGGCAGTTTGTATTGAACTGCAGCACCTGCAACACACCATGGGGATGCGGGGGTGAGCCCTCCCTGGCAGGTGAGCCCTGTCAGGCTAAAGCATTCAGTTGGTATGCGGTGGTCGCCTTTGTTGGTGGAGAGGAAGAGCCACTGAACAGCATCAGTCTCAGCCCACAACTCTGCTCCTTCCTCCACAGTAGCCAATGGGACTCACTTCGTTTCTGAGATCTTCCTCTTGCGGCTTCTCTTCTGGTGCCTCTGCCTAAAGTAGCAGAGATGCAAATCACATGTTGCACGTGTATCTCAGCCTCCCACACCTTGCCGTGGAGCGTGGGAAAATGCTATGGCTTGCTTTTGTCAGCTGCCACCTCATGAGTTTAACAGAAGCTAGAAAGCAAAGCCCCAATCAAGGAAGAACAGAACTTAAGAAAAGACTAAAGCTATTGCCGTCCTTTATTGTAAAGTGTACCCTAAGCCCTTGACACAAGCTTGATGGGAAGCACAAACATGCTATGTGACAGGTACACAGGGCAGCAGCAGGGAGTTAAGGGAACCATCTCCTCTTCTGGCTTCTTCAGCTCATTTACCTGGAGCCCCAGCATCTCCTCCTGCTGCGGAGTCCGGTTATAATGTGTGATCACCAGGGCATCATCTTTCTGAGGAGCATGTGGGTTTTCCACGAAGCTGTTCCCTGAGGGGTCATCAATGACCTAACAGATGAGTAAAGAGTAATTATAAGCCATGTACAATCCTCCACTTACCATCAGACCACTCGGCACCACAGTGCAAAAATTCCAGACAGTCTTAATGACTTCTCCTCTCTTAAATCTAGGCACCTAGACACCCGCAATACTCACCAGGGTGAAAGGAGAGGCCACCTGCTTTAGCTCTTTCAGTTTGACAATGAACTCATCCAGTCTTTCAGCTACGGTTTCTTCATTTGCCTGACAGAAACCGAGAGTAAAAGTATCAGCCCTGGTAATAGATCTTATGCCCTCACTTCCTGTAGTGCCCGAGTCACTTGCGTCATGAAACCATCGCCTTAGCGTGAGTGGGAACAGAGAGACTCAGACTTCACAATAAGATGTAGCACATAATTTGAAGTTTATAGGTGGTGTCAGATGAGCCTCATTTTTCTCACTCATTCAACCATTTAAACCAGGCATTTGTGCCAGGTTAAATATCCGAGTCCCCTCATGGGGCTCCCCAGTTAGTTAGGAAGACAGATGACTAATATGTAATTATATCACTTGTGTCATAAAAATTGACAGTGGAACACTCAGAAAGCATAACTAAACCCAAGGGAGGGCAGGCTCTTCAGAGGTAATGATACATAGTCTGTTGGCGGCGACAAGGCCTGAATATACACTGGCAAAGGGAAAGCAGAAAGAACAGAAGTGGAAAGAACAGTAAATGTTCTGTATGCAACATCCTGGCAGCTATAGCATCGCCATATGCTTCCCCTAAAAGTCCTCCAAAGTTCAGTCAGACAGTTCACCTCCGTGGAAAGCTGAACACTCTCCTCAGATGCATATATCAGTAATTATTCCTTGAGCTGCTGCAATCAGAATATCCCAGCTCACCTTTCGAGTGGGCTGATCCTGCTCCAGGCCAGAGATAACACGGCTGATCAATCCTTCAACAGTGGTCAAAGCTGGAGAATAAGAACAAAGGACAGGGGAATCTTGGCTCTGCTCTCAAGTGCCTGTATGACCCCGGGCAATTCATGTGACCTCTTTGGGCCTTGAATTCATCTGTAAAATGAGGCTAGGAACAAAGTTCCATTCAGCTCTAATAACAGTGATGACAAAACTCTATAAGCAAACACTATCTCAAACTGTTTTATCTAAGTGTTCTGGCTTATGTTAAGTCAATGAAGATCCCAATGATTACGAAACCCATACACAGCCACTAGACCTGGCACAGGGTTTTACAAGAAAGTGAGTAAGATTCCAGCTAAGCATAAGCAGCCCAAATACCCTGATCTTGAACTTACTTCCCTTCTGGCTGAAGGCAGGAATTTCAAAATCTAACTCTGGAATCCTTGTGGTGGCAGAGTCTGTCTTCACTACTTCTCGGTTCATGTCCTGGTCAGAAAGCAACAGGTGCAGGCCAGAGAGGTCAGAGGTCAGCAGTGCCCCTCCCCCCCGCCTGCCCTCAGGGAAGGCCAGGCTGCCCTCCATCAGACCCCGGCCCGCGGCTTCTTGCTCGCTCCTCTCAGGGGTCCAGCTAGCCCGGCTGCCCACGTGGGGAGAGTTCCCTGCCTAACTCCTGCTCACGTGGTGCCTTCTCACCCAATGTACAAAGCTCTTTCACAAGTACCACCTGGTCAGCTGACAGCGCCAGCCTCACTTTGTAAGGAGAAAGTGAGGCTTGTGAGGCTTGGACACGCAGGGTAAAGATTTACTCCGAGCCCGCGGCCTGGCTGGAGCGCTGGCTCACTGCCCGCCCTGCGCTGGGCTCTGCGGGGCGGCTCTGGGCTGCTCTCACCTCCGCCGCCCTGACCGTCAGAGTGTAGCGCACACCCTGGTCCTGGATCCTGCCCGCCGACTGGACCTCCGTGTTGTTCCAACCGCAGTGCTCGCAGGAGAAGGAGCTGACGATCACTTCTCTGAAGAAGGGGATCGTAGTGAGCAGCAGGCGCGTCACGCCCTGGGGAAGCAGAAAGCCCAAGGAAAGAACCAGTGAACCTCAGCTCCCCATCCAGTGACCCCGAAGGGGCCTCACTCCGGGTACCCAACGCGGCCGTGCCCCAGGGCGCCCGCCCCGCCCCCCGGCGGCCCTCCCGCCCGCGCGCGGCTCACGTCGCGGTAGCAGTTCATGCACAGCGACTCGATCTCCGTGGGCTGCTGGCCCTCGTCCTCGGCGCTGAAGGGCCGGAACACCCGCGCTGGAGCCGAGGCTGGCGAGGGAGCGGCCGCAGCCCCCAGGGGGCCCGGCTCCTCGGTCCCGCCTGCCGACATCGCTACCACACGCAGCGCCGCCCGCAGCTTCCGGCCTCCTCGCCTCCTGTGGCCCCGCCCCTTCCGGCGGCACTTCCGCGGCCGCCCCGCCCTTTCTTAGTGAGGTGACCGACTCTGGGCCCCACGCCCTCTTTTTTATTAGATTTTTAAATGCATTATTTTTTAGTCTCTATCCAAATCCAGTAATTATTTTTTAATCCACTAATTATTAACACTTTTGCCACATTTGTCACTACACACATACAATTATTATTATTTTAAGAGTTAAGTTGCGCCCTAGCTGGTTTGACTCAATGCATAGAGCATGGGCTGAAGGGTCCCAGTTTTGATTCCAGTCAAGGGCACATGCTCAGGTTGTGGGGCCTGCAGGAGGCAGCCAATCCATGATTCTCTCTCATCATTGACGTTTCTCTCTCTCTCTCCCCCTCTAAAATCAATTTTTTAAAAAAACATATTTTAAAAAGAGTAAATTGCAGACAATGATATCTATACCTTTGAATACTTCAGCATATATCCCCTACACCAGTGGTCGTATGACTAATGAGTTTGCCAACCACTGCCCTACACACATGCTGGGAGAAAAAGAATCTTTTCCAAACTATGATTACCAAATACAGGATATTTAATGTTGATACAGTACTATTATCTAATACTAGAGGCCCGTTGCATGAATTTGTGCACAGGTCCAGTCCCTCAGCCTGGCTGGAGATCAGGGTCAATCGGGGCAGGTTGGCCAGGGGGAGGGACGGCGGAGGTTGGCTATGAGAGTGCATTGACCATCAGAGAGTAGCTCCTGCGTTGAGCATCTGCCCCCTGGTGGTCAGTGTACAACATAGCAACCGGTCGACCGGTCATACAGTTGACTGGTCCTAACAGTTGCTTAAGCTTTTATATAGATAGATAGATACAATCTGTATTCAAATTCCAAGTCTGTCCCTCTGATATTCTCCATGGCAACTCTTTCTCCAATCCAGGATCTGATTCAGGCATTGTCCCTAGTTCTCAAGTCTCTGGTTTCCTTCAACCTGGAAGTTCCTCAGTCTGTCTTTGTGTCTTATGACATTGACATTTTTTAAGAGTACAGGTAATTTGGGTTTAATCTGATGTATATTTTTTATTTTTTTATTTTTTATTTATTTTTTAAGTAATTATTTATTGTTGAAAAGTATTACATATGTCACCCTTTTTCCCCCACTAACTCCCTCCAGCCAACCCCACCCTCCACCCCAGGCCTTCACAAGAAGGGAGAGGGAAGAGAAACATCAATGTGAGGATGTGAGAGTGAATATTGATGGGCTGCCTCCTGCACACCCACCAGGGATCCAGCCTGCAAAGGCAGGCTTTCAGCGCACTGGCCTATGCCCAAGCAGCTAAGCCACCCTGGCCAGGCAACTCTGGGCCCTTGGAGAGCAGTACAGGGTTTCCCTGTTTGCCAGGATTATATGATCCAAACTTTCATAGCCGGATTCAGGCTTTGCCTCTACCTCAGTTCAGGTGTCACTTCCTCCTGGACGTCTCCCAGAACCAGGGCAGTGCTTTGTTCCTTCACAGTGTCTCTATCCACAGGGTTCTAACTATCAGGCCTCTTGCCAACATCCTGGGCTTCCTTTGATCCACTGTTGGGCCACATGCTGCTGTGGCTCTAGTCCCTCAGTCCTTTTGTTTTCTCACTCCCTATTTCTGTCCTCATAAACACCTGCCCAAATTCCAGCCGCAAATACACAACCCTCGGTTTTACTTCCACCCCTTCATCCCTACCACATCTGCCCCCTCGGACTTCCCCTCCCAGTTTCCTAACAACAAAAAGACCTTTTATTTGAAGGGGGGGGGTAAACTTTTCTTTCCAGCACCTCCTCTCCCTGGGTACCACTCTCAGTTCTGTTGCTAAATCCAGATCTCTGGATAGAGATCTAGTCTGCGGGCATTATGCAGCCAGCTTCATGTGGGGTTTGTGTTAGGAGGAAGTGAGGAGGTGCAGGGCAGGCTGAGCTGGACGGAAAGTGTGCTGGAAGGGGTGTGCTTACCCTGCCCACTACCCCCCACTTCACCTACCCCCAGCTTCAGGGTTCTCAGAGGACCTATGAGGAGCTTCATTGCCTCCAAGTGAATCTGTATGTGGGGACTGTGGGATTTAAGAGTTTGGGATTCCCAAAAGAGGGTCAGTGTCATAAAAAGGGGCCATTCAAAATCTGGAACAGCAGGAACAAAAGGGAGAGTCCACCTGAGGAGCCTGCAGGTGAGGCACCCTGTCCTGTGCCGAGCAGGCCCACGAACAATGCAGATGCAGATGAAGGTCACTCACCCACGCCCATCCCCAGGCAAGCACAGTGCTCCCCTAAAGCAGCACACAGCCAGGCCCTGCTTCTGGCAGACTTGCACTGAAAGGGGGTTCCTGAGAAAGTACAGCAGGGTACTGGAGTGGCTGACGGGTGTGATTTGGGCATAGTGGTGAGGGCTCTGCTTTCAGACATGGCCCAAATGAGAGTCACACCAGGCAGACCAGCTTCCATTATAAGCATCTATTTCAATGGAGTCTGAAGTCCAGACTTCAGTCTAGAGATGGGGAGGGCACCTAGTATACACCCCAGAGTGTTTAGGAGGCCCCCACAGTTTGGAGGCTTGGCTAGCTGTTTAAATGCAGAACTATGTAAGAAAATATGGGCCCTGCTCCCTCCCATTACAACTCTCATCATTTGTTCCTACCAGCATCGGAGCGCGCAGGGATCCACACACACAGTCCCATTCTCCTCCTTTCTCCCTGCTCTCCCCCAACAGAAGCTGTCATAGCAGCCCTGGGGAAAGGAGCTGCTCTCGGGGACCAGCGGCAGACCTGGTCACCAGGGAGCCAGAGTGGTCACAGCCAAGCCCAGGCCTGAAGAGACTAGGTTTCCAGCCCATGGCTTGCACTTAATCCCCCGCATGGAGCGCCTGTCTCCCTTCCCACTCCTGCCAGCACCGAATGGAGCAACTCGGGAGGATTCCCAAATGAGCACGGGAAGCCAGGTTCGCAAATCCTGGTGAGTGTAATGCATCCGGGTTGGGGACTCGCAGGAAGCCTGGTAGGCAAGGGACAACTGCCCTTCGGTGGCCTCACCCATCCTGCAGGGCCCTCCACCCTCTGCCCAGTAGGCCACTATCAAAGACTGACCCATGCTTGGGGCTCCCAGAACAAGAAGCTGGGAAGTGGGCCCGGGCAAATAGGCCCTCAGGGCTCCCCTCCATGGCCCAGATCATGGTCACGAAGGCTGTAGTTTATGTCTTCCCACAAGTCATCCAGACGGGCCTGCAGCCTGCTCCGGGCCTTGCCGCCGTCCGCAGGGAGGAACTCGGGGGCAAAGGCGCTGTGGCTCGGCGGAGGCGGCGCCAACTGCTGCTGGACCTCCTCCGTCTCCTGGTCAATGGCGCGGGTGAAGGCGGCGATCTGCAGGAAAGTGTCATGGCGGAAAGCTTGCAGGCGCTGGCGCACCTCCTGGGACAGAGCCTGGGGGTCCGGGTGGGCCCCTTCCTCCGTGCCGCCTGCGCCGGCAAAGGCGCTGAGCTCTTCGTGCAGGTGGTCCAGGTTCTGTTGGATGCCCGTGTGCAGGGCCTTGGCCTTGAGCGTGAGCTTGTGCGATAGCAGCTGCACGCAGCGGCTGAGGCGCGCGGGGCTGGCCACGGCGTGCGGGGCCACGCTGCGGTGTAGCTCCTGCACGTGCTTCCCGATGCCACTCAGCAGGCGCTCGGCGTACGGGTGGAACAGCTGCTTGACGCGGCCGGTGTGGTGCACCAGGCTGCTCTGCAGCTCCTGTAGCAGGTCCCGCGCCTCAGCCACGCCGCCCAGCAGCTGGGCCTTGGTATCCTCGCCGACCACACGCAGCTGCTCCTGCAGCTCCTCCACGCGCAGGGCCACCTGCTCCATCAGGGCTCTGGTGTAGGGCTCCAAGCGCCGCCGCAGCCCCTCCAGGTTCCAGCCCAGGCGCTCGTGCGCCTCCGCCATGTAGGGCTCCAGGCGCGCGCTCACCTCCCTCAGCTCCTCCTGCAGCTGCCGCCGCAGGCCCTCAGGATCGGGTGGGAGCCCGGGAGAGGCGCTGCCCTGCCCACTCAGAGGGCCCAGCTTCTCCAGGAGCTTGTCCATATTGTGGAGGTCTTGCTCAAGGCTGCCTTTCAGGCTCCTGGGAAAGAGGTCAGACATCAGGCGGCAGACTGCTGGCCCCATCCTTGGCTTTGCCCAGAGGTATCCCTCACTGATCTAATGGGGAAACCAAGGGCGCTATCCTAGCCTCGAACCCGCCCCTCCTCACACAGGCACTGCCCTGGCAGATCCAGACCAGCACCGCCCGAGGGGGCACAGAGGCTCCTGGACTCTGTCCTCTTACTCTGGGGACTCTCTCCCCTCCAGCTCCCACGCCTCAGGGGGCGAAGGGGCAATAGCTATAGCCAGTTCAGAACGGGGTGGGGGCCGCCAGCCAGGGCGCACACAGCCAGGAAGGCCAGGATGGGGCTGAGCTGGCAGCTCGCTTCCTCTGCTCCGGAGCAGGAGCCGACCGCAGGTTGAGAAATCAGAGGCAGCCATCATCCCACGGCCTGTCTCCTCCCTTCCCCGCGCCCCTTGCCCGGGCACTCACGCGGACTCCCGGGCCAGCTTCTGCTGCTGGGTCTGCTCCACCCCGCCCTTGTCCTGGCTGCTCTGCCCGGAGTCGTCCCAGAGGCCTTTCCGCGCGTGGGCGGTGGGAAACGCTGTGGAAAGGCTGGGGTGAGTGCGGGCCTCCGGCCAGACTCCACCTCACCTCCTCACCCGCTGCCAGGGGGAGACCCACCTGAGAGGAGCACCAGCGCCCAGGCCAGGGCTGCAGCCACGCGGGCCATCGCCTGTCCTGAGAAGGAAGGCCGGGGAGGCCCGGTTATGGTGAGGAGGCAAAGACAGGGACATCTCCCAGGGGCCCTGCCCAGGTGTCCAGTCCCAGGGCAGCCTGCCCCAAGTCTATGAACACTTCCCTGGGGCGTAGGGAGCTCAGAGCTGTGAGTACTGTAGTGGGTGCGTGGGGAGTGTGGCTGGGAAGAGAAGGGTGTCTTTCCCAGGGGAGGGAAAGAGCTCAAGGAGTGTGAACTCAAACTGCTTTGTAAAGGTCTCCCCTCCCCCGCCAGGCCCCAGGAGCCTCCCTAGGCAGGGCTGCCGCACCCCCATCTTCCTGCCTCCCTCGGATGGCTGGTAGCAGAGGCATGCCCAAGGCAAGAAGCAGCTCTGTCACGTGGTGCTCCAGTGGTGCTCCCTCCCCTCCAGCTCTGCTGAGACCCTGCAGTCCTCCAGGGGACTCTGTCCCCTGTCCCTCCACCCTCTGCCCCAGTGGCTCACCTGCTCAGTTCTGGGCACAGAGAGCAGACATTCGGCTTTATACTCCAGTGCTGGGCAGCAATTCCTTTGAGTAAATATCACGTGGCAGTTCAAAGAAAGATGACCTCAGCAGCCTCCCAGTGCTCACCTCCTGCCCTTTCCTGGCACCCACAGGGTTAATGAGTGCCCCCATCTCAGGACCTGTCCCAGTGGCCTAGGGCTTCTTGGAGCGTTTACAAGGAGTGGCCCATTCCTCACCCAGTTCATCCCAAACTCCATGACTTTCAACCTCCCCACTCACAGCTGGCTGGTCCAGTGATAGATACACGCTTGTTTGTCTGCTGCAGCCCACTCTTACTCAACTGCCCAGAGGCACTGTGCCCAGCCATACAGGGGCAGTGGCCAGCTGCCAGCCTGACCCTAGCAGCCTTGGCAGCTCCCCTACAGGCTCCTCAGCAGATGGGAGAGTCAGCATTCACAGGGCAAAGACCCTCCCACCTCCCCTTAGTGAAATAATCTTGGAACAAGCAGGAAGTCAGGGGGGAGAAGAGGAGGTGGTGCGAGGGAGAAGCTGGACCAGGGACTCAGAACCTGGACCAGGGTCGAAAGAATTGGGGCAAGACTAGGTTTTTCCTTGGGGGAAAGGCTGGCCTTTACCCATAGGGCCTCTGAGGAGGGGAACCAGAAAGCCCAGACCTTCCTCTGATGACTTGCCCACTCCGTATACTTAAACCCACATTTATAAACTCCTGAGTTTTGCTCCTAAATGTGTCTTGAGTGGATCCCCTCTCCCTATTTCCACCACCAATCGCATCACACTCCCCTTGTCTTTCACCTTAATCACACTCAGCCTCCAGCGGCTCTGTCTGCCACCGTCCTGCCTGTTCGGTCCATCCTCTGCTGTGGCTCATCCCAACCCACTTCCATCTCATCTCCTGCCACACAAAGCCCCTGGCATTCCCTGAGCACACCACCTCAGGAACTCCGAGCCTTTGTACATGCTGCTCCTCTGTGAAATATTCTATTCCTCGGTGAACTTATATCCCCCCACCTCCCCCCCCCCCCCAGATTTAGTTTGTGTTACATAGTATTAGGCTCAGGTACAATGACAAAAGGGGGTGGGGTCAGTGGGAGAGAAGAGCCTAAACAAAATGGAATTTTATTTCTGATGGAAACATAAGCCATCTTGTGTTGTGCTATTGTCTTTAACAAGAGGCTCATGTCTGAGGTTCAGCTGCTGCAGCTCCAGCCATCAAGTCCATCTCCCAGCCAGCAGGAAGGAGGAAAAGAAGGGCATGTTCACTCCCTTTAAAGGCACATCCCAGAAAATTTTCTTATCACTTTACTGACATCCCATTGGCCAGAACGTAGTCATATGGCTACACATAGCTGGAAAGGAGGCTGGAAAATGTAGTCTTTATGCTGGATGACTATATTCCCAGCTTGAAAAGAGTTGTCTTTCTCAGAGAGAAGAAAAGAATGGATGTGTGTGTATGTGTGCGCGCGCGCGCAGGGGGCGGGCAGAAGGACAACAGGAGGCTGTGCTGCGCAGCTCCAATATCACTCTGAATGCCCTCCACTGCTTTCACCCTTCTCTGCTCGGGACACAGACTAAATCCCTATTAATCACAGTCTTCTTTACAATTAGGTTGGGGGCACATGGCTATGATAATTATGTGAGCTTCTCATTTGTAGCCACTTATAGGTGAGCTTTTGAGGATCATTCCAAGTACAAACTGAGATATCACTCCTCCAGCACTTCCAACAGTTTTATAAACCTTTAATTTTCTACATTAAAGCCTTTCAGTCTGGCTGGTGTTGCTCAGTGGTTGAGCATCGACCTATGAATCAGGAGGTCATGGTTTGATTCCCAGTCAGGGCACAAGCCCAGGCTGCAGACTTGATCCCTCTGACTGTTCTGTTACTACCAATTTGTACTTCTTAATCCCTTCACCTTTTCATTCCTACCCCCAAACCCCCCCTCCCATCAAAATGTTCTCCCTATCCGAGTCTGTTTCTGTTCTGCTTGTTCATTTATTTTGTGTGTTTTTAGATTCAATTGTTGATAGATATATATTTATTGCCATTTTATTGTTCATATTTTGATAAGTTGCCTTCTCCTCCTCTTCCTCCTTCTTCAAGAAGAGCCTTTAACATTTCATGTGATACTGGTTTGGTGGTGATGAACTCCTTTCACTTTTACTTATCTGGGAAGTTCTTTATATGCCCTTCGATTCTAAATGATAGCTTTGCTGAGTAGAGTAATCTTGGTTGTGGGTCCTTGCTATTCATCACTTTGAATATTTCTTGCTACTCCCTTCTGGCCTGCAAAGTTTCTGTTGAGAAATCAGCTAACAGTCATATGGGCACTCCCTTGTAGCTAACTAACTGCTTTTCTCTTGCTGCTTTTAATATTCTCTCTTTGTCTTTCACTTTTGGCATTTTAATTAGAAAGGGTTTTGGTGTGGGCCTCTTTGGGTTCATCTTATTGGGTATTCTCTGCACTTCCTGGATTTCTATGTCTATTTTCTTCACCAGGTTAGGGACGTTTCCTGTCATTTTTTCAAATGGGTTTTCAGCCTGGCTAGTGTGGCTCAGTGTTGAGTGTCAACCTATGAATCATGATTAGATTCCCCCATCAGAGCACATGCCCAAGTTGGAGGCTCAATCTCCAGTATAGGGTGTGCAGGAGACAGCCGATCAATGATTCTCTCTCATCATTGATGTTTCTATCTCTCCCTCACCCTTCCTCTCTGAAATCAATTACATATATATATATATATATATATATATATATATATAGTTTTCAATTTCTTGCTCTCTCTCTTCTCCTTCTGTCACCCCCATGATGCAAATGTTGGTACACTAAATTGTTCCAGAGGCTCCTTACATTATCCTTTTTTTTTTTTGATTCTTTGAATCCACTGTTCTGATTAGGTATTTTTTGCTTATATTCCAAATCACTGATTTGATTCTTGGCTTTATCTACTCTACTATTTAGTTCCTGTAAATTATTCTTTACTTCAGTTAGTGTATCCTTCATTTCTGACTAGTTCTTCTTTATGGTTTCCAAGTCCTTTTTTATGCTGTTGAGGTTCTCACTAAGTTTATTGAGCATCCTTATAACCAGTGTTGTTTTTTTAAAATATATTTTTATCAATTTCAGAGACAGAGAGATAGAAACAATGATGAGAGAGAATCAGTGATTGGCTGCCTTCTGTACGCCCCCTACTGTGGATCAAGCCCACAACCTGGGCATGTACCCTGACCAGGAATCAAACCATGACCTCCTGGTTTATAGGTCAATGCTCAACCACTGAGCCAACACCAGCCAGGCATAACCAGTGTTTTGAACTTTGCATCTAGTAAATTGCTTGTCTCCACTTTGTTTAGCTCTTTTTCTAAAGTTTTGTTCTATTCTTTCATTTGGAATGTATTTCTTTGTCTCCTCATTTTGGGAGCCTCACCAAAGCCCATCAGTTGCAAGGACTTGCTGTGACCACTGTGGAGGATCAGCTGTACAGGGGCCCACCCCTGTACATATTTCAGTGGGACTCTGGTACCTACTGAGTTCACCCCTCAAATGTGTGTGGCTTGTAAGATGGTTGGGTGGTGCTTAGATGTGGTCTGAAGCTGTCCACTAAGTGCACTCCAAGGGGGCCTCCAGGGGGGTACGGACCAAGGTCAGCCAATGCCTGTGCTCTGCCCAGGGCCACTGAGGTTAGATGCTGCTTGTTTGAGAGATTTTAGGAAAGTCTGAAGCAAGAGTCAAGACAGGCCATTCATATGGAAAAGCCACTGGAAACAGCTTTGGTGGGCTCACAAGTTGGTGGGGCAGGGTCTCAGGGAATCACCAGGGTGGGGGGGAACAGTGTTAGGTAGGTTGATGGCGACTCAAATATGGCACCTGCCTGCTGGCTTTGTGGGAGGAGGGCTCAAAAAGGAACAATGGCCTCTGCCAGCACCTCATCTGGGAGAATGCTGCCCCTTCAGTTTCTCCCTGGATGTCCCTGGTGCCTTTCAAGTTGCTGCCCTAGCACAGGAGCCCAGAGAGTGAATCCAAGTTAGTCCATGCATTGGCCCTTTAAAAGGAATGCCTGGGCTCCAGCAGCCTCCATCTCACTCAGTCTCAATCCCCTCTGGTTTTTAGAGCCAGAAGTGATGGGGACTTCTTTTCCTGGCACTGGAACCCTGGGCTGAGGGTCCTGGGATGGGTCTGGAACTCCTTGTTCCTCAGGGGAATTTCTGCTGTGGAGATATTTTGCAATTTTTATTCACTAGTCAGAACCAGCCCTTCCCAAGACTTTGCTCCTTCTACCAGTCTCAATGTGGTGGTTTTTTTTTTTTTAATTCCTTAGTTGTAGGACTTCATTCAGCTAGATTTTAGGTGGTTCTGAGTAATGGTTCTGTAGTTTAGTTGTATTTTGGATGTGTTTGTGGGAGGGCCTGAGTACCCCATTAACCTACACTGCCATCTTAACCGGGAAACCACTCTATACTCTAGTGATCATTTTTCAAATGTTTGAGTTGGTTGGAGGTATTTATATATGTGTATGTGTTATGTGCTTTGTGTGTGGAACCATTCGAAATAATTGTAGAGAGGATGACATTTCACCCTAAATACCTCAGCATATATCTCTTAAGAATAAGGACACTTTTGAGGGGATCAAAGATTGCTGCCGATGGGAAGGCAAGCTGCAAGATAGTGTGTGAGTGAGAGAATGAAAGGAGAATGTGTGGATGTATGGGTAGTGTCTATTTGTGAGTGAGTGAGAGCTACATTCCAAGGAACTGTTGGGGACTGCAGGACCAGGCTCCCCTGACCGGGCAGCCTCCACTGCTGCTGAAATCTCTCCTGGAGCAACTGGCTCTGCCACAGAGACCATGCCATCTTGAAGGGGAGAGTGGCTGTGATCAGAAGCCTAGCCTTACCTTCAATCGGGAAGAATCGGATACCTCCCAGGACCCTACAACCACAACACCCAGGGACCAGCTGCGAACCCACGAACACTAGGTCTCAAGCAACATGAATATGTGGACTCGGACGAGCTCTGCACCTTCTCACGGAAAGGTCAGATTTTGCTCAGAGAAAGGTGAGGTCTGCAATCCAGGCTGACGGGAGAAATGTGCGCAGTGGGATCTAGAGGTTCAGAGGAAGTCTGCACCCCACAAAATCTGCAGACATTAGGGCCAGCATAGTCTGAGAATGTGGCACAGGGCTGCTGACAGAAGGCAACTCTACAAATCAACCCAAAGCTGGCTGGGCACAAAAAGGCAGCCTGAAGCTTTACCAGTAAACCGGCTGCACTATGCCAGGGGAAAAAGACATGCACAGAGATGTATGCAGAGTCCCGCACAGTGCTCAGACGAAAAAGTCGAGAGTTCACGCACTTACTCTGGCTCTTTTATCTCTTTAAATCCTTGCTTTTTGATTACTAAGCCCAGGACATAGGATCACCCAATTAAAAACACTCTCAGAGACTGCAGGAGAAAGTTGTTTTTTTGGAACCTGGGGATCAGAGCAGGAAGAAATGATCAGAAAACCACCTTTTGAGCAGTCCATACCCCCAAACCAGTATTAAGTGCAGCAGGGAAAACAAATTCTAAATACTGGGTTGAGAGGACTTATAGCCCCAGATGTCAATACAGAAACACTGCCACCCAGGGATTGAATTACAAAACGACTTGTGTAAATGAAACCATAGGCAGACAGAGTAACAAAGAAATACTGCCTGCTTGAAAACAAGATTGTGGATTATGACACAGAGGAACTGTGAAACACAGGGAACTTCAATACTATCCTGACTATCTGACAGGAAACAGGTATGCCAAACAGAACAATAGAGGAAGTGAATGACCTTCACTACTGCACATTTTTATTTTTTATCTTTTACTTAAGAAACTAATTTTTTTCTTTTTTTCTCACTTGATTTTACTTTTTAATTATTACATTTTTAGTTTTCATCAGTATTATTACTACTATTATTTTACCTTTTTAAAGTTTCATTTTATTTTCTCTTTATTTTATTTTGGGATTAGTGTTCTACATCCTATTTTCATTTTTCCTTTAGCATCATTTTACTCTATCTCAACTTTACTTTTATGCCAACACTCTCTTCCTCACTTTCCCCCTTTTGTTGTCCTGTTTCTCTTACCCTATTCCTGCTTTAGATTTTTCCTATTCCTTCTTTTTACCCCTGTTAAAAATTCATCCAACTTATATATATAATTTCTGATCCCCTGCTCCAAATCCATACACACGTCTCTCTTCTCTTTCTTCACTATCCAAATTTTTTCTCTCTTCCTTTTTTTTTTGTTATTTTTTTTACTTATTTTTTTTTGTTTTGTTTTGCCCTTCTTTCTCTCTGTCCTATTGTTGTTGTTAGTTTGGTTGTTGATTAGATCAGTTTTTTAAATATATATATATATTATTGATTATTTTTATAGAGAGCAAGGGAGTGGGATAGAGAGTTAGAAACATCGATGAGAGAGAAACATCCATCAGCTGCCTCCTGCACATCCCCTACTGGGGATGTGCCCTTGACCGGAATTGAACCTGGGACCCTTCAGTCTGCAGGCCGACGCTCTATCCACTGAGCCAAACCAGTCAGGGCTAGATTGTTTTTTTTTTGTTTTTTTGTTTGTTTGTTTGTTTGATTGATTGTTTCTCTTTTTGTTGCTTCTGTTTTTCCTCTCCTTACTTGTTATTAGCTGTTGTTTGTAGTTTGAATTCATATCTGGGTGTTAGTTGTTTGCATTTGGTGTGTTGTTATTTTTTTGATTAGTCGTTCTATTGGAGTTTTCTCCCATTATAAATAGTTTTTCCCCCTTCTTCTTTTATTTTCTTTCTTTTCTGTCTTACTTTTCCCCTTTTCTCAATATCATTCTTGAACTCTTTTTTTAATCCCCTAATTTTCTTTTCTCTGGTGGTCACCTTTATTTGGTGTTATTAATATTGTGAATACATTTGTGTTTGGTCCCTTGTTCATTGTGCCTTTTTGTGTTGTATTTGGTGCCTTTAAGTCAATGCAGGAGAGAGAGAGCTACATAACCAGACACCCAGAGAGGAGAGATCATGGGGAGACAAAGAACAGCTCACATATGAAAGAAAAGGAGGGGAGAAACCAAGATGGCGGCATATGTAAACACCTAAACTGCTGCCTCACACAACAATTTCAAAACTACAACTAAAAGACAAAACAGACATCATCCAGAACCACAGGAAGGCTGGCTGAGTGGAAATTCTACAACTAGAAGGAAAGAGAAAAAGCTCACTGAGACTCAGAGGAGCTGCAGGAGGTAGAGGTATGGAGATGCGTGCATGGAGAGGACTGGCAACTGAGTATGCAGCTAGCTTTCTCAAGCAGGAGGGAGATAAAAGCTTCCAACTGCGCTGAACTCCAGTTCCTGGCGAGACTCTGGGGACCCAGACTCATACTGGGTGAAACTGGACTGTCAGGAAAGAGAAAAGCACACTGAGACTCAGAGGAACTGCAGAAGGCAGAGGTACCGAGGTGCGCACCAGAGAGGATGGGCAACTGAGTACACGGCTGGCTTTCTCAAGCGGGAGGGAGACAAAAGCTCCCGGCTGCACTGAACTCCAGTTCCAGGTGAGACTCTGGGGACTAGACTCATTCAGGGAGAAACTGGACTGTCTGGCAGTGGGCAGAACTCAAGGGTGGCTTTCTCTCAGAGGTGCTTGCAGCGATTACCACAGGACACTGAGACACAGGGGCCTATTAGGGCAGAGCTGATGGGAAACCAATGCTGTCTGCTCCGCCCTGAGACTCCGCCGCATCCAAGCTGACCACAGAGGCTTTTGCAAGTCTTCTCCCATAAAGGTGTCTCCAGCACAGAAGTTCTCCCACCATAGACACAGCTGATCCTCACAGCCAATTGGCCTGGAATTTCAATTCCTCCCAGTGATACCAACAACAATCAAGGCTTAACTACAACAAACTGTGCACACAGCCCACAAGGGGTGCACCAAGAGTGTCCACCTCAGGTAACTGGGGAGGCTGAGCCACTGGGCCCTATAGGACACCGAGCACACAAAGCCACTCTATCAACTCAAGGAAGCAGCCAAAATGCAGAGACAAAGAAACAGGTCCCAAATGAAAGAAATAGAGGAAAACAAATGACTGTATATAGAGTTCAAAACCATGGTTATAAAGTTTTTCAAGAATTTTCTAGAAACCACCAATAAATTTAGTGAGACCCTCAAGGATATGAAAAAGGACCAACTAGAAATTAAGCATACACTGACTGAAATAAAAAATATACAGAGATCTAACAGCAGACTAGAGGATCACAAGAATCAAGTCAAAGATTTGAAATACAAAGAAGCAAAAAAACACTCAACCTGAAAAGCAAAAAGAAAAAAGAATCCAAAAATATGAAGATAGGGTAAGGAGCCTCTGGGACAACTTCAAGCGTACCAACATCAGAATTAAGGGGGTGCGAGAAGAAGAGAGAGAGCAAGATACTCAAAACCTATTTGAAGAAATAATGACAGAAAACTTCCCCCACCTGGTGAAAGAAATAGACTCACAAGTCCAGGAAGCACAGAGAACCCCAAACAAAAGGAATCCAAAGAGGACCACACCAATACACATCACAATTAAAATGCCAAGAGCAAAAGACAAAGAGAGGATATTAAAAGCAGCAAGAGAAAAACAGTTAGTTACCTACAAGGGAGCACCCATACGACTGTCAGCTAATTTCTCAACAGAAACTATGCAGGCCAGAATTGAGTGGCAAGAAATATTCAAAGTGATGAATAGCAAGAACCTACAACCAAGATTACTCTACCCAGCAAAGCTATCATTCAGAATTGAAGGGTGGATAAAGACCTTCACAGATAAGAAAAAGCTAAAGGAGTTCATCACCACCAAACCAATATTATATGAAATGCTGAAAGGTATTCTTTAAGAGGAAGAAGAAGAAAAAGGTAAAGATAAAAATTATGAACAACTAATACAAATCTATCAACAAGTGAATCTAAAAATCAAGTGAATAAAAAAATATGATGAACAGAATAAACTGGTGAATATAATAGAATCAGGGACAGAGAAAGGGAGTGGACTGACAATTCTCAGGGGGAAAGGAGTGTGGGGAGTGCAGGAAGAGACTGGACAAAAATTGTACACCTATGGATGAGGACAGTCGGGGTGGGGGGAAGGGCAGACGGTGGGATGGGAACCAGGTGGAGAGGAGCTATGTGGGGAAAAAGAGGAACAATTATAATAATCTGAACAATAAAGATTTATTAAATTTTTTTAAAAAAGAAAGAAAAGAGGGCATCACCAGAAAAGGAAGTAAATGAAATGGAGGCAAGCAATATGTAAGAGAAAGAATTCAGAGAAATGGTCATAAGGTGGCTGAAAAGGTTGGAAGACAAATTCAAAAATATGTATAAAAACCAAGAGGAAATGAAGAAGACCAAGAAGAAATGAAAAATGACACCACTGCCATAAAGAACTCAATAGAAAGCATCAACAGTAGACTAGAAGAACTAGAGGACCGCATCAGTGAGCTAGAAGACAAGGTAGGAAAAAATACCCAAGCAGAGCAGCATCTAGAAAAAAAGCTTAAAAAACAAGAGGAGAGCCTAAGGGAACTTTGGGACAACACTAAATGAAAAAACATCCACATGCCAGAAAGAGAGGAGACTGAACAAGGAATAGAAAACCTGTTAGAAGAAATAATGACAGAAAACTTCCCTGATATAGGGAAGAAATAATTCACATAAGTCCAAGAAACTCACAGAATCCCATACAAAATGAACCCCATAGACCGATACCAAGGCACATTATAATTAAATTGGGAAACACTAATGACAAAGTAAGAATCTTAAAAGCAGCCAGAGAGAGACAGAAAGTTACCTACAAAGGAACCCCCATCAGACTAGCAACTGATTTCTCAACAGAAACACATAAGACCAGAAGGGGATGGAATGAAATATACAAAGTCATGCAAAGGAAGGGTTTGAATCCAAGAATACTGTACCCAGCAAGGCTATCAATCAAAATTGAGGGTGAAATCAGGAGCTTCACAGACAAAAAAGGACTAAGGGAGTTTATCACCACCAAACCAGCAATGCAAGAAATGCTAAAGGGTCTGTTGTAAAAAGAAGAAATAGGAAGTGAAGAAGGAACACAGGCATACAAAATTAAAATGGTGACAAACAAGTACCTATAAATAATAACTTTAAATGTAAATGGATTAAGTGCACCAATCAAAAGACATAGGATAGCTGAGTGGATAAGAAAACGTGACCCATATATTTGCTGTCTACAGGAAACACCCTCAGAAAAAAGGACTCACACAGACTGATGGTGAAGGGATGGACAAAGGTATTTCAGGTGAATGGAAATGAAGAAAAAAAGCTGGGGTAGCAATATTTATATCTGATAAGTTAGATCTCAAAGTGAAGAACATAACAAGAGATAAGGAAGCCCACTTCATAATACTAAAGGGAGCACTCCAACAAGAAGATAGAACTCTGGTAAACATATACACACCCAATACAAGATCACACAAATACATAAAAAACACTTCTGGAGGATATCAAGGGAGAGACTGACAGCAATACAGTGATAGTAGGGGACTTTAATACCCCACTAAAACCACTGGACGAATTCTCTAAACAAAAAATCAGCAAACAAATATCAATCCTAAATGACACACTAGATCAAATGGAATTAATTGACATCTTCAGAACATTTCACCCCAAAGCCACAGAATATACATTCTTCTCAAGTGCACATGGGTCATTTTCAAAGGTAGACCATATATTGGGACATAGGCAAAGTCTCTTCAAATTCAAGAAGATAGAAATCATATCAAGCATCTTCTCAGATCACAATGGCATAACACTAGAAATCAACTACAATAAAAACAATAAAAAAATCAAACACCTGGAGGCTAAATAGCATGCTATTAAAGAATGACTGGGTAACCAGAGAGATCAAAGAAGAAATAAAGAGCATCATGGCAACAAATGACAATGAAAACACAACAATCCAAAATCTATGGGACACAGTGAAAGAGGTCTTGAGAGGGAAATTCATAGCTCTACAAGCATACCTCAAAAAAAACAAGAAACAATGGTAATAAATTATCTAATCCTACAACTCAAAGAGTTAGAAAGAGGGCAATAAGAAAAGCCCAGCGTAAGCAGAAGTAAGGAAATAATAAAGATCAGAGAGGGGATAAATGACATAGAGACCAAAAAAAAAACAACAAAAAGGATCAGAAAAACCAAGAGCTGGTTCTTTGATAAGATAAACAAGATTGATGAACCTCTAGCCAAGCTTACCAAGAAGCAAAGAGAAAGGAAAGAGGTGAAGTAACAAGCAATCCCACAGAAATACAAATGATTATGAAAAAATACTATGAACAACCTTATTTTAACAAAATGGACAACCTAGATGAAATGAACATATTCTTAGAAAAATACAAGCTCCCAAAACTCAACCAAGAAGAATAAAAAAACCTGAATAGGCCAATAACTACCAAAGAAATTGAAACAGTGATCAAAAATCTTCCAGCAAACAAAAGCCCTGGTCCGGACAGCTTCACAGGGAAGTTCTACCAAGCATTCAAAGAAGAAAGAAATCCTATCCTCCTCAGACTATTTCAAAATATTCAAGAGGAAGGCATACTTACAAGCTCTTCCTATGAAGCCAGAATTACCCTAATCCCAAAATCAGATAAAGATACCACAAAAAAAGAGAATTACAGGCCAATATCCTTGATGAACATAGATGCTAAAATCCTCAACAAAATTCTAGCAAATCGGTTCTAGCATTACATTAGAAAGCTCATACACCATGACCAAGTGAAATTTATTCCGGGAATGCAAGGATGGTACAATATGAGCAAATCAATAAATGTGATACATGACATAAACAAACTGAGAGGCAAAAATCACATCATCATATCAATTGATGTAGAAAAAGCATTTGACAAAATCCAACACCCTTTCTTGATAAAAACCCTCAGCAAGGTGGGAAAAGAGAGATCATACCTCAACATAATAAAAGCCATATATGACAATCCTGCAACCAACATCATACTCAATGGGCAAAAACTAAACTCATTTCTCCTAAGAACAGAAACAAGACAAGGATGCCCACGTTCACCGCTCCTGTTCAACATAGTACTAGAAGTACTAGCCATGCGATCAGACAAGAAGAAATAAAAGGCATCCAAATAGGAAAAGAAAAAGTAAAACTGTCCTTATTCGCAGATGATATGATACTATACATAGAAAACCCCAAAGACTCCATCAAAAAACTACTAGACCTAATAAATGAATTCGGCAATATAGCAGGATACAAAATTAACACCCAGAAATCTATGGCCTTTTATACACCAATAATAAACTCACAGAAAGAGAAATGAAAAAACAAAACAAAACAATCTCATTTACCATTGCACCAAAAAAATTAAGATACCTAGGACTAGACTTAACTAAGGACATAAAAGGCCTATACTCAGAAAACGACAGGACATTGAAAAAAGAGATTGAGGAAGACATAAACAAATGGAAGAACATACCATGTTCATGGATTGGTAGAATCAACATCATTAAAATGTCCATACTACCTAAAGCAATCTATAGATTCAATATAATACCTATTAAAATACCAATGGCATATTTCAAAGATCTAGAACAAACTCTACAAAAATTCATCTGGAATAAAAAACAAAACAAAACAAAAAACCCTGAATAGCCACAGCTATCCTGAGAAAGAAGAACAAAGTTGGAGGGATTACAATACCAGACATCAAGCTATATTACCAAGCCACAGTTCTCACAACTGGTACTGGTACA
The DNA here is from genome assembly GCA_026230045.1 of Corynorhinus townsendii. Taxonomy (NCBI): domain Eukaryota; kingdom Metazoa; phylum Chordata; class Mammalia; order Chiroptera; family Vespertilionidae; genus Corynorhinus; species Corynorhinus townsendii. Next base: position 82,557,405 of record JAPDVU010000008.1, read on the forward strand.
AGAACAGACATATAGACCAATGGAACAGAATAGAGAACCCAGAAATTGACCCAACCCAATATTTGACAAAAGAGGCAAGAGCACACAATGGAGTCAAAACAGTCTCTTTAATAAATGGTGCTAGGAAATTTGGTCAGATACATGCAAAAAAATGAAACTAGACCAACTTATACCATACACAAAAATAAACTCAAAATGGATAAAGGACTTAAACATAAGATGGGGAACCATAAAAACCTTAGAAGAAGCCATAGGCAGCAAAATAGAAGACATTTGTCATAGCAATATATTTAACAATACAGCTCCTAGGGCAATGGAAACTAAGGAGAAAATAAACAAATGGGACTACATCAAAATAAAAAGCTTCTGCACAGCAAAAGAAATCATTAACAAAACAACAAGGAAGCCCACTGCATGGGAGAACATATTTGCCAATGTTAGCTCTGATAAGGCTTTAATCTCCAACATTTACAGGGAACTCACACAACTTAACAAAAGGAAGATAAACAATCCAATCAAAAAATGGGCAAAGGATCTAAATAGACACTTTTCGAAAGAGGACATTCAGAATGCCAAGAGACGTATGAAAACATGCTCAAAGTCACTAATCATCTGAGAGATGCAAATCAAAACAACCGTGAGGTACCTCCTCACACCAGTCAGAATGGCTAGCATCAACAAATGACAAGTGCTGGAGAGGATGCGGAGAAAAAGGAACCTTCCTTCAGTGCTGGTGGGAATGCAGACTGGTGCAGCCACTGTGGAGAACAGTATGGAGTTTCCTCAAAAATTTAAAAATGGAACTGCCATTTGACCCAGTAATACCACTTCTAGGAATATATCCCAAGAAAACAGAAACACCAACCAGAAAGGATATATACACCCCTATGTTCATAGCAGCACAATTTACAATAGCTAAGATTTGGAAACAGCCTAAGTGTCCATCAGCAGATGAGTGGATTAGAAAACGGTGGTACATCTACACAATGGAATACTACGCTGCGGTAAAAAGAAGGAATTCTTACCATTTGCAACAGCATGGATAGAACTGGAGAGCATTATGCTAAGTGAAATAAGCCAGTCAGTGAACAAAAAATACCACATGATTTCACTCATTTATGGATAATAAAGAACATTATAACCTGATGAACAAAAAGAGAGATACAGAGGCAGAGAAGCATCAAACAGACTGTCAAACTACAGCGGAAGGCTGGGAAGGGGATGTGGGGAGGTAAGAGGTGAACCAAAGGACTTGTATGCATGAATATAAGCATAATCAATGGACACAAGACACTGGGGGGATGGGGTGAGGGCATGTGCCCGGGGGTAGGGGAGGCTGGGGGAAGGTCAATGGGGGAAAAAAAGGAGACATATGTACTACTATTTGTAACACTTTAAACAATAAAAAATACACCCTGGAGAGAAAAAAAGAATAAGAACAGTTTTAAAAATGATGTTTTATTTTATTTATTTAATATATTTTATTGATTTTTTACAGAGAGGAAGGAAGAGGGATAGAGAGTTAGAAACACCGATGAGAGAGAAACATCCATCAGCTGCCTCCTACACACCTCCCACTGTGGATGTAGCCGAAACCAAGGTTCATGCCCTTGACTGGAATCGAACCTGGGACCCTTCAGTCAGCAGGCCGATGCTCAGATGATTAGTGACTTTGAGCATGTTTTCATACGTCTCTTGGCATTCTGAATGTCCTCTTTCGAAAAGTGTCTATTTAGATCCTTTGCCCATTTTTTGATTGGATTGTTTATCTTCCTTTTGTTAAGTTGTGTGAGTTCCCTGTAAATGTTGGAGATTAAAGCCTTATCAGAGCTAACATTGGCAAATATGTTCTCCCATGCAGTGGGCTTCCTTGTTGTTTTGTTAATGATTTCTTTTGCTGTGCAGAAGCTTTTTATTTTGATGTAGTCCCATTTGTTTATTTTCTCCTTAGTTTCCATTGCCCTAGGAGCTGTATTGTTAAATATATTGCTATGACAAATGTCTTCTATTTTGCTGCCTATGGCTTCTTCTAAGATTTTTATGGTTCCCCATCTTATGTTTAAGTCCTTTATCCATTTTGAGTTTATTTTTGTGTATGGTATAAGTTGGTCTAGTTTCGTTTTTTTGTAAGTATCTGTCCAGTTTTCCCAACATCATTTATTGAAAACACTGTCTTGGCCCCATTGTATGGGCTTGTCTCCTTTGTCAAATATTAATTGAGCATAATAGTGTGTCGATTTCTGGGTTCTCTATTCTAATTCATTGATCCATATGTCTGTTCTTGTGCCAGTACCAGGCAGTTTTGAGAACAATTGCTTTGTAGTATAGCTTGATATCTGGTATTGTAATCCCTCCAACATTGTTCTTCTTTCTCAAGATTGCTGCAGCTATTTGGGGTCTTTTTTTTAAAATTATTATTCTAGATGAATTTTTGGAGAATTTGTTCTAGATCTTTGAAGTATGCCGTTGGTATTTTAATGGGGATTGCATTGAATCTATAGATTGCTTTGGGTAGTATGGACATTTTAATGATGTTGATACTACCAATCCATGAACATGGTATATTCTTCCATTTCTTCATGTCTTCCTCTATCTCTTTTTTCAGTGTTCTGAAATTTTCTGAGTACAGGTCCTTTATCTCCTTGGTTAAGTTTATTCCTAGGTATCTTAATTATTTTTGCAATGGTAAATGGGATTTCTTTTTAAATTTCTCCTTCTGTGAGTTCATTATTGGTGTATAGAAAAGCCACAGACTTCCAGGTGTTAATTTCGTATCCTGCTACATTGCCGAATTCATTTATTAAGTCTAGTAGTTTTTTTGATGGAGTCTTTGGGGTTTTCTATGTACAATATCATGTCATCTGCAAATAAGGACAGTTTTACTTCTTCTTTTCCTATTTGGATGCCTTTTATTTCTTCTTATCTGATCGCTATGGCTAGTACTTCTAGTACTATGTTGAACAGGAGTGTTTAGAGTGGGCATCCCTGTCTTGTTCCTGTTCTTAGTGGAAATGGTTTTAGTTTTTGCCCATTGAGTATGATGTTGACTATGGGTTTGTCATATATGGCTTTTATTATGTTGAGGTATGATCCTTCTATTCCTACCTTGCTGAGGGTTTTTATCAAGAAAGGGTGTTGGATTTTGTCAAATGTTTCTTCTTCATCGATGGATATGATTATATGGTTTTTATCTCTCAGTTTGTTTATGTGGTATATCACGTTTATCGATTTGCAGATATTGTACCATCCTTCCATCCCCAGAATAAATCCCACTTGGTCATGGTGTATGATCTTTCTAATGTCATGCTAGATCCAATTTGCTAGAATTTTGTTGAGGATTTTGGCATCTATGTTCATGAGGGATATTGACCTGTAATTCTCTTTCTTTGTATTATCTTTATCTGGTTTTGGGATTAGAGTAATGCTGGCTTCATAGGAAGAGCTTGGAAGTTTGCCTTCCTCTTGAATTTTTTGGAATAGTCTGAGGAATATAGGTTTAGTTCTTCTTGGAATGTTTGATAAAACTCCCCTGTGAAGCCATCTGGCTCAGGGCTTTTGTTTGTTGGAATTTTTTTAAAAATATATTTTATTGATTTTTTCAGAGAGGAAGGGAGAGGGATAGAGAGTTAGAAACATTGATGAGAGAGAAACATCAATCAGCTGCCTCCTGCACACTCCCCACCGGGTATGTGCCTGCAACCAAGGTACATGCCCTTGACTGGAATTGAACCTGGGACCCTTGAGTCTGCAGGCCGACGCTCTATCCACTGAGCCAAACCGGTTAGGGCATGTTTGTTGGAAATTTTTTGATTACTGCTTCAATTTCCTCCATAGTTATTGGCCTATTCAGATTTTTTTTATTCCTCCTGGTTGAGTTTTGAAAGGTCATATTTTTAAAGGAATATATCCATTTCTTCTAGGTTGACCAGTTTGTTGGAGTAGAGTTCCTCATAGTATTTTTTTATGATTCTTCATATTTCTGTGGGGTCTGTTGTTATTTCACCTCTTTCATTTCTGATTTTGTTTGTTTGGGTCCTCTCTCTTTGCTTCTTGGTGAGCCTGGCTAGAAGTTCATCAATCTTGTTTATCCTTTCAAAGAACCAGCTCTTGGTTTCATTGATCTCTTGTATTGTTGTGTGTTTTTTTTTTCTCTATGTCATGTATTTCTGCTCTGATCTTTATTATTTCCTTCCTTCTACTCACTCTGAGCTTTTCTTGTTACTCTCTTTCCAATTCTTCAAGTTGCAGAATTAGATGGTTTATTATCAGTGTTTCTTGTTTTTTGAGGTAGGCCATGCTATGAACTTCCCTCTCAGGACTGCTTTCATTGTGTACCATAGATTTTTTGTTGTGTTTTCATTGTCATTTGTTTGGGGGATGTGTTTTATTTCTTCTTTGATCTCGTTGGTAACCCACTCATTGTTTAATAGTATGCTATCTAGCCTCCAAGTGTTTGAATTTTTGTGATTGTTTTTACTGTAGTTGATTTCTAATTTTATGCCCTTGTGATCTGAGAAGATGCTTGATATGATTTCAATCCTCTTGAATTTGGAAAGACTTTGCCTGTATCCCAATATGTGGTCTATCTTTGAAAATGTCCCATGTGCGCTTGAGAAGAATGTATATTCTGTACTTTTGAGGTGCAATGTTCTAAAGATGTCGATTAAGTCCATCTGATCTAGTGAGTCATTTAGGATTAATGTTTCTTTGCTAATTTTTTTGTCTAGAGGATTTATCCAGTGATGTTAATGGGTATTAAAGTCTCCTACTATGATTGTGTTGCTGTCAATCCCACCCCTGATATCTTCCAGAAGTTTTTTTTTTTTTTTTATGTATTTGGGTGTTCCTGCTTTGGGTGCATAAATGTTTACCAGAGTTATATCCTCTTGTTGTATTGAACCCTTTAGAATTATGAAGTGGCCTTTCTTGTCTCTTTTTATGGTCTTCACTTTGAGGTCTATTTTGTCAGATATAAGTATTGCTACCCCAGCTTTATTTTTTTCATTTCCATTTGCCTGATAGATATTTTTTCATCCCTTCATTTTCAGTCTATGTGAGTCACTTAGGCAACATATATATAGGTCATGTTTTCTCTTATCCATTCATTCACTTGATGTCTTTTGATTGGAGCATTTAATCCATTTACATTTAATGTTATTATTTATAGATGCTTATTTGTAGCCATTTCTGTATTTTATGCCTGTGTTCTTTCCTCCTTTTCCATTTCTTCAGTTTACAGCATTCCCTTTAGCATTTCTTGCATTGCTGGCTTGGTGGTGATAAACTCCCTTAGCCTTTTTTTTTGTCTGCGAAGTTCCTGTACTTTTGATTAATAGTCTTGCTGGATAGAGTATTCTGGATTCAGTCCTTTGCTTTGCATCACTTCATATACCTCCTTCCATTCCCTTCTAGCTTCATGTGTTTCTGTTGAGAAATCATTTGATAATCTGATGGGGGATCCTTTGTAGGTAACTCTATTTCTCTCTTGCAGCCTTTAAGATTCTCTCTTTGTTATTAACATTTGCCACTGTAATTATGCCGTGTCTTGGAGTGGGTCTTTTGGGATTCATCTTGCTTGGGACTCTCTGTACTTGTGTAACTTTTTCCTTCCCCATATCAGGGAAGTTTTCTGTCATTATTTATTCAAATAGATTTACTAATCCTTGCTGCTCTTGTTCTTCTGGCAGCCCTATTATATGTACTAAAGGCCCAGTGCACAAAATTCATGCACTTGGTGGAGCGACAGCGGTGGTCCTTCAGCCTGGCCTGTGCCCTCTCACAGACTGGGAGCCCAGGGGGGGTGTCTGACTGACAGCTTGGTGGGCCTAAGCTGTCAGTCAGACATCCTTAGCATTGCCACAGAGGCGGGAGAGGCGGGAGAGGCTCCCACCACTGCCCCTGTGCTTGCCAGCTATGAGTCCAGCTTCTGGCTGAGAGGTGCTCCCCCTGTTGGAATGCACTGACCACCAGGGGGCAGCTCCTGCGTTGAGTGTCTGCCCCCTGGTGGTCAGCACACATCATAGTGACCGCTTATTCCATCATTCGGTCATTTGCATATTAGCTTTTTATTATGTAGGATACACTGTAGATGAGGCCCCCTAGAACCATAAGAAAGGCAAAATAAAGTCACTGTTAACTCATTCTCGAATTGCCCCCACTTAAAATCAACTCTTCCTGCCCCCCGCCCCCGTGGGTCATGTGCTGCACCTTGGGAACCAGTGGGCTTGACACTTTTCCTCTCTGAGCTTCATTTCTGAATACATACACATATACCATGGGAATTGTAATCTCTTCTCTGCCTACCTCACTGGGTTGTCATGAGGAGGTTCTGAGCTAATAAACCTAGAAATGTTTCATCAAGTAAGTGATGTCTAAACAGGAAGGGATTGTTATTTTTAAGCTCATAGGTACCCTCGCAGGTAGCAGGTGCTGATTAGGAGAGGAGGGCATGGTTGTTTCTTGGGACTGTAGCTATGGAAGTTTTGCAGAGGGTTCTGCAGGCCTCGGAGGGGCCGGCTCTGACCAGCAGCCCTGTAGGGGTGGTCGTCCTTGGAGGCGCTGGGGGGGGGGGGTGGGCAGGGAGTCAGTGGGGCGCTAGGGGGGTGGCAAGGCTGAAGTGGGAGTAACTGTCAAACCTTCCCGCTTGGCACCATTTTTTAAATTGTACATGGCTGTTTCGCATATGTACCTGCTCATGGTGGGGCTCCAATCTCCTAGAGCGGGGTGGGGGCCAGGCCAGGGCAGAGCCAGGCAGGCTAGGAGGGCGGGTTTAGCCTTGCCCCCAGCGAGGTTCAGCACGCTTCCTCTGCGGAGACAGCACTGCTACTTTGGGGTGGGGGGGAGAAGGTCTGACCCTGGGGGGCCGCTCAGGCCTGCTTCCACCCAGGTCTGGAGTTGTAGAGAGGAGAGGTGTCACAGGGGCTGGGGTAGGGTGTCCGTGCAGGGGGAAGAGCTCCCCGTGGCCGCTTCCTTTTCCTTCTTTGCAGTCTAGGCTCCTGTTAGGCAGTCTCCTCAGACCCCCCCCCCCCCTCCCGAACTAGGCTCTGGCTGCCTGCCCCCTGCCTTGCGTGCATCAATATGCAAATTGGTCATTACGGGGACACCGACACCGGCACAGACAAATCAGCATACTACCTATTTATATGTATAGATGTTACTTCGTTTTGCATTTTCCCAAAGCTCCCTTAGACTCTCCTCCTGTTTTTTATTTTTATTTTTTTAATATATTTTATTGATTTTTTACAGAGAGGAAGGGAGAGAGATAGAGAGTTAGAAACATTGATGAGAGAGAAACATTGATCAGCTGCCTCCTGCACACCCCCCACTGGGGATGTGCCCGCAACCAAGGTTCATGCCCTTGACTGGAATCTAACCCGGGACCCTTCAGTCCGCAGGCCAGCGCTCTATGCACTGAGCCAAACCGGTCAGGGCTCTCCTGTTTTTTAATTTTTTTCTCCAGGTGCTGTTCAGATTGGGCTTGTTTCTGTACCTTATCTTCTAATTCACTAATTTGGTCCTCTGCTTCTTGTGGTTGAGATTGTCTTTCCTAAAGTGACCCATGGACCCAAGGCTTCACATCAGCTCCTTTTACGTCCTAATTTACTATGAAAATGTTCAAACGTACAGCAAAGTTGCAAGACCAGTACAATGATCACTCTTGTCTCAGCATCTAGGTTTAGTAATTGTTAATATTTTGCCTTTTTAAAAAATCCTCACCTGAGGATATGTTTTTATTGGTTTTAGAGAGAGAGGAAGGGAAAAAGAGAGAAACGTAGATTTGAAAAAGAAATATCAATTGGTTGCCTCCCATATGCACCCCGGCTGGGGGTTGAACCTGCAATGTTTTGGTTCACGGGACGATGCTCCAACTGCCTGAACCACGAGCCAGGGCTATTTCCCATCTTTGCTTCCTCTCTGTGTATTTGTGTTTATATGTTTGAAGTTGTGGGTAGTGTACACTTTTCCTCTCAGTAACTTCAGTTTCATACCCTAAAAAATAAGGGCACTCTTCTACAAAACCACAATACTCTCGCCATACCTAGGAAAAGCAGCAGTAATTCCATAACACCACTGGATATGCAGTCCACCCTCATAGGTCTCCATTCATCCTTTTAAAACCTTTTCAGTATTGTTTCATTATTTTTTCTATCAAGATCCAATAAAGGTTTATGCATTGCCCTGGTTGTTAGGTACTCTTTCAACTCTACTACAATGTTCCTATTTTTGTTTAAATGACATTAACTTTTTAAAAAGATCAAACCACTTGTCTTGTATAATGTCCCATAACTTCTCTGATTGTTTCTCTGTAATGTCGTTTACCTTGTTTCTCTTATCTTCGGTGTTTCACATGAACTGAGACCTCGGTCTGAAGGCTCAGTGATGTTCAGGTTATGTGTAAAATATTTCTGGTGAAAATAAAGGGGCAGCAGAGACTTCATCTTATAGCACCGCGGGACAGGTGCCACATCCAGTGCCCCCTATTAGTGATCCTAGATTCCATCACTTGGCAAGGTGATGACTCCCAGTCTCTTCCTTGCAAAGAGATGTTACTTCCCTTTGTAAACAAATAGACTCCAAAAGTCTTACCAACAGCCTCGGACATTGTTCGGTGCATGTTAAGAAACTGCCATCTTTCTTAGTAAAACTAACCGAGATGTTCCAGGTAGGGAGGGGCGCTGGACCTCGCACACGTGCTGCGGCCCAGACTTCCCTTCCCGCCGCACTCCTGCAGCCACGCCTGGCTGCGGCCTTCCTAGGAGGTGCTGACTAGTGGACACAGCGGGAGGAGCTTGCAAGGGTGGCGAGCTCGCTGGAGTTTATAGCCCAGGTTGTCTGGGTCCGCGCCTGCCTGAGGATAAGCGCCCCAGGGCTGCAGGAGGAACGAGGGAGCGGCATGGGGCAAGGCCAGGGTCCAGTGAAGGGGGGACGGAGGGAGCGCTCTGGGCCAGGCCGAGGCGGAGGAGCTGGTTCCAGAGGGCCGGGGAAAGTGAGGAGGAAACGGGATTTCGAGGTGTCGAGTAGGGAGGGTAATCAAAGGACAGTGTGGGAGGTAGACTGGGAGTTCCCCTTGGCAGACAGCATTCTGTATGGGCTACAGCCAGGGGTGACAGAGAAGTGAGGCATGATGGCTTTAGAAGAGAAGTTAGCATTACATCAAAAATACCCTTGCCCTTGCCGGTTTGGCTCAGTGGATAGAGTGTCGGCCTGCAGACCAAAGGGTCCTGGGTTAGACTCTGGTCAAGGGCACGGGCCTTGGTTGCCAGCTCCTCCCCAGCCAGTAGGTACCCTGGTTGGGGCTCGTGTAGGAGACAACCCATCATTGTGTTTCTCTGACGTTGATGTTTCTCTCTGTCTTTCCCTCTCTCTTCCACTCTCCCTAAAAATCAAAACAAACAAACAAAAATACCGTTGACACTGAACCTGACCTGCTGGGGACCTGGCAGGGCACCAGCCTCCCCCAGCCCTGGAGAGGGGCTCCGCACACTAGCCCCCGCGCGCCCAAGGATGCCCAGTGTCTGCAGCTCCCGAGGGGTCTCGCAGGGAGGGAGAGCAGAGACATAACAATACCCCCCACTGGGTGCCACGTGTTCCCGGTGTTGCTCTTATTATCTGTGATGCTCAAGTCAATCCTCCAAGGCAGGTGTTGTCATCATCATTTTACCTGCAGAGACACTGAGCCTCGCGGAGAGTTGCAGTAACTTGCTCAGGCTCGCCCTGGGCCAGTCCTGCGTGTGTCTGATGGATCCCTGCGCCGGGACCCGGACCAAAACAGAGTCTCTACCCTTGTTCCTGGGAGAAGCCAGGGACCCGCACTGCGCAGTAGGAAGCCGGGTCCTATTCCCTTCACCCCAAGGGCTTCATGGTTTGGGAAAAAGGGCTGTTGAAATGCAGGAACGGTAGCTCAGGGCCAGCCAGAGAAGGACAGCCAAGCCCAGGGGCCACTGCCAAGTCATCATGGGGAATGGAGTCCACCTCTCCCTCCTCTCCCATCCCACGTGTAAATTGGACCCTCTCCAGAGGTAGGACCCACTCAAGTGTGACGAGAGCACCGGGTCTTTAGGTCGTTAGCCTGTCGCTAAGGCTTGTTTACCCTCCACAGGTCATGGCCCTGCCTGTCTGGGAAACGCCCCCGGCTGGATGTTTGTGTCACCAACACCTGCCGGTGATGCAACTGTTCGGGGGACCAGTGACGTGGACTGGATACCATGAAAAGGAGTCAACACCACAAATGCACTGAGCACACTCTAAGTCAACATAGTGATGTTGTGCCAAAAAAGATAAGGCTTTGAATTGTTTGCTTGGATTTTGTTTACATATACCGTTCCTCGTCCCCAAAGATGGGAGGCTACTGTCAGTGAAAATGGAAATGATGATGAGAGGGAGGATGAGGGAGAGAGAAGGAGAGAGGAGACTCCCAGGACCAGTGAAAATAAAAAGAATAGCAGATCATGAGGGCCTGGCAAAGCACAAGGCCAGAAGGACACAAGCCAGGCAGCGGGAAGGCAAAGCTGTGGGCAGTGACTTTCACACTGGCTTTGGGTATTCTGGAAGCCCACGAAGGGGACATTCAGCCAGTCACATAATCATCATCATCAGACACAGAAAGTGCACCAGACTCACATGGAAAATAGAGCTTTTCCAAAGAGGGAGTGGCAAAATAGATATCACTCCGAGACCTTGCATACAGGGGTCTTTGAACTGTGAAGGTGACTGAGGGGTGGCAATCTTGCTTAAGATCAAGGTGAACAGCCCACATATCTAAGCTTCTGGTGACAAGATCTGTGGATAGAATTAAGAGTGCCTGCCACTTTTGAGCAGAAACTCCTGTCTATTAAAATATTAACTAACATTAATAAATAGCTTTTAATTTTGTTAATATTTAAAAGAGTACAATGCACAAAAAGTATAAAATACAGATAAGCAAAATATATATGATTACATATTTTTCCACCATTAGCATTTGTATATTCTTCCATATTTTTTCTAGGCATATATTTACATATATATTTTTACATAATTTTTTTACAAATCTATTTTATGTGATCAAGCTGTTTACTAACCCAATTTATCATTTGAAGAGTACATCATATGTATACATCTATGTCAATAAGTGTTCATTCACAATATGATTGTTAATGGAGATTAATATGGACATACCATAATTTAACAATATCTTGTACATTGTATTTTGCTTATTTGGTTGTCTGGGTTTTTGTATGTTTTTATTGATTTTTAGAGAAAGAGGAAGGGAGAGGGATGGAGAGACAGAAATATCAATAAGAGAAACATCATCAATCGGCTGCTTCCTGCATGGCCCCTACTAGGGACTGAACCCAAAGCCCAGGCATGTGCCCTGACCCGGAATAGAACCATGCTCAACCACTGAGCCACACCAGCCAGGCTATTTATTTTTATTTATTGATTTTATTTACTTTTTAAAAATATTTTTATTGATTTCAGAGAGGAAGGAAGAGAGAGAGAGAGATAGAAACATCAATGATGAGAGAGAATCATTGATTGGCTGCCTCTTGTACGCCCCACACTTGGGATCAAGCCTGCAATCCAGACATGTGCTCTCCTGGTTCATAGGTTGATGGTCAACCACTGAGCCACACAAGTCAAGCTATTTATTAATTTGAGAGAGAGAGAGGGAGAGAAGGAGAGGGAGAGGGAAGGGGAGAAGGAGAAGAGAGAGAGAGAAACATCAATTCGTTGTTCCATTTATTTGTACATTCATTTGTTGATTCTTGTATGTGCCCTGCCCGAGAGATCAAACCCACAACCTTGTCATCTTGGGATGACACTATAACAAACTGAGCTCCTTGGCCAGGGCACATTTGTTTATTTTTAATTTTTCAAAATTACAAGCAGTATTACAATGAACATCTTTATAACTAGATGCATGAATTCCGTGGTTGTTTACTTAACACAAATTTTAAAATGCAAGAATGTTTTCTGACAGGTTCACTACTGTTCACAACCCCTTGCTATGCTGCCAAGACCTCCAGGTGGCCCGAGCTGGTGCTTAGGCTCCCAAGACGAAAGGCACCACAAGGCTGCGTCTTCTCCACGGTGGGCCTCCAGATGCACAAGACAAGCTGAGTGCATGGATCTCATTTCACCTTTTCCTGAAACCTCTCTCAAACTATAGTGGAAAGGTCTTTTTAGAGAAGATGTAGACACCTAGGACAAGAAGAATGGGAGAAAGACCACAGCACCATTTGGAAAGCTGGAAAGCAGGCAGAAGGTGCAGTGAACTGAGAGCAGGCCCAAGGAAGCTCATCACTGGCCGTGAGCACACAGGGGCTCCGATCTGATCGACTGCACTGCCCTTGCAAAAGGGTAAGAAGCCATGGTGAATCGGGTGCTTGCCCATGTCACCCCTGTGCATGAGTTAGAATTAGCCTCCTCTTCCTCAAAATACTGCGGAAACTTGTCAGCAATACACAACCCCATAACATCTGCAGCGTGGGAAAGGCGTCATTGGAGCTGTGCAGGGCACAGCCGGGCCGCCGCCTATAAAAGCCCTGGACTGGAGCACCAGCTGCTGCTGAAGGAAGAGGTGGATGAGGAGGCTGCTGCACAATATGAAACATTGGCTGAAACTATTTAAAAAGCAGGTACCGCCTGGCCGGTTTGCTCAGTGGATAGAGCATCAGCCTGCAGACTGAAGGGTCCCAGGTTCGATTCCAGCCAAGGGCACATGCCTGGGCTGTGGGCTCCATCCCCAGTAGGGGGCGTGCAGCAGGCAGCTCATCAATGATTCTCTCTCATCATTGATGTTTCTCTCTCTCTCCCTCTCACTTCCTCTCTGAAATCAATAAAGAAATATATATTTTTTTAAAAAGTAAAAAGCAGGTGCTGCTTTAGCTGCTCTTTCTCACCTTGGCAGAAGACTGTAGGTTTATTCTCTGAGAAGGGAAAGACAGAAGACCCATGGAAGGAGGATGCTAGACAAGCTGAGGACAGAGGTGCTGTATTAGAAACAGGAATTAAATCAGAGTGCCCTCTGGATTCAGAGTCACATCCTGCTCCCCACACTGGGCCTCGAGAACACTGGAACCCAGGCCTTCCCCTCCAGGCCGCAGGGTGGGAGGAACTTCCTAGGGAAACGTGACCAGCTGAAAAGGAGAGACCTAAATATTTTTATACCAGCCTCCTTCTCTCCCTCTCTCTCTCTCAAATTAATAATATTTAGGTCTCTCCTTTTCCCAGGTGTTTCCCAAGTAAACATTCCAGGGGACCACCCCACAGTGAAGTGCATAGTCAATAAGTACTCATGTCCTTGGAACTTCAAATGGGCTTTAAAATACACACTCTTACAGTTAAGCAGATAAGCAAAGATTACCTGTCATTTGATAAAAGGTCCTAACATGAAAGCTAGAGATCAAGATAAGCAAATGCATTTTAAAAGAAACTTGAAGAAGACTGAGACTATACAGGAAGAACACTTACAAATACCATTAGCATCATCAGAGAATTAAAGGGTTACACACACTCATGAGATAAGGACAGGATTCTGTAAAAGAATATTCACAGAATTTTTTAAAGCTCTTGCGAATTAAAAACATATTTTCAAAAGTAAAAAAACAAAAACAAAACTGAATAGAGGGTGAAGAAGTGAGAGGAAAAATAAGAAAACTAGAAAACCTGTCCAGGAAGGTCCTGCTATTGAGAGAGATGAAGACAAAGTGGTGTGATCATTGTGGAAAACAATTCAGCCTTGCCTGGCAAAGACAAACATGCATGTACTGCACAACAGAGCAGGAAAAAAGATGTCAAATTCATTCAGTTTTTAAACAAATATTTACTGAGCACCTACTAAGTTCTCGTCATTGTGCTAGGCACTGACTATACAAGAATAAACAAGATACACAAGACCTCTACCCTCTCAGAAACCACCAAGATTCTACATCCCGAGGCAGCTGTGAAGCGTGGCACCTCCCGTGCTCAATTTTGTCCATAAGTTTGGGGTTCCATGCACAGAGTCTCTGAGTAGGTTTCCTTTAGGGAGAACGCATATAAAAGTAATTATAACTGTTCTGTGGCTCAAAAGAGTAGTAAAAATAAGACCAAAGCTGTACTGAGAAAGAACCAGTTTAATTTTAATAATCTTTAACAGAATTGTCCAAAGATAGAATCAATTATTTGGAGAGATGGTGAGTTGTCTGTCAGTGGGAATGTTGAATACTAAGGAGGATTCATTCACTCATCAATGGAGCGGTGACCATTTGGTGTGTGAGAGACTGTGTATTGGTTATCTATTGCTGTAAAAGAAACCACTCTGAAACTCAATGTCATGTGATCTCTAACAATGTCTCTGAGCCAGTGGTTTGGCTACTGGTTCTGGTTCTGAGTCTATAATGAGGTCGCAGATAAGATGTTGACTGGGTTTTAGTCGTCTGAAAGCTTGACCAAAGCTGGAGAATCTGTTTCCAAGGTGTCTCACCATATGGCTGGCCAATTGGTGCGGATGATTGAGGAGGGACCGCAGTTCCTCTTGTGGACACCTCCACAGGGCTGCTTGAATGTCCTCACAGCATGGTGCTTACCTTTCCTCAGCGTCAATGATCCAAGAGAAAACCAGGTGGAAACCACAATGCACTTTTGGACCCATCCTTGGAAGTCGCGTGCCATGCCTTCCCCAATGGCCTGTTGATTACAAATGTCAGCCCTCTTCAATACGACAGGGACACACCAGGGTGTGAATACTACAGATGAGGGTCAATCTTGGAGCCATCTTGCAGGCTGGTTACCTTACTCTGCAAGATGGTTCATATGTAAATGCAATGATGAATGAACACCTGGGTGCCTGACCTCAAGAGGCTGTCAGTGTAGAGTTATGATCATTTCTTGGAGGTGATGGCAAAATAATTGGACTGAGAGCCCTGGCTGCTGTGGCTCCGTTGGTTAAGTGTTGTCCCATTCACCAGAAGGTTGTTGGTTCAATTCTTGGTTAGGGCACATGCCCAGGTTGCAGGCTAGATCCCCAGTGAAGATGCATATGGGAGACAGCCAATCAATGTTTCTCTCTCCCAGTGATGTTTCTCTCTCTCTCCCTCTCCTTTCCTCTATAAGAATAAATAAAAACATATTTTAAAAAATGGGACTGAGAGACAAGATGGATCCCTCCACTCCCAATGTCCTGTGATTTTGTGTTTCTAGGACCAAGCTCCTTAGTCCCAGTATCACCAATCTACCTTCTCAAGACCAGCAGCTCAAATCCTCACTCCTCTGAGATGGGCAATTTTGGGGTCTGTAATTGCACTCCCCCAGAATTAGCAGCTTGTCACCACACAGTGAGATAGCCAGGGTCCCACGCTTCTGCTCTCAGACACAGCAGTACTTAGGTAACCCCACCCTTGCTGTTTTTCTCTCCAGAGCGTTTCTGGGAACACAGATTGTCCTATGACAACTCCAGGAGGACACAGCATCCCAATGCAGGAGCTGCTGGGATCAGCTGGGACCAACCCCCAAACAGCAGCAAGGCCCTATGGGTACAATTTTTTGTGGTTCCTCAAAAAATTAAACAGACTGCCCCCCTTCCACCCTCTTGTGCTCTCTCCTCTCCCTGGTCAGGGCCATTCCATACACCACAGACGTCAGAGGTTCTGATGTTCTCAGATGACTGTGACCTTGAACCTTGGGGATAGCTGTAGGGGTGTGGCTAGCAGTTCAGCCTGGCCCACACTGGTGCTGGCTGAGACTCTCTTTGGGGCACTGACCTATGCCCAGGGTGCAGTTCATTATCTCCAGGTTACCTGAGGAGCCAGAGGTAGCCAGGAGCACCAGGCTGAAATTGTGCTGAGCTCTGGGAGATATTGGCATGGGCGGTCCCAGAGCCACAAGCCCTTCCCTGGCGCTTGGTGAGTGTGGTTCTCCTGTGCACAAGTGCTTCAGTCTTGCCGGGGGCAATGACTGGATCTTGGAGAAACTCTGGTGGTTATTTAGTTTTATTCATTAATTTCTAGTTTTAGAGAAAGACAAGTACCATATGATTTCACTCATATGTGGAATGTAATGAATAAACTGAACTACCAAGCAAAAGAGAGACAGACTCAGAGAGAGCAGGCAGACAGCTGTGTTGGTTTGGGGGTAGGGAGTGTGTTGAGCAAAAAAGAAAGAGAGAGGGAGAACTCATGGACATAGACAACAGTATGGTGATTGTGGGTAGGTGGGTGGAAGAGGTCATAGAAGGAATAAATGGTCATGGAAAAAAATTAAACTGTCCTGGCCAGTGTGCTTAGTGGTTAGAGCATCACCCCACACACTGAAGGGTCTCAGGTTTGATTCCCAGTCAAGGGCATGTAGGTTTTGCAGGTTCAATCCCTAGCCCCAATTGGGGTGTGGGCAGGAGGCAACCAATTGATGTATTTCTCTCACATCAATGTTTCTCTCTCTCTCTCTTTCTCTCTCTTCCCCTCTCCCTCCCTCCCTTTCATTCTTTCTAAACAATCCATGGAAAAAATGTCTTCAGGTGAGGATTAAAAAAATAAAGTAATAAATAAATTAAAAATAAAGTAACAACTATTAGAATGACTATTTTTAAAAAATATTTATTGTTGAAAATATCATATATGTCCCCTGAGAATGACTATTACTTCTTTTTGAAATATATTTTTATTGATTTCAGAGCGGTCAGGAAGGGATTGGCTGCCTCCTGCACACCCCTACTGGGGATCAAGCCCACAACCCAGGCATGTGTCCTTGACCAGAATCGAACCTGGGACGCTTCAGTCTGTAGGCTGAGCAAAACAGGCTAGGGCTATGACTATTATTTTTTAAAGAAACATAAAAAATAACAAGTGTTACAGATGATGGGAAAAATGAACCCTTGTGTGTTGCTGGTGAGAATGTAAAATGGTGCAGCTGGTGTAAAAAACAATATGTGGTTTCTCAAAAAATTAAACAGAATTACCATGCAATCCAGCAATTCCACTTCTGGGTATATACACAGAAGAATTGAAAGCAGGCACCTGAAGCAATATTTCTATACCAATATGCACAGCAGCATTACTCATAGTAGCTAAAAGGCAGAAGTAACCCAAGTGTCCATGGGCAGATGAGTGGATAAACAGAATGTAGTATGTACCTATAGTGGAATATTATTCTGCCTTAAAAAGGAAATTCTGATACATGTTGCAACATGGATAAACTTTAAAAACATGCAAAGTGAAAGAAGCCAAATATACTATGATTCCACTCACCTGAACTGTCTAGAAGAGGCAAACTCATAGAGACAGAAAATAGATTAGAGATTTACAGGGGCTGGAGTCCAGGAGTGGTTATGGGGATACATAGTTTTTGTTTGGAGTGATGAAGAAATCTATAATAATAAAAGCATAATATGCTAATTAGACTGGACAGCCAAACAACCTTCCGGACATCATTCCAAAAAAATACTTTATCACCTTAGCTGGTGTTGCTCAGTGGATAGAGTGTCAGCCTGTGGAATGAAGGGTCCTGGGTTTGATTCCCGTCAAGGGCACATGCCCAGGTTGCGGGCTTGATCCCCAGTGTGGGGTCTGCAGGACACAGCCAAATCAATGATTCTCTCTCACCATTGATGTTTCTCTCTTTCCATCTCCCTTCCTCTCTGAAAACAATAAAAATATACTAGTATATATTTTAAAAATTATTTATTCATATATTTCTGGAAATGTAGAAAAAAGCTGGAGTACTTGGTTTGAAAAATAGACAAGAATAAGAGAAGCTAAGGGAGAAACGTGGCCAGGATCACTCCACAAAGCCAGACCTGCGGGGACACTGCTGCCACCATGGAGCCAGGAGAGGACAGCAGCCCAGCAGCCCGGCCCTGGGCAGAGCCTCTGGCCTCGGCACACTGGCTGCTGCCACTGTCCTGCCTACCCAGACAGAATCCCCTCTCTGGTCAGCCTGACGGCAGCTCCTTACTCGAGCCTGGGCCTCCGTCTGATGGGTGAGCCTGGGCCCCGGCCACATCCCAGAGGAAGAAGGCAGGAGGCAAGAGGCTGGCAGTCCTAGCGTCTCCCCCAGGAGGCAGATGGTGACATTCATTCAGATGCCTGCAAGGAGATTCCCCAAAGAAACTAGGGAGGTGCAGAGGCTGGGCAGCCCAAAGTGAGGCCACTGCCAAAGGACAACTGCCAGCTAAGAACCAGGAGACTGGCAGCCAGGCAGAAGTCTTGGTGTAGGAAAGAGAAGGCAGCCCTCACCCAGTGCACTGGCTCTGGGGGAGTGGGGAGAACGATCTCAGGCTCCTATAAGGACAAGCTGTGGGACCCTGAGGCCCAGTGCTCAGGCGCGGCCCTCCGGTGAGGTCTCAGAACATCTCTGACGCTTCCAGACTCACTCAGAAACCTGCTCGCCCTTTGTCCCACTTCCTCTTTCTTTTTAAATTCTCATCTGAGCATATGTTCTTATTAATTTTGAGAGAGAGAGAGAGAGAGAGAGAGAGAGAGAGAGAGAAACATCAATGTGAGAAACAGCAATCAATTGCCTCCCAGTATTTGCCCCTACTGGGGATTGAACCCACAACCTAGGTATGTGCCCTGACCGGGAATCAAACCCGCAACCTTTTGGTGCACCAGATGACACTCCAGCCAACTGGAGTGTCATCTACCAGGGCTGTCCTACTTCCTTTGAGTGCCTTGTTTTTTTTTGGCCCTTCCCTAAAGCCAACCAGCAAACCTCCAGGTGCCTGGTGGGTCGCCCAGGTGTTTTCACAGTGAGTCCCTGCCTTCCTAGTGCACTGGGTGTGCAGGTGGCAGCAGCAGCCTTGTTGACCCCGAGTGTGGGAGTGCCAGCAGCCAGAGCTAGGGAGGCCCCACGGTCTTCGCTTGGCCAGCCTGACGGCCTCATGCTGTAGGGCATGTGAGCGGCATCCGCAGTCAGGAGTGAGCAGGGAGAGGAAAGCACATTTCTTGGGCATCTATTTGCTACAGCAGTGGCGGCATCACCACGGACACAGTTATTGCACGTTTACTCTGCCCGATAGTGTGCTAAGTGCCTAACATGCACCGTTCCTCCAAACCCTCACAGCAACTCTGTGAGCTGAGCATCATCATCCCCATCCTCCAAAGGAGGTCAAACCACCCAGCAATCAGTGGCAAAGCCAGGCTTCCAAACCGGGTTTGCCTGATTCCCACACGGAATGCTTCCAATAGGCAGATGCTCAGGCTGGCCACAGGGCCAGAGCCGGGCAGGCTGGGCCAGACCGTGCCACTGGGGCCACCATCCTGAGAGCACCTTGGGAGGAAGGGGGGGATGGAAAGAGAAGACCCCAGACACTCTCCCTAGGGCCCTGCCCTCAGTGCGAGTCTGGGTGTCTCTGAGGAAAGCCTGTACCCCACCCTAGGAAGGAAGGCTGCCAGGATGGACTTGCAGACTGGGTCAGAGGGAGCAGCCAGGATGTAAGTCATTTGGAACAAAGGCTTGGACTGGCTCTTCTCTGAGGCTCTGAGCAGGGAGGGAGAGATCACTCCAGAGGCTGCCTGGGGCCTGGCTCCTCTTCCTCTGTCCACCCAGCGGCTGGCAGCCCCGCCCCTAGGCAGGCCGCTCGGCAGGAGGCACCTGGGCACCTGCTTCACCCCACCTTCTGGGACCCACCCATGTCTCTAGGCCTCGCTCCTCAACTGAGTATGTCGTCCAGAAGTCTCTGAAGTAAGTACATCTGTTTTACAATGGGAGTGGGGCTGGGGTGGATGAAACCAAAATTCACACAAGTAAGTCGAGTGAAAGGCACAGGAGAACTAAGGCAGGAGGGACATCTCCCCACTGTGCCGGGAGCTCTCCAGGTCAGGGGCTAGTCCTGCTCACCTCAGCGGCCCCTGGGGGCGAGGCAGCAACAGACTCAGGCTGCGGATGCCTAGAACAGTGCTGGGCACACTGGGGGCACTAAATATTTGTGAGTGAAGTGGAGAGAGTGGATTGCCTATTTTGTCTTCAGATAAAGTGTGACTTCTTTTTCCACTCTCCCCTTAGCACACTGATCTCAGCACCCCTGCCCTCGGCACCGCAGTCTCATCTCCCCTGCCCTAGAGTCCTCCAGTCTCCCCTGCTGCTCTGCTAAACGTTGCCAGCTGTGGGCCAGACACCCCTGTCCCAGCAACACAAGCAGTCACGCGGCACTCAGGCTGTGCTAGTTTCTTAGCAGTTTTATTGAGTAGCGAGAGGTAGCGTCATTTTCTACAGGACACGTGTCCTCAGACTCGTAAGGGAATTGCTTTGGGACAGACCGACAGACAGGTGGCGGGGCGGGGCAGGTGTCCAGGGTGGGGCGTGGGCACCAGGGGCAGCTCAGCCCCCCAGGGGTGCCTGCTCCTGGGTCTGCTCGGGGAGGGGGGGCGCCAGGGGCTGGTCCTGGCCCTCCTTCTGCAGGGGCTGGTCCTGGCCCTCCTTCTGCAGGGGCTGGTCCTGGCCCTCCTTCTGCAGGGGCTGGTCCTGGCTCTCCTGCAGGGGCTGGTCCTGGCCCTCCTGCAGGGGCTGGTCCTGGCCCTTCTTCTGCAGAGAGCTGAAGAAGGAGTTCACCTTGTCCCTCAGATCCTTCTCCAGAAAGATCAGGTGGCCTTGCACGTCCCCCGACTGGGGGCCCAGCTTCTGCTTGAGCTCCTCCACCTGCTGCGCCAGGATCTTGTTGAAGGCGTCGCCGTGGGGCTCCACGCTGCGGCGGAACTCCTCCACCTTCCGGTCCAGCTGGCTGCCGAGCTGCGCCAGCGACTGCTGCAGCCCCGCCGCGCCGCCCCCCAGCTTGCCGCGCACGTCCTCGGCCAGGGGCGCCAGGCTGCGGCGCAGCTGCTCCGCGTCCGCCGAGAGCTTGGTCTTCAGCAGCTCCGCATTCTTCTTCATCTGGAAAGCCAGGCCCTCCAGCTGGTGGTTGAGCTTCTCCTGGGCGTCCTGCGCGAAAGGCGTCAGGCTGCGGCGCAGCTCCTCCACGTTCTGGTCGATCTTGAGCTTGAGGTCGTCGGCGTAGGGCGTGAGGCGCCCCTTGAGCTCCTCCACGTTCCGGTCGATCAGGGCCTGGAGCTCGTCGGCCACGGGCGCCAGCGAGGCCTGCAGGTTGTCCTTCTGGTCGCGCAGCAGCGTCTCCATGCGCTGCGCGTAGGGGCTCAGCTGGCTGCGTAGCTGCTCGGCCTGCGTGCGGACCTGGGTGCGCAGCTGCTCGGCGTAGGGCCCCAGGCGCTGCTGCAGCTCCCGCGCGCTGTCCTCGATCCGCTGGCTCACGTCCTGGGCGTGCGGCTGCAGCCGCGCCCGCAGCTCCTCCAGCTCCTTCTGGATCTGCTCCTTCAGCTGCTCCGAGTCCTTGGTCAGGCGCTCACCCAGCCCCGTGGCGAAAGGCACCAGCTTCTTCTGCAGGTCGCTCGCGTAGGCGTTCACATCGTCCACTCGGTCCTGAAAGAGGGAGCTGCCCGGGGGCACGGGGCGGGGTTAGCTTGGGCGTCGCCCACCTTGTTTCCCGACCTGGCCCTCACCCTACACACCCTGCCTAGGACAGGGGAGCGGAGGGGGGGAGGGGGGGGCGGCCTCACCCTGCCCTCCCTGGCCTGTCCCCGGGTGGGTCCCGGACTTGAGCGAAGGGCTGGCAGGCAGGCCAGGCTGCTGCCCTGAGTGTGTGTCTGACGCTGCCTCCAGCTGGTCGGCTGGTCGCAGCTGCGGGTGCCTGGAGCGCACTGCTTTCCGCTCCGTGGAGGGCCTTTCCCGCGGGGGGTGCTGGGACAGACGCCATTCTCTCAGATGTTAGGTTCTGGATTCTTCCAGGGCCTTCTAGTGGCACGGGGGTTGGTTTCCTTGCATGTGCCCGCCCTCAGCGCCCTCAGCGCCCTTCCTCTTGGACTGCGTTAGAACCCAGCGCAGGCCTACCCCGCCTGCTCCCATGAGCCTCAGTGCTGAGCGGTGGCATTTGCCACCCTCTGCAGTTCAGGCAGGAAGACACCTGAGTGGTTTCTCCACGCAGCTGGCCTGTTTGCACATGTGGGTTCCAGCCCAGGAGGCCGCAGGGTCACAGGAACTGATGGCAGGCAGTGGCCCCAGGTCTGCCGCCCAGCTCAGCCCTGACCCAGGCATTGCGTGGCCCACTTACTTGAGCTGCTGGGTGAGCTCAGACTTCTGGAGATGCTCGACCGCCTCCTTGGCATTGTCGCCCAGCTGCCTGAAGTAGTTCCACACCACGGTGGACACCTGGTCGGCACTGACCTCAGCCCGAGTACCTGGGCAGGAAGCAGAGCAGCACATGAGACCAGACTCTTTCCTTATCCCTTCCCATTCACCTGCGCTGCAGCGGGGTGGCGGTGGGCGTGTGAAATTCTATGGCACCAAGGCCAGTGGGCTGCAGCTGTGAATGCGCCATCTCTCCCTGAGCCAGGTGGCTGCTGGGCAGCCCTCGTGTCTGGCCAGGGCCGACAGGCATTGGACTGTCCCCTCGCCTGGGCCTCCGACTCTTCACCCTGCCCGGCATCCAAAGGCAGCTGCTACTCACCAGTGACAGCCACCAGGGCCAGCGTCAGCACCACTGCCTTCAGGGACATCCTGGGCTGCTCGCTGGCTGCAGAGCCTCCCACCACACTGGACCCTTCCTAGAAATGGAGCAAGAAGAGAGGCTCTCAGGTGGCTTTCCTCCACTATCCTAACTGACAAGCCGGGGCCAGCCAGACATTTAAACCCCAGGCCACCCTCCCATGGCCCCTCCCAGTGGGACTCCACGCTGGAAGGTGACACATTCCCAGGAGGCCTCTTGGACTTTTGTGACCCTAAGATGACGTGGAAGCTGACAGCAGACTGGGGCTTGGGCAACAATCAGAAGCAGCTGTTCTCTGCTTGTGCCCCACCCAGTACGAAGGGAAGAGGGAGTGTGAGCTGCGGAAAGTGAGGCCCAGGAATGCCTGAGTCCAGGACAGGTGTCCCCAAGGCCCAGCTGGCAGCTCGGGGCCGGTGCCAGGCTTGGGGGACAAAGTTCACACCTCCTCTGTCTACCCCAGGGGTGAGAGCACCCCAACCTCCAAACTCCCCAATCTGACTCCATCTCAAAGCATCGGACTCTAGACTGGGATGCCCAGGGCCACCATCAGGGCAGCGAGCTAAGATCCAGGTCCTGGTCAAGTGCGCCAAGGTGGACGGGCCTGGAGAGCCTTGGGCAGGCCCCTGTATGGAGGGATTAATTGTAAGTTTGCCTCCTGTCCCTTGCTGCCAAACTGTGTCACCTTGGTCTAGTGATTCAACTTGGCCTAGTGCTGAGCCTGTGTCTCCTTGAAAAGGGGTTGTTGGGTCTGTTAAACGAGATGTTTCTTGTGAAGTAAGCGATACAGTGGCTGGCACAGACTAAAAAGCTGCTGGTGTTAAAAACATTGTTTTCCTGATTTGGACCAAAGAATGCTCACCCCTCCAGTGAGACTGGAGCGTGGCAGTGAGACTTGGCCCTCTGCAGGTCGCCAGGGGTTACGATGCGGGTGACAGGTCGGGCAGTCCAAGGCTGGGTCCTGTTCACCTGCCCTGCCCTACTCCCTGGACAGAAGTGGCCAGCTTCTGGTGAATCTCAGGACCTGAGGCTCTCAGGGGGCCTTTACTGGGGGGGGGGGGTTGGGGGACATCCAAGAGGTCTTCTACTTGGACTCCTAACGTTCTCTCCAAATGAGGTCTCACACAGACACCCGCCCTCCGGGACCAGGAGCCGACATCTATCATATGGCACAGTTGGCTCCCTGGGCTCGGTGCCGCATACTCCTGGCTAACTGCTGTCAGAACAGACCCCGCTGTGCACCCCCTGACCTGCCACCTCCATTCTTCCCATACCAGAGTGGCCTGATGTCTCCAGGGGAAGACAGCTAAAGGCCTGCTGCTCACAGCCCTTCTGCTGACCCCATGCCCTCTGCCAGCGTCAGGGGCCTCCCGGAGCAGCCGGGGCTGTCCTGTAGTAGTTGTAAAGGGTTCAGATTCTGGGGTCAGACCTCCTGGTTATACATCTGGGCTCCCCACTTACTGTCTGTGTGAACTTGGGCAAGTCTTTTAACGCCCCTGAGCCTCAGCTGCCTCTTGGGCTGAGGATTCCCTGAGAGAATCTGTGATGCTGGGAACAAGGCCTGGCACATGGTCAATGCCCATCATGCAGCAGCCGTGTGCTGCCCCCGAAAGACTGGCTCCCTGCTGCTCCGGAGGCAGGCACGATTGAGGTGGGTGGGCCAAAGCTGGTGCTCAGTGCCCTGTCCCAACCCCTCCTCCCGGCCCAGAGACGAGGAGGGCAGTGAGTCATGAAGGACACCTCAGCTGCAGTTTGACCTCCTGGACTTGCAGTCCCAGCAGCAGCATGTGGCAGGCTCAGAGTGCATCCGCCTCCTCTCTGTGGAGTCTGCGCTGAGTGAGTGTGTCTGAGAGCAGTTGCAGGATGTGTACAGCAGCTGCAGGATGTGTACAGGCACACATAAGTATGCACGTAGATGAGCAGTTTGTGGGCACACAGCTCAGGCCTGGAGCAAAAGGCTGGCACAGCCTGGCACCTGCACCCACAGACATGCCTCCTGGCGTGTGGTGGGTGGCACGCCATTAATGGTGCATGTATTGCCCACTGCGGGCATATTTCTTCAGCTGTGAACAGCTTAGTCCTGGGGCAGGCTTAGAGGCTGCAAGTGCTGATGGGTAGCACAGAGTCTGCCTCTGTGGGCCTCAGGTTCTCTTTGGCCCTGGCGCTGTGAGTCTGGGGATTATGTGATGTTGGGCGAGTCTCATTCCTCTCTGAGCTCAGTCTCCTTGATGTACAACAGAAAGACCTAAAGGCTTGTGCGGTGACCAGGCTGATAGTCTAGCATCACCGATAGCCATCCTTCTGTCCACCCACTGGAGTCAAACCAGGGGCCAGCCCAGAGAGAGGAGTCAGGAGGGGACCCCCCCAGGCCCAGTCAGGGACAGGCAAGTTACATGGACGTGTCCCCCCACATGTGCTCCATATTGACCTTTGTCTCAGGGAGAACTAAGGGGGTCAACTCCTGTTGTAATAGGCAGGATCTGGGGAGAGAGTAGGAGGGACTTGCGGTGTGGAGAGGCGAGGTAAACCAGGGCCTCTGCTGGTGGGTGGAATCAAGGCTGCCAGGCCAGCCTAGTGGTGGGGCAAGGATCAAGGGGGCTCCTGGACACAAGTGGAAGCAGAGAGAGTCAGCCCAACACTCCTCCCTGGCCCCACCGCGCGCGCACACACACACACACATACAAAAGCACATACATGCACACACATGCACACACACATGCACACACTCCCTGGGTACTCCCCAGAGCTGGTCTGTAGGCCAAAGTAGTCTCTTTAATCCAGGGGAGCCAGGTAGGAGAGAGGGAGAAAGAAAAGGAGAGTGGGGCCTAAGAGGACCCTTCCCTGCCCACTGAGACAGCCCCTCCCCTACAGAGACCCAGGCTCAGAGCTGCCAGGCAGGCACAAGTGCTCACAGGTACCAAGCCCTTAGGAGGAGATGGGTTCCAGGGGTCAGGGCATGCGGTGACCAGCTGCATGGGCCCACGCACCTGCTTCTGCACCCAGCTCGGCACAACCTGCTGGGTTGCTCTTCCCACAGCTTCTCACCTGCCCGGGCTTAGCGGGCACTGCCATGCAGGACAGAGAACAGACTCCTCACACCCCTCCCACGTGGAGGTAGAATGGGAGGAAGCAGGGCTAAGGGATGCAGCCATTCCATCTGAGCATACCCTGGGCTGAGGTGTGGTGCTTCAGCCTTACCTGGACTCTGGTTTCTGCTGTGGCTCTCACCTCTTGGGATGAGGAATAGGCCAGAGCAGAAGAGGGAGGTGGGCAAAATTGCCTGCTACCTCCCCAATGCCCAAATCTTTTGTTTGTTAATTCTCACCTGAGGATATTTTTCCATTGACTTATTTTATTTTATTTTTTTAGAAAGAGTGGAAGGGAGGGGGAGAGAAAGAGAGAGAAACATTGATGTGAGAGAGACACATGGATTGGTTGCCTCCTGCACATGCCCTGACCAGGGCTAGGGATCAAGCCTGCAATCAGGTACATGCCCTTGACTGGAATCAAACCTGGGACCCTTCAGTCCAGGGGCTGATGCTCTATCCACTGAGCCAAACCAGCTAGGGCTCAGTGACCTTCTAATCACCTTTCTCTCACCCCATCCCCAATTCCATCACCAACATCTGTGCTCAGAAAGAGACCTGTGATGAATTGAGGATGAGTGATTGATAAACCTCAAGGAGCTCACCTCTCCACTGCTTGGTACCAGCGAGGGTGTTTGAAGACCAGGTTGTTTCCTAGTGCTACTGAGGGGCTGTGCACTTGGGTACATCTCCATCCCTTTAGGGTCCTTGCTGATAAAATAGGGTTAATCATGTCTACTACATAGGAATCTAAATAATTAAATTTTGACAGAAAACAAGGTCTAAGCCAGAGGAATGAGTGTCTAATAGGAACATTCCAAGCCTCATCCATGGATAAAAAATTTTGCGGGTAGGGCCAGGCCACTTTCTCAGGCTCTGATTCCACGCTGTAAGCTAGTTACTTCCTGACAGGACGGCTGCCTGCCAGAAGCCCAGTCTCCCTGGAAGCGCCCTGCCTCTGAATGTGGTGTCGGGGGAGGGCAACGCGTTGGGAGGAAGGGAGAGAGATCAAGGAGCCCCCTTCGTGGATCAGCACTTTGCACTTTCTCCTGGGCTCTTCACCAGAGCTCTGGCATATCAGTATTCTATCCCCATTTCACAGGGGAGAAAAGTGAGGCTCTGAAATGTTAGACCTCTGGTCCTGGGCCATATGAGTAAATGCCAGAGGCATATTTAAACCTAGGATCTTGGCTCCAAAGTCTTAGCAGCTAGAACTCCAAGTCCCCTGATCTTGCCATCCAGGCCATGGCTCCTGCTGTGGGCCCTGGGGACACTGCCCCCAGCCTGCCTGTCTCCTGGACAGCCAGCTGACCCTGCAGAGCATCTCGGTGCCCTCTGCCCACCCAGACTGGCCTCTCCTAGCCTTGCTTTCCGCCAGGTGCCCAGCAGCCAGTGCTGCCATTTCCAGGCTGAGGAACCTGTAGCAAGAGGTGCTCGGCACTGGAATTGATCCCAGCGGCCACCGTGTGGGGAGGGCCCAGCCAGGAGCCCAGCTGCTCTCCCAGGAATGTTATCAGTGGGTCTAGAGAGCAAGGCGAGTAGCGGGGAGGCGGGGTGGGACAAAGGCCTTGGGCTCAGAGGCCAGAGTGGCCTTGGCCCTTCTAGCACCACCCCCTACCCTGGGCCAGCACAGGGAGGCTTCTGGGTAAGCAGCACTGGGATTGAAGCCAGAGTCGGAGATGCCAGGGAGGGGGCTGTGTGAACTCACCTGTGTCACCTCCACACACATCCCTCGCCCAGGCCTCTGTGACCCCCTCCAGACACCTCATCTCAATGCTCTGAGTTGTTCCCAAGCCCATAGCCCTCTCACTCCCACCCCACCCCCCAGTCTGGGCTGTTATCAGGGCTTAGGGGTGGGGAAGGGAGGGACCAAGTGTGAAGGGCAAAGGTGGACCCAGAGGCCCCTGGCTTATCCCTAAGCCCCTCTCTTCTCACTAGCCTCTTCCAGGGGAGCCAGGCGGCTAGGAAGGAATGGGGTCTTTCCAGGCTCATACACCCCAAGTTCCTGAACCTATCTGGGCTATAGGGGTACCAGGAGAGTGGCATGGGCACCCACAGCCTTCTAGAGATTTCCCAACTCTCCCAGCAGGCCTGTCTGCATCTGGCCGCCCTGCCTTAGGCCCTGGTCTAGACTGATCAGCAGGTGACCTTTGCCCAGCTCACCAGATACTGGGCACCCACTGTCCCGGGGAGAATATAAAACAGGTCAGAACCCTCTGCTCTGCCTGTTCAATTCCTTCCCAGCAGCAGCTGCTCCAGGTAATGTCCTGGGCACGGGGGTGTGTGGGGGTGTGGACAGGAGAGCAGGATGAGAAGGGCAGAAGAGGATCCCCGTTGCCCAGCCAGCAAAATCTGAGAGGAACCCAGGAAGACTGAGGGCTTAATGGAGGCCCCACCTCCTATTGCATACTGGGGGAAACTGAAGCCCATGGAGATGAAGTCACCTGCCCAGAGCTGAGGCTGGAGCTGGCTCTAGGTCTGCACACTTCCCTTGTCTGCATGTTTGGGACTGGACACCCCAGTCCTGTCCCAGACAGAAGTCAGAGGCCCGGACAGGGCAGAGTCCACCCAAAGTCACACAGCGTGTTAGTGGCAGAGATGGACCAGAACCCAGGTGTCCTGATTCCGGGTCTGGTGGGTTTTCTGTTCCACCCTGCGCCTCCCTCCTCGGGCTGTGTCTGCTTTGGGAAGCCTCGCCTCCCGTGTTAGCATGTTCGCGTGGGAGCAGGCTCTCCACCTGGCTGGAGCCAGCTCGGTGCACTGAGCCACACCCCTGCAGCCTAGAACTCCCCTCACCAGACCTTCCCTGCAGGGACAAAGGCGTCATGCAGCCCCGGGCCCTCCTCGTTGCTGCCCTCCTGGCTCTCCTGGCCTCTGCCCGTAAGCCGCTTGTGGGGACTAAGGCTGGGGACCAGTGGGGCAGGTGTCTGCCAGAGGACCCTGGGGAGGTGGCTTGGTGATCTGGGGGCTGATGGGTGACTGGGCAGGAGCCAGGGCTCCCAGCGCTGATCCACCTCACTCAGCCACTGTCCTCGCAGGAGCAGCGGAGCAGGACGAGGCTTCCCTCCTGGCATTCATGCAGGACTACGTGCAGCAGGCGAGCAAGACAGCCCAGGATGCCCTGACCAGCGTGCAGGAGCTCCAGGTGGCCCAGCAGGCCAGGTATGCCCACCCGGCTCCCACCTGCCCCGCCCAGGACCTGTGCTCTCAGCTTCCTGCCTGGACTATGCAACAGGCCTGTGGCTGTGAGGAGAGAGGACAGGCCCTCTCCTCCTGGCCCCTCTCCCTCTGCCCCCGCCTTTCTCCCTCAGCTGTCCTGTGTGGCTTTAAGGAAGGCCTCACTTCCCTGTCCTTTTCTGACAGCCTGGCTAGCAGTTTGGCTGGGATGTCCTCCTCCGCCCCCGCCCCCATCCCCCATCCCCATTTCAGCCCAGGGTGTGTGTGTTTCAGTCTTGCTCCGAGCCCGGGGCCCCACAGGAGCAGAAGTCTGTCCCTCCTCTACCACCTCCCTGCCCCCATCCTCTCCCCTCCACCTGCGCTGTCCAGCACTGGAGTGTCCCTGGGCAGAAGCTCCACAGGCATTTCAGTCGTCAGAGCTGCCTGTGCAGTGGGGATTCTTCTCTCCATTTCACTGATGAGAAAATCGTGGCTCAGAGAGGTTGTGACCTGCCCCGATCACATAGCTGATAAACCAACCCTACGATGACTTTCCAAATGAGAGGCCTTTCCTTGCCCCCCCTCCCCGCCCCCCTCTGAGCCACCAGGCTGTATAACTCTAGGGGCAGCATTTGCCTAGAATAGAATGACAGGTCCCATCTTCACTCTTGTGCCCCATCATTGGGTCACAACATGTGCCCAGCCTGGAGAGGCAAGCAAAGGACTTGAGCTAGGGTCCCATCACCACCTTCTGCCAGGGTGGAGCTGTCGGGGACTCTGCCTGAGGTCTCAGGGGTGTCGCTGGGCGAGGTTGAGGAGGGAGAGGCAGTGGGGATGCATAGGGGCCCCATGGTGGCCGCTGCTGCAGATGCACTCTGTCCTCACTCCGCTGCTCTCCTGCCTGTCTTTGTGCAGGGACTGGATGACGGATGGCTTCAGCTCCCTGAAGGGCTACTGGAGCTCCATCACAGACAAGTTCTCCAGCTTCTGGGACCTGGCACCCGAGACCACCCCAGCTCCAGCCGTTTAGGCCACCTGAGACCTCAAAGCCCCAAGCCTGCCTGCCCATCCATCCTGCCGGCTCCTTGGGTCCTGCGGCCTCCAGGGCTGCCCCTGAAGTTCGCTCGAAAGGGGCAGCATTCTCAGTGTCCTCCCCTCCCACCCCCAGACCTGGCCCCAGGCATGCTGTCTTCCCAATAAAGCTGCTGTGAGTGGGGCGTCCCACATGTGCCATGTCATGTTTGGGCTGGGCATGGGCGGGCTGCTCTGCAGGCGGCAGTGGACCGAGCAGGCCTAGGGCCGGTGCCTTCCCACCTCTTCAGGTCTGGGCCCGAGTTTCTTACCTGTAAGGAAGGAATAACCCTGCCTGCCTTGACGGGTTTGTGTAGAGGCACAAACAGGATGCTAGTTTGACAATACTTCGATAAAACTGCCAAAAGTTGTACAACATGCCTTGAATGTGTGCTCTTGCCAAGCACTGTGCCTGCACTTGTATGTCCTCGTCAGAGTTGAGACTGTCTATTCAACCAAATTATGGAGCTACTGACTTGCATCACCTGGGCCACTAGCCCTCTCAGCCACACCTGAAGGGAGGAGGCCCCTGGGGGAGCTGTGGGGTAAGATACGACTAGGCTCTGACCTTGGCTCCACCAACGTATATCAGCCTCAGTTCCATATCTGTGAATGCCCCCTCCATTGTAGGTTTGTTGAATGAATGAATGAATGAATGAATGAATGAATGAAATGAGACAGCGCTTAGCACATGGCACATCAAAGGTAAATGGCTGTCATTGTGGCTACAGTTTGAGCTGATTGCCCCCTTGGGATCAGGATTGGAGTGAGAGGGCCAGTGTCCTGGGACCTAAGAAGAAACCCAAGGTCACCCACAGATGGTGCTCTGCTTAGATGCTCTCATGAGAGTTCTAGAACCACATTCTACTTGAGCTGTCTCCCATTCTTCCAGTGAAGATGAGGCTGAGAAAAGTGAAGGACTTGCTTGCCCATGTCACAGTCAGCTTGTCCATGTCACCGTCAGCTTGCCCATGTCATAGTCAGCTTGCTCAATGGCAGAGCCGACCTGAAGCCCAGGTCAGCCACCCACATTCTGCTCAGCAGACACAAAAAGAAGCCTTCCCTCCTCCTATGCCAGCTGTGAAGGCTCCCTGACCAAGCTGGGCGGGGCCTGTATACCTGGACCCACTTGAAGGCATCTGCCCCCCCTGGAAATCTGCTGGGGCTTCTCTCCGGTCCAGCTGGGCCTGTGACCCTAGCACCACACGTGGGCAATGTTCTCACCTGGGCTGATACCTGCTGGTGTAGGTGGTTAGGAATCAAGATGGTTAGGAGCTAAAAAGCCTGCTCCTTTATCCAAGAGTCCTTAAGACAAACTGTAGAGGGAGGAGGGGAATCCTCCAGTGGCCTGTCCGAGGTCAGGGAAGCCCTTCGGGGAGGAAGTGGGAAGGCTGCCTGAAGACGCTGCCCAATCTTTGGCTGTGAAGAGGCGGTGTGAACAGGGCCGCACACATGTGGACGTGCGGACGTGTGTATCAAGACAAACTCAGTGCTGGCCACACACGTGTTTTGTTAAATAGCCAAGGATGCCCAGAGGCAAATGGGTCTGACAAGGGCAACCTCTGCCACCCTCCTCTTCAACCTGGGGAGTGGCCTCCCATCTCCAAGCTCCAGTCCCTCCTCCAGATGTGGATTTAATGGCTGTCTAGCCAGGACTTTGAGAAGGGTGCGGTAAGACAGTGGCATGAAAGCATCTGAAAATAAAAACTGTGCTAACTCTCTGCAGCAGTGTGGTTGTTTTTCTGACTCAGGCCAGAGCAGGCAGAGAAGGGGTGGCAGGGCTTGGAGCCCCCTCAGTGGGCTGGCTGGCTTCACAGCTGTGCCGAGGACACTGGCTGCTTCTGCATAGGGTGGGAGTGAGGGAAGGCAGCTGCCCTTGGGAAAAAACAAAAGGGAAGCGCTTAAATGCTGTTTCATTAATAAAGGAGGAAGGAGCAAGGGCCACGCTCTTGGTTTGAATCTGCCCAGATTCAAGTGCTCCCTGAGGTGCACCACACACCCCACCAGAGCCCGAGGCTGGGGGAAGCTCCTGTCTCTGCCCAAGGGAGGCCTCTGGGGACTGGAACAGCTTCTCCCAGCAAAACAGCTCCGCCTCCTGTCCTCCCCCCTTCCCCCCCCCCCCCCCAGACCACAGTCTTATCTGGGCTCCTTCAGGCACTTGGCATTGGATTATCTGTCGCTTTGCCTGCTCCTGTTCCTTTCTGCTTGGTCCTTCTTAGGAAGGGACGCCTACTACCTACACCCGCTCCGGGAGCAGGTCCAGCGCGGAGCTCCCACCGCCCTGCCCCGCCCCGCCCCGCAGGGCTCCCAGCCGTGCGCTCCGAGGCCCGCACCCCTTCCCTTTTCCCAAGAGAGAACCGTTTGGAGAACTTTTTATTGTTTAAAAATCATCCTTGAAGCTTCAAAAAGCATCAAACCCAACACATGCGTCCCGCTTTGTAAACGTTTATTCTAAGAAACCGATGGGAAGGGACCGAGGACGGGGCCGGGGGAGCGGCGGCGCCTCACTGGGCGGTCAGCTCCTGGGAGAGCTGGTCGATGCTGAGCAGGAAGCCGACCTTGAGGTTCTCCCACAGCGGCAGCAACCCCGATCGCAGGTCCTCCAGCGCCGGCTCCGTCTTCTGGAGCAGTGCCTGCAGCTGCTCGGCCAGCCCCGCGCCGCGGTCCCGCAGCGCCTGCAGCCGCGCGGCCAGGCGCTGGCGCAGCTTGTCGCTGTAGGGCTCCAGGACCTGGCGCAGCGACTCCACGTGCGTGCGCGCGCGGTCCCGCACCTGCTCGCCTAGCGGGCTCAGCTTCTCGTGCAGCTGCTGCAGCCGCTCCCGCGCTCCCGCGCTCAGATCCTGGCCCAGCGGCTCCATCTTCTGGCGGATGTCGTCCAGGTAGGGCTTCATCTTCTCCTTCACCAGCTCCAGGTCCTTGTTCATCTCCTGGGTCAGCACCGCCGTCTCCTTCTCCAGGTTGTCCCAGAACTCCTGGGTCACCGGGCTGAGCTGCTCGTGCAGCTTGGTGACTGTGGCGCTCAGGGTGTCCAACTTGTCCAGGAGTTTCAGGCTGGGGGGAGGAGGGGGAGCAGGTGTCAGGGGGACCTCCCAGGCACCCTGGACACCTCGGAGCTGCAAACCCAGCGCCCAGCTTACCTGTGGTGAGACCTGGGCAAAACCTGTCCCTGCTTGTAGGGTAGCGATGGGTCAGGCCTGGGCCTGGCTTCTCCCAGGCAGTGTCTCACCCAAGATCCCCCCTTCTCCCCCCCCCTCCCCCAGTCCACAGACTGAAGAGCTAGAGGGAGACAGTGCTGGGTTTGGAGATCAGTCTTGTCTGTCCCCAAAGCCAGACCATTTAAAGGCCTCATCTCTATACTTCAAGACCATTCTCCTCTGTCTCCGAAGACCACCCTCCCTGCTGCTTGGAGAGCAGAAGAGGGACTGGAGGAAGGTAAGGAAAGGGCAGCTGCTCCTTCAGGCAGAATGAGATGCTGGGCTCACTGACAGGGGCACTGGTCTGCACACACACACCCACCCACCCCCTTCCCCGCACCCGGCTAGGAGGCTGTGACCCTGCTTGGAGATCCCATTCCTGTTTCTCCATCCAGGTATGGGGCCCATCAGATAGCAGCTGGGATGCAGCCAGTGTGGCTACATCTTCCTACAGGCCTGGCATCCGCCCTCAGGACCAGCAGCCCCTGCGCCACCCAGAGCCCATGTGGGGTCCTTACTTCATCTGTTTTGCCAGGGCGGAAGCTTCAATCTGGGCCACGTACTCTCTGCCACTGTCTTTGAATGAGTCCATATACAGGGTGGCTAAATCCTTCACTCGGTCCCATTGTGACTGGGAGTCGTCCTGCTGCAAGGCATGCCCAGCCTGGCTCCCTGGGGTGGAGGAAGACACCTCAGTCAGGCCAGTTCTGGGCCGGGAACTGAGCGGAAAGGCCAGCTTGGGGCAGGAGAGAGGGGTCTTGGGACGTCTGCTCCCTGTGCCCAGAAGGGTAGACCATGGGGGTTAGGGAGAGGCCCTCCTGGTGTTGGTTCTAGGTTGGGGGCACTTACCTGTGAGGAAGAACATGGCCAAGGTAAGCACCACAGCCTTCATCTTGGGTGACCTGGAGGAGGAGAGGGGCCTGGCTGAGTGGGCGCCTGTGGCTGCAGGGCCTGTGCCGTGCCCCACTCTCCAGGCACAGCAGCCCCAGGTATCCAGAGCCCAGCACCTGGCAGAGCCTGGAGCCAAGATCCCAGAGCCCGAGCTCAGAGCTGGGGAGCCAGAGGGACTGGAGGATGTACCTGGGGTGAGTGCTCAGCATCTGAGCAACAGCTTGCCCGGGGCCTATTTATGCCTCCAGCAGATCTGGGCTGGAGGCTGATAAGCCCAGCCCAGGCCTTGCCAATGCTCACAGGTCCCAGCGGGAATCTGGAACTTAGAGTTCAAGGATCAGCTCTGTCCCTGGGGCTGGGCAAACAGAGTGGGCAAACAGGAAGCTGGGGGGTAGGGGGGCCTGCAGGGCCAGGGATCAAGGATTCAGGAGGGAGTGGGAGGAGGTGGCTGCAGGCTTACAGGTCTCTAGGGTCTCGTCCACGGTTTCCCACTATTGTCCATTGTGCCCACGTAGCAGGGGAGAGGAGGGAAGGAAGAAGGTCCCAAGCTGGTCAGGAACATCAGGAAGCCCCTGTGATTCCAGGGAGATGCGCCTGCACCCCTCCCACCCCTCCCCCACAGACTCCCCCCTCTCAGCTGCAGCTTCTGCACCCCTCTCTCCCAGCCCCTGGAGACCTCCCAGGCCTAAGCAAGAGAACATGGGGTGCTCAGAGCTGCCTGGGAAGAGGGGGAAAGTGCTCAGTGGCCCCAGACTTGGAGGTTTCAGAGACCTCTAGTATTTCCAAACAAATTCTAGAGACCAACAATAGTTGCCGACTTTTAATGCTGTCATGTAAAAATCTTACCGACTGCACCCCCAAACCCTGCCATCTACCATGACCAGCACTTCAGAACAGAAAATACTTTTTAAAAAACATTTTTACTGATTTCAGAGTGGAAGGGAGAGGGAGATAGAAACAATGATGAGAGAGAATCATTGATCAGCTACCTCCTGCACGCCCCCTACTGGGGATCAAGCCTACAATCCGGGCATGTGCCCTTGACTGGAATCGAACCCAGGGCCTTTCAGTCCGCAGGCCAACACTCTAGTCAAACTGGCTAAGGCAAGAAAAGATTTTTAACACCAAAATAGAACACAATCTCAGAATAAAGGACAGTCATGTAAATGGAAAACATGGATCTTTGCGTGGTTCATATTTACATGGGTCACACACAGGTGAGAACGGATGGCGGCCCCCAGGACCACTGATGTGGGAGGAAAGACCTCAGGTCCAGCAGCAGAACTGCTTTCTCATTTCCTCTTGCCTCCAACTTGCAAAGTCCTGGAGGTGCCTGGGGAGGCTGTTTTGTGATCTCCCTGAGCCTCCGTCTCTGATCAGCAAAATGGGGACAGGCTTGTGGGGGCCCAGGAGCCTGACAGATGAAGTGCTGTGCTTGCTGGTGTGCAGCACCGTTTTGTGAAGGCCCAGCACCTCCGCACCAGGCCATGGACAGGCCCTGAGTCACAGGACCTCTGATTGTCCACGCTGAAAGGCACTTGGAGATCAGCTGCTCCAGCCTCTCCAGCACCTTGGAGACAAGGAAACTGAAGGCAGTGAACGGAATTTGCCTGATGTCTCTGGTCTCCCAGGGAGTTGGAAGGACAGGACCTAGAGCCCAGGTCTCCAGACTTGGAACCCCAGGCAGAAATGTGTCCTCCTCCTCCAAATGCCAGATCCTGGCATGGAGGGGCTCTGGGCCGTTCCCACTGTAGCCAGTCTCATGTCTTTCACCTCTGAGAAGAAAGCTTTGGAGCCCGGCAGCCTTGGGCTTGAGTCCCAGCTCTGCCACTTACTGAGTGCCACTGGGCCAGTTACAGAACCTTACAGATCAGCGTCTTACATAGCAAGGGTAGCATGTCTGGCTACCTGTGACTGTTCCCTTACATGACAAAAGGACTTTGCAGATGTGATTATAAGGACGTAGAGATGGTGTGGTTATCTCGGATTATCCAGGTGGGCCCAGTGCCATCCCAAATCCCCTGAAATATACTCGAGGGAGGCAGGAGAGGTGGAGTCAGAGAAGGAGGCGAGAGGATGAAGCAGAGGTGAGTGAAGTGACTGCTGGACAGGGCCAGGAGCCAAGGAGTGTGGGTGGCATTGGAGGCTGCAGAGGCAAAGGACCATGTCCCCTGGAATCTCCAGAAGAAATACAGGTCAGCAGACACCGTGGTTTTAGCCTCATGTGACCCCATGGCCTTGTGACCTGCAGAACTGTCCTGGAAGACCATACATTTTGTTGTTTTAAGCACCGAATTTTAACACGTGTAGCAAAACTGAAAGGTCCCTGGTACCTTTCTGTGCCCCGGAATCCCAATTTTGGCACTTTATCCCCTTGCTCCTACTGACCACACATGCTCAGACCAGAGCTGACCTTGGCTTCAGGCAGCAGGAGTGGGGGA
The DNA here is from genome assembly GCA_026230045.1 of Corynorhinus townsendii. NCBI lineage: Eukaryota > Metazoa > Chordata > Mammalia > Chiroptera > Vespertilionidae > Corynorhinus > Corynorhinus townsendii. Next base: position 82,593,733 of record JAPDVU010000008.1, read on the forward strand.
AGGCAGGGATCCACTTTCTCTGTGTGGTCCTGACTTGCAGATGCTGAGCTGTGGGATCTGTTCCAGGCTGACCCAGCCCCAGAGGCCTGTGGGAGCCTCAGTGGGCATTTCCTGGGGCCAGCCAGGCTCTCTGCCTGCTTACAGAGCGGGAGGGAGGGCAGCCCCCTGCTGGGTCAGCTTGCAGGGAGGTGTCTGAGGCCAAGAGGGGTTACTTTCTTTCTGGGGGCAGAACTCATCCCAGCCAGTATATGGGGGCTCTCAGAAGCGTCAGGTTGGACTCCAAGCTACTCGTCACTGCTTTACCTCCTCTTTGGTTTGTTTCTGAAATGGTTATTATGGCTGAACCCAGTCTCTGGCATTCGCATCGTCCCTCGTGGACTTCCTGATGACCTGAGGGGCCTGTTCGTGCCTGTGAGGCCAGCAAAACTGCCAGGAGCGTCCTTCCAGCCATGAGGATGCGGTGCTGGCGGGACTGGGACTTAGGCCTGGCTTCTAGCCCTGACGGTTGCCTGATGGCCACCAGGCCCACCACCCGCAGCACGGACCCTCTCAGGATGCCCGCCCCTGGCAGGCTTGGACTTGGTGGCCTGGGCGGGAGATGCTCTGACGAACGCACTCACTAGTGCGCCTGCTCCATCTCACGGTAGGTATTGGCTTAAACCAGTCCACGCGCCACATGGCTCATACTTCTGAGAGAAAGGAATCTTTCTGGGTAGAGGCCAAGGGGGAATGCTGCTGATGACAGGCTGGGTGCATCTCAGATTCAGATTTGGAGACCAGCCTTTGTCAGAGGCACCAAGTGGCTCAGACTCGCTGTTTAGTGGGTACAGGGCCCATCAGTGTAGGCCCTTTGTGCTACCATGCTCTTCCCCCCACCTCAGGGGTCTCGGACTGCTTCGGATGTGGGTCCCTAGTGGCTGACCCTGGACCCCCTGACTCATGTGGGGGTGCTGCCGTTAGCCAACTCCAGGAGTGGATTTTGCTCATTTCACAATTTATGTCCCAACGTTATACTGGTCAGTCTACACTGAGAGGACTCTGTCCCCTGCTAGGCCTGGCACGTAACAGACACTCAGCAAACACTTGCTCACTAGCTGACATTGGCTCACTGAAGGAAGGGTCACAGGACAACGAAGGGTCATCTGAAGGAACAGGCCTTGGTGGGGGGGTGTGGGGAGACACTCAAGAAACTGTGAGCACTCAGCCTGGATCATGAACCCTCTGAACGGCTAACCTGAGAGCACGCGGGGGTCAGGATGGGGCCTGAGCAGGGGAGTGGAGCGCCCCTGCCAATTGTTTCTATTTGGCAATTTTGTTGCAGCTTTTGGTGACAGAGCCCCAATTTAGACCCCAGGGCAGGGCATTGTAACCAGCCAAATGCAAGATTCTCTCGCGCTCTGCTGCCTCGGGAAGGTGTTAAGACTTCATCTGGGACCAGCAGGAGGGAGGGCTGGCTCAAAAGGTGGTGACAAGCCCTGGCACGTGTGGCGCAGTCGTTGGAGCATCATCCCATGCACTGAAAGGTTGCAGGTTTGAGTCCCAGTCAGGGCACACATCCAGGTTGTGGGCTGGAACCTGGGTCCGGGCACCTACAGGAAGCAGCGGACGTCTCTTTCACATGGATGTTTCTCTCTCTCCCTTTCTCTTCTTCTCTCTCTAAAATCAATAAAAGAACCATGTCCTTGGATGAGGATTTAAAAGTTTGTGAGATGCTGGAAGGCATCTGAGGAAGTGCCTGGTTTCAGACACCTGCCCAGCTTTCCTCGGGGGTGTGGCCAGGCTCCGTTGTTTCCGAAAGACCCCTCTTGAGAAGGCTCTTTCTGTTCCAGACTTCCTGGTCTGCAAGGGACTCCAACGCTTCCCGCCTCAGTAACTTCTTCACCGACCTTCAGCCAGCTGGGGCCTTGCTGGAGTGCTGCCTGCTCTTGCGAGTGCAGGTGTGGGAGGGGGATGGCAGGGAAAGTCCCCACACTGCCCTAACCCTGGGCTGACTGGGCCACGTCCTAACAGCCTGGCCTGGAGGCCCCAGCTTTTGAGGCCCTTCGGCCAAAAGTACCTCTCAAGGAATGTTTTCCACCCGATTCAGCAAATCCATGCGCGCCCTTGAGGGGCAGAGGCCACGCTGGGTGCAGGCAGTGCGGAACAGGCTAAGTGTCCACCCCGCGCCTCGCGCAGGTGAGAGTGCGCACTCAGCTCCGCCCTGCGCGGCAGATTCTCAGCTCTCACCGCCCACTGCTTCTCCCCACTAGACTCTGAACCATAAGGCAAACAACATGTCCACATGAGCTGGTAATCAGTTTTATTTTCACAATCCTCTGCTGCCCTGTTAAGTCATTAAGCTGTGAGTGCCCACAAAAAGGGGCTAACCATCTTACTGCAACTGGGGTCTGGAGATTTTTTAAATCCTTTTTTAGTTCAACATAAATGAGAAAAAAATACTTCTAACGTTTTCCAAGAACAGAATTAAGAAAGTATATTAATATACATTCAACATATACTGCGCATATTGGTTACAATACAAAGCAATGATTTCTGAAAGTCTAGTTCGCAAGATGGCACGATGGGCAGGCTCACTGGCTTCCATCTGGAGGATGGGTCCGCTCTTGGTCAATCCAGTTCCGCATACAGGACGGGGGGCAGTCGGGCAATGGAGTTCCAGGAGCCAAACGGTAGCTGTTGGGGCCTCCTGGTGGCCTCCTTCTGGTGAGGAGGTGGAGGGTGGTGGGACCAGGGGGACAGGGGACCCATCCCGAGAAAGACGCTGGCACTGCGGAGTCCAGGAGGGAGGGCCGGGAGGGAGCGGCAGGGCCAGTGAGGACCAGCGGCACGGATCCTGTCGGAACCCTGGATGGCCATACCAGGCACCTGCTTTCTTCTGTGCAATTTCAGGGTGAAAGACTAGGAGGGGATGGGGACCCTACTCTCCTTTTCCAGAAAATAGGGACCAAGAGTCCGAACATTTAACATCTCTTTCTTGCTGTGAGGATCAGCCCAGTCAGCACCTGAGACTTTGGTTTCTAACTTGAGGAAGGAAGGCAGTGACACAAACAGTAGCTGCGGCCATGTGCCCTCCGGGGACAGTCCGGCACAGGAAGCTGCTAACGATGGCGCTAACTGAAACACTGTGAGCCAAAGTGCAAGGCCAGTTCAAACAGGACAGGATCTGGTTACACATTTCTCTTAAACAAACGTTCCTTTTGTTTTTATTTATTATTAATAATAACAATAACAACATTTACCAAAACAATTCCTACATGGTCAAGAATGAAGGTGGGGGGTGAGGATGCCCAGATAAAGGAGCAGTTCAGCGAGGCAGGGCCTGAGCAGCTCCTGGTCCTGCCTGTGACAGAGGCCGAAGGGAGTGTGTGTGGAATCAACCCTTTTTACAGCGAGCACAAGCTGACAAAGCACAAGGGCTATGGCGGGGTTTCAGCACATGGGTGGAGCCAGCAGAATGGGAAGGCACCTACCTTCCAGGTTATAAGAGGAGAGCTGAGTCACACATCAAAGAGACGCACATGGACCCAGCAGCCCTCAGCGCCAGGCACTCCCCGCCTCACGCGGACATTCTGATACCAGCTTGGCTTGGTTTGTGGTGGATCCCAGCAGGAACCGTCTCCCAAGGTTCCAGGCCTGGGCTTCTCCTTTTGCTCTCCCACTTCTCCGGCCACTAAGATTCCAGAGGTGGTACCCTTTAGTGCTGCTCCTGCACAGAGCAATGCGGAGCCCTGGAGGGCGATGGGAGGGGAGGCTGGGGTGTTCTGGGTTCCCTAGGCTCTGTCCTCTGTTTGCTCTTCTCTTTCAAAAATGAAAAAGAGAAAGAGAAGCAAAAGTTAAAAAAGAAGAAAATCACCTCCAAAAGAAACAGACGAAAACCCCAAGCCAAAGCCAAACCAAACCACCAACTGAAATCCACCAAATACACTTTCACAAAAGGTGTGAACGTGATTTCCTGTTTATTTCCTGGGTGAGTGGGTCATACAAGCAAACATGGCAAAAGGCCCTGGAACAAAAGGTGCAAGTCCCAATTCAAATAGGGAGCAGCACACGGCAGAGCCAGTGGAGGAAGGAGCAAGCGCTCTGGGTGGAGAGAAGGGAGGGCAGGCACGCTGCTGCTGGATGCTGTTGGTGTAGTCACACTCTACCCCTCTATCATGAGCTGCACACGGACCTGCAACAGAGCAGACGCAGGGCATCAGTGTGACAGACTGAATGTTCATTTGAGAACTTTTCAAAAAATTCAACTGTAGTGTAAGCATGATTTTTTTCCTTTTGTAATGCAAGTACCTTGGCAAGCTCCAGCTGCGGGCACCGCCTCAAAGACCCCTGGAGAGAACTCTGGCAGCCAGGCCCTCCCAGCCCCCTTGTTTTAGAGATCCTGGTGGGTTAGTAAGACCACTTGAGCTCCTGGTCTGTCTTCTCTTTCTGAGCTTTAACTCCTGCTCTTGTGTGTTTTAAATTCATCAGTGAAAAGGAGTTAGCAAAACCTCAGGACCCATGCTGGACCCCAATAAAAGCAGAGCGCCAGGCCTGTTTCCTCTCTCTCCCCACAGCCCCTTGGGGTGTGGCCCCAACTGTGCCCTGTCATTTCCAGTCTTTTTTATTTTTATTATTTTCAATCCTCACCTGAGACTATTTTTCAACTGATTTTTAAAGAGAGTGGAAGGGAAGGGGAGAGGCAGAGAGAGAAACATCGATGTGAGAGAGACACATCGATTGGGGCCTCCCGCATGCACCCCAAACAGGGCTGGGGATCAAGACTGCAATTGAGTTACATGCCCTTGACTGGAATCGAACCGGGACCCTTCAGTCCTCAGGCCAACGCTTTATCCACTGAGCCAAGGGCATTTCCGGGTCTTCAAGTAATAAACCTACATCTGTTCAGTTTCCCGGGGTTACTGCTGAAGGGCGTCTTGCCGTCATATCAGAACCACGGTGCAGCCCAGCCACGACACTGGTTAACGGCCGCGATCATTAAAACAGGGACTGCTTCCCTTTAGCTCGAGCTTCTCAGGGGTCTGCCATATTGAGGCTCTAATGGGGATTTGCCAGATGGCCAAAAAGTCGTCATGTCTTTTCTATCAGTTTTCAAAGAGCCCACACTACCTGCCGTGTTCAGTGAGGCATGACCAGCCCACCAGTTCACCCTTTACATGGGTCTCTGACCACCTACTTCCCTGTTGAGAATATTCTGCCATTGCAGCACAGCTGTAAACACTGTGGTTAGATGTGTTTTCTTGCTGGGCTTCACCTTCCAGGACTGAGCTCAAGGACCACCTCATTACTCTGGCCCAAGGTGCGCCCGTCCTTCAATGCTCGCTCGCTCCTGGTCTCTGTGGAGCGGCTACAGCCCCTACAATTACAACACACATGTCTCTCCCCATAATTAAACATGGAACTCTGGCCTGCATCTCTCCTGTCTGCATCTACCCACACCCGAAAAGGACCAGCACAGCGCTCAGGGAGAGCAGGGCGCTGCAAAGGCCAGGAGCTTGCTCACGCGTCTCCTGACCAGATGGGGCCGGGCCATACACACCGTGGGTTCCTGTTACACGCCTGCCTGCTCCATGCTGAAGGAGACCTCGGGGTGCTTGTAGCTGAGCAGAATGTCTGTTATACACGTGGATGGATAGCAAGAGCTCAAATGCTGGCCGTCAGTCAGGTTCAGGTGCTCATGGCCTAGCCTCACTCCACATCCTGAGGACCAGAAAGAGCATGAGATTTGCAGGGCACTGGGGGGGGGGGGGGGGAGGGCAGGAGAGAGAAGGGGGGGGGCAGGAGGGAGGGAGGTCTGAGCACCTGCGACTTGACTCCCAGCCTGAACCCCAGCTCCCAGCAGCCCGTGGTGTGCTCAGCGTCTGCACTGACGCTGAGCACACCTGTCCTGTCCCGGCAGAGCCCCGTCCCCGCTGCCATGTCGGGGAGGCAGAGCACTGCTTCTTCAGCGAGAGCCTCCTCTGTCAGGGGAGACCCTGGTGCTGCAGACACTGGTCACCTAGTGCTCTGCTCTCCAAGGACAGAGGGCTCACTGCACAGCCCAGGACACAGGCCCAGTGTTCCTGCCTCAGGACAGAGGGGGCAGGGCAGCCTGTAAAGGCGAGGCAGGGCTGACTGCAGGCCCGTCCACTCCAGGCCTGCTATGATTCCTCCGCCTGCCCCTCTGGCTGCTTCTAAGGAGCAGCAGGCACACTCCATTTACACACAGCGCCCACTGCCAGAACCAGAAGAGCCGCTGTGGAAGGAGCATCCTGACAGCATCAGAAAGGGGATGTGGCACCCGCACTCAGCCAGGAGACACGCTCCTCTAACCACGTGTGCTCGGGAGTAGGTGTGGCGCATGGGGCGTGGGAAGGGCATTGTGTCCAGAACCCTCTGGGTCCCAGGAACCCAGTGCAGAAGAGGGGAGCAGTCACTGGACAGATGGCACCGCACGTGCCAGCTCCTTACCCTCATCCTCCCGGTCCGGGAGCTGCTGGCTCCCCGTGAGCGAGGCCTGGCTGAGGACGGCATCAGACATGCGGGCAGAACTCAGTGCTTTCCCAGCCACGAGGCTCATCCCGGGCAAGTCGTCCAGCTGCACCTGCAGGAGCGACAGCAAAAGGAGTAAGGTCGCCACACACAGTGGCCCTCAGAGAGCCCCTCCCTCAGCAGCACCCCAGGGGAGGGGTTGGGGGAGGCCAGGACCCCCACACCTACATGGCCTTCCCAAACCAGGTTTCGGCCTATCACCACCACCACCACCGCTGAGTCTGACTCAGGACAGCGCTGTCCAACAGCACGGAGGCGGACGTCCCACTTCTGTCCAGCACCGGCTCCAGCCACAGGACTACCAAGCCCCCGAGGTGACTGCAGTGACAGGGGAACTACGGCTTAACTTCATTGGGATCACACCTGACTGGGCTTGGTAGCGGGCCGTTGCTCCTGCACTACGTGCTGCCGTGTGCTGCCTGGGAGAGCCCAGCCTCCCCACACCCCAAAGGACCGGCACAGCGCTCCTTTTGTGAGTGAGTTCGTGGCGGCCAGCAAGCCAGCCAGGAGCCTTGGGGCTCATCTGCTGGTCCTGAGTTTAGCCTGTTTGGGGAGAAGTTTAATAACCAAGACCAGGGAACAGATGGCAGCTACTGATTCCTCAGCAGGAAGCTGGAATGCAGATTCTGCTGTATTAAGGGCTGGCTGTTGGGGCGATTCAGAGACCAGCTTCCCTGGTGCAGCTTCTCTAGGCAGAAGTGGAGGAGGGGGTGCGCCCACAGAACTAAGTTCTGCTTTCGAGTTGGCAGCGGTTGGGGACCAACTTACATAGGCATCGTCGCTGTTCTGGATCGTGTGGTGTCTCTGCAGCGTCCGGGGCCTGTGGTGCTCACTGCCCGAGGGGCATGCTGGGTATCCCAGTCCATCATGATCTGGCAGCTCCATGGCTGGTCCTGGAGGGCTTCCCTCCATGCAGTTCCCTAGGACAGATTCTGAGGAGACAGAGCGAAACAGGGTCAGCAGGCCTAGCGTTCCTCCAGCACTGGAATGCCTGTCAAACGTCCTGCAGGCACCTGAGCAGCCTGAGGACCACATGCACTGACTACTCTCCTTGCCGCTGCACCTGGCGCTGGGAGGAGCCGGGAGCAGCCTTCCCACGGAGTCCCATGGCCAGCACAGGCCTCGTTACAGAGGGTTCACACCCTGAGGAGAAAACCCACACACTGATGTTCAATCACACAGAACCTTCTTTTTCTTCATTTCTGTTGACAGCGCTGCTCTCAAACCTAGATGCACGTCAGAGCATTCCTGGAGCCTCTAGGACCCCTCGCCAGGGAGCAAGGCCATTCTGTGGGCGCCTTCTCCCCTTCGCTTCACTGACTCCCCCTCAGTGCACACCCCATCCTCTCCTCTGCTTCTCAAACTGCCGCTCCCAACCCTTCAATCGCTCCTCCACTCCTTCCACTCCTATCCTTGATCCACACTCACTTTGCAATATAATCTATTTTCACGGTTTTGACGGCACTGCCTCTGTGCTAGGAACCACTGATGCTCCTCCAGGCACCAGAGCCATAGTTCCAACCACTTCCTGGACATCTAGCAAACTCCTCACACTTCCATGTCTAATCCCAAGCTTAGCAGCGCCCCACAGCCAGCTCCCCTTTCAGAGGTCTGTGTTCTGCTTGTTTTCCTAATCTGGGGGTGAGCTCTCTGCTTCCTCACTCCTGGTTCCACAGCAATGGAAGGGTAAGGGGCCTACCTCTGCAACCATGGCCAGGGCCACCCCTTTCTTCCCAGTCACTGCTTCCTTCGAAGCCCTCTTGCCTGTTACGACGACAGCCTCATAGCCACCCTCTGCCACTACCCTACAACGATGTCTTTTTCTAAAGGGTGGCCAGACACCACATTTTCATGCCTCCGGCCTATCTCCCAGCAAGCACACTGCTCTCCCTCACACTCCAAGTCCAGTCACACGGTTCCACCTCACACTCCCCACCCGTCACAACTCCACCCACTTGCTCCCGCTGCTCCCCTCCCTGGAATGCTGGGTTCTCCCACTTCCATCCCTGACATCCAAATCAACTGCCCTCCTAGCTAGTCCGTCTCAAATGTTGGCATCTCTATGAAACCTTTCCTTTCAAGTAGAGTTGACCTTCCCTTCTTTTAGGTGTCAGAAGACTACTAACAAGGATGACTCTAACCAGGTTCAGCTGTGACTTGTGTTAATCACTAAGTCTGCCAGTCCTCTGAGGACAAGAACTGTATCTTATGCACGCTGAGAGCCTCCTGGGCTCAACACCTGTTCCCACCCAGTAGGTATTTAATGACTTCCTCCTTGTCTGGCATTCATAAACGCTCTCTTAACCTGGGTTACGGTCCCGTCAGCGTCATAGACCAGATGAACTGGGACGTGGAAAGGAAGAGGAGGTCAGGAGGCATATTTCTTTGTGTCCAGGGATGCGCAAGGAGAGCACCAGGGCCAGTGAAGGTGACAGGCCCTCCTCTTGGCTCCATCCTAAGGGTCTGATGCAGGAACATGTCTTGATCGCTTAATTATTTTCTTTGGGTTAAAGCTCTGTGGCGTGTATGGGCCTAGCTCCTGATGAGCTGGACCCTGGCAAGACCAGGTTTTAAAAAGTTTTAAATAGGAAACAGCCCTAATGCTATCCGTACCACTCCAATAGTCACTCAACTAATGAAAGTGAAACGTCCTGTTAAGTGCTGGGTAAAGGACCAGGTCTCTGTACTAGAATGGTCTCCTATGGCGATCAAAGTCAGGCCTGGGCTTAGGGGCTCAGGCAGAATGGGAAGGGAGGGGAGCTGATTGACATGCACGTGGATGGTAACACAAAAGATTCTGGACAAAAACGAGAGGAGGGTGAGCTTCTCAATCACCAAAGGTAAGAACAAGCGAGAAACCTGTTGAAAGTTCTGAGAGCAAAGAGGTCAGAGGAATAGCCAGAAGTCAGCTCTCTCACTACTGAAAGCGGAAAGCCAGCAGAGAGGAAGATGACGCAGCCTACACCAGGACTCACTCTGTGGGGTCAGCTCCCCATCCTCCCACCAGCCCAATTCCTCAGTGGGCACAGCTCACGTGTTGGCCCCAGGGCCAAACAAAAACCACGGGCAGGAAGTGGTGCAGCAATGGCTTGTGGAGTGAGGAACTGGCTCTCTGGTCTGTCCTGCCAAGAAGCAACAGACAGCTGCTTCTTCCTTTTCAAGAGAGTTTCTTTTTTTTTTTGGTTAATCCTCACCAAGGACATTTGTTTCATTGGTTTTTAGAGAGAGTGCAAGGGGAGGGAGGGGGAGGGAGGAAGTAGGGAGAGAGCGGGGGAGAGAGATAAAAACATTGATGTGAGACACATCCATCAGTTGCCTCCTGCATGCACCCCTACTAGGGCCGGGGATCAAACCTGCGACCCTTTGGTTCTTGGCCCAACTCTCTAACCACTGAGCACACCGGCCAGAGCTCAAACTATTTTCTAATGCCTGTATTCTTGTATTTGATAGCTAGCACCATCCATTCAATTCCTTGGAGTTTTTTTTCTGGATTACAGAATTGAATGCAAATCTCATCCGTTGCACCTCCTCGTCCCCACAAAGACAAACACAAGAGCTCTCCTTTAAAGATCGTGGAAGGGTCCTTGTCAAACATGAGGAAATGCGTAAGCCCTGCTTCTTGATATTCAGCCCCCCGTGCCCCCCCATACCCCAAACCCCCCTGCTTCCAGAGGCCTCAGTGCTTGTCTGACGTGTTTGCTAAGTCTTCCCTCTCCCCAATTCCTTTTTTTAAATTTATTTTTATTCCTGAAAATGAGGTTTCTACAAACCCAGGCACTCACCCGCTTGTTGGCCCTGCCTTTGGAAGATCGCATGGACCCTTACCTCCTTTCTGTGTCTTCCTAGCCTTCAGGTCTGGTGACAACATTCCCAAGTGCTACCGAGACAGAACTGGTGCCTGACGAAGCAGGCAACGAGCCTTCCTGACTCCCTGCCCAGAGCTCACAAGCACATGCCCTGGAGTCTGGAAAATGGGCTAGAGCCCTGCCTTCACTGGATCCTGAGGTGTGGGCCTCAGCTGCGCTGTCTGTAAAACTGGACTCACTCCCCAGGCATGTAAGTGCAGAGCTATGAAGACTGGGATTACTCACACTCATTTCAGAGCATTAGTTCTGAGGGGACAAGGGCTTATTGCACCAGTTGACAAAAACAAAGAAACTGATTTATCACAGAAACCTACTTCTACAATTATGGAGACAATTTCCCCATATATAAGTGAACAAATGAGTTAATGAAACTTTAATTTCCAGAGAAGGAGCTTCTGGTTTAGGAGAGACAAACGTGTTAAAAACTAGATGAAACCAGAGTTGGGTAACAAACCAGGGTGTTGTCTGCTCAAGTTTCAATCTAACCCACAGGTTGACAGTCTGGAAGGCCTAGCATCTACTGCCTGGCAGGGATGCCTGGATGGTGTAGAATGGAAGGTGGGAAGGCATGAAGGAAAGATCAGGCTAGGGAATCAGAAAACTTGAAGTCAGGATCTAGCTCCATCACCAACAGAATGGAAAAGACTGGGTAGGCCATTTGCTCTTTCTTAATTTCAGCTTCTCTATCTCACACATGACAGTTGTTTGGGGCTCAGAAGAGATCACATGTGAAAGGGTCATTATCACTTTACACAGGACCACCCAGTAGAGTATGACTTCCAGTGAGAGCGCTGAGTCCTGCACTGAGAGGTCCTCTGATATTCTAGGAGGAGACCCACTGAGCAGCTGGGGGTGGGGCAAGGCGCACAGAGTGACCCACTGACCAAGAGACTCGAGATTCAGGCTCAAAGCGTTAGCATCCTTTATGCCAACTCAGCACCGAGAGGAGCTGTCAAGTTCACCAAAGGATCTAGATACTGGGCAAGAGGCCGTCTGAGAGCAGCATTCTCAGGTGTTTGCCCAGTGAAGCTGTGAGTATAGGGGAGAGATGCGCACCTGCTTACACACGGAGAAAGCACACACGGACGCAGCACGCACGCCCCGCTCGGGGCTCCTGCAGCTTGCACAGGCTACTGAACCTTCCATGTTGACTGTCCTGACTCACTTACTGGTTGTAAGAAAAGAGAGGAATGGCATGTCTGCATGTCCTTAAGGGATCCGAAGGAGCCATGTACGGACACTGCGAAGCTGGCCGGGCAGAAGAGGATTGTGGTTTTCTCTGAGATCAAGTTGGTAAGTGCACTGTGTAAAGTGCTGTACTGTTTATTTATTTGCAAAGGAAAGAAATCAAGTATAGAAGATAAGCCTACATTCTATTTCTGGAGGGCAGTTAGGGAGACTATGGGCAAGCACGGGGCATTCAAACCAACCTTCTGCCCACTGCCTGCTCGGTGCCCTGGCAGCGCCTGGCTTCACACTGACCGGCAGCAAGCAGGCATGGAGGAAACAGGTGCCCACAAACACTGACAGGAGGGCATTTAATTTTCCTTGACTACCCAGGGATCCCTGTTCACCTACATTTCAGACTTATTTTAGAAAGATCACCCTCGATCTGCTTTATTAAAATCATAGTCATGCACTGCTCAATACGGGAATACATTCTGAGAAGCCTGTCGGTAAGTGATTTTGTCGTGGGAACATCATTGATTGCACAGCCTCCTATACACCTGGGCTGTCTGGTACGGCCTGCTGCTCCGAGGCTGCCACCTGCCCGGCATGTTACTGTACTGCATTTGTAATGCACTGTGCTAGGACGTTATGACAGCAATGCCCTGACTGGGCAATAGGGATTATAATCTAATGGGACCACCGTCATGTAAGTAGGCCACCGCTGACCGAAACGCCATCATGTGGCACAAGCCTGACTGTGCACCTCTGACAGCTCGCTCGGTGGCACTGCATGTGGAACCTGTTTAGGAGCTGTCTTTCTCCCCTCACCCCCGGCAGGTTTAAGCTCCCAGGGGCAGGCTTGTTAGCTTTCCACCCCTGCCTCCCACACAGCACCCACAGCCCGTGTATGCAGCCCGCCATTCTTGCTGAATTTGCTCTTCTAGGTGTTTGGGGACAAGTGTGTAACTATGCAGAGGGCTGAGGTATCAGGAAAGGAAACAGCAAGCATTTCCCCTGTGCAAAGTGTGAACAGGTCAAGTGTGAGCTTCCCTCCTGGCCTACAGGTGGTGGAGGGAAAGGTCACCATCCTTTCTTGACAGAAGTGACAGCAGAGTGTCTGCCGATTCTCGGTGATGTGAAACTGAGCTCTCATGTCTTTAAAAGGGTAGAAGGAATCATGTCAGGTTGAAGCAGGGAGATTGTGGAGCCTCAGCAGTCCTGTTGTCAAGGAACCATCGCATGCATCCCAGGTGGTTGTGAAAAGACATGAGTAGCTGAGGTGGAAGCCCGGGGTGGACCTGCTACAAACACAATCCCAGTCTCCTTCTCTGGGATGTTTAGCTGAACATCCCTAACTACACAGATGAAGGCTGGGAGGAGAGGTCCGTCCTCAGAGTGAGTTCATGCTGTTCACAGTAAGAACAATGGGGACTTCCAGGATCAGCGTTTGTTTTACGACAGGCATCGCCCAAGGGGTGTTAACTCCAGAGCAGACCGGGCTTCCTTGGACCATTAGCTTCTCTAGTGTGTTACCTACTATGCTGTATTCCAATGCACACAGCAATAACCTCTGGCTTTGTTCATTAGAGATCATTGCATATGTGGTTCCAAAAGTCACAAACTGGGAGATGTCAGAAAAGGTGACTAGAATTCAAGCAAAAAAAAGGCACAGTCTGTGGCTGCGTTAAAGAGTAAGTGGGTAAGCCCTAACTGGTTTGGCTCAGTGGATAGAGCATCAGCCTGCGGATTGAAGGGTCCCAGGTTTGATTCCGGTCAAAGGCATGTACCTTGGTTGTGGGCACATCCCCAGTAGGGGGTGTGCAGGAGGCAGCTGATTGATGTTTCTCTCTCATCAGTGTTTCTCTCTATCCCTTTCCCTTCCTCTCTGTAAAAAAATCAATAAAATACATTTTAAAAAAAAAGAGTAAGTGGGTAGAAAGAAGGAAGAACAACCCCTATAATCCATAGGCAGGAGCTAAGACTGCAGCTTCTAGAAAAGCTCACACCAAAGATCAGGAAAAAATATGTGAGACAAAAGAGGGCTTGGCGGGGGTGGGGGGTGGGGGGATTCTTGCAGAGCTGCCCATGAGGCACCGAGGACAGGGGCGTGCTGAGCTGAAACCTGCCGGAATGCGTTCACCACTAGGCTCTCCTCTCTCTCAGAAACGGGAAAGGCAGAGGCATTTGTGGGGGATATTGGTGGAGATGGGGCAGATGTGCGAAGGTAGGAAGGAGGAGGCGGCAGGAGAGGTAATGAGAGGAACTCACCAGGGAAAGAAGGCAGAGCGATCTGTCGAAACAATTACAAGCCTGAAGCTCAGGGCTTAGATCTGGAAGAAGGGGTGACTGACCGCAGGCAGTTGATTTAAATGGGCAGGAGAATGGAGCACTACGCCACTCCCTCCTGGAACACTGCGCTGGGCCTGGACCCCGCTCTGGATTTTAGGAAGCTTCTGCCTTAGTTTCTGCCAGTTCCTTCATGTACACTAATCTTCAAGATATCCCGCAACACGCTCACCCACTGGCCTTTCCTCATGCTTCTCCCCCAAATCCAAATGGCAAAGCCATCTTCACCCATCAAACCCAATTCAAATGCCGCTTACTCCGGCTGAGAACTAATTCCTCTGGCTGGGAACTACTCTGCCCCTCCTGGGACTACCACACCTGCACCTGGTACCAAACACAGTTAGTGCCACTGTACTAAACAGATCAGCAAGCCCAGGGAGGGTTCCTCTGACAATCATGGGACACAGGTGAATCCAAGCCCCTCAGCCTTTCTGAACGGAGGAGTCAGACCAGAGGGAAAATGAAGAAAATTAGAGAGAATTTTTGAACAAAAAAATCTCAAAAGTGTTTAATATGTGGCAATGTAGGGTGGGGGAGTGGGTGTGCACGCGGTTAGCTCCAGCTTTGCTCTCCCCCGGGCCCTGCCAGGAAGCACCTGCTGCAGCGAGCTGATGATGCCACCTATGAGTTGATGGCCTTGGGGCAAAGTACCTGCTCTGCACCTCAGTTGCCTCATTGATAAAATGGGGGTGATAAGAGTTATTACCATATAGCGTTGTTGAGAGGGTTAAATAAATTTAAATGTGAGTAGCCCTTGGTGCCTGGCACATGGAAAACCCTATAGAGAAGTTCGTCGTTTACAACTACAGCGTGCTCAGCTTTCACTCACACAGGAAGCTTTTCCACAGCACCCTCATACCACCTGCCCTGCCAGAACACTCCCAGTGACAGGAAGCTCCTGGTTGCTGAGGCAAGAACATTCTTATACAGTCTTCCAAGGAGTTAACATTCACTGTGACTTCTCTTCCGATCTTGGTTCTATCCCGTAATATGAACCCAGAAAAGTCAAATCCCTTCTTCTACCTGAGAGTATGATCACTCTCCTTAGCTTATTTCCCCCAATACTGAATACCCCCAGGTGTGTCAGCCATTCCACAATCCCCCACCATCCTATATACAGCAGCCGCCTGGCCGGGGCACACCTCTAGCGGATGGCATCAGACTGTTTAGAGGCCCAGGATTTACCTGGTGTTTTACGAAACCACATGTCCCTCTCTATTGGTGCATAATGAGCCAACCTGAGGGCACCATGCCTTCTCACACACAACAATTTAGAGCAAGGTCTTCCCCCTGCCATGTGCCATGGACCTAATTCCCCTATGGGCTGAGTTGTGTGCTGACTTTAAAAGACAGAGCAGGAGAAACAGGCAGCTCCGAGAAGGAAAGGATATAAGAAATGCTTGGTTTTAGAATTGTATATTTTATGGGCAAACTCATTTTTCATGATTTGTGATGATGGAATGGATATTGGTCCAGACTTTGTTTAGGATATTATGATGCTAATGGAATAACATTTTCTGAGCATAACCTACTGATGATAATATTAATCTCCCTCAGAATAAAAATGAATGCACACATTCATTATACAATGAGACAAAATGAGATGACATGGTCCCTTAAGATGCTGTAAAAGTCTGCATTTATTAATGAAATGATCGGGGTAACAATGCCTCCCCCCCTCTCTCACAAACACACAAGCTACACACACACACACACACACACACACACACATACACACAAAAGCACATATATGCGTGTTTTAATCTTCCCAAATACTCGGCAAAGCCACTGCTCCTCCTGCCTTTTTCACAGGTGAGGGTGTGACAAGGCCGTGGCATTCGTGGCAGAGGTGAGTCCAGAACTGAGATGCTTTGACTTCTGGTCCAATGCTATTTATACTGACTCATATTTCCTTACCACTGGTTGACTTTTTCTATTGCAGAAGTTAAAGTTGGCTAGTTGGAACAAAGTCACGAAATTCTAAGAGCTAAAAAACATGGTATGAATATGGGAAATAGATAATATATCTTACTGACTATATTACCTAATTATTAATTTTCTACCACTATCTTATTTTGAAAATGACTCCTTACCCACCAATACCCACTTCCTACATACTTCTCCCTCAAAAGGTCCTGAAGCTCTTCTCAGGAATTCCTTTTCTGTTAGGAACACAGAGTACTAGCTGAAAAAAGACAACATTACTAAGTTAACTGAATTGGGGCAGATTAGCCCACAACTTTTACTTTGGAGGGACTCTTACCTCGGCTGGACAACTTATTTCTACTGAATGCAGCAGTTGGCTGATGTCGGTATGGATGGATCCCCAATTCCTGTGCGTGGCTCACAGTTCCTAGTAAAGACTCAGGGTCCCCAGGTCCACCAGTACTCAAGAGTAGAGAGCTGTTGTGGCAACCTTTGGTCAATGCACTTGAACTCTGCCTGTCTGGAAAGCCATCCGTGGCCGCAACGCAGGAGCACTCCTCCTCCATGCTCTCAGGATGCAGGAGTGCCGGCTGCTGAGCGTACCCCTGGGGCGGGCTGTTTGAGGAAACCTGGGAGATACCTTCTTGAGCTCTGATCTGCAGAAGATGCTGGGGGCTGGTGTGCTGGCGGTGATACGAGTCAGCATTTTGATACGGTAAAGCCTGGTGCTCTGTCATACTCTGTCCTGAAAGATTGGGAGCCAGGCTCCCAGCATCCCCTTGGTTCATATGCCTAAACAATTCTTGATACTCCTGCTGCTGCTGCTGTCGCTGCTGCTGCTGCCTTTTAATGAGCTGTGCAAACTCTGCTGGGGGCAGCCGAATGTCCGAGTGGCCGGCGAGCGAATGCCGGGGGGAGAGCAATCCTTGAAGGATGTGGGGTACCTGCTGGTGTCTCGGGTAGTCTGGCGGCGTGGGGGACAGCAGGGCCTGCTGTAGTGCTGATGTGGGATAGGGAGGTGGCTGCTGATGTGCACTGGGAGGGAAGGTGGGGAACTGGTCAAGTGGAGGGACTTTCAGGGCGTGAGCTGGAGGGAACCCCACTCCTGCTGAAGGGCTGTAGCTGCTGGAGGAACCCCGGGACTGGTCCGAAAACAGATGAGGGTGTAAATGCGCCTGGTCGTAGTTAACCGGGGAGAACCGATTCACGTTCAAGCTGCAGACACAAAAGCGAGTGAATACCAGGCATCCATGTAACAAGAGCACTATGCTCCCCGGAGAATGGCGCCTCTGTCAGGAGGGAGTACACTGACAGAGAGATGCGGAGTGGCAGGGAAGGGGGTGCAGCACCTCACCCCTGCACCCATCACCCGGTGGTGCCCAGGACTTGGGGCACTGTGTATGAGACAGCCCAGCTCTAGGCTGAAGGGAGCAACAATACTACATCACTGGAGCTCCTAAAAAGCACCAATCTTTTAGAATATGACAGACAGAGAGGGAAGGAACCCTCAGAGAACAGGCAAGGGAAACAGGCACTTTTCCCAATGTCTAATAGGCCACTTTTTCCTTTCAGACAAACAATAAGGTAGCTTTGTCAATTTCCTCCACTATCTCATTAGCATTTTGAGCCCTATTTGGTCAATAAATAGGTTTCAAGTTCACTCCAAAACCACCGCCCTAATTTAGAGAGTGGAAGGAGCACGACCACCAGACTCCTCCCTGCTCCCGCCTCCCTCCTGGGTCACCTGGATGGCTCACGGGGTGACCTAGGTAGCCTTACCTATGGGCTTCTGCACTGTCAGCACTCAGCTGCTTGGACAAGGGCCGATGCCCGTAGCTGAAGGTGGCCAGCAGGTTGGCACGGTGCTGCATCTGGATTTGACTAGCACTGGGGCTGATGGAGGTGCCCCGCCCCACGGAGCCTGCAGCTACCCCTGGCATGTTGCTGAGCATGCCGACAGGCTCCTGCAGTTGGATGGCCACCTGCTGTGGCTGGGTGGGCTGCGGCATGCCCAGGCAGGTGAGCGCCATGCTGGGAGGAGGAGAGCAGTTCTCAGGCTGCTGCTGGAAGACTGCACTGCGGGAGGGTAAGCCCTGGAACTGGGAGGGAGATGCAGCACCTAGAGAGAGAGGAGCCTCAGTGACCAAACGCCCAGGTGGCCTGCTGGCTGCAGATGACCAAACGCCACCCACAGCTCTGCTCCTCAGACTTTGCTGTGCATGAAGCTCATCTGGGGGACTTGTTCAGGTTCCTGGGCCCCACCCACAGCAACCTGATTCAGCAGGTCGGGGAGGGAACCCTTGGGTCTGTATTTCTAATAAGTTGCCCTGAAACTTGGTCCATCGCCTGGCCAGTGTTGCTCAGTGGTTAAGCACTGATCTATGAACCAGGAAGTCAGGGTTTGATTCCTGGTCAGGGCACTCCATGGATTGCTCTTTGAGTAGCTCTGATTTAGAGCAGTGTTTCTCAAATTCTAATGTGCATACCAATGGCCTGGGGGTCTTGCTAAAGTGCAGATGCTGGTTTAGCAGCTCTGGAATGGGGTACAGGATGCTGCCTTTCCTGCTGATGTAGCTGCTCAGGGAACCCCGCTCTGAGTAGGAATAGAGACCAGTTCAGACTCCTCAGGGGATCCAGACTGTGAGGCGCTACTGAAGAGATCGCCAGTTTGGAATACTAACTCCTCACAGTGTTGGTCTCCAAGATCCTCTCGTTGGGGTGCACCTGTCTTCACCTCCTCTAAACACCCACAAGAGGGTCCCCATGTACGAGGAGAACCCAATAGGCCTGGCAACAAGGAAGGCTCTGGCAGCAGCTTTTTAGTTGGTAGAGTTGGAGGGTGTTTGATTAAAAATATTAATAGTTAACCTTTACCAAGAGCTATGTAGCGCCAGGCTGTTCCAAGTGCATATGTTTGTTCATTAAATACTAGTAGTAACCCTATCTCCCATTTGAGAAAGCCCAGGTAAGCTGAAATTAAGTGAATTGACTCAGGTTTCACCACTAAGGATTCAAACCAAGGCAGGCTGGCTCCAGAGCCCACACCTTAAATGCTGCTATTCTGCCATTCAAGTCAATAGCACATGGCATTCACAACTGGGATCCATTTGTTCCACATGGCACACCGGCTCAGGCTGGCCTCCTGCACTTACCATGGGGCTGGCCCACGCTCATCGGGGGAGGACTGCTACTGGGCTGTCTGAAGATATGGTTGTTGGGGTGGTTGGGGGGTGGGCTTGAAGGCTGAATCCTTAACCTTAAAAAACAACAAAACCAGGTAAATCAATTCCCTGAGGTGCCACCAGAACCTTGAAGTTAGTTTCAGCCATAGGATACACCTCAGCAGAAACTATTTTTTTTAGTGCTGATAAGCCTCCAGGCTAGAAAAACATACATGACCCACCCATCACAGATTCCTTAGAACCTATCCACGAATTATTTTACTGGACTTCCCAGACAAAGAGGCACAGGCCTGAGGGCCTGTGTCTGGCCTCCTGTATTAGATGTCACATTACTTGGTTCATGTGGCTGAGATAGTGAAGTGGCACAGGAAGCCAGGATGCCAGGGAGGCTGCTGGGATTTAAAGTGGTTTCTCTGCTCTTCAAATAGTTTCTTCCAAGATGGAAGCAAAAGTCAGTCAGAATCTCCCCTACGAGTCAGGCCCAGGACACCGAGCTAGAGAGACAATGGCTTAGGCATGAAACAAAGCGATGCCTTACCTCTGCAGCTGGTGGGTGAGGAGGGCTGGCTGGCTTTCACATGTGGCCTGAAGAGGTGGGGAGGGCTGAGGAGGGCAGATGGAATCCTAAAACACACAGGGAAGATGGTGAGCCTGAAGATTAACATGAACTGTTCTCAGGAAGGAAACAGAGAACTACCTGTCCCTGAGACTTAGGCTTTTGTGGCTCATGGAAAAGTTTGATTACCTTTACCCCAACATGTTAACCATAAACAGAACTCAACTCCATTTTGCCCTGCATGATCTCCTCCAAAATGCACAGGCAAACCAGTCATGCTGAGAGCACTCTCCGAGCCAGCGGGGACCGGGCAGGGAGGCCTACTTGAATCTGCTGCTGGAGAAGCTGGTGGTGCTGCTCCTGCTGGTACAGCATGTGCTGCTGCTGGGTCTTCTCCATGGCTCTCTCATCGATCTGCCCCCCGTACAGCTTCCGCAGCTGCTCACACTCCTGAAGGGAAAGCAGTTCATATGGATGAGATGTAGCCAGACCCACCCCATGCAGTGACGTCAGCAGGAGCACATCTGCCCAAAGGTCTCACGGCAGAAAGAGCCAGGCAAGAGCAGTGCCCTCGAGCACTCACCCCGTCCCCTAGGTATTTATGTGCTAAATATACGTATACATTCACACTCTGCCCTGCATGAACCAATGGCAACACCAAGGATGGACTGTGCACAAGTGCAAGTGTCCAGAGTGAAATCTGTGTACAAAGAACATGGCACTCAAAGTGTGGTCATCAGAAGGCAGAAAGGAAATTGGCCTGTGGAAGCCTGGAGGTACCCTTCCTTCCTCTGAGAGCACCATTCTGTACCCACCGGAGAGCGTGCCAGGTGGCAGCTATGCCGAGCAAGCTCCCACAAGACCCAGTGCTCATTCCAAGAGGAATGCCAGGGCTGCTTACAAGTACTTTCCCTGGTGCTTCCCACTGATACCCATGCCCAGAAGAAATTCCTTCTAGTGAACTTCAGGGACGGGAGGGGCATACAGCCCCTTCGTGGGGCAAGCGAGTCTGATGATGGGGAACGCTGTACATAACAAGCAAGCACAGAGCAGAGGCTATGGGTCTGAACCTGTCAAACGGCAGTACTGCTGCAGGAGGGCAGAAATGGTCTCTGCTGCCATGCTTCTCCAGAGATGTCCACATCTCTCCATTACCTGCTGCAACTGTTTGATGCTGCTGCTGTTGCCCATTTTTTCCAGGTGGGCTTTAAAGGCCTGGATGCTGGCAGCCCCATCTGAGAACCGGCGCACAGGGGAGAACCGCTCCGTAGGGAGGTGCAGGGTGTTGGAGTCCTTGTAGGTGGAGCTGAATACAGGGGAAGAGAAGGTCAAGGCTAGGACCCAGGGTTCTGAGCAAATCACATAGGGATGTGTTCCCAACGATGAGTACAAAGACGCTGCTGCCATGTGGGCCCCAGCCTGTTCCCTTTCCCAGGGCCCAGGTCCGCATCTTCCATTCCCACTTACCGTAGGCTGGCGTCACTGCCAGCCTGGGGAGGCCTATCCTGGGATCACATACACCCAGTTCTTATCACTACGCCAGGAAGGAGAGAAGAGCTCCGAGTGATCCCTCAGGCCAAGCTGCAGAGGAACTCTTCTGGTTTAGCATCACATCTCTATCTAGTGCCTTTAGAAACCTATTTCACTGTTTGACGCAAAGCTGCCCCTGAGCAATAAGCTCTGTACAACTGGAAGGAAACTACAGTCAGCTTTGTGGTCAACGGGCAGCCCTGGAAACCATAGGTTCTGTGCTATAAAATGGGGGGCAGTGGGGACTTCTCCCCAGATGGAAACAGCACATTTTTAAGGAACATGGCCCTCAAGGATGCACATACCTGGCCAGCGCATACAAGGCTAGCTAATGTGAAATGCACTGTTCAGAGCAGCCACACCTTCCTGCCTCCTAAGGAAAGAGCACCCATGTGGATTACCTTCAAAATCCACTGATCGATCAGCGCACAGCCAGAACCTTACAGAAAGAACAGCTATTGATAAGGATTGCCTGAGATAGCACCAGGGCTAGAAGCTAACATCTGTACCTGTTACCTAACCAGAAAGAGATGTTTGTGGGGAAGCAGATAAAAGACTACCCAAGCAGCATTCCAGCAGCCACAGAAGGGTCAGGGTTCATGTCCAGGGCAGGGATGGCAGCACAGTGAACTCAAGGTGAAATGAGCACCCGGCCAGGTACTCATTCTGGACTGAAGCAGAACCCAGGCTAAGGGAACAGGCTAACAGGTGAGTTCAAATGCAGTGCCACAGGGAGGGGAGGAGTCCGATGACAATGCAGAGAGGTTAGGAGTTCTGGAGCAGGTGAATGTCCTTGACCCCCTCTGGCCAGGCCTTCTGTTTGGGACTCAGCAGTGCGCTAATGAAATGAGCATGCATGCACATTTGTTTCAGTAACACAAAGACAAACGCTGTGGGCAGACAGACACACCCTGAACAGCGATTTGAAGGCTGCTTTCAGGGGCATTCCCTCCATCCTTCCCAGTTCTGTTTCTACTTCAGGTGTTTGGAGTTAAAGCAAGCAAATACTATTTCCTCCTAAAATGTTATTCTTACGCTTTCAATATTACTGATAATAGACACGTTTCTGATTCACTCAGAAAGCTGTGTTCTTCAATTCAGTCCATCTGCACAACCCCGTTATCTCCATTGAAGCTGCCTCCCCGGGCCAGGCAGTTCCTGGCTCTTCCAGAAGCACAGGCTGTGGGCGCCAACCGGTGGGTCAGCCCAGCAGAGATGCCAGGGAAGCAGTTCGGATAGGACCAACCGTGCTTTGTTTCACCAGCAATCCTATTCAAAACCATGCCGCTTCCCTCAGGCTGTTCCCATTGCACTGCCAAACCGGGAATGGTTCACCCTCTGCATGAAATCCAGCTTGTGCCGGGTTTTAAAAAAGAATTACACTCAAAAACTTAAAAAATTCTGAATTACACACTTCCAAGTTAAAAAGGTTGATCAGACTCCTCTTTTGTCTCAATGTGGGTTTTCATCTATTATACCCCAGAAGAAACGATGCTGTTCTTGAGTGATTTCCTCCAGAAAAATAAGAGAAATTCAATAACCTATCCAGGCCACCCATTCTAACTGTTTTATGCCCTTAAAAAGCTTCTATTTCCCCCTGAAAACTAATTTCAGTCTCTTGTGTTGCCATATTTTCACAGTATCCCCATCAAGGCATGCTGAGTTTGCATAAATGTCCCAGCTCACACAATCTGCCACTCACAAAGCATTTATTTCAATTCAGACTGGCTTGACCACAGGAAACCTGACGCAGGCAGATCCCAGCAGGGAGGCCTATGTGGTCTTCCTTTATAACAAATGTAAACAGGACCCAGTCTGTGATAAAGGTAACTATGAAAGCGTGCCAATCTTCATGTTTCTCTGATAACAATACCTCCAGAGGAGCACTTCAAATTAAACAAGGATGCCAAAGCGCTCAGCTAAACAACAGACCCAGACGAGGCTGCAGAAGTAATTGTCAGGCAAGGAGGAGGGAAGACAGAACCAAGGAGAAACGAAGTGGTGGATGTCTGTTAGGTAAGTGTAGAGCTCAGGGTCATGAAGAAATCGTAAGAAATGTATGGGGTGGAAAGGCAGATCTCCAATAATCACTCAAAGTACCAACGTAGGTCCTGAGAGATTTTCCTTAGGAAAATAACTTTTTGTGTCATCAGAGTTTTATTTGAGAATGATGATTCCTGTTACTCCTAACAGACTATTTTTTTACTAAGCTATTCGCGGTCAATTGCAAAAGCTTATCTCCCTTCTTTCAGAGTTCCAACGTGGCATAATCATGCCTCAGTCTGCTCAGAGTTCACCTGTCTCTGCTGATGACATCAATGCCCAATGGGGAACGAGTCACAATAAAAACACGGTCAAGCTTGCCAGTGTGACTGGTTACAACATTTAAGCAGCACCGTTATAAACTGAATTCCCTTGAAATCTGACTGCTTTTCAACCTTCCCCAAGAATGCTTTTCATTGTCCTCTCAAAAAGATTATAATAAAATAAGCTCTAGGAATTTAGGGTGGCTTTGAGAGTGTGATCCATGAGTTTGGATATATTTTCAGAATGCACATAGCTAAAGGTTTTAGCCACCAAGGTATTCACAGAAGATAATCATCCTAATCTAGTCAAGTGGTATTCCTCTTGCTTCCAGGCTTACTTGGATTCATTTTTGTCAGGTTTACTTGGCCAGCTACAGTTAAATTTCTTTTTATTTTTTCAAGAGAATGAGCTATTCATGTGACAGAGCCCCAGTAAAAGAACTTGCCATCAGAATATTGCTTGAACGGCTGCTTGAAGAGGATGCCGTGCCTGCGCTACCACTCACAAAGGGTCGTGTGTTCCTCCACATCCTGGCTCACTGCTCAGTGGTAACATGATAACAAATGCTCATTCTTTTGAGGGCAATGTGTTATTAAAGGTCATCTATTAATATGGCTACACATCCTCTTATATCCAGTTGGCCCTCCGAGAGCTTCACGTTCTTGCAGGTTTCCAGTTCAATTTCATCTATGAGTCAACATCTTGAATCACAAGAATCAATGCAGACAATACATGAGCCTACAAGGCAATGAGAAAGAAGAATCCTACATTGCTCTGCGCACTGCTTGGTGCATGGAGCTGAGAAGACGTAGTTCAGGATGCTATTTAAAGCTTCAATGCTAGTCACCATCACTAGCCAGAAAGGTGCCGGTCTGATGAGCCTCAAGGAGCTCACATAGCTCATGTGGCTACTCACCGATGCTGATCAGGTACCAGGTGAGGGGGCCAGACCCGGGAACGGAAAGGCTGCTGTCCTAGCTGCCGCTGTAGGTCCGGTGGGATTTCGGCCGTAGGGTTGGTCATGGCCAGTGTATGCCTTTTGGACCTATTTGCCAAGTACCTGCAACAAGCAGGAGCACATTTCATAGTAAAAAAAAACAGCCAGGACTGTTCCTCAGCAAGAAGCATTAGAAGTTAATGTACAGCACTCCTAATGGAATCGTGCCGGAGCTCCAAAAGGACTCCATGGCGAACAGATCCCTGCTGGATGCGTGAGGCTCGTCCACCGCCAGTAGAAGCGGCTTATTGCTGGTGTGGCGGACCTGGGGCCTGCGAGCAGCCATAGCAGAGGAGAGCAGAGGCAGCTACAGAGAATGATCCTTTCCTTCCACTCGACAAAAGAATCTTTTCCCTACTTATTATTCTTCTTTTCCCTCCAAGTTTCAAAAAATGTTAGAGAAAATAAGCTCGAAGGACTGTTCCTAGAGATGAGCCAAGGGAGATATTCAGAAGGTCCCCATGTCTCCGACCCCAGATCCCCAGGTTTTAAGCCAGACCTCACTACAAGTCTCAGAAAACATAGCTTTCCATTCAGGGAGAGCAAACTCAAACCTCCCTTCCCCTGGGCCCCTGACTGCAAGTCAGCCATCAGAGAAGACAGACTGATATTGTTCCCTGGGATCAACTTCTCTAGAGGACAGGAAGTGAAACCACAAGAAATGCTTAGAATTAATTTTTTTTTTGGGGGGGGAGGCGGAGAATGCAAGACAAGAAAACAGAAAATTTAAAAGCTGAAGAGTTGATGAGCTGCTGCCTTTAATCTGAAGATACTGGTCCCCCTTCACCTGGTTAAGCATTATTCCTTTTTGTCTCAAAACGAACGGGCGTATTATCCTTTAAATGTCGGTCTAAAGAAGAAAAAAAGGTGGGGCACAAGGAAGTGAGTCCAAGAGTAAGACGATAAAATGAAACACTGCTGTCTAATTAAAGTAGTGAGGCAGTTACTTTTCCTAGTTTCTCTTACGTCACCAGCAGGACCCATTTACAATTTCACATACTATTATCAGCAAACTACAGAAACAACAGCATCAAGAGGGAAAAAAGTTACAATTGTTCTTCTACTGGCTAAGCTGTGGGAGGAGCTGACCCGCTTGCCAACACCCCTGTTCTCCACTCTTCTTCCCACAGGGACCAGCCTCTGTTAGAACAGCAGCTCTCACGGAGCACCTGGGGTAGGAAGTGTACTGGCCAGCAACCATCAGGCTCTTAAAAAGTGCTCTTGTTTCTTTCCTAACTACTTTGCCCATTTAAGAGAAGACAGTTAACAGACTATAGAGTATTAATGGTATGTAAACTTGGAAAAGAATAAGCCATTAGTGGTTTAATATCCATTTGATAAAGACACCCAAAGTTCCCCCAAGAGCCCATGAAAACTATTTTATTTCAACTTCCCTCAAGGGAAAAGCATATAATCTTAAGGAACACCTGTATTTCTGGGAAAATACATGCTGAATTCTGTTCAAAGCCCGCTCCCCAGAAAATAAGAATGACAACTCCCACAGGGGGCCTGGGTGGAGCTGAGGGCCATGGCTAATGGAACTGAGGTAAAATGAACAGCACAGTGTGCCTGATGGTCACTGCTATTTTCTGTGGATTAGGCACCGCTCAACAAGATTCTGCAAACCATAGATATTTGCATCTGTCACTGGCCTGAACCGCATATTCTTTTCAAGCGAACAGTACCAGAGGTATTCATTCTCCCAGAAAGGAGGAGTCCATGCCAGAGGTCCATGGCTAGCCTAGCTAGGATCACTGTCATCCCAAATCTCCAATTCCTGTTCGGTAAACAGTCCTTGGCAGGTAGGAGCAGGCGTAGTGCATTGTGAATACTATGAGCTGCAATATGAAGGCAGGGGACAAGGAAGGTCAGAGGGAGAAGAGGAGCATTCTTATGGTTCTTGCTGTCATTCAGGGGAATTCCAATGGCGTTTACAGAAATGAAATTTTCTGGGGAGTCTTCTGTTCCTTCAGGGTGGGAGGAACATGCCATTTGGCTTGAGCAGAGACCACACAAATGCTGCAGTTGCACTGTACCCTCCTTGGGCAGAGGCGACCTTTCGCTGGCTGCAGGTGAGCCTGCCGACGCCACATTACCTCTGCACAGCTTCCTGATCTGGCTCCCCGTCCGAGCTCTCCTCGTCCACAGGGGTAACTGCTGGCACTGCCTGACAGAGACAGAAAGGACAGGCTCAAGCTCTGCTGCTTCTGCAATAGATCTCATTCTGGAAACTGCCTAGGGAGCGGGTCTTCCCCTTCGTTTTATTCACACAATGTTTCGTAGGACCCCTGGGCTACACACACCTTTCAGATATCTTTCTATTTTTCCATTTTTATCTTGTTCAGGTGATTTTAATTTGGATTTCTTCCTCTGATTCATTTTCATTCATTCATTCATTTACCGAACAAACAGTTGAATACCTACTACATTCCAGGATAAAATGTAGTGCTGGCCCTCATTTTACAGTCTAGTGCAGGAGAGAGACAAATACCCAGACAATTTCAAAACAGCAAGACCAAGTCCTCCTTGGGGCACTTGGGAGCGGAGGAAGGTGTCTTGGAGGAGGTGACATTCACCTGAGACCTGACACGTGAACAGGAGCTAGCCAAGGAAAGAGGGAAGGAGTCACAAGCCTTCGAGGTCCTAGGCTCAGAGAATAGAGAAGGCCTGCGGGTGCTTGGGAACCCGAGAATACAGCAGAAGCTGGTTCCCTGGGCTAAGAGGTGACCTGGGGTGTGAATTCGTGCTACTTCCAGAGTATAGCACGAATATTAATTCTGGAATTAACTCCAGAAAGGCATGAGGGTTCTTAAAAACTACATTTTAATACATACATGTAATTGTGCAGTTGCAATTCAATGCTTTAAAAAAAAAATCTTCATCCAAGGATATGTTTTTATTGATTTGAGAGAGGAGGGGAGAGAGAAACATTGACTGATCAGTTGCCTCCCATACATGCCTCAACAGGGATCAAACCCGCAACCTAGGTATGTGCTCTGACTGGGAATTGAACCTGCAACCTTTTGGTGCATGGAAAGAGGCTCCAACCAACTGAGCGACTTGGCCAGGACCGCAATTCCATGCTTTAAAATAGTGGTGACCCACCACCACGTGTAAGTGAAATGAGAACCTCCACCAAGCATGCATTCCTGTAGCTCTCCCCACTGCTATGTACTGGACACCATGCATTCTTGACAGCTATGCACAGGGCTCACATAGTCACCAGGCCTCAGGCACTAGAGCAAAAATCACACTTAAATTATACAAAGGAGCATTTTATGAAGTGGATAATTATAAACCAAAACAAAAAATCTTTGGAGTAATTCCATTGTTTAAATGCTTCTAGGGTTTCCAGGTCCCTTATTACAAGTCTATAAAGGCCTGGAGTAACAGGACTGAGAGGTGGCGGCTATGGGGGGTGCAGGAGAGGAGCACCGTGGCCAGTGATTCCTGGCATTGCATACCATATTAAAACTTTATTTTGAGGAGGGGGCAGTGGTAAACCACTGAAGGATTTCAAACAGGGACATGATGTTCCAAGATCTGTATTTTAGAAAGCTCGTGTACGTTAGCCACAGAGTGAAAAGTGCTGATGGTAGGCCAGTTAGGAGGCCACTGTATTAATTTAGGCAAAGGATGACAGTGGTTTAAGGAAGAGCAGTGAAGATGGACAGAAATAAGATATTTACTTACAGGCACTGGGTGAATAATTTGATATGGGAAATAAGGGAGAGGAAGATTTAAAGATAAAACCCACATTCCTGGCTTGTTGAATCAGGAGATGACAGTGCTTTCACAGTTTAATAGGCAGGCCAAGTTCATTTGGGGACATGCTGGATTAAAGCTGTGAGTGCCTGTGGATACCAACTAAATATGTGCAGTAGGCAGGCATCTATACTAATAAAAGCATAATATGCTAATTAGACCAGGTCGACCAGACATCTTCCAGTCATCCTGCCTTCCTTCTGGACAAAGCCATGGTGGCGGGGGCCAAGGCAGAGGCAGTTAGGGGTGATCAGGCCAGCAGGGGGGAGCAGGTGGGGACAATCAGGCTGGCAGGGGAGGGCAGTTGGGGGCGACTGGTCTGGCAGGGGAGGGCAGTTGGGGGCAATTGGTCTGGCAGGGGAGAGCAGTTGGAGGTGATCAGGCTGGCAGGGGAAGGCAGTTGGGGGTGATCAGGCCAACAGGGGAGGACACTTAGGCAGCGATCAGGCAGGCAGGCAGACACGGTTAGGGGTGATCAGGCAGGCAGGCAGGAGGTGAGTGGTTAGGAGCCAGCGGTCCTGGATTATGAGAGGGATGTCTGACTGCCGGTTTAGGCCTGATTCCTAAACCGGCAGTCGGACATCCCCCGAGGGGTCCCGGATTGGAGAGGCTGCAGGCTGGGCTGAGGTAACCCACACCCCCCTGCATGAATTTCGTGCACTGGGCCTCTAATATATCTACCCATCTATCTATCTATCTATCTATCTATCTATATAGATAGATATACTAGAGGCCCACTGCCCGATATTCGTGCAAGAATAAGCCTTCCTTCCCCTGGCTTCCCTCCTGGCCATCCGGGAGCCACCAAGCCCCTGCTCCCAGGCCGCCCGGGGGCCGACAAGTCCTCAATCCCAGCTGGAACACCGCTCCTGTAGCTCCCTCCAACCCCCCCTCCCCCTCACAGCAAGCATTCCATTCCGCCTGGCCATTCCACGCCTGTATATGCAAATTAATCCACCATCTTTGTTGGGTTAATTTGCATACTCACTCCTGATTGGCTGTGGGCATAGTGGAGGTATGGTCAATTTACATGTTTGTCTATTATTAGGTAAGATATATATCTCCAAAAGAGCATGCAGGGCTGCAGAATCACCTAGTAACAAAAATTATGGGAGTGGGTAAAACCACTCAGACAGAGTATGTAAAAAGAAATGGAAATAGGGCCTAAAAAAGTCGGGGTTTCACCAACTTCAAGGAACAAGCAAAACACAAAGGAAAACTGAAAAGAACCAAAGAAAATATTTCAAAGAGAAAATGGTCAATAGTGATTAACACAGTTGGGAGGTCCAGAAAGACAAAAGTTAAAATTGTCCACTGGATTTACCAACAAAAGTTTGTTACTGGTCTTTGCAAGAACAGCTCCAAAGGGCAGAGAAGTCCCTCCACCTCCCTCAAAGCTGTCCTGGCCCTCACAGATGCCCTGACCCTGCTGTCTCCGAGTTCGTCTACCACCTACCTGTCCCGTTACTCCCCCTAGCCCTTAATCACATATGGCCTTGCACTATTCCAATGGTGCAGTGAGGCCAGGAACTGTAAACATGATTCTTTCTTTTTCCAGACCTGTGCCAAGCCACACACTTGTGGTACTAATCCAGAGTAAGGTAAGCACAGAAACTGAGTAAGATTTTTAAAATCTTAAAAAAAAAAGAAAGTAACGTTTTAAAGAGTTATGAATATAATCAACATCCAATCTTATGGTACTATGAGGTTGAATGAACAAATGAATGAATGAATGAATGAATTTACCCATGACAGGAAAATAACTTGAAATAAACAACCCAGAGTGAGGGGTGAGGGTAACAATCTTTGCATGTAACCATCATATAAAAGAGATGGGACTGAGGGACACCAACTGACTAGGCTAGAACTTGTGAAAGCCAATCAAGCGATCCAGGTGGTACCCAAAACACAAGGCAGTGCTAATCAAAGGAGAAATGGTGGATAGAAGGTAATTTTGGAAACCAAGCTAAAGAGCAATTTATTACAGAGAAAACTGTTAGCGTGTGTTGCCCTCTGGCCGAGAGCAGTTACCTATGGGAAGGCTGAGCTAGGAGACTGCCCTGCCTCCAAACTGAGGGGGGGCAGATGCACTTAACTAGGTGTAAGTGGTCCACGAGGATGAGGCTCTCTGGGAGCAGGCTTCAGTGTAGAAATTATTTGGTTAAGAAAAGAAGTTAGCCAAAAAATAAGACTGGAAAACTCTACTAGCCTGAGGAAAATGTGATTATATTGAACACCCTAAGTTTAGAGAAAGAGGAAATTCAGACATTTAGGTTGGAAAGCCTCTTTTTCCCACCCTGTGCTCACAACCTCTTTATCAAAAGTCTCAGAGAGAGTAAGCTGGACTCTGTGCTGCTACTCACTGGTGTCATGGTGACAAGTGGGGAGGGTCCCCGTGGGCGCTTCAGCAGCTGCTGGGCATGTAGTTGGATGTTGGCTCCTCCATCTGAAGCCCTTCGGCCAAGGGGACCCATTCCATTTAGCAGCTGGAGGGGAGGCGGCTGTAATAGGGACTGCTCCTGTTGGAAGTGGAGTGGGAAGGAGAGACTGATGAGGCAGGGGGAGAGGAGGAGAGAAAACAGAAGTACTCTCATCCACTGATGTTAAGGGACCCTTGGCTGTAATGGAGACTAGAGAAATCTTCCCTCGCACCCAGATGCTTTCCTTCTCTACAAAGACACCCTTAAATCCGGGAAGGCCTCTCAGTCCCTTAAAGGAGTTAAAATGTGTTTCTTTTGGGCAAGCCCTCTCCCATATCCAGGTACCTTGTACTCAAGCTGCTCAGTTGGTTGCAAATTTTGCATGGGCAACAGGTTGTGCATGAAGTTCATGTTCGGGGCCACCTGTAGGAATGGAGCCTGCGGGTTGACTCCAGGAAAGCCAGGTAGGAGCTTCTGCAGATCGTCCATAACTTCCATGCTAAAAGAAACAGGATGACAGAGAAGTCTGGTTAATATTCTTTAAGTTTTTTAAAAAAACCTTTATTAAGAGCATGACAGATGCCTTCCTTTTATTCCCCCATTAAACCCTTCTACCTGGTTCCCGCCCTGCCCCAGGCCTTCACCACCCTATTGTCTGTGTCCATAGGTAATGCATATATGCATATAAGATCTTCGGTTAATCTCTTCCCACACCCCCCTCAACCCGTTCCCTCTGAGATTTGTCAGTCTGTTCCATTCCTCTTGATGTTATTGTATTCATCAATTTATTTTGTTCATTAGATTTCTTGTTTGTTTCTTTTTATATGCAATTGTTAATAGGTATGTATTTATTGCCATTTTATTGCTCATATTCCTCCTTTCTCCTCCTTTTCCTTCTCCTTCTCCTTCTCCAAGAATACTCTTCAACATTTCATGTAATACTGGTTTGGCGGTGATGAACTCCTTTAGCTTTTTCTTGTTTGTGAAGATCTTTATTGGACCTTCAATTCTACTAGTAAATTATAACTTTGCTGGGTAGAGTAATCTTGGTTGTAGGTCCTTACTATTCATCACTTTGAATATTTCTTGCCATTCCCTTCTGATCTGCAAAATTTCTGTTGAGAAACCAGCTGACAGTCGTATGGGCACTCCCTTGTAGGCAACTAACTGCTTTTCTCTTGCTGCTTTTAAGAGTCTCTCTTTGTCTTTAACCCTTGGCATTTTAATTATAATGTGTCTTGTTGTGGGCCTCTTTGGGTTCCTCATGTTTAGGACTCTGCGCTTCCTGGACTTGTAAGTCTATTTCTTTCACCAGGTAGGGGAAGTTTTCTGTCATTATTTCCTCAAATAGGTTTTCAATATCCACCTTGTCCTCTCTCTTCTCCTTCTGGCGTCCCCATAATGCAAACGTTGGTTCACTTTAAATTATCCCAGAGGCTCCATATACTATCTTCATATTTTTGGATTCTTTTTCTTCTGGTTGGGTGTTTTTGCTTCCTCATATTCAAATCATTGATTTGATTCTTGGAATCCTCTACTGTTGAATCCCTGTAAATTATTATTTATTTCAGTTAGTGTATGCTTAATTTCTGACTGGTCCTTTTTCATGTCTTTGACATTTTCACTAAGATCCTTGGAAGTTTCATTAAGTTCCTTGAAGCTCTCATTAAAAATCCTTGAGTAACCTTATAACCATTATTTTGAACTCCATATCCAGTAGTTTGCTTGCTTACATTTGTGAGATTTATTTGTCTCTGCATGTTGGCTGCTTCCCTGTATTTGTTTCTATGTATTAGGTAGAGCTGTTATGTCTCCTGGATTTGGTAGAGTGGCCTTGTGTTACAGTAGGTGTACTGTAGGACCCCATGGCTCAGTTTCCCCAGTCACCTGAGCTGTGCACTCTAGGTGCACCCATGTGGGCTGTGTGCACTGTCCTGTTGTAATTGAGCCTTGATTGCTATTGGCATCACCTCCAGGTCAATTGGCTGTGAGGGCCAACTGTGACTAGTGGAAGAGTTGCTGTGCAGGAGACACCCCTATGGAGCAGGACTTGCTTCAGTGGGGCTTTGGTGCTCATTGAGTCTGCCTCTTGAGTGTGTCACTTGTGGATGTATACAGTTGTAATCTGGTATGGTCTGAAGCAGTCCACTGCAAGGTGCACTGCCTCTGGGGCCTCCCAGGAGGTGCAAAGTCAGCCATTGCCTGGGACCACCCAGCAGGAGCTACAGAGGGATCTGCAGAGTTTTCCTATTTGTATTGGGTTTAGAAGTGTCTGGGCAAGGCCCAGCTGTGAAGGAAGGCAGGCTGGTGATAGTGCTAGGTCTTGGGTCTCTTATTGATAGGTATGGAGCACGCTGACAGCAGCTGCTGCTTTTTTGAGAGATTTTAGCAAAGTCTGAAGCTTGAGCCAGGACAGGCCATTCATATGGGAAAGCTGCTGCAAACAGCTTGGGTGGGGTGTAAACTGGATGGGGTGGGGTCTTAGGAATCATCAGGGTGGAGTGAACAGTGTCGGCCACAATGATGGAAATTGATATATGACTGCTAATTAGCTCTGTAACAGGGAAGGTCCCAGCATAGCAACAATGACCCCTGAGAACACCCTGGTCTGAGAGAAAGCCTCCCCCGAGTTCCTGCCCCAATACCAGACAGCCCAGTTTCTCCTCC
This sequence comes from Corynorhinus townsendii, assembly GCA_026230045.1. Taxonomy (NCBI): domain Eukaryota; kingdom Metazoa; phylum Chordata; class Mammalia; order Chiroptera; family Vespertilionidae; genus Corynorhinus; species Corynorhinus townsendii. Next base: position 82,626,993 of record JAPDVU010000008.1, read on the forward strand.
TATGTCCCTGGATTCCCCCAAAGCTGCCACCCGGTGCTGGAGCTCAGAGGAAGCAGGACCTTGTAAGACAGTGCACAGGCTCTTTAAGAGGAACTGCTGGGTCTCCAGCAGCCTCTGTGTTACTCAGCCACAATCCTGGCTCGTTTTTACAGCCCAAAGTTAGGGGGCCTTCTCTGCCCAGCTCTGGAACCCTGGGCTGGGGGTTTGGTGTGGGGCTGGGACCCCCTGCTTCTTACAGGAGGCCTTGGCAATCTCTCCCAATTAAAAAAATGCCACAACCTGTTCAGCACCTCTGCCCCTCCTACCAGTCTTGATGTGCTTTCTTCTTTACTTCTCTAGTTGTAGGACTTCCATTCAGCCGCTTTGAATGATGACTGTTCTTTATTTTAGTTGTAATTTTGATGTGGTTGTGGGAGGTGGTGAATACTGGTGTTTACCTATGCTGCCATCTTCTCTGGTTAATATTCTTACTCAAAAGTGCTATATCTCAAAACTGATGAAACTGATAAATTCAGTATAATTCATTTTATTACATATTTTTCACTTTCCCTGCAAATTTGTATTTCTCTCTAAGATCCCAACGCAAGTAGAAGCCCAATGTGTGGAACCTGGCTGCCTGCCACTTTACTGTTTGGAACTGGGGACTGCTATTCTTTATTGACCACTCATGTGAAACCAACAGCTCTGAGCCCCAAGGAAATACTGGCACCAGTTCAGCTTGGGCCTGCACAGTCTGGAGGTGAACAGCACATTTCTGGAGGACATAGGCCACTCACTAAAACCTGGCTACCTGGAATAGCAACTCATTCACCAGGGAAAGAAGGTAATTCCTCTTGTCAGTGGTGGCAGCACAGACACGCTGCGATGTGCAGGGCTGTGATACTCCTGCAGTGGGATTCACAGCACACTTTAAACCAAGAGGTCTTTCCACTAACAGAGCAATACTGCGGACATAGCCTTTGGAGCCAGAATGTTCCCCTGTTGCCTGTGTGAATGTAGGCCAAGAATGAGAAACCTAAAGCAAGAAAATCAGCAGCCCTGGAGATCTTTTTTCTGGAAAAAGAGGTATTTTCAGAGAAAAGAGGTATTTATTTAAAAAAAAAAAAACTAGCTTTACATTTAGTTGAACTATCAAGAACTCTCTGACACAACCTTCTCTTCTCTATGCAGTAAAGGAAGTACTCAGAAAAGATGTAAGGGCATTTTTAATGTTGAGTCTTCAAATGTAGAACAAAAAAGGAGAGAGCCAGCCTTTAGGACATCTCCCAGGTGGGAGGGCATCAGGGACATACAGAAGGACTATTTCGGGAAAACACTTTGGGAAACTGGTACTTATTCAGTAGGATTTTTGATTTTTGTTTCCTTAATTTGTAATACAGATCAAGCACACCATATCCTTTGTCCTCACTTTCAAGATGAGTCTTACATTAGAACATGTAGCGACCATCTCTCGAAGCTGTCAGTTAGACAAACTTTGAGAGGCACTTTCACATGACTGAGATCAGAAGACCTCAACCTTTGTGGACACAAAGACTATCACACTCTTCACCAAAGTGTTGCGATTAATTCGCATGATGGTGGCTACTGGCCCACCATCCACTAGAGGCAGCTCTGTAATATTTTTAGCAAATCAAATATGGTCTACTGGGGACCCTGAGCTGGGTTACAAACATGTCTTGGCCACTGGATTAGTTTTCATCTGGGAGAAACAATGAAGTAGGAAAAATGCACTAGTGGGAATTCAATTAGGTGGGACTTCTTGGCGCAGAGGGTAATTAGATCTCAAATACTAACCGGGGGTCAGCCACGCCTACTGTGTGCCTCCTCATGGACAAATAGCGAACCAATGCTTCAGGGGAAGGCTCTTCACCCTCATCACTGTCCAAGTTCACTGTCCCATCCGGCTGAGGTGAAAGAAAACACAACTGAATTAGACATGAGAAACAATTAGAAATAAAAGTAAGGAAAGGAAGCAAGAACATGGGAAAGATTTCAACTGGCAACAATCAGATCGCCACTTGCCTCCACAATCTGGTTCTCTGGGTTGATCAGCTGCACCTGTGGAACGCTTATGTTCATAGTGGTACCCGCCTGCTCCGCCTGGAAAGAAGTACATTCAGACACACACATATTGTAAACACTAAAGGGAAATGATAGTCTTTCAAAGTGTTCTTTTTATTTTTAATCCTCACCGAGGATATGTATTTATTGATTTTAAGGAGAGAGGAAGAAAGAGAGAAACATGTGAGAGAGAAACATCGATTGGTTGCCGTCCATACACACCCCAGACCAGGGATCAAACCCACAACCTAGGTATGTGCCCTGACTGGACATCAACTTTTTGGATGATGCCCCAACCAACTGAGTCACCCAGCCAGGGCTCAAAGTATTCTTGATTGCTAAAGTCTATGTTTCTACCTCTGACTCTTTGGTTTCTTAGAAGCTATATTAAGAGAGGTTTTTTTTGTTGTTGTTGTTGTTGTTTTAGAAACAACAGTCTCAATGATTTGCTGCTTCTTAAAAAAACAACCACCACACACTGCAACTACTGTCTACCTCAAGTACGTGAATACCCTTCCATCCTCTCTAAGAAAGTTCCAATCTTTGCTTGATCTCTGGACTTAAGAATTCCTGAGCAGTGGCTAACCACCCTCCGTTCCCCCCGCCCCCCCCCCCAAATGTTACTTGTCTTAAATCAGGTCACAGAAATCATTGCCCACCTGGATACTGACTGGTGCTTGAAAGGCCATGGCTCGGGGCACGCTGGGAGGTACTCCAACATGCAGGGTTTTATGTCTCTTATGTCGATCACACAGCAGATGGTAGATTGCACTATAGTGATCATAGGCATCTGTACTTAATGACTACCAAGACAGAAAGGAAAAGAGTGAAATGGCATCTCAATGACCAACCTCTTTCAATAGTAACATTACAAGACCAAAGCATCTCAGTTCCAAGACCTGAAGAGGGGCAGAAGAAGAACAGGGGGGAAACAAAAAGATCCAAGTTCCTGCTGGTCGCCAGATGGGAGAGGTGAAAAGGAGGTGGGAGTAAGAAGCACAAATTGGTGGTTATAAAATAGTCAAGGAGATGCAAAGCACAGCATAGGGTAGACAGTCAACAACATGGTATAAGACGGGTATTAGACTTACTGGAGTAATCACTTTGTAAGTTATATAAATGTCTTATCTCTACATTGTACACCTATAACTAATATAATATTGTATATCAACTATAATGGAAAAATTAAAAAAGTTATTTAAATAAAAAAGACTCAAGTTCCCAAGAAGGAGAAAACATTTTAAAAGGCAGGCCAGAGGGAATATGGCTACATCTCCTTTTGTTCTCCATTCCTTTAAAGATACCTGTAGTGTCCGCTCTCTGTCCAATCCAATGTCCTCCATGGCCAATAGGACATCCTCATTTAAAACGTCTACCTGTCTTTCTTCTTTTAGTTGTCGGCATTCAGCTATTAACTGTAACATTAAAAAAAAAAAAAAGGTAAGCCATCAAACCCCAAATTAGCTATGCTAAGATGACATATCACATATGCATGTCACCACACATCAAGCTGTTTCAGACCTCAAGCTTGGGATATTTTTGGCCTCAGACAAAGCCCAAGCAATAAAGCCCCAGGGTATGTAGCTGTGAGAAGACAAGATCACCATTTTCATGAGCAACTTTGGGTACCTGGGATGGCAACAATGGTTTAAATAAAGGTATGCTACAGGAGCCACTGAGCTAGCACACTAGGACAAGAGGAAGAGATGTCCCCATGGTGGGTAAGCTGCAGAACTGTGGGCTGTACTGTCTCAAAAGCCAAGAGACGGTGACTTGGGGATAAGTAGTAGGGAACTGGTCTCACTGTTCTCCATCAGCTGCTGATTTAAAAGTCCTACTTTCACTCCTTGCTGAGTATTGCCCAATAGTTTGTTCTCAGGGCAGCCTTTTCATGTCCTGGCCTGATTATAATCTCATGCAAAAGAGGTTTCAGTAGTTCTGAGAAGAGTTCCCTAAGGCAAGTGGTGCTCACTTACCCTGTCAAAGTTGGGGTCGTTGTCCCCTAACTTCATCCACTTGTGTTTGCATATCTGCTCCATTGAGAGGCGTTTACTCGGGTCCAACACCAGCATGTGGCGGATCAAGTGCTCACATTCTGCAACAAAGAGCTTGCGTTTAATCCCGTGATGGCGGTAGCAGTGGTGCCCCCAGCAAGGCAAGGTGAGTAGGGAGATTTTCATTTTCAAGTTCCTTGCTTCTCATTTGTCTCTCTTGCTCCTTGATCCTTACCTATGTCATTGCTTACTCCAGAGGGACTGGCAAAGGCGGAAAGAGGTGGAGAAAAGAGAAATTCAAATCTGGTAGGCTGGTTAATACCTTCACTAAAAGTCTGATTAGAAAAAGTCTCAGGATAAACCATAGATTTCATTTATTTATATTATGTATGGCCCCATTTAACACAATTAATGAGGAGATGAATGTCCTTGAAAGAGATTCAGGGTAGTATAAGATCCTCAGAATAGTGAGTTCTTTCCTCCTACATGTATTGTTATGTGCACACTCATGCTCTGACTTTAGGAGACCAAATCTCTCTTCAAACTCAGGGAATTAGACTTTCCAATGGTTCAAACATGGGGGAACGGCACACACCAGATGACTCCCTAGCACACACCAGGACTCCCTGTGAGCTCTGCAATTTTCTCAATGGTGTTTCAACATTCACAGGTGCACACAACTGGACTCTGAGCTAGAGATTCATATCAACAGCTATTTCGCTCTGGGAGCTCAGACTACATAACATATTGCTCAAAGAATAATAGATTCAAAATCAAGAAACTTATATTTCTATTTCAAAACTATCCTCTAAGTTTTCTCATCTGTAAGTTGAGGGTGCTGAGGGTGGGAGTAGTGCCTGTGATAAAGGTGGGGATGGTGATGATGATGATAAAAACAGTGCTAACACTTCTGAGCACTTTACTATTATGATTTTCTCATTTAATCCTGATAGCAATCCTAGGAGGAAGGTGTTATAGCCATTCCCATTTCAGAGATGGTAAAAAGCAGGCACAGAGAAGTTAATAAACTTGTCCAGGCTCACATGGTAAGTCAGATTTCAAACCATACTGCCTCTGTACTACAGAGCTGCAGGCAGGACCCAAACTTCTGAACCATTCTTTCAACATCTTCATCCAAGATACCATCATCTCTCACTTAGACTACTGCAAAAGTTTCCTATATGGTTTTCCTGCTTCCATTCTTGCTCCATTGAGAAGCTATTTCTAAAACATAAATCTGGGCATATTACTACCTTGCCTACAATTCCCCAAACTCTTCCCATAACCCTCAGAATAAACTATGAAGTCCTGGGCCTACAGTCTTGAGCTTCCATCTCTGACCTCATCCCCTGACATCTCCCCTTGGTGCACAGAGCTCCGTCCAGCTGCACTGGCATGCTTCCTAGTCTGTGCGCATGCTTAACATACTGCACCGAAGGCCTCTGCACTTGCTGTTTCCCTTAGGTGCAATGGCTGCCCCTCTGACCTTCACATGGTTGGCTCCTTGTCATTTGGGTAAGAGCTTAAATGTCTCTTGTTCAGAAGCTCTTCCCTGGCCACCTAAACTAGGCCTCCAGTCACTACTATATCACACTAGTTCTCTTCACACTAATGACTTCTTTTGTGAAATAATCTTATTTATTTATTTACTTGTCTATTGTCGAACTCTCTCACCACAATGTAAGGTCCACGTCTTTCCTATGCTGTTTTCAGTACTAACCCTCTAATACCAACTATGGTTATTTACACCTACAGGAGCTGAATACATAGCTACTGACTATATGAACAAATAAACATGTATTGACTAACCAAAGAAGATTGTATTTGTGAAAATGCTTTTTTAACTATAAAAGTCTACAAGATATAGGTTAAAATTTTTTTCTGTTTCTATTTCATTATAACTGTCCTGAAAACAAAACTGGCCAGTGATACTAACAATAATAAACTACTGCTAATTTTAAAAGACTTTTTATATATAAGTTACTATGATTACTAACTGTATTTCATTTACTCTTCACAACTTTAAATTAGATACTATTATCAGCACCATTTATAAACGAAGAAGAAACAAGTTAACAAACTCAACATTGCAAAGTAATGGCAGAACTGGGACTTGAGAGCCATTCTTGACTTCCCTGTTAGACATCTTTACATAGATATAAATTCTGCTTGTCTATTTTTTCAGAGTGAATTAAACTCTGCAACCCCACAATTTCTGCAACATTTGGCAAACACTATTCTATATCACCATCTTGAAAGGAATACAAAGAGTAATTAAGGCAAATTGCTCTTAATTTTTAATTTAGTCTAACTTAGAAAATACAACAAAGTAAAATCCCTATATTAAAATAATTTTTAGCAGGCATTAATTTGTTCTTGCTTTGTTACTAAAAATATATTCAAAGCAATGTAGATTCTAAAGCCTGAAGTTCCTACAGTCCTAAGAAATAGAGGAAATGCTATCTACACCATTAAGCTTCTATTAAAATTATGTTTCAAAGTAGCAAGAATAGATTCCATAATTGTAGCATCTGAATAGGTTATAAACATCACCGACACACAACTTTATGGTCTGCAATTACTTGAGGAAAAACAATGTCCTTAATTTAGAAAGTTACTAAAGCTAAAGACCCCTGTGCAGGGAGAAGGCCTGGGCCTGATTCCAAATATGTGAAACTTGTTAGGGCCTCTAGGTGGTGCTCTTCCGTTTCCTTTTGGTTTTTGTGCAGCATTTCGTGCATAAAAGGTCATCACGTTGCTCCTGATTCAAAGACCAAAGCAGAATGGCGTTCAATTATATGCTTGGTTTAAAACAAATATATATATATATATATTTATATATTTATTAATCCTCACCTAAGGATATTTTTCCATTGGATTTCAGAAAGAGTGGAAGGGAGAGAGAGAGACAGAGAAAGAGAAACATTGATGAGAGAGAGACACATCGACTGGCTGCCTGCCCAGGCACCCCAATCATGGCCGGGGATTGAGCCTGCAATCAAGGTACATGCCCTTGACGGGAAGTGAACCTGGGACCCTTCAGTCCATAGGCAGATGCTCTATCCACTGAGCTAGATCGGCTACAGCTAAAACAAATTTTTAATGACAATTTCCTTCAATATAAAATAAATCAACACCACCATAATATGTCCTAATTAGAAAACATATCTAGTTCAATTGCAGGATCTTGAAACTTCCATCTAGTCATCTGTAACCACATTTTTGGTCTCAGATGCCTTGAAAAATCTCCAGAAAAATGCCAACAAGAATTTATACACAAAAATGGGAATGTAACTTTAGGCTATTCAAGGAGCCCAGGAGACACGGCACAGACTGTCTTCAGGTTTACAAGTCCCAGGTTAAGAGTCCTGGTTGCAGTAGCTATACTGAAAGACAACAGCTTTTACCTCATCTGCCCTACATAATATCCAGCATGTAAAGGGACGAAAGCTAAGCCCTTTCATATGTTGCACAGATTGGAAAATAGGACAAAATGCAGAAAGCTCGATATTTATTATCAACTCTTACTTCCTAAGTGTCATACATAGCTCATGAAATTAAATTCAAACTAGATATGAATGCACCATTCTACATAAAACATGGGAAGAGAGTGAAAACAAAGGGAATAAAATGCTCACAAACCTAACAGAATCAACCAAATGATCAACTTTTCCAGAAACCAAGAAGTACTCTATTTTAATGTCAAAAATGGCTCTAACACTTGTTCCCGCCCAAGAGGCAGCACCTTTGGTATGAATGAGGCGGAAGCCTGCTGGGCAATGCAGGAATATGCTGCTCAGCTTGTGCATGCCAGAGGGGCAGCTCACGAGAGCCCAGTGTCTCTCGCCTCCTCGGTGAAAATCACTGTGGGCTATGAAAGCTGATCCACCCAGGGCATGAGAACCAGGGGATGCGGCTCAGGCCTGCCCTGCCCTGCCTGAAGTGCTCCCAGACACCAGGACGACTGTGGAGAGAGCTGCTGTGTGTGCATTAAGAAGGCCAAGTCTTCCACTTCTTTTTTTCTTTTGACCTTGATAATAAACAACTTTCTCTAAGAGGCTGAAATATTTGGACTGAGGGGGTGAAAAATAAAGGATGGGGAAGGGGAATTAAAAACCAACTTCAAATTCTCCTAAGATACAAGTCTGTCTCCAGTGTCCAGGCTAGAAGAAGAAGTAGCATCACTTAAAGAATTCCCAGACTAAAATCGTATAATCATGCCCCTGCAGTAAGGTGCCAGGCAGTGAGGCTGATTTAGCCTGAGAAGAGGTGTAGGCAGGAGGAAGCATGCTAGCTATCTAAGCATCTGGAGGAGTTTTATAAAAGAGACGAAGTGGCCCTAGCCGGCTTGATTCAGTGGATAGAGCGTCAGCCTGTGGACTGAAGGGTCCCAGGTTCAATTCCAGTCAAGAGTATATGCCCGGGTTGTAGGCTCGATCCTCAGTAGGGGCAGGCAGGAGGCAGCTGATCAATGGTTCTCTCCCATCATTGACGTTTCTATCTCTCTCTCCCTCTCTCTTCCTCTCTGAAATCAATACAAATATAGTTTTTAAAAAAGAGACAAAGTGGATTTACACTGTGCTGCTGCTCCAGGGGCCTGAACCTGGAATAATTAGGAAGTAACAAGTTCAAATAAGGAAACGTCTTTCTAATTATTAGAGTTGATCTGAACAACTAGGCCAGGGTCCTAAGTAAGGATCTGAGTGGGCCTCCTAAGGAAGGAGAGAATGTGGTCAAGTGGGGAGGGCCACACCCAGAACACAGCTAATTGCATCCATTTCACAGACAGGTGTTCTGAGCAGGATTTCACATGAAAAACCGAGTCCAGAAACAACTGGATAGAATGAACTCCAACTATACAAACCACGTGGAAAGAGAGTGATTTATCCTGTGAAACAGCGTGCTTATTATCACTGGAAATGTTTGATCCCAGGTTGGCATTTGTCACAGAAGGCCTTCTAGCATTAGGTGAGAGGAGAACTGGGAGTCCTTCAAGATTGAAGACTTTCACTGAGCTGTCTATCCCCGGGGCCTATTATGAGACCTGAAAGGTAGCAGGCCCTTAACGTGCCAGTTAAAAGAATACAGGACTAGATGACGACTGCTACAATTCCTTCAAACAACTTCAATAATGGGAGTCTAAGAATCTGCCACTGAATAAGCATTCCCCATGCTTCAAGCTAGAAAAACCAGACAACTATCATTTCACAGGAGACTGAGATGAGGCATTCTTTTGGGAGAAAAGCCTGGATCAGATGATTCCCAAGGCTTTAGAATTCTGTTTCGTATGGAGGGTACTTCCTTCCTGATCTTTGCTGAGGCTAAATAGAACAATCTGTCAATCAGATTATCACTTGAGGAGGCAGCTGGATATGGGCATAGCTATAGCATCAAGGCTAGTAGGATACAATAAACCAAGACGTTTGGCAGGTAAGTATTCTACATAAATCCTGTGGATTTAACTGAAAGTGTTAATAATACATCTTCAGCAAGTTACGAGAGTAAGAGTGAAAGACACAGAGAAAAAAATAAAAAGAAACATAGGGAAGGAGGGAATGAAAGATTAAAAGAACAATTCTTCAAATATATTATTTAATACTTATTAATATGTATTGAACACTTATATGCTAGACAGAGTGCTAAACTTTTTTAAAAAAGATTTTTAAAGTTGACTTTTAGAGAAAGAGGAAGGGAGAACAAGGAAGGGAGAGAGAGGGAGAGGGACAGGAAGAGGGAGAGAGAGAGAGAAACATTGATGTGAGAGCAAAACATCGATGGCTGCCTCCTGTACACCCACTACCGGAGATTGAGCCCTGGGCATGTGCTCTGACTGGGAATTGAGCTGGCAACCTTTCAGTGTGTAACTTTTTAATTAATTAATTAATTTATTTAAAATATATTTTATTGATTTTTTTACAGAGAGGAAGGGAGAGGGATAGAGAGTTAGAAACATCAATGAGAGAGAAACATCGATCAGCTGCCTCCTGCACACCCCCTACTGGGGATGTACCCGCAACCAAGGTACATGCCCTTGACTGGAATCGAACCTGGAACCCTTCAGTCCACAGTCTGACGCTCTATCCACTGAGCCAAACTGGTCAGGGCTCAGTGTGAAACTTTTAAAGTTCATTTAATTTAAGCATTTACGCCCTAACTGGTTTCGCTCAATGGATAGAGCATCGGCCTGTGGACTGAAAGGTCCCAGGTTTGATTCCAGTCAAAGGCATGTACCTTGGTTGCGGGCACATCCCCAGTAGGGGGTGTGCAGGAGGCAGCTGATGAATGTTTCTCTCTCATTGATGTTTCTAACTCTCTATCCCTCTCCCTTCCTCTCTGTAAAAAATCAATAAAATATATTTTAAAAATTTAAGCATTTAAAAAGAAATTGACAGCCAGTTTGAAATGGAATTGCCAGGGCCTAGGGCAAAGAATATCCTTACATGATATTATTCTACAATCTCATTATAATCTTAGATATTTTACAATAGCATACTTTACAATTATCCCAAACAAACTTACAAACTAATTCTTTGAATGGTGGGCAGCAATTTAAAAAAAGGGACATGAAAGGATTTAATCCCTTGCAGAAGGAATTAAGGCACTGGGTAGGCACTTGAGCATCCTATATTGGCCCCTCTTGCCCTTTGTGCCAAGAGGGACCCTCTTCTCACAATCCAATTGCCCTCAGCTGTTACCTGAGCTTTCTGTTCATGCTGAGCTTGAAGCCTCGTGGGGGCTGGTACCAGGGATCTGTCTCACATCCAATTGTGTGAGCTGGGCCCTCACTGGAGAAGAAACCCGAGTTCCCCGAGATATGTGATCAGCACCAGGACCCTGCCAGCAGGCCAGGGGTTCCCAAGGCAGGTGCTGGGTGTGGAGGCCACGGGGTCATAGGCTACCAAGGAGACAGAACTGAACCTCACAGCACCCTGCTTGGCCCCGGAGGATGGCTGGTTAGCCAGAGACGGGTAAGATTCCTCAAGGAAGGAACAACCTAAGACAGGCACAGTCGCAGAGGGGCCATCAGGAGAGAACTTGGGGGGGCAACAGAAATGGGGCACAGACCCTCACCCCCCCAACATTGCAGGGGCTTGAACCCTCACCCCCTTCTAAAGGAGGTCTCCTACCCCCATGGCTGCTTCGCGCTTCCCACACCCAGCTCAGATCGGGACCCAGGCAACAGAAAGAGACCCGGCCCAGCTCACATCGAGATACAGGTGACAGACAGAGACTTGGCCCAGCTCAGATCGGGACCCAGGTAACAGACAAGAGACTTGGCCGACAGCAGTTGCCCTATATCTAAATTCAGCTGAGCATTTGGAATGCTCAGGGCCCACTCAAGAATGCAAATAATCCTTCCCACTAATATTTACAGGGTAAACTAAGATTGTTGGTAGAGTATTAAATTTGACAGTAAAATAGTAATCGAGTTTTCAGATTAATTTAAATAGGCTAATTGAAATAAGTGAATATTCAAGTACTGGACAAAAAGCTATTCTTAAAGTAATAACTAAAATTTCTATTGGTAGTTCATCTCATGGTAAAATTCCTGAATATGCAATGAACCTAAAGCAGTCATATGTGTGGGGGGAAAAAAAAAAATTTTTTTTAATTTAAAGTTATGAAGACTGCATTATAAAATTTACAAAAACCTCCATTAAAAAAAAAAGGGGGGGATAGTAGGGCAATATCATGTAAGGAAAAATATCCTATAAGTAAATTACATCTAGAAAATTTTTACTTTACCAAATTAAGGTTCATTTGCAATGCTAACAGCAAGACGGCCATTAAAAACACACATGGTGTCTAAATAAGACAAAGGAAAATCGTTTGAACAAAAATAAAAAGGATCCCAAATCAATTATATAGAAAAGATTCCTTTATTAACTTGTGGTCGAGAATATATTTGTATATTTTCAGAAAACAACCTCAAGACCAGATGGATTCCTGCAACAGAGAGGAATTGACAGGAGTGCTCCAACCACGAAGTCAAGAGGAAAAAACAGTCCAGAGATGGAAGACGCTGACAACGCCTTGCCATGGGAGCAGTCAGCAGCTGTGCACCGCTGCAGGTTGCCTAGGACCAAACCAGAGAGGGTCGGACCTGCATTGCCACCATGTGCCCACCATCCAGATATCAATGCTGACATGTACACATAAGGAACTGTTGGACATTGAAATTGGGACTCAAACATTTTTTTTGTTTTGTCTTGTTTTGTTATTATATGTTTATTTCCAGTCTGCAAAGGCAAAACTTTTTAAAGGAAAAAAATGGTGGGAAAAAGATACAGAGGGCAAAGAAGCATTGAACAGACTGTCAAACTACATTGGGAAGACAGGGGTGGTTGGGCGAGGAGGGCTGTAAGAGACCAACCGAAGGACTTGTACGCATGCATATAAGCACAACCAACGGATATAAGACACTGGGGCGGGGGGGCAGGGTGGGCAGGTGAAGGCATGTCCTGGGGGGTAGGGGAGGTTGGCGGGAGATCAAGGGGGTAAAAAAAAAGGAGACATATGTACTACTATTTGTAATACTTAAAACAATAAAAATAAAATAAAATTTAAAAAAATAAATAAATAAAAAAATAAAAAAATAAAAAAAATAAAATAAAAATTTAAGCATTTACTTCATACACCAACTCCTATAATTCATTATATCAATTTTATAGAAAAATAAACTTGAAATCAGAGAAGTGAAGAAACTTGACCAGGATATAAATTCTGGTCAGTCTTATGAGTTCTTAACCCAGCTAATGCCTAAAATAAGTTAATTATTGATGTTTTAAGTAGTAGCCAGCATCCTATATAATAAAACCCTAATATGCAAATCAACTGACCAGCAGAACGACCGGTCGCTATGACGCACACTGACCACCGGGGGGGCAGATGCTCAATGCAAGAGCTGCCCCCAGCCCGCAGGTCCCAGGCCAGCCAAGATGGGTGACAGCAGGGGCCTCCCAATCACCCTGCTGGTCACTCCACAGATTGGCCTGATCACCAGCCAGGCCTAGGGACCCTACCCATGCATCCTCAAGTATCTTAGTAAGAACAAATTAAATCAATTTCATTCCTCTTCTGACAGATTAAATGCCATGTAATCTCCACAGGTTTTATCATGGTAGACTCACCTACAAGCCAAATTAATAAAAAATGGGCTCTATGCAAATTCATAGCAGAGTATGAACTAGCTGGAAAAGATGTTAAGAGAAGATGGCAAGATGGACTAAGATAGACAGAGAAGGCAGGACCACAATGGGGAGAACTAAATGCACTACAAAAGAGAGCACTTCGCTTCATACTCGGCTTGTTGCATGGTAAGGAAGACTGTTATGGAAGGCTGAAAACAGGCTTCCCCAATCGAGGAATCACAGATAAAGGGAAGGGCTAAGTGAAAATTCCAGGAAGTGGGTCATCAGAATCTTCAGGCTGATCCTATAATGGAGGGAATGCCAACTGTCCCTTAAGCCCTTCATGTGATTGCAAAGTATGGGACACAGCAAAGCAGTCATTTCCAGCTCTATGGGCAGAGGAGTGGTCTGAAAGAAGTGGAGTCACAGCTTCTTTCTGACCATATAAAACTGCTAGGGAACCAGAAGACATCTCTGGCCAGGCGACACGGGAAGAATGCTAGCAAGAAGCAATCAGCCAGGTTTCTCACAGGTGCTTGGAGGAAAGTGTACTCATTCTAATAAATACTAAGTGTTCAAAGGTAATTCCAAACACTTAGCCCAAGAGTTGTTTATTTTCAATAATTTTAACCAACTTCTTAATAATGTTTAATTCTCCAGAGCAATTCAAATTTCAAAGAGGGCTCTATTTTTCTCAAATCTCAAAATCCAAAAAGAAAACAAAAGTAAACTGGCTATTAAATCTCTAAAACATGTTTCCCTGGAAAATGAGTAATTAAAAAAAAAGATGAATGGAGCTAAAGTCTTAGACTTTGCAGAACAAGGACACTGTGTGATAAACTGCTTGAATCTCTTATCCATTCATTTTATCCAGCTCAAGTACCAGTCTGAGGAGAACTGATACTAGTATAGCAGACACACAGAACAAGACTGATACATGGTTGCAATGATGCAGCAACATAGCTTTGGTAAGAGTGTACGCATTTCCTTTATATGTTCTAGAATTACAAATGTTTGTGAACCAGAGTTCCTCTTAAATGCTATCTGCCTTTTCCAAAAAGAAAAACCATGCACAAAACATTCTGTTTTTCTTAATAAAAAGAAAATAAAGTTTGTTATAATGGTCAGATCCTGTCATAACATGGTTAAAATAGTGTGACTATTTTGTCATGATCCCTATATAAAAAATGAAAAAGTAAATCAATAAGAAATGTGCTCTGACTGGGAATCGAACTGGCAAGATACCTTCTTTTGGTAAGAAGCTGGCCAGAGTTAGAATCCTCACTCTGCTGTGGACTAAGCTCTTGAAATGACATTTTTAATATGCCCAAGGAAACCCTGTCATTTGTCAGCTGTCAGCTGAGGTCAAACCTATTTTACACAGTGACTATTTTAAAACCTAAACAACACAGACCAATGGTCTTGAAATAAGACATTTCTGTCTATAAATAACACACACTGAATGTACTATCCTATAGATGAATTCAGAGATTGCATAAATATTAAATACAAAAATATACAAAATACCAGGTTTTTTTTCATTGTTGTTAACAATAAAAATTTTGTTATATTGGATATTGTTAGAACAATGGTGTTGTGGGGATTGGTTGATTTTTACTCTATGAATTAAATTTGATACATGACGGACACACTAGAACTATATTAAGCATTTCTAACTTGCAAGTTAAGGGACTTTATTTGCAGTAATAGTCAATACTACAGCTTCACCTAAACTAAGAAAATACACAATCTGGGAATTAATTGTAATGGAACTTAATCCATAATAGTGCTGATTATAGTAAGATGTGACTCATAAAATAAGCACATCTAACTGTATCAGTTCCTCTAACACAATGGCACTGAGCAATAAAATGCCTTATTTTGAAACCTTTTGCTTTCAGTTCTTTTGGGGAAAGAATGGGAGTCCCAGGACTGAAGTACTCAGTAAAATTCCTAGAAGGATAATTAGCGAGAGATTAGACAAGAAAGTGGAGATTTCTTGATTTAAATACAAATCCCAAGACCACCATTTCCTGCAAATTGTTATCAGAATATTCTGGAATAGAAATAGAATTCCTTATAACTACATCCTATGAGCCATTTTCTGTGGATGAACAGAAGCCAAAGGGAGATGGCGTGGCACAACTTAGCAAATGAAGATGGAGCTGCTAAGAAAAGCTTCTATTAGGAATCAATAAACAGGCTGAGAGGCTTGGTCTTAGGTTTTCACAGTGTATCAACCTGAGACAGACTGAGGAGAAAACAAATGTTTGACTCATGTATCTCAATTTATTAGAAAATAACACCTATTTCTTGAACTTTCCTAATTTTTAACAGTTTTTCTAGGTGGCTGTAATGTTGTCAGAATTACGACCCAAAGTTAGGAGATGCTGGCTGAAATGCTGGTGCTGTCAATATCTACCTCTAGCACTGAGCCACACTGTTACACCACAGGCTTTCCAATTTGCAGTTCACATTTTTTAAATAAAAGCTTGTTGCTTATACTATCATAGCATTATTCAAATATATTTTTAAGTCCTAATTTCAAATGAACAAAATTCTGGCTCAGTTTTACTAGATACTAATTTTTTTCAACAAATAATCCAGAAAAAAGCCGGGAAGAGGAAAGCTGCTCGCCTGTGTCCGTGGTTTCTTGGAGGCTGTGTCTGATGCCAAAACAGCTGGGACCCAGCTGTCTGCGCTTATGAGTGGGATGGTGAGTGGCTATGCCACCCTCACCCCGGTGAATTGCCAGCATACCTACCCCTGCAGGAGATAAACTGCATTCCGCTTAGTCTACAAGACTGAGAGGAGTTGGAGTGATTTGAAGTTGACTCGCTGTAAAGGTTTAGTGAAGTCAAAATGTCTCAAAAAATCTATGGTGGTTCAGTGATGGAGATGCAAGGAGACGCTATGACACGAACCATTTGGAAGTTGATTAAAGAAAAACTCATTTCTCCTTGTGGAACAGGACCTGCACAGCTATGATTCAGGCAGAGAGTCGTGATGCCACCAAGACCAGGTCACCAAGGGTGCCGCAGAAGCTGCAGTGTATAACGCTGGTGTCCAGTGTGGCACCATCACCCCTGATGAGAAGAGGGTTGAAGAGTGCAAGCTGAAATAGATGTGGAAGTCACCAAATGGTACCATCTGGAATATTCTGGGAATGTTTTCAGGGAAGCTATTATCTGCAAAAATATCCCCCTGGCTTGTGAGCGGATGGTAAAATCCATCATCATAGGCCATCATGCATATGGGGATCAGTACAGAGCAACTAATTTTGTTGTTCCGGGGCCTGCAAAAGTAGAGATAACCTACACAACAAGCGATGGATCCCCCCCAAAACATACCTGGTACATAACTTTGAAGAGGGGGGTGATGTTGCCATGGGAATGTACAATCAAGATAAGCCAATCCAAGAGTTCGCACACAGTTCTTTCCAGATGGCTCTAAGAGTGGGCCTTCGTAGCTGAGCACCAAAAACACTATTCTGAAGAAATATGATGGGCGTTTTAAAGACATCTTTCAGGAAATCTATGACAAGCAGTACAAATCGCAGTGTGAGGCTACATGGGGGCCCAAGCTATGAAGTCGGAGAGAGGCTTCATCGGGGCCTATAAAAACTACGATGGTGCCATATAGTCCGATTCTGTGGCCCAAGGTTATGGCTCTCTTGGCATGAAGACTAGCATGCTGATTTGTTCAGATGGCAAGATGGCAGAAGCAGAGGCTGCCCATGGGACTGTAGCACGTCACTTCCGCATGTAACCAGAAGGGACAGGAGACATCTACCAATCCCATTGCTCCCATTTCTGCCCACGAGCTAAGCTTGATAACAGCAAAGAGCTCAGCTTCTTTGCAAAGATGTCTGTATCGAGACCATCGAGGCCAGCTTCACGGCCAAGGACTTGGCTGCATTAAAGGTTTACCCAACGTTCTGACTCCTTGAATATGTTTCAGTTTGTGGACAAACTCAGAGAAAACTTGGAAGATAAAACTAGCTCAGGCCGAACTTTAAAGTCACTCCTTGGCTTAAGAGGACAAGTGTGTTTTGGTAACTAGGTCCACTGGTTTACATTTTTCTGTTTAACACTCAAGGGAAGGGCAAAAATCAATTTGTTTTTAAGAAGTCAAGAGGTTATCTTTTCTGTAAATTTACAATCTTTTTCTTATACATACAGTTCTGCTACTCCAAGAATGTGGCAGGGACTTTTTAAATTTAAATTATATTTTCCACTAGTAGCTTAGGAATTACTTTAGTGCTGATTTGTATCCTGTCATTTTTGCTCATGTTCCAATATAAATGACCAAAATGAAGAGTACTTGAAGGGTAAACTATAGCCACAGTTTTGGTCCCTGAAATTGTGTAAGGCAGAAATTCACTTCCTTCCCTACTTTCCGTGGCCTGGGCTCTGGGTGCTGTTGGTATAACAGGTGTCTCATCCTGTGAAGTCCAGCTGCACCTTAAACTTGCACAAGGATTGAAATGAAGAGTGTGGGTGTGACTAAAACGTGTTAAAGACACAGTAGTCCCTTGTGTAAAGAGCTCTAACGGAATGTTTCGAAATGTTAAATGTGTCTGAGGCCACTAGAGAGCTTGGGCCCAGAAATATTCCCTGGGACTTGTCCTGGGCTTGTCTCCTCCTCTGGGCCTGTGGGCCTATGTGTTATGCTGCCCCAAACACACATTTTATTTAAGTGCAATAATACGAGCTGCACCTTTTTTTGGATTTCTGGCCTGTTTTATTTCCTTTATATAAATGTGATTTTCCAGAAGTTAATTTTAAACACTATTCTAGTCTGTTCTTCATCTGTACTATTACTTTTAAGTAAAATTAAGTGCTAATGACTGAAAAGAAAAGGAATAATCCAGCTGTAGATGGACAAAATGTCTATTCCAAGACTCTTTTGATAATTGGAATAACTTGGCAGGTGTGTATTTATTGAGAATTAAATTATAATCAAAGAAAGATAGTTTCTAAAGCCAGACTACCAGGATTCAAATCTCAGCTCTGCCAATGTTCTTGTCTATCAGATCACAAGAGCAGCCTACCTCATAGGGTTGTTTTGGATATTAAGTAAGTTAATGCAACAGTTCTCTACGAAGTGTTCAATGAATGTGAGCTATTGCCCAAATCTCTGGAGTCCTTCCACTCAGAACTTCTTCCTTTTCTCTATTTTCCTCTATAAGGTAGGAGATACTTTGCTTGAAATGGGTAATAATAAATAGGGCAGCACCAGTATTTACCCACTGGTTTTCTATTATTTAAGGTAAAATCATAGAGCTGGTCAGGGGAGGCCTGCTTACCTCTGACCTACATAGATCCAGCCTCTTTGCTGACATCGTTTGTGATTTCTGCATTCGCTGACATGAAAGCACCACAAAGATTTTCTCCTGCAGTATAGTATGCCTCAGAAAGGAATGAGAGAAATGCTTTGAGGACTCTGAGCCTCTTAGTAGAAGGAGATTGGTGGGTGAGCTGCTTTAATCTCCTGTCCCACTTCCTCTAAACAAAATGCTTTTAGCCAGGCAATATACTTCAAGGTTCTCAATGAGTAAGCCAATCAGGGCCCAGTTGTCCAAGTCTAAGTAGAATATTTTGGCAGGAGCAGCAAAGCACAGTCTCCATCAGAAGCATCTCTAAGTCTGGGCCTTCCATTCCCAGTGATAAAGTGCTGTGCAGTATTACAATTCATTAAGTCACAATGAAGTCTAGTCAATAAGGACTCAAAAATATTGTCCCGTGAGAGATCTCTATGTGCTCACTGTCATTGCAGTTTTTTTTCACTGTAAATTAATTTTCCTTCAGTTAAATAAATGACTGATCTTACTATATTTGCTACCAGTATGATGGTGAATAAGAGAAAGTAGGCTTTAAGAAGTAGGCCTTCATTCGTTTTTAAAAATATATTAGGAATGAATAAGTCTGGTACTCAAAAAAATGCAAGTTATTGGCTTTCCTCAGTGGGAGGGGACAGAGAAAGCATCTGCTACCACATAGGAGGGCCCCTCTCATCTTCAGCAACAGCTCAATCAACAGCAAATTCCAGCTCTTACTCCTTCTGTATTCAGGCTGAATACTTTCTGGGATGCTCTGAGAAATTTAATCCAAAAACACTAGTCAAGTAAAATACATTTATAGTAGATCAAAAAGAAAGTCTATCGTAGATCAAAACCTTTTTAAAACTAGAAGTCATGCCCACCATCCAGCTATCAATGCTGACATGTACACATAAGGAACTGTTGGACATTGAAATTGGGACTCAAACATTTTTTTGTTTTGTCTAGTTTTGTTATTATATGTTTATTTCTAGTCTGCAAAGGCAAAACTTTTTAAAGGAAAGAAATGGTGGGAAAAAGATACAGAGGCAAAGAAGCATTGAACAGACTGTCAAACTACATTGGGAAGACAGGGGAGGTTGGGCGAGGAGGGCTGTAAGAGACCAACCGAAGGACTTGTACGCTTGCATATAAGCACAACCAACGGATATAAGACACTGGGGCGGGGGGGCAGGGTGGGCAGGTGAAGGCATGTCCTGGGGGGTAGGAGAGGTCGGGGGGAGATCAAGGGGGAAAAAAAAGGAGACATATGTACTACTATTTGTAATACTTAAAACAATAAAAATAAAGTAAAATTTAAAAAAAAAAAAAAAACTAGAAGTCACTTGACCTGATCATTTACATACCACATACACAACAAATGCACATAAAACCAATTAATAATTCAGATAATCAGTGAGCCATCTAACTCTTTAATAATAAACCACTGGGGTCTGGTGTAAACGTCTATAGGTAATTGATGATGATGCAGTTTGTCATTAAAAAATATTTACTGCTTCTTTTTTCTGCTTTGTTGCTCAAGCTGTGACATCTCATTTCATCTTCTACCCTGGACTGGAGCTTTGCATCCTCAGCTCCTGAGTTCTCCGGCCTCTGGACTCTGAATCACACTACTGACTTCCCTGGGTCTCCGGCTTACAGGAGAGAGAGAACTACATAACCAGACACCCGGAGAAGAGAGACCAGGGGGAGACAAAGAAACAGCCCGCATATGAAAGAAAAGAAGGCATCACCAGAAAAGGAAGTAAACGAAATGGAGGCAAACAACCTGCCAGAGAAAGAATTCAGAGAAATGGTCATAAGGCGGCTGAAAAGAATGGAAGACAAATTTGACAATATGAGTAAGAACCAAGAGGAAATAAAGAAGAATCAAGAAGAAATGAAAAATGACATTGCTGCTATAAAGAACTCAATAGAAAGCATCAAGAGTAGACTAGAAGAAGCAGAGGACCGCATCAGTGAGCTAGAAGACAAGGTAGAAAGAAATACCCAAGTAGAGAAGTTTCTAGGAAAAAAAAAAACTTAAAAAGCAAGAGGAGAGCCTAAGGGAACTTTGGGACAACACGAAACAAAACAACATCTGCATAATAGGGGTTCCAGAAGGAGAGGAAACTGAGCAAGGAACAGAAAACCTGTTTGAAGAAATAATGACAGAAAACGTCCCTGATATAGAGAAGAAAAAAACCCACACAAATCCAAGAAGCTCACAGAGTCCCAAGCAAAATGAACCCCAAAAGACCAACACCAAGGCACATTATAATTAAATTGGCAAACACCAACAAGTAAGAATCTTAAAAGCAGCCAGAGAGAGACAGAAAGTCACCTACAAAGGAACCCCCACCAGACTAGCAACTGATTTCTCAACAGAAACTGATTTCTCAACAGAAACTCACCAGGCCAGAAGGGAATGGAATGAAATATACAAAGTCATGCAAAGGAAGGGTCTGAATCCAAGAATACTGTACCCAGCAAGGCTAACAATCAAAACTGTAGGTGAAATCAGGAGCTTCACAGACAAAAAAGGACTAAGGAAATTTATTACCACCAAACCAGTAATGCAAGAAATGCTAAAAGGTCTGCTATAAAAAAAAAAAGAAAGAAATAGGAAGCGAAGAAGGAACACAGGGGTAAAGAATAAAAATGGCAACAAATAAGTACCTATCAATAATAACTTTAAATGTAAACAGAGTAAATGCCCCAGTCAAAAGACATAGGGTAACGGATTGGATAAGAAAACATGACCCATATATCTGCTGTCTACAAGAAACCCACCTCAGAAAAAAAGACGCAAACAGACTGAGGGTGAAGGGATGGAAAAAGGTTTTTCAGGCGAATGGAAATGAAAAAAAAGCTGGGGTAGCAACACTTATATCTGACAAATTAGATCTCAAAGTGAAGGACATAACAAGAGATAAGGAAGGCCACTTATCTTCTTGTTGAAGGCAACCCAACAAGAAGAAATAACTCTGGTAAACATATACGCACTTAATACAGGAGCACCCAAATACATAAAAAACCTCCTGGAGGATATCAAAGGAGAGATTGACAGCAATACAATCATAGTAGGAGACTTTAATACCCCACTATCACCATTGGACAAATCCTCTAAATAAAAAATCAGCAAAGAAACATCAACCCTAAATGACTCACTAGGCCAGATGGAATTAATTGACATCTTCAGAACATTTCACCCCAAAGCCACAGAATATACATTCTTCTCAAGTGCACATGGGTCATTTTCAAAGATAGACCATATATTGGGACATAGGCAAAGTCTCTTCAAATTCAAGAAGATAGAAATCATATCAAGCATCTTCTCAGATAAAACTGGAAATCAACTACAATAAAAACAATCCAAAAAAAAATCAAACACATGGAGACTAAACAGCATGCTATTAAACAATGACTGGGTTACCAGAGAGATCAAGGAAGAAATAAAAAACATCATGGCAACAAATGACAATGAAAACACAACAATCCAAAATCTATGAGACACAGCGAAAGCAGTCTTGAGAGGGAAGTTCATAGCTCTACAGGCCTACCTCAAAAAACAAGAAACAATGGTAATAAATTACCTAACCCTACAACTCAAAGAGTTAGAAAGAGAGCAACAAGAAAAGCCCAGTGTAAGCAGAGGAAGGAAATAATAAAGATCAGAGCAGGGATAAACGACATTGACACCAAAAAATCAATAAAGAAGATCAACAAAACCAAGAGCTGGTTCTTTGAAAGGATAAACAAGATTGATGAACCTCTAGCCAGGCTCACAAAGAAGCAAAGAGAGAGGACGCAAATAAACAAAATCAGAAATGAAAGAGGTGAAATAACAACAGACTCCACTGAAATACAAAGGATTGTTAAAAAATACTATGAAGAACTCTATTCCAACAAACTGGACAACCTGGAGGAAATGGACATATTCCTAGAAAAATATAACCTTCCAAAACTCAATCAGGAAGACTCTAAACATCTCAATAGGCCAGTAACTATGGAAGAAATTTAAGCAGTCATCAAAAAGCTTCCAGCAAACAAAAGCCCAGGGCCATTTGGCTTCACAGGGGAGTTTTACCAAACATCCAAGGAAGAACTAAAACCTATCCTCCTCAGACTATTTCAAAAAATTCAAGAGGAAGGAACACTTCCAAGTTCCTTCTATGAAGCCAGCATCAACCTAATACCAAAACCAGATAAAGACAACACAATGAAAGAGAATTACAGGCCAATATCCCTTATGAACATAGATGCCAAAATCCTCAACAAAATTCTAGCAAATCGGATCCAGCACTACATCAGAAAGATCATACACTATGACCAAGTAGGATTTATCCCAGGAATGCAAGGATGGTACAATATCCGCAAATCAATAAACATGATACATCACATAAACAAATTGAGAGATAAAAATCACAGTCATATCAATTGATGCAGAAAAAGCATTTGACAAAATCCAACACCCTTTCTTGATAAAAACTCTCAACAAGGTGGGAATAGAAGGATCATACCTCATCATAATAAAAGCTATATATGATAAACCCACAGCTAACATCATACTCAATGGGCAAAAACTAAAACCATTTCCCCTAAGAACAGGAACAAGACAGGGATGCCCACTCTCACCACTCCTGTTTGACATAGTACTGGAAGTATTAGCCATTGCAATTAGACAAGAAGAAGAAATAAAAGGCATCCAAATTGGAAAAGAAGAAGTAAAGCTGTCCTTATTTGTAGATGACATGATATTGTACATAAAAACCCCGAAAGACTCCAGCAAAAAACTAATAAGACTTAATAAATGAATTTGGCAATGTAGCAGGATACAAAATTAACACCAAGAAATCTATGGCATTTCTATATGCCAATAGTGAACTTACAGAAAGAGAGACTAAAAAAGCAATCCCATTTACCATCGCGCCAAAAAAATTAAGATACCTAGGAATAAACTTAACTAAGGAGGTAAAAGAACTGTACTCGGAAAACTACAGGACACTGAAAAAAGAGATAGAGGAAGACGTAAACAGA
Source organism: Corynorhinus townsendii (assembly GCA_026230045.1). NCBI lineage: Eukaryota > Metazoa > Chordata > Mammalia > Chiroptera > Vespertilionidae > Corynorhinus > Corynorhinus townsendii. Next base: position 82,650,539 of record JAPDVU010000008.1, read on the forward strand.
TGGAAGAACATACCATGTTCATGGATTGGGAGAATCAACATCATTAAAATGTCCATACTACCCAAAGCAATCTATAGATTCAATGCAGTCCTCATTAAAATACCAATGGCATATTTCACAGACCTAGAAAAAACTCTCTAAAAATTCATCTGGAATAAAAAAAGACCCCGAATAGCCACAGCAATCCTAAGAAAGAACAAAGTAGGTGGGATCTCAATACCAGATTTCAAGCTGTATTACAAAGCCACTGTTCTCAAAACAGCCTGGTACTGGCACAAAAACAGACATATAGATCAATGGAATAGAATAGAGAACCCAGAAATTTACCCAAATCACTACACTCAATTAATATTTAACAAAGGAGGCATGAACATACAATGGAGTCAAGACGGTCTCTTCAATAAATGGTGTTGGGAAAATTGGACAGATACATGCAAAAAAATGAAACTAGACCACCAACTTACACCATACACAAAAACAAACTCAAAATGGATCAAGGACTTAAACATAAGATGGGAAACCATAAAAATACTAGAGGAATCCACAGGCAGAAAAATCTCTAACATATGCCGAAGCAATTTCTTCACTGATACTGCTCCTAGGGCAATGGAAACTAAAGAGAAAATAAACAAATGGGACTACATAAAAATAAAAAGCTTTTGCACAGCAAAGGAGACCATCAATAAAACAACAAGAACACCCACTGCATGGGAGAACATATTTGCCAATGATATCAACAATAAGGGTTTAATCTCCAACATTTTCAGGGAACTCATGCAGCTTAACAAAAAGAAGATAAACAACCAATCAAAAAATGGGCAACAGATCTAAATAGACACTTTACAAAAGAAGACAGAAGGAAGGCCAAGAAACATATGAAAACCTGCTCAAAGTCACTAATCATCTGAGAGATGCAAATTAAAACAACAATGCAGTACCATCTCACACCTGTCAGAATGGCTATTATCAACAAATCAACAAATGACAAGTGCTGGCGAGGATGCGGAGAAAAAGGAACCCTTGGGCACTGCTGGTGGGATTGCAGACTGGTGCAGTCACTGTGGAGAACAGTATGGAGTTTCCTCAAAAAAATAAAAATGAAACTCCCATTTGACCCAGTGATCCCACTGCTAGGAATATATCCCAAGAAACTAGAGACACCAATCAGAAAGGATATATACACCCCTATGTTCATTGCAGCACAATTCACCATACTAAGATTTGGAAACAGCCTAAGTGCCCATCAGCAGATGAGTGGATTAAAAAACTATGGTCCATCTACACAATGGAATACTACGCTGAGCTGAAAAAGGAGTTCTTTCCATTTGCAACAACGTGGATGGAGATGGAGAGCATTATGCTAGCTAAGTGAAATAAGCCAGGCAGAGAAAGATAAATATCACATGATCTCACTCATTTGTGGAATATAATGAACAACATAAACTGATGAACAAAAATAGATCCAGAGACAGAGAAAATCAATCAGAACGTCAAACCTCAGGGAAGGTAGGGGAGGGTGGGAATAAGGGGGAGAGATCAACCAAAGGACTTATATGCATGCATGTAAGCCTAATCAGTGGACACAGACAACAGGGGGATGGGGGCATGAATGGGAGGTGGGGGGTAATGGGGGAATAAGGACACATATGTAATACCTTAATCAATAAAGAAATTAAAGAAATATATATTTACTGAATGTTTATACTACACCAGGCACTGTTGGGTTTATGGAAGATGATGTGTGAAACACAGTTCTGATGTAAAGGAGTGACATTTTTCTTAACTATAAAACTAGGTGGTTTAAAGTCAATCCAGCCTTGAGTAAGTCCTCTTTGAAATTTATAGCATCAACATTCCAGTGCATTCTTTGGCATATGTCAGGATGCCCATGAAGGGAAGCTTGTATCAAACAAAGAAGAACCAGGCATAGAGATACCCACTAAGTATGAGGGTACTTCATTCCATACATCACTGACAATAAAGAGACGCTTAAAATTCTTGAACTAACTATGTCCATTTGTACTGCGTGGCCTCCTACACAGCTGTAGAGACTCTGGAATTCAACTTGCTAGAAGAAGCTAGACTCTGGGGCCTTCCCCACATTGCCTCCCAAATGATAACTTAGAAAATGATACCACCTCTGCTGAAGTTTCTATATTCTATTGGCAGAAAAATAGGTCAACTCAGCTCAAGTCTGTGACAACAACCTAAGAAAGAAAACGGTCTTGTTCTTTGGTACATTCTTCCTCTACACGACCTCCTGTAGTGCAGGGACAGTGGGCTACAGGCTCCACCCAAAGAATGGCCTCCAGGTCTAGTGAAGGGCAACTGGGCCCCAAAACTACAAGTGTTTACAGAAAGGAAAGACTCGGTTTCCTTCATCTGAACCTGAAACTTTATGTATAGGATGTCTAAGCTAAGAAAAGACTAAACCACCTTATAAATCCATTTTCTCCCAGGCCTCATCCCCGAGAAAGCATTGTCTGGTGGCCTTTGGGATTGAGGCAAGGCTGAGCACTGGGATATCCTTGAGGGCAGAAGAGATCAGACTGGTAACACAGCATCATCTACTCACTTCCTAGACTGGGTTGTTTCTCATTTTCTGTACTTAATTTTACAAAAATTTTTATTCCAACTTAAGGAATTACTTGTCTGGGATTAAAAAATGGCCACATTTAGGATAATTATGTTGGTGTTCTCTGAGTTTTTAAAATTTCATGTTAAGTTGGATCATATTACAAATATTCTTTCTAAGTAGTTAAATGCAACAGAGTTTATTTCTAAGCACTAACAGCCAATGTGGTTGGCAGCATGGTTAGTTATTTGGCCAGCACTCACAACCTGAAGCCAGCTCTAGTGAGGCTCGAGTAAACACCTGCCATGGTGCCAAGGTGGGGGAGGGTAGGGGTCACGCCGCTCACAGGGGACCCTGAGGACGCTGGGAAGCAGAGGAAGGCTGCCCATCTTGTCCTTCCTACTGCACTGTGATGAAAGTAGGGCACCCACAGAAATGAGTGCTGACTTAACCATTTATTACTGTGGCTTTATCAAGTAAACTGACTTCTTTAAACATCAGCTTCTTAAACTTCAATGGCAAAATGATAAAATAGGTGTCAATGCCAATTCCATAGTACAGTTATAATAGTTCAAATTAAACCAGGTATAGGAAATACTGTGTAAATTCTAAAGCCATACAGAAATGTTATTAATATTATTATTTGAATACAAGTGTACACTCTGGAGGGGTTTTAGTAGTTAGCATTTTAACAAACCTAATCATTTAACACATATTTTGTCCTAAGCCCTGGGTATACAGCACTGAACAAAACCAAAGTTGTATTACCGTCAGGAGACAGTGGAAATGGGGTGTGGGGACACATAAATCAATAATGCCAGATGGTGGGAAGTGCTATGAAAAAATAAAGTCGAGAGATGGGAAAGGGTGATGGGGCAGTTAGGAAAGGCCTCTGTAAAGGGACACCTAACCGGAAACCTCAGGTGAGATAAGTAGGCCAGCCGTGCAAATATTTGAGAGAACAGGAGTGTGTGTGCTGGACAGGGAGGCCTGTGTGGGTGGAGCTCAGAACCCAAGATGAAGAGCAGCAGGCAATGAGTTTAAGGGTTAGGAGGGTAATAGGGAGATCACAGTTGTGCCTTGTAGGCTATAATGACCACGACTATTTGAATTTTATTCTAAGTGTAAATGAAAGCCCCTGGAGGTTTAAAACCGGTTCCATTTACTATCTACTTACCACTTACTGAATCCTACCCCATGCCAGACACTGGACTAGGCTCTAGACAACTATGAAAAAACCACACTTCATTTTACGTTCTCTAAGCTCACAGTCTAGAGAAAATAAGGAAGATATATAATGAAAGAAGTAATACAATAAAAAGCTTGCTAAGTCCCATGATAAAGGTCCAGAGACCCAAAGAATGGTAGAAATGATCTAGATTTATTTCTATCACATCTAATTCTCATTCTAGAATACATGGGTGGATGGGGTGGTGGGGTGGGGTGTGGGAGGGAACCAGAAGGAAATTAGGGTGACTAGATGTAGAATGGGAGTTAGACTAAAGAGACAGATAGGAGCCAGATCATAAAGGCATTTCTCTGCCATTGTTTTTTAAAACAGCAATCATGAGGTCAACTTAGTAAGTTATAATCAGCATTTCTAATGTAACAGAATAATATATATACTGTACATAGTAAAGGCAAATTTTGCTTTGTAAAAAACCTTTTTTTCTACTGTGGACATGTGTGAATGGGAGGGAGCCTTAGCTCAGAGTATAAAACGTAGTTTTCACTGTGGTGACGATAAAAAGTTTGAGAGTTAGCACTCTAGTTGCTGTAACAAGTAAACTTCAGCCTAAAGGCAGTGATAAACCACTGACAAAGTGAAGCTAGAAAGGGCATGATCAGGTGTGTGTGTGTGTGGCTTTATTTTTCATGCTTTGCAAAGATTACTCACACAGCAGTGTGGAGATCAAATGAGAGAGGGGCAAAACTGCAGCCATGAATCCATTTATTGGCAACAACTGAATCTAGGCAAGGGCCACAGAAGTTGCTATCGGAACGGAAGGTTGGATCTATAGGATTTGGTTATACTAGGTTGGCAATGGCGGTGATGAGAGAGGAGAAATCAAGGCTAGTTTTTGCCTTCATCTGATGGTGATGCCATTCACTAAATTAGGGAACACAGAATAGAGAAATTTGAGGGACAGGGGGAGTTAAATTCCATTTTGAAAATGTTTCCATTGCCCTAGCTGGTTTGGCTCAGTAGATACAGTGTGGCCCTCCAACTGAAGGGTCCTGGGTTCAATTACAGTAAAGGGCACATAACTCAGTTGCAGGCTCACTCTCCACCCCTATGGGAGGCAACCAATTGATGTGTCTCTCTCACATCGATGTTTCTCTCTCTGTATCTCTTTCCCTCCCTCTACTCTCTCTAAAAATCAATGAGAAAATATCCTTGGGTGAGGATGAACAACAACAAAAGAACAAAAATAATTCCATGGATGTGAACTGGAGGCATAAAAGTGACACTAATCACAGCAGCAACTAATTAGATACATAGCCCTTCGTCCTGTAGGAGAGGCCGGAGCCAGAGAGCTGACTGCGCACTATTTGGAGACTGAACATCCATCCCAGAGATCTCTGCGGCCATGGCATTATGACGGATCAGAAAGGTGATCAAAGAAGGGAAGCGTTAAAGGATGAACGGAGAATGAGGAATCTGGAGAGAAGACTGAGAAGGTGCACCCAGAGAGACAGGAGGAAAGTGGAGAGCATGGTGTCTAAGTAGCAACAAGAAAAAAGGTGTTTCAAAAGTAAAGAGTGACTCAACGATAAGAAAACAAACAATTCAATTAAAAAGTAGGCAGAACACTTAGACATATCACCAAATAAGATGTCTATATATATAAAAGGCTAATATGAAAATGTTCCCTCAGGTATTTGACTGGGAGCTCGATCACTCGCTATGACCACCAGGGGATTAGCGTGGAACATGGTGGGCAACCAGTGGTGGTGGCAGGGTGCTGAGGAAGTGAAGAAAGGAGGAGGCAGGGAAGTAAGCGGGGAGAGGGGGAGCAGGAACCGCACAGTGGCAGCACACAGGTGGCAAGGGAAGGACGAGGTGGGGAGGCGGGGAACCTGATCAGCCCTGATCACCAGCCAGGCCTAGGGACCCTACCGTGCACGAATTTCATGCACTGGGCCTCTAGTATAGATGATAAATGTGCACATGAAACTGCTCATTATCATACGTCACTAGAGAATTGCACAATAAAATAAAATACTACCACATATCTATTAAAATATCAAAAATTGAAAGCACTGATAACATCAAATTCTGGTGAGAATGTGGAGCAGCAGGCCCTCTCCTTCACTGCTGGTGGGAGTGTTGCTTTCTCAGTGAAGGAGTTCCCTGGCTGTACTTTCTAAAATAATCTACCACTTCTGTTCCTAACCTCCTTTCCTATTTACCTTTCTCAAAGCACTTATCATTATCTGACATACTATTTATAAGTCATTAGCTCTAAGGAACACAGTCAGTTATTCTAAAATGTAATTTCCATGTGCCTCTATTTTGTCCAACCCAAATGGACGTGCACCCTGTATGTTATTCCTTAAAATGAAGTCATAATTAAGCAAAACTAAGTAGATTGCTTACTGCATTGTTGCTAAAATGTTATTTTCTTATGTGTATATTAATGGTGATTTAAAAAAACTAGATTTTGGATATCTGGTATCTCTTTTCAGTGTTAAATTTTTCTAAGAGCTACTTATTCTACTAAACACTCATTTATTTATTTATTTATTTATTTTAAAATATATTTTATTGATTTTTTACAGAGAGGAAGAGAGAGGGATAGAGAGTTAGAAACATTGATCAGCTGCCTCCTGCATACCTCCTACTGGGAATGTACCCGCAACCAAGGTACATGCCCTTGACCGGAATCGAACCTGGGACCCTTGAGTCTGTAGGCTCATGCTCTATCCACTGAGCCAAACTGGTTAGGGCCTAACCACTCATTTAAAAAAATACTTATAGTTAATACTTGACACAGGAGGCAAAAACATACAATGGGGTGAAGATAGCCTATTCAATAAATGGTGCTGGGAAAATTGTACAGATATGTCCAAAAAATGAAACTAGACCACCTCTTTACACCATACACAAGAATAAAGACAAAATGGATTAAAGACTTAAATGTTAGACTCAAAACCATAAAAATTCTAAAAGAAAACATAGGCAGTGAAATATCATACATCTATCGTAGCAATATTGCTTGTTATATATCTCCTCAAGCAAGGAAAATAAACTAATGGGACTATATCAAACTAAAAAGTTGTTGCACACCAAAGCAAACCATCAACCCACTGAATGGGAGAATATATTCACTAATGATATATCTAATAAAAGGTTAATATCCAAAATTTATAAGAAACTTACAAAATTAGATACAAAAAAACCCAATAAATTAAAAAATAAGCAAAGGACCTAAATAGACACTTCTCCAAAGAGGACATACAGATAGCCAAGACACATATGAAAAACCTAGAGGCCCAATGCATGACATTGGTGCACTGGTGGGTGGGGGGGGGGGGGAGGGTCCCTCAGCCTGGCCTGCACCCTCTTGCAGTCTGGGACCCCTTGGGGGATGTCTGATTGACGGCTTAGGCCCGCTCCCTGGAGGAAGTGGGCCTAAGCTGTCAGTCGGACATCCTTAGCACTGCCGCTGAGGCGGGAGAGGCTCACGCCACTGCTGATGCACTCACCAGCCATCAGCCCGGCTTCTGGCTGAGCAGTGCTCCCCCTCTGGGAGCACACTGACCACCAGGGGGCAGCTCCTGCATTGAGCATCTGCCCCCTAGTGGTCAGTGTGCACCATAGTGACTGGTCGTTGGTCGATTTGCATATTAGGATTTTATTACATAGGATGCTCAAAGTTACCAAGCATCTGAGAGATGCAAACTAAAAAGACAATAAGTTATCACCTCACACCTGTCAGAATGGCTACCATCAACAAATCAACAAGTGATGAGTGCTGGTGAGGATGTGGAGAAGAGGAAACACTAGTACACTACTGGTGGGAATGCAGACTGGTGTAGCCATTATAAAAAACAATACAGAGTTTCCTCAAAAAATTAAATATGGCACTGCCATTTGACCCAGTGATCCCACTTCTAGGAATATATCCTAAGAGACCCGAAGCATCAATCAGAAAGAATGTATGCACTCCTATGTTCATAGCAGCACAATTCACCATAGCTAAGATGTGGAAACAGACCAACTGCCCATTAGTAGAAGAGTGGATTAAAAAGCTGTGGTACATTTACACCACAGAATACTATGCAGCAGTAAGAAAGAAGGGTCTCTTACCCTTTGAGACAGCATGGAGGGACCTGGAGAGTATCATGCTAAGCAAAGTAAGTCAGTCAGAGAAAGACACTTATCACATGATCTCACTCATATGTGGAATCTAATTAGCAAAATAAACTGATGGAGTAGATCTAGAGACATGGAAGCATGGAACAGTGTGGAACCTCGAAGGGAAGGCAGGGGAGGGAGGGTGGGTGAGAAGTAATCAACCAAAGATCTTGTATTAATATATACATAACCCATGGACACACACAATAGGGTGGTGAAGGTCTGGGGTGGAGGGTGGGGCTGCCTGCAGGAAGTCAATGGGGGGAAAAGGGGGACATATGTAGTACTTTTAACAACAAAGATTCAAAAATTAAATTAATTAGATTTAAGAATAAACATAAATAAAGCTCCGAAGATTTAGTAATTTGCCACATAACACTAGTTGCTATATGCAGAGCCCAGAGCCAAACTCAGACCAACTTAGCAGGGCTCTCCGATGCTGAAGCCTCACATGGCTCCTAACCAACCTTCCCTCCAGAGGGACAGATTCAGCAAACTGGAACTAAGAAAGGTTGTTAAATGGGCCCTTTATGCTCCATCACTCAATTCCTAGGATAACATGTCTAACTTTCCATGAAACCAGTCATAACTGTGTGTTGGCAACAACCTTACCTGTGGACATAAAAAATGGGATGCGGAACTTCCCACTCAACACTCGGGCCCGCAGATTCTGCAGTGTGCTCCCATCGAACGGCAGGGCACCACACACAAGCACATAGAGGACGACTCCAAGGCTCTGCATCCCAAACAGAGAGTGCATGCAATTAATCGCATGAGAGGAAACAAAGAGGCCATTATAGCATTTGTCTGAAGAATATGTGAATCACGCACAAGATAATGGAACAAGCTTCTTCTTCCTTTTTTTATTTATGAGAAATAATATGGGGCATTGTTAAGGCCAATCACCTTTAAAATAGTTAACATTCTTTGCTTCCAGACATTAGTTTGGGATGTGCAGGAGCAATCTAGAATTGCTCTCAGCATTCATCCTCTAGGAAGACAGCAAGTAGCAACAACAGAAAGAATCTGTTCTTGGCAAGGGCACCCACCCAATTGCCCTTGGTTTTTCCTTTTTGCACAGGCAAAGGGGGAGTTTGAAATCTGTGGCTCAATCCCTAAGACAACTGCTGGGGAAAAGATTGCATAAAGAACTGGGAATTCAGCCCTGGCTGGTTTGGCTCAGTGGATAGAGCGCCGGCCTGCAGACTGAAGGGTGCTGGGTTTGATTCTGGTCAAGGGCACATGCCCAGATTGTGAGCTTGATTCCCAGTAGTGGGGTGCAGGAGGCAGCTGATCAATGATTCTCTCATCATTGATGTTTCTATCTCCCTTTCCCTCTCCCTTCCTCTCTGAAATCAATAAAATTATATATATATATAGAGAGAGATATAGATATATTTTTTAAGTATATATATTTTTTATTTTTTACAGAGGAAGGGAGAGGGAGAGAGAGCCAGAAACATCGATGAGAGAGAAACATCCATTAGCTGCATCCTGCACACTCCCTACTGGGGATGTGCCCGCAACCAAGGTACATGCCCTTGACCAGAATCAAACCTGGGACCCTTGAGTCCGCAGGCAGATGCTCCATCCACTGAGCCAAACCCATTAGGGCAATAAAATTATATATTTTTAAAAATAAATAATTCTAAAAAATAAAAATAAAAAGAACTGGGAATTCAAAGAGAGGTGAGCAAGATCTGAATTTTCATGCAACATTTTGTGTCTCCTGGGATGAAGATAGATGTCATCAGTCCAGGGTAATTAATGTTATGGGCATAAGAGAAGGCAGTCACATACCCAGATGTCCACTTTGGGCCCATCGTACTCCTTTCCTTCAAAGAGTTCAGGTGCAGCATAGGGAGGACTACCACACCAGGTCTTCAGCAGCTGCCCAGGAGTGAAAAGGTTACTGAAGCCAAAATCTAGAAAGGCAAATGAACATAACTCATGTTATCTTGAACCTAGCAAACACTAGCTTCTAGTCACTGGAATAAAGGTTCTGAGTCCTTAAGTTTGAATATTCAGTGTGAAAAGAGAACATTCAGAAATTATATAACCAGGCACTTAATCTTAAAATAACAGAGCTATAGATGAGCTGGAATGCAAAAGTTATCTGGGTAACTAACAGTATCATTGATTTATGTCAGAAAAATAAGCACTGTTCCCTTCGAAAACCTAGGCTGAGTGAGGCAAGTGTACTTGATCCTTTAAGGACGAAAATGAAATTGGATAATGATTGATGATAAGACCACATGAGAACCATAAATACATATAAGCCTACTCAACTGGACCAAAAATGTCCTGTTACTTATACTTCCCACGTCAAATACATTTAGACACTGACTTTAAAAATCAGACAAAGTGACATTATTATTATTGCTAGAGACCCAGTGCACAAAATTCGTGCATGGGGGGGGGGGGCCTCATCCCAGTCTGCTCCCTTTCCAATCCGGGACCCCTTGGGGGATGTCCGACTGCATCTCACAATCTGGGATCACTGGCTCCTAACTGCTCGCCTGCCTGCCCTGCATGATCTCCCCTAACTGCTCCCCTACTGGCCTGATCGCCCCTAACTGTTCCCCTGCTGCCCTGATCGCCTCTAACTGCCTTTGCCTCACCCCACACCTAGGACCCAGAATTTCCTCCTCTAGCCGGTCATAGGCACCCAGGACCTGGGCTTCCCTCCCTTAGGCTGGATGCAGGCACCCAGGACCAGGGCCGGCTTCGCCTGGGCCGGCTGAAGCCACAGGGGACCGTGGGGCGGGCAGCTTGTCCCTCTCCCAGGCCAGGCCGCAGGGGCAGGCACAGGTGCAGCCACTGTCGCCTTGGACCACGGGGCATGTGGCTTGTCCCTCTCCCGGGACACAGGCACAGCCGCTGGCACCCAGGACCATGGAACAGGAGACTTGTCCCTCTGCCAGGCTTCAGTCCTAGCCACTGGGGCCCGGGACCACGAGGCAGGAGGCTTGTCCCTCTCCTGGGCCACAGCCTGGCTGGTCCCCATTCCTTTCTTGCGAGCTCATTTGTGCTGGTCCCCATTCCTCTCTCCCCAGTGTTGAGTGTCCAAGCAGTTACGAGGTGAGGGTGTGACGACGTGAGGGTGTGATGACCATTTGCATATTAGCTCTTTACTAGTGGCCCGGTACACGAAATTCATGCACATTAAAAGGGAATTAATTAGAGGAAATGTTTTAATATTGCTATCTGCTCTTTCTTTATAATAGAAGTGTCAAAGATAAAAGAAAAGTACTAAGTTTATATGAAAATCTCTCTCCTGGCAGAGTCTGGGGCGCGCTGCAGGACCCAGAGTCAAGTCCTCGCTCACCCGCGTGTTCCTCAAAATCGCCAAGACCTAGACCTGGCCAGGCCCACCCCCACCAAGTGCCGCCCGGTGGGGGGCAGGGCGCAGCCTCAGGTCCTTCATCAAGCCCCGCCGGGCAGGCGGTGCAGTCTCAGAACCCCCGACCTGGTGCTGGGGCAGGGTGCATGGCCACAGGTCCCCTGGTCCCAGCACAGGGGGCCCGGACTCAGGACCCCTGGCCCGGGTGCTGGGGTGGGGACGTGACCTAAGGTCCCCTGTCCCCAGCATGAGGGTGTGATGGTGTGACAACCATTTGTATATTAGCTCTTTATTATATAGGATTATATAGAACTGGAGGCTCGGGGCATGAAATTCATGCACAGGGGTTGAGGGTCCCTCAGCCTGGCCTGCGCTCTCTCCAATCCAGGACCCCTTGGGGAATGTCCGACTGCCTCTCACAATCCAGGACCACTGACTCCTTACCGCTTGCCTGCCTACCTGCCTGATCTCCCCTAACCCCTCTGCCTGCCTGCTTGATCTTCCATAACCACCTCTACCTGCCTGCTGATCTCCCCTAACCACCTCTGCCTGCCTGCCTGCCTGATCGCCCCTAACTGCTGTCCTACTGGCCTGATCACCCCTAACTGCCTCTGCCTCACCCCGCACCCAGAACCCAGGATTCCCTCCTCTGGCCAGTCACAGGCACTCGGGACCCAGGCTTCCCTCCCTCTGGCTGGCCGCAGGCACCCAGAACCTAGGTCAGCTTCGCCCAGGCCGGCCACAGGTGCAGGAGACCGGGGGCAGATGGCTTCACCTGGACCACAGCTGCAGGCACCTGGAACCGCAGGGTGGGTGGCTTGTCCCTCTCCCGGGCCACAGCCTGGCTGGTCCCCATTACTCTCTCCCCAGTGTTGAGTGTCTGAGCTGTTACAATATGACGGCATGATAACCACTTGCATATTAGCTCTTTATTATATAGGACTAGAGGGCTGGTGCATGAAATTCATGAATGGGGGAGGGTCCCCCTTATCCCAGCCTGCACCCTTTCCAATCCAGGACCCCTTGGGGGATGTCCGACTGCCGGTTTAGACCCGATCCCCTAAACCAGCAGTTGGACAATTCTCTCACAATCCTGGACCTCTGGCTCCTAATTGCTCACTTGCCTGCCTGCCTGCCTGGTCGCCCCTAACTGTCCCCCCTGCCATCCTGGTTGCCCCCAACTGCCCCCTTCTGCTGGTCTGGTCACCCCTAACTGACCCCCCACTGCTGTCCTGGTCACCTGCAACTCTACTCCCTGCCAGCATGGTCACCCCATGCAGCCTACTGTTCAGTCATTTGATTGTCCCTCACTAAACCCCTGCTGGCCTGGTCACCGCACACAGCCTATTGTTCAGTCATTTAGTTGTCCCTCACTAATCCCCCTGCCGGCCTGTTCACCCACACAGCCTGTTTTTTCAGTCGTTTGGTTGTCCCTCACTAACCCCTGCCAGGCTGGTCGTAGGCAGCCATCTTGTGAGGGCGTGAGGGTCAATTTGCATATTACCTCTTTATTATATAGGATTATTAAAGCTGTTTATTCAAAATAATGAATATGCAATTTGTTTATAAACTAGAGGCTTAGTGCACGAAATTTGTTCACGGGTAGAGTCCCTAGGCCTGGCTGGTGATCAGGGCCTTCTGGCTGCCAGCCCGGGTCTCCCTTCCCCAGCTGCTGGCTTCCAGCCAGGGCTTTCCTTAATTCTGCACCGCCCCCTGGTGGTCAGCACACATCATAGCGAGCGATCGAACTCCCAGTCTCCTGGTCGAACTCCTGAGGAGATACTTTGCATATTAGCCTTTTATATATGTAGATTGAACAAAAATGATTACATTTTAGCTTCAACTTCCCTCCTTTTCTCAACCTCCCACTGTTTAGAGAGAGAGGAGAGCCCTAGCCAGTTTGGCTCAGTGGCTAGACAGTTGGCCTGCGGATGGAAGGGTCCCGGGTTCGATTCTGGTCAAGGGCACATGCCTAGGTTGTGGGCTCGATGCCCAGTAGAGGACATGCAGGAGGCAGACAATCAGTGATTCTCTATCATCATTGAGCAAGAAGGTAACGATATGATTTGTGTAACATTCTCTCTCTCACCCTCTCCATTCCTCTCTTTAATCAATAATATATATATATTATATATATATAAATATATATATATTATATATAATATATATATATCAGAAAACAGTAGATGGCAGATAGAAGGAATGAAGTTTGGGGAGGAATACTAAGAAAATGAGCAAGAATGACAGGCCAAAGCATAGCGAGTCACTGACTTATAAGTACTTTGATGTTTATCACTATTTATATGAACAACTCCTATGTATGCCACACTGGAATTCCCTCCTGCCCCAGACCTCCTACGTTCCCTGAGGTCACAGCATCTGAAAGTCTTCCCCTTCCTAGTTTTACTCTCATTAACAACCCCATCCCCTTTGCTGTCTGGTTTTCTTCTTTCTCCCACCTACAGAAGGTGAGCTCTATCTCAAGAGGCAGGCGCTGACTCTGTCCCGGCTTGACATTTGTTCTCAGGGTTAACTCTTCTGGTACCATAGTTCCTACTCTCATTTGTTTGGTAATAACTCTCCAGATTTGTACCTCTGACTCAAGTTGCAACTCTTAAGTTCTTGCCATGAACTTCTAATGCTTGCCTAGAAAGAAACACCTCAAACTCATCCAACTCACCATTTTCCAAAATCAAGCCTGCTCTTCCAGTGATGTCCCATGGTCATCGATGGCACCTCCAACCCAGTTACTAGGCGCACAAGAGTCACCTTTCTTTCCTTCCTCACTGCCTAAACTGGTAAAACTCAACTTCTACCCCATAACTGTGCCCTGAATCCATTTCCTCCTTTCTCTTTACATCCCCACCATTTCAGTTCATACTCTTATCATCTCTGACATAGATTGATGCTATTGCTTATTACCTGTACCTATTAGTTCTCTCTAAGCCAACCATTCATTGCACAATGAATGTTACACAAATCATATTGTTACCTACTTGCTCAAAAACATTTGGTGGCTCCGTTCTGCTTACAGATTAGTCTAAACCTCTCAGCACTGTCATTTAAGGTCCTTCAACCATCCAATTCCACCTTACCTTTCCCACTTATCCCTGGTCATTCTAGTATTAATAGCCTACTTATATCCTGTGTTCATGTGCCTTACTTTTGCTATTTCCTCTCTGGGCCTTGCCTTTTCCTTTCCTTTCCACATTTGAAATATCACTCTGTTTCACGGCCCAGTCAAGTATTACTTCCTGTATGAAGCCTTAACTGATGCCCACCACAAATACCATGCCAATGGCTTCCTCCTCTGTGCCTCCACATCCTTTGTTTATACCTCTATATCCCTTATATCACATTTAGTTATATTATTGTGTTTATTCCCTCGAAGAGTCAGTAAGTGGGAGAGATATATTTCCTTTTGTCCTAACCTCCACAGTGTTTTCATACACAGCAGGGACTCAAGAAAGGGCCACTAAACTGAACTGTAATAAAGTCACTGGGCCAATCCTCTCATCACCACCTCATACTGATAATGGCAGCTGGCCAGCTAGGAACCACTACCTCCTCATGATCCCTCCTAAGGTTCTAAAATTAACCAAATGATACAAGGGGGTAAAGGTGAGGGCCATTATTAGAATCCCATTCTAGTTACTTCTTTGAGAAATCAAATGCTCTCATTCCTCAATGAAAAATAAATGTCTCTTTGGTTAAAAGGAGGCCAAGCAATGCATTAAAACCAGTTGACTTTAAATTTTCCTAATAAGTAACTGAAAATATACAGGAAATTTCCCATTTGAATCATAAATGCTCTATGTGTAGATAATAACCTTTCTATCCTTTCACACTGCTGGGCAGGGGAGGCACAAAGTTAATGGCATGAGCTTGTTTATTATATCTACCAAACAGAAAATCTTTGCAAAGGAGGTGATATCAAAGGGAACTATCTTCAGCTATGGCTACAGGCTAAGATTGTCATTAGGTGTTTATATGAGAAATGAGTGCACAAGAATGAATGTTATGATTACACCCTGACAATTAGAGAGGCCATATCTGAGGAAGCACCTGCTTCCACGGCATGTCATAGACAACAGCTGGTTTCCACAGCTAGACCCAATGACCAATAGCAAGATTCATCTACAAAGCCCCACCCCTTTGCTCTTATTTCCTACTAGAGGCCCGGTGCACAAAATTCGTGCATGGGTAGGGTCCCTAGGCCTGGCCAGCAATCAGGGCCGATCGGGGCCTTCCTTCTGGCTGCTGACCAGGGCCTTCTTTTGTTCTGTGCTGCCCCTTGGTGGTCAGCATACGTCATAGCAAGCGATAGAACTCCCAGTCTCCTGGTCGAACTCCCGCAAGAACACATTACATACTAGCCATATATATATATATATATATATATATATATATATATATATATATACACACACACACACACACACACACACACACACACACACACACACACACACTAGAGGCCCAGTGCATGAAATTCGTGCACTGGGATGAGGGGGAATACCTCACCCTGGCCTGCACCCTCTCCAATCCAGGACCCCTCAGGGAATGTCTGACTGCCTCTCACAATCAGGGACTGCTGGCTCCTAAATGCTTGCCTGCCTGCCTACCTGATTGCCCCTAACCACCACTGCCTGCCTGCCTAATCACACCTAACTGCTCCCCTGCTGGCCTGATCACCCCTAACCGCCTCTGCCTTGCCCCGAACCCGGGACCCAGGATTCCCTCCTCCAGCCAGTCGCAGACACCCAGGACCTGGGCTTCCCTCCCTCTGGCCAGCTGCAGGCACCCAGGACACGGGATGGCTTCACCTGGGCTGGCCGCAGTTGCAGGGGACCGTGGGCAGGTGGCTTCGCCCAGGCTACAGCTGGGCTGCAGCTGCAGGTGACCGGGACCACAGGGTAGGTGGCTTGTCCCTCCCCCGGGCCTCAGGCGCAGACACAGGCGCAACCGCTGACTCCTGGGACCGCAGGGCAGGCGGCTTGTTCCTCTCCTGGGCTGCAGCCCCAGGCACTGGCACCCGGGACTGCAGGTGGCTTGTCCCTCTCCCGGGCCGCAGGCACAGCCACTGGTACCTGGGACTGCAGAGCAGGCAGCTTGTCCCTCATCCGGGCCGCAGCCTGGCTGGTCCCCATTCTTCCCTCGCGAGCTCATTTGTGCATGGCTGGTCCCCATTCTCTCGCGCAAGCTCATTTGTGCCTGGCTGGACCCCATTCCTCTTTCCCCAGTGTTGAGTGTCTGAGCTGTTATGGCATGAAAGTGTGATGGTGTGACAACCATTTGCATATTAGCTCTTTATTATATAGGACTAGAGGCCTGGTGCACAAAATTCGTGCATGAGGGTTGGGGTCCCTCAGCCTGGCTTGCATCCTCTTGCAATCTGGGACCGCTGGCTCCTAACCACTTCTGCCTGCCTGCCAGATCGTCCCTAACCACTTGCCTGCCTGACTGATCGCCCCTAACTGCCTCTGCCTCAGCCCCCACACCTGAGACCCAGGTTTCCTTCCTCCGGCCAGCTGCAGGCAACTGGGACCCGGGCTTCCCTCCCTCTGGCCAGCTGCAGGCACCCGGGACCCGAGCCAGCTTTGCCCAGGCCAGCTGCAGGCACCTGGAACCCCAGGTAGTGCTGCCCAGGCAGGCACCCAGGACCCCTGGCTTTGTCAGGAAGGACATCCAGAATGACATCCAGAGGACATCTGGTCTATTCGGTTTAATTAGTATATTACCCTTTTATTAGTATAGATTGCATACCAACCAAAAATCTTCTAGTCCTGTACAGGGGTCTCCTACAGTTATTTCAAGTATTGTTCTTACTCCTTAGAGAGTATTATGCTAAGTGAAATAGTCAAAGAAAAACAAATACCATATGATTTCAATTACATGCGAAATCTGAAGAATAAATGAACAAAACAAACTCAGAGAACAGACTGACACTGCCAGAGGGGAGGGCGTTTAGGGGGCTGATTGAAAAAGGTGAAGGGATTGATAAGTACAGATTGGTAGTTACAATATAGTCATGAGCATGTAAAGTACAGCACAGGGAATATAGTCAGTAATATTGCCAAGTGGGGCTTGAAACACTGAGGGGGTCACTTGGTGAAGTATATGATTGTCTAACCACCATGCTGTACACCTGAAACTAATACAAAATAATATTGAATGTAAACTGTAATTAAAAATAAAATAAAATATCCTGGTGGGCAGCTCAGTTGGTTGGAATGTCCTCCCGATATGCCAAGGTCTGGTCAGAGCACATACAAGAATCAACCAGTGAATGCATAAATGAGTAGAACAACAAATTGATGTTTCTCTATCTTCTTCCCTTGCTCTTACCTTCTCTTCCTCCCTCCCTTTCTCTCTCTAAAATAAATAGAAATTAAAAAACAAAAAAAGAAATAGTCACGAGGATGTAGGTATAGGATAGGGAATATAGTCAATTATATTGTAACTAATG
The DNA here is from genome assembly GCA_026230045.1 of Corynorhinus townsendii. Lineage (NCBI taxonomy): Eukaryota > Metazoa > Chordata > Mammalia > Chiroptera > Vespertilionidae > Corynorhinus > Corynorhinus townsendii. The sequence goes on from JAPDVU010000008.1 coordinate 82,668,288, forward strand.
GCCCAGTCAGTGCATGAAATTCGTGTACATTAAAAGGGAATTAATTAGAGGAAATATTTTAATATTGCTATTTGCCCTTTCTCTATAATAGAAGTGTCAGAGATGAAAAAAAAATTAGTAACATATATATGAAAATCTCCCTCCTGGCAGTCTGGGGCGCCCTGTGGCACCCCAAGTCAAGTTCCCACACACCTGCATATGCCTCAAAATTGCACGAGACCCAGACCAGGCCGGCCCTGCAGAGTGGGTGCTGCAACCTCAGATCCCCTGGCCTACCACCAGGAAGGGGTCCAGCCTCAGGTCCCTCATCAAGCCCCACTGGGCGGGGGGCACAGCCTCAGGCCCCCTGGCCTGGCCTCAGGTCCCCCAGCCCCAGCACGAGGGTGTGAGGGCACAACGACCATTTGCATATTAGCTCTAGTACCCATCTGACACCACAGATGGGTACTAGACTGATGAAGTTATATAAATGTCTAGTCATACGTTTTACACCTGAAACTAATATAATATTGTGTCAACTATAAATGAAAAATAAATTTTAGAAAAGAAAAAAATCACCAATATGGGATAAAATAAGTACATTATGACATATCTACTTGATATGCAATCATTAAAAATGATTATATGGAGAAGCATGAGGAAACATCTGATATAAAGGATAAAAACTGCACATAAAATTATATATACACTGACTGTAATTATGGAAAAATACATAAAGAACAAAAGAAATGCACTCAAAATGATAAGTTTTGGATGTGGGATTCCAGTTTAAATATTTAAAAATCTTTTGTTTAAATTTCCTATAACATGCTTATATTATTCTATAATTATAAAGACTTTAAAATATCATCTTAAATAAAAAATAAAATATTGAATAGTTAGTTTCTGAAAATTCTCAGGTAGGAAATGCCTGAGAAGCTCTTTTATATCCCTTACTTTTACTTACTGGCAACAGGAAAGATTTATAACCTACAGCTTCAGCATTAAAATTATGAATATTCTAAAGTTACAGAAGAAGATGGAGAAACAACAGAAGAAACTGGTTAAGATGGGTACTCGACAGAAGCCATTGGATGGAGTTGTTCTCACCATGTGGCCTATGGTCATTTATTTCTCCACTTACTAATGGCTCCTAACATAATTTGTTAATTTTTTTCCCAACCCCCAAACACCCTGGTTGGTTGGTTAGCATTTGTCTGCAGGCTGAAACATATCTTAGATCCCTTTCCCTTAATACACAGCAGCAGACTCTAATTTGAACCACATGTCTTTCTCCCAGGGATGGTTTAAATACCAGAGCTTTACTATCAATTTTAAGACTTGAAATTCTTTGTTCTAGGCAAGATCAAAAGCCCAGGGCTATACAGAGTGGTGACATTGTATCACTGAAAGTAAGTATATCATCAACTGGGTATGTGCTTGTGATCAGGGGAAAGAGGGAAGAAAGGGTGGCACTAATTTAAAAATCAGGACACCTGCAACAAGAAATTTTCTTTTCTAGCCCACCACTTCATGATACTCTAGACTTCTTTCCTGGCTGACCAAGGAGCAATCCAAAACAGATGGAAACAGATTAGGCAGAGCCTGCAGCCAGTTCCAATGTTCACAGTCACTGTTAAGGTCATATAGTACTGCTACAACTGACGGTCAAACCCTCCAACAGTAATCTGAGCTTCACTTTATTGTTGTTATAAGTAAACAGCTTGTAAGTAGGGGCAGAAGGAAAAAGTGAAGTGGAAAAATACTTATTTATCCTATCTAATAAAAGAGTAATATGCAAATTAACATACCTCTGCTACAACCACAAGCCACGCCCACCAGCCAATCAGGAGCGGGTATGCAAATTAACACAACCAAGATAGCTGTGGCCATGGAGCGAGCAGGAGGCTTCGGTTTCCCTGGCAATGGAGGAAGCCAAGCTTTCCACACACCCTGGCGAGCCCAGGTCTCCACTCCAGGCTACAAAGTTTCAATTATAGAAGATAAATAAATCCCAACAAAAATGGCTGCAGCCTATGGAGCAAGCATGAGGTTTGGCTCTGCTCAAGGCTACAAAGTTTCAATTATAGAAGATAAATAAATTGCAGATACCAAGGCCTCTGCTTGGGTCATAGGGGGGCGTGGCCAGCCTGCAAACCACCACAGGCCCCTTGCCCAGGCCACACCACGCCCCAAGGGAACCCCCACCCTGATCCTGGACACCCTTCAGGGCAAACCAGCTGGACCCCACCCATGCACCAGGTCTCTATCCTATCTAATAAAAGAGTAATATGCAAATTGATCATCACTCCAACACACAAGATAGCTGCCCCCCATGTGGTCAAAGATGGCTGCCCCCATGTGGACACAAGATGGCCACCACAAGATGGCCAGCAGGGTAGGGCAGTTGGGAGAGACCAGGCCTGCAGGGGAGGGCAGTTAGGGGTGACTAGGCCGGCAGAGGAGGGAAGTTGGGGGCAACCAGGCCTGTAGGGAAGGGCAGTTTGGGGGGGACCCAGGCCTGCAGGGCAGAGCAGTTGGGGGGGGGACCAGGCCTGCAGGGGAGGGCAGTTAGGGGTGACCAGGCCTGCAGGGGAGGGCAGTTAGGGGTGACCAGGCCTGCAGGGGAGGGCAGTTAGGGTTGACCAGGTCTGCAGGGGAGGGCAGTTAGGGGCAATCAGGCTGGTAGGGGAGCAGTTAGGCATCAATCAGACTGGCAAGGGAGTGGTTAGGGGGTGATCAGGCTGGCAGGCAGAAGCGGTTAGGGGCAATCAGGCAGGCAGGCAGGCAGGCAGGCGAGCAGTTGGGAGGCCAGCAGTCCTGGATTGTAAGAGGGATCCCAGATTAGAGAGGGTGCAAGCTGGGCTGAGGGACACCCCTCTTCCATGCACAAATTTCGTGCACTTGGCCTCTAGTCCTAAATAAGCAACCTCACCAGGAAACAGTGACAAGATCCTTCACATTTTAAAATCTGAAAATTTCTTAGAACTCATTAACCCAATACTGCACTTGCAATTAGAGACAAAGACCAAATATAGGAATAATTTTGGCGCGTGATTCATTTCTCAATGGACTAAGGCAGGGGGGTGGAGGGGTACAAGCTGTCAGGTAATGGTGACAAGTGGAACTTGAAATGACTCAAAAAAAAAAAACCACACACACACAAATATCAGCACCCATGTAAGAACACTATATAAATAGGACTTAAACTGTTACTTACAGGGACTATTAAAATGGAACATGACACAAAGGAACTAATCTTCCTTTTTCTATACAATACAACTTAGTCTGGAAATCATGTGACACAAAAGCTTTATTTGGAATTGAACAAAACAAGAGTCTACTGTGTGGGTTTCAAAATAACACTTGTGATGAAGGATGAGTTTCAAAGTTCCCAGGAGTCATTTATTATTCACTCTTAAAAATGGGTACTGGGAAGTCCTCTGTGTTTAGCAATCACTCCAACCCCTGGCTGAACTTCCTGACAGGGAGCTAATAGAGAAGTAATGCCAAAAACCACGGACTCACAGCCTGAGCATTTATACACAAGAGAAAATTCCTTATGGGGAAAAAGATCAAGTAATCAGCATATTGAGGGGTGGTTGGTTTAGTTTAAGAAACCAGACTGGAGAAGGGGAGAGGGCAATATGCATGAGATTGAAAGAATACATCTACCGTTTCAGAAAGGTATGTGGAAAAGTGCTACACTACTATTGTGTTGCAGCTGCTGCTTATACACCATGATGGGCTGCTCCACATCTGTCACTTAGCCACCTCCTGACCCTCTCCAGTCCCGGAGCACCATATATTTAATAGTATGATCACTATCTCTGTAGAAATAAAAGTTTAAAAACAAAAGTCAGGCCAGCATTAGATTGACATTTTCAATTTCAATGAAAGATGTCTTTTTCCCAAAGCTGTAAAGTACTTGAGCAGTTAGGATCACTGAACTCAGCTATTTTTAAATGAGGTAGTAAACCAATCTCTTCCACTCTATTATAGACTAGAGGCGTGGTGCAGGCCTAAGCGGCAGTCTGGCCTCCCTCTGCTGGAAGCAACCTGGCTGATCAGGGGAAGGTGCCACCCCCATCACCCCACTGCTGCTGCCAGTGCTGGCCACCGCGGCTGCCAAGGTGTTTTCATCAACAGGGACTCCAGTCCCTTCACCACGAAAAAATGACAACTTTCTTTAGGCATTTTCAAGATGTCTCTTTCATAGGATATGATATTTCTTTCTTTTTTTCTTCCTTTCTTTCTTTTTATCCTCACCTGAGGATATGTTTCCATTGATTTTTAGAGAGCGTGGAAGAGAGAGGGAAAGATGGAGAGAAACATCAATGTGAGAGGGACACTTCAATTGGTTGCCTTCTTCATGAGCCCCGACCTGGGCCCCAGCCAGGGAGGAGCTTGCAACCTAGGTACATGCCCTTGACCAGAATCAAACCCAGACCCTGCGTTCAGCAGGCAGAAGCGCTATCCACTGAGCCAAACCGGCTAGGGCAGGATATGACAATTCTTAACCCCTCCAGCAGCAGACCTTTGTTTTTTCCTCCAGGAGTGAGGTGGAAAAACCCTAGATCATCTTCTTGGATTCTTATTACCCAGGTTACCAAGAACATTGCGAGTGGTGTATGGGGAGCTTAGCCAATGAGTGGTCAGAAAAGGTGTTTCCTCTGCAGCTCATGCACAGAGGTGGGACTGCCAAGCACGCATGGCTGGCAGGCAGGCCCTGTTCTCTGCGGGCCTGCTCATTGCCACTGTGGCTGGCAGGCCCTATTCTCTCTGGGCCTGTGCCATCCGTGGCTTACCTCACCACGCATACAGTCCCCTTGCACCCACCTGTGCGCGAGCCCCCTCCTGAGCGGTTTTGATGTTATGGCGTCCCGGCTAATTTGCATATTACCTCTTTTTATAGATATAGATAGATAGATAGATAGATAGATAGATAGCACTACTCCAACCTTTCTTATAAAAACAGAAGTTCTCTCCAACACAAGACCTTTTCACCAGACTCACTACTGAGGAGAGGTTAGAGAAAGGGTGGTAATGATACATTTTCTATAGCACCTGCAAGCAATATTCATAGGAATTCTCAAAAACATTAATACATTCTATTATAGTCATGGTTCTAAATAATATGTTAGAAAAATACAAATCCAATCACTTAACCATGGAAATTTCTGATATTGATAGGTGACAATCCAGGGTCCTGGACTGCAAGAGTGTGCAGGCCAAACTGAGAGACCCCACCCATGCATGATCAGGGCTGGGGAGGGATGCAGGAGATTGGCCAGCCAGGGAGGGACGCGGGAGGTTGACCAGCAGGGGAGGGACCATGGGAAGGCTCCAGGGCATGTCCGGCCCATCTCACTCAGTTCTGATCAGCCAGACCCCGGCAGCAAGCTAACCTACCAGTGGGAGCTGCTACCCCCGGTGGTCAGTGCACGTCGGAGCAACTGGCCAACCAGTCAACTCTCTGCCCCCTGGTGGTCAGTGCATGTCATAGCGAGCAGTTGAGCAGCCTTAGCATATCATTAGCATATTATGCTTTGATTGGTTGAAGAGCAGACTGGATGACCGGACACTTAGCATATTAGGCTTTTATTATATAGGATATCATATCATTATGCTGTATGCTGAAACTAATATATCTTGAAATGCAAAAGTTTTGGATACACTAAAAAAGAAATCAGTCTCTCTTTTTGACATCGCCTTCATTTGAACAGTTTTTATCCCACTTCACACAACACACCAGGCACTTACTCAGAACCTGAGTGCACAGTACTCTGGACGATTTGTTAGTCCCTCCCCAACACAAACTTGCAGGTGAGGAGCTTTAAGACCCAGGTTGGTTTTTTTGGTGGTTAGAAAATCGGCCCATGGACCAAAAGGTCTCCAGTTCGATTCCTGGTTAAGGGCACGTACCTTGGTTGCAAGTTCGATCCCCAGCCCAGTCAGGGCACATGCAGGAGGCAACCAATCAATGCATTTTATCAAATGTGCCCAACAAGTTCCCAAACATAAAGAGCAATTTGAAATTTTGAGATGCTCTGATAGGTCCAAAACACATGCCATCCAGCCCTGTGTCACTCAGCTCAGCTCCTCCTTCTGCAGATGGAGGCGGCCAGCTTTAAGGCTCAGTTTTCCTTGCCCACAGCTTTCTTTTCCCCATAGTCTCAAAGCAAAAGCTTCCATTTCTTTTCTGCCTCCTGCTTTCCTCTTCTTTCCTATTGTCAAACCTCCAACTCCTTCCCCTACAAAAGCCCCCCAAAATAGAAAATCTACAATTAATTGAGACTGGCATGGAAACGCTTGAGGTTGAGAAAAGTGAAAGAGGAGTCAATGTACACACACTAGAGTGGTGTGTAAGGGGAGCCTGTGGCTGGGAAAGAACGCTCTAGCCTCAGTCCTTCTATTGATGTATGTCTATATATCCTCAGGCATAACGCTGTAGTGTGCCAGAGTTATGTGACATTACAAGCTAAATAAAATATACCTTCCTGGAACATCCATTTTTTCTATGTTAAATAATTGAATCCTATCTAATAAAAGGGTAATATGCAAATTCACTGTCACTCCAACACACAAGATGGCTGCCCCCATGTGGACACAAGATGGCCAGCAAGGGAGGGCAGTTGGGAGGGACCAGGCCTGCAAGGGAGGGCAGTTGGGGTGATCAAGCCTGCAGGGGAGGGCAGTTAGGGGTGACTAGGCTGGCAGAGGAGGGAAGTTGGGGGCAACCGGGCCTGCAGGGAAGAGCAGTTTGGGGGGACCCAAGCCTGCAGGGGAGGGCAGTTAGGGGTGACTAGGCCTGCAGGGAGGGCAGTTAGGGGCAATCAGGCTGGCAGGGGAGTAGTTAGGCATCAATCAGGCAGGCAGGGTAGTGGTTAGGGGGTGATCAGGCTGGCAGGCAGAAGGAGTTAGGGGCAATCAGGAAGGCAGGCAGGCGAGCAGTTGGGAGCCAGCAGTCCTGGATTGTGAGAGGTATGTCTGACTGCCCATTTAGGCCCAATCCCGGTAGTCAGACATCCCTTGAGGGGTCCCAGATTGGAGAGGGTGCAGGCCAGGCTGAGGGACACCCCCCCTGCATGAATTTTGTGCACTGGGCCTCTAGTAATTTTAATATTAAAATATAAACATTGTACCAAGAACACAAAATGTGCATGAATTTAAAAGATAAAGCATGTGATTAAAAGTCAGCCATTTCTGCCCAGCCTGCTTGGCTGTGGTTGAGCATCAACCTATGAACCAGGAGGTCATGGTTAGATTCCAGTCAGGGCACATGCCCAGGTTGTGGGTTCGATCCCCAGTGGGGGATGTGCAGGAGGCGGCCAATCAATGATTCTCTTCATCATTGATGTTTCTATCTCTTTCTCCTTCTCCTTTCCTCTCTGAAATCAATACAAATATATATATATATATTTTTTTTTTTTTTTAAATAAAAATAAAGTGAGTCATTTCAAACTTTGTGAGCAGCAATACCCACGCCCCCCGCGCCCCTGCCACTGCCCCATGTGAGATCCTTTGGTAGAAAAGCTAATTACAAGTTAGAAACAGAAAATTGTTCTTGATGCCAGCAAGGCACTGTAGGGAGTGGTTATAGGGTTAAGCCTCAGACTGACCTGCTGACAAAGCCGCAAGCAAACAAGTCTCAGCTTAGAGGGCACAGCCCTCTTAGCATAATTAAGCTTGATCTTGTGACTGCTCCCTAGATCTTTCCTGGGTAACTAATGGGGTGTGGGAGGTGCAGCAAGTGCTGCCAAAACAAGTGAAACTTACAAGAACACTGTAAATTACCTTGTTTACCTCTGACTATAAAATAAAGCATCAGCTTGCAGTCTGGATCTGTTCTATGGTCTCAGTCACGCACAGAAGATCCACCTAGACCCAGCTTATTCTCTTTGTCTGTCTTTTCTTCATCCTTCGCCGGCCCTCCCTCAGGCTCGCCGAACCCTTGGCTGTGCTGGCGCGGCACAAGGCACAATCACTTTTCAAGATGAATAAGATCTCACTTATAATCTAGAACCAAGAATGACAATAAACCTGCTCATTTGAATTTTAGAATTTTTTCATACAAAGTCAGTCAACTTCATTATGAAATGCCTTTTGAATGGAGGTACATTTAATTTCTCATATGTAAAACTCCAGTCTTAAGAATAGAATTCAGGAAAGAAGTTTACAAATTTTATTTTCCCCAGGGGCAACATACTGTACATTAAATTGCTTAGCACCTTCTCCGTGAAGGCCACCCACCATTTCGGGGTGAGAACATGTACTGACAGTATGACTCCCAGGCTCTACTGTGATGACCTGGATTCAGAAAAGTCACAAGCCTCTGTGGGTCTCAATTTACTGACCTGTCAACCAGAGAGGTGTACTGAGTGATTACCTAAATGAAAGGTGTTAGGATTATGACATAAACATTTGCGACTGATACAGTGAATATTGTATAACTACTTTCTGTGACCAGTCAGGGACATTCTTAATTACCAATCTCCGGAAGTGTTTACTGTCTATCCCCCTCATAAGAACCTTAGTTCTCAGGTTTCCAACCTTTATTTCTTATATGAGTGTATCTTAGCATATTTATACTGGAGGTCAATGGACTTACAAACTTTTTTAGTTTCTCACTTTGAGAAACTGATCTCACTACATCAAGGTCAAAAATTTCCACAGTACCTTAAATAAATGCACTCTGGAAATTCTTTCCAAAATCCTGGCTTTGCTGTAGTTGTACTTCAGATCTTTGCTGTATACTGATTGCCAACTAAAACAATAACACGGGACTGGCAACTATCTCATGGACACCATTCTGGGAGTCGACATTTAAAGAGAAAAGTTTCCAACTTCCTTAGGTTGAAAAAAAGTTTCCACAATTTCCAAAACACTCTCAAAACATCTTAGCATTTCAAATAAATGTGTTGCTTCAGGGAGTGAGCCAGCTACATTTAAGGTTTTTCTTGAGCAATCTTTTTTAAATATAGGATTTTCTTTATTTAATCTTTGGGAACAAGAATTAAAATGACTTTCAAACAGCAAAGCATTAACAATTAAAAATAAGACAACACCATTTTTCTTTGATAGGTTAACATTCCATCAATAAGAAAATCTGATTTCTCTATTTCTAAACAAATATTTAATAAGAAGTTTCTCTCTCCCTCTTCTTGCCTTTTTTCCTTTTCATGTCTTCTACCACACCCTGATGCAGGATCCACACCCTTATTGCAGGATTTTACCATTTCACCACCTTTAACTGATCCTCCTATTGCCTTCTTGTCCCTTCCCCCAATTCCCACCTTTTTTTCTTATTCATCCTGTACCTAATTTATTAAGCCTGGTATTCAAATAATTTCACAATTTTGTATCAATACATACCTTTCCCGCCTTCTCAGACATGACTCCCCTACCTAGGCCGCCACTCCAGCCAGCGCTTTACCTTGTCTGCAAATATGCCACGTGCGTTCTGTTGCTGCTCATGCTTCTCCAACTCAGCTTCCCGTTGTGATCAAAACAAAATCCCAAATCCTCACCACGTTTATAAAGACTCTCCATGTGCGAACTGGCCCTGGCTGGCTCCCTCACGCCATGTCCTTCCACTTCTCCCCTTTTTTATTATTTCCAGCCATGCTAACCTTCCTCCAACCACCTCAAATATGCTAAATCCATCTGTCAGTCAGGCCTTAACACTGCTCTTCCTTCTGCGTGGAAGGCTCTGACTAAACTGGTTAAAATCAATATCTCTCCCACAAGTCACTCTATCACTTTACTCAATTTTATCATTTTTACAGCCCTAATGAGAGCTTATTTGTTTATGTGTTTATTCTCTATCTCCCCCCATAACAACCTTAGTGCTAAGGGGCTATTTTATCTGCTGCTGTATCTCAGTGCCTAGACTTGATAACTTCGCCTTTCAGAAATAAATTTTTTTTTTCTGAAAATGATTGATGCTTATTTTGGATTACTAATGCTATAAACACACACACACACATTTTTTTAAATCTTCACCTGAGGATATTTTTCCCATTGCTTTTCAGAGAGAGTAGAAGGGAGGAAGGGAGGAGAGAAACTGGTTGCCTCCTGCACGCACCCCAACCTGCCCTCGATCGGGGATCAAACCCGCAATCCTCAGTGCACAGGGATATGCTCTAACCACTGGGTAACACTGGCCTGGGCAGAAACATCTTTTAAATAATTCTATGGAAGACAGGTTTGCTACTGCCTGGATTGGTGTTTGCACATAGCAGATGCTTTCTTAACATTTTCTGACTGACTAATCCTAATCCTACTGAAATTTTCTCTTCTACCTTCAAGAATCCCTATTCATCCTTTAAAACTCATCTCCAATGTGATATCCTCAGTAGTGTGTTTATTTCCTTATCACCACTGTCTAAGGTTCAGATCAATTAAGCTACTGAACACCTACTATAGAACAGGTACCTGCCAGGCAGAGGTGGCAAAACAATCAAAAGTCCTTGTGGCATTTACAATCTAATGAAATTTTATAAACTGAAGTGTTTTCTTCATCATCTGAACTCCTGTGGTAATTAGACTGCACAATTAATGTGATAATGAGTAATGATGTGCCTTGTAGCATTTCTCCTATTGTACCATGCTGTCACCCAGGAATGCAGACTACATGCTGAGAGCCATGCTGGGCCTTCACCTGCTCTTCTGTGTACCCTCACATATCTGAGGCAGGAAAAGTAAAAGGTTAGAGGCCAATAATCCTATTTTCCCCCCAAAGTTGGACTCCATATGAAAGAAATTTACATGAGTGCTCTTTATAAGAAAATTCAGATTTGGAATGTTAAAGGTGTGTGTTTTGATAAAATTCTAATGTTTTCTGAATAAGCTATATTTGCATGCCAAATATGATGAAATTAAATGATATATATGAAAATGCTTTGCAAAGTACTTTATGTGTGTAAAACATAATTCCTGAGTTATTTCACTGTTCAAAGTTCTAAGCATTTGCTACCCAAATAGACTGTAAATTTTTGAGGTTAGGAGTCACTTCTTACATTTCTTTTTTCTCTTCCAATACATGTGAGAAAAGAACCTTTGTTAACAACAGTTAAGATTTCAGATAGCTACTATAAATTCTTAGACTCGGTAACTTTGCCTTTCAGAAATAAGATTTTTTTTTTCTAAAAACAATCGATGCTTATTCTGGATTACTAATGTTAGATATCATTTAAATAATTCAAGAGAAGATAGATTTGCTACTGTCATTAATAAGAGTGTTTTAATTCTAAAACCATAAAGAAAACCAAGTTATTTACCTCGATTTTATTCTCTCTAGAAATAGCAAAAGAACAAAGATTCACAGAGAAGAATTTAAGCACAAAAACTCTTAAACCATAGAATGATGCTGGATCTTTTTATAAAATTATTTTTATGTATTTTTATTGATTTCAAAGAGGAAGTGAAAAGGAAAGATAGAAACATTAATGATGAGAGAGAATCATTGATTGGCTGCCTCCTACACAAATTCCTACCAGGGACTGAGCCCACAACCAGGGCATGTACCCTTGACTGGAATGGAACCTGGGACCCTTCAGCCCGCAGGCTGACACTATATCCACTGAGCCAAACCAGCTAGGGCGATGCTGGATCTTTTAATACATGTAACTGCAGTTTATTTTTCATGTCCAGAAAACACATTCTCTTGAAGAAGCTGTTTTAACAGCCACAGTGCTTTGTAGTATCAAGTATTAAGTGTAAATTGCCACATTAATTCATATGAAAAGTAAAAATAAATTAATGTAAACACAACATCCCCAGAACAGCTTATCCATCTTCTGCATTTGAATAGGATGCATAATCTTTTCACCAAAACCACTTAGGAAACATGGCATAAGGAAAACATGAATTCCTTACATTTCCTAATTGGAAATTTTATTAATCCACATCAATCTGTCACTATAACATATATTAATGGTTTTTTAAAAATTAGGTGCTTAAAAAAAAAGAAATAAAGAAAAAATAAAAATAAGGTGCTTAAGGCCCGCTGGCATGGCTCAGTGGTTGAGTGTCGACCTATGAACCAGGAGGTCATGGTTTGATTCTTGGTCAGGGCACATGCCTGGGTTGCGGGCTCAATTCCCAGTGAGGGGTGTGAAGGCAGCAGCCAATCAATGATTCTTTCTCATCATTGATGTTTCTCTCTCTCTCTGTCTCTGCCCCTCTCCCTTCCTCTTTGAAATCATTAAAAATATATTTTTTAAAAATGAGGTGCTTAAGATGTAATATTTTAAATAAACCAAAAATCTATTTTCTCTCTCATGTGTTTCTTTCATAAGTAGTGGCTCCTTCTCATTGTGATTTGTAATAGTTCATTGGTAAGCTCACTGAAAAGATCAGGGATCTAGAAGTTACTTTTAGCTTTTAGAACAAAAAGTTGATTTCATTACTTATCTGACCATATCTTGTCAGAACCATCCAACCTAGCTCTCCAAAATTAGTCAGCTGTAGTCAGCTTCACTGAGAAGTGTTTCTCCCACTGGTCCATTAAGTTCAAAGAAGACTTGGCAGATGACAATGGGAATTCTATCTAATTTATGTGTAAGAAAGGAAGTTCGGGCAATGATTGAGAAACTGAGTAATGGTGGCATGTAGGAAGGAATGCATAAGCAAAGGCAATGTTAGATATTATAGCAGAGCACAAAATTTAGACGTGTTCCTTTATTTTTTGCTTTTCTCAAAAACAAATAATAAAAATACAGACTTTGCATCAATGATTTTAAAAATCTTGCCAAAGTATATGTGCTAACACAGAGAGGGCCAGGACAGCTGCTGACACCCCTGGACTATGTAATCACACATCAGCAGGCAGAGACTTACTGTGACCACATGGGCTTAACTATTAACAAAGAAAGGCATTTAAAAGTCTCTACCCAAATACTTGTCGGTAGAGTGCCTAAGTTCAGTTATCACTGACTAGTGCCTTTTACATTTGCTTTCTCAATGCAAAAACCAAAAGCTACACAAAGTTCCCTAAATCAAAATGGTTCTAAATTAAAAATCAAGAACCAAGGAAGCATTAAAAAAATTTTAACCTTTGGTCATTGGAGAGAGACTAAAACTGTAGAAGCAATAGAGGGCCTTCTTTTAACTCACTACTCTAATCAGGAATCCAAAGATCCCTATAACACTGTGGCAGGCTAACTAATAGTCTTCCCCCTCTCCCTCCTGCCCCAAAGCACCCATGCCCTAACCCATGGAATTGTGAATGAGCGTGTTACCTACGTGGACTTCTGCAGACATGATTAGGTTAAGGATCTTGAGATAAGGAGGTAGCCTGGATTATTCAGGAGGGCCCAATGGAATCACGAGCGGCCAGACATAAGTAAGAGGATCAGATTAGGAGTGGGAAATGTGACACTGGAAGCAAGAGGTGGAGTGAGGTGTGAAAGGGGCTAAAGCCAAGGAAAGCAGGGCCTCTAAGAGATGAAAAAGCAAACAGACACAGCCTCCAGAGCCCCAGAATGAGCCAGTCTACCAGCACCTTGACTTTAGCCTTGAAGACATTTCAGATTTCTGACCTCCAAAACAGTAAAATAGTACATTTGTGTTTTTCAAGCCATTAAGTTTGTGGTAATTTGTTATAGCAACAATGGGAAATTACAATGAATAATTACCAAAAAAAAAAAAAAAAAAAAGGCTTGAAACTGCCAAGCCTTCCCATGCTACCTACCTCTGTGGGAACTATCAGCATCTGGAGAATTTTGGAGAAGAAGACAGACTTAAGGCAAAGGAAAACATGACCTTACATAAGATAAAGAGAGCATCAATTCCTACTGACGATACACTGAGCAAGTGCAGGCCTCAGAGAACTTGGAGCTGGTGAAAGCTCTAAACAAGACTGCACCGTCAGCCTGACAGACAAATACAGAGCGAAGACGCTCCAGCAATGTGAAAGGAGAGCCTGGAAAGGGAACAGACGCATCTACATGAAAGAAACTGTTTGAAGAATTGCCAACTGCGGGGGTACACACAAGGGCACTCTGACCTGTAATAGAGGACGTAAAGCTGAGCTCTTGCTCCTGCCCTGCGGACGAGGGAACTCTGCAGAACTGCTCTCTGATTTCAAGGCTACTGCATTCTAGCTACACTCCAGTGTTCCAGGACTCCCTCCCTTCGCTCCGGGAGACTGGGGGGTGGGGGGTTGGGGGGGTGGGTGGGCACCATGCAATACTAAAAACCGTCAGAAAACAAAAACTGCTTATTTTCACATTTATAGTTCCTATTTGTCATCTGCAGTCACTTCCTCCCATCAGTAGGTGGTGGGCGTGGATTGGTTAGCACATGCTGAGCGCTTACTGAAGCTGAAGTCTAGGTATACTGAGGCAGGGAATAGTGCTTCTGAGGCTCTGCCAGATGAGATGAGTGAAATCAGAGGAACCATGGACTGCCATTAAACCACCTCATGATCAATTCTCCCTGAACTACCATGAACCGCCATCTTTAGGGTAGGCATGCTCTATATCAGGAGCACTATAAATCCACCTTCTCAGTGAAGCTGAAGCACAAAATTTCAGCAGTTTTTCTTCCTATTTTTCTATATTTTATTCCTTATTATTTAAAAGGGACTAGTCAACCAAAATAAAACTTTAAATACAACCCCTTTCCTTCTTTCCTCCCAGCAAATAACAAATGTATTTTGAAAATTTATCAGTTTTCAAGCCACACACAAAAAACCCTTTATTTTCACAATACTTCTTTCTGAATGGATGGAAACAGATAATCCCTTGCTTTAAGAATCTTGAAGGAAAAGCTCTTTTGTCCTTATTTCACATCCTCAGCATGCCTCTCACCTGCTATTTTGATATTCAGATTGGCATCCAGAAGCAAATTCTCAGCTTTTAGATCACGATGAACTATGTTCCGACAGTGACAAAAAAAGACAGCTGCGACGATCTGCTTGAACTTCCGACGGGCCTCCTTCTCCGCCATCCTGCCATGGGCCACCAAATGGTCTGGGTGAAGAAGAACAGAGTCAGTTCTCACATGAGCACTGGGATCATTCCAAAGGGCAGATGTAAGGAGGTGCAGGGGAGCCCACCAAACAAATGAGCTGAAAGAAGTAAAATAAAAAACAGAAAACAACCCACTTACAGTCCTGGTTTGTATCTATAAAAAATCATTAGTAATTAGTACCCAAACTATTTCCACCCAAACTATTTTAAGTAGAAATCCTGTTATATACATATGCCTAAGAATACACTTGCTTTACCACACACACACACACACACACACACACACACACACACACACAAAGAGTTCTGAGAGACGTATGGTATTTTTCAAGGATCATAGCACTTAACACCTTCCTTTTCTTATCTCCACAGCAGAAGTTTATACATACACAGCCAATGTACACTTGAAGAGAAGTATCAGCAATATTTCCTGTGCTAAAGGATGAGTCAAAAAGCAGAGTTCAATAAACTTTAAGCTAATATCTCTTCTGCTTTCCCACAGTTTTACAATTTGACATAAAAACATATTTATTTGGTGACTATATTCTGTAATGCATAATATGCCTGCATCTTTACTGTGCTTAGCAAATATTTTTAAAACTATATTATTAATTTTTACAGATAACATCAATAAAAAAAAGTGCATTTTCTACCACTTTAAATGAAATAATTTCATTGGCTATGTTGCTAACTAAGGTATATAGCAAAAGAATTTATGTTATAAACTTATAGTACTATAAATCAGGGTATCTTCTATATTTAAAAATGAAATACCATAAATTTTTAAGTTCTTTTTCTAGTAGTGGCAGTAGGTTTATATTAAAGCAATGACATACATATTCTTAACCCAGTTCTTCATGTAACCAGAAAAATACACAGGTCATGACAACTGATGGGATCAGAAATATTAGCAATGATATAATTTGCTCAGTTTTAAATTTCTAATAGTTTTATCAGCACTAATAGATTTATCCAGCTGATCTAGGTGGAAAAAGGACACATTTGCCACCATAAGCATCTTGACATAGTGGAAAAGTGAAAAATTAAACACTATAAATAAAGGTATTATTGTTTATCAGTAGTTATTTTAGTAATACTACCCAACTGTTTTGGTACTATTGCAGTCACCAATAGGACCAATCAGGTATATCTTTTCTTCATCACCAAGAGGAAGTTTGGGGTAAAACATATGTACCAGTAATACTGCTAAGACTAAGAGTTTAGGACAAGAAATTAGAGAGGAGCATGAAGAAGGGGAGCTAAATAACAATCCATCTACATAGCAGGTTTTCAAATAATTTAAATTCTGACCACAAAGACAATAAAATTTTGGACCAAAAATTTAGTAGTTTTAATAATATTACCTTACAGATCATTTAAATTATTAAGAAAACCCCTTCAAAGGAATTGTTATAATTATTATGAATGACCCACACAGAAGATCTTTGAAGCATTTCCCTCAAAAACAATCATTATTACGGCCAAGATTACCAATTGAGTAAAGAAAGGAGAATACACAAAGTCTTCAGCTTAGCAGCTCAGAGGACTAGAATGAAGATGTCTATGGGAGTTAGAGCGCTGATAACTGAGCTCACACTCTGGTGTTTAGGCTTCTGGTGAGACCTGTCATATGAATTTTAAACACAAAAGTTGTTACCTAACTAGGGATAATAACATAAACTGCTAAAGAACTGGACACCCATCAGATGTACAGCACTGTGTTTATTTCAAAAGACTATTCTCTAAGAGTACCTGCTCCATTGACCCCCCTCTATTTCTCTTAACCCAAGACCTAATTATTCTAATAATATGTTTTAGCTGCTAAACTTTGTCTAATTAAAGAGCTGTGAAGAGACAGCTATTCTTGAGAAACATAAAAATAAACCCTTATGAAGGTTTACCATCAGAAGCTCATTTGGCCAAGCCAACCATTAATTAAAATGCCCAAGAGACATTCGTCTGGCAGTAAATACTAATTACCAGACATATCAAAGAGCTTCTTAAATACAACAGAACAATTTAGTAATTTCCAAAATAAGTGATTTTCTTTTGTTAAAAAACACACAACCTCTTTATATTTTCTAAGTACTTTGTTTTCTTTTTCTTTTAAGTACTTGGTTTTTTAAAAAATGATTGGAAAGCTCTCAAAATTGTACACAGGCCAGGAGCTGGTGGAATGTAGCCTAGTTTTATCTCTACAATGACACACTGGTTGTCCTTGGGCAAATCATTTATACTGCCAATATCCCTACCTCTTGATCTGCCAAATAGAAATACTTTCTGTTACATGTTAGGGACAAAGAAAGGATAGTGTATTTGGGTATAAACATGTACTGTGATTAAGAGTTATCATATATGAATGACATAACTTTAAAGACATTTAAAAAGCTATTTTTAAAATCTTTATCGTGAAAGTATTACATTTGTCCCCCTTTTTTCCTCATTATCCCCTTCTAGCATGCCCCTGCCCCGCCCCAGACCTTCACCACACTAGTGTCTGTGTCCATGGGTTATGGATATATGCATACACGTTCTTTGGTTGATCTCTTCCCACCCACCTACCCACCCCTACCTTCCCTCTGAGATT
Organism: Corynorhinus townsendii; assembly: GCA_026230045.1. Classification (NCBI taxonomy): domain Eukaryota; kingdom Metazoa; phylum Chordata; class Mammalia; order Chiroptera; family Vespertilionidae; genus Corynorhinus; species Corynorhinus townsendii. The sequence continues at coordinate 82,685,832 of JAPDVU010000008.1, forward strand.
TGACAGTGTGTTCCATGCTCTTTTGTGAAGGTCTGGGACAAGACTATACAGAGAATATTTAAGAATTTGATTAAGAATTTGATTAGTATTTGAAGGTGATTATTAGGTACATCATTTGTCACAAATATTAAGAATTTGATTAGTATTTGAAGGTCATTATTAGGTACATCATTTGTCACTGTAACATGACCCTGGTAAAAGTATTTATGATAGCACAGTGGGTAAAGCAGCAGCTTAAAACTATGTAGTATTGCCCTGTCCGGCGTGGCTCAGTGGAGAGAGCGTCAGCCTGCGGACTGAAGGGTCCCAGGTTCGATTCCGGCCAAGGGCACATGCCTGGGTTGTGGGCTCGATCCCCAGTAGGGGCCATGCAGGAGGCAGCCGATCCATGATTCTCTCTCATCATTTATGTTTCTCTCTCTCTCCTCCTTTCCTCTCTGAAATCAATAAAGAAATATATTTAAAAAAAACACATACACACAAAAACTATGTAGTATTTTTCCTAAAGGTACCCACAGAATCCCTACAGTTACAAAGAAAATATACAAAACACATTAAAAAAGTATTGACTGCAAACATTAGATGTTTTCTCCTAGCCATTGTATTTATGCCTGAGTTTTCTCCTCCTTGGGAGCACTGTGATCTTTTCCCAATACAGGGTCATCTTAACAGCTCAACATCATTCAGATTTTAGCCTCTGCACTTAGTTTTGCCCATCTTATTACCACACCACCCCGATCTCTTGTCCGAGTTGGCTTTCAACAGAAACTACGGGCCTCTGGGTGTGCCAGGAAGCCAGCGGCCTGCGTGGTTTTCAGTCCCTGCAGAAACCGCCTCTCAGCTGCCTGTGGACAAATGGCTGCTTATGTTCATGTGTGCTGTATAGGCAGTGAGCAAAAATTCTTCCAGTCAAATGGGCTATTTTACTTCCAGCGAAGAAACCCAGAGCAGAAGCCCAGACTGCATTTAGCACAGTCACAGCATTTGAATAAATACTGGGGTAATTTCAAAAAGGCAAATGAAACAAAACGGCTCCTGAGCCACGCAATATTTAAAGTGTATTCTGAATCTTGTCAGTATAAACCCCAGCTTCAAGGAACTCTAAAGAGTTGTTCTGCTTCTAGGCAGCTCAGTGAGCTAGCTCTCCTAACACTGGGCGAAGTGCCACCCACATTTTCAGTCCCAACACCCCACATGACCCTGGTTGGCTCCTGTAGTCCCACACTCCTCCACCCCAGTCCAGAATCTTTAATTACATATACTCTGCTGAATAAACTCCCTCACAGTTAAGTTCTTTTTCACTATCAATTAACTACTTATCTATTTAGTTGCCACTAAAAGTCTCAGGCAAATTTAAAGTTTTTCTCTATCACAACTTCACTCCAGCCATTTCATCCCAGACGTGGATGAGGTAACTCTCAGATAAAAGCAGAAAAAGCTCTCCTATGTTAAGCTCTTATCAAAAGTAAGGAGTCTCAGTTCTCTTTCTCACTTTCCAATCGCCATAAACCACTGGGCACTAGATTTCTTTATTCATTTTTAATCTTCTCTTCCTCACAAAATGAAAAGAAGTTGGTGACACTAAGGGACTTCTATATTTCATGAGGAATATTATTAGAAGGGGAGGAAACAAATTCTGAAGTTGCAAAAGTATTAGCACATCAGCACGTAAAAAGTTTGCTTCAGAATTCACTGTTTGTTATTTTGTCCCAATCTGACTCAGGAAGAAAAAGCTTGTGGTACATTTAGATTCTAACCTTTCAAAGAGCAAAACTGCACACCAGGCAGTCTTGACTTCCCAGCCCAGCTTCTGGCATGTCAGAGGCCTGCCACTAATGGGGTAGTGATGAGGAGCCAGCACAGCTTTAAGTCACTTTTCCACTATAAACAGACAGTGTCTCCATTTGTCTGCTGTTTACAACTCATAACTGATGCAAAACACCAGCTTAAAATGAAAATACCCTGACAACTTTTCACGATGAAGAAATAACCTCGTCTAGAATAGAGAAAAGGCGACACGTGTGCTAAGCTTAGGTAGCTACCTGAAAATGTCTGCCAATTCCAGCTAACCACAGCTAGAACTTCTCTGCTTTGCTATTCTGTTCTGTCATTTCTTCTTTCTACACCTATGGAGGCAAATTCCTGTTTATCACACAAATGCTTCTTTCCAAAAGGGCCAGGGCAAGGCCAAGATAACGTAGCTGCCTGGGAACAGGTTAAAGAGTGCTCTCACTTTCGTATCATGCTGCCCTGAGCCCCTGCAGGCCCCAAGCTGCCACTGATTAGAGGAAGAGGGTTTGTTATTTTGTGTTCCTTGCCAAGAATCCAATGACCTCACGCCAGGCTTCTACCTGCTGCTGCTTCTTATTACTATGTATTTTCTTCATTCTTCCAGGTGTCCAGGTAAAAAATCTTGGTGTCCTCATTCTCTTTCTCCCAAACCACACATCTTATCTTTCAGCAAATTTTATTAACTCTACCTTCAAAACAGATCCAGATTTCCCCTATTCCTCACCCTTACCTCCACTCCACTACAGTGCCCCCAAGTCTAGTCCAAGAGCCATTATCTTCCTCCTGGATTACTGTAATGGCCTCCTAATATTAATAACTGGTATCCCTGTTTCTGCTCTTGGCCTCCTGCAATCTACTCTCAAAACAACATCAAAAACCCAGTCCATGTGGTTCAGTTGGTTGAGTGCCATCCTGTGCACTGAAAGGTTACTAATTCAATTCCCAATGAAGGGATATAACTGGGTTTTGGGTTCAAGCTCTGATGGGGCATTTATGGAAGGCAACCAATAGATGTTTCTCACATCTATGTGTTTTGTTTTTTTTCTCTCTCTCTAAGCATGTCCTCAAGTGAGGATTTAAAAAAAGACCCCAAAAACAACAACCAGAGATGGATCTACGATGGCAATAGACTAGGTGGAAGTTACACTCACCTCCTCCCAGCACCAAACGGGAATTACAACTAAATTATAGAGTAATAATCCTGAATAATCAACTGAAGACTAGCTGGAGAGAAGCCATATAACCAAGCACTTACATAAGGAGCCATGTTGAGACTGGAAGAAGTGTAGAGGTATAAGAGGGCTGGCCGGGCTGTCATGGACAGCAGCTGAAGTTCTGGAGGGATATCTCAGCTGTAGTACGTTCCCCCCAAGAAATGTGGGATCTAAATCCCAAGCTGGGCTCCCCAGCCTAGAGCCCCAGAACCAAGAAAGGTGCCCATATAACATCCAGCTATGAAAAGCAGTGGGGTCTCTGTCCACTAGGGAGAGACATCTAGAAGGCTAGAGACGCAGACAACTTCTTAAAGGGCCAATGCACAAAATTTTATTCGCAGCCACTCACTCTGAGTTTCAGTGAAGGGAGAGTAGAGTGGACTAGAGCAACGTGAGGAAAGTCTGGGTTGGATGGCTCTGGGGAGAGAGCTGAAGGTTCAGTCACCAGCATCCCTGTGCTGAGTCATTCCCCCATACTGCAGAAACCATCATTCTCAGGCAGGCCATTCCCCTCTCAGAGACATCAGCATGTGGGGAAGTAATAGCCCCACCTGCTGGAATCTCTCTTGCCCTACCCTGTGGAGCTTACACCCTGCTGAGGAGTATAGTCAGAGGCTCTTCAGTGACTAAGCCTAACAGGCAGCCTGCATGCAGGCAGAGATGGTCTCGGGTGCTTTGAGACATTTGCTGACCTGCCCCCAGACCCAGTTCTGGTAAAAGCAGGCCTTGGCACACAGATTGGTCCTCTTCTCACACACTCAGGCACAGCAGAGGGAGCCACAGCTGTGGATCATGGATAGCTCCACACATATTGTCCAGGGACAGTCACAGGTAGCATCTGACATTGGCCTGCACAAGAATCCCTCTAAAAAGACCCAGAACCAATATAGCTAGTGGCCAGATTCAGACAACAGAATAGGACCCAATAAGCTGCACAAGCAGTATATCCATTGGGAGAACTCAGCAGGCACTGTAACCTGCTGAAGTGAATTCTGTTTCATGTGATCAGCACCTGCACAGAAGCTTGAATGCTGTATTGGGGGCTGAGCCATACAGTTAGCCAGCCTGAGGGTCAATTCCACACAGGAATGGGCCAACAGCAATCAAGACTCAAATATGATAGAAAGGCCCACATAATGCCCACAAGGGAAATCCCTAGAGCACCCAGCTCAGGTGATCAGGGAGACAACACTAGGTTCCACAGGACGCTTACTATATAAGGCCACCCTACCTAGACTAGGAGTCATAGCAGATCTACCTCATTCACAGAAACATGCATAAAGAGGCAATAAAAATGGGGAGGTAAAAAACAGACTCAAATGAAAGAACAAAAGCATTCTCCAAGGAAGAGCTAAATGAAATGGAGGCAAGCAATTTATCAGATATAGAGTTCAAAATCATGATTATAAGGATGCTCAACATCATGAAAAAGGACATAGAAGCCATAAAAATGGACTAGTCAGAAATGAAGAAAGCAATATCTGAAATAAGTAATACACTAGAAGGAATAAACAGTAGGTCAAATGAAGCAAAGAATCGAATCAGCAAATTATAACACAAGGTAGGAAAAAATACCCAATCAGAGCAGCAAAAAGAAAAAAAAAATTTAAATGACAGTTTAAGGAACTTTAGGGATAACATGAAACATCTGCATCCAGGGGTACCAGAAGAAGAAAGAGAGCAAAGGCCCTAACAGGTTTGGCTCAGTGCATAGAGCGTCGGCCTGCAGACTCAAGGATCCCAAGTTCAATTCCAGTCAAGGGCATGTACCTGGGTTGCGGGCACATCCCCAATAGGGGGTGTGCAGGAAGCAGCTGATCGATGTTTCTCTCTCATCGATGTTTCTAACTCTCTATCCCTCTCCCTTCCTCTCTGTAAAAAATCAATAAAATATATTTTAAAAAAGAAAAAAAAAAAAAGAGAGCAAAGGATGGAGAACTTATTTGAAGAAATAATTACCAAAAATTTCCCTAACTGGTGAAGGAAAAATGACACAAAAGTCCAGGAAGCACAAAGTTCCAAAGAAGATAGACTCAAAAAGGCCCACACCAAGACACATAATAATTAAAATGGCAGGGGTTAAAGACAAAGAGAGAATCTTAAAAGTTGCAAGAGAAAGGCAGTTATCTATGAGGGAGCTCCCATAAGATTGTCAGCTGATTTCTCAACAAACATTTCAGGCCAGAAGGTACTGGCATGAAATATTCAGTGATGAAAATCAAGGACCTACAACCAAAACCACTTTACCCAACAAGAGTATCATTTAAAACTGAAGGGGAAATAAAAAGCTTCCCAGACAAGAAAAAGGTAAAGGAGCATGTTACCACCAAAAAAATATAAAAAGAAATGTTAAAGGGAAAAGAAGGAGAAAGGAGGAAGGGAGGAAGAAGGAAGAAGGAAGGAGGAAGGAGGAAGGAGGACGGAGAACGAGAAGGAGAATGAGAACAAGAAGAACAAGAACTACCACCACCACCACCAATAAATAATCAATGTAAATGGCTTAAATGCTCCAATCAGAAGGCATAGGGTAGCTAAATGGATAAGGAAGCAACACCCATAAATATGCTATCTTTAAGAGACCCAACACAGAATAAAAGATACACACAGACTATAAATAAGGAATAAAAAAAGATATTTCATGCAAATGAAAGGAAAATAGAACTGGAGTAACAATACTTAGATCTGACAGAATAGACTTTAAAACAAAAGGCTTATAATAGCAGACAAGAAGACCCACTATATAATGATAAAGGAAGCAATCCAACAGTAGGATATAACCCTTGTAAAAACACTATGCACCCAACACAGAAGCACCTAAATATGTAAAGAAAATCTTGATGGATACAAAGGGACAGATTGCCAGTAATACAGTCATAGTAGGGGTTTTTAACACCCACTGACAATAAGTGCTGAAGAGGATGTGCAGAAGGTAGAACTCTCGTGCACTGTTGGTGGGAATGTAGACCGATGCAGCCACTGTAGAAAGCACTATGGAGTTACCTCAAAAATTTTTCAGTAGTTAGAGCATCAGCCTGAGCAACAAATGGTCACGGGTTCAATCCAAAAGCATGTATCTTGGTTGTGGATTCACTTCCCAGGCGTGCAGGAGGCAAACAACTGATATGTCTTTCTCACATTGATATTTCTCTTTCTCTCCCTCCTTCTTGTCCTTCCCTCTCTCGCTCCCTCCCTTCCTTCCTCCCTCCCTGTCTCCTTCTTTCCTTCCTCTCTCTCTGAAAATGCAATGGAAAAAATATCCTCAGGTGAGGATTACAAAAAAAATTAAAAGTGGAACTGCCTTATGACTCAGCAATTTCACTTCTGGTAATATATCCAAAAACTCTAATTCAAAAGAATATATGTATCCCTATGTTCATTGCAGTGTTATTTACAACTAGAGGCCTGGTGCATGAAATTCAGCCCAGCCTGCACCCTCTCCAATCCGGGACCCCTCGGGGCAGTCGGACATCCCTCTCACAATCCGAGACCACCAGCACCTAACTGCTCGCCTGCCTGATCACCCCTAACTGCACCCCCTGATGGCCTGGTCACCCCCAACTGCCCCCCTCTGCCAGCCTGGTTGCCCCTCACTGCCCCCTCCCCCCCGCCGGCATGGTCACCCCTACCTGCCACCCCTGCCAGCCTGGTCACCCCACACAGCCTGCTGCTTAGTCGCTGGTCGCCCCTCACTAACCCCCCTGCTGGCCTGGTCACCGCACACAGCCTGCTGCTCAGTCGTTTGGCCAGCCCTCACTAACTCCCCTGCTGGCCTGGTTGCCCCACGCAGCCTGCTGTTTGGTCGTTTGGTGGCCCATCACTAACCCCCTGCCGGCCTGGTTGCCCCATGCAGCCTGTTCAGTTGTCCATTCAGTTGTTTCAGTTGCAATGGTTGCTTAGGCTTTTATATATATAGATAGCCAAGATTTGGAAGCAGCCCAAGTGTCCATCAGTAGATGAGTGGATAAAACAGCTGTGGTACATTTACACAATGGAATACTACTCAGCCGTAAAAAAAGAAGAAAATTTTACCTGTTGTGACAGTATGGATGGACCCGGAGTACATTATGCTAAGTGAAACAAGCCAGTCAGAGAAAGACAAGTATTATATGATTTCACTTATATGTGGAATTTAATGAACAAAATGAATTAATAAGCAAAACAGAGACAGAGTCTTAGAGAACAGGCTAACAGCTCTCAGGAAGGTGAGGAAAAAGCAGAGGTGTGTGAAGGCAATGAGGAAAAAGAAAGCAAGCATTCATGGACATGGACAATAGTGTAGTGACTGTAAGGGGGGAAGGGGGGAGTGGAGGAGGAAGAGGGTATGGGAAGGACAAATGATGGAAAGAAAAAACAAACAAAAAATAATGTTTGGTTTTACACACCAGTGATTTGTTTTCCATTTTTTTAAAAGTGCATTTATATAGATACACAAAGTAAACATTTTTAAAAAATATGAAATACTTAGGAATAAATCTGACATAATAGGTCCAATGCAATCTCAATCAAAACATCTTCAGGCTTTTTTTTTTTTTTTGAGGCGGAGCGGCTATAAACTGACAAATGATTCTAAACTTCAGATGGGAATGCAGAGGACATAGCCAAAAGAACTTGGAAAAGGCAAAACTAGTTAGAGGACTAAGGCTACCTGACTTCAAGATAGTTTAAAGCTTAGTAAACGAGACAGTGTAGTGTTCATGTGGCTCTGTGTGTCTTCTCTTTTAGAATTGTTCAGTGTCTCTTATTCTTGCACTCTCTATATCTACGTCTGTATCTCTATGTACCTAATGTAAAAAATGTTTTTATTGAGATTACACTAAATTACAAAACTACTTCAAGGAGAATTTACATTTCTAAAATAGTCAATACTTTTTCCATGGAAACTGGATGTTTTGTGACTTTTATTCATAATAAAAGTTTGTCTTTTTGGTGCTATTTTAAGTGAGATTCTTTCTTATATTTCTCCAAGATTGCTGTTTGCATATAGAAAGACTATTGGCTTTTTATATGTGGATTATCTCATGTTAAAGAAGTCTCACATTGTTGCAACAGTTTTTCAATGGATTCCCTTGAGTTTTCCAGGTCAGAAATCAAATCACCTGTGAATTATAATCATTTACGTAACATATGTATAAAAACAACACCAATAGCAAGAGTAATAATTATTTTTCTTAAAAACTTTTATTTAAAAATAATTACAGATTCACAGGAAGTTGCAAAGGTAGTAGAGAGAGATCCCATGTGAGTACACTTTCCCCCAATGTTTAAATCTTACATAATTATCAAACAATATCAAAACCCAGAATGTTATAGGGGTACAATGTGTGAATACTTGTAATTTTATCACATGGAAATATCTGTGCACCTACCACTGCAGTCAAGATACAGAATTATTTGGAGTACTCATTACTGAGTATTCCTGCAAGTATCCTAATATATAAAAACCCTGGGTCCGTCACATTCACAACAACCAGAGGCTCGAACTAATGCCCAGGCTGCACAAGCAGCAGGCTCTGGTAGGTGGGGACTTGTGGCAGCAGAGACGGGGATGGGGGAGGTGGGGCCAGCACTCATACTCACAACTGCACACACGCACAGACACACACAGCGTCCACCAGCTCACAGCCTTTTCTCCTTTTCTTTCCTTCCCTCCCAGCTCACTCTCAGAGCTTCTCTCAGAATGAGGAAACAAAACAGACTGGGCCTGAAGAGGCCTGAATGGAAGGGAGGGTGGGCAGAGGGTGGAGCTGCCCCCACTGGCCCCGTCCCCTCCCAGCTGGGAAAGAGGAAGAGGGAGACAGGGAGGCAGGGAAGCCTGGAGGACTGCTGAGAAAAACAAAGAGAGACAGAGACTGGGTGAGATCAGGCTGGCAGGGGAGGGCAGTTGGGGGCAACCAGGCCAGCAGGGGAGAGAAGTTGGGGGCGAGATTAGGCTGGCAGTGGAGGGCAGTTAGGGATGATCAGGCAGGCAGGCAGAGGCAGTTAGGTGCAATTAGGCAGGCAGGCAGAGAGGTTAGGGGCAATCAGGTAAGCGGTTAGGAGCCAGCGGTACCATATTGCAAGAGGGATGTCCAATTGGAGAGGGTGCAGGCTGGGCTGAGGGAATACCCCCCCCCCCGCCCAGCACGAATTTATGCACCAGGCCACTAGTATATATTAAAAAAGCACACTATATTTTCTTGTCTATTCCAAAAAAATAAACTTTTCCTTAAAAGGTTTGCAAAAACACAATTTCTTTGTAAAATACTTACAGTCACAAAATATGCTTTAGTTCTGACTTCTCCAATGTAGTGCAAATGTTTCCCATGCTACATCTATATACTAGTAGCAAAAGTGAGCTGGCTAACTTTGTAATACAGAGGATCTTTTCTGAATCCTACCATAATCAACTGGCTCCAATCAAGCTCATTTGTTTTAAAAAAATGTATTTATATTGATTTCAGAGAGGAAGAGAGAGGGAAAGATAGAAACATCAATGATGAGAGAAAATCACTGATCGGGTGCCTCCGGCATGTCCCACACTGAGGATTGAGCCTACAACCCTGGCATGTGCCCTGACCAGAAATTGAACCCAGGACCCTTCAGTCCACAGGCTGATGTTTTATTCATTGAGCCAAACCAGCTAGGGCTCAAGCTCATTCTTTACAATCCAGCTCAAAGGTCATTTCTCTGAAATGTTCCCTAATCTACTCACCTACCCTAGAAGAACTGCTCCATAAGTTATGTCAAATGGCATTTCGTCTATGTACCCCTACATCATCAGTGAACATTTGTACTACAATGATTTCTTAACGTGTGTGCCTTCCCTTGTAGACCAGGGATTCTTTTTCTTTTTTTAATATGTTTTTATTGATTTCAGAGAGAAAGGGAGAAGGAGAGATAGAAACCATCCATGATGAGAGAGAACCATTGATCGGCTGCCTCCTGCAACTCAGGCATGTGCCCTTGACCGAAATCCAACCTTGGACCTTTCAGTCTGCAGGCTGATACTCTATTGACTGAGCCAAACTGGCTAGGGCTTTGTTTTATTTTTCTTAATTGAATTTATGGGGGTGACATTGGTTAATAAAATTACATAGGTTGGAAATAATTTTTAAAATAACAATAAAACGCAGGCCCTGACCAGTTTGGCTTGTTGGATAGAGCATTGGCCTGTGGACCAAAGGGTTACAGGTTCGATTCCAGTCAAGGGAATGTACCTTGGTTGCGGGCACATCCCCAGTAGAGGGTGTGCAGTAGGCAGCTAATTGATGTTTCTCTCTCATCGATGTTTCTAACTCTCTATCCCTCTCCCTTCCTCTCTGTAAAAAAAAAATATATATATATTTAAAAAATAAATGAAACACAGTATTTTTCCTATGCATCCTTAGTGAGACATAGCCTAAGGACAAAAAGAAGCAGCAGTCTCCTAAATATCTGTAATAATATTAGTATTGCTTTGAACCAATCTCGCCCTTACTCTCCATAGCAAGTATGTGATTATGTTAACGTCATTTGGAACCACAGTTTTCAGCTAAGGAAAAAGATATAAATCCAGGGAGGAAAAAAGTAGGTTTACAGTTGTGAGCATGTGAAACGAGTTTATTCTTGTGTTATTACTCTCACAAACAACTGTAAACCTACTTTTGCCCCACTCTATACATCATATTTGAAAAGATAAGTAAAAGCGCTGGAATCTTAAATTTCAGTTGGAATGTCAGTACAAACTCATCTTTTACTTTTCTCTCTCCATAAGAATATGTATTTCTTACTTCTGTGCTCTAAAAAGGCCTCTAAGCAATGCAGTAGCATCAAAAGAATAATGACTCAGTGGACTGAAACACATCAAAAGCATTAAAATTCTTAAGTTCATAATGATATCCTATCTAATAAAGAAGGAATATGCTAATTGACCCTCATGCCATTGCAAAGATGGCGGCTCCCACAGCCAATAAGGAGGGAATATGCTAATTGTCTGCCCCGCCCTCAATGATGGCGGCACCCACAGCCACAAGATGGCAATGCCCAGCCCCCTCAGCCCCACTGGGGTGGCAGGAGCGTAGCAAGCGGGCCTGGTTGCTCTGTGCACCTGCCTCCAGAGTCCTTCCCTCAGCCCCCCAGCCGCCCAAGGCTGGCCCGAGGTGCAGGCAAGCCTTGGATGTCGGCTGCCCAGCCACCCAGGGCTGGCCCAAAGCACAGGCAAGTCTCAGATGCTGGCTGCCCAGCTGCCCAGGGCCACCCAAGGCTCAGGTAACCAGGGCCAGCCAAGGGTTGCGCTGCCGGCAGTGGTAGCAGCAGAGGTGTGATGGGGTATCGCCTTCCTCTGATCGCCAGGTCGCCTCCCGCCCCCGAGGGCTCCCGGACTATGAGAGGGGACAGGCTGGGCTGAGGGACCCCTGCTCAGTGCATGAATTTTCATGCACCAGGCCTCTAGTTACAAAATAAACAAAATCAACCTCAGAAGTCACCATTGGAGATAGATGGGCATGAATTTATTATGCTGACATTTAAAATGAAGGAAAATAATCAAGCATTTATTTTGCCTTTACTATAGTTTTTAAACAGTTAATAGGCAAAGTTCTTTACAGAAGAATTACAGTTAATAAATGCAGAAAAATGAGAGAATTAGCCCTAGCTATTTGGCTCAGTGGATAGAGTATCGGCCTCTGAACTGAAGGGTCCCAGGTTGGATTCTGGTCAAGGGCACATACCCAGATTGAGGGCTCCATCCCCAGTAGGGGGGCGTGCAGGAAGCAGCCGATCAATGATTCTCTCTCATTACTGATGTTTCTATCTCTCTGTCCCTCTCCCTTCCTCTCTGAAATCAATAAAAATATTTTTTTTAATGAGAGAATCAGATAAATCACCATTTTGCAACTGCTAATGAAATAATGTATCTAGGCAACTAAGTAATCAGAGTGGCTAAAACATTAGGTCAAGGGTTGATAGAAAACTTTATTAAGAACTTTATAAAGCTTCATACATCACTACAAGTGGAGAAATCAGGTATTATATAACAGTCTAAAAACTGTGAGGTATTCCTGCCTCCACCCTGCCCAAAGTGATGGGTATTTAACCTAACCACTTTAACAAAGTAATAGTGAGTTAGAGAAATATGTTTGAGAGAAACACGATAAGGATCTAAACCTAGAATGTGAGGAATCTGTAAGATAATCCAGTTTCTTAAATACATGGCATAAGAAAAAAGTGTGTTTGCAGAAGAAAAGGGTTGTTGCAAATTATAAAAAATTTAAGCCACTTGTCAACTCAACAGAAGAATATGCTTTGTTGCATCATGATTTAAACAAACTATAAAAAGATGTTTTTAGACAACTGGAGAAAGGTAAGCATGCCCTGTCTTTTAGTAAAAAAAAAAAAAAAAATACTTTGTGGTATATAAGAATGGTATTGTCGACTTTAATTTTATTTATGAAACAGTAACAAATACTGGATTTACTCTCCCACTTTAACTATAAAAGTTAGAATTTGAAAACATTGGACAATACCCAAAAAAGGGCTATGATTCTTCAGAGAAAGAAAGCACAAGAGGTGAGCCACATATTCACCAAACCACAACCTAGGGAAACAGCCCTAGCAAAGAGAAGTAGGTCAGGGTGGTGGAAACAGATCAGAGTTAGGGGTTACAAAGGAAGCTAAACTTTGGGTGGCAAGATAGCAGAGAAGGAACATCAAAATTTACCACAGAAATTCCACTTAAGTCCTTGGCCAACTCCCACACTGAAAATGTACAAAGCAAGACTATGGGAGGCTTAGCAGAAAAGATTTCTGGGAAGATGAAAGCTAAAAAGAAATTTTTAGAAGTTACACAGTGCTCATGAGATGCTGAAGTTCAGATTCAGCTTACAAGGAAAGACCTGGCTGAATAGCCTAGACACTAAGTTGACACTCCAGAAGATAAGACACTAGGATTGAGGGCTGTGCCATTGAAGTAAGGGCAAAACTAAAACAGAACCACCCTACCAAAGCCTAAAGTCAAGCCTCAATATGATCAAGTTGATCCAGAACAATCCCAACACTACAAAAAATAGCATAATGCAGAGTCTCTACAACATGTTACAATGAAAAATTACTAGGCATGGGAAGAAGTAGGAAAAGTGACCATAATCTAGAGCAGGGGTCCTCAAACTACAACCCGCGGGCCACATGAGGCCCGCCAAGGACATTTATCCAGCCCGCCGGGTGCCACTGCCTGTCCTGCTTAGCAGCCGACTCGTCCCGGGCCCGCAGTGCGCATAGGAATTTGTTCTTTTTTTTTAAAAACTATAGTCCGGCCCTCCAACGGTCTGAGGGACAGTGAACTGGCCCCCTGTTTAAAAAGTTTGAGGACCCCTGATCTAGAGATTAAAGTCAACAGAAACAGAACCAGAGATGACTGAGATATTAGAGTTAGAAAGCATGGACTATTAAATGACTGATATTAATATATTAAAGAAAACACAGTAAAAGATCTACAAAAAGCATGAAAAAATAGAATATGCCAAAGGAAAATCAGAATCTCTAAAATATATATGATCTATAAATGTATATTCTAAAACGGCAAAATTCCTGAAGTTGAGAATTTATTGGACAGGTTTAGCATCTGAAAAAGCAATAGACAGCACTAATGACCTTGAGATAGGTATTATGGTTAAGTTTTTAACTCCTTATTTATAAGAGAAAATTTTAAATATGTATAAATGAAATTATATGACTTCCTGAATTTATTTTATTATATTTTTATTGAATTTATTGGGGAGACTTTGGTTAATAAAATCATATAGTTGAATTTTCTTTAAAATACTTTTAAAAAGGAAAGTTGGGAAAAAGATAAAAAAACAGTCAAATGTTGGTAATTGCTAAAAGTGTGTGATGAATGGCATCAGAATTCATTAAGCTATTCTCTTTCCTCTTATATTTATTTGAAAACGCCTATGATAACAGTTTTTAAAAATGTCATCTATCATTTGCACACCTACAATCATCACAGCATTATGTGCACAAACCAAAATGTGCAAACAACCAGCATGCCCATCTATGGATGAATGGATAAACAAAATGTGGTGTAGACATAAAATGAAGTATTATTCAGTCTTAAATGAGAATATAGTGAAGTCATCAAACTGTATTATTTTAAGCACTAAGCACAGGTGGCTTCCTCATACATCTTGAGCAGACTGAAAATATGAATGCTAAACTCATGCCTGACATTAAGAAAATAAAACAAAAGAATGAAGAATAATGAATGGGAAGTTAGTTGGGGAAGAAGTTCAGTGATATTTGCCTGTTAGTAAAGCCTTAGAAAATAGCTAATTTCTAAAGCCAAAGGGGCTAAATAATTTAGTGAAAAAATAGTATTTTAGTTTTTAAGATATGCAGGATGTTGAGAGAATGAAATAAGAAAAAATGTTATTTAAAAAAAATACCAGCACACAGTAGTGCACTCCAATAAACAAATGTGATAGTGTTCTCAAACATCTATGAGGATGTAAGATAATATAAGTGAAACACTTAATCCAGTACTATCTGGTACAAAATGGCTATGCAATTCAGGCTTTCCCATCTCTGCCTTATCAGTCAGTCACTGATATCCCATAACACAAACAAATGACTTTGTGAGAAGTTCTGGGTTTCATATACACTGGCACCGTTAGGGAATAAAACTTTTAAGGTACTCAAAATGTCCATTATTAATCATACACATCTCAACAAACTAATGTTAACTCAGTAACTTCTTTTAAATGCCTGTGAGTTCCGCCTGGTATTCAGGAAACTTTCCTTGATAAAGTGCTGGATTTATGAATTCATGATCTCAATTAGGAAGTTTGGGAATATATATCTAAACAAATCATACTGTGGATGTTTTAAATTTTGAGTTTAATGGTTTACAAAACTAACCAGTTTCTCAATTCTGTTGTAAAATTAAACAGGCCCATGTTGTCATGGCTGCCCCTTTATGATATGTTGCTAAATAGTATGCAATGATCATCTCAATAAATCAGTTAAATGAGTAATGAATGCTCATTCATAACCTTCAATAAGTCTTGCTCTGAAATTATCCAGAAAACAAATATGTGTCATCCTGCCCCACACATCAAAAACTTATTTGACTAAAATGTTATGGAAAAACATGAAAATTCCATGCCTGATGGTTGATTTACTGTGACACAATGAAATAAATTTACTCAGTGCCTATATGTTAGATAACTACATTAAACAATGAAGACACAGATGAATAAGATTCAAATGCCACAATTTGCAATCTAGTGACATTCTTTTTCTCACTTTGTCTTTTATTCAACTGATCAACTGAGCATGTATACATTCCCTATGACTACTATTCTAAGTACTTGACATTTAGCAAGGCTCAAAAACAACCAAGTCCTTACTTTCTCGATACTTACATTTTAGTGAAGTGAAACAATAACAAATCAATAAATGGTGACAAGAACCAAGAAGAGTCCTGGCCAGTGTTTGTCAGTGGTTAGAACGTCGGCCCACACACTGTAGTGTCTCGGGTTTGATTCTCGGTCAAAAGCACATACCTGGGTTGCAGGTTTGATCCCCAGCCCAGGTCCGGGCAAATCTGGGAGATAACCAAAAGACGTGTCTCTCTTACACTAATGTTTCTCTCTCTCTCTTCCCCTTTACTCCCTCCCTTCTACTCTCTCTTAAAAAATTATGGAAAAAATATCCTTGGGTGAGGGTTAGCAAAAAACAAACAAAAACACAAGAAGAGTAATGAGAAAGTTGGAAGAGTGAAATTTTAAATAGCATGGCTAGCAAAGACCTCCCTAATAAGGTAATAGTATAAGAGACCTGAAAGAAATGGAAAAGAGAGCCACATGGATATAAGGAAAAAGAGTGTTTCAGGAAAAAGAAATGAAATATTTAAAGGCCATAAAGTGGGAACACATTGGAGACTTGCATAAACAAGAAAGAGGTGCTGGTAAGTGACTGGATTCAACATATATTCTGAAGATTGAGTCATCAAGAACAAACAAACAAACAAAATTAAGTATGGTTCTATAGAAGTTTTTGATGTGAGCAATCAATGGAGTTGCCAAAATTGAGATAGGGAAGACTGGTGAATAAAGTCAGTAGGTGGAAATCAAGACTTCAGTTTGCATACATTAAGAGTGAGATGCCCATTAGACCCCCAAATAGAGATGTCAAGTAAACAGCTAGAAATATAAATCTAGAGTTCAGATCACAGGGGGGACTTGAGATTTAAAATTTGGGAGCTAAGAGCTTAATACATCATATATAATCAACTAGGGAATAGATATGCACAGAAAAGAAAAGAGGTCTAAGGACTGAACTGAGAAACAACCCAAAATTTAGATGTCAGGAAGATGAGGATCTGGCAAAAGCAGCACCAGAAGAAAACAATAGGTCAACAGACTATTGTCTAAATTATCTAGTCCAGGGGTTACCAACCTTTCGGACCTCACAGACCACCAGTGGTCAGCAGGCCACCAGTTGGCTACCGCTGATGTAGTCTATTATCAGTAAATGACAAAGAAATACAAAAAAATAAAAAGACAAAATACTGTAATACTGTCATAGTAGAAGTAGGCTCAAAGGGAGAAGGGAAAGGGCAATTAACTCTTTGGCAAAATCAGGGCCCAGTTCATGGAAAGCATAACATTTGAGAAGGGTGATGAAAGTTGAGTAGTGCTAATAGGGCAAAGGGGGATAACAGGGCTTTTGTATATTGTGTCCTGATACTATCACCCTTTCAGTTCTTCTGAGACTAACCATTCCTTTTTTAAGCCTTTTCAAGACTAATAGGACAGTATTCCATAATGGATTAGGAAGTAATGTAGACTCTTCTAACTCCCCACTAGCTTCACACCACAATGGTACATTAAGGAACCCAGTCAACCCCTTTCCGTCTTTCTTACCTTCACATTTCTCAAAGACACTGAAATGCAGTTTGCCGTCTGTTGCTCTAGACAGATTCTGCCAGTCACTCAGGCAATATCAACACCCATAAGGGTCACCTGTTTGACTATTTAACCTCATAGTAATTCCTTGAATCTTCTGTATCTCCAGTGAGTGACCTATAACTCCATCAAGGTTCAGCAATTAATCCTATGGCCACATCTTGGACTTACCTTTGCTTGATATTTTTCTGCCTTTTGAAATTCTAAACTCTTAAGAGTACACTCCCATTTCTCTTAACATACTCTTTTACATCAGCAATGTTGAATAGAAATAAGATGCAAGCCATTTATATAATTTAATATTTTCTAGTAGTCACACTAAAAAGTAAAAACAAAACAAACAAACAAACAAAAACAACCACACCCTCATACATACAGAGAACATTTTGACAGTTGCCAAATGGGAAGAAGGTGGGGGGAGGGGAGAGTAAAAAAGGGTAAGGAATTAAGAAGTCCAAATTTGGCCCTAGCCAGTTTGACTCAATGGATAGAGCGTCAGCCTATGGACTGAAAAGTCCCGGGTTCAATTCCAGTCAAGGGCACATGCCCGGGTTGTGGGCTCGATCCCCAGTAGGGGGCGTGTAGGAGGCAGCTGATGAATGATTCTCTCTCATCATTGATGTTTCTCCCTCTCTGAAATAAAAATATATTTAAAAAAAAAGAAGTACAAATCAGGGATGTTAAGTACAGCATAGGGAATATAGTCAATAATATTGTAATAACTGTGTGGTGTCAGATGGGTACTAGACTTATTGAGTGATCACTTTGTAAGTTATATAAATGTCTAATCACAGTTGTACACCAGAAACTAATATAATATTGTATGTCAACTGTAATTGAAAAATAAAGAAAATTAAAATAAATAAATTGAAAAGCTTTTGTGAGGGAAGAGTAAAAAAATCACTCATTTTGAAGTAAATTTTACTTATTTGTTTTTTGCTGAGAAAAAGAATGTTTTATTATTATGACTTGACCACAAATTATAATTATCGCTTATTAAGGTTACATAATGCAGGCTGATCATCTCTAAAGTCTCAAATAGCCAAATATAAATAAAACACAAAAAATAAATTCAATCAAAATGACAATGCGGTACCATCTCACACCTGTCAGAATGGCTATCATCAACAAATGACAAGCGCTCATGAGGATGGGGAGAAAAAGGAACCCTCGTGCACTGCTGGTGGGAATGTAGACTGGTGCAGCCACTATGGAGAACATTATGGAGTTTCCTCAAAAGACTAAAAATGGAACTCCCATTTGACCCAGTGATCCCACTTTTAGGAATATATCCCAAAAAACTAGAAACACGAATCAGAAAGGATATATGCACCCCTATGTTCATAGCAGCACAATTTACAATAGCTAAGATTTGGAAACAGCCTAAGTGCCCATCAGCAGATGAGTGGATTAAAAACCTGTGGTACATCTACACGATGGAATACTATGCTGTGGTAAAAAAGAAGGAATTCTTACCATTTGCAACAGCATGGATGGAAATGGAGAGCATTATGCTAAGCAAAATAAGCCAGTCAGAGAAAGATAAATATTACATGATCTCACTCATTTATGGAATATAATGAACAACATAAACTGATGAACAAAAACAGATCCAGAGACAGAGAAACATCGATCAGACCATCAAACCTCACAGGGAAGGTAGGGCAGGGGGGGAGTAAGGGGGAGAGATCAACCAAAGGACTTGTATGCATGCATATAAGCATAACCAATGGACAGACACCAAGGGGGTGAGGGCATGAGTTGCGGGGGGGAATGGAGGGGGATAAGGACACACATGTAATATCTTAATCAACAAAGAAAAATAAAATATCACATTAAATAAGTAAAATAAATAAAATCAATTGAAAAAAGTACTGACATAATTCTTCTAATGTTATGTGAAATCCTAAAAGAATCATTGCCATTATCAGAAGTAATATTAAGTGTAATATAAGAGATGTTTTGTCTTAAGTATAAATTTAAATGTATGGTATCTATAATAGATCAGAGCAAAAGTATATTTGTAAATTTCTAACAGAAGAAATAAGTTAGTTTGTAAACATCCTGTACTCTTCAATGAAATAAGAAAGCAGATGAAGGATAAAATGTTAGATAGTCTTATCAAGCAGGCTACTTTTTAAATAAGATTTCCAGGGTAGCTAAAATGAGCAATGATAGAAGCTCTACACGTACAACTAAACTGTTTGTTCTACTAGAGCCAGTACAGCTGACCCTTGAACAACAGGGGGGTTAGGGGTACTGACCCCCTGAGCAGTCAAAAACCCACATGTAACTTCAGTTGATCCTCTGCAGTCTCAGATCCCCAACCTCTAAAATTAATTTTATTAATATATTTTATTCATTCCAATACATAAAAATATAATCAATGAAACATGTAATCAACATAACTACTAGCAATGAGATATTCTTTTTTTTTCATACTTAATCTTCAAACTCCACAGTCTTTTATATGTACAGCACAGCACACTAAAATGTCTGTAGTCAAGGTAAAATGTAATTTTACCAAAATAAGTGTTGTGTTTACTGCATGTAGTAAAGAATTTGTGCTTGCCCAAAGTAAAGGTCTGGTCATTTCCCCTGGCTTGTAAGAGGTAACCTCTGGCCCCTGGAATACTATGCCTGGGAACTTTGGGTCATGCCTAATAATCTGATAATATGATTTATCATGGGACTGGCCATACCCATCTAGTCTTAGGGTAAAGTCTGGCTACATGAAAAAGACCAACAATGTGACTTAGGGTGAGAGCTTTGGGTCATGCAGTATCAGTTGACCTGGAGACAGAGATCAACCACAGAGGCAATCAATCAATCAATCAATCAATCCTATGTAAAACACTGAACACAGAGTCTCAGCTGAGGCAATACTCTGTGCATATTGTCACACATCAATACCAGGAGAGTAACACAGAGTCTCAGCTGAGGTAGTGTATTGGCAATACTCTGTGCATATTATCACACATCAATACCAGGAGAGTAACACAGCCTGGCTCCACAGGGAGAGGAAAATAAAAGCTGTGTTTGGTACTTCTCATAGACTCAGCACTTTTTCCCTTGGCTGATTTTAATCTGCTTCCTTTCCAGTAATGAAGTGCAACTGTGAGCTTTATAGCTTTCAGTGAATTGTGAGACCTTTTTAGCAAAGTCCCAAAGATGGGGTGGCTTCGAGAACTTCTCTAACTTATGGCTGGTGTTAGCAGTGAGGGTGGCCTTGGAGACCACGCTCTAACCTTGCAGTCGTCTAATGCTCTCAGTTGGCCTAAAACTTTTGCACACCGTCTGTTTTTAAATGTAAATATAAATTAAAATTCCGTTCCTCAGTTGTACTACATTCATTTCAAATGCACAATAGCAACATGTGACCAATGACTACTTGACTGGGTATTGCAGGTTTAGACTCTTATCACTCTAATCACTTATGCCCAACACACTTGCTTTTCAACTTTATCTAGATGTCCAGCTTCCTCTATTCCTTCTATTTAACATCATTTATCTTGCCCTCACTTGCCCTCTCCCCCTCTCAACCTAAACCCAATGGCCCACACATTAATTACTTTAATGTTAGTGACCTCAATTCCTTTGCCTATTGAGGGGGGAAAATCAATCTGTATAATCTATAATAATAAAAATATAATATGCAAATTAACCGAACAACCTAACAGCAGAATGACTGTCCAGACGACCTTCCAGAGGACCACGCTATGGCACCCACTGGGGCCCAGGCCAGCCAAGGCAGGTGTGATGCAATTGGTCGGAGGCCCAGCCATCGCCCCATGATCGCCCTGCAGAGGGAGGCCCAAGCCACCAGCTGGTGGGGCTATCCATCAATCGGGTGGCTCCACGATCGCCCCAAAGAGGGAGGCCCAGGCCATCAACCAGCGTGCTGCAGCAGGTGGGTGGGGCCTCCCTCTGTGGGGACAATCCATTGCGGAGCCCTGGCCGGGTGGGCAGGGCCTACCTCTTTGGGGCGATCGATCGCAGGGTTCCCAGACTGAGAGGGCACAGGCTGGGCTCAGGGACACGGGACACCCTACGCCCGTCCGCCCCGAGTGCACAAATTTCATGCACCAGGCCTCTAGTAAAATAATAACATTTCTTGGACCTTTTCTTTTTTAATATATTTTATTGATTTTTTTACAGAGAGGAAGGGAGAGGGATAGAGAGTTAGAAACATCGATGAGAGAGAAATATTGATCAGCTGCCTCCTGCATCCAGTAGGGGATGTACCCACAACAAAGGTACATGCCCCTGACCAGAACTGAACCTGGGACCCTTTAGTCCGTAGGCCGACGCTCTATCCACTGAGCCAAACCGGTTAGGGCCATTTCTTGGACTTTTAATCAACTATTTTAACTGTGGTTGATCATTACCTCCCCCAAGCAGCTAATTTCACTTTCTCCATCCTTACCCATGTCCCTGATGATCTAGCCTCCTACTACAAACAGAAAAGTAGACAAAAGGCATGAAGTACCTTACTTCACATTCTTTTAACCAAAAAATTACCTACAGCCACTCCATCCTTTACACCTTCTTCTATCCTTCTTGTGGAAGGACAATTTCTAACAACTATATGCTCATACTCAATCACCTCTTCCTCATGGACCCAGCTATACAGGTTATCTTTTCTATAACAATCACAGTCAACTCATCTTGCTCACTACTATATTCTCAAACTCACCCTCCAATCAAGCCTCATATTTAAACAAAACAAAACTCCCTCTTGCTCTTTGTTAACTGTGAGAAGATGAGATTTTACCCTACTTGCAAGCTAACAATTCAGTAAAACACAGTGCATGAATGCTGGCAGAAGACATGAGACCCCAGGTCAGAGACCAAGGATTTTGGTATTCAGGGTAGAACAAGCAGCATAAGCGCCCTCTGAGGTGAGGGTGATATGAAGAGGGCCAGGTGACATCTGCCCACACACCTGGGTGCACTTAGGAGAGAAACCCTGAGCTCAGGAAATCCAAATCCTTTATGAAAGGAAATAATCTAATTTACCCATTAGCTCCAGCGGGAGAAGCCCTCTCTATCTGCCAAGGTTGTTCACTATACAAAGATGCTTAAGAGGCAGTCTGGAACAAACACAGTCAGTACCCTTGGTTTGCAAGGCATGAAGAAATGTGACGCCCATAAAGAATGCTCTTCCAACTCCATTTCCTGCTCTAGCTACTGTCTTAACTCAATTTGCCTCCACTTCTTTAACAGACTGTAATCTGGCTTCCTCCTCATTCATTCCATTGCTGTTTCCCTTGGTAAAGTCATAAACGATATCCTAGTTGCCTTTTTGGAGCATCTTAACCTTTTGATCATTTCCTTCCAAACTCTCTCCTGTGGCTTCCACGAAGCATTCTACTTTTTATTCTCCTCCTATTGTTGTGATTGGGCCACCTTTCTCTGACTGCTCTTTTAATACTGATTTTTTTCACCCTACTTTCCTCTGTATTTAATCTGAATGACACCTACCCCCACCCTGTTTTTAAAGGCCATCTATATGCTAGTAACTACCAAAGTTTTATATTCAGCCAAAACTAGCCAAACCCCAATATTTCCTTTATATCTTTAGATGAATATCCCACAGACTTAAAATGCCTTATGCCATTCTTGTTCCCCATTCACACTCCCCATCCAAATAATTAATATCCTCTCTTTAAAGCTGTTGTTCCTTCTTTAATTTCCTACCTATATTGGCAGTACTAGGATCAATCCAATAAAGCAAGTCATAAAATTGAGACTTACCCTAGATCAAACCTGGGCAAATTAGTCCTGGGCCAAATCCAGCCTACTGCCTCATATAGTTTTTCTTTTAAAAAATATTTTTATTGATTTCAAAGAGGAAGAGAGAGGGAGAAAGAGATAGAAACATCAATGATGAGAAGGAATCATTGATTGGCTGCCTCCTGCAGGGATCGAGCCCACAACCTGGGCATGTGCCCTGACCAGGAATGGACCATGACTTCCTGGTTCACAGGTTGATGCTCAACCACTGAGCCACACTGGCCGAGCTGATGTTTCTTTTTAATCCTCATCTGGGGATATGTTATTGGTTTTAGAGAGAGAAAGGGGTGGAGAGGGAGAGAAAGAAAGAGAAACATCAATGTGAGAGAGAAACATGGATGGGTTGACTCCCATATGTGCCCAACCAGGGTCTGAACCTACAACCTAGGTATGTGCGCTGACCAGGAATCAAACGCACAAATTTTGGTTTATGGGACTACACTCCAACCAACTGAGCCACCAGACTAAGGCCTGATGAATTTTTTCAATAGCACCTTCATTTAGGTATAATTCACATGCCACAAAGTTCGCCATTTTCAAAGGTAGAATGCAGTGCTTCTTAGTGTTTTCCTGGAACACCGCCACGCCATTCATTTACATGTTGCCTATGACTGCTTTCAGTGCAGTACAAAAGCAAAGTGAGTAGCTTTGCACAGAGACCGTACGCCTTGTAAAGCCTAAAATATTTACTGTCTTGGCTTTTAGGGAAAAAATGCTTGTCAACTTCTATCCTGGATTGCTTCCTCTCTCTCAACTCCCATATTCAATCTGTTACTAAATCCTATAACATTATACTTCCTAAATAATAGTGAGAGCTTAATATAACTACTCCTAAACACTTATTTTTTTAAAGACTTTTTAAAAATTGAGACATAGTGAACATGGCATAAAAGTAAATAATTTAAAGTGTACATTTCAGTAGTTTCAATATATTCACTGTTGTGCACTATATAATCCTAGAATATTTCCAAAAAGAAACTCTGTACCAATAAGCAGTTAGTCCTTGTTCTCCCCTGCCCCCCTTCCCTGTCAACCACAAATCTATCTTCTATCTCTACAGATTTTTTGCTGGACATTTCATGTAAACGGAATCATAATATGTGGTCTTTTCTGACTTCTTTTTCTAAATATATTTTTATTTATTTCAGAGAAGGGAGAGGGAAAAGAGATAGAAACATCAATGATGAGAGAAAACCACTGATAGGTTGCCTCCTGCATGTCCCACACAGGGCATCAAGCCCACAACCCAGACATGTGCCCTGACTGGGATTCGAACCACGATCTCTTGGTTCATAGGTGGACACTCAACCAACTAAGCCATGCCCACCAGGCCTGTCTAACTTCTTTTACATAATATGTTTTCCAGGTTCATCCATGCTGTGACATATATCAATACCTCATCCCTTTTAACCACAGAATAATATACCCCATTTGTTTATCCATTCATCAGTTGATAGACATTTGACTTGTTTCAACTTTTTAGCTCTTATGAACAATGCTGCTAATGAGCATGCTGTATAAGTTTTTGCATGGACTAAGCACTTTACAAACACATAATCCTTACAGCAACCCTTTGAGATAACTAATATTACCATCATTACTATTACTATGATTATCTTCATCTTAAAGATGAGAACACTAAGGCAGTGAGAATTAAAAACTTACCCAGGTCACAAAGGTAGTGAGCAGATTTGAATCACGTAAGTTTGACTCTGTCCATATTCTTAGCTACTAACAAAGCTGCCTTAACTATACCCATAATCCTTTTTCTCTGTCCCCATTACAACTATTTATCAGAGATCTCCTCAGCTCTCATCGATTTTAATGCAGTAGGATTTCAACTGCTCTCCCAGACTCTAGTCTCATCTCCCTCAATATCCTCAAATTGCCACCAAAGTACCCTTTTAAAATCCAAAGTCACACTGTGTCCTGGCCTTAGTAAAAGCCCTCTATGGCTCCTTATCATCTAACAGTGGATTAAACTATTGGTGGCCACACACCCAATTATTTTTTTAAATTCTTTATTGTTTAAAATAGTTCATATGTCTCCTTTTTCCCCCTTGACCTCTCCCCGGCCACTACCACCCTCACCCTGCTGCTATCTGTGAACATGGATTATGCTCATATGCATGCATACAAGTCCTTTGGTTGATCTCTTACCCCCATCCCACCCCGCCTTCCCTCTGAGGTTGGACCATCTGTTCAATGCTTCTACATCTCTGGATCTATTTTTGTTCATCAGCTTATGTTGTTCATTATACTCCACAAATGAGTGACATCGTGTGGTATTTATCTTTTTCCGACTGGCTTATTTCACTTAGCATAAGGCTCTCCAGGTCCATCCATGCTGGTGCAAATAGTAGGAGTGCCTTCTTCTTTAGAGCAGTGTAAGTGTAGTATTCCATTGTGTAAATGTACCACCGTTTTCTAATCCACTTATCTGCTGATGGGCACTTAGGCTGTTTCCAAATCTTAGCTATGGTGAATTTGTGCTGCTATGAACATAGGGGTGCATATATCCTTTCTGATTCATGTTTCTAGTTTCTTGGGATATATTCCTAGAAGTGGAATTACTGAGTCAAATGGGAGTTCCATTTTTAGTTTTTCAGGAAACTCCATACTGTTCTCCACAGTGGCTGCACCAGTCTACATTCCCACCAGCAGTGCACGAGGGTTCCTTTTTCTCCGCATCCTCACCAGCACTTGTCATTTGTTGATGATAGCCATTCTGACTGGTGTAAGTGGTACCTCATTGTCGTTTTGATTTGCATCTCTCAGATGTTAAGTGACTTTGAGTATGTTTTCATATGTCTCTTGGCTTTCTGTATGTCCTCTTTGGAGAAGTGTCTATTTAGGTCTTTAGCCCATTTTTTTTTAATTGGATTTTTTATCTTCCTTTTGTTAAGTTGTATGAGTTCTGAATAAATTTTAGAAATTAACACCTCATCGGATATAACAATGGCAAATACATTCTCCCATGCAGTGGGCTCTCTAGTTGTTTTGTTGATGGTTTATTTTGCTGTGCAGAAGCTTTTTATTTTGATGTAGTCCCATCTGTGTATTTACTCCTTAGTTTCCATTGCCCTATGAACTGTATCGGTAAAGATATTACTACGAGAGATGTCTGATATTTTACTGTCTATGGATTCTTACGAGATTTTTATGGTTTCCTGTCTTATGTTTAAGCCCTTTATCCATTTTGAGTTTATTTTTGTGTATGGTGTAAGTTTATGGTATAGTTTCATTTTTTGGCATGTATCTTTCCATTTTTCCCAACATCATTTATTGAAGAGAATGTCTTGACTCCATTATATGCTCTTGCCTCCTTTGTCAAATATTGAATATAATGGTTTTGATAAATTTCTGGGTTCTCTGTTCTGTTCCATTGGTCTATATGTCTGTTCTTGTGCCAGTACCAGGCAGTTTTGCGAATAGTGACTTTGTAATATAGCTTGATATCTGGTATTGTGATCACTCCAATTTTGTTCTTCTTTCTCAGGATTGCTGCAACTCTTTGGAGTCATTTTTTTATTCCATATGAATTTTTGGGAGAGGTTGTTCTAGATCTGTGAAATAGGCCATTGGTATTTTAATGGGGATTGTGTTGAATATATAGATTGCTTTAGGTAGCATGGACATTTTAATGATGTTGATTCTACCAACCCATGAACATGGTATATTTTTCCATTTGTTTATGTCTTCCTCTATCTCTTTTTTCAATGCCCTGTAGTTTTCCTAGTACAGGTCTTTTACCTCCTTAGTTAAGTTTATTTCTAGGTATCATAATGTTTTTGTTGCAGTGGTAAATGGGATTATTTTTTTAGTTTCTCTTTCTGAGTTCACTTCTGGTGTTAATTTTGATTCCTGCTAACACTGCCAAATTCATTTATTAAGTCTAGTAGTTTTTTGATAGAGTCTTTAGGGTTTCCTATGTATAATATCATGTCATCTGTGAATAATGACAGTTTTACTTCTTTTCCAATTTGGATGCCTTTTATTTCTTTTTCTTGTCTGATCGCTATAGCTAGTACTTCCAGTACTATGTCGAACAGGAGTGGTAAAAGTGAGAGTCCCTGTCTTTTTCCTATTCTTGGGGGAAATGGTTTGTTTTTGCCCCTTTAGTATGATGTTGGCTGTAGGTTTGTCATATAAAGCTTTTATTATGTTGGGGTATGATCCCTCTATTCCCACTTTGCTTAGAGTTTTTATCAAGAAAGGGTGTTAGATTTTGTCAAATGCTTTTTCTGCATTGATTTACATGATCATGTGATTTTTGTCTCTCAGTTTGTTTATGTGATGTATAACGTTTATTGATTTGTAGATATTGCACCAGCCTTGCATCCCCAGAATAAATCCCACTTGGTCATGATGTAAGATCTTTCTAAAGTAATGTAAATCCGATTTGCTAGAAGTTTATTGAGGATTTTTAGCATCTGTGTTCATCAGGGATGCTGGCCTTTAATTCTCTTTCTTTGTAGTGTCTTTATCTGGTTTTGGGATTAGGGTAATGCTGGCTCCCTAGTAAACTTGGAAGTGTGCCTTCTTCTTGAATTTTTTTAAATAGTCTGAGGAGGGTAGGTTTTAGTTCTTCTTTGAACGCTTGGTAAAACTCCCCTGTGAAGCCGTCTGGACCAGGGCTTTTGTTTGCTGGAAGTTTTTTTTATTACTGCTTCAATTTCATTGGTAGTCATCAGCCTATTCAGGATTTTAATTCTACCTGATTAAGTTTTGGAAGATTGCATTTTTCTAGGAATGTGTCCATTTCATCTAGGTTGTCCAGTTTGTTGGAGTAGGGTTGTTCATAGTATTTTTTACAATCCTTTGTCTATGGGGTCGGTTGTTACTTCACCTCTTTCATTTCTGATTTTTTTCACTTGGGTCCTCTCTCTTTGTTTCTTGGTGAGCCTGGCTAGAGGTTCATCAATCTTGTTTATCCTTTCAAAGAACCAGCTCTTGGTTTTATTGATCTTTTGTAATTTTTGTTTTGTTTTGTTTTGTTTTTTTGTCTCTATGTCATTTATTTCTGCTCTGATCTTTATTATTTCCTTCCTTCTGCTTACTCTGGGCTTTTCTTGTTGCTCTCTTTCTAATTCTTTAAGTTTTAGGGTTAGATAATTTATTACCACTTTTCATTGTTTTTTTGAGGTAGGCCTGTAGAGCTATGAATTTCCCTCTCAGGACTGCTTTCACTGTGTCCCACAGATTTTGGATTGTTGTGTTTTCATTGTCATTTGTTTCCAAGATGTTTTTTATTTCTCCTTTGATCTCTTTGGTAACCCAGTAATTGTTTAATAGCATGCTATTTAGCCTCCAAGTGTTTGGTTTTTCATTGTTTTTATTGTATTTGATTTCTAATTTTATGCCATTGTGATCTGAGAAGATGCTTGATATGATTTCTACCTTCTTAAATTTGAAGAGACTTTGCCTGTGGTCTATCTCACACATTCATTTATTTAAATGAAATCTTATGTGGAACTCCACTAGATGAAAAGGCAGAGATGCTCTTGTTGAACAGGAAGGGGAAAATCGGATTGACTGAATGCATTTGTAAGGAAAATCTCTTAGCTTTGCTTCATATGCCTGCCTCCTAGAGAAGGCACTTTAGACATTTCCAAAGAACCCTGAGAACACTTCAATGATCTGAGAAACTACCAGCCCATCACTTAGTCCTCTAAGAAACTCATTCTAGTTCCCTGAATACACCAAGTTATTTCGACGCTTTACAGTCTTCACGTTTCCCTCTAGAACACTCACTTCCACTTGGCAAACTTATCATAATTCAGCAAACTTATCATAATTAAAAACTTGGTTCAAACATTTCTTCCTTTATAAAGCCTTCTCTAACCCACTCCTTTTTCCAAGAATTGTAAATATTGCTCACCATCTTTGTCAAATTCCAAGACTGTTGATATACTTTGTAAAATATAGTGTTCAAAACCAAAGGTAATATTCTAGGCATGATGTGACTGCCACAAAGGGTAAGACTCCAATGCTTCTCAGCAAATCTGAAACTGAACTTGGAATCAAGCAGCCAATTAGTAACCAAAGCAGTTTTGTGTCTTAATCTAACAACATTAGGATCAAGTTCCCACTAGTAACCTTTACAGCTGAAGCAAAAACTTTCAAGCACCATAATTCATCACTTCAACTAACCTTGCAAAACTCTGGATCAAACCTACCATCTATGTCCTTCATTCTTGCACCTAAACTGCCAAGTACTGCTAAGCTAACAAATGACCCATAAAATAAGTCACAAGTGAAGTGCCAACAAAATTAAGATCTCCAATTGCTAGCCTATCACTGCTGCCTATCAGTCCTTCAGCTTGTCCCCTATCACCAACTTCTTTCATTTCCTTAAGCTGCTATTGCAAGATCTCATCTCAGCACGCAAGCTGTTTTCCTATTCTCAAAATTTAGTATATTAGGTAGACAGACTCTCAACTTTAATCTCTCAAACATCAATCTCACACAAATACTTCTGCAAGCGTATTAGCCTTCAAGTATATCCCTACCTTTTTCCTTTCTATCTCACCCAAGATGTATCCTCCATTTAGCTATGCACTCTAATGTATCCCTCATGTCCAGATTTCCTCTGTACTACTGGCTCTTTTCCCTCAACATAAATTATAGGCTTAAATCAAATACATAATAAAAAGACCACACACATTCAACCAATACCTCTTCTAATTATTCCTTCCCATCATAGTGAATTTTCTCAAGAGTCATTTATACCACTGGCCTTCAAAGTAGGGTGCTAATTTTTATCTTAAGGGTTCCTCTAAGGATTATAATACTTACCTTAATTTACTACAATCTACTTCAAATTAATACTGATTGTTTCTGGTAAAATACAGTAACTTTATTCCAACATAACTCCATTTCCTCAACCTTCCTTTACGAACTTAAATTACATCAATATATGTTAGAAATCCAGAAATAAAGTGCTATATTTACTTTAAGCCATTTTATGTATTTTAAATAAGTTAAGAGATGAAAAGGAAAAATATATATACTTATGTAGAATTTTATTTCCTACATATTCAACTTTTCTGATTTTCTTCATTTCCTCCAGTTAATGTGACTTACCATTTGGTGTCATTTATATTCAGCCTGACACAAAGGATGTTTGATTCCTTTAGAATGTCTTGTACAGCAGGTCTGGTTATAAGAAATTCTCTTGGTCTTTGGTTATCTTGGAATGTCTTTATTTTGCCTTCATTTTGAATGACAGTTTTGCTAGATACAGAATTTATGGTTCACAGTTCTTTTATTTCAGTGTCAACCCACTGTCTTCTGGCCTCCTTTTTTTTTTTTTTTTTTTTTTTGAGATAAAAACCCAGCTATAAATCGTAGTTACCTTTATAATGAGTAATTTTTCTCTTACTCCTTTCAAAATTTTCTCATGGTCTTTGTCTTTCAGCAAATGACAATGATGTGTCCAGATGTGAACCTCTTTGTATTTATCCTACTTTAGATTTGTTGAGCTTCTTGAAAATGTAAATGTTTCATGATATATTTTGGAAGTTCTTTGTCCTTTCTTCAAGATTTTTTTGTCCATTTTTCTTTCTCCTCTCCTTCTGGAATTCCCATTACAAATACGTTAGTATTTCTGATATTGTCCTACAGGTCTCTGAGGCTCTGATGTTCTTCCCCCCAATTATTTTCTCTCTGTTCTTTGGACTGGATCATGTTTATTGACATTTCTTCAAGTTTCCTGGTTCTTCCTTTGGCTATCTCAAATTTGCTAGTGAGCTCATCTAGTGATTTTTTTTTTCATTTTAGTTATTCTACTTTTCAACTTTAGAATTTTCATTTTGTTCTTTTTTATAGTTTCCATTTTGCTACTGAACAAACTTATTTGAACAAGCTTACATTAACTGCCATGAAGATTTTGCTAAAAACAACATCATCTAGATTCACTCACAAGAAAGTTTCTACTGATTACTTTTCTTCCTGAGTATGGATCACATGTTTCCAGGTTTTTTTCTTTAACAACCTGTAGGGTTCTTTTTATAAAATTGGGTACTATAGATAATATGTTAAAACAATTCTATATTATGATTCCACCTCCCCACCCAGGACTGTTGTTCTTCTTCTCTGTTTTGTTCTGGTTTGTAATGACCCTCTTAGAAATAATTTGAGAATCTGTCTCTCTGTGGTATGTAGCCATTGATTTCTCTGCTAAAATTTTTTTTAATTCTTATTTTTCTTTTTTTCGCCTGATTTCCTTAAGGTCATTCCTATGTCTACATCAGTTAGTGGTCAAGCCAATAGCTGGTGCCCTCTGCTGACAAGTCTGTTGGTGGGTTGAGAAATGCATTCAAAGTTCACAAGTTTCAAAGTCTGCCTCAGAGTCTCCTCTTTGCTGGGTTCTCTCAGGACTTCCTAATTGATGCCAGTACCCTAGGAAGGCAGAGATGAATAGGGAACTTATATTATTCTGTAGAAGTTCTCTCATTAACAGGATCTCACTACAAAGTTTCTGGCTAGTCAACCACTCTGCTGCTTGTCCCTACCATGACCACCACTTCTAGTTATCAAGGCTATAAACCTTCCACATTAGTTTCCTTACAAACTTGCTACCAAACAGACTTGCACGACTGGGCATTGGGTCTTCCCTTCCAAAGCACGTCTGCTACCTCTGGCAACAAAGCTGCTGGTTTAAGGCTAGCCAACCTTGATTACATTATGATTCCCCTTGGGAAGGCAAGGGGAAGGGAATAGGGGCTCCAGCAAGAAGGCCAAAGACTCCCACTGTTCTTATCACACAGTCAAAGATTTTCATAAATTTGCCCTGACTGGTGTGGCTAAGTGGTCAGAGCGTATGCCTAGGCACCACAGGATCATAGGTTTGATTCCTGGTCAAGGGTCCCTACCTCAGTTGCAGGTTCGGTCCCAGCCCAGTCATGCAGAAGGCAACCAACTGATGTGTCTCTCTCACATCAATGTTCCTCTCTCTCTCTCTCTCTCTCTCTCTCTCTCTCTCTCTCTCTCTCCCCCTTCCTCCCTCCCACTCTCTCTAAAAATTAATGGGAAAAATATCTTTGAATGAGGATTAATCAAAAAGATATTTTCATGCATTAAAGCTTCCCAATTTGATGTTTGCCATTGATTCATTTTCCAAGCTCTAAATGATCATTTTTGACTATTTTGTCCAGTTCTATATTTGCTCTTTAGGAGAAGATTTGTCAACTGCTTTTCTCTGTTATTGTCAGAAGTCCTGTCACTTCTATTTATCTTATTTTCAATTTCTACATCTGTATGTACTTTAGAACACAGTTGTTATATTATAGTTAGATAATATTTATTTATATAAATGTATTTGGATAAGTTGGAGTAAGCAATTTAAAATGTATTGTTAATATTTTACATGATGAAGTTTAGAAAACACTGGTAACATCTGTTTCCTCTTCCTCACTATGCACTCACACCTCAGTCACTGCATGTGACTATTTTTGTTACACCAGTTAAGATAGTCCCTTGAAGAGCACTGAGAACAGCTTTGTCACAAAGACGGTGGCTCCCTTTCAGTCCTTATTATATTTGACTTTTCCAGAGCACTTACCACTGCTCCATTTTGAAATTCCTATTTTCCTTTATCACAATCTTACTTCATCAACAGCAACTTTTTCATATACTTCATGGCCTCACTTTCAATTTAATTACTTATAATACTAAGGGTTTCATCTTTAAATCTATTTTCCGCATTATCCCATTTTGATGACCACATCTGCTGATGGAAACAGAATGCTAGGCTCTATCTTATTCCTAGTTTTGGGATTAATAGAGCCAATTACTTAATGGACAACTTTTACCTAACTGGTGCCTCAAACTTAATTATGTCAAAAACAACACAGTTTTTAACCCTAGTATTCTCTATCTCAGTAAATGACACTACCACTCACACCAATAACAGGGTCAGAGATATAAAAATCATCTTCATACCCTCTTACTCATTTTCTCCTTTAACTAGTACTGTAACTTTCAAAAAGTTTAGCAAACTACTGATATGCATAATTATCTAAAACTTTAGGAAAATTGGCCAATTATTTTCCATAAACAATGATGAAATAAAAAGCCTTGAGGGGAGAAGCTGGAGTCTTCATTATATAAGAAGAGAAAATGCAAATTTCTAACTATTAGTTCTGTAATCAAGCCACTGTCTGTGCTTCCATCTCACAGTAGTAACAACTCTTCCAAGAACATCTGTCTCACCCTCTCTTTCATTTTGTTGTTGTTGTTAATCCTCACTCAGGGTTATTTTCCATTGATTTTTAGAAAGTGGAAGGGAGAGAGAGAGAGAGACAGAGAGAAACATCGATTGGTTGCCTCCTGAACACACCCTGACCAGGACCAGGGATCGAGCCTGCAACCGATATGTGCCCTTGACCAGAATTGAACCCAGGACCCTTCAGTCCGCAGGTAGATGCTCTATTCACTGAGCCAAACTGGCTAGGGCTCACCGTCTCTTTCAGTGGGGGTTTATTAATAGGAGGATAAAAATACTTCAGTTTAAGATTGTTTCACTGCTATGTCCATGACCTAAATTTCCAAAAAAGAAACTTGGCTCACATTTTTATCAAAAGTCCTCCCAGGAACACTGAATTGAAGTCCTTTTATATGGAAGAACAGAATAGTGAACAGGAAAGAATATGTGCTCTGGAGCTGGGTAGTACTTGGGTTAAATCTCAGCTCCATCACTGATTAATTACACAACCTTAGGCAGATTATTTAGCCTCCTTGAACCTCAGTTTCTTTGTCTGTAAAATGATGATGAAAATATCTATAATACAAGATTACTGTGAAGTTAAAGTGAAATAGATGAAGACACCACCTTATTTCAATATCTCATCATTCTTTCGGGCTGGAGAACACACATCACAATGTACAGCAGATGTCTTACAGAGCTGTACACCTGAAACCTAGATAATTTTATTAACCAATGTTACTCCAATAAGCGCAATAAAATTTTAAAAAGAGTCTGAAAGAAAAACAATAAACCTCATCATTCTCAAATTTTATCAGACAGTTTCCTAACTGGTCTTGGTATGTTCTATAACAATTCTTCCTCATACAGCAATCCTATCTTATAAAGAGGGAATATGCTAATTGACCCTCATGCCATTGCAAAAATGGAGGCGTCCACAGCCAATAAGGAGAGAATATGCTAATTGACTGCCACACCCTCAAAGATGGCAGTGCCCACAGCCACAGATGGTGGCACCCAGTCCCCTCAACCCCACAGGGGCAGCAGGTGCATGGCAAGGCCACTCCTCATGCCTGCCTCCGGAGTCCCCCAGTTCCCTCAGCCTACCAGCCGCCCAGGACCAGCCCAAGGCGTAAGCAAGCCTCAGATGGCAGCTGCCCAGCCACCCAGGGCCACCCAAGGCTCAGTTAACCAGGGCCAGCCGAGGCTTGCACTGCCAGCAATGGCAACAGCAAAGGTGTGATGGAGGCATTGCCTTCCCCTGATTGCCGGGTCACCTCCCACCCCTAAGGGCTCCCAGACTGTGAGAGGGGGCAGACCGGGCTGAGGGACCCCCCTTCCAGTGCATGAATTTTCATGCACCAGGCCTCTAGGGCTTAAGATAAAATCCAATTCTTTTACACAGTTGGTTCACTCATTTATTCACTCATTCATTCAACTAACAGTTACTCATCATTTCCCTCAGTAAATATTTGAATCCACAGTATAAACTGGAGAACAAGAATAGAAATAGGGATAGAATGGTAAGCAAAAGCAAACATGGTTCCTAAACTTGCTGAGTTTGTTGTTTGGTGGCAGAGAGAACCCATTAAATAATCCTATATAATCAAGAGCTAATATACAAATGGCCCTCACACCTTAATGGCTCAGACACTCAACACTGGGTGAGAGGAATGGGGACCAGCCAGCCTACGGCCTGGAAGAGGAACAAGCCGCCCGCCCCACAGTCCCGGGTGCCACCAGCTGCACCTGTGCCTGTGGCCCAGGAGAGGGAGGGACAAGCCGCATGCCCTGCGGTCCTGGGTGCCAGCAGCTGTGCCTGCAGCCCGGGAGAGGGACAAGCCACCTGCCCCACAGTCCTGGGCGCCAGCAGCTGGGGCTGTGGCCCAGGAGAGGAACAACCTGCTCACCCTGCGGTGCCGGGTGCCAGCAGCTGGGGCTGCAGCCCAGGAGAGGAACAAGCTGCCCATCCCGTGGTTCCAGGCACCAGTGGCTGCGCCTGTGCCTGTGGCCTGGGAGAGGGATAAGCCACCCGCCCCACAGTTCCAGGCGCCTGCAGCTGCAGCCCAAGGGCAAAGCCTCCTGCCCATGGTCCCCTGCAGCTACAACTGGCCCTGGTGAAGCTGGTCCGTGTCCTGGGTGCCTGCAGCTGGCCAGAGGGAGGGAAGACCAGGTCTTGGGTGCCTGCAACCAGCTGGAGGAGGGAATCCTGGGTCCCGGGTGCAGGGTGAGGCAGAGGCAGTTAGGGGCAATCAGGCCAGAAGGGGAGCAGTCAGAGGCAATCGGGCAGGCAGAGGGGGGTAGGGGTGATCAGGCAGGCAGGCAGAGGGGTTGGGGTGATCAGGAAGGCAGGCAGGTGAATGGTTAAGGAGCCAGCAGTCCCAGATTGGGAGAGGCAGTCAGATATCCCCCAAGGAGTCCCGGATTGAAGAGGGTGCAGGCCAGGCTGAGGGCCTCCCCCATTCACGAATTTCATGCACCAGGCCTCTAGTCCTATATAATAAAAGCCTAATATGCTAAGTGTCCAACCCTTCGACCTGTTGCTATGATGCACACTGACCACCAGGGGGAAGACGCTCCAACCAGAAGATTAGCTTGCTCCTGGGGTCCAGCCAATCAGGACTGGGCAAGACGGACTGGATACACACCCTGGAGCCCTCCCACAGTCCCTCCCTGGCCCCGATCATGCACTGGCAGAGTCCCTTGGCCTGGCCTGCACCCTCTCACCATCTGGGACTCCTCAGGGGATGTCGGAGAGCTGGTTTTGGCCCAATCCCTGCAGGCCAGGCTGCGGGACGGCGCCAGTGCACAAATCTGTGCACCAGGCCTCTAGTTGCAAAAATAAATGTAAAACCACAATGATGTAAGTACTATTAAGAAAGGATATAGTGCAAATGAGAGGATGTGATAGGGCAGTGGTCAGCAAACTGCGGCTCGCGAGCCATATGCAGCTCACGAGCCGTGGTTTGCCGCTCTGTTGACTAATGAGTTTGCTGACCACTGCTTTAGGGAAAAACACTTAAAAATATTTTAATAATGTACTAATGTCTTTAACCTGAAGTCAAAACTTCTGGGTAAGGGTAATGCCTTAGCAGTGGATGGCAAACTCATTAGTCAACAGAGCAGCAAACCGCACAGCTTGTGAGCGAGCCGCAGTTTGCCAACCACTGTGATAGGGGATTTGGCAAAGTCAGAAAACTCACAGGAAGCTCTTCACTACGGAGCCTTTCCTATCTTAGCCTCATTTCTGGCCCTTTTCTCACATATAGCCTATATTTAAAACCATACTAAACAAAAAACTCAAGAAAATGAAATACACCATACTCTCCCTCATTTTCCAATCTTGTGAAAATGCCACAACATTTCAGAAATACCGTGCTGTCCCCTACTTAATTCCAGCAAATATTCCACAATTATAGTTATTTGCATTACTTCCTTAAATCCTTCACCACGCTGACAATTCCTCCCCCTGGTAACTTATTTTCCCCTTGTAAATGATACTTAGATGATGCCAGAATCCTGTCCTCATCTGTATTAGTTTCTTAGGGCTGCCCAAACAAATAGCCACAAAGTAGGTAGCTAAAAACAAGTATAATTTACTTACTCACAGTCTGAAAGCAAGAACTCAAGAATCAAGGCATAGGCAGGTTCCCGCTCTATCTGGAGATCTAGGGGAGAATCTTGTCTATACCTCTTCCAGCTTCTGGTGTCTGTCAGTTTTCCTCGACTTTAGCGGCATCACTCTGATACTTTGTTCTTTACCAAAACTGTCTTGTTTGTACCCAGACCTTGGCATGTCAGGAAAATATTCTAATCAACTGAGCTACCCAGCTAGTGTTCAGCTGACACTATTATGGGAGCTCTCTTGTAGGTAACTAACTGCTTTTTTCTAGCTGCTTTTAAAAGTTTATCTTTGTCTTTACCTCTTGGCATTTTAATTATGATGTCTTGGTGCAGGCCTCTTTGCATTCATCTTGTTAGGGACTCTCTGTGCTTCCTGGACTTGTAAGTCTATTTCCTTCACTAGGTTAGGGAAAACTTCTGTCATTTTCTCAAAGAGCTTTTCAATTTCTAACTCTCTTTTTTCTGCCTCAGGCACCCCCATGATGAAAATGTTGGTAGGTTTGAAGTTGTCCCAGAGGCTCCTAACATTATCCTCATTTAAAAAATTTTTTCTTAATTGATGTTCTAATTGGATGCTTTTTGCTTCCTTATATTCCAAATTGCTGATTTGATTCTTGGCTTCCTCTACTCTTCTGTAAATTATTCTTCATTTCAATTAGCGTATCCTTCGTTTCAACTGGTCCTTTTGTACACTGTTCTCACTAAGTTCCATAAGCATCTTTATAACCAGTGTTTTGAACTCTGCATCTGGTAAAAGATTGCTTGTCTCCTATTTTTTCTTTCCTGGCATTAGATCTGTTCTTTCAATTGGGACATGTTTCTTTGCTTCTCATTCTGGCAGCTTCTCTCTGTTTGTTTCTATGTATTAGGTAGAACTGCTATGTCTCCCAGGCAAGGGCCCCTTAAGAGGAACTGCCTGGAGAACCAGCTGTCTCCATCTCATTCAGCTACAATCCTTGCTGGTCTTTACAGCAAGAAGTTATGGGGGCTTCTCTTCCTGGCACTGGAACATCAGGACAGGGAACCTGATATGGGGGTGGAACACCTCACTCTTCAGGCAAGAACTCTGCAAGCAAGATATACCTCCAAATTTTTATCTGCCATGGTGGGTGTGGGACCAGCATGTTCTACATCTCTGACCCCCTCCAGCCACAATGTGTTTTCTTCTTTAATTCCTTAGTTGTAGGACTTCCATTCATCTAGATTTCAGGCAGTTCAGATTGATGATTGTTCTGTAGAGTAGTTGTTATTTTTTAAAATATGTTTTGTTGATTTCAGAGGAGACAGAAACATCAATGACGAGAGATAATCATCAATCAGCTGCCTCCTGCATGCCTCACGCTGGGGATCAAGCCCACAACCCAGGCATGTGCCCTGACCAGGAATCAAACAACAACCCACATTCATGGGTTGACGCTCAACCACTGAGCCACACCAGTTAAGGTTAGTTGTAGTTTTGATGTGATTATGGGAGAAGGTGAGTACTACACTTACTTATGCCGCTATCTTGACCAGAAGTCTGCATTTCAATTTCTTTTAAATCCTCACCCGAGGATATTTTTCCATTGATTTTTAGAGAAAGTGGAAAAGAGAGGGAAAGACAGAGAGAAACATCAATGTGAGAGAAACATATTGATTGGTTGCCTCCTGCCTTGACCAGGGCCCTGGCCGGGGAGGAGCCTGCAACCGAGATATGTGCCCTTGAACGGAATGGAACCAGGAACCTTAGATCCACAGGTCAATGTTCTAATCATGACCCACATTCATGGGTTGACATAGGATTTTGGTTAACAGGTTTTATTTTTGGGTGTTGGGGGGACTTGGAGCTCTTTACAAGTTTATCCTATTGCCTTCTGGCCTTTGTTGTTTCTGCTGAAAAAATATGCTATTAATCTTAATGGGTGACACACCTTTTAAGTGACACATCATTTGTCTCTTGATGCTTTCAATTCTTTCTCCTTGTTTCTTACTTTCACTACTCATACTATGATGTTTCTGTTTGTGGATCTCTTGGCAGTTATTCCTACTTGGATTTTGTTAAGCTTCCTAGGCATGTAGGTTATTGTTTATCAATAAATCTGTGACGTTTTTCTGCTACTTGTGTCTCTCTCTCATTTATTTGCTCATTTCAAATCTATAGTTAACCCTCTTTAATGGATATTTTTATTACTTTACTTTTCAATTCTAATTTCCATTTTGGAGATTCC
The DNA here is from genome assembly GCA_026230045.1 of Corynorhinus townsendii. NCBI lineage: Eukaryota > Metazoa > Chordata > Mammalia > Chiroptera > Vespertilionidae > Corynorhinus > Corynorhinus townsendii. The sequence goes on from JAPDVU010000008.1 coordinate 82,724,593, forward strand.
AAGATGGCAGCAGATTAAATGAAAGGTACACTGACATTCTTCCAGGACCAAACTGAAATTACAACTAAAATATAGAAAAATCATCCTGAATAACCAACTTAAGACTAGCTGGAAAGAACCCTTATAAGCAAGGACATAAAGAGGAGCACACACCGAGAAAGGTAGGAAGTGCAGAGGTGCAAAAGGGCTAGCCAGGCTCCTACTGGCAGCAGCCGAAGTTCCAGAGAGATATCTCAGCTGGAGGGGATTCACCCTGAGAAGGCTGGGGTCTAAATCCCAAGCTGGGCTACCCAGACCAGAGCACCAGAACTGGGAAAGGTGCTATAACATTTGGCTGTGAAAAGCAGCATGGTTTCTGTCCACCAGGACAGATGGCTGGAAATATAGGCACCCTCTTAAAAGGCCAATGCACAAAATTTCATGTGCAGCCATTCACCTTGAGCAAAGGGCAGACAGTGTGGACTAGATCTGTGTGAGGAGAATCGGGGGATTGGTGGCTCTGGGGGTAGAGCTCAGAGGACAGCAACCTGGATCCCTGTGCTAAGTTATTTCCCCATACTTCAGAGGACATCTTTCCCATCCAGGCAGCTTTAACTGGGGGGGAGGAGGGCAGGCAAATGTCCCACCCATTGGAAAACCTCTGGCACCACCCTGTGGAGTTTACTCCCTGCTGTGGTCTACAGCCTGCGGCTCATTAAGAGACTGAGAATAACAATCAACCTGCTGGCAGAGGTGGATCTCTGGGTGCTTTGAGTCTTTGCCTGATCTGCTTCTGGGCCAGAGGCTAGGAAAAGCAGACCTTCATCCTTTCCAAAGGCACCCAGACCCAGCAGAAGGAGCCACAAGATGTGGAGCACTTATAGCTTCAAACAGGGTACTCAGGGCCAGTCACAGTGTCTGACATTGGCCTGCACCAGAGACCCTCCAAAAGACTGGGGATTGTAGTAGATCTACCAAATCATAAAAAAAAAAAAAAAAAAAACAGGCGGCCAAAATGGGGAGGGGGAAAAAATGAGCCTCAAATAAAAGAACAAGAGAATTCTCCAGAAGAAGAGCCAAATTAAATGGAGATAAGCAACTTACCAGCTATAGAGTTCAGAGTAATGATTATAAGGATGTTCAACACCATAAATAAAGATATAAAAGCTATAAAATACCAGTCAGAAATGAAGAAATATAGCCGAGATAAAAAAACAAATACACTGAAAAGAATATAAAGCAGATTAGAGAAAGGCAAGTATCAGATCAGCAAATGAGAAGACAGTGTAGAAAAAAACTTTTTATAAATCAAGAGAACCAAAAAGAAAAAAACAAAAACAAAAAACAACAGGACAATTTAAGGGAGTGTGAGGCACCATGAAACATCCTAGGAGTGCCAGAAGGAGAAGAAAGTGAGTAAGGGATTGAAGAAATAATGGCAGTAAACTTCCCTAACCTGGTGAAAGAAAAAGGCACACAATTTCAGAAAGCACAGTCCCAGCAAAAAGAACCCAAAGAGGCCCATGCCAAGACACATCATAATTAAAATGCCATAAATTAAAGACCAAGAGAGAATTTTAAAAGCAGCAAGAGAAAAGCAATTACCTACAAAGGACCTCCCATAAGGCTGTCGCTGATTTTTCATCTGAAATGCTACTGGCAAGAAGGGAATGGCATGAAGTATTCAAGTTAATGAAAAGCAAGGATATGAAACCAAAACTACTCTATCCAGCAAGGCTATCATTCAAAATAGATGGTGAGCTCGACAGGTATGGCTCAGTGGTTGAGCAATGACCTATGAAGTCACGGTTCGATTACTGGTCAGGGCACATGCCCAGGTTGCGGGCTCAGGCCCTGGTGGGGGCATGCAGGAGACAGCTGACCAGTGATTCTCTCTCATCACTGATGTTTCTATCTCTCTCTTCCTCTCCTTTCCTGTCTGAAATCAACTTAAAAATATATATTTTAAAAATAGATGGTAAAATAAAAAGTTTCCCAGACAAAAAAAAGGCTAAGGGAGTTTATCACCACAAACTAGCATTGCAAGAAATGTTAATATGACTGCTGTAATAAGAAGAAATAGAGAAACATAGGCATAAAGAATTAAAATGGCAATAAATAATTGCTATCAATAATAACCTTAAATGTAAATGATTAAATGTCTAATCAAAAGACACAGGGTAGCTGAATGGGTCATTTCCACTTGGTTTTTTAAAAATAATTTCTATCTCTTCATTAATATTCTCTATTTTACATGGCAGTCATCATAACATTATTTACTACTTTAATTGTGAGATTCCTTGTTTCTGTGAACATGTCAGAATGGCTACTTTAAAGTCTTTCTCTGATAAATCTGACATCTGGTCTCTCTTTATGGCAGTTTCTGTGATATGCCTTTTGTCTAGTGCATGAGTCACACTTTCATATTTGTGTGCATGCCTGGTAGTTTTTCTTGTTATCCTATCTAATGAAAGAGTAATATGCAAATTGACCATCACTCCAACACACAAGATAGCTGCCCCCCATGTGGTAAAGATGGCTGCCCCCATGTGAACACAAGATGGCCGCCACAAGATGGCCAGCAGGGGAGGGCAGTTGGGAGGGACCAGGACTGCAAGGGAGGGCAGTTAAGGGTGACCAGGCCGGCAGAGGAGGGAAGTTGGGGGTGACCGGGCCTGCAGGGAAGGGCAGTTGGGGGGGACCCAAGCCTGCAGGGGAGAGCAGTTGGGGGGAACCAGGCCTGCAGGGGAGGGCAGTTAGGGGCAAGCAGGCTGGCAGGGGAGTGGTTAGGGGGTGAATAGGCTAGCAGGCAAAAGCGGTTAGGGGCAATCAGGAAGGCAGGCAGGCAAGCAGTGGGGAGCCAGCAGTCCTGGATTGTGAGAGGGATGTCCGACTGCCTTCTGGACAAGTTATTGCTATAGCTTGTTTGTTTAGTGACTGGTTGAGTGTTTTAGTGGAGTTTATTCCCACATACATAGTGTTCATCTTATGATGCTGTCCCTCAGGAAGGCATAGCTTTGGTGTATCCAGTTACCCTCAGATCACTGGATTACCATGATTTGGATAGGGCTCTCTTCCTGTCTTTCCTTGACTACACCCAATTGTTAAATGTCAATAATTGCTGGCTGGGTGCTCTATTGTTTACAACAAGGCCCTGGAATGTAAACTGTTCTACAAACAATCCATTCAAATGCAGGTGCATTTGAAGCAATCGTTTCTCAAATCAGTGTTTGATTTGTGTTCTGACATCAGTAATGCTTCTCTGATTCTCTCCTGCAAACTAGCTGGCCTACAGTGTAGCCTGCCTTTTGAAAATGCTCTGAAATGCCTTTTCCCACAACCTCCAATCTTCTTGTGAGGGTCTTCAAGCTTAAGTTTCATTCTTTGTAACAAATAAAATCACTTCCTTGAAGAAATTAGGAGCTGTTTTACAATCTGTTTCTCCTTCTGGCAAATTCTGAGCCTGGGCCTGAAGCTAGGTGTGGGGACAGTGGTAAAGTCCTCTCTGAGTGACACTCACTGAAGGAGCTCAGAGCTCAATAGAGGAAGAAGGGATGCAGCCTGAGATCTTCTCAGCTTGCCTCTATTAGGATGGAGCCACTAATTTACAACTTGAGACAAGAATGATCTGGGCCCCAGTATTCTTAGCACACCACACCCAAACTCCGTAAGTAAGGGCTGGGTGGAAAAAGGGAGTCCCCACACTTCAGTTGCAATCATCCAGGATTTATTAGCAGCAGCAACAGGTAGCTAGCTGGGGGAAGGATGAGAAATGCTGATGTCCTATTCCTCTGGGAAGAAAGCTGTTAAGTCTTAAATTGGAAGAGTGGGAGTGAGGGATTATATTCTAACTAGAGTAGCCTTTAGTGGCATCTCTATCTTGCTGAGTTGATGAAAGGGAAAGAGTGAGCAGTACTAATTAAAAAACCCAGAGTTGCTGAAACCAGTTTGGCTCAGTGGATAGAGCGTCAGCCTGCGGACTGAAGGGTCCCGGGTTCGATTCCGGTCAAGGGCATGTACCTTGGTTGCGGGCACATCCCCAGTAGGGGGTGTGCAGGAGGCAGCTGATGGATGTTTCTCTCTCATCGATGTTTCTAGCTCTCTATCCCTCTTCCTTCCTCTCTGTGAAAAATCAATAAAATATATTTAAAAAAAAAAAAAGAAGAAAAAAAAACCCAGACTCTTGTCTTGGCCACATGGCTCAGGTGGTTGGGGCACTGTCTTGTATATCTAAAAGATACATATTCAATTACTAGTCAGGGCACATAAGAGAGGGCATCTGATCGATGTTTCTCTCTCTTTCTCTGTCTCTTTCTCTGAAAAAGAATTTTTAAAAAGATACACAAAAAACATATCCTCAGGTGAAGATTAAAATACCCAGACTCTCTCATTGCTTGCCAAATTTTTATAGATGTTCTTGAATAATTTCTTCATTTGCTGCTCATCCTTATGACCATTTCTAGAGACTTTAAATGGCTGGGTCTTCTTTTTTTTAAGAAATGATTTTCACTGGGGAGCAGGTCAGCAGAGCTCCTCCTGTTATCACGCTAGAAGTCAACCTCCCATTTGTTCTTCAACATGGAGGTGAAGGAAGCAGAGTGTGAGGGCTCTACATATGCTGTCTCATTTCACCTTCACAACTGTGAAGCAGGTATTTACAGATCTTACGTTTGTAGAAAATAATACTGAGTCCCAGAATCATTTAGTAATTTGCTCAAAGTAAAACAGCAAAAGGTGGCAATGATCTGATTCAGAAGTGGGTCTAACAACCTCCACAGCTCATGTACTTGAATAAGCCCATCTTCCATCTGTTATACAGAAGATTTAAAAATCAGAATTCGTGAGACAGTTACATCCCTGTTGCAGTCACAATGTTTTCTTGGGGTAATACATCATCTGAATATTTTACAATAATATTATGAGAAGTACTATTCTGTTTCCTCATGGCTTGAGCTACATTCCCACAAAGAATCTGTGTGACCAGGGGACTGTTACCTTTTCTGTACTTTTAAAATCTGTTTTCCTAAAGAGCAAAGTAGATCTGAATTGTACTGTGTTTGGTTATTTTATTATAAACATTAAGATGACACGATCTCTTTCTCCCAAGATTAATATTGTGCAAAAGCACATATACAAAGCCAATTAAACATATTATTAAGAAATCATGATGCCTCCTTTAAAAAGGACTCACACTCATCCTGAGATTCTTAGACACACAATTATAAGATGTGTGGGGAAAGTTTAACACACAAAAATTCCATACAGTCATAGCTGATCTGTCATTTATAAGATGATTCCATTTTAAAAATGCTTCCATACTCTTAAACTTGATAAACCTAAATTATTTAAGAAGAGCTTTTCTCTGTAGTTACTTGCCAAAATGAAAATAATTAGGCATAAAGAGATGTCAATCCAAATTTGAACGTTTAGTCTTCAGTTTTATTGGCTCCATTACTGTCACAAAAAATTTTGTGTATGTTTTCACTACCTTGAAAAGTCAGATTTCCTGGTAACAAATTCTCCTGCTTAATTCTGTTGTTGTGCTAAGTGTGAGAGGCTACTGAAGACAGAGCCTCCAAAATTACAAGAATTATGAAGGGAATTGTTGAACAAATGGTAAGGAGTATAGTTACATGTCCTATTTGTTAAAAGTTTGAAGAATGCATTAGGGTGAGATTGCTTGCTCCAAGTGCCTCTTTCTCACACAACAGAGGCCCACACACGTGGGAGTTCTGTCACTCTTGATAACCCCGTTAGACAGTGGCAATAGGAAAGGTCCTAGGTCACATGCTCAGAGGAATGTTTGTTCTTGGAGATCCTTAATCTCAGCTGTCAACACCTGACTGAAATAAATAAAACACGTTTGCTAAGGAAATGAAGGTGGTGAAGAGACTTAAATAGATGAATCAAAAATCATTAAAATTACTTGGTTGATCGGAAATGACAACACTCAGGGTCAGCATTCAGTGACAGCTGCTCAACTGACCAAGGCATGGAGCAGCTATTTTAGGTTTGACACAGTATGCTCAATGGCTGTTTAAAGAATGCAATAAATATACTTACCAAATATTTCCCCTCCACTAGCATATTCTGTCACCAGATATATCATCCGTTCTGTCTCCATAACCTGATGCAAAGGCAGGAAAGTAACAAACAGTGACACAAATGACAGGCTGACATCACAGCAAGAGAAACTAATGACTCCTCTTTTGTCATTTGAAATATTAATAACCATTACTGCTTAAAGAAAACTAAAACATTGGTGGGAGTGGACAGATATAAATGCTAAGAAGAAAGGGGGAAAATAGGTATTCCTCCAAGTTCTTAAAAGTAGAAAATATTTACTGCTTGGGAGACAGTTTTGTTGTTCCATGAGGCCTCTGTAATCTCTTATATGACACAAAACTGAGAAGCAAAGAAGCTTCTCAACCCAAAACTTGAAATGTAACATTGATCACTTGAAACTCAAAATGTTCCGCCCAAAATCTAACTAAAACAAAATAAAAGCCTTAGGAAAAACAATGGGAATCACTCACAAACGGCACAGAAATCACATATGGCTATTTTTTAAAAATAGAAATGAAAACTTTCCTTCCCACTGCCCATTTATCAATAATGTAAGTATCCACCACTTTAAGTAACATAAGCTACTCACTTGTATTTTGTCTTGGTCTCTACTTCGCTAATATCTATTTATATATAGTTTAAAAAAATTTTTTAATCCTTACCCGAGGATATGTTTTCATTGATTTTAGAAAGAGGAAGAAGAGAGAGAGAAACATCAATCGGTTATCTCCAGAATGCACCCCAACCTGGGATGAGGCCTACAAACCTTTGGGGTATGGGACTATCTCCAACCACCTGAAACAGCCAGACTATATATAACTTTTACATATTTATATGTATTTGATATATTGTAACTATTATTACATAAGCATGTAAGTATAATATAATGAATAATAATTATTGTATATATTTTGCTAATATTAGTTAGTTTTTAAATTAGTCATAGTGTATTGTTAGTCTTTTGTCCTTTTTACCATTTTCATTAAATAGTTTTAAAGCAAGATAGGAATATATACTCTTATTATAAACATTTTAAATACCTAATATATAAACAAAGACCAAAGGCTTCCTCTTTCCAAAAACCCCGCATTTTATTCCCCAGAGGAAACACTGTGAATAGCTTATTCTATTTCATTCTAGAGAAGTGCTGTCCAATCCTATCTAATAAAAGAGAAAAATGCAAATCAACCATACCTCTGCTACACCCACTAGCCACGCCCACCAGCCAATCAGGAGTGAGTATGCAAATTAACCCAACCAAGATGGCTGCAGCCACAGAGAGAGCAGGAGACTTGGGTTTCCCCAGCAATGGAGGAAGCCAAGCTTTCCGCCTACCCTGGCCTGCCTTGGCCTCTGCTTAAGGCTACAAAGTTTCAATTATAGAAGATACATAAATCCCAACAAAAATGGTGGCAGCCATGGAGCTGGAGAGAGCAGGAGGCTTGAGTGGCCCCCGGTGATGGAGGAAGCAAAGTTTCCCCAGCCCTGGCCTGCCTTGGCCTCCGCTTAAGGCTACAAAGTTTCAATTAAAGAAGATAAATAAATCCCAACAAAAATGGCTGTAGCCACAGAGTGAGCAGGAGGCTTGGCTCCGCTCCAGGCTACAAAGTTTCAATTATAGAAGATAAATAAATCCCAGATACCAGGGCCTCTGCTTGGGTTGCTGGGGGAGTGACCGGCCTGAAAACCACCACAGGCCCCTCGCCCAGGCCACCCTACGCCCCAAGGGAACCCCCACCCTGATCTGGGACACCCTTCAGGGCAAACCAGCCGGCCCCCACCTGTGCAGCAGGCCTCTATCCTATCTAATAAAAAAATAATATGCAAATTGACCACCACTCCAACACACAAGATGGCTGCCCCCATGTGGTCAAAGATGACTGCCCTCATGTGGACACAAGATGGCTGCCACAAGATGGCCTGCAGGGGAGGGGAGTTGGGAGGGACCAGGTCTGCAAGGGAGGGCAGTTAGGGGCGATCAAGCCTGCTGTGGAGGGCAGTTAGGGGTGACCAGGCCTTGCAGGGGTGCAAACAGGCTGGTAGGGGAGCAGTTAGGCATCAATCAGGCTGTCAGGGGAGTGGTTAGGGAGTAATCAGGCTGGCAGGCAGAAATGGTTAGGGGCAATCAGATGGCAGGCGAGCAGTTGGGAGCCAGCAGTCCTGGATTGTGAGAAGGATGTCCGACTGCCCGTTTAGGCCCGATCCTACTGGGCTCGGGACTAAACAGGCAGTCGGACATCCCCCGAGGGGTCCCAGATTGGAGAGGGTGCAGGTTCGGCTGAGGGACACACACACCCCCCGTGCATGAATTTCGTGCACCGGGCCTCTAGTAGAAATATAATATGAGCACTACATGACTTAACTTTTCTAGTAACCTCATTAAAATGTTTTCTAAAAAGGTGAAATTAACTCTAATAATGTATTTTATTTACCCCAATATGTCCAAAATCAATTTAAAAAGTTTTAAAAACCATATAAACTGCTTCAGTTTTTACATTCACGTTAATTTTTAAAAAATGAAAAATTCAATTCCACATTTGTTCTAGCCACATTTTAATATTCAATAGCCACACAGGCATTCTAGACTTTCACTACACTTCACAGGTAATAATTGTGTTAAATTATTTCCCAGTTACTTTATCTTTGACACCTTTACACATTAATACCATATAATGTATTATGCATTATATTACAACTAGAGGCTCGATACATTAAATTTGTGCAAGTGTAGGCCTTCCATCCCCCAGCTGCCGACACCAGCTTCCCTCTGGCACCTGGGACCCATGTTTCCTTCTGGCACCAAGGACCCGGGCTTCCCTCATAGCCCCAGCTTTGTCCGGAAGGATGTCCAGTCTAATTAGCAAATTATGCTTTTATTATTACAGACTAGAGACCCGATGAATGAAAATTTATGCACTGGAGGGGGGGCATCCCTCAGCCCGCCCTGCCCCCTCTCACACTCCGGGATCCCTCAGGGGTGGGAGGCAGCGCCCCATCACACCTCTGCTGCTGCCACTGCCAGCAGTGCAAGCCTCAGCTGGCCCTGGTTACCTGCGCCTCGGGCCAGCCCTGGGTGGCCAGGCTGAAGCCATCCAAGGCTTGCCTGCACCTCAGGCCAGCCCTGGGCAGCTGGGCAGCCGCCATATGAGGCTTGCCTGCATCTCGGTCGGCCCTGCTTGCCTGACTTCAGTCAGTGGGGTATGCAGGAGGACCCAAGGCCCCCCATAGAGCTGAGGTGACTCTGGTGGCAGGCGTACGGAACAGCCGGCCCCAGCTGAGAAATGAAGGATACTCTCAACGACATGAGTTATAACTTTCAATTTGTTGGACACCACAGTCAGGCTTCAGCTTCAGGGAAGAGAAGAAGAGAGGGATAGGCAACTTGTTGGAGAAGCGTGGGTGAGCTGTCAGTCAGCGGGGAGTGCAGGAGGATACGAGGCCCCCAGCAGGGCTGAGGGGACTCTGGTGGCAGGAGCGAGGGGCAGCCAGTCCCGCCTCTGTTGTGGGTGCCACCATCTTGTGATGGCATGAGAGTCAATTTGCATATTACCTCTTTATTATATAGGATTATTATAGACTAGAGGCCCAGTACACGAAATCCGGTCTCAGCCTGGCCTGCACCCTCTCGCAATCTGGGACCATTGCCTTCTAATAGCTCACCTGCCTGCCTCATCACCCCTAACCACTAGCCTGCCTGCCTGATGTCCATAACTGCTCACCTGCCTTCCTGCCTGATTGCTTCTAACCACTTGCCTACCTGATCGCCCCTAATCACTCATCTACCTGCCTGAACACCCCTAACTGCCTCTGCCTTGGCCCCCACCACTGCAGCTTCATCTGAAGGATGTCCAGAATGTCGTTCAGCTGTATAGTCTAATTAGCATGTTATTTTTTTTTTATTATAGAATTATTATAGATTATTATAGACTAGAGGCCCAGTGTACAAATTTGTGCATGGGTAGGGTCCGGCTGGCCCAGCCCCAATCAGGGCAGATCAAGGCTGGGCCTATTGGGAGGAGGAGATGGCGGGAGGTTGACCAGCTGGCCTGCCTGGATCAGGGCCTGGTTAGGGCCCCCGATCAGGGCCAGGCCAGTGGGGGTAAGGGACCGCTGGCGATTGGCCGGCGGGCCCTGCCCTTGATTGGGGTTGAGGAGCTGACTGGATTTTGGGGGGCTGATTGGGGGTGGGGCCGGCCATGGGGAGGGGCTGTGGACAGTGGGCCGGCCACTCCCTCACCCAAATGGGGCGGGTGGGGGGTACTGATCGGGGATGGGGCAGCCACAAGCTGTGCTTCTGCATGGTGATCAGGGATGGGGCAGCCAGGGAGAGTGGCTGCAGGCCTATCATGGTGGAGCAGGCTGATGGGGGCGCAGCTGGGGTAAGGGAGGGGACGTTAGGCTCACAGGCCCAGCTCTTGATGAGGGTGGGAGAGTCTGATCAGGGGCAAGCTGGCAGGGGGGAGGGTCCTTGAGGTTGGCAGCTAACACCACCCCCTAATCAGGCCGGTTCACCGGCCACAGTGGACGGTTGTTAGGTCATTATGGCCGAGAGGTGCTCCATGCACTTCCTGGTGATGGGTTGTTTGGTCGTTTTGGTTGTGACGCCTCTTGGCCTTTTACTATTATAACTAGAGGCCCGGTGCATGAAATTCGTGCACAGGGGGGGGGAGGGGTCCCTCAGCCCAGCCTGCACCCTCTCCAGTCTTGGACCCCTCGAGGGATGTCCGACTGCCCGTTTAGGCCCAATCCTACTGGGATAGGGCCTAAACGGGCAGTCGGACATCCCTCTCACAATCCAGGACTGCTGGCTCCCAACTGCTTGCCTGCTTGCCTTCCTGATTGCCCCTAACCACTTCTGCCTGCCAGCCTGATCACCCCCTAAACACTCCCCTGCCAGTCTGGTCACCCCTAACTGACCTTCCCTGCTGGCCTTGTCACCCCTAACTGCCCTCCCCTGCAGGCCTGGTCACCCCTAACTGCCCTTCCCTGCAGGCCTGGTACCCCCCCACCAACTGCTCTCCCCTGCAGGACTGGGTCCCCTCCAACTGCCCTTCCCTGCAGACCCAGTCACCCCCAACTTCCCTCCTCTGCCGGCCGGGTCATCCCTAACTGCCCTCCCCAGTAGGCTTGATTGCCCCCAACTGCCCTCCCTTGCAGGCCTGGTCCCTCCCAACTGCCTTCCCCTGCTGGCCTGATTGCCCACAACTGCCCTCCCTTGCAGGCCTGGTTCCTCCCAACTGCCCTCCCCTGATGGCCATCTTGTGTCCACATGGGGGCAGGATTTGACCACATCGGGGCAGCCATCTCGTGTGTTGGAGTGATGGTCAATCTGAATATTACTCTTTTATTAGATAGGATAGGGGCCTGGTGCATGGGTGGGGGCCAGCTGGTTTGCCTGAAGGGTGTCCCGGATCAGGATGGGGATTCCCTTGGGGTGTAGGGCGGCCTGGGCGAGGGGCCTGTGGTGGTTTGCAGTCTGGACACGCCCCCTGGCGACTCAAGCGGAGGCCCTGGTATCTGGGATTTATTATCTTCTTCAATTGGAACTTTGTAGCCTGGAGTGGAGCCAAGCCTTCTGCTCGCTCTGTGGCAGCAGCCATTTCTGTTGGAATTTATGTATCTTCTATAATTGAAACTTTGTAGCCTTAAGCAGAGGCCAAAGCAGGCCAGGGCTGCAGAAGCTTGGCTTCCTCCATTGCCAGGGAAACCCAAGCCTCCTTCCTGTTCTCTGTGGCTGCAGCCATCTTGGTTGGGTTTATTTGCATATTCCCTCCTGATTGGCTGGTGGGCGTGGTTGCTGGGCATGGCTGGTGGGTGTAGCGGAGGTATGGTCAATTTGCATATTACTCTTTTATTAGGATAGATTTACTTCTTCTTTTTCAATGGTTTCATGGTACTCCTTCTATAAATTCACATTAATTTAATTTCTCAATCTAATAACTGTGTCATTCTTTTTTCTCTTTAATTTCTAAGAACTCTATGTAGCTCTCGCTCAGTTTTGGAGTGTCGTCCTGTGCACCAAAAGGTTGCTGGTTTGATTCCCAGTCAGAGTACATACCTAGGTTGTGATCCCTGGTGTGGGCATGTATAAGAAGCAGCTGGTCCATGTATCTCTCATCTCTCTCTCTCTCTCTCTCTCTCTCTCTCTTTCTCCCCCTTCCCATCTCTCTAAAATAAGGGAAGTATATCCTTGGGTGAGGATTAAAAAAAATTTTAAAAGCTATATACTGGTGATATTAGCCCAATGCTTGCAAGCCTCTGTATGTTAATTTATATAACAAAAAGTTAAGTGCTCTAAATATATGCAGGTCTTCAGAAAAATAATAAAAAAAATAAATGTCATATGTATGTGAACCCCTTTTACCTTCAGGTCTTTCACTGACTGCAAATGTTCATTTATTATTCAACTTTTCAAGAGTTCACCTGTATTTGGCTAACTCTATAAACCTGAGGAGACTAAAGCTTTGGCAAATGACCTGAAAACTACCTTGATACAGTATGAAGACAAGTTGGCAGCCATTCACCTGGCAGCTCAGAATCTTTCATTAACAATATAAGCTACCAGAGAGCAAAATTAAGGCTTAAAAGAGAGCACTGTGCAAAGCCAAGGCTGAAAAGTATGGCAATTCTTACAGGCTAATGAAACTTTGGTTAAGACCGGTTTGGCTCAGTAGATAGAGCGTCGGCCTGCGGACTAAAGGGTCCCAGGTTCCATTCTGGTCAAGGGCATGTACTTTGGTTGTGGGCACATCCCCAGTAGGAGGTGTGCAGGAGGCAGCTGATAGATGTTTCTCTCTCATCGATGTTTCTAACTCTCTATCCCTCTCCCTTCCTCTCTGTAAAAAATCAATAACATATATTAAAAAAAAAAGAAAGGTAATCTTGCAGAATTCAGTTATAAGGTTAATACCTATAAGTTAACTTCTTGAGAAAGGTCAGCCTGAGAAGCCCTATAATCATTTAAAGATGTTTTATTTTCAAAAAGTGAGGTCAAGATCCTCAGCTGGTTTGGCCCAGTAGATAGAGTGTCAGCCTGCAGACTGCAGGGTTCCAGTTCCATTCCAGTCAAGGGCATGTACCTCGGTTGCAGGCTCAATCCCCAGCCCTGGTGGGGTGGGTGTGGGAGGCAACCAGTCAATGGGTCTCTCTCACATCAATGTTTCTCTGTGTATCTCTCCCCCTCCATCCCACTCTCTCTCTAAAAAAAAAAAAATCAATGGGGAAAAAATAGCCTCAGATGACAATTCATTAAAAAACAGTGAGGTCAAGAAGTTTATTCAGCCTATCAGGTAGGAAGGAAGCAAAGGTTAGACACCCCTCAGTTTGCCAATACAGGTCTTCAGGCAACACCAGAAACTTTTCACAGGTTTGCTTCTGGGGCACAATGTAAGCATAATTCAACATAATTTAGTCTGATAAATTTCAACAAGTCTGCTCTGTGGAGCTAGTTCATTTCATTATGTGAGTACTTGATGCCAGAGTAGAGCCCTAAGCTGTAGCCTTAACCACACATACCAACATCATGACATGATTTCTTCTGGGCCAGTAAACATTTACTGCAGACCAACAGCAGCAAATGAATCAAGTGGGGGCACAACCTGCAGAACCAGGTGATGGCTGCTCTAGCAGAAAGCACTGAGCAGGATGGCTCTATGCAGAAGCACAGCTTGTGGCTGCCAACACAAAGCAACTTGAGAAGCACCCAGAGCCTCACCTCTTCCAAAATACCACTTTCCACCAGCCTGCTACAGCAAGATCCTCCTCTCCTATTTGCCTTGAGATTCCAGCAATTACAACCATTTTTTATGATGGCATGGAATACTCATGTTTCTTGGGAAGGCAAGGAAACTAAATTAGAAGTCTCTTCCATTACACAGTCACGATCTCTTGGTTATCAAAATAATCAAATGCTGGCCCTGGCCAATTTGGCTCAGTGGATAGAATGTTGGCCTGCGGATTGAAGGGCCCCAGGTTCGATTCTGGTCAAGGGCACATGCCCGGGTTGCAGGCTCAATCCCCAGTAGGAGATGTGCAGGAGGCAGCCAATCAATGATTCTCTCTCATCACTAATGTTTCTATCTCTCTCTTCCTCTTTCTCCCTCTCTAAAATCAATAAAAAATACTTTAAAAAAAAAGAAGTAAATAATCAAATTCTACCTTGGAAAAGTAAAAACCAAGTCAGGACTCTACTAGAATAGAAAAGAGGTAGTTTCTGACTGATACAAGAAGCCATACTTGCCCTAACCAGTTTGGCTCATTGGATTGAGAGTCAGCCTGTGGACTGAAGGGTCTAAGGTTCAATTCCGGCCAAAGGCATGTACCTTGGTTGCAGGCACATCCCCAGTAGGGGGTGTGCAGGAAGCAGCTGATCGATGTTTCTCTCTCATTGATGTTTCTAACTCTCTATCCCTCTCCCTTCCTCTCTGTAAAAAATCAAATATATATATATATATATATATATATATATATATATCTATCTCCATACTTGAAATGTCCGTTGCCATCGTAATTCATAACATCACAGAAATTACTATTCAAATAATGTTATAAAAAATAATGCTGCCCTAGCCCATTTTGCTCAGTGGATAGAGCATCAGCCTGCAGACTGAAGGGTCCCAGGTTTGATTCTGGTCAAGGGCATGTACCTTGGTGGCAGGTTCCTCCCTAGTCCCGACCATGGTTGGGGCATGTGCAGGAGGCAACTAATCGATGTTTCTCTCAGATCAATATTTCTCTCTGTCTTTCCCTCTCTCTTCCACTCTAAAAAATCAATGGGAAATATTCTTGGATAAGGGTTAAATAACCCTATATAATAAAGAGGTAATATGCAAATTGACCATCACTCCAACACACAAGATGGCCAACCCCGTGTGGTCAAAGATGGCCACCACAAGATGGCCTACAGGGGAGGGCAGTTGTGGGCGATCAGGCCAGCAGGGAAGGGCAGTTGGGAGAGATCAGGCCTGAAAGGGAGGGCAATTGGGAGCAATCAGGCCTGCAGGGGAGGGCAGTTGAAGGTGACCAGGCCTGCAGGGGAGGGAAGTTGGGGTTGACCAGGCCTGCAGGGGAGGGCAGATAGGGGCAATTGGGCCAGCAGGGGAGGGCAGTTAAGGGCGACCAGGCTGGCAAGGGAGGGAAGTTAGGGGTGACCAGGCCAGCAGGGGAGGGCAGTTGGGGGGCGATCAGGCCAGCAGGGGAGGGCAGTTGGGGGGCGACCGGGCCAGCAGGGGAGGGCAGTTGGGGGAGACAAGGCCTGCAGGGGAGGGCAGTTGGGGGGAACAAGGCCTGCAGGGAAAGGCAGTTGGGGGACAACCAGGCCTGCAGGGGAGGGCAGTTAGGGGCAACCAGGCCGGCAAGGGAGAGCAGTTAGGGGTGATCAGGCCAGCAGGGGAGGGCAGTTGGGGGCCACCAGGCCTGCAGGGGAGGACAGTTAGGGGTGACCAGGCTGGCAGGGGAAGACAGTTAGGGATGACCAGGCTGGCAGGGGAGGGAAATTAGGAGCAATCGGGCTGGCAGGGGAGCAGTTAGGCATCGATCAGGCTGGCAGGGGAGCAGTTAGGGAGTGTTCAGGCTGGCAGGCAAAAGCGGTTAGAGGCAATCAGGCAGGCAGGCAGGCGAGCATTTGGGAGGCCAGCAGTTCTGGATTGTGAGAGGGATGTCTGATTGCCCATTTAGGCCCATTCCCACTGGGATCGGGTCTAAACAGGCAGTCAGACATCCCCCAAGGGGTCTCAGATTGGAGAGGGTGCAGGCTGGGCTGAGGGACACACACACACCCCCATGCACAAGTTTCGTGCACCAGACCTCTAGTAATAATAATAATGTTATATTCATCTCAAACTTTTCATCTCTCAAAACTCTCTGTTCCTTTTGAGTTTCCCATTCTGTTTTAGGATTCTGACCTAAATAAATAAGTTCTCATCATCTCCTGAATAATCTTTTTGTGTAATTTTCACTAAGACTGGCACCCAAGTTTTAAAGAGCAAGTTGTCTGAGTGGGATGGCCTTAGTAGTAAATAGCCAGAGGACACCTGAGTGTTGAGCAGGGGGAAAACCGTTGGGAAAACAGTAGGATAAACACACTAACACAAAACAAAAAAAGCTACAGATGTTCACCCACCACCTCTTTTCCTAAGGCTGGTTTTTGTTGCCATACAATCAGTCACTAGGGTTTCCTACCTGGTAAAGCCTGATGATATGTGGGTGGCAAAGCATCTTCATAATTTGAACTTCCCGGAATATCTTCTTCAAGTTTTCTTCATCTAGCTGGCTCTTGTCTATGATCTTGATAGCAACCTGACAACAGGGGAAGAAAATTTCTGCTGCATCATTAAAAGCAGTTTAGTAAGAAAAATTAAATTCATTTTAAAATATATTATGCAAAACACAAGTTGCCACTATTTTGTTTACAGAATGTCAATGGAGAAAATGAATTTACTTTTTGGAAAAAGATAGTAAATTGATTTTTAGCAAGTTTCTCTCAGAGGAACAGACTCAAAAGCTAATGAGTCTTCTGCCATTCCTTAAACTGCTTCTACAGTAAAACCCTGTGGCAAAGTACTTCCTTACTCCATAGATGTAGTTACAGTCTGGGCACATTGGGCTTTGGTGCAGAGAATGATATGTAGGGTCTCTAATTAAGACAATGAACTTATACCATAAGCACAGGTGATTTAGTAAGGTTTGACCAGGAATCCCAAAGGGGCATTCCACATCTCCCCAGGTGCTTGCAACACTCCATAATGGTGGCAGCACAGCAGTAACCATATACTGAAGATTTTCTGTGTACCACCCATAATTCTTAGTGCCTTGCAAGTACTAACTAATTTAAACCTCACAACACCCTGTATTATTATTAACCTGTTTCACTAATATGGAAACTGAGACACAAAGAGATTACATTTATAAGTGTAGATCCAGGATCAAAGCCCAGGTGTCAAATTCTTAATGATAACGCTATAAAATTCTTAATGATAACGCTATAAAAATCTGAAGATCTTCCTATACTGTGTATACTGCTTTAGCATAAAACATCTTTTTATTTTGCTCATTATTCTGAAGATACCCAGCAGCACAAAATTTTAAAATGAAAGATGGACTTTTTAAAATACCTACTAAATCTAAACTTCCTCTTTATTCTTAGTGCAATATTCAAAATGTCTGTATATATCAGTGTCAGTGACTCAACCAGTATGTAATCAATGAACATTAGTTGGATTAAGGTCCAAAACTAGGTAACTTCTAGCCCCTTTCAATTCTTAAAATTCTATGATGCTAAACACTGGGAGAGGTAAAGAAAACTCATACTTATTTACACAAAAACGAGAAACCAGGAAAGCAAACTATCAATACTAAAAATATTTAGCCCAGAGAAATGAAGAGTGTGCAGGACTCCAGCCGGCAGATGATTGAACGTGTGGAGACCAGCATGATGAACTGAGCATGGAGTGCTTCACTGCTAGAGGAGGACCCCTGGGACACAGGCACGGGGCAGCCCTCAGCTCCATTCAGAGAGTGGTTAAGCTCTGCCTAATGACAGAATGGAATAAAATGAGCTGGGGTAGCTTGAGCTACAAAGATTCATCAGCCACAACTTCAAGGAGCTCACAAGTTAGTACGGAAAGAAATATGTCAAACAGACAAATAGTACAGTGTTAGAAATGCAATCCATAAAGCTTTGTACAAGGTATAATGGTAGCACAGAGTATAGAGTATAATCTTCACCTGGGGGAAAAGAAGCAGACATAAGGAAAGAATTCACAAAGAAGGCATAACTTGAGAAAGAACTGGGATAGGCAGAAAGGAGAGTGAAGAATTTTATGAGGGGAAATAGCAGAATCATTAACAAATCTTAGCAGCTGTTCGATCTCCTATAAGAGGTCTTGAACCATATGACCGTGACCACTAGCCTTGATATGTAGGGTCTCTAATTAAGACAATGAACTTATACCATAAGCATAGGTGATTTAGTAAGGTTCGACCAGGAATCCCAAAGGGGCATTACACATCTCCCCTACTTCTCTTCACTACTTCTCTTCACTATGTGTGGTACACAGAAAATCTTCAGTATATAGTTACTGCTTCTCTTCACTACTGCACCAAATCACATACAAGACCTTAACTCTAGCATCTGTATCTGGTTCTTTAAGAACAGTTCCCAAAACAAAAAAATCATAGTACACAAAGTCCTTTTATAGAATACCTTGTCTTAATAGTAACTAATTATTATTAAAATCTTACACATGAATAGCACATTATTGTTTACAGAGTACTTTCATATATAGGGTGTCCCCAAAAACTGTATACACATTTAACAGCTGATAGTTCGATTGATGTTTCTTTCTTTTAAGATTTAACCCATTGGAATTAATAATTATTCAAAGTATATATACATTTTTTGGGACACCCTGTATATAACAAACTTAGAAACTCGCAGACACACTGGGAAATTGGTTGCAGATTGTGGGTAGGTGACAGTGGACACCTCCAGTCTCAAGGAAGCTTGTTTGTTTACCTCAGAGAAAAGATTACCATGTTCTGTAAGTGCCACTATGCACAAAAGGTTAGAAAGCTCAACTAGGATTTGTTGATCATCAAGTGTCCAAAGATTGGCCCTGAAATCTCTTCTTCTGTCCATGCCTACACAATGGATATCACAGAAAAAGTAACAGAGGATTGGGGGAGGGGGTCTGAGGGTGGAAGGAGAGTCTACAACGCAGCTGAGAGTAATTTTGTGCTTTTTCACCCCAGAGAGTATTGGGTTACACTGGAATTGGTAGAGTCCTACAGTGGACTCATTCTGAATTTCACTGGCATCCTGAGGAAACAGGACGCACATAGGGTAAACAGAAAACCAAACCCAATCATCTATGAGAACAAAGTTGGCTATTAAGATCTTATAACATACACTAAGCACTTAATAAATATTTTTAATTTAATAAGATAGTGGTATAGTATGGATGTACTTTCTGTTTCTTAACAAGTATATCTGACCTCACATAAAGGGAATATGGTATTACATACTAATAAGTATTTTTATCTCTTCAGGGGAAATTGCATTTAATATATAATCTGTCTTACAAGATGGAGACAGAAAGGTTTTAACAATTAACACATCAGCCCAGCTGGCGTGGCGCAGTGGTTGAGCATTGACCTATGAACCAGAAAGTCACGTTTCGATTCCTGCTCAGGGCACATATCTGGGTTGCGGGCTCAAGATCCAGTTTGGAGTGTGCAGGAGGCAGCCGATCAATGATTCTTTCATGTTATTATCTCTCTCTCTCCCTCTCCCCTCCTCTCTGAACTCAATAAAAAAATATTTTTTAAAAAATTAAAACATCAAATTTCTGTCTACTCATCAGTAAGGTTCAACAAAACAGAGAGAGGTGAAGCTTTGCCTAGCCACTAAATATAGTGACAAAAGAAAGGACTTGGAATTGGCCCCTAACATATAATCTTGAGCAAGTCACTTAATTTTTCTGTAGCTCCTTATCTATAAAATGTGGGCAACAATAGAACACATATTACAGCCTTCTTAGTATAATGCCTGGAATGAGGTAAATAAACAGTATACATTAAATACACGTACTGCTATTATTTATTCAACTTTTCTGGAATCAAGCCTTAAACTTTAGGCACTCCTTGGCAAACACTAAATTTGTGTCACTAAGCAACATAATCCAGGATCTGAAACACACTGATTCCTTAGTCAGGGACTAGTTGGGGAGCCCAGAAGCAAAATAGCTAACAACCTGTGGGCAGCATTCAGAACCAATCAGCTGCTTCCAGCTGATGAGGGAAGAACATGGGAGGAATGGAGCTGGGGGGGAAATGCATTCCATTGAGGAAAATCACACTGAGCCACAGGATGGGACCCACAGCAAGACCTGACCCGGCGGCTGTGCTGGCCAGAGCGGTCTGCTTCTTCACAGCAGGCTGGGCCCCTTCCATCCTCCATTCATGCTAAGCTGCTACACCAGAGAGGGGGACCCTCGGTGTCACATGGCACATGTGCCTGATAAAACCATTGAAGAGAGAAGGTAACATGCATAAAGCTCCGACCTTTGCTGCAAACTGGAAAGTGGAGGTTATCAAAAGAGCAGAACAATACCGATGAGACAAACTATGCTGCCAGAGAGCAGGAAGATGGCAAGTGGGTCCTGTTTTAAGGATCATGACGTTTAAGGATCATGACATTTCACTGCTATAGATTATTGGAGGCTCTATTATAAAGGTTTCAGCTTAAAGGACACACCAGCTATTTGAAAAATTGAATGTGTCCATAGAAAAAGATAAAATGAATAAGCAGAATGTAAACCCACAAAGAATGTTTTTAGATTGGTGCTGAAAATCTGTGACTCACATACTTGCACTACATATAAAAAGCATAGCAAGTAAAAGAAACAAACTTCCAACACATTACCAATAAAGTATATATTTCTTAAGTTTGCCTGCTTTACATAAAATGCTTTTATCTTGCAAAGAGCATGATTTTGTGAATTGACATTAATATTAATTAAGCATGGCATTGTATTAAATATGTGGCTAAACAGATACAGAGTATAGGAGTCCTTATGAATTCCTCTACCCAATATATATATATTTTTTTAAATTTTTTTTATTGACTTCAGAGAGAAAGGGAAAGGGCGAGAGATAGAAACATCAATGATGAGAGAATATCACTGATCCACTACCTCCTGCATGTCCCCCACTGGGGCTTGAGCCCACAACCCAGGCATGTGCCCTTGACTGGAATCAAACCTGGGACACTTCAATCTGCAGGTCGACAATCTATCCACTGAGCCAAACCAGCTAGGGTTACCCAAAATATTTCCATTCAACAAATCAATGAACAAAACAAGTACTTTACCAAAAGAGATTAAAACTTTAAAAGAGAACCAATCAGAAATTCTGGAAAGGAACCAAGTAATTAAGGAGATTAAGAGTGAGCTACTGCCAGGCTGGTGCGGCTCAGTGGTTGAGTGTCGAACTATGAACTAGGAGGTCAGGGTTTCCATCTCCAGTCATGGTACATCCCTGGGTTAAGGGCTCAATCCCTAGTGGGGGGTGTGCAGCAAGCAGCCGATCAATGATTCTCTCTTATCATTGATGTTTCTATCCTTCTCACCATCTTCTTTCCTCTATGAAATCTATAATAAAAAAACACATATTAATAAAGGAAAAAAAAGAGTGAACTACTGAGCATAGAAAACAGAGCCCACCAGATGGAGGAAAGAATTAGTGATATCAAGATAGGAATCTAGGAATGACAGAGAGGAAAGAAGAGAGAGACCTGAGCACAAAGAAAAATTAAAGAGCTCTATGAGAACTATCTTAGTCCATCAGAAAAAGCAACATTAGAATAATAGGCATTCTGGAAGAGAGAGAGGGAGAAGGGAATGGAGAGTCTATTAAAGCATATAGTGGATAGAAGTCCAAACCTATGGAAGAACTAGAACCTTGAATTCAAGAAGCAAACAGAGCCCTAACCGGTTTGGCTCAGTGGATAGAGTCAGCCTGTGGACTCAAGGGTCCCAGGTTCGATTCCGGTCGGGGGCATGTACCTTGGTTGCGGGCACATCCCCAGTGGGGAGTGTGCAGAAGGCAGCTGATTGATGCTTCTCTCTCATCGATGTTTCTGACTCTCTCTCCCTCTCCCTTCCTCTCTGTAAAAAATCAATAAAATATATTTTAAAAGAAGAAGAAGAAGAAGAAGAAGAAGAAGAACAAGCAGCAGCAAACAGAATACCTAGTTACCTCAATCCAAAGAAGCCCTCTCCAAGGCACTTCTCCAGGGTGGTGAAGACCTGAGAAGGGAACCGGGTGAGGGGGGGTGGTATGGGGGAGAGGGACATCTATAATAGTCTCAACAATAAGTATTTTAAAAATTAAAAAATAAATAAGATAAAAATGACAGTGTAAGTAGAAATAAAAGATGAGATCAAAATATATACATATAAAATGAGAATGACAATACAACATGTCTAAACTTCTGGGATGCAGCAAAAGCAGTAATAAGAGGGAAGTTTATATCACAACAGGCCTATCACAAGCAACAAGACAAATCCCAAGTAAACAACCTAACATCACATCTTAAAGGACTAGAAAAAGAAGAACAAAAGCAACCCAAAGTCAGCAGAAGAAAGAAAATAATAAAAAAATTAGAGCAGAATTGAATGAAACAGAGAACAAAAAGACTATATAAAAAATTAATAAAACAAAGAGCTGATTCTTTGAAAAGATTAATAAAGTTGACACTGCCTAGACACACTAAGGAAAAAAGGGAAAAGACTCATATAAACAAAGTAAAAAATGAGAAGTCACCACAGACATCACAGATATACAAAGGATCATCTATACCAGTGGTCGGCAAACTGCAGCTCGCGAGCCACATGCGGCTCGTGAGCCGTGGTTTGCCACTCTGTTGACTAATGAGTTTGCCGACCACTGGGATAGGGGCTTAATCACAAAGAACAACAGCCTGTAATTATTGGAATCGAGAGTCTAGGTCAGTGGTCAGCAAACTCATTAGTCAACAGAGCGGCAAACCACGGCTCACAAGCCGCATGTGGCTCGCGAGCTGCAGTTTGCCGACCACTGATCTATACTAATAAAGGGTAATATGGTAATTAGACCAGACATCTTCTGGATGTCCTTCCAGACAAAGCCACAGTGGTGGGGGCTGACACAGAGGTGGTTAGGGGCAATCAAGCCAACAGGGGAGCAGTTAGGAGCATCAGGCCGGCAGGCAGAGGCGGTTAGGGGTGGTCAGGCAGGCAGGCAGACAGGTGAGCGGTTAGGAGACAGCGGTCCTGGATTATGAGAGGGATGTCCGACTGCCGGTTTAGGCCCGATACTGCAGGGATCAGGCCCAAACCGGCAGTCAGACATCCCCCAATGGGTCCCAGATTAGAGAGGGTGCAGGCTGGGCCGAGGGACACACACCCAATGCACGAGTTTCGTGCACCAGGCCTCTAGTGTATATATATATATATATATATAAAGAGCCAGTGCCCATAATATCCAAAATGACCAAAGGCTTGACCGAAAGCCAGGCTGTGCGCTTAGCATGCCGAGCGGGCTGAACTGCTGACCTCTTGGAGAGAGAGAGAGAGGCATGGACTTGCAGCGGGGACTTGCGTGAGGCTGCCTCATGGCACCCCGCATCCCTCCCTGACCAACCACTGAGACTCCAAGCCAGCGAGGGCCGCCTCCAGGCCGCAGCCCCAGGTCCCTAGCCCCCACCCCAGGCCCGAGAGCGCAGCACTGGGCGGGGGCGTCTGGGGGTCCAGGAATGCAGCAGGAGGGGCCAGGGTGGCATGGGAGGGGCTGTGTTTATATTGCCAAGTTCCCCGCTTCCACCCCGGCCCGTGCATCCCTCCTCCCTCCCTTCGGCGGCCCAGCTCCTGCCTACATGCTTGCTGGGCAGGCCTGACTACACCGTGGAGTGAGCCATGGTGATCGGAATGGCCACTTCCTGGGACAGGGCAGCTGGGCCGCAGCGATTCACGAGGGCGACGAGGCCTGGAGGGCACACGCAGTCTGGCTTTGGTGGGGCCAGCAGGAGCCCGAGGCCACCCCAGCCCCCACAGATCCTGAACCCAATGGTGGCTCAGCGGCGAGCAGTGTCTCCATGCATGGCACATGGAGGCAGCCGCGAGCTGCTATGACTCCGCCCCACGTGGCCACCGGCGCCCTAGGCTGCACCCCCTGCACCGCCGCCTGCCAGGCAGCAGGGTTCAGAGCGGGCAAGCTACACCCGCCCCCCCGGTGGTGGACCAGGGAGGAGGGTGCTGGGTGCAGGGAAGGGACCTCAGCTGGGATCCTCCCTGTGCGGGGAAGGGGCCCAGCCTGGGCCCAGTGGGGAATTAGGAAGTCTGGCTGAGCAGGCGCTGGTTCATACCAACTCTTACTCTGCCATCGTCCTCCAGCCCTCTAAGCTATCCCTCCCTGCCCCACCTGCCTGGGGAAATGGGCTCTGGGCGACCTCCCCAAGCGCAGACTATGGACCTGAAGACCTCGAGGAAGAGTGCCCAGTGGGGCCCAGATGGGAGCTGGTGCAGAACTACCAGGGCAGAGCTGCTTCGGTGTCTCGGTGAAATCTGCAACAGACCCAAGGAGGAAACCAAGAGGGGAAAGGCCAGGAGGCATGAATTCCCAGCACTTTAGCCACTTGAAAACAGCCTCGCTTGGAATGTTCAGCTGAGAAGTGAGGGGGCTGAACACCACTGTCGCTGGGCTCCTGTTGGTCCGAGGCCCAAGCAAGCGTCCACCACGACAAGGAAAAAAAAAGAGGGAGGGCCCAGAGGAAGGGAGGACAATTGAAGGAAACCATGTCTAGACTTTCCCCAGCCCTTTCTCTCTTTCCACTGCCTACAAAAGCCCCAGGCCAACCACAGTTCTGTCTCAACCTTTTAGTCCCCTATTCTCCAACCACAGAGGAAAGAAATAAGGAAGGAGTCCATGCTGCCTTCAGAAAGTATCTATATACCTGATCAGCCAGTTGCCTTCCGCAGAGGGAGGCCTGATCCTGTGAGGGCTTCTGGACTGTGAGAGGGGGCAGGGCCAGGCTGAGTGCACAAATTTTTGTGCACCAGGCCACTAGTATATGATAAACCTTCAGTTAATATATTCCATGGTGAAAAACTGATCTTTCCTCTAAGATCAGGAACAAGACAAGGATGTCCATTCTCATCACTCTAATTCAACCTAGTGCTGTAAGTCATAGCCAGAGCAATAAGGCAAGAGAAAGAAAGAAAAGGCATCCAAATAAGTAAGGAAGAAGTCAAACTGTCACTTTTTGTGGACAACATAATTCTGTATATAGAAAACCCTGAAGACTCCACCAAAAAATATTGGAAACAATAAACAAATATAGTAAAGTTGCAGTATACAAAATCAATGTACCAAAATCCATTGCCTTCCTGTATACTAACAACAAAACTTTCAGAAAAAGAAATGACAAAACAACTCCTTTTGCAATTACAACCAAAAGAATAAAATATCTAGGAATAAACTTAACAAAGAATGTGAAAGACCTATATACTAAAAATTACAAAGCATTATTAAAAGAGATTGAAAAAGTTACAACAAAATGGAAAAATATCACAGGTTCATGGATTGGAAGAATCAACTTCATTAAAATGTTAAAATCTATATTACCCAAAGCAAAATATACATTTAATGCAAACCCCATCAAAATCCCAATGCCATTTTTTAAAGAAAGAGAACAAGAAATAATCAGATTTGTATGGAACCACAAAAGACCTTGAATAGTCAAAACAATCCTAAGAAAAAAGAACAAAGCTGGAGGTATCATGCTTCCTAACTTCAAATTATACTACAGAGCGATGACATCAAAACAGCATGGTAGACTAACCGATTTGGCTCAGTGGATAGAGCACCGGCCTATGGACTGAAAGGTCCCAGGTTCGATTACAGTCAAGGGCATGTACCTTGGTTGTGGGCACATCCCAAATAGGAGGTGTGCAGGAGGCAGCTGATTGATGTTTCTCTCTCATCGATGTTTCTAACTCTCTCTCCCTCTCCCTTCCTCCCTGTAAAAAAAAATCAATAAAATATATTTTTTTAAAAAAAAACAGCATGGTATTGGCAGAGAAACAGACACACAGATCAATGGAACAGCATAGAGATCCCAACTATAAAACCACATGTATATGAACAGATAATTTTTGACAAAGGAGCCAGAAACACACAATGGAGTAAAAATAGCCTCTTCAATGCTGGGAAAACTGGAAAGCCACATGCAAATGAATGAAACTGGATTACAGTTTGTCTCCATGTACAAAAATTAACTCAAAATGGATCAAAGACTTAAATATAAGACCCAAAGCAGTAAGTTACATAGAAGAAAATATAGGCACCAAACTTATACACCTTGGTTGTAGAGAACATTTTATGAATTTGACCTCAAAGGCAAGGGAAGTAAAGGCAAATATAAATGAATGGAACTGTATCAAACTAAAAAGCTTCTGCACAGCAAAAGAAATGGACAACAAAACACAGAGGCAGCCAACCTGATGGAAGATGATATTTGCAAACAGTAGTTCCTACAAAGGTTTAACCTCCAAAATATATAAAGAACTCATAAAAGTCAATACCAAACAAATGACCCAATCAAACAGTGGGCAGAGGACCTGAAAATACACCCCTCCCAAGAAGACATATGAACAGCCAATAGATACATGAAAAGATGTTCCACCTCACTGGAAATTAGGGAAATGCAAATCAAAACTACAATGAGATTACACCTCACACCTGTTAGAGTGGCCCTGCAATAGCAAGACAAGCAATAGCAAGTGTTGGAGCCCTAGCTGGTTTGGGTCAGTGGATAGAGCATTGGCTTGCGGACTGAAGGGTCGCAGGTTCGATTCTAGCCAAGGGCACATGCCTGGGTTGCAGGCTCAATCCCCAGTAGGGGATGTGCAGGAGGCAGCCGATCAATGATTCCCTCTCATCATTGATGTTTCTATCTCTCTCTCCCTCTCCCTTCCTCTCTGAAATCAATAAAGAAATACATATATATATATATATATATATATATATATATATATATATATATTTTTTTTTTTTTTTTAAATAACAAGTGTTGGAGAGATTGTGGAAAAAGGGAACCCTCATTCACTGCTGGTGGGAATGTAGACTGGTATAGCCACAATGGAAAGCAGTCTGGCAATTCCTCAAAAAAACTAAAAATGGAGCAACCATATCACATGTTCACCACCCCAAGTGAAATCTCCTTCCCCCCTATACCTTCTATCTCCCTCATCCCTCTGACAATCACCATACTATTGTCTGTGACCATGTTTTTCTTTTTCCTTTTGCTTAATCCCTTCACCAGTCTTACCAACCCCAACTCCCTCCTGTCTGACAGCTATCAATCTGTTCTATATATTCATGTCTGTCTCCACTTTCTTAGTTTTATGTTGTTCATTAGATTTTGATCAAAATCATACAGTACTTGTCTTTTCTGACTGGCTTAGTTTACTTAGCATAAATGCTCTCCAGGTCCATTTATGCTGCTGCAAATGGTAAGATTTCCTTATTTTCTTACAGCTGAGTAGTATTCCACTGTGTACATGTACCAAGGTATTTTTTACCCATTCATGAACTGATGGTCAACTGGGATGCTTCCAAATCTTAGCTATTGTAAATAATACTGCAATGAACACAAGGGTGTATATGTTTCAAATTAGTGTTTCGGGGTCCCTTAGATAAATTCCTGTAAGTGGAATTGCTGGGTCATAAGGCACTTCCATTTTTAACTTTTTAAGTTAACTCCATACTGCTTTCCACAGTGGCTGCACGGATCTGCATTCCCACCAACAGTGCATGAGAATTCCCTTTTCTCCACATCCTCACCAGCACTTGTTGTTTGTGGATTTCTTGATTACAGCTATTCTGACAAGTGCGAGGTGATATCTCATTGTCATTTGATTTTGCATTTCTCTGATTAGTGACGTTGAGCATCTTTTCATGTGGCTATTAGCCTTAGTTTTTGCCTCCTTAGTCCTCTTTGGAGAAATGTCTAAGTCCTTTGCCCATTTATTAATTGGATTGTTGTTTGTTTTTGATATTGAATTTCGTAAATTCTTTATAAATTTTGGGTATTTACCCCTTGTCATATGTATTACTGGTGAATATGTCCTCCCATTCAGTGGTGGGTTTTTTTTTTTTTTCACTTTGTTGATGGTTTCCACTCCTGTGCAAAACCTTTTTAATGTCACCCCATTTGTTATTTTTTTCTTTTGTTTGCCTTGCCTGAGATGTATCAGAAAAAATATTGCTGAGAGAAATGTCTGAGATTTTATTGCCTATGTTTTCTCCTAGGATTTTTATGGTTTTGAGTTTAACATTTAAGTCTTTTATTCATTTTTACTTTATCCTTGATTGTGGTGTAAGGAGGTTGTCTAGTTTCTTTTTCTTTTTTTCACTTATCTGTCCAATTTTCCCAACACTATTTACCCCATTGTATGTTTTTGCCTCCTTTGTCAAATATCAATTGACTATAAAGGCATGGGTTTATTTCCAGGCTCTCTATTCCATTGGTCCATATGTCTGTTTTTATGTCAGTTCCATGCTGTTTTGATTATTATGGCCTTATAATTTGAAATCAGGTAGCATGATTCCTCCAACTTTGTTCTTCTTTCTGAAGATTGCTGTGGCTATTCGGTGTCTTTTCTGGTTCCATATAAATTTTTGGAATATTTGTTCTAGTTCGTATATTGATAGGAATTCTGTTGAATCTATAGATTGCTCTGGGTAGCAAGGACATTTTAATAATGCTAATTGTTTCTGTCCATGAACACAATTTGTGCTTCCACTTATTTGTATCTTCTTTTTTTAATTTATTTTATTTTATTGATTTTAGAGAGAGCGGGAAGAAAGAGTAACATCAATGTGAGAGAGAAATATTGATCAGTTGCCTACCACATGTGGCCCAACTGGAATTGGACCTACAACCTGAGTATATGCCCTGGCCAGAATCAAAGCGACATTTCAGTGTACAAGGTGATGCTCCAAACAACTGAGTCACACCAGCCAGGGCTATTTGTATCTTCTTCAGTTTCTTCCGTCAGTGTCTTATAATTTTCCCAGTACAGATCTTTTACATTCTTAGTTAAATTTATTCCTAGGTATTTTATTATTTTTGAAGCAATTGTAAATGGGATTGTTTTCTTAGGTTCCCTTTCTGATGGTTGATGGTTTATTGGTACATAAAAATAAAAATAATTTCTGGATATTTATTTTGTATCCTGATACTTTACTGACTCATTTATCAGTTCTAGTAGATTTTGGTGGAATCTTTAGGGTTCCCTATGTACAGTATCATGTCATCTGCAAATAACGACAGTTTTACTTCTTCCTTTCCAGTTTGGATGCCTTTTATTTCTTCTTCTTGTCTGACTGCTGTGGCTAGGACTTCCAGTATTATGTTGCATAAGAGTGTAAAGCAGACATCCCTGTCTTGTTCCCAATCTTAAGGGAAATACTTGCAGGCTTTGCCCACTGAGTATGATGTTGACTGGGTTTCTCATATATGGCCTCTATTATGTTGAGGTATGTTCTCTCTAACCCCACTCTGTTGAGCGTTTTTATCATAAATGGGTGCTAGAGTTTATCACATGCTTTTTCTGCAACTATTGACATGATCACATTGTTTTTTCCTTCATTCTGTTTATTTGGTATATCACGTTTATTGATTTGTAGATACTGTATCAACTTTGCATTCCTGGAATAAATCACACTTAATCATGGTGTATGATCTTTTTAATGTATTGCCAGATCCGGTTTGCTAATATTTTGTTGAGGATTAAAGTATCTATGTTCATCAGGGATACTGGCCTATAATTTTCT
This sequence comes from Corynorhinus townsendii, assembly GCA_026230045.1. Lineage (NCBI taxonomy): Eukaryota > Metazoa > Chordata > Mammalia > Chiroptera > Vespertilionidae > Corynorhinus > Corynorhinus townsendii. Next base: position 82,754,014 of record JAPDVU010000008.1, read on the forward strand.
TTCTTTGTAGTGTTATCTGGTTTTGGAATTAGGATAATACTGGCCTCATAAAATGAGCTTGGAAATCTTCCCTCCAATTGAATTTTTTTTTACTAGTTTGAGAAGGATAGATGCTAATTATTCTTTGAAAGTTTGGTAAAATTCATCTGAGGCCACCTGATTCAGGACTTTTGTTTGTTGGTAGTTTGTTTTGTTTTGTTTTGTTTTGATTACTGCTTCAATTTCAGTAGTTGTAATCTGTCTATTCAGATTCTCTGATCCTTCCTGATTCATTTTGGAAGATTGCGTATTTCTAGGAATTTATCCATTTCTTCCAGACTGTCCAAATTGCAAGCATATAGTTGTTTGTAATTTTCTTACAATCCTTTGTATTTCTTTGATGTCAGTTGTTACTTCACCTCTTTCATTTCTGATTTCTTTATTTGGGTCCTCGCTCCTTTTTTTTTCCCTGATGAGTCTGGTTAAAGGTCTGTAAATCTTGTTTATCTTTTCAAAAAACCAGCTCTTGGTTTCATTGATAGTTTGTATTGTTTTTATCCTCTATAATTTCATTTATTTCTGCTCTGATCTTTGTTATTTCCTTTTTCCTACTCACTTGGACTTTGTTTGCTGTTTTTTTTTTTCTTTTCAAGTTTCTTTAAGTGTATAAATTAGATTGTTTACTTGATGTTTTCCTTGTTTCTTGCGATAAGCCTGTAATGCTGTGAATTTCTCTCTCAGGACTTCTTTCACTGTACCATAGATTTTGGGTTGTTGTGTTCTCATTTTCATTAGTTTTAAGGTATCTTTTGATTCTTCCTTGATCTCACTGTTAGCCCATTCACTGTTTAGCAACATGTTATTTAGCCTCCAAGTCTGTGTGTTTTCAGTTTTTTCTTGTGATTGATAACTAGTTTCAAACATATGGTCAGAGAAGATGCTTGATACAATTTCAGTATTCTTAAATTTAGTGAGACTTGTTTTGTGTACTAACATACAGTCTAAATATGTAAAGCAAATCTTGATGGACATAAAGGAAGAGGTTGACAGTAATACAGTCAGGAGATTTTAACACCTACTGACAACAATGGATAGATCTTCCAGAAAGAACTCAACAAGGATACAGTGGCCTTAAATGACACACTAGATGGGATGGATTTAAGTGATATCTTCAAAGCATTTCACCCCAAAGCAACAGAATACATTCTTTCCAAGTGTACATGGAACATTTTCTAGAAGAGACCACATGTTAGGAGATGCCTTGAAAAGAGATGCAGATTGGGCAGAAAAGCATTAGAGCAAGATGCAAAAGAAAAGAGTCAGCGCTAAATGGCTATTAAAGAAGCCAATAGCTAAGAAAATGGTACAATGAAAGAATGATGATTGTTTTGAAATAAAATAAAAGCAGGCAGCAGAAGTTATTCTGCAGAAAAATTTTAAGTTATAGTGGGAAATTAACCTATAAAAAGTGAAATATTCCTTGCAGGGAAGATTAGACAATGTGGACAAAGAACTTTGCAGTGGGCTGAATTGTTTGGTTAAAAGGAGGCAGAAAGCTGAATGCATTTCAAGATGAGTTTTCTTAATGAAGTATATGTTACTCTCTCCTGGAGTGCCAGTTCACAGGTAAAAATAACAGCCTCACAGGATTGTACTTTTCCAAACATCAGCCTTTATCAGGGAGCCTGTGTACTGTTGAGCACATTTCAATGCAGCACCTAGAACACTCAACGCGTTTTAAAGCACCAGCAGGAAAGAGAGCTGAAGTCAACTGGCACAGCATAACTTTCTTAAACTTCCCCAATGAAGATTTATTGCATTGTATATCTTGTTAACTATACAATGGTAGTGTTGTTCTTGGTGAACACAGTTAGCAACAGTTCATATTTTAAACTGTCTTCAATTAAATTAATATGGCCCAAGGCCTAATAATATATCCTGCAGTAGCAGGAGTTTGAGTGAACCAAGGAAACACAATCACATTTGAAAAACTATCCTAAATTCCTCCTCTTTTATACCTCCCAGTTATTAGGTAATGAAGTCTAAGGGAAAGTAGGAAGCAATCTCCATTATCAGATAGCATCTTACCCTTCCTATTGCTAAATTCTTATATCTTAGATGCCAGTAGTGTGAGTTAATTGTTTGTCAAGACATACATCTTGTCGAACCATTCATTTCTAGTCTGAATGGTTATGACACCACACTGGGTTGTCTTCTCTATGGCAGCCCAGAGTTAAAGAGCCAGCTTCCCTGTGTCTATCAGGAACCCTGTGCGACGTACCTTCTGAGGAGTTTTCCTAATCACAGCTGTACAGCTTTTTAATATGAAGAACTTAATATGAGTTCTTCATATTAAGCAGTCATCACATTTTCAAATCAAAGATTTTATTTCCATAATAAATGTTTGCATTTCATGTGCTAAACAGTAAAATTTAAGTAACTTAAATTGCTCCCCTGGAAAGTCTAATGGTAAACATTAGTTAATTTTCAAATATCTGATATTTATTTTAAAGATGGGAGTGAAACAATTAATAAATAACACTATCATAGAAAATAAAAAACTGTTCCATTAAAATACAGTATGTGGATTATTATATATATCATATGTATGTTAATAATATTTCTCACATTACATGTTAGAAACACAATTATATGATGTATGTCCTTAAATAACAGCTAATATTTTATAAGATTGTCCATCCTTTCCCTTAGCAGGATTGCATGCATTTTAAATTCTGACCTATGATAATTCTAAATTGACATTACTGTACAAGAATTTCACTTTAAATTTTTAACCATTAAAATAATTTTAATCATTTAATTTAATCATTTAACTTATTAAGCAAAACACAACCTATTACACTATTGAGCCCTCCTTTGATCTAATGACAGTATTACTTTTGAGAAATTAATGTGTCCCCTAATTAACTGTCACAGAGACCCAAAACAGCCCTAGCCGGCTTGGCTCAGTGGATGGAGCGTCAGCCTGTGAACTGAAGAGTCCCAGGTTCGATTCTGGCCAAGGGCACATGCCTGGGTTACGGGCTCAATCCACATGGGGGGCGTGCAGGAGGCAGCCGATCAATGATTCTCTCTATTCATTGATGTTTCTATCTCTCTTTCCTTCTCCTTTCTTCTCCGAAATCAATAAATATTAAAAAAAAAAAATTGGGATTTACCCAATTTAAGAAAAAAAGAGACCCAAAAGACTCTCCAGACATCAGCTATAGCTTTATTTGAAGGACATATTTGCATAAATCTTTTTAGAAAAATAACAGACCCTGAGAAACTCCATGTAGAAAATCACAAGGATGAGATTTACAGCATGAGAAAATGAATTGAGAATGTAGACTGCTGGAAGGAACTAAAATGTTAATTAATAATAACTTCATGCTAAAAATAATTATCCCTTCACATTTAAAAGCCCTCTGGAATTTTCCTGAGGTCTCTGGGTCAGAGATTTCTATAGAGATCACACTGGCATTCTTTGAAACACAAAGAAAACCGCTCCAGCACGGCTGGTGTGGCTCAGTGGTTGAATCAGAGCACACGCCAGGGTTGCGGGCTCGATCTCCAGTGCAGGGCAGGCAGCCAATCAATGGTTCTCTCTCTCTCTCTCATCATTGATGTTTCTCTCTTTCCCCCTCTCCTTTCCATTCTCTGCAATCAATAAAAATATGTTTAAAAAAAAGAAAACCCCTCCAATAAATCAAATGTAATTTTCTGAATAGAATATGGCACAGAATAAAGAGCTCACCCAGTGTAGGGAAGAAAAAAAAACTGACATATACAGTAGCAGAATCTTATCCCCTCTGTAAAAATTCTTGTAGAAACTTTAATACATAAGACAGGGAGAGAAAAAGAGTCTCTTCTTGCTAACCCTGGGTAAAAGGTTCAGAGACAGACAAAACATTTTAGAACTCGAGGGCTCAAAAGGACAATTTGGAAATCATCGGGACAGCAAAAAGATGACTGAATTGAGAGGTGGGATCTAGAGTTCAATTCTGAACTCCATTTCTAAGAAACGTTTGTGACCCTGGGCCAATCACCTTACTGCTCAGTGTCCTCAGCTATTAAATAAAAGGTGTGCCGGTTTGTGACCTGAAAGCAGAGTTATCAAAACAAGGCTGTAATGACTCCTAATTAGAACTCTGACAGATTATTTGGGTTTGCTTTTAAATATACGTGGGGAAATTTCTAATGTGTGGGACAGGAACCATGTGTTAGAGTCTTCAAGGAAAAATACATGTAGGAACTTTTAACCCTCATCTCCCCAAATCTCTGGTTTTTTAACCAAAAAAAGGATGAAGAAAACTAGGGTTTCTTTGTCCTTTCGTTCCTCCAAAGTAGGTCAGGTCTGTGTGTAATTATTGGGTTTCATATTCCTTAAGAAAAGGAAGAGATGTCAGTGCATGGGGATTTTTAATAAATAGCAGACTATGGCAAGAGAGTACCTCAGCTGCTGACCAAAAAAAGTAAACAAAGAAATAGCCTTTTGTTTTTAACAAGAGTAAACCAATTTTAAGACAGAATAAGAGGTGTGATTTCTTATTCTAAGGCTACAGCCATTAAACTTGAACTAGATAAGTACTTCAACTTTCATCTTCTTCTTGGGCATGCTCCCTATTTAACAAGACTGACATAAAGTAACTGCAAAACTTAAATTAAAAACATACCTACTAGCGCTAGCTGGTTTGGCTCAGTGGATAAAGCGTCGGCCTGTGGACTAAAGGGTCCCAGGTTCAATTCCAATCAAGGGCACATGCCCAGGTTGTGGGCTCGATCCCCCGTGTGGGGCATGCAGGACACAGCTGATCAATGATTCTATCTTATCAGTGATGTTTCTATCTCTCCCCTCTCCCTTCCTCTCTGAAATCAATAAAAATGTATTTAAAAAAAAAAATATATATATATATATATATATACACACACACACACAAACACACACACACACACCTACTGGAGGGTTTTACATGCAAGAATACCTAACAAAATTTTATAAGATTGTCCATCCTTTCCCTTAGCAGGACTGCATGCACGCTCCCCATGTGGATTGAGCCCGTACCTATTATTTTAACAAAAGTTTAAATAATAATATGTGCATTACCAAAATATTGCCTTAAAAAAGAATCCCCGCAGAGTTCCTTTCAACAACATGCTCATGGAAATTTTTACTGTGAAATACGTCCCACCTCAAGACACCCCCTATCCTAACACTATTGTTGTAATTCCTTTACTTTTCTTTACAATCTTATCATATAAGTATCACCAGACAACATATTATTTAGATTTGCCTATTCTTAAACTTTATGAAAATAGGATCATATTATTATTTGCCTTTTTTGATCCTTATTATAGTTATAATACTCCTCCATGAAGATGAATGTAGTGTTACCTAATTTGCTTCATGCCAAATAGTAATCCTTTTATGAGTATACCAAATTTATTTATTGCTTTATAGTTGGTAAGATACTTGAGTTGTTTATACATCTAGCTATTAAGAACAGTGCTTCAAATATTTTTATTGATGTCTTCTGGGCCATGAGTGTAAGAGTTTCACTAAGGTTATTTAGGAATCACTTGTAAAGCCAAAATGGTTGGAGCCAACCATGAGCCTCTTTCCACTGTTCTATATCATCTCCAACAACTGTTATTTTTTCATTTTTCCCAGGCTGGTGTGGATAAGGAACAAATAATTACTCACTGTTTTTTTTAATATGCTTTTATTGATTTTTGAGGGAGAGAAGAAGGGAGAGGGAGAGAGACAGAAACATCAATGAAAAACATTGATGGGCTGCCTCCTCCACACCCCTTACTGGGTGGGGATCGAGCCCACAACCCAGGCATGTGCCCTGACTGGGATTCGAACAGTGACCTCCTGGTGCACAGAACAACACTCAATTCACTGAGCCACACTGGCTGAGCATTACACACGCTTTTAAATTGCATTTCCTCAATTATTAAAAAAGTTGAGGGTCTTCTCACGTGTTCATGGACCATTTGTTTCTGCTTCTGTGAAATAAACTTATTCATGAGTTTCCTATTTCTTTTTTCCTATCTTTTATTACTTTGAGAAGTTCTTTAATATTCTGGTTAACAAACTTGGTCAGTACATCTTCCCAAGTTTGGCTTACCTTTACCCTGTTTTTATGGAGCCGTCATTTTTTTTAGTGGATTTTTTATTGAACTATAACATATTATACGGAAATGTGGCCAAATTATAAGTGTAGTCCACATACACAAAAGCAATTTTGGGTTCTCAATAATTATGGAGAATGTAAGGGAAAGATAAAAGAAATCTAAGAACTGCTAACTCAGAAGCATGTGGTATCTTGTCATCCTCTATGTCACTAAACTTCGTATGTCCCAGCTCTTTCTCTGTACTAAATTCTGGAAATTTTCTTCAGATCTATCTGTCTTCCAGTCCACTCATCAATTCCACCCAATCTGTATCATCAGTCCATTGTTTTTCATTTATGTTTTTTTTCTTCTAGAAATTCTACTATAACAGATCTTCTTTAACATCTTCATCAATTTTGCAGTTCTCTTCATCTATTTTAATCCCTCCTTTATTTCTTTTAATGTCTATACTCTTTTCAAGACTGATAGTTACTGCTGATGTTTGATTTATCTATCACTGTGTAACAAACCACCACAAAACTTAGTGGCTTAAAACAACCACCACTGATTTTGCCCACAAATGTGCAATTTGTCCAGGGCTCCAAAAGAATAGCTTGTCTCTGCTTCCTGTGGCATCACCTGGGCAGCTGCACAGGAGTCGGAGGGCCCACCTGCAGGGCTGGCAAGCCAGCACTGGCTGTCAGTGGGGAACTGAGTTGGTGCTATGGGCCCTGCATGGGATTATTCACAGCATAGAAATGGGTTCAGGAAACTATGGAAGAAATGTGGGCATCTGTATGTCTTAGCTTCAGAAATTACATAAGAGCACTTCTGTATATTCTTTGGGTCAAAGCAGTGACAAAGGCCCACCCGAGTTTTCTGGAACAGGACAGACTCTAGTCTGTGAATAGTGAGGTTCTACAAGAGCACATGCGGTGGAAATATGGTGGCAGCCATCACTGGAAAATACAATCTGTCACATCTAACTGAGTTGCTTATTCTCTTGAGCCAATTCACATTTCTTGCAACTTTATGTATAGAAATTCTGTCAGGCCTGTCTATAAAGTGTGCTGCAAATCAGAGATTTGAATTTGATTCTCCTAGACACTGGGAATCACAACCCATTGGAAGTGCTTTAAGCTTAGAGGTTTTCAAGCCTCACAGGTAATATGGAATCTGGTTGCAAATCCATGTGAGTGCAGGTATCTGCATAGGCAGTTTCAAGGGAGACTTTCCCCCCACCTCGCTACCCAAAACCAAGACATTAGCAAACAAGTATCTTTATGCCGGGCATCTTTTATCCTACTCACTCACTGAGGGAGTCACCTTTCTGGGGCCAGTCTCTAACAGGACCTCCCATTCTGCTTGGACACTATTTTTTTATTCTTACCCTTCCCTTTTGCTCTAATCCTGTAAAAAACCCTCAGGATTAATACCACCTTCAATGCTTACTCTACCTCATGAAATCATGCTGTCTAGTCCCTTCAAGGTCTTCAATTGCTTTTCTTACATGAGCGCCAGCATGTTACATATATTGTATATGTACTCACATATTTTTTTCCTCCATTTAAAAATGTTCTGACCAGACACGGAGTCTCTCTGCACAACTAATCTATAATTACTCATCATTCATTTTAAGCTATTTCCCTTATTTAAAACTTATAATTTCAGGAATACAACCATGATTATTATAAGACAGCTATGTAAAATAGCATATATCACTTAGATGGAAGTGATTTGGAAAATGTCTATAATTAATATACTTCCTATAAAGCAAATAATCTGAGTAGACTTAAACTTATTAGATGTAGGGAGTGGCTCTAGGGTCAAGCTTCAGGCTGACCTGTGGCAGGGCCACAGACAAGTCCCAGCCTGGAGGGCAGAGCTCTCCTAGCATAACTAAACCTGACCTTGTAGCCCTCCCTAATTCCATCTAAAGTAGCAAATGGGCTGTGGGAGGTGCACCGAGTGTTGCCAAAACAAGAACATCTGTATACATGTTAATCTACCCTTGTTTTACTCAGACTATAAAATAAAGCATCAGCTTGCAGGCTGGGTCTTTTGTGCCCTCATCCAGGCATGGGAGATCCACCGAGCCCCAGCTGTATTCTCTTCTCTGTCTTTTCTTCAATCCTTCACCACCCCTCCTCAGGTTCACCCTTGGCTGTGCTGGCGCGGCACATTTAGACACACTAACTTCTGCCCTAGGCTCTTCATATCCTTCAAATTCTATTGATGTCTGTGTGCTCCTGTACATATTTTAAACATAGTTTCACACTGTACCACAACACACAAAAAGGGTCATTTTATTGATTTAAAGGAAAAGCAAAGAGGGGAAAAAAACTATTCCTAGGGCCAATGTTTTAAGGTTTAAAAAAAAAAAAGACGGGTTCAATGTCTTGTAAGAAGAGATAAATTCAAGCTCTCTTCAGCAAAATGAAAATAAATTAAGTCTGCCCTAACCGGTTTTGCTCAGTGGATAGAGCATCGGCCTGCAGACTCAAGGGTCCCAGGTTCAATTCCGGTCAAGGGCATGTACCTTGGTTGCGGGCACATCCCCAGTACGGAGTGTGCAAGAGGCAGCTGATCAATGTTTCTCTCTCATTGATGTTTCTAACTCTCTATCCCTCTCCCTTCCTTTCTGTAAAAAATCAATAAAATATATTTTTTAAAAAAGAAAATGAATTAAGTGGATTTAATATTCACATGCATTTTTTAAATAAACATTCTTATTGTAAATTACACTCAAGGCTTAAAGGAAATAGGAGCAGCTCATGAAAAGAAAGAGAGCTATAAGCTGCCAGGGACTGAGCCTTTAAATGTTAGCTCTCCCACCATGCTGAGAACAATGGTAGGCTACCAATTACCATCTTCTCAAGAAGATGACAGCAAACATATTCCAGAGGAGAAAAGGCTATTCCAACTATTGGACAGGATTAAATTGATTTTAGACAGAGAGGGGAAAGGAGAGAGAGAGAGAGAGAAACATTGATGTGAGAGAGAAACATCGATCGATTGCCTCCTGTACATGCCTGACAGGGGATCAAACCCACAACCGTTTGGTGTACTGAACCACACTCCAACCAACTGAGCCAAACCCAGGGCTATTGTGCCTCATCTTAAGCAATATGATCTTTCAAGCTCAGCCTGCTAAACATCAGCAGTCCATGAGGAGAAAATCTACATGGGAGCAAATTCCACCAGGTAATTTATCCTACAAATGACATACATTTCCAGGTTCTTTATCTTTCCTCTCTCCACTTCTCTCCGGGTCATAACAGAACATGACAGAGGTTAGACTTTACTGTGTATAAAGTTTGCAGCCCAGATTAGAAAGCTCAGCAAAGTATGCATTAGGCACAAGCAAAAATGTTTGCTTTCTGCACTGTTTTAGGTTTGCTATCTTAGGATTATCTATAGTTTCAAAAATGTGTGTCTAAGACTGTTGAGATGAAAAATTGGAAAAAAAGTCACACACAGACCAATAAGATCTAAGTCTTCTGAGATCATTCTCTTCGTACCAAGGCCTTTAGGCAATCTGTAGTTTCATTTCATAATTAAAGAAATTAATAGCTTTGAATATAAAATTTAGATAACTTTACTCTGAGGTATTCTCCTACTCTGGATCTCTGTGTTTAGAACCCAAAAGTACCAGTTACCAGACTCCCAAACAGGAATCTATAAAAAGTTCTTTTCACTCATTAGCAAGCTTTCTTCATAGCACTTCAAAAATACCTTTTGTAAGTGTTTTCTACTTATGAAAAGAGTGTACAACAAACCTAACCCCTATTGAATAGTACTTTGTATATGCCATGTTGTTAAAATTCATCTATACTATTTTTCATCTCACACCTTGTTAATTCTTTAATATTAAAATCAAAGAATTATGCATCATAACAAGGTAGAGAGTGAGTACACAGGATACACTTAGCAAATGAAATATTATGAATTTAAAATGGTTAAACCTGGAAGAAGGAAATGTTCAGCCTGAATTGTAAGTAAATCCAATATGTGCAGATTAGAGGGGGAGGGGAACAAAGTTACATTCCACAGTTTTAGCAATGTCAATCTAATCTGTAACACAGTTAACAAATTTGCCCATCTGAGTAATAAGGGTATTGATATAAATTAATTACAGCTAGAAATTAAATACTTGATCTTACTGGGTGAGTTTATCCTTATAAATTTATAAGGGTTTGCTTGTCCATCTGCGCATTAAAATACAAAGGTTCAGTTGTAATTTAACCTGCTATGGTCTGCTTTATATCAAACTCTTTTGGCCTCCCTCCATTTACTCAACTATTCCTTTAAAATGACCCTTCATGTATGTCAAATAGAAACAAATAAGAAACTAAAGCTTGCATTTATTATTCTAAGAAAACTGGGGTTTTCTTTTTATAAAATTTGCATCTATTTAGAGCAATAATCAACACACATAAAGAGATGCTAGAGGAAATTAAAAATGGTGGTGGAGTAAGTGCAAGTTATACTGACACTCTCCCAGGATCAAACTGTAAATACAACTAAAAGAAAACCACCTGACCGGTTTGGCTCAGTGGATAGAGCGTCGGCCTGTGGACTGAAAGGTCCCAGGTTCGATTCCAGTCAAGGGCATATACCTTGGTTGTGGGCACATCCCCAGAGGGGAGTGTGCAAGAGGCAGCTGATCGATGTTTATCTCTCATTGATGTTTCTAGCTCTCTCTCCCTCTCCCTTCCTCTCTGTAAAAAAATCAATAAAATATATTTTAAAAAAGAAAACCACCCTGAAAAATCTACTAAAGATTAGCTGAAGAGAACCCTGATAACCAAGGATGGAAAGTGGAGACCTCATAGAGACTGGTAGAAAGTGCGGAGATGCAAAAAGGGTGGCCAGGCTCCCACAAACAGCAGCTGAAGGTCCGGAGGGATATCTCAGCTGTGACAGATTCCCACTGAAAACTCTGGGGTCTAAACCCTAAGCTGGGCTCCCCAGTCCAGAGCACCAAAACTGAGAAAGGTGCCCAAATAACATCTGGCTGTGAAAAGAGATGCTGTCTGTCAGTGAGAAACAGCTGGAAAAACAGTCATCCTCTTAAAGGGCCAATGCACAACATTTCATGTGCAGCCACTCACCTTGGACTCTGGCACAGGGAGGGCAGAATGGACTGTGTGAGGAGAGTCCAGGGTTGGGGGATCTGAGGTTGGAACTCAGAGGGCAGACACCCCAGTTTCCTGTGCTCATTTATTCCCTAATGCTGAGGAGGACATCTTTCTCTGACCAATCTTTGCTATCCAGGAGGTTTTTGCCTGGGGGGAAGGAAGTTGCTGCACCCTGTTGGAAGCACACTCACTCCACACTGTGATGGATTGCCTGAGGCCAATCAAGGCTGATAACAATGAGACTGCAGGCAGAGGAAGGTCTCTGGAGGCTGTTTGCCTGATCTCCTTCTGGGCCCAGAAGATAGGAAAAGCAGACACTGCTGCACATCTTGGTCCTTTCCAAAGGCACCCAGCCCCAGCAGGGGGAGCCACAAGCTGTGGATTGCTAATAGTGCCCAACAGAGCACTCAGGGCCAGTGAGAAACAGCATCTGACATTGTCCTTCACTAGAAATTGGGAATTTTAGCAGCTCTACCTAATACATAGACACAAATCCAAACAGGCAGCCAAAATGGGGAGACAAAAAAACTACCCCCAAATGAAAGAACAAGAGAATTCACCAAAAGAAGAAATAAATGAAATGGAGATAAGAAATTTATCTGATATAGAGATCAGAATGACGGTAAAGATGCTCAACAGCATGAGAAAAAATATAGTAACTACAAAAACGGAACAGACAGAAATAAAGAATGACATAGCACTAATAAAGAACACACTGAAAGGAATACACAGCAGATTAGCGGAAGCCATGGATTAGATCAGTAAATTAGAAGACAGTGTAGAAAAAAAACATTCAATCAGAGAACCAAAAAGAAAAATCAATTTAAAAAAAAAACAGCAGGAAAACTTAAGGGAGGTGTGGGACACCATGAAAAGTAACAATATTTGTATAATAGGAGTGCCCAAAGGAGAAGAAAGTGAGCAAGTCTGCAAAATTCTTTATTTCACTGTCTATTTTGCTGGATAGAGAACATGTTTGAAGAAATAATGGCAGAAAACTTCCATAACCTACAGGCCAGAGGGTAATGGCATGCAGTATTCAAGGTAATGAAAAGCAAGGATAGGAAACCAAGATTATTATATCCAGCAAGGCTAGAATTCAAAATAGTGAGATAAAGAGCTTTGCAGAAACAAAAAAAAAAGGGGGGGGGAGTGGCTAAAGGAGTTTATTGAAATCAGCACTGCAAGAACTGCTAAAGGAACTGCTGTAATAAGAAGAAGAAATAGAGAGAGACATAGGCATACAGAATTAAAATGGCAATAAATGAGTACCTATCAATAATAACCCTAAATGTAAATGGATTAAATGATCCAATCAAAAGACATAGGGTAACTGAATGGATAAGAAAACATGACCCATATATATGCTGTCTACAAGAAACCCACCTGAGAACAAAGCACTCACACAGACTGATAGTGAAGGGATGGAAAAAACTTTTTTCCTTGCAAATGGAAACAAAAACTGCTGGGGTAGCAATACTCATATATGACAAAATAGACTTCAAAATGAAGGCCATCACAAGAGACAACAAAGATCACTACATAATATTAAAGGGATCAATCCAACAAGAGGATATAACCCTGGTAAACATATATGCACCCAATATAGGAGCACCTAAATATATTTTTTTAAAAAAAGTCTAGAAGACTTTCTGGGAGAGATCGAAAGCAATATAATCATAATAGGAGACTTCAATACCCTGCTAACTTCACTGGATAGATCTTCCAAACAAAAAATTAACACTGAGTCAGATGATTTAACTGACATTTATAGAACATTTCACCCCAAAGTTGCAGAATATACATTCTTCTCAATTGCACAGGGGTCATTCACAAAGATTAGGTCATTCACCACATATTAGGACACAAAACAAGTCTCTACAAGTTCAAAAACATTGAAATCATATCAAGATCTTCTCAGATAACAGTGGAATGAAATTAAACATCAACTACAGTAAGAACACTCAAAAACATTGGAGGCTAAATAGCAGCTAATATTAAACAATGAATTGGTTGCCAATGAGACCAAAAAAGAAATCAAAAACTTCCTGGAAACAATTGAAAATGGACACACAATAACCCAAAATCTATGGGGCACAGTGAAAGCAGTCCTGAGAGGGAAGTTCATAGCACTGCAGGCCTACCTAAAGCACACACACACACACACACACACACAAGAAAAAGCACTAACAAATTCTTTAACCCTACAACTTAAAGGATTAGAAAGAGCACAACAAGAAAAGTCCAAAGTAAGAGGAAGGAAGGAAATAATAAAGATTAGAGAAGAAATAAAGGATATGGAAACTAAAAAACAATATAAAAGATCAATGAAACCAAGAACTGGTTCTTTGAAAATATAAACAAGATTAATGAACCATTAGCCAGACTCAGCAAGATTCAAAGAGAGAGGACCCAAATAAATAAAATCAGAAATGAAAGCAGAGAAGTAACAAAATGACACCACAGAAATAAATACAAAGGATTATAAGAAAATACTATGAACAACTATATGCCAACAAGCTGGACAATGTGGATGAAATGGAAAAATTCCTACAAAAATATAATCTCACAAAACTGAAATAGGAAGATTCAGAAAACCTGAGTAGGCCAATAACAACTGATCAAATGGAAGCATCTCTATTCATCTTATTAACCCAAACTTGTCTTTTCTTTTTCATCCCAGAAGAAACAGGTCTTTCTTCCAACCTCGGGTCAGCAATAAGTGCTCAATAAATGTTAGTCACTAGCTAGCAGCAGCAGCAACAGCACCTTCCTCTTCCTCAAATAAAAGGAAATGCAGTTTCCAAATTCTACATTACAGAAGCTGATTGATGGCGATTATGGAGAACAGCTACTGGTTTTACTGGATTACTCTCATCTTCATCTTCAAAACCCATTTAGCTGTCATAAAGGTCAAATTCTCAAAAAATAACTACACAATGCACAGGAACAGAAAGTAGAATGGTGGTTGCTATGGAGGAGAGAGAAATGGGGAGTTGTTACATGGGTACAGAGTTTCAGTTTGCTAAATGAGGAGTTCTAGAGACTGGCTGCTCAACAATGTGAAGGTACTTAACACTACTTAACTGCATACTTACAAATGGTTAAGATGGTAAGTTTTATGTTATATTAGGTTAATTTTACCACAATCTAAATATATACACACATACATATATATTAGTACTAGCCCAGTGCCACCCCACTATGACCTCCACTAGCCTTTGCCCTGAATTCATTTTCTAGAACCCTATTTAAATGCAGGTTAAACATCTGTTTGGCCATTTAATATGCTGAAAGAAATTCCTGGCCAATATCTAGATAGAAACTTATAACACCTATGGTTTTAGAAAAGATGGCCTGCTGTATAGGTATATTTGGGGATTAGGACTGAACATATTCTCAGAGATTACAAATATAGCATCTGCTTCCCTCCACCCAGCCGAAATAAATATTAAAATAATTCTTCAAGAATACTACACAGTCCCAATGGAATCCTCTGACATGTGCATATCAGACCCTTAAAAGAGAGATAGGGAAGAGAATAAACATGTGGTGGCAAGCTCTCTTTGCATAACCTGCTCTAATGAGATCCATGTTATAGGAATAATCTGACTTGAGATATAAATATTTATAAACTATGGTTTAAAGGCCATTTATTTTAGGAGAGAAAATATGCAGTAAAACTAACATAGTTACAAACTAAAATGCAGAGTGAGAATAGTACACCATTTCAACCAGAAGAAGAAACTGCACTTTTGAGGATTATTTTTTTAATGGTAAGTATTCACTCTCTACCTCGATAAGTTAAAGAATCATTATACAGAGAACAAAGTTCGTTAAACACATGCTAACACATAGTAACAAAGCTACATTGGGTTGTATTCACAGAACTTACTTGAAGTTTGGGTGGTACAAGTCCTATTCACCTCACAAAATATAAAGAGGCACAGAACCACGTAATGCTGACACCAGAAAGAGCCTTGTAAATATCTTATTCTAACCCAGTGGTTGGCAAACTCATTAGTCAACACAGCGGCAAACCTCGGCTCACAAGCCGCATGTGACTCGCGAGCCGTGGTTTGCCGACCACTGTTCTAACCCAATCCCTTTGTTTCATAGATGATGAAACTGAAGCATTTCATAGATAAGTAAAGCTTAAGTGCAGAACTTTCCAATATACCAACATGAACATGTAAGATGTAACTTTCTAATTACCAACATTAATATAATATGTAACTTTGTAATATACCAACATGATAATTTTTTTTGTTGTTGTTAATCTTCACACAAGGATATATTTGTTTTTCCATTGATTTTTAGAGAGAGTGGAAGGAAGGGGGAGAGACAGAGAGAGAAACATAGATGTGAGAGAGACACATCGATTGGTTGCCTCCCACACATGTCTGACCAGGGCCAGGGATTGAGCTTGCAACCGAGGTACCTGTCCTTGACCGGAATCGAACCCATGACCCTTCAGTCCATGGGACAATGCTCTAACCACTGAGCAACCAGCCAGGGTTGATAATGATTTATAAACACAGTCATAATAACCACAAACTATCAGAAGCCTTGGGGGTGGGGGATTACAAAATGTGTAAAATTTTTATGGAGAAAACTATAAAACATTAATTAATAAAATACCTAAAAGAAGATATATGCCTTGTCCATAGACAGAAATATCTAATTTTGAAAATATCTCGATTCTCCCTCTTTGCCCCTAAATAAGCCAGACTCTAGTCTCTCTTCCAAATAAAACTAAAATTTTAAAAAAGTATTCTTCTATCTTATGAGTAATAGTGGAAAGGAGACATGTTAGTGAGGAGGGGAAATGAAGATAAACCTGGAAAACATGTTTTCTTACCCAAGCAGTTTAACATTTAAATTCAGGTTTCTAGTCTATAATGCCTAGCCAGCAACACCTTGCCTTCGACAGTCATTATTTTTGCAAGTTCAAATGCCTCAGAATATCTGTTTCTGTGCAAATCTCTATATTTACTTTAAGATCAGTAAGGGCTTTTAAAATGCAAAGTGAACTTTGAAAACAATATGGACAGGCCAGAAGCTAATTTAACATTGTAACTTTATAGCTTACCATACACTTATTTAAAGGCTGCACAAAGTTGCAACTTGATATTCTGCCCCTGCCCTTCTTGAAAACAAGTGGGTGTTGCTGGTTGATACCAATACAAGTTATCCTTCTAAGTTCCTAAAGATCAAAAAGAACAAGCTCAGTCCCCTGAGACCTCCAGAACCAAAAAGATACAGTATCATAAAGGTCTAATAAAAGTTATAAATTAAACATAAAGGCAACCCAAGTTATTTTCAATTAGTACCCTGGGGAAACGACTGACTAAATTAAAAAGAAAAATTACACTTGACTCTGTCGAATTGTTAAATTCGTATTACTGTGGGCTTCCAAATTAATTCCATATATTTTGACACATGAAGTAGAATAAGGCAGGACAATTAACAACTGCACATCTTTAACCTAAGCAAGATAGTTTTTGCCCTAACTGGTTTGGCTCAGTGGATAGAGAGTCGGCCTGCGGATTAAAGGGTCCCAGGTTCGATTCCTGTCAAGGGCATGTACCTTGGTTGCAGGCACATCCCCAGTAGGGGGTATGCAGGAGGCAGCTGATCGATGTTTATCTCTCATTGATGTTTCTAATTCTCTATCCCTCTCCCTTCCTCTCTGTGAAAAATCAATAAAATATATGTTTAAAAATAAAGATAGTTTCTGACAGTTGAACTCAAACAGGTAACTAAAACCACACATAGGGCTTAAGATTTAAACCTACTATAAACTGAGAAGTAAGCAATCAAAGCTTACAATAGTAATTTCTGAGTCTCTTAATATTTTATTGCATCAGTTTAAAGCTGCTGAAATTTAAATTTCAGTTTGAAGACAGTGGCAAAGGACTTTTTTTCCTTTTACTAGTACTCAGAAGAAATAATTGGAAAAAAAAGTAGACATTCTATGAGAAGGCAATAAGATAGTGTATATTTTAAAAGTGAAACAATGTAAAGAAAAGACTATGGCTGACTGAACACATTAACTATGCAAGCTTTGTTGCAGCAACACAACATGGTACTTATCTATACAGTGATCCTGACCGGCCAATTGCCAGCAAATCTGCACAAGGTCTACAATTCAGAGGAGAGAACTTCCCTGAATAGAAAACCTACTACAAAGGCCAAGTGTCTAGAGACAAGGAGGAAACCTACCAAAAGAGAGCTTCCCAAATTCAAATAATGAATGCCACCCCACCCCACCCCCACCGCAAACTTTGAGAGAACTGGAGAAAATGCTACAATGAGGCCCCAATGGTCAGAAAGCTAACCAAAACTGGATGTATCCTATACACATTATTGAGTAAAACAGCAAATCTAAACTTAACAGGCCTTCAGAATACATAGTCTAATACCACAGTATACTAGTAAAGACCATTTTATTGGCAGTATATAAAAAAAGTAATTTTTTAAAAAAGAAAAATTAATTTCCCTTAGTCCCCAGTTTCTTTGAGACCATAGGGAAAACTAAAACTAGGGTGAAATAGGGACAATCTCTTTGAAAGGCTCCCAATTCTTAAACACTCGTTTTTCCTTAAAGCTCTCCCTTCTTAGGCCACTCTGCCCAAACCCAGGTATGTCCAATCAGATAGTACTGACTTCCACACCTGTATCTCCAGGATTTATATTTCCAACCATCACCTCCTGAATATCACCCTCACGTGCTCCAAAACTTTCAAGTTGTCCATCCATAATTAGACTGATTCCATTTGCTCTTCCCCTGCCACAACTCCTGGGCTATCGATGTGGTCCTATGCTCTCCTGATGCTGGGCAGAGGCATGAGTTAGCTCCAGTAAGCCATCAAGCCCAAAGGCAGAAAGCAATGCTCTACGGTGGGCTGTGTTGCCAGCAGTTTTTGGATATTGTGCTCTGAACATGGTCACGGTAGCCTAGGCTAAGCTAGGGCGTTTGGGAAGTCAAGTGTGTTAAATGCATTTTTGACTCAGGATGTTTTCATTCCTAAGGGTTTATTAGGTCCTAACCTCATCGTAAGTCAAGTAATATCTGTACTCAGACACACATACAGAAACCTCAGATATGTGTGTACCTATTGGAAAGGCATTTGTGTAGCAACTTTTACTATTTCTGTTCCTATCTCCTCCTTTCTTATCCACTCCTTACCTATACCCCACACTGCACAGCATTAAGAACCAAGTAAAATATTTCCAAATATAAAATGACATGGCAGCTACAATGCAGTTAGAGTCAGCCATGTGGCACCCAATACACATTAGCTGTACAAATTGTTTCATTTGTAGTTAAAGAAGTGGGGCTTTGCACTGTGCTTTAGGCAGTAAAAATGGACATCTCTATCCAGGGAAGTGAAGCTAACAGGGCCAAAGAACTGGGATTCAAAGATTATCACTAAATGACCAAATGTGAACAACAGGTAGATTTTTTAGATCTTTACTTCCTCCCTCCTCCCACCTCCCCCCCACAATAGAAATGCTCTTCATAGACAAATGATTTTTAAAAAAACAAATCACAGCATACCCCCCTAACCACCACGCTATGCATGCCATTTTCAAATTGTCATTCTCTCTGCAACACCATACATTCCTAAGGTATTTTAATCATAAAATGTCTGGTTTAACTGAAAAACATTTTCATTATTACTGTTTAACACACATACACACACACACACACACACACACACACACACACACACACACTGCAAACACATCAGAATAAATTTAGCATTTTATGCTGAAACCCTAAAACACAGGTTATTTAGCTTCTAAAAGTAATTTCTTTTCTCTACCCTTCTAATATATTCTGAGAAGCATATAAGAACAGAGATTTAAGAAAACATGCTTATTCTTCTAGTGCAGTCCTAAAACCACAAAGGAAAAAAACTCAAATATCAGAAGGAGTTGTGGAGAGGAAGAAGGGCTACAAAGTCGTCAGCAGGGTGCTAGGGGAAGCCAGGATGTCAAAGACACCAAACAGTAAAGAAGAGGAAAAATCATTAATGGGAAAACCTCTGCAATGTGTTTCTAGGAGCTCAATCCCTTGTCCTAAAAGACATGCAGCGAAGAGACCAAGTATCATGAATGACAAAGGGGACCTGGAGCACACCAACTGGTGAGCAGAGCTGCCTTTTCTGAATGAAGAAGTACATACACATCAACCAGAATGGTCTTGAATGAATCAGAAATTGATTATGAGTCTTCTGACTGCTGAAACCCCAAATCTGTGAATGTGTGTGTGTGACTTTTAAGAGTTTCTGTCAGCTTAGCATTTAAATAGATATAAATGGTATATTTAACTAGATATCCTATATAATAAAAGGCATATTAGCAAATAGACCGAATGGTAGAACAACCAACAACCAACCAACCGGTCGCTATGACGTGCACTGACCATCAGAGGGCATGCGTGGAACATGATGGGCATCGGCCATGGCAATATGGTGGAGCAGGTGAGCAGGGGCGCCAGACCAAGGCCAGTCGCTCTTATTAGGGTGAGCCTCTGGTGGTTACTGAAAATTCTTTGCTCCCGCACACCGCAGTCCCACCTGGCACTTGCACCTGCTGCTGGCACCGGTCCTGCACCCACTGCTGGTGCTGGCCCTAATTGCTTCACGCCTTCAGCAGGTGCGAGCAGGGCCAGAGCCCTTAGCATATGGGAGCGGCGGCAGCAGGAGCAGGGCTGCCGGCAGTCAGGGGATCAGGGGGCCGCGGCAGGAGGGGCCGGGTGGGGGTGTGGAGGATGGACCAAGACCCACCCCTGTGCCTACTGCAGCCTTGCAGCCCACAGTTCCTTTCAAGGTGCACGAATTCGTGCACTGGGCCCCTAGTAAATAAATAAAAATAACCACTACTATTTATAATGACCTAGGTAAAGAAACTCAGCAAACCAGAAACATTTATGAAATTAGCTAGCCTCCCTTCCTCCAGTCTTAAAGTCTAGTCTAAAGTTATTTTGATTTGTCAGTTTAGAAGGAAAACAGTGAAATTACAAAGTATTATTTACAAGCAATTAATAGCCACTAGTTTTGAAAACAGTTTGAAATGAGCAAGCCTATTTGAAATCCCCAAGCCAAACCTTTGTTTCAAGGCCACTAAACCAAGTTGTAGGTAAGGAGATAGGGAATTATAAGGAAAAAGAAATTACACAGAAGAAAAGAATGTTAATTTTATTTTCTCTGGAAAACACCTTATTTTTTTATTTTTTGTTACTAGAGGCCCGGTGTACGAAATTCGTGCACGGGGGTAGGGGGATGTCCATCAGCCCAGCCTGCACCCTCTCCAATCTGGGACCGGGCCTAAATGGGCAGTTGGACATCCTTCTCACAATCCAGGACTGCTGGCTCCCAACTGCTCGCCTGCTTGCCTTCCTGATTGCCCCTAACCACTTCTGCCTGCCAGCCTGATCACCCCCTAACCACACCCCTGCCAGCCTGATTGATGCCTAACTGCTCCCTTGCCAGCCTGTTTGCCCCTAACTGCCCTCCCCTGCAGGCCTGGTCACCCCTAACTGCCCTTCCCTGCAGGCCTGGTACCCCCCAACTGCTCTCCCCTGCAGGCTTGGGTCCTCCCCAACTGCCCTTCCCTGCAGACCTAGTCATCCCCAACTTCCCTCCTCTGCCAGCCAGGTCACCCCTAACTGCCCTCCCCAGCAGGCTTGATTGCCCCCAACTGCCCTCCCTTGCAGGCCTGGTCCCTCCCAACTGCCCTCCCCTGCTGGCCATCTTGTGGTGGCCATCTTGTGTCCACATGGGGGCAGGATCTTTGACCACATGGGGCAGCCATCTTGTGTGTTGGAGTGATGGTCAATCTGCATATTACTTTTATTAGCTAGGATAGAGGCCTGGTGCATGGGTGGGGGGCAGCTGGTTTGCCCTGAAGGGTGTCCTAGATCAGGGTGGGGGTTCCCTTGGGGCGTGGGGTGGCCTGGGCGAGGGGCCTGTGGTGGTTTGCAGGCTGGCCACGCCCCTCAGCGACCCAAACAGAGGCCCTGGGATCTGGGATTTATCTTCTACAATTGAAACTCTGTAGCCTGGAGTGGAGCCAAGCCTCCTGCTCACTCTGTGGCAGCAGCCATTTCTGTTGGGATTTATGTATCTTCTATAATTGAAACTTTGTAGCCTTAAGGAGAGGCCAAAGCAGGCCAGGGCTGCAGAAGCTTGGCTTCCTCCATCACCACGGGCAACCCTAGCCTCCTGCTCTCTCCAGCTCCGTGGCTGCTGTCATTTCTGTTGGCCTTTATTTATCTTCTATAATTGAAATTTTGTAGCATTGAGTGGAGGCCTGGGCCAGCAAGGGCAGGCAGAAAGCTTGGCTTCCTCCATTGACAGGGAAACCCAAGCCTCCCTGCTGCTCTCTGTGGTTGCAGCCATCTTGGTTGGGTTTATTTGCATATTCCCTCCTGATTGGCTGGTGGGCGTAGTGGAGTGATGGTTAATTTGCATATTACTCTTTTATTAGATAGGATTGTTGATCCTCACCTGAGGATACTTTTCCATTGTTTTTTAGGAAGAATGGAAGGGAGAGGAAGAGACAGAGAGAAACACTGATGTGAGAGAGACACATCGATTGGTTGCCTTGTGCATGCACCCCAAGCAGGACTAGGGAACCTGCAACCAAGGTATGTGCCCTTGACCAGAATCGAACCCGGAACCCTTCAGTCCGCAGGCCGATTCTATCCATTGAGCAACCCGGCCAGGCGGGAAAACAACATTTTAGAGCACAGCACTTAAGACCCTGGCTTCTGTAGGCAGACTGCTCTATGCCTTATCAGCTCTGTGACCGAAAGAAAGTTGCTTGTACCATCTTCACCTTAACAGGCATTAATTACTTATCTTCCCTGTGAAGGTGAAAATTGTAATAATACCTAACACACAGGGTAGCTGTGAGGAGTAAATGAAATAATGACTAAAGAACTTAGAACAAACAGAGCTTGGTAAGGATTGAATAAATGACAAAACCCTTTGAGATTATCTGATTAACCTCCTCATCTGCAAACTATCCCCTAGCATCACCGTCAGACTAACCTTCCTAGGGCTCCTTCCCCAGTGCCTGGTGCAGCGGAAGCCTGTGTGTGCGCACCAAGCTCCTCTAAACACTGTCCCCACAACACTCTCTCTCCAATGACTGCCCCCAACAACCAGTGTTAATCCTGCCGCTTTCCACTCACCTTCACACAAAACATCCCTTTTTGCTTCCACCTGTACAGCAACTACAGCCTTCTTAAGGGGCCCTCCTTCCAGGCACCTCTCACCCCTTTCTGCCATGCAAACAGTAACTATCCTTCTAGGAAACAGCTCCGATTCTTTAAGAGGACTCCAATATTTTGGTCCCCTAGTGATCACTACAAACCTTCTCAACAACCTAGCTGCTGAGGACAAGCATAGTCTGCTCTCCACCTGTGCTAGTTCTCACGGGGCCAGGTAACCGTCTCCTTCAGGCAGAGATTGGATCTTCCCTCACATCCTCCACAGTGTCAGCATTTTTCCAGGCCTTTCACGCACACGTTTTCAAAGTTAAAAGTAAGGAACAAAATTTTATACAATAAATTACAAATTGTTCAATTCTGTACTATAGCTTAACTAAGTCAGGAGGGTGGGAATAAGAAAATATGCTCTAAAAATAGCTGTAATTTTATGACCATAAAAATATCATAAGCATATGAACATGCCCAAATCCATGAGGCAGAGCAGATCCAACAGGATGAAAATAGGCATTTATTTATCCTGAATATAAAAAGAGCAAGCAGGGAGCTACTTCACTATTCTTCATTAAGTTGCTAATGGAAGCATGCAGACTTAAAACTGGCAGGTTTACGTTCTCTGACTAGAATCATTGTCATCCACGGCAATATCACAGAGAACCTTTTCGTTTCATCCCATTCTCGAAAAAGATTTCACAAGTCTGCTCTCAATGCAAACAGTTTTATGTCTCTCTGAAGGTAGCAACGTGAGGGACCACTGGCCACTATCAGATTACCTTTGTTCAGACATCTTCATGCAGGTCTGCCCTTATTTCGCCATGCACTTGGCTCCTTGGCAACTATCTGGAAGTAGGCATAAATCCATGCACACAGGCAGAGGTGTGCTGAACACATCACTGGTTAAATACATACTCAGTTTGTTGGGATCTAACAGATGGGGCAATCTACTAGACAGACAAATCAGACCAGGCAAACAGCAGACCCTAAACAGCAGGCTATCTTGTATGTGCACCAATCATTCATCCAACAAACATGCAAGGCACCGATGCATAGCTACAAGAGCATGCTGTACACTATGCACAAGGATAACAAACATTTAAATCGTAGACTCATTCTGTAGTAGCTTAAATTTTTTAAAAATATTTATTGATTTCAGAGAGGAAGGAAGAGGGAGAGAGAGATAGAAACATCAATGATGAGAATCATTGATCAGCTGCCTCTTGCAAACCCACACTGGGGATCGAGCCCGCAACCTGGTCATGTGCCCCGACCATAAATCAAACCATGACCTCCTGGTTCATAGGTCAACACTCAACCACTGAGCCACACCTGCCGGGCTGTACTGGCTTAAATTTTACTGAAAGGCATTAGATATATACTATTAAAAAGGCATATGTATCCTTTGTTTATTAATTGATTTATATTTTGCTTTAATTTAGAAAAATGTGTAAGGTAGCTTACAAAAATGCACACCGTGATTAAATATAAAATAATGAAGAAAAAGAAAGGTGACGCCTGGCCAGGCTTTAACCATGATCTCACAGAAAAGAAACCAAATGGCAGGAGAAAGGCCTGCCTTTCATCATTCCCTCAGGCCTTTCGCACGAGCTGCCTCAGAAGCCCGCCTGGTGCAGGGGCCTCTTCCAGCCCAGTGCTCTGCTTCTTCTACAACCCACGACCACTGTACATTTCCCAGGAATAACCACAGAATTGTGCACCTTCATGTGTACACTTACATGAGCTTTCTGCTTAATAAATACAATAAAAGTATAATTACCCATAGAAAAATTAAAATTTAGCCATAATCCCAAACTAATCCAAAAGCTTTAATCAAACTAAAAGTATATTCTTCTGACAATTTATTGAAAGCTGAGCACCCAATCACTTGATTGTTTTAAAATAAAGTATTTGTAATTACAACATGGTACTGCTTTCTGTAGAAAGTTTAGAACTAAGTTTTCTAAACAATCCACTCTGAACAAATTAAATACTGACAACTGTAGCTATACTGCCCTCAAGAGCAAAGGTATATGAAATCAAAGCACATTTCCAATCAGATTCCAGACTTAAATTACTAATGGTGATTCCATGCTTTTACTTCAAAAGATTTATAAAAGAAAATAAATCTTCACAAACTGAAGAATCAAACTGGCCTACAATTTGACCATATCATTAAAAATGTTACAACTGTTCTGGAATCAGGTCCAAACCTAAAGTGTAAAGCATGTTTTGTGTGTGTTTTTATTGGTAGTACAGTTTACTTTTTTTAAGCCTATCACCTCTTTACACCAAGTTATAATTACAGAGCAAGCATTTGATAATTAAGCCACAGATAAATACTGGCACTCAATTACACTTCCCAAATTTCAATGTCTGTGACTTTTCTGAAACTGCAACTTCAATTCCTCTAAAATTCTTTAAAATCTGTGATTCCTTTAAACTCAGATAGACTAGCAATGGCAACTAATTACAATCCTTGCTGCTATCGATCCAGATGAACACTCATTTACATCAGTTTGAAGTTCAACACATTTGTATGTCTTATTAGGTCAGTAAGAGCATTATCTTGTGAGACACACGAGGCAGTTGGATCTCTAAAAAAGATTTCAGTTGAAGAACTGAAAAATATTCTTGATCTGAAGAAGCAGTTAAGTCAAATGCTTCAGTTTTCCATGATCTAGCAATCTGACTTTAAATACAAATCATCTTCCATACTTTGCTTTAATTTAACATCTTCCCAAAAGAATCCCATATATTGGTCATGGCTAAGGGTACAAAAATGAAGAACTAATAATCATTTTCATCAACACATCATATACAATTAACTAATCTATTTGCCAATTAAGTTCACAACATAAACTCTTCTGACAATTTATTGAAAGCTGAGCACCCAATCACTTTTTTGTTTGTTTTTAAAATAAAGTATTTGATACTTTTTTAATAGAAAGTTTAGAAAATACAGATCCAAAAAGAATTAAAAAATCAAGTATGTTACCACTTATGAAATGCAACCATTGACATTTTAGTAAGCAGTAATGTATCTCTGTCACCTGACTTAGTGTTTTCCACCTCAACCTTGACTCCATCATCATCCCAATCTCTTCCAGGTGCACCCAGATTACCTACTCAACACTTCACCCTAAATTCCTTGAATATGTCTGTAGTTTTTTCCTATGTATATATTTATCAACAAAAAAAATGAAACTATACTGCACACACATACCATATGGAATGATTTTTCCACTTAGGAATACATACTATTTATCTTTCAATGTCTTTACATCATTTTCTACAGCATTATGAAAGTGTGTCATAATTTAAAACTGAAGTCCCAGGATTGGACTTTTAGGTTTCTTGGGGGATTATTTTTGTTTTGTCTTGGGGGATTATTTTTGTTTTGTCTTGGGGGATTTTTGTTTCTATTCTAAACATTGCTACAGTAAATATTCTTATGGCTACATTTTTGTTTTGACCTGTAATTATTTCTCTAAGACAAACACCTAAAACTGAAACTGCTAAGTAAAAGAATATACTTTAAGGCTAGTGATACATACCACTAAAGTTATGCCTAACTAGACCCTCCCCTCCTACCCCCAACCCCCACCCCAACCCCACAGCAACACTGAGTAGTCTTTTCATCTTGGCAAATAAAAAAGAATGTCATTGTAACTGACATTTCTTTGACTGTGGGTGATACGTATATAAGATAGTATGTAAGATATAGCTAATATTACATATGCATATTAGATAATTATGTGTCTTTTCATTATTAGTAAATAATTTCTATGAGCTTACTTTTGGCTCAAATGCCTCTTGCCCAACCTCTGGATTTTAGTAGGCTTATTATATAAGACAAATAGCATAAAACAAAAGCATTAAAAACAAACACACAACTATTCTTATCCCTGTCTTGGAAACTACTTCCTTAAACTTAACGTTGAGCAAGATAACATCTCCTTACTTATGCTCCAATATAGAAGGTATACACAAGAGCACTGACACTATGCCTTAAATAATAAAATCTACTGGCAATTAGCTACACATTGTTAGAGTTTATAAAGCAGATCAATCCACTTGAGATTTGCTTTTTAACTACTTTCTTAGACATCCATCCCTTTTAAAATCTTAAGTGCATTTTAATACATAGCTCTGTCACGGAGCCAAGAAATAATAAAACGGGAATATCAGTTCTCTTTAATGCTGTCAGATTACTAAAACATTAATGACAAAGCATCATATTAAAGTGATGTATCTTATAAAAGTATTATCATATCCCATTAAATTATAACTGATTCATCTCTTGTTACCTTGCCCAAACCAACCTGAAAGTCGAGGTAGCTTTCAGGTTCAAGATTTTCTCTAACTTGTCCAACTCATTCAGACAATTCCAAGTCCAGCTCCTAAGTGATTACATGGTTTTAATGAATGCATTTCTAGACTATTAATGTACTCACTGATGCCAGCAGCTGGAGGGTAACTAGCTGATGAGATCATTAGTCACTGACAACAGATTATAGTAGCATTAGGAAATGACAACAGACTGCTCAGCAGCAGTTTTCCAGATGCATTCATATGAAAAACTGACAAGGAACCTTCTTCACTGAGAATCAGACAATCTAGTCACGCCCTAGCTAGTTTGGCTCAATGGATAGAGCATCGGCCTGCAGACTGAAGGGTCCCAGGTTCCATTCCAGTCGAGGGCAGGCTCGATCCCCAGTAGGGGGTGTGCAAGAGGCAACCAAACAATGATTCTCTCTCATCATTGATGTTTCTATCTCTCTTTCCCTCTCCCTTCCTCTCTGAAATCAATAAAGAAATATATATTTTTTAAAAGACAATCTATTCATAAAATTGTACTCTTAGCAAGAGAGTAAAATCTACCTTCTTGGCAAACTTCCCTCATTTATAGAAACTAGAATATGTAATCATTATTCCCTCTTCCCAAACTTCTCCCACATTCAGATGAAAGGAGGGAAAGCTTCCTCTCCTCAGAGGTCATGTTACTCAATTATACTATGATCTATGTCAATATCATAACCCGTTTCCAGGTCACCTTTCAAAGTTTAGAGAACACCGTGGTTGATCTACATCAGTGTCATAACCCATTTCCAGGTCACCTCTCAATGTCTGGAGAATAACATGGTGTCTGGCTCTGTCTTCATCCTAGTTACAACCATCATTCTAAGCACCTTCCCATAACCATGACCTTACTGCATGGACA
The DNA here is from genome assembly GCA_026230045.1 of Corynorhinus townsendii. NCBI lineage: Eukaryota > Metazoa > Chordata > Mammalia > Chiroptera > Vespertilionidae > Corynorhinus > Corynorhinus townsendii. The sequence goes on from JAPDVU010000008.1 coordinate 82,781,717, forward strand.
TTCAGCACACTCCACTTGGTTATCCCAGTCACCCGCTTCTGCATTAGTCACAATCCATAACCACTCTAGTACTGAAATCTTAATATCCAATATCTGCCTTAAGTTGGACAGATCTCTCCAATTTCCAACAAAAACAATACCTGTCCTGCAAAATTATGAAAAACAACTAACAAGCATTCAAACAACATTCAAAATAATGTTAATTCTCCTCCCCAACTCACTGTTCCCCCTCACAACAACTCCATCAACAGGTAATACTTCAACCTCATTAGAACCTCCAATGGCTTGACCCTTCACCTTGCCTTTCCTCACAAAGCTCTTTATCTCTCCACAATTCATCTCTTCAGGCTTCCATGAGTAGTCCTTAATCCCAGTGCTACCTCCTTACCTAACACTCCTCAAGCCTCTGAAATTTGCCTTCTACCCCTACTACTCCACTTAGTAAAACTCTTCTCACTAAAATCACTGACTGACCCACTCATACCAAATTCAGTCAGTAGTTCTCAATCTATTTCTTTTAATCCTCACCCAAAGATATTTTTCTTTTCCTTTCTTTTTTTTTTTCTTTATTAAGGTATTATATATATGTCCTTATCCTCTCATTGCCCCCCCACCCCACACCTATTTATGCCCTCACCCCCCTGGTGTCTGTGTCCATTGGTTAGGCTTATATGCATGTATACAAATCCTTTGGTTGATCTCACCCCCAAAGATATTTTTTCCACTGATTTTCAGACAGAGTGAAAGGGAGGGAGGAGGGGGAGAGAGAGAGAAACATCAGTGTGAAAGAGACACATCAATTGGTTATCTCTGACACACACCCTGGCGCAGGCTGGGGATAAAGCCTGCAAACAAGGCACAATGCTCTAACCACTGAAAAAACCAGCCAGGGCAGTTCTCAGTCTATCTCCGTGGTCAGCAAACTGCGGCTCACAAGCCACAAGCGGCTCTTTGGACCCTTGGGTGTGGCTCTTCCACAAAATACCACGCCTGGGCGAGTCTATTTTGAAGAAGTGGCATTGGAATAAGTTTAAGTTTAAAAAATTTGGCTCTCAAACGAAATTTCAATCGTTGTACTGTTGATATTTGGCTCTGTTGACTAATGAGTTTGCCGACCACTGATCTATCTTAATAACTTTCCAGTAGAGTGTGACAGAACTGACCACTCCCTTCTTTAAACTCTTCCTTCTGCTTCCCAAAAAAACCCTCCCCCATGTCTCTGGCATCTCCTTCATCATGGGGTCTATTCTTCCTCCTCTCCCAACCCTCCACATAGCAGCCAGAGGGGTTTTTCTAAATGTCTAATTTGGTCATGACACTCTTCAATTTAAAAGTTGATTTGTTCTTAAGCAAATTCCTTCACATGGTTTAAAAGGTAACTGTTTATCACCCCAGCCTCATTTCTCTCAACCCATTTCCTTGCCCCCCACAATCCTGCCACACTAAGCGATTTGTAGTTCCCTAAACCAGAATTTTTCTTCCACCTTCTCTAGCTATTTTCAGATACTATTTCCTCAACTGAAACACTTATTTTTCCAACATCCCAAAACCCACCTCTAACCTATATCCTGCACAACTTTACTTACTTGACTTCTACTTACACTCTCCTAAAAAAGCTCCCTGCCCTTAAGCCTGGGTTAAGGTCTATATGCTATCAAAACTCACATTATAGCTCGTGACAACTCTAATTGGCTGTTACTTGTCACCTCTCCCACTAAAATGTAAGCTCCCTGGAGGCAGTAACTGTAGCTTAACTAACTCTGAGTTTGACATATAACAGGAACTTAATAAATATTTCTCAAACAATGAATGAATAAAATGCACCCTTTTTCTGTACCCCTTGAACTATTTCCTAATTCAAGTCATTATTTCTTGCTTGAATGATTACAACAGTCTACGAATAATGAATGTAATGAATAATTGTCTCCCTACCTTTAATTTACCCTCCACATTGCCACGTGAATATATAGGAGCAAACCTGATTCTCTCTGCCCCTTTCTTAAAAGAAATTACAAGTTTCCCAGTAATTTACAAAAATAAAAAATAAAAAATCCAGACTTCTTAGCATAAAATCCAAAGCTTCTTCACTGTCTGGTCTCTACTAACCCACCCGTCTCACCCGCCACTTCCCAGTTACTGCGCTTCAGCCTTATTCCATTTACAGTCTCCTGAGTCCACCATGCTTTTAAATCCTGTCTTTGTATCTACCCTAAGCTCTCTTCCCCACTTTCTAAAGCTTACATTTTGAAGATTATAGTAGTATCTACAAAATGTTCTGATTCTGGAGCAGGCTAACCTTAACTTGCAAATATTGGGATAAAGTATTAGTCTCCCAAAGGGAGTTGGGGGAGAGAAATAGCATCGATCCTAGATCATTTTCCCAAATAGAAACAGAATCTAATCACATACTTAAGTCACTTTGACTGGGGTCCACCCAGGCAATAACTTCTCCTTCTTCACAATACACATGCATCTTAGTCCGTTACTGAGAAAAAAAAATACCACATTCCGGAAGAAGTGGAAAAAGAACATTTCACAATACTGGCTTCACAATAAGTACACTTTAACCGAAAAGAGTATCAAGCATATTCTCAATATAATAATTCTTGTGACCAGCAATTCTTTAACAGGAAACATATAGGAGGCAGGCTTTTCACCTGACAATATCTACCAGGTGAGCATTATGCAAGTATCAGAAATCACAACCAGAAAGTAAGTGACTGTCACCAAAAGGTCTATTTCCCTAAGTGAACTCTACTCTGAAATGAGGGGGAAATTGTGTTTCCTCTTCTAAATCCAGCGTGCTCACATTCCTTACAGGTAGCCAGCACTGGGAAAGAACGGACTTGACTTGCCAGCATGAAAAGCAGGCAGTGTTCTGCCTTAAGTACACATGACTTGTCCAGTAAAGGCTTCCTTTGTAGTAGTTTCTAGAGCAATAACCAACAAATAACCACCAAAGGGGAAAACCCCGTTAGTCTTTTTATGTTTTGATTCAAATCTATTAACATCTCCTTACCTATGATACTGATTTTTGCTACACTGAGTCTCCTGTAATGATGAGAAATTCACACTGACTTTATCAGTTCTGCTCTATTCAGAATCTGACAGGATTTATATAGAATTAATCCACTGCATGTGCCAATGTTCATTCATTTCTGTTCAATTAGTACTTAATGAATAAGGACATAAAAAAGGCTTGAGCCGGTGCCGTGCCCACTGTCCACCACCTGCGCCATGGCGGGCTCCAAGGTGGAGCTCAGCCTGGCCGCCTTCCTGCGGGGCGCCTCGGTGCTGGCCCTGCTGCTGCTCTGCGTGGGCCTGTAGGCACTCCACGTGGCCAGGCTCAACACGCTGCTGCTGCTCCTGCGCCCGCCTGCAGGCACTCCACATGGCCAAGCCCAACGCGCAGCTGCAGCTCTACCAGACACCGCGCTACCAGATAGCTGTCCGAGCCTGCTTCCTGGGCTTCATGTTCGGCTGTGGGTGCTGCTGAGTTTCAGCCAGTCTTCTTGGAATCACTTTGGCTGGTATATGTGCTCCCTGTCCTTGTGCCACTATTCTGAATACTTAGTCATGGCAGTCAACAACTCCAAGAGCCTGTCCCTGGACTCCTTCCTCCCGAACCACAGCCTGGAGTACACCGTGGCTGCCCTTTCTTCTTGGATCGAGTTCACCCTTGCGAACCTGCTCTGGCCAGAACTGAAGCGGGTCACCTGGCTCAGCGTCACGGGCCTGCTGATGGTGGTCTTCGGAGAATGTCTGAGGAAAGCAGAGATGTTTATGGCTGGTTCCAAATTCAACCACATGGCGCAGAATGAAAAATCAGAAACCTCTGGTGACGAGCGGGGTGTGGGCCTGGTTCCCGCACCCTTCTTACATGAGGTGATTTTACTGGAATATCGGAACCCAGGTGATGCTCTGCAACCCCGTCTGCGGCGTGGGCTGCGTACTGGTGGCGGCTCTTCCGTGACCGGAGGAAATCTCCCTGATTCACTTCTTTGGAGAGGAGTACCTGAAGTATAAGAAGCAGGTGCCCACGGGCCTGCCTTTCATAAAAGTGGTCAAGGTGGAGCTATGACCCCAGGATCCACGGCGCCTCCCACTCTGCGCAGCCCGGGACAAAACGGCCTCCGGTTGGCCACTGTGCAGGATGGATTTTCTTAATCACTTTATACTCACCATTTCCTCTTTGGGACATCCCTCAAGACCAAAGGTCAGAGGCCTTAGGACCGAAGAAACCCTTCCCCAACTTCCTGGAACAGTCTGTTCTTGGGCTGAATCAAGAGATGAGACGAGGATGAGAGATGAACTAGGAGCAGATAACAGCAATATCAGCAGTGCGCTGGACAAGCCAGGCTGCAGGAGCCCAGCGGTCCTTAGAGGCCTCGCTGCATTTGTGCTATAACCAAGACCTCCGCCCCGGGAGAGGTGGACTCCTTACTCAGAATCAGGTTTCTTCTGCCGGAAGGAGCATGGACACCAGGGCTTTCTAGCGTTAGAGATACATTTTAAACGAAACACATGAGCAGCACATCCCTAACCTCCTCATTCCATCCTCTGTAGGTGCATGAGGAAGTATCTATCCAGTTTTAAAGATACTTCCTGATAAGGCTCTCCATACATTTATCCTATTTACACACCTGTTTTTATGAATGGCAGTGTAAGTTCAGAGGGGCTGGGTGTTTACAGTCCCAACTCTTATTTGGCAGAAACGAAGCATCCACACCCAGACCAGCGGCTTTGTGTTACGAAGGCGCCCCAGACCCCTGTGGCCTTCCGGCTCCTGCCCCTGCCCTTCTCACCAGTGGGGGCTATCATCAGTGGCAGGCATGTCCAAGATGTGTCCTTCGTCCAAGATGTGTCCTTCGTCCAAGAAACGCTTCCTGGACGCCTGCTCTGTGCGAGGCCTTGTCAGACAATGGGAAATATTGCTCTCCATCGATTTGGGGGTTATTCTTATTTTACCATAGAGTGTAGTTTTATGTTTTGATTCAAATCTATTAACTATTGATTTCTATGTTCTGTTCTCAAAATTTCATCGTCCCTGATGCCACTTCAAACTGTCTTCCAAATGGGTTTGAGCGCTCGCACAGCTACACAATGCAAGGCAACTCGTGAAAGTCTTAAATAGAGCAAATAGTCCAAACTGAGATTTAGTCATATTTTTGTCTTTCCAGTTCAGGGAGAGTGGTTGGCTTTAGGAGTCAAACATATGAACTGTGAAGACCCTCGTTTAATTCTGGACTAGACAGGAGCATGGTCTGTGTGAGATCACAACGAACGTGGAGCGCAGACCTGCGGCCTCCGAGGAGCCACTACCTTTCCATGCCTAAACCTCCCATCTGTAGAATGGGGTCAATACAGCCTACCTCACAGGGGTGTTGTGAAGACTTAGAAGAATGCCAAACGCTTTTAATGCTTAGATGACAGAGGACACTGTGGAATCTGTACTGTGTGAGAGTTGCGCAAAAATGGACATTCGGTTAACTGTACCAGATGCCAGAAATGTGTGTGCAAAAGAGCATTTTTACCAACTCAAAATAGTATTAATTTCTAGAAAGAAAAAAAAAAGGTTTGATTCGGACAGATCTGTGTTGGATTTCAAGTTCCATGACTTACCAGCTTTGCACTTTGTAAAATTTCCTTAATCTCTAAGCACATCTTCTAATGTAAAATGGGAATAACAAAAGTCCTAGCTTATAGAGTTGTTCTTGGGATTAAATAAAATAATATATTCAACCCAATGCCAGGTACATAGTAATACCCTGTAAACAAGAGTTATCCTTACTGTTATTCTAATTTTGCTACTATAACTACTATTGTATTGGTTTTAGGTAGAGTCGATATTACAAAGAGTTATAAACTCCACATACAAAAAATAAACAACTCAAAATGAGAATTTAAAGGAACAGCAACCTACTTATTCATAGACTAATATATAAATGAGGAATACACATTTATTCCCTTTTCAGATACAAGGAATTGCTAAAAACAAACTTTAGCAAAATGCTCAAAATGACAAACCCTGATTATCAGTGTGCTATTGCCTTCATCTGGGCATCTATACAAATTATAAAGAAGGAAAGCAAAGGAAGGAAGAAAATAGAAGAAAGTATTTATTAAATAGCAATATATCAACATAGGAATTGCTGGGGGGTTTTTAATTGAATTTATTGGGGTGATACTGGTTAACAAAATTATATAGGCTTCAGGTTAACAATTCTATAAAACATTATCTGTACATTGCATTGTGTGTTCATCACCCCAAGTCATCATTTTTCCCCCTTTATTCCCTCCTACCTCCTTTTACCCCCTTCCCCCTCTGATTCCTCCTAATCTTAGAAATTTTAAAAGAACTACAGAGTAACAAGAACACTTCTTCCTGCCTGCCAATAACTTTATTCTAACTGTGGTGAAAATCCTACCTCCTCTCTTCACCCTACCTTCCACCAACACTGATCCAATTTCTACTGGGCAATGAGAAGAAAAACAAGATTAAGCAAGGTTAAAGGCTATGGAAAAATAAGGAGGTCCCAAAACCAAAGATTTCTAGTTAAAGTTTGTGACGTCACAAGACTTGAGCACTGGAAGGCATGTCAGAGACATCTAGTGTAGCTCCCTCAATTAACTGGTAAGAAAACTGTAAGAGTTGCCCAGTCTCCTGCAAATAGTTAATGTCAAAGCCAGGATCAGAACCCAAAACTCTTACCTCTCAATCCAATGTTTTTCTACTAAATCTTTGATAATCGTTTTTAGATCATATCGGTGACCCTCATTTTAACTGTGTAATACCCAGAATAAATATATATAGATACACACACACACACACACACACACACATATATAGTGTTAACAAAGGAGTAAACAAATAAAAAATACTAACCGATAACAAGTATTGAGAGCTTACTATGTGCCAAGCATTCTGTTAAGCACTTGGGTGCATTATCTCCTTTAATCCTCATAACTTACAGATAAGGAAATTGAGGCACATAGTGGTTAAATGACTTGCCCAAGGTAACACATCTAGTAAATGGTGGATCTAGAATTTCACCTTAGTTTGACCCCAGAGCCTATACATCAGAAGTAAAGAAAAAAGGAAAAAGACATTACCAGAAAAGCAATTTATCTAGTCACTAGAGGCCCGATGCATGAAATTCGTGCAAGGGGCACGGCCCTCGCAGCCATGGTGGCTTGCCTTGGCCCTCAAAGCTGTGGTGGCTTGCCTCGGCCCTCACAGCCCCGGCTTTGTCTGGAAGGTCGTCTGGCTGTCCGGTCTAATTAGCATATTACTCTTTTATTACTATAGACTAGAGGCCTGGTGCATGAAAATTCATGCACTGAGCGGGGGGGCGAAGGGGGAGTCCCTCAGCCTGGCTAACCCCCTCTCACAGTTCAGGAGCACTCAGGGGTGGGAGGTGACCTGGCGATCAGGGCAAGGCGACGCCCCATCACACCTCTGCTGCTGCCACTGCCACCAACACAAGCCTTGGACGGACCTGGTTACCTGAGCCTCGGGCGGCCCTGCGAGGCTAGGCAGCCGCCATCTGAGGCTTGCCTGTGCCTCGGGTGTCAGCTGGGCAGCTGCTATCCAAGGCTTGCCTGCGCCTCGGGCTGGCCCTGGGTGGCTGGGGGGCTGAGGGTACTGGAGGACTCCGGAGGCAGGTGCACAGAGTAGCTGGGCCTGCCTGGGAGTAGGCCTGGCCTTGCTGCACGCCTGCCAACCCAGCAGGGCTAAGGGGACTGGGTACCACCATCTTGTGGCTGTGGGTGCTGCCATCTTTTAGGGGAGGGCAGTCAATTAGCATATTCCCTCCTTATTGGCTGTGGGCGCTGCCATCTTTGAGATGGTATGAGGGTCAATTAGCATATTCCCTCTTTATTAGACAGAATATCCACAAAATTTCATTCTTCCAAAGACACTATATAGGAGCCTTATTTTGACCTTAAGAGGTCACCTCCCGCCCCTGAGGGCTCCCGAAATCTAGATCTGGCTTTGATATAGGTGCAATGATCAAAAGTTAGCAAAAGCAAAGTACTGCTCTATTGTCAGGCAGGCTATTGGCCCAATTTTAATTTTAAGAATCAAGTCCAAAAGAGGATTTTCCTTATTAAAACAACAACAACAAAAAACTAAACACTATTATATACATCCACATTTTCTCTTTCTTACTTTCCTCTGTTCTATTTGACTTCCTTTCATTGATGTGTTTCGTGACCAGCAAATACAATGAATGGTAGGACAATACAATAAAAAAGGATCATTTAGACTAGCAGGCACCCAACTTTTTCATCACTAACGACACTTTTTATTATTTAACACCATCACACTATCCTTATTAGTCACTCTTTGGTGCCTTCATTGAAGTCTGAAGTCCATATTTTTAAAAACTGTCTACTAAACTAAAATTATCAATAAACAAAGGTTACTTTGAAAAACTAATTAAAGACTTTTATTATAGATCAGAACTTCTTTTTGTTCAAGTCAGTTCTTACCCAGAAAGGACATACAACTTCAGTTAAAAACAAAGAGTCTTGACATTTTGGTTAACCGGACTAAAAATGCATAATTTTTTTCAGTTTTAAAAAGAAAAATTAGCTTCCATTGCAATTTATCCATAACCTTGTCAATTTAAGGAAAGAAAATCAGGAACCACTAATTAGACCAATCCCTTTATTTTACAGGTTAGTCAAAACCTAGATTAGACCCTGAAATGGAAATGCGTTTGCCTAAAGTCACAAAGGTAATGTCACAGCCAGGCCTCTATAATGAAATGTAAGTCTCTAAATTCTCAGTCCAATGTTCTGTTTGTTACATGATGCTGACTGTGAAGAGCCAAATTGAATTCAGATTATTCTGTGGCAGGGACAATGTCTTACATCTCTTTGGATCTTCCACTGACTCTTCTACAACACAGCTAGAGTGACAATAAATACTTATTCACTAATTATATGTAATCAACTAATAGTAATCTAATAATTTCAGTTAAGAAATCTAAATTTTAAAGGTAAAGCAATAAAACTTTTAGAATATTAGAGCTTATCTTCATGACTTCATGTTTGAAAAAGATACAGAAAGCACTACTAATACAGGAAAATACTATTAAATTTCATCATATTAAAATTTAAATGGTTTATAAAAAACACCACTATACATGAAACAGAAACCCACAAAGAGGAAAAAAGATATCTATTAAGTACAAACCAAAAAGGAATTCATATCCAAAATGTAAAGAACTACCACAAGTCAGTAAGAAAAAAGACAACTGTAGATTTCAAATGGCAGTGGAGTATGTGGATACTACATTGACATGCTCCCAGGACCAAACTGGAATTATAACTACAATACAGAAAAACCATCCTGAATAATCAATTGAAGATTATCTAGAAAGAACCCTGATAACCACGGACAGAAAGTGGAGAGTGGTAAGAAGTGCTGTAGACAGCACCTGTGAAGGCACATGAGCATTCCTTAATTATTGTCAGCTGAACCCAAGGCGTTGGCAAAGCCACACCCTGGGAACATGCCTTGCCAAAAGGGCAAGGGTGTTATCAGCTTGACCTTCATTTCAGCCCATGGTGTGGGGAAGTGGTTTTGATATCTAAATCCAGCCTAGCACCAGGAATGCTCAGGGCCTACTCAAGAATGCAAATAATCTCCTTTTGTCTTGACCTTTTGGTGAAACTTCCTGATATTTGGGATATAAAATAATCTCAGTGGATTAGCTCTGGGTCACTGTCCCTGTCCCTCCATCAGAAGAGGATGGTGGTCCCACCCAGTCCCAGCTTTTTCCTTCTATCTCTGTGTCTTCTCTTCCTTTTATTTCTCAATCCCCAGCCGCCCCTGCTCAGGAACTGGACCCGTTCTCTAGCCGCGCTGGACGTGGAAAGAGAGAAATACCTACAAGTGCTAAGGTACAAAAGGGCTGGCTGGGCTCCCACAGATAGCACCTGAAGGTCGGGAGAGATATCTCAGCTCTGCAGGGTTCCCACTGAAAACTCTTGGGTCTAAACTCAAGCTGAGCTCCCCAGCCCAGAGCACCAGAACAGAGAAAGGTGCCCACATAACATATGGCTGTGAAAAGCAGCAGGGATACTGTTTGCCAGCAAGAGACAGCAGGAAATGCAGGCACCCTCTTAAAGTGTCAAATCACAAAATATTGTGTGCAGCCACTCACCTTGGGCTCTGGCAGAGGGAGGACAGAGTGGACTGGAGCTATGTGAGCAGAAGCCAGGGTTGGGGGCTATGGGGTTAGATCTTGGAAGGCAGACACCCCAGTTTCCTGTGCTGAGTCATTCCCTCATGCTATTGAGAACATCTTTCTCTGGTGGACCTTTGTTATCCAGGTGATTTTTGCCTGGGGAGAAGGCAGTTGTCCCACCCTATTGGAAAACCCTTTGCCCCACTGTGTGGGGTTTCTGAGGCCCATTAAGAGACTGAGAATAATAATCAACCTGCAGGCAGAAGCAACTGCCCCACCCTGTGGTCGATCGTTTGAGGCAAATCAAGACTGAATACAATCAGACTGGAGGCAGAGGCAGGTCTCCGGAGGCCTTGAGTCTTTGCCTGATCTAATTTGGGGGTAGGAAAAACAGACCTTGGTGCACATCTTGGTCCTTTTCAAAAGAACCCAGCCCCAGCAGAGGGAGTCACAAGCTGTGGATAGCTCCAAACAGTTTGTAAGCAAGGCCAGTCAAAAACAGTGTGTGACATCCTAAACTAGAGATTGGGAGGCATAGCAGATCTACCTAATACACAGTTACAAACCCAAACAGGCAGCATAAATGGAAATGGGGGGGGGGGGGGGGAACAAGCCCCAAATGAAAGAAAAAAACAAGAGAATTCTCCAGAAGAAGAGCTAAATGAAGTGGAGATAGGAAATTTATCAGACATAGAGTTCAAAATAATGATGGCAAAGATGTTCAACAGCATGAGAAAAGATATATTTACTATGAAGAATTACATAGCACTAATAAAGAACACAGTGGAAGAATTACACAGCAGATCAGAGGAAGCCTGAGGATTGGATCAGTGAATTAGAAGGCAGGGTAGAAAAAAAAATCTCTCAATCAGAGAACCAAAGGGAAAAAAAATTAAAAAATAGGACAACTTAAGGGAGCTGTGGGACATGAATAGGAATGCCAGACTGAGAAGAAAGTGAGCATGGGTTAAAGAACACGTTTGAAGAAATAATGGCAGAAAAAGTCCCTAACCTGGTGAAGGAAAAAGTCTCACAAGTTCAGGACGCACAGAGTCCCAAGCAAGAAGAACCCAAGTAGGCCCATGATCAAATACATCTTAATTAAAATGCCAAAAATTAAAGACAAAGAGAGAACCTTAAAAGCAGCAAGAGAAAAGCAATTTGTTGCATACTAAGGAACTCCCATAAGGATATCAGCTGATTTCCCATCAGAAACTCTATAGGTCAAATGGGAATGGCATGAAGTATTCAAGGTAATGAAAAGCAAAGACCTGAAACCAAGATTACCATATCCAGCAAGGCTATCATTCAAAATAGGTGGTAAAATAAAGAGCTTCCCAGACAAAAATAGGCTAAAGGAGTTTGTCACCACCATCACTGCAAAAAATGCTAAAGGGACTGCTATAATGCAAAGAAGAGAAAGAAACAAATGGAACTACATCTAAATAAAAAGCTTCTGCACAGCAAAAGAAACCATCAACAGAATTAAAAGGGAGCCCACTAGATGGGAGAACATATTTGGCAATGATACATCTGATAAAAGAGTTAATATCCAAAATATATAAGAATTCATACAGTTTAACAAAAGGAATACAAATAACCCAATTTAAAAATGGGCAAAGGATCTAAAGAGACACTTCTCCAAAGCAAACATACAGATGGCCAAGAGACATATGAAAAAATGCTCAAAGTCACTAATCATCCTAGAGATGCTCATTAAAACAACAATGAGGTATCACCTCAACACCTGTCAGAATGGCTACCAGCAAACAATCAACAAATGACAAGTGCTGGCTAGGATGTGGAGAAAAGGGGACCCTAGTACACTGCTGGTGGGAATGCAGACTGGTGTAGCCATTACAGAAAACAGTATGGAGTTTCCTCAAAAATTAAATATGGAACTTCCATATGACCCAGTGATCCCACTCCTAGGAATCCTATCTAATAAAAGAGTAATATGCAAATTGACCATCACTCCAACACACAAGATGGCTGCCCCATGTGGTCAAAGATGGCTGCCCCAATGTGGACACAAGATGGCCGCCACAAGATGGCCATCAGGGGAGAAGAGTTGGGAGGGACCAGGCCTGCAAGGGAGGGCAGATGGAGGCAATCAAGTCTGCAGGGGAGGGCAGTTAGGGGTGACCAGGCCAGCAAGGAAGGGCAGTTGGGGGGGGGGGGACCCTGCAGGAGAGAGCAGTTGGGAGGACCAGGCCTGCAGGGGAGGGCAGTGAGGGGTGACCAGGCCTGCAGAGGAGGGTAGTTAGGGGTGACCAGGCTGGCAGGGGAGCAGTTAGGCATCAATCAGGCTGGCAGGGGAGTGGTTAGGGGGTGATCATGCTGGCAGGCAGAAGCAGTTAGGGGCAATCAGGAAGGCAGGCAGGCAGGCAAGCAGTAGGGAGCCAGCAGTCCTGGATTGTGAGAGGGATGTCTGACTGCCCGTTTAGACCCGATCTACCGGGATTGGGCCTAAACAGGCAGTCGGACATCCCTCGAGGGGTCCCAGATTGGAGAGGGTGCAGATTGGGCTGATGGACACACACCCCATGCACGAATTTCGTGCACCGGGCCTCTAGTATATCCTAAGAGACCTGAAACATCAATCAGAAAGGATATATGCACCCCTATGTTCATAGCAGCACAATTCACAATAGCTAAGATCTGGAAACAATCAAGTGCCCATCAGTAGATGAGTGGATAAAAAAAGCTGTGGTACATGTACACCATGGAATACTATGCAGCAGTACAATAAGTTTTTAAAAAGGATCTCTTATACTTTGAGACAGCATGGATGGACCTGGAGAATATTATGCTAAATGAAATAAGCCAGTCATAGTAAGACAAGTATCACATGATCTCATTCATATGTGGAATCTAATGAACAAAATAAACTTGAAGAAAATGGATCCAGAGATATAGAAGCACAGAACAGACTGCAGAATCTCAGAGGGAAGGCTGGGAGGGTGGGTGGATGGGAAGAGAGATCACCCAAAGAATCTAGAATACCAACAATAGCAAATGCTAGCAAGGATGTGGAACAAAAGAAACTCTCATTCATTGCTGGTGGGAATGCAACAGCCACCTTGGAAGACAGTTTGGCTCTTTCTTACAGAACTGAACATACTCTTACCATACAATCTAGTAATCACACTCCTTGGTATTTACCAAATGAGTTGAAAACTTAGGTCCACACAAAAACCTACAGTCAATGTTTATATCAGCTTTATTCATAATTGCCAAAACTTGGAAACAAGCAAGACGTCTGTCACTGGGTAAATAAACTGTAGTATATCCAGACAATAGAGTATTATCTTCTTCTCTATCTTCTACATAAATAAAAATGTAAATGTTTGTTTGTTCAAAATCTTAAATCTCCGAAAGTTCTTCACCGATTGCTTTGAAATTTTGACACAACGTTGCATTCGAATACGTGCGTGTTTTTATATACCTTATACCTACTATTATATAGATGTCACACCTGTGACAGGTAAAAAGATGTTTTTTTTGAAAAAGAGCACCATCTGTTGGATATAAAAGCAACACACGCTATACTAAATACTTTACGATTCCATTTCAATGTTTCCGATTGCATTGTTAAATTGAATTTTCATAGATTTCGATTTATTTTCATTTAGATTTAATTATTTCGTGTGACATTGCGTTGGAACTGAGTTGTGTCGTTTTCATAGTGTTCATTTCGTGAGTATAGTTCGATCTGCTTTAGTTCATCTGAATAATGCCTCGCAGAGGATCAAACCTAGGTCGTCGTACTCGCGGAGCAGAAGCAGTATGATGAGTAATTGCAAATCACACTGAGGAAGTACGGGCATCAGCGAACGAGCGAAACAGACAATGAATGGCTCAAATACGTGCCAAGGAAGCAGCACAGTGACGTGCAGCCAGACTTGAGGATGCACGGTTGCGAGCAAGGCAGTCGCGTTCTGCAGCTTCAGATCTGCTTCGTTCTCAACAGAATGAACGCGACAGGCTGAGAGTGGCTGAAAGACGTCAACGAGAAACAGCAGATCAGCGTCAAACACGACTCCGTGCTCAGTAATCACGCGATTACAATCACCTTGCATTCCGGTACAACCCAGCTGATGATTATAGTTTGAGCCGGCATGTTCTCATTGGCATTATGACTGAAGTGTGTCCTTATTGCAAGGCTCTGAAATTTAATGGAGAAACAAAAGGAATGTGTTGCACCACCGGAAAAATTAAACTGCCTCAACTTGTAGAACCTCCAGAGCCATTAAAAACTTTGCTTGCCGGATATACCGCCGAATCAAAGCATTTCCTAGCTAACATCAGGAAATACAACTCATGCTTCCAAATGACGTCATTCGGCACAGAAATCGTAACAGCTCAATTCATGCCAACTTTCAAAGTGAAATTACAAATTTATCATAAAGCTGGCTCCCTGCTTCCGTTCCCAGATGCTCAACATAAATTCCTACAAATGTATTTCATCGGTGATGGCAATGATGAATTGAATGCATGCTGCAGAATTTCTGCCGGCATAAAAAAGTCCATCGCTTCCCAACTGCAAGAGTTTCTTCACGAAAAAAACAATTTAGTGTGTTTGTTCAAAACAGCAATTGACATGATGCCATCTGATACACACAAGATTGTTATTCATGCTGACAAAACGCCTGCTGGAGAACATGTGCAAAGATTCCATGCTCCAACTATAGACGAAGTGGCAATTGTTATAGTCAGAGATCAATTCCAACCTACAGATATTGTTCTTCATCGGAGAAACGATCAATTGACAAAAGTTGTAGAAACTCATCGGTGCTACAATGCCCTAGAGTATCCAATCATTTTTTGGAATGGTGCCGATGGATATCACTTCAACGTTAAGATGATAAATCCAGTCAGTGGCAAAGAAACAAATATGAAATGCAGCACAATGAACTATTATTCATACTGATTAATGACTCAAGAGAAAGAAGACAATCACATTTTGAAATGCCGTCAATTGTTTCACCAACACATCGTAGATATGTATACAAAAATTGAAACAGAATGTTTGATATTCATCCATTTGAATCAGACCAAGCTTCACTCTGAAGAATACGTTCATTTGCGAGATACAGTTGTAAATGACGGTAATACAACTAACGTCGGAAGACTAATGATTTTGCCATCTTCATATACAGGCAGTCCACGTCATATGCATGAGTGCGCTCAAGATGGAATTGTGTATGTTCGTCACTACAGGCGCCCAGACCTATTCATTACATTCCCATGCAATCCAGCTTGGGACAGTATACAACAGCTCTTACTTCCTGGGCAATCACCAGTGGGTAGGCATGACATCACAGCACGTGCTTTCAGACAGAAGCTGAAATCGCTGATGGATTTCATGGTAAAACATGAAGTGTTTGGGTCTGTGAGCTGCTGAATGTACTCAGTGGAATGGAAAAAGAGAAGATTGCCGAGAGAAACCAAGATGGCGGCATAGTTAAGCACCTAAACTGCTGCCTCACACAACAATTTCAAAACTACAACTAAAAGACAGAACAGACACCATCCAGAACCACAGGAAAGCTAGCTGAGTTGAAACTCTACAACTAGAAGGAAAGAGAAAAGCTCACGGAAAATTGGGGGAACGGCAAAGGGTTGAGGTACGGCAAAGGGTCTTTGAGTGCGCAGGGAGGAAGGGCGGCTGAGAGCCTGGCTGACTTTCTCTGGCGGGAGGGGGAAGGAAGCCCTGGATTGCACTGAACCCCAGTTCCGACTGCACTGAACCCCAGTTCCGGGCGAAACCCTGTGGACCCAGGCTCATACAGGGGGAGTCTGGACTGTCAGGTAGAGACAAAGGCACTCGAAGACTCGGAGACCCGGCGTAGCCCCGGGGAACTGGGGTCTGGAGGCGCACGCGCAAGTGTGCACAAAGACTGCGGAGGTTGCCACAGGCTTTCCCTAGCAGAAGGGAGTCGGAAGCTCCTGACTGCACTGAATCCCAGTTCTGACTGCACTGAACCCCAGTTCCAGGCAAGCCCCTGGGGACCCATGCTCTTGCAGGGGTTTCTGGACTCTCGGGTGGAGGTTCGGGACCCAGGGAAGGCAGAGGTCTCGGGAGCCGGGGAAGGCAGGGCTGATGGGAAGCCAAGACTGTCTGCTCCGCCCTGAGACTCCACCCCATCCAAGCTGAGCACAGAGGCTTTTGCAATTTGGCAAGTCTAATCCTATAAGGCTGTCTCCGGCACCGAACTTCTCCCAGCGTAGACACAGCTGATCCTCACAGCCAGCTGGCCTGGAGGTCAATTCCTCCCAGTGATACCAACAACAATCAAGACTTAACTACAGCAAGGCTGTACACACAGTCCACAAAGGGGTGCACCAAGAGTGTCCACCTCGGTAACTGGTGGACTGACCCACTGGGTCATATAGGAAACCTAGCACACAAAGCTACCCTACCAACTCAGGGAAGCAGTGAAAATGTGAAGACAAAGAAACAGATCACAAACGAAAGAAATGGAGGAAAACAAACGACTGGATATAGAATTCAAAACCACGGTTATAAGGCTTTTCAAGAATATCTTAGAAAAGGCCAATAAATATAATGAGACCCTCGAAGATATGAAAAAGGACCAACTAGAAGTTAAACATACACTGACTGAAATAAAAAATATCATACAGAGACCCAACAACAGACTAGAGGAACACAAGAATCAAGTCAAAGAATTGAAATACAAAGAAGCAAAAAACACTCAACCGAAAAAGCAAAAAGAAAAGAAAATCCAAAAAGTTGAAGATAGTGTAAGAAGCCTCTGGGACAACTTCAAGCATACCAACATCCGAATTATGGGGGTGCCAGAAGAAGAGAGAGAGCAAGATACTGAAAACCTATTTGAAGAAATAATGACTGAAAACTTCCCCCACCTGGTGAAAGAAATAGACTTACAAGTCCAGGAAGCGCACAGAACCCCAAACAAAAGGAATCCAAAGAGGACCACACCAAGACACATCATAATTAAAATGCCACGAGCAAAAGACAAAGAGAGAATATTAAAAGCAGCAAGAGAAAAACAGTTAATTACCTACAAGGGAGCACCCATACGATTGTCAGCTGATTTCTCATCAGAAACTATGCAGGCCAGACGGGA
The DNA here is from genome assembly GCA_026230045.1 of Corynorhinus townsendii. Taxonomy (NCBI): domain Eukaryota; kingdom Metazoa; phylum Chordata; class Mammalia; order Chiroptera; family Vespertilionidae; genus Corynorhinus; species Corynorhinus townsendii. The sequence goes on from JAPDVU010000008.1 coordinate 82,799,034, forward strand.
GTGGCAAGAAATCTACAAAGTGATGAATAGCAAGATTCATAGTAATAGTAATAGTATAGTAATAGTAAAAGTAATGTACAACCAAGATTACTTTACCCAGCAAAGCTATCATTCACAATTGAAGGGCAGATAAAGAGCTTCACAGATAAGAAAAAGCTAAAGGAGTTCATCACCACCAAACCAGTATTATATGAAATGCTGAAAGGTATTTTTTAAGAAGAGGAAGTAGAAAAAAGTAAAGATAAAAATTATGAACAACAGATACATATCTATCAAGTGAACCTAAAAATCAAGTGAATTAAAAACCTGAGGAACAGAATAAACTGGTGAATATAATAGAATCAGGGGCATAGAAAGGGAGTGGACTGATAATTCTCAGGGGGAAAGAGGTATGGGGGGGTGCAGGAAGAGAATGGACAAAAATCGTACACCTATGGATGAGGACAGTGGGGGGGAGGTAAGGGCAGAAGGTGGGGTGGGAACCGGGTGGAGGGGAGCTATGGGGGGAAAAAGGAGAAACAATTGTAATAATCTGAATTAAGATTTATTTTTAAAAGAGAGAGAGAGAGAGAGGATTGCCACATGCACGTATACTAATCTGGCTCTATAACAAAATCACTTCAAACGAAATCGACGATGTAATATGTGCTGAAATACCCGATGCTGACGTAGATAGGATTTGCATGAAGTTGTGACGAAAAATATGATTTATGGACTTTGAGGTACACTGAATCCAAATTTCCATGCATGATAGACGGAAAATGCTCTAAGTGATATCCTCGAGCATTAGTATCCAACACAGTTACAGGAAACGATGGATATCCTTTATACAGAAGAAGATCAGCAGAAGATGGCAGTAAATTAGCAACCATACAAATGCGACCAGACAATCTCTATATCTGCACAGACAATGGAACAACAAAAAATATTGTATACCCACAAGCATTGTGAAATTAAACTTATTAGAAACGTATGCTTTCTCTTTTCTTTCTTTTCCATTTATCCAGACTGAGCCACAGCAACGCGTGGCCGGGTACAGCTAGTTGAGTTATAAAAAGAAATGAGCACCCTGGCCAGTGTGGCTCAGTTGGTTGGAGCATCATCCCATGCAGGGAAATGTTACAGGTTTAATTATCAGTCAGGACACATGCCTAGGTTGTGGCATTTGACCCCCGGTTTGGTTGGGACTTGTGCAGGAGGCAGCCAATTGATGTTTCTCTCTCACATATTTCTCTCTCTTTCTCTCTCTCTCTCCCCCCCCTTTCCCCTCCCCCTGCCTCTTCCCCTTTTCTGAAAATCAATAAGCATGCCCTCAGGAGAGGATAAAAAAAGAAATGGGCTATGAAGCCATGAAGAGGCACAGAGGAACCTTAAATGCATATTGCTGAGTGAAAAAAGACGATCTGAATTGTCTATGATTCCAACTATATGACACTCTGGAAAAGGCAAAACTATGAAAACAGTAAAATAATCAGTGGTTGCTAGGGGTTGGAGGATAGGAGCAATGAATAGACAGATCTCTAATGATCTGTAACTATACTACTAACAGAACCTAGCAGAACAGAGGGCTGATTTGTTTCTTCCTTAAAATGAAATACAAATTAATTTTTGCAAAATGTACATAAATAACACTGATAATAAACACTATGTTCTATATTAGAAAAAGAGGTATGTTTTAAAAAACACACACACACTGTTATCTAACATCAGGGCCACAAAAGTCATTTTCTATCACTGTGTTTTCCTTAATGAAAGAGAATATAAAACAAGTATTTACTGATACAACTGAGCCAAAAAGAGCTACACTATTTCTACATGAAAGGAAAGTTTAAAGTGGTACCCTCCTCAAAGAAAAGCCCCACCTCAGCCACATCAATTACTACTAGCTAAAACAAAAACAAATACACAGAAAGAAACAACCACCTCCCAAACCAAAGGTTTGACTACATGAGCCAAAAGAAACTATATATTAAGTTGTTCAGAGAAATTAGGTGCAACAGCCAACCCAGCCAATTCCCACAAAGTACACACCCTTAAGAAGAACCTGAGTCACCCACAATCATTCGGACAGTTTCTAAACAATAGAGCAAGCACTGCATGTGTAGTGAAAAATAAACATTAAACCTCCAGAACTATTTCTTACACACACACACACACACACACACACACACACACACACACACAACACACACGGAGTGAGAAGCTGGGCTGGGAAGGAATGTCACTTACCAAAGGTCAACTTCTTAGTACAAATTTGTTCAATCTCTTCGGCAAGAGCACATGGGCAGACCCCACTCTTTACACAAAATTTACCAAGCATTAACTAATGCCCATAGCAGCCTCATGTGGTAAATGATGTTTTACAAATGGGGGATGTATCCAGGTGACTTGGCCCCTGGGCAACCAATGTTCTCTCTGCCTTTTGCCTGGTGTGTAAAGACTACTCAAAAAAAGACTGCTAATGCCTGCTTACCACTTTGTATAGAAAACGGCTCTCAATTCCGCACATAAGGGACAATGTTTTAAGATGTAAAGTCTAGCCCTGGCCAGTTTTACTCAGTGGTTAGAGCTATCGGCCTGCAGACCCAAAGGGTCTCAGGTTCGATTCTGGGTCAAGGGCACGTACCTCGGTTGCAAGTTCCCAGGCCCCTGCATGCGGGAAGCAACCAATCTATATGTCTCACATCATGTCAATGTTTCTCTCTCTCTCCCCCTCCTCCTCCCTTCCCTATAGAAAGCAATAGAAAAAGTATCCTTGGGTGAGGACTTTTAAAAAAAGAAAAAAAGATGTAAAGTCTATACCAAAGATAGAGCAGCTTTGCTTACCACTATCTTTGTCAATTACAATTAAAAAATTCCATTAACTAGTTAAGGAAGCAGCCTTTGCATACTTTTTGCCTATACCTACAGGCTTGTCTCCAAAAATGTATTTGTTTTATTTTACTTTTTATTATTTATTCAATCAGTTGCTACAGAAAGCAAAGTCCGAGGTGAAGTCCCACATCTTACCACGAGATAAAAATCCCAGCTGAAAAACATTGGTCTTTTTTTCCTTCAGCCTTTTTCCAACTTCCACTAATTAATTCCTAAGGTGTCAAACAACCAGAGCTTTCACAGTGTCCCCTAAGCAGTAAGGAGAGAGTCTCAGAACAGTATGGACACTTTGCATCTGCCTATGAGCCTACAAACCACATTCATCAACTGGAGTTGCCTCAGATGATGTGTTACAGGTGACATAACACAAACCATCTCTGTGTCAAAGGCATAGATAACCCATAGGTATCTCCTCTGAGGCAGGTCAAGAGAAAATAAATGAATTGAAATTTCATTGATAACCACATTGTCCAAATTAGTCTCTCATAATTGTCAATGAGATGCTTATCAGAATGTGGAGGGCAAGTGAGAAATGCAAAGTGGTATAAATGTAAATAATGTATGTTACAAACGAAAATTGGCACTTTCATCTGCAAGTAGCTAGAAGAATTTTTTTATTAGGGTTAGAGTTTGGCGTAAGAGCTAAAGTTAGGTTTAGATTTAGGGATAGGGTTAAAATTTAAGTTTATTATTTGGGTTTTAATTAGGTTTAGGGATAGGGTTAGAGTTAGGGAAAGAGTTAGGGTTAGGTTTAGGTAAAGATTTTCTTTTAATCATTATTTAATTTATTGGGGTGACATCCCATATAATAAAAGCCCAGCGACCAAACAGCGGAATGACCAGAAAGACCAGTCGACCAGTCACTATGACATGTACTGACCACCAGGGGGCAGATGCTCAACGCAGGAGCTGCCCCCTGGTGGTCAGTGCGATCCCACAGTGGGAGCGCCACTGGGCTGACCAGGATGAGAGGCTGCTCCGGCTCAGCCGACAGGGATGAGCGGCGCTCCCACAGTGGGAGCAGCCACTCAGAAGGCAGGTCCACAGCCGCTTGGCTGACCAGGATGAGTGTCTGCTCCCGCAGCAGGCCGATCCCCACAGGCATGCGCCCCCCCCCCCACCAGTACATGCATCCTGTGCACCGGACCTCTAGTTGGTTAATAAAATTAGATACATTTAAAGTGTACAATTCTGTAACACATCATCTGTATATTGCACTTTGTATTTACCACTCGAAGTCACATCTGTGTCTGAAAAGCTAAAAGAGCCCAGCTGGTATGGCTCAGATGGCTGAGAATCATCCCATGCACCAAGAGGTCACTGGCTCAATTCTCAGTTAGGACACACGCTCAGGCTGCAGGACCAATACCCAGCAGGGGCTGTGCAGGATGTAGCTGACCAATGTTAATCTCTCTCCTTGTCCCTTCCTCTCTCTAAAAATTTAATAAAAACACATTTTGAAAAAGAAAGAGAAATGCTAGAACAATATTTTAGTCAAAAAGCCTGGCCTATTTGTTCAGAAATAAATACAAAAAGGAATATATAAGTGGATCTCTGTTTCAAAGGTAAATAAAAACACTGGGAGAAAAAAAAGGAGCTCCTTCTTGATTGGAATGCCGATTGTAGAAAACACAAAGGCACCCAAGATAACTAGTGTAGGCTAAAGTGCATGTTCAATTTATAAATAACTCCAGTGCACCTCCAAATTCACTCATTTTTACTAACAGTCTTCAAAAAATGCATTACCGAGGGAAACACAGCTCCCAACTGCTCTGAACTCCAGTTCCAGGGGAGACTATAGGGACCGAGACTCATACGGGGAGAAACTCGACTGTCTGGCATCGGGCTGGAACATGAGGGTGGCTTTATCTCAGAGGTGCTTGCAGCAATTACTGCAGGGCACTGAGACCCAGGGACCTCTTAGGGCAGGGCTGTCGGTCAGCCATTGCTGTTTGCTCCGCCCTGTTGATTCCCTGAGACCCCGCCCCACCCAATTTACAACCCCACCCAAGCTGAGTGCAGAGGCTTTTGCGTATTAATGGGCTGGCCCTTTGCAATCTAAAATTACCTGACAAACTGCAGCTGGGTCAGAGAGCCCCAGAACGTCCATAAGAAGGCCCAAGGCTCCACAGCAGCTTGCATTGCTTCACAGCTGGGCCTCATCTGGGCACCTCCAAACCCCAAACAAAGAAGAGGAATCTGCAGACCTCTCCGTAGCTCCTGCTGGGTGGCCTCAGGCAGAGGCTAAATTTGCACCTCCTTGGAGATCCAAGAGCCAGTGTACCCAGGGTTCAGAGTGGAACCACCCAGATTACAACTCTTCACATCCATAAGAGACACACTAGGGGGCAGACTCAGTGAGCACCAAAGCCCCACTGAAGAAAGTCTTGCCTCATAAGGGTGTCTCCAGCACAGAAGTGCTCCCAGTGTAGACACAGCTGATCCTCACAGCCAACTGGCCTGGAGGTCAATTCCTCCCAGTGATACCAACAACAATCAATGCTTCACTACAACAAGACTGTGTACACAGCCCACAAGGGGTGCACCAAGAGCGTCCACCTCAGGTAACTGGGGAGGCTGAGCCACTGGGCCATATAGGACACCTATCAACACAGGGAAGCCACTCTATCAACACAGGGAAGCAGCCAAAATGCAGAGACAAAGAAACAGGTCACAAATGACAGAAATGGAGGAAAGCAAACTACTGGATATAGAGTTCAAAACCACGGTTATAAGGTTACTCAAGAATCTTCTAGAAACCTCTGAGAAATTTAGTGAGATCCTCAAGGATATGAAAAAGGACCAACTAGAAATTAAGCATACACTGACTGAAATAAAGAATAATATACAGAGATCCAACAGCAGACTAGAGGATCACAAGAATCAAGTCAAAGATTTGAAATATGAAGAAGCAAAAAACACCCTACCGGAAAAGAAAAAAAAAAAAGAATCCAAAAGTATGAAGATACTGTAAGGAGGCTCTGGGACAACTTCAAGCGTACCAACATCCGAATTATAGGGGTGCCAGAAGAAGAGAGAGAGCAAGATATTGAAAACATATTTCAAGAAATAATGACAGAAAACTTTCCCTACCTGGTGAAAGGAATAGATTTACAAGTCCAGGAAGCACACAGAACCTCAAACAAAAGGAATCCAAAGAGAACCACACCAAGACACATCATAATTAAAATGCCAAGGGCAAAAGACAAAGAGAGAATATTAAAAACAGCAAGAGAAAAAGTTAGTTACCTACAAGGGAGCACCCATATGACTGTCAGCTGATTTCTCAACAGAAACTATACAGGCCAGAAGGGAGTGGCAAGAAATATTCAAAGTGATGAATAGCAAGAACCTGCAACCAAGATTACTCTACCCAGCAAAGCTATCATTCAGAATTGAAGGTCAGATAAATAGCTTCACAGATAAGAAAAAGCTAAAGGAGTTCATCACAGCCAAACCAGGATTGTATGAAATGCTGAAGGGTGTTCTTTAAGAAGAGGAAGAAGAAGAAAAAGGTAAAGATAAAAATTATGAACAACAAATACATATCTATCAACAAGGGAATCTAAAAATCAAGTGAATAAAAAATCTGATAAGCAGAATAAATTGGTGAATATAATAGAATCAGGGGCATAGAAAAGGAGTGGACTGACAATTCTCGGAGGGAAGGGAGTGTGGGGGGTGTGGGAAGAAACTGGACAAAAATCATACACCTATGGATAAGGACAGTTACGGGGAGCGGTAAGGGCAGAGGGTGGGATGGGAACCGGGTGGAGGGGAGCTATGGTGGGGGGGGAGTGGAACAATTGTAATAATCTGAACAATAAAGATTTATTTTAAAAAAAGAACAACTAGTGAAATTTAGATAAACTAAATTTAGATTTAAAAGTAAGTAGGGGGGAGATCAATGGGGGGTAAAAAGGAGACATATGTACTACTATTTGTAATACTTAAAACAATAAAAAAATGGTAATAAATAAATAAATAAATAAAAGTAAATAAATAAATAAATACGGGGGGGGGGATGCATTACCAACACTGGCCACATACAATTGCTCATTTCTGACATTTTGCTTCTTTTCCCTAAAGATTGCTGTATAAGCCACTTTAGCGTGTAAGAATAGACTGTTTTCAAAGATTAAATAGGGCTTCAACAGTGCGTTGTAACACTAAAATGATGTTAGGTTGCAATATTTTTCAGACTCTTAGGCTGAAACATGGCCTTAGGAATCATCTAATGTGGTTCTTTTCACACATTTTAAGTAAGTTATGGAATTCTTCCTCCTTAAAAAATAAGTTTGTATCAGATGTCTATCCACCTTCTTTCAGTCCCATCACACTAAAAGGATACAATTATCCATGGATAACAAGAAATGCAAAAACCGGATCCATAAATCATTTGGAAATATGCAACATCACCTCTTATGTCCAACTCTGGTGCCCAATCTAAATAGCTTTTCCCATATTTCTATCCTTATTCACAAGCAGTTCTAGGGGCTATTCTAACTGAATTCCACGACCATATGTAAATATAACTTGAAAATCACTCATGTGGTCCAGTCCACCCCCTCATTTTCCAATTACAAGTAAAATAATAGACAGTATGGTGTAACTCAGTGGTCGGCAAACTCATTAGTCAACAGAGCCAAATATCAACAGTACAACAATTGAAATTTCTTTTGAGAGCCGAAAACTGACTTCTGCGCATGGGCCAAGAAGTTTCAATTGCACTGTATGTGTGCGCCTGCACATGGTATTTTGTGGAAGAGCCACACTCAAGGGGCCAAAGAGCTGCATGTGGCTCGCGAGCCGCAGTTTGCCGACCACTGGTGTAACTGAAAAGGAAACAGTACAATAGAAGTCAATCATGCTTCTAGCCCTTGTCAGGTATATGACCTTGAGCAAAGCTCTTAAAACTCTTTGAGATTTAGTTTCTTCATCATAAAATGGGAATTTTATCCTATCAATGCCCAGTATACTTTCTATAAAAAGTCCTCTGTAAATGGCATAAAATGGCACTGCATAAAATAAGTTGTATTATTTTTATTGTTAGGTTATTAGCCAGATGAAATGGTGAGTTAAGTGCAGCTAGAGCTGGAATGCTGGTCTCCTGACTGCCTGCCCAAGGCTTTTTCTACTGCTTCACACAACCCTTGTGCTCACTGCTAAGCAATTGTCACCAACTTCTCAAAATTAGGTCTTATAATATCCATTTTTATAAGGAAAACAAAATGGTGCCATGCATAAAACAAAATCCTTAAAAATTACATAAATATAAATGCAAGGAATTTAGTTTATACAAGCCTAAAGGGGTGCTATAGATAAACAATACACTTGCATTTTAAAAGATAATATATTGTGAATGCTCATTAAGGCACTAATGAAACAATATTTTTAAATCCTCACCCAAGGATATGTTTATGGATTTTATAGAGTGAAGAAGAGAAAGAAAAAGGAGAGGGAGAGGGAACAATAGGGAGAGGGGCAGAGTGCAAGAGAAACATCGATATAAGAAACATAGATAGGTTGCCTCTTGTACACTTGCTGACTGGGGATCAAACCCCCAACCGAGGTATGTGCCCTGACTGGAAATTAAACCTGAGCTGCAACCTTTTTGGGGTACAGAACGACATTCCAACCACTGTGCCACCCGACTTGAGCACTAATGAAACAATTTTGACTATTCTGAGTTGTTGTGCTGTAAATGTGCTGAAAACAGGATCGCCCACAAGGTGGCTGAATTACAGGCATACACACTAATCAGAACACACTGATTTTAACAATTAAAAATGTCTCAAAGCCATATATGGTTGAACCTCCATGTGTGTAAATACAATTTGATGAAGTTACCTAACCCACAAATTATAAATTAACTAGAGGTCTGGTGCACAAATTTGTGCACAGGTGGGGTCCAGCCAGCCCACCCCAATCAGGGCTCATCTGGCTGGGCTGGCCGGGGGAAGGGAATTCAGGAGGTTGGCCGGCTGGCTCCGCCCCCTGGTCAAACTCTGGTCGGACTCTGGTCGAACTCCCAGATGAGGGGACAATTTGCATATTACCCTTTTAATATATAGGATACAAGACTGAATGGGCACACCGCTGCTTCAAGCCTTGCATGGACAATGAAAGGAGTGGACTGGGTGCTGGCCATTTAGTGCTCATTCCTGTGTCTACCAACTCTCCAGCCACTGAGCTCCTCCACTCATAAGGCTAAAATGATTCTCACTGTTTCACCTGTAGAAAGGGTGAAAAAGAAACAATGACATTAAGAAAATAAAGCCAGAGATGTCATTTAAATGTAGCATGAGTAGAAAATATGCTACATGTGCGTTGTGTGTGGTTTTTATACACACACATACTATTCAAAGAATTTCTACGACTAATAAAAAGCTTCCTTCCACACAAAAAAGAAACTTGGAAAACACTACCAATGTAATTTATTTTGAATGTAGATTATTTTAAAAAGTTGTGTTTAGGAGAGGAATCCAAGATGGTGACGTAGGTAAACACCTAAACTGCTGCCTCGCAAAACAATTTAAACTGCAACTACAAGACAAAACGTCTATCACCCAGAACCACGGGAAAGCTGGCTGAGTGGAAGTTCTACAACTAGAAGGAAAGAGAAAAGAGCATTGAGACGTGCACAAGCGCTGAAAAGCTGAGGTACGGAGGCGCGGGATCTGGGCTGGCGGCAGGCGTTGCTTTTTTCAATCCAAAGGGGAGACAAGCCCCCGATTACTCTGAAATACAGTTTCTGGGGAGACGCGGGGGACCCAAACTCCTACAGGGAGAAGCTGGATTGTCTGCTACCGGGTCGGAAAGTGAGGGGGGCCTGCTTGCAGAGATGCGCACAGGAATAATTGTTTATCTGCGCTGGGGCACGGGACTGGACACAGTCGGAGACACAGAGCCGGCTAACTAGCAGCCATTGCTGTTTGCCACGCCCTAGCCTAGTGACGCCCTGAGACCCGGCCCCACACAACCTACAAACCCACCCAAGCTCCAAGCAGCAGCTTTTGCATATGAATGGGCTGCCCCTCAGCTTAACCTAACAAACTTGCAGCCCAGATCAGAGAGCTCCAAAACCTCCAAACCCCAAGCAAAGAGGAGAAAACTGTAGCTCTTGCTGTAGCTCCTGCTGGGTGGACTCAGACAATAGCTGACCTGCACCCCATTGGAGATCCAGAAGCCAGTATACCTAGTGGTCAGTGTGAGAAACCAGATTTCAACTCCTCACATCCATAAGTGACACATTCAAGAGGCAGACTCAGCAAGCACCAAAGCCCCACTGAAACAAGTCCTGCCCCATAAGCGTGTCTCCAGCACAGCAGTTCTTATAGACACAGCGAGTCCTCACAGCCGACTGGCCTGGAGGTCAATTCCTCCCAGAGTACCAACAGCAATTAAGGCTTAACTACACCAAGACTTTGCACTCAGCCCACAAAGGGGTGTACCAAGAGCGTCCACATCAGGTGATTGGGGAGGCTGAGCTACTGCCCCCTATAGGTCACCTACCACACAAAGCCACTCCATCAACACAGGGAAGCAGCCAAAATGCGGAAACAAAGAAACATGTCACGAATGAAAGAAACGGAGGAAAGCAAACTACTGGACGACATAGAGCTCAGAACCACATTTATAAGGTTACTCAAGAATCTTCTAAAAACCGCCGAGAAACTTGATGACACTTCTGAGGAGCTTAGTGAGACCTTCAAGGACCTTAATGAGAAGGCCAAAAAAATGGAAAAGGACCAGTCAGAAATGAAGCATATACTGTCTAAAATAAAGAATATACAGAAACTCAACTGTAGATCAACATACCCCAAGAATCAAACCAAAGATCTGAAATATGAGGAAACAAAAAACACCCAACCAGAAAAACAAAAAGAAAAAAGAATCAAAAACTATGAAGATAGTGTAAGGAGCCTCTGGGACAACTTCAAGCGTACCAACATCCGAATTTTTGGGGTGCCAGAAGAAGAGGGAGAGCAAAATACTGAAAACCTATTGGAAGAAATAATGACAGAAAACTTTCCCTACCTGGTGAAAGAAATAGACTTACAAGTCCAGGAAGCGCACAGAACCCCAAACAAAAGGAATCCAAAGAGGACCACACCAAGACACATCATAATTAAAGTGCCAAGGGAAAAAGACAAAGAGAGAATCTTGAAAGCAGCAAGAGAAAAACGGTTAGTTACCTACAAGGGAGTACCCATACGACTGTCAGCTGATTTCTCAGCAGAAACTATGCAGGCCAGAAGGGAGTGGCAAGAAATATTCAAAGTGATGAACAGCAAGAACCTACAACCAAGATTACTCTACCCAGCAAAGCTATCATTCAGAGTTGAAGGTCAGATAAAGAGCTTCACAGACAAGAAAAAGCTAAAGGAGTTCATCGCCACCAAACCAGGATTACATGAAATGCTGAAGGGTATTCTTTAAGAAGAGAAAGAAGAAGAAAAAGGTAAAGATAAAAATTATGAACAACAAAATGACATCAAATACATACCTACCAACAAGTGAATCTAAAAATCAAGTGAATAAAAATCTGAAGAACAGAATGGACTGGTGAATATAATAGAATCAGGGACATAGAAAGGGAGTGGACTGACGATTCTCAGGGGAAGCAGGTGTGAGGAGTGCGGGAAGAGATTGGACAAAAATCTTACTCCTATGGATGAAGACAGTGACGGGGGGTAAGGGCATGGGGTGGGGTGGGGAATCAGGTGGAGGGGAGCTATGGGGAAAAAATAGAGGAACACCTGTAATAATCTGAACAATAAAGATTTATTTAAAAAATAAATAAATAAAAATAAAAAGTTGAGTTTATAAGCTCATGCATATTCATAAAGTGATTCATTTGGTAGAAACATACTGTCATCTGAAAGCAGTGAAAAAGCTACAGCTTTAAATGCTCAATCTAATTATCTAGACTTAAAGGTTATAGTAGCATTTCTTGAAAATATATTACTCATCACTGCTCTAATTAAATATCTTTGTATGGAAAACAGCGTAGGCTAGTAGTACACAAGTCTATCACTGACAATGGTTAAAAAAGTCAAAAATCACATTTGAACTGTTAACATCAGCATACTTCATCATCCTGGAAATTTTACATCACAGACCATAAGCATTATGGACTACTTTCAGGGAGGCTGTTTTATGAAACTGACTCACCCTGACCCATCTTCAGTGTGATGAAACAATGCAATAAAGTAATGCGTCAATAATGCAACCAAATTATATCCAAGCAAAGTAAAACTGATCTTGTGCTTGATGAATATGGCTATCCAGAGTTCTAAGTAATTCTCTTACTTCAGTGAAACACATGTGCGGCCTGAACATACAGGATGCTTGTTATTACCGTAACATTAATAACAAGAATTTACAAAGTATTTATTGTTCAAAAAGTAGTATTTCTATTACTACTACTACTAAATCTGCTTCAATTTTGCAAAACAACTGAAGCTCAGAGAAAGGAAATGACTTGCCTAAAATTAGACACTAAGAAATGATGGAAGAACTCAATTCTTTTAACCCCAAATTCTGTGATATTCCTTAAAGTTAAACCTTTTTTTATTGGTCAGCATGCAACTCTTCATTCATGAAACCTTTCACCCATTCACTTCTTTATCTAGTCAAGAAATATTTATTAAACATCTACTATATGTTGTACATTATTCCCTCGCCTTGCGTAAACAAAAAGGGTACACAATTTCTGCTTCAGGTGGTAGACAGGTTTATTACAATGGTCTGGGAAAGATTAATACTTTTTTTTTAAAGTACACCAATGGAGGAAGTGGCAAACAGAAATGGGTAAATGGTCAGGGAACTCATACAACTTAATAAAAGGAAGATAAACCACCCAATCAAAAAATGGTCAACAGACCTAAATAGATACTTTTCAAAAGAGGACATAAGGAAGGCCAAGAGACATATGAAAACGTGCTCAAAGTCACTAATCATCCAAGAGATGCAAATCAAAATGACAATTCAGTACCATCTCACACCTGTCAGAATGGCAATCATTAACAAATGACAAGTGCTGGCAAGGATGCGGAGGGAAAAGGAACCCTCATGCACTGCTGGTGGGAATGCAAACTGGTGCAGCCGCTGTGAAGAACAGTATGGAGTTTTCTCAAAAAACTAAAAATGGGCGCTAGCCGGTTTGGCTCAGTGGATAGGGTGTCGGCCTGCAGATTAAAGGGTTCCAGGTTCGATTCCGGCCAAGGGAATATGCCCAAGTTGCGGGCTCGATCCCCCCCAGTAGGGGATGTGCAGGAGGCAGCCAATCAATGATTCTCTCTCATCAATGATGTTTCTATCTCTCTATCTCTCTCCCTTCCTCTCTGAAAAATCAATAAGTAAAAAATAAAATAAATAAAAATGGAACTCCCATTTGACCCAGTGATCCCACTGCTAGAAATATATCCCAAGAAACTAGAAACACCAATCAGAAAGGATATATGCACCCCTATCTTCATAGCAGCATAATTTACCATAGCTAAAATTTGGAAATAGCCTAAGTGCCCATCAAAAGATGAGTGGATTAGAGACTTGTTGTACACACAATGGAATAGTACACTGATGTAAAAAGGAAGGAACTACTACCATTTGCAACAGCATGGATGGACCTGGAGAGCATTATACTAAGCGAAATAAGTCAGTCAGAGAAAGATATATATCACATGATCTCGCTCATTTGCGGAATATAATGAACAACATAAACTGATGAACAAAATCAGATCCAGAGACAGAGAAGCATCGATCACAACATCAAACCTCAGAGGGAAGGCAGAGGAGGGTGGGGATAAGGGGGGGAGATCAACCAAAGGACTTATATGCATGCATAATGCATATAAGCCTAACCAACGGACTCAGGCACCAGGGGGGTGAGGGCCCGAGTGGGGGCTGGGGATGGGGTAATGGGGAGAGATAAGGACACATATGTAATACCTTAATCAATAAAGAAAAAAGCGGGGGAGAAGAAATGGGTAAGTGGCAAACACAGATGAGGAAGCCCTTAACTTTAACTATGGAGGCCAAGAAAGCTTCCCATAGGTTATAATGTTACCTGAATCTTGGAACATGGAAGAAATAAGGCAAGTGGATAGCAGATGGAGGGGCATGTCAGAAAGAAACAAACAAGATGGGCAAAGGCATAAAGGCCAGAAAAAATATATATGACACATTAAGGAAACTAGCTCAGCACGACTGGCTGTCCTATCAGTCATAAAACTGGAAAACAGGCAGGACCATGGCAATCAAGACCAGGATCATGGATGCCTGCTACGGAAAATGGGCTCTGCTCAACAGGAGACAGAAGACAGTAAAGGTGAGTAACATGATGAATATATGCTTTAAAAAGATCAAACTGACCTTGAGGCTGCGTAGCTCAATTGGTTAGTGTGGTCCTGATTCGCCAAAGTGGGGGGCTCAATCCTGGTCAGGGGAGTCAACCAGTGAGTGCATGAATGGGTGGACCAGCAAATAGATGGTTCTTTTTCTTTCTCCTCTCTCTCTAAAACAATTTTTAAAAAGAAATATCAAACTGGTTTCAGTGTGAAGGATGCAACAGGGGATACAAGGCCAAAAATAGGCACATCAGTTAAGATTCTACAGCAGTAGTAAAAAATATAAGTGCCTAAATTAAGGCAGTAAAAAAGACAATAAAGAGCAGGTAATAGATTAAAGAGCTAGTTTTCAAAGCAGCATCTTAAAATTTAGTGATTGACAAGAAGTGGCAGGCAAGATTCAAGTAATCCAGGCCAGTGGTCGGCAAACTGCGGCTCCTGAGCCACATGCGGCTCTTTAGCCCCTTGAATGTGGCTCTTCCACAAAATACCATGGCCTGGGCAAGTCTAATTTGAAGAAGTGGCGTTAGAAGAAGTTTAAGTTTTAAAAATTTGGCTCTCAAAAGAAATTTCAATCGTACTGTTAATATTTGGCTCTGTTGACTAATGAGTTTGCCTACCACTGATCTAGGCTAACCCTCTTCTGGCTTATCCTACTGGGTAGAGATGGAGAAGCTGTTTTAGTTAGATAAATAATGAGTTCAGTTTTAGATAACTGAGTTTGTGAGGTCTATGAAGCGTAAGGTAAAGATGTCCAATATACCGGTACAGTTAAAAATTGGGCCCTAAAACTCAGAAGAGATTAGGGATTAGGGTTATTTGAGTGTAAACTGTAGTTGAAGGCCTGGGCCCAGTACTGGTTTTCCCAAGAAGAATATAAATAGAGAGAAGAGACTGAGAACAGAATCTTAGGGAACCCAAACAGTTAAGGGATAAAGAAAAACAATTCCAGAAGATTGAGAAGAGAACAGCACTGTAGAGGAGAGCCAAGATAAAGTGTTTGGAAATCCAGGGAAAAGAGAAATTCAAGAAAGAGAAAAAGTTACAATTTAAAATAAATTTTTTAAAGATTGAGGGAACTATATTTCTGTAAGTATTCTGTATTTGGGGTTTTCCAAGCCCTCTAAGATGTCCACACCAAATGACAGAGTAATTCCACATCTAAGAATCCTATTCTGAAGAAGTAATCAGAAATCCTGACAGGGTTTTATATACAGGATTATCTAAAATGGCAACAAAATGAAAATATTTTAAATATATAAGAGAGAAAGTTGAATTAATTATAGTATATCCATACAACAAATAATACAAACCATTTAAAAACTGAATTCATAGATTATTTTAAGTGATATGGAAAAATAGTCATGATACTGTTTGTTTTAAAAAAGGACACAACTGCCCAGCCCGTATGGCTCAGGGGCTGAGCATCAACCTATGAATCAGGAGGTCATGGTTTGATTCCCAGTCAGGGCACATGCCCAGGTTGCAGGCTCCATCCCCAGTAGAGGGGTGTGCAGGAGCAGCCAATCAGTGATTCTCTTTCATCATTGGTACTTTCATCTCTCTCTCTTCCTCCCTCTCTCTGAAATCAATAAAAATATTTTTTTTTAAAAAAGGACACAATCATGCATATTCAGTTAACTGTCTACTAATAAAAGTGAAACATGCAAATCGACCATACCTCCACTACACCCACAAGCCACACCCACCAGCCAATCAGGAGTGAGTATGCAAATTAACCCAGCCAAGATGGCGGCTGCCACAGAGCTGAAGAGAACAGGAGGCTTGGGTTGCCCCCGGTGATGGAGGAAGCCAAGCTTCCTGCCCAACCTGGCCAGCCCTTGCCTCCGCTCAAGGCTACAAAGTTTCAATTATAGAAGATAAATAAATCCCAGATACTTGCTTCCAGCCAGCCCTGGCCTCCGCTCAAGGAGATGCTAAAAAAGAAAGAAAGAAAAGGAAAAAAGGAGGGGCTGGGAGCTTGGGTTGCCAGGGGGTGATCAGGCCAGGATGGGACAGCAATAGTGGGTGATCAGGCTGGTGGGGGGCGGGGCCATTGGGGTAAGCAGACCAGCAGGGGGGCCAGTTGAGAGTGAGCAGGCCAGCAGGGGGGCAGTTGGGGATGAGCAGGCCAGTGGGAAGGGAAGGTGGGGACGAGCAGGCCAGCAGGGGGGACAATTGGGGGTGAGAAGGCTGGCACAGGGGGGCAGTTGGGGGTGATCAGGCTGGCGGGGGGGAGGATTTGGGGGCGAGCAGGCTGGCGGGGGGGGGGGATTTGGGGGCAAGCAGGCCGGCAGGCAGAGTGGTTAGGGGCAATCAGGCAGGCAGGTGAGCAGCTGGAGCCAGCAGTCCTGGATTTTGAGAGGGATGTCCAACTGCCGGTTTAGGCCCAATCCCTATAAACCAGCAGTAGGACATCCTTTGAGGGGTCCCAGATTGGAGAGTGTGTAGGCCAGGCTGAGGAACACCGCGCCACCCCACCCCGTGCATGAATTTCGTGCACCGGACCACTAGCGTAAAATAAATTTCATAGAGTAAAAAAAGAAAAAGGTATAAAATACAACAAAATGTTAGTGAAAGTTTACATAGGTAATGAAATTACTTGCGCTTTTTTCCCTCTTTAGACTTTTTTGCATGTACCAAATTTAATAATGTTCACATATCATTTTTTCTTTTTTAATATTAAGCTTTTTATTTTGAGATATCACACTGTGGTTTGAATTTGCAATTCCCAAATGGCTATGATATTGAACAGCTTTTCATAATGCTTATGTGTCATCTGTATATTCTCTTCAGTGAAATGTCTCTATGTCTTTTGCCATTTTCTAATTGTATTATTTAATTTTTTACTGTTGAGTTTTGGAGTTCTTTATATATTCTATATACTGGCCTTTTGTTGATTTCAGAGAGGAAGGGAGAAAGAGAGGGAGAGAGAAACATCAATAAGAGAGAATCATTGATTGGCTGCCTCCTGCACGCACCGCCCTACTGGAGATTGAACCTGCAACCCAGGCATGTGCCCTGACTGGGAATTGAACCATGATCTCCTGATTCATAGGTCCACACTCAATCACTGAGCCATGCCAGCTGGGCTTAATAATTTGATTCACAGATGTTTTCTCCTGGTCAGTAGTTTATCTTTTTATCCTTTTAGTATGGTCCTTAGCAGGGAAATAGCTTTTAGTTTTTATGAACTCAATTTATTAATTTATTAATTTCCTTTTATGCATCATGTTTTTGGTGTCAAGTCTGAGAACTCTTTGCCTACGTCTAGATTCCAAAAATTTTATCCTGTTGTTTTCCCTAAAATATTTATAGTTTTATATTTTGCACTTAAATAAGTCTGTGATCCATTTTGAGTTAATTTTTGTATAATGTGTAAAGTTTAGAGCAAAGTTCTTTTTTTTTCTTTGGCCTATGGAAGTCCAATTGTTCCAGCACTAGTATTTAAAAAAGCTGTCTTTCCTCTATTCAATTGTTGTTTTTTTCATTTTTGTCAAAAATCAGTTTGTCAACTGAGTAATGGGTATGGAGTGTCTTTTTTAGGTGATGAAATGTTCTGGAATTAGTAGTTGATGTACAATTTTGAGAATGTACTAAAAACCACTGAATTATATACTTTAAAATATTAAATTTTACAGTGTCATACGTCAATTGTATAAAATCCACTGAGGATATTCATGTAGGTCTCTATTCTGTTACTCTGGGGGTTCTCTATTACGTTGCATTGATCTATGTGTCTTTCTCTCCACCAATATCACAAAATTTTGATTATTGTAGTTATATGTTTTGAAATCTGATAGAGTGATTCTTCCCACTTTTTCTTATATTTAGGGATTCTAGTTCCTTTGTATTTCCACATATATGTTATAATAATCTTGCAAAAAATCTTACTGGAATTTTTATAGGAATTGTACTACACTTGTATGTCAATTTGGGAAGAACTGACATCTTTACTATATTAAGTCTTTCAATCCATGGAATACAGCATTTATTTGGATCACTGATTTCTTTAATCAGCATTTTATAGTTTTCAGCATACAAGTCCTATCCATGTTTTGTTAGATATATACTTAAGCATTACTTTTTGAGTGACTGTAAATAATATTGTATTTATTTCCAAGTGTTCAGTGCAATTGATTTTTTTTTTGTATATTTATCTTATATCATACAACCTTGCTAATACACTTTATTTCTAGGAGTTAATCTATTGATTCCTTTCCACATAGACAATCATGTCATCTGTAAATAGGGTAAAGATATTTCTTTCTTTCTGATCTATATGCCTTTTATTTGTCTTGCCTTAATGCACTAGCTAGAAATTCCAACACTATCTATATATCTAACTATCTATATAAAAGCCTAAGCAACCAAACAACTGAACAACCAGTCGACCAGTTGCTATGACGCGCACTGACCATGCAGGAGCTGCACCCTGGTGGTCGGTGTGCTCCCACAGTGGGAGTGCCGCTCAGCTGACCGACCTGTCCCAGCAGCCCACTAGCCCAGCAGCAGCCACTCACTCCCTCAGTAGTCCCACAGGTCCAACCTCTGGAGAATGGGCCAGGAACTGATGGACCAGCGCTGCCAACATGATCACAACATTGGTTATAAAGATAAAAATAACTTTCTGTTTTAAACTAATAACCTACATAACTTGGACAATTAGATTATTAAATACAGTAATGGCAAAGACTATGCCATACATTGCTTATACTCCTCCTGTGCCTTGCAATAGATAAAGATATTAATTTAAGTTACTATTTTACGTCATTACTATCCAGATTTTTAAAAGGAAAGGCCAAATTTTCAACTCTTTCTATATGAATTAGAATAGACATCAACATTTAATGATGAATATTTACAACCTATATAGAAACATAGTTTTTTCCCACTTCTCAAATATCCCATACAAATAATAAAAATGGGTTTCTTTTTCATATCTGGTAGGAGATGGCTAGATGAAAGTGGGAAAATGCCCCTTTCAAATTATAGCATCTAAAGACTTAAAATGGAATAATATTCATTTATCTAGTTTTTATAGATTCCTTCTAAAATCTTTCCATTGGCCACAATTATATTAACAGTCTTGGAGCATTTAAAATATTCTCTCTTCCGTGGCTACCACAAAGTCAGGTGGGGAAGACTCAAAATGAGCACTTGCCTCCATTCAGTCTAAATATAGATATGTATATCTATAATAGATATGAATATGGATATGGATATGGATAGAGATAGCTATAGCTATAGACATATAGATATATAGATATGTAGATATAAATATAGACATATAGATATACTACGTATACCAGTTAATAATGCGGATTTTTTTCAATAGATGGGAGTTACACATATGTTGACATATATGCAATTTGTTATGTATGCTATTTTGTTGTATTTACAGCAAGCTTCAAAACTTCATATGTTAAATTTGCTGAAGGTGTTAACATCATAGATATTTTTACACTTAAAAATGTCAAATTTCGCCCTAACCGGTTTGGCTCAGTGGATAGAGCATCAGCCTACGGATTGAAGGGTCCCAGGTTCGATTCTGGTCAAGGGCATGTACCTTAGTTGCAGGCATATCCCCAGTAGGGGGTGTGCAGGAGGCAGCTGATCAATGTTTCTCTCTCATCGATGTTTCTAATTCTTTATCCTTCTCCCTTCCTCTCTGTAAAAAATTAATAAAATAATTTTTTTAATGTCGAATTTCATTCCAAAAAAAGAGCATTTGCAGGAAGTTTTAATTCGTTACTTTATTTTGAAGAAAAAGTTATCGTATACTTTGGGAAACTTATGGTGAACATGCTCTATCTCAAGATACTTGTGAACGCTGGTTTAAACGCTTTAAAAGTGATGATTTCGATGTGAAAGACAAAGAACGTCCAGGTTAACCCAAAAAGATGGAAGACCAACAATTACAAGCATTATTGGGTGAAGATGCGTGTCAAACTCAAAAACAACTTGAAGATTAAACGTTGCTCAGCAAACAATTTCCAATCGTTTACAAGCAATGGGAAAGATTTTAAAGGAAGGAAAATGGGTGCCACATCAACTGAACGAAAGACAAATGAAAAACCGAAAAGTCATCAGTAAAATGTTGCTTCAATGGCATGAAAGAAAATCTTTTTTGAATCAAATTGTGACTGGCGATGAAAAGTGGATTTATTTAGAGAATCCCAAAAGCACAAAATCATGGGTTGATCCAGGTCAACCATCAACATCGACTGCAATGCCAAATCGCTTCAGAAAGAAGACAATGCTCTGTGTTTGGTGGAATAAGGAAGGTGTGGTGCATTATGAGCTTCTAAAACCAGGTGAAACTTAATACTGATTGCTATTGACAACAAATAATCAATTTGAATCAAGCTGTGATTGTGAAACCACCAGAATGTGTCAGAAGACACGGCAAAGTAATTTTGCTTCATGATGACACACTTCAAAACCAGTTAAAGACAAGTTAAAAGATATTGCCTGGGAAGTATTAACCCACGCGCTGTATTCACCAGACCTTGCTCCTTTTAGATGACCACTTGTTCCGATCGATGGCCCACGCACTTTCTGAGCAGCACTTCAAAATGTACGAAGGGAAGTGGAAAATTGGGTCTCTGAATGGTTTTCCTCAAAACAAGAAAAGTTCTATTGGGATGGTATCCACTAATTACCTGAAAGATGGGGGAAATGTGTAGCTAGTAATGGACGTTACTTTGAATAAAGCACTTTTGATATTTCTCTTAAAATTATCGTGTTTTCTTTGATTACAAAATCCGCCATTATTAACCAGTACACCTACTAGAGAGATACAGAAAGACAGAGATAGAGATAGATAGAGATAGAGATAGAGATAGAGATAGAGATAGAGATAGAGATAGAGATAAAAACTCTTGTTTTGTACAGCCAGGCTATAAAATAAAGAAAATGCATACAAAGTGAGGTCTTCCTTGCAAAACTCCTGATAGTCACTGCTTATTCCTGAAATCAGGCTAACCACCAGAAGCAATTAGTATCTGTCACCTCAAGTAGAATGGAAGTTATAAGTTCCCACCCCAGCTCCAATATTTGGTATGTATTTAGTTATAATCTTATTTCCTTTAGACCTAGACCCTTACTAACTTGCTAAATCAACAATGGGCCTACTGTTTTAGTTGTTAATCATCATACACACAAAAATAAGCTATTTTACTCTGCTGGTTTCATCTTCTAACTGGAACAACCAAAACCCAGAAGGTAAATTAAAAGAGGAAAGGGCCTCTCAGATCCTTACTAAAATCTTATTTCATATAAAAATCATTCGTGGAAGAAGGAATCCAAGATGGTGGTGTAGGTAAAAACCTAAACTGCTGCCTCGCATAACAATTTCAAAACTGCAACTAAAAGACAAAACGTCTATCACCCAGAACCACGGGAAAGCTGGCTGAGTGGAAGTTCTACAACTAGAAGGAAAGAGAAAAGAGCATTGAGACGTGCACAAGCGCTGAAAAGCTGAGGTACGGAGGCGCGGGATCTGGGCTGGCAGCAGGCATTGCTTTTTTCAACCCAAAGGGGAGACAAGCCCCCGATTACTCTGAAATACAGTTTCTGGGGAGACGCGGGGGACCCAAACTCCTACAGGGAGAAGCTGGATTGTCTGCCACCGGGTCGGGATGGAAAGTGAGGGGGGCCTGCTTGCAGAGCTGCGCGCAAGAATAATTGTTTACTGCGCTGGGGCACAGGACGGGATGCAGTTGGAGACACAGAGCCGGCTAACTAGCAGCCATTGCTGTTTGCCACCCCCTAGCCTAGTGACGCCCTGAGACCCCGCCCCACACAACCTACAAACCCACTCAAGCTCCAAGCAGCAGTTTTAGCATAAGAAAGGCCTGCCCTATCCCAGCTTAACTTAACAAACTTGCAGACCGGATCAGACAGCTCCAAAACCTCCAAACCCCAAGCAAAGAGGAGAAAACTGTAGCTCTTGCTGTAGCTCCTGCTGGGTGGACTCAGACAATAGCTGACCTGCACCCCATTGGAGATCCAGAAGCCAGTATACCTAGTGGTCAGTGTGAGAAACCAGATTTCAACTCCTCACATCCATAAGTGACACATTCAAGAGGCAGACTCAGCAAGCACCAAAGCCCCACTGAAACAAGTCCTGCCCCATAAGCGTGTCTCCAGCACAGCAGTTCTTATAGACACAGCGAGTCCTCACAGCCGACTGGCCTGGAGGTCAATTCCTCCCAGAGTACCAACAGCAATTAAGGCTTAACTACACCAAGACTTTGCACTCAGCCCACAAAGGGGTGTACCAAGAGCGTCCACATCAGGTGATTGGGGAGGCTGAGCTACTGCCCCCTATAGGTCACCTACCACACAAAGCCACTCCATCAACACAGGGAAGCAGCCAAAATGCGGAAACAAAGAAACATGTCACGAATGAAAGAAACGGAGGAAAGCAAACTACTGGACGACATAGAGCTCAGAACCACATTTATAAGGTTACTCAAGAATCTTCTAAAAACCGCCGAGAAACTTGATGACACTTCTGAGGAGCTTAGTGAGACCTTCAAGGACCTTAATGAGAAGGCCAAAAAAATGGAAAAGGACCAGTCAGAAATGAAGCATATACTGTCTAAAATAAAGAATATACAGAAACTCAACTGTAGATCAACATACCCCAAGAATCAAACCAAAGATCTGAAATATGAGGAAACAAAAAACACCCAACCAGAAAAACAGAAAGAAAAAAGAATCCAAAACTATGAAGATATTATAAGGAGCCTCTGGGACAACTTCAAGCGTACCAACATCCGAATTTTTGGGGTGCCAGAAGAAGAGGGAGAGCAAAATACTGAAAACCTATTGGAAGAAATAATGACAGAAAACTTTCCCTACCTGGTGAAAGAAATAGACTTACAAGTCCAGGAAGCACACAGAACCCCAAACAAAAGGAATCCAAAGAGGACCACACCAAGACACATCATAATTAAAATGCCAAGGGCAAAAGACAAAGAGAGAATCTTGAAAGCAGCAAGAGAAAAACGGTTAGTTACCTACAAGGGAGTACCCATACGACTGTCAGCTGATTTCTCAGCAGAAACTATGCAGGCCAGAAGGGAGTGGCAAGAAATATTCAAAGTGATGAACAGCAAGAACCTACAACCAAGATTACTCTACCCAGCAAAGCTATCATTCAGAGTTGAAGGTCAGATAAAGAGCTTCACAGACAAGAAAAAGCTAAAGGAGTTCATCGCCACCAAACCAGGATTACATGAAATGCTGAAGGGTATTCTTTAAGAAGAGGAAGAAGAAGAAAAAGGTAAAGATAAAAATTATGAACAACAAAATGACATCAAATACATACCTACCAACAAGTGAATCTAAAAATCAAGTAAACAAAAAATCTGAGGAACAGAATGGACTGGTGAATATAATAGAATCAGGGACATAGAAAGGGAGTGGACTGACAATTCTCAGGGGGAAGCGGGTGTGAGTGGTGCGGGAAGAGATTGGACAAAAATCTTACTCCTATGGATGAAGACAGTGGCAGGGGGTAAGGGCATGGGGTAGGGTGGGGTGGGGAATCAGGTGGAGGGGAGCTATAGGGGGAAAACAAAAAGAGGAACACCTGTAATCTGAACAATAAGGATTTATTTAAAAAATAAAAATAAAAATCATTAGTAAGTTTTGTTTCCAGGCCACAGCATATTAAAAGAAAAAAAAGTAGAAAGGGGAGCCAGAAGAGAAAATAATCATTAGAGTTGCAGGAAGGGAAGAGGCAGAATTTTTTATAAAACAGAATTCAACAAAACATTTAATTCATTCAATTCATGGAAAGGAACCCTATACACTTTAGTACAAAAATAATGTTCATAATAATGAACTTAAGTCATGTAATAAATTTAAATTATACGCATACATTCTGTTTAAGAAAAAAGTATTTGGTACATTAAATTATACACACCCAGGACTAGGTTTTGTAGTCAAATAGATCTTTGGATTGAAACCCGTACTGGGCTGTGTGACCTTGGACAAGTTACTTACATTCTCCCAGACTCAGTTTCCTTATATGTAAAATGAAACTGATAAAACCTACCTAATTGGGTTGTTTTCTAGAACATAAGAACTCAATAATTACTAGTCATTTTTATTACTACTGCTACTACTATCACCATTATTCACTTTAGATTTCTATTCCAAGTAGTTTAAATGGAATCATATTTCTTTTGTATCTGGCTACTTTTATTCAACATAATCTTTTGGCAATTCAGTTCAAGTCTTGTGTTGTTCGGTTTTGTTTTGTCTCACCTGAGGACATGCTTATTGATTTTTAAAGAGGAGGAGCACGGGGGGGGGGGGGGGGGGGAGGGGAGGAAGGGAAGGGGAAGGAGGGGGAGGGAAACATCAATGTGAGAGAGAAATAGCAATCAGCTACCTCCCATACATGCCCAGACCAGGAATCAAACCTGCAACCTTTTGGTGTAAGGACTCGCTCCAACTAAGTAATGCCAGCCAGGCAACATTTTGAGTATTTTTTTTAATAACATTGATGTTTTCAAAAACACAATGAAGATTTAATTAGCGATTCAACAATCACTCCAAATTGAACAAGTATGAATTGAGGAATATTAGTGATTCTACTTGGAAATTAAAAACTCCTGCTATTCCATTTTAAAACGTCTAGATAAGATTAACTGAAATATTTTCAAAGCAATACAAATACAGCACAAAGGTTAAGGGTATTAGATTTGAGCCTAGTGCTCCTACCTACTATCTGTACATTTTTTATTAGTCACCTTAACTCCCTGTGCCTCAATTTTTTTCATTTGTTAAACAGAGATAAAAATACCTACCTACCTTTTTCAGTTGGTCTGTAAATAATATAAAGCTCTTATCAAGAGCTAGTGCTTAAGTGCTCAAAAATGTCAGATGTCTTCATTATTGTTGTTGTTAGGCAAGGCATTTTTAAAATTGTTGCCATTTATAATAACTTTCCTATGTAAACCAGAATTGTTTTGATAGTGTACAACCAAAACAAAACAATAACCTAGAGCTCCCTAGAGCTTATCAAAATGACTGACTTCCTTAAAAATTTAATAGACTTATAAAATAAGTTTATACTAAAATTGCACCTTTACAGTCTCACACTCCAGATAAAATTTTATTAGCAAACCCCCAAGACTAGGTCAAAGAGCTCAGGAAACAAATTTTGGCTATAAAATGTTATTTCAGAAACCAACTTAATCAGAAGTGGTCTTAGCTTCAATTTTTAGAATATCTAAGACAAATAACAATGCAAATTCATCCAAGCTCAAAATTGGCTGTTCCCAAGTAAACTTGTTTACAAGAATAAAAATATTTTTTAAACTGGTTTATTTGTGGGGAAAAAACGCAATGCATTTTTATCCCTCTCTGAATAACAAAATGAAAAAAATCTGTGAGGCTCAGAAAGGAGAAATGTTTTCAGAGACTAGAAATAGTTGGGGAGAAGACCATAATTAAAAGGGAAAAATAAAAACTAAAACTATTTTACCACAATGTGTTAAATTGTTAAAGTAAAATATATTATTTTCCATTACTCCATGCATAGCATGTATCTTATACTTCCCTAAAATCCAAGATCCATTCTTTTTGGAAAAGACAGAAATAGGAAATTAAAATTTTGAAAATAATAATGTAAGCAATAAATTGTTTCTCATAACATAAAGTATACGTAAGTCATGTTTTCCTGAAAGTTGAGATATTGTAGTATGAAGATACTTTGCAAAAGGTCCTCAGAAAAAAATAACCGTTAACAACAACAACAAAAAAAAAACATGGCCCTGGTTCATGTGGCTCAGCACTGCCCGCTCATGGAAGGTCTTGGGTTGAATTCCCTATCAAGGGCATGTACCTGCACCTCAGTTGCAGGTTCTCCAGCCCAGGTGGGGGCCTATAGGGAGGCAACCGATTGAAGTGTCTCTCTCACATCCATGTCTCTCTCTCCCTCTTTCTCTCTCGTCCCCTGCTCCCTACTTCCACTCTCTCTAGAAATGGGGGGGAGGGGGGGGAGGATATGGGAATATGGATGCTATGGGTGCAATTTATGGGTTCATGGGCTCATACAAAACTTTAGAAGGCCCACTCTGACTCTACGTAAAGAAGAGTCTGCATTCTGACTGTGGTTGTAAAAGTCAGAGCTCCTGAAGAAGGAAGCTTTAAAACCTAAGGTATTAATATTTCATGAGAAATATTTCAGGAAATAACTGAAGTTTTGTATTTTCCCCATAAATTGTTGGGGGGAGGGGTGTGAAGATCTAAAAATATCCCTTTAAGAGCTCAGAATAGGTCTTTAAAGAATTTTAGACTTTTTCCCCCAAAAACAAAAATTGACATATTTATTGTCATTATTCTATCACAGGCAACTTTTATTAACGCATTATTAGTTCCACTAGAATTGTTACGTGCCACCAAGCCAAAGTCAGTGTGGAAAATATATTAAATGACTCATTAGCAAAATAAGGCTTTCAACAGGATAATGAAAAACACAAAATAACTGATGAAAATTGGGTATAATATAAAAATGTGCAGATTCCTTTTAAATTTGAAACCCCCAATTCGTTAGGAAAACGCTTAAAGGAAATTCAGAGCACCATATCAATCAGGTCATTCATTCCTAATGGAACAGGGAGTGCAGCAAAATTAGAATGTGTTTTACACAATATTAACTAGGCATGCAAGATCTTAATTTTAAATGTTTGTTTGCCTGCCCCCCACCCAGCTAAGAACTGTGCATCATTTATTCCCATCTTTAAAATATTTGGTGGTGAAAACTAAACCCAAGTAAAAGGACATTGTCATTTTCTCTCCAGAAAAACTGTTCAAGTTAAGTATTAATCTAGGAAGACTCTGGTGCCTGATCTTTACCCAAAATGTTGGCTGTGTCTGTTGCGAGGAAACAACTGCTTTTATCCAAGTCACTAGAGGCCCGGTGCACGAAATTCGTGCACGGGGGTGTGTGTCCCTCAGCTCAGCTGCACCCTCTCCAATGTGGGACCCCTCGAGGGATGTCCGACTACCCGTTTAGGCCCGGTAGGCTAAACGGGCAGTCGGACATCCCTCTCACAATCTAGGACTGCTGGCTCCCAACTGTTCGCCTGCCTGCCTTCCTGATTGCCCCTAACTGCTTCTGCCTGCCAGCCTGATCACCCCCTAACCACTCCCCTGACAGCCTGATTGATGCCTTACTGCTCCCCTGCCAGCCTGGTCACCCCTAACTGCCCTCCCCTGCAGGCCTGGTCTCCCCCAACTGCTCTCCCCTGCAGGCCTGGGTCCCCCCCAACTGCCCTTCCCTGCAGGTCTAGTTGTCCCCAACTTCCCTCCTCTGCTGGCCTGGTCACCACTAACTGCCCTCCCCTGCAGGATTGATCACCCCCAACTGCCCTCCTTGCAGGCCTGGTTCCTCCTAACTGCCCTCCCCTGCTGGCCTGATCACCCACAACTGCCCTCCCTTGCAGGCCTGGTCCCTCCCAACTGCCCTCCCCTGCTGGCCATCTTGTGTCCACATGGGGCAGTCATCTTTGACCACATGGGGTCAGCCATCTTGTATGTTGGAGTGATGGTCACTTTGCATATTACTCTTTTATTAGATAGGATAGAGGCCTGATGCATGGGTGGGGGCCAGCTGGTTTGCCCTGAAGGGTGTCCCGGATCAGGGTGGGGGTTCCCTTGGGGCATGGGGCAGCCTGGGTGAGAGGCCTGTGGTGGTTTGCAGGCTGGCCCAAGCAGAGGCCCTGGTATCTGGGATTTATTTATCTTTTATCACTGAAACTGCAGCCATTTTTGTTGGGATTTATTTATCTTTTTTAATTGAAACTTTGTAGCCTTGAGTGGAGGCCTGGGCCGCCAGGGAAGGCAGAAAGCTTGGCTTCTTCCATTGCCGGGGAATCCCAAGCCTCCTGCTCTCTCCATGGCCACAGCCATCTTGGTTGGGTTAATTTGCATACTCGCTCCTGGTTGGCTGGTGGGTGTGGCAGAGGTATGGGCAATTTGCATATTACTCTTTTATTAGATAGGATAGGCAAACACAGCCAAGGCCTGGAAAGCCTAGCAGATTGAAAGTTCTTATGAATTCTTCCAAAGGATCCTCCTGTCATTTGAAAGACAAGTCACTAACAGTACTTGTCCTCAAGCAAGCTTAACATTAACAATAAATATCAACTACAAAAGATATCACAGAGCAAAACAAGATTAACTGCCACAGGACCCCAGACAATGAACATCAAACCTCAGAGGGAAGGTAGGGAAGGGTGGGGGTAAGAGGGAGAGATCAACCAAAGGACTTGTATGCATGCATATAAGCCTAACCAATGGACACAGACAACAGGGGGGTGAGGATATGAGGGGGGGGGGGGGGGAATAAAGGGGGTAATGGGGGAATAAGGACACATATGTAACACCTTAATCAATAAAAAAATTTAAAAAAAAAAAGACAATTAGGCCATCTGAGTTTACGGAGGGAATGCTCACCAGGGCCAGAATAAACTGAGAAAGCTCCCAAGGCTGAGAAGCACGCAGCAGGCAGGCAGGTATGGGTAGTGGCATTGAGAATGAGGAAGACTTATAGCTCTCGGGCCCTATACTTGTCCTCCAGCCCTCAGTCCTTAGTTTGCTGAAGAAAACTACTTTGGAAGATATAGACCTGACACCTGTTATCAGCATTCATCAATTCATCAATATGAATAAGGATGGAAAAGAAATGTAGCTGAATCCAGGTTCCTGACACTCCCAAATAATTAAGCAAGTAAGTTTCAAGACCTACACTGGATAAAACCAACCTCAATGACTCAGCTTAGGAAAAGCTGTAAATGGAAGCTCTGCTTAAACAAAACAACTACCTACTTTGATTTGCCTCCTGCATAAGTAAGGTAACAGCCCAAGATAAATTGTAAGAGAGATGACAGTCAAGTAGAAGGGGGGGAAAAAGCATACACGAAAAACAGCAGAACTACCAGAGCCAGGGTTCAAAAGCCGCCATGTTTCAAAAAAAAAAATCAATTTCTATGCTAAACACTTTTCCTCTGTTTTCACGTTTTTTTCAAATTCTGTATGCATCCAGAAATGAAACCACTTAAGTCCTGAAAAGTCTTACTTCTCTTTTCTGTTGTATATTCTGGAAAAGAGATGTTTCTCTTATTTCTGAATCAAAAGAAAGCAGAAACCTTAGCCAGAATAATTTACACTAGATATGTGAATTTACATATCAAACAATATTTTTAAAAGCAGAAACATCCTGAGGGCTTGCTCTTATAAGACTTTGGACCTGTCTTGTCCTAAAAGAGAGTTGCTCCCCTTCCAAGTACCATCTTTCTGTTTCTCAGCCTCCTGTGAAACTGTTCAACCAAAGAGCCACTCAAAGAAATTTTCAAAACACCAACTTTAATCATTTCTAGCCATTTCAACTCACCCCGGCTCTAGATTAAATTACTACAAGATTCTTTATTTGCAACGACTTTCCACTCCTCTTATCTTTGGTAATAATCTCCTATTTCTTCCCTATAGATATATCAAAACTTTTTCAAAATATCCCACATTCACACAGGATCTCTCAGATCAGAATCAGTTTGGTTTTATATTGAGTCCACAGCAATTCTCAGCACAGAAAAGTAGGCATCTGACTCCTAAGGGTGCAGTTTAAAACAAAAAGAATAATTGATATAATAAACCTTAGTTGATTTAAAAAAAAGATACCCATTGTCTTCATATTACAAACACCAAGAATAAAGCTCAACAATGAGAAAATGAGCAGAGCAAGCTCAGTTGATGCCAGACTTGCTATCCATGTCTGATGGTAACAGCACAGGTGCACTCAAATGCTTACTACATATCAGAGAGAAATGTTTTCTATTTTCCTCAGAAAATAGTTTAATTTAGGGAATCTTTAATTTAAAGATAAAATTTTTACTTAAAAAATAAAGCAACTCTAATTATTTCAAAATACTGCAAAAGGCAATAAGGAATAAGAAGGTTCTGTTTATCAAAAGAGGCAATAAAAGCACTGAAAATCCCTGATCAGCTACTAGAGCCACAGGTTGAGTAACAGCCAACTTCACCCACAGAAACGAACTGAGTGAATAAGAAAAATGTTGGGCCCTCACATGGTAACTCAGTTGGTTAGTGTCAGCCTGATATACCACGGTTGCTGGTTCGATCCCCAGTCAGGGCACATACAAGAATCAATCAATGAATGCATAAGTAAGTGGAATAATAAATTGATGTCTCTCTCTCTGTCTCTCTCTCTCTCTCTAAAAAATCAATTTAAAAAAACAAACACTACACCCACCAGTGTGGCTCAGTGGTTGAGCATCGACCCACGAACCAAGGGCACATGCCCAGGTTGTGGGCTCGATTCCCAGTGCAGGGTGTGCAATAAGCAGCTGATCAATGTTTCTCTTTCATTGATGTTTCTATCTCTCTATCCTTCTCCCCCTCTCTTCCTCTAAAAATCAGTAAAAACATTTTAAATAAAGACAAGTAAATATTAGTATTTAAAAAAGGAAAATGTTGGAATGTAGTATTTTGAGCTCCTAACCTAGTGCTCACATATTTGCCATGAAAGAGAAAACAAATAAAATGTTGGATTACCATCTTCTCCAAATCCTATCTAATAAAAGAGTAATATGCAAATTGGCTGTCATTCCAAAACATAAGATGGCTGCCCCCATGTGGACACAAGATGGCCGCCACAAGATGGACTGCAGGGGAGGGCAGTTGTAGGCAGTTAGGGGTGACTAGGCCAGCAGAGGAGGGCAGTTGGGGGTGACCAGGCCAGCAGAGAAGGGCAGTTGGGACAGACCAGGCCAGCAAGGGAGGGCAGTTGGGGGAGACCCAGGCCTGCAGGGGAGGATAGTTAGAGGCAACCAGACTAGCAGAGGAGGGCAGTTGGGTTGCGGGGTGGGGGGTGGCAATCTGGCCAACTGGGGAGCAGTTAGGCGATGATCAGGCTGGCAGGGGAGTTGTTAGGGGGTGCTCAGGCTGGCAGGCAGAAGTGGTAAGGGGCAATCAGGCAGAGGTAGGTGAGCAGTTGGGAGCCAGCAGTCCTGGATTGTGAGAGGGATGTCCAACCGCCCATTTAGGCCCGATCCCACAGGGAGGTTAGACATCCCTCAAGGGGTCCCTGATTAGAGAGGGTGCAGGGTGGGCTGAGGGACAACCCCCACCGCATGCACAAATTTTGTGCACCGGGCCTCTAGTTAGAAGATAAAGTAATGTGAAGTGGTGGGGAAGAGAAAAAAATAATAATAAACAGGTCCATTAATACTTTGACTAAAATCTGAAGGTCTAATTTCAAAGGGCATTATCTTTTTTAAAAAGAGATAAGCAGCTAATAATTTTACAGTAAGTAAAACCTGTTGTATTATAAGTGACATTTATTGAGCACTTAGTATGTATGAGGCATTATGCTAAGTGTTTTCCATGATTATCTGATTTAATCCTTACAAAGACAGCAACGAAGTAGCTATTGTTATTTTACAGAGGAGAAAATAGAGGTGTAGAACAGTTAAGAAACTTGCCCAAACTGCTAATAAAAGAAGAAGCTGAAACACCCATCCAGGTTTTCGGACCCTCAAGCCTAGACTCACCACTATTTCCTCAACAAGGCAAGCAGCAGTTCTAGGCATGGCAATGAACCTTCTTGACTATACACAGCATCCTGTATCCCCACACACTCATCTCTACCACTCCCACACCCCTGAACTCATGCTAAATTGTTCTTAGTCATATAGAACTTAGTCATTTAGAACTTATTACATAGCTAGATAAATGTTGACTTCAAAAAGGTGAAAAGGAAAGTAGCTTACAACTCTGAGCCACAACTGATGGGCCTCTTTTCCAAAGCCTCCCTGTGCATTCAGGCAAATTCTGCCTGTGTAGTATGTAGTGATTAAGAGCATGAGATTGCTTACGTTCAAATTCTGGCTCCATCACTAACTTAAAATGTGGCTTTGAGTAAGTTACTCTACCACTTACTACCTTTGTTTCCTCATCCATAAAACAGGGATATCCATAGTATTATAATAAAGATGAATCATGTAAAAAACGAAGAACAGTGCCTAGCACCTGGTAAATAATAAAGGTTGCTTGTGTTATTACTCTGCATGAAGGAATACTTAAGCTAGGAGCTTTGGGTGATATGACATAGCATGCCCTCTCTTCCCAAGCTTGCAATCTAAGACATGTACATAAATAACCACAAACCAATCTGTAAAAAGCACTACAGGTGTTAGCAAATAAATGCTTTAGATTTGCTAAGGAGAAAGTACTTGTAGCTAAAGAAATCAGGGAATATCTCAGAAGAGGTGACAAAGCTAGACCTTAATATAAAGTACAGAATATAATCATAGGATAATTAAAAAAAAAAAAATTGGGTTCAAGTGAAGAATTATGGGAGTAGTAGTAAATAAACCTGAAAACGTAGGCAAGATTAGGGGTCAGGTGAACAAGAAACCTGAAGGTTCAAATAAAGAGTTTAAATAAATACTATAATCATATCATATTTTAAAATGTAAACTACTATTAATATTCCCCCCAAGTGGAATACATATAGACATGAGAGAACAGAAAATTCCCAATTGGAGAGAGGGAGTAAATAAAAAATAAAAAAAGAATAGCAAAGCAACTAAATTTGAGAAAAGCCATAGGCTTTTCCATTTATCTCTCCAGAGACTTACAAGAGCACTCACATGTCCTAGAGCCGTGGTCGGCAAACTGCGGCTCACGAGCCACATGCGGCTCTTTGGCCCCTTGAGTGTGGCTCTTCCACAAAATACCACGGCCTGGGTGAGTTTATTTTGAAGAAGTGGCATTAGAAAAAGTTTAAAAAATTTGGCTCTCAAAAGAAATTTCAGTCGTTGTACTGTTGATATTTGGCTCTGTTGACTAATGAGTTTGCCGACCACTGTCCTGGAGTAAATAAACTAACTTTATTTACTATTGTATTATTTTGTTTTGGTACTCTGACAGTTCCCAAGCTCACTTAATGATCCTTTTCCTCCTAAACATATTACAGTTCTACAGCGCTCATTCTGGGAAACTTTGATACTAAAATATCTTTAAAAAATGGGTTGTGATCTCACATGAGGGAGAGGAGTTATCTTTTAGCCCTGAACCATGTTTTTTGTTTGTTTGTTTGTTTTTTAAAAATATATTTTATTGATTTTTTACAGAGAGGAAGGGAGAGGTGAACCATGTTTCAGAAAGACTTTTCCAAGATCACAGCTACTCTGGAAATCTCCCTTATTATTTTTACCCTAAGTGGCAAATAAACCAACTACGGAAGTACAATGAGTATCATACTTTGTTTTCTACTTTGAGAACAAAAAAATTTAAGACTCTGACATTAATACAACTTGAATTAACTTCTAATTTCCTTTCCCAAAGTGGCCCAAGTGTTTCACAGATTATTTTCCTTTCCTAATTAAAAAAAAAAAGAAAAGAAAGAAAAAAGACTGGTAAGGCCTGTTTCTCCTTACTCTTTTTTTCCCCCAGTTTTTAAAATCTTTTTGTTTCCAATTTACCCTTCTCTCTTCTTCTGTCTACATGTGATTTTTCTGTTATTGGCCCACTTTTGTCCTATGTACGGTACCTCTGTCCTCCTTATTTCTCCCGCCATGCTGTTCAAATTGCAGTACCACCTTGAGCCTGTAGAATCTATTATGACCAGAGAACGTGTTCAACTGCTAATAAATGACACCAGGAAGCACATGTTGCAGTTCCCGCATTCTGACCCACAGGAGATACTGTCCATCCATCAAAGCATGCCTTCCCACTAAAGCACAGTGCTCTCAACTAGTCCCAACCTCGTGAAAGGGAAACTATGCACATTGTTCCCATTTGCATTCTTTAGAGCCTACTGGCTGAAATGTGAAATAGCAAGCACAATTTATAGGTTAGAAAAGAAATGCAGATGGTCTTGAAGGCTGGAGTGGTATCTGGTTGCACACCTAAAAGTTGCTGGTTTTTAAAAGTCAGAAGTTCTTCAGACATAAGATCGGCCCTTGCCAAAATATCAGTACCACAACCAGGAACCTCTGCACAATTAGCACACATAAGGGTGAATAACAAAAAAGAGGATACACTTTAAAACAACCTTGAAGTATTTACCTTCTAGGTCGCTTTCCTCCATACCGACTACCTAAATGTTTTCAGTAAATATTTCCTTGTGCTTTCTTCCTGGATTAGATTTCATCTAAATATGAGTAACCCATGATGGTTATTCATGATAATAAGGAAAGTCAAATTGGCTAGATGCTGTAAAAAGTCCTTTTTTAAAAATAATTACTCTTGCCCTAGCTTGTTTAGCTCAGTGGATAGAGTGTCAGCCTGCAGACTGAAGGGTCCCAGATTTAATTGCAGTCAAGGGCATATGCCTGGATTGCGGGCTTGATCCCAGGCGGGCGGCATGCAGGAGACAGCCAATCAATGATTCTCTCTCATCATTGATGTTTCTATCTATCTCTCCCTCTCCCTTACTCTCTGAAATCAATAAAAATATATTTTTAAAGTAATAATAATTACCTTCTGATTAGCTAAAAATATAGAATGCAGCAGCATGAAGAAAAAGATAAGAATTAATTTAATGATGACACATAACTAAGCTAATTAAGGTAGGTAAAAATATTGTTTACTTAGTAGCCATCAAATTCTATAAGAAAATAACTGTTGGTATAATTATGCAGTTTTGTATCTCATTAGGTGGAAAATTATGTATTACGCAACAATAGTTATTTGTTGAACCAGACATCTAAGCTACTATCATAAAGTTGTTTATACATCCCCTTAGAACAGTAAGTCATTTTTCCCTTTTAAAACTAAAATATGCACACAAAAGTCCCCCAAACAGCCTCTATATTGAAATTACAAATTATTTATTTGATCAGTTTCCCTAACCTACGAACTGAAGAGTCATTTTTGATTGAGCAAAAGGCATCACACCCTCCCCCACCCAGATGCCCTGAAACCACTCCAGAAAGCAAGGAAAAGGGAAGTTTGATAACTAAAAGGAAAATAGAAGACAGTAAATAGAACAATTCCTAACCTCAATTTACTTCTAATTTTTCCATCTCAATATTAAATCCATATCTACCCTGTAAATAAAGTCATATAAAAATAAAAATAAAGTGAAACTCAGTACCTCAGCCTGTACTTAGACTGTCTCCCTGATGCAATGAGGTTTAAACAAAATCAAAAAATTATACTGAAATCCATCTAACACTTACAAAACCAACTCCAAAATGCCTTCATAATCCTGCTAAATATATTAACCGTACTTGAGCCTGGCTTGAACATAACAAAGCTCAGCTTCTGTGTCACACCACATGGTCAGGCATAGTACTCTATACTACTATAATTTTGTAATATATTTTTATTGATTTCAGAGAGGGAGAGGAGAGAGAGATAAAAACATAAATGATGAGAATCATTGATGGGCTGCCTCCTGCACGCCCCCTACTGGGGATAGAGCCTGCAACACAGGCATGTGCCCTTGGCTGGAATCGAACCCAGGACCCTTCAGTCTGCAAGCCGATGCTCTATCCACTGAGCCAAAC
Organism: Corynorhinus townsendii; assembly: GCA_026230045.1. Lineage (NCBI taxonomy): Eukaryota > Metazoa > Chordata > Mammalia > Chiroptera > Vespertilionidae > Corynorhinus > Corynorhinus townsendii. The sequence goes on from JAPDVU010000008.1 coordinate 82,834,825, forward strand.
CAGCTGGGGCTATCTTTTTGTTAAGACAAGATTATGAGTCCCAATGACTATATTTTAATTATGATTCATTCAGACAAGCCGAGACATACTACTAAACAAAAAAGTGAACTGCTGACTTAGAGATCTTAATGATACAAAACAAATTCACGTCTGCCAGAAAATAGTGTTTCCCTCTTGGCATCAAAAGCACCACGCCTAGTCACTTTCAAAATAGACCGCTTAATAAGGGTGATGGAAGCAGACCTGACTTGGGGTGGTGAACACACAATACAATATACAGATGATATATTATAGCACTGTACCCTTGAAACCTCAATAATTTTATTAACCAATATCACCCCAATAAATTCAATATAAAAATTTTTAATTTCTTTTATTTTAAAAGAATATTCTCTTCCAACTATGTAAAAAATGATTAAGTAAATCAAGCACTTACTTTTTAAGACAAATAAATAAATAAATAAAAATAGACCACTTCACCCCACATTTTGTCATGAAAAAAAAAAGTTTAAAACTTTAGGGTCCAATCTAAGTATCTACCTAAACAAGGTAAATCAGTCAAACTAGCCAATACTGAGGATAATAAATAAAGGACAATAACATCTACAAATCAGCCATAAGAATTTATTCAATTAACTTCTTGGCTGCAAAAAAGGAAATTAATGCTCAAGAACAAACATAAGAGATGAAGACTGATGAGGAGTTAAATAGGTAATATTTGTATATGTTAAAATAAACTACCACAAGCTAATTCTGCACGCTTCAATGCTATTTTTCTAAATATATGTTTATTGATTTCAGAAAGGAAGGGAGAAGGAGAGAAAAATATCAATGATGAGAGAGAATCATTGACTGGTTGCCTCCTGCATGTCCCCTACTGGGGATTGAACCCATAACTCAGGCATGTGCCCTGACCAGGAATTGAAACATGACCTTCTGGTTCATAGGTTGATGCTCAACCACTGAGTCACACTGGCCGGGCATCAATACCCTTCTTACCCTCCAAGGCATGAAACAGAAGCAGTCTTCTATTCTAAAAGTTGGTTCGAGAGGATTTGTCAACATATATCCAAATATCTGCTTATCAGTAAATTGGATTACTGGTGAATCTTTGTTCACCCGCCAAGAGATGTGGGAGAATAAGAGCTGCATATGGCATCTCTCTTCTATGGCCTCCTAATTCCACATCAGTTTATAGTTATCCTTGTACTACAAGAGTATCGGTTTCAGAATGTAAGCTTCTTAAGCCCCCAGGAAAGCCATTCTAGTGAAACTGTTCCAGAGTTTCACTTTAGCTTCATTACAGTCTGAATAAGAGGCCCAGCCCATGACGGGTGAACGCTGCTCTCCTGGTTTCCACTCTGATCTATAAAGTGCAAGCCTACAACTGTCTGTAATCCATAATCCATTTTAATATTCTGCTAGGACCTTACAAAATGTGGGTTTCACCAAAGGCACAGGCACGAAGCTAAAATTGGGATCCTAAAATACTAATCCTGTGCGGAATGTGTTCTAATTCTCAAAAGAGTAGGGGGAAATGTCCCCTCTTTTTTTTTAAATAAGAAGAGCAGAGATGATGAGACCCAAGACATTCTGCTGGGCTTTTAACAGATTGTCTCAATCACTTTGGATAAATAGTGAGAAGTTATTCTCTTCAAGCAAATAATCTGTTGTTATCTATTTCCCAAAGTTTGCTACAGCTATCACTTCTAAAACTAATGCGATGTGTAAAAATGTATGATGCCCTAATAGGTTTGGCTCAGTGGATAGAGCTTTGGCCTGTGGATTAAAGGATCCTGGGTTGATTCTGGTCAAGGGCACATGCCTAGATTGCGGGTTCGATCAGCATGCAGGAGGCAGCTGATCAATGATTCTCTCTCATCATTGATGTTTCTATCTCTCCCTCTCCCTTCCTCTCTGAAATCAATAAAAATGTATTAAAATTAAAATAAATAATAAAAATGTATGAATTCAATTGAGGATTCTAAATTTCAAAGCTAGAAGATCCATCCGGTTTAAATGTTTTTTGAAAACAAGAGTTCAAATGTGTTCAGTGATTTGGCCAAGGTCACACGACCTGTGCTATTGTAAAGACAAGAACTAGGGTCGCCTGACTCCCAGTCTCATGTTCACTACAACCGCAGGAACGAGACAAGAGTAAGCCCTGCTATTCATCAGTGGTAAGTGCAGTGGGCACTTTTCCTATCCGTCTGTCTTTTAAAAGACACAATCCCTTTCTGTTCTGCACAGAGCACATGTGAGCTAAATCACTAGGCAACGTTCATTTCAACAAACATAACACAATACTGAGGCACAATGCCCATGTTAAATAAGCAGAAAATACGACCCAATAAAGACTTCATTTAACTATGAAGCTTCTTGAAGGCAGAAACTGATTCTTCTTGATCACTATATCCTTTAGAACAGTGGTTCCCGACCTGTTTTTGGCCATGCCCCACCTAAGCATTTCTAAAATCCTTTTGCCCCCGCCCCCATGACATATAATTCTTATTATTCAAAAAGTGAACTCCTGCCCTAACTGGTTTGGCTCAATGGATAAGAGCGTCGGCCTGCAGACTGAAGGGGCACAGGTTCGATTCTGGTCAAGGGCATGTACCTTGGTTGCGGGCACATCCCCAGTTCTCTCTCATTGATATTTGTAACTCTCTATCCCTCTCCCTTCCTCTTTGTAAAAAAATCAATAAAATATATATATATATATATATATTTTTTTTTTTTTAAGTGAGCTCCTATTCACGTGGAAGAAGCCTAAAAGGCCATTAACTTGGACTAAACAAGCTTCCAAAGAACACGGCATCCATGAAAGAGAAAAATAAAAGAACGAAAGGACAGTTGAAGTATGAGGAAGAAATCACTAAGAAATTGTTAAAAAAATAATATGAAGTGACATGAAAAATCAGCAAATAAAGTTTTAAAACATATAAAATGTCACAATATATATTTATAGTATACTGTACTAGTATATGAGGTCCCTCAATTCACTCTAAATAACTCACTCTCGAATTGCCCCCCTTAAAAATCAAATTGCCCTCCTATTGGGCATGTGCCTCACATTTGGAACCACTGCTTTAGAACATTACTGCTTATAAAGTTTCACCCATTGGCCAGAAGGATGAAGGCCACGGGTTTAATTCCCATTCAAGGGCACGTACCTGGGTTGCAAGTTTGATCCCCAGCCCTGATCAGGCAGTGTGTGAGAGACAACCAATCGATGTGTCTCTCTCACATCAATGTTTCTCTCTCTCTCTCTCTCTCTTTCTACCCCTCCTCCTTTCCTGCCCCCTCCCTCTTTCTCTTTCACTCTCTCTAAAAAAATCAATGGGAAATATATCTTCAGGTAAAAATTTTTTTAAAAAGAAAGTTTTGCTCATACACCCCCTAAAACAAAATTCAGAGGAGAAAAGCACTTCATGAATATTTTTAAGTTGACATCTAACATTTTTCATCAAAAGTGTAAATCATTGCAAAGGAAGTCAAATAAAAGCCAATTTAAAACTGATACCTAAAAACAACAAAATGATTATATCACTAATTTAAATGCATCCAACAAAATGCATTTACATACCTCAGTAATTTGATACCCAACATCCTCCATTTTAAAACTCTAAGAATATAGTAGTCCTGCCCTAACCAGTTTGGCTCAATGGATAGAGCGTCAGCCTATGGACTGAAGGGTCCTGGGTTCGATTCTGGTCAAGGGCACCTCGGTTGCAGGATTGATACCCAGCCATGGTTGGGATTCAAGTGGGAGGCAACCAATTGATGTGTCTCTCTCACATCAATGTTTCTCTCTGTGTGTCTCTTCCCCTTCCTTCCACTCTCTCTAAAAATCAATGGAAAAATATCTTCGAGTGAGGATTAACAACAACAACAACAAAAAGAATACAGTAGTCCTGTGGTTCAGATGGTTGAAGCATCATCCCATGCACCCGGGAGTGGTGGGTTTGATCCCTGGTCAGAGGCAACCTATCAATGTTTCTCTCACATCAATGTTTCTCTCTGTCATTTGTGCACACACTCTCTCTCCCCCCATCTCCCTCCCTCCCTTCTTGAAATCAGTTTAAAAAACAAAACAAAAATACTATAAGAATATAATCTTCATTTCCCTATGTGAAACATATTATTTCTCTTTTCTTTGAAATTACATTTCTATTTTTTCTTTCGGAGTATTTTAATACAGTATCTTTTCTCATACTTTAACAAAATATGTATATTATTTTTTATTTATTTAAAGTATTTCTTTTGGATTGAGTTCCTATTACTGTTATTTGTATTACTCAATTGATTAAAACAATGCAAATAGATTCCAAATTTTGATAACTAAACGTAAGTAATTTCCGGTTCTGCAGATGCAGTCTTAATAAGATGAACAAAATTTTAATAAAGGACAGTTTCACACCAGACACCAAAGTTTCAACAATCTCTTTGTTAGACCTCAAAGAGACATGTACAATGGTGAGATTCAAGGTGAGTGAAAGGCTTTTTCAACTGTAAAAAGATGCAGAACTAAAGAAAAGGGAGGAAAGGAAACAAACCATGATGCTGGTGTTGTCATCGGACAAGTCAGTTTCAGGGGGAAAAGTATAAATGAATGTTTAGAACCAGGAAATTGATTCTCTTAAAACTATCCAACCTATGTACCTTTATACATGTAACTGAAAATTTTTTTTTGGTCAAATCTTTATGTCTGTTTGGGATTAGGTGAGATAGATAATGAATGTAAAACAGTGTCAGGCAAACAGTAAGAGTCAGGTATGCTACTGCCATTAGGCATAGCTTATTATTTTATCCCACCTTTCATACATTTATTTAATAATGTTAAAGTCTTATTCATATATGATAGTATGATCTATTTTTAAAACATACATGTAGCTCAGTCTGCTAAAGAACAATAGTTTAGAACTGCTACTATCTTGTACCATTTCTATATTTACAACTACTTTTACAACACAAACATAGATTAATTTGAGAAAAACTGGAAGGCTTTTTATGCAAATCTAGAAAAAATTAGTACGTATTTGATTTGTGAAAATCATATTTTTGACACTTAAATGAAAACCCAGATTGATTTACCTTTTAAAAGTTATTAAAAAACACATTTAATTCTACAGATATATGGGCTATTAAAACTTCATTATGAGGCAGACTTTAGCTTCCAGTATCTATTTAAAAAGACCTGTGGCCCTGGCTGGTTTAGCTCAGTGGATAGAGCGTTGGCCTGCAGACTAAAGGGTCATGGGTTCGATTCCAGTCAAGGGCACATGCCTGGATTGCAGGCTTGATCCTCAGCAGAGGGCGTGCAGGAGGCAGCCGATCAATGTCTCTCTCTCTCTCTCTCTCCCTTTCCCTTCCTCTCTCTGAAATCAATAAAAACCTTTTTTCCATTATTTTTTTAAAGACCTGTGAGGTACATGTCCAAGACAGAATGGCAAAAACTTTAGGATATCGAATCTAGCAAGTCAGACCTGCTTTATTTAAAACACTTATTGATTTCTCTGTGTGCTAATAAATTTGTCTGGTATCTAAGAGACTTTGATCCCATCCTTATTTCATCCGCTTCTACTCCTACTCTGCCCACTAAGGTTACACGGCACTGAGCAGTTAGCAGGCTTTAGTTTGACAAAGTTTCTCCTTTCCCTCAATATATTTTGCCTCACTGGAACTCAAAATGCAAAATATACATATATATCCCCATCACAGGCAAACAGGCACTGCTCCAAACTACATCACAATTTGATACAGGAAATCTAAGGACAAAATTTTAAGATATAATCCGCACACTTTAAAATTCATCCTTCTAACATGTATAATTCAGTGGTTTTTAGTATATTCAGAAGGTTGTACAACCATCACCACTGTCTAATTTCAGAATATTTTCATCACCCAAATTCTATACTCATTAGCAATCACTCTCCATCCCTCTTCTCTCATGCCTTGTAGCTGCAGGCAACACTAATCTCCTTCCTGTCTCTCTAGCTTTGCCTACTCTGAACAGTTCAGACAGATGGGATCGTGCAGTACATGACTTTGGCTGGCCTCTCACTAAGCATGTTTTCCAGGTCTACCCGCATTGTTGCATTGCCAGCACTTCATTTCTCTTTATGGATAATTATATTCCACTGTATGGAAATACCACATTTTGTTTACCCATTCATCAGTTGATGGACATTTGGGTTGTATTTGCTTTTTGGTTATTATGAACAATGCTAATATGAACATATGTGTACATGTTTTTATGTGAACATATGTTGCCTACTTCTTGGGTATATACCTAGGAGGGGAATAGCTGGGCCACAACAACTCCACTAGTATGTTTATCTTTGGGGGAACTTCCAAACTGTTTTCTCAAGTGGCTGTACATTTTATATTCCCATCAGCAATGATTAAGGGTTCCAATTTGTAAAATAAATTTTATTTTCCAAAATCAAATCTTCCTTGACAAGCCTTTGCCTTCCTTTACAAAATGAATATGAGGCCCTGACCGGTTTGGCTCAGTGGGTATAGCGTTGGCCTGCGGACTGAGGGGTCTGGGTTCGATTCCGAACAAAGGGCATGTACCTTGGTTGCGGGCACATCCCCAGTGGGGGATGTGCAGGAGGGGGCTGATGGATGTTTCTCTCTCATCGATGTTTCTAATTCTATCCCTCTCCCTTCCTCTCTGTAAAAGGTCAATAAAATATATTTTTTTTAAATGAGTATGAGGAAAATAAACTTTTTTCCCCTACAACTCAGTGTGTGTTTCAACAACTAGCTTATTTTATGCAGACATGTTGTCTAGGGAGAACATAAGCATTAAAAGTGAATATAAACAGTATGGTGATTAAATATTGAGGCTATACTAGAATATTCACATTTAAATGAGTATCATGACTCATTTAATTACTTAAGGAAATTATACATTTGGAAAGTCCTCTTTTGAAATTACTTTTTTTTTTAAGTTAAACCTCTTATTGTATAGTATCAACTTCTACAAATGAAAACTAGATACTTTCTAACAGAAAACTAAATTTTGGAATTCTTTGAGTGCATGAGCATGTGTATACACATATGTATAGGCTTAATCTCCATACCTTTCCCAAAACAGGTTTTTCTTTTAATTATTTTTTATTTATTATCTAAAGTTTTACATAAGTCTCCTTTTCCCCTGCTTGACCCCCCCTTCTTCCCCCCACTCCCTCCTCCCCCCGCAGCCATTCGCACACCAGGCAAGTGTCTGTGTCCACTGGTTATGCTAATATGCATGCATACACTTCCTTTGGTTGCTCTATAACTCCCCCTCCTCCGCTGCCATTTGTCTCTAGATCTATTCTTATTCATCAGTTTATGTTGATCATTATATCCCACATATAAGTGAGATCATGTGATATTTATCTTTCTCTGACTGGCTTATTTCACTTAGCATAATGCTCTCCACTTCCATCCATGCTGTTGCAAATGATAAAAATTCCTTCTTTTTTATAGCGGCATAGTATTCCATTGTGTAGATGTACCACCATTTTTTAATCCACTCATCTGCTGATGGGCTCTTAGGCTGTAAATTGTGCCGCTATGAACATACAGGTGCAGATATCCCTTCTGGTCAGTGTTTCTGTTTTCTTGGGATATATTCCTAGAAGTGGGATACTGGGTCAAAGGGCAGTTCCATTTTTAACTTTTTGAGGAAACTCCATACTGTTCTCCACAGTGGCTGCACCAGTCTGCATTCCCACCAGCAGTGTAGGAGGGTTCCTTTTTCTCTACATCCTTGCCAGCACTTGTCCTTTGTTGATTTGTTCATGATAGCCATTCTGACATATGGTATCTCATTGTCGTTTTGATTTGCATCTCTTGGATGATTAGTGACTTTGAGCATATTTTCATATATCTCTCAGACTTCTGTATGTCCTCTTTTGAAAAGTGTCTATCTAGGTCCTTTGCCCATTTCTTGATTGGATCGTTTATTTTCTTCCCCTTTTGTTAAGTTGTATGAGTTCTCTGTAAATTTTGGAGATTAACCCTTATTGGAAATATCATTGGCAAATATGTTCTCCCATGCAGTGGGCTTTCTTGTTGTTTTGTTGATGGTTTCTTTTGCTGTGCAGAAGCTTTTTATTTTGATGTAGTCCCATTTGTTTATTTCTCCTTAGTCTCCAATGCCCTAGGAGCTTTGTCTGTAAAGATATTGCTACATCATATGTCTGCTATTTTGCTGCCTATTGGAGTCTTGTAGGATTTTATGGTTTCCCATCTTACATTTAAGTCTTTTAGCCATTTTGAGTTTGTTTTTCTGTATAGTATAAGTTGGTGATCTAGTTGCATTATTTTGCATGTATCTGACCAAATTTCCCAACACCATTTATTGAAGAGACTGTCTTAACTCCATTGTATACTCTTGCCTCCTTTGTCAAATATTAATAGAGCATAATGGCTTGGGTCGATTTCTGGGTTCTCTGTTCTGTTCCAGTGGTCTATATGTCTGTTCCTGTGCCAGTACCAGGCAGTTTTGAGAACTGTGGATTTGTAATATAGTTTGATTCTGGTATTGTGATCCCTCCAACTTTGTTCTTCTTTCTCAGGATTGCTGCAGCTATTCTGGGTCTTCTTTTATTCCAGGTGAATTCTTGCAGAGTCTGTTCTAGATCTTTGAAATATGCCGTTGATATTTTCATGGGGATTGCATTGAATCTGTAAATTGCTTTGGGTAGCATGGACATTTTAATGATATTGATTCTACCAATCCATGAACATGGTATGTTCTTCCATTTGTTTATGTCTTCCTCTATCTCTTTTTTTTCAGTGTCCTGTTGTTTTCCAAATACAGGTCTTCTTTGAAATTACATTCAAGGCCATTTCATAAAGGCAAATAAAATCCATCTTACAACATCATATAGCCACCATACTACCCAACTTGATCACCCACCAATTTGTTTCACAGACATAAGTCCAAATGATTCCTGGCCACTTCCACAAATCTAATCCAGAAAGAAGGAAAGAGACAGAGACAGAGAGAGAAAGAGAGGGGAAGGAAGAAAACAGAAGGGGAGGGAAGAAGAAGAAAGAACAATTTTTATACCACAACTCAGAATATTCTTCAAAATGGAGTTATAAAATGAATTTTATGTTGGCAGAAGCTGGAGAAAGGTACACAGTACTATTCTGCATTTTCCTGTGAATCTATAATTATTTCAAAATAAAAAGGTATAGACACTCTGGGGTGGCCAGCACAGGCACAGAGACCATGCCATCTTGAAGAACAGGACTGCTTGCGACTAGGACCCTAGCCTCACCACCACCCAATCTGGTCTCAGACACAAGCCAGGACCCTACAACCACTCAGGACAAAGACCTGCAGACCCACAGACACCAAGACTCCAGAAATCCTGGCCGCAGATTACTATGAGTCAGGGAGCCCATCCCCCTCCCCGCCCGCCCACTGAGGTGGCAAAGGACACACCAGACCCTGCTCCATGCAAGCAAGCTTCCTGCCAACACAGGCAGCTCTGTGACTTAACTTTGACTCTGAGCGCAGTGCGGGAGGTCTGTTTCCCGTGGTGCAAGAGTGGGCCTCCCACCGACACAGGGCAGCTGTGCAACCCTGCCCCCCAAGCAGACCAAGGACCCTGATTCTCCATGCTAGAGGTAGCACTGAGCACCAGTGAGTTGACTCTCGGCATGCACATGTGGGGACTCTGTTTCTCATCCTGTGCGCTCAGGATCCCTGATTCTCAGTGAACACATACTGAGCGCCTGTGACTGCAATTCTCGGCACATGCACACACAGGGACCCTGATTCATGGCGCAAGGCCTTACCAAGTGACAGAGACTCCAATACTCAACTCTTGGCATGTACACATGGGGTCTCTGACTCCTGGCGTCAGTCCACGGGTACATTTTTTCAGCATGGCGCATGAGAGATGCCTGATTCTAGGTGCGTGCACGAGGCCGCACTGAGCACTGGTGGCTCTGATTCTTGGGGTGCATGGCTCCCACCGACCCACAGCAGCCACACGTCTCGGTGTTGGAACTCTTCAGTGACACTGCACATGGCTCAGGCCCCCGCAACTCGGCATTTGGACCTTCTGGTGATAGTTAGAATGGGGAGACAGCAAAACAATCTCCAGAGAAAGAAAAAGAGGAATTGCCAAGAAAGGAAATAAGTGAAATTGAGGCATGCAATATGACAGAAAAAGATTTCAGAGTAATGGTCATACAGTTCATAAACCAGATGGATGAGAAAATCAACAACCTATGCAAAAATCAGGAAGAAATCGAAAGTGATATAGCTACAATCAAAAACGCTATGGAAGGTTTCAACAGCAGAAAAGAAGAAGCAGAGGACTGAATTAGTGAGGTAGAAGATAAGGTAGAGAAACAAGCCCAATCTGAACACCAACTGGAGAAAAGAAATTAAAAAGCAGGAGAAGAGCCTAAGGGAGCTTTGGTACAACACAAAATGAAGTAACATGTATAACAGAGGTGCCAGAAGGACAAGAAGAAAAGCAAGGATTAGATAATCTATTTGAAGAAATAATGACAGAAAACTTCCCTGATATAGGGAAGAAAAAAGTTGCACAAGAGAGTCCCAAGCAAGATGAATCCCAAAAGACCCACACCAAGACACGTCATAATTACAAAACAAAGAGAAACCAAGATGGCGGCAAAGATAAGCACCTAAACTGCTGCCTCACACAACAATTTCAAAACTACAACTAAAAGACAGAATTTCTGGACACCGTCCAGAACCATAGGAAAGCTGGCTGAGTGGAAATTCTACAACTAGAAGGAAAGAAAAAAGCTCAGGGAGAATTGGAGGAACTGCAAAGGGTTGAGGTACCACAACGGGTCTTTGTGAGAGCAAAAAGGAAGGGCGGGTGAGAGCCTGGCTGACTTTCTCTGGCAGGAGAGGGAAGGAAGCTCCCGACTGCGCTGAATCCCAGTTCTGGGTGAAACCCCGTGGACCCAGGCTCATACAGGGGGCATCTGGACTGTCAGGTACAGAGAAAGGCACTCGAAGACTCAGAGACCCGGGGGTGCCCCGGCAGGCAGGGTTCAGGAGGCGCACGCGCGAATGTGCGCAAAGACTGCAGAGGTTGCCACAGGCTTTCACTAGCAGAAGGGAGTCGGAAGGTCCTGACTGCACTGAACCCCAGTTCTGACTGCACTGAACCCCAGTTCCAGGCAAGTCCCTGGGAACCCACACTCTTGCGGGGGGAATCTGGACTCTCGGGCGGAGGATCGGGAGCCAGGGAAGGCAGAGGTCTCGGGCGCCAGGGAAGGCAGGACTGACGGGAAGCCAAGACTGTCTGCTCCACCCTGAGACTCCACCCCATCCAAGCTGAGCACAGAGGCTTTTGCAATTTGGCAAGTCTAATCCTATAAGGCTGTCTCCAGCACCGAACTTCTCCCAGCGTAGACACAGCTGATCCTCACAGCCAACTGGCCTGGAGGTCAATTCCTCCCAGTGATACCAACAACAATCAAGACATAACTACAACAAGGCTGTACACACAGTCCACAAAGGGGTGCACCAAGAGTGTCCACCTCAGGTTAACTGGGGAGGCCGAACCACTGGGCCATATAGGAAAACTAGCACACAAAGCTACCCTACCAACTCAGGGAAGCAGAGAAAATGTGGAGACAAAGAAACAGATCACAAACGAAAGAAATGGAGGAAAACAAATGACTGGATATAGAATTCAAAACCACGGTTATAAGGCTTTTCAATAATATCCTAGAAAAGGTCGATAAATACAACAAGATCCTCGAAGATATGAAAAAGGACCAACTGGAAGTTAAACATACACTGACTGAAATAAAAAATATTATACAGAAACCCAACAACAGACTAGAGGAATGCAAGAATCAAGTCAAAGAATTGAAATACAAAGAAGCAAAAAATTGCCGAAACCGGTTTGGCTCAGTGGATAGAGCGTCAGCCTGCGGACTGAAAGGTCCCAGGTTCGATTCCGGTCAAGGGCATGTACCTGGGTTGTGGGCACATCCCCAGTAGGGGGCATGCAGGAGGCAGCTGATCAATGTTTCTTTCTCATCGATGTTTCTAACTATCTCTCTCCCTTCCTCTCTGTAAAAAATCAATAAAATATATTAAAAAAAAAAAGAAAGAAAGAAAGCAAAAAACACTCAACCGGAAAAGCAAAAAGAAAAGAAAATCCAAAAAGTTGAAGATAGTGTAAGAAGCCTCTGGGACAACTTCAAGCGTACCAACATCCGAATTATGGGGGTGCCAGAGAAGAGAGAGAGCAAGATACTGAAAACCTATTTGAAGAAACAATGACTGAAAACTTCCCCCACCTGGTGAAAGAAATAGACTTAAAAGTCCAGGAAGCGCACAGAACCCCAAACAAAAGGAACCCAAAGAGGACCACACCAAGACACATCATAATTAAAATGCCACGAGCAAAAGACAAAGAGAGAATATTAAAAGCAGCAAGACAAAAACAGTTAATTACCTACAAGGGAGCACCCATACGACTGTCAGCTGATTTCTCAACAGAAACTATGCAGGCCAGACGGGAGTGGCAAGAAATCTACAAAGTGATGAATAGCAAGATTCATAGTAATAGTAATAGTATAGTAATAGTAATAGTAATCTACAACCAAGATACTCTACCCAGCAAAGCTATCATTCAGAATTGAAGGGCAGATAAAGAGCTTCACAGATAAGAAAAAGCTAAAGGAGTTCATCACCACCAAACCAGAATAATATGAAATGCTGAAAGGTATTCTTTAAGAAGAGGAAGAAGAAAAAAGTAAAGATAAAAATTATAAACAACAAATACATATCTATCAAGTGAACCTAAAAATCAAGTGAATTAAAAACCTGAGGAACAGAATAAACTGGTGAATATAATAGAATCAGGGGCATAGAAAGGGAGTGGACTGACAATTCTCAGGGGGAAAGGGGTATGGGGGATGGGGTGCAGGAAGAGACTGGACAAAAATCGTACACCTATGGATGAGGACGGTGGCTGGGGGAGGTAAGGGCAGAGGGTGGGGTGGGAACTGTTTGGAGGGGGGATATAGGGGATAAAGGAGAAACAATTGTAATAATCTAAATAAAGATTTATTAAATTTTTAAAAAAAGGCTGTTGAGGGTGCACTGTGTACTAGATACTGATGACCAGGGATGACTAAAACAGTCCTACTTTCAAAGCCAGTCTGTTGGGAAAATACACACAAAAAGTAACATACTACAAAATGGTAAGTGCTATTACAGAGGTATGTAAAAGATGCTTTGAGACTAACAGCAGCAGGTAAATATTTATGAAATACTTAGTATGTACAGCCCATAGTCAAAACATTTTTCCTATTATTAATTCACTTAACCCTCACACTAAAACCAGTATTATCCATTTTTGACAGATTAGAAAATGGAGGCACAGATAGGTTAAACAGTTTTATCCCATGTCTACAGCTATGGTATTAACCAAGGCAGTCTAGCTCCTAACTCAGGGATTTTAACTACATACTATATTGCCTCTTAAGGAATTAATGTTGCCTAGAAAGATGATTAAGGCTAAAGAGAGGAAGAGAGTAGATAATATATTTGGACCACAACTGAAATACGAACAGGAATTCACCAGACAGACAAGGCATTTGGGGTGAAGAGCTGGGTGTTAATTTGCAGAGAGTGACTGAGGAGGCAGCACTCTGAACAAAAAATTGCAGGAGCAGCATTAACAAGAAAGGGACAAAGACATGAGTGCACCGTGCAATCAGAGAATAGTCAGTAGTCTAACCCACTTACAAGATGAGGCCATGAAGAGAAGGCTGTGCTGCTATGGGCCTTGCAGGCTTTATATTTTAGGTACCAGGACACATCAGAGGCATTTACCGCTGAGTGATCTGAGCAGACCTGCCTTCCATAAAGACAAATCTGGATGAAAGGTGAAAGGTGGCCCCAAGGCCAGGAGATCAATTAGGAAGTTTTACAATAATTCTGTCAAGAAATTATGAGGAATGTGATGCAAACAGATGCTTATGAAGTAAAATCAACAGTATTTAGTGACAAATTGCATGTGCAGGGTAAAGAAGAGAAAACAGACCAGAAAAGCTAATTGTGAGGCTCTTGTTCTAGGCCAGTGGTCAGCAAACCCATTAGTCAACAGAGCCAAATATCAACAGTACGATTGAAATTTCTTTTGAGAGCCAAATTTTTTAAACTTAAACTTCTTCTACCGCCACTTCTTCAAAATAGACTCGCCCAGGCTGTGGTATTTTGTGGAAGAGCCACACTCAAGGGGCCAAAGAGCCGCATGTGGCTCAAGAGCCACAGTTTGCCGACCATGGTTCTAGGCGAAGCAGGGCAAAAGGAGGATCAATTTTAAGAGAAATAATAACAATATCCCTATATTTACTGAGCTATTATTATAAAACCGCACTATGCCAAAAACTTTTACAAGATCTAGTTTAATATTAATAAGGTAAGTTCTATTATCACCCTTTCAAGAATGGAGAAATTGAGGCTTAAAGAAAATAAGCAATTTATTTAAGGCCACAGTCACTAGGCATTGAGGCAACAGAAACAGCCCTCAGACAGAAGTCTGCAAATGTAATCTCTGACAGACAGCTGAGCATCTTGGTGTAGACTTCAGGAAAGCTGGAAGACCTTGAGATACAGAGTTATAATACCAACACAACTATACTTTCAGTACTATTCCTAGTACTAGTATTCATTAAGTAGTTAATGTAAATGAGCCACTATTTAAATATTTTACATGCATTATTTCATCTAATCCACACAATCCTGAGGAAGGAACCACTATTCTCACTCTTTTTCGAGAGAAAGAGAGAGGGAGAGAGAGATAGAAGCATCAATGATGAGAATCATTAACCAGCTGCCTCCTATATGCCCCCTACTGGGGACCGAGCCCGCAACTCTGGCATGTGCCCAGACCAGGAATAGAACCGTGACGTCCTGGTTCATAGGTCAACACTCAACCACTGAGCCTCACCAGCCAGGCTATTTTCACTCTTACAGAGAAAGAAACAGAAAGATGACGTATCTCATTCAAATCTCTCAGACAGGAAATCCTATATAATAAAAGCATAATATGCAAATCAACCGAACAGCCAAACAGCGGAACAACCATCTGGACGACCATCCAGGACCACGCTATGACACCACGAGCACCAGGCCAGCCCTGGCAGGTGCAATGCAATTGGTCAGGGGCTCGGCCATCACCCCATGATCACCCCACAGAGGGAGGCCCAGGCCACTGGCTGGTGGGGCAATCATTTGGGGGGCTTCACGATCGCCCCAAAAGAGAGGCCCAGGTCATTAACTGGTGGGCTGCAGCGGGTTAGTGGAGCCTCCCTCTGCGAGGGAAGCCCGAGTCCCGGGTGCCAACAGCCAGAGGGAAGCCCGGGTCCTGGGTGCCAGAGGGAAGCCAGTGATGGCAGCCGGGGTAAGGAAGGCCTACTCTTGCATGAATTTCGTGCATTGGGCCTCTAGTCATAGCTAATAGAAGAGTAATATGCAAATTGACCATCACTCCAACACACAAGATGGCTCCCCTCGTGTGGTCAAAGATGGCTGCCCCCATGTGGACACATGGCCGCCACAAGATGGCCAGCAGGGGAGGGCAGTTGCGAGGGACCAGACCTGCAAGGAAGGACAGTTGGGGGTGATCAAGCCTTCAGGGGAGGGCAGTTAGGGGTGATCAGACTGGCAGAGGAGAGAAGTTGGGGGTGACTGGGCCTGCAGGGAAGGGCAGTTGCAGGGGAACCAGGCCTGCAGGGGAGAGCAGTTGGGGGGGGGGCCAGGCCTGCAGGGGAGGGCAGTTAGGGGCAAACAGGCTGGCAGGGGAACAGTTAGGCATCAATCAGGCTGTCAGGGGAGTGTAAGGGGGTGATCAGGCTCGCAGGCAGAAGCGGTTAGGGGCAAACATGGAAGGCAGGCAGGTGAACAGTTGGGAGCCAGCAATCCTGTTTGTGAGAGGGATGTCCGAATGTCTGTTTAGGTCCGATCCCGGTAGGATCGGGTCTAAATGGGCAGTCGGACATGCCTTGAGGGGTCCCAGATTGGAGAGGGTGCAGGCTGGACTGAGGGACAACCCCCCCCCCGTGCACGAATTTCGTGCACCAGGCCTCTAGTCTATATATATAAAAGGCTAATATGCAAAGTGTCCCCACAAGAGATTGACAAGGAGTTCTATCGCTTGCTATGATGTGCACTGACCACCAGGGGGCAGCGTGGAATGAAAGAATGCCCCCGACCAATAGCCAGCAGCCAGGGAAGGGAGACCCTGGCCAGCAGCCAGAAGGCCCAGATCGGCCCTAATCACCGGCCAGCCCTAGGGACCCTACCCATCCACGAATTTCATGCACTGGGCCTCTAGTCCTATATAATAAAGAGCTAATATGCAAATGGTCATCACGCAGTCATGCCATCATGCCGTCACACCGGGGCCAGGGGACCTGAGTCCAGGCCAGGAGACCTGAGGCCATGCCCCCTGCCCCAGTGCCAAGGCTAGGGGACTGTAGGCCAGGTCGGGGGACCAGGGGCTGCGCCGGGGGACCTGAGGCTGCAACCCCAGCCAATGTGGGGCTTGATGGGGGTGGGGCTAGCCGGGTCTGGGTCTTGAGTGATTTCAAGGCACACGCGGGTGGGTGGGGACTTAACTCTGGGTCTTGTGGCACGCCCCAGATACTGACAGGAGGAAGATTTGAGATTTCCATATACATTTTATAATTTTCTTTCATCTCTGACACTTCTACTATAGAGAAAGGTCAAACAGCAATATTAAAATATTTCCTCTATTTAATTCCCTTTTAATGTGCATGAATTTCATGCACCAGGCCACTAGTAATGAAATAAGATTCAAATGCAGATCTTTTTTATCTGGAGGAGGGAAGAAAAGAAAAAGGGGCTGAAGACAGGTTGGGAGAAAGAATTTCAGGGACTTAATTCAGAAGACTCTAGTCACAAAGAAAGCAGAGAAACAGAGTGGCAAAGGGCTTTAAGAAGTAGAGGTAGTATGTCAGTGAAGTAAGAGAAAAACAGAAGTCACTTCTGTTTGGAAAACTAAAAGAAAGGAGATTTTTAAAAAGAAGAGAGTAATTAGTGTCAAATTATACAAAGAGCTCAGATGGAACAAGAGTTTAAATTAGGTAACTAGGACAGATACAGGGTGGGGCAAAAGTGGGTTCACAGTTGCTCTTTTTGAAAATTATACAATAATTAATAAAGAACAATACAAAAATAAACTCTTTTATGTGCTGTAAACTTACTTTTGCCCCACCTGTATAAGATTAACATGGTGCAGGAAAGAATAGGAGGGAAAGAAGTAGAAAAGTCAGTGAACTTTTTCCTCTAGGTTTTGTGAATCACACACTGTCCCATATTTTTACTTCTTTTTTTAAACAACACTTTAAAGACATAAAAAACATTTTAGCTGGTTTATACGAAAACCAGGCCACAGATTTGAGCAGCTGGCAGTAGCTTCCCAACCCCTTCTTAGAGAATGGTGGTCCAGAGCACAGACTCTGAGCCAGACAGCTACTCACTATCGAGGTACCCTTGTGCAAGTCATTTAACTTCCCTATGTCTGATTTCCTTACCTGTAAAAGGGGGTAATAATAGCAGGTACCTTGTAGGTTGTTGAAAGAAATAAACACACAAGTAAAGCACTTACTACTTAGAGAAAAGCCATATCAATAAGGGGGATTTGTTAGAGGGTGGGCAGACTGAAGAGAGCCATCAGAGGAGATATATTACATGGAAAAGGAATCATTTTGTTTAAAGTCCCCAAAAAGAAATGGAGGAATGGGATCAAAACAGTGCAGGTGAAAGCAGAGAGAGACAGGCTCCATCCCACCTGCTGAGGAAAGTATAAACTGGTCTGGAGACCAGCCTGCCAACTTTTATCAAATTTCAAATGTGCACATCTTTTGAGCTTTTCACCTCTTCTGAAATGTGGCTGTGTATACATACCCAAGCAAGTATAAAGCTATGAATGCAGTGCTGGTAAAAATGGAAATAAAATAACGTAGAAGTCCATTAATGGGAGAAGGTAAATAAAGTCATGCACACCTATACAGTGGAATCCTACCGAACTGTTTAGAAGAAAGAGAGAAATATGCTAGAATGGAAGGATTTCTGTAATTTATTTTTTAATTAAACTTTTTTTATTTTGATATAATTGTAGAGTCATATGTAGTTGGAAGAAATAAAACAGAGAGATCCCATGTACTCTTTATCTTATTTCCCTCAATGGTGACATCTTATAAAACTAAAGTTCAATATCATGAATTAATTTTTAATATAAAAAATTGAACAGCTTGCAAATTTCCCTTTTGTGTATTTTAAGCATCCATACAGTTTGTACATGTACACAAGACATACATTTAATTGCTAGGAGTTGATACCGCTGGAAAGTGACAAAGGGTACTTAAGGAAGAAAATGGAGGCAGGCATTTACTTCTACTTTATGTTCAGTTACACTCATTTTTCTTACAAAATGCATATATTATTTTTAGGTTATAGAAGGTAAACAGGTAGAGGGGTTAAATTTTGAAATAAATAGAGGTGCCTATTCTTTCAATCAAGCGGATCTGATGTTCGGAGCAGAGGGGACGAAGGCTGAGGAAGATCACACTGAAAGCTTCCATCTCCTCCATTAAGGAGAAGGGAGACTGATGTATTCTGTCACAACCTACCACTCACTCCAGGCTCTGTTCTACACACTGGACAATCAAAAATTAACCAGACAGGTGTGATCTCTGACCTCAAGAAACCTGGGAAGGTGAACATTAACCAGAAATTACACAATTAAAATTATCATTACAGTACAGCACAGCAGTTTAGAACCTGACAGCCTGGGTTCAAATCTCAACACTGGTACCAAATGGCTGAGTGGCTTCGCTTCAGTTCCCTCATTTATAAAACAGGTTCCATTTATTAACCCACCTGTCTAACCCACAGGCTGCTCTGAGGACTGAAAAACATTTGTATGCCTAAATCACACAGAACAGTGCCTAGCACACAATAACCACTCAGATGTTTGCTGTTGCTGTTACTCTCATTACTATTAATTATTTCACAAGGAATCCAATCTATCTTCAGGCAAATGGAAAGTCAGCAAAAGCTTCTTTGGAGAAAGTGACATAGAGGTTAAGTCCCAAAGATGAATATTAATTAAACACCAAAAGAGAAAAACCGTCTGGCAGAGGGACGAACATAATCAAAGACATATGCTAAGAATAAGCTTGGCATATGAAGGATCTGCAAAAAGGCAAGTGAGGCTCTGAAAGGAGAGAGGAGGCTGGAAAACAGGGCATGTTAAACTTTAAGAATTTTATCTTTATCTGAATAATAAAAGGTATTACATCAGAAATAACATAAGGGATTTGTCAGTTGGGTGTGTTTTTTAAAATCACTTTCCTGGGGTTTGGGGTTTTCTGTAATGAAGGGAGATGAACCTGAGTTTATCAAAAATGGGTAAATATTTAGAAAGAAGTCATTCTGCTGACAGAGAAAATAAATCAACTATAGACAAGTAAGAAGACTACTAAAGAGAGTAACAAGCATAGGCAAGGGTAGAAGTCATGACTTAGTAAGAGAATCAATGATTCAAACATTTCCTCAGGCCCTAGAGCAGAACACAGAAGATGGACAGTATTGTTAATCCACAGCTGGAGACTGCATGGCACTGGGAGAGAAGAACGAAGGTGCAGGGGAACTGAGGACACTCCAACTCGTTGACAGTGACCAACTACATTGTCCACAGGGCATACATACAGTGATGCCAGGAAGGATGTCACAGACTTGAAGGCAGTGAAGATCTAAGGGGCTGGAAGCCTCAGTGAGGTCTGAGAATAACCTCAGCAAATGGCAAAACTGGCAAGACAGAAAACTGTTCAGAGAGCAAAATTTCCAAATGTATGATTTCAGAGGTAGAAGTCACACCGTAGGTAATGTGTTTTTAAGTATCTGGATTAAAACAGAGATGCCTTGCTAAAAACAAATCTTAACCTATTCATTTAGCCAAATAATGTTCAAGGACTTCCCTAACTTTCCTGACTAAAGTTCTTAGACAAATAGAGAAGAAAAATTTCTTAATTTGATTATTTGTCACAACTGGAGAGTAAGCATCATAGTAACAGTAAAAATTAAAGCACAGAACCAAAAACTGAAAGAAAGTATTTGCAAAGCATGTATCTAATGAAGGATTGGTGTCCAAAATATACAAGGAACTCTTAAAACTCAACAAGAAAACAAAAAGACCCAATTTAAAAATGGGCAAAAAATCTGAATGTCACCAAAGAAGCCGCACAGAGAGCAAATAAGCACATGAAAAGAAGCTCAACATCATGTCATTAGGGAATTGCAAATTAAAACAAGATACCACACTATATACCTACTACAAGAGCAAAAGTCCAAAATGCTGACAACAGCAAATGCTGACAAAAATGTGGAACAGGAACTCGCATTCATTGGCTGGTGGAAATGCAAAATAGCACAACCACTATGGAAGACAGTTTGACAATTTCTTATGAAACTAAACATACTCTTAACATATGATAGAGCACTTGTGCTTCTGAATTTACCCACATGAGTTGAAAATTTAGGTCTACACAAATATCTACACCAGGATGATTATAGTACCTTTATTCATGACTGTCTAAACTTGGAAGCAATCAAAATGTCCTTCAATAGGTGAGGGGATAAATAAACTGGGACACATCCAGGCTACAGTATATACAAAAAAAATGAGCCCTGGCCAGGTAGCTCAGTTGGTTAGAGCATCATCTCCATACACCAAGGCTATGCACATTCAAAACTAATGAATACATAAATAAGTGGAACAACAAATCAATGTTTCTCTTTCTCTCTCTAAAATCCAATAAATTAAAAAATAAAATAAAAATAAATAAAACTTATAAACTGTTTATTTTTCTTTTTAAAAAAAATGAGCTATCAAGCCACGAAAAGACAAGGAGGAACCTTAAATACATATTGCTAAGTGAAAGAAGTCAACCTGAAAAGGCAATATACTGTATATTTCCAACTATATGACATTCCGGAAAAGGTAAAATTATGGAGACAATAAAATGGTCCATATTTGCCCTAACTGGTTTGGCTCAGTGGCTAGAGCGTCGACCTGTGGACTCAAGGGTCCCAGGTTCAATTCCAGTCAAGGACATGTACCTTGGTTGCAGGCACATAACCAGTAGGGAGTGTGCAGAAGGCAGCTGATCGATGTTTCTCTCTCATCGATGTTTCTAACTCTCTATCCCTCTCCCTTCCTCTCTGTAAAAAATCAATAAAATATATTTTTTTAAATGGTCCATATTTGATAGGGTTTGGGTGAGGGAGGAGATTAATAGGTAGAGTATGGGAAGTTTCTAAGGCAGTGAAACTATTCTATGAGATCCTATAATGGTATACACATGACATTATGCATTTTTGCAAAACAATATAACTGTACAAGATAAAATGTGGACCCCAATGTGAACCATGGATTTAGTTAATAATTATGTATCAATATGCAAGATGCTATTATTCAGGGAAACTGGGGAGAGAGGTGTAAGTACATGAGAATAATCTATACATTCTGATAAATTTTTATATAAACCTAAAACTGCTCCAAAAAATAAAGTATGTTAATTTAAAACAAAAACTAAAGGCATCACTATTTGATGTCCTCTATTGGGGAGGAAATATAAAGATTAAAGTTGTAAACTCTTGCTTTTCCACTTACTGGTTGTATCACTATGGACAAAGTATAAACTTTGCTAAGTCTCAATTTCTTCCCTGATAAGTTGGGGATAAAAATCATTGTGGAGTTAAGAAGATTAAATGAGGTCAGACATGTAAAATACTAAGAAAAGTCACTAGAACAAATTCAGTATTCAATAAATATTCATCCCTGTGACTTAAAGGTCTGTAAGCCTATAAATCAACAAGACCTGGGGGCTTGTCAGAAATGCAAACTCAGAGAACCAACCACAGAATCTGCATTTTTATAAGACCCCCTAGGTAATTTCTGTGTATATAAAGTTGAGAAGCATTGTATCAGGTGGTATTATCGACAAAAGCTACTCTGTCACTAAAAAAGGAGCATAAATACTGGAAGAATCCAAATTATTATTTGCTGATGATTATAATCGTATGCTTTTAGAAAGAGACTGATCAATTGTAATAGTTAATGAAATTTTGAAACATACTCTAAAGTGACAGTAATTAAAACATGTAGAACAAGTACAAATAAATACCCTTTATTAAGAAGTATATGTTAACAAGACCATTTCAAATAAGTAGGTAAATTATAAAAACTATTAGGATAAATAGCTATCAATTTTTTTAAATCAGACCCTTATCTCACATTATAATGAAAATACATTGTAAGTGGATTAAAAACCAAAATATTAAAAACAAATTTACTAAGTACTAGAAGAAAATATAAAATATTTTTAATGTTTTGGTGAGGACCAATCTTTCTAAGCATACCATAAAAACCGAAGTCATATTGGAATGATAATTTTAAAGAAAAAACAAACCTCTTATATGACAATAGATATAACAAAAGTTAAAAACTAAGACAAATGATAAGTGGAGAAACAATACTTACACCATATGTAACAAAGGATTAACACAACATGATGCTTTTAAAGGTCTTCTACATGAATAAGAAGACAAAGTAGATTTATATACTCAAGATGCAAAGACTGAGTTCCAAAAGCTGTAGTTGAACAAAATAAAATAAATCCCCAAAATCTACCTGCAAAAATCTGCATGTGCACAAAAAAACGTATGGAAGAACATATACCAAACTGTTAAAAGACTTTCATTTTTTTCTTATAAACTTCTATATGAACTGAACTTTTCACAATGAACATGCTTTTTTCTTTACCTCTGTCTAATTATTTTAAAAATTTAATTAAATTTTACTGGGGTGACATTGGTCAGCATGAACATATAGGTTTCATGTGTGAATTTCTAAGTTATAAGATCTCTATATAGCACCATGTGCCCACCACCCAAAGTCAAGTCTTCTCCTGTCACCTCATATTAGGACCCCCTTCTCTCCCCACCCCCCAACAACCACCACACTGCTGTTTGTGTTCATAAGTTTCAGTTTTATATCCCACACAAGTGAAATCATATGGTTCTTAGCTTTTCCTGAATAACTTATTACACTTAGCATAATGTTCTCAACGTCCATCTATGTTGTTGTAAATGACGCTGTTTCATCCTTTCTTATGGCTGAGTAGTATTCCACTGTGTATATGGACCACATCTTCTTTATCCAGTCCTCTTTTGAGGGCACTTTGGCCGTTTCCAGGTCTTGGCCACCATGAATAGTGCTGCAGTGAACATAGGGGCACATATATATATCTTTTTGAATACATGATTTCGAGTTTTTCGGGTATATACCCAGGAGAGGGATTGCTGGGTCATATGGTAGCTCTATTCTTAATTTTTTGAGGAATCACCAGACAGCTTTCCATTGTGGCTGCACCAGTCTGCATTCCCACCAGCAGTGAATAAGGGTTCCCTTTTTTCCACAACCTCTCCAACACTTGTTGTTGCTTGTCTTGTTGATAATGGCCATTCTAACAGGTGAGAGGTGGTACCTCATTGTAGTTTTGATTTGCATTTCCCTAATTGCCAGTGAGGTGAAACATCTTTTCATGTATCTATTGGCTGTTTGTATGTCTTCTTGGAAGAGGTGTATTTTCAGGTCATCTGACCACTTTTTGATTGGATTGTTTGTTTTATATATTTTGAAAATTAAACCTTTGTCGGAGCTACTGTTTGCAAATATCATCTCCCATCTGGTTAGCTGCCTGTACATTTTGTTGTCCATTTCTTTTGCTGTGCAGAAGCTCTTTAAGTTTTATATAGTACCATTCATTTATTTTTGCCTTTACCTCCCTTGCCTTTGGGGTCAAGTCTATAAAATGTTCTCTACCACCATACGTTTGGTACCTATTTTCTTCTATTGTAACTTATAGTTTGCGGTCTTATGTCTTTGATCCATTTTGAATTACTTTTTGTACATGGAGACAAATTATTCTAGTTTCATTTGTTTGCATGTGGCTTTCCAGTTTTCCCAGCACCATTTATTGAAGAGACTATCTTTACTCCATTGTGTGTTTCTGGCTCCTTTGTCAAAAATTATCTTTCCATATACATGTGGTTTTACAGCTGGGCTCTCTATTCTGTTCCATTGATCTGTATGTCTGTTTCTCTGCCAATACCATGCTGTTTTGATTATCGTAGCTCTATAATATAATTTGAAGTCAGGTAGCATGATACCTCCAGCTTTTTTTTTTTTTTTTAGGATTGCTTTGGCTATTCTGGGTCTTTTATGGTTTCATACAGATCTGATGATTTCTCATTCTAGTTCTTTAAAAAATGACATTGGGATTTTGATGGGAATTGCATTAAATCTGTATATTGCTTTGGGTAATAAGCATTTGATAAAATAAAACATCCATTTATGATTAAAACACTCAATAAAATAGGAATAGAAGGAAAGTACCTCAACATAATAAAAGCCATATATGATAAACCCTCAGCCAGTACTATACTCAATGGTGAAAAACTGAAAGCTTTTCCCCTAAGATCAGGAACAAGACAAGGAGTCCACTCTCACCACTCTTATTCAACACTAGAGGCCCAATGCACGAAATTCACGCATGGGTAGAGACCCTAGGCCTGGCTGGTGATCAGGGCCGATCTGTGAGACGACCAGCGGGGCAATGGTGGGGGGGTGAGGGGGAGGCGGGATCCTGCTGGCACCTGCCTTGGCTGGCCTGGGGCCTGTGGGCTGAGGGCAGCTCCTGCGTTGAGCGTCTACCCCCTGGTGGTCAGTGCACATCATAGCGACCAGTCATTCCACCGGTCATGCCACTGTTTGGTCAATTTGCATATTAGGCTTTTATTATATAGGATAGTACTGGAAGTCCTAGCCAGAGCAATAAGGCAAGAGAAAAAAATAAAAAGCATCCAAATAGGTAAGGAAGAAATCAAACTTTCACTCTTTCCAGATGACATGATGCTGTATATAGAAAACCCTAAAGATGCCACCAAAAAACTACTAGAAACAATAAACAAATACAGTCAACTTGCAGGATACAAAATCTATGTGCAAAAATCCATTGCCTTTCTGTATACCAGCAACAAAACTTCAGAAAAAGAAAGAGAAAAAACAATTACTTTTGCAATAGCAACCAAAATAATAAAATACCTAGGAATAAACTTAACAAAGAATGTGAAAGA
This sequence comes from Corynorhinus townsendii, assembly GCA_026230045.1. Lineage (NCBI taxonomy): Eukaryota > Metazoa > Chordata > Mammalia > Chiroptera > Vespertilionidae > Corynorhinus > Corynorhinus townsendii. The sequence goes on from JAPDVU010000008.1 coordinate 82,860,077, forward strand.
CCTATATACTGAAAATTACAAAGCATTATTAAAAGATATTGAAAAAGACACAACAAAATGGAAAAATATCCCATGTTCATGGATTGGAAGAATCAACACAGTTAAAATTTTTTGAATGATAGTTTTACCTTAAATGGCTAATACTTTCAATAAGAATCATAAGCTTCATGGTTTTCCCAACAATTTCTTAACCTCAAAATCTTGACATTTGGAAAATATATCCTCCCATTATCAAAATTCTCCTAAGAATTCTTTAAGTAAAAGTATGTCAACTTTTGTCTTCCCCAAAAGGGCCACTACATTCAATTTCTAGTGATCCTCTGTTCAAAGGCAGTTCCAACCTTATTTCAAATGTAAAATGTCTAAACCAGACAAGAAATTTAACAAAACTATACAAAATATTGAAATGGAACCCACATGTACAAAATACACCTACCAGTAACAGACTGCAACTTTTGAAGAGTCACTGCGAAGTAATTCCACACTCACTGGTTTCAATTCTGAATCATTTCTGGGTCACTAAGCTGGGGAAAAAATTGTCACCACTGAATAAACACAAGCTTCAGCCCCCAAATCACTGAATGTGGAAAAAGTACATGCCCTCAAGAAGACTGCCAATGGAGGCTTTTTCCATAAAAGTGGTTGGGAAACACAGCAAAAACCTTGTATAGGGATCATGTTAATTCCCTCAACCCCTTTGGAAACTACTGAAAATAAATGACTTAAAAGTAAACAATGAGAAAAGATCTTTTTTAAATCTTATATATCGCAAGCACATAAAGTACTGAAGTTAGAAGATTAAATTATTTTGCTCTGGGTGAATTGGAAATTAGGTTTATTGTTTCTTATAATGCACATAGAAATTTTCAGCTGCTAAAATGAACTATATAGTTACTTGGAGGGTTTTTTATTACTTAAACTTAACAATATGTATTATATGTAGATTTACCTAATACTAATTTATCATTACTTCATTAGACCCAAATTTATTAGTGATAAGAACTGCCAGTTATTGGCATAAACACACCCTCCCCTTTCCTTAAAAGTGCAACTCAAACAACTTCTTTTTTTTAAAATATATTTTATTGATTTTTTACAGAGAGGAAGGGAGAGAGATAGAGAGTTGGAAACATCGATGAGAAAGAAACATCGATCAGCTGACTCTTGCACACCTCCCACTGGGGATGCGCCCACAACCAAGGCACGTGCCCTTGACCGGAATCGAGCCTGGGACCCTTCAGTCTGCAGGCTGACGCTCTATCCACTGAGCCAACCGGTTTCAGCTCAAACAACTTTAAGCTAAAATAATCAGTGCCTCCCTGACCGGTTTGGCTCAGTGGATAGAGCGTCAGCCTGCGGACTGAAGGGTCCCAGGCTCGATTCCTGTCAAGGGCATGTACCTTGGTTGCGGGCACATCCCCAGTAGGGGGTGTGCAGGAGGCAGCTGATCGATGTTTCTCTCTCATCGATGTTTCTAACTCTCTATCCCTCTCCCTTCCTCTCTATAAAAAAATCAATAAAATATAAAAATTAATTAATTAATTAATTTTAAAAAATAAAATAATCAGTGCCCAGAACTAAGATGGAAGCATAGGTAAATGCTGGTACTTGCTGCCTCCAAAACCACAACTAAAGTACAGAAGCATCACTCAGAACTGCCTGAAAGCTGGCTGAATGGAAGTCCTCCAGCTAGGAGAGTAAAGAAGCAGCACACGGAGATTGGTAGGGGGAGTGGAGGTGCAAACCGGTCTGGTACAGCACGCACATAGGCCATTTTTTTAATCCAGAGGGAGATCATCTCTGTGGAAGCCACCAGTGAGAAGCAAGGGGTCCCAGCCTCACACCAGATCCCCGCCCCCACCCCCGCCAAGACTCCCAGAGCTGGGAAGAGATGTCCCCATAACTTCACTTTGCGCTGTAAAAACTGGCAGGTATTGTGGCTGAGGGACAAGGAGGCTGCTGGAGACCCAGGTATTCCTCTTAAAGGGCCAGTGTACAAACTTATTTGGACTTGCTTCCTCTGAGCTCCAGCGCCAGGAGGCACTGGGGAACGCAGACACATACAGGAAGAACTGGATTGTCTGGCATTGGTGCAGGAACTCGGGGGCAGCTTCCTATCAGACAGAGGTGGCAGGGGTCACTGTTCTTATGCCAAGACCTCCCCTGTCCCAGGGCTGACTGGCAACTATATCTGAGTCCCCATCACCTTGGAACACACTGTTTGCTCTGCCCTGGTGATTCCCTGAGACCCCACCCACTCCTATCTACATCCCCACCCAAGTTGTTTGAAGCAGTTTTTCTATATGAATGGCCTGTCCTGACTTAAGACTTTAGATTTTGCTAAAATCTCTCAAGCAAGCTGCAGCTGGGTCAGCGTGCCCCAAACCTATCAATAAAAGGCACAAGACCCGGTACTATCACCAGCCTGCCTTGATTCACAGCTGGACCTCGCCTGCACACTTCTAAACCCAATACAATTAGGAGGAATCTGTTTCAGACCATATCAGATTACAAGTCTATACATCCACAAGGGACACACTCAAAGGACAGACTCAATGAACACCAAGCCCCAATGAAGCAAGTCCTGCTCCATAGGGGTGTCTCCTGCACAGCAGCTCTTCCACTGAAGCTGCAGCTGGTCCTCACAGTCAATTGGCCTGGAGGTCAATTCCTCCCAGTGACGCCAACAGCAATCAAATCTCGACTACAACAAGACTGTGCACAGTGCTCAACTCAGGTGACTGGGGAGGCTGAACCACTGAGCCCTATAGGACACCTACTACACAAAGCCACTCTACCAACTCATGGAGACATAGCAGCTCTACCCAACACATAGAAACAAACACAGGGAGGCAGCCAAAATGTGGAGACAAAGAAACATGTCACAAATGAAAGAAATGGAAGAAAGCAAACGACTGGATATAGAGCTCAAAACCATGGTTATTAGGTTACTTGAGAATCTTCTAGAAACCTCCAAGGGACTTAGTAGGACTTTCAAGAATCTTCATGAGAATGCCAAAAAAAATGGAAAAGAAGCATTCCGAAATTAAGCATACACTGACTGAAATAAAGAATAATATACAGGGATTCAGTAGTAGAGTAGATGATTCTGAGAATCAAATCAATGATTTCAAATATGAGGAAGCAAAAACACCCAACAAGAGCAAAAAGAAAAAAGAATCCAAAAATATTAAGAAGCCTCTGGGACAACTTCAAGCATACCAACATTCCCATTAAAGGGTGCCAGAAGGAGAAGAAAGAGAGCCAGATATTGAAAACCTATTTGAAGAAATAATAACAGAAAACTTCCCCTACCTGGTGAAAGAAATAGACTTATCAGTCCAGGAAACACAGAGACTCCCCAAACAAGAGGAACCAAAAGAGGCCCACACCAAGACACATCATAATTAAAATGCCAAGGGCAAAAGACAAAGAGAGAATCTTAAAAGCAGCAAGAGAAAAACAGTTAGTTACCTACAAGGGAATGCCCATACAACTGTCAGCTGATTTCTCAACAGAAACTATGCAGGCCCGAGGGAGTGGCAAGAAATATGCAAAGCCATGGATAGCAAGGACCTACAACCAAGATTACCCAGCAAAGCTATCATTTAGAATTGAAAGTCAGATAAAGAGCTTTACAGACAAGATAAAGTAGAGGGGAGCAATGGGGGGGGGGGGGGGGGCGGGACGGGGGGGAATTTGGACATCTGTAATACTTTCAACAACAAAGATTTTTTAAAATAATCAGGACCCATGTCTCAGAAGATGTAATCATAACTCAAATGAAATCATAAATTAATGAGGTAATTCCCCCACAAAGGAAAGAAGAGATTCATTACCTGATATCATATATGTAACAGGCACAGAATCTTGATTTCTATTCAGAACCACTAAGCATGGCAGCATCCTCGGCTCAACTGAAATTCAGCTGCCAGGATACTTGCAACTAAAACAAACTGTCGGACCTAGTTCCTGTTTTTCAAGAGGTAAACAATCTCTCTGGTCTGATTTACCAATAAAGATGTGAGTAAAAAGAAATTATCAGGTGAGCATACCAAGGTTTTAAGTTCCTAGTGAAATCCCTTGTCTTAAAAAAGAAAGACAAATCATATTAGTAATGTTAAAAATTGTCCACCACTCCACGAGTCATATTCAGAAAAAAAATTGCTCTTCAGGTAGACTAATTTTTTAATTTGCCAATTAGCATATCATTAACATCCAGGGAAATGGGCTTGTAAGTGTATGGCATTAAGAATTCACAGAGAGATTAGTCAAGAGTAAACAGGCTCAATATTAAGGTCAAAAATCCTTCAGTCTTTTTAATATTGGAATCATTCCTGTGTTGAGACTTAAGCTTATTCTCAAGTGTAATTTGCCAGTAACTACCAAGACATTTTTTAAAACAACTTAGAGTGCTTGTTTTATCCAATTTATAATATACTTCAAGAAAGAAACATCAAAAATCATATAATCTATAACTTTGTAATTATCTCAAATATATTTTAAATAAAAACAGCATACTATTTATTGCCTCCCACTCTTAACTCCTTTTTCCATATTCTTTGAGGTTTGCTGACTCTCAAGATTAGGTAATAAAGACTAGCTCACCATTCCTCCAATTCATCTACAAGGCATTTTACCTTCACTGGTAGTTTCCTATCTGCCCATAGCTCACATTTCTTTTCTACTGAGAAGCACTGCCACAAGTTAGGATTAACAATACAATTTAGCATGTTATCTTATCAGACTTTAGACTTTGTAATTATTGGCTGCTACTCAGATCTTGGTTTTTCAATTCTTAGACCTAAAGTAGTTCCTTCTGAAAAAGACACCTTAATAAAACAACTTCAATTTAAGTTCTTTCTACAAAAAAGGCAGAGTAATTAGTAACCAAATGGCTCATAAATTGAGTTCTCTTAAAACACTCAAAATATTACTTAAAGTTAAGTAATATATCTGAACTGCATTTAACTTTTAATTACTAAAAATACTGTGCTAGAAAATTTTTAGGAATCGATCCCATAGAAAATAATTTGTCTCTAGTGACCCTTACCCAACGTAAAAATGGAATGTGACTTGACTTCTTGCCCTGCTGATAAATCCCAAACTACTTTAGTACATTAAAAAAGGAAAGAACATGAAGACTAAATTTTGAATTTTAAAATGTGCTATTTAAAACAATAAAAAGGAAAAGCACTAAATAATACATCTCATTAATTAAGAAAATAAAGTTTCCTTTTATAGCAAATCAACCTATTAACTTGCAAATAATCCATGAAAACAAATTTTAAATCTATAATAGAAACTGAAATATGCCATAAGACAAAATATTCTATATAAAAGAGTTTAACAAAATTGATGTGTGACAACTATAGCTATTTTCACCCAAATCAAGCACCTTTCTTCAATATCCTCACATTTCTAAAAATCTTAGTCCCTGAACAAAGATTTTTTTATTCCAATCAATCTAAAAGAAACTATGTTTCCTTCCATGATCTCATGCCATCAAGTGACTAGAGCTAATTTTTCCTTCTAGTTAAACTTTCTGACTTGGTATTTATGTGTCTATGTGCTATGCATTTCACACTCAATGTTATTTGTAAACTCTTGAAACTTAATTATCTTCAGGGTTCTAATGCAAGCCTTTAGAAGTAAGTGCCCTCTGAACTGTAACTGTAACATTTCTTGCCTCCAGGGCTGGCCAGAGATCCGTTCCAATTCTAACTTTTCTGAACCAAAGACTGAGTTCTGCCTTTTAATCACGCAAGATTCACCACAGGACCCAAGCAAATCAATCATCTGAATCTCAACAAATCACTCACCTGAATCTCAACCATTAGACAGCTATAATGCAGACCATTCCCATCTTTAGAGAAGAGTAAATTATGTTAATTTCCTCCAATCCAGAAAAGTATCTCTTCAGATCTTTAAGCCTTGAAAAATAACTCTTTCACAGGATAAGTAAAATTTACCAAAGCAACATTCTCCCCAACCTGCATTTAAATATGCATTTTAAATATGACTTTAAACATACATGACTTTAATCATGCTGGAATGACATAACAGGACCTAAAACACAGGTCAAAACAAGTGCTACCTCCATTCTTGTTCTCTGATGGCAAGCAGGTTATTTTTGGACCAACATTATGAAGTAGTACTTTGTTGACTATGAACTTCATCCTCTGAATATTCCTTTCACATTCAACCTTGGTTCTTGCTTTCTGGCACAAAGCTCCAAAACCTCAATGGAATTCATAATGAAATGCTGGGTTACTTTAGTACAAAAGCTTTCTAATTGAGAAATCTCTTCAATAAAAGCATATAGAAACTTGCTGACTCATTTTATTGGTTCTCTTTTTCCAACAACTATTTGCTTTCTTTGGAGCAAATCCTCAAACACAAAAGTCAACCACCTAGCAAAACTCAAATACAGTCAGGTGTTTTGCAAGCACAGTAAATCTCAAGAGTAACTAATCAACTTAAGATAACATCTACTAAGAGGCTGCTAATTAGTGTGCTGCCTAAAAAATCTCTCAGTTAAGACTAGCTTTGAGAAAAAGAAATACAACTAAAAGGAAAGTAAACCCATTTTCCACCAACAGAAAACCTGCAAAATGAAGAATTACATACAACTAGTCCTACCACACAAAACCCCTCTATTCCAGGGTTATTTTCAGTGGTACTTAATTCCAGGGTGGAGACAAAGGGTCCCAAACAAACCCTCTGGAGTACTTTTCTACTTTAATCCTTCTAAAATCCACGGTTAGGCTTATTAAGGAAATTTCTGGAAGAGCTTGACAAAACAGTTGCTTTATCTTTTTTTAAATGAGTAATTATCTGAAAATTAGAAGCACTCTAATGTCAACTGAAAAGAAAGCAAGCATTTTATCACAACAGGACTGTCTTGCTTCATTAGTTCTGTTCCCCGGATAATAAATTTCTCTAATTTTAACTTCTCTTATACTCACAAGACCCTAAAGTTAGTTCCTGCATAAGAAAGACATGACAGAAAACCCTAAGAAAATGCTCTATTTCAGATAGAAGAACTTCTTATGTTTTACAGAGAAAGAGGGGCCGCACTAAAGAAAAAGAAAATGATTATTTAGCAAACTTGACTAAGTCATATCCAATGAACTGAGCTAGCACTGCATACCACAGAAAGGCAACATGTCTCACACCAGGTGAGAAATCAAGGTCGCTAAGCTGAAGTCTGCACATCACTATTAGGTAATATCTCTTCCAATATCTGCTTTGATGTCATCTGGGTGCCAAAACAATTTCTTTTTTTCTTCTTTAATAAGCACAAGTACATAATGTTTATCTGAAATTCCAATTTATTAAAAGTTTACCCCTCAATGGGACCCTTCCTCCTTAAAGACAATTTAAAAAACAAACAATTCAGGTGTCAGTGAAGTGAGAACACAGGATTCTTACTGTTAACCAGAAAAGACTGGCTTTAGGGTAAGAGGCAGAAGAAGGTGTTAGTGCCTGGGAGTATGAAATTGTAATGTCATTGCTAATTCCAAGCCTGTGGGAGAAGGGACAGTAAACCTATCAAAACAAACAAACAAACAAAAACCTATCCACCAGCCACTGGTGCAAATCCCCAAACTTCTTGAACAAAGAGGACAGGGGAGAGACAGGGACCACACCTTGATGTTTACTTAATATTAAGAGGCTTTAATACTAAAACTTTATTCTCAAGTTCCATAAATTGCAATCCCCTTGGTTGAATTCTTTTCCCTTAATTTAAATTGGTACAAAAAAACCTAGATGCTCAAAATTTCCAAATTCAACGTTGATAGGAAAAAATTAAATCCTGTTTTGCATTTTTATGAAAATCTTCCATAAAAGGGAAAGACTACAAAGTTTTGCCTAAATGAAGCTATTAGAGCTAGAGCCATTGTTGGAGGGGGCTTCTCCTCCCATCCCTCCTCCCCCCTCCCACTGACACTAACCACTGGAAGAGTCAGGTTCTCAGGGAATAGTCTGCAGCCAGAAAAGTCATGGGAGAAGGGGATGGACATGGACATGGAGGAGGGGGAAACCGCCACAGGAGCAGGCAGAGGATGTCCCCTCCCTCACCAGGTCACACTGATTGCTGTGATGAGCCTCCAACCCACTTCTCTGAAGGAAAGGGAATAGGCTGAGGGAGGAGATGAAGAAAAGGAAAGCACACTCATTATCATATACCAATAAACTAGAGGCCCGGTGCACGAAATTCATGCACAGGTAGAATCCCTAAGCCTGGTCGGCAATCAGGGCCAATCGGGGCCTTCCTTCCCCTGGCTGTTGGCTGCCAGCTGGGGCCTTCCTTCCTTCATTCCACACCACCCCCTAGTGGTTACCACATGTCATAGCAAGTGGTGGAACTCCTGGTAGGTCAAACTCCTGGTCATTTAACTCCCAAGGGGACAATTTGCCTATTAGCCTGTTATTATATAGGACTGTACTGTACTTGTGCCAAAGCAAAATGACAGAAATATTTTACAAGATGTTCTTTATACTATATCATTGCTGAAACAAGCAACTTTTAATAACTAGAAAAGTCAATTTTTAAAAAATTAAACATTTCAATTCTTCCTGTTTTTCTTCTGATTCCCTAAGAGCTTGTCTGGTATGTGGATGGGCTGGGCTCCAACACCCCTCTGGCCAGATCCATCAGAGTAAAGATTATATGCAAAAGTAGGACTCCAGTCTCTAAGTGAAGTGCCTTTGTTTGTTTGTTTGTTTGTGGGGGTGAGTGGGGTGGGAGTGGGGACAGAGCTAACACAAAGAAGGAAGGGTATTCAGAAATGGCTCCAAATATGTCCCTTTACTTTGCCAAGATCAACTCAAGAGAACACAACTGTTTCATGATGCTGGTCAATACAGAATTCTGTATGTACTCCTAATACCGGCACCTGAGAGCGAGAGGGAGGAAGAGACAGAGTATGGGCTTAAAGAAACAAGGCTGTATATAAATACAGACTTTTAAAAATCAACACCACCTCTCTAACTGGCCTGATTACACTTGATCCTTTTATATAATACAGTATCCCGCCCCTGGAGACCAGAGGGCTTGGCACTATTGTGGTGGCCAAAGTAGAAGGGACCTTAGAAAAAAAAGAAAGGAAAAGGAATTGGGTTCATACCCTTGGGCTCTTCCTGGAAAGTCTCAGGAAGGGGAGGTTATTTCACCCATATTTCTAGGCAGAGACCACCAGCCCAATAGTATGCTCTCCAACGAGCTGTGCCTGATGAAGGTCTATGGAGAGTCTTAGAAAAGCAGCACACGAAAGGGCTTCTGTCGTGAGTGGCACACATAGAGCAGCCTGATTGCTCTACACAAGGCATTGACATTGAAAGATTCAGAAGCATCATTTTTTGGTACTTGGGCAGCTGGAGATCATTGGCCCTGGTGCCCACAAAAAAAAAAAAAGGCTGCACAAAGATCGGCATTTCTGAACTCCCTGTGATGGCCTCCCTTCCACATTCTTCTCTATCTTCCTCCTCACCTTCCCTCCCACCTTTCCCTTACTCTCCTCTCAATTCCCTCAACCTCAGCTCCTCTCCCTTACTAGGGCCCTGCCTCTATTTCTTCTGTCTTTCGTCCCTAGACTGTCCGGTGGTCTCTGGCTCACTGCCACCACCGCCCCCCCCCCACCCCTTCATCTTCAGTAAGCCGATAGGAAACTTCTTGCATTCCCTACAGACATATGCAACAGAGCCACCAGCCACGGTTCCATCTTCACCATGCAGTTATCACATGGCTGCCTGGGCAGTTGTAAAGCTCAGCATTGGTATACACTTGCTTCATGTCAATAAGAAACTCCTGCACAGAGTGGTGCTCCCACAGGACATTTGTTCAGCATTGTCTGGAAGTCCATGGGGTAGGTGAACATCATAGTGGTTCTCAGCCCCATCTCAGGTCATAGGCTCCCTGAAGGGCCAGCTGAAAGTAAGGACCACTTCCCGAATTTGCAAGTCATCCTTGCACAGGGCCCATGCTAATCTTCTCTGTATCATTCCAATTTTATCCTTTTTTTTAAATATGTTTTTATTGGGTTTTGGCTAGAGAGGGAAGAGAGAGAGATGGATCGGCTACCTCCTACATGCCCCCCACTTGGGATTGAGCTCAAAATTGGGGCATGTGCACTGACCAAGAATCAAGCGGGCCATTTCTTGGTGCATGGGACGATGCTCAACCGCTGAACACCACCAGCCAGGCTGTATGGTTCCATTTTAGAACATGTGCTGCTGAAGTGAGCACCCACCACAATTTCTTGATGCCTTTTCTGCCACCTACCCTCCCTGTGTATTCTGCATTAAAAGACTGTGAGAAAAATGTTGTTTGTCTAGAGATACCAAGACTATAAAATGAGACCTTTAAAAGAGACACTTAGAATGCTAAAACTAAGTTACAGCATATCCTAGAAAAACTTGCCGGCAATTCACACCTCAAAATCATTTCTACTTTGCAGGCTGACTCTCAGAATGAATTAAATGTTCAATCAGCAAGTCAAATGAGTGTTTTCTAAGGGATAGCAAGTTTTAACAAAGAAGATTACAATGCTTCCCAAACTGGTATAATAAACTTAAGAATGTTTGAGGCTAGCCCTTCCAAATATACCTTAAATATATTATAAAGCTATAGTAATTAAAGCTGTACAGTAAAAGCAAGCAAAGATAGTACAATCAATGAATTAAAAGAATTCAAAAATGTGTCCAACTATCTAGAGAATTTGCAGATAAAGTAGCTTTCTAAAGCAAGAGGAAAAATGTGGATTATTCAATAAATTGTATTGGGTCAGCAAGTGCGACTGCTGGAGAAAAAAGATAGATTCAGTCATTCAATAAATGAAGGACCTAACCCGAGTTAAGTACTGTGGTAGACAATGAAAATAAGACAAGGAAAAAAATTACATATTCCATTGTCCCAAAGGAGCTTCCAGTCAAGTGGGAAAAGAAAGCCATCGATCACCACAAAAACAAATGTAAAATTACAACTTAAATAAATTCCACGACTGATCCCTTTCTCATATGGTTTAAACCAAAATGCATTCTACATGAAGCAAATATCTAAATTTAAAAACAAAACCATAAAAGTACTTGAAGAAAACATGGCTAAATGTTTTTATAAGATCAAAATGAAGAAGGAAAATGAGAAGCCATAAAGTAAAACAAAAATCTTACTATATAAAGATGTTTACTTTTTTTTAAATATACACACACAAAGTCAAAAGACAAACACAGAAATGTATCTGTAGTATTTTAAGGGGTAACTAACTTCCCTAATATTCAAAAAGCTGTTAATTATAATTTTTTTTAAAAAGTCCAATAGAAAAGTGGACAAAGGACACAGACAATTCCAAGACAAAACACAAACTGCCAACAAATTAAATGATACTCAGTTCACTAATAAGTAACTACAAACTAAAATGACCTTTTCTTTTCTATGTGGGATTGACTCCCTTAGAGATGCTGGTTGCCAGTGCTGAAGAGAACAGAAAAAAGTGGTCTTATACACTTTTGTGTGAATGAGCCTGCCCTTTCCTGGAGGGCAATTTGTCAACATTTATAAAATGTTAAGCACTTACCATATAGTTTGATTCAAACATTCTACTTTTAGTGAACTGTTATATTAAACTAGAGGCCCGGTGCATGAAAATTCATGCACTGGAGGGGGGTCCCTCAGCCCGGCCTGCCTTCTCTCACAGTCAGGGAGCCCTCAGGGGTAGGAGGCGACCCGGCAATCAGGGGAAGGCGATGCCCCCATCACACCTCTGCCACTGTCACTGCCACTGCTGGCAGTGCAAGCCTCGGCTGGCCCTAGTTACCTGAGCCCCAGGCAGCCCTGGGTGGCTGGGCAGCTGACATCCGAGGCTTGCCTGCACCTCGGGCCACCCCTGGGTGGCTGGGGGACTAAGGGGATTGGGGACTTTGGAGGCAGGCACACAGAGCGGCCAGACCTGCCTGGGGGCAGGCCCGGCCATGCCATGCACCTGCCACCCTAGCGGGGCTGAGAGGACTGGGTGCTGCCATCTTGTGGCTATGGGTGCTGCCATCTTTGAGGGCATGGCAGTCAATTAGCATATTCCCTCCTTATTGGCTGTGGGTGCTGCCATCTTTTTTGAGGATGTGATGGTCAATTAGCATATTCCCTCTTTATTAGATAGGATTACTGAGAAAATAGAGAACCTAGTTTCAAAAGAAGATCTTAAATCTGTATATATCATAATAGAAAAGAATATAACTTTTGGGAAATTTACTATAGGTTGGAGCTAATAAAACTCTAGTATTTTAAGAAATTAAGTCTGAGACTTAAGAGACTTTTGAGTAGTACGTAGTTCATCAGCAAACGCAATATAAAAGAAACACTAGCACAAGTGTGCACATATAAATATGAGAAAACATTTACTGACATATGATTTATAATTATAAAAAGCTGGAAACAACTTTAAAATCTATCAATAGGATACTACTTACACAAATTATAGTGTATCCATAAGATGGAATACTCTATAGTCATTAAAAAGATTGAGACTAGCCCTAACCAGTTTGGCCAAGTGGATAGAGCGTCAGCCCTGGACGGGAGGGATCCAGGTTCCATTCCGGCCAATGATATGAACCTTGGTTGGAGGCACCTCCCCGCCCAGGCCATGGTCAGGGCACATGCAGGAGGCAATCAATTGATGTGTTTCTCTCACATAGGTATTTCCCTCTGTCTTTCCCTCTCTCTTCCACTCTCTCCAAAAAATCAATGAAAAAATCCTTGGGTGAGGATCAAATAAAAAAAGACTGAGACTGGGGCAAATGTACTGACATAGAAGAATGTTGGAGATATATTATTAAATTAAAAAACAAGTACTATAACAAACTAGATGTGTGGTATGGTCCTTTTTAAAAAAAGAACATAAACACTTTATATGGTACATATTTTTTAAAGTTTGATTATAGACACATGTATCAGGCAGATAGAACTGGCTGTGCACATATGGCTCTTGAATACATTCTTCTTGTTACTGACTCACAAATTATTACTATAGTAAAGATTTTTTGCTTAAGCCCTAACGGGTTTGGCTCAGTGGATAGAGTGTCGGCCTGTGGACTGAAAGGTCCCAGGTTCGATTCTGGTCAAGGGCATGTACCTTGGTTGCGGGCACATCCCCAGTAGGAGGTGTGCAGGAGGCAGCTGATCGATGTTTCTCTCTCATCGATGCTTCTAACTCTCTATCCCTCTCCCTTCCTCTCTGTAAAAAATCAATAAAATATATTTTTTAATAAAAATATTTTTTTGCTTAAGTTGTTGAAAAAATGAGGAAATCAAAATTTAAAATGTTTGTGCTGCAAACAAAACCATCACAAAAGTGAAAAGACTACCCACAAAATAAAAAATATCTTTAAGTCATACATCTGATAAAGGAACTGTATTCAGAATATATAAAGAATTCTTATAACTTAGCAATAAAGACAAATAACCCAACTAAAAAATGGGCCAAAAAAAAACTAAACAAACACTTCAAAGATCTACAAATGGTTAGTCAGCATATAAAAAGATGCTCAACACCATTCATCATTAGAGAAATGCAAATCAAAACCACAATGAGGCCCTAGCTGATTTGGCTCAGTGGAGACAGCGTGGGCCTGTGGACTGAAGGGTTCTGGGTTCGATTCCGATCAAGGGCACATGCCCGGGGTTGCGGGCTCGATACTCCGTGTGAGGCATGCAAGAAGCAGCTGATCCATGATTCTTTCTCATCACTGGTGTTTCTCTCTCTCTCTCCCTCTCCCTTTCTCTCTAAAAATCAATAAAAACATATTTTTAAAATGATCATTTTTAAAAATAAAAATTTTAAAAGCCAATGGAAAAAATATCCTAGGGTGAGGATTAACAACAACAAATACTTATACACAAATGTTCCTAACAGCATTGTTCATAATAGCCAAAAAGTCCATAGATTCAAGAGTGGATAAACAAATGCAGTGTATTATTCAGCCATAAAAAGGAATGTAATTCTAACATTATGTTACAATACACATGAACCTTGAACACATATGCTAAGTGAAAGAAGCCAGGCCATATATTTTATATTTCATGATTTCATTTAAATGTAAATTGTCCAGAATCAGGAAAAAACATAAAGTCTTATTAGCTGCTTAGGGCTAGGAAAGGGAGGCTGGGGAAACAGACAGTGACTGTTGATAGGTATGCCATTGCCTTTAAGAGGAATGAAACTGTTCTAAAATCGATCGTGATGGCTGCACAACTCTGAACATACTTAAAAACACTGAACTGGGTAAACTGTATGGCAAATGAATCATCTGTCAATAAAGCTGATGTAAAAATATATAGTAAAGAAACTGGAAGCTCCATGAGGTTAAGTGATTTACCCAAAGAAAACTGCCCAACTAGTAAAATTTAAATTGGAAACACGTAGGCCTGACCCCCACACCAATACTCAGTTCATTACTACAGGCTGCCTCAGGCAATTGATAACCAAAAAGGTTCCCCAAAGAGTCTGAAAAGCAGAAAACAGTGGTACTAGCATAAGAAAGGAAGAGAAATTTAAGTAACACAAACGGAAATGTGATTTTCCAAAATTTAATGTGACTCCCAAATGGACTCTTGGCCTAAAACATTAAACAACCATTGACATAAGACACTGACTAGTATAACAGCACCCTTTTTACTAAGCGCTTGATTAGAGCGGGCACTGAGTGCAGCTCCTGACTGGAAAGAAAATGAGATCAGAGGGGCAGCAGGCTGAAATCACTGCCACTCTACCACATACGTCAACAAGGCCAATCAGTAACATGCTGCAGACATGTTGAGGAGGACTGTACACTGACTGCTCTAAAGAGATCCAAAAGTATTATGCCAAGATTTAAGTACCTCCCAGAATTACTCTGCACATACAAGGTATTTAGATATATGAAAGGGGTGCCTCTGCAGCTGACTTGGACACAAAGATCATCTGCTGAAATACAGCTGCCACATTTGACTAGAATAACAATGTCACTGTTGATGAGAAACAGAAAGTAAGCCAAGAGCATTCAGTCACCAAAAACATTGTTTTGAGAGTTTAAAAAAATGAACTACTAAAAAAGCTGATCTATTGTCAGAACACCACTTATGCAACATTAGAACATTTTGACAGAAGCAAAGGGCAATGGGAGGCAGGAAAGAGAAAAAAAAATCCTGCAGGTGCCCAACTTAATCCTACTAATAAACACACAACTCTGCTCCTGCCTTCCACAATAAAAACAAGTCTGTTCCTTGTGGCATGTGAATGAAGATTTCATTTGCCAGGAACAGAAAACAACTTACAACATGAAAATGTCAACTTGTTCTCTGGAACACTACACTAGCAGTGAGCAGAAAAAAACTTTTAAACAGGAGAGTTTGGGCTGTTTCCTCATCAAATTTGTAACATCACTGGCCCTTTATCATTCAGTTCAGTTCATGTAAACTCTAACACAGCGGACAAAAATACCAACCTGAAGTATACACCACAAATAAAACATTATATAAAATATCTTGTCTTCAAATTTCTAACAACTTTGGCTTATTTATCATTTTAAATTAATGTAGAAGCTCTCCTAACCCATTTCCCCTCAACCAACCTGCCAAAATAATCAATACTTCCCCTTCTCTCTATAAAACAACTGGTGCTCCCAGCATGCAAACTAGCCCCAATTAATAGCTTCTTCTCTCTTATTCCTAAGTATTTCTGCTCCCACTCATTAAGCTGCATGCTGACCAAGAACTGTTTTTTCCCAAACTATTTATACCATTTGTTCTTGTTATAGCGCAGTGGTCGGCAAACTGCAGCTCAAGAGCCACATGCGGCTCATGAGCCACGGTTTGCCGCTCTGTTGACTAATGAGTTTGCCGACCACTGTTACAGCTATATAATTTCATTAGACAGGTAAACCAATAAGAGAGATCAAGGAGAACAGAAAGACATCTACTAGTCTATACTAATAAAAGGGTGATATGCTAATTAGACCGGGACACTTTCCGGACATCCTTCCAGACAAAGCCATGGGCGGGGCTGAGGCAGAGGCAGAGGCAGTTAGGGGTGAGCAGGCCAGCGGGGGGCCAGTTGTGGGCAATCAGGCTGGCCGGGGAGACAGTTGGGGCGATCAGGCCAGCAGGGGTAGCAATTGGGGGTGAGCAGGCCGGCGGGGGATAGGGGGCAGTGGAGGTGATCAGGCAGGCAGGGGAAGGCAGTTAGCGGCGAGCAGGCCAGTGGGGGGGCGGGCAGTTGGGGACGAGCAGGCCAGCGGGGGGGAGGGGGGGGGCAGTTGAGGGCAATCCGGCTGGCAGGCAGTGTGGTTAGGGGCAATCAGGCAGGCAGGACAACAGTTAGGAGCCAGCGGTCCCGGATTGCAAGAGGGATGTCCGAATGCCAGTTTAGGCCCGAGGGGTCCCAGATTGGATAGGGTGCAGGCCAGGCTGAGGGACACTCCCCCCGACCTCTGTGCACAAATTTCGTGCCACTAGTATATCTAAACTAATAAAAGATAAATATGCAAATTGACCATACATCTGAGATGCCCACCAGCCAATCTGGAGTATGCAAATTAACCCAACAAAGATGGTGGGTTAATTTGCATACGCAGGTGTGAAGCGAAGACTGAAGGCTCCGGCCCAAGCAAAGATTGAAGACTGAAGACTGAAGAGACTTGGCTTCTCTGCTATGGCTGGAGTGAAGGCCTGGGTCCCGGGTGCCAGAGGAAAACCGGTGCCAGCAGCCAGGGGAAGGAAGGCCTACTGCACGAATCTTCGTGCAATGGGCCTCTAGTATATATATAAAAGGCTAAGTGTCTGTCCATCCAACTCATCGCTATGATGCGCACTGACCACCAGAGGGCAGACTCTCAATGCAGCAGCTGCCATGACTTACTTGCACATTTAAAAAACATTTAAAAAAACATTTATTTTTAAATGTTTGCACATTTAAAAATAAAAGGCACCACAGACCTGGTGCTGACAAACCAACACTCAGCTTCCCCCAAGTGGGACACAGGCCCCGTCACCACCCCAGAGCGACACCCCACCAAATCGTAGCCAACACTGCCAAGTCCCCATGGTGTGCAGAAAGTAGCCGATCAATTCTTTCTTATCATTGATGTTTCTCTCTCTCCCTCTCCCTTTCTCTCCAAAATCAATAAAAATATATTAAAGATATATCATTTCCTTTTTTTAAAAAAAGGTAAAAACCATTAAATGTAACTCATTAAAATTAAACGTCAGTGATTAAAAAGTTGTTTTGTTTTTGTTTTCAGTCAGCTCACCTAGTATAAAGAACAGAACAGCCCTAGCCGGTTTGGCTCAGTGGACAGAGCGTCAGCCTGTGGACTGAAGGGTCCCGGATTCAATTCTGGTGAAGGGCACATGCCTGTGTTGCAGGCTCGGTCCCCAGTGGGGGGCATGCATGAGGCAGCCAATCAATGATTCTCTCTCATCATTGATGTTTCTATCTCTCTCCCTCTCCCTTCCTCTCTGAAATCAATAAAAATATATTAAAAAAGAAAGAAAAAGGAACAGAACAAGAGGTAACTCAACAAATAGTTTGAAGTTACTTCAGTAAGTACCAGCAACCCAAGACCCCTTGGTAGATCTGCGAAGGAAGAGAGGCTCCAAGGCAGAAGAGGGAGAAGGAGACATTCATTGGCTGACTACCTGTAGGGCCTGGATATGAAGGAACCCTCTATTGTTTTGTTTTGTTTTTAATCCTCACCAGAGGATATTTTTCCCATTGATTGTTTAGAGAGAATGGAAGGCAGGGGAGGGGGGGGGCGGAGAACATCAATATGAGAGAAACACATCAATCAGCTGCCTCCCACACATAGCCCTGGGCAGGGATCCAGCCTGCAACCAAGGCATGTGCCCCTGACTGAGAATAGAACCCGAGACCCTTCAGTCCGCAGGACAACACTCTAATCCAGGGGTCCTCAAACTTTTTTAACAGGGGGCCAGTTCACTGTCCCTCAGACCGTTGGAGGGCCGGACTACAGTTTAAAAAAAACAACTATGAACAAATTCCTATGCGCACTGCAGGCCCGGGACGAGTCAATTGCTAAGCAGGACAGGCAGCGGCACCGGCACCCAGCGGGCCGAATAAATGTCCTCGGCGGGCCACATGTAGTCACTTAACCAAACCACCTAGGGCATTTAAATTTTGAATTTAAATTGAATTTAAATTGCAGGGCTCACTTCAGATATACTGAACCTAATAATAAAAGCTTGAGATAGGCCAAAAATAAATTACTTGCCTAAAAAGGTTGTGAAATCTCCTTAACTAGAGATTTGTGGCAAAAAGGTAGAAAATTACTTTTCTTTAACATCTTAACCAGAGAGAGGAAATTGCAATAGTAAAATTCTAAGGTGTATTAAGAGTATAAAAACAAACCCAGTATTCATTTTTTAATCCTTATATTCATTCACTAAATGAATGTTTATAAGCATTGTAGTAGACACTGGGAATAGAGCAGCAAAAACAGATTAAAATTCTGCCTTCATCCCCAAGACCAGGTGGATTCCTGCAACAGAGAGGAATTGACAGGTGTGCTCCAACCACGAAGACAAAAGGAAAAAACAGTCCA
This sequence comes from Corynorhinus townsendii, assembly GCA_026230045.1. NCBI lineage: Eukaryota > Metazoa > Chordata > Mammalia > Chiroptera > Vespertilionidae > Corynorhinus > Corynorhinus townsendii. Next base: position 82,878,671 of record JAPDVU010000008.1, read on the forward strand.
GAGATGGAAGACGCTGACAACGCCTTGCCACGCAAGCAGTCAGCAGCTGTGCACCGCGCTACAGGTTGCCTAGGACCAAACCAGACCTGCATTGCCACCGTGTGCCCACCATCCAGATATCATTGCTGACATGTATACATAAGGAACTGTTAGACATTGAAACGGGGACTCAGAACTGTTGGACATTGAAATTGGGATTCAAACATGTTTTTGTTTTGTTTTGTTTTGTTATTATATGTTTATTTCTAGTCTGCAAAGGCAAAACTTTTTAAAGGAAAGAAATGGTGGGAAAAAGATACAGAGACAAATAAGCATTAAACAGACTGTCAAACTACATTGGGAAGACAGGGGAGGTTGGGTGAGGGGGGCTGTAAGAGACCAACCGAAGGACTTGTACGCATGCATATAAGCACAACCAATGGATACAAGACACTGGGGGGGGGGGGGAGGGTGGCGGGCAGGTGAAGGCATGTACTGGGGGGTAGGGGAGGTCAGGGGGAGGTCAATGGGGGGAAAAAAAAGGAGACATATGTACTACTATTTGTAATACTTAAAACAATAAAAAAATTTTTTTTTTAAATTCCGCCTTCATGGAGCTTACATTAATTCATCACACTGTGCCTCCTAACAAGCATTAAAAGCTAGATATTTTCTCCATATATATATATATATACACACACACACACACATATATATTATATATTAAAGAGAGAGGAAGGGAGAGAATCAATGTGAGAGTGAAACATCAACATCAATCAGCTGCCTCCTACATGTCCCCTACACTCCCTACCGGGGGATAGAGCGGACAACCTGGGCATGTGCCCTGGCTGGGAGTTGAACCAGCAACCTTTCGGTGCATTGGATAATGCCCAACCAAATAAGCCCAACCAACTGAGCCACGCTAGCAGGGTTTTTTGTTTTTTGTTTTAAGTAAAATGATGTTTATAAATTTCAAGCAGGTCAAAGCACTGCCATAAAATAAATAGCATTTGGACTGATCCAGAGAAGCCTCTAAATAAATATCAGTGGAAAAAACAAAACTAAAAAACTGTATGGTTGAGGTCTTAGGGTGGCAGGCATACTTAATTTCACTATATACAAATCTGCACTTTTTGAATTTTGTGCCATACATCAATTCCTAGTTTTTAATAAATTTTTCAAAACTTTATCAGATGGATGGATGGTTGGTTAGTTGGTTGGGTGGAATGAATGAAAAATTTCTTCTTCAAAAATTTTAGCCTCAAAATGTATGGTTAGTTAACCTAAATTTTCAGATTCAGTTCTTCTGGAAGAAGCAATGAGAAGTAAATCATACTGCTGGTACTGGAGCTGACACGTGGCAGAAATTTGATAATTCCTCAGAACTTCCTAATCAAAACCTAAATATAGTTTAAGATAACTGGCCAAAAGTTGAGGCTTCTCAATGACATTGCCTTGGCCACTTTCTTTAACAAGTATGTATTACGTTAGGACAAAAATCCACAAGAATGTATATAATTTTTGGTCATCCACTGGACAGTATGACTGGCCTGTATTATGTATTATGCTGAAAGGGACCAAGCTACTCACTATTAGAAGGGCTCTCAGGGTCTCACCTGAAGGATGAGGTCATGCACTGGGGAAATAGGTGTAGCTCTTAGACCAAAAACTAGAACCACAGAAGAAAAGCTCTAGGTAAAAGGTTCTCTTGGTCTTCACCTGTGTCATCAAGGTATGTATCTTGGTGACCAGTTCTCTTAATGAGTTAAAAGACACACCATCCCCCTGGAACCAGTAATAATCTGGAAAGTGAGGAGTCCATCTAAGACATGTACATTCAAAGACAGACCAGTCCAAGAGCAGAAGCAGAATGACTCCCCTTCCCTGGGAGTGAGTGAGATTCATTGGCAAAGGAGAACGATACAAGGCAGACTGTGCTTATGGACATTGCCTTCTCTGTTCCTTCCCTTTTACTTCCTTAGTATTTTGAAAGGCTTTTTGATACCTTAGTCATGTCAAGGGGGCACCAAGGGTATTTGAGTAGAGGTTTAAAGGCAAAACAATGGCAAAGTAATGGATCCATGGAGGACTGCTGGTAAGTGGCAGGAGTGACAGAGTGAAATAATGCCCAAGGACAGGTGAAATACAGTGTTGGTATATATTCTTCCTCCTATTTGGGAGATGTTCCTCTCATCATGACATCTCACTTTTAGAATCTGGATTTATAGAAAGGATATCTTAGACTTTAATTAGTAGGTATGTCTTGTTTCTCTAATAAAAAAGAAAATCAAGTGCATAGAAGGCAAGGGCAATGTTTTCTATGACTGGAGGAGTCAGAGCAGGTAACTAGAAACTTGAATGCCTGAACTCTAATTCTAGCTCCCGCACTAACTAGCTATAGGATTCTTGGCAAATGGAGGGAGGAGGGAAGATACCAAAGGGAGTCATGAATCTAATGGGTAATTGGTCTAAACTACTTTAATAGCCCCTAAAGGCCTGAGATTCTAAACTCCATTAAGTCCATCTTTCTAGATTCTGGAAAAGAAAGCACTGGAATAGAAGATCGCTAAGATCTTTTTTGTCCAAAAATCAACAAATATTTGTTGGCCAATCATGTTTAACTTATGTCAAAAGGTATTATATTCTCTTAATGTGTGAAAGAATATAAGTTGGTAAAATTGAACAACTCCTCCATCTAAGAAATGCATAGAAAAAGCTTTATTACCCTTAACCATAAAATAACCAGCATGAATTTTTAAAAACATAAATCAGATAATGTCAGTGCTCCTGCTTCGTATCTGTTGATGTCAATCCTGTTTCATGCCCAATTCCATAAAATGGACTATCAACCTATATTATCTGGTCTCTGTCTACCTTTCTGACTTCATCCCTTACCAACCTCCCCCTTGTTCCATGACCTTGGGTCTAATTTTTGAAAAAGCCAAGCTTTCTACCCCAAGACCTTTGCAATTGCCATTCCTTCTGCATTGATGTAACCAAGCATGTCTTCCAAATCTTCCCAGACTGATGCTCATTCAGGTGTCAGTTCAAATATCATCACATTGGAAAGGCCTTCCCAACCCCTCTATCTGAAGCAGCATCCTTCCCCAGACACTCTCTAGCCCATTTATTTTCTTCATAGTATTCATCACTATATGAAGCTATTTTTTTACCTGTTTCTTATCTGTCTCCTCCCATTAGAAAGGAAGCTCCAAGAAGGCAAGAGCTTTTTATCTCTCTTGTTTATCACTGTACAAACAAGAGCGTCCAGGATAGAACCTGAACAAAATATGGATTCAATAAATATACACTGAATGAATTAATAAGTAAGAGAAAGATTCCATATCTGTGCAGAGATGTTTTACGTGTTTTTTAGAATTACAGTGGCTCTGGTAAAGAGAGAATTTATTTTTCTTTTCAAAGAATCCACTTTGTTCTCTTTTGTGCTGTGAACTTGAAAACATCAGCCAGACTGATGCCTGGAAAATGAAAACAGCACTTCTGGCACAGAAACAACCAGTCTGGGCACCTCTGGCTTGCGCCAGATCTATGACTTTCTAGGGAGCTGGCACCAAAGCCAAAGTGCTAAATAAACAGCTCTGATGCTGAAAGTGGAATGCCGGTATTCTGAATCTAGACAGACTAGTCCAAATCAATCTTAGCTCTTCACAAAGTTTCAACAAAGTCAGCAATCCCATCACAAATGAAGCATTCATTATATGTATCAAAGTGAAATTAGTCATCTTTCAGTAGGCATTTCTGTGTTATCTACATACAGGTGGATCTATCCCCTCAAATGTAATATACATCTTGCTTTCAATTTCTTTTTGACATAATTCACTTTTCTATTTACCACTGAGTCTTACTTTCAGTCTTCTGATGAGCACAAGCAGCATCTCATGTGCTTCATGAAAGTCTTACTTAGCAGTAGCTATAAAACTATTAGCCCACTGAGTTTTTCTCCTCGTGGAAAGGAGTTCGCATTAAACCATGCAGTCCACAGGTGTGTCCTGGTTGGTCAATATGTGGAATGGGGTCATGGGGCAACATGTTTTCTCTGTGTGTTATCTAAAGTAAAGAATCCTGACCTTGGACTTCTAAGTAGTACCCAAATGCAAATGTGTTCTTGTAAGAATAATTCACATTCTCCACCAAATTTAAGGTAATCTCTGGAGAAAAGACTGCTCTCAAACTCTGTTCCAATGTGACAAACAGTAGTAACACAAACACACGGAAGATTCAAAGCAGCACAAATAAAAGCCAGCCTCAGTCACAGTTTTCATTAGACAAGTCTCATAACGATTTTAAAAGTTTAACTAATGGAAAATTACTTTAAATCCCAATTTCATGAAATTAGCCCATAATCTACAGGAGTCTAACCCAACTCTGTCAAAGTGGCCCCTGACATAACCTGAAAGCAAATATCATCAGGATGGCACCTACCCAAACAAAATGAATGGCTTGTACATTCATGAACTGTTCCAAAGGGGTGAAAGGTCAAAAAGCGGAACTATGTCTTATTCACCATTGTTATTATAGCATCTGATGATGATGATGATGCTGATATATGCCTACTATGTGCCAAGTACTAAGAGCTTCACATATATTATTTAATCTTCATAATACCCAAACTTGGGAGGTAAATATTATTGTCATCTCACTTTACAGATGAGAGCATTCAAACACAGAGAAGTTAAATAATTTACCCAAGATCACCCAACTATTAAACAGCAGAGGATCCAAACCCAGGCAGCCTTATCCAAAGCTCACGCTCCTACCACAAACCAGTAATGGGCAAGTGATATGCATCTGCTGAAATACACATTAAAAGTATTTGAGCCCTGGCCAGCTGGTTCACTTGGTTGAAGCATCATCCTGTACACCAAAAGGATGCAGGTTCAATTCCTGGTCAGCGCACATACCTCAGTTGCGGGTTCAATCCCCAGTTAGGGCAAGTACAAAAGGCAACAAATTGATCTCTCTTTCTCTCTCTCTAAAAATCAGTTTAAAAAACCATTATCTTTGGGTGAAGGTTTTTTTTGTTTTTGTTTTTTTAAGTATTGGCCCAGACGGCATGGCTCAGTAGTTGAGCATTGACCCATGAACCAGGAGGTCACAGTTCAATTGCCAGTCAAGGCACATGACCGGGCTGCGGGAGTGGATCCTCAGTAGGGGGTATGTAGGAGGCGGCCAATCAATGATTCCATCTCATCATTGATGTTTCTATTTCTCCCTCCCTCTCCTTTCCTTTCTGAAATCAATAAAAAACATTTTTTTTAAGTATTTGACCAATGGCTTTTTGACCAATAGTCATGGTCATGTATACCTTAAAAATATATACAAAATACATCTACTCTTTGTTTTTATTCATCCAATCAGTGAACGTATAATTAGGCACAGACAACAGACTATAAGCAATTGAGAACAGAAAATCTTTATTTTAATGCTCTTCAATACTTCAGAGTATCTTACCAAAAGGATAGAGCCAAAGAATTTCAGACTAAGGCTCCTCCAAAAAAAAAAAAAAAAAAAGGAAGTCAGCGCTAATAGGACAAAGACAGCCAGGGAGCTGCTGACCAGAGTGTGTCAGAGATGCCCGCTCTTCCTGCTAACTGTTCTGCAGTGAGCGCTCAGCTCTGCAGTGCTGCCCACATGAACGCTGAGCTCACAGATGCAGTGCCACAAAAATCACCAACAACCAAAGAGGAAGATATTTCCCTTTCTCAACTGATTTTATTCATCCCCGGGTCCTTCCTTTAGGGGGTTTGAGAGTTAACAGAATGGGAAAAGGGCCAAGCCTCACCACTTATTGGACAGTGTTGTAGCTTAGTCAATAAATGAAGTTTACTTTAGCCTCTCAGTCCTTGGAAAGGGAAGTACATATAAGAAAAGGTGACCATAAATATTTCTTTGATGTTCAGAAACACCTACTACCTGCCCTCCTTCAGCCAACACAAATGTTATCGGAATTACCTGAGTCTGATTGTTATATATGGTTACTAGAAAAACCCAGACCTATAGAAATAAAAGCAGAAAGAAGAAATCACATACCTCTAAAAGAAGAAACAAAAAAATAATACATTCTGGAAAGAGATGGGGGGAAAAGCTCTCTTTGTTCCAAGAGACCTGGCCACAGAAGTAAGATAAACGCTGCAGTGCCTGGGAAGAAAAACCCTACCTGAGGAATTGAAAAGGCAGTTTCTGCAACTGCTAGCAGCGCAGGCACCTTCCTCGCATTATATAACCAAGCCATGGCCTCAATAGGCCTTCATACTGTATGTCAACAGCTGTTAAGCACATCTAAGCTGTCAGCATTTGAGAAACCCTTCCAAAGTGGATTCAGATTAAACCTGGAGCAGGCCAAAATATGCTCATCGTTCACCCAGAGCACATGACAATTCCTTGTGAATTAAACTTCACTCATGTCCTCAGAGTAATTTAAGCAACAAAAGATAGGGTGCTTGTAACTGTACTGTAAGTAGGAAATTGCACACTGCTACAGAAACCCAAATGAATGCTGGTGTGGTCCCATCACACATGCAACTCATTGAACTCACTGTCCATGCCATCCATTTGTCTCATTCAAGATTTTGAAAATTTCCATACAAAGGAATTGCATAACCCCACACCACAAATGATCAAAGTTAAAACCAACATAAACAGTGACACTGTTTATAAACAAGCCACTGCTGAAAATGCTGCAGTCCTAAGGGATACCAAGGCCTCAGAGAAAAACTAAGAAACACACACACAGGAAAATTAGAAAGTGGGCAGACCAGCCATAATTAGCCACTGGTTTTGCTGACTACCTAAGACAGAAATGTCTCTTTTATATATATAACACCAAGAATAAACTGTTTGCAATTACATTTCCAAAAACATTCAACTCTGTCCGAAATTTTTTATCAGTATTTTGGTGTATTTAAGGTCTGGAAGATATAAAATTCTTTAAGGCATAGATACCATAAACCAGGTAACCAATTAAGTTCATAGAGTCCTTCCCCTAAAGATCAAAGCAAAATAATCACAGGAGTACATGTGATTACTTGAGGGGGGGAGGGAGTAAAAAGGAAATAACAAAACAAGGAACAAGGCTCCAACAACTAGAGTTGTTTATAAACATAAGTTTGGCTTGGCTAACAGTAAGCAGAACTGGAAACATTTGGGGGGGGAGGGGTAGAGATGCACCAGAGTCTTCACTCAGCCTACTCCCCCTCAGGGTTGGAGGGCAACAGGGTAACATGGGGAACTGTGGACTTGATCTCCTGCAACTCAGACCCGAAGACTTGAGGGTCTCTGATAAAAACTGACAAGAAGGCTGAAGAGCACCCCCTCCCCAGAGAAGTGAAACTGACCAATCAATTGTCCACAGGCACCTACCCTGCCACACGACAAGGGCCCCTTATTGCCTAGGACAGAAACAAGGGGAAAAGCAACTCCGGGCGTTAAGTGAGCAGGAGAGAAGGCCTGGATACGCCACTGGCTTCTGAAGACAAGCGACTGCCATAAAGGCAGAAGCCGGGTAGGTGGATGACAGCAGCGCGGGCTGGAGCAGGGGCCACTGATGTGGCTTTTGTAGGAAGCAGCAGCAACAGCTGTGGGTTCTTCCTAGCCAGGCCGAGGGAACAAACTGCGTGTTGAATGCGGGGCATGACTCCACTGAAAGTGTTCATTCAAGTGAGAGAATGCACAAAGGAAAAATTTGGAGTACAAATGGGCTTTGTGGGTCCAACTGAAACCCAACGATTGGGCCTGATCTGATGCCTTAGATTGCAATCCTCCCAAAGAAGAAGGCTAGGGGAAAGTGCTACCCATATTTCCTCAAAAAGGAACTTCCCAGGTAAGAATGTATATGTATACACGTGGCTTCCTCACTGACCTTGAATTTCATCACTGCACTCCGCAGGTCCCCGGGAACCAGCGAGCCCTTGCCGCCTCCCGGCCGCCAAGAGCCACACCAGCCAGCAGCCCAGCTCCCCAAGTGCTTAACCACCCAGTCCCTGCCGCCCCTGTCCCCGAGCCCATTCCTGCAGAAAAGCAAGTAATTTCTCCCTTCCTCGGTTCCTCCAATGTTCTCGTCTGTCCTCAAGGCTCCCCCTCCCGCCACCTATGCGGACTGAGACCTGTCATAAGGGGCCAGCTCGCCCCTGCCCCCCTGAACCCACACGCGCCCTAAGACGCGCCGGGCCGCCCCGGTCCCCGTCTCCCACGCCCCTGCCTCGTCCCCTCGGGGTTCCCACCCGCTGGTTCCAGAGTCTCCTCGGCTCAGCTCGTGGGGCATCGGAGTTCCGACCTCGTTCCGAGCGTCCGCCTCCCTCGGTCCGCGCGGGACCCCCCCTCCCCCTCGGCGCCCGGTCCTGGCACCAGGCCCGCACCCCGTCCGGGTCCCGCACCCCCTCGCCCGCTCCCCACTCCCGCGGCCCCTCAGGGTCCCCGCCCAGCGCCCCCGGCCCCCGAACCTCCGCCACCAACCCCGGCCCGGCTCGAGTCCCTCCCGCCCCGCGCTCGCGCGCCGCGCCGCTACCTTGGCCTTGGTGAGGAGGTGCGTGGCCCGCTTCACCACCGCGAAGTTGCCCTTGCCGATGGTGCGGTCGATCTCATAGTAGCCGATGCGGGCGGGCGCCGGCCCGCGGGAGGCCGGGGCCGGGGGACGCGGCGAGCCCGCTGCCTGAGGCGCAGCAGCGGGGGCGGCCGGGGATCCCGGCGCCGGGAGAGGCAGCAGGCGGCCCGCCGGCCCAGCCCCCCCGGCCGCGGCCCCCGAAGCCCCGCCGGCTCCGCTCGCCGCCGCCGCCGCCATCTTGTGCACTGAAACCTCCGGGGCCGCGGGGCGCCGCGGGGAGGGGGCGGGGGGCGGGAGGAGGGGGGGCGCGCTGACGTCACTCCGGGGCGGAGCGCCCGCGCCGCCGGGGCCCGGCGCCATGGCAACCGCTGGTCACGTGCCAACGCGCGTCACTGCCCATAGTCATGGCAACGGTGACCTCACCCTCGAGCTCGACCTTCCCGCGTGGGCGCTGTTCCCCGCCGGCTCCACGCTGCCCCCGGTTCCTGCCGCGGCAGCTGTCCCTCCTCCCGGACCTCAAAGCCGCGCCCCTGGACTCGCTAAAATGACCCTGCCGTGGCCGCTCACCCAGTCAGTAGCCGCCCAGCTTCCCTAAAACAAGGTGTTTTGTCATCTCCAAAATACAGCCTGGCCCCTTGCCGGAGGCCCGAGGCAGGAGAGGCTGCAGCACTGAAGCACCTACAGCCAAGGCGGGGCACTGATGGACGCTTCAGAGAAATACCTTCCTCGCGCAAAAGCCACGATCTCATTGCCAGCAAACGGGGATGGGGAAACTAGGACTTGCATGTTCGCGGGCGGGAAACAAGGTCAAATACGCATTCCAGTTACTAGGTGGGTGAGGACCAGAGAAGGCACGTCACTTTCCTTCCTCCCCCCTCGCCTCTGGACAATTCTATAGCTGCAACTGTCCTGTTTCTGTCACTTGTGTAACCTGATGAGCAGTGGTGCGCATCGTCCATTGAGCCGCATCACAGTTAAAGAACGGCCTGTTAGCAAAATAAATAATAAAATAAGAATGCCTAAGGACACATATGTAATACTTTAATGATTAAAGTTACGGGTCGCGACCCTGCTAGCAGTTCTCAACCTGTGGGTTGCTACTGTTATGAATCGTAATGTAAATATCTGTTTTCCGATGGTCTTAGGCTCTACAGTGACCATCGGAAAACACAGATATTTACATTATGATTCATTAACAGTAGCAAAATTAGTTATGAAGTAGCAACGAAAATAATTTTATGGTTGGGGGTCACCACAACATGAGGAACTGTATTAAAGGGTCGCGGCTTTAGAAAGGTTGAGAACCACTGCTAGAGGCAGGAGCAGCACTGAAGCCACTCTCACGGGGACCTTACAGCCAGCCTTTCCTCCCTCGTGGAGGTCATTGGAACAGCAAGTGGGGCAAGTTCTGCTGCTCTCTGGAGGGTGTGAGAAACAAGGATGCCTCTAGAGAGAAACCAGAAAATGGAGCGTTGCTCTAAGCTCCAAAGAGAAAAGACACATCTGTCGTTCCTAACGATGGCCGGAGTGTGCATGCTGGGTGTTAGATCATGTATGCTCCCTGCCTGTGTGGATGGAGGCCAGTAGATGGTGTGTCCTATTGAGACTTGGATAAAGATTTACTGAAGATCTCCCTGAAGCGTTCTCTTTGGTGAGAAGAATATGGAAAATTGGGGAGGGCCATGGGAGAAAAAGGAAAACAGTTTAGATGTATGTATGTATGTAGTAAGGATGTATTGAGTACTACGGACTCAGTTTTGGGGAGGAACTCAAAAGTCAGTAATAACAATTTCCCAGACGTTAAGCTAAGCAGTTTACAGAACTCAATTCCTCAACAACCCTAAAGACAGATGATATTATTGGCCCCATTTTGCAGAGAAGGAAAAGAAGGCACAGAGGAATTAAGATCATTGGCCATAGTCAAGGACCTAGAAAGTGGCAGAACTAGGATGCAAACCAACCCAGGCTGCTCACTCACCTCTGGAGCCTGCTCTCCCTGCACTGGGTGATAAGCCTGTCAGAGTAGGAGTAGGAAAAGCTGTTTCTCCAGAAGCCCAGGGCGATCTCGGTCAGTTTAAACCCAGGGAAGAAGAGGACTTGCAGGGTCTTAAGAGCAGGACAAAGCAGGCACTTAACATACAAATAAAGAACAACAGACTACACAATAGACTGAAGCTACCCTCCCTTAGAAATAGGGCCATGAGAGACTCACTGCCTATTGTGGAAGAGTGTTGCTGCCTTAGAAAATATGCGGGCAGGTGTGTTCCTGCTTTCCATGAGACTCAGAAGACAGGCTTGAGGGCTGAATTCTCCAAGCCCCTGCAGTCCAGGGTGCAGCTCCCAGTCAGCGCTGTACCAACTCACTCTTTTCTTCTTCTACATTTTTTTTTTTTTTGCTTGCTTGCTTGTTAATTTTTTTTTTTTTTTTTTTTTTTATTCCAGAGACAAAGGGATAGGGACAAAAGAAGAGAAACATTGATCAAGCCTGCAACCCGGGTATGTGCCCTGACAGGGAATTGAACCCTGACCTCCTGGCAAGGAAAAAGAAAATCATTTCAAGACAAGCAAAAGATAGATTCAAAGATGAAAATGAGACATTTTCCTACATAATGTCATTGTATCTTGTTTCTAGAATTTGAAACGGGCAAAGCAAGGCATTCTTGATGGATATGATAGACGCGTGGTTCCCACTGTGGGACACATGCCCCACAGGGGGGCAATTTGACTTTTAAGGGGGCAATTTGAGAATGAGTTATTAACAGTGAATTTTTTGCATTTATATATATATATATATGCAAAATATATATATATATATGCAAAATATATATATATAGTGACATATTTATGCATTTTGGTTCTCTATTGTATGTTTTGAAACTTTATTTGCTATTTTTGCATACACTTCATATTATTTTCTTAACAATTTCTTCCTCAGTACTTCAATTGTCCTTTCGTTCTTTTATTTTTCTCTTTCATGGATGCCATGTTCTTTGGAAGCTTGTTTAGACCAAGTTAATGGCCTTTTAGGCTTCCTCCACCTGAATAGGAGCTCACTTTTTGAATAAGAATTATATGTCATGGGGGTGGGAGCATCAGAATGTTACAGATGCTTGCTGGGGGGGGCGGGGGGGGGCGCGTGGCCAAACACAGGCTGGGAACCACTGGTCTAGACCCTTAGAAACTCTAGAAGAGCTCTGACCGGTTTGGCTCAGTGGATGGAGCATAGGCCTGTGTACTGAAGGGTCCCGGGTTCGATTCTGGTCAAGGGCATGTACCTTGGTTGCAGGCACATCTCCAGTGGGAGGTGTGCAGGAGGCAGCTGATCAATGTTTCTCTCTCATCAGTGTTTCTGACTTTCTATCCCTCTCCCTTCCTCTCTGTAAAAAATCAATAAAATATATTTTTTTTAAAATAAAAATAAAGGAGAGAATCCAAGATGGCGGCGTAGGTAAACACCTAAACTGCTGCCTCCCACAGCAATTTAAACTGCAACTAAAAGACAAAACGTCTATCACCCAGAACCACGGGAAAGCTGGCTGAGTGGAAGTTCTACAACTAGAAGGAAAGAGAAAAGAGCATTGAGACATGCACGAGCGCTGAAAAGCTGAGGTACGGAGGCGCATGATATGGGCTGGCTGCGGGCGACTGGGTGCGTTGCTTTTTTCAACCCGAATGGAGACAAGCCCCCAATTACTCTGAAATCCAGTCTCTGGGGAGATGCGGGGGACCCAAACTCCTATGGGGAGAAGCTGGACTGTCTGCCAGTGAGGGTGGCTTGCTTGCAGAGCTGCGCGCAGGAATAATTGTTTACTGCACTGGGGCACGGGACTCGTGGATGCCGTTGGGGACGCAGAGCTGGCTAACTAGCAGCCATTGCTGTTTGCCACGCCCTAACCTAGTGACACCCTGAGGCCCCACCCTGCACAACCTACAAACCCACCCAAGCTCCAAGCAGCGGAGTTAGCATAAGAAAGGCCTGCCCTATCGCAGCTTAACCTAGCAAACTTGCAACCTGGGTCAGACAGCTCCAAAACCTCCAAACCCCAAGCAAAGAGGAGAAAACTGCAGCTCTCACTGTAGCTCATGCTGAGTGGCCTCAGACAGTAGCTGACCTGCACCCCATTGGAGATCCAGAAGCCAGTGTACCTAGTGGTCAGTGTGAGACACCAGATTTCAACTCCTCACATCCATAAGTGACACATTCAAGAGGCAGACTCAGTGAGCACCAAAGCCCCACTGAAACAAGTCCTGCCCCATAAGCGTGTCTTCAGTGCAGCAGTTCTTCCATTATAGACACAGGGAGTGCTCACAGCTAATTGGCCTGGAGGTCAATTCCTCCCAGCATACCAACAGCAATTAAGGCTTAACTACACCAAGACTTTGCACTCAGCCCACAAAGGGGTGTACCAAGAGTGTCCACATCAGGTGATTGGGGAGGCTGAGCTACTGCCCCCTATAAGTCACCTACCACACAAAGCCACTCCATCAACACAGGGAAGCAGCCAAAATGCAGAAACAAAGAAACGTGTCACGAATGAAAGAAACGGAGGAAAGCAAACTACTGGATGACATAGAGTTCAGAACCACATGTATAAGGTTACTCAAGAATCTTCTAAAAACCGCTGAGAAACTTGATGACACTTCTGAGGAGCTTAGTGAGACCTTCAAGGACCTTAATGAGAATGCCAAAAAAATGAAAAAGGACCAGTCAGAAATGAAGCATACACTGTCTAAAATAAAGAATATACAGAAACTCAACTGTAGATCAACGTACCCCAAGAATCAAACCAAAGATCTGAAATATGTGGAAACAAAAAACATCCAACCAGAAAAACAAAAAGAAAAAAGAATCCAAAAATATGAAGATAGTGTAAGGAACCTCTGGGACAACTTCAAGCGAACCAACATCCGAATTTTTGGGGTGCCAGAAGAAGGGAGAGAGCAAAATATTGAAAACCTATTAGAAGAAATTATGACAGAAAACTTTCCCTACCTGGTGAAAGAAATAGACTTACAAGTTCAGGAAGTGCACAGAACCCCATACAAGAGGAATCCAAAGAGGACCACACCGAGACACATCATAATTAAAATGCCAAGGGCAAAAGACAAAGACAGAATATTAAAAGCAGCAAGAGAAAAACAGTTAATTACCTACAAGGGAGTACCCATATGACTATCAGCTGATTTCTCAACAGAAACTATGCAGGCCAGAAGGGAGTGGCAAGAAACATTCAAAGTGATGAACAGCAAGAACCTACAACCAAGATTACTCTACCCATTCAGAGTTGAAGGTCAGATAAAGAGCTTCACAGACAAGAAAAAGCTAAAGGAGTTCATCACCACCAAACCAGGATTACACGAAATGCTGAAGGGTATCCTTTAAGAAGAGGAAGAAGAAGAAAAAGGTAAAGATAAAAATTATGAACAACAAAACGACATCAAATACATACCTACCAACAAGTGAATCTAAAAATCAAGTGAATAAAAAATCTGAAGAACAGAATGGACTGGTGAATATAATAGAATCAGGGACATAGAAAGGGAGTGGACTGACGATTCTCAGGGGAAGCAGGTGTGAGGGGTGCGGGAAGAGATTGGACAAAAATCTTACTCCTATGGATGAAGACAGTGGCGGAGGGTAAGGGCATGGGGTGGGGTGGGGAATCAGGTGGAGGGGAGCTATGGGGAAAAATAAAAGAGGAACACCTGTAATAATCTGAACAATAAAGATTTATTTAAAAATAAAAAAATTAAAATAAAATAAAAAATAAAAATAAATAAAAAAAGAAACTCTAGAAGTGATACAAAACTCTGAGGACCTGAGTCTGACCTGAGAAGATAGAAGTCATGGGAGATAATGCATGAACTCTTACACTTTTACAGGCCCCCATAGCCCATCTGCAGGGCCGTTCACCAGCAACCTGCAAGAAAAAGGTAGCCTCACGATCTAGCGCCACAAATTCCAGAACCATCAGGATGCGGAAGACTGTCCAAGCCTCGCTTTACATTGGCCAAACTCATTGCTGCTCTGAAAAAAGCTAACATTATAGGAGCATCTGGCTGACACAGAAGCATATTCAGAAACTCTATACCAAAAGGCAACATCATAGGATGTTTACATCCCCTTATTCCCAAACCAGGGAGCCACTGGCCAGCTGGAAATTCCACCACAGAGAAATCAGGGTGCTGCTGGCGAGACTCCTGAACACGCAGTGTGCCCTGTCCTCCAGGTGAGCAGAAAGTGCCTATCTTTAGTAGGGCTGCATTCTGCACTCCCACCTCCACCGCGTGGCTGCTGCCCTTCCTCCTATCCCCACCAATCTTGTCTTACCCATGCTTCCCGTGGGCACCCAGAAACAGGTCTGAGCCGCCAGAGGAACTACATTCTCCTGCTCTAAAGCATATTGAGGAGGGGCTACATATGTTTACAGTTCAAGATTTCCTGTTCACCCTGCCCGCATCTTTCTTTTTCATGGAACCATTCAAGCTATTACACAAAACAAAAATTACCCTTACTGCTTTGCATGTGTTCTAGAATATCATTACCCTTTAAATCATCCAAAACATCTTTTTTAAAACATATTTTTATTGATTTCAGAAAGGAAAGAGAGGGAGAGAGAGAGAGAGAAATATCAATGATGAGAGAGAATCATTGATGGCTGCCTCCTGCACATCCCCTACTGGGGATCGAGCCCGCAACCCTGGCATGTGCCCTGACTGTGACCTTCTGGTTCATAGGTTGATGCTCAACCACTGAGCCACACTGACCAAGATAAAACATCTTTAAGTGTGTTTTTCTTAAAGGTTTTCTTTCTGCATTCTTAGATGTGACTATATTATCATTTAGAATCAATGTTTTTCTCAGCAAATACACCTTTGGTTTTATAAGGAAAATCAGTGGGGAAAACATTTTGTAGAGAAAAAAAGTTCATCCAGGAAAAGTTTTTTCACAAAAGTATATACTCCTAAGGTGAGGTGCACTTAGTTACCCTGTGATCAACTCCCTAATATTTACACTAATAAAGATTTATTCTGATAATCTGCCTCTTTCTCCTAAATGAAAATTCTGGTACTCAAAAAAATATTAATTAGTATTTTGGCATATTTGGATCCTTTTATTTTGCTTGAATATACAAGGATAGCCCTAGCTGGTTTGGCTCAGTGGATAGAATGTTGGCGTGCAAACTGAAGGGTCCTGGGTTCGATTTTGGACAAGGGCACGTGCCCGGGTTGCAGGCTCAATCCCCAGTAGGAGGGCGTGCAGGAGGCAGCCCATTAATGATTCTCACTCATCATCGATGTTTCTCTCTCTCCCCCCCACTTTCCTTTCTGAAATCAATAAAAATGTATTTAATATATATGCATGTATATACACAAGTATATACAATTCTAGAATTCCTAACGCTCCATAAAAAATAAAGGCCCACTTCCAAGGTCTACCTCAAATTGAAGTTCTTCAGTTCCTTGTTTCAAAACCTACAGCCCTCATCTTTCCTCCTTTCCTCATTCTCACACCTCTCCTGACTAGAGACGCCTCTCCGCCACACCCCACACCTGCCGGGGCGCTGCTGCAGCTGGAGGTGCTCCCCTTCACACAGCCGTGCAGGCTTTGCAAGGCAGCAGAAGACAGCTGTACAGGCTTCCTGCAGTCAGACTGGGGACTGCAGGGGTTTCCTGTCAGCCTTTCCAGCTGTTGGCTAAGAAAAAATTATGCTACTGAGATTGAGTTCTGTTGGTAGCTGACCTACCTTTGTTTCCTCTCTGCCACAATTTTCTTCAGTTAAACTAGAAAATCCATCTTCCACCTCGAGTGCCAAAAGGAACATTTTCCCTTGTCTGCAGAGACACCTGCTGGTCAAAGGTTTTCACTACATGCTGCTTGACAGTACTCCTTTTTCCATTCTGCTAAGACCTAGTCCTTTCTATTTAAAGTGCAGGCAGTTGAAAACCACAAACCCACATCAGGAGCCAGAAAGCTGGAATCCAAGTGGAACCCGGCTCCAGGAAACTGGATTTCTTTGTGGCAAAAAAAAAAAAAAAAAAAAGTTACACTGGGCTAAAATTACAGTGGCGCTTTGGGCTTAGATCAACAGTCCACACTGGTTTTGTGCCACCCAAGGATATCTTCAGCTATCCCCATAGTTCTCCTGACATTTTAAAAAGATTCATTTCCAATTATTTTTATTTTTAAAGTAAGTTCATTCTTTTGGCACGTTTAAATAGCAGTCTGACATTATGAGTAAAAAGAGCCAAAGTTTCACCACTGGACCTAGGCTTCTTAGTGGACTTTTCCACTTCCAAGTTCATCTCTGAGCCTCCGTTTTCTATTCTGGAAAAATCACTCATACCTCATGGGTGTGAGGAGGGTAAACTTCCATAATTATGTAGAGGGACCTCGATTACAGTCTAGTACAGAGTATGTACCGAAGTATTAACTTCCTCCTTCTAAGGGCAAAAGCATATAAACAATGCCATGCTGCTTTCCAAATTGCTTCCAAAAAGGTTAGGAGTGAGTGAGAAAGGAACTAGGGCTGTGAAAATGGATTAGCTTCAGAGTTAAAGTGAGAAATTTATAGTTTTGAATGTTTTGGTTTGATTTACTAAATATGTAAAGTTCAATCTTTGGAAGTTGGACATTTTTATGATGCAACTATACATGTCCAATGAAAACATTCTCACTCTCACAACGTTATAATTTATTATTCCCACTTTGTAGAAGGTCAAGTTACTATTGGCTAACACAGCCAGTAAGTGGTGAATTTGGGAAACAAATCAAGGCCTTTCGGTCTCCAAAATCAGTTGTGTTCCAAACTTTAGCTATACCAATGTTTGTGGTCTGCTTAAAAAACAAAACAAACAAACAAACAACCTGCTGTAGCTTGTTGGCTCCGTGGACACAGCGTTGGCCTGTAAACAGAAGGGTCCCATGTTCAAAGCCAATCAATGGCACCCCAGTTGGGGCGTGTGTGGGAGGCAACCAATTAATGTCTCTCTCATATCAATGTTTCTCTCTCTCTATCTCTCCCTCTAAAAACCAATGGAAAAAATATTCTCGGGTCAGGATTAACCATAAAAAAAAAATACCAGTGATCCTTTTTTCTTCTAAAATATATTTGAAGTATATATGTAAGAAAATGCTAAAATATTTATATCATTTTTATGCAACAATCTGCTTAAGGAATGTGTGCATTCCCAGACTTTCGGCGGAATGCAGGTGCCCTGTGAGAACAGTATAGGAGCTCAATGAGAAAGAAAGGTCAATCCCAGTACCTTTTTTTTTCTAAAAGTCATTCAAAATAATATGTGTAAAAAATTACTAATTATATTTATACTAAAGTTTTTATTTTATGCAATAATCTGCTTTGAAAATACTACATCCAATATGATCTTTAACTATATCTTTCTTTTAAAATAGTTGTTGATTCTTTTTTTTTAATGTTTTTATTGATTTCAGAGAGGAAGAAAAAGTGTGAGAGAGAAACATTAATGCTGAGAGTGAATCATTTATTGGCTGCCTCCTGCACTCCCCCTCCTGGAGATCAAGCCCACAATCCAGGTATATGCCCTGACTGACTGGGAATTCAACCGTGACCTCCTGGTTCAGGGGTCAATGCTCAACCACTGAGCCATACTGGCTGGGCTAACTCTATTTTTCAAAATAAAATAATTTCTTTTCTTCTTTTAATCCCCACCCAAGGATATTTTTTCCATTGATTTTTAGAGAGAGTGGAAGGGAGAGGGAGAGAGAGAGAGAGAGAGAGAGAGAGAGAGAGAGAGAGAGAGACTTTGATGTGAATTCCACATCTATTGGTTGTCTCCAGCACATGCCCTGACCGGGGGCCGGGGATTGAGCCTGCAACCGAGGTACATGCCCTAGACCAGAATTGAACCTAAGACCCTTCGGTCCGAAGGCCAACACTCTATCCACTGAGCAAAACTGGCTAGGGCTCTAATTTCTTTTTATTCTTAATTAAGATTATAACACTGGGTTAAATTTTAAGTTAAAAATAGGAACAAGGCCCGGCCAGTGTGGCTCAGTGGTTGAGCGTCAACCTATGAACCAGAAGGTCGGGGTTTGATTTCTGGTCAGTCAGGGCACATGCCCGGGTTGCAGGCTCAATCCCCAGTAGGGGGCATGCAGGAAGCAGCTGATCAATGATTCTCTCTCATCATTGATGTTTCTCTCTCTCTCTCTGCCCCTCTGAAATCAATAAAACTATTTTTTTAATAGGCACAAGATATGATGAGGTAATGTAATAGGATTTAAGCTTTACTAGGCCCACCCAAACCTGAGACCACATTCCAATAAAAGCTGGATGTGGAAGCCAAAGCTGGTATCAAATAATCTACCCTTCCACTTCAGACCAACTTTAATCACAGCTTTGATTTTTCTAGAGATTTTCTTTTGATAATTTCCAAACACCAAGCATTTCTGAATTCATTGCCCACCTTGGCTTACACTGAAGATCTTAAAACCCCTCAAAGGTCCACGAACCTCAGACAAGCAGTGGCTGGCACTGGCATGCCCTGTGCCTCTTGCTAAGTGGCCCCAAGCCCAGCACTAGTGGTGCCATCCTTGATTCACAGCATAGCCTCTCCCAGGTACCTTCAAGGCCAACACAAGCGCTACCAATCACAGATCGCTTTGCAGCTCCTATCAGGTGTCTCCAGGCTGGGCACTGGCAGCGCCTGAACTGGGCCAGCATTGAAGCCCCTCCTGAAAGGCCCCAGAAGGAACATACCCAGTGGCCAGCTTCTGACCATTCTAGAGCATCAGCCAATTAGCTCCACAAATAACACACACAAAGGGTAGACTCAGCAAACACCAGAGCCCTGCTAACTGGAATCCCGCCCACAGGGTTAGGGCCTGCACAATAGCTCATCAGCTGCAGTCACAGACAGTCCTCATACCCAGTTAGCTGGAAGGTCAATCCATCAACAGACATGCCAATAGTCATCAATGCTCAATCATAACTGGTGGGCACCCACAACCCACACAAAAGACATCCTTAAAGCACCTGACTCAGGTGACCAGGGAGACTGCACCACTGGGCTCTACAGGACACCTACTGCATAAGACCACTCTGCCAAGGCTGGGAAACATAACAGATCTACCTAATATGTAGAAGTAATCACAGGGAACAGTCAAAATGAGGACACAAAGAAACATATCCAAAAAGAACTAAATGAAATGGAGACAAGCAATCTTCCAGAAACAGAGTTAAAAACACTGGTTAAAAGATACTCAATCGAGGTAGGCACCTAAACCACTGCCTCACACAACAATTTCAAAACTACAACTAAAAGACAGAACGGACACCATCCAGAACCACAGGAAAGCTGGCTGAGTGGAAATTCTACAACTAGAAGGAAAGAGAAAAGCTCACGGAGAATTGGAGGAACAGCAAAGGGTTGAGGTACAGCAAAGGGTTGAGGTACGGCAAAGGGTCTTTGTGCACGGCAAAGAATAAGGGCAGCTGAGAGCCTGGCTGACTTTCTCTGACGGGAGGGGGAAGGAAGCCCCCGATTGCACTGAACCCCAGTTCCAACTGCACTGAACCCCAGTGTAGTCTGGACTGTCAGGTAGAGAGGAAGGCACTGGGAGACTCAGAGACCTGGGGGAGGGGGTCTGGAGGTGCACGCGCCAGTATGCACAAAGACTGAGGAGGTTGCCACAGGCTTTTCCTAGCAGAAGGGAGTCGGAAGCTCCTGACTGCACTGAACCCCAGTTCCAGGAGAGCCCCTGAGGACCCACACTCTTGCGGGGGGAATCTGGACTCTCGGGCGGAGGCTCGAGAGCCGGGGAAGGCAGAGGTCGGGAGGTGCACACGCGCACAAGGGCAGGGCTGACAGGAAGCCAAGACTGTCTGCTCCACCCTGAGACTCCACCCCATCCAAGCTGAACACAGAGGCTTTTGCAATTTGGCAAGTCTAATCCTATAAGGCTGTCTCCGGCACCGAATTTCTTCCAGCGTAGACACAGCTGATCCTCACAGCCAACTGGCCTGGAGGTCAATTCCTCCCAGTGATACCAACAACAATCAAGACTTAACTACAGCAAGGCTGTACACACAGTCCACAAAGGGGTGCACCAAGAGTGTCCACCTCGGTAACTGGTGGACTGACCCACTGGGTCATATAGGAAACCTAGCACACAAAGCTACCCTACCAACTCAGGGAAGCAGTGAAAATGCAGGGACAAAGAAACAGATCACAAACGAAAGAAATGGAGGAAAACAAACGGCTGGATATAGAATTCAAAACCACGGTTATAAGGCTTTTCAAGAATATCCTAGAAAAGGCTGATAAATATAATGAGACCCTCGAAGATATGAAAAAGGACCAACTAGAAATTAAACATACACTGACTGAAATAAAAATATCATACAGAGACCCAACAACAGACTAGAGGAACGCAAGAATCAAGTCAAAGAATTGAAATACAAAGAAGCAAAAAACACTCAACCGAAAAAGCAAAAAGAAAAGAAAATCCAAAAAGTTGAAGATAGTGTAAGAAGCCTCTGGGACAACTTCAAGCATACCAACATCCGAATTATGGGGGTGCCAGAAGAAGAGAGAGAGCAAGATACTGAAAACCTATTTGAAGAAATAATGACTGAAAACTTCCCCCACCTGGTGAAAGAAATAGACTTACAAGTCCAGGAAGCGCACAGAACCCCAAACAAAAGGAATTCAAAGAGGACCACACCAAGACACATCATAATTAAAATGCCACGAGCAAAAGACAAAGAGAGAATATTAAAAGCAGCAAGAGAAAAACAGTTAATTACCTACAAGGGAGCACCCATACGATTGTCAGCTGATTTCTCAACAGAAACTATGCAGGCCAGACGGGAGTGGCAAGAAATCTACAAAGTGATGAATAGCAAGAACCTACAACCAAGATTACTCTACCCAGCAAAGCTATCATTCAGAATTGAAGGGCAGATAAAGAGCTTCACAGATAAGAAAAAGCTAAAGGAGTTCATCACCACCAAACCAGTATTATATGAAATGCTGAAAGGTATTCTTTAAGAAGAGGAAGAAGGAAAAAGTAAAGATAAAAATTATGAACAACGGATGCATATCTATCAACAAGTGAACCTAAAAATCAAGTGAATTAAAAACCTGAGGAACAGAATAAACTGGTGAATATAATAGAATCAGGGGCATAGAAAGGGAGTGGACTGATAATTCTCAGGGGGAAAGGAGTATGGGGGGTTGCAGGAAGAGACTGGACAAAAATCGTACACCTATGGATGAGGACAGTGGCGGGGAGGTAAGGGCAGAAGGTGGGGTGGGAACCGGGTGGAGGGGAGCTATGGGGGGGGGGGGGGAGGAGAAACAATTGTAATAACCTGAATAAAGATTTATTTTTAAAAAAAGATGCTCAATCGGCTTAGGGGAAGAATAGATGAACTTAGTGAGAACTCACATAAAGAGATAGAAACCATAAAAAAGAACCAGACAAATTAAGAATGCAATAACTGAAATGAATACATTAGATGGGATCAATAGCACATTAGATAAAACAGAGGACTGAAATTATTTGGAAGACAAGATAGTGGAAAACACACAATCTGAATAGCAAAAAGAAAAAATATTTTTAAAAAATTTTTATTGATTGATTTTTGAGAAAGAAACATTTATTTGTGGTTCCACTTATTTATGCATGCATTGACTGACTCCTGTATGTGCCCTGACTGGGCATCAAACCCACAACTTTGGCATATTGGGACGACTCTTTAACCAAATGAGCTACCTGGCTAGGGCCAGAAAAGAGAATAAAAATGAGGATCATTTAAGGGATGTCTGGGACAATATCAAGTGTAACGACATTTGCATCATAGGGGTACCAGAAAGAGAAGGGAGAGAGCAATGGATTGAAAACCTATTTGAAGAAAAAAATGATGGAAAAATTCTCTAATATAGCAAAGGAAATAGACATATGAAGTCCAGAGGGTGCACAGAGTCCAAAACAAGATGAATCCAAAGAGGTTCACACCAAGACACATCATAATTAAAATGCCAAAGGTTAATCATAATCTTTTTTTTAAGTAAGTTTTTTTAAATTGATTTGAGAGAGAGAAAAAGGAAGAGAGAAACATAGATTTGCTGTTCCACTTACTTATGCATTCATTGTTTGATATTGTATGTGCCCTGACTGGGGATCAAACTCACAACCTTGGCATATGGGGACAAAATTCTAACCAACGGAGCTACCCAGCCAGGGTCAAAGAGAGAATCTTAAAAACAGCAAGAGCAAAGCAGTAAGGAAGCTTCCATAAGACTGGCAGCTGATTTCTCAACAGAAACTTTGCAGTCCAGAAGGGAGTGGCAAGAAATATTCAAAGTGATGAGATCCAAGGTGGCAGCGGAGTAGGTGGAAGGTACACTCATCTTCTCCCAGGACCAAACTGAAGTTATAACTAAAATACAGAACAATCATGCTGAACAGAAGTCTTATAGCCAAGGACTTATAGAGTAAGCTACATTGAGATTGGTAGGAAGGTCAGAAATGCAAAAAGGGCTGGCCGGGCTCCCACAAGAGGAAGCTGAGGTTCTGGAGGGATATCTCATCTGCAAAGGTTCCCCCTCAACCCCAGGCCCAACTCCCAAGCCCAGAGCACCAGAGCCAGGAAGAGGTGCCCACATAACACCTGACTGAAAACTAGTAGGGATTCTGTCCACCAGAGGGAGGTGGGAATCTGCTAGAGAAACAGGGGCCCACTTAAAGGGCCAACACACACAATCTCATTCGCATCCACTGGCCCTGGGCTCTGGCAGAGGGACCAGAGAGCAGAATTGAGTCATGGAGTTTGTGGCTCTGGGAGACAGCTGAGGAGCAGCCACCAGGATCCCTGTGCTGATTCCCTCTCCCACACCACTTGGGTGCAGCACTCCCCTCCTTAAGACATCAGCCTGGGGAAAGCAATAGTCCTACCTCTGACCTCCCTGTCACCCCACCCTGTGGGACTCATGCCCTGCTGAGGAGTTAGCTGCCTGGGCCAGGGTATAGAGGTCTGGGCAGTCAGGGGGTGTCAGTGACTGAGCTGTGTGGTTTTGGAGAGGGGGGCATTATCCCCCTTTTCCTGTGAATTTGATGGATGCCTCCTCCTCAGGAGAGATCTTCTAGCCCTCCCTTCTGACCCTTGGTGGCTCCACCCTACTGAGTGTGGGCTCCCCAGGAGGATGAGGAGAATTTGAGATAGACTAAGTTGTGTGGCTCTGGGCAGGGCCACTCCACCCACCTTCACCCAGGCATGATGGTGCCTTCCCGTCATGGGAGATCCACTAGCTCTGCCCTTCCTGCTGAGTTCTGGCTCCAGGCCAAATCTGGGACAGACTGAGTTGTATGGCTCTAGGTAGGGGACCATTTTTCCCTGACATGCCCAACTGGTCAAATCCTTTCAATGGTCAAATCTTGAACTGTTTGATAAACTCTTCTGGCCTCACCCTAGTGACTCCCTGAGACCCTGCCCCACCATGAAGGACAGCAGGCCCAGGCAGGGGACATCTAGACTGGTACACCCTGGGACTTTTGCTGAGTGGTTTCAGCCCAGCATGGCACTGAGTTTGAACCTGTATCAGTCTATTGAACACCACTCACCCTACCTGCTGGCTCACTGAGGATTACCTCACACAACACGAGCACCACTGGAGGTTCTTTCAGTGGTTGAGCTCAGCAGGCGGCCGGCAGGTGGAGGCAGCCAGGTGGTTTGTGGGAGAAAATAGTCATGAAACAGTTTCCTGCCAAGAACCTTCCTCATAATTATTGTTATTTGTGTGTGTGTGTGCGTGTGTGTGTGTGTGTGTGTGTGAGAGAGAGAGAGAGAGAGAGAGAGAGAGAGAGAACACACGTTCATGGAAACAGTAACAACAACAAAGCAAAGCAAACTGCCTTATCCCGTTTCTCAGTTCTGCCTTCTCCACAACATACGCTTATCAATTTTTGCATCTCCTTCCATGGATGTACCACCCACACATGAGCACATGCCTGTGTCTAACTGTAAATCTTTTTTTTTTTTTTTTTTAGTTTTTACTTTTATTTACTTGAATTACTAGGTTGTTGGGTTACTCCAGTAAATTATCTGAAAGACAATTTCATATCCACACATATAGACCTAAAACGTGTAACCATGTAAGAAAGGCCAAACCAGGATATTTTTGTACATGAAATGGGATGCTGTTGCCCTGGCCACGTGGCTCAGTTGGTTAGAGCCTCGTCTCATATACCAAGGTTGCGGGTTTGATCCCCAGTCAAGGCACATACAAGAGGCAACCAATGAATGCATACATAAATGGAACAACAAATCAATGTTTCTCTCTCTCTCTCTCTCTCTCTCTCTCTCTCTCTCTCTCGGGGGGGGGGGTTGAGGGATATATTCTAACACTGCCCTAGACAAATGGGGAAATCAAGTCATCCTGGATCAACATTTTATCATAATCCAATGAATGGAAGTACCTTCATGTACGTAACCATTGCTATTACAATGAGTGTCCCTGAACACACGTCCAGTGCCTAACATATGTTTTTTGTGGGTTTTTGTTGTTGGTGGTGTTTTGTTTGTTTGTTTGTTTGTTTGTTTTTGTTAATCCTTACCCAAGGATATTTTTCTATTTATTGTTTTTTAGAAAGAGAGTGGAAGGGGGTTGTGGGGAGGAGTGGCGGGGAGGGAAACTGAAAAACATAGATGTGAGAGACACATGGATTAGTTGCCTCCTGCACATGCCTGAGGGCCGGAGATTGTTACCAGCAACAAAGATACATGTCCTTGACCTGGAATTGAACCTGCGACCCTTTGGTGTGGGAGCTGATGCTCTAACCACTGAGCAATGCCAGCCAGGGTGTCCGACACATGTTAAATCATTTAACCTACAATCGCCCTATGACATACCTATGGGATAGGTCCTAATGTTTTCCCCATGTGAGGTGGGGACTCTGAAAAGATCCAAATAGAAGGAATGGTTATTTGGAGAACTGTTGCCAGTTGTCACCCTGGTTGGAGTGAGTTAGAGGACAGAGGATGACTCAGTGGTCCTGTCAGCCTAAGATGATCAAATGTTCTTGCCTGTGCCGATCCTGGTTTATGCCTGTTAGCTGAAATAATTATTGATAACACCTCTGTTTACTAAAAGTAGCTCAGTGGGCAATAAATTAGTCATCAGTAGCCAGAAGGGGGAAGATTTGAAGACAATAGTCATAATCATCAGATACCATTATCTGCTCCTTCTTTCCAGCGAACAAGGGACATCTAGGTGCTGGCAAAACAGGTAGGAAAGGAGGCCTGGACACTCAGTGGACTTCTGCTGTCCCATCTGGAAGATGAAAATGGAGATCAATGCTTAGCAGGCAGCAGCATAACACCTTCAGGAGCCGGAAAGGGAGCAGCACCTACTCAGTAGCCAGTGGACCCTGACAGATTATGAGATCTTTGCTAAGGTGAGTGTCAGGGTCCTGGAGACCCTCCTTCATGAAGTGTCTGGCGGCCAAAGCAAGCCTTATGCCGTCCACCCTGATGACTCCATTCATGACTTGAAGGAGAAGACTGAGGATATTGGAGGGCCTTACATGGAGAATCAGGTCCTAAAGTTCTAGGGTTTGAACCTGTGGAATCATCTCAGCCTCTCCGACCTGCAGATCAAGGGCTGTGACACCATCAGGCTCATTAGGGAAGGCCACGATTCCCCACAAGTGCCCATGGTCAGGCTGCTCATGAGATAGACTTCTATGGCCCTGTCTCCCACCCCTTTCTACTCAGACCACTGTCCTCTTCTGAAATATAAACAGGAACGTGCCCCTCCCCCACTAAAAAATCCTCCAATGTCTCCTTTACCTAAAGAATACAGTTCATCGTCCTCTGTTTGGCATTCAAAGTCCTTGACCCCTTACTTACCACCTTAATCTCCTCACCACTCTGAAAACACAGCAGACATGCCCATACACCTGTAATTACAGGTCCTAACTCCATGACTTCAAGTCAACTCTCTTTCACCCCCATGTTTTTATCTTCCAGAACTCAAATCTCTGAGTCATCAATTCTCAAAGTATGGACCCCAGACCAGCAGAATCAGCATCACCTGGGAACTTCTTAGAAATGAAAATTCTCAGCATCTATTGGCAGACTAAAATTCTGGTTCTCTGGTGGTCAGACAAGCATTCCAAGTAATTCTTTTTAAAAAATATATTTTTATTAATTTCAGAGAGGAAGGGAGAGGGAAAGAGAGACAGAAACATCAATGATGTGAGAGAGTCATTGATTTGCTGCTTCCTGCATGCGCCCCCTGGAGATCAAGCCCACAACCCAGGCATGTGCCCTGACTGGGATTCGAACTATAACTTCCTGGTTCTTAGGTCAACGCTCAATCACTGAGCTACACCAGCCAGGCCCAAGTAATTCTGATGCACACTCCAGTTTGAGAACCACTGCTAAAAGCCTGATACAAGTGGCCAGGTCATCTTCTGACCCTACCTTATCTTACACCCAGGTCAGACTTCTGTGAAAGCATTTGAGACTCTCATTGTGTTCCTTTGTTGAATCATCTATCCCCCTGGTCTAACGAGACTTCGCAAGTACTGTGTTTTATTCCTGTGTCCTCAAGATTAAAAATGGTGACTGCTTACCACAAATGCTTAGTACCATGCTTATTAAATAAATTAATTAATTTTTAAAAAAATGACTTTGAATTCTTCACCATTATTTTCATATGAGTCTCAGTCCAGTGCCATTTTGGAGTCCACCTTGTTTGGGCTGCCCTCTTTTTTTGAAAATGCCTACACTCATGTACATAAGACCCATGCTTGCATAGTGGCAAGCGTTCATTCCCCAATACATTCACCCTTCTATCCAAATATAATTGGACCAAAATTGATCAGCTGACCCAAGGTAGCTGATCCATTGCTTATACTTACCCAGATAGATTTTTTAAAATAAATCTTTATTCATATTATTACAATTGTTTCTCCTTTTCCCCCATAGCTCCCTCCCACCCGGTTCCCACCCCACCTTCTGCCCTTACCTCCCCGCCACTGTCCTCATCCATAGGTGTACAATTTTTGTCCAGTCTCTTCCTGCACACCTCCTATACTCCTTTCCCCCTGAGAATTATCAGTCCACTCCCTTTCTATGCCCCTGATTCTATTATATTCACCAGTTTATTCTGTTCCTCAGGTTTTTAATTCACTTGATTTTTAGGTTCACTTGTTGATAGATATGCATCCGTTGTTCATAATTTTTATCTTTACTTTTTCCTTCTTCCTCTTCTTAAAGAATACCTTTCAGCATTTCATATAATACTGGTTTGGTGGTGATGAACTCCTTTAGCTTTTTCTTATCTGTGAAGCTCTTTATCTGCCCTTCAATTCTGAATGATAGCTTTGCTGGGTAGAGTAATCTTGGTTGTAGGTTCTTGCTATTCATCACTTTGTAGATTTCTTGCCACTCCCGTCTGGCCTGCATAGTTTCTGTTGAGAAATCAGCTGACAATCGTATGGGTGCTCCCTTGTAGGTAATTAACTGTTTTTCTCTTGCTGCTTTTAATATTCTCTCTTTGTCTTTTGCTCGTGGCATTTTAATTATGATGTGTCTTGGTGTGGTCCTCTTTGAATTCCTTTTGTTTGGGGTTCTGTGCGCTTCCTGGACTTGTAAGTCTATTTCTTTCACCAGGTGGGGGAAGTTTTCAGTCATTATTTCTTCAAATAGGTTTTCAGTATCTTGCTCTCTCTCTTCTTCTGGCACCCCCATAATTCGGATGTTGGTATGCTTGAAGTTGTCCCAGAGGCTTCTTACACTATCTTCAACTTTTTGGATTTTCTTTTCTTTTTGCTTTTTCGGTTGAGTGTTTTTTGCTTCTTTGTATTTCAATTCTTTGACTTGATTCTTGCGTTCCTCTAGTCTGTTGTTGGGTCTCTGTATGATATTTTTATTTCAGTCAGTGTATGTTTAATTTCTAGTTGGTCCTTTTTCATATCTTCGAGGGTCTCATTATATTTATCAGCCTTTTCTAGGATATTCTTGAAAAGCCTTATAACCGTGGTTTTGAATTCTATATCCAGCCGTTTGTTTTCCTCCATTTCTTTCGTTTGTGATCTGTTTCTTTGTCCCTGCATTTTCACTGCTTCCCTGAGTTGGTAGGGTAGCTTTGTGTGCTAGGTTTCCTATATGACCCAGTGGGTCAGTCCACCAGTTACCGAGGTGGACACTCTTGGTGCACCCCTTTGTGGACTGTGTGTACAGCCTTGCTGTAGTTAAGTCTTGATTGTTGTTGGTATCACTGGGAGGAATTGACCTCCAGGCCAGTTGGCTGTGAGGATCAGCTGTGTCTACGCTGGAAGAAATTCGGTGCCGGAGACAGCCTTATAGGATTAGACTTGCCAAATTGCAAAAGCCTCTGTGTTCAGCTTGGATGGGGTGGAGTCTCAGGGTGGAGCAGACAGTCTTGGCTTCCTGTCAGCCCTGCCCTTGTGCGCGTGTGCACCTCCCGACCTCTGCCTTCCCCGGCTCTCGAGCCTCCGCCCGAGAGTCCAGATTTCCCCTGCAAGAGTGTGGGTCCCCAGGGGCTCTCCTGGAACTGGGGTTCAGTGCAGTCAGAACTGGGGTTCAGTGTAGTCAGGAGCTTCCAACTCCCTTCTGCTAGGGAAAGCCTGTGGCAACCTCCTCAGTCTTTGTGCGCACTGACGTGCACACACCTCCTGACCCCCTCCCCTGGGTCTCCGAGTCTCCAAGTCTCGGAGTGCCTTTCTCTCTACCTGACAGTCCAGATGCCCCCTGTATGAGCCTGGGTCCACGGGGTTTCGCCCGGAACTGGGGTTCAGTGCAGTCGGAACTGGGGCTCAGTGCAGTCAGGGGCTTCCTTCCCCCTCCCACCAGAGAAAGTCAGCCAGGCTCTCAGCTGCCCTTCCTCTCTGTGTGCATGAAGACCCTTTGCTGTACCTCAACCCTTTGCCATTCCTCCAATTCTCCATGAGCTTTTCTCTTTCCTTCTAGTTGTAGAATTTCCACTCAACCAGCTTTCCTATGGTTCTGGATGGTGTCCGTTCTGTCTTTTAGTTGTAGTTTTGAAACTGTTGTGCAAGGCAGCAGTTTAGGTGCCTACCTATGCCGCTATCTTGGTTTCTCCTCTACCCAGATAGATTTTAAATCCTGGCGGTTGGGACCAGGTACAGGGAAGGAGCTCTTAGTATAGTTAAATATGAGTGTGGCCCAAGCCAGTTTGACTCATTGGTAGAACATCGACCTGTGGACTGAAGTGTCCCAGGTTCGATTTCAGTCAAGGGCACATGCTCAGGTGCAGGCTCAATCCACAGTAGGGGGTGTGCAGGAGGCAGCCAATCAATGATTCTCATCATTGATGTTTCTATCTCTCTCCCTCTCAACTTCCTCTCTGAAATCAATAAAAATATATTTTAACAAAATAAAAAATAATGATTGTGAATGTCTAAGTAGAAATGCAGTCAGAACTGAGTAGCCCAAGACTCATCCCCACCCAAGTCAATATATTAGCCAAGTGAGAGCCTTCTACACTTACAATGGAGCCACACATAGCAAGAGACAGAATCAGAAGCCCTCACAGTCCCAAGGAGAGAAGCTGCACAATAGTGTTAGGCCTCCCTTTGTCTAGGTCATATTCCCTCCATTTCCTTTCATAAACCTAAAATGAAAGCAGCCACTCAATGAGTGAGTCAGATTGGTTTAGGCAGTCTTCCTTCCCCAGGAGCCTTGACTAGGATCTGCTTCAGCAGTTCAGAAACTTTAACAAAAATGTTGCTGAATGCCTAAAATCACAATATTTTCTCCACCCTCTGTCCAGGGGATAAAGCAAGAAGAAGATGGCTTCTGGAGATGCTGGACCCAATGGACAAACCAAGGCTGTAGAAGATGGACATGCAAATCATGCATAAAACACTAATGAACCACATTGGTCGTAACTTAATCACACAGCCATTCCCAGATATAGGGGAGACTAAGAAAGTGCCAGGGCTGGCCAGCAGACCCTGAGTGACTGATGAACAGATTATGTTTCTGTGAAAGAGAAGGCTAAGGGGCTTGTTTGGCTTTAGGAACTAAAAGAGCCTCAATTGCCTGCCTGGTTAGCCTTTTATTGTAATAACAGCTTGAACTAAAATTAACCTCTAGATACAATCAGAAAGGCAAGTATCCTTGAGAGGGCTCATGCTTCTATAAGGTCGAGTTTGAAGACTTAAACATAGAGATTCTAGCAAAACCCCTGGGGGATCGGACTTGTTTGGAAAAGTCAAGGTAGGAGCTGCCATCTTCAGCAAGTTTTCCCCAGAGGCCCCTGACCTTCCAGAGAATCCTCCTTACAGACATTCCAACCAGGTCCCGTGCTTCTCCACATCTCCCCCCTTTTTGTTTTTGCTGGCTGCAGAAGACAGAGGGAGGTGGCAAACTTTCTGCTTTGGAAGGTCGGGGTCTGCGAAGCGCATTCACTGCTTGAGTTCTGATTTTGTAGACTATAAGAAAAACAAAGAGAATCACAATGACAGCAATGGTTAGTCCGATCAGGTACCAATTGATTTTAGGATACCATGTGGTGGGGTCTACCCACTCCAAATGCTCCTTTACCATATTCCAAGCAGTAGTCTTAACTTGTTTATAATTATGGACCCATCTCCTGTAGTATGTTTGCCATTATAGGCAGTACTGCTAGATAGGATGTTACCTGGATTACAATATATTTTAAATGGCTTGTTTCAATGTTATGTATTATAAGGCTGGTTTAAATTGCAAACCTAAAAGGTTTCACTTATAATCAAAATAATTATATTGCTTTTAAACATATCCTTTCTGGTATATTTGAAGCTAATCTATACCCTCTACCCCTCAAATAACAAAGTTTTACTCGTTGTTTCCTTGGTCTATTTAAAAATACTTTTAAGCGCAGAGGTTAAAATGTGTCTGCTTTCAGGAAAAACATAATAGCTTTATTAAACAACTCCCTCAGGGCTCTCCTGGTTGCAGCACAGCTGACATGGTTAACGTCACCATGGGACATGCGCAGAGAATGCAAATAAAGCTCTTAATTCTCCTCCTTTTTGGAGAAAGTGCTCTTAAACTACCAATTTATTTTTATTGATTTCAGAGAGGAAGGGAGAGGGAGAGAGAGATAGAAACATCAATGATGAGAGAGAAACATTGATCAGCTGCCTCCTGCATGCCTCCTACTGGGGATCAAGCCCAGAACCCGGGCATGAGCCCTGCCTGGGATTCGAATCGTGAACTCTGGTTCATAGGTTGACGTTCAACCATTGAGCCACGCCAGGGGGCTTAAACTGCTAACTTTTAAATCACCTTATTACAGCTCTACCAAAAATACAAACTCCCACCCCAGTACGAAGACTAAACAATACTTCACGTATACAGTTATTCATTTCATACAAAATACTAGACACAAATTCCCACTTAATTTTGTTACTTCTTATCTCTGCTATTCTTTAAAAATAAAGTAGATGTTACCTTCCAAGTAAAATTTACCTATTTGTAGATGTAGTCACACACAGCTGAACACAACCTTTAGAATAAGCGGAGCAGCATTGCTAGGAGTGCAAAGTGTGGGGGCACATTTTATCATAAAGCCATTGTAACATATTTGAAAGGTAAATTGCAAGGCAAATTCCTCACTGTCAGTTCTCCTTTCTGGAAAATAGAGGTCTCATGTTAAGTCAGCGGTGGTACTGAAAATGACATTTAACACTCTGGATCTCTTCCATGTCCATTAACAATGATTAGAATTTTAAATTATGGCCCTGACCCCTTATCTGGCTGACTTGGCTCAGAGGTTGACCGTCGACCTATGATCCAGGAGATCACATTTCAATTCCTGGTCAGATCTCATGCCTGGGTTGCGGGCTTGATCCCCAGTGTGGGGCGTGCAGGAGGCAGCCGATCAATGGTTCTCTCTCATCATTGATGTTCCTATCTCTCTCTTCCTCTCCCTTCCTCTCTGAAATAAATTAAAAAAAAATATTTTTAAAATTAAAAAAAGAATTTAAAATTATGTATCTAGGAATATATTTCAGATGTACAGCTTCAAAAGAGAAAAATAAATTTACAAATTGTGGTATTTGACATCCCATCAGGCTTTCTCTTTAGGTCAAAGGAAATATGACAAGGAATGATGTAGTTATGGGTGAATACTGTGGCCCACAGGTACGCCTGTTTTGGGTCATGATGACAAGGAGCAGGAACTCGGATGATACCCTTTAGGAGAAAGAACAACAAAATATGTTTCTTAACTCTATATCTACTTTCCCTAAATTTAAATTTTCATAGATATCAATAAGTAAAGATTTAATTTTGAACAATTTTAAAGACCTGAATGAAAATCAGTATCAAGAAACACTCCCTGCTCCGGAAACTTCGCTCTCTCTTCCTGTCTCTCATCATGACACAGGATCAAGGGGGAAAGGAGAAGTCCATATGGGAACTTCGCATCCGCAAGCTCTGCCTCAACATCTGTGGGGGAGAGAGTGAGGACAGACTGATCCAGGCAGTCAAGGTCTTGGAGCAGCTCACGGGCCAGACCCCTGTCTTCTCCAAAGCCAGATGTACTGTCACATCCTTTGGCATCAGGAAAAATGAGAAGATTGCTGTCCACTGCACAGTCCATGGGGCCAAAGCAGAAGAAATCTTAGAGAAAGGTCTAAAGGTGCAAGAGTACAAATTACAAAAAAAAACTTCTCAGATCCTGGAAACATTGGTTTTGGGATCCAGGAACACATTCATCTGGGAATCAAAAATGACCCAAGCATTGGTATCTACGGCCTGGACGTCTATGTGGTGCTGGGTAGGTCAGGTTTCAGCATCACAGACAAGAAACGCAGGACAGGCTGCATTGGGGCCAAATACAGAATCCACAAAGAGGAGGCCCTGTGCTGGTTCCAGCAGAAGTATGATGGCATCATCCATCCTGGCAACTAAATTCCCGTTTCTATCCAAAAGGCCAATAAAATGTTTTCAGTGAAATGGAAAGAAAAGAAAGGAAGAAAAAACACTTATTGGCAAATTCTGCTACAGGTGGCCTAGTCTGTAAATTAGACACTGTACTGTGCCTGGGCTCAAGTGAACTGTGTGGTAAGTGACATTATAATGAGTAGAAGTGACAGTACCATCTTTCACAGACTGACTCATGATAAAAAAAAAAAAACAACCCATACCTGGAATTATAGCACATGTGTATATCAGTTTATTTTAGAAGACAAATACTGTAACAAACTAGTATCTTTTTTATGTTTTTATTTTATTTTCTTAAATTTTTTATTGTTTAAAGTATTACATATATTAGTATATATATCTCCTTTTTTTCCCCATTGACCTTCCCCCAGCCTCCCCTACCTCCTGTCGCATGCCTTCATCCCACCCCCCCCCACCCCAGTGTCTTGTGTCCATTGGTTGTGTTACATGCATGCATACAAGTCCTTTGGTTGATCTATTTCCCTCCCTCCCCAAAACTCCCCAGCCTTCCCACTGCAATTTGACAGTCTGTTCGGTGCTTTACTGCCTCTGTATCTATCTTTTTGTTCACAGGTTATAATGTTCTTTATTTTCCATAAATGAGTGAGATCATGTGGTATTTTTCTTTCATTGCCTGGCTTCTTTCACTTAACATAATGCTCTCCAGGTCCATCCATGCTGCTGCAAATAGTAAGAATTCCTTCTTCTTTATAACAGCGTAGTATTCCATTGTGTAGATGTACCACAGTTTTCTAATCCACTCATCTGCTGATGGGCATTTAGGCTGTTTCCAAATATTAGCTATGGTGAATTGTGCTGCTATGAACATAGGGGTGCATATATCCTTTCTGATTCGTGTTTCTAGTTTCTTGGGATATAATCCTAGAAGTGGAATTGCTGAGTCAAATGGGAGCTCCATTTTTAGTTTTTTAAGGAAACTGCATGCTGTTCTCCACAGTGGCTGCACCAGTCTGCATTCCTACCAGCAGTGCACCAGGGTTCTTTTTCTCCACATCCTCGCCAGCACTTGTTGTTTGTTGACTTGTTGATGGTTGCCATTCTGACAGGTGTGAGGTGGTACCGCATTGTCGTTTTGATTTGCATTTCTATTTAGGTCGGTTGCCCATTTTTTTATTGAATCATTTATCTTCCTTTTATTAAGTTGTATAAGTTCCCTGTAGATGTGGGAGATTAAACCTTTATCAGTGATAACATTTGCAAATATGTTCTCCCATACAGTGGGCTTTCTTGTTGTTTTGTTGATGGTTTCTTTTGCTGTGCAGAAGCCTTTTATTTTGATGTAGTCCCATTTGTTTATTTTCTCTTTAGCTTCCATTGCCCTAGGAGCGATATCGGTGAAGAAATTGCTTCGGCATATGTCTGAGATTTCTCTGCCTGTGGATTCCTCTAGTATTTTTATGGTTTCCCATCTTTGAGTTTATTTTTCTGTATGGTGTAAATTGGTGGTCTAGTTTCATTTTTTTTGCATGTATCTGTCCAATTTTCCCAACACCACTTATTAAAGAGACTGTCTTGACTCCATTGTATGTTCATGCCTCCTTTGCAAATATTAATTGAGCCTAGTGGTTTGGGTCAATATCTGGAATCTCTAATTTATTCCATTGGTCTATATGTCTGTTCTTGTGCCAGTACCAGGCTGTGTTGAGACAGTGGCTTTGTAGTACAGCTTGAAATCTGGTACTGAGATCCCACCTATTTTGTTCTTCTTTCTCAGGATTGTGTGGCTATTCGGGGTCCTTTTTTATTCCATATGAATTTTTGTAGAGTTCTTTCTAGGTCTGTGAAATATGCTGTTGGTATTTTAATGGGGAGTGCATTGTATCTATAGATTGCTTTGGGTAGTATGGACCTTTTAATGATGTTGATTCTACCAATCCATGAACATGGTATGTTCTTTCATCTGTTTACGTCTTCCTCTATCTCTTTTTTCAGTGTCCTGTAGTATTCCGTGTATAGGTCTTTTACCTCCTTAGATAAGTTTACTCCTAGGTATCTTAATTTTTTTGGTACAATGGTAAATGGGATTGCTTTTTTAGTCTCTCTTTCTGTAAGTTCACTATTGGTGTATAGAAATGCCATAGATTTCTTGCCATTAATTTTGTATCCTGCTATATTGCCAAATTCATTTATTAAGTTTATTAGTTTTCTGATGGAGTCTTTCAGGTTTTTTATGTACAATATCATGTCATCTGGAAATAAGGACAGCTTTACTTCTTCTTTTCCAATTTGGATGCCTTTTATTTCTTCTTCTTGTCTAATTGCAATGGCTAATACTTCCAGTACTATGTCGAACAGGAGTGGTGAGAGTGGGCATCCCTGTCTTGGTTCCTGTTCTTAGGGGAAATGGTTTTAGTTTTTGCCCATTGAGTATGATGTTAGCTGTGGGTTTATCATATATGGCTTTTATTATGTTGAGGTATGGTCCTTCTATACCCACCTTGTTGAGAGTTTTTATCAAGAAAGGGTGTTGGATTTTGTCAAATGCTTTTTCTGCATCAATTGATATGACTATGTGATTTTTATCTCTCAATTTGTTTATGTGATGTATTATGCTTATTGATTTATGTATATTGTACCATCCTTGCATTCCTGGGATAAATCCTACTTGGTCATGGTGTATGATCTTTCTGATATACTGCTGGATCTGATTTGCTAGAATTTTGTTGAGGATCTTGGCATCTATGTTCATGAGGGATATTGGCCTGTAATTCTCTTTCATTGTGTTGTCTTTATCTGGTTTATTAGGGTGATACTGGCTTCATAGGATGAGTTTGGAACTGTTCCTTCCTCTTTAATTTTTTGGAATAGTCTGAGGAGGATAGGTTTTAATTCTTCCTTAAATGTTTGGTAAAACTCCCCTGTGAAGCTGTGTGGCCCTGGGCTTTTTTTTCCTGGAAGCTTTTTGATGACTGCTTCAATTTCTTCCATGGTTATTGGCCTATTGCGTTGTTTAGATTCTTCCTGATTGAGTTATGGAAGTTTATATTTTTCTAGGAATATGTCCATTTCCTCCAGGTTGTCCAGTTTGTTGGAATACAGATGTTCATAGTATTTTTTAACAACCTTTTGTATTTGGGTGGGGTCTGTTGTTATTTCTCCTCTTTCATTTCTGATTTTGTTTATTTGAGGTCCTCTCTCTTTGCTTCTTGGTGAGCCTGGATAGAGGTTCATCAATCTTGTTTATCCTTTCAAAGAACCAGCTTTTGGTTTTGTTGATCTTTTGTGTTGTTTTTTGTTTTTGTTTGTTTGTTTGTTTGTTTTGGTCTCAATGTTGTTTATCTCTGCTCTGATCTTTATTATTTCCTTCCTTCTGCTTACACTGGGCTTTTCTTGTTGCTTTCTTTCTAACTCTTTGAGTTGTAGGGTTAGGTAATTTATTACCATTGTTTCTTGTTTTTTGCAGTATGCTTGTAGAGCTATGAACTTCCCTCTCAAGACTGCTTTCGCTGTGTCCCATAAATTTTGGATTGTTGTGTTTTCATTGTCATTTGTTGCCATGATGTTTTTTATTTCTTCTTTGATCTCTCTGGTAACCCAGTCATTGCTTAATAGCATGCAGTTTAGTGTCCATGTGTTTGATTTTTTTATTGTAGTTGATTTTCAGTTTTATGCCACTGTGATCTGAGAAGATGCTTGATAATGATTTCTATCTTCTTGAATTTGAAGAGACTTTGCCTATGACCCAATATATGGTCTATCTTTGAAAATGACCCACGTGCACTTCAGAAGAATGTATATTCTGTGGCTTTGGGGTGAAATGTTCTGAAGATATCAATTAATTCCATCTGGTCTAGCAAGTCATTTAGGATTGATGTTTCTTTGCTGATTACTTCTTTAGAGGATTTGTCCAATGGTGATAGTGGGGTATTAAAGTCTCTACTATGATTGTATTGCTGTCGATCTCTCCCTTGATATCCTCCAGGAGTTTTTTTTTATGTATTTGGGTGCTCCTGTATTGGGTGCATATATGTTTACCAGAGTTATTTCTTCTTGTTGGATTGCTCCCTTTAGTATTATGAAGTGGCCTTCCTTATCTCTTGTTATGTCCTTCACTTTGAGATCTAATTTGTCAGATACAAGTATTGCTACCCCAGCTTTTTTTTCATTTCCATTCACTTGAAAAACCTTTTTCCTTCCCTTCACCCTCAGTCTGTGTGCGTCTTTTTTTCTGAGGTGGGTTTCTTGTAGACAGCAGATATATGGGTCATGTTTTCTTATCCAACCCGTTACCCTATGTCTTTTGATTGGGGCATTTAATCCATTTATATTTAAAGTTATTATTGATAGGTGCTTATTTGTCGCCATTTTTATTCTTTACCCCTGTGTTCCTTCTTCGCTTCCTATTTCTGTTTTTTTACAGCAGACCCTTTAGCATTTCTTACATTACTGGTTTGGTGGTAATAGATTCCCTTAGTCCTTTTTTGTCTGTGAAGCTCCTGATTTCACCTTCAATTTTGATTGATAGCCTTGCTGGGTACAGTATTCTTGGATTCAGACCCTTCCTTTGCATGACTTTGTATATTTCATTCCATTCCCTTCTGGCCTGATGTATTTCTGTTGAGAAATCAGTCGCTAGTCTGATGGGGGTTCCTTTGTAGATAACATTCTGTCCGTCTCTGTCTGCTTTTAAGATTCTTACTTTGTCATTGGTGTTTGCGAATTTAATTATAATGTGCCTTGTCGTTGGTCTTTTGGGGTTCATTTTGCTTGGGACTCTGTGAGCTTCTTGGATTTGTATGGGTTTTTTCTTCCCTATATCAGGGAAGTTTTCTGTCATTATTTCTTCAAACAGGTTTTCTATTCCTTGCTCAGTTTCCTCTCCTTCTGGAACCCTGTTATGCAGATGTTGTTTTGTTTTGTGTTGTCCCAAAGTTCCCTTAGGCTCTCCTCCTGCTTTTTAATTTTCTTTTTTAGAAGCTGCTCTACTTGGGTATTTTTTCCTGTCTTGTCTTCTAGCTCACTGATGCAGTCCTCTGCTTCTTCCAGTCTACTCTTGATGCTTTCTATTGAGTTCTTTACAGCAGCAATGTCATTTTTCATTTCTTCTTGGTTCTTCTTCATTTCCTCTTGGTTCTTACACATATTGTCGAATTTGTCTTCTGCTGGAAACCAATCATTGTCTCACTAATTAGAAATGTGTGGACAAGGAACCCGGAAGGCTGGTCAACCTTGAAGCTCTGAAAGGTCAGAGCCAACCACTTCCTATCTAATAGAGACAATGGTAGCTGAAGCAACTTCCCCACCAAATAATCATGTAAATCCTTACTGATAAGATAATCTGCCTGTTATAGAATTGCCTGCCTAAGGGCAATGGGTGTATCCCAAACCTGAATAAAAGGGATGGCAAGGCCAAAGCAAAGCGTAGTCCTCCCACTAGAGTTGGGCTTCCGCCTGGCCCCCATTTCCCAAATTAATATTTTTCTAGTCTCTTTTCATTTGTGTGTGGCATTCTCCAGAACCCAAACCCTGAACTGGAACCCTGAACCACACGGGACATGAAAGGGGTTCCCCCAGTCTTCCATTCTTTTCAGCCACCTTATGACCATGTCTCTGAATTCTTTCTCTGGCAGGTTGCTTGCCTCCATTTCGTTTACTTCCTTTTCTGGTGATGCCTGCTTTTCTTTCATATGCGGGCTGTTTCATTGTCTCCCCATGGTCTCTCTCCTCTGGATGTCTGGTTATGTAGTTCTCTCTCTCCTGCATTGATTTAAAGGCACAAAATACAACACAACAAGACACAATGCACAAGGCACTGAACACAAATATGTTCACGATATTAATAACCCCAAATAAAGGTGACCACCAGAGAAAGGCAAATTAGCGGATAGGAGAGAAAAAAAGAAAAGAAAAAAAGAAGTGCAAAAATGAAATTGGGAAAAGGAAAAAATAAGTAAGAGAGAAAAGAAAGAGAATACGAAAGAAGAGGGGAACAAACTATATATGGGGAGAAAACTCCCATAGAATAGCCACTAATCCCAACAAATGCCAGCAACAAGTACCTAGAGATGATTACAAACTACAAACAACAACTAATATCAAGCGAGATGAGGGAAAACAAGCAAAAAACAAACAAAGATAAAACAAACAAAAAGAATAAGCAAAACAATCTCACAAACAAGCATAAAAAATCAATATAATCAACAATCAAGCAAACAACAACAAAAGGACAGAGAGAAAAACAATTTTTTGAATAGTGAACATAGAGGAGAGAGGTGTGTATGAACTTGGAGCAGGGGATTGGAAATTAGGTATATAAGTAGGGTGAAATTTTAACAGGGGGTAAAAAGAAAAAATAAGGAAAATCTAAAGCAGGAAAAGAGTAAGAGAAACAGGACAAAAGGGGAAAAGTTAGGAAAAGAGTGATAGCATAAAGGTAAAGTTGAGATAGAGTAAAATGATGTTAAAGGGAGGATGAAAATAGAATGTAGAACACTACTCCCAAAGTAAAATAAAGAGAAAATAAAATGATACTTTTTTAAAAATGTAATATAGTAGTAGTAGTAATAATACTGATTGAAAATAAAAATGTAATAATTAAAAAGGTAAAATCAAGTGAGGAAAAAAGAAAAAAAATAGTTTCTTAAGTAAAAGATGAAAAAAAAATGTGCAGTAGTGAAGGTCATTCACTTCCTGTACTGTTCTGTTTGGCACGCCTGTTTCCTAGTCAGGACAGTACTGCAGTTCCCTGTGTTCCATGGGATTTAGACTTAAAAGCATATGCACTGATACCTGGAGGCAGAAATATAACATTGGCACATTTGATATGGTCACAAGTGACTCAATACAGAGATCCCGCCTCTTCCTAAGGGTCACCAGAATATATTCAAACTTCTTAAATGATATAACTGGTAAGGTTAATCAATTTTTTGTAAATATTAACTTTGTTTTTATGGATATCATCTTTTGTTATGCTTTATGTTTATCATACTTTTCATTTTCTTTTTCCTTTATTTCTTTCCTGTCTTCTACTAGATGTTTCTGTTTTTCTTTAGTTTTACTTTCTTTTCTCTACCTATTGGTATGAATATCTTGTCTTATTTCCTCAGTGGCTTTGGGTAACTTTCTCATTTGTGTAATTGACTTGACAAGTCTGAAGTTAACCACAAGTTCTACCATTCTTCCCAACAACTAAAGAAACTGAGTATGTTTTTTAAATTCTATGAGAAGAGGAGGACCAAGATGGCAGCATAGGTAAATACCAGTACTCACCTCCTCCCACAACCACATCAAAATTACAACTAAAATATAGAACCACCATCATTCAGAACCACTTGAAAGCTGGCTAAATGGGAGTCCCACAACTAGAGAAGTAAAGAAAAAAGCACATCGAGACTGGTAGGAGGGGCAGAGGCATGAATTGGGCTGGTCTGACATCCACATGGGGTGTTTTTAATTGCAGGGAGGGGATCATGGCTGCTGAGGCCTCCTGTGAGGAGCAAGGACCCCCACACCAGACCCCCAGCCCAGGGTTCCAGAGTTGGGAAGAGAAGTCCCCATAACTTTGGGCTGTAAAACCAGTGGGGATTGTGGCTGAGTAACGTGGAGGCTGTTGGAGACCCAGGCAGTCCCTCTTAAAGGGCCAGCACACAGATTTACACAGATTCAGTCTCTCTGGGCTCCAGTGCCAGGTGGGCAACTTGAAAGGAATCTGGGACATTCGGGGAGGAGCTGGGTTGTCTGGCATCAGGGAGGGAGCTCAGGTTGGCTTTCTCCCAAACACAGGTAACTCACATGGGACATTGTTTCTGTGCTGGGATGTCCCCTGTTGAAGAGCTGACTGGCGGTCATATCTGAGTTTCCATCAGCTTGGCTCACACTGTTCCCTCAATCTTGGTGATTCTCTGAGACCCCACCCCAACCAACTTGCAGCCCCAACCAAGCTGTTTGCAGCAGCTTTTCCATATGAATGGCCTGTCCTGGCTCAGGCTTCAGACTTTCCTAAAATCTCACAAACAAGCAGCAGCTGGTGTCAGCAACCCCAAACCTATCAATAAGCGGCCCAAGACTCAGCACTAGCACCAGCTTGCCTTGCTTCACAGCTGGGCCTCGTCTGGGCACTTCCAAACCCAATAAAAGTAGTAGCTATCTGCAGATCTCTCTGGCCCAGGCAATGTCTGACTTTGCATCTTCTGGGAGGCTCCAGAGCCAGTGCAACCAGTGGACAGCTTCAGACCATACCAGATTACAACTCTACACATCCATAAGCAACACACTCAAGGGGCAGACTCAGTGAGCACCAAAGCCCCACTGAAGCAAGTTCTGCTCCATAGGGGTGTCTCATTCACAGCAGCTCTTCCACTGTAGTCACCCTTGGTCCTCAGAGCCAATTGCTCTGGAGGCCAATTCCTCCCAGTGACACCAATTGCAATCAAGGCTCAACTACAATGAAACTATGCACATAACCCACACAGGGGTGCACTTAGAGTGCCCAGTTCTGGTGACTGGGGAGGCTGAGATACCAGGCCCTATAGGACACCTACTACACAAGGCCACTCTATGGAGACATAGACTACCACTGCCAGAAGACATAGCAGCTCTACCTAATACATAGAAACAAACATAGAGAAGCATCTAAAATGTGGAGGCAAAGAAACATGTCACAAATGAAAGAACAGAAGAAATCTCCAGAAAAAGAACTAAATAAAATGGAATCAAGCAAACTACTGGATATAGAGTTCAAAACAATGGTTACAAGGTTGCTCAAGGATCTCAGTGAGAACTTCAAGGGAGTTAGTGCGACTTTCAAGGATCTTAGTGAGAATTTCAAGAACCCTAGTAAGAACATCAAAGACATGAAAAAGGATCTGTCAGAAATTAAGCATACAGTAACTGCAATAAAGAATAATTCACAGAAATTCAAGAGTAGAGTAGAGGATTCTGAAACTCAAATTAATGATTTGGAATATGAGGAAGCAAAAAACACCCAATCAGAAGAGCAAAAAGAAAACAGAATCCAAAAACACGAAAATAATATAAGGATACTCTGGGACAACTTCAAGCATACCAACATATGCATTATGGAGGTGCCAGAAGGAGATGAGAGGGAACAAGATATTGAAAAACTATTTGAAGAAATAATGACAGAAAACTTCCCCTACCTGGTGAAAGAAATAGACTTATAAGTCCAGGAAGCATAGGGAGTCCCAAGCAAGAGAAACCCAAAGAGACCCACACCAAATGCCAAGGGTTAAACATAGAGAGAATCTTAAAAGCATCAAGAGAAAAGCAGTTAGTTACCTACAATTGAATGCCCGTATGACTGTGAGCTGATTTCTGAACAGAAACTTTGCAGGCCAGAAGGGAGTGGTAAGAAATATTTAAAGTGATGAATAGCAAGGACCTTCAACCAAGATTACTCTACCCAGTAAAGCTATCATTTAGAACTGAAAGTTAGATAAAGAGCTTCATAGACAAGGGAAAGCTAAAGAAGTTCATCACCACCAAACCAGGATTACATGAAATGTGAAGGGTCTTTAAGAAGAGGAAGAAGCCCAACCTGTTTGTCTCAGTGGACAGAGCATTGGCCTATGGACTGAATGGTCCCCGGTTTGATTTTGGTCAAGGGCATGTACCTTGTTTGTGGGCACATCCCCAGGAGGGAGTGTGCAGGGGCAGCTGATCAATCTTTCTCTCTCATCGATTGATGTTTCTCTCTATCTCTCTCCCTTTCTTTCTGTAAAAAATCAATAAACTATATATTTTTTTAAAAAGCAGGGGACGGAGGAGGATGAGGAGGAGGAAGCGAAGGAGGAGGTGGAGGGAGAGAAGAAGAAAAAGAAGAAGAAGGAGAAATAAAAAACAAGAACAATATAATGGCAATAAATACATATCTATCAACAATTGAATCTAAAAATCAAAACAAGGGAACAAGAAATCTAATGAATAAAATCTGTAGTACTCTCAAAAATAACAATTTTTATTTATTTATTTATTTTTAATAGGATATCAGTTTATGGGTAATAGTATGGGACAGATGGGATGGCACCAGAGCCTAGTGATCAACTTCCCAGGAATAAACAGACAGACAGATAGGACTGCACAGACATACATACAGGACGGGAGAACAAAGCCAAGTGGGTGAGAGGTCCAAGCCTAGCCTCAGCAGCTATGCCTGGGCCCCAGGTGTAGCTTTGCCCTGGGGACCTGAGCGATGAGCAGGGCTGAAAAGGGCCTCAGCCCCTTTAGGGTCCCCTCCCCTCACTCCCTTCTGTCCCTTACTAGCAGGTGGTATTTCTGGGGCTAGGGAATAGTTTGGGATTGATCTTGGAGAAGGGTCACCACTCGGCCAGGCATCTTGTCGCTGCCCCGATGGAAGGTGTCTCCCTGCCAGAACCGGTGGCTGTAGCCGTGCACGAATCCCATGCGCTGTCTCTATAGGCAAAGTCGGGCCTCCATACCAGGGA
This sequence comes from Corynorhinus townsendii, assembly GCA_026230045.1. Lineage (NCBI taxonomy): Eukaryota > Metazoa > Chordata > Mammalia > Chiroptera > Vespertilionidae > Corynorhinus > Corynorhinus townsendii. The sequence goes on from JAPDVU010000008.1 coordinate 82,922,608, forward strand.
GCCATAGCCAAAAATCCACAGCTCCTGGGGGTCGCCATCGTCCCGCAGGGGCTGCACAGGCGGCGAGGCAGGCGAGGTGTTCTGGGCTGCAGATGCCTGCTTCATGGTGCCAGGCACGTGGATGGGCCCGGGTGTCCTCCGGGCAGGTCTCTGGCGCGGGCACGGAAGGACCGACCGAGGAGCACACCTAGCCTGGCACCGCTTAGTCGCTCCAGCTCAACAGTAACAATTTTTTAAAAGAAAAAAAAAATTCTATGAGAAGAAAATGATTAAAGACCCAAAAAAAATCTATAATCCAATGCATCTATTCATAAAATTTTTAACATTCCTTAAGTCAATTCTTCCTTTCTCCTCCAAGTCATAAAATCTTTAACAATTCTGTTATTATTTGAAGAAAAGAAAATCTTTAAAATAAAGATGGCTAGCCCAGCCAGCATGGTTCAATGGTTGAGTGTCGACCTGTGACCCAGGAGATCACAGTTCATTTCCTGATCAGGGCACATACCTGGGTTGCTGGTTCAGTCTCCAGAAGGGGGCGTGCAGGAGGCAGCCAATCAATGATTCTCTCTCATCATTGATGTTTCTATCTCTCTTTCCTTCTCCCTTTCTCTCTGAAATCAATAAAAGTATATTTTTAAAAAATATAAAATAAAGGTGGCTTACCATTCCCTCCTGGTAAACTCTGCATCAACGATAGTTACTGGAAGTGGACTTGAGACTCAACCAAAAATCTGGTGTTTATTTGTTTCTTTGAGACAGGATAGTACGAAGCTAGGAAAACCCCTGGGCAAGTGGAATGGTGAAATAGACAGATAATTAAACTGATAACTCGGTTGGTTAGAGCATCCTCCTGATACACCAAGGCTACAGATTCAATCCCTGGGCAGGGCACATACAAGAATCAACCAATCAATGCATAAATAATTCGAATAACAAAAATGGATCTCTCTCTCTCTCTCTCTCTTTAATAATAGTAATATTAATAATTAAATAATGCCAAGTAATTTGACCAATTTACAGCAAGCTAGTGAATTGCAATACCGTACCTTCCCTAATCAAGGACAGTGCTCCAACCTACTGAGCTGGCCAGGGCCCTATACTCACATTTTGATGCATCAGCATATTAAAAACGCACCTGGAAAACTGATGAGTATTCTGCTGAAACCCTCCCCTAAGATTCTCACCCACAGAATAAAAATAAAACCCCTCAAGACAAAGACTCAGGGTGGGCTCTGGAGCACACCTATGCCCCTTCTCAGGCATGAACTTTTTACTTCCTCCTGAACTCTAAGTGTCCCCATGAGATTTGCAACCAGGGGAGCAGTGGGCCTGAACCTGTCTCCAAGGCCCTCCTTTTTCTCTGACTTTCCAGTGAGCTAAAAGCAGCCCCACTTTGGTTCACTTCTGTCACTGTGACTTTTCCCAGTGAACTAACAGCAGCCCCGCCCTGGTTTAATTCCTTCCTACAATGTTTTTAGGGGCCAAAGTGAAGCATCCATCTTATCTAAAAACAACCGTTTGAAATTTTAACCCTGCTATTTTGACTTCTGTAAATGCTTGCTTGCTTAAATTATAAGGAAAATAAGATTACTCCCATTCCAGAGAGGCCGTGGACTATGCCCCAGACAGAGGTGTCTGTGCTGACACCAGGCCAGGCCTTGAGATATGGTCTCATGGCCCTATCCCAGCACGTAGGCCTTCTTTCCCAGAAGGCCCGGAAGTCTCATTCCAAATTTGGAAGACAAAAGAGCTAGGAAAAGTATAAATAGAAAAGGTTTCCTCCATGTGGGGGGCGGGCAGAATTTGAAAGGCACATTTTTCTCTGGCCCTGCCCTTAATAAAATGTAACTCCCTTTCTCTAAGTGTGGCTTGTTTTTTTTTCTGGTCTTCTGTAACATCATGGTTCCCTGACCAGGAAGAAGGCTAAACATGCTGGCCTTTTGGCCTCCTGTGAGTGGACCAGGTTTGGGGCCCAGGGGAGTTGGACAGGCCTCCGGGAGGCACCGCTCTGCTGATTTAGCAGAATTGAACCAGGGTACTCTGGGCACTCCCGGACCTCAGCCTAAGACCCAGCCAGCATCTGGAGAGAGTGGACGGACCCTTTTGGACCTGTTGACAGAATCGGTAAGGTAGGGGCCCAATCAGTCAGGCCCACTCCGAGTGAGTGGAAGGGGGAGCTTGATCACCTCCCCAGAAGTCAAGGACTTCCTCAGGCAATTAATCAGGAATCAGGTAGACTGTTTAAACTCTGAACAAATATCTGGTAGAAGTCAAAAACTCAGACTGTCTAGTGTATAAATGTAAGTGTGAGAGTCTGTGTGAAAGATAGAGCAAACCCTGCTTTAGGGGGAAGACAGTAGAGAACTTTTCATTGTTTTTCCTTGATTTATAATTTGCTGTATTAGTTTAAAATTTTGGAATTCTAGGGTTAATTTAAGGGTATAAAATTTATAAAGGTTGAAGATTAGTCATAATTAACTGCTTTGTAGGCTGCCTTTTTCAGCCCTGCTAGCAAATAGAGAATCATGTGGTCCCAAGAACTGCAACTTGCCTGCCGTTCCTGATAGATTTACAGTGGGTCTCTGGGGGAGGAAGAGAGCCGAAAACTGCTCTGGAGCAGGTGTGAGGAAGGGTAGAGGTGGTGGAATTCACTCTAAGCCTACTGAGATAGAGGAGCCCTAGGCTGGGGGACAGAGGGATGGTTGGAGATATCAGAAGTGGTGAAGGAGGAGGAGGAGGATTTGAGATCCTCTGGGGCCTTGGAGTAAAGAAGGAAAATCTGGGAGGGAGAGCAGCTGTTCCTTAAGTGTAAAAAGCCTGGTTATACAGGATCTCAGACCGCTTGCCTTATTTCCCCTGCTAAGGACAGAGTAAATGGCTAATGCAGAAAAGGGGAGGTGTTGGTGGGGAGAGCAGGGAGAGATAGGTTTTCATTGATTTTGCTGGCTACAACCCACTCTGCTGGCGTCCTTGGTTTCTTACTTATCTGAATTATGCTGGACTCAAGGCTTTCTGCAAAACACAGTGGATCTTCCTCTGCCCCATTTTCTTCTTTTTAACCCTTCCAATACACATAAAGAAAATCTCATTGTCTGAGCCTGGCAGGGCAGGGTTACTGGGTACTTCTTGGGTGGTGGTGGAATATCCAGCAAAGAAACCTTAAGATATAATATCTTTAATGTTATAACTAGTTTAAGTTTTAAAAATCTCTGTCTCTCAAAAAAGAAATATTTTTACTTACTCTTAGTTTTATGTCATAAATGTTAATCTAAGAAATTCTGGCTATTTACTTTTTAGGAATCATTAAAGGATTGAGCTTTCCAAGAATAAGGAATACTGAGTAGAAGGTCTGAGGTATGGTTATGCATTTTTAAAGGACATAGAAAGAAGGTTTGAAGGCTAATTTGGAAGTGTAAAATTTATAAAGGTTGTGTATGTAATAAGAAGGAGAAGAGAAATGTTGAAAGGAAATCAAATAATACAGGCCAGTAAGCCAGGAAGAGTAAATAATTTACATCCTGCCTTCCTAAACAGAGGTTAAATAGTTATGCCCAAGTATTTAGGGAGGGACTGATAAAAGAAATTTAACAGTTACTGTTTGTTATAATACATTCAGAAAATATTACTTTGGAAAGTCCATAAAAAGGACTGGCAAGGAAAATTCTATCTTAAAGCAGGTCAGTATATTTTTCTCCTTATACAATTCCTCCGAAATTTGGCAATACCTAATAAATAAATCATGGCAATACATTTCTTTGCATAAATTCAATAAGTCTGGTTTCCAATAGTAGTTTTATTAACCAGAAACTTTGATTGGAGTATCATGTTTTAAAGAGCCCTGCCTGGTGCTGGGTGTGGAGGCCACGGGGTCATAGGCTACCAAGGAGACAGAACTGAACCTCACAGCACCCTGCTTGGCCCCGGAGGATGGCTGGTTAGCCAGAGACGGGTAAGATTCCTCAAGGAAGGAACAACCTAAGACAGGCACAGTCGCAGAGGGGCCATCAGGAGAGAACTTGGGGGGGCAATAGAAGTGGGGCACAGACCCTCACTCCCCCAACATTGCAGGGGCTTGAACCCTCACCCCCTTCTAAAGGAGGTCTCCTACCCCCATGGCTGCTTCGCGCTTCCCACACCCAGCTCAGATCGGGACCCAGGCAACAGAAAGAGACCCGGCCCAGCTCACATCGAGATACAGGTGACAGACAGAGACTTGGCTCAGCTCAGATCGGGACCCAGGTAACAGACAAGAGACTTGGCCGACAGCAGTTGCCCTATATCTAAATTCAGCTGAGCATTTGGAATGCTCAGGGCCCACTCAAGAATGCAAATAATCCTTCCCACTAATATTTACAGGGTAAACTAAGATTGTTGGTAGAGTATTAAATTTGACAGTAAAATAGTAATCGAGTTTTCAGATTAATTTAAATAGGCTAATTGAAATAAGTGAATATTCAAGTACTGGACAAAAAGCTATTCTTAAAGTAATAACTAAAATTTCTATTGGTAGTTCATCTCATGGTAAAATTCCTGAATATGCAATGAACCTAAAGCAGTCATATGTGTGGGGGAAAAAAAATTTTTTTTTAATTTAAAGTTATCAAGACTGCATTATAAAATTTACAAAAACCTCCATTAAAAAAAAGGGGGGGGGATAGTAGGGCAATATCATGTAAGGAAAAATATCCTATAAGTAAATTACATCTAGAAAATTTTTACTTTACCAAATTAAGGTTCATTTGCAATGCTAACAGCAAGACGGCCATTAAAAACACACATGGTGTCTAAATAAGACAGGAAAATCGTTTGAACAAAAATAAAAAGGATCCCAAATCAATTATATAGAAAAGATTCCTTTATTAACTTGTGGTCGAGAATATATTTGTATATTTTCAGAAAACAACCCCAAGACCAGATGGATTCCTGCAACAGAGAGGAATTGACAGGAGTGCTCCAACCACGAAGACAAGAGGAAAAAACAGTCCAGAGATGGAAGACGCTGACAACGCCTTGCCATGGGAGCAGTCAGCAGCTGTGCACCGCTGCAGGTTACCTAGGACCAAACCAGAGAGGGTCGGACCTGCATTGCCACCATGTGCCCACCATCCAGATATCACTGCTGACATGTACACATAAGGAACTGTTGGACATTGAAATTGGGACTCAAACATTTTTTTGTTTTGTCTTGTTTTGTTATTATATGTTTATTTCCAGTCTGCAAAGGCAAAACGTTTTAAAGGAAAGAAATGGTGGGAAAAAGATACAGAGGCAAAGAAGCATTGAACAGACTGTCAAACTACATTGGGAAGACAGGGGTGGTTGGGCGAGGAGGGCTGTAAGAGACCAACCGAAGGACTTGTACACATGCATATAAGCACAACCAATGGATATAAGACACTGGGGCGGGGGGGGGAGGGTGGGCAGGTGAAGGCATGTCCTGGGGGGTAGGGGAGGTTGGGGGGAGATCAAAGGGGAAAAAAAAAGGAGACATATGTACTACTATTTGTAATACTTAAAACAATAAAAATAAAAAAAATAAAAATAAAAAAATAAAGAGCCCTGCCTGAACTCTGAAGACTTGAAGCCAATAAGAGTGCCATGGAGAAAGTCTGGTATCCTGCTTGGTAGCCCTAAAAATAGCTGGTGCTGGAGCATCAGGCCCATACCCTACCATCACTGGCAGTTGGTCAGAGTACAAGGGTAGCAATAAGGGCACCTCTGTGTCCCTGCGGGACCCCTACACACTCTGAGCCGCTATAAGTAGGAGGGCTGAGATGGGCCTTGAAGCCTAGGTCATGGGCCTGGGAAGAGCCACTACAGGTGAGGACTTCACCTAACTCAGCAGATACTACAGGCAGGCCTGAAGGCACCTGGATGGCTTGGCTTCCTGGCCCTATGGGGCACATTAAGATTTAATCATGAAATTCCGGCAAAGGTAGTCACTTACCATTCTTGTTATGATTATGCAAACAATCAGGCCAAATTAAATACAATAGATAAATTAGTCTTGATTTGGCTCTTTTGATAAGCATGGGGGTAATTTTGAGGAGAAAAATTCTATTTCTATAGAAGTTATTAAAACTGAAAGGTTTTCTTTCCCTTCCACCAGACCATTTGTTACAGTTTGTCTCTGCCAGGTCACAAGCCCACCTCCTTCTGTGCCCAGGCCTCATCGTCCCTCTGACAGACAGCAAGGATCTCTTGGCTCTGAGAGAAACCTCTTACCTGCCTCAGAAGGAAGGAGCTAGAAGAAATCCATTTTCCCTAAAAGAATTCAGAGCCAGTATCCTTGAGGTAATATATTAGGCAGTTAGACAGACATGAAAAAGAGCAAGGATGATGGGCCAAATAGCACTACCAGATGTAATTAAGTCTTTCCATCTCTACCTATGTGAGACAAGGGGACTCCCCAGAAGCAAGAGAGAACCAGGCTGCAGATGAAGCAGCCCAGGAGGCTGCCCTAAAACCAGTGGGGCCTCTACAGATTCTAGTGACTCTTCTAAACCCTGACCTACCCACCTCACCAGCTTACATGGAAACCCAATCTAGAAAAGCTAAAATCCATAACCAATCTTTACTCAAGTTCTTACAGGCTTTACAGTCTACCCAGAAAGCAGTCCAGAAGCATGTCCAAGGTACTCTGCCTATACCAACTTCTGATTCAGTCCATCCTTCCACCCTGGTGACTCTGTTTGGATAAAGAAATTTGCCACACAAGGACTGACTCCTACCTGGAAAGGACCACCCCCACAGCAGTCAAGGTTGACGGGATCCCGATGTGGCTTCATCACACCAGGCTTAAGACAGCCCAGACAAAATAGAGAATCCAGGACTCTTCGAACACTCTAAAGATTAGTCCTGGACTGCATTCTGGGCCCTTACCTTATAAACAGGCCCACTGACTTTATTCAGCAGAGAATTAATTCTATCAAGCTTATAGTCCTCAGGGGTCAATATAACTCCCTTGCCAACAATGACTCAAAAGAGTCAATGATTTGACTCATGTACATAAAACCAGTGGGGAATGAAGCATCCATCTTGTATAAAAACTGCTGTTTGAAATTTTAACCCTGCTATTTTGGCTTCTGTAAATGCTTGCTTGCTTAAATAATAAGGAAAATAGGACTACTCCCATTCCAGAGAGGCCGTGGACTATGCCCTAGACAGAGTTGTCTGTGCTGACAACAGGCCAGGCCTTGAGATATGGTCTCATGGCCCCTTCCCAGCACGTAGGCCTTCTTTCCCAGAAGGCCCGGAAGTCTCATTCCAAATTTGGGAGACAAAAGAGCTAGGAAAAGTATAAATAGAAAAGGTTTCCTCCATGTGGAGGCCGGGGGGAACAGAATTTGAAAGGCACATTTTTCTCTGGCCCTGCCCTTAATAAAATGTAACTCCCTTTCTCTAAGCATGGCTTGGGTTTTTTCGGGTCTTCTGTAACAAAAGCATAGGCTCTCTCCTGTTGTTTCTTCTACCCTAAGCCCCTCCTTTGTTTTGGTACTGGGTGGAGCCCAGGCCACTGTGGGCCAGCCCCCGCCAACCAGCACTGTGTGGGTTTTTTACTTCATGCAGGAGAGATTTCATGACATGAGTCCAAGCGATTTGGAGAGTATATTTATTAAAGCTGGGCACAGTGAAACAAGGACTTAGCCCTTTCCTTAAGACCAGGTACAAGACAAGGATGTCCATTTTCACCACTTTTATTCAACATAGCCACAAAAATCAGACAAGAAAAAAAAATAAAAGTAATTTAAAGTGGAGAAAACATAAAACTGTCATTATTTACAGATTGCATGATACTAAATACAGAGAACTATAAAGATTCCACCAAGAAATATTAGAACTGACAAATAAATTGAGTAAAATAGCAGGGTACAAATTTCATAATCAGATATCACCTGAATTTTATACACCAATAACAAACTATCAGAAAGAGACATTTTTAAAAATCCCATGTATAATTTCATAGAAAATACCTAGGAATAAAGTCAACCAACAAAGTAAAAGATCTGTACTCAGAAAACTGTAAGACATTGAAGAATGAAATTGAAGAAGATACAAATAAATGGAAGTATATACCATTTTCATAGATAGGAGGAATTAACATTGTTAAAATGGCCATACTACCCAAATCAATCTACAGATTCAATGCAACCCCTACCAAAATACCAATGGCATTTTCAAAGAACTAGAACAAATAACCCTAAAATTTATATGGAACCACAAATGTCCTGAATAGCCACAGCAATCTTGAGAAAGAAGAACAAAGTTAGAGATGTTCCACTTCCTGATATCAAACTATACTACAAGGCTATAGTAATCAAAACTGCCTGGTACTGAGGAGAAACCAAGATGGCGGCATAGGTAAACACCTAAACTGCTGCCTCACACAACAATATCAAAACTACAACTAAAAGACAAAATGGACACCATCCAGAACCACAGGAAAGTTGGCTGAGTGGAAATTCTACAACTAGAAGAAAAGAGGAAAGCACATTGAGACTCAGAGGAACTGCAAAAGGCTGAGGTACGGAAACTCACACGCCGAGAGGACGGGCAGCTGTGTGCACAGGGGGCTGAGAGTGCGGCTGGGTTTCTAAAGCAGGAGGGAGAAGGAAGCTTCCAACTGCACTGAACTCCAGTCCTGGGCAAGACGCTGGGAAACCAGACTCATTCGGGGAGAAACTGGACAGTCAGAAAAAGAGAAAGCACGCTGAGACTTGGGAACTGCGGAAGGCAGAGGTCTGGAGGCGCATGCACACGCAGAGAAGACTGCTGAATGCACAGGAGGCTGAGTGCGCAGCTGGCTTTCTAAAGCGGGAGGGAGACTGAAGCTCCCAACTGCGCTGAACTCCAGTTCTGGGCAAGTTTCTGGGAACCTTGACTCATTGGGGGAGAAACTGGACTGTCTGGCAGTGGGTGAAACTCGAGGGCGGCTTTCTCTCAGAGGTGCTTGCAGCAATTACCGAGGAACACTGAGACCCAGGGGCCTCATAGGGCAGGGCTGAGGGGAAGCCAAGGCTGTCTGCTCCGCCCTGAACTCCGCTCCATCCAAACTGAGCACAGAGGCTTTTGCAATTTTGCAAGTCTTGTGTCATAATGGTGTCTCCAGCACAGAAGTGTTACCAGCATAGACACAGCTGATCCTCACAGCCAATTGGCCTGAAGGTCAATTCCTCCCAGTGATACCAACAACAATCAAGACTTAACTACAACAAGGCTGAACACACAGTCCACAAAGGGGTGCACCAAGAGTGTCCACCTCAGGTAACTGGGGAGGCTGAGCCACTGTGCCCTATAGGACACCTACCACACAAAGCTACTCTACCAACTCAGGGAAGCAGCGAAAATGCAGAGACAAAGAAACAGATCACAAATAAAAGAAATGGAGGAACACAAATGACTGGATATAGAGTGTAAAACCACGGTTATAAGGTTTTTCAAAAATTTCCTAGAAAAGGCCAATAAATTTAATGAGACCCTCGAGGATATGAAAAAGGACCAACTAGAAATTAAACATACACTGACTGAAATAAAAAATATTATAAAGAGACCTAACAGCAGACTAGAGGACCACAAGAATCAAGTCAAAGAGTTGAAATACAAAGGAGCAAAAAACACTCAGCCGGAAAAGAAAAAAGAATCCAAAAATTTGAAGATAGTGTAAGGAGGCTCTGGGACAACCTCAAGCATCCCAACATCCAAATTATGGGGGTGCCAGAAGAAGAGAGAGAGCAAGATACTGAAAACCTATTTGAAGAAATAATGACCAAAAACTTCCCCTATCTGGTGAAAGAAATACACTTACAAGTCCAGGAAGTGCACAGAACCCCAAACAAAAGGAATCCAAAGAGGACCACACCAAGACACATCATAATTAAAATGCCACAAGCAAAAGACAAAGAGAGAATATTAAAAGCAGCAAGAGAAAAACAGTTAATTACCTACAAGGGAGCACTCATACGACTGTCAGCTGATTTCTCAACAGAAACTATGCAGGCCAGAAGCGAGTGGCAAGAAATATTCAAAGTGATGAATAGCAAGAACCTACAACCAGGATTACTCCACCCAGCAAAGCTATCATTCAGAATTGAAGGGCAGATAAAGAGCTTCACAGATAAGAAAAAGCTAAAGGAGTTCATCACCACCAAACCAGTATTATATGAAATGCTGAAAGGTATTCTTTAAGAAGAGGAAGAAGAAGAAAAAAGTAAAGATAAAAATTATGAACAACAAATACATGTCTATCAACAAGTGAATCTAAAAATGAAATGAATAAAAAAATCTGATGAACAGAATAAACTGGTGAATATAATAGAATCAGGGGCATAGAAAGGGAGTGGACTGACAATTCTCAGGGGAAAGGGTGTGGGAGGTGCGGGAAGAGACTGGACAAAAATCGTATACCTATGGATGAGGACAGTGGGGGGTCGGGGGGAGGTAAGGGCAGAAGGTGGGGTGGGAACCGGGTGGAGGGGAGCTATGGGGGGAAAAAAGAGGAACAATTGTAATAATCTGAACAATAAAGATTTATTAAATTTAAAAAACAAAACAAAAAAACTGCATGGTACTGGCATAAAAACAAACAGATCAATGAAACAGAATAGAGAGCCCCAAAATAAACCCATACCTACATGGTCAATTAACCTATGACAAAGAAGGCAAAGTTATACAACGCAGTAAAGACAGTCTCTTCAATAAATGGTGTTGGAAAAACTGGAGAGAAACATGCAAAAAATAAATCTAGACTACTTTTTTACTCCATATGCAAGAACAAATTCAAAATGGATTAAAGACTTAAATGTAGTACCCCAAACCATAAACTCCTAGAAGGAAACAGGAGTAAACTTGTTGACATCACTCTTAGTAATATCATTTTGGATATCATCAACAAAACAAGGGGACATATGTAATACTTTCAACAATAAACATTTAAAAAAAAACTAAAAACAACAAGAAGACGACCCACTGAATGGAAGAAGATAGTCACCAATGATACGTCTGACTAGGGGTTAATCTCTAAATATGAAAACTAATACAACTTAACACCAAAGAAAAAAATATGATTAAAAAATGGGCAGAGGATCTGAATAGACACTTCTCCAAAGAGGACCTACAGATGGCTAATAGAATATGAAAAGATGTTCAACATCACTAATCATTAGAGAAACACACATAAAAACCACAATGAGATAGTACCTCACACTTGTCAGAAAGGCTACCATCAATAAATCAACAAACAACAGGTGTTGGTGAGGATGTGGAGAAAAGGGAACCGTCATGCACTGTTGGTGTGGACATAGATTGGTGCATCCACTATGGAAAATGTATGGTGGGTCCTCAAAAGATTAAAAATTGGCCTGCCTTATGACTCAATGATTCCATTTCTGGGTATATGTCTGAAGAAACCAAAACACTAATTTGAAAGAATATAAGCACCCTTAAGTTCATTGAAGCATTATGTACAATAGTTAGGATTTGGAAGCAACCTAAGTGTCCATGGATAAACAATGGATAAAGAAGAAGTGGTACAGCCCCGCTGGTGTGGCTCAGTGGTTAAGCATCAACTAGGAGGTCACTGTTTGATTCCCAGTCAAGACATATGCCAGGGTTGTGGGCTCGATCCACGCTATCCCCAGTATGGGGCGTGCATAAGGCAGCCACTCATGATTCTCTCTCATCATTGGTGTTTCTCTCTATCTCTCTCTCTCCCTTCCACTCTTTTTTTATTTTATTTTTTTAAATATATTTTATTGATTTTTTACAGAGAGGAAGGGAGAGGGATAGATTTAGAAACATCAATCAGCTGCCTCCTGCACACTTCCTACTGGGAATGTGCCCGCAACCAGGATACATGCCCTTAATCGGAATCAAACCTGGGACCCTTCAGTCCACAGGCTGACACTCCATCCACTGAACCAAACTGGTTAGGGCTCTTTTTTAATTTTCATTTTCTTTATTTTTTTTTCTGGCGTGTACAATGTCTTTATATCAACCTCCCTAACTTTGGACAAAAACAGAGAAGAAAACAGGTCTTGAAGATTACATGTCAATTAATCTTAGAAGAAACCAGGTTCTGTAAGCAGAACATTACCAGGAAAGAGAGAGTGCTCAGTCATTATATGTGCTAGGCCTTCTGGAAATTGGCCAGAAGTGTTCTGTGTGAGGGGTTTTATGAGCGAAGTGCCCTTTCTTCACCAATTAAAGGAGTTTCTGCCCACACACCAAGCAGATAACAGAGACTTTCTGTCTGACCTTTCCCATACCTCACCACCAAGCAGTCAGATGTCCTACATCAGGAGAGTCGCTAAACAGCTGAAAGAACATGCCACGGGGACAGACCACCACTGTGCCACTAAAGACATTTCATGATAAAGTAAAATGTGGCCATGACAGAATGTTTTATGAAGAAAACAAAACAATGCAACAGGCACTGCAACTGGGCCTTGAAAAACTTGGAGGCATGTAAGGAGGGGAACCACGAGGGATTGAGGGGGAGGGTTACAGTTGCTTAAGCTTTTTAGAAGTGTTTGCTCTAAACTCTATTTAAAATGTACACTTGCAGTCTCACCATGTTTCTAACTGTTTCTCCTCTAGGATGTTTGTAATATGTGGCTCCTTGAACAGTCTGTGGCTTCTACTCTTCTATTGGTTTGCATGGAAATGAATCTAGTTCTCCATCCTCAATTAGCAACGGGGTTGGTTCTTTGCTACAGCTTCCTTGATTATGCACAAGGACATTGGGATGATCAGGACTCGGGAGAGAGATGGGATGGGCGAGAGAGAACACAAAAAGAAGAATGAAAAGCTGCCCACTAAAGTCCAAGTCTGAGCCTGTGCTTCCACTAAGGCTTCACTTATGGTCATGGAAAGGCCGGTTGTGCTCCTACATAACTGGCAGGAGGAACCTGAGCTCAGAAGAAAGTCACTTGAAGGAGGTTAGTGTATTGATCCACGAAGAGAGGTATTGGAGGTGGAATGTGGTGAGAGGGCCCAGTCTCGGGGGCCTCACTTAACCCTCCGCAGGTGATGGAAGCTCTGCACAGTTCTTTCCATGGCGTCATCCATGGTGACCAGCGGCTGGTAGCCCAGGGCCTTTTTGGCTCTCTCGCAGCTGTAGTAGTGGAATGTGCCAACCAGCGCAACCCGCATCTGGTGAATATGGGCTGGAGTTGGATGACAGAACTGATCACCATCACCAGGAGGGACAGCAGGAGGGACAGGTAGTAGGCCACCCAGTAGGGGATGTGGTACTTAGGGGCTTTGTAATTGAGGCCTGTCAGGATGCGGGACAGGAATGTCCAAAAGGGGATGGGTTTGGCATTGGTGATGTGGAATGCCTTCCCACCCAAGGCTGTGTCTTAGGAGAGACATTCTGCAGCCAGAATATGTCTGTGAACCACATTCTCCATGAAGGTGAAGTCCATCAAGTTTTCCCCATTTCTGATCATGAACTTCATCTTGCCTTTTCTGGCTGTCTCAAAGAGAATAGGGACCAGCGGGGGGTTCCTTGGTCTGAAAATGCCATGGGGTGGGGGGGCAGATGGCTGTGGTTAAGAAATTCCTCTCAGGATCATTGGCACAGGACTTCTCTCTCCTGTAAGATCTTCGTCTCCATGTAGTAGTCAACGGGTTTCATGGCATAAGGGAGGTCCTCAGTTCCATTCTTGATGTCAATGCTCTCAAAAATGACACTAGCACTGCTGATTAAAATGAGTTTATGAACCTCAGCCTTTTTGCAAGTTTCTATGACATTCCTGGTGCCAATGCAGTTCACTCTATTTTTTTAAAATATTCTTTTAAAATACATTTTATTGATTTTTTACAGAGAGGAAGGGGGAGGGATAGAGAGTTAGAAACATCAATGAGAGAGAAACATAGATTAGCCTCCTCCTGCACACCCCCTACTGGGGATGTGCCTGCAACCAAGAATCCCTTGACCAGAATCGAACCTGGGACCCTTCAGTCTGCAGGCCGACACTCTATCCACTGAGCCAAACCAGTTAGGGCTTTAATATTTTTATTTATTTCAGAAAGGAAGGGTGAGAGAGAAACATCAATGACGAGAGAGAATCATTGATTGTCTTCCTCCTGCATGCTCCTATTGAGGATCAAGTCCACAACCGGGGCATGTGCCCTTGACCAGAATCGAACCTGGGACCCTTCCTTCAGTTTGCAGGCTGACGCTCTATCAACTGAGCCAAACCAGCTAGGGCTGTAATTCACTCTGTAAGAGAGTTCCTTGATGTTACTGGATGGTGGGGGTGATGCGCAGTGGAAAACTGTGCTTACACCTTTTAGAGCTGGGTACAAGTCCTGTTGGCTGCAGAGGTCGCCCAGGAAGAACTGCACCTGCGGGTTATCGAAACCCTGCCGCAGATCGAACACACTGACAGTGTAGCCTCTTGCCAGCAACTGCTCCACCATGTGCTGCCCCAGGAACCCAGAGCCACTTCTTGGCCTTCTACTGGTGAAGTCCAAGTGCTTCACTCAACTTCCAGGCCAGAGGAGGAGGGCTGCTGACAGGATCCAATGAAGAGAGGAGTGAGGGAAGCGATTTTCTCCTTTCTGCTGGGGCGAGTTCCACACGGCTGAGTCCTGTCTGTAGACGTCCCCCTTGAAAGTCTCAGCACAGCTGCAGCCAGCACCTACAGAGTTGTGGTCGCTGGCCGCCACCCTTTTCTTGCGGCCCATGGCCCTTCCTCTCTCTTTTTTCGTTTATTTGCAAGGACACTGCAGTGCCTCATTTAAGAGAGATCCTTCTAGGCCCTCTAGAATCTAGGGGAATGTGGAGCCAATACGCTGACCATCAAGATGGATGCAACACTGTTCCAATCACTTAGCTCCATGGTCAGCAAACTGCGGCTAGCGAGCCACATGTGGCTCTTTGGCCCCTTGAGTGTGGCTCTTCCACAAAATACCATGGCCTGGGCAAGTCTATTTTGAAGAAGTGGTGTTAGAAGAAGTTTAAGTTTAAAAAATTTGGCTCTCAAAAGAAATTTCAATCGTTGTACTATTGATACTTGGCTCTGTTGACTAATGAGTTTGCTGACCACTGACTTAGCTGAATATCCAACGCCCCATAGAAAAGAAAGACTTTTTTTTTCTTTATTGATTAATGTATTACATATGTGTCCTTAACCCCCCTACCCCCCCCCCCCACCCTACCCCCACTGGTGTCCTCATCCCCCTAGTGTCTGTGTCCATTGGTTAGGCTTATATGCATGCATACAAGTACTTTGGTTGATCTTTCCCCTTTCCCCCCACCCTCTCCTGCCTTCCCTGTGAGGTTTGACAGTCTGATTGATGCTTCTCTGTCTCTGGATCTGTTTTTGTTCATCAGTTTATGTTGTTCATTATATCCCACAAATGAGTGAGACTATGAGATATTTATCTTTCTCTGAATGGCTTATTTCGCTTAGCATAAGGCTCTCCAGGTCCATCCATGCTGTTGCAAATGGTAGGAGTTCCTTCCTTTTTACAGCAGAGTAGTATTCCATTGTGTAGATGTACCACCGTTTTCTAATCCATTCATCTGCTGATGAGCATTTAGGCTGTTTCCAAATCTTAGCTATTGTAAATTGTGCTGCTATGAAGATAGGGGTGCATATATCCTTTCTGACTGGTATTTCTAGTTTCTTGGGACATATTCCTAGAAGTGAGATTGCTGGGTCAAATGGGAGCTCCATTTTTAGTTTTTTGAGGAAACCCCATACTGTTCTCCACAGTGGCTGCACTAGTCTGCATTAGCACCAGCAGTGCATAAGGGTTCCTTTTTTTCTGCATCCTTGCCAGCACTTGTCATTTGTTGATTTGTTGATGATAGCCATTCTGACAGGTGTGAGATGGTACCACATTTTTGTTTTGATTTGTATCTCTTGCATGATTAGTGACTTTGAGCATCTATATAAATAATAGAAGAATTTGCAAATTGTCCAGGATGCCGTCACAGTAACAGCAGGCTGCATGGGGCGACAAGGCCAGCAGGGGGGTTAGTGAGGGACGACCAAACAACTGAACAGCAGGCTGCATGGGGTGACCAGGCCAGCAGGGGGGAAGTTGGAGGTGACCAAGCCAGCAGGGGAACAGTTGGGGGTGATAAGGCTGGCAGGGGGGACAGTTAGGGGTGATCAGACTGGAGGGAGAGGCAGTTAGGGGTGATCAGGCTGGCAGGGGAGGAAGTTAGGGGTGATCAGGCAGGCAGGCAGGTGAGCAGTTAGGAGCCAGCGGTCCCAGATTGTGAGAAGGATGTCCAACTGCCGGCTTAGGCCCGATTCTCGGATTGGGCCTAAGCCGGCAGTCGGACATCCCCCAAGGGATCCTCAATTGGAGAGGGTGCAGGCTGGGCTGAGGGGACCCCCATCCAGTGCACAAACTTTGTGCACCGGGCCTCTAGTGTTTTCATATGTCTCTTGGCCTTCTGTATGTCCTCTTTCTAAAAGTATGTATTTAGGCCCTAACTGGTTTGGCTCAGTGGCTAGAGCGTGAGCCTGCAGACTGAAGAGTCCCAGGTTCGATTCCGGTCAAAGGCACGTACCTTGGTTGCGGGCACATCCCCAGTAGGGGGTGTGCAGGAGGCAGCTGATCAATGTTTCTCTCTCATCAATGTTTCTAACTCTCTATCCCTCTCCCTTCCACTCTGTAAAAATAAATAAATAAATAAATAAATATATTTAAAAGTATGTATTTAGGTCTGTTGCCCATTTTTTGATTGGATTGTTTATCTTCCTTTTGTTAAGTTGTATGAGTTCCCTATAAATGTTGGAGATTAAACCCTTATCAGAAATAACATTGGCAAATATATTCTCCCATGCACTGGGCTTTCTTGTTGTTTTGTTGACAGTTTCTTTTGCTGTGCAAAAGCTTTTTATTTTGATGTAGTCCCATTTGTTTATTTTCTCTTCAGTTTCTATTGTCCTAGGAGTTGTATCAATGAAGATATCACTTTGGCATATGTCTGAGATTTTGCTGCCTGTGGATTCCTCTAAGATTTATGGTTTCCCATCTTATGTTTAAGTCCTTTATCCATTTTGAGTTTATTTTTGTGGCTGGTGTAAGTTGGTGGTCTAGTTTCATTTTTTTGCATGTATCTGTCCAATTTTCCCAACAGCATTTATTTTTTTTAAATATATTTTTTTGTTTTTTTATAGAGAGGAAGGAAGAGGGATAGAGAGCTAGAAGCATCAATGAGAGAGAAACATCGATCAGCTGCCTCCTGCACACCCCCCACTGGGGATGTGCCCGCAGCCAAGGTACATGCCCTTGACTGGAATTGAACCCGGGACCCTTCAGTCTGCAGGCCGATGCTCTATCCACTGAGCCAAACCGGTTTCGACCCAACACCATTTACTGAAGAGTCTGTCTTGACTCCATTGTATGCTCTTGCCTCCTTTGTCAAATATTAATTGAGCATAATGGTTTGGGTCAATTTCTGGGTTCTCTAACCCATTGGCCTATATGTCTGTTCTTGTGCCAGTACCAGGCAATTTTGAGAATAGTGGCTTTGTAATGTAGCTTGATATCTGGTATTGAGATCCTTCCTACTTTGTTCTTCGTTCTCAGGATTACTGCAGCTATTCGGGGTCCTTTTTTATTCCAGATGAATTTTTAGAAAGTTTGTTCTAAGTCTGTGAAATATGCCATTGGTATTTTAATGGGGAATGCATTGAATCTATAGATTGCTTTGGGTAGTATTGACATTTTAATGATGTTGATTCTACCAATACATGAACACGGTATATTCTTTCATCTCTTTATGTCTTCCTCTATCTCTTTCTTTCAGTATCCTATAGTTTCCTGAGTACAGGTCTTTTACCTCCTTAGTTAAGTTTATTCCTAGGTATCTTAAGCTTTTTTTGGTGCAATGGTAAATAGGATTTTTTTAAACCTCTCTTTCTGTAAATTCACTATTGGTATATAAAAATGCCATAGATTTCTTGGTGTTAATTTTGTATCCTGCTACATTGCCGAATTCATTTATTAAGTATAATAATTTTTTGATGGAGTCTTTAGGGTTTTCTATGTACAGTATCATGTCATCTGTGAATAATGACAGTTTTACTGAAAAGACAAATCTTAACGTAGACATTGAAAGAGATGTTTTGCTGTCTCTGTAACACACTGGGGCTCAAACAACATGATTTGGGAGCTTCTCTGAGTGTGTAACAGGAAGAGTGAGAGAAATTATTCCCTAGTGTACTACCGATTGCTTTTTCACCCAGGAGACTCTGGGTATAGCATGGGAAAAAGCAAGAGCACCCAGGAGAAGAGGGAAGGCACAAACTGCGAGCTGGGAGTCTTCAGCAAGGACACAGCAAAGCACCGGAGGGCAGCAGTGTGTATTGCTCCCATCCAAGCAGTGGCTGGCCTTGGCAGGAGCTTCCCTCACAGGCAGCATCACAGGAGGCAGTTTGACGGGTCAGCTCAGAGCATCAGCAGATCTTGATGGGACACTGTGGATATTTTGTGGATAAATAAAATTGGCCCATGAAGATGCCAGGAATATTGAGGGAAGGGGATTTTCAGAGGGCTAGAGCCCCTATGTTTGCAGGTGAACCCTAAAATGCCAGCAAAAATTTCTGTAATACAGTCATTCCCAATAACAAAATCATCAGTAGACTTGAAATCACGGACATCCCCGAGGTAGCAGCCCCTGGACCGTGATGTGCCCTGTTGTCACTCACCATGCATGTTTCAATGTTGAAAGGTTCCTTTTACTTCACAAGTCATCAAGCAAACATTCAACTATGAATTCTCCAACACCCCAACTTGCCAACAGAGTTTGAGCAGAGCCATTTTTAACATCACTGTGCCAGAGTAAGAGCAGGGGAGCAAGCCTCTGGGGCAGGTAAAAAAGCTGGTGCCTCTGCTTTTTTCCAGAGAAAGCGTTCTCTGTGTTTGCCTTTGTCTCCAAAGGAGACAGAGAACCCTTAACTCTTCCCCTGGCAAATAGATTGTTCAGAGTCCCTTATGACTTCCAAGAAAAATCAGGAACAAGTGGTAGCTGGGCATGTGATAGACCTAGATTCTCCATAGCCCTTGCCACTGAAGAGCCTTGCAAAGATGGTTGACAGGTTGCTTAGTGAACTTACAGCAACAAATCTCAAAGTGTCTCTTGCCATAGGCAACACTCTATCTTCCCACAAAACAAGCGACAGGTGCTCTCTTTGCATCTTTAATCCGTGGGGTTGCAGCTCTGGGGGTAGGGAGAAAAATTGATTGTTCCTAATCCTGAATTCATTTTAAAAATGACTACTCAAAGGTTTAGAATCTGAACCCTTTAGGATTTCCCAAGGTGGAAAAGATTTTTCAGTCTCCTGTTTTGGGGGGAGAGAAAATAACCCACAATCTAGCTAAGTGACAAGTAAATCAAATGAAACTTGAGGATACGTTTCAAGGTTTATAAGCTTGCTATCTGAATGTAACCAAAGAAAGAGTGTAAACCAGTGGTTCTTAATCTTTAATGTCTATAATAATCACATAAGGAATGTGCCCAGTATTCTAATTTATTAATTATGCGTTCAGGCAGAGGCAACAGCAGCCTTATTTACTCTTCTTTCCACCACTGTCCAGAGGCTGCAAGCAACTTAATCAACTGCAACTATAGAGTCTTCATCAGATTTGTTGAGATTTTTGGGGAGAAAGCTAAGAAATTTATAAAACAAAGGAGGCTAAAGACTTGATTTCCTCCTTCCTTATCCACTACTTCTGAGTTGGGGGAAGTTTTGAACATATCTAGAGCAAGAGTGATGAGGCAGCTTTTGGTAGGATTTTGCCAGTGTATTCATCCCTTGGCTTTGGTACACTCTGGGCTACAGACCCTATGAACAGTGAAGAGGAAAACATTAGAGTCTCCTCTGGGCTTCGAGTACCAATCCTCCTCTCAGCCTGTAAAGGTGAATTTCAGGCTTCGGATGGCTGTAGATACTGTCTTGGTGGCCTTCAAGTCATGGATTCCTCTTCTTACTTCTGGTCACTGGTTGTCTTAGCTCAAACTGCCATAACAAGTTACAATGGGTTCAGTGGCTTAAACACCCAAAATTTATTTCTGAGCTTTCCTCCCATAGAGCCAGCAAGTGGTGCCATATAGGAGTCTCCATTAACCTGGATCATACTGTTCATTCACCTAGCCCTGATGATTCCCTGAGACCCTGTCCCACTTTACATGCAGACCCACCCAAGCCATTTCCAGTGACTTTTCCATACAAATGGCCTCATGCTTTGGACTTTGCTAAAATATCTCAAATAAGCAGCAACTGGCCTCTTCATACCTCATATCTTTTGCTAAATAGCCCCAGGCCTGGCACTAGCAACAGCCATTCTTGGTGCACAGCTTGGCCTCTCCTGGGCACTTCCAAGCCCAGCACAAGTAGCAGCCATATAGGTCCTTTGTAGCTTGCACTGGTTAGTCCTAGTTAGGGAACAGGCAGAGGCTGACCTTGCACCTCCTGTGAGGCTTCAGAGCCCATTCACCCAGTGGACAGCTTCAGACCACACCAGATTACAATTCTACGCATACACAAGCAACACACTCAAGGAGCAGACTCAGTGAGCACCAAAGCTTCCAATGAAGCAAGTCCTGCTTCATACGGTCAACACCTCCACAGCAACACTTCCATTGTAGTCCCAGGTGGTCCTCACAGCGGATTGGTTTGGGGTCAGTCCCTCCCAGTGATGCAAGCAGCAATCAAGGTTTAACTATAGCAGAACAATGCACACAGCCCACACAAAGTGGGGGCAACTGGAGCATCTAGCTAGAACAAGTTACTGTGGAGACTGTACCACTGGGCCCTACAGGACACCTACTACACAAGACCACTCAACCAAATAGCAGATCTACCTAATACATAGAAATAAACATAGAGAAGCAGCCAAAATGCAGAAGCAAAGAAACAGGTCCCAAATGAAAGGACAGGAGAAATCTCCAGGAAAAGAACTCAATGAAATGGAGGCAAACAAACAACCAGATACAGAGTTCAAAACACTGGTTATAGGGATGCTCAAGGAACATTCCTATATGAAAAGGGACACAGAAACCATGAAAGAGAACAAGTCAAAGTGAAGGATATCCTGAAACCTATATATTTTATTAACCAATTTCACCTCAATAAATTCACTTTTTAAAAAATGAAGGACACATTAATTAAAATGAAGAATAATTTACAGGGAATAACAGTAGAGTAAATTATACCAATAATTAAGTCGATGATTCGAAATATAAGGAAGCAACAAACACCCAATCAGAATAGCAAAAAGAAAAAAGAATCCAAAAATTGAAGATAATGTAAGGAGTCTCTTGGACAACTTCAAGGGTACCAACATTCACATCATGGAGGTCAGAAGGAGAAGAAAGAGAGCAAGAAATTGAAAACATCCTTGAAAAAATAATGACAGAAGATTTCCATAACTTGGTGAAGGAACTAAACATATAAATCTAGGAAGCACAGAGAGGCCAAAACAAGATTAACCCAAGGAGGTCTGGGCCAAGACACATCATAATTAAACTGCTAAAAGTTAAAGACAAAGAGAGAATATTAGAAGCAGCAAGAGAAAAGCAATTAGTTGCCTACAAGGGAGCACCAATATGAATTTCAGCTGAGCCCTGTCCAGGTAGCTCAGTTGATTAGAGCATTGTCCCAACACACCAAGGTTACAGGTTCAATCCCTGACCAAGGTACATACAAGAATCAACCAATGAGAAACCAAGATGGCAGCATAAGGTATACACCTGTATGTGCTGCCTCTCACAACCACACCAAAACTACAACTAAAAGACAAAACGTCTATCACCCAGAACCACGGGAAAGCTGGCTGAGTAGAAGTTCTACAACTCATGTTACATTGAGACATGCACAAGCGCCGAAAAGCTGAGGTACGCAGGCGCGTGAATCGGGCTCGCGGTTGGTGACTGGGTGCGCTGTTTCTTTCAACCCAAAGGGAGACACACCTCCCCATTACTCTGAACTCCAGTTTCCAGCGAGACTCTGGGGAGACAGACCCCTATGGGAAGAAGCTGGACTGTCTGCCATCGGGTCGAAAAGTGAGGGTGGCTTTCTTGCAGAGGTGCACACAGGAATCATTGTTTACTGTGCTGGGGCATGGGGCGCAGGAACTTGGAAATCACAGAGACACAGAGATGGCTGACTGGCAGCCATTGATGTTTGCCATGCCCTAGTGACTCCCCATCCAATTTACAAACCCACCCAAAGTGTGTAGCGACTTTTGCATATAAATGGCCTGCCCTATTGCAGCTTAACCAAACAAACTGCAGCTCTGGTCAGACCAGGAGAAATCTGCAGACCTCGCTGTAGCTCCTGCTGGGTGGCCTCAGACAGTAGCTGATGTGCAAGCCATTGGAGATCCAGAAGCTAGTGTACCTAGTGGTCAGTGTGAGATGACACCAGATTTCAACTTCTCACATACATAAGTGACACATTCAAGAGGCAGACTCAGTGAGCACCAAAGCCCCACTGAAACAAGTGCTGCACCATAAGTGTGTCTCCAGCGCAGCAGTTCTTCCATTATAGACACAGCGGGTCCTCACAGCCAATTGGCCTAGAGTAAATTCCTTCCAGTATACCAACAGCAATTAAGGCTTAACTATAACAAGACTGTGCACTCAGCCTACAAAGGGGTGCACCAAGAATATACACCTCAAGTGATTGGGGAGGCTGAACAACACAAGGAAGCAGCCAGAATGCGGAGACAAAGAAACATGTCACAAATGAAAGAAATGGAGGAAAGCAAACTACTGGACCTAGAGTTCAAAACCACATTTATAAGGTTACTCAAGAATCTGCTAAAAACCTCTGAGGAACTTAGTGAGACCTTTAAAGATCTTACTGAGAATGCCAAAAAAAATGGAAAAGGACCAGAAAGAAATTAAGCATAAACTGTCTGAAATAAAGAATATACAGAAATTCAACAGTAGATCAAAGAACCCAAAGAATCAAACCAAAGATTTGAAACATAAGGAAACAAAAAACACCCAACTGGAAAAACAGAAAGAAAAAAGAATCCAAAAATATGAAGATAGTTTAAGGAGCCTCTGGGACAACTTCAAGCATCCCAACATTCGAATTATGGGAGTGCCAGAAGAAGAGAGAGAGCAAGATATTGAAAACCTATTTCAAGAAATAATGACAGAAAACTTCCCCCACCTGCTGAAAGAAGTAGACTTACAAGTACAGGAAGTGCACAGAATCCCAAACAAAAGGAATCCAAAGAGGACCACACCAAGACACATCATAATTAAAATGCCACAAGCAAAAGACAAAGAGAGAATCTTGAAAACAGCAAGAGAAAACAGTTAGTTACCTAGAAAGGGAGCACCCATATGACTGTCAGCTGATTTCTCAACAGAAACTATGCAGGCCAAAAGCAAGTGGCAAGAAATATTCAAAGTGATGAACAGCAAGAACCTACAACCAAGATTATTCTACCCAGCAAAGCTATCATTTAGAATTGAAGGTCAGATAAAGAGCTTCACAGACAAGAAAAAGCTAAAGGAGTTCAGCACCACCAAACCAGGATTATATGAAATGCTGAAGGGTATTCGTTAAGAAGAGGAAGAAGAAGAAAAAGGTAAAGATAAAAATAATGAACAAAATGACAACAAATACGTACCTATCAACAAATGAATCTAAAAATCAAGTGAATAAAATCTGATGAACAGAATAAATTGATGAATATAATAGAATCAGGGGCATAGAAAGGGAGTGGACTGACAATTCTCGGGGGGAAAGGGGTGTGAGGGGTGCAGGAAGAGATTGGACAAAAATCTTAAACCTATGGATGAAGACAGTGGTGGGGGTAAGGGCATGGGGTGGGGTGGGGAATCCGGTGGAGGGGAACTATGGGGGGGGAAGAGGAACATATGTAATAATCTGAACAATAAAGATTTATTTTTAAAAAGAATCAACCAATGAATGCATAAATAAGTGAAACAAAAAATTGATGTTTCTCCCCTTCTCTCTGTCTCTAAATCAATCAATAAATAAAAATTAAAAAGAAACATTGTCAGCTGATTTTTCAACAAACACTTTGCAGAACACAAGGAATTGGCAAGAAATATTCAAAGTGGACAGGAGAAACCAAGATGGCAGCATAGGTAAACAGCTAAACTGCTGCCTCGCACAATAATATCAAAACTACAACTAAAAGACAAAACAGACACCATCCAGAACCAGAGGAGACTCAGAGGAGCTACAAAAGGCTGAGGTACGGAGGCTCAGACACGGAGAAGAAGGGTGGCTCTGTGCACGGGTGGCTGAGAGCGCAGCTGGCTTTCTAAAGCGGGAGGGAGACGGAAGCTTCCTACTGCACTGAACTCTAGTCCCGGACAAGACGCTGGGAAACCAGACTCATTCGGGGAGAAACTGGACTGTCAGGAAAGAGAAAGCACACTGAGACTCGGGAGCTGCAGAAGGCAGAGGTCTGGAGGTGTGCGCGTGTGCAGAGAGGACTGACTGCTGAATGCATGGGAGGCTGAGTGCGCGGCTGGCTTTCTAAAGCGGGAGGGAGACTGAAGCTCCCAACTGCGTTGAACTCCAGTTCTGGGCAAGTTTCCTGGAACCCTAACTCATTCGGGGAGAAACTGGACTGTCTGGCAGCAGGTGAAACTCGAGGGCAGCTTTCTCTCAGAGGTGCTTACAGTGATAACTGAGGGACACTGAGACCCAGGGCCTCATAGGGCAAGGCTGATGGGAAACCAAGGCTGTCTGCTCTGCCCTGAGACTCCGTCCCATTCAAGCTGAGCAGAGGCTTTTGCAATTTTGCAAGTCTTGTGTCATAATGGTGTCTCCAGCACAGTAGTTCTCCCAGCGTAGACACAGCTGATCCTCACAGCCAATTGGCCTGAAGGTCAATTCCTCCCAGTGATACCAACAACAATCAAGACTTAACTACAACAAGGCTGAGCACACAGTCCACAAAGGGGTGCACCAAGAGTGTCCACCTCAGGTACCTGGGGAGGCTGAGCCACTGTGCCCTATAGGACACCTACCACACAAAGCTACTCTACCAACTCAGGGAAGCAGCAAAAATGCAGAGACAAAGAAACAGATCACAAATGAAAGAAATGGAGGAACACAGAGGCTGAGCCACTGTGCCCTATAGGACACCTACCACACAAAGCTACTCTACCAACTCAGGGAAGCAGCAAAAATGCAGAGACAAAGAAACAGATCACAAATGAAAGAAATGGAGGAACACAAATGACTGGATATAGAGTGTAAAACCACGGTTATAAGGTTTTTCAAAAATTTCCTAGAAAAGGCCGATAAATTTAATGAGACCCTCGAGGATATGAAAAAGGACCAACTAGAAATTAAACATACACTGACTGAAATAAAAAATATTATAAAGAGACCTAACAGCAGACTAGAGGATTGCAAGAATCAAGTCAAAGATTTGAAACACGAAGAAGTAAAAAACGCCCAACTGGAAAAGCAAAAAGAAAAAGAATCCAAAAATATGAAGATAGTTTAAGGAGCCTCTGTGACAACTTCAAGAGTTCCAACATCTGAATTATTGGAGTGCCAGAAGAAGAGAGAGAGCAAGATATTGAAAACCTATTTCAAGAAATAATGACAGAAAACTTCCCCTACCTGGTGAAAGAAATAGACTTACAAGTACAGGAAGTGCACAGAATCCCAAACAAAAGGAATCCAAAGAGGACCACACCAAGACACATCATAATTAAAATGCCACAAGCAAAAGACAAAGAGAGAATCTTGAAAACAGCAAGAGAAAAACAGTTAGTTACCTAGAAAGGGAGCACCCATATGACTGTCAGCTGATTTCTCAACAGAAACTATGCAGGCCAGATGAGAGTGGCAAGAAATATTCAAAGTGATGAACAGCAAGAACCTACAACCAAGATTACTCTACCCAGCAAAGCTATCATTCAGAGTTGAAGGTCAGATAAAGAGCTTCACAGACAAGAAAAAGCTAAAGGAGTTCAGCACCACCAAACCAGGATTATATAGAATGCTGAAGGGTATTCTTTAAGAAGAGGAAGAAGAAGAAAAGGGTAAAGATAAAAATTGTGAACAACAAAGTGACAACAAATACATATCTATCAACAAGTGAATCTATAAATCAAGTCAATAAAAATCTGATGAACAGAATAAATTGATGATTATAATAGAATCAGGGGCATAGAAAGGCAGAGGACTAACAATCCTCAGGGAGAAAGGGGTGTGGGGGTGTGGGAAGAGACGGGACAAAAATCATACACCTATGGATGAGGACAGTGGGGGGTGGTAAGGGCATGGGATGGGGTGGGAACTGGGTGGAGGGGAGCAATGGCGGGGGGAGAGGAACAACTGCAATAATCTGAACAATAAAGATTTATTAAAAAACAAAAAAATTGAGAAAGTATTTATTGAACATATAGCTATTGAATGAAAGGAATTGAGGCAAATAATAAGGTTAATTTTATAAGGATGCGAGTGAAACTATTTTTTTCTATTTCAACATTTCTTAATGTTGTTTTACCAATAAACAAAACTTCGAAACTTTTTCTGTAAGCCATCTGACCTTGTGTTCTACTCACAGAAATTTTCTGAATTCACACTGTTATTTCTCAGTCCACATAGCTTTTCTTCCCTCTTATCATGCCTGATATGCCAGGTCCTCTGAAATCTCCCGGTTTTATTCATGTAAGTAATGAAATACCAAGTAGTCTCCTAAATTTCAGGCAGCAAGAGTAGGATTTTGACACTTATCATTGCCAAAGTACTTGAATTACTCTAGCCCACTGGTTGGCAAACTGCGTCTCGCGAGCCACATGCGGCTCTTTGGCCCCTTGAGTGTGCCTCTTCCACAAAATACCACATCTGGGCGCGCATATACATTGCAATTGAAACTTCGTGGCCCATGCGCAGAAGTCGGTTTTTGGCTCTCAAAAGAAATTTCAATCGTTGTACTGTTGATATTTGGCTCTGTTGACTGATGAGTTTGCCGACCACTGCTCCAGCCCATTTGAGTACTCCAATCAGTCCACAGGCATTTGTCAGGGCTTGTATATTTTCTTCCTTTAGGTTGTCATTCAGTCCAAGGGAAACCAGACTGAAGAATCTGGACGGGTTTATAAAACCTACCATAATTAATGGAAAAACAACTTGAAGGACATGCTGTCCTGGTAAATTTCAGTCAATTTGCCTCATAGTCAAAAAACAATTTCCTTTTACCTGTCACCAACTCCCACTATATGGAAAATAGACTCTGAATGGGGCTATGTGGAGGAGGGGGAGGTTGTGTGGAAAGTGAGGAGCAAGACAGTGTGTGTGCCATCAGAATTATGTTCCTGCATGTAACTGAGGGAAGGGTGCAAGTTTAGAACTAGAAAGGAACTTAGCAATGTTCTAGTCCATCGTTTTTGGTTAATTTGTTGTAAATCCTCACCTGAAGATATTTTTCCCATTGATCTTTGTAGAGAGTGGAAGAGAAGGAGGGGAAGAGAGAGAGACAGAGACAGAGAGAGAGATGGATGTGAGAGAGACACATCAATTGGCTGCCTACCAAAGGCACCCCTAACTGGGGCCAGGGATGGAACCCAGGTATGTGCCCTTGACTGGGAATGGTACCCACAACCCTTTGGAGCATGGGACAATGCTCTAACCACTTCGTGGCACCAGCCAGGGCTCTAGTCCATCTTGCCGACTAAGAAACAAAGGCTGGAAGAAGTTAAATAAGCCATAGCTTTTGGACAAGAACCCAGGGCATGCTGAAGACTCATTTAGAATCCTTTCCACTATACCACCTACATATTTTTTTAATGAATTGTTTAGAAAGCTAAAACAGAAAAATCAGGAGACAGGCTCTCAATAAATTTCAAGATTCAGTGACATTGAGATTTTGCTGAAATACTAAAGACCGCCTAAGCCATAAAGTTATTTAAATATTTGCAGAGACTAGTTTAACTAGGTCTAGTATTTCCTAAGGGCACACCTCCCTTATTTATGTTTCTCAGCAAAAAGTTGAAAAAAAACACAACAAGAAGTAGGCAGGCCATGGGTTGCACACAGGCACACATTCAACCCTTAATCATTTCATTCCTCATTCAGCAGTATTTTATGAGTGTCTACTATGGACCAAGTATTCCGCCAGGTACTAGGAATCCACAGGACAAGGTTCTGGCTAGCTCAGAACTCACAAGGGAAGACAGTATGTTAAAGTGGTGATTACATTAAAATGTGTTGAGTATTAACATTGGGGAAATGCCAGATTCTATAGATTTATCCCTGGAGAATAATTCAAGCTGTTTCTCTTCTGTTATTACTATACTAGAGGCCCAGTGCATGAAATTCAAGCACGGGGGGAGGGTCCCCTCAGCCCAGCCTGCACCTTCTCCAATTGGGAACCCTCGGAGGATGTCTGACTGCCGGTTTAGGCCCAATCCTGAGGATCGGGTCTAAACTGGCAGTTGGACCTCCCTCTCACAATCCTGGACCACTGGCTCCTAACTGCTCACCTGCCTGCCTGCCTGATCGCCCCTAACTTCCCCCGTCAGCCTGATCACCCCTAACCACCTCTGCCTGCCGGCCTGATTGTCCCTCACTGCCCCCCCTGCCAGCCTGGTTGCCCCATGCTGCCTGCTGTTTGGTCATCCCTCACTAACCCCCCTGCCAGCCTGGTTGCCCCTCGCTACATCCCCTACCGGCCTGGTCACCCCACACAGCCTGCTGTTTGGTCGTTTGGTTGTCCCTCACTAACCCCCCTGCCAGCCTTGTCGCCCCATGCAGCCTGTGTTCAGTCGTGATGGCCCCTGGCTTTTTTTATATATTAGGATTCCTGGGCTGCCTCTTTATACCATCATTTGAGTTGCCCAAACACGAACTTTTCTAAAAACACTTAAAACAACAAACATTTCCTGAGCACTTCCTTGTGTGCCATACATGGTGTGAATTTCTGCAAGAGAATTCCAAGGTAAACTAGTAATGTAAAATGCATTTTATATGGGGACAAAATTATTTTGGATTATATATGACTTAAATTTAGTACCACTTGACAAACACAGGTGATCTCAGAAGTAATTTGATATGTCTTGAAACTTTAGGCTCCCAGGTTTTTATAGTACTAACAGGTTTTGTTAGCAAAATTAAATCCCTTGATCATTTTTGGGGTGCTACTGCATTCTGGGCACAGGTATAAATTACTCCCATCCATCCTTAAAGGGCCAGCTCAGCCCAGCCAGTGTTGCTTAATGGTTGAGCCTCGACCCATGAACCAAGAGGTCACTGATTTGATTCTGGTCAGGGCACATGCCCGGGTTTCAATCTCCATCCCTAGTAGGGGGCCTGTAGGAGGCAGCCAATGGATGTTTCTATTTCTCTACCCTTCTCCCTTCCTCCCTCTCTAAAATCAATAAAAACATTTTTTTAAAGGGCCAGCTCAGAGCGCTACTCCACATAGCCCTCCTCTCTACCCTTAACAGATCTCACATTTCTGTAGCATTTATCATATATTAGCTTTCTTATATAATAAAAGGCTAAATGCAAACCGACCCAACGGCAGAACCACCGGTCGCTATGACACACACTGACCACCAGGGGGTAAACGGTCACTGCAGGAGCTGCCCCTTGGTGGTCTGTGCTCCCAGAGCGCCTCTCAGCCAGAAGCTGGGCTCATGGCGAGGGGTGGCAGGAGTCTCTCCTGCTTCTGGGTCAGCACTAAGGATGTCTGGCTGCTGGCAGTGGGACAGCCCAAGGGCTCCAGTACTGCAAGAGGTTGCAGGCCCGGCTGAGAGACACCCCCCTCCACCCCCCCGCAGTGCATGAATTTCGTGCACCAGGCCTCCTGTTTTCAATATTGACTTTATGTATGTCGTCCCCTAAACAGGATGGATCATTAAGGAAAAGTCTGGGCCTCGCCATCCCCTACAGAGGCAGTCCCCCAGAATCCGTACTTTCCTCCCGGAAACAGAAGTTCCATCATAAATGTACGGGATTGCCTCCTTAACCTTGGAGCCTCACTGCCCTCATGCTTGCAGCAATCTGGGTTATTGCGCGGGGTGGAGAAGGAAGCCAGGTCGGATGGAGGGAAGGGAATGGCTTCAGCGTGAGGTCACGCCACATGGTCCCAAATGTCATCTCCGCACATCGGTGACATTAACACGGGATGGAGGGATGCAGCTGGAGGGAAGACGGCCGAACACGGAACAAAGCGGGGACCTCCCGGGGCATGGCCGGCCATTGGGGGGTGGGGGGGAGGAAGAGAGAGAGAGAGAGAGGGAGGGAGGGAGGGAGGGAGGGAAGGGGAGAGGGGAAGAGAGAGAGAAAGGACAGAGAGAGAGAGGACAGCGAGAGAGAGGGAGAAAGGGAGAGAGGGGGAGAGAGGAAGGACAGCGGGGAGCCACCCCGAGGCCCCGTGTGATGGGGCGGGACTTCCGGAAGCCATTTGCCTGAGTGGCAGGGGAACCGGAAGTGGGGGCGCTGCCGCTGGTGCTGGGGCCGAGGGACGCGCAGTGGTGGGGCCGCCGGGACTGAGCGAGCGACAGACGCGCCACCCGCCGCTGGGGCCAGCACGGACCCTCTGCCTGAGTGAGTGCATCCAGGGTCGCGAGAGCTGCGGCTCCGAGGAGGCGTGGGAAGGGCTGCGCTTCGGTCTAGCGAGCGGCCCGCGGCCTCCCCTCCCCCACCCGGAGCCTCCCCGCCTCCGGGGCCTCCCGCGCCTGCCCCCCACGCCGCCTGGCCTCGCCTCCGCGGGCCCAGAACCTTTCCCAGCACCCCACTCCCACGCCTGTCGGCCCTGGCTGCTCCCCACTTCCCGCTGTTCCGCCCACGGAGGAAGACCGTGGCCCCTCCCCGCCGCCCCGAGGACGCCTCCAGCCCGGCTGCCTGCTCCCGGCTCGCGCCGCGGGCGCCGCTGGCAGCAACGCTGCCTCCAGTCCAGCTGTTGCCTTTTCCCGACGTCGCACGGAGACCCCATCCCCGTCGCTCTTGTCCGAGAGACCTTGAACGCGGGCCCACACCAATTAGTTACTCTTGTTTCTTGATGGGGCACCTTTTCCTCCCCCTTTTGTTGAAAATCTCAACTCTTTAGAAACTTATCCACTTCCTTCTCTAATGTAGTTTAAAAATTCATAGACTGTTCTGACTCAGAAGGGATTCTTTCCTAGCGGGCTCTCCAGCCCAGCCTCTCGTTTTAGAGATGGGGCCCAGCGAGGTTGCTTTGCCCAAGGTCAGCCAGCTGCTTAAACCGACCACTGTACAGGTGTTCTCAGGTGCTTTCTTTCCCCTGGGCGGTCCCAGTCCGCGTAGCGGGTCTGGACCTTCAAGTCTGCAGGTTGGTGATGCCCTTTGCGTGGTGACTCACTGTTCTCCTTTCCCTAGCTCCTGCCGCCCCAGCGTTGCCTTTCATCATTCACACACAAACTTTGAGAAAACCAAACATTTGAAATGTGGCCTCTTTTTAAAGCTTCCCCATGGTGAAAGGGGAGACGACCTGGACCCCACCCTAGCAGCTCTTTTCGTAAAACTTGAAATTGGGGGCGGGGAGGTAAAGGTAGGAGAAAATGCAGAGGACTATCTCCCCGGAACTTTGGAGCAGCCCCTGCCTTGGATATGCCTGTCTTTAGATTCTGCTCCGGGGCACATTGTTCTGATACAAAGGCTGCTTCCTTGTAGGGGAGCAGGAGAGGAGTAGGAGATCTTTGTGCTTTAATTTGTTGGCTTGGGCATTGGATAATAAATTATGGATGTGCTAGAAACTGGGGACCCTCCCAGCAGCCCCTGAGGCAGGGTATTCAGGATGAGGCCTGCCTTCCCCTTCGGAACCACCCTGCCAACTAACTGCCTCTGAAACAAAACGAAGAGTCCGAGGTCTGTGGAAACGTTCTGAATCTCAACGTTCCCCCTCCATCTGTTTCCTGGTTAAACTACAGAAACATCCACTGGGCCTGAGAATGTGAAGTTAATTCTTTGTTGGAACTGGCTTCTGTGTAGACCCGCTACCCTGTGCCTGGTAGAGGCCTCTGGGAGTTGGTGGCCTGCTGTCAGTGCGAGTTAAGGAGGAAGACAGGCAGTGCAGGGAACTTGGGGATGCTGTGCATCTCCTCTTCTTCCCAGAAAACTCATTTTAATGAACAATGGAGCTTACCTGGAACGGTCTCTCCTGGTCAGTTAACAAAACTTGCGTTCTTTGGGCCTTTTTCTCCATTAGGCTGGGTTTTTCTAGCTGAACCTGCAGCTTGTGATCTCAAGTGAATGCTGCACAGGGGAGTTGATTAGGAATCAGGAAAGTGAGATGGCAGTCAGATCCCTCCCTGTTGGTCCTATTTTGATGTGTTATTGATTACAGCTTGGCCATTCTGAATGCCACTGTGTCACAATAGTGCTCTCTACTGAGAGGAAAGCCCAGAATCACTCAGGTTTTGTGACCTGCACAGGCTGTTCTCTGGATAGCTCTTCATTTTTTTTTTGTAAAGAATATAACAGTTTATTTTATTCAACTCCCAAATTCTTTGAATCTTCTAAATGAACTAGGTTGTACATTTCCATCCTGGTTCTTAAAGAGGAGGTTGCTTGGGCTTGTGGCTATTTTTCTTCACCTGATGTTTAAAAATGTTACCAAGACATAGGCATCTGTAAAAATGAAAGCTACTTTGTCAAAATAATACACACTATCTTGTAAATAGTAAGTTCTTAATAAAATTTACTTGCAATTATTATTCTAAATCAGTTGTTTACCTGTTGGAGGAACTCTGAAAATCCATGTCTGTAAAATGAATCATAGGCGTAAATAGATCTTACAGTATAAACCACTGGTCTCAAAAGTAGAGTATGTGCACACACTGGCATGCATAAGAGGATACATTGTAATACAGGAGAAAATTTGGAACTTTTTTCATTTCATTTAATTTTTATGTATAAAAGGAAAAAGTAAACCTTACTAATACATGTGTTATATACAGATTAACAATAATTTCACATACATACACATTGGGGTGCATTTTTTAAAGTTTCTAAAACAAAAACTGTTTGGACCACACTAATCTGGGCCAGTCTTGACTCATCTGCTTCAGTTCACTTTATGCTTTCTTATGGGTATTCACCTGGCCTCTCTTTTGACTCTGTTGGAGGAATCTGCCTTGAGAGACAGGCCATGTGGTTTTGTAGTCATATTTGTTAGAAACTTGACTCACTCTATGTTCTATCCATGGCTTTATCTTCATCTTTGGAGACATGCAGAATCCCTTCCTAGTAATCTTTAAATATGTTGACAGCTCTTTATGTCCTGTGTCTTCTTCCTCTTCCCCAACCAGTTTTTCTATAGATACCTAGTTTATACATACCCATTTCTTAAAAACTATTCTAATATGAAAGGTTTTCCAATTTCTCATCTTAGCTCATTTTCTCTAGACCCTCTCCAGTTGTCAAAATTCGTTACAAGTTTTTCAACAAGATTTGAACATGGTATCCCAAGAGCTAAAATGAGCTTAAGGGCCTATCTGCACTTTGTCTTTATGCAGTGAGGGATGTATTTAAATACACTTTTTTATGAAGATACTTCATATTGATAGTTTGACACTCTTGCTCTTTATTTTTTTAAATATATTTTTATTGATTTCAAAGAGGAAGGGGGAGAGAGAGAGAAACATCAATGATGAGAGAAAATCATTGTTTGGCTTACTCCTGCATGCCCCTACTGGGGATCAAGCCCACGCATCCCAGGCAAGTGCCCTTGACTGGAATTGAACCCCAGGACCAGTTAGTCCGCAGGCCAGCGCTCTATCCACTGAGCCAAACTGGCTAGGACTGTCTCTCTTGCTCTTTAAACAATCCCCAGTAAAAATAATTTCAATTATATAATAGTGAGAGTAGGAGAGATTATTTTTCTCCTTCAGTAGTGATTCTCAATTATACTCTTTTTGAACTCTGTAAAGTTCACTTTTGCCTCAAAACATGTTAAGTGTTTCCCCAGGTGGGAAAATAAATAGAAAAAACTAATGAAATGGTTGGGTTTCTTAAATCTATTTTAAAAGTTAATTTAGGAAATACTTTTTCAGTTAGTGAGTACAAAATGGAGCTGATTGCTCTTATATTTCTTTACATTATATGTCTAATTTTGAAATTTATAATGTAGGAAATGTTGATTGCCCTTTATGTGTCTTAAGGCCAATAGAGCTTGTGATCAGCAGGGAAGTAAGGTACTTTTTAAATTAAAACTATTATTAAACACTAGAGACCCAATGCACGAAATTCGTGCAAGGGCAGCACCCTTGCAGTCCTGGCGTTTAACTGTCAGTCTAATTAACATACTAGGCTTTTATTATTATAGATTATGTCATATTTAACCTGAATAGCAGACTTAATTCTATAATTGAACTTAGACCCAAAGACACTTTTATAGATGTTTTATGGGGTTAAAAAAGCAAAAACCTAAAATTAAACAATTCTATATGGCTATTTGTTTTAATCCCTTCAATCATTTTTCTTTTCTTTTATTATTTTTTTTTATTGTTTCAAGTATGACAAATAATAGTACACATGTCTCCTTTTTTTCTCCCATTGACCTCCCCCCAACCTCCCCTACCCCCCAGTACATGCCTTCACCTGCCCGCCCTCCCCCCCACTCCAGTGTCTTGTATCCATTGGTTGTACTTATATGCATGCGTACAAGTCCTTCAGTTGGTCTCTTACAGCCCCCCTCGCCCAACCTCCCCTGTCTTCCCAATGTAGTTTGACAGTCTGTTCAATGCTTCTTTGCCTCTGTATCTTTTTCCCACCATTTCTTTCCTTTAAAAAGTTTTGCCTTTGCAGACTAGAAATAAACATATAATAACAAAACAAAAACATGTTTGAATCCCATTTTCAATGTCCAACAGTTCTGAGTCTCCGTTTCAATGTCTAACAGTTCCTTATGTATACATGTCAGCAATGATATCTGGATGGTGGGCACATGGTGGCAATGCAGGTCTGGTTTGGTCCTAGGCAACCTGTAGCGCGGTGCACAGCTGCTGACTGCTTGCGTGGCAAGGCGTTGTCAGCGTCTTCCATCTCTGGACTGTTTTTTCCTTTTGTCTTCGTGGTTGGAGCACACCTGTCAATTCCTCTCTGTTGCAGGAATCCACCTGGTCTTGGGGTTGTTTTCTGAAAATATACAAATATATTCTCGACCACAAGTTAATAAAGGAATCTTTTCTATATAATTGATTTGGGATCCTTTTTATTTTAGTTCAAACGATTTTCCTTTGTCTTATTTAGACACCATGTGTGTTTTTAATGGTCGCCTTGCTTTATCCAGGGGATCCCTGCTCTTCCCAGCTGCAAACTGTCTCACCAGCTGTGCCTCCTTCGCCAATTCGGGCTGGATTCCGCTCCCTCTATTTGCTCCGGGACAAGGCTCAGGACATGTCCTTCTGTTCTGCTGCCATTTTGTCCTGTACCACAGCTTTTTTCAATCATTTTTCTTTTTCCTTTATGCGTGTTTTAATTTTTTCATACCTTTTTAGTCTGATTGGAGCTATATAAATTCATCTTGCAGTTCTTCCTGATTCTTGTATTTTTACCTTGATGTTTTTAGCTCTGTATAGTACTTATGTATGTTTTTTTAATGAAATGGTTAGATATAAGGCCCTCTTTAGGGAGTCATCTATGAATTCTTTTGTGATCAGTGGGCCAGATGTGACATTGGGAGGTCAGACAAACCTAATTTTAGTCACTCACCATGCAAATTACCTAAATTGTCTTATCCTCATTTTTCTCATTTTGCAGCACTTTTGTGAGGATTGAATATGTAACACATACCGTCCTTCATAGAAAGATGCTATTTTTTGATAGTTGCAAATTTTAGTACTGTGAAGAAATATATACATAGGGAGTGTACGTCAGATATGGGTCTAAACGTGAGCCTAATTTTTTTAGACCTAGTATAATTTAGAACTGCGCTAATTTGTTTGTGTAATCAGTAGTAAAACTCAGTCCTCCTTCCGAGAAAGTTTAGCTGTATTTGAGGATGGCAAAAAAGGGGGGAAAATGAATATGGTCTCCTTTTTTTATAAGCCACAAAACCCAA
Organism: Corynorhinus townsendii; assembly: GCA_026230045.1. Classification (NCBI taxonomy): domain Eukaryota; kingdom Metazoa; phylum Chordata; class Mammalia; order Chiroptera; family Vespertilionidae; genus Corynorhinus; species Corynorhinus townsendii. The sequence continues at coordinate 82,958,626 of JAPDVU010000008.1, forward strand.
GATTTTTTCCCTTTTTCATCATCCTTTGCTTTTGCCTAGCGCCCTCTTTAGTCTAATGTCTCGAATATGTATTCTCCATTGTTGGTTGAAAGCAGTCTGGCTTCTTAATTGTCTTTCTAGAACAGGTGGGGAATGTCTGTCCCGGGGGCAGTATAAGACCAGTGAGATCATTTGGTCTGGCCCTGCCAAGGCATAAGGGGTGAGTTAAACAAACATTTGATCAAATATAGCAGGCTAATTTTTAAGTTGATAAGTTTGTATGGTTCCTAAATGATGTTATAAATATTCAAATGGCCCTTGGCAGAAAAAAAGATTGCCCACACCTGTTCTAGAAGATTAGAATTTCTAATTTTTCTGAATTTCACTTATTCTTTCTTCTCCATTATGAGATTCCATCTTTGTGTTCATCGTTAATAAAATGTTCTTACTGGATATCTTTCATAAGTAAAAATACTTAGTAAATGTTTGTCAAGAACCAGGGCCAAAGCCTATGGCCAATTTTATCATAACATGTAGTACAGTTATTTGTGTGATATTGGTGAACAGTGGTATTACTATAGTAATACTTAAGTCTGTAACTAGCAACCTAAAAAGCTCTAATGTAGATTTCATTGAACTATAGGTACCTAATTCCTTGTGTCCTTTGGTAGAATAGTAACATGCAATCGTGAAAAATTAATTACTCAGAGCAGACTTTTTAAATGTAATGCACCGTTTCTAAATGATATTCAGACCTGCCTAGGAGTTTAGTGCTGCTGGATATTTATGGGACTTAAGCAGTTGTGTCCTGGAATTCATTTCTGCTGAAAATAAAGTCTAGTTGTTTTTGTTTCCATGCAAAGCCACAACAAAACTTAAATTTTATTTACTGGCATGTAGTACTTAAGTAAGCAGTAACAAATATTTCTGTTAATGGATGAAAAATGACACACACATTATTTTCCTCAGGTATAGAATGAGCCAAGGAGACTCAAACCCAGCAGCCATTCCACATGCAGCGGAGGATATTCAAGGAGATGACAGATGGATGTCTCAGGTAAAAGGAAGTGCACATGTATTATTCACATGAGATGAGACTCTTCTGTTTTTTGAGAGTCTTTTGACCAAAGCTGCAAAGGGTGTTTTTAACGGTCAACAAGAATTTATTACTATAAGTAAAAGTCTAATAACATTAGAAATCTCAGGCCTAATCACCATCTGTTGGAACTGAGAAATATTTTGAAAGCATGGTAATTGTCCTCTGTTAATTTTAAGACATAACAATGTCTCTACAGTATTCTTTTTGTATTATAACAATTTTTTAATTTCAAAATGACACAAATATTACAAAAATTTTAAAAAGAACTTCCTATATCTTTCATCTAGACTTGTCAGTTAAGATGCTTGTTGTTGAATCAAACCCATGACCCTTTGGTCCAAGGGCTGACGCTCTAATCACTGAACAACACCAGCCAAAGGCACCAGTTAACATTTTACCATCTACTTAATTGTTGTGTCTGTATCTATTTGTATATACACTGAGTGGCCAGATTATTATGATCTCTGAATGCATAATAATCTGGCCACTCAGTGTATATCCTGTATAATAAAAGGCTAATATGCAAGTTGTCCCCTCAACCAGGAGTTTGACCAGCAGGTTGGCCGGCCAACTGCCCATGTCCCCTCCCCCTGGCCAGGCTGGCCAGACCCCACCCATGCACAAATTCATGCACCAGGCCTCTAATATATATATATATATATATATATATATATATATATATATATATATATATATATATATATATGCGCGTGCGCGCACACACACAGACACACACACTGAGTGGCCAGATTATTATGCATTCAGAGATCATAATAATCAGCCACTCAGTGTATACCCAAAATACTGTTTTTTTCTGAACCATTTGAGAATGAGTTACAGTCATTATGTCTTTCACCCCTAAATAGTTCAGTGTTTTCTAAGAACAATGACATTTTTCTTACATAACTACAGTGGAGGTATTAAAATCAAGAAACTTAACATTGATATTATATAATTATCCCATTTCAAAACCATATTCAGATTTCTCCAGTTGTCCCAATAATGTTCTTTATAATCAGTTTTTTCCCCAGTCTGCAATCGTACATTGCATTTATTTGTCATATCTCCTTATTCTTCTTTAATCTGAAACATTTCTTAGACTTTGTTTTTCATTATATTGACAGTTTGAAATAGTATAGGCCATTCATTTTGTAGAGTCCCTCAATTTGAGTTTATCTTTTTCCCCATAATCATGATTCAGAAGATGCATTTTTGGCAGGAATATCAGTGAAGTGGTATCTTTAGTGCATCACATCACATGGAAGGCACATGATTGTCTCACTGGTGATACAGTAAATCCTCATTTGTCATCATCAGTAGGTTCTGTAACTTTAAGCAAAATGGTGTATAATGAAACCAATTTTACTATAGGCTAATTGGTATAATAAACAAGAGTTAAGTTCCTACAACATCTTCAAAATAACAAAACAGCATTGAACAAAATGATATTCTTCCAGGACCTGCTATATTAACTTTGATCCCTTGGTTAAGATGCTATTGGCCAAAACCAATTCTTATTTTTTATAGTGTGGACCCATGGGTTCTTATTTTATTCAGTGGGTTACAACCATTGTAATTTTGAAGCTCAAATTATCCCAGGTTTAGCAAGTGGGAATCCTTTAAGCTGGCCCCTTTATCTTCTCAATGTGTCCTATTGTTTTTTAGCATTTTATTTTCTTCAATATTTTAGCTTCCTTTTAATAAAACATTATTACTTAGTAGTAACTATATTTAACCTTTATGTTTCCAACCATATTACCTCTTTGAAATAATAAGTCTGATTTTAAGTTCCCAGAACTTTATGGGGGAGGGTTGCCCCGGGGGGTATCCCTTAGTCCAGCCTGCACACTCTCCAATCTGGGATCCCTCTCACAATCCAGGACTGCTGGCTCCCAACCGCTCGCCTACCTCTGCCTGATTGCCCCTAACCGCTTCTGCCTGCCAGCCTAATCGACACCTAACTGCCCCCCGGCCAGCCCAACTGCCCCTAATTGTCCTCCCCTGCAGGCCTGGTCCCCCCCAACTGCCCACCCCTGCTGTCCTGGTCCCCCCTAACTGCCCTCCTCTGCTGGCCCAGTCACCCCTAACTGCCCTCCCTGCTGGCCTGATCGCCCACAGCTGCCCTCCCCTGCAGGCCTGGTCCCCCCAAAACTGCTCTCCCCTAGAGGCCTGGTCCTCCCCAACTGCCATCCCCTGCAAGCCTGGTCCCTCACAACTGCCTTCCCCTGCTGGCCATCTTGTGGCGGCCATCTTTGGCCATCTTGTGTCTTGGAGTGATGGTCGATTTGCATATTACTCTTTTATTAGATAGGATATTCTCTTTCTGTTTTTGTCTTCCTAGGCTTAAAAAGTCAGTCTATCAACCAGCTTATTCTGAGTGGTAGTTAGGTTTTTCCCAGTTGTTCTTATGTGGATTACCTACTTGGTTATTCTTACTTAATCTTCTTCATTTGTTTATATCTTTAAAAAGAACTTATGAGCCTGGCCAGTGTGGCTCAGTGATTGAGCATCGACCCAGAAGCCAGGAAGTCACAGTTTGATTCTCAGTCAGGGCACATGCCCAGGTTTCAGGCTTGATCCCCAGTAAGGGGCGTGTAATAGGCAGCCAATCAATTATTCTCATCATTGATGTTTCTGTCTTTCTCTCCGTCTCCCTTCCTCTCTCTAAAAATCAATAAAAACATATTTAAATAAATAAGAATAAAATAAATATTGTGAAGTGTTTTGAGCATCAATGTATTTGTCACACACTCTAAAAAAATAAAACATTGCTAGTAGAATTACTGTTCCCTGTATACTCCTCACCAGTCATATTTCTCTTTTCTGCCTCTCCTCCCCCAAACCAGTAACCTAAATTTTGTTGGTTATTTTTTTTATGTATTTGCATACTACTTATATGTAATCTCTTTCATGATGAACACATTATAGTGTATACAGTTGTCAGATTATAATGTTGTACACCTGGAACTATAATGCTATTAAGCAATGTTGCCTCAATAAACATTTTTTAAAATAATACATAGTATTGCTTGCATATTTTAAACTTCTTATAAATAGTATCTTTTTGAATGTATTTTTCCACAGTACGTCATACATATTAAAAGTGTAGCTATAGTTTGTTTCCTCTGTCAATAATATTCCATTGTTCTGTATCAAAATGCCAAAATGGATTTGCCCATATTTTTCATTGATGGACATTTAGGTCATTTATAACTTTATTAAAAGTAGTAACTGAAAAACAGGCGCTTTTATTTTTTCTGGCACAAATTAGCAGGCTTAAAATAATTGGTAGTGACTGAAAAAATTAGTCAAGGAAGAAAAACAGATGTGTATATTAAAATTTTTTTAAGCTTGTGTAATGTGGAAGGAGTAACTTTACTAAATATCAAAATATACACAACTTTTTTTTTAATATTGATTGATTTCAGAGAGGAAGGGAGAGGGAGATAGAAACATCAGTAATGAGAGAGAATCATTGATTGGCTGCCTCCTGCATGCCCCCCCATGGGGGATCGAGCCTGCAACCCAGGCATGTGCCCTTGACCAGAATCGAACCCGGGATCCTTCAGTCTGCAGGCTGACTCTCTGAGCCAGACCATCTATGTAGGGCCAGAACTTGTTTTTTAAAATGTAGTTCTCCAGTGAAAGAAACTGGGCTCCTTGGAGAAATGTTTGATTCTACAACTGGAACAAAGGAAATAAAAGATGGGCCTGGAACATCTTGTGCAAGAAAGCAAGGAAGTGCTCAAAAAACAAAAGGAAAAAATGGGTGGCAGCACTGAAGCGGTGTATCAGGGCATCACATAGAAGACATGTGATACTGGTTTGTCTCCTTGATGATACTAACTAGGACTATTTGGAGCGAAATTGATAGAGCACCCAAAGTACAAAATTGGAAAATTTGAGCAACATAATAAATGATGATTTGGTTTATAGCTCAAAAAATGAAATAAATATTCCTGAATCCTATTCTATAAATGATTGGATGAATAAATAATATGGATGGAGGGACAAATCTTCCTTTCAGGATAATTTTTTTCTTTTGTTGAAAGTATTACAGATGTCCCCTTTTGTTTCCCATTGACCCCTTCTAGCCCTGTTCTCCTTTCCCCCGCTCCCGCCTTCATCATACAGAATACTTGTTTTTTTAAAATGTATTTTTATTGATTTCAGAGAGGAAGGGAGAGGGAGGGAGAGATAGAAACATCAATGATGAGGGAGAATCATGGATCGGCTGCCTCCTGCATACCTCACACTGGGGATCAAGCAGGCAACCTGGGCATGTGCCCTGACTGGGAAGCAAACCGTGACTTGGTTCATAGCTTGACACAACTACTGAGCCGCACTGGCCGGGCCAGAATACTTTTAATAATGGAAAAGAAAATTAAAATTAGAACACCATAGTAATAATTACAGTAGGTAAGATCTATTAATGAAATCTGAAATTGGTGGACACTTTAAGGAGGAAAAGTCTTATTTGCCTAGCCTCAGAGTCTTTCCCTGTAAATTACTTTTGTGATTTTAATATACAACCACATAGCATTTGATACCCTTCTCTCTAGCAGGTGGAACTTTAATGCGGGCTGTGGATTTAATGTCTTGCTTCTAACAAGTAAAGAATGTTTTAAAAAAAACCTTTATAGTGGAGAACTGTAGCAAACTCCACCTTAACCAGTAATTGATGTTAACATCACCAGTAGTAAGTCATATCAGTATCATGTGCCCCCTGATAAAACAAGGGCACATCACCTAAAGTAGTCTTCCAAAAGAATCCATAATCTCATGACAAAACATCAGACAAACCCACATGGAGGGACATTCTCCAGAACACTGCCTAGAGCGCATCATGGTCAGGAAAGACCAAGAATCTCCCGCATTGGAAGAGGCTGGAGACATGTAGACTAAATGCAACATGATACCCTAGGCATGCTCTGGGAACAGAAAAAGAACATTAGTGGAAAAATGAGTGAGATTTGAATAAACTATTTTAGTTGATGGTATTTACTAATTTAGTTTTGACAAATGTATCATGCTTATATATGTAAGATGTTGGAAGAAGCTGAGTGAAGGACATATGGAAATACTTTATTGTCTTTGGATCTCTTTTGTAGAACTAAAATTATTTTGAAAACATTAAGAGAAAACTAATCGTGATTAAAACAAATATTCAAGTTATAATCAGTACTACCCTCAAAATATTGCCAAAATGTCAACCCTAATGTAGACTTAACTACCACATATCAGGAGATACCTGGAACACATGAACAGTTCGCCACCACCACAAAATGTAAACAACATAATCCAGACAAGAAGTCAAGCACCCACATTCCTTAAAAATAAGTTTGGGAGATGGTGACAGAGGGAAGGGAAAGCTATAGATTAAAAGGGATTTAAGAGAGCCCGACTGGCATGGCTCAGTGGTTGAGCGTCAACCTATGAACCAGGAAGTTACAGTTTGATTCCTGGTGAGGGCACATGCCTAGGTTGCAGACTCGATCCCCAGTGTGGGGTGTGCAGGGGCAGCTGATCCATGATTCTCTCTCATCGTTGATGTTTCTAGCTCTCCCTCTCCTTTTCTCTCTTAATCAATTTAAAAAATAAAAAGGGCTGTAAAACGATTTTTTAACATTGAATTTGAATACATTATTTGTTAATATTAAAGAATTACTATTAATTTAGAGGGGAGTAGAATTGGTATTGTTGTTATATATATATTTAAAATCTTTTAGGAGTTACATCGTGAAATATTTATACATGAAAGGCTGTATCAGTTTGCTTCAAAATAATCTAGGCGTGGGTTGGGCACTAGTTTGGGAGATGACTGAAATAATACTGGCAATAAGTTAGATAATTGCTGTAACTGTTGACTGTAGATAAATTTAATACAAGTATCAAAACATTAGCCAGAGAAAGAAGACTCAGCAGCAGAATGAGGAAACTATGTGCAGTAAATATTAAAGATGAAGCATTGATATTTTTGTTATAATGTCAATAAAAAGATCCTTAAGGTACCACTCGATAAATATCTCAACATGACAACAAGTGTTAAATTTTTGTTTACAAAAATACAGATTAAAACAATGGGAAGAGAGAAATATTAATATCCAGTGCCGATGCAAGCATGGTGAAACCAGTTCTGATACATTGCTGGAGGCAGTATAGATAGAGCCTTTTTGTTAAGAATTTGGAAATGTATCCAAGAGCTATAAAAATTTTAATCCCCTTTGATTTAAGAATTCCCACAATGTTAAAAATAAAATATGTGTACATTTCTTTATCACAGTAAATAAGAAGCTACTGGTAAGTCTATCAATAGATAAAAGAGCCTTAAAAAACAAAAAGGTGTCACTAGGTACATTCAGTAGGATATTATGTGTCCTTTAAAAATTATGGTTTTGTCCTGGCCAGATGGCTTGGTTGGGGTGTCATCTCGTACACCAAAAGGTTGTGGGTTCAACCCCTAGTTGGGGAGCATGTTGGAGGCAGCCAATCAATGTTTCTCATGTTGATATTTTCCTCTCCTTCTCTGTCAACAAAATCAATTTTAATCCCCAGGTGAGAATTTAAAAAATAATAATAATCTTATTTTTTAAAAATATCCTTAAGGTATCACTAGATAAGTATCTCAACAAACATGGCAGGAAATGTTTAATTTTTGTTTTCAAAAAGTACAGATTAAAATAGATTTAGAGGTCAGTGTTCAATTTCTGGTCAGGGCACATGCCCGGGTTGCAGGCTCAATCCTCAGTGGGGGTGTGTGCAGACAGGCAGCCCATTAATGTTTCTCACTCATGGATATTTCTACCTCTATCTCTTTCCCTTCCTCTCTCTAATATTAATAAAATACACACATACATATATACATATATAAATTACGGTTTTGAAAATCATGTAGCTACATAGAAAAATACTTCTAGTATAATGTTAAGTGCAATTCTATTGGCTGCTATTTATTGAGTGCCTATGGGGTGCCAGCCAAAAGTTGGGCCCCTTTCATAGAACTCTCATCTTCACAACTCTAAAACAGAGTTTCACAGCAGATGTGAAAAATAAGACTCAGATAGTTGCTTAAAGTCACTGGATAAGAAGCTAGGATTTGAACATAGATTTTCCTGTCCTCAACATGTTGTGCCCGAAGGAGGTACTAGTATATACATAATTATTCTACTATGTAAAGGGAGGGATGTGGTGTGAAAATACCCCAAAATGCTATTTATTGAGTGTCTTTGGGGTGCCAGCCAAAAGTTGGGCCCCTTTAGTAGGAAGTTACCAATGAGTTGCGATGGGAGGATTGTAGGTGTTTTGTTTTTGTTTGATCTTTTATATTTCTCCAAACTTACTGCAATTACTTTTATACTTAAAAAGAAAATATGGAATACTAGAACCTTTACAATAGCAGAGCCTCAATTTCATGACATGCTATAAATGTTCTTTTATTGGTATTGAAAGGTAGTTGGAACTATATAGAGTACATGCAGTAGAGACTTGATGTGATCTGAACATGCACCTGCTCACTAGCTCAAGTTTATTCTTGCTCATCTTATCCCTTCAGTAAAAATACTTATTGAAACAATAGTAATTTTTTAAAAATTTTATTTACACAAGACATGGATGTTAGAGAAAAGGAAAAGCTGTCCCAAATCCTGTCACCCTAAGGGAGAAGTTGTTGTTTTTTAAATGCGTTTTTAATTGATTTTTAGAGAGACAGGAAGGGAGAGGAATAGAATGATAGAAACATTGATGAGAGAGGAACATCATTGATCGGCTGCTTCCTGCGCAACCCCTACTAGGGATCGAGCCCGCCACCCAGGCATGTGCCCTGACCAGGAATCAAACCAGTGACCTCTTGGTTCCCAGGTCAATACTCAACTGCTGAGCCACACCAGCCGGGCAAGAGAAGTTGTTTTAATTGTCAAATTATTTCCAGAAGTAACTTTATTTTCACCTATAGCAAATGAATATCTCAGTTTCACCACAGTATCAGCACTGTATTACCAGCAGATATACTTAAATAGTAACTCTAGCTTAATTCCTAGGGAGAGCATAATTGAAAGTAGTTTGAGAAAAAGAAATAGCATTCAGACCTTTCCCTAGAACTGGGTTAGAGACCTGTTGCCTAAAGCATCATGTAAGTTTGTCTCAGGGACAAATATGAAAATTTGAAGCACTGATGGGTAAACCCATTTTGAAAAGTGTCTTGTACCTTCAGAACAAAGAGAAGCATTCCAGGATTAAATCACCACTACTTATCAGCTTGGATTAGACTGAAAAAGGCTTGAATTCTAGTTTGCCAGTGTCTCACATTTGGGGTTAACAGACATTTTCAAAGGCATCCAAGTAAATTATATGCTTCTTGATTGAATAGATAGAAATCTAACGCTTGGGACAATTGGAAAGATTGAATATGGACTGAATGTTAGCTATTATGGGATTATTGTTCGTTTTCTTAGATGTGATAATAATTTAATGGTTTTACACTTTGGAGATGCATGCTGAAATATTTAAGGGTGAGGAATCACAGTGTTTGCAACTGACCTTCAAATCCTTCCAATGGTTCCGCAAATACATACAGAGAAAACAAATATGGGAAAATTTTATTGGTTATAGGTGGAAGATGTACAGGTGTTCATTGTATTACTTCAACTTTTCTGCAGGTATATCTGAAATTTTCTTTTAAAAGCTTGAGGAAAAGATACATTTTTTTTAAAACTTGTTAAATGGACTTTTTAATTTTGGTTTCAGTAAAATTGTGGTTTTCTTGAGCGTATTAGAATGATCAGTATAGTAAGAGTGGGAAGAAAGTTCCACCAATTTATTGCCAATCAAGAGGAATCAGCTTTAGGGACAGACCACAATGGATGTTGAACAACAGAGTAACTGGTTGGACAACTGTTCTATCTAGGCCAAGAAGTCTCACGGGGAAAGAAATGCCAGTTTCTAATTTTTCCTTCTTCTTCAACCAGCACAACAGATTTGTCCTGGACTGTAAAGACAAAGAGCCTGATGTGCTGTTTGTGGGGGACTCCATGGTGCAGTTAATGCAGCAATACGAGGTAAAGTGCAAGTGATGGGGGTGCTATGGGCTACTGATGTAAATGCATTCAGCACTAGCAGACTTGCATTCTGAGCTGACGCCCTAGAAAACTCTAGCTCAGAGTGTAAGATATCAGACATGCCTGATGCTGCTCCATGCACTAGGCATAATATGAAACTAAAAAGGTAGCATTGTTTATAAGTAAACTTATTTTTTGGGCCTTGGCTTCCAAGAAGCTTCACATTACATTTATTGTATTTGTCCTAGTCGTGATTTTCAATTTTTATTAGTGTTTTATTTTCTTATTTGTATTTGCTCATTTATTTTTGTCTTAGTCATGATTCTCAATTCTTTTTTTGTTTGTTTTTTAATCTTTATTGTTCAGATTATTACAGGTGTTCCTCTATTTTTTCCCCCATAGCTCCCCTCCACCTGATTCCCCACCCCACCCCATGCCCTTACCCCCCGCCACTGTCTTCATCCATAGGAGTAAGATTTTTGTCCAATCTCTTCCCGCACCCCTCACACCTGCTTCCTCTGAGAGTCGTCAGTCCACTCCCTTTCTATGTCCCTGATTCTATTATATTCACCAGTCCATTCTGTTCTTCAGATTTTTTATTCACTTGATTTTTAGATTCACTTGTTGGTAGGTATGTATTTGATGTCATTTTGTTGTTCATAATTTTTATCTTTACCTTTTTCTTCTTCTTCCTCTTCTTAAAGAATACCCTTCAGCATTTCATGTAATCCTGGTTTGGTGGCGATGAACTCCTTTAGCTTTTTCTTGTCTGTGAAGCTCTTTATCTGACCTTCAACTCTGAATGATAGCTTTGCTGGGTAGAGTAATCTTGGTTGTAGGTTCTTGCTGTTCATCACTTTGAATATTTCTTGCCACTCCCTTCTGGCCTGCATAGTTTCTGTTGAGAAATCAGCTGACAGTCGTATGGGTACTCCCTTGTAGGTAATTAACTGTTTTTCTCTTGCTGCTTTTAATATTCTGTCTTTGTCTTTTGCCCTTGGCATTTTAATTATGATGTGTCTTGGTGTGGTCCTCTTTGGATTCCTCTTGTATGGGGTTCTGTGCGCTTCCTGAACTTGTACGTCTATTTCTTTCACCAGGTGGGGAAAGTTTTCTGTCATTATTTCTTCTAATAGGTTTTCAATATTTTGCTCTCTTCCTTCTTCTGGCACCCCAAAAATTCGGATGTTGGTTCGCTTAAAGTTGTCCCAGAGGCTCCTTACACTATCTTCATATTTTTGGATTCTTTTTTCTTTTTGTTTTTCTGGTTGGATGTTTTTTGTTTCCACATATTTCAGATCTTTGGTTTGATTCTTGGGGTACGTTGATCTACAGTTGAGTTTCTGTATATTCTTTATTTCAGACAGTGTATGCTTCATTTCTGACTGATCCTTTTCCATTTTTTTGGCATTCTCATTAAGCTCCTTGAAGGTCTCATCAAGTTTCTCAGCGGTTTTAAGAAGATTCTTGAGTAACCTTATAAATGTGGTTCTGAACTCTGTCATCCAGTAGTTTGCTTTCCTCCGTTTCTTTCATTCGTGACATGTTTCTTTGTCTCCACATTTTGATTGCTTCCCTGTGTTGATGGAGTAGCTTTGTGTGGTAGGTGACCTATAGGGGGCAGTAGCTCAGCCTCCCCAATCACCTGATGTGGACGCTCTTGGTACACCCCTTTGTGGGCTGAGTGCAAAGACTTGGTGTAGTTAAGCCTTAATTGCTGTTGGTATACTGGGAGGAATTGACCTCCAGGCCAATTAGCTGTGAGCACTCACTGTGTCTATAATGGAAGAACTGCTGCGCTGAAGAGACACGTATGGGGCAGGACTTGTTTCAGTGGGGCTTTGGTGCTCACTGAGTCTGCCTCTTGAATGTGTCACTTATGGATGTGAGGAGTTGAAATCTGGTGTCTCACTCTGACCACTAGGTACACTGGCTTCTGGATCTCCAATGGGGTGCAGGTCAGCTACTGTCTGAGGCCACCCAGCAGGAGCTACAGTGAGAGCTGCAGTTTTCTCCTCTTTGCTTGGGGTTTGGAGGTTTTGGAGCTGTCTGACCTGGGCTGCAAGTTTGCTAGGTTAAGCTGCGATAGGGCAGGCCTTTCTTATGCTAAATACACTGCTTGGAGCTTGGGTGGGTTTGTAGGTTGTGCAGGGCGGGGTCTCAGGGTGTCACTAGGCTAGGGCGTGGCAAACAGCAATGGCTGCTAGTTAGCCGGCTCTTTGTCCCCGATGGCGTCCCGGAGTCCCGTGCCCCAGTGCCGTAAACAATTATTCCTGTGCACAGCTCTGCAAGCAAGTGACCCTCACTGGCAGACAGTCCAGCTTCTCCCCGTAGGAGTTTGGGTCCCCCGCGTCTCCTCAGAAACTGTATTTCAGAGTAGTCGGGGGCTTGTCTTTCTTTGGGTTGAAAAAAGCAACGCACCCAGTCGCCCGCCGCCAGCCTGGATCACGCGCCTCCGTACCTCAGCGTTTCAGCGCTCGTGCACGTCTCAATGCTCTTTTCTCTTTCCTTCTAGTTGTAGAACTTCCACTCAGCCAGTTTTCCCGTGGTTCTGGGTGATAGACGTTTTGTCTTTTAGTTGAATTTTTGAAATTGTTGCGCGAGGCAGCAGTTTAGGTGTTTACCTACGCCGCCATCTTGGATTCTCTCATGATTCTCAATTCTTACTGTTTGTGTTATTTCTTTTTGGCTTCAGCACTGTAATTATCTTCATCTCGTGTTTCTATTTTACCCTGTTCTTTTAAATGTTTGAATAAAGGGAAGGGAGAGTTTATTCAATTGGCAACTTAATTATAAGTATTGTTACCTCTTAACAGGGCAACTGGTTGAGTAGTGACTTTCTCAAGTTGAGACAGAGTACTGCACGGAGAGCTGAGTTGTACAGTGGCATCTTCCAAGTCCTTCACCGAGTGGCACACTACTTAGAGTGTGTTGTGTGAATGCAGAAAATGAGAATTGTTATTTCAGGCACATTGCAATTGGGGGATTTTATTTCCCACGAATTTTAGCTAAATAAATCAAGTTTTTCTCTTTTCAGATATGGCGAGAACTTTTTTCCCCACTCCATGCACTGAATTTTGGAATTGGAGGAGATACAACAAGACATGTCTTATGGAGGCTAAAGAATGGAGAGCTGGAGAATATTAAACCTAAGGTGAAATGAAACTTATTTTTTAAAGAATATCATTAATCTTGAGTATTTTTCAGATAGTCCAATTGTCTGAAACTAGTAGTAAAAAAGTTGCTTTAAAGCATTATTTCACTGTTGTTCTTTGGTTCATACCCCACTAAGATGAATGATATTGTTACTGCTTAAGAACATCCCAAATATACATTTAATTAAGAAATCAGCCCTAGCCAGTTTGGCTCAGTGGATGGAGCACGGGCCCAAGGACCAAAGGGTCAATTCCTGTCAAAGACATGTACCTGGATTGCAGGCTTAATCCCCGTACGGGAGGCAACCAATTGATATGTCTCTCTCACTTCAATGTTTCTCTCTCTGTGTCTCTCCTCCTCTCTTTCACTCTAAAATTCAATGAAAAAAATATCCTTGGGTGAGGATTAACCAAAAAGGAAAAAAATCAGTGTATGTGCTTGAATGGTATTTGTAATTGTTACACTCTTCAACTTCAACTGTAGGGAGAGAGGTGTTGCTAATGAGGTGTGCAAGTCTATGAACCTGAGGCAGTATGAGGGGTAAGCTGCTCAGAGGTTGGCCCTGGGAGCAGGGCCAAGATTCACCTCAGGAAGTAATTTGGATCTATTTAACCATATAAACTGGTAGTCAACATCTCCAAAGTCTTCTGAAGAACATTTGAAGCAGATGAGAACAAAGGTGCACCACAGATGTACCCAGTACCTTATCACATTATAAACATCTTCCATGTTTTTTCAAACCTCAAAGAAGCAAAGCTGAGCCACTGATATCAACTGCTTTAGTTTTATTTTACTCTTTGCCTTTCTAATAGAAAAACTCATCCAGGTTCCTCTCTTTTGTGATAGTGTGGAAAAGTAAGATGTATGTCTCTAGGTGATAGACATACACCTAGAGACATTTTTTTAAAAAGAGAAAACCTTGTTAAAACTTCATCCAGCTTCCACCCCAGTGAATTACTTGAATGCAGCTGTGTATTTATCCCTATTACACTCCCTTGGGTACTTTAGTACTTCTAGTCAGGGAGACTTTGTGATACAGGTAGCAAATATTTTCCCCCAGATTTTTTAGATCTCACTTTATTTAAATTTCTTTGACATGCACAGGTTTTATTTTTAGACATTGAATTTGTTATGTTTTCTGTAGAATTTCTAGATTTTAAGAGATTAGCTTCCAACTCCATGATGATGAAAGAATTCTCTTATTTTCCTTCTGGGAATTTATTTTAATATATATGAGGTGGGAGTCAGTGTTTTAAGGTGATTGCTCAGTTGAAGTTAGTACCATTTGAGAAGTTCCTTTATTCCTGGGTATTTACTCCCTGTTTTTTCCCCCTAAATTCTAGGTCATTGTTGTATGGGTAGGAACAAACAACCATGAAAATACGGCAGAAGAAGTAGCAGGTGGAATCGAGGCCATCGTACAACTTATCAACACAAGGCAGCCACAGGCCAAAATCATTGTATTGGTATGTAGTCTTTGGGTAGGTGGAGACCTTGATGAGATTGGGTTAGGTGAGAAATCTTTTAGAAATGTGAGGTTCATGAATCTTTAGGTGGAAGCAGGTTATGATACTCCTGAGAAACGCTTCTCTGATATAATCCATTGTCTTACCGGTCTCATCATTTCCCAGACCAGCTGTGGGGTCATCTTTATCTTCTTATCCTTGTTTAGAAGTGGAAACCCTCTTTGTGTCTCAGGTAGCCTTATTTAAAAAAATTTTTTTACTGTCTTCTAATAATTTTAAAAATTACATATGAGACTTGTCCTAGTCCTGAGTCTCTTTTTATTAGCCCTGAGTTTGGACTAGTTTAGATGTGGTGTGTTCTGTGTCACTGTTAATATGTTAAAGGTGGTGTAGTCATTGGATCTCTGAATTCCCTGACGTATCAGAGATGCCATCACTAAGCAAATGGGTACTTCATAGTCTTAATCTTAACAGAAAGTGCTACTCTTTGTAGAGTTAAAGCAGTAAGTCTTCATGGTCTCAGAGACAAACAACAGTCTGTTTCACAGACAAGTATACCTGCAGATATCCTTAGCCCAACTAAAAAAGTATGTTTTAGCAAAATCTGATGTGTTCAGTTCTTGAATTAAATAGTATTAAGAAGATAGGCATTTACTCAAACATGTGAGGACTACTATGTGCAAAGTACTGTTGTAGGTCCTACACACACACAAACTGAAAAGACATAGTACTTCTCAAGGAGCTCACACCCTGGCAGGTGGACAGCAGTATAAAGAGAGATTTATTACACTGTATACTAATGGGAATAAGGAGAGAATGCTATGTTTTAGACATATATTTGATGTCTGAGTTTAGTTTTAAAGAATTAATTGGTCTCCAAATGGGGATCAGAAAGAAGAGAAGGCATTACAGAGGACAAAAGAAAATGATCAAAGACTTCATGTATATGTTTGTTGGGTGAGTGAGCAAGGGTGCTAGAAAAATTTCAGGGTTGGAGAAACCAAGATGGCGGCATAGGTAAGCACCTAAACTGCTGCCTCGCACAACAATTTCAAAACTACAACTGAAAGACAGAACGGACACCATCCAGAACCACAGGAAAGCTGGCTGAGTGGAAATTCTACAACTAGAAGGAAAGAGAAAAGCTCATGGAGAATCGGAGGAACGGCAAAGGGTTGAGGTACGGCAAAAGGGTCTTTGTGTGCGCAGTGAGGAAAGGCGGCTGAGAGCCTGGACGACTTTCTCTGGCGGGAGGGGGAAGGAAGCCCCTGACTGCACTGAACCCCAGTTCCGGGCGAAACCCTGTGGACCCAGGCTCATACAGGGGGAGTCTGGACTGTCAGGTAGAGAGAAAGGCACTTGGAGACTCAGACACCCAGGGGAGCCCCAGCGGGCAGGGGTCTGGAGGCGCGTGCACGAGTGCACACAAAGACTGCGGAGGTTGCCACAGGCTTTCCCAAGCGGAAGGGAGTCGGAAGCTCCTGACTGCACTGAACCCCAGTTCTGACTGTACTGAACCCCAGTTCCAGGCGAGCCCCTGGGGACCAACGCTCTTGTGGGGGGAATCTGGACTCTCGGGCGGAGGCTCAGGAGGCGGGGAAGGCAGAGGTCTGGAGGCGTGCACACGCAAGGGCAGGGCTGATGGGAAGCCAAGACTGTGCTCTGCCCTGAGACTCCGCCCATCCAAGCTGAGCACAGAGGCTTTTGCAAGTGGGCAAGTCTAATCCTATAAGGCTGTCTCTGGCACCGAACTTCTCCCAGTGTAGACACAGCTGATCCTCACAGCCAACTGGCCTGAGGTCAATTCCTCCCAGTGATACCAACAACAATCAAGACTTAACTACAACAAGGCTGTACACACAGTCCACAGAGGGGTGCACCAAGAGTGTCCACCTCAGGTAACTGGGAGGCTGACCCACTGGGCCATATAGGAAACCTAGCACACAATGCTACCCTCCCAACTCAGGGAAGCAGTGAAAATGCGGGGACAAAGAAACATCACAAACAAAAGAAATGGAGGAAAACAAACGACTGGATATAGAATTCAAAACCACAGTTATAAGGATTTTCAAGAATATCCTAGAAAAGGCCGATAAATATAACAAGACACTCGAAGATATGAAAAAGGACCAACTAGAAATTGAACATACACTGACTGAAATAGAAATATTATATAGAGACCCAACAACAGACTAGAGGAACGCAAGAATCACGTCAAAGAATTGAAATACAAAGAAGCAAAAAACACTCAACCAAAAAAGCAAAATATGTATATATATATATCTCCAAAAAGTTGAGGATAGTGTAAGAAGCCTCTGGTACAACTTCAAGTGTACCAACATCAGAATTATGGGGGTGCCAGAAGAAGAGAGCAAGATACTGAAAACCTATTTGAAGAAATAATGACTGAAAACTTCCCCCACCTGGTGAAAGAAATAGACTTACAAGTCCAGGAGGTGCACAGAACCCGAAACAAAAGGAATCCAAAGAGGACCACACCAAGACACATCATAATTAAAATGCCAAGAGCAAAAGACAGAGAATATTAAAAGCAGCAAGAGAAAAACAGTTAATTACCTGCAAGGGAACACCCATATGATTGTCAGCTGATTTCTCAACAGAAACTATGCAGGCCAGATGGGAGTGTCAAGAAATTTTCAAAGTGATGAATAGCAAGAACCTACAACCAAGATTACTCTACCCAGCAAAGCTATCACTCAGAAATGAAGGGCAGATAAAGAGCTTCACAGATAAGAAAAAGCTAAAGGAGTTCATCACCACCAAACCAGTATTATATGAAATGCTAAAAGGTATTCTTTAAGAAGAAAAAAGTAAAGATAAAAATTATGAATAACAGATACATATCTATCAACAAGTGAACCTAAAAATCAAGTGAATTAAAAACCTGAGGAACAGAATAAACTGGTGAATCTAATAGAATCAGGGACATAGAGAGGGAGTGGACTGATAATTCTCAGGGGGAAAGGGGTACGGGGGTGTGCAGGAAGAGACTGGACAAAAATCGTATACCTATGGATGAGGACAGTGGGGGGGAGGTAAGGGCAGAAGGTGGGGTCGGAACCGGGTGGAGGGGAGCTATGGGAGGAAAAAGGAGAAACAATTGTAATAAAATGAATAAAGATTTATTAAAAAAAAAAAAAAGAATTTCAGGGTTGTCATTGGAAAAGTTTGAGACTAGGATTGTTAAGAGAGAGGCCACAGCCAGGTCATTTTGGAATTTGTATGCCTTGTTAAGAGTTTGCATTTTATCTTACAGATGCTGGGGAACCAGATTTGTTTTTTGTTTGTTTCTTCAAATATGTTTTTATTGATTTCAGAGAGGAAGGGAGGAGGAGAAAGTAATAGAAACATCAGTGATGAGAGAGAATCATTGATCCGCTGCCTCCTGCCCTCCCCTCACTGGTGGTCAAGGCCTGCAACCCATGCATGTGCCCTGACCGAGACTCGAATTGTGAACTCTTGTTTCACAGGTTGACACTCAACCTCTGAGCCACACAGGCCAGGTGCCAGGTTTTTTTTAAATTATTTTTATTATGTGGTATTTTGTGTCATTTAATTTACTTACTTATATCTTGCCTTGTTCCAGAAAGGATTATATTGTAGTTATGAGTTCTGAAGTATAGTGCCAAGTACATAGTACTTGCTTAGGACATATTTATTGCATGAAATTGTTGAATAAATCCTCCATACATACTCTTTACTTCAATCAGACTTAAATTTGATGTACAGTGGTTCTACCTACAACACTAAAACATTGGCAATAACCTAACCAGTTAACCCCATGGGGGAATGATTGCACACACCATTTACATAATAGCATTAATCATATGACAATTATGAAAACTGCATAAAAACAACTTGAGATGTACTTAAGTTGATGAATAAACTATGTATCTTTTATTTAGAACTACTTAAAAGTATATAAGCAATTGGAAAAGGCAACAATTAAAATTGTTGTTATATGGTAAAGGGATTAGGAACATAATATTTTTTGTGGGTTTTTTTTTTTTTGTCTTTTTTTTTTTTTTAAGTGAAAGCAACGTTTATGGAGGGATAGATCGACTCCCTGCAGCAGGGAAGGGGCCCCAAAGCAGGTTGCCTGTGAAGCTTCTTTCAAGTTTCAAAATCCCATGCCCTTAAGCTAGTTCTGGAAAGCGAGGGTTCCAAGAGAGCGAAAAGCAGGCCTGTGTCCAGAGCTTCTGTTCCAGGTTGTAGCCGGGTGTAGTTCAGTCTCTAAGCTAATTAAAGTCCACTAGTCCATGTGTGGAGTCCCAGATGGCCTTAAGCCACGTGGGAGCAGGGGAGCATGTCCCCTGCCACAGGAGAGCCAGGAACCCAGTGCGCCAGAGAGAGCTGTGTTTGTTTTAACATAATATTTTAGCAATTACTAATTATTTTAGGGGGGAAAGTCCCATGGCATACCCTGATATTAAGGAAAATATATGCAAATACTTACTACTTTTCTCATTCTTGCTTGAAAATTTCAGTAGGTATGGTGCCCTGTTCTTGAGGCTTAATCATTCTTTATGGCTTTGACTGCTGTTGTATTATTTGAAATTCAGAACAAAGTATGTATTTATTGTTCACTGGCCATCCTTCCTGGTCACTCATTCTAACAGTCATATATAAACTAGGGTTTAGGATGACCTCATCTGTGATTTTTTTTTTTTTTTAAGAGAAGAAGGAGGAGGGAGAGAGAAAAGCATCAATGTGAGAGTGAAACATTGATCTGCCTCCTGCACACCCTACTGGGGATTGAGCCTGACCGAGAATCGAACCAGCAACCTTTTGGTGTATGGGACGATGCCCAACCGAGCCACAATGGCCAGGGCTCATCTATGACATTTTGAGGCACTTTTAACAAGGATAGAAGATGAATGAGGGTAGCAGAGTCATGATTCTCTTTTGGAACTAACTATACAATCACACAATAAATTGGTAATCAAGGCCCCAAAATTTTGCTGAAAAAAAAAATGTAAAACAGGCATGAACAAGTACTTACTCTGGGCATAATTAAACTTATCTTTTAATAGAATACCCACAAAAAAATCGATTTTTGTGAATAAGACCTCTTACTGTACTCTGCAGTAGAAATAGATGTCATCATTAGCTATTAACCAACTAAAAGGCTGGGGATGTCTGACAATTTTATAGTAGACTTGATGGTTTTTAAAGGCCATTTCTAGTTTGAGATGATAAATCCTTGCTCTTATCATATAAGACCAGGCTTTTATTTATTGTAGAAGGACAGATACCTGCTTTATCTGAAAATCATACTAGAACATTAACATACAAGTTAAAAACAAATTTAGGACACATCTCTGTTTTAACCTATCAGTTATTTTGTGTCTCTGATTCATCAAGACAGCATTTGTTCCAACTCTATTTCTCATGTGCAGTCATGTAGGTTCCATGTGGCATTAATAAATAGACGTGTATTTGAGCTAGATTATTCTAGTGACTGTGTTGAGAAAGATGTGAAGGAAAGACAACAGTGGACATAGAAAGACCAGTCAGGAGATTTTACATTAATGGAGGTGTGAATAACTAGCCATAACAGTGTATATAATCAGAATGGATTAGAAAAATGTTTAGGATACAAAAGCTGAGTAATTTAATGATAAATAGATAAGGTATGTGGGTGAGAAACTTGGGGGTGTTGGAATGACCAGTTGATAGAAAGAATGTAGAAGGAGCATAGTTTAGGGGAAGTTGGGCATGTGAAGTTGGGAGTGCCGCAGGAGCATTCAAGTTTGCTTCTGTAGCTGATGTTCAGAAGCTCTAAGGAGAGATCTGGGCCAAAGTTTTTAGACTGGGAAGAATAGTAAGCCAAGGAGACGACCCTAAGAATATCAATGATTCATGGACAGGAGAAGGAAGAGGAACTCCTGGAGAGACTGAGAAGGGATGGTCAGCGAACTTTTTATTTAAACCAAGCTGGTCCAGTGTTTCAGAAATCAAAGGTGTAGCAAGTGCCAAATAAGTAGACATAACAAGAGACTCTTCTCATCTTATGTTCTTTTCTGCTCTGCCCCAGGGTTTGTTACCTCGAGGTGAGAAGCCCAACCCTTTGAGGCAAAAAAATGCCAAGGTGAACCAGCTCCTCAAGGTTTCGCTGCCAAAGCTTGCCAATGTTCAGCTCCTGGATACAGATGGGGGCTTCGTGCACTCGGACGGTGCCATCTCCTGCCACGACATGTTTGATTTTCTGCATCTCACAGGAGGGGGCTACGCAAAGATCTGCAAACCCCTCCATGAACTGATCATGCAGTTGTTGGAGGAAACACCTGAGGAGAAACAAACCACCATTGCCTGACTGGCTCCCATCAGTGTTCATTGCATCCCTGCTTCCTCAGATCAGTTATGTCACTGGCACTACGGAATCCTTCTCTTTCCTAAGGCACTTTGCGTTGTAGAATGTACCTGGATATTCCTATCTAGTGTTTGAAAAGGAGGAGGGATTGAAACTGGTCCTGTATATAGGTTTGTTTGACACAGGAGAAAAATTAGTTAAGGAAGATGGTTGTTTAAATTCATTTGAAACTAGAAGGGGACTTTTTAGTTGTATGTGTGACACATTTATTGAACTATCACTGTTTCACCTAGAATGACATCAAGCCTAAGTACTGAACAAAATGAAGATTCTTTTCTTGGCCTTTCTTTCTATGGATTATATCATATATAATAATGATCAGAATCACACCTACTTGGCTTTAAAACATGTTTTTTTCCAGTTTTTAAGGTTCATAATTTAGCCTTTTGTTTCTATTTTCCTTTATTCGTGTATTCTCAATGTTTTGACATATAACATCAGATTGGACATACTTGTCATTCAAATATGGGAGATGCTATAGTTACAAGTGGGTTTGTTCCACTGTCTTATCTTTCCCAGGCTTAGCAGTGAAGAATAGGTTTTGCCCCAATTGGGGTACTCTGTGGTGGGTATTATTTTTATGCTGCTGAATATCATGTCTGTAATAGACGCATGCATGCATCCTTTGCTCCTTTTTTTGGAAGGGTCCTTGCTAATGTTACCAGCTTTAATACATTTTTGACCTAGGAGCTCTGTTGCTGGGCGTGTAAGTCCCCAGCCCTGTTACTCTCATGATATTCTGATGTGACTCATTCTTGTGTGGTGTTCTGCGCTAGAGTCTGTGTAGTGCTATCCAGATCCAGAGTGGTTTGTTTGGTTTGCTTTTCCCTTAGAACCTGTTACAGTTTCTTTCCTTTTTTTTTTTTGGTGGGGCGGGGTTGGAGAGGATCAGGATCAGACCTCTTCTATTTTTCATTCCATAAGCCCTGGCATTATTTCAAGTTTTTTAGTATCTTAAGGTGTATATTTTATTTTTGTATTGTCTTAGTTTTTAAATTATATCAGTCCAGAAAAGTTTGGCCTTTTCTCATGAGGAAACAAGTGGAACTGTTCTTCAGAATAAACATCCTACTTCCTCCTCCTCCCCCATCTCAGGCTTGTTTAACTTTCAGGATTTCTTCTTAATGTATCTTCGGAGAATTTATTTCAAGATAGCTCTTTATTATCTGAATGGTTTGAGCTACAAGAACTGCCATTTTAAAGCAGGGGGACTGTGGATGGTTTTTGTTCAGTGTACCTATGAAATGTATACAAACTGGATCTACAAATGGATATTTTAAACTGGACCAGGTAGATACTGAAGTAGCCCATCCATTTTGTGCTCTGCAGTGATTTTGCTTAACATTCTGGTTCAGTAACTAAGGCGTATGCTTCATGTCTGCTTGCCAGGCAGATAGCAGTGCTTTGGGGGGCAGGGGGAGGGGTGCTGATTTGTGCTGAGCCATTCCTGGTTGAGGGATAGAGCTTGGGCTGATGTGTTCTTTTCTTGTCAAGCCTCTTTCTAAGAACTTTATTATTTTTTGGTTTTTGTCTTTTTAAGAAAAAATACATACTTTTCTGAATGTATCATGTCTTCATTAACAAAAGGAAGTACACATGGTGTTTACTAAACTTGTTTACTATTTTAAAGTTTTCTTTTTCTTTTTAGTAACCCAGGTTCTTGAATTTTTCAAGGCAGATTTTTTTTTTTTTCTTAGCTTGGGTAAAGTTCTAGGGAGAATAACTAATTAAGCCACAATTTTGTGTGTGAAAAGACAGTTACCTTTCCAGGTCTTCTGTTTGTCAGAGGGTGGGAGTCTGAGGGTGCTCCAGCAGCAGAGGATTCAGTGTCCCTGTGTGTGCTGGCCTTCAGATCCTGTGCTCATGTGTACAGACCTGAGATATCACTGCATTTTCTACTTACCGGAGCTATTCAAGCAATAGTATTTGAAACACTAGCCTCGTAAATAAAATTCTGCCCCATTGCTAATGTGCAGATATTGAGTCCGCTTTCATTTCTTGCCAGCACTGCCTCAGGCAGAAAGTGTTCATCTAGGTGTCCCCAAAAGTGAATAATTATAAAGGCAGTGTTTATTAAAATACACTTCATTTTCAAAAATGAGCTATCAGCTGTTAAAGTTTGTATATATTTTTGGGGAACACCCTGTATTTTTCTTTCATCGACATCCCAGTTTGCTACAGTGACAGAACTTAATGTTTAGTCTTTGGATCTCTCGATCTCTCTCTCTCTCTCTCTCTCTCTCTCTCTCTCTCTCTCTCTCTCTCTCTCCCTCCCTCCCTCCCTCCCTCCCTCCCTCCCTCCCTCTCCCTCTCTCCCTCTCTCCCTCTCTCCCTCTCTCCCTCTCTCCCTCGCCCTCTCCTCCTTCCTCCCCTCTCTCCTGCCTCCTATATATAAATTTAATGCACTGTCCAGGTGAAATGTCCTAGTTGTCATTATGATTAAGGGGCCAATTTTGCAGAGGTATTATTCTGTTTCTCTACCAGCAAATTTTAAGTCCTTTGCCCACCCATTCCTGCTACATTAAGTAGCAGCTGGTGATGACACTAGAACGATTTCTGCGGTCGCATCTTGAATGTGGCAGGTGAAAGATGTACTGCCAGGGGTGATGTTGGACCTGTTGTTTTGCTGCCATAATATTGTAGACTGTCATGGGCCTTTTTGGACTAGATCTGTTGTCAAAAACCTGAACCCACACAAAACATCTGGAGTAGCTTATGCCCTGCTGTTATGATTTCTGTCTCATTGTTAAATTCCAAATTTATTTTTTCAGCCTAGTCACTGTTTACAGTTGTCTGCTAAAGCCTGAAATATTGTCTGTGCTGTGGTGTATGAGCATTGCCAGTTTATATTTATTGCAGTGAAGAAACTGAAAACATTGAAATCATGGGCATGTCCACGTTCTTAAGTTTGTGTGGGTGCATATGGGAGAAGTGAGTTGGGGTCTCTTGAAAGAGGCTTTTTGGAAAGGGGTCTCCCAGCTTCTTGTTGGTGTTCCTGCTTGGGGATCACTGCTGCTAGCGGACTGGACCTCCCCAGTGCAAGTCTGTGATTCTGCTTTGGCAAAGTTTCATTGACCAGTGAACTCATTCTGTTGTAGTGCATATTTCAATATAAATGTAAACATTTCACTTAAACTTGCTGTCTTTCTGCCTCATTTATCATCGTTTGAAGGGAGAAAAGAAGGGGTAGGGTTTTTCCTACCATCTCACAAGCCAATTGGATACTTAGATTATCCTGCTTCTTTTCTGTGTGAATGCACCAAGCTGACCTTCATTAATCTTCTTAGTGGTATAGGCTGATAGGGTGGGATGAGCAGATACAAGGAATCCTAAGTAGATATATGGAAAAATTGTTAAAGAAAATGTTTCAGATTGGTTAAGAATATCTGTTAGTTAAAAACAGAATTAACTTTTAAATGATTAATTGGTCTTTTGACTCTCATTTCAATCTTTAGAATGTATTCACATTTAAATGTCTCAGTTTCCACTGTTTCTCCATTTCTCACACTAATAATCACCAGTTTTCTGTTTTACACTGGATTATTACATAATGTGACTATGGAGCCCAGGACAGAAAACTTGAACACAGTTCTCATCTACTTCCCTTGCCTCCCCAAGCCGAAACGCTGGCCCCACGTGCAGCCTCTTTAGAGTGTTACGACTAGAACAAGGTTCAGTTGCTCAACTGACCATCAGGGCCTGTTCTGATGACTAACCACACCCACCCCAGCAGTAAGTACAGAAATTGCTATGTCATATCATGTTCTTAGCAGCTGAATATGTCTGTGATTTTTGTGACATTCACCTTTATCACTCTTAAGTGCAGCGATGCTATTGATCACAATGGCTTGCTCGTAGAAGAGGACATAATTTGGAGATATTAAACTGAGGTGTTTTTGGGTTTTTTTTTTTGTTTGCCCTTCCCCCATATCTAATCACACCAAGTTCCTCCCACCCCTTGCCTTTGTGAGCTGCTTGCAGATTCCCTTAGATCACAGAGCAGCGGGAAAGCAGCCTGAGTCCTGGGCTCCATTGACTCTGTCCACACTCTCCCCTGGGAACCTCTTCCGTGGCCGCAGCAGTGTGGTAGGAGGGAACGCCCTTACCACATCTACTTGGGAAAACTGACAAAACCAGCAGGAGAATCCATCTACTTTTTCCCAGCCATGATGGGTAAAATTTTGGTTTTTTAATCATCACCCAAGGACATGCTTAGAGAGAGAGAGAGAGAGAGAGAGAGACATGGATGTAATAGGGAAACATCGATCTGTTGCCTTCTGCACACACCCCTACCGGGGATCAAACCTGCAACCAAGGTATGTGTCCTGACGGGGAATTGGACCAGCAACCTTTTGGTGTACAGGACGATGCTCATCCTATTTAGCCACACTTGCTGGGCTGATGGGTGAAATCTTAACTCAGCTACATATTTTTTCATAGTCACGAAGCAAAGATCTTAAATGTATCACTAAACAGTCTTTTTTGTTTTTTAATATTTTTAATTTTTTTCCTTAGGGAGAGGGAAAAACATTAATATGAAAGAGAAACTGATCACTTGCCTCCCTTACATGCCCTTAACAGACTGAAGCAGTGACCTTTCGGTGCACAGGATAGGATGACACTCCACCAACTGAGCCATACTGGCCAGGGCCATCGTCCATTTTTTGGCCTGGTTTTATGTTATACTTCTTGCATTTTGCTTACTTGCTGGCTTATTTTAGTTTAACTCAGCACATCAAAATACAGGGTGGGGCAAAAGTAGATTTATAGGTGTTCGTATGGAAAATAATACAATCCTATATAATAATCCTATATAATAAAAGGCTAATAATGCAAATTGTCCCCTCGACCAGAAGTTCAACCGGGAGTTTGACCAGGGGGCAGGGCCGGCTGGCCAACTGCCCGCGGCCCCTCCCCCTGGCTGGCCCAGCCAATTGGGGCAGGCTGGCTGGACCCCACCTGTGCACCAATTTGTGCACCAGGCCTCTATATATAAAAGGCTAAGCGATCGTCCAACCAGCAGCTATAACATGCAATGACCACCAGGGGGTAGATGTTCAATGTTTGGGCTGCTGAGCTGCAGTGACTTGGTAGCTGCAGTTCTCTGGGGACACCCTGGAACCAGAGAGGAGGGAGCCTGATTCCTGGGTGCGTCACCTGAGAACTGCCTTCTCGCAATCTGGAACCCCTCGGGGGATGTCGGAGAGCTGGTTTTGGCCCAATCCCCACAGGCCAGGCCAGGGAACCCCATCTGCCAGAGGGACCCCGCTCACTCCACAGGTGCCCTTTGAGCCACAGCACTGGCAGCTGGCTGGGGAGGGACCACAGGAGGTGGGCCCCAGGGCATGTCTGACCTGTCTTGCCCAGTCCCAGCTCCTTTCAATGTGCACAAATCCGTGCACCGGAGCACTAGTGATCAATAAAAGTACAAGAGTAAACTTTCATGAACTCATTATTATAAACCTACTTTTGTCCTACCCTGTATGTGTCAAACACTATATAGAAATATATTTTACACACTGATCAAGCTTCAACAGCACACCTGTAAAGAATTCATGACTCAGTTTATTGCAGCATGCTCATTGATAACCACTGATAGCCCAAGATATTAAATATAATGTCGTCTCCATGACCTGGCCCTCTTCAGTTCATATCTTCACACCCCTTACTTTGAACTTTCTTGCCTTTGCACCAGAGATCCCCCCCTGTCTGGAATATGCTCCACCTACTCATCTTTTAAGAATTCCTCAGGGACACCTGCTGGAGTGTTTTCTGATTTCTCTTTCCAGCACTGATCTGTACTAGTAGGTCTCTCTCATCTCTGAGTTCCCATAATACCTTGTGTAAATCTTTTTTTTTTTTTTTTTTTACTATGCTTTTATTGATTTTAGAGAGAGGGAGAGGGATAGAGAGGTAGAAATGTCGATGCGCTGCTTCCTGCACACCCCTACTGGTGATTGAGCCCACATCCTGGGCACATGCCCTGACCAGGAATCAATCCAGGGACCTCTTGGTTCATGGGCCGACACTCAACCGCTGACCCACACAGGCCAGGCTTTGTGTAAATCTTTTATCATGGAACTTATCACTCTGTATTATATGCTTACCTATTTATACTGCTAGATAATGAATTCTGTAAGAACAGAGAATGGCCCACCAGTGTGGCTCAGTGGTTTAGCGTCAACCCATGACCTAGGAGGTTAAGGTTTGATTCCTGGTCAGGGTATATGCCTGGGTTTTGGGCTCAATCCCCAATCGGGGGTGTGTGGGAGGCAGCCGATCGAGGATTCTCATTATTGATGTTTCCGTCTCTCTCTCCCTCTCTCTTCCGCTGAAATAATAAAAACATTTTAAAAGGAACAGAATGTGTTTTAAGCATCTTTGTGTTCCCAGCACCTAGCTTAGTAGTTAGTACAAACTAGGCACTGAATAAATGAAGGAATTAATAGGGGATTGTTTTGTTCATGCTCTTCTAGACAGTAACTGTCAGAATTGAAACTGGAATACAAATTTTGACTACAGTTCCTGCTTTTTCAATGGTACCATGCTTCTGCTTGTGAGAAACAATAAACATTTTTGCTAGTGATAAATAAGGGCAAACAAAATTCACTTGAGAATAACAAAAAAGGTGCAGTACAGACCTATTACAAAAATTTTTGAGACTTTCTGGAATTTTTTGAGCATCACTAGACAGAATTAATACAGATAGTTTTATAGGAAAAGTGAAGCTAGAAGAAAAAGCTTGGCTGGTTCAGAGGAACAAAGGTATTGTGAATGAGAAAATAACCTTGGGTAAGGCTCTGAGGACCAGTGAAACACACAAGAAGCTATGGGATGTGGCCTGTATCTGAGCGTGAAGAGAGGGGACTCATTTTATTATGGAGAACAACTTTGAATAAACTAGGTAGCTGCACATGATCTTTATTTTTCTTTTTTGTTAACTCTCACCTGAGGCTATTTTTCCATTGATTTTTAGAGAGAGTGGAAGGGAGAAGGAGAACCACATCAGTGTGAGAGATATATATGGATTGTTTGCCTCCTGCACTTGCCCTGACCAGGGCCTGGATCAAGCCTGCAACTGAGGTATGTGCCCTTTGACCAGAATCAAACTCTAGATCCTTCATTCCGGGAGCCGACGTTCTATCCACTGAGCCAAGCGGCTGGGGCTCCACAGGATCTTCAGATACAACCAGAGAGGAGGAGTATCTAAAAGGCTCTCAGCTGCACCTTCTGATTTCTAGCTAGAGACCCATGCTTGCTTGAAACAGGAGGATGGCTGGCTCATTGTTATCAGTGATCTTTGGAGACACAGATTGAGTTGATCAATTATTTATCTGCTTGTTTTCAGCAACCTGATGACCAGCCTCATTTTCTGGAAAGCTCTGATGTTGGTTCCATCACATGGCCACGGGGAAGCCGACGCAGGGCCTGCATCTATTTCCTGGTCGGATGGGAAAGCCTGGTTTAGGAAATGGAAAGTGGCTAATGTCCCTGGCAGAAAGTCCTGCCCATTTAGTCAAAACTGCTCTCTCTCGACTCATCTCCTCCTCTTGACAGTCGTTTAGGACGGTGGAGATGAGACATGCTCCTGAAGGCTCAGAAAGTTTGACTTGCCCGGCTGATGTGGCTCAGGGGTTGAGCATCGACCCAGGAACAGAGAGATCAAGGTTTGATTCTAGGTCAGGGCACATGCCTGGGTTGCAGGCTCCATCCCCAGGTAGGGGCATGCAGGAGGCAGCCAATCGATGATGTTTCTCTCATGGATGTTTATCTAAAAAATAATAAACTAAGATAAATTTTTAATAAAAAGTTTGATTTGCCTAAGATGTGAAATGCAGGGCTTTAAACCTACACCTTTCTGATAAAGTCCTTACTTTTTCCATAATACCATGAAGCTGTGTGACATGTTTGAGACCTTATCCCCAGAAAGACAGTTTACTCTGTCTCTTCAGCTGATTCCCAATCTATATGCATCCAGTGTTCACAGCTCTTGAAGGGAAGATACAAGGGCAGCCTGGGAAAAGTGAACTTGCAGGACGGGAAGGAGTGCTGCCAGGGCTGCCTGTGCCCAGGGTATTTTTATTTGAGCTCCAAGTAGATAAACTGAGCCCTCTTTATGGCCACAATGAAAACAGGGAACTTCAAGTCCATTTTTTTCCAGAGGGGTTGGTTTTCTCTGGGTTAAAGTTAGCCATTACTTAATTTTAAAGTGCATTTTGATTCTGCCCCCCACCCACAAGCATAGCCACTCCCTAACCCCCGGGTTCCTAAATGATTGATGGGATGCAGCTAACCCCTTTACTGTGATTCTTACTGTGCCCTGCTCTTCCTGCCGCCTTCAGGTTAACAGTACCCCTGACCCAGGGGAAGCTTTTCTTCCTGTCCTCTTGCTCCAACCTTGAAATCCTGTGGCTTAGAATGGAGCCAGACCCATGCAAAACTGGGAACCTTGTCAGCTGCCTGCTGAATGGTCCCATTTCCTAGGTCCTTTTTCTACTCTGGCTGGGAAGGATGGCCCACAGGGAATAGAAGAAAGTTGCCTGAGCCTTGTGACCCACCCTGCCCCCTTCACCAGGGCTGGCATTGGGCTTTTTACATAATGTGGGAGAATGCAGTAGCTTGGACCTGCACAGAGGGCCAAGGAGCTTCCCGAGGCCTTGCCTTCCCTTTGAGGCGAAGCACTGCCCTTTTATGTTGACGCTACAGACAACAAAAAGGCTCTCTCTCCACTCAGGGCTGCCAGACCTCAGAAAGGGCCTATTCACAACTAGGTTGCTTGCTGTTCCCTGCGTGGGGGGTGGTAGAGCCAGGCTGAAGAAAGGCCTACCCCTTGAAAACAGGAAGAAAATCTGGGGTTGCTGCCCTCCTATCTGAATGCTCATGGTGCTGAGGATTCAAAGGTTAGGACGTTGAGATTTTGCAAAAGGGAAGAATCCCCTCTGGATTTATTTGAATAGACTTCTCCCAAGATACTGCCAGGAGAAAGGGGACAAACAGAAATATTGATAGTTCACGATCGTTTGGCCCCAAAGCAGTGGTTCTCAGAATTCACTGTACATAGCAAACTTCCAAGTGCTTGCTAAAAGTACAGTTGCATGGGCTCCACCCCCAGAAATGGATTCAATAACTGTAAGTAGTGTCTGGATTTGCAGTATAAACAGGACTAGGGTCACATTTTGTTAGAAAAGCCTGAGAGAGAGACTTGGAATGCTTCTCCCCAGGTTCCCCACCCCCAGCCTGGGCTTATTCAATGTGGTCACAGCACCAACCATCCTATTGCAGAGACTATGTTCTCACAGTTCCCAGGAAAGTTCCAGGCACATCACAGACAAGTTAGATTACATCAGGCTAAGTGGTGTGTGTCTTTCTTAGAGTTCCGGGTTTTCTGGTGAGATGAGCACAGTGAAGGAGAGTGGAGTCCAGTTGCAATATGGAAGTCTTACACTGACTCTCCAAACTGGGCTGCTGGCTGCATGGAGGGCTCCTTATGATGCTTCTTGTTACTCTGAGTGCCCTCCAATTCAGGTCTGCCTAGATGTGCTGGAAAGGGTGCTGGACTAAGCCTCAGGAGACGGGGCTAGTGAGCGACTCACGAGCTGTTCTTTTCTAGGCTTTACCCTACCTACATACCTGTAAAATGAGGGGTTGGCCCAGGCATCTGCTAAGGTTCTTTAGTCTGACTTCCTAAGGTTCTTCAGCCCCTGCAGCTTGCTTCTGGGTAGGGCCAGTGCTAATTCTCCCACTTCATATGTTTAAAGGAAAGTAAATGTACTGTGGCCACCTCTGAAGTTGTCAGACATCCTGATGAAGCCACCTGGGCCAGTGGTTTGTCAAGAGTTCTCTCATTCAAGCCCTAACTGGTTTGGCTCAGTGGATAGAGCGTCAGCCTGCGGACTCAAGGTTCAATTCTGGTCAAGGGCATGTACCTTGGTTGCGGGCACATCCCCAGTGGGGGGTGTGCAGGAGGCAGCTGATAGATGTTTCTAACTCTATCCCTCTCCCTTCCTCTCTGTAAAAAATCAATTAAAAAAATATTTTTAAGAGTTCTCTCATTCAAGATTCCAACAGCCTCACCCTTGCCCCCACCTTACTAGCTGGGTATTGTTCCAATGAGGACTGTTTTACCTTATGACCAATATTTCTGCACTGAATATTGAATGGACACCTACAATGTGCCAGTTACTGTTCTAATTTTTCTTTGGGAGGGGTACTTTTCTATTCAAAGATAATCGTTGCTAAATTTTATGCATTTTTTCAACGCTTTTCTATGCATGCCTATGTATTTGGAAACCATACTGTTTATATAGTGTCATATTGTGAATTATTTACTTACATGTCAAAGTCTTACACATCATTTTCGATGGCTTCAGGATAATAGTGCATTTAACCACTCCCGCATTATGGACATTTAAGGTGTCTCTTTTATGCTTTATATTATAAATAGCACTATGATAAGGATAGCTGCCTACACATTTTTACCTATCCTTACTATAGAATCCCAGAAATGGAATTGCTGGGTCAAAGAGTATAAAGCTCTTTAAGCTTCTTGAAACACAAGCCAAAATATTTTGCAGACAAGTTTTCACCAGTTTACACTGAAAGTCACTATCTTGCCACGAGCTTTGTGTAGCTTCCTCCGTGGAGAAGAGAAAGCCCGTGGGCATGAAGGCGTCTCCCAAACTGCGGCCGCTGCGTGGGAGGTCAGTTTACACCCGGGCCCCTCCTGCAGTCTGTCTCCATTACCCCTCCGCGGTCAAGGTGACCGTCCTGTTTCCTAAGTCTGAGTTCTTCGTAAGATTCCAGGAGGGAAAAATGATCCAGGGGTGGACGACGTTAGTGGTCATGGCAGCGGGCGTGGGAGAAGGGAATCCCATCCCTAAGTTTGAGCAAAGAGAATTGTTAACAAGACTCCAACACTAGGAGATCTATCCAAAGTGAGCTTCCGGGAAAGGGCAGGATAGCGTAAGAAGAGACCGTAGCGGCAAAGGAATCAACCGAAGGCTTCCTGATGGAGTTCTACGGCCCCTTTAAGGCGCAATCCGGAACCTAGCCCTTTAAACTGTGTCAGTTTCCCCTGACGTCACCGGCGGGCCGCCAGCCCGGCTGTTTACCGCTTCGCGGCGCCGCACGCCGTCCCTAGTTCCGGGCGCGGCGCCGCGGGGCCCGCCTGCCCTTAAAGGGCCCGCGCTCCGGGCCACTCCGGGCGGCACGGCGTCGGGTGACTACCACCCCCGCCCCGACCTCCTCCCTTCGCGGCCACCCGCCGCCGGCTCCCGCCCTTCGCCTCCGTCCGGCGTCTCCGGGCTCCCAGCAACCGACCGTCCCTCGCTCCCCCGGAGGGCGCCTCGGGGTCTCCGAGCCACGCTCAGCCCCTCGCGACCCGGCTTCCCGCGGCCCGGCCCCTCCCCGCCTCCCGCCCCGCCCGCTGGTGCCGGGGCAGCGCCGCGGCGGCCCGGGAGGGACGTTTCCTAATCTCAGCCGGGGTTAAAGTTCTGGTCCTGGGGCGATGGTGGAGGCTGCGGCCGGAGCCGCGACCTGTCCCAGAGGAGTGCTGCCGCCGGCCGCCGCTGCCCTGCCGGGGCCATGTTCGCCCTGCGCCTGCCCCTCCTGGCGCTCCTGGCGGCGTCGGTCCACAGCCACCTGGGGCTGCTGGGGCCCAAGAACGTGTCGCAGAAGGACGCCGAGTTTGAGCACCTCTACGTGGACGAAGTCAACAGCGAGCTGGTCAACATCTACACCTTCAACCACACGGTGACCCGCAACCGGGTGAGGGCTGCCGCCCCGCGGGGCTGTCCCCCTCCCCTGCCCTCAGCCACGAGCCTGGCGACCAGCCCTCCCTTTGCCGCCGAGGTTTCTTGCAAGCTACCACCGGACAGGGTCTGAAGTTGTCTGGTCCCCAGCTCCCCGCTAACCCTCCTTCCCCCAGATGCGGTCTGAGCGGGACAGGCCGCCCTGCCCCGCAACCAGCACCTGGTAGCCCCGCGGGGTCCGTGCTGAGCGAGGAGCGGGCTTGCACGGGGCTGGGCCTGAAATCCCGAGTGAGACCGGCTCCAGCTGAAAGGCAGGTGCCCAGGCGGGAGGGGCAGCCGGCGACCTGGCTGCTGGGGACGCCCCAGCCTTCTGCAGCCGCGGGGAGCCAGTTGGCCAGGTGGAGTGCAGGCAGCTCCTAGGTGGGTGGGAGGAGAAAGGGCTTGTCTGCTGTGGGAATACAGCTCAGCCTGACTTCACTTTCCTTTCTGCCTCAGCAGCGGAGGGGGGGGGGAGGGGTGCGGGGGGTGAGCATGGGCATGGCTGGGGCTGGGAAGTTAGAGCTGAAATTTGGAGACTTCTTGCTGCCTGGCTGTGTGGTCTCCTGCCCAGCTCTCTCCATGACGCATTTACTGGGGAACAGTGGCATTGAGCATGGGAACCTGAGTTGTTTTCAGGATGGGGAGGCATTTGGTTGCTGTGACAGGCCAGGATCTGCCTCTGGGGTTTGGGTTACCCTCCGAGTTGTGGCCTCTGTCCCCCTGAGAAAGGCTGCCCTAGGGTTCCGGCTTCAGCAGTCCAGTGACACGATCCACAGGATTTACTTAGTTTTATATTTTCCCTTAAATTCGCGCTGTCTTATATACTTTCCTTTGTAGCGCCCAGCGTGAGTGTGTCTCCATTTTATAGAGGAGGAAGCTGAGGCTCAGAGATGGGAAGGGACTTCCCACAGCCCCGCCCCTTGGTCTGAGCCCAGGAACAGAGTTTCGCTTTCTTACCTTTCAACAGTCCCTGTGTGTTCACCTGCCCCCAACTGCTGATTAGTTGTTGAATTGGAGCTTCTGGCTCATGAGGAAGAAAGTTGAGAGGCATTTTTTGCTCCCCCATTTGTGTGTGTGTGTGTGTGTGTGTGTGTGTGTGTAGCATCCCATGAGCATGGGCAGAAATGGGACACCTGGAGGTGCCCAAGATCTCCAGTGTTTCCTGGTGGGAAGTGAGGCCCTGCAGTTGCTTAGGTCCTGCTGCCCGACCAGGACCTGCCGTCCAAGAGCTTGCCTCTTCCACAGCCTCCACTAAGGCAGCACCAGCCCCTGTAGACCAGGGGCTGTCCTGGCAGAAGGGGCTTGGTGAGCTCCCCAGCCTGACCGGGATGGGGAAAGAACAGATAGGAGGGAAGGCAGGCTAGTCTCTGGGGGCCTGAGTGCCTGTGGCAGCGGTGGTGCCCTTGGCTTCGCTGAGGCATCACCGTCTCACTGCAGACTGAAGGTGTGCGTGTGTCCGTGAACGTCCTCAACAAGCAGAAGGGGGCTCCCTTGCTGTTCGTGGTCCGCCAGAAGGAGGCCGTGGTGTCCTTCCAGGTGCCCCTCATCCTGCGAGGGTTGTGAGTAGGACATGGGGATTGGGGAGGGGAAGGGGGAGGCCCAGGTGAGGCCTTGCCTAGAGCCTCACCCAAGTCCCTCTCTGGGGGCCTCCAACCATCCAGGAGCCCCTCTGTTTCTCTTCTCTGTCCCAGACCAGGAGGTTGGTCAATGGCATGAGGCCAAGCCGACCACCAGAGTCTGTCGGCCTGGAGCGGGCAAGGGTAGGGGTGAGGGAACCAGCGTGAAGGAATGGGGCCTTGTTCCTCTGCAGTCACGTGCTGGGTGGGACAGTAGTCACGTCCCCACTCTGCTTTGGGTCATAGGTTTCAGCGCAAGTACCTCTACCAGAAGGTGGAGCGAACGCTGTGTCAGCCCTCCACCAAGAATGAGTCTGAGGTCCAGTTCTTCTACGTAGATGTGTCCACCCTGTCGCCAGTCAACACCAGGTACCAGCTCCAGGTCAGCCGAATGGACGACTTCGTGCTCAGGTCTGCAGGGGAGAGCGAGGGGATTGTGGGACTGGCCTCCTTCCTAAGCATTGAGGGTAACCTTGGGGGCTCTTCTCTGCCCTACAGGACCGGGGAGCTCTTTAGCTTCAATACAACAGCAGCGCAGCCTCAGGTAAGGTCCCCTGTTGACTGCCCCTGGAGAGAATAAATGGGGATGTGGGAGTGGCTGGTGGTCTTCAGGGAATTTCACGTTGGCTGGACTCGCCCTGGAGAGCCTGGACGCAGAGGCTCTGGCCCCAAGGTGCTAACAGGAGGCGGCACAGAAAGTGCGGAGACGGTGGTCTGTGTCCTCCCCCCCGCCTGCTTCTTGGGCCCTGTCCAGAGAGACCAGCTGAAGTCAACAGGAGGGTGTCCAGAAAGGGCGGCTGCTGAGAGTCAAGGCCTCTCACTTGGTCCCCTTCTAGAGGACAGAGGGGCATCCTTCTGAGACAGCTCACCTTGTGCCCTCCCTCTGCCCTCAGTACTTCAAGTATGAATTTCCGGAAGGAGTAGACTCGGTGATTGTCAAGGTGACCTCGAGCAAGGCCTTCCCCTGCTCGGTCATCTCTATCCAGGATGTCCTGGTAAGTGCCCTGTCCTTGTACACTCCACCAGTGGTGGCAGGGCTGCTGCCGAGAGGGGACACAGCCCAGGTCCCTGCATCTGCTGCCCCCTCTGTAGTGCCCTGTCTATGACCTGGACAACAACGTGGCCTTCATCGGCATGTACCAGACTATGACCAAGAAGGCAGCCATCACTGTGCAGGTAGGGACGCACATGGGCTGGTGAGAGGTGTCAGGGGATTGGCTTTCCAGACCCCTGCTCTACTCCCCTTGCCCCATCTTCCCTTGCCCACAAGACTGAGTCTTGGCCCACTGGTCCCTAAGACTTGGGGTCGAAGCAGAATCCCAATTGCCTTTGGACAGGAAAGAGCAGCATGCCCCTTCTGGCTGTCATGGCCACTTCATTCACTGTCAGCCTGGAGCGGGCAAGGGTAGGGGTGCGGGAACCAGCGTGGAGGAATGGGGATGAAAGTAAGGAGAGGAAAGGGCCTCGCTGAAGCTTTGTGCCGGCACCTGGCGAGGGCGGAACCGATGCCAGCCCAGGGAGGGACGCCATGTGTCGTGACATGTAGCTGCTGGAGGCAGTGTGGCCCACCACTTCCCCTGCCAACACCCAGCCTTTAATGGGGCATCCCTGGGCTCCATGATGGGGGGACACGCATTTGCTTGCCCAGCTTTGGGCTCAGGCTTTGGAGTCAGATAATTGTGGCTCTACCACTTACTGGCAGCATGACCCTAAGCTAACTTCCGAGCCTGTCAAGCAGCGATGATGATACTGTCTCATTAGGACCTTTGGGAGGATTGAGTAAAATAACATATAAATAGAGGTTAGCATAATTTCTGGCCCAAAGTAGGAATTTCAGAAAAGGATGGTGCTGATGATGACATTGATGATCCCATGACGATGGTGGTGATGATGTCATCATCGCCATCCTGCAGCGCAAAGACTTCCCCAGTAACAGCTTCTATGTGGTGGTGGTGGTGAAGACAGAAGACCAGGCCTGCGGGGGCTCCTTGCCCTTCTACCCCTTTGTGGAAGGTGACTCTGTGTCCCAGGCTTGGCTGGCGGGGGAGGGCTTGGCCCCTTCCTGGGAGGCAGAGGAGCCTGTGTAGCTGACTGGTCCCACCCGCTCTAGCCAAGCTTCAGGCAACTCTTTGTTTGCCAGTTTGACATTTTACTTCCAGATGAACCGGTTGATCAAGGGCACCGCCAGAAAACCCTGTCCGTGCTGGTGTCCCAAGCAGTCACATGTGAGTATGGGTGGCTGAGGGTTTGGCCTGGCCTGTGGCTCTTCCTCTCAGCCTGGGGTAGGAAGGGGGATGAGGCCTACTCAGCCAGGTTGCCAGTGGGCAGGGGGCCATGTTCTTGGTAGGCTTCATGATGGGAGGGCCCGAGGTGAATCCTAATAAAACTTGGTGCAAAGTCCATGACTAAAGAGCAACATGCTGAGTCTGGTTTTCTCTGTGCCACTTAGCAGCAGGGTCCTCTCCTTGGGCCTCAGTTTCCCCATCTCTGTGACAGGGATAATAGGGTCTGTCCCTGTGATCTCACTGAGTTGTGAAGTTTAGTGCAATTGGTAGGAAGTACCAGCCTCTTAGTCATGCTCAATAAATATTTATAGAGCGATGGAACGGGCCCTTTGTAATGAGAAAGTGGGAGATAAAAGCATGAGGGTGAGGTGGAGGGAAGATGCTGCCTCTCCTATGCGGATTCTTTATTCAGCAAATATTTGTGGAGCACATCTGTGTGCCAGGTGCTCCAGCTGCATCCCTGGGGAGCGCCTCTTAGACAGCAGGAGCCGCTGCTGCGAGGTCACTGTGGGCAGGACAGAGGCCGATTCCTAGAGGATCCTGGCTGTGTGTTGAAGGTTAAGTCCTGGGGGAGATGTGAGGAAGAAGTAGAGGGGAGAGTTCTTGCAGAGGGAGCAACAGGAGCGAAGGCAGGAACCGAGGCGGGGTGTGGTGGAGTCAGGGAGTGGCCAGTTGTGCGCCCTGGCTGGGCCTTAACGTTTGAGGGGAGAAGTGGTGAGAGTTCGCTGGGCCCTGGGTGCCGTGATTGGTGTGCTCGGCGTCCTGCTTCCTTCCAACAGCTGAGGCCTACGTGGCTGGGATGCTCTTCTGCCTGGGCATCTTTCTCTCCTTCTACCTGCTGACCATCCTCCTGGCCTGCTGGGAGAACTGGAGGTAAAGAGGAACTGCTGGGCCCTCCTCTGCTCTGGGGCATAGGGGGCGGAGTTGTGGGGAGTGGCCTGGCAGGGTCTGAGCCAGCCCAGGGCAATCTTCCACACCATCCCCAGGGAAGAAGAAAGCAGGCCCTTTTAGGTCTGTGGTCCAGGGGCCTCTCCTCTGGAAACCAGCCCCTGCTCTCAGCCTTTCCAAGCAGGGAGACCCCACCTTGCTTGCCAGCCTTGAAGAACCATAGGATCATGAATGAAGGACAGGGCCATGGGGTGGGGAGGGTGGAGGGACCCTGTCCTGCCCTGCGGGTTTGCCTCTGGGTTCTGTCCCTGCAGACAGAGGAAGAAGACCCTGCTGTTGGCGGTGGACCGAGCCTGCCCAGAAAGCGGTACTGGAGGGCCTAGGTGGGAGGGCAGAGTGCTGTGTGTTTTGGGTGCGGGGGTGGCTCCCTCAGGGTCAGAGGCGGCTGTCTGTGGGCTTCCAGATATTCAGGTTGGGAGTGACACTATGGGGGGCTGGGACACTGTGCCTGCTGTCCCTGCCACACTTGTCTGAAGGCTGCCACCTGACCATTCTTGCGGGCCAGCTACACTCGGTCTGCCACAGACACTGGGGCTCACATCTCGGGGATTATTAACCCTTCGTTCTCTCTTCCTTTCTGCCATTCCTCTCTTTCTGTCCTCCCTCCTGCTTGGGACCTTCCCTCTCAGCTTCTCTCCTTGGTAAGCAGAGGGGCTGGAGCCCAGAATGGGACAGGGGCACATAGGGTGTTGGGGGGCCTGGCAGGTATGCTGTCCATCCTTGCTGCTGGCAATTCAGACACATTTGTTTCTTGGTATCTCTCCCTTCACGGAGGGCCAGGGTGGCGAGGTTGCCACTGGGGACACACATGGGAGGAGGGCGGGAGGATGGTGGGAGCGAGCTGTGTTTGTTGGGATTGCTGCTTGTTCTTTGCTGCTGCCATGGCTCCTCTGTGTCTCTTCTCTCTTCTCCATGGCGTTTGGCCTCTCTGCTCCTAGGGCTAAGGGGACCTTGATGTCTCGTTGTAGGTCACCCTCGGGTCCTGGCTGACCCCTTCCCTGGCAGCTCCTCTTATGATGGTTACAACTATGGCTCCTTCGGTATGTGTCAGTGCCAGCGACTGTGCTGGCCACTCCCACTGTCTCCTGAGGCTGCCACCTCTACGGGGCACGTGGGGGCCAGCCTCCTCAGAGCCCAGCACCGCCCTCCCTGAGGCCTGTCCTCACCAGTTACTGTTCTGCAGAGAATTGTTCTGGGTCCACTGAGGGTCTGGTTGACAGCATGGATACTGCGGACCTCTCCTACACTTACCAGGGTGAGTGGGCCAGGCGGTGCGGCAACACCTGGACACCTGTCGGTGGGCGGTTGCCTCTCTGCCAGACACTGGGGCAGGGAAGGGCCTGCTGTCTCCCACCCTCTCCCCCCTCGGCCTTGCCTCCTGGGCTCTACTTCCCTGGTAACTCTCCCTTTCCTTTGAAGGGCACGACCAGTTCAAGCGGCGCCTTCCCTTTGGCCAGATGCGGCAGCTGTGCATTGCCATGGGTAGATGTGGGGAGGGGAGGAGCTGCTCTGCCAATCAGCTCTGCCAGGGCGGCGCCCGGGCCCTTGGCTGGGCCAGGAAGCAGCTTTGCGCATGGCCTCCTCTAATGCCCGTGCTCGCCTGCTCTATGTGTTCTGGGATGAGCAGGCCTGGTGGGCTAGCACCCCTCCCCTGGCCAGATGTCCTGTTTGTGTCACATTTGCCAGCACCCTGGCTCCCTGGCCTGGGCTAGGGCTTTGGGCAGGGGTGCATGTCCTGGCCTCAGGGCCTTGGTCAGGCAGAGCCACAGGAGGGAGCTGCGGGGGCAGGTTGAAACAGCCTCGCACCCTCGGCCCACTGGTCTACACCCAGTGCCTCCTCAGAACCCACTCAGCTGACGCCTTCTAATCAGCATGACTTCTGCCAGATTCAGTTCTGCTGCTTGGGGCTGGGGCTGGGGCTGCGCAGCATCCTGGCCTGGGAGCCTTCAGTCAGCGAGGGGCAGGCTGGCACATCCCTAGATAGTGGCCTCTGCAGAGCCCACGCTGGTTCCCCCAAGGACTTAGGAGTATTTGGTACCTCCCTGGTGGGCTCTGAGCCCCGTTTGCCTCTTCCCTCTGCCTAGAAATTGTGACAATTGCCCAGGTGGGTGGGGATGCACCCCAAGCTCCACGTCCACGGGGAACCCCTCCTGCCTTCTTTCCCCAGACCGCCCCCTGGACCCTGTGGGCACGCGGCCGCGGCTGGACTCCATGAGCTCCGTGGAGGAGGAAGACTATGACACGCTGACTGACATCGAATCGGACAAGAATGTCATTCGCACCAAGGTCAGTCGTTCATTCCAAGGTCTGTCATTCACACCAGGGTCAGTCAGTCATTCACTCCAGGGTCTCTCAGCCATTGGCACCAAGGTCTGTCATTCACACCAGGGTAAGTCAGTTATTTGCTCCAGGGTCTGCCAGTCATTGGCATCAGGGTCTGTCAGTCATTAGCACCAAGGTCTGTCAGTCATTCACTCCAGGTCTGTCATTCACACAAGGGTCTGTTAGTCATTGGTACCAGGGTCTCTTAGTCATTGGTACCAGGGTCTGTCATTCACACCAGGGTCAGTCAGTTATTTGCTCCAGGGTCTGCCAGTCATTGGCATCAGAGTTAGTCAGTCATTGGCACTAGGGTCTGTCAGTCATTAGCACCAAGGTCTATCAATCATTCACTCCAAGCTGTCATTCACACCAAGGTCTGTCAGTCATTCGCTCCAGGTCTGTCATTCACACCAAGGTCTGGCGCCTGGATGGCCCTGCTCAAGACTCCTGCGGCAGGGAGAGTTTCTGTGCAGCCCAGGAGGTCTCCCCCTGGGGCGGGACAGATTCTGACTTGACACCAGCTCTTCTGGGCTGCTGGGCCAGCAGTGGCAGGTGGCCCAGAACCTCACCCATTGGTATTGGGCCCTCTCCCCTGGTGTGGGGAGAGGCTCACTCCAGCTTCTCCCCAGCAATACCTCTGTGTGGCCGACCTGGCGCGCAAGGACAAACGTGTTCTGCGGAAGAAGTACCAGATCTACTTCTGGTGAGTGGACAGGTGAATGGCTTCCCATTACGTCGGGTGAGGTGGCCTTGGGCCCTTCCGCCTCACTGCCGTCTCCCTCTCAGGAACATCGCCACCATTGCCGTCTTCTATGCGCTCCCGGTGGTGCAGCTGGTGATCACCTACCAGACGGTGAGCAGGGCTAGCTCTCCAGGCTGGAGCAAGCATAGGGCTGAGGTCGCGGGACTGGGTTCAAATCCCAGCTTTTACCAGCTGGGTGACCCTGAGCCATTCACTTAACCTCCCTGAGCATCAGGTTTTTTTTGTGTTTTTTTAAAATACATTTTAATGATTTTTTACAGAGAGGAAGGGAGAGGGATAGAGAGTTAGAAACATCGATGAGAGAGAAACATTGATGAGCTGCCTTCTGCACACCCCCTACTGGTTATGTGCCTGCAACCAAGGTACATACCCTTGACTGGAATCGAACCCAGGACCCTTGAGTCCACAGGTTGATGCTCTAGCCACTGAGCCAAACCAGTTAGGGCAGCATCAGTTTATTCATCTGCAAAATGGGGACAGCACAGTCCCAGGGATGGCACCTCTCCCCCACCCCCCGCAGGTTTTGCAGGGATTGGTGGAATGAAAGTCCATTCCCTTTTCTCTGTACTTCAGTCAGAACTTCAGTCACCATCACACCCAGGTGGTCAGCCACCCCCGAGAGAGTTGACAGTGGCTGCCACAAAGAGGACTGCCTGGGGTACCTGTGCACATACCTGCTGGCCTTGGGGCACTTCCTGTCCATGGCAGAGTGGGGTGGGGCGGCCCTTGCTGGCGCCTGGCTCTTCCTCCCCAGGGCATGGGGCTGAGCTTGGCACCCTCCCCTCCCCTCCTGCTCCTACAGGTGGTGAATGTCACAGGGAATCAGGACATCTGCTACTACAACTTCCTTTGTGCCCACCCACTGGGCAACCTCAGGTGGGGATCGTCTTAGGAGGCCCCTTCCCCCGGCCAGTGGTGGACCGGGAAGGGGCAGGCTCTGTGTGCCTGCCTGGATGGGGAGAGGCTGAGGCCTGTGTCCTGTGTGCCCTCCTAGCGCTTTCAACAACATCCTCAGCAACCTGGGGTACATCCTGCTGGGGCTGCTCTTCCTGCTCATCATCCTGCAGCGGGAGATCAACCACAACCGGGCCCTGCTGCGCAACGACCTCTACGCCCTGGTGGGAGCCTGCAGCCTGGCTGCCCTCCCTACTCCCCGCTGCCCACAGCCTGCTCCTCTCATGAGCTCTCCCTTCCTGCCTCACCTCCTCTCTCCTTCCCTCCTTCCCTCCCCGCACCAGGAGTGTGGGATCCCCAAACACTTCGGCCTGTTCTATGCCATGGGCACAGCCCTCATGATGGAGGGCCTGCTGAGCGCCTGCTACCACGTCTGCCCCAACTATACCAACTTCCAGTTTGGTGAGTGGGGCTGAAGCCAGAGCAGGGACCTGCCCGTGTCGCACTGTCCCGTCACCCAGGGTCCCTAGGGTGCAGCAGCTGCAGGGAAACAGCGTAGTGCCCCTTCATTGATTCCTAACTCTTCCTCTAGAACATGGACATCATTGTGATGTGGTCCCTGATGCGAAGTCAGACTGTGGATGACAGCCAGTTGGGGGCTGGGGCATGGGGAGGGGACAGTGAAGGGACCGGAGGGCCAGCGCCAGCCCGCCACCAGCTGGCTCTGTGGTTTCGGGTGGGGTGGGCGCGCTCTCACTCTAGTTGTGGGGGCTGGGGCTCCTTGTGGAGACTCGGTGGTAGTGCTGCAGCTCATGGCCACGTCCCACCCAGACACGTCATTCATGTACATGATCGCCGGGCTCTGCATGCTCAAGCTCTACCAGAAGCGGCACCCGGACATCAACGCCAGTGCCTACAGCGCTTACGCATGCCTAGCTGTGGTCATCTTCTTCTCGGTGCTGGGCGTGGTGAGGCCTGAACCAGCTATGTGTCTGCACACGCACACGCTCCCCCTTCCTGTGCTCCCCTCCTTCTCCTTCCTCCCCTCCTGCCCCCTCCTCCCTCTTCACCTCTTCATCCTCTCCACCTCCTGCAGCAGAGCATTGCCCCTTCCCTGGCCCACAGAGGGCCCTGCACCTCTCATCTCCCCCACCACCTCTAG
This sequence comes from Corynorhinus townsendii, assembly GCA_026230045.1. Classification (NCBI taxonomy): domain Eukaryota; kingdom Metazoa; phylum Chordata; class Mammalia; order Chiroptera; family Vespertilionidae; genus Corynorhinus; species Corynorhinus townsendii. Next base: position 83,001,552 of record JAPDVU010000008.1, read on the forward strand.
AGGGAGAGTGGGCTGGGGAGCAGCTTCCTTCGAGTCCCTCAGCCCTGCCCTTGGCACCCAGCAGGTCTTCGGCAAAGGGAACACGGCGTTCTGGATTGTCTTCTCAGTCATCCACATCGTTGCCACCCTGCTCCTCAGCATACAGCTCTATTACATGGGCCGCTGGAAGCTGGGTGAGGGCAGAGTGGGATGGGGCCTCCAGGGTGAGGGGCTATGGCCTGGGTCTGCCCTCTCACTGGGGCTTGGAGGACTCCCCGGGTGAGGAATTAGATGAGGCCTCGCACAGCAGTGACCTCCAAAGGCCCTGGCCTCCTCAGCGGGTGCAGCCAGGCCTGGGAAAGAAGCACATCTTCTCTCTTGCAGACTCGGGGATTTGCCGCCGCATCCTTCACGTGCTCTACACGGACTGCATCCGGCAGTGCAGCGGGCCCCTCTACGTGGTACCTACTGCGTCCCAGCCCTCTTCCACCTGCTCTCTTCCCTCCAGGAGCGGGGAGGCAGGGGTGAAGCCGAGGCCCAGGGTGGCGGGGACCGACCTAGGCTTTCTCCCTTCTCAACCCATCTCTGCTTCCCTCTAGGACCGCATGGTGCTGCTGGTCATGGGCAACATCATCAATTGGTCGCTGTGAGTCTGGCCACTGTCTGTGGCAGCTGACGGGTGGGCGGCTGAGACCTTTGGGTGTGAGAAATGGGGGCTGATGAGATGTGTGGGCACTGGGGTTCTAGAGTCCTCTGTAGGCTGCTGAGTCAGCCCCAGGTTAGTGTGAGCCACGGAGTAGGATTGATGGCAGGCCCTCCACATCCGGCCATCCCCTCCTCACCGCTCCCTCCCTCTGGCCAGGGCTGCCTACGGACTCATCATGCGCCCCAATGATTTTGCCTCCTATCTGTTGGCCATTGGCATCTGCAACCTGCTCCTCTACTTTGCCTTCTACATCATTATGAAGGTGAGGGCTGAGCCTGTGCGGCTGCTGCTCAGCCTCAGGGGGAGATGGCAGCGCCTGCCTGGGCAGCGCTGAGACCACCTTCCTGCCTACCTGTCTGTGCAGCGAGGTTTGCGGAGGGGGGCTAACGCTCTTGCATGTGTCCCCCGGGAACCAGCTGTGTCTAAGGGCCACTTGCTGAGCCCTGTCCATGTTCTAAGAGAGGCCCAGGCAGCTAGCACTTCAGTGCAGAGGGATGAGGAGGCGGGGCCCACCGAGTCTGTACCGTCTAGTGTGAGAGGAGCTCCCGCACAAAGGGCTGCCTGGCCAGGGCACTGCCAGCACAGGGTCCTGGGTACAGGGAGGCCCAGCAGGGTGGCCGTTAGCTGGAGGACCCCAGCTGCTCATGTGGGGCAGGCTGAGCTGGGCAACTGGAAGAGGTGATGGTGTGAGGCGCCAGGAAAGCAGCATCTGGGCAGGCCAGGAAAGGGGTGAGGAGTGGTCCTCAGGCTGCTCTCCCTACTCCCTCCCCCCCTGAAACTCCCCCCCGCCCCCCCCCCCCCCCCGCCAGCTCCGGAGCGGGGAGAGAATCAAGCTCATCCCCCTGCTCTGCATCATCTGCACCTCCGTGGTCTGGGGCTTCGCGCTCTTCTTCTTCTTCCAGGGACTCAGCACCTGGCAGGTGAGCGGGCACCCTGCTGGGGGCGGGGAGTCACCCACAGCCTCATCCTGAGCCGATGGCCCACCGCAGCAGCACTTCACTTCCCAGCAGCTTTCTTGTTCAGTCCTTTTGCCAGTGAACCTGCGTGGGCTGGGCGTCCTCCCTGTGCCTGTGAGGCAGCTGAGGCCAGGGGGCCGAGGGACTTGCCCGAAGATGCGCAGTGGGGAGTGGCTCTGTCTTCTGCCTCCGGGGCACCTGCTGTGGGGCAGGTTTCTGTCCTGTAACCTGAGTTGAGTCTGGTTTGGGCTCTGCCTTCCAGGCGAGGAGCTTGATCATCTAGTTCAGGGAGGGGCTGCGGCTCCTGGCAGGACGGCAGGGGAAGGCACGGAAGGGTAAAGGATAGGTCAGGGAGTGAGGGTCCAGGAAAACTGCTTGGAAGAGGCAGGTCTTGCTCTTGGCCTTCAAGATCCTGGGGATGGGGAAGGCCCTGTGTCCCAGGCGCTGTGACCTGTGGCGATGCAGAGGCAGAACTAGGTGGGAGGCTTGGGAGTCAGGTGAGCACTGGCTCTCGAGGGCAGGGCAGGGCAGGGCCCTCGGTCCTCCTTATGGCCTGAGCCCAGGCACCCTGAGGCCCAGCTCGTGTCTGCGGGAAAGAAGTTACAGACCTGAGTGCGCAGCCACTGTCACTGCGGACAGGGCTCTGTCACCTGACAGCTGGGCTGTGGGAAGAAAAGGAGCCTGGAGGCCTTGGAGGCTGATCAGGGCGGCTGGTCCCACGGGCTGAGTTAGGAGACGTCCAGCGCCTCCAGCTCTCACCCTCTGCTCATAGACCCCGGGGAGGAGAATCTGAGGGAGGAGGTCCGAGTGGGAAGGAGGAAGATAGAAGCAGGGAAGCATTTGTAAGGGGAGCCAGGTCTGATATATGGGAGATGAGGGCGAGGGGTGAGGTGGGGAGAAAGCGCTGTGCCCCTGGGCTGGGAACAGGGCCCCGGAGGTAGAAGGGGGTGCAGGGCTGCGTCAGCAGGCAGCGCTCCCTGTTCCTGCCCAGAAAACACCGGCCGAGTCGAGGGAGCACAATCGGGACTGCATCCTTCTCGACTTTTTTGATGACCATGACATCTGGCACTTCCTCTCCTCCATCGCCATGTTCGGGTCATTCCTGGTACGGGAGCCTCTCTGGCCGCCAGGAGGGAGGAGGGTGCAGGCTCCCATCCTGTGCCTGACTCAGCTGCCCCCCCAGGTGTTGCTGACACTGGACGACGACCTGGACACTGTGCAGCGGGACAAGATCTACGTCTTCTAGCCGAGCCACCACGCTTCACTCCAGGCCGCACTCCTCTGCCTCCTTGCCCAGTGCAGTGGCTGTGGAATCCCCCGGCCAGGCTTGGCCCCGGACAGTCACAGGCTGGCCTTGAGCCTTGCAGCTGCCCCTGCCGGGGAGGAGACCTCTGGAACCCCAGATGTTGGCCAGATTGCTGCTTTCTCATCAGTGTTGGCACCTTCCAAGGCCCTTGTCCTTGGCTCTCCGTTTGTTCCTCTGAGGAAAGGGGGAAAGTGTTGCCCTACCCATCTCATGCCTCAGATCCCACTTGTCCTTCTCTTCTCCCCAGCCTGGAGCCCAAAGCCTTCGCTCCTCAGTCTGGGCCTGATTCTCTGGCCTGTACCAGGGCCCCATGGCTCTTTGGGGTTGTACCTCACTGCCATCACTGCCCACTCTAGTTGGCCAGATGGACGGGTCGTAGGATTTTGGGGACTGGCCAGCTGGTGCCAGGCTTATGGTGCTAAGACCTGCCAAGGGCCCTGGCAGCTCTTTGGCAGTGAGGGTCAGCTCATGTGAGAATTGCCTTTGACCTGAGGCCTGTATTCCGAGGTCATGTCCTGTTCCATCAGCCCCAGACAGATGCGAGTACCAGGTTTGGGGGGAAAAAGCAACTCGCCCTCCTCCTTTTTCTGGCCGGGCCCTCTGTCCTGCCAGGCCCCAGCTGGGGGCATCAGTGCCATTGACATGGCCCAAGGAGGGAGGGCACGAAGAGCCCAGCCCACCTGCCTCCTGCACCCTCGCAGGAGCCCAGTGCCTATCAGAGGGTGCTCGAGAAGGGCCACGACCTTTCCTTCTGCCCCCTCACCCCAGTCTCCCTCTGGGCCCAGGGCTGGCTCGTTTCTGTCCAGTCGTCAGCCAAGTCCTGTTGGTCACACATGTGCATATGACACCTTGGAGTTTACACTGACCAAACCCAGCTCTGTGTACCCTGACTGCTCTGGTCCTGGGCCCCCTTTGCCCTCCCTGGTCCGTTGTAGACGCCAGGGCTGGAGAGTCAGGCCAGGCCCTGCCTTGTTTTCTCCCCAATGTGTTTGCGCAGCCCACCCAGAGCTGGGAGAGGAGGTGGGTCGGGGTCTTTTCAGAGCTCCATTTACTGTCTGTTTCCACACTGTGGTCGCATTGGTTTTCTATGAATGAGTCTGCATTCGATTAAAGAAACAACAGACAGTTCTTGGACCCTGTTTGCTCCCCTTTCTGGGTGTAGATGCTGAGAGTGGGATGGACCACGGCCTTCTGTTCTCCAGTGCTGGTCCCGGGCCCAGTGGGAACCAGTTCCTTGACTCTGTTCTTCTTCTCCTTTGAGGAGTGGTATGAACTCAGTAAATGTTGGCGAGGGCCCTGCTTCATGCCAGGCACTGTGCTGGGCAGAGCGTAGGGGAGTGAACAAGCCTTTGCCACACTGTCTCACCTGAGATGCCCACCCTTCCTGGCAAACCACAGCGACCTGTGCCTGCCTGGCGCCCCCCCCCCCCCCCCACCACCAGCCCTATGGCTGCAGGCACAGTGCTTCCTGGCTTGGCTTTAAAGACTGGTATTTGGTCAAGGCTGGGGTGGTGCTTGGGGAACACAGATTGATGGTTAGTGGGTAAGTGGGGTCATGGAGGGCAGGCTTGCTCCTAGAGGAAGGGTTTTGAAATGACCTGGATGGTTTATTTACATGAATTCAGGACACAAGCAGATCCCCAGCTCCTTCCCACAGGCACCACTGGGAGGTACTATTGCTCTGCACCACCAGGGTCCCGGGGACAGGGATGGAGTTGTTTTCCTTTGGCGGGGAGGGAAGGCTGACTGAGGCCTGCCCTCTGCTGGTGCTGGGTGTGCCCGCAGAGTGTAGGGTGCAGACTTTGCCCCTTTCAGCAGGCGCCCTAGGGTGATGGAGGGGGTGGGGCCGTGTGCCTCAGCGGGCAGCCAAGAGTCCTCCAAAGTCTCCCCCTCCTTTTATCCTTCCTGAGACCCCTGAAGCCAGAGACAAGGAAGATCTGCATGGGTTTGCTTCCTGGGAGAGGGAGTCCGGCTGCTTCCAGGATCAGCAGGGACGATTCCTGACAGGAGGAGGCACCTGCACACCTGAGCCTCCTGCCCCAGCGCTGGGTCTCAGGCCCTGCCGGCCTTAGCGATCCTCTAGATGGGGACCAGGTGACAGCTGCTCTCAACCCTAAAGAACAGGATCCTAGGCCCACCCAGCAGAAAGCTCTCAGCCCCAGCAGGGGGGTGCGGCTGGCAATCTCTCCTGCTCCCACAGGGCAGGCGGGCGGGCGGCTGGTCAGTTGGGTGCCTGGGTTCTGCCACTCACCACTCACCGTGTGGCCTTGGGTGAGATGCCCTCTGACCTCAGTTTCCTCATCTGTAAAATGGCACTGACAGTTACTCTCTCTCAATGCATTTGCCAAGCATCAGGCATGTAGTCAGTCCTCAGTCAAGGTTAGTTCCTATCTCCCACCAGAGCTAAAGCCCAGGAGGAGAGGGGGCTGGTCTTTTCCCTACAAACCTCAGTGATGGGCCTCCCCTCCTACCCTTGGCCCCTTGCATCTCTGGTGGACCCTCTTGAAGTTTCTCCTCCCTGCAAACTCGGGCAGGGCACAGTGCAGAAGGATCAGCCTAAGTCTGCTGTCCCTGTCCCGGCGGGGAAGCCTTCGTGTCCCTGTCCATAAAAGGCCTTTCCCGCTGGTTCCCCAGCAGCGAGCCCCGCCCGTCCGCTCCATCTCCCAAGCATGCAGGGAATGCTCCAGCCGCCTGGCAGAATGCTCCAACTTAGTGTCTTTCCCCAAATATGGAGCCTCTGCGAGTCACTGGGGGGCCTGGGTGGGGAATGGAGCCCGTTTCCTCCAGCAGGAGGAGCTGGGGGTGAGGGGGGTGAATAGGCGGGGAAGGGGGGGAGGCTGACATCACCACCGCAGCAGGCCTTTAAACCTCTCACCCAGCCAGTGTCCCACCCTGTCTGTCCAAGTCCAGACAGAGCTGAGTCCTTCCTGTGCGCTGCGGAGCCCTGTGAGTGTGTTTGTCCGGGGCTGGAGGGAGCTGGGCCTGGACTGGACAGGGGCTGGGGTGTGGCAGCTTCCCAGCTGGGGAGCCTGCCCTCGGGGCAGTACATCCCGAATCTCTAAATGGGAAGGTGGTCCTAGCGGATGGGCGGGAGGGGTCCAGAGCCGTGTTGCTCACTGGGCAGCCTGGCTTACTGAAGTGCTCAGATGCCTGGCTGGCGAGGAGGGAGCAGAGAACTGAGCGGGGCGGAGCGGGTAGTCGGCTCTGCTCTCTGTTGTCTGTGTGTGTGTGTTTGGGGGGGGGGGTGTTGAAGAAGGTGAGGAGGTGAGTCACTAGTGCTGGGGAGCAGTGACCCTTGGGGGTCCTGGGGCTATGCAGCCTGGAGAGCCCCGTGGCAGTGGGAGGGGTGTCAGGCAGGGTGCAGGCAGAGGTGAGGGCTGACTTTCTGGGTACATAGCTCCTTCCAGACACTGAGAGAGAGAGGGCACCTCCCTACAGGCAGAGGGTGGGGCCCACACTTTCGGGGATGGGGACGGCGAGTGGATCCCTCGGGCTGGGCAGGCCTGGGCCCTCGGCTCCCCTCTGGGTGCTGTTGAGATGGCTCTTCTCTGCCCCCAGAACTTAGACGAGCCTCCTCCTCCACGGGGCTCACGCCTCTGAGCTGTGTTTTACTTGGAAGAGGGGAACCAACGTCCCGGAGGGGCCCTGGTTCTCGAGCTTTTCCACGTTCCTGCTAGAAGGAACCAGGAGGTTCCTTTGCAGTGGGACTTTGGGTGGGGAGGCTGACAGAAGTCGAAGGGCAGGGGTGCGAAGCCCAGCGGCCGACTGTCCTGCCCGCAGTCCCAGGAGCCTTTGTCTCGACCCGCCCCGAGGTGCAGGGTCTCCTCCCTCCTCCCAGCAGCTGCAAGGCGAGGCTGGGCAGGTCTATCCAGGCTTCTTGGAGCTCTGCACTGGCACGCTCCTCACCAGGTTTCCTGGTCAGGGCGCATGCCTGGGCTGAGGGCTTGATCCCCAGTAGGGGTATGCAGGAGGCAGCCAATGTTTCTCCCTCTCCCTTCCCCTCTCTCTAAAAATTAATAAAAACATTTTTTTGTTTTTTGAAGGAGGGCAGGCCATGGAAGACAGTGAGCCTGAACCATAGGGATGCAGCCGGGCCTGGGATGGGGGTGAAGGGGAGAGGAGGGAGGAGGGAGAAGGGAGGCAGGGTGAGCTGGGATCCCTTGTCCTTGCTCATTGGTGGTTTGGACTGCAGGGCTTTGCCCAGGAGCCCTTGGGTGATGAGGGAGCAGGGGCGAGCCACAAAATGGTTTGGGGAAGGGAGGGGCTTGCTGTTTGTAGCCCAGCACAGAGCTCTCTGCCTTGGGTTCTTCGGCATTACTAGCTGGGGGTGTGGGAGCGGAGGGAAGGGGAGGGGAGGTGCTGAGAGAACCCTGTCCTCCGTGGCCTGGCCCTCATGTTACAAATCAGGACACACAGGAGAGAAGTGAGTTGCTCAGTGCCCAGAATGAAGATGAATCCTCCACCTCACGCTCTCTCTGGCTATTTTTGAAGAGGGTGGAGGCCGGAGGGACAGCGACATGCCAGGTGGTCCCAGCCCCAAGGGAGCTTCCACTGCCTTTGCGCGGACATGCATGGGCCTGGGGAAAGGGGGCAGAGACAGAGCGTGCAGCTGGCTGGCCGTGCAGTGGGGTGCGGTGTCACCTCCATAGAGGAGGGTGTGGAGAGGGAGCCGGGGAACAGGCTGACCAGTCATTCCTCAGGCCACTCCCTCCTTCTCAACCCCTGACCTCCATGAGACCGGGGCATGGCTCAGCCTCACTGGGCACCTCCTCAGATGGACTCTGGGCAACACCCCAGGTTGATACCTGTGGTCAGGCCGTTGAGCAGCCAGGCCCACGTCTGCCCATCCTGCCCACCTGGCCCTGCTCCTGCGGCCTCCCCTCCCATCAGCAGGCTCTCCGGAGGGGGACCAGCCCAGGCCCGCAGCAGCTGTTGCTGGTCTGCACAGGCAGGTCCTTGGCTCTGGGACATCCCTGGAGGATTCTGGCTTCGTGGTTACTCAAGCTGCTCCCATGGTGCGAGGACCTGGGCACAAGGGAGATTCCATGGGCACCAGCGCTCCCTGAGGAAATGCAGTGCCTTAGCCCATACTCCTGGACAGCTGTCTTTCCAGCCCTCGCCAGCCTTGTGGGCAGGTGGGAGCCACTTCAGCGGCAGGCCAGGGCGGAGCTGGCCTGGCAAAGCGCTGGGGAGGGGCGGGGTTTGGAGGGCCCCTTCTGGGCTGGAGAGTAAAGGGAAGAAGCAGGAGTTGGAGGGAACCACCTCACACCTGGCTGGACAGACACCTGTCAGCTTTATTCTGGGGGCCAGTGTGGCCTCCTCCAGAGGCCTCCACAGGTCCTCTGTGGCCAAAGAGAGCTCTGTATTGGGTGCTCTCAAACCAACTGAGCCACACCAGCCAGTTATGTAAATAAAGTTTTATTGGAACAAAGCCATATTCATTTGTCTATGTCTTTCCTAAGGCTGCTTTTGTGGGACAATGGCAGAGACCATATGGCTTGCAAAGCTTAAAATACTTATATCTGGTCATTCACAACATAGTTCACCAAGTCTGCTCTCGACCGCCAGAGACCCAGATTCCTGCCTCCTGGTCTGCAAGGCTGGAGGGGCCCCGACTGAAGGGAGGCCTGGCCCAGAGGGGCAGAGCCGAGAAAACAAAACCAGGGAGCAAGCAGAGAAAGACAAAGGTCTAGGTGGTTGGGCACCGAGCTAGACCTGCTGCACGTGGAGAGCACAGCCGGTTCTGACCCTGCCCTCTCCCTTCTCTGCCTGGTGCTAAGCTATCCCCAAACATGGCCAACAAGGGACCCTCCTATGGCATGAGCCGGGAGGTGCAATCCAAGATTGAGAAGAAGTACGATGAGGAGCTGGAGGAGCGGCTGGTGGAGTGGATCGCGGTGCAGTGCGGCCCGGATGTGGGTCGCCCGGATCGCGGCCGCCTGGGCTTCCAGGTCTGGCTGAAGAATGGCGTGGTGAGTGGCACCCTGGGAGGGGTCGGGCTATGCCATTCTGCCAGTGTCATGGAGTGTGGGCACCCCAAGCCGAGTGCCAAGCTGTGTCTCTGCCTGGCAGATCCTGAGCAAGCTGGTGAACAGCCTGTACCCCGACGGCGCCAAGCCTGTGAAGGTGCCCGAGAACCCTCCCTCCATGGTCTTTAAGCAGATGGAGCAGGTGGCTCAGTTCCTGAAGGCAGCCGAGGACTACGGTGTCACCAAGACGGACATGTTCCAGACAGTTGACCTCTTTGAAGGTACAGAGAACAAAGGGGTGGAGGAGCTGGGTGAGGCCAGCTGGCTTAGACAGGGACCAGTTATGATGGAAGCAGGAATGGGATGTAGGGGGAGACTACAGCACACTCACAGGGGCACACACACCAGGGGCCCTGGAGCCGCGTGGTTCTGCAGTGACCTTGCCCCTAGGTTGGCTGTCTTTCTGAGGTGGGGCGGGCCGCCTTGAGAGTCCTGTTTACAGGGCTCTGAAGTGTGTCCACCCTCCCTTCCCAAAGGCAAAGACATGGCAGCAGTGCAGAGGACCCTGATGGCCCTGGGCAGCCTGGCCGTGACCAAGAATGACGGGCACTACCGTGGAGATCCCAACTGGTTTATGAAGTAAGTGGCTCTTCCAAGTTCGGGTATCTGCATGAGAAGTGGCCTGGGCTCCCCCAGTGGGGTGAGTGATTTGGGAAAGCAGATAGCCAGGAAAGGATGAGGTCGAAGAGGGGGAGATGGGTCCCTAATACTATTTGACTCCTCCATTCCTAACCTCTGGGGCTCAACCAGCCTCCCTAGCCTGAGGGCCAAGCTAGATAAAGGAGCAAGGGGGTTTTGGGGGAGGAGACAAGGAGAGGGACCAGGCCAGGAAGTAGCACAGCAACCAGCAAGCAGGCCTGGCGAGTGGTCACCCGGTCCTCCTCTAGGAAAGCCCAGGAGCACAAGCGGGAATTCACAGAGAGCCAACTGCAGGAGGGCAAGCACGTCATTGGCCTGCAAATGGGCAGCAACAGAGGGGCCTCCCAGGCTGGCATGACAGGCTACGGACGGCCTCGGCAGATTATCAGTTAAGAGGGCCAGCCAGCCCCCAGCCTGGCCGTCCCCGCTCCTCGGCTGTAGCCTTCCTTCCTCACCACCTCCCACACCCTGAGTTCCTTCGCCCCAGCCAGCTTCTAGGCTCCGAGCTCCATCACTGAGCACAGGGGACTGCGCTTGGGCAACTCGCCCCACTCCTGAGCCCAATTCTTCTTCTGAAGCACTGCTCCCAGTCCTTCCCAGCTCTCCGCCTTCTACACGGTCTTCCCCAGCCTGGGCTGCACAGGGGGCTGGGCTAAACCCACCGTCCTCCTTGCCACAGATGCCCATTGAGGGAGACCCAGCCCAACCTCCCCCCAAGTTTGCTGGAATATTTTGGGGGTTGAAATTCAAGGTGAAAATATACATCAATCTTTTCTCAGGCTTGGTTGGCAGTTTGATTTGCCCTCGTCACTTCTATGTGGTCCTGGGAAACAGGCATCTGTGAGACCCTGGCCAACGTCCTCTGAAGAACCCTTCCCACTGCAGGGTCCCAGGTGTAATTCTCAGGGGACCAGGCCATGGGAGAGGAGAGTGGATCTCGGGGACTGAAGGGGAGGAGCTACTTGGCAACTTGCTTAGCAGAGAAGAGGAGATGGGAGGGGGGTGGCAGAATTATGTGGAAGTTTTTTATTGTGGAAAAGCTGTGCAGAAAAAATTCAACAACAGTTGCTGTGAAAGGAGAAAACCAAATCTTAAGTGTTAAAAAAAAAATTGAGTCAACCAACTAGCTCAGAAGAGGGGAAGCCAAGAAGAGGCGTCAGAGCTGCCGGCAGACAGCTGGCCTCAAGGGGCTGGGGGGAGGGCAAGGCCGTTCCCTGAGCACTTTGGGAGGAGGACAGGGCGGCTGGACTAGGTGGCAGTGGCTGCACCCTCCCAGTCCTGTGCAGACTCCCCTGGGAAGTAGCAGCTGGGCCAGGCCCTCACTGGGTTGGCCAGGAGCATCATCCTGACCCTTCGGATGAAAGGTGGGGATGGTGAGGGAGTCTGGGGTTCAGGGGTGGCTTCTGATTAGGGAGACTGAGGCAATGGCTTGAGGGCAGTGTACTGGGTGGAGGGACCACAGCCACACCCATATGTCCATGGTCCAAGGTTTAGGCAGGAAGGTGAGGACAGTGCTGGCTCCGGGTCCTGGGGCCTGAGAAGGACAGGATATCTGGGGCCCTTCCAGTCCCCACCTCTGCACCCTCTTCCCAAGTGACTCCAGGGATATTTCTGTGGGGATGCTCTACTGGCTACAGCAGGCCCCTTCTCATGCCTGTATGAGCAGGCGAGGGTCCGTGGCCCGCACCACTGGCCAGGGGAAATGAGGATGGAGACCTGCCCGCAAGGGATAGGCCAATCCCATCTAGTCCTTCTCACCCGAAGCTGTCGGTTCAGGAAGGTCCTGTGCTGCTGCTACCCTGTTCTCTGCACCACTCCTTCGCATGTCCCCTCCAAAAGCCTGGCCCGCCCTGAGCGCAGTCAGAGGTGCTCTGGAGCCTCTGGGCTGCGGACGGACAGATGGACGGACAGACGTGCGCATCAGGGGTGCCTGCTCCCAGGGCTCCCGGGACTTGGGAGCAGCTGCCAAGCTCCCTGCCGGGGAGGAAGAGCCTGTGCCAGGCTGAGCTGCTGGCGGTCAGCACATCTGCTCCTCCCTGCCCTGCAGGCCTGGGGCCGGGGCACCCGCAGCGATGACAGGGCCTGCGGCCTCCACCTCCACTCCCCCAGGATCCTTGCTGCTGCAAAGTGGCACTGACTCCAGTTCTGCCCCCTCCTCCCTGGCTTTTCGGCTTCTTGGGAGCCAGTGGCAGGGTCTCCGACAAACTGGGTGAGAGGCCACATCCCTCTGGCTCAAGTAGACTTCCAGCACGTAGTACACAGTCCAGAAGGTGGCAAAACAGCCGACCAGCACCAGGGTCTGGGGGAATTCCACACTGAAGTTAGGGGCAGTTTCCCAAGGCCCACAGCCTTTCCCAGCCCAGAACGCTGAGCTCAGGAAGTCTCTCCCACAAGGGGCTGCCTCTGCTGCCCCAAACCATGCACCTACCTACATAAGAAGTACCAGTACCAGGTGGCAGGGGGGCAACCCTGTCTTCCCACCACCTTGCCCATCCCACCAAGCTCTGCCTGCCGGCCCCGCCTCCAGTGTGAGGGTTAGCTCAAGCACCTTGAGGGTATTAGGGGTGATGGGGTAACCAACTTCCTCAGGAATTCTGAGCCCAGGAGGACAGGGGAGAGAGAAGCCATCGTGCAGGTACTTTCCACTCATGGCATCTTCTAAGAGTCTGTGGAGAAGGAGACAGGCTGCCCAGCTGAACTTGGTCCCATCTGCCCGCCCCGTCCTCCCCCCAGAGCTGAAGCAGGAGGGCGCAGGATGGGTTCCCAGGGAGGTGGAGTGCCTGAGCAGCCCCTTTCCCTCTGTACCTACCTCTGTCTATTTCTTATGTCCACTGGACTCCATGCAGAGCCATACAGGGTCAGCTGCCATTGCCGGAGGGTGCCGGCCGGGAGCACCTCATCTCCTAGGGCAGCAAGCGAGGTGGGCTGTGAACTGGGCCCTTCTGTCGGCCCCACAGATAGCAGAGCTCCTGCCATGTGACAGGGCTTGGCCACAGGAGCTGTCTCATGTCCACTGAGCCCAGGGTTCTTCAGATCTGCCTCTTGGGGTCCCCTCGGGATGGAAGGGGTGGTGAAAGGTGGTATTCCAAAGCAGAGAAGTTTTGCCTCTCTCTCATTTTTTTAGTCCTCACCCAAGGACATTTTCCATCGATTTTTAGAGAGAGTGGAAGGGAGGGGGAGAGACACATAGATTGGTTGCCTCCTGCAAGTGCCCATCGGGTCCAGGGATTAAGCCTGCAACTGGGGTACATGCCCTTGACTGAAATCAAACCCAGGACCCTTTAGTCCGCAGGCCGACACGCTAACCACTGAGCAAAACTGGTTAGGGCTTGCCTTTGAAATCTCAAAATATGAGAGATTTGTGGTTTTGCTTGGAAAAAAAAGAAATCCTTCTACTAAATCAAGGAAGGGCTGAAACCACCAGTCTAGAGAACACCTACCTGGACTGGCAGGGGGGAGGTTGGGCTCAACTTCAGGTCTCCTCCCTGAAGCAGGGACCTCCCACTACCACTGCACACCTAGAGGTGGCCCAGTCTCCCCGGAGTTACCTGCTGTGGGCTGGCAAAGGCCGGCTATGTGTGAAAGGGCTTGAAATGGGGTTTGAACAAATTTCTGTTGCTACCCTGAGGAAAGCAGACCAGCACCTGGGGAACACGAGAGGCAGCAAAGAGGACATGTGACACCAATGCCAGTTCTGGGATGGGGCTTACTTCCTGGTATCCCAGCTGGCTCAGCGGCAGCCCTAGGTATCCACACGGGACCATTCCTGTGCGGACTCTGGGATGCAGAGGGACCAGACGGCGGCCATGAAAGGCAGGGCCCGAGGGAAGGGGCAGGCTCACCTACATCCCTGACCACGAGTCTGTAAGATCCTTGCGCCCTCTCCCCCCAGCAGCGCACAGTGGAGAAGGTCCAGTCCTCGAAGCCGCTGGGGTCCCTGGGGGAAGAACAGAGTGGAAAACCTGGAGGCATGCAGAGACCCACCCTTTTCTCACGGTGGCAGCCCTGGAAGTGCAGCAGCTGTCACCAGCTGTGAGGGAGGGAGAGTACCACTAGGGGTCCCCTGTCCCTGAGCTCATGGGACTCATGTTCATGTGCTGTTCTGGAAGAGGCAGAGGTGGGCAAGCACAGGCGGGGCTGACAGCTGGGGTTAGGGCTGCTTTCTTGGGTGCTCACTAGCTCCAACTGGTTTCCTCATTTGTAACACGAGGTCGCACAGGCGACCCTGCACAGTCCTCGTAAGGACTGGCAAACACGTGTGTGAAGTACTGTGTCAGCACCATAAGCACTCATGTGAAGCCCATAATGACCGGCTGCCAGACACCAAGGTCGCAGAGGATGCGGGTATACGTACGAGTCCATGCTGCGGGGGGCGCCGATGAGAGACATCATGCCGCTAGGGCAAAAGAGCTGCAGCTCCAAGCTGCCACGTCGCGGGTGAGTGATGGAGACCGTCACTGCCACGTGCTCCAAGGTCTGCAGCCCCGACAACTCCAGGTCCATCCTGCTGACTGAGCACCAGCAGGCTGGGCACCAGCCCCATAGACTCTTACACCCACTTTATCCCAACACACACAGAGGCTCATGCTCATGACGCCACACAGGAGCACCACGGCAACTCCGGGGGCCTGTGCACACATCAAGGGGAGGCAGCGGAGGCTTTGAGGCCCTTTATACTTTGGAGGCTGGTTGGGGAGACAACACATACAACACATAGAAGACACAGTACGAGAACCAAACGGAGAACTTCACCAGTTCATGTATCCGACACACAATCCTCCCAGCACTGCCTACAGTTCAGGGCCTGCACCAGATGCTGGGAAAACAAAGGTAAGTCGGACATGGTCTCTGCCCTCCACCAGCCAGTGGAAATGCTAGGGCGTGAGGCACACATAACTAATACCAGAACCCAGATGAGTGGATGGGTTCAGGCACACAGAGAAGGAAATGAATGCAGGTTGCTAGAGGGTATTCTAGAAGGGAAAATGGCATATGCAAAGGCAGAGGTAGAACTGGTTGTTTCATAAAGAATTAAAAAAAAACTACTTAAGAAAATAAACCTCAAGGAAATTATGCAGAAAAATCAAAATCAGAAGGATACATCATGTATGATTTCATCTCTATAACGTTCACATGTAACATAACTAGAGATGGAGATCAGGCACTAGGGGCAGGCCAGAGGGGACGGTGTGGCCAGGTGGCTGACATGAGGGAGTGCTGTGAGGATGGGACTGCTCTGAACTGTGGTTGTGATATATAAGGCAGCACGTGGTAGAACTGCATATGCGCACACGAGTGCATGTCTAACTGGTGAAATCCAGATAAGCTATAAGCTCTCTGGACTGTACCAATGTCATTTTCCTGGTTTTGATAGTGTACTCTAATTATTTAAGACATCAACATATGGAAAAGGGTAACTGGAATTCCCCTGAACATTTCTTTGCAACCTCTTACAATCTAAAACTATTTTAAAATAAAGTTTTTTTTAAAGAACAAGCTACTGAAGTAGAAGACTCATTGGAGAATACTGAGGGAGAGTCTTTCTAAAGCACCTTTCCCCACCAGTGTGTTCTCATAGGCAAGGCGAGCACACCTGTTCACAGATGGACCCGAGGCAGAGGTGGGGCAAGGGACCCAAGATGAGAAGGGCTTACAGAACTTATTCTAAACAAGCAAGCAAGAGCTTTACAGGTTACTGAACAAGAATGGAGGTTTGTGTTTTCAAAAAAGTGTGTAAGGAAGGTGCCTCTTCACAGCGCCAGGCAGGAGTAGTGGGAGTAGGAGGTGACAGGCCAGCTGAAGTCCCTGCCTTATCCTAGGGCTGAGGCGGAGCAGGGAGATCTACAACTGGAGAAGGAAGAGGAGAAAAGAGGCTGAGCCTTCCGGGACACCATTTTCTGTGCTTCCCAACCTGCTGCTGGCCCCTCACTTCCCGGAAGAGCACACCCGTTATCCATTAGGATACCAGTGTGCGTGGGGACTGCCTACTTGGTGCCATACTTCGTGTTTCTTTACCTCCTTGGCTCCACAGACCTCTCCATCCCATTGTCAGCACCCCTTCCATGAGCAGACCAGCCTTATCATTACCTGGGACCCCCTCATTCTAATGCTTTGGTAACTTTCACTGTGGCTTTTACTAAATAAGCAACACAAATTAATTGAAGACAAATTAGAATAGTAGAGCAAAAATGAAAAAGAAAAAAAAAGCTCCCACAACTCTTTATAACATGTTGGCAAACCTCTATCTAGATTTCTGTATGTGTGAATTTCCTTCAGTTCCATCTGTAAACACTTCAAAGCCAATGTCCCACCTCCTCGGAAAGCAGCGTCTGCCCTTCCACCTTCGCATTCCCTCCTTGACCCCTTCATTGTCTTGCTCTTCAAGAAATCCATCCAGCTCGTTGCTCCTAACCAGCGGGATCCCACAGCTCCTCTCCAACACTCTGTACACTCTCAAGCTCCCTTTGCTTTCTTTGCCACTCACAGTAGCTTTCTGGCAGAAATCCAAACTGGATCAGCCCAATTACCCATTTTCCTGGCTAGAGTTTGCTTATGTCTTTTCTACTACAAATGAAAAACAAAAACCAATACACCTTTCTCAACTCTTCACTTCCTTCCATCTACTGTTAAGAGCTTGGACTCTGGCCTGGCTGGTGTGGCTCAGTGGTTGAGCATTGACCTACGCACCAGGAAGTCAATGGTTGATTCCCAGTCAGGGCACATGCCCGGGTTGTGGCTCGATCCCCTGCAGGGGGTGTGCAGGAGGCAGCCAATTGATGTTGATGTTTCTCTCTTGGTGTTTCTATCTCTCCCTCTCCCTCTCTAAAAATTAATAAATACATATTATTTTTAAAAGGAAGAAAAAAATTTTGGACTCGAGCCATCCAGCCTGAGTTTAAATCTCCGCTTTGCCATTTACTAACTGTGAGAATTGGATTAGTTTCCTTACCTGTAAAATGGGGGTAGTAACACTACCTACTTCATAGAGTTGATAAATTAGTTAATATACATAAAGTAATTAGAATAGTACCCAGTAAATGTTAAGATTATAGAAATATCAGATATTATTCATTTTCTTTCCTATTAAAACTTCTTTAAAAGGATGTCTATATTCACTATCTCTACTTCTTACCCTACCATTCATCCTTACCATTTTTTTTTTTTTTTTTATTAAGAGTGTACATGGCCCTAACCGGTTTGGCCTGCGGACTGAAGGGTCCCAGGTTTGATACCAGTCAAGGGCATGTACCTTGGTTGCGGGCACATCCCCAGTAGGGGGTGTGCAGGAGGCAGCTGATGGATGTTTCTTTCTCATCGATGTTTCTAACTTTCTATCCTCCCTTTCTGTCTGTAAAAAATCAATATATTAAAAAAAAAAAGTGTACATGGTTTTAAAAGTAAACTGATTCTTTGAGAAATCTGAATATATTTGAATGTACCCACTATGGTCTGGCCTCCACTGTTTCTTTTTCCTTTTTTAAAAAATATATTTTATTGATTATTTTTACAGAGAGGAAGGGATAGGGATAGAGTTAGAAACATCGATGAGAGAGAAACATCGATCAGCTGCCTCCTGCACACTCCCTACTGGGTATGTGCCCGCAAACCAGGTACATGCCCTTGACCGGAATCAAACCTGGGACCCTTGAGTCCTCAGGCTGATACTCTATCCACTGAGCCAAACCGGTTAGGGCTCTTTTTCCTTTTTTAAAAAAACTTCATTTTAAAAAAAATATATTTTTTATTGATTTCAGAGAGGAAGGGAGATGAAGAGAGAGAAGCATCAATAATGAGAGAGAATCTTAGTTCAGCTGCCTCCTGCACACCCCACACTGGGGATTAAGCATGCTACCTGGGCATGTGCCCAGACTGGGAATTGAACTGTAACCTCCTGGTTCACAGCTCGACGCTCAACCACTGAGCCACACCAGCTGGGCTCTTTTTCCTTTTTTAAAATCCTCAACTGAAGATATTTTTCCATTGCTTTCTAGAGAATGGGAGGAAGGTGGGGGAGAGACATAGAGAAACATTGTGAGAGACACATTGATTGGATGCCTCTCCTATGTGCCCTGACCTGGGCTGGGAATCGAGTCTGCAACCGAGGTTCATGTCCTTGACTGGGAATCAAACTCGAGACCCTTCAGTCTGCAGACCGACTGAGCAAACAAACCAGAGAGGGCAACAGTTTCTAATGATAAATCAGCAGCTGGTTTATTGGGCTTCCCTTGTAAGGAGTCATTTTCCTCTTGCTGCTTTCAAGATTTTCTCCTTGTCTTGGGCTTCCAGCATTTTTACAATGATGTATGTATGGATCTCTATATTTATCCTACTTGGAATTCAGTTCTTTCAGATCCCTGGATGTGTAGGTGGTGTTTTTTGGTAAACTTGGAGAGTTTTCAGTCATTGCTTTTTTGACTCTCTTTCTGCTCCTCTGTCCTTTCTGTCTGGTACTCCCATTACACATATATGGGTTCACTTAATGGTGTCCACCATTTCTCTAAGACTCTTCATCTTCTTTATTCTTTTTTCTGTTTTTCAGTTTGCATACCTACCAATCTATCTTCCCTGCTGTCGAATCCCTCTAGTGAATGTTTTAGTCATACTTTTCAACTTCAGAATTTCTATTTAGTTTGTTTTTAATAATTTCTATGTTTTAATTGATATTTTCTATTTGATGCAACATTATCATCAAATCTTTCCTTTTTTCTTTTGTTAATCCTCACCTGAGGATATTTTTCCCCTTAATTTTTAGAGAGAGTGAAAGGGAGGGGGGAAGAGAGGGAAGAGACAGAGAGAGAGAGAGAGAGGAGAGAGAGAAACATCAATGTGAGAGAGACATATCAATTGGTTGCCTCCTACACATGTCCTGACCAGGGCTGGGGATTGAACCTGCAACCTAGGTATGTGCCCTTAATCAGGAATCAAACCCACAGCCCTGCCCTAACCGGTTTGGCTCAGTGGATAGAGCATCGGCCTGCCGACTAAAGGGTTGCAAGTTTGATTCCGGTCAAGGGCATGTACCTTGGTTGTGGGCACATCCCCAGTGAGGGGTGTGTAGGAGGCAGCTGATGGATATTTCTCTCTCATCGATGTTTCTAACTCTCTATCCCTCTCCCTTCCTCTCTGTAAAAAATCAATAAAATATATATTTTAACAAACCCACAGTCCTTTGGTCCAATGGCCAATACTCTAACCACTGGGCAAAGCCGGCCAGGGCTCAAATCTTTCTTTATTTACTTAATCATGACTTCTCTTATCTCTCTATTACATGTTTATAATGGCTACTTTAAAGTCTTTTTCTAATAAATGCAAGATCCAGCCATTCTCACAGGCAGTGTTGTAAACCAAGAGTCCTACAATCCAGCAGTTATCCCTCAAAGACAAAAGCAAAATAGATACTTCTGGATAAACAAGGTCTGAGAGAACTTGTTGCCAGCAGACCCACCTTATAAGAAATACTAAATGAAGTTCTTTAAGCTGAAAGGAAATGTCCCAGTTGGCAATTCAAATCCAAAGAAAAAAAGAAAGCACCAGTAAATGTAATTGTGTCTTTATAGAAGACAGTTTAAGTGAATAGCATCTCCTTCTCTTAACTGATTTAAAAAGCAATTACAGCACGGCTGGTGTGGCTCTCAGGTTGAGCGTCAACCTATGAACCAGGAGGTCACAGTTCAATTCCCAGTCAGTCTTGGGCTTGATCCCCAGTAGGGGGTGTGCAGGAGGCAGCTGATCAATGATTCTCTCTCATCATTGATGTTTCTATATCTTTCTCCCTCTCCCCTCCTCTCTGAAATCAACAAAAATATATTAAATGAAAAGAATTACATACAATTTGTATACAATGTACATAGGAATGTGCTATACTTGCAATAACAGCACAAGAAAGGTGAGTGGGAGCAAGGCTGTATTGGGCTAAGAAAACGGTTACATATGGTAAAGTAGTCACCACGGTATATTACTGTGTTTGTAACCACAGCTGTAATATTTATTTATTTACTTATTTCTTTTTTCATGTATAGGGCATAATGTCACAGAAGGCCATAGTATTCTGCCACCCGTGAGGAGTAAGCCCAAATTGCTGTTGAATGTGTTATACACAGAGGAGCCATTCTTTAGGCACTCTGCTCTCTCCACACCCAAGTACAGATGTAATATTTGTAACACACCAAAGAAGTGGGTAAAGAAAACAGAGCTACATGGGAGTAACATTTCTGTATCTCTGGAATTAAGCTGGCACAAACCTGAAGCAGATTCTGCTTTCCCATGTTTATATAAAACCTAGAGTAGCCACGGCAGGGGCGAGACTGGGTCTGGAGTGCTTATGATGTGAAAGAGCAGTTCCCTACCCGCTCCTTGCCACCTTTGTCCTCCACTCCCCAGGAGCAAATACCTTTTATTGCTTTTAGCTGTTTTCTTCTGGGATCTACCTTCATGTTTCTAAGTAATAAGCATGTATGGCTATTTCATGGTTCATCAATAAAGGCATTGATTGTTGACTTTCAATTACAGCAGATAAGGACTTAACTTCAAGCCCATGTCTTCTCCCTACCTTGCCCGATCCTCTGCCTTCTCAAAGTAATCACATCACAGCTTTTGGTTAGATCAGTGGTCGGCAAACCGCTCGGTTTGCCGCTCTGCTGACTAATGAGTTTGCCGACCACTGGGATAGGGGCTTAATCACAAGGAACAACAACAGCCTATAATTATTGGAATTGAGAGTCTAGGTCAGTGGTCGGCAAACTCATTAGTCAACAGTGGCAAACTGCAGCTCACGAGCCAGTTTGCCGACCACTGGGTTAGATCAATCTTTTGTTTAACATACAATGACTTTACAAATATATGGAATTGAGTCAAGTACGTACAACGATGATATGTCATTTCCTGACTAATTTACTGTTTTCCCCTCTAGAGTGAATAACTGACCCGTTTTTTTGTGAACTTAAATTCACGTCCCTTCCTTCTTGCCAAACTTTACAAAAGAACCATTTAACTCCTCTGGATACTATTCTTCAAATGAACAAACAAGTCAGAGGCTCCTCAGTACCATTTTCCCACTGGAGGTCTCTCTGGAGCCTTCTGCCCCGTTTCCACCTGCTGCATGGCTGTTGGGCTGGGACCTTCCTCTGCCTCCCATTCGGCTTCGCTTCCTCTCTGCACCCTCTCCGTCTCCCTCTACCCTGTCCCTCCCTTGTTTGGTTTCCTTCCTATCTAACCTTTTCTTCTCTTGGTTCCTCTTCACTGCCGAGGAGCACATCTCCCAGCGCTTTCAGACTAACAGAGCACGAGAGACTTACATGTCTGAAAACATCCTTCCTTATCCTGCCTTCCCATATGGTTATTAGTTAGGCTGGGTTTATCGACCGTAAAAATTTTCCTCAAAACTTGGGAGGTATTTGGAGCACTTTTTCAAATAGCCAATGATTCCTATTATCTTTAAAAGCCAGTCGGAAGCTCTAACCATGGGTGGAGCTTTCCACTCAGTAGGCTTCCTTAAAGTGAACTGGACTGGAACAGGACTGTTTCATGGAGGGGCCCACATGTCAGTATCTGTGTGTCTTTTGATAAGGGATCATTCCATTTTTCTTTTTTGTGTGTGTGCATTAATCCTCACCCGAGGATATTTTTCCATTGATTCTTAGGAAGAGTGGAAGAGAGAGGGAAAAACAGAGAGAAACATCCATCTGAGAGAAATACATCAATTGGTTGCCTCCTACACGTGCCCTGACCAGGGAGGAACTTGCAACCAAGGTACATGCCCTTGACCGGAATCAAACCAGGGACTCTGGTCCACAGGCTGATACTCGATCCACTGAGTTAAACCGGCTAGGGAGATCATTCCATTTTTCCAGAGAGGAAGTTTCCAGTCTCCTGGCTGCCAGTGCTCTCAGATCTGAGCAGCTGCTGGCTGGGAAGGGTTTGCCTCTCTCTGTGTAAGTACCGCTAGCTAACCAATTTCATCCCTGGGGCTCCTCTCCCTCTGTGTACTTCCTGGGTTTCACCATACCTGGGTCCCTGGCTGTGGAGAATGAACTTCCCAACTCCTGCCTAGATAATAAGGAAGGGGCTAAGGATGGGAGTAGGTCCTTGGGAGTCGTCTTCTTAACTGATCCCTGTTTTTAGTCTCATACCTCATCTCTGTCCTCTGCAGTGCACGGGGCCTCCAAGTCCTTCCTGTGCCTCTGGTGTTCTGTGGTGTGAAGGGCTTGTTTCTTAGCATCGCCCTTGCAGGTATTTTGCTATGTGATTTTCTTAGCCCTGCTCACTTCTCCATTCACTTCCATCTTCCAAAAATGTGATGAAATATCTCATTGGCTGTGGTCTCCTCTCTCATTCTCTGTGTCCTTGTGTTTATGCCATTTTTATTCCTTTATTCTTATTTTGGTGAGGTTTTGGGAGAAAGCAGAGATAAAAGCATGTGTTCAATTTGCCATCTTTAATCAGAAATCTCCTGTCCCATTAATTATTCCACCAGTTGCGGTCTAGCTAACTGCCCTTCTGAGTGTACTCAAACAGCACGTGCTCGTGGCCTCGCTGATGAGTCAGGGACACCTTCTGCCCTGTCCACGCCCCCTCTCAGCACCACTGTCTTCGGTGCCTGTAACACTACCCTCCTGACCTTTCTCCCACTCCCAGGCGATCTCTCATCAGTTGTCTTCT
Source organism: Corynorhinus townsendii (assembly GCA_026230045.1). Taxonomy (NCBI): domain Eukaryota; kingdom Metazoa; phylum Chordata; class Mammalia; order Chiroptera; family Vespertilionidae; genus Corynorhinus; species Corynorhinus townsendii. Next base: position 83,023,824 of record JAPDVU010000008.1, read on the forward strand.
TCAGAGGCTCCTGGGTCTTTTTTTATCCTTCATCTATCCGCCAACCTGGAAATCTCACTCTTCCCAGACTTTTTTCTTCCCTTTTTATGCTGGTGACTCTCAAATCATCACCTCCAGTCTAGACCTCCACACTTATTTATTCACTTGTTTCTTGGATATAACCTTTAGACGACACAGAGGAGCCTAAAACATAGCGGAGCCAAACGTCCCTTCTGGTGCTTTCCACTCCACCATCCTTGCTGGGATCTGTTCTTCCTCCTGCATCCTTAATATCGTGTCCTGGCATCACCATCTAACCAGTTGCCCAAGCTAAAAACTTGGAAATCATTTGATTTATATATTGAAAAATATATAAAATATTTATAGAAATATATACGTTGACATATAAGTTTTCATTATAGGAAACTTCAAACATATATAAAAGTAGAACGGATGATCTCAATACCCAAGCTTATTACGACTATCTGGCTAATCTTATTTATCAGTGAGCCCCACTGCTTCCCCTTCCCAGATTCTTTTAATGGACTCCGTAAGCTTCATATCATGTCATCAGTAAGGAGTTAATAGCATCTCTAAAAGCTAAGGTCTTCAGGGTTTCTTTGACTGCTCTTCTCCCTTACTGCTAACATTGACTGGTGACAATTTATCTCAAAGGCTCCCCTCAGACTTCAAGACACACTGGCCACTGGCCTCCTGCCTGCACTTTCAGATCTTCCTTTTCCCTCCCTCTCCACTCTGCAGCCAGACCACAGGACCTGCAGTTCCCCGGAGATCCCATCGGCGCTGCACGTTTTAACCCTAATGCCCGCTGTCCCTTCACCTCTTCTTCCAGCTAGCTTGTATCCTGACACTTGTCATCTTGACTGTGGTGCCTCTGACACCCCCACCGCATGGATTGTCTTCCCTCCCAGGCTGGGAGCTCTCTGAGGCAGGAATCATGTCTTACCTCTGAATCACAGAAATGTCATACAGTGCCTGGGATGAGTTAGATCGCACTTATTTGTAGAGTGAATGAACCAATTAAGGACATTTCAGGGAAATAAATGCAAGGTTAAATTGCAGGAGAGGACAGGTGAAGACCTGAGGAGAGGCAAAGGACACAGAGGGATTGAAAACTCCAGAGTCTAAAGTTTGGGAGGCTCAGGAACAGTAATGGCAAGGACAACAATGGGAGAAACTTGAAAAGCAGACTGGCTTTCCAGAGGTGATAAGGAAACTAGCAATTTCGTTTGTGTTCATGTCATGTATTGGTGGACTAGCCGACAGCAGTGACCCAGGAATGGAAAAATGAAGGAAACAGCCATAGCATAGCTGGAGGAGAGCTTGAGTGCACAGAGGGCTGTCAATGGTAAATGACAGCATCATGGAATGAAAGGGAAAGGGACCCAAAGAGCCCTGTGAGCGCTTGTCTGTGAGCATGTGCACACAGTGGCATTTCTTTTTTTTAATATATATGTTTTTACTGATTTCAGAGAGGAAGGGAGGGAGAGATAGAAACATCAATGAGAAAGAATAATTGGTCAGCTGCCTCCTGCATGCCCCACACTGGAAATCAAGCCTGCAACCCGGGCATGTGCCCTGACTGGGAATTGAACTGTGACCTCCTGGTTCATAGGTCGATGCTCAACCACTGACCCATACGGGCCAGGCCACATTGGCATTTCTTATTGGTCCATATAGGGACTGGGTGGTTCTTACTGGTCTAGGGACTGGGTGGTTCTTATTGGTCTAAGAATTGGGTGGTTCTTATTGGTCTATACAGGCACTGGGTGGTTATTGGTCTATACAGGGACTGGGTGGCCATGTGAGAACACTAGAATTAAATGAGTTAATACTTTAAATGAGTTAATACTTAGAACAGTGCTTGGCACATAAAAAGCACTCAAGTCTTAGTGGATCATCATATTATTATTTGGCCTTTGGTAAGTAAGAGTCTTTTTCAACTCTTACCCTCTGACCAGAAGACCCAAGGGCTTTCTTTGCCCCGGATCTCGGGGAAACTGTGAAGATGCCTATCCTCCCTGGTAAGAGATCCGAAGAGATTTGCTCTAGGACTCCTGTGCAAGTGGTGGCAGCTGAAGTCCCCCACTGCCCTGTTGCGAAGAAATGCCGAGGAGGACCAGGAACCTGGGGTGAGCCCAGAAGCACTTGTGGCTGGGAGTGGGATGAGCAAACAAGAAAACAAGTGCCCCAGGCAGATCTCCGAGAAGAGGCCATGGAGCAAGGAGGTCATAGACGCTGGGGGCGCAGAGAGGCTGCCACAAGGGGCTCATTAATAAGGTCACAGCAACAGGTCGAAGGATGAGCTCTGAGCCAGCCCTGGGGTCTGACCAGGAGAATATCAAGTAATGAAGTAAAGTGAGTGATGAAGTGAAGCGTCAGTGGTCAAGAGAGGGGGTGACACAAGCAGCAATGGCTTTAGATGATTCCTTTGAAAAGGTGATAGGCTGAAGGGTGGCGGGGACTTTAATGTGTTTCCTGACAGGTGAGCAAGGATGTATGAAGGCAGGAGGAGGAATCCGTGGCGAGGGTGGTTGGCTGGAGAGGGAGGAGATGGAGAAGGGAAGGAACAGGATTCCTGCCTAGGCAGTGGGCTAACCACACACTCAGGCTGCCAATAAGGATCAAAGGTAAGTGCAAGTGGTGTTCAGGAACCTTCTATAAATACACAAACTCTCTTGTATTGTAGACAACCCCCCTGAACCCCACTCTCTCCACCTTTCTGGTGGAGAATTCAGAGGAATCTGATCTAAAGGAACCCAGGGCCCCCAGACCTTCCCTGTGTCCTCCTGCCAATGGGAAGAAATAAAAACCTGTCTTGCTCTAAAGCTGCACTGCCCAATATGGTAGCCACTAGCCATATGGCTATTTGAATTTAATTATAATAAAGTTGTTCTTCAGTCCCACTAGCCACATTTCAAGTGTTTAATAGCCTCCTGGGGCCAGTGGCCATGGCACTCAGCACAGAGAACATGCCATCACTGCTCCAGAGTCTTCGAGGCGTTTCCCCTCCCTTTTATCTTGTCCTGTTCAGCTCCCTGTGCACCAGAAGAGTCCCTCTCCAGCCCTCGCACGGAATCACTGGAGCTTGGTGGAAAGACCTCAGTGGGGCTCTAGGGGAGAGCCTTCCTGATGGTCTAGGGCTAACTTGCTCAACCGGACATACTTCCTTCCGCCTCCAAGGACACAGATGTGTGCCTTCTGTTGTCTCCTCAGGGCTACTCGATCCCCACATAGGGGGCGACACCCCGCAGAGCTCAGACACTAGCCGAGTCCAGCTGGTGCCCTCCGCGCAGACGACAGGCTCCACCAGCCCAATTTCCAGGGTCTGCACACTCCGGCTTCGTCATCTCTCCACTACCCCACCTCCAGTCTCCTCTGCCCAGGACAACCTGGTCTTTCTCGTGCTCCCTAACAACAGACAAGCAGTAGCCAGGTGCCTCTATACTCCTCTGAGGGAGCTTGTCAGACATGCTGGGCCACGGCCCTGGGTAGTGGGACCAGAGGATGACAAAGCTGGAAAGGACCCTGACCCTCCTCTAAGTCAACCCCTCACCTGACAGATGTGACTGTGGGTTACTGTGTTACCTAAGTGACAGGGAGCAGTCCGGGGGCAGGAGTTAAAGGGCACAACATCTCCAAGACACACAAATGTCCAAGACAAAGCCTGGGTTCCCATGAACTGCATTCCTGGGACTGCTCCCGAACTGCCCACCCTGGCCGATGCTTCGTGCCCGTTCCAAGGTCCCTTTTAGGAAACATGCAGAGAACGGCACTCATGGACTTTCTTCCACTTAGAGGGAACCAGGCACCCACTGACATGGTCAGGGAGACTAGACACCTTCCCCTGTGGGACGCTGTCTGACCCTCCTTTCTGAGCTCCCTCGGCTGCTCATCCTCTCGTAGTTGCTCTGGGTGGATCACTTCCTGCGAGTTCAGGGTTCGAGTTTGGGCACAGCACATGACATGCTTCAATCTTCACAGAAAATAGCCAATAACTGTCAAATTCCTCAAGGGACAGGAAGTCCCTGAGGAGCTGGAGCTGGGGATGTCACGTGGGAACTCTGGGAAAGTGCAGACACTCTCCTGGGAGGTGCCCAATCTCTGTGCTCAACACCAACCACTGACTTATAGCCCTGGGGATGGTGAGACGGAGGTGGGTCAAAGGGCAACCACAGCCTGGGGAGACCCTGTTCTCTGTCACCCCCAGTAGACCCCTGCGACTCTCTCTGTATTAGACAAGGCCACTGGGATGACGAGAACTGTCTGGCAAGTTCTCAGCTTGGAATGCAAGGGAACATCTTTCAACTCGTGCCTCATCTCCAGGCCCAACGCCACTCCCCACAGCCTTTCTCATCAGCGGCTCAGCAGCTCCTTTCCTCTCCCAGCGACTGGGAGGAAGGCCTTGCTGGGCCACAGGCAGCCACTCAGAAGCAGCAACATGCCCTAAAATGGCCATGGACACGCCACAGGTTTGGCTGAAGCTCAGCTCCTAAAGGAAGGGGTAGAGCCCAGGGAGGGTGAGTTCCCCCTCGCCCCGTCCCAAGATAAACCCCCTTTCTGTGGACTACTTACCGTTCCACAGTACCTCCAGGGAGTGGGGGGACAGTGGGATAGCCTTGTTCTCTTTTAACACAGGGCTGACGTAGGAAGCTAAGTAAGGGACAGATGTCCAGATCTGTTAAAGGAAAAGGGGAGATGGTGGATGAACAAACAAGACTGGACTCCTTTTCTCTCTCATCCACTGATCTTCAGGGCCCAGCTCTATTTTTCCTGTCCTCATCACCTTCTTCCATTCCTGAGGCTCCTGCGACAGCAGGGAGTGCTCCCTATGGCACCGAATCCAAAACCAGAGGAAAGAGGTGTTTAGGTGGAAGATGAGAACCAGAGCATTGTGTCCCAAGGGGTACCAGGTCCCAGCACTCCCTAAAAATGCTCTGGAATCTTCAATGAACATGCTGAGCCTGCTTCCTCATTTCTAAAATGGGTGTCAGCTGGGATGAGGGTACATAAATGAATGAACATTTACTCAGCACTTACAAAGTGCCAGACAATGGTGTCCAGGGTGGCGAACATCCAGCCTGTGGGCCGTATAAGGCCCATGATATCATTTGGTTGGGCCCTGCCAAGGCATTAGGGGTGAGGTAATTAAATATTTGATCAAATATAGTAGGCTAATTTTTAAAATATATATATTTATTTCAGAGAGGAAGGGAGAGATAGAAACATCAATGATGAGAGAGAATCATTGATCAGCTGTCTCCTGCACGCCTCCCACCGGGTATCAAGCCCACAACCTGGGCATGTGCTCTTGATCAGAATGGAACCTGGGACCCTTCAGTCCGCAGGCCAACGCTCTATCCACTGAGCCAAAGCGGCTAGGGCAGCAGGCTAATTTTAAGTTGATAATTTTGTATGGCACATGAGTGATATTATAAATATCCACATGGCCCTTGGCAGAAAAAAGGTTCTCCACACCTGGTTAGGAAGTCAGCCACTCCCTTGGTCATTCCATGTGGCTCCCTGCCCTGCCGACACCTGTTTACCTTGGCTGCGTTAACCAGTCTCCAAGCCTTGAGCAGGCCGAATCCGTGCTGGTGGCTATGGCTGAAGCCTGCCTCATTGGTGATCCAGTCTGCACGGCGATCCTCATACTGAGGACAGAGGTCCCGATTAGTCTCCTGGATTTCCAGTGATCTCAACAACCCATCTCCAGCCTCCTTGTTCACCCTGCTGTTGCTCAATCCAGACTCTCCCACTAAAGACACTGGTTATGGATTCCCCCAGGAAAGCTGCCCCATGATGTCACCACCCCAAAGGCCTGCTTCCAGAGAGGGAGCCAGGAGTCAGGTTCCAGTGAGGAAGCCCGGCCAGAGCTCTCCCCTGCAGGTAAAATGGCATCATCAGAAATAGGTACCAATGAGTTGAGGTCTCTGGTGACGGACTCCCCACCCCTGTTCTATACCCATGCGACTCCGAAAGGCACTTGGCACCTAACACCTGGAAGTCCTCGAGCCAGAACTCGTGGGTCGGCTGGGCCAGTTCACGTGTTTGCCTGGTGGCATCTCACCTGGGTGGCTGTGAAGACAATGATGTGCTGGACATCACGCCAGGTAAGGCAGGGCCGCACCTGCAGCATGAGGGCTATCATGCCGGCTGCCAGGGGGGCTGCGGCTGAGGTGCCTGTGTGGCCCTCAGTGCAGCCTGTGCCCTTCTGAAGGTCCCAGTCAGTGGTCACCTGGGCAGTGGGACAGGAGGGCACTGGGTTAGACTGCGTTCACGGCACTATGGAGGGCAGGTACAGACTGGCCCATCCTTCGGGAGAGCTGAGTCTTTGACCAGCGGGAGGCTGCTAGCAGGTCAAGACGAAGGAGATCCTCAGCTCTGGGCCTCACAAGGAATCTCAGGAGATCCGAGAAGGGCAAATGCAATTGAAGAGGTACTTAGGGTGGCTGGTTGTAAGGGAAGGAAGGGGAGGCATGTGAGGCCTATGTGCTGGGGACAGTGTGCTGACACCTGCTGCTCCAATGATCCAACCCCAAATTTCCCATTCCAGCCCCCACTCCCAAGACTCCAGATCCCACAGCCATGAGAGACAGAGGAAGTGGGCAGGAACTCCCGGGCCCGGCTGGAGCTGGGACAACAGTGACGGCACCATTCAAGGAAATCCAACTTGGCGGCTTGGCGATAAGGAGCTGCAGTGACATCAGTGCAAACAAAGCACGTGTGTTCCCAGGGAGAGGTCGTCCCTGCCCACCCACAGGCTCGGGATGGGCCCAGTGTCTACACTGCCTGCCTGGCTGGTGGAAACTGACAGGACAAGCTGCCTCACTGCTCTGGGCCTGTGCCTCAGGACAGCTTTTAGGAGTCCCCCTTTTCTCCCTTTGGTGAGAGGGCGTGGGGAGGGGAGAGTTGCCTGTGGGGGGAGAGATGGCATCTGTCTGGCCTCAAGCTCTTTCTCTGCTATAACGGACCCTGGAACCACACAGGGGTGAACTGAGGAGACCCTGAGAATCTCCGAGATGCGGCACAATGGGTTTAGCACAAGACCAGAGAATTTTCTTCTTCCAACCCTCTCTTCTGGGCTAGATACCAGGGTCCTAGCTTCTGCCAAGAGCTGCCCTTTCTCCACTGTACCCACTGCTTCTCTCCCAGCTATTAGAGCAGCTGCCAGGAGGTATAATTTTCACCCAGACATGGCGCACTCCCAGAAGGAAAGGAAGAAACTCCCAAGTTGTCCTCAATGAGTGGGAGGCCTGCTTTGTGCCAGGGCGCAGACGGATTGTTTCCTGTTAAGGAAACAGCCTCACAGTCTAGTATGTGGCTAAGGTCTGGTGACAGGAGCCCCAGGCAGCCAGAGGGAAGTCCAGGGAAGTGCCCTGGGCAGCCCAGTGGTGGTGGCATGTGCCTCCACACCCTGCCCTCAAGGAAGACAGCTTCGCCAAGCTGCTCACTGACCAGAAACTGGCAAAGGGAGCCTTCTAAGACAAAGACATCCCAAAGATGGAAACTCGGCGAAACACACTCTCTCTTCACTTCTGGACAAGTTACAGTTCTGATGGAAGGTGGAGGTGGGATAAGAAGTGGAGCTGAGTTAGGAGGACCCAAGTCACACCCCTCAGAACAGAACAGACTGATGATGATGCCTGGGAGCTCTACTGGTTCCTGGGGGTGAGGTGGTGGTGGGGGGGGGGAGTGGGATAAGTGGTTCTGGAGAGTCCTGCCAGGGCACCAAGAGCACAGTATGTTCCTGCTCTTATTCCGAGCCCAGTCTGGCCTGGTGGGGGGATGCCGTGCACCCAGACCCCCGCCTGCTGAGCAAAGTCTTTCTTCTTTCTTTAGTCCACTCCCTCTTCTCTTCTCCCCAGGGCACGAAGGGGGGGGGGTCAACTGACCCAGAGCCTTGGAACATTGTGTTAACCAGAATCACTTACTGGCAAAACAAAACTTCAGTTTTGGAAAGGGAAGCTGGCCCAGCAGGAGACCTCCCACCGGCCAGGGAAATCTGATACCCTGGCTGTAGTCCAGCTCAGGCCAGGCAGGCCCTTCCCCTTTATTCCTCTATTCCCTCCTGGGCAGCAAGGCCGCAGGGAGCTCTGGGAGGATGGCCAGAGACTTGGCATGAAGACCTGGGATGAAGCTGGACCAGCCAGGCACAGGCACTAGGCCCTGAACCCTGTAAAGGCTCCCAGAGTTCAAGGCTCCACTCTCTCGCTTGCTCCAAGCTCACGGTTGCTATGGCCCCAGTTCCAGGCCCCAGGGAAGAGCTCTCTCTTGGGCTGAGAGACAGTCCCGACTCCTTAACCTGCCCGTCCCAGAAACACAATCACTGCTTGCTCCTGAGAACAAAGGTGCCCAGGAGTGAGCAAACACCAGAACACACAAGGTTTACATAAGGGCTGGAAAACAATGGGACGTTTTTTAAGCGCACAAAAAGTAGCCAAAGCCCAAATTCTACCAAAGAAAGGCACTTCAAAGAAGTTCTGTCATCAATGTGACACTTAGCAGTCCTCTAACAGTACACAAAATTAACTTGTAAGTTAAAATTTTAGAGATAAAAACATTTTCCCAGATTATTCCGAGCCTCAGCTCTGCCCTCCAGCGGTGGCCCCCAGTCGCAGGTCTGCGAGGGAAGATGCCGCTGAGCACAGGATGGGGGCGCAGGGTTATGGGCCGGGGCCAGGAGTGCAGGTGGGGGCACTTACAATGCTCCTGAGCATCTTGTCCCCACCGCTGAAGGTGACCGCCAGCATGGACGCACACTCCTCTGCGTAGAACGGCATCCGTCCGTCCTCATCCACAGCACCTGGGGGCAGGGAAGGGATGGGAGCTGAGATGAAAGGCAGTAACAGCATAGTTACCTTTGAGTTACCAGCTAGAGGTGGTCCTGAGTTTGAAAAATGATTCAGTGGCCCAAGGGCCTCAAGTGCCACACTCCTCACTTGAACAGGCCCCGTCAAGTGGCAGAGGGTGTTCTGTGCCCTAAATATCATTCTCCCAGTAGGCTCGCTCAGGACACCACCGGGGGCATCCCACCTCTGCAACCATCATGCACTCACACACTCATTTTCCTTAGCCTTCACTGTCAACGGTGAGTCACACACCCGTGAGGGGTTTGGGCCATGAGGAAAAGGATCAGTCTGATCTCAAGAAGTCTAAAGTCAGGCATAAGCTGGGTAAGAACAGAAGTACCACTGGGCAATGCTGTGGTGGGAGCACAGGATGAGGGGCAGGAGGCAGGTGGGCCATGGAAAGACAGCAGAAGAGAAGTTTAACCAGCCGTGGTGGGTGCAGGCGGCAAATTACCTCCACATGCTGGGCTGAAAACCTTGTCAGGCATGGCAACTTCCAAAGAAGCCGCGAGAGCAGGCTGAGACCCTCACACTCTCTGACCCTCAGGGAAGGTACTGCTCACACTCAGACACAAAGAGGATGGGGCTCCCCAAAATACATTCTCCTTTCCGGTGAGACGTACACTCACATACACAGACGCGCGAGCGCGCGAGCGCGAGCAAGCCAAGTCCCCTCATTACAGAGTGACACACTCATCAGGATACAGTCCCCTAACCACTGAGTGACCCACAGACCAGGATACAGTCCCCTCACACCCAGTGACTCACACACCAGGATACAGTCCCCTCACCACCGAGTGACACACACACCAGGATACAGTCCCCTCACCACCGAGTGACCCACACACCAGGATACAGTCCCCTCACACCCAGTGACTCACACACCAGGATACAGTCCCTCACCACCGAGTGACACACACACCAGGATACAGTCCCCTCACCACCGAGTGACCCACACACCAGGATACAGTCCCCTCACACCCAGTGACTCACACACTGGATACAGTCCCTCACCACCGAGTGACTCACACACCAGGATACAGTCCCTCACCACCGAGTGACACACACACCAGGATACAGTCCCTCACCACAAGCACACGCACCAGGATACAGTCCCCTCACCACCGAGTGACACACACACCAGGATACAGTCCCCTCACACCCAGTGACTCACACACCAGGATACAGTCCCTCACCACCGAGTGACACACACACCAGGATACAGCCCCCTCACCACCGAGTGACACACACACCAGGATACAGTCCCCTCACCACCGAGTGACACACACACCAGGATACAGTCCCCTTACACCCAGTGACTCACACACCAGGATACAGTCCCTCACCACCGAGTGACTCACACACCAGGATATAGTCCCCTCACACCCAGTGACTCACACACCAGGATACAGTCCCCTCACACCCAGTGACTCACACACCAGGATACAATCTCTCACCACCGAGTGACACACACACCAGGATACAGTCCCCTCACACCCAGTGACTCACACACCAGGATACAGTCCCTCACCACCGAGTGACTCACACACCAGGATACAGTCCCCTCACCACCGAGTGACACACACACCAGGATACAGTCCCTCACCACAAGCACACGCACCAGGATACAGTCCCCTCACCACAGAGTGACACACACACCAGGATACAGTCCCCTCACACCCAGTGACTCACACACCAGGATACAGTCCCTCACCACCGAGTGACACACACACCAGGATACAGTCCCCTCACACCCAGTGACTCACACACTGGATACAGTCCCTCACCACCGAGTGACACACACACCAGGATACAGTCCCCTCACTACCGAGTGACACACACACCAGGATACAGTCCCCTCACACCCAGTGACTCACACACCAGGATACAGTCCCTCACCACCGAGTGACACACACCAGGATACAGTCCCTCACCACAGTGACACACACCCCAGGATACAGTCCCCTCACCACAGAGTGACACACACACCAGGATACAGTCCCCTCACCACCGAGTGACACACACCAGAATACAGTCCCCTCACCACCGAGTGACACACACCAGGATACAGTCCCCTCACCACCGAGTGACAAACACACAGGATACAATCTCTCACCACAGAGTGACACACACACCAGGATACAGTCCCTCACCACTGAGTGACACACACACCAGGATACAGTCCCTCACCACCGAGTGACACACACACCAGGATACAGTCCCTCACCACCGAGTGAACCACAGACCAGGATACAGTCCCCTCACACCCAGTGACTCACACACCAGGATACAGTCCCTCACCACCGAGTGACACACACACCAGGATACAGTCCCCTCACCACAGAGTGACCCACACACCAGGATACAGTCCCCTGACCACTGAGTGACACACACACCAGGATACAGTCCCCTGACCACTGAGTGACACACACACCAGGATACAGTCCCCTCACCACAGAGTGACACACGCACCAGGATACAATCCCTCACAACAGAGTGACACACACACCAGGATACAGTCCCTCACAACAGAGTGACACACACACCAGGATACAGTCCCTCACAACAGAGTGACACACACACCAGGATACAGTCCCTCACCAGAGAGTGACACACACCGGGATACAGTCCCTCACCACCGAGTGACACACACACCAGGATACAGTCCTTCACCACAGAGTGACACACACACCAGGATACAGTCCCTCACCACCGAGTGACACACACCAGGATACAGTCCCCTCACCACAGAGTGACACACACACACCAGGATACAGTCCCCTCACCACCGAGTGACACACACCAGGATACAGTCCCGTCACCACAGAATGACCCACACACCAGGATACAGTCCCCTCACCACAGAGTGACACACACACCAGGATACAGTCCCCTCACCACCGAGTGACACACACACCAGGATACAGTTCCCTCACACCCAGTGACTCACACACCAGGATACAGTCCCTCACCACCGAGTGACACACACACCAGGATATAGTCCCCTCACCACCAAGTGACACACACACCAGGATATAGTCCCCTCACCACAGAGTGACACACACACCAGGATACAGTCCCCTCGCCACAGAGTGACTCACACACCAGGATACAGTCCCCTCACCACCGAGTGACACACACCAGGATACAGTCCCCTCACCACAGAATGACCCACACACCAGGATACAGTCCCCTCACCACAGAGTGACACACACACCAGGATACAGTCCCTGTCCAGAGAGTGACACACACCAGGATGCAGTCCCTCACCACAAGCACACACACCCGTAAGCACAGGGGTACTACCTATGGTGACGGTGTAGATGGAGTTGGCATAGCCATCATAGTTGCAGTTGTCGTTGTGCTGGCCCCCATTGCCACTCGCCACCACGAAGATGCTCCCGAAGCCCCGGCGGCCAGCCATCACCCCATGTTGCAAGGCAGCCTGAGGAGCAAGAATGCCCGGGAATCAGTTGGGAAATTCAGCAGACTTCCACCTTCTTTACAAACTGCCCTGTCCTCCCTTTCTAGAAACGAGCACAGCCCAGAGGCCTGGGCCGGGTGAAGAGGGTTAAGGTGGACACAAGGAGGGGAGCAAGCTGGGAGTTAAGCAGCTGCTGATGGATGCACTCTGCTCATCAGAGCAGGGAGGCCAGAAATAGGGAGCCATCTGAGAGCCTGTTTCCCTTCTCTGAGAACCTGTGACCCACCTCCACCCTCCTGTCCCCAATTACGAATGGTCTTCCGAAAGGAGGTGCCGGGTCAGATGGCAAGGCCTGGTCCTGAAGACGGGGTGGGGTGAGGGAGTGACCTGCATTGTCCCTCTACAACTGAACAGAGGGTGTGCCCTGGCTCTGCTTCAGGCTTCCTGCAGGTCAGGTACCTTTCCAAGCTGATGAGGGCCATCCACTGTCTTCCCATCATCATCCGGGCCCCAGCTGTGGAGAAACACCAGCGGGAGGGCCGGAGCTAGGCTGTGGTGCCCTCCCAGGCCCCCAGGCTCAGCCGGCCACCCCTGCCTGGGCTCTCGCTCTCCTTTCAAGGTTCCAGGTCAGGCCTCCCATGATGAAAGGTCAGAAGGGTCGAAGGTTCAGCCCCCATTCCAAGATGGAAAAGAGAAATGTGTGCTGAGGTTCTTTTCCTTAGAAACTTTCCCAGTTTAGGACTACTTTAACCTGCTCCTAAAACCCTTCCTCAGTTCCAGGAAGCAGGAGACAGGACATCATGGTGGACAGGGACAGGGGGCACCTCTCCGGATTTGGGATCTATGACTAGGCCTGACTGAAGAGCACCCACAAGAACTCTCCATTCCTTATCCAAGAGGAAATGACACTGCAGATGTCATGGATTTAATGGAGGTACTGGCTAGGGAGAACAGGTGCCGTCAGTGCCATGGGGGCAGCCCAATCTGTCTCTCCTTAATCTCACCCGACCCCAACGCAACCACAACCTGAAGCTGTAGGTGTGTTTGTGTGCAGGGCAAGGGGACTGGTGCTGGGCACTCAGCTTGGCTGGGGGAGAGGAAAGCCCACTTGCTCCCAGAGGCCGATGAGCTTATTAAAAAGCTGGTGCACTCCTCATGTGGCAACCTGATGACTGGGGTGACATGAGGCTTAAGACTAAGAACCCAGGGGCTAGGGATCTGGAGAAAGGAGGGCAATGGGCTAATAGGCTGAACCAAAGGAGCAGACGCTGCTGGAACCTGCCGGAGTCAGCTCATTTTGCTGTTCTTCTGTTGGAGAATTAGTCTCAGGTGTCCAAGCCTCTGGCCCTCTCACCTGTGCCTGGCTCTGTCTCACCTGCAACTGTAGATGTCATTGATCTGATAGTGCTTGTTGAACGCCACAGCCTCCATGCTGTCTGTCAGGGGTCCATCTAGTAACCGGATACCTAGGCAGCAAAGGCCACATTTAGCTCCTCAAGAATGCTCGTCCCAAGATGGGACCTAGAGGGCGGAGAGCCATATGTGGAGATTTACTTTTCCCCCTAAGTGCGCTTGTGTTCTTTATACCATGTGTATGTACCTATCCTGAAATATTTTTAAAATATAATGCTAAATCTTAGACTTTAAGGATCACGGGATCTGGTGGGAAAGGCACAGGGTAGAATGTAGGTAGCCAAGTTTCCCTGTTTGCATCCTTAATCATGTAAAACACGGGTGTGCTGCTTGACACACGGAAGGCGCTCAATAAGAGGTACTCGTTACCATCAGCTACTCCCATGTATGCCTAATTTCACCCTCCAGAATGGGTGGCCATGTCCTGTGACGATGTAGGGACCTAAGGGGCTTTCAGAGGGGATTTGGACCCTGAAGGCTTCTGGCTCCCCGCGTAGCCTCATTTACAGAGGGCTGCTGCCCTCTGCTGGAGTCTAGGAGGAATACACCCAATTTAGTTAGTCTAAGCCAGTGGTGGGCAAACTCATTAGTCAACAGAGCGGCAAACCGCAGGGTGGCTTTGCTGATCACTGGTAAGCATTTGGTGCATTCTAAGCATTTACGAGGAATCATGGGGAGGGCTTCCCCATTCATTCCCTTCATCTTGGGCTTGATGGACAAAGCCTGAGAGGTGAAGGAGCCACAGAACAACCCCCAAGTGGAGGCCAGGGCTTCTCAGACCTCTTGAAAGGATGGAGAGCAGACAGCGACCATTAAAAAAACTGGGAGCTGGGGAACTGGAGAGCTGGGAGAGGAGCCTCCACAGACGCGTGGGGTCAAGGAGGATGGGCAGATGAGAAGGTGTTTGGTAAATTGCAAATACAAGTGTAGCACACATAAGTAAAGGAGGTATCACTGTAATGAGTTGGGGTACAACCAAGATCAGAAAAAGGGAAGAGGCAACTGAGCAGGTGGGATGGGCCTCCATCCCGCATCAAGAGCATTCCCACTTTTAGCAGTTTTATATGGCGGGGCTCACTGCTAAATGCATGCCTAAAACACCACTGCATTGAAAAAAATACCAGTGAACTGATTTGTCCTATAGACCTTTATTATAAGCTTACACTTTGTTCTATGCTGTGTGTGTTGAGGGTCAGACCACGGCAGTACACAGGCAGGGGCTGGGGTAGGGAATGAAGACTGCTATCACAGGGGAAACCAACTGAGGCTAAACTGGAAGGTACCTGCTATGCGACTCCCATATGCCACTCCCACTGCGCAGAAGCTGTTGTTAGGCACCGCAGCAATCTCTCCCGCACATCGAGTGCCATGATGGTTGCCATTCTCCACATCCGGGTGGGGCATGGGGTCAGGGTCATTAGAGTTGAGGTCATAGCTGCCCTCAGGGCTCTGAAACATAGTGCGGGGCAACATGTGGTCACTCACTGGTTCTAAGAGGTCAGATCTTAGAGCTCAGGGAGAGAGGGAGTTTGGGCTCCAAGCCAGGGCAGCAAGACCATCTCTCTCTGAAAACCACATGGGCTACAAGGGGAGGCAGGACCCCAGGGCAAAACTGAGAGGTGCCACCGTTCTTAGGAAATTTCTCTCTCGTCCATTACAGAAATGTGTCCAGAAAACTGCTCCACCATGTGGAAACCTGGGATAAAAACAATGTAGGGCTATCTAAAGGCCAGGCGTTAGAGAGGAAGGTGCTCAGAACGGTGTGGACAGGGCAGTTGCCTAGGGCTCTACTCCTTCTCCCCAGGGCAGGGAGCTGCAACAGGACCCAGTTAGTATCACTTGGGACCCTCTCCCTTACTGAGACAGAGCCACTCCATGTCTTAACTGCCAGTCTGGAATGCTGGCTGGGGAAGGAGAAGATGAAAATCATCCCACCAGGCCCTTCTGTTTGGCTCTTAGACCTCTAAGAAAGGGGACGAGCTTGAGGCAATATGAAGGAGAAATGGGGGTAGAAGGGGTCACCCCAGGGCCACTCACATAGTTGGGTGCAATATCCTGGATGGTGTGTTCCACTCCATCATCCACTACCACCACAGTCACCCCTCGCCCCGTCACGTTGCGTTCCCATACACCTGTCACGTTGATGTCCCTGCCAGGGCTCCGCCAGTTATTCTGCAGGACAGACAGGGTCAGGAACTGTGTCAGGGCCTTGGGAATCCAGGGACAGATAGCACAGCTCACAGCGATGCGGCCCCTTTCTCCTCTTGGCTGCCATCAAAGAGCCAATAGGTCCAGGTGGGGGCGGAGTCAAGGAGGGACAAGTGAGAGCTTTGCCACAACCTAGGTAAACAGGAAAGGGTGGCAGCATTCATGGGCAATAAAGTGGAAATGGTAGGGTGGGGGGTGGGGCGGGCTAGAAGGGGTCAATGGAGGAAATATGTAATACTTTCAACAATATTTAAAAAAATAGATGAAATGGTGGCTAGGCTTAAGGTTGGCTAATACAATTGTTATGCTCCATAATGTATATTATGATAACAGTAGAGGCCCAGTGAATGAATTTGTGCATGGGTGGGGTCCCTCAGCCTGGCCGGTAATCCGGGCTGATGGGGTGGGGGGTGGCCGTCTGCTGTAGGTAGGGACCATGGGAGGTTGGACCCAGCAGCAAGCTAACCAATGGCTGATTTCCTAAGGAAGTGGGCTCCCTCCTCCCTCCTGTCTGGGTCCGGGGTGCGGATGAACCAGATTTGGGGCTGACGGGCCCCAGCAGCAAGGTCCGGGTCAGTGCATGTCATAGCTACTGGCTGGTTGTTCCGGTCACTCTGGTTGTTGGGTCATAATGGTCGCTTAGGCTTTTACATATATATAGATATTATGTTGGCAGTTTACACTATAAAGTGTTTATCATATATTAGGGACTCACATGTTAATTCATTTATCCTTACTCCCTCTACAAGAGGTACTTTTAAAATCTCCAAAAAATAAAATAAAATCTCCCATTTATAGAGAAGGAAACTGAGGCACAGAGAGGTTAGGCAGCTTGCCCAAAGGCACATGCTAGTAAGTGGCAGAGCTGGAACTTGAGCCCAGGCAGCCTGGCCCCAGCACCCAGGCCCTGACCACTGTAACCCACGGGTTCTTTAGAGATGAGGACAGGGAAGATGGAGCCCAAGGAAGAAACACACCACCGAAGCCCACAGAAATGTCTCTGCAAGCAAGCTGAAAAGTAATACAGTCAAGAGTTCACTAAAGAACTGGATAGCCTGGTCGGGTAGCTCAGTCGGTTAGAGTGTTGTCCAGATACATCAAGGTGGCGGGTTAGATCCCTGGTCGGGGCACATACAAGAGTCAACCAATGAATGCATAAATAAGTGGAACATCATACTGATATTCCTCTCTCTCAAATCAATAAAATTAATTAATTAATTAATATTTTAAAAAGAGAATTGCATATCCAGAATCTACCCATCTGAAGCTGAAAACTGTAGGGCTGGACTTACCAGGTGCCACTGCTGTGGGTATTTGGGGTCATTGAAGTGGATGCTGCGCTTGGCTCGCTTTAGCAGTTTCTGCTCTGAGTGCCAGTGCACAGCTTCATGTCTGGCCAACACGGCCTCTGCCTGCTGCCGGATGGCCTCTACCTGCTGGTCTGACTGGTACCCAGCTGGGTGGACAAAGAGGTAGTGCCCCTGGAGCTCCCCGATGCGCCCAGCATTCACCAGTCCTGCTGCCCGGGCCAAGGCGTCTGCCTTTTGCTCCACAGTCTCCTCCTGCCCCTTGCCTTCCAGGTTGTCCAGATGCACAGCCCAACTCAGCCCCCCTGGGCTCTGGGCCTCAGGCCCACCTGTCCTTGCCAGGCCCATGACCCAGGGAACCAGTAAGAAGAGTCCAGCTAATTCCAGCCAGAGGCAGGTGGGCAGGCCCAGGGGGGCATCCAAATGTGGCACTTTCTGCCTCCCCTTCTGCATCAGAACAGTAGGCTGCAGACAAAGAAAAAGGACATGGGAGATAAGAGAGCTGAGAACTGCAGGATCTCAGAGGGGGGTGGAGCATCAGGGTACAACTGGAAACCCCAATCCGCTCCTTTCAATGAGGAAACATGTGATTCCCTCTTTGTATTCAAATTTATCTCTGATCAACAGGGATAGTGCCAGGTGGAGTGTGGGCCAGTACTAAGCCCAGCAGGCACCTCCATGGTGCAATGGACCAATGCCTGTCTCACTAGGTAGCCAAGGCACCATGCTGCTCTTTCCAGTGTTGCCATCAAAAGGGCTCAAAAGTCCCACCACTCCCACAAATTACTGGCAGAATCAGGACTGTTCTTTAGAAGAGACCCTCCTCCCTTACTTGGAGAGGATAAGAATCTTTCCCCAGCTGACTTCTCGGCCAGCTGTCCTCAGGGCTAACTCCCCGCAGTGGGCCCCATTCCCACCTGGACTCTACACGAGGTTGCGCTCTTGGTCTGGCTAAGCACCTCATGCTCATTTTGTGCAATTGGAGAAAACACATCACTTTCACGGTGAGTTCTGTTGACTCTGAGCACAGACTGCAGACCTGTGGACAGACCCTGAGAAAAAAAGAAATGGTATCCTCCCAAACCCAGTGGAGCAGAGG
Source organism: Corynorhinus townsendii (assembly GCA_026230045.1). Taxonomy (NCBI): domain Eukaryota; kingdom Metazoa; phylum Chordata; class Mammalia; order Chiroptera; family Vespertilionidae; genus Corynorhinus; species Corynorhinus townsendii. The sequence continues at coordinate 83,042,127 of JAPDVU010000008.1, forward strand.
CTCACCATGGGACCTGCAACTCCAGGACCTGCAACCAAAGAAACTGCCAATCATCAAGTATCACTTCCAGGGACCTCAAGGCATAGACTGGGACAGAATGGGGACAGGAAGGCCAAATCAGCACAAAACCAGAAACTCTACTTCTTGTCCTAACATCGTACCACGCTCTCTTCTTTCTTTTCTTCCCAGAGGCCTAGAAGAGGCTTGAACTGTTACCAAAACTCCACAACTGACTGGTGTGGTTCAGTTGGTTAATGTGGTCCCATGCACCAAGAGGTCCCTGGTTCGATTCCCGGTCAGGGCACATGCCCAAGTTACAGGCTCAATCCCCAAAAGGGACTTGCAGGAGGCATAAAAAAAAAAAAAAAGTAGGTAGCAATGCTTCCTAGAAGCTGAGGTGGTAGCTAACTTCCTGATTTCCGTATCTGAAGGATGCCAGGGGAAGTGAGAGTGGGCAGGAGGCAGGGGAAATGGGGAAAAGCTGAGAATGCAAACGCAGCTGAACAGGCATCAGGGCAAGGGGGCAACCAGGAGAGAAGAAATGACTGGCACGCAGCACGAAAGGGCTGCCCTTGGTCACTAGCTCAGCAGGTTGGCTTGGAAGGGAAGGCTCAGGCTTCAAACCCAGGAATGCCATCCATGGTTTGGCAGAAGGGCCAGATTAGAACTAACTGGTGGGCTATGGTGGGACAGGAACAGATGAATGGGTGCCCAGCATGGGTGCATCTGTGCGTGGCTGGGCCCCAGTGGAAGCCTCTGCCCTCCGCTGGTGGGGCGCTGAGGCAAAGCTGAGTACTCACACAGATGCCAACTGGGTCTGCCTCAAAACATTATAGAAAAGTGGGTGTTTTCCCAAAGTCTCTTTGGAAAGGGAGAAGGGAACTTTGGCCATCTAACACTTCCCTCCAAAGTTCTGCATTCCACATCTCTCTGTTCCTTTACGGTTCCCAGCCATGTTTTTCTCAAAGTGCTCCCTGCCTTCCAGCAGCCCCCACAGTCCCAAGATAGTCGGGGACTTGGCCAGTGTGCACACCTACTAAGTAAAACAAAACCTTGTTCGTCAACCGGATAAGGACACACCTAGGCAGGCTCCTTCCGTCTCGGGAGGTGCAGGTTCCCGGAGAAGAGAAAGCTGACCGCACTCGTCCTTTCCTCCAGCCGGAGTCCTCTACCCCCCAAGCTTCCCGGAAAAGAACCGTAAATACCCCCGAAAGCAGGTCTTAGCCTCACTCAACTGCTGGCGCACCCCGACAGCTCTCAGGTGCCAAGGGAGAGGAGTAACACGGCAGCCAGTCCAGGTCCCGCTCCCCAGAGACCCCCGCGCCCCGCCACAGCGCCTCTCCTCATGGGGACCGCGCGGTTCGGGCTCTAGGGTCCGGGCCCGGATCCCTGCCGCTCCCGCCAGACTGAAGGCGCCCTGTGCAGCGCCCTCGCCCTCGGACCCGGCGACCCGCTCCGGGCCACCGACTTCCTAGCTCCGTCCCGACAGAGCTCCAACTCACCGGCGCGGCCCGCCGCCTCTCCGCAGAAACTCGCGGCTTCCCGGGCGCCCAAGCCCGTGACAGCCGCGTCACTTCCGCTCGGCGCCACACCCAATCAGCGGGGGCGCGGCCGCAGCCGCCGGTGCTAGGGCCAACCCTCTGGCCTCTCGCGGGAGCAGCGCGCGCCGCGGCGGCCTCCTCGCGGGGCCCCGCCGTCTCCAGCCCCCCGGGCATCTCCAAGGGGATCTCCCCAGAGGCGTCTTCTTCCCCATGATGTCCTCTGGAAAGGGCATCTCGGTTGTGACCTTTACAAGCACATCGTTCCTCTCCTCTCTGACGGCCGTGGTCCCCACACTCCCTGAGTCCCTCCTAGAGCGGCCCCCTCCACGCCTCTCCTTCCTTTTAGCGACAGCATCTTCCTCCTCCTTGCGTCCCTGCGTCCCTGCGAGTCCGCCTGTGGCTTAGGGGCTCCCGCGGCTCTGGCCGCCAGGGGGCGCCGTCGGGGGCGGCCGGGACCCCGCGCCGCTCCTCCTGCGGCCGCGCCACGCCCCCTCATCTCGCGCCGCCGGAAGTGGGAGGTGCGCCGCCGCCAGCGCTCGGCCCTCCCCCGAGGCCCGGCCGCCCCCTCCCCCGCTCCGCCCGCTGAGGTGCGTCCCGTCCCTCCCCCCCACTCCTTCCCCGGGGAGCGGAGCCCAAGGGGGTGCGGGTCGGCTCACGGGCCGGGGTGCGCCGCGGGGGGCGGGAGGCGAATGGGGGGCGTGGAGGCGCCGGGAGCTGCGAGGGGGGGGGTCCTGGCCTAGGAGTGTGGCGGGGCTGCCCGCGGGGTGCGGGTCTAGGGGAAGGTGCGGAGGCGCCGTACCCGAGGTGGCCGCCAGCTTAGCGGGTTGGAAGGCGGCGGTGGCCACCTGGCGCTGCTTCCACCCATTGTCCCTTCGCGTCCGCCCCCGAGGACCCGTCGCTCCCGCCATGGCCGCCTTGGCGGTGGAACGCGGGGCGTCCCTCGGCACATTCGACTTTTCGTCCCGCGCTACAGCCCGCCGTGCGACCCCCACCCCGGCTCTTCTTCGTTTACCGGCCCCCGGGCTGTGTTGGGGCAGGAGGCTTGCACCTGAGGGAGCAGTAATGGCGATTTGGGGGCCCATTTTCTCCTAGGACCTTTGTATAACGGGGGAAACTGAGGCACGGGGATCTCTGGCTTGTGACTGAAGTGTTGACATAGCAGTCTCCATACTTGCCCTATGGGCTCTTGTAGGTTCCGGGGTGTACCTGTGATAACTATTAAAATCAATTAATTTAAACTAACCCTATGTTACATACTCCCCTCCCCCTATATTTTTTTCCCCATAGAGAGCAATGAGTTTGTCTTGCAACATAAAAGATGACCTTTTGATCAAAGAACGTCATCTGTTCTGGTTCCCATTACTTGGCTTATCCTGTTTTCAGCTCATTGTCATGCTGGGGTAACCCAGATTCCCATCCTCTTGCGCCCCTGTAGTAACTTGGAAGAGTCCTGTCCTTGGTCAGTGGTTATCCGACTTACCCCTCCGTGGGGAGCTTGCTGACAGTAAAAGATACTTGGGTTGCCCAATACAACATTGCTTTTCCCTAAAACGTCTCTTATATTAATGGAGAATGCTTTTAATGTAACAGCAATAAAATGATTTAAAACGATATTGTTGCTATCAGGCCAAAAATTGCATCCTTTGTAAATATTAGGCAAGGTAGGTGTGTGGGCCATTTGAAGGATTCTCCCTGGCTCTAGTTTGAGGTTTTAAATGACTGCATTTCTGCTAAAAGTGAAAAAAGCTTTGCACACACTCCTAGATATTTACATAAATATGGTGGTTCCTGAGGATTGATTCGCTGGGACCCATTTGCCTATGATGGCTTTAATAACAATGCTATAGAATAAATACTCAAGTGTTTTCTCCTGGAGCCAACTTTGTTTCTTTCCTGGAAAAACTGTGTTGTGTGGACATTCTGAGGGTGGAAGAACATTTGTTTTTAAAATGTGAAACTTGTAGCCTGTCATTTGTTTCTGGATGTACAGAGCATGATGGCAGCACCCGAGGTAGCTGGTGTGGCCAATGCCCCCAATCCTCCGGAATCCTCCTCTAGTTCCTGTGCTTCCAAATCAGAAGAAGGTCTGCTAGATGGTCTAAGGTAAGGTAGGGGTTCTTGACTGGAAAGATTTTTGGGGGGTAAAAGGCCTCTTACGGAAGTGGAGCTGGTCTTTCCTCTTTTTGGCTCTAGTAGCACTGCACTGGATTAAGCTTTTTGAAGGTAAGGACTAGCTGATCTATGTTTGTATTTCTAACAGTGTCTGACGGTCAGCAGACATGATAATATTTGTTGACAGAATACAGGTGGTCAAACTCATCCAAAAGTGAGAATATGTCCTCATTCTCTTCTGCATGGATTATATGTTCGCTTAAGTATGTGTTTATATATTATACATATGTATATTCACATATACATCCCCTATATAACATATATACTCACAGGTACATATACAATTAATTATGTGTGTTCGTGTTTATATATCTGTGTCTGTAGATAGCTTTGGTAATATGGCTTACTGCTTTATGTATATACTAGAGGCCCAATGCACGAAATTCATGCAAGAATAGGCCTTCCTTCCCCCGGCTGCTGGCATTGGCTTCCCTCTGGCACCCAGGACCCAGGCTTCCCTCAGGCCACCAACAGGCACCCGAGACCCAGGCTTCTCTTGAAGCCCCGGTTTCGTCTAAAAGGTCGTCTGGAAGGACATCTGGTCTAATTAGTATATTATGCTTTTATTATTATAGATTTTGCCTTCATGTGAACTCTTGAGGGAAGGGATTATGATTACCCAACCTTCTATCTTACAGTGCTTGGCACAGTGTATGTACAGGGTTGCACTAAATTGACTGTATAGTGTACTTCAGCTCTTTTCTAGAGTATCTAGGACTTAATACAATATATAATACTATACTAACAGCTTTATATATATTAACACATTTAATCCTCCCAACACTACCAGGAGGTAGGTGCTAATATTATTCCCATTTACAGGTGAGGAAACTGAGACACAGAGAGGTTAGTAACTTGCCCAAGGTTACCAAGTTATGTTGGAGTCAGGGTTTGAACCCAGGCTTGTCTGGTTCCAGAGTACTTAGTAAATATTTGTTTAAATGAACAGAAGTTTGCTAGTGAATGGGTAATGGGGCAAATGTTAAGTAAGCCTAACCATAAACTTGGATCTTCATTTTATAAATAAAATCAGCCACCATACTGCTAGTAATGATATTACCAGTTAAGGTTTATTGAGTTTTACTATGTGCCAGGCACTGTACTAAACACTTTAGAAACATTGTCTCATGTAATCCTCACAATAATTGTAACAGGTAGGTAATATTCTATTTTAAAAATGAAGTTAAGTAATTTTCCCAGAATCAAACAGCTACTAAATAACAGAGTCAGCATTCCATCCAGATACTACACATGCCCAAATTTGTAATTAGGTGCCCCCTCGTCCCTCAGTTAACTCCCAGCAAGGAATCAGCTTGGAGTATTTATAAAGATTTTCATAATGCAAGATACTCTCTCAGTTGTTTTATTTTGAACAGCAAGTATTATTAAGGAAAGCAAGGATAGTGAGCTGATGCCTCATTCTAGTGTGCGGTGCTTTAGGGCATCAGTCGACAAAACCAGTTTTTTAAAAAAAGAAGAAATTTAACACAGATTTAGTCATTATTCCTGGATGAAAAATTCATAGTTGTGAATGTTGGATATCACTGTAAATAGGTTTTAAAGATCTCTTTAAAAACCAATATATGTTGCCCTGGTTGGTTTTGCTCAGTGCTTAGAGTGTCGGCCAGTACATGCACCGAAGGGTGGCAGTTTAGGTATCTGGTCAAGGGCACATAATTGGGTTGCAGGTTTGATCCCTGGCCCTGGTTGGGGTGTATGCAGGAGGCAACCAATCTCTCTCCCTCCCTCTCTCTCTCCTCTTCCTTCTCCTTCCCACCTTCCTTCCCTTCCTCTCTGAAAGTCAATGGAAAGAATATTCTCGGTTGAGGATTAACAAACAAGTTAAGTTTGTGATAAACAATAAAACAACTATCCCAGTGTTGTACATGTATGTACTTGTCTGGGATAAATTTTTATTGACAGCTTAGCTTCAGTTTTGGATTCAAAAGTGTTTGCATTTCACACAGCTTGAAGTGAAGATGCTCTGGAAAACTTGAGGAACCTAAAAAGTGGTTCTGGTCAGAGATCTGTATAATGAGTTTGAATGAAAATTATTTTTGTGAAATATGAGAGTGGAATAAAAACTGTTTCTAAATTGATATTTTATTAAAATATGTGTAACTAAATTAATACATGTAACTAAATGAAATATTCTAACTATCATTAGGCTATTTCCTCTGTATCTCTAAAAGTTATTCAACTTGGCTCTCAAAGATTTTTGGATTTTCAGTCACTTATGTGTCATCAATAACTGGAGACTGTCTCTAGAACCTATATTCTTTTTTAAAAAATAGATATTTTTATTGACTTGAGAGAGAGGGAGAGTGAGAGAAACATCATTGTGAGAGAAAAACATTGATTGACTGCCTCCTGCATGCCCCCTACTGGGGATCAAGCCCAAAACCTGGGCATGTGCCCTGACGAAATTGAACTGGCAATCTTTCTGTTGTACTGGACGTCACTCAACCAACTGAGCCACACCAGCCGGGGCCAGAACCCAGGTTCTTAACCACCAAGCTGTGCTCCCTGCACGTGGGATAAAAATCACTGGATAGAAAGGAAGTTCCTTTTCATTTTGATAATTTGAGGGGTTTATATAGTCTAGTTTTGTCCTTTTAGTAATTATGTTAGAAGTATTGTGTATTTAACCCTCTTTAAGACTGGGTAAAGAGAGAAACTTTTTGTCTTGTGTTTTGGTAGCCCCAAAGACCCTGCACAGAAGCACAAGAATTCACCTCTGTCAAGTGTAAGTAGCCAAACGATAACCAAGGAGAATAACAGAAATGTCCATTTGGAACAACCAGAGCAGAATCCTGGTTCGTCAGCAGGTGACACCTCAGCAGCGCACCAGGCGGTTTTAGGAGAAAACTTGATAGCCACAGCCCTTGGTCTTTCTGGCGGTGGGTCTCAGTCTGATTTGAAGGACGTGGCCAGCACAGCAGGAGAGGAGGGGAATCCGTGCCTCCGGGAGAGCCTTCATCCTGTCACTCGGTCTCTTAAGGCAGGGGGCCATGCAAAGCAACATGCCTCCGGGAATTGTCCTGAAGAGAAGTCCCCACAAGCCTCCATCCTAAAGGAAGGGAGCAGGGACACAGGCTTGGATTTCCTACCTGTAGTACCTCCAGCAAATGGGGTTGAAGGAGTCAGAGTGGATCAGGATGATGATCAGGATAGCTCTTCCCTGAAGCTTTCTCAGAACATTGCTGTACAGGTCAAGTATCAAGTTTCTACTATTACAATGGAATTTGGGCTTTTTTTTTTTTTTTTTTTTTTTTTTGAGGGAAGAGACGTTCTTCATGGTTGAGACTACTCTTTATCATTTTTTTACTGGTAGCTGTCACTATTTCCATTTGGTGCTATGTGATGGCTTCATCCTGGTGTTCAAGAAATAGTAAAGCCAGGAGCCATTGCCTAATTGTGGTGACTAGGAACCTGACAGGCTCCATATAATGTCTCTCACTGAGTAATGATGAGTGTAGCCTCTGCATCTGGGTGTTCTGGGGGATAGGTGCTTCCTGCAGGGTGCATGTCAGCATCCATTAGCCAGAGCTGCAGTGCTGCTCTTGCTGTGCAGCCAACACATTAGCCTCTTCGTTGCACAGATTTTAGGTGAAAGTATGAGAGCAATTCTCCCTTTTCAAATGCCACTGACCAGTTCTGAATATGCTGTTTCTGTCTTTGTAGACTGACTTTAAGACAGCTGATTCAGAGGTAAACACAGATCAAGATATTGAAAAGAATCTGGTAAGTCTTTGAATCTGTCATTGTTGATATATGAAAGTATTAATGCAGAAGACCCAGTCATGTGATCTCAGTCAGAAAAGATGCAGGAGCCTCCTTTATAAAATTCCCGAAGTTAGTTAGCTAACTTCTACTTGATCACTTCCAGAAATGGGAAGCTTACTGCTCACAAAGCAGCCTGTGGCATTTTTGTTTTTTAAAATATGTTTTTATTGATTTCAGAGAGGAAGGAAGCAGGAGAGAGAGAGAGAGAAACATCAATGATGAGAGAGAATCGTTGATTGGCTGCCTCCTGCACACCCCCCCACTGGGGATCGAGCCTGCAACCCAGGCTGGTGCCCTTGACTGGAATTGAACCCGGGACCCTTCAGTCCGCAGGCCAACACTCTATCCACTGAGCCAAACCGGTTAGGGCATGTTGCATTTTTAAAATAGCTCTTAATGTGAGATCTCATTCTGGGGTGAGGACAGAACCTCTAAAACTTGTTATAATTTTTCCTTGAGTTATGTAGAGTAAATCTAAATCCTCTTTTGCTTGTTAACCCTACGTATTTTTTTCGAGAGGGAAGTGCGCTCACTCGATGTATGCCTTGGAAGATTCTGTTGTGGACCCACAGAACCAGAGCATGACCACCTTCCCCTCAACATCAACCACACCCGGCTGGTGGTGGTGGAGGAACAATGTGATAACTGTGTGAACTGATTAGAGCTGGACTGACATCCACTGGGAAGGCTGGGTCTCCTCTAGCTAGCCTGGCGTTTCCAGAGCTGTCCAGGAATTTGGTCTCTCCTGGTTCAAAAGCAATGTGACCAAGACAATGGAGGATTCCGAATACATCTTGGCCAAGCTGCAAGGTGAAGCTCCTTCCAAAAGCCTTGCTGAGACAGCCAAGGAAGCCGAGGAGGATTGAATTCAACAAATATTTGCTAGATCTTGTTCCAGGTACTTGGGACACAGCAGAGAACAAAACTAAGGTTCCTGCCCTCATGGAGCTTACAGTCTAGTGTTTATGACCATTTTGCTTGCACACTGTGACCCTGGGCAAGTCATGGCACCTCTCTGCTCCTCTGTCCCTCAGCTACCTGATGCTGAAAGAAGTGGGCCCAGCCCAGCTGGTGTGGCTCTGATTGAGCATCGACCTATGGACCAAGATTCGTGGTCAGGACACATGCTTGGGTTGCAGCCTTAATCCCCAGTAGGGAACCTATAGGAGGCAGCCAATCAATGATTCTCTCCCACCATTGATGTTTCTATCTCTCCCTCTCCCTCCCTCTCTGAAATCAATAAAAATATATTTTAAAAAGAAAGAAGTGGGCCCAGCCCAGACATGGGTAATGTGTCTGGTGCACTATAGATGCCAAACAGACACCACTCCAACCCACCCCTTAGAAAGTAGATGGGGCTGAAAGTTGACTTTAAAAATATATGTATATTTTATTGATTTTTTTTTACAGAGAGGAAGGGAGAGGGATAGAGAGTTAGAAACATCGATGAGAGAGAAACATTGATCAGCTGCCTCCTGCACACCCCCTACTGGGTATGCACCCGCAACCAAGGTACATGCCCTTGACCAGAATTGAACCTGGGACCCTTCAGTCCGCAGACCGATGCTCTATCCACTGAGGCAAACCAGTTAGGGTTGGAAGTTGACCTTTAATAATAAAGTAGAGGGAGGAGGGCAGAGGGAGTACAGCCAAGTGGTCTGGCATGCTGCCGCACCGGAGCCAGCTGTCTACGCAAGCTGTTGCTGTGTCTTCGTGGCTGCCTTGCTGGAGAGGTCCTGAGCCTTTGTGCTGCCAGTGCCGTTCTCTGCCGCCTCCGCGGCTTCCTTGGCTGTCTCAGCAAGGCTTTTGGAAGGAACTTCACCTTGCAGCTTGGCCAAGATGTATTCAGAATCCTCCATTGTCTTGGTCACATTGCTTTTGAACCAGGAGAGACCAAATTCCTGGACAGCTCTGGAAACGCCAGGTTAGCTAGAGGAGACCCAGCCTTCCCAGTGGGTGTCAGTCCAGCTCTAATCAGTTCACACAGTCATCACATTGTTCCTCCACCACCACCAGCCGGGTGTGGTTGATGTTGAGGGGAAGGTGGTCATGCTCTGGTTCTGTGGGTCCACAACAGAATCTTCCAGGGCATACACCGTGTGAGCAGTATTGGCAAGAAATAGTCGGCCCAGCAGCAGTCTCTGGGGCAGGGGTCACCTCCCTGTGCACTATGTCTTCCGCAGGACATGTTTGCTGTAGGGATTCGGATACCACTGCCAGAAGGCAGAGAACACTTGGTCCAAGGAACTCCAGAGCATGCTGTGGCCCAGGAAATACTCCGCCATCGTCCCCAGTCGGGACAGGCACTGCATCAGGGTGCAGGGGCTGGGGGGTGGATCCATGGCGGAGGCAGCACACACCACCAGGCTTGAAGCTCAGTCACCACTCTTCAGTGCCCCACCGGCTGCTGCCACCATGAGAAGTTGTCCAATCGCCTTACATATTTTTGAAGGTTTTTTTCCCCTGCTTCGTCCTCTTAGCTCTCAGACCTGAAGTTTTCCAGGTGAAAAATTCTCCAGATGTTTTTAACATTTTTTTTTAATATAATATGTTTTCAGTCCTTTCATCACTCTGGTTACCTTTCACCTAGACGTGTTCCATCTTATCAATGTTTCTTTTGAAATGTGATCCTGAGAACAAAATGGAATAATCCAGACAGATTATAATTAGTTCACAATAAAATGGGCCTCTTGTTCTCTAACTCTCATTTTAGTCACTATTTCTTAAGCTGTTGGTTTATTTTGGCAGTCTTGTCACACTGTTGAGCTTTCAGTCAAATGCCATCAAGTCTCGTGTATTATATAGTTGTATCTTCCCATTTTATTCATAGGCAATTAGTTTTTGAAATTAAGAGAACTTCACATTTATCTTTGCTAAACTATTAGGTCCTCTTGATTTTGTGGCAAAAACTTCCACCCCTTTAGTGAATGCATAGCTAATGCATATTTTTCGAGAGGAAGGATAATGCTAGGAACGCACCTTAGGGTCAGGTAGAGGTCTTTAGGGGAAGATGAGTTAATTGAATGGAGAAAGGAAAAGTGCTTGTATTAACCAAATAAGAGTGCATATGTGGAGCATGTTGAAGTATTTGAGGGGCAAATGGAAATAAATAAGTTATTGGAATACAGTAATCAGAGGATGCCAATGAAAACTTTTAAATAGAGAGTAGCAACTCAGGAGTTATTATTAAGGGGCAGGTAAAAAGATCCCAGAGACTAGGGATCTCATGGAGATGTGCCGGGTAGAAGAGAACTTCTAGAGAAAGGGGGAGAAGTCATCATTTATTGAGCACTTAACACTAATCAGTTTACTTACATAGAGTATTTACTTTGTCCCCATAGTTTAATGTGGGGACTGTATAGCAATTGAATGGGCCAACTAAAGTTATAAATACACTTTAGTATTAGTCTGAACCAGGAGGAAACTGGCAGGCAATTGGGCCAAAAGAGGTCCAGAATTGTGTTTTATTTGGTTGTATTTTTCTTTAAAAAAGGCAGTGGGCCCTAGCTGGTTTGGCTCAGTGGATAGAGCATTGGCTTGTGCATTGAAGGATCTCTGCTTCAATTCTGGTCAAGGGCACATGCCTGGGTTGCAGGCTCGACCCCCCAGTAGGGGGCGTGCAGGAGGCAGCCGATCAATGATTCTCATCATCGATGTTTCTATTTCTCTCTCCCTCTCCCTTCCCTCTGAAATTAATAAATATATATATATATTTTTAAAAAGGCAGTGGAATTAGTCAGGTATTAAGCTTAGTTGCAATTCAAGATACTGGACTCCAGTTTTATTTGCTATTCTTTTCATGCGTTTATGGCAATTGCCCACTACCTTATACCGCTGAGTTTTAAATTGATCCTCTTTAAGTTTTAGTGCCCCTTTGAAAGGTAACCACAACTTTTCTTGATTTACTGATTTGAGGGAGGCAGAGCTGAACTGTGGTCCTTGCTTCTGCTCCCTACTTTATATGGGAGCTTGCTGATTTGCTCAGTCTGAATCCCAAGTTCCCTAGACCTCTTTGTGGGTCTGTAAGTTTTCAGAGCTAATGATGTAAGAAATCCTGTTTCTGTATGCATTTTGGTAGGTGACATATTCTTTGTTTTTGCCCATTCTTTCTCTTAAAGAATGATAAAATGCCTCCTTCCTCTTATTTCCTAGAGCAGGGATTGGCAAATTTTTTCTCTAAAAGGTCAAATGATAAATGTCTTAGGGTTCATGTATGTGCTCTGTTGTAACATTCCACTTTGCCATTATAGTGTGAAATCAGCTCTTAAGCCATTGACTATGGTGTGTTTCTATAAAACTTTTATCTACAAAAACAGGCAATGGCTGGATTTGGTCCACAGGCCATGGGTTGCCAATTCCTGCGTTAGAACTCCCTGTGATAGTGGAAATGTTCCATGTCTGTGCTGTCCAATATGGTAGCCACCAGTCATGTGTAATTGTTGAGCACTTGGAATGTTGCGAGGTGACTGAGGGGCTGGATTTTAAATTTTTTTATTTTAATTAGTTTAGGTCAGGGGTCGGCAAACTCATTAGTCAACAGAGCCAAATATCAACAGTCCAACGATTGAAATGTCTTTTGAGAGCCAAATTTTTTAAACTTCTTCTAACACCACTTCTTCAAAATGGTATTTTGTGGAAGAGCCACACTCAAGGGGCCAAAGAACCGCATGTGGCTCGCGAGCTGCAGTTTGCCGGCCACTGGTTTAGGTTAACACAGCCACACGTGGCTAGTAGCTGCAGTTTTGGACACTAGAGCTCCACACAGTGCCTTGAGCAGGTGTCTGGTGAGTGTTTCTTGCAATTAAATTGGGGAATTACACTTTTCTTTCGTTGTTACCAATAGGATAAAATGATGACAGAGAGAACCCTGTTGAAGGAACGTTACCAGGAGGTCCTGGACAAGCAGAGGCAAGTGGAGAATCAGCTCCAAGTGCAACTAAAGCAACTTCAGCAAAGGAGAGAAGAAGAAATGAAGAACCACCAGGTTTTCTGTTTATGTTAAAATTGTCAATGAGTAAAGCTATAGTACCTAATCAAACTTTAATTTTGTTTCCAAGTTAATTGAAATAGAAAAGTAGTATTTAACTTTTTAATGGTTATCATAGAATTTTAAGGATAAAAATAACCTTTGAGGGCATCTTGTTAAAACTCTCACTTCTGGTTTAGTTCAGAGAGAAAAGGATTATTTACTTAATATAGTTTGTTGGCATAATTGATGGTCTCTCTAGGAATTATTTGATTAGACTCTTATATCACATATTTAAAAATACAATTGTAGGTGGATTAAAAATCTACATATGAAAAGTGAAAAAATCTTTCAAATTAGAAAATAATTTAGGAGCATCTATATATATATATATATATGGCTAATATGCTAAGTGTCATGACAGCATATGCTAAATATGCCAGGTAATGACGTCATGTAGCAATGCGTGGCTTCCTCTCCCTAGCTACGACTAGCCTCCTTGCAGTTTCTTCAGCCCAGGAACACAACTTGCTTTATAGCCAGGTGGAAACATTGCATACTGTAACCAAGTGTCTGTGAAGTGTTTTCCCGTGCCTCATATCATTTGATCCTCACAGTAGTCCTGGCGTAGGTACAAGGTGATGCTCCAAACAACTGAGTCACACCAGCCAGGGCTATTTGTATCTTCTTCAATTTCTAGGTAGATAGGAGACTCAGTGGAATCCTATTTTCTTTTCATTAGCTGGAAAATGGAGATTTAGAAAGCTTAGAAATTTGACCCGATTGAAAAGAAGTAAGAAATGGGTGGACCCTGAAAATGACTTCAGGTTTTCTCACTGCACAGAATATAGTCAAACACTGCTGCAGTTAAATATTTTACCCTTTGTTCTCCCTGAGTCATCTACAGTAATAATCTGCTTTGTGTTGATATTTACTGCTGTGTTGCTTCCAATTAACCTGAAAGAGAAGTTGGGGTGCTTTACTGGGCTGGAAAAAGTTTAGCTAAATTAGAAAGCAGCTCTAATTAAGCAAGTTTATTCTATATCTATAAAAGGCTAAGTTGACTCACGTGATACATATAAAGCTCTCGGTAGCGCCAATTGGACACGTATGTTTCTATCTGTCATTGTAGATTGTGAATTTGGTTGACACATCTATTATAGAGAAAGGGCATATAGTGATATTAAAATATTTCTTCTAATTAATTTCCTTTGAATGTGCACGAATTCATGCACTGAGCCACTAGAGTGTGTGTGTGTGTATGTGTGTATAAAATCTCAAGTTGCAAGAGATCATTTTAAGCCAGGCAGAAAACCCAGAAGCCACAAAAAATTTAATTACATGTAATTAAAAACTTTTGATATAGTGAAGGGCACAAAAAGTAAAAAAGATCAATGTTAAGCTAAGAGAAAATATTTGTAGTACATCTGATGAAGGATTTAATATCCATGGCATTCTGAGATTCAGGTAAATGCATGGTAAAAGTCACATAATCTACAGAAAACCAGGGAAGGTTATTGTATTAGTTCTCTATTGCTGCTGTAACAAATTACCATGAGTTTAGTGGCTTAATTTATAGTTCAGAAGACCAATATGGGCACCATTAAGTGAAAATCAAGTTATTAGTAGCCTGCAACTGAGGTACCTTCCCCAGAGCAGGAATGAAATTGCGATCCTTTGGTGTGCAGGTTGACACTCTAACCAGTGAGCACACTGGTCAGGGCAGGTTCTTCCTTTTTAAAGACCCCTGTTGTGATTAAATTGGGCCTACTAAGATAATCCAGGATTACCTTCCCATCTCAAGATTCTTCCCCACGTCACATCTACAGAGTTTCTTTTCCCATGGAAGGTAACAAGTTCCAGGGATTAGGATGAGGAAAAGCAAATAGGTAATAAGTTTATGAAAAGAAGCTCAGCCTCACTGGTACTCATTCATTTACTCAGCAACTATTTTTTGAGTTCCTGATCTAGGCTCTGAAGATTTAGTGGTGAACCAAACATAGTCTCTGCCTTCATCAAATAGTTATTATAGTTGGAGGAGACAGACAGTAAAAACAGTAAAGAATGGGAGTTAGGGCCTTATGGGTGTAGCTCAGTGGTTGAGTGTCACCCTATGGACCAGGAGGTCACAGTTTGATTCCCGGTCACTGTACATGCCTGGGTTGTGGGCTGTGCAGGAGGCAGCTGGTCAATGATTCTCTCTTGTCATTGATGTTTCTCTCTTTCTCTCCCTCTCCCTTCCCCTCTGAAATGAATAAAAACATATTAAAAAAAAAAAAAGAATGGGAGTTAGGGAAACACTCATTATAATTAGTTACCATTCCTCCTCCTCCCCCAAGGGATTGGCAAAAATGAAATAAGTTGTCAGGTGTGAGGAAAAATGAACTCTTTTTCAGACATTAGTAGGAGTATGAATTATTATGACCTAGCAATCTCAGTATTACGAGTCTATTGAACAGAAATAGAAGTCTTTGTTTGAAAGTGTACACATCTAGAGTGTTTATCACACTCTTATAGTTACAAAAAAGCTGGCTTCAACCTGATGGGCTCTTGACAGAGAATGGTCACACAAATTGCATATATGCACATTATATCATTTGCAGCTATTTTGAGTTAGATATATGTTTATTGACATTATCTTTATTTCAAGTGAAAAAGAAATCAGGATACAGAATAACATATAAAATGACCTCATTTAAGAAAACACAAAAACAATGAAATACATAAGTATACATGTGTTTGTGTGAGAATGGAGAAAAATGTGAAAGCACAAAACAATGCGTTGATTACGTTGTGGATGGAATTGGTGTGAATTAGGGAGTGACTTAACTTTATCACTTTTTTTTGTGTGGTTTTCCATTTAAAATTTTTTTTTTTTGTCCAAAGTTTTACATATGTTTCCTTTTTCCCCAATTGACACCTCCCCCCCAGCCATTCCCACCCTGGGTTAGCCCCACCTCCCCAGTGTCTGTGTCCATTGGTTATGCTAATATGCATGCATACAAGTCCTTTGGTTGCTCTCTAACTCCCCCACCTCCCCTCCCATTTGTCTCTGGCTCTATTTTTGTTCATCAAATTATGTTGATCATTATATCCCCCATATGAGTGAGATCATATGGTATTTATCTTCCAACTTTATCACTTTTTTATAACTTAACTTCATGTTAATATATATATATATACACACACATATATATTTGTTAAATAGTGAGAAAAGAAAAAAATAACCTCACACGTAATAAAGTAGGACCATAACAAAACAAAACAAGACCATATTTATTGAAAATAACAAATTCCCACCCTGTGCAAGAATACCTTTCTTAGCATTCTTGACTGGTTCCTTTAGCCTTTATTTGAACACCATTAATGGAGAGCTTATTGCTGTACAAGGCAGTAAATTCCAGTTCTTGAACAGTTAGAAATTCTTTCTCCTCTTGAATTGAAATCTGCTTTATTGTAACTGTCTTCCTTACATCTAAATACTGGCTTTAGGAGCCACTCATCAACCAGCTTCCTTCAATACAATTTGTTGATTTTTTTTTTTAGAGAGAGCAAGGGAGAGGGATAGTTAGAAACATCGATGAGAGAGAAACATCGATCAGTTGCCTCCTGCACACCCCCTACTGGGGATGTGCCAGCAACCAAGGTACATGCCCTTGACTGGAATCGAACCTGGGACCCTTCAGTCTGCAGGCCGACGCTCTATCCACTGAGCCAAACCAGTTAGGGCTTCAATTCAATTTGAGTTTACTAAATTCAATATGTTAAATTGTGATAGTTGAAAATAACTTTCAGACCAAAAGAACTAATTTATTTCCTTCTTTATTTGTATGTGACTGTAATTATGTGGGACTCAGGAGATATTAAAAGCTATCCAGGATGTAACGATAAAGCGAGAAGAAACAAAGAAGAAGATAGAGAAAGAAAAGAAAGAGTTTTTGCAGAAGGAGCAGGATCTGAAAGCTGAAATTGAGAAACTTTGTGAGAAGGGCAGAAGGTAAATGATGTTATCTTCTATACTAATAAAAAAGTAATATGCTAATTAGTCCGGGAGACCTTCTGGACGTCCTTCTGGACAAAGCCAGGGGCTTGGCTGGCCTGCAAACCACCCCCAAATGGCCCTCAGCCCCTCGCCCAGGCCATCCATGCCCCCCAACGGGGACCCTCACTCCAGTGGGGGCGTGGCCAGCCTGAAAACGGCCCTCAGCCCCTCACCCAGGCTGGCCATGCCCCCCAGCGGGGACTCCCACCTCGAAGGGTGTGTGGCCAGCCTGCAAACGGCCTTCAGCTCTTCACCCAGGTTGGCCATGCCCCCCAGCAGGGACCCCCACCCCAATGGGGGCATGGCTGGCCTGCAAACCACCCCAGGCCCCTCGCCTAGGCTGGCCCCACCCCCCAAGGGGACCCCCACCCTGATCTGGGACCCCCTTCAGGGCAGAAAAACTGGCCTCCACCCGTGCACCCAGGCCTCTATCTATAATAATAAAAGGGTATTATGCTAATTAGACCAGGAGACCTTCTGGACAAAGCCATGGTGACAGGGCCAAGGCAGAGGCATATAGGGGCGATCAGGCCAGGAGGGGATGGCATTTGGGGGTGATCAGGCCGGTGAGGGGGGCAGTTGGAGACAAGCAGTCCAGCAGGGGGGGCCAGTTGGGGGCAAGCAGGCTGGCGTGGGTGCCAGTTGGGGGCAAGCAGGCTGGTGGGGGGTAGTTGGGGGTGATCAGACCAGCAGGGGGGCAGTTGGGGATGAGCAGGCCGGCAAGGGGGGCAGTTGGGGGCGAGCAGGCCGGCAGGCAGAGTGGCTAGGGGCCAATCAGGCAGGCAGGCAGGTAAGTGGTTAGGAGCCAGCATCCTGGATTGTGAGAGGGATGTCCCCTGAGAGGTCCTAGATTGGAGAGGGTGCAGGCCTGGCTGAGGGACATCCCCCACCCCATGCACGAATTTCGTACACTGGGCCACTAGTTAAGAATAAAAACCCTATGTGTATGTGCATAAGGGGTCAGTCCTGTCTGTATTTCTAGTTTTTTTTCTTTCAGTCTAATTTTTATTTTAAAAACAAGTACACAAATAAAAATCCTCTAATGATTTTAGCTTTTCCAACACCCTATGTTAGAGTTAATAAAGGAACTTTCAGAGATTCATTAATACCTTGAAATAATAGCAGCTGATTGTTGGGTCACAAGTTTGATCAATATTTTGATAGGCATCTACCATCTATTTTACTTACTTTGTAACCTGATTTTTTAAAGGTTCAATCTATGAGAATACTTTGATTATATTTATGCTATTCAAAAGTAAATTTCTAATAGTTACACTCTAAGTTATTTGGAAAGAATTGTGTAATGAATCTGTGTCCTCTTCTGGGTACTACAGCAAGAGTAAGATGGGCATAGGTCTTGATTACATTTTCAGTCTTTCAGGTTTCTTAGCCTGAGCTGTTTGGAAATAAAAATAGCTGTGAATACCATGATGACTTTATTTAAATTCCACTAAAATGTATTTTTGTTTATCAAGGAAATCTTGGTTTGCTAATGTGTGAAAGAGCTAAGTGAAAAGTAGCAAGCTCATTTGCTGAATCATTTTCCAAGCATAAAAGATGATAATTGTGAAAGGTCAACATGAGAAAGAATGTTTATAGAAGAGAGCCTAAAGACCAATTAGTTGTTCTGTTGAGAATCTAGTGATAATGATTAGAAGATGGGTTCATGATGATCCATATGCCAGCAATTATGAAAATGTATTAGAAGCAGAACACTGTACTAGGCTTTGTTGTCAATCCAAACAGCTACACCACTGCCCAACAACATGGCCTGTGCCATCGTCTTCATAGTTTCTGTGTAGGCACCTGTAAGCAACTTAGCAGATATCTTAAAGGTGGGAAGGTGAGTTTGTAATTTTATACTAAGCTCCATGAAAGCTTTGCTTTTGGTGTGTGCTCCATACATTCTACACATCTCTCTTCTTTACCATCTGATTGGATAGCTACAAATGGCGATTGGTAACTAACAATTTGCTACTTGTAGTCTTAAGGATGTATTTGGGTTTTTTTATGTTATATCATGTTTCTGTCGTTCTGTTGAATTTGGGGTTCATTTTTTCAGAAGTAGGGGAAGAAGTCTTCTGTGTGTATCTTTGTTCTAGCATTGGTGTATAGGTTTTGTTTAGCATTCTATTAAACATAGGAACTGTGGGCACAAAGATTTTGGTCATTGTATTAGTATGCTCAGGCTCCCATAACAGAGTACCATAGACTGGATGGCTTAAACAGCAGAAACTTATTTTCTCATAGTTCCCGAGGCTTGAAGTCCAATATCGAGATGCTGGCAGGGTTGAATTCTGGTGAGACCTCTCTCCTTTTTTTATTTTTTTAAATAAATCTTTATTGTTCAGATTATTACAGTTGTTCCTCTTTTTCCCCCCCATAGCTCCCCTCCATCTGGTTCCCACCCCCCCCACCCTTATCCCCCCCCCCCCCCCGCACTGTCCTCATCCATAGGTGTACGATTTTTGTCCAGTCTCTTCTTACACCCCCCCACACCCCTTTCCCCCTGAGTATTGTCAGTCCACTCCCTTTCTATGCCCCTGATTCTATTATATTCACCAGTTTATTCTGTTCACCAGATTTTTTATTCACTAGACCTTCAATTCTGAATGATAGCTTTGCTGGGTAGAGTAATCTTGGTTGCAGGTTCTTGCTACTCATCACTTTGGCTATTTCTTGCCACTCGCTTCTGACCTGCATAGTTTCTGTTGAGAAATCAGCTGACAGTCGTATGGGTGCTCCCTTGTAGGTAATTAACTGTTTTTGTCTTGCTGCTTTTAAGATTCTCTCTTTGTTTTTTGCTCTTGGCATTTTAATTGTGATGTGTCTTGGTGTGGTCCTCTTTGGATTCCTTTTGTTTGGGATTCTGTGCACTTCCTGGACTTGTAAGTCTACTTCTTTCACCAGGTGGGGGAAGTTTTCAGTCATTATTTCTTTGAATAGGTTTTCAGAATCTTGCTCTCTCTCTTCTTCTGGCACCCCCATAATTTGGATGTTGGTACACTTGAAGTTGTCCCAGAGGCTCCTTACACTACCTTCATATTTTTGGATTCTTTTTTCTTTTTGCTTTTCCGGTTGGGTGTTTTTTGCTTCTTCGTATTTCCGATCTTTGACTTGATTCTTGTGATCCTCTAGTCTGCTGTTGGATCTCTGTATATTATTCTTTATTTCAGTCAGTGTATGTTTAGTTTCTAGTTGGTCCTTTTTCATATCCTCGAGGGTCTCACTAAATTTATTGGTGGTTTCTAGAAAATTCTTGAAAAACCTTATAACCGTGGTTTTGAACTCTATATCCAGTACTTAGCTTTCCTCCATTTCTTTTATTTGTGACCTATTTCTTTGTCTCCACATTTTGTCTGCTTCTCTGTGTTGATAGAGTGGCTTTGTGTGCTATGTGTCCTATAGGGCCCAGTGGCTCAGTCTCCCCAGTTACCTGAGGTGGACACTCTTGTTACACCCCTTTGTGGGCTGTGTGCACAGTCTTGTAGTTAAGCCTTGATTGTTGTTGGTATCACTGGGAGGAATTGACCTCCAGGCCAATTGGCTGTGAGGATCAGTTGTGTCTACGATGGGAGAACTTCTGTGCTGGAGATACCCTTATGGGGTAAGACTTGTTTCAGTGAGGCTTTGGTGCTCACTGAGTCTGCCCCCTGAGTGTGTCCCTTATGGTTCTGAGGAGTTGTAATCTGGATCGTCCCACTCTGACCACTGGGTACACTGGCTCTTGGATCTCTAAGGAGGTGCTAATTTAGCCTCTGCTTGAGGCCATCCAGCAGGAGCTACGGAGAGATGTGCAGATTCCTCGTCTTTGTTTGGGGTTTGGAGGTGCCCAGATGAGGCCCAGCTGTGAAGCAATGCAAGCTGCTGTGGGGCCTTGGCCCTTCTTTTGGATGTTTTGGGTCTCTCTGACCCAGCTGTTAGGTAATTTTATATTTCAAAGGGCCAGGCCATTCATATGCCAAAGCCTCTGCATACACCTTGGTTGGGGCGGGGTCTCAGGGCGGAGCAAACAGCAATGGCTTCCCGTCAGCCCTGCCCTAAGAGGCCCTCAGGTCTCAGTGTCCCACAGTAATCGCTGCAAGCACCTCTGAGAGAAAGCCGCCCTCAAGTTCCAGACAGTCCGCCCACTCCCAGACAGTCCAGTTTCTCCACGTATGAGTCTGGGTCCCCAGAGTCTCACCTGGAACTGGGGTTCAGAGCAGTCAGGAGCATGTGTCTCCCTCCCAATTGAAAAAGACAACTGCGTCCTCAGTTGCCAGCCCTTTCTGCGCGAGCGCGCCTCCGTACCTTTGCCTTTACTTCCGCAGCTCCTCTGAGTCTCAGTGTGCTTTTCTCTTTCCTTCTAGTTGTAGAATTTCCACTCAGCCAGCCTTTCTGTGGTTCTGGATGATGTCCGTTTTGTCTTTTAGTTGTAGTTTTGAAGTGGTTGTGGGAGGCAGCAATTTCAGGTGTTTACCTATGCCGCCATCTTGTTTTTCCTGGTTTCTTATTTTCTTATTGTGGTGTTTTGTAGCTCCCAATTTTATGGTAGCTCTCTTTTTTTATTTTTGAGATGGTAACCCTGCAAGGTTTCTATCTCAGTTTTAGCCATCAGCATAGAGCTGGCTGGGATTTGCTCTTAAACAAATGACCATTAAAAAACAAAACAAAACAGGAAACTACAGTGATATTTACTTCTTCCAAGTGCCAGATCTTCTCCAGTTTTTGCCTGGTTCTTGTGTGCTCTGCAGTGCCTTCAAATAGATGCTTTTATATGTTTCGTTTAGAATTTATAGTTTTTAATCTGCAGGATGTTGGTCTGTTTGGAGCAACCCTGCCCTTATTGGAAGTGGACCTCTCCAGATTTAATTTTTAGGGGGTACCTCTGGTTGTACAAGTTAGATGGGCCAAATTGCAGATAAATTGGTGTCAGGAAGACAGTTTCAGCAAGATGTAAAGTGAGGACCTGATCTATGTGTCAAAGGAACCAAAAAGAGGGCTATTCTGAGACAGGGTGGATGAGATGTGTTAATTGTTAGAGAAAGGAGCAGTGCCAGTGAGATGCCTGGGATGGCAGAAATGGTGAACATTGGAAGTGGAGCAGTTTTAGAGAATTGCCTTTGGGGTGGAGGTTGTAAATTATTTTTATTTAGAACAGAGAAAGAGCCCTGGATGGTGTGGCTCAGTTGATGAAGTGCTGTCCCATGCACTGAGAGTTTACTGGTTCGATTCCCAGTCAGGGCATGTGCCCAGGTTTTAGGCTCGATCTCCAGTAGGGAGTGTGCAGGCGTCAGCCAATCAATGTTTTTCTCTCATCAGTGTTTCTCCCTCTCCTTTCCTCTTTCTCTAAAATAAAAATAAAAGAATCAAATAAAAACATTTTTTTTAAATAAAGGCACAGAGAGAGAAGAAGGAAGGGAGGGGAGGAATGGAGTAAGGGAGAGAGAGACACAGAGAGGGAAAAGAACATTGATCAGTTGTTTCCTCATACACACTCCTAACGGGTTTGAACCTACAGCCTAGGTATGTGCCCTGACTGGGAATCGAACCAGCAACCTTTTGGTGCGCAAGAGGACTCTCCAATTAACTGAGCCACATTGGTCAGGACAATTTTTTTTAACTCAGTTTTATGGAGTTATAGTTTATATATGATAAAATTTACCCATTTTAAATGATGAGTTTTGACATATATGGTCATGTAACTACCACCCCAATTATGGTGTAAAATACTTCCATTTTCCTACAAAATTCTTTCATGACTCTGGCATCCATTGCCTCCTCCACCTTCAGCCATTGGCAAACTGATCTGCTTTCTCTCACTATAGTTTTGCGTTTTCTGGAACTTCATGTAAACAGAATTATACAATATATAGCCTTTTGTGGTGTTTAGGATAAAATTTTTGTGATTTATCCATGCTGTTGCATACATCGGCAGTAATTTATTATTGATTGCTATGTAGTAGTCCATTATAAAATTACACCAAATCAGTGTGTGTGCTCACTATTTGATGGACATTTGTGTTTCCATTTTTTGTCTGTTATAAAGCTGCTCCTAGTATTCAAGTGCAAGTTTTTATGTGGACATGTTTTCTTTTCTCTTGGGTAAATGAATGCTTAGAAATAGGAATGCTGGGCTATATTTGCTGAACATTATAAGAAATTGCCAAGCTTTTTTTCAGAGTTGCTTTTTATACTATTTCGTATTCCCACCAGCAATGTATAAGTATTGCAGTTGTTCTATACCATCATCAGTACTTGATATTACCAGTCTTCTTAGTGTTAGCTCTTCTAATACATGTTTAATGATATTATGATTTTGATTTGAATTTCCGTGATGATTATTGATGTGGAGCATCTTTTCATGTGCTTATCTGACACTTGTCATTTTGTTTTGTTTTGTTGTTAATCCTCACCTGAGGATATTTTTTCCTTTGATTTTTAGAGAGAGAGAGAGATGAAGTGAAGAAGGGAGGGAGGGAGGAGGGAGAGAGAGAGAGATCGAGATCCATGTGAGAGAGACACATTCGATTGTTTGCCTCCCACACAAGCCCCAGCCCGTGCAGGGATTAAATCTGCAATCCAGGTATGTGTCCTTGACCATGAATCAAACCTGAGAGCCAGCCTTTGGTCTGAAGGCCAGTGCTCTAACCACTGAGCACAGCCCATGGTGCCATTTGTCATGCTTTCATAAAGTATCTATTCAAGTATTTTACCCATTTGAAAAAAAACAAAGCATGTTGTTTTCTTGAGTATTTTATCCTATCTAATAAAGAGGGAATATGCTAATTGACCATCACTCCATCACAAAGATGGCTGCACCCACAGCTGAGGCCAAGTTCCCATAAGGAGCCTTAATGAGCAATCAGCATGTGGTTTGACAGGGGACCTCAGGCCACACACCCCCGCCCGGTGGGGCTTGACAAGGGTGGGACTGGCCAGGTCTGGAACTAGCCCAATGGGGGGGAGCCGGGTCTGTGCCTCATGTGATTTTGAGGCGCATGTAGGTGGGCGGGGACTTGACTCTGGGTCCCATGGTGTGCCCCAGAATCTGATAGGAGGAAGCTTTTCATATACATTTTACTAATTTTCTTTCATCTCTGACACTTCTGTTATAGAGAAAGGGCAAATAGCAATACTAAATTATTTCTTCTAATTAATCCCCTTTCAATGTGCATGAATTTTGTGCACTGGACCACTAGTTACTTAATAATCTTTTTAGCAGATGGGCGTTTTGCAAATACTTTGTCCTGATCTGTGACTTGCCTGTGCATGTCACTGTCTTTTGAAGTGCAAAAGTTTAAATTTTTGATAAAGTTCAGTTTACCTTTTTTTCTTGCGTGGTTCACAGTTTGTGTCCCAAGAAATCTTTTTCTAACCCAAAGCAAAAATCAATTTAGTTAGAAGAATGACATCATTTACATTTTGTAAGTAAAAGACAGGAAGAAGCTTAATTCTCCTGTCTCCTTTGACCATTTAATCTATTGTAGTATGTTCTTTTGGTTAAATTATATGAAGAAAATCTGGTGATAAACACAGATCTGTAGTTGGAAAAGCGAAGAGTATTTTATTTATTTTTTTAAATTTAGGAACCAATAACTTTATTTGAAGAAATGTTAAAACTTGAAAATAAAAACGTTTTTTGCAAGGGCAATATGGCAACATGCTTGCTGGGCACCGTGACAAGGGGAAGTCACTCCACGGCTATCATGAAGGCAGTCCAGGCTCAGTTCTTGCTGGCACGGAGAGTGAGCGTGTCAAAGAGGTACTGTGCCAGGCTCTGGATGTTAGGGCTCCCAGCTTGCACAGTTCGCTGGTACTGACTCCCAAGTTGTAGATGAACTTCACATCCTGGCGCATGTAGTGACGCGCCAGGAAATCATGCAGGTGGGCATCGTTCTTGTTGGTGGCCAGCTGGTGCAGATTGAGCAGGCTCTGCTTCACCATCCTCGCCACGTACAAGGTGCTTTTCATGGCTTTCAGGCCGCTCTCCCACTGGTTGCGGTCAGGTCTTCTGATACCTTGCAGACGGATCTGGCCCTCTCGCTGGTTCTGCATCCTCATCCATGTCTGGGCTTGCTTCCACTCCTCCCTCGACTGCCTCAGGAAGGTAGCGAAGTGCTTCAAGGCCTGGTCCCGATGGTCGAAATAGAAGGCAGTGGACAGATACATGTAGGAGGCGTGCAGCTCCAAGTGGACCTGGTGGTTGATAGAGCTCTCTCAGTTGGCATGGTAATCCTGGCGCACTTGGGAGATGGGCCTCGCACCACAACTGGAGGCGCAGGAAGCATGGGTGGAGGTGCAGGTGCCATGGCCGGAAGCAGAGGTAACAGGTTTTCCAGGGGTGGCCCTCCGGCCAAGAAAGTCAATAGAGCCGCATGGCAAGGGCTGAGGGGCGGGCTACGGAGTGGGCAGCGACACAGGTGAAGGTGGTGGCTTCTCTGGAGACGGGTCATTCCCATGGTGGTAGATGAGGGCAGCCGAAAGCTGAGTCAGTGGTGGTGGTGGTGGGGACCTTGAAATGTCCCTGGGGTACCCTACTCTACCAGGGTGGCCGGAGGCAGGGGTTCTCTGGTGTTAGGCTGCAGGCAGCTGATGGTTGGCTCTGAGGTGGAGCAAAGAGTATTTTACCAGCCTTTTGGGTAATTGTGGCTATTCTTTGTTGATAGTACCCCAAAACTTGACAGATAGTTTCTTATAGGTTAATTGCATTGAATATTCTGAAACCACACCAGTGAACTTTTTTAAAAATCCATTTGCTTGCCTTGTACTTTGAATGGGTCTTTTAAGTATGTTATGCAGGGGAGGAAAATCTTTTACCTTTTTAGGTTCAACATCTGAAGCTGTGAATTAAACTGACAAAAGACAGAATAATAGGAGGGGAAAAAACCCACAGTTTACATGTGCTATGTGAACTCAGTAATGAATAGCTCAAAGAGGCGGTTAGAATTTGGGGCTTATATACCATCTTAAAAGGGGAAAGGGAGAGGTGAGAAAGGCACTTAGGGTAAAACAAATGACTTCTTACAAGTACAAGAGAGCCCTAACCAGTTTGCCTCAGTGGATAGAGCATCGGCCTGCTGACTGAAGGGTCCCAGGTTTGATTCCGGTCAAGGCCATGTACCTTGGTTGCGGGCACATCCCCGGTGGGGAGTGTGCAAGAGGCAGCTGATCAATGATTCTCTCTCATTGATGTTTCTAACTCTCTATCCCTCTCCCTTCCTCTCTATAAAAATCAAAAAAATATATTAAAAAAAAAAGTACGAGAGAGAGCACTTACGGGACTATGTGGAAAGACAAATGGGTTTTCAGGAGAACAAACGAGATAAAAAGTTTGTGATAGTATTTATCTATACAAGTCTGTCTCTTTTGGGGCCATAAAACTCCCCTGGAGAAGGGATCTAGGGTAGTTTTTATTTTCATTCTCTCCTCAGAGTAAAGCTGCCCTAAGAGGAATTTATAATAGCCTTATTTCCCTGAAGTTGCTGTTTTAGTCAGTTAAAGGAAGCTCCCAGAGGCTTTTTTTCTACATCTGTCGAACTTTGAATGTCTTCAGCTTAAGATCATCTTTCTACCAATTCTGGGGTTACAGGTGGGTCCCAGTGTTGATTTGGTAGCATTGTGCATTGATAATTTAGAAAACATTGGTTCGGAGTTACTCAGATCTTCCAAGTGCTGACATATTTTATTTTACAATATTTAAAGAATCACATTAGTTTATATCAGTGATTGTCATCTCACGGCACACATAAACTAATAACTAAAATTCTGCAGCACACCAAAAAATAAATTTTTTGCTGATCTGACAAAAAATAGGTATAATTTTGATTTAACACAGAATAGCTATTGTGTTGGATATTGTCTTTTTTCTTTTTCTTTGACAGTCTAAGGGAAAGAGATCAGTGTCCCTAACTAAATAGTTAGGTATTACATGTTTAAAAATTCTTGTGGCATTCTGGTTGAAAATCACTGGTTTCTATTACTATTGATGTTACCAGAATAGTCTTTATAAGTACTGGGAAGCCTTCAAGCTCCCAATAGCTGGTACAGATTTTTAAAATTCTAAGTTTTGCTTGAAAGCATTAATTTTATTATTGACAATACTGTCAGTTGTTTTCTTTGAAATAACAAGACTTGTTCATTTATTTTCAAGAATATGTCTGCCAAATTCTCAAGTTCAAATATCTATAATTTGTCTATCAGTTGTCCTTTGAAGTAAAATAGTATCTCCATGAAAAAAGAGGTTAGTTCAGCTCACAGCTCAGATTGTCTCACAAGTGTTTTTCTTTAGATAAACACTTTGGCATGTAGCATTTCATCAGATCAGGACATTAAAAAGATGTTTACTTAAGGGTTAAGATTGAATAAACATTGTTTGTAATATCCCCTTCACCCAACTGCAAGTACGTGGCAGTGAAGAATACAGTGGTTGGTGATATAATTTGATGCCATTGCCTGATTTTGTGTGGTGCCCATTTATTTATTTATTTATTTGTAGATTGACCTTTCATCTAAATTTATTTACTATTTCTGAGAGTTTATCTGTATATTTATTTCAGGTTGTATACATGGACAATCCTGTTGTGTGAATAATTTTTAAAGTTTTTATTTCTTGGTTTTCAATCTTTATGCTTTTCATTTCCTTTTTCTAAAAATTGTTTAAAGTATTACATATATCTCCTTTACCCCTCCCGTTGGACCTCTCCCCCCACCTCCAAGGGCAAGCCCCCACTGCCCCAGTGTCTGTGCTCATTGGTTATGCTAATATTCATGCATACAAGTCCTTTGGTTGATCTCTAACCACCCCCCTCCTGTGCCAATATTTTTTATCCACTATAGTTTTTATACTGTATTGCACTGTAAGGATCAGCATAGTGGTTCTAGGATAAACCATGAGATTCAAAAGTTATTCAACTTATATTATGTGAGCATCACTTGTATTTGTTGCCAAGAATTCACACACAACATTATCTTTGGTGATGAGTTGGTGCTAACACTAGATGAATATAAACAAAATAGCAAGTCTAGTCAGATCTGTAGATTTATTTGTAAAGCAAAATTACAAATTCCACAGATGAGATCTTAACTACGTTCTTCTGATTTGCAGCAAAATCTTTTTTTAAAATATATTTTTGATTGATTTCAGAGAGGAAGGGAGAAGGAAAGAGAGAGATAGAAACATCAGTGATGAGAGAGAATCATTGATTGGCTACCTCCTGCACACCCCACACTTGGGATCAAGCCTCCAATCAGGGCATGTGCCCTGACTGGGAATGCAAACCTCCAGGTTATAGGTCAACGCTCAACCAACTCAGCTATACTGGCCAGGCTTGAAAAAATTTTTAGATATTATTGCACAGCAAAGTTAATAGGAAGTATTTGTTTCTACCAAGATACATGAAGAACTTTGAAGTTTTACAGCAATGATTTATTGGACAATAAGAGATTATAAAGATTATAGCAAGTATTGCTAAAGATTGCTAGGAAGAGTACAACAGAAAAATTGAGAAAGAAAAAAATTGAGAGATTAAATTATACCCTAAACTTACCTTAGAAAATGCTAGAAAACAACACAGAAGCATATATTTCATTAGCTGTCAAAGAGATGATAATATCACTTGTCTCAGGAAAACTCCATTATAGACTCACAAAAGAATGAGAAAAAGGTAAATAATTTTAATGTTAATTATGAAATTAGTTATTGCTTCATAGACCAGGCCCTCAAAGGGTGTTCGACACCATGAGCTATGTTTTGCAAACTGCTATTCCAAATTATTTCTTTCATACCTAGGTTTTTACTACTGTCTCTATGCTAGTGACACTGTCATTTGTATCCCCAGCCCAGACTACACCAAGTGTTGGACTTTTATACCCAATACCTGCTTCCTTAGCTTGGTGCTCTCTTACTGATTTGGCCTTAGCACATGCTATTTGTTCTGCCCAAATTTTCTTGTTTCTTTTGTTAACCCAGAAAACTACTAGATTGTGAGCTTCTTGGGGGCGGGGACTGGGTACCTTATACCCCCAGATTTTAGCAGAATGCCACCCAGAAAACTACTAGATTGTGAGCTTCTTGGGGGCAGGGACTGGGTACCTTATGCCCCCAGATTTTAGCAGAATGCCTATCACTAGGCTGCTCAGTAAATGTTGTTGAATTAAATTGAATCAAGGAAGAATTCTAGCCTCATGAAAAAGAAATTTACAGTTCATCCCAGGATAAATGTTTTCTGCTTTATGTCTGATCTCGTTCATTCTATATTGGTTTGTATTAGTTTCAGTTTCAGAGAAAAGGATTTCATAACCTACTCCATATTCAGGACAGCTAACTCCTATATATTAAATTACCTAACAGTTCCTTTTGCTTTGCCTAGGGAGCAATGTATTCTGAAAGGAAGGTATTTGGGGCTGGCCTTCAATGTCGTAATTTTTAGTTTTCTCTCTGACCACTGAGAATATCACAAAACACTTAGCATCTGCTTCTATCTTTTAAAATCACCTCATTTAGCCCTAGCTGGTTTGGCTCAGTGGATAGAGTCGGCCTGGGGACTGAAGGGTCCTGGGTTCAATTCCGGTCAAGGACACGAGCCCGGGTTGTGGGCTCGATTCCCACTAGGGGTCATGTAGGAGGCAGCCAATCAATGATGCTTTCTCAGCATTGATGTTTCTGTCTACCTCTTCCTCTCCCTTTCTGAAATCAGTAAAAATTTAAAAATAAATAAATAAAATCACCTGATTTCCACCAGCATTTGTGGTGGAACAAGTGTATACTACATTTATTTTAGTTTCTCTAAAGGAAGATGTTTTTGAAGAATACTTAATGATACAGAAAAATACATGAGGCTGAAAGAGTAAGATAAATATTGCAGTCTTTGAGAAACATATAATGGATTTAGATATTATATGTCTACTAGAGGCCTGGTGCACAAAATGCGTACACTCCGGGGGGGCCGGGGAGGGTGTCTCTCAGCCAAGCCTGTGCCCTCTCGCGGTCTGGGAGCCCTCGGGAGAGGTCCAACTGATGGGTAGCGGGCCTAAGCCGGCAGTCAGACATCCTTAGCATTGCCGCAGAGGTGGAGCCTCTCCCACCACCGCCACTGTGCTCGCCAGCCATGAGCCCAGTTCAGAGCTTCTGGCTGAGCGGTGCTCCCCCAGTGGGAGTGCACTGACCACCAGGGGCAGCTCCTGCATTGAGTGTCTGCCCCCGGTGGTCAGTGAGCATCATAGCTACTGGTCATTCCGCCGTTTGGTTGATGTGCATAATAGCCTTTATTATATAGGGTAATATAAAACCCTAAGCGACTGGTCAACTGTTTGACTGTTTGACCGGTTGCTATGACGCGCACTGACCACCAGGGGGCAGATGCTCAATGCAGGCCCACAGGCCCCTGGCTGACACCGGCAGTCTGACATTTCCCAAGGGGTCCCAGATTGCGAGAGGGTGCAGGCCAGGCTGAGGGACCCCACCGGTGCATGAATGCACCAGGCCTCTAGTCCATATATATAAAAAAATAAAGACGGAATGTGCAAACTGACCATCACTCTGCAGCAAAGATGGTGGCGCCCACAGCCAGTAAGGAGGAAATATGCAAATTGACGCAACAAAGATGGCGGTGGGCGGGGCGGGATGCCTGCTATGGGGGCGGTAGTGGAGGGAGCTACAGGAGGGTGACAGGGCCAGAGCAAAGGCGGAAGGTGGCTCTGGCCACAGCAAAGGTGGAAGGCAGAGGCCAGAGCGAAGGCCTAGGTCCTGGTTGCCAGAGAGAAGCCGGTTCTGGCAGTAAGGGGAAGGAAGGCCTATTCTTGCACGAATCTTTGTACATCGGGCCTCTAGTATATATATAAAACCCTAGGTGACTGGTTGATTTTTTTGATTGGTCGATTGTTTGACCAGTCACTGATGCGCACTGACCATTAGGGTGCAGATGCTTAACGCAGGAGCTGCCCCCTGGTGGTCAGTGCGTTCCCACAGTGGGAGCACCTCTCAGCTGACTAACAGGCGCCAGATGCTGGGTTCACAGCTGGCAAGCACAGCTGTGGCAGTGCAAACCTCTCCCGCCTCCACGGAAGCGCTGCCAAGTGGCGGTGGTGGCGGCAGGCATAGTGGGTCTGGGATGAGTGGACACGGTGCAGCGCCTGGCCCGGGCTCGAGTTCCTCCCGGCCACCTGCTGCTTTGTGCACTACTACATCCCTTGGGGGATGTCAGACTGCCAGTTTATGGCAGTCCAATATCCCCCAAGGGATCCTGGATTATGAGAGTGTGCAGGCCAGGCTGAGGGACCCCACCAGTGCATGGATTCCTAGTACTTATATAAATACCTATTTGAAAAGACTGGAAAGAAGTATAATGGTTCTTCGTTAGTAGTGTCATTGTGAGAAATTGAGTTAAGAATACTTTAAAAATAATATTTTTTGGATACATCCTATGTTTTAGGCACTATATTCAATTCTTTATGTGTGTTTTCTCAGGGAACTCTCCCATGAATCCCGTGATATAGGTACTACTCATTTTTCAGATGAAACTGAGTCCTAAGAACAACTTATCTAGGTTTATACCACCAATAAATAGAAGAGTTAAAACCTTTGTTATATTCTTTTTTGTTGTTGTTGTTAATCTTTACCCGAGGATATTTTCCCATTGATTTTTAGAAAGAGTGGAAGGGAGCGGGGAGAGAAAGAGAGAAATAGCAATGTGAGAGAGACATGTCAATTGGTTGCCTCCCACACAAGTCCCAAACAGGCCTGGGGATCAAGACTGCACCAAGGTACGTGCCCTTGACCGGAATTGAACCTGGGACTCTTCAGTCTAAGGGCCGATGCTCTATCGACTGAGCCAAATGGGATAGGGCATTATATTCTTTATGTCTGTATTTCTAAACTTTTTATAATTTGTATTATTTACCTGATCAAAAACAAAATTAATTTTTAAATTATGATGCAAACATTGGGGCCTACAACAAGTCAGCCTTATACAATCTGGTAGGATTTATTCATTTGAACCATTGATTCCCTGAACTAGCTATGTAAAATAACAGAAACATGGGACTTGAAAGAAATTCAACCAAGTGTTTAAAAAGTTACAATAGCCCTGGCCGGTGTGGCTCAGTTGATTGGTGCGTCATCCCATGCACCAGAAGGTGAGGGGTTCAATTCCTAGTCAGAGCACATATCTAGGTTGTAGGTTCCATCTCCAGTCAGGCGTATGTATCTCTCTCACATCGACGTCTCTCTCTCTCTCTCTCTTTCTCTCTTTCCCTCCTCCGCCTTCCTTCCTCCCTCTCTAAAATCAATAAAAGTTAAGTAAAAATAAGAAGTTCCAATAGACTCAGTGCACTGTTTCTGTCTTTTTACTATCTACTCTAGGGAACTGATTTTTATTTTTTCTAGCAGGGGTTGCAGGTAGTATTTAGTGAAATGAAATCTGATATATGTTACAGGTTAGTTAACATATAAGGCTGAGCATTTTTATGATTTTTTAAAGTTGTTTGCTAACAGTTGTTGTGGTTGTGGTTGCTAGTAGTCCCTTTTGTCTTGTTGGATCCAATGAGGTAGATGTGGCCAAATGCCCAAAGGAAAAGCTGTGTGTGTGTGTGTGTGTGTGTGTGTGTGTGTGTGAGAATATGTGGAATGTCTCCAAGGTCATGGTAGGAGGATTTTTCTAATGTAAGTGTATATGTCTGTCATTGACAAATGTATTTAATGAAGTTAGAGATATTCAGTGAGCATCTATAATCTTCAAGGATAACATTGATCAAAGAAGGCAACTAATGTTTACCTACAATTATCTTTGTCCAAGAGTGACTAGTAGGCTAAAGAGATCATGGATTGACCCCACAACATATTTCACATATTCTTATACTAAGAGAATTTTGACTTCTCATATATTTTTTAACTTGAGGAATTTGTGTTATAGCAGGAAAACACATCTACTGTAAACCTTTGTCTAAATAACTATTAGAGGATTTTTCCTCTGGCAGGAAGTTAGTTTGAGGGGCAACACATGGGGATTAAGGAAGAAAATGCCCACCTAGTCATTTCTGTCACATTAAATAGACCTTGTTAGTAGAGGGGCAGACTCCTGTTAGTGAATATGTGTGTGACACACACATGCAGAGCACAGGATGTGTGGAGCATTGGGTCAAGCGAAAGAAGAGACTGTAGCAATTTAAATACGTAAGGCTACTAAGAACACAGAAGAGGAATGAATAAAACTGTTTCTCTCACTGAAGAAAACTGGGACCATTTTAAAGATGTAATTCTTTTTAACCTTTTCACCTTTTTAAAATAATTTAAACTTTTCAATATTATTCTGTCAACTGATCTGGATAATCCTGTTCCTTTCAGCCATAAAGCTTATTACAGTCAGGTGTAATATAAGGAATTTCTTTTGCTGGCTCTGTCCCTTCGTTGGCATCTATAGTCCTGAGCAGGGTGCTTTTGTCCCCCTTACTGGGAGATCCCTCAGTACTAGACAGGCATCTGTCATCCTAATCCAGTGTGGATATTACACTCTAGAGGTGGGCGTGTCAGAGGGAGGAAACCGATGGGAATGTGAAGGCCTGAAGTCTAAAGAGACGGTTTCTTCCTTTTGAAGAATGTTCACTACAGCTAAGAGACTGGTAACGTCAGTAACCCAGTAACTGTGCTTAATAGTGACTTAGAGATTAGTATTAAATGGATGCCTGTTTTTTGTCCTGCATTCTTCAGATAAGTTGGAAATAAGATGGATGCCATAATGATTTTGAGCCCTCCTTGATCAATGAAGGACATTTTACCTGCAATGGGTTTTAGTTCCAAGGACACTCTTTTTCCTGGTCTGGGTAACCTTATTTTAGCAAGTGGAGATATGAACATTTTAAGTTTCAGGTTTTACTTGCCTTTATGCAATTATAGACTACTTTAAACATTATTTGTTTATATCTATAGTTATTACTTAGAGTAAAACTTCCTATAACATACTTGGCAGACTAATTTTGGGTTTTACTTTGCCTTGCTGTCTTTCTCCCCTTAGTCTTGTTCTTCATTTCTTATCTTCCAGAGAGGTGTGGGAAATGGAACTGGATAGACTCAAGAATCAGGATGGTGAAATAAATCAGAACATTATGGAAGAGACAGAACGGGCCTGGAAGGCAGAGGTGAGAAGAGTTGCTATATTGAAGGCTTTATTTGGGGCTTCCAGATGGTATATCCTTTTGATAATAGTATTAACCACTAAGCCATATAAGTATTACACCATATAGCCACTAAGTATTTATTTTGTTAACTAAGCTCTGTATATGTAAAATTAATCAAGTATGTGTGTGTCTGGTTTTCCTAGATCTTATCACTAGAGAGTCGGAAAGAATTGCTGGTGTTGAAGCTAGAAGAAGCCGAAAAAGAGGCAGAGCTGCACCTTACTTACCTCAAGTAGGTATCGTCAGTTGTGGGTTTTGTTTTGTTTTCTTTAGGGTTGAAACCCTAGGCCAGCTAGTCTGGCACTTACTGTATCATCACAGGAATTTCAAGGTCATCTCGGTCTGTGCAGTAGAATTGTTCAGTGATTTCTCTTCTTGTATTCTAACTTCTGCATTTTCTAATTCTTCCTCTGCAGTCTTACCGCTTTGTGTTTTCTATTGTATTATTTCCAGATGTATTAACAGTATCTTTTATGCTATGGAAGCAAATCAAATATCCTTGGAGATTCTTAGTCATTTCTCTTCTTGCCATGGAATCTGAAGGACACTGTGGCCTTTTCAGGCAGATAAGACCCCTGTCTCAGTGGTTGGTTCTCTTTCTCCAATACTTGGCTTAAAAGATGCTGGAGATAAAGTGAGGCACACAACCTAGATCTTTGGCCTTCTCTTATATCTGGTTCGACCTCTTCTCTCCAGGTCCATTGACCATTCCTTTTAGGCTATCTCAGAGCGTTGAGGGTTAGGTTTTCTTTAATTCTGTAAATTCCTGTTGGTTTCTTGTAAGGTCAACTCCTCCAACACTAGACACAGTTCGTTCCAAACAGGAGTGGGAGACAAGACTGAATGGAGTTCGGATGATGAAAAAGAATGTTCGGGTAAGTGTAGTAATGGGGATCATTGAGTCTGAGTTAGGCTGTGCTTAAACACTCTGGTGATGAGCAGGGAACTTCGGCTTTGCCACTGAGAGCTTATCTTCCACTCCCTCTGTTTCCTTCAGACTGAATGGTGGGTGCTGTCTTTCTAGGGAGGCTCACTCAGCTCAGAGGTGAAAGATCATCCCTTCCTTTCCTCCTTTCTAGGACCAGTTTAATAGTCACATCCAGCTAGTGCGGAACGGGGCCAAGCTGAGCAGCCTTCCTCAGATCCCTACTCCCACTCTGCCTCCTCCCCCGTCCGAGGTAAGAATGTAGGTTTTGGGTAGTCAGGCTTTCCGTGACAAAACCAGAGTCCTTCACTTGTTTTGTTTTGTTTTTAAGAAGATACTGGTTTTAATATCTTATTATTGGTTATTGTTGGTTTTATGTGGTGTAATAGTTGCTCATTGATTTCTCCCTTTCTCTTGCATCCTCCACCTCTTTCCCTCTGCAGACAGATTTCATGCTTCAGGTGTTTCAGCCCAATCCCTCTTTGGTTCCTCGGATGCCCTTCTCCATTGGGCAGGTCACAATGCCCATGGTTATGCCCAGTGCAGATCCCCGTTCCTTGTCTTTCCCAATCCTGAACCCTGCCCTTTCCCAGCCCAACCAGCCTTCCCCACCCCTTCCTGGCTCCCATGGGAGAAATAGCCCTGGCTTGGGTTCCCTTGTTGGCTCCCATGGTCCACACATGCCCCCTGCTGCCTCCATCCCGCCTCCCCCAGGCTTGGGCGGTGTTAAGGCTTCTACTGAAACTCCCCGGCCCCAACCAGTAGACAAACTAGAGAAGATCCTGGAAAAACTGCTGGCTCGGTTCCCACAATGCAATAAGTAAGTGTCTTTAAGGACTAATTTTAAAAAATTGTCAGAGGGGCTATAGGAGAGGTTTTATGGATATTCCCCACAAGTATAACAAAATATTTCCCTCTTTTTTAGGGCCCAGATGACCAACATTCTTCAGCAAATCAAGACGGCACGTACCACCATGGCAGGCCTGACCATGGAGGAACTGATCCAGTTGGTAGCTGCACGACTGGCAGAACATGAGCGAGTGGCAGCAAGTACTCAGGTAAGACAAGGTACTGGGGGGAGAACGCAGACCTGCTGAGATGTTGAGGAAGAGGCAGTTTTCAGAAAAACTTGGGGAGGGAAGCATTGCTGCAGCCAAGAGTGCCTAGTCTGCTTTCTTCCTTTGCTGGACTGGGAGCTAAGGGATTTCCTTTAGTTACATACTCTGTGACTCAGACTTTTTCCTTACTCTCACAATGTTTCTGCCCACAGCCACTCGGTCGGATCCGGGCCTTGTTCCCTGCTCCATTGGCCCAACTCAATACCACAATGTTCTTGCCTTCTGCACAAGTGTCATATCCTGGAAGGTCTTCACATGTAAGACTCATTTTGTTTGAAAACTAGGATGGGAAGGTGGGGATCGATGTCAGTAGGAGGGGCAGGTTTACAGATGGAGTGTAGAAGGAAACCATTATCTCATCAGCTGGTTTGTTGGCAGCCCCAACTGGGAAAATGTAAGTACTTTTGGCAAGAATCTGTATTTGAACTTTTACTTCTTCTGGTGTAAAATATTTTTACTGAATGGAAACTCCAGGTGGAGTCATGGGCATGAAAGGCAAGGAGACCGAGAGCTTTCTTATTGTCTTACTGTTGGCCATCCCTCCTCTGTTCTGCAGGCTCCAGCCACCTGTAAGCTGTGTCTCATGTGCCAGAAGCTGGTCCAGCCCAGCGAGCTGCATCCGATGGCATGTACCCACGTGTTACATAAGGAGGTGGGCGATACACTCCTTCCCCATTTCCAACTCTTTATTTACTGACAACTGAGAATTTTTCTTGCACATTTTAGTGTTGATGCTCAGCATTAATATCTAAACATATTAATTATCCTGGCCAGTGTGCTAAGTGGTTAGAGCCTCAACTCATGGCTTCAACCTCCACTCCCCTTGGGGTCTGGGTGTGTAGAAATATCCTCAGGTGAGGATTAACAAAACATCTGAACAAGGTTTTTAGTAACTGGTGGCTTAAACATCAGCAGAATTCAGAATACTGCAGCTGGGATCTTCCAGCTTCCTTTTACCCTGTTCCCTTAAATTTGATAAGCAGTTCATACCAGAGCACTGATAGGTCACTTTCTTGAGAAACTGACAATAAGATATACGTATCTAACTGTTGTTTCAAATATAGCATTGTAAGGAGACTGCTTAGATGAGAGAAATGGAATAGAGAGCCTGGGTATGAAATTAATAACTCCATTAACAGAATTAAGTCTATTAGAGATTATCTTTCCACATTGACAATTATTCCCATCACTTCCTGTTACCAAGCAGAGTTAAGTCCCATAGCAGCAGGGATGATTCCTTTTTTTACTATATTTTGTTCATTGTGTTTTAACAGTAGGTAGAAACTGAATTTATATCTAAGTTCTTGGTAAGGGAAAATCCTGAATAAGATATTAGGTGATGTGTATTAGCAGATGGAAACTCATCTAAGCCTGAATGGATCATTAGAAGGAGCAAGCCTGGATATTCAACAAAAAGCAGCTGCACACTGTTATTAGCAGGTTGTTAATGTTTCCTATGAAAGAACAGGTCCATCTCTGAAGATTCTTTTGGGGGTGAGTTAGTAAATATTCCTTAGACCCGTGGTCGGCAAACTGCGGCTCGCGAGCCACATGTGGCTCTTTGGCCCCTTGAGTGTGGCTCTTCCACAAAATATCACGGCCTGGGTGAGTCTATTTTGAAGAAGTGGCGTTAGAAGAAGTTTAAGTTTAAAAAATTTGGCTCTCAAGAGAAATTTCAATCATTGTACTGTTGATATTTGGCTCTGTTGACTAATGAGTTTGCTGACCACTGACTTAGACCCATTGAACTGTAATAGCACTCCTTCCCTCCCTCCCTCCATCTTTTCAGACAAACCTGAGGTATGTCTTTCTTTATTTCTAGTGTATCAAATTCTGGGCCCAGACCAACACAAATGACACTTGTCCCTTTTGCCCAACTCTTAAATGATGGACCTAATTGGGAGGAAGAAGAGAAGCTGATGTGAACAGGAAGCGCGGGTTCAAGATTTCTAAAACTCTATATTTATACAGTGACGTATACTCATGCCATGTACATTTCTATTATATAGGTAATGTGTGTATAGAAAGTCTGTATTCAAATGTTCGTAAATGAAAGTATGTATATTATGCAAAAATGGTCTGTCCCCCTCAGCTTGCAATTCCTCTAGGGGGATGCAGATGGTAGCTAAGATGATGTTTAGTTTGGCCTTGAAATTATGATATTCCTGCCTAAGGCTGTTTTCAAATACAATATAAAAACCAGTAGGAAGCTGCTGTGGCTCTAAGGCTATCCTGCTTTGACTTGGCTCAACCACTAGCCCATTTTCCTAAGGTTCGTGTGTGCAGATTTGAACCCTGGTGCTCACCCTCTGTCCGGCTGGATGCCTCGATTACTGAAAGCCTTTGGAAGCCTTGGTGTCCTAGCAACTCTCTCCAAATGGATGAAATGAGACTGATTGAGAAAAAAAAAATGTAACCCTAATAGTTTGTCTTTTCATTGAGTATTTTACTGTGTTAATGCTTATGTTTTGTACATAGGCTTTAGGTTTACAGAATATTCTGTTATACAACAGCAAAATTCATAGTCCAAGAGTAACAACATAACCAGGTCCCAGTTCCCCACGCCCTCACAAATTTCTGTTCACCCTATTTCCTCAACAGTCGTCTCTTCAGAAACTAGCACAATCTGAAGGTCTTCTCTGGAAGCCACCCCTTGCCACCACCGGCTCGGCCAGCCTTACAAAGGCCTCCCTCTTCCCTTCCTTCTGGTCTTCTTGTCTTGCTAACCCTCCCCCTGAAGGTTAAGGCAGTCGTTCACAGCCAAGTTGTTTGGTGACCTTGGATGAGCTCCAGGCAGGCACAGTTGAGGAGGGATATCTGTGCAAAATTATTTTCAGAATGATCTTGGGATGCTGGGCTTTAATTTTTGAAGCAAGAAAGCTATGGGGGACACATGTCCTGTCCTGGGGAAGATGGAGACCCCAGTGCTGGGAAGGGAGGTGGATTTGAGTTTGAGAAGTCATGTGTTCTCTGGGTAGCCACCCGGAACCAGATCAGTATTCCCCTTTGCCACTGAGCTTTTCTGGCTTGCATCCCGAAACACTGGGACTCTGTTA
Source organism: Corynorhinus townsendii (assembly GCA_026230045.1). Taxonomy (NCBI): domain Eukaryota; kingdom Metazoa; phylum Chordata; class Mammalia; order Chiroptera; family Vespertilionidae; genus Corynorhinus; species Corynorhinus townsendii. The sequence goes on from JAPDVU010000008.1 coordinate 83,080,884, forward strand.
GAGCTTTCATATCCTCTTATCTTTACTCTTACCAGAAGTGGCTTCAGCACTCTTCTCTTTGTAATTAAACGACTAAAAACTAAATGTTAATTTTTTAAAAATAGCTCCATGGGAAGGGGATTATTATATCACCAACAGCTGAATGTTTTTCACTCTGGGACCTGGAAATGCTTGCTCGCACTAGCAGTGCACTAGGGTGGCAGAGCCTTTTCCTTGCATATCCATCTAAATTCTCTCCTCCCCATTTCTGCTACTCTTTTCCTTCTTTGTTTCATCCTTGCCTATCAGCTCATGGACATACTCTTTCTCTTCTCTGACTGCCCCGGTTTGTTAACTGCCATTATTGTGAGGAGCTAGAGCTCCCAAGAGCTCCTTGGCATCTTGTAGGTCACTGAGATGGCCTGCATACGCCCCTCTGCAGAGGTCAGATAACCTGCTTTCCTTGGTTGGTGGGACTTGCATGTCTCCCGGTGCTGTAGCTGTCGGTAAGGGAAGGTGCCAATGGAAGACTAGCTCCTTTGTTCTTTCCCTTTGCTGTGGGGAGGCGGGGGTGGTGGTGGTGGTGGTGGTCATTTTCATCTTGTTACCTTAATATCTCCCCTCAACTTCGCAGCAGCCCATGGCCACCCGCAGTGTTTTTCAGGAGGCATAAAGAATATCCTGTTTCTTTTCCACAAATCTTGGAAGCCAAAGGAGGGAGTAAAGGGCTTAACTGCTTCCTGGTAGAAGCCCTGGAAAGCCATCTGTAGCTGGAGGACTGTGTGGGAAGAGGTGTGCATGGACCTGGGGCCGCATCGCTGCTCTCTTCTTAGTCAGGGTCAGTCAGAAAGTAGCCCTGAGTCTGGGTCAGCCTCGTTCTCCCTCTGTCCCTTGGCCTGCAATGCTAAAGCCATGCACACCAACTAGAAAGGCCTTAGTGCAGTGAGGAGAGATGGGACAGTCATTTTTCTGGAGTAGATTTAAAAATAGAGATATAGAATACATATTTTTACAGTCAAAAAAAATTTTTTTTTACACTTAGAGTTTGTAATTCCAGGATAGAAAGGAAGTTACTCTTAAAAGAGAGCCCAAGTTTTCTCTGAAAGGAAAAGAGGACAGTGGGGCTTACTAATGAAGGGGCTAACTTTTATGCCCTGGAAAGAGCTGGGGAAAAGCCATTTTCCCCCAACATGGATAGAAATCATAAAGCAGAAGGTGGCATTTTATTTCACGGTGACAATTCTGGAAGTTTATTTACACAGTAAGTTCCGAGCTGGAAGTGGACAGTCTCCAGTCTTCCTGTCAGTCTGTGTGGTTCTGGGTGTTCCCGTCAGCCAAGCAGCACCAGGTGCAGGGGAATGAAGAGAGTCCAGATAAAAACTACGACTCGGTGTTCTTGATTTATTGTGTATGGCTTGTGGCAGCTGGTTGAAGCCAGGATTCCAGAGGCCCTCCTTGTGGTTCCCTCTCCCTCAGGTAATTCACACTCAGCAGGCCCCTTACCTGGAAGCAGGGTGTAGACCACAGAGGAATGAGGTCCCGTGGGTATACCGGGAAATTTTGCTCTTTCCACTAACACTGGTATCATAGTTGACTGTGTTAGAACGGATAGGAAATGAACTTCGTCCCCAGTACTTAGCGCAAGAACTAGCCTGGGTACCCAAGTACTATTAGGAGGGGGGAGTAGAGAGCAGGACAGGAGAAAAGGATGGGTTGCATTGTGGAAAAGGGGCTCTTGTGGAAAAGAAAGGCAGGAAGCCGAGGCCCCATCCTTTCACCAGGCAGCCTGGACACTGAAGGTGACGGTGCTATAGTCAGCGAGCCCTGTGTTCTGACACACTGGCTCCAATACTTGTGCCACTGGGGATGCTTTAGCCAAGTAGGTGGCAGCTGAGACCTTAGGGTGAGAAGGCAATGAAACAGCTCTGTGTTATGTAAAGATCTTACAGCTGAACAGGAAGAACTCCAGGCGGGTGAAGGGCATCACCCCTGTGCCTGTGAAATGAATCTTCAGGATTCTGCTTTTGAGGATTATTAGGTAGGAGAGTTCTCCTGTCTATTCTTCTTAGCACCTCAGCTGCAGAGCTCTGAGGTCTTGGGGTTTGTGGGAGGGAGTGAAGAAGTGCCCAGGAAGACGAGGCCCAGCCCCACTCTGTTGCTATGTTCCCATTGCTTTCCCAGAGGACACCTGGGGTTTGGAAGGGCTGGGACGTTACACGGCTATTGAGCGTTTATAGAGCAAAACGTCCAGGTAGAGACAAGTGGAATCAATAAGGTAGAAATTCATTTGTTAGATAGAACTACATAGTTGACAATTTAAGAGCTAAAAAGAGCTTTTTGGCAAATAAGCCCTTCGTCCCACCTCCCTTTTGATAGGCTGCAACCACAGCAAAGAACACTCTGGGACACAGTACCTGTTTACGAGAGTGTTCTGTCTTGAAGGTGAAGTCTAAAATGGGAGCTGGCGGTGGCCTTTCTACCTCTCCTGGCTTCCATCCCAGTGTCCACTGTTTTCACACTCCCTCTCTTCCTCTTCCAACCATTTGTACATATATTCAGTCACGTTATTTTTTTGTTTAATTCAAGAGGCAGTCTTTGCACCAGTGTTAAGCTCATTGATACAATTCCTATTTCTAAAGCAAAAGCTATCTGTGCATTTGCTCCTACTGCCTTGGGCCAGCAGGGAAGCAAGGCTGGGCCCTGCAGACACCCTGGGGTGACCGATGGAATGCCCCCACTCTGGAACTAAGGAAAGAGGAATGCTTTGGGTTGGAGGGTTGGAAGGGATGGTGGGCAAAGATCAGGGCTGAAGTTTCAAGCAGCAGAGTTTCCCCACTCAAGTTTGAGGTGACATATTCCTGCCACCAGAGCGTGTCTCTTCCCTGTCCTGTTTCCTGCAGGTGCAGTTCCTGCAACCCACCTTGCCAGCTCCTCCTTCTCTATCAAGCAGAGGCATTTGGTGGGTGGGTAAGGGACCTGAGGTGCTCTGGCCTCAGGTGCCATCTCTTTCTTTGTGACCAAGTCGAACCAACCACCCAGATGGTCCAGGAGACGCTCTGTCTTCTGCTCACGGGCCTCCTCACTTCAGCAGGGAGATGTCGTCAGCAAAGTCATCATGCTGGTGGCGCAGGCAGCGGAGGCAGCGCCACTGGCATACCATGAGGCAGAGTGGCAGCATGAAGAGGGCACAGATGGCGGCCATGACGTAGGCTATGGTCATGAGGGTTGACTCGTCTGTCTGTGGGATGTTGTAGCCACAGTCCATCATGTCCAGGGTGATAAACGGGCCTTCCACTGCCGCCGTCCGGAACTCGTCATGCACTGGAGAGAGGGCAGATGTGAGCAGGCAGGTCAGTGTCACACTGCAGTTTGGATTATGCAAAAAAAGGACTTCCCAACCGGCCTTGAAATGGGCCCCAAGGAGGCTGTAGAAAGCAGTGCCAGGTGGAGGCACATCTTCTCAAGCCACAGGGAACAGCGATCTTTTTGTTAATCCTCACTCGATATTTTTTCCATTATTTTTTTTTAGAGAGGGAGGGAGAGAGAAACATCAATGTGAGAGACACCTCAATTGGCTGCCTCCACACATGCCCTGGATGGGACTGGGAATCAAACCCATGACCCTTTGGTGTATGGGCCAGTGTTCTAACCATTGAGCATACCAGCCAGACACCCACTACCATTCTGAAACGGCATTTAAGCTCCCCTCTGGCAGGTGGCAGGGACACTGTAGGCTCAGCCTGCTCCCCTTGGATCTTGAGCTCCTCCAGGTGTCCGACAGCTCTTGCTATCCCTGGCATCCAGCAGAGGCTCCCAAGCAGGCAGGGTTGCCATGCCAGACAGTGGGAAGCTTAGGCGTTAACTCTGGCTCGAGGCAGCTGTTCCTCCCTCCCAGACTGGCAGGGCCCAGATCTGTTGCCTGCTGGACAGGGAACACATGGATAGACTGACCTGTACCGTGGCACTCACCATGGCAAGCACTGACAGCAAAGCCGATCCGCTTACTCGCCCGATCAAAGACCACGTAGAAGCCCTCCATGACGACAGCTCCCAGGACAGTGCCCGTGGATGACTGGGAGACGGCGAACTTGTAGCAGTCGTCTTGGGATGTGGCCACATCTTCCACTGGCCGCAGGTATTGCTAGGGATAAGGAGTCAAAAGCGTCACAGTGTGTCTTCCTCGCTCCATCCTCCCCCCACCTCTGCCTTCTAGGTGGCTGTGTCCTTAGGCCACTCTTCCCGTTGGCAGCCCTGAGCTCCCAGGGCTTGCTTTTCCAAGAGCCCTTCACCCCTGGACACTCATCTACTTTGTCTTCCAAGTTCTGGGAAGCCATGGACTGAGCATCTCCCTACATGTACTGTCTCCTGGGGCCCGCTGCCGCTGCCTCGGGGAGGGACGCACCTGTGGAAGAATGGTAATGCGGAAGGACTGGTTGGTGACCTCGCTCATCAGGTAGAGCGAGATGACCGGGAAGATGTTCCAGGGGGTGGTGCCTGCCTGCCAGCACACCAGCTGCTCCCCCAGCCAAAAGCCGTCCGGGAACTTCTCCGTCTGCCGCGGGCAGAAAGGGAGACAGTGAGGAAACAGCCTCTGCCACCATCTCGCCTCCCATCCTCAGATCACATTCACTGGCCTTTATTTGCTTTTCCTGGAATATCCAAATGGGGGAAGGTCCATTGGAACCCAAGAATGGAGGAAGAGAGGGGGAGAATGAGGCCAACACTTTGTACAAGGGGGATTGTGTGACTGGCAAACACCCACGAAAGAGTCTAAGTAGAAGGTTCTGAGGGGGGGACACTTGGCTCCTGAAGAATGTGACTCAACACACTCCCTCGGACTCCAGTCACCTCTGTACCCCTGACTCAGTCCCACTGACCGAGGAGGCTGCCTTGATGGATTTGACTGCAGCTTCAAACACTTTCTTGGGCAAACGAAGGTTGGTAGTGCCACTGTCCACGATGCTCTTATCATAGTTGTACTGAGAGGGAGAAGAGAAGGTTAGATTACTCAGGAGCTGTTTGCGATGCCAGGCTCTGGCCAGTGTCAGAGGGTTAGTCTGACTGTATGGGGTGCTGCCTGGGTTGGCATCCTGGCTTTGCCACTTCTTAGGAGTATATCCTCGGGCAAGTTACTTAACTTTAGTGGCTCAGTTTCCCCTTCTGGAAGGATAATAATAGTACCTACCTCATAGTTATAAGGATTAAATAAATTAATACATTTGAAGTGCTTAATACATTTGAAGTCCTGGCACACAGGGAGCATTCAGTAAATGTTAACTCTTACTATCTTGGGTGGAAAGATGTTCTCCAAATCTTGAAAATAAAAATATCTCATGGTGGTTTTAATTTTTCATAATACTTTTATATCTATCCTAATCTAGCAAGCACTGAGAGCCTAAAGGAGGAAGACCCATGGCTTAGCTGCCATTTCCTGGCTTCTGCTGTGTGCCGGGTACTGGGATGGACACTGTTCATTCTGTCTTTGCCACAATCCGCAGACGCTGTTCTTACCTCTTTTGCAGAGGAAAAAGCCCAACAGTAACTTACCTAAGGGCAGGTCCTTGCTAAGGGCAGTGCCAGAACCCAGAGCTGGAATCCTGTTCATATCACATTGTATTGCCTTGCAAACCAGGCTATGAAGCAAGGCCGTGATGGGTCCAGGCGCCTTTATCCTAATTAGTTCCTATGCCAGGTGGTCCCTGTGAATGCCCTGCCGGTCCCCGCCCTGGAGTCCTGGTCCTGCTGTGTGGCCCTGGTGCTCCTGACTCTAGGTTCAGCGCCGAGCCTTCCCGCAGGTCCTGCACCTGCCTTGTCCTTCCAACCTCATAACCCAGAGTCTGACCACCCTGTGTGGCCACACCCTGTTCCTCTCCCTGGTGCCCCCTTGCTTGTATTACCTCCTTGCAGTCCATTTTCAGGTCCTGTCCATTGATCTCCACCCGCACAATGATCACCTCATAATACCACTCCCGTCGGATGGGTGTGTACCAGAGGCTGCCCGTGTATAGTGAGGGGTCGATACCCCCAATGATCTAGGGAGAAAAAGGCAGGTACCTGAGTTCCAGCACGAAGGGTAGCAACTCACCCTAAAAGCAAGCAAAGAACCAGGAATTTCTGGGAGTGGCAAGGCCCTCCACAGACCACCTTTCTCATCCTGCTTCTAATCGAATCATGCCTCAGCGTGACATAGTTTAAAATGTATTAAGATTTGTGTTCATGGCCCTGGCTGGTTTGGCTCAGTGAATAGAGCATTGGACTGCGGACCGGAAGGTCCCAGGTTTGATCCCAGTTAGAGCACATGCTCGGGTTGCGAGCTCGATCTCCAGTGGGGGGTGTGCAGGAGGCAGCCAAGTGATGATTCTATCATTGTCATTGATGTTTCTATCTCCCTCTCTCTTCCTCTCTCTGAAATAAATAAAAAAAACATTGAAAAAGCAACATCAAAACAGAATGTGTTCAGGGGAAGAGACTTTCTAGGAGTTTTAATTATTTGTTTCAGAATCACAGTCTTTGAGATGAAGTTATTTAAACCTAAACTGGCACAGTAAATGTTGAATGAATGATTATTTGCTTCTATAAATTTTATTTTTTCTGCTTGTTGGAGATGGAAAACCATTCACTAGTTGTCCTAATAAATAAATAGACTCTTAAACTTTTTACATCTCTGCCTTATCATCAGACTAAATAATCTTACCCCAGAGGTTTCATTTCCCTTTCCTTCAAAACCCCCTAATCATCTCTGATTCTTTCCAGGTTTACCATGGGCGACTTTTGTCCTTTCTGGAATAATGCCAGGAAGACAGGATGGACAGATAGTGAGGGTGGGGAATATAGATACTAAGTAGCGGAGCCCAAGACTGTGGAAGGGAGGCAGGTGGTACTCATCTCTAACCAGTGCCAGGACCTCCCTCTCCCAGGACCTACTCACCATGCTCCCTCCAACTGAGGCCAGCACTTCAGACTGGTTGGGGGAGAAGCCGGCGCCGCACAGCTGCAGGGAGAAGAGGTTGGGCACGTGGGTCTGCTTTACCAGCGAGTCAAAGAAAGGCTCCAGGGAGTCGTCGGGCTGTGGCAGAAAGAGACAGGAGGGATTCTCACACAGAGGCCAGCTTCTTGCCTACGCCGGAGGTGATTGCAAAGATGGGATGTTCCTTGGGAAAGACCGCCTTGAGGTACTGGGTGGAGAGGGTTAGCAGGCATGCCATGCAAACAGGAAGTACCGAGGGCCCACAGATCTATGGGATCCCCAGGAGCCCATCATGTTTCAGGGGCCTCTTATTCGAAAAGATCGTAGAGTCTAGAAACCAAGCCTGCTCTGTGCCAGTGGCAACGTCTCGGGCTGTAGTTCTGCCTTCTACCTGGATGCGATTCAGACTACCTTTAGACAGATGCTCCCCTCCTCAGCTAGTTCCCTCCCTTCTCTTTCCCAAGTCCGCTCTGTGTAACAAGCAGTGTGCAGACACGCTGTCCAGAGCTCGGCCTGTTCCACTCACTCTGGCAATCTCGGCATAGGCCAGCCCCAGGATGCCTTCCCAGTTGGAGCCATTGATGAAGAACTTGTCTGACTCCGTGATGGCGGCAATGTTGGCACGTACAGTGACATTGGGGCCGTGGGGGATGCTCACCAGGTCGGTGCCCAGCTCCCCTTCCCACTTGCCCTGGGTGTAGGGCACATACACGCCCTTGCGAAGGTCCCGGTATGTGCTGGACCTGTGAAAACGGAAGCAGAGCTCTGTGGGTGCATGACCACAGCTGGTACAGAGGTCCAGCAGCAAAGCAACTCCCAGCTGCCTGGCTTACCTCAGGGGCATTCTAGGTAAATGTTTTCAGGCTGCTCACCAGACTCTAGGGGAACCCACCACCCAGAACGGTGTAAAGTGACCTGGCAAACAGATGAGAGCTACTGCTGGGCCCGCTCTCCTGTCCCCATGGCTCACACTGCTGGGCCCGCTCTCCTGTCCCCATGGCTCACGCTGCTGGGCCTGCTCTCCTGTCCCCATGGCTCATGCTGCTGGATGTGGAGCTCAGGCCCAGGGCAGAACAGTTAGGCTTTGTGTATTGTACTTGCTGCTGCTGCAGGGACAGCTAGTGGCATCTCTTCCCCCACCCACCCCAGCTCTGTCAAGCTCCCAGAGAAAAGGAGCCATTGATTCTCCTGCTGCCTTGGGATCCAGCAGTGCCATCCGCATGGCAGACCAAGTGCCAAGGGGTGAATGTGGAGCCTCTATAACAAGTTCTTCCAGAGAAGGGGTTGGCACAGCATCTCAGCCAAGCATGTAGGTTACACACTACATACATATGTGGAACATGCCCATCAACACCCCTACCTGGGTGTAATCGCACCGCTGATCAGGGCATGTGTGAATGTGATGGAGGACAGGGACAGGCCTGAGACAAGAACCTACACGAGTTCCCTTTCATTGACCCACAGGCCCTGCGCCCTGACCGCTTTCTCCAGACGGGGAGTTAAGGGGAGGCAGCAGTGGGGAGGTGGCTTTGGCATCTTCCTAGAAGTCCACGAATGGGATTTAAGCCTCGGCTCACACACACAGATGCATCAGACATCCCATGTCCTGCTTCTATGATCCCTCGCGGCCACTCTTCCCTTAAAGCCCCACTTCGACCCTCCCTCCCACCAGTTGTCTAAGTCCCAACATTGGCCCTCTGGCTGATGGGGAGGAGGCAGTTCAGCCCACAGTCCTAACACTGGTCCAGGCAGTGGGGTTTCTGGAAGGCTCGCTCTCCACTCCCATGAACTGTGCAAAGCCACTGAGAGTGACCCCAGGCGAGAACACAGCAGGCGAGCTCACTGCAGCCTGCTCACCCTAGACTTGATTGGTGGTGCCTTGAAACCGAGATAGGAGGCTGTGGAGCGAGGCCCCCGCCTCCCATTCAGGAGAGAGGGGGACCCTGGGGTTGCTCAGAGCTTATTTCCCTGCACAAGAGGCTGCCTGTTCTCCATCCCGAAGAACTTCCTGCCTGCCTCTCAACTTATCCTTCCCCACAGTACACCCCTCAAATCCACACCCCACTCTGCTGTCCTGCTCACCGTTGCCTTCTCTCCCATTCTCTGGCAGGAAGGATCCCAGGATTCTCTCTCCCCGCAGCACCCCTTTTTCTCAGACCCCCCTTGGCCCCACACTGGGGGCAGTTCTCCCCACCAGTTCCTGGACTCACAGCTGCCTCTGGTAGTAGCGATGCAGGAAAGGGTGGGGCGCGGCCCCCACTGCGAAGTTGCTGCTGCCCGTGTCCACTAGGATGTTGAGCTGCGGGAGAGAGGGGAGAGCACGAGTTACTGACATAGGGCTCTGACGTCCCACTTGGCCTCCCTGCGGAATGGCCATCCCCAGTGAAGTGTCCACCAGGCAGGACGGGACAGGCGGCAGCCAGACAGGACAGGGGTCCTGTGGCCTCAGCAGGGCCTCAGGCCTCAGAAGCCGTGTCTCTGCCTTCCCTGGAGAATCATGGCATTTTCTGTGGCATTAGAGCCACAGTGTGTGTGTGTGAGGGGTGTTGTCTATCCCTGTCTCCCCTCGGCCTGCCTCCCCGACTCTGCCCCTGACCATTCTGTCTTCAGAGCTTGCCCCTCCTTCCTCTCTGGTTCTCAGAGGAAGCGCATTCCCCGCAGACCGCCTGGCTGGGCCCCGCCAGCTGTCCTAGGAGCTGGCACCAGCAAAGGGAGTGAGGCCTGCATGTTTCTGACCCTACCTACCAGACATGGCTCCACAAAGGCCCCCTTCTGTCTCAGAGACAACATAGACCCGTGTCCACTGTCAGAAATGGTGGGAGTCAGGAGCCAGGATCAGGCCACCTCACCGGGGCCCTGGAGGGGCTGGGTGAACATGGACAGGTGTCTGGTGTCCCTTGCTGTGCAACCCTGCTGGCATCTCTTCTACCTGTCCCTCCCTCCTTCATCCTCGATGGCCTGCCTGACACCTACCTTCTGCGGCAGCCTCCCTGTCACTTCCCAGCTGGAGCCAGTGGCGGCCGCCCAGAGCTGTTGCATGCCTACCATATCCTCATGGGCAGAACAAGGGCAGGCATGGCTTCGGAAATACGGTCCTCTGAGAAGCGAGTCCTCTTGCCAACATACCACGTGCACCCCTCGGCTCCTCCCCTGACCTCTGGCCCTTTGTCTCTGTACCCTCCCTCCTCAGCCAGTAAAGTCAGCTGCCCTTGGGTTTGGTGCAGGTTCTGATCTTGCCACCTCGGGAGGTCCCTGCGCTTCCCTGGGCTCCAGCTGCCTCCTCTGCCAGCTCCTTCCTGCTCTCTGTGGGCCTCTTTGGTACCTCTGACCCCCGTCCCCGCCTAGCCTACTCAGCCTCCTGGGAGACGCCCCTGCACTGGTTCCTGGGCCTCTGACCCTGCTGGGGGTCCTGCTGGCCCCCCTCCTGGCCTGGCTCCCATGTTCCTCTGCCTCCCCCCTCCATCCCTCCTTCCCCTCTTCTCCTGCCCCTCTCCCTGGTCTCCCAGGACCGGCTCCAGATGCTGGGCTTCCAGAGGATCCACAGAGCTGGAGGCTCAGAGCTGCTCTTCACCCCCACTGCCCCGCCTGCCGGTTCTGCTCCCAGCACCATGCGCGCGGCCTCAGGTGGCAGGGATCCTGCCTGCATGGGACCCCAAAGAAAGAGGCGCCTCCACAACCCAGGACCCCATGGCTCTGCAGGGGACAGTGGCCTGGGATGTGTGCCTGGCTGATCCCAGGAATACGTGCCCACATGTTACACCACAACAGAGCTTTATCTGGGGGCTCCATGTCCCCGCTGTTCCAGACTGCCCTCCTTCCCACTGCAGGGAGGGGGCTCTCTGTAGGCCACCCCCTCCAGCCTTTCTCCTGGTCTGAGGAGGGTCTCCCCCTTTCACCTCAAAGGGGTCCCGCCCTGGAGGAAGGACCTTGGGCTCCCTGCCCTCACCAGTCCTGGCCACCCCTGCTCTGTGCCCTCCGCTCTCCATCCTCACGAGAAAATGGGGCCATAATAAGCAGGTGCCATTTCCTCTCTGGCACGCGGTCTGGCTGGATGGCTGGCTGCCCTTCGCAGTGCGGTCCTGCCCAGGAGAGGGGTCTCCAGTCCTTAAGCATTTCCAGTGAAGCTTCAGCACTGAGCCCACACTCACCAGGAAACAGGGCAGTCAGGGGCCAGGGCCAGCCATGGGGAGGAGCGCCCAGCCATGTGCGCAGGCCCTCGTGAGGGGCTCGCAGTCCGGCCTCCACACCTGCCCCAGCAGCCTCTGTGCCCACGGCCTGGCCTCCACCCCAGCAGCCTTTGTGCCGGCAGGCCGCACGTCCTCTCAGCTGTCCCTCCTCCTGCAGGGCGGGGCCGGCTCCCTCCTTGCTCCTCAGAACCCCACCCCCCATTCACTATCCCAGTCTCAGAGCCGACCCTGAATCCAGAGTCTTCCTATTGGCATTTACAAATGCTTTAGTCCAGTGGTCGGCAAACTCATTAGTCAACAGAGCCAAATATCAACAGTACTGATAGATCCACGCTTCCCCCAACTGATGATCAGAGAATGACGTAAACTCCACCTGCAGCCCGAACATTCCTGAACACCTAACCAGACACCTTATATGGACTGTACATTGAACCACCAATCAGCACCTGCCAAATACCCTAGCCCCCGATTCCTAAGTCCCTAATTATGTGCCTTATATGAAACCACCAATCAGTGTGTGCCGAGTACCCTAAGCCCCATCCCTTCCCTTTCCTCCCCTCAAAAGGCACCTTCACCCCAGCACATGTGCTCTTTTCCATCTGGAAGATAGCCCGGCAGGGTCTTCTCCTCTAATAAAGCCTGTGTCCTGGTCTCCGGCCCTCTGTCTCATCTTTCATCTGGTGCCGAAAACCTGGGTGAGTGTGGACGATCCTCGGACCTAGCCCTGAGCTTCTGACTCCTGCTCTGGCTCTGCTCGGTGGTACGGTTCTGAGTTGATTGGCCCGCTCCGGATACCTCTCGAACCCTGCTGTACCAGGACACATGGGGATCTCACCGGTAGGCTTCAGGGACTTTCCCGCTCCCCCACCCCCCCCACATCGTTCCCTTGACCCGGAAGGGCCTCAGAGTTTTCCCGTCTACTCGGCTGCACATCCCCCAGGTACCTGGCCTGGAAACTCTGCTCTACTCCACGGGAAAGGTCTCGGGGTGACGACCTTGGAACCTTCTCTCGTCTCTCTCTACAGGTTGGCTGAGGAAAAAGGAGGATGCTCCTTCTTTTCTCCCCAACTTTCCGGTGGCCCTTCCCTCTGGTCATGGGAACCTCTCATTCCAAACCCCCTCGTAACACACCTTTAGGGTGTCTCCTCGCCAATCTCTCGACCCTTGGTCTTTCTGGCTACAGAAACCAAAGAAGCTCTACCCGGCCACAATATAAACTCGACAATGTCTCTCTGTGGCCCGAAAACGGCAGTTCCGATTCCAGTATCCTCCAAGACCTAGATAATTTTTGCCACCGGACAGGAAGGCCTCAGAGATTCCTACGAACAGGCTCCCCCCCACCCCCACCCCGCTCTCGCCCCTCGCTTTACTCCTCATGTCCCACCCATCAGATCCTCCTCGCAAAGTCCTCTTTGCCCTCTCAAACCTGTCCTCAGCCCCTTTCTCTGTCTTCTGACTGCTCTTTTGACCCAGCGGATCATTCCTCTCCACATGTCTCACTCCCGCCACCTCCTTACAACCCTGCCGCAGAATCCACACCCTACGCTCTACCTCTGAGAATTCTAACCGTCCGCCTTCCCCTGTGCACTCTCCACCGAATCTCTGCCCCCGTGACCGCCAGCAACTGAATTCACTGGTGGCTGGCCATTCCCTTCTCACTTTCTGATCTTCCTGAGAGCCCAAATCCTGAGAACCTGAGCTCCAAAACAGCCTTTCCCATCTAACACTCATTCTCAGGCCACCCAAAGACTGCCTTCCGCAACAGCTTCTATTCCCACATCCATTCTACCCCTGAGGGAGGCAGCAGGAACTAATGGCAGAGTCTGAGTCCACGTCCCATTCTCTATGTCCAGCCTCACAGATTGAGAGGCATCTCAGGTTTCTTTTTCCACTGACCTGACCACCTTTACTCCCCGACATACGCCACAAACTTCAAAAATAGATACAGGTCCACAAACCCCTCAAAAAGACCTCGTTAACCTGACCTTTAAGGTCTTTAATAATAGAGACAAGGAGACCCAAATCCAAAATCAAAGGTGAGATCAGGCCAAGGCTGAGGCCCAGTAGGAGGCCTTCCAGCTCCTAGCCACCACTCTCACGAACCCCAAACGAAGTGCCAGTCCTCCAACCGTGGGTAAGTCAGGGGCTAAGCCTCCTCCGGGCCCATGCTTCAAATGCAGCAAGGAAGGACACTGAGCCAAGTCCTGCTCAAACCCGAGACCCCACTTGGGCCCTGCCCAAGGTGCAGCAGGGAAGGCCACTGGAAATCAGCTGTGGTCTGGCTCCTCTGGGTCTGGCCTTAGCCAGTCCAGCATGGCCGCCCTCTGGATCCGGTTTGGAGCTCCCACACCTTCTGGGACTGGCCACCGAAGAAGCTGCCCAGGCCCTGACAGGGCCCCACAGACTTACATCACCAGGACAGAGCCTCGGGTAATGACTGTGGTGGCAGGTAAGCCAATCTCCTTTTAATTGACACTAGGGCCACTTATTCTGCCCTCCGAATTCGCTGGGACCCTTGTCCACTCCTCAGTCTCTATTATGGGGGTTGACGGATCAGTCTCACAGCCATTAGCCACCTCACGTCTACACTGCATCTTACTAAATTCCCCCATTCACTCTTTTCTCATTCTACCTCGGTGTCTGGCCAGGACTACCATGCATCCCTTCATAAAACCCAGTTGTCCCAAACCCAGCCACCTATCTCAGTTTCACTCTCTCACCCCACAAGGCCGAGCCATTCCTTGGGCTGAAAATGCCTTATCTCCTTATCTCCTCTATGACCATTATCCCTAGGAAAAATGCCCGGTTTAAAATTCAAGCGGCTAGAGGCCTGGAAACAGGCTTTGGGGCCTGCTCCCTCCTCCCCCTGCCTTTTCTCCAGCCTCATCTTCCACTGCTCCTTTCCTTCCCTTTCTCTTTTCCCTTGGATAACAGCCCATTCTAATATTCCTTCCCACTTTCACTGCAACACAATCTCAATCACTCATCTGTCATCCCTTATTGGTAGCACCATGGTGACTACCCTCTCAGCTTGGAGTGTGGAACTAGAAAAAGGAATCTCATACCCTTTAGTCCACCTCTTCTCCTTACACCTATCAGCTTGTCTCCATGATCAGGGATTTTTCTTCCTCTGTGGGGAAAACACATACATCTGTCTCCCCAACAGCTGGACAGGAACCTGTACTCTCGTCTATCTCTCACCCAATGTAGATGCAGCCCCAATAATCAGTCTTTACCTGTCCCCGTAATCCATCATATCTGACACAAAAGTAGAGTCCAGATAATCCCTCTCCTCCTAACCCTCGGCATCACAGCAGGGGTTGGAACTGCCATAGGGAGCTTAACCACTGCTCTACCTGTCTCAGGACCTACAAGAAACATGTGGATGCCCAGCAAAGGGAAAAACTGGGAAAACAAGAACCTTACCCCCAGGGTAACCTATTCTCCCCTTTCATATCACTAGTGAGGCAACTGAGACCCCTACTCTTTTCCCCCTAAAAATAACATCTAGGTCTCAGTTGTATTTTAGCTCCAGAAAAGCAGCAAAACCAAACAAGTGATGCTGTGGCAGCCTCAGGACCAGCTTTTACCTCCCAAGTGACTTAGCAGGATCGCTCTCCAGACTTCACCAACCAGTCTCTTGGGGAAATCATGCTGCTGCACCCCTCGTCCAGCACGGAAAACACTACCTGTTTTTTGCTCACTTACCCCATGGCTCCTCCCACTATTAGGCCCACTGGTATTTATTCTTTTAATTTTGCTCTTTGGCCCCTGTTTCATGCATTGTTTCACTAGTTTCTTGCAGAACAGAATGCAGGCATTTGCCAACCAGAAGGTGGGAGAGATCTATCTGGCATAGAATTCAGAACCTAACACCAGAATCCTTGAGACCCCAGGTAGACGCCCCTAACGACACCCCCTCTCAGCTGGAAGTAGCTACGGAAGATGGACCTTCATCCCCTGACCTTGCCTGGACTCTCAATTATTTTTAATATTACCAGAAGCCTGAAATGATAGATCCTCCCTTCCCGCAACTGATGGACAGAGAATGACGTAAACTCCATTCCTGAACACCTAACCAGGCACCTTATATGGACTGTACATTGAACCACCAATCAGCACCTGCCAAATACCCTAACCCCCGATTTCTAAGTCCCTAATTATGTGTCTTATATGAAACCACCAATCAGCGTGTGCCAAGTACCCTAAGCCCCATCCCTTCCCTTTCCTCCCCTCAAAAGGCGCCTTCACCCCAGCACATGTGCTCTTTTCCATCTGGAAGGTAGACTGGCAGGGTCTTCTCCTCTAATAAAGCCTGTGTCCTGGTCTCCGGCCCTTTGTCTCATCTTTCAAGTACAACAATTGAAATTTCTTTTGAGAGCCAAATTTTTTAAACTTAAACTTCTTCTAACGCCACTTCTTCAAAATAGACTCGCCCAGGCTGTGGTATTTTGTGGAAGAGCCACACACAAGGGGCCAAAGAGCCGCATGTGGCTTGCGAGTCGCAGTTTGCTGACCACGGCTTTAGTTTCTTTGTTTTTTAAAATCTTTTAAATCTCACATCCGCCCCCAGCTCCCCCATCTTTCCTCTCCCTTCACAACCAAAGTCATCAGACAAGCTGTCTTCGTTTTCACCTCCCACCTCTTCCTCGGCCCATCCTAAAAAACAGGATCTTGCCTCCACCCCTCCCTCCACCATGGAACAGCCTATAGTCACCAATGACTTCAGGTCACCAAATGCAGGACACTTTCCAAACCAGGCTCGTTGTCCGTGATGTGGACAAAAGGGGCCACATGCTGACCTGCAAACTCAAGAGACCTAAAGTAACCACAACCGATGGTCTGAAATTAAACTTTAACTAAACGCAGTGATGGTGGGCAGTTGCATCCTAGGGCCAGTATCTTCACTGACAAGGTCAACATTTACCTTAACTGAGCCTATCTGTCTTTTTGCATCTATGATAACATACCCTTGAAATGTCTGGGTAGCTTGTAACTTCCCTTTTTCTGGAGCCCCTGGGGCACAACCAAATGTGGTGGGCGCCAGGACAGATACCACAAATTCCTTCATTATCATGTTAATTGTTCCTGCACCCACCTAAGTATGTGTCCATCATTTTACTTTTTATCCAATCCCAGGGGTTTCCCATCACTTTGCTTTATCCCACCTCCTTAATCTATCACCAATGAATTTCATGTAATCCACCTATGTCCCTCCTTTGATTGCAATGTATAAATACAAATGTAACCCGCCATTCTCCGGAGCATTATCTCAATTCGTTGAGGTTCTGCTTCCCGGCATGTCGACAGTTTGGCTCAAACAAACTCACAAAAATTCTTTACAGGTTTCAATGGTTTTTTTTTACGTTAACAGTGACTTCTCGGGAATAGTCAGCACCACATCCCACCCCACACGCACCCCGCGCCTGCCCCCCTCACCTTGCCAAAGCTCTGTCTGCTGTGCAGGCTCGCTTCTCAAGGCTTGCCTGTGGCCCTTCCTCCCTGCTGTTCTCTCTCTCTCTCTCTCTCTCTCTCTCTCTCTCTCTCTCTCTCTCTCTCTGTCTCTCATCTCACCCTGGGCTGCAGACCACGGTTCCCACCTCTTGGCCTATGCCTCCTCAGCTTATAACCCTAAGTCCCCCCCAACCCCTCCTTAGAGCTCCAGAAGCACACATCAACTGCCTCAGAGGCACCGGAATGTAGGGTGTCCCAGCTGACCTTGCGCGGTCCTGCACATCGGTGCTTTCCCAGTGTTCCCTGTATTAGCAAATGGCATCCCCAACCATCTCTTCCCTCAGTCAGCGACTTCAAAGCCATCTAACACGTCCTCTTTCTCGACATCCTCAGCCAGTCCTGCGCAGTTAGCCATCTTAGTCTCCTACATTTACTCATTTGCTGCCATCTCCCCTGCCACCCGAGGCCAAGCTCTCCTCAGTTCATCCTGGAATATGCCTGGTCAGAGCACAGCCACCCCTGCACCTCTCCAGCCTGTGTGTGCACTGTGGGAGAGGGATCTCTTCAAGATGCACATCTGACCCGGCTAACCCTCCAGTGTCAATGGTTTCCCTTGCTATTAAAAGAAAAGTTTAGCCTGGCTGGCATGGTTCAGTGGTTGAGTGTTGACCTATGAACCAGGAGGTCCCGGGCTAGATTCCTAGTCTGGGCACATGCCAGGGTTGCAGGCTCAACCCCCAGTAGGGGGCGTGCAGGAGGCAGCTGATTGATGACTCTCTCATCATTGCTGTTTCTATCTCTCTCCCTCTCCCTTCCTTCCTGAAATCAATAAAACATATTTTTTTTTAAAAAGAAAGAAAAGTTTAAAGCACTAACGTTTCGGAAGCCCTTCATAAGCCAGTCCTGCCTGCGTATCCAGTGTAGCTTGTCCTGTACTTGCCAAGCCCTCTGTTCCTTGCCACTCTGACCTCATTTCAGAGCCTCAGACCTTTCTCCCTCCACTTCCAGCTCTGTGGACTCACCTCCTATGACCTTTCAGCTTGAGCTCCAAAGAGACTTCCTAAGGGAGAAAGACCAGGCCATACTCTCTTGCTAAAATGCTTCCATAAAACTTGGCGCTGTAGTTTCACACTGACCCTCTCCTCCCCTGTGTCCCCAATGTGTCCATAGTGGGTGTCACAGGGCCTGGCGATACTGATTGCTTGAGTTAGCAAATGGTTAAAGGAAAAGAAATGGGAAGAGCTCCTCTGCCCTCTCTTTTGGGTGCGGAGGGGATCCCTCAGTTGACTCCCAAACTGGGGGCATTTTTAAGTTGTAGGTGTGGCTCTAACTCACCAGGTGCCCGGGTTTGACACAGGATGTCAGTCTTCAGCCGCCTGAGGTCCTGAAGCCATCCAACTTCTTCCCCATCTGCAGCTTCTGCCTTTAGATTCACTGGGACCAAAGCCTGGGGGTCAGGGCCAGGTCAGTGCCAATTACTTAACAAACACGGGTGCCCCTGGGGCGTCTGGAAGGCAGCTTCATGGGAGGTGCTAACAAGCCCCGCAGGGAAAGGCATCTCTGCAGGTGAGGCCTCTAGGGGATCCCCAGCAATAACCTGGCCTGATGAGAGAGGTACTGAGCTGGTGAGTTCAGGTAAGTCTTTGTCCCTCAAAACCCAGCTGCCTTGACCCAACTCTAGCAGACTGTGAGCTCAGATACTTCTGGATAAAAAGAGACTCCAAGAGCCATCTGTCCATTAGGTGGAGAGGGCGCTCTCTCCAACTCGGAAAGACCTGTTACTAAGCTCCACAGCCTTCCTTGGTAGCCCACCCCAAGGTCTTACCACTTTGAAAGCCTCTGTGGAGGGGCTTTAACCCACATTCTCCTTTTTCTAATTCACCTGGTCTATTTCCTTCTGAGTGGGCCTCAGAGGTAAGGGGAGAAGTGCTCTTATCCTCTCAGACAACAAGCCTTTTTGCTAAACTGAGATGTAGAAGCCCTTCTTCCATTTGACTGAGGAGGAAACTGAGACTACTGTTAGTCGGCGACCTGACCCCTGTTACACCATGAGCCCCAAAGCCAGGACCAGGATCCACTGTTCTGACCAATCCCATGTCTGCTCTTTCATCTCCTTGACCTCCCCAAATCTCTCCTTTGGAGAAGGAATGTATGATAGATTGTTACACTAAGGACTCACACCTCCTGTCTGCCTGCCCTGGTGGGATCCCCTCTGACATGGACGCTGGGCTAGGCCACATGACTTGTTTTGCCCAGTGAGCCATGGCAAAGGAGGGGAGCAGAGGTGGGATACATGCTCATGCCTTGGGGGTCGCCCTTGTGGAAAGCTGCCCTGAGAGTGGAGGTAAAGGAGCTCGGTCTGGCCTTCTTGAGGATGAAAAACTTCCTGGAGAAAGAGGTCCAGCAGGCCCACTTAGTCCAGCCCCAGCTGACCCACCAGCTGAATTCAGCCACAGA
Organism: Corynorhinus townsendii; assembly: GCA_026230045.1. Lineage (NCBI taxonomy): Eukaryota > Metazoa > Chordata > Mammalia > Chiroptera > Vespertilionidae > Corynorhinus > Corynorhinus townsendii. The sequence goes on from JAPDVU010000008.1 coordinate 83,099,928, forward strand.
ATCCCAAGAAACAAAATGGCCTTGGTCTTTAGCCACCAAGTTTTGGAGTGGTTTGTTACACAGCACCAGGTAACTGATACAAAACTATCTGAATTAAGTTCTGGGATCCTTAACCTTGGGGGCCTCTTGGTCAACCACAGGTTAACTCGAATGGATATCTCGTCCCTTTCCCGCTTCCTCCCTATGCTTCTTGTGAAGTTTCTCAAAAGCTCAAGGACCTCTTACCTCTGTACCTTCACATATGCTGTTTCCTTTGCTTAAAATGTGCTCCCCTGTTTTGTCTAACTTCTGTTCAAAGTTCAAGTCACAGTTTAAACATTCTTTCTCCCAAGGGTCTTGCCCTAATGCCCCTAGCCAAGATGAGCTTCTGTCTCTTGCAGGCCTCAGTAAAAGCTGCTTCTTTGAATGTCACTCATCACATGCCAATCATTTAGCTAAAGCCTGTATGTCCCCACATTGTGAGCTGCTCAAGGGTGGGGCACATTTGTAACCTTATTATCTACTAGAGGCCTGGTGCAGGAATTCGTGCAAGGGGCTCGGCCTTTGCAGCCCATCACAGCCTCTGCTGGCCCTCGCAGCCCCAGCTTCGTCCAGAAGGTCATCCAGATAGTCGTCCAGAAGGATGGCCGGACGGTCATTCTGCTGTTCAGTCTAATTAGCATATTAGCTCTTTATTATATAGGATTCTTACCTAGCCCTCAGTAGGTGCTCCCTCACAATTTTGTTGTTAATCCTCACTCGAAGATATTTTTTCATTGATTTTTAGAGACAGTGAAAGGGAGGGGAAGAGACAGAGAGAAACATTGATGTGAGAGAGACACATTGACTGGTTGCCTCCTGCATGTGCCCCAACCAGGGCTGGGGATCAAGTCTGCAACTGGTACGTGCCCTTGACCAGAATCGAATCTGGAACCTTTCAGTCCACAGGCTGACGCTTTATTCACTGAGCCAAAACAGCTAGGACGTAATTTTTTTTAACTGGTAGTAATTGCCTCATTTTCTAGCGTTCTCTGAGCCACCACAGATTCTTGCTGGTAATTCAGCTCCAGGGTCTTTGCAGGGCTGCGATTTTAGTCTGGGACTGTAGGGTGACTGCGACACCGACACCTACCATACCCACCCCAGCTTCCACTTTGCTTCACAGGTTGAAGCTGATGATTGACACCGGGGAGCAAGCAGGCTACCGGCTCCCCACCTGGGGCCATTTTTAAAATATATGTATATTTTTATTATTGACTAGAGGCCCAGTGCACAAAATTCATGCAGGGTGTGTGTGTGTCCCTCAGCCCAGCCTGCATCCTTTCCAATCTGGGACCCCTTGAGGGATGTCCAATTGCCTGTTTCAGGGCATCGACACCTAACTGCCAGCCTAATTGACACCTAACTGCTCCCCTGCTGGCCTGATTGCCCCTAACTGCCCTCCCCTACTGGCCCAGCCACCCCTAACTGCCCTCCCCTGCTGACCCCATCACCTCTAACTGCCCTCCCCTGCAGGCCTGGTTCCCCCCAACTGTCCTCCCCTGCAGGCCTGGTCATCCCCAACTGCCCTCCCCTGCCAGCCTGGTCACCCCCAACTGCCCTCCCTTGCAGGCCTGGTTGCTCCCAACTGCCCTCCCCTGCAGGCCATCTTGTGGTGGCCATCTTGTGTCCACATGGGGGTGGCCATCTTGTGTGTTGGAGTGATGTTCACTTTGCATATTACCTCTTTATTATATAGGATTTCAGAAAGGAAGGGAGAGGGAGAGAGAGAGACAGAAACATCAATGATGAGAGAGAATCATTGATTGGCTGCCTCCTACATGCCCTATACTAGGGATTGAATCCCCAACCCGTGCATATGCCCTGACCAGGAATTGAAACGTGACCTCCTGGTTCATAGGTCAATGCTCAACCACTGAGCCACGCCAGCTGGGTGTTTGTTGTTGTTTTAGGAATCCCAAGCTGACTACATCACCCAAACCTTAGCTAGTGCACCCTTCCCCCTTTAGACAGGATGCTCCATTTCCCCCAGCCTCAAACCCAGCTCAGCTAGTATTTGTTAGTGCTTCCAATTCACATCAGATGGTGGCTCTGAATGGTTAAAAAGTATACACATCTGTCTTACAGACCAGACCTAAGACAATGGTTTCCAACTTTTTTTTTTTTTTTAGCAGTAGAATGCCTTTCTGAGCTCATGCAGGACCCCAGGGTACCAAAGAGAGGTTTTTCTTCCTCTGTGTCCATCCCCTTCCCGGTGGCTCTTGAGGTGTCTCTTTAGCTCTTCAACCTCCAAGAAACCCCAGCCTGTGAGGCATCATGGCTGCAAGGTTGTCTGCTTCTCACTGTCACACAGTAGGTCCTTCCTGTTGTCTCTCCATGCCCTGCCCACAGTGGCAGTGGCTTTCCTGTTCTCTGGGTCTGTACTCAGTGGAAAACAAAGCCCAGCACCTGCCTTCTCAACTGGGGCCATCAGGAGTTGCCAGGATTTACTTTCTGTGCTCCTGGTGAAAGGTCCAGGCACCCAGAGGCCAGGCAAGGAGACACGTAGCCTGGGCACAGGAGGGTTCCAGTGGACAGCAGATACAGTCAACCATAGGCCATGCCACTTAGAAGGCCTGGCGAAAGGAGCAGCTGGGGTGGAGAGGCAGGGAGCTCACCCATTTGCTCTGTGGCTTTGTCAGAGTCTGAGAAGAAGGCCTGGAAGTCCTGCCTGGCCAGTGTGGCTCAGTGGTTGAGCGTTGACCTATGAACAGGAGGTCAGTTTGATTCCCGGTCAGGGCACATGCGTGGATTGTTGGCTTGATCCCCAGTGTGGGTTATGCAGGAGGCAGCCGATCAATGATTCTCTCTTATCATTGATGTTTTTATCTCTCTCCCCCTCTCCCTTCCTCTCTGAAATCAATAAAAATATATTAAAACAAAAAAAACAAAAAACAAAACCTAGGGGTCCTGGCTCCCCAGGTCAGCCTCTGGGACTGCTGACTCCCCTCCACCTCTCAGGATGCACCTCCCTTCTCAGGAGCCACTGGTACAGGCAAGCACAGGCTGCTCAGGGCCTGGAGGAGAGTCTGGCTCCGGCCCAGAACTCCCCACTGCCTGAGTCCCTAAGAGAATGGCTCCCAGCGCACAGAGCAGCTAGTTGTCAGGTAGGGGCTTCCCCGTTCTTCTCCTTGGATTTTCAACCAGGACTCTGCTTAGTTCTGTCGGAGACAGCGAGAAGGGCTCCTGACCTCCAACCTCAGTGAGAGGGCATGGTCTCTCACAATGCCCTCCACTCCCCACAAACTCCTTCTTTCCTGACTTGGGGCGGTCGAGGACGAGTGTGGGAAATGGCAGCAGGAAGGTCCCAGAAGGGCCTGAGTGCAGCAGGAAGCCAAGCCCAGACGCCTGCCTCAGGAGCTGTCTGCAGCCTTAGCTCTGGGGTCCCGCCGGCACTGTCCTAGTTGAAGGTGGTTCATTGAACTCAATCGTTTTCCATCTGTTTAATATTAGAACTTAAAACAAACATATATGACCTGGAATTCCACTGTGTAAACACAATAAAAACGGAACTCTGCTGGGAGCTGGGAGGTTTGGGGGCAGGTGGGAGCAGGCCTTGGAGGGTGGCAGATACAGTCTTGTCTGCTTGCCTTTCTCCCAACCTTCTCCTCACACTGCAGGCCCTTGTAAAGTTCCACACGCCACTCACTCTCTCTGAGCCTCCATTTCCTCATCCCCCAGTGGGCATGCTAAAACATAGCCCTTGTAGTTAAAGCAGAGTTTAAGCATTGCATTTTGGAAAAGTATATTGTGCTTTAAGCGCTGCTCCTTTTGCTGTGCTCCCCGACACCAGCACAGTCAGAGGCGGAAAGGAGGGGACGGGTCTCTCTTCCCCTCAGCACCAGGGGCAGAGACCCTGGGCTGAACTGACCTCCGAATGTGGTTCCGAGGACCCTCCTCCTCGCTGTCCTCACCGCCCCCACCTCTTCCAGGCCCTTCTATTCTAACTTTGGTCCTCCTCCCAGGCTCTACCAGGGGTGGGGAACCTTTTCTCTGCCAAGGGTCATTTGGATATTTACAACATCATTCAAGGGCCATACAGAATTATCAACTTAAAAATTTGCCCTGGCTGGTTTGGCTCAATGGATAGATTGTCTGCCTGTTACTGAAAGGTCCCAGGTTCAATTCTGGTTAAGGGCACATGCCTGGGTTGCAGGCTCGATCCTCAGGGGGTGTGCAGAAGGCAGCCGGTCAATGATTCTCTCTCATCATTATGTTTCTCTCTCTCTCTCCCTCAACCTTCCTCTCTGAAATCAATAAAAATATATTTTAAAAAATGTAGCCTGCTATATTTGGTCATACATTTAATCAGTTCAATCCTAATGCCTTGGCAGGGCCAGACCAAATGATTTCTCGGGCCTTATACCGCCCGTGGGCCAGATGTTCCCCACCCCTGGTGTCCAAGCTACCTTCTCCACCAGCGATTTTCAACCGGGGAACCACAAAAATTTTCAAACATGCAATATCCGACGATCTAGTCAGAGGCATTATCTTCCTTTCCCTTAAATTGTCAAATAAAAAAAAGGACAGCAGCCAACACAACCAAAGCTGTCGTTGTGAATGAATCAAAATTATACCTATTTTATTTGTTAGATCAGTAAAAACCATTAATATATTTTTAGTGTGCCACAGAAGCTTAGCGATTGGTTTATGGGTGCCATGAGAAGAAAGACGTTGGGAACCACAGCTCCACACCGAAGTGTTTTCCTGGAACTCCAACTATACCGACCACCCCTCTCCCGTGTATCTACAAGGCCTCTCTGCCTCTAGACTCAAACCCGCGCTCCACCGAGCCGCACAGCACCGAGCCCAGCTCCCTGCTCCTTAGCGTAGCTGGGCCTCTCTTCAGAGTGTTCCCTGGCTTTCTCCTCTTCCCACCAAATCAAAGGCCCCCTTTCCAGCAGGCCTTCCCGGCACCTTGCTGCTTCACTCCCGAGACTCACTGCCCTATGCATACCAAATGCAGACGGTCTCGGGTGCTGCTTAGGTGTGCACATGCTGGGCCTCACACACACCGTGCATCTCTGAGTGCTACGTGCGTCTCTGAGTGCTATGACTGTGGCATTATTTTTCTCTTCTCACACACAGGTGCCCCGCAACACATTTGTTCAATGGAATTGACTCTCCCCAGATTTCAATCCAAACAATTAATCTTATCCTGCATTTGGATAGTGATGCTTATACCAGTATAATGAGATGACACTCTTTCATTTAGGAAAAAGACTAAAAATATTTTCACCAGAACTCCAGTTCTGCACTTATAGTTGCCCATCAACAGCTCTATTTAGATGTCTTACAGCTTATTTATTCCCACACTCAACATTTCTAGGTGCATGTTCTGAGCTTGGTGCTGTCGGAGATATTAAAAAAAAAAGAAGACACTGAAAAAGATAAAAATTTAAAAATACACTGTTCTTACCCTAGCCAGTTTGGCTCAGTGGATAGAGCGTTGACCTGTGGACCAAAGGGTCCCAGGTTCCATTCCAGTCAAGGGCATGTACCTTGGTTGCAGGCTCCTCCCTGTCCCGGGCCCTGGTCAGGGCTCATACAGGAGGCAACCAGATCGATGTTTCTCTCTGTCTTTCCCTCTCTCTTCTACTCTCCCTAAAAACAATGGAAAATAACCTTGGGTGAGGATTAACACACAACAAAAAAAGACAAAAAGACACTGTTTTCAAAAGGTTGATGTTTAATGAGGAAAACACAGTTACACATTTGGGTAAGTGTAGTAAGGAAGTGAGAGCAGGTATCATGTAGAATGGCAGAAGGATGTTCACGATAAAACTGTTCTTCTTCTCCCAGAGACACACACATAGGTGGCATGGAGTAGCAGGAAGACACACATAGGTGGCAGGGAGTAGCAGAAAGAACACACATGGGGGTATGGAGTAGCAGGAAGACACACATAGGTGGCAGGGAGTAGCAGGAAGACACACATAGGTGGCAGGGAGTGGCAGGAAGAACACACATAGGGGGTATGGAGTAGCAGGAAGACACACATAGGTGGCATGGAGTAGCAGGAAGACACACATAGGTGGCAGGGAGTGGCAGGAAGAACACACATAGGGGGTATGGAGTAGCAGGAAGACACACATAGGTGGCATGGAGTAGCAGGAAGACATATAGGGGGTATGGAGTAGCAGGAAGACACACATAGGTGGCAAGGAGTAGCAGAAAGAACACACATGGGGGTATGGAGTAGCAGGAAGACACACATAGGTGGCAGGGAGTAGCAGGAAGACACACATAAGTGGCAGGGAGTAGCAGGAAGAACACACATGGGGGTATGGAGTAGCAGGAAGACACACATAGGTGGCAGGGAGTAGCAGGAAGACACACATAAGTGGCAGGGAGTAGCAGGAAGAACACACATGGGGGTATGGAGTAGCAGGAAGATACACATAGGTGGCAGGGAGTATCAGGAAGACACACATAAGTGGCAGGGAGTAGCAGGAAGAACACACATAGGTGGCAGGGAGTATCAGGAAGAACAACATAGGTGGCAGGGAGTAGCAGGAAGAACACACATAGGGGGTATGGAGTAGCTGGAAGACACACATAGATGGCATGGAGTAGCAGGAAGAACACACATAGGGGGTATGGAGTAGCAGGAAGACACACATAGGTGGCATGGAGTAGCAGGAAGACACACATAGGTGGCAGGGAGTAGCAGGAAGACACACATAAGTGGCAGGGAGTAGCAGGAAGACACACATAGGTGGCAGGGAGTGGCAGGAAGAACACACATAGGGGGTATGGAGTAGCAGGAAGACACACATAGGTGGCAAGGAGTAGCAGAAAGAACACACATGGGGGTATGGAGTAGCAGGAAGACACACATAGGTGGCAGGGAGTAGCAGGAAGACACACATAAGTGGCAGGGAGTAGCAGGAAGAACACACATGGGGGTATGGAGTAGCAGGAAGACACACATAGGTGGCAGGGAGTAGCAGGAAGACACACATAAGTGGCAGGGAGTAGCAGGAAGAACACACATGGGGGTATGGAGTAGCAGGAAGATACACATAGGTGGCAGGGAGTAGCAGGAAGACACACATAAGTGGCAGGGAGTAGCAGGAAGAACACACATAGGTGGCAGGGAGTATCAGGAAGAACAACATAGGTGGCAGGGAGTAGCAGGAAGAACACACATAGGGGGTATGGAGTAGCAGGAAGACACACATAAGTGGCAGGGAGTAGCAGGAAGACACACATAGGTGGCAGGGAGTGGCAGGAAGAACACACATAGGGGGTATGGAGTAGCAGGAAGACACACATAGGTGGCATGGAGTAGCAGGAAGACATATAGGGGGTATGGAGTAGCAGGAAGACACACATAGGTGGCAAGGAGTAGCAGAAAGAACACACATGGGGGTATGGAGTAGCAGGAAGACACACATAGGTGGCAGGGAGTAGCAGGAAGACACACATAAGTGGCAGGGAGTAGCAGGAAGAACACACATGGGGGTATGGAGTAGCAGGAAGACACACATAGGTGGCAGGGAGTAGCAGGAAGACACACATAAGTGGCAGGGAGTAGCAGGAAGAACACACATGGGGGTATGGAGTAGCAGGAAGATACACATAGGTGGCAGGGAGTATCAGGAAGACACACATAAGTGGCAGGGAGTAGCAGGAAGAACACACATAGGTGGCAGGGAGTATCAGGAAGAACAACATAGGTGGCAGGGAGTAGCAGGAAGAACACACATAGGGGGTATGGAGTAGCTGGAAGACACACATAGATGGCATGGAGTAGCAGGAAGAACACACATAGGGGGTATGGAGTAGCAGGAAGACACACATAGGTGGCATGGAGTAGCAGGAAGAACACACATAGTGGGTATGGAGTAGCAGGAAGACACACATAGGTGGCAGGGAGTAGCAGAAAGAACACACATAGGTGGCAGGGAGTAGCTGGAAGAACAGTGTGAGACAGAGTCTTCGCTTTCTGGCCTGCCACCTTGCTAACTGTTTACCCTTTGAGTCTCTACTTCTGCTAGAAGCTGTGAATATAAAAAACAAAATAACCTAGTAGAATATGTTTTAAACACTTTACATAAACTGCAAGCAGCTTTTTGTATACTCGTACTGCTAAGCCATCCCCTCCTGCCAACTTGCCTTCTCCCCCAAAAGGTGTTGTTCTGCTCCAGTTCACTCCCAATCAGACCTTTTTCTTTTTTTAATCAATATTTTTCCTTTGATTTTTAGGGAGAGTGGAAGAGAGAGGGAAAGACAGAGAGAAAGTCGATGTGAGAGAAACACATTGATTGGTTGCCTCTTGCACACACCCTGACCAGGGCCCAGGCCGGGTAGGAGCCCGCAACCAAGGTACATGTCCTTGACCAGAATCGAACCCAGGACCCTTTAATCCTCATGCTGACGCTCTATCCACTGAGCCACATCGGCCAGGACCCAATCAGAACCCTGAAATCCTTCTTGACACCTTCTTCCCCACCCTTCACACCAATGTCGCCAAGTCCTGTCCACCTGCGTGTACTGTTCCTTGCATCCCGGTCTTTCCTTTTCATCTTTCACTGCCTCGTCCGGCCTTGTCATGGCGCCTCTCACTTGGACTGGGTGACAGACCTGCCCCTGCACGTCTCAGTTCCATTCCTCCTAACATGGAGATGTCTCTCCCTACAGGATTGCTTTCTTTATATCACTCCCCCACACAAATATCTGCAGAGCAACGTCCAAACCTTAAGCTTGACCTTTAAGGCTTTTGGCAATTTGGCTCTATTTTATTTACCTGAACCTGTAACAGCAACTGGACTTGTTTCCTAAACTCTCTCCTGGACAAACATGCTGAAGCTCAAACACACATAACTCGCTGTCATTTACTGAGGCCTCTTCTGGTCTAACCGAGTCTCAGGGAGAGAAGAAGTGGACATACAAAGAAAGTGCAGTTCCTGATTGGTGGGACAGGTGCCATTTCCCCACTGAGAATTGCCTTCCCCCTCCTATTCATTCTTAAGACCATGTTAACAGACCACCTCCTCTGGGAGGCCTTCCCTGATTTCGCCTCTTCAGCTCTGTGCTAAGTAGTAGATCGGTGTTCCCCTGAGATTCTGACTCAGTAAGTCTGAGGTGGGGCCAGAGAATGTACATTTATTTCAAACAGGTTCTGAGAGCAGGGGCCTGGGGTCCTCACGTGGAGTACTGCTGCTATGGATTACCTTGTCCTAGCATTTATTCTTTCACGTCACACTAAACTCCTTAAGAAAACATACATTCCATGTCTTTGTGGATCAGCCCCCAAACCCCACAGTTAATTGCACGGCACACAGGAAGTGCTCTCTTTGACTGGTTCAGAGTATCCGCCAGGTGTGTTCTTACACGGTGCTTAAGCAGCCCGCCAGGGGGGAGAAAGGCAGATTGCTGAGAAAGTATCAAAGTCACCGCAGAGCTCAGTCACCGCAGAGCTGAGCTCGGCTGGCAACTGGCTCAGGTTTGCAGCCACGGGGCAATCCACCAGGGGAGTCTCCCTGCACTGGCTCCCTGGGCTGGTGTGGAACTTTAAGCCCACTTCCCCTTCTCTTAGGCAGGTGGGGTAAGGGCTCAGCCGGCGTGACTCAGTAGTTGAGCGTTGACCTATGAACCAGGTGGTCACGATTCCATTCCCGGTCAGGGCACATGCCCAGGTTGTGGGCTCCATCCCCAGTATGGGGGTGCAGAAGGCAGCCAATCACTGACTCTTTCTCATCATTGATGTTTCTCTCTCTCTCTCTCTCTCTCTCCCCCTTCCTCTCTGAAATCAATAAAAAAATTATTTAAAAAAAAGAAATGTGGAGGAAGGAATGGACATTTATTGGACAATTACTCTCTGCCAACTTCTGGGCTGGAAGGGTGTAGAAATCATCTCAGGGGGTCAGGGAAGTATGGTAAGTGGTCCCCCATGTGCAAAACACTGTGGCCCAGGACACCCATGTTTCCATTGTATAGCACAGAAGAGGCAGAAGTGGCCAGACAAATTGGGAGGAAATGACTTTAACTGACCAGAGGTCAATTATGTGTTCAGCTGCACTGTTCTAGATGTTTTCACCTACATGGTCTCATTTAATGCCACAACGACCTGGCAGAGGAGAGCTCACTGCACCTGTGTGAGAGGCGAGGCAACTGGCTCAGAGAGGTCAGACTGTCTGCCCAAAGTCACACTGCAGAGGACGGAGGAGAGGAAAAGCTGGCACTCCTGTCTGTCTGACTCTGAAGCCCGTATGGTGTCCCAGCCCTGTCCTGTGGCCACGTCCTGGGGTCTCTGCACAGCACACCATGGTCCCAGGTCCCTACATCCCCTGGTCCCTGCCCACACCCAGTGTCCTGGTGGGCCAGGCAGCTGGGGCCTGGCCGCGCGGGCTCTGTCCTTGCCCTGAGGACTGATTCAAGACTGCTCCTGGGTACTAAGGGTACACAGGAGAGAGGAGGAATTCACGGGGAGACCAGAGCCTTGGATCAGCCAGGCATCAGGAGGGCCTGGGTGGCGGGCCCAGGAAGGCTACCTCCACCAGGTTACTGGAGGTGGAGCCTTGCAGAGTAGCCCAGGGCTGCTCCCCGCCCTCCTCCGTACAGACACTCCCCTTCATAGATCCTCCCAAGGACAGACCTCCTGGACACAGACCGCAGATGGCAGACCAAGGGGAGGGGAGCGGGGCAGCTCAGGTTCAAGGTGACACACCTGCACACACAGAGCCAGCCCATCACTTGTGTCCAGACCCACCCACAGGGCAGCACATGTGCACAGAGGCCCCACAGCCCCCATGAGGGCTGCTCACGCCCACACTCCCACCCACCCATGGGGGTGCAGAGGGTGCAATCTGCACCCGCCACTTTGGAGGTACCACGGATTGTCAGGAAGGATGGGGAGAGTGGGTGGTATTTTCGCCATCACTGCCAGCCCTGCCCCCTGCTCCCCCAGCAGCTACCAGGAAGGAGTCTCATCCTCAGAAGGGGCTCTAGTTCCTTTGCTGCGATGTGTCCTGTCCCCAGGCTCAGCCTAGTCCCCCTCTGGCCTGTGCCCTGGAGGCTTGGAGGTGTGGGGCGGGGGAGGGGCTGGGGTGGATGCCAGCGGGGGAGGGGGCAGGCGGAGGGAGGACTGGACCGCAGGAGTCTGTCTGTCTAGGGCTTCTGGACTGGCCTGGAGGTCAGAGGAGCTCAGGCCTCACACTTTGCTGCCCCCGTGGTAGCCCAGACAGTGGGGGAAAGGCCTCATCCAACCTGGATCAAGGTGCCAGGAATGATGGTGTGAAGCCTGATTCCTGAAACACCAGAGGAGGTGATGGGGTTGGGTGACCAAGGTCTGGAGTGGTGGGCGTGGGAGACTCAGGTTTGGCCAGGGCTGACACCTGTTCCTGGCGACCCCATGGCTTGGACCCTTCTCTGGGGCAGGCTCCCCGCACAGAAATATTTCTCCTGCCCCAAATCTTTACAAAGAGGTGTGTGTGTAAGATGGGAGTGAAGAGAAGGCAGGCGGACCAGGGCACTGGGACGTCTGAGAGGGAAGGGAGCTTTGGGAACGACAGATGACCCCAGCTGCCACCGTGGTCGCAGAGGAACATTTCGGGGGAGGGTCACTGCTGCCCACACCATCCAGCCCACGTCCACAGGGGCCAGCATGCTGCCCCAGCTGCCCCCTCTGCTCAGGGGAGAGTGGCCTGGCGACCTTACCGTCTGGGGGGGGCTGCCCACAGTCATCTCCACATAGTAGCCCTGACCGGACTTGCCCCTCAGGTTGTCCACCATCTCCACGAAGCTGCCCCTCCGGCCGGGCTTCTCGGCCTCCTCAGTGTCCCGGGGCAGTCGCAGGCCCAGGGGGGTGCCCCCTAGCCCGCTCCGCAGAGGCAGCCGGATGCCAGGCTGGGCACAGCGGGCGGGCAGCACTGCCGAGCCCATCCACAGCAGGAGCCAGGGCAGTGCCGGGGCCATGGCGGCCCAGCCTCCAGGCCCTCAGGGCCCACGTCCGTCCCTAAGGTCTGACCCCCACTCTGGGTGCCGGTGGTTTCTCAGGAAAGTGAGCTGTGCAGCATCGGGGCTCCCGCGGGCCTTGGACCAGCCGGCCCAGCTGTGGAACAGCAGGAACGATCGGCAGAGAGAGCGAAGGGGAGACGGATCCCAGCTACATCTGGCCAGAGGCATGCAGCCTCAGCACAGGTCGGGGAGAGGCCGGCCTGGGCCTGCCGGGACGCTGGAAGGGGCGAGCATGGCAGGTCGACAACGCTGGTTTCCCGGGGCTCCTGGCAGGTCCGTGGCGGGGAGAGGCATGGGCTCCTGCAGCTGCACCTCTGGTCAGGCCACCATCATCCAGCTTCCACTCCCAGGCAGGCTGGGCGGCGGAAAGACTTGTGGCGGTGGCTGTCAAGCCGAGGTTTCGCTGTTCCATGGGATCGCTGGGAAGTGTAGTCTTCCCAGGCAGCAGGCAGCTTCCGGGGCTGGTGAGGGGTCTGGGATGCCCTCTGCTGAGCTGGAGTCCACCCTGCAGCACCTGGTGGGCAAGGTGGCCTTGGCCTTGATGGGGCGGGAGAACCCACTAGCATAGAGTGGTACCGGCCTCGCATTCTGTCAGTCCTTTATCCTGCATTTATTAAGCACCCACTGTACACCAGGCATTCTGCCAAGCCCTGCGGAATAAAGGCACATGCACTGCACAAAATGAGGTGGCGATTAATGTTATTAGTACCACAACTTTGGAGAAAAAGTACACGGACAAAATTAGAAGAAAAGTCACAGACTAGAAGATAACATTTGGCACACAATAGAGAGACAAAAAGTAAATTTCTATAATACAAGAAGTCAATACCCTCTTCCCCCAAACAACCTGGTAGAAATATGAATAAATAACGTAAACAGGTAATTAATAGAGGAAATTCAAATGGTCAGTAAACATGAAAAAAAGCTTAACTTCATTCATAGTGAAATAATGCAATTAAATCAACATTTAGATAGCATCATTATTCATTATTTTGCTTCTCATATTGGTAATAACTGGTGTGAAGTTGTTGGTTGGGCTGTAAATTATTCTATTCTTTTCTTTTAAAAAATTATTCTGTTTTTAGAGAGAAATTTGGCAATGTCTATTAAAATGTAAAAAACATACTCTGAGCAATGTCAATTCTAGAATTCTATACAAAAATAACAGTATTTCAAATACAAAAATAACAGTATTTCAAAACAAAATAAGTGATTATCAATAAGTGAATGAGACATTCATTGAATAGATTGCTATGAAAGCATTATAAAGAATAGAGTGCCGCCCTAGCCGATTTGACTCAGCAGATAGAGCTTCTGCCTCTGGGCTTGAAGGGTCCTGGGTTCAGTTCCATTCAAGGGCACATGCCCAGGTTGCAGGCTCCATCCCCAGTGTGGGGTGTGCAGGAGGCAGCCGATCAATGATTATCTCTCATCATGATGTTTCTCTCTCTCTCTCTCTCTCTCTCTCTCTCTCTCTCTCTCTCTCTCTCTCTCTCTCTCTCCCCCCCCCCTATTCCCCCTCTCCCTTCCTCTCTGAAATAAATTAAAATATGTTAAAAAGAAGAAGAAGAAGAAAGAATAGAGTGCCTTGGCTGGCATGGCTCAGTGGATAGAGCATTTGCCCGCTTACCAAAGGGTCAAGGGTTCGATGTCTGGTCAAGGGCACATACCAGGTTAATTCCTTGGGTGAGGATTAACAACAACAGAATAGAGTAATTTCTTTCAAAAACAAATATTTTTGTTGATTTAAAAGAGGAAGGGATAGGGAGAGAAAGATAGAAACATCTATGATGTGAGAGAATCATTGATCAGCTGCCTCCTGCACCCTCCCACTAGGGACTGAGCCCGAAACCTGGGCATGTGCCCTGACTGGGAATCGAACTATCAACCACTGAGCCACGCCGGTCAGGCCTGAAGTAACTTCTTATGAAATTTACCTTGGAAACTGTTTATGACATGTTAAATACAAAGAGCCCATTGTAGAACAGTAAGTATATTATGACCTAATTTCTATAAAAATTAAAAAGTATGCACATGAGCATATACATGTCTGCATATAAATTTACATCCACATAAGTATGAAAAGGTCTGATAGACAGGAACCAAAAGTGGTTTCCTCCAAAGGGTGGGATTCATGTCTTCCTCCGTTTGCTCATTCATTCATTCAGCCAATCATTCATTCATTCATTCATTCAGGCAATGTTTTTTGAGTGCTTACTACGTTCTAAGCATTGTTTAGGCACTGTGGATACAACAATAAAGTGGACAAAACTCACACCTTCATGCAGCTTACAGACAATAAAGGAATAAATATACAGTATTTCAGGTGGTGACATGCTGTATGGAGAAAAATAAAGCAGAGGGGAGAAGGACGGGCAGCTTGCTGTGTTAATTAGGGTGGATTGAAAGTGGAGAGGGAACATTTCACATCTTTATATAATTTTTTTAAATGGCAGGATTAGTGAGTGTTTTTCTTTCTTATTATATGGTTGATTATTTTGTATATTATAACTAAATAGCATGAAACAAGAATAAATGTTTTTTTAAAAAAATACATTTTATTGATTTTTTACAGACAGGAAGGTAGAGGGATAGAGAGTTAGAAACATCGATGAGAGAGAAACATCGACCAGCTGCCTCCTGCACACTCCCCACTGGGGATGTGCCTGCAACCAAGGTACATGCCCTGGACCGGAATCGAACCTGGGACCCTTGAGTCTGCAGGCCGATGCTCTATCCACTGAGCCACACCGGTTAGGGCAAGAATAAATGTTTTAACAGTGGAATTTCTGACCTGGGGGTAGGGCATAAAACTTGAGACTGATGTGTTTTTTTCCCTCCCCTATCTTTAAAAAATCTTCCCTAAGTATCCCTGAATGGAGAAGAAAACCTACTGTGTGAAATTCCGTCTCTCTTCCTTGCTTACTGGGCATATTACAGTACATCCGTTGGTGTGTCATTTGTGTTATCTCCCCCCAAAGACTTGCTTTCTTAATTATGTTAGCCTAAGGGCATTTAAAAATTGGTTTGCATTTCTGAGTACAAACCTATAGGGAAACCTGATAAAATGCAAATTGCTTATCTGTGTGAGGTAATCCCATTACTTCCACAATGACCCTTATTTTATTAGTTCTCCTTGACAGAGCAAGGGACACATGCTAAGGGACAAAAGTTAAGAGTTTTGACGGCTATTAAAGTCAACCAAATTGATTGCAAGCTCTTAAACATAGGGACCAAGTCCACAAAAGGTTTTTTGAATCCCTGTTTTGTGCAAGGTTTGTGATGTAAACTGGTGAGCCCTTCGAGTTCCTTCCAGTCAGGTCTCTTTGGCTTCTCTGAGAGACTCTTTAGGAGAGTGGAAAGGAAGGGGGAGCGAGGATTTGTCATGTGCAGGCAGAATAAAGGAAGTATAGGCAGAACTGCCACAGCAAGGTTTAAAGTTAAACATGAGGACTACATTCTGGGAATCTGGTTGGGGATCAACAGGAACAACAACCTGGTTTCCTCATTCTGCAATCAGCCCTGAGTAGCGTGGGACTAGTTTTGGGGATTAGTGAGAGCCAGACGCCTCTCCACAATGGACCTTATCAGGAGCTTCTCCAGGTGTGCCACTCTCCTTTTCAACCAGTAATGTAACCGTGGGGAATTGTAACCCACTCCACCATTTTTTGATACTGTTTCTGTAAAAGCTGACTCTAATATGTAGCTTGTAGAGAAACAGCCTGCTTGTATAAGAATCCTAGGAACTAACTTCAGAAGATGCAGACTGGCTGACCTTCAACCATAGAATGAGGATGATACAAAACCAGATGATGTAGAACCAGGATGACACACATCAGACCATCACTTGACCAGTTTCAAGCTCCTTATCAGAATGGACTGTGCTGGCCTGCACACAGAGAACTTTTCAACCCCCTCCCCTTGATCTCTTTGTTCTGCATTGCCTCTCCTCCTTATAAAAACCTCTGCCTGCACTAAGATGCAGAGATGGGCTTTGGGGCAAGAGTCCCCCAACACTTAGACCTCTTCCCTTTTTCTCCAGCATCTGTCTCACGAGTTTGGTTTTCATGGTGCAGGCAGCAGAAGCTTGATTCTGGTTATAGTAACTTTCCTGTTCCCCAGTTTTCTGATTGATAATGGCCAGAGTTATCTTTGCCACTCTTAACCTTCTCTAGGAGGTTGGGAACATATGAGAGAAAGTTTTTTGTTCTCTGTGTAAGCAAAACTAACGCTCTTTGGAGTTATATTAGTAGCAACCCTTCTGCCAAATAGGGTGTGTGGAGGGGTTATACATTGTCACTCTTTTTCCTCTTAAACAGTCTCTTGAAAATAGTTAGGACAGGTATTATCCCCACTTTGCAGATATGCAAACTGAGCCCATACTTTGGTGAAAGGATGAACAGTAGAAACTAGTCTCTTAACTCCGTGTCAGGTGCTCCTTGATTTAATAGAGTACAAGGCAGCCATTCTTTTTTTTTTTTTTTTTTTGGGAGGGGGGTTTGAGTGTTCTTTTAGCCCCTTGCGGAGCCACATCGACTATCTTGGACTACATTTCCCATTGTGTAATGGGAAAGGTGCATCACTCTTCCGTGATCCGACAGGACGCCTAACCAATCCAATGTCAGAGCTCTCATTCTGCGACCTATTGACTCCGGGTAGAGGCGGGACTCTCAGTTGCTACGTTTGTTACCCTTCCCGGAAGTGGCTGTGGGCCGCTGCAGGGCAACACCCCGGCGTCCCTGGAAGCGGGAGCGGGGGAGCCGGGGTGGTGCTGGAAAGTTGTGCAGAGCCGGGAGCCCTCGCCCGGAGCCTCTGGCGTAGGGGACAGGTGAGGACGTCCTCGTAGGAGGGCTCGGGGGACCGGGAAAGGAGGGAATGGGAGAGTCGAGGCACTCTCGGGTGCCAACGAGCGGGTGTGCACGAGCGTGGGCGGGGGCTGCAGGAAGAAGTGAGAAAGGCTGGCGGGCCGAGTGCATCTGTCGGGACCCCCGGAGCGGCGAGGGGAGGGCCGGCCGGGCGCGGGCGGTGAGAGCTTGCGGCGCTCGTAGACCTGCCCTGCTCGGTGTGAAGGCCGCCTGCGAGCCTGGCGTGGATGCCTCTTTTGTGGGAAAGCTTCCTCAGGGGCCCACTCTAGGGTTAGCCAGACCCTTTCCCGCTTTGCGGCAGCTGGGAAGTTAGAAAGTTTTTGGCTTTATTTTTTTAACTTTCCTTGGATTGATTTGAAAAGATCTACCTTCTTCTACTGTCCTCACTTGGCTTCCAAGATTCCTCTCTCCTGATTTTTTTCTTTAATCCTCATCCAAGGATATGTTTTTATGGATTGGGGGGTGGGGGGGGGAGAGGAAGAAAGAGAAACATTGATTGGAGAGAAACAGAGAGAGACATCAATTGTTGCCTCCCAGGGGGAGGAGGGGAGAGAGAGAGAGGGAGAAAGAGATAGAGAGAGAAAGAGATAGAGACATCATTTGGTTGGGAGGGGGGCGGGGGGGGGAGGGAAGAGAGAGAAAGAGAGAGAGAGAGACAGAGAAAGAGACAGAGACATCAGTTGGTTGCCTCCCAGGATTGAACCTGCAACCCAGGTATATGCCCTGACTGGGAATGGACCTGGCAACTGAACCAGCAACCTTTCCTAGGGGCTCCAGTCGACTGAGCCACCCCTCCGGGCTCTCCTGGTTTTTCTAACAGCCTTCTTCAGTTGCCTTTGCAGCCCTTCCATTCTACTCACCACAGCCAGCTCTGGGTGACTTCACCCAGAGGTTCCGTTACCACCTATTTAATGGTGATTCCCACTAACTATGGCTCCAACCAGGCCTCTTTACTGAGCTCAGATCTGCTTACTGGTCATCCCCAACTGCACCTTCCCCAACCTTCCTGGTCCCCCAGATCTGTTCCTCCTCTTGTTCTTCCTATCTCAGAGGAGGACTTCACCATTCACAGCCAAGTTGCCCCTGGAATTCCTCCAATACTCGCAGCAAACATTGGCTGGGAATTTCTTCTCTTCTAGGTGGCATGCTAGGTGCGCTGTTGGCAAGGTGTAGAAATGAAAAGATAACCGTGAACAGGATACTGGCTTAAGTGCTCTGGCTTCCCACCTCTCTACCTCCTTTGGTGAAGACATCAAGTCCAGTTATTCTCCTATTATCCATAGCATCTGGCCCTTCCTTCCCATTCACACAACCACTACTTTAGTTTGTAACTTCTTGCCTGTGCTTTCAGGATAACTGCTTCCATGGTCCCTCTGCCTGTTCTTGCCCTCGAATTAGTGCTTACACAGCTGTCCTGATGATGTGAAATCCCATGATGACTCCTCAGGCACAGGACACAGTCCTTTACATGGTGTTCCTTCCTTCCGCTGTCCCTTGCACTCTGGTCATGTCAGAGTGGTTCGGGCTCAGGCTTTGGAATCGCATGCTCGTGGGTGTGCACGTGTTTTGCTGTGCCATTGACTAGCTGTGCACCCTTGGGCAAATGGTGTTTTATTTAAACCAGTGGTTCCCAACCTGTTTTTGGCCATGCCCCACCTAAGCATCTCTAAAATCCTGATGCCCCCACCCCCATGACATCTAATTCTTATTATTCAAAAAGTGAACTATTCAGGTGGAGGAAGCCTAAAAGGCTATTAACCTGGTCTAAACAAGCTTCCAAAGAACCTGGCATCCATGAAAGAGAAAAATAAAAGAATGAAAGGACAGGTGAAGTACTGAGGAGGAAATCACTAAGAAATTGTTAAGAAAATAATAATATGAAGTGACATGAAAAAATAGCGAAGTTTCAAAACATAATAGAGAACTGAAATGCATAAATATGTCACAATATATATTAATAGACTATATATGAGGCCCCTAGAACAATAAGAAATGCAAAAAATTCATTGTTAATAACTCATTCTCAAATTGCCCCCCTTAAAAATCAAATTGCCCCTTTGTGGGGCGTGTGCCCCATTGGGAACCACTGATTTAAAACTTGCTGAGCCTCAGTTTCCTTATTTGAAAAATGACAATAATCTCTTCCTAGCTGAGAGGATAAGGTGAGATTGATGTGTGTAAAACATTAGTGCAGTTCTTGGAATGTAGGCAGTGTTCAGTGATTATAAACTTTTGTTGTCACAATGAATTCTCTGTACCCCGTATTCTTTCCTGCCCTGCCTTTGTGCACACTGCTGCTTCTGCCATACATTCGCCTGCTCCCTCTCCTGGGGAGCTGCCGCTTATCCTTCATCACCACTTCCAGGGTCCTCATCTTCCAAAGTAGGCTTAGTTGCCCTTTTGTGTCCCATTGTATTGTGTTACTTCTTTAATGTGCTTAACATTTTATATGATCAGCAGAGGCCCAGTGCACGAATTCATGCATGAGTGGGGTCCCTCAGCCTGGCTGGTGATCGGGGCTGATTGGGGCTGTCTCATCCAGTGCGGGGGGAGGGACCATGGGAGGTCGGCTGATCAGGGCTGGCTGGCTGGGGGAAGGGGCCGCATGAGGTTGGCTGGCCGCGGGAAGTTGGCTGTGAGAGCGCACCGACCACTAGGGGGCAGCTCCTGTGTTGAGCGTCTGCCCCCTGGTGGTCAGTGCACGTCATCGTGTCCAGTCAACCAGTCGTTCAGTTGACTGGTTGTAATGGTCGCTTAGACTTTTATATATGTAGATGTCTGCACACTTTTGGCTTCCCAACTAAGTGGAGCTAGAGTTCAAGCCCATGTGTAACCAGGTTTGTAGCCCTAACAGTGAGCACAGTGCTTGAACCAGGCTAGGTGTTCAAGTAGCTGGATATTGAATGTCTGAATGATCTTTTTTTGTTGTTAATCTCACCTGAGGATATTTTCCCATTGATTTTTAGGGAGAGTGGAAGAGAGAGGGAAAGACAGAGAGAAACATTGATGTGAGAGAAACACATCGATTGGTTGCCTCTTGCATGCACCCCGACCACGGCCCAGGCCGGGGAGGAGCCTGCAACCAAGATATGTGCCCTTGACTGGAATCAAACCCGGGACCCTTTGGTCCACAGGCTGACGCTCTATCCACTAAGCCAAACTGGCCAGGGCTAAATGGTCTTAATTGATACTCCCTCGTACTGGGTTTGTCTTCTGGAACAATGTAAAATAAGGCCTTTAAGAATGTGAATTGTACAAAATAGATCCAGGGACATGGAAGCATGTAATGGACTAACGAATTTCAGAAGGAAAGGGAAGGGCAGGAAGAGATTAACCAAAGATCTTATATGCATATATACATAACCCATAGACACAGACATTAGTGCTGTGAAGGTTTGGGGTGGGGATGAGAGTGGGGAGGAGGGGTCAATGGGGGGAAAAGATGGATATTTGTAATACTTTCAACAATAAAAAAAATTTTAAAGAAGTGAATTGTAATAACAACTACTGACAATTACTGAGATCTTAATATATTTTAAGTATTTTACATGTACTGAATCATATCTCTCACAACCCTTTGAGATAGGTATTGTTATTATCCCCATTTTACAGATGAGGAAACTGAGGCAACTTGTCCAGCTGGTAAGTGGTAAAGCTGAGATTAAATCCAAGAATGTTCTAAGACCTGTGCTCATTGCCACTACATAATCAACTCTATGTCTTCTGCCTTCTCCCCAAAGCCTTCTACAGTAATTTACTCCCCCCTGTGGTGAACCTTCTTTAAAATTGTTCAAGCAGATCGGAAGGAATAAATATGCAGGGAACTGTAATCGTGCTTGTGCGTAGGCGTGTGTGTGTGTGCGTTGCTTTGTTAGTGTTCAGATGTACAAACTGTTGGCCATGCTGACAAATCAACAGCATTAGGAAGGTAACTGATGCCCAGGGAAATGAAAGGAAACTTCTTAGGAACTGATTTTTGGCTTAATATGGGCAAGACCTTTTCATAGTTAATCCTATCTAATAAAAGGCTAATATGTGAATTGTCCCCTCAACTGGGAGTTCGATCAGGGGGTAGGGTGGCCAGCCAACCGCCCACAGCCCCTCCCTTGGCTGGCCCAGCCTGATTGGTCCTGATTGGGGCAGGCTGGCCAGACCCCACCTGTGCACGAATTCGTGCACCGGGCCTCTAGTCCTGTATACTATAATAAAAGCCTAATATGCTAAGTGTCGGACTGTTTGACCGTTTGACCAGTTGCTATGACGTACACTGACCACCAGGGGGCAGATGCTCTAACCGGTAGGTTAGCTTGCTGCTGGGGTCCGGCCAATCAGGACTGGGTGAGACAGGCCAGATTTGCCCTGGAGCCCTCCCATGGTCCCTCCCTGGCCCTGATCGTGCACCAATGGGGTCCCTCGGCCTGGCTTGTGCCCTCTTGCAATCCGGGACCCCTCAGGGGTTGTCGGACTACCATTTTGGCCCAATCCCCACAGGCCAGGCTGAGGGATCCCACCAGTGCATGAATCTGTACACCGGGGCCTCTAATCTATATATATAAAAGCCTAAGTGACTGTTCCACCATTTGACTGGTAGCTATAACACACACTGGCCACCAGGGGGCAGATGCTCAATGCACAGGCATGGAAACATGGAACAGACTGATGGATTTCAGAGGGAAGGAGGTGCGGGGAGGGCGGGAAGCAATTAACCAAAGATCTTATATGCATACTAGAGGTCTTGTGCACAGATTCATGCACTGGTGGGGTCCCTCGGCCTGGCCTACAGGGATTGGGCTGAAATTGGCAGTCTGACATCCCCTGAGGGGTCCTGGATTGCGAGAGGGCACAGGCCAGGCCGAGGGACCCCACTGGTGCATGGTTCTTCTAGTACTTTTATAACTGGAATTGGCAGTAACATCAGTAAAAGTGATGTTACTGTGTACCAGGGACTATGCTAGGTATTTTATAAGAAGTATCTCATTTCGTCCTCAAACAACCTTTTGATATAGATTATCATGAGTGTTTCCATTATATACATGAGGTGAAGGGCCTTGCCTAATTTGCCTATGGTCATACAGCTGGTAAGGGAGAGAGCTGGGATTTGAATTCAGGTGTTTCTGGCCCTGAAGCTGGTCCTGGGACCACTATGCTGTCTGTCACAGAATAGAGAGGACGATTTTGGCATGGGAGGGATAGTTAGACCAAACGTCTTACAGGTTTTCTGACTCTGAGATTCCTTGGTTCTATGTTAGTGGTTTATAGCAGACAGAGCTTCTACAGTTTATATACCTTATTTTGGGCGTGGTCAGAAAATGCAGAGGAAGGAGGAGGCCTGGCTCTCATAAGTTTGTGGTTAACAGGGAGGGGAACATATTCCCATGAAAAAAGTAATATTAGGGGTAATATGCTTGTGAACACATGAAAACTGTGTCCTTACTGCTGAGGAGGTTATGCGTTCATGGGAGTGGCTGTGTCCTTACTGCTGAGGAGGTTATGTGTTCATGGGAGTGGCTGTGTCCTTACTGCTGAGGAGGTTATGCGTTCATGGTTAGCCAAGAAGGGCTGCTTGGAGGAGGTATATAAGCCACTTTTTTTTTTCTTTCTGGATTCTAGGATTGGCAGGAGATGGATGAGTGCAATTGGATGACCCTTCCCCTACAATTGTTATGGCTCATTGAGGGTGTCGGGCCTGGTGGCAAGTAGAACTCATCACATTTCATCTGGCCTGTTTGGTAAGTGCTACGTAAAGGACATTATTGATGGTTCTGAAGTCATGTGGCTACTACGATTGGCAGTCTCAGTCTTGGAAGGGAATGTTAGGACCCGTGCCATGTATGTCGAGTAGCAGATCTCGGGCTGCTGTCTTAGACATCTCATCTTCCCTGTTACTCCTGTAGTCCAGGTTATCATGACCTCTCACCTACACTAGCTCACAGTTTCTTATTAATCTCTCTGCAGCCACTTGGATTTTCTCCCTTCTAATCTGGCCTCCATTCCAGTCTGCATTCCCAATGGCTGCCAGAGTGATCTTTTCAGAAGGTATATCTAAAAAAAAATATGTTTCCTGGCTTTCTTATTATAAAGGCCCACTTTTCAGCATGGCGTGGCTTCCACCCATGTCCCCAGCAGCATCTGCAGCCATGCTGCTGCTTGCTTGGTGTGATTTCCTTTCGCAGGGCCTTTGCACGTGCTGCTGGTTCTGTTGGAACACCTTTTCCACCCTCTGTCCAGTGAATATGTACCTGTCCTTCAGTCCTCAGCGTAGGCTTTAAGTCAGATTCACTTCCTCCAAAGCTCTGACCTCGTTTATAATTGTACATTTATCTGTGACTTTGGGATGTTTGTCACTCTCCTTCTTGAGGCCATAGCCAAGGGGAGTAGCAGCTGAACGGCTTTTATCACAGCCATAAGTAAACACAGCTCCCTGAATAGTGCTCGAATGAGTAAATGATCTCTGGTAGCCATTAAATAAATATGATTTCTCTTCCCACCGCCTTCCTCAATCCGATAGTTCCTGCTCTTTTGGCCCTGTCCCTGCCCACTCTTTTTTGGAGCTAGGCAAGGTGAGGAAAGAAGGTAGAAAATAACGCACACTTTAAAAAAAATTTTTTTCTGGCAGTTAAGTGATCCATGAAATCAGATTTCCAGGACCTTTCTGACCTTTAAATAGTTTAATGTGGATAACTATGTATATAGCTAATTAGGCACTTTGCTGCAAGGACAGAGATTTTACCTGCCCGTGCTTTCTAGAGATGGAATGTGTCTAGGGGTGGGTAACATTTCTCAGATGCAGAATTTCTCTGAGTAGCTGACACAAGGCCTGTATAGATCACCGCCTGTTGGAGTGACTAATTCTCAGCCTGCTGTTCAGGCCGCCCTTGGTTCCTCCCTCCCCAGAGATCTTCCCTTCCCCTCTCCTCGAAACTCCGAGGATTAGACTCTGTAAGCCCCAGACAGTGGCCATGTGGGCTGCTCTTGGTCTTTCTGGCTCTGCCTTTGCAGAATCCGTGTGTGTAGAGTCTGGAGTGCT
Source organism: Corynorhinus townsendii (assembly GCA_026230045.1). NCBI lineage: Eukaryota > Metazoa > Chordata > Mammalia > Chiroptera > Vespertilionidae > Corynorhinus > Corynorhinus townsendii. The sequence goes on from JAPDVU010000008.1 coordinate 83,123,802, forward strand.
AGGTCCACAAGGCGTCCTTGGGCTCCTGTGGCAGAGGCCAGATTCCCGCGGGGCCCATGCCTGCAGAGGGGGAAGATGCTGCTTTCATTAACCTGCCTTCCTGCCATGCTGCTCGGTGGTGCCTTGGGAGTGAGAGGTGGCAGAGCCTGCTCCCTGTGCGTCCTAAGGCCAGACACCTCGCTTGCCCATCCCTCAGCTGTCAGACTGCAGAGGGGCCTCGGTAATGGCCCCTCATGGATCCCATGCTGTGGATCAGGGTTCCTCTCTGGGAATCTTGGAGCAGATTCAGAAAGACCAGGCCTCGCCATTTCCTGGGCACACGGTGCAGGCTGCTCCCAGCCCTGTGTGGACAGCTTTTTCTGCTCCCAGGGGCTGTCCTGCTCACTCTTCTGGGACAGTGGCAGCTGCTGGAGAGGTCAGGACCTGCTTCTCAGACTGCTGTTGGTTGCAGCTGTGGCTGGCGCCTCCTCAGGTGGGGGACACAGTCAGTAGGGGCTGCAGCAGCTACTCTACAGGGCAGCTTGTCTGTGTTATCGGTGTCAGTGTAGGTGCTGCCGTCCGGGAGTGTGGCGTGACCTTGGGGTCCCGAGGTGGTTATAGGGACGGGAAAGGAGCAGTTCCAGAATGGCACCAGCTTGGCAGTTGAAGAATTTGGCACTGTCCTGCTCCCAAAGCTAGAAACCTTGGATTCCAGTTGGACTCCTCTCCCCTCTTTCCCCTATCGTCTTCATCCTGTTAACATCAACGCATCCCTCGCATCTGTTCCTTCCCCTCTGTTCCTGCTGCTTCTGCCCTTGTTTAGGCCTCATCGCCTCTCATCTGGATGGCAGCCTCCTCGGTGGTTTCTGGAGCCCAGTCTCCTTTCTCTAATCCAGCCCTGCCATTCCTGCCAGGGCTCTCATCCTAAAGAAAGGCCACCGTGTCACTTCCTTTCACTGAAGCCCACAGGGACCCCACCCCCCTTTGCTACAGGGCAGAATCAAGGTTCTTATACACCGTCTACCCAGCTTTCCACCTCTGCTCCTGCCACGCGCTGGTCTGCGCGTGGTGTTCCTGCACCTGGCATAGCTCTCCATTCTCAGACTCTGGCAGCCCACGCTCCTCCTCTCCAGGGCTCAGAGCAGGTGTGCTTTCCCTCCGCCTGGCACTGCTGTTGAGGTTGAGTGCACTACCTTCACTGGAGGGTGAGCTCCCCGAGGGCACTGTTGGGTGTAAATTGGGACCTTGTTGAGACGGTGTGACATGGGGGGCTGTTGGTACCTGGCGGGTGTGTGTGGGGCTGTGTGCGATGTATGCTGTTGGTTCTTTTGGTCACTATGGTTTTCCACCGGGCTCCTATGCTGTTTGTTCTTTTTTCATTTGAGGGGTAGGAAGCCAACCTCTTGAGTCTGGGTCTCAGATCTTTTGTGGTCACAGAGGATTCAGCAAGCCTTGGGGAGATGCGTCTCAGGGAACTTTCCCAGGCACAGAGCCGGGAGGCCCGGGTTCCCTCAGCATCTGGCACATTCCCAGCGAGGTTGGCTTGCAAGGTCTGGTTGGACCTAGGGGCCCCATGATGCAGCTCTGACTTGGTCTCATCTAATCTGGGCCACTCATTCTCTCTTTGCATAGGCCTGGAGCCCAGACCAGCAATGGCTGGAAGACCCATCCGTATAGGAGACCAGCTGGTCCTGGAGGAAGACTATGATGAGACCTACATCCCCAGTGAGCAAGGTAAGAGGCCTGGCGTGTGCTGCAATAGTTCTTCCAGGGCAGGAATCAGCTCTGACTTAATTTCATTCTTCTGATGCCAAGATGGTATATGAACAGGGCTGCTCAGTCTGTTTGGCTTAGATCAGGGTTGGCAAACTATAGCCCATGGGCCTAATCTGGTCTGTAGCTTGGTTTTTTAATATATATATATATATATATTAAAATATATAAAATTTATATAAAATATATATAAAAAACAAAACAAATATAAATTAATTATATTATAATTAATATATATATATATATATATTTATTGATTGATTAAGGTATCACATATTTGTGCTCATCCCCCCATTCCCCTCCCGAACCCTTCCCCATGCATGCCCCACCCCCCTATTGTCCGTGACCACTGGTTAGGCTTATATGCATGTATACAAGTCCTTTGGTTGATTTCTCCCCCTTACTGCCACCCTCCCCTACCTTCCCTGAGGTTTGACAGTCTGATTGATGCTTCCCTGTCTCCGGGTCTGTTTTTGTTCATCAATTTATGTTGTTCATTATTTCCCCTAGATGAGTGAGATCATGTGATACTAGAAATACACTTATAAGAACCGAAAATGGGACAAGCAATAATGATTATGCTGAGAGACAAATGAATCAGTTTGTAGTGAGTTTCTTTCTGGGCCAACAGTTCTTTTGAGTCCCAATTTCAATGTCAAGAAGTTCCTTATGTGTGCATGTCAGCAATGATATTTCAGTTCTGGATGGTGGACAAATGGTGGTAATGCAGGTCTGACCCTCTCTGGTTTGGTCCTGGGCAACCTGCAGCAACGCACAGCTGCTGATTGCTAGTATGGCAAGGCCTCGCCAGCGTCTTTCTGGACTGTTTCTCTTCTGTCTTCATGGCTGGAGCAGTCCTGTCAATTCCTCTCTGTTGCAGGAACCCACATGGTCTTGGAGTTGTTTTCTGAAAATATACAAACATATTCTCGACCAAAAGTTAATAAAGGAATCTTTTCTATAAATTTTACTTGGGATCCTTTTTCATTTTTTTGCCCAAACGATTTTCCTTTGGCTTGTTTTGACACCATGTGTGTTTTTCATGGGTGTCTTGCTGTTAGCATTACAAATGAAAGTTAATTTTCTAAAGTAAAAATTTTCTAGATGTAATTTACTTACAGGATATTTTTCCTTACATTATATTCTTCTACTGTCCCCCCTTTTTTGATTTAAATATTAGGAGGCTTTTGGAAATTTTATAATGTAGTCTTGATAGCTTTTAAATTTTAATTTTTTGCACTAAAATATAACTGCTTTAGGTTCATTACATGTTACGCAATTTTACCATGAGATGAACTACCAATAAAAATTTTAGTTAACACTTTAGGAACAGCTTTTTGTCCAGTACCATTAATTTTTCTAGAATATTCGCTTATTTCAATTAGCCAATTTAAATTAGTCTGAGAACTTGACTACTATTTTACTATCAAATTTAATACTCCATCAACAATCTTATTTTACCCTGTAAATATTAGTGGGAAGGATTATTTGCCTTCTTGAGTAGGCCCTGAGCATTCTTGATGCTAGGCTGGATTTAGGTATCAAAAATCCACTTCCCCACACCATGGGTAAAGACAACTCAAATAAGTCTTGTTGCAGTGAGAGGGCAGCTGCTGTCGGCCAAGTCTCTGTCTGTTGCCTGGGTCTCAATTTGAGCTGGGCATGGGAAGCAAAGCAGCCATGGGGGCAGGAGACCTCTCTCAGAAGGGGTGAGGGTTCAGGCCCCTGCAAAGTTGGGGGGGTGAGGGTCTGTGCCCCACCTCTGTTGACTCCCAAGTTCTCTCCTGATGGCCCTTTAAAGATATTTTTATTGATTTTAGAGAGGAAGGGAGAGGGAGAGAGAGAGAGAAATATCAATGATGAGCCCTACTGGCAGGGCTCAGTGTTGAGTGTCGACCTATGAACTAGGAGATTAAGGTTTGATTCCCAGTCAGCTCACATGCTCGGGTTGTGGGCTCAATTCCCAGTGTGGGGCATGCAGGGGGCAGCCAATCAATGATTCTCTCTTATCATTGATGTTTCTGTCTCTCCCTCTCCTTTCCTCTCTGAAATCAATAAAAAAAGCAAACAAAACAACACAAAATCTCATTTAAAAAAAAAAGAAATATCAATAATGAGAGAGAATCATTGATCGGCGGCATCCTGCACGCCCCCGTCTGGGGATCATGCCTTGACCAGGAACTGAACCATGACCTCCTGGTTCATAAGTCAATGCTCAACCACTGAGCCATGCTGGCTGGGCCTGTTGCTTGTTTTTATAAATAAAGTTTTATATACAAAATAGCCATGCTTGTCCATTTATAATCTGTGGCTGCTTTCATGCTGCAAGGGCATTGCTGAGAAGTCGTGACAGAAAGCAGATGACCCATAGCCTAAACTATTCACCGTCTGACCCTTTCTAGAAAAAGTGCCAGCCTTGGATTAGACCAGGGATTAATTTAAATGAAAATATAGTATGGGATATTATGAAATGCAGTGTGTGCTGAGGCCAGGGGAAACTCAGTTTCTTAAGAACAAACTAAAGCAGTGTTTTTTCTTTAAACAACGACAATAACATTATTAATAGCCATAAAAACAAAATTCTGTGCATTCTCTGTAGTAAGAACTCCCTATACTTCCTCATAGTAAGTCATGAGTTAGGACTTTTATTATCCCCATTTTATAGATGAAGAAGCCAAGGTACAGAAAGGTTAAGTGACTTCTCTGTAGTCACACAGTTCTACTAAGCAATACAACTGGAATCCATGCCCAGTATTCTTTTAGTTTTTAAAATTTTTATTTAAAGAAAAAAAAAGAACGCTTCACGAATTTGTGTGTCATCCTGGTGCAGGGGCCATGCTAAACTTCTCTGTATCGTTACAATTTTAGTAAGCGAGCACCACGCCCAGTATTCTTAAGGGCCTGCACTTCGAAGCACTATGCCATTTTTGGGGGTGAAGATTCTTTTGAAATTGTCATGAATTATGGACCTGGACACACAAATTTTGCTTATAATTTAGGAGGTTTGAAGGCCTGTTGGGGGAAAGAACTCTTTCACCCTCATTAACCCCTGGGCTTTGCTTATAGCATGAGATTTCTGTTTGTTTGCCATGTAGAAATTTTTAATTTTCATGTTAAATGTATCCGTCCATTCTCATATGGCCTCTGAATTTTGTATCACAGTTAGAAAAGCCTTCCCTACTGCAAGGAGAAATGCTTATGTTTCCCTCTGGGTTTGTCCCTACACCATTTGTGGAGCAGCTCGCTGTTCCCCCACCACTGGGGGCTGCCTGTGTGACTTTGGGTCTCCTCTCCCTTCTCTTCCATGGGACTGTCTGCTCATAGCGAGAATCGTGTGCTCGATCACTGAGACTCAGTACTAAGTTCTCATATCTAGCAGGGCGGAAGGCCCTCCTCTCTTGTTTATTTTATCTCCCCGTGCTCTTCACTTCTGGGCAGGGCTCTGTATGTGGGAAGTTGGTATCTTGGTAAAAATTGTGTTCAATTTATGAATGAACCTGGAGAGGAGAGATATCTTTGTGAAGTTGTCTACTTGTCCAAGAACATTCTGCTCCTTCCCGTTTGTGTCTTTTTCTGTTTCTCAGGAGTGATTTAATTTTTCTTCATGTAGGTTTTGTACATTCCTTGTTCATTTTATTTTTAAAATATTTTATCTTTAAATTAAAAAAATTTTAATTATAGTTTACATTCAATATTATTCTCTATTCGTTTCAGGTGTACAGCAAAGCGGTTAGAGAATCATGTACTTTACAAAGTGGTCCCCCCTACTGCTTCACCTGGCCTCAACATTATTGTTATTATTTTTTAATAATCAAACCCTGACCTCCTAGTTGATAGGTTGATGCTCAACTTCTGAGCCATACCAGCTGACGATATTATCAATTGTATTCCCTGTGCTGCACTCTACACCTCTGTGACTTCTGTGGCTACCTGTTAGCACTGCTTAATCCCTTGTAAATGAGTTCTAATGTTTTTCTAAGGTTCTTATTAAGCACTCTCTTCTGCTCAGCTTCAGTGTTCTAAGCTCAACCCCCATTTCCTCTCCCTGGGTGCTCAATAGCTTCCCAGTTAGCCTCTCTGCTATATCCTCGCCCTTTCCCGTCTGCTCTGCTGAGCACAAGAGTGTTCTCTTTCAATGTGAAGCGGGTCATCTCAGGGCTCTGAGTATTAAAATCTTCCATTGTGCTCAGCATAACACCCTTAGTAGTGTGGGCAGGGCTCTGCAAGACCTGGCCCTCCCCTGGCTGGGCACACCTGGGGCCACTCTCCCCTTGCTCACTCTACCGATAGTCCCCCGGTGGGCCAAGCTGCTTCTTGCCACAGGCCCTTTGAACTGCTCTTCTGCTTGAGTGCCCTTTCCTCGCTGTTCTGCACGGCTCCCTTCCTCCCACAGGTCCCGCTGTGTCATCATTCCGAGAAGTCTTCCCTGACACTTTTTTTTTTTAGGCTATTTATTAATCATTCACTTTGACCCTTTCTTTTTAAATATGTTTTTATTGCCCTAGCTGGTTTGGCTCAGTGGATAGAACGTCAGCCTGCGGACTGAAGGGTTCCAGGTTTGATTCTGGTCAAGGGCACATATCTAGGTTGCGGGGTTGATCCCCAGAGGGGGACGTGCAGAAGGCAGCCAATCAATGATTCTCATCATTGATGTTTCTATTTCTCTTTTCCTCTCCCTTCATTTCTGAAATCAATAAAGATAAATTAAAAAATACGTTTTTGTTGATTTCTTACAGAAAGAGGGAGAGGGAGAGAAGATAGAAACATTGATCGGCTGCCTCCTGCACATCCCCTATTGGGGATCGAGCCCACAACCAACCCAGGCATGTGCCCTGACCAGGAATCGAACCAGCAACCTCTTGGTGCATGGGATGACACTCAGTCCACTGAGCCACGCTGGCCGGGCTTCCTTGGCCCTTTCTAAAAGGGTGCCCCTCCACTGATGTTCTCCATCTTGTCGCATCTACTTCCTTCATGATGTTTATCAGCAGCGTCACTTCTGTGCATCTTCATTGGCCTCTCCTTCCTGGCTGCTGCTTCTGCTAGAATGCAGGCTCCTGCGGACAGAGGCTGTTTCCCTGTCATCCACGCCCCTGGTGAGTGCAGAGGAGGCACTCAAAGCCAGCTGTTAAATCAGTGACTAAGGTGGCCCCTTGGCTGCTGCATTCCAGCTGGGCCTTTGAAAAAGTTTGTTTGTTTCCTAATCCCCAGGTATGTCACCCTCCAAACTCTCCACCAGGGTGACCATATTGCGATGCCTCTGACCAGGGTTGGTATCACCTCAAGCACTGATGCCCCTGGGGAATGTACTTGTCCCTCCTGAGGGCTCTGTGACATACTCCAGTGGTTCCCTCATGTGTCTTTCTTCCTCTTGGTGAGGTAGCTCCTCACTTAGTACATGTGCCTCCTGTATTCCTCCAGATCTCTGGCAAGAGAGCATTTCTACATATTTGAAAAAATATTTTTAAAAATTGATTTTGAAAGAGAGAGAGACATCGATTGGTTGACTACTTCACATGCCCTGACCACCCGACCAGAGTGACCCCGCAACCTAGGCATGGGCCCTGACTGGGAATCAACCTGCCACCTTTGATGCATGGAATGACGCTCCAACCAGCTGAGCCACACCAGCTAGGGCTCTAAATTCTCGATACCAAAGGAGTACAGCAGAAGCGTTAAGAGTTCACAGCATATAGCACCATTGAAAAGGGACACCTCCCTTCACGGGAGAGGCTCAGCGAGTGGGAAGAAGGCTGCCTGCACGTCCTCCTGCCGCCTCGGCTCCGGCCTCGGCTCTCAGGCACCTCTCCCTACAGCACCTCTCCCTACAGCACCTCTCCTTACAGCACCTGCCACCTGCTTTTCCCCGTCGGGTCAGGTCTCCAAGGGGCTCCTTTGCCGGTCGTTTTTCAGTCCATGCCTGTGTGAGTGGCAAGGACTTTTGCAGATTTTGGGAGAGCTTGTGTCCTGGGAAGGCTGCCCTCGTTCAGGACGGTCTGGCTGTGGCTGTTGGCATTTTTCCTGATCCCACACTGAAGTCCTGGTCTTATTTCCTTTGCCTTTAATGTGGCTTCAGATTATATTCTTGGAATATGGTAATAGCATGCCTGGATTCAGATGTACCCTTTATAACTGTAACTTAAGAAAATTACATGTATTTATTATATAGAACTAATACCTGCTCTCTGAAGGGAATGTGGAAAGTAAAGGCAGAGTGGAAAGTTGTTTGGGGAGAAACCCTGCTTTTCCTTTCCTCTGACCTCCATGCTTCTGACACCAGATGTGGGGGTTTTCCATCCCAGTCAGCTCCCTGGCAGTCTTGCTGTTCCGTCCAGTCCTGACACTGTCTACCTGGGGTTAGGGTCAGCCCCACAGGTCAAGGCTCAGTCCCATGAAACTGCCCCCCACTCCAGACACTAATCCAAAGTTCCCAGTTCTGTGGGTCTGTCGGCTGTACATCAACCACAGTTCCCACAACCCTGTCCTCAGGTTTAATGACTTTCCAGAACAGGTCACAGAACTCAGGGAAACACTATGTTTCCAGTTTGTTATATAATAAAGGGTATGATAAAGGATGTGGTGGACAGCCAGATGAAGAGAGACACCGGAGAGCTCTGGGAGGGTCCCCATGGCGGGAGCGCTGTCCCGTGGAGTTGGGGTGTGCCGTCTTCCTGGCACGTGGATGGTTCCTGGGAGCTCTGGCTGGGGATTTTTATGGAGCCTTCATCGTGTAGACATGATCCATGAACTCATGTCCAACTCCTCTCCCCTCTCTGGAGAATGGGGGGTGAGCCTCAGAGTTCCAAGCTTCTAATCATGGCTTGGTCTCTGGTGACCAGCCCCCATCCAGGGCCACCAGGAGCCCAGCCATGTCTCCTTATTGGGCAGAAGAGCTCCTAGGACTCGGGAGATTGCAAGGGTTTTAGAAGCTGTTTCAGGAACTGGGGGCAGAGACCAGCATATATATTTCTTATTATTTCACAGGTTGATTGTGACTTGTTTTTCTTTCCATGCACCTCTCCACTTCTGTTACTTTTCTACCGTCCTGCTTCTCCTTGCAGAAATCCTTGAATTTGCCAGAGAGATAGGTATTGATCCCATCAAGGAGCCGGAACTGATGTGGCTGGCCCGGGAGGGCATTGTGGCCCCGCTGCCTGCAGAGTGGAAGCCATGGTAAGTCAGCACGCTGTGGCCCAGATGTGCCCTCCAGAGGTGGAGGAGCCTGGCATTGGAGGTCAGCGCTGACCAGCCACCTTCCATAGCCTGTCCTGCCCCGAGCTGGGGACAGCAATGGGCCACTCCTCCGCTGGGCTGCCTGATGCCAGGGACCGGGGGCATAGGCTGACTTAATGGTCCCATTTGTAGAATAACCATTTCTGAGCTGTGGTCCTGTCAGGTCCTTGAGCCCAGCATCGTGTGGGTACACTCAGCCATGTCTGTTCTTGCAGACTGATGTGGAGACCCCATCAGCATGTCCACGTGGGTGCTGCTGCTGCGAGGTCTGTGCTGAGGCTCAGGCCGGCAGGGCTTTCACCTCCCTTGGCAGCCCATCCCCACATTTGAGTGATCTCTTCATGTTCACGGGAGCGTGTTCATATTTTCGGGTGCAGCTCTTTGGATAGTGAGGAGCAGAGACTCGGTCAGGATGTCTCAGGGGAGCAGGTGGAGGGTGCGGAAACCGACTGACCTCCCTCCTGAGGCCATTTGCAGTGCACAGGGCTCTCCCCAGGCTGCCTTCCCAAGTGAGTACCCTAGTTTTGCTTCCTGCAGTAGCACGGGATTGCCCTAGGCTTGTCCCGTACTCGTCCCCAGGTGGCTGAGGGGTCCTCATTGATGCTGGCCTTGTGTGAGGTCTAATCATTCTGTTCTTTTTTTAAAAAAAATACGTTTATATTGATTTCAGAGAGAAAGAGAGAGGGAGAGAGAGAAAGAAAGAAACATCAGTGATGAGAGAGAGAATCATGGATCGGCTGCCTCCTGCACGCCCCCTACTGGGGACTGAGCCACAACCCGGGCATGTGCCCTTGATTGGAATTGAGCCCAGAACCCTATAGTCCACAGGACCATGCTCTATCCACTGAGCAACACCAGCCAGGGCCTTCCTGTTCTTATCCATCCATTTAATGTGTTGGCTGTACTTGAGAATGACTGCAGTGGCAGCCTCGCTCATCTCCACTGAAGAATCGGAACCCTTTAGCTTCCCACCTGCAGTCTCCTGTCCTCTGGATCTTTTCAGTGGCCTTTCCTTGGACCTCCTCCAGCTTTCTGACATCTTTCTTGCAGTTAGTCCTTCAGCACCACACACTGTATTCCCGGAGCTGGGGACTAATGGTCGTGTTTGTAGAATAACAGTTTCTGTTTTGTTTCCAATATCCATCCTGAATTCACATTTGCCTTCTCTAATAGCTTCTATCTTCTTTTTCTCTCTGTTTTTAACTTTGTATGTATCTGTGTGTTTTGCTTTTGGATATGTTGAAAAGCTATAAGAGAAATAGCATCAATATAACAACACCTTCATGTACACATATGTAATAAATGAATGGCTGCAGTGATGTTGAAGAAAGGTGGATGGAAGGAAGGAACTGTCACTGGTTAAGGGCCAGCTGTGTGCCAGCTGCCTTCACACACCTGCTGGAGTTGGTAGCACTCCCTTGTCCTGTGAGGACAGCATGAAGTGTTTCTCACTTTTAAAAAATAACAAAAGTCACTAAACTTACGTATATGTGTCCTCTTTGACCCTTACTCCCAATCCCAAGAGTGACTTGGTGTATTTCTCCCAGACCTTTAAAACATACAGAACCACCCCCCCCCCCGCCACGTTGTGTGTTTTAGATGTACGTGCTGTACTGTACACTGCTCTTCTCTGTCGGAATGTGAAAGTCCCCCTCAGCCTCTTGCCCCTGCGTGCTTTTCCACACATAGATGGACCATAATTAAAAAATCCTCATTTATTTAACTGCTTGTACTGAAGGATGTTTAGGCTTCTTTCCAAATTGACTATCATGCATGGGTCTGTTTCTGGGTTGTCTGCTGTCTTCCATTTGTTTTTTTGTCTACCTGTTTGCCAGTGTCATGCTGTCTTGATTACCATAGCTTTATTATAAATCTTGAAATCGTTTAGGGTAAATACGCCAACTTTGTCCTCCATTTTCAAAGTTGTATTATAGGTTCTTTGCATTTCCATATGAATTTTAGTGTCAGTTTGCCATTTTGTAAAAAATCCCCTTTGGGATTTTGATTGGATTGCATTGAATCTGTAAATCAATTTGGGAGGAATGGACATCTAAAACAAGATTGAGTCTTCCAACCCATTGAGTCTGTTTAGTTTTTCTTTAATTACACTAAGATATGTTTTTTAGTATACATCTTGCCCACATTTTGTTAGATTTATTCCTAAAGAGCTCATATTTTTGATGTTACTGTAAATGGTATCTTTAAAAATTTTAATTTCCAGGTGCTTGTTGCTGTTATACAGAAATAAAGTTGGTTTTTGTATATTGATCTTATATCTTGCAAATTTACTAAATTCACTTATCTTAGTTCTAATAGCTTTTTTTGTAGATTCCATGGGATTTTCTCCAGTGCATGAATTTTCATGCACTGGGCTTCTAGTACATATATACTATCCTATCTAATAAAATAGTAATATGCAAATTGACCATCACACCAACACACAAGATGGCCACCCCCATGTGGCCAAAGATGGCTGCCCCCATGTGGACACAAGATGGCCGCCACAAGATGGCTGGCAGGGGAGGGCAGTTGTGGGCAGTTTGGGGGAGGGGACCCAGGCCTGCAGTGGAGGACAGTTGGGGGGGACCCAGGCCTGCAGGGGAGGGCAGTTGGGGGGGACCAGGCCTTCAGGGGAGGGCAGTTGTGGGTGATCAGGCCAGCAGGAAGGGCAGTTAGGGGTGACCAGGCCAGCAGGGGAGGGCAGTTGGGGAGGACCAGGCCTGCAGGGGAGGACAGTTGGGGGGGGGGACCAGGCCTGTAGGGAAGGGCAGTTGGGGGGGCCAGGCCTGCAGAGGAGGGCAGTTATGGGTGACCAGACTGGCAGGGGAGGGCAGTTATGGGTGACCAGCCTGGCAGGGGAGGGCAGTTAGGGACAATTGGGCTGGCAGAGGAGCAGTTAGGCGTCGATCAGGGTGGCAGTGGAGTGTTTAGGGGTTGATCAGGCTGGCAGGCAGAAGCGGTTAGGGGCAATCAGGCAAAGGCGGGCGGTCGGACATCCCTTGAGGGGTCCGAGATTGGAGAGGGTGCAGGCTGGGCTGAGGGACACCCCCCTCCCCCGTGCATGAATTTCGTGCACCGGGCTTCTAGTATGTATATAATGATTCTACCAATTCCTATAAGTTCTGTTATGTTTTATTTTCAGTATGTCTGGGTGTGTGTTTTTTAGAATTGTGTTCTTTCATTGTAGATTCTACTCCTTTATCCCTCCTACAATAATTGTAGATGTAGTTCTTTAGTCTTTCACTTGTTCTCCCAAGCCAAGGCTTTTGATGTGCTGATTCTTCTCTTCACTGTGTCAGAGCCTTTCTGTCCAGGCGAGCTGTTTGCTCCCGGGGTTTGTGATTATTTGTGGTGCACTTTGTGAATTCATCTTCTGTAGGTTACTTTCTGTAAGTATCTCATTGCTAATTGTCTAGTGGCTTTATTATGGCATCTGTCCATGGTTTTTCAGGGGTCTAGGACTACATTTTTGTACTAATTTCCTGACTTTGGGTTTCCTTAACACATTTTGGCCTCTATATCTACATGTGTCTTGGGGTTTCAGTTATCCATAAGATTTTATTGCCTTCTAGAACCTGTAGTAGGTGGCATGCTTCCTTGTCTCCATGGCTCTCGGGGTTATTTTATTCACGGAGGGAGCATTCTTAAGGCCCACAGATAAATGCAAGCTTCTCATTTCCAGTTTCTAAACTCATGGAGGCCTAAGGCTGCATTTTGTGTTTCTAAATTGATATTAAAACACAAGTTCCCAGGGCCTGTGTCCAGGTTAGATACCAGCCTTGACCGGCCATGTCGTGCACTTCTTGCTCGGAGCTCACGTTTTCCTTCTGTTTCTGGCATGTGCGATTCTCCTGCCTGGTGGAGTTGAAAACTTTTTTTGTCATTTTATTGTTGTAATTGTTGTTATATATTATTCTAATATTTATTCATGTTGGCATGGGGTGAGGAAGGGCAGATGTTTTCTTTATTAAGTTAAGCATATTGCCTGAAGTTTTGTATGTATTTCTTTAGAAACAATTTCTAGAATTTTAATTGTGTGAAAAGATGTGCAGAATTTATTTATTTATTTTTTAATCCTCACCTGAGGATATTTTCCCATTGATTTTTAGAGAAAGTGGAAGAGAGAGGGAAAGACAGAGAGAGATATCCACATGAGAGAAACACATTGATTGGTTGCCTCCTGCACAAGCCCCGACCAAGGCCTGGGCCGGGGAGGAGCCTGCAACCAAGGTACATGCCCTTGACTGGAATCAAATCCGGGACCCTTCGATCTGCAGGCCAACGCTCTATCCACTGAGCCAAACCGACTAGGCAAGATGTGCAGAATTTAAATGTTAGTTATTATTTAATTACAATTAAATCAAATTATTTTTCATTACAGTTTTTTAATCATACCAATAGTACATATGATTGTTCACTTAAAAATATTATAAAAAATTATCCAAAAAATTGTCAGTCTGAAAGCAAGAAATTATACCTGATTGTTTTAATTTGTATTTCCCAAGTTGTTCATAGAGTTGAGTTGGCCGTGGTTTATCTTTTGTGATTTGCTTGTTCATATACTTTGCCTTTTTGTCTTTTGTGTTGTTTATCCCTTTATTTTTGTTAAGGAGGTGGAGCTCTTTGATTTTCTGGGGTATTAATTTTATACTACCATTTCTACTAGTTTCTCTTAGCTGCTTCTTCTTTTTTAAAAAATATTTTTATTAATTTCAGAGGGGAAGGGAGAGGGAGAGAAGGAGAGATAGAAACATCCATAATGAGAGAGAATCATGGGTTGGCTGCCTCCTGCACGCCCCCTACTGCTGATTGAGCCCACAACCCGGGCATGTGCCCTTGACCGGAATCAAACCCAGGACCCTTTGGTCCGCAGGCCAATGCTCTATTCACTGAACCAAACTGGCTAAGGCATCCTAGCTTCTTTTTTATTATTATTACTTTGTTATTTTTTTCTTTTTGTATTTTATTTATGTATTTTCTCCTAGCTTCTTGTCTGGTAATTGTCTTTATGCTTTCTTGTGCACTGAAGAACAAGGCAGAAATGTCCATTGCCATCACTTCTATGCAGTTGTACTCGAGGTCCTACAGCTGTAAGTTACAGAATACTTTTAAATAGCAAAACTTATTGTTTTAAACATTTTGGATATACAGGTCAGTGTCATTAAGTGCCATCACCACCACACATCTCCAGGACTTTCATCTTCCTACACTGCAACTCTGTCTCCACTAAAGAAAACTGCTCACTCTCTCTCCGCCCCAGCTCCTGGTAACCTCTGGTCGACTTTCTGTCTCTCTGACCTTGTCTATTCTAGGTACTTCACATAAGTGGGTTCATGCAACGCTTGTCCTTTGTGACTGGCTTATTTTACTTAGTGTAGATCCTGCAGGGCTCATCCCTGTGGGAGCATTCTTCAGGATTTAATTCCTTTCTAAGACTGAATAATGTTCTCTGTGTGTATGTACAGCATCTTGTGTACCCATTTATTTGTCAGTGGATATTTGGGTTGTGTCCACCTGCGGCTGTGATGAATAATGCTGCTGTGAACATCGGCATTAAAACCCAAGTTCCCAGCGCCTATATACAAATGTCTGTCTGGATCCTGCATTCCATTCTTTTGGGTATATACCCAGAGGTTGAATTGTTGGGTCATATGGTAATTCTGTTTTCAATTAAAAAAATATTTTTATTGATTTCAGAGAGGAAGGAAGAGAGAGAGAAACATCAATGATGAGAGAATCATTGACTGGCTGCCTCTTTCACACTTCACACCGGGGATCGAGCCCACAACCCGGGCATGTGCCCCGACTGGGAATTGAACCATAACTTCATGGTTCATAGATTGACGCTCAACCACTGAGCAACACTGGCTGAGCTCTATTTTCAATTTTTGAGGACCTGCCATATTCTCCACAGTGGCTGCACCAATTTACATTCTCACGAACAGAGCACAAGGGTTCAGTTTTCTTGTCAATACTTGTTATTTTCTGCTTTTTTGATGCTAGTCATGCTAATAGGTGTGGAGGGGTATTTTATTGTTGTTTTAACTTTCATTTCTCTAATGTTGAGTAATGTTGAGCATCTTTCCATGTGGCCATTTGTGTATCTTCTTTTTACACATAACCCTCATATTAAGTACCCCTGGTATTTTCTCTCTTTACTTCTGTGTGTTTTCTATCTTATTTGAATAGAGATTGAGTTGTTATGTTTCATCAGGAGCCAATAGGGGTTCCACTGGGATCATATGGATTAGAGGATTATTGGCTTGTTTACAAACTTGAGTCTGTTTATTCAGGAACATGGAGTGTCTCTCTCATTTTTTTCCTTTTCCGGGCTTTTCAGGAAAGCTTTATAAAGCCTTTGCCCTGGGAATGTACCCCTGGACATTATATCTTTTATATTGCTATTGTGAATGCTGTTTTTTCTGTTATTTGTCCTAACGGTTTATTGATAACGGTGGGTAGGGTAAATGGTTGCAGCATTTTGGACTTGTCCATGGTGTAGTTCAAATTTTTGAAACCCACCTTCTGAATTATTTTCCTTTGTTGCTGATTCCACTAGCTTGGACTTGCACTTCTTCTGTGTTTGGCGGCTTTTATAAAACCAGAGCTTTCACAATGTATCTCTTTTCCCCGACCATTTATAACAACGTTCAGCAAGGGCTATCCTAGGTTTTATCGCCAGTACACCGTAGTATTTGTACTTAACTATCTCAAATCAGGTTTATTCCTACACCAGTCCAGCACGAATTCCCAGGAGCCCCAGTGACTTCACATCTCCATCCAGGTATCCCATCCTGTGTTCCTGAGTTAATGGCTTCATTCTTAGCTAAGTGCTGCCCTTCAGTTTTGTGTTCTCTTCTCCTGACTTCCTCTTTCCTCTCTGCTCGCTCCTTTCTCTTTCCCCCAACTCCTCCTCTTCTGCCTCCATCATTTTTCTCCTACCTTTTTCCCTAAATAGCTGTGGGCTTGAGTAGGGACTAACTGCTGGCCTCTGCTCATCCCCAGCCAGGACATCACAGGTGATATTTACTATTTTAACTTTGCCAATGGGCAGTCCACGTGGGACCATCCATGCGATGAGTACTATCGGAACTTGGTGATCCAGGAACGAGGGAAGTTGTCATCTTCTGGGACCGTTAAGAAGAAAGACAAGAAGAAGAAAAAGGAAAAGAAAGACAAGAAGGACAAAGAGACCCCCAGAAGTGCCATGGTGAGCCAGTGGCCGCCAGCTCAGAGAGGCCAGGCTGCCACCTGAGGTGATACTGGGAACTGCTAGGTGTGTGCAGCTGGGAGGTGAAGAACAACAGTTGATAGTCATTTCTCAATGGCACATCCTCCGGAGTGTGCCAGTCTTCTGACACATTTTCTTTCAGCTTCTGAAGTTGTTACTATTTTTAAACAATTCCTTTTTCCCCTTGGGAAGCACTTATTACAGAGTAGGATTGGTGGGAGAGTGCCCAGCTGAGCAGGGTGGTTTGCAGGAATACTGAAAGAAGTGATGCCATCTGCCCCCTGGAGATGGGGCACAGGGAGCAGCTGGCAGAGGCCAGGGAGCCCATGTGTGTCTCAGTGGTGGGATCCTGGACATCAGATGAACCATAATTGAGCTGCCAGAGCACCAGTGCCTGCCAGGTCCCTGAGAAAAGCTATAGGGCTTCTCCACTCCTGGGGGCTGTCTGTGTTGCCAGGGTCTAGGTTAGGAACGAGTAACTGAAATGTGGCTGCAGTGGGATAACCGTGGTCTCCAGTGGCTGTTGTGCTCAGATTTGAAGGTGCTTTTTCCATTTTTGTTTGTTTGTCCCTTCAGTATGTCTGCCTTTAAGAGGTAGAGCCATTACCTCATTTTATAGGCAGAGAAGCTGAGTTGGACCTGTACTGTAGGAGGCCGGGCACTCCCAGCGGCTATGGCCATGGCTGCGGCTGCGGCTGCGGCTGTGCCAGGGCAGGGAAGCTGCCTCCTTCCCTTCACTCAGGCGTGGGCAGGCAGCAGGCTGCGGGGAGCGCTGGCCGGCGGGCAGCGCTGGCCTGCGGGCAGAGCACTTGACCTATCAACCTTTTCAAGTCCATTGACTTGCTCTTTTGTTTATCGTCTTCATTCCCACCAGTGCCTGGTGCTTCCTTCCGGGAAGGTTTCCCCACCTGCCATCCTTCCCAAGGCCAGTTCTGGAATTGGGTGGTTGCTCACGCACTTGCCCTTTATCATTTCTAGCACTACTCATGGTTCTGAGAATTGGGCCCCGTAGGGTTTCGTGTGAGTGCTGCAGGGTGTGATGGCTCTTTTAGGGTGTCTTCCTGCCCCAGCACTCTCTGGCTGCCAGGCCCTCTCTTGGCAGCACCAGCTCTGCCTTTGGTAGAAGACAGAGGCTGTGCTTCCGGGGTGCAGCTCGCAGTTAGGTTCCCTTTGTTTCTCCCTAGCTCATGCTGGCTGGCCTTGAGGAGGTGGGTGGATTTCCTAGCGTTAACCAGCTGCAGGCTGAGCACGTGATGGTACCTTAGGGCTGGTCTGGCTGGCGATTTTCAGGCCTTGGTTAGTGGTGGAGCCTGTCTCACATCAGTTCCTCCGGAATCCAGCGTAGAGAAGATGCAGGTGCCTGCGGTTGCACCCGGGCTGTGGGTCTTGATGATGCCCCTTCCTCATCGCACGTACCTTGTAGTGCTCCCAGGGTGTCACGTGGAACCAGCCTGCAGGGTTTGTAAGCCATTGACCTAGTCTGGCCTCCTCTTTATGAAAAGGAAACTGGGGCCAGAAAACAAAGCCCCAGGGAGCTTTGAGCATCTCTTCCCTCTTTGGTTTTCGTTTTACTTGGCGTGGACGGTGGGTCTCTGCTAAGGGCTTGCCCCGGGCTGAGGTAGCAGGTGTGAATCCAGAGTGCTCTGTCTTAGTGTTCTCTGCATGTTTATATATCCATCTAGGACACACAGCCTGACCAGGGACTTCTGCCTTCCTCCTCCTCTCTCCGTGGCCCATCCCCTCTCCTAGCACCTGGGCTTACTGATCTGGATCTAGACCAGGACATGCAGGCTACAAGTGAGGGCTCCTTTCAGAGAGGGAAGAGTCCATGCATGCTTGGTAACACCCCCTGGGTCCTCCTGGGCACCCCGCCCAGCAAGCTGCAGCCGCTCTCCAGAGGCCATGGTTCCCGAACCCACCAGCTCTTTGCCGACGTGGAGAAAATCTTAGGCAGGGCCCCAGCCCAGTGCAGGACAGAATTAGGTGATCAGCAGGGTCTGGAGAAACCCCAGAAGCTGACTGAGAAAATCTACTTGGGGTTTTCAGACCCTGAGATAGAAGAGCTGGAAATGAGGACCAAACTCAGCGCTCTGGGCCCTGAGGACAGCGGGCCCCTCCAGAACGGGCAGGAAGTGTTAGAAAGCAGGAGCCAGGCCTCTGTGCACCCCAGGCTCTCCGAAACCAGCAAGAGCCCACAGCTGATGGGGGTGCAGCACAGCACTGGCCCTGCGGGGGACAAAGGCCAGAGCCCCGTTCCCTCTGCGTCCCCCGAGGGGCACCCTTCCCTGTCCCCTTGTTCTTCAGACCAGATACTCTTGTTAGACAGTGGCACCACTGAAGGCCTGCACTGGCAGGGTGTTTCTGGGGAAGGGGAGGGTGTGGGCTGGGGAAAGAGGAGGAGAGAGCTCCTGGGATTGTGGATGAGACAGGTCTCCAAGCTTGTCAACAAGGACAGCCCCGGGAGCTGCAAGGGAGCAGCGCCCACTGACCCTGGGGATCCAGGGGCCTCAGCTGAAGATCCATGCCAGGGGCTCTTCCAAATGCCACATGACACTCCAGCATCAGAACCAGCCCAGAGTGCCCCTTCAGGGAGTGCCCTGGGGGCCTCCCCTGCCAGTGAAAGCAGACAACCCCCAGTGTGTCCAGAGTCCCCCGAAGAAGACAGGAGGCCCAGTGAGTGTGAGCCTGACTTACAGAGCAGCAGTGGCAGTGGCCTGGCTTCTCCCCTCGGCTCGCAGGTCATGGGCGAAGTGAATAACTTCCTGTGGGATCTGCAGAGCTCTCAGGGGTCTGGGCGGGGTGGGGGTCAGTCAGGCCCCGGACTCAGAGGGCTGCCCTCCGGCCCCTTCCTGGTGCCCCAGTTGTCCCACCTGCAGAGCTCTGCTGAGGAGCAGTCAGAGAGTGAAGACTATTCTGAGGACCAGAGGTTCTACCAGCACATCCTGCAGATGGTCAAGATCTCCCGGCGGCTGGAGGGCCTGGGGCTGCCCGAGAGCATGCAGGAAAGACCGTGCAAAGAGCTCGCCAGCGTGGTCTGCTGCATGGCGGCCGAGTCTTCCAGGCTGTCCAGTGTGGGGGAGCACGAGGCCATCAGAGCCCTGGAAAGAGACTCCAGGTTTCTGGCTTGGGGACCAGAGCAGCTGGAGCATCCTCAGGAGGGGGCCCTGGCCCCTGCTGGGCAGGAGGCCGCTCCACAAGCCTGTTTCCAGCCAAGCAGCAGCCCTCTCAGGCAGGCGCTAGTTGAGCTGAGCGCCAACGAAAGGCTCGCTGTAGAGCCAGGCCAGATGCAGCTTCTCCACCAGGTAGGCTTCTCTGCGTGGCCTCCAGGCCTCAGTGCCACGGCGACAGTGGGCAAGTGGAGTTGACGTGTCAGTGGGGCCAGCAGGTCTGCTTGCCTGCTGAGAGGAGGAGGAAGGCAGAAGTTCCTGCTCAGGCTGTGTGTCCTGCAGTCTCCCTTGGTAATGATAGATCCCTTCCCTGCCCCGGGTGGCCATCTGGGGGATGACAGGATTTCCCGTCTCTCCAACCCCATCACCTGCAGGAGAGGGTGGGAGGCACCTGGACTTCCCGAGTGCCTCACATTCTGGGGAGGTGATGAGTTTTGAGGGTGAGCAAGTAGCACTCCTTCAGGTGCAGGTACCTCCCCAGGATCTGATTGTAGAGAGAGGTCCTCCTAATCAGACTCTGCCCCCAGCTCTGGATCAGTCCCTCCCCAAGCTCTGCCAGCCAGTGAGCTGCTTCTGCTCCTGGCTTCCCAGGGTTCCCAGAGACCATGTGAACCCATGCCAAGCTATGCAGGCCCTGTTTTTGCCTTCACTTCCTCCCCTATGGGATGTACCACAGGGTGGGGCTTGCCCTGTCATTTTGGCCCTTTATCCCTTTGAGGAGTCACACCCTATCCTTCACTTAGAAGAAGTCAAGTTGCATCAGAGACTATGGGGTCCATTTGAATCTCCCTGGCTGTTCTCTTGCCCCGCTGTGGCTCTCTCTGGTGTCCCTCAGGCTCCTAATGGCTGGCGTGCACAGCTCTCCCCCTGCTCTAGTGACTGCTGTGCGCTGTAGATACCCACTAGGCTGCAGGTTAGCCTGTAGTTAGCGCAATGGCAGCAAGTGCATCGCTCTGAGGGATAGCACCATGCGCAGCCATCACCAGAGTTAATGGCCATCTCTAGACGATGACCAGCTAGGAACCAGGGATGTATAATTTCCTGCTAACCACTGGTTTGGTGAAGGCCGGAGAGCAAAGCCCTCAGCATGCCTGTCTTTCTCCCTCAAGCCCCCAGCACATTAGCAAATTAGCCACGTTAGGAGGCTGTAATTTTCCATTAATACAATGTGGGAAGTATTGTGCTTGCTGCTACATGGGCGGGTTAGGAGGGGGGCAGTTGGGGGAAACAGGCTTGGTTCACTCCCATTTCACCTCTGAAAAGCTTGCCTGAGCCCCTTTTCTGCCTCAGTTAGGAGGCAGTGGAACATGCTGGCTTAGGGAGAGCCCTGGCTTCCAAGCCCATCTCTGCCCCCCCCCGCTGGCTTTGTGACTTTGGGCTGGGGTCTTGATCTCACCAGTCTCTTTTGGCTCCTGTGGGGAGGACAGTGGCTTTAGGCAGTGGCCAGAGGTCAGGGAGACGTGGCATGGAAGGTGCTAGCTTGGTGCCTGGTGCCCGGGTAGTGCTGGCCAGTGTTATTAGCATCACCTCCTTTCCCGCCTGACAGGGACACTCCACACTGGGCCAGGTGATCGGGAATCTGCAAAGGGCCAGAGTGGCTCTCATGTCACCTTGCAGGTGGACATCTATGCCCTTCCCCTGCAGGAGGGGGTGCTGAGCAGAGCCTGCCTGGGGTCGGGCCGCTCGGCTGAGGCTGGGCGAGGAGTGGGCTGTCTGCCTGTTTTAACTCTCACCCTCTCTGGTTCCCTTTCTCTTCAGATTGGAGAGAAATGGACTTTTGGGTTGTTTTATACATTTAAGTTTGTGAAGTGATTTTAGAGAGTTCTTTGTAAATGTGTTCCCAGAATGCGACCCTTGCCTCTGCTTCTAAGCCCAGACTGGTGTGATGTGAGTCCCTACAATAATAGCGATTCCATAGCGTGGGGTCGCACTGGACCACCTGCATATGCTCTTTCATTCATGATCTCATTTGAACTGCTCCAAAGACTTGCAGTGATAGGACACACATCTCTGTCTCCCAGAGGGGTAAACTGAGGACCCAGGAGTGTGGGGATAGCCCAGGTCTCAGGCTCCGGGTGCTGGCTTGGCTCTCTTGCCCCTGCCGGCGTGGAGCTGTTGGAGAGCAGGGAGGAACAGGCCCTCTGGAGCCTCCGTCAGCCGCTTTCCTCCTCACTGCAGCGGGGCACGGGAGCCCTCTTCTGTTGCTCACGTTTATTGTCCGTAGTTAATATTTGAGGACATGCCCCTATTACATACAGTCAGCACCAAAGGCACCTTACAGAATGCAGCAGTTCTCGGGGTGCCCCTCTCTGAGCAACTGCTCGCTTCTGTGTGTAAGCAATGTGCTTGCACTGCCTTTTCCCCATTCATCAGTGTACACTTGATCTGTAGAGACTTCTCATCCTGGTAGGTGAGCTCCTGGCTCTGCTCCCCTCCCTGCCCTTCCTGTGCCTGCTGGAAGGACACAGCCCTGCAGCCTCCGCCAGCCCTAGGGGCATGTGTGCTGCGAGGCAGCAGCAGGGGCTGAAGTCAGGGCACCAGCTGTGGTTTCTTAGGCTGGTAGGGCGGTGATTCTGGAGGTTGTGTTTCATGAGCAGCCTCTGGGCAGAGGTGGTTTAAATTTGAGTGGCTGGATGTAGATGTTCCATTTTTGTTTCTGCCTTCACCTCGCAGAGCCACATGGTTTCTTAGGTTTATAACAAGACATTTTCTGTTGACCAGGCCTTGGGCTCCTCACTAGCCCCAGTCCACGTTCCCCTTGGGGGCCTGGCTCCCTTACGAGGCCTTGTGGATGCCCCACTCTCTGCTCTTCGCGCAAATCACAGTGTGAGCTTGGGGAGCTCTGTGGAGTCTGGTCAGCTTGGAGAACTCATGCTGGTAAGTGCTTTTTGTATGGTAAGTGTATTGAGTTACTGTGGAGCCTCCTTGGGCCATGCTAGGAGTTATGTGGCCCACAGATTCGAGAAACAGAGGGCAGGGGCCGAGTCCTCAAAGCTCATAATCCAGTTGGGAAGGTGAGTCGCAACTGTGTGCTGCTGCAGGTGGGCTCTCAGTGGGACGCCCCACGCTCTCGGCACTGCAGTCCTGCAGCTGGGGCAGTGGCAGTGGCAGCCGGGATGGAGGGATCAGTGTGCACTGCAGTTACCAGGGTCAGCTTTGTGGATGTGGCCGGCTACTATGGAAGAAATCTAAACCAAAAGAGTGGGGAGAGCATTCTGAAGGTCATCTGAAGGTCTTCCTTGTGAGCCCCTTGACTTTCTTTCTCTATTTTTGAGCCTTTGCAGGGTCTCAAGACTTCTTCTCATATGCAAGGTCTCTTGGGCTCCATCCATGAGGACAAGAATGCTCTCAGCCTCTTGGCTTTAGGGGAGGAGACGAGCGAGGAGGCGGCGGAGAGTGATAACCAGGTAATGACACATCCTCCTCCTGGCCCGGTGCTATTTTTTTGAAAAGTTTTTGTGGTAAAATATATATAACATGAAAGTTACCATTTTAACTAATTTTAAATATACAATTAAAACTGTATAAACATGTAGGAACATGTTAATTAAAGTGGCCTTAATTACTTCTACAGTGGTGTGCAGTTGTCAGCACTGTCCATTTCCAGAACTTGTCCATAATCCCAAATAGACACTCTGTGCCCTGAAAGATAACTCCCCATCCTTCCCTCTCCCGGCCCCTGGCGCCTCTGATCTCCTTCCTGTCTCTGAATTTGCCTATTCTGTATATTTCTTGTAAGTATAATCATACAGCATTGTCCTTTAACGGCTGGCTTTCGTGTGGCATAATGCTCCCAAGGTTCCTCCACACATGTGTTACAACTTCATTCCTCTTTCTGGCTGAATAATCCTTATTGTAGGAATAGACCCCATTTTGTGTATCCATTCATCTGTTGATGCACACTTGGGTTGTCATCACCTCTGCATGACTTTGAAAATAAGTACAAATAATTTTGCGGCCTACAGCTTCCCTTCTGGCCTGGTCTGTATACCTCTTAGGTCTGATTGAGAACATATAACCCACAGAGAGCCCCGACCCTTACTTGGGCTGTCCAGTTTCCTCCAGCTGACCACTCATAATCGTTTTTGTTTCAGAGTGACCGCAGCTCAAGTGAGCTTCTTAAGAACCTGCACCTGGACATTGGGATGCTGGGGGGCAACTTCCAGTATGAGGTAAGGTCCTAAGGCCCCTGCAGCAGATGTTGTTTAGCCTGGTGTGTCCCTCCTCACGGCTTGCGCCTTTCTCCCTGTGGAATGTGTATTAGGAAAGAGAACTGTGTGTCCCACTCCTGTTCAGATAGGATTTCTGGGGCTTGGGGAAGCACAAAAGGGGAAAGGAATGCATCTTTTTTTTTTTTTTTTTTTTTTTTAATAAATCTTTATTGTTCAGATTATTACAGGTGTTCCTCTATTTTTTCCCCCATAGCTCCCCTCCACCTGATTCCCCACCCCACCCCATGCCCTTACCCCCCGCCACTGTCTTCATCCATAGGAGTAAGATTTTTGTCCAAGCTCTTCCCGCACCCCTCACACCTGCTTCCTCTGAGAATCATCAGTTCACTCCCTTTCTATGTCCCTGATTCTATTATATTCACCAGTCCGTTCTGTTCTTCAGATTTTTTATTCACTTGATTTTTAGATTCACTTGTTGGTAGGTATGTATTTGATGTCATTTTGTTGTTCATAATTTTTATCTTTACCTTTTTCTTCTTCTTCCTCTCCTTAAAGAATACCCTTCAGCATTTCATGTAATCCTGGTTTGGTGGTGATGAACTCCTTTAGCTTTTTCTTGTCTGTGAAGCTCTTTATCTGACCTTCAACTCTGAATGATAGCTTTGCTGGGTAGAGTAATCTTGGTTGTAGATTCTTGCTGTTCATCACTTTGAATATTTCTTGCCACTCCCTTCTGGCCTGCATAGTTTCTGTTGAGAAATCAGCTGACAGTCGTATGGGTACTCCCTTGTAGGTAATTAACTGTTTTTCTCTTGCTGCTTTTAATATTCTCTCTTTGTCTTTTGCCCTTGGCATTTTAATTATGATGTGTCTTGGTGTGGTCCTCTTTGGATTCCTCTTGTATGGGGTTCTGTGCACTTCCTGGACTTGTACATCTATTTCTTTCACCAGGCAGGGAAAGTTTTCTGTCATTATTTCTTCTAATAGGTTTTCAATATTTTGCTCTCTCCCTTCTTCTGGCACCCCAAAAATTCGGATGTTGGTTCGCTTGAAGTTGTCCCAGAGGCTCCTTACACTATCTTCATATTTTTGGATTCTTTTTTCTTTTTGTTTTTCTGGTTGGATGTTTTTTGTTTCCACATATTTCAGATCTTTGGTTTGATTCTTGGGGTACGTTGATCTACAGTTGAGTTTCTGTATATTCTTTATTTCAGACAGTGTATGCTTCATTTCTGACTGATCCTTTTCCATTTTTTTGGCATTCTCATTAAGCTCCTTGAAGGTCTCATCAAGTTTCTCAGCGGTTTTAAGAAGATTCTTGAGTAACCTTATAAATGTGGTTCTGAACTCTATGTCATCCAGTAGTTTGTTTTCCTCCGTTTCTTTCATTCCTGACATGTTTCTTTGTCTCCTCATTTTGGCTGCTTCCCTGTGTTGATGGAGTGGCTTTGTGTGGTAGGTGACCTATAGGGGGCAGTAGCTCAGCCTCCCCAATCACCTGATGTGGACACTCTTGGTACACCCCTTTGTGGACTGAGTGCAAAGACTTGGTGCAGTTAAAGTCTTAATTGCTGTTGGTATACTGGGAGGAATTGACCTCCAGGCCAATTAGCTGTGAGCACTCACTGTGCCTATAATGGAAGAACTGCTGCGCTGAAGACACACTTAGGGGCAGGACTTGTTTCAGTGGGGCTTTGGTGCTCACTGAGTCTGCCTTTGAATGTGTCACTTATGGATGTGAGGAGTTGAAATCTGGTGTCTCACTCTGACCACTAGGTACACTGGCTTCTGGATCTCCAATGGGGTGCAGGTCAGCTACTGTCTGAGGCCATCCAGCAGGAGCTACAGTGAGAGCTACAGTTTTCTCCTCTTTGCTTGGGGTTTGGAGGTTTTGGAGCTGTCTGACCCGGGCTGCAAGTTTGCTAGGTTAAGCTGCGATAGGGCGGGGCTTTCTTCTGCTAACGCTGCTGCTTGGAGCTTGGGTGGGTTTGTAGGTGGTGCAGGGCGGGGTCTCAGGGTGTCACTAGGCTAGGGCGTGGCAAACAGCAATGGCTGCTAGTTAGCCGGCTCTGTGTCCCCAAGGGCGTCCCGGAGTCCTGTGCCCCAGTGCCGTAAACAATTATTCCTGCGCGCAGCTCTGCAAGTAAGCCCCCGTCACTGGCAGACAGTCCAGCTTCTCCCCGTAGGAGTTTGGGTCCCCCGCGTCTCCCGCGTCTCCCCAGAAACTGGATTTCAGAGTAATCGGGGGCTTGTCTCCCTTTGGGTTGAAAAAAGCAACACCCGCAGCCAGCCCGGATCGCGCGCCTCCGTACCTCAGCTTTTCAGCGCTCGTGCACGTCTCAATGCTCTTTTTCTTTCCTTCTAGTTGTAGAACTTCCACTCAGCCAGCTTTCCCGTGGTTCTGGGTGATAGACGTTTTGTCTTTTAGTTGAATTTTTGAAATTGTTGTGGGAGGCAGCAGTTTAGGTGTTTACCTACGCCGCCATCTTGGATTCTCCGGAATGCATCTTTTTATTCATTTACCAAATAACCACCATTTATTGCATGTTCCTACAAAATAAGGTACTTTGCTAGGTGTGTAGGTCATAAAATACCTAAATTAGATGTGATTCCTGCCCTCTAAAAGCTTATAAAAGAGAGACCTAAAGGGCTGGAGTACTTTAGGTAGAAAGCAGTGAGACCGCCAGGAAGTAACAGAGGCCCGGGAGGGGGCGTGGCAGTCTCCTGTTCATTTGGATGGACCAGGAGAGGCCACAGAGAAACTGACCTCAGGTGAGTTGAGAACAATAGGCAGGGCTACAAGCAGGGTGAGTGGTGGGAGTCCAGGTGCAGGGGACTGCACAGGCAGGGGCCAGGGTGTGGGGTGCGTTTGGGGAAGAGAGGATACAGGGCCTATGTGGGAGAGGACTGAGACCGCGCTGTGGGCTGGGCTGGGCTGGGCTGGACTGCAGAGGACTGTGTGCCAGTTCCGAAGTTTGGACTGAAGGGCAGGTGTTGGCAGCCATCAGAGGTTTCAAACAGGTGTGACTCACTCAGCTTTTGCACACTGGTGGGATGCTGGTGTTATAGGTCACTGTGAATAGGTGTAACCTCACCCAGCTTCCACACACTGGTGGGATGCTGGCTGGGTAACAGGCCACTGTGCACAGGTGTGACCTCACCAGCTTCTGCACACTGGTGGGATGCTGGTCTGTATAGGCCACTGTGCACAGGTGTGACTCACCCAGCTTCTGCACACTGGTGGGATGCTGGTGTTATAGACCACTGGGAACAGGTGTGACCTTACCTAGCTTCCGTACACTGGTGGCATGCTGGCTGGATAACAGGCCACTGTGTGAGGCCCTGTGGAGATACAGGTGTTACTAAGGTCTGGGTCGGGCTGGCCTTAAGGAGTTTGCAGTGGAGAGAGAGAAAGGATTAGGTTCTTGGCGTTTAGTAAGTGATCAGTCGGTGGTGAGGAAATGAGGATCTGGGAAGCTCTGAGCAGGGGAGCATGTATACAAACTCTGGCACAGGCTTGCAGGAGTCCTGAGGAAAGAAATTACTTTTGTCTAGAGGTTGGGAGAACTTGGTGGAAGAGAGGACAGTTGACCTGTGTCTTTAGAAGTGGGATGCTGGTGTGACTCAGCCTGCCCCCTGCCTGGGTCACAGGAAGGGCGTGGGCAGGTTTGGCTGAACAATGGGGGGAATGGAGAGGTGAGTAAATGAGCGGGGCTACGTGGAAGCAGGGTTGGTCCTAAGTTTTGGAATGGGGGAGAATGTAGGGAATATTTTAGACAGGCAGATATCTTGAGCATAAGGACTGGGAAATGCAGAATATAGTTGGGAATAGTTTCTGGAAATCCTGCCCCCAACAGTCCTATTGCTCTGATCTCTCTCCCTGGTCTGGCCTTCACTGCCACCAGGATGTTCCTTATAAAAACAAACAAAACCCCAAACTTATCATATGTATCAAATACCCCCAAATTCCAATGCACTTTTATACTTGAAAAGGAACAAAATACTATATGTATTTTGGTGTACATTCATTTTTAACAATTAGCATTTCTCTCAATATTCCCAAAGTATTCACCCAACTAGTAAATCATGAGGTCAGCAACTCAGATTTCCCCAAACATTTAGTTATTGATTGCAAGCTTAGTTAAACTTTTCCAAGTCTAGCATGCTAAATTCTTGAAATTCTTCAAACTGACCGCTGAACAACAATGCTCGTGCCACAGATTTAAATTTGCTTTCTTACGATCTCTTAATATTATGTCCTTCTACTCCCTTACCACGGCCCTGTTTTTCTGAATCTTATGTCTCGGTCCTTGGCCGCTCTCAGAGCCAGGGCTGACGTCTCGGGCCGGTGGAGGTTGCAGTGTTGGCTGACAGGCCCTGAGTTGTGGGTGGGTCTTACCAGGTGATCCTGCTCCAGCCACAGCAGGCCCTTTTAGAGTTAGGCTTTCTCTAGAACAGCGGTCACCAACCTGTCGGACCTCATGGACCACCAGTGGTTTGTGGACCACCAGTTGGTGGCCGCTGCTCTAGGACGGTCCATGTTGTTGGCTCTGCATAATCAGATGCGTTTGGATTGTGACTTTGACATTGTTTCTGAGTGTCCTGTGTTTATCATCAATCTGACCTGTGTCTGTGTTGAAACTCTTCCTTCCAAATGGGACCTGGTCTGCTTGCATTAAATCCCAAGCCTTCAGTCTGTTTGCTTCCCCAAATGACAACTCTGTTCCTCTTGTTGACCATCAAGCCCTTGTACTGATGGTAGAATCAGCAGCTCAGGGTCTGAGCCCCGGAGGAGAATGTGAGTAGGAAGGGGGTGGCTTTAGGAGAAAGGATGGTCTCCACGAGACAGAGCAGATTGAGAGTGGAGAGTCCACCCTACACACATCTGTGTGTCAGGGCCTGCTCCCTTGCCTGGGTCACAGGAAGGGCGGGAGCAGGTTTGGCTGAACAATGGAGGGAATGGAGAGGTGAGTAAATGAGCGGGCTACGTGGAAGCAGGGCTGGTCCTGGCGGGCTGTGCTGTGTTTTCTTCCCATGGCTCTCCCGTGGCTTGGGGAGAGTGGGCACTTGGTCTCTGCTGTCAGCAGGTGGATTAAAGATCCCAAAGTGGGTCCATCGTGATGAACTTTGACTTTGAGCTAGTTAATTTTTGCTTTATCATTTTTACTTTACAAGTGTCAAAAAAGGGGGGGGGGATTTTCTTTGATGTGTCCTGGATTTCCAATAGCTTTCCTTCTGATGATGATATGCTGTTTTGCGTGAGTGGATGCTTTTAAACATATTTTGTCTAACCTTTTTAATATAAACAGGCTGCCGGTGTGGTGGGGCGATGTCTGGAGTGGGAGGCATTAAACGCACATTCCACTCTTGTCTCAAGCGTCTCAATAGATATAGTCATTTTTGCCACAGGGAGTGTTGAATTCCTGTGCTTTAATGGCAGGCAGGATCGAGGGCTTTCCCTAGTGGGGCAGTGTGGTGGTGGGGATGACTGGGGAAAGGGCATGTTGAAGGAGTTGACAAAGCTGACTCTGCGTGGACCACGCCTTCTGAAAACAGCTGTTGTCCAAGTTTCTAGACCTTAGACCTCTGAGGTGCCCACCTCTTCACGCTCCGGGCATCTCAGGCAGCCCTCGGGGAGGACTCCTCAGTTCTGCCTGGCTCATTGTCAATAGTCGCTTGCTCTGGATTCCAGGAGAGGGCAGTAGGATGGCAAGAATGAATCTCCTTCCCCTCCTCTCCTGCCTTCAACTTAAACCCTTTTCAAGTCTGTGACAGAATCAAAAGGGAGAGGCTCGAGTAACAGACACTGGAAATGGGTGTGAGGAAGAGGGAGGCAGAAGGGCGGTGAGCTGGCCTCGTGTTGCTGGTGAGAAGCGTGTTGCTGGTGAGAAGCGTCAGCTGATCCCAGAAGCAGAGAGAGCTGGGCTTTGGAATAATGGGATGATGTCAGTGTGACTGGAAGGTGCTAACAGCACCAGGGAGAAGTGCAGAGAAGGGGGAACGGCTGGGTGGGAATGAGATGCGGAAAATAGACTGCACTGATGATTGATTGCGGGGGCGGGGGTCTCCCGGAACAGGATGTAGTCATGGATACTGTGCTCAGCACCCCATCCTCCATGGCTTCCCTCCTGGGCTATGTGCTTTGCAGGACCTGGCTTCATATTCTGGGGCCCTTGTGGCTTTTGGGGTGTGTGTGTTAAACATGAAATGGTTCTTACAGATAATCTCCTGCACCCCCTCCCCATGCAGATGCAAGGTCTTTTTTGAAAAAGCAGAAATTTGCCTTAAGATACCCAAGTCCCTGGGGTTGGGCCCGGAGAGAAAGGAGTCTGACCACAGATGAGCTGAGAGCAAGGCTGTGCCCGGGGTGCTGTCCCTGCCCTCCGCACCCCCATGTGCCCCTTAGAACACCAACCCAGGAGACGCACGGGCCTGGAGGGAGTCTAGGTAGGGCCTCTGGCCTTGGGCTGTGGTGTGAGGAGGAGCAGCCCAGGGAAAGGAGAGGAGCGTGTTGTCTGATGGGTTTTGTACACACTCATCTCACTCATCCATCTGTGGATAGTCTGTGAGGAATGTCTGTCTCCCGCTGCTGTCCTTCCCTGCGCTGCGCCTCTGGCGGTCACTTATTTTAATGTGAGCCACATTTTAATATGGTAACATTTAGGCAAGCAGAAGAGGATAAGCCCCACTGTGGCAAAAGCTTCTTTTGAAAATCGAAGCTTCAGAATGGCTGGATGGGCCCAGCAGCCTTTGGTCCAGCCGTGTTTCTCACATGGACCTGGTGTCCTCTGGTTTTGGATAGGCTACTTATTTTTCCATCACCTTGAATATTAGTAGCTGACATCTGTTTAGCGGCTTTTCATTTAATAAGCAGTATAACAAATGTAGTCTAATCCCTGCATAGCCATGTAAGGTCGATAACAGATCTCCCTTTTGTGGAGTGGGTGCTCCATATCTGCAGGACACCCTCCTTCATCTCGACTTACTTGTTTCTACAGTTTCCTGACCTCCTGGCTTCCACCTTCCTTCCCTCACCTGGGCTGGCAGAGGGCCTGTTCTAGTTGAGGCTGTCTTAGCCACAGTTCAGCAGATGGCTGTGGAGTTTTCACAGTTTATTTTAAAAAATTCAGTCAAGCATTTTCTATTGTGTGCCGGGCAGTGAGAATAACAGGACTGATCTGGTGGCGGAAACAGACAAGGAAACCAGCAATTATAATGCAGTAGTTGTTATAGAGGTACTCTCCCGCACCCCCTCCCCATGCAGATGCAAGGTACCTGTATAGAGGATTGGGAAGGCTCATCTCAGGACACCTGCCCCAGGGATGGAGGATGTGATGCTGTGAGGCTGTGAGGACTGAGGGGGGGGGGGTGCGTGGGAGAGGGAGAGAATTAAGAAGGTACGTGGCAAAGTAGGAAAAAAAGCATGATGTTTATTCAAAGGCAGGAAGAGAAGATGTGTGCAGGGTGTGGCTGGAGAGGACCCATGAGGAGGAGGCAGGGGCTGGACCTGGTGAGGAGGAGTGAACATGTCCTGAAGGCCCTGGGTGCTCTTTGTGGTCTGAACCCCTGTCCCCTACTTCATGGTCTGCTGCCTTTATTTTATTTTTTTATTAAAAACTGTTTATTGTTGAGAGTATTATAGATGTTTTCCTCCCCCCCCCCCCATTGCTCCCCTCCAACTAGTTCCTGCCCCGCCCTAGACCTTCACCGCCTTGTTGTCTGTGTCCATGGGTAATGCATAGATAAGATTTTGGTTCATCTCCCACCACCCTCTGAGATTTGTCAGTCTGTTCCATGTTTCCATGCCTCTGATTATATTTTATTCATCAGTTTATTTTGTTCATTAGATTCCTTATTTGTTTGACTACAGGCTCAGTGCATGAAATTTGTGCATGGGGAGGAGGGGAGTCCCTTAGCCTGACCTGTACCCTCTCCAATGTGGGAGCCCTCGGGGGATGTCCCTGTGCAGGGATCGGGCCTAAACTAGCAGTTGGACATCCCTCTTGCAATCCGGGACCTCTGGCTCCTAACCGCTCACCTGCCTGCCTGCCCTAACCACTCTGCCTGCTGGCCTGATCCCCCTAACTGCCCTCCCCTGCTGGCCTGGTCAC
Source organism: Corynorhinus townsendii (assembly GCA_026230045.1). Classification (NCBI taxonomy): domain Eukaryota; kingdom Metazoa; phylum Chordata; class Mammalia; order Chiroptera; family Vespertilionidae; genus Corynorhinus; species Corynorhinus townsendii. The sequence goes on from JAPDVU010000008.1 coordinate 83,155,468, forward strand.
CCCTAACCGCCCTCCCCTGCCGGCCTGGTCACCCCTATTAACTTTTTTATTTTTTTAATTTTATCCCCTTCACACACAATTATATTTGACTTCCTTATTGGCTGCTCTCTCTCACACAATTTTTCTCTCTCCTTTATGTAACACTTTTTCCTACTGACTCATCTATACTAATAAAAGGGTAATATACTAATTAGACTAGACATCCATTCGGACAAAGCCACGGTGGCAGGGGGCCAAGGCAGAGGCAGTTAGAGGCAACCAGGCCGGCTGGGGGGCAGTTAGGGGGCAATCAGGCTGGCAAGCAGAGGCAGTTAGGGGCAATGAGGCAGGTAGGCAGGCAAGTGGTTAGGAACCAGTGGTCCCAGATTGCGAGGGGGATGTCCAACTGCCGGTTTAGGCCCCATCCCTATGGGATGGGGCCTAAACCGGCAGTTGGACATCCCTCTAGGGGTTCCGGATTGGAGAGGGTGCAGGCTGGGCTGAGGGACCTCCCCCCACCCTGTGCACAATTTCGTGCACCGGGCCTGTAGTCATTTATAAACTTTTCTTTCCTCCTTATTTCCTGCTTCTGTTCCATCATCCTTCTTCCCATCTTTCTCCTACCCTCCCTTCTTCCCCACATTCCTTCATCTTTTTACCCTTGCCCTCCCTCACCTTTTCCTTCCTTTCCACCTTAATTTTTTTCTTCACTTCCTCCCTTGGACCTGCTTTGCTCCCTCCCCATTTCTTCTTCCCATTCTCCTTTTAAACTCTACCAGCTCCCATTTAAAACTTTTCTTCCCTCCCTCTTTCTCTCTCATCCTATCTTTCCCATACACTCTTCTCTACTTACTTCCACTGTTTTAATATCTATCTATCTACCTGCCTAATTATTCACTATCATTTATCTTTTTTCTTTTCTGACTCCTACTTCTGAAATCTGTCCTCAGTACACAACTATACTTGATTTTCATTATAGCTCCTACAGTTCACTCATACATCCTCTTTCCTTCTTTAACACTGTTCTCTACTGACTTCTTTAAAAAGTTCTTCCCTCCCTCCTTCCCTTCTTCCCCAACTTCCCTCCTCCCTCACTCTTTTACTCTTTTTACAGGCTAATTAAAAATTCTATGTTTTCATCCTTAGTACTGACTGCTTTCCTCTCTGGGACCTGTAGCCACCTCTGTTTGGGCACTCGGGCCCCTCTTGCACTGGCTTTGAGGGGCCTAGTGATGACGCAGCTGTCCCTTGCCTACCATGACCCGCAACTCCCCGCTCTGAGTTGGGGGAGGGTCCAACCGGCCTGGGCCGGCATCCATCGTGGGGACCGCTGCATTACGGCATGTGCGTGCGAGGCTTTTCTCCTGTTGAGTGCTGAAGTGGGGGGACGCGGAGGGCTTTCCTGCTCCCCAGTGTGCCTGTTCCCATGCCTCGAGCGGCTCTCCATCTGCTCCCTTCAGGAATTTGCAGGCAACGGTGTGCTTGCGCAAGCACGGTCAGGCCCGGCTTGTCCTTGGTGGGGGGGCATTCCACCCAGGATGCAAGCCCCTGTCCGGGTCCGACCGGCAGATGAATGAAATGAATGGACGCTGGAGAAAGCCACAGCGGCTTCCCTGTGGTGTGAGGGTCGCCTGTGCACTCTCTGTTGTCGCGCCTAGGTCCTTCCTTTGTGGTGTTGGGTCCACCTTCTCTCGATTTGTGTGTGTGACCCCTCCTGGGGGGTCACCACTGATGCGCACATCCCCCACTTGGCATTTGCCAACCATGCCCAGAGAACCGGCCTTCTGCCGTGCAGGTGTCACCCCTTGGCTCCCCCCACCTTGGGGTTGCGGGGGTTGGTGGCATCCCTGGGCAGAGTGCTCTTGGATGGGGTGCGGTGTCGCGGGGGGTTTGTCAGGTGCATGCACCCGGAAGAAAAAGAGGACTCAGGCACTGGGGGCAGGGAAGCGAGCCTCACACAAGTCCCCCTGCTGCACATGCACCTGATGGTCTGTCAATATGCAAATTAGTCGTTACTGGGACACTGTAACAGACAATTAGCATATTACCTCTTTATATGTATAGATTTTTAGAATCAATTGTTGATAGATATGTATTGCCATTTTATTGATCATATTTTTGATCTTTTTTCCCCCTCTTTTCTTCCTCTTCTTAAAGTATACTCTTCAACAAATCATGTAACACTGGTTTGGTGGTGATGAACTCCTTTAGCTTTTTCTTGTCTGTGAAGCTCTTTATCTGACTTTCAATTCTGAATGATAGCTTTGCTGGGTAATCTTGGTTGTAGGGTCTTGCTATCCATCACTTTGAATATTTCTTGTCACTCCCTTCTGGCCATAAAGTTTCTGTGAAGACATCAGCTGACAGTTGTATGGGCATTCCCTTGTAGGTAACTAACTGCTCTTCTCTTGCTGCTTTTAAGATTCTCTCTGTCTTTAACCCTTGGCATTTTAATTATGCTGTGTCTTGGTGTGGGCCTCTTTGGGTTCCTCTTGTTTGGGACTCTCTGGGCTTCCTGGACTTAAAAGCCTTTTTCTTTTACCAGGTAGGGGAAGTTTTATGTCATTCTTTTTTAGAAAATATTTTTTTTATTGATTTCAGAGAGGAAGGGAGAGCGGGAGAGAGATAGAAACAATGATGAGAGAGAATCATTGATTGGCTGCCTCCTGCACTCCGCCTACTGGGGATTGAGCCCACAACCTGGGCATGTGCCCTTGACCAGAATTGAAACTGGGACCCTTCAGTCCACAGACCATTGTTCTATCCACTGAGCCAAACCAGCTAGAGCTATGTCATTATTTCTTCAAATAGGTTTTCAATATCTTGCTCTCTCCTCCTTTTGGCACCTTCATAATGTGAATGTTGGTACACTTGAAGTTGTCCCAGAGGCTCCTTATATCTTCATATTTTTGGATTATTTTTTCTTTTTTGCTCTTCTGATTGGGTGTTTTTTGCTCCCTCATATTCCAAATCATTTATTTAATTCTCAGAATCCTCAGGCTGAGCTCTGAGCTGCTCCGCTTCCCTGCCTCTCCTAATGGGCCCTGGCACATCTGGGTGGCTGGTTAGTGGGCTGCTGGACCTGCAGGCAAGTGCCCTGGCTCTGGGTGCAGCAGCCCCCTGACCGGCAGCATCAGTGGATGCTGTGCTGGAGCTGATTTTTGTGCCTGTCGTCAGGCTCCCTGTTTGGGTGACCGGGGCAAGGAGGTCTCGGATGTTGTGTGCACTGGCAGCTCAGGTGTGGGCACAGGTATTTTCTGGGAGGAGGCATCCCTTCCTGAGCTCAGGAGAGGTCACTGGCTGCATTTCTGGGGCAGGGAAAGGGCCCTGTGTTTATTTTGGCCAGTTCAGCTCCAAAGGTATCCTAGTCTTCAAAGCAAAGTGTGTGTGAGCAGCAGGTGTGAAGCGAGGTGTGTGAGCAGCAGGCGTGAAGCAAGGTGAGTGTGAGCAGCAGGGTGTGAAGTGAGGTGTGTGTGAGCAGCAGGGTGTGAGGTGAGGTGTGTGAGCAGCTGGTTTGAGGCAAGGTGTGTGTGAGTAGCAGGTGTGAGGTGAGGTGTGTGTGAGCAGCAGGGTGTGAGGCGAGGTGTGTGTGAGCAGCAGGTGTGAGGCGAGGTGTGTGTGAGCAGCAGGGTGCAGCAGTGGTGGAGTCTGCTGCCCAGGTCGTTTTTCAGGAGGCCCTGGTGGAGGGCCTGGGCTTTGCTCCCCTGTGGGTCCTGCCAGGCTGTGTTGCTGATGGAGTGGATGGGGTGCAGCAGGCATTTCTACCTGATATGCCTCCCCCCACCATACACACACTCCTCAGAACTGCTGTGGCCGGAGGCTTCCTCCTCAAGCATCCTCCTTCCATTCCTCAGTCGCAGGTCTGAGACCTGTGTTCAAAGGCTTTCCTCTCTCCTTTATACTTCACAAGCATTTACCCCATAAATGGATGGCACCCCGACCCATCCTGGCACATGCGCTCAGAGCCTTGAGTGGGTGCTCCCATGAGGACCCGTCCCAGGGCCTGTGCTGGGGGGCTTGGAGGAGGCTGCACCTGCTGCTGTGAAGAAGGTGTCCTCCCTGCTGACTTTTAAAGACGAGAAACAGAAATCCTAGACTAGGATCCTAGGATCATGCTTTTCACATGATCCTCCATCACAGTCATTGTGAATAGATGCCGACCCGTCTGTGATCTTACGATTTGTCTCTCGGGGCTGGAATGAGAGGCTTGTCCCTCGAGGACATGGCAGGTGGATGGCGGCGGACCTCCAGGCAGCGGTGTCCCTGCTCCTCCGCACATGGGGTCTGGTGGGGCATCCCCGAATCACCATGGCATTCGCAGTCAGCGGGTCTGGGAGCCAGGAGTCTGTGTTCCCCAAAGCTTTGGGGGTGCTTGATAACCACTGGTGTCAGGACTGGAGCACTGGCCTAGGAGCCGAGGAGACCCAACTTGCAGCAAGCCTCTAAACGCTTTCTACTAACTCCTGCCATCTTCCTTTCTGACATGACCCACGCTCCCCAGGAGTCTCCAGGAACAAGCCAGCCCGAGGAGAAGGCCCTCTCTCCTGACTTGGGGGCCGCCAGCCCCCCGACTCCCGGCAGGCTCTCCGGCCGAGGTGCAGACAGCAGCCTGGCCAGCGCAGGCAGCAGAGGGCCACAGGGAGGAGGGGCAAGCACCCAGCTCCCAGGAAGAGACAAGAATCACCAGAGTGACCCTACAACAACGGCCACAAGTCCCGTGGGCCCTGGGGGCGACCAGTCCACCACGTCCAGTAAGAGAGACACACCCCAGGACCCGGCTGCTGCAGGGGAGGCTTCCAGGAAGGAGGAGGCCCCTGTCTCGGGAGAGAGCGGGTCAGACGGCAGCGACGTGAGTGTCCCACAGGTGTCCTGGGAAGCCTCTGCTGCTTCTGCACCTAGATCTCTGTCACGGAGGCCGGCGCTCCCTCAGCAGGCCTGTGGTGGGCGGTGGGCATCAGCCAGAGGCCTTCATGTGGCAAACAGGCCCACTCAGTGGGCAGAACATCCAGAAGGAAATTCGGAGCAGACACTTGCTTTTCCATTGGGAGCCTCCTGGTATTGCCACGTCTTCTGGTCTACTTCCTTCTTCTTCCCATTACCGCCTCCCCTGCTACTTTTTCTTTTATTTAAAATATATTTTTATTGATTTTTAGAGAGAGAGGAAGGGAGAGGGAGAGAGAGATAGCAACATCAGTGATGAGAGAGAATCACTGATTGGCTGCCTCCTGCACTCCTCCCTACTGGGGATTGAGCCTGCTACCCGGGCACCTGGGCGTGTGCCCTGACCGGAATCGAACCAGCAACCTCTTGGTTTCTAGTCAATGCTCAACTGCTGAGCCACGCCGGCCGGGCTCCCGTGCTGCTTCGTGCCTTCATTTTGGGATTGGCCTTGGTTGCAGCAATATGAGTTCCTACAGAGAGAGGAGAACCCTGAAAGGGCAGGGGGCAGTTGGGGTTCCTGCTCAGCCCTGGGCAGTTAGGTCATAAGATGACTCCTCATTGAATTCTGTGGCTCTTTCTGCACCAATCCAAGACCCTGCCAATGACCCAGAAGTCAGCCCCGGGGAGAGCCGTGGGCATTTTTGGTTTTCCAGCCCTTAGTCCTGCTGCTCCTCCAGGTGGATGGTGGGGGAATTCATTTAAGGAGCTTTTAACTACTTCCTGGAGAGGATACTCATGCTGTGTTTGTTTTCAGGATAGCATCAAACTTCCCTAGGCCACCTTTCTAGCCATGCCCACTGCACTCACTGGCTCTCCTTGGCATGCAAACCCTTCTTGTCCGTACACAGCTGGGCTGCCCACCTGAGGGGCTGGGGGCTGGGGGATGTGTCCAGAGAGAATGGGAGGGTCCATAGGCCTCTCGGTTTTCCAGAAAAGGTGGGCTCTGGTTTGGGCTCAGCCCCATGTTGGCATCCTGGCCTGACAGAGCTCCCTGGGTAGTGATCAAGACCCCCAGCCTTCTGTCCTGGTGACTGGTGTGGTTCTGTGTCCCAGCGATCATGACCCCTGCCCTCTGTCCTGGTGACTGGTGTGGTTCTGTGTCCCAGCGATATGACCCCTGCCCTCTGTCCCGGTGACTGTCTGTGGGTCTGTGTCTCAGCGATCATGACCCCTGCCCTTTGTCCCGGTGACTGTCTGTGGGTCTGTGTCCCAGCGATCATAACCCCTGCCCTCTGCTCTGGTGACTGTCTGTGGGTCTGTGTCCCAGTGATCATGATCCCTGCCCTCTGCTCTGGTGACTGTCTGTGGGTCTGTGTCCCAGCGATCATGACCCCTGCCCTCTGTCCTGGTGACTGGTGTGGTTCTGTGTCCCAGCGATATGACCCCTGCCCTCTGTCCCGGTGACTGTCTGTGGGTCTGTGTCTCAGCGATCATGACCCCTGCCCTTTGTCCCGGTGACTGTCTGTGGGTCTGTGTCCCAGCGATCATGACCCCTGCCTTCTGCTCTGGTGACTGTGGGTCTGTCTCCCCAGGCGCTGGAGATCAGTGAACACATGAAGGAGCTACAGGGCTCAGACTCCGATGCCTCCGACTCCAAGTCCCTCCTTGGCCTGGTGAGTCAGAGGAGGGAGCAGGGGCTGGGAAAAAGCATGCGTTTGTGGGTCATGGTGCTTAAGTGTCTGCCTCTCATCACAGCTTACACCTGGGCCATCACTAAGGATAATACTGCCTACTTTATAGTTTGTTATGAGAAGAAATTGGGTCAAGGGAACCATCAACACATAAACCTTAAAGAAAGGTCGCTGTTGTTGCCATGAATGCCCTGAGGTCCTGCGAGGTCAGCGCCTCTGGGCTCCGCAGGAACGTCACCTGGATCTAGGCGGCCACAGACTGTGTGTGCATGGTGTGTGTGTGTGTGCATGTGTGTATGTGCGTGTGTGTGATCACTGAGTGATGGCGAGGACTGTCTCAGGCTCTGGCCAGGAGAGTGCTGGGGTTTCATTTATAAAGTTAGGACATTGTCCTGGAAAGCCAGCCTCCATGGTTTCCTTGTCCCAGCCCTTCCCGCAGCCCCTGGTATCCTGCTTCCTGCCAGGCCTCCGTCTGGGGAGGAGTGTGCTTCGGGATGCATCTGGGCCAAGTATTGCCTCTGGAAGCCGCGCTCCCTCTGTTTGGAGGAGGTGGTCCAAGGGGAGGGGCTCATGGAAGAGGGTCAGGCTGAACAGCAGCGATGTGAGGGGTGCAGAGGAGGCAGGAGGTGTGTGTCCCAGCCCCTTCCCGGGCCCTGGCCTAAGGATCAGATGGAGCTGCATGAAGTGGAGTAGAACTCAGCCTGAAAGGAAATGTCACCAAAAAAGGAACCTCATAAGCTAGGAAGGCAAGGCAAAGAGCCCCTGTTGGCAAAGGCCGCTGGGAAGGATGGCCACGTCGTGGGGTTCTTTGATGGGCTCTGCCCTTCCGAGGGGCCACTGTGTGGAGATGGTGCCCACCGTCCTCTTTTCTCTGAGGGGGTGCCTGGAGGACAGCACGGGCTGCAGGACCAGAACATGGCTGGGCGTCCGCCATTTGTCAGGGCTGATAACAGCCGTCCCTGGTAGCATGCTGCCAGGTAGCAGCCCCTCACTTTGCTCAGTGGGGTCTAAGGTGTAGAGGGCGGCAGCATGGTTACCTGGCCGCCGGGCAGCAGGGAGCTGCTACATGGGTGGCACTTGCTGCCTGCCCCAGCGAGAAGCCTGTAGGAAGCGCTGCAGCCGAGTGCCGGTGGTTCGGAGGCACCTGTATGCGAGCGGGACAAGCTGTGAGAAGCCCACACGCCATTTCCAAGTTGCCCACAGGTCTTCGGGCGCTTCAGTTGGGCACAGGAGGAGGAGACAGCGGGAAGGTGACAAGCTTTGCGGCAGGCGTCATGCCAAGAGCTTGGGCTTTGGATTCTGTCCCGGCACATCTGCCTGCAGCCCGTTGTCTGTCAGCGGTGTGGCCTTGGGGAAGTGACACATGCTGTCAGGCTCTTCCTCAGCTGGGAGATGCGAATAGGAGTATTGCTCCAGCAGGGCTCTTTTTCCTCATCCTTTTCTATGAGAAATTTCAAGCATACAGAACAATTAAGAGACTTTTATAGTGACTACGCACACGCCACCTGTAGTCCACAGCGAACATGTTAGCACACTTGCTTGGTCACCTCTTTCTGTCTGCTCACGTGTTGTTTTGAAGATTAAAATAATTAGATGTCAGAATATTTAGTGCAGTGCCTGGCGTGTGGCAGGTTCTTCCTGGAAGGCTGGTGAGGGCCTGGTGGGTGCCTGTGTGAGGGGCAGCGTTAACAGCCTCCCCCCACCGCCGTCTCCAGGACTTTGGTTTTCGCGGCCGGATCTCAGAGCACCTGCTGGACGTGGACCTGCTTTCCCCGGTCCTGGATGGAGCCCGCTGGGCGGTGAGTCTCTGGGTGGTGGCCAGGGTCTCCCTTTTTGGGGTAGCCCAGAGCTGAGCCCTGCCCATCCCAGGATGCATTTACGGGAGTTTCCTCCCTCTGGAGTCCTTGAGGCCTGGCACCGACTCTGCCTGGGACAGAGCGAGCTTCTGACCACTCCTTCGCTGATGCTGTGCAAATCAAGGCTCCCCCCCATCGCCCGCCCTGCCAACCACTGCATTTACCTGCTTACCCATCGGTTAGCCCTGAGGGTTCCCCACCTGCTCATGTGCAAAGTGCTGTATGGATTGTGGATTCCATGGTACTTCCCAGCCTGGCCCATCCAGCCTTGGCAGCCTTATCCTCAGCTTCCTTGTGGGCTCCAGCTGCGCCCTCCTCTCTCCACTCCCTACTCTGTCTGCTACTCCTTCCCCTCTGCCCAGACCCTTTCCTGGTCTCCTCCAGGCAGGATGCAGCAGTCCCTCCCTTTCTCCCCTTAGTGCTTCTTTTGTTTGAAGGTTCTTTGTCTCCCTGTCAGATAGAAGCTCTGTGTGGGCACGGGTGATGTCTGACCCAGAGCAGGGTACCAGGACGACTCAGACACAAGTCCTGTCCTTACAGAGCTGTGTTATGAGAAGAAAATGGTGCAAAGAATGTAAAAATTAGCATGTAAATTTCGACATGCTTAGCTGTTCTGATGGATCCTGCCGAGTGAATTGCCTATGAGAGCATCGCCTCTGGGCTTTGGCGGGAAAATTACAGGCCTCTAGGAGTCTGGAGGCTGGGCATGGGGTGTGTGTGTGTGTGTGTGTGTGTGTGTTTATGGCATCACTGAGTCAGGAAGGGTCCTGTGGGTTCATTTCCAAAGCAAAGACAAGCAGGTCTTTTTCCTCCTCTGGTTTGTTAACAGAAGAGAGGTTTTGGCCCACGGACTCCGCAAGTTTGAGGGGCATTTGGTTTGAAATGAACACTTGTTGGGTGAAACAAACAAGAGACTTGATGTGAATCTAGTGAATGCGTGCTGGAGCCAGGAGAAGCCATGAGGCCCTGTGTGAGGCCGGCGTGGTCTTCGGCCCGCTGGCAGTCCCCCGGCACTGCCCCGCCACCAGGACTCGGCTGCACATGGTCGCCCATGAGCAGCTCTGGAGGGGTGAGAAGGCACAGAGCAGGGCGGGTGGAATTCATCAGGAGGTGTGGGGAGCAGGTGACTTGTGGGGCACCTTTGGCAGGAGGTAGGTGGGGAGGTTACTGACTTGGCTGGGCTCTGGCTCTGAAACCTAGGCAATATCAGATGCTTGGGGGCTTCATTGAGGATACGTTTCCAGTCCTGTCCGATCCTGAGGAGGCCGGCAGCCTCTTTATGGGCCATGGCACTTGGTCTGAAGCAGGAGCAGGACCTGGCTTGGATTCGGTTCTCGGGGGGGCCCCTCTGGCCGACCGCTCTGGCCCAGGATGTTGGGTGTGGAGCAGGTCTGGGTGCTTAGGTGGTTGACCACACAGAGCCCTTTGTGGGGCTCAGCCTCCTGCTCTTTCCTGTCTTCAGGCCAGGAGGACCGAGCAGAGCCTCGTGTGGGCCAGAGCGAGCCGTGGGGGCAGCTTCTTCGTCATTTCTGCGGCTCCTGTCCTTGTTCTGTACTTGCTGGACCTCTCCCAGGGCCAAGGCTAGTGCAGAGGCTCAGAACTGAGCTCAGTGAGGTTTTGGTCATTTAAACTATGAGATGCAGCTTAATGAGGTATCTAAATGACATGTAATAAACTGGACATACTTAAAGTGTACCATTTGACAACTTTTACTATATGAATGCAACTTTTAAAACATTAACATATTCAAGATGATGATTATGATCAGTTAAAAACATGATGAATTTTATGATAAGTTACAAAAGTGATCATAAGCCCTAGCTGGTGTGGCTCAGTGGATAGGGCATTGGCCTGTGGACCAAAGGGTTTCGGGTTCGAGTCTGGTCAAGGGCCTTGGTTGCAGGCTCCTTGCCGGCCTGGGCTCTGGTCAGGGTGCGTGCAGGAGGCAACCATTCGATGTGTCTCTCTCACATCGATATTTCTCTCTGTCTTCCCCTCTGTCTTCCACTCCCTAAAAATCAATGGGAAAATATCCTCGGGTGAGGATTGACAACAACAAAATGATCATGAGAGTATTTCCGGTACGGATGGTCAGAGTCTCCCTCAGCCTTCCTCCTGCAGGTAGGAACTACTCACAGCTCTCAACATTCTTCCTGAGCCTTTCCAGACAGTTCTCTGTGTACACGTCACATAGATCTATTTTTTATCTGTTTATCTTTTATCTTCCTACAAAAATTGGACTGCGCTCCAAAAACTGCCAGGCAATGTGGTCTTTAAACGTGAGAACGGACCCTTGACCTGTTTCTACGTTATTTCAGATCTCCTTTCTGCTGTGACTGGGTGCAGAGCATTCTGCTTTCTGAAAGCACCGTGTTTATTTAAGTGGGGGCTGGATCGTATGCAAATGAAACCCAAACCTGAGTGAGTCCTCCCCCCACCCCCTCCTCTGATGAGCGAGACGCAGGATTTCTGCCTGGATCGTGACTCTTTTTGTGGGGATCAAGTGAAGCTCCACCCGAAGGCCCTCTGGGTGCTGTCCCAGGCGTCCCCTTTTCTGGAGCAGGGGTTCCTGGCGGAAATATGGAGATGAGACGAGGAGGAAGCAGGCACTGTCTGCAGCGAGTTCTTCCTGACTCAGGGCTCAGCTCAGTCTCCGCAGTGTTATGGTGGCTGCCTCACTTTGTTACCCACCTTCATCGCGCCTTACTAGATTGGCCTGTGGGATTTTTTTTTCTTGAGAAATGAGAGCGGGACCTCTTTACTGAGCAGGGTGAGGGAAGACAGGTTGTGATTTGAACAGGACGGAGGACGGTGGGGCAGGAGAAGGACTGCGTCCCGCTGTTGTTTGCAGCTGAAGCGAGGAGGAGTGGCAGCCCTGGCAGGGAACCCTGCTGCTGCGGGCACCAGAAGATACTCCAGCAGCCTGTTTAAAAAAAAAAAAAAAAATATATATATATATATATATATATATATATATTTATTGATTTCAGAGAGGAAGGGAGAGGAAGAGAGAGATAGAAACATCAATGATGAGAGAGAATCGTTGATTGGCTGCCTCCTGCATGCTTACCACTGGGGAGTGAGCCTGCAAAACCTGGGACCCTTCAGTCCTCCAGCCGACGCTCTTTCCACTGAGCCAAACCAGCTAGGGCAGCCTTTTTATTTTTATATTTTATTGATTTTTCAGGGAGAGGAAGGGAGAGGGATAGAGAGTCAGAAACATCGATGAGAGAGAGATATCGATCAGCTGCCTCCTGCACATCTCCCACTGGGGATGTGCCTCCAACCAAGGTACATGCCCTTGACCGGAATCAAACCCGGGACCCCTCAGTCCCCAGGCCGACGCTTTAGCCACTGAGCCAAACCAGCCAGGGCTGGCCTTTTTATTTTTAATGTAATTTGGGGAGCTGGCTTTTAGCTCAGGCCCTGCCCCTCCTCGCCCATCCAGATGGCAGAGTGGGCTACAGCTGCTGGGGTTCAGGCTGCCAGTGGAGAGGTGTGTGTTGCGGGGGCACTGCGGATCCAGGGCCAGGACCCCCTGGGGAAGAGGGAGTGAGCTGTCTCCTGCCTAGGGCTCCTGTGCTGTCAGAGGCCCAGAGGAGTGGCTGCTCCTTTGTCTGCCAGTCTGTTTGCCTTAGGCGAGGCGGGGCGGGGCGGGAGGTGCAGGGGAGCTAACTGGTGGCCCTCTTCTGGGGGCCGACTCTGGTTTAGGTACTAATCTGATTGACTCCTCTCTGTGGCTGGCACGGGGTGGGGGCGAGGCTGACCACACCACTGTATTCTTGTGGCCCCGCCCCTGGAGGACATCCTCTAACTCACCAAGAATAGCCCTTCTCTTCACCAAATGTGCCGAAGCCCAGGTTTTATGATGAGATCTGTTGGGTTTTTGATAGATGGTGCATCCTTGACCCGCTGGTGGGAGTCGGAGCGAAGGAGCCCTGTCAGGCTCCCTTTCTTCCTGTCTTTCCGTCTGGGCACAGCTCTCTCTTTCTCCAGAGCCTTCCTCTTGAGGGTAGCTGTCTGCTGCTCCCTCAGCCGTGTCATCTCAGCATCCTTGGTGTCACTGGCATGGGAGGTCCGGGCCTCAGGACATGGGTGTTCACAGATCTCTTCTTCAGTGACAGCGAACGTGTCCAGCGGTAGGGGCAGGCTTTCCTTCCTCTTGTGTGTCTTCCTGCAGCCCTGGCTCTGGTTCTGGCGCAGCAGCTGTGGTGTCTGGCTCGCCCTCCCCAGCCAGCCCGGCCATCCCTGGGAGCAGCTGGGAGCCGGGACTTAGCCAGAGCCCAGGGGGCTTGACTGGACAGTAGATAGGCCGCTTGTGCTGCATCCTGAGGGGTCCTCACCACCAAGGAACCACTCTCAGTGCTTCCTCCTAGCATGGCAGGCGGGGAGGGTTGAGGGATCCACATCCAGACCCTCCACTGTGCACTTTCCACCGCTGCTGCCCGTAGGCCCAGAGGCTGGGAGGAGACCAGGACAACAGCCAGTCCAGCCAAGAGGAGCTGCAGACCAAGCCCTCCCACAACTCCGAGAGGTATGGCTGGGTGAGGCCACCGCAGGGAACTCTGGGATGTGTGCAGGTGCTTCTGCCTGAAGGCGCATGGGAACCGACAGGATGGCCTGGTAAAGTGTGTATGTGAGAGAGAGAGAGAGAGAGAGAGAGAGAGAGAGAGAGAGAGAGAGAGAGAGAGAATGCTTGTGTAAGTGTGTGTATGTGTGTGTGTGTGCGAGAGAGTGTGTGTATGAGTGAGTGTATATGCTTGTGTAAGTGTGTGTGTGTGTGTGTGAGTGTATATACTTGTGTGTGTGTGAGAGTGAGCGTGTGTATGAACGAGTGTATATGCTTGTGTGTGTATGTGTGAGTGTGTGTGTGTGAGAGTGAATGAGTGTATATGCTTGTGTGAGTGAGTGTATGAGAGTGAGTGAGTCTGTGTATGAGTGAGTGTATATGCTTGTGTGTGTATGAGTGTGTGTGTGAGAGAGAATGAGTAAGTATATATGCCTGTGTAAGTGTGTGTGTGTGAGAGAGAGAGAATGAGTGAGTGTATATGCTTGTGTGAGTGAGTGTGTGAGAGAGTGTGTTTATAAGTGAGTGTATATGCTTGTGTGAGTGAGTGTGAGTGTGGGTGTGAGTGTGGGTGAGACAGGGAGAGAGTGAGTGGGTTTATGAGTGATATATATGCTTGTGTGAGTGTATGTGTGTTTGTGAGAGAGTGAGTGAGTGTGTGTATGAGTGAGTGTATATGCTTTGTGTGAGTGTGGGTATGAGTGTGGCTGAGAGCAGACCTGTGATTCCACTAGACAGGAGAGTGAAGAGCTGCTGGTGCCTGGTTGACCCTGCATGTGGCACCACTGTGGGCCAGGGCTCCGACTTGTCACTGCTGGGATTGAACTGTGTGTTTGGTTGTGGCCGGCGCTGGAGTAGCCGCGGGAGCCCTGGGGGTCATGCGGGAGGGTCAGTTCTGCACCTCAGAGCTGGACCAGGGCTTTGCACAGCAGAACAGGCATGGCTGTGTGTGTGGGGGGGAGGGGCTTCCCAGGCTTGAGCCATGATAAGGCAAAGGCTGCCACCTGGAAGGGGGAGGGTAGTCATTCTACCTTTTGGACCTTGAAAAACCATCAGAATTCTTCCTTGAAGCTACAGCTCCATGCATTTTCGATAGTCTGACCACTTGAATCTGGCTTCCCCTTTCCTTTTTGGGTCCAGTAAGCATTTCCTGCTGGGTCCTTCCAGCCCTCCCTGGCCCAGTGATACAGCCTCTGCGCCCAAGGGTACGTGTTGCTCTGCTCCTGGGCCAGCCTATGCAGTGCAGGGCCCTGGTCCAGTCCCAGATGGGAGCACTCAACAGGGAGTCTCCCTTCCTGCTCTTCCAGCTGCTCTGTCCTCCGCCCCTCATCACTCTGTGAACCTGGAACCCAGGCTGGGGTCCAGCTGGAAGGAGGAGTGGATGTAGGTCTCCACTGCATCCCAGTCTCTGCCTGACTCCCCTCTCTGGCTGGTCTGACCAGGGTATCCCCTTCACTTCTGTACAGGGAGTGGCTTGGGAGTCCCCGGCACAGCCAGGCCACTGTGAAAGGGCCTCTGCAGGCCCCTGATGGGCAGCCTGAGCGGCGGGAGACACAGGAGCCCCCAGACTACTCTGCACACAGCCCCCTCCCGCCTGAGTCCCTGCACAGGTAAGAGTGAGTGTGTGCCTCCCAGGAGGGCACGGCCGACATGGGTGGAGTTGTGTGTGTGGGGCTGGCAGCCTGGGGTGATGGGCCTGGAGAAGTGGGGGAGCGAGTGGCTCTCCTGGAGCTGGAGGGTGAGGAAATTGGCCTCTTCTGAGTAGTTAGTCTGCAGCTGAAATTGGGGTGCCTCATCTGATTAGGGGAGCTTAGGAACTCTTGAATGAGGCAGATCTCTTTTGACCCAGCTGCCTCCCCACCAGGGCTGGGCAGAGACTACTGTTACCTGTTACGGGGCTGTGCTGGGCCTCCCCAGGGGCCCTTTCTCCTAGTCTCTGTCCAGCAGCTTCTCCCACCCAGTGGCCTTCCCACCTCTGGTGGGGTAGCACCCCTGTGGGGCCTTGTAGTGTGCCATGTGAGGGAGGTGTCCTACCCCAGGCTTCCCTGCGGCCAGCCGAGGTCCAGACCCTGGTGCTGGTGCTGTCTGCAAGGGGAGATGCTGGCCTCAGGGCTCACCCTGCACAGTGAGCCCCTGGGGGAAGTTGAGCAGCATCTGTGTTCAGTTGCCAGCATCTATGGGGCACCTGCTGTAGGCAGAACTTCTTGGGTCCAATAAGCATTCTGCCTCCCACGTGGGAGGGGCGCGTCTGCTCTTCATTTTAAACAGCTCGGGAAGAGGCAGGGAGAGTAGAGGGAGCGTTAAGACCTGAGGAAGGAAAACTGTTGGGGCTGCCTCCCTGTCCACATCATAGCTCTCTGACCCCAAATGGGATGCCACTGGAGCCCCCTGCATTTCTGCTGGCCGTAACACATTTGCTTCTTTATTGCCATCAAGGGATGAAACCCCAAGTCCACTTGCCACCTGCAAGAGTGATGAGGCTCCGTGCTCCCAGGCCGAGGTGCCCGAGGAACCTGAGGAGCCCGAGGAGCCCGAGGAGGAGGTGGTGGCCAGCCCCACCCTGCCCGTCTCTCCGGAGGGGTAAGGGCCAGTTCTCATGGCTTGGGCCTGTCCTCCATTGTGTGTGGGTAGCTGTAGATCCCATCTACTCTTCTTTTTTTAAATCCTCACCTGAGAACAAACCCATAACTGAGATGTGCCCTTGACTAGGAATCGAACCTGGGACCCTTTGGTCCACGGGCTGACACTCTAACCACTGAGCCAAACCAGCCAGGGCTGTTTCCACCCACTCTTGGGTGGTGGGAAAAGATGCTCCAATCCGCCCAGAGGTGGCGTTGGGGCGGGGGGGGTAGAGGGGGAGGGAGTGTACCCTTGGTTCTGTGAGCAGCCTTTGAGACCCCAAGGAGCCATCACTGTCCTCAGGGTTCCCCTTGTCAGGACCTGGGGAGCAAGGGTGCAAGGGAGGGGGTACCTCCTGAGTCATTAGCAGAAACCTGGTAAGTCATGTTCTCCCCTTTACCAAGCACTATTTCCTTTTTATTTTTTAACTTCATTTATTATTATTTTTTATTGTTGAAAGTATTACATATGTCCCCCTTTGTCCCCATTGACCCTCTCCAGCTCGCCCTCCCCTCCCACTGTTTTCTCTTTCCTCTGTAATTGGAGAAAAATGCCCGCTTTGAAAAAAAGCAGACAAAAGCTTTTTGGAGCTATTTATATTCATGGAAGTACACAAATCCGAGTTGTACAAGTCAATGAATGTTTACACATGTACACACCACGGACCCACCTCCGGATCACACGGGGAGCATCCCGTTCCCTGAGAGCCTTTCCTCATGCCCCCCCATCTACCCCCCGGCCGTCCCGTCCTGGCTTCTGCCCGCAGACCCAGCTTTCCAGGTCTCCACCTGCATGTGAGTGGATTGGATGGTACACAGAGGGCTCTTTGTGTCTGGGTTTGAAGGTCACCACAACTTAGACATCATTTAGCGTTTCTCTGCCCAGTTCACCTTCTCCTCTCCCACCCCTTTTACAGATGGGGAAACCGAGGCTCAGGGAGGTAAAGGGCTTGCCCAAGGGCACATGGCTAGTGGGTTGCAGAGTTAGATTCTAGTCACTGGGACATCTAGCTTCGTGGGGCCTCTACTGTTCTCGACAAGGACAGGCAGGGCCAGGGCCACCAGATGTGCCTGTCGGTGGCCTGAGTGGTTCAGAAGCATCCTCGCCCTCGGGCCCGGGGCTGACTGCTGAGCAGAGACTGTCCATCCACGATGGCTCGGCTGACAGTGCCCCGGGGGCTGGCGAGGCAGACTCCACGCGCTGCAGGAGCGAGATACTGAGGGGCCTGTTCTCAGGTGCTGACCAACCGGCAGCAGCAGCTCTGCCCCGAGGGGTGACGTGGCATTCCCACGCCTCCTCGGTGGCTGTGGACAGCTGGGTCAGGGTGCTTTCTATGAGGACAGAGGCGAGTGGTTCAGAGAAGGGGCCCTCTGGGCAGAGGTCAGAGGGTGGTCCCCAGCACCTCTCGGGGAGAGGCTTGGGAGTGAGGGCAGCAAGGGCACCTTGCATTTCTCCCTGTCCCAGCGATGCTGCCCTGCTGGGGCCTCGGGGACACTTGCCCTGAGCAGTGCACACAGGGCCCTTGGGACATGCCTTCTGCCCTCTGCGTCTTCCCAGGCCCCGCACTCACTTGTCCTTACTCCTCACAGCCATGTTAGGAATGGGGTGGTTTTCCCGGTTTTGTGGGGAGCAGCTCTGTGCCTTATTCGAACCTGAGGAATTTTAATACACGGAGGTGACTGGCATCATGGAGAGGCCAATGGCTCCGAAAGAGGACTATGTTACTAACATTTCCAGAGAAGAGGGCATGCCACACCACCCAGTGCCGTGGGGGGAAGGACCAGGGCTGGTCAGGAGGCAGGAGAGGTGAGAAGGGAGGGCATGGCCCAGAACCTTTATTGAGATTTTCGTGGGAAGGAATGGATGAGGCAGGATAGGTACCTGAAGTGCGGGATTGGATGGTTTGAATAATGTTGTGGACTTGGGGATATGTGTGGTCTCTGGGTGATTTAGGGCAGGGAGATACCCCCGTGGTGTGCGATAAGGAGGGGCTGGGGTATGGACGCAGTACTATCTGTAAGAATTGGCTAGTCCTGGGAGGGGCAGCCTCTCTTGATCAGCAAGCTTTTTGCAGAATCTAAGGAACCGCGAGTAATAGAGCCTGCCACCTTTCGTAGATGTCACGATGAGTCAGAGGGGTTAGAAGCAAAGGGCAGGGCAGCGAGCGTGGGCTGGGCTCGCAAACAGCCACCTCCATGCACGCTTCATGCCAGGCCCGGGTCTGGGAGCCGGGGACATTCTTCCCTTTGCCATGCCCACATCTTCCATGAGGTGAACCACGGGGTGGCATGTGGGGACACAGGTGTCTCTGGTTGCAACCCCAGTGTCAGTGATGCATGGTTGTGCCAGAGGGTCTGGGTGCCGTGTCTCCCTCTGCCTCTTCCTGCCACCCTCCCTCCTCCTCTCTTTCACGCCGGCCTGCCATGACTGTGCTGCAGGGACCCGCTGGGGCTGGTGCCCGAGGGCGGCCTAGAAAGCAGACCTGCCTCTCCCTCTGCAGGCTTCACCCCCCAGTCGCCGCGGGGGTCTGCTTTGTGGGCCAGTGTTGCCTGCTTTGGACCTGAGGGAGTTTAGGATGGTACATCTTCAGAGCGGGGATGTGGAGAAGAGGCGCACTAAGAAGTAGGCCAGTGTGTCCGCTCGCCAGGCGTGTGAGCCAGCTCACCGGTGCGTTCAGCTGGGCTCAGGCTGCCATGCTGTCGGACACCTCATCTTTCTGCAGCATCTGTCCCTGGGGTTCCACATAGCTACACAGCCCAAGGGAGACACAGTAAAGGAGCCATCTCAGGGAAAAAAGTGTTGGAAATGAGTTGGAGGGTTGATGAGGTGGAGAGCTGGGGAGGCTCTTTCAAGGGCAGGATGCTCGAGGGTGTGGCAGCCGCATCGCTTACATATGCATTACTGGGCTGTGGGGCCTGGGAGGAAGCTGGCATTGGGAAGAGCGGGGGTGGAGCTGGCAGCTGAAGAGAATTAAAGACAGAGCTCAGGACCGCTTCTGGTCTGAGTTATAATTTTAGGAATGGAGGAAGGAAAGTTTTTAATGGTATTTCAGAGATGTTGTGCCTGCCTTCTCTCTGTGGTCTCAGGGGCCGAGAGGCAATTGTTCCAAAGGCCTGTTGTCACCTGCCATCCTAACCACGCCCGCGGCTGCCCTCCATCCGCTGCAGGGCTAGAGCTGGAGGGAGGAGGGGGTTCTGTGATCCCAGCCAGAAGTGGCTCCGTGCTCCTGGGTTTGGACCCAGCCACATGCTGCTGAGGTTGACAGTGGCCCCCTGCCAGGCCCGAGCACTGTGGGAGGAGGTGGTGGTCAAGTGGCAAGAGCAATTTCTAACATAAGATTTAAGGACCTGGGAATGCAAACACGTACTAGCTTTTAGGAAAACCACTCTGGAAGGCGAAACACTTTATCTCGCTTGTGCTTTCTTTATTCTAAATGTTCTTGGGGTTTCTCTTTGAGTATTTCTTTCAGAACCAGAGTGCAGGTAACAAGCAGCCTCGTTAATCTGTAGGCATCTTTGTAACTGATACCCTTCGTCCTTACCTACCACCCACCATATGCACCGGGTTAGCTACAAGTTTCTTCTACCCTTTGTCATTGTAACTCCTCACCTGAGGATTTTTTTTGCATTTTTTTTTTTAGAGCGAGTGGAAGGAAGGGGGGGAGAGAGAAACATCGATGTGAGAGACACATCGACTGGTTGCCTCCTGCATGAGCCCCAACCAGGGCCAGGGATCGAGCCTGCAACCGAGGTACATGCCCTTGATTGGAATCGAACCCGAGACCCTTCTGGTGTGCGGGCTGACACTAACCTCTGAGCACACCAGCCAGGATTCTGATCTACTTTTAAACATGGATTCTTCTCAGTGGATGAACATGCGGCCTCGTGCGGAGCTCTGGAGCCTGGCGTCTGTTATGCTCCTGCTTCTCTCTCTGGCTTAGGGGTGGTCCCCTGCCTGGCTCACTGGGCAGTGTGGGGGTGGGGTTTCCTGTCCCTGGGCCTCTGTGGACTGTTCTGGGTCTCGACTGGGAGGGATGCTGCTGCGTCCCCCTGGCTCCTTAGGATTGGCCTCTGTGCAGTTTGGGAGGCAAAGAGCCGCCTCTGGGGACTTCCAAACTGATGGCAGGAAGCTCGAGTAGCAGGCCCAGCCCCAGTGGAGGGACAGAGCAGGCTTGAGCCATGCGGGAGGAATCGTCAGGGCCAGCGCTTCCATTTCTCCTCTCCTGCCAGCTTGGGAGCCTCATCTCCGTTGTGGGCCCGGGTCTGCAGGGCCTGCTGTGCGATGCCCTTCTCCCTAGGCTCTCGGGGCCTTAGCCAGCCACAGTGGGGCTTGTCTTGTAGAACGGATGCTGCCTGCATCTCTGAGGGCGTGTGTAGCCTTCTGCCCGCCTGGGGGACCCGAATTGCATGAGTGATTCCTGATGGAGGGCCCTCCATGAGGATCTGCGATGACCTGTAGCTCTATAAACCTGGTGCTGAAGGTGGGCGGTATTAACACTGTGAACTGCTGTTCCCTCCCTTTGGTAGGCGATCTCCAGAGCTCGTGGCTCTCCCAGAGGAGCTCCCAGAGGCCTCCTGGAAAGCCATGGAGGAGGCAGTGGCTCAGGAGCTGGAGCAAGAGCAGAGGCAGCTCCTGGAACTGAGGCGGGGGAAGGTGCAGCAGCTGCGGCAGAGGCTGCAGCAGGAGGAGGAGGAGGAGGCGCTCCAGCTTCGACAGCGGAAAGAGGAGTCTCTGAGGTGCGGGGACTCCCCTCCCCAGACAAGCTGCAGGGCCTCCAGGACCTTTGGGGAGGGACCCACCCCTCCCTCCTGGGGATCACTGGGTGCCTGCAGCCTCTCCAGGGTCCTGCTTGCTGGCCTGTGTGGAGGAATGGGTTCCCGAGCCAGGGCGCCTGACCCCCCTGTCTTTGGTGGGGAGTTGGGAGGCGTGGTCGTAATGGGAGTAGCTGGCATCTTTTGAGAGACTGCACTGATCCATGTGCTTTATTTTTATTTTGTTTTTTAATATATATATATTTTATTAATTTCAGAGAGGAAAGGAGAGGGGGAGAGAGATAGAAACATCAATGACGAGGGAGAGTTGTTGATCGGCTGCCTCCTGCACATCCCTTACTGCAATGGAGCCCACAACCCAGGCATGTTCCCTGACCGGGAATTTCACCGTGACCTCCTGGTTCATAGATTGATGGTCAACCACTGAGCCACGCCGGCTTTATATCTATGACTGTTAGTCTTACGAATGGCTCTTACGAGGTGTTATTATCAACCCCATTTTATAGAATGTGTAATGTAGACAAAGAAATTGAGGCACCAATAGGTGAAGTCCCCTGTTCCAGGTCTGGAAGTTGAGACACAGCAGAGCCTCTTACTAGTAGCCAGAGGCTTATCTCTGAAGCCCATTGTCTTAATTCCTGCAGGTTCTTTTCCTTGGGAGTCGGGGCCCTGCTGGGACCTGGGTTTGGTGGGGCCTCGTGCTGCAATGGGAAAGCTCTTGTTCAGGGCCCACAAGTTTCTGTTTGGGTTCCTGTTCTTTGTGTAGCTGGCTGGGAGGCCCTAGACAAATAAGACCTTAAGCCTGTGTGTGTGTGATTGTGTGTGTGTACAGTGGAACCTCGTTCCAGAAAACTGTTTGAGAAGCAATTTGTTCGAAAACGGAATTCTCTTTTCCCATTAGAAATAATGTAAATGGAAGTAATCTGTTCCAGACCCCCAAATGATTCCCTGTTTCCACCTTTCTTATACATAGTACGTGTCTAATGTACTGTTTAATCTATACTAATAAAAGGGTAATATGCTAATTAGACTGGACATCTTCTGGACAAAGCCATGGTGGCAAGGGCTGAGGAAGAGGCAGTTAGGGATGATCAGGCTGGCAGGGGAGCAGTTAGGGGGTGATTAGGCTGGCAGGTAGAGGCGGTTAGGGGCGATCAGGCAGGCGGGCAGGTGAGCAATTAAGACAGTGGTCCTGGATTGCAAGAGGGATGTCCAATTGCTGGTTTAGGCCTGATCTCAGCGGGCCTAAACCGACAGTTGGACATTCTCTTAGGCATCCTATATTGGAGAGGGTGCATGCAGGCTGGACTAAGGGACACCTCTCCCCCACCCTGCACAAATTTCATGCACCGGGCCTTTAGTCTATAAATAAACACTTCTTCTTTTTTTAAAATATATTTTATTGATTTTTTACAGAGAGGAAGGTAGAGGGATAGAGAGTTAAAAACATCAATGAGAGAGAAACATCGATCAGCTGCCTCCCGCACACCCCCCACTGGGGATGTGCCCACAACCAAGGTACATGCCCTTGACCGGAATCGAACCCGGGACCCTTCAGTCCGCAGGCTGATGCTCTGTCCACTGAGCCAAACCGGTTTCAGCAATAAACACTTCTTAAATTCGTCGAACCATCCCCTACTAGCCTTAAAGGAATTTTTCATCTGTCCCTGCCTCCGAAATGCTATCACAGGCTAACTGCTTTTTCTTTATCCAAATTAACAACAGCTTTTCTATCTCTTCAATTGCCTGTGATTGCTGTTTTGTGAGCATTTTCACACCCTTAGCAATATTAGCACTTTTAAAAAAAAAATGTATTTTTACTGATTTCAGAGAAGAAGGGCAAGATAGATAGAAACATCAATGATGGAGAGAATCATTTATCGGCTGCCTTCTACACACCCCACACTAGGGATTGAGCCCACAACCCGGGCATGTGCCTTGACTGGAATTGAGCTATGACCTTCTGGTTCATAGGTCAAAGCTCAACCACTGAGCCATGCTGGCCAGGCAACATTAGTACTCTTGATGGCCTCTTTATGTTTTAAAATTGTGCTAATTGGCCAGCAACAAAAGCATTCTCTCCTTTGCTTGTTGTCAGGCGGAGGTATCAGCATGAAAGCTATCAACTGAAGTTTTGGTTGACAACCGAGGTATTTTTTGTCTGTGAACAACCTGATAGAGAACTGAAGTGTTGGAGGTGGGAGACGTTTTGAGAAATGAGGTTTGACTGTATAAGTATGAACAAGCTAGAGGTTGATTTTTGTAAGAAAAGGCAGCCCTGGGCTGTCACAGGGGCGTCCCGGGTCCCTGTCTTCTTTCATCTCCGCTGCATTAGTGCTGGTTTTACTCTCAGGGTCTCTTCTCAGTCCAGCATAGCTGCTGGCTCTCTAGCCATCGCATCTGGCTCCAGGCAGGAAGGACAGGGGAGAGTATAAAGGGGGTACCTTCTAGTTCCTTCAGTCCCATTAATGGAGTTTTCCCAGAAACCTTACCCAATAATTCCCACCTAAATCTCATTGGTTACCCCTGGTTGCAAAGGAGACTCGGAAATGTCGTCCTTTAGCTGGGCCTCTTTCCTGATAGAATAAAATGAGGGTCCTGTTAGTAAGGAAAGTGGGAGAATGACTGCTGAGGAGGTGATAAGCAGTCTGTCACAGTCCCAGGATGGGAGAGGTGCAATAGAGAGAGGTTAATATAATTCCCGTACTTGGCAATTTAAATCTTACCCTCTCGGACAGAACATCCAAAGTGGTAGAGTATGAAGAGCGGCTGCAGTGTTTGGACAGGTTCAAGCCTCGGACTGATGAGAGGGCACAGTCCTCTCATGGCCACGTGCAAGTCCCAGTGTGGAGGGCCGAGCCCTCCCAGCACAATTATAGCCAGAGGCTATAGTTGTAAGCTTAAACCTATGATCTGAACACGTGGCCCCACGTGCCTGAGTGATGTGGGCTTGATAGAGTTTAGGTGCATGTAATTGACTAGATTCGAAACTCACGAGAACATTGTAACCACGCCCTTACTTTGCATCGTGGAATATAGCTATAAAATAAAGACTCGGCTTACAGGCTGTGGCGCTGTTGCTAGCTCTCCATGAGAGGGGACAGCATCCCACTCAGACCCAGCTTTCATTCTCTTGTCTGTCTTTTCTCAATTCTTCACCGCCCCCTCTCAGGCTCACCGAACCTGCCTGAGCTGGCTTGGCACAGTAGAGACTTATTTTTTATCAGAGATAACAAAGTGTGTATAAAGAATGGTCACGCTTTATTTAGAGAAGTTAAGAAAACCAGCCCCTGATTAACCAGAGGGTGGGGACTGTCTCTCTCATTAGCCAACACCGGATCCACTGACCCAGGGCCCATCCTTACACCCTGCCCCTGAGTCCCCTGCCTGGGAGCAGCCCACGGAACAGACCCCCAGAGCATCCTCCTCTTCCACCCAACTGGGAACAGAGCCCAACAGCGGGACTCAGCTCACCTGGAGAGGCCGTGTCAGGAAGAGCAGGCGGGTGGTGCATCCCTGCCTGCCCCCCAGGCCCCTCCTCTCCTCCTGCCCCTCCCTGAGCTCAGCAGACTGTGCCTTCCATCAGGTTGTGGTGAAGACCAGATGCCCCAGTGTATGCCTCAGCTTGCCCCTGGAGCGCTCAGTAAAGGCTAGCTCTCGTTTTTATCTTCAGTTGAGATCAGCCCGGTTTCGGCAGTCTTGACCGAGTGAGATCTCTGTGGGCAGCGCCTTGCCTGGCTGTCTTTGAAATAGTTCATCATGAGGACCTGGCTGTCTTTGAAATAGCTCATCATGCTTCTGTGTACACGGGAGCCTTTCAGAGGGGCTCTCCCTCTGGGAAACTTCCACTGGGTAGAAATTTCTGGAAGCCACACTGACCTTAGAGCAAATATTTCTTAATTTTTTAAAAATTTAAAGTAATTTTAATTGCAGTTTACGTTCAGTGGCATTTTGGATCAGTATCAGGTGTACAGTGTTGTGGTTAGACCATTGTATGCTTGGCAGCGTGTTCCCTGACATCTCCAGGCCCTGTGGGCTGCACACAGCATGGGCAGCGGTCGTGACTGACTCCCTCACTGCGCTCCCACCTGTGGCGTTCTGTGGCAGCGTCTCCCATGCGCAGGCAGGAAGGCGAGCGGTTGTACGGGGAGGAGGCCGAGCTGAGTTGTGAGAGGAAGGGCCGCACCTCTGGAGCCTCCC
This sequence comes from Corynorhinus townsendii, assembly GCA_026230045.1. Taxonomy (NCBI): domain Eukaryota; kingdom Metazoa; phylum Chordata; class Mammalia; order Chiroptera; family Vespertilionidae; genus Corynorhinus; species Corynorhinus townsendii. The sequence goes on from JAPDVU010000008.1 coordinate 83,180,033, forward strand.
ATTCTGTGGAGCCTGCACAATCACCACAGGCCAGGCAGGGTTGTCACTGACTCACATTTTGTCCTCTGGAGGAGAGCCATGAGCTGATGACCTGAGATAGAAAGGGCCCTACATCTTCTTTGGCTTTGGAATTCATTAGGGAAGCTTCTCAAAGACGTCTTCTCTGGAGTCATGTGTTCCTGGGGCGTGAACTCCCTGAGCGTGCTCCTAGCCCTGGCTTGGGGGCGGGGGGCTTGGGGGCAGGGGGCCGGGGTCCTGGGAGCCAGGGGTTGTTGGTGCCGGCAGCGGGATGTCTGCTGGGGGCAACATGGTTCCCGTGGCTGGTCTATCCAGAGGATACCCTCATAGACCCCTGGAGCTTGCTTATACAGGGTGGCCCCTGAGTCGCTTTACCATTTAAAAATGGAATACATTTTTTGTTTTTTAATGTTTTCTATTTTTTACAATACTACAAAGTACAGAAAATGGGAATTTTTAAAACGTATGAAAAATGATGTCACATAAATGTCCTTCATTTTCCACTTCACAAGCATAGGATCTTTCCGTGGCATTTTACATGATGGCTGTTAACATGTCCCTAAGCTGCTGGGCAGTCCTGGGTGTGAGTTCATGTACCAGTGCACCTTATGTGTGTAAGTCTGTGGCATGCGCTGCCCTAGTCAGCCCTGCTTCTCCACAGCACTCTACACATGCTCAGCCCTGCTCTCCCCCAGCGCCCTGCACACGCTCAGCCCTGCTCTCCCAGCGCCCTGCACATGCTCAGTCCTGTTCCCCCAGCGCCCTCAGTGTTTCTCTGTGTGTGAGCTGAACACGGTCTCCTGCTCAATCACCAACAGCTGCCTGGGACACACTGCTGGGTCAATGGGTGGACCCGACAGGAAAGCGCATGTGTGCTCTCTGTGTTAGAGTCATGGAAGCTGATTTCAAAATGAAATTCAGGGATTTTTATGTGTTGTTTCATCATGAATTTTCCCATAATAAATTTCCAGGGAACAAGTTTTCAGAATCTGAAACAAAAATTAAAAAAAAAATTAGTGCCAAAAACGTTATTAAAGTTTTCAATGGGAAAGTGACTTATGGGCCACCCTGTGTTTGGGGCTAGGTGACATTGTTCGAAGTCAACAAACAGCATGGAGCACCTGCCTCATGTCGGTCCTGTGCTGAGTACCTGGGATGGAACACATTTTGAGACGAGGTTCTTTTCTGGAGAAGCTCCCAAACTTGAAAGAAAAGCAGACGTGCAGATGGTTACTTATGAGGCAGTGTGGAGCGGCCTGGGATGGAACTGATGGGATAGATTGGTGAATAGGGGGGCGGTGTCAGAAAGACTTCTCTGAGAGGGCGGGGCTTGGCACTGAATGATGAATGTGGATGGGCAGGCAGAAAGGGGATTCTCGCAGAGCAATCGGCATGAGCAAGGCCCAGAGGCCAGGAGAGCGGTGGGGTCAGAGGTGGCTCATCTGAAGTGGCTAGAGTATAACCGATGGGTGGAGAGAGAAAGATGTGGACCAGGGTCAAGCTAGGGTCAGATGGGGTGAACCTGAGGCAGAGGGAGCCGGGGAAGAAACGCTGGTTGGGGATCAGGCAGCCTGTAATCCGCTTGCTGAGGAAAGGGCAGGGGAGTTCACCGTCCCCCTCCCCTGGGAGGTGTAGGGAGGCAGCAGGAACAGAGGCTAGGGTCAGCGCCCCTGTAAGATTTCAGAAACTTCCCAGCAGGTCACAGGCCTGTGAGCCAAGAGCCGGGATATGGCTGGAGAAGGGAAGACTGCGTGGACCCTCAGCAGACTTGCCTTGCCTTTCCTCCTCAGGCTCCTGCAGGAGCAGCTGCAGAAGGCCACTGATGAGGAGGGCACTCGGATGAGAGAGGAGGAGAGCCGGAGGCTGGCCCAGCTCCGGGCCCAGGTCCAGTCCAGCACAGAGGCAGATGCGGACCGAATCAGGTGCGTGCCCACGGGAGCTGCCCAGCCCCTGGGGCCACCATGAGGGCTCAGCTCCTTCTCCACTCCCTTCCGTCTGCCTAGGGCCGAGCACCAAGCTTCCCTGCAGAGGCTGAGAGAGGAGCTGGCAGCCCTGCAGGAGGCCGAGAGGGTCAGCTTAGAGCAGGGCAGCCAGTGCATGCTGGAGCGGCTCCGGGGAGAGATGGAGGCTTCGGAGAGGAGAGAGCAGGCTGCCCTGAATGCCGAGAAGGAGAAGGCCCAGCAGCAGCGGAGAGAGCAGCTGGAAGGGGAGAGGAAAGAGGTGAGCAAGTAGAGTGGGACCTTCCTCTCTGACATGGCAACACACGGCCTGGGCTGCCTGGGGAGGGACCCAGTGCAGAGGGAGAGCCAGCCTTGGGCATGCAGGTGGGTGCCGGGCGGAGAGTGGGGTCCGCATAGTTGGGGCGCAGACTCTGGGCCCATTGCTCCAGGTGACCCAGCTGGCCTCAGGCAGGAGCTGGGTCTGGTCCCTGCAGGGAGCAGTGGCAGAGGCTCCCTGAGGGCTGCTGGGCCTGGCGCCTGGGTGCTGCCACGGCTGGGAGAAAGTTTGAGGGGACATGGCTGTGGGTTTGGGGAGATTTCATGACTGGAAGAACTTCAACCAGAGCAGAGGTCCTGAGACGCCTGTGCTTGTCTCTGGGGACACGCGATGAACCTTCCCACCCTCCCACCCTCCCCTTTCTCCTGCCTTCGCTGAGTGGTAGCGCACTCAGCAAGTTGTCCTTCGCTCTTCCTCCCTGTCCCTCTGGTGGGAGGGTCTGTCCCCAGGTGAGAGGCTGAAGTGAGTAACAGCCAGGCCGAGGAGTTTCTTTTTCCTTTTGCTGAGGGATGGAGCCTCGGCTGAGACCAGGAGACCAGCAGATGGGTGTGGGGCCAAAACCTGCAGCCTTCCTGCCTGGCCATGTTCGCTGGCGGGAGTGTCCCCGAGCGCCGAGAGGCAGGGTGGCAGCAGTGGCCGGGGCCACCTCCCACATGCCTGTCTGTCGGCTGGTTGCAGGCGTCAGGGGCTGAGCTGTATCGGGAGAAGGAATTCGTGTCCGATGCTCCCTTAGCCCCTGAGCTCGCGGTGTTGGGGCTGGTGTTCCTGGCCCCTCCTGGGTCTGGGTTGCTGCCCAGCAGCCTTCTTTGCCCAGCATCCATCACTGGCCCTTGGTTGCTCCCCAGGCGGCAGCAGCGCTGGAGACAGAGCATAGGGCTGAGCTGGCGCGGCTCCTGTCCTCCCTGGAGTCCAAGCACAGAGAGGTAGGGACCAGGCCTGGCCTGCGGGCAGAGCCTGGGCTGTGGCCCTGAGCGCACGCTCAGACCCTTCACTGCCACACGAGGGAGGCAGCCTCTCCCCCTGCAGCCTGAAGGAGGGGCACCGGGTCCCTGGGAAGTGGGTCCCCTGGCCACTCTAGTACTCTGAGTCACCCCCTATGGCCCTCCTAGGTGGTCTCCAGCCTCCAGAAGGAGGTAGAGGAAGCTCAGCAGGAGGAGGAGGCCCAGCAGCAGGAGAACCTGGGGTGGGCAGAGCAGAGAGCTCGGCAGCTGCTGGAGTATGAGCAGGAGGTGCGTGTGGCCCTGCGCCCAGCTCGGGTACTATCATGGGTGCTCTGACCACGGAGCATCTTGGCCCAGAGGGTCCTTCTCACTTTGGCACTTCCGTTTCACAGCCTGGTTCCCTCGAGGCAGTGCTTCTCCATGCCGTGCCCTATATGTGGGAGGCAGTGGGGAGTGTGGCCATCACGTGTCGTGCACCTGCGTGCGTGGGGAGCCTTAGGGGGGTGCCGTGTGAGGCTGAATGCTCAGTCCTGCGTGCTGCCCATTCAGTCCCCCATTGTATCCTGTCACCTGCCCTGCAGCTCAGTGGCCTCCTGAGAGAGAAGCGCTGGGAGGTGGAACGGGAACATGAGGGGAGGATGGACAAGATGAAGGAGGAGCACCGGCAAGCCATGGCGGAGGCCAGAGAGCAGTATGAAGCCGAGGTGACGGCCCTCCCCCACAGGCACATGGTGGCACAGCCGGGGCCCTGGCGGGCTGGCTGGAGGCAGGGGAAGGGGAGGCCGGGAGTGCTTGTGGGAGGCTCTCTTCCCTGGTTCTGCCCTGGCGAAGTCACGTTGTGCCTCAGCCATCAGATGAGGAGGGACCCCTCCGTCGGGCAGGCTGCCCTCGCCTTTGTGGTAATGGCACTGGCATTGAGCGTGGGCCGCCTGCCAGGCCCTGTTCTCAGTGCTTGGTCTAGATTAGCTCATTCAGCCCTCAACCCCCCGGGGTATGTACTGTCATTACCTCCATTTTAAAAGTGAGGAAACTGAGAGTTGGGGAGCGCGAGCACTTTCCCCGACCCGTGGTTGACAGGCAGGAGCTAGGGTTCAAGCCTAGATTGTCCGATCCCAAAGCCTCAGCCTTGGCCACCCTGACCCCGCCACCAGGGTTCACAGGAACTCAGGACACCAGGAAATAGCCTGGCAGGAGCCAAACAGTTGGCAAACAGCACCTGCCCATCTCCAGCCTTGGCCTGAGCAGGGAAGGTCAGTTACCTGAGTGGCCACTCGGCTTGGCTTGCTACCGTCGGCTGAGCAGTGGCCATGGCTGACTTTGGCCCACAGCTGGGCCTCTGCCTGGAATTCTAGGCTGTGGCTCCAGGGACCCCAGATCCCAGACTCTTTGTGCCGTCTTCCTGGGCAGAACCAGCAGGCCATGACGGATTTAACTCCCTTCCCAAACCAGCCCTGACCTGCGAGGAAGAGGGAACTTACTAACGGCCTCTTCCCCTAGGGAGGCAACAGCCGTAGGAGGCTCCCCAGGGCATTTCCTCACCACACTGCCCAGCCTCTGCTCTCTGGGGGGACCCTGCTGTCCTAAGGGCTGGCCTTGGGGCACTGGCAGGGTCCCTCACCTTACTGACCTGAGGCAGCAGGGGTGGGGGGATTGCGGTTTCATACTGGCGGCCCCCCTTTGTGCAGGAGAGGACACAGCGGGCCGCGTTGCTGGGGCACCTGACTGGGGAGCTGGAGCGCCTGCGCAGGACCCACGGGCGGGAGCTGGAGGCTGCGAGGCAGGAGCAGGCCAGGCAGCTGGAGGGCCTGGGGCTCCGGCACCGGGAGCAGGTGGGCTCCGCGCGGTCATCAGGGCCACTGCCGTGTGGGCTGGAACAGTTGGGGCAGCAGGCTAGCAGCTGCAGTAGGGGGTCTCACTGTCCGACCCCAGTCTGGGACATTGGTGTTCCTTGGTTTTCTGGGCCAAGGGGGTCAGCCCCTCTAGGACCTTGGGGTTGGCACCTCTGCTGCTCCTGGCCCACCCTGGGCATAAACAAGGGGTCGTGCTTTCCTGGGAGGCTACAGGGGCTCATGGGAGGGAGTGGGAGCCTATCTGGGGGTGTGCCATGGCTTGGGGGTCAGGACCCCTCCTGCCCCTCACCTAATGCCTCACACCATTTCTACACATACATTTTTTTCTCTACCTTTGCTCTGTGCAGGAAAGGAAACTTCAAGATTTAGAGGTGGAGCTTGAAACCAGAGCCAAAGAGGTCAAGGCCTGGTTGGCTCAGCTGGATGTTCAGGTGAGGGAGTGGGGGTGGAGAGTCCCCAGGTGCCCTTGACCTTGGAGACCTGGTTCCCCCAAGAGATGATTGGCTTTTCTGCCCCTGCGCCCTGGGGCCTGGAGGTGGCCCGGGCTCATCCCCTCCCTCAGGAGGGGGCTGCCCCAAGGAGAGGCAGCTGTCGGCCAGAAGAGGCAGGTGGCTCTGGAAAGCGAGCCTGGTCTCACCTGGCCTCCCTGTCTCCCCTTCCCTTTCTTCCTCACCCCCCACCTTTTGTTCACTGGGTTTCTGCAGGGCCTGGGGCTATTCCACCAGCAGCACCATGTGGGGAAATCCAGCACAGGATGCCAGGGAGTGGGGGGCGGCGTGAGGGGGAAGGACCTCGGTGTGTGGACCCCACCGGGCCCTGTCCTAGGGCTTCCTGGCTCCCTGCCTTCACCCACTCTTTCTCCAGGTGCTTCTGTTTTTTCCTCTGCCCAGGAAGTCACAGCCACCCATCAGCACCTGGAAGAGGCAAAGCAGGAGCACACGCACCTGCTCGAGTCAAACCGGCAGCTCCGAAGAAGTCTGGGCGAGCTGCGGGCCCACAAGCTGGAGCTGGAAGCCCAGGTGGACCAGCTGCAGGCCCAGGCCAAGGGGCTGCAGAAACGCATCAGGTGGCGTGCCCTCTGACCTCCGCTGCTCGGCCTGTCCCAGGCAGGGCTGGAGCCAGGCTCTGCTGCCTGTTGTAGGGATGGGTTGTGAGGAGGTGGGAGCAGCTGGGGTCCTGTTTTCCTTGTTCAAGCACCAGCCCTGCCTCAGGGGCTTGGCCGGGAGTGAAGGGATGGAGATGGTCTTACTTTCTATCTTGGGCGGGGCTCCAAGCCCATCAGGGGTCCCCAGAGTGTGCTCACAGGAGCCTGCTCACCTCCTGCACCCCACCACCAGTGACCTGGAGGCTGAAGCTCAGAGGAAGCAGGAGGCGCTGAAAGGGCTGGCGGTCAAGGCAAGCAGTGCTTCCCCCTGTTGTGAGCCAGACTTCCACGTCGAGGACCTGAGGACACTCCCTGGCACCGTGAGCTTCTCTGGCCTTGGCAGGGACAGGATGGCTGGGTGGGGGTGTCGGGGTGGACTCCAGGAGGGGCGGGGCTTTGCTCTGTATTGGGCCTCCAGCTCCTGTTCTTACTGTTCCCAGCCCCCCACTTCCATAATCAGGTTCTCTGGGGTGAACAGTGCCCCACCTCCAGCAGGGTCAGGGTGTTGGCTCTGGGAGGGTTTCAGGCCTGGAGATTGCGTGCACCTGCTGGCCTGGGTTAGTGGGTTTTCCTGTGTTTTCAGAAGCGGACCAAAGAGGCACCCCCTTCTGTCTCCCAGAGCCCCGAGGTTGCCGACTCATCCTTAGACAGGTGTGTTGATGGCCTGTCCTATTTGGGGTTGGGCCGGGTGAAGCGAGGTCATGGCAGTCACCCGTGGGCATGACTCAGCGAAGTTGGTGCCCGCTGGGACTGTGGGCATGGCAGGCTGGCATCTGCTGATGCCTGGGTGAGGGTCAGGCTGACGGGACAGTGCCACATGCCCTGTGTGGTCTCCAGTGGCTGGGTTCCCATCCTCAGCAGCCTCACCCCGCCCCACCCAGCCCACACTCTGCTCAGGGTGGGGTCTGCCAGGAGCGTGGAGTGACCCAGAGCAGGGCTCTGGAGTCTTTGTAGGCCCTCTCACTCCTCACCCCCCCGCCTGTTCCCATCAGCTTCCGGCACTACCTCACTGCCGAGGGGGAGGCTCTCCGCAGTGCCAAGGCCTTCCTGGTGCGGCAGACGCGCTCCATGCGCAGGCGGCAGGCAGCCCTGAAAGCCGCCCAGCAGCACTGGGGCCGTGAGCTGGCTGCTGTTCCGGATGCACCTGAGGACCTGCTGGGCACCAAGGCCTTGGGCGACGATGTGCACAAGGGCTTGGAGGAGGTCAGAGCCTGGAGGACAGCCTGGGCCCTGGGGAGGGTGGCTGGGGAGCCGGGCTGTGCCCTTACTGCTCATTCTGGGGACCCCACGACAGCAGATGAACAGCCGGAGCCTCTGGGCACACTTCATGAAGGGCGGTGGGCGGGGCATGGAGATTCTGTGGCTCCACCTTAGGCTCGCGAGCTGGGCACCTTGCGCAGGATGCTCTAATGGAAACTACATGGCCTTCTAGAAACCGTAGATGATGTGCAAGGGGCAGCGTTACTCTGTTTTCTAGGTGAAGAGTGTAGTAAGCGTCTCTGAATTTCACATCCAGCACCTCCCTGGTAACATACTGTAGCTCAGGTGACTCTGAGGGCCCATGAAACGGAGCAGTCCTCTTGGATGAGAATCTAGACTGAGAATTAAGTTTTTCCCAGCAAACATGGCGAGCTGGGCCCCAGATCTGTGCGTCACTCAGGTCTCCCCCGCCTGTGGCTGTAGGAGGCCAGGCACCTGGGGGAGATGCAGTCTGCCATGCGGAGAGGCCGCGACCTGCTGCAGAGGAAGGAGGAGAAGCTGAGTGAGCTGGAGGCCTCTCTGTGGGATGAGGTGAGCCCCTGGCCCCGGTACGGTTGGGTGTTTGGTCCTGTTGAGGCTCCGGGCGGGGAACGGCATGGCTTCGGCTTTGTGTTGGGTTATTTGTGCTGCGTGGTTCTGAGAGACCCAGAGCTCCTTGCTGAAGCTTCTTGGGAAGAGGATCTAGCCCTGGCCTTTCCCGGGCCATGGAACCTGAGGACAGGTGTTCCGGGGGTAGATGCTCCCTGCAGGGCGAGTTGACTGGGGAGACAAAGGGTGGGCATCAGCCTGGTCCTGGTGGCCTGCCTGCCCGCATCTCAGGTGGGTTTGCTGAGTTCCGTTAGCCTTCCCGCCGCCCCATCCCCGGCGAGGCAGCCACAGAATGTGCCCCTCCCAGAACTCTGGCCCCAAAGAGCCCGCATGTGAAGGGGTGAAGGGCTCGTCTCCAGCACAAAGCCAGTGGGCCAAGGCTCAGGGCGAGGGCCAGCAGGAACTGCTGCTTCTACCCGCAGGCTCTAGATGAGGACACTCTGAGAGGGCCCCCCACCAAGAAAGTGGTGACCTTTGACCTCAGCGACACAGAAGACACTAACAGTGGAAGCTCAGCGTCCTGTCCCCTGCCTCACGGTGAGCAGTGGCTGCAGGGAGGAGAGGGAGGGTGGCTGGTGAAGGACCGGTTTCCGTGGAGAGGGAAACCGGCCGCCCCTCCTCAGCTCTGTGTGGGCCTCTGGGAGCCTGTGTCTGAGCAGGTCCTTAGTGGGTGCTGGGCAAGGAGGAGCCACTCTGGCTTTGCCCACCCACAGGCCACACACCCTGGAGAACCTTCTGAGTGCGCAGTCCCTGACCAACCTCTGCGCTCTGGCTGGCTGCTTTGTTGGGAATAGAGGCCCTGCCCTCCACTGAGCCACAGTGCCCGCAGGGCCTGGGTCCTTCACCACTTGCCTCTTCACTTTCAGGCAGCCTGGCCAGCCCCGCCTTCCCCGACAAGATCCGGTGCTTGGACAGCTCCCTGCAGCACATCAGCAGCCAGCTGCACCAGGTCCTCAGCCTGCTGGGGGTCCTCAGCACCCAGCCGCCGCTCCTCACTTCCACCCCGGCCCCGCCCCCAACCCCCTCCTTCCGGAGGACCCCCACCCAGTGGGCCTGGGACCCGGGGCTGGGCCCCAGGCTCTCCTCCACCACGCAGGCCGTGGACGACTTCCTGGTGGAGAAGTGGCGCAAGTACTTCCCAGGTGAGCTTCCTTCGACTGCCTGTGATCTGGGCCCAGCCTTCCCCCCCCCCCCCTCCTCCTCCTCCTCCTCCTCCTCCTCCTCCTCCTCCTCCTCTTCCTCTCTTCTTCCCCTCCCCCACTACTCTCAGCTTAGGTTGACTGGCCCCTTGGGAAGCAGGCCTGGCTGGGCCAGCAGCCGCGGCTCTGTGGGCCAGGGCGGTTTGCCTGGGCTTGGGCCACTGGAGCCTTATGGCTTCAGAGCTCACAGAACTGGAAAGCTGTTGTCCTTGTCATTGTGAGGTGCCGCCGGGAGCGCTGTGCTGTAGGCCCGTGTTTCATGTAAAGTTTTTCATTTAGGCCTATAACCCTCCGAGGTCGTCATTCTTTTTTTTTTTAATGTTTTCACTGATGTTTAGAGAGAGAGGAAGGGAGAGGGATAGAGAGTTAGAACATCAGTGAGAGAGAAACATTGGTGGGCTGCCTCTTGCATGCCCTGCACTGGGAGTCAAGCCTGCAACCCGGGCATGTGCCCTGACTGGGAATCAAGCCAACTAGAAATGGAAACAGAAAAGTAGGTTCCGTTTTAGAGATGAAATGGGCAGGGTGACTCCTGTCTCCCACCTTCACTTCCAGCTGCTGCAGGTCTCCCTGTGTGTGTCTCTTTGGGAGGGGGCACTGCCTTTTCTGTTGTGAGGAGGCAGAGGTGCTGGGGAGCAGGGGCGGCTGCTTGGTGGGCGCTGAGGCTCAGGCCCAGCTGGCCCCTATCCTTCTGAGCCATTACTTCCTGTTTCCCAGCTGGGAGCCCCGGCCTCTGCAGCAGCCCTGCCCCCTTGGAGAACAGGCTGGGCTACGTGTCTGCCAGGTAAGACTCCCTGCAGCTCTGGCGCCACCTCTGAGGCGGGCAGAGCTTAAGGTCTGGCAGCCCTGGATCCCAGCCGCCCCTCCACACCGCCAGAGAGTCCCTGGAGCCCAGCTCCATGAGGAAGTGCCCTCTGGCGTCTTGAGAGGAAGCAGCCCTGGCAGCCCCTGGCACGGCCCTCCCGTGGCCCTCTAGCTCCAGCCTGGAGCTGGCCTCTGTCTTTGCCCACAGCTCCCTGCCTTCCCAGTCCTGCAAGCAGCATCTGGAGGAGAGGGGCGCCCTGTGGGGGAGACAGATGGTCCAGCATTTGAGCCTGCTATTTCTCACTTACATCCTTCTCCTTGCCACATGTGCCCCCACATAGGCCCCAACCATTAGTAACCCCCACCCCTCTGACCAGTGGGAGCTGATGCTGATGAGATGGGACCAGAATCTGTGGGTGTGGAGCCCACAGTGTGGATGTCAGGAGTACCTACCCAGGGGGAGGCAGTCCAGAGGGCCTCCTGCCAGTGGTGGAAGCTTTGAATAGCTAAAGCCACCCCACATCCTGTAGCTGATGTTGGAGGAAGGGGGCGATGTGCTGCCTCTGGTTGCTGAGTCACAGGCCCATCCCCTGGCCCTCCTGCCCTTGCCTCCTCCTCCCAGGGAGCAGCTCCGCCTCTTGCAGCATCCCCACTCATACGCACCTGAGGTGGGCAGCGCCGGTCTGCAGAGCATGATCGAGGCTAACCGGCGGTGGCTGGAACACTACAGGAATGACCCCAAGTTATATCCTTTCAGCCATCTCTCAAACCCTGGCCCCTTCCTGCTGTAGGTGGGGTGGCTGAGCTGGGCTGTGGTTGTGTTTGTACCCTGGGGGTCCGAGGATGATCCTGTTTGGCTTCCTCCCCTTCCTCCCTTCCTCCCCTGGCCCTTCCTCCCCTTCTTCTCTTTCTTCCCCTTCTTCCCCTTCCTCCCCTTCCTCCCTCCTCTCCTCCTTTCCTCCCTTCCTCCCCTGGCCCTTCCTGGTGCTCAGGTGCCTGCAGTTCTCCTTCACCTGGTGGCTAGGCCTCTGTGCTTGGTGCCCACACCAGCAGCCTCGGGCCTCCTGCAGCTGAGCCTGGATGAGAACAACAGGCTGCAGGTGCACCGCTGCTGAGGCCCGAGTGGTTGTGTGGCCCTGCATCTTGTGCACCCAGGCCAGGGCCGAGGAGGGGCCTGCACCCGCTGCCTCAGACGAAGCTCTCCGGCGGGGGAAGCAGGCTGGGTGGAGAGGATGGCAGAACTGAGAGCAGTAAGCCACCTGCAGCGACCACGGAGCATCTGTGAGCTCCTGTGAGGATATGGCCGCACTGACGTGGGGCTCCCGGGACATGGGCCCCTTCGGGGGCATCACAGGCATTGATGTCAGAGGCCCAGGGATCCCTGTGGCTCGAGGCGAGCCTGCACCTGCCTGCAGGGCATTGCACAGTGACATGGCGCGGTCCTCACTCCATGAGCAAGGCCCCAGCATCCTGTGCCCTGTGCCCTGTGCCCTGTGCCTGGGATGCTGTCTCTCCAATACCTCAGCGTGTGATCTCAGGCCCGTTTCTTTCTCTCTTCTCTCCTTCTTCCCTTCTTTTTTAAAACATCCCCTTTCTTGAGTTCTCTGTTTCTCCTTTTGACTATCTCAGGATTGGGCCCAGCCCTGCCGAGGGTGCTGGGGGCACCCCTTTCCTCGGCCACACTGTGCTGTCCCCAGGGCACCCTTCCCTTTGCTGGGCTCCACCTGGAGTCCTCCCCGTGGCTTCTCAGGTCTCAAGCACGCAACTCAGAAGATAGCCGCCCTGGAAAGCTGGCAGGGCTCTGGGCCTCTCGCCTGGGGGTGTACCCATGTGTTCTTGTATCTGTCTCTGTTTTCTACTGTACCCACCCTGCTCATTCGGGAGACTCGGTCTAAGGAGGTGGGGCGGGGCCGGAGTGGGGCCTTAGAGGGAGGGGTCTTGTGCCCCAGGAGCTACTGCTGATTTGCACAGTCCCCTGCACCCCTCTCACCAGTGGCCCCTGGGGGTCCCCACACATGTCCTCTGACATGTGTCTTGGTGTTTAAAGAAAAGAAAATGCCCATTCTTCTTGTCGGGAAAGCTGTGGGGTTGCCCTGGCCTCTCTAGTGCATAGAGACCAACCCTCCACCCTCCCACCATGAACCTGTTAGTCATGGAATAGGAAATGGAAGACCTGATGCTTTTTATTCACTCTGCTTACTCGGCTCAGTCTGCCACACAGAAAAAGGTCCATGTTCTGTGGCTGATCCTGTGGGACTAGCGTAGGTGTTGCACCATCTCTGTAACAAGCCTGTGTTTGTATATCAATTAAATCTCTGCTGGCCCATTTTCTACAAGGCTGCTGTGTAAGTGTGTCTCCTCTGGGGCCTCTGCCTCCTCCCTCGTGAGAACAGAGGAAGGAGCCCTAGCTGGTGTTGCTCAGTGGATAGAGCGTCAGTTTGTGGACCAAAGGGTCCTGGGTTTGATTCCGGTCAAGGGTATGTACCTTGGTTGCAGGCTCCTCCCTGGACCCTTGTGCGGGAGGCAACCAATGGATGTGTTTCTCTCACATCGATGTTTCTGTCTTTCCCTCTCTCTTCCACTCTCTCTAAAAAAATATCCTCGGATGAGGATTAACAACAACAACAAAACAACAGAGGGAGACGTTAATGTTCACAGCACATCTAGGAAGCTGATGTGGTCACAACATCAGCTGGTGATGCAGGGATTGTCATCTTCGTTCCTATGGGTAAGGAAATCAAGGCTCAGGCCCCTTTAAGTGTCGGGGTCCTGGAGAAAGTAGCTGAGCTCCCTACCAGGCAGATCCCTCCCCACCCTGTGCCCTGGAGCTCCCTGGCCCCTGCTGCCAGCCTTGGGAGGTGTTGACCCTCCACTGCTCCCTTCATCCTCCTCCTATCCCACTGCCTACCTGGGAGTCCTAAGCAAGCAGTTCAGGGGTATTCCCCCTCCAGGGGTGTGAACACCCTACACACAGTGCATCGTTCTTGGATCTGCAGCAGCAGAAATGCATGGGAGCCAGCTTGAGGTGGCCATGTGTCACGGGTTTGCATGAGAAAACCAGTTTCAAGGCATACATGCACACTGACCCCAGCTCCTGTGGTCCCGGGGCCCCACTTACTCTGATGGAGGGAGGGAAGGAAGCAGGGAACCTTTGTGGGGCACATGGATGCCAGTGCTGTTCATGTTACCTTGTGTGGTCCTTTTACCTGACGAGGTTGGTATTATTTTGTAGATGAGGAAATGTAGCCTCAGAGAGGTTAAATGGTGATAGCTCAGGGTCACCCAGGTCCATGTGTCTCTGAGAGTCAGGTTCCAGCTACCACACTCCTGCCCCTACCTCAGCGGCTCCCGTCTTTCCCTTGCCTCCTGCGGGGTGAAGACGGGGTCCCAGGAAGGGGGTGGCTTCCAGCTAATTAAGCACCCCCCTGGGCCAAAGTTTACAAAGGGACTTTTTCAAGACTCCTAAACCATCCCCTCCTCCCTCAGGGCTTTTCCACGCTGCCTGGGGAGTCTGGAAGCAGAGTTGGAGCTGCCCAGCCTTGAGCCTTGCGCTGACCGGCTCAGTGCTCACTGGTCTGGACCAGAGGCCCCATGAGGACCGAGCTGTCCGAGTTAGCATGTGGCAGGCGTGCGGCCAGAGCTGGGAGCCGGTTCCGAAACTTCCAGCCTGAGTCTCAGAAATATTTTTAAAGGACGTTTGTTTTGAATAGGCTACATGTTCACAGGCTCTATGCTCAGATGGTGCAGAAGCTGCTCCGTCCATGGGCCATCTTGTTCCTCCTTGAGGGTCACAAATGGATCAGTCCCTCCTGGAGATTTTATGCAAAGACCAGGAAAGAGCAGGCTGCTCCTCCTCCCACTGCAGGTGGGGCTGAGGTCATCCTAACCCAGGAGCAGAGGGCTTCCCAGAGCCCTTTGAGACACTCCTGACTGCTTTCTTATGGGAGCAACACTCCCATAAGATAATGGCCCCACTCTACCCCCTCAACTGCACGGAAACTTCCACACAGGACGGCAGTGTGGTGAGGAGGGAAAGAGCTCTGGCTTTAGGACACCTCCTGGCTCTGTGACCTGAGCGAGTGCCTTTCCTGGTCCAAAGCTCAAAGCCTGAATCCATGTCTAGGGATGAAGCAGGGGGCTCCTCAGCTTCAGGGAGAATTCTGCTATGTGGGGAGCTACCCTCATTCAGAGCCTGAGATAGGGCCGGGCTGGGAAGGGGTACTGGGAGAGGGGGGTACTGGGTGGGGAGGGTGCTGTCGGAGGAGGGGTGCTGGAGGGAAGGGGTGCTGGGCTGGGGAGGGGTGCCAGGGTAGGGAGTGGTGCCCTGGCAGGAAGGGGTGCCGGGGAGGGGGAGGAGTACTGGGGGAGAGGGGTACTGGGTGGGAGGGATGCTGGGCAGTGGAGGGGTGTTGGGGTGGGAGGGGTGCTGGATGGGGCTGCCAGTCCCACCACCAGCTTTTTTAATGGCGATGGGAAGTGTGGGGCTGTCACAATGTCCTGATGAGTTGGAAGCCCGGTGCCTCATTTCCTTGCATCTCCAGTCCACATGCCTACCCAGCAGGTGTTCCACAGAGGCCCCGTGTGAGCGAGGCATCATGAAGAGGGTGCCTGCTCTTGGGGGTGGGGGCCGTGGAACAGCTTGGTGAGTCCCACTTGCAGGGCTAGAAGTGGGGGGCATGAAACAAGCAAGGGCTCCCACCTCATTCTCTGTTACCTTGTGCGGTCCTTTTACAGATGCTCACGTCTGTACAGCAGGGTTAGCAGTGGCCTTATAAAGTGGTTGTGAGGGTTAAAGAAGTTACTCCATGTGTGTCCTCAGGACCGCTCAGCACCGCGTGAGGGAGTGATGTCACCCAGAGGGCAACATGGTTGTTCCTGACTCTGCTCCCCTCATGAGAGAAGGAGCTGACAGCTGTTCACTGGCAGGTGCCGCCGAGACCAGCACCAGAGACCGAGAGGCCACGGGCTGACAGCATCGCACACCAAGGGGTCTCCCCTGAGCCTGTGGTTCCTCCAAAGGCAAAAGGGGACCCGGGGGTCATTTCCTGGGAGCCCCTGCTCTGGTTTTGCCCAATGGGTTGCAGGCATGTGGGGCTTAGTCACCGGGAAGTTGATTGTGATGGAGAAGGGGATGGGCTCCCAACACTTGGCACTCGGATCTCGGCAGACCAGGTTCCAACCTGTAGTACCCAAGTAGTCATTCCATCAACGGCTTTGCTCATGTGCAGAGCCGAGGTGCTGATGCAGTCAGACCAGAGGGCTTGGCAGGCACAGGTCTCAAACAAGGGGTTTTGCTGGCCTTGGAGCCTGGTCTGCCCACGCCCAGGCAGAGTCGAGTCATAGCCCCAGTAGCTGCAGGCCGTGGCTCCTGGCCCTTCTGACAGGAAGGGCTGATGAGAAGCTGAACCCAGCAAGGCTTGCTGGGGGAGACGGGTGGGCAGGGCTACTGCCTCCAGAGCAAAGCCAGCGGCCCTGTTTGGCCGGGAAATGTGGGGATGATTTGGTTAAGTCAAGACCACAAAGAGCCTCAGAGGCCTTGGAGCTGCTGCTCCCAGGCAGGGACACCGATTTATAGCCCCATTTAGAGCCGAATAAAGCACTCAGCCCATCTGACCAGGGAGCCTTACCAGAGCCCACGGGTGCATAGTCCTCCGACAGCCCTGCCTACAGTGGCACTGGAACAGAGAGACAGTGTCTATCTTTCCCTGTCTTCAGGTATCATGTTTATGGTGTGTGTGTGCATGACAGAGAGGGAGGGAGGGAGAGGCCTCACCTGACAAGGATATTCAGTGCACACACTTGCCTAATTGGCTCCCCAAACAATGAGCCATGCAGGCCCTGGGTGCTATCCTGCTGTCCTGCCAGGCAGGGAAGATACTTAACAGCCCCACCCAGGTCTGACCATCCAGGAAGCCTGACTGAGAATTCTGCCAGCCACGGACCTCATCCTAGAGCCTCCCTGGGGCAGCAAGCCAAGCCAGCAGCCCTGTTCAGCTAACCTCAGCTGGTGGCACACCCCTCATCTGACCTCAGGGCTCAAACAGTTGCCTTGCCCCCAAATAGACTCTAACAGTGGACCCCGTCTTCCCAAGGACATTACCAGCAGACACATCCTGAAACCCACACTAAGCTGACCAGTGAAACGCTCCCAATGCAAACCTGCAAAGTCTGGAAGAAGTGACCACTTACTCAAATGTACAGATACCAACTAAGGAATCAGGATTTCTCTCTCTCTCTCTCAATCTCTCTCTCTCTCTCTCTCCATAAACATGACACCCCCCCCAAAGAAAACTAATAAATCTCTAGTAATTGACTCTAAAGAAACAGAGTTCTACAAGTTTTTAAAAGAAGTTTATTGAACTAAAAGAATACACAGACTAAAATTAGGAAAACATTGCATGAACAAAACAAAGAAATAGAAACCATTGAAACACACACACACACACACACACACCCCAAAACCTGAAAAATACAATAATCACATTGAAGAATTCAAGAGAGGGCTTCAAGAACAGGTTCAATTATGCAGAAGAAAGAATCAGTGACCTGGGAGATAGGACATTTGAAATTATCCAGTCAGAGGAGCAAAAAGAAAATAAAGTGCAGAAAGCCTATGGAACTAATGGGACATAATTAAAAAAATATTTTTAGAACATTTTTAGAAATTTGTATTGATTGATTTTTAGAGAGAGAAAAGGGGGAAAGGGAGGAGAAACATCGAGTTGTTCCATTTGTTTATATACATTCACTGGTTGCTTCTTGTATGTGCTCTGACTGGGAATGGGACCTGCAACCTTAGCAAATTGGAACAATTCTATAAACAACTGAGCTACCTGGCCAGGGCGCCCAAAAATATCCGTGATGGGAATTCCAGAAGGAGAAATGACACGGAACACAACACTTAAGTATACTTAAAGCATTAATAGCTGAAAAATTCCCAAAATTGGGAAGAGAAACATACATCCAGATTCAAGAGGCCCCCAAATTCCCAAATAGATTGAACCTGAATAGGGCCACACCAACACACATTATAATTAAATTGTTATAAGTCAAAGAAAGAATTTTAACATTTAATGTTTTTATTGATTTTCAGAGAGAGGAAGGGAGAGAAAGGTAGAAACATCAGTGATGAGAAAGACTCATTGACCAACTGCCTGCTGCACACCCCCTATTGGGGATCGAGCCCACAACCTGGGCCTGTGCCCTGACCGGGAATTGAACCATGACCTCCTGGTTCATGGCTTGATGCTCAACCACGGAGCCACACTAGCCAGATAAGACAGAAAGAACTTAAAAAGCAGCAAGAGAAAAATATGAGTTACAAACAAAGGAACCCCCGTAGACTTCCTAACACTTTTCAGGCCAGAAGAGAATGGGAGAGCTTATTTAAAAGACTGAAAGAATAAAACCATCAATCAAGAATACTGTAACTAGTGAAGCTGTCCTTCAGAAATGAAGGTGGGATAAAGATTTTCTTGAACAAATAAAAGCAGAGGGAATTATAAGAAATGCTAAGGGAGTTCTTTGAGTGAAAATAGAAGGATGCTGATTAATCCTATCTAATAAGCCTATATAATAAAAGAGTAATATGCAAACCGACCATACCTCCACTACACCACAAGCCACGCCCACCATCCAATCAGGAGTGAGTATGCAAATTAACCCAACCAAGATAGCTGTGGCCACGGAGAGAGCAGAAGGCTTGGGTTTCCCTGGCAATGGAGGAAGCTAAGCTTTCTGCCAGCGCTGGCCTGCCTTGGCCTCTGCTTAAGGCTACGAAGTTTCAATTATAGAAGATAAATAAATCCCAGATACCAGGGCCTCCACTTGGGTTGCCGGGGGGCGTAGCCAGCCTGCAAACCACCACAGGCCCCTCGCCCAGGCCGCTCCACACCCCAAGGGAACCCCCACCCTGATCTGGGACACGCTTCAGGGCAAACCAGCTGGCCCCCACCCGTGCACCATTCCTCTATCCTATCTAATCCTATCTAGTAAAAGAATAATATGCAATTGACCATCACTCCAACACACAAGATGGCTGCCTCCATGTGGTCAAAGATGGCTGCCCCCATGTGGACACAAGATGGCCACCACAAGATGGCCAGCAGGGGAGGGCAGTTGGGAGGAACCAGGCCTGCAAGGGAGGGCAGTTGTGGGCAATCAGGCCAGCAGGGGAGGGCAGTTGGGAGGGACCAGGCCTGCAAGGGAGGGCAGTTAGGGGTGACCGGGCCAGCAGAGGAGGGAAGTTGGGGGTGACTGGGCCTGCAGGGGAGGGCAGTTAGGGGCAAACAGGCTGGCAGGGGAGTGGTTAGGGGGTGATCAGGCTGGCAGGCAGAACCAGTTAGGGGCAATCAGGAAGGCAGGCAAGTGAGCAGTTGGGAGCCAGCAGTCCTGGATTGTGAGAGGGATGTCCGACTGCCCGTTCAGGCCTGATCCTACCTGAATTGGGCCCAAACGGGCAGTTAGACATCCCTCGAGGGGTCCCAGATTGGAGAGGGTGCAGGCTGGACTGAGGGACACACCCCTCTAGTATAAAACATAAGAAAGCAGTGCAATACTCACTGGTAATGGTAAATATATAGTCAGATTCTGTAATATGGTGATGGTGCATAATTTACTTACAAGTCTAGTTTAAAATACAAACATAATAAAAATAGCCATACTATAATAATATGTTGTTAGTTATAAAATATGTAAATCGAATATCAATAACCTAAAATGTGAGGGGGAGAAATAAAAATGTAAAGCTTAGGGTTTCTATCAAAGTTAAATTATTCCTTTCAAATAGGGTGTTATAATTTTAAGATATTTTTGTAAGCCTTATGGTAAACACAAGGGAAAGACTTGTGGTAATTACACAAAAGAACTGATAAAGAAGTCAAGCAAACTGATGCCACAGACATCAAAGCAAAAAGTGATAGCAGGTTCAGAAACAAGGAGCAATGGGTTTATAAAATAACCAGAAAACAATGAACAAATGGCAATAGTAAGTCCTCACTTATCAATAATTAGTTTATATGTAAAAAGGTTAAATTCTCTAATCCAAAGACAGAGAATGGCTAAATGGCTAAAACACAAAACCACACAAAAAATACACACAAGATCCAACAATATGATGCCTACAAGAGACTCACGTTAGCCTTAAAGACACACATAGACTGAGAGTGAAGGGATGAAAAACCTATTTCAAGCAAATTGTAACAACAAAAAGACAGGGAGTGCATCGAAAAAAACAAAATACTTAGGAATACACTTAACTAAGGAGGTGAAAGATCTCTACTCTGAAAACTATAAGACATTAATGAGACAAATGAAAGGAGACCCAGGAAATGGAAAGGTGTTCTGTGTTTGTGGATTGAGAGAATTAATATTGTTAAAACATCAATACTACCCAAAGGTATCTAAGATTCAATGCAATTCCTATCAGGATTCCATATAAAATTTATATGTAACTACAAAACCCCCAAATAGCCAAAGAAATCCTGAGAAAAAGGAACAATCAGGAAGCTATCACACATCCTGATTTCAAGTGACTCTATAAAGCTAAGGTAATCAAAACAGCAGGGCAGTGGCATAAAAACAGACAATGCGATCAAAGGAATAGAACCAAGAGCCCAGAAAGAAACCCAAGCATATATAGCCAACTAATACTTGACAAGGGAGCCAAGAATACTCAATGGGAAAAAGACAGTCTCTTCAATAAATGTGCAAGTAAAACTGGATATTCACATGTAAAGGGATAAAACCAGGCCCCTATCTTACACCACTCACAAAAATTAACTCAAAAGGATTAAAGGCTTAAATGTAAGATGTGTACCATGAAATCCTAGAAGAAAACACAGAAAAAAACCAACTTCTTGACATGGGTTTTGGTAATGAGTTTTTTGGTATGATACCTAAAGCATAAGCAGCAGCAGCAGCAAAACAACAAAAAGAAAGAAAAAAAAGGAAGAAAGAAAAAAAACAAGTGGGGCTATATCGACCTAAGATGCTTCTGCACAGCAAAAGAAATGATCAACAAAGTGATTAACAAGGGGAAAGAATATTTGCAATTATGTATCTGATAAGGGGTTAATACCCAAAATTTATAAAGAACTACTATCATTAATGAAAAAGAAATAATCTAATTCAAATGGCTATAAATAGACATTTCTCCAAAGAAGACATACAAATGGTCAGCAGGTATATGAAAAGGTGCTCAGTGTCACCAGTCATTTGGGAATGCAAATCAAAACCACAATGAGATTGTCATGTTGCCACTGCTACAATATGGAGGTTCCTCAAAAAATTAAAAATAGAACTTTCATGTGGTCCAGCAATTTCACTTCTGGAACTGTATCCAAAGGAAATGAAACACGAACTCGAGAAGATACATGCCACCCATGTTCATAGCAGAATTATTTACAATAACCAAGACATGGAAACAGCCACCAATGGATGCATGGATAAAGAAGTCTCTCTCTCTCTCTCTCACACACACATACATACACACACACACACACACACACACACACACACACAGGAATATTATTGAGTCTTAAAAACAAAATCCTATCATTTATGACAACATGGATGGACCTTGAGGGCATTATGCTCAGTGAAATATCAGAGAAAGACAAACACTCTATGATCTCACTTATATGTGGAATCTTAAAAAAATAAAAACTCATAGAGAAAGAGATCAGATTTGTGGTTAGTAGAGGTGGGCAGGTGGATGGGTGGGAGCAGGAATTGGATGAAGGTGGTCCAAAGGTGACCACTTGCAGTTATAAGATGAGTAAGTAGTGGGGATGTGATGACAACATGAGACCGTATCTAACACTGCTGATGATGGATGCATAAAAGTTGTTAAGCGAGTAGATCCTAAGAATTCTCATTACAAGGAAGAAAATCCTTTTTTTGCATTTTTTATATGAGATGATGGATGCTAAACTGAGCTTATTGCTATATTCATCTCAATATGTGTAAGTCAAACCATTATGCTCTATACTTTGATTTTATACAGTGACATATGTCAATTAAATCTCAAAAAACCACATAGTAAGAAGGACACAGTAAATGTTAGCTATTATCACCCTTGCAGGGAAGTCAGGAACCACGAGTGAGATTCGGGGACCTGCGTGACGTCTCATAATTAACAGCAAAGTCTTGGCAAAAACCCTGATCTGGACGGCTTCACAGGAGAGTTTACCAAACATTCAAAGAAGAGCTAACACCTATCCTCCTCAAGCTATTCCAAAAACCCAAGAGGAAGGCACACTTTCAACCTCTTTCTATGAGGGCAGCATTACCCTAATTCCAAAACCAGATAAAGACACTACGAAGAAAGAGAACTACAGGCCAATATCCCTGATGAACATAGATGCTAAAATCCTCAACAAAATATTAGCAAAATCGGATCCAGCAATATATTAAAAAGATCATACACCATGACCACGTAGGATTTATTCCAGGGATGCAAGGCTGGCACAACATTCCAAAATCAGTAAACATGATACATCACATAAACAAACTGAAAGACAAAAATCCCATGATCATATCAATAGATGCAAAAAAAGCATTTGACAAAATCCCACACCCATGTTTGATAAAAGCTCTCAGCAAAGTGGGTATAGAGGGGGCATATCTCAACATGATAAAGGCCATAGATGACAAACCTATAGCTAACATCATACTCAATGGGCAAAAACAGCAAAGTCTTGGACATGAAGGACAAACCAATGGCAAGGAAGAAGTCTGCAGGGTGGAGTAGGGGTGGGGTGGTACTCCCTCTCCGGGCCAATGTGTGCGAAGAAAGGGAGAGGGTGGGAGGGAGAGGGAGGGGAAAAGAGAGAGGAAGGGACCTCACATGAGAAAGGGATACAAGCCCAAATCATGGGGTTGGTCTGCAGGAAACCAGGAGGCAGAGGAGAGGCTGTGGGGCTTGAGAAGTCACCTGGGGTGGAAGGGAAGACTGGCTCTTGGCTCCCCCATGTGCCTGCCAACCACAGGGAGGGTGGGAGCCTGAGGGATGCAGACTTGGCTGCACCCTGGTCACCAGTGCGCCTGCGGAGCTGCTGTGAGCACCTTGGCCCAAGATGGGCAAAGGGAGCCTGGAGAGCAGGGCCTTTCCTGAGCACCCTGGGCCCCGGCCGAGGTGGGAACCGAGGTCTGGCTCCAAGGCTCTATGCCTCCAAAAGACCCGGGTTACATTCTGCTCGCTCTTACTAGTGGGCATCGCTGGGAGTGAGTCTGCTCTCGAGGCATTTCTCTGTGTGTATAATCGGGTAGACTCTACCTGAGATATCGATACCTCGCCCTGAGGGGATGAATGGAATAATCTGTTGCGAACCCTGGGCGAAGTGCCCTGGAAGCGCAGCGTCTGGGAAACACACGCCTTTGTCCAGCTCAGCTGAGCACTCCTGGGCAAGGCAGCCCATCCCTGCGTTTCTGTGGACCTCCCGGAGCCCATCATCAGGGGATTCTCTCATAGCTCCCCACTGGGGCCCCGCAGAAAAAATGCCCCTCCCCCTTCCACACGACACTGACACAGGCTGGTCACAGACACCCCCGCCTCTCCCTGTGTTACTTATGAATGCACGCGTGTGCGCTCATGCAGGAGGTGGTGGGGAATGCCCGTGCAGACTCTCCCAGGGCTTCTCTTCCATGACAGCCTTGCCAGGGCTTCTTCTGCAGACCTCACAGGATCCTCCTCACAACCCTACAAGGGGCCCGTCTATAAGATGGGGGCGGGGGCGGGGGTGGGGGTGGGGTGGAGAGTGGAAAGGTTAAGCCAGTAGGTGGCAGAATCAGAATGCAAACCCAGATCAGAATAAGTATCCCCAGCCTTTGGGCATGGCTGCACACGTAGGCACCTTTACTCACCGTCATGAGCGGGTGCCTCCCTCCCGCCACTGGCATTGGAGGGCAAATAGGAAGGGACAAGGAAGGTGGTTCTGATCCACTTGCCTATTCATACCAACAGGGAAAGTCTTCTCAGAGGAGAGCCTCTTGGTCTACCTTTCCTCCTCTCCCCTCCTCCTCTCCCATCGGCCGCTGCCCCAAGGCAGAACAGTGTTTGTGCCGTGAAATTAATAGCTGTCTCTCCTCCTCAGCCCTGTTTCCCTGTAAGACCAGCATCTACTCAGCTGCAGCCAAGAGAGGCCAGCGGGTGTAGGGCCTGGGTGATGCCTCCCCTCAGGAACATCTCCTGGGGATTTTAGACCCCAGACGGAGGCACTGCTGTTGGGGTCAGAGGGACCCCTTCTCGGCTGTGACTGCCATTTACCCCCCTGAGCTCTGGCTAAGTGACTATGCAGAGACTGAGACCATTACATGCAGCCGGGGAAGCCCACTGCCTTCCCACCCTCTTCTACCGGTGCCCGCAGTGCCTGGCAACGTACCATGCACACAGTAGGTACTGGATGAGGCTTTTCTCCATGGAAGGCCAGTGTCTAATCCCCTCTCCCATAGGTTCCAGATATGTAGGGCCTGGCTGGACTCCCCAGCAGCCCTACAACAAGCCCTGCTCAGCTGTTCATTCACTGCTTGTCTCAAGGGCAATCTGGCCCTGCCTGCCTCTCCCCCAGGCCACCAGGCTGGGGGGTGCCAGCTCTCTTTCAGTCTTTTGCTCCCCTGCAGGGGTCTTGGAGCCTGAGCAGTGGGGACCTGGGAGTCCTATGGAAGAGGGTGTGGCAGGACCCAGGGGTGGGGCGGACTCAGACACTGTAGAAACTCGGTGGAGGGTGAGGTGAGGGGCTTGTGTGCTCAGGCCCCATTCACTCAGGGGGCACTAGGTGGGCAGCTCTGGGCCAGGCTTTGGCTGGTGTGAGGGAGCAGGGCAAGAGTGTGCACGCAGTGATTCAGGCAGTTGTGGACACACAGGGTTGTGCCTCCACCTTGGCTTCAAAAGGAGGGAACTAAAGAGAGAAAGAATGACACTGACAGCAGGAAAGGGTCTCAGGGCAGAGCCTCCTGGGGCGCACGTAAGTCATGGACACAGCCAGGCTGGGTGGCACTTAACCACATTGCCCCCTCTCCTGGAGTATCTCTTGTTTGGAGTCAGAAAGCCACCTGCCAGCTCTTGGTTGCTACCAACATTAATGGGTTTGAGGATATTATGAGCCTTCAGAGCTTCCTTCCTTCTGGCAGACACTGTGAGCTCTTATGGTGACTTTCAGTAGACTCTTTAGGGCAGCAAGGGACCTTCAAATCCCACCTGCTACCCTAGATGCAGCCAAAGCAGTTCTAAGAGGAAAGTTCATAGTGATAAATGTCTATCTCAAGAAACAAGAAAAATCTCAAACAATCTAACTTTGCACCTCAAGGAACTAGAAAATGAAGACTAAGCAAAGCTCAAAGTTAGTAGAAGGAAGGAAATAACAAGATCCGAGTGCAAATAAATACAACAGAGAAAAACAAAAAAACTACGGTAAGAGCTGGTTCTTCAAAAAGATAAACAAAATTGACATATCTTTAGCTGGCCTCAGAAAAAATGAGAGAGGGCTTAAATAAATAAAATCAGAAATGAAAGAGGAGATGTTACAACTGATACACCAGAAATACAAAGGATCATAAGAGGCTATAATGAACAACTATATGCTAACAAATTGGATAACCTAGCAGAAATGCATATATTTCTGGAAACATATAACTTATTAAGACTGAATCAGGAAGAAATAGAAAATCTGAATAGACCATTGAATCAGTAATCAAAAACCTCAACAATCAGAAGTCTAGGACCAGACGGCTTCACTGGTGAGTTATACCAAATATTAAAAAAATACCAATCTTTCTAAAACTCTTCCAAAAAAGGGAAAAGGAGGGGACACCTTCAAACTCATTTTACGAGGTCAGTGTTACTCTGATGCCAAAACTAGACAAGGACACAAGAAAAGAAAATTACAGGCTAATATCTCTGACAAACATAGATGCTAAAGTTCCCAATAAAATGTTAGCTAGCTGAGTTCAACAATACATTAAAGGGATCATACACCATGATCAAGTGGGATTTATTCCAGAGATGCAAGGGTAGTTCAACAGCCGCAAATCAGTCAAGGTGATACACCACATCAACAAAATAAAGAATAAAAATTATATGATTATTTAGCAGATGCAGGTGCAGCATTTGACAAAATTCAACATCCATTTATGATAAAAACTTCCAAAAAATCAGGTATAGAGGGAATGTACCTCAACATAATAAAGGCCATATATTACAAGCCCATAACTAACATCATACTCAATGGTGAAAAGTTCAAAGTTTTCCTCTAAGATTGAAAACAAGACAAGGATGACTACTCTCACCACTCCTGTTTAACACAGTACTGTAACCAGAGCAACTAGGCATGGAAAAAAAAGCCATCCAAACTGGAAAGAAGTAAAACTGTCGCTATTTGAAGATGATGTTATATACAGAAAACCATAAAGACTCCACTAAAAAAACTGTTAGAAATGAACAAAAATTCAGTAAAGTTGTAGGATATAAAATTAATATATAAAAATCTGTTACAGGAGAACCAAGATGGCAGCATAGGTAAAGACCTATACTTGCTGCCTCCCACAACCATATCAAAATTACAACTAAAATATAGAACAACTGTCATCCAGAACCGTGGGAAAGCTGGCTGAGTGGAAGTACTGCAACTAGAGAGGTAAAGAAGAAAGCGCATGAGACTGGTAGGAGGTGAGGAGGTGTGGAACAGGCTGGTACCCAGGTGTGCTGCTTTTCTAATCGGGAGGAAGATACAAGCTCCTGCTTGCTCTGAGCTCCAGTGCCAGGTGAGATTCTGGGGGACCCACACACATACGGAGAGAAACTGGACTGTCTGGAATCAGGGCAGGAATGTGGGGGCGGCTTTCTTCCAGATGGAGGTGCTGGCAGTGGTCATTGTTCCTGTGCTGGGACCTGCCCAGTGCAGGGCTGACTAGCAGCCATTGCTGTTTGCTCTGCCCTAGAGGTTCCCTGAGACCCCACCCTACCCAGTTTACAACCCCACCCAAGTTGTGCACAGCAGCTTTTGCATATGAATGGCCTGTCCTTTCTCAGCCTAAAACCTGTCAAACAAGCTGCAGCTGGGTCAGGGAGCCCCAAAGCTATCAAAAGAAGGCCCAAGGCCAGCAACAGCAGCAGCCTGCCTTGCTTCACAGCTGGGCCTCATCTGGGCACTTCCAAACCCCACACAAAGAGGAGGAATCTGCAGATCTCTCTGTAGCTCCTGCTGGGTGGCCTCAGGCAGTGGCTGACTTTGCACCTCCTCAGAGATCCAAGAGCCAGTGTACCCAGTGGTCAGTGTGAGACCATACCAGATTATAACTCTTCACCACCATAAGTGACACACTAAAGGGGCAGACTCAGTGGGCACCAAAGCCCCACTGAAGCAAGTCCTGCCCCATAAGGGTGTCTCCTGCACAGCAGCTCTTCCATTGTAGTCACAGCTGGTCCTCACAGCCAATTGGCCTGGAGGTCAATTCCTCCCAGTGATACCAACAGCAATCAAGGCTCAACTACAACAAGACTGTGCACACAGCCCACAAAGTGGTGCACCAAGAATGCCCACCTGAGGTGATTGGGGAGGCTGAGCCACTGGGTCCTATAGGACATCTACTACACAAGGCCACTCTATCAACTCAAGGAGACTTAGCAGCTACACAATACATAGAAACAAACACAGGGAAGCAGCCAAAATGCGGAGACAAAGAAAGATGTCACAAATGAAAGAAATAGAAGAAAGTAAACTACTGGATATAGAGCTCAAAACCACAGTTATAAGGTTACTCAAGAATCTGCTAAAAACCTCCGAGGAACATAGTGAGACCTTTAAGGATCTTAGTGAGAATGAAAAGAAAAAAAAAAAAGGAAAAGGACCAGTCAGAAATTAAGCATACACTGACTAAAATAAAGAATAATATACAAAGATTCAACAGTAGACTAGAGGATCCCAAGAATTAAGTCAAAGTTTTGAAATACAAGGAAGCAAAAAACACCCAACTGGAAGACCAAAAAGAAAAAAGGATCCAAAAATATGAAGATAGTGTAAGGAGCCTCTGGGACAACTTCAAGCGTACCAACATCAGAATTATGGGGGTGCCAGAAGAAGAGAGAGAGCAAGATATTGAAAACCTATTTGAAGAAATAATGACAGAAAACTTCCCCCACCTGATGAAAAAATAGACTTACAAGTCCAGGAAGCGCACAGAACCCCAAACAAAAGGAATCCAAAGAGGACCACACCAAGACACATCATAATTAAAATGCCAAGAGCAAAAGACAAAGAGAATCTTAAAAGCAGCAAGAGAAAAGCACTTAGTTACCTACAAGGGATCACCCATACGACTGTCAGCTAATTTCTCAACAGAAACTATGCAGGCCAGACAGGAGTGGCAAGAAATATACAAAGTGATGAATAGCAAGAACCTACAACCAAGGTTACTCTACCCAGCAAAGCTATCATTTAGAATTGAAGGTCAGATAAAGAGCTTCACAGACAAGAAAAAGCTAAAGGAGTTCATCACCACCAAACCAGGATTATATGAAATGCTGAAGGGTATTCTTTAAGAAGGGGAAGAAGAAGAAAAAGGTAAAGATAAAAATTATGAACAACAAAGTGACAACAAATACATATCTATGAACAAGTGAATCTAAAAACCAAATGAATAAAAATCTGATGAACAGAATGAACTGGTGAATGTAATAGAATCAGGGGCATGGAAATGAAGCTGACTGACAATTCTCAGGGGGAAAGGGGTGTGGGAAGAGATTGGACAAAGATCTTATGTGCATGTATGCAGTACCTATGGATGTGGACAGTGGGGAGGCGAGGGCCTGGGGTGGGGTGGGAACTGGGTGGAGGGGAGCTATGGGGGGAAAAAGAGGGACATCTGTAATAATCTGAACAATAAAGATTAAAAAAAAGATTAATAAGAGAAAAAAAATCTGTTGCATTTCTATACATTAATGATGAACCACCAGAAAGAGAGATTAAGGAAACAGTCCCACTAACAATTGCATTAAAAGAATAAAATACTCAGAATAGATTTAACCAAAGGAGGTGAAAGATCTGTCCAGTAAAAACTGTAAGACCTGTAAAGACACCGAGGAAGACACAAGTAAGTGGGAAGATATTCTGTGTTCATTTTAATATTGTTAAAATGTCCAAACTATCCAAAGCAATCAACAGATTCAATGTTATCCTAACCAAAACGCCAGTGACATTTTTCACAGAAATAGAACAAACAATCCTAAAATTTGTATGGGACCACAAAAGATCCTAAATAACCAAAATAACGTTGAGAAAGAAGACCAAAACTGGAGGCCTCATACTCCCTGATTTCAAACTACATTACAGAGCTATAGAAATTAAAGTATAAGTAAAGCCAAAAACACACATGGATCTATGTATCAGAATAGCCCAGAAACACACCCACACATAGATGGCAATTAGTTTACGACAAAGGAGCCAAGAATATACAATTGGGAAAAGACAGTCTCTCTAATGAATGGCAGCGGGGAAGCTGAGCCACTAGCTTATATCACAGACAAAGATTAACTCAAAATAAATTAAAGGCTTGAATATAAGACTCGAAACCAGAAAGCATCTAGAAGGAAACATAGGTTGTAAGCTCCTTAACATGGGTCTTGGGATGATTTTTTTGGATCTGACTCCAAAAGCAAAGGCAACAAAAGCAAAAGTAAACCACATTAAACTAAGAAGCTTTTGCACAACAAAGGAACCATCAACAAAATGAAAAGGCAGCCTATTGAATGGGAGAAAACATTTGCAATCACATATCTGATAAGGGGTTAATATTCAAAAAATATAAAGAAACCATATGATTCTATAAAAAAAACACCCCAAACAATTGGATTAAAAATGGGCAAATGATCTGAATAGACATTTTCCCAAAGAAGACATACAGATGGCCAACAGGTACATGAAAAGATGCTCAACATCATTGATTATCAGGGAAATGTAAATCAAAACCACCATGAGGTGGCACCTCACACCTGTTAGAATGGCTACCACATAAAAAATAAGACGTAAGTCCTGGAGAGGGTGTGGAGAAAAGAGAACCCTTGTTCACTGTTGAACTGGCTCAAATTGTGCTTCTCCGCTGCCTCTCCAAATCCTTCTCTTCCCACCTGGCCACCTCAGGCCCAGACTACCTCCTGCCTCTGCTCACTGCCCCTCCCCTGGGTGGAGCACGTGGGGCTCCCTGCCACCCAGCCCGCATACTGGCGCACTGCCCTGATGGGTCAGTAACAGCTCCACACTGACCAGAGCTGCAGCCAAGAAGTGCCAGGAATGCAGCTGGCTCACCTGGTCCTGGCCCTCTTCCCCTGGTAGCATCCTCGGTGGAACTGACACTTGGCCTCTGGACAGAGGACCACAGGCACTAGGGCCCATGGTGAGGGCAGCAGATTCCCTTGAATTTGCGTCTCCTCTCTGCCTCTCCCTGCCCCTCTAACTTTGAGTGATTTACTGAATCCCCAGAGCTCCAGCCTTCTCCCTTTCAGGTGGAGATGGAGATGGCGAAGCGGCGAGGGGGTTCCCAGAGCCAATGTACAGAAAGGGCTCTGCTCAGCGCTGCACAGGGCTCTCCCCTGCATCCTTGGCGGCTGGCTTCCTCCACTCTGGCTTCTGGGCATTCATTCTTCCATATGTGCTAGTCAGAGTGGGGTCTGAGTTGTGATTTCCCAGGGTCCAGCGTGTGCATGCGTGTGTGTGCATGCGTGTGTGTGTGTGTGTGTGTGTGTGTGTGTGTGTGTGTGTGTGGCCATGGGGCAAGGGAGGAGCTCTTGGCCTGATCACTGCTTGCAGTTCCGTGCCAGCAGCCCGGGGGGCGCCGTGTCCTCCAGGCTGGAGCGAGCTGGCCTGTCAGCAGGTGCCTGGAGCAGAGAGCCTTGTCCTCCCTGTTCTCCTTAATCCACCAGCTGGGTCTCTGGGGTGGGCCCTGGGTGCAGGCAGGATGGAGTTTCCCCGGGGACCCAGGAGTCCCCAAGGGGCCCTCCTCCGCCCCTCCTCTGTCCCCAGGCCCCTCACTGGATGCTCAGGGAATGTTTGCGGAATAAGCTCCTTGTTTACAGAGAGCCCAGCATCTCAGGTGTGCCGCCTCACTGTGGCCTCCACTCGCAGGCACCAACCCCCACCTTCCTCCCAGCGCCTCCTCTCAGCTGAGGGCGCAGACTCGCCTTCCTTCCACGTTCCCTCACTCACTTGGCCTTGGCTGGGGGGTGCAGACCTCAGGAGTGCCCTGTGCTTCTTAGGGGCCCTCTTTACACCTGGGGTTCCCCCACTCCCCGGTGCAGGGAGGTCCCCCCTACAACTGCACGCCCTGAGCTTTCCCTAGAGTCTGGCTCTGTCCCTTTACCTGGAACCTAGTGGCCAATTCCTCTGAATCAGGTGAAGCAGGATCTGGCCTGACTCTCCTGGCCCAGCTCCGTCCCCCTCCACCAGCCCTTTCTACCTCTTGCCTTCTGATGACCTTGCTCCCCGCCCCAGGGCTCACCTGGCCCTGACAGTCCCCCCAGAGGCTCTGAAAGCCTCTCTGTGAGAAAGGATGGCCTGGGATGGGTCCCCCACCCCCCACCAGCTGGGAAAAAGCCACCACATAGAAACATAACCTTTATTGCACACGGCGCTGGGTCTCTTTTCATAGAAAAAGGTATTAACACATAAGCATCTGCAAATTGAAGCAACTCCTGGCTTTTGTGGGACTGTGAAATAGCATGCAGTGTCTCTGAGTTGGGATTTTGGTCTTTGTCAAAACCACGGAGATTAGGGGAAGTGGGGAGGCGGGGGAGGAGAAATTGCCGAGTCTGTGCTTCTGTCTCAAAATAAGGTGAGAGAAATACACAGACATAGCTGGTGGGTGTGCTCCTATGTGCATGTGTATCTCTCACTCCACGCGTAGTTTCTGGGTGGGGGTGACGTGTACTGTCAAGTTCTTTGTGCCCTGGCTTTACGGAGAAGAAGAAAATAGTTTCATTTGTACAAAAGAGTCCTATGTACAAGGGTTCGCGATGCGGGTCCTTGTCATGGTGTGTTGGTTCTGCCCATCAGTTTAACATCGATGGTGCAGGAAAGCGGCCGAGTTGGTGTTTGAGGGCTCGGGGCGCAGACGGGCCCCTACACCAGGGTGTAGGACTTGGAGTAGGCCCCTGCCCCCTGCTTCTGAGACCTCCCTACCCCTGACGTGCTCATCTCAAGCAGCGAGTCCCTGGAGCCCCCCATTTTGGTGTTTGGGCCCCCGGCCCGGGGAGGCTCGGTGCTGGGGGCTGGAGGGGCAGCACTGGGGGCAACGGGGGGCTCAGCGGGAGTGGGGCCGGGTGCTGGGGGTGCTGTGCCAGCCGGGGGCGCTGGCATGGCCAGAGTCCTCTGAGGTAAGGTGGCCGTGGAGGCGGCAGCGGGGGCCCCTGGATGGGGGAGGCCCAAGGGCTTGCTGGCAGGGTCCAGAGTCAGGTGGCGAGTCTGGGTGTGGTAGGCTCGGGCCAGGTTCCGGATGGAGGCCTCTCGGGGTGGGACTGCTGGACAGGGCTCACGCCCCTCTGCCTTTCGGAAGAAGGCCTCCGACTTGCCATACAGGGGCAGGTTACAGTAGTCACCTGGGCCAAAGGAGCAGAGGATATGAGAGGCGGGACTCAGCCAACCTCCCGCCCCTCCATACCCCCCCCCCCTCCCCATGCTGGCTAGGAGTCCCTCCCTGGGGTGGGCAATGAAGAGTTGAGAGAAGGTAAGCTACTTGGCCTCTCTGAGCCTCAGTGTCCGCATCTGTGCAATGGGGCTGATCACATCCCCTCAGGACATCTGAGCGGTGACTAGGGTAAGTATGGGGTCCTCAACACCGTGGCTGGCACACGGCGCTGCTGGTGAGCCAATGCTTATTTGTCAGTGGTCACTCTGAACCGGGCGGCCGCTACAGAGGGCTCCCTGCTGAGGAGCAGGCTCCCCCCCCCCCCCCCAGGGTTCTGGCTGGGGGAAGCTTTTCCTCCCCGGAGAAGAAAAGGACTCCCTCCTGCCACTTCTACACTGTGAACCTGATTCTGCCCTCTGAGGACTCACAGAGCAGGGCTCTCCTCTTTCCTGCGCAGTCTCTCAGGCGGAAAGTCCTTAATTTCTGAAACTGTCTCCATGTCCTGCTGGCCATGCCGGGCACTTTTGCAGATGACCCCACTTGGCCCTGCAGCCCCTGGGTAGGCTGCCTGCATTTTGCAGGTAAGGACAGGAGGTTCAGAAAGATGAAGTAATTTGCCCAAATTCACACAGCTAGGAGGGGCGGGCGTCATCTGGGCTGCTGGTCTCCTGAATCCTTGACCTTTGTTGCCCAGGTTCTTCTCTAGATGACCTCAGGTTAGCCTGGCCACTGAGCAAGGCCAGTGTTGAGCAGACCAGACTCATGGTGAGATGGCCTGGGCCTTGTCTGCGGTGCCCCAACATCTGCTGATGGACTCGCTCACCTGCCCCTGCTCATCCTAGACCTGCCCCACCAGCCCCAAACTGCGTATGCCCTGCCAGGCCCTGCAGTGGGCTGGTTCTAGCCAGGCTAGGTCACTGCCCACCGGGCGGCTAGGCTGCCATGGGCTGAGCTGCCAGGACTGGGCTTTTGGGTCGGGATTAAGTTCACAGCACTGAGACCAACGGCTACTGCGCAGTTGATCCCATGGGAATCTCTTTCCATCCTGGCATAGCTTCAGACTGGTCACTACTTAGTGAGAACGTACTGCGTGCCAAGCACGTGTATCATTTCTAATGCCCACTACCACAAGGAAAAGCATATGTGGTCATTTGCATTTTACAACAGCGAGGCCAGAGAGGTTAAATGACTTGCCCAAGGTCACAGAGATGTGAGAAGGTTGAACCAGGACATGGGCCCTGATCTGCCTGCTCCCAAGTCCTGTCCTTTGCACTACCCACACTGCCATGGGACCCACGAGGCTGGCAGGCCCCAGTGCCATCAGGACCAGGCCTAGCTGGGCTCATGGTGTCTGGGGAAGGGACACACCAGGGGAGGTGGCCTGGGTACTCACTCTTGTTGGCCCGGTGAGGGATGGGCACAGCCACGTTCTTGCCCCGGTCCGCATCCTGGGGCTTGGGTGGGGAGGCGGTGAAGCGGCAGATGCCGGGCTCCGAGGGGGTGCTCATGGACGTCATGCTGTCGGCGTTCTCGTTGGTGCCCGTGGTCATCTGGTCTGAGGAGCTGTCCGAGATGAAGCACTCGGTGATCTCGAACTTGGCATGCTGCAGCTGCTCCTCCAGCTTGGCGTGCTCGTAGGCCCGGGCCAGCTCTTCATACGTGGAAGAGGCGCTCTCCGTGGACACCATGCTGTTCCGTCCTTTGTCTGGGGAGGCGGGAGGCGGTGGGGGGCAGGGGTGTGTGCATCGAGTCAGGAGGAAATATGTGGCTTCCCGGGAGGAGGGAGTCAAGGAGACCTGACTGAGCAGTTCTCCGCCCCCTCCCTAGCCACCTGAGAGCCTGGCCTTAGGTGTGGGTGACTCAGGCTGAGACCCTGCCCTCCCGCTGCGAAGAGAGCAGAATTGGGATCTGGGCCATGGAGGGCAAACACCTTTCATTCTGGGAACTAAGCAACTCCTCGGACACTCAGTCCTTCCTCCAGCAGACACCACACAGACTATTTTCTCTATTTTGGGGGAGAGCAAAACGAAGCCCCATTCAGGCAGGGCTCAGCGAGGCCTGGTGATTGGTCACAGCCACATCAGCAGCCAGCTGGGACTAAGCTGACAGTGTCTTGGACCCCATGGCCGGCGGGTAGGAGGTGGGAGAACGGCAGGTGGAGCTGGGTGGTGGAGCTGGATGAGCGGAGCAGGCACAGGCAGGGCCCTGGCTCACCTGTGTCCTGCGAGAGACTTGCGCTGTAGCTGTCACTCTCAGTGACAGTGACGCCATGCTGGGAGCCCACGGTGCGCCAGTCGGAGGTAAGCGTGCGGGCAGGTGTGGAGGCCTGGCACTTGGTCAGAGTCCACTGGCTGGAGTACCGGTTCCGGGTACTGTGGGTTGACTTCACATTCTTCCTGGACACTGGGTCTACACAGAGGAAGTAAGAGCCAGCTGCCTCCAACCCTGCTAGCACCGCTACCTTCACAGTGGGCGGGCACTGAGGTTTGGGCAGAAGGCAGTGGGGAGCCAGGGAGGAGGCAGATGCAGCCTCAGGACTCCCTTGGGAACACTGAGCAGGCTGCCTGACCACACAGCTGGCCTCGGGGCAGAGGAGCAAGAGTGGCTAGGCATGGGGCAGGGGCAGCATCCCAGTTTTCTCTACCCTTCAGCCGGGAAGAACGTCACTTCCCCTCCTGACTGTGCACCCATTCCCTACAGCCCTTCATGTCTTCTGTGCGCATGGCTGGAGCCACAGAGCTAGAGGCAAAAGGCCCTTGAGGCACGAACACCGAACCCCTCAACATCTCTAGGTAAGGAAACCCAGGCTCAGAGGTGTAACATTAGGTAAGTTCCCAAAGTCACAGTAAGTCTGAAAGCAAGGTGCCCAGGCTCAAACTCCACTGCTCTTCCTGTTCTCCCATGCTGTTCCATCCTTCTTTTTATTTTTGAAAATATTACCCATGCCCCATGCTGTGCCCAAGATACACTGTGTGGGAGGGGCTGCCTCCCTGGGGATCAGGCATACTGGTGCCTGGCCGGATGTCGGACATATCGATGAGGGGTCCGGTGCTCTGGAGGAGGGCTGGGTGGTGCAAGGAGACACCGGTACAGAAACTCTGCGGGTTGACAGCTTGGCTGAACTCAGCGTCTGCCACAGGGATGGTGGCCTTGTCATCTCCTGGGGGAAGAAAAACAATCAGCAGGACTCCTTCCCTCTGGGCACCATCTGTAACCCCCAAATTTCTCTTTGTCTTTAGCTAGTGAACCACCAGCAAAATGATCCCTTAGAGAAGGAAACAGCTTTTTTTTTTGGTTTGTTATTTTTGTTAATCCTTACCTGAGGATATTTTCCCATTGATTTTTAAGGAGAGTGCAAGAGAGAGGGAAAGATAGAGAGAAACACTGATGTGAGAGAAACACATCCATTGGTTGCCTCCTGCACAAGCCCCGACCAGGGTCCGGGCTGGGGAGGAGCCTGCAACTGAGGTACGTGCCCTTGACTGGAATTGAACCTGGGATCCTTTGGTCTGCAGGTCGATGCTCTATCCACTGAGTCAAACTAGCTAGGGCGTTAACAGCTCTTGAGAGAAGTTGTAATTTGTTGAAGGTTGTTGAGTTGCTGCTAGGGCTTCAGTGAGAACCACAGCACTGCTGTGAGGGCTGGTGGCTGCCCTTGGTGTGTGTGGCCTGGGAAGCACACTCAGCACAGGACAGAGAGCTCATGGAAACCTGTCACTCACCCAACTGCTTGATGCCCTCCTTGTCCTCGATTAGCAGCTGGACCCTGGGGATGTCAATGTGTAGCCGCGGGCCCTGGGGGGGCCCCTTCACGGGGGTGTCAAAGCTTCGGTTGTTCTTGCTGTGGGGAGAAGGGCTACAGGTGGGTGACTCAGTAGCCATAAGGGGTTGGGGGAAGGTTTTTTGCAAAAACAGCAGGGATTGAAGCTTGTCCCCTGCAGTGGGGAAGAAAGAGGAGAGGAGAGAAGAAGCAACTATATGAAACCCACCTTATCAACATCTCTGCCAAACTCTTTGCATCTGTAAAACAGTAGAGAGAGGGGCTGGGTGAGAATGGAGTTTGAGTAGGATGATAATTTGAGGAGGCATGTGGGAGAATTCCCTGAGCTGGGACCAAGGCTAGTCTCTTAGGAAGAAGAGGGAGAAATGTAAGGATCTCTAGAACAGTCTAAAACATGTTTTCCTTTCCTCAGACTTTTGTCTAATAGGAAGGTCCTTGCCAAAGGAGAGGGCCTATAAAGAGCTCCTTTTGGTTCCTGCAATGACTCTAATCAAACAAGGCACCAGAGAAGATTGGAAATGGGCACCAACGGTGGGTCTCTTCTTAGTTATCTCTGGGGAGAGGAGAGAGTGGAGGGTTCAGTAGAGGTAGTCAATGGGAAGCCCCAGATGACTATCAACCAAGCGGCATCACTTCCTCCACCAGGGCATCTATCCCCTAGAAAATCCATGCATGGATTTGGAGGGCCCTGCTTTGTTCCAGGGGGCCCTTGAATAGGATTAGAACTCTCAGGGTAGAAATTGGTGAGAGAAGAGAAGCAAAGGTCTTGGTTAATCCATTAAACCCTCTGATAACTGAGAATGATCTGTCAGAGCGGATCTAGTTCCAGGCATGCATCCAACTACCACCCATTCATCCATTTATTATTGATCCAAACACCTGTCCATTCATCTGTCCAACTGGTCACACACTCATCTACTCACCCATCCAACTATTCATCCATTATCCACCAATTCAACTACCCATCCATTCAACCATCAACCCATCCAACTATTTCTCCAACCATCTTTCAATTATGCATTCATCTATTTAACTATTCTCCAATCATCTATTTATTCATCCATTACTTTAACTATTTAACCATCTCTTCATCTTATCATCCATCTATCCATCCAAATATGCATCTATATATCCAAGTATCCTTTCAACCATCAATCTATCCAATCATCCATTCACCCATCCAGCCACCTATCCATCCATCCATCCACTCCTTCATCCATCTATTTATACAACCACCAATCCATTCAACCATTTATTCAACAAACCTTTTATTCAACCATACTTTCAACCATATTTCCATCTATACGTCCTTCCATCCAACCATCAATCAATAATCTAACCTTCCATCCAACTATGTAACCATCCATCCATTCATTTATTCATCCATCTGTCTAGCAGCCATCCAACCATCCTTTGAATCACCCATCCATCATTCATCCAACTCCTAAACACCCTAGGCAGTATCAGTCATCTCTTCTGTGCTGCTATTGTGCCCCTGCCTCTCACATTAGACCGTTAACTCTATAAGAGCATGGGCTGTTCCTTCTTCATTCATCTTTCGATCTCCAATGTCTGCCAAATACTCAATAAATGTTTTCCAAATGAGTGGTGAACATCTATTAAGCAGCTAGTAGGTGCCAGACACTGTACAAATCGAGGTAAATCAGACCCATTCATGCCAGACTGCACTATTAGATGTTGGGACAGGGGATGATATTCAAAATATTTAAAATGGATGTGCATTGAAACTGTGCAGTCAGAAATGAGTGAGGTTCTGAAGAACCCCTGCAGGCATGCTCATTAGTGGCTGGGTCCTGGGAAAGCCACAGGGGTCCTGTGTGAGAGATCGGCACATCTAGGGTAAAAGGAGCAACATCCCCGGTATTACCAATCAACAAGGAAATTTAAAAATCTCTTAACAAGCAATGCGGCTTTCCCAATGTGAACCTCTGAAAGTCAGCTCTGATTAGGACAAGCACAAAGTCCTGGGGGCTCAGAGAAGGGACGAGTCAGCATGAGGAGGTTTGGAAGGTCGGAGTGCAGCTCTCCTGTCCAGGGCACACGGGCACTCTCTCTTGTCCAGGGAAAGCTGTGAGCCAGTGGAAGGTGGACAGTGGGGCTGAGGGTCAGCGCTCCTGCCCAGGAAGCCATAGGAAGGAACCCCCCCCACCTCGCAGCCGCTTCAGCCGTTTCTCCCTCCTCTTCTTCCGTACGATGAAGAGCAGAGCCAGCCCCAGCGTGGCCAGGATGACTGGGCAGCCGATGGTGAACAGCTTCCTCACGTCGTCCCCCTCACCTTGAGCAGACTTGATGGGAGGGATGGTGCCTGGATGGGGGTGAGGAAGGGCATCAGGGGTCCCTTATGAGTTGGGTGCTATGCAGATTCCCATGGGTGGGGGAGTCCTGGACCATTCTTGCTGCCCTTGTTCTCACGCTGACCTCCACTTCTTGGTGCAGAGCTCCTACCCTCTGCTCCCCCAAATTCTGGTACCAACAGGACAACCATGAACAGTGGGGTAGTTTTCACACTACATATTGATATTAATGACTTCCTGAACCTGTTTCTCTTGTCGTTGGAGTTCACATTCATTCCTAAAGGGTGGATGGGTGGGCTCAGATTCCCACAGCCAGCTGGTCAGGTGGTGGTGGGGGGAGAGATGGTGAGAATCTCAGTAGAGAGAAGTCAGGGCTCGGTAGAGAAGAAGTGGGATCTTGGGTTGTCTTCCCCAGATGAAGACAAAAGCTACTACATATACTGCCTTCCCTCTCTGCCCCCCTCCCATGGGCAGTGTCTGCTGGCCTTGGGCGCCTGCATGGAGGCAGGAGGCAGTGATGGCTCCTGCTGACAGCCCTCGGCCGAGCCCTGCGCTTGCTTCAGAGCCTTGCCTCAGAGTCCTCTCCTTCATGAAGCCTTTCCTGCCTGAGCCATCCCCTCTGCAAGGCAGACATAGTCTAGCTGGTGACAATGTCCCTCTGAACGCAGCCTTCTGGGCACCTTTCATGTTTGCGTGTGTCAGTGTGGGTGTGCATGTGTGCATGTGTGTGTGTGCATGTGCGAGGTGTCCCCGTGTGGCAGACACTAGTTAGTGCTCACTGATACCCATGTGCTTGGGTGCATGTCCCAGCGAGAGCCATGTGTCTAGTCCTGGACCTCAGAGCATGACTAGGAGTCAGGAGTGTCACCTTTTGGCCTAGGACATTGAGAACTGGGGAGCCTTCTCCCTCTCTCTCTTTGGTTATCTTGGAGGTCACAGTTCAAGATGACAGAGCTAAAAGCTGGTTGCAAGCCGGCCCTCAGGAGACTGTATGAGCGCAAGAAACACATTTCCACTGGACTTAGCCCAGAGCGTGTTCATGTCTCTGTTCCTGCAGCGAGACCCTCCCCTCTAGCCTCATATACTGAGTCAGTAGCGGGTCTCAGGGCAGGGCCTCAACTGCTCCTCCCCGCACCTCTGAAGCAATGGCCAGCAAGGTTCCCGCCTTTGGAGGCCCCAGTGTCATGACCTTTTTGTTTACCTGTCTCTCATGCACCCGCTGCTTCCCGTCTGCCTGCCAGTCCGCTGCTGCCTTTGCCGGGACCCACCTGTCAGCCTTTCTCCTGACCATAGTCCTGCTGATTTTCCTCTTTGTTAGTTTCTCTCTCTGGCAGCTACCCTGCAACCCCCAGTGCCAGCATCTGTGCTGTTCCCTCCCCTTCCCAACTCACTGCCATCGTAGTCCAGGGTGGCAAACTGGGCCGTCTCGTTGCCGCAGCCAGCGCTGTTGCAGGCCCTCATGCGGAGCTCGTACCACGTGGCCTCTCGCAGTTCGGTCAGAAATACCTCCCCAGAGGTGTTGGCCCGGAGGCCCTGCCAGGCCCAGGTGCCCTTGGGCCGGAACTCAAGTGCAATGGCCGTGATGGGGCAGCCCCCGTTGCTCCAGCCCTGCAGGTTCAGCCGCGCATGCGTGGAGTTGATATGGGTGAAGAGATGCTGGTCTTTGCTGAAGGAGGGCTCTGGGGGCCAGAGGCGAGAGGGGTCAGAGAGCCTGGGAGCAGAGGGAGTCCTGCATCTGGGCTGTCCAAGGTCCCCGGGGGCATGGGGACTGCAGCAGCTCCAGGGGGCAGTGGGTGGCACAGGTGGCAGTGAGAGGCCCCGAGAAGAGGAGTGGGAGAGGAGGGAAGGATGGAGAGAAGGCCTCGGCAAAGGAGGGAGCTGCAGGCAGAAGGAAGAGAGGTGCAAGCACCTGCCACCCTCATGGGGCAAGGGGACCGTGTTTCCTACTGGGATTCGTGGATGCCGAGCTGATGGAAGCGAGGCTGCATCTCCCTGCAGCCCACCCCCCTCCCCGTGCCCTCCTGCCCCAGCCATGCCACCAGGCCTCACCCCGCCCATGGGTCTTGGCCTCGATGATCTCACTGATGCGCCCGGAGCCCACGCTGTTCTTGGCTGCCAGCTTCACCTTGTACCACGTGCCGCACTTGAGACTGTCCAGCTTGAAGGCCCGCTCACCAGAGCTGATGAACACATCCTTCCACTCCTCGCTGTTGTCCACAGAATACTGCAGCACAAAGCCTGCGGGGAGTTCGCCTGGCTCAGGGTGAGGTGCTGGCCAGGGTCCTGGCATCGTGGGGGCTGGGCTCCAGGAAAGGGGGGCTCTGCTCATGGGGAGGGGCTGATGCACTTTAGAGGCAAACCTGGGAGGCCTTGAGTGAGTTTTAATGCTCTCTCTGCAGCTCTCATGTTGGGGTTTAGAGGCCAAGGGGGGTTGGGGGCGCGGGCAGAAAAGCAGGCCGTGAGGCTTCCAAGGGACCCTGCTTAGACCCTGTGCTGCACGTGTGGCCTGTGGCAGCGGCAGCCACCGGGCACTGCTGGACATGCAGCGCTCAGCCCACCGCTGCCCCTGAGTCAGGTCTTCTTGCAGGACCTGGTGAGTCACGGGCGGGCTCAGGTTTGAGAAGCTCTCATCCAGTGGCTCATCCACTAGGCAGACGTGGAAACGGGGGCCCAGAGAAGAGGACGACTTCCCTGGGTTTGCACAGCTTTCCGGGGCTAAAGCCCAGAGGCCAGGCTGGGGTGCTCCTCCTCCCACAACTCCCCCGGGGTAATCTCCTGTGGTCACTCCCTGGGCATTCCTGGCACAAGTGGTGGGAGTGGGGGAAGCCCTTCCCTCACCCCTGTGCGCAGGTTCCCTCCCTTGGGTCCCCTCTGTCAGACCCCTCTCACCTCGGATGGAGCTGCCCCCATTGTCCCCTGGAATCCAGGTCAGGGTGATGGAGGAGGCAGAGGTTTTGGAGACCGTGAGGCGGGGCTGGTCCGGGGGCACTGTAGGGAAAGCCACAGCCCTCAGCACAGGACCATCTTCTGACGATGGGGAACTGGGGGATCCCGATGGGGAGGAGGGTGAGGGCCTGACTTCCCTACCCGCTGGGTGCACCCCACACCTGCTCCTTCTCCCTATGGCACCTGCTTCCTTGAGGGTTGCTTTCCCAGGGGCAGAGGGGTAGGTTGATCTTTCTCTTTCATTCGACAGCCCGCTCTCTCACACGATGGCATATCCAGCGCTTCTCCATCCCCGCCCGGGCGCCCACCTCACGGGTCTCACCTTGCACGAGCAGGTTGATGATGATGGTGTCAAAGCCCCCGGTGTTGGTGGCTGTGCAGGTGTAGTAGCCCGAGTCCTCCGCCTTGACCGCGCGCAGCAGCAGCGTGCCATTGGCGTGGATGAGCCGATGCCCGTCCGTGGACGCGGGGATGGCCGAGTCCTCACTGTGGGGGATAGGTTATGGCACACACCCCTCCCCTGGGCCTTTCCCGGGTCTGTGCGCAGATAGAGCTGGGAACAGGAGGCGGCTTGCTAGGGGTGCCTGATTCGTGGGGCTTTACTTAGGACTTCGGGGGCTATCTAGTAACCTTGGCCTTTTGACCATCTGGGGAGGGAAATGCTGAACTCCCAGCAGAGAGGAGTTGGGAGGCCAGGCCTGCTCCTGTGATGGTCCTTCTATTGGGCTCCTCTCTGGGGTCACCCAACCTTCTGGGTCCCGCACACACCTGTCTTTGGTCCATTTCACAGCCGGGGCCGGATCGCCCACCGAATTGCAGGGCAGCCGGACGTCTCTCATCCAGGGTGTGGTCACAGTGCCCCCAAATGAGATGATCTTTGCTGGGGCTACAAAGAAGAGATGATGAGGGCCACCCACTTCTACACCCAACACTGCTTTGGCCCCCCTTTCTCAAGGTTCCCCAAATTTCACAGAAAATCCTTCCTCTCCCATCTGACCTCAACCTTGGACTTGGGGTCAGGGGTGGGTGCAGGGAACTGCAGCTGGGAGTCTTGATTCCACAACATTTATCAGTGCTGTTATGGGTCAGCTACCACATGAGGCTGAGGAGTCACATGACGGACACAATGCTTTCCCTCAAGTGGCTGACTGTCCAAGAGGGAGACAGGCCCTTTATCAGTTATCACAGGGGAAGCTGCTGCAGCCAGGTTGGTACAGGTCCTCATGGGGCCCAGAGGAGGCGGCGTGAGGCCAAGGGAGAGCCAGGAGCCAGGACCAGACCTGCCAGGACCTGGGGTGTGACTAGAAGGGCAGGTGAGGGTGACTGCTGGGTCCAGCTGGGCCAGTTTGGGGGTGGGAGTGACTCTTGGAAGAAAAAGTGGGGGTACAGGAGAGATGGGAGGAGGAGTGGGGGTGCTAGAGAGATGGGAGGAGGAGTAAGAGTTCAGGAGAGAAGGGGAGAGTGGGGGTGCAGGAGAGATGGGGGAGAGTGGGGGTGCAGGAGAGATGAAAGGAGGAGTGGGGTGCAGGAGAGATGGGGAGAGTGGGGGTGCAGGAGAGATGAAAGGAGGAGTGGGGGTGCAGGAGAGATGGGGAGAGTGGGGGTACAGGAGAGATGAAAGGAGGAGTGGGGGTGCAGGAGAGATGGGGGAGAGTGGGGGTGCAGGAGAGATGAAAGGAGGAGTGGGGTGCAGGAGAGATGGGGAGAGTGGGGGTACAGGAGAGATGAAAGGAGGAGTGGGGGTGCAGGAGAGATGGGGGAGAGTGGGGGTGCAGGAGAGATGAAAGGAGGAGTGGGGGTGCAGGAGAGATGGGGGAGAGTGGGGGTGCAGGAGAGATGAAAGGAGGAGTGGGGGTGCAGGAGAGATGGGGGAGAGTGGGGGTGCAGGAGAGATGGGAGGAGTGGGGGCTCAGTGAGAGGTGGTCCTGGCAGGAACCTCATGGCCACCAGGCCCATAGGTAGGGCTTTAAATGAACCAGTGGCCGCAGTGCTTTTGAGCAGAGGGGCCTTCTCAGCCAGGGCTTCCTGGGGGACAGGAGGCCTGTGCAGGGCTGTGGTGCAGGACCTGAGGCTCCTCCCTGGCCAGGCAGCACCGAGACTTGGCAGGAGGGAGGATCTGGGGACAGCTGAGAAGGAAAGGGGTGCTTGGACGGGGAGGACGCCTGGAGGCCGGAAAGACTCGGATGGAGCCAAGGGGCCCTGGTTATGGCTTCTGTTGGGCCCCAGAGCGTCCTGGGGGCCTGGGGAGAGCGCCAGGTCACTGGAGCCTGAGTTCTGGCCTGGGCTTCACCCCCCCTCCCCCCCCCTGTGTGGCCAGGGCTGGCCTTGACCTGCCTGGCCCTCGGGGCAAGTGTGGCGGATTCCCTGGTTTGTCCCTCCTGCCTCACAGGCTGCTGTGAGGATGGGACAGGAAGATGTGTGAATGTGTTTTGGGAAGGACAGAGTCTCCGGGATGTGACATTCCACACCCACAGGGAAAGGGGTCAGCCTTCTGCTGAGACACTCAGCCCCTCATATCCTGTGCCAGGCCAGTGCCAGCTGCCAGGGGACACTCTAGCTCTCAGCCTATTTCCCCCAGGAGATGCGTTTAGGAGAAGGCAGTGGTAGTGCTGCTGGGAAGAAGGATCAGGGGAGGTTAGAGATGCTGAGCTATGTGCATAGTGCCCCAGTGTGGAGCCAAGAGGACCAGCCTACCTGTCACAGTTGCCTCACAGGCCGTGCGCCCCTGTGTGTGATCAGCTGTAAATGGGATGCCAAATTCACTGGCAGGGCAGGGGCCTGGCCCACTGCAGGACCAGGCGTGTGAGCTGACTCCGAGCCTGTGTCAGGGGAGGGCTGATGCCTCCTGAGTCCCAGCTAAAGTCCCCTTCCTCCAACCCCACCCGAGTTCTGGTCCTGGGCCCTGGGCTAGAGATCAGGTGGCCATGGGGGAGGCAGGGTCGGCAGGGAGGGCCTAAGCCAGTGGTCAGCAAACTGTAGCTCGCGAGCCACTTGCGGCTCTTTGGCCTCCTGAGTGTGGCTCTTCCACAAAATACCACGTGCGGGTGCGCACGTACAGTGCGATTAAAACTTTGTGGCCCATGCGCAGAAGTCGGTTTTTGGCTCTCAAAAGAAATTTCAATCGTTGTACTGTTGATATTTGGCTCTGTTGACTAATGAGTTTGCCGATCACTGGCCTAGGGAAGCCCAGTATCAAATACTGAACCGGAGTCAAAGGCTGTGACCATGCCCCTGCCTCAGGGTTGGCACAGAGGCAGCCTCGCAGCACTGTGCTGCCGCCTCTGTCTTGATCTGGGGCTGTGGCCTCAGAACCATCATGCCCTGTAAGGGGTCCAGTGGGCGCTCCTGAAGGCCAAGCACAGGCTAAGTCACCCCGTGAGGCTTCTCCCCAGAGCCATACGCACTTAGTGTGACTCCTGACTGAGGCGTCCAGGCTCAGGGCGAGGGCCCTGCTCTGGGCAGGCAGGGACCCTGCCTCAGCCCCTCTGAAGAGCTGGGCAGTGGGACAAAGGGTCTGTTGGGGCTGCAAGGGGCTACCTCCCCTTTCTCTAACC
The DNA here is from genome assembly GCA_026230045.1 of Corynorhinus townsendii. NCBI lineage: Eukaryota > Metazoa > Chordata > Mammalia > Chiroptera > Vespertilionidae > Corynorhinus > Corynorhinus townsendii. Next base: position 83,224,322 of record JAPDVU010000008.1, read on the forward strand.
CCAGAGTAGAGTGTGAAGTGGGCGGCCGGTGCTCCGTGCCCCCAGCCCCTACACACCAGAGCAGCCTCAAGCCTGTTGTGAGGCTCTCTGGGCAGCAGGGGGCAGCAGAGGCCCAGTCGTGGTGGATGCAGGAGGGAGGCAGTGGACCAGCCCCTCAGGGTGGAGGGAGACAGCCCCTATTTGTGCAGAACCATAATTCCAGGAAAGAGCGTCTGGAAGCTTCTGTCCCTCTGGCCCAACCCCAGGCTGCTCACCCTTGCCGGCGGGCTCACCGACGACCTTCTCACTGCTGTTGCCCCGGCCGGCAGAGGTCACGGCTGCCACCCACAGCAGGTACTGCTGACCTCGGTTCAGATGGGCGATCCGATAGAAGAGCTGCTCAGGACTCGTCTCATACTCGCTGGGAGCCTGTGAAGCGGAGGCGAAGACGTCCTGAGAACCCAGGCCCTAGGGCCTCCAGCCCCCAGCCCTAACCTTGCCCTGGGGCCCTGGGCTCAGATGCAGGGCCTCGGGGCTGTGCAAGGGGAGGCACATCCTGACTCCTTGGCCCTGGATGTGGCTCTGGAGCTGATGGGCTGCTCTGGGGCTGCTGGGTCAGCCTCAGGAGCCACTGATCATCCCTGGCTGGCAACTGTGGCTCCAAGGCCAGGGGTGTGTGTGTTCTGGTTGAAAGCTGGAGGGAGTGGGGAGAGGGGAATAGAGGAGGGAGGGACCCAGCAAAAGCTTGAGAAAGGGAGTTTCTGGAAGAAGCTAAATTACCATACTTGACTCCCCCAGCCTGTCTGCACTTGAGGCCCCCCCAGCCCTAATCACTGTTCCTTCGTTCTGCAGGCAGCCACCGTCCAGGTGAAAGGGTTAGGCGATGGGGCGGCGAGGGACGGAAGCTCCCCTGGCAGCACTTTATTAATGGTTATCAGTGCAGACCCTGTCTATAGCTGTAGGTTCTATAAATCTATAGGCTTTTTTTTTAACCAAATGACAGTTTTGACAAGTTGCCAACAAAACAATATCAGATCCCAGTGGTTTTACCAGTTGCTTTGATGAAAAGATTATGTTACCGTGGAAACCAGAGGCTCAGATATTGAAATGAATTTGAGCAGGAGCTTTTGATAAGCGCTAGTTTGCAGCCCTCCTGGCAGTCTCTTCCCGGCGCAGGCGGGATGGGCTGGCTTTCATTTTATGTTATTTTTTGGTCGGCTGCAGGAAAGGGGGAGGAGGATGGCACTAGAGCCTCTTTGAAATCAGGGCAGAAGTCTAGGGAGGGGGACCCCTCAGAACAGATGGGGGGCCCTGAGGCCAGAGGGAGCTAATAATTAGTTATCTTTGCAGTCACAGGATCGTGCCCACATATGTGCACATGCGCACTCAGACACACAAACATGTAGGTGCTTTCATCACATGTGAAGGGCAGACATTCACACAGTCTCAGAGGCATGTTCTCTGTACCCCAAGGTAGGGTGAGGGGGCCCCATGACTTACACCAGGAGAAAATGTTTTTGGCCCCAGGCTGTATGCAGGGAAGTACTAAGGAGAAGGCACAGGCATTCTGCACTGACGGAGAACTCCCTGGCCAACTCCTCCCCCCACCCCCCAACCCCCAAGGAGCTGGCCTTGAAGCCAGGAGGTCCCTGCTGGGGGAAGGTGCAGAGCCACCTGGGCCCTGGTCGTGGGGGGACTGTATGCATATCTGGAGTTTATGTCCATGCATGAGGTAGGTGGGTAGTAGCTTTAACACCTGCCTGCCCTCCTCACTAGACATGACTCCAAGTGTCTCTTAGGGTTCCTGGGGCCTCAGTTTTCTCTGCTGCAAATGAAGAAAGCAATACAGCTCTGCCTGCTCTGCGTGGTTACAGTGTGTGTGTGTGTGTGTGTGTGTGTGTGTGTGTGAAGAGAAGTTGAGTGTAGCTGTTTGTGCATGTGAGTGTGTACCTGAGTGCACATTTTTTTCTACACAGGGAAGGCAAGGTTTGGCTTCCTCTTGAAGGCATTAGCATCTTATTCAGCACACTTCCTTTTACTCTGGACTCCCCAAGAATCTGCTGAAATATCTTAAAAACACACAAAACCATACTCCCAAGTAAAGTTCCAGTGGATCAAAGGTTAAATAAAACAAGCCCGGCTGGTGTGGCTCAGTGGTTGACCTATGAACCAGGAGGTCACTGGTTTGATTCCCTGGTTTGATTCCCAGTCAGAGCACATCCCCGGGTTGTGGGCTCAATCCCCAGTAGGGGGAATGCAGGAGGCAGCCGATCAAAATGATTCTCTTCGTCTCTTAAGTCAACACAAATATATACATATATATATATATATATATATATATATATATATATATATGTAAAGCTACAAAAGAAGAAACTATAGGTTATCTTTTAATCACAAAAGTAAAGGCAAAATTATAAATGGAAATGTTTTATAAATTTGAATTATACGAAAAGAAAACCTAATATATAAGTTTTTATACCAAAAATAGAATCAAAGGCAAGCCATGAACTGGTAAACACTTGCAACCTGTATAATAAAAAAAAAAATGCTTATTATCCTTGATATGCAAAGAGTATTCACAAATCAATAAGAAAAAAACACATGAGTCATGTAAATAAAAAATGAACAAGGGGCACGAAGTGACAAAGATGAAAAATACCAACAACAACCCCAGTAAAAACATGTAACAATAATCAACCTAACTAGTAATTAAAGGGAAAAAAACTTAAAGTAAAAAAACTTTAAAAAATCCAACTGGCAAAGATAAAAAATATATAATACTTTGGATTAACATGGACACAAGTATGCACTTACAATGCTAGTGGAAGCACAAATGGGTGAAAACTTTCTGAAGGGTAATTTGCAAATGTCTATGAAAAGTTTAAGAATATTCCTACAGAAATTTACTGTAAGAAATAATAAATCATGTGCATAGAGACATTTATGAAGAATGCTCAATGAAGCATATTTATAATGGTGAAAATTTGAAAATAGATTAATATAGAATAATGGAAGGACTGGTTAAATAGATTATGTACAACATGCATTCAAGATCATATTTAAAAAATATTTGATGGTGTTGGAAAGTACCCACTATATTATATAAAAAACCATATGATCTCCCTAATATGGGGAATCTAATGAACAAAATAAACTGACTAACAAAATAGAACCAGAGGCATGGATACATGGAATAGATGGACAGATGTCCATCAGAGGGCAGGGGTGGGGCACTGGATAAAAGCAGGTGAAGAAATTAGCCAAAGAGCTAATGGACACAGCCTGTAGGAGCCATTCAGAGGTAGGCAAAGCGGGGGGAGGCTAGGGGACATCTGTAATAGTGCCAACAATATAACAAAAAAAGAAAGTAAAATTTTTATTTTTATTTAAAAATATTTATATTGATTTCAGAGAGGAAGGAAGAGGGAGAGAAATAGAAACATTAATGATGAGAGAGAATCATTGATCAGCTGTCTCCTGCATGCCTCTCACTTGGGATCGAGCCCACAACCCGAGCATGTGCCCTGACTGGGAATGGAACCGTGACCTCCTGGTTTATAGGTCGATGCTCAACCACTGAGCCATGCCGGCCGGGCTTATTTTAATTAAACACACACACACACACACACACACACGCACACACAGCTAAAACCCACAATATATGTACAGATCAAATACCGGAAGGCTGAATACTAAAACACTGCCAATGCTTCTCTTTAGGGAATAAGAGTGTAAGTAATTTTTGCTTTTCTTTCTTTTTTTTTTTTTTATATATTTACAGCATTTTCCACAATAAATTGCATTATTTTGATAATTAGAGAAAAACAACAAATGTTTTAAAATGTTGGGTAAAATTTCCAACAGGACTCAATGCAGCTCAGCTGTCTCCAGGCGTAACTTGTGGGGAGCCAACGCCATATGTAGTTTTCCATGTCTGTTCTAGGGTTGTGCACACACACGCTCATACACTTCGACTCACATGCATCTGTCTCTAACCCACACGCATAACCACCGCTCTGCACGCCATGCACACACACACACAGGTGAGCCCTGCCACGCGCTCCCCCCCTCCCCCTCCACCTCCACCGAGCCCTTTCAGAAATGACTCTGTCAATGCAGGTATTTGGAGTTCGGTGGTTAGGTCCCCGGGTCCCCACCCCGAAATGTGGCTGGAGTTCTCCTCACACTAGTGCACCGGCCCTTGCGTGACACTGTCCGATGGGAAATCTTCCCACAAGAGGAGGTTCCTACACACTCGGGACACAAAGAGGCCTGGCCTCAGCAGCAGGAGGAAAGAATGGGGAGCAGCAGCTCTTCTCTGGGTCCTGGGAGTGGGGTCCCCAGCCCGTGGAGGGGGCTCTTCAAGCCCACGCTAATGAGGAGGCTGGGCTCCTGGATCCCCATCCCTAGGAAAGACTTCATCAGCCAAAGAGGAAACACCACCCCAGCAAACACCCAAGCTGGAGCGCCCATTTCTGACGGGAACGCGCCTCACGCCTGAGGCTTTGCAGTTGCCAGGCTGTGTGCTTTTCATGACAGTGATGTTCCAGGCACAGTGTTTGGCAGCTCGGACCCAAAGATGAAAAAGATGCTGCCCTGTCCTCACGGACCCCGCAGACTAGTGCGAGAGACATGTGTGGACAGCTAACTGTCCTCCAGCCACCTAACGTATGACAGAGGGAGGACGCCTCCAGGAGGCAGAAGCGGGCAGGGGTGTCGTGCTGTGGAAAGGCATTGTGGGCACCCAGATATGACAAGCCTAGTGTGAGGAGAGCCTGGAGTGTGTGTGGAAGGGTGGGGGAGGGGGAAAGGGGGCAGAAGACATCGGCTGGAAAATTGGCACAACCACCACCCATGGCAATGTGTTCCCAGCCCACCACCTGCAGGCTCCATGACCCAGCAATTCCACTCCTAGGCACGCGCCCCACGGGGACGATAAGCACCAAGAGACACACACAAGAACATCCATGGCAGCACCGCTTGTCTTAGCTCTGAACTGAAAGCTACCCAAATGCCCATTGATGGATAACAGCTTGTAACATGTGCGCACAACAGAAACTGCACAGATGTGAGAGTGAACTGTCCAGGGCCACACAACCATGTGGGTGAAATTCACAAATTCAAAATGCCATCTAGTAAAAGAAGCCAGACAGATGGCATGGAAAGGCAACACCAATCTGAAGCCAGAACAGCGGTTTCCCTGCTGGGGAGGGTGGGGACTGAGAGAGCACCAAGAGGCCTTCTGGGTGCTGTGCTGTCCCATTCCCTGCATTGGGAGGGGCCTGCCCGCGTGTGCCCTGCCCTGGGAGCGGCCTGCCCGCGTGTGCCCTGCCCTGGGAGCGGCCTGCCCGCGTGTGCCCTGCCCTGGGAGGGGCCTGCCCGCGTGTGCCCTGCCCTGGGAGGGGCCTGCCCGCGTGTGCCCTGCCCTGGGAGGGGCCTGCCCGCGTGTGCCCTGCCCTGGGAGGGGCCTGCCCGCGTGTGCCCTGCCCTGGGAGGGGCCTGTCCGCATGTGCCCTGCCCTGGGAGGGGCCTGCCCGCGTGTGCCCTGCCCTGGGAGCAGCCTGCCCGTGTGTGCCCTGCCCTGGGAGGGCCCTGCCCGCGTGTGCCCTGCCCTGGGAGGGGCCTGCCCGTGTGTGCCCTGCCCTGGGAGGGCCCTGCCCGTGTGTGCCCTGCCCTGGGAGCAGCCTGCCCGCGTGTGCCCTGCTCTGGGAGGGGCCTGCCTGCGTGTGCTAGGAGCTGTGCAGTGACATGCTCACTGCTGTGCATGCGATGCCAGGAGGATAGAGAGCAGGGGATGGAGTTGCTGAAAGGACATTCCTGGGCTTGCCCTCTGGTAGAACTCTGTTCTTGGTGGTGAGGGGCTGGGTCGCCTGCTGCCCAGAGGGGAATTCAGAAAGACCAGCGGGATGCAGAGGGCGGAGGAGGAGGTGGGGACACAGTTACCCGAATTTCAGGACAGCTGCCCGCAGCTGGCCGCCGCTGCTGGGAGCTCAGCTGCAGATGCTGCTGCCACAGCACACAGTGGCTGACGGGGGAGGAGCCAGGTGCTTTCGCTTCCTGCCCCCCTCCCCTAGCCCCACTCACATCTCCCTAACAGTGCTGTTGCCACCCCAGGGCCGCCCCCGAGATTGGAAGCCTGCTGAGGGTAGGTGTCCTTGCTCCTGATCTCAGAACCAGAGCAGGCACCCAGCAGCACTGCGGTGAGTGGCTGGAGGTGAGGCAGAGGGAAGGGTGTGTATTATGGGATGTGGGTGCATGGCCACTGCAACCACCCTCATCCTCTCGTTCCTTGGTTCAATGGGATGGCAGGGGCTGGCACTGTGCCCTAGCCTGGGGGCCACCCCTCACTCCAGGGTCTGGGCACATATTGCAGCCTATCCGTCTTCTCGCCTGCGCTGGGCCCAGGCCCTGGTCTGGAGAGATGTCCCTGCCACTCTTAGCTGTCCTCTGTTTTCCTCCTCCCTCTCCTCCCTCCAGCTGGCTCCCTGCTGAGGGGCTCTCAGGGCAGAGCCCCGGCAGCCTCCATGCCCAGACCGACCATGCTGAAAAGCACCGCCTTTCTAGGGACATGGACCAGCCAGTGCCCAGTTGACCAACAGGTCTGGGGCCTGCCAGCGGTTTTCTTGGTCAATCAGACCAGAGGGCCTTGGCCTGGGCCTCCCTCTTGGGCCTGCCTGGTCATAATCCCTGCCTCGAAGGAGCCTCCAGGGCTTGGGAAAACCTTGCCACCCCTGGAGCAGAGGACTGACTCAAGATGGACACTGGGTAAGGCTTTGGCCACTCTCGTGTCACAAGTGCCCATTCCTATCCCTGAATCTAGGTAGAAACACAGACATACACAGTCCCAGGGTTTGGCCTGGAAGCCAGCTGACCCACAGGGGACGTTTTTCTTCCTCTCACCCTCTTATCCTTCAGCCCTGGGCCCGCTTACCGGCTGGCCAGACCCGGGGCTGGAGCAGAAGATGGTGTACTTGCGGATCACCCCATTCGGCTTGGCAGGGGGCAGCCAGGACACCACCACGCTGCTGGCAGATGAAGGTACGGCTTTGATGCCCGCGGGGGGACCTGGAACTGAGCAGGGAGAAGACAGGGTCAGTTTAGAGAAAGAAGCACAGCCTTTGGGAAAGAATGACATGGTGGGGAGAGTGAGGCAGATCAATCTGGGAGAGCTTCTTGGAGGAGGTGTCCCTGAGCTATGGTTTAGAGGGGGAGATTCCAGCTTGGCAAACTGGTGGGAGAAGAAAGGCGATCATTTTGAGCATGTAACAAAGTCTCTGAGATAAAGGCACTGGGGGTGGCCAGCATCAGAGCTGTTCGGCTAGAACCAAGGATTTAGGACTCACAGGGGAGAAATAAAACCCACGAGGAATTCATCTTGATTCCTATGACCCTAATCTGCTCCCTGCCCCAATGCTCTACTGATTAATAATGTGTATTTAGGCCAAAAAAATGCACTGGGCGCCTTGCTTTTCCTGGCCTCTGAGCCACGTGAAGCCAGGGGCTCCAGAGTCTCACAGAGTGGGCCTGCTCCGAGGGTCAAGGGCTGTGGTCAGCCAGTGGATGCCTGTCTCCTGCCATGCGCCAGGGCACTGCCTTGGCGGTGCTGGCTAGGCCCTTCCTGTTTTCAGGAGGGAGAGTCTACGTTAGAATTGGCTGGGCCTGGTGCAGGTGGGTGAGCAGGTAGAAAGGCTGCTCGGGACCCGTCTCATACTCACTGGGAGCACGTCTAAGTGATCTCCATTCATATGGACTCCGACCTCGCCTGCCCTGCTCTGGGCCTGCCTGTTCTCAGCCCACACTCTCCTTCTCCATTTCTCCCTCATGTGGTTGCGTGCTTGTCTTCCCTCCTGGGAGCTTTCAGACACCTTTGCGGATAGTGACAGTATCTCACTCAACTTATTTTACCTCTCCGAGTCTCAGTTTCCCCATCTATACAATGGACATAACAACAACCACATTAAGGGTTTGAAGGGAGAATTCGTGCTCATTAAAATAAAGCACCTGGCATAGTACCTGACACCCAGAAGACACTCAATAAATTATAACCATTATTATTTTTGCATTCCCTCTCAGCTTCTAGCAGCTACCTAATTTTTTTTTTAATCTAGTAAGTGGTCAACAATTCTAGGTTAAATGGAAGAACTAGATGTAGCATCATCACCCATACAGGGCCCGAGCTCAGAAGCTGGCCTTTGTCCTTGACTCCACCCTTCCTCACTGATGCACCCTCCCTCCGCCCCTTGGCCCTCCCGGCCCTCACCAAGGGCCCTCACTGTGCACTTCTGCAGTGGGGGAGCACGGGGCTCTCTGGGTGGCCGCTGGGTAGATGTGCTAACTGTACTGTGCGACTCTACCCTTTATCCTTGTGTACTCTTTCTTATCAGTTGTTGAGAGAGGTATGTTGACATCTCCCACTATGATTGTAGATTTGTTTATTCATCCTTCTAGTTCTGTCAGTTTTTCCTCTTAAATATTTTGAGGTTATGTTATTTGGTTCACACAAATTCAGAACTATTTTATGTGCCTAGTAAATGGCATCTTTTATCCTAACGAAGTATCCTTTTTTATTTCTAACTAGTGTCCTGGTGCATGGATTCATGCATATTGAAAGGAAATTAATCAGAAGAAATATTTTAATATTGCTATTCGCCCTTTCTGTTGAATAGAAGTGTCAACCACATTCACGATCGACAATGACAGATCAAAACAGACGTATGCAATTGGCTCTAGTGAGAGCTTTATATGTATCACGCATGCGCAAGTCAACTTAGCCTTTTATAATATAGAATAAACTTGCTTAATTAGACCTGCTTTCTGATTTAGCTAAACTTTTTCCAGCCCAGTGAAGCACCCAAACTTCTCTTTCAGGTAATTGGCAGCAACACAGCAGTAAATATCAACACAAAGCAGATTATTATTGTAGATCACACAGGGAGGATAAAGGGTAAAATATTTAACTGCAGCAGTGTTTGACTATATTCTGCACAGTGAGAAAACCTGAAGTCATTTTCAAGGTCCACCATTTCTTACTTCTTTTCAGTCAGGTCAAGTTTCTAAACTTTCTAAATCTCCGTTTTCCTGCTAATGAAAAGAAAATAGGATTCTACCGAGTCTCCTATCTACCTACTCTAGGACTTCTGTGAGGATCAAAGAGATGAGGCACGTGAAAATGCTTCACAGACATTTGGTTAAAGTGTAAAATGTTTGCACCTGGCTATAAAGCAAGTCATGTCCCTGGGCTGAAGAAACTCCCAGGAGGCTAGTTGCTAGGGAGAGGAAGCCAGGTGTTGCTATGTGATGTCATTACCCAGCACCCACAGTGACTGTTTCCAGGCTGGGCTGGGTTGTGGGCTGCATTGTGCACCATGGGGTCTTGGCAGCGTTGGCTGCGATTTGGTGGGGTGTTGCTCTGGGGTGGTGGCAGGACCTGTGTCCCACATGGGGGAAGCCAAGTGTTGGTTTGTTGGCACCAGGTCCATTTCAATTCTGCATATATTTATCTTTATCGTGATTATTTTTAAATGGCCAATGCATGTCATGGCAGCTCCTGTGTTGAGCATCTGCCCCCTAGTGATCAGTGTGCATCTTAGCTACCAGTCAGATGGACACTTAGCCTTTTATATATACACACTAGAGGCCTGGTGCACAAAATTCATACACTGGGTGGGGGGTTGAGGAAGGGTCCCTCAGACCAGCCTGTACCCTCTCGAAATCCGGGACCCCTCGGGGGATGTCCACCTGCCGGTTTAGGCCTGATTCCACTGTGGATCAGGCCTAAACCGGCAGTCAGATATCCCTCTTGCAATCTGGGACTGCTGGCCCCTAACTGCTTGCCTGCCTGTGATTGCCCCTAACTCCTCTGCCTGCCTGCCTGATTGCCCCTAAGCACTCTGCCTGCCTGCCTGATCACTTCTAACCACTCTGCCTGCCTGATAGCCCCTAAGCACTCTGCCTGCTTGCCTGATCGCCCCTAACCACTCTGCCTGCCTGATAGCCCCTAACCACTCTGCCTGCCTGCCTGATCGTTCCTAACCACTTGCTGGGGGGAGGCTGGCAATGGTGAGGGGCCGTGGTCATTCTGGTCATTTATTATATGGGATAACTCTTTTTGCCTTATGGCCTACTATGTCTAATATTAATATTCCAGTTTTCTCTTAGACAGTTTTGCATCATATGCCTTTTATTTTTTTACACCTTTCATGTTTAACTGTTCTGTACCTTTATGTTTTAGATGTCTCCTATGAACAGCACATATTTGGGTTTTGTTTCATTGCTAGCCAGTTTGACAGAGTTTATCCTTTAATTGGAGACTTTAGTCAATTTATCTTTAATGCAATTATTAATGTATTTGAGTTTAAATATTCTATCTTACTAAGTATTTTTATTTGTCCCACTATTTTGCTTTTCTTTCCTTTTGTGCCTTCTTCTGGATTGAGTACCCTAAAAATACTCTATTTCTCCCACTCCATTAGTTTGGCTATTATATAATTTTTTTTTATTACTTTTAGTGATTACTGAACAGATTAAAACATGAGTCTTTAACTTACCAAAGTCTAATATCATTAATTGGCACTTTTCTCAGCCAATGCAAGGGACTTAGAACTTCCAGCTGCCCTCTCCCAATGTATATGCCATTGTTGCACATTTCAATTCTGCATATATTTTAGATCCTCCCTAAGATGATAACATTATCACCATCATCATTTTTATATAGTCAATATTAATTGATATTTACCCATATATTCACTTCCTAATTGCTCTTCTTTCCTTATTGCATCATTAAGCTTCCACCTAGGGTCATTTTCATTCTAGCTAAAGAATGCTCTTTAATATTTTTCTAGGGTAGGTGTGTTGGTGATAAATTCCCTCAGTTTTTGTCTGAAAATTTATTTATTTCATTTTAATCTTGAAGATATTTTTGCATGGTATACAGTCATAGGTTGATAACTACTTTTCTTTCATACTTTAAATATGCCATTGCATTGTTTTCTGGCTTCCATTATTTCTGATAAGTTAGATGACAATCTAATTGTTGTCCCTTTGAAGGTAACTGATCTTTTTTCCTTTGCCTGCTTTTAAGATTTTTCTGTTTGTATTTTTTGTTTAGCAGCTTTATTATGATGAGCCTAGGTGTGGATTTTTTTTACTTTATTGTCTATAGAGTTTGTAGATCTTGCATTTGTGGCTTGATATCTTTCAACAGTTTTGAAAAGTTTTCAGACATTTTATCTTCTGCCCCACTGTCTTTCTCCTCTTCTTTGGGATATTTCCTTGCATACTGTGTGACCTTTATATCCAGATGTGTTCCATGATTCAGCAGCAGCATCACCTGGGAGCATGTTAAAAATTCAAAATCTCAGGTTTCACCCTATACCTACTAACACAGAATCTGAATTTTAACATGATCCCTGAGTGATTTGTATGTATAGTCAAGTTTGAAAATCACTGCTCTATGTCTTACTTGCTCTTTTATTTTCCATTCATTTGTCTTTCTGTGCTCCCATGGCAGAGGTGGGATTGGCCTGTGTGATGATGTGGTGGAATTGGGCAGCACGGATGGAGTGGGCATATTGTCTGCCCACCTGCTCACCATTATTTTTTCCTATTTCTTGCAAACAGATACTCATTTTTTTTTGTGTGTGTGTTAATCCTCATCTGAGGGTATTTCCTTCGGACCTATCTTCCAGTTCACTAGTTATCTCTTTAACTGTGTCTCATTTATTTTAACTTATCTATTGAGTTTTTTTTTTTTTATTTCAGGTACTAGTACTTTTTGTTTCTATATTTTACATTTGAGAGTTTCCAATTCTCTTAAAATTTAAATCTTATTAAGAACAATTATTTGAAAGTCCATATTTGATTAAAAAACACACCTATGTTTGGAATCCTGTGGGTCTGTTTCTTGTGTCTATTTTTTTTCCTACTGGCTTTTGTTTACATATTCTTATTTATTTTTTTTTATTGTATGCCAGGCACAGTATTTGCATAATTGTTTGTAAAACCAATTTGAGGTCTCAGGTGATGTAATTTTCCTAAAGAGACAATTCATGTTTGTTTCTGACAGGTGCCTGCAATTTGGGGCACAAGCAACATAGGGTTGCTTCATTCTAACTTCCTTCACTGAGATGATTTGAAGTTGAGCTGTCTGCATTTGGCCACTTTTAATCCTGTCCTGCATGGTCTTAACTCAAAGCAAGGGGTTCGCCAGACAGACCTCCATGCCCTGGCAGGCCCTGGCCTCCAGTTCATGTCTTCCTAATGCTGCTCAGATGCTCAGCAACTGCCTCCAGATTCAGCAAATGTCTCCCAGGGGGAAAGCTGTTTCAAATGACAGGCTTCCCTTTTGGGCTTCCATTCTCCCTTGGATCCTGGCCCAGTAATTCTTCACTCTCCTGCCAGCAATTTGATGCCTCCAAGCAGGTGTTTTAAAAACTCTTTTACCCAGACTTTAGAGTGTGCTCAGCAAGAGGGAACGTGGGTTTGAGTTATCTGGTCCACCACTGCTGACACGGAAGTCCTCTGGCATGCTTCTCTAAGGTTGGCCCTCCTCTTCCTTCTCCTCACTGCTGCCGCCCCAGCACATCTGCCAGATGTCCACAGGTTCTCACAGGCTTCCCTGACACTACTTCTTATTCCTCCCACCTCCGTCCTGTCATTAGTGCCCTACACTCCTCCAGAGTTAAAACCTGGATTAGTCAAGACTCTTCCTCAGTTAAAGATCTGAGGGTCGTGGGCTCGATTCCCAGTGGGGGTGTGTGCAGGAGGCAGCCAATCAATGATTCTCATTATTGATGTTTCTACCTCTTTCTCCCTCTCCCTTCCTCTCTGAAATCAATAAAAAAACATTTAAAAAAAGGAAATAATCCCTTCCTCTCTGAAATCAATAAAAAAACATTTAAAAAAAGGAAATAATGCCCACCCATAGGGCTGCTGGGAAGCTCATGTCTCAGCTATGGCCGCATAGCACACGCATGCTGAGGTATGACCACGTTCTGGGTGAGGTCTCATCTGACAGTGGGTTCCTCCAGCCTTGGCCCCCCTGGGGACACCACTTCCCCAGGGGCACCTGGGCCTACTGCCTGCAGTCACTCCTTGTCAGCACCGTGGCAACCTTAGTACAACTGTCACATGTTCGCACTTGACATGTGAGAGGCTTTTACAGCTCACTTGTTTCTTACAACTTGATAACATGACACTTGTCCCCATTTTATCACGAGGAAGCGATATTTGGCATGTTTGAGGGACTTGCCAGTAAGTGACAGGACTGGGCATGCACGTCTGTAGTTTATGCAGTGCCCCTTGTACTCTGGGATGCTGCTGCCCAGGGCCTCGCCTTGCCCGGGGTACCTCTGTGTGTGGTGCTGCTGCCTGTGGGCACCTGTGTGTGTGATGCTGCTGCCTGTGGCACCTCTGTGTGTCGCTCTGCTGCCCATGGCCTCACCCTGCCTGTGGGCACCTCTGTGTGTGGCTGTGCTGCCTGTGGGCACCTGTGTGTGTGGCTCTTCTGCCCGTAGGCACCTGTGTGTGGGGCTCTTCTGCCTGTGGCACCTATGTGTGTGGCTCTGCTGCCGATGGCACCTATGTGTGTGGCTCTACTGCCCGTGGGCTCCTCTGTGTGTGGCTCTGCTGCCCGTGGGCACCTCTGTGTGTGGCTCTGCTGCCCGTGGGCACCTCTGTGTGTGGCTCTGCTGCCGTGGGCACCTCTGTGTGTGGCTCTGCTGCCTGTGGGCACCTGTGTGTGTGGTGCTGCTGTCTGTGGGCACCTGTGTGTGTGTTTCTGCTGCCTGTGGCACCTATGTGTGTGGCTCTGCTGCCCGTGGGCACCTCTGTGTGTGGCTCTGCTGCCGTGGGCACCTCTGTGTGTGGCTCTGATGCCTGTGGGCACCTGTGTGTGTGGTGCTGCTGTCTGTGGGCACCTGTGTATGGCGCTGCTGTCTGTGGGCACCTGTGTGTGTGTCTCTGCTGCCTGTGGGCACCTGTGTGTGTGTCTCTGCTGCCTGTGGGCACCTGTGTGTGTGTCTCTGCTGCCTGTGGGCACCTACGTGTGTGGCTCTGCTGCCTGTAGGCACCTGTGTGTGTGGCTCTGCTGCCTGTAGGCACCTGTGTGTGTGTCTCTGCTGCCTGTGGGCACCTGTGTGTGTGTCTCTGCTGCCTGTGGGCACCTGTATGTGTGGCCCTGCTGCCTGTGGGCACCTGTGTGTGTGTCTCTGCTGCCTGTGGGCACCTGTGTGTGTGTCTCTGCTGCCTGTGGGCACCTGTGTGTGTGGCTCTGCTGCCTGTGGGCACCTGTGTGTGTGGTGCTGCTGCCTGTGGGCACCTGTGTGTGTGGTGCTGCTGCCCGTGGCACCTGTGTGTGTGGCGCTGCTGCCTGTCGGCACCTACGTGTGTGGCTCTGCTGTCTGTGGGCACCTGTGTGTGTGGCTCTGCTGCCCGTGGCACCTGTGTGTGTGGCTCTGCTGCCTGTAGGCACCTACGTGTGTGTCTCTGCTGCCTGTGGGCACCTGTGTGTGTGTCTCTGCTGCCTGTGGGCACCTGTGTGTGTATCTCTGCTGCCTGTGGCACCTATGGGTGTGGCTCTGCTGCCCAGGGGCACCTGTGTGTGTGGTCTGCTGCCTGTGGGCACCTGTGTGTGTGGCTCTGCTGCCCAGGGGCCAACTGTGTGTGTGGCTCTGCTGCCTGTGGGCACCTGTGTGTGTGGCTCTGCTGCCTGTGGGCACCTGTGTGTGTGGCTCTGCTGCCTGTGGGCACCTGTGTGTGTGGCTCTGCTGCCTGTGGGCACCTGTGTGTGTGGCTCTGCCGCCTGTGGGCACCTGTGTGTGTGTCTCTGCTGCCTGTGGGCACCTGTGTGTGTGTCTCTGCTGCCTGTGGCACCTATGGGTGTGGCTCTGCTGCCCAGGGGCACCTGTGTGTGTGGTCTGCTGCCTGTGGGCACCTGTGTGTGTGGCTCTGCTGCCCAGAGGCCAACTGTGTATGTGGCTCTGCTGCCTGTGGGCACCTGTGTGTGTGGCTCTGCTGCCTGTGGGCACCTGTGTGTGTGGCTCTGCTGCCTGTCGGCACCTGTGTGTGTGGCTCTGCCGCCTGTGGGCACCTGTGTGTGTGTCTCTGCTGCCTGTGGGCACCTGTGTGTGTGTCTCTGCTGCCTGTGGGCACCTGTGTGTGTGTCTCTGCTGCCTGTGGGCACCTGTGTGTGTGGTTCTGCTGCCCGTGGCACCTGTGTGTGTGGCTCTGCTGCCCGTGGCACCTGTGTGTGTGGCTCTGCTGCCCGTGGCACCTGTGTGTGTGGCTCTGCTGCCTGTAGGCACCTGTGTGTGTGGCTCTGCTGCCTGTGGGCACCTGTGTGTGTGTCTCTGCTGCCTGTGGGCACCTGTGTGTGTGGCTCTGCTGCCTGTGGGCACCTGTGTGTGTGTCTCTGCTGCCTGTGGGCACCTGTGTGTGTGGTTCTGCTGCCCGTGGCACCTGTGTGTGTGGCTCTGCTGCCTGTAGGCACCTACGTGTGTGGCTCTGCTGCCTGTAGGCACCTGTGTGTGTGGCTCTGCTGCCTGTGGGCACCTGTGTGTGTGTCTCTGCTGCCTGTGGGCACCTGTGTGTGTGGCTCTGCTGCCTGTGGGCACCTGTGTGTGTGGTGCTGCTGCCTGTGGGCACCTGTGTGTGTGGTGCTGCTGCCTGTGGCACCTGTGTGTGTGGCACTGCTGCCTGTCGGCACCTACGTGTGTGGCTCTGCTGTCTGTGGGCACCTGTGTGTGTGGCTCTGCTGCCCGTGGAACCTGTGTGTGTGGCTCTGCTGCCTGTGGGCACCTACGTGTGTGGCTCTGCTGCCTGTAGGCACCTACGTGTGTGTCTCTGCTGCCTGTGGGCACCTGTGTGTGTGGCTCTGCTGCCTGTGGGCACCTGTGTGTGTGGTGCTGCTGCCTGTGGGCACCTGTATGTGTGGTGCTGCTGCCTGTGGGCATCTCTGTGTGTGGCGCTGCTGTCTGTGGGCACCTCTGTGTGTGGCTCTGAGGCAGCTCTCCAGACCAGAGGTTGAAAGCAAGAGGGATGATGCTCCCTGGCCTTTGGGCTCCCTAACGGGCATCAACTTGGTCAGTTAAACACTCATAGGTGCTTGTGGCTCAGGCACTGCAAGAGGGTGGAGCGCAGGAAGTTGGGGGCCCAGAGCTCACTCTCAGAGGCTGCCTGTGTGTGCCCTGATCCTGGATGGAGCTGTGAGCACATCCCTGCTCAGGCTCCACACAAGAGCAGGTGGCTTTGCCGGAGCTGCCCCAGGAGGCCTGGGCGGGGGATTGGTGACAGGAAGAGCAGGGCAGGAGGTTGGAAAGTATTTAATTGCTCAGAGCTGAAGGTGGGGAGGGGTTGATCTGATGTAAAGGGATGGGTGTGGGAAGGGGGGCATTACGCTGAGCCCCTGGCTGCTCCGGGAACTTCACCGCTACTCCCACCCAGCCTGAGTCCTTATCCCAACTCCTCCAGTCCCTTAGCACCTTCTGGCAAACTGTATGGGTAGACCCTAGACTTTGGAGAAACTGAGGCTGAGTGGGAGGGAACCATCCCGCCAGCGCTGTCTCGCATGAGCCAAAGCTGCTGAAGACATAGCACCCGGCTCCCAGTGGCAAGAGCCACCACCTAAGCCGTGGGCTGGGGGAGGTGAGCTTGCAGCCTGGGTCGCGGATGGAAGGCTGGCCCTTCCCGAGGTCTGTTCTTTGTGGACTGACTCAGCTCCCAGCCTCCCCCACGCCCTCGCTTCTTACTCTGCCTTGAGTCTTAGCTCCTATTTCAGGTTTCCCTCCATTTCCGCCCCACCACCCCCCGGAAAGGGCTCTGAGACCCTAGCCGCACAGATGCACATCCCGTCCCTCCCGGAGAGACCCATCTGACCACCAAGTCCCTAGCCCATGATGTGTGCGTGATGATCCTGTTGCCCGTCAGCCCAGCCTTCTGTGTCCAGAGAATCAGGTGAGCATTGCAGGAGCAGATGCCCTGGGGCGAGGGAGGAGGAGCATAGCTGGCTCCTGGCCTAGTGCTGGGGGAGAGGACAGCTGCTTCTCTCTTTCCTGAGGAGTCCGGAATATCTCACCACCACTGTGGGCTGCATCTCCCAAAGCAGGGTCCAGGCCTCCCAGGGACAGAGAGAGGACAGGGCAGGGCAGGCAGTGGGGCGGGCAGTGGGGTGGGCAGCAGGAAGTGGGGTAGGCAGCAGGCAGTGGGGTGGGCAGCGGGGCGGGCAGTGGGGCGGCTCAGGGTGCTCTCAGCAGCCGCCCCGGGAGCCTGCCCGGCAGGGGCAGCGAGACACTCACTGTCCTCTTTGGTCTGGATATGCAGCACGCCGCTGCGCACACCGTCGCCCGCCTGTGTGAAGGCCAGCACCTGCACGCTGTAGTTGGTGAACTTCTCCAGGCCCCGCAGATCCACGCGCTCCCGCGTGGTCGTGATGTTCTGCATCTCGCCCCACTCTGCCAAGCGAGAAATCAGCCTCTGCATGTGGCACAGCCAGCTGCCAGGGCCCCGCTGCCACCCTCCGCCGGCCCGGGCATGTCTGGCCTGCTTCATGGGGCTCAGGCTTCCACTGCAGGGGGTGGCATCTGGGAGGACCCTCTACCTCAAGGCACACGGGGCCAGATCTGGGGCACTATCCAGGCCTCTTCTCTCCCCAAGCGGACCCCCCCCAGGGGGAAGGGCAGGTGCTGGCTGGTCTCAGCCCCAGCTGACCTTACATTGAATCCAACTCAGTGCCCTCCCTTCACAGCGCTCCTATCTCCCCATCTCGCAGGGGACATTGCCTGGCTGTCCAATCCTCTCTGGGTGAAGAACCAGGGTGACGCAGGGCTGGAGGGGAGCCTAGGCCAGGCGGGCAGTCAGCAACCATTCCTCTCTGCAGCCCCGTGCCTGCCGCTACTCTCAGATGTCACTAGGCAGTGTAGCTACCTGGGGTGACTGGTGACAGGCTGCAGCTGCATAGACTGCTCCTGGGCCAGCCCCCTGACTCTCAATAGAGAGCCAGGCCCTTCCTCCCAATAGAGAGCCAGGCCCTTCCTCCCACTGGGAGGATCCATCCCCTGCTCTGCGGGGGCCCCGGGGCCTCTGAAGAGAGCTCAGGGCCAGGGTCCCCTGGGAGGACCAGGGTCTTAGAAGGAGGGACAGAGCCAGGCTCTGGAGCTGACAGCCCCACTGGGTCCCCTGGGCTTGTAGAAAGACAGGCCCAGACACTGGCCGAGTACAGGCTGTGTTGAAGCCGAGTGCCTGCAAACCATCTCCAGCCGCTGCCAGGGTCCAGAGGGCAAGGATGCCCAGCCTGAAAGGATTGGGCCCGTTCAGGGGAAGCTGGGAGACCTTGGCAGCCGAACCCTCCTTTCTCAGGAGGTCAGAAACCAGGGCATGCCTTCTAGGACAGAGCCAGAGGAAGACCAAGAAGCGGGCAGTGCAGCCCTCGCTCCAGGCAGCCTTTAGGATTAGGGTCCGTGCCCCCTCCCCTGAGGGCTGAGCTGGGGAAGCCTGCAGGCTCCGACTAGAGAAGCAGGTTCTGGAAAGCGAGGGGCTGCCTGTTTCCTGACTCGGCACAGCTGTGAGGCCGTCTCACAGGTCTCACAGCGTAAGAAGTGGGGACACCTTCGGAGCAAACCTTGAGCTCCAGGCCGCTGAGTTTGGGAGGAGACAGTGGAGGGAGTGGGGGGACAGACCTTCCTATTGGCAGCTGTCTGGCAGAGCAGAATCCACGAGGGAAGGGGAGGGAGCTGCCTGGAGAGGTGGCCGTGATGGAGTCCCAGGTCCTCCAGGAAGGAATGAGGCACCAGGGCCGGTGGCAGAAGGGTCAGCATTTGGGTAGCAAACTCACTGCAGCCTTTTGTGATTCCCGCACAGCATCCCCAGAGTTAGGGACGCTGGTCTTCTGGGGCACGATGCAGACTTCCTGCTTGCCACCAGTCTGTGCCCACCGTGTGTTTGTGGGGCCACATAAGCCCATGTGGACCAGTGCATCCCAGGGGAAGGAAGGCGCCCCAAGGGCTAGGACACTGCCTTGTTTTTTCTGCTCCGGCTCCACATGGGCTCTTGTCTAACCTTGTCCAGGTGCTGCCCAGCTCCTGGGCACATGTATGCTCACTGCCTGGGCAAGGGGGGCCCTGTAGGTGTTACAGACCCGCCTTCTCCTCTTGCCCCTTCAGCCCCGATGGGGAGGGCTTCCAGCTGGTGCTACTCTTGGGTACTCCCTTCCCTGCAACTCCTCCTCCCCAAACACCCCAGAAAGCAGTGCCTTCATTAAACTCTCTTCAATTGCCCCATCTAAGTGAGCCAACTGTCCCCCTGCTGGGACCATAGAGGCCTCATATCAACACAGGACATTAGAAAAGCAAATATTCCCCCATCACCCCTCAGGTCATTCCCAAACATACTCCGTCTAGGAGCTGCTGGTGTCTCCTCCCCACAACCTACCCCCACACCCCCCAAAGGTGACCCTGGTGCCTGACTGTGGCCCCGGATCATCATGGGGAAGAGGGGGCTGCACTCCCCTTTGGCATTGGGGGGAAGATGCTCAGCTCTCACTGAGCATGAGTGCAGAGCCCACCCCCGCCCCTCTCACCCGGAGACCCAGCCAGCGCTCCCGCAAACTCACCCCCATCAATGTACAGTGACCAGAAGATGACCCGATAGCCTTTGAGGACGCCATTGAGAGTGCTTCGTGGGGGCTCCGACCAGGAGATGACAGCCACATCGGAAGTGATGGACAAGGCCCGGACATTCTCGGGGGGCTGGCTGGGCACTGCATGGGCAAGGGGAGACCGTAGGGCTGGTCAGGGAGGCAGAGCACATGCCCGGGGCCGGCTGCCCAGCCCAAGGAGCTTCAGGTGAGGGAGGGAGGGACCTCTTGACTGATGGAGCCAAGTTTGGGCCAGGAAGTGAGCCACGCCTCTTTCCCTGGTGACTTGGGTAAATAGAGATCTTTATGCACCTGGATCCTTGCTCTTTGGGGGCCATGTCCCTGGTTCTGGATAAATGCCAGGGAAAGAAGGC
The DNA here is from genome assembly GCA_026230045.1 of Corynorhinus townsendii. Taxonomy (NCBI): domain Eukaryota; kingdom Metazoa; phylum Chordata; class Mammalia; order Chiroptera; family Vespertilionidae; genus Corynorhinus; species Corynorhinus townsendii. Next base: position 83,244,305 of record JAPDVU010000008.1, read on the forward strand.
AAGGAACTCTGGCATGAGCCCTCTGGACTTCAGCAGTGGGCACCGCGGCCCAGGGAGTCACCTCTGCTAGATGTGCAGCCAGAGGCTCTGCGCCAAACCTGGAGGGATCTGCAATTGATGCCTTGCCTCATGGCTGCCAGGTGGTCAGTGTCACCTGGCTAGGGCGCCTGAGCCAAGGCCTGGTCTAGAGACCCTATATCCTCCTGCTAAGCTCAAGGAAAGGGATGGAAGGAAGGAGGATTTCAACTAGTCCTGGTGAGAGGGAAAAGAGTTTTTACAGATGCCGTTGCGATCCCCGGACCATTGCGCTTCTGTACCTGATCCTGCACAGGAACACCCCCACATGCCTTGGATGACTGAGGGAAAACACTCTCTGAGGCCAACGTGGGTGGTCCCCCGGCCTTCGACCCTCTCCGAACCTGAGACCCACTCCAAGCTTGGCCCTGTGCAGTTTGCCCTTCTCGGATGACAGAGGGTGGGGCCCCAGGCCCCAGGTGCCACCGTGGCTAGGGAGAATGTGGGGGCACTCCCTGCTGGCCTCCAAGAGGCTGGAGGGCAAAGGGAAGGCCCTTCTGTCCGCTTCGCTTTCCGTGGGAGGAAGGAGGTGCAAGCTGATGGAAGGTAATTAGATACCGTTGCCCCACAAGAGGCAACTCTAATTTTTATGAGCATTTAAATGCTAATACATCATCCTAACGACCCTCTTTGAGAATGATTATTGTTTCATATTACTTAGGTGTAAAAATATAAGCACCATGTAATTAGGGACCCAAGTAATAAACTAATACAGATTGCCCGTTTGAACAAAATGAAGGTAATATAATTATGGGAAAGACACTATTGCTGGAGCAGGGGCCCTTGAATACCCCAGGAGGAGCTCTAATAGTGCCAGGAACGATCGGGATCTGACAGGCTAACGAGGGCCTTAATTAAGTATGAAAAACTGCTGAGCAAATGCTGCTGGAAACTTTTCTTCCCTCTCCTCCTTTGTTTGGAAAACGACTCCACAGCCCATGCTGATCTCTCCCTGTTGGAAACCCAGGCCCCCCAATCCCCAAAGCAAGTGAGGAGGTGCGCCTGGCCTGGCTGATTCCTGCATGGACCTGGGTGGACAGGCGCTTAGTGTCTGGTCAGGCAGGCTGGTGTGGGCTCCGGACACACATACTGCCTCCACACCAGTTGGTCCTGCATCCGGTTTTGCTCCAGAACAAGAGGGTATTCAGAGGGTGTGGAGGAAAGAGTGCAGAGAGAGAGATGGGTGAGGGCCAGACGAGGGAGGAAGAGAATGTGGAGGAGAAGCACGGAGGGAGAGTGTGCAGAAAGGTGCTCAGACAGGCCACAAGACTAGTGGGTTGAGCATCAGCAAGGGATGCAGAGAGCACCAATGGACTGAGAAGCCTGGGGTGCTCATAGACCAAGCAGCTCTCAAGGAGCCAGTGGGGATGAGGAAATGGAGGAATCCGGGGAGCCTGTGTAGACCACAAGGCCATGATGAGGCCAGGAGTGGGGGAGGGTCCCGTGCCCTGTCTGGCAGTCCCGGCTCTGCCTGTGGTTGGGACCTGCTCCCTCTATGTTCACCGGTGCCCTCACCGTCCTCCAGGGTGGTGGCATTGATCTCGCTGGACGAGGGCCCCGTGCCAGCCCTGTTGAAGGCCTGGACCACCACCCCGTACTGTGCAAACTTCTTGAGGTTGTCCAGGGTGTAGACCTCACTGTCCCCAGTGGCCTTCATCTCTACGATGCTGTACTGCCCGTTGCTGCCAGGGCTGTTCTCCCTGTAGCCGATCTGGTAGCCCCGGATCACGCCGTTCTGTAGCTCCTTCTTGGGTGCCTGAGAGTACAGGATGGGGGAGGGGAGACAGAGACAGTGACACTCTGAGACGACACTCTTAAAGCCAAGCCAGACCATGTCACTCCTCCGCTCCCACTCTTCCAAGGACCCATGTCACTCAGAGTGAGAGCGAAGTTCTTGCAAGGGCTACACAACCCCATGGATCTGACCCCATGACCTCTTGGACCCACCTCCTCTTCCCTGTGCCTGCCCCACGAGCACTGACAGCACCTGACCCTCTATAGAGTGTGCTGATGGGCCTTGGCTCTGTGTCCATATTAGTATGCAAGCGCCAGGAGGATGGGGATGCTGTCTGTTTTGTCTCCTGCTGTTCTCTCAGCGTCTAGAATGGTGCCTGGCCTGAAGTAGGCCCTCCACACACATTTGTTGAATGAATGAATGGTGAGTGAATGAGTGAATGAATGAATGAATGAATGAATAAGGACATCGTTTGGCATGGGTTCAGGGGCCTGGGAGAAAGGGAACAGCAGACAAAAAGGAACCAGATGGAGAGGGAGGTGAGCAATGAGTCTGAATAAAAAGGAGTCTGAAGATTCCACTCCACACCCACCAGCTGGCTATTCTAAAAAACTGGCAAATAACAATTGTTAGTAGAGAAGTTAGAGCCCTTGTGCACTGTGATGGAATGTGAAACGGTGCAGCCACTGTGGGAAACAGCTTGGTGTTTCCTCAAACAGTTAAACTTAGAATTGCCATCGATCCGGCAATTCCACGTCGGGGTATGTACCCAGAGGGATGGAAAGCAGGGACTCAAACAGATGTCTGTGCACCCATGCTCAGAGCAACAACATTCTCAACAGCCAAAAGCTGGAAGCAGCCTCCGTGTCCATTGGCAGGTGAACGGGTAAATAATGTGGGGTGCCCACACATTGGAATATTAGCCTTAAGGGAAGGACCTGCTGATACACACTGCAACATGGATGGATCTTGAAAATATTATGCTAAGTGAGCTGAGCCAAACACAAAAGGACAGATCTTGTGTGAAAGTACTTCTACGAGGTCCTGAGACTAGACAATTCACAGACAGAAAGTAGGATAGAGGCTGTGAGGAGCGGGGGGCAGGTGGACAGGGAGTTACTGTGATGGGCACCGAGTCTCTGCTTGGAAGAGGGAAATTCTGCACATGAACAGTGGTGATGGCTGCACAGCACTGTGAACATACTTAGCGCTGCTGAGTTACACAAACAAACATGGTTAACATGGGAAGTTGTATGCATATAAAATGGTATACATAGTATACAAGGGAAAGAAGTCCTGACTTTCACGTGAGTCCAGCCCCTCTTGGAGCAGCAGTTTCCCTCAACCTCCTGGCCAAGGGCCAGCTCCATATGGAGGGACAGAGATGGGCCAGGCCACATGGGGGAGGGGGTGTCTTAGAGCTCTGGTGGTGGGCAGGAGTGAAGGCCTGATCCCAGGTGGCCAGCCGAATGGAGAAAACCCCACTGGCATCAGTCTGGGGAGTGGAAAATGTATTCTCACCCCAAGCTTGAGCGCGCGCGCGCACACACACACACACACACACACACACACACACACACACACACAGAGTCCCAATATATCTCCTCATCTCCAGAACCATGAACACACATGCAGACCCTACGAAATAAGCACCCACACCTGTCGCCAGCCAGATGCATTGAGACCCACAAAGAAACTGATGGAAGTAGAGGACCTGCCCTTCTACCAGCTGAGGGCCAGTGTTACAGAACTTACCAGGCGGCCGGGAACACACAGGAGTACTTGGAGATACAGGAAAAAGCCATTTATTTCCAGATGTTTCACATGCACTAGCACAGTGACTCAGGGGGGACTATTTCTCTCTAAATCCTGAGCACCCAATATGGAGGAGGAAGCTCTACCTTTATACCCTTCAGTTTCTTTGTCCCCAAATATGAGTGAGACTTCTGGGACCTTTCACAGGCTTTGCAAAAATCCCCGTGTGTTGGGATGGGGGCCATGAGATTACACCTAAAAACCTGGCCTGGCGTCAGTGCTGATAACCCCTCAGGGGGTTGTGTATTGTTCATGGTTTAGGCCTCTGTAAAATGTGAGTATTTAGGTAAACAGGTCTTGCAAGACCAGATTGTGGAGAAAAGGGCAGTGACTTAATTATAGGCTATCTAGAATGCACATTAGGTTATGGCACAGATTCAGATTGCTAGGGCCCCCTCCCCCAATGTCTTATTTTCCCCAACAGCAGCACCCTCCCTGGTGCGTACAGAAACAGCTTGAATCAGGGTTTTGATGACAATGAGGTTAATTTAGAAGCCCAGCATTCTATTGTGTGAAAAGCAGTGCACTAAAAAACAACTTAGTAAAACCAGTTAGTGAAACAGCCTAATGGTTTTTGTAATTCAGTGAATGTTTTAAATGAACTGCATTTTAAAGCTCACTGTTAACTCAACAAAATGAAGTTTTAAATTTAACATAATTGTTTTGAACTCACAAAATAGGTGTGTTCACAATACACACCTGTACACAGCACCATGCAGCCTTCATTCACACCAACATAGACTGGTAGAGGCCCTGGACAGGCAGCCAGGCATACCCTGCTACACGCCCCCCTCCTTCCTTCTCTTTCCTTCTCTCTCTTTCTCTTTCCACTTACCCCATCCCCCAAACAGGCACACTCAGGATTTAAATCAATCTTAACAATATTTCTCTGAAGCATTAAGAAGTCAATAGGGCTGATTGCAAATTTATGTCATAAAGCAGTGGCGATCCATCTCATGGAAAGAGTCTTAAAATGAAGTGACATATCTTTCAAGTGAATCTTTATTTTTCAGGATTCTGTTTCTTGGTGTTAAAAAAAAATCCCCTGAAAAGTCAGCCCAAAATTTATTGATGGGCTGGCTCATTCTGAAGTTTGAACTTTCTAATCAATTTTATTTTCCATTATGGGGCTTTGGAGAAGTAAATCTGATTCTAAATTTTTATCGACCTCTAGGTCAGAGCTCTGTAACTGAATGTCCAGTGTCTGTGTTTTACATACTTGCTCATTCCTGCCCCACTTCCTGGCTTCCTCAGGGTGCTCCCAGAAAGTGGGTCCAGAGCCAGGAGGCAGATGAGACTTGGGGATTAGACTCTGCCCCCCCCCCCCCCCCCCCCCCCCGTTTCTGAGGAAAGCCCTGGAGCCCGATCTGTATCTGGAGGGAAACCATGGCTCCAGTCATCCACATGGTGGGCTGGTCTCCAGGAAACCCCACGTTTGTCTTGGTCATTTCTCTAGTGAGGGAAGGGACCAGGCTCTGCTGCACTATGTGTGTGTGTGTGTGTGCGTGCGCGCGTGCATGTGTGTGTGTTTGTGTGTGCGCACATGAGCAGAAAACATCACTAGGATCTTCTGAATCTCTCCCATTCTTAAGTCTACCATTTTTTAGAAAGATATTGTTATTGATTTCAGAGAGGAAGGGAGAGAGAGAGAGATAGAAACATCAATGATGAGAACTAATCAATGACTAATCAATGAGAGTCATTGATCGGCTGCCTCCTGCACACCCCCTACTGGGGATTGAGCCCCCAACCCGGGCATGTGACCTGATGGGAATGGAACAGTGACCTCTTGGTTCATAGGCCAATGCCCAACCACTGAACACACCAACCGGGCAAGTCTACAGTTTTAAAAGGCCTGGGAGCAAGACTAAAGCATCTGGGCTTTCTCCATTAGGAGTTAGCGTTAGAAAATACCTTGAACATTTGACTTGGGCGTAGATGAAGCAATGCCCCAAGCCCCCTGTTAAGATGGGGAAGCTCCAGGAAGCAGAGCATGGGTGGGCACTGAGGAAGCACTCTGCTCCCCACTCCACACACTTTGTTGTGGTGGGGAGACTGGGCCCGGCCTCCAGACTGTGCGCAGGTCTTGCACCTGTCTCTACGCCCCTCTGACAGATGGAGACAAAGAACCTCTGTCCACTCTACTCCACAGAAACAGGCCACCGAAGTTTGTGTGAGGAGGCACTTGGGCACTGGAACATGCGGTGCACGAGAAGCCATCGCATTGCCAGCCTTTTGGAGCCGTGGCAGGGATATGGCCCGAGGCTGAGCTGTCCAGGAAAGCAATTCTTGGTCCCGTACACGGTTATTCTGATCTGTTTCTCTGCCTAACTGTTGAATCTCCTCTATGGTTTTCCTTAAGTGACGGATTCTTCAGACACTCACTAGATTTTGTAATGCTCTGTCCCTTAGAAATGGCTGCAGCACATGTGGACCTGTTTTCTCTACAGCTCTCCTGCCCCCAGGGGTAAGGAGGGCAGTATTTTCATCCTGTTACCAGCAGAGGAAACTGAGGCCTGGCAGGACCAAGCCCCTTGTCCCAGGCCTCACTGTGAGAAGACAGGGGATAGCATCAACCTACCGCCCAGCTCTGATCACAGGGCCCAGAGAGGGGGAGGCTCTGTCCTGCCATCGCCCATCATCCACAGCCCTCCCCCCTGAGCTTTGCACAAAATGAAACCCAATTTCTGACTTTTTACAGCATATGGGGTGTGGAGGATAGTCCAGTGTGGTGGAAAGCCATCTCCCCTATGTGGCGCTGCCAAGTTCTTCATGCCATCCCATGCACAGGCCTCCATTGGAGAAAAGGGTGAAGAATGAAGTGGGGATTGGTGGAGGACTCACTCTTGTATTCTCTCTCTCTTCCTTCCATTCTCCCTGGGCTTACCAGTAAACAGGCATGGGTAAGCCCTAGCTGGTGTGGCTCAGTGGATAGAGTGTCGGCCTGTGGACTGAAGGGTCCCAGGTTGGATTCTGGTTTCTTGATTGCGGGTTCCTTGGCCCTGGTCAGGGTGCATGCAGAAGGCAACCGATGGATGTGTCTCTCACACATTGATGTTTCTCTCTGTCTCTCCCTCTCCTTTCCTCTCTCTTAAAAAAAATCAATGGAAAAATATCCTTGGGTGAGGATTAACAAAACAAACAAACAAACAGCCGGCATGGTCAGAGAGTACAACCAGCCAGCCTGCTGGGCTTCCCTCTGGGACTGCGGAAAGGAAGCCAGGAGGCATTCCAAGGAGATATCTCCAACCCCACTTACCTTCCAGGTCACTTGGATGCTCTGTGAGGTCACTGGTTGCAAGGTGACATCCACGGGGGGCCCATCAGGGGCTGGTGGGGAGGAAGAAGAGTGATATTACAAGTCAAGTCTCTGAGGAAGAGTCCTGTGTTCCCATTGCTGTCCCCTGAGCTGGGGGACTGCTGGGCAGGAAGGACATGCTCACTGACAAGAACAGAGGACCTGCCTGTGAGTCCCCCTGAAACGATCCTGGGGTTTATGTTTCCTCCTTATTCTCTGTAACTTTTCCCATGTTTGATAGTATGAAGTGTGGGCAAGGGTGTGTCGTGGCAAGAACTCTTACACTCGTATGCACGTCTGACAACTCTCTAATTCTACAACTGCTCGTGTCCCCTAGAGAAATGCATGAACCGTGTGCAAGTACCCAAGTGCTCACACTCCAGCTGTAAGCAGCAGATGTCCAGCTGCAGGGCAATGGGCAGATGGATTGCGCTATAGCCCTCGGATGGGATGCCACACAGTGCTGAAAAGGCACGCATGCTATGGCTGTATTAAAAACAGGAAGCTCACACACATTTTTTATCAAAACAAGGAAGGAAAAAGAATATATAAACTACGACTTCATGAATACATGCTATTGGAAAACAGACAACTAAACTATATAGTGTGTGTGTACAGACATTGTGTTGACAGCATAGGAAAGAAAAGCAAGGATGTGAAGACACTGGTTACCTCAGCAGGAGGGAGGAGTTATGGCTGGGAAGGGGCATGGGGAGAACCTCTGGCTTGCTGGTAACAATAACGCGTGTTGGCTATCTTAGTTCTTACCTTACTATTATTGGTAAAACTGCACATATCTATATCATCTATATCTATATCTATATCTATAACTATATCTTTTCTATCTCTCTCTATCATCTGTATCTCTTTCATCTCTCTATATCATCTCTATCTTACCTATCTCTATCTCTATCTTACCTATTTCTATCTCTATCATCTCTATATCTGTCTCTGTATCTTTCTCTCATCTCTATCTCTACCTCTACGTCTACCTCTACCTCGACCTCTATCTCTCTATCTCTATCTCCATCTCCATCTAGAGAGAATATATAGCAACAGAGATCTTGTTTAAAATCTCAGAAAAACCTCATGACAAAGGTCACGAAAAATAATTCAGGGCACTAGTACCCCATCCTTTGCAGATCTGGCACATCTGTCCTTCCCATACAGGCTGGGGCTGGGGCACAGGGCAGAACCATGGACAACTTTCAGAAGCCCAGCACGGAGCACCCCACCTGGAACGGGCCAAGCAGATGAACTGGGGGTAGACGTGAACAAATACCTTGGGATCTCCCTCCCTCTTCTAAGATCCCTTGAGAAGATCCCTCTTCTAAATGCCAACCCACCGCCCGAGGACAGGGTGGGTGTGGGCCACGGGAGGCCCTGACCCTAAGGCTAGGCACCGGGCAGGGGGAAGGGCTCACCGGCCTCCTCGGTGCTGACGGTGAGCCCTTTGCTGGGCTCGCTGCGGCCGATCTTGTTGAAGGAGTACATGCGGATGCTGTACACTGACGCAGGGTGTAGGTCCACGATGTTGGCCTGGTTGATGGTGGGGGAGATGTTTCGCGTGGACTGCTTGAAGTCCCAGGAGTCTGTGGAGAGGACGCTTGTTTCCAACCACAGACGGGCAGACGCCAAAGCCCCTCCCAGCCTTGAGCATCAACACACCCAATCTTGAGTGAATGCCCAGGAGGGGCCCAGCTCCCAGAGACTGCAGCGGAGGGCACAGCCGTACCTTTATGGAGAGGGAAGGGTCTGCTCCATGAAGCTCAGAGAGACTCAGGAGCGCCCGAGCATGCACGCAGCAATGCACGGATGGAGGTCGAAACCCAACTCTCCTCGGCCCTGGGCTGGCTTTCTGACTCAAACCTCAGACAGGGTCAGACAAGATGCTTCCGGAGGTCCTCCCAGGACCACCGTCTGCTGCTGTCTCCAAGGGCCTGACTGGGCGGGGCCTTCTTACTTGTCTCTCACAGCACACAATGGCCTGTCTGAACTGGGAGTGCCCCATCGCCAGTAGTCCCTCTGCGAGGGGGGAGCCACGCATCCCGCGCCCCTCTCTGTGTGTGCCTGCGAACTTCCTTCCTGTGTGCACTCGCATGGGGTGGTGTTGGGTGTGACCTGGTCTGACAGGGGACAGATCTAGTGCCAGGGTGCCAGTCCAACCTCACCTCTTTCTCCCAGCAGGAGAATGGCCTCAGAGTATTTAGGGTCAGGGCAGCAAGAGGATTGGCATGTCCCTGATTTACCTGGGGGCACCGGCAGCCCATGCCAGGGAGGACATTCAGCAAAACTGTGGCGTGTGAAAAATACCAGATGACTGCCAGGGCCCCAGGGACAGCGTGACTGCATCTGAAGAGGAAGGCAGTCATCTTTTTTTTTTTTTTTTTAAAGTATCTTCTTATTGATTGCAGAGAGGAAAAGAGAGGGAGAGAGAGAGAGAAACATCAATGATGAGAGAGAAGCACTGATCGACTGCCTCCTGCATGCCCCCCACTGGGGACCGAGCCCAGAACCCCAGCATGTGCCCTGACTGGGAATCAAACTGTGACCTGGTTCATAGGTCGGTGCTCAACCCCTGAGCCATGCCGGCCAGGCTGCAGGCATTCCTTCAACATGTTTTTGCTGTGCACCTCTTCGGGGGTTCCAGAGAAAAATGGGAAGGAGTTGCAGTTACAGAGATGCCCAAGTGAGAACCCCCAACCTGGGATACATGACCAGATTCCTTTATCGGCACTTCACTTTGGAAAGCACTGAAGGCAAAGTGCAAGAGAGCAAGCTGATAGGAGGGCTTAAGCATCTTCCCAGTCTAGCTTCCAGGCCTTTTAAATCCACAGTAGAAGCCCCTGAAAATTCTCAGTAGAAAAGATTACTTTGTATTCACCACAGCTTAACCCCTACACCAGAAAAGGAGGCTAGCACATTCCAGAACGTGTTTTAGAGGGTTTTTGAGCGAACTCCTGCTAAATTAGGAGAGCCGTTCACCAGAAGAAGCTGTTCTTCCAGATTCTGGTTCACTGAGGTCTTCATGTTTTTCAAAACACCCCTCTTGGCTGCGCAGGCTCAGCACCTGCGCGGGCATCGCCCAACGTCCCATCGGCAGCTTTGCATTTAATTCTTTGGTTTCATGAGCCCAAAAAGTCACACGTGTCAAGCTGTGAGTGCTCAGACACATTCTGTCCTTCTCTTTCAACCTGCCCTCCCCCAGCAGGAGAGGCACTCTGTGGCTCGCAGGTTAAGCCAGAATTGCACGTATGCAGGCTGTGACCTGCTGTGGGCACCTCTTGGTTTAGGAGGGATGGACCAGAAAAACGGAGGCAGGTGCTCGCTCCTCTCTGTGGCACCCTGGGAGCTGGTGCCAGCTCACACATCTTACTTGATCTGCCGTGTCTGTGCGTGGGGAACTGACCGTGAGTCAGTGTATTCTTATTCGATGAGTGTAAGCAGAGTGGGAGACCCACACGATGTGTTTGAACACAACGGGGCTAGGAAAACAAGGTGCTAATATTTGCCAGCCCCTGCGATGTGCCATGTGTGCATGGGGCAATGTAAACAGTCACCACTTACTCCCCACCATTCATTGACATTAATGCCATAAATCCACAGCAAGGGGACCCTCAGGTGCCTCGCCGGGTTACCACCTGGCCTCCCAGGTGTGTGCCCCCTCCATCTGGTCCCTTGGGTTCCCCAATGAAACACCCTCCGCTTTTCTCTCATCTCTTGGGTCATTTCTTTGCTGTCTGCTTTGCAGGTGCATCTCCCCTCCACTCCCACTAATGAATGTTTAGTTCTGACAGGCTCCATCCTATACCCTCTTTCTCTCACTCCATATGCTTTACCTACCCAGGACTCCATGCCCACCTATACACAGATAACTCACAGATTTCATCCAGCCAACATCTCCCCTGTGAACTCCAGACCCTATAGCTCACACTCAACATGTCCAAGACAGAAGTCTTGACCACACACCCTGCAAACCCACCACCTCCTGGATTCCCTGACTCATGTTGTGCCAGAAACTTAGGTGTTATTCTTTTTTTTATATATTCTTTTTAAAAAATATAGTTTTATTGATTTCAAAGAGGAAGGGAGAGAGAGAAACATCAATGATGAGAGAGAATCATTGATTGGCTGCCTCCTGCATGTCCCCTACTGGGAATCACATGCCTACAACCTGGGCATGTGCCCTTGACTGGAATTGAACCCGGGACCCTTCAGTCTGCAGGCCGATGCTCTATTCACTGAGTCAAACCAGCTAGGTCTTAGGTGTTATTCTAGATGCTTCTCTTTCTCTCCCTGCCTATCAAGTCCTACAGCTTTTGTGTCCCACATAGCTCTTGGATCTCTCCATTTCTTTCTATCTCCAGCCCTATCCCACTGTCACTCTCACTTGGACCAGGGAAATGACATCCCAACTAGTAAGCTTCCCAGAACCACTGTGTGCCCTCCCACCTGTTCTCCACACTGCAGCCATCATCACTCTACAAGTATGATTGGCACCTCTTACAAGCCAAGCACTCTGTCTTGGCATTGAGAATGGTTTTCCCAAAACAAATCTGCTACTACCACCCTCTTGCATAGAACTCTTCAATACATTTTCCTTGTCCTTAGAATAAATACAGTATTTCTTTTTAAAAATATATTTTTTCATTTTAAAATTACAGTTGACCTACAATATTATATTAGTTTCAGGTGTACAGCCCCATAATTAGACATTTATAGATTATGAAGTGATCACCTGATAAATCTAGTACCCATTTGACACCATATATATAGCTATTACAATGTTATTGATTCTATTCTTGTCTGGGAAGCTCTTTATTTTTCCTTCAGTTTTAAAGTGATAGCCTTGCTGGGTTAAGTAATCTTGGTTGTAGGTCCTTGCTTTTCACCACTTTGAATATTTCACACCAATCCCTTCTGGTTTGAAATGTTTCTGTTGAGAAATCAGCTGGCAGTCTTGTGGGTGCTCCCTTGTAGGTAACAGGTTTTCTCTTGCTGCTTTTAAGATTCTCTGGTTGTCTTTAAGCTTTTGCATTTTAATTATGATGTGTCATGGTGTGGGCCTCTTTAGGTTCATCTTATTTCAGAGTCTCTGTGCTTCCTGGACTTCACAAGGTTAGTAAAGTTTTCCATTGTTATTTTTAGGTTTTCAATTTCTTGTTTTCACCTTCTGACACCCCCATGATGTGAATATTGGTACACTTGAAGTTGTCCCAGGAGCTCCTTACACTATTGATTTTTTTTTCATTCACTATTGACATTTTAAAGAAATTACTTTTTCTTTTTGCTGTTCTGATTGGGTGTTTTCTGCTTCCTTGTCTGCCAAATTGCTTCATCTACTCTGCTGTTGATTCCCTGTAACATTTTTCATTTTAGTTAATGTATGTTTTTCATTTCTGACAGTTCTTTTTTATGTTTTCTATCTCCATTTTTATCTTTCCCTCTGTTTGTTAAAGTTCTCACTGAGCTTCTCCACTCTTCTCCTAAGTTCATCGAGCATCCTTATAACCAGTGCTCAACTCTGCATCTGCATTTCCATTTTGTTCCGTTCTTTTTCTGGAGTTTTGTTCTGTTCTTTCATTTGGGACATGTGTCTTTGTCTCCTCATTTTGTCAGCCTCTCTGTGTTTGCTCCTGTGTATTAGGTAGAGCTGCTACATCTCCTGGGCTTGGTAGAGTGGCCTTGTGTAATAGGTGTTCTGTATGGCCAGTGGTACAGCCTCCCTTGTCACATGGGTGCTTCAGGTGCACCCCTGTGGGCTCTGTGCACCCTCCTGTTGTAGTTGACCCTTGATTGCTGTTGGCACATTAATGGGAGGGATTTACCTCAAGACTGATTGGCTGCAAGGATGAGCTGTGACCACTGTGGGGGATCAGCTGTGCAGGGGACAACCCCATGGGAGGAGAACTCACTTCAGTTTGGGGCTCAGGTGCTTCCTGAGTCCACCCCTTCAGAGTGTCCCTTGTGGAGGTGGTTGGGTGGTGCTCCAGCATGGTCTGAAGATATCCCCTGGGTGCACTGGCTCTGGGGCCTCCTGGGAGGTACAGACGAAGGTCAGCCACTGCCTGTGCCCTGTCCGGGGCCACCTGGCATGAGATATAGAGAGATCTGCAGATGGCTGTTACTTGTGCTGGACTTTGATGTGCCCAGGAGAGGCCAAACTGTGAACCAATGCCTGCTGCCACTAGTGCTGGGCCTGGGCCCCTTGGCAGGTACAGGGCACACAGAAGCCATATGCTGGTGTTTGAGAGATTTAGGAACACAGCGGCATGAGCCAAGACAGGCTGTTTGTATGGAAAAGCCCCTGAGAAGGGATTGGGTGGGCCTGCATGTTGTGTGGGCGGGGCCTCCGGGAATCACCAGGGCAGGTGAATAGTGTTAGCTAGGTTGATGGTGACCCAGATCTGGCACCCACCTGCTGGCTCTGTGGGAGGTAGACTCAGAAAAGGAACAATGGCCTCTTCCAGCACTTCTGTCTGGGAGAAAGCTGCCCCTCCAGCTCTTGCCCTGATGCCACATACTTCAGTTCTTCCCCATATGTCCCTGGTGCCTTTCAAGGTGCTGCTTCAGCGCTGGAGCTCAGAGGGAGTCAGTCAGAATAAGTCTGTGCCTGGGCCCTTTAAGAGGAACTGCCTGGGCACCAGCAGCCTCTGTGCCACTCAGCCACAATTCCCACTGGTTTTTACAGACAGAAGTTATGGGGACTTCTCTTCCCAGTTCTGGAACCCTGGGCTGGGGGTCTTGTGTTGGCCTGGGACCCTGGATCCTCAGAGTGATTTCTGCAGCTGAGATATTCTTCCTGTTTTTAACCATCATTTGTGGGTGTGGGACCAGCCTCCTACCAGTCTCAATGTGGCTTCTTCTTCCTATCCTTAGTTGTAGGACTTCTGTTCAGCTAGATTTCAGGTGGTTATGAATGATGGTGGATCTGTAGCTTAGTTGCATTTTTGATGTGGTTGTGGGAGGTTTCGATTCCTGCATTTATCTATGCAGCCATCTGGACTGGAAGCACCAGACAAAATTTTTTTTTTTTTTTTTTTAGGTTTTTCTTTTTCTTTTTCTTTTTTTTTTAAATAAATCTTTATTGTTCAGATTATTACAGATGTTCCTCTATTTTTTCCCCCATAGCTCCCCTCCACCTGATTCCCCACCCCACCCCATGCCCTTACCCCCGCCACTGTCTTCATCCATAGGAGTAAGATTTTTGTCCAAGCTCTTCCCGCACCCCTCACACCTGCTTCCCCTGAGAATCATCAGTTCACTCCCTTTCTATGTCCCTGATTCTATTATATTCACCAGTCCATTCTGTTCTTCAGATTTTTTATTCACTTGATTTTTAGATTCACTTGTTGGTAGGTATGTATTTGATGTCATTTTGTTGTTCATAATTTTTATCTTTACCTTTTTCTTCTTCTTCCTCTCCTTAAAGAATACCCTTCAGCATTTCATGTAATCCTGGTTTGGTGGTGATGAACTCCTTTAGCTTTTTCTTGTCTGTGAAGCTCTTTATCTGACCTTCAACTCTGAATGATAGCTTTGCTGGGTAGAGTAATCTTGGTTGTAGGTTCTTGCTGTTCATCACTTTGAATATTTCTTGCCACTCCCTTCTGGCCTGCATAGTTTCTGTTGAGAAATCAGCTGACAGTCGTATGGGTACTCCCTTGTAGGTAATTAACTGTTTTTCTCTTGCTGCTTTTAATATTCTCTCTTTGTCTTTTGCCCTTGGCATTTTAATTATGATGTGTCTTGGTGTGGTCCTCTTTGGATTCCTCTTGTATGGGGTTCTGTGCGCTTCCTGGACTTGTACATCTATTTCTTTCACCAGGCAGGGAAAGTTTTCTGTCATTATTTCTTCTAATAGGTTTTCAATATTTTGCTCTCTCCCTTCTTCTGGCACCCCAAAAATTCGGATGTTGGTTCGCTTGAAGTTGTCCCAGAGGCTCCTTACACTATCTTCATATTTTTGGATTCTTTTTTCTTTTTGTTTTTCTGGTTGGATGTTTTTTGTTTCCACATATTTCAGATCTTTGGTTTGATTCTTGGGGTACGTTGATCTACAGTTGAGTTTCTGTATATTCTTTATTTCAGACAGTGTATGCTTCATTTCTGACTGATCCTTTTCCATTTTTTGGGCATTCTCATTAAGCTCCTTGAAGGTCTCATCAAGTTTCTCAGCGGTTTTAAGAAGATTCTTGAGTAACCTTATAAATGTGGTTCTGAACTCTATGTCATCCAGTAGTTTGCTTTCCTCCGTTTCTTTCATTCGTGACATGTTTCTTTGTCTCCTCATTTTGGCTGCTTCCCTGTGTTGATGGAGTGGCTTTGTGTGGTAGGTGACCTATAGGGGGCAGTAGCTCAGCCTCCCCAATCACCTGATGTGGACACTCTTGGTACACCCCTTTGTGGACTGAGTGCAAAGACTTGGTGCAGTTAAAGCCTTAATTGCTATTGGTATACTGGGAGGAATTGACCTCCAGGCCAATTAGCTGTGAGCACTCACTGTGTCTATAATGGAAGAACTGCTGCGCTGAAGACACACTTAGGGGCAGGACTTGTTTCAGTGGGGCTTTGGTGCTCACTGAGTCTGCCTTTGAATGTGTCACTTATGGATGTGAGGAGTTGAAATCTGGTGTCTCACTCTGACCACTAGGTATACTGGCTTCTGGATCTCCAATGGGGTGCAGGTCAGCTACTGTCTGAGGCCATCCAGCAGGAGCTACAGTGAGAGCTACAGTTTTCTCCTCTTTGCTTGGGGTTTGGAGGTTTTGGAGCTGTCTGACCCAGGCTGCAAGTTTGCTAGGTTAAGCTGCAATAGGGCGGGGCTTTCTTCTGCTAACGCTGCTGCTTGGAGCTTGGGTGGGTTTGTAGGTTGTTCAGGGCGGGGTCTCAGGGTGTCACTAGGCTAGGGCGTGGCAAACAGCAATGGCTGCTAGTTAGCCGGCTCTGTGTCCCCAAGGGCGTCCCGGAGTCCCGTGCCCCAGTGCCGTAAACAATTATTCCTGCGCGCAGCTCTGCAAGTAAGCCCCCCTCACTGGCAGACAGTCCAGCTTCTCCCCGTAGGAGTTTGGGTCCCCCGTGTCTCCCCAGAAACTGGATTTCAGAGTAGTCGGGGGCTTGTCTCCCTTTGGGTTGAAAAAAGCAACGCCCGCAGCCAGCCCGGATCACGCGCCTCCGTACCTCAGCTTTTCAGCGCTCGTGCACGTCTCAATGCTCCTTTCTCTTTCCTTCTAGTTGTAGAACTTCCACTCAGCCAGCTTTCCCGTGGTTCTGGGTGTTAGACGTTTTGTCTTTTAGTTGAATTTTTGAAATTGTTGCACGAGGCAGCAGTTTAGGTGTTTACCTACGCCGCCATCTTGGATTCCTCTCACCAGACAAAATTTTTAACATGACCCAGGCTCTGCAACATCTGGCTTGGCCCTGCTTTTCAGCTTCATCTTCATCACTCTTCTCTGCACTCCCCCAGCACATAGAGCCCTTTTCCTTGCCGGTCTTTTCGGAGGGCCCACTGTGAGCCCAAGGGATGCTGAGCTCCCTGAAGAGTCATGTCTAACACTTAGCACGCCCGCCAGCCTGGCAGGTGCGGGCACTTAAGCCGTTGCTGGTTTTGGGTCAGAGCCTCTTTTTCGTCCTTTACTTTGGCTTGGGCTTTCTCTGCATTTATAGTCACAGTAAATACCCTGCCTTTCCCTCCCTTGCCTTGCTCAGCTGCCAATCATAGGAAGGTTGGGGGGGCAGCCCAGAGAGTAGCCCCCCATAGTTTCTGCTGTTGCCAGTCCTTTGCAGGTGGAGTTGACCTTGTGTTCCCAAATCATCTTTGATGTTGGCACAAAACAGCTCTCTCTCCATAACCCTTCCAGGCTAATGAGTCGAGTCAAATCTGGCGGCCTCAGGCCGATTTTCCAACCATGATTACTGCCATCTCTCTGACCACGAGCAGCTGGAACCAGGGCCTATTCTACTCCCTGCCCTCTTCATCTATCCCAGGGTGCTGCGTGGGCCTTGGTGAATTCCGTCTCTTTTACTATTCCCTTTCATATGAGCCTGGTTACCCAGATTAACATATTTCATTAAGGGCTCTCTCCCTTTTTCTTCATCAAAGGGTTTAGGATGCAAAATATTCTTCCTGAAGAAATAAGGCAGTGGTTGGGGAGATGCCAGTGCCGTCTGCTCTGTGGACTGCTGACTGGGACGGGCACGGAGCCTTGGATTTTGCAGGAGACGCAGTCACTGTGGAGGAGCATCCCGACAAAAGCCACATCTGGAGCATCAAGCAGCCTGCTCTTGGGAAACACATCCATTCTGCATCTCTGATCTCCTGCTTGACTGCATTCTGACCCCGAGTGGCCATCTCTCCACAGCTCCCAGGGGAGGTCCCTGGGCCTCAGCTGCTCACTGCCACCCAGCACCAGTCCCTTTCCGAGCCACACTCTAGCTCACACGGATGACACGTCACACAGGCCGACTCACGCTGTGGTGGCCAATGGCCGGTGCCACGAGGCTGCCTGCTGGGCGTGGAGGCCGTCTTCAGAGAACCCGCCCTGGCGGCTTGCGTAGGGAACAGGGGCAAAATGTGGCACCTGCATTTTTAACCCTGCACAGTGCCAGCTGGTACATGTGTGTGGATGCTGCTGCTTATCATTCAGCATTCGTGTGGCATCACTCAGCTACCCTGGCCAGGAGAGCCGGCGTGCATGGGTGGCTTAGGAAGGGCGGGCGTGGGAGTCTCCCTGGGAGGATTAGCATGAGGGCCAGGCAGAGAACATGGCAAAGTCCCAGTTGGAGCAAAGAAGGGTCGGGACAGGGGAAGGGAGAGTAGAGGCACAGGCTGGGGGCCGTGGAGGACTAGAATGTGCCAGGCACTTCCATACCTGCTTATCCTTACGGCCACCAGGGAGTGCATGCTGCTGTCTGTTTGATGGACAGAGAGATGTCCCCGGACATTGGGTAGCTGCTGAAGGTCACCTGGCTCTGACCTTGGTCAGCCTGTTCTGCTCTGATGGTGGTTTTTGTTCCACTGTTACACATGCAGGAAGAAGGTCTATCTACACACACACACACACACACACACACACACACATACACACACACACACACATTCCCTCTCATTGCCCATCCATTCCCTAAGAGACCTTCTCAGGTCCCATGTGATAGTTTGTGGTGTGTGATGTGGGATTGCGTGGTGCAATGCGGTGGCTCTGGAAGCATGTGTGCGCATGTGTGTGCAGTGTATGTCCTCAAGCCCAGCTGCACTGCATGCTCCCAGGGCGGCACTGTGTCTGCAATTTCTTTTTCTTTCCTACCATAGGGCTGTCACATGATCTGCAAGAGGTGAAGGCACTCAGTGCATGCTGCTGACTGACAGGCACAGGCCTTCCAGCCTGCAGGGCCCACAGGGCTGTCCCTGCCGTGTGAGGTCTGTGACTCAGAATGGGGAGGGGACTTGCATTACTAAGGATTTCCCACAGCCTGTGTGAGATGGTTGGCAGCTCTCAGAGCTCTCTGGCCAGGCAGCCCCAGGGTCCCACCTCCCCTGAGGAGCTCGCTAGGCTGCCGGCCTGACTCCAGGGGTCACCTGTGGCTCTCCTGCATCCTTCTCCTAAAGGCGGGACAGAGGCCGTGGGAGTGGGATGGTCTGGAGAGTCCCACCCGAGGCTGGGGCACTGGGCCGGCACTGTATTTCTCTACAGGTGCAAAGCCCCGTGGGAGGGAGAGTCTGAGGTTGCTTTCATGGCTTCACCCTCTACTCTGCCTCCCTGCCCCGTGCCCCCGCTCTGAGGTGGGCATGGCAAGTCCTCACACCGCAAGGAGTAGAGGGGGCGGGTGGCGAGGCCATGCACATGCTCTGAGAGGGGTGTCTTCCCTCCACCTCCTGTGCTGCTGGCCAGAGTGTAGTGTTCTCAGTTTTGCGCTGTCGAGTGCTGCCCGGAAAGGTTTCCACACATTACAGAGTGGCGGGGAAGGGGAGCAGGCAGCATGGGACACTAGGGCAGGGAGGTAGGTACACAGAGCAGTGGGCGGGGGGCGGGAGGGTGTGCCAGCCCTAGCACACACTATCCACCAGCTGTGAGGGCAGACAGGGAGACCGGGACAGCGTGCCACACAGAGACGTGGACCTCAGGCACAGCGTCCCTTCCCGCCTGGCTTCTGGGCCTCAGAGAGTCCTGAGGAGTGAGGTGGCACCGTGGCCCCCACCCCATGTCTCTGCAGAGGCCCTGCTGCTCATCACCTGCCCAGGGCAGCAGCCTGAGCTCCCCTCCTTCCCCCCTCCCTCCCACGGCGCCTGCTGCTCCAGCCCCCCTGGAAGCCCCGCCGGTGCCAGGATCTCACTGACCTCCCCAACGAAGGAAAGGCTCAGCCAGAGCAGCCACCCCAGCCTGGCCCCCAGAGCACGACTGGTCTTCTTGCCCAGGGTCGAGGGTGGCTCTGCGACCCTCGACCCCTCAGCTGGAAGGCCGCTCCCCACATGGCATGCGCAGGCCCTGCCCTCCCTCTCTCTGAATCCAGTTCCCTCACCCCTCCTCCATCTTCCAGACCCAGCTCCATGCGGCCTCTGCAGGATCAGAGAGATGCTCCTCTGCACCCCCTCCTGCATGCAGGGCAAACTCGGGGTGCAGGCTGCCACCTGGCTTTTCTCCCCAGCCAGACCCTAAGCTTCTCCTTGTAGAAACCGTGTTAACCACCGCCCCAGTGCCCTGGGCAGAGGGGCTTCTCCACGTGAATCCCCAGCTCAGAGCTGCACCTTCGTCTCCGTCCCCCTCCCCCTCTCCCACAGCCACGTGGAGCAACTGCCCTGGGGGTGCTGTGCTGGGTGCAGAGGACAGCAGGGCCAGGACTGGGCAGCCCAGGAGCATGCTCTGTGCTAAGAAAGGCAGGAGGGGGCTGGAAAGCTTTGGGGGGAAACGAAATCTTGGACCTCATCTAAGACCCACAGGATGAGGGGTAATGGCAGGGAAGGAAGTGGGGAGGGCTGAGCGCCCAGACTGTTGTGTTTTTAAACGATTTGAAAAATGTACACAGCTACAGAGAGAATCCCAAAGACACAAGAGGGTCCGGAACGAGAAGCTGTTTTCCTCTTGCTCCTGCCCAGGGGCTACCCAGGGGCCCTCACAGGTCAGACCCACCCCCCGGCCCCCGCCCCACTCTGATGCCCATTCATCATGTGCCACCCTGAGTCACACAGATGTGAGCATCAATGCCTGCGCTTCACCTTTGGCGTGGTTCACGTTTCAGGCCTCTTGTCCCTCTGGGGCCCCCTCTCCCCGACCATGCCCTGTCCCACCCCCCTGCTTGTTCCCCAGAGACCCAGGGCCACTGTCCCTTCTGCCCATCTGCCCACAGGGTCACAGTGGTGGGCAGCCTTGCAGGAGCTGGCTGCACCCTAGGGGAGGGCCCTGGGAGGGTTCCTCTTCCAGGGACTCCCACCCACCAACAACCCAACCCATTCTCGGCAAGGACTAGCCGTCCAACTCCCTCCCAGTCACTGCATTGTCCCAAACCAGAATGGCTGGTGTCTCTGACCCACAGACAGCCGCAGCCCTGGCCCAGATGACCGGTCAGCTGCCGTGTCTCTGACCCATAGCCCCGCCGAGGGCCTTTGAATTGCTTTAAATCGGACCATTCTGGGCTTCCAGGGGCAGCACTGGGAAGGAGGAGCTAGGACCCCTCCCCATCGGCTGTGGGCCTCAGTCTGCTCCCTGGCTCTGAGTCCCACCAGTGTCTTTCCCCTTGGAAGCCACAGGGGCATGCTGGGGTGCCCGCCTAGAGGGCAGCCCCGAGGCCCTGGTGCTGTCCCAGGGGGCCAGGGCAGGGCAGCGGGCGGGGCCCTGGTGGCTCAGCACAGTGTACCTGACTTGTTCTTGTACTCGATGTCGAAGCCCGTGATGATGCTGTTTCCATCGAACCGCTGGGTCCAGCGCAGGTTCATGCTCCGGGCCTTCACCTCCCGGATCTCCAGCTCTGGAGGGTCGGGGGGCTCTGGGGCGTGGCAGGGCGGGGGCAGAAGTGAGGATGGCAGCGGAGAGCTGGGCCTCCTGTCCATCCCAGGGATGCCTGGGGTTCTGCTGACCCCAGGGGTTAGTGTCACCTCTAGTCTACCCAAGGGCCCTGGGACCCTGGAGTGTGGGCCAGGTGAGGCAGGGAGAGGCCTGGCACACGGTTCGGCAGGGGAATCTCCACTTCCTTTCCTGGGAGAGGGCAGCCCCTTTGTAGGGACTCCTCAGAGCTCATGGCCTGTGTGTCCCCCACGCAGAATTCTCAGCTGTTTCCAGCCTGACTCCCTTCCCGCAGGCCTCCAGGCGCTGCCCTTCTGCAAACCTTGCGCTGGAAGTACGCCTGGGGAGCCCTTAGTGCCCACTCTGGGCGGAGGGAGGGTGGGAAGGCCTCCTCAGGGCCGTTTCCTTCACGCTCCACCGCCCTGTGGGTGGGCACTGCCCCTGTTCCATCACCCTGTGGGGGTGGGCACTGCCCCTGCTCCACTGCCCTGTGGGGGCCCCACTGCCCCTGCTCCACTGCCCTGTGGGGGCGGCACTGCCCCTGCTCCACCGCCTTGTGGGGGCCGCACTACCCCTGCTCCATCGCCCTGTGGGGGCCGCACTGCCCCTGCTCTTGAAGTGGAGTCAGCACAGGCACCTGGTCCCTGGGAAGGGCAGGGGATGTGGGGCAGGGGAGCTACCTTGCACCGTGAGCTGGATCAGGCCCCGGTCCTCCCCATACGAGTTGATGGCATGGCAGCTGAAGAACACCGAGTCCCCACGGTCCGCAGGCTTGAGCTGGGAGGTCAGCAGAGGCAGGAGGAGGGCGAGAGGGAGGGAATGGGCCTTGTTTAGAGCTGGTTTGCTGCAGAGGCTCACTGCAGGGGAGGTCAGCATGGCCTCTTCTCTGGGAGAGAGCCCTCTGGGGTTTTGCCAAGGGCTCCTATTCCCAGACAGTCCCAAGGACCGATGTGGAGGGAGGGGTGGAGGGTCCAGGAGGGAGGGAGGGTCCAGGGGTTCAGGAGGGAGGGAGTGTCCAGGGGTTCAAGAGGGAGGGAGGGTCCGGAGGCCAGGAGGGAGAAGGGAGGGCCCAGGGCCAGGAGGGAGAAGGGAGGGCCCAGGGCCAGGAGGGAGAAGGGAGGGCCCAGGGCCAGGAGGGAGAAGGGAGGGCCCAGGGCCAGGGACGAGAATGAAGGCAGGGCCCTGGAGAAGGGGCAGGGCTGAGGGTTGCACACAGTTCCTGGCCTGGAGCTGAGGAGGGAGAGAGAGTGAGGCTCTAAGGCGAGGTTCCTAGATAGAGAAGTGAATAGCTAGGAAAAGGGAGGTAATTTTGGGGATGAGGGGAGGGACTCCCCAAACTTTCTATTTACCTCCATTGGATACAAATGTCACAGCCATGGGATCCCCACTTCCTGTGAGTCGGGGTCCCTGAGCCGGGTGTGGGTGCTCACCTTCAGCGTGGAGACGACCTCATCGCCGCTGTCCTTGGTAGTGATGGCGTAGCGCATCACCCTGTCGGGGTCGATGACAGTGTCCCCCTTCTCCCAGCGGATGATGATGGGCCGCTCACCCCGCGCTGTGCAGTTCAGCTCCTTGGAGTGGCCCTTGATGGCGATGGTGGTGTTGGGGTGGGAGGTGATCATGGCCGGGACTGGGGAGGGAGAGGGCGCGGGAGGCCCCAGTGAGGGAGGTGAGGCTGGGCAGCGGCAAGTCCCTCCCTCACTGCCCCTCCCCATGGAGCCCCTCAGCCCCAAGCGGAGGGTCTGATAATGGCCGAGGGGGGCTATAGGGAACCCCATCTGCCTGTCCCCCTTCCCCCCCCCCCCCCCCCCAATGACTGGCAGCTTCTCTTCACCAGGGATTCTTCCATTCCCTGGGCCCGGTTCAGAATGTTTTCAAATGCACACAATACCTACAATTACAGAGGAGACCAGATATACTGAAGTATGGCTATGAAATATTAGCAACTCTCAGAAGCACACTTTTGATATAGTATATGTGTGCCCAAGCACACATCCACATGTGTGTTTATTACTCCTTATCAGGTCTGGCGCTGGGCTACACCAGCAGTTCTGTGATGTGATGGTAATGACATTTGAGGTGTCTGCACAGGGAACGCACACACTGGCCTGGGGGTCTCACGGCCCTGGTGAGAGCAGATGGCAGAGGGAGCACCCCCCAGGGAGGAGGGTGAGCGCCCCCCGGGACAGGCACAGCTGACAGGCAGGACTTCAGGGGAGAGTGGCGCCCTGGGCTTGGGACCTGCTGGAGCGACGCCCAAGGTGCAGGATGCAGCCCCGCAGAGCTCAGCGCTCTGATGTGTCCGCAGGCCTGGCCCCGACTTCCTCACCACCTTCCTGAGCAGACTTGCCTCTCAGAGCACAGGCCCCAGAGGACACTGCGGGAGAGCCTGTCAGTCACGCTGAAGGACACAGACTGAGAGGGCTGTGAGTGATAGCAAGTCAGACACTCCCGCCCGGCTGGCATGGCTCAGTGGCCAAGCCTTGACCTATGAATCAGGAGGTCATGGTTCGATTCCTGGTCAGGGCACATGCCCGGGTTGCAGGCTCCATCCTCAGTGTGGGGCAGGCAGGAGGCAGCCGCTCCATGATTCTCTCTCATCACTGATGTTTCTATCTCTCTCTCCTTCTCCCTGCCTCTCTGAAACCATTAAAAAAATATATAAAAGAGTTAGACACTCCCCCATCCCACTGTGGAGGCCCCTCTCATACCGTATCTGCAGAGCAGTGCCCGGCTGACCGCAGCCCAGCACTGTCCTCTACAGCCGGCTCCCTCAGGGCACGAGTCCCTGGCTCTCTGGGGCTGGCCCTTTCTGTATCTCCCAGTGTCCTCCCATCACTTTCTCCTCTAGTTTTAGAGACTTACTCAGAAAATGGCCTCCCCAGCAAACTGGCCAGCTCATCTGCTCCTAAGCACTAAGCCTTTGGAGCAGGGAAGCCATGAGCCATGGTGGTGTGGCCGGGGATGCTAGGTGGTGGATGAGGCGTGGTCTGCAATGGTGTGGGGGGAGACCAGGGCTTCTGCTGTTCCTGAACTCACACTGAGTGGCCAGCCACTGCCTCTCCTTTGCCTTCTGTCCTGTGGGGCTTGGTATGAAGGGCCCCCGGCCCCTGCACCAGCATCTCAGCCCCAGCTCATCAAATAATGAAGCAGATCCCTTTTATAATGCATGGCATTACACCAGGACAGACAATAAAACGTGAAAGACAAATAACGAGGTGCAAGTTATAATGAAGAAAAAGCCTGCAGTCACAGACATCCGGGTATGAATTATTGACTAAGGTTTTACACTCTCAAGGATGTGCCCAGGAATATTTTTCCACTAAAGATTTGCATAATTCACTCGGATAAACCTGGGTGGAATACAGAGTGAGATTCTACACCAACACGGAATTTGCATTGCAGATGCCTCCGATTTTTTCTGGACGATTGAAACGTGGGGGGCTGAGTTGGGGGAGAGGCAGGCGGGCTTGTTCTGCTATTCCCACTGTGAGGGGTCTGAGACTGGGGCCCTCCCCCTGGGCAGGCAGAGCCCAGAGGTCTTCCTGGGGGAGAGGGGGCCTGATCCTGAGAGGCAAAACCCCAGAGGAGCTGGGGGATGTTTATGCAGAGGTGTGTGTGTGTGTGTGTGTGTGTGTGTGTGTGAGAGAGAGAGAGAGAGGGAGGTGGAGAGAGAAGGAGGGGGGAGAAAGAGGGAGAGAGAGGGAGAGAGAGGGAGGAGGGGAAGAGAGAGGGAGGAGGGGGGAGAGAGAAGGGGAGAGAGAGAGGGAGAGAGAGAGGGAGAGAGAGAGGTAGAAAGAGGGAGAGAGAGCGGGAGACGGAAGGGGGAAGGCATGGGAGCAAGGTCAAGCCTCAGCATGGGTCCGAGCCCAAGGGATGAAGGGGAGGGCAGTCTTTCTGGAAGGAGGGCTTCCAGGCTTTGCACTGGAGTGGACGCTCACAGCACAGGCTGTTCTGCTCTGCAGGGGGCACTGCGGCAGCCTGTGCAGCTGGTGTGAATGAGAAGGGACACCCTGCTGGCTGGATGAAGCCTGAGGCTTGGCCAGTGGAGCGGGGAGTGGGTTTCCAACTCCACGTGTCCCTTAAGCGACGTTCCTCTGAGCAGTTACAACCTGCACATTCTTGTAGGTCAGTCCCACCCCAGGGAGCTTAGCTTCCCAGCCAGGTTTGTCCCAAGAGCCAGCGTGGGGAGCAGAGATGTCTGGGTCCAGAGATCCTGGACAGGCCCAGAGCCCACCAGGGACAGCCACCCGGGCCTGCGGTGGGTGCCCTCACCCTCCCTCCCGCAGGCTGCTTGCGCAGGCCGCTCAGGAGACCCGCCCAGGAGGGAGAGGAGACGGCTCCCAGGCCCACCCAGCTCGAGGCGCTTGGGCCAGCAGGCTGGGGTCTGTTCATGTTTCTACCGGCTGCGTGGTCTTCGGTGCCGTGTACCTGCCTGCCCCAACCTTGGGCTCACTGCCTGTGACATGGAGACACGCTGTCTGCCCTGAAGAGCTGTTATGGGGCAAACAGGGTGCATACATGCCAGGTATCTGCCACGTAGCAGATGCTGGGGAGAACTCTCCCCACCCAAGGCCCCCAACGTTCTCTCCTGCTCCCAGGAAAGCGTCAGGTAAACACGTGCACAGGCGAGACCCAGTCTGCCAGGCTCTTCCCCAGACCCAGTGCCCTGGAGTTGAGAACCGCAGCCATGTGTGGTCACTGGGCACCTGGAACATGGCTGGTCCCAGGGGAGCTGTGCTGCGAGCGAAAAGCCATGTGAGCCCTCTAAGCACAGGAGGAAAAGGAATGCGTGCGATCTCCTCAATACATTTTATATCGATTGCAGGCTAATATTTTAGGTATGCCGAGTTACATGAAACTTACCCCTACAAGGCACCACCTGTTTCTTTTTGCCT
This sequence comes from Corynorhinus townsendii, assembly GCA_026230045.1. Classification (NCBI taxonomy): domain Eukaryota; kingdom Metazoa; phylum Chordata; class Mammalia; order Chiroptera; family Vespertilionidae; genus Corynorhinus; species Corynorhinus townsendii. The sequence goes on from JAPDVU010000008.1 coordinate 83,270,120, forward strand.
TTTGAGGGTTTGAATGACATGCACAGCTTGCATCTGGTTTCCATGGAATGGCCCCACTTTTGCATCACCTACACGAACCTTCTTTTACAGATGAAGCAACCGCGGCCACATGGTCACAGTGCTGGTGAACAGCAGTGTGCCACAAAGGGGTGGAGGGGAGAGGCAGCACTGCCCACGCAGCAGCCACCCTTGTGGAGGAAGGTGCGACCTCCCTGTCTCCAGGACTCACGCTGCAAGCCCCTCCCCCTGTTACTCCTGTGCGTGGGCTGGGCTGGGCCCTCAACTGGGTGTCAGGCAGCTGAAGTGTGACTGGGAGATGGGCAGACTTCAAACAGTGACACCAGGAGAGTGGCTGAAGCTGGAACACGCCCCGTGCAGAGGGAAGTGCAGACCTCCTGTTTGGTCTAAGGAGGGATTTCCTGGGAGCCTTTTCTATTTAGGGAAGGGGCTGCGGTGGGAGCAGCGAGCCCTGCACGGGAGGTGGAGGGCAGCGGCAGAGAGAAGATGCAAGGAAGAAAAAGCACACACAGGGGTCAGAGGCCTTGTCTTGGGCCCCTGGGGTCCAGACCCCTGGAGCGAGGGGAAGCTGGTTTGGGGATCGAGCTCCTTGCTCTGGGAGGCGATTCTATGCTTCAGAGTACATTGCTCCTGGCATGCGGGGTCTTTAGCTCCCTGTCCTGGGCAGGTAGCAGATATCCTGCCCACTCTCTTCCCCCTGCCCCACAGCGTTTCTGCCAACACCCGACCAGAGAACTCTGCCACTGTGCCCCTCCTCCAGGCCCTGCTGGTGGGACCCAGAGAAGGGGCCACGGCGCCCTCCTGTGCCCACATACTGGTACAGATGGCCTTAATGAGGCAGCATAAGAGGCTGCCCCCCTGCATCTGATCTCTTCTCCCCACCCCAGGCCCCCTGCCCCGCCTTGGACTGCAAGGTCTCTCTGCTCCACCGAATTGCAGTAAAGAACATGACTGGACTCTCCCTGCACCAGACCTGGCTGTGCCCCAGGGCAGATCCCAGGAATTCCCTGGAGACGCGCACGGTCATCTGCAGGAGCTCATGCACGTATACACACACGCACACACACTTACACATGCATGCGCACGCACACGCACATACACACCTGCACACACACACACACACACACACACACACACACACACACGGTGCCCTTTGACGGGGAACTTCCCATGAGCTGTGTGCTGGCAGTATTCTAGCACTCCACCCGAACCCACTCCTGCGAGGTGGGTACTGCTAGTATCCCTGGCATCCAAGCCTGGGTCTTGATGTCTTTCCTGACTTAGTTCTGTGGTTCACGCCTATGATGGGGCAGGTAACAAGCTGGATGCTTTGGACTCTTGGCTCATTGCTCAGTGATGCTCCTAACACCCAGGAGAAGTAAGTCTTGTTGTCCCTATTGTTCCACTACTTCTTCAAATTATGGCACCGAGGCTTCCAGAAGGCAATCCCTCTATCATTCCACCTGTTCTGCTGTGGCTGCAGGGCGGCCACCCCTCACCATCTGTCTGTCTGCCACCCACATGCAGTCTCTGGCTCTGGGAAATGGAATTTGCTGTCAACAAAAAGCCCTGGCTTCTGTGGTGGGCAGTTCAGCAGCCCTCCCAGGGGGGCGATAGGAAGCAGCTTCAGGGGCAGTCAGAAGGGGGGCTGTGTCATGGCGGGGTCCTGCATGATCAAGGCTGGCAGCAACCACAAGGCGACCCATCGCTCCCACAGGACAGGAGACTTGATGAGATGCGCATCTCTGCTTTCTTGCAGTGAGTCAATGAACAGCAGGGAAACTTAAGTTTTGTACAAAGAGGGGTGCCAGGAGCTTCTCTGGGGACTTGGGAACAGGGAGTGGCTGGGCTGAAGGGCGTCAGGGACACACACCCAGGGGCCAGCCACCTCTGGATGCATAGCTCCTTTCAGTATGGCCCTGTAGGTGGGAGGTCTTGGGAGGTCCTGGTGTGAGCTGGACCAGTCGTTCAGTTTACAGGCTCAGCACCTGCGCCAGCGCCTGGCACTGAGTGGCCAAGTAGGGGCAAGCTCTGGGCGAGGTCAGAGGGGCTTCCCATGGGACCCAGGGCCCTCCTCTGAGCCTGGGTCAGCGCTGTTGCCTCTCCTGCGGACACAGCCTCTCTGACCTGGCATGTCCTGCTGCAGGGCCTTGCCTCCTGTGGGACTGTGAGACCCTGGACAGGAGCCTCTCTGTCCAGGACTGACCACGCATTTGTGGAAGGAAGGCTCTTGATGCCGGCCACCTCTCTGCCGCCCCGTGCCCGTGCCCTGGGCCCACCTGCCCTGGGCTCAGTCAGACTCACTCCGGGGCAGGGTGAGCCTAGCTGGGCCTGTGGTGCTTGGGCCACCATCTGATGGCTCTGCAGACACCCTGATCCGGGTCTGTGGCAGACTCCGGAGAGGAGCAGGGCGTGGGTGGGGTGGAGTCCCCCGCCCCTGCCCTGCCCTTCGCTGGGGCTCCTGACAAAACCAAAGGGGAGGAAACCGACTTCAGAAACAAGACTTGCCAGAATCCCACGGAACTGGTCCCAGGCGTGAAATCCCTCGCAGATTGGCCCGTGACCCCGAGATCCTGCCCAGACCAGCTGCTAGTTACGTTGTAACTTGACATGAGAAGCTGACAGTATTTTAAACACCAGAGACACTCTGCTTCCTTGCTTGCTCCCAGGTTTGCAGATGGCATCCCTGCCACTCAACCCGCCATGGCGTATAAACGGGGCCCCTGCTTGGTGCTCCCTTCTCTGCCCCCCCCCCCCTCAGAAGCTGGTGGGACCCCAAAGAAGGGGTTCCTCCTTGTGGTTTACAGGACACTGGACTTCCTCCGTGAGGAGCATCTGGTTAAGTGGCCTGGGGCTGTCAGCCCTACTGTGCGCTGTGGAAGTCACACAGCTGGTGAGCACAGGAGGGAGGCAGCTCTGAGTCCCCTTTCCCGGTGGAGTCTAGCCTCTTCTGCCTGGCGGATGTCCCTCCCGTCCTGGGCTTGGTCCCAGGAGTGGGAAGCCGCGTGAGAATGACATCCATGGGTGGATCCCGGTGGGAGTGCGGAAGGAAGCTGACACCTGGAGAAGGCTGGAGGGGGAAGCCAGGCCGGGGCAGGCGGGGCTGGGGGCAGAGCAGGGGCCGGAGCAGGGGGCGGGGAGGGGGTGGCGAGTCAGTCCTCGTTTATCTCCCTCTCTCTCTCCCACCTGGTGATGGAGCTCAGCTGTGTTTCCTGACAATTCCCCCCCCCCCCCCCCCCCCGTCACCAGGGAGGGAAGATTCCATTGTGAATGCCCCAGGGAGAGCAGCAGTGTGAGGGAAGGAGGATGTGAGGGAGTAGGATGAGAATGTCTGGCGGGTGGGAGGAGTGGGTGCTGCGGCCCATAAGGGAGAGCCATCCCCAGCCAGGAGGGAGCAGCTGGGCCCATTGTCACCTTACGTCATTGAGACTCCCATGTGCATTCTCTCACGTGCATGAACTCAGTCCTTACAGCAACCCAATCACTCTTCCCACTTTACAAATGGGGAAACTGAAGCTTAGAGAAGGCAATTGCTCAAGTTCACACAGTCAGTGAGTAGCAGAGCCACGACTCAGCCCGGGTGTCTGTGGCTTTCCCTCCGAGGTGATGCCAGGCAAAGAAGGCAGAGGGAGAGGAACAGGCACCAGGAAGGGGAGTCCCAAGAGGCCAGATTTTCTAAAGAGAAAAGCAGCCAAATGTGGGAGAAGAAGATTGGTCTGGAAACCGGGAGACTGAGATGATGGATTCTGCGGTGGCCCGAGGGAGAGGTGGAGGTTCCCAGGCTTGGCTACACATACCCATGACCTGGGGATTAAAAAAAGTCTCACAGCACAGACCCCACCCCAGAGGCTCGGCCTTAATTGGCCTAGGACGGGGCCTGGGCACCATCATTCCTTAAGGGCACCCTAACCCAGGTGATTCCCACTGTGGTCCGGGGCAGGATGGCAGGGCTGCCAACCCTCTTTAATAGATGCCTCTGGTCCTTCCTCTCAGCAGGGGGAGCCATCTCTAAGCCAGGGGGACTGGGAGAAGGGCAGGGCATGGTGCGGGCCACATCCTCTTCAGGAGGCAGGGTCCCCAGGCCCACGGGCTTCTGCCTAGAAATTATGTTCTCTGTGGCGGGTGGACAGCTGTCCTGCTGCCCTTTCCTTGCCTCTGGGACAGGCCCTTCCTGAGAGCCCTGCAACCCCAGCTGGGGCCTTAGCTCCTTTAATCTCTGAAAGGATCACACGTGCCCAGTCTGCCCATTTGAGATGAGGTGCCCTCCTTACCATCAACCCAGCCCAGCCCGCTCCCTCCCTCCAAAGCTAGTGTCTCTGCTCCTGTTAACGAGATCCCGACAAGAGCTGGAGCCCTGCTTGGCGGGTGGGCCAAGCTGCCACCAGGGGCCTGGCTGGCGTGCGAGGTGGCTGGCCTGGGGCGGGTGGGAAGCATCTCTTTGCGCTCAGCCCTGGCAGCAGCTCCAGGCTTCCCCAGGAAGGACTAGGGTGGAGGTGCCTTCTGGTGTGTGTCTTTCTCTTCTTAAAGAGCCAGGGTCACGGCGTTGTTAATTTGATTGCACCCACTTCGGCTCCTTGTCTCCCCCGATTAGCCAAGCTCCACCTGAAGCAGGAGATTAATTCAAATTGCGTGGCAGCCATCAGCCTTGACTCTGAGCTGGCGGGGAGGTGCCTGGGGGCTGAGGGCTTGTGGGACCCTGGCTGGCCACCACCCATGCATGTGAATGGCAGCACTGGCACGCAGTGTGTGTGAGGGGTGCTGGTCCGGATGGGACCGTTGGGACATGGGCTGCGTATGCTGTGGCACCCGATCTCACCAGGCCTCGCTTTCTCCTCCTATAAGGGTGTCCGTCAGTTCCTCTCTTGGCTACTCGCCAAGGAATAGCTGAGCAGGAAGCGGGAGGCTTTTTAAGTGAGGTGGGACCTGGCTCTCCTGCCTCTGGTCTGCACGCTCCCCAGTAGAAAATGACAGTAAGAATAAAATGCCTCCCATCAGAGGATGCTAATGATGTGCATGCACCGGCTGGTGCTCTGAGGGAGTGAGCTCATGGAGTTCACCTGTCCGCAGTGTGGGAGTACTTTCATTCCTGTTTTAGAGGTGAGAGAACACTCAGCTCTCACTGACTGCACGATGGAACCCTTTCAGAAACAGAAGGAGGTGAGCCGTCTTTCTGTAATTACTGGAAGGTACTAGAACTTGGTGAACTCTTTCTGCCAAGGTCTGGCTAGTAAATACTTCAGACTTTGCGGGCCGTAGGTCCCCATTGCAAAACCCCAGCTCTGCCCCTGTGGCTGGAGAGCATCCATGGACAACAGGGCATGAAGGATGCACGTGGCTGGGTTCTAGACGGCAGCTGGCCAGGCCCCACCCTCAGCCGTGTGCTGACTCCGAGGGGAACTTGGGGCCCAGGAAGGGCTGGGTCCGGGGGCTCTTGACCAGGAGGGGGTGTCAGGGAGGAGGCTGGTTGGATTCAGACAAGAGCAGCTGAGGAATGCTGGGAAGGAGAGTGTCTCAGTGTCTGAGTTCTGGGAAGCATAGTGTGTGGGCATAGAACACTGGGCGTGGGGACTGCCACAGAAGCTGGGCTGCTGCTCCCCCTGGGCCCGTGGCTGTGATAGGGTCTCTGTGGATGTGATTAGGATGTCTTATTGGTGAGCAGGGTGGGCCAATATGACCGGTGTCCTTACAAGGAGAGGGGAGACCCCACAAAGGGTGGATATGAAGACACAGCGAGAAGGTCGCATGCGGTGGAGATGCCGAGAGTTGCTGGGAGCCCGAGGACGAGGGGCCTGGGCTGCCCCGGAGCTGCCGAGCTCGGCCCTGCTGACACCCAGGTGATTGCTAGCCTCCCAGAGCCAGGAGAAAATGGGCTCTGTTCTCTAAGTCACCTGGTTGGCGGCTCCTTGCTGCAGTGGCCCTAGGACAGCAGCACCAGGTTCCAGTGTGTGACAGATTGTCTGTGCGGAGTGTGCGGTAGGACAGGCCACAGCCTCTCCTCTGTGGAGCTGGGGGGCTGCCTAAGGTGGGGGGTCATATGGGCTTTGCTGTCTCTGCTTTGTGAGGAGCTCACCCCCTTCCACTCCCAGCCCCACGGACAGGCTGGCTGTAGGCAAGGTGCACGAGTGTGCAGGGCCACCCCCTCCCCCGGCCCAGGGAAGGCGCTTGGTTGATGCTCAGTCACCACTGAACAACAATGAGCAGTGGCAGGCAGGACCTGAGCTGCACCAACCGGAGACGTTTTCTGTAGAATCTTCATTTTGCCGGGTCTCGCATCTCTGGAGACATAAGAGGCCCAGATGGGAGCGACTTTGGAAGCCCTCACCCACCCCAGCACCACCTCAGCAACCTGGGGCCCTGGGCACAGGAGGTCCATGGGTCTGGGGGGACAGCTGCTGTGGACAGCTGTCCCCCCAGACCCATGGGCCTGAATTTTTCTGTTCTGTCCTCACTTTCCCAACCAGGCAGCAGCTGTAAAAGATGCTGAGGTGCTTGGAGAAAACACATTTTGTAGATCAGGGCAGCATCATGCACGTGGGCAATCACACACACACACACACTCAGGCGCACACACACACTCACACATACGCACCCACACATGCTCACACACACACACTCACACACACTCACACACACACTCACACGCTCACAGGTTCCATGTGACACTTCTCCGAGAACCAGCTCCAGAACCCAATTCCCACCGGAGCCCGGGCCCCTGCAGCTCTTGGGTTGGTGTCTGACGACAAGAGTCATGGATCCCCGGAAAGACAATGCTTAGCTCCCAAGGTCATGAGTACCTGCGGTCACCCTCCTGGTCTCCTTGCCAGACACCATTCGTGCCTTTCCCGGCTCTGTGCCCTCGCCATGCTTCTTCCTCATCCTGGAATGGGGTGACCTTTGCCCCTGTTGGTTCTTGTTGTCTGAGTCCTTCTCATCCTTCAAGTCCTACTAGTGGCTGCTATATTTGTGGAGCTTCTCTTGACATTCTCTTATTGGCCCCCAAGTCACAGTTGATTACTCCATTCGATTCTCTTTGTACCACCTTGCTCATAGTGTTTAAAGGCACTTGCTGCCTTGTACATTTGAGTAGTTTGGGCGTATGTGTATCACCTCTTCAAGATTCTAAATTCCCTGAGAACAGCAACTTCACTTTCCTCATCCCTAGATCTGCAGCACCTGGAACTGGCGGTGCTGCTTGTTGATACGTATTTGGTGCCAAGTATAGCACTGGCTACTGTTAATGCCCCCCTTAGCCCTCACCGATGATGAGAGACTGTCAGGCGGAACCCGGGGCTTTTAGAGACTGAGATTCAGGACCTGCGACTACCCAGGGCAGGGCTTGGATTTGAACCCAGGTCCCCATGGTTCTAAAGTCCATGCTCTGGAGCCAGGGATCCTATAGGCCTACTTAGTGAGTGCGTGAGATCCTGTCAGTTACCGTTGGAAACCATGGGGTCACTGTGCGGATGTGCCCCAGCAGAGTCCAATCACAGAAACTAAGTTTGACAGTAGGGTGCCTTTTACAATGCATGTCTCTTTGACATCGTATTTCCTTTCTTATTGTCACGTGGCCAGAGTGGGGGCTGAGGCCAGGGTGCCTCCTGAGGTCCATTCAAGGTGCCGTCTGACAAGGGAACTACCGGCCAACGCTCTCCTGTGTGTGGTGGGAACATCAAGGCCGGCCTTGAAATCGGCCATGCAATGGAAGGGCCGCCTGTGCTCGGCCCTGCACGTGGGCAAGGGGAGGGTGGTGGTGGGTTGTTGGAGATGGACTGAGGGGTGTCTAGGAATGGCTTTTCCTGGCAACCCCATTGGTGACTCACATGTGGGGTCCTGAATATCCCTCCCCATCTCCCTCTGCCCTTTCAACTGAAGTCAGAGGTGGGGGGAGCGGGACGAGGCTCCACAGGCCCAGGAGGATGTGCAGGGGGTGGGGCTGCAGGCGAAGTCCCTAGAGCAGGGGGCCTGTGCGAGTGCCGTGGAAGGCAGAATGGCAGTCCCCAGAGGCCAGGAGCCCACATGCCCGTCCTGCCAGCACTGCCACATTGTCACAGGAGCATTGCAGGCAGCAGGTGCTGTGTGGCCTCATTCAGGCTGCCAGAGAAGGGCAGCCAGGCCCCCAACCCTGGTCAGAGGCCTGGCCAGGATCAGCCAGCACATGGCCTGCCCCAGGCCTTGAAGCCTGGCCCTGCCTCCTCCACTCCTGCTGGCTTCGGGGTGGCCCAGAGGCCCCCAGCATGGCTGGGCCATCACTGCGAAGAGGGGTGCTGGAGTGGGAGGGGGTGTTGGTCACAGAGCAAAGGTGTGAGGGAAGGCCTCATGGGTGCAGTCTGTGTGAGGGTTTGGAGCTCCCGATGTGCTGAGGGCGTGTGAGGCCCAGAGGGTCCTGCAAGGGGGGTGGGGAGCTGGGTGCAGAGGGACCCAGCACCTCTGTGTAGTGTGAGTGAGGGGAGGGGAGTGGGAAAGCATGCCTGGAAGGGCTTGGGAGCCTGAGCGGACACAGGAAGGGTGTGTGTGTGTCACTGTGGGAGGAAGAAAGGAAAAGGCAGGCCCTGAAATGAGGACAAGGGAGGAAGAGAGGGAGCGAGGTGCAGATTTGCCCCTAAGTGATAATTAGAGGGTCTGACATTCCCTTGGGAAGAGGGGGCCAGAGATGAATACCTCTGTGAGTGTGAGCGTGTGTGAGTGTGTGCGCGCGCGTGAGTGTGTGCATGTGTGTGTGATTCCCCTGCGCATGATGCTGCCCTGATTTACAAAATGTGTTTTCTCTGAGCACCTCAGCATCTTTTACAGCTGCTGCCTGGTTGGGAAAGTGAGGACAGAACAGAAAAATTCAGGCCCTGAGGGCCCATGCTGTTGGGGACAGCTGCTGTGGACTGGGTGTCCTCACGCACAGCCCACCCCCAGACCCCTGGACCTCCTTTACCCTGGACCCCATGTCCCCTCACCTCCGCAGAGAAACCACAGACCACAGAGCCATGACCATACCAGGTCAGTGGAAATCCCAAACTTGGAGAAAAGCAGCAAAGACCCTCCCCTCCCCAAAAGTCTGAGCATTTGGGCTCATCTCTCTTGTTGACAGTGGAGAGATAAGAATCTCATACCAAGGAAGGTTCCAGAAGCATCTGTTACTCCTAGTCCTCATACAACAGAATTAACCAAGCTCTCCCTGGCTGAGGGGTGATGATGATTGCTTGGTTTTATTAAGGACCAAGTGCTTCTTGATGGTGTGAGGGGAGTGGCTCCTGCCGGCCCAGCCCCCAGCCCCCAGATCCTAGCATCGATCGCCAGCATCCCCATCTGCTGAGCTGAGAGCGGGTTTTGGCAGGAGGGCGCCCTGGGAGAGGCGAACAGACACACCCACACCAGGCTGTGCTCCCAGAAGCCTTTCCTGCACCTACCCTGGGGGACTACATTAAGAATAACAGAACTGGTGGCTACGTCTTGGTTGGCCTCCTGGGTGCCAGATACTACCACCTGGTTGCTTTATACATGCCAAGGCCTTCAGCCTTGACAAAGAGCATGCCAGATAAGGGGCCCTTAGGATTCCTTCTGTATGTCAGGAAGATGAAGTACAGAGAGTCTGGCAAACTCATCAAGCCACAGGAGCCCAGATTCAAACATCAGTCAGACTCTAAAAGTCAGCCTATCCCACAGTCCTCCATGCCTGTGGTCCATGCCCTGACCTACAGCCAATAGGCACTGTACTATGGCAGGATTCCTGGTCCTTATGGCAGGATTCCAGGTCCTTATGGCAGGATTCCTGATTCCTGTTCCTTATGGCAGGATTCCTGGTCCTTATGGCAGGATTCCTGGGACCTTATGGCAGGATTCCCAGAGACTTATGGCAGGATACCTGGTCCTTATGTCAGGATTCCTGGGACCTTATGGCAGGATTCCTGGTCTTTATTGAAGGATTCCTGATTCCTGTTCCTTATGGCAGGGTTCCTGTTCCTTATGGCAGGATTCCTGGTCCTTATGACAGGATTCCTGGGGCCTTATAGCAGGATTTCTGATTCCTGGTCCTTAAGGCAGGATTCCCGGGGCCTTATGGAAGGATTTCCAGGGCCTTGTATCAGGATTCCTGGTCCTTATGGCAGGATTCCTGGTCCTTATAGCAGGATTCCCGGGACCTTATGGCAGGATTCCTGGTTCTTATGGCAGGATTCCCGGGACCTTATGGCAGGATTCCTGGTCCTTATAGCAGGATTCCCGGGACCTTAAGGCAGGATTCCTGGTTCTTATGGTAGGATTCCCGGGGCCTTATGGCAGGATTCCCGGGGCCTTATGGCAGGATTCCTGGTCCTTATGGCAGGATTCCCGGGGCCTTATGGCAGGATTCCCGGGGCCTTATGGCAGGATTCCTGGGGCCTTATAGCAGGATTCCCGGGGCCTTATGGCAGGATTCTTGGTCCTTATGGCAGGATTCCTGGGATCTTATGGCAGGATTCCTGATTCCTGGTCCTTATGGCAGGATTCCTGGGACGTTATGGCAGGATTCCTGGTCTTTATTGAAGGATTCCTGATTCCTGTTCCTTATGGCAGGATTCCTGGTCCTTAAGGCAGGATTCCCGGGTCCTTATGGCAGGATTCCCGGGGCCTTAAGGCAGGATTCCTGGTCCTTATGGCAGGATTCCTGGTCCTTATGGCAGGATTTCTGGTCCTTATGGCAGGTCCCAGGTCCTTATGGCAGGATTCCCGGGTCCTTATGGCAGGATTCCTGATTCCTGGTCCTTATGGCAGGATTCCTGGTTCTTATGACAAGATTCCTGGTCCTTATGGCAGGATTCCTGGGACCTTATGGCAGGATTCCTGGGACCTTATGGCAGGATTCCTGGTCTTTATTGAAGGATTCCTGATTCCTGTTCCTTATGGCAGGATTCCTGGTCCTTAAGGCAGGATTCCTGGTCCTTATGGCAGGATTCCTGGGACCTTATGGCAGGATTCCTGGGACCTTATGGCAGGATTCCTGGTCTTTATTGAAGGATTCCTGATTCCTGTTCCTTATGGCAGGGTTCCTGTTCCTTATGGCAGGATTCCTGGTCCTTATGACAGGATTCCTGGGGCCTTATAGCAGGATTTCTGATTCCTGGTCCTTAAGACAGGATTCCCGGGGCCTTATGGAAGGATTTCCAGGGCCTTGTATCAGGATTCCTGGTCCTTATGGCAGGATTCCTGGTCCTTATGGCAGGATTCCTGGTCCTTATAGCAGGATTCCCGAGACCTTATGGCAGGATTCCTGATTCCTGGTTCTTATGGCAGGATTCCTGGTCTTTATGGCAGGTTTCCTGGGGCCTTATGTCAGGATTCCTGATTCCTGGTTCTTATGACAAGATTCCTGGTCCTTATGGCAGGATTCCTAGGTCCTTATGGCAGGATTCCTGATCCTTATGGCAGGATTCCTGGTCTTTATTGAAGGATTCCTGATTCCTGGGTCCTTATGGCAGGATTTCTGGCTCATTATGGCAGGATTCCCGCGTCCTCATGGCAGAATTCCTGATTCCTGTTTCTTATGGCAGGATTCCTGGGGCCTTGATTCAGGATTCCTGGTCCTAATGGCATGATTTCTGGGTCCTTATGGCAGGATACCTGGTCCTTATGGCAGGATTTCTGGGACTTTATCGCTGGATTCCTGGTCCTTATATCAGAATTCCCGGGGCCTTATGGCAGATTTCCCGGGATCTTATGGCTGGGTTTCTCGGGCATATTATGCAGACCCATGGACGTGTGACGATGTAGATCATACAGTAGGAATGTGTGTCTTTGACAATAGGCACAGGCATATTCTGGGGTGCCAAGGCCGGCAAGATGGGCTCTGTGCCTGGGGCCTAGAAGCCATAGACGCAGCACCAAGTTGCAATGTGTTTTAATGCTTCCAGCTTTTGTGGTACACCTTCCTGTTTCTACCCTTAGTTCCCATCCTGTTAACCCCGATGTTTGGGCTCGGGGGCCGGATGAACCTCTAGCACAGGGATGGCACTGGAGCCTAGAGAGGTAAGGTGACTTGGGTCAAGTCTCACTGCCCCTCAGGGGGATCTGAAGTCAGAACCCAGGTTTTCTCCATCCTAAGTCACAGGTTACACACAAGCAGGTGTCAGTCAAGTAACAAAAATGAAGGGCTCAATATGATTATTCAGATAGAATTGCCAACCTGCAGATCAAAGTCAATAAGAAATCCCACATGCCATGAGCACCTCAGGAGCTTATCAGGACTAGGGCGTGGTGAGCGGGGCCTGTCGGGGTCAGGCCCCTGCTTTTGATGACTGTGCTTCCTCCCTCCCCCCACCCGCATTGATTTTTAGAGAGAGTGGAAGAGAGGGAAAGACAGAGAGAAACATTGATGTGAAAGAAACACATCAATTGGTTGCTCCTGACCAGACCTGGGCCAGGGAGGGACCTGCAACTGAGGAGTATGCCCTTTACCGGAATTGAACCCGGGACTCTTTGGTCCGCAGGCCGATGTTCTATCCACTGAGCCAAACTGGCTAGGGCATGACAGTGCTTTTGAATCCCCATCCAAGTATCCAAGCCCACGTCTGACTAGGAATCCTCCGGCCTTCCCTTCACAGGACCCATGGAAACCACGAGGGGGGCAGGTGGGTGCAGAGATGGGCCCTGGCTGTGTCCAGGGTGCTGGGAGGGCCAGGGGGCAGGACTCACTCTTGACGGTGAGGAACATGGACTTGCTGATATCAGTGCCCACGCCGTTGCTGGCCTGGCAGAGGTAGTAGCCCATGTCCTCCTCCAGGACGTGACGGATCAGCAGCGAGCTGTTGGCCAGGACCTGGATGCGGCCGGTGAGGGGCACCGGGTGGTACTGCTGGGGGCTCCCGCTTCCTGGAAGAAGGCGGAGGTTAAAAGAGCTGCTGTCTGGGCTGGGGGGTGAGCTGGGTGGATGGGAGTGTCCCAGGGAATGCCCACTGCCTTTCTCCTGAAAATCTAAGGCCACTGTGTGGTGTGCCCACACCACTCCTGTTTCCTGGGCCACAGGAGGGACCTCCCAGAGAGCTGGGCCTGCCAGCTAGGAGTGAGGAGCTGGAGTTGGCATGCCCAAGTGGCACTGAGCTTGTTGGGGTGAACTACTCAGAGAGGGAGAAAGAGTTGTCTTTAGGCCACTTGGCAATAGGCAAAGGGAAGACTAAGCCCTCAGATGGCAGCTTCCTCCATGCCAAGGAAGGAGGCCAGCCATCCTCCAAGGGGGGGTTTGGGCACCACCCCCTCCCAGTGTCAGCCCTAGACACGGTCTAGGTAAGAGGTTGGTGTGGGGCTTAGTCAGATACGAAATGCGTCCTTGGCACGAAGTTGGGCTCCAAGATCCAAGATCCCAGAATAACTGGTGAGGAGCAGGGGCTGATGAGGCTTGGGGACCCCATGAGGGGCATGTGGAAGTGGGGAACACAGAATGCCCTGAGTTCTAGGGCTGGAGGGGAAGTGGAGAGGTCAGTTTGTGGGGACAAAAGGACATTGAATCAGCATGATAGCCATTGCCGGCCCACAGACCCCTGGATGACCTCCAGATTGGGTGTAGCCTGGGGTCCCCATGGATCTCAGAACCCAGGGCTCCCACCCAGGCCCTGGGATGCACGGGAACCAGGCCTGAGTCTCATCAGCATCCTCCCTCCCCTCTCCCTGGCTGCTCAGAGTTGCTGGTTGGCATGGAGCTTACCCTTGGCATGCTTCCACATGACCTTGGGTGGGGGATAGCCATCCACCGAGCAGTTGAGCACACCAGCTTTGCCATAGATGCCGTCCTGGTTGTTGGGCTGCACCACAAACCGAGGGGGCACTGCAGAAAGAGGGAAGGCAGGAGAAACCCATCACCTCAGTCTCTGATAGGTCTTCTAGGGCTTCAGGCACCTGCCACTCAATGTCAGTCCTGCCTGGACTGTTCTAAACCAGAGCTCCCTAGAGCTCTTGCTGGGTGCTGGTTGGGAGCTGGGAGCTCTGAGCACCAATTCTGATTTTGCCAGTGGCTAACTGAGCAAAGATAGACACCACGGTGTCCTGGCCTGGAAAGTAAGAGGTTTGAACCTCTTGATCATTAAGGCATCTGCCAGAGCCAACCTTCCCTAAGCTTGGGATTCAAACCCAGACCTAGAGACTTTGAGCAGCAGACAGAGCTGGACTCCCCCTGCTGCCCTCCCCTGCACTGGCCCTTCCCCACGCACCGCGCACGATGAGCTGGCGCTCCCGGCTCACGGTGGCTGCTGCGTTGCTGGCGATGCACGTGTAGTTGCCATTGTGCTTGAGGGAGACGCTGGAGATCTGCAGGGAGCTCATGAACTCCTTGCTCTCGATGGTCACGCCGGAGCCCGAGATGATCACCTGCCCGTCCTTCCTCCAGGTGATGCGGATGGGCATGTCCCCAGAAGACACCACGCAGGGGATATAGAGCAGCTGGCCGATGGAGGCAGGTGGGAACTCAAAGGGCTGGATCAGAGGGGGCACTGGGAGGGAAGGGACGCTGCTGTCAGCTCCCACGCCCCAGCCCAGCCAGCCACACCACCTCCCCTGCCTCCCCCTTGGGTCCCTCTCAACCCCAGCACAGGCCTGTCTGGAGCCTGAGCTGCGGTGGGGGGATCCTCCTTTTTCAGCTCTGGCTGGAGCATCAGCCATTATCTCTATGACAACTCATTGAGGCCACAGCAACTTCCCCAGCAAGTGGGGGCAGAAGGGAGGCAAGGAGACCTCCTTCCTGTAGTCCAGTGATTACAAGGCTGGTTCTCCCAGGAACCACTCCACCCTCCTGGGAACCTGCTCTCTGCCCCAGGCCCAGCCAGAGCGGGAAGGAGGTGGCTTCCTGTGCACGCCTCAGACACTCCTGCTCTCCCGGGAAGTGGCCAGGTAGACGTGGTCACAACTTGGCAGCCCATTGGATGCTGGGAAAGGTCTTGGCTCAGGAGCTCTAGGTCCAGAGAGGTGACATTTAGGAGGGATGTTAACTGCATGCCCTATTGGGCAAGAGCCACACCCCTCAGCAGGGCCCTTACCCAGCTTCCCAATGTCATCTCCCACCTCGCCCTTCACTCTATCAGCAGCACCCACAGTCCCATGCCTCAGCCGGTGCCTGGGGGCGCCTGAGCGAGCACAGCGGGGCATTTGTCCTCTTCACCTCCCACCATGTGTGGCCATCCCAGTGGCTTCTGACCCATCTCATTCCTGACCCACCCAAATCCAGTTCCTACGTCCTCCAGGTGTTCTGGGACTCTGGTCATTTCTGGATCCCTGCCCCCCCGCCCCCCCGCCAGCTACAGCTACCTCTGCTCTTTGGGTTGGAGCCTCCCCAGTATTCTGGGTGGTTTGCTGGGTCTTGGATATCCAGACAGATTTTTCTGGAACCCTGACTCTAGTAATGGCCAAGTGCTCATTGTTGAGATGTCCCAGAGGTTCCTCTGTTGGGCTCTGCTGAGCCAGCCCACCCTCTGTTTTTTTTTGTTTTTGTTTTTGTGTGTGTGTGCCTAGATGAGATCTAGGCCCCTGATCTCCTTGGGCTTTTTGGTGGAATCATGGCAGAGCCCAGATCTGCTGCCCAATTTATTTCCTGAGGCCCAGCAGTTCAGTCCTTCCCACCAAGGCCCATAGCTGGAGCCCGGCAGGCCTGCCACCTGTCCTGGAAAGCTTGCCCCCTGCATGGCCCTGCAGCCCCGTCTGCACCTTGATCACGGGGCACTGAGGCAGCCTTTGCATGACTACTTTCCCTGGCATCTGGGATCTTTGTCAGGGCAGTAACCAGGGCAAATTATGAGTCCAACTCATGCTTGGCAGGTGAGAACAGTAAATGAAAGAACATGTCTGTAGATCATTCCCTGGGCTGATCCTAAATGGTTACCTGTGAGGAGGGTAAGGGATGATGAGAGCACAGGGTGGGGTTCATCCAGAAAAAGAGAGGGGGCTCTGTGCTGCTCCTCAAGGGGCTGTGTTGTGCTAGTGTTTGGGAGCTCCCCCCATGGGCCCTCCATGGCTGGCTCCTGTGGTTGAAGAGCCTATGGACAGGAGCTGCAGCAGCAAGGGCTGTGGGGTGGGGGTGGGGGATGGCAGCGGGCTGGGGGCGGCTGCCCGGGAGGTGCTGAGTCTGCAGGGCTGTGCTCTGGGGAAGGATGGTCCAGCAAACATTTCCATGGAGGACAGAGCAGATAGAGACGATGGATAGAATTAGACAGGAAGCTTGAGCTCAGGCAAGAGGAAAACTGTCTCTCAGTAAGAAGGGATTTAGATAACGGAACAAGTTACCAAGGTAGGTTAATTCCTTAATTAACTGAGTCATCTAATATTTATGCGATGCCTGCTCTGCGAAGGCTTCGTCTCTGTGGGCTCGCGGAGGCAGGCACACACCCACAACACAGACAGAAGCTCCGGAGCGTGTCCGTCGCCGTGAGTGTTGGACAAGCACCGTCCGAACAAGGAGGCGCTGGACTCAGAGCCGAGTGCCGTCTAGTTGGGTGACTGCAGCTTCATGGGGAGGCCTAGGGACTGTGAGGTAGCACACACACTCTTAAAAGTGTGTGTGTGTGTGTGTGTGTGTGTGTGTGAGAGAGAGAGAGAGAGAGAGAGAGAGAGAGAGAGAGAGAGAGAGGCTGCACTAAGAGGCAGAGGCCAACTGGGTTTCCAAGTGGAACATTGATGCTCCTGGACAGACCACTGAGGGAGGGTTGCCAGCACCCCCTGGGGAGTCAGACATTCCCCTGGGCTGGCTAGAGCCTCTGCTGACCTGTGGGGGCAGGTGGCCAGACAACTCTGAGACAACCCAGGCAGGCTCCTGCCCCCGCTCCCTGCTGTGGGTTGATGGGGAGTGAGGCTGTGAGTGCTCAGGATCCCCTTTGGGAGGAATGCGAGGAGCAGAGCTGCGCATAGAATCCCTGGCTCGGCGGGGATGGCCCTCAGAGAGCCTGCAGGTGGGGGCACCCTGCCTGGAGGGGGAGAATACAGAGGGGTCCTGGCTCCTCGCTCTTCACTGTTCGCTGAATACTAGGGGAGCGCGGGGAGTGGGGGGACCAAGAAGCAGGTGTGGGGCTCTGGGGTGTGCCTGTGGGCAGCTGCCTGGACGGGGCTTCTTTTTGATCTGAGTCGGCAGCGCCTTCCCCAGCGCCTTCCCCAGCGCTCAGCGCTCAGCACTCAGCGCTCAGCACTCAGCGGGGACTCGGCTGGTTGAACGTGTCCATTTCCACCCCTGGGAGGCATCCCAGCAGCCAGGGCCCTGACCTCCTCTGCGGTGATGGCCAGGGGCCTCTGCAGGGCTGACTGCAGCCTGAATGGGGGGCACGGGTGCCACGTCACCAGGGACTTCTCTCCGGAAGCCCTGCTCTGGCTACAGTCCTCTTGGCAAGAGGGCAACTCAGTCAGTGTTGAGGGAGGCGGGGCCAGGACAAGGTGCTGGCACGGTGAGGTGGCTACGAGGCCAGTGGGGGGTCCACGAGGCGTCTGGCCACGGCAAGACTCACACCCCAGCTGGGGAGCGGGCAGCAGAGGGGCACGTGACCGCCAACCCGGCCTGTGGACACTCTATGTCTTCATCCCTCTGGGACGGAGCCTCTGTACTTCCTGGGCCCTCTGGCAGAGGATGGGCCATGAGGAGTGGGAGTGTCTCCTCCCTGCAGTGAGGATGTGGGTAAGACTGCGCCTGGGAGCCAGTCCAGACTGCGCTCTACCCCCGTGATCCGGGCAGGTCAGCTCCTCACCACCCTGCTCTCCCCCAAGCCTCAGCGCTCTCATCTGCAAAGTGGGGGTGGGGAACCAAGTCATCTCTGAGGTCCCAAGGCCGGTGTTGCGTCATAGTGTTGCAGAAGAGGAGAAATAACTTCTTCTCAGGAAGGCCTCCCCGGCCGCCTGTGCAAATTGCAAACCACTCACTCCACCCTTGCACACTCACGCTCCCTCCCTCTCTGTTTTCGTGTCATTTCCCTCCAGAAGGGTTTCCTGAGGCCAGGGCTTGTGTGCCTGTGCACAGCACAGGGCCTGAGTGCCCAGAGTAGGACATGGTCAGCATCGCTGAAGGAACGGCACTGTCGTCATCTGAGCCCTGTCTGGCCACTAGGACGATGCTGCCCATCGGTGTGCTTGGCCCCTCTGCCGAGGAGCAGAGCTGCTGGCAGCAACTGCCTTGGTGCCCCCGCCCCAGCACATATGGGTAACCAGCCTCAGTGAAACCATGTGTCCCCTCCTGTGGATTCTGGTGGGTCCCTCCAAACAATGCCTCTGCCAGGATCAGGCCTGTGGCCAGGTGGGAGCTTTCTTTGAAGCCTGTGGTCACAGCAGCCTCTTCACTGGGGGGGAAGTGGCTCCTCCACAGGCTCCACTTGAGGAGCTTGGGCAGGGCTGGGCTGAGCAGCGAGGGAAGGCTGCATGTGGGTGGGGAGTGCGGGCATCGCGAATGAGGGTGCGGGTATGTGTGTGAATGTGAGTGTCTCCCGTTTGCTCTCCACAGGACTTGGCACCCTTCCCTGGTTCTGGCCTCCTTGAGCTGGGCAGAAAGTCTCTCATGCTCTTGTTTTGGCTCCAGAGGCCCTGAGAGGCCCAGCTGTGGGGATGGAGATGCCCCCTCCCTGAGCCAAGGACGAGGCACCTGGTGGCAGCCCTGCCTCCTGAGTGAATAAGCATTCAGCCCATGTGCCCAGAGAGGCTTTGATGTTACATAATTTTTCAGCTACAGGGCACCCTAAAGACACCAAATCCAGGTTGGATCCATGTGCCCTACTCTCAGCGTTCTGCCAAGGATCTCTTTGGATGCCCAGAGACAAACACTCGCTGCTCTGCAGCCTGGCTCTCCTCTGCCAGTCACCGCCACACCTACCAAAGTCCAGGAGGCCCTCAAAGCATCCTTACCTTCTCTCCCTTCAATCCCTCCACCTTGCTGGGCCACAGCTGCCCCACCCGGACAATATTTCTATGGCATTACCTGCAGCCTGCCGTTTGTGGCTCAGGAATTTGCCTCAGAGGAGGACATGGACAGAGGAAACATTTGTATATATGTAACTGCCAGCACGTACGATGGACGTGTATGTGCAGGTGTGGACAGGTTGCATGTACATGCATATGGTGTGTGCCAATGTGTACGTGCATTGCATTCATACACACAGGTCTCTGCACATGTGTGTGCCTGCATGTGCATGCAAATCTTGTGTGCTCTGCTCTCGGCTTAGTGTTTCAAAATTCATCGGAAGACAAGCAATCCCAGAAGAAATAGTCAGCAGTCGTTTTTCCGAATCCTGGAGCAGCATGAGCTTTGCCCTGTGCACAGCCCTGACCCCCCAAAGAGATGCGGGGCTTCTAGCTGGTCTCGAGCTTCTAGCACCCTGCCCGCCTGCACCTGTCCCTTCCCACACGGGGTTTCGGCTCTGGTCCTGGGGGAGGGGCGCATGTCCCAGCCAGGCAGTAAGGGTGGGGTCTGGAGCGCTGCCCCTGGCCCATCCCTTTTGACCTCAGCCAGTGCCCCTCTCTATACCCCGCACCTCCTCGGGGAGCAGCACATCAGCTAATCAGGAGCGTGCTCCTAATCAGTTCTGACAGCTTCTTTGCAAAAGTGCATGCTAATGAGGTGGGGAGGGGGGCAGTGGAGAGGGGGGCGCTGAGTTGTCCCAGCTTTGGGAGTGGCAGGGGCACAAGTCCTTGGAGCTCCTCACACAGTGCTGCTTTGTGATCTGGAGAGGAAACAGGTGAAAACCCTGCTAGGACTGAATTTTCAGCTGTGGAGGACGGGATGTGGAGGGTGGATACAGGCCCGGTATACCCGCCACATCCCTGCCGCGCAGTAAAGTCACACAGCCTGGGTGCTGGTGTGCAGGCTCTGCCTCTAGGAACACACACACACACACACACACACACACGCACACATGCACGCATGTGCACACATGCACACACATACACACACATGCACACACGCGCACACATGCATGCACCCTCCCGGGCTGGGAGACACTGTCACTCGGCACTGCACAACCTCAGCAGGCCCAGCGAGCCGCGCAGACGGAAGGCATCAGATTCAATTCATTAGGACTGATCGCTCCCTGAGTAGGGATGAATAATTGATGAGCAACGGCTTTCAGAATGTTTCGCGTGCTCCACCGCTCGCTGGAGGCCTGTTCTTTTTTTCAAGCCAACAAACCAGGCCACATGGTCGCTGGTGTGGGCAGTCTAAGGGAGTGGAGTAGAGGTTGGATATTCTAATATATGATGTTTACAACGGGAACTCTCGGTCTCCTGCTTGTAATGGGAATGGATCCAGGAGGCCTGTGATACTGGGAGGGGGCACCACATGGGGGCTGTGGCCTGGGGGTCAGAGGTTCCCGCCAGGACCAGGCCCCTGGGCTGGGCAGAGGCGTCAGGCTAAGAAGATGGCCGCGGTGGCCCTCAGCCTGGCTGGGAAGCAGGAAGGCAGATGCCATATGGGACCCCGGGTCTGAGGTGGCCACAGGGCACCCAGTTCTCGGGGCTCAAGGGAAGGCTTGCAGGAAGTCACTCTAAGCCAGATGGCTGTCTAGCTTCAGCTCAAGAAACACACACTGTCTAGCGCTGTGACAGGTGGCGGGTACACAAGGAGGCATGTGACAAGCTCCCGTGTGCCAACGAAGGTGACTGGTGATAAGGAGCATATAAGAGAAGCACTGACCCCCGCCTTCTGCTGACATTTAGAGCTGCCTGCTGTCCCCAGATGCATGCACCTGCTCGCCCACTGCGGGCTCGGGGCCAAACCAAAGGCAGTGTCCACCTCCCCACTCATCCTTCTCCCAGACCTCCCTCTTCCTATCACAGGCCTTCATTCCACCTGCAGCAGGAGCTTGGGATCCTCTGGGGTCCCCTGTGCCAGCGACCTTCCTCCAGGGCCCAGGCCAGCTTTCTTCTGGAGTATGTGTCCCGGCCGCCAGGGTGATGCTGATGTCCAGGTGTTCTCATGGGCTCTGTCTCTCCTCCTGCCTCCTCAGGTCATCTGGGAACTTTCTTCCTCCCGGCCTGCCCTGCCCCAGCCCTGGGTCCTTCTGGGCTAGGTAGAGGCTGCCTGGCTTTCCCTGACCTCTTCCTAGCCAGGCCTGGTGGGTCCCACTTCCCATCTCCCCGAGCAGCTAGGCCACCCAGTCCACACATTCCCCAGGCCTGCCACTTCTAGGAGTGGATTTGGGAGGGAGCTTCACATACAGGCACAGCCCAGAACCAGTACATCCCTCAATTCTTCATGCAGCCATTTATTTGTGCATTGATATTCATTCATTCATTTCACCCACAGGCAGTCACTCAGTGGCTCCCAGATACCAGGCTGGGTCCTGAGCTCCAGGAGGTGCTTCCTAGGCCTCAAGCGGCACCAGCAGGTCCGGAGCCACCAGTCTGTACCCCAGATGGGAGCCCGGGACCCAGCACCTGCTCCCTGCACCCTGCCTCCTGCTGCCTGCACGCTCCTGGCTCCCGGCCCTCACTGCCTCCTGCCGGCCTCTGGTGGGCCCTCCACGCTGATGACAGGGGACCTACAGAGCCTGCCATCTCCATCCTGGCCTCTCCCTGGCTCCTCTGGGGCCCGTGCTGTCCTGCCCTGCAGCCCATGGAGCAAACCTGAATGCAGAGGTCCCCGTGGCCTTGTGTCCCCACAGGTGACCACTCTGCCCCTGCCCCTCAGACACCCTGCAGAGCCCTCTCCCCGTGGTGTCCCACCTGCTTGAATGCAGAGGCTGTGGCCCCTATGGCCGGCCACATGCTGGAGGGTGGGCCTACCTTTGACGGCCACGTGGACGCTCTGGCTGATGGAGAGCTGCGGCTGGATAAGGACGCTGCACAGGTACTCGCCCTCATCCATGCCCTTCTGCACATCTGTCAGCTTGAGTGTGCCGTTCTCAAACACCACCTGGCGGTGGTTGTCTGGCAGCAGCAACGCGTCCTTGTACCACTTGATGGAGTAGTAGGGGTAGCCGATGACCCTGCAGTTGATGAGGGTGTCCCGCCCGGCAACGGCTGTGATGTTCCTCATCTCCCGGATGCTGGGGGGCCCTGGAGGGGTCAGGAGGGAGGAAAGGAGGGGCGGCAGCCATCAGCCAGGGGCAGCTGCTGCCTGGGTGCTGTCCTCAGTGCTGGGCTCTGAGACCATCAGGATGGAAACCGCTGGTGGGGAGGGGAGGGTGGCCTTCATCACAAGGCTGGAGGTGGAGCCTGGGATTGGGAGCACCCACGGTCTCTCCAGGACGCAGTTACTGGCTTCAATAGTTGCAAACAGACAGGCGTCCATTCATGCCAGGGCACGAGTCCATCCCCTGAGGGAGGGCTCAGGAGGGCGCCGAGGTCTCTCTAGGAAGGGCAGTTTGGAAGGGCGAGTCCTCATTTCTGAGGAGTTAAGATCTGGGGTTAAAATGGAAATGTGGACATTGTCATTTCCATTCAGTTTGTGCATAATGCTGTCCGAAGGACAAAAGGGCGGTCTTCATTGGACGACTTTCCACAGGTAAATGTGTTTGGTGGGCCCCTGAGAAGGGCCCCTGGTTAAAGGGGAGGGAGTGTCATCACTGGTCAGTGGGGCAGATGGTCCTGTGGAGGTGTGGGGGGGCTCAGTGGCACCGTGCAGGGGGTGCTGGATGGGCACAAGAGGCTCCAGGCTCAGGCTCCCACCCAGGAGGTGAGGAACTGCTCCCGGGACCCTCCCAGGACCTGTGGCTCCATCCTTTTCAGATGCCCGGGGAAAGGCAGGGGCGGCCACATGGAAGGCATGAGTTTCACATGGGGTTGGAAACCTGTTTGGCTCAGGTGCACTTAGCATGATCCTTCACCCCTCCCCTCCCCATGGCAGCCACCAGCACCCCTGGTCCCGAGCCCCCCTCTCTTTCCTTGGGCCTCCTCTGTGCTTGGGTCAGAGGTCACTGGTAGGGTCAGATGAGGGCCAATCTGACATCACAGGCTGCAAAGGGCTCCAGAGGAGATTTCTCATCACAGCGATTTGGAGAACTGAGACTTGGAGAACCTGAGGACTCCGCCCCTTGGAGCTGCCTGTCTTTGGGTGACCCCGCCCAGCCTGAGCCTCCTACTTTTGATGGCTTGAGCCTTGGGGCATAGTGAGGAGGCAGACAGAGGATTGGGAGGAGAGGATGCAACGGCTCCTGCTGCTCACACCTCCTGGAGCATTTGGGGGACAGCTCTGTGGGGTTGCACTGGGAACACAGCTTTGGTGGACACCCCTGTCAAAGGTCAAGCCTGGCTCCTCTGCTCCTTCCCTGGCCTGTCAAGGCAAGGCCCTGGTGGGTTGGTGGATGCTGGCCTGGAGCTTATATACCTGGGGCCAGAGAGATTGAATGGGGGAATGGGGATGGGCTCAGGGCAGGTTGCAGGAGAGGAGAAGGGAAGAGGAGCGGAGTGGGTGGGAATGCCAAGGCAGTAAACTGTGCCACACACACACACACACACACACACACACACACACGGATGACGACGGGACTGTGGAGGGCAGGGGAAGGGGAGAAAGAGGAAAGAGACCTCTACTAAAATCAAAAGGACAACTAAGCACGAGGAGCCATCACCACGAAAGATGAGGACCACAGAGATGGCAAAGAGACTCAGAGCCTATTCTGATATTTAAATGTAGACAGGCACCTCTTACGTTTATTCGCGCCTGGTATTCGGCACTGCCCACTGAGTTCCTCGCGGTGCACCGGTACACGCCCCCGTCCCGGATCTGGGGGCCCGTGACGTTCATGTGGCTGATGGTGGTGCCATCGGACATGGTGTACTGGTTGGTGCGGTGGCTGCCGTCCCGCACAACAGGCTCCTCGTCCAGGGCCCAGGTGACCGTGGGGGGCGGAGCCCCCTTGGCTGCGCACATCAGCGAGAACTGCTCCCCGGGGTTGACCACCTTCTCGCTGAAGGAGGAGACGATACGGGGCGTGCCGTCTGCAGGAGTGAGGAGCCCCCTCAGGTCACTGAGCCGCTGAGCGGCCATCCCACCAGCCACCCCACCCCACAGGGGAGGAGGGGAAGCAGTGGCCAGGACAATATAAAGAACTCTCAGGTACATCCGTTCGCGCGTTATTCATGAATCCCCGTCAGGTGCCAGTCACTACTGCATAGGAATGAAGACTCCTGGGTTTGAATCCTCCCTCAGTCACTTTAGCTCTGTGTCTTTGGGTAAGTTACTGAATCTCTGTGAGTCTTTCCAGCTTGTCTCCATAGAGGATGGTGATAATGGGGATCTGAGTATAAATTCCTCATCTGAAGGCTGCGAGGATTAAACAAACTAATGCATTAAAGATGCTTAGGACAGGACTTTGTAAGTGCTTCATAAAACATTACTCTCTCAGCTTTTCCCTTTCTACTCTCCCTTCTCCCTTTATTAATAAAGGCAGAGGCGCAGAGGTTAACTGTGTGTGGAACCGGGGCCTGACTGAGCCAGACCTGTGGAGTCGGGTTTCATTTCTCATTCTGGCAGAAGGGGTTTGGGGGTGAGGGGTGATGGTGCTCTAGCAAACAGCCTGCAGTTTGAGGCTTAAAGTGCAAGCCGCCCAGAGGCCATGCTGGCGGGGTCTGTGCTGGGCCTGGTCTTGGCCGACCGCACAGGCTAGCCCCAGAGATGAACTGTGCCCAGCTTCCTCCAGGGACACTGTCCTTGTTCCCCACCCAGGCAAGGAGGAGCCCTGGCCTTCCTTCCATACAGGATTGGTGTAAAGGGTAAAATGGGTATTAAAAACCCAAAACAAACATAAAAAAGAAAGCAAGGCAAATATAACATGCACTCCACACCCACCCACATGTCACATCAAAATGCTGATGCGAATCCAACATTCTCCCAGTCTCAGCCCCTGCCCATTTCTGGGGGCCCCTTATCTCAAACTTGCGGAGAGCCGGTGCCTGGCGAGCCGGATGCCCGCTGGGTCACTGCCTGCTCTCCTCTGCCTCATTTCTGGGTGTCCCTCCGCTCTACTCCCTGCCCTTCCCACCAGCCTCATTTTCCATGTCCCTGCTCTAGGCTGACTGGCACTTCCCCTTGGGCAAGTGACTGAAAACCTCAATTTCCTCAACTGCAAGACGGGACCATTAAACAAGGATCTCCCCAGCACCCTTGGGAGGGTTAACTAAGGCAGCATCTGCCTGGGGCGCAGAAAGAGCCGCCCCATGTCTCCCGTTCGGGGGCAGGCAGGCACCTGGGCCCGGGCACCTCCCGGCAGGGCTTTGGAGTCCCGAAACCACCCTCTGAACGGGCTGCCCCACTCACCCTCCAGCACCACGACGGCGAAGTCCTGGGCGGTCTGGGCCTTGCGGGTGGCAAAGCACTGGTAGGCCCCGGAGTGGCTCTTCTGGGCCGAGGCGATGAGCAGCGTCTCGTTGCTGAGCCCGCGGATGGAGATGGCCTCGTCGGGCAGCACCGGCTCGGTGTTGCGGTACCAGTGGATGGTGTACTCAGGGGAGCCCATTGGCGCGCAGGAGAGGATGACCGTGCTGCCAATGCCGGTCTTCAGCTTCTTTGGTGTCAGGGTCACATGGAGGGGGTCTGGGCCAGGCCGGGGAGAGAGCAGGGCGAACGGGGGAGAAATGGGCTCCGTGTGGGTGAGTGTGGCTGTGGGTGCACCGTGATCATCAGAGGCCTTGGTGCCAGAGGCCTGGGCGGAGGGGGCTGTGACTGGTGAATTCCCCTCTCTGGGCCTCAGCTTACCATCTGTGAAATGGCAGTCAGGCCAAGAGATGTCTCTGCACCTGTTGTTCTGAGGGGCTGTGCTTTCTGGGGGTCCTTTGCTCCATGGGGCTGTGGCCTGAGTTGGATGGGGCCTGACTGGCTCATCATCCTGCTGTCACCCACCCCAGACTCCAGGGAACACCTGGACCCACCACTCACCTCTTACCCCACAGAGCCAATCCTGCCTTCTGCTGGTCTGCCTTCCTTGAGACACCCCAGGCCATCTGCTCCTCACCCAGCACAGCTGCCCTGCTGCAGACCCGGCTCCCGGCCTGGCCCCTGGCAGTTTTGCTCATCCCTGCCTCCTGTCTTCTGTGTCCTCCCATCTGTCCCCGTGGCTGCCTGCCACTGCCCAGCTCAGAATTTCCATGGCCCAACAGCTCAGGATGGCATTTAAGGGCATCAGGCCCCATGGGACCTGCCCCTCGTCTCAGGAGCAGCCTCTAGAGGCAGCCTGCCTGCACCCCATGGGCTACTCCTACCCTAGGGCCCGACCTGGAGTGTTGCCACCACTTTACCTAATTCCTTCTCATCCTCCATCCTGAGCTCAGGGGTCATCTCTTCCAGGAAGCCTTCCGTCCTCCACTGCCCCCCACAGGCCGGGTTCAGGGTCCCTCTTTGGGCCTCCCTGGGTGCACTAATGCCATGCTAAGCACGTGGTCTTTAATCATCTCTGTGTCTCTCTCTCCCTCTAGACTGTGAGCCACCTGAGAGCCGGGCGATCCCTGACAAGCAGAGGATCGAGCCTGCAGCTGAGGTGACCAGAATCAAACCCCAAACCTCTCTATCTTTCTATCATGCTGCTTCCTGAGTCCTGTTCATCAATGGCCGCACTGGCCGCCTGGTTCCCAGCCCCAGGTGGCCTCTCTCCCCTCATCTCCATGGCCCTGAGGGCCTAGCGAGGAGGCCGAGACCCCTCCAGAGAGGTGGCTGACAGGAGACGAGACACTGAGGTCTGTCTGGTGGGTGCAGCCAGCCTGGGCCGCTCATGCCAGCTCTCCCTCCTGGCTCCCAGCCTCCATCTGTGCCCAGGAAGTGCCAGTGCCCAGTGGGACAGGCAGCCCTGCTCGCCCACCAGGCCTCCCAGCCCTGCCAGCCGCGCTCTCCTCACTGTCCTGCTGGGCGTGGAGGAAGCATGGGTGGGGGTTTGGTTGCAGAATTGGGGGGGGGGGTAGGAAAAGCACTGCTTCCCCCTCCGTGACCCTGGCCGAGAGGGGCTCTTGGAGAAGACGGAAGACAGAGAGAAGCCATGTCATTCCCCTTTGAACCCAGGTCTCCAGCCTGGGTGTGGGGGAGGGTGGGAGCTGAGGGTCTGAGGAGAACAGCTGTGCGTGGGCACACAGGGCCGGGGTGCCCACCACTGTGGGCAGTGACTTGCTGTGCACCTGTGGGTGTACCAGAATGTGAGCATGCACAGTAGAGGGATGTGTGTGCCTGGGTATGTGCACCCTGTACATGTGCATGCATGTGTGGGGTAGTGTGTGTGTGTGTGTGTGTGTGAGTACCTGCTTGCCTGTACGTGCTGTGGACACCAGATTACCCAGAGTCAAGTTTGCTTCATTTTCCAAGGATTTGGGGTTATGTCCTGACCTGTTCCTTGAGACCGTGTATGAGTGTGAATGTGAGTGTGAGTGTGAGCGTGAGTGTGAGCGTGAATGTGTGTGCAGCAGGAGAGTGGGGAGGGGGAAGGTAACTTAGACCAAACCCTTTTGGACAGTGCTCAGTGCAGAAAGTGGGGGGCACCCTGGTCCCTCTGTCCGCCTCTCTGCGCCCCGGCCTGTGTGTCGGAGGAAACCCAGACCCTGGGGCTCTTAGCACTTTTGCCCATGTATCTGGGTCTCACTGTCACTCCCAGAACATGTCCTGGGGCTCCTCTTGCTCTTTTAGGGTCTCAGTGAGTTCCAGTCAGGAGGGACTTCTCAGCAGAGCAGATCGACACATCGACCTGTTGGAACCCCTGGGCTGTGCGGAGGAGACTGGGCCCCATCTGGGCTGAATGCGGCACCAGGCCCCGGAGGCCGGCCTGGGAGAGGTTGGGCTCTCTGGTACCCCTCAAGGGCTTGCAGACCTGCAGCTCTGTGCTCCTGAGACCTGATGAAGGGGGTGGTGGGGTGACTGGTGAGGGGGTGGTGAGGGGGCAACATGGGGGTGGGTGGGAGCACCTTGGGTGGCCCCCACCCCCGCCCAGGTCGAGTGACCGTCTTGCTGCCATCAGGTACTATGTTCAGGACTCAGGCCACTGCTGCCCCATGGGAGTGAGACCCCTGAGTGTCTCCGAACCTGGCCCCACGACTGCCAGCAGCTCCCTGCAGCCCACAGAGCAGACACTCAGAGTCAGACTCGGTGCCAGAGCGAGGAGGGCCTCTTCACTTTACAGAGGGCATTGTGAGGCCAGGCCGGCGGAGATGGGGGAGAGAGGGATGGTGCAGAGGGTGCCCCTGGGCCTCACCAATCCTGCTCCAGGTCTCTTCCCTGCATCAGCCCTCTGCCTCTCCTCCCCTCTGCACCCAGGGCCTCTCTGCTCCCCTGGGCCCTGAGCTTGGCAGGAGCAGGAAGGAGCACCCCCGGAAAGACGCCTGGGCTGTTTCCATCCAGTGTCTGACGGGACAGTTATGTTCTCTTTAATGCAGCAACATCTGCTGGGTTCCCTTCGTACAGACGCTGTCTCCTTCCACAGCCAGAAACCCTGCAAACCTGTCCCCATCACACTCTTGGGCCCATCTGACCTTGTGACCTCTGGGAGGTAGGAAGCCAGGGACCCTGATCCCATTGCACAGAAGAGGGGACCGAGGCTGTGTCACCGGGTGTGACCTGCCCAAGGCCAGTTACTCTCTCATCGTGCTGGAGCCAGACGCAGGTCTCCTGCTTTGCCTCTCCCAACCAGGAGACAGTCCCCGGGGCGGCCAGAGGCAGGCGCAGCTGCCCCCAGGCCCCTCCCCTCCCCCTTGGTGCTCTTAAAGGCCACTGTCAAGGTCACTGTCAAGGACAGGGCTAGAAGAGCAGCTTCCCCACTCACCTATGACCGTGAGGGTGCCTGTGGCCTCCGCTGAGCCGAAGCTGTTGGTGACCTCACAGATGTAGGTGCCGCTGTCCTCGGTCCGCAGGTCGCTGATGGTCAGCCCTGTGACATGGTTGGTCCAGCGGTTGTCGGCCGGGAGGGGCCTGCCATCCTTGAGCCAGCGGATGGCGGGGGTGGGGTAGCCGGAGGCGGTGCAGGGGAGCTCCACGGTGTGGCCAGCCCACACCTCCTGGGAGTGGAAGCTGTCCAGGATGACGGGGCCAGACTCGGCAGGGTCTGGAAGGCAGAGCGTGTGACTGGCCCTGGGTGGCCCTGGGCTGGGTGCCGTGGGGCTGGGGGAGGGAAGGCAGCACCTGGAGCAGGACCCTGCTGCCCACTGGTGCCCAGAGGAGCAACACCCAGTGTGGGAGGGTTCTCGGGGTCTCCCTGAGCCAGTCACTGACCCAAACTCCTGCTCCTACTGGACAGAGGCCCTGAGACCCCGGGCTGGGAGCAGGGGCTGGGGAAAGACAGGCTGGCTCAGCTAGAAGGACAGACAGAGGATGGGAAGGGAAGAGCCTAGGTGCAGAGGGAGAGTGTGCAGCCCCTCACACCGCAGCCCATGCAGGCTGGGGGAGCAGCGAGTCCCTGTGACATGAGAGTCATGGTCTGGGGCTGGCGATGATGGGAAAGGCTTGGTCTGGGCCTCAGCCTGGCCTGTGGGTGCCACTCAGGATGGGGGACAATTGCCTGCCCTGTCCCATCACCCCACCAGCAGTCGGGCAGATAGTGTACTTCCCCAGCACCCAGAAGGGCTTGCAAGCTAAGCCTTCTGCAAACACCCTCATTGCCCCCAACAATTACCCACTGTTTGCTTTTCCAAAACAAGAGAAGGCATTGACGCAGGACCTGAGCCTTAGACTCCGAAGCCCAAGGCCTGAGCAGGCCAGTCTGTGAGTGACGGCCGTGCCACTTCCGGGTGCTGCCCGCTGCTCGCTCAGGCTGGCGCTCACCCTGACAAGCCCCCTGGGCTCCTTCCCCTGGGGCCTCCCCTGCTGTGACAGCTCCTCAGGCTCCCCTGCAGCCACAGGACACAATGCACGCCTGCCCTGAGCTCCAAGGCCCCAATCGTTAGTTCCCACTGCACTCCTGGCCTGGCCTGTCTACACTGCCTCCCACCTCATCTCAGCTGCTCCCACTTGTGCCTGTGGGTCCCCTGTGTCCTCACCTCCTGGGCCAGCTTCTCCTCCTCTCTCAGACCAGCTTAAGCACCAATCCTTGGGACGGTGCCCCCTGCCCCCCTCCCTGGACAGGCCACTGTCGCTGGGCTCCCAGAGCTTCCTTTTTCCTTCATTTTATTTTCAAACAATCTCTTCTTTTTAAAGAAACATTTGAAAGTGTAATATATACACATGAAGGTGTGGGCGAGTGTACAGTATGTGAAAAGGGAGGTTCCCCCCTCCCACCCACCCACTGCTCTCCCAGGAGAAATCACTGTCTGTTCCCCACGGCCCTCGCCAACAGCAGTGAGTACCAGGGGACTGTGGGCACCTCAGGGCAGTGTGGACCCATCGCTGCGTCTCCCGGGTCTGGCACTGAGCAGGGCCCGACTTGGCACCATTTGTGTCTAAGGAGGATGAGCGGGGCACGCAGCGTGGATGGGCAGGTCCCCCCACTGCAGAGCCTCCCAGGCTCAGGGACCCGCAGCGCTGGCTCAGGAGCCTGGCGGGCTCCCCTGGATGAGGACCTGAGACCAGAGAGAGGCAGAGACCTGCTGGGGTCAGACCGCAGAGCCCAGAGCAGAACCAGGTCGCCCACACCTGGCTCAGCAAGTGGGATGGAGCTGAGTGCACTCAAGGGTGATGGAGCCCTGCATCCTCCTGGGCTCAGGGCAGTTCCCTCACCTCAGCTCAGCTCCCTGGAGGGGTCCGGGCTGGACATTGTCCTCCCTGGGAAGGACTTCCTAGAGGCTCTCCTCCCTTCCACCTCCCACTGCTCTCACATGAGCCCCGGTGGGACACACGGGACTCCGTGCAGACTCAGGGGTCACAGGTCACTAGTGCCCTTGGGTGCGTATGGTCCCTCAGCACCTGCTTCCTCATCTGCACGGGAGGCGAAGGGATGGGTGCCTCCAGCATGGCAACGTGTGAACTCTGGCTCAACAGATGTGGCACCACCGTGCAGACGTGGCATCATCGTGGGGACGTGCCACCACTGCTGTGTGAATGTGGCACCACCGTGGGGATGTGGCACTGCCATGTGGACTTGTTACCACAGCCGTGTGGATGTGGCACCGCCGTGCAGACATGGCAAGGCTGTGCGGACGTGCCGGGCAACTGCTCTCAGGCCTCCCTGCCTGCCAGTTCCTGAGGCTCTAACCCCACCCCCTGAGGGAATGGTTGGTATAAACAAACACGGTGCCAGAGAAGAATTACTCAATGTGACACTTAATTGATGCAAAACACACAAATTCTGTGGCACACGCGGAATTTACAAGCGGAGGGGCTGACAGGCTGCGGAGGAGGGGCAGGGGATTAATCAGTGAGGCTCAGGCGTGAAATTAGATTCTGAGGGAGAGAAACCACTTTTCTTCTCGGGAGCAGAGGAAGCGCTGTGGCGTGTGCAGCCGGGGCTTGGCATTGCTGGGCTAGAGGGGGCTGGGGAGCTGGGTGCTGGGCCCTGAGAAACTCCGGGTGACTGTCTGGGGGCACCCAGGCGCCCTGGGAGGCTGAACAGTGCTTCCCAGAAGGACACCCCAGACACGGCTCTGGCCCTGGCTCTGGACTCTGTGACCTGGGGAGCTTGTTCTGGTCTCAGCCTCTCTGACCCTGGGTCCCTCTTTTATAAAAGCCATGACACGCCTTGTACACAGAGCGGAGGCCCCTGAGAACACTTGTAGCCGGAAGAAAGCACCCGATGCATGGGGGTTAGTGGCAGGCTGTGTTTTAGGGACGCACACTGTTCTTGCAATTGTCTCCTCTACTTAGGAAAATACAAAACATGGACATTGTCCCCCTGCCCCATGCCTGGGAAATGTAGAAGGAATAAGAACTAGCAGCAATAGCAACAGCACTCCTCCACGCTGCATGCAGCAGGACCCTATTTAATTTGCATGACCCTCGGGGTGCATTTTGTAACGCCCACCTGACAGAGGAGGTGGTGGAGGCTTGGAGACCTCTTTGCTCTGATGCTGGTTGCACAGCTGGTGAGCAGTGGAGCGAGGCTGGAAGTGTGGCTGCTTCATGTCATGGCTCCCCTCCTTCCCTCCCTTTCACTCCATCAATCACTCTGAGGATGAAGGAGCTTCTGATGTGGCTGTGGCTCTCGCCCTCATCTATGCCCACCCACAGTGCTCCGCCCCGTGCACCGGCCCCACCTGTTCTTCTTGCCCTTGGGCCTGGGGAACAGGAGGGGTGGCCATTCCTTGGGGGTGTGACGGGCTCAGACCCCTCGGCCATCAGGTGCCTCCGCCCAAACACCCTGCTACCTCTCTCATCTCTGGTCTAGCTGCTGGCCCAGAGCTTCTGGCTGAGCAGGGCCATGCCTTTCCAGTCCTAGCCCCAGGGGCTCACAGAGCTCTGGCCCCAGAATGAAACATCTCAGCTGAAAGCCACAGTCCCTGGGACTGCACCCATCCTCACTCTGGAAGTGGGTCTGAAATGTTGGGGGCCGTGGGGCTGGAGGCTGAGGCCTGACAGGCAGTCCCACCCATTCCCCTTTCCACGGCCTCGCTCCAGATCAGTTGTATTTTTGCTAAGACAAGTAGCTTGCAGATTGCTTGGTTACATCCCATCCCGTCACAGCAGGTCCCTCCCGTGGCTCCCTCATTCCCTTCCCTCCACTCTCTGCTCCTCCCAGTAGGTCCCTTCCACGCTGTGGAACGTCTTTCTCTCCTGAGCCTGAGCCTCTCCCCTTTGTCTGGGCGCCTTCCTGTCCTCATTTCTATTTCTCTTCGTGGGCTGTGTGTCTGATTCTCTGCCCACCCTCTTCTTCTCACAGCTGGTGGGCCATAAAGACCGAAGGAGAAGGGCTGGCATTTCCTCCAGTTTAACAAGTGTCTTTTCTGAGGGAATCCCGTTATTCCCATCCAAAGTGGAGGTGAAATTAGTAGGGTGGAGGGCTAAATATTTGTGCCAGGGCAAGGACAGGCCTGCAGGAGGTGGGGTGTCCGTGCCTTCCCCACGCCGTGTGGGCAGCATGTGAATGAGAGCGAAGCAGCATGCACAGGCAAGTCCCTGTGACCCGGATGGAACCACGGACACATTTGGGAATTAAGTGGCTGATCCCTACGTCCAGCCCCGAAGATGGAGCCGCGTAGTGCAGCCCCCTTTCCTCACCCGATGACAGCACAGTTCCCTTTGGCATTGGTTAATTCCATAACTGTTTATTGAGCACCTACTATGTGCCAGGCATAAGGCCAGGTGCAGGAGGCATCAGAGAGCCTGATCTTTGCCCTCCTGGCGCCTGTTCCCTTGGTCTTGCCTACAAATGAGAGAAGAACCTGGCAAAAGCCACCTGCTGGCCAGGGCAGTCCTCCCCACACCATACCACATCAGAGGTGCTGGCATCAGAGCTGTCACCCAGTCCGGCTCTTCTTCCAGAGGCCCAGAGAGGTGGCATGATTTGGGGGGTCTAGTCTCCAAACCAGGAGTTCTGACCATCAGGCCATCCTCCTTCCCAAAGCCGCTCCAATCCCATCTCTTCAAGAGCAGAACTTTTCAGACTGCAGGCCACAACGGTTAGGAAGTTGTCACATGTAGGGTTGAGGCCGTAGCCAGCATTTACGTGAACTGGTTGGGAGAGGATGCAACAGGGAAGGTGAGAGTGCATGGCCTGCAGGTGGTAGGAAGCACCAGCGACTGCGAGGCCCTGAGGAGCATGGTTGTCCTGGCCCCTTCCCTGAGGGTCAGCCGCGGGGGGCCGCTGGGGTCAGGGTGCGAGTTCTGGTAAAGCGCTGGCTTCCCTAAGCTCTCACCTGTAGAAATAGGAAGAGCAGCACACACCTCACAGGCGAGGGCATGCCTGACAGACAGCACAGGAGGGGAAGCGCTGGCACCCGGCTTCAGGGAATCTTAGCCTCCAGCCCTCCTTAAGCTGCAGTAAACACTCCAGAAGAACCTTTATTTAATGTGGACATATTTGTGTTCACAAATACTCTTCTGCCTACTTTCAAATGCTGTGAGGTAGGCTACCACAAAAAATGTAAATGTACTTATAAATAGATAAAATAAAATCTTAAATACTTAGAGATAGAAGGAAAATAAAAAAGCTCCCTAATCCAACTTAATCTAATGAAATCTAAGCAAATCTAATCATTGTTATGGTTGAGCATCAGATTTTATCTATGAGCTTCCTAGCAGCAAAGGCAAAGAGAACAGGGTGGGGGGGGGTGCGTTCCCCTAACTCTCATTGTTTGATAAATAGTGACACAGTTCCTCAGGAGAGTGGGCTTTCCTCAGGTATAGACTCCTATAAATAATTTATCTTTTGCGTCCTTATATGAAGGGCACCCCAAAACAAACCGGGCAAGGTTTGCCCCAGTGGTTCCATACTAGTCCTTTAACTTTCTCTGAGACTCTCTGATCCATGGTGTGGACATGCCCAGTCTCAGGGCTGGGCTAGGGCGCCCTCCCTCCCCTCCTGCTCTACCTGCCCCCTCCCCCCCCCCCCCCCCCCGCCACCGCCTACCTGTCACAGAGAGGCGGGCCCCATTGCTCTGCCGGGTCTCCCCGCTGTACTTGTGCTTGGTGATGCAGCGGTAGGTGGAGAGGGCGTCCTCCTTCTGCACATCGGAGATGTACAGCCCGCCGTGGAAAGTAATAAAAAACCTGTTTTCTGGAGACACAAGCAGGATGTGGCCCATTACTCCCCCATCTGGGCAAGCACCAGAAGCAACTCGGGCAGCAAGTGGCCCTCCCCCCGCCAGGACTACTGCCCAGGGAGAGGAAGGGAAGGGGAAAAGGGTGAAGTTGGTGCAGGCTCAAAGGCAGGGTAACAGCTCCAATAGATGAGGAGTCTCTGTATGCAAACAAAAAGAAGTCACAGTAATTGTTCCTTTAAGTGTAAACACCTCAGGGTTTTACAGAAAGACATGGGACTCGAGAGTCAGAGGAGATCTGGGTTCCAATATCACTCTTCCTTTTATTGGCTGTGTGACCTTGAGCAAATTACTTAATCTCTCTGAGCCTTATCTGTACAAGGAGGTGCAAATAATACTTCATACAGTGGCTGTAAAGATTAAAAAAATAGCAAAGTGTCTGGTACAAGGTAAGTGCTCATTTGGCGAACAGAAGTCCTCATCTGTCTTACTCTTTGCAAGAGCTTGCAAAGGTCTTTCATATGCATTGCGTTTTTGTTCTTACACCTGCCAGAGATGTCATCTCCGTTGTCAGCACACAACCCTAAGTGGAGGGAACTCCAGCCTTCTGGTTCCAGCTCTCCCTCTGCATTGAACTAAACACAGGCCTGATCCTCTTCTCACAATTTCCAGGGTTCTAACTGGAAATTAGAACTGGAGGAATCAGAGCTGCTCTTACTAGTAAAAGGGGAGCCTGTGAACCTGAGAGTTGGGGAGGGTCTTGCATTTATTTGACTTTGGGCTTCCTTAGCTCAGATACATGTCCTCCCACCCCAGACCCAGCCAGACAGAGACTGAGTACTAACTCTGCTGCTCTCTGGGGACCCCGCTTCTTCGGAGACCCCCAGCTGCCACTGCCACGGGGAGGGCCTGGCATTAGGACCGTGATGCTGACCGAGAAGGAAGCTGTGGGGTGGGGGGAGAGTAACGCTGGTGTGGGGAGGACCTTCCAGGAATGTCAGGCCCTCACAGGGAGGCAGGCTGGGTGCTCCGTACCTTCCCATCCTATTATGTGGAGGTCGGCATCCCTCCCAAGGGCTGAGTGACCCCCTCAGCCGATGACAAGAGCTCTGATACTGGCTCACCCTCCTTCCTCACAGGAATATTTCGTGGTGTCCCACCCTCCACACACGAGCTCACGATTTCTGCATCTGGAGATGGGGACCTGCACAAAGGATACTTTCTGCAGGAGGCTGTACAGGTGCAGGCTGAAAACTGCAGTGTCTGACCACATCTTTTGTTTAAATATATTTTTATGGATTTCAGAGAGGAAGGGAGAGGGGTAGAGAGACAGAAACATCAATGATGAGAGAGAATCATTGATCAGCTGCCTCCTGCACACCCCCAACCCGGGCATGTGCCCTGACTGGAAATCGAACTGTGACCTCCTGGTTCATAGGTCGATGCTCAACCACTGACCCACGCAGGCTGGGTGCCCACATCTTTGACAAAGGTTCTCCAGCCTTCATTTGAGTATCTCCTGGGCTGGGGTGCCCACGCCCTGTCAGAGACCCAGCCAGAGTCCAGGGCTCTGACCTGCAGCCAGACCTTCCTTGTTCATAGTCGGCCTAGTGAAGCTCCCTCTGTGGCTCCCCCCGTGAGCGCTGCTTCTGCCACGGAGCCTGCAGACTCCCTACACCTGTACCGCTCACTCTTCCTCACACACCGGAGGCAGCCATCCTGCCCTTTGATTTTCCTTCCGGTTACGCATCTTGGGATTTTATTTTTTAACAGTTATTCCTTTCATGTGGGTTCAAATAACGTCATCACTCTGGTGGGTCTCTTGCTTCTTAATAAACTTTGGTGTATGTACAAATCCTCTAATTCATTCTCCCCCTTCCTCCCTTTCTTCCTGCCTTCCTCCTTCCCACTCGCTAATCTTTGTATACAACTAGACCTACTATGTGCCTGGCACGTTGCCTAGTGGTGGGGATCTGACAATCCGCCTTATCTGATCAGGGCCTGTAGAGCCAGCCGAACGGCCCGCAGCCTCAGACGCACACACTTGCTAGGGGCTGGGCGGGCGGGGAGAGGCAGCACCATTGTAGTTCTGCCTCACGCTCTCTTTGCGGTCAACTCAGGGCCCTGGGGAACCACTGCGAGGCTACTTCTCTCTCCCCCTTGGACATGGGCTCTGTCCCAGGCCCAGGACATCACATGGATCCCTGCTGAGTGCCATTACATTGGAATTCCCTCCCCCTCTCCTCCATGAACCACAGCTTCCTGGCAGCCTGCTAGTCTTCTGGAACATGGACCCACACCCTCTAACACAGACCCCACGGTGCAGACCCCACTCAGGGCTGTGGGTAAAAGATGGAATAGAAGCAAGAGGAAGCCAAGCACTGCTGCCCACGTTGGAGAGGATCCGGAGGAAGTGCAGACAAAGCCTGGTTCCCCATCCAAGACTCCGAATATGCCATCATTGTCTCCATGTTGTGGACGCCCCCTCCCCCAGTCAAATGCGGAAGCTCTCCTGCCTTTTATTATGTAACTGGACTGGGACACAGAACTACTGGAGGTGGTTGCTGCCAATCAGGACCAGGGTCAGAGCTGGTGGCTTGTGGGGGGGGGGGGTGGTGGAGAGTGAGGAAGAACAGGAAAGACACCTATGAGGCCACAGGTGCTCCCCCTAGACAGCCAGGACCCTACCATACCCACAGATGCTCCCCCTGGACAACCAGGACCCCGCGATGCCCACAGGTGCTCCCTCTGGACAGCCAGGACCCCACGATGCCCACAGGCGCTCCCCTTAGACAGCCAGGACCCCATGATGACCATAGGTGCTCCCCCTGGACAGCCAGGCCCCACGATGCCCGCAGGTGCTCCCCCTAGACAGCCAGGACCCCACAATGCCCACAAGTGCTCCCTCTGGACAGCCAGGACCCTACCATGCCCACAGATGCTTCCCCTGGACAGCTAGGACCCCACGATGACCATAGGTGCTCCCCCTGGACAGCCAGGACCCCATGATGCCCACAGGTGCTCCCCCTAGACAGCCAGGACCCCAGGACCAGGAACACTGGCACCTGGGATTTTAGGCAAGGAAGGGGTGCTGTGGTGATGGTGGCGGGGAACTGGGGTTTCTATAGTAACAAGCAGCTGCTGCATCTGATGTTTCACATCCTTCATTGTCCTCATTCCCCCTCCCCCCTGCTTGTGCATATTTAATTGCAGTAACATTTCCAGACACAGTGCCCGCCTCCTGAAACAAAGGCGCCTGGAGCTGCAGGAGAAGGAGAAAATGGGGTATTATGTTGATCCCTGGGGGGCTGTGTGCAACCTCACCCTGCACGTGTGCAGAGAGTCAGTGATGGGCCTGCTGGGAAGGAGGGAGCCGGAGGCCTGTGGAGGGAGCAGCACAGTGAGAGGGGGAAGTGGCCAGTCAGCAGGTGAGGGATCCGAGGACCAGAGCTCCTCACATTGCCAGCCTCCCAGGCTGGCTCTGGCAGAATTTCCTGGTGGCCCGGCAGCCCACCCTCCTTACCCACATGGGACCAGCCACTCTTGGAATGGTGGGGGAGCCACCATTCCACAGCTTGGCTCCTCTTCCTCCGGGCAGGCTGGTCCAGAGGCAGGATGGAGGGCGTGGCAGCCAGGCCTCTGCCAGCCCCTCAGCCTGAGGCCATTTAGAAATGTGTGTCCAGGACCATTTTTTAAAAAATATATTTTTATTGATTTCAGAGAGCAAGGGAGAGGGAGAGAGAGATAGAAACATCAATGATGAGACAGAATCATTGATCAGCTGCCTCCTGCACGCCCCCTACTGGGGATCGAGCTCACAACCATAAAGGATTGAAATGAGTGCCTTTGTGAGGTAGTGAGTTTCGTGTCACCAGGGGTATTTGAGTAGAGGCTGAAGAAACACTTGGCATAGAGGACTTACATATGGAGAGAAATAAATTAGATAATCTATAAGCCCCTCCCCCCCCCAGCCATTCATAAATTCCTAACTCAAAAAATGGCAGAGTTGTAAGACCCCTTGGCGATCGATAATGGCAGTGTTTTAAAATCAGTGTGCGTGCGCTCATTCCACCCCAGGGCCTTTGCTTGTGACAATTCTTTCTGTGTCTGCGATGCTCTTTCCTTGGCTCACTCCTGGCCTCGTTCAGGTCTACCCTCAAAGACCAGCTCCTGGCCTGACCCCTCTATCAAAATTAGACTGTGTCCCACATCCTTGCCCAGTTCCTTACCATAACTTTTTGTTTTCAGAGCATGTGGTATTTCTCACGGAGAGCAGGATGCATTAGTATCTCACCTCCAGAACATGGCTGGCACATAGTAGATGCACAGTGAACATGTGCTGAATGAATGGACCCTGGGCAGAAGAGCCACATCCAATGGGGTTAGACAGCCGGGTGTCCTGTGGTACCCCTTAACCTGAGGGCTCTTTCCTGCTCCAACCACCACTGTCACGCTGCAATGCTTTGGGCCACTGTGATCCTTGTCCTAGTCCCCCCGCTTAGCTGAGTCCAGGCTGGGACATTAAAGCAAGACTGATGGTTTGGAGCCGGCAAAAGGGAAGCAAACATAGATGACCATAGGAGCAGGGCAGCCTGGAGCATGGACTGTGGCTGACCCATCTTCAGAGGGAGGCCTTGCAGTGAGTGAACCCACACTTCCCAGGAGCCCCTCAAATACGAGGAGTCCCAGGGCAACTGGGTCCAGGAAGAAGGGCAACTTCTGCAGTGTGCCTGAGCCTGGCCTTCCCTTGTCCCTCCCTCGGGGGGACCCAACCACAGAGGTCACTCACTGGTCCAGGATGGATCCCATTCGAATCCCAGGGCGACCTTCAGACCAGAGGCATGTGGTGCGGTGGAGGCAGGGACATGCTGCCTGCTGTGAACAGAGACGTCCTGACCCTGAGCTGCCTAACCCAGAGCTCCAGCTCTGTGCCCCCTCCTCTGCCCCCATCCCCGCCATGGCCCCAGCAGAGCCCAGAGGGTGTGGAGCAAGGAGGGGAAAATGGATGGAGTGTTGCCTGGAGACGAGGCTTGGGCCAGGGCAGAAAAGCCACTCAGTCCCTTTTGGAAGGGAAGAGATCCTTAACCTGTCACGGTCCAGGTCTGTTTCCTGGGGCAACCTCGGGACGCCAGCCTCTGAGTGCCCTGACTGGTCCCCAGGGAACTCCCAATTCCAAAAGAGAAATTGCAATCAATACTGGTTACCATTTCTGCTCTGTCCAATACAGACTTACAAAAACAGCGTGTCAGCTGGAGCCCAGAGCCTGTGGATGAGACTAGCAAGCAGATTCCCCTACCAGCAGGCTGCTCTCTCTCCTAGGCCCTGGGAGCGTGGGGCGGGGCAGAGCGAGTGGGGTGAGCAATACCTCTGGGCTGGGAGGAATGAGCCCTGTCTGGGGCCCAGCACCTGGGCAGCCGGCAGGGAGTACCTGCCTTCCCTTCCTTCCTGGTGTTCCTGCTGCTCCGAGGGCCTGGGATACCTGACAGCCCGGTTTGAAGAGCCCCAGGAAAGCCCAGGCGTCCTTCCTGCCTCTAGACTCTGGACCCCAGGACTGCAAGCCTCCGCCCAGACCCCAAGGACAGAATTGTAGTGTAGTGGACGGGACACAGCGTGGGAGCTGGGAGCTGGGGCTCATGTCCAGCTCTGGCGCTGGCTGCCTCGAAGGCTGACTCGTGTCTCCCTCTCCCCCATTCATATGCTAAAGCCTTCACCCCCAAGGTGGCTGTATTGGGGGATGGGGGCTAATTAAGATGAAATGAGGTTATAAGGGTGAGGCCCTGATCCACCAGGACCTGTGTTCTTATAGGAAGAGACCCAAGAAGGCGTGGGCACAGTGGGAGGCCATGTGAGGACAGTGGCAAGGAGAGGCAGAAAAAGCACCCCTTCTGGCACCCCCATCATGGACTCAGCCTCCAGAACTACCAAAATACATTCCATTTGTCCAGGACCCCAGCCTGGCATTTTGTGACCCAGGTATCTGCCCTGCCAGGTAAGTCCTGGCATTTTGTTACATAGCCCCAGAAAACCGCTCCTCGCTCAGGCGTGCTTGCCCCAGTTACTCTCTGATGCTCAGAGTCTGGGGTTGGGCCCTGTGCTCTGGAGAACCGGGGTGAGGCCCTGGCCGGTTCGGCTCAGTGCATAGAGCATCAGCTTGTGTACCAAAGGGTCCCAGGTTCAATTCCGGTCAAGGGCATGCACCTTGGGCTCGGATAGGAGGCAACCAATGGATGTGTTTCTCTCACATCGATGTTTCTCTGTCTTCCCCTCTCCCTAAAAATCAGTGGGAAAATATCCTTGGGTGAGGATTAAAAAACAAACTAACAAAGAACTGAGGTGAGGACTTTGAGGTGGGAGCGGGGAGGACAGGTGATCTGGCCCTGAGGTCAGCAGGTGCACCATGAGGTTGCACTCCTGGAGGGAGAGGCAGAGGCTGAACACAGACCTGCAGTGGGTAAGTGCTGGGCGCAGGAAGGCACTGCTCAGGGACTAGGTGGGCAGGAAGCCAGCCCTGGGCATGGGCCTTCGTCCAGGCAGGGCCCCATCTGCGCTCGCTCTCAAACCCTTGAATGCAACCCACCCCTGCGTGTGATACTCAGGACACGAGGCACAGAGGGTCACACGGTTGATCTGGGTCACACACAGCACCAATGCCAGGAAAGGCCGTCTGCCTGGCTCACTGCTCTTTCCCTGTGGAACTGAAGTCAGGCGGAGCCGACCCATCTGGGCTCCCAGGAGACAGCAGGGATGGGAGGGGGGCCTTGGCTACGGAAGCTGGTTGGGGGCACACAGAACCAGAAGCTGTACCCTGTCCCTGGCTGGCGGGGAGAGTGAGGCAGTGCTAGTGGTGGGGCTCGAGGGGCAACAGAGCGTCATTGCATGGCACCCTCACGCGGCAGGTGAAGGCCTCAAGGCGGGACACTCTCCACGTGACAGGCGGCAGCTCCCCAGCCTGCTTTCTGCACAGGGTTCTCCAGGGGCCTGGGAAGCACCATGGTCTCCACTTCACCTTCCAAGTATAGTGCCAGGCGGGGCTGGGCCTCGGCGGGCCAGGCTGTGATGGGCACAGTGCACCACATGTGCTCCCAGGATTCTTGGGGGAGTAGCCACC
This sequence comes from Corynorhinus townsendii, assembly GCA_026230045.1. Classification (NCBI taxonomy): domain Eukaryota; kingdom Metazoa; phylum Chordata; class Mammalia; order Chiroptera; family Vespertilionidae; genus Corynorhinus; species Corynorhinus townsendii. The sequence continues at coordinate 83,311,686 of JAPDVU010000008.1, forward strand.
TCTGGAGGTGAGAGGGCAAGTGGCTAAAGAAGACTGGAACCTGGGGTGATGCCCTTTAGGAGAGAGTAGCCAGGCCTCATTTTTCTCTGTGCTCTGTGCTCTACAGGGTCCTCCAGAGGCTCCACCAAGGCTCTGCACCCCCCATCGCCTCTATGCACATTTTCTGTGAGAATGACATGAGCTGATGCATGTGCCCTACGCAGCGCCTGGCACGTGATGGGTGGTCAGTGAGTAGTTGGTAAGTGACAATGAATTAGTGATTAGATGAATGTGTGACTCTGGTAAGGGGTCTCAGAACTTGACCTGGGCCTTAGCCTCCAAGTGCAGGTTCTGCTCATGCTGACACCACTTCCCGACTGCCCCGCAGGCTGGCCTCTGCAGTGGAGGAAGGGTGTGGTGCGCAGGGAGGGGCTGGGAGGGTGTGGGGCGCAGGGCAGGGAGGAGCCAGGCTGGCTGCCATGCCTAAAGACTGACAGCTTCGGGCAGCTGAGCTCTGGAGGGGTCAGCACTGCCTCTGGAGTGTCCCTGGGAGTTGGGGGACCCAGGGTGTGAGGCTGGAACATGTCAGGGAGGAGAACCCGCAGGGATCATGGTGCAGAAACAGCGGCTCGTTCCTCTCTCCCGAGCCCTTTTCTCTAAACACATCGCTGCTTCTCTACTCGGGGATTAGCACACATCTCTCATTCTCCTGGTGCAACAAGATTTTATTTCTAATTATGCTGTAATAAAGCGGAGAGCTCCCAGCTCCCTTTCAAATGACTTGTACACACCACACTGCCCATCGGATCCTCCTCGGCCCCATCGTAATAGCATTTCCCTGACAGTCATTAGACATGCATGAGAGAGGCCCTTTAAGAATAGAATTGCATTTAAATGGATTTGCTGAGAGAGGAAGATGAAAAACAGACAGGCAAGGGGGAGGGGGAGAGAGGTCTGTTGAACAAACTATGAAAACAAGAGGCCATAATAGCAGGGCACTGAAATAGCCTCTTCCCCAGTCCTCCTGCTGCACGTGCAGGGCCCAGCAGGGGCGGCACCTCCAGCCTTCCCCCTCCCCCCCATGCTGTCCGCTGGGGGCTTCAGAGCTCTTCGCTCATGTGTCAGATGCTCAGGGTGCAATAGAAATCACTGTTATTACAACTTGGGAAGCTGCCTGGCTTCAACAGAGCACCCATATCCGGTGGGGGCAAGGCCCTGGGTCCATGGTGCCTGCCCGCCCACCCTGCACTCAGCCTTGAGGTCTGGTCCCATCCTTCTGCTCCTCTCCCTAAGTGACCCCACCCTCCAAGACCCACCTCAAGGAGGAGGAGATCCATGCTACCCCAGAGCCCAGCCCACTTCCTACTAAGCTCCCTGCCCCCCCCACCCCCCCCTGCGGTGGGCAGACTCCCCGGGCTCCCTGTGTGAACCACAAAGGGCCTGTGTCAAAGACCTACCTACGAGGTGTCCGTATCCACCTGCAGTCTCATTTAATTCATTCCCCACTAATGCAGATCCTCTGAAATGACATTAATTATATCACATCTCATGGCTTCCCGTTTTTCTCAGGACAAAGACCCAAATCCTTAACAGCAGGCCAAGCCCGCCTCCTTCCCCTGGCCAAGCAGCCCCTCTGTGGCCCCTTCCCCCTCCCTAAGCCTTCCAGGCTGCTCAGGCCCCTTCCATCTCCTCCTTCTCAAAGCTCACACTCCCTCCTGTGAGAGACACCCCCACCAGTGTCTGTCTCTTGCCTCTTTCTGTGTATATGTGTCACAGCTACGCCATGCACAGCTATGATGAAGCCTGTACCGAGTCCCCAAAGGCCTGGTGGTGCTCCTAGACGGTGAGCCCGGGTGGGGGTCCTGGCCTTGTTCGGGGCCCTGCCCCCGCTCTGTGCCGAAGGCTCAGCACAGTGGCATGGGTGCCGGGCACTGCTGGGCCTCCCTGCTGACTTCCTGTTCCACGCCTGCTGTAGCCTGGTGGGGTGCACGGCTTTTCCTGCCCTCTGACAGGGAGGAAGCTGAGAATCAGACAGCTCAGAGCCATTTGCCCCGAACCACAAAGCCGGAGCTGTCTTGGGCCAAAGCGCTTTGCTCTGCGACTTCCTACTGCACTGCACCCCTCAGGCTCCTTCCTGCCCCCCCAGCCTGCTTCCTCTGGAAGGCCTCTGAGAGCCCGACTAGCAGACCCTCCTTCTCCAGTGCCGTGGCCCCGCCTGTGGGACCAGAAGGGCCTCAGGCTCACATTTGTATTGTTTCTGCCCGGTCCACGTGACTCCCTCTCAGATTCCCAAGAAGAAGGCAAGTCCCTTAAAGTCACCACGTGTCACTCTTCTGAACCCCATGACCCCTGACACTGTGACCAGGCTGTGGTCTGCAGCGTGTGGCCTGGAGGTCATCCTGGGAGGAACCCTCTGGGTCCGGCCTCCGTGTCTGTCAAGTGGTAACTGTGCCCAGGGAGCCGCTGGAGAAGCGGGCCTCACAGGTGTCCCATTCCTTCCTGTGGTGTCTCTGGCGACACTGGGTGAGTATAGACAGGAATGAGAACGCTGTTCCCAGGGTCCCGGGAGGAGGTGTGGCTGAAAGCGATGAGGTGCTGTGACTCCTCAAAGCACCTGATGTGGCCGTGGAGACCCTCCCTCTGTTCTTCTATTTGCCTTCTAATGTGTCACCTTTCCACCCTGAGGTCTGCCCTACTCAGAGGCCTCCAGGGTCCACAAGCTGTTCCCAGGACGAGTGGCCACAGCCCCCAAAGGCCAGGAGCAGCTGCAGGCCCATCTGCCTCGCGCCCAGCCTCCAGCACAGCTGATGGCCCAGTGCGTGCTGGTGGGTGAGACCGTGGTCTCCGTGAGGGCAGCGCTGTCTGCCTGCCCAGAGCTCTGGGCTTAGTTTTGGGCACAATTCCTGCCTGTGGGGGCTCAGGATGTGCTGGTGGAGTGAAGGGATGAAGGGGTGCATGAAGGGAGCTCAGCCTTTCCCCTCAGGTGAGCACTTGGGCTCTGAAGTGAATTTGACTCAGGTCCCCTAACCTCTCTGACTCAGTTTCCTCATCTAAACATTGAGCTAAGAATACACCCAACACGCAGATCGGCAGTTGTCACAAAGCCACACGCCAGGCCCAGTGTCTGCCAGTGCCTGCTTATAACATGGTAGCCCTTTCTGGTGTCACTCAACCCGCCCAGGAGCTGGGAGGGACCCTCGGCCGCTGTCCTAGGTTGCTCTGAGCCCCACTCCCCCTCGTAGAGCCTTAAAATCCGCTGAGGCTGCTCATGAAACAGAGGCAGCTCCACTTGGAGCATCGACCTCTTTTACTTACAGGCAAATCAGAGGGACTGGATGGCACATGGGCAAGGCCAGCGGGGAGCTCCCAGGGGAAGGCCACCAACCTGTGTCTGTCAGCGTGTCAATGAGGCTGCTGAGCGAGATGACGTGACTACACCGCTCTGCTCCAGCCCCAGCCCCAGCCCCAGTGGTCCAGGCCCATTCACTCCCCCCCAGCACTGTGCAATCTTAGCCCCTCCCCTTCCCTCCCTTCCCTCCCTTTTCCTCTCCTCCCCTTCTCTCCAGGAGCCTCCTCCCTCCCTCTGCCCAGCAGGCTGGCATCTCTTCACCCCCAGCTTGTGGTATCTGGACCCTTAACCCTGCTTTCATGATACGCTTGCTTTTATTATTAAATTAAAAATGTACTGGTGGCTCGTCTTCCTTGGTGGCACCATATACACACCACACACAACACCATATGTGTGTGTGTGGTGTGTATATGTGTGTGTTGTGTGTGTATATGTGTATTTGTATATATGTGTATGCGTGTTGTGTGTATGTGTGCTGTGTGTATATGCGTGTGCTGTGTGTGTATATGTATGTATGTATGTGTTGTGTGTGTGTGTGTTGTATGTGTGTGTGTTGTGTGTAAGGGTAGAAAGGAAAGAGAAGGAATGGGTTGGGGCATCCATTTCTAAACTCCAGCTGTAGATCAGCCACATTGGTCAATACGTTAGAGGTAGCTGCTGCCCCAGAACTGGAAGCTGAGAGGAACAGGTGTAGGGGATGAGAGGGGGCGTAACAGTTGCAGAAAATTAGGGCGTGGCTGACACCGGAGGAGACAGCCAGTGCGGGCCTTGGTGGTCAGCAGCTGTGGGTGTCCTGCATATCAGCAGGCACAGGATCAAAGAACAAGTAGGAAGGAGTGTCCCCCGGGGTGGTCTGGTGCCTCTGATATCAGCAGAAATTACAGGACCCGAAACAGGAGCTTACAGAATGATGGGAGGGGATGAGAGCTTTCCATGGCTAATCCTGTTAAGGAGACAATTTCTTATCAAACTCATTATGCCTTTGAGAGGAGGGACCAAGAGGGAAGCAGAGGTGGGGGAGAGGGCTGTGGAGGGGTTAGCCCTGGAGAAGGGAGAAGATGGGTGGGAGCTGTGGTCACAGAGCCTGCAGTTCCAGGGAGCAGCGTGTGACTGGCAGGGGTTGAAGGAATGGGACTTTGCCTGTCTCTGCCTGCCTCAAGGGGAGGCCAGTGGTAAAAGCTCCCTGAAAGCCATCTCTCCACCGGGCTGTTGGGAGCATCCTCCCTGCCCTGTTAGTGTCTGAGCCATAGGTGCCACTCTCATCCATCTTGTCCCATCTTCTGTGGATCCAAGAGGACCATCCCCCAACTGCATAGAAGCCAAAAATAGTCCAGAGCATGGGACTGAGGACCAGACACAACGTCCCCTGGGCTGGGGTGTGAGCCCGTGAGCGAGGGCTCTAGGAGGAGTCAGTACTCGAGGTCGCCTTCAGGAATGGGTGGGGTTTGGACAGATGGGGGGAAGTCTGAGGGGCGGTCAGCAGACACGTGAACAGAGGGACTGTTACAAAGATGCTTCAACTTCTTTAGTGGCCAAGTCCAGCCCCTCAGCAGTGTCGGTGAGGATGCGGGGGAATGGAGCCCGTGGGTGCTGCGGGGGGAGGGACTACGGTGAACAACAGGACTGCCACAGGGCCAGCCACTCCACGCCAGGCCAGAGCAGGGACCAGAACAGATATGTTACACCCACGTCCACAGCGGCATTATTCACAATCACCCCTAAATGGAAGTGACCCACGTGTCCATGGACAGAGGAATGGATAAACAGAAGGTGGTACAAACATACAATGGAATAGCATTCCGCTTTCAACAGGGGAGAGTCTGCCCCTGCTACAGGATGGGTGGCCCAGAAGGTGCTTGTTCAGTGAAATAAGCTGGTCACAAAGAAGAACAGATATTGTGTGATTCTGCTCGGGCAGAAATAGAACTTGGGGACCAGCTACAATGATAAGAACTACCAATCCTGCCCTGTTAGCCACGACGGGTCTGTTCTGAGTAGAAAGCACTCCCTCCCCTGGCTGGGAGCTGCAGGCCCTGGGACCTGCTGCTCACATGGGAACACGATCCGTCCTTCGGAGAGCTGCCTGTCATTGTGGAGAGATTGACAGCCTCGGGGCTGAGACAATCTAGTCCTGGAGGCACCTGCTCCTTACATCCCTAGCCCCTGCAGCCTGTGATCTGGGCCGGGGCGCCCACCTCTGCGACCCCCCAGCCCCCATGACTTGCAATCTGTGCCCACTTTCTCATGCCTGTAATGCCTCCTTCCCATGTAATCTTACGTCCTTCTACCCAATATAGCAGCGGCTTAATGGGGGCAGAGCAGATTTCTGTGAATGACCTGCTGCTCTCCCACGCTGCCCGCAGGATTGGAACACACTCTCATATGATTCACCCCTGTTTGCTGAATTGGCTGAGTAGTGATGGGTGGCCTGGACCCTCTGGCTGTCTGGCTACAATTCCACTTATGAGGTACCCATAGTAGGTCAACCTCACAGAGACAGAGATGAGAATGATGGTTGCCCGCAGCTTAGGGGAGGGAAAATGAAAAATTGTTTAATGGGTCCAGAGTTTCAGTTTTGCATAATAAAATGGAAACATGATTGGCCGATGAGAGAGAGTGTTAGGGTGTAGACCCCGGTCCTGAAGCTGGACACCCAGCCAGCTCTGCATCCCTATCAGTCCACCTGGAGGAGGGGAAGAGGGCCCAATGGGGGAGCAGGGGAACAAGAGGGGAGCAGCAGGAAGCCAGGAGGAGCCTTTTGTAGATGTCCTGGAGAAGGAAGAGGAAGCAATGGAGATGGGGGAGGTTGGAGAGGGGGAAAAAGGAGGTGCGGGGAGGAGTATGCAGTGGGCAGAGGAGAGTAGAGATTGCAGTCAGACTGTCTAGAGCTGAGAGCTGGCTCTGTCACCTATTCAGGGCCAGTTGCCAATTCCTTCTTGTCCATTTCTCACATTTGTAAACAGCGGGTTCATCACAGCGCTGACCTCAGAGGTGCCATGAGAATAAGATGAGACAAACCGCTCTAAAGTGATACACGCACGAGGCCCATGCACTAAGTGCTCAGTGGCCCTGATGGAAGATGGGGGTGCAGGACACCCTCAGTCCCTGTGGGAGGTTCAGGGATAGGGATACTGTGACTGGAGCTGAGGGTCACTTCAGGGACCACAGGAGTTCAGGGGATGGGGGAGCTGGATGGTAGGGGCTTTGAATGCTGGGAAGGGAGTTTGATGTCACCGTGGAGCCACTGATGGTTCTGGATGGCGACATTTAGGGAGGAGTGCTTTAGAAAGATGGATGGGCTATGTTCAGAGAGAGACAGCGAGAGCGGGGTGAGACTGGAAGGTGAGTAAGAGGATGACACGCTTTCCTTTCCAGGCGCCTAGTCATCAATCCAAGTCCTACCCAGTTTCCCTCACAGCCACCTTGACCCTCCTGGTGGGTCCAGGTGAGAGTAGGTGGAGGGGACATGGGGAACAGCTTGAGCCTAAGATGCATCCTATCAACTATCAAGGCAGGTCCTGTCCGCCTCCATGGCCAGAACCCAGCCTTTTGGAGTCTAGCCACAACTTTCGGGAGCCTCTATGGCTGGGAGAGGACAGCCCTCCCACCCCGCCTCTGCCCTGCCTCCTCCTGAGGGTCCTGCGGAATCCAGCTCCTGACCAACGCACCTGGGCCTTCCCCCCGCCTCCTGAGACACATGAGGCCAGGCCTGCGGCCCAGTGTCAGAGTCCATGGGTGTAAAGCCCTCCCAGTTTTCACCAGAGCATGTAGCACGCGCCCCCGCCCCCCATCCTTCTGAGTCTTTACTTATCATTGTAAAATTAATCTTCATTTGCTAAATAATTCATGAGGCAGTGACAGGAAATGCTTAGCAAAGCTTAAACTGCAGTCCTGGCCTGCCCGGTACAAGCATTCCGGAAGGTTCCAGGGTTAGAGATGGAGGGTGGGGCTGGGCCCTGGGCATGGCCTCTGTCCAGCAGGGGAGCAGGGAGGCAGGGCTGCAGGAGCTGGCTCTCCCCGGTGACCAGGACACGGGCTCCCTGGCAACATGCTGCATGGGCTGTGCCTTGTGGCCCGTGCCCCCAGGAATGAGCTGTCACCCCCAAATATGAGCCATAGCTCGCTCGTCAGGATGACAGTGTGAGCTCTCCCTCACACCCTCAGACCCCTCCTCGAAGGGGATCAAGTTGTGGCCCAGGCCCAGGCCCAGGTGCAGGTGTGAGCACTGGCTGAGTCGGCACACCTGGATTCTGTCAATCAGCCTGGGGATCCCGCCCCACTGCCACCCTCCCGAGCTTGGCCTTCCCTGCGCAAAACAAAGATGGTGCCAGATGCTTCTTCTATGTCACCTGTCAGAGCACCCCGTGAGCCTGTGTCACCTGTCAGAGCACCCAGTGAGTCTCCTGTCACTGGTCAGAGCACCCCGTGAGCCTGCTGTCACCCAGTCAGAGCACCCCGTGAGCCTGCTGTCACTGGTCAGAGTGCCCCGTATCCTGCCTCTCCTTCTACCACTGTCAGGATGAGATGGGAACTGCTGCCCTGGGCTCTGTGTGCTCTCCTGACAGGGCGACCACACACCCCTGCAGCCACATCTCTGAGTCCGCGCTTCTCACCTCACACCCCGCCAGAACCACTTGTTGTCCCCCTTCCTTTCCTGCTCCTCGGCCTTCACACGCATGGTCCCCACCTGTGCTGGTCTGGGTGTGTTTCCTGCCTGACCCACCTCCCACATGACCTTCCCGTCATTAGGTCATAGCCCAGGTTTCACTTTCCCTGAAAAGCCCTGGGGACCAGGCAGGGTGGGGCGGATGTTCCTGCACACGCCCCCGAGCCCCTGGGCTCACCCCTGGGCTCACCGCACTCCACAGCATGCAGCCGCCTCTTCCGCATCCATTCCCGTTCGAGGGTGTGCGCCTGGATAACAGGGCTCATCTGTTAGGACCTGTGTCCCCCTGGTGCCTTGTGGAGTGACTTGGTAGATTCAGAATGAATACGTGACTGCATGCAATGCTTCCGTGGCATAGATGCCCAGGAGGACCTGATGCAAGGGGTTGCGGGGGGGAGCAGAGGGAGAGTGTGGGAAGGCCGCGGAGCAGCCTCAGAGGCCCTGCTGGAGGGACAATGCCTTGAGAGAATAGGGCACCACAGGCCTCCGAGGGCTGGAGCCCTCACACTGCGGCCTGGGCTCAGAGTGGTCTTTTCTGGGCTCTGGACTGGCACAAAAGGCAGCACCCGAGGCGTGGAAGTGGCTCCAAGCTGCTATCTGCCCTGCGGGGCCTGAGGAGGCCAGGGCCCGCCCCTGAGCTCCACATGCTGACCACCCAGGATGCTCTCCTCCCTGAACACATCACTACTCCCTCCCCTGGGCCCAGCCTCAGGGCTTCCCACCACAGTGTGTGCCAGCCCCGTACAAATGACCCCCTTCCGTGACTCCCCAGCCCCTCTCCCCTGGAGCCACTGCTCTGAGCCCCTATGGAACTCGTTCTGTGAGTTACACTGACATGTTGACATGTGGGTCCCCTTGGCTGGCACGCATCATATTCTCTGGGGCCCGCTGTCCAGGAAGCACGGTCAGTGGGGACCCAGCACCCCGGGCTTGAATGCGAGTTCTTAGCCAGCAGTGAACACACAGCAGGCACGTTGTGAATGAATGAATAAATGAATGAATGAGTCGGTGAAAGCATTTCACTTCTCTAAACTTGTGCTCCTTTCTAAAATGGGCGTCATCATATCTATATCACATGGATGTGGTAAGACTGGCAGACACGCCATGGAAGAGTCTGAGCAGAAAATAAAAGGTTATTGTGGGAGCTCATCAACATGTCCACGCCCGCTCCGTCCAGGTGCACCACGTGCTGACAAGTGACTGTCAGGGGCCTCACTGATGCCCAAGCCCACTTCTGGGTGATGTCACCACCCCAAAGCCATCCTCTGCAGAGGCTGCTGTGTTGACATAGGGGCGGTTTAGTTTATGTTGGTGCTTGTCTCTGGCATAAAGAGGACAGTGAAGGGACCCAGGGAGGGTGAATGGAAAGAGGAAAGAACAGCCGGCAGCCCAGGAGCAGCCGGTGCAGCAGCTGCCCTTGCTGAGCCTCAGCCTCTTCCTGGCTCTGGAGCCCATTGACTACCAACCCCCCAGCTGACTGGATGCTAGGAAGGCTGGGAGGAGGGTTTGAGGGCAGCTGCCTTACAAAAACAGCCAAGAAAACGCCTCTCCTTTCAAATGTTCACAGACCAAGCCAGCAACCAGCCCTGGTCAGAGGCACTGGGCCTTGTCGGCATGGAGGTGTCCGTCGCCCACCTGCACCATGGTCTCCTCACTGCGGCCGTTGTTTCACGTGTTTGTGGAGTTTAGAGGGGTTTTATGACCATGACATCAACTCCTCCATATTTGGAAAATATGAAAGCTGTTGGTGCCGTGAGTGCTGGGAAGAAGGGGAAAACAAATACAATGGGCTTCAAAGTGGGCTCATCCTATCTAATAAAAGACCTAAATTGACCGTCACTCCAACACACAAGATGGCTGCCCTATGTGGTCAAAGATGGCTGCCCCCATGTGGACACAAGATGGCTGCCACAAGGTGGCCAGTAGGGGAGGGCAGTTGGGAGGAACCAGGCCTGCAAGGGAGGGCAGTTGTGGGTGATCAGGCCAGCAGGGGAGGGCAGTTAGGGGTGACCAGGCCGGCAGAGGAGGGAAGTTGGGGGCAACTGGGCCTGCAGGGAAGGGCAGTTGGGGGGACCCAGGCCTGCAGGGGAGGGCAGTTGGGGAGACCAGGCCTGCAGGGGAGGGCAGTTAGGGGTGACCAGGCCTGCAGGGAGGGCAGTTAGGGGTGGATCAGGCCTATAGGAGAGGGAAGTTAGGCGCAATCAGGCTGGCAGGGGAGTGGTTAGGGGGTGATCAGGCTGGCAGTCAGAAGTGGTTAGGGGCAATCAGGAAGGCAGGCAGGCAAACAGTTGGGAGCCAGCAGTCCTGGATTGTGAGAGGGATGTCCGACTGCCTGTTTAGGCCTGATCCCAGTCAGGCCTAAACAGGCAGTCGGACATCCCTCGATGGGTCCTAGATTGGAGAGGGTGCAGGCTGGGTTGAGGGACAACCCCCCTCCCATGCATGAATTTTGTGCACAGGGCCTCTAGTTTTAAACATAAGAGGAGAGCAAGGGACACACATTGCACTGCTCCCCGACGGGATGAGCTGTGACAGGAGGGCAGTGAGTAACCATACGACAGGTGACAGGGGTTGGGCCAGGCCTGTGCACTGGCAATCCAGGTCAGGACGGGGAAATGGAAAATGTTTGCATGCTGCTCAGCCCCTGTGCCAGATGCCGGTCTGAAGTGGCGTTCAAGGCTGAGCAAGGTGCATGGTGCCGAGGGAACTTGTGCAACAAGCCAAGGACGGTTCTTCAGGTTCAAGGTCAAGGAATCTGCACAGCATCAAACCAAGCTGAGGCCACAGGTGCCGGCGGCGCAGCCGCTAGGGGTGCCCAGGGGTACTGGTGGCGGCCAGAAGGGCCTCAGTGAATTTTCAGTGTCAACCCAACTGGTCTCTTTTGGGACAAGATGCTTGTTAAACATCACGTGCGTGAGAAGAAAGAGGGAGCCTGGTTCAGAGCCTCAGAGGACCGACCCATACTCCTGTCTCAGAAATATCCCTGGGCAGCACTTCACCTCCCCCGGGCCCTTGAACTTAGCAGCAAATGGGATGGCTCACAGCCTTTGCCAGTGGGAGCTGCTCTACTCTGTGCAAAAAACGCTCTGTGCTCCCACCACTTTGGGAAGGTTGTTACTATTCTGATTGTTATTTTTATTCGCCTGGCAGTGCTTCTGCTCCAACGTGCCAACTACACTCTGGCCTTGGGTGTTTGCCCCTGTCCAGTCTTCCCCCCTGCTCAGGAAGCCCTTCCCCAGATCTACGTCTCTCACTCAGCACCTCCTTCAGGTCTTTGCCAGGTCCCACCTTCTCAGCGAAGCTGCCCGCCCATGTTAAGTGCTGCACTGTGCCTCCTGCTTGTCCTCCTCATCCCTTGCCTGCTATGCCTCTCCTTGGTGCTATGTAGATAGTGTATCATTCACTTATTTATTATGGTGGTCGTTTAATGTCTGTCTCTTCCCACTAGTATATATGCCACGCAAGACTAGAGCTCTCTATTACACTCATTGATCTATCCTCAGATCCTGGACGAGTTTCTGCCACACAGAAAGGGCTTACTACGTAGGAAACTAAATAGCTCCATTATGCTCATATCCCCTGGGGTTAGGCCCGTTGTTTCACCTTTTTGGTGGCCCTCAGGTGTTGCTTCCCTCGCACCCAGCACTGCTGGTGGTAGGCTGTTTCGTCCCTGGGCCCAGGCGTGCCTGGTCACAGAGTGTACCCTCTGGGTGACAGATGCACAACCAAGCACACTCAAAACTTGGCAGCTGGAAGACTGGGTTGGGGTGTGACTAGATTTTAGCTAGCTCAGATCCTGTACTCCAAGTGCCAGAGCCTGATATTGCAGAAGAGTAGGTTCAGTCTATGAGGTGGATGGACGCCTCTGAGAGAAGTGTCTCCCCCACCTCCTCACCATTATCTTCACGACAAGGTCGGGCAGAGGACTGGCAGCCTGACTTAGGGTCTTAGACCTCATGCTAATAATAGATGACATTTTTGAGCACTTGCTATGGGTCAGGCACTTCATGTGGATTACCTCATTTTATCCTCCCAACTAATTTGTATCCTGTCACCACCATCATCATCACCATCACCATTATTACCATCATCGCCATCACATTCATAATTGTTACCATTATCACCACCACCATCATCATTGTTACCATCACCACCACTGTCATCATCATCACCATCAACACCATCACCATCATTATCACCATCACCATCACCATCACCATCACAATCATCACCACCATCACCATCACCATCATGATCATTGCAATCACCACCATCAATCATCATTATTACCATCACCATCACCATCACTATCACCTCTGTTTTATAGCTGAAGGAACTGAGGCCTATAGAGTCACTTGTGTAGTTAGGGAGCTGGCAAAGCTAAGGAGTCAGAAGCAAGAGTCCAGCCCACTCTCATATTACAGAGACAAAACATGAGGTCAAGTCTGTTGAGTCCCATCCTATATCCCTTTTCTCACACGAAACTACTGCCCTTAGTTTACTCTGTTCTAATTTTGCTGAGCAGAAGGTCAGGAAGACTTCCAGGAGATGGTGACATTTGAACTGGGTCATTGTGGCCCAGATGTTATTGGCCAAGTTTCCTTTTCCTATAGGCTAAGAATAAAGCTATAGTTCCTAGCAGCCAGGTGAGCCTGTGTCACCAAATTCTGACACTGTGATGGGGATAACATGATACGCCCACTCCACACTCACTGCCTCTTCTCCCTGCCCTGGCCACATGCCTGGCGTCTAGGGCAGGGCTCTGAGAGCCCAGTAGAAGGAGAGCTGTGCCCCCAACGAACTCACTGGGGTAGAAATACCCTTGTAAGGTACCAAGTCATTGAGGTTTTGGAGCTGCTTATCACAGCAGATTGCCTACCCTGGCTAACGCAGCCTCGTTCAAGGATGTGTTTACAAGTGAAGAACGTGGAAGTGGTGGGAAATGAGCTAGGCTGGTGGGAGCCAGCCTTAAATGCCACTCTAGAGGTGATGGGGTGCTGACAGGATTCATTTTAAAGGCTGACGCATTTAATCTGAATTTTAGAGGGATCATTCCAGTGGTGTGTTTCCTCAAGACCTTTCCCAGGAATTCTGATCTGAGAGGTGCTCATAGAAAAGGCAGTTCTGCTTCTCCGTAGACACTCATATCGCACGTCAGCACACTCATGCCTCCCTGCTTTTGCAGGCTTACTTTCTTCACGCGCTCACCACCATTTGAAGCTCTCATTTACTTATGCATTTATTTTCCATCTCACTAACTAGAATATGCTCACAAGAGCATCCATCCTGTCTTAGTTACCACCTATTCCCAGCAGCGAGGTGAGTACCTGGCACCCAATACAATTTTAGTGACTGAGAAATGAAAGGCTCTGAGAAGAACTACAGTCAAGGGCTTTGTTTAGGGCGTATGCAGGACCTATTAATATTTCCCTTGACGATCACTCTTTGCAAGTGCTGTTCCAGTGGCCAGTGGCAGATGGCATAGCTCTTTGCTGACTGTGCCTACAGACTCCAAGGGCCACCGAGGGCCATGACCCTTCATGGTGTTGGGAGTGGGAGGTTCAACTAAAATGCAAGGAAGCCACTGGCCACGGCAGCTGGAACCTGATGCTGAGGCTGGAGCCTTGCTCCCTGGAGAGCTCAGAGCAGGGTTAGGTCTCCTGCTCCCGCCAGCCTGGCTCCACTCCAGCTGCCAGGCCAGCTTCCCACACATGGCAGCTGAGCGCAGATGCTAAGCTTTAAGGATTAATGCTGGCCCCGTGCAGAACCCGGCTCCCACATTGAGAGATTTTCAGCTGGGCACCAGGAGCCCAGGCAAACAAGTTAATGAAATCGAAGCCTCCTTATGGGGAAGCAGCGAGGCCCACGACCAGCACTTGGTGGGGCTGGCGGGGAGACAAGTGCCCTGAGGGTCTCACTGTGCCCAGCTCTCTCTGCACCAGCTCAGACGATCATGGGGCCTAGGAGCTACCCCCAGGTTGCTAGCAGAGAACCTGAGAGAAAGAGGGCCTTTGGAAAGCATCCTCATCTTTGCAGTCATTGCAAACATTTATTGAGCAGCTACTATGTGCCAGACAGTGACAGAATCCTCTCAACAATCCTACAGTTAGGCATTATTGTCCATATTTGACAGATGAAACCACTGAAGCTCAAAGAGACAGAGATTTTTCCAAGATCTTGGAATGAGTGAGTGAGTGAATAGAAGAGGGACCAATTCTTTGGACTCTCTGCCCAGTGCTCTTTCCCTCACTCACGGTGGCTTCCTGGAGCCTTAGCCTCTGCCAGTTTGTTCTGCTGTGACCCAGCATTCCCAGGTGAAGACTTGGCTCTGGGGCCCAGGAAGCTTTCTTTTTTCCTGCTCAGACAAGCTAGTTGAGAGAAGGTGGACGAGGAAGATGGGCCCAGACTCTGGGTCCAGGTCCTTACCCTAAGCTCCTCCCATGCTCCCCAGCTGTGTGCTCTTGCCTTCCTCTTCAAATAAAAAAATTCTCACAGTAGCTGTTTGTAATTTTCACAGGGCTCCTCAGCTATAGCCTTGCGGGGTTCTCAGCCTCATCCTGGAGATGAAGTGCGGAGGCTGAGAGGGGAGTTGTGACGTGCCCTGGCTCCCAGGCCGAGGGGGAGCCAGAGACATTGGGGTTCCTGACCTCTGATCTGTCATCTCATTGCCTTTGTTACTAAAGGGGGTTACCCACTGTGGAATGTGGTCCTTGGCAAGGCCTTAACCTCCCTCCCCATCCCTGTTCTCAGCCAGGGCCTTCTTGCTTGTCTGCATTTGGCCATGGGGTATGTGCTCAGTTACTCCTGGCTCTTTTTCCTACCTGACACCAGTGATGGGCACCTAGAAGGTGCTCAGTACTGACTGCAGGTGAATTATTAGGAAGGTCAATATCCGGGGGAAATGTGCCTTGCAAAGAGCTGGTCTTTAAAATTCAGACTGAAGGTGGTCCCTGTGCTGAGTCCCTCTCCCACGAGACACACAGACCCCACCTTTCCTGGGCCAGGCACGCCCCTGCATACAGCATCTGCCTGGGGAGATGCACTAACCCACACTCAGTACTCCCACCCTGTAGAATCAGCTGCCTGTGCTCGTGGTGTAGACTTTCTTGAGGGCTCTTGAGGAAGTCCAGGTGGACTCAGGTTGTCAGAGGCTGAGTTATGTGGCTCTGGGGTGCAAGAGGGGCTTTGGTTCTAGGGGTGGGGGCCATTACTCCCCACCCACCTAACTGCCACCACCCTCTATGAGACACCCACCAGCCACACCCTCCCATCTCCCAGTGGCCCCACTCTGCCGAGCTCACAACTGCAGAGGAGGCAGCTGGCTGTGGCCAGCCTGGCTGCTGGTGCAGGTTTCCTTGGAATGCCCTTTGAGGTCTGGGCAGACTTGGGGAGAGACTGAGTTGTGTGGCTCTAGGGCACGGGCCCTTTCCCCCTCGCACACTGACTGCCCCTGGGCAGAGCCCTCCCTTCACATGGCCTGATCTTGGTCTGTTTAAACCTGATGAACTCTGCTGGACTCTCCCTGATGATTCCCTGAGACCGGCCCACCATGAAAGCCAGAAGGCCCAGGCAGGGACAGCTAGACTGGTGCACCCTGGGACTTTTGCCGAGTGGCCTCAGCCCAGCATGGCACTGAGTTTGAATCTGTATCGGTCTGGTGAACACCACTCAGCCGCACCTGCGGGCTCGCTGAGAACTACTTCACGCACTGCATGTACCACCAGAGCCTCCTTCGGTGACTGAGCCTAACTGGCAGCCGCAGGCACAGGCAGATCTCAGCTGCCTTGGGCCTTTTGCCGACCTGCCCCAGGGCTCCGTGCTTGTGGAAGCTGCCTTGGTGTGCAGGTTGGCCCCTCCCATGCACTCCCAGGTCCATCAGAAGAAGCCACAAACTGTGGATTGCTTTGCAGCTCCAAACTGGTAGACCAGGCCTGGTCATAGGCATTGTCTACATTGACTTGCACTAGAGTCACATGCAAGAGGCCCTAGAACCAAAACACCTGTGAGGGTGGGGTTCACCCAATTAGCTCCACCGGTGAAACACCCAAAGGGAGATCTCGGCAGGCACCAGACCCTGCTGGGGTGAATTCCGTTTCATGGGGTCAGCTCCCACACAGCAGCACATACACTGTGGTCAGGGTTGACCCTCACAGTGAGTCAGCCTGAGGGTCAACCACACACAAGGGTGGGCTTACAGCATTCAAGACTCAGCTATAACAGGAGGCTCAAATACCATACACAGGGGCATCCCTGGAGCATCTGACTCAGGTGATCAGAGAGATGGTGCCACTGAACCCCCCAACACCTACTACATGCCACCATACTAAGGCTGGGAGACACAGAAGGTCTACTTAATACACAGAAACAAATGCAAAGAGGCAGCCAACATGGAGAGATAAAGAAACATGCCCCAAATGAAAAACAGGGGAAATCCCCAGAAAAAGAACTAAGTGAAATGGAAGCAAGCAATGTATCAGATAGCATTCAAAACAATGGTTATAAGGATACTCAAGGAACTTAGGGGAAGAATGGAGGAACTCATTGAGAACTTAAAGATATAGTAAGCATAAGAAAGGACATAGAAATCATAAAAAAGAACCAGACAGAAATGAAGAATACAATATCTAATATGAAGAATTTACTAGAAGGAATCAAGAGCAGGTTAGATAAAGTAGAGAAGTGAATCAACAGTTTGGTAGACAAGGTAGCAGAAAACACCCAAATAGAGCAGCAAAATAGAAAATAAAATTAAATAAAAAATGAGGATGGTTCAAGGGACCTGTGGGAAAACATCAAGCATAACAACATTTGCATCGTAGGGGCACCAGAAGGAGAGAGAAAGCAAGAGATTGAGACCCTATTTGAAGAAATAATGACTGAAAACTTCCCTAACTTGGTGAAGGAAAAAGACACGTGAATTCTGGAAGCTCAGAGTCCCAAAGTAGATGAACACAAAGAGGCCCACACCAAGACACATCATAATTAAAATGCCAAAGATTAAAGACAAAAAGAGAGAATCTTAAAAGCAGCAAGAGAAAGGCAGTTAGTTACCTACAAGGGAACTCCCATAAGGCTGTCAGCTGATTTCTCAACAGAAACATTCTAGGACAGAAGGGACTGGCACAAAATATTCAAAGTGCTGAAAAGTAAGGACCTGTAATCAAGACGACTCTACCCAGCATTTAAAATTGAAAGAATCCTAGTCTCACCAACACCCAGTTTGGTCTCAGAAGCAAACCAGGACCCTACAGCCACTCTGGTAGAAGACCTGCCACCACAGCTGCAGACCCATGGACACCAAGACCCCAGGCACCTGGCCGCAGATTTCTGTGAGTCACAAAGCCAACTCTCCTCCCCTGCTGTGCCCCCACCCTGACCCCTGCGGCAGCGACATAGAAACTACCAGACCCCAGCCATACAACAAGGCTTTCTGCACACACAAAGCAGTGGCAACTCTGCCTGACTTTGAGCCTTGGTGTTGGACATGGGAAGTTTGTTTCCCGCAACTAGGCTGTGCACCCAGGCAAGAAGACAGCCCTGAATTTGAGCCCAGACTTGCAAACTCAGGGAATTTGTTTCCCGTGACTTGTCTCCATGCCCAGGCAGGGAGACTGAGCTGAATTTGAGCCTAGCTGCTCATCCCTAGGGACGTAGTTTTCTGCGACTAGATCCTGCACCCATGCAGGGCAGGGAGACAATGCTGAACTTGAGCCTGGACTTGTGAAGACGGAGAATTTGTTTCGCGTGACTTTTCTCCATGCCCAGGCAGGGAGGCAGTCCTGAATTTGAGCATAGGCACACGACCATGGGGAGATTGTTTTCTGTGACCAGATCCTGCGCCCATACAGGGAGACAGTGCTGAATTTGAGCCTGGGGGTGCAAACCTGGGGAGTTTGTTTCCCTTGACCAGACCCTGTTCCTTAGCAGAGAGGCTGCGCTGAATTTGAACCTGGATGTGCAGACTCGGGGGGTTTGTTCCCCATGACCAGACCCTGTGCCCACACAGAGAGGCAGTGCTGAATTTGAGCCTGGGTGCATGGATACAGGGAGTTTGTTTTCCACAGTGTACACCGTGTGACCAGACCCCACACCCACACTAAGTGGCAGTGCCACCTGACTTTGATTCAGGGCAAATGCACACAGAAGGCTGTTTACTGCAGGACAGAGGTGGACCTCCTGCCAACACAGTGCGACTGAGCAACCCAGTCTTCCAAGCAGATCAGGGACCCTGAATCTCCACGCAAGAAGCAGCAATGAGCACCAGTGACTAGACTCTGTTCCTCATTGGGTATGCCTGGGATCCCTGATTCTTAGTACATTCACACTAAGAGCCAGTGATTCCAATTCTTGGCCCATGGGCACACAAGGACCTGATTCTCAGTGTGAGGTAGCACCAAGCAACAGAGACTCTGACACTTGCTTCTCAGCATGGACACAGGGAGCCTCTGACTCCTGACACACAATAGGGGACTTTGATTTTTGGCACATGCCAGTGGGTTCTCTGTTTTAACGTGGCACAGGCAGGGTCCCTATTTCTAGGTGCACACATGAGGCCACACTAAGCACCTGTGACTCTGACTCAGGGTGAGCATGGCTCCCACCAAACTGCATGTCTTGGTGTCAGAACTCTTCAGTGACACTTGGGGGGTGCAAAACTCCCACTGCACATGGCCCAGGCCCCCGCAACTTAACATTTGAACCTTCTGGTGACAGTCAGAATGGGGAGACAATGAAGCAATCCCTAGAGGAAAGAAAAGGAGGAATTGCCAAGGAAGAAAATAAGTGAAATGGAAGCATGCAACATGACAGAAAAAGAATTCAGAGTAATGGTCATACAGTTCATACACTGGATGGATGAAAAAATCAACAACCTATGCAAAAATCAGGAAGAAATGAAAAATGATATAGCTACAATCAAAAACACCATGGAAGGCTTCAACAGTAGACTAGAAGAAGCAGAGGACTGAATTAGTGAGTTAGAGGATCAGGTACAGAAACAAGCCCAATCTGAACAGCAACTAGAGAAAAAAATTAAAAAGCAGGAGGAGAGCCTAAGGGAGCTTTGGGACAATGCAAAATGAAATAACATACGTATAATAGGGCTCCCAGAAGGGCAAGAAGAGCAGCAAGGATTAGAAAATTTATTTGAAGAAATAATGACAGAAAACTTCCCTGATATGGGGAAGAAAAAAGTTACTTAAGTACAGAGAGTCCCAAGCAAGATGAATCCCAAAAGACCCACACCAAAACACGCCAAATTACAATGGCGAATGTTATTGACAAAGAGAGAATCTTAAAGGCTGCAAGAGAGAGACAGAGAGTTACCTACAAAGGATCCTCCATCAGATTATTAAATGATTTCTCAACAGAAACACATCAAGCTAGAAGGGAATGGAAGGAGATATACAAAGTGATGCAAAGCAAGGGACTGAATCCAAGAATACTCTATCCACCAAGACTATCAATCAAAATTGAAGGGGAAATCAGGAGCTTTGCAGACAAAAAAGGCTAAGGGAGTTTATCACTACCAAGCCAGCAATGCAAGAAGTGCTAAAGGGAATGCTGTAAAAAGAAGAAACAAAAAGGTAAGAAGGAACACAGCTTCAAAAAATAAAAATGGCTATAAACCAGTATCTTTCAAATAATAACTTTAAACATAAATGGACTAAATGCTCCAATCAAAAGACATCGAGTGGCTGAATGGATAAAAAAACATGACCCATATATATGCTGTCTACAAGAGACCCACCTCAGAACAAGGGACTCACACAGACTGAAAGTGAAGGGATGGAAAAATATCTTTCAGGCAAATGGAAATGAAAAAAAAGCTGGGGTATCAACACTTATATCTGACAAAATAGATCTCAAAGTGAAGGCCATAACAAGAGATAAGGAAGGTCACTTCATAACACTAAAGGGATCAATACAACAAGAGGATATAACCCTGATAAACATATATGTACCCAATGCAGGAGTACCCAAATACATAAAAAATCTCCTGGAAGATATCAAGAGAGAGATCGACAACAATACAATCATAGTAGGGGACTTTAATACACCACTGACACCACTGGATAAATCCTCTAGACAAAAAATCAGCAAAGAAACAGCAATCCTAAATGACTCACTAGAGCAGATGGACTTAATTGACATCTTCAGAAAATTTCACCCCAAAGCTGTGGAATATACGTTCTTCTCAAGTGCACATGGGACATTTTCAAAAATAGACCACATACTGGGTCACAAGCATAGTCTCCCCAAATTCAAGAAGATTGAATCATACCAAGCATCTTTTCAGACCACAATGGCATAATAATAGAAATAAACTACAATAAAAACAATCCCAAACACTCAAACACTTGGAAGCTGAATAGCATGTTATTAAATATTGATTGGGTTACCAATGAGATCAAAGAAGAAATTAAAAACATCCTGGAAACTAATGACAATAAAAACACAACAATCCAAAACCTATGGGACACAATGAAAGCAGTCCTGAGAGGGAAGTTTATAGCTCTACAGGCTTACCTCAAAAAACAAGAAAAAATGGTAGTAAGTCATCTAACGCTACAACTCAAAGAATTAGAAAGAGAGCAACAAGAAAAGCCCAGAGAGAGCAGAAGGAAGGAGATAATAAAGATTAGAGCAGAAATAAATGACACAGAGACAAAACAAAACAAAACAAAAAAACAAAAACAACAAACAAACCAAAGAAAAGAAAAAAACAACCACCAAAAAACAAAAACAAAAACAAAAAAACAATACAAAAGATCAAGGAAACCAAGAGCTGGTTCTTTGAAAGTATAAACAAGATTGATGAACCTCTAGCCAGGCTCACCAAGATGCAAAGAGAGAGGATTCAAAGAAACAAAATCAGAAATGATAGAGGTGAAATAACAACAGACCCCACAGAAATACAAAGGGTTGTTAAAAAATATTATGAACAACTCTATTCCAACAAACTAGACAACCTGGAGGAAATGGACATATTCCTAGAAAAATACAACCTTCCAAAACTCAATCAGGAAGATTCTAAAAATCTCAATAGGCCAATAACTATGGAAGAAATTGAAGCAGTCATCAAAAAGCTTCCAGCAAACAAAAGCCCAGGGCCAGACAGCTTCACAGGAGAGTTATACCAAACATTCAAGGAAGAACTAAAACCTATCCTCCTCAGACTATTTCAAAAAATTCAAGAGGAAGAAACACTTCTGAACTCATTGTATGAAGCCAGGATCACCCTAATAACAAAACCAGATGAAGACAACACAATAAAAGAGAATTACAAGCCAATATCCCTCATGAATATAGGTGCCAAAATCCTCAACAAAATTCTAGCAAATCGGATCCAGCAGTACATCAGAAAGATCATACACCATGACCAAGTAGGATTTATCCCAGGGATGCAAGGATGATATAATATCCGCATATCAATAAATGTGATACATCACATAAACAAATTGAGGGAGAAAAATCACATAGTCATATCAATTGATGCAGTAAAAGCATTTGACAAAATCCAACACCCCTTCTTGATAAAAACTCTCAACAAGGTGGGAATAGAAGGATCATACCTCAACATCATAAAAGCCACATATGACAAACCCACAGCCAACATCACACTCAATGGACAAAAACTAAAGCCATTTTCCCTAAGAATAGGAACAAGACAGCGATGGCCTCTCTCACCACTCCTGTTTGACATAATACTGGAAGTACTAGCCATTGCTATCAGACAAGAAGAAGAAATAAAAGGCATCCAAATTGGGAAAAAAGAAGTAAAACTGTCCTTATTCGCAGATGACATGATACTGTACATAGAAAACCCTAAAGACTCCATAAAAAAATTATTAGACTTAATAAATGAATTCGGCAAGGTAGCAGGATACAAAATTAACGCCAAGACATCTATGGCATTTCTATACACCAATAGTGAACTTACAGAAAGAGAGACTAAAAAAGCAACCCCATTTACCATTGTACCAAAAAAATTAAGATACCTAGGAATAAACTTAACTAAAGAGGTAAAAGACCTACATGCAAAAAACTACAGGACACTGAAAAAAGAGAGAGAGGAAGATATAAACAGATGGAAGAACATACTGTGTTCATGGATTGGTAGAATCAACATCATCAAAACGTCCATACTACCCAAAGCAATCTATAAATTCAGTGCAATCCCCATTAAAATACCAATGGCATATTTCACAGACCTTGAACTAATTCTCCAAAAATTCATCTGGAATAAAAAAAGACCCTGAATAGCCACGGCAATCCTGAGAAAGAAGAACAAAGTTGGAGGGATCACAATACCAGATATCAAGCTATATTACCAAGCTACGGTTCTCAAAACTGCCTGGTACTGGCATAAGAACAGACATATAGACCAGTGGAACAGAACAGAGAACCCAGAAATCTGCCTAAGCCATTATGCTCAATTAATATTTCACAAAGGAGGCAAGAGCATTCAATGGAGTCAAGACAATCTCTTCAATAAATGATGCTGGGAAATTTGGTCAGATACATGCAAAAAAAAAAAATGAAACTAGATCACCAACTTACACTGTACACAAAAATAAACTCAAAATGGCTAAAGGACTTGAATGTTAAGATGGGAAATCATAAAAATCCTATAAGACTTCATAGGCAGCAAAATATAGCAGACATATGTCATAGAAATATCTTTACAGACACAGCTCCTACGGCAATGGAGACTAAGGAGAAATAAACAAATGGGACTACATCAAAACAAAAAGCTTTTGCACAGCAAAAGAAACCATCAACAAAACAACAAGAAAGTCCACTGCATGGGAGAACATATTTGCCAATGATATTTCCGATAAGGGTTTGATCTCCAAAATTTACAGAGAACTCATACAACTTAACAAAAGTAAGATAACTGATCCAATCAAAAATTGGGCAAAGGATCTAAATAGACACTTTTCGAAAAAGGACATACAGAAGGCCCAGAGACATATGAAAACATGCTCAAAGTCACTAATCAAATCAAAACAACAATGAGATACTATCTCACACCTGTCAGAATGGTTATCATCAACAAATCAACAAACGACAAGTGCTGGCGAGGATGTGGAGAAAAAGGAACCCTTGTGCACTGCTGGTGGGAATGCAGACTGGTGCAGCCACTTTGGAAGATAGTATGGGATTTCCTCAAAAAGTTAAAAATGGAACTGCCATTTGACCCAGTAATCCCACTGCTAGTACTATATCCCAAGAAACTGAAAACAGCAATCAGAAAGAATATATGCACCCCTATGTTCATAGCAGCACAATTTACAATAGCTAAGATTTGGAAACAAGTGCCCATCAGCAGATGAGTGGATTAAAAAACTGTATTACATCTACCCAATGGAATACTATGCCGCTATAAAAAAGAAGGAACTTTTACCATTTGCAACAGCATGGATGGAACTGGAGAGCATTATGCTAAGCAAAACAAGCCAGTCGGAGAAAGATAAATATCACATGATCTCACTCATATGTGGGATATAATGATTAGCATAATTTGATGAACGAGAATAGATCCAGAGACAAATGGGAGAGGAGGAGGATGGGTTAGAGAGCAACCAAAGGACTTGTATGCATGCATATTAGCATAACCAATGGACACAGACACTGGGGTGGTGGGGGCTTGCCCAGGGTGGGAATGGCTGGGAGGGAGGTCAATTGAGGAAAAAGGAGACATATGTAAAACTTTAGACAATAAACAAAAGATAAAAAAAGAAATGAAAGGGGAGAAGCAACAACTGACACCATAGAAATGCATAGAATTATAAGAAAATATTATGAACAAATTTATGCCAACAAATTGGACAATCTGGAAGAAATGGATAAATTCATAGAAACTTACACTCTTTCAAAACTGAACCAAGAAGAAACATAAAATCTGAACAGACCAATTACAAGTAACAAAATTGAGACAGTAAATAATAAAAAAAATCCAACAAACAAAAGTCCTTGACTGAATGGCTTCATAAGTGAATTTTACCATTCAAAGAAAACTTTACACCTATCCTTTCCAAACTAGTCCAAAAAATTCAAGTGAAGGGAGGACTCCCAAGCTGATTTTATGTGGCCAGCATGTTCCTAATTCCAAAACCAGATAAAGACACTACAAAGAAAGAAAATTATAGGCCAATATCCCTGATGACCATGGATGCAAAAATCCTCAACAAAATATTAGCAAATTGGATCCAGCAACATATTAAAACGATCATATACCATGATCAAGTGGGATTTATTCCTGGGATGCAAGGATGGTACAATATCCACAAATCAATTAATGGATACATCACATAAACAAATTGAAGGATCAAAATCATAGGATCATATCAATAAATGTAGAAAAGGTATTTGACAAAACCCAGCACACATTTATGATAAAAACTCTCAGCAAAGTGGAAATAGAGGGTACATATCTCAACATAATAAAGGCCATATATTCAAACTCACAGCTTACATCATATTCAATGGGGAAAAACTAACAGCATTTTTCTTAAGATCAGGAACAAAACAAGGATGTCCACTTTCACCTCTCTTGTTCAACATAGTACTGGAAGTCTTAGCCATAGCAATCAGACAAGAATAAAAATATAAACATCCCAATTGCAAAGGAAGAAGTAAAACTCATTATTTTCAGAAGACATGTTACTGTCTGTATATAGAGAACACTGAAGAGTTCACCAAAAATCTACTAGAACTGATAAGTGAATTCTATAAAGTAGCAGGATAGAAAATAAATATCCAGAAATTAGTTGCATTTTTATGTACCAACAATGAACTATCAGCAAAGAAACTAAGAAAACAATCCCATTTACAATGGAATAAAAATACCTAGGAATAAATTTAACCAATGAGGTTAAAAAAACCTGTACTTGGAAAATTATAAGATACTGAAGAAATAATTTTAAGAAGATACAAATAAGTGGAAGTATATATTATGCTCATGAATATGAAGATTTAACGTTATTAAAATGTCCATACTACTCAAAGCAATCTATTGATTTCACACAGTTCATATAAACTACAATGGTGTATTTCACAGAACTAGAACAAGTAATCCAAAAATGCATTGAAACCACAAAAGACCCTGAATAGCCACAACAATCTTTTCTGTTGTTGTTGTTAATCCTTATTGGAGGATATTTTTTCCATTGAATTTTAAAAAAATACATATTTTTATTGATTTCAGAGAGGAAGAGAGAGGGAAAGAGAGATGGAAATATCAATGATGAGAGAGAATCATTGATCGGCTGCCTCCTGCACGTCCCCACTGGGGAACAAGTCTGCAACCCGCACATGTGCCCCGATTGGGAATGGAGCCATGACCTCCTGGTTCATAGGTTGACACTCAACCACTGAACCACACCAGATGGGCCTGATATTTTTAGCCATACAATCTTGAAAAAGAAAAACAAAGTTGGAGGAATCATGCTACCTGATATCAAACTATACTGCAAGGCCATGGTAATCACAGGAGCGTGGCACTGGCATAAAAACAGACACATAGATCAATGGAGCAGGATAGAGCGCAGAAATCAACCCATGCCTATATGCTCAATTAATATTTGACAAAGGATGGAAGAACATACAAAGGGGTAACGACAGTCTATCCAATAAATGATGTTGGGAAAATTAGACAGATACATGCAAAATATGACTAGACCAGTTTTTACATCATATCAAGAATAAACTCAAAATGGATTAAAAACGTAAATGTATGACTCAAAACCATAAAATTCCTGGAGAAAACATAGGCAGTAAAGTCTGTGATATTTCTCTTAGCAATATGTTTTCTGATCTATCTCCTGGAGCAAGGGAAAGAAAAGAAAAAATAAACGATGGAACTACATCAAACTAAGAAGTTTTTTGCACAGCAAAGGAAAGTATCAACAAAATGAAAACACAACCTACTGAATGGAAAGGGATATCTGCCAATGATATATCTGACAAGGAGCTAATGTCCAAAACTTATAAAGAACTCATACAAGTCAACACAGCAAACGAACAATCCAATTAAAGAATGGGCAGAGGACCTGAATAGAGACTTTTCTAGAGGACACACAGATGGCCAGTAGACACATGAAAAGATGCTCAACGCCCCTATCATCACCAGAGAGATGAAAATTAAAGCCACAATGAGGTATCATCTCACACCTGTCAGAATGGCCATCATCAATAAATCAACAAACAAGTGTTGGTGAGGATGTGAGGAAAAGGGTACTCTCATGCACATTGTGGAAATGAGACTGGTGCAGCCACTATAGGAAACAATATGGAGGTTCCTCAAAAAATTAAAAATGGAACTGCCTTATGACCCAGCAATTCTACTTCTAGGTATACATTTGAAGACATCCAAATCCCTGATTTGAAAGGATATATGCATTCTTATGTAAATTGCAGCATTATTTACAATAGCCAAGATATGGAAGCAACCCAAATGCCCATTAATAGACCAGTGGATAAAAGCGTGTGGTACATATATACCATCCCTTGGCCATAAAAAAGAATGAAATCTTATCTTACCATTTGCAACAGCACAGATGGACCTAAGAGTAGTATGCTGAGTGAAATAAGCCCGTCAGATAATTACAAATCCCATATGATTTCACTTATATGTGGAATCTAAAGAATATAAATGAACAAAATTGAAACAGACTCATAGATAGAGAACAGACTGGTTGATGGTTGGCAGATGGGAAGGGGGCTGGAGGATGGGTGAAAAAGGTGAAGAGATTGAGAAGTACAGATTGGTAACTGCAAAACAGTCATGGGGGATGTAAAGTACAGCATGGGGAATAAAGTCAATATTCTATACTAATAAAAGCATAATATGCTAATTAGACTGGACAGCCTGACGACCTTCTGGATGAAGCTGGGGCTGTGAGGGCTGAGGGAAGCCACCGTGGCTGCGAGGGCTGAGCCCCTTGCATGAATTTTGTGCACTGGGCCTCTAGTATTGTAATAACTGCACATGGTGCCAGGTGGGCACTGGAAATAAGAGGGCAGCTTTGTGGGATAGATGATTGTCTGACTGCTCTGCTGTACACCTGAAACTAAGACCAAATTTAAAAAAATGCAGAGTGAAGGCAGGTAAGCCATCCCTGTCAGATGAAGGAGAATAAAGATGGGCTGTCTGCCATGCTGCTTTGTTAGCTAAGAGATTGTTGGTAGAGCTTCCCCCTGCGTGTTCAGGTGCAGGTATGACCAGACCCTGCGAGAGGACCTGAGAGCCCCTGAGTGTTGGGTCCATTCCTCTTTGCCCTGGGGCAGAGAGAGGGTGAGTGACCTCACATATTGGTCCAGCGCAGCCTCAGACTGTGGCAACCTTGGTGATTCCTGCCAACCACATGGGAGGCCCAGCGCATTCCCAGACACTGTCTGACTTGTTCTTCCTCACGGCCTGAGGGTCCGCATCTCCTTCCCCAAATGGGGAAAGTGAGGGTAAGGAGCCCCTTCGCTGAGAGAACCCTCCAAGTGCACACCTTCCTGGTGCCGCTAGAAGGTGATGGGAACTCTCCAATCTGATCTGCCGCTTCCGGGCCTCGCCCAGACACTGTTCCAGGTGCTCTGCAGGCTGTGTCCGACCTTCTGGGGCTTGCAGGGCCGGCATTTATGGGAACCGGTGCCCATCAATCCGTTCAGGTTCAAGGAGCCTCTCAAGCCCCTCTGGGAGGGACCGTGCAGGCCTGCCTCTGTCCACCCCTGGCTGCAGGGTACAGAGCAGCCTGCCTGGCATTCCTTGCAGAGCCTTCTCCTGACCCCTAGCTCCAGGCCCCACACAGGGTCATCCCTCTGCTCCCCCGGCTTCGGCTAACCCCCAGGCACCGTGCCCAGAGGTGGGCAGGATCCTGCCGAGGGCGGCTCCTGGAGAACCAGCAGCCTGCCCAGGTCACCAGCACCACATCAATAAGGTCAAGCTGGTCCTGACCCCCAAGGAGGGCCAAGTCCTAAACTCCAAGTTCTCCCTTAGACCTCCTTGGGCAAGAGTCCAAGAGGTGGTTGGAGGGCAAGCAGCCACCCCTCTCCGGCCTCACCCTCCCACTTAGCCCGCGGCATCGCCCGGAATCCAAAGGCTGAGAGGAAGGTCTGCTGCCACCTTCTTCTTCTGCTGGGGTCCCTCGCGAGTGTGGGACATTCAGGAGGCGGAGGTTGGAGGCCCGGGGCCACATGGGACAGCGCCCACTGGGGCGAGAGCAGCCCCTGAAAGGGTGCAGAGTCTACTGTGTGCCAGGTATTTAGGGGAAGAAATCGAGGGAGGAGCTGCTGCACCCTTGGCTCTGCCACCACCTGGCAGTGGGGGAGCCAGGTGATCTGTGCCCATTTATTCACAGAGAACTGAGTGGCAAAGAGCGGAAAGCGTCGGGCGGGCTCCTCCAGCCCCAAATCAGAACCCATCAGCCAGGCTAGCATCCGTTTAGGCTGTGGCGGCACCAGATTGCTAAGTCGCATCTGCACCCCTTTCCTGGGCACTGGCGAGGACTCATTCCGGCCCTTGCAGCGCTGTTTCGATGGCTGGTGGCTGGAGGCTGGGCTTTCCCGAAGCTGTGGGTTTCCTGTGTCACTCGGTGCAACCCACAGAGGCCCTGGGGTGGTGGAGCCACAGGCCGGAGCGGCTGGTGCCTAAAGAGTGACCTACTGCCCGGCAGGCACGGCTCAGGGTTGAGTGTCAGGAGGTCATGGTTCGATTCCTGGTCAGGGCACATGCCTGGGCTGTGGGCTCCGTCTCTGGTATGGGGCGTGCAGGAGGTAGCAGATCAATGATTCTCTCCCTCTCCCTTCCTCTCTGAAATCAATGAAAATATATTAAAACAAACAAACAAACAAAAAGAGTTACCTACCTATGGGGCCGTCACCTTGGATATAAATCTGTGTCTGAGCCATTCCACTCTTGAAGATGTATGTTATCACAGCCTGGCACACCCTAACTTACACCCATATGCACACGTGTGCATGCATGCGTGCGCGCGTGCGCGCGCGCACACACACACACACACACACACACACACACACACACACACACATTTAGCTGTGTCCTTTGCATGCCAGGCCAGGTGGAGAAAATGGTGCAGAGCAGTATATCTCATAGCTCCTGCCCTGGAGAAGCATGCAGTCTGGTGGGGAGAAGAGGCAGACACAGCTGAGGTGGGTGCCTGCTCAGAGGAGGGAGAGTGCTGGGGGGCAGCTCTGACTGGTGAGATCCCGCTCGGGCAGAGTGGGGGGGCTTTTCTGGGTAGGGACAGCGGTGGGTCTGCCT
Source organism: Corynorhinus townsendii (assembly GCA_026230045.1). Taxonomy (NCBI): domain Eukaryota; kingdom Metazoa; phylum Chordata; class Mammalia; order Chiroptera; family Vespertilionidae; genus Corynorhinus; species Corynorhinus townsendii. Next base: position 83,340,957 of record JAPDVU010000008.1, read on the forward strand.
GCAGGCACGCATCTATCAGGCTGTCCCGGTATTGCAAGGTCTATGCTGCTCCAGGGGAAGACGCTGTGGAGGCTGAGCTGGGCCGTGGGTCTCCCAGGCAGTGGTGGCAGTAGCTCAGGAGCCAGGCTGTGTGGGACCCTCCGCTCCAGCTCCACGTCCTCCCTGTCAGGGAATGCCCTCCTCCCCAACATGAAGGGCAGGTGGAAAGCAGCTCGGGGGTGGGGGGTGTCAGGTGCCAGCTCCTCCACCTCTGGAGTGCTCCCCAACTCTATCCCCCGCGGCTCCAGAAAGCAGGGCTGGACCAAGGAGCAGCAATCCCGCATCTGAGGGGTGGATGGCGAGGGAGGGAGGCCAGCACGCCCACTGCCCTCTCCCTGTGACTCCTGGGCTTGCTGAAGGGCCCCTCTCTGGTTCTTGGGCTCAGTTTTCTCTTCTGTGGGACACAACCCTGCAGAACAAGTGTGCGCAGCATCCTTCTGGGAACCCGCCCTCTCAGGGGCAGGGAAAGGAACAGCCAGCCCTGATTCCTGGCGCCTCCCAGAGGCCAGGTGCATGGGGTCAGGCTGCTCCCCAAAGACCCCTAGCCCCACATTGTGGGGGCAGGTTGGGCCGAGGGTCAGGGCCAGGTGGCTCAGGAGGGGTTCCTGCTGTCAGTACTCGGAAGGCGAGCACGCATGTCTGGAAGTGTCCGGAGGCCCTGCCTTGTATAGATGCCCTGACCTCTGCTCTCCACACCCACAGGCTCTGCAGCTCCAGCCAGGAGAGGAGCCAGTGTGCCTCCATCCGGTGGGCAGAGTCCCTGCTGTCACCTTCCTCCGAGGCCAGCTCCGGGCCTGTGGGCGGCTCCCCCCTCCCAGGGCAGAGGCTAGGCATCAGGCCCTCTGGGCTCCCTCCCCTGCTGGGGCCATGGCCACCCCCTGGCACACCTGCCACACACTGAGGAGCCAGGACCAGGGCCACGAGCTCCGCAGGGAGGAAGCCCGGGTCTCGATCACGAGGGGCTGCCCAGAGAGGAAGCGTGTGCAGGAACTGGGTGGCTAAGTTTAAACCCAGGGTTTTCAATCTTGGGGGCATGTGAGAGCCACTTTCAGTGCGCGGAAGCTGACACTGCAGCCCTGAGGCTCCCGATGTTGTCTCCGGGTGAGATTGGGCACCTGATCTGAGAAACTTCTGGTGACTGTCTACATGGCTGGGCTGAGAGGCATAGAATGGGGACCTAGGGCACACCCCCAACTGAGATGCTGGGAACTGTGTCCTCAGAAACGAGCAGGCTCCTCCCCACACGGGAGGGGGTGCTGGGGTGGTGGCCTGAGGAAAGGCTTGTGCCCCCCACGCTAGGTGCTGTCACCTGCTCTGCAGGACAGAGAGAGGCTGGCTGGTCCCTGCTCCGGTCTGGGCGTGATGCTCAGGGGCCCGAATGCCCAGCCACTGCCTAGATAAAGGCCCCCTTCCCCGGAGAGGCACCTGCCCTCAGTCAGCAGAGCTGGCTCTGCCCTAAATCCCAGTCCCTCTGCCCCAGCTCCGGCTCTGAGGTGGTCGTGCCCCCCGAACTCTCCAGAACCACCTGTTTCCACTCACAACCTGGCCTGGGAAGAAATCGCCCTCGGAGGGGCTTTGGCTGCCAGGGGTTGGGCTTCATTCTTGGCTTGACCGGCTCCACAGTGACCAACGAGGAGGTGCCCATCCCCCAGGGAGGGTCAACCCCCACAGGTCGTGGCTGACCTGGCTCCTCACCATTCCACGGACACACAGGCAATGTTCAGCCATGGGCTCTCCCCACAGTTTTCTGGGTGCTTCCTACCCCAGCCCCTCCTTTTCCTGCCAACATCTTCATCGCCCTGAGCATCCAGTATCTAGTGTGGTCAACAGAATGAAGCAGAGAACCAAGATACTGTGCTTATGAAGAGAGAGTTTATGCGAAGCCCCTGGCCTCACCTGGCCGAGATGTGCTCAGAAATAAGTGCCCGCCTTCCCCCTTCCCAAAGCTGCCCCCAGCAGCAGTGGGCCTGCTGGTTTGCAGCAAGCCTTTGCTCTCTGTGTCCAAACCTTTGAGGTTTCAGCTCCTGCGTGTGCAGAAGCCTCTGGAGAGGAGGGACCCCACTGTGAGCTGTGTCAGGGAGCAATCAGCTGCAGAGTCAACATTTTTATCAGCATGAGTGGCTAACCCAGGGGCTTCCCATTGAGCAGGGGCTGGAGTCCGGAATGGGGCTCACACTGATCTCCAGGGGTGTGAAATTCCAGCCATTTTACTGAGAGGCAGCACACTTCCCACATCGCTTGGGCCTACATTTCAAACTCGAATCCTTAATACAGAGTTAATCTTCTCCTACAACTTACTGCCAGGTGGCAAATCATTTTTCCCAACCAGAGTGCCAGTGTGGGGTAGTGAGTAGAGCACCTCACTGGGTCATGGGCCTGAGGTCTGGTCTGAGAGTCCCTGGCTCTGGTGTCACACTGGGTGACTGAACCTCCTGGACGCTGGCCCAGGAGCTGGACTGCATCTGTGGCTCCCACATCCTGACATCCTGGCCGTCCCCCCTCACCCTCCCGTCAGGGTGTGCACGTCAGTCCATCTGGGATGCAGGCTGAGCATCTGTATTTTCAGGAAGGCCCACCTCGATTTTGGGGCGCAGCCAGATTTGCAAGCCATGGGGCCAGGGGATATTTTCTTTCCCTGCTTGTCCCATCAGAGGCATCGACCCAGCTGATCACGTCCTCTCTGGAGCTCTGAACGTCTCTTGGCTTCCACGATCCCATTGCCTCCTGCTCTCTCTCCCTTCCTGCCACCCCTCTCCATCTCCTCTCTTGCTTCCTCCCTTCTGTCCCACATCTAAAGGTTGGGGTCCCCCATCCTGAGTGCCCTTCTCTACCTACACTCTCTCCCTTGGTTTATGCCTCTACTCCCATTGGTTTAGGTCCTACCCATATGCCAACGGCTTCCCAGGTCGGAACCCATTGCCTAATCTTCCCAGAACGGCTTACTTCTGGTCCCCACCTGGATGTCTGCAGTCATCTCAAAGTGAACAGGCACAAACCCGCACATTCAGCTCCGTCCCAGGACCCCAGCCTGCTTCCCCGCAGTCTTCCCGTTCTCCACTAGGGCATTCGAGCAGGTGCTAACCCCAAACGTGGGCATTATCCTGGGTCCTCTTCTCCCTTTTGGGATCTCATCTAACCCTCAGCCACTCTTGTTGGCTTGATCTCCAAACAGACTCCAGACCCTCCCACTTCTCTCCACACACACCCCATGGCCTGGCCTGCGCCTCTGCGGTTCCCACTCCGCTCAGCAGCGGACCATTCTCTCTGCTTCCACGCCTGTCCTCTAATCCACGTTCTGCTCAGCAGCCTGGGTGCTCTCTTTACACACGCCATCTCTGCCTCCATCTTGCCACAACACTTAAAATCCAAACTCCTTCCAGGATCTTAAAGTCTTTCATCATCTGGCCCCACCGACCTCCTGGACCCATCTCCATGGCTCAGACTCCTCGGCCACTCTGGCATTTCCACCCGGGGCCTTTGCACTGGCCATCCCTTTGCTGGAAAGCTTGCCACTGACCTTCACACAACTAAACGTCACCTCCCTGGACTGGCCTTCGCTGGCCACCCCCTCCGCAGTGGATCCCAAGCGCCCCCTTTTGCTTCATTCTGTTTCCATTTTCTGCCCAGCACGTGCCATTGTCTGGTACTTAATAGTCTGGGCTGATTCTCTTCCCGTTGGTTTGCAGCCTCTCCCAGGGGGTAAAGCCCAGAAGGTCAGAGACGTCGTCTGTTGTGTTTACCACTGTGTTCCCTCTGCCCAGGACACAGATTGCACACGGTGGTGCTCAATCTGTCTGTATTAATAAGTGTATAAATGCATGGTCCTGTCCAGTGCTGGAGCAACATGATGCATTTAGAACATGGAATAATTCATTATGCTGTTTCCTATAACAGTTCTGTGGATGCCCAGACATTTCAGGCACCGAAGCTTTGCTTCTCAAGACAGCGAATTTCATGAAGACAGGCGCTAGGTACCCTCACTTCTCTGTAGAGGTCCCCAGAGCACAGGGTCTGGCTGAGCGCCATACATGTTTGCCAAGAGAATGAATGGATGGTCTTCTCGTGGCTAAGGAAGCACATGGAGGTGGAGAGCAGAAAGAAGAGTGCTCGGGAGGCCATGATGCCGGGGGTCACGCTGGCTCCTTGGCTGGTCCTGGGGGTCAGCTCTGTCCTCTACTTCCTGGGCTGGCTGCCCTCAGAGCACATTCCTGCCTTCCTTGTTCACACCCAGAGCAAGACAAAGCCCCAGGCAGCCTCCCTCCCTCTCACTGGGAGCGGCTCAAGGAACTTGGTGCAACCTTCAGCTCCAGGGGTCAGTCTGCCAGAGGAGGTGAGTTAGGTCGGAGAGAGGCTAACTCAGGACTATGCCAGCTCTCTGACCTTGGGTAAGGGCTTCACCTCTCTCTGTCTCCACGTCTTTATTCGTCAAAAGGAATGCGCCATAGCTGTAGGTGCCCACAGGATTGCCGTGATGAGTAAATGTGCAAATGCATACACAGCTCTTTGTGGGGTGCCGTGCACACAGTAGCTGCTCAATAAATGTTGGCTCTTTTAATGATACTGAATAGTAGTGACCTTGAGCTGGGGCCTGGGGTCCCAGCTTCTCTACCTGGGAGTTTCTCCTCACTCCCCACCCTCTGCAGTCAGGGACAAGTCCCCTGAACCAGTCCTCCTCTCTGCTTCGTGCAGCCGGAGAGTTCTAGCCCCTTCCCAGTACTGCTGTGCGGATTAATTAGTGCTAATTAATGGGCTTTGGAAAGAAAAAGCACCCAGGTGAGTGCTGATCATGGTTATTAATGGGAACCACGAGCTGGAGAAGGTGCTGAGCAGGGTCCCAACATCACGCAGATCCCAGAACAGTGAGGGGAGCTGAGAAGCGGCTCTTAAGCTTGGAGACTGAGGTGCCAGGCCTGCCAGCCTGCCAAGGGGCTCCCACCAGAACAAAACCCATGCAGTCGTGCAAAACCATTCAGTGAGCCACAGAGGGGGTGTCTCAGAGGAATGCCCCGGACTGGAAGGGGCCCTTCCGGTCACCGGGCCACAGCCGTCCCTTCAAGGACAATTGTAGCCAAGGCAGCCCTTTGCCCTTTTGAAAAGTGTCCGCGCCCACGCACCCTGAGGCGGGATGGGGTTGCTCGCCACAGAGATAACAGTAAGAACTACCACATGTCCCTGCTCACTGTGCATCGAGGTCACCTGCTAACATCAGGAGCTGGGAATGCTACGTGAGGGCATTGTTTTTGTCTTGGGGGGACCAGCTTAACTGTAGGGCAACATAAATGAAATCATGCAACAGGCAGTGGCAGAGGCTGCCTTCGTCCACCCTGTACAATGTGTCTGCGCCTGATGCATGGAGATGAATGCTCACAAAGTCCACTCCCTGAGGATTTGACGTGTGTGTGTTAATCTCTTTTCACCTTAAGACCATTCTGATTCAGGTCTGATTACAATCCCCATTTTATAGATGAGCAAATTGAGGCTCGGAAATGCTAGTTACCTTAATTAAGGCTATACTAATAAGTCACGGGGAGAGAGCTGGAACTTGGGATTTCTATGTCAAAGTCCACGGGTCCAATCACTATGGCCTTCACAGGCACATCGGGGGTGGCCTGTCTGGACACCCCTACAGCAGATGTGGATAATTGTTTGCATCGAGTCTACTCTCTTTTCCAGAGGCCCCGCTTGTCCCTGGAGCTCATCCTCCCTCCTGAATACTCACTTCCTTTTCTCTGTGAACTAGAGACCTGTGCCTGACTTGGGTTACAGCTCCTGTAAGAGACACACTACCGTTCTCATGAAGGCACAAACCCGATGGCCGTGCAGTGGGGGTCTCAGCCCAATAAGAGCAGGTGCCTTTTGGGAAGATGGGCATGAGGTCAGGGGACAGAGGGCAGTGGGGGCGTGCGGACCAGTAAGGCGAAGTGCCATATCCTGTGAGAACCCAGCTCGTTTCTTTGGGACTCGCTCTCTAATTTCATTCCAGCGGCTGCTTTGTTGACTTGGGTCTCGGCATCCATTTACAAGCCCAGTGGGATCTGGGGGTGCAGTGGGGTTTGACACCACACACGTTTCTTTGGAGAAGAACTGATGGGGCTGGGAGGCAGCATCCACATGGGCTCTGCGATGAGCACACCCACCAGGCATTCTCCGCCAGGGCCCCCTGGCCTCGTAGTGCAGAGCGGGAGGAGCGCCTGCAGCACGTGACCCTCATCTTCCCCAGCGACATCAATTACTCTGATGTGCATGCGAGTGCACTGACCTACTTGGAAGTTTCATAAATATAAATAAATTAAATGGTGATGCCTAAGGCCGCCTGGGCAAGCGTGTGGGGAGGAAGGGAGAGAGCTGCGGTGGATGGTGAGTGGGGAGGACCCGCAGGCCTTGGTGCAGGAGAGCCTAGAGGGCTGGGCCTTAGGGGAGAGGAACAGCCACCGGCTGCTGTGACAGGACCCTCCTCTCTAGCACTGGTTGAGCTTACTGCCCCCGCCCAGGGGCAGAGTGGCCCCCCAGAAGCCGGGACTGGTGATTTCTTGTTGCCAGCAGCCTAGTCCGTTTATCCCAGTGCATCAGAGAGAAATCTTTCCGGTTTGTGCTTTGAAGTGAGTAAGGTTGAAGGAGAGGGAGCCGCTATTGATTCCCAAGGAAGAAAGGGGACGAAACCATGTGCACAGCCCACGACCCTTCCCAAAGGGCCTGCACATCCTGCTCTCTGATCATTCTCACTCCTCTGCACAGGAGGCAGGGACACTATGGTCATTCCCATTTTACAGATGAGCACATGGAGGCCCAGATAGATGCAGTGTGTGCGCAGGGTCACCAGAGGGTTTCCTAATTCAGTAACCGTGGCCTTTCCCCTTCCACACTGCTCTGGGGGCCTGATTGGTCTGGGGACTACCCTCATTCCATCTCCCTGTCTACATCCAGCGTCTGCTCCATCACCAGCTGCCTTGCTCCCGAGCATTCTGGCCTCTGGCCTTGCCCCTTGATTCCTCCTGTTACCCCTCTGTCAAGCAAGTCCCCTTAAATGCTTTCCCTCTCAGCCCCCCTTTACCAAGGGGGGGAAAGCGTCCCCCCCCCCTTCAGCTGACTCTCTGTCATCGCAGCCACACTGCTCTCTCCCTCCACTGTCACAAGCGCCACGACACCCTGCCTGGCATTGCAAGCCATCCTTTCTTTTTCTTTTTTAAAAAAATATAGTTTTATTGATTTCAGAAAGGAAGGGAGAGAGAGATAGAAACATCAATGATGAGAGAATCATTGATCAGCTGCCTCCTGCATGTGCCCTGCCCAGGAATTGAACCAGGACCTCCTGGTTGATGCTCAACCACTGAGCCACGCCGGCTGAGTGCAAGCCACCCTTCCAGGTCTGTGTCTGCTCCCCCTCATTAGCCTATGAGGTCTTTGGGGAGTGTCTGGTGGCCCAGGCTCAGACTGTTGCCGTCCCTGTGACGGGTACAGGGGTGCGCCCTAGTCACGCCAGCACCCATGAAATGGGGGCGGGGGGGGGTGGTCCAGAGACCTCCAGGTCCTTTCCAAGCCCTCGCTCCCAACTGTGGCCCTCACCATACAGGGCTCAGAGGGCCCAGAAGGCCCACCTCCCGCCCTCCTCCAGGAATCTGCATTCTGACACCCACAATGCTTTCAGCCGAAGGAAAGAAACTCTGACATTTGGGGCTGGGGGGCTCCCTGGGGCCCTGCAGGGGACCGTCTGCTCCTGGCCATGGGCCAGGCCTGCTCTTTGGAGACGGCCTAGTCCCCACTTCATCTTCCCCTACCCCACCCACCCCAACCCACATGCAACACTAAGGGACCCTCAGGGAATGGAGAAAATAGAAACACATTTAAATTCTTCGCTTCTGTCCTCTCTACTCAGATGACTGACTCACTCTGGCCTCGCCTCCTGGCTCTGACTTGCGCTCTAACCCCTGGCAGGAGCACCACCCTTCTTCTAGGTTCATTTCCAATCTGAAACTCAGCGGCTGGTACCCTGCTTATTCTCTACCTTCCCCCATGCCATGCCCACACCACTCCCATGCCACGCCCATGCCACGCCCACTGGCGTAGGCCTGCCAGCTCTCAGCAGCAGTCCTGTCTCAGATGTGGATATTTAGAAAGAATAACGGGTCCCAAATTTGAGCTGCAGGTTGGCGGCCATCAGGCCCGTGTCAAGGTTTGCATGACACCCGCTTGCCTAGCTGCAAAGGGGTCCTCAGATGCTGGGCTGAGGTGCAAGGCTTGCTCAGTGTGAGACCACACCCTTGAGTCTGGACATTACAGAGCGCTTGGAGCCAAACTCCCAGGGCCCAGGGCTCCTGGCTGCCCCACCACGTGTGCCTGTCTGAGGAGGGACACATCAGACACGTGCGTCGTCTCCAGCGTGGCTCTGGGGGCTTTGCGAGCTGCTCTTCGTGTGTAAACAGGGATGAGGTGGCTCAGCCAAGGGCACCCAGGCAGGGGCACCCAGGGAAGGGCACTGTGGGGAAGGGCACCTGGGGAAGGGCTTGGGGGAGGCTGGGACTCGGCGAGTTGGCTCCACAGCAGTGCCCGTCTCCCTGAGTGGCTGAAGGTAGGGAGGTGCCCGGGCAGTGCTGGGTGCATGGCAAGCCTTTACTAAACATGAACCCTTATTATTATAATGTGACTCAGAGCCAGAGCAAACATTACTTGTTAGTAACAGTACCTGGCGATTGCTATCGTCTCATGTGGATGCTTTTGGTCCAGATTATCCCTGACAATGTTCTCTTCCAGGACTACCCAGGGTGCCTCCTCAGTCATTCAGTGCTCCCCGTGGCTCACCTCTTGTGATGTGTGGACGGTGGAATCAGGACTTCCTGTATTCTAGCCCCCAAAGTGCATTTCAAATAAAAAGAAAGATGAAGTGTGCGTGTATGTTCTCTGTGGTTTTAAACAGCAGTTTCATCGTTTCTGTAAGTGTATCTTGTGTGCGTGCAGAACAAGACCAGCACTGGTGTTTAAGGCCCTCCACCGTCCTCCGGGCTCCCTCAGTGGGCGGCTAGCAGCCCCCTGCTGACCTTCACTGAGATGGACCATGTGGGAAGTGGCTTCAGGACAAGGCTGGAGGCAGCACAGGTGTTGGGGCGCCGGGGTGTGAGCTGTCAGGGCAGGGACCCACTCGCTGCCAGAGGCTTGGGTGAAATGTCACTACAGCGGGACCCTTTCTGGCCAGTTTCTTGTTGGAAAGAACCACACTTTGCCTTGCACTCCGAGTGCTTGTGTTTGTGCCACGGGCCTTCAGGGGCTGTTCCCCAGGGCACCCCGAAGATAGAGTGGCCTCTGAGTCCCCTGTGTCCTGAGCCCCAGCACAGGCCCGGTCCGCGGAGGCTCTCGGCAGATGTGTGAGAGAAAGGCATGAATGCTCTCGGTGCCTGACCGCTTCTAGAGCCCTCGGATGCTGGGAGGAGGGACTAGCAGGACCAGCCTCCTCCGTTACAGACGCAGACAATGAGGGCGGGGAGTGGCAGCCCCGAGACCACACGGCTGGCAGCTCAGCAGGGACTAGAACGCAGGGCTGAGTGAGCCCAGGGCTCTGTTCTCTGCAGCTCAAGATTGTGGCCCGCTTCCCATCTTACCCTCCTCTCCACCCATGGGCAGGGGGCATGGTCTGCCCCACCCAAAAGTCACCAAAAAAGCGGATCCTGCAGAACCTTCCAGTGTAACCCCCCAAGCTGGCTGTCATGGGGACCTCTACCCTCTGCAGCATCCCAGTGGAGAGACCAGCTCTGCTCCTTCTGGACTTCCCCCCTAGGTTTGGGGCAGCCTGTGGGGAAGGGCTCCTGGGGAAAGGCTTCTACAGGCACGCCCTGAGTTACCAGGGCATCCTGCTCCTCCTCCAGGTCAGGCCTCACCAGGCTATTCTTTTTCTTAAAAACAAAAACTAACCAATGTATTTTTATTGATTTCAGAGAAGAAGGGCGAAAGAGAGAGAGAGAAGCATCAGTGATGGGTGAGTCATTGATCAGCTGCTTCCTGCACGCCCCCTACTGGGGATCAAGCCTGCAACTCAGGCATGTGCCCTGATTGGTAAAGGAACTGTGACCTCCTGGTTTACAGGTCCATGCTCAACCACTGAGCCACACCAGCTGGGTGACAAGATTACCTTTTCTAGTGTTCTCTTCTCACACATCTTATTGCTGTTCTCTCTGGACAGACCCAGGCTGGCCACGAGCCACGAAATCCAAATCTGAGACCTTTTGTGGAGGTTGGCCAGCCCACACCAGCACTGGGTTTAAGCCCACTTGCTCCAGTTCCCATCCCCACCTAAGTCACAGGTGGCGTTTCCATGGGGCTGGGGAGGGGCTGATGGCTCGGGCAGCCTGACTCCCTGCAGTGTTCTTGCTTCCTACGTCTCTCCTCCCGTGTCCCGGGCTGTCCTGGCAGGGACTGCACGAGTCTGTGAGGCCGTTTCTTCAGGGCACCCCGTTCTCTGGTCCCCCTTCCTCTACCTGCCTGGAGGGGAGGCCCTGGTGGGAGGGCCCAGCATGCTAGGAAGCTGGCCAGAACAGAGGCTCTCAGTGCACCCAGCCTCCCTCCCCTCTCCCTCTGCCCAGCCTGTCACATCCGCCCCAGGATGCCCCTCTCCCAGGCTTCGTGGAGTCCTCCTGTCGGTTCCTGAGCAAAAAGCCATGCACAGCCAGGCAAGACCCACTTTCCAGGCGACGGATGAGGTTCGGGGCAGTGTACCGGGACACGCGTGGATGTGTGTGCTCAAGTCCCGCTCTGCTCCTTCTGGCTGGGAAACCTCCGCCAGGTTCTGCAACCTCGCTGAGCATTCATTCTTTTATTTGCTGGGCCAGGATGCCTCCCTCACAGGGTTTTGATGACAGTGGAAGACAGCCCGCCTGCGCCTGCGAGTGTTCAATAGCTGAACTGGTGGTTACACACCACATGCCTGGCAAAGAGGTGTAGCAGGGACGGCAACTGGTCTCCGTCCATGCAGCGTCCACACTTCCCCTTCCTCCTGGTCTTGCCCCATGTTGAGCCCCAGCCTGGGCTCTGCACGCAATGGACAGAGAAGGACCGCCCTCCAAATGCCATGGCGATGGCGACGACGTGAGGAAAACAGCTCACCCTGGCGACCCTTGTCCTCCCGGCCTCTAGGGCCCCAGCCAGTAGTGGTCAGCAGGGTGGTCCACAGGTCTCCCCTGCTCCTTCCGAAAGTGCCCCTTGAGCAGCCCTGAGAAGTAGGGGAGGGACCTTACCTGACATCAGGACGCCCAGAGGCTAGTCCCTCACCCTAAGGGCGGAGGCAGCACAGAGGAAGGCGGCACAGAGGAAGGCGGCACAGAGGAAGGTGGCACAGAGGACGGAGGAGCGTTCCCTGGCCGAGCCCATCTGGTCTCAGAGCTGCGAGTTCTTCCACAGGCTGGTTCCCAGGGGCTGTGGGACCATGGCGGGCGGCGCTTCTCCCCAGGGCTTGGAGACACTAGGTTGGGACCCACCAACTAGCTAACATGAGACTGAACGGGAGGTGGGCTAATTCCAGGTGGAGGCCCTGGCAGAGCAGGAGCCATCTGGCCAAAGCCACAGGCGGAGCCTTGGTCCCTGTTCTCAGCTCAGTCCCTTCTAGTCTGTTCCAGAGGCCGGACCCCACTCAGATCAGGGAAGGGGGGAGCAGCGCTGAAGGTCTGGGGGCAGGCGGGTCAGGGGAGTTGATGCTTGCATGGGGGGCTCTAGGGCGGGGAGGAGCCTTCGGACGGTCCCGCCAGGAGCTGGTGACAGTCATCTCGTGCTCTGGGGGGATTCCTTCCCGTGTCCAGGTGCACAGCTCCCGTGTTTCAGTGGTGTGTGTCCAGCACCTCAGCGGGAGTAGGAGGGCGGTGAGACTGTCCCTACCGAGGTCGAGCTGACTTGTAGAGCGTGGCGACAGTCACGAGGTGGGGGCCTCCGGCAGTCCGTCTGCCCCTGTCCTCTGGACAGACACACGGCCAGCTGGTTCTTCTCCGACACGTGTTTTGGGCAGGTGGCCACGTGCTATGGTGGCCACAGGAGGAACCTCTTGCCTTTTTCCAGGGAGCTGCTACCCTGTCCTGGGGCACCTGCTTTGGTCAAGACTTGTCACTTCTCTCGAAAACTGCAACAGTGGACATGCAGGCAGGGACTAAGCATGCCTGAAGCATGCTCTCATTCAATTCTCCCAGGCCCCATGATGGGGTGCTGTCAATATCTCTATTTAGTAGTTGAAGAAACTGAAGGTGAGAGGGTCAACCAGTGAGGAGGGGCAGAGCAGGGCTCTGGGGGCAGGATCCTGGCACCTGTGCCCTCCCAGTCTCCCCACAGGCTCTCCCAGAAGCCGGCTTCTCTGCTCGGTGAAGGGAGGCAGTGCCAGCTGTCCTCTAGTCCTGGCTGAGTGCGATGACACCCCTCCTCTAGGGGCCCAGGACCCAGACGAGGAGCTGGTCACAGAGCGGAGTGGGGCCAGTGTGCTCCTTGTCCGCAGCCTGCAGTCTGGTGCCTCACAGAGCCCCTCAGAGGTGAGCTCATGGGGAGGGGCCCACGCCTAGCAGCTACTCCTCTGGGATGGCAAAGGGGAGGAGGGACAATATAACTTTAAAAATGGAAAGTCTCCCTTGGTTTTCAGGGTGAGAGCCTTCCCTCTTCACACCTCCTCTTTGCCTCCCCATTTCCCCCCAACTCTGACGGAGAATCAGGTGCATAGCCAGCCCATCCCAACGGGGTCTCCGTGGGGCAGTGGGAGCGGAGCTCTGAATCTGCCTGTGCCCTCGAGAGCCCTGAGGTCCTGCAGGAATGACTGCTCTTCTCCACCCAGATCAGGATCTCCACACCCCACTACAGGGCTCCCCCCATGGGGAGATCACACCCTATTTCACCAACACTGACATGGCAGGCTTTGTCCCAGCATGAGGGCAATAAGAATTCACTTAATTCCATGCTGACCCTCTGAGCTGGGCTCTGTGTCACCTCTACTCCAGGCTGGGCAGCCCTGACCTAGCGTCTACGTAACCCCTTCTCCCCCTGGGGGGAGTGAGCAGGGCCGCAGCCTCCCCTTTGCCTCGCGACCCGAGGGGTCTGCTTGCTGAAGACCAAGTGTCACCTGGTGACTGGAGGGCCCATTCTAGGGACTTCCAATGTCCCACCTGGCCATGGGTGGCTGTGAGTGGCTGTGGGTGACCGTGGGTGGCTGTGGGCGACTGTGGGTGGCAGTGGGTAGCTGTGGGTGACTGTGGGTGGCTGTGGGTAGCTGTGGGTGGCTGTGGGTGGCTATGGGTGACCGTGGGTAGCTGTGGGTGACCATGGGTGGCTGTGGGTAGCTGTGGGTAGCTGTGGGTGAGCGTAGGTGGCCGTGGGTGGCCATGGGTGGTTGTGGGTGGCCGTGGGTGGCTGTGGGTGGCTGGTTGTGGGTGGCCGGTGCAAACTGTCGGGCAAAGTGATCCTGGCTCCGGTGGGCTTCAGCTCCCGGCAAAACTCCTGTGGACAAAGCCCTCCCCGCTGAGGCCCTGAGTGGGGCATCACGGGGCATCACGGGGATGGGGCGTTTTGCAGGTTATTATGGAAACACACAGGCGCCTGGATGCCAGGGAGGTAGAGCTGGATACGTCACCCCCATAGCCTGGCCGGGCTGTCAGTGAGCTCTGAGGTACACTGACCCCGAGGGACTGTCAACATTGCACATCTGAGGTGCTGTGTGTGAACCGGCAGGAGGGGTTGGCTGGGGGTTCCTGTCTCCACCCTCGCAGCCAGCCGTCCATCCGTCCTCCTCATTGGACCCTTCCTTACCTCCCCCTCCTTCTGTCTCTCTTTCCCTGTGACAGTAGGAGCTTCAGTGCAGGACCAGGGACCCTGCTGCCATCTGGAGAGAGGAAAACACGCTTCATCAACTCAAATAAATAAAATAAGCCCACACGGTGGGGGGAGGGGGCACTGCCAAGTGCAGGCGTGGCTCTGGGAGGCTCCTGCCGGGAGAGTGGGGGGGTCGAGTCCCCACTCTGGCTGATTCCCAGCCTTGGATGAGCCTGGGGAAGCGGGAAGTGGGTGGCGGTCCTCCGCCACCGTCAGGATCAAACACAAGTCTGGGAAGGGGCTGCACAGAGGGCAGATGACAGCCATCCCTGCGCATTAGCGGGCAGGACACAGACCCTCCTCCCAACACCGACACTGCCAGGAGAGGACCAGAGGACTGCTGCAAGAGGACCTCCGTGAGGCAATCTGGATCCTCCTGACACGCAGCTACTTACTTATTCAAACAAACACGCACCCCGGAACTCTTTATCCAGAGCAAACAAAGCAAACTCGTCTGCAGACGGAGGCCCTCCCCCACGCACTGTGTTTCATTAACATAAACTATTTGCAGGAGGCAGATTAATTCCAGGCGTGAATTTCGGACACGGCTCATCGTCCTCGCAAAGCAGAAGAGGCCCCAGAGCCCTCTGCGTCCCCGTGCGCACCGGAGCCCATTTCTTCAAAGGACTCAGATGTAGTAACATCGAGGTGAAATGGGAAGAGGCCTGGGATTCACTTTAAAACACTTCAATATGCAGCCCTGACCGGTGTGGCTCAGTGGACAGAGCGCTGGCTTTCGGACCAAAGGGTCCCAGGTTCGGCTCCAGTCAAGGGCACATACCTCGGTTGCAGGCTCCTCCCCGGCCGGGGCCTTGGTCGGGGCTTGTGCAGGAAGCAACCAATCGATGTGTCTCTCTCACATCCATGTTTCTCTGTCTTTCCCTCTCTCTTCCACTCTCCCTAAAAATCAATGGGAAAATATCCTCGGGTGAGGATTAACAAGAAAATAATAAAACACTTCAACATGCACATGTGCACAGTCCATGGACATAGGCAATAGTGTGGCGAAGGCCTGGGGCGGGGCAGGGTGGTGGGTCAGTGGGGAAAAAGGGGACGTCTGTAACACTTTAAACAATGAAGATAAAGCAAATGAAACACTTCAGCCCATGTGGACAAATATTATTTCTTCTCTTTGTTAATCCTCAGCCAATGCTATTTTTCCATTGATTTTTAGAGAGAGTGGAAGGAAGAGAGGGAGGAGGAAGGAGTGACTGAGAGACACACATCCATTGGTGCCTTCCTCACATGCCCCAGCCGGGCCGGCAATCCAACCCCAGATCCTCCAGTGTGTGGGGCGACACTCTAACCACTGCGCACACTGGCCAGGGTACGGACAAATCTAAGTGATAGTTGATAGGTATACGAGATTCATTATTTTATACAATTTGAAATATTTTATAATGATTATTTTTTACATGAAAAAAGTGACCTTCGCTCAGCTAGTGTAGGAAAGGGGGAATAGGACATATAAAGAGGGGACAGGGTGAGGGGGGCCTTTGAGGAAAGGAGGTGTTCCCAGAACCCCATCAACCAGGGGGCATCCTGGCTTCCCCACAGTCTGCCTCCTGCTTTTTAGTCTGGGGTTGCTCCGTAAGCTGCACGTGACCCCTGCTCTGAGGACTGACACATAATCCAGGAAAGCACAGTGGCCCAGCCCGGAGCCGCCTGCTGGCAGACGCCTGCTCAGCATGCCGGACCCACCGGCCCTGTCACTGCCATTTCCTGAGCTGGCTCGGAGCTGCAGGAGCGCACACAGGGTCGCGGCTGTAGCAGGTCTATCTGGGACAGGCACAGGCGGGAGCCCTGCCAGGTTTGGTACTTTGGTGCCTGGCTGCTGCGGCCCGCACTCTGCCTGCCTGGCTCAGCGTCCTAATCATAAGCCACTCTGCTCCCGGCGGCTCTCTGTGGCCTCAGGCCCAGATCCGACTCCTCTCCTCAGATGCTGGTGTCACAGAACCCAGGAGCCCTGCTCGCAACAGTTTGAGAAGAGGGGTGCTCCCAGGAATTCTTCTCTCTCCAGGACCCTTCCTTCTGGGGCATCCATGCCCTCCTGGGACCCCCTCTGTACTAAAGACTTCCCTGGGCTCCAAGGGGGTCTCCTCAGGTCTGAAAAAAGGGGAGGCAGGACTAGGTAAAAGGGCACCCCTAAAGGACCTGGCAGGAGAGACCACAGCCTGGGGCTGGGGTGGCAGGTGGAGGACTGCTGGGCTGAGCAGAGGCTGTGCTGATGGGGAAGCGCAGGGCCTGGAGCACCAGCCGTCAGGGTCCAGGGTCCAGGGTCCCGCCAGTCCCTCCTCAGCTCTGTGCTGCCTGGTTGGCCTCCTCACTCCCTTGTGGAGTGCCAGCCCTGGTCTCGCTGCTGTATAATTCACAGCGCCCCTCCCCCTGGAAGCTGCCGCAGCTGGGAGGGCCTCAGAGCTGGGATGGAGCCGGTGCAATGCAGCCCCGGCCTTACACACAGAGGTCACGTTGGCCTCATCCAGGCCTGAAGCATTCTGAGGATCCATGTGTGTAAGGCTGGGGCTGCGTTGCACCGGCTCCATGCCAGCTCTGAGGCATGTGTGTATACATGTGAGTGCAAGTGCATGTCCACATGTGCATGTGTGTGTGCATGTGTGCGCATGTGGGTACAAGTGTGTGCATAAGTGTGTGTGTGCGCGTGTGGGTGCAAGTGTGTGCGTGCGAGTGTGTGTGTGTGAGTGTGTGTGCATGTGAGTGTGCACACGTGTGAGTGTGTATGCATGAGTGTGCATGTGAGTGTGTGCGTGCACCTGCACAGGATCCTCCATTTCCCTGAGGGCCCCCCTGAAGGCTGGGTCTGTCTTCCTTTTCTGGGAGACCCCACAGGACCTGGCACGGTTACCAGACCCCTCCCCCCTCACATTGAGCCTGGAAGGCCTGTCCTGCTGAAGATCAGGTGGGACAGGCTCAAGAGTGGGCAGCAGTCATGCATGCAGAGCTCATGGCTGCAGCACGTACTGCATGGTGGGCAGTGCCCCGTGTTCTACGCTGTTCAATCACACAGCCTTCCCGTGCCTCTCGGGTAGGTGCCGACACCAGCCCATTTCCCAGAGGGAAAACTGAGGCACAAGGAGGTTGATTCCGTGCCTCAACCTGGCAACCTGGTCCAGAGCCCAAGCTCCCAGCCGCCACACCGAACCGCTGCCCTCACGGGGCTCCGAGGAAGGGAGCCCTGACCTCGCCGCTCTGGGGTGAACTCAGACACGAGACCACGTGGAGCCGCATCCTCCAGGCTCAGGATTCTCTTCCTCAACAAGCGAATGACACCATCTCAGAGGAGACTGTGGACGTCGGGTCGCCGAGGTGTCTAGTACCTGGCACTGGTGAGGCACTTACCAGCGGGCGCCCCCTTCCCTCGGGAGAGTAGACAGGGAGGGAGATGGCCAGCTCCTGGTGCTACTGACGGGGTCTGAAGGCCCAGTGCCTGCCGTCCTGCCCTCGGCAGCGTCTGCCCACGTGGCTCTACACACACAGGCCTCAGTGGTCAGTTAACGCCAGTGTTAGTAGCAAGGAAAACAGCCCTCCGCCCTTTAGCACGGCTGCCTGCTATTCTACCCTCCCCCCTGTCCTGACCTCTGGCCTCTTGCACATCTTCCCCCAAATGGCAGATTCCCATAGGTGCCAACGAGCTGCCTCTTGGGTGCCTCACCAGGACTGGTCCGGGTCCTTCAGGTGGCACTTCTGGGCTGCAGTACAGCCCTGAACCAAGAGTCTGACGGATGGCACAGGCAGGAATGGACAAACGACTATGTCCCCAGCAGACACACAGACACCCTTGGGGGGGTGAGGCTGCCCTGGTGAGGAAGGCCTTCCGACCCCCCGATGCCCTGAGGGTCCCCTGTTGTGAGACTCTAGGCACAGCGGTGGCTCCCTTCTGGGCTCAGCTTCTGTGACACACCTGTCTCCAGGTATCTCCGGGGGCTAGGTGACCTCCATCTAATGTCCTGGAACAGCTCTGGCTCCTTCTCACTCCAGGTACTTGGTTCTCTCTCTCTGGCCAGGCTTTGCAGGCCCCTCCCTGGTCTGTGGCTCCCTCATTCCTCTCCCAGGGGTTCCAATCTGTAGGCCTCTGTGGTTGGAGCCTGAGGCAGGGGGGGCTGTGGGAGGGTGGGACGTGTCCCTGTAGACCCTCCATGAATCCTCTCTTGTCATCCCTGCCCTCTGACAGTCTCTGTGTGCAGTTTGAATTCCTCATTGTTACTTTGTCAAGACGGAGCCCTCTGCAGTACACCCCACCTCTCCCCTCCATGGTTCTACTTTGCATTTCTATGGTGGGTTTCCTCCTGCCAGATGTAATGAGCATGCTGTCTTTCTCATCACTCACATGCATACAGATGCACACAGACGCACACACACACACATGCACATACACATGCACACACATGCCCGCACCCTTTGATGTTGCCTTGAGACACTCCTCTGAAGAGATGAGGGTACGGGAAGGTGTAGGGGAGCTTTAATGAGAAAGGCTTTCTTCACGTGAGGATGAAGGAGGGCTGGGAGAGTCATTAGAATAGGGATCGAGGAAGTCAGTGGACCCACTATTTCTGAAGGGCTTTAAAAAAATCCACTTTTTGCCCGGCCAGCATGGCTCAGTGGTTGAGCGTTATCCCATGCACCAGGAGGTCACCGTTCAATTCCCAGCCAGGGCACATGCCCAGGTTTCAGGCTCGATCTCCAATGGGGGCCATGCTGGAGGCACCTGATCGTTGATACTCTCTTATCATTGATGTTTCTCTCTCTCTCTCCCTATCCCTTCCTCTCTGAAATCAATACAAACATATTTAAAAAACATCTACTGCTTTCTAGTTAAACTATAACACATATTCATTGCAAGGAGTTAGGGCAACTTAGAAAAGCAGAAATAAGAAGATAGAAATGACCTGTGACCCTCCAACAGGAGGCAGCAAGGACTATTTTGGTGCAGTTCCTTTGGATCTGTTGTTCTGGGGGAGGTGGGCTGGATCAGCTGCTTATGCACTTTCATACGCTCCCCCCACTTCATGTGATGGAAGGACTTTGATGCTGTGCTATTACATCATCGTCAACAGCACCACTGTAAGGACTAGGCAGTATTTCCTCCTGAGGACGCTGCCATAGACCACCCGGTGCCCCAGGATCTCGAGACTCTCTGGCCGGCCCTGCCTACCTCCACCCAGGTCTCCTGACACAGAGGCTCACCCCTCTCCCTGGCTCTGTTTTTCTCCACCATCACAGCCGGGCATGGAGCATCAGTGTCAGCCCCACCCCAACTCTACCCTCCTGGGGGCCACCCAGAGATGGAGTTTTGCCAATCTACTATGTGGTACACAGGCAACCTTTTAAGCTCTACTTCCAGTATAACCATCATCAGACCACTTTTCCTCAACACTCTTCCCACCCAAAGGGCAGAAGGAGGCAGGTGTGGAGACATGTCGATAAAAGTGGCAAAGGAACAAAATGGCATGTCTCATGCCCAAGACAACATCCTGTGGGAACAGGAAACTTATTATTTTGTTAGTCCTCACCTGAGGATATTTTCCCATTGATTTTTAGAGAGAATGGAAGGAGAAGGAAGAGACAGAGAGAAACATCGATGTGAGAGAGCCCCATCGATTGGTTGTCTCATGCATGCACCCCTAACAGGACTAGGAAACCTCCAACAAAGGTACGTGCCCTTGACCAGAAGCGAACCTAGGACCCTTCAGTCTGTGGGACGATGCTCTATCCACTGAGCCAAACCACGTAAGGTGGAACAGGAAACTTATTAATACATTATTTTTTGTTCTGTGTTTCCCACAATAAATGACCACACTCAGCATCAGTACTGCAAACATGGAAAGAGACACACACACTAGCCCATTGCTCCTGCTGAAAGGAGAGATTGAACTCATGTCCAGATCTGAAGGCAAGTGGCACAGCCCCAACTAAGCAAAACACTCTCAGGGAGCCGCCACCAGCACGGGGCAATCACGGTAAGAGCACTGTGGCTCCCGTGGGGAAGTTCGTGGACTTAGAGGCCCGAGTGCCAGAAGCCGAGGAATCCTGCTCTCAGTCCAGATCTTCTGAGGTGACTTGCTCTGCTCGTAATGGGGTTCCTACAGCAAAAACAGCCTCCCTGGAAGTTCAGAGTATGCTCTGATCAGCCAGAACTTGCCGTTCAGCTCAGAAAAAAATCCCAGCCAGCACGCCAAAGGCACGGAGACGCAGCAGGCTAGGGAGGAGAGGTAGTGGCATCAGAGAGTCCACTTTCAATTGCAATAATATTATTTCTTTGCCTGGGCAAAAATCCACAAGAGAGAAAATGCTGGAAACAGATGCAAGAGGAGTAGTCAGTATGTGTCTCCGTGCCAGTGCAGCCTGCTTTACTATGCTCACAGGATGAAATGAAATCATGCATTCCAGAAAATTAACGATGAGACCGGGAGGTGGGAGGCAGGGATGCAGAGAGAAAACAGCGAGAGGGAGCAACGAAGTATTTTGTTTAAAAAGTCCATCTCTGCAAAACGACTTCAGCCACGGCGGATGCCTGGGCACATGGTGCATGAAAAGGCAGTTCCAAGACGAGCTCGTTGTCTGAATACAGAGGCAAACCTGGACACCCCATCCGCTGCTCCAGCGGTTCACAGGAAACACGAGGAGAAGCCAGGAGCTAGCTTTGGGATCGGCTAGGTGGCATTGGCAAGGTTTCCACACCTGTGAATGTGTCACTGCGAGGACTCTCTTTTCCCTTGGCATAGAATGGCTACAGTAATGCGCCATCACAGAAAGCACAGTATAAATTTTTATTATTATTGGAGGGTGCTGCTGCTGGAACTGCCCTGTTCTGCATGGAGGTTTTAAGACATTATAATTACATTCTGTGGGTTTGCAAATAATGACATAACCCAGTCACCTTATGGTGGGGATGACTCATTACAAATAGCACAATGTTATTATATGGAAATTAGCTTCCACACACAGCTGACTAGAGGGGACAGCACCGGAGACACTTTAATCACGGAGGGAGCCAGGAACCATGGTGTTTCAGGACCTGGGACAGCGCCAGAAGGGCCTTGGTCACCTAACTTGCCAGAAAGACCTCTGCAAGAAGGAAACTGGGTCGGCCTGGCTAGTGTGGCTCAGTGGTTGAGCATCACCTATGAACCAGGAGGTCACGATTCGATTCCCTGACCGAGTTGCAGGCTCAATCCTCAGTAAGGGGCATGCAGGAGGCAGATGATCAATGATTCTCTCTCACCATTGATTCTCTCTCATCATTGATGCTTCTTTCCTTCATCTCTGAAATCAATAACAATATTAAAACAATAAAAAAAATTAAAGAGGGAGTTGGAAGGAAGGTGTGTGGGAGGGCGTGGGGCCACCAGCAGTTAGGGCCCAATCTGAGTTGGAGGCTGAGGCCTGAGTCAGCTTGAGAGAGGGAGCTGCTATGGGTTACTTTTGACTTTTCAAGTGGATGCTGCCTTCTCCTGCTCTTTTTGCAGCATAATTACTCCTCTAATTTGAAAAGAAAACTGTCAACACCAGAATCATCATCCATAACTTCACTTTTTTTTCATCTTTGGGAATATTGTCATTCTTTTAAAAAGAAAAAGAAAATCTCAGCCAAGACACACTGACCTGGGAATACTGAGCACCTAGGCAGGTGCGTCTAGCCTCCCTGTAAACGTGGGCTGGGATCACAGGGCACATCATGTCTATAGTGCAGAAGCAACATATTCATTGGTCATTTGCTGTTTAACATTTTTTCCTAAAGGGGTGGGTGGTCACTGCTTATGAACGAAAACAGAATATCATGCTGGACAGTTCTCTCCAGGTCTCGTCTCTCCCTCGGTGTAAGAAGAATGGGGTTTCAGCCCAACAAGTCTCCTCATCCTGGTCATCCCTGCGGTGTGCCAAGGGGTAGCATGCATTTTTAAAGAATATATATTTGTTTTGATTTCAGAGAGGAAGGGAGAGGGAGAGAGAGATAGAAACATCAATGATGAGAGAGAATCATTGATTGGCTGCCTCCTGCACGCCCCCTACTGGAGATTGAGGCAGGTAACCTGGGCATGTGCCCTTGACTGGAATCAAACCTGGGACCCTTCAGTCCACAGGTCGATGCTCTATCCACTGTGCCAAACTTGCCAGGGCTGGTATCATGCATTTTTAACAAGGTAAAATAACCTTTATGTTCTGCCAAATCCTTGGAGTAGAATTTATTCCTACATTTAATTGGAGTAAGAATTAGTTTAGCAACTTGCTCAAGATTGCAGAGCAGAGGAATGATTGCAGCTCAGGTTCCTAGCGCTCGATCTCAGATCCTCCCGCTGCTCCCTGGCTGTCCGGCACAGTGCGAGGACCCGGGCTGGCATGGGTCTGGGCTCCAGCATGCTCCCCCGACCGTGGGAGTTCTTGACTCTATGGAGAAATTCTGACATTCTTGTCATCGTCTACATTCAAGCCCAACAAAAGTGATTTCATCTCTTATCTGCAAATGCAAACTCCACATTTTCCTTGCCTTTGGCTATGTTAGTGGTCGGCAAACCGTAGCTCGCGAGCCACATGCGGCTTGTGAGCTGCGGTTTGCCGCTCTGTTGACTAATGAGTTTGCCGACCACTGGACTAGACTAAATGTTACCGTGTAGTGTGTAGTTGGAAGGTGTGAGGATTAGGCAATTGTGGCATATTGTGTGCAAAGAGATAAAGGGCAGTATATGACAGTGGTCAGCAAACTCATTAGTCAACCGAGCAGCAAACATGGCTCGCTAGCCGCATGTGGCTCACTAGCCGCGGTTTGCCATCCACTGGGCTATGTCATTTCAGGGCTGGTGGAATGGGGCAGCTGACGGAGGGCCACGAGAATGGGGAGCACTCTGTGGCGAGGGGGGCAATGCCAACATTCCTGGGACACAGTGACCCAGCGCCACATGTACGCACGTCCCTATCCAATACCAGGGCTGGGTTGCTTTGGTTCATACTTGTTAGGAGCTCTGAGGGGTCTGCGGAGGCCTCTGGCCACCCTATTTGGGAGCAGGATTCCTGGCCTTGTCTTTTTTGATCTTGGTGTCCAAGGTTTTGAAAGGAGAAATGCTTTTAACATTAAGAATTGAAACATTTGGCCCTGCCTGCATGATTCAGTGGTTGAACATTGACCTATGGAACTATGGTCATGGTTCGATTCTGATCAGGGCACACACCTGGGTTGTGATGTTTCTATCCCTCCCTCCCTTTCCCTTCCTCTCTGAAATCAATAAAAATGTCTTTTTTAAAAAAAGAATGTAATCATTTGGAAAGCAATCAGGGACATTTAATGACAGTAACATGAGGATGGGGGATTACAGAATATTCATTATAAATAACAAAATGTTATCCTAGGAAAACCACTCTCCACACAGCAGCTCATAGAGGGAAGAGCTAGGAATACAAATTCAGGCACCAGTTTCCTCCAAGTGATTAGGAATTTCCGACTGATTCACCTGAAACATGCCGCTGCAGCACGAGGTGGGTTTCTGGTCGGTGGCTACAAAGCCAGCAGCTTTCCCCTGGACCTCACAGGAGAATCCTTCCCCTTCTTGCCCTGTTTCCCAGATGGCTGAGGAGGAGGCCCTGGATCCAGCCCTGCATGTTGGTCACTGCTGGGCACGTGCTGGCAGCACACCCTTTACTGCCGAGCCCCAAGCCCTCAGCCCCCAGCATCCAGCCTTCAGCCCCCAGCCCCCAGCCCTCAGCCCTCAGCCCTCAGCCCCCAGCCTCCAGCCCCCAGCCCTCAGCCCTCAGCCTCCAGCCTCCAGCCCCCAGCCCTCAGCCTCCAGCCTTCAGCCCCCAGCCCTCAGCCCCCAGCCCTCAGCCCTCAGCCTCCAGCCTTCAGCCCCCAGCCCTCAGCCTTCAGCCCCCTGCCCACAGCCCCTAGCTCCTAGCTCCCAGCCCCCAGCCCCAGCCCCCAGCCTCTAGCCCTCAGCCGTCAGCCCTCAGCCTCCAGCCCCCAGCCCACAGCCCCTAGCTCCTAGCTGCCAGCCCCCAGCCCCCAGCCTCCAGCCCCCAGCCGTCAGCCTCCAGCCCCCAGCCTTCAGCCCCCAGCCCTCAGCCCTCAGCCCCCAGCCCCCAGCCTCCAGCCCCCAGCCCTCAGCCCCCAGCCCTCAGCCCTCAGCCCCCAGCCTTCAGCCCTCAGCCCCCAGCCCTCAGCCCCCAGCCCTCAGCCCTCAGCCCCCAGCCTTCAGCCCCCAGCCCTCAGCCCCCAGCCCTCAGCCCTCAGCCTCCAGCCTCCAGCCCCCAGCCCTCAGCCTCCAGCCTTCAGCCCCCAGCCCTCAGCCCCCAGCCCTCAGCCCTCAGCCTCCAGCCTTCAGCCCCCAGCCCTCAGCCCTCAGCCCCCAGCCCCCAGCCTCCAGCCCCCAGCCCTCAGCCCCCAGCCCTCAGCCGTCAGCCTCCAGCCTCCAGCCCCCAGCCCCAGCCCACAGCCCACAGCCCCTAGCTCCTAGCTCCCAGCCCCCAACCCCCAGCCCCCAGCCTCCAGCCCCCAGCCGTCAGCCTCCAGCCCCCAGCCTTCAGCCCCCAGCCCTCAGCCCTCAGCCCCCAGCCCCCAGCCTCCAGCCCCCAGCCCTCAGCCCCCAGCCCTCAGCCCTCAGCCTCCAGCCTCCAGCACCCAGCCCTCAGCCTCCAGCCTCCAGCCCCCAGCCCTCAGCCCCCAGCCCTCAGCCCTCAGCCCCCAGCCCCCAGCCTCCAGCCCCCAGCCCTCAGCCCCCAGCCCTCAGCCCTCAGCCTCCAACCTCCAGCCCCCAGCCCTCAGCCTCCAGCCTCCAGCACCCAGCCCTCAGCCCCCAGCCCTCAGCCCCCAGCCTTCAGCCCTCAGCCTCCAGCCTCCAGCCCCCAGCCCTCAGCCTCCAGCCTTCAGCCCCCTGCCCTCAGCCCCTAGCTCCTAGCTCCCAGCCCCCAGCCCCCAGCCCCCAGCCTCTAGCCCTCAGCCCCCAGCCTCCAGCCCCCAGCCCTCAGACCCCAGCCCTCAGCCTCCAGCCTTCAGCCCCCAGCCCTCAGCCTTCAGCCCCCTGCCCACAGCCCCTAGCTCCTAGCTGCCAGCCCCCAGCCCCCAGCCGTCAGCCTCCAGCCCCCAGCCTTCAGCCCCCAGCCCTCAGCCCTCAGCCCCCAGCCCCCAGCCTCCAGCCCCCAGCCCTCAGCCCCCAGCCCTCAGCCCTCAGCCCCCAGCCTCCAGCCCCCAGCCCTCAGCCCCCAGCCCTCAGCCCTCAGCCTCCAGCCTCCAGCCCCCAGCCCTCAGCCTCCAGCCTTCAGCCCCCAGCCCTCAGCCCCCAGCCCTCAGCCCTCAGCCTCCAGCCTTCAGCCCCCAGCCCTCAGCCTTCAGCCCCCTGCCCACAGCCCCTAGCTCCTAGCTCCCAGCCCCCAGCCCCCAGCCCCCAGCCTCTAGCCCTCAGCCGTCAGCCCTCAGCCTCCAGCCCCCAGCCCACAGCCCCTAGCTCCTAGCTCCCAGCCCCCAGCCCCCAGCCTCCAGCCCCCAGCCGTCAGCCTCCAGCCCCCAGCCTTCAGCCCCCAGCCCTCAGCCCTCAGCCCCCAGCCCTCAGCCCTCAGCCTCCAGCCCCCAGCCCCCAGCCCACAGCCCACAGCCCCTAGCTCCTAGCTCCCAGCCCCCAGCCCCCAGCCCCCAGCCTCCAGCCCCCAGCCGTCAGCCTCCAGCCCCCAGCCTTCAGCCCCCAGCCCTCAGCCCTCAGCCCCCAGCCCCCAGCCTCCAGCCCCCAGCCCTCAGCCCCCAGCCCTCAGCCCTCAGCCTCCAGCCTCCAGCACCCAGCCCTGAGCCTCCAGCCTCCAGCCCCCAGCCCTCAGCCCCCAGCCCTCAGCCCTCAGCCCCCAGCCCCCAGCCTCCAGCCCCCAGCCCTCAGCCCCCAGCCCTCAGCCCTCAGCCTCCAGCCTCCAGCCCCCAGCCCTCAGCCTCCAGCCCCCAGCCCTCAGCCCCCAGCCCTCAGCCCTCAGCCTCCAGCCCCCAGCCCCCAGCCCTCAGCCTCCAGCCCCCAGCCTTCAGCCCCCAGCCTCCAGCCCCCAGCCCCCAGCCCCCAGCCCCCAGCCCCCAGCCCTCAGCCTTCAGCCCCCTGCCCACAGCCCCTAGCTCCTAGCACCCAGCCCCCAGCCCCCAGCCCCCAGCCTCTAG
Organism: Corynorhinus townsendii; assembly: GCA_026230045.1. Taxonomy (NCBI): domain Eukaryota; kingdom Metazoa; phylum Chordata; class Mammalia; order Chiroptera; family Vespertilionidae; genus Corynorhinus; species Corynorhinus townsendii. The sequence continues at coordinate 83,366,947 of JAPDVU010000008.1, forward strand.
CCCTCAGCCGTCAGCCCTCAGCCTCCAGCCCCCAGCCCACAGCCCCTAGCTCCTAGCTCCCAGCCCCCAGCCCCCAGCCCCCAGCCTCTAGCCCTCAGCCTCCAGCCCTCAGCCCCCAGGCCCCAGCCCCCAGCTCCTAGCTCCTAGCTCCCAGCCCCCAGCCTTCAGCCCCCAGCCCTCAGCCCCCAGCCCCCAGCCTCCAGCCCTCAGCCTCCAGCCCTCAGCCCTCAGCCCCCAGCCCTCAGCCCTCAGCCTCCAGCCCCCAGCCCTCAGCCCTCAGCCCCCAGCCCTCAGCCCCCAGCCCTCAGCCTCCAGCCTTCAGCCCCCAGCCCTCAGCCTTCAGCCCCCTGCCCACAGCCCCTAGCTCCTAGCTCCCAGCCCCCAGCCCCCAGCCTCTAGCCCTCAGCCCTCAGCCCTCAGCCTCTAGCCCCCAGCCCCCAGCCCACAGCCCCTAGCTCCTAGCTCCCAGCCCTCAGCCCTCAGCCTCCAGCCCCCAGCCCCCAGCCCTCAGCCCCCAGCCTTCAGCCCCCAGCCCTCAGCCCTCAGCCCCCTGCCCACAGCCCTCAGCCTTCAGCCCCCTGCCCTCAGCCCTCAGCCTCCAGCCCCCAGCCCTCAGCCCTCAGCCCCCAGCCCTCAGCCCCCAGCCCTCAGCCCTCAGCCTCTAGGACCCAGCCCCCAGCCCACAGCCCCTAGCTCCTAGCTCCCAGCCCCCAGCCCACAGCCCCTAGCTCCTAGCTCCCAGCCCTCAGCCCTCAGCCCTCAGCCCTCAGCCTCCAGCCCCCAGCCCCCAGCCCCCAGCCCTCAGCCCCCAGCCTCCAGTCCCCAGCCCTCAGCCTCCAGCCCCCAGCCCTCAGCCTCCTACCCCCAGCCTCCAGCCCCCAGCCCCCAGCCTCCAGCCCCCAGCCCTCAGCCTCCTACCCCCAGCCTTCAGCCCCCAGCCTCCAGCCCCCAGCCCCCAGCCCCCAGCCCCCAGCCTTCAGCCCCCAGCCTCCAGCCCCCAGCCCTCAGCCCCCAGCCCCCAGCCCTCAGCCCCCAGCCCCCAGCCTCCAGCCCCCAGCCCTCAGCCTCCAGCCCCCAGCCTTCAGACCCCAGCCTCCAGCCCCCAGCCCCCAGCCTCCAGCCCCCAGCCTTCAGCCCCCAGCCTCCAGCCCCCAGCCCCCAGCCCTCAGCCTCCAGCCCCCAGCCCTCAGCCCTCAGCCCCCAGCCCTCAGCCCCCAGCCCTCAGCCTCCTGCCTTCAGCCCCCAGCCCTCAGCCTTCAGCCCCCTGCCCACAGCCCCTAGCTCCTAGCTCCCAGCCCCCAGCCTCTAGCCCTCAGCCCTCAGCCCTCAGCCTCTAGCCCCCAGCCCCCAGCCCACAGCCCCTAGCTCCTAGCTCCCAGCCCTCAGCCCTCAGCCTCCAGCCCCCAGCCCCCAGCCCTCAGCCCCCAGCCTTCAGCCCCCAGCCCTCAGCCCTCAGCCCCCTGCCCTCAGCCCTCAGCCTCCAGCCCCCAGCCCTCAGCACTCAGCCCCCAGCCCTCAGCCCCCAGCCCTCAGCCCTCAGCCTACAGCCTCCAGCCCCCAGCCCCCAGCCCTCAGCCTCCAGCCCCCAGCCTTCAGCCCCCAGCCTCCAGCCCCCAGCCCACAGGCCCTAGCTCCTAGCTCCCAGCCCCCAGCCCACAGCCCCTAGCTCCTAGCTCCCAGCCCTCAGCCCTCAGCCCTCAGCCCTCAGCCTCCAGCCCCCAGCCCCCAGCCCCCAGCCCTCAGCCCCCAGCCTCCAGCCCCCAGCCCTCAGCCTCCAGCCCCCAGCCTTCAGCCCCCAGCCCTCAGCCCTCAGCCCCCAGCCCCCAGCCTCCAGCCCCCAGCCCTCAGCCCCAGCCCCCAGCCTTCAGCCCCCAGCCTCCAGCCCCCAGCCCCCAGCCTCCAGCCCCCAGCCTTCAGCCCCCAGCCTCCAGCCCCCAGCCCCCAGCCCTCAGCCTCCAGCCCCCAGCCTTCAGCCCCCAGCCTCCAGCCCCCAGCCCCCAGCCCCCAGCCCCCAGCCCTCAGCCCCCAGCCCCCAGCCCTCAGCCCCCAGCCCCCAGCCTCCAGCCCCCAGCCCTCAGCCTCCAGCCCCCAGCCTTCAGACCCCAGCCTCCAGCCCCCAGCCCCCAGCCTCCAGCCCCCAGCCTTCAGTCCCCAGCCTCCAGCCCCCAGCCCCCAGCCCTCAGCCTCCAGCCCCCAGCCTTCAGCCCCCAGCCTCCAGCCCCCAGCCTCCAGCCCCCAGCCTTCAGCCCCCAGCCTCCAGCCCCCAGCCCCCAGCCCTTAGCCTCCAGCCCCCAGCCTTCAGCCCCCAGCCTCCAGCCCCCTGCTCCCAGCCCCCAGCCCTCAGCCCCCAGCCCCCAGCCCTCAGCCTCCAGCCCTCAGCCCCCAGCCCCCAGCCCCCAGCCCCCAGCCCCCAGCCCTTGGCACTCAGCCTCAGACTGCTCCACTTCGTCCTGGTCCTTACCCCGTCCTACCCTTGGGTGCTAGTGACCGGGAGGGACTTCCACCCAGCGCCACCCACGTCTTCAGTGGCTCCTCATTGCTCAGACCAGTGGTTCAACAGGCATGGTGCAGAATTTCCAAAACATGCAACACCTGACTATTTAGTCAGGGCACTGACCTTTCTCCTTAGATGGTCAAATAAAAAAATGACAACAGCCAACACAACAATAGCTGTCTGTCGTGACTGTATCAAAATTAGACTTTTTTTTTTGCCATATTGGCCAAAAAATCTAACATATTGCTTGGTGTGCTGCAGAATTTTAGCAGTCTGTGTGCCATGAGAGGAAAAAGGTTGAACATCCCTGACTTGGACTCACAGAGTGAGCCCTATGGAATGGGCCCAAGAGCCTCCAGTGTTAGATACTTTTCTTTGGAGTATGGATGCCTTTCTCCAATGACACCCTGAATGGAACCCTCGCTAGGTGTGAAATGGATGGGCAAGTGATGCTCTGGATAAGCCCCGGGAGGGCCCAGAGCCCCATCTGCTCAGTGCACCCCAGCCCCTCTGCACGCCGTGTAAGCATGCTCTCTGAGCTCGGCCTAGCCTCCTTTGGGGTCAAGCCAGTACGGGCTGCTGAGCCTGGCTCTGGCCAGCTTAGACCACTTCTAGCTGGGGCAGGAGGTAGCATGAAACACCCCACTGTACACCAGGCCAGCAGAGAGGTATGCTCACAGCGGAACCTCGGACTCACCAGTGACCCCAGGAGAAGCCAGGGTAAGTGCCCCATTGCCGCGTTGAGGGGAAGGCAGAGGGCAGAGGGCGGGCAGGCCCCCAGCATGTGTGCTTGGAGCGGGTTACCTAACTTCTCTGTTTCATTCTTCTCAGCCACAAAAATGGTGGGAGATCTGAATGCAGCCTGAGTCACAGAGATATGGCGAGGAGGGGGTGAGGGGGTGAGTTTATTCTCAGAAAAGCACCGATTCAGGGAAATGTGTGGCATGAAGGGAGCATTCAGTATGTGTTGGCGTCTCTACTCCTGACAGCCTCCCAGGGGCCTGCCTGGTCGCTGTGCCAGCGCCCTGGTTCCTGGAGGGCAGGCTGTGCAGCGGGAGGGAGTGCCATGAGGGAGGGCATTTACTGCTGGTTCTTTGCAGCCCCTCCCCCGCCCCCAGGGCCTGGCTGGCAGAGCAGGAACAGCGCGCAGGCATGTGAAGGCGTCAGTGGCTGAGCTGCAAAGCATGCAAGGGGATTTATGGTTGTAGCCCTGCTCCCTCTCTAGGTTGTGTGGGAACGTGGATCCCGCCCTTTGCTCACAGCTGTGCCCTCGCAGCCCAGGCCACAAACAGGAAAGGCCAGCTCCCGCTCCTGGTCCCACTGCCATTCTGCGTCCACCCCTCCCCACACCACAGGCTCCCCTGGGCACTGCTCCCTCCCTCCCCTGCAAGAGGGACGGGGTGGTCAGCCAGGCAGTGACAATTGCACCCACTCAGAGCCCAGTCATTTGCATGCAGCACCTCTCCAGGCAGAGGACACTGAGCCTGGCATTTCCTCCTGGCACTGCCGGGGCTGCCGCGGCTGTGAGGTGGCAGCTTCCTTCCCTGGCGCTGCCAGGCAGGGGAAGCTCGTGAGGAAGAGCTGGGCCCTCTCCTGCCCAGCCAGCCTCTGAGGGAGGCTTCAGGCAGAGCCGGAGGAGGAGTGAGGTGAGGACAAGGCCGTTGGACCCCAAGGAGCCACTGTGCCTGTGCCCTGCCCCGGAGAGCGTCTCCGAGGGACACACAGGGGGAGCATGCAGGGGGGTGAGCATCTGAGGGCAGGGTCCCTTCCTCTGCTGGAATTCACTGAATTATGCCTTGAAAAACACTAACAGCACCATTGTGCTGTGTTCCCACCCAGCAGCCCGCAGCTGCTCCCTCCCAGGCGCCCCAGCTGCTCCTGCTCCCATGGCCCTCCCCCATGGGGCTCTAAATAGACCAGTGAGACCCAGACGCCCGGTGCCTCTGGTGCTGGCCCAGCACTTCTGGTCTCAGACAGAGACAAAAAGACCTGAAGGTGCAGGATCTCACACTGATCCCGACCCTGGATCATGACCCAGGTTCCCAAGCCCTCATGCCCAGAGCGGGAAAGGGGGGTAGGGGAGAGAGAGCAGCAAAGCTTCAGCAGGGCCCCCTTCAACTCTGAGGCTGAGGGAGAGCCCGCCGAGATGCCAAGGTCAGGGCCAGCAATGCATAGAGCAGGTGGGACCTTCATGAAAGACCCGGAAGCATGACACCATCCAAATGCTCTTCTGTAGCCACGACGACTGGAAACCCACTCTGCTGTTTTATTCCTTTCCCTTAACCTTTCATGGCGGCTTAAGTGCAAATATGCCTGCCTGACAGGGCACTGCCATGTATCATTTCCTCTTTAGTAAGAGCATGTGGTTTCCGCCTTTTGGGTAAAAAGCCTTGAGCATAAAGGCAGAAACAGATGTGCGAAGACGACTCCCTGGCCGGGGGAGCTTTCAGCAGCGGGGAGGGGTGAGGGGTGGTGGTGGTGGTGGTGGTGGGGGACCGGGACTGGGGCAGAGTCTGGGCTGGGAAGCCCAGCCTCCCTCATATTTCTTCCCGGGGATGGTTCTGATCCATTGCCGTGGGATGGAGAGATACGGGCACTCGAGGTGGGCCGAGTGCCATTGAGGCTGCGTTGGTGCCAAGGGCAGTGAGGCCCGGGCTCCATGGGAATGGGTGCTGCATCCCTGCCTGGGACCAGGCCACACGCCAGCAGCGCCCAGCTCCACCCTCTCTCAGAGGCAGGCATTTACCAAAAGGACCCCCGTTTCCTGCCTCTGTTCCCATCTCAGAGCCAGTGGCTCAGCTGCGCATGCCCACAAGTGCCCACAGGTGCTGCCTCCAGGGAAGTCGCTTTGTCACGTGTCTGAGCACCTACTTTGTGCCCTCAGCTATAAGGAGATGGTTAATGTGGTGCCAGGCAGGAGTGCTCCCCCACTCCACACACCCCACTCCACACAGGGCCTGGGCACAGGCCTGCACCCCCTTCTCCCCCTGCCTGTGTCAAAGGCAGGTCCCTCTCTTCTACACATTGCCTGGGCTGAACCCACAGCAGGTGCTCAGTGAGGACTAGCTGGTCAGTTGCCAGTGCCTGCCCTTGAGTGACTCACAGTGTGGCTGGGAGGGCAAGACACGCACAGCTGCCACATGGAGAGCAGTTCCAGGCCCCGTGGTGTGGAAGCTGAGGTCCACCAACCCAGCTAAATGCAGGAGTCAGAACCCTCTGGCTCCCATCCTGGGGCTCCCGGCAGGCTGCAACCCTCCCCCTGGCACTGCTGCTAAACATGCCATAATCCTGCCCTTCATGGTGCCCCTTTCTTGACTCAAATACCACTGCACATGGCTTCCAAACTGAAGGAAATCCATGTGTAGATAGCAGGGTGGCTAGAAGCTCTGGGGTTGCGCAAGTCTGGGTCTCTGCTTTGTGACTGAGGGCAAGTTAACCTCTCCAGGCCTCAGTTTCTTCATCTGTAAAATGGTGGCAGAGAACTACTTATGTCAAAGCTTGCGGTGGAGATTTAATAAGATCATGGATATAAAGCACTTAGCAAAGTGCCTGCCACATAGTCAGCACTCAGTAAACAATGGTGATTATTTAGTTACTAGAGGCCCGGTGCACAAATTTGTGCACATTGAAAGGAAATTAACTAGAAGAAATATTTTAATATTGCTATTTGCCCTTTCTGTTGAATAGAAGTGTCAACCAAATTCACGATCAACAATGACAGATGGAAACACATGTGTGTGATTGGCACCAGCAAGAGTTTTATATGTATGGCACGTGCGCGAGTCAACTTAGCCTTTTATAGATATAGAATAAACTTGCTTAATTAGACCTACTTTCTGATGTAGCTAAACTTTTTCCAGCCCAGTGAAGCACCCCAACTTCTCTTTCAGGTAATTGGCAGCAACACAGCAGTAAATATCAACACAAAGCAGATTATTATTGTAGATCACACAGGGAGAACAAAGGGTAAAATATTTAACTGCAGCAGTGTTTGACTATATTCTGCACATGAGAAAACCTGAAGTCATTTTCAAGGTCCACCATTTCTTACTTCTTTTCAGTCGGGTCAAGTTTCTAAGCTTTCTAAATCTCCATTTTCTGGCTAATGAACATAAAATAGGATTCCACCAAGTCTCCTATCCGCCTACTCCAGGACTTCTGTGAGGATCAAATGGGATGAGGCATGGGAAAACACTTCACAGACATTTGGTTAAAGTGTGAAATGTTTGCACCTGGCTATAAAGCAAGTTGTGTTCCTGGGCTGAAGAAACTCCAAGGAGGCTAGTCGCGAGGGAGAGGAAGCCGGTTGTTGCTACGTGACATCATTACCCGGTGCCCGTTTCCAGGCTGGGCTGGGCTGTGGGCCACATTTTGTGCCATGGGGTCTCAGCAGAATCAGCTGCGATTTGGTGGGCTGTTGCTCTGGGGTGGTGGTGGGGCCTGTGTCCGTGGGGCCGTTTTGTGGGTGCTGGGTCCATGGGGCTGTTTCTCTGTGCATGTCATGGCAACTCCTGCATGGAGTGGTGGTTAGTGTGTGTCATAGGACTGGTAGGATGGTTGGACACTTAACATATTAGCCTTTTATATATATGTGTATATATTCTTTTCAAAAGCATAAGGGTCACGCAGCAGAATTTATTCTTAAGGAAGATTTTTAAATTTGAAGAGAGCAGACCAAGTCCTGCCTTCCAGCCAGATGCAATAGTGGGGCAAGGAGGCTACTCTAAGGGTAATTCTAAGAAATGCCAAATCTTTTTTTGGATAAAAACAGAAAAACAGGCAATTTCCTGAAAGGCCTGGAAGATCAGTGTATTTATAGGAAGGCCAAACACCGTTACTACCTAGCAACTCTAATTTACTGAGCAGCTACCATGTGCCAGGAATTGTGCCAAATCCTTTACTTATCATCCTTAAAATGACACTTCATGAAAGGCCTTATTGTCCCCACTTAATTGATGAGGAAGCTCTGACTGGCAGGTGCCTCAGACAGGTGGCTGTCTGACCTGGTGCCCAGGCCTCCGTGCAGCAGATGCCTCTGAGCCCGGAGTTACGAGAAACATGGCATCTCATGTATTTCCAGGAGCCCCAGGCACTCTTGCACCGTGTCTGACCCGTGTCAAGTGTTCAGTACATGACAAGGAATCAGACGTTTGGTGTCATCAATCCATTTCACACACCAGAAGGTAGAAAAGGGGCTGTGTCCTCAAAATGGCCCCACGAGGCTGCAGCGCCCAGGCCACGATCACTGTGAGGTGGACAGACTGTCCTGGACAGTCTTGGGAACATGGTCTTCCACTGCATCTGACTGGGTTGAGACCTGCCCGCCTTCCCCCTTCCCCCCCTCCCCGCCTCCCCCCTCCCCCCCCTCCCCACCTCCCAGGCTTCCCCAAGGCCTAGACTACGTTGCAATTCACAATGGAGGCCCAGTCTTGGAGGCGCCGCTCATGAAGAATGAGCCACCAGGCTCTCTCTTCTGAAGGGGTTCTCTCTTGGCGGATGAAGTGCTGGCACAGAGCAGTGTCATTATTGCAGGTGGCTACTTAGTCAAGCTTGAATGGGTGGCCATGCCGTTCTCAGACATCCTTTCTCTCATCGAGCCAACTCTCCACTCCCCTTCCCTCTAGTTCCAGCTTCCCTCCGAGGGTTCTGGGAAAGATGAGGTGGGGAGCCAAGGAGTTTGATTGTTCCAGGAGCTCAGGATGGAGGAGGCAGGGATGGAAAAGGCAGAACTCTTCCATGCTAGGCCACCTGCCATGCCTTCCTGGCAACAGGCCTGTCTGAGATCCAGGGTCCCAATGCCTGGCCTGTGGCACAGGCTGTCTGTTGGCTGTGGACTTGGGTGGCCATGATCAGAGTGGCTCTTACTAATGGAGACCTGGCAGGTGGGCCTCCCTCCCCCCGGCCCCCCCCCCCCCCCCCCGCCCAGGTTTCTCTTTGCCTGTACCCCTCTCCACGACAGGGCTGGCCTGACAGGCATTTTCTAGGGTCACTAATTAGGCTGGGAAAGTGGGGCACATCACCCTCTCTTGGAGCTCAGCCCAGGCTCTGCACCCTGCACAGGCCCTGCACTGCCGGCTCGAAGGCTTCCCGCTGTGGTCAGGAGACACCCCCTCTGCAGCACGCACAGAGCCCTCTCTGTGCAGTCACAGGAACCCCCACATGGCCCGAACGCACAGACGAGGCAGATGGAAACGCACGGAAGCAGAGGCCCTCAGCCAACTTCCATTCACCTGCCCCCGGCTTTGTCCAGTCCCTGTCGGACTAGATCTCTCTTGGTTCAGGGCAGCCTGCAATGCGAGGGGGGAGGTGCTTGAGGAGGGGTGGCTGGACGAGTGAGAGAGAGGTTTGGGCAATGAGGAGGGATGAGAAGGTCGGAGCAGGGGTTCTAGCTCTTGTTGGGCTGCAGGGGGGCACCTCCTGCCCAGAGAACACTGTGTGGTCCTGGAGCTGCAGACGTGGGTGTCAACCCTGGCTTGGGTTCGTTCAAGCATGCCATTGGAGTAGGACCAGGCATTTCATTTCCTTGAGCCTTAGTGCCCTCAATTGCCCCCGGGGCCAACCCAACCTCCCCGTAGGCGGTTGTGAGGTTAGAGACGGTCTGTGCCCAACACCTCGCCCAGGGCCTGCATGTGCACAGAGCCTGGCAGCAGTTACTGCTGCCCCTCCTTGCTCCGGCCTGTGTCCACTCTGCCTATGGGAGAGCAGCCTGGACTCCTCTGCTGGGGGGTGGGAACTTATTCTTGGGGTGCTCACAGTGTCGCTATGCTGACTGCCCTCTGAGTCCTCGGGTTTGTGGGGCGGGGCACCCACTCTCTTTGGGGTCTCTCCTCCGCTTCTGAGATTTGCCTGGGAGTGAACTCTGAGGAGCAGAGAGGAAACCCGGGGGCAGGGGGCCGGGCGGGTAGAGAAATAGCTCCTCTTCCTTCGTGGCTTCCGCAGCCCCTGCAGGGATCAGCTCCATTCCTTCTGGGGCATGCGGCTCAGTCCGTGATTACCCCTCGCCCTTAGGGTGTGCCACCCTGCACCCTGCCGCTCCCTGCGTGGGCAGCTCCGAGCACCAAGCACATGTCACACACAAGCCCACGCCCGGACATCCCCCACTGACTCCGAGTGGCCGGGATTTCCCCAACCAATGCCCCTTCAGAACGGGTAGCCGTGACCTCTCTGGGACAGTCTCCCTTCGCTGACATGAAATATGCTCCTTAGGAAAGAGTCCTTCCTAATTGTACGGGGCCTCCCTCTGCCACCTCAGGCCCTGCCCTGGAACCGCTTAGTCAGCAGGTCGGACCCCCTTTCTCTGCATGGACAGAAGACTTTGGGGTCTTGTTTATCTCTGTGGCTCTTCCTCTTGCACAGCTGGCCATCCCAGGAGGGACATGTGGATTCGGGTTCTAATACCTTTTTTCTTGAAACATGCTCACCACACCTGGCTCCTTCATCTGGCTGCACCTCCTGAGGGAGGTGCCCCTCGAGGGCCACCGAGGGACATGGCGTTGCACGGGGAATTGGTCAGGCGAAGAGCATGAGCTCACGTAGGCAACACTGAGAACTTCCCATAAGCAGGAGCACCAAGGGGTGACAGTGCAGGGGACCGAACCCTAGTCCTGCAGCAGGAAGCTCACCAAGAGAGCGAGCCTCCCGGAGGGGGGGAGGGTGTGTGAGGAGGGCCCTGGGGGAGACTGTCTGTTTCCGGATGTGCGTGTGGCTGCCCACCACTCCAACATGGTCCCATGCCTCCTGACACAGCATGAGCGGTGGGCTCCGTGGCTGAGCTGGTCCACCTTGCAGATGGAGCCAGAACGCGCATCAGAGGAAGGGGAAGGACAGGGGGCATCCCATGGACCCAGAGTGGGAAGCCAGCCTGCCGGTCCCGGGGGCAAGGTGCCATTGGTGCCCCCGGCCTGTGTTTTTGTCGCCCACACCCCTGCGCAGCCCGGGACACCCAGGAGCTACCATCCCCAGCAGATACGAGAGCTCAGGGTCAGTCAAGGTCACAGCAGGAAACCGCAAACTCAGATGGTTCAAAAGCCGAGGCTTTAGGAAGGGGCTGGCTGCAGAGTGCGGACAGGGCCAAGTGGCAGGCACAGCACCTGGGTGCACACTGCGGGGGCCTGGGGCAGTGAGTGGGGAGGAGGCCTGGGTCCCAGCAAGCAGTCTCCTGGCATCGTTTTTTCTGAGAGAATGGGGCGCAGCAGGTGGAGACCTTAGCAGATGGTGAGGGCAGGACCTGCAGCAAGACCCCAGCAGCAGCCAGAGGGGTGTGTTTCCTGACCTGCAGGGACGCAGTTTCCCTCACCCAGCAGCTGGTCCAGGTTCGGAGAAACACAATTAGTGGGGTAGGAAGAGGCTGGATAAAGAACAGGGCGTCACAGGATGTTTTGCTTGTTTTTGTTGTTGTTGTTAATCCTCACCCAAGGGTATTTTCCCATTGATTTAGAGAGTAGAAGGGAGGGGGAGGGACAGAGAAAAACATTGATGTGAGAGAGACACATTGATTGGTTGTCTCCCACACGCACCCTGACCAGGGCTGAGATCAAGCCTGCAACCCAGGTATGGAGACTGCAATGCCTTGACTGGAATAGAACCCAGGACCCTTCAGTCCTTGGGCCGACGCTCTATCCGATGAGCCATGCTGGCCAGGGCTGTGTTGTTCAATCCCCACAGGCCGGTTTAAACTGGAAGAGACTGCACTCGCTCCCAGTGGCGAGCTGAGAACTCCTCTCTCCTCCGGCACCAGGAGGGTAACAGAAGTTTCGCCTGCATTGGGGTGGGCCATCCTGACCCACGCCCTGTGCCCTGAGACCTCCCGTGTAAGGACGCCGAGCCCTCACCCTGTGAGGCCAGCGATGAGACCTGGGCGGGGGGGCCTATGTGGGAGATATTCATGAATAAGTGGACCGTGCAGCGGCAGCACCACCGGGGAATAAAGCAATTCCACAGGGAACAGGCGGCTTTGGTATTTAATGGGACCATGTGGTTAGCACAGTCTTGCAAATAGGTGTAACTTACTGAATAATTTTTTCTGACCATAAAATAAAGTACTTACTAAGAAAAATCAAAACATATGAAAAAGTATAAAAGAAAGAATTAAAAGCCACAATCCAACTTTCTCTATTAACATTCTGGTGTATTTCCTTAATATCATCTTTTACTTTTATGTGTGTGTTTATAAACACACACCCACACAACACACACTGACATATACTCATAGATTTCTATATACTACTAGAGGCCAGGTACATGAAATTCGTGCATTGTGTGTGTGTGTGTGGGGTGTCCCTCAGCCCAGCTTGCACCCTCTCCAATCTGGGACCCTTTGGATTTAGGCCTGATCGCTTGTGTGCCTGCCTGCCTGATTGCCCCCTAACGGCTCCCCTGCTGGCCTGATTGACACCTAACTGCTCCTCTGCTGGCCTGATTCCCCCCAACTGCCCTCCCCTGCTGGCCTGATTGCCTCCAATTGCCCCCCCCCCTGCTGGCCCAGTCGCCCCCAACTGCCCTCCCCTGCTAGCCTGATCACCCCTCACTGCCCTCCCCTGCAGGCCATCTTTGACCACATGGGAGCAGCCATCTTGTGCAAGAGCAAAAGGGTCAATTTGCATATTACCTCTTTATTATATATGATTAGTTGAGATCATATTGTATACCTGTTATATTTCCTCTTTATTTCACTTAACATTCAGCTGAGCACATTTTTATAACTTTGAACAGTCTTTACAAACCAACGTGTATGATGCCCATGTGATCGTCCACTATGCAGACATGTAATGAATTTAAACAATCCCCTCATTGATATTTAGGTAATGTCTGATTCTTCACTATTATAAATATTTACCTGGAGATCTGATTTTTTTCTTAGGATAATTCCTAGAAACAAAGCTCTTGTGTGGACAAGAAATAATGTAATATTTTTAAGGCTCTTGGACACAGGTTACTGTAAACATTGAGCAGATTTTCACTGTCACAAGCAGCTTGCCAATCTGTCCTCACCTTTGCCAACCTGAGCATTATATTAAAAACATATGTGCCAAATTAAAAGGGCAAATTTGGAAGCTTGATTTAATTTGCATCTTTGATTACTAATGAGGTCAATTTAAAAAAATATTCTTTTCAACTATTTTTATTTCTTTTACAAATTCTGTCATGTTCTTTGCCCATTTTTCTTTTTTTAATACATTTTTTTGTTGTTGATTTCGGAGAGGAAGGAAGAGGTAGAGAGAGAGATAGAAACATCAATGATGAGAGAGAATCATTGATTGGCTGCCTCCTGCACGCCCCCACACTGGGGATCCAGCCCGCAACCTGGGCATGTGCCCTAATCGGGAATCAAATTGTGACCTTCTGGTTCCTAGGTCGACACTGAACCACTGAGCCATGCGGGCTGCCCATTTTTTCTTTTTAAATGTTAGTGTTTTCTTAATTATCCACAAGAGCACTATATTGTAAAGATTTTTAATTTTACCCATTGCTAGATTTGTTTCAAATAATTTTTCTTGGTTTGTTGCTTCCTTTTAGCTTTGGACACAGTGTCTGCTGAATGAAACGAAGCGGGAAGTGTGATGTTAACAGTAGGGAGGCCTGGCTTCACACCCTTCCTGGCCCTGGTGGGTCAGAACAGAGAGGATCCAGGCACTGGCCTGGTCTCCCTCTGCTCCTGGGAACTATGCTATGCTAACAAGAACTGAGGGGATACCTGGCGACCACTCCTCCCATCCCTACCTCCCACCCCAAAGAGGAACAGACTCCCTGACAGCAATAGGCAGCCTTTCCCCTGGAGGAGGCGCCAGCACTGTCCACATCGAGGCTTTCAAGGGTCCAGCCAAGGGCTGGCAGGACCTTGTGGCTGGTTCCAGCAGATTGTGCACATTCCTTATGCCCACAGGATACTCTTTATATGTATATTAATATAATTTTATTGATTTCAGAGAGGAAGGGAGAGAGAGAAACATCAATGATGAGAGAGAATCATTGACTGCCTGCCTCCTGCACGCCCCTCACTGGGGATCAAGCCCGCAATCCGGTTATGTGCCCTGACCAGGAATCAAACCATGACCTCCTGGTTCATAGGTCAATGCTCAACCACTGAGCCATGCCGGCTGGGCCCTGCACCCCTTCTGTAGGAGCGCCCCCCCTGAGCCTGGGGCCCACGGGCAGCCCCTCAGGGATCTCAGCGCCCTCCCCATCCTCGTCCCAAGTCCCTGACGGCTGTCTGGGGTTATGGGATGAAGTCTGTCTCTGGGCCCTGAGCTCACCGGGGGCACATGCATGTCTGTTTCTGTGGGCCTGGTGTCCAGGAGTAGGCGTGGCATCTGGCCACAGCGGCGCGCAGGGCGTCGGCTGAACGACTGAGGGCCAGCCCACCTGCCTTAGCACCCATCTCCCCCATCCTCCTCCACCCTTCGCTCATTTTCTTGGGGAGAGATCAATACTCTTCTTGTGCAGCTGGCCAGCATGGCTCAGCAGTTGAGGGTTGACCTATGAACCAGGAGGTCAATTCCTGGACAGGGCATACACCTGGGCTGCTGGCTTGATCCCTAGTGGGGGCATGTAGCTGGCAGCCGATCAATGATTCTCTCTCGTCATTGATGTTTCTATCTCTCTCTCCCTCTCACTTCCTCTGTGAAGTCAATAAAAATAATACATATACATATATATATATCCATGTATAAAGTACTCTCCTCTCACCTGTCGCTTCCCTCTGCAGTGGGGACCCTTGTCCCTCTCCGGCCTCTGTGTAAGCCCTCCCTTGCCCGCAGTGCCCCCCTCCTTCCTTTGCCTGAGGAGGTTCTCCTCACCCTTTAGGACATGCAGTGCCTTTTCTGTGATCCTCGCCACCTATCCCAGCCCCGTCTGCCCTGGCTGCAGCTCTGCAGCACCGTCCGCCCGAGGGCCTCTCTTTGGCTAGGTTGTGGCATTGCCTGTGGCCTTCCCTGCCCCTCTCCTGGGTGTGGGCAGCAGAAAGCCTCCTCATTCACGTCCAATGACCTTCAGCCCCGTATACAGAAGGTGTTCAATAAACTCTGGGTAGAATCACACCACGGGATGTTCATGCAGACGGTCCGCCTTGCTTCCTGAGCATTTGGAGAGGCATCCAGAGGTGCTGCGGGCAGGCCGAGAGCACCCGCCCCTCTCACGGCACAGGCACACCAACCTCAAGGCTCACCAACTCTTGGCTGCACAGTTCCCACCCCAGAACGCAAGCCATATCCTCAGACGGGGCAGATGCCTCCCCTCAGTCTGGAAGTTCCTAGTTCCCTTTCCACATCAGCATCCTGCTATCTGGCTCTTCTACAGCCACTCAGGTGCCTCCCTCCCGCCCCACCCAGACATACCCACCCCGCCATGGATCAGTCCTGGGCTGCAGATGCAAAGGGCGTTTTGCTTGACAAATGGAGCTGCCCTTCCAGGAGGTAATAACGACATCAATACTGGTTACACTGGATGCTCAGGAGCAAGGGGACCGATGACTTCCCTGCCACTCCCCACTGCCCACACTGGGCTGCCCTCCCTGCCCCACTGCCCTGTCTCCTCCTTCCACACCCTCAGCACTGCAGAGGCCTGGCACGCCCAGGACCACGTCAGCTCGTATCTCTCTGCAGAGAAGTCTGGTTACATCGAGAGGGGAGCACCCTTTGGGTGTAGAGACCCCTGTCCTGGGCCCTTGTGGGGATGCCAAAGGAAGAGGCCAGCTGGAGTGAGGGACAGGGAGCTGGCCAGGGTGTGAGTCCCAGCTCTGCCCCTCGCTGGCTGGCTGTGTGGCCTCGGGCAAGTCCTTTCCAGCTCTGATTTGGCCATAGCTATTGTGAGTTGAGGCGTATTAGTAAACTAGATAGCCTAAGGTCCATGATGGGCTGCTGAAGTTCCATGGATCTCTGAACTGTCTTCCAAGTTTGTGCATATGCGCTTTTCTCCTGGGCACAGGGTTCATGTTCCTCCCAGGCCCCTTAAACTCAGGTTCCTGAGGGTCCTGGACCCCAATGGTCAGGCCAACCCTAGCATTCTGGGGTCCACATAGGAGACAGGCATTCCTGCAGCGCTGCGCTGAGTGCTGGGACACCAGGCACACCACAAAAAGATTCAAGAACACTGTTGCTGTGGCACTGAAGAGATGGTGGGAGATAGGTGGGCACATCTGGGAGGACTTCCTGAAGGAGGCAAATTTTAAGGAGGAAGGAAAGTTTCCAGGTACGGCAGAAGCTTGACAGGTGCAGATGGAGGGGGCATGGGAAAAAATAGGGCTCACTCCCACCTGGGAAAAGGGGAGCTTCATGCGGGCGGGTGCTAATTAGCCCAGGCTGCTCACAGCCCTCCACCAAGAACAAGAAGTCAAAGCCAACCCCCACTCATTACATGCTTGGGGCTGGCTAGCTATTAAAAGCATTTCCATTTCAGAACAGGATGCCTACCAGGGAATGCCAGACCTAAATATAAGCCCGCCCCTCTGTGCCAGGAGACCTCACCCTGTCAGGCAGATGGGAGGGAGAACCGCATGGAGATGTGTCATTACTTTTAACATCCAAATATAACCCGCCCCAGGGGCTCTGGGGCTGAGGCTGCTCTTCCCAGCTGCCTTCTGCCCGGAATGGGGAGGGCATTGGGGGAGGGCAGGAGCAGGCCCTGCAGAGGGCAGGGGTGTGGGCTGCCAGCAGATCCAGCCACCTCCCCTTCTCCAAATCCAGGGAGTCGGGGGAGGGGCCCTGAGGCCTGCTGAGCACGCCTGATCTGCTGTGGGGGCTGGTAGGGTCTTTATGATGACTGCCTGCCTGCATCTGTCGTGCTTCCTTGTGTGTGTGTGTGTGTGTGGGGGGGGGGGCAGGGGGAGGATGGGAGGGTCCTGGGGACGACCACCCAGCGGCCTACACGTCACACATCAGCAGCTAGATCTGAGTTCTCGCCTCAGCAGCTCGCAGTTGGCAGTCCTGCGCTCGCGAGATGTTGTTTGGTCTGATCTTCACCAGGACTGTAAGCTCTTTGAGAACAAGGGCTGTGTGTCTGCTCCCTTTCCCCCTTTTCTACTCCTCCACCCCTCGTGCCAGGCGTGCAGAGCCCTCAGTGAATGAGTGACAGGAACTGCCTTGCTTGGAGCACTCTGCACCCGCTCAGCTCGGGCCAGAGCAGCCGCTGCCGCCTGGGTGCCCAGAAAACTGGCATGGGGTATGGAGTGGGCATCCCCAGGCGATTCTAATGTGCATTCACATTATCGAATGAAAAAGCATCTGGTTCTCTCAGCCAATTCTTGTTTCCGCCTCCTCCTCCTTCTGTAATGCCCTGTTGTTGGTTCTTAAAACACACTCTTGAGGTCCCTTACTCCCAAGGCTTTGTAGCCCAGGCTCCAACAGTTGATGGAGTGCTCCACACCCCGAGGCTGTTGAGCAGTGGGGGTGTGACAGAGGCGGGTCTTCCTGGTGTCCGGCCCTCCAATACCCTGCCCTCCTGTACCCTGGTCTCCTGTACCCTGGTCTCCTGTACCCTGCCCTCCTGTACCCTGCCCTCCTGTACCCTGGTCTCCTGTACCCTGGTCTCCTGTACCCTGCCCTCCTGTACCCTGGTCTACTGTACTCTGATCTCCTGTACCCTACCCTCCTGTACCCTGGTCTCCTGTACCTTGCCCCGCTGCACCCTGCTCTCCTGTACCCTGCCCTCCTGTACCCAGGTCTCCTGTATCCTGGTCTCCTGTACCCTGCCTTCCAGTACCCTGCCCTCCTGTACCCAGGTCTCCTGTACCCTGGTCTCCTGTACCCTGGTCTCCTGTACCCTGCCCTCCTGTACCTTGTCCTCCTGTACCCTGCTCTCCTGTACCCTGGTCTCCTGTACCCTGGCCTCCTGTACCTTGCCCTCCTGTACCCTGGTCTCCTGTACCCTGGTCTCCTGTACCCTGCCCTCCTGTACCTTGTCCTCCTGTACCCTGCTCTCCTGTACCCTGGTCTCCTGTACCCTGGCCTCCTGTACCTTGCCCTCCTGTACCCTGGTCTCCTGTACCCTGCCCTCCTGTACCTTGTCCTCCTGTACCCTGCTCTCCTGTACCCTGGTCTCCTGTACCCTGGCCTCCTGTACCTTGTCCTCCTGTACCTTGCCCTCCTGTACCCTGGTCTCCTGTACCCTGCCCTCCTGTACCTTGTCCTCCTGTACCCTGCTCTCCTGTACCCTGCCCTCCTGTACCTTGCCCTCCTGTACCCTGGTCTCCTGTACCCTGCCCTCCTGTACCTTGCCCTCCTGTACCCTGGTCTCCTGTACCCTGCCCTCCTGTACCTTGTCCTCCTGTACCCTGCTCTCCTGTACCCTGCCCTCCTGTACCTTGCCTTCCTGTACCCTGCCCTCCTGTACCCTGCTGTCCCCGCTCCAGTGGAAATCATGGGAAGGGTCTTAAAAGCTGACCTGCGATGCAGTGTGGCTCATATTTTGGAGTGTGAGTGTGTGTGTGGGGGGGTGGGGGAAGCTGAGGTGACATACCCACGGTCACCATGCAAGATCCAGCCTCTGTGCCCTCACACCTGCAGGCCAGCCTCCCTGGGCAGCAGCCTACGGCCAGAGTCAGGCGGGAGGCTAGTTGAGGGGGCGGGGGGGGGGAGGGAACCGTCCACCCCAGGCTGCCTCTGGTTTACATGAAACTGAAGAGCCGATGATGGGAGGGGAGGAATAACTCAGGTCTCTGGTGACTCCATTTTCCCCTCTGGGGTGGGGACAGCACACTGTTCATGGGCTGCTGTGATGGTGAGATGGGAGAACGAAGGTGATGATGTGGAAGAGGAGAGCAGGTGAATGAATGGCTGTTGGCTGAAGTGTCCCCATCAGTGGCCCCTGGGCCACCAGCAAGTGCTCCTTTACCGAGTGCTACGCCATGCCCAGCGGCAGGAGCAGTGTGGTGAGTCCTGGAGAGCAGGGACACACGGCTGGTGACTGGAAAACTTTTGTTTACTTCAAGTTGAAATTGGCAGCCACACAAAACCATGTTTATCTAATCCAGGAAGCCCCGAGATTGTCCCAGGGTTTGTGGCTGCAGCCCACTCTGGGTGTCAAACCTGGCAGTTCTGTAATTAACAGAACCCCAAAGAAGGATGGGCCCTTGGGGCTGTCATCAGTCCAGCTGGCCATTTGATAGCTGATTCTCCTTTGCAAGCAGCCTTCTGGTGTCTACTTATATGCCTCTAGTGACGGGGTGCTCACTACTTCTTAGGCTTCCACTTCAATTCACTACTCATTGTCTTGGGTCTGGGCACAGCTTGGCCCTCTCAAATCTGAAAGCTGCCCAGGCTTCTGCCGATAGGAGAGCTAGAGCTGGAGAAACGGGTCCTGTTTCTGGGGCTGGCCCAGGGGTGCAGGAGGCGGCCCAGGGGTGTAGGAGGCAGCCCGGGGGGTGTTCCAAGAAGTGCAGTAGTGTCTGGTCATTCTCAGTTCTCACAAATCGTCCACAAGTCCTCAGCCCGAGGCTGTCCTGCCATGGTGTGTGCAGCTGGCTGCTTTCCATCACTGACAGTATTTCAGGTATACAGCACAGTGCCATGCGTTTACCTATTCCATCGCCGATGAACATCTGGGCGTGTTCCCGGCTTGAACGACGAATCTCAGGTGAATAACATGAGGCTGAGCAAAAGAAGTCGCCCTCCAAAGAGCACACTTTGCCTAATTTAACGTCACAGTTTTCTCCGGGAGGGGGTCAGGCCTGGCAGGGGGCAGGCCCTGCAGTGTGGTCATGTTCTAGCTCCTGAGTCAGAGGATGATTACACAGACACGCTGACTTCATGAGAAACCAACAAGCTGCACATCTATAGTCTACACATGTATGTTATACTTTATTCAGATGTTTATTTTAAAAATTACAGCCCAGCCACAATTGATCTTAAAATAAGAATCTCATAATGAGCAGTAGGATAGCACTTTACACTTTCCAACTGAGGTGTAACGGCAAAGAGGAAACTTTAAGGAACATGCTGACCTGCCACATGAAAGGTCTAGCAACGATAAAGGCATTAGTCACAGCACCTGGCTGGTTACTACTCCATGTCAGTGCTTTCCTATGTGTTCATGTATTGAATCCTCACTACAACACTAAGAGAAGGACATGCAGGCCCAGAGAGGTTAAGTAGGCACCGAAAGGTCTCACAGCTGGTCAGTGGTGGAGCTGAGGTTCAGGAGTCTGTGGCGAGGCCCAGCACCCCGAGCTGGTTCTGGGGAAGTGAGGCTGGGCTGGGAAGCCCTCCAGGCTCAGCCTCTGGCCTGAGTATTTCTGGCCAAATGGGAGAAAACCCACCCCTACAGTGAGGATGTTGTCCTGTTTTTAAAAAGAAGTAAATAAGCCTCCTCATTTGCATGCTATCTCATGCTGATTCTGCCTCTAAACTGTTGTACCGTCTACACATGGCACTGTGGGAGGCCTGCAATATTTTATAAAGTTAATAACTTTCTCTTAATTGGATGACTTTATAGAATAGTCTGAGCAATTAACAATAATTACGTCAAAGCACTTTGATTCTGAGGATGCTCCACAAACACTGGCACATTGAGCCATTTAGGAGACAAATAGCCTACATATCCCGTCACGGGACAGCGCACGGCACACACTCCTGCTGCGGTCCTATGACCCACGGCTGGTCTGTTCCCAGGACTGAGGAGCTTCTGAGATGCTGGGAGAAAAGGGGCTGGTGTCACACCCCAGTGCTTCCCTGCACCTGCTCCCTCTGCCTCACCTGGCAGGGCCAGGCTCCTGGCACTTGCTGTAGGACACACTGCCCCTGCTCAAGTGACCATGCAGGATAATGGCCTCTGGGTAGTTGGCAAAGACTCTAAGAATCTAGGTCTACAAGAGCTGCTCCTGCCTCTCCTCATCCTCCCTTTGATCTCAGCAATACCTTTTCCAGGATGGCTTCTCCTTCAAAAAGGATAACTGCCAATGAACATGGAATTCAGCATTCCCTGAATCGGATTTTTGAGCTATTCTTTCATACAGTTAGAGGCGTTCCGGGTGAGACTGACCTTATCTCATCCGGTGGTGGGATGGCTGCTCCATCCTCCTCAAGCTCAGTCTCGGCTGGACCACCTCCATGGACGGGAGCTCCCTACCTCCCAAAGTCACCCATTCTGCTCTAAGATGGCTTTAATTGCAAGAAAATCTTCCACATAATAAAGCTCAACTGCACTTCCTTGGAGCTTCTGCCTGCTGGTCCTGCCCTTTGGAGACTAAGTGAACTCTCTCGGATGGCAGCTCTTCCATTTTCATCACCTACTCTGAGCCATGCTTCCCCAAACACCCCGAGTCGTCCCTTCCCCGACCAGGATCCCCGGCTCTTGTCATCTGCCCACCAAGCCGAGTTCGCCACAGAAACCCACCGTCTGAGTAGCAAACAATTCTAGTCCTAAAACAAAATGGGTCCCTAGTCTAAAGTGTTCATGGATGTCATCTCTTCATATTGCTGTTAGGTTTGGTTTGCTCAAAGGAAAAAAAAACAGAGTCGGTCTTTGTGGACAGTAGATGCTGTGTGTGAGCTGTAGGAAGGAGGTAGGGGACAGGGGAAGGGGGCAGGGGCAGAGGCATCTAACCAGGCAAAGGGCGCGCAGGGCTGAGGAAGGGAGCCCTGGCTGCCAGGTTCCTCAGGCAGCCCCAGGCCACCTGTCTCTCAGCCCCCACCGAACAGACTTAAGTGCCCCTGCCACTCACCAGGGAGGTGTCCCCAAGACAGGGAGACCCACACAGGCTGCTCCTTTGTCTGCCATCCCAGCCTCCAGGTGCCTCCAGCACCCGCCCTGGGCCTGCACAGAGAACCGACTCCTGACCCGTCTTCTCTGCCTCTCTCTGTCCCCTCCAAGTGCCACTCCCGCCTTCATGGTTCTAGCAGGGGCCACCCATGCCAGGCCATCTGCTCAGCTCCATATGCTGTCCGCAAGGACTGCCAAGTCGGCCTGGTGCTCGGCGCCTGGACTCCCCTTGGCGGCTGGTCAGAGGCCGTCTCTACTAACCTGGTCGCTAGGAAACAGCCTGGCTGCATGTCCAGGGTGGGCCTCCTTGGGCAGTGGTGTGGCAGGGCCAGGGCTGCTGGCCAGGGATACCTGACAGGCCAGTCTCCTGTGGGAACTGCCCCGTCAGGACCCAGGTTCTTGGGAACTGCTGCTGAGCAGCCGGCCCAGGCTGCAGGTGTCCCTCACTGTGAGCCCGTGACCGTGGCCCAGGCTGCAGGTGTCCCTCACTATGAACCTGCCACTTTGGGTAGAGGTTCAGAACAGCTAGGACCGGAGGACAAGGAACAGAGGGCTCATTTTCTCCTGTGCCCTTTGCAAACCTATACTTCCTCCTTATTTAAAGAATTAAACGTGAATTGTGGATAACATGTTTTGATTCCAAAATGCTCATGTTGGTATATGTAAAGGGTATAAATTGAGGATTTGAAAAACATAGCTACATTCGGGGAAAGGCAAAATTTCTCTTATTTTTGTTAGTGATGAAACAGCTTGTAGATACATCTTTATATACTGTCACACATACACATATATAGGTCTCAGGCCATGAGGTACTTCATTCTCTTGCTCCTTTGCTGAGCAAATTCTTTTGTCCAGGTATCAAAAGCCTGATGCAGGGGAAAGAATGTAAAAATTCTGAGTTCAAATTCTCACTCTTGTATTTACATATCAGCTTTGTGACCCTGGGCAACTTCTCTGAGCCTCAGTTTTCCAATCTGTAAAGTAGAGATAATAATTTGGTGAGGAAATCCGTTTAAACACCTGGTAAAACATTCCAGTGCTCCACACACTGGGAGCAATGGAGCATGTGGAGAGAAGACCAGTCTGGTGAATCCTGCTTTGTGACTGTGAGGTCCCACATGGGAACAGCCTGAAACAGAGTCCCAGCTTCCCCACACAGCCACAGCCCTGGCTGGAGGCCTGGAGAGGGTGAGGGAGAGGCAGCAGCCCAGAGCAGCAGGCGGGGGACGCGAGCCACCAGAAGAGGCCGAATCACACAGCCGCGCACAGCGGAGAGGAGAGTGGACAAACGGCTCTCTAACCTCACCAGCACCTGGAAACACTGCCAGGTCTTCCCCGCCCTCCCTTAGTTTCTCCCCGCCCCCCACACAGCCCTTCCTCTAAGATTAAATTGGACTCCAGTTTTACGCAGTCGTTCTGACACCCACAGCTACCCAACTGCTCCATTTAATAGGGAAGACGCTGTGCCTGAGATGAACTCTGGAGGGGAGAGCTCTGGTCCGTTGCTCAGACAGGCTGTCTGCTCACCACCAGTGTGGACCGGGGCCTCCTGGTTTGTCTCTCCTCCTCCCTCAGCCTTCCTCTCCTTCCTTATGTCACTGATACAACCCTTGCCCCTGTAGATCCACCCGAGTCCCAGAACTACAGGAGGGGGTGCCCATCCCATGGCAACGCATGGAGACCAGAGGCACAGAGTGCAGAGCCGGCGAGGAAAGTGAGAGTGGAGTTGAAGGCAGGCAGTGAAACATCAGTGTTTCTCTCCTCTCAGTGTCTTGATTTGAAAAGCGAGGTGCTCCTGAGTTAACCTGAGCTAAGAGGGTGTGTGTGTAAGAAGTGTTCTGTATGCTGAAATGCTATTTAAACAGCTGTCACTACGGCAAGGATGGAAACATGCCCTGCAGTCCCGGCTGGCTGAGTGAATGAAGGGTAGCGTGGGAGACCACGGCCTAGTCCAGGTTCAGAGGTGCGTCAGAATGAGGTCCCCCTGAAATGGAGAAGAGGTCCGGCCAGCTTCCTACCAGCTGGATTTCCCCACCAGATCCATTGCAAGCTCTGCCTACCCACAAAGCCAGCAGCCAAATGCTCTGCGGGCACAGATGAGGCCGCTGCCACCTGTGCCCTTGCGTCTCCCCCTCTCTGGTAGGAGACACTGGAGCTGAGAAGCCACCTTGTGTGAGATGCTGATGGTCCCCAGGAGCAGGGACAGGCTCCCTGTGCTCCCCGCAATGGATGGGTGCAGGTGGGCAGGGGCTGGCGAGACTGTACAGCTAACAGCCCAGCGTGGATCAGAGACACACAGTCTGGGTCTGGAGAGCACTGCCCAGAGGGTCCCACTCCAGGGCATGGTCCTGGGTGAGGAGATTGAGGCTCCATTCCTGCGGGATTCCTCCAATCTGCCCAGTTCAGCCCGAAAGAACCCTAGTTCCCCGGAGAGGAGGGGAGCCAGGGCCCAGGGCCTTCGGCGGAACTGTGGAGCACTTCAAGTTCATCTCAACTGTGTGGCGCTCCTCGCTCCCCCAGGACACTCAGCAGGCAGGCCTTGTCCTCTGCTGCGCGCTATAGGGTCCCACGGGGGACAGACTCGGTGCATTTTACATGGATATAATATTCACCGAGTCCAAGTGTGTGAGGCACCGCAAGGTGCACACATGCACACGCACACGCACACACTGCCAGGCAGAACAGTGCACCATCAGGAATGTTTTTGCAGGGGGCCAGTCTGAGCTGAGTCTTGGTCCTGCCTTTACTAGCTATGAGGCCTCAGGCGGGTTATTTAACACCTTGAAAATCCAACCCCCTTCCGCACTCTTAAGGGTCACAGAACCCTGGTTTTCACCAACTAACACAGATGGAAAACACCTAAGATGTTAAAGGGCATCTGTTGTCTAAAATGCTAAACTCCCAAGGAAGGGCAACAGAGGGGGTCTGGTGAGCCCACCTGGGCTCCATCATTCTCCAGCTGAGAAACCTTGGGGAGGAAATGACCCCAGGCTCGTTTTCTGCCTCTGAAGCAGGAATGATGGAATGCCTTTGTCAGTAGAGTACTGAGAAGATGAAGGGAGACTGCGCCTTGGAACACTCGGCCAGCCTCTGGCACAGGCGGATGTTCAATACACCTCGGCTCTTTTTGTCCATGAAACCTCCCACCAGAGGAGCAAGCAGAGGCTCAGGAGCCAGGTAACTTGCCGAGATGACACCCCTGGGATTTGAACCCAGGTCTCCGAGGCCCAGACCAGTGGTGTCGCCACTGGGCAGTGAGGACTTGTTGCCCGGCAGAGAACATGGCTGGTTTCCATAGCGCCGCAGAGGCTGTGCTCCAGAGAGTGCTGTGGCCTTCGGGTACCACGGGCCAGAGGGAGTCGTCCCCGCCCCCCCTCCCCCCCCCCGCATAGGAGCCCACAGACACCGACAGCTCACCCTCCCCAAGGGAGAACTTCCTTTCTACCATTTTTCAAAAGGTGTTTTTATTAAATTTTATTAGAAAGACAGGAAGGGAGAGGGAGAGAGAGATAGAAACATTGATGATGAGAATCATCCATCAGCTGCCTCTTGCATGCCCCCACTGGGGATCGAGCCCACACCCCGGGCATGTGACCTCCTGGTTCATAGGTCAACGCTCAACCACTGAGGCACACCAGTGGGCTCTGTTTATCATCTGTTGGCTCCAAGTTAAAGTAAGTCTCACTACCCCATGGAGCCAGCACCTGCCTCCTTGCCTGAGACGGACTGACTCAGAGTGGCAGGGTCACGAGGCCTCACAGAGAGGCTGAGGAGGGTCAGCGCCAGACGCAGTATAGGGAGCACAGCCTGAGGTGGTCCTTCAGCGAGGCCTGCAGAGAGGCCAGACCTCGTATGTAGCCCTCGGAGGTCGACATGGGGGTTCTTGCCAGGGGAATGGATGGCAAGGGGCTCTAACCCTATGCAAGGAGAGGGAGTGTGTCAGTGCACTCGGGCTTGCCCTTTTTGTTCCATTTTTTCAGCCTTTTTATTTGTAGCTTGCTCACATCCGGGAGATAATGCTTTGGGGTGACAGGCATTCATATGTACACGCGTAGCCCCAGATAAGAGCCCCTTGGCTCTTAGCACATCCACGCCCAGGCCGGGTTGGGCATGCTCACGCACCCCTCATGGAGCGTCTTCGTGAACCCGGTTCCAATGCCACCCCAGCCAGAAGCATTGTGCAGGAGCAGCCCAGGGTGAAGAAGCCTTTGCGAGCGGGTTTCCTGCAGGACACAGGGTAATTGTGGCCTCGGAGGGAGCAAGAACCCGAGTTTGGGAGGCTGGTTAGGCTTTAGGGCCTAGGTCAGTGGTTCCCACACTTGTCTGCACATCAAGCTCACCCCAAGAGCCCCCCACACCCTTGGGCCTGGTCGCAGCCACCTGCAATGCCACAGGTTGCAGGTACAGTCTGGGCCTTGGACACTGGAAAGGTCCCTGGTTGATTCCACTGTGCAGCCCCCACATCCCTCCCAAAACACACAGGCCATCTCTGCAGGGGCCCCCGGACTGCTGGGTGGACGTCTGGCACTGCATGACCAGTTTAACTCCATCCTCAGACCAAAGGGTTTCAGGCCCTGAGAAAGTGCCCTCCGCCTTTCAAAACACCACAGTACCAACCCTCCCTGCAGCTCCCTTCCCTGCAGCTCCCCTCCCTGCAGCAATATCCCTCCCTACAGCTCCCCTCCCTGCAGCACCACCCCTCCCTGCAGCTCCCCTCGCAGACAAAGCTTACTCCCCAGCCAGAGCAAGTCTGAGGCTTCAACCAGCAACGCTCTTGGGAGAATGAGAGAGACCCAGGTCATGCTGCGCGACTCATGCCTGGGGAGTAGGCTGAGAGAAGGCATAGCCATGTTGCCCGTCTGTGGAAGCAGTAAAGCTGGAGGGTCCCCTTCTTTCAGACATGAGGACATGGGGTCTCAGAGGTGGGATGCCCCCCTACCAAGTCCATCCGTTTGGCAGGTCAGCCACGGAGCCTGGGGCGGAGGGGAGACTTTCCGCCCTTGACACAGCGGACGGTGTGCCCCATCGGTGCCATCAGCCCTGTCCCTCCCCGAATCGCATCTGGAATCACATTTGCTTGTTAGCAATGCCCCTGGGTGCCACTGGCATTGCGAGCAGGGTGGTCCAGGACACTGGGCATCATGCAGTGTGGGCAGTGGGGCCCGAGGAGGGGCTCAACAGCCACATGCCACCAGTGACCCTGGTGGCAGCTGCTCAGTGGGCCTTCTCTCCCGCAGCCCATTCTAGGGACACTGGTCCCCTTCGCTGAGGTGGTGACATCAGCCTAGGAAGTGGCCACCCCAGATAGGCTCTGTGGGCAATGTGAGACCAGCACACGGGCCGCTGAGCTCCACCGGCTTCTGCCACCTTACCCACCAGCGGGAGCCGAGCCCTGAGCACCAACTTCAGATCAGAGGGTAAGAATGACCCTGGACAGAATGAGACCAAATGGTCACCTCCCCGCTCAGCCAGAGCAGCCTGGTCTGCTGTGGGTGCTGCACACACACAGGGTTTGCCAGGAGGGCACTGCCCCATGTCGCCCGCCAGGCCCCAGGTAGTGAATGTGGGCACCCACAAGGCTACCTGATGGCTGTCAGGGGGTACCCAGATCCTCTGAATCCAAAGGTATTTATGCGTTCTTGATCTGAGAATGGGGCAAGGTTAGCTGGATGGGCCATTATCACATAGTGAGACTCCAGGGCTGTTTTACTCTCTCTCTTTGTTAATCCTCACCCGAGGACATTTTTCCATTGACGGTTAGAGAGTGGAAGAGAGAGGGAAAGACAGAGAGAAATATTGATGTGAGAGGAACACATCGATTGGTTGCCTCCTGCACGCGCCCTGACCAGGGCCCAGGCGGGGGAGGAGCCTACCATGGAGGTACATGCCTTTGACCAGAATTGAACCTGAGACCCTTGGTCCACAGGCTGATGCTGTATCCACTGAGCCAAACCAGCCAGGGCTTATTCTTTATTTTAATCTCAGGGCCAGGCGTGAGTGCTCTTGAGCCTCAGTTTCCTTTTCTTAAAGGGGGTGGTGATGCTGCTTTCCTTGTCCAATGTAGCAAATGTGTAAAAGTGGTTAGTAGTCTCTAAAGACCTGTGCCAACAACCCTCTCTGCTGAGTGGGGGAGGAGAGCGGAAGCGAGGGGGAGGGGCACTCAATACCCCTCCATCTCCATGGCCCACACCTGCAACCCTCCTGCCTGGCAGGGCCCAGCTTCCCGGGCTCACTGTCTCCAAGGACTGTCCCCACATCTTGGGCCACATAATAGGGCAAATCTCAAAATATAGACCTCGGTGCCTGGTACCTGCCCATGACCGGCCCTAATTCTCTAGGAAGAAGAGGGGGTGGGGGTGGGGATTACAGAGGCAATCCCTGGGCTGCGGGGCCGTGGTTCCCCCAAACTTGACGTTCAGGAAGAAGAGGACCTTCGTGGTGGGAAGTTGTATTTTGGGGTAAACAACCACTCATGGTGTGGTCACTACACTAATTACAGCCGGTAATTAATGATCTATTCTTTTTAGGGTCACCTATTATAAGAGGAACCTCACTCATTCCTCTTTTCCCCTGCAGACACGTCAGGGCTCCTGGGAGGGTCCTGCCCAGCAGTCCCTGCCCTGCTCATTCAAAAGCTCTCTCCTGGCGAGGTCGGGGTGGCTGTCGTTAGCTGTGCCCAGTGTTCCCCGGGTCTTGGCCCATGGGCGGGTGCTTCTTTGTAAGGCTTTGAGGGAAGGCCTGTCTCCTGCCCTTCATGGTGCGGCACCTCGTCAGCTGGCCGGCCTCTCACAGCGTTGTCCCCACGATGCTCCTGCCTCTGAGCCCCTCTTCTCATGTCCCCACATCTGGATGCCCAGGCCACCCATGTAAACCCCGCCTGCCAGCCAGGCTCGGCTCAGCTCCAGCTCAATGCCTGTCACTCTTTGCATGAGTTTATCTTTTTTTATAAAATGTATTTTTATTGATTTCAGAGAGGAAGGGAGAGGGAGACAGAGAGAGAAACATCAATGATGAGGGAGAATCATTGATTGGCTGCCTCCTGCATACCCCCTACTGGGGATTGAGTCCGCTACCTGGGCTTGTGCTTAACCTATGAACCAGTTGCCAGGCCATGCTTCTATCTTGGCAGTGCCTAGCAGGGAACTTTGGGAACTCCTGTGCCAGACACTCTGCCCATATTGTTATCTCACTGAATTTTAAAGGAGGTCCTAACACCCTTATTTGGGAATTGAGGAAACTGAGGCTCGAGGAAGTGCGCGCCTTGTCCAAGATCACACACCTGAGCACGTGGCCATCTGGGATGGGCAACGGGCCACAGCGCCTGCATTTTCTCCTGCTCCCGGGCCTCACCATCACTCTCCTCTCCTTTGATCAGTATTAGGCTCCTGTGGCTCCTCACGACCTCAGGAGGGTCCATGTCCACACTCCTCAGCTCTAATCAGGACGACTTTTTTCCCAAGGGGACTGTGGGCATCTCTGCGCCTCCGTGGGCCCATTTCCCCAGAGACCATCCCAGTGCACTGGGAGTTCTCAGTCAGCACCCTGGTGGTCTGAAGAGATTCAGGTTTTATAAAGCCCCTTCTCCACATGTGTTTGAATCCTATAATGTTCCTTTGAGGGGTATGTCAGTATGTCATTATTCCAGTTTTACAGATGTGAGACAGGTGCCCAGGTGACCTAAAGACGGGGCTAGAACCAGATCTCCTGCCCCATCAGGATTTCCCATTGGCCTACGGAGCTAGGTAAGGATGTATGATCCCTCCACTTACCCCTCAAGTCCCAGCACAGCTCTGCATGTGGCCTTTCTTGGCCAGGAGAGATGCTCTCAGGGCTTCTGCGTGGAATAGGGAGCAGCAGAGGCCAAGTCCCTGGCGGCTCCACTTTCTGGCCCAGCTTCACAGTACAGTTGGAACCCTTGGTTTTAGAGCCTTCCCACATCACCCCATGCTCTTCTCCCTGGATCATGCCTTTCCCAGGCTCTGTCACGGCTGCATGCTGGCCCCTCTGTGAGTCCAGCTCCAGCCTTGCCTGGGGGCTGCAGCCTACACCTCAACACACCCATCTAATGGGGAGCCTGCCCCCCAAGCTTCTCCTCCAGACTTCATTCATTCATTCAAACACACCCCATCTGACGAGGAGCCTGCCATGCCCTCCCCGCCCCGACAGCTTCTCCAGGTTTCATTCATTCATTCACGTAAAAGATGTCCATTGACTTGAACAGTTATTTGCAGCTACATTCACAGCAGCATTGTCAAAACAGCCAAAAGGTGGAGGCAATCCAAGTGTCCATCCACATTCTGTACACAGACAGAATGTGGTATATGAATACTGTGGGGCGCTGTTCGACCTTAGAGAGGAACATGTGGATACTTGCTACAACATGGGTGGCCTTTGCTCATTATGCTGAGTGAAATATGCCAGAAGGACAAATATATGACTAGAGGCCCGGTGCACGAAATTCGTGCATGGGGGGTGGTGTCCCTCAGCCCAGCCTGCACCCTCTCGAATCTGGAACCCCTTGAGGGATGTCCAACTGCCCATTTAGGCCTGGTGGGATCTGGCCTAAACGGGTGGTCGGACATCCCTCTCACAATCCAGTACTGCTGGCTCCCAACTGCTCACCTGCCTCTGCCTGATTGCCCCTAACTGCTTCTGCCTGCCAGCTTGATCACCCCCTAACCACTCCTCTACCAGCCTGGTTGACACCTAACTGCTCCCCAGACAGCCCAATTGCCCCTAACTGCCTTCCTCTGCCATCCTGGTCAACCCTAACTGCTCTCCCTGCTGGCCTGATAGCCCACAACTGCCCTCCCCTGCAGGCCTGCTCCCACCCCAACTGTCCTCCCCTGCAGACCTGGGTCCCTCTCAATTGCCCTCGCTTGCTGGCCTGGTCTTCTCCAACTGCCCTCCCCTGCAGGCCATCTTGTGGCAGCCATCTTGTGTCTACATGGGGGCAGCCATCTTTGACCACATGGGGGTGGCCATCTTGTGTCTTAGAGTGGTGGTCAATTTGCATATTACTCTTTTATTAGATAGGATGCCACTCAGATGAGAGACCCAGAGAGGTCAGGTTCATAGAGAGAAGCAGGTGGTGGCTGCTGGGCTGCAGAACAAGAACTTTATTGTCTAATGGGGACAGAGCTTCTGTTTGGGGAGACGAGAGTGTTCTGGGGATGGTGATGATGGTAATGATGGTTGTACAACAGTGTGACTGTCAGCAGTGCCACTGAACTCACACACTTACAATGGTTAAAATGGTACATTTTATGTTGCAAACATCCTATATAATAAAAGGCTAATATGCAAATAGACTGAATGGCAGAACAACTGGTCACTATGAAGTGAGCTGACCACCAGGGCGCGTGCACAGAACATGGCAGGCATCAGCTGCCATGGGATGGTGGAGCAGGTGAGCGGGGGTGCCAGACCAGTCTCTGTCATCGGAGCCAGCTCTGGTAGTTACTGAAAATTCTTTGCTCCCTGTGCTGCAGTCCCGCCTGGTGCTCGCATCCTATGCCGGTGCCCAGAGCTGACCCCGATCACCCCTCAGGGGTTCTCCACCACCCCTTGTTCCTGAGGGGCAATTGGGGCCAGCAGCCACCTCTCGCACCTGCTATCTACAATGGCCCCACTCACTCTCACTGTAGGCGCCAGCCCCGCTCACATTCTGGCAGCGGGTGTGAGTGGGTCTGGATCCATGAGCACATGAGAGTGGCAGTGGTGGGAGTGGGGCTGCCAGCAGACAGGGGACTGGGGGCCACAGCGGGAGGGACTGGGCAGGGGTGTTGAGGATGGGCCAAGACCCACCCCTGTGCCCACTGCAGCCTTGCAGCCCACAGTTCCTTTCAAGGTGCACGAATTCATGCACTGGATCCCTAGTTTTACTACAATTAAAAAAAAAAATTCTTCTTATGCACCAGGCACTGTTCTGTGTTGTGGAAACCCAGCAATGGGCAAGAGAGAGAGAAATACGTGCCATCCTGAAGGTCACAATATAACTGGTAAAGAGAGATAAGCCAGATGGCCTGCAGGCCAGGCAGCTGGGAGATGCCTGGAGAACCAGAGCCAGGCAAGGGGGAGGGGACGATGTAGGGGTGCTATTTCACGGGGGTCAGGATGGCCTGTCATATGCGGCCTTGCAGCACACACTCTAAGGACAGGACGGGGTGGGCCGTGTGATGGTTCAGAGTAAGGTGTTCCTGAGAGAAAATGAGCAGGTGCAGGCCCGAGGCAGGGCCGTGTGGCCTGGCAGTGAGCCAGTGAGAGAGGGACTGGCCAGACCAGGGACGTCTCATGGGCTGAACTTAGATTCCATTGGCGCTGCCTCCTCATTGTGTTCACAGAACTTGTCCGTGGCTTCAGACCTAACGCCTGGCTTCACTGCTGAGGTTATGAGCTTGGGCTGGGCAGCCAGACCGCCTGGGCTCCCACTGCAGCCCAGCCTACTGGAGCAAAGACTTGCCCAAGAGACCGGCTAGCTCAGGCCTCATTCTCTTCATCTGTGAAATGGGCTGGGACTTATGCTGCCTCCCTCAGGTCGTGAGCACTCAGCAAGGACCCGCTTTGATTACTGCAGCTTTGACTTTTCCCCTCTCCCTTGCACTCAACAGCCAAGTCCTATTAAGTCACCTCAATGGCCCGGAGTGGCTGCTCACATGGCCCCATACCTCCAGCACCTGGGACACATCCCTTGAACCTGAAGGACAGCTGGGTTCCTGTGCAGGAGACCCCACAGGCCCTGCATGGATAATCCTCCTCCGCTCCTTCCTCCTTCCCTGGGCTGTCAGTTCGCCCCCCCCTCCCCGCCCCCCATGATGCCTGCTGCTGCTTCCCAGGGTCTGGGATCCTCTGCTCTCCCTGGATGCTCCTCCTCCTGGTCAGTGCATAGAGGCCCCACCCTCCTCCCTGCAGGGTCCTCCCAGCCTCACACCTGCCTCCCCAGAGCCTTGCCCTTGCCCGTCCATCCCTTGCCTTCACTCCACCCACATCCCTAGTTAAGGCTGGTCTTCTCCACACCCAGATCCCCACCCTGACTGCCCAGTCCTTCCACCTCTGCTTTCCCTTCAGTCTGATGCATCCACTTACTTGGCTGCCGTGTCTGTCCAGCTCCCGCCTTAACCTGCCAGAGTCCCTCTGAGTCCTTCCACTATGCGCCCTTGCCTGGCCCCGAGCACAGCTAACCCAAGTGGAACATGTACTTCCCCAACTCGGATGAAAATCAGAAATGGCAGATTGATCTGTGTTAATGAGGTTTAAAGCCCCCCCAAAAGCAGATCTAGGGATTAAAGCCAGAGATGAAGGAGAATCAACTCTCCCTGAAGTGCTGCCTGCTCCACAGACAGGCCTGCTGATGGGTGGTGCCCCTCTGGGCAGCCCAGGGACCTGTGCGCAGCGCTTAGCACGAGATCAGTTCTGGAGGCTCAGTGGTGCTGGCAGGCAGGAGCCTTGGGCAGGGAGCATCACTGGTGCCCAGATCCTAGCACCCTGTACCCCGGGCTGAAGGGCTGGGAGGCTCCAAGCTTGCTCTTCCCGAGCTGAGGCCTGAGCACTGGGGCACCTGTGCTGAGCTTGGCGAGGGAGTGTGGGGAGCAGTGGCCTGCAGGCATATGGCTTGATCTGGGGTCTGAGACTGCGCAGGAAACTCTGGTCAGAGGGTAGGGCTCTTTCTCCCCAGGTGGCGTAGCCAGAGGGGCTCGGGTCAGCTGGGTGGGGGTGAGAAACTATTAGTAAGACAGTCAGGCAGAGAAACCACAGTGACAGACAGGCAGTGACAAACACAGCAGTGGGAGACATAGGCAGTGACAGACACAGGCAGTGGGAGACACAGGCAGTGACAGACACAGGTAGTGGGAGACGTAGGCAGTGACGGACACAGGCAAGGGAGGACACAGGCAGTGGAATACACAGGCGGGGGGGCACAGGCAGTGGGGGA
Source organism: Corynorhinus townsendii (assembly GCA_026230045.1). Taxonomy (NCBI): domain Eukaryota; kingdom Metazoa; phylum Chordata; class Mammalia; order Chiroptera; family Vespertilionidae; genus Corynorhinus; species Corynorhinus townsendii. The sequence goes on from JAPDVU010000008.1 coordinate 83,400,063, forward strand.
TATAGGCAGTGACGGACACAGGCAAGAGAGGACACAGGCAGTGGGAGACACAGGCAGGGGGGGATACAGGCAGTGAGGGACACAGGCAGTGGAAGACACAGGCGGGGGGACACAGGCAGGCAGGGACACAGGCAGTGGGGGACACAGGCAGTGACAGACACAGGCAGTGACAGACACAAGCAGTGAGGGACACAGGCAGTGGGGGACACAGGCAGTGACAGACACAGGCAGTGATGGACACAGGCAGTAAAGTGATGGACACAGGCAGTGGGGGATACAGGCAGTGAGGGACACAGGCAGTGACAGACACAGGCGGGGGGACACAGGCAGGCAGGGACACAGGCAGTGGGGGACACAGGCAGTGGGGGCACAGGCGGGGGGACACAGGCAGGCAGGGACACAGGCAGTGGGGGACACAGGCAGTGAGAGACACAGGCAGTGACAGACACAAGCAGTGAGGGACAAAGGCAGTGGGGGACACAGGCAGTGACAGACACAGGCAGTGATGGACACAGGCAGTGGGGGACACAGGCAGTGACAGACACAAGCAGTGAGGGACACAGGCAGTGGGGGACACAGGCAGTGACAGACACAGACAGTGATGGACACAGGCAGTGGGAGACACAGGCAGTGATGGACACAGGCAGTGGGGGACACAGACAGTGATGGACACAGGCAGTGGGGGACACAGACAGTGATGGACACAGGCAGTGGGGCACACAGGCAGTGGGGCACACAGGCAGTAGAAGAGACAGACAAGAGAGACAGTTAGTGAGACACAGACGCAGCTCAGACATCTGGGGAGGGACAGAGAGCGACTTGAACAGAGAAGAGAGTCTGATGCAGCTTCACAGGACCCAAGGGACAGCAGCTGCACAGCCCAGAGTCCTGCAAGGTACAGAGGGGCTGGGGGACAGCCCTCAGAGTCCCCCTGCAGGGCACAGAGGGACCGGGGGACAGTCCCAGAGTCTCCCCACAGGGCACAGAGGGGCCGGGGGACAGTGCCAGAGTTCCCCCACAGGGCACAGAGCGGCCGGGGGGGAAAAGTCCCAGAGTTTCCCTGCAGGGCACAGAGGGGCCATCTCTGCTTCAGATCCCCTTCCTCTCTCTTCTCAGTCCCTAACCTCTGAAAGGAGAGCAGGGAGCAGCGGAGAGAAGACAGGAAGACAGGAAGTGCCGACCATATGCCTGCTCGGGTCACTGGATGCACTTAATATGCCCGCATGCTGCTAATTGGCCTAGTAAACAAACCCACATCTGTTCAGGCCGTGGCCTCAGAGACGCGCAGACCTCCACTCCTTCCACCATTGCAGGGACTGGGGCTGGCTACCTGCGGGACCCCCAGAATGCTCTGAGTGTGGGTGGGTGTGGAGCAGCAGATGGGGAAGGAGAGGCAGATGCTCACCCTGCCAAGAGGCCTCCCCCAGAGGGCAGGGGTGAGTGCTAGCGGGTCCGTCTCTCCACCACCACTCACTGCGCTGACCACACCGCGGGTCTGGCCCTGCAGCACCGGGGCACACAGTGGACCCGAGAGACAAGGACCGGCACTGCCCCCCTTTACAGATGTGGAAACTGAGGCATAGAGTGGCAAAATGAACCACCCAAGGTTACACAAGGAAGAGAAGGCAAGGCTACCTCAGGCCGGGCCTGGGCGGAATGAGGAAGCCGGCGCGGCTGCTGGGCACGGTCCAGCCTGAGAGGGGCGAGCGGCCCCGGACAGCAGGGACGTCTGGACCAGCTGTAGCCTGCCCCTCCTGAAGGAAGGCATTCTACTGGCCAGCTGTCTCAGGGGCTCCCAGGGATGGGAGCTCACCACCTTTGCAGAGGGCTGCGCTAGCTGTCTGGTTAGTTAGCCAGGGTCAGGTCTGTCCCCCCAGCCCTGGGCACTGGCTCTGCTCTGTCCTCACTGGCAGGTTCTCCCAGGCTTTTCTCCTATACTTCCCTCACAGGACGTGTTGCTGGCCCCTCACCAGCCAAACCCCTGAACTGGTTCTGGGAGCTGGGATGCCACCAGCCAATGCGCTTCAGAACACAGTGCTCCTCTGTGGCTTCCAGTGTGGGCTTTCCCCAGTGTCTGCTCAGGCGGGGCCTGGGGTCTGTGGAGGGGAGTGAGTCTGAGAATCTCCCTACTCAGAATATGCAGGCTGGTGCGAACCTCTTCCCCCCACTTCTCCACATGTGAGAGCAATTTTAATTCACTCGGAACAGTCCAAACTACCATTTATTAAGCACGTGTATGTGCCAGGCACCAAGAAAAGGGCTCTACATATATTATCTCACTTAATTCTCCCAACAAGGCAAGGAGGCGAACACTGTTTATTAATGAAAAGGGAAGAAGCAGAGGAAACTGAGGCCTCCAGGGATGAGCAGTAACTTCAAAGCCGGGGCTCCTAACTACAGGCAGAGGGCCTGCTGGGCGAGAGCTGGCCCAGTGACTCTATTCGTCTTCCCACCCCGAGGACAACGCAGCCTTGCCTGCCAGCCTTCTGGGCAGGAAAGGTCTCCTTATGGCCCGGGATTTGGGGGAACAGCTCTCCCTAGGGGGCGGACAGCTGCAAGCAGGGCGTTTATTAAACTACCTCTGGGGCCTGTGGGTGGAGAGGTTGTGTCTCCTGGCGGACCAGACCCTGGCCAGCATGGCCTGGCTTCCCCACTGTGAGGGGGATTCCTCCCCATCCCCCAAACATGCTTCCCAGCTGAGAGGGCTGGAGGGCAGGGAGGAGTCAGAGGTGCAAATCCAGCCCTTGCTCTCTGTCAGCGCAGAGTGGGGCTCTGAGAGCTCTAAAAACTGGGTTAAAATGGCTGGGCTATACCAGTCTTATCTGCCGAAAGCCTTCAGCGCGTGCAGGCTTTCACGCAGAATTTTCCTCACTAATCCCCCTTTGTTAGCTCTGATACTGACATTGCAATCCCAGCTCGTCGGGGTGATTTGAGAGGGATTACGAACCCTCAATCCTCTGGCGTGCCGGCGAAGGCTGTTTTCTCAAATCAAATTTTACACAAACCCATTTTCAAAAATAATCAAAGTGCAAATCCCTCCTTGGGACTGAAGGGCGGGGGAGACACTCAGCCCTCCAACATTCTCCAGCAGATGCTGATGCAGACGCAGGCCTAGATGGAGGGTGGGAAGGCGGGGCCTGGCCACCTTGCACCATGTGCCCTCTGGACAGTGTGCTTGCTAAGGAGGCTGTGTGCTGCAGGCAGGTCAAACGTTCGGCTGGGTTGGCATTGCCCATGACCCTGCCCTCAGAGTGGTACCTGAGCAAGGCAGGGAAGCATGGGGTGGATTCAAATCCAGTTTCAGCAAATGCACACCAATAACCTATCACGTGCCATCCCGTGCTTGCCTGGTGGGACTGTGCTGGCCTGGTGGGGACACAGGGTGAGCAGCTTCATCCTCGCCAAAGTGCAAATCCCTCCTCCGACTGAAGCGGCTGTCAGCAAGGAAGGCGCTGTGTCTGGAGGGAGACTCCTGGTGCAGGGCAGGCTGGTCCCAGAGCATGTGACAGGAGGGAGACTACCCCTCCCTCCCCAGAGGCTTCCCGGGGGACATGCGTGGGGTGCATCTCGCAGGCTGGGACCTTGGTGACTAAAAGGAAGAGAGCAGCAGGAAGCAGGTGGTAGCTCTCAGCTGGACTGTCCTGTGTGGCTTTGTGTGTCACTCCTCCATCTCAGCCACTGGCTCATCCCATGGCATTAAAGTGGTGCACCCTTCTGCCTGGCTTGACACATAGGCCACCCCACACGAAGCGTCAGAAGGTCAGTGCAAGGTCGCAGGTGGTGAAAGGTGCTGGTCTATGGGCTGAATCCGCGTCACCCAGGTCCCAGGTGAACCTAGGACCTCGTAGTCTGGATTTGCACCTGTGATTTCTCCTAAAGCTCTGGGGCAGAAGCGGATCTGCAGGGCCCAGGCCACATCCAACTGCCAACCCTCCCTCTTCCTGCCGACCTTCTGCCCCCACTCCCAGCAGCACCCTCCTGAATCCGGGCCTGGCTGCAAGGAGGCCCCACTCGGCCAGTGACCTTGGTGGCGGCGGGTCACATTGGGGCTTGCCTGGTTGCAGTCTCGCTAGTCCAAGAGCCGGGCTTTCCTTCCATTGTCCTAGAGGTAGCTGAAGCGGGGCATCTCTCAAGAGCCCAGGCCCCATGATAAGTGGGCCCTGGACTCAGACTGGGTCTGACGCTGCGCTGTGCCAGGCACAGGGAGCAGCATGGCTGAGCCAGAGATCTCCCCTCCCTCTGCGGGCACAGCCATGCCCACCGCCCATCAAGCCGACAGGCCACTCAGCAGCGAACAAATCGCCCTTGTGGGACTGATGAAAGATGGACACGCAGCCCCAAGGTTACTTGAAGCCCAGGCTGCTCTCGGATGCACAACCCCAATATTTTCCTCTTAAGCAATTCTGCTCTTTGATGTTCAGCCCCGGAATGCAATCATACTTGGTTGGTGCACAAGAGCGGGAGGAGGGCCGGGAGCAGGGGACACCCGGCTCTGTCTGCCCATTCTTTCCAGGCAAGTGCAGTTCTGCCATTTCACCCCTGGCTGGTCAGGAGTCGGCGCGCCGTGGGGTGTCTGTCAGCAACAGGGAAGTGTGCCAGGCATGGGGTTTACAGCTGCAAATGCAAAACCTCCCAATGCGCTTTATTTATTGTAAATTCTGTGGCTCTCTTGTTAATTACCCCGTGCAGGCCACCACGGACGTGGAAGAAGGAGGGCGATGAGCCTAAGAGGGGAGCAGAAGGAAGAGAGAAAGGGCAAAGGAGATGGATCTGTGCAAAGGGAGAGAATAGCACAGTTCATGAGAAAAGACGTAGGGAAAAGAGAAATCCATCTTTGTGGCAAGCAAACAGGAGGTGATGATGGAGCACAGTGAGCATGCTGGCTGGGAAATGTCACTTTTGCCAAAATTGGGTGAAACCACGGAAATCCACGCCTGCGGAACATGGGAGGTAATGGATGCCCAGATCAATATCATGTCTTGTCCAAGGGTTGAGTCCCATTCCCATGGCCTCCGCTTCTTCGTTCCCTTTCTCCCTACCCTTTCCAAAGAGTAGCCAGCCAACCTCTACTCCAGCTGGTCACGTCTCCTCTGAGTGCCCGCCAGCCCACCCTGCTCCTGAACCAGGGGCCTTGCTCCGGCAGGCAGGCGAGAGGGGTTAGGAATGTGCAGGTCAATGGCCTCATGATGGGGACATTATGTTGGAACCAGGAAGCACTGAGCCCTTCATCGACATTACGGCTCCACTAAATAAAATTACACCCGTGTTTCTCCCGGCCAGACATGTGGGGGCAAGGTGAGCGTTTTCAAGCCTTCCCTTTTAAGAGCGAAGCAGCACGTTTCATTATCATATTTTAATTAAAAGGAAGAAATCCTATTAAGCTATTCCCCATGCATCGGGATTAGCAACAACCAGCACCTGAGACCCAGCGACACGGCGTGTATGGACACATTAACCAGACTCACTGTCCCAGATGGCCCCTCTGCTCCCCCCTCCACCCCCCCCTCCGCCCCCCGGAGATGGCTCCATCCCAGGCAGGCCTCAGTGGGCATCCCATGCTCTCCTCACTCCCCCGAGGGAGAGGGTAGGAAGATATATGACCCCCAAACCAGTTGGAACCTCCAAAGCAGCCTACTCACAGCACTGCCGGCTAGAAACGGGGCTTTAGAATGAGGTGGTCTTGGGCTGACATGTGTGTCCCCACTTCCTAGCTGTGACCCTACAATTCCTGATAACTCCAAGCTTCAGTTTCCTAATTTGTAAAATGTGGATTCTACAGCTTCCTTGTGGCATTACTGGAAGGGTTAGGACTTAGGTAAGTGATTATTAATTATCATTGTTTTATTTTTAGACGGAATGGAGGAACTACTTCCAGAAGCTCCGGATAGAACATATCCTTGGAGGGAGGCTCAGGAGGGGGCGTGTGGGGCCAACCAATGGGAAGCGTGAAGGGGAGTGTGGCGGGGGGCCAGGGGTGGGGGGTTTGGCTCCACGGAGGTGAGGTGCAGGGCATGGGACCGGAGGCTGACCTGGCTCGGGGTTGCTGGCTGGGCCCAGGTGGCTGCGGGTGTGGGAGACTCAGTGGTGGCTGCAGAGACCCCAGAGACTGCCACCAGCACCCACCTTGCCACCTCCCATGCCTCTGCCTTCCTTCCTGGGCTCTGCTGCCCACCTGTCCCTTCCCCTCTGACACCTGTCCTGTCACCACAGCAGGGACTGTCCTACTGCCCAGGAGACGTGAGCAGACCGGCAGGGGCCGAGCTGCCTGGGGCGTGGAAAGGAACTGAGCCGGGGCTGCCTCAGGGACCGTGGCCACTTCGTGTTCCATGTTCCGCTGCTGCGGTTCTCAACCCTCCATCATCCACTAGCCCCTCCTCTGACTCCCACTGTGTCTGCCTCCACCTCGTCACTGAGCCCTCCCATTGCTGTGGCCTTTTCTGGTTTGTGAATCCCCCCAACTCGAATGGCTGTAGGACTCTAAAGGGCAAACACCAGGACTTGTGACCCTGCTGTGTCTCCGTGTTGGTAGCAGCCCTGGACACCACAGTTCTGCTCCTGTAGCAGCTCACACAGGGCCTGGCGGTGCCGGCTGGAGAGCCAGGCCAGCCCGAGCACACACAGGTGGCAGGGGCAGCAGATTTGGTCCTTGCTCCCTCTGCCCCCTAGGCTCTCCTGCCACCCTGCCCCCTGCCTGGCATCAAGGAAGGCACATAGGTGTGGACACTCTGAGCAGGGCTTGGCCACCCTGGGGGCTGGGCCTGAGCATGCTGTTGCCTCTCTGGGCTGTGTGGTTGAATGGGAGTAAGTGCCCTGACTCACCAGGGAGGTTCTAAGGATAAAAAGAAATGTGTTTGAAATTGGCACAGGTCTCAGTGGAGGCCCAGGCTGGCTGAGGGCACAGGTCTCAGTGGAGGCCCAGGCTGGCTGAGGGCACAGGTCTCAGTGGAGGCCCAGGCTGGCTGAGGGCACAGGTCTCAGTGGAGGCCCAGGCTGGCTGAGGGCACAGGTCTCAGTGGAGGCCCAGGCTGGCTGAGGGCACAGGTCTCAGTGGAGGCCCAGGCTGGCTGAGGGCACAGGGGCTACATGGGGAGTGGGCACCAGGGCTCTTGGTGGTGCTTTGGAAAGGAGCCACTCGGAGACAGTGGGTCGTGTCCCAGCAGAGGGCAGGGATGCCTGAGACCATGCTGCAGTGACCAGCATGGGTCTCGGGGCCCTGCTTCCTTCTCGGGCCAGTGGGTCTTGAAGATGGCAGAGGGGAGCCCAGAAGCAGCCTTGATGCTGCCCACCCCCCTGTATCCCATCCTCCTCATTCTGCCTCTGACCCTTTGCCCAGAGCACCCTTCCTGAGCCAGGTTCCCAAAGCCATCCTGTGCTCAAGCTGCGTGTGGAATGCTTCCTCCCAGGATGCCCGGTGGTTAGCGGGAGGAGCCCGGACAGCGTCCCCAACCTTCCTCTCTGAACACGCAAAACTCCTGTGATTTGCCCTCTTAAGCCTCCACTGAGACCTGTGCCCTCGAGGGCAGAGACCTTAGACTCCGCCTCCCGGGCACCATGTACCGAATGCCCCATCTGAACTGGCCCATCCTTGTTCTCTCTGTCTGCTCCTTCCCATGCTGTTCCCTGTGAAGCATGTATGGGTTAGTGAAGAGCAAGAGAGAAGTGGGGCTCCCCACAGTGGCTTGTGAATGTATGGAACACCTGACCCGGGAGGTGGGAGCCGCTGAGCATATCACAGCTTCTGAGAAGACCTGCTCATTCCTGGATGTCAGGCTGTGGTGGAGAATTAAAGGAACCAGAGCGCTGCATGCCTATCAGGCTGTGGGCTTGTGTGTGGTGGACCGCCCCCCAGTAAACACTCCGAAGCCTTTTGTTCCCAGGCCTTCTCTGAGGCTGGCACTGAGGGGCATCCAGCCTCTCCAATGGCCACGCCTGGGAGGATTCTGAAAATGTGCTTTTTATTTAACTGTCCCAGGGCTGGAGCGTTCCCTGTGTGCCTTCCCCTCACCCAAGGAAAATAGTAGAGTTGTTTTGTAAAGACTGCTCCTGCCCAGTCCGGCTGCAGAGGTTTAGGTGCCTTGGACGGCCCAGCTGAAACCTCAGGCACAACCCAGTGTCCCTCCTCCATGGAAACAGCACCTGGGCGATCACCCACACACCTGTCAGCTAGCATTTATCTCCTGCCACCAGGCTCCCAGGGTCCTCACACACTGTCACCTGGGGGCGGGGAGGCAAGCATGGGCCATAGATGGGGAAAGTTTTGGAAGGAGTGAGACCCATCCACAGGCAGAAGGCAGGCAGGTGACAAGGTGAAATGTTACCTCTAAACCTGTCCAGGTGGGGGGCCTGCAGCAGCTCCCTTGAGCTGGGCCAAAACCAATGCTGGGCTGGAAGCTGGTGGGACACCTACCTGGCTCCCCCAATCCCTCCCCCTGCTCACAGGAGCCCGACAGATGAACCCTGGCCGTGGCCATGGCAGCCAGATCTGTCTACCCTATGACCCATCTCTCTCTTCCCAGAGAGACACGGGGCGGCCACACATCCGAGTCCTACATGTTTGCAGGCACAAGATGCACAGCCAGCCCCTCCGGAAGCAAGATGACACGGGCCAGCCTGGTGCACAGAGCACCCTCGTCCTGAGAGCGGAGTCCAGGCTCGGCCCTCACGGGCCACATGGTTGGTCCAGCTGCTCCAGGGGCAACAGGCCATGCCCCACGTGCACCCTCGCGTACATGCTGCCTCCCCAAACGCTCCCTCCGGCCGCTTGCCGTCCCCACACTGAGCCTGTTCACAACCTTTTTCTTCCTCTCTCTCCCTGCAGTCACACATCACTCTCCCCGCTCAGCGAGGCCGATGGCCCGCAGCTCCTCTGGGTTACTAATACGCTCGGAACCTGTTTGCAGCTGTCACAGAGGAGCCGCGGGGAGGGGGAGCCCTCTCAGACATGCAGTCTGCATCTCAACCCCTTGCCAGGGTCCCCCTTTCCACAAATGTTGCATTAAGAGCTGAGGGGCTCCAATGTCGAGAGCAACACCTTCAGCCAGTGGACCACAGTGGGGGTGGCCGAGGGGGATTCGCTGGGACAGAGCCCATGTAGCAGCTCACAGCCTCCCACGCACTGAGCCCCACCTCATATGCTTCAGGGAAGAGCTAGTGTCCCAGGTCCCAGGGGCCGCTTCAGAGGCACAGATGGGGCCTAAGAGCCCCAGTGTGGGGACTGTGCCCCCCAACACAGCCATCTCGGCTCCCACAGGCCAGGGGCTCACGGACAGGGCTCAGCTGGAGCCTCCATGCGTAGCTCACATTGGTGCGGGGGAGGGACCCTCTTGCAAGAAGCCTGCAGGCTCTCCTGGCCTCGGGAGGTGTGGGGACAGCTGACCTCAAAGGGCTCAGGGGTCCTGGACACTCTTTTCTCCCTTTTGAAGGTCAGGGCAACGGGTCCCGAGAGAAAGGGCTTTCCTTGGGGCCCATGCCCCCCCCACCTCCCGCCCCCCACACAGTGTCACCTCAGGGCCCTCTACCCAAGGCCCAGGACCACTGAGGCCGACTGTCCCCTCCTGGGATTAAAGGGGCGAGGAGACCTGGGACTGGAACCAGGAGCAGCAAGCTTCTTGAGTCACTTCTTTCTCTCTTTTATTATGAAATATTCAAATGTGCAGAGAGCATAAAGAATTATATAACTAACATCTGTGCCCACTGCCCAGTACCAACAAATTCTGATTGCGTGAGCGTTCTCTATTCCTACTGTGGTTTGAGCTGCTATGTGGTTAACTGAATCTTTATAGCTCTTTTCACATGTGAAGTAATTTTATTCTTTTTCATATAGGCTTTTCATTAAGTGTGTAACCAGATTTAAGTTTTAGACCCTGGAAGACTTTATTTAAATACATTTGGAATCGGGGCGAAGGCCCGCCCTGACCACAGTCCTCACGTTCTGTGGAAACCAGTCCTGGGGGCTGTGGCCTGCTTGGCTGCAGGGGAGGGACGTTACCCAGGTTCCCAGACTCTCTGGAGAGGCGGAGTCCCAGGGAAACGCCTCCCTCCAGCTTCCAATGGCCCCACCCAGAAAGTCTGGGATGCCAGAGGAGGTGGGAAGAAAGGAGACCTGGCTGGGAAGTCCCACCTGGGTGGGCTCTGCCCCAGTTCCTCTCTGCCTCCTCCCACACCCTGGCTCTCCCTTCCCTCCCTCTGTCCCTCCCTCCTTGCAGGCTGTGCTCTCAGCTGTTAACTTGCATCGTATTTAGCATGGACTCAGCACACTTGTCAGGGATGTCTGCAGAGAGCTGACCACATGAACAGCTACCAGTTCAGGGCGCCAACGCCCCACCGTAGTGACCTGGAGTTGGGAGCTTGCCACTGGCCACCTGCACCCACGCATACATGCTGCCACCTGAAACACTCCCTCTGGGCCGCTTCCCACAGCAGGAATTTATGCCATGAACACCATCTGCAAACACTGTCAATCGGCACCCCCTCTCCTGGGAGCGGGTTCTTAACTGTTTGCCCGCACACCACTGGTAGTAACCATTCCAGAGTATGTACAGTCAAGAGGTTTCCAAGAGAATAAAACCCTTAAACAAAGGAATGAAGCAGAGAAGGTCAAAGTTCATACATGACTGTGGGCTAAGTTCGCTTCCACACACGCTCACTGCTTAGTGCTTTGTGGCTGTAGGTACTGTGACTTGCCCGAGGCCGGGCAGCTCGCTAATGACATGGGTGGCTCACAATCCACAGCTCCCGTTCCAGCACTTTTCACACGGAATCATGACCCTGTGCCTCCTCCCGAGCTGCTCGGCTAGGCATGGAGAGGTCACCTGAGCAGAGCCTGAGTGACCTCAGCGGAAGCACTGAGATGGGAATGAGGGTGCCCTGAGCACTTCCTGTCTCACCCACCAGCGACCAGCCAGGGCCCCAACCCCCCCCTTCACCAGCTCTCCGTCCCTCCCCTAGCACCCACTCCACAGAGGAAGCTGTGACCTGGAAACCAGGAGGACTGGTGTTCCACCAGCTGTGTGTCCCTGGGGCCAGCTGTCTGTCCCTGGGGTGAATTACTTCCACTCTGGAAACCCAGGGGAGGGTCGGCATGGCGTGTAGGGGTGCCCGTGGGGCAGCTCCAGACTGGGAGGGCAGCCATCTCAGAGCACCGATCCCTCTCTGAAGGGGCTGGAAGGAGAGAGGCCTCGCTCAGCACAGGTCACCTGTACAAATCCCTGGGCGCTGAGTTCATCCTTTGGGTGTCAGCATGGGTGTGAGCAAGGACAGAAGGAGGGCTCTGGAGGCTGACGTGTGGGCCCTGGAGAGGGCAGTGACGAGGTTCCTGGGTCAAGCAGTGACCCTTAACCCCAGGTCATAGAGTGGCTCGGTGTGTTCACTCTTGGCAGGATGGAGGTGGTGGCCAGTGGCTGGGCAGAGTGAGAGGACACAGCCAGGGCCTGATGCAGACCCCCTCCCCGTCTCTCCTTCCTCTCTCTTCCTCCCAGACCTGGGGTGGCCTCCTTGTCCGGAACAGGGGTGACATCTTTGTAAAGTCGAATTATGTGTGGTGGTCCCCAGGGAAGGTGAGTGGCTGCTGAGACCCAGGCCAAGGTGGGGAAGGTGAGGCTCACAGCTCAGCCTTAACCGGCTGGTGGAGAACAAGTCCCTGGGCCCACACACTCGCAGGAACTGCGCCCAGTGCTTCCTCCATTCCCCCTGCCTCAAAGTCCCCGTCCGGCCTCCGCCTCTGGAAACCAGCCGCCAGGTGCTCCTCCCCAGAAGCCTTTCTAGATGGCTCCACATTGGAGCCCCTGTGTGCCTCATACTGTCCTCCCTCTGCTTGGCAGGGTGGCCTGGGAAGGGTGCTGGCTGGGGTGGGTGCCTGGCCATGCCACTAACTGTGCGAGTGAATAAGCCCTCACTGGACCTTAGTTTCCTTCCTTGTAAAAGGAAGGAATGGCACCACCTGGGGACTCAGGACACACAGGTTCCCAGACCCCTCTGAGTCTCCAGGGGGCCTGGGAGCCTGCTTTCCAACACTCCCAGGTGACCCGAGCCTCTGCCAGGCGTGGGGTCCCTGGCTGGAGCGGGCGGCGTGGACAGCACCTGGGGCCTGGCTGTGGAGTTCAGAAGATGCTCCAAGATGCTGGTGGAGGAGCAGTGAAGAGAGGCTGCGTGGCTCATTAGGAATCCCGCTTCTCACCTGTAGGACTATTAAGTGAAAAGCTCCAAGGTCACACTTGGCCTTGGGCAAAGGGGCTGCCATGGTGTCTGCCAATCTGAACACATCGATGGAGTTGTGACCGGAGCCGAGAACCAGAGCTGTCCCTCAGCCGGTGGGAGTCGTCCTGTTTACAGTGTGTGTGTGTGTGTGTGTACGCATACGTGTGTGTACGTGTGTGTGCATGTGTACGTGTGTGTGGAGGGGCTGGGGTTCCAGGTGGTAGCTTGCTAGGATTAACAAGATAATGAAGGATGGCTGAGGGCTGTTAGGACTCAGCAGCTGGTTGTCCAGCTTCCCCCGTGGCCGTGGCATGGGGCACAAGCAGTGCAGGGTCTGAGTGGCTCTCAGAACAGTCTAGATGGCCCCAGGAAGTCTAAGCAGTGACGGGAAAGCAGGAATGTCTCTGGCGTGTGGGGAGGTGGTGGAGGAGTCTTGACCCTTTCCCACGGGCACAGGGTGCACGGCACAGGGCACAGGGTGCAGGGCACAGGGCACAGGGCACAGGGTGCAGACTAAGGCCTCATTGGGACCACAGCCTCAGCCTAGAGTGCTGTGCTCTTGCAATCTGTCCCAGCTGCTGCCTCTGACATAGCAGCCAGACCAGTGTCTCCTGCCCTGGCCTCAGCCAGGCTGGACAAGGAAGAGAAATGGATGTAAGCCCGCAGAGACCACCTGGTGGGAGCTGTAGCCCTCTGTCCCCTGGCCCTCGTCCTCCCCCCGCCCGCCCCCACGCCCGCTGACGCTTTTAGCTGTCTGAGTCCTGCATGCGCGAAGTGAAAATAATTGGACCTTTAAAATGTGTTACCCTCCAGGGGATGGATAAAAAGCTGTGGTACATCTACACAATGGAACATTACTTGGTCATAAAAAAGAATGAAATCTTAGCATTTGCGACAGCATGAATGGCCCTAGAGGATATTATGTTCAATAAAATAAGCCGATGGAGAAAGACAAATACCATGATTTCACTTATATGTGGAACCTAAAGAACAATACAAATAAACAAATAAAACAGAAACAGACTCATAGATACAGAGGGGTGGGGGGTGAGGGACTGGGGGAAAATGGTGAAGGGATTGAGAAGTACAGGTTGTAGTTACAAGTCATGGGATGCAAGGCACACACAGGGAAAATAGTCAATAACATTGTACTGATTCTGTATGGTGCCAGGCGGGTACCAGACATATCGGGGGACCACTTTAAAGTATATGATTATGATTATCTAACCACTATGCTGTACACCTGAAGCTAATACAAAAATAATACTGAATATAAGCTGTAATTAAAAACATGAAAAAATTATTGTCCTTCAGAGTTTCCAAGTATTTTCTTAACACTATGTGGTTTTATAGTCACACACAGCATCCCTGGGGTCAGGCAGTCCAGACAGAGAGTCCACTGCCCACACCACTGGGACCTGTGGTCCCACCATGGGTGAATTGTGTGACATGTGAACTAGATCTCAGCAAACCTGTTATCCTATATAATAAGAGAGAACCCTGAACTGTAATTGGAGATGTAGGTGCCACTCTGCACACCCCCAGTTTGCTCTGAGTTGCTGGACAAGCCACCTACTTCTCCTCTGAGACAGGGAGAGACTGACGCCTGCCTTTGAGGCCCCCTGGGAGAGTCAGGAGTTGGCAAGGATGTTGGCCAGGGGAACAGGAGCAGAGGCATGGACACAGGCAAGGTTTGCTGTGGAGATGCCACTGCTCAGGGAAGCTCAGTGTTCCTGAGCCACAGGTGCCAAGTCCCACAGGACGTTAAGTTGCAGGGAGCCTCAGAGATCCATCAGGGAGCCTCGGAGATCCATCAGGGAACCTGGGAGATCCATCAGGGAACCTCGGAGATCCATCAAGAACACGGCAGGGATGGTCCTGTTCCTGCCCAGGTCCATGCACCCCCACCCCATCCACAACCTTTACCTGTGGCCTGGAGGGCACTGAGACACCGGAGGGACAGCGGGAGGAATGGCAATGCTTTACTCAGGTACCTGGTGGGGCCCTGGATGGCGCTTCTGCGCATCTCTACCCTGGGATACAAAATGTGGCATCAGATGCAGCAACTTCCTCAACATGGAGAACCGTCCTCCCGCGCTACCTTCCCAGCCCCAGTGTCAGGGTCCAGGTGTTGGAACAGCTGCCAGTCAATGTCCCTTTCCAGTCGGGCATGGTTTCGGCACACATTCAGGCCTGCAGTCCCAGCTGCCCTCTGCATGCAGGGGACCCACACCTGTAGGCTGGTGCTGCGGCCTGAGTCACAGGCTCTGGTGGGCCCAGGGCAGGATGTGGGTAAGCACAAGCAGAAAGGGCTGGCTATAGCAAGGCTTTGAGTTCTGGGGCAAGAGGACAGTGATGATAATAATCCTACTGCAAATAAAACCAACAGTATGAATAGCTTCCCCTTTATGACGGGCACAGACTTGACAGGTATTATGATTCAGTACTTAGAACAAAGCAGGATACACACATTATCATCCTCACTGTATAGACAAGGAAAGTGAGGCTCAAGAGGTTACTGACATTGCCCAAGCTCACACCGCTGGTAAACAGTAGAGGCAGAATTTTAAGCTAAATCTGTCCAATGCACACGTGGTGGAAAAATCAAATCCACACTCCAGCCCTTTGGGTTTCTGCGGGGCCAGAAAGCCCAGGGCCGCCTGGGCATCCTGCAAACCACTGCTCTGCAAGGGGTAACCTTAGCAACTGCCCAGCCCTGTGGAGGTGGGTCCAGTTTCAACTACATTTGTCAGGTGTCACAGAGTGTTGTGTTTAACCACAGGATGGAGAATCTGGGGGAAGGGGCCGAGTTGGAAGGGTTTAGGCTGAAAGGAAAATCTGGGTGCAGGAGGAGCCTGGCTGTGGCACTGCCCTGGGCTCCCCGTGTTCCTGATGTGGAGACCCCCGTGTCCTCTCCCACCACGAGGAGCGGCTCCTGGTTGGCACGGTGGACAGAGTCAGAAGTGGGCAGCATGACTGTAATACAGGAAGGGGTCCCCACTGCCCCAGACAGCGGGACAGGGGGGCATTGCTCACACTCCTCAGAACTGGGGTTCAGGGTCTGGAGTAAGGCTGAACCAGACCCCAGTCCTGGTTCCACGAAGGAACAGTGTTGTTGTCTTCAACAAGGAGCTTAGTCTCCAAGCCTCAATTTCATCACCTGAAAAATGGAAATAGAATGTCGACACCATGGAGCTATGCTGAGGATGAGGATGCTGGTGAAGACTGATGTGGCATTTACCATGTGCCAACGATGACTGTTCTTCATGTCTGCCTACATTTCCCCCTGTCTCCCCACCTACCTACCATCTATCCAGTAAGATAGATATTATTACTATTCCCCTTTTACAGATAAAAAATGGAAGCTCAGAGGGTTAAGAACTGTGCCCCAGGACGCAGCACCGAGTTAGTGGTGTGCTGGGATCTCAACGCCATGTGTTATTCTTTTTAAAAAAAATTTCTTTCTATTGATTTCAGAGAGGAAGGGAGAGGGAGAGAGATAGAAACATCAATGACAAGAGAGAATCATTGATTGGCTGCCTCCTGCACACCCCCTACTGAGGATGAGCCCATAACCCGGGCATGTGCCCTGACCGGGAATCAAACCATGACCTCCTGGTTCATAGGTTGATGCTCAGCCACTGAGCCATGCCGTCCAGGCTAAATGTTGTGTGTTCTGACAGTCTGTGGTCCCATCACCATGAGGCTCGGCCTCTGAAGAACAGGTGGGGGTCCAGCAGTGAGCTCAGACCACATGCACATGGTGCCACACTGTGGGGGCCACACACGGTCTTCAGTGAGCTCAGACCACATCCACAGGGGCCCACACTGTGGGGGCCACACACGGTCTTCAGTGAGCTCAGACCACATCCACAGGGGGCCACACTGTGGGGGCCACACACGGTCTTCAGTGAGCTCAGACCACATCCACAGGGGGCCACACTGTGGGGGCCACACACGGTCTTCAGTGAGCTCAGACCACATCCACAGGGGGCCACACTGTGGGGGCCACACACGGTCCTCAGTGAGCTCAGACCACATCCACAGGGGGCCACACTGTGGGGGCCACACACGGTCTTCAGTGAGCTCAGACCACATCCACAGGGGGCCACACTGTGGGGGCCACACACGGTCCTCAGTGAGCTCAGACCACATCCACACAGTGCCACACTGTGGGGGCCACACACGGTCTTCAGTGAGCTCAGACCACATCCACACAGTGCCACACTGTGGGGGCCACACACGGTCTTCAGTGAGCTCAGACCACATCCACAGGGGGCCACACTGTGGGGGCCACACACGGTCCTCAGTGAGCTCAGACCACATCCACACAGTGCCACACTGTGGGGGCCACACACGGTCCTCAGTGAGCTCAGACCACATCCACAGGGGGCCACACTGTGGGGGCCACACACGGTCTTCAGTGAGCTCAGACCACATCCACAGGGGGCCACACTGTGGGGGCCACACACGGTCCTCAGTGAGCTCAGACCACATCCACACAGTGCCACACTGTGGGGGACACACATGGTCCTCGGGGGCACTAGCTGCCCTGAGGAACTTGATGTTTGCTAGGAGATGCCAGTGCTGTGCCATCCAGATCTAGCTGATGACTAATTAAACGAAGAACCAGAAATGCACCCACTGCTCTAAGAGAAGAAAACTAAAGGAGAGCTTAATTTCATGTCACATCAGGAGACTTCACACTAGCTATTGAAGGCTGGTAGAAGCTTCCAGAAACAAGGCGGGTGTATGTGGGCTGCAGGGCATGCAGTGGCAGAAATACCACCTGCCATGCCAGCCTCCCAGGGCTCTGGGACTTTGCCACAGGTGGCCTCCAGGGGCGGCCTTGCCCAGCCTCTCAGTCAGCAGCCCCGCCCCGCACTTTCCTGCCAGGTTCTCAAAGCCCTTGGACTTTGCGAGGGGCCAGCTCCTGGGACCTCAGGCCCATTGGTACCTGGGGCTCCTGCAGAAGGAAGAGAGAAATGGACCCTCCGAGAAGCCCTGAGGCATAGTGTAGAATCTCTGGAGTAGAAGTACGTCGGAATAAGGAAAGGGAGACAAACTCACAACTCCCAGGCACCTCCCCTGGCCGGAAGCAATGTGCTGCTTTCAAATTTAGCCCAGAGAAAGATGCCCCCTGCACGGTCCTCGGTCAGGCACCGCATGGCAATCTTGTTTCCCTTTGTGCCTTTGCTGCCAAAAAAGCTCGGAGTTGAACCTAACGTTCACTGTCAGTAACCACCTATTCCCAGGGCCTGGCAAAGCCATCTCCGATGCCCCCACCCCCTTATCTAGATGGGATCTCCTTTTCTGACTTTACTTGTAAACTCAACGCTCCCGACTCTCCCTTCGGGAAGCTGGTCAGACGCACATGATAACTAGTGGCTGGGCCGCGGGGTATGGGGAGTGTTGGGGGGTGTTGGCATTAAGAAAGAGGTAGATTAGGGACCATTTAAGGCCCCTTTCTGTCCCAGGGTTCTGGGACTGTGCTCAGTGAACAGCCTGCCGGGGTCTCCACAGAGAAGCGCGCCGGGCACCCGGCCCGGAGGAGGGCGCGCTCTGGGCATGGGGGGCAGGAGTGATGGAGTCTGTGCGCTGGTGCACGAGGTGTGCCCAGGCCGCTCCTCGTGGGCCACCTTCGGGTGTGGGGTGGGGCTTGCTTGCAGGAGGCCAGTGGGCTCAGAGGCACAAGGAGCCCATGGCGTGAGGACAAATGGACTTCGCGCAAGGTAACTGCCTGCTAACAAAGGCTTTGGGGAAGCACAGCCTCTTAGGGCCCACATTTACACATAAATGGGCATCACACAGCGCCCCTTTGCCTCCTGGAGGTCTCGGAGCCTCAGGTGGTCTTAGCTCAAGTGTCTCAATACATGCCCAGGGCCATCCCTGCCTCATGTTCTGAGGTCAGAGTGATTTCCTGATCCACTTCCTTAGGGCAATGAGCCAATGTCCTCAGTTTACACACTGGCAAACCGACGCCCAGAAGAGGTCTGACTTGCCCAAGTTCACGCTGCCAGTTGACTGGCAGAGCAAGAACCAAAACGCGAGTCTTCAAAGGGAGAGCTGAAGTTGGCTGAGGCCTCGCCATGGGCACGGGCAGGGTATGCCCTCATGAAAAGCACAGGGCGGGGCTCACACACACCCAGGGGCCCACACAGGGTCACCGGAGCCAGCGAAGGGTTCAGATCTCAGGAGAGAGTGGGAGCTAGCACTACCCAGGCAGTCCACCCAGCCCGAGGAAGAGGCAGCCCGCAGGCTGAGGTTAGGAAAAACACATCTGCAAGTGTGGAAGCCTCTCCGTAGCTAAACTGTTTGCTTAGCCACAAACTAGCTCCACACCGGAAAGTGTCCGAGGAGCAGCCTGCAGCGTGCCCCCAGGTCCAGAGGCTTCTTACTGGTGCTTGAGCAAAACTCCACGAACTGGGCCTTCCTGGTTGCCTGGTGGTCAGGCCACTGCCCTTTGGGTCTGGGTGTAGCTCTGACTTTCAGACACACCAGTCCACGATTCCGGGGTACACAGGTGTCCTCCTCCTGGAGGGAGGACACGAGGGCTAGGGAGCATCTGAAAGCCTGTGTCCCCGCTGCGCCTGAGCGGCCTTCCCTGCAGGAGAGGCTCCGGGCAGGGACCACCCACCGGCACTTAGGTATGATTTAGGTGCTTTCTGGCATCTGGGGCATTTTCACGTCTCATGTATCTAATCCAAGCCTGACCACAATCTAAAGCCAGTAAGGACATCCAAGGCCCTCCAAGCAGTAGGGAACCAGGGCCACAGAGGGTAGGGGCCTTGGTCAAGGCACCCTGTTAATAGGGAAGTTGAATCCAGAAGGCAGTTTCCTGCCTCTTGAGTGAAACAGCCATCTTCCCGGACGCCCGCCAAAAGGCTGCACTGGGCAGCGCAGACCCTCCCGAGGCCCAAGGCACAGTGTGTGGGCCTTGTTAGCTTCCCTAGGACCTGGGGAGCGGAGGCCAGGCCCTGTGGGCTGACCTAGGACTGCTCCGGCCACAGCACCTTACTCAGCTCTGTATTGCCCATCTGCCCGCTCTCCATCCTCCACCCACATCTGGGCTCACCCAGCCAGAACTACTTCTCTCTTCCCCTTGTCCTCCCCTGTTTCCCCTTCTCTCCCCCCCATTTCTCCTCCCTGCCACAGGCTACAGAGATGGCCCGGCGACTTAAGCAGGGTCTCCACGTCCTCCCAGGTGCCCAGCCCATGACGGAGTGCAATAGTCACAGCTCGTTCTGCTGTGGAAGGAGCTGGCGTTGCGGCTCACGCTAAAGCACAGATGGACGGCCAGGCCTGGACTGAGGCTGGTGTGCCCCGGTCCACGTGTCCTCAGCAAATGACTCTCCCTGGGGGCCTCAGTTTCCCCATCTGGCAGGTTGGCAGGTAATTCTGAGCTCCGTCCTGCTCTCAAGCCTCCATGAGAACTCGTCTTAGAAGCTGCAGGAGCAAAGCCTTGTAGAGCCCATGCTCGGAGAGACATGGCCCTAAAGGGGAGGCTGCAGCAGGGACCAACAATTCATGGAGACTTCAGAGAGTCCAGAGAGGATCTCAGTTAACATGCAAATACTGTAAACATTCAAACTTGCTCCATCCTGAAAGAGGCAGCCCAGCGGCGAGAGGGGTCGGAGCACCATGCTTCTATGAAGCAGCCCAGGCACGTGGAATGCCCACGTCAGAGGGGATGGTGTCCTTGAGTGAGTGCATCTAGAAGCAATTTTGTGGCTTTACTTTGAGAAAGACCCCCTATCCCCAAACATCATCCCATCTCATTATATACACATTCATATATACAGGTTTTATATACAGTATAGAAAACTCCATCACTAGGAGTGAGGGGCTGTATTTCTATTCTAGGCAGATCATGCAGATGAGGTCATGTGTTCCATGACCGGTCACTTCCTAGCTGTGCGATCTTGGGCACAATCCTGCGCTTTTCCGGGGGTGAGGGTGTTAGAGTGGCCCGGCTCCACTCTCTTCCTGGGACCCAGAATCCAGGCTTGCACTCCGCCTTCTCAGGGCTGAGGATCCCGGGACTTGACCCAAATGGCAGGTGGACACCACAGGGCCAGGAAGCAGAGAGAGGAGCTCAGAGGCCCACAGGCCCAGGCCACAGCCTCAGGGGCAGCGGGTGTGGGCCACGGAAGGCCCTGCTTGGGCCTCCCTCCCAGGGAGGAGGAAAAGGAGAGCCTGACAGGTGCACACCAACAGTGCATGCGGCTGCTGGCCGGGCATCGCATTCCTTCTACTGGCTGCAACGTTGGTGATTGTCTAATTATGGCTCATTACAAACATCAAGCTCCATTTTGCAAGGTTGTAACTACAGGGGAAGGATACAATTATTATAATGAAGCCTTCCTAGCCCAGACTTGCTCCCCCCCCAATCAGCCCCAAATGCCACTGCTCAAATCCTTGTCCTTGCCTGCCACCTGGGCTCCTTCCCTGCCCCCGTCCTCATGGCCACGGTGACGGGGGTGCTCAGGGCACAGTCCTCTCTGTGGCTTTTTCCCATCAAAGGAGCCTTTCCCCCTTTTTTATTTTCCCCTGCTAATGAGCACTTTTCCCTGGTGCTGCTTAGTGGAGGGAAGAGCTGAGGATGTCAGAGGGCAGCCGGTGGCGTCGCGGAGCCGGGCCATACAGCAGGATGTGGGCCAGTGAGGGGTGCCCTCCAGCGGGGCAGGGGGCTCCTTAAAGGCAGGTACTGGTCCACAAACTCTGGGCCAGTGAGGCCTCAGCCCTGGGAGTGGGCAGGCCGAGTGGCCTGTCTCATAAATCCACCCACCCCCGAAGCCGTTATGGGGAGCCAGCCTCCCTCCTCTAAGGGTAGCTTACCAGGGCCAAGGCTGGTCTGGAACCAGGAACAGGAAGAGAGGGTGTTTCAGTTCCCCTTCTTTGGGTCCACCTGTTTCTAGGAATAAGGCGCCACTCTTTAAGAAGGACGGCATAGCCCGGCCCCTGTGGCTCAGTGGCTGAGCATCCACCTATGAACCAGGAGGTCACGGTCTGATTCCCGGTCAGGACACACACCCAGGTTGTGGGCTTGATCCCCAGTAGGAGGCGTGTGGGAGGCAGCCAATCAATGATTCTCTCTCATCATTGATGTTTCTCTCTCCCTCTCCCTTCCTCTCTGAAATCAATAAAAATGTATTTTTTAAAAAAAGGATGGCACAAACCCGAGCACCTGGAGAAGAGAGGCAGGAGGAGAGAAGTCTGGACAAACTCTTCCTGCCATGGGCATGGCAGCTCCAGTTCGGAAAAGGGACTTGAAGGGAACATAACAGCCGGCGTCAAACTCTGAAGGGCTGGCATGTGGGAGCCGGAGAGGCCCTGTGCCCACAGCGGACGGGGCCGGCAGCCCAGCCACCCGTGGACTTGCCCCTCACAGAGCAGTGAGCCCATGGATGACCCCTTGCCCAGGAGGCCTCTCTCTGGGCGCCAGATGAACCCAGATGGGTTCTGAGGGCCCCTCCCCTGAGACTCTCTGTATCAGTGACTCCAGGCAACAGCCCTGGCACCACACCTTGTGCACAGCAGATGCTCAACCAGTGTTTCTAGATTGCCCGATGGGTACTGTTAAAGTGTACGGGGAACCAGCTTTCCAGGAGGCGGTAGACGGACCCTTTCTCCAACCATAGGTAACACGTGCAGCTCCTCATGGGTTGGCAGAATTCACACACGCAGCTCCTCATGGGTTGGCAGAATTCACACACACAGGCTGTGACAGAATTCACAGCCACCAGGGTGCTGATAAAGGTCCGATTCTTGCTCCCCACCCACAATTTGGATTCAGTAGGTCGGGAATGGGACAAGAAATCTGCATCTTAAACACAGCTCCAGAGGCTCCTAGGCCTGGGCTGGCAGGGCCAGTCTGAGAAACGTGGACCTGCAGCACAAGGCCAGGGCTCTCCTGGCCCCCCGACATCGTCCCATCTGCAGTGCCATTGCTTGTGACTCCCCAAACCCCATAGCCCCGAGATGGAGGAGGCCGCCGTCTCATCTGGCTGAACTGCGCCTGAGGGAAGCCACAGCCCAGAGCAGCTAGAGCAAGAAGAGGGCATCTTTCACCTGAGGCCCATTCCCAAACAGCACATCAACTCCACCGGAAAGCTGGCCTCCGTGCTCTTGCCACGCCATAGACTCAGCCCTGAGAGCACCCCAGCTTCTGGCGCTCCCCACCTTGTCCTGACCTTCCCAGCGCTGTGGCCTCCCTCAGGCGCAGGCTTGAGCACCTGCCTCCGCCACCATCTGGGCTCTGCTTCTGGCCCACTGCCCTTGGCTGTCCACCTGGCTGCCAGGACCCCATGCCCGGGGGCCGTCCTCCATCACTGCCTTTGCCTTTTGTTCAGATTCTGCAAGAAGAACCCAGCCAGCCTCCTGGGACCTCTCCTATGGTGGGACTCCTCCCCACCCTCCTTCTCCAGGGGCTCTCTCTTCCTGTCCAGATCCTTCTGCTCCTCCCCACTCCCTCTCAGAATGAACAAAAGCCAGACCCTTCCAGTCCCCAAATCACTGCCAAGGGCCAGCCTGGCCTGCTGCGCCCCGCCCCCCCCCGCCCCCCCCCCCCCCCCGCCCATTACAGGGATGGATTTGTGTGGTTTCAACAGTTTCCCCTTCCCTGGCGCAGCCTGCTTTCCTCTGGCCCTGGCGGGAGGTCTGCATGGGCTGGAAAAAGAGCGGCTGGGGAGGAAGCTAAGAGAAAAGAAGGAAAACATCCCTCCTGGCAAAACCCAGAACGCCATTTTCTCAACATCGTTCCGCTGCATTATTTACTGCGCAGACGAAGGATAGAACATTTATTCCTCCCCCGCTCTTCCAGAGCACAGGTGTTTTCACAGAGCTCTAACAGTGCGGCGGGCGAGGCGTGGACACCATGTGATGCTCAACAGTGCACCCTGGGAAACGCTGTGCTCCCTGCAGCGGGAGTCTGGGGCGGGGTGTGGGGGGGGCAGGGAAGGCAGGGAGAAGGTGTAGCTCCAGGATGTAGGAGAGTGGCGGGAGGGAGGGCCCCACCACAGCCTCTGCATGGAGAGGAAAGTCGGGTTCCCTGCCAACAGCTAAGGGGGCTGCAAGCTAAGACTTGAGGAGAACCGAGGCCTGAGTCTACCTGGGGCTGTGGCAGGGACACGCAGGAGCTGCTGTGACAGGTGTCAGTATTTTAATTTATCCAACTACTTATGCAAGTCTGTTGGTGTGATAATGAATAACTTGTGGTGTGATAAGAAGGGTATGGGCTTTAGATTCAGACACCTCTATATTCCATGCCCCTGTGACATCTCCCTGCTGTGACTCGGGGCAGGTAACATCATCTCTCTGGGGCTCGGTTTCCCTTTCAGCAGAAACAGGTACTCCATCTCCACCCCGGATTGCTAGTTTGGAGCCTTAAGGTCCGGTATAAAAAGTGCCGTGCACTTTCAGGGACTTGCACCTCTGTTACACAGAAGTACAGCGCCCACAGCGGGCCGCTCAGGGAGGTCACCAGGGGACAGCAGGCGCCTGTGGGTTGCTGCGCACTGTGTGTCCTCCCAGGTGTCGCAGACCCTCTCCAGGCCTGGCCGGCGTGCATGCTGGGAACACAGTGCGGTAGGGAGGCCCGACAGGCGTGCAGGCCTCGGCTCTCTGAGAGTGGGTCCGTGGGCCAGTGGCCATGGAGTCCCTCAGGGCCATTCATCCAGCTTCACCTGAGCTGAGCCAGCAGCTGCCACGCCCCTTGCTGGCTGCAGGTCTGCTGGGTGCATCAGAGCAAGCTCCGTGGGCCGCTGCTGTGGGGCTCTGACCCGGGAGCCCCAGGCTGCACCCCTTCTGCCTTTGCTATCACCGGCCTCAATGCAGGGGCCACTGCCTCCCGCCCAGTGGTTCCAGCCCTTCCTCCTGCCCCTCCTGCCTCCAAACACATTGGCACCGGCTTTGTTTTTCTAACCCTTTCCTGGAGAAGAGAGGAGATTGGGATGCAGCGCCATAAGATCCACCACTCACTAGGAGTCTGACGTCGGAGCAAGTATGAGATAACCAAACACCAGTAGCCTTTATGTGCTGATAGGATCTCATTTATTCCTATAACAAGCGTGGAGGTACTTATTACTACATGTCTTCTCTTTCTTTCTTATATTCATTCCTTTCAAAGTATTTTTAATTGTCTGTTACCTGCCAGGTGTGGCAGGAGGACACGGTGCTGAGTAAGAGAGCTGTCCCCAGAGGAGCTTATGACCCAGGTGAGGAAACCGGTGCAGCAGGCTGGCTAAGGACAGGGCACCTGCCCTCGGGGGTTGCCACGCCTCGCACCTCTCTGCAGGGGGCTTTTAGTTGCAGATCAGGGATGGGGCAGCTACCCCCCTCCACCTCCCCAATCCCAGCGGCTGGCCCTCTGCAGGAACTGGCTGACACAGAGGATGGGTAAGGCGCCTTGTAACCTGTAGCACACTACAAGCCATTGATGGTTCCTGCCTCAGGGTGTACCCAGGTCCGCCCCTGGGCAGCACAGGACCCCAGGCAGAGCACTAGCCTCCCTCCACAGCTCCCGCCCTGAATTCCATTTGACACAGGGCCACCTGGTCTTACACCAGCCCCTTCTGCGGCTCAATGCCACCTCCTTCCCATGGTTCTGGCCGCTTTGGAGCGTGGGGAGTGGAGAGGAGAGACGTGCAGCGCGAACAATAGCCCATTTGCCTACACCCCTATGCTGGAGTTAATAAAGAGAAATGAGCCCATTCAGGCTAGCTCTGAAATTACAGTCTCCATTTCGCTGGGGCACCAGGAGGCGGGGGCTTTGGCACAGAGCTCCGCGGCAGGCTGATGGGGGAGGGAAGGAGGACTGGGTAAGCCTGGCACTCGGATTGGTTTTTTCCTTCTTTTCCAGCTGCCCCTCCTCACCAGACCCCCTCCTGTGCATCT
Organism: Corynorhinus townsendii; assembly: GCA_026230045.1. Taxonomy (NCBI): domain Eukaryota; kingdom Metazoa; phylum Chordata; class Mammalia; order Chiroptera; family Vespertilionidae; genus Corynorhinus; species Corynorhinus townsendii. Next base: position 83,425,152 of record JAPDVU010000008.1, read on the forward strand.
ATTTGTTTATTCCCATTGATTTCCAAAGGCCTCATGCCCCCAGGGCCTCTTGCTGCAGGTGAACCAAATGTAAATCTGACAACTACAGTCGAAGCAGCAGGGAACTCCCCATAAAGGGAGAAAGCCCAGGGCTCCCCGCTGGGGGTGCAGACCTCAAAGACAAGCCCTCCCTGGAGGCAGCTTCAATGGCCAGACCCCAGGCCAGGCGGGCACCAGGGTGGGCAGACAGTGGGGCAGGGCCCTCAGCTGCTCTGAGAGTCCTGCCTCAGGTCTGGCTGTGGCATCTAGCCCCAGAGACCTGTGAGGTCCCATCTGTATGAGAGATGGGGGCAGGGCTGGGCTAGCGTGGCTCCCTTGTTTGTCAACAATGATGTAAAGGGCAGTTTAGTGTCCGGCACAGTGCTGTGGGCCCTGGGGAGCACCTGTGCCCGGGACGGACGGACAGACCTAGTCCCAGTGCGAAGGCGGCAGTAGCCTCGTCAGGGACATCAGACAGAAGCCACAGCAGCAAAGAAGGGAGGGTTAGGGCAGAACCAGGGAGGGAGGGAGATAGATAACAGTGGTCGAGGCCACTGGAAAGTCAGGGGACAGCATTTCCTGGGGGGAAGATGTGTACCCTGGGCCCGAAGGATGAGAAGGAGGCAGGGTGAGGCATGGGGAGCAGTTTTCCTGGCAGAGGGATCAGGGCCTGCAAAGGCTGGGGGAGGGGTGTTTGTCTGAGAAACTCAGATCCCTGTGGCTTTAGTTCAGTGAGCCACAGGGGAGGTGGCAGGAAAGGGGGTCAGAGAGTGGCAAGGGCAGGACTGCGGAGCCTTAGGGCCCATGACTAGATGGAACAGCGGGGTCAAGCTCGGCCTGGTGGCCGGGCCATGCCTGTGGTGCTCAACCCGCTTTAAGGAGGGCACCACCAGCGCCCAGGGCGTCAGGGGCCTTGCCTGCCATTGGGGAAGGAAAGGAACCCTTTAGGACAGCAGTCCTGAGGCCCGTTGCCTCCCATTGTCTTAATTACGAGACCTGCGCCTCACCTATGTTCTGATACTGGAAACCAGCAGACATTCCAGAGGCCTGTTCTTCTTGACTTCATAACCATGGAGGTTTGGGCAGAGGTGCTGGGAGGAAGGCACAGCTGCCCGCTCGTGCCCTTTTGCTGGTGGACAGTGACATAAACGCGCCTTCCCAAATGGCCAATAACTTGACAGAGGGGAGGAGCGCAGAGCTCGAGTGGTGAGGAAATCAGGGGCTCCTTTCTCCACACTCATCCCCACGTGGGTGCCTGAGAGCTGGCTGCTCCTGGAAAGGGGTGCCCACGGAAACCTCCAGGCAAGTTCCTGTGGCCTGTGCTTGGCACAGGATGCACTTAACGCTGGCATTTCAGAGCACCAGCCCGCCCGCATCTTCCCAGGGGCAGCAGGGCACCCGAGCCGCTGGCAGCAGGGTTTCATATGCAATCCCCCTCCCAGGCTGGCTCCTCTGAGGCAGAGTCCAGAGGTGAGGATGTGAGTCCCTGGGGGCCCTAGGGGCCCACGTCCTGTCTACCGAGCGGCTCCTGGGGGCACTGAGGGGAGACGACTTATCCCAGGGCCTTCGGTTTAGGGGCTGAGTCTCTCGCACCACGCCGGCTGCCAGGAGGCCACGTGGAGTCTATGTACACCTCCTTGCATACCTGCTAAGCCTGGCACACATGTTAAGCATCTTCCAACAGCATCCCTGGAATGCAAGACATACTAGTAAATACTCAAATAAAAAGCCACTTACCATGACCCAAAGGCCTTTTAACGGAGGCCGCATGCCCGGCAGGATCAGCCAATTACCAAAGGATTTGTCCAGATGCAGCCTAACTGTCTCAGAGCCATGTCAGGGGGGGTCAATAAGTAGTTAGTCAATGGACTGATTGATCATTACGGCTAGTAATTACATTTTGAGAAAGTACAAATTCTATTAGACCAAAGTCAGTCAAAAGTGATGCTTAGATCATGGGCCATAAAAGGGAATTAGGAGGGACGCCTGTGGCCACCATGTTAGAAAGTGGGGGTGGTGCGGGGCGGGGGGGTATCACAGTGCTGCAGGGCTTCACAAGCAGAAGGAAATGTGGCGCCATCCATCTGCCTCCCTTATGTTGGAGGTGGGGACAGGGCTCCAGGGGTTGCGGGACTCGATCAGGAGACCTGGAGGGTAGGTCAGAGCAGGACCCGGCCTCTTCTTTCCAGCCCAGGGCCCTTTAAGAGAAGACGCAGGCAGTCCTGGTTTTGGGGGGATGGCTGCGACATCACTGATGCCTGGTACCTTTCCCTTTTTCCTCACTAGATTTCCTCCTCACCCACACACATGGCTCATCTGTTAATATGAAGGATAACGAAGACCCCTTTTTCTGGCAAAGTTAGGAGGAAACTGCTCTGCGGATTAGCATTTGCCATCACTCAGGAAATTCAACAGGAGCAGACGCCTGGCATGGACGCCGCATCCCTGTCCTCACCCCTTGGGCACTGCCCGGGCAGCCCTCACACTGAGCGGACGGTAGGGTAGGGGCGGGGGGAGCGACGTATTCGCTGAGCTGGTGTAATCAGCAAGCGTAAGGGCAGCATCCCTGCCAAGTGGGGAGCCTTTCTGCCAGGAAAGGTGGGGACAGAGCCAAGCATTGTTGCTTACCTGCCCCCCCTGAAGGTGGGAGGCAGAGGGAACGCCTGGGTGGGCTGTACGTTTCTGTACTTGTTCCTGAAGTTATGAGAAACTCCTTCAGGCCGCCCGCACAGCTGCCTGGCTCTGGCCTCTAGGCCGCTGTCTGTCTATCTTGGGCATCCTCATTGTCTGGTTTTATGGCTTTTGTGGACAAGGTGTGAACCTTCCTCCAGCCAGACAGCAGACCCAGGAGCCCCCTACCCTGCTTCCCGTCTCAGTGTGAGCAAGAAAGGCAAACACATGGCGATCCCTTGCTAAGCCGAGCGGAATTAGGGAAGTGAATCTTCAGGGAGGAGAATCAATACGTTGTAAAGCCCAGGATCAGTGCTCTCTGAGCTACCCTGCCTTTGTGGGGTCTGCACTGCTGTTTCTGTTTATGCTAAGCCTTCCTAAGCCTTCGCCATCCGCGTGGCTGCTGCAGCTAGTCACCCGCCAGGCCCCTGGGTGGGGATCCCGCTGCCTGCTCCCCTCTGGCTGTAATGCTCGAGAGTGCCTTCCATGAGGGTGTATCTCACATGCCTACTTTCCTCTGGAGTCTGTCCCTACCCCCACCCCTCACCCACCCTGTGCCCAGGAAAGCCCCTCAGAGAGTGGAAGGATTGTGGGATTCGCTCTGAGCTGTCACTGGTAACATCCGAGCCTCCTGCACCCCCTAATTGGATCCGCTGCAGAGAAATCTGATTTAATCAGCCTGTGTTTGCCCTCGGGGGGCAGGAGGGGGGCGGGGCGAGGAAGGCGGAGCTCCGGCTTGTCTTGCTCTGCATGATGGCCCCAGCTGTGTGTGCACAGTCAGCCTTTATTGATGATTACACTCCATGCGGAGAACACGGACTCCTTCCCAAGGCCTAGGCTGCCCTGGAACCCGGCCCTGCCGTTTAGTTATCTCCTGAGTCCTGTGGGCTGGTCAGGCTGGGCCAAGACACAGCTCAATGAGGAGTGCATCCTTCACTCTCTTGCCTCAGCCCCCTCCTCTCCCGATCTCACCCATGTGGTAGGCCCCCCCCCCACCCCCCCCACACACACAGCCTGAAAGGAAGTCTCCCTCCGCAGGAGGAAGCGAGAGCGGCGTGACCCCAGAGCAGTGTACTTGGTCAATGTCCGTCTGGGTCCCCTGCAGTTACCTCACACATTTTCCTGGGGATGCCAGGCCGTCCCGATCACGCCCACATGTGCACTTGGCCCAGGTTGTGCATAGTGCCTGGCACAGAGCCTGTCTCCAGGGATGGGCTCCGAGGTTGACACTGGGATGAACCTTCCCTGGATGCAGGATACTTTGATTTGGAGGAGGGGAAGCTGAGGCAGCACCCCATTCTGTGGTGAGGTGAGGCAGGTCTAGGTAGAGGTATTTCTGATGAACAGATGGACCAGCCATGGTCCTCATAACACATGGGGCTCTCGCAAGGCACACACCCCTGTCCTCAGACTGTGCCGTGCATCCCACAGGCTAAGCCTTCGTGTGCATGTTAATGGGATATTCACCAAGGCAGTACCCCTGCATGCCATCCCACCCAAGTAACCCCAGTGCAGAGCCAAGCCCCCCAGTCTTCCCTGAGGTACTCAGCACATCCCCACATGGACTGAAGACAGAGAATCACACTCACAGAGGCTGACTGCGTGGCAGAGAAAGAGCATCCCATCCAGCCTCACAGACACGCACTTTCAAATAGCCCCTGCCTGTGTGCTCCTATCCTCACTGCTGCTTCCTGCTGTGTGACTTTGGGCAAATCAGACAACCTCTCTGAGCCGGTATTGCTGCATTTGCAAACTGGGGTAATGCCCTGGCGGCTTGCTGTAGAGGGATGCTAAGGACCACAGGGGATGTCATGTGTGTAGGCGTGTAGATCTGTGGAATGTGCGAGTATCTCCTCAGGCAGGTGGTGGGGTGGTTAGGGAACAGAAGCCAGGGCCTGGGCTCAAATCCTGGCTGTGCATTACCTGGCTGTGTGACTCTCGGTAAGATAGGGCCCACTCTGCACCTCATGTTCCATTTATAAAGTGAAAATCATAGCCACTTCCGCCCAAGGTTCTCATGCAGATTTACTGAGCTGATATACATGATGGACTTAGAACAGTGCCTGAGCATTAGCTTTTATAATTGTGCACAAATGTATCTCTTTACTGTCTGCTCTACACACACACAACACCATAGCCCCAGACACTTTCAAATATACCACAAACATCAGGGTTACACTTCCTCCCCGCGGCTGAGCAGGGGTCTCCTCCTTCCAGCCTGGTCCCCTGAGTGATCATGGTGAGGACGAGCCTGGCCATGGGGCTGGCTCTCTAGGAGCCAGTCCCCCTGCTCCCTGCAGAAGCCAGTACTGGAGCACCCGGAATCACCCCTCCAGCATCACCCTCGGGCATCATCCTCGTTGGGTGCAGGGGTTGGTGGCCAACATGTGCTCCCATCCCCCATCCACTGGCAGCCCCCATGTAGCCTGCAACCCACAGTGGCCATGCAGTCCCCTTGTTGCCACCACCTGCAAAATGCAAACCACATTGACCAGTCCATCTCCTGGTTATGATTCTGTCCCCATACGGAGCAATCCCCATCCCAGGGACGGCTTTCTGTGAGTGGGGCTGAGGGAGGGGACGGGGAAGCAGGAAGCAGAGTGGGTAGCAGGGCTTTCAAGCTGCGACCCTGCTAATGGGTCCTAAACCCACCAGCTTCTTGCATAAAAGGTGCATTAGGATGGGAATGATAAAATCGAGCCGAGAGTCCATTAGAGGCCTGGCAACAGGACCACAAATTGGGAGGGAAAAGCGTTGCTGATTTTGATTACCAAGAAAGAGCAATCGTAGGGAGGAAGGAGGAGGAAGACTGGCCTTGGGCAGGGCAGCCTTATCCTTCGATGGCGCAGGCGGCAGGCACGGCTCTGGATGAGGGAGAGTGGACACGGCTTGGACAGCTTCAGCTCTGCTCTTTCTCTTCACAGCAGGGGCCAGGGAAGAGTTCCAGCAGGGCCAGGACCTCCCCTGCCTGTCAGGTTCTGCGCCCGCATGTCACACGGCACTTCTGAGCAGCCACCAGCATGTGGCCCCTGCCTATCTCCAGTTCCGCGTCCTGTAGGCCAGGAACCTGCCTCTCCCAACCTGCGGCCCCTCCCCAATGGGCTCAAGGGTTTCCATTTCTACAAGCTTGCCTTTATGGGGTGCTCCCACAGACAGCTCTCTGCTCCCTGTCTTGCGCCTGCTTCCCATCAACCTCCGTCACAGGAGTCATGGGCAGCTTGCGTGGCCTGGAAGGCCCAGTGGCTGCTCACTGACATCTTCCCAAACAAGCAGCGGGTCTGAGCTCCCCTGCCCAGGGCAGATGCAGGGATGGCCACGAGCGGCTCCTCAGGGCAGCATGCAGAGCCAGGGCATCAGCGGGTCCAGGGCCACAGTCACTGGGGACAGAGTGAGCATGTGGCGGCCGTGAGTGTTGCCTGGCTTCTTGCTAGCGCCGCCAGGTGCGCACGCCCGAGGGCTAGGCCGAGCCCCGAGATGGCTAGGAAAGGGTCGCTCTGCGGACAGGACTGCGCATTCTCCTCCCACCCTTCGTCCCCCTTTCAATGCCTCAAGAAGCGGGGTGCAAAGCCCTGGTGGGGACCCCTGACTAGTGGTGGATTCTTGGGTCAGTCATTTCATCTTTCTGGGTCTAGACTTCCTTCCTTCTACACCAAGGTTTGAACCAGGAGATCATGAAGTCTCCCTTGTGCTCTAACATCCTAATATTATCATAATGGGGTGTGAACGGATTTTCCCATGGTCCCAGAGTTCCTTATGAAGCCCAAAGCTGAGACTCATAGCGACAAGGACTCCACATTCTAGGAACTGGCGCGAGGCTGTCCAAGAGGGGTTGGTCCTGAGGCCTTGAGCCCACCCTGGCTCCAGCCTGGGCATAGGGAACCCTGACGCTTGATGAGTGGGTAGGGTGAGGATGCCTGGGAGAGAGCTGGCTCGGCAGTTCCCTGTGCACATCTTAAGAATGGGTCCCACCCATGGTCCAAGTGAGGGCTCTGTGAACCTCGGAAGCCCTGGGAACGGGAGGGCGTTCAGGAAGTCCTCGGGGAGTCAGACCTGGGTTCTGGGCTGAAAGCAGGGACTGGTGATGACCCTGGCCTGTGGGTGGGGCTGCAGAATGGGTTCTGGAGGCTGCGGGGAACACTGGGGGCGGGAGGGAGGCTGCTGCCTATAGAGGGGCAAGTGGACACCACAGAGAACCCATTTCCTCCGGGCCAGGCTCTGCTTCAGGGCCTCACACATGTCCTCTCATTTAAACATCACACCCAAAGAAATACTATGATTAACCCCATTTTATAGACAAGGTAACTGTGGCTCAGAGAGGTGAAGCGACTAGTGAGCGTCAGAGCTGGTATAAGAGCCCAGGCTGCCTGGGCCATAGCCCTGTTCCCACCCAACACATTGTGCGGCTGAGAGTGTCTTCGGGAAGCTCCTCCTGAGGGCTGTCTGCTGGGCCACAGTGTGGCCTAGAGCAGGCGTGAGCGGGGATGCGAGAGCCATCAGGATGCTGAGGGCTGTGGGTCCCGAGCACTACCCTAGGACCTCGCCTGCCACCCAGGAGCAGGCACTGCCCCCTGAGAGCGAGCTTCAGCAGCAGCAGCAGCAGCGGGGCATGCCCTGGCCCTGTTCTTCTTATCCTTCCTCAGTGACGCCAGGGGCATGGGAAACAGATTATCCTCCTCTCTCCTGTAGGTCACCTGCCTTGGCGAGGCCCAGGCTTGTGGGGAGGAGAAGAGAAGCCTGGACAGCCGAGAACCTGATGCTTTAATTGAGATGCATGAGCACAGATTCACTGAGCATCTACTACGTGCAGGAACTGTTCAGGTCCTGCAGACACAGCGATAAAGAGATCGGACCAAGGCTCTGCCCTCTTGGGGCTTGCAGTCCAGGAGAGAGGGCAAGCAAGGATGGACAGGGAAATCCTTTTTCTGTCAGACGGTGTTAAGGGCCGGTGGGGAAGCAGGGGCGTGGGGAGTATTGTTACTTCACAGGGAAGACATTTATAACACGCCCTGAGAGTTCAGACAGTCCTGGGGGCAAGGAGGGCGTGAACCATGGTCCTCTGGTGGAAGGGCAGCCCAGCAGGGGGTGGGGAGCAGACAGGCCCGAGGCCAGGAGGGCAGCAAGAGGCGTGGAGGGGGAGGGGGATGACTGAGTGTGGAGAGGCAGCAGAGGCCAGAGTCCCGCAGGCCAGGTTTGGCTTTGACCCTGGATGAGATGGGGCCATGAGGTGTGCTTAGCACAGAAAGCCAGAGTGCAGTTGTGCCGCAGGGTCCCCCAGACGCTGCCCACAGCAGGGGAGGAAGCCAGCAGAGCAGGGCAGGAGGGCAGAGGCAGGACCACCAAGCCATTTCCTAGTCCACAAGAGCCCAGCATGTTCGATGTGGACATCACGCTCCGGTGTCCTGAGAAGGCTCTTTAGCAGAGCCTCATGGACACGCCATTGTGCCAGGCACTGTGCTACATATTTACACGGACTTCTCATCTCACCCTCAGAGCCTGTGACGGGGAGCAGTTCTCCCATTTTTCTGATGAGCAGAGAGACTCAGAGAAGTGAGGTGAAGTCTGCAAGCTGAGTCCCCTGCACTGGAGCGAGACCACACTGGCTCACGCTGGCAGGAGCTCTGGGCAGCGGCTGCGTGGCCATCCTCTGGGTGACCAAGGGCCGCATCTGGCCCATCGGCCAGGGTGGGAACAGGACAGAGCTGGGTGCTGGCACCCACGGGCTGGCTCTGGGCCTGGCTGCGGTGTGGTGGTCAGTGTGAGGCCTGCAGAGGGCGGGAGCTGCAGGTGGTGTGCGACCCGAGGCTGCAGGGGGCAGGGCCCTGGCAGACACCAGGCGCCAGGCAGCGGGCACTGGTGCTAATGCTATGTCAGAGCTGCCTGAGTGGGGTCAGCAGAGGGGGGCAGCCACCCTCCCTCCCCAGAGGGTCAGGGAAAACTCCCAGGGAGGGCCACTGGGAGGCCTGGCGACCGGTCATGTGGAAAGGCAACTGCCTGGCAGCCATTCTGAATCTGCTGCTCTTGTTGGGGGGCGGGTGCCTTCCCAGCCCTTGGTGAGCAGCCACTACCTTTGACCTCAGCTGTACCCTTCGCTTGGGCATAACCTGCTCAGATTCACCTTTACTGCCAGCACGCCGCCTTGCTGGGTCAGTTTCTTGCTCTCCTGTGGGGGCCCGAGCCCGTGTCTGACCCCTGCACCATCCTTGGCGTTGCATAGGGGCCCAAAGCCTATTTTTAAAAATATATATTTTTATTGATTTCAGAAAGGAAAGGAGAGGGAGAGATAGAAACATCAATGATGAGAGAGAATCAGGCATGTGAACTGATCAGGAATTGAACCGTGACCTCCTGGTTCATAGCTTGACTCTCAACCACTGAACCACACTGGCCAGGCCCAAAGCCTATTTTAGTCAGTCAGGGGGGACAATAAAGAGAATGCACCCCACCCAAGCCAACGCTGCAGCTCTGTGGACCTAACGCCGCACACACTGCAGAGTTCTGGAAGAAATTGGACCCATGTCCCCCAGACTGCTAGGTGAAGGTGTGTGACACTCCTAGGGAAGAATATGAAGTCTGAAGGCTGGCTGGAGCTGCCATGAGGGGAGAAGAACGGGAGAGCTGCCCTGAGCAGGCTTGTCTGCTTTTCTACAAACTGTCCCGCCCTGACTCTACAGATGAGGAAACTGAGGCCCAAAAAGAACTGGTGATTTGTTCAAGATCCTGGGGTTATCAAATGGTTGAAAGAGAAACCAGACCCAGATCTGCCCTACTTTCCACATGTCACACTCTCCCTCCATTCCTCTGGAGAGGGTGTGTCCACTCACTGATCCATTCATTCATTCTCTCATAATTATTCCTTCATTGCATCAGTTGAGGGGTACTTAGGGAACACCCACTGTTATATGTCTGACTAATTTGTACTTTACTCTGCTCCAGTAGGAATTAGAGGCAGCTTACAAAGACACCTGCAATATCATGAAATTCTAGAGGCCCGGTGCAGGAAATTCGTGTGGGGGGCGGGGGTGGTCCCTCAGCCCAGCCTGCACCCTCTCCAATCTGGGACATCCCTCTCACAATCAGGACTGCTGGCTCCCAACTGCTTGCCTACCTCTGCCTGATTGCCCCTAACCGGTTCTGCCTGCCAGCCTGATCACCTCCTAACCACTCCCCTGCCAGCCTGCTTGACACCTAACTGCTCCCCAGCAGGCCCGATTGCCCATAACTGCCCTCCCCTGCCGGGCCTTGTCACCCCTAACTGCCCTTCCGTGCTGGCCCAGTCACCCCTAACTGCCCTCCCCTGCAGGCCTGGTCCCCCCCAACTGCCCTCCCCTGCAGGCCTGGTCCCCCCCCAACTGCCCTCCCCTGTTGGCCCAGTCACCCCTAACTGCCCTCCCCTGCAGGCCTGGTCCCCCCCAACTGCCCTCCCCTGCAGGCCTGGTCCCCCCCAACTGCCCTCCCCTGCAGGCCTGGGTTCTCCCGCAACTGTCCTCCCTTACAGGCCTAGGCACCCCCCAACTGCCCTCCTCTGCTGGCCCGGTCACCACTAACTGCCCTCCCTGCTTGGCCTGATCGCCCACAACTGCCCTCTCCTGCAGGCCTGGGTCCCTCCCAACTGTTCTCCACTGAAGGCCTGGTCCCTCCCCCCGCCCCAAATGCCCTCCCCTGTAGGTTTGGTCCCCCCAATTGCCCTCGCCTGCAGGCCTGGGTCCCCACCCCAACTGTCCTCCCCTGAAGACATAGCCCCTCCCAACTGCCCTCCTCTGCTGGCCCAGTCACCCCTAACTGCCCTCCCCTGCAGGTCTGGTCCCCCCAACTGCCCTCCCCTGCAGGCCTGGGTTCCCCTCAACTGCCCTTCCCTGCTGGCCTGGTCACCCCTAACTGCCCCAACTGCCCTCCCCTGCAAGCCATCTTGTGGTGGCCATCTTGTGTCCACATGGGGGCAAGCCATTTTTGATCACATGGGGGCGGCCATCTTGTGTCTTGGAGTGATGGTCAATTTGCATATTACTCTTTTATTAGATACGATAAGGAGATGAAGGACGAGGGATGAAATGAGGGAATGCCGACATTTGAAAGACCAAGGAAATTGCAAGAAGGACATTGGGGCGTCCAGCCCTGTGTCCTGCCAGCAGGCTAGAGGTAAGCTGGAGACCACTGTGAGTACAGGCCTACTGTGCATAATGCATGTGCCAAATACACACGGCCTCTGCAGCATGGAGGTGGACCCTGAGCTCCATTATCCAGGCGCTTGTCAGCATCACTTCAAAGTCTGCAAAGTACCTCGCCAGGCATTTCCAGTTTTGAGTCTCCTAATGACCCAGAAGGGAATGTGAGCTCAATGTGGTGCATGGCCACACAGCTGACAGGGCTGGGAGGTCTGAGAGGGTCTCTGTCTCTGGGCCTCGCCTTCTTGGATCCCTATGTAAAAGCTGTGTGGCTGTGGGCAAGTCACTCCCCTGTCCATGCTGCAGTTCCCACAGGTAAAACGGGAGTACCTCTCCTACATGAGCACTGCCGAGGGCTTGTGGCTTCTGTGAGCTGTGAGGTCTGGCTGTCCATGTTGCCATTGACACTGGCTTAAAGAAGGGCAGACACAAACACACACAGAGACATGTCCCAGGCCCCACCAGCCAACTCCTTTCCGCACCTGCCTTCCCCGCTGGGCACGCACCAAGGAATAGACCCTTAGAAGGCCATTTTCTCACATTACGGTCGTCCCAGCACCCATCCCTTCCTTCTAACCCACGGACGGGCTGATTCGCTCCTGAAGTGGTGGGGACTCCCAAGTCCCTGTGCGCACATTGATCCGCAGCAGGGTGTGCACAGGGGAGAACAGGAGAGGAGGAGATCACACGTGGAGTTTATGCTGATCTCCCCTTTGTCCTTCCTCCTCCTCCCTCCCCTCCCACCTGCGGCCTCACCACTGCCAGCCAGGGCCTCCTTCAGAGCCCACAGGAAGGTGGGACACGCATCAGCACTGGTTTTCATCTGGGAGCACACTGTTCTCACATTTCATTCACCAGAAAAAGAGAGAGGGGGTGTGTGGGGTGAAGATGACAGCGTATCAAAGCCACTTCACGCAATTATACATAAAGACTTGGAGTTACGGGGAGCAGGAGTGGGTGGGGGGATAGAGCCGAAGGAGGGGCCCACTCTGTGTATGTGTGCTCGCTTTCCTGTGCTGATGAGCTGTGTCTGGGTAGTGTAAAGTGCATTGCTCAACATGAACTCCTTGTCAGTGATGTAAAACGGAAGCGCATCTATGTGTGACCTCGAGGACAAATAGAGAATGGGTGTTGGGGGAGCCTAACCCCTCTCTTCACACATCTTTGGGCTTGCCGTACAGTCAGAACTTTCACTAAAGGGTGGGTGGGTATTTGCTTGCCCACCTGCAATCCCTCAGGGCAAGAAGGCTCCCAGGTCCCCTTGTGAGGAAGCCAAGGTGAGCTGTGGTGGAGCCAGGCTGGTCGAGCCTGCCCTGGGTGGCTGGCGGCACCAAACGTCCTCTGTCAAAAGGGAGGCATGCAGGGGTCTCCAGCAGTTCCCGCGGCCTTTTGCAGGCAGCTAGACTGAGTCACAGGGTGGGCAGTGCAGTTGTGGGGAAACGGTAGGAGTGAGAGTTTCAGAGCTGGCAAGAATCTTAGAGATTGGCTCGCTAGGCTCTTCCAGAGAGGCTCAGTGACCTAGCCCGGGTCACACAGAAAATTAATGGCTGGAGCTCGAACCCAGGCCTCCTGGCCCACAGGCAGGCACTATTGTCATCACCCCACCCCCTCCTCTCACCTCCAGCCCCTTTTCTGGTCAGGTCAGCCTGTGCATGGAGCCAGGGTCATGGGTAGGGCATGTGAAATTGGGCCCAGGCAGAGAGCTGGGACAGGCCTGATGCAGGGCAACCTGGAGGCCCCTCACCTCCTGTAACGGGGCCTGCGCAGGAGCAAGGCCTGCTGACAGGGGCTACGGCTTCTGAATGGGCATCTCCAGATGCTCTGGGAAAGCCCAAAGCTTGACTCTCCACCCCTGGAACCGCTGTATGCTCAGAGTTCCCCAAGAGGAGGCTGAAATCACTCTGACCTCTGGGTGACTTTGGGCCACAAACTCACTGCTCTGAGACTTTCCTGATCTGCCTGGCTCCCACAACGTGGCGAGTTCAGCTGTGTGTTCAGTCCTGTTGTCATGAAGAGAGATGATGATTCTAATGGTGTATGATGACCACCCGTGGGCTGTGAGCGTGGGCCCTCCATGCCAGCTGCCTTGGGAAAGGAGGGTCTGGGCAGGGCTGGGCCTAGGGTGGGCCTCCCCCTTCCCAGAGGCCGTGTGGGAGTTTTGCTGGAGATTCCCTATCTGCAGCTGCACCTGGCCCACTGGTCTGCATGCAGCCCAGGCTGACCCCACAGCAATAGCTGAGGCCTCAAACTAGGTCCCAGTCTCCCTCCCAGCCCCAGGGGTCCCAGCTCCTAGCCAAAGACCTGCAAGGCAGACGGAGCCGCCCCCGACTGTGTGTGTGTGTGTGTGTGGTGTGTATGTGTGTGTGGTGTGTGTGTGTGTGTGTGTGTGTGTATGTGTGTGTGAGTGTGTATGTGTGGTGTGTGTGTGTGTGTATGTGTGTGAGTGTGTGGTGTGTGTGTGTGTGTGTGTGTATGTGTGTGTGTGAGTGTGTATGTGTGGTGTGTGTGTGTGTGTGTGTGTGGTGTGTGGTGTGTGTGTATGTGTGTGAGTGTGTGAGTGTGTGTGTGTGTGTGTGTGTGTGTGTGCAGGGTGCTGGGCTCGCCTGGGTTGCCCCTGGGCTTACAGGTGAGGAGCCGCACGTCCTCCCAGGCCTCCTGTCTCAGCAGGTCCCCTTGCAGGCGCTGAGCCTCCCTCATGCCAGGCACTGCACTCGAACCCCCGCGGCAGCTCAGGTCACTGTGACCCTGGCTCCTGCCAAGGCACGTGCACCTGCACCCGCACCCGCCGAGGCCACGGGACATGAAGACAAGAGTTTCTGGGGAGACAGAAATGGTCCAGGACCATACAAATAAACTCCACCAAACAGGGCTATTTGGTTTTTGATTTTAGGTTTGTTTTAATGTCACTGTGTATTTTTTTACCCAACGCTTTTCTTTTTTCATGTATTGAATTTATTGGAGTGACATTGGTTGATAACATTATTGGTTTCAGGGGGCACAATTCTACAATATATCATCTGTATATTGTATTGTGTGCTCACCACCTCAAGTGAACCCTCCTTCCATCACCATTTACCCCCTCTACTCCTCTTCTACCTCCCTCACCCCCTGTTCCTCTGGTATCACCACACTGTTGTCTGTGTTGTGTTCTGTTTTGTTTTTGCTTAGTACCGTCACCTTTCTGAAGCCTTGCTGCTGAAGTGTGCTTGGCGGAATGGCCTCACCCACGCCTGGTTAGGATGCAGAGTCTCAGGCCGCCCAGAATGCGTGCTTTAATAAGACCCTCAGGGATTTGCAGACACATTGGGATTTGAAAGCATGCACCTAAAGGATGCACACAGCAAGACGGACCTAAAGGACACTCAGCAAGACAGAACACATCACGAAGGGGAGGGAGGGGCCGGGGATGCGACCCTTGGCTTTCTGGGATGCTCAGATGAGACATGGGGGCAAACAAGATGGCTGCTCATGGCTCCCTCCACTCCAGGAGCCTGGTCCTGGGGTCCTGGTCCTCCCAAGGATGAGCCGAGGATGTCCTCCACTGCTCGAGAGTTGGATTGAAATGCAGCTGCCTCTGTTAAGCTGAGACCAGCAGTAGCTCAATTCACATTCTCCTGGAGGATAGGTATTTGCATCAGAAATTACCCTGGAACTTAATTCTGCATAATGTTGCTCAGAGGAACACCTGGAACTCTTTGCCAAGGCCAACGAAACAGACTGCAGAGAGCAGTACAGAGGGACCGCGGAGGGACGGGGAAAGCAAGGAAGCAGGGACAGGGAAGGTAAGGAAAGAGGCAGCTTCCAGCCAGAGGCGCTCCTGTCTTTCCTTCGTGTCACTAGCATGATGCCAGCACATAGTGGGCACTCAATAGGTCGTTTTCAAAAGCCACAGACAATACTGAGAAGAACAGACACAACAAAGACCTAACGCTGAGAGCGGCTCCCTCATCTACTAAGCAACTCACTAATCCCGCCATTCAGATGCATGATGGGTTTTATTGCACCTACCGAGCTGAGCACACGGGGTCCTGCCTCACCCTCACGGCCAGTTCAAGCCTGGGCTGGACCCGCTGTGAGCAAGCACGGCAATGGGGGGTCCCCACCCAGGTCCTGGCCCCGGGGAGCTTAAAGCTGAGGGTAGACTCCGGCAGCTTGAAAAGTGACTCGAGGCCTTGCCAGGCATGGAGGCATCTGAGGGTCTCCACACGGCCCCTTGCAGGCTGTTCAGTCTCTGCCGCACTAGGCATGGCCCTGGGGACCACCATGGAATTTCCCTGAGGCGTGCGCAGGCTTAGGGTTAGCCGGGGAGGATTGCGAGCGACCATCCAGTTGTCTCCACTAATTTCACAAAGAGAAGAGTGTGGTGCAGAGAGGCAGCGAGCTACGTCCGAGGCCCCAGCCTGCTCACGGCAGAGCTGGAGGGAGGAACCGGCTCCCTCCTCCATCAGGTTGCACACACCCTGGATAGCAGGGACCTGGATTTCAGTCCCAGGGACAGGCAGGTCCCCTCTCCTCTTAGGATCTGCTTTGTCCCCACCCTGCTCCACGGGTGCCTCCTGGGCGGACAGGCTGGCCCTGGGGGCTCGCCGCCTCCTCTAGCTCAGCAGGGCCCCTCTCTTGTCCATCCGGCTGTCATGACAGGGAGGGTGTGAACCCAGGGGTTCCTGGCTGAAAACCCAAACCAACACAGCCAGCCACAAGAGGAAAAGTCTCGCCGGTTCCTGCGACCTGGGCACCCGGTGCCTGGCATGACAAAAGGCGCAGAAGAGGCTCTGCCCCCGTGTGACCTGTGAAGAGAGAGAGCACGTGTGCGGGGCGGGCGGCCAAAAGCCCAGGAGCCCATCCCGCCCCAAATGCGCCCAAGGTAGTGGATCAGAAGTGACCCCCTAATATGACCGGCCAGGGGACCATGGGGGTTGGGGCGACGGGCCTCCCTGAGAACAGCAGCCAGAGAGAGGCTGGACTTCCTATGTCTGACTCTGGGCCCACCCAGAGCCCTCGGGGCTGCCTCGGCCCACGGCCACCAGCCTCCCGCCTCCCACCAACCAGCCGAAGCTGAGCGTTTGCCTCCCAGTGACATGTGCTTCTGCCGGTGACATTCGGAGCCGGCTCCTGTGTGCTCATCAAATACTAACCGGGACGTGACTTGTTGCAGATGTTTACACTGTCTGGCCCCCATTATGGGCTTATTAATGATAATAATGCCATTTACCTGCCCAGGAGCTGGGCTGGCGAGAGGATCACTCGTCAGAGCTGAACGGCGACAGTGGGAAGTCGGATTCTGGTCCCTGCTCAGCGCTCAATCTTAATAACATTTTATCTTGGACGACAAGTGTGTGTAATGTTGTTTAAAAGCTATGGCTACAGGGACATGGCGTGTTCGGGAGAGGAGCAGGGGAAGGTTGAGAGAGCCCGTCCCCCTTTCAATGCCTCCTGAGCTGGGAGTGGGGGTGAGACCCAGGGGCTGCGCCCCCACCCCCAGCAGTCTGCTCTGAGAGGTTTTTTTTAACCCGTGAGAATGAAAACTACCTACTTGCGGGAACGTCAGCCCTTGGAAGCACAACTACCTCAAATGGGCTCCATTGAAAATCAGTAAGTCCCTTCGGGAGAGCTGGGCTGAGGGGACAGGAGTCTTTAAGCCGAGGTGCAGCAGGACCGCGGTTTCCGCGCCCCCCCCCCCCCCCCCCCCCAAGGCCAAGTTCCGAGGATCCCATCCGGCCACTGCACAGCTATCTTAGCCAGGCTGCCCTGGCCTCCCCCTCTGCCCCTCTCCCCTTCCTCACTGCTGCCGCCCCTCCAGCTCCCTTCCCAGCCCTGGCTCCCTCTGCTATACCAGCCTTTGTCTGATTCTTGCTCTGGTGACTGCTCTGCCCCCACCCCACCCCACAGTCCCCCACACTCTCAGGCCCAGAGGGCGGGGCCTCTCCTTTTCTCTCTCCTAAAAGACTCGGGGAGCAGCTCTGCAGCGGGGCTGGGGGGATGGCTGTTGGTGCTGACACTGTGGTGGTGGCTTCACCAGTCAGCCCTTCAGGCTGTGCACGCTCAGAGGTGCAGCTTTTATGTCAATCATACCTCAATAAAGCTATTTTAACAAGGATCGATATAAAGATAACTTTATCACATAAGTCATGTGGCATGCCCAGAACACGATCACACTCGTAGTTTACAATGAACATCCCTGCTTTGTAAGCCAGCTAATGAACTAATGCTGTTCAGCTCAAAGGAAAGACCGTGGGATAGGACTGCGATAGTAGACACTCAGTGATGAGATGGTGGTTGGAATTTTAAACTAAAGCTACCACTCAGCTTGGAGAAGGGTGCTAGGCTGTGAGAGGGGAGACTCGCTGTTCCAAGTCCGGTTTTGTAAAGGTATGCAAGGAACCACAGCAGCCAATCCCTGGAAAGGACCCTCAAGGTCGCCTAAATCAACCTTTTTCCCAAGAGGGAGTCCCCACTGCTGTCTGCACCTGGCCATCCGGGCTCAGGATTCACAGGGATGTGGGGCTGGGTGGGGAGCCCAACTGGAATGGCCCTCCTGCCTGCAACCAGAATCTGCTAACCAGGCCCACAGCGCCAGGCTCCACCCCGGGAGCTCATGGCCAGTCCAGTTCGCCTCCTGCTGCACAGGCTCTCCAGGCTGAGGGCTCTCATTACCTCCTTTCCCCCGCTGCTCCTCCAGTGGCCAGGATTTTCCAACTCATCACCGCCCAGAGGGCCTGCCTCCCACCTGCTGTTTTCTCGAAGTCCCTCCAAGTGTGATGCTTAGACCAGGTTTCCGGCTCTGATGTGGTCTGACCAGCAGGGTCCCTGGGGACTGTCACGGCCTCCCCGCTGGTGTCTGACTTGGTTCCGTCAGAACAAGAGCAGTTGTTGGCACCTGCTGTGGCTGTGGGAGCAGCCAGGAGCCCCAAGATCCTCACGAGCAGCCTCAACACCTGGGCCTCTACTACCTGCACCTCCATCCAGTCCAATTGTCCAGCTGGGACTCAGGAAATGGATTTTTTTGAGACCACAGTGCAAGACTTTCCACTGATTCCTGTTAAGCTTCACCTCTCAGCACACCCCACAATTCCAGCCTGAAAGGCCTTTTGGGTCCTGATCCTGGAGTCCACACCTCAGCTGCCCTCTGCATCCTCGTCACTCACTTACCTGAAAAACACACCTTCTGAGTTTAACTTCAAAGCCTGATAAATTGCTGGTAAATGACCGAATGGTCAGGATCAAGGCTCAAGGCAGTGCAGCACCGTCCACAACCCTCTCAGGTAGAAAGCTTCTGTTGGGCACGTTGCTCAGAAGAAGCCAGTGCCGGAAT
Organism: Corynorhinus townsendii; assembly: GCA_026230045.1. NCBI lineage: Eukaryota > Metazoa > Chordata > Mammalia > Chiroptera > Vespertilionidae > Corynorhinus > Corynorhinus townsendii. Next base: position 83,443,314 of record JAPDVU010000008.1, read on the forward strand.
GGCTGGGAGAAGCAGACCAGGGCCCTGCTGTACTGCTAATAAGCGGGGTTTCTTTAAAAAAACATGAGCCTTGGGGTCTCAGTTTCTTCACCTATAATGTGAGAGGGCTGCTTGATGGCCCCAAGTTCTCTCCTAGCTCAACACTTGAATGGATCAACATTGTAATGCTCCCTGACCTTGCCCCAGTGACACAGTGGAGATTGTCAAAGCCTTCTTCATGCCCAGCTGTCCTATGGCCATGATGTCCTCTTCGACCAGCCCAGCATCCTTATGCAAACGGAAGATGTGGTTTGGGCGTGACTGGTTCTGAGTGGACACAAGCTGGTTCCTAGTGACCACCTGTGCTTCCCTAAATGCGGCTCAGGGTGGGGGGATCTTCCCTCCCCCTGTCATTGTTGGACTCTATATTTTCCCACTTTTTTGCAAATTATAATACATTTTCCATCTACAGTCTCTGGGCACCTATTCTGTTTATGTCTCAAAACGAAGGGAAATGAGCATTTATGGAATGCCTAAGAGATGCTCCACCCCCTGCCATCTACTTCCTCAGCAATAGAGCCCCAGCAGAAGAAAGCAAGGTCCCTGCCCCATCCTGAACAGGACATAGACTTGAACAACTCACCATAAGAAGGGGCAGGAAGGGCAGTGTCGGCGATGGGAACTGAGTTGAGGAACAGCTGTCCATTGGCTGAGGAAAGCATCACGGACAGACAGACCTGGGGCTGCCCGCTCTGTGCAGGTGTGAATGTCTGGCCTACTTCCAGGGCCTTGTGAATAGCTCATCAGAATGACTTCTGTGCAGGGGGGCAGATGAGGAGTGTTGTGGCAGAGGAGGCCCAAGGGACACTGGAGCCAAGTGGTGGGTTGCCCTGGATGCCTGTGAACTTGAACTTTGGCCTCCAGGTAACTGGAAGACAGGGAATGTTGAGAGCAGAGTAGGAGCCTGGGCATTAGAAAGACACCTGGTCGCTGTGTAGGGGATGGGCTAGAAGGGAAGATACTGGGAGCAAGACAAACAACGATCTAGACTAAATGTTACCATGTAGTTGGAAGCTGTGAGGATCAGGCAATTGTGGCATATTGTGTGCAAAGAGGTAAAGGGTAGTATAGGGGAACATGACAAGGTTCTAAACCAGAGCCCTGACAGCGGGACAAAGGGAAGTAAAATCCTGGCTATTTTGAAGGTTACTCTGAAGGACCTGCTTTTCCCGCAGGTGAGGAACAAGAGAACAACATCCCGGATGATGGCTCCCAGGACTTCTAGCTTACAGGACGGGCAGATGGGCTTGCTAACCAACCTCAGGAAGAAAGGAGCCAGGACATACGTGAAGTGGGGGAGAGCATGAGCTCGCGCCTTGCTGAGCGTGGCGGGGGCTGCAGAAAAGCATTTCGGAGTCATCACTGCCTAGGGGATGGTTAACATCCAGGGGCATGAACTCACCGGGGGAGTGCGGACAGAGCAAGACAAGAGGGCCAAAGGCAGGGCTTGGGAGGAGCCAGCCTGCAGGGGGTAGAGAAAGAAGGCCCAGTGGAGACCACGGGTACCTGTGCGGAGGGGAGCCCAAGGGTGTGGAGTCTTGGAGCCCAGAGGGGCACCTTTCAAATGCTCAGCGCTGGCTGGGGTAGAGAGATCTAGAGGATGCGGCCACAGGAAAGGGCATTGAGGCACTGTTGGGGGCAACTGAGAGACAGTTCCTGGTTGAAAGACTAGGTAGTTGTAATGAACCTGGGCTTAAGTCCTGGTTCTACCACTTAACACCCACGGTAGACTGGGCAAATGATCAATTCACTAATCTCCGTTTCTTCAATTACAAAATGGAAATAAGAATAAGACCTACCTTGTAGGTAGTTGTTGGGATTAAATAGGATAATGTAAGTCAAGCACTTGGATCCTATAGTAAATGCTCAAGAAATGTTAACAAAAGCCTTGGAAATTTGGAGGTTTAAGAAAAGGGGTAATAGGAGAACAGCTTGAATTGACCGAAAAATGTTTTTACAACAGTTTTCAAACATGGCTGAAAGCGGAAGGGAAAGGGAAAGTAGGTGATGGTGGAAGGTGAGAGAAGGCAGTCCTGCCTGGATGGGGAGTGGCTGTGAGCACCCTCCTCCAGGTCTGACTGCTTCTGTTTTCATGCAGACAGAGGCCAGTTTTGAGAGGAAGACAGCAGGCTGAGCTGGCCCACGCCTGAGGGCTTTCTCTCTCCAGGGTTCCGGGGGCTCCTTCTCAGTGTTTGGACTGAAGGGGCGCAGATGGCTTGCAGGATCGAGAGGAGGGAAAGGCATGGGACAGCTGGGAAAGATGAAGTGGGGATTAAAGAAAAGAGTTCCCAGGGGTACAGCCCAGGCTGGGCACCGCGCATTTAGAAAGTGCTGTTTGGAGGGCATTTACTAAAGGAAAATAGAAGGCAGGGACTTCTGCCAGTTTGGGCTTGGGTCACCCATCAGCATTTGCCATCTTCCCAGGCCAGGTTGCGCCTACGTTCCCTGTGGCCGGGGGCTGGGCTGTCCGCTTCTCCCACTCCCACGGGCCTCAGTGCCCGGCCTGGAGCAGCAGCGGGCAGCACCGCCTCCAGGGGCCCAGCACAGGGCAGGCTCTCCGACACTAACTACTTTCCTTTCCTCGTTATCTGGCCCCACATGGAGCCAGAGAAGCTAATCTCCCTGGTTATCACCACAAGCTTAGCAGTCGGTGTTCAGCGCATTTCCAATACATTAAGTTCCTGCTCGACACCTCAGAAAAGGGCATCTTGCGTGTTTGCCCATTAATAGCAGTACAGCCTCCCTTGTCTGAAGCAGCCGCTGGCATTTAACCAGCCGGGAACCCCCATGTCCACTACAGAAACTTCAGGGGAGAACGTGAGAGCACACATTGAACAGGGGCCTTCGCTTTGCTGGAAACCTCTGGATGCGCATCACAGACATGGTGTTTGGCCTCGCAACATCTCCGGTGTTGTTACCACCATCACCCATTTCATTGACAAGGAAACAAAGGCTCGGAGAGGGTAGATCACTAGTACAAGTCACACAGCACTGAGATCAGACCCCGGTCTGGCCGAGTCCATTCCTGTGCACAGCCCCGCACCCAGCTGCCTGCCCCATGGTTTCCTTGCTGCCGGGCCCCGGGCAGGCCCCTTGCTCTCTCACCCGCGTCCGGGTCTGGCCCTGCCTTTGCCTATCCTGGTGGGAGTATGCAAAGCAGAGATTCCCCACCACACCTGGGTCAATCTACCTGTCTCTTCTTTTATGGTAAGCCATAACCTTCCCCCCAGTCTCCGAATTTTAGTTTTATTGTGGTAAAATACATAGAACATAAATTTACCCTCTTAGTCATCTCCCAGACTGAAACTTCATGTCCCTTAAACCAAATCCCATTTCCTCTTGCCCTTGGCTCTTGGCAACTCCCACTCTACTTTCTGTCCCTATGAACCCAAAGACTCCAGAAACATCCCGATAGTGGGGTCGCACAGAATGTGCCTTCTGTGGTGGCTCATTTCAGCATAATGTTCTCACGGTTCATCCATGTGGTAGCAGGTATCCTTTTGGGGCTGGATAATATTCCATGTATGGACACCCTGTATTGTGTGTATCCATCACCTGGCCATGGACACTTGACACCTAGTTTTCAATTCTTATGGGCAAGAGACCCAGAAGCAGCATTGGCGAATCACACGGCAATACTATTTTTAATCATTGGAGGTACCACCCTCTGCTTTCCACAGAGGCTGTACCACTTTGCATCCCCACCACAGTGCACAAGGCTCTGATTCCTCACTGCCTTGTCCACGCGTGCCATCTGATTTTTTTTTTTTTTTTAGTTATCATCTTAGTAGGTGTGAAATGTACCTCATTGTGGTTTTGACTTGCATTTTCTTTTTTTCTTCTTTTTTTTTTTTGTTTTGTTAATCCTCATCCAAGGATATTTTTCCATTGATTCTTAGGGAGAGTGGAAGAGAGCGGGAAAGACAGAGAGAAAGATTGATGTGAGAGATACACATCGATTAGTTGCTTCCTGCATGCATCCCGACCAGGGCCTGGGCTGGTACATGCCCTTGACCAGAATTGACCCTGGGACCCTTTGGTAGGCAGGCTGACCCTCTATCCACTGAGCCACACCGGCTAGCGCTTGACTTGCATTTTCTTAATGATTAGTGATGTCAGTCACCTTTCCATGTGCCATTGGCCATTTTTATATCTCCTTTGGAGAAATGTCTCTTTAACCCATTTTTGAATTGTGTTTTGAACGATGATGTTTAAAAACACCCTGACCCTCTGCCCTCTGTGCCTCCAACACCTCCTCCCCCCAGGACAGCCCGTTGGCAGAGCTGAGGGAGCAGAAGGGACTCCTCTGCCCCATCCTGTTGCAGCAGGTTTGCCAAGCATGGAGCACGTGGCACTGGGAAGCCCTGTCAATATGAAAAGGTCACCAGGAAAGGTATTCATCACCTGGGCAGCTTTCCCGCCAGGACCAGGCTCTCCCTAGGCTGCTGCCAGCCAGTGGGGGCCATCCTGTCCAGCCCAGGCCTCCTCGCTGGGCCTGGCGGGGACTCCCTCTGAGCTGCCCTGCAGGCTGGGCCCTTCCTGACCGGCCGGCCCCTTTGCTCCCTCTCTTCTCACAGGTTTCACACCTACCTCGGGGCAGGAAGCTCTCACCACCAACTTCCACTCGCTGTCCTCTTTTTGTTTTTTAAATATGTTTTTATTGATTTCAGAGAGGAAGGGAGAGGGAGAGAGAAAGAAACATCAACAATGAGAGAGATCCAATGACCGGCTGCTCCTGCACGACTCACATGGGGATTGAGCCCACAACCCAGGAATTGAACCATGACCTCCTGGTTCACAGGCAGACGCTCAATCACTGAGCCATGCTAGCCAGGCATCCCCGTTCTCTTTATACTCCCAGAACTTCCTCTCAGCGAGTCAGCTGCTCATCCCATTCTGCCTGACATCTGTTTGGAGGACACAGAAGATCTCTAAACACTACCCTGACGACACACACACACACACACACACACACACACACACACACACACGCATGCCACAGCTTTCCAATAAAGGCCATGTGCCTCTTGGGCTGATCTCACAGCTAGAGGCTGAGTGGAAATCAAAACAAAGGTGGCCCAAGGTCATGGAAAGGAAGAGTTAGTAACAAAGAGTATGGCAAGAGGTGGGCCCTGACCCACATGTTCATTTCTGTGGGCAGGAGGGCACTTAGTCATGAGGCCTCGTGCTCAGGGCGCCCTGTTCCTTCTGGCCCTTGAACTGGCCCTTGAACTGGCTCTCATGGTTGGCACTGCTGTGTAGGAATCTGAAAGGTGCATGAGCTTACCTACCACAGTCCTGCTCTACAATGTCCCCAGCCTTCAGCCTGGTCTCCCACTCACCCTCTTCACCGGGCAGAGACGGCCTCGAGGCTGTTAACTGAGTGCAGAGAGGTTGAGGATGTTGACCACAGCTTTAAACCGTCTGCTTCCTATTCTCCTTCGTGCCAACACTGCCCTTCTATGCAGAGACCCCTGGGCAGTGGGCAGGGCCCTCGTCCCTTGTGCCTCCCAAGACATCCCAGCTGACTCCCGCCCAGGCTCAGAGAAGCGGCAGCTCAGAGCACAAGGCCAGCGAGGTCTGAAACACAATGGGTAAGGCCAACTAGCGATTGGCTGGCCGCTTTACACTGTTAGTAACCAATACTCAGTCACGGCAAACTAGACTCCAGGGACACGCCTAAGGGTACCTCTCAGTGTGGTGAAGCGAGGAGCACAGACTCCCTGGGGCAGCAGCACCTGTGCTGGAGGGCCTCGATGGCACACTTGCCCCCCCCCCCAACACCCCCGCCCATGTGGGCAGAAGCCCTCATCTGGGCAGGGGCTCTCCTCCACTCAGCTGAGAGCTGAGCAGCCTGTTCTAGAATGTTCTAACCATACCATGCAGCACTGGGTTGCCACTGGGGACGGAGGCCTTTAGTGCTCACTGCCTTCTGAGATAGAACAGAGTTCGCTTAATTTTAGTTTCTTTTTAAATGAGGCAAAACAGAAACAAGGCTGAGTGATGATTGCGGTGGGGACACCAATCTGGCAGAGACACCACTCCGGCGGGACTGCCCTGGAGGAGGAACGACTGCCCGAGACACACAGGCTTTGCTGACCTGCTTGGGGTCAATGAAAAAGCCCAGTGCACGCCTCTGAAGAGCAGGTCGGTGTTTGTCATGGAGCTCAGGATGGGGTGCAGGTGGCAGGTGGCACACGAGGCCACCTTTTTTAGAGGAGCCGAGCTGGGAGCTCTCCAGGGAAGGGAGGGCTGTGGGAAAAACCAGCAGGAGGTGGGAGGCCTGCTTCTCCATCCCATTCCCCTACCTTGGGAGCACGCCCATGCTGTCAGGCACTGCCCTGTCCCACTCTGTCCCCTGCTGGTTCCTTGTCGTGCCGTCTTAGTCCGGGCTCTGTCTCTGCATGCCCACCCTCGGGCCCACGGCCTGGATGTCCTGGGGGGTCACCACTGGCACCAGCCTCACGGCTCCCAGGCCACTCACCCCGCCAAAGGCAGGGGGACAAGCAGCCTGCAGGGGACCTGCTCTGTTAGCCTTAGCCGTGTCCCTCCCTCAGGACATACCCTCAGGTCTGGGCCAGGGGTTGAGCCGCCTCCTCTGCATGAGCCTGCTCTCTAGTCAACTGATACCTCGGGCATTTCTCCTGCCTGGCTTCCCAGTCAGTCTTCCTTGCGGCCACCAGAATGATCCTCCCACAATGCAATAGGATTGTGCCTTCACCTGAAAGAATTTCATGGCCCCCGCCACTTCTAGAAATTCAGACGCTTTGGTCACACACAGAACACCCTTCGTGATGCTGGTGTCCTCTGCCCCCTTCCTAACCTCATCTTCCCCACATGCCTGCACCCCCAGGCACTGCCCGCTGAGTCCCCAGACACGCTGTCTTCCCGTGAGATGTGCCCTCTGCTAGGATAGCCCTTTACCCTCTTTTTCAGCTGGCAAACACCAACTCCCCCTGGCTTAAGCCTCACCTACTCCAGGAAGCCTCCCCTGACTGCTCCCCTCCAGTGGGATTCAGATCCTCCTTGGTGTCCCCTGCGTTTGCTGCTTACCCCCTGACAGCAATTCCCATCCACGGGCAGTGGATGCTCCTTAAAGTGTCCTTAACAACAAAGACTGCCTTATTCCTCTCACTATTCCTGGCACACAGTAGGTATTCAATATATTGCATGAATGAATGAATGAATGAATGGATATCTTCCACAGCTTTATAAAAATTGTGTGATTATCAAGTTTGTATGAATTTTTCCACTGAGCTCATTATAATACCAGAGGTGCCTTTCCGTCATTTCGGTTCTAGTCCTTTTACCCTGTCTCCCCCACCGCCTCTGCCAAGTCACATACCCAACATGGCCTAGTAGGAGTGGCTAGTTAAAGGTCTCACTGCTAAACCTCACTGTAAAATAGAAGACTTTCTGGGTGCAAAGAACCATCTCCTGATTTACTACTTGGTATCTACTTGGTTAGTTTGAATTTGGAGGTTTCTTTAAATTAGCAGAGCAAATGGGCAGTTTCTCTGAAAATGCACGTGTAGTTGGGGCTCAGCTTGTAGAGATGCAGACGAAGGGCCCACACAGGGGCAGGGGCAGCGGGGAGCACAAGTGAGGGGGATGGGAGTCCGCAGAGGGGTGCAGGCAGATTGGCAACTCCATTATGCAAACCAGCGATTCAGGAGGAAGATCGCTGGTAGCTGGGCCTTGGCTCTCAATCACCCCATCTCCTCTCAGGGTCTCCAGGGGCCTGCACCACCCACCTCAGGCTTTATGGAAACAGGAAGGTGTTTCTGGTCTTCACCCATCGGAACCCTTTGCTGTCCAGAGAGCTGCCTGCGCTGTACGCTGTACGTGGCTGCTGCCCCCACCTCTCTCCCCAGATGCTGGTTCTGCCCCTGCAGACTGTTCACTCACAGGTGACAAGTACTGACACTGAAACCCACTCTGCGTCTGCAGGGCCAGTTTTCCAGTCCCAGGAAACTCAGTTCCCACGTGACAAAGGGAGGCTAAGTCCATGAGCTATGCTATCATCCAAACCAAATAAAAATCTCGGTTCTCCTGGCCCTTCCAGGACCTGGACATCAGAGTGTCTCCTTCCACCTCAGCATCACTCCACCAGCATCGTACCCTCCACAGGCAGCTGAGTGCAAGTGGAAGCAACTTTGCCACCCGGTAACACTGTGGCCCCCAAGGAAGGGACTGGAATGTCGTCTATCTCCAGGGCTGGCCCAGAACCTCACACCGGGAAGTGGCCCAGTGCATGCTGGGAGGAAGGAGAGATGATGACAGTGATGAGCATAGTAACAGCTGTTACCCTGCCCCCATCATAGAGTGCGTGCCATGTGCTGAGCCCTGTGCTAAAAGCTTCCCCTGGATTGACTAGGTTAATTATCACAAGTATTAGCATGCCCATTTCACAGAGAGGAAACAGGTTCAGGAGGTTAAATAACTTGTCTAGGATTACACAGTGGACCTTACTCCTATGAAGAAGAGAGAAAATGGAAGGAGGAGAGAGAAAAGACAAAGCATGAAAAGGGAAGGAAGGGAGGGAGGGAGGGAGACAGGGAGGGAGGGTAAACAGACTGACCTGAAGCAAACCAGGCAAGAGTGATCAAATTCACTACACAAAAAAAGACTAAGTTATCATTCCTCAAATTGATTCCCTGAAAAACCCAAAGTGCCCTCACATCTGTTCCTCCTTCTTCCTATAACCCAGCGAGGTGGGTCAGAGCATCTGCTAATGTTTGTACCTTTCATCCTCCTGGGCTCCCACCCCACCTACTCCCTCTCCCCGCCACACACACTTAGCAATGTTCTCAGGAGACCACAGAACTGAAGTCTGGAACAATCTTATGGTTAAAAACTTCCAGCTCTCCAGCCAGACAGCGAAGGCAAGCCAGGCAGCCTGGTGGGGAGGCTGGAGCTGGAGGGAGAGGCCGAGCCCCTTCCTCACACAGCACTTCCTCTGGTGACGGGAGCCCAGGGACGATGATGTATGTTCTGCTTGGCTTCAGCCAAAGGAAAAGGTAGATGTCATGCATGCCCACACCCCAGAAGCATGTGCATATTAACAGCTGTTTTAATTGTATGTGAGGCGCCTCAAACGCCTTTTGTGTTGGTGGCTCCAAGTGGGGATGGCACTGCCCACGGGGCCAGCCGGTGGTGGTGACTCACAGAGAGCTCATTCAGAGGGACACTGCACAGTGTCTCCGTCTCCCTGGGGTGGGGGAGGCGGGGGGCACAGGCAGTGAGCTAAGCAGAGGTTTGCCTGCGCCCGGATGTGCCCGCACCAGGGGAAGTCCGAGGTCACAGTGCTGGCAGCCTGGTGTGTGTGGGGAGCTTTCGCGGGCTGCAGAGGTCTGCCTCCTGCTGTGTCCCACGTGGCAGAGAGCTCTCTCTCTGGTGCTTCTCTTCTCGGGGCACTAGTCCAAGTGGTTGAGGGCCACACCCTTATGACCTCATTTAACCTTCATTACTTCCTTAAAGATCCCATCTCCAAATTATTTTAAAATAAATTTTTATTGATTTCGAAGAGGAAGGGAGGGAGAGAGATAGAAACATCAATGATGAGAGAGAATCATTGATCGGTTGCCTCCTACACACCCCACAGTGGGGATGGAGCCCACAACCCAGGCATGTACCCTGACCCAGAATTGAACCGTGATCTCCTGGTTCATAGGCCGACGCTCAACCACTGAGCCATGCCAGCCAGGCCCATCTCCAAATTCAGTCACACAGGGAGTTAGGGATTCAGCATATTAATTGGGTGGCAGGGGACACACATTCAGCCCATACCATTAGCCCAAAGGGGTTTGAAGCGGCTGTTTATGTCAGTAAAAGTCATGGAGGGGAGGTGGTTCCAGAGCCACAGTCCTTCCTTCCCCGCTCATCGGCTTCGAGGTGACTTCACAGGAGAGAAGCCGACAGGTCAGCATCGTCAGGGCACCAGGTAGGTTTCCTGGTTCACTAGCCTCAGCAGCAGCTGTGAGAAGATGAGCCCCCAGGAGCTAGTCCAGGCCCAGGTCTCTGGGGAGCCAGCACCTGTGGTTAATATGACAATGGGACAGACCCAGACCACAGGCGCCAGGAGCAGGGAGTCAGTCAGTGTGCCTGCTGCGCCCAGACGGGCCTCCTTGGTAACAGACGTAGAATAAACTGCAGGCTTGGAGCCTGCCCCCTGCAAGCGCCAGGCCCAGATGGCCTTGTCTTGCTGACAGATTACTGTTCTGATGGCCTGGGATTTGTATTTGACTTTGCCTCTTCTCACACTGCCTTGTTTATTGCATGAATATTTCATCTCCCAGATTCATCTTGGGATCATTGATAAAGGCTCCTTCTCTGCTCTCTGAGACATCCCTGCTAATCATAAACATCTATGTTGCAATTTCAGATTAATTAAAGCTGTAAACCGGGAAGCTAGTACTGTCAGTCATAACCACCACTTCTGTGCACCCTCTCAAAATCATGTCATTTCATGATATGCTTCCTACAAATAACTTTACTCCCAACATTTCCTTTAGCAGCAGGCAGCCTCCCTCTGGCTGGCTGTCCTCCGGCCAAGGCTTCCTGGTGGTGGGCAGCGAGGTGGCACAGAACCCCTCCCCAACTTTAGCAACCCTCAAATGTACCAAACATGGTCCTCAGAGACCAGTACCCGGGAAGCAGACTCCTGATTTTGAGCCCACCTTGCCACTTCCGACTTGTGTGGCTGTGGGACTGAACCTCCCGGTTTCCTGCTGTGGAGCAGGCGTGACCACGGTGCTCAGCCGGTAGGCTGTTAGTATTAAATGAACTGCTCTACATAAAGCTCGTAGGAAAATGCCTGCATGCAAAGAGCTCTATCCATGGCACTGGTAGGTGGGGTCTGCCAGCCCAGCATCTGACTAGGCCCTGTGCACAACACTAGGGAGCGTCCGTGCCCTCTGCAAGATGAAACATACCTAAAAGAGAGAACTTACTGAACTCTGAGCCACATGGCACAATTGGAGTTGGGTCACTTCAAGGTCACATAGCTATCCCAGTGAGGGCCCTTCCATCTCCCCACCCCTGTGCCGGAGATGGGCAGGTACCTGGAGACGCATCTGGAGGTTCAACCTTTGCTGCTCCCACCTTCCCCAGCAGCTCTTCATCTGCACGAGCATCACCGAGCATCACCGTCATAGTTTCTGCTCCCTAGGCAGGCAGAGCCCAGCCACAGGCAAGGAAATTGGGCTTGGGAGGCTTCGGGCTGCTCTGCTTTGGGCTGCCCTCCTACCTTGTGGGATCTGAAGCTGTGAATGCCACGCCTCACACAGAGCTGACTGAGAACTCACTGCTCCCATTTCATGGAAGAGAAAATCTGAGGGGCATGATAGCTGTTGAAGTGCCCATATGGAAGCAGGGGTAGCTTGTAACATAACTCTGGGCCCCACAGAGCAGCTGGCCTGGGTGAAAGTCCAGGCCGTTCCCTTCCTCGCCACCCCGTCATCATGTGGAGGCCGCCTGAGCACCCCCCCCACCCCCCAAACTGCATTCTGATGCATATGCTTGCTAGCCCCAACCCCATTTCCACTTGTGTCCTAGCTAGCCATGCAAAACCTGTTTCCCTGAGTACTTCCATTTTACAGAGGCCATAAATCATGAGCCATACACAACCCCCAGAGGGGGTTGGCAATGCTAGCACCAGCCAGGCCAGGCCTTTGGGTGTAATCTCACTTCCCCCATTCCAACCCACGGGGGCTGCAAAGCCCGAAAAAAGTCCAGAAGCCTGGTCCATATTTGGGAGACAAAGAAACTAAGGGGATAAGAGGAAAAGCACCCTCCCTCCCCACCTCCGCATTCAGTGCTCTCAGGCTTTGGAGACTGACTCCCCTGAGTCACCCCACTAGTGCCTCTTCAATAAAGGCATGCTTTTTGGGTCCTCTGAGTGCCTGGCTGTTCGTTCCCCATGCCTCCGGGCAGCTTATCTGCAACAATCAGGGCACCAGCTGCTCCTGAAACCAGGTGCAGGAGGGCCCTCTCCCTCTGTCCACCATGCATGGCTCCAGTCCTGGGCACAGGTCACTGCCGGACAACCCTTCACAAAGCTTCTTCCCTCAAAAGTCTGCAACTCCAGGCTCCAGGAAAGAGATCAGATTCTGCAGCTCCTTCCCCCCACTTTCCTCCCATCACCTGATTTTCCTTCCACAAGGAAGCCACTTGGGCTCATGGCTGGTTTATCTTCGGCTAGGAGTAAGATTCATCTCAAATAAGAGGGTTTTGTCCCACTCCCCCTCTTTCAGTCCCAAGCATAATTTGCATTACAAAAAAATTTAAACAAAAGCAGCTTTCTCAATCTCCGCTCATTACTCCCATTACTTTTGTTAGCATCATTATCCTCACTGAAGATGGCAACTCTTAGCAAATGGGGCGGCGATTCCAGGGCTTCTCGCTATATTAGTTTAGAAAATGGCTTTAATGCCTGTGCTTGCAGAGATGTAAAAGCTGCCCCGGCATTAGGAGTTATCTAATGCTGTACGTTTTAAAATCTAATCGTGCATTTATTTTTGTAAGTGTGCTGCATCAGAACAAGAATGCAGCTGCTAAGGAGGATACAGATGCAACGGGGAACATGCAGAGCCAGGCTCCCACCCAGGCCTCTTCCTCTCCTCCCTCCCTGGAATCCCCTGGAGGAGAACCCACTCCTTCTGAAGCCCACACCCTGAGGTTTGAGTGTACTGTGGGCTGGTGGTGAGGGCAGGGGTGGGTGGGGCAGGTGCTCCCTCATCCAGCAACGGGGAGGAAACGGATCCTGTGGGGCTGCAAGCAAAAGCAAGCGCCTGCTGTTCATTAACACAGCAAAGCAGGACTTCAGGGGCAATTACCAACTTTCTATATTCATAGAAATCCTGTTTCCCTGGAGAGAGATGCTCAGATTGGAACATGTATGCAGTGCTGATTTCTTATGGAAATAAGAATTTTTGGTAATGACAGGGGAGCTGCTCTTTATCTGTTTCTGCATTTTAATGACAAGGAATGTTACTTGGTTAGTGTCTGTTATTACTATTAAAGTGCACACAGGCCAGCAGCATCTGCCCTGGGATCCTGGGGACCCACTCCTCCTGCTTACAAACAGCAGTTTCCCTGCTCCCCAAAGTAGAGGGCAGAGCAGGCAAAGGGGCGAGGGCAGCCCCATGCCAGGCTCCATACCCCCCTCCCCCCTGTTCTGGGCAGGTAGGGTGTGTTAATGCCTTAGGAGGCGTTTTAGGATGAAGAGGGTAGGATGTGGGATTCTGTTGTTTTCTCCTTCCAGAGCCCTTTCCTGCAGCAACCCCCACCCCACCACCAGGGTCACAGAAACACGGGCAATTAGTGTCACTGGCGAGGTTCACATAGCAAGCCCCTTGACTCAGTTTCCCCAAGGCTCCTTCCCCTCCACTCCCAACGCCCTGTGACACTGCCAATCCTGTCCGCACACAGTCCCCCAGGCCCATGTTGGCCTCCCCCGCTCCCTGCCCCATGCTGCATATCTGAGACCCCCTTTCCTGGAGTGGCCGCGCTCTCCCAGGGAGCCTGCAGAGGGACGCCAATCCCTCCTAGAGCCATCAGAGCTGATTTACAATAGTTATCAAAGAGGGCATGGCTTCATTAAGCTTAATAGATCCATCAGTTACCCCAAATAAACACACATAATGCACAGAGTTTACAGCCTTCGTCACAGGGTCAGAGGTGGCCCCTGTCAGCCTTGACAGGCTCTGGGAGCCCATCCATCCCGACACCTTGCAGGTCCCGCAGCCCACGGCCGAGGGAGATGGAGGTGGAGTGGGGTGAAGGCACCCCACTCTGCAGACGCAGCTGAGGGCAGTGCACTTGGCTCCCCACAGCCAAGGGGTGGACAGCAGGCTGCACAGCAGTCTCCTTATCGCGGCAAGCTTAGCATCTTGGGCCCGAACCCCAGCTTCACCATTTCCTAGTGGCTGGTGTGGGGCAGGTGGGCCCACGGGCCCGTGTCTGCAGGGATGAGGGGGACACAGCACTGTCCCCGGGAGGAACTGAGTGGGTGCATGCGAGGTGCTCAGATGCGTGCTGGTACAGGCCCACCTGATTGTTATCACCTGGTGCAGTCCGCCTGCTTGTTACCACAGTCTGCATACAGACTAGAGACCCGCTGAAGCTCCGGTGTTTCTTGGGGAATGCCCCCTTTCTCTTGCTGAGAGACAGCACCAAGGACTTAGTGAAGCCCCCTGAGGGCCTCGCCCTCGGGTGCGGCTGCCAGAGCCCCGAGCCTCCGATGGTGCCGCCCAGAAAGGGCTCAAAGTATCGCAGGAGCCCGAAGTTGGCTGATGGGCTCTGCCCGTGCTGCCGTCTCCACAGGAGGAAGGGACGGGCCCACGGCCTGGGGCCACGGAATAGCACTGCTGGCGCTAGACCCCTGGGCCCTGGGCAGTCCACGCGACGGTCACACTATGCCTGCCTGTGACTGTGCCACCCTCCCACCACGGGACCATCACACACTAAAAGACCACACTGGAAGAGAGAAAGCGGCGCAGGAAAATATGAATTGAAATCGGAAACCCTAACCGCTGGTGTGAAGCGCCTTTCTGCAGGGTCACAAGACTCTGGGGGTTCAGAAGCAGTAATGTTCCCCCCAGGCCTTTGCCCGCTGTTCCTCTGCCCCGAGGCCCTCCTCCCCTCCTTGTTCCCTAGGCCAGTGGTTGGCAAACTGCGGCTCACGAGCCACATGCAGCTCGCGAGCCGCGGTTTGCCGATCTGTTGACTAATGAGTTTGCCGACCACTGACCTAGACTCTCGATTCCAATAATTACAGGCTGTTGTTGTTCCTTGTGATTAAGGCCCTATCCCAGTGGTTGGTAAACTCATTAGTCAACAGAGTGGCAAACCACGGCTCGCGAGCCGCAGTTTGCTGACCACTGCCGTAGGCCATCTCTGCTCCTTTCTCAAGGCTCAGCTCAGGTTCCACTGCTTCCTCAGCTTTCCATCCCTGCTGGGATCTCCCAGAAATAAGGCGTCCTCACCTCTTCTCCCCTAGCCTGCACCCCGCCACCATCTATTTCCCGTAGAGCCGTGAACGCACTTCATGGTGACTTGTCTTGGCTTGATCATTCTCTTATCACCACAAACTATGCTGGGCACCAGGCCTTGTCCTGGGCATTAGGGATGTGGAACTTAGGATCTGGTGACACTGGCCTTGCCTTGGCGTCTTTGAGTTCTCTGTGCCCAGCAGGAGTCTAACAAGTAAGCAGTTCCTCCCTGAACTGATGAGCACATGGCCAGTTCTGGGGCGGCCCAAGGCTGGCTGTGGGTGGGCCAGCTGGGCGGAGGGGCCAGTGGATAGATGATTGGGATCTCTTTACAAAGTGGGGGCAGGAGTTATGTCCTGCCTGGAGCCCACCCATCGGGGCTGGTGACAAGCCTGGGGGAGGATAGGACATTCCCTCCGTGTGGTTTAACCCTACATAACCCTCCCCCAGCTATTAGTCCATCCTCGGATATCAATGCCTGGTCAGCCCTCAGCCCACGGGACCCTGAAACTGGATGAGAAGGGTTGCTGTATTTCCCAGCCAGCTCCAGTGTTGATTCATGCGCCCAAACAACCAGGCCTTTATCTCTGCACCGGCAGCCTCAGCAGCAGTGGATCACACTGCAGTCCCCTTTGCTCCCGACACTGGCCTGTTGGTCGTGTCTTCTCCTCTTCAGACAGAGGTGCAGTGGCAATGGTGTGAGGGCACTGGCTGCCAAGGCCGGGTGCTTCCTGACTCTCAGCAGGAAAAGCAGAAGGGGTCTAGGCCTGAGGGCAGGGGTCCTCGTTCCGTCCCTGCTGTGCAGGTCACAGCGGAACCCCCTGGAGCAAACCACTTTCCCTCTCTGGGCCTCAGTCTCTGCGTGCGTGACCCTCTCTGACCACTGAGGTCCAGCAAGGAGCAGAGGCAGTGGGGAGAGCTGTCCTCAAACAAAGGCTTTGGCTTTTGCCTTCTATTTTTTAATTTTTAAAATATTTTTATTGATTTCAGAGAGGAAGGAGAAGGAGAGAGAAACATCAATCATGAGAGAGAATCACTGATTGGCTGCCTCCTGCAAGCCCCACACCTGGGATCAAGCCCGCAACCTGGACATGTGCCCTGATGGGGAATTGAACCATGACCTCCTGGTTCATAGGCCAATGCTCACCACTGAGCCACGGCGGCTGGGCTGGCTTTTGCCTTTTAAAAGCTTGACCTGGCCAACTCCACCCTCACCTCCCTAACCTCTCAGAGGCAGAGCGTGGCAGAGGCAGAAACTCTGCAAAACCAGGTGAGCTCGCCACACAGGAGTGGGCGGAGCAGCCTACAGAGCTGGACGGCTGAAGCGCCAGCCAGGGTGGAGATGGCCTGGCTAGACCGGGAGTCGGTGCTCGGCCCGCTGCCCGCTTATGCAACTGGAGAGCTCAGCTGGGTTTTGCGGGAAATCTGAGAAGAACACGTTATGACTAAATGTTCTGCGAGACTCACGTTTCAGCACCGAGAGATGGAGGGTTTCAGAACATCCCTCCGTCACCGACGGTCTACGGCTGCTTCTGCTGCACAAGGCGGAGCGCGTGGTTGGAAGAGACCATTAGTTCTCAGTGCTGACAATCTATACTCTTTGATCCTTTACAGAATAAGTCTGCCAGCCCTTGGCTAGATGATTGGCGATGCCAGACACCTGCACCCTCGCCACGCCCGAGAACACGTTTGTAGCAGTTGCTTTCTGTTTATTTGAGGATGGAGAGCCACTCCTGGAGCCAGGAAAGGAATCCTGAGGTTTCTATCAGCTGAAGAAACCCTCCCGGGGAAGTCAGAGAGGAGATGCGGCCAGGAGCCCCACGGCTGGGTGGGCTCAGCAGGCGGTTGGCGCTCCCGCTGCTGTGTCTCGAGAGAAGCTGAGGAGACTGCTTGTTGCTCCTGCCCCTGCTCTGTGTGCTCCTGCCTCTCCAGCTTTGCCACTGCACCCTCCACAGCACTGTTCTTCCCTGCCCCATGTGCCATCCTACATGCCCCCCAAAGCCACCTCCTTCGTGAAGCGTTGCCTCCACCATCCAGCAGGGCTCTGTCCCCCATCCGGCAGGGCTCTGTCCCCCTCGGGCCCTCAGCCCTTCGTCAGAGCTTCCCGGGTACCACCCATCCTTTCCTCCACTGGAGACAACAAATTGCTTCCAGCTCAGGGTTCCAGCTTCTGCAGGTGGCTTCCTGCAAGGACAGGAAGTGGGAAGCTGCCTGGGGACTCAGTAGAAAAGATTCCTGGTCAACCAGCAGTGGCTGTTGCAGGCAGGGAGGGGCTCGGGCCCACCCGGTGCTAGGCATTGCCAAAGAGTCAACCCCCTTGTGATCTGCCAGCTCCTGGCTGGTGGGTGGTGGCTGCATCCACAGCCCCCTCCCCACTGCCTGGCCCAGAGCTGGTCTTAGGGCGTCCCCCTCCCCCCACCAGCCCTGAAATCAGCCTTCAAAAGCCTCCATGCATCTGGCACTAAAACACACCTATTTGGCTTGTTCTCAGAGAACTGTCTGGGGAGGCCCTGCTGGGGCAGGGGACAGGAGGCAATGCCAGGCAAGGAGACAAGTGCCCATGCCCCTCCTGCTTAAGGGAGGAATCCTTAGCATTTAACTTAGCAAATAATACCCAGGTGAGGTGTCTGTCAACAAGGCCAGCTCGACAGCTCTCACGTCTGGGCAGGTTGTAAATGTTTGCCACATGCCAGACATTAATATTTTAACGGCTGCACATCCCTGGCGGGTGGAGCAGTGTCCTGAACACAGCCTAAAAGTTGCATGAGAATCACCTGGCTGGGAGGTCGGTGGGCCTCCCCTCCCAGCCTTCCCCCTCCCCCGCCCCCCCCAGCACAGCCTGGAGCTGCAGGCTGTCTGCTGAGCTGTGAGGAAGGGAGGGGATCCCCTGGCCCAATGACTCCGATGGCCCTGGAGGCTCCCAGGACACTCCCGAGCCCCTTCATCAGGGGATGTGAGTGTGTGGAGGGGACCACAAACTCAGCTCTAGGCATAGCTGCAGTGGCCTTTTGCAGAAATTCAGGCAGTTTGGGATATCTGAAATCCAGCAAGGGCTTTCTGGGGCGAGGGGTGCAGTGGGGAATGAGAGTGTCTTCACTAATAGAATTCATCAGTGGGATTAATCTGGTGGCTCCCAAATTACTGATAATCTCTTAAAACAGAAAATACATCATTCAGAGGGAAGGTGTATGGCGAAACCAAACACTGCTTCCAGTTTTCCTCTCCAAAAATAAACACAAATAAGATGAACATTCAAACATTCAAAATACCCTGCCATATCAGATCTTTAAAAAACCTTCTCTCAGAAGCTACCTGTTATGCAAGCTTGACTCCAATCTTTTCTATGAAACACTGTGGGGATTCCAAGGACAATTAAAAATAGCAACTAGCATTTAATGAGCACATACTAGGTCCTAGCCAGGGGCCAGTAAACTGTTCCTATTAAAGGCCAGATAATAAATATTCTCGGCTTTGTGGGCCAGAGTCAACTCTGCCCTTGCAGCCCAAAAGCAGCACAGACCATACTGACAGGAAAGCATGTGGCAGAGTTCAAGTACAAGGTCATTTACAAAACAGGAGGTGGGCCAGATCTGGTCTGAGTGCTATAGTTTGCTGACTCCTGTTCTAGGCAGTTTGTCAAGTGTTTCACATACATAATCTCATTTAATCCGCATAATCACCCTAGGAGATTATATTATATTCTAAAACTGATATTATATTCACTTTTAGAAATAAAAAAAATTTCACCGTTATGGTTAGATTTCTTGGCCGAGATCACAAAGTTAATATGCAGTGTCCCTGGGATTCAAACCACTTCACTGTATTGCTCTAGTTAGAGTCTTGTAAAAAGAATAGTATGGCATGTAGAGTACTTACTAGGAATCAGGTACTAGTCTAAAGGCTTTATTTAATTCTTAAAACTCTATTATTATTATTCCCATTTTGCAGATGATAAAATCAAGTCCGGAGGGTAAAATGACTTGCCCAGGAGCACACGGCTGATCAATGGCAGAGCAGAGATGTGAACCCAGGGGGTCTAGTTCCACAAACTTGTGTCTTAACTGCTTAACTCTGAAGGCATTCTTTGAGGTCAGTGGGCAGAAGGTCCAGAGGTTGAGGCCTCAGCTATGCCATTCCCTGTCACTGAAAAAACAGGGGATCCAGCCCTGCCTTCTTCAGGGTGGCCTGTCCCTGAAGTGGGTCCCCAGGAAAGAGCTGCTTGCTCTTTTTTCTACTCTTTTTCTGGGCCTGAGGATCGGTGGGGTTTCCAAGGCAGAAAGGACTTGAAACTAGATATAAAACCCTGGTGGTCTGTCCTCGTGTGCCCCTCCCCTCCCCACGCTGCCCAACCCCCCCCCCCCCCACCCCGCCCCATCAGGCTCAATTGAGTCTCAATCACTTAGGCCCTCTAGGCTCAGGCACTGGAGCCCTTGGTGGGCCCTGGAGGGACAAAGTCTAAACGGCCTAAAGAGCTAGAAAGTGCTTTCTCATAGCTCCCTGTCCATCTGCCCCCAGGCCTTGGCTTTGGGAATGCAGCCCTCACACCCTGAGGGATGCCAGGGCGCTAGGGCTCCTAGGGTAACAACCACCTGCCCCTCACTTGTCTCCGGTTCAACTGTCCACATGGCTGATATATTATTTAGTTAGTTATTCCAGTCAGAGGTTCCCCTCTACGACCCTCCTTGAGCCAGGCTCATTCATTTGGCCCATGTCCTTTACAGATTTGGAGCCTGGCCACACAGCTGTGCGCCCAGCAGGCTGCCACCCCCAGGGGTGCTCATGGGAGCCTCCTTGCCTGTTGACTCAGCCGAGAAGGAGCCTGTTTTCAGACATGCTGGTGACAGGCTCACCTCATCCTGCCTCGATGCCCTTTGGTTCTAGAAACAGTCATTCCCATGCATGCCTACTAGATTTCATCTCACGTCCTGCCCGTAGTGCCAGTCCTTTGAAATGGCTCTGTGCCCTGTTTCTCTCACAGCCAGGAGTGAAGGGCGCGGGCTCTGGGGTCAGATGGTGTGGCACTAAATTCTGTTTCTACAACGGGTTACTTTTAGCTCTTTGTTCTCAGTTTACTTGTCTGTAAAATGGGACTGATATTACCTATCTCATTAGGATGCTGAAAAATTAAGTGTTAACACATGCAATGTGTTTAGAACAGACCTCAGCACAGGGTAAGTGCGACAGTGTTCGCTCTAATTTGTCTTGTTACTGCTCTATGAGGTATTTATTAGCCCCTCAAGCTTTGGGTCATTTGTGTTAGTATGTCTTCTACATCTTCACCAAAGCCTCATCTGGGAAGGACAGGGGATTCCCACATCCCAAGAACTTTCTGGAGACCGATGGTAATAATTAGACATCTATCTTTCCTCTTCTGCCTTCAGCCTGCTACATACACTCCTTACGGATACCTTCCAGGGTACCAATCTCCGGTTTGTCCACAGGAATGCCATGGAAGACGATGACAAGTGACATTCTGGAACCCTCATCCCATGTTCAAAGCAAGCTCCTGGCCGGGGTACGTCCAGGAGAGGCGGTTTGTTTGGAGTGAGGGTGTCCGGTGGCCCCATCTTGACTTCCGATGACCAGCCTCGCTGGCCTTATGTCCACGGCCACGCATGCCACGCTGTGCTAGCCTCCCCCGCAGGGCCTGCACGGTCCCTGTCTCTCTGCTTTCACAGCAACACCACTCCGCCAGCTTCCCAGAGGCCTTCAGGGACCCGGCCACCTACCAGCAGTGCCAGCTCTCCATGCCCACCAGGGGGCTCCTCACATCCCTGGACGGCTTTGGGCTCGCATCCCGCAGACCAGGGGGGCCCATCCCAACCAGCCCCCTTCTTTCCAACCGAGCTGAGCTCTGCTGCCTGCCCTCCAGCTTCCATGAACATTATACCCTCCCTGCCCACTGGCAAACCTGCACCTTCTTATTCTCACTACAAAAGCAACCTTTAAAGTCCCTTCTTAAGGCCCTAACATTTTTTCTCATTTTCCTGCACTTGGGGTTCAACCTTCCTGAGGGCACTAAGCCACTCCCAGGGCTCCACCAGGTGTGAGGACGTGACTCCCTCGGAAACTGGATGCGCCCTGTGAGGCCACGAGGCCAGGAGGCCACGGGCAGGTCTTTCCCTGGAGCTCTGTGGCCCTGGCACCACAGCAGGCGGAGCAGAGTGGGAAGAGGCTGAGGAAGCCTCCAGGAAGGGGCCGGGCTGGGCTGTGGGAGGGGCGGGTGGGATGCAGCTGGACCCAGCCTAGAGCTGGCACACGGCCTTGCCCAGTGCCCGCTGGGAAGATGCCCAGCTCCCCGCCCTCAGACCCGCCAGCTGCTCTTTATTCATTGAAAGGCTCAGATGCGGCTAAATGTATTTGCTCAGGATATATTCCGCCAGCCTTGAAGCGGCCGCAGCAGACATGATGGAAAGGTTATCCCTTCCACCACAGCTGCTGTGAGTAATTCTGCAGCCGGTGGACATGGTGTTTTATAACGTGCCAGCGCAGACGTGCCCGGTGGACTGGAATAGACATTCCCGTGTCACCTACGCGGTCTCCTCCCTCGTGCCCAGGCCCTGACAGCAGTGCCCTTCCCTGCAACCTGATGCTGCCTGCTCCCGAGAACCCCCTCGAACGAGGGGAGCCTAGAGCCATCTCCCGGGTGGCTGTAGACACCACCCACCAGCCACACAGCAGACAGGAAACGGCCTGGAAATGCAGTGGGGGCTCCAGGTTCCACTTGGGCCCATTGCCAGTGGCGAGACAACGGCACTGGTGTGGGGGTGGTGTAGGTGGCGAGACCGTGTGGGGGTCCCCTCTGTTCGCATCCTCATAGGCCAGGCGGTGGAGTGGGCTTAGTTCTGCCTGGAAAGGGGAGGCTAAGCCGCTCTCTGGAGAGCGTTAAACAGGAGGAATCCTGTTCTGCCCACACCCCCTGTCCTGCATCAGCCCAGGCGACTCCTCTGAGAAGTCCAGTTGGCATCTGGCAGGGCTGGGCTGGCAGGGCTCTCCAGGGGCAGAGGTGGCTGGGCAGGGCCCTCTGTCTGCCCTGGGGAACAGCTGGCCTTGGTGCCTTGAGGCTCCCAGCAAACTCCCAGCGTGCCCCTCCCGAAGGGACGTCAGCAGGTGGGGAGCGAGGACGCCCCCCCTGCCCGGCACTGAGCATGGCTGGGCGACCGCCCTTTCCTCACTCTTATGTCTAAATCAAGTTGGTGATTTATTTCCCACTTACCTCCCGCTCCCGCTCCACTGCCCTGAGCTGAGACGCACCCCACTCCCCACCCCCAGGCGGAGCAGAGAAACCTGCAAGGCGGGGACCCTCCCGGAGACCCAGCCTCAGGGTGGAGGGTCGTGTGTCAGGGGCTTGGGAAGCTTCTATAGAGGGAACGGGCCAGAGCTCTGGTGATAAAGGGGAGCAGCTGGGAGCAGGGAGCAGCTAGCATGAGGCAGTCTCAGCCCCCAAGGCCTAACGCAGCCTTAACCGTTGTTCCCCTTACTGTATTTGCCTTTTAACTTGGAACAAATTCTTAAGTCAAAGGAATGAACCTCTACGTGTACAATATCAGCGTCGGTGAGGTGAAGGATGGCAGCCGTTGACCATCAGCAGGGTAGGAGTCCCTTCCCTCGTGTCTGGATTCGGCCTCTGTGGGAAGCAGCTGGTCCTGGCCTCATCCCATCACCAGGATCCATGTCACTATTTTATCTCTGACTCTGGGAAGATGCTGACTTGAAAGGAAGTCATCTCTGAACATAAAGGCACCCTAAAACACCGAGTGCTTCCAGCAAAGAGGTCAGAATCACTGAGTTCATGCCTTTCAGAAGGCAGCCCTCATGCCCACTGCTCAAGAGAAAGACTGGCCAGGCACTTCCTGGAGGTCTTCAAACCATTTCTGGCCAGAGATTAGGGTCCACTGTGGGCTCAACTGTCTCCAGACATGGAGGTCTCCTCCTCTCCTGGCCTCCGCACTGCTTTGCTGTCATTTGCTAACTTTGGGGCACGCTCTGTCCTCACTGCACCCTGTCACCTGGGCTATTGCTGCTTGGCCAGGGACCGAGGCCCTTCTGGCCGGTCATCTTCTAAAGCCTGCAAGTCTCCCCGGGTGGGGTGTGCCCAGCTCCTGATCCAGATGGGGAGCCTCAGCAAGCATGAAGACAGCCCTGGGTGAGAGCTGAGAGCCAGGAAGGGCTCCCGGTCAGTCCCGATAAGGCCTGTGCTGCCTTGGCTGAGGCACGCAATGCTCTGAGTCTCGACATCCTTACACACCATGTAGAGGTTCAAAACCTTGGTCTGTCTGCCTTGCACAGCTGTTGGGCAACTCAAAATCAGAGGTAGATTATATATATACATACATATGAATATGGGCTTTGCAATATATGCTGATGTCAGAGTGATAGCTATATGACTAGGTCTCCATGAAGGTATTCCTTGGTCAGTAACCCTCTGTGTGTGCTGAGGTTTTCCCACGGCCTCGGGGCCCTCCTGCCTGCACTGTCTAGAACTGGGAGGGACCTGGTTCCCATGCACACCCTAGTGCTGGTCAGCAGGGGATGAAGTTGGCCTTCAACCACTCAGTTTAGGATCCTAGTGTGAGAAAATGTCCACCTGTCCAAAATAACAAACTTGGAATAGAAGATGGTGAAAACGAGACTTCTAATACATTCTCGAGAGCAGGTGTCCATCCCATTGCACAGCACTCCTGAATTAGCTGGCACAGGCAGCATTTATCCCATTGCACAAGAGTCCCTCCTCCGGTTCCTCATTGGCTGAGTACTATGGGGTCACCTGTTTCCTCATGCCTTGCCTGGCTCTTGCTGTTTCCCATTGGGCCATTAAAAAAAAAAGGGGGGGGGGGCTGAGGCCTTTCTAGCTGCCTTCACCTTCCTCTGTCTAGCTGAGATGGGTGCCTCAGGGGTTTCCACCAGGATGCTGGCCCAGGAGCCCAGCTCTTTGTTCCTATTCTCTCCTCCCTACATTCTGCTTGCCCTGGGGAATTCAGTAAACTCCATCGAAAGCCGACCATACTGGAGATGGATCACAGAGGTCCATTCCTACAGTAGGAAGAATTCCAGATCCAAGATAAACCCTGGAGCTAGCTGTACCTGTAACCCAATTTGCATTTTCTGAGCAAGGTAATAAGACTCTGTCCATATGATCCCTCCTGCAGAAGGGTAGGACAGGACATGCCTGGAGGGCCAACTCCTCCTGGGATTGTACGTAACCCACTGGGGCATGCTGAGCTCGGAATGGGGGGTCCTGGGCTCAGCAAGAAAGAGCTCCAAGATCAGCTGGGAGGCAGAAGGGTCGCAATTCCTGCAGAGCTTTGCCAGAGCTATTTGGCTGTGGCAATTCCTTGTAAAGATGGGAACCAGGTCTAGGAGGCAAGGCCACATGCCCAAGGTCACCAAGATGGAGAAAGTCCAGGGCTCTTTCTACTCCACCGTGGTCTGAGAACTCTGAATGAAATCACAAGGTTTTCAAGGAGCTCCCTAAAGACCTTCTGTAGAGCAGGAAAGGGAGGCAAGGGTAAGGCCTGGGGCAGGACCCAGGAATTCTACCCTGGCTTCAGATCAAGCAGCTGCCTTTTCTAATGTGCTTTAAATGTCAGGCTTCTACAGAAGATTCCTTCTGACATAAACATTCTGCTGCTTTCAACAAATGTTTAGCTCTGGCAGGTGTGGTGCAGCTGGTTGGGCATCGTCCCGTGCACTGAAAGGTTGCCGGTTCCATTCCTGGTCAGGGCATATGCTTGGGTTGTGGGCTTGATCCCCGGTAGGCAGTGTGCAAGAGGCAGCTGATGGATGTATCACTCTCACATCAATGTTCTCTCTCTCTCTGTCTCTCCCCCCTGTCCTTCTCTAAAAATCAGGTAAGAAATCTTTTTTTTTTTTTAAAATCCTTTACACTATATCAAGTATAATTATCTCTAAAGGTTTCCAATCTCTTGTCTTTTAGTTTTTTGGGACACAGGTATTTTAACAAACACTGAGAATTTGCCAAACAAATAAGGTAATGACCCCAGGCCTTGAGGAGCTGGCATTCTAGCAGGGGAGACAAGCAGTTAAACAGGCAGGCATAGGAGATGGGGCTATTGCTACAACAAGTTGTGTGTGATGAATGAAGAAGTGGGAGCAAAGGGGAGATGAGGATGCTGTTAGTGCTGCTGGGTGGGTGGAGGGAAGCTCCAGATTGGAAAAGAAGAAGCATCCAGATTGGAAAGGCAGAAGTAAAACCATCTTCTCTGTTTGTAGATGACATGATTCCGCATATAGAAAATCCTAAGGAGTCCACTAAAAATTATTAGAACTACTAAGTGAGTTCAGCACGGTTGGGGATTGCATCCTCCCACCCAAGATGACATCTGAGGCGAAGACAAAGGTGATGGCTCAAGTGACTGTCACCGCCCCATGGCCATGTACAGCCATCATGGACTAACACGGGGAGATGGAGGCAGGAGAAGTGAGGACAATTCTGGCAGGTGACCTTGTAGGACGGTATGGGAAGAGGGAGCAGGGATTTGCTGCCACCAGAGAATCCTGACATCAGAATAGTTACTTGGTACTAGAAAACTGAATAAAAAAACATATAAGAGAAGACTATATACTAAGACCAGGTGAACTTTATCCCAATGATGCAAGGTTTGGTTTAACATTGAAAAACCAATTAATGCAATACACCACATCGATAGAATAAAGAACAAAACCAAATGATCAACTAAATAGGCACAGAAAAAGCATTTAAAAAATTCAACAACCATTCATGATAAAAGCACTCACCAAACTAGGAAAGAAGGAAACTTCCTCCATATGATAAAGGGAACCAACAATAACCCCGCAGTTAATATCATATGTAAGGATGAAAGAGCAGATGCTTCCCATGTAAGAACAGGAACCAGACAAGGATGTCCATTCATCGCTTCTATCAACATTGTCCTGGAGGTTCTAGCCAGGGAGGGCAATTGGGCAAAGCCAGGAAATAAAAGATAAAGGCATCCAAAATAGGAAGGAAGAGAAAACTATCTTCTATTTGCAGGTGACAGGATCCTGTACATAGAAAATCCTAAGGAATTCACTTAAAATGATTAGAACTAATAAATGAGTTCAATAAGGTTGCAGGGAATAATATCAACACACAAAAATCAATTATATTTCTATACACTAGCAATGAACAATCCACAATTAAATTAAGAAATAATTCCATTTAAAATAGTATCAAAAATATAAAATATAAATGAATTTAATAAAATAAGTGCCAAAGATATACTCTGAAAACTATATAACATCATTAAAAGAAGACCTAAATAAATGAAAAAATACCCCATGTTCATAGACTGAAAGACAATATTGTTAAGATGGCAATAATCTCCAAATTGATCTATAGATTCAGTATAATCCCAATCAGAATTCCAGCTGACTTCTTTGTAGGAATTGATGATATGATCCTAAAATTAATAGGGAATTGCAAGGGACCCAAAAGAGCCAAGACAATCTTTAAAAAGAAGAACAAAGCTAAAAGATTAATATTTACCAATTTTGAAACTTACTACAAAGCTACAGTAATGAATATAGTGTGGTACTAGCATAAGAATAGACTTTCAGGTCAATGAAATAGAAATTACAGTCCAGAAATAAATTCTCACAGTTAGGGTCAATTGATTTTTTTAAATTTAATTTAATTTATTGTTTAGACTATTACAATTGTTTCTCCTTTTTCCTCCCATAGCTCCCCTCCACCTGGTTCCCACCCCACCCTCTGCCCTTACCTCCCTCCCACTGTCCTCATCCATAGGTGTACAATTTGGTCCAGTCTCTTCCCGCACCCCCCACACCCCTTTCCCCTTAAGAATTATCAATTATCAATCCACTCCCATTCTATGCCCCTGATTCTATTATATTCACCAGTTTATTCTGTTCCTCAGATTTTTAGATTCACTTGTTGATAGATATGTATTTGTTGTTCATAATTTTTATCTTTACTTTTTTCTTCTTCTTCCTCTTCTTAAAGAATACCTTTCAGCATTTCATATAATACTGGTTTGGTGGTGATGAACTCCTTTAGCTTTTTCTTGTCTGTGAAGCTCTTTATCTGACCTTCAATTCTGAATGATAACTTTGCTGGGTAGAGTAATCTTGGTTGTAGCTTCTTGCTATTCATCACTTTGAATATTTCTTGCCACTCCTGTCTGGCCTGCATAGTTTCTGTTGAGAAATCAGCTGACAATCGTATGGGTGCTTCCTTGTAGGTAGTTAACTGTTTTTCTCTTGCTGCTTTTAATATTCTCTCTTTGTCTTTTGCCCTTGGCATTTAATTATGATGTGTCTTGGTGTAATCCTCTTTGGATTCCTTTTGTTTGGGGTTCTGTGCGCTTCCTGGAGTTGTAAGTCTATTTCTTTCACCAGGTGGGGGAAGTTTTCAGTCATTATTTCATAGGTTTTTAGTATCTTGCTCTCTCTCTTCTTCTGGCACCCCCATAATTCGGATGTTGGTACACTTGAAGTTGTCCCAGAGGCTCCTTACACTGTCTTCAAATTTTTGGATTCTTTTTTCTTTTTGCTTTCCCGGTTGAGTGTTTTTTGCTTCTTTGTACTTCAAATCTTTGATTTGATTCTTGCCTTCCTCTAGTCTGCTGTTGGAACTCTGTAGAATATTTTTTTTTATTTCAGTCAGTGTATGTTTAATTTCTAGTTGGTCCTTTTTCATATCCTTGAGGGTCTCATTTAATTTATTGGCCTTTTCTAGGAAATTCTTGAAAAACCTTATAACCGTGGTTTTGAACTCTATATCCAGTCATTTTGTTTTCCTCCATTTCTTTCGTTTGTGATCTGTTTCTTTTTCTCTGCATTTTCGCTGCTTCCCTGAGTTGGTAGGGCAGCTTTGTGTGCTAGGTGTCCTATATGGGCCAGTGAGTTAGCTTCCCAGTTACCTGAGGTGGACCCCTTTGTGGACTGTGTGTACGGCCTTGTTGTAGTTAAGCCTTGATTGCTGTTGGTACACTGGGAGGAATTGACCTCCAGGCCAATTGGCTGTGAGGACCCGCTGTGTCTATAATGGAAGAACTACTGCACTGCAGACACACTTAGGGGGCAGGACTTGCTTCAGTGGGGCTTTGGTGCTCACTGAGTCTGCCTCTTGAATGTGTCACTTATGGATGTGAATAGTTGAAATCTAGTGTTGTCTCACACTGATCCCTAGATATACTAGCTTCTGGATGTCTAATGGGGTGCTGATCAGTTACTGACTGAGGCCACCTAGCAGGAGGTACAGCGAGAACTACAGTTTTCTCCTCTTTGCTTGGGGTTTGGAGGTTTTGGAGCTGTCTGACCAGAGCTTCAGTTTGTTTGGTTAAGCTGCGATAGGGCAGGCCATTTATATGCAAAAGCTGTTGCGTGGAGCTTGGGTGGGTTTGTAGATTGTGCGGGGCAGGGTCTCAGAGAGTCACTAGGCTAGGGCATGGCAATCAGCGATGGCTGCCAGTCAGCTGCCTCTGTGTTTCTGCGTTTCCAAGTTCCAGCGTCCCACGTCCCAGAGCAGTAAACAATGATTGCTGGGCGCACCTCTGCAAGAAAGTCACCCTCGCTTTCCGACCTGATGGCGGACAGTCCAGCTTCTCCACGTAGGAGTTTGGGTCCCCAGCATCTCCGCAGAAAGTGGAGTTCAGAGTAATCGGGAGCTTGACTCCCTTTGGGTTGAAAGAAACAGCGCACCCAGACACCTGCCGCCAGCCTGATTCACGTGCCTCCGTACCTCAGCTTTTCAGTGCTTGTGCACATCTCAGTGCTCTTTTCTCTTTCCTTCTAGTTGTAGAACTTCCACTCAGCCAGCTTTCCCATGGTTCTGGGTGATAGACGTTTTGTCTTTTAGTTGTAGTTTTGAAATTGTTGTGCGAGACAGCAGTTTAGGTGTTTACCTATGCCGCCATCTTGGTTTTCTCAATTGATTTTCTGACAAGAGTGCCAATATCATGCAAAAGAATAAAGTTGAACAGCTTCCTCATACCATATATAAAAACTAACTCATCCTAGCTGGTTTGGCTCAGTGGATAGAGCGAATTAAAGGGTCCCAGGTTTGATTCTGGTCAAGGGCACATGCCCGGGTTGCAGGCTCGATCTCCAGTAGGGGTTGTGCAGGAGGCAGCCAATCAATGATTCTCTATCATCATTGATATTTCTATCTCTCTCTCCCTCTCCCTCTCCCTCTCCCTTTCTCTCTGAAATCAATAAAAATATTTTAAAAAACTAACTCAAAATGGACCAAAGATCTACATATAAAAGCTAAAAATACAAAACTCTTAGAAGAAAATGTAAGAGTAAATCTTTATGGCCTCACATTAAGCAATGGTTTCTTAAATATAATACCAAAAGCATGAGCACCAAAAGAAAAGTAGATAAATCAGATTTCATCAAAATTAAAATATTTTGCACTTCAAAGGACACAATTAAGAAAGAGAAAAGACAACAAATAAAATGTGAGAAAATATTTGCAAATCATATACTGATAAGTGACATATCTAGAATATGTAAAGAATTCTTATAACTGAATAATAAGAAGACAATCCAATTAATATATGGGCAAAGGATCTGAGTAGACATTTCTCCAAAGAAGATATACACATGGCCTTGAAAATGTTTGACGTCGTTTGCCATGAAGAAAATAGAAGTGAAGACCACAATGAGATACCACTTCACTCCCACAGCGTGACTGTTGTGGAAGACAAAAATAATGGTTCCCCCAAGGCTGTCCACCCTCCTAATCCTCTGGAATCTGTGAATCTATTACCTTACATGGCAAAAGAAACATGGCTGATGCCATTAACTCAAGGATCTTCAGAAGGGGAGAGGGCCCTGGGTTATCCAGGTAGCCCAGTCATCACAAGGGTTCTTTTAAGTGCAAGAGAAGCAAAAGGGTCAGCGTCAGAGAAGGAGGTATAACCACAACACCAGAGGTCAAAGTGCTGAGACTGTTGGCTTTGAAGCCAGAGGGAAGTGACCCGAGAGATTGGGCAGGCTCTAGAAGCTGGAAAAGGCAAGGAAACAGCTTCCCCTGGGAGCCCCAGGAGCACTGCCCTGCCCACACCTCCACTTTAGTCCCGTGAAACCCACTGCAGACTCTGACCTCCAGACTGTACGACAATCCATTTGTGCTAGGTCACGAAGTTTGTGGCAATTTGTTTCAGCAGCAACAGGATACCAACACAGCTATAATATAAAAGGCAGGCACAGCTGACATGGCTCAGTGGTTGAGTGTGGACCTATGAACCAGGTGTGATTCCCAGTCAGGGCACATGCTCAGGTTGTGGGCTTGATCCCCAGTGTGGGGTGTGCAGGAGGCAGCCGATCTCTGATTCTCCCTCATCATTGATGTTTCTATCTCTCTATCTCTCTCTCCCTTCCGCTCTGAAATCAATAAAAATATATTTAAAAAAGAAAAAAGAAAAAGACCCATAATAGGGAGTTGGGGAGGATGTGGAGAAATTCGAATCCTCACCTGGGCTGCTGGGAGTGTAAAACGGTGCAGCCACTTTAGAAAAGACCCTGGTGTTTTATCACAAGGTTCGATGTAGAGCCACCACGTGCCCCAGCGATTCTATCATTGGTACCCATATGTGCACATGGAAACCTGCATACACATGTCCATAGCAGCATTTCTCACCACAGTCAAGGAGTGGAAAGAAGTAAAATGTCCATCAAAGGGTAAATGGGTAAGTCAAATGTGGATTCATGCTGCGACATAGATGCACCTCGAAAACATCATGTTCCGTGAAAAGACAGATGCAGGGGCCTCATGTTGTATGGCTCCATTTGTGTGAACTGTGGGAACAGAAACCCTATCAAGGGCCGGGCGGTGTTTGCCTAGGTCAGGGTGCGGTGGGGGAGGGTGGGGAATGTCTGCTAGTGGGCAGGGTTTCAGGGGATACACATGTTCTAAAGTGAACTGTGGTGATTGTGCACAGCTGTGAATACATTAAAAGGCATTTAATTGTATACGTTGCAATTGTGAACTGAATTGTAGGGTATGCGAATTTTATATCAATAAAGCTCTCATTAGAAAAATAAGATGCCTGGCCGAGTGGCTCAGTTGGTTGGAGTGTTGTCCTGTACACCAAGAGGTTTTGGGTTTGATTCCCGATCAGGACACACACTTAGGTCATGGGTTCAATCCTTAGTAGGGGTGCGTACAGAGGCAATTGATCAATATTCTTCTCTCTTCCTCCCTCTCACTCTCAAAATCAATAAATACATATCCTCAAGTGAGTATTTCAAAAAATAAAACAGAAATAAAAAGATTGCCTGCCCTGCACTGCCCTGATCTGGGAGGGAGTTAGTCACGGAGCGGCTTCTGACCCACTTTACCCACCAAGTCCCGCAGGAAGACCGCCGCCCGCAGCTGTGAGTTCAGAGCACACAGGGCCCCAGGCCTCCACCAACGACACCAGAAACCACCACAGATCCCTGCTTGCTTCGCCAGCCTCGTCTCCCACGGCCTGCCTCCCAGCGCACAGGGCTGTGGTCCTGCATCCCCAGATGGTGTGCACCCCCAGGCTGCCCCTCTCCCTGCAAACCTGTGTCCAACTCTCACACCCTCTAAGAACCCCCAGCTGTGGCTCCCCACGGGGCCTCCCTGAGCCCCAGAGGCTGGGCCATGGGCTCCCTCATGCTCCCACAGGCTCCTTAGCTCCTGGAAAACACTCTGCCTGCCATTTCACACCCCGAAAGCCACGAGCTCGCAATGTCTGTCACCTCAGCCCTCAGGTCCCTCCTCGGAAGCCACCTTGAATGTGTCTGTAGCTTCGGTAGCCAGAGGGTCTGGTGCACAATAGCTGCTGAGGAGTGTGGGTTAAACAGACCACTGGGCCATCTTCCAGCCAAACCCCTAGACCCAGCGGGCTCACTGCAGAGAGGGAGGGAGAGCCCAGGACGACGGGAGAAAGGGTGTTGTGCACGGTCCACACAGGCCCACTGGGTGCCAGCCTCTGCCCCTTCCCTTCCTCTCACAGATGCCCTCAGGAGCTTTTTCTCCTCTGACTGTCCCCAGCCCCGGGGCCAAAGGGGCACCTGCCTATAGTCAGTAAACCCTGAGGCCTGCAGGGCTCTGGAAAGAAAGCGAGACTGACCTGATGTAGGGTGAGTGGCGCTGTTCTTGGCACTCCCCTGCGCAGCCTGTGCTGTGTCCTCTTCATCTCTCCTGCCGGCTAACGCCTCCGGCTAAAGAAGCGCGGGATCGCACTCAGTGACTGCAGGACAGGAGTCAGTTCTAGGAATTCAGTTCGGGTCCGAAGCCTCACTCCTGTCCCACACGTGGGGTCCTCTTTTTGGTTCTGTTACTGACAAGCTTTTGACTGGAGGACAAAGGTCGTTTCTACAGTTCCAGTTGCCGCCATTATAAAAAGGGGAGTTTATTGGGCCTCTCAGGCCCCGTCCAGCTCTTCCACGGACACGGTGATGTGAGCCACCAAGCCGGCCAGCACTTCTCAGGCCCCACAGCAAGGGCAGCTCTGGGCCGCACCAAGCCCAGCACCGGCCTGGAGGGGCCGGGGCATCAGTTACCTCCCGAGCCCGCAGGTGGCAGCCGGGCCTCTCAGATCCCTCACCTGGAAGCACATGGCGGCGGCCCGGCTTCCTTGGGAGCCTGCGTGAGATCCGGGAGAAGTCAGGAACTGTCATTGTTATCATTATTATTGCATGTGGCTTGTGCATGACTCACCGGGCGGAGGGCACACTTTCCCCTTCCCGACCCTGCAAACATGGGTCTGAGGAGACTACAAAATTATATCTTCACACACGCACCTGGCACTGCCCTCTGGTTTTTTCTAATTGTCCCCAGAGCCTCCAAGAGTCACATTTAAATAAAATGAAGCAATTATTTAGTCCATGATTAAAGATTGCAGCGGTTTACTTTTAAGCAGGAATATCATCTTGGTGAGCTGGCAAGAGAGGAAGGCGGAAGGGGCCTGTGGCCAAGGTGGAGGCAGGAAGGAGGAGCGGGAGATGCAGGCAGCTGGCCTGGCCAGGGGTTGGGCACGGACTTGCAAGAGGCTATGTTAGGCCCAGCTCCTGGGAAGGTCAGCATGGTGGGTGAAGTGCAGAGCCTGGGCAACACAGTTACCCGTCTCTGGCTCTGCAAGAAACTCCCATGGGGAGTGTTTTGCAACGCTTGCCCTGTGGGCACTATGGGTGCCCAGCATGGAGCGGCCTCTCCACACATTGCACGTGGGTCAGATGCAGAGGTGCGTCCTGCCGTCTGCATGGGGAGACCAGCCGGGCACAGTGGTGCAGAGGCACCACAGGCCTCAGGGGCGCGACGGGCTCCCTCAGGCTCTGTCCTCCAGGTGCAGGCGGGTAGGTTGTTGGCTGATTAGTAGGGTGACTGCTGCCCAACTGTGCCATGCCCCTCGGGGGGGGGGGGGGGAGCAGCCCACACAGGTTCCCATAGGAGCTGGAAGGAAGCACCCAACTAGGCCTCTGGTTTCTGGAGCCAATGCTTGCAACATGATATGAGCCTTGTTGTTTGTGGGGCGGCCTGGAAAAACCACCCCCTTGATCACCCCCTTCTCCCACGTCCTGAAGCCACTGCCTATCCACTGTCGCTGCCGTACTTGTCCCCAAAAGGGGCGGGTCTTTTCCTACAAGCAGCGCCTCTTAAGGAATGGGGAGCCCAGTGGTGGGACAGGTGGGGAGAAAGGCCAGATGGAGCCCCGCGATCTCTGGAACACCAGTAGGGACCCAGGGAGCCTCTGCTTGCCTCTCTGTGCCACCCTAGTTCCTCTCCTCCTGAACTCTCCTCCTGACACGGTCTGGCCCAGGCCTGTCCACACCAGGCTCTCAGGGCACTTGGGCCCTCGGCTTCCCCTGATTCTGCTGGGCCAGCACCTACTCTGCAACACGGGCAGTGCCTCCTGCTCCCAGAAGTCTTCTATAAGCCCCCTCCCTCCTTGACCCACCACCTCGTCCTCCCCACACTATGTCCGGGCACCTTCTCCCTGTCCTCTCAGCCAGCTCCATGGGGCAGGCCCAGCTGTTCTGCTCTGTGAACATTTGTTGAGTGAATGATTGGGGGGGGGGGGGAACCTTAGGATGGGAGGCTAAGCTGAACGTTGGAGGGTAAGGACCCAGACACGTGGTGCTCAGCAAACGCTGGCATGGGAACTCCAGAGGCAGAAGTCCCGCTGGGTGACTTATTGACATATGTTTTCTTTAATTATAAAAAGTAAATGAAAATAAAAGGGTGACTGTTCCTCTCGGGCACAGATGCCAGGGCCTTTCCCTGGGAAAGCCCTGTGCTCCAGGGCTACTGCATGGGACCCAGGTCATGCTTGTGGGCACTCGCTGCCTCCCTCCCTCCACACCGTGGTCGTGGCCTCGCTGCACACCTGGGCAGGTGGAGGCTGGGGAGAGGGAGGGTCAGGGGTTAGGAGGAGGAAGGAGACAGGGAGGATGCTGCCCAGATGCACTGCACCGCATCCCAGGCCACAGGACGCAAGGCAGAGCCATGATGGGAGTTCACCAAGGACCTCCACCTTCCTCGGTGCTTTCCAAACTGCACAGCGTACGTGTGACTACCCCACTGTGCACGGGGAACAAGAACTCGGAGAGGACGTGACAGGCTCAACGTCACGCAGGTTAAAAAGGCAGGTTCCAGATGCTGCCCTGGAGAGAGCGGAGGCTGCGTGTGTGCACGTGTGCGCGTGTGCAGTGTGTGCGTGTGTGCGCGCGTGTGTGTGTGTGTTCACGAGAGGAACAGTCACCCTTTTATTTTCATTTACTTTTTATAATTAAAGAAAACATATGTCAATACCCTTTAATGTTGAAAGCTGTACCCTGGCCTGTGCGCCGGATGGAGACACCTTCCCATAACAGGCGGAGACACTGAGGAATAACTATGCAAACCAACACCTAGCCTCTAGGCAGCAGGACTCAGAGGAGAGGTTCTTTTTTGCTAAATTAAAAATTATTTTGTTGGTGCTGCTGATGATGAGAAAAAGCCCACAATGCCTACACACAAGCACCCCTTTCAAAAGCACATGGAAGATAAAGCAGGAAGAAGACTGGGCTCCTGCAGAGAGGGGCACAGGAGAGCTCTTTCTTCCCCCAGAAGGGCAGCCTGTGCGAGCCCACAAGGCCCTGGCATCTGTGCCTGCAGAGGAAGGAAACGCAGTTCTGAAACACAGAGGGGCTATGATGAAGTGAGGCTGTGTGGTGCGGAGCTGGGCCTGGTGTCTCGCCTCTGTCCCCACAAGGAGACAGCAGCCCGCTGTCTGGGCCCCGGGCATGCCCCCAACTCTGGGCTCTGGGAGAGGGAGAGACCCATGGGTGAGCCACGGCTGCAGCCACCTCCAGCTTCCGCAGCGGGGAGAACCCCTATGCTTGTCCTAGACCTCAGTTGTTTCTGGCTAACATCTTTAGTTCCTCACCATGTGGGCATCTCCCTGTGGCTGCTCACAACCTCATGGCAGGCTTTCCCGGAGAGCCAGTGATGCCAGAGTACAAGACCAGACAGAAACTGCAATCTTTTATAGCCTCACCTTGGAAGTGACCTTGTCACTGTTGGCCTATGCCACTAGTCGGCAAACTGCAGCTTTCGAGCCACATGCGGCTCTTTGGCCTCTTGAGTGTTCTAACGCCACTTCTTCAATAGACTTGCCCAGACCGAAAACCGATTTCTGCGCATGGGCCACGAAGTTTCAATCGCATTGTACGTGCGTGCCCGCACGTGGTATTTTGTGGAAGAGCCACACTCAAGGGGCCAAAGAGCCGCATGTGGCTTGCGAGCCACGATTTGCCGAACACTGGCCTATGCTCTTGGCACAGACCAAATGGGACAGTGTGAGAGGGTGTGGCCACAGGAGGGGAGGATGCTGGGGGTCATCCTGGAGGCCAGCTCCCAGGAGGATGCTGTCACACTGGGTGGAGTCCACCCTGCACTGTGTTTGACACCCTGGCTCTGCAGCTAAGACCCATTCCACCCTCACCCTCCTCTCTTCATTCCCTCCACTCCTGAGAGTATTTCCTTACTGCTTCTCAGAGCATTTCTTATTATAGCACTATTGGCTCCAGCTTCTTATTTTACTGAGGAGAAAACAGTGTTGGCAGAAGACACCTGTCATACGGCAGCGTAGCAGGACCACACAGAATGGAGTCACTCAGACTTGGATTCACAGCGCCCCACTCCCAGGCTGTTGAAAGCTACCTCTCCTTTTTCCACCCCAGGTCCCTGACCTGGGCAAAGAGGGCAGAAGACCTAGCTTGTCAAGTTGTCCTGAGGGGTAAGTGAGATCAAGTATGTCAGCCCCATGGCACAGAGTAGGACCTCAGCATCCATCCACAGTGACCAGGCCCCTGTCAGAGACCTGCTGGTTCTGTGATACCTGATGGTTAGGGGCAGCATGCCCAGCGGAAGGACACCCCTGTGTTTTTTTAAAATATATTTTTATTGATTTCAGAGAGGAAGGGAGAGGGAGAGAGAGACAGAAACATCAATGAGAGAGAATCATTGATCAGCTGCCTCCTGCATGCCCCACACTGGAGATGGAGCCCGCAACCCAGGCATGTGTCCTGACTGGAATCAAACCTGGGACCCTTCAGTCCACAGGCTGATGCTCTATCCACTGAGCCACACCGGCTAGGGCGTGGACACCCTGTCTTAATGAGGAAGCTGGGCTGCCCTCAGCTTTGGGTAAGTTACCTCGAACTTTCCTGGGCCTCAGCTCCCCTAGTTACAAGTTAGGAAAAATCCCTTTCAGCGGTTTTAATTTTTGCCAGTAATGCTTTGATGAAAAAGAAAGAAGAGAAGGAAAAGGCCTTTCAGGGTTTCAACTCGGAGTGCAGCGGACAAGGACCGAGTGCTGTGTCTGGTTCACTGTGTGTCCCTGAAGAGGTTGGCCTGACACTCGGTTGGAGAGTGCACACTGAGCCCCACTGTGTGCCAAGCATTAGGGAGTCAGCAGTCAGTGCCCCGGGCAGGTCACAGGCACCTGCTCTGAGCGGCCAGGACAGAGGGCTGCGAAGGTCCTGGGTCTGGGACGCATGGCCCAGCTGGTGGACACATTTAAGTGGCCTTTATTATTCCTAAAAGGATGGTTGATCTAGCTCAGAATCAGCGACATCCTACACCCAGCAACCATGATAGGCTCACTGGCTGGGGCCCGGAAAGGTTCCCCTGAGAGTCACATGCAAAAAGTGGCTTCAGAAGGGTCCTGGGAGAGGCAAGCCAGAGAGGCGGGGGCCATGGTAGCTCTGGGCACTAGAAGTCCAGCGTGTGTAGACATTTATTACAAAGAACGTGAAGAGCCGCGAGCAGTGTGGAGTCAGGCTGTGTTGTGACCAGACCTCCCGTTATGCAGAGGTGGAGAGATGGGAGGCACTGCGATCAGGCAGGAAGCACTGGCAGGTGGTGGGTGAATGCGAAGGCTGCCTGTGGCGTGGGGGGCACAGGGCACTCACAGATGCTCCTTGCTGAGTGGCTGTGTGTGCATCTCTACAGACATGCTTCAGGCACGTTCTCCGACCCGGCCATGGCGGGGGCACCTGCTCACCTCTTCCCCACCCTCACATTCTGAACCCTTTTATCACCTGCCAGTGCCCCGAGGAGGTGCTCTTCTTGCCAGAATCCTTCCAGTTTTCCTAACAAGTAAAGCCGATTTTGCACTGTAGGCTGTTCCCTTGTGACAAAGTATCGTGTGGGTCCAGTGGGTCCAGTGGGTTAGCTGACCGCTTCTCAAGTCTCCCCTTAGATGCCGATGTCAGCATCAGTCACATGACGTCAATGTCAGCCACACTCCATGCTCACTGTGGCATTGTGCATACATCCACGCTCCAGTGCCCACTCAGTCCTGACACTGCTCGGAACCCTACATACCAGTGCCACACATGCATCGTACCAATATTTCAGATTCACAAACATGTGAGCATGAAAAATGTTCATTAAGAATTCATAAAACTGCCCTACCCTGTTTGGCTCAGTGGATAGAACACTGGCCTGTGGACCAAAGGGTCCCGGTTTCGATTCCGGTCAAGGGCATGTACCTTGGTTGCAGGCTCCTCAGGCCATGGCCCTGGTTGGAGGCAACCAATTGATGTGTTTCTCTCACATTGATGTTCCTCTCTGTCTTTCCCTCTCTCTTCCACTCTCCCTAAAATCAATGGGAAAATATCCTCGGGTGAGGATTAACAACAACAACAAAGAATTCATAAACCTGTTGACCTTCCACCTCTCTGTTGGGCATCCAGAGCCAACGCCTAGGGTTGCTGGGCATTGCCCCCTTGCTCTGCAAAGATTCCCACGGTGCCCGGGAAGAGGGTCGCAGAGGCCTCTCCTAGACCAGTGGTTGCCAAACTCATTAGTCAACAGAGCCAAACAGTACAACTATTGAAATTTCTTTTGAGAGCCAAATTTTTTAAACTTAAACTTCTAACGCCACTTCTTCAAAATAGACTCGCCCAGGCCGTGGTATTTTGTGGAAGAGCCACACTCAAGGGACCAAAGAGCTGCATGTGGCTCGCGAGCCGCAGTTTGCCAACCACTGTCCTAGACAGACCTGTTGACCTGCCGCAGCCCCACGGCTGTGCTGGGAGCCCAGCAAGGTCTGCACCAATGCAGACAGAGCTCCACATTGGAGGCTGACACTGATGGCTACCAGGTGTCCGGCCGGAAGTGACTCCACAGCAGCCGCTCTCCTACCTCCTGGTCCTTTAGGGTAAGAGATGAAGAGATGAGTGGTGACATGCCAAAGGAAGACCCGAGAGAAGCCCACCAGCCGACGGGAGGGACACAGACACAGCCCGAGAAGAAAGACTGGCTAAAACTGAAGCTGCATTGTGACCAGCCACTCATCACACCTGGACCCCCTGTGGAATCCATCCTCTGAGAAAGGCCCCAGGCACTTGTAGCAGGTTCCCCGCTCCTCGCCGATAAAGGAAATGAGGCCCAGAGGGTTGAGATGACACCTACAAGGATGCCACCACACGAGGCCGAGAGGGACCTAGCCCTGGCCCCCTGTCTCCCTTACAGAGGTTACCGCGAAAGGCCGACCAGGCCATGTCCTCAAAGGTGCTCCGGGCCAGCAGCACCAGCAGCACCTGAGCTATTGCTAGACATGCAGGTTCTTGGGCCCCACCACAGACCAACAGGGTCAGAAACTCTGGCAGTAGGATCCAAAGATTGCAGCTGTTGTTGTTGTTTTTTTTTAAAATATATTGTTATTGATTTCAAAGAGGAAGGGAGAGGGAGTGAGAGAGATAGAAACATCAGTGATGAGAGAGAATCATTGATTGGCTGCCTCTTGCACACCTCCCACTGGGGATTTAGCCTGCAACCCGGACATGTGCCCTGACTGGGAATCAAACCATGACCTCCTGGTTCATAGGTCAACGCTCAACCTCTGAGCCACGCTGGCCGGGCCAGAGACCAAAGTTTTTATGAGCTCTCCAGCTGGCTTGGATGTACACTCAGGTTTGAGCACACTGGCCTGGGACACGGAGACAGGTAAGACGATAAAAAGAAAAAGGACTTGAACCCCACAAAGAGGACATGTTGACAGGGGTTCCCTGGGGATGTGCTGGCTGCTGGCCTCCCGTGCATAACGGTGAGCCCTCTCGCCAAAGCCAGACTCAGTTCCTCACTAGCAATGCCCACGTGTGCCAGACTTGGGATTCCTCAGGCCGTGCCCTGCACAGCTCTGAAGCAAGTGCCCGGGACCGCTGCACAGCCAGTGGTGGTGGCTGTGTGATGGTCTTCAGGGTGGTGGCAATATGCAAAACTGAAAGTGACCTGAGACAGGACGAGGAGGGGGACCCAGCAAGGCCTCATGCCCATACTCAGTCAGTTCTACTCCCAGAGTCCCTGACCCTCACTAGGCCCTGCCGGCTCCCGTGGAGGGGCACACCTCAGTGTCCACGCGGACCCAGCCGGGCACTCAGTCGGGCACTCAGCCTCCCCTCTTGGTGTAGGGGCTGTCGCGTGGACAGGTCAGAAGCAGAACCAGTGAGCAGATGTCCCTGAGATGGATGTTTTCATCAGCTGGGTCTGAGCAAAGGGAGAGCAGGCTGCCTCAGGAGAAAGGGCTGCCTGGCCACAGGGAGGGCAAGGTGGACGCTGGTAACTCCCAGAGCAGGAGGGTTGGGCTCCTGGCTGGTATTTTACCTAATCATGGGAAGGACCCTGTGCCAGAGGCTCTGTAAGCCCATTTTATTGACATGAAATGGAGGCTTAGAGAGCACAGGACCTGCCCGAGGTCATGCAGCCAGGAAACACAGCGCCAGCCAGACTCGGGCCTGTGCGACCCTAAAACGCATGTTCTTTCTACATCGAACACGAGGGTGACCAACACTCTCAGCAGGTCTGAGACCAGGTGAGGGGCGATGCCTGGGGCATGGGACTTTGAGTCTTAAAGCCAGGAAAGTCCTGAGCAGACAGGGGTGAGTGTCACCGGGTCTGACCCAGAGCCACCATTCGTGGGCTGCTCCACCTCCAGTCTGTTCTCCGACTCCAGCCTCGCCGTGCACTCACCACTGACCCAGAAACCTCTGCGGCTGTGCCCGCTCAGGGAACAGGTAACCGGACAAGGCTCGCTCCTGACCTCCTTCCTGGCCACTCCTCTTCCCCTGATGCCAGCGATTGTACACTTTCAAGGAGGAACAAGGCTGTCTGAGAGAGCCACAGCCTCACCATGGCTGCCCAGCCTCAGCCTCCCTCACTCCGAGGCTGCCAACACCTGTGGCCACACTCATGCCTGGAGCCTCGCCTATGGCCACACTCACCTCCAGACCTTGCCTGTGGCTACACTCACCTCCAGACCTCGCCTGTGGCCACACTCACCCCCAGAGCCTCGCCTGTGGCCACACTCACCCCCGGAGCCTTGCCTGTGGCCACGCTCATGCCTGGAGCCTCGCCAAGGAGCCAGGTCAGGCCTCGTCGGGAGGCACTGCCCACTGGATCTGGCTCGGTCTGCCCACTGCCAAGCACTTGGGCAACTGGGGGCACCCCCAGGGGGAGACATAGGCAAGTGGAAGGAGCTCTCCTTGTGTGAGAATAAAAGGGGAAAGGTGCCCTCATGCACCTACTCTGTGCAGCGCCCTTTCCTATTAGCATGTTCACAAAAATCCCGGAGGCTTGTGGTTTCAGCAGAGATGGTGTGCTGTCCCTCAGAGGTCCGTGCCCCTGCCCCAGGGCATGGCATTGATGCCCAGAAGCAGCTGCCCCATCAGGAGCTCTGATTCCCAGGCTTCCTTCCTTCATCGGGAGGACGTGGCCCTTTTGGGGTGTGTGGGAGGAAGGCATGCCCACCCAGGCCTGGTCTACCCACCCCTACACTCGCCCCTCGCTCTCTCTCTGGCCATCCACCTCTGGATTGTGACATCACTGCAGCTGGAGACTGTGGACCCTAAACACAGTGGAACCTCAGTTGGGCAGGACCCTGGGGGATGTGGACAGCAGACCCCACTGCCTACCAGGTCCCCACCAGCAAGAAACACATTTTACAGCGTTAACCTTCT
Organism: Corynorhinus townsendii; assembly: GCA_026230045.1. Taxonomy (NCBI): domain Eukaryota; kingdom Metazoa; phylum Chordata; class Mammalia; order Chiroptera; family Vespertilionidae; genus Corynorhinus; species Corynorhinus townsendii. Next base: position 83,484,815 of record JAPDVU010000008.1, read on the forward strand.
GAGATTTGGGGGCTTTGTAACACAACAGATGGTGTCACCTTAATGAATGTGGTGTTGTTCCCATGGACAGCTGGGCAAACTGAGGCTCAGGGATGCTTGAGAGTTTGCTAGGAGCACAGTCGTGAGGAGAGGTACGACGCCCCCCGATGCCTCTGCTCGCTCGGCTCCCCTGCACAGCACGGTGCCCTCCGTGTCCAGGCGTGGACAACCCCTCCCTGCTGCTGCAGCCTCTGGCTCTGGTCCTTCCCCTGGTATCACCAGGAGGCCTGCAGTGCCGCCTGTCCCTGAGGGCGGCACCAGAGATGCCAGGTCCTTCCTCTACACCAGCTTTGCGCCTAGGCAATGCCTGGCCTGGCTTCAGTGCCCCCTTCGTGGGAAGAAGAAGGGTAGGAGGAAAAGGCCATGTGCACCCTGGTGTCCAGGGGTCTCTGTTCCTACTGCTGCCCACAACCCTGCTTCCATGATGCTGAGGGGTTACCTGCAGGAGGCCAAAGAAGGGGTCTCCCAGGCTCCAGCTCCCAGGCCATGCATCTTCAGAGGCGACCTAGCAGCATGTCCTCGCATACTGCCTCGCTTCCAGAAGCTTCCGATCCCGGAGAACCTCAGGGACACATGGACGCAGGAATGTGAACTCAACAAGATGGCTTCACTCGCACTCATGCATTACTTCCTTTATAGCAAGTGCCCATGGTATCTGCCCAGGGCCCCACTCCAACCTTGTCTGCAAAGAGTCAGTGTATCTGGGTCAGAGATCACCACCTGGAGGAGGCTGTGACCTCAGGTGCCCTCTCCATGCCTCTAGAGTGTCCCTTCTGAACGCACAAATACGGAAATGCCCACTGCACTCTCTTCCATCGGCTCCCACCCACCACCTGCCAGCACAGCGACAGTCTCCTTCGGGCGAATCCCTGCGCAAGAGTGCGGGGACAGGAAAAGGAGAGGTGGCTCTGTCCCCAGGCAGAGTCTGCAGGGGAGAAAGTGAAAGCACAAGGGCAACAGGGCGGCGCGTGGCCCAGGTGAGGAGCAGGCTGGGGAAGGGGAGAGAGAGCAGGAGGCAGCTTGGCCTAGGTGAGGAGCAGCCCGGGGAGGGGGAGAAAGAGCAGGAGGTGGCGTGGCCTGGGAGACAGCAGCACAGAGTGGAGGCCTGGGAGCAGGAGTGGGACCCACTGCGCCACAGAGACTACCTGGCTGCATGCACCAGAGAGCCCACAGAGCCACGCTGTGACCCACTGTGCCCCGAGCCTCCCCAGCATCCTGCAGCCCCGGACACCTCTATCCACACCGGTGTGAACCCAGGCCCCCTGTCCTCCCGAGCTCCCCAGGAAGCCAGATGCTCTTGGTCCCACCTGCCCGCCAGGTCCCTGAGAGGCAGGGGCTGAGGAGGCCAGCACAGCTGGGCCACCTGGTCTCCCGCTCCCTGGCACAGTGTCTGCTTGGCCCCTGACTAGGATACCTGGGCAAGAGGACCTCCCTGAAGCCCAGACCCTCTAAGCATTCTCTCCCTCCCTCTGCCATCCTCTTTCTCATTCAATTCACAGCTGGTTGGGAGAAAAACAGTGTGTGTGTATCCTTAACAATCCTTAGTGACAAATGTCCATAAACACCTGGCAGCCCTGTTTATGGCCTACGGCACTACACTCCCAGACCCACAGGAATTATACTCCCAGTCCCACAGGTATTATTACACTCCCAGACCCGCAGGTATTATTACACTCCCAGTCCCACAGGCATTATTACTACACTCCCAGACCTGCAGGTATTATTACATTCCCAGACCCGCAGGTATTATTACACTCCCAGACCCCCAGGTATTATTACACTCCCAGACCCGCAGGTATTATTACACTCCCAGTCCCACAGGTATTATTACACTCCCAGTCCCACAGGTATTATTACACTCCCAGACCCGCAGGTATTATTACACTCCCAGATCCGCAGGTATTATTACACTCCCAGACCCGCAGGTATTATTACACTCCCAGATCCGCAGGTATTATTACACTCCCAGTCCCACAGGTATTATTACATTCCCAGACCTGCAGGTATTATTACACTCCCAGTCCCGCAGGTATTATTACACTCCCAGACCCCCAGGTATTATTACACTCCCAGACCCGCAGGTATTATTACACTCCCAGATCCGCAGGTATTATTACACTCCCAGACCCGCAGGTATTATTACACTCCCAGTCCCACAGGTATTACTACACTCCCAGACCCGCAGGTATTATTACATTCCCAGACCCGCAGGTATTACTACACTCCCAGTCCCGCAGGTATTACTACACTCCCAGACCCGCAGGCATTACTACACTCCCAAACCTGCAGGTATTACATTCCTGGATCTGCAGGTATTATTACAGTCCTGGACCTGCAGGTATTATTACACTCCCAGACTCGCAGGTACTACACTCCCAGACCGGCAGGTATTACACTCCTGTACCTGCAGATATTATTACACTCCTGGACCTGCAGGTATTATTACATTCCCAGACCCACAGGTATTATTACACTCCCAGTCCCACAGATATTATTACACTCTGGACCTGCAGGTATTATTACATTCCTGGACCTGCAGATATTATTACACTCCTGGACCTGCAGGTATTATTACATTCCTGGACCTGCAGGTATTATTACACTCCCAGACCCGCAGATACTACACTCCCAAACCTTCCGGTATTACACTCTTGGACCTGTAGGTACTACACTCCCAGACCTACTTGGGGAGAAGGCAGCCTGGATTTCCATTCACTTGACCAAGAAAGAGAGCTCTTCTCGCAAACCCACTCCTTCTGCCTCCGAACAAGTTAGCTCATCAGCCTCAGTTTCTTCCTCTGAAAATTGAGCTCCTTGATGTGTAAAATGGGCACAGTCATACTACACACTCACCCTTAGGGCTGCCATGAGCTGCAGGAGAGATTGCACGGCAGCACCTTGCCCAGTGCCTGCCTCTGGTGATGGATAAAGTTTTTCGCTGGCATGTGCTAGGTGTGTTCAAAGTCTTTCCCCTGGATCATCTCACTGAACACGGATCAGCTCACTGAACACGGATAAGCTCACTGAACATGTATCAGCTCACTGAACATGTATCACCTCACTGAACATGGATCACCTCACTGAACATGGATCAGCTCACTGAACATGGATCAGCTCACTGAACAGGGATCAGCTCATTGAACAGGGATCAGCTCACTGAACACAGATTAGCTCACTGAACATGGATCACCTCACTGAAATCTCAAATAACTCTGCAAGGGAAGGGCTGGTATTATCCTGATTTTATGCATGAAGTTCAGAGAGTATAAGTAAGTTGCCTATGGTCACAGAGTGACTGAGCCAGGATCCAAACCCAGACAACCTGGCTCCAGAGCCCAAGTTCTTGCCAATCTCAGTGTACTGCGTGGAACAGGGCCCTTCAACCCTAACTGAAACCACGCACCTTGTTGAATGCGGACTCTGACCCTGCAGATGGACAGGGCAGAGAGTCTGCGTGTCTGATGAGCCCTGGGGATGCCAGGTGAGGCTTCGAGAATGCACACTATCACCTTCCCTTTCATTTCTTTCAGAAAGACAGAGTTTACAAAGAAACCTGCATTCCTGGGACTTCTGAGTTGGATAGGCCTTCTAGCCATCTGTCCTCCTTGGCAGGTTGCCAGGCCTGTGGCTGGTGGGTGTTTCCTCTGTTCTCCAACTAGCCCGGGCCACTGGCCACCCTGGTGATCAGAGCTCCAGGGGGCAAAGTCCACGATGTCCCATCCAGGCCTGAGCCAGAGGCAGGGAAAGACTCAACCCCCGGCCTGGCTTTGGTTCTAGACAGGAGATGAGAGGATGTCTGGGGAAGGCGCCCAAAGACCCACGTTCTCCATGTGAGACGCTGCCCTGCCCTTCTGCCCTCAGATAGACTAGTTCTTAAGTTGCTGACTTCTGCTTTGTTCTGCTCTACTTGTGAAGCCTCACATCCCAGAGGATTACTTCCTAGTGAGTGCTTACTTCTCAGTGCCTCAGTGTCTGCATCTGTAAAATGGGGAGGACAGTAGCATCTTCCTCCTGAGGTTATTCTGAGCATCACATGAATTAATGTACGGAAAGTGCTTAGGACAGTGCTTGGCCTGCAGGAAGGCCTCTGGAAGTGAATTTTTATTATTATAATCCAGGATTTGGCAAATGTGTTAGACCATCAGACGTGGGCATGGAGAGCAGACCAGCGGCTCAGCAGCTGGGACTGGGGCCTCATACATCTGCCGCAGAGTAAGCCACTGGTTATAGATTACTAGGTGTACTGGTTACTAATGCGGATCTTTTTCAATAGATGGAGTTACACATATGTTGATATATATGCGATTTGGTATGTATGTTATTTTGTTGTATTGACAGCAAGCTTCAAAACTTAATATGTCAAATTTGCTGAAGGTATTAACATCATAGATATTTTTACGCTTAAAAATGTCAAATTTCATGCAAAAAAAAAAAGAGCATTTGCGGGAAGTTTTAATTCATTATTTTAAAGAAAAGTGCTGGTGAAAATTATCATATACTTCAAGAAGCTTATGGTGAACATGCTCCATCTCAAGATATTTGTGAACGCTGGTTTAAACGCGTTAAAAGTCATGATTTCAATGTGAAAGACAAAGAACATCCAGGTCAATTTGAACCATCCTTTGATCATAAAATGACCAGAATGTGTCAGAAGACACAGCAAAGTAATTTTGTTTCATGATGACATACCATCACACACTTCAAAACCAGTTAAAGACACATTAAAAGATCTTGCCTGGGAAGTATTAACCCACCAGCCATATTCACTAGCCCTTGCTCCTTCAGGTGATCACTTGTTCTGATTGATGGCCCACGCACTTTCTGAGCAGCACTTCAAAACGTACGAAGAAGTGGAAAATTGGGCCTCTGTATGGTCTGCCTCAAAACAATAAAAGTTCTATTGGGACGGTATCCACAAATTACCTGAAAGATGGGGGAATGTGTAGCTAGCGATGGACATTACTTTGAATAAAGCACTTTTGATGTTTCTCTTGAAATTATCGTGTTTTCTTTGATTACAAAATCTGCATTATTAACCGGTACACCTGGTATACAGACGAAGCTTCTTAGAGGCCGTCAGAGGGACTTCCCCTCACAGAGGGTTTCCCTCCCACATGCCCCATGCAATGCTCTGCTGTGCCAGTGACAAGCTGTGTGCCCTTGGGCAAATTACCTGACCTGTGTGAGCTTCCCAAGTCCTGTGCAATGTGGGGATAATTATACCTAAACTGCAGGTTGTGCGGGAAAGTGGTCACAGAGTAGGAGTACCTGGCATGCAGTAGGCACGCCTCCATAACTTGTAACCAATGTTATCATGACCACCTGGCCCTGCTTTAGTGTGCTCAGTAACGGCGAGCCCACCACCGCCTGAGGGATGCAAGCCACAGCCTGACCTCGGTCATTGTTGGAAAAGCCACATCCAGTTTGCATTGCCTCTGTCCTCCCCACAGTTTCTGCCCTCGGCCTGGTCCTGCTCCTGGAGGCTGCCACCCAGGGGAGGTGGGCGCCGCTCCCTCTGAGAGCACCTCGGACATCGGAAGGAAGGCAGGACCGTGTCTCCTCCAAGTCCTCTTATCTCCGACCACACGGCCCAGTCCCAGTGGGTTTTCCGTAAGATCTGACTCTCCCTGGTCACCAGCCAGGACACACTCCAGGAGGGGCTCAGCACGAAGCCTGGCCTCTCCCATGTGGCCACTTTGGAGCCATGGGTTGGAGGAGAGAGGTGGGACTCCAGGCTGGTCCTGGTGCTTAGACCTCCCCCTCCCCCCCAGACCCCTGCTGCATGTGCAGGAAGCTGGGGCTTCAGGCCTCTCACCCCACGTGGGGAGACCCAGCTATCCAGGGAGGCAGCAAAGGGTTCGCAACATCTCCCCCTCCCTTGCTCATCTCCCCAGGACAGGCTAACTACTGGGGTGACGGGAGAGGCAGGGGTGTCACAGGCTAACTACTGGGGTGACGGGAGAGGCAGGGGTGTCACAGGCTAACTACTGGGGTGACGGGAGAGGCAGGGGTGTCACAGGCTAACTACTGGGGTGACGGGAGAGGCAGGGGTGTCACAGGCTAACTACTGGGGTGACGGGAGAGGCAGGGGTGTCACAGGCTAACTACTGGGGTGACATGGGAGAGGCAGGGGTGCCATAGGCTAACTACTGGGGTGACAGGCGAGAGGCAGGGGGGTTACAGGCTCACTCCTGGGGCACCACCTCTGAGGCCTAGCAGCTGGACGAGCAGAGCTGTCCAGATGAGGTCCAGTCTGCTCTGGGTTCCTACGTCCAGGACGCACCCTTACACACACCGCATGGGGCGTGCTGGCTCTGAGGGATGGCTCTTCAGCCTCCCTCAGCCTACCCTGTGCAGAGGAAGCACCCCCTCCCAGAGACAACCCACAGCCCAGGGAAGCAGAAGAGGAGAGGACTAGGCCCCATATCACGCATCCTCCTTCAGCCCTGCACCCTGGTTTCCTGGCCTCCTTGGGGCAGCTGGGGCCTGGAAACGGCTGGAGAGCTGTTGCTGTGAGGCTGGACCTTTCAGGTGCAAACATCACACCCCAAACACCTGCGGTCCGCTGCGCGCCTCCCGACCCACAGGGCGGCGTGCACCCGGGGACTGCTGTCCTTCGAGAAGCAGTTTTGTCTCCTCGTGGGAGTGCAGCGGGGGCTGGGGACCCTCCCACCTCTCTAGCGCTCTGTATCCTGTAGCCTGGCCCAGGTAACTCACTGGAAAAAGACCCCCTGAGCACTCTGCTGAGAGGGCAGGGGACCAGCCCGGGGAGACCCGCAGACAGGGGCCTGTGGGACCAGCCCACCTGCTGGGGAGGAGGCCGCGGGCAGCCTGGCCCCTTCCTGACAAGATGCTGAGGCCTGGACATGAGAACCACATCTGCTGGGGGGTTCCTCACGGCTGGACCTCAGCACCAGGCTGAGCTGGATCTTGGGGCAGTGAGTCTGCTGGGCAGTCTGTCCGGACATAGTTCGTGCCCATGGTGGAGGGCAAGCTTGCTCCCTCCACAGGATGGGAAAGGCCAACTCTCCAGGCTGGCGCAGTAGTGGAGCAGATGACCTGTGCCCGTGCCAACCTGAGCCCTGCTGATCCTTAAAATAGCAGACCCCCAGGCCAGCAGGGACCCCAAGTAAGGGATAGGGATGCTGATTGACACGCCTGCCTGGCCTGTTTGACATTTGATTGACAAGGACCGATGAGTGACAGCTAAGAACTTGGAGGCCCTGCGCTTACTTGGGCTTTTGCAAAGAGGCAGGAGGCCTGGCTTGGGCTTCTCGTCTGGGAAATGTTGGTTCAGGGGCATCTGGGGTAGACGAGAGAGAGCAATGGAGGCCTATCTGTCAGCAGGAAGTGGGGCATCACTGAGAGGACCCCAGACTCACAGACCCTTCTCACCCACAGAGCCTTTGTCTCCTACCTACACCCTGCCCTCCTGTGGCTGCCCTGCCATTGCCCTTCCTCTGCACCCAGGGTGGGGCAGAGGGTGGGGAGGGAAGGGCTGGGCTGGGCAGGTGAAGGCACTGTGTCCTCTGGGCCCAGGTGGGAGACAAAGGCAGCAGAATGGGCTGAGTGCTCAGGGTCCTACCAGGGACAAGGGATTAGGAAGGTGATAACAGTGGGGGAACTCCCAGTGACTGAAGAAAAGACCTGGTGAGGAACTGTCAGATACTAAATAGCAGAACCTACAGGCACGTGTGCTGGGCTGAGGAGGGCAGATGGCGCCCCAGCAGCACTGACAAAGGGTTCCTGTTGTGCCTACTCTTGCCAAACACACAGGCCATTGCACGCACGCCTGTCCCCCCTCGGGCACGTGAGGCAGGGAAAGGAGCAGAGGGTAGGCCTTGGTGCTGATCCTGATCCCGGGTGACATCACTGGTAGGAAAACCCTGGCCTGGGGTCAGAAGACAGGGTCAGAGCAGACTGCGCCCTGAGCAACGAGCAGGATCTTGGTGGCCATGAACATGTCTGGCTAATCACCAGGTGGGACAGAGACCGCGCAACAGGCCACCCTGCCCAGCCCCAGCCCCAGCCCTCCAAGGCTGTGCTCTATGGAATGGTGGGCGGCTCATGTGGGCAGGACTACAGGAGAGGAAGCCCTGACAGCCTGCCCAGCTGGGACTGCCTCCCTTCCAGTGTGGAGTCTGTGCCACCCCGCCGTGCCCTCCTGCTGCAGCCTGCCAGGCCCCTGCCCAGGCCTCATGCTGTTGGGGCCTTTCCAAGGTTTCTGTTTGGTGGAGGCCAGAGGCTGAGGGCGTGGTTAGGGGGTGCCATGCACACATGTGTGTGTGTTTGTGTGTGCAGGCGTGACTGCATTACCCAGGCTGGTAATTAGTCCTCGTTGCAAGGGGTTTGATGAAATAATTATATTCAGGAAAAGCTGCGGGAAGCTGCGCTCCGCTTCTTAAAGGGCAGGATCCCCAACGTTTGTGCTGCAGTATTTGCAGTCACACCTTCTGCTGCATCTGCTCCCTTAAAAAAATCTCCCAGTCCAATCTGATCTGAATATATAAATCTGAATTATCACAGCCTTGGCGACACGCTCACACCTTTTTTTCTTTTTTTTATCTGTTGCCATGGTGATTAGATAAAATTCACGCAGTGTCTCCAGGGAAGGATGGAATTATTTCAGACAGCTTCTAACCCCTCTCGGGCTCCTTCTCTCTGCCGCGTGCCTGGGCGCGCTGGACCTGGGCAGGGAGCTGCGCAAGGGAGAACATCTCGGACAGCCCGTCTTCCAGAGGCGCCCTGAGCCACAGAGCCAGCAACGTGTCCTCAATGCACAGCGTCCTCAGCGACCCCTAGGGAGATACACGGAGGCTCAAGGGGCAAATGACAGTGCCCTTGTTCAAGGTCAAGGACACTGAAGTTACAGAAATTGACCCAGGGCCATCGCACTGACCTTCCCAAGTGGAACTGAGCGAGGAAAGAGGTTTCCCTGGGGAAGGACAGACTCCACTCCCAGGTCTGCATCTGGGTCCACTTTCCATCAGAGCTTCCCCGACAGCTTTTCTGAGGGGCTGCTTGTCCCTGGATGTGGTTTACTAACAGGTCTTTCATAAAGGATATTACTGTCCTGGTGATGTTGAACATTGCCAGCTCACAACCACTGTGTGTGTCACTTCCGTGGCCCAGAGCACGTCACAGAGGCAGCACCCCTTCCCAGCCAAGCTTTTCTCTTCGGTCCAAAGCCCAGTCCAGGCGGGGAGCAGGGACTCTGTTCTGACTCCAGGAGGCCTTTCGCCGAAGCCTCTGGGGACTGAACTCGTGCCTATGGAGGCTGAGCAGGAAGGAGATGCTGTGTCAGCCCAGACTTACAGGTGGGACAATCATCTGTGTCTGTTTGTCCCAGTCGCTCTTGCCAGGGCCTCGTTAGTAGAGGGGAAGGGGGAAGACACGGACAAGTTGAAGGGTATCTGGTGGCAGGGCCTACCCCAGGGTGAGTTAGCAGAGGGCCCTGGAGGACAGCAAAGGATGCTGGATCTCCAAAGGACTTCTTCCAGACCCCTCCAGGCCAGTGCACATGGATGGCCTGGGCCACGAGCAGGCCACCAGGACAAAGAAGACATCTTGTATATTAGCCAGAGGACGTCTCCTTGTGCTTTTGGAGGGGCCCCGGACATACTTGGCAGGGCTGGCAGCCAGGCCGTGTGGTTGCTGGAGCCTCGGTGTGACCATGCTGAGTGCCGTCTCTGGGCCTCAGTCTCCCACGCTGAGGGTGAGGGAGAAGAAGCCTCTTTCTGTCACTATTGGGGAACACAGCAAATCTTCATTTCGAGGTGACATTAGCATGTAAGCCTTGTGTATAAGTAAGAACATTGGGAGGGCTGAGCAGCCTCCCTACCCCTGGCTCTGTCCGCACAAAGCCGGGCACATGGGCACATGATGCTGGGAGCCAGTGGGAACGAGCCTCTAAGCCTCTTCTGTTGGCCCATGGCTGATCTAGGGGAGCTGTGACCCAGGATGGGGGCAGGAGGGGTGGGAGCACAGGGAGTGACTGCAGGCCTGCGAGTCCAACAGACCGGCCGCAAACCCTGCAGAAGCCACTCACTAGCCCTTCACTGGGCAGTGTGACCTCTGAAAGCCTCAGTTTCCTCAAATATAATGGGAACACATTTAAAACCTACCTCATAGCAGTGTTGTTGGGTTTAAATGGTGTGAAATCTGTAAAGCACTTAGCACAGAGTAAAGGCTTAATCAATGGTAGCTAAGATGATGAGGAGAGGAGAAATGCTGGAGGCTAAAGCAAACAGCAGATAGCATATTAATACTAAAAGACCCATTGGAAGGCCAATGGACTTTGATATTCAGCAGGGCTGAAAATCAGCATAATACTGTCCTGCTGTAGGCTCAATGGCTCAAGACAATTTCCTAACCTGATAATCCTTATGCTGTTTACCAAACTTTACCTTTGATCTCCCTATATGCATTGCTAAAGGGTAAATGTGTATTCAAGTAAATAAAAAGTGGACCGGCCAGAAGTCGGAGTGCCTTTTCAAGAAAGAGGTTTCCACCTGCCCGCCCCCCAACCCTCACATGCCTTCTAAATTCATATTTCTTGTATAGCATTTTCATTTGTGCATTGGCCCCTCCTTCAGATCCTGAACCCCACTGTGAAGGTTGCAGCATCTGGTGCCTGAATAGGAATCTGGAGGAGAAGATTAACCTGAGCGAAAAACAAAGTGAAAAAGAAAAAATGAAAATTCACCAGAAAGGTGGGAAGTTCACTGTGCACAAAGCCCATGCCAGCTTTGGAGTCATGACCAGAAGTGGATGAGAATGTTTTTAGAATCAGCCAGGTTATAATGGGGAAGAATTCGAGTAAAAGGCAAAAACATCATTGTAAATTTTTAGCTTGCATGCTCAAGGATAAAGGAATTAAGGTCTCAAAAGGTACTCTCTTAAATCAGGCTCAAGGAAAATGAGTGCCCTTGTCATCTTTAACTATGTGGGCTCCCATTCAAACTGCATTATGCCCACTTCGTATTGAGGATCAAAAGTCTGTAACACCTAAGGCCCCAGATCCTCCACCTCTAGTGTGGGAAGGCTCATCAACTAGAGAAAACGGGGCTAACAGTCCTTTTACAAAAGGACTCCTTAATGCTTTGTCTGAAAATTACCATATGATGCCTTAGGACTGGCAGAATTTAGCTGACACAACTTTAGATGCCAGTCAGTGGTATGGAGAACAGAATATGATGAGATCAGTGAACAGCATGCTGAGATCTAGGCCACATCTAGCTGCAAGTCCCAGGCAATGTAAAACATCTGAAAGATCCATGAAAAGAACTCTGATTTATTAAGTCTTGTCTATGTGTTATGTGCATTTGTAAATATCATATATATGAGTGTTTGCTAATTGTTGTTTTATCTGTCATTGTTGTTTGGTCTAATTTGTTTATTGTTAGTCTATTAAGCATGCCTTTAATTTATTTTAGAAAAGATAATAGAAAAGAAACAGTAGATGACCAGGCCAATACTAAATTTCCCCAGAGCAAACAGGATGTGGGGGTGGAGAGAGAGATTATGAGTGGTACATGTGGCAGATAGAACAAGTTCTAGAAAGATTCCCCTCGACAAAGAGAGGTAAAGTAAAGGTAACTAAAAAAGGCCCCGGCCCATTAATTACTAGGTCTCTTGGTGATCCTATAAAATGGACACCCATTCTTGGGAGTGTTACTAAAAGTCTCATTTCATGTTTTTGTTTCCCAGTCAGTCATTTGAAATTTGAATGAATAAGCCATTTCTCACAGTTTAGAGACATCTATGCCCATGAAGAGAAAAAGGCTAGTTTAAGAGGAAGGCTCCCCACCCAATTTTGGGTGGCCTCTTGGACTAAGCCCCATCTCTTCATGAATGCTATAGAACAGGCAAAAATTTTAATTATCTTAAAAATTTTCAGCCTCTGTTTTTCTTTAGAAGATGGCGAAAATGACACAAGGAAAATATACAGGCTGTGTTTGGGCAACAAGATTAGTGTTTCCATAATAATGGGTAGTTCTTGAGTAATAATGGACCACATTCCAAGGTTGCCTCCCAGGTCCCATGGCCACTTCTGTTTTTATAAGGAAAAATAAAACAAAGTAATACTTTAATATTAAAGCTACTGAAAGTCAGTGAGTTGTCTCTGTTACAGAATTTGCCAAGGAAAATGCCTTGGGTAATAATAATTGGCTTTAAAATCTCAAAGTTGTTAAGGCAAAATATATACAACTAAAATGAAGATTATATGGTAAAAAATCTTTTTCAGTGGTAATTATATATGACTAAACATAGTTTTCCAAAGTCTTAGGTAACTTAAAACTTTGGAGTTTGATGAATTAAAGAATAAAGATGATTAAATATCTAGGTATTTTGAAATAACAAAATACTAAAATATTAATCTGAGTTTGCCTGGTATGAAAAATCTAGAGGATAGATTTGAATCTATTAATTAAATATGTCTTGTATTTTATTTAAAAATACCCTTAAAATATAAATATATTACTAATCTGGAAAATGCTAAGTAGTTAAATTGTCACCTAAAAATTGAGGCTTCTAAGAGTTAAAAGTTCAAATTAAGTTGGGAGAAATTATATGGTTGTGATAATGCAATGCATGAAGTATGGAAATTCATTTTTGAGGAAAATAATTCTTGCATTTTCTCTGGAGAAATTAGTAATTCAAAATATATTGCAGTCTTTATGTGTACTATGTGTGGTAAAATTTCAATGTAGGATGTAATATTTTATTGGCCTGATTAAAAAAGAGGATTAATTCTATGGTCCTAACCAAATTTTTAGTACTAAAACCAGTTTAAATTTAATTGATATCTTTTAGAATAATTACAAAAAGTGTATAATATAATATTTGGGTTATATATATTTAATAGTCTTTCCAAGTTAAATTTTAAGACTTTAACCAAGAGATAGCTTTGGGACATTTCAAGGGCCCTGGAATGATTCAAAGATTTATTCTCTCTTCTTAAAAGAAATATTTTTGAACTAAATTAGGCCAATCTAATATACTTGAAATCACATGGGAACTTGGTCAAATAAAAAATTAGTAACTGTGATCTATTTATATACATATATTTTCAATGTTATAAAAGTTTCAGCCTCTAAGCTTGGCAGGACAAAGTTGCTGAATACTTCTTAAGCAAAACCAGAATATTCTGCAGTGGAATTTCAAAACAGGAGCATACATAATGCCGCAGACCCCCACCCAGCCTGCTCTTCAGATTGGCTGAGGTGTGGGGCGACATCTGTACTTCATGGTCAAATGTATTAAGTTTGCTTACTTTGCTTTTTCAATAAAGGTGTCTACTTTAATTACTTAATAAGTTAGCTTTTCACAATATAATCAGGTCTCATACAAACTCATTTCTATGAGAAGTCAATATTTTATAAGCAATTGGTTCTACTAAAGTCCAAAATAAAATTTGCATACAGATGAAAATGAGCACTAGCTAAAAAGAATACTGTTTAAAAGTAAATTTAAGCTTAATAAGAAGAAATTTAAAAATCTCTTCCATTACTGTTTACAAAGTAAACTAACAATTATTATTCAAGCATTAAATCTCACCATTAATGAGTTAAAAGAAAGTTACTTTTACTTGAGATGTATGCATTGCAGTATTGGCCAGCATATTTTTCTCCTAACTGTTTTTCTGAAAAGCAACCAAGTTGGTTGTTCTGTTTAAAAAAAAGTAAAAGTATTTAATGTAGCAATTTATGGCAAGCCCACAGGAAAAGCAAACTTTAGCAATGTTTACCCAATTAAAAAGAAACTCCCTCAATGGAACTTAAAAATTGCTCTGAGAAAGGTACAGAAAGAAAGGCCCTTCAAATATCTAGGAACTGTAATTAAAAATCAATATATTAGGCCTCAAAAGGTGGAAATACGAAAGGATTACCTTAAGACCTTAAATGACTTTCAAAAATTATTAGGGGACATTAATTGGTTAAGACCTTATCTAAAAATCTCTATGGGAAAAATGAAAAATTTATTCAATATACTTAGGGGTGACTCTAATCTTTCCTCACCCCAAACATTAACAGATGAAGCTAGGAAGTAGTTACAAAAAATTGAGCAGGCAGTCTCCTCAGCCCAAGTAGCACAGGTACAGCCTCAATAGCCTTTATTAGGACAGGTTAATCCTACTGCAAATAGTCCCACTGGAGTCATTTTCCAAAATAAGAACTCTCCTACTATTATTGAGTGGGTCCACCTAGGGCATCAATCCTCTAAAACTGTGGGTACATATATAGAACTCATGGCTCAATTAATATCTCAACTCAGAAAGTGCTGCAGGCAGCTTCGAGGAGAAGAACTCCAATGCATCTATCTTCCCCTCACTGGAAAGCAATTAGAAATGTTATTTCAGACTGATTTGAATTGGCAGGTTGGACTAAGTGGATATTCAGAGGAACTTAGTTGTCACCTACTAAAAAACAAGTTACTACAATTTTTATATTACACTCCTATTATTATACCAAAAAAAAAAAAATACTAGGCAGGAACCTATTCCTGGAGCATTAACTGTTTTCACTGATGGCTCATCTAATGGTAAAGCTCCTTATCATACAATGGACTCAGAATGAGTCATCCAGACTAGTCACACTTCTATACAAAGGATTGAGTTAGAAGCTATCAAGGCTGTACTACAGAATTTCCAAGAGCCTCTTAATATTATTTCTGATTCTGCCTATGCTGCTGGCCTGGTAAACAAAATTGAAACTACTCAATTAAAATGACTCAATGACCAAAATTTATTTATACTATTTAAACAGGTACAGCAAATTGTACAGCAAGGCAATATCCCTTTCATATTAGGGCTCATACCACCCTGCTAAGTCCTTTAACAAAAGGAAATGCATATGCAGATCAGTTAATTGTTTTATTACAGCAGGCAAAACCAATTGTCAAGGAATGTCCCGCTTGTATGTTACATCTGCCTCAAAGGCCTAATACACAAATTAACCCTCGAGGATTGATAAGAGACCATATCTGGCAAATGGATGTAACACACTCCTTTTGGATGCCTTGGGGCATTGCATGTCTCTGTAGACACTTTTTCAAAGGTCCTTATGGGCCACCACATCTACAGGGAAATGGTAAAACAGGTCATTAGTCATTGCCTAACTACTTTTGCAATCATAGGAATTCCAAAAATTATTCAAATTGACAATAAACCCACATACACAAACTCATTTCCAGCAATTTTATAAAAATTCAACACATTGCAGGAATACCATACAATTTCCAAAGACAGATAATTATAGAACACCAACATCAGCAGCTAAAATCCCAACTTAAAAAACAAAAAGGAGGAATAGTGATGCTGGAGAAATCTCCTGTAGGTAGATTACACCAAGACTTAATTATTTTAAAGTTTTTCACTTGTAATGTTGATGGCAAGACACCCATGGAGTTACACTCGTGTCAGCATAAGCCAAAGGAAAATGGTCTGGTTAAATAGAAAGATCCCGAGTCTGGTTTATGGAAGGGTCCTGACCCTTTGTTAACATTTGGTTGAGGATATGCTTGTGTATTTCCAGAAAACTCCTCCAAGCCTGTGTGGATTCCTGCAAGGAATATTAAACTTCAACATGGATCAGAGAGAGGAACTGACCAGACTAATGAGGACCTTGCACCTGGAGCCTCATCCTGTACCCGCTGCTGCAGACAGACAACTACTCCAGCCCCAAAAAGCAGTAGCCCCAAGCAACACGCTGATGATAAGGAATGGGAGGAGAAGGAGACAGATGACAAACAGTCCGGAGTGACCTGGGGAATGATGAAGAAGACAGTCCAGAAAGCTGAGCGAATTTGTGAGGAGACCAAAACCCCAAGAACACCTGAGAACATCTTTCTTGCCATGCTAGCAGTCATCAGTTGTGCAGTAATAGTACCAGGGGCAAATGGGGAAGTATATTGGACTTATGTTCCTGACCCTCCATGGGTGAAACTCCTTACTTGGGCTGATCCCCCGCCTAGTGTAGTCACCAATAATACCAAGCACCTGGTCATTCAGGGGGACCACAGGTGGGATAAGGAATTATCTGAGCAAAATATAATTACACGGTGTCATCACCCAGCTTCCCTTTTGTATGACACAGAATCCAACTACTGCTCCTTTGTCTGTAGAATTAAAGAGAAGTTTCTGGCTAGCATGGACACTAAAGAGAGGGAAGCAAAAGCCCAAACACATCTACTATCACTACTTGCTCCAGGAAGAGGTACAGAAAATGTAACATTACTAAGACACCCCCACCTCCCACCCCCCACCCCTGCCCCCACCGCTGCTAAGCCATTATGTAAAAAGTTTTATGAATGGCACCCCACTGAGGAAGAAATCAATTGGCAAGACTGTTATAGTGACCACCCCACCAGCAGCAAACTTAATAACAGTTTTTCCTTTGTGGATTGGAGCCCCTATGGGTCTGCATATAGTAACAATCGCACCCTAAAATGGAAGGGGACCTCATCCTATCATTATGTTGAAGCTAATCACTCCATCTCATGGCATGGAGAAGGATTTGTTGGATCCCAATTATAACATGATAATCGGCCCCAACAAAACACACAATGGAAATTAGCTGCTGCACCTGCACCTATTAAATGGTATAGTTTTAACTATAGCTCAGATAATTCTATTCATACCTTATGGGGAACTCCCAATAAGACAGTATTTGCCACTGCCTGTGTATTTGATCCATTTGTACTCCTTAAGGTGTACAGATGCACCTTAATATTACAAGCCATCTGTATGAGGTGTCATGCACAGGCTGCACACTATCCCATTGTATTAATTCTACATTCCCAAAAGATTCCCTCATGATTTTAAAATAACTGGCTTTCACTTGGGTTCTCACTAACCTAACTGAGCCTTGGGAATCTCATCAAACCTACCAATTGTTACATGACCTGGTAAAAGGTCATGGATTGTGAGAGGGTGAGACATCCCTCTCACAATCCTGAACTGCTGGCTCCTAATCGCTCACCTGAGTGCCTGCTGGGTCACCCCTAACAGGCCTCCCTGCTGGTGTGATCACCCCTAATTGCCTGCCCCCCCTGCCAACCTGTTCTCCCCTAACTGTCCCCCCCCCCCCCCACCGGCCTGGTTGCCCCATGTAGCCTGTTTGTTCAGTCATTTGGGTCATCCCTCACTAACCCCCCTGCCAGTCTGGTTGCAGGCAGCCATCTTGTGAGGGTGTGAGGGTCAATTTGCATATTACCTCTTTATTATATAGGATTCCAGTCTGCAGATGTGGAATGAAAAGTCTTAAAAGGACTCGGGCATGCACCTTTCAAGATTTATTAAGAAAACAAAATAGGGGAAATGCTGGAGGCTAAAGCAAACAGTTAGCATATTAATGCTAAAAGACCCATTGGAAGGCCAATGGGCTTTGATATTCAGCAGGGCTGAAAATCAGCATAATAATGCCCTGTTGTAGGCTCCGTGGCTCAAGGCAATTTCCTAACCTGATAATCCGTATGCTGTTTACCAAACTTTACCTTTGATCTGAATGTATGCATTGCTAAAGGGTAAATGTGTATTCAAGTAAATAAAAAGTGGACTGGCCAGAAGTTGGAGTGCCTCTTCAGGAAAGAGGTTTCCACTTGGACCCCCCCTCCATGCCTTCTAAATTCATATTTCTTGTATAGCATTTTTATTTGTGCATTGGCCCCTCCTTCAGATCCTGAACCCCACTGTGAAGGTTGCAACAGAGAAGGAGGAGGAAAAAGGAGGAGGAGAAGGAGGAAGGAGATGAATGAGAAGGAGGAGGAGGAGGGACAAGAAGGAGAAGAATGGCAACATCATTTTAGCAAAACGTGTTGCAGAAACAGCCCAGACCTAGGAGTGAGGAGCCTGAGTTCCAGTTCTCCCTTTGCCCTTCATCACTGTGCTGGGGCCTCACTCTCCATGTATAAAATGGGAGTCCGCCTGTTGTGAACATTTGCGATCAGAGCTATTCTTCTCCATTTTCAGTGAGAAAGGAGGCTTTGAGGAGTCAAGCACTAGGAGCTACACAAGGTCACCTGTTGGTTAGTGGCTGAGCTGGGATTCAGACCACGGGGAAGAGTAT
Organism: Corynorhinus townsendii; assembly: GCA_026230045.1. Classification (NCBI taxonomy): domain Eukaryota; kingdom Metazoa; phylum Chordata; class Mammalia; order Chiroptera; family Vespertilionidae; genus Corynorhinus; species Corynorhinus townsendii. The sequence goes on from JAPDVU010000008.1 coordinate 83,502,922, forward strand.
CTGCCTGGCCTTCAGCACAGCAAGTATACATGAGCTGATGTGTGTACACTGTTGTTGGTCATCAAGTGTGACACTTGGCTCGGTTGCCATGATTAGCAGTAGTTGTGAGGATCACCTGAACTGGCTGCAGGGACCTGTGACTGAGTGAGGCTCAGAGACACAGCCATCTCTGGGCTACCAGAGCAGAGATAGGCCAGGGAGACTGTTCTAGGGCCTAGTTCTTGTCCTGGCTTGTCACTAACCAGATGGCTATGGACCAGGCCCCTCCAGGGTTAAGCCTCTGTGATACTCGGCATTTGTTCTCTGGTGACCAGGCGTGGGCCTCACCTAAGGACAATTAAGGGAGATGGCAGGAGATAAGCCACCAGGATGTATGTGGACAGCTCAAAAAATGACCTTGGATGCCTTTCCCTTTAAGAGGAGCAAGGTCCCTGATTTCTGGATGAGGGCCATGCAAGCCTGGAAGGGGGTGGGGCAGAGGACCCTGAGATCCAAAGGCACCTGCCCCAGTGAGATGCAGAAACTCTTAATTGGAGCTGATCGCTCCCAGCCCCGATTGGATTACCGTGATGTGCCTTCCTAAGGCGGCCCAGGCAGCGCTTCATTAAACCCAACACCAGGGAATTAATTCAGCTCACGGCCGTCACTCTCTCTGTCACACGTCCCCCTCAGCAGCCGCTCCTTGATCTTCCCCACCTTCATGTTGACAGTTCTCCTTGAGAAGGGAAGCTCTGTCTGACTGTCACCTGTGCCACGACGGCCTCGTGGGCCAGGACCCGGGATTGGGAGGGTGCCCCGGGAATGGGTGGGTGGGTGGGAATCGATGATTGGCACACACGCCTTCCCTGAGAAAGAGTGAGGAAGGGCCGCGGGCCATGAGGGTCCTCCTGCAGCAGAAGAAAGGATTTGAAAGCTGATGGTGACAGATCGTGGGCTCAGCCCCTCTTAGCTATTCTCAAAACTGACTTTATAATTAAAGTCCCTTTGGGAGAAGTCATGTGGAAACAGGAGGGAGAAGAGGAGGCGGCCATGGGGCTACCTGGCACTCGGCACACTCACGCTCACACTCACGCTCACACTCACGCTCACCATGCTTGGAAAATCGAGGCTCCAATCGGAACCCTCACCTACCTGCCAGCAACTTCCTACCAAGCTCCCCGCAGTCTCCTCCTGACTCCACAACCGGGCAGCCCATGCTCAGACACCCTGATCCTGAGTCAGGGCAGGACCTGGGCCAGCAGATGCCCCCAACCCCTGGGAGCCAGTAATTCCATCGGAGGCCACCTCTTCCCTTTGCCCCAGGAGAAGAGCAGGATCCCCTTCGCCCTACCTGTGCTGAGAAATCAGAGCACCCGAAGCACAGCCTCAGGCACCAACGCTGAGACCTGTGTCCAAGGAAACACCTCAAAGACCTCCGTGGTTTTTCTGGCAGTCACTGGGCAGCACTTGAGCCACCTTCCTCGCCTTGTGGGCCCAAAGGTGAGGCCAAGGCTTGTAAAGAAATGGACAACAATCCTAAGAAGGCATAGGATGTAGCCGCTCATTTATGACAGAAGAGAGGCGTCAGGAACAGCTTTCCTAGAGGAAGGAGGCAGGGCTGAGGGATGCCTTAGCAGGTGCTCAGGATCCCACTGAGGTGAGGACGGCCAAGGAGAGGACCCTCATGAGCACCACCGCCACTGCCCTCTCCCTCTATAGGTGAGGGTGTGCTGAGAGGCCAATAACTGCCCAGGCCCTGGCCCTGCTCCTGCCGCTGCCCCCTCACCCGACCCTTGCCCCTCACCAGAGCGTCCTTCTGGAAGATGCCACCCGCTCAGGAGCACCAAGCAGACACCCTGTCCTCGGGACCATAAGCAAATTGCTGAATCCAGTCAAATGCAGAACAAGCCATTTTAAGGGGCTCTTGGTTTTGTTTTTAACCTTCTTAAGAAATTCTGATCTTTTCTTTTCATTGAGTCATCAAATCAAATGATAAATGTTCCCAGCCCCAGGGAGCGGGGCCTCTCTGAGTACGGGGCTGACATCATTGGCACAAAGGAGCTCCTGGCCTCAGGAGCTCCTGAGCCTGCCCATTATTGAGATGAGACTCGGTGCCTGCACCTAGGCCACCAAAGCCACAGCCACCAGTGTGCCTGGAGTCCCTGTGACACTCTGCCACCTGGAGGAAGGCCCCTGTCCTGGGAGCAGGAGAGCCACGCTCTTTGGTAGAGCGAAAGGAGAGGAGACAAAGCACAGGCTTTTCTCATGGATAGGGGCAGAAATAGAATATTGGGGACCAACTATAATTGTAAGAAATATTAATCATGCTCTGTATTTTTTTCTGATTAAAGAAGGCACATTCTAACCTGGCTGGGAGTTCACCTGGAAATAGAGCCCATCCTTCCCATCAAGGAGCTGCCTATAATCGTGGGAAGATTAACAACCTTGTTGCAGAGACCAGAGGCTCCAGCCTTTGAAGATCCCCCTTGCCTTTTGTATACCCGCAAGCCTTTGCATATCACTAAACCATTTGAAGATGCCCAGCTCTTTGCATATCACTAGCCCTTTGAAGACCCCCAGCCTTTGCATACCCACAGGCCTTTGCAAATCTCCAGATCTGCCCATTTGGCATACCCTCTGCCTACTTCCCCATGTAATCTTGTCCTTCTACCCAATATAGCAGCTGGCTTATGGAGGGGTACACAGCAGATTTTTGTGAATGACCTGTTGCTTTCCCATATTGCTGGCAGGATTGGGATAAATGCTGCTGAATTGGCTCAAGTAATAACAGGCAGCCTGGACCCCTTGGTTGTCTGGTTACATCACTGTTAAATGTACTAGTATTAACACATAGCAACACCACACCCCCCTGACACTGCAGGAAAATCCCAGTGCCCTCTGAACTTCCCCAGGTGAGAAGGTGAATTTGGGAATCGGGAAGAAGAAAAGCAGTGCCGCACTCCTCTCAGAGATGGGACTGTGCAGGTGGGGACGGGTGGGAGAGGCCACTTGACAAGGTGAGTGCCCAGCTGGGTCCTGGGGACAGAGCAGCCTCTCCTTGGTCCACATGCTCTGTCTCCCAGAAGCCCGGGAAGGTCTGCGCACAACACGGCCTCTGTGAGGCGGGACCCTGTCAGAATGAGGAGGAGGCTGAACCCCTATCTGGGCGGCATCAGGAAATAAATAAAGCAGAAGCCCTGAAATGGCCAAGAAGCAGAATTCGGCAGAGCTGGGAGACCAGGGGCCTCCTGGACCTCAGGCCTCTGAAGGACACAGGGCATTTCTGAGGATGTGGAAGGAAGATCAGCGGCAATTTTACAGCTTTTAAGAGGCAGGGCCATCCCATTGATACCTGGGTTATAAAAAGATATTGTTCATCTTATTTTACAAATGAAGACATGGAGAAACTGAGGCTCCAAGTTACCGAGAGCAGCCAGCTCCGAGGGGCAGGCCTGCGGTTGGCTGCGGACAATGCTGCCCCAGCGGTGCTCTGAGGGGCCGGCACCAGGAGGTGGCTGCTGAAGATGCTGGCCCGGGCTTTGCTGGCAGACAGCAGTCCCTGTGAGCAGGGGCCTCTCCACACCCTCAGGCCTTGCTTCTGTGCCTCAGGAGTGCACATGGGGCCTGGGATCTGAGGAAGACACTGACCACTGGCACTGGACCAGGTTACCTCACAGAGGGGCTGCTGCAGACATGGCTGCACTGGTCAGGATGGGGGTGAGGGCGGGCACTGGGCTGGGCCAGGGACAGGAGGGGATGCCACAGAAAAGAAACAAACTTATTCTGTGGACGTTTGGAGGTGGATCTAAGGGAGGAATTTCACAAAAGCAGATTCTCTTCCAACATAAGGAGGAAGCTCACTAAAGAGGAGCTTCCTGAATAAGCAGGAGGCAGCTACTCAGTGAGGCATCTACACTTGAACATGGCTGTCTGTTTCAAAACCACTTTCTGTTCAATCTCCTCTGCACAGACTCACAAGATATAGAAAACAAGGGAAGAGAAAACAGAAACATTCCTAACCTTGCTGTTCAGAGATAGCACAGCAGCCACCAGTAGTCTGCAGTGTTTCTTTCAAGAGTTCACCTATGACATACATATAGTATATGTGTATGTGTATGTGCATATGTATGTGTATATGCACATGTATATGCACGAGTGCATGCATAGGTATGTGTGTAAACATGTATATGCATGTGTGTGCATATATGTATATGTATGTGTATTTGCATGCACATGTGCATGTGCTCATGCATGTGTATGCGCACGAGTACATGCACATGTATATATACTAGTATATATGTATATGTATGTGTATGTGTGTATATGTATATATGTGCATCTGTGTATGTATTTGTATATGTATGTGCATATGTATCTATATGTGTATGTGCATGTGCACATGTATTTATATGTGTATATGCGCATGCATATGTAGGTGTGTATGCATGCACATATATGTATATGTGCATAAGCACGTGTACATGTACATGTCCACATATGCACCTGTACATGCATGTATGTGTAGATGTGCGCGCACACTTGTGGGTGCATGCATGTGCATGCGCATATATGTAATTTTTAACTAATTGGGATCCTACTATATGTAAACTGTATTTTCCACTTAACATCATATTAAGATATTTTTTCATGTAATTTAAAATGTATTGGAGTCCTAGCTGGTTTGGCTCAGGGAATAGAGCATCAGCCTGTGAGTCCCCGGTTCAATTCCTGTCAAGGGCACATGCCTGGGTTGCGGGCTCAATCTCCAGTGGGGGGCATGCAGGAAGCAGCCAATCAATGATTCTTTCTCATCATTGATGTTTCTATCTCTCTCTTCCTCTCTGAAATCAATAAAAATGTATTAGAATATTTCATTGGATTATTATACAATTAATTATTTCATCATTCCTTATTTTTATATATTTAGAATTTAAAAATTCTTTTCACTTATAAATAACATTGCAGCTAACAAAAATGTTTATTGCCATCTTGGGTTTCTTCTTAAGAGCCCAAAGAATATGGACATTTATAGCTTCAGGTACATATTGCCAAATTGCTTCCCAGAAAGTTTGTACCAGCATCTACGTGAGTGCCCACTTGTCCACACGCTTGCCAATATCACCTCTGGGTTTTTCTAAAAAGAGGCCTCCTCCAGGTAAGTTGGGAGTTGAACCTTGCTTCCCAGGAACAGTCTGTCATCCCTGCTCATGATACACAGGTGCCCTGCCCTGCACACTGGCTCTGTTCTCGAGAAACCTGGCAGCATGCCCAGGCCCTCAATCTCAGCATGGCCACTTGCCCAGAGAGAGCCTCCCTCGCCCACAGGAGGGCACTTCTTGAGGCCAGTCCCAGGCCCAGGCAAGGCCTCTATCACATGGCAGGGTACCGGGCGCCATGACTTCCAAGGCCCTTCCAGTCCTGACCAAGCAATGGTACCACCTGCAGGTGCCACCTGGGAACTTGGGGATGTGAAGGGCAAGGGCAGGGAACAGAAGAAGGGTGGGATGGAGATTTTATTGTTTCAGGACCAACTGGAGTAAACCTGGGTGTTCTAAGAGCCAGGTGAGAAGGCAGCAGCTGGCCATCCCTGCCACCCTCTGCCAGCACACCCTCTGCTCTGCACGCCCCCAGGCGGACCCCGCCGGGAGCCCTCGGAGATCGCCTTTCCCTCTCAGGTTTCCCTGTGGCTGGGGACCTCAGCTTTCTTGTCATTGGGGGTCAGCTTCTCAAAGGGAGGAATTATCTGGGCCTCTCCCCTACATCCCCAAGTCCCTTGTCCCTACCCAGTGGGCCTGATACTGACCTATTGCCTCAGTTCCCAGCTCTGCCCAGAGCATGGGGCTCACTGTCCCATGAATACTTTGATGCTTCATTTTCAGTGGCCTCGTACTGGATCTCCAGACTCTCATCAGACTGGAATCAGATTACAATGGGTCCACAGGTGGCTACATCTCAGTTACACCACTTTCAGCCCTGCGCCCTGCCATGGCAGCCTGGAGCAGGAGGGCAGGCTGAGCTCTAGGCATGGGCACTGTCCTCCCCAACTCCACCAGCACCTCCTCTGGGATCGGCCCCTGAATTTCACTTTCACCAACACTCCGCATCCCAGCTCCCCAACCCTAGACTGTCACCCAGGAAGCTAAACTGTGACTGTTTGCAAATTGTGCTGAAATGGGTGCTTTTCTAATAAAATAGATCATGCATCTAGAAACGGATAAACATAATATTCAAAGAGCCATGGGTATCTTGCTGTTTTCTTCCAACCTTTCTCAGACATGAGATAGTCTGAAACAGCCATGTTCCTGTGTGAGCACCGCCGCCGTCCTCAGAGGAAGCACGCACAACTCGTAACATGGTGTCTGTCACTCTCAGGCATGTTTTCGTACTTTTGCTACATATGGATGTATCCAGAAATGATACAGGCTACTGTTTTGCATGTTTTCAAACTTTATACAAATGGGACCATAATGTCCGCATCTTTCTGCAATTTGTTTTTCTACTGAACATTTGTCATGATGTGTCCAGGCAATTTTTAAAGCTCTGGCCATGCATGTCCCTGTGGGATGGCATTCCATCCCAGGCATGTAATGTGCAATTTGCTCTCACAGACATGACTGCTGTGGCGATCCGGCCCTGCACTCATGCAAGAGTTTCCTTAAGGAACACATGTGTTGGCGTCCTTTTCCTAGCATGTCTGTCTCCCCAGCAGGATACATACGTGTCACTGTGTCCCCGGTGCCCAGCACACTGGAGGACACATGGGGCTCAGTGGAGTTTGTTAAACTGAACCGAGTTGGCAGGGATCTGTGAGGGTCACCTGTTCCAGCCCCTTCACTTACAGAGGAGGCAACTGATATCCCAACAGAGGGCAGAAAAGAATCTAGCGGCAGAACTGGAACCAGAGCCCCAAGCACTGCCCTGCCCCTCCCGTCCTAGCCTGACCCTACCACACTCAGGGGGACTAGCAACTTTCAAACAAATGACCCAAAGGAGAGCGGGTAAAAGCAGGGGTACAGAGGTGCTAACAAGGTCACACCTGGCCACCCAGCCTCCAGAGTGGGCTCTCACACCTGGCCATGTCCAGACTGAGACCAGGGATCCACAGCCCCAATGCCAGGTGGATGCCTGCCCTTTGGGGTCGCCCTCCCTCCTTCTAGCCCAGTCCAGTGGAGGACCCCAGACCCGGAAACAGGAGGCCAGATGGCACGGCCTAGAGGTGACGAGTGGGCTCTGGGACCAGATGGCTTGTGATTGAGTCCCCACCCCATTTCGTACCAGCTTTGTGGCCTTTGGCGAGTTCCTTCACGCTCTGTGCTTCATCTCTCAAATGGGGATGGTAATTCTACCCACCCTGCTTACCATGACACTGGGGAACGAACAAGTCAGTCTGTACACAACAGGCCACAGCGCCTGGCGCATGGCAGGTGCTATGCTTTCATTCTTCCACCCTCCCCAGTCCCCCCTGAACTCCCAATCACGGCAGGGGCAGCGCTAGCCCTTGCACAGCCTGGCCTCACCATCCATGCCTCGGGCTGGGGGCTTCTCTGTGCCCCAGTTTCCTCATTGGAAATGGGGATGACAGCATCTGTCACGAGAATAAAATGAGATCAAACAATATACCTGGGCCTCAGCAAGGCGAGTTCATGAGGCAGCCCCGCAGGCGAGGTCTGGCTGCTCTATCCTCCAGCATGTTCCTGCTGGTGAGGCCGCATGGCCTCATCACCACAGACCCCGAGGACAACGTGCCTGCCACAGCCCTGCTGTCCTGAAGGCTTCTCCTCCAGGGGGGGAGGAAAAGTGGGTGAGGTAGCAGAGTGAAGGCACGGAGCCTCTCTGAGCCGCTGTTTGCTCATCTGTAAGTGGGGATAACTGCTCCTTGCTACACAGACTTGTGATGAGAGTCGACGTGTGACATATAGACACTGTGCTGTAAGCCACAAGCACGGTGTAGATTTAACTCACTAGTGTTATAAAGAGAAAGACCTGTGCTGCTTGCCGTAGATCCCCTCCTGCTTACACTCTGGGGGTGACACTGCGGGCCCTTCCTCCACGAGCCTCTCTGGCCAGCTCCACATGTGCCCGCTGGGGCCTGGGCATGGCCAGCAGCCTGGAGAAGGGACAGGAAACTGATGGCACGGGGGAGGGGTGTCTGCAGCCCACCCGCCCAGGCATGGCCCGCTCTCGTTCCTGGGACTCAGGGCAGGCTTGGATTCCAGAAGGCTGAGCAGGATCATCTCCAGGTTTCTGGAAACATTCTTAATCACTGAAGATCAACTCCCTAAAGTCCTTCCAGACCATTCCCCACTCACACCTTCAATGGCTCCCCATTGCCACTAGCAACATATAGTACAGCGCAGCCTCAATCACCCCCACCCTGAGCTCCCGTCAGACCAGCTGCTCACCCCACAGCTCAGCTTCAGTTTTCAGAGCACCAGGGTTTTACCCAGTGGCCTCCTGGGTGCAGAGAAGGGCTTTGAAGCTCGGCTACTCACCAAACCACCTGGGCTGCTCACCAGAACCACCTGGGGCTGCTCACCAGAACCACCTGGGGCTGCTCACCAGAATCACCTGGGGCTGCTCACCAGAACCACCTGGGGCTGCTCACCAGAACCACCTGGGCTGCTCACCAAACCACCTGGGCTGCTCACCAGAGTCACCTGGGGCTGCTCACCAGAACCACCTGGGCTTCTCACCAAACCACCTGGGCTGCTCACCAGAACCACCTGGGGCTGCTCATCAGAACCACCTGGGGCTGCTCACCGGAACCACCTGGGCTTCTCACCAGAACCACCTAAGCTGCTCACCAGAACCACCTGGGCTGCTCACCAGAACCACCTAAGCTGCTCACCAGAACCACCTGGGCTGCTCACCAGAACCACCTTGGGGCTCTCACAAATACAGGTGCCTGTGTCCGACACTCAGGGACCCTGACTTGATTCTTGGGGGTAGGTCTTGGACAGCAGCATTTTTTAAAGCTCTCAGGTGATTCTAGAATCGAGAGCTGAAAAGCCCTGCAGGAACTGAGAGCCCCGAGCCGAGTCATTCTCCAGGACCTGAGGGCAGTGTCACTTCCCACCTTGAGCCTGATCTCATTGCAGAAGAGGCAGTGCCCTCTGCGTCCTCCTCACTCTGCCTCATGTTGGGCATCTGCACCCCAAGAGCATCCTCCCTGTTAACAGCAAGCCCGTCGAAGGCAGCGCCCCATGTCTCCCATGCCTCTACCCCCCTCCCCACACCATATAGTAATAGTGACTGATCCAAGGCTGTCCATTGAACTCAGAAGACCGAGGCTACCCATATGGACCCAGAAGATGAGGGAAAACGAGGAACTGTCCTCTCTGTCTAGGAGAAAAGGCCAAGTCCTGGACACTCACCAGCCACACAAGCCGGATGCTGCCCCTGCCCCCACATCAGGGCCAAGGCACCTGCCTCGGCCTCTGCTCCAGGCACTCTGGGGGGTCTCTCTCCCCTTTCCACAGTAAACACTGTGAGTGAGTGCATAGATGAACATACTCATTATGTACAAATTACACAATGCACATTATTCATACATATCCACACATGTGTGTTGTCATTGAAATGAGTTCCTCTGGAGGTGTGGGAAGAGGAATTTCTCCAAACCCCTTGGCATCCCTAAGCAAAGGCTCGTGGAGTCACTGTCTATACAGCAGCATCTCGTGCACAGGAAGTGCTCAGAAAACATCTGCTAAACTAAGTGATGAACTGAAAATCCACCAGCTGATCACTGCTTATGCCAACACGACCATTTCCATACGTCAGGGGATGGAGTCGACATGGAACACAGCACTGCCAGCGACAGCCTCATGGACTCTATGCCCCTTCCTGGGCGCAGGCCTGTGGGTGTGCATCCTATCAGGCCTTGCACAACTGCCCCCCTAGGCCTATATCAGGAATAGCGGTCTCCAGAATATTCTAGATACAGCCCTTTCCTCTTCCTCTGCTTCACATGGCCTAAGAGCCCACCAGACCGTCGCACAGAGGACAAAGGCCATCTCCTCCCTGGTGACCCCAGGATCCAGCAGAGCTGACCTTGGAGCCCACACTCCACCGTTGTCCCCACTCCCAGCCCCTGCCACTCACTGCCACAGCCGTCTGCCCCAATCTGCCATCTGCTTCTCAGCAGACTCTCCAGAATTCTGGCAGATTCCAGGTCCCTAAGACATGGGTCTTCAGATCTGCTCTGACCCTGGAGTGGAGGGAGGGGATCTCTATGTGTGAGAGGGAAACTTCTGAAGTTGAGGCCATAGTGAAGCTAACCTCCGGGCCCTCCTGTTCCTGCCCTGGCATGCAGAGGGCTGCTCCCACCTGCATCCAGCCCAGCAGTCACTGCACAGGGTGTGGGGCAGCCAGTAACACACCTGCCTGAGCTCCTGAGGACTGTACACAGCAACACATGGTAGAACACAAAGGCCAAGGTCAAAGCTTAGGGAGTTGGTTTCTACCTGTGGGGTTACAGAGTTTTGCCTGCCTCTGCCTATATGGATTTCTCATCATCCCAACTTTATGCCCATAGCCCTAAAAGCCAAACTACCCCCCCCCCAAGATGATAACAGCCAGTTCACACTCCAATATGCTCACACCTATTGCTTATATCTACATGCTCACAACCTAAATGTTCATTTCTGATGCACTCACACCATGATGTTCATTCCTGATGTGCTCACACCATGATGTTTACTGTTAGATACTCACACTTGATGCTCACACATGTGTTCTCACTCCTGGATGCTCATACTTGAATGCTCACTCCTATGTACTCACTCCTGGATGCTCACACCTGTGTACTCACTCCTGGATGCTCACACTTGTGTACTCACACCTGATGCTCACTCCTGGATGCTCACACTGGGATGCTCACACCAGTGTACTCACTCCTGATGCTCACACCTGTGTATTTACTCCTGAATTGCTCACTCCTGGATGCCCACACCAGTGTACTCACACCTGATGCTCACTCCGGGATGCTCATACCTGTGTAGTCACTCATGGATGCTCCCACCTGAATGCTCACTGCTGTGTACTCACTCCTGGATACTTACTCCTGATTTCTCACACCTGTATACTCACTTCTGAATTCTTACACCTGTGTACTCATTCCTAGATCCTTATTCCTGGATACTCACACCTGTATATTCACTCCTGGATGCTCATACCTGTGTATTCACAACTGATGCTCACTCCAGGATGCTCACACCTATGTACTAACTCCTGGATGCTCATACTTCTGTACTCACTCCTGGATGCTCACTTCTGGATGCTCACTCCTGGATGCTCACACCTGTGTACTCACACCTGATGCTCATTCCTGGATGCTCACACCGGGATGCTCACACCAGTGTACTCACTCCTTAATGCTCACACCTGTGTATTCATTCCTGGATGTTTACTTCTGGATGCTCACTCCTGGATGTTCACTTCTGGATGATCACAGCTGGGTGCTCACACCTGTACACTCACACCTGGATGCTCACTCATGGAAATTCACTCCTCCTTCCTTCCTGGTCACAAGGAGAAAATGACTAATCCTGTTCTGTGTCTGTGTGCTCAGCATTGGGAAAAACTGAAACCTACATATAGAGAACCTATTTATTGAAAACATATCTATATAGAAAAATATAAGGTAACATGGAAAATATGTTTTCCTACATAGGAAAAGTACATATTTTCTAATCCTCTCTTTGAGGAAATTAAAGCCAGAGAGGTTCAAGGACCTATGTAGGGTCATACGGTAAGTAAGCAGTAGGATCAGGATTTGAGCCCACGTCCCTGAGGCCGCAGCTCAATGCCGTAGCTTTGCTATGCAGCTTTTCCACCAAAGAGGGGCTCCAACCAAGCCCTGCTGATTTGGGGCATAACAGGAGCAATGAGGACTTTATTCTAGCAGCCCCAGAGCCACACCCTTCTGTTCCTTTATCCATCCCCTTTACAACAGAATTGAGGGTCAATCGACTGCTGGTAAATGTTCCTCCAGGCAATTGACCACCATAGTCTGAGTGCCTACCATGTGCTGGAGCTGTGAGGCTCAAGGCCTATGGACGGACGGATGCAGCTCCCCACTGTACCTGCGCAGGCTTCTGCTCGGAACCATAGTCCTGTCCCCAGTGTGACTCCAGCTCTGGCAGTGAAGTCTCGCTGATATGCAACAGAGTTCAAAATCACAGGCTTGGCAGGCAGTGCCATCTATACATAGCTCTCCCATTCTGCAGATACCACTGGCTCCTCTGAATAAACGCTACCCTGCATTAAACACCAGAATTCGGCAAGCAATACTGTATGTTTGCAATGAGATTGAGAGCTAAAGGCAAGATTGATTCTGATGTGAACACCAGCCAAGCAAATGGGTTGTTGAAAACCCTATAATTTCCCTGCAACCCTTGACTTCACTAAACACACATTCTTAGCCCACAGCACAGTCAGGTAGGCATTAAACAACAACGAGGCCATCTAACAATGATTTGTGTGCAGCACAACCTTCTATAAAGAATTCCGCTCTGATTCCAGGGTCACTTACAGAGGTGCCAACTTAACCAAACAATGCCACTTGCTCCCGCCCGCTGCCATGGCGTGATCTGGGCACCATGTTTGCCTGCAATTGTCTTACATCTGCTGAAATTTGCCCAGTGGGTGCTATGGATATGTAGTGCCTGTCATGGACCAAATGGGAAAGCAAAACAGGACACGTGCCCACTGCCAGGGGCACCTGAGCGCGCATGCGCGCGCCCGCCTCAGGAGCTGCGGCGGATGCTGATGCTGAGCAGCCCTCTGGCCAGAGCACAGGGAGGGTGCAGGCATTAACCCAGAGCCCCGGAAGCCCCTTCCCTGGCTGTGCAGCCTTGGGGAGACCTCTCCACCACCAGGGCCTTGGTTTCCCTGGCTGTGAAATGAGGTCAAGCACGTGTCTCCCTCGGCTGGGGTTGGATTCAGTGCAATGCCTGTGAACTGCTGTGTAAGCCGGAAGGCACGCTACACAGGAAAGGTGGCACAGGCAGCAGGGCACAATGTGAGAGGCAGCTCATGTCATCTCAAGAGCTCACATCATACCGCTCTGGACTCGGCGCCAGTTCCGCCCCACCCGCACTCTATGGCCGGGCAGGTGAGCAGAAGACTGTGCCTCAGGCTCCTCATCTGTAAAATGGGAACAATAATGGTGCCAGCTGCACAGGACACTTGTGAGGATGAAGTGAAACCACGCGTGAGAAGCACTGACTGCAGAAGAGCTGAATGCCTGGTCATTTATTCCCTCGCTAACCATTAATCAACCATGATGATGATTTCAGGTTAGGCCGCCTGGCTGGGGAGAGAGTCCCTGTGCCCCTTCTGAATGCTTCCTTGTCATCTATAACCTGCAAACCAGATTGTGTGTGTGTGTGTGTGTGTGTGTGTGTGTGTATTTCTTTTTTCTGTAATCCTCACCCAAGGATATTTTTCCATTGATTTTTAGAGAGAGTGGAAGAGAGGAAAAAAAAGATGAAAATATCGATGTGAGAGAAGCACATTGATTGGTTGCCTCCTGAGCGTGCCCTGACCAGGCCTGGGCCAGTGAGGAGCCTGCAACTCAGGCATGTGTCCTTGATGGGACTCAAACCCGGACCCTTCAGTCTGCAGACTGACAGTCTATCCACTAAGCCAGGCTGGCTAGGGCCATGCTGTGCTTGAAGGCACGAGGAAGTGGATTTTCTCTGCACACATGTGGATTTAATCCATGCATTTCCTCCCCTCCCACACTCCTCTAACTGCACAAGTCACCCATCTTGCTGCGTCCACCCCACTGCCTGAAACGGGGAAGGTAAGGGTTACTGTGAGGAGTGGATGAGGTCATGGGAAAGCACCTCGCAGACGGCGCATTATGAAGACACTAGTCATTCATGAGCCAGGGACAGAGCCCTTGGAGCAGGTGAGACCCAGGTGGTTGCGGAGTTGATCTTTGCCATGTTGGTGCCAAACCACATGCCGTCATTCTGTGCCTAAACATACGTTTGGTCAGGAATCACGCAAGGCATGAGTGGATGCAGAGACTAACAATACCACATATCGCCACTATTTCTCTCATCCTGCCCATATAGAACCACGGCCTGTGTGAAATCAAACACCGCTGAGGCCGCTGATCAAGCCATTGCGCACGGCTTTCTCAAGATCACATTCAGGGGAGCCATTCTGGAATCTGTGACCCAGCAGCACTGGGGCTCTAGGTGGCTGACCCCTGGCCACCCTGTGCTCTGCCTCCCCCAGAAAGCTCGGTCGGGCCTGGGCTTCTTCCTTGGTGAGGGTGGGTGGATTCCCGGCCTGCAGGCCCTCCCAGCTCGGACAGCCTGAGACTCGCTCATTTGTAGTCACGTGTGCACCCTGGTTCCAGGCCCACCTCCTCTCTCTGCTCTGCTACCCCCTCCAGTGGGTGCAAACTCCCGGGACCAAAGCAGCCTTAGGACCAGCCCGAGCCAAATGCAATCAACAAGTTGGGTCCGCTTTCCACGCTGACCTGGACCGTGCTCAACTACATGCTGTGTTGAGATCATGCATCCTTGTCCATCAGAGCTGACAGCATGAACCGAATTCTGAATTTCCATTCAGACTGTCTCTGTGTCTCCCCCGGGGCCAGAAACACAGCCAACACCCAGGAACGCATCCTGTGAGAAGGCCTGTTTCATCCACGGACCTTTCAGCTGGAGACCACTGCCCCTCAGAACAGCAAAACCTGTGGTCACTGCACACACACCTCCAGTCCCCACACAAGTCCTGGAGCCAGGGGCGGGCCCTCCTCCTCTGTGGGAACCTGAGGACAGTCCATTGTGAATGGAAAGACTGCTCTGGAGAGGCAGCCGGGGTAGAGCCTCTCACAGGACCCCAGCTCAAACCAGGCTGCCTCTTACTGTGTGGCCTGGGGTAAGTTGCTTAACTTCCCTGAGCCGCAATGTCCTCATGAATCAAATTGGGTGGGTGAGGGCCGGGGAGGGAGACCAACACAACAAAAATGTTCTCTATTTTAAAGAGTATTGTGAGGATGAGAGGTAATATGTGTGTATATACACACAATACTGACCACAAGGTCTCAGTACAGGAGAGAAATCATCATTCGTCATCTCGTGTTATGCTATGGCGGGTGCTGTGGACCCTTGGGATGAAGACTTGTAAGGCTGCACCCTCCTGCAGCAGACAGACAGATAGAAACATCGCTGACATCAGATGACAGACAGAGTAAGCGCTGCAGGGGTGGAACCAGAGGGAGAGGTTCTGCCCTGGGTTAGGTGAGGCCTTACAGAAGAGGACACGTGATCCAAGTGTAGGGAACAAGGTGGGGGCGGCATGCACAGGAGAGGAGGGTACCGATGCAAGCCCACATAGCAGGCAGCAGGGCCCAGAGAAAAGAGGTGCAGAAACCCATGAACGATGTGGAACCTTGGGGTGATGGGTGTGGGAAGGGTGGGGGCTTCTTGGCGCTCACCTTGGGTACAAGTGCTGCAGGCAGGGAGCACTGCCCACTTTCAGAAAAGACCCCTTGGGCCAGAGTCCTCCTCGCTCTGCCGCCCCCTCCCCAGCACACAGTGTGTCCAGTGTGCTCCCGGCCTGGCCAGGGTGGGCGGACAACCCCACATCCAGGAGCCCTGTTCCCATAGACGAGGCAGCGGATCCAGGCCTGGTCTCCAGGGCAGCAGCAAACACATCTGGCCTGCATCTGAGCCGTGTACCAACCTCCCCACTGGGGCCACCGCCGCTGCAGGATGCTGGGGAAGAGCATGCTGGGAAACTCCCGCAGGAGCCCGCATCGATATAATCAGGTCTGGTGGAAATTAAAAGCTATTAGAAACAGGGCCGGATTTATCTCTATATCCAATAACATGCATTGTAATGGTGAGCGTGCAGATGGGAAATTAAACCCGGCTGGGCTTCGCTGCAGGCCTTAATGGTATGTTCGTGCACAGCCCTGGCCCTGTGACTCCCAAGCCACCAGCTCAGAAGAGTGAGTTCCCCTGGAGACCAAGTCCCTGGGAGGGAAGTAAGGGTAGGAGCCAGCCCAGCACAGGTGGAAGGCTGTGCTTCTGCCCACACGTCTTTAAATGATGGAAGGGAGGTGACCGCGTGGAAGGAAGGCAGGGGTGCAGGAAGGGGCAGGTGTAGCTCCAGGAAAGCAGCACTTTGGGGCTGGTTCTCCAGCCCCCACAAACCCCTGGGTAAGCACAGCAACACCGGCTTAGAGTCAGAGGCTGGCTCCAGGAGCTTATCTGCCCCCCCCCCCCCCTCCCAGATGTGGGCAGCAGGGAGGCCAGCCTGAGAACAACTTTCCAATGCACAGAACTTGTGTAGCCCCAAGCCTCGAATTCCTTCCAAAGCCCCTTTGAGAAATCCTGAAGGCTGTCTACTCATTCCCAGGGGCCTGGAACCACCCCTTCCTCCCAGGGCACCTGCTCTCCCGGGCCTGATTGGCCACCTCAGCCTCTGCCCCGCCTCCTGCCCTTGAGCACCTGCTCCTGCTGGCCCTGTGCTTGGTAACGAAGCTGAGCCCAGCCTTGCAGAGTCGACACCACGATCCCTGGATGGGATGGAATGCCGGCTCCGGGTCCTTCCTTAACCTCAAGGCAAGCTCATCATTCCATCTCCCCCAGCATGGCCGCCTTCCAACCTACCAGCCAACACAATCAAGCGCACACACAGTCTAGTGTGAGCTTGGATAGCAGAGAATCATATGTTTATGAAAAAAAATCTATAAAGAATTTCTATTTTCCAAAATGAAAGCATGCAACAGAGCCTGAACAGCCCAACCACTGTCTCTGGCTCTCAGGGATTCCTCCGGGTGCGGGTATTGGATGTATGTGCTTTGGGGAGTCTCCCCCTGATCTAAACTGTAGCTGTAACAAGATCTCAAATGATAATGGGAGGACTGGAGGACTGAGCAGGGGAGGAAATCTCCAAGGCGGAAGGAGAGAAAGGGGTCCTGCAGAACCAAGCTTACCAGTGCCCTGCAGGAGAGCACAAACCCACTGAGCATTACGCCCTTTGGGGCCACAGCCCAGTCCCCACAAGAAAGACCGCCCCGAAGCACCCATTGCAAGAGTCTCACCAAATAAAATCCCCCTCCCCCAACTCGCTGACTCCAGCACAGAGCCCAGGGGCCAAGTTCACCCCTTCTCTGCTCTCTGAGCTGGGCTGCTCGCTCCCCACACCCTGCGCTAACTGCTATTGCAGTGCTTCTGTCCACGCTGTCCCCACATGCCTTCCCCAACGGTGCCATCGGTCACCCCTGAACGGCGGTGGGCAATGCCCTGTGTGTGCTGGGGGTGGTGTTAGGAGCAGTGTGGAGGAGAGCAGTCCTGTTCCCACCAGCAGGAAGCTCAGTCCTGCGGGACACAGACCCTGTTACGTAATGATACACATGCCCACCAGGAAACAGCAGCTCCCCGCACCACGGGTCACATCAGAGCAGGGCCATCCTCCATGCTTCCTGCAGACTCCGATGCTCCATGTAAACGCTTCTCATTCTTAAGTAGTTAATTCTCCTCCTCATTGCATACGGTTGGGGAAATAGAGGCTCTGGGATGGTAAGTGACTGGTCAGCTGGTAAGCAGTAGAGTGAGTGTCAAGCCCAGGCAGTTGGGTCCTAAATTCTAGATGCTTATGAATCACTGCATTCGACTCAGTTCCAAAAAGCCTTCCCAAAAAGCCAACGTGGACGTTTCTCCCCTCAGGAGGCCGAGGCCTTGCTGCCCGCAGCACACAAGCCTTCACGGTGCCACTCTCCCAGACACACCTGTGCAGATGTGGGGCGGGGGGGGGGGGCAGCTCCCTGTGCAGGTTGGGTGGCACCTCCCTGTGCAGGTGGGGAAGGGGCAGCTCCCTGTGCAGGTGGGGGAGGGGCAGCTCCCTGTGCAGGTGGGGGAGGGGCAGCTCCCTGTGTAGGTGGGAGGGCAACTCCTTGTGCAGTTGGCGGGGGGGGGGGGGGGGGGGGGCACCTCCCTGTGCAGGTGGGGGAGGGGCAGCTCCCTGTGCAGGTGGGGGGGGGCAGCTCCCTGTGCAGGTGGGGGAGGGGCATCTCCCTGTGCAGGTGCGGGGGCAGCTCCCTGTACAGGTGGGAGAGGGGCAGCTCCCTGTGCAGGTGGGGGAGGGGCAGTTCCCTGTGCAGGTGGGGAGGCAGCTCCCTGTGCAGGTGGGGAGGCAGCTCCCTGTGCAGGTGGGGAAGGGGCAAGCTCCCTGTGCAGGTGGGGGGCAGCTCCCTGTGCGTTAAGTACACAGGCTGGGAAGACAGGCCTGGGTCCACCCTGCCCCTCCACTAGCTGTGTGACCCAGAAATTATTTTACTTCTTCGAGCCTCAGCTTCCTCTTCCGTAAAGGAGAGGGTGAAGGTACACGTATGGGTATGTTATATGGATAAAATGAGATATTACATGAACGTTCCTTAGCCCAGTGCCTCGCGTATAGGAAGCACTCAAAATTCCTTCTCCTTTTTTTCTTCTCTTCCTCCTTTTCTCTGTCTTCTTCTTATTTTAATGAATATAACTTAGTCCATAAAGCGCGTGTGTAGGACTTTGAATCACCTTCCGTCTGCCTGGTGCACAGACAGGACATGTAGTCCCCATCACTGTTAGGGCTTCGCCCAGAGAGGTGGCAGGTGCAGGTCTCTCTGGGCTCAGCAGCCCATGCTCCCTGCAGCATCACCCCTGGGGACTGTGCACCTCGTGCCTCATCGGGGCACAGGAGTCCCGGCCTCTTCGTCCTAGACCCTGTGGAGCTGCACGTGGCCACCTTGCGGGGCCCAGTCACCTTTCCAGCACTGTCCAGGTCTCTGGTGTGCCCGTGCCCCTGTGTGCTGCCCACATAGGCTCTCACCCCAGCCCGAGTGCGCACCCAGCCTCTCCCACTCACTGTGGTTTCACACGCGGGGGCGGGGGGGCGGGGCAGCTGCTTAAGCGGCTTCCGACTCCTGCCCACCACCAGTTCTGGGGCCAGGAGCCAGGACAACCTGGCCATCTGCTCGAGAGTGAGAAGAGGAAGATGTCCCAAGAACAAAACACATGTCAATGTCTCACAAAAAGGGTGCTGCCTTGTTAGCTGCAAACACACCCAGGCGCCCGTCTTCTCTCAGCTGGGCCCTGGGACCACCCAGAGCCTCACCCCTGCCAGGCTGGGCTCCCCCTGAGGGGAGGATCCCGACAGGGGCCAGAGCACCGGGCTGTTCAACGGCCTCCCACAGGGCCCAGTGCGCCGGGACTGGGAAGCCCCACTTCCGAGGCTGCGTGCACAGAAGTCTGTCCTCCCCAACTAACCCGGACACCTGAGCAGCGGAGTCACCTCGTGTGACTAGCGATGGGACGTCAACGCTGAAGGGCACTCAGCACCAGACCAAGTGCCTCCTCTACAGAACGGAAGCCAGGTCCCGGGAAGAAGGAAGAGGGGCCGCCGGGCCTCTGCCCTGGGCCATGGGGAGCGGGGAGGTGGGATGAGGGGACATGGTGTGTAACGAGGCCTGGAGGCATTTTGAGGACTGGAGTCCTCTCTTGGGGTCTGTTTTCCTGCCGAAGAGGAACCCTGACCAGGAAAAGGAGTCGATGCTGAAGGCTGCACCCCAGCAGCCTGACAGGTGAACCTGCTGCCTGGCATTCACCTCCCTCTCAGGGCCAGGTGTGTGGGGGGAAGTCAGGAGGGAATAGCCGGGATTCTGAGGGGTCTCAGCTGCCTCATGAAAGAAGCCCCAGACGGCCCTGCAGAAATGCAAGTACGCAGGCCACACGCCAGCCTCTATGCTCCTCTCCCACAACCTCCACAAACAAGGCTTCCAGCCTCGACTCCCATCCTGAAGAGCAAGGGCGAGAAAAGAGGGGTCAGGGGTCAGGGCCCCACACACCTGGCAGAGGCTGCTGGCACACCTCCCACACCGAGTGCATCAAGTGGCAACTGAAGACACTTTGCCGAAGCATGACCAGAACAACAGCAAATTGCTCCCTAGAACCAGCCTCAAGACCTCGGCGAGCTCATCACCCACACAGCACTCCTGTGACATTGCTCCCTGCCCCCTGCCCCCCACCAGCGTGACCAGCGGTCTTCCTACCTGGGACGATGGAGACCGTGTCCTTCTCCCAGGACACCACGCTGACGTGCTCCTGCACGGAGGAGGGGATGAGGCACTTGAAGACGGCCATGCTTCCACGCATGCACCGCTGATCCTCCACCCGGACGGTGTAGGGTTCCCTGAACACTGCGGAGAGATGGCCGGGAAGGCCTGTGTCGCGGCTCCACCGGACACAGGGCCCAGAGAGGCCCTCAACTCCCTCAGCACCCCAGCCTGAGCCTCCCCCACCTCTTCCCACCCTCCCACTTACCCGGCCCAGGAGTCCCTGCCAGGATTTTAAAAATATATATTTTAATTGATTTCAGAGAGGAAGGGAGAGGCAGAGAGAGAGAGGAACATCAATGAGAGAGAATCATTGATTGGCTGCCTCCTGCATGCCCCCCACTGGGGATGGAGACCACAACCCAGGCATGTGCCCTGACAGGGAATCAAAGCGTGACCTCGGGGTTCATAGGTTGTTGCTCAACTACTGAGCCACACAGCCGAGCCCTGCCAGGATCTGACTCCTGCCTGTGTGGCTCCTTCTTTAGCAAGCTCCCCTCACCCCCCACTCCCCACCCCTGGGCAGCCAACTCTGCCTCTGAAACACCAGCCTTCCTTCATGAGGTCCACAAATCCCACACTGGCCGCCCCACAGTGAGGTGTACTAACAAACTGTATTAAATGGGAAGGACGCTGAGGTGCCTGAGTCCTGCAGTGGGATCACATTCAACAGGGGGTGTGATGTGAGGGAATATTCTAGAATTCATCCAAGGAAGCCAAACTGGAGTTCCCACATTATTCCTCGGCCCAGGGCGGCAAGAGTTTTGGGCACGGGGGCCATAAGTTGCCAAATAAAAATGGACGCATGATCTCATAACAGATTTTTGTTGGGTTTGGGCACAGCCACGCATGTGAGAAGCAGTTTGGGGAGATGGAGGATGGGAGCAGAACTGGAGGCTTGCTGGCTTTCCTGAGCAGAATGGTTGTCGCTCTCTGTGTCTCTAGAAATGCAGCGTGTGGAGACATGGGCAGGTGTCTCCATGCTCCTGCGAAGCACAGCCTTGCTCTCTCCACCTCCTAACACTGCCGGCACCTGAGCCTGTCTCCGGCCTCAGAACCCTTCCTCCCAGTGTGCCGGGTCCCAGCTGGTTCTGGGGCTGTAACCTGTAGCCACTCCATGTGTCAGGCCCATGTGGATGGGCCCAGCCTTAGTGGGGCCCAGGGGACTGCCCCTCCTTGTTCTCCTCTGCTTGGCCTCTCCTGGGGGCTCACTCCATCCTTCGACCCCTTCTCTGCTGAGGGGTATCCAGAGCCCCACTGCCTCCGACCTTGACCTCAGCTGGCACCTGGGTGGTGCTCTCCTGCCTCCCTGCCTGGCTGTCAGGGGGACATCAGGGCCCAGGAGCCCCCCCACCCCTGCCCCCAGGTTCATCAAGAGCCTCTTAATTGCTGTGTTTCCTGTCGGACCGCCCTGCCTCTCTGCTGAGGGCTCTATTCCGTCCCAGCTCTGGTGTGTGGTGTGATGGGAAGAGACACAGTTGAGTGGGAGGGAGAAGGGTGGAGGAAGGCACTGCCTCTGGATCTTCCTGGGTTTGGGTACAGCACTGCAGATGCGGGGCACACACGGGGGAGACTGAGGGAAGCTGACCCTGGAGGGAAGCAGAGGGGAGGAGGAGAAGGTGGGGTTGGAGTGCAGCCCCAGGATGGGCCGAGGGACCAGCAGAGGCCAGTGGTTAGGGTGTCAGACAGGCAGGCACTGCCTCCTACTCGGTAAAAGGAAATAATAATAACAATAATGACAGTAATAGTAATGTAGTGGGTAGAAGGCCTGGCACCCGGAGGGAGGGCCACGGGGCTGGGCCTCATTACAGTGCCATCTCTGTGAGCACTGGCGTGCTCTGGGCAGCTGACGGGGCATCTCTCGGTCCCTCATTGGTTGGAAACACTCTGTAGGGTCATTGTGAGAATTGCACCCAAACCCAATGAAGGGTCTGTGCCAAGTCATGTGACCTCACTTCCTCTTGGCCCGGGGAGGCTGGCACCGGGCCGCAGCCCCGCCGAGTGCTCCCTCCCTGCCAGCCCCCTGCATTTCAGGGGACAGAGGAAGGGCCGCTCTTGAAAGGCAACTCCACGGGAGCCCACAGGCAAGGCTCTGAGCATGGCCCTGGGTTCTGAGGTCATTCCCTCCCCCCGCAACGAAATGGGAAGAAGGTCAGCTGTTTAATGAAGTCTCATCCTCCTTGCTCCCCACACGCCTGGGCCCAGCAATTCGGAACCTGTACTTGTGACAAGCACTCCTGAGCCCGACGGCCCCTGAGTCAGAGACCTTGCTCCAGAACTCTCTCCTGTGCGGAAGGACAGTGCTCAAGGCCGGGACCCCTGCAGGGGGCTCCGAGGCCACCTATCCTCTCCCACCACAACTCTTCCCAGAAAACCACTCCCCAAGTTCCCTGCTTTCTTCCTGTGGAGGTGCCCTCACAGCTGAGGCTGGCACCCGGCAGATAGGGCCGTCCTCGCCAAGCAGCTGACTGGGGCCACACCAGGCCTGTAGACCTGCCTCCGAGAAATGAGACTTTCTGTTTTCTTTAGAGGAGCCACCTGAGGAGCCCTCACTGCCCTGACCTCTTACTATTTCCAAAGGCCAAATTCTGTCACTGCTAACAGTTTTCCACCATGAATGTGACCTGAATGGCTGTTCTCGTGAGAAATACTGGCCTCGCACAGCCATCACCAGGGCGGATGAAGGGCAGCATAGGGAGCAGGAGACCACAGCAATGAGATGCATGGCTGCCCCACACAGCAGCAGGGGTGAATCCCACAAACAGAATGGTGAGCAAACGGCTCAAGAGAACACGGACTGTGGGACTCCAGTTTTATAAAGTACAGACACCGGCAATATCAACATGGCAGGAGTCAGGCTGCCCTGCCTTCCTGCTGAGGGCCTGGTGATGGGAAACGCATAAGGGGCTTCCGCGTGACTGATTGCATGTCCTGAGCTGGTTATCAGTTAGACTTTGGGAAATGCATCAAGCTGCATGCATATAATAAATGCATGTCTCTTTATGTATCTATAATAATGAAAGTGTAATATGCTAATTAGACTGGACAGCTGGACGACCTTCTGGACGAAGCTGCAGTGACAGGGGCCAAGGCAGAGGTGGCTAGGGGTGATCAGGCAGGCAGGTGAGTGGTCAGGGGCTATGAGGCAGGCAGGCAGAATAGTTAGGGCCAATGAGGCAGTCAAGCAGAGTGGTTAGGGGTGATGAGGCAGGCAGGCAGAGTGGTTAGGGGTGATCAGGCAGGCAAGCAGTTAGGAACCAGCAGTCCTGGATTGCGAGAGGGATGTCCTACTGCCAGTTTAGGCCCAATCCCACATAAACTGACAGTTGGACATCCCCTGAGGGGTCCCAGATTGAGAGGGGGTGCAGGCTGGGCTGAGGGAACCCTCCCCTCCCCCCCCACTCCATGCACAAATTTCGTGTACCGGGCCTCTAGTTGTTTCAGTAAAGTTTTTATTTTTAATTTAAGAAGGAAGGAAAGAGCTCATTGGATGTTTTCCATGAGTCAAGCACCAACAGGAGCACTGCATGTAGATGTGTGCGATCTCACAGTGATCACAGGCGGTGAGAAGCAGGGCAGAGACTGGCGAACCCTTTGTAGGTGAGGAAACTGAGACTCAGAAAGGGGTGCTCTCACCTGGCCGCATGGCTCAGGGGCTGAGGGCCAACCTAGGAACCAGGCAGTCATGGTTCGATTCCTGGTCAGGGCACAGGCCCCTGTTGTGGCTCCATCCCCAGTGTTGGGAGTGCAGGAGGCAGCCAATCTATGATTCTCTCTCATCAGGGATGTTTCTGTCTTTCTCTCCCTCTCCCTTCCACTCTGAAATCAACACAAATATTAAAAATAAATAGCAAGGGGTGTTCTCAGCCTAAGGCCCTCAGTGATGGCAGAGAGCTAAGATCCCAAAGAACAGAACTTTCCTCGAGGGACTGACTTTTACCAAACACCCGCAATGTTACACATGTGTCTTCAGAATATTGGGTGCTGCCTGCTCCCCATCTCGGCCCTCTAGACTGCGCTCCCCGCAGCGGGGCAGGGCTGTCCTCACCTGCTTTGACGCGGATGTTGGGGCTGCGGATCTTGCCAGCAGCGTTCTCCGCGGTACAGAAGTAGTCATTGTCATGGATAAAGCTGTTGAAGGCGGAGGGGGAGAAGGGGTAGAGCTGCAGCGTCCCGTTGGCGTGCACGTGCCGGATGTGGGGCACGTCATAGATGTCGTCCCCCGTGGCCAGGTACCATCGAAGGGCTGCGCTGGGGGATCCCGTGGCCGGGCAGGGCACCACGACCCCCACGGAGCTGGAGAAGGTCACCTGCTGCAAGGAGTCATTCACAAAGTAGAGGCTGGTGCCAGCATCCTCCGGGCGGGCTGCAGGGGTGAGGGAGAGGCTCGGTTAGTGGAGTTGGTAAGACCCTCATCGCCAGAAGCAGCGAGCCCACACTCAGGACTGCCAAGCACCTCGTTCCACAAGCTCTTACTGAGCACCAACTGTTTACTGGCACTGGCAACCGTGAGCCAGAGGCAGACCACCCTGCAGAGGCTCCAACCTTGCACAGGGACAGTTAAAACGTCGCGTGGCAAGAGGAGCCACCACTCTGCTACATTGAAGGGTCGGAAGCCCTTGTTTAGATGATAAATATTTATTGAGCAGCTACTATACGCAGGCGGTTCACACCCATTACCTCCGTTCACCTGTACCATCCTGCGGGGAGGAGGTACTGCTTCTCTTCATCATTGTCTTTTATAGACTGAGAAGAGGTAGGTGACTTGCCTGAGATGACACAGCTAATAAGCCCCAGAACAGACATGTGGCTCCATTGCTCCCAAAGGGGTCTCGGTGTACTCTGTACCCACCATAGCTGAGAGGTAAAAGGTGTAAGACCGTGTTCTGCAAGGCATGGCTGAGGGAGTGGGGATGCTCACCTGGAAGATGGAGACCCCAGGAGACCTTGAGAGCTGCCTTGACCTCTGGAGGCCAGTTTGGAAAAGGTGCAGTCTACAGCAGAAGGACGACCGGTATTGGGAACGGATGCAGTTGAGTGTGGGAGCAGGAGCCCGCCCCACTTCTCAGCCTCCCCCTGCAGTGGCGACCTGTGGAGTGCACTTCCCGTCTGGTTGGCTTTTCCTCAGCCCGTAAAACATGGGGAGGATGGACCAGGCTGCCTACTCCATCCCCCCGGCAGGTGGCCCCTGCAACACACGCTCACATGGAGAGCATGCGCCCTGGCAGCTGCTGCTGGGGCAGGGCCACCCGACAGGGAGAGCAGTGTCTGCAGCGCACATCTCAGCTCAGGACCTCAGCGTTCTTGTGCCAACGGGAGCAGCCCTGAGTGAGGGAATCAGGGCCCTGCCTCCCCATGGAGAGGCCTGCTCCTTTAAGAAGGACCACCTCTGACCAGGAGGAGGAGAGAGCCTGGTCCCAGGTCTGCTGCTGGAAGCCACGCCCTCTCCACCAGGAAGATCAAGGACCACACAAACCTCTTGGCTGCTGCTCAGAGTGCAGGGGACCCACTTGACCTCAACTTCCACAACTTTACCGCAGGAGAAGGGCCCACATCTGGACTACATTAATATTCTTGGCTTAACTCTGAGCTGGGCATCCAGGGAGAATGGATCAGGCAGCATGTTGAGGGAGGCCATTGAGCTTCATTGGTCAGAGCAATTCACATCATCTCATAAGGAGCCATGTGGAGTTACAGGCAGCAGCGCTAGACACACGTCTATCCTCGCTCTGGCTGAGGCATGGGGGCGACCTCTTACAGCAAGTGCATTGGCTGCCCCGCTGGGCACTGCTCGCTGAGTGCCCAGAGGCTCCGGGAGTGGCAGCATCCCTCCTCCTCCTCCTCTGCCTCCTCCTCGTCCTCCTCCCACCGCCTCCTGGGACAGTCCCGCTGCTGGTAGTTGAGCAAGTCTGCTCTGGGGAAGAGGAGGGTGGCCACCAGGAGAGCCCGAGAAGCTCAGATGTGCCCACTCGCAGTGGCTGGAGTATTCCCCAAGGTCACTCAATCACACCATTTCACAGGTGGGCAAACTGCAGTGTAGGAAAGCTTTTCTCAGGATCCAACTTTGCCAGGTTCCCTTCCCCGAGCCTGCTCACCTCCTGACAGACTTCCCTGCTGAGATTCAGTCAACAAATCATTGTCGAGCATCTTTAACATGCCAGGCACCGTTGTTCGCACGTTTCTTATAGGACCTCTCTTAGTCTCCCCACTACATTACCAGGTCAGCATTATACTCATCCCTGTTTAAAGCTGAGGAGACTAAGGTACTGAGAGATCAAAGCCACTCACCCAAGACCACACAACCGGTGAATAAGGGCTCTGAGAGTTGGATGCAGGCCAGCTGGGCCCAGAGTCCAATTTCTAACCATGAGATCACTGTAGCCACCGCCACAGTACACAGGGGACTTCCTCCTCCTCAAGCACCACCTGGCCGCCAGCTTCCATATTCAGCCATCCGGGAATAGAATTAATACAACTACACACGCACACACACACACCCTTCCTGGGGTGGGGTGCTGTAGGACCGGCACTTCAGACAGTGCCCAGCCTGTGGGGACAGGGGACCTCACTCTGGGGTCCTGGCTGCTTCCTGAGACAACCTAGCTGATCAGACCCCTCACCACGGCAGCTTCGTGGATGCTGGGAGCTGCACCTATCAAGGCCCAGAAAGACTGCACTGTGCCTGACAAATGGGCTTGGGAAGCTCAGAGAGATTCCTGAGGAGGAGAACTCCGGAACTGACTCGGGGCGGTAAGAACATATGGAAGGAGGAGGAGGATGTCCCCTGGTAATGATTTCACGTTTGCAGGACTTCCTAGGTGATGCTACTATTCTTTTTTTAAAGTATTTTATTTTTTTAAAAAAATCTTTTTGTTGTTGTTGCTAATCCTCACCCGAGCATATTTGCATATTTTCCCATTCAATTTTTTTTTAAGAAAGAGTGTGAGAGAGAGGAAGAAACAGAGAGAAACATTGATGTGAGAGAGATATATCAATTGGTTGCCTCTCATACAGGCCCCGACCAGGGCCAGGGATGCCTGCAACCAAGTACATACTCTTGACCAGAATTGAACCCGGAACCCTTCAGTCTGCAGGCCAACGCTCTATCACTGAGTCAAACTGGCCAGGGTGCAATGCTACTATCCTGTTTCCATTTTACATAGAATGGTAAGGAGATGAAGACTCAAAATTAACTAACCTACCCAAAGTAACACTGAGTATACGTGCCGGATCCGGGGCCGAAAACCAACGTTGCCTCCCTTTCTGAGCCGGGCACAGAGCTGACAAGTCAAACCATAAAATATAGGCGGCACTCTCCTCCCCAACATTTCTTCCACCGCCTGACCCCCCCACACCCCTAACACACCTTCTTGGCCTCCTTCTCTCCTGCTGGACATCTGTCCCAGCCTCCCTGCCTGTGAGATAGCCCCTTCCCAGGCCTTCCCACCCTCCCGCAGGAGTGCCAAGCTCAACGCCTGCCTCTGCCTGCGCACGGGCCTCAGAGCCTGCCAGAGCCAAGGACAGGGTCTCAGCAGCCACAAGTGAGAAGATCTAATTGATGGATTGACCAGGACTGTCCAGCCACCTGCCGGGCAGATGAAAGACAGATTTACAGCAAAGGAGGGCGGTCTCCTGGTTCTCCCACATGAATGTGAGCTGCTATCTTCTGAGCCCGGGCTGGGGAGGCTCAGACAAACCATTCATTGCTGCTGTGGCTGACAGCACGTGGCTATCAGGAAACATCACCCTCGGGCGTAAAACAAGAGCATTTTGCACTTACATCGGCCCTCATATTTTACCATCACAGGCACCTGTCAGCTCAAAACGCAGAAGCCCTTCCATAAACATGAATTTAGTCTCACCTCACCTGCTCAGAGAAAGGAGTGAGCAGATGCACAAAGAGGAAATGGAGGCACTGACCACCTCAAATCTCTGCCATGTGCCCAGGTGAATGCTGGCCCCAGGGTACAGTGAGTGGCTGCGGCAGCAGTGGGTACGCAGTCCCTTTGCCACGGAAAGGGAGTAGCCGGGCCTGAGGGCCTCGCTGAGGCTGGTGTGGCCTTCATGTGGGGCTTTCTCTCCTTCTCAGTCTCCTGTTGGAGTCTTCTGAGCCTCAGCAGCTCAGAGAAGAGCCAGGAGTGTGTGCAGCAGCCGGAGACAGGGAAGTCTGACAGAGCTACCTTCCCTCCTGCTCGCCTGACCAGCTGTGTGACCTCAGGCAGTCCAAATAGCCTCTCTAAGCTGTGGTGTCAAAAGAGGGAGGATTGCATCACCTATCTACCCTCCAACCCCCAGGACTGCCCAACAGTAAAACAGAATGTGACAGTGCTTGGTGCCACGTGACCAGGTGTGAGTCTGAGGGATGGGCTTGTTGTTCTGGTCCCAGCAACCCCCACCCCAGGGACCAGGGGGCCTAAGGTGACTGCAAAGAATGCCCAGGCACAGCGCCTCTCTGCAGCCTATGGGACTCCAAGCCCTTTCCCACCCCCTTCACCTCCTCCTCCCCTGCACTTCAGGGCTCTCCTCCCCCCACGTGCTTGCTGACCAGGGACCAGGAAAGACTTGGTTCCTCTGGGGATCAGGAGCAGCAGCCATGGTCAGCAGGCCCCAGGTATGGAAAAGGCATCAGAGAGGGGAGTGGCCAGAAAGGGTCCCCCAGAGCCAGGGCAGTGAGCAGAGGGCTGAGCACTGATTCCACAGGACCCCCAGGAGGGAGATCCATTACTCAGCATCAGAGAGGAAGCTCTGGGAACGGGCTTGAGTTGAGCCTGGACGGAGGACCGGAATGAGGCCCTCCAGGGAAAGGACCCCCTGCACAGTGGCTCGGTGACAGGTGTGGGTCTGGCATGTGTGGGGGGCACGACAGAAACCTTTCAGGCAGGAGCACTGGGTGGGACTTGGGAGGAGAGGCAGAATCAGCAGGCGTGGCCCTCAGTGGTGGGAGCGTGGGGAGGTTTGCAGGCTCCTCCCGGGTGCACATTGTATGGTCGCTCAGGCCAGGGTGACTGAGATTAGTCGAGTTCTTGGAGCCTGTGCCTAACTTCCTTTTGGCCACACACCCATTTTCCTGATGGCTTACTGGCCTGGCCTTTGGCTCCTTTCAATGGAGACAAAGAAAGGAGCCTACCATGAATTGAGCACCTACTGTGTGCATGCACCCGGGCTTATGTGCTTCCAGGGCATGTTCCCATGTAATCCTCACACACAAGAAGGAGAGCCCTGGGAGCTGCATGTACAGGGGAGAGCAGAGGCTCATGGGGAGCAATTTCCCCAATCACACAGCCAGACAGAGACAGACCCAGCATCCAGCAAGGCCGGCCTGGCCCCCAAGCCCGGGTGCTTTCTGCCACAAGCTTGGGGCCTGATGAGATTTCTCCTTCACTCTCCGAGGCCAGTCCTAATTTGGAAAACAAATCCCTGGACAGGAAACGCCTCCTTTCCCTCACTCCCTAGCCTGCTCCTGCTTCCCTGGCCAGATGAGTGGGCATATGCAGAGAGAACGAGAGGAGAGGCAGCACTTCCTATGTGAAGAGAGACACTCAGATCAACAGCAGTGCATCTCTGGTCGGAGGGGAAAATGGGTTTTTAATAGGAAATGGAAGTCGTGGGCTTGGTTGTGATGTGACAGACGCCTAGCCTTAAGCCCAGTTAATCTCCTCACGAGTAGCACGGAGCACCTGATGCCCCGCCATGGAACAGGCTCCACGCCGCCATGAGATTAGCCGAGTGGAAATAGCACAGCGATATTTTTAAATCAGAAATCGCCCCGGGCATTTGGCTGCCCCAGGGTCACCCCCAAAGCCTAAATACCTGTTGCATCAACTCCCTCACTCTGCCCTGTGTCTGGCCACGGGGATTCGTTTGTGGAAAGAAAGGGGACACCCATGGGCCCCCTGGGTTGGGAGAGGGGTGTCTGGCCAACTGAGGCTTCCTCCCAGGTGCACCCTGAATTATCCCCAATCATAGGAAATGACCCCCCGGGGACTGACATCACCACTGGCCTTGCCAGGGGGGGAGATAGGGGCACGGTGCTCTCCCCCTTCAGGACACTGACTGGTTTCACTCATGGGGCTCCTCTCCGGGAGCTGAGCCAGCGCAGGGGCCTGGGCGAGGCGTCTGCCTGAGCACAGCCATGAGGGTGGGAGGGCAGAGTGAGTCCTCAGGAGCAAGGAGGCAGGGGAAGTGGGCAGGGCTCCCTGTAGGCTGTGAGCTCCCTCCCACTCACCACTCCATCCCGGGGCCTAGCCCAGCACTGGGCACTCAGCACAATGGCTATCCACTCAGACCCTGCAGCCAGGCTCCCCACGAGTGATTCCCTGCTCTGCCACATACAAGCAGTGTGACCTTGGGCCAGCGCTAACCTCTGTGTCAAGTGTGACCTTGGGCCAGCACTGACCACTGTGTCAGGTGTGACCTCTGTGTCAAGTGTGACCTGCACCAGCACTGATCTCTGTGTCAAGTGTGACCTCTGTGTCAGGTGTGACCTGCACCAGCACTGATCTCTGTGTCAAGTGTGACCTCTGTGTCAGGTGTGACCTGGGCCAGCACTGACCACTGTGTCAGGTGTGACCTCTGTGTCAAGTGTGACCTTTTGTCAGGTGTGACCTGGGCCAGCACTGATCTCTGTGTCAAGTGTGACCTCTGTGTCAGGTGTGACCTGCACCAGCACTGATCTCTGTGTCAAGTGTGACCTCTGTGTCAGGTGTGACCTGGGCCAACACTGATCTCTGTGTCAAGTGTGACCTCTGTGTCAGGTGTGACCTCTATGTCAGGTGTGACCTGGGCCAGCACTAACCTCTGTGTCAGGTGTGACCTCCTTGTCAGGTGTGACCTGGGCCAGCACTGACCTCTGTGTCAGGTGTGACCTCTGTGTCAAGTGTGACCTTTTGTCAGGTGTGACCTGGGCCAGCACTGATCTCTGTGTCAAGTGTGACCTCTGTGTCAGGTGTGACCTGCACCAGCACTGATCTCTGTGTCAAGTGTGACCTCTGTGTCAGGTGTGACCTGGGCCAACACTGATCTCTGTGTCAAGTGTGACCTCTGTGTCAGGTGTGACCTCTATGTCAGGTGTGACCTGGGCCAGCACTAACCTCTGTGTCAGGTGTGACCTCCTTGTCAGGTGTGACCTGGGCCAGCACTGACCTCTGTGTCAGGTGTGACCTGGGCCAGCACTGACCTCTGTGTCAGATGTGACCTCTGTGTCAGGTGTGACCTGGGCCCGCACTGACCCATGCAGAGGGCTGGCTGGTATGTGAGTTCAGTGGTGATGATTCCTGGTGAGAAAGGGCCGGCCCCCTCAGTATTTTTTCCGTTATCAGTGTTATCATTAGTGCACAGGCATTATCTGTGAAATAAATACCCTCAACAAACATTTACCTCTCATCTACAATCATACTAATAACAAGGACACAACGAAAGACTGAAGCTCAAAGGTCACTCCACATAAGAACCGCTGCAGCTGTGTAAAGTGCGGACCCACCAGAAGGTGGGGGGGCCGTCTGTCCATCAGGAAGCTCTTTCTGATTCAGGTGGTCTCATCTCCATGCAGGGCCGCCCCCCTCTGGGGGAAGACGGATCTGCCATCTGGGCTCCAAGGTCACCTTTCCCAGCAGTGGGCATTCTCCCTCAGGTGGCTCAGCCTGAGGACCTTTGCACCACAGTGACTTAACCTACTGATGGAGGTCATGCAAGGACAAAGCGTGGTGCTAGCCCATCTTGGCCCAGCAGCCGTGTGGACCTGTGAGGCTCCTGGTTCATGGCGAGGCTGATCTCTATACAAACTTCCATTCCCATGCAGGCGGGCAAAACTAGGTTTATAGTGTGAGCACACAAACCAGTTTGCTCTTGTCTGATTTATTAATTATTGTATTGTTTTCCATACAAACAACTGGAAACCTACCTCTGGTATGTTGTTTGTCTTCACTCTGACTGTCCTCATCCCACAGCTGGAAAAACTGGCCCAGAGAGGATTGACCAGTGGGGCCCAGCTCAAACCCTGCATTCATCCAAACCCAGCCCAGCGAGCAGGACCGGCAGCAGCATCCAGAAGCCCTACTGTGTGTGCGTCTGGGAGACAGACGGAGTCCAGGCCCTTGGCAGGAGGAGGCAATCTCCCCAGACAGCACCAGAGCACTTGTAGGCGGCCAAAGCTGGTCCTTCCCCTGGGACAAGATGGAGCAGCGGGGACGGAGTCCAGTGCCTTCATTCCACAGCTCCCCCCCACCAGGCGCACCTGCTTCACCATCCTCACCATGCCTGTGCCCTCTGTGTCTTTGTAGCACTTGGCTTTTGCCAGGCACCATGCAGACCCTTTACTTGCATTACAGTGCCTTTGACCCTGACACCAGCCCCCAGAATGTGGCTGCCACACAAGGCCACTGTTAAAGTGAGAGAGCAGAACCTGAGGCCACAGGTCCCTTTCTTTAGCAGGCTGTGAACATATCACAGGCGGTCTCTGATGAAGGACAGCAATTTGGGGTATAAGAGTCCTGATTTATTTGGGACTGTCCCAGACATCAAACGCTTCATCCCCAGTATGTCCTCTCCACAATGAAATGCTGGTAGCTCCTTACTCTAGGCACCCCCATTTCCAAACGCCCCTGGGGAGGCTGTCCTACCCCATTGAGAAGCATGGCTAGGGTCCAAGTACCTCACCTCTGTCCATCAGAAACATGATTGTTCTTTTTTCGCTTAATCCTCACCTGAGGATGTTTTTCCATTGATTTTTAGACAGAGTGGAAGAGAGAGGGAGACAGAGAGAAACATTGATGTGAGAGAAACACATTGATTGGTTGCCTCCTGCATGTGCTCCCCAGGCCGGGGAGGACCCTGCAACCATGGTAAGTGCCCTTGACTAGAATCAAACCCAGGACCCTTTGGTCTGCAGGTCTATCCACTGAGCCAAACTGGCCAGGGCTCTTTCCCCCCCCCCCCCCCATTTTTTAAAGATTCTTAGCACAAACAGTTCCTGTAACCAGCAACCAGGAACCTACAGGACCCAGTAAAGATCAACCATCCTTCAGCCTAACGGCCCTGCACCACTGGCTCCAGGAGAAATTATGAGCCAACAGCTGACAGTGAACAGACTCTAACCTCCAGCCCCTTCCCGACAGGGCCTGTCCCAGGGTCGTGGCTGGAGGGCCTCCCAGGGAGCTGGCCAGACAGCACAGTTGTCCCACAGACCCCTCGATTTAGACTGCTAATGCTTGAGGGACTTAAAAGATTATTTTGTCCAATCCCCTCCATATCCTGATGGAGAGAGTGAGGCCTGGAGCGGTGGACCTGTGCACTCAGGTCCTCATCCCACAGCTGGCCCAAAGAGGGCTCTCTGGTCCCCCCTCCTTCCCCCGCAAGGTTGGGTTCTCTGCGGAGCATCGCCCTCAGGGAAGGGCTCTGGGACCTGTGGAGAAGCCTGCATCTGGGTCATGGAGGGTGGAGTCTTCCAGGGACTCCAAGTGCATGGGCTGTCAAGGGTGTTCTCTATGCACAAAAACCCAGCGAAAATCCTCCCAGAAGGAGAGACAGAGAAAGCCACCCTGCTACAGGTATGGGGCTCACCCGTGTGACCCATTTACATCGGCTTTATGGCATCAAAGCCAGACAGTTCTTACTCTGTCCAATCCTGGTAGAGATTTAACAACCAATCCCAGCTTTCCTTAGGCAGGTGTGTATGTGTGTGTGTGTGTGTGTGAACGAGAAAGAGCCTTGTCCTGCCTGGTGTCCAGGCTGGAATAGACCCGCCTCCACCGCTTTCCATTCGGGGCCTCCACTTGCCGCAGCAGCACCTCAGGAATGGAGACACAGCATGGAGAGGAAATGCTGTCATGAGGGAGCATGAGAGGGAGCAGGGACTCCAGGTGCCTGGATTAGAGGCCCAGGAGGCAGCACATGTTCCCATGAGCCGTTCATGGTTCGCACAGGGCAGAGGCTTCCCCTAGAGCCACGTGGCCTAGAGGGGAAAAGAAGACCAGTGAGCAGAGGCATGGGCCTGGACCGGGGTGGCCGATTCCAAGGGTGACTGTCATAGTCGAGCCCTGTGACCAGGCGAGCGCCTGGGAGGGAAGGTGTTTCCTGGGGCCGGAGGGGCTGGGGCTGAGGGAGACCCACTGCTGGTGGGAAGCTGCGGGGGAGTGGGCAACTGACTGGGGGACGCCTTCTACGTAGGAGACTTTTGCCCATGCAGTCACCCCGAGGCAAGGCCTCTGCCTCTCCCCCACCCTCCCAGAGCAGGCCTCCACCCTCCCCAGCAGCCACGTGTCCAGGACCCTGACTCAGCAGGCCTCTCAGGACCTGGTTCCAGTTGTTGCTCTCATTCAAATGAGGTCACACAAGGTAGGACCCAGAGCTCACGGATCTCCCCACCAGACTGGGTGCTGGGCAGGGAGCCTCGCCCTCTGGGAAGGTTCCGGAGGCTGAGCAGAAGCCTGCCACCAAGGCCGGGGAGGGACCAGGGAAGGTCTTCCACCCCCCTGGGCACGGGGGCGCGGGGGCGTGGGAATCTGATGCCTCTGCTCGGAAAGCTGCTGCAGCCTGGACGCGCTTCCTCAGCTGTTCCCATGCGGATGAAAGCAAAGGCTGCGAACATTCTCTAGACGTGGGGCCCGGGAAGGGGGAGGCTGCCCCACGCAGCTGTGAGACCTTCGCTTCCCTGTGAGGAAATGACAGTAATTATACCTCCTCTTTCAGCAGAGCATTCACAAGGCTGAAACTGATTTTTATGTGGTTTTTACATGTGTGTGTTTATATGTTACCCTGTTCGGTTTACAAAGTGTTGTCACATGATGTACCAGGGATGCCCCTCATCCTTCTCCCACACATGCAGTAAGAAGCGCTCTGTGGGACAGTCGGGACAGGGGTGATGTGCCCATTTTACAGACTAGGAAATAGAGGCACATGAACTCTTAGGTAACCCTCCTAACTTGGGCCAAGCTTTATTCTCCATGCCCATGGACAATGCTCTTTCTCATGCACACACTCATACACACACACTCACACACAGTTCAATGGGC
This sequence comes from Corynorhinus townsendii, assembly GCA_026230045.1. Lineage (NCBI taxonomy): Eukaryota > Metazoa > Chordata > Mammalia > Chiroptera > Vespertilionidae > Corynorhinus > Corynorhinus townsendii. The sequence continues at coordinate 83,538,028 of JAPDVU010000008.1, forward strand.
ATGCAGCTCTCATGGAATGACTGTTCTTCATGAAGACGATGATCTTGGAACTAGTTATGGCACATGTCATGCAGAGCAAGGGCGTGGGGAGGTGGGGCAGGTGGCTGAACGGATGCGGGGATAGCAGCTGGTGGCAGAGGAGTACTCAAGGCTAACACTGTTCATGCTCACCCAGCCCTAGGCAAACATCTGTTCAACAGGGCACATGGGCTGCTGTGCCCACAGCCGGCCCCACACTCAGAGAGCCCACAGGCCACAACCTGCCATGGGCAACACTTGGCCTCCGGGTCAGATGCCATGTCTCCGAGGCTGATCGGGTCATGGAGGGTGGAGTCGTCAAGGGACACCAAAGGTCATGGGCTGTCAAGAGTATTCTCTATACACAACTACCTAAAACCCAGGGAGACTCCTCCCAGCAGGAGAGACAGAGAAAGCCACCCCGCTACAGGTATGGGGCTCACCCTGTGTGGCCCATTTACATAGGCTTTATGGCATCAAATCCAGACAGTTCTTACTCTGTCCAATCCTGGTAGAGATTTAGCAACCAATCCCAGCTTTCCTTTGGCAGGTAGGAGGCTGGCCTTTGCCTCACCCCCATAGCCAAGACTGGAGCCAACCTCTGCCCTCACCTTTTCTACTGTTACCATCAGCCATGGCCAGGAAAGGGGGGTGCTGGGTCCCAGGGACACCCGGTGCTGCAGGGCTGAGCTCTCTCACTGAGGATGAGTCCTGCAGGCTACCCAGCTGGTGATTGGGCGGGGGCGGGGGGGGGGGGGTCACCTCTCAGTCTTTCTTATTGCTACATCTAAGCCAGTTGGCTTGGCCAGTACAACTGCTCGAGGCAGGACCCAACAGTCTGCTGGGGCTGGGGGATGGGAGGGGAGGAGGGGGAGCAGTGCTGAACAAAAGCAGAGGTCATATGTGTATTGAGCACCTACTCTGCTCTGGCTGCTTTATTGGCATTGTCTCCTTCAACCCCATTTCATAGCTGGAGAACAAGGCTCGGAGACGCCCCAAGTGCCGAGTCTCAGGAAGTGCAGAGCCAGGCTGTGAAGGAAGGTGTGCCTGACTCAGGGTCCCACACCACCCACGAGGCACAAGCCTCTTAGTCCTCTCTTCACACCTCCAACCTATAACACGCTCTGGTTGGAGGACTCGGTGAGAGGGAGCTTGAGCTTCCCCCGCTGGCCCTTGCTCTCACAACCTCCAGCCACTCCCTAAGCCCTCCCCCCCCCCTTGAAACCTCTGTGGGCACCCTGGCCTTTAGCCATGCCCAGAACCCCGCTGGGAGGCCTTGGAGCCCCACCTGCCCAGCAGGCTTTGCTCAGGGCCCTAGAAATGCAGACAAATCTATTCCTGAAGCCGCATCCCCAGGCAGGCATCCCAGCCAGCTCCCCTCCCTGCATGGAGCCCTCCAGCCGCCCTGGTGTTCGCTCCTCCAGCAGGGCTCCCAACTCTTCACCCCCTCCCTCTATGACCACAATGCCTGCCGTCCTGCTGCCCCCGCCTGGTGCCGTGCAGGGCTGTGGCCTCCATGGCACTGGTTACATGAAGGCCGGCTCTTCCACGAGTCTCACAGAGGCCACGGCCTTCTCCAAGCTGGACGTCCACAGACCAGGAGGGAAAAGAATAGTTCGCCACACTCCATACCCCCTCTCAGCAGGGGCTGCTTCTGGGGAGGCCACAGCTCTGAGCCCTGGGCCTCGGGAGGGCGTCGGGGTACACTCACCGGAGGCTCATGTTGGCCCTGTTCCCACTGCCAGCGAGTCCCTCTCTTCACCCTCCTCTTCCCACAGCACAAGAGGGACAACCCAGGCCCCAAGCTTGGTCGGCCATAGGGGTCTCTGCCCATTACCGCCCATTCACCCCAACAGCAGCTCCAGGGCCCCCTCGCCAGCAGCAGAGCCAGTGCCCGGTGCTGAGTCCATGCAGGCCTAACACTCAGAGGAGAGAGAGACACCACAAATCCCAGGCATCCACTCCGGCCTCACCCCCACTCCTTACCAGGAAAAGACCACTGCCTGGCTGCTCCTGGGGGAGGCCCTTGGCCTGGGCAGGTGAGCATGCAAATCTGAATGTAAATTATATGCAAATCTAGGGCCTGCCCTTGAGTTCCTGGTACCCGCCCATCTCTGCTGCCTGTGGCTCACCCCACCCAGGCCTGTTGTGTCTCCCCCCCCCCCACCCCCCGGAATACAAGGTGCTCAGGGCTGAGAAAGCACTCTGGAGTAGGGGCTCTCCTCTCAGCTGCTTCAAATGTCCCCCAAAAATACTTCCTCCGAGATCCTGATGGAGGGAAGAATCTCCCAGCCTGGAGCTGTACCCTGAAAAACGAAACGTTCTCTGAATACCCACCCTCCTTCAATGCATCCACAAACAAAATTATCCTCCACCAGGCCCAGCAGGGGACCACGCAAGTCACAGGATGAGTTTCTTGAAGCCCTGGAGAATGTAAGGGGGCTTGAGGTCCACACTCCTTTGTCAAAGGTCAAGAGCCCATGAGATGCTGGGGCAGACTCTCACCCTGTGCCCGGGGGCTCCCAGCCACTCTGTTTAGGGGCTTGCTTCTGTAGCAAAACATCTCTAGCCAAACTGGTGTTTGCATGCCCACCCTCCCCCACCCCACCCCCGTCCTCCCCACTGGCCAATCTAGGAATACAAGCCTCTCCCCTCCCAGGAGGTGCTAACCTAAGTGCTGCCTTTGGGTCAACTGCCTGCTTGCTTTTTGTTTCTAGCGGAGTGCCTCATTCTGCTGCAGAGATGCAGGAACGGCAGCTGCCTGACGCCCCGAATATGCAGCGTCGGAAAGGCTTGCGGGGGCACCACGGCCGTTCCAGTCTCTCCCACCAGAGCCGATGGCCACCGCCCCACCCCAGTGCTTACTGGGCCTTCACCTGCTTCCCGAGTTGCGTTTGCCATTTCAAGATTTTGAAACACATCCCCCCTCTCCCCCTCTTTTAATTAGACACTAAACAGAGCGTTAGAGATTTGCTTAATGGTTTGACGAAGGCTTTTAATTTGGTATGCTCAAGAGAGACGAACCACGAGTCTCCATTGGAGAGGCTGGGGTGGGAAATGAAAAAAATCAATGCAACCCATTACTTTGGCTTTTAGAAAACAGGAATTTTACTGCCGGGAAGCTGGTCTTTTACACAGTAAAAATGCAAATGCCGGCGACACAGATGCTGGCACTCTGGATGGAAGCGGAGAGAGCCGTGCTGGGGTTCATCTGGCTGCCCAAGCCGGGGTTTGTTTTGGTGATAATAAGACCGTTACTGGAGACTCGATAGCCACTTTTTAAAATATCTTCCCAGTTCAGTTCTGGGGAATCAGTCAGAGCTCAGTCTTTATCTAATAAATAAATAAATAAATAAATAAATAAATAAATAAATAAATAAATATAAATAAAAATAAAAGGTGTTTCAAGAGGAATGGAAATAACAGAAGCTTAAAACACATTCAGTAACTGCTTAATTCCATCCAGAGGATGAGCCATCTCCTCTTGTTTCCTTTCCTCTCGCTCTGCCTCCTCCCGCTCCTCACAGATGGACGTACAAATTATTGCAGGAGGGTATTGTTTTCTGAAACAGGCTTGAACATCACATTTACATTTTCTTTGGTGCCGCGGGGGTGGCTGGCAACGGGAGAGAAAAATACTCCAAAGCTGATCTCCCCTGCTCTTGCCGCATCGCATCTCTCCCAGCCACCTCTGCCTCCCCCCCACGTCACCCCAAGTGAACAGGCCCCAGGGACCAACCTGGCACCTAAGACCCAATCAAGGCTCTAAGCAAAAGAAAGGCCTGCCTGGCAAGCGCCCGTGCCCAGCGCAGAGGTTGGAGCAGCTGAATGGCAGGCGCGCCAGGGCTCTGCAGGCCAAAGAGCTGCTCAGGTGCTGCCTCACCTGCACCTCCAACTCCTACTCGACCTAGGACAGGGGCAACTTCCTTCTCGAGTTGGAAAGATGCTGCCCCTGGGCACCCTGTTGTCCTCGGGCCTTCTCTGTCCCCACCTCCATCTGCTGCCTCCTATCGAATAGCGGAGCTTCATTTATTAATGCCCCGCTTCTGGGAGGGGGAGGGACATGAGATCTGCTCAGGGGCCTACACTCCTGGGAATGGGCTGCTCAAGAGGAGGTCCTCAGAAAGAGGGGGATGGGGTAGGTTGAGGACAAAGCTGGGCCTCTGTGTGCAGGGCTCAGGCCCCCGCTTTCTCACCAGACAAAATAGAAAAGGGGTGGCGGTGAGGGAGAACCCGAGAGAGAAGCTGCTGCTCCTCACCTTATGTATTTTTAATATTAATGTAATTAAAACTGCAAGCCGAGCCAGCCTGTGGGGCGGGGGAGGCAGGAAGAGCCTGGGAGAGGGAGGCTGGGTTGTGTGTGTAGAGGGGTGTGGGGAGAACTTGAATGGCCTTCTTGCTCCCGGAAAGTGGGACAGGAAGGTGCTGTGCAGGGGGCAAGGTGTTAACCAACCTGGCCCAGGCTTGGTGTGGCCCCCAACGGCCCCACTGGGTCTGAGAAACTCACCTAGTCCACGACTGGGAGGGTCCCGCCCCGCCCCCCCACCCACCCCATTCCCGCCCCACCTGCCCCTCACCAGGCCTCCAGGCAAACCCCAGCAGTGCCTTGGCCTTCAGTCTGGCTTTGACAAATAGAATAGGGGTTACCTCCTCCCCCAAAGCCAGGAGATGCAGCATCCAACTACAGCAGGTTGGGGACGCTGCACCCTGGGGCCTCTGCACGGAGGTCTGGATCCCCTGGAGCGCCAGCCATTGGCTGGATTGCCCTTCCCCCATCGCCCAGGGGTCAAGAATAGTCACTTCTCCCGGGTCACCCCCTGGGCAAAGGGGGACAGGGGAGAAACCGCCCCCAGGCGCGCAGGAGAAAAGTTGGAGGGCTGAACCCCGGAAGCTGAGCTCACAGCGCGTGTGCTCCCCACACAAGGGCGCCGAGTTCGGCCTCTGGTCTCCCGCCATTTGCGCGCCCCGGGGAGTCCTCTACCGAAGCCTGGGAGCCCGACCGCCAGAACAGCCAGGCCCGACTCGATGCCCCGGCTGGCGCTCTGGTCCGAGACGTCTGCTCCCTTCCAATTGTCAATTGCCGGTCCCGACGGCTTAGAGGGTCAGGTGTGCAGCGCCAGCAGCAGGTCTGGGCACGCCGGACACCTGGACCCGCCCTGGCAACGCTTCCTCTCCCAGGACAGCGACACGCCCCCTACCCCTCATCCCTATCCCCGCTCCGGACTGAAGACCTGGCCGTGTCCGGCTGACCGGCTGACGGGCACAGAGGGGAGAAGCTGGCACCTTGGAGCACGCTGCTCAGTAACTAAGGCGGAGCCGCGAAGCCCGGGGTGCGCGGGTTGGGGGGGGGGTAGGGGGTAGGGGGTGGGGGAGGGGAGCTGGGGAGGGCGGCCTCTGGGTTTAGAGAACAACTTGCTTTCCTAGGGACCCCAGCTCTCAGAACCCCAGCTCTTCTGCTAATCATCCAGCCACGGCTCACTGGGCGCCTTTCGGGAGACGCAGGGGTCCGGCAGCTGAGGCGCGCGGGGGCGGAGGAGGGGTAGCCGGCGGGTCCGAGGCCGGAGGAAGCGAGCGCTCCCGTGGACACTCACGGCCCGAGGACCCCGCCACTCGGAGGGCAACTCAGAGGGCACCCCGGGGTCCCAGCGCCCCCAAGCCGCAGGAAGCAGCTCGGGAGCTGGGGAGGGTTCGGGGCAGAACTGCGCCCGGTGAGGAGCGGGGGAGGGGCTCGGGCACCCCCACCCGCCACCTCGACACCAAAATGGCAAGAGCGGTGGCCAGCGGAGCGGCCCGGAGTGGACTCTCACCCAGCCCCTCTCCGGGTGCTCGCCCTGTCCCCGCTGCCACCCACCCAGGACCAGGCAGCGGGTCGGTCCCCGAACATCTGGAGCCCGCCTGGCACCCCGCCTGGCACCCCACCCGGCACCCTGCCTGGCCGTCAGCGCGCGCGCTTGCGGCGCTGCCCCCGCAGCCTGCGGATCGCGCGGGCTCACCTTTGTGCCAAGAGTCCAGGAGCAGGAGGAAAGTTACCAGCCACATGCCATACAGAGGCCGGTTCCCCGGGGATGGTCCTTGGCCGCGTGCGGCAGCGCCTCTCCCCGCTCCGCGCTCGCAGCCGCCCGCACTCCGCGCCGCTCTCTGCTCCTCGCCGAGCGCTCGGCGGCTCCTCCCTCCCGGCTCCCCGCTACTGTCATCCGCGGGGCTGGGCCAGGCGCCGCTCTCCCCGCCCCCCCGAGGCACCCTGGGGGCGAGCGCCGCCCAAGTCAGCCCCCAGCCCCGCACGCACAGGGTCCAGGACCTGGACATACGACCCTGACCGGGGTTCGCCATCTGGGAGGCAAGGGGTCCCTGCCACCCACCAGCTAAGAGCTGCGGGCGCACACAGGCGTGTGTCATAGGAGTGCCAAGAGCCCACCGCGCTCCTGCCAAGATGCCCGGATCTCCTGGCCGTCACCTGGGGACAGCGCTTCGTGCCTCATTCAGATGTAGTTTACCCCAATGTGTGGGGGAGTCTCCATAAAATCCAGACTATATCAGTGGGTGCCATCAATGCTCTCTCCACCCCAAAGCTCAAAGCTGCTGCCTTCCAGCCCTGTCACCTCTGCAGGTCAGCCTGGGGGCCCCAGGGGTCCTGCCCCTCCGACCCCTTGGCATTTCCCTCAGCACGGCCCCCACAGCACGTGGGCTTGCTTAGACATTCTCTGCAGTAGTGCAGAGCCTGCTCATTTCCTGTGTCTTCAAGACCTATCATCCCCCAGCTTTCTCACCAACAAAAATTGGCTTCTTCCTTAGGCCAATCTGCACAAAGTTGGTATAAAAGTGAACAGGGCTTGATGAGGATGTCCTCTCAAGTACAAAATAAATGCTGAGCGCCTGCTGAGTGCCAACACTGGGCTGGCGTGGGGCCCCCGGCTGAGCCAGGTCAGCGGTGGGAGCTGGCAAGGGTGAGAAGCCCTCCTGGCCCTGGGCAGGGTCCAGAAAGGGATCCCAGTGGCTCTGAGAACGGATGATCCGGGCCTGGGCCTCCCCTCATTGAGGGTAAAGGGGGCCATCTGGATGTGCCCGCAGCTTCTGGGTGTGCTTTTGACCCAGCTCTCTGAGGTGTGCAGGGAGAGGGGGTGTGAAGGGGGAGGAGGAGAGAGAGGGTGCTGTTTAGCTTTATTTGACAGAGGAAAACAATTTACTTCCCCAAAATGTCTTGCCCAAGATCAGAGAAGGGAACTAGGACTCCTCATTCCCAGGTTTTGCCAAGATAACCCTAGAGATTTTAACTAAAACTTTAAAAGGTGCATTTACTTTTTAAGGTGTGTTAAAATATACATAACATAAAATCCACCATTTTAACTGTTCCCAAGTGGCATTTAGTACATTACATTGTTGTGCCACCATCATCACTACCCATTTCCAAAACTTTTTCATCATCAAACAGAAACCAGTCATTCAACAGTAGCGCCCCACCCTCCCCTGCTCCCACCCCATAACCTCTCATCTGCTTTGATGTCTATGACTTTGGCTATTTCAGGTACCTCGTAATCTAAGTGGAATCATACAATGTTTGTCCTGTCTTATTTCACTTAGCATACTGTCTTCCAGGGCCATCCATGTTACAGCATGTAGCAGAATTGTGTTCCTCTTCATGGCTGAATACTGTTCCATCGTGTACATAGACCACATTTTGTTGATCTATTCATTTGTGAATAGACACTTCCCCTTTTGGGTTGTTGTGAATGATGCGACTATGACCATGAGTGTATCTTCCTTTGAATCCTGCTTCCGGTACCTGGAGGTGAAATTGCTGGATCCTATGGTAATTCTAGTTTAACTTTCTGAGGAATTGCCAGGAGCATTTGCTTTTTTTGTATAGCATTTTAAGAGAAGGTCTAAAGGGCTCCCACTGCAGTTGCTCCCCGTGATCCTCACAATACCTGTTTGAAGCTTTATCACCCCCTTTGAAAACAGGTAAGCATATAGAGGCTTCGCTTGTTCAAGGTCACCTCCGTGTGTATCACAAACAAGACTAGAACCCAGGTATCCCGGCTCTGGGGCAAAGCTGCTTGCTCTCCACTGTGCTGCCCGCTTTATGACACTGTCACTACCCTGAAGTGGAGGCTTTGTCCCTAGCGCTTTGTACTCTGTACACAGGGAGCGAACAGAGACACAGGCAGAAGGCAACCGGTGTTTGGGATGACCAGTCAAAACCTCTCTTTACATATAGAGAAACTGAGGCCCGAGGGAGGAAGCAACTGACCTGCGTCACTTTCTCCCCTCCGCTCCCCGCCTGTGACCAGGCCCATTCTCCCCTCGTGCCCCTTCCCCTCTAAAGGGATGGCTGCTAAGAAGAATCCAGTTAAGCCTGTTGACCCAGAGCACCTGGTCAGGCCGAGCCTAAAATAAGCAGCCACGTCTGATGGGTGCAAGGGCTGCTATCAGCTGGGACAGGCGGTGGCCCGTGCCCTGCAAGCGCCAGCCCAGCTGCTCTTGCCCCACATGCTGGAGGGAGAGAGGAAGGCCCTCCTGCCTCCACTCACCTAAAGTGCATCCCACAACCTGTGCTCCTATCCTGCTGCTTACACCTGCAGCCTTTAAGGGACCTCGGCACTGTGTGTACAGGGCCAAGTGTTCCCTGAGGGTGAGTTGCTCACAGTGTCCGGGCCTACAGTCTGCTTGGCCCTAGAGAGGAGGTTTGTAAATGGGAACAGGGAGCCTTGATCCTGTCACAGTGACGAGTGTGGCTTTGGGGTCAGACAGAGCTGAGATGTCAGCCACGTCTGCCACTTCCGAGCTGTGTGCCCTGGGGGAGTCTTGGGTGCCAAGCCCATTGCCACGCCTGAGAAGTGGGGACAGCCCCAGCATCTATCTCCTGGAAAGTGGGGACATGCCCAGCATCTATCTCCTAGGAAGTGGAAGCTCCAGCATCTATCTCCTGGGAAATGGGAGCCCCAGATTCTATCTCCTGGGAAATGAGATACCCAGCATCTATGTCCTGGGAAGTGAGGATCCCAGTATCTATCTCCTGGGAAGTGGGGGCACCAGCATCTATCTCCTGGAAAGTGGGGATATGCCCAGCATCTATCTCCTGTGAAATGGGAGCCCCAATTTCTAACTCCTGGGAAATGAGAGACCCAGCATCTATCTCCTGGGAAATGGGAGCCCCAGCATCTATCTCCTGGGAAGTGGGGGCAGCGCCAGGATCTATCTCCTGGGAAGTGGCAGCACCAAGCATCTACCTCCTAGGAAGTGGGGGCTCCAGCATCTATCTCCTGGAAAGTGAGGACCCCAGAATCTATCTCCTGGGAAGTGGAGCAGCTCCAGCATCTACTTCCTGGGAAATGGCAGCCCCAGCATCTATCTCCTAGGAAGTGGGAGCTCCAGCATCTATCTCCTGGGAAATGGGAGCCCCAGATTCTATCTCCTGGTAAATGAGAGACCCAGCATCTATGTCCTGGGAAGCAAGGACCGCAGAATCTATCTCCTGGGAAGTGGGGCAGCTCCAGCATCTACTTCCTGGGAAATGGCAGCCCCAGCATCTATCTCCTAGGAAGTGGGAGCTCCAGCATCTATCTCCTGGGAAATGGAAGCCCCAGCACCTATCTCCTGGGAAGTGGGGGCAGTGCCAGCACCTATATCATGGGAAGTGGGGGCAGCGCCAGGATCTATCTCCTGGGAAGTGGCAGCCCCAAGCATCTACCTCCTAGGAAGTGGGATCTCTAGTATCTATCTCCTGGGAAATGGGATCCCCAGATTCTATCTCCTGGGAAATGAGAGACCCAGCATCTATATCCTGGGAAATGGGGGATCCAGCATCTATCTCCTGGAAAGTGGGGACAGGCCCAGCATCTATCTCCTGGGATGTGAGGATCCCAGTATCTATCTCCTGGGAAGTGGGGCAGCTCCAGCATCTACTTCCTGGGAAATGACAGCCCCAGCATCTATCTCCTGGGAAGTGGGGACCCTAGCATCTATCTCCTGGGAAATGGGATCCCCAGATTCTATCTACTGGGAAGTGGGGAGCCCAGCATCTATCTCCTGGGAAATGGGAGCCCCAGCACCTATCTCCTGGGAAGTGGGGGCAGTGCCAGCACCTATATCATGGGAAGTGGGGGCAGCGCCAGGATCTATCTCCTGGGAAGTGGCAGCCCCAAGCATCTACCTCCTAGGAAGTGGGATCTCTAGTATCTATCTCCTGGGAAATGGGATCCCCAGATTCTATCTCCTGGGAAATGAGAGACCCAGCATCTATATCCTGGGAAATGGGGGATCCAGCATCTATCTCCTGGAAAGTGGGGACAGGCCCAGCATCTATCTCCTGGGATGTGAGGATCCCAGTATCTATCTCCTGGGAAGTGGGGCAGCTCCAGCATCTACTTCCTGGGAAATGACAGCCCCAGCATCTATCTCCTGGGAAGTGGGGACCCTAGCATCTATCTCCTGGGAAATGGGATCCCCAGATTCTATCTACTGGGAAGTGGGGAGCCCAGCATCTATCTCCTGGGAAATGGGAGCCCCAGCACCTATCTCCTGGGAAGTGGGGGCAGTGCCAGCACCTATATCATGGGAAGTGGGGGCAGCGCCAGGATCTATCTCCTGGGAGTGGCAGCCCCAAGCATCTACCTCCTAGAAAGTGGGGGCTCCAGCATCTATCTCCTGGGAAATGGGATCCCCAGATTCTATCTCCTGGGAAATGAGAGACCCAGCATCTATATCCTGGGAAGAGGGGGCTACAGCATCTATCTCCTGGAAAGTGGGGACAGGCCCAGCATCTACTTCCTGGGAAATGGCAGCCCCAGCATCTATCTCCTAGGAAGTGGGGACCCTAGCATCTATCTCCTGGGAAGTGGGGGCTCCTCTAGCATCTATCTCCTGGAAAGTGGGGCCACCTCTAGCATCTATCTCCTGGGAAGTGGGGGCAGCCCCAGCATCTTTCTCCTGGGAAATGGGGACCCTACCATCTATCTCCTGAGAAGTGGGAGTACCTGTAGCATCTATCTCCTGGAAGTGGGGGCACCTCTAGCATCTATCTCCTGAGAAGTGGGTGCACCTCTAGCATCTATCTCCTGGGAAGTGGGAGCCCCAGCATCTATCTCCTGGGAAGTGGGGACTCTAGCATCTATCTCCTGGGAAGTGGGGGCAGCCCCAGCATCTACCTCCTGGGAAGTGAGGGCACCTCTAGCATCTATCTCCTGAGAAGTGGGTGCACCTCTAGCATCTATCTCCTGGGAAGTGGGAGCCCCAGCATCTATGTCCTGGGAAGAGGGGGAACCTCTAGCATCTCTGTCCTGGGAAGTGGGGGCAGCCCCAGCATCTACCTCCTGGGAAGTGAGGGCACTTCTAGCATCTATCTCCTGGGAAGTGGGGACCCTAGTTCTATCTCCTGCAAAGAGGGGACCCTGGCATCTATCTCCTGGGAGTGGGGGCACCTCTAGCATCTATCTCCTGGGATGTGGAGGCACCTCTATCATTTATCTCCTAGGAATGGGGACCCTACCATCTATCTCCTGGGAAGTGGGGGCACCTGTAGCATCTATCTTCTGGGAAGTGGGGACCCTACCATCTATCTCCTGGGAAGTGGGGGTACCTGTAGCATCTATCTCCTGGAAGTGGGGGCACCTCTAGCATCTATCTCCTGAGAAGTGGGTGCACCTCTAGCATCTACCTCCTGGGAAGTGGGAGCCCCAGCATCTATCTCCTGGGAAGTGGGGGCACCTCTACCATCTATCTCCTGGGAAGTGGGGACTCTAGCATCTATATCCTGGGAAGTGGGGGCACCTCTAGCATCTATCTCCTAGGAAGTGGAGACCCTAGCATCTATCACCTGTGAAGTGGGGGGACCTCTAGCATCTATAACCGGGGAAGTGGGTGCACCTCTAGCATCTATCTCTTGGGAAGTGGGGCCACCTCTAGCATCTATCTCCTGGGAAGTGGGGCAGGCCAAGCATCTGTCTCCTAGAGAGTGGGGACCATAGTTCGATCTCTTGGGAAGTGGGGACCCTGGCATCTATCTCCTGGGAAGTGGGGGTAGCCCCAGCATCTACCTCCTAGTAAGTGGGGGCACCTCTAGCATGTATCTCCTGGTAAGTGGAGGCAGTCCAAGCATCTGTCTCCTAGGAAGTGGGGACCATAGTTCTATCTCCACCGAAGAGGGGACCCTGGCATCTACCTCCTGGGAAGCGGGGGCACCTCTAGCATCTATCTCTTGGCAAGTGGGGCCACCTCTAGCATCTATCTCCTGGGAAGTGGGGGCAGTCCAAGCATCTGTCTCCTAGAAAGTGGGGCCCATAGTTCTATCTCCTCCGAAGATGGGACCCTGGCATCTACCTCCTGGGAAGTGGGGGCACCTCTAGCATGTATCTCCTGGTAAGTGGGAGCAACTCTAGCATCTATCTCCTAGGAAGTGGGGACCCTGGCATCTATCTCCTGGGAGGTGGGGGCACCTCTACCATCTATCTCCTGGAAAGTGGGTACAGTCCCAGCATCTATCTCCTGGGAAGTGGAGACCCTAGTTCTATCTCCTGGGAAGTGGGGACCTGGCATCTATCTTCTGATTTGTGGGAGCCCTAGCATCTATCTCCTGGGAATTGGGGGCACCTCTAGCATCTATCTCCTGGGAAGTGGGGACCCTAGCATCTATCTCCTGGAAGTGGGGGCACCTCTAGCATCTATCTCCTGAGAAGTGGGTGCACCTCTAGCATCTACCTCCTGGGAAGTGGGAGCCCCAGCATCTATCTCCTGGGAAGTGGGGGCACCTCTGCCATCTATCTCCTGGGAAGTGGGGACTCTAGCATCTATCTCCTGGGAAGTGGGGCACCTCTAGCATCTATCTCCTGGGAAGTGGGGACCCTAGTTCTATCTCCTGGGAAGTGGGGACCTGGCATCTATCTCCTGATTTGTGGGAGCCCTAGCATCTATCTCCTGGCAATTGGCGGCACCTCTAGCATCTGTCTCCTGGGAAGTGGGGACCCTAGCATCTATCTCTTGGGTAGTGGGGGCACCTCTAGAACCTATCTCCTGGAAACTGGGGACCCTATCATCTATGTCCTGGGTAGTGGGGCAGCCTCAGCATCTTTCTCCTGGGAAGTGGGGGCAACTCTAGCATCTCTCTCCTAGGAAGTTGGGACCCTAGCATCTATCTCCTGGGAAGTGGGGCAGCCCCAGCATCTATCTCTTGGGAAGTGGGGCCACCTCTAGCATCTATCTCCTGGGAAGTGGGGCAGGCCAAGCATCTGTCTCCTAGAAAGTGGGGACCATAGTTCGATCTCTTGGGAAGTGGGGACCCTGGCATCTATCTCCTGGGAAGTGGGGGCAGCCCCAGCATCTACCTCCTGGGAAGTGGGGGCACCTCTAGCATGTATCTCCTGGTAAGTGGGGGCAACTCTAGCATCTATCTCTTAGGAAGTGGGGACCCTGGCATCTATCTCCTGGGAAGTGGGGGCACCTCTAGCATCTATCTCCTGGGAAGTGGGGGCAGTCAAGCATCTGTCTCTAGGAAGTGGGGACCCTAGTTCTATCTCCTGCGAAGAGGGGACCCTGGCATCTATCTCCTGGGAAGTGGGGCCACCTCTAGCATCTACCTCCTAGAAAGTGGGTGCAGTCCCAGCATCTATCTCCTGGGAAGTGGGGACACTAGCATCTACCTCCTGGGAAGTGGGGGCACCTCTAGCATGTATCTCCTGTTAAGTGGGGGCACCTCTAGCATCTATGTCTTGGGAAGTGGGGCCACCTCTAGCATCTATCTCCTGGGAAGTGGGGGCCACCTCTAGCATCTGTCTCCTAGGAAGTGGGGGCCCTAGTTCTATCTCCTGCAAAGAGGGGACCCTGGCATCTATCTCCTGGGAAGTGGGGGCTCTCCCAGCATCTATCTCAGGAGCTGCTGTGAAGATTCAATACTTAAAGCCGGAGCCAGCCCATTGGAAGCACTGCTGATTATGTGACTATAGGTCCAGGCCTTTCTTTCAGGACCTGTCCTGGGAGCGGGGGATTGGGGGCGGGGGGCGGGACGGGGAGTGGAGGACAACATACTACACTCCGGCTGTGACAAGGCCGGTGTCCAGGCAAGAAGCTGCCGAGACCAGGAGGAGGAGTACTTGAGGCTGCAGAGCAAGGGGAGATGGCCTTGGGGAGGACCCAAAACAGACAGCCCTTAGGTCTGTGCATTTTCTATTTCCTGGGCTTTGGAAAATATCTTTGAAAATGACAGTCTGGTTTATTTGTGTTCAGAAGTCTCCTCTTAATTGGAATTTACCGAGAGAGTGAGCGTGGCAACGTCAGCAAGAACGCGCAAGAGGAAAGGGAGCCTGGGGTGGGAGCGTGGGTGCTCCACCCTTGCCCTCCCTGAGCCTGGTGCGCTCCCACAGCTGACACTGGGGAGGGGCTTTTCTATTTTGATAAAAGGGACAGTTCCTTCACGGTCTCACACTGGATGGAAACCCTCATACCCACGCATGCACACCGAGGCGAGAGCAAACACCGTTGCCAGGCAAACATTCCTGCGCACAGGTAAGCGGAAACACACAGTGCCTGCACACCTGCTCCCACATGAGTGCCACTCAACCCAAACATTCCACACTGCCACCTGCGCGCATGCCCTAACATTGTGTTGGTAAAGCCTCAGATCCGTGGGATTCGTTTCTAGGGTGGACATACCAGCTGTTTGAAAACAGTGGTCAGCCCTTGCCGGTGTGGCTCAGTGGTTGAGCATCATTGTGCACCAAAAGGTTGATGGTTTGATTCCGATGTTTCTCTCTTTCTCTCCCTTCCTCTCTCTAAAAAAATCAATAAAAACGTATTTTAAAAAATTTTTAAAGCAAGAAGTGTTTAAAAAACAACACATACAAAACAACAAAATCCACAGTGATCGCTTTCAATATTTTGTTGCACCAGAATAGAATGTTGGCTGATGATGTGATTGGTGTGTGTGTGTGTGTGTTACCAATGCCAGCTGAGGCAGCAACATGAAGGCCTAGGAGGTGACCCCTTTCCAATTCAGGTTAATCATGGATATTGGGGTATTATTTTGTCATGTTATATTAGGTCTAGAGTCATCATGAGAAACAACAGCTATTTTTACTATGTAACTCATACAACAGCTTAAATATTTCTCTTCAAAAACAAAGCCTTCATATGTGTTCTGAAATACTTTAACATATATATATGCTTTTCATAAAAGAAGTCAATACAGACCAGGCCAATGTTAAAAACTTAACATTTGGGGTCGTATAGCTAATTCAGAGTTGACCTTCTTATACCTATTCATTGATTGAGGATAAAAACACAAATAAGAATTTCCCTGCTTTTTTTTTTCCCAATCTGCAATTTATTTTAATGTTATAGAAAGAGTCCTGTACTACAAATCAGAAATTCTGGCTTCTAGTCTCACTTTTGCCACCTTAGCCAACTGGTGGCCCTGGCTGAGTCACTTTCCTTTTCTGGGCTCAGGGTCCTTGCAAGTGAAGTGAGAGATTGAGGTAGAGGTTGGGCAAGGTCCTTTCCTAATACTGGAAATAGGGTGAGCACTAACAAACACATGTCTACCCATGTAGGATGTGTGTGTGTGTGTGTGTCCCCACAAACCTATGCATGTTCTATAATGCATGCAAAGAAACAGAAATACAAATGTTCACACACAGCTACCTAGAAGCAAATGGACACACACAACACATAGAAAGAAGCAGCTTCTGCTTCATATGCATGCACGTGTGTCTAAAATCCTTCACTCTTCTAGGACAGGGCCAGTCATTGCATTCCTAGGCTGTGACGCCAATCTAAGAAGGTGTGCGTGCCCTGGCTGGTGCTCAACTAGTTGGAGCATCGTCCCCATACATCAGGGTTGTGGGTTCCACCCTGGTCAGGGCACATGTAGGAATCAACCAATGAATGCATAAATAAGTGGAACAACAAATCCATCTCCCCCCCCCCCCCTTCTCTAAAATCAATTATAAAAATTTTATAAGGGCCCTAGTCTGACTCAGTGGATAGAGTGTCGGCCTGTGGACTCACGGGTCCCAGATTGGATTCCAGTCAAGGGCACATGCCTGGGTTGTGGGCTTGATCCCCAGTGTGGGGTGTGCAGGAGGCAGCTGGTCAATGATTCCCTCTCATCATTGATGTTTTTATCTCTCTCTCCCTCCCCCTTCCTCTCTGAAATCCATAAAAAGAAGTATATTTTTAAAAATTAGAAAGGCATAGGTGTCATTAAATTCCCTGATCGCTCCTCAAATCTAAACCCTAGACACTCAGTTTGCGGACGGTGTCTCCCCTCAGCGGTTTGGATGGTAGTGTCCTGGTTCTAAGCTCACTGGGCTCAAAGCCCTGAGGCGCCTCCCCCACAGATGGGGTCTCTAAGGTCCTATTGCTCTTGTTCAGGCCATGGTCAGGAGGGTTAGTCAGGGATGCTGGGTTCCCTCAGTCACAATGGCCTCTCTCCCCTAGCCGTCCTCTCCCGGCTCTCAGCACTGACGCTGGCCACGAAGTCGGCCCTGAGAGGCTCCATGAAGTCCTAATCCTGGAGGTGAAGCTCGAAGCCACCGTTCTCTCTAGGGCAGGGGCAGGGGGCAGAACTGAGAGAGAGAAACGGAACTCCCTGAGTGACAGCTAACTTGGCTGCCTCCCAAGTTCTCCTGCAGCTCCTCTGACCAGACACACAATGTGTTTGTCAGATGGCGTTTAAGTATCTTCTGTCTGGAGAGCTGCCTGCAGTGTTGCTCTTTTTCCTCCACCTGTGCGAGCCTTCCCGCGGCGGGGTGGGATGGGGCGGGGCGGGGCAGGCAGCCACAGCTCCCTGCCAATCTGCCAGCCCTGCGCCCTCCCTGCGCCCTGCCTGCCCAACACCAGCGTGGCCGCGGCTCACACCTCATCCTGCATGTGGTTTTTACCCGCACGTCTCATTCAACTCTGAGCTCTTTTGTCCTGTCCCTGCAGAGCCTGGCCCGGTGGTCGCTGCACAAGGCCACTCAGTGCATGGATGAACGATGGGTGAGCTCACCAGACAGGGCTGCAAAGACCGGAGGCCGATGTCATGGGCCACCCCTTCCAGAGGGAGGTCCTTTAACAAAATCAGAGCCTCAGTGGCACCACCATCGCTGTCATCAACGGCTGTAGGGACCCAAAGGGTTCATGTTTTCTCTCATTTCCGATCCTCACCTGGAATAGTCAGTTTGGACCAGAATTGGTTTTGCTTGTTACACAGATGAAGAAACTGCAGCTCAAAGAGGTTTGCGATGTGCCCGGAGCGTAAGTTCCAGGAGCCAGGGCTCCAGGTACCTGCACACGCTCCGGTGTTACGGGTAACTGGGTCGATACTGCTGCCTAACTGCAATCCAGCCTGATGCTCCTCTTGTCTACTCGGGGGTCTGGTTGCATTTGGGGGTGACTGGGGATCCCCTAGAGTGAGTGATTGCCCCTGGGATTGGTGACAGGGCCTGGGAGTGGCTGTGTGCCAATGCCACCACCTGGGCAGCTCACTCGGTGCCATCCACACACTACAGGGCCAGGCTGTGTCACCCTATGACCACGGCCTGATGGTGCGCTAACACAGCTGCTGGTTAAATGCTTCCAGAGACCAGCGGCTCAGGCCCCTCAGGAATCCACGCTGGCTTCACTGTCTGTGATAAGGCACACGCCCTTCTCTTTGTTGAACCCCATGCCCGGCCCTGTGGCCTTCAGAGGGTGGGCCCAACCTCTGCCACATGCCAGCTTTTCCAATATCTGAGAGCAGCCACGCGACTGCACCCTCCAGGCATCCTTCCTCATCCGTCAGCACCTCTCTGGTGTGCTATCCAGCCCTCCCTCCGCTGTGCACACCCCACTCCAGCAGCAGCTCCTGGAGACAGGGTGGCCCCAGGCCAGGGCTGGAGCCCAAGGGCAGGAATGCCCCCCTCTAGCCCCTACCCCTGCCCGGGATAAGCAAAGTGAAGGTGTCTTTCCTGCAGGCTCACCAGAGCCCCGCC
The DNA here is from genome assembly GCA_026230045.1 of Corynorhinus townsendii. Lineage (NCBI taxonomy): Eukaryota > Metazoa > Chordata > Mammalia > Chiroptera > Vespertilionidae > Corynorhinus > Corynorhinus townsendii. The sequence goes on from JAPDVU010000008.1 coordinate 83,555,988, forward strand.
ATGCTGAGGCATCTCACCCTCCAAGTGCGGACTCAGTGGCGGGCTGGGGATCCGGTCCTGCTCTTCCTGACCTAAGGCCTGCCCTTTCGCTGGCTGCTGACCACACTCAGCTCGGAGAGACCACAGCTGTCAGTTGTTTCACTCTTTCAGCAAGTCTGCACCCAGCTCCTGTGCAAGGAGCCGCTGCATCTCCGGAAACTCCCCTGGGGTCCTTGCTGGGGAAGGAGCCAAGGGGCCAGAGCGGGAAGGGAGTGAGGGTCTCCCATGAGCACCTTGTGTTCCAGAGGAGAACACAGGCCTGCAGAGGACACCCAGGCCACAGGGCCTGAGGGTCAGCACTGGGCTGAGGTCCTGGCTCCTGACCCCCCAGCCTGAGGTCCATTGACGTGGCATTCATGGCCCAGGGGGTGTCGTCCTCCCTCCGGCCCACGGCCGGGTATGCCCTGTTCACCACTCTGTCCCTGGGGGCCGAGTGTAGGCCGTGGCAGGCCCTCCATGAGTGAGCACTGAATGAAGCTACAATGGTGGTAGGGGGGTGACTTTCAAGACCTCGCCTGTGGCTGAGGTTCTGAGAGCTGTGAAGAGAGCTGCGCGGAGAAGGGTGTGGGCAGAGAGAGGCCAGGCAGGGGGCGTGGGCTGCGGAGCCCGCATCCGCAGAGCAGAGGGAAAGGAGGAACCAGCCTCGGGGGAAGGGGCCCTGAGGCCCTGGGGTGTGCGGCCACCCCCCTGGGACATCCGCTCACCGACCAGAGGCGACTCCAGCCTCCAAGACCCCAGCAGCTAACCCTGCACTGAACCGAATTGCCCCATTGTTTACCTGAATCGGCCGAAGTAGCTTTCCCCCCTTTTTTGGCAAACCCTAATGGAGCCATGAATCCTACTAATAGCTGTGGTGGCTGAATGGAGGCTGCAGCCGAGCTACACTCAGGGCGCCAGGCGCAGGTTCTCCATTCCCAGAACCAACTGTAAGACCAGCGCGATCATCACACCTTCCCAGGCAACGGACAGAGGCCCGAGGGGTAGATGCTTGTGCAGCCTTCACAGCCGGCGAGCCCAGGTGTGCGGTCCGAGCGGAACAGCCGGCTGCAGGGTCTCTGTCCTGTTCATTGTCCTCGGTGGTGGCAGTGTTCCTGCTGCTGCCTTTTCAGGAAGTTTTAATGTGGGAACCTCATACAGACCCAAAGTAGGGAACAGTGTAAGGACTCGCCGTGCACCCACCCCTGGCTGTGACAACTGTTGACGCGTGGCCAATTATATTCATCTCTATCCTCATACTCCCCCACTTCCCACCACCAGGGACTTTTTGAAGCAAATCTCACACATGAAATAGTTTCATCGACAGTTAGTGTGCGTCTCTACAAGCTAAGTATGACACCTCATTCTCCATCACTACACTTTGTGCCATCCTGACCAGGAAGTTGCTCAGGCCAACACACTTCCCGCTGTGTACTTGGACTTCAGGTGAGCTGCCGCCCGGACAGCTGGACCATGGCCTCAGGCTCCCCTCACAGCCTGGCACAGGGCCCCTGGGCCTCCTCAGTGGGTCTCATACAGTGGAAGCCTCTGCCGTCAGCCCGGCTCCTCTGGTGATGGGGACAACCAGATGTGGTGCCCTCCACCTGGAGGGGTTACTGCCACTGCATAACAAGTCTTCCTCGACCAGCCTGGACCCAGACCCCAGCCCTGGCCATGCCTTAGTCCTTGCCTAGGAGGGAACGACCTCCACCACCCCTCTCAGACAAGAGGGACGGAGCAGATGGAGTGGAAGCACCTGGAGTCAGAGAGTCCTTGTCCCTCTCATGAACTGGAAGGGTTATGCCTCACTTTCTTCATCTGTAAAATGGGAGCATAGCACCAACCTTGCAGCTGTGAATATTCAAGGAGACTGACAGGCAGGTTTTCTGTTGTTTGGCTGAAGGCACTGTAGTACCTTCTAGGCCAGCAGGTGTCGCCCTAAGACTAGCCCTGGAAACTTTGGGAGCCAAGGTGGAGGCTATGCATTGAGAGAATTCTCTTCCATTTTGGATCCCCTTGGACTGGGGAGGAAAAGAAAGTCCAGTCCTTGGGATTGCTCCATAGGAAAGTCAGCTCGGGTCTGGCTTTGTCCAGAGTTAAAACATGGGGTTGTGCAGCTTTCAAAACACACACACATGATGTCCACAGGGAGACAGGCGAGATCGGGCTGCGAGAAACCAGGAATGTGTTGAAGGTCGCAATAAGGGACACACCATCACGCCTTCTGCTCCCACGTTCCAGGGGCTCTGCTGAGACAGGCGCGGAGGCCAGACCTCTATGAGGAGCCCGGGGCTGTGGTCCCTGCCCCTTTGGAAAACTGTAAAGAGTGCAGGTGCGCCCAGGGCTCTGGCCCGAGACAGGCTGTCTTCTGAGAGAGTCGCCACTGGGCTCAGATTCCAGGGCTCAGCCAGCTCACAGTGTGCACGAGCTCGCGGGATAGGGAGACAGGCAGACTATGAGGGAGGGTGGCTCCTGGCCAGGGGTTGGGGACTTGGATGTGAGCAGCCCAGCACGGGCCTCAGAGTGGGCACTTGGGAAACCCGAGATCCGAGTTTGTGTTCTGTGGGACAGAGCCACTTCCACTTCCTCTTGCTGAAACACGCGGCACGGGTACCACGTATCCAGATAGTCCATAGAGTCTGTGCTGACCGAGTTGGCTGGGAAGTGTGTGGTCACCGGCCCAGGGACAACCTTGGTGGATGCTGCTTCCTCCCTCCATGAAAACCCACTTTTGTAGCCCTTTATCTCGCTTACATACAGAATCTCATTCATTCTTCTTCCTCCACATTTCAGATGAGGAACCGGAGGTTCAGCAACCCTGAGGCCTTGCCCAGCGCTGCCCAGGGAGCCAGTGTCTGCATAGCCCAGCACCTCCTCCTCTGCACTGTCCAGCGCACGTCGTCTTCCCTGCACGTCTGAGCAGAGGACAGCTCCAGCTCGAAGAGACCGAGTCTTCCCAAACTGTCAGGGGCCGCCTCTGATTTGGGGAGAGGTGACAGCAGCTTGCCCGGGACCTCAGGGTGCTGAGCATTCCTCTCTGGGACAGGGCTCGCAGGGAAAACCAGATGGAGGGCCAGGCCCCCTCCAGTGCCCAGAGCATCTGCCCCTGCCCTCTGCAGAGCCTGCCTCCCGCTCACTGCCTGGCTCTGGGGTATGGCCCTGCTCCCTGGGACATCCCAGCCCTGCTTTCCCATTGCCAGCGCTCTCCAAGGCCCTGCCAGCCTCCGCTCCCAGCCTGGTGAGCTGCCTCCCCCTAGTGTTCCCGGGTGGGATGGGATGGAGCTGTGGGCTGCTGGCGGCACACGCTGTTCAGATTATCCACCCTGTGCCCCCACTTCAGGACACTGTTCGGGGAGCCCAAGAGGCCCTGAGAATACACTCAAACCAGAGGAATCCCAGGAATAGGCTGACGCAGCCGCAGGGCCCAGTCTGACACTCCTCAGCATCATTGGAGCCGCACCGTGGCTCACCTCACCACGCTCATCCCTGCCCCACAGTGTCTGTCAGCTCTTAGAAACCATCAGGAGCGACCAGCAGTGTCCTCTGATCTCAACTGGGAGGCCCAAAAAGGGGCCTGCAGGCAGACTATACCATCCCCAGGTCCTCAGCGGCGGGCCGCCCTCCTCACCCTCTGATGAGCGCCCCCACCGCCACGGCTTCCTGTCTGCACAGCAGTTACACACCCACATATACACACACACTCATGTACACCCTCTCACACAATCAGGACGCTTTCTCACAAACCCTGTCTCCCCAGCCAGTAGCCCTAGACCAGCCTCCACTGGTCGAGATTGCTAGGAGCCGTGTGGAGCTGGCCGACGGCTATGTGGTGTGCCCCCTCTCCCGGGACCCACCAGCCTGGGGTAGACCCTGGGGCCCTCTGCCTCTGGGCCCCACCCAAACCTGTCCCGAGAAGAATGTGCAGGACAGACTTTCAGACGTGAAAGCATTAGGGAGGCCGGGGTGCCGGGTCCCGGGAAAAGAAGTGGGTCAGTGTTAGCCCTGAGGAGCATAGTGGTGAGGCTCCCAGCTGGTCCGCAGCATGGAACTCCATGAGCTAGACACTGTTTCTCCCTTTGGGGAAACTGAGGTTCGGGGGTAACTTGCCCACAGTCCCAGAGTCCATGATTGGCTAAGGCAGGGCTCCAATCTGGGCCCGCCAGCTCCCTGCGCTTAACCTTAATGGTGATGCCCGGGAGAAAGTGCAGCTGTCCTGGACCCAGCCCAGGCCCCACCCTGTGGGCACGCACCCACACCTGCATGCACTGACACCCGGCTGCTGCCCAGATTGTAGCACCCAACGGCCCTCCTTGCCCCCTAGGGAGCAGGAGGCAGAGGACCCAGATGTGGGTAATCCCTGGTCACTCACTCACTCCCTCGGTCATCAGAGGAGCTCACTCACCACACACTCACTGAGCAGGAGCTCAGTCCCGGAATGGCTGGGGACTGGGGACAGGAAGTGGTGGGGGTAGTGCTCCTCATGCAGCTGGTGGGGGCAGACAGACAGGGAGGGGCGGTCAGAATCAGGGAGAAGCGAGGCTGTCCCTGAGCCCCCTGGGCCAGGAGTGGTGGGGGTAGCCACGCCCCAGCCAGGCCCATCCTGCTCCCGCTCCATATGGGCAGGTCCCGAGGGCGGTGGCCACTTCCTGCCGCTTGTATGACCTGTACACGGAGCATGAGGTCCCCGCATGAAACCTGAGCTGTGTTTCCCTGGGAGCAGAGCTAGCAGGCCGGGCGGGCAGGAGGTGGCTGCCGGCCTTTCAGGAAACACAGAGCAGGAGGCCCCGTGGCCCTGGCTCGCCCACCAGGCTTCTCAAATTTGTCAGGTGGGTCGTCTTGTTTGCCTGCACTGCCTGCCCAGCGCCTCTGCTCACACCTAGGAGGAAGCACACAGACGCGTGTGTGTGTGTGTGTGTGGTGTGTGGTGTGTGGTGTGTGGTGTGTGGTGTGTGGTGTGTGGTGTGTGTGTGTGGGTGTGTGTGTGTGTGTATGTGTGTGCGGTGTGTGTGTGGTGTGTGAGTGTGGTGTGTGTGTGTGGTGTGTATGTGTGTGATGAGTGTGTGTGGTGTGTGTGTGGTGTGTGTGTTAGGTGTGTGTGTGTGGTATGTGTCTGGTGTGATGTGTGTGTGTGGTGTGTATGTCTGGTATGTGTGTGTGTGGTGTGTGTGTGATGCGTGTGTGTGTGGTATGTGTGTGGTGTGTGTATGGTGTGTGTGTGGTGTGTGAGTGTGGTGTGTGTGTGTGGTGTGTATGTGTGTGATGAGTGTGACAGTGTGGTGGGTGTGTGGTGTGTGTGTGTCATGTGTGTGTGTGTGGTGTGTGTGTGATGAGTGTGTGTGGTGTGTGTGTGGTGTGTGTGTGGTGTGTGTGGTGTGTGTGTGTGTGGTTTGTGGTGTGTGTGTGTGTGTGTGTGTGTGGTGTGTGAGTGTCATGTGTGTGTGTGCGTGCGCGGTGTGTGTGTGTGTGTGTGTGCGGTGTGTGTGTGGTGTGTGAGTGTGGTGTGTGTGTGGTGTGTATGTGTGTGATGAGTGTGAGTGTGTGGTGTGTGTGTGGTGTGTGTGTTAGGTGTGTGTGTGTGGTATGTGTCTGGTGTGATGTGTGTCTGTGGTGTGTGTGTGGTGTGTATGTCTGGTATGTGTGTGTGTGGTGTGTATGTGATGCGTGTGTGTGTGGTATGTGTGTGGTGTGTGAGTGTGGTGTGTGTGTGTGGTGTGTATGTGTGTGATGAGTGTGACTGTGTGGTGGGTGTGTGGTGTGTGTGTGGTGTGTGTGTGTGGTGTGTATGTGTGTGATGAGTGTGAGTGTGTGGAGTGTGTGTGGTGTGTATGTCTGGTATGTGTGTGTGGTGTGTGTGTGTGATGCGTGTGTGTGTGGTATGTGTGTGGTGTGTGTATGGTGTGTGTGTGTGGTGTGTGGTGTGTGTGTGTGTGTGTCTGTGTGGTGTGTGTGTGGTGTGTGGTGTGTGGTGTGTGTGTGTGTGTGTGTGCGGTGTGTGTGTGTGGTGTGTATGTGTGTGATGAGTGTGAGTGTGTGGTGTGCGTGTGGTGTGTGTGTTAGGTGTGTGTGTGGTATGTGTCTGGTGTGATGCGTGTGTGTGTGGTATGTGTGTGGTGTGTGTATGGTGTGTGTGTGTGGTGTGTGAGTGTGGTGTGTGTGTGTGGTGTGTATGTGTGTGATGAGTGTGACTGTGTGGTGGGTGTGTGGTGTGTGTGTGGTGTGTGTGTGTGGTGTGTGTGTGTGGTGTGTATGTGTTGTGTGTGTGTGTGGTGTGTGTGCGTGATGAGTGAGTGTGTGTGGTGTGTGTGTGTGGTGTGTGTGTGTGGTGTGTGTGTGCGGTGTGTGTGTGTGGTGTGTATGTGTGTGATGAGTGTGTGTGGTGTGTGTGTGGTGTGTGTGTTAGGTGTGTGTGTGTGGTATGTGTCTGGTGTGATGTGTGTGTGTGGTGTGTGTGGTGTGTGTGTGGTATGTGTGTGTGGTGTGTGTGTGGTGTGTGTTTGTGTGGTGTGATGTGTGTATGTGGTGTGTGGTGCGTGCGTGCGTGTGTGTGTGTGTGTGTGTGTGTGTGTGTGTTTGTTGCACCCATGCCCTCACGTGCACACCGCTTTCCCAAGCCCAGCTTTCACAGGGAGGAGGGACTGAGGTTGGCCACAATTCCCACTCACCATCCCTGAGCCTCTTCCCTTGGAAGCCAGTGCCTGGGATTTTGTCCTGTGTGTGCTTTTCCCAAAGCTAAGTCCAGAGATAGACCATGGCCTTCTGAAGGTTACACGTGGCAGCACTGGCCCCTAGCCAGCTCTGTGCCCTCCCAGATGGCCGTGCTGAGCTGCAGGGGACACGCTGGCCCGGAGGGGCAGCCCCAGCATGGAGCCCCTCTCCCTCCCTCTGTGCTCACCTTGGAACTCTCAGTGACAGCATGGGAGCCCTGGGGGGTGACAGTGGGAGTTTCTTGAAAAGGGAACCAAGTTTAAGGAGCAGAAGGGACCGGCACCCAGGTGCAGTGTGGGGAGGCCCAGGCTGGAGTGGGGCTGTGGGAGGCACCCGGGTCAGGGCCGCAGCCCCAGGGCCAGAGCGGAGCTGCCGTCCAGACTGGGAACCGCCGTCCCACAGCCTGTGCCAGGGCCTGGCAGGGTGACGCTCACCCTGCCTCCTATGTCACCTCCCAACCCCCGTGTGTCTGCTAGGCTGTAGTGGCACCACATCCTGGTTCTAATGGATCTCTTCCCGGGCCCTCTGTCACTCCTCCAACAACAACGAAGGGCCCCTGTCTGGGAGGCTCCGTCTGCCACCAGCGGGAAGGAGCCGAGACTGAGCACAGCTCTCCCAGCCCAGCCAGCTCTGCCCTGCCTTCCCAAGGCCCCTGAGAGGGGCTGCCAGGGCCCTGGATCGAGGCCCAGGCCAAGGACTCCCCACGACGGCAGGACAGGCTAGGTGACTGTGTCCTTTACCTCGTCCCCTGGCCAGGCAAGGACTGGGTCTGGCTGAATCGCATGCGGCTCAGCTGCTTGGGCCGAAGGTCTACAGGGAGATGGCTCATCTCTCCAGCAGCAGCTGCCACCGGGGGCCCAGGAGTGAGTGGGGGGCAGGACACGGCTGAGGGGACACTCAGCAACCCCCTGCCCTGGGCCCCCCTTCATCACAGGCTCCCCGCCCCCCACCCCCCCACACCATCTGCCCAAGGAGCCTATTCCTGAGCAGCAGTAGGACCAGGGGAGCGGTAGGGCCAGGGGAGATGCCCAGGGTGCGTTTTGGGGGGCCTCCTTCTTGCTCAGCTGGGGAGAGTTGAGATTGCTTGCAGGGTCTCCCCAAGGTCCCATAGTTTAGAAAAACCAGAGGCTTGTGCCAGGGGCGCCCTCCCCCCGGAAAAAATGTCAATGCCTGTGGGGTCAGAGGTCATCCATCCATTCCTGAGGGGAACCCAGTACCCGGAGAAAGCACCCCCTCCGCCACAGGCCACCAGCCAGGGGGCCCGTCAGGCCCAGAGAGGTAACCTCCTGCCCCCCTTCTCCGCAAGCTCCTTCTCTGCCCTCCCCATCCCACATGTGTGAGTGCCCATTCATTAAAGGGTGCAGAGGGGTTGAGACTGGGCAATAGACAGGAGTGTGGGCTGATGGGCTCACAGTGCCTGCTCCTGCCCACGCTGGGTCTGTACCTGCTCCTCCAAAGGTACGGTGAGGAGAGGCCGGGGCGGGGCAGGCTCAGAGGGGCCCCAGGCCCCTGTGTCCAAGGCCAGCCCAGGCCTCGGGGTCCAGAAAACACTCCCTGGAGCAGGGAGGGAGCAGTGGGGAGGAGTTTTGGGGCAGGGGGGCTGCCTGCTCCTCCCCTACACAGCAGGTCCAGCTGAGCTCTCCGGGACCTCCCAGCCCCCACTCCTAGGTCTGGCCACCACTCTCCTCAGGCCCCAGCTCAGCCCTGCCCACCTACCAGACCAGTTATTTCCCACTAAGTTTACCTGGGGGGTTTCTAAACCCCCAGGCCCCAAACAGACTATGCAGCTGCCTCAAGAAGCCTGTTCAGGCCCCAACCCCTCCCCCTGCATTGCACAATGTCCAGGCCTGAGGGCTGCGCCTGCAGGTCCTGCTCCTGATGCTGAGGAACTCAGACTGCTGGTTGGAGGCTGTGAGTCCCCAGCCCTGAGGAAGGAGCAGACCTCCTCACTCCCCACTTTCCAGAACAAGCGAGGGCTCAGGACCTCGGCCTAGAATCACCCCACAGGAGAGTGTGGTGCCCCTGAGAGGTGCAAGGGAAGGAGATGAGCTCAGCGCTCTCTCAGGAACCTGGCCTCCTGGCAAACCATTCTGGGGGCCCCTCCTCCCTGCAAAGGCCCACACGCCCAGCCCTAAGCAAGAGGATGGAAAACGCAGGTTTGAAGAGTTCCAGTAGGACACGCGCCCCCTCTGGTAATGAGGATGGGACTGCAGGCCCTCAGGCCGTTTCTGTCCCTGTTGTGATGGAGAGAAATGCATCCAATCACTTCTCAGGCTGGGCTACTCCGTGACTGAATGGATTGTGAAAGGTCCCCAAGGGAAACAAGAGTCTAGTAGCTCCCGTCCACGAGACCTTCATGGGAAGGGAAGGGCCCGGGCCAGGAGCGGATCCAGGTCGGCAGGATGCCACTGGGTCCCTGGCTCTAGCTCGGCCGCTCTCCAGAGCACCTGCAGCTTGTCGGGTGCCAGCCTGAGGAAGCCCAGCCCAGTGGACAGTCCGCAGGCCTGGAGGTGCTGGGTGTCTGGTGGCTGAGCAGCACCCCAGGTCCTCCGGCAGATGCCCTGGTTCCCACGACTCCTCGGATTCCTTGGGATGGAGGGTTTGCAGCAGCGATAGAGCGGGGCCGTCTCCCTCCAGCACAGCCGACAGACGCGGGGCCTGTATGCAAACACTCCCCTCCTGCTGCTGCGTTCTCCCCAGTGGCCACGGGCCTCTTCCTGTGGGTGCTGCTGCTCATCCAAGAAGCTACAGGAGCCCCTGAAAGCCCATAAGGACCCGCCCCTTTCCTGTCCCCATCCCCCACTGCCATGGACAGCCCACATGTGTGCCCATCTCGTGGATAAGAATACTGAGTTCTATGCAGGGCTTGGCCCGTCACATTTTATTTGTCACCAGTGTGCCCCATGCAGGGCATATTCTGAGGAGCAAGGCTCTCCTTTACTCTCTGAAGGATGGTCTGTATCTGAAGGGGGTTCTGTGTGGGCTGTGATCTGGGTCCTGGGGCAGTGGGTAAGACAGAGAGCTCCATTCTCACGTGGAATAGTGTCTCACCCTGCCTCTGCTCCCCAAACCACCCTGCTCATTTTATTTTATTTTTAAATATATTTTCATTAACTTCAGAGAGGAGGGGAGAGGAAGACAGAAATAGAAATATCAGTGATGAGAGAGAGTCATTGATCGGCTGCCTCCTGCACTCCCCCCACTGGGGATCGAGCCTGCAACCTGGGCATGTGCCCTGACCAGGAACGTCCTGGTTCATAGGTCGACGCTCAACCACTGAGCCACGCCAGCCAGGCCCCCCCGGTCACTTTAAACTCTGCACACTTGCTACTGATGTGGCTCCCCAGCCAGTCCTCCCCTCCCCTGCCTTGGAGGCCTGCAGACCCAAAGGAGGAAACTGGACACCAGGTGGTGCCAGGACCCGCCATTCCTCCAGCCCCCTGAAGGCCTCTGTGGAGAAGGCAGACGCTGCCCATGGGGAGCCTGTGGCACTGCAGGGCCCACAGGCATTAGGAAGTGGGCGTGGTGGGGGGGGCCAGCCTGACCACCTTGGGCCGAAGCTGTCTTGACCGGGGCCCGCCGGGATGGACAGGGGCTGCAGGAAGTGGTAACAAGACCCACCTCACTACTCACTCCCTAGCCCCTCGTCCTGGGATCAACCAAACCAGCACCCAAATACAAATACACGGGTGGGGGGAAGGGGAGGCAGGGGAGGCCTCGATGAGTCCCTACAACCCAGAACAGAAAAAGCGTGGCCGGGGCTCAGCACCAGGGTCAGGAGGCCGGCAGGGGAGAGCACATGCTGGGCCACAGAGCACCGGCCTGGCATATAGGGACACATGGGGAGATGGCTCACAGTGTGGCCACCACCTGCTGCACGTTGGGCAGCCCAGGCTGGTGCACAGCAGCCTGCAGCGGGTGCCTCCAAGCGGCACCCAGGGCCTGGCCAGCTGCCCCAGCAGCTCTGAGCCTGTGACCTTTGGACTCCTGGTCCCTCTCGGCCTGGCATTTGGAAGACGGGCTGAGTCCTTGTCTGGTGCGTGGTGATTCAGGTCAAGGAGAGGCCTGTGGGCTCTTATGGGCCCGGGTGCCTGAGCCATGAATGGGAAAGCCAGAGACCGGACTGTATCACACCCCAACCTGGAGGAGTGAGTCAGGGCGGCTGAGGGAGAGGCAGGAGCGAGGCAGCAGAAGAAGCCATGTCTGAGCTCAGCTTTATTATTAGGAAGAGGCGGCCCTGGGGGGAGAGGGGGCCGTCCAAGGTTTCCACAAAGCCTGGTGATCCCTTCAGCCCAAGGGCCTGGCCCCTCCGGGGACAGAGGCCTGTGGTGGTGGTGGCCTGGCTGATTCTGGAAGACAAAGGCAGGGGTGGGCAGTGACGGGCCAAGCCAGGATTTTCCCATCTTTCCTTATTTCTCTCACCTTTCTCAGGGGCATCTCTGCAGCTCCCCTTGGCCGCACACGCCATGCCAGGCACTTGGCCATCATTTGAAACGCATGATGGGTGACAGGCTGCTTGGTGGATGAATGGACGCCCTACCACTCTCCCTGCCCAACCCCAAACTCCTCCTTTCTCCACTGCCACCCGGCTGCGCCCGCCCAGCCCTTCCTGCGCACCTGCCATCACAGCTCCTCATCTGCGCCCGGCCTGGGTGGGGAGGAGAGGAGGCGGGTGAGAGGCCAGTAGGGAAGATGGGAAGTCTAGGGCCCTGAGGTTGGGGACCCTTTCTAACGGGCCTCAGAGACCAAAATTCTCGGCGGCAGTTCTCATCCCCGCCCACCTCGGCTATCCTGCAGGCACTCACCGGTGCTTCCTTTGGCCCCCGCAGCGCAGCCTTTTGCCTTAAAGAGAAAAGCGGTCGGTTTCCGTGGGTCCCTCACTTCCAGGAGGCCTCCTCCCCTGGAGTCTCAGCTCTGGCCCTTCCCTGCCCCCTGTCGGCCGCGCAGAGGGCCAGGCCAGGCCCAGGGCAGTCTGTTGGTCAGCGAGCACCGACTCAGTGGGTCCATGGTGGACCTGGGCCCTGGCAATGCCCTCAGCCCCATGCTGGGCACAGAGTAGCTGCTCAGTGGGCCTTGGAGACCGAAGGCAAGAGTCCACAGTACTGCCTGCATGCTGAGAGTTCAGCACCACCCTGTGCTGCCTCCAGGGGCCCCGGAAGCCAGGCTCAGCGTCTGCCGACAGAGCCCGAGGTGAAGAGCGCTGCCCAGGTGCGTTAGGTCCCGGGACACCGTCCGTGTCTTTGTCCACTCAGCGCATTTTTGTGTATTTTTCTTCTGGTTGCATCAAAACAAATCAACGCATCCTTCTTGTCCCTGTCCTTGCCGTCCCCGGAACCCGCGGACCACGTCGGCCCCTCTCGTGCCTGCTTCCACCTTAGGGGGTGAGTGGGATCACCCCTACTCCACAGCGGAGCAGCTCTGGCCCCGGGAGCTGGGGTTCCACGTGAACCGGCAGCAGGGCTCCTGACCTCAGCTCCCAGCCCCCCAGGCTTCCCAGCAGCAGGTGGGAGTGGGTGCAGCTGAACCAGCTCTGCTCTGAGCAGCTGGGAGCCCGTGGGCAAGTCGCTGACCCTACAGGGTGAGCCTACTTTCTCAGCTGGAGAATGGGGACAGGCGTGGCCAGGGATGCTGAGAAGAGTAAATGGGCTGGAGGTAGCTCTGGCCAAGAACGTGCCGGATCTGAGGGTGTGAGTGTCCGGTAGAGGCTGGTAGAGGGAACCTCCCTTCCCTGCCCTCCTCCACTTATGGGGCACCTTCCCAGCATCAGAGGAAGCCAATCGCCTATCCTGGCAGCTCCTGGGTCCCCTAGAGGGTGCACTTTATTTTATTTTTTATTTTTCTATATCTTTTTATTTCAGAGAGGAAGGGAAAGGGGGAGAGAGAGAGAAACATCAATGATGAGAGAGAACCATTGATCAGCTGCCTCCTGCACGCCCCCTACTGGGGATGGAGCTCACAACCTGGGCATGTGCCCTGACCGGAATCAAACCTTGACCTCCTGGTTCCTACGTGGACACTTGACCTCTGGCCCACACCAGCTGAGTTAGGGTGCACTTTAGAAAGATGAAACCTCCTCTGTGTGGTCCAAGGACCAAGCAGGGAGATACCCCAAGATGCCTCCCTGCATCAGGGCGTTGCTGGGTCCCCACATCCAGCCCGGGGCAGGGAGGAGAGAGGAGGGGAGGGGAGGGGAAGGAAAGGGGAGACTCACTCCTCCCCCAGGGCCTGCACAGGGGAGAGGGGTCCCCCCAACGGGAGGCAGGGATTCAGGAAGGACGTGCCCCCTGTCCCCCTAACACAAGGCAGCCCCACTTACTGAGGATGATGATGAGCCCCACCACGAAGGCCAGGCCAGCAAAGATCAGGCCCCCTTTGCGGACAGCCTCATAGTCTGGAGACGGAGAGGCAGGGAGGGTGGGTTACGGGCACCCTTTCCTGCAGCCCAACTGGCAGACCCCCCACCCTGTACCTGGGGAAGGTGGGGTCACAATCTGGGGTGGGGAGGGCTGGGCACCCAGTGGGGGAGCAGGAGGCGGCTCAGGGCCCACAGAAGGGGCACCAGGCTTACCGTAGTGGAACGGGTCCACGTCCCCCCCAGGGCTGCCACCTGGAAAGACAGGGGGAGGGCAGGTCACGACGTGGGGTGTTCCAGCCACAGACACGTGGGGCTCTGTCCCCTGCCCCACACCCCCAGAGCCCAGTGGGCAAGAGTGGGCTGGTGAGGGGAGTCCCCTGGGAGAGGAGGCTGGCAGTGCGTGAACACCTCTGCCCAGGGCTGCCTCGGAAGGATGCGGCCAGCCCCATCCTGGGACCAAACACTGAGCAGCCACGCACCCGGCCTGGCTCTGGGAGGGCCGCCTCCTTCCTTGTGTACAAAAAGCAGGAAAAGGCCGCGAAGACGCCTCCCACTGGACTCCCGGTGGCCTCCCCAATAAGACTCATCCCCGCAAGGGGCTTTGCAACGCCTGCGAGGCGGATGGACAGATGGACAGAAGTGGGAGGAAGCTGAAGCCCAGTTGGGAGACTCGTCTAAAATCCCAGGAAGGCTGGAGGCAGGACGGTCCTGAACCGGCTTCTAGATGCTTCTCTCTGAGCTGCTCTCCGCAGGGAGCAGGCTGGTTGAAGAGACATTGCCACACGGTGCCCCGTACGCCAGGCCACCCCGTCCTCAGGAGCCACAGGCACTGATGGTTTAGCAGCTGCGGGGAGGGGGCAGCTTGGAGGGGCCATGCATCTCACCCCTCAGGCAGCCGTGAGGGGCAGCCCTGGGGTTGGAACCCAGAAAGTAGGTGTGAAGATGGAGGGACTTCACCCTCTTGCTGGGCTGCCTCTCAGAGAATCGGAAGGAAGGAGACCTGGAGGGCACACTGCTGGGCAGCCCCGCCTCCTGCTGCCTCACCCTGGCCTTAGTCCTGGCACCCACCTGTCACAGGAGTGCCCGCAGCCAGCCAGCAGCCCTGCCCTTGGCCCTGGAACTGGGCACACTTGTCCTTGGGGACCTGGAGGGCAGCCAGAGCTCCCCGCCACAGCAAGACCCCTCTCCTGCCCTCTTTGAGCCCCTCCTTGGCATAAGGGAAGTGGTACCCGAGGTGGAAGGGGAGAGCAGGTTGGCACCTCCCGGGCTGTGCTGAGTTGTGCCCTGGAGGCTGCAGGGTTGGCGACCCAACTGTCCCAACACAAGCTCCCTTGGCCTGAGCGAGCATCTGGGAGAGCCGGCCTGGGCCTGGCTGCCGCCAGAGGCCAAGAGGAGGCAGTGGGGCCAAGCCATCTCCACACAGAGGCCGAGGGGAGGCAGCGGGCCCGGGCCCATCCCACACAGAGGCCTGGAGGCTGTCCGAGTTCAGGTCTCGTCCAAGGTCCCATGGGAGTTAGTGTCAGAGGCCTGCCTACAGGGGCCCCTCACCACACAGGGGTCCACCTCCTCCTGAGTGTCCGAGAAGCCCCCAAAGTCAGCAAAGGCCCCTGTTGGCATCCAAGCTGAGTCCCCTCCATGACGGCAACCCTCTGGGGCTGGGCCCTTTACTGGGGCCTCGCCAAAGCCCAGAGAGGCTACTACCCCCCATCACCCCCACCCTGGACTGCCGCCTGCCTCCTGCTCTGAGCCCAGGCAGTCGGGAAACTAGGAACCAGGACAGGCACCCATGCCCAGGCCCATGCTGGCACCCTCTGGGGCCCGAGGTTCTGCATTCAAGCTGTGGTGAAGGCAGGATCCTTTTAAAAGCAAATTTCCTTCCACAGCACGGGCCTTGGGGAGAGAGGGCACTGTGCGGGAAGGCAGAGGCCAGCGGGGGACACGTGGGACCCAGCTCCCCCTCCAGATGTGGTCCCAGCTAGGCCGCCTGTGTCCCCATGCATCTGGTCTGCACACACTCACCCTCGGCCGTGGGCACCCCTGCCATTGCTCATAGACTGGACTGGATCCCGCTGCCTCTGCCTACCGCCTCTGCCTACCGCCTCTGCCCAGAGATTGCCGGGCGGCCGCGGGGTGGCCAGGATGAGGTGGGGGCATTAAACATTAACAGTGCCAGCTAATGTTTACCACCCAGAGAGCCTGGCGTGGACAGGGGGCTCCTCTGGGGCGTGAGGAGGTGCCCGGCAGGCGGGGCAGGAGCTGGCTGGGATTCCAGACCCTCCCCACGGAAATTTCCAGAGCTCAGGGCCAGGAGGGTGGGTCAGGGTGCTCCTCCCCACGCCGGGCCTGCTGGGGCTGCCGTACAGGAAACGGGAATTTCAAACTGTTCAGTGTGTGCTGTCCCCAGGGGTAGGGCAGGCCCGTGGAGGCCCCACCGTGCAGCTGCTCCTGAACCTAGTAGTGGAGGTCCCTGTCTCAGCGGAGTTTCACCAGGTACTCAAGCTGCAGGGCGGTCCCCTCCCACCTCCCGGCCCCCTGCACCCTCCAGGCAGGGCACACCCCCAGGCCTCTGCTGCCTCCCTCTCTCATCCCTTCCCCCCAGCTGCACACAGCTGCTCACACCTCCTCAGAGAGCTCAGCCATCCCTGCCCAGCCTTGCCCTGCCGCTGCACTTCCCTTTCCAGCCACTAGGGGCGGTTGGCATCCAGGTTCCAAGGTTGCAAGGGAGGACCCACAAGAGAGGGCCAAGCTCACACAGGGCGAAGGCCCTGCTTTTACAATGTACGATACAGGCTCCTGACTGGTGCTTTGTCTTATTTCCCCATTTCCCAGGGGAGTTGTCCGTGGCCCAGAGAGGTCAGGGCTCTGTCCCAAGGTTGCACAGCCATGAGGGGGAGGGGGAGAGGACAGCAAGGCACTGGGCTGTAGGTCAGGTGTTTTCCCATGCCTCTGATACCCCCTCCCCCTCTGCTGTGGCCTCCTTTACCTCGGGGGCCCTGGTGCTGGGCACCCCGTAGGTGCTCAGCTTCCGGGCTGGGTGGGTTCTAGCCCATTGAATTGACCTCCAAAAAAAAAGCTGATGCTCAATAGCACCAAGGCCACGGGTCCGTGCAGGGGGGGCTCGTCACTGCAGGGGGACCCTCCTTGAGCAGCGGTGGGGGTCAAGGGGTGAGTTCAGGGCCTCTACCATGTGACTGAGCTCCCTGTGCCTCAGTTCCCTGCTGTGAGGTGAGGTGGGGTGCCCCCCTCACAGGGCACAGGGCTAGGGTGCGGTAAGTGTCGTCACGGCCACTGGCTGTGTTGACGGAGAAATCATTGCACCTGTAACTTTGTGTGGAGCGTCAGCTGTTGGACGCAGAAACCACCCTCCAATGAGAAGGAGATGGGCCCTGCAGCCGGGAGCCAGGCCCACTCAGCTCCCCTCGGCATTCAGGGCTGTGGCCTGGCCCGTCACACTCGCATGCGCTGACCCCGGAGGCCAGGTGTGCTCCTTCTACAGATAAACAAACAGGCTGAATCTGTGCTCCCCACAGGACCCCTGGAGTTGCCCAGGGTGGCCAGGGTGCCACTGGGCATGCCGGGAAGACTGGGCACAGGAGGCCAAGGGGCTTGTCTGAAAACCCCCTCAGTGGCCACCCCAGGGCTGGACACCCAGGCTCCGAGGCTGCCCCGCAGAGCCTACACTCTCCCCAGGGCACTGCTGTCCTCTGTACACACTCTCTTGGCATCTCGGCATCTGTCTATGTAGCCGCCCAGGCCCCGGCTACATCCAGACCCTCCAGGCTGCCAGGTGCCCGCCAAGGTCACAGAGACCTAGCAGGGCGCCAGCTGAGGCTAGGCCGCTGGTGGCTGAGGGGGACGCTCAGGGGCATTTGGGGGGCCCTGAGCCTTTATTCAGCTGTACCTCATTCCTCCAGCCCGGTTGGCCTTTGCCCTGATAGCCCTACCCCAAGGCCCCATCTGTAGCCATCCTGAGTCTTTCTGGAATAATAGGGGATACAAGCATAGGTGGAAAGATGGATAAATGGATGGATGGATGGATAGATAGGTAGGTAGGTAGATGGATGATAGATACTTAAGTGGTAGATAGGTGATAGATGATAGATGACAGATAGATAGATGATAGACAGATAGACAGGCAGGTGGTCATAGACAAAAGAGGACTAGGAGAGCGCGCCGATACTGCATTTTTGAACTCTGTGCGCAAGGCCCTGTGCTAAGTTTTACAAAACCCTCATCATGTAACCCTCATGATGGTGCCAGTGAGGAAGGCGCTCGCCCACCGGGGTGTGATGAAGAAACGGGAGCGCAGCGAGTTTAATTAACTTCCCAGCAGGCTCGGGAGAAGTGGAAAAGCCAAAATCTGAACCCAGCAGCCTGGCCTCCAAGTTCCTGCAAATGGACGGACGGATGGACAGACACAGAAAAGGAGGCTTTGGGTGGTCGCCTCGCCAGCCCTTCAGCTCAGAGTGGGGACCGCAGTGAGCCCAAGCCTCGGCACGCACGGCACCGAGAGGGCCTTCCTTGCTCCTGCCTGGGCCCCTCTGGGAGGTCAGGAGGTGCACACCTGGGTCGGAGTCTGGAAGGGGGAGGGACTTGAGGGCTTAGGGGACTCACCCAGGTACCACCTGCCCATGGCGGAGCCGTTGTGTCCCTGTGGGAGAGCTGGGAGTG
Source organism: Corynorhinus townsendii (assembly GCA_026230045.1). Taxonomy (NCBI): domain Eukaryota; kingdom Metazoa; phylum Chordata; class Mammalia; order Chiroptera; family Vespertilionidae; genus Corynorhinus; species Corynorhinus townsendii. The sequence goes on from JAPDVU010000008.1 coordinate 83,573,734, forward strand.
CCTGTGGCTGAGGGCCTGGGCGTCCTTCCCTCCACACCACAGCCACCGCAGGGAGGAAGAGACGAGCCAGGGGGAGGGGCTGGCCAGGCAGCCTCACCTGTCCCAGCATGCCGGGCACGTGACGCCCAGGAGCCACGTGAGGGGCAAGGAGGGGGGATCTGGGAGCATTGCAAGGCACACCGCAGCCCACATGGCCCTCCGCCCAGGCCCCGGCTACATCCAGACCCTCCAGGCTGCCAGGTGCCCGCCAAGGTCACAGAGACCTAGCAGGGCGCCAGCTGAGGCTAGGCCGCTGGTGGCTGAGGGGGACGCTCAGGGGCATTTGGGGGGTCCTGAGCCTTTATTCAGCTGTACCTCATTCCTCCAGCCCGGTTGGCCTTTGCCCTGATAGCCCTACCCCAAGGCCCCATCTGTAGCCAGGAGTCCCTGGATATGGGACAACAGCCTGGGGACCGCCCTGGGGGCAACAGGTGCTCTTGGGGGGCCCCAGCAGCCACTGAGGTGATTCCCGCAGGAGGAGGAGCTGCTGGCTGCTGTCCCGAGGGTCCTGCCCCCTCAGGTGCCCCCCACGGGGTCCTCGGGGACCACAGCAGGTGTGATGTCAGGCCTGCATCCCAAAGCCACCTGGAGACACCAGCAGCCCCGTGAGGCCTCCAGGACTGCAGCTGGTGGGGGGCATGGCTGGCAGCCGGTTCCGAACGCAGGGCAGGCGTGGGGGTTGAGTCCCAGGGGCAGGCGTAGGGGCAGGAACAGCAGAGCGGTCCCCACAGGCTCAGCCTGTCCTGACCCCTGCCCGCTGGCTGGGCAGCACCTCATGGTTGCCTGCTTGGCCCCCAGCGCAGAGGCTGAAGAGCAGGGCCGGGAAGGTGCTGCTGTGGCCCAGCCTCTGACCTGTGACCATGAGCCTCTCTGTCCCTCCTCAGCCACATTCCCCCTGAGGGGACCCGGGTGCCCACAGGGAGTAGCGGGCCCTCCGTGGGAGTGGAGAGCGCCGGCCAGCGGGGCTTCACCTGGCGACCTGGGCCCCATCAGGCAGCCCTGACCTGGGTGCCTTGTGGTTCCTGCTACCGCCTGGCAGACAGGGCAAACCTGCCCAGGGCAGGGCCGCTGACTTGACCAGGCCATGCTACCTTCCCAGGAGGAACTCTGAGCACCCAGGCAGCCCGAAGCAACCGAGCGGAAAGTGCCCACGCTGGGCCCTTGGGAGGGCTCCTAACCCTTGGGGTTAGATGGTACTTCAGGTTACCTGTGCAAAACATCAGTAGTCCAGAGAAGTGGGCATTTCAGTCTCTCCCCCCACCCCCCCCCCCCCCCCCCGCCCCAGTGCTCCCTGCAGACCTCTCCCAGGAGGAAGCAGCTCCGTCACCTGGAGACCTTGGGCCAACGGGCCGATTGCCTCAGAAGGACCTGCAAGGCTGTCACCCCGCACTGTACCATGAAGGGGCTCACTCTCCACTCAGACCCTCCTAGGGCTGCAGTTAGGCCCAGCCCTTCCTGTGTCTCACAGAACCTCCATGTGGCCCCGCGGCCTCTCAGCAGTCACCGGCTTCCTGTGAGCTCCAGCCCGCTGTTCTCCAGGAGGCCTCTGCCCACTGCTCTCTCAGGACCTTTGCACTGGCCGTCCTGCCGGGAACACCCACCGCAGAGCGGCCGGGCCAACCCGCTTCCTTCACGGGCCCCGCAGGCCCCGCCTCTCACTCCTCTGCCCGGCTCAGACCTCCTCAGCCACACTTACTGTACCTAACCAGGTATCTGTCTTCCTTCTTTTGTTTCCCTCTCTTTTGACTGAAATGTGAGCTCCCGGAGCCCAAGGATTTTTGTTTTCTGTGTTCATTCCTCGACCCCCCAGCCCCCGCCCCAGAACGGGGCCAGGCACGTAGTGCCCCCCCCTCTACCCCCGGTTTTGTGAAATGAATGAATAAGTTCCAGAGGTAAAATGACTTACTCCCCTGGGGGCCCAGGCGCACCCCGAACTTGCAGCTTCTTCTCAGGAATCACCGGCCCTGTAGCAGGCAACGAGGCCTGGTGGCTCCCACCACAGAGAGCTCCCCGGCCCTTCTTGGGGGTTCACCTTCCCTGCCCTCCTCATGCGGCCCTCCGGCTTCCCTGGGGCCCTGCACGATTTTCACAAAAGAATTCATTTGTCCTTTCCAGGGAGGCTGGCGGGTGCAGGAGGTCCCACCCGCTCACCTCGCTCACACCCAGCCTCCCCTGGGCTCTGCCCTGTCCCCACAGCCCGTGGACTGAAGCGCTCGCTTGGGTCCTGGCTGACACTGGGGACAGGAAGCCCTTCTATCCGAGGGAACCCTGGTTCCTTTAACCCGAGGCCCAGGATCCCCCGAGAGCAGCAGGGGAGAGGGGGGGAAGCATCCTCCTGGTCTCGTGTGCTGAGGCCAGGCACCCCCTGACAGCCCGCACTGGCCCCTTCCCCATGGCTGTGGCCTGGTCTCCCTTGTCTACAGAATGAGGCAGCGGCACCTACCTCTCAGACCTGCTGTAGGATTGAGAGGACATCAATGCGCAGCCAGAAGGTCCTGGTGAGCCAACACCATTGTCCTCCACTGAGCTGCTTCCAGAGCAAGGACACTCACCACAGCTCCTTCCCTGGAGGGTCAACCCTGCCCATGGACACTCCAGCAAGACCCCCGGGCACCTGCCCTCCCTGACCCTCAGCGTGGTCTCCACAGCCTTCCCCACCGGGCATCCTGACCCGCCTCTTCTCCTAGACCCCATGCAGCATGGATGTTCCTTGTTGGGTCTGGTCTCACTCTGTTCTCCCACTTTCCCAGGGTGGGCCCGATGGGGTGGGAGCGCTACCCTGCTGCCCGGAAAGGCTACAGAGGGGGTAGCAGCCCTTCCTCTGATTGTTCCAAGCTGAAACCATCGCCATCAGGGATCAGGGGGTCTGTGAGGAGTAGGAGAGGCAGCCCCACCTTCCCTGTCAACACGGTCATGCCCTTGGGACAGTGCCCCCAGCGCCACCTGTTCCTCCCAAGCAGGCCTCCATTGGTCCTGGCCTCTGTCTTGTGGGGCAGCAGCCTGGGCACCCTGCTGGTTCGGTGGGGCAGGGAGGGGCCCCCCAGAACAGCAGCTGGGCTCTATCTGCCTGGAGCTCAAACAGCAAAACACAGCCCTCCCCACCAACCTCCCCGCTGGGGCTTCTCAGCTCCGCCAGTGGCACGGGGGCTGCAGGTAGCGCGCCCGGGCTCCAGGCCTCAGCCATCGCCCTGCATGTGGCTCACAACTGGACAGAGGCCCCAGAAAGCCCGACTCCCTGCTCAGGTCTCCATGGCATGGAGGCTGTCGGCAGGGAGGTGGCACCTCCCAGGCCCTGTCTATGCTACCAGAAGCCTGATCCCCCAGCTCCTGCCTCCTGCTGTGGCCACAGAGCCAGGTCACCAGGGTCTTATAAGGCGGGCCAGGAGGAGGTGGCCGAGGGTCCGTTCCCTAAGTGCTGGCATCGAGATGGCCAAGCGGGGGCACCGAGGTCCTGGGAGCTGCCAAGGGCGATGTACTCGGAATCAAGGTGACTGTGTCCTCTGCTCCCTGGGCGGCGGGGCCGGGGCCTGGGACCTGCCTGACCCCTCCCGCCGCGAACCCTGGAGAGAAGCACATTCCTGACTTGTCTAAGCCCACACCTGGGCCTCACCGCAGAGGCTGTTTCACCCCTGCTGCCTCCTTCCCTGCCCCTGACCGTGTCCCTCCTGGTCTCTGACAGACAGCTGCAGGCTCACCACCACCTCCAGGAAGGCAGCAGGAGCCACACCACCCCTAGCACCGCCCTGTCCTCCAGGACCTGCAGGGGTGAAGGCTGGCCCGGCTCAGCAAACACCTCTGTCGCTGATTCCGCGGGCTGCCAGCAATCTGGCCTCTGTGCGGACTCAGCACAGTGTCTGGTCACTGTGGTCTCGTGTCTGCTGCCCACTCTCCTCACTAACAGGTGCGCCCACCTCAAGGCTCCAATCGTTCCTAAGAGCCCGGGCCCTTCATCAGCTCCCTGCCCTGACAGCCCAGCCCAGCAGGTTCTGGGACACCCGCGTGACCCCACGTGACCCCACGTGACCCCGTGTGACCCTGCTTGACCAGGGAGGCTGCAGGGGGACACGGCCAAGTCAGAACTTGAAGCCTGGTCAGGCAGACAAAGGGAATCTGCTATTAAAGCAAGAAGACAAGGAAATGGATGGCAATATTCATGTTAATAACATGTCTTCACATAGAATCTTCTAAGTGTCTTTATGTCCACCAGTCTCATTGACCTTGGGAAGTCACAGGAAGGGTATTGCTGAGCCCATTGCACTGTTGGGGAGACTGAGGCTTCGGTGGCCCAGCATACCCTCCTGGTAGGAAGGGCTTCATTCTGCAGAGAAGGAAGTGGGCTGGGTTGTGCCCAAGCTCATGCAGCCGGAGGGAAGGGGGGACCTGAGAGAATGAGTATGCCCGAGACTCCTGCCCCACCAGCCACCCCCATCCTGGCTCAGAGAGGCCTGTACCCCAATAGCCCGTGCCACCTGTGACCTTCAGAACATACCATGGCAGCACCACCTGAGGCTTCCATTGCCGCCTTGGCAGGCGCCCCACCATTACGCAACCAGGCACGGGCTGGGGCTGCTCCGTAAAATCAACAGCTCGTGCTGGAGCGGCTGCATTGGCCCCTGGGGGTAAGCGTGACAGCAATGAATCACACTAATGCTGAGGTGACCATGCTTCCTCTTCATGGCCTGGAGACAGGTATTTCCAAAGGTCCCCCCTGGTCCAGCAAAGGCGCCTGACTCTCTCTCCCCCCTCCTCCCATCCCTCCCCAGGTGAGGCAGAGCAGCCAAGGACAAGGTGGAGTGAACCAGACCCAGCTGGACAGCCCTCCCGCAGTAGCTCTACTTGCCCCCCTGCCTGCATGACCCTGGAGAGGGCAGGCCTTCCCTCAGAGGGCGGGAGGAACCTGTGAACTTGGGGTGTGCTTCACCAGCATCCCTCTCACCCCCGCCCTTCCTGCCCCTTGCTCTCTGCCTCTCTTTCAAGAACAACTTGGCCAAGTCCAACCCACAACCTGGAAAACAACCGGAGTGGTGGGGGACCAGAAGGCAGCATGACCTGGTTTGATGTGGTGTTAAGTAACACAAACACCTCCACGCAAATAGACTTCAAAATCTGTGGAGTGGACCTCACGGGCTTGTAGCTGAGGCGGAAGGTGCAGGACCCCGAGGTCACTGTCCCTAGCAGACTCGGTGTTCCCTCCCAGCTATGGCGCCGCTGGGCAGCTCTCCCACGCAGTCTGCACCGACCAGGTTACAGGGAGGATTCATGCGCCTACCGGGCTGACCGCACAGACATGGGTGCGGCAGGAGAAAGACATACGTTAAATAGCTCTGTGCAGGGATCCTGGATTCTCCTTCCCGGGCCCTGCCGTGCTGGGCCACAGAGGCGGAAGGCTGACCCGCAGGCGAAGGGGCGGGTTCTCCCAGTTTGGGCTTGGACACTGTCACCTGGGTAGGTTTTCAGAGTCCATTTTGCCTGGAGGACCCCACCAGCTGCTCACTTTCCTGCAGCTCAAACACCTCCCGGGGCGGGACTCATTCCGGTCTGGAGTCATAATGCCTGTGGGGACAAAGGACTCCTTCCCACAAGCCAAGTCCTGCCGCCTCTCATGCCAACCTTGCAGAGCGGCACTGGCCTGGGCCTCGGCTAGGCCCCAGCACTGTGGACTGGGGTACACCATCTGGAAAGTAGATGGCATCGCCTAGGGGTGAGTTCTGAATGTTGCTACCTGGAGTCCTCCACCCAGAGTTCAGCACAGCCAGTGTCTGGAACATGTTCGCTGCTTTCATTCATCACAAGAGGCCAGATGCACAGAATTCTTGCGAGAGGAGGCCTTCCTTCCCCCAGCTGCTGGCACTGGCTTCCCTCTCGCACCCGGGACCGGGGCTTCCCTTGAAGCCCCAGCTTCGTCCGGAAGGACATCCAGTCTAATTGGCATGTTATGCTTTTATTATAACATGCCAGAGGTCTGGTGCACGAAATTCGTGCGGGGGGAGGGGGATCCCCTTAGCCCAGCCTGCACCCTCTCCAATCTGGGACCCCTTGGACATGCCTCTCCAAATCCCGGACTGCTGGCTCCTAAGGCTCGCCTGCCTGATCGCCCCTAACCCCTCTGCCTGCCTGCCTAATTGCCCCTACCTTGCCCCCTTGCCAGCCTGATCGCCCCTAACCACCTCTGCCTCGGCTTCCAGCCTAAGCCGCAGTCTGGCCTCCCTCTGCTGGAGGCAACCTGGCAGATCAGGGGAAGGCGCTGCTCCCATCACCCTGCTGCTGCTGCCGCTGGTGGCCACCATGGCTGCCTGAGCCTGGGGCTGGCCCTGGGTAGTGGCAGCCACCATCCGCAGCTTGCCTGAGCCTCAGGCAGCCGCTGTGGCTTTGTCCGGATGGACATCTGGAAGATGTCAGCCCTAATTAGCATATTACCCTTTTATTAGTATAGATTGTTATCATCATGGTTATTTTGATGACCAGTCTCTGACCTTTATGTGTGGTTTCCAGGCTACTCATGGCCACACAACCCTCCCCAGAGCAGCATTGCCCCAGGGGTGGTCTCTCCCCTGGGTCTGGACAGCCCTCCCCCCCCCCCCCACGCACACCCCAGGCAGGGAGCCCAGCCACGCGTGTGCGGTGCAGAGCCTTGGAGAGACTGTGCCCCTGGATCCATCACGGGTTTCTCAGCGAGAATCCCCTCTCCCGGCCTCCCTGGAGAGCATGCTGGGCACCAGGAGACAAGTGGCTGCATGCAGCCAGGCAGAGCCGGGCAAAGCGTCCGTGCATGCCAGAAAGGAGCAGGCTCTGCCGTCAGGGTCATTACGGGAAAGCCAGCGCCCACCTCCTGGACGCCTCCCTCCTGGACGTCCTTCCTCTTGTTTGTACAGGTGAGCCTCCTTTTAGTGGGTGTGGGAGATGCCCGGTCTTTGTGACCCTGGCCTCTGCAGACCTCCTGGGGCTGAGCAGAGCCAGACCTGTGAATCCTGACCCTGTGCTCCCCAGATGGGCGTGAGCCTATGTACAAAGTGTAAGCGTGACCCCAGCGACCACTGGGTTCACAATGGTGAACTTGACCTCAACTACACACCTTAGTCTCTCCAAAGCCCTGTAAACGGCGGGGCGAAGTGCCTAGAGGCCGTGCAGAGGCGGCACAGAGGTGGGTCAGGGAGGCGGGCAGGGAGTGGCTGGGGCCCCCACGCCCAGTCCCTCAGGACCTGTAATCCTGCAGTTCTGAACTCACAGAACTTAAGACAGACTCTGGGCCCTTCTGAGTCCCCAAGAAGCCCCAGGCATCCTTACGTCAGAGTAAGACGCAGGCCCTGCCCTCCAGACTGTCTCCCGACGAAGACACCCAACATGCAGAAGTGGGAGGTGTGCGCACACGATGACCCCAGGGGCTGCCCCTGCTGTGCATAAGTGACCAGCAGCACTTTTTACCAAACTGAGTTGGAATGCCTTCAACGGACGACAGATGCTCTAAGTGCCATGGGCTACAGCCCCGTCTGTGATGTCACCACAGCTGGTTCAGACATCCTCTGCCTGCTCTATGTGGCTCGGAGTGTGGGCTGTGCTGTGAAGGGGGCCCAGTGTGACTGGAGCACAGGAAAGAAGGGCCAACTCTCTCTGAAGTCCAGGAAGGCTTCACGGAGGAGGGGGCACTTGGATTGGCAGAAAGAGAAAAGGTTTGGATCATAACCCGAGTGTCACCTGAGCACCTCTTTGTCAAATCCTTAGGTAGCGGCCCCCAAAATGGACCAATGGGAGAGGTGGTGGAAATAGGGGGGAGTAGGAAGGGGGAGGGGGAGGAGGAAGGGGAGCCAGGAGGAGAGGGGGGCGGCAGACATACACAGAGCAGCTGGACCACATGAGCACCACTCAGCCGCCGCCTCAGCCCTCACCGCCTCTCTCTGACCCAGGTGGAGTCCCTTCAGCCCTTCACACATGAGTTCTTCCCCAGAAAGGAGTGCAGCCCGGCCACCAGGAAACAATTGGTATTTTATTCCGTGTGGAGAGGACAGATCACAGCAGACAGCAGTCCATCACACACTCGCCTCGTTTCCACGTTAACATGATTCAAGGGAGGGGCAGGGCTGGTTTGGCTTCCCACTCTTTTTGACCTTTGACCTCTCTGTTTTCCAACAGCCAGGCCACTGCACCCCACACTCTGGCCAGTGACAGGCGGAGGGAGGGTGCAGGCCATCACTGCTCACCTGGCCAACAGGCATGGACAGACGGAGGCCCCTGGCTCTCCCCGCTTCCTCCTGGGAAGCCAGCCCCAATAGAATGGATAGCCTGCCCCAGACCCAACACGAGGGTGGGGGTCCGAGTCCAGGGGAGGTGGGCTATAAGTCAGAGTCTGGGAAGTGGGGAGGTGGCGGGGAGGGGTCCAGAGCCCGAGGGGTTATTGCTGAGAAGATATGCCAGGGCACATTCCCAGGGCAGAGCCGGGGCCTGCCTGCCTGGCCACTGCATGGGGCGGGGCAGAAGGGACCTGGGGGAGTCCCAGGAGAAGAAGGCCAGGGGAGGGGATTGCGGCCTGAAGCACAGCTGGGCTCCCAGCTCCTGGCTGTGAACCTCCAATTGCTAAGACACCCTCAGAATAGGTCAGGTCAGAGTGAGTGTGGAAACAAGGTTCTTGCAAAAGGAGTGGAGAGGCCATGAAGAAAGATCACAAAGCTGATGCACACCTTCCCAAGTCCCCATGAGTGGAGACTCCCTCCCGGGCCCCAACCCCTTACCCACCTCTAGAGAGGGGACTGGTCTCAGGAGCAGAAGGGAGGGGCGGGGTGCACAGGGAGCAGGAGGAGCTGATGGTGGCCCAGGAGGTGAGTGCAGGTTCAGGAAACAGAGACAGCCACAGACAAGCAGCCACGAAGACCACAGGCATCACATGCGCGCACACACACACACACACACACACAGACACATCACAGGAGTGGACATGCCACGGCTGCGTGGGAAGGTGGGTTCAGGCGCGGCACTAAGTGGAGGACTGTTCAGGGGGTGGGGGTGCGGGGAGATGCGGGCCCCGGACTTCTCGGGAAAGAGCTGCTGCTGGCGTGGCTGGTTTTTTTAAGCATCGGCATTTGCATCTAAAGATCCAAGCGGCTGCCTCCAGGTTCTGCAGAGGGAGAGACATTAAGTTAATGTGAAACCGTGGCTCCTCTCAGAAACTGCCCCCGACGGGGTGGCTCCGGCTGAGCACCGTGCTGTGCACCGAAAGGTTGCCGGTGGATTCCCGTTTGAGGGACATACCTGGGATGCGGGTTCAGTCCCTGGTCGGGGCACGTACAGTCAGTGTTTCTCTCTCACATAGATGTCTCTCTGTCTCTCTCTCCCTTCCCCTCCCTAGGCATGTCCTTGGGTGAGGATTTTAAAAATAGAAATCTTGCCTGGCCAATGTGGCTCAGTGGTTGAGCGCCGACCTATGAACCAGGAGGTCAAGGTTTGATTACTGGTCAGGGCACATACCCAGGTACAGGCTGGATCCCCACTGTGGGGTATGCAGGAGGCAGCCGGTCAATGATTCTCTCTCATCATTGATGTTTCTATCTCTCTCTCCTTCTCCCTTCCTCTGAAATCAATAAAACAAAATATATTTTTAAAAAATAAAATAAAAATAGAAATCTTTAACTGCTCATCTCCTTGTAGCAGCCCCTCTCCGCTGTCCCCTAAACGCCCAGGGTGAGACCCATCCTAAGGGCCAGGTTCTGGGTGAAGCAGGACATGCCTGAGATGGGGAGAGATGGGGGCCTGGGAGGGGGGGTCCCCTGGAGGCTGGAGCCTGGCTGACATGGAAACTGTCAAACCCAGAGTCTTCATCCCAGGACACCCCCATGTTGCTCACAGCCCTGACCTGGAGAAGGGGCTCTGAGGGAGTCATGAAAAACACGACACAGAGTCAGCGGCTAGCTCTAGAACTCCCTCCAGCCTCCCCACGCCACGCCCCGATGCTGACCACCAGCTGCCCTGACGTGGACAGACGCCAAGTTACCTCCAAGGACAGGCCACAGCCTCCTCCGGCTCGGCTTGGGAACCAGCCCTAGAACCCCCCCTCAGAGCTGAGACCCCGACCACCCGGGGATGCTGGGAAGACGTTCAGCCCCAGGAAGGATGCACGCTGAGAAGTGCACCTGCCCTACGACGGGATACACTACGGCACAGGCACTGCGCATCCAGAAACCCCGTCTAACGCATGTTAGAGCAACGGCATGTGCCTTATTTTATAAGGAAGAAGGGGAAGAAAAGGCTAAAGGAGCTGATGGAAGGCAGATCCCAGCCGAGAGTTCCCTGGGGCCTGGTGTAAAGGCACAGGAGCACGTGTGGTGACACCGGCACAAAATCCAAGGCCTGGTTAGGCTCCTGTGGTCACTCAGCCGTATGGCCCTCCCTGGCCTCCACTTCGTCACCTGAGTGGGAGGAGCTGCGCTCTCCCGCTCCTGTGGCTCCAGCGAGGGTGCGGGCAGCATGTGAAGACGGGAAAGCCTCAAGCAGGTATTGCTGCCCTGGTCCCGACAATGGACAATGGGATGGACACGCTGAGAACGGACCACACTGGTGTGCTGGGTGCTGGGGTGGCATAGACTATTCTCCTGACTTTTTTAAAATAGATTTTTATTCACTTCAGAGAGGAAGGGAAACGGAGAGAGAGAAATATCCATGATGAGAGAGAACCAGGGATCGCTGCCTCCTGCACGCCCCACACTGGGGACCGAGCCCGCAACTTGGGCCTGTGCCCTGACGGGAATCGAACCATGTCCACACTGCCGCCGGGTTCTTCTCCTGACTTTGGCGTAGGGTGGGAAAGTTTCATAATAAACTGCTAATTTTAAAAAACGGCCCAAGGAACTTTCTGAGTAGTTTCTGAGCTGCTATCTTTATGCCACCTGATACTAGAAGCATTTCACAGTGATTGGCAAACTCATTAGTCAACAGAGCCAAATATCAACAGGACAACGATTGAAATTTCTTTTGAGAGCCAAATGTTTTAAACTTAAACTTCTTCTAACTCCACTTCTTCAAAATAGACTCGCCCAGGCCGTGGTATTTTGTGGAAGAGCCACACTCAAGAGGCCAAAGAGCCGCATGTGGCTCGTGAGCCGCAGTTTGCCGACCACTGCACAACCAGTCCTCTCCCAAGCCAGGCCCACTGGCAGCTCCGGCGGGGCCTGATTAACCTGACCTTGGGGCTGTGTCTGTCTGTCTCACCATCCCTTTCAGACAGGAGCCTCCGGAGAGCCCTGCTCACAGTAAAAACTGTCTCCATGGCAACAGCCAGCCAACCCCTCCCCGTAAAGGACAGGGTGGTGACGGAGGGCCCGGCAGATGGCGCCTTACCTTCTGTGAGGGCTGCCTCAGTTCTCCGCTTTCTGGGGCTCTGCTGCTGGGAAGGAAACAGACAGACCATAGGAAAGGGGCCCCTCTCCCCAGAGGCCCTGCAGCAGCCACCGCACTGGTGCTGACTCTGGGGGAGCCCGACTCACAGGGCAGATGTGACTGGGGTGGGGCTTCAGGTGAGACAGGTCAGGGGCATTCCTTAAAGTTGGATGGGGATGCCCGCCTCACAGGCCGTGGGCACATGCCATGAGATGGGGTCTGTGACACACTGCGTCATGCCTGACACTGAGCAGACACCCGCAAACGGCCGATCGAAGGGGGCCTGTCCGATGGGGTGAGGAGACAGGCAGTCAGCCGGGGCATACCGTTCGCAGTGATGAGGTTCTCCACCTGCGCCTCCTCGTCGCCCGGGGCCCTGCAGGGGGCAAGATGCAGCCTCTGTCAGGGGCCAGGGCAAGCCCTGCTCCTTCTGGGGTCAGCACTCCACCACCACAGGGCTCATGGGTAGGGAGAAGTCGGGGCTGAAGGGGCAGAGCCAGGGGACGCACAGGCACCCTTCAGTGTTGGCCCCCAAGAACTAAGGACTGGGAAGGAGTGACCCAGGCCCCCCCCCCCCGGGGGCTTGGGGTGACCCTGCCACAGACCTTGGGCTTCTGAGGCCCAGTGCTCCCCAGGCCATGGGGGTGGCCAGGACTGTGGTGATGGCAGCCAAGCTCCTACTCAGCTCAGAGAGCCCACGTCACAGAGCCCAAGGGGAGGAGGGGACCGCACAGAGGCCTGAGCACCTTCCTGCCTACTCCACCCCATGCTCATCGGATGGAGAAGGAGCTAACCGTCAAGTCCACCTGGCAGCCCTCAACACTTCTGCCCCACCCTCCAGGCATATGACCTGGTTCCCAGCTTCCGATGTAAGAATCTAAACACACTCACGTGGGAGGCACACCGGGAGGCCCCTCCCCGCCCCCCCTGCCACCTGGATGTCCACAGCCAGGGCGTCCTTACCTGGGCTTCTGGCTGAAACTGCACTTGCATCTGCGACCTGAAAGGCAAAGAAACCACCCAAGGTCATCCTCCCGGCTTGAGTCAAGGTCATGCTCCTGCTGGACCACAGCTGCCCTGGGGAGGGTGCAGGCTGGGGGGCCAGGCATGGCCTAGGTTGGAGGAGGGCTCTTCTGAGGCCCAGGATCAGCAACATCTCAGAGGGCTATACCCCACCCCAGGGCCTGCTGGTGGTGCAAGTGCAGAGGGCTCCCTGCAGACCAGGCTTACCCGGGGCAAACAAACCCAGGGCATATCCCTCAGGGTGCCCTCTGGACAGGATAGGCTGTGTCTTATGGCCTGAGACGCCCCCACTCACACCCTGCTGGGCACAGCACCAGGGGCCACCTGCTCCTTTTTCTCATCTGTGCTTATTTTCATTGAGCATTTATTTGTTCATGCTTTCCTGTTTTACTAAGCACCTATTATGTGCCAGCATGTAGTAGGTCCTAGAGATACAGGGAGAACAAACAGGCTCCTGTCTCTGCAGGGAGGGACCAGCCAGGCTCCCACGCTGCTCTCTCCCCCCACTGCTGAGCAGAGACCCGGCTCTTCCTGGGTGAACAGAGAAACTTACTCAGGATGAGGAGGATGCCGACGGAGAAAAAGACCACGGCAAACACCAATCCCCCGATCCGCAGGGTCTGGTAATCTGCCGAAGAAACAGGGAGAAATGGGAGAAGAGGAAGGGCCAGGGAACGCTGCCTGTCCCTCACCAGATGGGCTGTGCCTTCCCCCTCCTTCCCCCCAGTGATGCCCTCACCACTCACCATAATGAAAAGGGTCCTTTTCCTTCTCCTGCTCATTGGCTGCAAAAGTAAACCAGCCTGGTTAAGAGGAGACAGCTATGCATCCTGGCTCCCAGAGACAGCCTGCCTCCAGGCTTCCCTCCCACAAAGGGCTCTGGGAAGCAGTGCCTATTAGCAGAGGGGCCTGGGAACCAGGCAGGCTGCCCGCTGGCAGGCACATGGGAGCCCCGGTGAGAAGGGCTCACAGCACAGCAGTTATAGTCCCTTTTTATTCTCACGCCATCCCTCCTCCTTACAGATGAGGAAACTGAGGCCCAGGATAAACACGGGACGGGCACAAGGCCAGAGGCTAAAGACTCCCGAAGTGCCAGCCAAACATCTCCAGGGGCTGCTGGATCTGAGGCTTAAGGCAGAGCCTGCAGGAGCCTGGAAGGGGGCAGGCTAGAGGAGGGCCGGGGATTGCTGTGCCTCCAGGGACTTTCTCTGCTGACTAAGGGGGCAGGGCTGACCAGACATGGAGACTCCAAGAGCCCCAACTCTAGAGCCCAGGAGCCAGGACCTCCCGCCAGAACAGGCCACAGCCGCCGGGTGCCAGAGCTGGTCCCGTGCATACTCACCACTGGCCAGAATGGTGGGGGCCAGCAGGCCACACAGCAAGATGAGCAGCACTTCCATGGCGTCTGGGAAGAAGGAGGAGAAGCAATGCCCTGGGCAGAAGACCCCTCCTCCAACCCTCAGCCCGACCGGGGCCCAGTGAACCCCACTGTTCCAAGCACTCCCCACATGGTGCAAGTGCAGACCCAGGCAGAGGCCACGGACACTGGGCTCCCACGCGGTGCTCTCCCGCACTGACCCGTCACCACCTGCATCCACTCGGCCAGCAGCCACCGTGACTGACCCCCTCTGAGAGGAAGGACCGGAGCTCAGAGGTAAGCGACACTCAGGATGGCATGCAAGCAGGAGCTGAGGGCCCGCAGCCCAGTCGCTCCCCGCCACCTGCCTCTCGGGCCCCCAAGCCACGCGGCCCTAGTGGTTTGCAGATAAGCCCCCCCCCCCGCCCCCGTGAACCCTCTCAGCCACCCCCTGGGGGCAGCTCTGGCTCTTAGGCCTGGGACTCCCGCCTGCTCCCCACAGCCTGACCCACTGCTGCACGTCCTGCCTCCTGCAAGGTTAGATGCTGCAGGGACCCCGTGCCAGCTCCAGTCCAGCCGGCGGTGGGCAGCCCTGAAACGCAGGCAGCTGCCCAGATCACCCTCACACTCGCACCCCTCTGGGCCCACGGGCTTCAGGGCACAGTCCTCCAGAAAGGCGGTTTGGCTAACAGAGGGGTGGAGACGGGCTCTCTGGGCATCGGTGCCCAGGCCCCTCCCCAGAGATGCAGACACCGTGCTCTGGGCACCACCTCCGGACAGCCCTGGATGGATGCAGAGGACAGGCCGCCTGTCCCCTCCCGTGGCAGCTGTCAGCGGTTACACACACCTCACTCCTGGGCTTAGGGTGCGGGGAAAAGCCACAGAGGAAAAGGGGGAAACCCTGAACCAGGGAAGCAAAGTTGTCTGCTCTTCTCCCAGGGGGTGCGACTGGCAGTGGCCGGACCTCCTGGACGTCCGCCAGGTGGTCAGGACCAGGCTTGTGCCCAGGGATCTCGCCCTCGCACTTCCCCTGGCCCAGGCCAGTGGCCCAGTGCCCTTCCGCTCTCGGCCACCAGAGGTCAGACTCTGCACCCACCACACAGGCACACTCTCTAAGGAGATACTTCAAAAGGCACTTGTGCTTCTAATGGTACCTCATTTAATACCCAAATTTCTTTTAAATTTTACACGCATTAAAAATATCTAACACACACACTAAAGCACAGTAATGAGATACACCCACAGACGAGTGACTTCAGAACTAGAACTTCACAGATACTGCTGCACGTACCTAGCTATTCCTCCTTCCTGCTCTGTCCGCCTGCCCCGCTCCCAGAGGGAAACAGGACCCTGAACATATGTATTTGTAATGATTCCATTGCTCCTCTTCAAAAAAAGCTTTACATTAAGAAATCACAAGCCATAAAGTTCACCATTTGAAAGGGTATAACTCAATGGCTTTTAGTATATTCACAAAACGTACAAGCATATCATCAATTTCAGAACATTTTCATTACCCCCTACAGAAACCCTGTTCTCATTGTCAGTCACTCCAATTCTCCCTTTACCCCAACAACCACTAATCTACTCTGTCTCTATGGCCTTGCCTACTCTGGACATATTTTTAAAAATCATAAATATGTGGCTTTTCACATCTGATTTCTTTCCTTTAGTGTGTTTTCAAGGTTCATCCATGTTGTAGCATGTGTCAGCATGTCATTCCTTTACCATGATGGATGAGTATCCATCCTATTCTTCTTTTTAAAGTATATCTGAATAATATACAGTTTAGTGGAGCTTTTTTGAGCTTTATAATTACAATATATATCTCAGTGTGTGTGTTTTTTTCAGTCTCCTAAATCTGGCTTTTTCTGTCCAATATTTTTATTATAATTTTTTTTTTTCAGAGAGGAAGGGAGAGGGAGAGGTGGCCTGGTGCACGACATTCATGCACTTGGGGAGGGGGGTCCGGGAGCCCTCGGGGGATGTCCCACTGGCATCTTAAGCCCAGTGGGACATCCTTAGCGTTGCCGCAGAAGTGGGAGAGGCTCCCACCACCACCGCTGCACTCCCCCTGTGGGAGCGCACCGACCACCAGGGGCAGCTCCTGCATTAAGTGTCTTCCCCCTGCGTGGTCATAGTGACCGGTCGTTCCGCTGTTTGGTCAACTTGCATATTACCCTTTTATTATATAGGATGGCTGGGTTCACTAATGGGTTGCCCTCAGCAGTTTGAAAAATGATGTTCTAGAGACAGGCCCAGGGTGAAGTCATTGGGTGGCACATTATGCAAATCGTCAACTTTCCAAAATAACTTCAAATTGTTTTCCTAGGTAATCATCTCCACTTGAATATCCCACCAGCTGTACGGCTGTTATTACTCTACATAACCATATCAGTGCTTGATATGGTCAGACTGCTTAATTTCTGCCAACCAGAGGTATAAAATATGCTATTGATTTTATTTTAGACGTAGAACTGGGCTTCTTTCTGATCGTTTGCCATTCCTGGTTCTTCTTCATGTCTTTTGCTCTGTTTTCAAATGAGTTGATATATTATTCATTTCTTATTTTGAGTTCTAAATCATTGTCATTTAGTATCACAACTATCTCTTCCCAATTAGAGGCTTGTCTTTTCGCTTTCTAAAATTGTCTTTCATATGAACAGAATTTCGTCGTTCTAATGTAATTAAATGCAGAGATTTGTGTGTCTTGTTTAAGAAGTTCTTTGTCACCCTGAGTCAGGATTTTCTTCTCAAAGTTGTAAAGCTTTGTCTTTTACATTTACTTCTTTATTCTGCCCAGAACTGATGTCTGTGTGAGGTGGGGGCCTAATGCCACCATTTGTGGGCCCCTCCCCCCTTTCCTCAGGACCCACCATGCACCTGTGTCAAGCAGCTCCTGTCTGCACAGATGTGGGTTCAGGGCTCCTCCCTGGATTCCTGGTCAAGCACCCACACCTGCATGACATGTGCCGGAGTTCCCCAGCTTTGCAGGCATCTCCCACGCGGTACAGAGGCCTCTTCTCCCCTCCCTTCCCTTCCCCTCCCCTCCCCCTCCCCCTCTTCCACTTCCACCTCTTCCTTTGGGACTGTCTTCCCTATTTTGACCTTTCACTCTCTCTATACATGTTAGAATCAGCGGGGCACATTCACCTAAGACTGCTGGGATTTTCATTGGAATTGCCACGAATCTAGAGAACAACTCGGAGAAGCTGACCTTTTACTGACCTGGAGTCCCCTAGCTGACCTTGAGTCTCCTACCAATAAATCTTTTCACTTGGTTAGGTCCTTTTTAATGTCCTTTAATAAACTTTTTGAAAAATATATATCTTTATTGATTTCAGAGAGGAAGGGAGAAGGGAGGGAGATAGAAACATCAATGATGAGAGAGAATCATTGATTGGCTGCCTCCTGCATGTCCCCTACTGGGGTCAAGCCCACAACCCAGGCATGTGCCCTTGGCTGGAATCGAACCTGGGACCCTTCAGTCCGCTGGTTGACACTCTATCCACTGATCCACACCATCCAGGACATAAACTTGTATTAATGCTTTCATATAGCTCTTAGACATCTTCTATTTGTTCCCAGGTCCCTTATAATTTTTATTCCTATTTTAAATGCAATGTCTTCTGTATATTTTCTAATTTTTGCTGGTATAGGGAAAAGCAATAGACTTGTATATATTGATCTTAAATCCAATAATCTTGTTAAACTCTCTTATTATTTCTAATAATTTACCTTTAGATTGCTTTGGATATTCTCTGCACACATGATACAGTATTGTTTCTTCTTTTCCAGTTCTTACACTGTTTATTTCTATGTCTTATCTTATTCTTCATGAAATGTAGAATAGACGTATTGATAATGCACACATGCGCACACACATACACACAAACAGAAACACGTATAGTCTTACTATTGATGTTATTTTACTGTGTTTTTATTTTTCCAAGCTTCATTGAGATATGACATTCAACTCTGTAAGTTTACTAAGCACCACGTGATCTGATACACGCATATACTCCAAAATGACTGCACAATAAGGTCAATGCCTCCATCACCGCACATAATTGCCTTATGTGCGTGTGGTGAGAATAAATAAACTGTGATAGACATATATCAGCCATAAAAAGGAAATTATTGATTTTAAATAGTGTTCTAATGTGTTTTTTTTATTATTTAAACATCCTTTTACAGAGAGGAAGGGAGAGGGAGAGAGATAGAAACATCAATGATTTGATTGGCTGCCTCTTGCACGCCCCACACTGGGGATGGATCCCACGACCTAGGCACAGGCCCATGGTCTATCCACTGAGCCAAACCAGCTAGGGCTTCTAATATTTTAAAAGTCCCCCTATACTCCTGGTTTTCCAAGATGTTTATTTTCTCCTTTAATCTATCAATGAAGTAAATTATATGTATGTCATACAAATTACTTAGTGTAAAATCATCCTTTCATTTCTGGGGTACAACCAATGTACCATCTTTTTAATCAACTGACAGATTTGGTTTGCTGATATTTTGTTTAGGATTTCTGCATCCATGTGCATGAGTAAGACTGGGCTGCAAGTTTTATTTTATTGGATTCACTTAGCCTGGTTTGGGTACCATGGTAACCATGGCTTCACAGGACAAGTGTTTCCTTCCTTGCTGTTCCTGGGAAGAACCTGCAGAAGTCATCTGCAAGGACCTAGCCAAGTGAAAAGATTTATTGGGATAATCTGTCCTTTACTAGAACTAACCTGTAAAATCATCAAGGCTTAGTATTTTCTTCATGGATTTTAAATTGCCTATTCAATTAATTAATGGCTACAACACCTCAGATTTCTATTTCTTCTTAAATATATCCTATATAATAAAACCATAATATGCAAATTGACCGAATGATGGAACGACTGGTCACTATGATGTGCACTGCCTCCCAAGAGGGAGGCAACCAGCGGTGGTGATCAGGGGTTGGGGCCAGCCAATGAGCACCCTGCCTGTCGCCTCCTGCCTCCCGCAAACTGGCAGTCGGACATCCCCCAAGGGTGCAGGCTGGGCTAAGGGACGCCCCCCCCCCCACCCCTGTGCACAAATTTCATGTACCAGCCTCTAGTTGAGTTATAATTTTAATAGGAATTTGCCCTTTTCTGCTTTCAAATTTATTGCCATAAACTTGTTTCTGTTTTCTTAGCATTTTAATTTCTGTAGGATCTGTAGTTATGCCCTTTTTTACATTCCTAATATTGTTTGTGTGTGATAACTTTTTTCCTGATCAATCTCATTAGAGGTTAACTATTTTATTAAGCTTTTCAAAGAACCAACTTGGTCTTGTTACTCCTCCACAAGGCGTTTTAAATTTTTCTTAATGCTCCCCTTATACATTCTTGAATTTATTCCCTTGTTCTTTCTTTATATTTGCCTTATGTTGGATATATTAATATTTAGCCTTTCTTATTTTCTAATATAAGCACTTAAGAGTCTTAAGTCTTAAGACTATAACCTCTAAGTGTCATTTTCACTCCAACATAGAAGTTTTGAAATGTATTTTCTGATCATGGTTTAGTTCTTAATATTTTAACCTGCATTGAGATCTCATATTGGATGCCTGCATTAGAAAGTGTTTTTGCAATGTCCACATGTGGAGTGATTTCTAATTTACTTTTTTTATTGACTTCTAGCTTAAGTGCACGTGGTCAGGGCATGGTCTGCAGGGGTACAGACACCTCAAAATTTATTGAAAGTTTATGATTTAGTTATTTTAAAAATTCATCCCATGTATTAGAAGGTTGTGAATTCCCTCATTGTTGGAAAGAAGGTTCTATATGCCATTAAATTATAATTATTAACCATGCTACATTTCTATGTATTTTCTCTCTTTTTGACCTATCAAAAATTGAGATAGGTGCTTTAAATTTTATACTATGGGAAGGACTTATACATTTACCCCTCTTTTCCTTACAATATTCTAACAAAGTTTAAAATTGTTATACGGAGTGGGCAAATTAGGTTTACAGCTGTTTGTATGGTAAAGACATACAGATGATGATCATTACAACAGCTTCATTAGCTCTAAGGAACGTCACAAGCAACTGGAAACTTGCCTCCCACCCCATTCCTGTCCTGTAGTTGGCCTCTCAGGATTATATAGTGATCCTCTCTATCTTAAATTCTATTTCACTTTCTACCTTTTTGTGCCTTATGCATTTTGTATATCTTGTAAACAGCGAAGAGCTAGATTTTAAAACATTCGAACCTAATAATCTCTAGTAACTGTCAAGTTTACTTCATTTAACTTTATTGTGGTCTAATTTCTACCATCTGTTTTTCCATTACCTTTCTTGTGTATATTTCTTAAGTTTTTTTTTAATTAATTTTTTCTTATTCATTTTCTCCCTCGACTGACTAGGAAATTGCACAACCTATTTCTGGTCTTTTGGTGTTGCCTTTGGAATGACCACATATGTTTGCTCTGGATAAAATGTGTCCTCCAAAACTCCCATGTTCAAACCTGATCTTCACTGTGATGGTGCTAGGAGGTGGGCCTTTGGGAGGTGAGCAGGTCATGTGGTGGAGCCCTCGTGAATGGAATTAGTGCCCTTATAAAGGAGACTCCAGAGAGCTCTCCCACCCCTTCCTCCAGGGCCAGAGCTCCACAGGATACGCTGTCAATGGACCAGGAAACAGAACTCCACTGAGCACCAAATGTGCAAGGACCCTGACCTTGGACTTCTAGCCTCTATGATTGTAAGAAATAAATGTCTGTTGTTTATAAACCACCAGTATATGGTGTTCTGCAGCCTGAACTAAGTCAGTATTCAATTTACCAATGACTAAAGACATCTACGTTGTAAGGTGTAATAAATATTTGGTATAACCCCTTCCTGATCTATAGGCTATTATTGTCTGAGTGCAGTAGCCAGCCTGTAATTCTTCCTGGTATTTACTTATTTTTAAAATATATTCTTATTGATTTCAGAGGGGAAGGGAGAGGGCGAGAGATAGAAACATCATGATGAGAGAGAATCATTGATTGGCTGCCTCCTGCACGCCCCACACTGGGGATTGAGCCCACAACCCAGGCATGTGCCCTGACAAGGAATTGAAACATGACCTCCTGGTTCATAGGTTGACACTCAACCACTGAGCAATGCCGGCTGGGCACTCCTCGTATTTTCATGCCTATGTAGTCCCTCCACAAGGGTTAGTCTGTATGACCAAGAAAATATGGCAGAACTGATATGTCACTTTCATTATTAGATCATAAAAGGTACCACAGCGCGTGCGCTCCCTCCCCCCCCCCCCCCCCGCCCCCACCCCTTCTCCCTCTGATTGCTTGCTCTGGGGAAAGTTACCAGCCATGCCTTAAGGATGCTCGGCCACCCTGGGGAGAGCCCACGGTAGGAGGGCCTGCCAGGAGCACTCAGTGAGCCTGGAAGCAGAATCCAGCTTTCACAGAAGTGCCCCCTGGAGGACAGCAGAGTCGCCTGCTCCCTGACTCCGGACCCTCAGGACTGTAAGAGGTATTAAATGTCTGTGTTTCAAGCCATTGAGTTTGGGGGTGATTTGTTACTCAGCAATAGGTAACTAATATGACATATCGATGAACTGATGTGTCCGTTTTTGAATCTCAGTCAGCTTCAAACCATGTTCTTTATTCCTGAAGAACATCTTTTGGAACTTTCTTTAATGAAGATCTATTAGTTGTAAACTCAGTTTTTGTTTATCTGAAAATGTTTTCATTTCAATCCTTGTAATGGGAAGCCTGTAAAGGGACCCCAAGAATTCCAACTTCTCGTGTTCAAGCCTATGGCTGTGATCCCCGCCCCCTGATGGGAGCAGGAGCTGGGACTTGCTTCTAATAGACTATGGCAAAGGTGATGGCTGTCACTCATGTGATGGTTGTTATGTCAGACTCGATCTTGGCCAACAGACGCTAGAGCATTCTCTCCCTTCCTGGCTTGGAAAAGTAAGGGCATGCTGTGAGAGGGTCTATGGAAAGGAGGACGTGGCAAGGGATTGTGAGAAGCCTCTAGCAACTCAGAGCAGTCCCTGGCCACAGCCAGCAGGAAAATGAGGATCTCCGTCCTCCTGCCACAAGGAGATGAACGCTGCTCACGACCCCAGGGAATCTGGAGGTGAGTCTTTCCCCAGAGGCTCTTGATTGGGTCACAACTGCAGCCAACATGCAGGCTGGGCTTGGTGAGACCCTGGAGTGAAGAACCAGGTGAGATGGACTGGCCTACAGAAACCAGGAGATAACAAGGTGTGTGAGCTCAGCTGCTCGGCTGTGGCCATTTGTTCTGCACCCACAGATAAGGAACACAACATCTGAAAGGTCGCTCGGTCATGCCCACAATTCTTGGCTGATAATGATTTTGACTCTGATGTTGAAGATGTCCTATCCATTGTTGCTGCTTATTTTCTTTCTGTCACAGATGTTCTCTTTTTTCTCTCTGCCGTCTTTTTATTTTTCTCTTTTGGTGTTCAAAGTCTCACTGGACCAGAGCCTCAATGTGGGTTATTTCTATGTATCCTGTTGTTTCCCTTTCCTGTAGAATCATCCATTTCAACAATTATGAGAAATTCTCAGCCATTATCTCTCAAGTATTACCTCTCCTCCACTCTGCATTTTCTACTCGAGATTATGACCACGTCAGATATTCTCATACCATTTTCCTCGTCACGTCACAGCTCTCTCATGTTTTCGACTTCTTTGTTTCTCTGTGCTGCATTCTGGGTAATAGTTTCAGATTTATTTTCCACTCACCAGTTCTCTGTTTAATCCATTCATTTAATTTTCTGTTTCAATGATTATATTATTCATTTCTAAATGTTCTGTTTCGTTATTTTGCAAACTGCCTGGTTATTTTTGGTAGTCTTTGTTGCCAGCACATTTTTCTTACCCATTTTTTATTTCTTTCAATGTTTCCCACATAGTTATTTTATGTTCTGTATCAAATTCCAAAATCTTAATTTCTTGGGGGGGGGGGGAAGGGGAAATATCCTTAAGATATTTGCTGTTTCTGTGCCTCTCAATCACACATGACTTGATTTTTCCCACATTGAGTAATCTTTGATTATGAACTCACATTTGCTAGATTTTACTCTGTGGGACATTAGCAGCCCTAACATGGGGGGCTTCCCCCAGAGAGAGTCTGTTCTGTTTTGCCATGCAGGCTGAAGGCGGTGCATACCAACCAGGGATCACTCCAGCCCACTCAGGGGTCCCGGCTTAGGGCAGGCATCTCCAGTTTGGCTTCCTAAACTTGTTGGGACCGAGGTGTATTAGTCTCCGGAAGCAATGATGTCAACTAGCATTCACCTATGAGCAACTCTGGATTAACCCAGTGCTAGTTTATCTCAGGGGTTTTTCGGTTTTCTGGTTTTTAGGCAGCTTTGGTTTGGGGAGAGGCTGAGGACTGGTGGCCGGATGATCTCCCTCCTTCTTATGAGCCAAGCTCTGTAATAACAACATGAGTTTATCTGCAATCAGTTCTTTTTATCGTGGGATGTTTCATCCTAAATACATTTTGCAAAGTATGAAAATAAGTTTTAAGCAGCTCCTATCTGTAAAACCTTTATGTTATGAGGAGTGGGGGCTGAGTTTACTGTTATTTCTCAGACCAAGTCTCATCTACAAATTACATCTTCAAGTTACATCTGCTCCTCGCTCAGCCGTGAGGAGACTGGACTCAGGACCTGGAAGGAGGATGGGCCTGGACACTGGACGTCTCCACATCCTACAGGCTCGGGGGTGAATGCTGAGGTGACGGAGGGAGGGACAAGTGAGCCAGGCTTCCCACCGTGCCTCCTTTGAACAATGGGCTTTGAAAGGATCGACTCCATCCTGTCCGCCACCCTCCATCGGAACCGTAGGCACTCCATCTTGTTCCCGTAACCTCCATTTTGTAAGAACTGCCGTTTAAATTTTCCTGTAACCACAGATGGTCCTTTGTTGTTAATTCCAAGAAGTAACTAAACCGATAGCCTCCCTGATAGAAGTAACTCCGCTATTTCTAGCTTCTGTAAGCACGCTTGCTCAAATAATGGGGAAAATAAGACATTTAGGGGGCGGGGAGGGGGGCTGGCAATCTGAATCTGTGCCAGTAACCTAATGCACATTCTTGTTAGCCTATAGTCTAGCCAGTGGTCGGCAAACTCATTAGTCAACAGAGCCAAATATCAACAGGACAATGATTGAAATTTCTTTTGAGAGCCAAATGTTTTAAACTTAAACTTCGTCTAACGCCACTTCTTCAAAATAGACTCGCCCAGGCCGTGGTATTTTGTGGAAGAGCCACACTCAAGGGGCCAAAGAGCCGTATGCGGCTCGCGAGCCTCAGTTTGCTGACCACTGGTCTAGTCACTGCCCCCTCTTAATTATCTGGTCCTGTAGGACCTGTTTACCTAAGCACTACCCCCATTTTAGAGAGGCCATAACCATGAACAATACACAACCTCAGATGGAGTTATCAGTGCTGGCGCCAGGCCAGGCCTTCAGATGTGGTCTCACTGTCCTCACCCCAGCACATGGGTTTTTGTTTTGTTTTCTTGCCTTTATAAGCTTACCCTTAAGCTCATTTCGGGGCCATGAGGTTTTGAGAGGCTTGAGCCCACTCATGGCCGCATAAAGACTCTTAATTTGGCTTCCTGACTAAGGCGTCCTCTGTTCAGCTTGCCGAATTCCAATATAACACTTCACAGCTCCAGCCAGGAGAGAGGGCGTGAGGCAAATGGGACCCCCTCGGAGTAGACAAGACACACGTCAAGGTTCTAGGCCTTCCCTGCCTTGCCTCCCCGCGCGACCGCCTCCCCTAATCACCTCCATAGATGCTCGGGTTCGAGTGAACCCCACTGCACAGGCTGCTCTCTGAGAAGGCGCACACTGCTCCGGGTCTGCAAGGGGTCAACGGCTGACTGAAGCCTGAACTTCCTTCCCAGAAGAGGCAAGTGGAGCCAAGGGCTCAGATACGTCAGCAAATAAATGTGAGGAGTGTCCCGTGGGAGAGACAGCCGCAGGGAAAGCCATGGGGCCAGGAACTCAATAAGGATACAAGCAGGGAGCTCAACACAGAACCTGGGCGGGTCCACGCAGGCGTGGCATGTCAGCCGGACCTTGAACCTCGACAGGAGGATGGCACATGATGAAAGGGATGAGAAGAGAGAAAAGGAAGGACTTTCTGGCACATCACCCATGCAGACAGCAGTGAGGCCGGGAAAATGGGAAGCAGGGGTCACAAAGGTTCAGTTCAAGTTCGGTTCAAGTTGCACCTCAAGGCACCTCCCTCCGCAGTGTCCCGCTTCAGGGTGAAGCCTAGCAGGAGAAAGGGCTGTGTAACCCAGGAGGCGCCGTGACAGCAAGTGGCCACGTCTCCGCCATTTCTTAGAGCAGGAGGCCTCCCCAGATAGCAACTGACCAGCTGAGCACACCCGAGGGCGAGGGTGGGAGAATTCTGATAAAACAGTTGGAGTCAAATCATGGAGGATCGTGAAGGCCACACTCAGGAACAAAGACCTGCCTTTATATTCTAAGAGAACGTTCCTGATCAGGTTACAGTCTGCTGAAAGAAGCACTGTTATAGATTTGGGGAGCAACTCCCTACTCCTTCCAGCCTCCCCCAGGCCGGGCTACCCCCGCCACACAGCAGCAAAGGCCTCCTCGGGTGTCCCTTGGCCCCTACACCCATTTTTTAAGGTGCCATTGGTACCACTGACCTTGACTCTGCATCAGGTGGTCAAGAACAGAGCCTCTGAAGGGACACAAAATGCCTCTCTTTGCTGCTGCACCAAGAAAGGTTACCTGGGCCTCTGCTCCCTCCCACACAAGTGCCTACACAGGCCTTTCTGGCAGAAGAAGCCAGGCTGCCCGCAGCTGGGGAGGGGGCCGAAGGACGCTGAGAAGTAGAAGACATAAATCCTATTTCCAGAAGAAAGCGAGGAGGGAGGTACTTGGGAGAGAGGGAAAGCAAGGTAGATTGAAGTGGAGCTGGGAGAGGGGGTTTGGGAACATGATATTCCCCTCTGTGTGCATATTGGGGATCCTGCCTCTGAGGCCCGGGACCCCTGGCCTGGGATGCTGAGGGCCTGGTCCCTGGGGCCGGCTCTGCAGCCTCCTCCCTCCCTCCACCACGCCCCCGCTTGACTCTAGTGCATGCAGACGGTCCTCCCATCTGGGAAATGGGCCCAGCTCCACGTGCTGCCTCTAGAGCAGCTCAGAGAAAGATTTCCCTTCCCGCCTTTCTCCTCCTCCCCATGTCCTTGCCGACTGACGGCCACCTGGGAAACTGCCGCCCGGTGGCCACAGCGCTTCCGTGCCAACTGTCCCCTGCCCCTGCCTCTGCGCAGTCCTCCTGCCTGTACAGAGAAAGCAGACAAGAGTGTCTCTGGCAAGTCTCCGCCCACCCCGTCACATAACTTGACATAATTGCTAGGGAGAGGCAGCTTGGAAAGAGAAGCCGCTAGTTGATGACACAGCAACACACTATGTTATTTCTGACTCTGCAACAGTGAGGTACATCAGATACCCATCCCATTGTGAACACAACTCAGGGACAGCCTCCCTTTAAAATAAAAGGATCCAAATCACAGGGGAACGTCATTAACTCGCCCTCAGCCTCCATCCCACAGCTCCAGAGCCTCCCTCCTGGCTCCTCAATTCCACCTGCTCACTCTCAGCCCAGGGGACACACCTGAGGGCTCACCAAGGCCTGGATTCCAGCAGGATCCCCACAGAACGATGAGCTCCCCGACTCCAGACAGGACGTGCCAGAAAGGACCCTCTTATGGGGGTCACAGAATGCCTGAGCCCCATTGTTTGGGCTAACTGCTTTTGGCTGTTGCCGTAGGCCAGGGGACATGACAGCTTATGAGGGTGCCTCCACATCTTTCCAAAAGAAGCCGGTGGAGAGAAAAGCCCACTGCATATAAATAGGACATAACCGAGATGTGCGGCTTTCCAGGTGAGTTACAATCTGTGCGCCAGCTAGCACGACTCAAGGAGACTGAGGCCCCAGCAGAGAAATGCCAGGTGATGCAGGGGTCAGGTGCAGAGCCGGGCCTTGAATCTGTGCGTCCAGCTCCCGCTGGCTGCCCTGATGCGTGGGGACTGGGAGGTGCATGGGGACTGGGAGGTAGGCAGCCAGAGCTGGAGGAGGGAGTGGCCGTGAAGAGCTGCGGGGAAGGCTGAGTCGTACCTGAGCATCCTGGCAGCCTGACAAGGCACCTACAGACATGAAGGTGACCAGGGCAACAAGGGGGTAGAAGGGAAGGCCGACAGGTTGGTGGCTCCGTTAGGCCACCTTTGCTGGAAGATGGAGATGGGGGGGGGGGGCAGCAATGGAATTACATCTGAAAAGGCTTTCAGGGGGCATGGCGCCCACTTCCTCACTCTCTAGGGGGGCGAGGGGGTGATCAGAAAGTCCTTTCCCTTGACCCCAGCTGCAAGTGCCAAGCATGGCGCAGTTGACTACGACTCAGCACAGATCTGGGCGGTCTCAGGCCAGGTGAAAGGCCAGAAACAGAAAGCCCAGGACTCCACACAATCGCGGACACACTGGTCTGCTTCCCTGGCCAAGGCGGGTGCTTCAGATTCTCAAGACGCAATAAGTCTTAAAGTCTGGGAGGAAACGAGGGGGGTGCAGTCTGGCCTCACTGTGCGAGCAAGATCCCTTTGGAGTCAGGAGTGGCCCCAGCGCCTGCCTTGTGAGGCCCTGGGCTTCGGACCGGTGGAGGCGGTGATGCAGTCTGCCTAGGACACGTGTACACGCACCCGATGAGTGGGGCTGGGGAGTGGTCGGCGCAGACCAGCAGATGATACCCAGCCCTTGGCTCTAAGAGGTGCTTCACTTCCATGACAACTTGGGCATCACAGAGCCTGCGTGCCTGGGGGCTGGGATGTTCTTGGTCTACACTGGTCCCCCACCCCCGTGTCCTCCTGGCCCCTCCACCCTGTGTCCTCCAGGCCCCCCCTCTACCCCGTGTCCTCCTGGCCCCCCATCCACCCCATGTCCTCCTGGCCCTCTACCCGGGGCCCAGGCTCCTCGCATTCACACACGGCTGCACCTTTCCTTCCTACTGCTCATTGCCTCCCTGCTCCCATTTTAGGTGCTGTGGACCAGAGTTCTCCCCTCACCCCTGGCCCGTGACCGGTGGCCTGGAAACAGTCAAGGACCACACCGTGGCCTCAACCCCCCAACTCTGTGCCCTTCAATACTCTGACCTTAAAGTTCCCCAGCCATGTGACCCAAAGCCACAACCACGTTTCCTCGGTTTCTGTAGAATGAAGGGTGGATTCCTTTTCATTTCCGGGGAGGCCGCTAGGATTCCCTTTCCTCAAGGAGCCCCAAGACCTGGCGGCACCTCCCTGACTGTCAACGCCTCCATGGGACGCAGCCCCCAGGTCAGTGTGCCCTGACCCAGGTCCACCGCATGGGAAAGGTGCTCTGAGCCAGTGGCTGGGGACCGTCCACCTCCTGCAGCCAGCATCAGAGCTCCTGGCAGCTCCAGAGCCCAGCCCCACGCACACGCGCTTCCTGGGGCCATGGCCTTGACCTGAGTGTGAAAGGGGGTGCAGGCGAGATGGGGAGTCCTCCCGGGGGTACAGAGCACTGAGCATGGCCGTGGGATTAGGGAGTGCAGAAGTGCAAGTGTGGGATGTAGGAGTGAGGTGTGGAGGGGGGAGTGTGGGGTGTGGGAGTAAGTGAGGTGTGGAGGGGGGAGTGTGGGGTGTGGAATTAGTGAGTGTGGAGGTGGGAGTGTGGGAATAAGTGAGGGGGGAGTGTGGGGTGTGGGAGTAAGTGAGGTGTGGAGGGGGGAGTGTGGGGTGTGGGATTAGTGAGTGTGGAGGTGGGAGTGTGGGAATAAGTGAGGGGGGAGTGTGGGGTGTGGGAGTAAGTGAGGTGTGGAGGGGGGAGTGTGGGGTGTGGGATTAGTGAGGTGTGAAGGTGGGAGTGTGGGAATAAGTGAGGTGTGGAGGTGGGAGTGTGGGGTGTGGGATTAGTGAGTGTGGAGGTGGGAGTGTGGGGTGTGGGAATAAGTGAGGTGTGGAGGTGGGAGTGTGGGGTGTGGGATTAGGGAGTGTGGAGGTGGGAGTGTGGGGGGTCGGAGGGGAGAGAGGCCCGCCTGAGGCACAGGAGTCCCTACCAGGGACTCCGCAGAAGAATCTGAGGGGACAGAGATGCCGAGTTGGAGAGTCGACCTATGAGACCCAGGCCTGCAGCCTGGACTGCAGAGATGAAGGAATGACCATCCTCGTGACCAGCGGTGAAAGCCAGGCACTGTTCTTAGTGCTCTCAATGGCCACTCTCATCTAGTCCAAATAGCCTACAAAGTACGTGCTACCACCAAACCCATTTTACAGGGGAAAAAACTGAGGCAGACTGAGGTCACCTGCTGAGTAAAAGATGGATCCCAAACTTCAACCAGCTCGCCCTGCCTCCCTGCTGGTCGAGGAAGGGCAGTGTTCCTGCTGGGAGCTTCTCACTCCACCTCTGGGCCCCTCTTTTCTGGGGAGGGCTCCCCAAAGGGCTCCCCTCCCCGCTCCTGGCAGCGGCCACCTTGCTGCTTGCTCCTATCTAGCTCGGAGGCTGAGCTGCAGGCTCAGACACCTGAGGAAGTTCTGCAAAGAGGCACAATGAAGGGGCTCCTGCCTCTGGGGAGCACTCGCCAAGGCAGCTCCCCGCACCTCCAGCTCACAGGAAAGGAGTCAGCAGAGACACCGTCGGTGCAGTGCACCCCCAAGGACTGATACCTCCTTGTTGGAGGGAAAGCTATTTACTCAGGAGGGGTTTGTTTTGACCTATTACAGAATTGTGTAGCTGGTTAGGCCAGGGTGGGGGCAGTGAGGCGGTGGGGTATTAGCCAATCCATTCCCCTGTCTACCTTCCTATTATAAAGGTTACTATAAAGATCAAATGAGCTAACATATGGGAAAGTTCTTTGCAAACTGTAAAGCACTGTTATAACACCTACCATTTGTTAGACATTCATGTCAAGTACATTTAATCCTTACATCGGTTCTAAGAAGTGGCTATGATTATGATCATTCCCATTATACAGACGGAGAAACTGAGGCCAGGAAGGTTGAGTAACTTGCCTTAAATCCCAAAGCCAGAAAGTGGCAGCGCCCAGATTAGAACCCAATCGATCTACCTCCAGTGCCCTGAACAAGCTGCCACTAGTATCTGCCCTGCGCTTCTGGAACAAAAAGACGGGAATGAGAGCTGCGCTGCAGGAGCTGGGGATCAGAGGAAGCACCCCTGCACCGGCCGGGCAGTTATGGCTGGTCTGCCCTCACTCACCCTTCCCAAGCCATCTTCTCTGAAGGGGACATGGCTCTGCCCACTCCAGCTCTGCAGGTCCCCTGGGGGCTGCCAACCGCAGCCTCTCCCTTGCAGCTGAAAGGACCGTGTGAGATTCAGTGACCCGAGGAGAAAGGGTGTAAGCAGCCGGGCTGTGACGTGTGGGTGGGGAGAAGTCCGCCAACAGCCGACAGGGGGACGCAATGGCCGGAGAACAGGGCTGGGAGAAGGGACAGGCGTGTCCTGGCTGCATGTGCCCCTGGCCCATCTGCTCCCAGACCAGCTCTGTGTGCCCACCCCCAGCGAGCCTCTGTGCCTGAGACCCCTGCCTCGCCAAAGCTGCATGGGGTTTGGGTCTGATTTCATTTGCAACAAAAAGAGATACCCATACCACATCAGGCCAAGCTCTGCCGGGCCACGGCCACTGCTCTTTAAGCATCAGCTGTTCATATGACGACTCTTTGCCCCAAGGCTTCGCTCAGCTCTTCTTCCATTTTCTACCTTCTTTTGTGAATGGGGAAGGGAAGCAGAGATGGAGCAAGGAAAGGCCTGTCCCTCCTCTTCCTCCCCTTCTTCCTCCTGCTCTCTAACCTAGGAAGGCCTTGGTCTTGGGTCAGAGACGTGGATGGGGCAGAAGGGACTGGCCCACAGCCACGCCAGCAGAGGCCTGACAGCTGTGAAGGCTGGCTCCCAGCCCTGGCCTTCTGCAGCCTCCAGAAAAGCAGCCTGCGTCACCCGGCCCAGGTGGCACTGAGTCAGCCAGGAACGTGAAACACTCTCCCACCACACCCCCTCCCCATGGACCCCCACCAGACACAGCAGCAAGACCAACAGAGGGCAGGAAAGAGCAGGAGGGGAAGAAGTCCAGAGGAAGAGGAAGCCAGCGGGAGATGCCCAGAGAGAAGTGGGAGAGGCAGAGAAGGGGTGAGGCCAAGGCTGTCAGGCAGACAGAGGCTGGGGGAAGACAGAGGGCGCTGCTCAAGGCAGAGACTGAGAAAAGGAGGGGCCCAGGCGGCAAAGCAAGGGGAGGCGGAGACTGCTGAGAGGACAGATGTTCTTTAGAAAAAAGATCAAGCAGCTGCCATGCAATCATCCTCCCTTCGAGACCCCAGCTGGGCCTACACTCCAGGCTGTCGCAGTCGCCCCTGTCATACCCCCGCACACCTGGTCACACTGTGAGTGTAATGTCTCCCCCCAACTCCCTGGCTACAGGGGGCTTCCCCATGGGAGACATAAGCTCCCTGCGGTCCGGTCCAGTGCGGCAGCCTGCTGAACAGGGCCAGAAGACCAAGACCTAGCCCTGGAGGGGCTAGGTCCCCCTCTGGCCAACATGCCGTCTTCCTCTAACCCAAAGACCTTCCAGCAGCCACAGCCTCCCCCGGGGGGCCTCAGTGTCCCTCCAGGAGGGCTGGCCCCAGAGAAGCTCAGGCAGGGTCACGTGGACTCCTGCAAAACTCGGGGAGGGGGAGGGGGAGGGGAGGAGGAGGTGCCGAGGCTGCCTGGACCCTCCTGCCTCTCTGGGTTTAGAAAAGGTCAGAGCAAGATACATCAGGACAGAGACCGGTCCTTCAGCCTCGGACCCTCTCGGGGACCTGCGGTTGTCCTCAGAGAAAGGGGGCAGCTGGGTTGTGTACATTGCACACCCCACCTGGTCCATTCCCTGGAGGAGGCGATGGTGGTGGGATGCGGATGCCTCCCAAACATCTGGAAAACACCCTACTTACCAGGCAACGAGGGGCATCGTTGCCCCTTCCCAGGTTAGAAAGGCAGGCACGGTGCTGGCAACTGCCCAAGGCGCCGCAGCTAACAACGCCCTGGCCGGCGTCAGCTCCTAACTCTGTGGACACCAAATGCTACACTCCTCCACGCTGTCTTGCTGCCCTGGCAGGTGTGGCAATGTGTGGGAGCCGAGGAAACGGGAAATGCTCCCGACTCTAGGCCCGGCTGCCCCACTGGGGGGAAGTGTTCCCAGCTGGCCCAGGGGAGTGGGTCAGGGAGAGAAGAACCCAAAGGAAGCGAGAGCTTGTCACTGCATGCCAGCATGCTCTCTGTCGTTTCCCTTTCCCACGTCCTGCCAGCTCCGCTCTGTCAATGTGACTGGTGTTGGGGTCATTCTGGGACCCTAGAGCCACAGGAGGAGGGCGGAGGGGACAGGAGACAGGCCACTGTCCAGAGCTCTGCCCCTCACTCCCACTGAGCCTCAGAAGCAGCAGACACTCTTGTCTCCCTCCTCAGCGCCCCCACACCGCCCAGCAGATGCCAGGCATCCCCCTGCTCTCTGCCCAGCAGAGCCATCTATGCCAGGAGCTGGGCAGGGGCCCAGGCTTCTGTCGGCGATCCTTCCCTTCGGAGCTCAGCTCCCACAGAACAACTAGCTGGGCAACTGCCAGCCTCAGAATGGGCTGGCAAGACGCAGACCCCACTTTCTCTGGTCTGGCTCGGAGTTAGATTGGGGGGTAGAACGGAAATAGAAAC
Organism: Corynorhinus townsendii; assembly: GCA_026230045.1. Classification (NCBI taxonomy): domain Eukaryota; kingdom Metazoa; phylum Chordata; class Mammalia; order Chiroptera; family Vespertilionidae; genus Corynorhinus; species Corynorhinus townsendii. Next base: position 83,606,272 of record JAPDVU010000008.1, read on the forward strand.
CACCCCTCCTCAAGAATACATCCACACCCACAATATTCCCCCACGGAGAGAGCTTTAAATTTCACCACATGCTTCTTTAAAAAGGTAAATGCTTCCGACACTAACAGTCATGCATATCCTGGCCTGCGTTACTTTAATCCGATTGCTTTCCAAACAGCTGAGATTGGCCGGCATTTAGGGAGAGAAATTGGTGGAGAAAAGGAGGGGAATTTTGGAACAAGGTGTAATTTGGGGAAACATGGCACCATTATTGCCCTAGTAACCAAGTTAACACACGTGTGTGAATGGCCTGCTGTTCCCAGAGCTGGCTCCTCACCAATGCTCTGGGGGGGAGGGAGGAGGAGTGTCACAGACAGAGGCTGCCCCAGGTGGAGAGGCTACACCCCGTCACCACGCCCAGGACTGAGAACCCAGACCTATCCACCTGCAGTGGGCTCCGCCAGTAGCACTCTGGAGGGGAGCCCAGAGCCCACTCTGATCATGAACACATCGGCTGAGGGGCATCTTACAATGCCCTGCCCGCCCTCCCCATTGCCATCGGGGCCAGAAAAAGGGTGGGTCTCAGACACTGTCCTGGACAGGAGCCCAGGGAGGCCTGAAGACAGGATGGCATGTGGGGCCAGAGAGGGACAGTGGGTAAAAACTAAGGAAATAAGCACAAATTCTGGGTGTTCGTGTCACTATTGGTTCATTATTTGTGTGAAAAATAATGTGAACAGAGCCACTTAGAACCAATCTGCATGCCTTACTCCTCAAACCTATGGGACGTGGAGACTGGGCGGAGCAGCCCTGCTCACCAGGCCCTGCCCACCAGGCCCCACCCACCAGACCCCGCCCACCAGAAACTGCCCACCAGGCCCTGTCCACCAGAACCCGCCCAGACACTGCCCACCAGGCCCTGCCCACCAAACACTGCCCACCAGGCCCCGCCCACCAGACACTGCCCACCAGGCCCTGCCCACCAGACCCTGCCCACCAGACACTCCCCACCAGACCCCACCCACCAGACACTGCTCACCAAGCCCTGCCCACCAGACACTGCCCACCAGACAATGCCCACCAGACACTCCCCACCAGGCCCCGCCCACCAGACCCCGCCCACCAGACACTGCCCACCAAGCCCTGCCCACCAGACAATGCCCACCAGACCCCGCCCACCAGACACTGCTCACCAAGCCCTGCCCACCAGGCCCCGCCCACCAGACAATAACCACCAGGCCCCGCCCACCAGACCCCGCCCACCAGACACTGCCCACCAAGCCCTGCCCACCAGACACTGCCCACCAAGCCCTGCCCACCAGGCCCCGCCCACCAGACACTGCCCACCAAGCCCTGCCCACCAGACAATGCCCACCAGACACTCCCCACCAGACCCCGCCCACCAGACACTGCTCACCAAGCCCTGCCCACCAGGCCCCGCCCACCAGACACTGCCCACCAGACAATGCCCACCAGGCCCCGCCCACCAGACCCCGCCCACCAGACACTGCCCACCAAGCCCTGCCCACCAGGTCCCGCCCACCAGACAATGCTCACCAGGCCCCGCCCACCAGACCCTGACCACCCAGCTGGAAATGAAGGACACCCTTTAGGATGAGCAGCAGCACGTGTAGCTCAAGCATCACTGGCGGGTCTGCTACTGGAGAAAGATCTCCTCCCACTCCATGCAGTCTCCCCGCCCTTTCCTACAGAACCCTGGCCCCGCCCCGCCCTGGAGACAGCTCCGCCTGGGCTCCGAGGGAACCAGCCTCCTGGGCAGCTATTCCTTGAGATCTCAAGGAAGCGCTTGTCCTCTCTCACTGGACCCCTTTATCTTTAGGACAGTGTTTGTAACAAATGTGCTGCACTCTGCACGATATTAAGAACGGGCGGGGGGGGCAGGGGGACACTGTGGGTGTGCTTGGGTGGTGACTGGAACTCTGTACTATCTGCTCAAATTTTTCTTATAAATTCAAAATTGTTTTTAAAAGGGCTATTAAAAGTAATTAACACTTTTAAATTCAGTTAACACAGAAACAGTTCCCTAACCTCCTCCCATCACCGTGCTGGCAGCCAAGCTTGGAGCCAGAGCCAGCAAAGCCTTGAAAGCTGCCTTTTAAACAGGGGCTTGGGAGCCACGCAGAGGCCACAGAGGCTCTCCACCCTCTGGAGACAATGCCACCAGCTCCCTCGATTTGCATTTTAGATGCCCTTTGTTAATCCTCACCCAAGGATATTGTTCCATTGATTTTTAGAGGGAGTGAAAGAGAGAGGGAAAGACAGGGGGAAACAATGATGTGAGAGAAACACACCCATTGGTTGCGAGAGAGACACACCCATTGGTTGCCTCCTGCATGTGCCCTGACCAGGGCCGGGGCCGGGGAGAAGCCTGCAACAGAGAAGCCTGCCCTTGACTGGACTCGAACCTGGGAGGCTCTATCCACTGAGCCAAACCAGCTAGGTTCAATCATTCTGTGTAATAACCTGACTTAAAGTGACTGGCCCCTCAGAGTTCTAACCGGATACTGAGAAGAGCAGAGGTGGTGATCTCCTAGTGGCGAAAGGACTCACAGTGGCCGGACACCCTGCTGTACTCCCATACTGCCCCAGGCTGCTGGACAGACAGGAGCAGGACCGGCTGCCTGCACCCCATCCTCACTGCTGCTGACACCTCACTGGGGGTCATGGGGGTCCCTTCCCACTGGCTCCCCCACACCGCGAGGTCTGCCTCCCCCCCTCCACAAGGGGGACACCCTGGACCCACAGATCCCCATGATTCAGAGCTGTCTCTCCGGAGCCCAGAACCCACCCAGCCTGGCTGCACAGGCGGGGCAGTAATATGTTATATTGACTTTAAGATGGAGTGACTTCTCAGGAAGAGGAACAGGAAGGAAGTCACCGGGAGAAAAAGGAAGTCTCCTTCCTTAGAAAGGGAAACAGAAATCACAAATCACAGATGCAGGCTTGGTTTCTGAGTCCCCCTGGAGACCCCTAGCCAGAGGGGGTGCAGCGCCTCACTCCCCCCAATGTCCCCGCCAATGTCTCAGCCATTCTCCCAGGGGCCTCTCATAGGCCCCTCAGAGGCAGGAGCTCAGCTCAGTCCCATGCAGCCACTGCCAGCCAGCCGAGAGCATGGAGTGCTAGGATGAGCGCAGGAGTGGGACCCCAGCTGCTCCGGCCAGCGCGAGGCCAGGCCCCTGTCCTTGCAGTGATCAGGCCACCTCCAGGGGTTCTGGCGGGCAGCTGCTGGGCATGAGCGAGTCAGGCCAGCACAGGCATCACCTCCTCCATGGCTGCTGACAAAGGGCCATTCAGGAGAGGCTCACAGGCAATCCCAGCTGTGGGAACGAACGTAGAGCAGCTGTGGGGGCAAGGCCCCTAGCCCCCCCCTCCCCCCCAGCCACACCGCAGCGCCCAGGCAACCTCTGCCCACCTCCCTGAAAGCCAGGCTCTGCATATAATCCCACTGTCTTGCTTGGGACATGGGGTGTGGCCTGGGGACGAACTGTGACCCATAGGGCCTCCGCCCTGGAAATCTGTCCTAGGTCTGGGGGTGAGGATGGGTACATGCACTTATGGAGGGTTTACTTGACCTTGTTCATCTTGACCCAGGAAACACACTGTCCCTGGCCCAGACACGGGCCCTCATTCCCTATCCCCATAGAGCACAGCCACACCTCATCCCACACAGGCACTAGTATGTGTCCCCATCAGACTACGAACTCCTTGGGGCAGAGCCACGTTCTAGGCACATCTGAATCTCCAGAACTCAGCATAGTAGCTGCTCAATAAATACTGGTGACTGACTGAATGAGTACCCATATCGTTACCCTCAAGTCCTAATCCAGTCTAAGCTCAGAACAGCCTAAAGGTGTGTATTGACTTTCTAAGGAATTTTAAAACTTTCTCAGTGCCTAGTCCCCAGGTCCTCTCTTCTGCTTCCTAGGTCTCAGTCAAACCCAATCACCAAAATGCTCAGAGTCCACTCCCTCCACTGACCTCAGCCCTTAAGCATCCCATACCTAAGCTGGAGTCAAATTCTTCATTGGAGACTCTCCCAAAGGAAGCAGGCCGAGGATGAGAATCTACACCTCAGGAATGTGTGGCAGCCCTGTGTGTGACAGGCAGAAGGCAGCTGGGAAGGATGAACGGCGTTCACCTCTCCTGGTGGGAGAACGGTCCCCACCCATGCTCATGGGCTTGCTCCGTGGCCCCGCACCGAGCCAGGCACTGTCTAGGGCAGGAGTGACCTTGCCATTGAAGAGGGAAGAGAGAGTGGAGGGGAGAGGGCGTGGACATAAGTCACTAAAATGAAAGCACAGTGGGCCACAGAGCCTGGGGGGTGGGGAGTAGGAAAGCCTGCGTGTCTCCTGGGAATTAGGAAAAGTAGTTGAAAGAATGAGCACTGGAGAAGTGCCTCAGAGGGTGATGTAATAACAACAAAATGCCATTTTGATAACAACGTCACTGCAAGCATTCCAACAGCAGCCGATACCGCGGAGTGTTTACTGTGTGCCGGGCACACGCAAACACTTTACACACTTCCCTGCTCAGTCCTTGCGCCCATTTGACACATGGTAAGAAAACTAGCGAGCCTGAGAACCCGAATTAGAGCCCAAGCATGTGTCCCCAAAAGCCACGCCAGTTAGCAGGCTGCAGTGGAGAGCTCCTTCCAGAAGGCCTGGCACAGGTAGCAGGAGGAACTCTTCAGAGAAGGTGGCTGGGGCGCCAGGTGACAGAGCCCACAGAGCCCTTGCAGTGCCAGCGCCGCACTGCCTTATTAGCAGGCAACGAAGAGCCACCGTCTGACAGGCTGATGAGGTCAGCAGGTACGGACTGGGCCCGAGCCAATGGAGCGAAGGGGCCATCACCACGGCCTGGGTGAGACGCAGCTAGCCACAGTGAGCGGGCGTGAGGCCATGTGAGCACATGCTGTCTGCCTCAGGTCCGCCAGCTTATGTATGTGTCTGAGAGGGAGAGTGTATGCAAGTGTGAGTGAGTATGTGAGCGAGGGTGGGCCTTCCTGTGGAAGAAGGAGGTTGCAGAGCCTTCCCGGTGGGGGGTGGGGTCAGGTCAGCAAGGGAAGAGGAAGGGACAGGACAAATCCATTGCTCTGTCTGAGCAGGAGGGCCTGGTGAGTGGGCAGCCATCATTCCACAGCTCTGTGAACTAAATGAAGGCCACGGAGCTGGCATATCAGAGGAACTCAATGGTCATCTGTTAAAATGATGTGAATGAATTGAAGCTCCTGGCCTCGGGTCTCTTCTGAGGTCTGGCTTTGCCCTTTGGCTGTGTGGGGTCACTGTCATTGGCACTGGACCCTCCCTCATTGCCGGCCCCCTCCACCCCAGATCAGACATGCTGAGCTGGAGCCGCACTCCGAGTCCCAGCCCTCGCCCTGGGCCTGTGCGCCCTCACACATCTTTCTAGCAGACTCCAAGCGGGCTTCCTACTTTCCCAGTTAAGGCTCTCCCCTCCTCCCTCCTGTTCCCTAGCAGAGATGCTGCCAAATGGCCCCACGCTTGTGTCTGGGCTGAGACATGCTACTCTCATGGGGGCCGAGAGAACTGGACAGCACCTCCCGTCCCACTCTCTCGCTGGCCAAAGGCTCCCCACCAACGGAGGGCCCAGTGTTCATCCTCCCCAGAGGACGCTTCTTTCAAGACTCCACCCGCCCCAGTTTGGGTCCCGGCAGAAGAGAACCAGGTGGACCAGTGTCCAGGGGGGCCGGCTCCCACAGCCCAAGAGAAGAAAGCTTGGGCTCGGTCTCTTGGGCACCTGGTTGCAGGCGGAGGCTTTCTCTGGAGTTAAACGGAGACCAGCCCCTTTCTGCTCAGCTCAGTGGCAACCCTGTTTTATGAAATAATGATTACAATTCAGCACCAGAGACAAGGAGTCTCTTTCAGATTGTATCATGGACAAAAATTTAGAGGAAGAAATGCCTTTGAAATCATGGAACCTAAACCCACCTAAAAACAAGGTGATATTGACAGACATGAGGTGGAAATAGAGGTCTGGAATCTGGGAGGGTTTCAGTGGCTAAAAATCAGTCCAGCCACTTCTGGCTTTCACCAGAAACATCTCTGTGGAATGAATGTGTGGGCCCTCAGGGCAGAGCCTGGACTAGGGCCATCTGTGCTCTAGGCTCACAAGCTGCAGCTGGGCCTCTGCCTCCTGGGGCTGGGCTGTCAGGGCTGCTTCATTACCTCGGGGCTAGGGGCAGAAGCGGGCAGGTGGTCTGTTAGACAGTGAGCCTGAGGGCTGCCTGGCACAGTCTGCCTGCCATCAGATGGCAGCCACCTGAATCCAACAGGGCTGGGGTAGTGGAGTGTGTGCTGATTTACGAGGCGTTTCCAGGGTCGAGGGAATGGCTCCTTCTGCCACACCCTCCAAGAAAACATAATGCAGCAGGCTCCCCCACCCACAAGGGGACCCACACTTGGAAAAGACATACCAGTTTCCCGAGGGCTGCTGAAGGTCAGAAGGCCCAGCCGCTCTTGGGTGTGAGTCTCAATTTCCCATCTGAGCCTCAGTTCCCCCATGTACACAATGTCCTGATTGGATGTTCCCTCAAGGCCCCTTCTGGCTCTTAAAAATCTAGGACTCTAAGGTCAGGGGCTGTGTCTTCCTCTCTTCTTCATGGCCCCAGCAACTAACACACAATAGGTCCTTAAACAAGCTCACTGGATGAATGAGATGGGTCCTCAGTCAGTCCCAGGATCACAGAGGTCGGGAAGACCTGCCTCGTGCCTACCGCCTGATCCTCCCATAATCCACAGGTCTCAGCAAAGCCCTGGCAATCCTGCAGCCCACTGCAAACCTGCTTCCTCTCTGGGAAGCAGAGATGTGGCTGGAGGAGCCACGCAGGATAAGGTGCCAGGTAAGAGAGGGAGGTCTGGACACCAGACAGCTTGCTGACTTGCACTTTGCTAACTCACCTGGCTCCTCTCCTTCCCGCTCTTCTGACTTCCCTCATCTGTGGCCCTCCCCCCCCCCACCCCCCGCCCTTGTAGCTGCTCCCAGCCCCTCCCCGTCCCTGCCACCCTTGGGAGGCTCCTAGACTTCTGCTGGCCCCAGACTGCCTGGCCCTCCGTGAGGCAGGAAGACGGGCCTGAGCCAACTCCCAGGCTGGTCCAGGAGCCTCGGGCTTTCTCAGGGGCAGGGCATGGAGAAAGCAGCCGTGAAGACTTAAATTCTGACCCAGGAGAGGGGCTCCCCTTAGAGAAGATCTCTCTACCTGCCTCTCAGGATTCCTGGGAAATGTGTTCCTCCGGCCACTTGGCCCTCCCCCTATACCCGTTGGCATAGAGCCTGTCAAGGCAAGAAATGTCCTCTCTTCCAGCTGAGAGATCTACTTAGAAGCACCGTGTGTGTGTGTTTGTGTGTTTGTGTGTGTGTGTGTGTGTGTGTGTGGTGTGTGTGTGCATGTACACTATGATGGCAGGGTGTATGGATGGAAGGTTTTGTAGAGGTATGTGTATGTTGTGCTTGGTGTGCATGTGATGTGATATACGTGTATCAGCAGTGGTGTGATACAGTATGGTATGTGTGCATATGTGTTTGTGATGTGTACTGTGGGAGGATGAGGAGAGTGGGTAAAGGGGCCATGTCAGTTTGGGTGGGAGCTAGCTAGGCAGGTCCCCTGCCAGAGAAGCCACAGATACCCAGTATCCAGGCAGCCATGTTGTGGGGCAGGGAGGAGACAGGAGGTGAGGAATGGGCAGGAAAAGGAAGGAGGCTGCTGAATTAGAGGCGTTTCCATGGTAACTACCAGGAAGGTCACATGCCAAAGGCTAACTTGCTGGAAACGTATACACATCCACAATATGAGAGCACGAGGCCCCCGGAGTGGGGGTATCTTCAACCATCTCCAAACCTGAGCATCCGGCCAGAGAGCACCTGTCAAGGAGACAGCGGAGAGGGGACAGAGGCCACTGGGTGGGACGAAGCCGCAGCAGCCTTGGCCCCACCGCCAGAGGCGGGCAGCGGGTCTGGGCAGGCCCGTTTCTCTGCACAGAAGCTCTCTGCTCCCACCTGGGAGCTTTCTCCTCCAGCCACCACTTGTAAGAGCCAGAAGCCGGCGCCAAGAGCGCCTCCAATTCCGAACGGAAGCTCCGGGGGACACAATGGGGGAGGCTCTGCCGTCCGCCCCGCCCGGGAAGGGGCTGGGTAGGAGGAAAGGAGGGAAGGGCGGGGGGGGGGGGGGCGAGAGCAGGGCTGCCTAGAAGAAATCCGGACTGGATAAACAAGAAGGAGGAAAACACTGATGCAGACGTCCTCATGATCCCCGAGCCCTGGAACCCCAGCCTTTCTCTGCCTCCCTGCCCTGCCGCTCCCCTCACCAGTAAGTTCCATTTTGTGTTGTTTCGTTGTCCACACTCACACCCAGCGCCCACCCAGGCTCTGATCCGGAGGACACGGCTTGCAGGTAGCAAAGGGAAGGCGCCCGCCAGATACAGGATGGTGCGGCCCTTTCCTCTTTTCCCCAAAACCAGAGCCCGCGCTCCAAGCGAGCGCTTTTACAGCCACTGGCCTCGCCGGGCCTCTCCCCCAGGGCACCGCTCCCCTCCGACGCCCACCTCCTCCTTTACCGCCGCCCGGGAAGACGGCTCACATCCGCAAACCAGCAAACCGCGCAGCTCACCGGCGCCTCCGACCCTTCCCCGCCAGAGCCTCTCCCTTCAGAAAGGAGAGCCCAACCTCGCCCCTCGCAGCCGCTCACCTGCGCAGCGCGCTCCTCTCCCAGGCGATGCCCAGAGGACTTGCCGAGTCGGACGAGCTGGGAGTGGCGCCCGGGGCAGGACTGTGGGGGCTCTCCGCTTTCCGCCTCCTTTCTCGGGCCGGGTGGGGAGGTGGGCGGGGCTCCTTTGGGGAGGTGGGCGGGGCTCCGCGGGCTGCTAGTGCGGGGGCCGGGGGTAAGGACGTGGGTAAGGGCGGGGGGGGGCCGTAAAGGTGGGGGGCGGGGCTCCGCGGGTTGCTGGGAGATGGGGAGGGGGGAGGGGAGGGTGCGGGGCTCCGCGGGCTATTCAGGGACCCCAGCCGCCCTGTCAGCCCCCGCCGGCTCGCGAGCACGTCCACGCAGACCCACGCCGCCCCTCCCCGGGTGGAAGGGGTTCTTGCGAAGCGCGGCCACCTCGGAGGAGCAACAGGAGCTGGCGCCGGGGGCGGGCCAGCGCCCGCCGCTGTTTGATTTCCCTCTGATGCGGGAGGGAAGGGAGCGAGACAAACAAAGACAGCCAGTGTCGCTCTGCAATAGTAAACCAAGGGGACGGGAATCAGATGAAATAACCCAGCGAGACAGCAGCCCACGCTCCTCGCAGCCTGGCAGTGTGGGGAGCGCGCGCATGAATGGCTGAGTCGTGGCGCCGCGAGTCTGATTGTAGCTGCCATTCAGAGAGGGCGTGGGGCGCTCACCCCAACCACAAATTTGCTGCCCAGAACCTCCTTTTCAAGACCCCTGCCAAGTCTTAGTACTGCTCCCTCCCCAGCTCACTCCTCAGGATCCAAATTCAAGATAGAAAACTGAAACTGCACTTGAAGATTTAAATCCTAGTTCTACACAACTCGACCGGGGGCTTGAGCGATCGCCTCCGCTTTCTCCCGTGAAATGGCTGACCACCGGCCCCTGGAGGCTTAGCCCAGCCCTCAGCACTCAAGAAACCCGGGTTACGGGAGGAGCAGGCCTGAAGAAAGGGAAGAGGCCAGCTTGGCAGAAACCACAGAAACTCAGCAAGACCTGGCCACTGGTTGGCACCCAGGAGGCCATGCTGCCTGCCATGAGGCTGCCCAGCCCAGCTGAGATGAGAGTTCACAGGACGAGGGGTGGCTGGTGAGAGAGGCTGGACCGCCCGAGCCTGGGCAGAGCCCTGGGGACTTCATTACAAACCCGGGGAGGCAGGCACTGCCAGGAAGAGTCCCAGCCCTGGGCCTCCGTTTTCTCATTTGTGCAATGAAGGAGGTGGACTAGATAATCCTGAGCCCCTTCCAGCGCAAAACCTAGGTAGTTTAACTATTTAATAAGTGGTCCGGTCTTAAAACCTGAACACAGGAAATATGCATACATTCATGAAAGCTGTGCACTGCTTTGGAAGCCACAGATGGCTCCTGAAATAGTGAGGCTCAGGGGGTAGACCCCTGTGATCCATGTGACTTCCCACAGTGATATCTCCAACTTTGTTCTTTCTTAAGATTGCTGTGGCTAGAAGGGTTTTTTGTGGTTCCAAGTTGATTTTAGGATTATTTATTCTCGTTCTGTGAAGAAAATGCCATTGGTGTTTTTTGTTTTTCTTTTTTTTAAAATACATTTTTATTGATTTCAGACAGGAAGGGAGAGGAAGAGACAGATAGAAACATCAATGATGAGAGAGAATCATTCATCAGCTGCCTCCTGCACGCCCCTCCCACTCCCGCACCGGGGATCGAGCTCGCAACCCAGGCATGTGCCCTGCAGTCAGTAGGCTGATGCTCTATCCAATGAGCCACACCAGCTAGGGCACAATTGGTGTTTTGATAGGGATTGCGTTGCATCTATAGATTGCTTTGGGTTGTGTGGACATAAAAGCCAACGTAACATGACATTCTGTCTTTACAACCCAACACCCTTTTCTGCTTCATCTCCTGAGACATTCTGTGCACTGCCTTCCCCATCCATCCAATCCTTGCCAACACTGTCTCCCAGCTCAGGAGGGCCAGTCACAATTATTCAAGTACACTGCTTGCTTTTCTGCCCCCAAACTATGACTCAGATAATTTTCTCTCCTTAAGACATCCTCTCTCTCACTTCTTTACTTACCAGAATCCTACCTACTGAGCAAACCTAATGTAAATACCACCTATTGAAATGGAAGCTATCTTGGCCATGAGAAGTGTTATGTCTCCACATCTGACTTTGGACATATCAGAGTCTGACTTTTATGTTGTCTAATTGCATGTGTGCTGCCCCAATAGAGTGGGACTTCCTTGGGGTCAGACAGGCATATCACTGCACCCATAGGTCCCGGTGTCTTGCTTGGTAACCCACTTATACTGGCTGAATTTAAGGGACTCATACCTCACAAGACCCTACATGATTGTGCCCCCCAACCTTTTCAGATTCATGTTGAATACTCTCTTGCTCGCTGGCTCTCCAGCCAGCAATCCCTCCATTTAACCGGGTCTGCAGACCTGGTTCCCTGAGCACTGACACCTGGGCTAGGCAATGCCTGGGAAGAGCATTTGCTTTGTTCTCTTACCAAGACGAGTGGATGAAGTGGCTGTGCTATGGAGGCCACAGACAGAAGAAAAACAGGTGGTGAGTCTCACAGGGCTCCTAGGCCAGCAAAGGGCGGGGGAACCTGACACTGATATTGTGGTTACAGGGAAGGACATCTCCGTGGAGCTAGAGGGACTGGGGAGGGTGGCAGACATGTCGGTTCCCTAGAGCCACTCTCTTCTTTTCTCTTCCTATCAGAACTGCTTTCTAACTGAGCTGCAATGCGTTCAATTTAAACTACTGATTTCCCAGACTCCTTTGCAATTAGGGGTGTCCCAATGATCCAACTCTGGCCAAGGAGATGGGAACAGAATTGTACTGAGAATTCTAAGAAAGACACAGTAGTATGTACCTTTTGCCCTTGGCTTTTTTTCTTCCTCCTCCTCCTCCTCCTCCTCCTCCTCCTTCTCTTCCTCCTCTTTTTTCTCGGAAACATGGATGTGATGCCTGGAGGGGAAGCAGCCATCTTGCAGCCAGGAAGAAAGAAGTCTCCTGGTAAGGATGGTAGGACAGGAGGCCGTCTACAACATCTGAATGACTTCATTGTGGAGTTCTGGTTTCATGAGAAAATTCAGCTCCTATTACATACATGTGCAGTAGCTCATTTTCTGTTCTGTGCAGTTAGCACAGCCCTAACTGATATGCATGAGGGCCCAGCTGGGAGGACAGCGTTTCATCCTGAGAAAGCCCCTCCCCTAGAAGATCTCCCCCTGCCACACACAGCCCCAGGAGCACAGGCCTGGCACACCCAGCATGTCGAGGACACATTCCACCACCTCTCCTCTTGGAGTGGGTCCTGCACGGTTCCTTCCCTTTGCTACCTTGATGCCAAGGCCTTGATTGGGGGGAAGGGAAGAAAGCAGAAGCAGCCATCGTGGGAAAGTCTGAAATAAAATCTCGCCCTGCCTCCCCCCGCCAGGAAAAAAGAAAGGCGTGCCAAAGCCTGGATGAGGCTTGTTTTAAAGTGAAAAATCCACGCCAGTTCCATTAGTTTGGAAAACCAGTTGCTGCCTGAATAACTTAAACCTGCCCGATAAGCGTGAACTGTCACCTCAAGGTGCTGGGCTCTAATTGTGAGCACATGTCTGCCAGAGCTGCTGGTTCTCCAGACTGGAGCACGTGACGCCTTTTCCCCCCAGCCTTTGCATTATGACAATATGCCACCATTTGCCTGCTCCCAATGATGCCCCTGGGAGAAAGCCAAGCGGTGCTGCCCTTCAGAGATAATGGCGTTGGAAATTCAATACTTAATGGCTTCCCAGACAAGACCAGAATAGCCTCATATTCTGCCTTCCTGGCGCAGCAATGTGGCAGCCTGTGAGCATCAGCAGGCGCCTCAAGCCCCGCCCCTCCCTGAGTGTCCAGAGCCAGTGTTCATGGCGAGAGCCACCTGTTTATCATCATAGAGTTTTGTCCAAGCTGCTGCACCGGGCTCAGAACAGAGGCACAGCTGAGTGTCTGAGCCGAGAGAACCTGCGACCCAGCAGGCACTTCCATTCAGACTATAAACTCGCTTTGCAAGTTGATCATCACCCACCAACTGGGTCATGTTTGCCATGCAGTGAAGATTGACTTGAGTGCACTTATTTTCTTTTGCACCCCAACTCCCACCCCTACCCAAAGCCTGAGCTGGTGTTTAAGAAAACAATAAAAATGACGTGGGTCTGGTGGACTGTTGAACTTCTTTATATGGAAGTCACGTGAAGTCTGCAGACCAACTGCCAGGGGGGAAGAGGAATGTCCCTGCACTTCTCCCAGGAGGCCTGGCATCCCAGGACTGTGCCTGCATCCTGGGGTGCTCCTGGCCTGTCTTGGGAAGGGGGCTCAACTCTGATAACAGTGGGCATCCAAGAAGGATGCTGGGCAGGTCTGCAGATCACTTGTGGCCATACAGGCACTGCCTCTCCCATCTGTTTTGTTTTAAATATGTTTTTGTTTATTTCAGAGAGGAAGGGAGAGGGAGAGAGAGAGAGAGAAACATTAATGATGAGAGAGAATAATTGATCAGCTGCCTCCTGCACACCCCCTACTGGGGGTAGATCTGGAAACCTGGGCAAGTGGCCTGGCCTGGAGTCCAACGGTGACCTCCTGGTTCATAGGTTGATACTCAGCCACTGCATCATGGCAGCTGGGCCTCTTGTCTGTTTGTAGTGAACTCTTGGGTGGATTTCTCCCCTCTCCCTCCTTCCTGTAATTGTTGTCTTTGATGATGCTGTTCATACAATTGCCTCTTACGCTGCAGGCATATTTAATGTCCAGCATTTAATGCATTATCTCTATTGGTTTTCATTTTTCAGGACTTGTATCAAAACTTAGGTATGGCTGGTAGGAGTCAATGGGTATCAAGCTCACTATTCTGGCCATTCGCTGGAACAGCCCTTGCACACACCCACTCCCTGGCACATTGTTGGAGTCCACAGCTGTCCTACATTTAATTCACAACTTCCTGCGTTAGCACTGGGAGGAGGGCTGCAACGTTTAGCCTGGGAATCAACCAAATTGTCTACTCTCCGATGGTGAGTAACTTAGAAATGGGAAGGGTGTCTTGTTTACATTTTTGTTTTTTGTTAATCCTCACTCAAGGATATTTTTCTATTGATTTTTAGGGAGAGTGGAAGAGAGAGGGAAAGACAGAAATATTGATGTTAGAGAGACATATCGATTGGTTGCCTCCTGCACGCACCCTGACCAGAGCCCAGGCTGGGAGGAGCCTCCAACCAGGGTATGTGCCCTTGACTGGAATTGAACCCGGGACTCTGTCCTCAGGCCAACACACTGAGCCAAACCGGCTAGGGCTTGTTTATGTTTTTAGCTGTCTTCTTCCCTCTCCTCTACTTGCCAATATAAGTGGTATATGATAGGTGTTTGTTGAATGCAAAAGACAGGAAGGGTATTGACAGAGAAATCCAGTGCAAATGAATTAGCCCCCAGAACAGCGCTTCAAGGCTGTTTGGTGTGGGAGGGGGCAAGGGGAGGAGGGAGCAATGGGGAGCCGCTCCCTGAGACATGGTCACAGGTCATGGGCACAGCACACTCATCTACAGTCGACTTCACAGTTATGGTAAACTGTGTTTACAAAGACGGCCTCAGTCATGTCTCCTTCCCCTGGCTCCCCAAGTGAAACTGCCACCCTCCGCTAAGAGTGGAGTCTGCCTCCTGTCCCTCGGTCCAGGCTGGCTTTGACTTAACTCTGAGTCATAGAAAGAGGCAGAACTATTGCTGAGTAACTTTGGAGACTGGGCCCTGGAGATCTGCAGCCCTGGCTGGTTTGCCTCAGTGGATAGAGCGCCGGCCTGCGGACCAAAGGGTCCCGGGTTTGATTCCCGTCAAGGGCATGTACCTCAGTTGCAGGCTCAATGCCTGGCCCTGCTTGGGATGTGTGTGGAAGGCAACTAATCCATGTGCCTCTCTCATAATAGATGTTTCTCTCTCTGTTTCTCCCCCTCCCTTCCACTCTCTAGAAATCATGGAAAAATATCCTTGGGTGAGGATTTAAAAAACAAAGAGAGAGATCTGCAATGCATGCCTTAGATTTTGGAATGCCACCTCTGGGAAGCCAGCTGCTCTGTAAGGCAGAGTGCCTGCTCGAGAGAGACGAGGTGGAGGTGATCCTGATGCCTTGGATGTCCCGTCCCAGCTCTGGGCTGAAGGCAGCCCCTTGAGCAAGCCGACCACAGACCTCTCAGCTGGCCTGCCCGCTTCCTACTCCTCTGACAGGAGAGCATTGAGTGGTGGTGCTTTAAACACCAAGCAGGGAGCATTCTGTTTTGCAGCAACAGATGGCTAACATGAGGCGATGGGGCCCACCCAGGAGCAGATGCTCCAGAGGTGGAACCTGCGTATCAGCATTTTAACAGCCCCTTGCTGCACCTGAGAGGGGAACTGATCAGCTCAGTCCCATAACTGTTCTCAGCCCAGGCGGACCAGAGCGAGGCCTCCAGCGAATGGATCAGGCCCTCTTTCCCTTGCCCACTCACCTCTCAGGATGTCTGTCTCCTAACTGAGACGTGAGAATCACACACTGCCTAAACTCATGGAAAGCATTTTAAAATATTAACTAAGCTGTGGCCTTGTGCGTGCTGATTATTCATGTCCTGATGAAGGTAAGAAGATGAAAAGCATCCAAGGCAAGAGGTGGGACTGATCAGGGACATCTTCCGGGAGGCGCTGGCCTGGAGCAGGAGGCTGGGGCCTGGGAGGAAGCCCGAGGCTGGGACCAGGGGGGAGGCCTGAGGCTGGGACCAGGCGGGAGACCCGAGGCTGAGGCCAGGGGGCAGGCCCGAGGCTGGGGCCCCGGGGGGGGGGGGGGGGGGCGGGGCGGGCGGGCGGGCGCCAAGGCGGGGGCTGGGGGAGGCCCGGCTGCAAGGAGCTGGGTTGGCGGTAAGGCTGGTCCGGTTGGCAGGTTCAGAAAGTTCTGCTGGGGAGGAACAGGGTTGTGAAGTTTCCATTCAGGCTCCGTTTTTCTATTTTGGCTCTCCCACCAGCAGAAGGAGAGGGACTGGCTGGTGCTCAGGTGCCAGGGCTTGTGACAGATGTCCTAAGGCCCCACTGCCTGCCTGCTGTGCTGATGAAAAAGTTGACTGGGGCCTGGAGAGGGCAGCCCTTACTAAACCAGCAAGACCCAGGGCTTCCAAACCTGGTGGCAGGATCCCGCTCTCTGCCCCGTCTCCCCTCACAGCCCAGCCAGCCGCCAACCTGTCATTAGAGAAGTCCTCAGAGACCCCACCCAGCTGTAGCTCCCCATTCTCCCCTAAGGACCCCTGTACGAGGGGCGCACATTTGTGCTACCAGCTGCCCTTGCTGAGGACGGAACAAGAGAGACGGATTTGGCTTGTGGCAGGAGAGCTCAGCGCCAGGCAGAGGGAAGACCTTCTGGGTCCGATGGGCAAATTGAGCGACATCAGCCAATTTATTTCTCTGGCAAACATTTCTTGCTCAGCGAGAGGTGACGATGCTGCCTGCATGTCCAGGCCAAAGAACAACTTCTCCGGAGCGGCAGGGGGGGCATGAGGGTGGCTCCTGGAACCCGTGCTGCTGGTCCTGGGCAGGCGCCCCACTTCCTCACCTGTGAGGAGGTATTGATGACTGTCTGTCCCAGGGGCAGGCATGAGGGCTGGTTGAGATAACACATGGAGAATACCCACCACAGTGCCTGGCAATTGCTCAATAACTATTTGTTCTTAACTTCTCTGTACTAATTAACCCACTCAGACCAGCCCCAAAATAAAATGTCATCTTTAAGGGCCATCTAGTATGTACCTTTCAGATGCCAGCACACAGCTAGGCGTGCAGCTCATCTTCCCACAGCGACCTCGAGTGCTCCATGTTACTTATCCCCATTTTCTTGGGACTTTTAAAAATATATATATTTTTTTATTGATTTCAGAGAGGAAGGGAGAGGGAGAGAGAGGGAGAAGCATCCATGATGAGAGAGAATCATTGATTGGCTGCCTCCTGCATGCCCTCTCCTGGGGATCAAGCCCACAATCCCGCATGTGCCCTGACCGGGAATTGACCTGTGACCTCCTGGTTCATAGGTTAATGCTCAGTCACTGAGCCACGCGGCCGGGCTCTTGTGATTCTCTTTATGGTGAATCCCACCCTGTAGCAGACCGTTGTGACAAAAGTCATCGAGGGTACAGATGTCCATGATCAGACCAGGTCCTGCAACTAAAGGTCAGCGGAAGGCGCCCTGCTTCTGCAAGATGCACGGCTCCAAGTCCCCAAGCTGCCATGGGCTCCAGCAGGGGAAGCACCCTTGACCCTGCCGGTGCCAGGGACCTGGCCGGCAGTTTACCTCATGAGCTGCTCAGATGATAGAGCTGCAGGACTCAGCACAACTCTGTGGGGAGGAGAGAGGAGGAGGAGGGAGGAGGGAGGAGAGAGGCACAGGGGAAGGGGGAAGGCTTTGGGAAAGGACTAGGAACACAGAAGCGACTCAGAGCACTTCCCCTCTGCCTGGCACAGGGTTGATGAGATCACAGAAGTCACCCCTTGTAATCTGCACCACAGCCCCTGCTATTGTCCCCGATTCAGAGACAAGGCAACGGAGCCTGGTTGCTCAGTGGGAAATGGCAGAACCAGGGCTGAGGTCTGGGTGCAAGGCAGGTACTTGGTGGGGTTTTGTTTGGGGAAGATGCGACCTCGCCCATGCTTTCAGAAGTTCTGCACTCCTGGCCCTTCTTCCCATGAGCGATCCTGCTCCGAGCGCCCCCCCCCCCCCCAGGCATCTCCTGTGACTCAAGGGCCCTCCACAGTCCTAGCCACCCCACCCTGCCTGGGTGGGGCCATGGCCCTGGCACTCACCCTCCTCTCTCTGTCTCTGCACAGTTCACACCATTAACCAGGACAGCAGAGGACTGTTTGCTTTGTCCAGTGATCTGTTTCGCGGAGTCAGAGAGGTGTTTTTCCACTCTAAAGAGGCGATTGCTCTTCCTCTCCTGCCATGCACTTCCTGCTTGTGCCCTGGTGAGACAGTATTTCTGTCTGTAATAATGAAGAGTGTCTGGAGCTGGTAAGAAACAGGGCGCAGCTGGGAACATCCCTGGCTATCATAATTATTGTCATCATTTAAGAGCTGCGAAGTGCCCCCGAGTGCCTGCTGTAGACTCGGTGGAGCAAGGATAGAACAAAGGCCAGAAAGATGGAGCGAGCTTCCTGCCTCCAGGATGCCCAGATGCAAATCTCCGCCTGCGCGTCCAACACCAGGAGCCTGACACACACACGGGCATGCAGACACCGAAACCAGAGGGCTGTTCAGACAGATGGCTGGGCTCCCACCAAGGGGTGCTGAGGCTCCGGTCAGGGGACCACACCTAGAGCCACGCGCTAATATATCCACTCACAGCACTTAGACGTTATGCATGGCTCACATGCCAGTACATGCTCAGACACACATGATCAGACACAGGTCCTGCAGGATCCACTGGCCCCACCCTCCCCCTCACTCTTTGGGCTCTGGCATCTCTAGTCTTTGCATTTTTTTTTTTCCTTTTTAAAAAATATTTTTATTGATTTCAGAGAGGAAGGGAGAGGGAGAGAGAAAGCTAGAAACATCAATGATGAGAGAGAATCATGACTGCTGCCTCCTGCATGCCTCCTACTGGAGACTGAACCCACAACCTGGCATGAGCCCTGGCCAGGAATCAACGGGTGACCTCTTGGTTCATAGGTGGACGCTCAACCATTGAGCAACACTGGCCGGGCCAGTCTTTGCATTCTTTAAGCCATGCCCCTCCTGCCTCAGGAGGGAAAGGCGGCAGGCCCGTATTTGGGTAACAGCAGCAGACCCTGCCAGCAAGGTGGCTGCCATGGAGGTTGAACAAGAACAAAGCATTCTCTCTGCCTTGAACATGCTTCCTCCTGCTCTTCCTCTAGTGAGTGTCTCCTGGCCCTTCAGATTCTAGCACCAACATCTCTTTTTCATGGAAACCTTCCCCGATCCCCTGGCCACCCTGAGCACCATCCCAGACCAGGACAGAGCCTACCTATGGGTGGTCATATCTTGATATAATTTGTCTTCATACACTTATGGCAGGTTTTTTTAGTGTATGTTTGAACCCATGAGACCTGGGATCTTGTGTGTTTCTCACAGTTGCAGCCCTAGGTGAGTGCCTGCCTCATGGCAGATGCTCAGAAATATTTGCTAAATGAGTAAGTAAATCCTCAGGCATGTGGAGAGCTCACATAGCCACACGGGCAGTCACATAAGAACACATTCACATGTGCTTTTATTACCATCTTTAGCATCCTTTGAAGTGTAGGGTAGCAGACTTGGACAATGTTGAAGGAGTAGACATTAATTCAACTCTTCTGAAAATAGTTTAATATTTTGGATAAAAGTGTAAACAACCTCACTTACAGAAATTGACCCGCAGGAAATCATTGCTTCAGAATAAAGCAAGCACAACGAAATTCACGGAGGAGTGTTATACCATCAAAATCTGGAAACTAGCTACCCTACTTAGATGTCCACTGACAGTAAATTGATGCATCTACACAGTGAGACATTCTACAACTATTAAAGGTAATGATAATACCCATCCCCTTTCTCATGGCATTGAGAAAAAGAAGTAGCAGTACAAAATAATTTGAATCATATGATCCTATTTATTTAAAATTATAGACCTCTCTCTTTGGATGCATAGAGAGTTCTAGAACTTACCAGAATGCTAATAATATTTACCTTTGGGTGGTGGGATTGAAGGTGAGTTTTACTTTCTTCTTTGCAAGAGTATCTACTTGAAAATGTTGTTGAGATACAGTATGTTATGATGTGTGGAGTTTATAGCAAATGTGTAGCACACATATATGGTATCCTTTATATTATTTTCCTAATTTTCAGGATTGTTTGGATTTCCCCCTTTGCTTCCTTTCTTTATTAATATTTAGCTACTCATGCTAACATATTACTCCCTGAAGAACCTTGGACCTTATAATCCTTTTTTTAATGAAGAGTCAATATAGTTTTTTAAAATATATTTTTAATGATTTTAGAGAGAGGAAAGGAGAGGGACAGAGATAGAAGCATAAATGAGAGAGAATCATTAATCACCTGCCTTCTGCACACCCCTACTAGGGATCGAGCTTGCAACCTGGACATGTGCTGACTGAGAATCAAACCGTGACCTCCTGGTTCATTGGCTGATGCTCAACCACTGAGCCACGCCAGCTGGGCAGGCCTTGTAATCTTACAAGGGTAAATGGATGAAGGTCTCATCTATAGTTTCTTCTTGCTGTCAGGGGCCATAGTCCTGCCGATTCCCAGCCCAGATATTCTTTTTATCTGCCAGAGGAAGAAAGGAGCAAAAAGGGAAGGGGAGACACATGCAGGGGAGAGGGGTTTTGCAAAGTCCAGACCAGTCTGCTGTCCTTGGGAGGAAGCACATGGATCTCCAGAGGCTGGCCCTGCTGGACAAGCTGGCATCCTTGTTGTATTCTAGAGGTGACAAATGTGACAAGAAGGTTACAAAGGCATGGCCCAAAAATGAGGATGATAGCCATAACGGTCTGGTGAGAGGTAGGAATCCGGTGAGAGGGAGGGACCAACTTTACCGTGTTCCAGATTAGGTTGGAAGAGGAGCTTCCCTGCAGGAAGGTGTGTCACCCCAGAAGCCCTCTTGTGTTCTGTACTTCATTTAAATTAGGCTAAAGGGAACATTCTAAGATTTCCCTCCTGAAGAACTCTGGGCCTTTCTGTCCGAACCATTTGGGCAGAAAAGGGAAAGCAGTTTCAAGCAACGCTGATAGACCACATTATATTCACTGTCTAGTCCTGTTATCAAGTCCATCCGGCATGACGACTGGGTCTCATTTCTGAAGGCAGTGGTGCAGCTGGACGTCACACGTGAGGCCTATGCTGTGTAAGCAATCAATCAGGTAAAGAGGTCAGAGGCACACACCCTATGAACACAGAAGGGGACAGAACATGGAGGTGAATGCACACAGCACATCATAAACCAGTTTCTGAGTCTGTGAGACTGTCAGGTGAGAAGACTTCTCAATGCAAGGCTTTGCAGGAAGGAAATCCAGCGGTGACAATCCAGCTAGAACCTCTTGTCTACAGTTCGAACATCTTTCATCATGTGATGAGGTAAATTCTGTGTGGTGTATACAGACACAGCCTTACCATAAAGGCTTTAGTTCTCAACAATTCCTAGTCAAAGGTGGGAGAACAAAATGAAGCATTAGCTTGGAACAGCAGTCACCAACTGGTGGTCCGCGGACCACTGATGGTCTGTGAGGCCCGAAAGGTTGGCGACCGCTGGCTTGGAAGATCGAAGCGAACCAGAAGAATTCAGGAGCCAGTTCAGCTACAGGTAAAAAATAAAACTTTGCAGGCAATTAACTGAACTAGAGTTTACTACCCACAACTGGAATTATGATTTCTATTGAAACACAATTTTTGGCCCTAAAATTACCTTTATTTCCATCAAAGGTCATTCAGACTGAAATTAGAAAATCAACCCCTCGAGACAAAGAAGCCACGCCTCACAGCAACCGTCAGGCTTGTTTACAATAACCATCAGTTTGAGTAAATTCCTCACGTTCCTGAGGTCCCCAAATATGTCCTCAGGTTCCTTCCTTGCCATCTCTCTGGAAAGCAACCCTCGTTCCTTATCTGGAAAGACTGCCAAGAGCCACGTGAATAAGCAAGGTGCCCGATGGTTTCTCCAATGGGCTGTCATTAGCTTTGACAGTCAGTCTTACTTCCTTAGAGCTTGCTGGTGACATTCAGAGTTCAGGCACATCTCTCTTAACATGACAATCTAGTGAAAGTCTTGGTTAATAAAACCACAATTGGAGATTGGTCCTACTAGATTCATGCAAACAAACATATTGCCATGACTCACTCATTAAGAATTGCCAAATTCTGGAGGGATTGGGTAAGGAGAATAATATAAAGCAAAAGCAAAATTCTTGTCCCTTAACAGGGTGAAGAGGACCGGACTCCAATTCTGTGTTAGACAACTAAAAGGTAAGCAACTAGCATTCTTTAGATCGGCAAACACATTCATTACTTCTAGAAGCATAGGCACCTTTATTGGCAAACATTCACTTTTAGGAGACATTCATCTTCATGAGACAGGTCTTATAAAGCAAAACTTACTGATCTGGAAAGAAACAGTTAAAATAAGTTAAATTGATTTGCTCAGCTGGCTAAGGTTTTTCTCTCAAAGATTTACCTTCCAGAAATTTGCATTTCAAAAGATGGCTCAGATAAGAATTTCTGGAAACCTGGCATCTTCATTTTAAAGGTACAGATGTTGGTTTCATAAAGCCAATTATCTCAGCATTTCCTTGAGGGACCCAGAATTAAATTTCTGCCATCTAGTGAGTACGCACCCCAAAAGGTCTCTCAGGCACTGTGGGTGGGGGCAGTGTTGCCTATTGTCTTCAGGGAGAGAAAACTTTCTTCCCAGTGAAAAAGAGAGACATCGGATCGCTGAGAGGCCTGAACATCCTCCGTGCTCCCCAGCCCCAGGTCACATGACCAAAACTCAGGATGGTGTATGACCCCTTTTTTGCTGGCCATTGGCTCCCAAGGCCTGTTCCTGCCTGTACCAGCCCTGGTGTCGTTCCACAGCCTGTGCCTCAGCCTCCCCCAGTGGTGCAGATCTTCTGGGAAAGCGTGATGCATGCCCAGGTGTGGAGCCTTACAGCCTTCAGTGGTGACCTGGCGCTGCTTCCTTAGCTGGATTCAACTCCACGTGGCAATTCTGATGGCTTTTGGCCTTAACTAGCCTCACTGGACGTTCCCGCCTTCCTGTCTGCCTAGCACCTCGCTGCCTCTGGTGGAAAATCTTGCCCTGTAACTCTGTCCTCTAGGAAGATCATAAAATGCTGGCTGCCGGCCGGTGTGGCTCAGTGGATAAAGTGTTGACTGTAGACTGAAGGGTCCCGGGTTTGATCCTAGTCAAGGGCACATATCCGGGTTGCAGGCTCGATCACCAGTAGGGGGCGTGCAGGAGGCAGCAGTCAATGATTCTCTCTCATCATTGATGTTTCTCTCTCCCTCTCCCTTCCTCTCTGAAATCAATAAAAATATATTTTAAAAAAATGCTGGTTGCCCCTGGGCATGAGAGGGCACAGGAGTTGTGTTTGTTCCAGCAAACACATTTAGTCAGTCTCTAGATCAACTTAACATCATCCTTCCCATTTTGTGAGGCTTGCATCTGAGGCTTCCTACTTATTGTGTCTCTCCAGGGGCATTCATGAAGGCCAGCGTTTTCTGCTCTAGGGGTTACAATTTCCCACATCTAACTGCACAGCTGGGGAAACCTGGGCTGCGGGGCTAGGGACAAGAATGCATCCCCCTGTGCCCACAGGTGAGTAGCAGCTGCCAGGCTGTACTGCATGCACCAGGCTAGAGCACTCCAGCTGGTGCCCCACCCCTGGTTCCTGGCCCCGGCTGCACAGAGGCAGGCCCCTGGGCTAGGGGCCCCGGACAGGGATGCTCCACCAGGTGGAGGCAGAGGGGAGAGAGAGCTCAAGGGTGCACAGCATGGCACCTCTCAGAGGCAGCTGCAGGGCTACAGAAGGCAGCCTGGCATGCGGAGCGGTAGGTGAGGCTGCAAGGTGTTCTGGGAGCTGCAGCCCAAGCCCAGGGGTAACAGCAAGCAACTGTCTACAGAGCAGACCTGCGTCCTGGAGCATTGGTCCTGGGGGCTGAGCAGTGGCTCCTGAAGTCTGAGCTGGGTAATGGGGAGGGAACAGAGAGAAGAGGAGCTGGAGCGATGCAGCCTGTGGCGGGAGGTGGGGAGGCCAATGAAGTGAAGACCTTCCAGCGGTTTCCTTACCACAAGCCACAGCTCCGCCCTCCTAGCTGACTCACCAGATGTTGCCAGTGGAAACGAAGTCCTTCCACGGAGCTGCATGGGAAGCATTCCAGGGGCCCATGCTGAGGTGCAGTAAGTAAGGGTCATTGTAGCACCAGGTGCAAAACCCAAGGACCGCCCTGGGCTCCCAATGACTCTTCTCAGCCCAGCCACTGGGACAGAAGTCCCGCCTTGTCTTCATCAGGCCCAGAAATATGGCCATTGCTCGGACATTCTGTGCCATTGGTTCAGTTCACACTTCCCGGCTGAGCTCCAGCTGGCACTGTGCCCAGCCCCATGGGGTTTCTTATGGGCCCCAGGTGGCTGCCAGGGCCACACGATTGCTATGGAGAGAAAACTCGCAACAAACAAGGGAGGAGTGGAGGGAGGGAGGCAGGGAGGGAGAGAGAGAGAACACATGCTGTTGGGACTTTTCAGAATGCTCCTGGATGAGAGTTAAATTAGAAGATTATTGAAACAATGAAGCTTAAAATAAGAGATGAGGTTGAAAGGGCCAAAGAGGGAACATCAGGATAAATGCCCCCAGGTGTGTGTCCTCCACCCCAGCTCCAGAGTTTAACATCGTCCTCAGTGCCAGTAAGTACTTGTGACAACTTGTTGAATTCAACTGAATTAGGGCGACTATTAGTCCAGTTTGAGGTGTTATCAGAGAAGAAGCTAATGGGGTTCTGATCTCTAGTTCCAGCCACCCATACCTTGCCTGGGATGTGGAGGGCACCTGTGTGCTTCCCCAATCCTGGGAAGAGTAACTAAAGTGCTTCTTTTTTTTTTTTTTTTTTAATAAATCTTTATTGTTCAGATTACAGGTGTTCCTCTTTTTGTTTTCCCCCTATAGCTCCCCTCCACCTGATTCCCCACCCCATCCTACCCCATGCCCTTACCCCCCGCCACTGTCTTCATCCATAGGAGTAAGATTTTTGTCCAATCTCTTCCCGCACCCCTCACACCCGCTTCCCCATGAGAATTGTCAGTCCACTCCCTTTCTATGTCCCTGATTCTATTATATTCACCAGTCCATTCTGTTCTTCAGATTTTTTATTTACTTGATTTTTAGATTCACTTGTTGGTAGGTATGTATTTGATGTCATTTTGCTGTTCATAATTTTTATCTTTACCTTTTTCTTCTTCTTCCTCTTCTTAAAGAATACCTTTCAGCATTTCATGTAATCCTGGTTTGGTGGCGATGAACTCCTTTAGCTTTTTCTTGTCTGTGAAGCTCTTTATTTGACCTTCAACTCTGAATGATAGCTTGGCTGGGTAGAGTAATCTTGGTTGTAGGTTCTTGCTGTTCATCACTTTGAATATTTCTTGCCACTCCCTTCTGGCCTGCATAGTTTCTGCTGAGAAATCAGCTGACAGTTGTATGGGTACTCCCTTGTAGGTAACTAACCGTTTTTCTCTCGCTGCTTTCAAGATTCTCTCTTTGTCTTTTGCCCTTGGCATTTTAATTATGATGTGTTTTGGTGTGGTCCTCTTTGGATTCCTTTTGTTTGGGGTTCTGTGCGCTTCCTGGACTTGTAAGTCTATTTCTTTCACCAGGTAGGGAAAGTTTTCTGTCATTATTTCTTCTAATAGGTTTTTAGTATTTTGCTCTCTCTCTTCTTCTGGCACCCCAAAAATTCTGATGTTGGTATGCTTGAAGTTGTCCCAGAGGCTCCTTACACTATCTTCATATTTTTGGATTCTTTTTTCTTTTTGTTTTTCTGGTTGGGTGTTTTTTGTTTCCTCATATTTCAGATCTTTGGTTTGATTCTTGGGGTACGTTGATCTACAGTTGAGTTTCTGTATATTCTTTATTTTAGACAGTGTATGCTTCATTTCTGACTGGTCCTTTTCCATTTTTTTTGGCATTCTCATTAAGGTCCTTGAAGGTTTCACTAAGCTCCTCAGAAGTGTCATCAAGTTTCTCGGCGGTTTTTAAAAGATTCTTGAATAACCTTATAAATGTGGTTCTGAACTCTTATGTCACCCAGTAGTTTGCTTTCCTCCGTTTCTTTCATTCGTGACATGTTTCTTTGTTTCCGCATTTTGGCTGCTTCCCTGTGTTGATGGAGTGGCTTTGTGTGGTAGGTGACCTATAGGGGGCAGTAGCTCAGCCTCCCCAATCACCTGATGTGGACGCTCTTGGTACACCCCTTTGTGGGCTGAGTGCAAAGTCTTGGTGTAGTTAAGCCTTAATTGCTGTTGGTACGCTGGGAGGAATTGACCTCCAGGCCAATCGGCTGTGAGGACTCGCTCTGTCTATAAAAACTGCTGTGCTGGAGACACGCTTATGGTGCAGGACTTGTTTCAGTGGGGCTTTGGTGCTCGCTGAGTCTGCCTCTTGAATGTGTCACTTATGGATGTGAGGAGTTGAAATCTGGTTTCTCACACTGACCACTAGGTATACTGGCTTCTGGATCTCCAATGGGGTGCAGGTCAGCTATTGTCTGAGTCCACCCAGCAGGAGCTACAGCGAGAGCTACAGTTTTCTCCTCTTTGCTTGGGGTTTGGAGGTTTTGGAGCTGTCTGACCCAGGCTGCAAGTTTGCTAGGTTAAGCTGTGATAGGGCAGGCCTATCTTATGCTAACGCTGCTGCTTGGAGCTTGGGTGGGTTTGTAGGTTGAGTGGGGCGGGGTCTCAGGGCGTCACTAAGCTAGGGCGTGGCAAACAGCGATGGCTGCTAGTTAGCTGGCTCTGTGTCTCCGACTGCGTCCCATGCCCCAGCTCAGTAAACAATTATTCTTGTGCGCAGCTCTGCAAGCAGGCCCCCCTCACTTTCCGATCCAGTGTTAGACAATCCAGCTTCTCCCCATAGGAGTTTGGGTCCCCCGCATCTCCCCAGAAACTGTATTTCAGAGTAATTGGGGGCTTGTCTCCCTTTGGGTTAAAAAAAGCAATGCCCGCCGCCAGCCCAGATCCCGCGCCTCCGTACCTCAGCTTTTCAACGCTTGTGCATGTCTCAATGCTCTTTTCTCTTTCCTTCTAGTTGTAGAACTTCCACTCAGCCAGCTTTCCCGTGGTTCTGGGTGATAGACGTTTTGTCTTTTAGTTGTAGTTTTGAAATTGTTGTGCGAGGCAGCAGTTTAGGTGTTTACCTATGCCACCATCTTGGATTCTCCTCTAAAGTGCTTCTAACTAGAATTAGTACAGTCCCCTGGGATGCATCAAGCTCAGGAAGTTAAGAAAATGCACATTTTTAATCACTCTTCATTCTCCCACCCACTGAGCTCTTCATTAAAGTGCAATTAAATTAGCATCCCTCTTATTCAGCAAGCTCAGCACCCTCACATAAACCTGACCAGCCACATACCTCACCTAAGAGACTGTTCACTTTTTCATGAGAGTGGGCAGGGAGGGTAAGATAAAGACAGGGTTTCAGGGAGACACCCTGAAATATATTTCATACTAGAGGCCCAGTGCATGAAATTCGTGCACGGGGGGGGGGAGGGGGAGGAGGGAATAGGGGGGTCCTTCAGCCCAGTCTGCACCCTCTCCAATCTGGGACCCCTCAGGGGGATGTCCGAATGCCAGTGGGATCGGGCCTAAACTGGCAGTGGGACATGCCTCTCACAATCCCAGATTGCTGGCTCCCAACCGCTCACCTGCCTGCCTGCCTGCCTTGATCACCCCCTAACCACTTCCCTGCCAGCCCGACACCTAACTGCTACCCTGCCAGACCGATTGCCCCCACTGCCCTCCCCTGCCAGCCTGGTCCCCCCCTCCAACTGCCCTCCCCTGCCAGTCTGGTTGCCCCTAACTGACCTCCCCTGCAGGCCTGGTCACCCCCAACTGCCCTCCCTCCCCTGCTGGCCTGGTCGCCCCTAACTACCCTTCCCTGCCGGTCATTTTGTGGTGGCCATCTTTGACCACACAGGGGTGGCCATCTTGTGCAAGGGTGTGAGGGTCAATTTGCATATTAGACTTTTATTATATAGGCTATTTCATATATTTTAACCAATTTCAATAGAATTCCCAGGAAGTGCCTGGGAGTCAACACCGGCAGGTTCCCGTTCCTGTCAGTGAGTGGCCTAAGGCAGCAGTGCTCCAGGGGTGTGTGAGGCCCCCTGGGGCCACCTGAGACATTTTCCAGGGATCCGCAGAGGCAAAGGTTTTTCATAATAATGCTACAATGGCATTTGCCTTTTTCACATGGTTGACTTCGTTGGAGCAAAGCAAAAGGTGGGCGACACTGCTTGCTCCTTCATAGGCATCAAGGCAGGAAGCAGATTGCAGGCAGTGTCCTTCAACACCACGGGCTTGCCAGCCTCACCTATCTCCATGGCCTGGCCTGTGGCTCAGTGGGTGAGCATCGACCTATAAACCAGGAGGTCTCGGTTCGATTCCTGGTCAGGGCACATGCCAGGGTTGTGGGCTTGATCCCTGGTGAGAGGTGTGCAGGAGGCAGCTGGTCAATGATTCTCATCATTGATGTTTCTTTCTCTCTCACCCTCTCCCTTCAACTCTAAATAAAAAATGTACTAGTACCGTGGTTGGCAAACTGCGGCTCGTGAGCCACATGAGGCTCTTTGGCCCCTTGAGTGTGGCTCTTCCACAAAATACCACAGCCTGGGCGAGTCTATTTTGAAGAAGTGGCGTTAGAAGAAGTTTAAGTTTAAAAAATTTGGCTCTCAAAAGAAATTTCAATCGTTGTACTGTTGATATTTGGCTCTTTTGACTGAGTTTGCCGACCACTGTATTAGTGTATTAAAAAAGGAACACCCTTGATGAAGCAGTAGAAAGCATTAATTATTAAAAATTATTATTAATAATATTACCTCAATCCAGAATGCATGTGTTTTTAATTTTTAAGGTGAAGCATGGGAAGTTTGCATACAGCACTTGTGCTGCAAACCAGAATATGAAGGTTTTCTAGTGGGAAAGCACTTGTGCTTCTGAGATGCAAGCTCGACTAGCCACTTCTCTCACGAAACACCATGTTTACTTGGGTGGAAATTGACAAGCTATGATTTATCCAGACTCAGTAGTTGGCAATCATTTTTTCAAAAATCAACAAAATGAGCTTTTTACCTCCAGGAAAACATCTGTCAGTATTTACTGCTAATGATACAGTTTAAAGTTCCAGCTGAAAATGGTAAGTTTGGAAAATGTGCATCCTTCACCATGAGCTTGACAGCCCAGCCCTTAAAGACTTTCCTGATGAGGTGAGTGGGGATATTAATACGTATTGTTTTTGCTCTTGTATAATGAAACTGTCAACAGTTGGAATATGTTCATAAGGCAAAGCCAGCATTTCCAACTGTGACAACGTTAGACCTGGGTACAAGACCCATTGAGGTTGCACACAGACCGAGATTTTAATGTAACCAAGTGCACAAAGCTCATCCACAGATTTCAGCTTCCATAGCGAAACTCACCGTTAAGAAGCGCTCATGCGTCGGCTTGAGTATAGTAGCAAAGAAAAGTTTCCACAATTATCTGAAAGGACTATGACAATAACCTCCCACTTTCTGCCCGGCCTGCGTGGCTCTCTCTCATGGCTGGTGCTTCTATCTCTCTCTTCCTCTCCCTTCCTCTCTGAAATCAATAAAAATATATTAAAGAAATAAAATAAAAAAATAGTCATCCACTTCCCAACCCTACATCTGTGTGAGATTAGAATTTTTTCATATATTTCAACCAAAACAACATATTAGAACAGATTGAAAACTGAAGCGAGTGTGAGGGTCCAGCTATTTTAGGAAGCCAGACACTGAAGAGATGTGCCAAATGCAAAACAATGCCGCTCTTCTCATTACTTCATTCTGAAAATAGTTATTTAATAAAAATGCTGTTTATGTTACCATGTAATTAAATACTTAGTTACAATTATAATGAAATAGGCATATTTCAGTATAATGAATGGTGAAAACTATAAGTGAAAAAAAGCTAAAAAAATGGACATACAGTGTTCATGGTTTGGAAGGCTCAATAGTTCACGTGTTAATTATCTCCAAATTGATTTGCAGATTTAATGCAATCTCAAAATTCCAAGGATTCCTTGTAGCTATAGACAATCTGGTTCTAAAACTTCTATGGAAATGTAAGGAATTAGAATAGCCAAGATAATTTTTAAAAAAGAACAAATTTGGAGGACTCACCCTACCCAACTTTAAGACCTATTAGAAAGCTATAACATGTTTTCCTGGAGGTAACAAGCTCAGTCTGGCACTGGTGAAATGACAGACACATAAGTCCGTGGGACAGCATGAAGAGTTTAGAACTACGTGCACACAGAGATGCTCAGTTGGCTTTTGACAAAGTGCAAAGGAACTGGATGGGAAGGACAGTCTCTTCGACAAATGGCACTGGAGCCACTGGGCTCCCTTCGAAAGCAAATAAACAAAACCATGGACCTTCATCGCCACCTCAACAGGATCCAAGAAGTAATTCAAAATGGATCCTAGGTCCAAAGGTAAATCATGAATCAATAACATTCTTGAGAGAAAATATCTGAGAAATTCTTCATGAGTTTCGATTTGGCAAAGACTTCTTAGCACAATCCAAAAGGGGGAAAAAATTGCTAAGTTGGAAGGCACCCAAGTAAAAAATTTTGCTTTGTAAGGACAAAATTAAGAGAATGAAAAGACAAGCCACATGGAGATAAAATATTTACAAATCACATGCTATCAAAGACTAGTATCTACTTGTGAGAGAAATACAAATTAGTAGCATAATGAGATGCCACTACTCACCTAGTGGAATGGCTACAATAAAAAATGCTGGCAATACCAGTTACTGATGAGGAAGTGAACAACTGGAACTCCTGCCTTGCTGGTGGGATTGAAAATGGTATATCCCTCTGAAAACAGCCTGCCAGTTTCTTATAAAATCAAACATACAATTATCATATGACCAAAAATCCCACCCAGAGGAACAGAAACTCAGGGGACATGGAAATCTGTACGCAGTTCTTGAGATCTATGCTCCTCTTGATTTTCTATTGTGATCTCATAAGGAAAGAATGGCTTTGACCAAAGCAGAATGTCTAGGCCTTTGGGCAATGTGAATAGGAGACAGCCCTGAGTGGTCTGCAAGAAGAAGGGCTCTGGAGGGTGAAGAGAAAGGCAGAACTGGAGCCTGACCTGGGAGGATGGGACCCCTGAGGCCAGGGGTTCGGAGAACAGCAGATTTGTGCGCTGCTCCCTTTGCCTGTGAAGCCTCCACAGGTGCCTGGAAAGGCAACCAGCCCAGCAGCAGAGGGCAGGCTCTCTCAGGTGGCATGTCCTGGGAGAACATGGCAAGGGATGTTTTCTGGCCGGGCTGCAGCCGTTCACCAGACTTCAATCTGCTTTTATTTATTTATGTATATATTTTTAAATATATATATATATATTTATTTATTTCACAGAAGGGGAGAGGGAGTAATGCTGGTGGTCTTGATCCAGCATTTAGATGGGTTCAGGAATCTGGAGAAGTGCTGTGCGTAAATTAAATAAGAGTCCAGAGACGAAACATAATTTTAAAGGTATTTGGGGGGGGAGGGGAGAGGAGCTTGGCTAAAGAAACCAAGTTCTCCCTTGTTGCAGGACCCCTTACTGCTCTTTATTAACACAATTTGTCCTAAGGCAAGGTAGATATACTGTACACATCAAAGGCCAGGGTTTAGTCTACAGAGTCAGATTGGTGAATTACCTCTGGCTGTTCAGGTTTTTGGTCAGGAGGAGGCAACAACATGTAGATTAAGATGCTCTTAGCTGTCTGGCAGCAAGCAATCATTCATGGGTCCCTTTCAGGTTTGAGGAAATGCCCTCAGCCATTCCAGATTATTCAGCCCTGCTGACATGCTGGAATTGGCTTCTGGCAAGGGAGAGAGAGATAGAAGCATCAATGATGAGAGAAAAATCACTGATTGGCTGCCTCCTGCACGCCCCACACTGGGGATCGAGCCTGCAACCCGGGCATGTGCCCTGGCTGGGAATCGAACCATGACCTCCTGGTTCATAGGTCAACACTCAACCACTGAGCCATGCTGGCTGGCTGATTTGATTTCAAAAAGAAAGGTGACATTTCTTGTATCTTAGTGACATGGAGCAAATCCCTGCTGGCTCCACAGATGCCAGTTGGAAGCCCCAGGAATGGATGAGGTAACACCGTGAGCATCTACCCTGAGAAGAGCCCTGAGGGGGTCTTCCCGGAGCTCTGTGGAGGAGCCTGTAGGCTACAGGAGGCCCAGCCAGCGCTCCAGAAGGGGAGCTGGGAGGAGCCATGGCAGTTCCACCATACAGGGAGCACTCCACCGTGAAATGCTGCAGAAAGTGCCAGGAAGATGCAGACTACAAAGTGTCCACCAGATGTGGCCACATGGCGGTTCACTGACGTGATGGGGCCGGGCCTAGTGGTTGAGGGGTCTGTGGAGGATGAGAATGTGTGTCCCCTCATGGCCTTGCATGTTGGCTCCATTGGCTAATCAGTCAGATGCCACTGGAGCAAGGCCAGGGCCAGGTAGCCATTCTGGTCCATTGGATGAGAGAGCAGGGTAAGCTCCACTCAGTGAAGCTAGAGAAACCACCACTAGGGGGCGTCCATCTTCCCATGTCACCTCCAGGGAAGATCAGCCCATTCCTATAATAAGACCAAGAGGGCTGTTCATGCAGAGGAATGGTAAATTTGCTGAGACCTGAAGGTTTATTTGATTTTTCCTCTCCTATCTCATTTGTCTATAAAGGGACCTGGAGGTGAAGGGCCTGGCCCTCTTGCTGCAAATTCAACATTTTTGAGAGGTCATACTATACCAATAACTGCCCTGAGTGTTTACCTGTATCATCCCATTTAATCCTGCAACACGTGTGACAGACACACCCATTTCACAGATGAAGAAATAGAGGTCAGCCTGTTCCAGATCACATGGCTATGTAAGTGGTGGAGTTGGGATTTGTACCTCCAGATACTCCCATTCTGATCCCAGTGCTCTCTCCTCTACAACGTGTATAATAATTAGAAGACTTTATTCAAAGGAGATTTGCAGCCCAGCCAGCGGGGCTCAGTAGTTGAGTGTCGACCTATGAACCAGGAGGTCACAGTTCAATTTCCGGTCAGGGCACATACCTGAGTTGCAGACTCGATCCCCAGTGTGTGGCATGCAGGAGGCAGCCGATCAATGATTCTCTTTCATTGATGTTTCTATTTCCCTCTCCCTCCCCTTCCTCTCTGAAATCAATAAAAATACATTTAAAAAACAACACAGACAAAGAAGATTCCCAGGGCTCTCCTTGTGTGAAAAGCGAAGGATTCTGGGCCTCAGGGCTGGGCAGAAGACACCTCCTGTTCTCTCCTCCTGCCTTGCTGGCAGGAGCTGAGCTGTGGAGGCCAATGGCCAGGCCCTGCCCGCCCCTCTTGGAGGACTCATCTGATAAAGCCTCCTGCTCGGACAGTCCAGCTGCCTCTCTGCAGACCATGGTCCCCCATGTTCTCAGGGAAGCCCTTGGTAAGACCAGCATGGAGCCTGCTGCCTGGGTGGGGGGTGGGGTGTAGATTACCAGGAACAGGAAGCCTGGGCGTGAGGAGGAGGTAGGAAATGAGTGGCATGTGCCTCTCAGAGCCACCCACCCACATCAAGGTGACATGAAGCTGTCTGGCCTGACCTGACAGCTTGTCATGGCCTGGGCGAGCCTTCCAGAAATCACCCACTTGGGATGAGGGTGGGAGGTGCAGGGGGCCTCTTCCCACTCGTGATGACTTGTCCCAGGCTCTGGAAACTGCATGGTCCAAGCCTCTGGCCATGTGACACTCTGAGGGGTGTGCTAGACGCTCTGGGGAGTTGCCCCCTGGCCCCTCCCACAGCAGAGGTCCAGCGGAGAATAGAAGGACCCCCACGGCCAGGAGGCAGACCCCATGAAGTCACAGAGAGCTGAATTCCACCTGATTTTGAAAAGTAGCTTCTCAAATGGGACAGCCTGTATTCAAAGTTCAGTGCCACTACTTAAAGTCTGGGGACACTTATTTCATTTCCCTTTGTGTCTTCCTGCATAAAATAGCAACAATAACCACGCCTGCTTCATGTGATGGGCGGTCACACATCAGGTGTTCAGCTCAGTGTCTGGCACACAGCAGCCATTCAGCGAGGGCTCGCTGTGATCACTGTCCCCTCGCTGTCACTCCCAGGAGCTCTCCGCCTGCGTCTGTGTCCTCCTACTTGCATCAGGGCGTCGTCTGCACGATGATGGGAAACAACAGCCTCGGATCTAACCGGGCCCCACAGGCCATTGATGGGCAGCTCAGGTGGGTCCTTCCGAAGAGCCGTCGTCTGCCCCACCCCAACCCACTCACACGCCCTCCCCCCTCCCCAGGGGAACATAGCAGTCAACAGAATTGACAAAGACAGAGACTTTGACTGGTACCTGGAGGTGCCTGGGACCCAGGGACCACAGGACAGCATCACCTCTCCCACCATCTCTCTCTCTCTCTCTCTCTCTCTCTCTCTCTCTCTCTCTCTCTCTCACACACACACACACACACACACACACACACACACACACACACAGGTCCCTGGAGATTCTGAACCAATCTGGGAAGTGCCATCACCCTTCCCTGATGTTTGTAGTCTCTATGGACATCCGTCCGGGGCTAAGGAATGTGTTTCTTGCTCCCCATTCAGACATTCCTTAACACTCCCCACCCTGCAAATCCACCTACGCCAGGAAGTCTGAGAGAGGAGGCCGGGTCTGGGTCTAAGGAGAAAGGAACAGAAACGGCCCGAGCCCCATTTTTTCCTTTAGGCCTCCTTCTGGAAGGACCAGCTTTCTCTGATGACCAGAGACGGCTGCTGTCCCCCAATGAACGCTCGCTCTGGCATGGGGACTGGCCCACTTCACTGAGGCGGCGCTCTAGGGAGGTTGATGCCTGTAAAATGTGGGTGAAAAAGCTGTGCACCCGTCTGAGCCGAGCATGTAATGTAGGGAGTGGGTGAGCTTCCTTTCCTCTCCCCCCCGCCCCCACCCTGCCGGCGCCCAAGCAGAAGCAGCCGATAAAGTCACAAGGTGGGAAGAGTCTGAATCCCTGGAAAACCACGTGGAGGAGAGCCTGCCCTGAGCAGACACCCTCACTGGATGGGTAGGCAGGTGAGAAGGAAACTGTGATTGGGTTAAGCCACTGAGATTGTGGGAAATGCTAGATCCATTCCAGGAGCTGTTTACACCTCCTGGAGACACAGTAGGCCTGGCATCTGCCCTCTCCTCAGACCTTCTTGTTTGGATGAAGCAAAAAAAGAAGTGGAACCCTGGCCAGTTTGGCTCAGTGTATAGGGTATTTGCCTGTGAACTGAAGGGTCTTGGGTTTGATTCCGGTCAAAGGCCCATGCCCAGGTTGTGGGCTTGATCCCTGGTAGGGGGCATGCAGGAGGCAGCCAATCAGTGATTCTCTCCCATCCTTGATGTTTCTATCTCTCCCTCTCCCTTTCTCTCTGAAATCAACAAAAATATTTTTAAGAACCTTATGAATTATTTATTGTTCAAAAAAGAATTGGAGGGAGGACTGTCCCTGGCATCAAAATGAGAGACCAAAACAAGCAAACAAGGCCAGGCCCAGGGTGGGGGGCCAGCCTGGAGAATTATCTGCTGGTGGCCAGATGCTGTGTGTATGTCGTGGAGGTCCTGGGGTGCTGGGCACCCATCAGTAGGATCGTAACGGTGGAGGTCAGTATAGTAAATGCAGGAAACAGTAAGCACAGAGAAAAAGAAATACATCTCTCAGAAGAAGCCAGGCACCACTCATCCATTTCTCTTGGGAATAGTTGAGTGAGCTTTGGGGCTTCCTTATAAACGTGCCTCTCCCTGAGCTGGCTAACTCAGAGGTGGAGAAAGAGGCAGGCTCAGGAAAGGAACAAAGGACAGAACAAGAGTGTCCTTCCCCATCTCCGTCCACTCTGTCTGCTCGCCTACCCTTTAGGATGCATCTCAAACCTCGCCTCCTCTGGGAGGCCTTCCTCGCCTCTTAGGTACCGCTGGTGGCTGCTCCATCTGTGTTCCACAGACGGTGCCCAGACTCAACCACAGCTTCCCCACGTCGTCGCAGCCATGAGCCCCTGAGGGCACCGCTGTGTCTTCATATCCCCTGGCCTGGTCGGGGCACCTGGTCCAGCCCAGAATGATACGGTTGGTGCATGGATCCATAAAGAAATGGATGAAGTGAGCCGAACCCAACGCCGAGTAATCAAAATTCAGAACCCACGCTGAGGATGTCTGGGCAGCTGCGTGGACCATCTCAAGTTCCTACCTCAGGTACCAGGACAAATCCAGTGACAACATGTTTACACAACTTTTATTGCTGACGGCCATTGCTGGGGCTGGGGGAGGTCAAGGCTGCCTGCCCTCCACACCCCAGTCTTCAGAGCACATAGCCAGCCCCTCCGAAGCTGCCTAGTCACTAGCCACTCCACCTGCTCTTCCAGGGGAACCTCCTCGGCCCCCCCACCCCCCCGCCAAGCGGCTGCCTGCCATGGCTGGGTGGGGTTGATCTGCTTGGACCCTGACTCTGGGAGCCATACACCACCAGACAGGCCCAGGCCAGGTGAGGAGAATGGGACGGCAGGAGCGGGAGTGAGGCTGGGAGGTCCAGGGCTTGCGGGTTGGGGCAGAGGAGCATTCAGAAGGGCCGTGGGGGAGGGGGGGGTGGACTGGGGGCAGTGTCCGAGTTCTCTCCATGGCAACTTCATGTCAGTGTTGTTTCGGAAACAGCTGAGAAATGGAAAGATGGAGAAAGCAGAGAAAAAACTCCAAAGTCCCCAGACAGCTGGGAATGAGGGTGCCGTGCACGGCTTCCCCGCCTCCAGGGCCCAAGGAGGAGCAGCACCCATTCCTCATACCCTGGGAGGAGCCCTGAGTGAGCGCCAGTGGGGCTCTCTCTGCCCTTGGTCTGCCCACTTCCCCGAGGTTCACCTCCCTGCGGAGGCCCAGGAGCCCCACAGCCCTGGAGCCGGGAACCTGCCCAGCCCCAGAGAGGCTCAGCCTCGTGGGCCCTCAGAGCTCTCAGCGTGACTGGTGCTCGCTCTCCAATCGGCAGGCATTTGGGGATAATCTTTAAAAATACACCCAACTCTGTTTCTTAAATATAAAAATAAAGTCCACACCCAACCGCCAGATCGGTGACCCCTGTCTACATGGCCGGCCCGGCCGGCACAGTGGCCACTCTTCACACACATGCTGCGGTGGCCACACTCCGGAGCATCCTCCTGCAGGAACAGCTGGGCACTCGGACGAGACCGCCACCATCCTGGACAGCGCTGCTATCACCAGACGGCCGGGCGCTGCGTGTTCTGGCCTAGTCTCCAAGACCAGGTAGGAAGGGCAACAATTCCCGATGTGACCTTCCAGGCCCTTCCCGGTGTGTCTCCTCCGCGCGGACACACGTGTGGTTGTGCCCAGGTGCCACACTGTGCTTCCCAGGTATGTCCAGCCTGGGGTTTGGGAAGAGCTCACCACCCTCCTGGTTTCTGAAGACCTTGGGAGAGCAAACACACACATGCACATGCACGCACAACCCACACATGCACACATGCATGCACACAACCCCACGGACACACACACACATGCACACGCACATGCACACACACATTGCATGTCCGCTGAGCAGCAGGCAGGGAGCGGCCGGAGAAGGGTTGGGTGGCCTGAGCCAGGTGCTGCATGGCTGGCCTCGCAGCCTCCAGCAGCAGCAGGTGTGTTAGGCAGGCCACTCAGGGCTTCCGGAGGCGCACCTCGCTCTGAGGAGGAGGGATACAGGGAGGCTGAGCTGGGCCCAAGAGCCAGACACTGCGGCTCAGAGCCTCCACTCAACCTGCTTGTCAGCTGGCGGCCCTCGGAGTGGAGGGAAGGGACAGCCATGGCGGTGGGTTCTGAGCCCCGGCGGCTCCCCTGTCCCCTCTGAGAGCCACTGTCCTTCCCTCAGGGGGCAGAGCACCGGCCTTCCAGCTTAGACACTGGCCCGGGTGAACCTCCACTTTCTGACACCCCCCATTCTGCCAGGGACCCACTTCTAGGAGGAGACTCCTCCCTCCTGGCCCCTCCTCCCCGGCCCCTCCCCATTCCCCCAGCTGTCTGTGGCCCGTGGCCTGTGTGAAGCACAGTGCGCCCTCCCCCCCCCCATCCCAGGGAGAGGAGCAACACTGGCCACATCCCTGCAGGCCCACCCCCTGAACCCTCGGACCCTGCTCTGTCCAAGGACGAGGAGCGCAGGGCACCCGGGACACGGGGCTGGCCCAGGGTGTGACCCCTGTCCTGTCTTGTCTTCTGTGCTTTGTGACCCCCTGTGAACTGAAGGGGGGAACGTGAGGGGCCTGCTGAGAGCCGGGGAAGGGGCCCTCTTCCCAGTGCCCCTGTGGGAGCTGCCCCGCCGGCCGTTGGTGCCCCCACAGCCTTACCTCCATCTTGCTGTATATCCAGGGCAGGAGCTCTGTCACTTTGGTGTACACGCCGGGCTTGTTCCTCTGGCCACAGCCCGTCCCCCAGCTGGTGACCCCTGCCAGGTACCATCGGTTGTTCTGCTCACAGACCAAGGGCCCCCCGCTGTCCCCCTATGGGGAGTACACGCATCAGCAGAGCGGGGGAGGGGGCCTTGTGCAGCAAAGCTGGGCACCCGATTCCCCTCTGATCCAGCACCTCTGCCTCCCAACGGCCCTGGGTCCCGGAGCCTGAGCCCCACCTGGAGCAGCCCACCTGGCAGGAGTCGCGGCCGCCCCGCAGGTCCCCCGCGCACAGCATCCTGGGAGTGAGGTAGCTGTCGTAGACCAGGTAGTCATTGCACTTCCTGAAGTCGATGAGGCTGACCTGCACCTCCCGCAGGAAGGGGGAAGTCTTCTCTTCAGGGAGGGGGGGGGATCAGATGTCAGCTTTCGGCCTTCCAACTGCCCGACCCCAACTCAGCCCCTCGGCATGGAAGGCACCATCTCTGGGGTTGGCCACCCAGGCATGTGCACACACACACACCCTCACGCCAGATACAGCTCACTACACATGACAAAGACAGATGGACATGGACACACAGCCTCTCAGTCTGCCTTGCATGTTGCACAGTGCTTTTCCATGTTCAAAGTGCCATCCACTAGGGCCGTGGTCGGCAAACTGCGGCTCACAAGCCACATGAAGCTCTTTGGCCCCTTGAGTGTGGCTCTTCCACAAAATACCATGGCCTGGGCAAGTCTATTTTGAAGAAGAGGCATTAGAAGAGTTTAAGTTAAAAAAAGAAAGAAATTTCAATCGTTGTACTGTTGATATTTGGCTCTGTTGACTAATGAGTTTGCCGACCACTGACCTAGGGCCCTCCCTTTGTTTCCAGTAACTATGAGCTGGAAGAGGTGTAGCTGACCCATCTGCAGATGGAGAAGGCCAGGCTGCAGAAGGGACCGGCCAGTTCCCAGCTGGTCAGTTCGCGAGCCGAGGTCAGAAAGAGTGGCTCCCAGGCCAGGCATGCTGAGCAGGGGAGCCCAGCCTGCGTCTCATGGGGGCCGGACAGGCCTGGGCGGTCTCCTGCGCCTAGAAACAAACCTACAGGGCCAACATCAGACAAGGCCGCTCCAGGGACGTGATGGTCGCTCCCTAACTTGGGCAGGCACTGGCGCAAGCAGGGCAGGTCGCCATGCAAACCGCAGCGCCAGCACCCTCCCACCAGGAGTGACTGCCGCTGCTTCCTCGCCAATGGCAGCTGTAGACCCCATGTGGCCACAGCCCCAGACGAGATGACTTAGGGACTTGATCATAGACTTATCCTGCTCTCCAACAGCTTCTGGTCTAAACACATGCTCCCCTGAAACCCAAGCCCCAGGCCCTGTGCCGAGTTCTTCCTGATGCCCCTGCTGAGAGGCACCCTGGCTCTCCATGATGAATGTCCCACTCGGACAGGAGCAGAGCCCCACATGTTCAGTTCTAGAAGTTTCATGGTGGTCTTAGCCGGAGGGCATAGTCACATGACTGCTTTGACATACACATAGGTCACATAGTCCCACCCAGGCCCTTGAGGTCAGAGACCCAAACCCTCACTAGCTAGACCCTTACCTACCTACCCGGCACGTCACCCCACATATTGCACACAGACACGCGTGCACGCGCACACGCGCGCGCACTTACACACACACACACACAGGCACACACACAGCCTAGCACCCCCGCCTCTCACCATCTGTCTCCTTGGTCTTGCCAAAGCCTGTGATCCAGCAGGTCTCATTGAGGCTGAAGGTCTGCCCGTGCATGGGGAGGCAGGCCGGGTGGATGTTAGCTGCAAGGAGACCACACATCAGTGGAGACGTCAAGCTCTCGGTGGGGGAGTGGAGGGACAGGGGGACTAATGTCCTAGTAGCCTCTCCCTGTCCCCAGAGCAGTTCTGATTCCCAGGACCTGCACTGACCTATCACTTTCTTTCTTTCTTTCTTTCTTTCTTTCTTTCTTTCTTTCTTTCTTTCTTTCTTTCTTTCTTTCTTTCTTTGTTAATCCTCACCCGAGGATATTTTCCCATTGATTTTAGAGAGAGTAGAAGAGAGAGGGAAAGACAAAGAGAAATATCGATGTAAGAGAAACATCAATTGGTTGCCTCCTGCACGCGCCCTGACCAGGGCCGGGGTTGGAGAGAAGTCTGCAAGCGAGGTGCATGCCCTTGACCGGAATCGACCCCCAGACCTTTCCATCCACAGGCCGACGCTCTATCCACTGAGCCATACCAGCTAGAGCCAATCACTTTATCTTGACCCCCCAGTCCTCAGGGTGCTTCCAGAGTTCCAAAGCATCCTGGTGCCAGGGCTGCCATGTAGGCAGAGGGCTATGCCTTGGAAGCTCCCCTGAACCAAGGAGATCCTGGTGACTGGGGTCTGTACCCCAGAGTGGCTCCCGTGCCTGTCCCCTGCCTGTCCATCAGAGCAAGGAGCAGTCACAGGCTAAGTCCAGTGTGATGACCACGCTGTTTCAGGGAGTGCCCAGCCAGGTCTGGGAGGGGCCCTGCTGGTGGCCAGGACCCGAGGCTCTCCCTCCTGGTCAGACAGCCTCTCCCCGCAGGAAGGGTACGCCCTCTGAGGCACAGGCCACAGCATCGCTGCTCGCTTGCTCCCACGTCAGAGACAATGAGCAGGTGCAGGCGCTGCTGTGGGTCACTCAGTGTGCTCCCCTGAGGACGTCTTCCTGATGCAGTGGGGCACGGACTGCCACGTCCTGCTCCCAAGAAGAACATGTGCTGGTACACGTCTGCCGTGTTCTCAGCTGCTTGTTTTGCTCACTGCAGCTTCCTGCCCCTGGAACACACACTGAGTGGCCAATTCTGATGACCTCTGAGCGCATAATAACCTGGCCACTCAGTGTGTGTGTGTGTATATATATATTAGAGGCCCAGTGCATGACTTCGTGCACGGGTGGGGTCTGGTCAGCCTGGCCAGGGGGAGGGGACATGGACGGTTGGCCAGCCTGCCAGCTGGTCGAACTCCTGGTCGAGGGGACAATTTGCATATTAGCCTTTTATTATAGAGGATATACACTGAGTGGCCAGATTATTATGTGTTCAGAGATCATACTAATCTGGCCACTCAGTGTAAATGCTCAGCAACTTTGAAGGAGAGAGAGAAGGAGGGAGGGAGAATGAATGTTAAATTCTCCTACAGCCCTGCTGGCATGGCTCAGTGGTTGAGTGTTGACCTATGAACCAGGAGGTCACTGTTTGATTCCTGGTCAAGGGCACGTGTCCGGGTTGCGGGCTCGATCCCCAGTGTGGGGTATGCAGGAGGC
Source organism: Corynorhinus townsendii (assembly GCA_026230045.1). Classification (NCBI taxonomy): domain Eukaryota; kingdom Metazoa; phylum Chordata; class Mammalia; order Chiroptera; family Vespertilionidae; genus Corynorhinus; species Corynorhinus townsendii. The sequence goes on from JAPDVU010000008.1 coordinate 83,647,512, forward strand.
AGCCGATCAATGATTCTCTTTCATCATTGATGTTTCTCTCTCTCTCCCTCTCCCTCTCCCTTTCTCTCTGAAATCAACAAAAACATATTGTAAAGAAATTCTCTTATAAATTGGGCTTTGCACATTGGCATCTAACACACCTGTCTGCCTCAGAGTAAACAAACAAGAAGTAAGTGAAGGGATAGTATCAATTATTAACAAAATATTATCAATTAATAACAAAACACCATCTCTTAAAATATGCTATCCCTATTTTTGCAACACGGAGTCTGGAACATCTGTAACTGTTACATATTCCGCTAATTTTACGGGGAAACTAAGTTTCCCAGTGAGTTTCCATGAGTTTTCTCTGATGCTCTGTGACCGCAAGGTGCGTAGCCTGCGTGTGGCTGACTGGACCTGCTCTGATCTCTACACCAAAAGTCAGGTCCAGAGTCTGGCCCCAGGATGGCCCTCACTGGGGCTGGGACTCCTCCAGGCCTCGCAGAACATGGAGATGGCTGTATAGGGTGGGAAAGGCCTGTTCAGGTCCTGCAGATCACTGCCCCTTTCCTGTGTGTTTGGGGGCAGGGCGAGGTGGGGCGGGGCTGGGACATGGCAGACAAGGCTGGAGGAGCGGGAGGAAGACAGAGGTCTCGCCCACAGGAGGCTGTGGCTCAGGCGGGGGTAGTTCTGGGTCAGCCCCAGCCAGCTAGGCTCCGCCAAGATTCCCTCCTCCTCACCCCACCCGACGAGCTCGCCCACTGCTCTGACTCACCACCCGCCTCCGGAGGTAAGGTGCGTGCCGGAGAGGCAGCTGACAGGCCAGAGCACAGGAAAGGCCGGAAGAACCAGAAAGCCGTCCAAGGCCCCCCGGCAACCCTGGCCCGCTGAGCCAGCCTGCCTCTGAGAGCCTCCCTGTCCCGCCGGCCCCCACTGGAACCCATCCCACCCCCCAACCCCCACCCCGGCACTCCATTTGCACTTGCAAGCATGGAGCCCACTCTGAAGCGTGCAGTCCGTAGTTAGCAAGTGAACGACTGAGTGAGTGGATTCATGCGTGGAGCCCTCCTTGGTCCCCTGAGAACTTCAGTCGCGTTTCCTCGTGTGCCTCATTGGTCCTTAGCCCCACCTCATGGCAATTGGTTGTCTGCATATGACTCCCAGGTGTCCCCGTGGGCCAGCCCCTGCCTCCCGGAGCTGAGTGGGAAGAGCGTTGCCGGGGAGACAGACCACCGGGCCGGTCCTGGAGCTGTGCCACAGCTCCATCTCCTCCATGTAAACTAAGCCGATGACAGACCTGCCCTGCAGGACCGGCTGTGCAGAGCCAATGAAGTCACAGCTGCCACACGCCTACCAGTGCCTGTCCCTCACCAGTGCTCCGTGACAAATGGGGAAAACATGTGATCTATTTGTTAGGGACCCTATGATATTGCACCCAGGCCCTGGCCTAGCACCAGCTTGCAATGTAGGCTGTGTCATTTGGGGCAAACTCATTTCCAACCTTTGGGCCTAGTTTCCCTAATTGTAACACAAAGATGTCCCCTTAAGTGACCTCTGAGCCCGACTCCGCACACTGAAGCTCTGCCCACCCCCATGGGTTGGCAGATGCTGCCAGGCGAGGACTGCCAATGAGCCAGATGGGGTGTGACCGGCGTGGACTCACGCACCAGACAGGGTCAGGGGCTTGGAGAGGCGCATGAGGGCGATGTCATAGTCATCCTGCTCATCAGAGTAGTTGCCGTTGATGATGATCTGGGAGATGGAGGCCGCCTCGGGCAGCTGGTGCAGGTTGTTGGTGCCGGCGTATACCTTCCAGCCCTCCAGGATCTTCTCCCGGGTCCTGCCAGAGCCACAGGGGAGCAAGACCAGTCACCTGCCCGCGAGCCCACCACAGGGCGGTGTGTGCTACACACAGGACTGCGCTGCGGGCCTCAGCTTGGCAGGAGGAGGAGGGATGACATGGCCTCCGGAGGCGCCTGTCTTAGCTCAGAGGTCCAAAGCAATGCCCCCTCTCCCACAAGCCATTCTGAGCCTGCACCTGCACCCTCCAACAGAAAGGGAGGGACCAAACAGGATATCTGGGAGCAGTCACCCCACGGTCTCCTCTGCACACCCCAAAGATCAAATCAGGGGGCAGTACACATCTCAGTATTTTTGTCCTCAGTGGAAGCAGAGTTCTCCCCAGGACAAAGTGGCCCACAGAGGACTCCCTGCTGAGTCAGTGTCCTGAGGCAGCTCTCCAGCGCATCCCTGCCCACCGCTCACAGACACGCCTGGCGGCCACTCCGACCCTTCTACCATCCCTCAGGTCCCAGACAGTGTCCTGATTTCACAGGCTCCTCTCCTGTAAGTTCTGGTTCCAGGAACCAGCAGCCAGGAGCCCAGCGCCCGGCCTTCAGGGCAGGCTCCTCCTGCCGCCTCGCTCTCCCTGGGGCCACCAAGCAGCAGCATCGTCTCATGCTGGGCCTGGTGCAGAACAAGACGCCCAGGACCAAGGGCCTGCTGCACACCACAGCAGGGCCCCGGCCCACTGGAGAGGGGAGGGTGGCCTCACACCAGCCCTTCCCGGTGACCCCAAACCCCGCAGCCTCGCATTACCTGCCCCTCAGCACTTACACAAAGAAGCAGTGGGCAGCCGTGAGCACCCACTGGGCGTCGATCAGAGTGCCCCCACAAATGTGGGTGGTGCCGTAGTGCAGGCTGACTTGCCAAGGCCACTTGCTCTCGGGGGCCAGTGCCCCTCCCACAATCCGCCCCGTCAGGGCCCTCAGTCCGCAGTCTGGGGGAAGCAGAGAAGATGACCCGTGAGCGCTGCTGCTCTCAGCCCTGCCAAGCTCCCTGGGCCCAGAGCAGGCTCAGGCAGCCCGGTCCCGAGGGCACCCACTGGCCCGTGGACACCACTCTGCCCACTTATTCTGATATGGCTCAGTGTTTCCTGCCAAGGCAGAGGCCCCCGGGGCGGCTAGCCACCTGGAACCACCCAGCAGGAAGTTTGACCCTCTTTCCTCTGCCCCGTTCACTCTTCCTCAAATTCAACAAATGCCCAATGAGTGCCCAATATGCTGGGACTGTGCTGGGCATGGGGTGGGCATTGGGGTTACCACAGGACATCTCGGGATGGCTGTCAGGAGCTCAGGAAGCAGATCAATCTCCCATGACCCTCAGTTAATAAGTGCTGTGCTGGGACTGCCATTCCCTCCCTAAAACCAGAGCAGACATAAACTTCCCACAATGTACAGGTGGCTTTGTGCCCACGTGGCTCTTCAGTGGGTCAGCTCATGCAGTTGAGGGCCCTTCATCCCAGGGAACATTCCCCGGCACTTCCTGGAGTGAGTCATCCCCCCAAAACTGTGAACAAGGGGGCAGCCTTGGAGTCTATGCAGATGTGTTCTTTCCTCTGTCGGGGGACAGAGTGAGGAACCAGAGTATCTGGGGTGGCACTCCGTCCTGCTCAGAGGAGCACCCCACCTGGCCATTGCTGAGAACACTGTCCACTCGGGGACCAATGACCAGCTTGGGCTTAGGGATCAGACCCTTAGTCAGAGGTCAGCTCCTCCCCCACAAGAGACCTGACCTTAAGCTAGCAAACACTTTTGTTTCCTTTCAATGAGGGGACAATAATAGTCCCTGCCTCCTGAGAACCAAACTTGTTCGTGCTTGTAAAAAGGCAGGAGAGGGCCTTGCACGTAACATGGCGAGGGGGTGCTGACGCTAGATCCAGGTTTCTGCCTGTGGCTAGAGGGGCTGTCAGCGGCTGGCCCTGCTCCCCAGGCCTCTGCCCACGCCCAGAACCCAGAGTCCAGAATCCAGAGTTCAGAAGTGCTTCTCTGGTGTGAGCGAAGCCGCTGGGCTGAGGTCAGGGAAAGGGAAGGCGGGGCTGGAACTGTCCAGGTGCCTTCCGGGAACGCTGGCCTTGAAGCAGGCCTGCTGGCTAAGCCCCTCTTCCTGGTGGACCCCGGGCCAGCCATGGCCCCCAGAGAGGCCCCACCTCTCTGCCCTGGATTCCCACCCCCCACAGGCCACAGTCAGGAGGAAGAGCATCTTCTTACGGGAACACTGGAGAGAGACATACCGCTGGGAAGGGCATTCAGATCTGAAGGAGGAAAGACAGAGGTGGGAAAAGGGCACATTAGCCACCTCTTCCAAGAAGCCTTCCCTGGTTGACTCCTGCTCAGCTCCTATGCCATTTCTTTTGCACAAACACATGGAGATTCTGACCTCCTCCCTCGTGGTGGGAGGCCCCTCCAGTGCGCTCACCAGGAATGGAAATAGCTCACTCAAACCCTCCCCACTGTTCCCACCCCCCTTTCCAGTGGCAGTTGCACACATTGACCAGATTCCCATCCTCTGAACTGGTGCCTCTGTTGTCCCAGCTTCTTCCACAACTGAGCAGGCAGCCTAACCCTCCTCTGGCAGGTTCCGCGATGCTCACCAGCAAAGGAGCCTGCAGATCACCTGGCACAGAGCAGGCACTGCCTGGCACAAGGCAGGCATCAGGAGCAGCAGGCTCCTTTCTCTCCCTCCCACCCCTTCTCTGGGAGGCTTGCTTCTCTGTCTCCCATCTCCTGAGGTAGACACTGCCAGCTGGTCGAGTGCCCCCAGCCACCCTCTCAGTGGGATGGGACCAGGCGGGGCCACAGTGCAAAGCTGACACCTGGTGAGGAGGTTCAGGAGGAGGCCATGCCCCCCGGGTGGGCCCCTGCCCCTGACCACAGGCCCCTGGCACTTCCCTGCTGCTGCTCCTCCCCCACAAACCCTGCAGCAGGGTTCACTCCAAACACCTGGCTGACTGCTGGCCCCCAAACTTACTAACTGTCTCTAGCAACCAGGTAAACTCTGGGGATACCCCTGACCCCATGGTGCTCTCTGCACCAAGCCTCTGCAAGGAGTCAGGAGGCAGGTGGCAAATGAGTTCCGGTTCTGAAAGGCTCCTGACACTCACAATGGGCTCCTGGAGGCCAGGTCCCAGAGAGGCCCAGGAAGAGGGGCTCCCTGATGTCAAAGCCCCTGATCCCCCTTACCTCCGCTCAGAGCCAGGAAGCTGGCCTGCCCCCCTCACCTGTAGAGGCTTTCCTGGAGGGTGGAGTTGTATTTGGAGATGGAGAAGCTGCTGATGGCATCCCGGTACGCCACCTCGCCTGTCCGATAAGCACTGCAAGGGGAGAGGGGAGAGTGAGCCCTCATGATACAGGGTCCTCTTCCATCCCCCCAGCATGGTCCTGGCCAGCCCTGGTGACGGGGAGGGGGTGGGGGGTAGGGGCTGTCAGGCTCCATATGGTCTGACCCTGCCCGCCTAACCCCAACTGTCTCCACTAGCCCTATAGTTAGCCCAGTTATGATCACGCCCAGTGTGTTCTCTGCCAAAACCTGCAGCCTCAACCCCCACCCCCCGCCCCCGGAACTTGTTGGAAATGCAGTCTCGGGCCCTGCCTCAGCCCTCCTGGACCAGGGAGTCTGGTCCTGGGTTGGAACAGGCTCTGCAGGGGCTCTGATGTTCCACGTGAGACATGCTGACCTGGCCCTTTCCACCGGTACTGTGACCCGACCCGTGGACCCATGGCCACGGTGCCTCCCTGGACCTGCAGACCCAGACCCTGCTCCTAAAGACTCTCATCAGCCCTGGCTGGTGTGGCTCAGTAGATAGAGAATCCTATGGACTAAAGGGTCTGGGTTCAATTCTGGTCAAGGACACATGCGGGCTTGATCCCCAGTGGGGGGCATGTAGGAGGCAGCCGATCCATGATTCTCTCTCATCATGGATGTTTCCATCTCTCTCTCCCTTCTCGCTTCCTCTCTGAAATTAATAAAGATATATATTTTTTAAAATGTCCACGGTCTCCTGACGAGATTACCCAGACTCCCCTTCCCATGTGGGAATGCTGAGCCTGAGGCAGGGACAGAGCTGGATGTAAGTCCTCGTCCCCCAACCTGGTTTTCTAGCAGCTTCTTCCACAGAGAGCCCTCAGTGAGGTCCTAAGCTCTTCTCCCCACGACCTGGCACACATGGACAGACCCCAACATTACTTGACTTCAAGACACAGACCAAGGGGAGCATGGAGGTGACCATGTGGCCTGCAAACTGGGACCCCAGAGGTCAGAGCTCCCCTATTCCCCCTCCACCTCCTGGCATCAGCCAGCGGTTTGTATGCCTGTCCCTGACTGCCCCTGCCCACTTCTCTCCCATTTGTGAGTTCAAGCCTGAGCCACCCTGCTACAGTGCAGAGTCCACTGAAGGGTTCCCAGCCCGAGTTTCCAGTTCCAGAAGCGAGGAGACTAGACCCACCAGATGCCTATGCCCTCAGAGGCCTGCAGTGACCACTCACTGTGAGGAAGGGCATGGGATGCCAAGAACCGCACAAGTGGGTCCTACTGCAGAGCTATGGGGCTGCCCGCAGGGAAACAGCTTGCCCAGACTAGTAAGGCCCCAGGGCCCCCGACCTAGTGACCTCAGCCCTGGTCCCCAAGAGTCATTTTAATAAGAGATCTCTGCAAGGCGCCTGATGCCCTTGCAAAGAGCTGAGCCATTCCTGACACCGGAAGGACCTGCGTGAAGGGTTACCTCTCAAAGCCCAGCTGCTGGCAGGCCTTCACCGAGTAGGAGCTGTTCCAGCTGTCGCTGCAGATGGGGACCCACTGGTGGGAGGAGCCTGAGTAGACTCTGAGCAGAGACTTGTCCCAGTCAAACCTCACTGCAGGGCGAGAGGGGCAGAGCAGGCCCTCAGCACCCAGGAGGCACCTTGTTTGGGGGATGAGCTGAGTAAGGCTCTGAGGGCACCTGTCCTGAAACCCCTCGCTGAGGACTCGGAAATGCCCAGGACCTTGGCCCCAGAGTGAGGGGCATCAGCCAGTGCTTAGAAGCCCACGACACTCAGTGAGGTCAGAGGCAGGGCAGGGACTGGGGCGGGGGTGGGGCAGAGGGCTCTCCATCCAGCAGGACCTGAGCCATCACTGAGACAAGGGCAGGCGCTGCCAGGAGCTGTCACCCTGAGAGGCAGTGACGTGCTATACGCCGGGGTGTATGACCTATGACCCGATCGTGTTCTCACTAGACAGGCTCAGTCACAGATGGACGCGGCCATGGGCAGGACACATGTAAATGTGCAGGCAGAGTGAGGGGCCCCGCCCTCACAGTCGCCCACATTGGGGCCACACACAGACAACCTGCAAAAGCCATTAAGAACCGGAGCTCAGCACCACCTCTGCGTTCATCTAGGCAGGCCACTCACAAACCTGCATCCATGAAACCGCGGGGGGGGGGGGGGGTCAGAGGTCATGTGCTGGGCAAAGAGGAGGGGCACATAGGCTAACACCCAGGGAAGGTAAGCGATTTGCCCGCGTCACACAGCACTCCAGGCCAGGTTTCAAACACAAGCCTCCGGGACTAGAACCCAAATCCTCCGATTCACTGTCCATCACCTCCCATTCAAGTTTGCAGTCTCCAGAGTGCACACATGGGTGTGCACACTCACGCATACACACACACATGCACATACCCGCACACTCACGCGCGCACACACACACACGCACACTCCCGTATACACACGCACACTCATGCACACATGCACACACACACACACACATACACACTCGTGCACGCATGCATGCCCAGTCTGCTCACCGCAGCCCAGCTCGTCACTCTTCAGCTTGCAGTCGGCCACACCATCGCAGCGCACAGCGTGCCGTGGGCAGCTCTCCACCGCCTCCTTGTACTTGATCCTCGTGTGGCCTCTCCAGAAGTAGACTGGAAAAGATGAAGCACACAGCGCGGTCACCGCCAGCCCCATGGCGAGGAGACACGGAGCAGCCCGAGGCCCAGGGTTCTGAGACACCGACCTGCAATCCCTCTTGGACTCTGGGGCTCTTGTCCCCCATCTGTATGGAGAAAAAGGCTACTCAGGAATGTTCCAGAATGCTCCAGAAAGCTCCTGCAAGCAGGACAGAACCAGGCTGGCTTAAGCAGCCACCCAGAGAGAGAAGGAGAGAGAGGGAGGGAGGTGTGGACATGGTGACAGCCTTGGGAGCTCCCCTGCCTGCATGCGGGCCAGAGTGGTGGCCAGGGAACCACTCCTACAGGCCCCAGGGCCCCCTCAGAACCCTCAGCCTCTGTGCCTCTGCCCTGCAGGTGACAGCAGAGACATGGTTAAGCACCTGCCTGCTCTCCAAGGAGGTCCTTTGGCCTCAGGAGCTCCTGGATGTTGTCTCCTCCTGGACAAGCGATGTCTCCTACACTTGGTTCCTGACCCACGCTGTTCCTTTAAATGTCTTCCCACTCAAAGAGCAACCGGAGATGCTGGTGCCCAAATGCACATGCTTCACAAACCACCTCTGCCTCACAGCTGACTCCCTGTCTCTAACCTGACTCCACACCAGAGTTGTCAGCCTGCCCCTGGACACACTGGCCCTGGGAAGCCAGAGAAACTCGGGCTCTGACTCCTCACCCTGCCTGTCCTGGCCCTGACCCTACTTCCCTGACTCCACCATTCTCTCCATCCCCCAGGGTGAAGATCACCCTGTGTAACCCCCATGGTGAAGGTCATCTGTGTGACCCCTAGGATGAAGGTCATCTATGTGACCCCTAGGATGAAGGTCACCTGTGTGACCCCCATGAAGGCCTCCTGTGTGACCCCCAGGATGAAGGTCACCTGTGTGACTGCTCCTTCCAGGTTCAGATGCCAATCTCTCCTGATCTGTGGGATGTGCCTCTCCTCCGTGCCCCACTCCCCTCCCACGGCCTGTGCCCCGGATGGGCCATGGTCCCCTTGATGTCTGTGGGGGAAGCTCTGTGTGGGAGTCAGGCCTGTGCTCTAGTCATGACCCCCTCCCTGGAACTGGCAGGACTACGGGTCAGAGGACTCAGGCACGCAGGAGCATGCTGGGAGTGATGCCAGGAGGCTCTTCTTAGGGCTCTCCGTGGATGGTGGGGGTCCCCTGGAGGTGCCTGGTGTGGGAACAGGAGGGAAAGTGGGCAGCAAGCCCCAAGCCCTGGAAGTGGTTCATATGGACCCATGGGGCAGGCTTATAGGCACTGTGACAGCCATGCCTGCACCTCGTGGGCAGGTGGGGAGTGAGGCTCAGGGAATTACTAACCTGCGGGGTCACCAGCTGGGTAGGCACAGAGTGCTTCAGCAGATCTGCATGGCACCAAAGCCGTGTTCTAACCAGCACACAGCCCCTCATCATGGCCCTCACTCCAACGGCCCTGACCCCTCAGCCCCCACAGCTGGCATTGAACAGCACCCCAGCCCTCCCCACATTCCAGCTCTCCCACCCTGGCCAGGCGCACACAGGTGACAGACGGGGGCTCTCTAGGCACGTGAGGCAGGTGGCAGGGTGCATGGGGAGAGGGAAGGGCTGCTCACAGAGAGGAGGGTGCCCCTTCCACTCAAGGCCCCCTGTGCTGGGTTCCAAGCGGGCCCCCTGACAGAGGGCCCAGGACACGTCCTGAGTATCGTTTCCAAAGAGGGGAACTCCTGAACCCAGACACCGAGAGACTTTTCCTAATTGGAGTGTTTGTTTGTTTTGTAATAACTAGCCTTTTCCCAGTGGGATGTTGTGCTAGGCTTTGTGCCATATCTCACTGATTCCTCATCACCCATGAAGTCTTTATGAGACTTTCCTGGGCACATAGTAAGTTGAATGAATGAGTGAATGAATGAATGAATGAGTGAACAAATGAATTCCATCTCATTTGAAGATGCAGAACCTGAGCTCTGAGTGGTGCACCAACCTCCTCAGGGAGAGGCACAGGGGGAAGGACAGACGGGCTGGGAACCCGGGCTTCCCTGACTCCCCGGGCTTCAGAGGGGCTTGGGGGCACCGTGCCCGAGGCCGTTTGAATTGGTGGCCTCCGTGTTCCTGCTGTGCCCCAGCACCGCCCCCCATGGCCACATCTACCCTCCCCCCCCCCGCCCCTCAAGGTGCATGCTCCCCCGCTGTCCACTCACAGAGCAGGATGAGTGAAGCCACCAGTGCGATGAGCAGGAGGATGCACCCGATGAGCGGCAGCCGCTTCTGACCCTCCTGCCAGGAGAACTTGGGCGAGCGGACACCTAGGGGCAGGCGGCAGTGGGAGGTGTGGGTGGGAGGGGCATGCCCTGTGGGGTCTGGCTGGAACCCGTGCCCTTGAGATGGACACCCAACCCCACTGAGCAGCCTCAGTAGTGACTTCCCCTGTGGACCTGCTTTCTAGCCCCTCCCCACTTGCCCCAATGCTGGCTGCCTTGAGTTTGCATTAATGACTCCTTCTGGCCCCTCCCTGACAGTCCCCTGCTACCCCAGACTGTTCCCTTCCTCCCACACATGGCCATCAAGAGCGAGAGGAGGAGCCAAGGCCAAGCCTTCCTCCCCCCACAGACTGGCCCCTCTTCTCCTCCTGCAGCTGGCCCCTCACCTGGCGTCTCCCCAGCGGCCCTGGTGGCTGGTGCTGACATAGCAGGAGAGGCCAGGGTGGGAGTGGCCCCCAGAGGTGTTGCTCTGACCAGGTGCACTCTCCTTGGAGGGGATGCTGTGGAGGCCGACCTGGAACACGGTGCCCTGCCAGACGGTGACCTGCTGGAGGAGGACCTGGAAGGTGATGCCTGGGCTGGAGTCCTTGGCGGGGAAGCATTCTGAAAGCGGAGCAAAGGTGTCCCTCAGGTTGTATCCCTGCCAGCCACCCAGTTGCAAGCCCTCTGAGCTCCAGGGACCCACTCTGAAGCAAGAGGCTGAAGGAGCAGGGCCAGGGCAGGGGGGCAGGGCACCCCACGGGGCAGGGGGGGCAGGGCTGGGGCAGGGAGGCAGGGCCACCCCACGGGGCAGGGGGGGCAGGGCCGGGGAATGGGGGCAGGGCCACCCCATGGGGCAGGGGGGCAGGGCCAGGGCAGGGGGCAGGGCCAGGGCAGGGGGAATATGTGGGAAGATAGGAGGTCCCAGGAATGGAATGAGCCCAGAGTCCCAGCTCCCTAAAGTCTCTCCCTGTCACAGGCCCTGCAGAGGTGGGCAGAGGGCAGTGACATCTGCCTGGGGCGTGGGGGCACCTGCTTTGGCTCCACATGTCTAAGGCCCCTCACAGGAGAGGCAGCTGTGCCAGCTCCTCCCCTGAAGGCAGCCAAGAGCTGTGGTCCATGTGGGGGCGGTTACCAGCCCTCCTGCCCTCTCCACTCCTCTCCCCGCACCCTGCCCCTTTCTTATGTGTGTGTTAGCCTGTAACACTGGTCTTACTATGAGCTGTCATCAAAACGTGTGAAAGGCACAGCTTAAGAAAAGCCCTGACTTGCCTTACACCCCCCATTCTCAGTAACCCCAGAATTAACACAGTACTCACACACACACACACACACACACACACACGCACATGCACACATGCACACGCATGGGTAGCACACAGGCAATGGCACAGAGGGACACGGGAAGGTAGGTGCAGGAGGAGGAGAAGGTGCGGACAGGGCTAAGCCTACTCCCCTCGGATGTGATCCGTAAAGTCACTCAGCTGCGGGCGCATTAGCTCTGAGTGCTGGTGTGTATTTCCTCATCTCAGTGCCAGAACAGCCCTCTGAGGTAGGGATTCTCATCCCCATTTTGCAGAGGCAGAGCGACTAAGCCTCGTAATTAAGCTGGCGGAGCCCCGATGTGAGCCCGGGTAGGCAGGTTCTGGGGGCCCTGCCCTGCCCACTGGGAGGCTGCCTTTGATGGGGGGGGAGGGGTCGTGTGAGATGGTGCAGCCATGGTCACAGCAGGCTGCTGCCCCTGGAGACCCTGCTGCGCCTGCGCCTGTGCCCTCTGATGGTCTACATCTGGAGGAGGGAGCTGGTAGTCAGGCTTTTGGGGAGGCGTGCCCAGCCTCTGCTGGCGTTAAGCCCTGGTCTGCATGACACCAGGCCCTTCACCAGTTAGGCCCCTTCTCACCTCCCTCTGCCCCTTATGGAGACCTCTCCATCCTCCTTCACACCATCCCTGCCTCTCAGGTCCCCTCCAGAAGCCCCCAGAGCACAGCGGAAGCTGGGAGCTGACCCGGCTCAGGGGCACACCTGCCCTCACTGTGATTTCTGCAGAACACTGACTGGCTGTGCCAAGATGGTCTCCGGGAGCTGCAGGAATGTGGGGAGCACCCTGTGCTCGGGACCCTGCAGGAATGTGGGGGCTCAGCCTGCAGGTGAGCAGAGGGCACAGGGTCTGGACCCTGGCACCTGTCTCCTCCCTCCCCGCCCACTGAGCTGGAAAGCCCTGGACTGCTCTCTCAGCGGACCAGCTAGTAAAAGTCCTCCTCATGCACCCTCAAACACCCAGCCCCAGGCAGCACCTGCATCCCTCCCAGGCAGGTGGCTGTCATTCTATTTTATTTGTTCTCTCTCTGAGAGTCAGAGGTCGCTGATGTGCCTCATGTTTGTGGAGCCTGTGGGATGAGTTTAAGGAGGAGCCTCTGTCCTGATCCCACACGTGGTGAACGCACACAGCAGCGGGCAGGGACACACTCACGTATGTTTAGGAACCTGAATGGCGGCTGCTTGCCACCGCTGAGCCCAGTGGCCCAGAGCTCGGGCCCCCTCCCCAGCGCTTGTAGGTTCTAGAGAATGAAAACAGATCAGCCCCCGGAAGCCCCCAGGGAATGGGACTGGGGGCGGTGCAGGAGAGCAGGCGAGGCCATGTGGAAGGTGGTGGACATCCGCTGACCACACGGGAGCCAGGCGGGCAGGCTGATCCTGGGCCACCAGTATGACCTGTGTGACCTTGGAAAAGCCACTTAATGTTCCTTTTTCTTGTTCTTGAGCTGGAGAACAGGACGGTAATTCTGAGGATTCACAGGTAAATGGGAACGCTCCTGCCCACCTGGCACACGCCGCTGGCAGAGAGGGCCATTCCTCTCCCCCTTTGCACCAGCACAACCAGCGCCAGCATGCAGAGCGGTGATGGCCACGGGACACAACCAGAGGGCTGATGGGCAGTGCCAGCTCAGCTTAGGGAGACATGAGGGTGCTGGACAAAGCCAAACTAAAACCCTTCGCACAGTGTTGGCCAAACCTTGGCATCTGTCTGGGACCTGGCATTGTGGCAGTCTGCCTGCCAGGCCTTTGTCTCTGTTCTCACCCTGAGTCTTCCCCGGCCTCAGGAGGGCCATTCCATTCCTCAATACAAGAGAATGCCAAGAGTTCAGTGGTGTGAGGGCTCACACCTCGCATCCATGTCTCAGCCTCGGGAGGTCCTCCTCCATCCCTGAGAGGCTGGTGAATGTAGAAGTACCTTTTTACAGACGAGCAAACCCAACTCAGAGCGTAGATGCTCAGAATCAGTCAACAATTGAGCCCATGCCCATGTGCGTCCGAGGCCCCTGTCTTCTCCCGTCAGCAGCCAGAGCACCTGGCACCAGCTGCTCCCTGAGCCCATGCAGGGCTCACTTGCATTGGTGCCATAGCTGGAGGACTGGGCCGGGCCTTTGCAGGGCCGGGAGCACCTCGAGGAGCCTAGAGGAGGGGCTGGGGTTCCCGTGGGGATGCTGGTCTTGTGAACTTGCCGGTGGAACCAGAGTTGGGCCTGGTGACCTGCAGGCTGGGCCAAGCGGGTTCATGGGAGTGGCAATATCAGCCTCAAGCTCCCGGGAAGGCCACTGGGACTCTGGCAGTGGCTTAGACCCCACTCCTCGGCCTCCTCACGTGCAGTGAGCCAGTCCCCATAAAGAGCATCACGGTGGCCGGCAGTGGGGAAGTCAGGACTTGGTGGCCATCAGCTGGGCTGGCAGGGGTCTGTCTGTCTGTCTGTTAAAGATGTTAGAAATGAAAACCGGGTTTTTAAATACAACTTCTCCTTCCTAACTGGTCACCTTGGGCAGGTAAGTCCCACTTCAGAGAGGCCTCAAGCTGGTGTGGAGCAAGTCCTGCCTCCGCCGCAGGGGACACGGGTCGGGTGAGCAGCCCAGTCTGAGCATGCGTGTCGCCACAGTGGAGACAGCAGCCCATTGGGTACTTCTCTGGGTTCCATTTCAACTTCCTGATGGCTCTCCATGGCTGGTGAAGCCCCATTATACAAGCTTTGAAACTGAGGTCCAACATAGTTAAGAATGTGCCCACATTCCCGTCTCAGGTGCGTGCCAGGGCTTGGGTTCTAACCAGGAGCAAACTGAGCCTGGACAATGGTACCCGCAGGGGCCCACAGTGCTCCCGCCATGTTTCATCTGATTCTCACCAGGCGCCTAGTCAGCAGGCTGGACAGAAATTCTTATCCCCAGTTTATGCACAGGGAAACAGGGTCCAGGGGCCCGCGGAGCGTGCCTGACGCCCTAAACTCATCGGTGACCTTGTCAGGCTCTCAGAGTCTCTGACTCCACCTGAGCAGGACCCCACGACCTGGTCCTGTCGCCCCATTGCAATGGCTGGAACGGAGAGCCAGCCCCAGGAGAGGGGGCTGGGCAGGCAGGGCCCAGAGGAAGCCTCGTGGAAGACTGCGGAGGCAGAGCAGTGGGAGGGGAAGCAGGTGGTGCGCGGGCACAGGGGCACAGCAGGGGCACCAGGAAGGCAGGAAGCAGGGAGGAGAGGCCTGGAAGGCGCCCTGGGGTCCCTCTCTCAGCCGGGGACATGGAAAATGGGTCTGATCTTGAGCTCAGCCCCGGGGGGTCCAGAGGGATGGTGAGCAGCCCCCGGCCAGGCTCTTTAAAACCGGTGGCTCAGAGCCTCGGCGCTCAGTGGCCCATTACAGTCTCCCAGGGTCTGGACACGTGGGGTGTGGAACTGGAGGGGAAACTGGGGGTGGGGTACAAAGGGCAAGATCCAGAAAGAGCCAGAAGCCCAGGAGGCCCTCCCAGCAGCACTGACACTGTGGTGTCAGAGCTGGGGAGAGGCAGGAAGGGATATGGTTCCCAAGCCCCATGGGAGAACTGCCTGGGGGGCCTGAGGGACAGCAGCCACAGCAGCATGGAAGGGCTGCCCCAGGTCACAGAGAAGCACCCGCTGGGGTGGCTGTGGGCTCCAGCCCCAACTCTGAACGTCAGCTCAAACCCCAGCAGGAGCTAGGAGGAGTTCCCACGTTCTGGGACCGAACAAGAGACTCCACAGCCATCCTTCACCCTTCCGCAGGCTGCCGCTCCCCGCGACGTTCCCCTGGTGTCCAACCTGCAGCCCAGGGATTCATTTCCTCTCCTCAACTCCTGGAGCGGATGACTCCCTCCAGAGGCCCGCTGCACTTCTGCACAGGCACCTTAAGCCCAAGGGGGAGACATCTCCTTCAAGGTGCCAAGATTCCCGGGCAGAGCCCAACGCAGGCCAGCCCACCTCCGAGCCCTGGCCAGCACACAGACAACCAGGAATGAGGCTCAGACGACAACTCCTGGGCCGGGGCCCAGGCTCCCCAACTTGCCTGCAGCTCGAGGGTCCTTACCTGCCAGGCGGGCAGCATGTGACAGGGCAGAGTTAGACAGAGGTGACGCCGGCATGCCCTGACCTGGCATTGTCAATCTTTCCTTCTTGGCCCTGCCTGTACTCCCCATTCCCCCGGGCCAGTCTCTGTGATGACTGCCTGGGGCAACACAGTCTGAGCCCTCCCCACATCATGACCAGGGCTCCCCAGGCTGCTCCCAAGCACCCGCTCAAAACTCACCCAGCCCCTCAAGGGGGTGGGGTAGAAGCAGCCTGGCTGGGAGCAGGCGGGGCAGGGCCCCCAGGAGGCAAGGGATGGGAGGGCTGGAGAGAGCAGGGACTCTTTCCAAGAACTTTCCTGGACAGGAGCCAATGAGGATTATTCTTCCCATTTCACAGACAAGGAAGTAGAGCTCCAAACCATGTATGTGCTTTATCCAAAGTCACTCAGGAATATCTTGGCGCCCAGGCGGGATGAAAACCCAAGGCGCCTTGTGCCCAGCTCCCTGCCCTCTGTCCACGGTTTCCAGTGATAGCTCCCGACTCCAAGGTGAACGGGAATCTGCACACCCCACTCTGAGCAGACTCTACCCAGAGGCCCTACCTGGTGGGGGGTGGGAGTGAGTCCACAAGCCCCTCGGCCTGTGTGGAGGGGCTCTGCATGGAGACTGCTCCCCAGGCCCCCCTAAACAATGTCCACCTGCAGTAGCGGCTCCCACACATCCTCACAGCCCAAGGGCAAGTCTAGCCCGCATCCTGGGGCCCCCTCAGCCTCAGCCCAGGGCAGGCTGGCACAAGCTGGCAGAGCCTTGAGGGCCTTGCAAACTCTCTAGTCCAGATCTCCATCCTACTGCTAAGGCAGTGTGGCATCTTCCGGCCCCGGCCCCTGGGCTGCTGCCCGGCACAGCGCTCGCCCGCTGCCCGCTGCCTGCTGCCTGCTGCCTGCTGCCTGCTGCCTGCTCAGCATGCCAGGCAGGCCCTCCCCAGACCCAGGCCCTGTAGCAGATCCCAGTGACCCGGAGTGTTGTGGGTATTTAAAGGAATGGGCACAGGCATGGCCCCAAGCTGACCCCCCAGCACCCTGGGCCAGGCAGGAAAAAGTGTTCCCAGCCCCCCTGGAAGCACTGGGGGTGCCGGAAAGCTCAGGGGTCCCTTTGATGGGACCGAACAGCCCCCTTGCCCGCAGAGCCCACTGCAGTGTGGACTGCAGGGACTGAATGGGCCTCCGTGGCGCTGGCTGCACTGGGATGGGGCAGATCATGAGTTTTCCCATTCGCACTGTACCTGCAGCAACAGAGCGCTCCCCCTTGTTCTCCTCTCCCTGGACCGAGAGAAACCCCACAACCATGGGCTCCCCTCCGATTCCCAGCACCTCCTCCCCCCACCCAGCCACCAGCATGTTAACCCTAGGGTCTCGGTCAGCCTGGAATCAAGCGGGCCTCAGACTAAGAGGCCAGGGCCATGAGTCTTCTTTTCTCCAGGTGTGGGAGACACGCGACCTCTTGCTTCTGCTCCTGCGTTCCTGCGTGACCTATGGGGTGGTCACATCCCTCTCAGCTCCGAGGTCTGTAAAACCAGGGGCTGGACAGCCTGCTGGGTCCCAGCAAGGTCCACGAGGCATCCGAGGTCACACGGAGGGGCCTGGGAGCCAGATTCACAGGTCAGGGGCTTGGAGTCCCTCGCCCACTTCAAGCAGAGAAGAGCCAGTTTGCAGTTGTGGGCAAGGACTCCGCCTCAGATTCCCCTGCAAAGGAAGTGCCTGCTGCCACCAAGAGCGTGAGGGCCACTGCCCGGGAGCACTAAGGTCGCCACAGAGTGGCACCTACTATACACACAGGAAAGGCCAGACTCAGAGCACCTCCCATCCCTTCGTTTGTTCCCTCATTTTCCTTTCTTTCTTTTTTTTAAAATATATTTTTATTGATTTCAGAGAGGAAGAGAGAGGGAGAGAGAGAGAGAAACATCCATGATGAGAGAGAATCATTGATCGGCTGCCTCCTGCACACCCCACACTAGGGACCGAGCCAGCAACCCAGGAATGTGCCCTTGACCAGAATCGGACCCAGGACCCTTCCGTCCGCAGGCCAACGCTCTGTTCACTGAGCCAAACCAGCCAGGGCCACTCACTCATTTTCCATTAATTTATTATTTATTCATTCATCAAATCATGTAAAGACGTTGAGTGGCCACTGCTGCCATGCCAAGAGCATTGGATAATCTAGGAACTTACTGCCTCAGTTCCCCCCAGGTGCCCTCTCTGCTGATGCTGGTATATGATGAGGCTCCCTTGTCAGATAAGCCGGCAGCCAGCTGGTGCCGCCAGGCCTCCCCTTGGCTGGCAAAGCCCAGGGCTCAGGGTTTCTGGCTCCCATCGCGCCCCCACCCAGCACCCTGCACACCCAGATGGGCACGGTCCACCTCCCTGCTGTGTGCCATGAGGAAGCTGTGTTGCCAAAACAAGACACTTAGGTTAAGTGGCTATTGTTACATCAGCTGCCTTCCTACCCAGGCCCAGCGCCCAGGCCCACACACACTCCCACACATTCCAGTGCCCAGGTGCCAGCACAGGACAAGGCAGGGGCAGAGGGCGGAGGGCGCAGGGGGCAGAGGGCAGGATGGCACGGGTGGAGGTCTGCTGGGCACCATGACGAAGTGAGACAGAGGTCGGAGGTGAGGACGCATGCCTGTAGGATGCAGGGTGGGTGCCGGGTCCTGAAGGTGCCTGCACTAGTTTGGGGAATGGCATGACCTGAGCCTGCTGGTCTGGCATCTTGGTACCTGCCTGGCCCCCTCTGGGGAGGTGCCTCAGCTGAGCCCTTTCAGGGATCTCCAGCCCTTGTCCAGGCCACAGCGCTGCGGTCTCAGGCTGGCTGGAGCTGTGCCACGTTAAGAAAATACAAGAAAGTACAGGAACGTCTGCTCTGCAAAGGATTGTTGCCATCATGGGCCCACGTCGGCCTCTCTCTAATAAACATTCCCTCTATAAGCATGGAGAATGTGGCTTATTTCAAAAAAACACAAAGTGCACACTTTAAAAAAAACCAGTACACAGCGATATGGTGCACCTGTAACCCCATTTTCTGTGGTCTCAGAGGTGGTCAGGGGGCCACACAGGGGCCTCCAGGGGCCAGGTGTCCAATCCTCAGATTTGATGGTGGAAAAACACAGTCATGGAGAGAAGACTTTGCCCACATTTTGACAGGATCCGGGTCTAGAGCATAGAGGGTGATGACAACAAACCTTGGCTCTATGAATCAAACTCTGTCTTTCTCTGCCCCTGCCCCTGCCCCTGTCTCTGCCCCTGCCCCTGCCCCTGCCCCTGCCCCTGCCCCTGTCTCTGCCCCTGCCCCTGTCTCTGCCTCTGGCCCTGCCCCTGCCCCTGCCCCTGCCTCTGTCTCTGCCCCTGTCCCTAGCTCTGCCTCTGGCCCTGCCCCTGCCCCTCCCCCTGCCCCTGTCTGTCTGTCTGTCCCCAGCGATGGCAGACGCTATTCTAAAGGAGCCTCCAGGTGAACTGTTCTAAGACCCTCAAGTAAACACTGTTTTTATTCCACATTACAGAGGCTGAGTCACAGCTGAGCTGGGACGTGGCCCGTGTTCTGTCCACCACATCCCGCAGCTCCTCCTTTGAAGACAGAGACTCGAAGAACCTTCTCACCCCTTTGGCAAGACCGCTCTGAGACCCTCCCGGCCCTCACAGGGGCTCCGTCAGGCTCCGGCCACCTTCCTCACAGCCCTGATGGAGAACAGCAGTGGCGGGTGCTGCTCTGCAAGGAAGCCCTGGCCAGGAAGCAGGGCTTTGGAGGGGCAGGTACCCAGCCGCCCCTCTTCAGTGTCATTAATGTCAACCCCCCGGCAGCTCCCCCTGCACCCCACCCCCACTCCCAGCTCCTATCTTGGCAGTTCTACCTTAAACAGGGGCACATTTGAGAAATTTAAGTAAGGAAGTCAGGTGCACATCTTTCATTCTGGTATAAGTTAGATCATTCCCCAAATGCACATGGCGTCCCCCACACCATCGACACTCACTCCACGATAATGAAAAGCCTGTTCTCCACCCTGTGCCCCTCCAGTGCCCTTCTGTGTGGTCCCAGGCCCTGGACAGTGGTGCTTCCCAGGCCGATTGCCGTCACCTTGCCCGGGATGGGCTCTGCCCCCTTCGGAGAGCTCACCCTTCCCCCTTGCTGAGTTTAGGGACCATCACGTTAGACCCCAGCAAGTTGCCAAGGTTCATGGCTGGGACTGTGGACACAGCCTTTTCACGCCCCAGACAACGCTCCGTTCTATCTGCACATCACCCTCTGCTTCCCAGAGTCCCTGCCCCCACCTCAGTACAGAGCAAGAGAGGGTGGGAAGGAGGAGACTTGAGGCCCAAGGAGGAGTTAGAGCTCCTCTCCAGGTCCCTGGGAGCCTTGGTGCGCATGGGCTTTCCCACAGAGCACTCGCTGCTCTCCACGCCCCCCCCACCCCCCAGCGGCGAGGAGAGGAGCCGGCACTGCAGCAAGAGGGGTTGTGGACAGACCCAAGGAGGCCCTCCCAGGCATGCAGGTGATTCAGCCTCAAAGTGAGTGGCCCAGGGAGGTGGGAAAATCCCCTTGACTGAAAAGCACATGGTGACATTGTGGAAGGGTTAGGAGTCTAGTGAGGAGGGCCCAGACAGCCCAGAAGCCCAGTTAGAGTCCGAAGGTTCCGTAACCCTCAGACCAGCAGAGGTGACATCTTACAGCAGAAGTGTCCTGGCTGCGGTGCTCCCAGGCCACACAGCGCAAGCCCACACCAGCCACACAGCCCTGGGTGCTTTCCAACAGCCCCGGCCTGTCAGCCTCCCTCCTCCCTAGGAGAGTCCAAGAGGTCTTGATCTCCAGCAGCTTCTCAGTAGAAAAGGCACCTTCAGTTGCCCTCACCCTTGAGGCCCCCAGGAGGCAGGTCCCTGCCCGCCTCCAGCCCAGCCCTGCCTTCTCAGCTCCAGGAGGTCTGGCCCGAGGCCCAGCGACTCACCGGGCGTCTGTCCCTCTCCATGGCCTCCCTGGGGATGAGGCTTCCAGACTCAGCTGATATTGACAGGAAGGTCCATGTTGGCTCCTGGCTCCTCGGGCATGTGGGGAGAAGGGGCTGGAGGGCCAAGGGCCGGCCCCTCCAGGTGGGGCGGGGAAGCCGGTCGGGAGTGTGAGGTAATCCCAGGCACAAATAACAGGGCAGAACTAGCCAGACCTGTCCCTCACCCTCCTCCAGCGCATCCCGGTTACTCAGCAAATGCCAATGAGTGCCAGGCCGTCTCTACTCCTGAAACTGCCCCATAGAGGCAGCTGTGGGGGAACCCGGGTTCCAGAAGCCTCCGCAGAAGGAGATTCTGAAAGAAGGCCCAGGCCCTGGGAAGACATTCTAAGCCCAGTCGACCTGAGCCCCTAAAACAGGTGCTCTCGAGCACCCTAAGGTACCACCTGTCCCCAGAAAGGAATGCCCACAGCTAGGAACCAGGATCGGGCAGGGAACCTTCACCTTGTGAGGAAAAAAAGAAAAGGCCATGTGCTAACCTGACAAGCTCAGGGGAGGCCTGCATGGCAGTCTTGCAAACTAAAAGACCTAAAGTAACTACAAGGATGGTCTGAAATTAAACTTAAACTAAAAGCAGTGATGGTGGGTAGTCACTTCCTAGGCCAGTGTCTTCCCTGACAAGGTCAACCTTTACCTAACTGAGCCCATTGCCTTTTTGCATCTTCTAAGATAACATACCTATGAAATGTCAGGGTAACTTGTAAACAACCCCACAACCGCCCTCACCCCCCCCCCCCTAATTTTTATCCAATCCCAGAGGTTCCCAATCCCCTTTGCTTTCTCCTGCCATCCTAATCTATCACCAATGGATTTCATGTAACCCACGCACATCCCCTCTTTTGAGGTAAGGTATAAAACAAGGTGAAAACCCGACATTCTCCAGAGCATGATCCCAATTCTTTGAAATTCTGCTTCCCAGCAATTGTTGACAGTTTGGCTCAAATAAACTCACAAAAATCCTTTGCAGGTTTGAATGTTTTTACGTGAACAACTTCTGAGGACCACGTGTCCAAATCCCAAAGCAGGGCCCGTGGGCTGGCAATGTCTCCCTTGAACTCTATTTCTACAGAAACTACTAGCAGAGGAACTTCACCCAAATGACCGCTAATGGTGCCCATGATGAACTGTGCCCATTGGAAACAATGAAATGCTCTGAGACAACAGGCCAAAGCCAATTAATGAAACCTACAAACACCTGCATGGAGACTGTACCCAGCAGTACTGGGCTGACTCAGGCCCACATCTGTGCCCCCGACTCTCAGTAATGAAGGAGACTGCCACAGGGGTGCTCAGCCCTCCAAACCCTGCGGAGCTGCTGCTGGGAGCAACAGGCGCAGAGGGAGCGCTCGATCTGGCCCTGGCCGAGCATTTGTGGGAGGAAAGATGGAGAACTGCGGGTCTTGGGAACAGAAGGAAGCCCAGAGAGCACCAGTGACCTGATCTCCTGGCTGACAGAGGAGAAGCTGTCTGCACAGCCACTTTCAGCAGACAGCCACAGCCGGGGAGACAGCTGGCCTCCTGGAGGCTCCCTGCAGCCTGGCCCTGCACCCTCACTCGCTCGCACCACCAACACCTATGCAGGGCTATGACGTGCCTGGTGCTGGCACCCTGAGCGAGGAGGGCAAGGACCCTATCCTTAGCAGCGGGCACACAAACATAAATAGCTAAGTAGGTAGACAGACAGACAGATGGACAGTCCAAAGCAGGGAAGGGATTGGGAGGGTGGCAGGGGCAAGGTTGCAGGTTGAAACTCCCTGAGGTGACATTGAAGCAAAGACTTAAAGGAAATGACTACCACCCCCATTTGCATGTGAGCAAACAGGAATGTTAGCGCAGCTTGGAAGCTGGGGTGACCTAATCCAGAGTAGGGGACCCGGGGCCTCCAGTCCCAGGGTATCTGGGGGGTCAGTTTCAGAACTCAGCCCCAGCCCCACCCTCCTTGCTCTCTCCCCAGCAGAGGGACCCTCCTCTCCTCTGGCCCTAGAAGGTGCTGGAATTCCTCTGTGCTGCTGCTGCTCCTCCTCCCTCTTATGGGTGCTCAGCAGGGTGCTCTCCTGTGCTGCGGTTGTCCTTAAGTCCTGGTTTCCACAGCCCAGGCCTGAGGAGCCCCCTCGGTCCCTGGGCAGGTGCCTGGCCTCAGGGTCACCCTGAGCCTCACTCCCGTGAAGGCCCACTGCCCTCTAAGAAGAGCTCAGGACTGGAGCCGGCTGGAGAGGAGCCCTGTGTCCTAGGGTGAGGTGCGGCCAGCTTGTGCACTTGGGGCGTCCAAGTCCCCAGCTGGGAAATGGTGATGACAGAGACCGGGGATGTCTGGCTCTGCAGGGATCGGCTTTATTTTTCTCTCTGCTCCTTGGCCCCACCCAGAGTCCTTGTGGACCAAGTCGTCGATCAGACCCATCAGAATTCCTATTGGCCCTGCTTCAGTCCAATAAGTGGTGTGACTGCAGCACCAGGCCTCATGCGGCTGCAGTGGGCACCAGATAGCACAGAGCAGCCAGGCCTCACTAGCTACAGTGGGCACCAGATGGCACAGAGCAGCCAGGCCTCACTCAGCTACAGTGGGCACCAGATGGCACAGAGCAACCAGGCCTCACAGTGGCTGCAGTGGGCACCAGATGGCACAGAGCAGCCAGGCCTCACAGTGGCTGCAGTGGGCACCGGATGGCACAGAGCAGCCAGACCTCACAGTGGCTGCAGTGGGCACCGGATGGCACAGAGCAGCCAGGCCTCACAGTGGCTGCAGTGAGCACCGGATGGCACAGAGCAGCCAGGCCTCACAGTGGCTGCAGTGGGCACCGGATGGCACAGAGCAGCCAGACCTCACAGTGGCTGCAGTGGGCACCGGGTGGCACAGAGCAGCCAGACCTCACAGTGGCTGCAGTGGGCACCAGATGGCACAGAGCAGCCAGGCCTCACAGTGGCTGCAGTGGGCACCAGATGGCACAGAGCAGCCAGACCTCACAGTGGCTGCAGTGGGCACAGGATGGCACAGAGCAGCCAGGCCTCACTTGGCTGCAGTGAGCACTGGATGGTACAGAGCAGCCAGGCCTCACTTGGCTGCAGTGGGCATAGGATGGCACAGAGCAGCCAGGCCTCACTTGGCTGCAGTGGGCATAGGATGGCACAGAGCAGCCAGGCCTCACTTGGCTGCAGTGGGCACAGGATGGCACAGAGCAGCCAGGCCTCACTAGGCTGCAGTGGGCACAGGATGGCACAGAGCAGCCAGGCCTCACGGTGGCCATGGTGAGCACAGGATGGCACAGGGCAGCCAAAGCCTTGCCTTGGGGAGCACCAAGTTCAGCTGGCCCTAGACAATGCAGGGCAGGGCACCAGGGCCCCCACAGTCGAAAATACGAACATAACATGACTCCCCATAATACAATTAACACAGGTTGTGTTGTGACCTGTATTGTACCTGTTCTTAGGAAAGTGAGCTAGAGGAAAGGAAACGTCCCTCAGAGCATAAAGCACAGGGAGCCCGTGTGCAGGCGTGCATGTTGTGAGTCCTGGGAGTGGCAGGCTCAGCCCAAGGCCACACTGCTCGGGCTCCAGGGCACACGTGTCAGGATGGAGGAGACCCTGAGGCAGGGAACTTTTGCTGGCAGTTTTTCTGTTTTCAGAGAAGGTACTGGGAGGCACAAGACCTGATTCTTGCTCCCACAGGCCTGCCCTACCCTGGGCTCCTGGCTCTGCCCTGTATGCCTCCCTCTGACCACCCCCTTCCTCTGCTCCCTCCCCTCCATCAGCCTGTCCAGACCCTCATGCTCAGCTGCCTACCCTGTACCTGCCCCAGGCCGGGGCTCCAGGCCAGCCATCAGTCCCATGCATGCCCGGTCTCCTGCCCCTTCCCAGACACTTCCCTTGGAGGAGGAGGGAGTCTGTAGCAGCTGTGTACCTGCGGGCACATGTGTACCTGGCCACAGGGCACAGGCCACCAGGTGAGGGGAGGAGGACGGAATCCGCTCCCATTGTGAGAATGAGACCCACTCTCTGCTCTCTGCTGCACCAGCTGCCATGGTCCAGCACATCGGGAGCGCCTTCCTGGGGCCACAGACGGCATGCAGGGCTCTGGGCCATCACTCCCACCTCGTCACTGGGGTCCTCTGTCCAGAGTCTTCCTCCTGAGCCTCATCCTGCTCAGCTCCCCCATGGAGCCCCTAAGTGCCTGCCGCCTCTGCCCCCCATTCTGGGGTCCTCACTGCTCAGAGCACAGGGAGGGCTCCCTCCAGCCCTGAGGGAGACAGAGAAGAGCAGTTCCCCCTGGGTGACCCCAGCTCCACATCCTGCCCAAGCCCAAAGTCCCCGTTGCCCCGCTCAGCAGGGCTGCTGCGCAGGCCTTGGGCCCTCAGCAAGGGGCCCCTGGGCGTTGTAGAGGAGGCCAGGTCAGGGAGGGATTATTTTTTTAAGCCAAGAGAAAACCGCCTGTGAGCCTAAGTAAGGTCCCTGGTCCCCAGCTGCCTCTCAGGCACCATACGGCCCAGGCCCTGCTGGTGGGCAGCTGTAGGCCCCTCTCCTCCGCGGACACTGGGTCCCTTGGCTGGGCATCGGTGATGCGGGAGGGAGGCCCAGGAGGAAACCAGAAGATCCACATGGGGGAGCTTGGGGTTGGCCAGGGGCCGGCTGCTGCCCCACATCTGTGCCTGAGAGTGCGGAACCCTAAACCCAGCAGCTGGCGTTTCTCCTTCTGTGTCCTGTTCAGGACCAAGAGGGGCAGAGGGACACAGCCCCACTTCTCCAGTGATTGTCATGCTTCTTTTGTGTCATCAAAGCCCACGATCGGGTGGGACAGGTCAGGTACGAAGCCTTTGTCAGAGCCCCTGGCACCACCACAGGGAAGGTGGGTGGTGAGCCACGAGGACGCCCCCAGGCCAGAGCAGCCGAGCCTCTCCCAGATGCCCTACCTGGTAGTGGCCCAGCAGTGCCCGGGGGCTTCAGGGAGTGAAAATGCCACCGTCCGTCCATCCTGCTTAGCTGCCACCTGTTTCCGAAGGAGGATTTGACAGCTGCTCCTCCTGGGGTTCACCCACCCCCATTCACCCGGAGTTTCCTTCCCTCCATGGGACACTGAGAAAGTGAAACCCCACTGCCAGGCCACAGCCCTTCCCACACTCCAGGCAACAGTGTGCCTACCTCCAGAGTCTGTGCTTTTCCCACCCGAGCTACCCAGCCCTCCACTTCTCCTGGCGGGAGGCAGTGAGGCCACGTTAAGTCCCCTCACCTCTCTGGGTTTCTCCAGAACAGACAGGTGGTTAGCCTGGCCCTGCTGGGGGTGGCCCAGGCCCCCAGCCGTGTGCACATTGGCTGCTGCTTCCAGTAAAGCTGCCAGGTGCCCCTGGGCCCACCTGCTGGGCTGCTGGTGCTCACGGAGCTGATGCAGCCGCAGGTAGACAGTGACTTGACAGGCAGGGTGATGAGGAGCGCGATGCTGTGCCCAGAGACCCACCTCCAGGCAGGCACCCTCCCCTCTCCGACCCACCTGAGGAGGCCGCTCCAAGGCCGGGGGACAGGCAGGGAGAAGGCCTGCCACTTTGGCGGCTGTCGGGGGAGCCCCAGGCCTGGGACCAACCCCCAGAGCAGAGGGCACGGAACAATCTGTGGACCAGACCTCATCCCAGACAGCGATGGAGCCACAGCTCTCCCAGGGACGGCCTCTGTGTCCTTGGGGAGTTACTGTCTCCCAGCCTCAGATTCCCTACCCATGAAATGGGAATGGTGGCTCCTCTCCAGTGGAGTATTTCTGTCCACTCAGGGAAATCATTTGTACAAAACCCTCGGCACAGGATCTGGTACATGGTGCCCATCGCTAAATAGTGGCCATTGGGATAGGATTATCATTCCTAAAGTTGCTTGAAACAAATAGAGCCTGAGCAGCTGTGGAGAGTGTTAAGATCTGGGCTTTGAGCCCTGGGCCGAGGAGTGGATGGGCTTCAGTTGGGCTCTGCCACTCTGAGCCTTGCCCTCTGCGCCCTGCCCCCTCCCCGGGGCGGGGAGGGGGGGGGGCTGGGGCTGCAGTTTCTAGCTTTCCAGCCTCTGAGAAGTGAAGTCCTCTCACCCCTGCAGCTCAGAGTCTCTAGCAGAGAGGCCTGCAATGTGATTATTCGAAGTCTTCATATCCATGCGCATAGAAGAAAACATATTCTTTTAGATTCACGTGTTCTTAACTGAGTCTTTTAAAAAAATATTTTTATTGATTTCAGAGAGGAAGGGAGAGGGAGAGAGAGATAGAAGCATCACTGATGAGAGAGAATCATTGATCAGCTGCCTCCTGCATGCCCCCATTGGGGGTCTAACCACATGCCCACTGGGGATCAAACCCACAACCCGGGCCAAGGCGTGGATGGGCTTTGCACTTTCTCTTCGGAGTTGGCAAGGGATCTGAGCGCCTTGCCAGGAGCAGGACAGAGGCTGAAGGGAAGCAGCTGTTCCCTGAGGAAGAAAATGTCCAGACGTGGTCCTAGAGACAGGGCAGCGATGGTCAAAGTGGGTGTAGTGTGCAACCAATAACCATGATGAGGAGATATATGTGTGTATGTGTACTTTGCATTGCTAAAATAAAAGCACCAGGAGCCAATATCTCACATGTATAAGCAATTGCACGTGTCTGACTTCGCTCTGTCCACAGCGCACACTTGCATGCAGTTATTCTTCTCCCACTTGGCACCAAGGGAGCAAACACTCAAAGAAACAAACCTCCAGCGCCAGCAGCTTAGCCTGGAGGAAGCTGCCGCTCCATCGCAGTCCCTGCCTCCCAGTTCCGTTCTCAACCTGATGGTGTCGCTGTAACAGAGAGGCAGAGTGGGTGATTCTATTTTTAAATGTTCTTGGATATCAATATGCTCATAAAGTTCGAGGTGTTGAATGTGCTCATTCTTGTCAGAACCGTTCTCTTTCTCCGACACATGGATATCTGTAAAGGGCGAGTAGATTCTGATGCAATGCTTCTCTAGTCTGTCTTTCTGGCTGTTTCTAATGTGTTTGGATCTGAGCAGGTGGTAAGTGCGCAGCTGGGAAAGCGACAGTAGGCCCTTGGCTGGGCATCGGTGGCCCCCCCCCCACAAACCCCCTGTGGCCCCCATGAACCCCCTAAGCCCCCCCACGAACCCCCTGCAGGCCCCCCAAATATCCTGTGGCCCCCACAAACCCTCCATGGCCCCCCAAACCCCCTGTGGCCCTCATGAACCCCCTGAGGCCCCCCACAAATCCCCTGCAGGCCCCCCAAACCCCTGTGACCCCACGAACCCCCTGAGGCCCCACATGCTGTGTTTGGCCAACTGTCACCAAAAGATAGATGTTTATGTTGTTTGCTCAGTTAAGTTGTACATTTTGATTTTTTTTGATTTTTGAATGCGAATAATTTAAAAAGATACACAGTTAACTAGACTTCACATCTCGTTAACTCAAGTCCCTCCGTGTCTCTGCTTCCCACTCACCCTACGTCCCACTCACACTCCTGACCCGGGTGTGGGGTCCCCCCAAGCGATTCTCCCTTACACAGCTGGGTGTCCTACATTTTAACTCAAAAAAAAATTTTTAATGAAGTGGGGCTGATTTAAGGAATTGGTCTCAATTCGAGGCTTTACAGGGGTGGGCTACTGCATTTTAAAAAATATGTTTATTGATTTTTAGAGAGAGAGGAAGGAAGAGGGATAGAAACAGCAGCAAGAGAGAAACATCATCAACCTGCTACCTCCTGCACGCACATCCCCGCCTGGGGACTGAGCCTGACACCTGGACATGTTCACCGAATCGAACATGTGACCTCCTCGTTCATAGGTTCCATGCTCAGCCATTGAGCCACACCAGCCAGGCTTAACTCACACCTGACACTGCCTACCTGGAGTAGCATCAGACCCGCAGGACAAGAGCTCAGTCCCAGGGGACTACCCCCACTTCAGATACTAACCACATGCATAGTTGTCCCAGGGTACCTGCAACGTCTGCTCAATTTGGCTACAAACTTCCATGACCCCTGCTCCTTGGATCCAACGCCCATCACCGCCTTTTGCAGGGGTTTGATTATTTGCTGGAACAGCTCAGAAAACCCAGGGAAACACAGTTACCAGCTTATTAAAGAAACATGGACAGCCCGATGGAGAGACGCCCAGGCGAGGTCTGAGGTCTGAGCACAGGAGCTCTGTCTCCGGGGAGCTGAGTGCTCCTCCCCGGCATGTGGCTGTGCTCCTCACCTGCCCCCACCCGAACCCCAGAACACTGGGATTTGTTTGGAGGCTCCTCCTGATCAACTCGCTCCATTCCCAGCCTCACCCCTCTCCAGACGATGGGGGACAGGCGGAACATGTGGAGCTTCTGATCATGGCTTGGTCTCTCTGGGGTCAGCCCTCATCCCGGGCCCACGAGAGTCACTTCATAGGACAGAAGACACCTGTCACCCAGCACACCCGAGGGGTCAGAGCTCTGTGTCAGGACGTGGGTCAAGGACGGAACACTAGACGCAATACCTATTTACAAGGCAGAGAGCCCTGTGTCCCTCCTATTGTGGCACAGTGTGTCATTGTGTTTCAATCACTTTGGATAGTGTTATTTTTAGCTCAATTAATTGACAAAACATAAAACTTCAAGGAAGTCTGGTCTCCATTCCAAGTTGGCCAATGCTTTCCTCAGACACAGCCTCGCTAAGAACTTACTAGTCAGTTAACAGAACTCTTCTGCACACCCCACAACACCCAGCACCCATCTAGCAGCCGGTCCGTCAGTCCATCGGCTGCATTGACTCTGCTGTGTCGAGTAGGAGCTGCTAAGAACGAAACTGCGCCACTGCCCTGCGCATCAGAGACACGTGGCAGGAGGAGTGCACCTCGGGGACGGGTGCACCTCGGAGGTTTGAGAGCGCCAGCAGGGCTGGATGTGCCGGATCGAGTGCGCAGGGGGTGCTGCCCGCCCCCTGGAGCGCCAGGTCTCACCCCGAGGTCGTCTTTTCTGAGTCACTCTGGTTGGGGAACCCTCTGGCGTCCTGGGCAGGCTCTGAGAGCTGCTCTTGCTGGTGGCCTTCCTCCAGGATGGCCCATCCCCTGGAGTCTGGATTCTGCCCGAGGCATCTTCTGCCAAACCACAGGCCCCGGCTCACCGCTTGAGAGCATCCAGGCTAACCGCACGGCTCACCAGCCGGCAGTCCTCTGCCCCACGGGAGCCAGCCTGGCCCCACCTGCTTTGGGTTACAGTTTCTATTCTTTATTTTTAGAGTACATTTTTATGGATTTCAGAGAGGAAGGAAGAGGGAGAGAGAGATAGAAACATCAGTGATGAGAGAGAATCATTGATCGGCTGCCTCCTGCACGCCCCACACTGGGGATCGAGTCTGCAACCCGGCCATGTGCCCTGACTGGGAATCTGTGACCTCTTGGTTCATAGGTTGACGTTAAACCACGGAGCCACGCCGCCTGGGTTGGGCTCCAGCCTTGGTGTGAGGAGTGAGGAAGACCAGAGTCTGTCTGTGCCAACACCTCACACCTGCTCTCCGTGCCAGGCCCATTCCCCATGTCCTGAAGAGCCGGTTGCCCGGGTCTGCACGGCCCAGGTGTGAGGCAATGTGGAGTCAGCCCTGCCTGCAGTTAATCAGCCACAAGTGTGGGTGACACACGCAGGGGCCGGCCCGGCAATTACCTGGGTGGTGACAGCCCAGCTGGCAGAGAGGAATGGAGAGAAACGTCCCGGGACCCTTCCTGGGCCAGACCCTGTCCTGCCTTCCAGGGCCCTTTCCCAGGAGGTGCCACAGACCCAGGAGGGCTGCCGGGATGGATGGGGCCAGCAGGGTGGGGCCGTGCAGACGGAGTGAGGTGCTTGCTCACCTGTGCATCCAGAAGAATGTCCAGTCCAGGCACAGGCCAGAGTCCAGGTGACCAGCTCACTTCCTCGGCAGCGGGAGGCTGTCAGAAGGAGTACATTCATCCATTCATCCCAAGAAACAAAACTGTAACATCTTTTTTTTTTTTTTTTTTAAGAATAGTGTTTTTATTATTTTGTTAATCCTCCCCCAAGGATATTTTCCCATTAATTTTTAGAGAGAGTGGAAGGCGGAGGAGAGACACAGAGAGAGAAACATTGATGTGAGAGAGACACATCGATTGGTTGACTCTTGCACGTGCCCTGACCAGGACTGTGGGTTGAGCCTGCAATCGAGGTACATGCCCTTGACTGGAATCGAACCCAGGACCCTTCAGTCCGCAGGCCAATGTTCTATCCACTGAGCCAAACTGGTTCGGGCTAAACTGCAACATCCTTATTGAGAGAGAATTCACATCCCGTACAATTCACCCACCAGAAGTACACAATCAGGTGGCTTTTAGGACCCTCGCGTTCGTCAGGCAACCCCCCCACACTGGCTGTAGAACCCTTTGTCACCCCAAAGGAAGCAACCTACCAGCAGCACTCTGTGTTCCTCCCCGCCCTCCCCAGCTGTCAGCCACCACCAATCCACCTTCTCCCTGGACGCAAGCGTGGCCTTTTGTGGCTGGCTTGACTCACGCATGATATTTGAACCATTTATTTCCGCTGTGGCTTGCACCACTACTTCCTCCTTTCTGTGTGGAATGTTCCAGTGTGCGGTGATAGCATATTTCGTTCACCCCTTCATCAGGGGTGGGCATTTGGGCTGTCTCCACTTCTTGGCTCTCAGGAACGATGCTGCTATGAATGAAATTGCCTGCTTGGGTTTTGCATGGGCTCATGTTTTCAGTTCTCTTATGTCTGTGTCTGCAAGTGGAATTACTGGGTCCTATGCTGAACTCTGTGTTTAATCTTTTAAGGAACTTTCCCACACATAATTTCCAGTGCGCCAGGCTTAGCCCAGGAGCTGGGATTCTAAACAATCTGGTGGAAAATCTGAACCAATTCTAGTGAACAAAACAGAGGAGGCCCTGTCCTCAGGAAGGTGCTACTAAGGAAAACAGGCATTGAGCAGATGAGAGGAAATATGCAGTCATTTCACCTAGCAGTGAGGGGCTGCCTCGGGCGAGCAGCCAGGACAGCCTGGGGAAAAAGAGCCAGGAGGCGGAGGACTGGAGTTCGCGCCTCAGGTGGGAGGAAGCTCAGTGGATGTGAGGGGCAGAAAAGACAGCACCAGAGTAGGGGGTGGGCCCGGAGGAGTGCCGGGCTCCGCAGACCACAGGCAGAGTCTGAATTTTATTCCAAGCACAGGGAGAAGCCTGTGAGCCCTTTTAAGTAAATGCTGGAGGAGGGGGGAGTAGTGGCCGGGGGCGGGGGGGGGGTGGTGGTGTGTGGCCTGAGCTGATTCTTTTTTAAATATATTTTTTATTGATTTTTTTACAGAGAGGAAGGAAGAGGGATAGAGAGCTAGAAACATCGATCAGCTGCCTCCCGCACACCCCGCACTGGGGATGTGCCCACAACCAAGGTACATGCCCTTGACCGGAATCGAACCCGGGACCCTTCAGTCCACAGGCCAATGCTCTATCCAGTGAGCCAAACCGGTTTCGGCCTGAGCTGATTCTTATATGCACCCCTATGTTCATAGCAGCACAATTCACCATAGCTAAGACTTGGAAACAGCCTAACTGCCCATCAGCAGATGAGTGGATTAGAAAACCATGGTACATCTACACGCTGCTGTAAAAAAGAAAGAACTCTTACCATTTGCAACAGCATGGATGGACCCGGAGAGCATTATGCTAAGTGAAATAAGCCAGTCAAAGAAAGATAAATATCACATGATCTCACTCGTATGTGGGATATAATGACCAATATAAACTGATGAACAAAAATAGACCCAGAGACATAGAGCAATGAACAGACTCTCAAACCTCAGAGGGAAGGCAGGTGAGGGTAGAAGGGAGAAGAGATCAAAGGAACTCATATGCATATATGCATGACCCAAGGACACAGACAGTGGGTGGTGAAGGCTTGGGGGCAGGGGAAGAGGGCAATGGGGGAAAATACGTAATACTTTCAACAATGAAGATTTATTAAAAATAATAATAAATTAAATTAAATTAAAAAGTATATTTAGTGCCCGGCCGGCATGGCTCAGTGGTTGAGCATCGACCTATGAACCAGGAGGTCACGGTTTGATTCCTAGTCAAGGATACATGCCTGGTTGTGGGCTCGATCCCCAGTGTGGGGCATGCAGGAGGCAGCTCATCAATGATTCTCTCTCATCATTGATGTTTCTATCTCTCTCTCCCTCTCCCTTCCTCTCTTAAATCAATAAAAAAATATATATATTTTTTAAAATTAGATTTAGTGAAGTATGATTTATACACAATAAATTTTACCTTTTTTACATATGAAGTTTGATAAACTTCAATAGATACTACAGTTGGGTAGCCACTGCTACAATGAAAATACACAATATTTTCACCTTCCCAAAAATTTCTCTTATACCCTTTCTCAGTCAACCCTGTGTCCATATCCCCAGGCCCTGACAACCTCAGAGTCATTATTTTGTGCCTTTTTAGAATGTCATATACATGTAATCATACATGTACATGTAATCATACATAAATCAGCATAGCTACTCTGCATGGAGGAGGAACAGGACACCAGAAAGGCCTGAGATGTCCCAGAGCAATGGCTCTCGATCCAGGCCTCACCCCAGCACCCCCGGTCCCTGGGTCACCCCGACCAAATCGCCGGAAATGAAGCAGGCGTCGAGATCATTCTAATGGCAGCCAGGTCCGAGAACTGCTGTTTAGGACAACTTCTTCCTCACGGGGGCGGCTGAGGAGCCGAGTGGGACGGGGCATGAGCAACTGTCCTGGTTGCCCAGGACCCTGGGGGCTTCTGGGGTCCCAGGACTTTCAGTTAAAACAGCAGGACAGCCCCAGAGTAAGGGACTTTCAGCGCCAAACTGGAAAAGTACTGGGTAACCCAGAACGAGGGGGTTGTCCCACCACCGCTCACCGCCCTCTTGCCAGTATCTCTTCCCACCTGACACCATAGGAGAGTGGTCACGCATCCGACAGCCCGGGCATCCTGTTATTTGATCAAACCCGCAACGTGGTTCCATTTCTGTGTCCCGCTGCTCCCCACGGCAGGCCCCCCTGCTCCCAATTCCAACTCCAAGCAGCCAGTGTGTTGTAGTAAGATACAGAAATATTTAAAAATGTTAAAAAATGTCTAAAAATGTTTGAGTTAACTTTCCTGAAACCTAAAGCGTGACATTAAGGACACATTCCCCACTGCCCTAAACGTGTGTATCCCATAGATAAGGATTTGAACTTCAGTTACTGACTTAGAGTGACTTACTATGATGCCACATGTGTGATTGACGTACTCTCCCCAGATGTGCACCCACGAATGCACACCCTGATTGATAACCACATGTAGCCCCTCGCTCTGTTAAGATTAACATGTGTGCATTGACGTAACTCACTGATAGGCACCTGAACTGCTGTGAGTACGAATAGACTTTAAAAATGGGTCCTGCCTGTCGAGACAGCCACAAAGGCACATCCTTCTGCCATCCGACAGACAACGCCACACTGTGCCGCACCACGCCCCGCTTCCTGACAGATGACAGAAGAACGGCTAGTACCTCCCTATCGAGACGCGATCGAGCTCTCAGGTGAGCAATGCCGGCCCCCTGCATCCGGACCGGACCAGCCCAGCTGCGGGCCCCAGAGGACACCACCAGCAGGATCCCGTTAAGCCTGTACCCGCAGCACCAGGAACTTGTGTGAGTAATAAAATGCTGTGTGATTTGCAACTGCATATG
The DNA here is from genome assembly GCA_026230045.1 of Corynorhinus townsendii. Taxonomy (NCBI): domain Eukaryota; kingdom Metazoa; phylum Chordata; class Mammalia; order Chiroptera; family Vespertilionidae; genus Corynorhinus; species Corynorhinus townsendii. The sequence goes on from JAPDVU010000008.1 coordinate 83,681,556, forward strand.
TTTCATGTGGTATAACTCCTCCGGCAGTTAATTAATTTGTTTTGCATACACTTGAAACTAAAACTAAGGTTTTTGGTCTTCTCAGTCTTAGGCCTGCCTTTGGTCTTGCGTAGAGTAGCCTTTTCGCTAGCAACTACTTGAATGTCCCCAACACCTGCACGGTTAAGCTTATCTCAAGGGACGCCTTGGATAACACCCCAGACCCTTTTCCGGGATCTACTTGGGACACAGTGGTTCTAGCTGGTTTGGCTCAGTGGATAGAGTGCCGGCCTGTGGACTGAAAGGTCCTGGGTTCAATTCTGGTCAGGGGCGCATGCAAGCTTGGTCCCCGGTGGGGGAGGTGCAGGAGGCAGAAGATCAATGATTCTCTCATCATTGATGTTTCTCTCTCTCCCTCTCCCTTCCTCTCTGAAATCAATAAAAATGTATTTAAAAGCAAATAAACAAACAAAAATAACAAAGCGCCAGTCCACTAGCCTCTGCGGGGACAGAGGTCACGTGGAAGTGGGGGTCTCACTGAGGCCACCCCTAGCTCTGCCCCGTGTCCATGCTGGCTTCCAGCCTCTGGGGGTGGACAGGCTTCTTCCCTGGCTAGGTTCCCCGGAGACCAGCTCTCCTGTCGCCAGTCACTGCTCCTCGGAAGCACTGGTCACAGTAGTGATTTTGTGTTTGGGAGATAACTTGATAGCTGTTTGCCAAGAATGTAAACTCAGTGAGGACAGGGCCATGCCATTCCAGTTTATTATTGCATCCCAGTACCGAGCATATAAGTGGCACACAGTAGGTGCTCAACAAATGAATGAGTGAATGAATGATGACTATCATTACCTATTGTTGCGCCCAGGGAATAACATTGGTTTGTCTCCTCTTATCACTGGGAGATTTCAAACCCATGGGGCCCACACTGTTAGGATAAATGTAATCCATATTCATCTGAGATATACAGTTGAACCTTGAACAATGTGAGGGTTAAGAATACTGACCCACTTTGCAGTAAAAAATTTCCGTGTAATTTTTAACTCAACAAAAACCTGGCTGCCCTTCCGTATCTGTGGCGGGTTGGCTCCAGCGCCAACTGCCCCAGCCCCTACCGAATTCTGCAGACGCTCAAGTCCTGCGCAGACCAATGCCCACATTTGGCCCTGTGTTGGCTCCCGATCAAATCAAACAGGTACTTGTTGGGGGGGAAATCTGCTTCTCTGTGGACCTGTGCGGTTCAAACCCAGGTTATTCAAAGGGTCGACTATGGAGCCACAGGAGTGACAATGAGGGGGACGCAGGCCTCGCTGGGAGGCCTCTCTGCGACCTGCCTCCTGAGACCTGGTGCTTCTGAGAGAGCGGCTGGTATGCAACCCATGCACCCTGAGTCGGAGCTGCTGGCATTTTATGAATAGCTGTGACCTTCAGGCTGGCAGGCAGGGCTCGGCCACCTCCCTAGGGCCGCACTCAGAGGCCGCAGCCCCATCCGCACCAGGTCTCCAGGGAGCATCCCAGGTCCCAGCCCCTATGCTAGGAGCGGTGGCGGCCGGGGCGGACTGGCCGATAGTGACGCACAGGACATGACTCCTGACCTTGCATGTTCTGCCATTCCGCGGGCCGCAGAGATAAGACATATACTTCGGAAAAGCTTATCGGGCTAGAAGGTAGTTTGTCATCAACGCCAGAGATGTGGCCCGTCGATAAAGGTGCCCATTTCAGAGGAGGGAGAGTGCATGAGAGAATTGTGGGTGGGGTGGGCGGCAGTTCCCCACTGTGTCATCCACACCCCCCACATTTCATGATTGGATACTGGTCTTTAGCCCTCACCCCCAATCTCTGTCTCACTCCCCAAACTCAAAAGGAGCCCTGGCTGGTTTGGCTCAGTGGATAGAGCGTCAGCCTGTGGACAGAAGGGTCCTGGGTTTGATTCTGGTGAAGGGCACATGCCTGGGTTGTGGGCTCGATCCCCAGTGTGGGGCATGCAGGAGGCAGCCAATCAATGGTTCTCGCCCATCATTGATGTTTCTAGCTCTTGCTCCTCTCCTTTCCTCTGTGAAATCAATACAAATATGTTATATTTTTAAAGGGGAACAAGGCGGATGTCTCTGAGTCATGTATGTGTGGTTTCTCTGGACCAGGCACTCACTGAACGTGACGCACGCAGAATGAATGAGCGAATCAGTAAGATCACCCCGGCCACACCTGTCACCTCAGGTAGAATGGGGTGACAGTGCTCCTGGGTCTCGCCCACTGACTCCGCGAAGGTCACCCACTGTGAAGTCATCCTGAGAGTCATTTCCTGGGAAGTGGCCTGGAGACCAGCCTCCCACTTAGCTCACTTGGCCTCCCAGTGGTCAGCCTAGGGCGCCCCCTGGTGGCGCCTCTAGGAGAGGCTCTCCTGCTCACTTCCCCTCCAGCGTGCTGCCAGGCTTCAGGTCCCAACCACACGGGATTGGTGAGAAGGAGACACAAAAAGAGGGAGGAGAGGCGTGGACGGGGAGGAGAGCAGTAAAGGTGTTAGAACTGGCCCTTCACCATCAGGGTGAAGCCTCAGGAGGAAGAGCAAGGTGACCATGTGCCTTTAAAGGATGGAACGTGGATGGACTAGTTCAGCTACGTGTCCTCCTCCCCCTCCCCCTCCCCTTCCCCTTTTCCCCTTCCTCCTCTTAGCACACTGACCACACTCACGGATGGTTTTTTGCAAGCGTTTTTTTTTTTGCGTGTGTTTTTTTACATTTGTTTCTGTTTTGGTTTTGTTGGAAATCAGGAAAGAACTGAAATTGCCCCCTATGGAGCAGAACTGAAAACAGAGGTACAAGCGAGCAGGGCCCCTGGCCCCGGGGATTCCTGTGACCACACCGGCCTGGCCCTGGGCTGAGCTGTCCAAGCCAGGTCCTCAGGGGCAGGGAGGCGCAGCGGACTCTGAGGGGCTACTTCCCAAAGCCCATTGCCTACTCACAAGTTGCGGCGGGCACCGGGACCCCACCGTCCTTGCTTCAGTGGTCATCTCCACGCTGCCGAGGAGGAAACAAGGCTGAGTGAGGCTGAGGAACTTGCTGACGATGACATGGCTAGTGGGTGGGAGAAGTCGCATTTGACCCTGAGCCTCACCCAGTGACGCACTGAAGGAACTCAAAAGCCAATGAACGCTTCTCCTGCCCACCCGCCTGTCACGCAGACACACACAGACGCTAGCAGCCCCCGCCCCCCCTCCTCCTGGGAGCCCCAGAGCAGTTGTCTGTGGAAACTGACAAGAACCTCGCCTGCTGGAGTGGCTCTCACCCTGCCCACCTGGCCATGTCCAGAGACAAGTTTAGTTGTCACCCTGGTGGTGGCTGCTACTGGCATCCCATGGGTGACATGGGCAGAGATAGAATGTGGGGGGCCAGCTATGACTGTAAGGAATGTGAATCCTGCTCTGAGACCGGGATTGCTTTGTTCTGATTACAGAAGGCGCAGGCTAACCTGGTGGGAGTTGCAGTGGGACCTGGGAGCTCACCTGGACATGCAGCCCATCCTCCCCATCTGGGAGCTCCTGTTATCATGGAAAGATTAGCAACCTTGTTGCAGAGACTAGAGCCGCCAGCCCTTTGAAGACCCCCAGTCTTTGCATACCCACAGGCTTTTGCAAAATCTCCTCCATCCTGTGAACTGCCCATTTGGCACACCCTTCCCCATGTAATCTTTCTCCTTCTACCCAATATAGCAGCTGGCTGGGGGGGGGGGGGGAGGAGAGCAGATGTCGGGGGTCACCTGCTGCTCTCCCACGCTGTGGCAGGATTGGAATACACACTCACATGATTTAACCCTGTCTCTGCTGAATTGGCTCAGGTAGTGACAGGCAGCTGGGTCCCCTTGGTTGTTCGTTTACATGGATAGAGCCAGGATGCTGCCAACATCCCACAGTGCATGGACAGGCCCCAAAACAGAGCTATCCAGACCATGTCACTGGTGCTGTTGAGAAAATTCGATGTGGACGTCGTCCAGAAAAGTGGCAGCTGGCAGCCTGAGGCCATGGGAAGGCCTTGGCCTCCGTCCCGTCTCAGCTGCAGAGCCCAGACCTTAGTTGTGCAAATTTTCCGAGAAGATCAGGCCCTGAAGACATGATGGGCACCAAAGCATAACAACTTAAGTTTTTCAATTTTTTAAGCAGATGGACCCTCAACACAAGATAAGCAATAACAGTCCACGTACTCATAGAAGCGATTACGCTGCACGCTGGGAAGCAAAAGGAAGAGGTGAAAAGAATCCATGAGTACATTCAAGGCCCTCAGGTGCCTGCCTCCTCCCCAGCAGCCGTTCTAGAAAGATCCAGACCTGGAGACAGTCCAGGACCCACAGGGACAAAGCCAGAGGGAGCAGCCGCGCCAGCCACCAGGGACACCAGTGCACCCTGCAGGCTGCATTCATGGATGAGCAGCCAAGAAACCCAGGGCTACACCGCCCAGAATTTTCTGGTCAGCAGAGACATGAACTCTCTCCCCAGAAGCAAACCCTCGGAGAACTAGTTGCTCCTTCAATGTGAGCGAATCCATGCAAAGTAATAAACGTAACAGGCTCTCAGGCCTTTCTCACCAGGACTCACTGAGCCCGACCCTTCCAGAGAGACCCTAGTGCTTACTGCCCACACACGCAAGCCCTGCCTCTCAGCCAGGTCCTGGGTCCCACACTGCAGCCCCCTCCTCGCGACACTTTCCGTGGGCATGGGCCGGGCTGTGGGTAGCGCCCTGCAGCCTGAAGCCAGAACCTCTGGGTCTGACGGGATGTGCTGACTCCCGGGCAGCTCTAGAGGCTCCTTGCCCTGCTTGCCAGCGGGAGTTCAGGGCACCCAGACCCTCCCCGTCCTGCAGGGTCGCCTGTCTCTTCCCTCTCCTGCCCTGTCTTTGCCTTTAACATCTCTGGCGGAGAAACCAAGAGCCTGCCTGGGCGGTGGCTGGGATGGCCCCTGAGTGTGCCGGGGCCTGCCCACCAGCCTGGGGTGGGCAGTGTAGGATTAACAGCACCAACTCTCCACTTGGGCAGAGCCAAGCTTGAGGACCAGCCACATCACACACAGGCTGTGCCCTGGGCAACGACCGGATCTAGCCACCACATCTCCCTCCTTCCGCCCTAAGTACGGGCTCCGGCAACCTCGTGCAGGGGGCATGAGGGTGAGGGAGTGCATGCGAGTGAAGGGGTGGTGCCAGCGAGTGGTGGACTCTCATGCCAGCTCCCACGGTGCTGCCAGGGGAGCTGGGCCTTAGAGCAACCCGTGCAGAATGGTGCCAGCAGCAGCCTGTGCTCGGGGAGCTGCGGACTCCGGGCTCACCACAGCTTCGTGCCCACACGCGTGTCCGCCAGCGCAGGGGAGGCCTCACAGCACAGAGAGGAGGGCGTGGTGTCGAGGACAGGGGCCCAGTCAGTCTGCCTCCCACTTCCTAGTCTCCGCCCCGACGGTTACTTAACCCTTTGGTTCCTTCATCCGGAACGCGAGACAGTGGCCACACCTGCCCTGTGACCAGCATGTCCAATAGAAATACCCCCCGGGCCACAGTGCGAGCCACAGGCAGGTACTTTTAAAATTCAGCACCAACCTAGCCGGTGCTGCTCAGTGGTTACAGCGTCGGCCTGCAGATTGAAGAGTCCCAGTTCCATTCCGGTGAGGGCACATGCCCGGATTGTGGGTTCAATACCTGGTCGGTTGTGTAGGGGAGGCACCTGGTCCAGTCGATGTTTCTCTTTTTCTCCCTTCTTCTCTCTCTAAGATCAGTAAGCATATCCTCAGGTGGGGATTTAAAAAAAAAGAATTGCATGCCTTTGACAAAGTTCAGCATCCACTTATGATAAAAACTCTCAGCAAAGTGGGACTAAAGGGAAGATACCTCAACGTAATAAAGGCCACACATGGCAAACCCAGAGCCAGCATCATCCTCAAAGGGGAAAAGCTAACAGCTCTTTCCTTAAGGTCAGGAACAAGACAAGGACGTCCACTTTCACCACTCTTGTTCAACATAATATTGGACGTCCTATCCACAGCAATCAGAAAGCAAAAAGAAATAAATAAAAGCATCCAAAATGGAAATGAAGAAGTAAAACTGTCATTATTTGCAGATGGCATGATAGTATATGTAGAAAACCCTAAAGAGTCCAACAACAACAACAAAAAAAACTAGAACTGATAAATGAATTCAGTAAAGTAGCAGGATACAAAATTAATATTTAGAAGTTGGTGGCACTTTTGTACATCAATTCCAACTATCAGAAAGAAAAAGTTTTTTAAAATCCCATTTATAGATGTATCAAAAAATACATAGAAATAAATTTAACCAAGGAGGTAAAAGACATGTATTTAGTAAACTTCAAGACTCTGAAAAAAAGAAATTGAAGAAGATACAAATAAATGGAAGCATATACTCTGCTCATAGATAGGAATAATTAACATAGTTAAAATGTCAATACTATCCAAAGCAATCTAGATTCAATGCAATCCCTGTCAAAACACTAATGGCATTTTTCACAGAACAAAACAAATAAACCCAAAATTTATGTGCATCACAAAAGACCCTGAATACCCACAGCAACCCTGAGAAAAAAAGAATAAAGTTGGAGCTATTATGCTGCCTGATGTCAAACAATACTACAAGGCCATAGTGTTTAACACAGCATGGAACTGGCATAAAATGAAACAAACAGATCAATGGAGCAAAATAGAGAGCCCAGAAATAAACCCACGTCTATGTAGCTAAGCAATCTATGACTAAGGAGGCAAGAATACACCAGGGGGTAAAGACAATCTCTTCAACAAATGGTAGAAGAAAAACTGGGCAGATACATGCAAAAAAAAATGAAACTAGACCACTTTTTTAACTCCGTATGCAAGAATGAACTCAAAATGGATGAAAGACTCAAATGTAAGACTTGAAACCATAAAAATCCTAGAAGAAAATGTAGGCAATAAACTCTCCGACATCGCTCTTAGTCATATTTTTTAATATATCTCCTCTGGCAAGGGAAATAAAAGAAAAATAAACAAATGATGCTACATCAAGCTAAAAAATTTTTGTACAGCTAAGAAAACCATCACGACATGAAAAAAACACCTACTGAATGGAAGAAGATATTCATCAACAGTATATCTGATAAGGGGTTAATATCCAAAATATATAAAAAACTCACACAACTTACCAAACAAACAAGCAAACCAATTAAAAAATGGGCAGAGGACATGAATAGACATTTTCCCAAGAGGACATGCAGATGGCCCGTAGGCACATGAAAAGATGCTCAACATCACAATGATATATCACCTCACACCTATCAGAATGGCTGTCATCTATAAACAACAAACAAGTGCTGGAGAGGATGTGAAGAAAAGGAAACCTTTGTGCACTGTTAGTGGGATTGCAAATTGGTGCAGCCACTACAAAAAACAGTATGGAGGTTCCTCAAAAAATTAAAAATAGAGACACCATGTGACCCAGCGATCCCACTGCTGGGTATTTATACCAAAAAAAAAAAAAAATTCCAAACATTAATTAAAACAGATATATGCATCCCTATTTTGATTGCAAAATTATTTACAATACTAAGATATAGAAGCAACCTAAGTGTCTGGCAATAAACAATTGGAAAAAGAAGAGGTGGTATGTATATACAATGAAATATTACTCAACCTTAAAAAAGAATAAAAACTTATGCTTTACAAAATGGGTGGACCTAAAGGGTAGTATGCTAACTGAAATATCTGACAGAAAAAAAAGACAAATAACAGATTATTTCACTTATATGATGAATCTAAAAACCATAATAAATGAACAAACAAAACAGAAACAAACTCATAGATACAGAGAACAAACTGATGGTTGCCAAGAAGGAAGAAGGTTGGGGAACGGGGTAAGAAGAATGAAGGGATGGCCCTGGCTGGTTTGGCTTGGTGGATATAGCCTTAGCTCGCCCCATGAAGAGTCTGGGTTTGATTCCAGTCAAGGGCACATACCTAGGTTGCAGGCTCGATCTTGGCCCTCCTCAATCCCCAGCCCTGGCCGGGGCACGTGCAGGAGGCAACCAACCAATGTCTCTCTCACATCGATGTTTCTCTCTCTTTCTGTCTCTCCCCATCCCTTCCACTCTCTCTCTCTCTAAAAAAAAAAAAAAAAAAAAATGAAGGGATTAAGAAGTACAAATTGGCAGTTACAAAATAGTCACAGGAATGTAAAGTACAGCTTAGGGAATATATCCAATAATCTATCCTATCTAATAAAGAGGGAATATGCTAATTGACTGCCCTGCCCTCAAAGATGACCGACTAGGATTTTGATGGCTCACTATGATGTGCACTGACCACCATGGAGTGGCGCAGAATGAAGGAAGGCCCAGACAGCAGTCAGTAGCCTGGGAAGGGAGGCCCCGGCTGGCAGACAGCAGCCGGCAGCCCTAGGGACCCTACCCATGCACAAATTTCATGCACTGGGCCTCTAGTATTGTAATAACTAAGCATGGCACCAGGTGGGTACTAGAAATACCAGGGGGAACACTTTGTAAAGTATAAATTGTATAGCCACTATGCTGTATGGAATTTTATGAGAAACTAGAGGCCTGGTGCATGAAATTCGTGCACAAGGGTGTGTGTCCCTCAGCCCAGCCTGCACCCTCTTCAATCTGGGTCCCCTCTAGGGATGTCCTGGTAGGATCAGGTCTAAACAGGCAGTCAGACATCCCTCTCACAATCCAGGACCGCTGGCTCCCAACTGCTCGTCTGCTTGCCTTCCTGATTGCCCCTAACCGCTTCTGCCTGCCAGCCTGATCACCCCCTAACCACTTCCCTGCCAGCCTGATTGATGCCTAACTGCTTCCCTGCCAGCCTGTTTGCCCCTAACTGCCCTCCCCTGTAGGCCTGGTCTCCCCCGAACTGCTCTTCCCTACAGGACTGGGTCCCCCCTAACTGCCCTACCTTGCAGGCCCAGTCGCCCCCAACTTCCCTCCTCTGCCGGCCTGGTCACTCCTAACTGCCCTCCCTTTCAGGCCTGGTCCCTCCCAACTGCTCTCCCCTACTGGCCATCTTGTGTCCACATAGGGGCAGCCATCTTTGACCACATGGGGGCAGCCATCTTGTGTGTTGGAGTGATGGTCAATTTGCATATTACTCTTTTATTAGATAGGATTATTACCAGAAAGAAAGCTGGAAAATCCTTAATGTCTGGGAACTGAATCCTACATTTCTAAATAACCCATGATCAATGAAGAAATTGAAAGGGAAATTAGAAAGCATTTTGAACTGAATGAAAATGAAAACACAACATATCAGAATTTGACAGATGCTGCTAAGCAAGAGGAAATTTATATCACTTAATGCCTACACTAGAAAAGAAGTTTCAAGTAGATCAGGTCAGCTTGTACCTCAAGAAATTAGAAAAAAAGAGAAAATTTAACTCAAAGTAAGCAGAAAAAAGAAATAATAAAGATGAAAGTGAAAATTAATGACATAGAAAACAAAACAAAAAACAGAGTGAATCAATGACACCAAAAGCTGGTTCTGCAATATCAGCAAAACTGATTAACCTCTAGCCAGACTGACCAGGATAAAAATTAGGAAGATGCAAACTGCCAGTATCAGGAATGAGTGAAGTGACACCATTCAATAGGTCTATAGATATTAAAAGAATAGGACAATATTATTAACAACTTTATGTCAAAAAATCTGAAAATGAGTGAAATGTCTTTGAAAAACACAAATTACCATGGTTAAGTCAAAAATAAATAGATAATCTAAAATAATCCAATATCTACCTATATAAAACCCTAATATGCAAATAGAGCAAACGGTGGAACAACTGAACAACCAGTCTCTATGACATGCACTGACCACCAGGGAGCATGCGTGCAGCATGCGCAGAACATGGTGGGCATCGGCAGCAGGTGGCAGAGTGCAGAACATGGCGGGTGTCAGCCATGGCAGGATGGTGGAGCAGGTGAGCAGGGAAGCCAGACCAAGGCGGGGTGCCCGTCGCTGTCATTGGGGCAAGCCTCTGGTGGTTACTGAAAATTCTTTGCTCCTGCATGCCATGGTCCCACTGGGCACTCGTACCCGCTTGCACCCGCTGCCAGCGCCTGAGCTGCTACTTGCACTGGCTGCCGGCCAGGGCCCCAGTCGCTCAGTGTTGTCAGCGGTTGTGAGCTGCTGCTGGCCCCGATCGCCACTCAGGGCTTCTCCTCCTCCTCCTGCTCCTGAGGGGAAATCGAGGCCAGCAGCCATCTCTCACACCCGCTACCAGCAACAGCCCCATTTGCATCCGCTGCTCTGGAGCCGCCACTCGCACCCACTGACAGCACGGGCCCTGCTTGCCCCCACTTCTGGCACCGACCCCAATCACTCCATGCTGTCAGCAAGGGTGAGCGGGGCTGGTGCCTTCAGCACATGGGAGCAGCGGCGGTGGGAGTGTGGCTGCCTGCAGACCGGGGACTGGGGGCTGTAGCGGGAGGGGACAGGTGGGGGAGGGGCCGAGATCCACCCCTGTGCCCAGGGCAGCCTCACGGCCCACAGTTCCTTTCAAGGTCCACAAATTCGTACACTGGACCCTAGTCTATTCAATAATTTGAAATTGCAGTTAAAAACTGTTCCAGAGGCCCTACCTAGGTAGCTCAATTGGTTAAAGCATCCCCCTAATACACCAGGGTGGCTGGTTCAATCCCCGGTCAGGGCACATACAACAATTAACCAATAAATATCTAAAAAAAATGGAACAGCAAATTGATGTTTCTCTCTCTCCCTCTCTCTCTCTCTCTCTCAAATCAATAAACATTTTAAAAATTCTTTCACACAAAGAAAACTCAGGCCCAGATGGCTTCACTGGTGAATTTTACCAAACATTTAAGTAAGAAGTAATATCAATTCTATATAAACTCTTCCAAGATAATTGAAGAGAATGGAATACTTTTTGAGCTATTCTATGAGACTGAATTACCCCAATACTAAAACCAGACATAGACATATACCAAAAAAAAAAAAAAAAAAAGGAAAACTAATGGTCAAATTCCTCATGAACATGGAGCAAACATTTTAAACAAAATTTTAGTAAATTGAATTCAACAATAGATTTAAAAGATATTACATCATGACAAGTGAGGTTTATCCCAGGGCTTCAGGGTTGAATCAACATTTGAAAATTCCTCAATGAAACTCACCACATTAAGAAACTAAAAAAGGAAAACCATATAAACATCTCAGTAGATGCAGAAAAGGCGCTCAAATCTGACATTAATTCCAGATAAAAACTAGAAATAGAAGGGAACTTCTTCAACCAAATAAAAAGCATCCACAAAACCTCTGCTATCAGTACTTTTATTGGCAAAAGACTGAATGTTTTCCCTGAATATTGGGAACAACCAGGGACGTCCCCTCTCACCACTTTAATTCAACATTTTACTGGAGGTTCTTTCCAGGACAATCACGCAAGAAAAAGGAAGAAAAAAAAAATAACCAGGTTAGATAGAAAGAAGTAAAACTGTCCTCTTAGGTCACACAAGCATCTCTGTAGAAAACCCAATGGAATCTACAAAAAAGCTACTAGAAGTAACTAGAAGAAGGTAATGGGTTGCAAATTCATATCTAAAAATCAAATGTATGAGTTAGAAATTGAACTCCACAAAACAATACCATGTACAATTTACATCAATAATACCAAGCATCACAATTAACCCTATGCTCGGCCATAACTCAAGTCTCGGTGACTTTCAAAAATTGAAGTCATTCCTGGGGAGATGCTATTTAAGGGTAAACTCGCAACTAGTAGATAAGGCCCAGAGATCTAATACACAGTAGTGATTATAGTCAACAGCACTGTGTTATAAACGTCAAAGTTGCTAAGAGACTGGATCTTAATTGTTCTCACCACAAAAAGAAATAATAAATATATGACATGATGAAGGCATTCGTTAATGCTAAGATGGCAATCATACGGCAATATATAAAGGTATCAAGTCAACACTCCCATTCTGATTCAGTCTTTGAACCATTGGTCAAATATAATTTTACTAGAGACCTGGTGCATGAACTTTGTGCACTGGAGGGGGGTCCCTCAGCCCAGCCTGCCCACTCTAACAGTCTGGGAGCCCTAAGGGGATGTCCTGCTGATGACTTAGGCCTAAGCCACAGTCTGGCCTCCCTCTGCAGGAGTGGTCTTAAGCTACAGTCTGGCCTCCCTCTGCAGGAGGCAACCTGGCTGATCAGGGGAAGGTGCCACCCCCATCACCCCGCTGCTGCTGCCACTGCCAACCACCATAGCCGCCAAGGTGTTTTCATCAACACAGACTCCAGTCCCTTCACCATGAAAAATGACAACTTTCTTTAGGCATTTTCAAGATGTTTCTTTCATAGGATATGACATTTCTTCCTTTCTTTCTCTCTTTTTATCCTGAGGATATGTTTCCATTGATTTTTAGAGAGCGTGGAAGAGAGAGGGAAAGACAGAGAGAAGCATCAATGTGAGAGGGACACTTCGATTGGTTGCCTCCTGCATGAGCTCTGACCTGGGCCCCAGCCAGGGAGGAGTCTGCAACCTAGGTACATGACCTTGACCAGAATCAAACCCAGACCTGCAGTTGGCAGGCCAAGGTTCTATCCACTGAGCCAAACCGGCTAGGGCAGGATATGACATTTCTTAGACCTTCCAGCAGCAGACCTTCATTTTTCCCCCCGGAGTGAGGTGGAAAAACCCTAGATCACCTTCTTGGATTCTTATTACCCATGTTACCAAGAACATTGGAAGTAGCGTACTGGGAGATTAGCTAATGAGCGGTCAGAAAAGGTGTTTCTTCAGAGGCAGGACTGCCAGCGAGGGCCTGCGCTCGGCTACGGTGGCTGTGAGCGGGTCCTCTCCCCTCTCCCCTCTCCCCTCTCCCCTCTCCCCTCTCCCCTCTCCCCTCTCCCCTCCTGGCCTGCACTCGGCTTCAGCGGCTGCAGGCAGGCCTGCCCTCTCCTCTCTGGGCCTGCCCTCGGCTGTGGTGGCTTGGACAAGCACCCCTGTCTCTGTCTCCATCTCCACTCTGGCCTCACCTGCACATGCAGCCTCCTCTTGACCGGTTGTGACTGTTACGGCATCCCAGCTAATTTGCATTTATATATATATATATGTGTGTGTGTGTGTGTGTATATATATGTATGTATATATATGTGTGTGTGTGTGTGTATATATGTGTGTGTATGTATATATATATGTGTGTGTGTGTGTGTGTGTGTGTGTGTGTATGGTTTTATATTTCCAAATGTTTGGTGATTGTTTCTCAGTTCTGTGATCATTGCATTTGGTCAGACACCATGATCAATATGATATAAATTCTTTGGTATTTGTATTCTTTGGTATTCATTGGACACCTTAAACTTTCACAATGTTAGTTTCATGCCATTGTGATCCGAAAGATGCTTAATATGATTTCAATTTTCTTGAATTTGTTAAGACTTATTTTGTGTCCTAACATGTGGTCTATCTTTGACAATGATCCATGAGCACTTGAGAAGAATGTATATCTGCCACTTTGGGTTGAAATGTTTGGTAAATATCAATTAAATCCATCTGACCTAGTGTGTCATTTAGGGTCAGTTTTCTTGTTGACTTTTTTGTCTAGAAGATCTATCCAGTGACTGCATTGCTATCAATCTCTCCCTTAAAGTCCTCCAGGAGTTTTCTTATATATTTGGATGCTCCTATGTTGGATGCATATATGTTTACCAGGGACTATATCCTCTTGTTGGATTGATCCCTTTAGTATTATGTAGTGTCCTTCCTTGTCTTTTGTGATGGCCTTTGTTTTGAAGTCTATTTTTGCAGATATGAGTATTGTTACTCCAGCTTTTTTTTTCCATTTCCACTTGCATGGTATATTTTTTCCATCCCTTCACTTTCAGTCTGTGTGAATCTTTCATTCTGAGGTGGGTCTCCTGTAGACAGCATATATTTGGGTCATGTTTTCTTATCCATTAAGTCATCCTATGTCTTTTGATTGGAGCATTTAATCCATTTACATTTAAGGTTATTATTGACAGGTACTTGTATACTGCCATTTCCCCCTTTATGCCTATGTTCCTCTCTCTAGTTCTTTTTTTTTTCTTAAAGCGCTTCCTTTAACATTTCCTGCAATGATGTTTGGTTTATACAATAAATATGCCAATTATACCTCAATTTTAAAAATTGAAATCATTCAGAGTAGTCTACAAATCAATAGAAGAGAAATAATTTGAAAATCCTCAATTGCCAAGGAAGCAAATAAAGTAATGTGTATAAATAATCCAAGGGCCAAAATAAATCATAACAAAAATGAAAATAATATTTTAATTAAGTGATATGCATCACTAAGCTTGTGGGATGTGACTAAAACAGTGCCTAAACAGAAATGTAAAACCTTAAATGCATAAGTGAAAAATGAAGAAACACTGAAAATCAATGATCTAAGCTACCATCTGAAGATGATGTTTTCAAAAAGCAAATCAAACCTTAAAAAAAATAAGCATATAACAAAGATAAGAGTAGAAGTTTATTAATAAAAAAAAACAGAATTTTTTGCTCCTGATCAAGATGTTGGTACAGTAAATGCAGTACCACATCCTCCCACAACCACATCAAAATTACAACTAAACTACAGGACACCCATCATTCAAAATCACCTGAACAGAATTCCTGTAACTAAGTATACAAAGAAGAAGCCACATCAAGATTGGTAGGAAGGACAGAGATGTGGAATTGGCATGTCCCAAACTTCTAAGTGGCAGATAAAAATCAGGAGGGATATCCCAGCTGCAAAGTTCCCCCCTAAGGAGTGAGGGATCCTGGCCCCACACCAGGCCCTCCAATCCAGGTTCCAGTGCCAGGAAGAAAAGTCCCCATGACTTCTGGCTGTGAAACCGGTGGGGATTGAGGCTGGGGGAGGCTGAGGCTGCTGGAGTCCCAGGCAGTTCATCTTAAAGGGCCCATGCACAGATTTGTCAGATTCCATTGCTCTGTACTCCAGCACTGAGGCAGCAGCTGGAAAGGCACCAGGGACACATGGGAAGGAACTGAAGTGTCTGGCAACTGGACAAGAGCTGGAGGGGCAGTTTTCTCCCAGACAAAGTGCTGCTGGCAGAGGCCATTATCTTTTTTCTAACCCCTCTCCCCACTGAGCTGGCAGGTGGGCACCATATCTGAGTCTCCATCAACCTGCCTCACACAGTTTGCCTCACTGTGGTGATTCCCTGAGACTCAGCCCCACCCAACTTGCAGGCCCACCCAAGCAGTTTCTAGTGGTCTTTCCATACAAACACTCTGTCTTATCTCATGCTTCAAACTTTCCTAAAATCTCTCAAGCAAGCAGCACCTGGCCTTGGCATGCCACATACCTTTCACCAAGTAGACTGAGCAGCACTAGTGGCAGCCGGCCTTGGTTCTCAGTTTGCCCTCTTCTGGGCAACTACAAGCCATCTGCATATCACCTTGTAGCTCATGCCTGGTGGCCCAGGTGGGGCACAGGTGGCAGCTGACCTTGGTCTGCACCTCTCAGGAAGTTCCAGAGCCAGCAGATAGCTTCAGACCACGTCAAAGCACCATCCACCCACCTACACAAGCAACACACTTAAGGGGTGGACTTAGCAAGCACCAGAGCCCCGCTCTAGTAAGTCCTGCTGTGTGGGGTGGGCCCCATCACAGCTGATCCTCCATGGTGGTAGGACGTCAGTAGTCTGTAGTTACAGCCAGTCCAGGAAGTTGATCAGCTGGAGGTAAATCCCTTCCATTGACATGCCAACAGCAATCAAGGCTCAACTACAACAGATGGGTTTACACGACCCATAGTGGGTGGAGGTGCACCTAGAGTGCCTAGCTCGAGTGACCAGGGAGGCTGTGCCATGGGACCCTACAGAACACCTACTACATTAGGCTACTCTACCAAACCCAGGAGACATCGCAACTCTACCTAATCCATAGAAACAAACACAGAAAGGCTGTCAAAATGAAGAGACAAAGAAACATGTCCCAAATGAAAGAACAGAAAGAAATTCCAGAAAAAAAGAACTAAACAAAATGGAGACAAGGAATCTACCAGATGCAGGGTTCAAAACACTGGTCATAAGAATGCTCAATGAATTTGGGGGAAGAGTAGAAGAATTTCAACAAGGAGATAGGAAACATAAAAATGAAGATAGAAAACATAATAAAGGAACAATCAGAAATGAACAATACATTAACTGAAATTAAGAATACATTACTGGGAATCAACAGTGAAGTAGATGAAGCAGAGGATGGAATCAGAGATTTGGAAGATAAGGAAGCAGAAAACACCCAATTCAAATAGCAAATAAATGAGTAAATAAATAAAAATCCAAAAATATGAGGATAGTATAAGAAGCCTCTGGGACAATTTTAAGCATACCAACATTTACATCATGGGGGTTCTAGTAGGAGAAGAGAGAGAGCAAGGAATTGAAAACCTACATATTAAAAAAAAAAAAAAAGGACAAAAACCTTTCCTAACCTGGTGAAGAAAATAAACATATAAATCTAGGAAGCACAGAGAGTCTCAAACAAGATGAACCCAAAGAGGCCCACACCAAGACATATCATAATTAAAATGTCAGGTGTTAAAGACAAAGAGAATATTAAAATCAGCAAGAGAAAAGCAATTAGTTACCTACAAGGGAGTGCCCATATGACTGTCAGCTGATTTCTCAACAGAAACATTTGAGGCCAGAGGGACTGGCACAAAATAGTCAAAATGGTGAAAAGCAAGGACCTACAACCAAGATTACTTTACCCAGCAAAGCTATCATTTAGAATCAAAGATAAAGAGCTTCCCAGACAAGAAAAAAAGTAAAAGAGTTCATCACCTCCAAAACAGTATTATAAGAAATGTTAAAGAGCTTTCTTTTAAAAGCAGCAGAAAAAAAAAACACATTTGAAAATACAAATAATAAAATGGCAACAAATACATATGTAACAATTGAATTTTAAAAGCAAAATAAATGAACAAGCAGAACTGAAACAGACTCAGAGATACAGAAAACATTTTGATGGTTGCCAGATGGAAGGGCTTGGGGGAATTGGTGAAAAAGTTGAAGGGATTAAGAAGTTCAAATTGGTAGTAACAGAGAGTCATGAGGATGTAAAGAACAGCATAGGGAATATAATATATTGTAATAACTGTGGTTGCAAAACTTTTTAAGTTATATAAATGTCTAACCACTATCCTGTACACCTTAAACTAATATAATATTGTATGTCAACTGGAATTGAAAATCAAAAAATTATTTAAAGTTTAAAAAGCTTAAGAAAAAGAAAACATATAATTTTTTAAAATCTTAAAAGTTCTCATCTATATATGTAAAACTCTAGTATGCAAATAGACCGAATGGGGGAACAACCGAACAACCAAACAACCAATCACTATGACGTGCACTGACCACCAGGGGGCATACGCGGAACATGGCAGGCATTGGCAGCAGGCAGCAGAGCGTGGAATATGGTGGGTGTTGGCCACGGCAGGATGGTGGAGCAGGTGAGCAGGGGTGCCAGACCAAGGTGGGGCACCAGTTGCTGTCATCGGGGCAAGCCTCTGGTGGTTACTGAAAATTCTTTGCTCCAGCTTGCCTCTGTCTCTCCCGGCACTCACACCTGCTGCTGGTGCTGGAGCCACCACTCGCACCCACTGCCAGCGCAGGCCCCACTCACACCCACAGCTGGCACCTGAGGTGCTGCTCGCACCCCCTGCCAGTGCCCGGAGCCAGTCCTGATCACCCCTGAGGGCTTCTACACCTCCCCTTGCTCTTAAGGGGCAATTGAGGCAGCAGTTGCCACTCGCACCCACTGTCAGCGCCGGCCCCATTCACACCCAGTGCTGGTGCCGGCCCCAATCTCTCTGCACTGTCAGGAGGTGCGAGCAGGGCCAGTGCCATCCGCATGTGGGAGTGGCTGTGGCAGAATTGGGGCTGTTGGCACACAGGGGACTGGGGGCCATGGTGGGAGGGGCCAGTTGGGGTCACAGAGGATGGGCCAAGACCCACCCCTGTGCCCATCGTAGCCTCTCAGCCCACAGTTCCTGTTAAGATGCACAAATTCATGCACTGGGCCCCTAGTCACAAGATAAAATTTCTGTAATGATGTATGTATATATAGTCAAAAGTTGATTCTTTGAAAAGATTAACAAATTAGATAAACATCTAGCAAGACTAATTAAAAAAAGAAAACATGGATTATTTCTATCAGGAATGAATAAAAAGGTGATAGTACTACAGATTATACAGACACTCTTAATATATAAAAAGCCAGGGGCTATCACGACTGAAACAATTGGACAGACAACCGAACAGCAGGCTGCGTGGGGCAACAAGGCTGGCAAGGGGTTAGTGAGGGACAACCAAACAACTGAACAGAAGGCTGTGTGGGGCAACCAGGCCAGCAGGGGGGTTAGTGAGGGATGATCAAATGACTGAACAGCAGGCTGTGTAGGGCAACCAGGTCAGCAGGGGAGCAGTTGGGGTGACCAGCCCAGCACAGGGGCAGTTGGGAGTGACCAGGCTGGCGGGGGGGGGGGGGGAGTGAGGGGCAACCAGGCCAGCAGAGGGGGACAGTTGGGGGCGACCAGGACAGCAGGGAGGCATTTAGGGGCCATCAGGCAGGCAGGCAGGTGAGCAGTTAGGAGCCAGTGGTCCCAGATTGTGAGAGGGATGTCCGATTGCCGGTTTAGACTGGAAGTTGGACATCCCCCGAGGGGTCCTGTATTGGAGAGGGTGCAGGCTGGGCTGCGGGACCCCCCCACACACACCTGTACACTCATTTCATGCACCGGGCCTCTAGTATATAAATAATGAAGCTATATTTTTGAGCAGCTATATTCTAATAAATTTGACAATTTGGATGAAATGGATAAATTCCTTTCAAAAACCAAATTTTAGCAAAACTAAGAGAAAACACAAAGGTGGAATATTCTGATTTTCACAAGGATATTGAATGCCAGCTTCCAGCTCTGTGCTGGGTCCTAGAGCCTCCCAGTGTGTGCAGTGGGAGTCGGGGAAAGAACGAAGAGGAATCTGTGGGCAGATCAGGGCTCCCTCATCTGTGGCTCTCTTCTTTCCCCAATTTTTTTCTTCTCAATTTCCACCTGCTCCAATAGCTTTGAACCTTAACCACTGACTCAGTTCTTACCTCAAAAAGGCTCATTCTTAACGTGAAAGCCGAGCGGGGGTGAGCCCTCACAGCCCTTTGGAGTCTGCCTGCTTTGTTGGCTCTGGTGTCTTCATATTGTTGGGGGTATATTTTGTTTGTCTGTTTCTGCAGGTTACATAACTTAAAAAAAAAAGATTTCAACTTTCCAGAAGAGTTGCAAGAATAATACAAAGAACCAGATATTTTACACAGTTTCGTCAATCGTAAACATGTTTCCATAAATGTTTGTGTAGATAGATGATATAGATGTGTGTATATCTAGATATATTTTTAAAATAGATTTTATTTTTTAAACAGTTTTAAGATTTACAAAGAGTGTTTCAGAACATAGTACAGTTGCCATACTCTCTGCCCCATTTCTCCTGTTATTAATATGAGACTATTTGGTTACAATGAATGAATCAATGTTGATGCATTTACATTAACTAAAGTCCATCCTTTTTTCATTTCCCCAGCTTTTACCTAAAGCCCTTTATCTGTCCCAGAACCTCATCCCTGGTCCTGCATGGCCTTAGGCATCTAGTCTGCTTAGGCTTCTCTTGGCCAGGACTCTTTCTCAGGCTTTCCTTGTTTTGACCTTGACAGTGTTAATAGTGTGAGTTAGGTATTTTGTAGAATTTCCCTCCACTGAAGTCTGTTTACTGTTTTCTTCGCAGCTGTCCCAGGCTTGCAGGGTCTGAGGCAAAGACCTTGGAGGTGAAGTGCTGCATGGGTGTGGATAGGCCAATTCAAATAATCCCCACTGTTGTTGATCTTGACCACCGGCTGAGGTCCTGTTTGTCAGAGTCTCTGCTGTGAAGCTGTTTCCCGCCTGCCCTGCCCGCCCCCTCATCCCACCCCTGCTCTGACTCCTCCCCTTGCCCGGCCCTCGGCCCCTCTCTAAGTGCCCTCTCCTCCCATCCCTGCTGGGCCTGGCTGTGTGCTAATGGGCCACAACAGTTTACCTGGAGCCCACCCCGGAATCCAGGGCCACGATCTTCCCTTCGGCCCAACCCGCAGGCACAGATGGCGAGACTGTGGCCATCACAGCAGCCCCGGGCTGGCGGGAGAGGTCACAGCCAAGGCCTCTGCCCACACGGAAGTGCCTCCTCCCTGAGGGACAGAGCAACACCTCCCGCTGGGAAGACCTGAGAGAAGGCTGTTTCTCACTCTGAGCAAAATCCCCCGCCCCGACATCAGGAGGTGAGAGAGCAGGGAGGGAGCTGAAGGCTCAAAAGCCGAGATGGTTGGAAAAGAAACCAAACCAGTCGGTTTCTGGGGGTTAGCCCACCTGTCCCCACAGCCAGCTGCAGAGTTCAACTCTCAGTGCTCCCACCACCCCAGCCAGGCCTTTGAGTGGCCCCGCAGGGGGCCAACACGGCCCAGGCACCAGCTCATTTGACTTTTACAAAACCCCTGGAAGGAGGCAAGGCAGTATCTGTGTCCTCACTTCCCACAGAGACTGAGACTCCAAGATGGAAAGCGATTTGCCACACACAAGGCAGCGAGCTGGCGCGTGGTCCGACCTTTACACAAGGTCATGGGAAAGACCAGCATCCCTGCATCACCAACAACCCAGCGGAGGTGCTTGAGAGCAGCAGCCGGTAAACAAAGTTGCCAATGAAAATTGTGAGTCAGAACAGTACGCTACAGGGTTGAGGTCCTTCAGGAAGACTGGACTCACTCGTGTTTCTCAAGAAAGATGGTGTCGCTCGGCCGGCGTGGCTCAGTGGGTGTCGACCTATGAACCAGGAGGTCATGGTTTGATTCCGGGTCAGGGTACATGCCCGGGGTGCAGGCTCGATCCCTAGTGTGGGGCTGCAGGAGGCAGCCGATCCATGATTCTCTCTCATCACTGATGTTTCTCTTCTCCCTCTGCCTTCCTCTCTGGAATCAATAAAAATCTATTTTTAAAAAAACCATGAGAAAGGCCGTGCAGATGGTGCTGCATATTCTGCAGGAGGAAGGGGGTGACCCAAGGCCATGTGCGTCCACACTCCCAGGCACACCTCTCTTTGCTCTGACAGCGTCTCCCGGAGCCCCGTGCTCCGAGGGGGCCTGTGCAGGAACCCTTGGTGGCACGCGCCATGGGGACCCATTTGGATCGGGCACTAAAGGCTGCAGACCTAGAGCTGGGGTCCCAGCCCAGAGAACGACCAGCCTCTGTGTCCTGCTCCTGCTGCCTGGCACATTCCCCACACCTGGCACACTACCCCCCGTCTGGCACACTCCCCCGCCTGGAATACTCATCCCGCCTGGCACACTCCTCCCATCTGGCACACTCCCCCTGCCTGGAACACTCACCCAGCCTGGAACACTCCCCCCCGCCTGGCACACTCCCCCCTGCCTAGCACACTCCTCCCACCTGGAACACTCACCCCTCCTGGAATATTCCCCATGCCTGGCACACTCTCCCCCACCTGGCACACTACCCCGCCCCCCCCCCCCCCCCCCCGCTCTGTCTCATCACTCCAACTCCCCCCTCAGGTTTCACCTTGAGCAGCACCTCCTCAGGGAAGATCTTGGGCCTTCCTTTTTTTTAATGCATTTTATTGATTTTTACAGAGAGAGAAAGGGAGAGGGAGAGAAAGAGAAACATTGATGAGAGAAGCACATTGTCGATCGGCTGCCTCCTACAGGCCCCCTACTGGGGATTGAGCCTGCACCCCGGGCATGTGCCCTGACCAGGAACTGAACCCGGGACCTCTTGGATCCTGGGCTGACGCTCAACCCCTGAGCCACACTGGCTGGGCTCTTGGCCTTTCTCACTGTTAGGCCCTGACTGCGGACTCACAGCTCTTAGTTGCAATTCTGCCTCTTCTTGGGGGGGGGGATTATGTGTGAGCTTTCGTCTCCCCTTCTCAAGCTCCAGGAAGGCCTCAAGGTCTGGTGGTGAGGAAATGCCAGGAGCATGCTGCATGAGGACTGACGGGATAGATGTAGACATGAGTGTGGGAAAGGTCCTCCTCTGTGGCGAGGGCATGGCTCCCAGAACATGCCTGCATCCTAAGCCCTGGACCGTGCTGTTACCTTCATGGGAGCAGGGTCTTTGCCAATGGGATTAAATGAAAGCTCTTGAGGCTGGAGCTTATTCCAGCTTGTCCAAGTGAATCCTAAAGGCAATCACACTTAGGCCCTTAAGAAATGTTTGCCTTCACAAGGAGATGGAGGGAAATCACACACACACTCACCATTACACACACACAAGCACACACACCATCTCACACTCACACACACTCACACTCACACACACACAAACTCACACACACTCATACACACTCACACACACACTCACACACACACTAACACACACTCACCCTCACATGCACACTCACACTTGCACACTCACACACTTACCCTCACACTCACACACACTCAACCTCACACTCACACACACATACACTCACACTCACCCTCACACTCACACAACCCTCACACTCACACACTAACACACACTCACACACCCACACTCACACACACACTCACACTCACACACACGCACACACACTTACACACACACTCACACACTCACACTCACACTCACACTCACAAAGGCCACATGATGGGAACAGAGATGGAGGTGATGTGGCCACAAGCCAAGGCTGTGCAACCCCCGGCGGCTGAGAGGCAGGAAGGGTCTTCCACAGCCTCCAGAGGAAGTGAGGCCCTCAGCATCCCCATCTCAGCCCAGGAAAGCCAGTGTCGGACTTGGTTGCCAGGACCCTGAGTGAGTCCATTCCTGCAGGGTTAAGCCAGCCAGTTTGCCATTCCTTGTTAGTTACAGAGGCCAGGAAACTAACCCTCCGACTGCTTGCCCTTTCTCCTCACTCAACCCCAGCCCCTCCCATCAACCTACTCTGGGATGGGGAGGGGGCTACAGAAGGGACACAGAAAGCAGGGAGTCCATAAGGATGGGAGGAGAGGCTGAGGGTAAATGGCTAGGACAAGATTGCCAGACTCAAAGGCTAACACGGGCCCAATAAACAAGGTGTAAGCTTATGTAGCCACAAAAACACAAAAGCTTCCATTTCATAGAAATGTAGGTTTATTTCGTTAGAGAATGCCGAACACAAAGGGCTGAAATAAATGAGTCATCCTACCTAATAAAAGAGTAATATGCAAATTGACTGTACCTCCACTACACCCACAAGCCACGCCCACCATCCAATCAGGAGCATGTATGCAAATTAACCCAACCAAGATGGCTACAGCCATGGACTGAGCAGGAGGCTTGGGTTTCCACAGCAATGGAGGAATACAAGCTTCCTGCACACCCTAGCCGGCCCAAGCCTCCGCTCAAGGATACAAAGTTTCAATTATAGAAGATGAATAAATACCAACAAAAATGGTTGCGGCCATGGAGCGAGCAGGAGGCTTGGGTTTCCCTGGCGATGGAGGAAGCCAAACTTCCTGGCCAGCCCTGGTCTCCGCTCAAGGCTACAAATTTTCAATTATAGAAGATAAATCCCGGATACCAGGGCCTCCACTTGGGTCACCGGGGGGCGTGGCTGGCCTGCAAACCACCACAGGCCCCTCACCCAGGCTGCCCCACGCCCCAAGGGAACCCCCACCCTGATCCGGGACTCCCTTCAGGGCAAACCAGCTGGCCCCCACCCATGCATCAGGCTTCTATACTATCTAATAAAAGAGTAATATGCAAATTGACCATCACTCCAACACACAAGATGGCTGCCCCGATGTGGTCAAAGATGGCTGCCCCCATGTAGACACAAGATGGCTGCCATAAGATGGCCTGCAGGGGAGGGCAGTTGGGGGGGGGACCCAGGCCTGCAGGGGAGGGCAGTTGGGGGGGACCAGGCCTACAGGGGAGGGCAGTTAGGGGTATCTAGGCCTGCAGGGAAGGGCAGTTAGGGGCAATCAGACTGGCAGGGGAGCAGTTAGGCATCAATCAGGCTGGCTGGTATTCAGGCTGGCAGGCAGAAGCGGTTAGAGGCAATCAGGAAGGCAAGCAGGCGATCAGTTGGGAGGCAGCAGTCCTGGATTGTGAGAGGGATGTCCGACTGGTAGGATCGGGCCTAAACGGGCAGTCGGACATCCCTCAAGGGGTCCCAGATTGGAGAGGGTACAGGCTGGGCTGAGGGACACAGCCCCGTGCACGAATTTCGTGCACCAGGCCTCTAGTCATTAACATAAAATAATAGAACATTTTAATAAACATTAATGTTTTTTCTCGAACATTAACTTACCAGACACTGAATAACTGCACAAATTAATAAGCGTAACGCAAATAAACCTATTTTTCTTGTTCTCCGAAAGCGATATATTTCCTGTTGTGCACACCAAACAAGTCAGTCCAAGACTAATGACGTGGCCATTGGCTGCTAAAATATTTGCTGCTGCTATTAGTGGAGAGAAATGGTGCATCTGCACATAAGGGAAATGAATGCAACACTACCATAGTAATCAGGCATTAGCAAATGTTCGTTATTAATAATTATGTATAACAGGATATTATAAAAATTAAGCTACAAAATTGTTATTAAAACATTTCTTACATACCATTATATTGGCCAGGCTGCAAAAATATTCATTGTGGGCCGCATGCGGCCTGTGGGCCACGAGTTTGACATGCTTGGGCTAGAGTATAAGTACACAGGGGGAAGTGTGTTTATCAGAGTGGATGGCAGGGCCAAGACAGTGGGAGAAAGAGGCCCTGCCAGTCTTCTCCACCCTTTCCCCCTCAGTGAACATTCTGAGGGGAGGAGAGATAGGCTGAGAGTCCTCACATCCTCTGTCAGCCACTGAAACCCTCCCTGGAGACAAGCCAACCTACAGTCAGGTGAGCCTCATTTCCTAGTCTCCAGCCACACACTGGCCTTGTTGTTCCCAAACCTGCCAGGTACACTCGCACCCCAGGGCCTTTGCACGTGCTGCTCCCTCTGCCTGGACTGCTGTTTGTCCACACGATGCACTCCCCCTCCTCAGGCCCTGCTGGGCAAGGCCTTCCCTGGCCACCTCTACCCACCCCTCACCGCACTGCTCCCGCAGCATCGGCACCACCTGACACCACACACTCATTTCCTTTCCTGACCATTTCACCTGTCTCCCCCACTGGCATGGCACTCCCTGTGGCAGGAGGGTGGGCTGCCTTGTCTGCCTAGAATGAAGCCTGGTCCGTGGGTGGGCAGTTAAGAACTGTTTGTTGAATGAGTCCTCATGGGGCCTATCTCTGGGGAGATGGAGGTGCTGGGGGAGGCGTCAGCTGGGATGGTGGCGACAGGATGATAGAGGTTTTACTTCTGCCGCTCCTGCAGGTGTCAGTGCCAAGCACAGCCCCCTCAGGGCATGTCGTAGAATTCCTAGTCATTCTCAACCCCATGTGCCCGAGAGGCTTGGCACCCGGGGCCAGTGAGGACCCCACCCTGGCTGCCTCGGGTGCTGGGGTTCCGGCAGGCTCATCATTGTACCTGAACACACGTGGTTCTAGGTCAGCAGGGCCAACCTTGCTGTTTGCCCGGCATCCTGGGAGCAGGCCCACAGCCGGAGCCTAAGGCTGGTGTGAGTGAGCAGGGGTGGCGAGGAGGAAGACATGGTGTGACAGAGTCCAGCCGACCTGGGGTGTACCATCTGCAGGGTAACCGTGGAGAACTCACATAACCTCTCTGAGACTCAGCTTCCTCCTCTGTAAAATGGGAACAGAATACCTCCTACTGGATCCAATGGAGTCTTAAGACCACATTACTCAGCACAAGAACATGTGCAGATTTGTATCCCCCTCTTTCCAATGAGAGGACCCCGAGGCCAGCGCGGTGTCTTTCCCAGGTGCTCCCGGAGCTGAGCCAGCGACTGACATGTGCGGGTGTGCCATGAAGGGGAGCAGATCCAAGCTGCTGACCCAAGAGGGACAGGACCGGAGAAGCTGTGGACGTTACGGACTTGGTCACTAAGGTGGGGCCCGGAGGAGCTGGGCTCCTGACTTACACTTTAGCAGGTGAGCGGAGCTGGCCTGGGAGGGACATTAAATGGAGAAGGAGCAGGATGGAGGCTGGAGCGCAGGGATCTCTGGGATGCGGTGTCACAGGAAGAGGCCGCTAAGCCAGGAGCCAGAGTGCCTCATTTTGAGATTGGACAGGAGCATCCCTTGGAAGCGATGGGGCCTCTCACTCACATGGACACCCCCCTGTTAATTTATGCATGTGGGTGCGAGAATGACCCCTCACAGGGACTCCGTGGCCCTGAGCATTTGCTTCCTCCAGCTTCCTGAAAATATAGAAAACTCCCGGAATCTATAACATTGTGTGTCTGAAATTGTATGTATTTATGAACATGACTTTATCCAAGAATTTCTTCTGTTAAAAATTTATTTACCAAATCAAAGTTTCTGCCTGACCAGCGTGGCTCAGGGGCTGAGTATCGACCTATGAACCAAGAGGACAGGGTTCGATTCCTGGTCAGGGCACATGCCCAGGTTGTGGGCTCCATCTCTAGGGTGGGGCATGCAGGAGGCAGCTGATCAATGATTCTCTCTCATCGTTGCTTCTCTCTCTCTCTCCCTCTCCCTTCCTCTCTGGAATAAATAAAAATATAAAAAAATTTTAAAAAGTTTTAAGAGGAATCAAAATAACCTCACATAGACAAGAAAAAGCCGCAAAGCAATGCCCATTTTCCTCACCTGGGTCCTGAGGACTTTCTAGTAGGCTCCTGGTGTCCTGAGAAGAGGGGCTAGAGGGAGGGGGCCGGGGGTAATTAGGGCAGAAAGGAGGTCCCTGGCTACCAGAGACCAGCGGGACCTCCCTGCACCCCTCACGCATCTTGGCTTGTGAAGCAGCGTTGGGAAGAAGGTGAGAACCTTCTGCTTCTAAAGGGCAGGTGGCCACAGAACGAAGCTGAGGGTGAAGTGTGAACTGCCATGACCTGAGCTGCTCTTCCCCCCTGACTTTCATTTTCCTATAAATTTTAAGAACTTCCACTCCCCCAGGGGACAGCAGTGCTTCCCTCTTCCACGCCCCTCCCCCACGCCCATCTGCTGGGTACACGCACCCTCCGCATTCACATCCCCTGACCCCCGGTCACCACTTCTCGTACTGTCATTGATTCCAGGAAGGGGAAAACGCCGTGGCCCCAATGTGCTCTTGGAAAAGTGCAGAAACAGAAGCAGGGGACAGAGGCTGGGCCTCCATGCGAGGAGTTCGATGCAATGGGGACCTTAGGTCTCCTAGAGCCATGAACGACATGGAGGAGCAGCTTAGAGCTGTGAGCTGGTCACCATACGCTTGGCCTGGGAGTGAACAGAAAGGAGACCAATCCAGACAAATGAAAGAAAAGCATTGTACTAATACTCGCCCTGCACGTGTATTACACCTTAGAGTTTACCAAACACTTTATATCGAAGCTGGTCCTTCTGACATCAGAGCAGAGATTTACTGTAGGTCTGAATCCCGGAAGTGCATGCACCTCTAAGGCCAAGGTCTGAGTGGTTCTGTGTCCCCCAGCACCTAGGCACAGGTACAGCCAATGTTCGCTGACCTTCCTCCTCAGCAACCCAGACGGGTGGGAAGGAAGGTGCCCTCCTCATTTTGCAGCTAAGAAACCTGAGCCCTGGGGAATGTGTGACTTGCCCAAAGTCACAGATGACAACTGGCACCCTGAACTTGAAGTCCGGTCGCGGGTCATCCCAGCCTGTGCTCTCGCTGCTTCCAGAGGCATGGCGAGCACAGAGCATCACACTCCTAATGCCAAGCTCTGTGGTTCAAGGGGCTCCAAGCAATGTCTGCATCACCAAGCGATCATCAGGACTGCTGCCTCCACCCAGCTCACATCCAAACACCTCCCTACTCAAGCCCAAGTCATCATCGACAAGGAGTGGAGGGGCATTCAGGAGGGATTCTTCCCTTCTGAGTGCTTTATATCAGTTGCGGGGTGGAGGGGAGGGTCAGGCAGACTGAGGAGGGAGGTGGATGTGAACTAGGTTCTGTAGCAGCAGCCCCTGGGCTGGGGCTGGCCGTGTGACCCCTTCCTCTTACACCTGTGATTCTCCTGGCCGCAGTGACTTCCAAGTGTTCCGGGCAGCTTCCTCCTCTCTGTTCCCTTCCGGAGCACTCCCTGTGCGTGCAGCTCTGACACAGAGATCACATGGTCTGGAACTCCCTAATCACAGGACAGGGATAGAAACTGCAAGCAGGGCCCCTGCTCACACCCTAGCAGGGCCTTCCTCCCCTGCTGCCCCGCCCCCAGGGAGGCCTGTTTAGGAGCAGCATCCTGAAGACCGAGATGAAGTAAGTGAAAATGAGACAATGGAACCATCTCAACCTCAAAATTTGCCCTAAAAATTTCCCTGTGTGGCCATGGGGGCCAGATGTCCCTCTCCCCTGGTCTGCCCACAGCTTCCCTGGGCTCACCACGTTCTCTTTACCAGCCCGGAGCTGTTTCTCCTTCCCTGGCCCTCACTCTTTCTTTCTCTCTGTCAACTCACTAGACACTTGCCTTTTCCAAGAATTCTTCCAAGATTGGGAAGGGCATTGATAATATGGTGGTAAAAGCATGAGCTCTGGAGTCAAACAGACCTGGACTGTTGTCTTAGCTCCGCCCCTCACTGGCTGAGTGACACAGACCGGTGACATAATCTCTGACTTTGCATCTGTAAACCCTGATGATGATGCCAAGCTTGCAGGGTGGTCATAAGGATTAAGTGAGACAATGCTGGTGCATTAGTCAGGGCAGTTAACATTAGCTGCTGTAACAACAAGTCCAGAATCTACATGCAAAAGTTTACTCCTCACTCAGGTCACAGGCTGACATAGCTTGGGTGTCTTTCCTGCATGCTCCCCTCCAAGAGGCGATTCGGGGACCCAAGCTCTTTTCTTCCCCTTTGGGTCCTCTACTGGGCCCCTTCCACCTGGTGGACAGAATAGCAAAGACAAAGAGACTAGGCCAGGAAGTGGTACCCCTTAATTTCATTTCCCGTTGGTTAAAACCCAGTCATTTATTCAATGTAATTGCAGGAGGAGCTAGGAAACATTGTGCCCTGTGTACCCAGGAAGAGGAAGTGAGGTTGCTAAGCCTCTAGCCAGTCTCTGCTGCACAATTTAGTGTTTAGGGTCCTATTTGATACACAGTAAGAGCTCAGTAAACAAAGGATACTATTATAATAATTTTCCATGATCTGTCCTGATACTGGTATGAATATACCAAATATACCAGATATCCAGAACCATAGGATAGACTTTTCACTGACAATGAATAGCCAACACAAGCCAAATGGAATTGGCAAAACAAGATATGGCACTGTATCTGACATAACTCCTGCTTGGGGTGCCTCCCAGGAGGGGGCAGAACACACTGAAATTCAGCTTGCTGGCTCTGCTCTGAGCAAAACGTTAACCCATGTCAGCTGGGGGGTGGTCCATATTAACACAGGCATGCTAACCTATCCAACCCTCCAGAGTTCTTCAAAAACGCCATGTTCCCTCAGCTCCAAGTAGCCACTTCCTGCTGTCGGAACACCCTCTCCACCTGCTCTTTTCCCAGTTCCCCCTCCCCACCTCAGGGCTCAGCACAGAGGTCACCTCCTCCAGAGCCTTCTCGGTCCTCCACCCAGGTCCTCCACCCACCGTGGCGCAGTGCTTGTCCCTGGGCCCACAGTAGCCTCTATTCCCCTCCCCAGAGCACTCAGCATGACATGGAAGTCTCGGCGCGCACCCCCCCCCCCCCCGCCCCACTGCTTCTCCCTAGAGTGTCGGTCTCCAGGGGGCAGGGCCCTTGTTTTGATCATCATTTTATCCCAGTCCTGCAGCAGGGTCTAGTTCATCATGAGTGGGCCATGATATTTGCCATGTGAATGAATGAAGAATGAATGTGGGCAATCCTTTTTCAAAATGATAATGGGGTAAGACTTCTAAATTCTTACAGCTCAACAATAAAACCCAACCGTAAAGACAAGTTCAGAAAGAAACAGTACAGTGTATTCCTTCAAAAGGTCACTGGGGCCCGGCCAGTTGAGGGGTTGTGGGTTGACCTGTGAACCAGGAGGTCACAGGTTGAGGGCTCGATCCCCAGTGTGGGGCGTGCAGGAGGCAGCCGATCAATGATTCTCTCTCATCATTGATGTTTCTATCTCTCTCCCTCTCCTTCCCACTCTGAGATCAATTAAAAATGTATTTTTTTTTTAAAAAGGTCTCTGGGAACTAAAGTCATTTCTGAAAGCAGCCACACCCTTGCTCACGCCTGGGCACTTCGGAGCACTTCCTATCTCTCAATTGAGCACCAGTGGGTGCAAACCCCTCCTCACCTTCAACCCCGTGCCCTTCTTCACCCTGTCGGAGGGCCTGGCAACACCTCGGGGCCCCAGCGACCATGTGTCCTGTTGGACCTGCATCTACTTCTCCACTATCTATGCAGCTGGGGGATCCGACCTTTATCCAAAAGTAAGGTCTTTCTAGTCCCAAAGTCATCCTCAGACGCAGCCTGGGACACCTCTACCCTCTGCATGAACACCCTCTGAAGCGAAAGTGAAAGGGACGATGTTTGTCCCCCACCTGGCAGCTCTGTGCCTCTGGAGTGCGGCCTTGAGGTGAGTCAGGGGCACAGGGCTGAGTGGCTGGTGCTGTGTCTGCCCTCCGCGAGCTGTCACCCAGCCACCCCAGGGAAAAACACACAGTACTCTAAACATGAGATTTCAGGCAGGCAAGAGAAACCAGAAGAGGCTGGAAGCCTTCATGAGGGCCCCTCCAAAAATAGTCAGATAGAGGGCTCCTACTCTACCAGCGCCACCCCAGGCATCAGGGCAATGCCATGACTCACACAGGTCCTCCTGGGCCACCCTGAACGCCTGGGACCATCTCCACCCAAACTCCCAGACGCTGCAGCCCGCCCCATCCCACCTTCAGCTCAACCACGTCTCCCCGCCCTCCGCACCCAAAGGGACAAGGCTGCCCCTCGCCAGGTGCACCCCCAACTCTCTCCCTCCCCCCCCCCCCCCCGCCCTCTTTCGCTCGCTTTCTCGCTCTCTCGCCTGGAGCCCCGCCCCCGCCCTGCAGCTGCATCCTCCGTCCTCCCCAGCAGCCTGCGGTCCGGCTCCGGAGGAGGCAGCCCCCCAGGCGCCGCCCGCTGACGTCAGCCTCGCGAGGCGTAGGTGGGGCCCTGGCCAGAGTGTTCAGTCTCAGCCCTGGGAGCCGGCTGGAGGGCGCAGCCCGGCTTCGCTTCTCCCAGAGGATGCGGGACGCGCAGGATGCTGCCGCGCCTGGTCCTGCCGCTGGCTGCGCTGCTCTGCCTGCGCTGCGGGGCGCAAGGTAAGGACGGCCCTGCCCTGCCCTGCCCTGCCCTGCCCTGGCCGCGCCGGCTGCGCTGTGTGGGTGGCCAAACCTGACCCCCACCGTCCTCACCCCTGCGTGGAAGTTCAGTGTCCCACGGAGAACTCCGGCTACTTGGCCTCTGGAGAGAGGGGCGTTCGTCATCTGGCCCCTCCCGGTATCTCTCATCCTAGGGAGCCTGGCCTGGGGGGCTCACTCTTCAGGAAGGGGAAGAAGCTGAGATTGCTTAGGGGAGTGGGGGGGCGGGGAGAGAGTTGAATGACCCTCTTCCTCAAAGCATGGCCCACCCACCTGCAACCATCAGTGCTCCTGGCTTTCTTGTTGCTTTAGTTCAAAGGACTGGACCCTGTCCCCCTGGGAATTACCCCATGCCATCTGCTTACCTTCCCTCCGCCCTCCAGTTAACCTATCCCAGCCTTTTCCTCTGGGACACCTGCCACCCCCTTCTGGTCCCCCTGCTCCTTCTTTAGCCCCTGACGCACCCCACTGCCCCCTGCCTCCCCGTCCTTCCCCTTAGCTCAGGCTCCTAACCAGCCAGCTGTCCTGCAGTTTCTGCAGCAAGAAGAGTAACCCTGGAGAGAGAGAATGAAAGGTTGGGAGGTGGAGGGACCAAGAACACACAGCAGAACACGCCGCCTCTCACATGGCCAAGAGCTCAAAGACCTGCTGCGCCTCTCACTTTCCATCTAGCTCTTTGAAATCGAGACACAGACTTGAAGATCAAAGGCAATATAAGAAAGCAAGCAAGGGACAGGTAGACTTCTCAGTAAGCATGACAGAAGAAGGGAGCATTATTAGAGAGATGGTGGTCAGAGACGAGGGGAGCCTGAGGGAGTCCTTGACAGATGAGAGGCCGGAGGGGTCCAGGAGGAGAGAAGGGCAACTGAGTGTGGGTGTCGGCCTTGAGCTGTTTCATTGCGCTTGATGGACAAGACTCTTAATGTTGGTATAGGTGTTGCCCTCTTACCAATGAGGGAGAGGGTTCAGTGAGGTTTGATAACTTGCCCAAGTCACACTGGCCTTTCCCGTGGTGAAGGTGGGGGAGGGGAGACATGAGAGGGAGCTGGACTGGCCTTTAATGTCTCGGAGCTAAGGGTGTCAGCTCTTTGTGGGAAGAGCTACTTCATTCTGTCTGTTCTCACCCAACCTGAGGGTGGACATCTGGTTATAGGAGCTGGGGCGTGGAGCACGCCCTCAGCCTGGGGTTGCCCAGCAAACCTGTGAAGAGAAGGGGGCAGCTGCTCACAAGCAGGTATCTGTGTGCCCAAAGAGCGCCAGAGAGAAGGCCTGGGGCTGAAGCCAGGGCTGAGGCCAGAGCAGGGACTAGGTCTGCGGATGGAGGGCAGGCTATGGAATGGGGTTGGAGCAGGGGCAGGGGGGTGGGCAGAGCCAGGGGCTAGCTCATCCCAGAGCTCACTGTGGACACACTGTAACCCTCAGCCCTGCCTCCTCCCCAGGATGCACTGCACCCAGCTTGGCTCTTCTCAGCCACCACTTCTGCTTCTGATCGCAGCCTGCACAGGACTCATTTAAGGGCCTGACACCTGCACTCAGGGCCCCACTCCTCCCCTTATTGCCCTGTTGCGCTGGGCAAGTCACTTACCCCTCTGAGCTTCCATCTCCTCCCCAGGAAACGTGGGGTGATAAATGCCTGCCTGTGGGCTGTTGTGATCATGAAATGAGACAGTATATGTAAAATACTTGGCTCCCAATAAGGCACTCCATAGGGGGGAGCTGTTAAAAGGCTCGCTACCCTCCCCCTCAGCATCTTCATCCCGGGGTCCCTGCCAGCCCTGAAACTGACCCTCCTCCCCAGGGACAGTGCTGCCCAGCCCTCCATCCGTGTGGTTTGAAGCAGAGTTTTTCCGCCACATTCTCCACTGGACGCCCATCCAGAATCCGTCGGAAAGCACCCGCTATGAAGTGGAGCTGCTGAGGTACAGAGGCGGGAGGCGGGGGAGGGGGAGTCAGGGAGGTGGAGCAAGTGCAGCCATCCCCGTCTAGCATCTGGCACAGAAAGATGGGTGCCTTGAGACTGGAGGGACACCAGGAAGGGCCCTAGCACATACCCACCCACTGGCAGGGGCTGACAGTGGGGGCTGGCCAGCGGTGGGGGGGGGGGGGGGTGGGGCTGACTGGCCAGGATTGGCTGGCAGGGGCTGACAGTGGGGGCTGGCTGTGTCACCTGCATGGAGCAGTGTTCTGGGGGGGAAGCCACAGTAGTGTCTTTCTCCTCAGGACTTGTCTATCTTATTGGAGGAATAGGAACAGCACTCACAAAAGAGCTAAAAGACAAGGAGCCCCAAGGACTGCGAGTATGGCTGGGAGGAGGCATTGGGCTGTGTTGCAGGTGCAGGCCTCCTGTGGAGCAGGCCTTGAGCCAGTCAGAGTTCACTCTGGGGGCCTTTAGACATAAAGTTGGCTCGGGGTCCCAGGTCAGCGCAGAGCCCCTGGCAATGAGATGCCCTGCGCCAGGGGAAGCACCCAGGGCTCCATCCCAGCCGCTCCCGCCTCTTGCTTCCCTCTTAAAGAAGACGGGTGTGAACAGAAGTGGGAGCCAGTGCCTGCCCCACTATCCCCCCAGGTATGGGATGGAGCCCTGGAGGTCCGTGTCCAGCTGCAGTCAGACCCCGGTGCCATCCTGCGACCTCACCATGGCTACCCTGGACCTGTACCACAGCAACGGCTACCGAGCCAAAGTCCGGGCTGTGGACGGAGGACAGCACTCCAACTGGACTTTTACCAAGACCCGCTTCTCCGTGGATGAAGGTGCATCCCCCGCGGGGCCTGGAGCTTGGCTTTGGGGGTCCCGTGCAGCCAGAGGCTCAGTCTAAAGTCTAGACTGTTCTCTGTGTTCCCATAGCGCACCATGTCAGCTCAGCTTCCAGAGGAGGCAAAACAAGTCTGAGTCAGGAATTTGGAGAAGGGTTAGATGAAAATAGTCAAGTTGTTGGCGATGGAAAGGGAACTGGATTGTTTACCCATAGAGGGAAGTCTCGGTGCCAGGGACGCAGGGCCAGGCCTGTGTGCTTAGCGGGTTCTGGAGAGGAAGCGAGTCTGTAAGCGCTGAGCGCAGGGAAGCAGGCAGCAGGCAGAATGGGGCCAGCCCCCTCCCACCCCTACCCCACCCCCCTGTGAGGGACGGACTCCCCAGGGTCAAAGTGGGAGGCTCTGAAGTGAGGGGTGGGGTGCCACTGAGGAAGAGGTGGGAGAATCTTTGCAGGGGTGGGAGGCAAGAATAAGCCCACTCAGTGGGGAGCTTCCCCCTGCGGTGGGGATGCAAGGCTGTGACTGTGACAAGCCTGCCCTGCAGAACCCAGGGTCAGACCAGTGGTCTAGGGTGTCAGGGTCATGGGCCCCCAGCGCCCCGTGTGTGGGCCAGCGCCGCTGGCTGCAGAAACTCCTGGGGTGTGCTTACAACCCCGCATGTCTCCTGGTCCAGCTTCCAAGCTTTGAATGGGCCTTGAATGGACCCAGGGCATCTGTCATTGTAACGCGCTCCCCAGCAAGGCCCAGCGCTCTGCTAGGTTGGAAAGCTGTGGCCCAGGTTTTACGGTGGTAAAGCCTGGTCCTGGAGGCCAGGCATGGGGTGGGGCAGGCCCTCCTCGGCCTGCAGGCCTCAAGGCTTTGCCTCCCGCTCAGTGAGCCTGACGGTGGGCAGCTTGGAGCTGGAGATACACGATGGCTTCGTCCTGGGAAAGATCCAGCCGCCCAGGCCCAAGGTGGCCCCTGCAGGCGACACCTACGAGCGCATCTTCCCCCACTTCCGCGAGTACGAGGTCTCGATTCGCAAGGTGCCAGGACACCATGAGGTACGGGGCTCCCAGGCCATGGGACCTATGCCCCTGCCCCTTGCCCCCTGGTGCCAGCAGAGGGAGGTCCTGGAGCGGAGCAGGGAGCTGAGAGCACTTCGGCCTAAGCGGTGCCCCTGCAGGTGGCAGGCACCGCACGGGACATTTCATAACCATTGTTCCCATCCCCTTGGAGGGGCTATTTCATCCCATTGGATAAAGGGAAGTGAGGCTCAGGGGCTGTGGCATTGACATCCCATAACTGGGAGATCTGGAACCTGCAGAATCTTTCCCTAACACCACAGCAGAGTCCACCACGTCTGGGAAGGCCCTCAGCATCTACGAAACCCACCCTTTTCTCTTTAATACAAAATAAGTCAGGTGCCCCCACAGCTGCTGCTGCTCAGGGTTAGAACAGCAGCCCAAACACTGAAGGGTCGTGGGTCTGATTCCCAGTCAAGGGCATGTACCTCGGTTGTAGGTCTGATGCCCAGCCCTGTTGGTGCACATGCGGGAGGCACCAATCCATGTGTCTCTCTTTTCCCCTGCCCCCTCCCTCCCTTACAATCTCCCTAAAAAAATCAATCAATGGAAAAAACAACCCTCAAGTGAGGATTATAGGTCCTGGTAGCCACAGAGTTCGCAACTGTGCTCATCCAGGGTTG
Organism: Corynorhinus townsendii; assembly: GCA_026230045.1. Taxonomy (NCBI): domain Eukaryota; kingdom Metazoa; phylum Chordata; class Mammalia; order Chiroptera; family Vespertilionidae; genus Corynorhinus; species Corynorhinus townsendii. The sequence continues at coordinate 83,717,402 of JAPDVU010000008.1, forward strand.
ATTACGGTGAAGAAGAAGCAGAGGGCGCCCGTCAGCTCTCAGGGCCCGGGTGGCTGCTCTTAGGACCCGGGCGGCCGTGGGAAACCAGCTGTTTTGTTTATTGCTGTTGCTTTCATTTCAGTTCACAAACAAGAAGGTGAAGCACGAGAACTTCAGCTTCCCGACCCCCGGCGAGTTTGGGGAGTTCTGTGTCAGGGTGAAGCCGGCTGTGAGCTCCCGCCTGAACAAGGGGGTCTGGTCGGAGGAGGTGTGCTTCCTGCTTGCCCAGCAGTGTAAGTTGGTCAGGGCAGCAGCCCCAATGGGTGGGGGGCAGCAGGGGCCTGCGCATCCACAATCCAGGGAGCTGCTGATGCCTCCTGCCAGGCATGCCCCATGTCCTTCTCCGTCCTCACCAGGCCTGTGAGCCAAGCCTGAGACCAATCTCTCCCACCGTCCTCAGGAGAGTGAGGAAACCCAGGCTCAGTGTTGTAAACTGCGTCCACGGGCGCGGAGGCAGGGCCAGGCCTCCTGATTCTGCGCTGCTTCCGCTTTGGCGGGTCCCCGGCTCCTCGGTCGGTCGGCTGGGCAGTTCCTGTGGGTTACAGTCCCCTCCTGATCTCGCTGAGGGTGTGAAGGGCCTTCACCTCACCTCCCCAGCCCTCAGAGGAGACAGGATCCCTTGCCACAGCTGCTTAAGATGCCAGGCTCTCGGCTGGGCACTGGGAGGGGGGTTGGTGAAGACCAGGCTCCTGCCTGAGGATCTGCCAGTGGCTGGGGACAGGGTGTGCCCAGAGAAAGCTGTAAGCAGCACCTCAGGACAGCACAGGCCAGGTGCCCGATGAGTCACGCCAGCTCTCTGGTACGGGGGGTGCCCAGTCAGGTGTGGGCAGTGTCCGGGAAGGAGCCAGTGAGTCCTCACAGCTTCACAGGGCCCTTCGGGGCGTGAAGGACATGAGCAGATGGCTGCCATCAAGCCTCCCCTCATGTTGGCAGCGAGACGCCATCTGTGGGTCAGGCCTCTAGTGTCTTCTACATCCCCTCACTGACGCACGAAGCAGCGTGGCGTCGGAGCCTGGGTTCAGATCCTGCTTCTCCTCTAGGAGGCACGTGACCTTGGGCAAGTCCCTTAACCTCTCTGGGCCTCAGGGTTCTAATATGTGAAAAAGGGATGACGATCGCCTTTCCCTCCTGAGCGTGTCCTCGGGGTCAGATAACAGGCAAGGCGTGGTAGGTAGCGCACGCCGTGGACTTCACAGCCAGGTGTGGAGTCAGCCCCGTATTTTCCCATTTCATAGATGAGGAAACGGGCTCAGAGACTCACAGCTAGTAGGTGGGGGCTGGGACTTGAACCCAGGCCCGGCTGCCATCCCGCTGTGCCCCGACTCTGCCCTGTGTACTGACTGTGAGCTCGGAGGGCAGCAGCTGTCACTGGGTGGTGAGACATTCTCAGGCCAGAGTCGGGGCCAGGCAGGGTTCCCCGGGACCCAGACATGTGTAGAGGCAGCCTGGGTGGTGGGGGTCCCGTGGGCCACTCAGCGAGTAGCTCACGAGAGCAGCCATGGGACCCCAAGGACTGCCCCTCCGTGTCCCCCGGGCCCAGCCACAACGCCTCTCTCTCTGGTCTCTGGGCTACAGATTTCACCGTGACCAACCTCAGCGTCTCCTTCACCCTCGTCCTGCTGCTCTGCGGGGCCTTGGCCCTCCGCTTGTACCTGCACCACCCGCGGAAGCTGCCCGCCGTCCTGGTGAGTCTCAGAGAGGCCGCTGCCTGTTCCGCAGCCCCATGGACCTGGGAAGCCAGGTGCCCAGTTTTAGCCCGTCCTCCCCTCAGCCCGACGCTATCAGAATGCACCTCCAGGCACCCTGGGGCGGAGGGAGGACTGACCGCAGCGCCCAGTGCTGAGAGCCGTGCCTCCTGGCGGCCCGGTGACAGGCATCCTGAGTAGTCCCATCCCGCATGTTCCGTTGTTCCCGTTTAACTCACAATCGGCCGCAGACCGGCCTGTGCATGAGCACCTCAGAGGCAGGTGCCTTTATTGTCCTCCTTTGACAAGTAAGGAAACTGAGGCAGAGGGAGGTTGTTACAGGCGCAGGGCCACACAGCCAGGGAGAGCCAGGATGGAGCCCAGCCTTCCCCATGCCTTGTGGCTGGAAGATGCTCAGAGAGAAAGGACCAGGGCTGGAAGGGTTGGCCTGGGTGGCTCTCCGAATGGAGAGGGGAGTGGGGGGTTGGGTACTGGAGAGGAGGGGCCATGAAGATGCTGACATCTGTACCCCTCCCCTGCCCCATCCCTCTTCCTGGGGTAAGCAGCCTGCAGCACAGCCTCCAGTGTTCAGCTGCATCACAGCGGCCTGTGGCCTGTCTCCAGCCTGGGGCTCAGCTTGCCCACCCTCCCCACCCGGCTCAGGGTTGCAAGAGGGCCTTCAGGGAAGCCCAGGGTCTCTGGGGAAAATAAGGAGGGAGACAGAGACCCTCGGACAGAGACCCTGAGGAAGAGGTCCAGGAAGCAGGGAGGTGGGGAGGGTCAGGGGAGGCCGCTTGGCTCAACTTGGGTCTTTTTCCAGCAAAAAAGAACTATGTTCTTAGCTGCAGGCCCTGGGTAGACGTAAGACAGGGAGGCAGGGGCCCAGGGCCTTTGAAGGGCTGCTTAGACCACCAGATACGTGGCTCAGCGTCCTCTCTCCGGCTCTGAGCAGATGTGTGGTCCAGGCGTGGCGTCGCCTGCTGGACGGGTGTTAGAGCATGTTCCCTGTGCGGGGCCCAGAGCTGGGGGGCGGGGAAGGGGTGGTATAGAGAGGAGAGCACCCACGGGCCTGCCCTCGGCACGGGTAACTCGCCAGGGGCTAGTGGGCAGAAGGAACCCGGTTGTGAGGGGCGAAGAGTCAGCATTAAGTGGTTTCCCTTGGGGCCCTCGGCAGTCAGCGTCCTGGTTCTGTGCTTGTCCCACTGCCCACACAGCGGCCGCCCTGTGGGTGTGCATTTTAAAAACAAATGAATGGGATGGGATAGGATAGAACAGCACAGGTCCCAGGCCGCGGGTAGCACAAGCATTTTGTGAAGCTGGTTTTAGTTATTCCTGCGTAAGGTATATATCTATGGGCTGCTTGTACACAGATTGTTGTAGAGCACATATCTTATTTGGGGTCATAGTCAAAAGAGTCTGGAACACACATTTAGGTCCCGCCGCGGCCAGCCTGCTCTCAGGGCTGAAAGCACGGCCACTGAGAACACTCAGCCCTCCCATCTGCCTGTCCTGCCATCTGGGCCCCAGGAATACGGCTTCTCTGTATCCAGGCCTGAGCTGACCTGAGAATTTCATTAGGAGAAAACTCAGTCTGGAAGTAAACCAAAGGAACGAGGGGGATGTCTTCCAGGCCTGTGTCCCACTCCTGGAGCAGTGCCTCCTGAGTGTCCCTCACAGACTGACCACGACCACTCCTGGCGACGCTGGGGTGGGTGCCTGCAGGGGACCCTCTGCCTCACCCCCTCTGCCCTCCTCTCTCCAGGTCTTCGGGAGGCCCATTCCCTTCAGCCCCGTCAACCAGCTCCCCCACCCGGAGACCCGAGACACCATCCATGCCATCGATGACCAGGCCTTCGCCAAGGTGTCCCATGAGCTGAGGAACTCCAAGCTGCATGGCAGCACCGACAGCGGCTTCGGCAGTGCCAAGCCGTCCTTGCAGACCGAGGAGCCCCAGTTCCTCCTCCTGGACACCCTCCCCCAGTCCAGGGGCACCCTGGGAAAGGGGGCCTCCCTGGAGCCTGAGAGCAGCTGCAGCAGTGCCAGCACCGACAGCGGCATCTGCCTGCAGGATCCCCGCCTGAGTCCCGGTGCAGAGCCCCGCTGGGTGCAGCAGGCGGGGGGCCAGGAAGACAGCGGCATTGGCCTCGCCCACCACTCTGAGGGGCAGACTGGGGATGAACGGGGTGGCTCAGGCTTGGGCCACGTCGGTCCCCTGGGGCCTGAGGTAATAGCGGGGGAAGATGTGGCTGCAGTGGAATTTCAGGGCTACCTGAAACAGACCAGAGGTACGGAGGAGCAGGCAATCTTGGCAGGCTGCCTGGAAGAAGAGGCCTCTTCTGCTGATGGCTTTGTCCCCCAACTCAGGATGTGCCTGGATGCCAAGGAAGCCTGGTCCCCACCAGCCATAGACAAAGGCTACTTGAAACAAGACCCCACAGAAGTGACTCTCGCTCCCTCAGGGGCCCTGGCTGGACAGTGGAACCCCACAGCTGAGGAATGGCCACTCCTGGGCGTGACCAGCTGTGGGGACCTGGGGACATCTGAGTGTAGCTTTGCCCAGGATCTCGCCCCTCTGGGCTCCGTGGTGGCCCCAGGCGGCCTCCTGGGCAGCTTTGATGCAGACCTGGTCACCCTGCCACTGATTTCCAGTCTGTACACCAGTGAGTGACTCAGAAGAAGGGGCTGCCTTTGACTTCAGCCATGCCCTGCCGGGTCTGAGGAAGGCTCCGGGTAGAGGTAGGCGTGATGCCAGTCTGGGTGCTGCTCTCTGCTGTGAGGGCCCTGCAGGTTCTGGCGGAGGCTCCTCCCTCCTGGGACTCTGCCTCTGTGACAAGTGTTGTTTGCTTAGGGAATTGGGGTTTCCTGGAGTTGGGGTGAGGCCGCCGGGCTGAAGCCAGCTCCCATCCAGGCCTCGCCCTGAAGCCAGCCTTGTGTCAAGGCCTCACAGCAGGGTTCATGTCTAGGGGAAAGGAGAGAGCAGTGACCACGTGTGACTCTGAGTGGCCAGCTGGTCACCACCCTTCCTGGGAAGGTCCCGGGGAGGAGCTCCCGCACCGCAGGCCTCCCAGTCAGCCAGTCAGTCAACTCTCATGACGGGGCCAATGGGGGGTAAAAGGAACTGAGTCCCGAAAGGGGCCTGTGGCTCAGAACCGTCCTCCGGGTGTGTCCTGTCCACTTCCCAGCAAGGAGAGTGGCAGCTCTGGGGTCCCTGCCGTGGCCACACCCCTCCGGGCCACACCCTGACAGCAGCACTGAAACCTCGGAGATTTGCGTTGGTCAAATCTCAGCCCTTCAGGCAGCCACTGTGTGTGGGCACCAGCTGGTCTGCCCGGGAGGCTGAGGTTGGCACCTGCCCATGTTTGCCCTGACGCCCAGCTGCGGACCCAGAGGACGGGGTGGGCTGCGCTCCCTGCTCTCCATGCTCAGCTGCACAACCTGGCTTCCCTTCTCGGTCTGCTCTGTCTGTGAAATGAAGGGCTCTTCATTGGAAGCTGGCCCCTGAGGCGACATCTCCAGCCGGGCCCGGAATGGGTGGGAGGAAGCTACCACGGGCCTGTGCCTGCACAGAGCCAGCTTCTTTCTTGCACGGAGAGGACCCAAGCGGACGTCTAGGCTTCGTGCCAGAGAACCGCAGGCACTGGGCCCGGCAGGGGCAGGTGTGCGCCCAGCTCCCAGTGAGTCTGCAATATGAACTCACAGCTGCTTACAGTCAGTGGGCAAAGAGCTGGGCGGGTGGCAGTTGGGGCTGACCCCTGTCATCCTCGGCCTGCACTCCAGGGGCAGCTGGGAATAGACGTTCTGGCCCAGGGAGTCCAGCCAGAACCCTCCACTCTGCCAGGCAGTGCTAGGCCAGCCTGGGAACAACTCCCTCTGGAGACAGGCCTGAAGGAGGACTCCTCAGGGCTCTGGATGCTTATTCCGTTGTCTTATTTATTGAAGAAAAGCATTGTGCAGTAAAGAATTCTGGGTACTCCAAGAGCCTTGAAGTTCTCATTCAGCTCCCCGTTTATCTTTGTGTGACCTTGGGATGGTCACGTCCTCATCTGTTTCATCTGTAAAACCAGAAAACAGGGCCTGACTGGTCTCGGCCCGGGGCATGTGGCTCTGCAGGGAAGTAGGTGTGCATGGGCCTTGAACACACAGCTGTGCAAATGAGTGATGTCATTTTTATTCCAATAAATTGTCAGGACAAGAATCATAGGACACCAGTCAGATTTCTTTTTTAAAAATATACATTTTTATTGATCTTTAAAGAGAGAGGAAGGGAGAGGGGTAGAGAGATAGAAACATTGACGAGGAGGAGCGAGAAATATCACCAATCTGCTGCCTACTGCACGCCCCCTACTGGGGATCGAGCCCACTGAACTAGTGACCTCTTGGTTCAGGTTCATGGGTCAGCGCTCCACCCCCTGAACCACAGGAGGATTTCTGATGGCACAGCAGCTGGTGCGGGACTGTGGTTGCTGATCGCTGAGGGTGGGAATGAATGAGGTGTGATGTTGCCCTGAGGATTGAGGGCCAGACCTGGAGCGAAGGCCTGGGCTAACACTCACTGTCTGTGGCCTTGGGCAAATGACCGGTCCTTTCTAACTGCGTTCAGTTCCCTCATCTGTAAGCTGGGAGGGATGGCTTGCTGGGGGAGTCAAGCAGTGTAAATGAGACTGCATCTGAAGAGCTTCACACCGCCCAGCACACGCAGAAATCATGGCTATTGGCTTCTTGTTAATCCTCACCCGAGGATATTTTCCCATTGATTTTAGAGAGAGTGGAAGGGATGGGGAGGAGAGAGCATCGACGTGAGAGAGACACATATCGATTGAGTGCAACCTGTCCACAGCTGGGGATTGAGCTTGTAATCAGAATCAAACCCGGGACCCTTCAGTCTGTGGGCTGACACTAACCACTAAGCCAAATGGGCTAGGGCTGTCAGTATTGTAAAGCTGAGCGGAAGATGGACAGTTTTTCTTGGGAAAGATGAGAGTGAAAGAGATCACGAAAATACATGCAAATGGAAGTATGCAGGCCTTAAGGGGAAGCAGGACAATGTTCTGTGTGTAAATTCTGACGACTGGGGATGGAGACGTGGCATTCCCTCCCTCTAGAAGGCAGCCAGCCAGGCCTCTCGGGAGCCAGCACCGGCCCCTGGACTTGGGGGCCTGGGGTGGGCCCAGGTGCTTCTAAGCGCAGAAGTGCGCTGCATACCTTCTGAAAGCGGCGCCTTCCGAGAAAAGCCACAGGCCTGGACTGCCTCTCCCCTCAGCCGCTCTGGGCAGAGCCTCGGCTGCAGCCCCTCTGAGTCTTGGTCACTGCTCTTGCCCCTGCATCCCTTCCTGCTGCCTCTCCCCGCACTCACGATCGGGAGGGGCTGGCCAGTTCTCCGGGAGGGCTGGTCCCTTCGCCTTCAGAGAACATGGCTTTGCCGGAGGCTCCTTGTCTGATGGGGGGGTGGAGGGGAAGGTGGGGGTTGGTCATCACTCTATCCTGAAAATGCGTGTGGGAGCTGGCTCTCCCCAGGAAAAGTCCCGGAGGCAATTTGGGTGGAGACCGACCCAGAGGTGAACATGAAGTCAGAGAAGGCAACATCAGATTTGGGAAAGCAGAGCAGCGAGGAGAGGGGAGTCCTCGCTGAGCTCTGGCTGCACCCCGCCTCCCTCTCCAGAATGAGGGGATGCCCAGCACAGCAGGGCCACGGAGAGCTGGAGAGGCAGCTAGAGGGCCAAGCTTCTCAGGAAGGCTCCTGAAGTCCCCAGCAGGAGGCCCGTTTGTTATGAAACCCAGTGTCCTCCTGCGGGCCTTTCCAGGCTTCGGAGTGTGTGATTCTGCACTTTCGTGAGCTAACGGAACTTCCTCTTCTCAGGGAGAGAGGGGAAATGGACCCACGTCGACTGGAGAGGAAATTCTGTGAACTGTGTTTCCCAGCTTTGCAATAGCTGCAATCAGTCTGCTCCTCTTCCCCAAATATCTCTGCCCCCCCACACCCCCGAGCACACACCATTTTAGGACCCACACCCACTGTCCCTCTGTGCCCGGCAGCCCAGGGTGCGGGCCTGTGCCCCCCAGGGCAGCACCTGGTATTGGGGCGCGGCAGGTTGAACAGTACATGCAGATGTTATCGAGCGCCAGCCCCAAGGACACGATGTGGTGAGAGGCATGACTCATCTGTTTCCTGCCCTGCTCATGTGTTTGGGGGTTTCTTTTAAAGCAAACCCACAGTTTAAAAGTCAATGTGTTTTATCAATGACCCACAGCACCTTTTCTCACTAACAACTTGATCTGAACTTCCCCTGGCCCCCCTCCCCCAACATTCGCAAAGGGTAGAGATGCAATCGACACTGCCCAGGAGGGTCGGCAGGTCAAAGGTAGCGTGAGTCAGGAGAGAAGGGGGCAGAGGGGCCTGGCTGAAGGCATTTCTTGTCGTCGGCATTGCATTTCCTCCAGAAACATAGTGTCAAGCACCTCGCTGTGCCAGGCAGGGCCCAGCCCGGGTCCAAGTGGGGAACAAGAGAGGCCCAAGTTCAGGGAGGCCCCATTGGTTATGAAGATAAACATCAAGCTAATAAAAAGACTAACGATTACATTCTTATAAACAGTGATAAGTTCCATGAAGAACCTAAAATGCCACCCAAGGGCTGGGGGCTGGAGGCCGTGTTAAAGGGGAGCCCGGGCCCCATGGCACCCTGGTACAGCCCGTGAGAGGAAACCGAGGCCCAACTGCTCTTCCAACCTCCCCCAAGATGGACCTTGGCCGTCAGCGCTAGGAAGGGCATGTCATAGGCCTCTCCAGGCCCCGCAGCGAGGAGACCGGGCATGACAGCAACCCTGGTCGTTTCCGCCCAAGAGAAGGTGATCTGGTCTAAATGCCAGCCTTTCTCCTCTGTTCACAGCTCCCCACCCTCTCCCAGCAACACCTTCCGTGTGGCACAGCTCAGACCCATTGCTGGTGGGACGCTGCCTGATTTGGTAATCACTTAATAAGGCAAACCAGGTCTTCACGTTCACTCCGTGACTTCAGAGGAGCAGAGAGAAGTAACGGGACGATGTGTCATCATTGGTTCAGGCTACCATAGGCCCAGGCCAAGAGACAGTTCCGGAGGCTGGGCAGTTCAGGGTCCAGTATCAGAGGGTTCTGTTTTTGGGGAGGGCTCTTTCTGGTTTGCAGATGACCCCCCTCTCCCTTTGTCCTCAAATGGCTGAAGGAGGGATTTAAGAAAGGGGAGAGGGCCCGGCCAGTGTGGCTCAGTGGTTGAGCGTCGACCCATGCGACAAGAGGTCACTAGTTCAATTCCTGGTCAGGACATAGGCCCAGGTTTTCATGCTCGATCCCCAGTAGGGGGTGATGGTTCTCTCTCATTGAGGTTTCCATCTCTCTATCCCTTTCCCTTCCTCTCTCTAAAAATCAATAAGAACGTATTTTTAAAAATAAAAACAAATCTATGTTTTTTAAAGAAAAGGAGAAAGGGAGAGGGGGAAGGGAGAGAGAGCCTGCAAGAGGGAATCTCTCTTCTTATAAAGACAGCGAATCTCTCTTCTTATAAAGGCACTAATCTCATCATGGGGCCCCACCCTCATGACCTCATTTAACCCTAATGGCTTTCTAATACCTTCAAATTAGGGGTTCACAGGGGATTCCAACGTGAAAGACTCTGTGCTCACTCCCTTGACGGGTGACCGCAAACCCTGTGTGCGGGGTGAGGACTCAGGGAGAAGACACCAAGTCTGTGCAGCCAGCACGCAGTTAGCATGCTCTGCTTGAGGAGCAGCTACTGTGTCCCTTCGCTCTGTGAGCGACAGAGCCAGGCTCCTGCTTGGCACCGGCCGTGCAGCCCCAGCCACAGCCTTCCAGGCGCTGTGCTGTTCCATAGCCAGTTGCAACCTAGTGCGGGGTTCACTGGAGGCTTTTGGTAAGTCCGTCTGTCTGCAGAGGTGGTGAGCTCTGGCGTCGGCCTGGGGCAGACTGGCATAAGATGGGCAAATGCCTGCATACTGGGTGCCACACTTGGATACTTCCCCCGGCCCAGGAAGGAGGGGTTCATGGAGGTTATGGCCTCAGAATGGCCCCAGAGAGGACAGAAATATCCTTCAGGGTCCTGCCCCCCTCCCTGGCACCCTGACCCTGGTGGTATTTCTCGCCTTCCAGGTCCCCACACTCCCATCTGCCCACCCCCCAGGGCAGCTTCTCCAAGTATCACCTGCCCCAGAACCCCGACGCTCATCCTTCCAGCTTCTCCCCAGGCCCAAGGCGGTTCCTGGAGACCTGCCCCCAGCCAGGCACCTGGCACAGGCCGAGCTGCACAGGAGCTGCCACGCTGACTCCCATCTCACTCAAGTGTGAGAATCCCTCCTGCAGCCAGTGCTGGATGCATGGTCCTGCTTGCATCAAACTCCACCCTCCATGACCCCTCCCGCTAAGACACCCCCCTCCACACCTGTGAATGCCCATTGGATGCTGAGGGCTCCCCCACGTCCCTGCAGGGCTTTTCCCCTGAACCCCACAGCCTCCTCAGCAGCTCTGCTCACTGCCAGGCAGGCCCCTCGCCATGATGATGTCCTGCTTCCCACACTCCTTTGGTTCCCAGGCCTCCCCTCTGGAGGACACGGTGCCCCCAGCCACCCAGCTGTTCCCTTCATACCACACTCGATCCTCTGGGAAGGTCCTATCAGCTCTACCTTCCAAACAGGATGTATCCAACCACTTGTTACCACCCCACGCTGTCCTTCCAGGCCCACCATCCTCGCGCCTCAGGGACCACGGCGTGGCCTGCAGCTCCCTCCCCACTCCTCCCCCCCTCCCCCCGCCCCCCGCCCCGCTCCTTGGTCTAATTGGTGCAACCTGCACAGCACACTTAGTCTAAGGCAGCAGTCAGTGTGCTCTTTACAAAGCAGGGTCGCCAGGTCAGCGTGCCTCAGGGCTTCAGCCTTCCGGTCAGGGCACATGCCTGGGTTCAGGACATCCCCAGTGTGGGGCGTGCAGGAGGCAGCCGATCAATGATTCTCTCTCATCAATGATGCTTCTGCCTCTCTCTCTTCATCTCCCTTCCTCTCTGACATCAATAAAAATCTATTTTAAAAATAAAAATGAGTGTGATTTGCGCAGCATCCTTAGTCTGGGACTGTGACAGTGTGGTCTTTATAAAGAAGAGCTCAGGTCATATTAACCCTCTGCTAGAAGCCCCCTCCTTTGGCCAGATACAAGGTCAAGTGCAAAAGAGCTGGTGTCTGCCGACTCACCTGACCGCCTCCCACACTCCCCTTGGCCTGTCCCGGGTCAGGCCCTGGTTCTTCCCGGGTCTCCCCTGGATCCCTTTCCTGTTTTACTGAAGTGTTTCCCTGATGGAGCCTCCTTGGCGAGGCCTTTGCCGATCCCCCTGTCCAAGTGCTCTCCCTACCTCTGCCCCATCCCCCCTAGACTCAGCTGCTCTCCATCACTAACCCTTGCCTGGAGCGGTAGGACCTGTGGGTGTGTGTATTGGCTCAGAGTTGGGCTCTCCCAATAAAAGAGAAGGCCTGTGAGGGCAGAGACTTGCTCTCCTGGGCTCACTCCTGCATTTCCCAGGACCCAGAGCACAGAGGAAGCCCTCCATTTGTATTTGCTGAAGGAGGAAGGGAAGGAAGGAAGGAAGGAAGGAAGGAAGGAAGGAAGGAAGGGAGGGAGGGAGGGAGGGAGGGAGGGAGGGAGGGAGGGAGGAAGGGAGGGAGGGAGGGAGAAGAGGGAGGGAGGGAAGGGAGAGGGGGAGGGAAGGAAGGAGGGAAGGAAGGAAGGGAAGGAAGGAAGAGTGGGAAGGAGGGAGGGAGGGAGGAAGAAAGGAAGGAGGGAAGGAAGGAGGGAGGGAGGGAGGAAGAAAGGAAGGAGGGAAGAAAGGAGGAGGGAGGGAGGAAGAAAGGAAGGAGGGACTGGAGGGAGGGAAGGAAGGAAGAAGGGAAGGAAGGAGGGAGGGAGGGAGGGAGGAGGGAAGGAAGGGAGAGAAAGAAGGGGGAAGGAAGAGTGGGAGGGAGAGAGGGAGGAGGGAAGGAAGGGAGAGAAAGAAGGGGGAAGGAAGAGTGGGAGGGAGGGAGGGAGGGAGGAAGAGAGGAAGAAAGGAAGGAGGGAAGGAAGGAGGGAGGGAGGGAGGAAGGGGGAAGGAAGGGAGGGAGGGAAGGAGGGAGGGAGGGAGGGAGGGAGGGAGGGAGGGAGGGAGGGAGGAAGGAGCAAGTAAATCAATGAACAGACATGCAATCCATGGTGCTGAGTGCTGCCTTAGCCACGATGGCACCCCAGAAGCCGAGCCTGATTGCAGGACCATGGGCAGGTGGTCGTCTGGAAGGTGATCCCAGGAGTGAGAGGGGAGCAGGAGAGAAGGGAGAGTGGAAACTGGGCTTCCACTCCATCAGCACACTCCTGGGAGCATAGAGCCCCTCCAGTATCTCCTGAGCACAGGAGCAGGACCTGATCCCCCAGCCCCTGAACCCCGCTGAGGCAGCCCTGAGGGTGCTGACCCTCTGCTGCTCAGGCTGCCAGTGCAGTGGGTGCTGAGGCTATGGGGGGTGAGGGGGAGCTGGGAACTGCTGGATTCAGAGGTGGGGCTGGGGGGTGGGGGCACAGGGGCTCCTGCCTTGTATTGTGAGGGAGGGAGCTGTGCATAGGCATCTCCAAGGGGTGGGAAGGGGCAGGAAGGGGCGGGAAGGGGAGGGAAGGGGTGGGAAGGGGCAGGAAGGGTAGGAAGAGGTGGGAAGGGGCAGGGAGGGGCAGGAATGGGCAGGGAGGGGCAGGAAGGGTAGGGAGGGGCAGGAAGGGGCAGGAAGGGGCAGGGAGGGGCAGGAAAGGGCAGGGAGGGGCAGGGAGGGGCAGGAAGGGGCAGGAAGGAGCAAGGGGCAGCTGAGGCATTAAGTGCAAATGTGGTGGCCTGGGTTGAAAGGAGTCAAATACGTGAATTATTCAATGTTGCTAAGTGAGGTTAGAGACTCCTCCCAAAACTGGGAGCTTATAAGATTAGAGCCCACAATTCAAACATGGGGCATGGGACCGCACGTGGAGCAGGAGCACCCCCGCAGCAGGATGCCGTGGCTTGAAGGGGGCGTGGCGTGAAAGGTGCATGCCACGAGAGCAGGAAGGGCCTCAGACAGGAGAGAAAAGGAGGCTGGGCTGGCCTGGCCCAGAGGCCCAGGTCCTAGGCTCCCCCAGTTCAGTCACGTCTTCTTTCTTTTCCTTCCTTCCTTCCTTCCTTCCTTCCTTCCTTCCTTCCTTCCTTCCTTCCTTCCTTCCTTCCTTCCTTCTTTCTTCCTCACCCAAGGATATTTTCCCATTGAGTTTTAGAGAGAGAGGAAGGGAGAGGGAGAGACAGGGAGGAACACCGATGTGAGAGAGACACATCGATTGGTTGCCTCCCACATGCCTCCGACCAGGGCCGGAAGCCTGCAACCAAGGTACCTGCCCTTGACCGGAATCAATCTCAGGACTCTTCAGTCTGCAGGCCGACACTCTATCCATCCACTGAGCCATACCAGCTAGGGCCTGTCTGTTTTCTTTGACAGAGTCTGTGTGTTAGCTCTGGGCCTCAGTCTTCCATCCACCAAATGGGAGAGTAACTTTCCACCTGACCTCTCTCAATGCCCCGGGAGTATTGCTGTTGTGAATGGACTACAGTCAGTGCTGAATTCCCTGTAAGCTCCTGGAGAGCAGAAACCACCTCCATTTATCTCTGTACCCTTCACACCAGCCAATGTCTGACGCGCAGCACAGCTGCCCAGTTCGTGAACACATGAGTGCACAGCACACAGCAGAAGGCTTTCCTCACAAAAAATGGATGCAGAGCGGTGGGAGGAGGCTGGTATTCACAGGCGCTGGCACTGGTGGCCATGGCAGCCTGAGGCACGATGAAGACTCACGAGAGATGAGACAAAGCTAAAGAGAGAGCTGACCGCACATACACTTAATTTCACGTTTCTCCATCAGGCTGGTCATCTTTGAAACATAGCCGTATGATGCCATGCCTCTTCCCTCCCCTGCTGTTTTCATCCTGTTGTAACCGACAACTCAGGGGTCTGGGCCGCCTGTCACTGCTTGAGCCAATCAGCAGAGACGGGGTGAATCCTATCAGGATTGGGCATGTATTCCAATCCTGCCGCAGCATGGAGAGCAGCAGGGCACCCCCGACATCAGCGCTGCCCCTCTCCAGTGGCTGGTTCTATACACACGAGGCGAGACAGCTACGCGCAGCTGCGAGCAAACGGGTCACAGGAAAGCGGGGGAGGGTCTGCAGTCCGGCCTCCAGGAGCTCAGATCCCATAACCAGGGAGCTAATCTCCTAGCACGTGACTAACAGCTCAGCCCGCGCCTGGGCCGGAGAGTGGTCAGCGTCCTGAGAGAAACTCCCGGAGGGGGTCAGGGTCCAAGCACAGCCACCAAGTCAAAGCGCGTCCTGTCCCTGTCTGTTCCCAAATGTGTCTCCTTTCTGAGTCATGGGCCCGTCGAGGCCTCATCTTTACAGCCGGGCCTCGCCCTTGGGGTCCCAGGGTCAGTAAGAAACCTCTCATCTATGGTTAGTAGGTGAGTAATTGATAGACGACCATGGCTCTGTTCTCATTCCAGGCCCTGCCCTCTCTCACCATGTCTCTCAGGGGCTAGGAGCTCAGGCTGCAGACCAAAGCGGGAGTCAGGAGGCAAGGCAGGGTATGAAGACCCACAGCATGCGGTCGCGCCGCCTTCAGCAAGCACTCACTGAGCCCTGCTGGGCCGGCCTTGGGAGAAGCAGAGACACCCTCTCCTCTCCTCCTGGGCCACACGGCACACGCAGGGCAAGCGTGTCTGTGCCTGACCCGCCCCTGGCACTGGGAGCTGAAGTCGCCGGCCCCACTGCTCAGTGTCCCTCCGTGTGTCTCTCCCCGCTCCCACCCCCCCATAACAGCAGACACCTGGGCCCTGTCACCTGGGCAGGTGAGAAGCCAGGACTCGTCCCCCTGGCGGGGCCCCAGCCACCACCACCACCCCCCACACCCCGCCGCCCTGTTTTGCTGGCCGCTGCTCCTGGGGCAGGCGGGACGTTTCACTTCTGTCCCCGAGTGTGAGAAGTCTCCAGGCCACTGGCTTCCTGTTTTGTACCAGGTCTTCTTAACTATCACTGTTTTTGTAGGGGTTTTTTTTTGGTTGTTTTTAACACTAAGCAGTTTTAAAAACATAGTAACAAGCCCAGCGGTGTGGCTCAGTGAGTGAGCATCAAACTACGAATCAGAAGGTCACAGTTTGATTCCCGGTCAGGACACATGCCTCGTGTTGTGGGCTCGATCCCAGTGGGGGACGTGCAGGCGGCAGTCAATCGATGATTCTCTCTCATGATCGATGGTTCTCTCTCTCCCTCTCCCTTCCTCTCTGAAATCAATACAAATATATTTTAAAAAATACACACCATCGTAACAATACTCGCATCAGCTCCCACTTTGGTTCGCAGGCCCTTCGGGCAGAGAGGGCATTACAAGTGCCGGGCCCTGGCAGGGCGCAAGGCCCTTCTGACCGAGAGAGACCAGCAGCAGAGCCCACCTCCCCACCAGGCCTCCTGTTTGACCAGCCCTTAGGTTGTCCCTTAAATAGAAAATGTCACCTGTGGGCTATGTCCCCAGAGCTGAGCCTCAGGGGGCCACGGAATGAACAGGGTTGAGGATGAGAACAGAAAATCGATAGCTTGTGTGTGCAGAGCCCCCAGGCTTGGACCAGAGACAAAGCAAAGCCCTAGAGTCCTCGAAGAGACGAGGGTTCCTTCCACGTGATTCCTGAACCGCTCCTGCTATGGCCAGAGCACAAGGCTCCGGAGCACCCAGGGAAGGCAGGGCCTGTCGCCTGCAGGCGGCAGCCATCAAACAGGAGAGAGCAGGTTCGCCTTTCGAGCAGCGGGACCCCCAGGCACCTCGCACAGTCCAGGCCAGTGTTCTATGGAATCACACAAAGGAGGGAATGTGGGCCGCCTGTGAGGGAGCCAGAGCGTGTGTAAGTCATGGGCGCCCAGAGGAGGAGCCCCGGCACGAGAAATGGGCAGAATTTGATGACTGGGAGAATCGACAAGGGGTGAGTGAAACACGCAGCGCTGAGGACGGGGTCTGGGAGCCCAGACTTCAAGGAACCCCTTCTCACCACCACCCAGGGCCACGGAGATGGAGACAGCATGGGGAGCTGCTCCCACACGCACTGGAGCCACAGGCATGAGCCAAAGAGGTAGAAGTGAGCACAGGGATTGGGAGAAAAGTCATTCTCGCCTGCTTGGCCTGAGCAAACGTGCCCGGGTCTGAGCAGGCCCTCGCCGGGCGGCGGTGAAGCTGCCCTGCCCAACACCGGTGCTCAGCAAGCCCCAGGGCTCCTGCCTCCGGGTAAAGAGGGTTTGGGTGGCGATGCACAGTCTTGGGTACTGGTCAGATACATCCAACACCCAAGAAAGACAGAGTCACACCAGGATGCTGACCATCGGGCCAGAAGAGTGGAGCGGTCAGCCACCTCTCAAGTTGCAAAGCTGAGCCGGGCATTGTGCCTGCATTTTTGTTCGCCGAGTGCCCACTGTTCGCCAGGACCTATGCGTAAGACAGAGATGAAAAGCAGCCAGATGAAGCTTCGTTTCCTCCTCCGGGTAAGAGAGAGACGCCCTGGAGAGCCCACTCCACCCATTGCCAGATGCTGAAATTGCCCCGGCGGGTGGTGAGGTGACCAGTCCATGGCCACACAGCAGGCAGCACAGGTCAAGGTCAAACCCTGTCCCACAGGATTCAGTCCCCAGCCCATGGGGCCCTAAGGCCAGGCTGCACCATGATGCCTCAGACCCTCCCAGGCCCCGCACCATCAGCGGCCGCTGTGCCGCCTCTCTGACCCTCTGTGTCCCCGGTGGAAGGCAGAGCTGAGAACAATCCCACGTGGCCAGGGGCCAGTGGTGCGAGATGCAGCAGGAGTGGCAGACGTGCTGTGCTCCGCGGGCTGCGCCTGTGCATGCGGCCTCTGTCCTGAGACACCTGGGCACCGTTCTCAGGGACCAAGTAGCCTTCTGCAGCTGCCCCGGTGTCTCTTCTCTACTCATCGGCCTGGTTGGGAAGCAATGCAAGGTGAGGACTTGTGGACCTTAGCTAGGATCAGAGTGAGCGGCGTCATGTCTGGAGTCCCTGGGCAACCACAGGAAGGTGGGGCTCAAGCCCCATGGGTGGGGTGGGGAGCAGGCCCTCCAGGCAGGAGAGCCCCCCTGGTAAAGGCACTAAAGAGGAATATATTTGCTAATGATACATCAATAAGGGGTTAATATACAAAGTTTATAAAGAATTCATACAACCCTAGCTGGTTCCGCTCAGTGGATAGAGCATCGACCTGTGGACTGGAGGGTCCGGGTTCAATTCCCGGTCAGGGCACATGCCTGAGTTGTGGGCTCAATCCCCAATATGGGGCGTGCAGGAGGCAACTGCTGGATTCAGAGGTGGGAACTCTGAGCCAATCCATGATTCTCTCTTTTCATGGGTGTTTCTATCTCTCTCCCTCTCCCTTCCTCACTGAATTCAATTAAAAATATTTTTAAAAAAGGAACAGGTGACAGGGGGACTGGAAACGGCCACCCCTGGCACTGCTGGCTCTCACGACTACCTCCTGGCTCTGGGGGCCGTGGCACCGCTAGAAGAGGAGGTTCTGAAACAGCCCTGGCATGGCCCTGGGTCCGAGCACCTAGACAGTACCCAGCCCAACCACACCTGTGGCCTGTTCCCGGGCACCTGCTCCTAGAAAACCTGCAGGGGTGGAAAAGCCCTCCACAGAGGCCTGGAAACCCATGGTGGGCCCAGGCCGTGGGAAAGGAAGCAGGACTGTGGAAAGAGGAGAGCAGCAGAGGGGGTGGGCAGCCAGAGGCCCTGAAAGAGGAAGCAGCTAGTCTCGGTTCCTCTCCTGAGGAGGGGAAATACCCTCGGCTCCCCCAGCCCTGGCAGCTGTCCCTGTCTCCTTACCTGAAGTCACCGACCCGGGTAGGACCCCGGGCTCTATGCCCCTCCGTCCCCGTGTCCCCAAGGTCACTGCGTCCTGAGAATGCCCAGGGCCCAGAGCAGCTGCCTTGGCGCAAATACAGGGCCCCAGCCCGCAGATCAGGCCCAGGCGGCAGTGTCTGGGATCAGAACCAGGCGGTAGGCACTGACAGGGATCACAGGCCCAGGCAGTGGGCAGTGTCCGGGATCAGGCCCAGGCGGTGGACAGTGTGTGGGATCAGGCCCAGGCGGTGGGCAGTGTGTGGGATCAGGCCCAGGCGGTGGGCAGTGTCTGGGATCAGGCCCAGGCGGTGGGCAGTCTCTGGGGTCACAGGCCCAGGCAGTGGGCAGTGTCCGGGATCACAGGCCCAGGCGGTGGGTGGGCAGTGTCTGGGACCACAGGCCAAGCAGTGGGCAGTGTCTGGTACCCCAGGCCCAGGCGTTAGTCAGTGGATGGGATCACAAACCCAGGCGGTGGGCAGTGTCTAGGATCACAGACCCAGGCGGTGGGCAGTGTCTGGGATCGCAGACCCAGGTGGTGAGCAGGGTCTGGGATCGCAGGTCCAGGCAGTGGGAAGTGTCTGGGATCCCAGGACCAGGCATTGGGCAGTGTCTGAGATCAGACCCAGGAGGTGATCAGTGTCTGGGATCAGGCCCAGGCGGTGGGCAGTGTCTGGGATCAGGCCCAAGCGGTAGGCAGTTGCTAGGATCACAGGCCCAGGCGGTGGGAAGTGTCTGGGATCACAGGCCAGGTCATGGGCAGTGTCTGTGATCAGACCCAGAAAGTGATCAGTGTATGGGTTCAGCCCCGGCGGTGGGCAGTGTCCACAATCACAGGCCCAGACGGTGGGCAGTATCTGGGATCAGACCCAGGCATTAGTCAGTGTCTGTGATCAGAGGCCAAGGAAGTGGGTAGTGTCCGGGATCAGGCCCAGGCGGTGGGCAGTGTCTGGGATCAGGCCCAGGCAGTGGGCAGTGTCCGGGATCAGGCCCAGGCGGTGGGCAGTGTTTGAGATCAGGCCCAGGCGGTGGGCAGTGTCCGGGATCAGGCCCAGGCGGAGGGCAGTGTCCGGGATCAGGCCCAGGCGGTGGGCAGTGTCCGGGATCAGACCCAGGCATTAGTCAGTGTCTGTGATCAGAGGCCAAGGAAGTGGGCAGTGTCCGGGATCAGGCCCAGGCGGTGGGCAGTGTCCGGGATCAGGCCCAGGCGGTGGGCAGTGTTTGAGATCAGGCCCAGGCGGTGGGCAGTGTCCGGGATCAGGCCCAGGCGGAGGGCAGTGTCCGGGATCAGGCCCAGGCGGTGGGCAGTGTCCGGGATCAGGCCCAGGCGGTGGGCAGTGTCCGGGATCAGGCCCAGGCGGTGGGCAGTGTCCGGGATCAGGCCCAGGCGGTGGGCAGTGTCCGGGATCAGGCCCAGGCGGTGGGCAGTGTCTGGGATCAGGCCCAGGCGGTGGGCAGTGTCTGGGATCACAGGCCCAGGAGGTGGGCAGTGTCTTATATCAGAGGCCCAGGCGGTGGGCAGTGTCTGGTATCACAGGCCCAGGCCATGTGCAGTATCTGGGATCAGGCCCATGCGGTGGTAGTGTCTGGGATCACAGGTCCAGGTCGTGGCAGTGACTTGGATAGCCTCCACTCCCACATGACTGCCTATGGAAGGCTGGGCTGGTTTCCAGCTGCTGGTGCCAGCCTGCAGAGGGCAGTGACTGGGGCACCTGGGTGTAGCTCCCTCTGGAGTCTGCAGGCCCTGCACACTGGCTGAGCGCAGTGGGCGTGGCCTCCAGGATACCCACACCTCCTCCCACAGGCGCAGGGCCTCTGGGAACAGTCCTTCCTCCCGGTAGGGACTGGGTCCTCTCCCCCACGCCCACCATGTGCCCTCTAATGTCCCATTGCTGGGCCAGCCTTGCCCGGGACAGGCAGAACCCAGGAGGCAGCTCTGTCCATGCCTTGCCCACCCCGACAAGAGCCTGAAGACAAGAGCATGTTCTGGATTGTTCTCACCACTTCCCCCAAAATTGTCTGGGAGGTGCTGCGGCTGGTCAGTAATTTCTGTAAGAAGCCACTGCTCCCCTGTAGGACTCTGTCCCAGGGCATACCTCTCCTGGACCCCTCAGGCCACAGGTGGACAGTGCCCCCAGGGAAGACACTGTTGTCCAAAATAAGGGGACAGGCCCGGCTCAAAGACTAAGGGGATGAAGGCAGCCCAGGGGGACCCGGAGGGGTAGGTGGTGGCCGGGAGCCTCCTCCTGCAGAGAAAGGGAGTGACGAAGACATGAGGCTCAGAGGATTCCTCTCTCCATCCCATCCGGCTCAGCTTCTCCTGAGCAGGAGGGCAGTGGTAAAGGGGGGAGTGGCAGAGGGGGGACAGTGGCAGGAGGGGCAGTTCCAGAGGGGTACAGTGTCAGAGGGGGAACAGTGGCAGAGGGGGGACAGTGGCAGAGGGGGGACAGTGGCAGAGGGGGGACAGTGGCAGGAGGGGCAGTTCCAGAGGGGGACAGTGGCAGAGGGGGGACAGTTGCAGTTGGGGGACAGTGGCAGAGGGGGGGACAGTGGCAGAGGGGGCCAGTGGCAGAGGAAGGCCAGTGGCAGGAGGAGGGACAGTGGCAGAGGAGGGCCAGTGGCAGGAGGAGGGACAGTGGCAGAGAGGGGACAGTGGAAGAGGAGGGGCAGTTCCAGAGGGGGACAGTGGCAGAGGGGAGATAGTGGCAGAGGGGGGAGAGTTGCAGTTTGGGGACAGTGTCAAAGGGGGGGCAGTGTCAGAGGGGGGACTGTGGTGAGGGGGCAGTGTCAGAGGGGGGACAGTGTCAGAAGGAGACAGTGGCAGGAGGGGCAATTGCAGAGGGGGACAGTGGCAAGGAGGGACAGTGGCAGGAGGAGGGACAGTGGCAGGAGGAGGGATAGTGGCAGAGAGGGGACAGTGGAAGAGGAGGGGCAGTTCCAGAGGGGGACAGTGGCAGAGGGGAGATAGTGGCAGAGGGGGGAGAGTGGCAGAGGGGGGACAGTGTAAAAGGCAGGACAGTGGCAGAGGAGGGACAGTGGCAGAGAAGGGACAGTGGCAGAGGGGGGACAGTGTAAAAGGCAGGACAGTGGCAGAGGAGGGACAGTGGCAGAGGGGGGACAGTGGCAGAGGAGGGACAGTGGCAGAGGAGGGACAGTGGCAGAGAAGGGACAGTGGCAGAGGGGGGACAGTGGCAGAGAAGGGACAGTGGCAGACGGGGGACAGTGGCAGAGGGGGGACAGGTACAAGAGGAGGGACAGTGGCAGAGGAGGGACAGTGGCAGAGGAGGGACAGTGGCAGAGGGGGTACAGTGGCAGAGCATGGACCGTGGCAGGAGGGGAGACAGTGGCAGAGGGGGGACAGTGGCAGAGCATGGACCGTGGCAGGAGGGGGGACAGTGGCAGAGGGGGGACAGTGGAAGAGCATGGACAGTGGCAGGAGGAGGGACAGTGCCAGAGGGGGGACAGTAGCAGAGGGTGGACAGTGGCAGAGCATGGACTGTGGCAGAGGAGGGACAGTGGCAGAGGAGAGACAGTGGCAGAGGGGGTACAGTGGCAGAGCATGGACTGTGGCAGGAGGAGGGACAGTGGCAGAGGAGAGACAGTGGCAGAGGGGGTACAGTGGCAGAGCATGGACCGTGGCAGGAGGGGAGACAGTGGCAGAGGGGGGACAGTGGCAGAGCATGGACCGTGGCAGGAGGGGAGACAGTGGCAGAGGGGGGACAGTGGCAGAGCATGGACCGTGGCAGGAGGGGAGACAGTGCCAGAGGGGGGACAGTAGCAGAGGGTGGACAGTGGCATGGGGGCAGTGGCAGAGGGGGGACAGTTGCAGGAGGGGCAGTTGCAGAGCGGGACAGTGGCAGAGGGGTACAATGGCAGAGGGTGGACAGTGGCAGAGGAGGGGCAGTGGCAGAGGGGTACAGTGGCAGAGGGGGGACAGTGGCAGAGCAGGGGCAATGGCAGATGAGGGACAGTGGCAGAAGGGGGCAGTGGCTGATGGGGGACAGTGGCTGATGGGGGACAGTGGCAGGGGGGCTGTAGCAGAGGGGAGACAGTGGCAAAGGGAGGACAGTGCAGAGGTGCTGCAGTGCAGGGTCAGCAGTGACAGAGGGGAACTGAACAGAGGGGTGACAGTGACGGGGCGGGCAGTGACAGAGGGGGGCAGTGACAGAGGGGGACAGGACAGAAGCGGGACAGGACAGAAGCAGTGGGCCAGAAGAGAAGCTGAATGTGGTGTCCTGTGGGCAGAGGATGAGAGGGAAACCGAGCCTTCCTGAGGGGTATTGGAGGGAGGAAGTGTCTGGATTGGGAAGAAGCGATGGGATGCAGGGAAGAGAAGGGCTGGAGGCAGGGTGGGGGTGTATGACCAAGGGGCCAGCTGGTCACGAATTGGCCCCTGGCTCCTGTGCTTGGAAAGTCCAGAAAGGAAGCACTAGAAAGCTGCTTCCTGGACAGGGTGCCATGGAACCCAGTGCCTCAGCAAAGGGTGGAGACATAGAGCTCTATTCTGGACGCTTACATCCAATGAAAAATAGATACTCCTCATGCCCAGCAGGTGGCTCAGCTTGTTGAGTGCTGGCCTGTGACCCAGGAGGCTGCTGGCTGGATCCCCGGTCAGACCACATGCCCACAGTTGTGGGTTCAATCCCAGTAGGGGGTGTGCAGGAGGCAGCCAATCCATGTTTTTCTTTCACTGATGTTTCTATCTCTTGCCCCCTCTCCCTTCCTCTCTAAAATCAATAAAAAATATGTTTAAAGAGAGCAACCAAGATGGCAGCATAGGTAAACACCTAAACTGCTGCCTCGCAGAACAATATCAAAACTAAAAGACAAAACCGATACCATCCAGAACCACAGGAAAGCTGGCTGAGTGGAAATTCTACAACTGGAAGAAAAGAGGAAAGCACATTGAGACTCAGAGGAGCTGCAAAAGGCTGAGGTACGTAGACACACGCTCAGAGAGGATGGGCAGCTGAGTGCACGGGCAGCTGAGTGTGTGGCTGGCTTTCTAAAGCAGGAGGGAGACAGAAGCTCCTGACTGCGCTGAACTCCAGTTCCGGGCGAGTTCCAGACTCATTCGAGGAGAAACTGGACTGTCTGGCAGCAAGTGAAACTCGAGGGCAGCTTTCTCTCAGAGGTGCTTGCAGCAATTACCGAGGGACACTGGGACCCAGGGGCCTCATAGGGCAGGGATGACGGGAAACCAAGGCTGTCTGCTCTGCCCTGAGATTCCGCGCCATCCAAGCTGAGCACAGAGGCTTTTGCAATTTTGTAAGTCTTGTCTCATAAGGCTGTCTCCAGCATAGTTCTCCCAGTGTAGACACAGCTTATCCTCACAGCCCATTGGCCTGGAGGTCAATTCCTCCCAGTGATACCAACAACAATCAAGACTTAACTACAAAACAGTCCACAAAGGGGTGCACCAAGAGTGTCCACCTCAGGTAACTGGGAAGGCTGAGCCTCTGGGCCCTATAGGGCACATACCACACAAAGCTACCCTACCAACTCAGGGAAGCAGCAAATATGCGGAGACAAAGAAACAGGTCACTAATGAAAGAAATGGAGGAAAGCAAATGACTGGATATAGACTTCAAAACCATGGTTATAAAGTTTTTCAAGAATTTCCTAGAAAAGGCAGATAAATTTAGCGAGACCCTGGAGGATATGAAAAAGGACCAACTAGAAATTAAAAATACACTGACTGAAATAAAAAATATTATACAGAGACCTAACAGCAGACTAGAGGACCGCAACAATCAAGTCAAAGATTTGAAATACAAAGAAGCAAAAAACACTCAACTGGAAAAGCAAAAAGAAAAAAGAATCCAAAAATTTGAAGATAGTGTAAGGAGCCTCTGGGACAACTTCAAGCATACCAACATCAGAATTATGGGGGTGCCAGAAGAAGAGAGAGAGCAAGACACTGAAAACCTATTTGAAGAAATAATGACCAAAAACTTCCCCCATCTGGTGAAAGAAATAGACTTACAAGTCCAGGAAGTGCACGGAATCCCAAACAAAAGGAATCCAAAGAGGACCACACCAAGACACATCATAATTAAAATGCCAAGAGCAAAAGACAAAGAGAGAATATTAAAAGCAGCAAGAGAAAAAGTAAATTACCTTCAAGGGAGTACCCATATGACCGTCAGCTGATTTCTAAACAGAAACTATGCAGGCCAGACGGGAGTGCCAGGAAATATTCAAAGTGATGAATAGCAAGAACCTACAACCAAGATTACTCTACCCAGCAAAGCTATCATTCAGAATTGAAGGTCAGATAGAGAGCTTCACAGATAAGGAAAAGCTAAAGGAGTTCATCACAGCCAAACCAGTATTATATGAAATGCTGAAAGGTATTCTTTAAGAAGAGGAAGAAGAAGAAAGAGTTAAAGATAAAAATTATGAACAACAAATACATGTCTATCAACAAGTGAATCTAAAAATCAAGTGAATAAAAAAATCTGATGAACAGAATAAACTGGTGAATATAATAGAATCAGGGGCATAGAAAGGGAGTGAACTAACAATTCTTGGGTGGAAAGGGGTATGGGGGGGTGTGGGAAGAGACTGGACAAAAACTGTACACCTATGGATGAGGACAGGGGCGTGGTAAGGGCAGAGGGTGGGGTGGGAACCGGGTGGAGGGGAGCTATGGGGGGAAAAAAGAGGAACAATTGTAATAATCTGAACAATAAAGATTCATCAAATTTAAAGAAAAGTTTAAAAAATAAAATAAAGTAAAAAAAGAAATAGCACCTCCCCAGGACAGAAAGGCAGGACATGGGCTGGGTGGCTGAGTGGGCGGGAGGTGGGAGAGCCTGGCCCGAGCCCTGGTTTCTGAGATAACCCTCCGCAGTGCCCACTCCCCAGAAGGTGGTAAGTGACGTGGTCTCTGGGTTCCCGGCGGTCCCTGGTGCTAGGTATGGGTGCCTGGACTTCTGAGAACCTTGTTGGGACCTCAAACTTGCTCAGAGCTCCCCAAGCGCCCACTCACCGCTGGGGGCTCGGGGCCGAGGCTGCCCGTCAGATGAGCCTACTGGAGAATTGCAGGTGGCCGTCATCTGGGCCGCTGAGGTGGCCACTGATGGTAAAGGGGGGACTCATCTCCAACTCCTTCAGATGCCTGAGAAAGAGGGTCCAGCCCAGTCCTGGGAGCTAAGAACCCAGCTGGATGGAGCCTGGGAGGACCTCCTGGCAGTGACCTGCTGACCCGCTGAAGTGCCTTCCAGATGGGAGCTGCCCCTCCCTCAGAACAGAGGAGGAGGCCCGCCCTAGGCAGAGGGACCAGTGGCCCAGCCCAAGAGGAGCCCTGACTCCTGCTCCCTGAACCCCCGATTGTCTTCCTTTGCTCCCCTCTTTCAACACCATATGCTGCCTGAGGTTGTGTTGTGATCAGACCTGAAGGTGAAAGGCCTGAAGACAGAGGCTGTGAGCCTCGGGTCCGCAGACACTGGCACCCGGCACCACAGAGCCTCCTGCAGAAAGGACGAGGCAGTGGCGCACGTGCCAGGCCCGCGGGGGGATGGGGGGGTGCTAAGAGGATCCCTGTGGTCAGGCTCTTGCATGGGCTTGTCCATGTTCAAGTTCTTATTCATGGAATGCTTGCTCTAAATGGACCCTGGCTCCTTCCTTTTCTCTTTTCGGCCTGGGGGACAGGGAGGAGGCGGGGAGAGGAAGCGGCAAGTTTGGGCACCCATGTAGCACATTCACCTCCCCGCCCCGCCCACACCTGCCCTGATCTACTCACCGGATCTGGTACAAGTTGAAGACAAAGCTAGGCCCTAGGAAGACAATCCAAAAAGAGAGGGTCAGTGCACAGGGGCTGCTGCCTGTCGCCTCAGGCCACCATGCCCCTCACCCTGCCTCGGGGGAGCGTGGGGCTGCTCTGGGCCTCAGAGAGGGCAGGTTCCTGCAGCTTCTGCCTCCTGCCCCCTACCCCATCTTCTCAGATTGAATCTTCAACTTTTGGGGGGCAGATCTGACACTGGGGGTCCCTCTGTTAAGAGTGCTGATTACCCCTGGGAAGGAAAGGAAGTAGACCTAGCTTGGGGCCCCAAAAAGCAGACTTGGCTTCAGTCCAGACTCCCCCACTTCCCAGTCCTGACTATACCCTCACATCCTCATCTATAAATCACAGACCAAGAATGTCATCCCTGCATGGAATTTTAAAGAAAAGCATCTTGGGAAAAGGTGCATTGGCACATAGTAGGTGTTCAGTGAACATTCGTGGGAGCTGTTGAAGTGGCTGCGGACCTGGGAAGCGTTGTCTCCCTCCCGCAGCCCACATGCCCACCCAGCTATCCCAGATCCATGGGAAGGACAGGTATGTGTCAGGGGTGGGAGTGTCACGCCACATCCCAGGAGACTCCCGGGGCCGAAGCACTAGCCAGCTCATGAGAGACCTCGGGACCCTCAGCAGGAAGAGAGCCTGGCCTGTCCAGCCTGTTGCTGTGGCCTCGGGACTCACACAGGCCTTGGGGACGCACTCCTATGGGCTCTGCAAGGAGAGGGAACAGGCTGCTCGCTGGGGTGAGAGGAGCCCCCACGACCTTGATAAAGGCCCCAGTCCCCCTCCCCCCACCACTAGTGTTCAGCCACCCACTCAAGTCTCCAACCACTGCTGCCACCACAGGAAACACTGTGCATGGAGCCCCACCCAGCTCCCCAGCTGCTGCCCGGGGGGCTTCACTCACCCTCCCAGCAGTACCTGCGCTGGTACCACTTGGCCAGGCTGTAGCCCAGGATGGACATGAGCAGCAGCGAGAGCCCCACGCCCAGGATCAGGCCCAGGGTTCTGATGGCATCCTCACCTGCAGGGACACAGCACCTCACCGGCGCCTGTGCTCTCGCCCAGCCCCCAGCCCTCACCCAGCCCCCAGCCCTCACCCAGCCCCCAGCCCTCACCCAGTTCCCAGCCCTCACCCAGGCCCCAGCCCTCACCCAGCCCCCAGCCCTCACCCAGCCCCAAGCCTTCTCCCAGCCCTCACCCAGCCCCCACACTTGGCCGCACCTGGTCCCACAGCCAGCTCCTCCTCCTCCTCACTGCCATCGAAATTACTGTCCCCTGGGAACCTAGATCTAACAGTTATGCTAAGCCATACTAGGATGTGAATGTCAGATACCTGATTATTTTAGTTTATTTATTTATTTTTGTTAATCCTCACCTGAGGATAGTTTTGCCCCATTGATTTTAGAGAGAGTGGAAGAGAGGAAGTGACAGAGAGAAACATTGATGTGAGAGACAGATGGATTGGTTGCCTCCTGCATGTACCCTGACCAGGGCCAGGAAACCTGCAACCCAGGTGCATGCCTTTGACTGGAATCAAACCTGGGACCTTCAGTCCAGGGGCCAACACTATCCATGAGCCACACCGCTGGGCAGACACCTGACTTTGAGCGTTGGCTTACCTATCGGAAACATCGTCCCTGCATAGAAGCAGCTAGGAGCTGAGAGGCCTTCCCAAGGCCACGGGCATCCACCCACCAGGAAAGGCATTGCTGTCGGGGGAGTGTCCGGGGGCTCGCCAGCCCGAGGCCTGCCGGTCAGGAAGGCAGCCTGGCAAAGAGCAAGCCCTGGAACCATCGGAAAGACGTCAAGAGGTGCCTGATTCTAGATGCAAACCTGAGCCCAGGGAGGCAGGATGGAGCTGTGGGAGCCCAGAGCCCAGAGCCCAGAGCAGGGCGGGGGTGGAGGAGGGGAGCAGAAAGAGAAGCCCCATGAGAAGAATGATGGGAGCCCCTGGCAGGCAGTGCTGCGGAAGGCTGCAGGAGTAGCTACGCCCTGTCATGGTGGGGCGGGGGGGGTTAGGGAGGAGGGCGGGCAACCAAATGATTTCTGTCCCCAAGGAAGCAGGGATGCCACATAGAAGCCAGGAGGGATCCTACAGCTGGGGGCTGGGCACAGGCCAGTCCCCTGCATGGCTGGGGCTCAGAGCCCAGCCCAGGGAATGGCCACTGCCAGGACTGCACCAGAGGTGCCAGTGTGAGCAGATGGCATCTGGGATCGGGCATTCCTCCCCCACTCCTTACATCCCCAAGAAAAGTGGGGAACAGAAATCCCAAAGCCACTAACGGCATCTTCTCTATGCCGGGCACTGCTCTGGACACTTGTATTTTGGCAATAAAATAAAATATTAAAACCCCTGCCTCATGGAGATTATATTCCAATGCAGGGAGACAGACAAAAGCAAAACAAATCAGACAGTGAGCTGGGAGGTGACACGGCGCTGGAGAAAGAATTGAAGCGTGGCCGAGCTGAGAGCAGGCCGGGAGGCCTGTGAAGAATGTGGCAGTAAAGCCTGGCTGCGTGGCTCAGTGGTTGACCATTGACCTATGAACCAGGAGATCAGGTTTCAATTCCCAGTCAGGGCACAGGCCTGGGTTTTGTGTTGGATCCCCAGTGTGAGGTGTGCAGGAGGCAGCCAATCAGTGATTCTCTCTACCATTGATGTTTCTCTCTCTCCCTCTCCCTTCCTCTCTGAAATCAATACAAACATATTTTAAAAGACTGTGGCAGTGGAGGAGAAAGCCCTAAAGGCGGTGAGAGAAAGAGCTCACCATGGAGACAGCGAATGTAGAACATTCCAGGCAGGGGAGCAGCAGGTACAACTGAGGCAGGAGCATGCCAAGAAGGTTCCAAGCTCATCAAGGAGGGCTGAGTGCTGAGGAGGGTAGGGGGAGGGGTGCCAGCCGCTAGGGAGGGACAGGAGCCAGCTCACAGGTGCTGATGGCATAAGGGGAGTCGTTCTCTGAGCAGCATGGGCAGTCGGGAGAGGAGTGGACACAGCAAAGGGGTGCCCAGTGTTTTAAAGGAGCGCTTGATGGCAGTGCTAAGAGCAGAGGGGGAGGAGATGCTGAGGAAGCAGGAGACAGTCGGGAGGCTGCTGCAGAGCCCAAACAGGAGAGGCCATCGGCCATCCGAGGGGTACAGCGCAAGGAGCTGCGTGGCCCCATCTGAGAGAAGGTGTGCGTCATGGAGTGTGTGAGGCAAGGCCTGGGGCGTGGCCCCACAGGGGGACAGGTGACTCAGTGGGCGTGCCTGTGGAAGCGGGGGTTTTGAAGGGTTTCGTCAAAGAAAAGTCTCTTGGGAACAGGAAGTACCAGAAGGAAAGCACCAGGTGGGGAATCACGGCCTCCAGAGACCGTCCGTGAAGCCTCAGATGGCTCAGCCCCACCCAGCGGCGCCTCCTGCATGGGGAGCCTGCAGACCCACTCAGTCCCTCTCCTTCCTTTCTTTCCCAGGCTGCTTCTTTACTGACATTATTCACGGAGTCTCCCTTTTCACACCTTGACACTTTTACGATAAAAAAATTTGTTAATCCTCACCCGAGGATATTTTCCCATTGACTTTAGGGAGAGTGGAAGAGAGGGAGAGACAGAGAGAAACATCAATGTCAGAGAGACACATCAATTAGTTGCCTCCTGCACGAACCCTGACCAGGGCCCGGGCCAGGGAGGAACCTGCAACTGAGGTTCCATGGCCTGGACCGGAATCAATCCCCGGACCCTTTGGTCCACAGGCCGACGCTCTATCCACTGTGCCACAGCAGCCAGGGTTGTTATGAAGTATTTGATGCATAAGCAGTGTATAGAATAGCCTGATGAGCGTCGTGTGCTCTGACTCACCTCCAGAGACGTGAGAGCGTGGCCATGCGGCCTCCTCAGTGTGGGTTCCAGAGTGGCCCCTCCTTGCCCTCTGAGGGCTGTTGTCCCAAAGCTGCGGTTGCCTCTCTGTGCATGTTTTTAAATTATTGTTTCATGTTTTCCCCATAACGTGAAACACGTGTGTGTGCATGTGCAGATATCATTGTTTGACATGTTTTCAAACTTTACATAAATGACATTAGGTTTACTAATCACAGTTAGGACACTAACCTACCTGGAATTCATTTTTGTGCATTATAGGAGAAATTCAAAATACTGAAAACTGAATAATACTGAAAACACAACATATTAAAAAAAATGTGGATTGCCCGGCTGGTGTGGCTCAGTCAGTTGAACAATCCTTCCAAGATGGCTGGTTCGATTCCCAGTCAGGGCACATGCCCAGGTTGCAGGCTCCATCCCCGGTAGGGGGCGTGCAGGAGGCAGCTGATCGATGTTCCACTTTCAAATCAACGTTTCTCTTTCTCTCTCCCTCTCCCTTCCTCTCTCTCTAAAAATCAATAAAGGTATTTTCTTTTGATACGGATTGAGGAGACAGTCCAGGAGAGACTAAGGCAGTGGAAATTCACAAGACGGAGGTGAGCACGGCATAAGGGGAGAACCCCAGAGATGTGCAGAGCATCCCCCAAGTTCAGGGATGGGTCAGTGCATGTGAGTGAATGACCTGCCTGAAGCCAGAAGGAGGTCATCGAAAAGGATTCGTGGCAACAGCGTCTAGCATTCCAAGAGGGCTGAGAACAGTGCCTAAGCCCGTAAGTCAAACCGGAAAACCTGGATGAGCACCCAGGAAGGTCTGCTGCAATAGTGGGAGCAAGCAGCCTAGGCTGCTGCTCCAGTCCCACCCAACACATCATAAAAGCAGGAGCAGAAGGGTGGAACTGCTTCCAGGTAAGCTGACGGCTTCCCAGAACATCGATAGGAAAACAAAAATACCCGGCTCTCAACCAGGTAAAGTGCACAGGTCCAGCCTCCAGTCAGAGGTGCCCACACGTACAGCCCCCGGGACCCAGAGTGGGGAGGACAAGGGACCTATTGAACCAGCGGAGCTGACAAGGATGCTGGAACTGGCGGGGGGTGGGGGGGCAGGCAGTACAGGAGCTTTGGTGACCATTCCACAGGCTCAAGAGTCAGGGAGAGAGATTCAGGGTATAAACGAGACCGAGTCATATTTCTGGAAGGGAACACTCCAATGTTTAAGATTAAACATGCCTTGGATGGGAGGAACAGCAGGTTGGACATTGCAGAGGAAAAGAGTGGTGCCCAAGGAGACCGGCAATAGAAGCAACCCAACATTCAATACAGAGAAAGCCTAAACCAGGCAAATGAGGGCATCCACGCCGTGTGGGATTCCAGCAGCCTAGTATGTGTGTAACTAGAGTCCCCAAAGGAGAACAGAAAAGTATTTGAAGAGATATGGCCAAAAGCTTCCAAATGTGAAGAATCCACCAAATTATTTCCTCAGCCTGGCCGGTGCAGACAATATACACTGAGTGGCCAGATTATTATGATCTCTGAATGCATAATAATCTGGCCACTCAGTGTATTTCCTTCCCTACCGGGAGCTCCAGTGCCCAAGGCTAATACCGTAATTTCCTCTTTCTCTCCCTCTTCCCGGGAGCCAGCTGTCCTGAGGCAGGAAAGGACCAGGTTTCCTTTCAGTCAACCCTCCCTAAGAACCCCCTTTTCAACCACAGGGTGTGTGCAGACTGGAAGGTGTGCAGGAAGGCAAGGACAGCATCTCTGGCAAGAGCTTGGGGCATGTGGTTTTTGTATTGCTTATAAAACACAACAACAAATATTTAGAACTGAACAAAGCCGATGGGTTAGTAGCAGAAATTGAGAAGTTCGCCCCTCTTTCTCTCCTGCACTAGGCCCCAGCCAGACTGCTCCTTGGAAATCGTGAGAGGAGAGCTCTGCTGTCGGAAAAGTTAACGGTGAACGGGGAATCCTTCACTGGGACTTTCTATAGGGAAATAAATTTCAGCCAACTCTGATACATTCCATTGGAGTGCGGGTTTTACATACAACTTAATAACTGTGAATTTATGGTCAATTGATAAGCTTAATAATAGCTGTTTCCCTCCACAAAATCCAAGTTTAAGAAAGGGTCAACAGAACAGCATTGGTCCCAAAGATAGTGCCAGAGGTGGAAATTCTCTCCTATTTTTCAAAAAGGTTGTCTGTCAGGTACATGCCATGTACCTGACAGAAAATCCACCATCACCTTTTATTTTATTTATTTATTTATTTATTTATTTATTTATTTTTGCTTAAGTTAGTTTTTACTTTTTAGGCTGCAGTATTATTGCCACTATAAGTAGAACTCAAAGAAGTTAAATAATTCTCAAATCCACAGAGCTCTACATGTCAGAGTTGCAGCCTGGCTCCAAAACCTTTCCCCATAACTTCTGGCTGTAAAAACCTGCTGGGATTTTGGCTGAGTGAGAAGGAGGCTGCCAGAGTCCCAAGCAGTTCCTCTTAAAGGACCAGCTCACAGACTTATGAGACTCACTTGCTCTGAGCTCCTATATTAGAGCAGCAGCTCCAATGGCACCCATAAAACTGTCAGCTGATTTCTCAACAGAAACTATGCAGGCCAGAAGGGAGTGGCAAGAAATATTCAAAGTAATGAAAAGCAAGGACCTACAACCAAGATTACTCTGTCCAGCAAAGCTATCATTTGGAATTAAAGGGCATATAAAGAGCTTCCCAGACAAGAAAAAGCTAAAGGAGTTCATCACCACCAAACCAGTATTATAAGAAATGTTAAAGGGTATTCTTTAAGAAGAAGAAAAAAAGAAGAAAAAATATGAACGATAAAATGGTAATATACTAGTATACATATCTAACCTAATTACTTTAAGAAGTGTAAATAGATTAAATGCCCCAATCAAAAGACATATGAAGGTTGAACAATAAAACAAAACCCTTACAGATGCTGTCTACAACAAACTCACTTCAGACTGAAAGACACACAGACTAAAAGGATGGTAAAAGATACTGCATGAAAATGAAACAAACAAAAAAATTGAGGTAGCAATACTTATACCAGACAAAATAGACTTTAAAACAATAGCTATAACAAGAGATAAAGAAGGGCCCACTTCTTTGTATATTCATTTCTGGGTATTTATCAAAGAAACAAAAAGAAAACTCAACAAAATTGAAAAAACATGCACATGTATGTTCATTGCAGCATTATTTACAATAGCCAAGATATGAAAGTGTCTGTCAATAGATGAATTAGATAAAGAAGGAGTGGCACATATATGCAATGGAATATGGCTTACCTATTAAAAAAAGAATTAAATTTTGCCACTGCAACAATATGAATGGACCTAGAGGGTATTGTGCTGCTGAGTGAAATAAGTCAGACCGAAGAAGACAAATGCCATATGATTTCACTTACATGAAGAATCTAAAAAACAAAATAAGTGAACAAGCAGTACACATACTCATAGGTACAGAGAACATTTTGAAGGTTGTCAGATAAGAGGAAAGTTGGAGGGATGGATGAAGAAGGTGAAGAGATTAAGAAGTACAAAATGGCAGTTACAGAATAGTCACAGGGATGTAAAGTACAGCCTAGGAAATTTAGGCAATAATATTGTGGTAAATATGTATGCTCTAAGATGGGTACTACATTTATTGGGATGATAACAGTAAGTTATATGTGTAATCACTGGGTTGCACACCTGAAACTAATATAATATTGTATGTCAATTTAAAACTAAAACATTATTTTTAAATATATCCACAAATCAATACATGTGATACACCGCATCAACAAAATGAAGGAAAAAATCATATGGTCATATCAATAGGTACAGAAAAGGCATTTAACAAAATCCAGCACTCATTTATGGCAAAAAAAAAAAAACCTCTCAGCAAAGTGAAACTAGAGAGAACATGTCTCAACATGATAAAGGCCATACATGACAAACCCAGAGCTAACTTCATACTCAATTGGGAAAATCTAAATGCATTTCCCTTAAGATAAAGAACAAGACAAGGATGCCCACTTTCACCACTCTTATTCAACATAATACTGGAAGTCCTAGCCACAGCAATCAGACAAGAAGAAGAAATAAAAGGCATCCAAATTGGAAGGAAAGAAGTAAGACTGTCATTATTTGCAGATGACATGATACTGTACATAGAGAACCCTAAAGATGCTGCCAAAAAACTACTAGAACTGATAAATTTAGTAAAATAACAGGAAACAAAATAATGTCCAGAAATAGGTTACATTTTTATATACCAATAATGAGCTATCATAAGGGAAACTAAGAAAACAATCCCATTTACAATTGCATCAAAAATAATAAAATACCTAGGAATAAATTTCACCAAGGATGTAAAATACCTGTATTCAGAAAATTATAAGACACTGAAGAAGAAGAAGGAAAATAAAGAAGATACAAATAAGTGGAAGCATATACTATGTTCTTGGATAGGAAGAATTAACATCATTAAAATGTCCATAGAATTGAAAGCCATTTATAGATTCACCATGATTCCTATCAAGATACCACTGGGGTATTTCACCGAACTAGTAATATTCCAAAAATGTATATGGAACCAAAAAAAGACTGCGAATAGCCACAGTAATCTTGAGAAAGAAGAACAAAGTTGGAGGAATCATGCTACCTGATATCAAAATATACTACAATCAGAACAGCATGGAACTGGCATAAAAACAGGCTTATCGATCAAAGGAACGGAACAACGAGCCCAGAAATCAACCCATGCCCATATGCTCAATTAATATTTGACAAAGGATGGAAGAACATACAATGGGGTAATGACAGTTTATTCAATAAATGGTGCTGGAAAAATTGGACAGATATATGCAAAAAATGAAACTAGCCCACCTTCTTGCACCATATACAAGAAGAAACTAAAAATGGATTAAAGACTTAAATGTCAGACTCACCATAAAACTCTTAGAAGAAACCATAGGCAATAAAATCTTGGACATTTCTTGTAGTAATATTTTATTCTGATATGTTTCATCGGGCAAGGAAAACAAAGAAAAAATAAACAAAAGGGACTACATCAAACTAAAAAGTTTTTGCACAGCAAAAACAAAAACAAAAAAAAACATCAACAAAATGAAAAGACAACCCACTTTTGTGAATGGGAGGAGATACTCACCAATGTCACATCTGTAAAGGGTTGCTATCCAACACTTATAAAGAACTCATAGAACCCAACACCAAAACCACAAACAACCCAATTTAAAAACAGGCAAAGAACCTGAATAGACATTTCTCCAAAGAGGACAGGCAGATGGCCAATAGACATGTGAAAAGATGTTCAGTGTCACTCATCAGAGAGATGCAAATCAAAACAGTGAGATACGGCCTCACACCTGTCAGAATGGCTACCATCAACAAATCAACAAACAAGCGTTGGCGAGGATGTGGAGAAAAGGGAACCCTAGTACACTGTTAGTTGGAATGCAGACTACTGCGGCCACTATAGGAAACTGTATGAAGTTTCCTCAAAAATTTTATTTTTTTATGTCTTTATTGATTAAGGTATTACATATGTGTCCTCATCCCTCTATTAACCCCCCAACCCCTTTCCCCAAC
Organism: Corynorhinus townsendii; assembly: GCA_026230045.1. Taxonomy (NCBI): domain Eukaryota; kingdom Metazoa; phylum Chordata; class Mammalia; order Chiroptera; family Vespertilionidae; genus Corynorhinus; species Corynorhinus townsendii. The sequence goes on from JAPDVU010000008.1 coordinate 83,752,332, forward strand.
TCATGCCCTCACCCCCCTAGTGTTCATGTCCATTGGTTAGGCTTATATTCATGTATACAAGTCCTTTGGTTGATCTCTCCTCCTTTCCCCCACCCTCCCCTGCCTTCCCTCTGAGGTTTGGCTATCTGATCAATGCTTCTCTATCTCTGGATCTGTCCCTGTTCATCAGTTTATGTTGTTCATTATATTCCACAAATGAGTGAGATCATGTGGTATTTATCTTTCTCTGACTGGCTTATTTCACTTAGCATAGTGCTCTCCAGTTCCATCCATGCTGTTGCAAATGGTAAGAACTTCTTTTTTATTGCAGCGTAGTATTCCATTGTGTAGATGTACCACAGTTTTCTAATCCACTCATCTGCTGATGGGCACTTAGGCTGTTTCCAAATACTAGCTATTGTAAATTGTGCTGCTATGAACATAGGGGTGCATATATCCTTTCTGATTGATGTTTCTAGTTTCTTAGGATATATTCCTAGAAGTGGGATCACTGGGTCAAATGGGAGTTCCATTTTTAGTTCTATGAGGAAACTACATACTGTTCTCCACAGTGGCTGCACCAGTCTGCATTCCCACCAGCAGTGCATGAGGGTTACTTTTTCTCCGCATCCTCGCCAGCACTTGTTGTTTGTTGATTTGTTGATGATAGCCATTCTGACAGGTCTGAGATGGTACCTCATTGTTGTTTTGATTTGCATCTCTTGGATAATTAGTGACTTTGAGCATGTTTTCATATGTCTCTTGGCCTTCCTTCTGTCTTTCTTCAAAAAGTGTCTATTTAGGTCCTTTGCCCATTTATTAATTGGATTGTTTATCTTCCTTTTGTTAAGTTGTATGAGTTCCTTGTAAATGTTGTAGATTAAACCCTTATCGGTGATGACATAAGCAAATATATTCTCCCATGCAGTGGGTTTTCTTGTTGTTTTGCTGATGGTTTCTTTTGCTGTGCAAAAGCTTTTTATTTTGATGTAGTCCCATTTGTTTATTTTCTCTTTATTTTCCATTGCCCTAGGAGCAGTATCGGTGAAGAAGTTCCTTCGGCATATGTCTGAGATTTCGCTGCCTGTGGATTCCTCTAGTATTGTTGTGGTTTCCCGTCTTATGTTTAAGTCCTTTAACCATTTTGAGTTTATTTTTGTGTGTGGTGTAAGTTGGTGGTCTAGTTTCATTTTTTTGCATATGTCTGTCCAATTTTCCCAACACCATTTATTGAAAAGACTGTCTTGACTCCATTTTTTGTTCATGCCTCCTTTGTCAAATATTAATTGGGCATAGTGGTTTGGGTCGATTTCTGGGTTCTCTATTCTATTCCATTGATCTATATGTCTGTTCTTGTGCTAGTACCAGGCTGTTTTAAGAACAGTGGCTGTGTAATACAGCTTGATATCTGGTATTGAGATCCCACCTACTTTGTTCTTCTTTCTCAGGATTGCTGCAGCTATTTGGGGTCTTTTTTTATTCCAGATAATTTTTGGAAAGTTCATTGTAGGTCTGTGAAATATGCCTTTGGTATTTTAATGGGGATTGCATTGAATTTATAGATTGCTTTGGGTAGTATGGACATTTTGATGATGTTGATTCTACCAATCCATGAACACGGTATGTTCTTCCATCTGTTTACGTCTTCCTCTATCTCTTTTTTCAGTGTCCTGTAGTTTTTCACATATAGGTCTTTTACCTCCTTAGTTAAGTTTATTTCTAGGTATCTTAATTTTTTTGGTGCAATGGTAAATGGGACTGCTTTTTTAGTCTCTCTTTCTATAAGTTCACTATTGGTGTAAAGAAATGCCATAGATTTCTTGGCATTAATTTTGTATCCTGCTACCTTGCTGAATTCATTTATTAAGTCTAATAATTTTTTTATGGAGTCTTTAGGGTTTTCTATGTACAATATCATGACATCTGCGAATAAGGACAGTTTTACTTCTTCTTTTCCAATTTGGATGCCTTTTATTTCTTCTTCTTGTCTCATTGCTATGGCTAGTACTTCCAGTACTATGTCAAACAGGAGTGGTGAGAGTGGGCATCCCTGTCTTATTCCTGTTCTTACGGGAAATGGTTTTAGTTTTTGTCCATTGAGTATGATGTTGGCTGTGGGTTTGTCATATATGGCTTTTATGATGTTGAGGTATGATCCTTCTATTCCCACCTTGCTAAGAGTTTTTATCAAAAAGGGGTGTTGGATTTTGTCAAATGCTTTTTCTGCGTCAATTGATAGGACTATGTGATTTTTATCGCTCAATTTGTTTATGTAATATATCACGTTTATTGATTTGCAGATATTGTATCATCCTTGCACCCAGGATAAATCCTACTTAGTCATAGTGTATGATCCTTCTGATGTATTGCTGGATCTTATTTGCTATAATTTTGTTGAGGATTTTGGCATCTATATTCATGCGGGATATTGGCCTATAATTCTCTTTCATTGTGTTGTCTTTATCTTGTTTTGGTTACTAGGATGATGCTGGCTTCATAGAATGAGCTTGGAAGTGTTCCTTCCTCTTGAATTTTTTGGAATAGTCTGAGGAGGATAGGTTTTAGTTCTTCCTTGAATGTTTGGTAAAACTCCCCTGTGAAGCCATCTGGCCCTGGGCTTTTGTTTGCTGGGAGCTTTTTGATGACTGCTTCAATTTCATCCATAGTTATTGGCCTATTGAGATTTTTAGAATCTTCCTGATTGAGTTTTGGAAGGTTGTATTTTTCTAGGAATATGTCCATTTCCTCCAGGTTGTCTAGTTTGTTGGAGTAGAGTTGTTCATAGTATTTTTTAACAATCCTTTGTATTTCTGTGGGTTCTGTTGTTATTTCGCCTCTCTCATTTCTGATTTTGTTTATTTGAGTCCTCTCTCTTTGCTTCTTGGTGAGCCTGGCTAGAGGTTCATCAATCTTGTTTATCCTTTCAAAGAACCAGCTCTTGGTTTCATTGATCTTTTGTATTGTTTTTTTGGTCACTATGTCATTCATTTCTGCTCTGATCTTTATTATCTTCTTCCTTCTGCTCACTCTGGGCTTTTCTTGTTGCTCTCTTTCTAATTCTTTGAGTGTAGAGTTAGATGATTTACTACCATTTTTTTCTTGCTTTTTGAGGTAGGCCTGTAGAGCTATGAACTTCCCTCTCAGGACTGCTTTCATTATGTCCCATAGATTTCGGATTGTTGTGTTCTTGTTGTCATTAGTTTCCAGGATACTTTTAATTTCTTCTTTGATCTCATTGGTAACCCAGTCATTATTTAATAGCATGCTATTCAGCTTCCAAGTATTTGAGATTTTTGGATTGTTTTTATTGTAGTTTATTTCTAATTTTATGGGATTGTGCTCTGAGAAGATGCTTGGTATGATATCAATATTCTTAAATTTGGGGAGACTTTGCTTATGACCCAATATGTGGTCTATTTTTGAAAATGTCCCATGTGCACTTGAGAAGAACATATACTCTGTGGCTTTGGGATGCAATGTTCTGAAGATGTCAGTTAAGTCCATCTGATCTAGTGAGTCATTTAGGATTGCTGTGTCTTTGCTGATTTTTGTCTAGAGGATTTGTCCAGTGATGTCAGTGGTGTATTAAAGTCCCCTACTATGATTGTATTGTTGTCGATCTCTCCCTTGATATCTTCCAGGAGTTTTGTTATGTATTTGAGTGCTCCTGCATTGGGTGCATATATGTTTATTAGGGTTATATCTTCTTGTTGTATTGATCCCTTTAGTATTATTAAGTGACCTTCCTTATCTCTTTTTTTTTCTGCAACAGTAAATTTATTTAGAAATGGAACAGTTAAGGCTGACACTTGATAATTCAAGCAATCTTGCATTGATAAGTATTCTTTAATCAAAGTATTTTTACTGTGGACTATTTCAGAGTTGCATCATATATTTATTTTTTTATTATTATTTTTTATTTTTTAAATAAATCTTTATTGTTCAGATTATAGGTGTTCCTCTTTTTGTTTTCCCCCTATAGCTCCCCTCCACCTGATTCCCCACCCCACCCTATCCCATGCCCTTACCCTCTGCCACTGTCTTCATCCATAGGAGTAAGATTTTTGTCCAATCTCTTCCCGCACCACTCACACCCACTTCCCCCTGAGAATTGTTAGTCCACTCTCTTTCTATGTCCCTGATTCTATTATATTCACCAGTCCATTCTGTTCTTCAGATTTTTTATTTACTTGATTTTTAGATTCACTTGTTGGTAGGTATGTATTTGATGTCATTTTGTTGTTCATAATTTTTATCTTTACCTTTTTCTTCTTCTTCCTCTTCTTAAAGAATACCCTTCAGCATTTCATGTAATCCTGGTTTGGTGGCGATGAACTCCTTTAGCTTTTTCTTGTCTGTGAAGCTGTTTATCTGACCTTCAACTCTGAATGATAGCTTTGCTGGGTATCATTGTAGGTTCTTGCTGTTCATCACTTTGAATATTTCTTGCCACTCCCTTCTGGCCTGCATAGTTTCTGCTGAGAAATCAGCTGACAGTCGTATGGGTACTCCCTTGTAGGTAATTAACTGTTTTTCTCTTGCTGCTTTCAAGATTTTCTCTTTGTCTTTTACTCTTGGCATTTTAATTATGATGTGTCTTGGTGTGGTCTCTTTGGATTCCTTTTGTTTGGGGTTCTGTGCGCTTCCTGGACTTGTAAGTCTATTTCTTTCACCAGGTGGGGAAAGTTTTCTGTCATTATTTCTTCTAATAGGTTTTCAGTATTTTGCTCTCTCTCTTCTTCTGGCACCCCAAAAATTCTGATGTTGGTATGCTTGAAGTTGTCCCAGAGGCTCCTTACACTATCTTCATATTTTTGGATTCTTTTTTCTTTTTGTTTTTCTGGTTGGGTGTTTTTTGTTTCCTCATATTTCAGATCTTTGGTTTGATTCTTGGGGTACGTTGATCTACAGTTGAATTTCTGCATATTCTTTACTTTAGACAGTGTATGCTTCATTTCTGACTGGTCCTTTTCCATTTTTTTGGCATTCTCATTAAGGTCCTTGAAGGTTTCACTAAGCTCCTCAGAAGTGTCATCAAGTTTCTCAGCGGTTTTTAGAAGATTCTTGAGTAACCTTATAAATGTGGTTCTGAACTCTATGTCGTCCAGTAGTTTGCTTTCCTCCATTTCTTTCATTCGTGACATGTTTCTTTTTCTCTGCATTTTGGCTGCTTCCCTGTGTTGATGGAGTGGCTTTGTGTGGTAGGTGACTTATAGGGGGCAGTAGCTCAGCCTCCTCAATCACTTGATGTGGATGCTCTTGGTACACCCCTTTGTGGGCTGAGTGCAAGGTCTTGGTGTAGTTAAGTCTTAATTGCTGTTGGTACACTGGGAGGAATTGACCTCCAGGCCAATCGGCTGTGAGGACTCGCTGTGTCTATAAGAACTGCTGTGCTGGAGACACACTTATGGTGCAGGACTTGTTTCAGTGGGCTTTGGTGCTCGCTGAGTCTGCCTCTTGAATGTGTCACTTATGGGTATGAGGAGTTGAAATCTGGTTTCTCACACTGACCACTAGATATACTGGCTTCTGGATCTCCAATGGGGTGCAGGTCAGCTATTGTCTGAGTCCACCCAGCAGGAGCTACAGCGAGAGCTACAGTTTTCTCCTCTTTGTTTGGGGTTTGGAGGTTTTGGAGCTGTCTGACCCAGGCTGCAAGTTTGCTAGGTTAAGCTACGATAGGGCAGGCCTTTCTTATGCTAAAGCTGCTGCTTGGAGCTAGGGTGGGTTTGTAGGTTGAGTGGGGCGGGGTCTCAGGGCGTCACTAGGCTAGGGCCTGGCAAACAGCGATGGCTGCTAGTTAGCCGGCTCTGTGTCTCTGACTGCGTCCCATACCCCAGCGCAGTAAACAATTATTCTTGCGCGCAGCTCTGCAAGCAAGCCCCCCTCACTTTCCAACTTGGTGGCAGACAGTTCAGCTTCTCCCCGTAGGAGTTTGGGTCCCCCGCGTCTCCCCAGAAACTGTATTTCAGAGTAATCGGGGGCTTGTCTCCCTTTGGGTTGAAAAAAGCAACGCCCGCCACCAGCACAAATCACGCGCCTCCGTACCTCAGCTTTTCAGCGCTTGTGCATGTCTCAATGCTCTTTTCTCTTTCCTTCTAGTTGTAGAACTTCCACTCAGCCAGCTTTCCCGTGGTTCTGGGTGATAGACGTTTTGTCTTTTAGTTGTAGTTTTGAAATTGTTGTGCAAGGCAGCAGTTTAGGTGTTTACCTACGCCACCATCTTGGATTCTCCCTTATCTCTTGTTATGGCCTTCACTTTGAGTTCTATTTTGTCAGATATAAGTATTGCTATCCCAGCTTTTATTTCATTTCCATTTGCCTGAAAGATATTTTTCCATCCCTTCACTTTCCATCTGTGTGAGTCCCTTGTTCTGAGGTGGGTCTCTTGTAGACAGCATATATATGGGTCATATTTTTTTATCCATTCAGCCACTCGATGTCTTTTGATTGGAGCATTTAGTCCGTTTACATTTAAAGTTATTACTGAAAGGTATTTGTCTGTAGTCATATCTATTTTTGTGTCTGTGTTCCTTCTTACCTTTTTATTTCTTTTTACAGTATTCCCTTTAGCATTTCTTGCATTGCTGGTTTGGTGATAAACTCCCTTAGCCTTTTTTTTTTTTTTTTTTTTTTGTCTGCAAAGCTCCTGATTTCCCCTTCAATTTTGATTGATAGTCTTGCTGGATAGAGTATTCCTGGATTCAGTCCTTTGCTTTGCAACACTTTGTATAGTTCTTTCCATTCCCTTCTAGCTTGATGTGTTTCTGTTGAGAAATCATTTGATAATCTGATGAGGGATCCTTTGTAGGTAACACTCTGTCTCTCTCTTGCTGCCTTTAAGATTCTCTCTTTGTCATTAATATTTGCCATTGAAATTATGACGTGTCTTGGTGTGGGTCTTTTGGGGTTAATCCTGCTTGGGACTCTCTGTACTTAAGTAACTTTTTTCTTCCCCATATCTGGGAAGTTTTCTGTCATTATTTCTTCAAATAGATTTTCTAATCCTTGCTGCTCTTCTTGTCCTTCTGGCAGCCCTATTATACATGTGTTACATCATTTCATGTTGTCCCAAACTCCCTTAGGCTTTCCTCCGGCTTTATAATTTTTTTCTCCAGTTGCTGTTCAGATTGGGCTTGTTTCTGTACCTGATTTTCTAACTCACTAATTGGGTCCTCTGCGTCTTCTAGTCTACTGTTGAAACTTTCCATGGTGTTTTTTATTTTCGCTATATCACTTTTCATTTCTTCCTGATTCTTGCATAGGTTGTTGATTTTCTCATCCATCCGATGTATGAATTCCACGAACATTACTCTGAACTCTTTTTTGGTCATGTTGCATGCTTCAATTTCACTAATTTCCTTTCTTGGTGACTCCTCATTTTCTTTCCTCTGGGGATTGTGTCGTCTCGCCATTGTGACTGTCACCAGAAGGTTCAAACTTCGAGTTGCGTGGACCTGGGCCGTGTGCCATAGGAGCTTCGCACCACTTGAGTGTCACTGAAGTGCTCCGACACTAGGACGTGTGGCTGCTGTGGGTTGGTGGGAACCAGGCTCATGCAGGGTCAGTGTTACCAGCATTCAGTGTGGTCTCGTGTGTGCACCTAGAATCATGGACCCCACCTGCACTGCGCTGTTGCCGTGTGCTGAAAATGAGTCCCCTAGGGTGTGCCAGGAGTCAGAATTTCCCTGTGTCTGTACCAAGAATCGAGTATCAGAGTCTCTGTTGCCTCATGTGACTTCTTGCTGAGAATCAGGGTCCCCATGTGCGCATGCACCAAGAATTGGAGTCACTGGCTCTTAGTGTGAATGTGCTGTGAGTCAGGGATCCCAGGCGCACATGGTAAGAAACAGAGTCAAGTCAGTGGTGCTCAGTGCTGCCTCTTGCCGGGAGAATCTGGGTCCCGGTCACCATGGGGAACTGGGTTGCACAGTAGCACGGTGGCATACCTGCACTGCAGAAAACAGACTTCCATGTGTGCTGTGGAAAACAGACTTCCGTGTGCGCTTGCCCAGAATCGAAGTCAGGTAGCACTGCCGCCCTGCGTGGGTTCTAGGTTTGGTTGCCCGATTGCATTGCGAGGAGCAGATTCCAGTCTCTGTGCTCAAATTCCCGTAGGGGCGCTGCAGCCCAAGCGAGGGGCGGGTCTATCAGTTACTATGGCACTATCAGCAATTGCAGGGAGGGGGATAGGCTTTTTGACTCACAGAAATCTGCGGCCGGGAAGTCTGGGTTCTTGTTGTCTGTTGGTCTGAAGCTGTGGTTGCAGTTCTCTGTCCCCAGTGGCTGCAGGGTCCTGGTTTGCGTCTGAGACGTGACCAGGTGGTGCTGAGGCCAGGATCCTAGTCTCAAGTAGCTCTGCTTCTCAAGATGGCATGGTCTTTGTGTCCACACTGGCCACCAGAAGTGTCCGTTTTGTGCGCGGGGCTCCACCGTCTAAGACTGCCCAGTTTTGCAGCCCCTTGGAGGACCTGCAGAATCTAACTGTCCCTAGCTCATGCACACACATCTACACTCTCCTCTATGGTTCCCTCACTCTCTCACACTCTCTCCCTGCCTACCTTCCTGCTGGTCGCCATCCAGTGGGACTCCTCCTCAAAAATTTTAAATGGAACTGCCGTATGACCCCGCTATTTCACTTCTGGGTATATGTATGAAGAAACCAAAAAATACTAATTCAAAAGACTATATAAACCCCTATGTTCATTGCAGTGTATTTACAATAGCCAAGATATGGAAGCAACCCAAGTGCCCACCAATAGACGAGTGAATTGAAGAGCTGTGGGACAGTCACACAATGGAAGACTACTCAGTAGTAAAAAGAAGTCACTCTTACTCTTTGTGACAGCATAATGGAGAGCATTATGCTAAGCGAAAATAGTCAGAGAAAGATAAGTACCATGTGATTTCACTTCTATGTGGAAGCTAAAGGACAAGATAAATGAACAAACGAACAGGTTCATAGATACAGAGAACAGACCAATTGTTGCCATAGGGGAGGAGGGTCAGGGGGATGGATGAAAAAGGTGAAGGGATCAAGAAGTACAGATTGGTAGCTACGAAATAGCCTTTGGGAGGTAAAGTACAGCACAGGGAATGTAGTCAATAATAGTGTAGGAACTATATGGCACCAGGCAGGTACCAGAATTATCAGGGGGACCACTTAAGTGTATAATTGTCTAACCACTATGCTGTACACCTGAAACTAATACGAAATAATATTGAATGTAAACTGTAATAGAAAAACTTTTTTTTTAATTTAAAAAAGAAAACCTCTGAAAACTTGTTTAAAAAGTAAGAATGTGTGGTTTATTAACCAAGACCACTGCTTCTCTCTCTGCTCTTAGCTCAGCAAGGGGGAGACGCAATTCCACACTACTGCCCCCAAGAATATGGGGCTCCCTTGCCCCACAGCAGCCAGTCAGAGGTCTTTTTTCCCTGGAGGAACAGAACTTTAGTGTCTCTCACTGTGTTCCCAGCTGCTTTTGCTCAGGCTAAGTTCCACATGAGGACAGTCAAGAAGTGAGGACTTCTCTATGCTCCTCTATGTTCATTGCAGCATGGTGGCCATGGTGGCCAAGTCATGGAAACATCAAAGAAAACCATCAACAAAATGAAAAGACAGCCCCATGAATGGGAGAAGATATTCGCCACTGACACATCTGACAACAGGTTAATATCCAACATTTATGAAGAAGACATGGTGCATACACACAGTGGAATACTACTCAGCCACAAGAAAGGATGAAATAGTGTTATTTACAACAGCATGGTTGGACCTTGAGAACATTATGCTGAGTGAAGTAAGTCAGAACAAGCTAAGAACCCTATGTTCTCACTCATGTGTGGAATATAAAACTGAAACTTATGAACACAAACAGCAGTGTGGTGGTTGTCAGGGGGTGGGGAGAGAAGGGGGTTCTAGTATGAGGCGACAAGAGAAGACTTGACTTTGGGTGGTGGGCACATGGTGCTATATACAGATCTTATTACTTAGACATTCACACATGAAACCTATATGTTCATGTTGACTAATGTCACCCCAGTAAATCCTATCTAATGAAAAAGAAACATGCAAATTGACTGTACCTATGCTACGCCCACCAGTCACACCCACCAGCCAATCAGGAGCAAGTATGAAAATTAACCCAGCCAAGATGGCGGTTAATTTGCATATCCAGGCACAGAGCGAAGACTGAAGACAGTGTAGAAGGAAGCCAAGTGCTGCAGAAGGGAGTAAAGCTGCAGAGAAACAAGCAAACGGGGTAGCGGAGAAGGGAGGGAAGCAGACTGCCGCAGGAAGCCCTATTGCAGGAATCTTCCTGCAACAGGCCTCTAGTTTAATAATAATAAAAAAGAAGTGAGGACTCTTCCTTAGGCATGGGGTGCCGAGAAGATAGGGGCCCAATCGTCCTTTACTTAGCTCACAAAGCCGTGGTTCCACATCAGAAGTAACAAGCCAGGAGGGACTCAGGCTGCTGCTCCTCTCCCCTTCCCACCCCCCTCCACCCCTTTTACCCCCGCACACACACCCCCTGCCACACACACACATCTACTGGTTATTCATTATCGCTCACAGAGAAATTTTTCATTGTCCCCATTCTTAGCTCCAGAGCCCCTGCGCAGAGATTTTTCTACCCCTGAAAAAAAAAAGCAGGAGGACCCATACTTCCCAATTTGAAAACTTACTGCAAAGCAATGGTAATTATGGCAGTGTAGTCCTGGAAGTGGATAAACATATGAGTCGCTGAAATAGAATTGAGAATCCAAAACTAAATCCATACATCTACAATCAACTTTTTACAAGATGCCAAGACTACGCAATGGGGGAAAGAATGGTGTTTTAAACAGATGATGCTGAAACAACTAGCTAGCCACATGCAAAAAAAAATAACTTGAACCCTTGCCTCACACCATATACAAAAGTTAAATCAAAATGAGTCAAAGACCTAAATGTAAGAGGTACAAGCCTACAAGTCTTAGAACAAAATATAGAGGTAAATCTTTATGCCCTTGGATTTGGCAAAGAATTCTTAGTTGAGACACCCAAAGGATGAGCAATGAGTGAACAAATAGACAAACTGGAATTCATCAAAATTTAAAACTTTTGTGCTTCAAAAGACACCATCAATAAAGGGAGATTTTTCTACAGAATGGGAAAAAATAATTACAGCATAGGGAATATAGTCAATCATGTATCTGATAAGGAACTTATATCCAAAATATATAAAAAAACATTTAAACTCAATCATAAAAAGACAAATAAGTCAATTTTTGAATAAGCAAAGGATCTGAATAGATATTTCTATAAGGAAGATATACATATGGCCAATAAGCACATGAAAAGATACTCTCAATATCATTAGTAATGAGGGAAATATAAATCAAAGCCACAATGAGAGCCCAGCCAGCGTGGCTCAGTGGTTGAGCATTAACCTATGAACCAGGAGGTCACAGATCAATTACAGTCAGTTGGGGGGTGACCAGGCTGGCAGGGTGGGCAGTAAGGGGTGACCAGGCAGGCAGGCAGGTGAGCAGTTAGGAGCCAGCAGTCCTGGGATTGGGCCTAAGCTGACAGTCAGACATCCCTTGAGGGATCCTGGATTGGAGAGGGTGCAGGCTGGGCTGAGGGACCCCCCCTCCATGCACAAATTTTGTGCACTGGGCCTCTAGTTTAGACATAAAAACGAACGAGTGCTAATGCATGCCAAGACCTTGAAAACACTATGCTAAGGGAAAGAAGCTGACCACAAACGTCCACATGTTATCGGACTCCATTCCTAAGAAAGTCCTGAGTATGAGAATCTATAGACATAGAAAGTAAATTATTGGTTGCTTAGGGGTGGGAGGTGGAAGGGATGGTGGGGGGGTGTTGTAGCTAAATTGGTTGTTGTTATTTGAGGTGATGAAAATATGGGCTGTGGTTGTTATTTGAGGTGATGAAAATGTTCTAAAATTAACTGTGTGTCCCAAATTGTGTGGGAGTGAGATAGGGGTAGGGACAAAGAGAGACTTTCCAGTTTTGTCTTAGTGTTAGACTAAATCATATAAAATTGCCATGTTTGTAAGTCAAAAACAGATAACAGCAAAGTCATACCATTCTAATTTTTTGCAACAGAAATAGTTGTGCAATAAAAAATATGACACATGTGCCTTCACCAGTTTGGCTCAGTGGATAGAGCATTGGCCTGTGGACTGAAGGGTCCCATATTCGATTCTGGTCAAGGGCATGTACCTTGGTTGTGGGCACATCCCCAGTGGGGGGTGTGTAAGAGGCAGCTGATCAATGTTTCTCTCTCATCGATGTTTCTAACTCTCTATCCCTCTCCCTTCTTCTCTGTAAAAAAATCAATAAAATATATATATTTTTAAATGACACATGTAATAACAATAAAAGGACAGGTATCTCCTCCTCAAAACTAGACCCGAGGGGTTGGGAAGGAATGAAGTGGAGCGCAGGATTTTCAGGGCAGAGAAAACACGCGTGTGATATGATATGGGGACACATCCTCATACATTTGTCTACACCCATAGAATGTGCAACTCCCTAAGGTGAACTGTGGACTCTGGGGGATAATGATGCCTCAGTGCAGGCTCATCATCTGTAGCAAATGAACCATTTGGTGGGAGGTGTTAACAATGAGGGGGACTACTCATGTGTGGGACCAGGGGGATATGGGAAATCTCTTTTCTTCAATTTTGCTGTGAAACTAAAACTGCTCTAAAGAAGTTCTTAATTTTAAAAAATTAGAAACATTGGTTTGCTTACTGCCTCCCTAAATGTTAACCTTGCTTCCAACTAGTCTTTCGACTCAGTACCACCAGGAGGGCCCGGTCACGGCCAGGAGGGCCAGGTCATCACCAGGAGGGCCGGGTCACCACCAGGAGGGCCAGGTAACTGCCTGGAGGGCCAGGTAACCGCCAGGAGGCCCAGTTTACCACCAGGAGGGCCAGGTCACCGCCAGGAGGGCCAGGTCATCACCAGGAAGGCCGGGTCTCCGCCAGGAGGGCCGGGTCATCGCCAGGAGGGCCAAGTCACCACCAGGAAGGCCGGGTCACCACCAGGTGGGCCAGGTCGCCACTAGCAGGGCCGGTCTCCACAGGAGGGCCAGGTCACTGCCAGGAGGGCCAGTCACCGCCAGGAGGACCGGTCACCACCAGGAGGGCCAGGTAACTGCCTGGAGGGCCAGGTAACCGCCAGGAGGCCCAGTTTACCACCAGGAGGGCCAGGTCACCGCCAGGAGGGCCAGGTCATCACCAGGAAGGCCGGGTCACCGCCAGGAGGGCCGGGTCATCGCCAGGAGGGCCAAGTCACCACCAGGAAGGCCGGGTCACCACCAGGTGGGCCAGGTCGCCACTAGCAGGGCCGGTCTCCACAGGAGGGCCAGGTCACTGCCAGGAGGGCCAGTCACCGCCAAGAGGGCCAGTCACCGCCAGGAGGGCCGGGTCACCACCAGGAGGGCCAAGTCACCACCAGGAGGGCCGGGTCACCGCCAGGAGGGCCGGTCACTGCCAGGAGGGCCGGGTCACCACCAGGAGGGCCGGTCTCCACCAGGAGGGCCAGGTAAATGCCAGGAGGGCCAGGTCACCACAGGGAGGGCTGGGGCCAGGAGGGCCAGGTCACCACAGGGAGGGCCGATCACCTCCAGGAGGGCTGGGGCCAGGAGGGCTGGGTCACCACCAGGAGGGCCAGGTCACCACAAGGAGGGCTGGGGCCAGGAGGGCCAGGTCACCTCCCTCCCATTTTCTTCCCCACAAGCACGTGCCTGCAGCTGGGATGACTGAGGAGTTGCAGAAAAGACCAAGGAAAACCCTAAGAGCATTGTCAATAATCATAACACACTACTTTAGTCATGAAAAATTTTTTAACTTAAAAAGTACTATTTTGGAATTGGAAAACCAAGATGGCGGCATAGGTAAGCACCTAGACTGCTGCTTCGCACAACAATTTCAAAACTACAACTAAAAGACAGAACGGACACCATCCAGAACCACAGGAAAGCTGGCTGAGTGGAAATTCTACAACTACAAGGAAAGAGAAAAGCTCACGGAGAATTGGAGGAACGGCAAAGGGTTGAGGTACAGAGAGAAAGGGCAGCTGAGAGCCTGGCTGACTTTCTCTGGTGGAAGGGGGAAGGAAGCCCCGGACTGCACTGAACCCCAGTTCCGACGGCACTGAACCCCAGTTCCGGGCGAAACCCCATGGACCCAGGCTCATACAGGGGGAGTCTGGACTATCAGGTAGAGAGAAAGGCACATGGAGACTCGGAGACCCAGGGGAGACCCGGGGGAGCCCCGGCGGGCAGGGGTCTAGAGGTGCGCGCGCGTACACGCAAGTGCGCACAAAGACTGCGGAGGTTGCCACAGGCTTTCCCTAGCAGAAGGAAGTTGGAAGCTCCTGACTGCACTGAACCCCACTTCCAGGCGAGCCCCTGGGGACCCACACTCTTGCGGGGGGGAATCTGGACTGTCAGGCAGAAACTCGGGAGCTGCGGAAGGCAGAGATCTGGAGGCACGCGTGCAAGGGCAGGGCTGACAGGAAGCCAAGACGGTCTGCTCCGCCCTGAGACTCCACCCCATCCAAGCTGAGCACAGAGGCTTTTGCAATTTGCAATTCTAATCCTATAAGGCTGTCTCCAGCACCCAACTTCTCCCAGTGTAGACACAGCTGATCCTCACAGCCAACTGGCCTGGAGTCAATTCCTCCCAGTGATACCAACAACAATCAAGACTTAATTACAACAAGGCTGTACACACAGTCCACAAAGGGGTGCACCAAGAGTGTCCACCTCAGGTTAACTGGGGAGGCCAACCCACTGAGCCATATAGGAAACCTAGCACAAAAAGCTACCCTACCAACTCAGGGAAGCAGCAAAAAAAGGGGAGACAAAGAAACAGATCACAAATGAAAGAAATGGAGGAAAACAAACAACTGGATATAGAATTCAAAACCACGGTTATAAGACTTTTCAAGATATCCTAGAAAAGGCCGATAAATATAACAAGACCCTCGAAGATATGAAAAAGGACCAACTAGAAATTAAACATACACTGACTGAAATAAAAAATATTATACAGAGACCCAACAACAGACTAGAGGAACACAAGAATCAAGTCAAAAATTGAAATACAAAGAAGCAAAAAAACACTCAACCAAAAATGCAAAAAGAAAAAAAAAAAACAAAAAGTTGAAGATAGTATAAGAAACATCTGGGACAAATTCAAGCGTACCAACATCAGAATTATGGGGGTGCCAGAAGAAGAGAAAGAGCAAGATACTGAAAACCTATTTGAAGAAATAATGACTGAAAACTTCCCCCACCTGGTGAAAGAAATAGACTTACAAGTCCAGGAAGCGCACAGAACCCCAAACAAAAGGAATACAAAGAGGACCACACCAAGACACATCATAATTAAAATGCCAAGAGCAAAAGACAAAGAGAGAATATTAAAAGCAGCAAGAGAAAAACAGTTAATTACCTACAAGGGAGCACCCATACGATTGTCAGTTGATTTCTCAACAGAAACTATGCAGGCCAGACGGGAGTGGCAAGAAATATTCAAAGTGATGAATAGCAAGAACCTACAACCGAGATTACTCTACCCAGCAAAGCTATTATTCAGAATGGAAGGTCAGATAAAGAGCTTCACAGATAAGAAAAAGCTAATGGAGTTCATCACCACCAAACCAGTATTATATGAAATGCTGAAAGGTATTCTTTAAGAAGAGGAAGAAGGAAAAAGTAAAGATAAAAATTATGAACAACAAATAGATAACTATCAACAAGTGAACCTAAAAATCAAGTGAATTAAAAACCTGAGGAATAGAATAAACTGGTGAATATACTAGAATCAGGGGCATAGAAAGGGAGTGGACTGATAATTCTCAGTGGGAAAAGGGTATGGGGGGTGCAGGAAGAGACTGGACAAAAATCGTACACCTATGGATGAGGACAGTGGCGTGAGGGGGGGGGAGGTAAGGGCAGAGGGTGGGGTGGGAACCGGGTGGAGGGGAGCTATGGGGGGAAAAAGGAGAAACAATTGTAATAATCTGAATAAAGATTTATTTTAAAAATAAAAGTACTATTTCACTGAACTTCCCATGGAAGGTCACAAGCCTAAGCTGTAGCAGCTGCAGGGGACAGCAGCCTGGACCCCAGGCCCTGTGGGAAGGGGAACGGCTCTGCCCAGGGGCCGCCAGGAAAGCTGGTCCCAACCGCCAGCCTGGGGGCCGCTGAGAGTAACTCGAAGGGAAGCCGTGATTCTTGCATGCTTGTTCTACCTTCTTGATTTTTTTTTTAAATAGCAGGTCCTACCTGCCTTTACTTATTTTTATTTTTTAAATATATTTTTATTGATTTCAGAGAGGAAGGGAGAGGGAGAGAAAGATAGAAACATCAATGATGAGAATCACCACCGATCAGCTGCCTCCTGCATGCTCCCTACTGGGATCGAGCCCGCAACCCAGGTATGTGCCCTGACTGGGAATTGAACCGGGGACCTTTCAGTCCAAAGGCAGATGCTCTATCCACTGAGCCAAACCAGCTAAGGCCCTTCTTGATTTTAATCTCTATTTTGTTCTGTATGGTTTATAATGGTCATATACACCACAGTATAAGTACAACTATAATTTATAAATGCGCTAGAGGCTCAGTACATGAAATTGGTGCACGGGTAGGGTTCCTAGGCTTTCATTCCCCTGGCTGCTGGCTGCTGGCTGCCGGCCGGGGCCTAACTTCATTCCATGCTGCCCCCTGCTGGTTAGCGCACATCATAGCAAGTGGTCAAACTTCTGGTTGCTCAAACTCCCTAAGGGACAATTTGCATATTAGCCTTCTATCATATAGGATAAGCATGAGAGTGCACACTCCAAACTGTTCACACAGGGGAGGCAGGAGCCAGACGTTTGGTGACTGAGTGTACATCCTCGCTACACGAGCCCTGACTGGAGGCTGAGGGGGCTGCCCTGACTGGAGGCTGAGGGGACTGTGGAGTGCAAACCTACCCACGCTGGGTGTCCCAACAAAGTGTGGGCCCAGGCTCCCTGGAAGGAGGCTTTGTAAAGTCTATAGAGTCCTGGGAGGAGGCGGGCAGCCTGCAGAGGGGCCTGCCCTGAGCACCAGCCCTGCCACACGCCAGCTGAGCAGCCTCAGGTGGGCCACTCTGAACTTCAGGCTCATCTTCCATCAGTGAAGAGCTGGTGAGGGACATCCCTAATGGTCTTGCTGTGAGGCTCAGGTGCAGTATGAGGGAAAGGGGATCATAGAGCATCTCCCTCCTCCTGGGCCTTGTCCCAGACACAGATGGCCCCAGAGGCTGGGGACCTCGGAAGCCTGCAAGGAGGGGCTTCCATGTGCCAGTCAGGGACCCTGCACTGGGCACAGTCCAGGCACAGCAGGTCTGCTCAGGTGAGCCAGGAGCCATGCCCACCCAGCCACCTGCCCCCAACCCTCAGCTGTTCCCCAGCTCCTGCCACTGCTGGGGAAGGAGGGGAGGAAGGAAGAGGGAGGGAGGAAGGGAGGGAGAGAGGGAGGGAGGGAGGGAGGGAGGGAGGGAGGGAGGGAGGGAGGGAGGGAGGGAGGGATGGAGGAGGAAGGGAGGGGAGGGAAGGAAGGAGGAAGGGAGGGGAGGGAAGGAAGGAGGAAGGGAGGGGAGGGAAGGAAGGAGGGAGGGAGAGGAGGGAGGAAAGGAGGGGAAAAAGGGAGGGAGGGGGAGACTTCACTCTTCTTGGGATCTCTCCTCGGGGGTCTGCCAGGTCTTGGGGTGCAGAGGAGGGAGCAGGAAGCTGGCATGCCACAGGGCAGGCACCCATTTGGAGCACCCAGGGGTCCTCCTGTTTCACAGCCTGCTTTTCCCCAGGCTTCCTCCAGACTCCACCTCGTGCCACCTGGAGAACTCATGGGCTGACCCCCCGGCTCATTCCCATTCACCTACTTCTTCCAGGAACTTCTCTGGAAGCAGAGCTGGGCTTTGCCTCAGACCACACAACCATTTCTGATCCCTGCTGTTTGGGGAAGCAGGAGAGAGGGCTCTTCCGTGCACCTTAGTTGGGGGTGAGGGGTTAGCAGCTGGCCTATCTCTGCCTGTGCAGAGGCCAAGAGAGTCAGGGGAGGTCAAAGCATTGCCTCTCCCGCCTGCTGGCGGCACAGAAGAGAAAGCATCCTTCCCCCTGTTGTGCAGACCCTGCACTGGGCACAGTCCAGGCACAGCAGGTCTGCTCAGGTGAGCCAGAGTCTACTGCTCTCCGCAGCGGCCTGAGACTGGTGAGCATCTCACACAAAGGCCTGTGGCTGCCCCTCCATTACCACATCCCGCCGAGCTAGGCTGTAGCCCGCACAGTGAGTGAGCTGTGACTCAGCTCTGTCCTGCTGGGGTTAACGCCGCATCTGATATAGCAAGTGCCCAGCACTGCTTTTGGGATTAAAGCTGCTGGCATGACAGGCCACCTCTCACCCCGCCTTGCCCCGACTGAGGCCTCTGAACCAGACACTGGCTTTGGACCACCCGTTGGTTGGTCTTGCCAGTCAGAGCTGAGTCTCAGCGATGCCCCACACAGATGAGATCTCACCAGTGTGAGAGCCCCAGCAGCCCAGGAGGGGAGAGGCTTGAGCTCCCCACTGCAATGCAGGCCAGTCACCAGGCTGCCAGTGCCCTCGCCCCGTGTGTGCCCTCAATACACACTCGGGCCGCACACACCATTGCCAGCAAACACCACCAGGAGCAAGCCTCCCCAGGCCTAAGTGGAATCAGCCCTTCCTCCTGGCCCCACCACACCCAGGACAACTACTCCACGTGGAAACTTCAGTTTTGAGGGTCTGCCTCCATTTTTTTTCCTTTTTGAAAAATATTTTTTTATTGATTTCAGATAGAGAGAGGAAGAGTGAGAGAGAGCTAAAAACGTCAATGATGAGATAGAACCATTGATCAGCTGCCTCCTGCATGCCCCCTACCAGGGATCGAGCTCGAAAGCCAGGTACATGCCCTGACTGGGAATCAAACCCTGACCTCCTGGTCCACCTCCCTGTTCAGGCTGTGGCCCCTGCAGGCCTGAGGTAGGCTTATCTGATTCTGTATCCCAGAGCCCTCCCGCTCAGAGCTGGTCCCTCCCAGGCTCTGGGCAAATGCTTCTTGAACAATTGAATCCATGAATGCCCCTAGTGCTGGGGACAATGACAGAGTGGTTTTGAAAGGTCAGAGTTCAGTCCTGGAGACTCACCTGCAGTCACATCCCTGCCACCCATCCTGGACACCTTCTGCTCCTCCAGGAAGCAGAACCTGAGAAACTGTACCTGGAGCCTTACGCCCCCTTGTGGCTGAAATGGCCACCTGCACCTTCCCCTAAGAACTGGAACCGTTTCTGTAATCCCCTAGCCTGGAAGCAGCTACGAGGACTCATGTCACATGATCACGAAGACCCCACCTTGGACCCAGCTCCCCTGACAGTGGAGCTGGGACGTCCCACAGAAGGAAGGGGAAGTGGATGCAATGCCCAGGGGAAGAACATAAGCAACAAAAAGAGAGGACCACCGAGCGGGCCCTGAAGACGCAGGACACAAGGCAGAGGAGACAGGAAAGACCGGGCAGAGGAGGAGAGCAGGCAAAGGTCGCTGGAAGACAGGCAAATCATGGCATACCGCTGGCAGGTCACACACACAGGTCAGGGGTCCTCGGCCAAGGTGGCTCCCGCGGCCACAGAGCAGGGCCAGAACACTGGGGTGGTCGAGTGGATTTTGATGAAGAGGGAGTGGAGGAAAGAGCAACACAGAAAGGCCGCGTTTCCCAGAGAAGCGGGGTGTCAGGTGGACCAGGCTCACGAAGCTGAGCAGTGGAGGGAAGGAGCGCCATCCGCAGCCAAGCCAGGGCAGCAGGAGGGGGAGCCCAGGGAGACCTGTGAGAGGAGGGGTGGCGACGCAGGAGGAGCTGCTAAGGACAACTCACCTTCTTAAGAAGAAGGTAGAATGGGGTTCAGAAGGATTTGAGGGGACAAAGAACAAATCTGCCATTAAAACGGAAGGGTGGAGAACCGAGATGGCGGCGTAGGTAAACGCGGTTACTCACCTCCTCCCACAACAGCAAAAAATTACACCTGATGTACAGCACAGCCATCATCCAGAACCACCTGAAAGCTGGCTGGCTGGAAGTCCTACAACTCGAGGAGTAAAGAAGAAAGCACACTGAGACTGGTAGGAGGGTGGAGGTGTGGAACAGGCTGGACCGACTCCTATGTGTGGCATTTTTAATCAGGAGGGATATTGTGGCTGCAGAGGCTGCCCATGAGGAGCAAGGGGTCCCAGCCCCACACCAACACCCCAGCCCAGGGGTCCAGAGCTGGGAAGAGATGCTTCTCGTCAGCTCAACACCATCCAGGCTTTCACCGTCTGTGTCCACAGGTAATGCATGTGCATGTAAGTTTTTCAGATAATCTCTTCACACCCCCTCCTATCCCCCTTCCCTCTGAGACTCCTCAGTCTGTTCCATGTTTCCATGCCTCTGATTCTATTTTATCCATCAGTTTATTTTGTTCATTAGATTCCTTGTTCATTTATTTTTTAGATTTAATTTAGATATGTATTTATTACCATTTTATTGTTCATATTCCTCTTCTTCTTCCTCTTCTTCTTCTTCTTCCTCTTCTTCCTGACTGCTTTTCCCTTGCTGCTTTTAAGATTCTCTCTTTGTCTTTGTTCTTGGCATTTTAATTATGATGTGTCTTGGTGTGGGCCTCTGTGGGTTCCTCTTGTTTGGAACTCTGTGCTTCCTGGACTTGTAAGTCTATTTCTTTCACCAGGTGGGGGAAGATTTCTGTCATTATTTCTTCAAATGGGTTTTCAGTATTCTTGCTCTCTCTCTTCTCCTTCTGGCCCCACCATAATGTGAATGTTGGTATGCTTGAAGTTGTCCCAGAGGCTCCTAATACTATCTTCATATTTTTGGATACTTTTTGCTCTTCTGATTGTTTTTTACTTCCTCATATTCCAAATCATTGAGGTCCCTATAAATTATTCTTTATTTCAGTTAGTGTATGCTTAATTTCTCACTAGTCCTTTTTCATGTCTTTGAAATTCTCACTATGATCCTTGAAAGTCTCACTAAGCCCCTGACACACTCATTAAAGTCCTTGAGCATCCTTATAACCATTGTTTTGAACTCTGTATCTAGTAGTTTGCTTGCTTCCATTTCATTTAGTTCTCTTTCTGGAAATTTCTTCTGTTCTTTCATTTGTGACATGTTTCTTAGTCTCTGCATTTTGGCTGCCTCCCTGTGTTTGTTTCTATGTATTAAGTAGAGCTGCTATGTCTCCTTGAGTTGGTAGAGTGGCCTAGTGTAGTAGGTGTCCTGTAGGCCCAGTGGCTCAGCCTCCCTAGTCACCTGAGCTGGGCACTCTAGGTGCACCCTGTGTGGGCTGTATGCACAGTCTCATTGTAGTTCAGCCTTGGTTGCTGTTGGTGTCACTGGGAGGAATTGATCTCCAGGCCAATTGGCTATGAGGACCAGCTGTGACTAATTGGAAGAGCTGCTGTGCAGGAGACTCCCAGCATGACTTGCTTCAGTGGGGCTTTGCTGCTCACTGAGCCTGCCCCTTCAGTGTGTCACTCATGGGTGTATAGAGTTGTAATCTGGCATGGTCTGAAGCTATCCACTGGTTGCACTGGCTCTTGGGCCTCCCAGGAGGTGCAAAGTCAGCCACCGCCTGGGGCCACCCTGCGGCGCTGCAGGGCGATCTGCAGATGGCTCCTACTTGTGTTGGGCTTTGAAGTGCCCAGGTGATGCCAAGCTGTCTTGGGCCTCTTATTGATAGGTATGGGGCATGCTAATGTCAGCTGCTGCTAAGTTGAGAAATTTTAGCAAAGTCTGAAGCCTGAGCCAGGACAGGCCATTCATATGGAAAAGCTGCTGCAAACAACTTGGGTGGGGCTGCAAATTGGATGGGGCAGGATCTCAGGTAATCACCAGGGTGGAGGGAACAGTGTGAGCCAGGCAGATGGAAACTCAGATATGGCTGCCAGTCAGCTCTGTATTGGGGAGATCTCAGCATAGGAACAATGACCCCTGTATAGGAGAAAGCTGCCCCTAAGTTCCTGCTTCTATTCCAGGCAACCCAGTTCCTCTCTCTGTGTCCCTGGACACCTCCCACTCCCAAGCCTCTGGATGATGCTCTGCCAGGATTTCTTTGCTGCATCCCCTGGAAAAGCAAGTGATTCCCCTGACACTCTGCCTCAACCTGGGCCCACATGACACCTCCTAGATCTGGGCACAGGGAGGGTCTCCGCCCTGCCAGGTAAACCCCTGCTGAGCCACAGGTGCCTCCAGGGCAGCAGAGCCTGGCAAATGCCAGTGACCTCCCCACCCTCTGTGATAGGAACGTGGAGTGAGGCACTTGATGTGCAAAATTTGATTCATGTTCTATCTCCTCGTCCTGGGCTCTGGGCCTGTTCGGAGGAGGAGGCTGCCCTGGGCTCTGGGCCTGTTGGGAGGAGGAGGCTGGAAGGAGGAGGCTGCCCTGGGCTCTGGGCCTGTTGGGAGGAGGAGGCTTCCCTGCCTGGCAGACCAGCCTGAAGACCCACCTGTGAGGGACTGGGAGGGGCTGGAGCACCACAGGCAGCAGGGCCCTGGGACAATTCCCAGGCTCAGGGACTCTCTAACCACACCCACTCTCTTGCCTCTCCCTCAGGTGGGGGTGGTTGCCTGGAGTCCCCACCCAGAGCCCAGACAATTCTCATCTCCCAACCACCCTGGAGAGCGAGGAGGAGGAGGGAGGCTGCAGTCTTCCCCCACCCAGTGAGTGCTCCCCTCCATGCTCTGAGGGGGACCCCTCCCTCCACCTCATGCAGGTAACTAGGTGCTGATGGAAGAGCTGGGACTGAGTAAGACCTGTTGGCTTGGGAATGCCTGAGTCAGGGCTTCACTACAGTGGCGTGTTGCTGCAGCCAATGCCACACCTACTGGCTCTCCTGCCCAGGGAATGGGGGGCGTGGGGCGCGGGCAGCCCAAGGGAGCAGCATGGGTGGCTGCCTGACTCCCAGAGAGATGGCCCGCAGCCTCCTTCCCTCCCAGGTTCAGCACCCAGCCTCCTGGTCCCGGTGGGGAGCGCACTGCCACCAGCCTCTGCCCTCCTCCTCTCAGCGGAGCTGGATCTAGCTGGTCCCTCTCCTTCCGCCCTCTTTCCCTCAGGCTCCCTGCCAGCTCCAGGTGTTTTAGGATGCTGGCTCCAACCCAGTGCCACAGCTCCCTTCAGCCGTCCCTGAGGATAGCGCAGACCCTCAGGTCGCCACCTTCTACTGGGGTGACCTCACCCTTTGGGTTCTGGGGAGATATTCACGCTGCCCAGCTTCCCCCCATGGAGCCGAGAAGAGGATACCGAGAAAGAAGCTCCCACTGCCCCAGCCCTGTCCCACCACAGTGGTCCTGGGTGCAGGTTTGGGGCTCCAGTGGGGAGGCCCGGCCGGCAGAGGCCTCCCTTCTGTGGCCTCCTGCCTCTGGCACCTGGTCTGAGCCCTGCCTGTCCAGAGCTGGGAGACCTCGCACCACTTCTCAGGGACAGACAGACTCCTTCCCACCCTCAGGGTGGCCGACGGTTGCAGGTGGGCCTGGGCTCTGGTCATCACTGAGCCTCACCCCCCTGCAACATGGGAGGAGTTAGGAGACCAGAATGTGCCCTGGGGAGCAGCTGCCAAACCCACACTTGGGCCTGTCCTCCATACATGAGGCAGGGACATGATGCCCACCCCTTGAGGGCAGGGGCAGCCCGGCTGGCACGCCCATTCCCACAGCCTCTGCAGAGCCTGAGAAGCCTGCTTACTAAGTGGCCTTTCTGTTGCCATCATGCCCATGGGCTGGTTTTTATAGGGAATTAGTCCTGAGACTGGTGTGGCGAGTCCCCACCCCAGGTTGTCTTCCTGGCATCTCCCAGGAAGGCTTATCAGCAGCTAGGCAGCCAGTGAGCAGTCAGATCAGGGCATGCAGGTGGGGGTGGGGAGTTTCCTGCTCTGCAAGGTCCCACACTCAGCCTCCACACTGCACCTCCCCACCCATCGCGGGCTCCTGTGGAGCCCATTTCCTCCTGCCAGTCTGGGATCCCCCTTTCCATGACTGGGGATATGTGAGTGTCACTGACTAAGCCACACCCACAGCTCTGGGCCTGGGCCTCCCAGAAGGTGCCTCCCCTCCCACTATGAGCTGACTTCCCGAAACCAGCCCACGGCTCAGGGCTTCCCGCTGCCCTCCTGGCTGTGGGTGTGCAAGTAGCACTGCCTGTCATCATGCCCCTGCAACAGTCCCATGCGCTTCCCCCATGCTGCCGCTGACCAGGGTGGAGACCACTCAGCTCCCCTCTGACCTGTGAGGTCCTTGATCATCAGCCACACAGACCTACCATGTGGTCCATCACCAAGAACAGCAGGCCAGACCACACCCAAGCCCCATGCCCAGCCAGGCCCCTTCAGTGCGCAACCCCTGGCCCAGGTCCACAGCTTCTCTCCAGATCCGCTGCCAAGGGCCCTGCCAGCAGAGGTGACAGTGACCCTGCCTCCTGCTCCCGCCCCCCACAGTGACCCTGCCTCCTGCTCCCGCCCCCCACAGTGACCCTGCCTCCTGCTCCCGCCCCCCACAGTGACCCTGCCTCCTGCTCCCGCCCCCCACAGTGACCCTGCCTCCTGCTCCCGCCCCCCACAGTGACCCTGCCTCCTGCTCCCTGCTTGGCCCAGCAGGTGCTGAGAATGGAGGCAGGAGTTCCCCGAGGCTGCAGCTGGTCCAGTCTGTGACTGGGAACCAGGCAAATGGGTGGGGAAGGAAGGAAGATGAGGGGAGAGCCTGGTCCTCTCCACCCCTCCTCCACATGCCTGACCCCTCTCTCGGTCTCCTTCCATCTTGAGTTCCTGCCTCTTCATGGACCTCTACCTGCTTCCCTCCCCATCCCTCCTGCATTCTGGCTCTCTGTCTCCATCCCCTCCTCAGTCTGCTTTCTCTCTCCTGCCTGTCTTCTGGCTCTTCCTTTTAGTCTCTCTCTCATCTTCATTTTTCTGTCTTTATTTCTAAATCTACTTTACTTTCACCCAGCCAGCGTGGCTCAGTGGTTGAGCATTGACCTATGAACCAGGAGGTCACAGTTCAATTCCCAATCAGGGCTCATGCAGGAGGCAGCCGATCCATGATCCTCTCTCATCATTGATGTTCTGTCTCTCTCCCTCTCCCTTCCTCTCTGAAACCAAAAAAACACGTTAAAATAAATAAATAACCCTACCTTACTCTCTTACTCACTCAGTCTTTTTGCCCATGCACACCTCTCATCTTTCCCTTCCGAAATGCTGAGACAGGAGATAAGAGAGCCATCGACCTTCCATTGATTTCACACACACACCCCTCCAGACCCTGCGATCCTGCCAGTGTCCAAGCTGAGGCGCAGGAGCCGGCTCTGCTCACACAGCGGCCTTCCTGTGTCCTGCTGCCGCGGACTCACACAGTGCTCCTGGGGCCCATGCAGCCAGGTGGTGAGAGTGCGGCAGCCTCCCTCAGAAATGGCAGATGCGACAGAAGGAAGCACTTCTGTTCTGTGACCCCCACCCCCACCCGTGGAGCCTTCCGAATAGTTCAATGCCTGTCCCCTCCTTGGCACCTGCTGGGCACCCAACCCCACCCCGTCCCCCCACCCCTGCTCCTTTCCTCGACTGCAGTTTGCTTAGCTTCGCAGGAGAGGGGACAGGACAACACCCCCAGCTTGCTCAGCTCTCTCAATAACTGGGCCTGAATCCTGTGGGTCACCCCCAAGATGGCTGCGAGGAGGAAGAGAGGAAAGCGTCCTAGAGTTCAGGTGGTTCCCGGAAAGTGAAATAGAAGTGTCTGGGTCTGATCCCTGGAACCCGATGCTCAGTGGCCCGACTGGACTCTGGAAGCCTCGACAGAAGACACCCTTGCTACCCAAGTGACTCCTGCCATTGCTGTCAACACCTGCCACCGGGCACCCAGCACAGCCCTCTGGGAGGCGCCAGCATGAGCCTGCAGAGGCGTGAGTGGGGCAGGGCGGCCTCCACCTGCTCAGGTGCAGCAAACTCACCTTCACCTCTGCTTCCACCTTGGTGATAGGACCACTCTTGCCAGTCACTCGGAGAACCAGGACTCCCCCTGGACCCTCCCCCTGGACCCTCCCCGGCCTCATTTTCCCAATCTAATTAGTCACCAAGTCCAATTCACGTGTGAAATTCCTCCATGCCCTCTTGGTAACTACCATGGGTCAGGACCCCTCCTCCCACAGGGACTTCTGCCATAGTCCCTGCTACTCCCTCCACCCCAGCCCCCCACCACCCTGCCCTGCTGTTGGGTGGGGGAGTCTCCCAAAATTAACAATGAACACAACAAAAAACAAACAGTCACCCTGTTTCCACAATTGCTGCTGGCTCCTTATTGCTTAGAGCAGTGGCCTCCACACCTCTTTGGTCCATTGAT
Source organism: Corynorhinus townsendii (assembly GCA_026230045.1). Classification (NCBI taxonomy): domain Eukaryota; kingdom Metazoa; phylum Chordata; class Mammalia; order Chiroptera; family Vespertilionidae; genus Corynorhinus; species Corynorhinus townsendii. Next base: position 83,778,750 of record JAPDVU010000008.1, read on the forward strand.
AACAAAAAAGTTAGCCCCATCTGTAGCATAGGCATATTTCTTTATGGATGAATTATGTTTACAGGTACAATGATCATCAGCCAATACCTGAAGGACAATAATCTTTAGAGAAAATTGCTCACATTGGGAGATTTATATCTATATTTCAAAATCTCTTGATAGTTTTGAATTTTTCGGGCCAGCTTCTATCAATTATGATAGTTCATCAATGTATGAGTTTTTAACTTGGGTGGAAAGACAATGAAGAGCTCATTCTTAGTTTAAAATACACAGAAACAGAAACAGAAGCTGTAGTGTTTCCTGCCTTGCACAAGGCTTGCTGGGCGCTAGGACCCAGTCTGGGAGCTTCTAGTCTGCACGAGGCCTGCACCCAGGTTCCTGGCTTTGTGGGTCCAGAGCAGGCGCCTGCCTGGGTTCCTCATCACTGGAGCCCTGCAGGACCTTGTCCCCAGCCCAGCCAGGCCGGCACGCGGAGGCCCCAGTAAATATTGGTGGAATCCACAGCTGGTTCCCGACACAGATGGCCTCTGTCTGCCCTGCAGAGGCTCTTCCCCTCTGAGCCCCCACTTTCCACCTGACCCTGTCCTGTTCATCCTCACAAGCTCAGTGCAAATGCTGCCTCCTCTGGGGAAGCTGCCCCAACCTCCGGCCCTGCGGGCTCTTTCCCCAGCATTGCCAGCATGTCAGTGCATGTCCGGGCCATGTCAGTGCCATGTCAGGGCCACGTCTGGGCCATGTCAGGGTCAGTGCCATTTCAGGGCCATATCTGGGCCACATCTGGGCCATGTCTGGGTCACATCTAGGCCATGGCAGTGCCATGTCAAGGCCATGTCTGGGCCATGTCTGTTAATGTCTGGGCCATGTCAGTGCATGTCAGGGCCATGTCTGGGTCTCGTCTGGGCCATGTCAGTACATGTCTGGGCCATGTCAGGGCCATGTCAGTGCATGTCTGGGCCATGTCAGGGTATGTCTGGGCCAGGTCATGCTCTACCTTATTAAAGAACGTCAGAGGCCAGAAAGGCATTGTGTCCATCTGTGTGTTGGCGCCCTGACATTGTCGGGGCTCCATCCATGTCTGATGCATGAGACTCTCACACAGCTGAGGATGGGGTCAAAGGGAAGTCTGGCCCAGAGGCTTTCAAGTTCAAGAACGTTGGTTCTGGGCTGGGGACAGGGAGAGGACGGGCCAGGGTTATCCTGTGAGAGCCGTCCAGGACCGTACCTGCTCGCTGACCCTCACAAAGCGCCGCTCTCTGATGGCCTTTCAGGCCAGAGGTGAGGTCTGTTTGGAGGAAAGCAGAGACAGGGTGAGGGAGTGGGCCTCCGCCACGCGGCGGCACTGCGGCTGCATCCCGCAGCTCCACGGTGGCCGGGCCTCCAGGAGCCAAGCAGCCTCTGTGGCCAATGCACTCAGGAGAGCCAGAGGCACCAGCATCATCAATAAGTGATGGTCTGTGGGACCTGGCAAGGCCTGGACCGACCATCTAAAAGCATTCCCTCTTCCAACAGGGTCAACCCAGTGAACTCATTTGTTAATGGCCCATCAACTCCATCATCCACATGGAAACCTGAGTCATCCCCAGCTCCTCCAGCCAGTATTCTGGGTTCTGTGTCAGCAATGTCTAAGCCAGCAGCCCCGTGTCCTGTACCAGCCATGCACCATGGGTCAGCCTGCCAAGCACTGGCTGGGTGGGGTCTGCCATTTATCTCAGTTTCCTCATCTGTAAAATGGGAACATGAGGACTTAGTTTGCGCCCAACCTGTATGGCTCAGTGGTTGAACGTCAACTTATGACCCAGGGTCACTGTTCCATTCCCAGTCAGGAACATGCCTAGGTTGCAAGCTCACAATCCCCAGTGTGGGGCGTGCAGGAGGCCCCTGATGCATGAGTCTTTCTCGTCAATGATGTTTTTTGTTTGTTTTGTTTGTTAATTTTCACCTGAGGATATTTTTCCACTGATTTTTAGAGAGAGTGGAAGGTAGGGAGAGAGACAGAGGGAGAGAAATGTCAATGTGAGGGAAACACATCAATTGATTGCCTTCGCACATGCCCCAACCAGGGCTAGGAATGGAGCCTGCAGCTGAGGTGCATGCCTGTGACTGGAATTGAACCCGGAACCCTTCAGTCCACAGGCTGATGCTTTTTCCACTGAGCCAAGCCAGCTAGGGCTCATCATTGATGTTTCTCTCTCTCTCCCTCCCTCTCCCTCCCACATCCTCCCTCTCTGAAATCAATAAAATTACATTTTTTAAGAAAAAGACTTGGTTTGCAAGCTTATGGGACAAGCTTAGATCTCTTGTGTACAGCACATCCCCTGCCCCTCTCTGGTATGTCCTGCACTTCCCCTGTGGACCACGCCCTCCTCTAGGCCTGGGCCTTCCTTCACCTGCGCCACTGCAGCCTCCGCTCCCCGGCCCCCACTCCCCCGACTCTGTGGTCAGAGTTCTCTTTCTGGGGCAGGAACTGTGTGTTCAGCTAAATTTACAGCCACATTTCAACACCTTCTGTGGGCCAGGCACTGCTCTGGGGCTGCAGGTGTAGGCAGATGAGATCTCCTGGGAGCCCAGCATGGGGTCTGTAAGTACTTAAGACAGTTTTATGGGGTGAGGGGCACACGATGCCCTGTGCAGATGAAGTTTTGTTGAGTTGTACACTTGAAATCTGTATGATTTTGTGAACCAATATCACCCCCAATAAATTCAATAAAAAAATAAAAATTTAAAAAGAAAATATTAACCCTAGCTGGTTTGGCTCAGTGGATAGAGCATTAGCCTATGGACTGAAGGGTCCCGGGTTTGATTCCAGCCAAGGGCACATGCCTGGGTTGCAGGCTTGGTCCCAGTAGGGGGTGTGTAGGAGGCAGCAATTCAATGATTCTCTTTCATCATTGATGTTTCTACCTCTCTCTCCCTTCCTCTCTGAAATCAGTAAAAATATTTTTTAAATATTATACACACAAAAAGTACTGTTTTAGCTAAACGATCACTAAGCTGAGATTCAGACTGAACCCATGCTCTTTCCAATTCACCACCTCATCTCCATGGCCCCTCACCTGCCATCCTTGTACTTCCCAGCCCACTTTCAGCCAAGGACAGGTAGCATGAAGTCCCAGAATAAAGAGGCTGCCCAGGGACAGTGACAAAAACAATGAACAGACAAAGCTTATGACTCAAACATCCACAAGCACCTGGCTCAATGGCTCTGTGTGGGCAGCGCCCTTCCCTGTGTGCGGGAGCATTGAGGGGGCCTTTCCTCACCATACTTCCCTTTGCAGGGCAGCCTGAGCAGGAACAGGCCCTCCCTCCAGAAGCTTCCTCACCCAGAAGCCCCAAACCCAGCCCCTCTGTCTCAAGAGAAGCAAGCCCATAACCCTGGCCTCCACCCCACTTCCTCAGCAGCACTGGGCCTGCCTGCACTTGAAGCTCAAGGCCAAAGGTCCAGTGTGACCCCTCGGCCACAAAGGGAGACCCCCAGCCCCCGGAAGATGGACTAAGAGGTCCTCTCAGAGACCTGCAAGGCTAAAGCTGTTCTTAGGCGCCATGTCACCTCCTTCCTCCCTCCCTCCCGGGCACGACCCTCACAGCACAGAGGGAGCGTGCTCAGTGTATCTGAGTAAAAGCCGGAGCCGGGCTACACAGCGAATGTGCTGCAGTAAATAAAATCTCGGTCCAGAACCGAAACCCTGTCTGCATGGGCGTAGCGGCCAGGACTTAGCGGCTCTGCGCAGAGCTGTCCGGGAGGAGCAGGACTTGAGGAGCAGGGGAGGGGCGGCGCTCTGGAAGAATCGCAGAGAAGAGTGAGACTCAGCTCGGCCACTACACCCATCACTCCTGGGGCCACAGGAGCAGTGTACCATGACCTGGGCAGCACAGACCCCAGAACTCTATTGTCACACAGCCGCGGAGGCCAGTGGCCTGAAATGCAGGCATGGGCAGGGCCCTGCTCCTCCAGGGGAGGGGGATCCTCGCCTCTCTAGCTTCCGGGAGCTTGGCTGCTCCTTGGCTGGTGGCAGCATCGCTACAGCCTCTGCCTCCAACTCCACCTGGTCCTCCCTCCACGTCTTCACATCTTCTCTCTGCACATGGGTGCCTCTATGTCTCTTCTCACCAGTCATGTTGGATGGAGAGCCCAGGGGCCCCAGCGAGACCTACTCTTAACGAATTACATCTACCAGGACCCTATTTCCAAAGGAGGTCCCATGCTGAAGATTCAGGTGGACGTGAATCATTGGGGGACATATTCAACCCAATACAGGCATCTCCCGGCCAAAAAGGATGGACTGCCAAGCTGTAGCTACAAGACAGCCTGAAGGAGCACGTGCATGGGCCAGGGGCTGGTCAGTTCCAGGGGACACCTTAGGAACTGTGTGGCCCTGGGCAAGTCCCTCAGCTTTCCTGGTTGACTCCACCGGGTTGTTCTGAAGGTCAAATGAGAAGAAGTGCTTTGTTACTGTAAAGCTCTGCGCATAGATGCCTGTGGTTTCTTCGCCGACCAGTGCCCTTTCTCCCTCAGCAGGCCACATGAGCACTGACACCCTCGCTGAGCTTCCTGGTGCTGCTGTTGCTGCAGTTGCTGCAGGCTGGCCCTCTGCCCTGAGACCTGCTCATGCGCCTGGCCTGGTTTCCTGGATGCCCTGGGGCTGCCCTGATCTCAGCAGAAAGCAGTTGCCAAGGTCCCTCCGCAGAGTCAAAGCCTGGTCATGTCAGCTTCTGGGTTCCCAGATGGCGCCTGAGGCAGCAGGACCAGAGGGACTGGGAGTGTGTTGTTAAACCCCTGCCTGGCTCGCCCTCTCCTCTGGTTCAGGCCCTGGCCTGTACCTGGTACTTTGCTTTCTCCTCTTCAGGAATCAGTGTGCAATCCCATCCCTGGAGAGGCGCACAAGCAGAAGCCCGCAAGCATGGCAACTGAGCCCCTGCCCGGGCAGCGCGGTGCAGAGCAAGGTCAGCGCACAGCAAGCAGAGCTCAGGGCGGTTCTGAGAGCCCAGAGCGGCTGTAGCCGCAGGACAGCCCAGCCCTCACCAGAGTGGGCAGGTGGGCTATAGGAGGACCTTCTAAGTTCTCACAGGCCCAGATCTGTAAGAAATGGTCCCTCTCATGGTGCTCTGCACAGTGCGCCAAGTCCTCGTGCAAGCACTCCCTTCCCCCATCCTCCCGACCGCATGGGGCAGACGATGCCACCACTTAAACCCACATGCAACTGAGACCAAAAAGGGTAAGGATCCTGCCTTCACCCACGCAACTGGCAATAGATGGGGCTAGAACCTAAATTTAAAAAAAAAAATAAGAAAACACTGAAGAGAGTTCCAGTCAAGACAGCAAAGTAGGTAGATGCTGTGCTCACCTCCTCCCATCACCTCATCAAAATCACAACTAAATTGCAGAACCACCAACATTGAGAATCACCTGAAATCTAGCTGATCAGAAGTCCCACAACTAAGGATACAAAGAAGAAGCCATGTCGAGACTGGTAGGAGGAGCAGAGACACAGAACAAGCAGGTCCCACACCCATGTGAGGCAGATAAGATGCAGGAGACATATCTCTCCTCCTGAGGAGAAAAGGGTCCCAGCCCCACACCGAGCTCCCCAGCCTGGAGTGCCAGTAACTTCTGGCTGTGAAAGCCAGCGGGGATTGTGGCTGAGTGAGACAGAGACTTCTGGAGTCCCAGGCAGTTCCACTTAACGGGACCACGCATGGACTACTTGCTCACAGACTCACTCTGAGCTCCAGTGCTGGGCAGCAATTTGAAAGTGCCAGGGACGTACAGGGAAAAACTGGCTTCAAGGTGAGGGCTAAAGGGGCAACTTCTCTCAGAGTGTTGGCAGAAGTCGTTCCCTTGCTAGTCTTCCGCACACCCAGCTGGTATGCACAGGCAGGCGCCATATCTGAGTCTCCATCAAACTGGCTGACACCATTCACCTCACCCTGATGAGTCCCTGAGATCTCCCACCCCAACCAACTTAAGCACCTGGCCCAAACCTCTTCCAGCAGTTCTTCCACACAAATAGCCTGTCTCAGATGACACTGTGGACTTTCCTAAAATCTCTCAAAGTTCACAAACCCCAAACAAGCAGCATCCAAACTCAGCATGCCCCGTACCTCTTGCTAAGTGACCCAAAGCCTGGCATTATTGGCAGTGGCCCCCATTCACAGCTTAGCCTTTCCCAGGTGCCTCCAAGTCCAACACAAGTGGCAACCATCTGCATATCACTTTGCAGCTCCTTCCAGGTGGCTCTGGGCTGGGCACAGGCAGTGGCTGACCTTGACCTGCACCAGAGCCCCTCCCAAGAGATTCCAGAACCAACACATACTGGTGGTTGTCTTGAGCCTACACCAGAACATCACCCAATTAGCATCACAAATGGCACACCCAAAGGGTGGATGCAGGGTGCACCAGAGTCCTGCCAAAGCAACTCCCACTCCACAGAATCCTGCATAACAGCTTGTCCCCTCTAGACATGGCCAGTCTTCCACAGCCAAGCAGCCTGAGGTTCAGTCCCTACCACTGACATGCCAACAGCAATCCAGGCTCAACTGCAACAGGAGAACACACCACCCACACAAGGGACCCCTGGAATGCCCAGCTCAGGTGAACAGGGTGAATGCCCCACTGGGTCCCACAGGACACCCACTACTTAGAGTCACTCTGCCAAGACTAGGAGTCAAAGCAGATATACCTAATACATAGAAACAAACAGGGAGGCAGGAGATAAAGAAGCATGTCCCAAATGGAAGAACAGTAAAAACTCTAGAAAAAGAACAAAACAAAATGGAGACAAGCAATCTACCTGATGCAGAGTTCAGAACACTGGTTATAAGGATGTTCAATGAACTGAGAGGAAGAATAGATTATCTCAGTGAGAACTTCAACAGAGAAACAGAAAACATAAAAATTAAGATTAAAAAAAAAAAACAAACAGCCCTGGCCAGTGTGCTCAGTGGTTAGAGCATTGGCCTGCACACCAAAGTGTCTCAGGTTGGATTCCCAGTCAAGGGCATGTACCTGGGTTGCAGGTTCAATCCCTGGACCCAGCTGGGGCATGTGCAGGAGGCAACCAATCGATGTGTCTCTCTCACATTGATGTTTCTCTCTCTCTCTCTCTCTCTCTCTCTCTCTCTCTCTCTCTCTCTCTCTCTCTCTCTCTCTCATTCACGCTTTCCCCCCATCCCTTCCACTCTCTCTAAAAACCAATGGAAAACATATCTTTGGGTGAGGATTAACAACAACAACAAAACACACACACACACAACAAAACATAAAGAACCAATCAGAAATGAACAATACAATAATGGAAATGGAAATGGAGAATACATTAGAAGGAATTAACAGCCAATTGGATAAAGCAGAGAATCAAATCAACAATTTGAAAGACAAGGTTGTAGAAAACACCCAATCAGCACACAGACAGAAAAATAACCCAGAAAAATTAGGACAGTTTAAAGGACCTCTGAGAGATCACCAAGCATCACAACACTTGCATCAAAGGGGTACCAGAAGGAGAAGAGTGAGAGCAAGGAGTTAAAAATGTATTTGAATTAATGACTGAAAACTTCTCTTACTGGGCAAAGAAAATAGACATACAAGCCCAGGAGAGTCCCAAACATGATGAACCCATAGAGGACCCCACCAAGACCCATCATAATTAAAATTCTAAATATTAAGAGAGGCAAAGAGAGAATTTTATATTTTAACTAGAGGCCCAGTGCATGAAATTCATACACGGGGCGGGGGGTGTCCCTCAGCCCAGCCTGCACCCTCTCCAATCTCGGACCCCTCGAGGGATTGGGCCTAAACGGGCAGTCGGACATCCCTCTCACAATCCAGGACTGCTGGCTCCCAACTGCTCGCCTGCTTGCCTTTCTGATTGCCCCTAACTGCTTCTGCCTGCCAGCCTGATCACCCCAAACCACTCCCCTGCCAGCCTGATTGATGCCTAACTGCTCCCCTGCCAGCCTGTTTGCCCCTAACTGCCTTCCCCTGCAGGCCTAGTCACCCCTAACTGCCCTCCCCTGCAGGCCATCTTGTGGTGGCCATCTTGTGTCCACATGGGGGCAGGATCTTTGACCACATGGGGGCAGCCATCTTGTGTGTTGGAGTGATGGTCAATCTGCATAATTATTCTTTTATTAGATAGGGTGAAGGCCTGATGCATGGGTGGGGACCAGCTAGTTTGCCCTGAAGGGTATCCCGGATCAGGGTGGGGGTTTCCTTGGAGTGTAGGGCGGCCTGGGCGAGGGGCCTGTGGTGGTTTGCAGGCTGGCCATTCCCCCCCCCCCCCCCGGTGACCCAAGCAGAGGCCCTGGGATCTGGGATTTATTTATCTTCTACAATTGAAACTTTGAGCCTGGAGTGGAGCCAAGCTTTCTGCTCACTCCATGGCAGCAGCCATTTCTGTTGGGATTTATGTATCTTCTGTAATTGAAACTTTGTAGCCTTAAGCAGGGGCCAAAGCAGGCCAGAGCTGCAGAAGCTTGGCTTCCTCCATTGCCATGGGCAACCCTAGCCTCCTGCTCTCTCCAGCTCCGTGGCTGCCGCCATTTCTGTTGGGATTTATTTATCTTCTATAATTGAAACTTTGTAGCATTGAGTGGAGGCCTGGGCCAGCAAGGGCAGGAAGAAAGCTTGGCTTCCTCCATTACCAGGGAAACCCAAGTCTCCCTCTTGCTCTCTGTGGCTGCAGCCATCTTGGTTAGATTTATTTGCATATTTCCTCCTTATTGTCTTGTGGGCGTAGCTGGTGAGTGTGGCTGGTGGGCGTGACTTGTGGGTACAGTAGAGGTACAGTCAATTTGCATATTACTATTTTATTAGATAGGATTTTTTTCAATTGCAGTTTATATTCAATGTTATTTTGTATTAGTTTCAGGTGTACAACACAGTAATTTAGACAATCATATACTTTTCAAAGTGTTTCTCCCAATATTTTCAGTACCCACCTGGCACCATACCTAGTTATTTACAGTACTAGAGTCCCAGTGCATGAATTCATGCATGGTGGGGTCTGGCCAGCCTGCCCTGATGGGGGCCCATTGGGCCAGGCTGGCAGGGGGGAGGGGCCGTGGGTGGTTGGCTGGCCGGCCCTGACCCCAATTGGGGTGTTAGGGGCCCATCGGGGGTGGGCTGGTGGCAGGGCTGGGGGGTGCAACGGGCTAGATTAGGCTGGTTGGCTGCTGTAGTGCCTGTCATAGCTACCGGTCATTCTGGTCATTCTGGTTGTTCCGCCATTCTGGTGGCTGGGCTTTTATATATATAGATTACTAACTACATTTCTTATGCTGTACTTTACATCCCCGTGACTAATCTGTAACTGCCAATCTGTACTTCTGGATCCCTTCATCTTTTTCAGAGTCCTCCCACACTCCTCCCCTCTGGCAACCATCAGTCTGTTCTCTATATTTATGAGTCTGCTTCCATTTTGTTTGTCATTCATATTGTTCTTTAGATTCCACATATAAATGAAATCACATGGTATTTGTCTTTCTCTGAATTATTTTTTTCACTTAGTACAATACCCTCTAGGTCCATGCATGTGCTGTTGCAAATGCTAAGATTTCACTCTTTTTTATGGCTGAGTAATATTCTGTTGTATATGTGTACCACAGCTCTTTAACCCACTCATCTATTGATGGACATTTGGGCTGCTTCCATATTTTGGCTACTGTACATAATGCTGCAGTGAACATAGGGATGGAACATTTTTTTGAATTTTGGGTTTCTTCAGACAAATGCCCAGAAGTGGAATTGCTGGGTCATACAGCAGTTCCTTTTTTTATTTTTTGAGGAACCTCTATACCGTTTCCCACAGTGGCTGCACCAATCTGCATTTCCACCAACAATGCACGAGGGTTTCCTTTTCTCCACATCCTCATCGACTCTTGTTTATTAATTTATTGATGACAGTAATTCTGACAGGTGTGAGGTGATGCTTCATTGTGGTTTTAATTCACATTTATCTTATGACTAGAGGCCCAATGCATGAAATTCGTGCAAGAGTAGGCCTTCTTTCCCCTGGCTTCTGGCACCAGCTGCCCTCTAGCACCTAGGACCCGGGCTTCCCTCGCAGCTGGAAGGTCATCTGGAAGGATGTCCAGAAGGACATCTGGTCTAATTAGCATATTATGCTTTTATTATTATAGACTAGAGGCCCGGTGCACGAATTCATGCATGGGTGGGGTCCAGCCAGCCATGCCGATGGGGGGAGGGGCCATGGGTGGTTGGAGGCCAGTCCCACTCCTTACTAGGGTGTTGGGGGCCAATCGGAGCCCAGATCAGGCTGGTTGGCTGACACAGTGCATACCCTTCTGGTCATTCTGCTCGTTCTGCCGATATGGTCGCTGGGCTTTTATATATATAGATTAGTGACATTGAGCATCTTTTCATATATCTACTGACCATTTGTATGTCCTCTGGAAAAGCATCTATTCAGGTCCTTTGCCCATTTTTAAATTGGATTGTTTGAAGTTTTTTTGGAGTTGAGGTCTATGAGTTCTTTATAAATTTTGGATATTAACCCCTTACCAGATGTATCATGGGTGAACAGTTTTGTTGGTGGTTTCCTTTGCTGTGCAAAAACTATTTCATTTGATGTAGTCCTATTTTTTAATTTTCTTTTGTTTCCCTTGCTCGAGGAGATATAACAGATAAAATATTGCTACGAGAAATGTCCAAGATGTTACTGCTTATGTTTTCTTCTAGGAATTTCATGATTTTGAGTCTTACATTTAAGTTTTTAATGTTTTTTTGTTTATCTATAATCAGAACTATCAGAAAGGGAAATTAAGAAAACAGTCCCATTCACAACTGCATACAAAAAAACACACCAAAAACGAACACACCTAGGGATGTAATCAAGGAGATAAAAGACCTGAACGCAGAAAATTATGATGCTGAAGAAAGAAATTGAAGAAGATTCAAATAAGTGGAAGCATATACTTTGCTCATGGATAGGAAGAATTAAAATGTCCATACTGCCCAAAGCAATCTATAGATTCAACACAATTCCTACCAAAATGCCAATGGCATATTTCACAGAATTAAAACTAATAACCCCAAATTTGTGTGGAACCACACAAGACCCCAAATAGCCACAGCAATCCTGAGAAAGAAGAGCAAAGGTGGAGATACCACACTACCTGATATCAAACTATCCTCCTAGGCTATCATGACCCAAACAGCCTGGAACTGGCATAAAAGCAGACACATAAGTCAGTGGAAGAAAACAGAGAGCTTCCAAGTAAACCCACATCTTATGGTCAATTAATATCTGACAAAGAAAGGAAGAATATACAATGGGGTACAGATAGTCTGCTCAATAAATGGTGTTGGTAAAATTGGACAGTTGTGTGCGAAACTATGAAACTAAAACACCTTTTTACATTATATATAAGAACTACAGGCCCCAGGCATGAAATTCGTGCAATAGTAGGCCTGCCTTCCCCTGGCTGCCAGCACCGGCTTTCCTCCAGCACCCGGGACTTGAGCTTCCCTCTGGCTGCCAGCAGGCAATCTATTTCTGGACATTTATTTTGCATCCTGCTGCTATACTGAATTCATTTCTCTAGAACAATAATTCTCACACTTGAAGGTGCATGCAGATCATTCAGGGATCTTATAATTCAGACTAGAGGCCCGGTGCACAAAAATTTGTGCATGGAGAGGGTGGTCCTTCAGCCCTGCTTGCACCCTCTCACAATCCGGGATGCTTGCCTGCCAGCCTTCCTGATTGCCCCTAACCACTCTGTCTGCCTGATTGCCCCAACTGCTCATCTGCCTGCCTGATCTCCCCTAACTGCCTCTGCCTTGGCCCTACCACCACAGCTTTGTCCAGAAGGACGTCTGGAATGATGTCTGGAAGGTTGTTTGGCTATCCGATCTAATTAGCATATTGCACTTTTATTATTATAGATTCTGACTCAGTAGGTATGGGAGGAGCACCTGAGAGTCTACATCTAACAACTCCCAGGTGATGCCAATGTGGCCCCCAGAGCCCCTGCCCTGATGGGGAGTGCAGGCCAGGGGCAGACTAGCTCTCCAAGACACGAGTCATTTCCTCCAATCACAGTGTCTAACCACAGGGCCTGATTACATATAGAAACTGTTTGTTGGATGGATGGACAGATGGGTGGATTGATGGGCGGGCACATGGAGATGGATAGGTGGATGGCTGCTGATATTAAGATCAAATGTATCATCAGAAACAACTGGCAATTAATATACTACCCTATAAATTACATGTTTGGGTAAAAATGTTCCCTGGGGGGATGAAGGAAAGGAGAAGGAAGGGGAGAGAGGGCACTGGAAGATGAAAAAGCACCTCTGACCCCAAAGAGTGTTCTTGTCGCCTCTCCTCACTCGTCGCCTCTCCTAGATGTCTCTCTATTCAGTCGGGGACATGGCTGTGTCCCACCCCCTGCAGCAGGCTGTGCAGTGCCAGCGCAAGGCCTGTGTCTTACTTCCTAACCCCCAGCACCTGGCCCAGAGCTGGCTCCGGCAGAGGCTCCATAAGTACACACTTTGTGAAATGAATCAGGTGACTGCTCCATTCAGGGAGTCTCTTTTGGTGCCAGACACTTCACAGAGATTATGGAATTTGTTGTTGTCAGTCCTCACCTGAGGATCTTTTTCCATTGATTTTTAGGGAGAGTGGAAGGGAGGGGGAGAGACAGAGAGAAACATCGATGTGAGTGAGACACATCAATTGGTTGCCTCCTCCACGAGCCCGACCAGGGCCTCAGGTTGGAGAGAAGCCTGAAACCAAGGTACGTGCCCTTGACTGGAATCAAACCCGTGACCCTTAGGTCCGCAGGCCGACGCTCAATCCACTGAGCCACACCGGCTTGGGTGAGATTATGGAATTTAATCCTCAGAGCAGCTGCGTGAGGTCAGTGCTCCTGTGATCCCCATTTTACCAGTGAGGAATGTGCGGCTCCAGAAAATGAAACAAAATGCCCCCAGTCTCACAGACAATCGGCGGGGGATCAGGACACGGGACTCCGGGCTACCACAGCCCTGGCTCTTACCGGGAGGGATGGCCAGGCTTTGTGAGGCCTGAAGCTTTACCTTTTGAGGGCCCTTTTAAAGAAGAAAGTGTACCCCCAAAATATGCTGGAAAGTCTGCAAAAACGTATGTGAGCATATGGCGGGGGCCTTCCCGACCTCGAGGGCCAACGAGGGAGGGGTGCTGTGGCTGGGCTTTGTTAGCCACGTGGCAAAGCCCCCTCTGAGTTGGACCCCCAGGCTGGGAACAAGAGCAGAAGGAAGAGGAAGAGGAAAATTGATTGGAGAATGAGGAAGAGATAAAACAGGAGGGAATCTAAAGGGAGGGCTAGGAAAGAGTGCTCAGGGCAGGGCAGGAAGGGGCTGAGGGTGAGGCTGGATGGGGGGTCCAAGCAGCTTTCGCACCTGGCCCCTGAGGGTGGGCCTCCTGGGCTCTCCAGACCCTGACATCTACCTGTAGGCCTCGCAGGCTCCTCCTCCAACATCACAGTGACCCTGCCCATGTCCTTCCCAGGCCTCCTGCCCAAGCCTCTTCTCAGGCTCCCAGACCTCTGGGAGCCGGGCCAGAGCTGAGCCAGGAGAGCTGAGTAATCACCTTCCATCGGCCGTGCCCAGCATGTTCCTGCCCAGGCAGCGGCCTCTTTCCTGCTTCCTCGCCTGGGTGCCAAGGGATAGCTGCACCTCGTGGCCAGATGCTCAGCAGGGCACGTGGAGGGACCTCGGCGGGAAATCCTGCTCCAGAGGGCCCTGGCCCCTCGCTGCCCATGCCAGGGTCGCCCTCAGAGAGGTGCTTGCCTGATCTGTGCAGCCTGGCCCCTCAGATCCCTGTTCTGGGATGGCAAAACCTGGCTCTGCCCCGGACTCCCCATCCCGAGAGTGCCTCAGACCAGCCTCAGACCTCGGCTGCTCAGAGACAAGCCCATGCCACCCACACTGAGCCACCTCTCCCCAGACCGGGGCCTTTCAGACTCTCGTGTTCTGTCTGGCCCTCGCGTGGCTGGGAGTGTCGGAGGACCAGGTGCAAACCTCAGGTCTGCCCGTTGGTGTGATGCGGGCCCGTCACCTGCTGAGCCACGAGCATGATTTGCTCAGCGGTCAATGGGACCAAATCCTCCTCAGAGGGGTGCTGTGAGAATGAGAGATGACGCATAGAAGCGTTTCAGTGGCAGGCCCACCCCAGGTGACCTGGGCAGACCTCCAGGATGGGCCCAGGCTGAGAAGTGGAGGAAGCTCTGGCACTGAGCCTGGCACTGGTTCACTGTGGTCTGGGACCCTGGCTTCGCCTCTAGGATGCAGTGTCCTTGCCACAAGAGGACAGGGCACAGCTGCCCGACTCTCCACGCTCCATGGTTCTGGGCTCCCAAGGCCTCACTTCGCACACCCCATCCAGGCCCTCAGGCCTCACCATACAGCAGGATGCCAATCAGAAGAGACCCTGTGAGGAGGGAAGACCCGGGTCTGAGGCATGGCATTCACAGTGATGTGAAATGGTAAATACCTAAGGCAGGGAAGACGCTCTCTGCGGGATACTGCGGACACACGGGGGATACTGCGGACACACAGCGGGTTCTGCGAGCACATGGCAGGATACTGCGGGCACACGGGGGATACTGCAGGCACATGTGGGATACTGTGGGCACACAGCAGGTACTGAGGGCACACGGGGGATACTGAGGGCACACGGGTGATATTGAGGGCACACGGGTGATATTGAGGGCACACGGGGAATACTGTGGACACACAGTGGGTACTGAGGGCACACAGGGGATACTGAGGACACACAAGGGATACTGCGGGCACACAGGGGATACTGGGGGGCAGGTGGCAGGAGAACTTTTTGCAGAAAGCTTCGCACCAGGCCGTGTTTCTCTCCTAAGAGAAGGCAGCAATCCGTCCCAAGGAGCAATAAATGGTGTGGTCCCAATCCCCAAACTCCTCCCACTTACCCAGCCCCCAACATCAGCACCACAGGAGTGAGAACTCACAGCAGGGCAGAGCGCCTCTAGCATCTCCATCAGCCCGCCTGTAGGTTGGGTGGAAGCCATTTGGGCAGGAAGGCTTTGCGACATGGAGGTGTGTCACCAGCTCTGAGGCCAAGGCCCAGGAGCAAATGGGTGTCAGGTTACAGACATACAATCATTCCAGTTTGGCAACTCCACCTGAAGGGCTGTTTCACCACCCCACAGTCCCCACCACACTCCTTGCAGGCACTGTCCCCACCTCACTCCTTGCAGGGACAGCAGTGCCGGGAGGGGGCAGCTGGCTGAGCGAAGGGATGCTGGGCACCTAGGCTTCCTCCTGCCAAAGCTTCCGGGAGGTGGGGCAGGGGGCTCTGACCTGCTGACCAGCTGGGGTCCTAGCCAGCTGGCCCTCAGCTGGCCCTGCTCCTGACTCTGGTTGCTGACCTCAGCTCCAGGCCAAACAGAAAGTGAGATCTCAGAGCCAGCATGGTAAGTGTGGGGGCCCTGCTCTGAAGACGGGAGGAGGGGGCGCTCCTTGTAAAAAGCCCTTCAGGCTGCCTAAGAGGTCATCAGCTGAGAATTTCCTAACACTCTCCAGGTTAAAAAGAGATCACACCTGGGCCCGGCTGGCATGGCCCAGTGGTTGAGAGTCGACCTATGAACCAGGAGGTCATGGTTCAGTTCCCGGTCAGGGCACATGCCTGGCTTGTGGGCTCAAACCCCAGTGTGGGGCATGCAGGAGGCAGCCGATCCATGATTCTCTCTCATCGTTGATGTTTCTCTCTCCATTGCCCTCCCTCTCTGGAATCAATTTAAATATATATTTTTAAGAAATGAGGCCACACTGCATTGCTCCTCACCTCTCTTAGCACCCACCTCCCTGTCTCCTCCCTCCCAGAAGCCCTTGCACCTGCACCGAGGAAGCTGACACTCGGCAGCCAAGGTGGCCTTTCTGACCACCCCTCCTGAGCCCCGCCTGCTCCTTGCTGGGGTCTCCTGGCCACCTGGCGGAGGCTGGAGCTTTCTGAGAGCCAGGGGCTGTTCTGACACCTCACTGGCCTTTGCCACCTCCCTGGAGAGATGGCTCCTTTTCCTTTTAAAGAAAGCAGTGGCGCTGCCTCCCAGCCCTGAGGCTTCTGTGGAAGCTCCTCTTTCTCTCCCTCTGGCCTGTCCTCTCTCCTACCCCAATACTGGAGCTGCTCCACTACCTTGAAGCAGAGAGAACAGACCCCAGACAGCAGACACAGGGGGAGAGTAAATGTGGGTCTGAGGGGCTCAGAAAACCTGCCTTCTCCAATTGCGGCCAAGATGCTGCAGGTGCCCAACAACCAGCATGGAAGTGAGCAGTGAGCATGCAGGGAAGGGACAGGCAGGGCAGGGGAAGCTTCCTGTCCAGCAGGAAAGGTGATGGATGGGCCGTCAGAGCACTCAGCCCAGCCCTCGCCCTGGGGATCCTTTGGAAAGTCTGGCCATGCTGAGCCCAGTGCTGGGGTGGCGGAGGGTCAAGGAGGGGACGGCCTGGCCCGGCCACTCTGAATCCAGCCATGTCCGGCCAGCCCCCAGCCTTTGTGCAGAGCAGCCGGGGTCCCTCGGGCTCTTGGGGGTGGGGGTGTGGGAAGGGGCAGAGGGAGCAGCGCCAGCGCCGACCTGAGCTGCCCCAGGGAACTGGGGGAGCCTGGGGAGGGGGTGGTGGGAGGGGTAGTTTCTAGGCCAATAACAAGAGCACTAACTGAGTCAAGAGGGTGCATGGCAGCTCCCTGTACCGTTGAGACTGGACTCTTCAGGGACTCCGTGCCCTCTCTCTGTGAAAGGGAGGTACTGTCCGCGCCACCCAGGCACACGCAGGTTCATGGCAACGGTGGGCGTCATGGAGATGGTGGGCGGCTAATGCATGTGAGCAGCTCTGTAAACCCTGAGGCCTGTGCAAATGTGAGGGGTTTGCTCCAGGAAGTGAATGGCAGGTCTGCGGCCTGGCCAACCTGACCGCCATTCCGGGAAAGGGCTGGGCTTTGCCGGACAAGGGCAGGAGGGCGGGAGGGCGGGAGAGCGGGAGGGCAGGCAGGCTCACTATGGTGGAGGCCTGGGCCCTGAAGGCCAGGCAGCGGCGTGGCCAGGATCCAGACTGAGACAGGGCCTCTGGCCCCCAAACGAGCATAAAACCACCTGCGCCTAATTACCTGTAATTCTCCTCTAATGAGGCCAGGCTCGCGTAGCTCCCAGTGCCAGGAAAGGCTGGACAGCTCATGCCCAGGCCCAGCCCTCCCACCCCGACATCCTCCCACACCCACAGCCCCGCCCAGGACTGAGTGGGTCCCGAGAATCCTGTGTGGCTGCTGTTGCCTAACAATGTTCTCCCTTGAGCCTCTCACCTGGGTGTGCCCAGCTGGAGCTGGGGTGGGGAAGGCTCGCAACGGATAGAGTATAGTCTCTGTCCCCAAGGGAATCATGTCCCTCAATACCCAGGCTGCAGCTGAGCCCTGCAGGGACTCGGCAGCTCCCAGGGGGTGCACCCATGAGCTCCCAGAGCAGAGTGCTGTGTGCTGCAGCCACTCCCACCCTCTGGCTGCGCTGCAGGGAGCAGGCCCTCCAGACCCTGCCTTGCCAGCTGCTACAGGCCCAGGGTTTGGGAAGGACATTCACAACCAGAATCATCCAGAGATGCGCACAACTCAGACCTCGGGGTCCTCGGTGCACAGGTGAAGACCACTCAGCAAGAGGAGGCGGGGCCGGGACTTCAAGCTCTGGGACCCCAACACCACGGGTCCTGCCTTCCATTCGCCCTCCTTCTCCTCCAAGATGTGTCATGATGAGTCCTGAACTTGAAACTAGAACTTGAAATAGACACTGAAAACCAGGGGCCACACTCTCTCACCTGGAAGCTGATGGGTTTTATGATGAAGTGGGCACCGGGTGGAGCCTGCGCCGGTGGCACAGCCGGTGGCACAGCCAAGTGGAGACACTCACGGACAAAGACAGCCACGATTACCTGGACCATCAAGAAGACAGGTGAAGTCTCACATCCAGGATGTTTAGGGAACAGAACACCACAAGCTCCTTCAGGTAAAGCACGGGTTTGAATAGAGAAATTTTAAGTAAATCAGGCCTGAAGCCAGTTCCCTATGGGAGGATGCCGCCTCAGCTTGGGCTGCCAGCAGGGCCTCCAAATCGCAGGCCCCACGGAAAGGCCTGGGAGGCCAAATCTACTTCTGCCTCAGACCCCTTTGCCCACAGACATTTAAGTAGAACCAACATGTGGAGAACAGAGAAAACACCAGAGCTGCAGTGTTCACAAGCACCTAGATCTCCCCAATCCCACCACTCCCTCCCTCTGCAGCAGCCTCTGGGGGACCCACCCCACCCCATCCCAACCTACCCCATCCCGCCCCAGGCACATGGAGCCCTTATCTGGCCTTGCCTCTGTCTGTGGAACTCTCCTTCGCCATCCAGCTTCTACCCACACACCTCCTGTTGCTTAAAATAATCTTCCCACCCGACCAGCATGGCTCAGTGGTTGAATGAGTGTTGACCTATGAACCAGGAGGTTATGGTTCAATTCCTGGTCAGGGCACAGGCCCAGGTTTCCGGCTCGATCCCCAGTAGGGGGAGTGCAGGAGGCAGCCAATCAGTGATTCTCTCTCACCATTGATGTTTCTCTCCCTCTCCCTTCCTCTCTGAAATCAATGAAAATATTTTAAAAGTAATAATAATAATCCTCCCTGTGCCAAGGGGGAGTAGGCCTCTGTCCCTCCCTCACTGCTGGGCCCCATCCTGGAGCCGGCCCTCCCCTTTGTACAGGGCCACACCTGAGTGAATGCAGGTCTTTGCTCTCTGGACTGCATCCTCCACCCTTTGTTCATGAAGAGGTCACATGACATCATTTCAGGTGCCCTCACCACCTGGGTCACTCTCCCAGGACCTCCAGTCCATGGCTTCCCTCCAGAGATCAGGCCTTTGGCCTGTGGACTATAACCACAGCTACCACCCACTCAGCTCCATCACACGAGTGGGGCGAGGCCCTGGCTCTTCCCCATTCGTAATTAATGAGTTTTAGTATCTACTAAGTCAAGCACTTGCTAGGCTCTGTATTAATAGTGTTATTAATTATTAATAAAATAATAGAATAATAGACTTTGCCACTTTTGTTCACTGCTGTATATTCAGCCCCCAGAACAGTGCCTGGCTGAAGAATAAAGTACTATTATTATTATCATTTTAATCCTCATCCGAGGATTTTTTTAATTGATTTTTTTTTTGAGAGAGAGGGAGAGACAGAGAGAGAGAAACATCAATTGGTTGCCTCCTGTACCCATCCAACAGGGTAGGTATCCTGATGGGGAATCAAACCACAACCTTTTGGTATATGGGGCGACGTGCCAACCACTGAGCCACCAGGCCAGGACACGCACCACCATTGTTTATCTTTGTTGTGGTCACCAGCGTGTCTTGTGTTCTGACTGTGTGCCCAGCAGTGTGCTGGGCTGTCTGTGAGCACACTGGTGTCGCTGAGAGCAGGCCTTCTAGAATCTCCTTTTCCCTCTTTCTCATGACAGTGTGGCTCCGGACAGTTAAGTAAGTTGCCTGAGGCCTGAGCTCCACCCACTTTCAGTAAAACCCCACCTCCCCTGCGAAGGACAACCCCTCAGGAGCCAGGAAAGTGGTTCAAAGCTGCGGGCAGGCCATGCGACTGCCCAGTGGGAGAGTGGGGAGGCCCCCGGCCCACCTGCCCTAAATGCTGCTGCGGGTCCATGCTCAGCTCCAAGGGGAGACAGACCATGCAGACTGCGAGAACCACACCAGGTCCCCGGACAGCCAAGGCTGGTGGGAGCACAGAGGCTTTGTTATCAATACACCAGAATGGCCAAAGGCCGCCCTGGGCATGTGCCTAAACGGACATCCATGATTCTGAGCCTGGGAATCCTAACCAGGCCAAGATACCATGCACGGGTGCAAGGACACACAGCACACTGTGCCCTTCAGTAACCCAAATGATCGATGTCACTGTGGGCACAAAGCCTTCTTTGTCTAAAAGGTGTAAAAGTAGGTTACTGACCACTAGTCGGCTGGAGTGAGAAGTCTGCTAGAGAGAGCAGCTGGGATGCAGTGAGAAGAAGCCTGCTGGAGAGAGTAGCTGGGGTAGAGTGAGGAGAAGCCTGCTGGAGAGAGCAGCTGTGATGGAGTGAGAAGTCTGCTGGAGAGAGCAGCTGGGGTGGAGTGAGAAGTCTGCTGGAGAGAGCAGCTGGAATGGAGTGAGAAGTCTGCTGGAGAGAGCAGCTGGGATGGAGTGAGAATGCTGGAGAGAGCAGCTGGGATGGAGTGAGAATGCTGGAGAGAGCAGCTGGAATGGAGTGAGAATGCTGGAGAGAGCAGCTGGAATGGAGTGAGAAGTCTGCTGGAGAGAACAGCTGGGATGGAGTGAGAAGTCTGCTGGAGAGAGCAGCAGCAGCTGGGGTGGAGTGAGAAGTCTGCTGGAGAGAGCAGCCGGGATTGGGGTGAGAAGTCTGCTGGAGAGAGCAGCTGGGGTGGAGTGAGAAGCCTGCTGGAGAGAGTAGCTGGGATGGAGTGAGAAGAAGTCTGCTGGAGAGAACAGTTGGGATGGAGTGAGAAGCCTGCTGGAGAGAGTAGCTGGCATGCAGTGAGAAGAAGCCTGCTGGAGAGAGCAACTGGGATGCAGTGAGAAGAAGCCTGCTGGAGAGAGTAGCTGGGATGCAGTGAGAAGAAGCCTCCTGGAGAGAGCAGCTGGGATGCAGTGAGAAGAAGTCTTCTGGAGAGAGTAGCTGGGATGGAGTGAGAAGTCTGCTGGAGAGAGCAGCTGGGGTGGAGTGAGAAGTCTGCTGGAGAGAGCAGCTGGGATTGGGGTGAGAAGTCTGCTGGAGAGAGCAGCTGGGATGCAGTGAGAAGAAGCCTCCCGGAGAGAGCAGCCGGGATTGGGGTGAGAAGTCTGCTGGAGAGAGCAGCTGGGGTGGAGTGAGAAGTCTGCTGGAGAGAGCAGCTGGAATGGAGTGAGAAGTCTGCTGGAGAGAGCAGCTGGGATGGAGTGAGAATGCTGGAGAGAGCAGCTGGGATGGAGTGAGAATGCTGGAGAGAGCAGCTGGAATGGAGTGAGAATGCTGGAGAGAGCAGCTGGAATGGAGTGAGAAGTCTGCTGGAGAGAACAGCTGGGATGGAGTGAGAAGTCTGCTGGAGAGAGCAGCAGCAGCTGGGGTGGAGTGAGAAGTCTGCTGGAGAGAGCAGCCGGGATTGGGGTGAGAAGTCTGCTGGAGAGAGCAGCTGGGGTGGAGTGAGAAGCCTGCTGGAGAGAGCAGCTGGAATGGAGTGAGAAGTCTGCTGGAGAGAGCAGCTGGGATGGAGTGAGAATGCTGGAGAGAGCAGCTGGGGTGGAGTGAGAAGCCTGCTGGAGAGAGTAGCTGGCATGCAGTGAGAAGAAGCCTGCTGGAGAGAGCAACTGGGATGCAGTGAGAAGAAGCCTGCTGGAGAGAGTAGCTGGGATGCAGTGAGAAGAAGCCTCCTGGAGAGAGCAGCTGGGATGCAGTGAGAAGAAGTCTTCTGGAGAGAGTAGCTGGGATGGAGTGAGAAGTCTGCTGGAGAGAGCAGCTGGGGTGGAGTGAGAAGTCTGCTGGAGAGAGCAGCTGGGATTGGGGTGAGAAGTCTGCTGGAGAGAGCAGCTGGGATGCAGTGAGAAGAAGCCTCCTGGAGAGAGCAGCTGGGATGCAGTGAGAAGAAGTCTTCTGGAGAGAGTAGCTGGGATGGAGTGAGAAGTCTGCTGGAGAGAGCAGCTGGGGTGGAGTGAGAAGTCTGCTGGAGAGAGCAGCCGGGATTGGGGTGAGAAGTCTGCTGGAGAGAGCAGCTGGGATGGAGTGAGAAGAAGTCTGCTGGAGAGAACAGTTGGGATGGAGTGAGAAGAAGTCTGCTGGAGAGAACAGTTGGGATGGAGTGAGAAGAAGTCTGCTGGAGAGAACAGTTGGGATGGAGTGAGAAGTCTGCTGGAGAGAACAGTTGGGATGGAGTGAGAAGCCTGCTGGAGAGAGTAGCTGGGATGCAGTGAGAAGAAGGCTGCTGGAGAGAGCAGCTGGGATGCAGTGAGAAGAAGCCTGCTGGAGAGAGTAGCTGGGATGCAGTGAGAAGAAGCCTGCTGGAGAGAGCAGCTGGGATGCAGTGAGAAGAAGTCTTCTGGAGAGAGTAGCTGGGATGGAGTGAGAAGCCTGCTGGAGAGAGCAGCTGGGGTGGAGTGAGAAGAACCCTGCTGGAGAGAGTAGCTGGGGTAGAGTGAGAAGAAGCCTGCTGGAGAGAGCAGCCGGGATGCAGTGAGAAGAAGTCTACTGGAGAGAGCAGCTGGGAGGGAGTTAGAGCAAGTCTGCTGAAGAGAGCACAGCTAGGATGGAGTATGAGCAGCTGGGCAGGAGAGACAGGAGAAGCTGCTGAGCCGGAGCTCAGGTGCCGCTATGATGTGAGGCAGTGAGTCTAGCAGGCAGCATGCGGCTGCTCATCTATAGCTTTGGGTACAGGGACAAATGCTGCTTTATGGGGAAGAGGTATGCTCACCAGCCGGTGTCCGCTGCCTGCCCACATGGACTTGGCTGTGGGGACTGTTCTGTCTGATGGCTATGTGGCCACTGGCTTCAGCAATAAGGACTCATCCTTACACCCCCACAGCCTCATGGTTTCTCCATCTGAGACCTGGCATCCTAGGAGATCAAGCCCCAGGCAGAGGGGCTTGCACCCCCGACACCTGTTGTCTAGTGAGCAGAGGACAAAGGAGGAACTTTGACCAAGTTCCCAACAGTCAGTACAGTGGGCGGAGTTCGAGAAGGACCAGCCCTGGCGTGGTTGAATGGGAGAATTTAGAAGGAAATGCGGACTCAGAACAAGACAGAGCCACTCGGGGCACCAGTGCTCACATAGGGGCTCCTGCTTCGTGCTCTACACAGATCTTCACCCAAGATGCAGCCGCCAAGCTCCCCCTCCCCCATGGGCACCTCCAGCCAGAACAAGGAGAACGTTCAGCCACCCTGCACAGTCACCCTGTGCCCTACACAGTCACCCGTGCCCTGCACAGTCACCGCGCAGCCCCAACGCTGTGGGCTCTGCTCCCCGGCGCGGTCGCCCCCACTCCCAGAGGCAGGCGCAGGCCAGGAGGGGTACAAACTCACCCGAGGTGGCTCCGCAGGTACATGGAGTCGGTCTTTATAGCACCCAAGTCCCTCTTCCTCCCACTGCTCTCCACCTCCTTAGTTCAGACCAGACAGTCAGGACCAGGAGAGGGAGGGGCCTCTCAGAGGCGGTCCACATGTGTGGGATTCCTTCGTGAACATTGATGCCTCGTGGACGGCAGCTCAAATCAACAGCCACGCGAAAGCCGTGAGCTTTCGGGCCCTCGCCCTTCCTCAGCCCTCCCTACTGCCAGGCTGAGTCCCTGCATCTCGGGCCTGGCTCCTGGCGGCTCTCTGAGTCCCCCTCAGCCATGCCCAGGCGTTGCCCTTGGCTACACAAAGGTGGGGTGCCCTCCTTCCCCTCAGGCCCCCTGACCTGCCTCCCGGGGACAGAAGGAAAGACCACCGCGTGGAGCCGAATTGTTGAGAGCTCAGAGAGAACAGGAGGCTGCCTCTGGCCCGAGGGCAGGACCTGGGAGGGCCAGGAGCTGTCAGTGTCAGCAGCGTCGCAGGAGCCCAGGGCCTTCCTCTGGCCCACTCGGCGACCCCCTCACCCTGCCCCTGCACTGTCTGGACATGAGACTTGGTGGCAGAAAGCATAATGGCTGTGTGCCTCAGTTTCTCCTTTGTGAAGGAGGGGTGGCTACACCTTCCGCCTCTCCCCGGCCTTCCCTGGAGGTAAGAGCAAGGCTGGCACACAGAGGCTGAGTCTGAGATGAGGGCAGCTGGGCAGCAGCTGGCAGTGGGGTAATAGCGGGTACCTGACCCCCGTCTGTCCTGGGCCTGCCCCGGAGCCATGATGTGCTGGGATGGGGGCCAAGGGACTCAGCCCAGATTGCCAACAGGTCAGCGCCACTGTGTTCAGAACAAGGCAAACGGTGTCTAACACAGCAGCCAAGACCAAGGTTAGTCCTTCAGGACAAGGAGCCGCTGTCGGAGCCCAAGCACCAGGCAGAGCGAGCAAGACGATCCTGAGTCCCCCAAGCGAGGGCTCGGTGCCCACCTGTACATGGCAAGGTGGAGAGCGGGTCTGTCTGAGACGGTAAGCAGGCGATCGGATGCTGCTGGGCATCTCAGCCTGGCTCATCTCGGGAAGCCCTGCCCACCCTCCTGTGCCCCCCTCACCTTACCTGTCATGGCTAAGGCACCCAGAAGAGAGGGTCTTGCTACCGCCTGGCAAAGGGATCCAATTGCTTTACCCAAGGGGCAGGGGGCAAGGACAGGGCCTCTAGCTGTTGGACTAGGGTAGGATGCAGAGTCAGGGGTCAGAGTACAGTGTGAGGCCCCTCAGGACAGCCCCCGAACACCTGAGCCTGAGGCGGCCAGGGGCCAAGCTCTGCCCTGAGCTGCCTGTGAGCAGCCTCTGCTTGTCCAGAACTTCCCTTATTGCCCCCCCCCCCAAACTCCCTTCCTTCCTGTCCCCTGAGTCCCCCCTGCTGTGTCCCTGCTCAGCAACCTAGCTGCCACCTGCCAGGGCCCAGAGGACCTGTTTATTCCATCTCCTAGCAACGGCAGCATCTCTGGCTCTGGGTTCTCCCTGGGAGACAGTGGGAAGCCAAGGCATTAGCCCCCATGGGAGCCTGAATCTACCACAGAACCAGGGCCAGGAAGCCCCTTCTAGGTGCCCTTGCTTTCTGCTTTCTCTTACACCCCGATCATCCCAGCTCCACCCCTGCCAACTCCATTCCAGAGCAAGGATGCAGAGCTGACATTACAGCGAGGGGGTGAGAAGCACGACCCGGCAGGCTGCTGGGCCAGAACAGCAGGCAGAGGAGCTGGCCTGGCCCTCGGCTCCTGTGGCCTCTGCAAGCCTATTCTTCATCTCCTCATGCCTCGTGGTCCCATCGTCCCCCTAGTGGAGGACACCCCTCCACTGTGTGGTTCTGAACCCTTTTATCTGCTTCAACAATTCTGAAAGAGAGTTCCCAACAACCCTGACCCTAAGGGATCTTGAGGTTCAGAGAGGGTGAGGGCTGTGCCCAAGGCCACACAGCAAGTAGAAGACAAGGCAAGATTAAAAAAAAAAAAAAAAAAAAAAAAAAAGCACACTCCCCAGGCTGGGTCTTTGTGGCTTCTCTGCAGCATACGTAATCCTTACCCTCCTTTTAAAGTAACTCCCCCACCCCCAGCCCCATGCCCAGCCCAGGTGTCTGGATCCAGCATCTCTGAACTGGAAGGTTGGGACAGCAAAACCCACCGGAGTTTCTCTGGGATCTGAAACCCCGGAGGCAGAGGGTAACTGGTAACAAAAGGAAGAAGTAGTGGGTGAGCAAGGTGCACATCCAACAGAAGAGAGGAGAGAAGGCCGGTCTCAATAAAGACCCTGCTTGGTGCCATGCACTCAGTAGGCGTTTCCCAGGCACCATGGGAGGGCAGGCCTCTCACCCCTGTTCAAGGATGATGCCCCAGAGCCAGAACCCAAGCAAAGGTGGGGGTGCCCTCAGCTGAGGAAGGGCTGGAGAAGCCGGTGGAATCTCCGCATGTTGGTGGCACGCTAACTACATGCAACCAGACTGCATTGCAGGGCAGTAAAGAAGCTAAAGGCCAGCACCAGCCAGTGACACCGCTGTGGGTCCGGCAAGGGTGGGAGATGCCAACAGCAGCCCACTGGGTCCAAGAGCCTGGCCCAGGAGCTGGAGCCGTCACTCCTGGCGCTGAGGCCACAGGAGCCACTTCATTGCCAGGACTCGTGGTTCCCTCTCTGTGAGTCAGAGCTAATTCCTCAGGGCTGTTCTGAGGACTGACTGCGCTAGCGTGGATGGAAGACACTGCACACCATGGAACGTCCCAGCTGCAGTGACTAGTGTTCTGTCCCCACATCTGGGTCTTGATGAATCTCCTGCCACCACCAGTAACCAACTGAGGAGCAGGCAAGGTGACCCTCTGACTAACTGGCAGCTGGCAGGTGTCTCCAGGCATCCTGACCCCTGCCCAGGTCCCCTCCCAGCCTCCCCCCCCCCCCCAGCTCCTCCCATCTGGCCCTCCTGGGCTCTGGGATCTGAGCTTTCTTCCCAGACAAGCCCTCATGGAGCCCGGATTGGGCGGGATCTGTGCATCAGGCCCTGCGGCACTGAGTCAGCAGGGCACAGGCCTGAGCAGCCCAGCACAGAGCAAAGGCCTGCCTGCCCATGGGCCGGGCTGGGCCTGGCCATGGCAAGTGTGGCCAGGGGCTGGGCCAAGCTGGGGATAAACAAAGATGCCTCCAGCAAAAGGTGACACCATTGGCCTCTGGCGGGCTCTCAGTCCATCAATTCCAGGGCCAGACATGTCCCGTCCGCCTGTTTCCTCTGGGGATGGTCCCCAGGGACCCTCTCGGCTCTGCATCCTGTGATGAGGGCAGGGCCTCACTGCAGTGTAGCGGCCTGACCAGATCCCTGCGTCCTACCTGCGCCCACATCACTCAGCCCGTCCTCTCCTCCCCCAGCTCAGGACAGACTCTGGGCTGAGGTCCCCATCTCCATCCTGCTCAGGAAAGCCACGGACACTGTGGACACCCAACTGCATGCAGAGGCCTAACGTGCACCCACTTTTCCCTGCCCTTCATCCCCAACACCCATGATCTTCAGCAACCCCTCTTCCTGGAAATGTAGCAGCCCATCACCTCTGACCTCTGTGCTCGGGGTGTTTGTCAGAGAGGCTTCCAGAGAGGCCAGCAGCAGCTGCCGAGGCCGAGCAGAGGCAGAGCCGGAGGTGGCTCCTCAGGCTCCTCCACGAGGCCAGGCAGGTGCTTTGCGTTGCCTCTGACCCTCAGACGCACAGTGCCGAGGGGCTCAGAACCCTCGCTCTTCACTGCTGGCTCATGCAGGGCCTCGTGTCACTCACCAGCTGGGTAGATGGTTTTAAGAATGTAATGAGCCTCCACAACCTGCCACCCAAGGCAAAAGCGAGGACTTAGCAATACCTACGTCTAATTGTGAGCGCCTTCTGCTGAGACAGGTGGGCCAGTCTCTTCTGTTTAATGATCTGAAGGTCTTTTTAAAAAATATATGTTTTTACTGATTTTAGAGAGGAAAGGAGAGAGATATAGAAACAGCAATGCTGAGAGAGAACATTGATCAGCTGCCTCCTGCACACCCCACACTGGAGATCAAGCCTGCCACCCGTGCATGTGCCCCCACCGGAATGGAACCATGACCTCCTGGTTCATAGGTTGACACTCAACCACTGAACCACACCAGCTGGGCAACTCGACAGGTCTTGATTGCATGTCTTTGATAGGCCAGGGACCATGCCGAAGTCAGCAGCATCCCCAATCCATGGTCCCCATCTCCTTGCTTCTTTATGGAAAAAGGCCTTGTCCTGTGTGATTTGGGGACTTACTCTCTCCTTTGACACTGCTCTGCCAATGCCATCTCTGTTATTTGGTGGCACCAGACTCAATCTGTTTTGACTGCAGCTTAATATTCCTTTGGTTGAATATGATGCAGTCAGTGTTCTCAAGGCTGGCCCAGGACTGAGTCCTGAAACTGAGATGTTCTCCTTATCCAGTCATTCCATACATGTTTATTAAATGCCAGCTATGTGCCCAGGGTTGTGGGGGGTGCCAGGACCCAGTCATTACCCTGAGAACATGGTCCCTCTCTTTCTCATCTATGGTTTTTATTTCATTTACTAAAGGCCCGGTGCATGAAAATTCATGCCCTGGAGGGGGGGTCCCTCAGCCCAGCCTGCCTCCTCTCACAGTCCAGGAGCCCTCAGGGGCAGGAGGCGACCCGGTGATCAGAGGAAGGCGACACCCCCATCACACCTCTGCTGCTGCCACTGCCGGCAGCGCAAGCCTCAGCCAGGCCTGGTTGCCTGAGCCTCAGGTGGCCCTGGGAGGCTGAGGGCGGGTCCAGCCACACCATGTGCCTGCTGCCCCACCACAGCTGGGCTGAAAGGACTGGGGCACTCCAGTGGGGCTGAGGGGACTGGGCACCACCATCTTTGTGACAGTGTGATGGTCAATTTGCATATTCCCTCTTTATTAGATAGGATTAGTTCCTCTTTCTGTCTTGCTTTCAAAAGGATGAGACACTTGTCTGCATAACCTCTGTTCAGTGTGGAGCACCTGAAACCTGAGTCACGGGCTGAGGTCCCTGTAGGCCCAAGGTCCAGAAAATGTGGAATATGGGCATCTTTGTTCCCTGTGTCTCAGCTTCCAGCACATTCCAGGCCCATCAAAGCCACTTGGTCAATATTTGTTAAATTAACTATAAACAAAAGAGACTTGCCCCACCCACTTCCATAAGGCAGCTGGCATGTGCAGACTCAGTGGAGAGGAATGCATTGCCTGGGGAAGGACCACTAAACGGGTGTCCATGACACCTCCCCACCCCCCCCTTCTGTCCTGCCTCTCAGCCAGTACCCTTTCACCTGCTCACTGAACCCCAAGAGCAGGCCTCCAATCCACAGGCAAGGCCTATTGCCTTCATCTACCCTCACTGAATCTTCCCACCCCCACCTCCGCCTCCCTCCTCTGTCCTTAGCCATGTGGGCCTCTTTAGCTTTTCTGCTGTATCTGTGTGGCCTGCTGCCTACTTGCCTGCCTGGCTGCTTCATGTCATTCAAGCCTCAGCCAGAGGCCCGCCATAACCCCCGGGCCCCTCCCCTCGGCCTCCCACTCTAACTACCCATCCAGCCACTGTCTCCTCACTGGCTTTACTCTCAGCACAGCGCCCGTCACTCTCTGGCCTTTTCTGCTGTCTCTGCGGTCCTCCTCCCTGCTTCTCCCCTCCACCCCGCCCCCGCCTCGCCTGAGCAGAAGGCAGGACCCACCTGTCTTGTCTCGGCCATTCTCCCAACCCCCTACAGTTACTTCTCATTTGTCTTTGACCCATAGCTCCTATACCAGTTCCTGATATAACAGAGACGCTCAGTAAGTATTGGTTTGGTTTAATAATTATTTAGTGCTACATACTGGTTATCAGACAGTTAGGATCAATCCTATTCACCCTTAAATTTGACTCAGACAAAGGACTTTGGACTTTGCCATTTGTGTGTTGATCACCGTCTTCATTACTGTCACCTGACTCTGTAGCCATAGCAAGGCAGAGTGGCTGGTTCACTCACATCTTTATTGTGGAAATTGACCCCGTCCAGGCCCTGGTGATGGTGGAGGAAAATGTCAGGAAATGAACTATAGTGCAGAGGCCTGAGTTCAGCTCCATCCAGCAGGCACTTCTTGGGTCTTTGCTAAGAACAAGCCCAATGCAAAACCCCGAGGGCACAAAGGCATTAAGAAACAGGAACCCCAGCCCTGGTCGGTGTGGCTCAGTGGATAGAGCGTTGGCCCATGGACTGAAAGGTCCCGGGTTCGATTCTGGTCAAGCACATGTACCTCGGTTGCAGGATCCCGGGCCCTGGTCAGGGTGCGTGCAGGAGGCAACCAATCGATGTTTCTCTCACATCAATGTTTCTCTGTCTCTCCCTCTCTCTTCCCCTCTCTCTAAAAATCAATGGGAAAATATCCTCGGGTGAGGATTAACAAAAGGGAGAGAGAGAGAAGCAGGCGCCAGTGGAGGGTGAGAGATAAAGTCCTACACTAACGGGGCACAGGGCGGTAGGGCACAGGGTGGCAGGGCACAGGGCGAGGCCTCCGTGTCCAGCCAGCACTGCCCACCAGGCGTCTCAGCTCATCCTCGCTGCAGCCCTTGGAAATCGGGGATTTCCCCGCATTACAGAGGGCAATGCTGACACTCAGGGCGGTGAAGGGCCTTCCCGAAGGCTCACAGTCCAAGGATGTAGTGCCTGGTTGACAACGCGGTCTGCAGACTCAGGGCCTGGCTGTCTGCTATGACCTGCCACCCGGGGCCTGGTGTCACCAGAGGGCAAGCCAGACCTTCCTGCCAGCAGACCACAGTGTTTAAAGAAGCTCCTTTGCTAGCCGGCATGGCTCAGGGGTTAAGTGTTGACCTATGAACCAGGAGGTCAGGGTTAGATTCCAAGTCAGGCACATGCCCGGATTGCGGATTCGATCCCCAGTTGCGGGGGGTGAGGGGGTGGGTAGGAGGCAGCCAATCCATGAGTCTCTGTCATCATTGATGTTTTTATCTCTCTCCCTCTTGCTTCCTCTCTGAATCAATAAAAATATATTTAAAAAGAAAGAAAGCTCCTTCTCTCAATGACTATCTGCCGTGTTCAGCCATGGGAGCAGGCAGCACCCAGGGACTCCCCATCTCTGATTTGGGGCACTCACCCAGGAGCGAGGAGACACACTCTCTCCCCCAGATGGGACAGGAACATTCCCTGCCAGCATCATCTAGGGTCCTGCGGTTTCTCCCCCCACCACTGACGCAGTCAGACCCTCAACACAGCACTGGGCAGGCCCTGGCTGGAGACCTCGCATTTGGACCTGCTGTCCCCATCCTATGCGGTCCCAGCCTTGGGCCCGACCCTGGGCCCAACCTGGAAAGGAGAGAGAGATGAGGCTCTGGAAGGCGCAAGAGCAAGGGCAGGTTTCAGGGAGCATGCACACTGGCAGCACCCTCTCCCCGCCCTTCGCCTGGCAGAAAG
Organism: Corynorhinus townsendii; assembly: GCA_026230045.1. Lineage (NCBI taxonomy): Eukaryota > Metazoa > Chordata > Mammalia > Chiroptera > Vespertilionidae > Corynorhinus > Corynorhinus townsendii. The sequence goes on from JAPDVU010000008.1 coordinate 83,809,349, forward strand.
TGTAGCAGGTGAGTGGCTCCTTCCATGTGTGCCATGTGGCCCTATGTGCCGAGCCCGCACAGGAAGTCATGTGACCGAGGGCAGCACAGAGCCTTGCATGCATCTGTGCAAGTGTGGCGATAGGGACCTAGGACTGCACCCTGAGGTGCTCCAGGAGTTCCGTGTTCTTGTTTGTCTGCTTGTTTTTTTAGGAGTAACATCCATGCAGTAAAGTATTCAAATCGGGGGTATACCACTTAATGAATGTTTGCATATATCCACCCCAGTCCGGCACTTCAGTTAAGACCTGGAAGTTTTCCAACTTTACACATGGCTCCTCAGGCTCCTTGCAGTCCCCTTCCTGCTCCCCAGGGTGAGCCCTGTTCTGATCTCTATCGCTAAGCATCAACGTTCCCACTGGATATGAATGAAATCAGACAGAGAACGCTCTTCTGTGTCCAGTTTCTCTCCTTTCTTGTGTCTGAGATTCATGCAGGTGTCATTTCACTTAGCAGGAGTGCTGTCCACTTGGAGTTGTTCCATTAGGTGAACAGACCATAATTATTGATCCCCTCCACCAGGAATTGATGCGTGAGTCTTCCAAGGTTTAGCTATTGTGAATGAAGCTACTACAACATTCGTGTGCAGGCTTTTCACTAGGTATATGCACCTGTTTCTCTTGCTCTAGTTGCTGGGTTATGGCACCATAGAGTTGTCATAGTTTTAGCTTTGGGAGGATCAGCCAAACTATTCTCCAAAGTGTTTATACTCCCACCAACAATGTCTGAGAACTCCAGTTGCTCCACATCCTCATCAACTTGGTATTGTCAGGCTTTTTGTTTTGTTAATCCTCACCCAAGGGTATTTTCCCATTGGCTTTTAGGGAGAGTGGAAGAGAGAGGGAGAGACAGAGAGAAACATCGATGTGAGAGAGACACATTGATTGGTTGTCTCCTGCACGAACCCTGACCAGGGCCCGGGCCAGAGAGGAACTTGCAAACCAAGGTACCTGCCCTTGACTGGAATCGATCCCGGGACCCTTTGGTCCACAGGCCAACACTCTATCCAGTGAGCCACAGTGGCCAGGGCTGTCAGGCTTTTTAATTTTATTCATTCTAGTGTTGGTGTAGATATATTTCCTGTGGTTTGAATTTGCATATTGAGTATCTTGGGTCACTTACTGGCCACGGGCGTACCCCTGTGTGGAGGACTGTTCAAGTGTTTGCAGAATCACACCTTTGAAAACAGACAGATGACTGACTGGGCGGACAGTAGAGCAGAATCTCAGCAGCACACACAAGGCGGCAATCACCATCTCTACACTGGCAACTGCCCACCGGATGAGGAAACGGTCTCACCAGGTCGCATGGATGAAACTAAATTCCATATTCTGAGCCAAGTACTTGGATATCACAGAGACCTTCCAGCTTCGCTTCCGCAGAGAAGCGAACACAGGCGAGAACCAAGGGCCTGTCAGCCCCAACATGAGAGGCTTCTCCCTCAACTCACTGTGTGTTTTCCTTCCATTTCAGGATCCCGACAGTGATCAGCCCCTGAATAGCGACCCACCCCTCGGTAAGCTGGGGTCTGGCTTTCTTTTGTCTCCCTCGGCATCTGAGTTTCAATCCTGTCCTGGGTAGGTGTGAAACCTCTCTCGTGTGGCCCTCACGATCTCTGACCAGGGCTAAATGTTGGGGGAAAACCCCTACTCCCTCCATCCATCATGCAGCAAACACATACAAAACAACGGGGAGAGCCAGGGTTCATTCTAAAAGGGGAAGGCCTGGCCTCTGGGGGAAGGACCAGCAAACCTGAAGCCCCGAGAGCAGGCTTCCTCCTCTCCTTCCTTCGGTGACTCGTTCTCTCATGCCTCCAATAACGCCCGCGCCTGCCATGTGTGGGCTCTGGGCGGGACCCCAGCTACAGTGGCAACCTGGCAGCCGAGGCCCTGTCCTGGGAGCCCACATGCTGGCCAGGCTGCCAGGGGACTACCGGCTGCACACGCTCCCACAGGTGGAACAGAAAATGGCCGTTTACTGACTCATAGGAGAAAACTGGGTAACAGACAGAGTGTTCCCCAATTTAAGGGGCATTTTCCTCCCAGTCCATGTTCTTCCTTTTCTTAACGTATGTTTAATGATCTCAGAGAGGAAGGGAGAGGGAGAGGAAGAAACATCAATGATGAGAGAGAATCATTGATGGGCTGCCTCCTGCATGCCCCCTATTGGGGATCCAGCCCACAACCCAGGCATGTGCCCTGACTGGGAATCAAACTGTGACCTCCTGGTTCATAGGTCAATGCTCAACCCCTGAGCCACGCCTGCCGGACTCCCCTTCCATTTTCTTAAACCACCAATACCAGCGCCCAATCGCCCACTGGATCAGCAAAGAGAGTGAGCAGAGCAACTCCATGGCCAATAAGGAAATGACCAACCTCACTCACTCTGGCAGCATTTTTATTTCGGGTTGTAAGTTAATCGTGGTCACAAAGAACGTCACCTTCCGCAGGTTGTAGGCCTTGGGATTCCATGTACAGATAGGCCACAGTGTCCCTCAAGCCCATCGGCTGGCCAAGGGCTCCCCACTGAGTGAGCCTGAGACTGTCGACCAAACAAGCCCAGTCTGCACCAGTGCCCGTGGGGAAGGGGCACAGGAGGGGGCGCCAGTGCCCAGGCATCAAGGACCTGTCCTGGGGCAGCCAGACTATGACTGGAGCCCCACAGGAGCAAACTGTCAGAAACAGAAAGAAGAGCCCCAGCTGGTTTGGCTCAATGGATAGAGTGTCAGCCTGCAGACTGAAGGGTCCCAGGTTCAATTCCCATCTGAAATCAATCTATATATACATAAAAGCCTAAGGGACCGGAATGACCAGAACAACCATTCAACCAGTCGACCAGTCACTATGATGCGCACTGACCACCAGGGAGCAGACGCTCACGGCAGGAGCTTCCCCCTGGTGGTAGGTGTGCTCCCACAGGAGGGGCGCTGCTCAGCTAGAAGCTGGGCTCACGACTGGTGAGTGTAGCTGCGGTGGCAGGAGCCTCTCCCATCTCCGCCCTCCGCCCACAGAGGCCCACTTAAGCCCTTTGATGGTGTCCCGGGCGGGACTGACAGTGGTATGTCTGCCTCTCCCCCAAATTGTCATCTCCTTACTTTTGTTGTTTTTTTCAAAATATATTTTTATTGATTTCAGAGAGGAAGGGAAAGGGAGAGGTAGAAACATCAATGATGAGAGAGAATCATTGATTGGCTGCCTCCTGCATGCCCCCTATTGGGGATCCAGCCCACAACCCGAGCATGTGCCCTAACTGGGAATCGAACCATGACCTCCTGGTTCATAGGTCGACCCTCAACCCCTGAACTACTGACAGAGGCCCAGCCCTCCTGGAGCTTCTGGTTAAATCAAAAGATAAGTCAGGAGCCCTACCTGGTGTGGCTCAGTGGATAGAACATCACCCTGTGGACCAGAAGGTCCCAGGTTAGAGTCTGATCGAGGGCAGGTACCTCAGTGTTTCCTCATAACGATGTTTCTCTCTGTCTCTCCCTCTCCCTTCCATTCTCTCTAAAATCAATGGAACATATCCTCAGGTGAGGATTAACCAAAAAAGACAAGTCAGGAAAGAGGATGAATGGTAGTAAGATGCATGACGGTGCCTCTCCCAGCACAGAGGCAGGGCAGGCTGGAGGGGGAACATCCTAGAGCACCCCATAAAGGTAAGGCAGGGGGAGCGCCACAGTCTGGGGCTCCCCTGAGGCCTGCGAGTGGATAAGCCTGGGCATCTGCACGGAGCTGGTGCTGAGGAAGCTGAGCTATTCTGAGGGAGTAGCCCCCCCCAATGCTAAACACAGCTCCCTCCAAGCCAGGCAGGGAGACTGAAGCCTCGGCACAAGAGGCCTCCCAGTGCAGACACAGGCCATTCCCTCCGCTTCACAGACATGACTCGCCTGCGCAAACACCGCACACCCCTGGAGATCTTCAAGAAAGTGGGGATCCCCATCCTCGCAGCACTGCTGAGCCTGGCGATCATTGTCATCATGGCTGTGCTTAGTAAGTGGAAGCCCTCACCCCTCATTATGGCCCCACCTTCACCCCTCACTATGGCCCCCACCCCCACATTCACCTCTCATACAGCCCCCACCCCCACCTTCACCCCTCATTATGGCCCCACCCCCACCTTCACCCCTCATTATGGCCCCCACCTTCACCTTCATCCCTCATTGCGGCCCCCACCTTCACCTTCACCCCTCATTGCGGCCCCCCCCCCACATTCACCTCTCATACAGCCCCCACCTTCACCTTCACCCCTCATTATGACCCCACCCCCACCTTCACCCCTCATTATGGCCCCCACCCCCACCTTCACCCCTCATTATGGCCCCACCTTCACCTTCACCCCTCATTGCAGCCCCCACCCCCACCTTCACCCCTCATTATGGCCCCACCCCCACCTTCATCCCTCATTATGGCCCCACCCCCACCTTCACCCCTCATTATGGCCCCCACCCCTACCTTCACCCCCACAGTAAGTGGCAGCCCCCTTTCACCCCTCCCCTGTCCCCACCTCTGAGTGACACCCTTGCCTTCCATCTGTCCACCTGAGTCAGGGCAGGTCTTGCTAATGTGTTGTAGCCACAGGCACTGCCTCTGTGTTGAAGGGGCTCCTGTAAGAGAGGAAGGACAGCTCGGCCCGTGTGGCTCAGGGGTGGAGCGTCAACCTATGAACCACAAGGTCACGGTTCCATTCCTGGGCAGGGCACAGGCCCAGGTGTGGGCTTGATCCGAAGTGTGGGGTGTGCAGGAGGCATCCAATGGATGATTCCCTTTCATATTGGATGTTTCTGTCTCTCGGCCTCTCTGAAATGAATATTTTTTTAAAAAGAGACAGAGAGGGCGGCCATGAACTCAGCCCATTTGGCCAGGGGCTTCTCCACCGATGATCTCCTCTGCAGGGAGAGCACATGCACACTCGTTACACACCCACTCGGGTGGGCCGTTTGCATGGGCAGGCACACCGCCCTCCTGCCCGCCCACATCTGCCGACGAAGTTGAGTGGCCAGCAGCCCGCTGGCTGGAAGAGCAGAGCATCTGCCCGTGGTGGGTGTGAGAGGAGGTGTCTGGGGCCTGAGGCAGAGCACACCCTCCTACCTTTAGCACATCTTCGTTGTCTTCATGTGGCCAGTGCCTGAGACCTGTGTGGTCGTAAGCAGGCTGCTCTAGCCCGAGGAGAAACGTGAATAAGCAGGGGTTCCCACAGCCCCTCCCTTTCCATCCCCATATTCCAGAGTGAAGTCCTCACCTTCCTCTCTCCACAGCCACAACAGGTTCCTGCTCAGCTGCTACCTGGGAGTAAATCACTGCCCCGGGAGACTGGGCGGAGCCCTGATACTGCCACTTGCTCCTGTGAGGCCTGGAGTGAGTGCCTCAGCCTCTCTTAGCCTTGGTCTTACCGTCTACGAATGTCCTGCCTCCTCAGAGGGTCATCAGAGAGCTGAGGAGATAGGGTGTAAAGTGCCTGGATAAACACCAGGCTGTGCCCACGCGGGGGCCACCGTGCAACATGCAGAGAAGCAACCAAGGTCACACACCTGCTCGCTGGCCAGGACAGGCCCTCAGGAACTGGCACTTGGCACCACCTCACCGAGGACACTCAGAGGTCGTCTGTCAAGTCCTCATTCTGTTGTGAGCACCGGGGCTCAGGCAGAAGGCACGGCCATGGGGACACTGAGCCAGGCCCCAGGCCCCTGAGCTGGCCCATTGCCACCTGTGGTGGTGGAAGCACAGCCACACAGCATAGACACCCGCGGATCGGAGAGCCCTGCGGGGCAGAGGGGCAAACCGCCCTCACCTCGGCTGGTGCACCCACCAAAAGTGGTGATTTCAGGAGCCGAAGGCAAGCCACCCTAAGCCCAGGTGGTCCAGACTAAGCTAACATGAGCTCTCCTTCGCTGCTCAAGTGCCCGCCACTGCAGCCAGCCAAGATCCAGTTCCCCCGGGAGCCAGGGCAGGCCCAGGGCACAGTGAGAGTTGGGCGCGCCCTGTGTGCTCCAGGCCCTGGGCCCTGGGTCAGGGACCAGAGCAGGTGACTGAGCATCCAGCCTGGGTCAGGTTCCTTTGGTCTTTTGGCTTCTGGGGTCTCACCTGGTGACACAGTGTCCTGGCGTGGCCCAGGAGTGACCACACACCAAACTCTGAATGTCTAGGACGTATCAGACCTTCTCCCTCACTTCCCCTGGAGCAGGTGCAGCAGAGCCAGCGGGTGACATCCTGACCCCTCGGGGAGGCGTGAAGGGGCAGCAAAGAGCTTGGAAGCCAGACAGACCCTCCCTGAAATCCCGACTCTACCCCTCAAGTGCTGTGGGGCATTGGGAAATAAACCCTCACTCTCTAACCTCATCCTCTGATTCCCTGCAGGTTAATCATGGCACCTGCCTCCTGAGGTTGGGGCCAGGGCTGCGGAGGACCCCAGGAAGCTCTATGCAGTGAGAAGTGGGGGTGCATCAGGCTTATCACCGCTGCTCAGGGCCAGGGGATTCTCACTGGGCTACAGAAGAGCGCCCCAGCCCAGGAGGTGTTCGGCCTGCAGGGAAGTTAGAAAAGCGGTGAGCGGTGTGTTCCCTGAGGAGGTAAAGCGGCAGCTCATCCTGTCACCCAGGCAGCAGAGGAGCCACAGACCCGGGTGGCACCAGGCGGAAGGCAAAACCAACAACACAAAACATCAACCTTAGGATATAGTCCTAGAAGTGGGATTACTGGGTGAATGGCAGTTCCATTTTTAAATTTTTGAGGAAACGCCATACTGTCATCCACAGTGGCTGCACCAGTCTGCATTCCCACCAGCAGTGCATGAGAGTTCCTTTTTCTCCACATCCTCGCCAGCACTTGTTTGTTGATTAGTTGATGATAGCCATTCTGACAGGTGTGAGATGGTACCTCACTGGTGTTTTGATTTGCATCTCTCGGATGATTAGTGACTTTGAGCATGTTTTCATGTCTCTTGGCCATCTATATGTCCTCTTTCGAAAAGTGTCTATTTAGGTCTTTTGCCCATTTTTTTATTGGATTGTTTATCTTCCTTTTGTTAAGTTGTATGAGTTCCCTGTAAATGTTGGAGATTAAACCCTTATCAGAGAGAACATTGGCAAATATGTTCTCCCATGCAGTGGGCTTTCTTGTTGTTTTGTTGACAGTTTCTTTTGCTGTGCAGAAGCTTTTTATTTTGATGTAGTCCCATTTGTTTATTCTCTCCTTAGTTTCTATTGCCCTAGGAGCTGTATTGGTAAAGATGTCTGCTATTTTGTTGCCTATGGCTTCTTCTAAGATTTTTATGGTTTCCCATCTTACATTTAAGTCCTTTAGCCATTTTGAGTTTTCCTTGTGTATGGTGTAAGTTGGTGGTCTAGTTTCACTTTTTTTGCACATATCTGTCCAGTTTTCCCAACACCATTTATTGGAGACTGTCTTGTCTCCATTGCATGCTCTTGCCTCCTTTGTCAAATATTAATTGAGCATAATAGCGTATGTCGGGTTCTCTGTTCTGTTCCACTGGTCTATATGTCTGTTCTTGTGTCAGTACCAGGCAGTTTTAAGAAGAGTGATTTTGTAGTATAGCTTGATATCTGGTATTGTGATCCCTCCAACATTGTTCTTCTTTCTCAAGATTGATGCAACTATTCGGGGTCTTTTTTAATTCCGGATGAATTTTTGTAGAATTTGTTCTAGGTCTTTGAAGTATGCCTTTGGTATTTTAATGGGGATTGCATTGAATCTATAGATTGCTTTGGGTAGTATGGACATTTTAATGATGTTGATTCTACCAATGCATGAACATGGTATATTCTTTCATTTGTTCATTGTTGTCCTCGATCTCTTTTTTTAGCATCCTAAAATTTTCTGAGTACAGGTCCTTTGTCTCCTTGGTTAAGTTTATTCCTAGGTATCTTAATTTTTTTGTTGCAATGGTAAATGGGGTTGCTTTTTTAATTTGTAATACCTTAGACAATTAAATTAAATTAAAAACACATCAACCTCTCCTGGGTCTTCCCAGATCAGAGCACCTCCTTCTAGAGCCACATTTGCAGTGGCCGCACTCTCATGGCCACCAGATGTTCTCATGACCCGGGAGGTGCACCACCCTCTGTGCAGATGGAGACACTGAGCCCCAGAGCATACGCGATTGGCCTGGAGTCGCACAGCAGGGTCAAGCCAGCTCTCGGGCCTCCAGACTCCAGGCTCAGCGTGGCTCCTTTTTCTGTTTAATTCTCACCCGAGGACATTTTCCATGGATTTTAGAGAGAGTGGAAGAGAGAGGGAAAGACAGAGAGAAATATTGATGTGAGAGACACATTGATTGGTTGCCTCCTGCACATGCTCCAACCAGGGCCCTGGCTGAGGAAGAGCCCACAACTGGGCATGTGCCCTTGACCAGAATCAAACCCGAAACCCTTCAGTCTGCAGGTTGACACTCTACCACTGAGCCACACTGGCTAGGACACAAGTCTCTTCCTTTCTCACAGGTCTGTGCCAGCCTTGGGGGTGTGAGGCGAAAGGGCTCTGTCTACATTTCTCCACCCCCACCCCACTCCGCCCCCCCCCCCCCCAACACACAGCATCTCGCTGAACTCCTCAGCCATCTGTAGGCCTGTCCCAGGCTATCGGTTTTACAGAGAAGACAGCTGAGGCTCAGGACCGAGTACCCCAGCCGCTCGTGGCAGCACTGGGCCTGGGACCTGGTCTGCCTGGCTCCACGCCCAGCGCCTGTCCAGGGAAGCTCAGCCTTGTCTGCCCCCCTGCCCTCGCCTTCCAGTCAAGGTCGTCCTGGACAAGCACTACTTCCTCTGTGGGCGGCCCCTCCACTTCATCCCCAGGCGGCAGGTGTGCGACGGCCAGCAGGACTGCGCCTCAGGGGACGACGAGCAGCTCTGCGTGGAGAACTTTTCCGAGGGGCCCCCAGTGGCAGGTGAGGCCAGGGCTGAGGGCCAGGGCAGGGCTCAGTGGACATCAGCACGGGTTCCACTGGCCCGCATCAGAGCATCTGCCACCTGTCAGCTTGCATCCCTGTCTTAAGGGTCTTGACAGCAAGACCAGAACTGTACCCGAGCTGCCCACTTCTGCTGTGCCACGGAGGAAGGGGTTGGGTCAAGTGACCTGGGGGAGTGCCCTCCTCTGTTTCTTCCAGAGGATAGAATGGCTGTGCGGCCACTCACCCTCCTGTCCGCTAGACATGTGTTATTACAGCGTGCTGCATGGCAAGTCAGAGTCAGGCCCTTCAAAGGGCTATGAGACACTTTGAACCTGAAACCCATGCTCTTTCTCACACTGGGCTCTGGAGAGAACATGTAGCCCAGGATATGGGTGACTGAGGCTTTTTTGTTTTGTAATGTTTTTATTGATTTCAGAGAGGAAGGGACAGGGCGAGAGAGAGAGAAACATCAATGATGAGAGAGACTCATGGATCGGCTGCTTCCTGCACACCCCCTGCTGGGGCTTGAGCTCACAACCCAGTCATGTGCCCCAACTGGGTATCCCGACCGGAAATTGAACCATGACCTCCTAGTTTATAGTTCAATGCTCAGCCCCTGAGCCATGCTGGCGGGTGGTGATAGGGCTTTTGAGGAGCAGGTTGAGTGATGTCCTGTGTGTTTGGGTTTTTATAAATCAGAAGTCAAACGCCTACAGGCACCCACCACTCCACTGCTTCAGTCCTCACTCACACTCCCCTCGGACCTCGAGGTCCCTCATTGAGGAGTTCCCCAGGTGGTGCAGGCTGTGTGAGCTGGGGGTAGGGCCATGTAATACATCATCAAACCTGGTACCTCGAGAGCAGAAGGAGGAGCTATTAATAACGATGCCAGGCAGCAGGCAAAATGGAAACAGGCCCAGGACATCTGGTCTCCCCAGCTGCGGTCAACACAGGCTCAGCCAAGCAAAGGCGGATGTGGAGCCGCCCTGGAGGCTGGAGGGCTGGTGGTCTATGATGCTCTGGGGCAGGGTGGGGTGGGGGATGGAGGGAAGGGGCCAGTCTCGATGTCTCCAGAGAGAAATGGGCAGTGGGCCCTCGTGGCTGACCCAGCTTCCCCCCTGCAGCCCGCCTCTCCAGCAACAGGTCCACCCTCCAGCTGCTGGACCCAGCCACAGGGACCTGGGTCTCTGCCTGCTTTGACGGCTTCACGGGAGCCCTGGCCCAGACCGCCTGTGGGCTGATGGGCTTTCACAGGTACCCAGCCCAGCCTCCGAGACGGTCACCTCCCCCCTGGGACCTCCTTCCTTCACTGTAGTCCTCCCTCTTTCCCTCTGCTTTCTTCTCTCCTCCTTTCCTGAAAGCCCAGGTGTGGGGCAGACAGAACGGCTTCTCCCCAGCACATCATGGACAAGCCTCTGTTCAGGCTCCAAAGCCTCGGTTCATTCAGGCACTGCTGGGAAGAGCAGTGCCAGCCTCCTGGGGTGAATGTGAGGTGCCAGGGAGGGAGCATCACCCACATGCCCCAGCTCCTTGGCAGCCTCCCCTGTTCTTCATCCAGCCTCACTCCTTATCCTGCACCACCGTCCCTCCCCAAAAGCAGTCTTCTGGGTCAAATTTGGTTTGAACAAACTCATTTCCCTGGGGTTCCATCAGCAAACCCTGCTCTCTCAGCAAATTCAAAAGCAGTCCCAGATGGTCGGTGGTGAAGAAGGATCTTTATATATAGAAGCCTAAGTGACCTTTACTACCCGTCAACCCAAAGACTGGTCGACCGGTCACTGTGATGCACACTAACCACCAGGGGGCAGACGCCCAACTCAGGAGCTGCACCCTGATGGTCAGTGCACTCCCACAGCCAACCTCCTGCAGTTGAGACAATGCGAGACAGGCTCGATCGCCAGCCAGGCTGAGGGACCCCACCCGTGCACGAATTCATGCACTGGACCTCTAGTGTAATTATAATAAGGGTGCATTATATATTTATATTCATCTGATCTTGGCTAAAGCCAAAAAAGTATTATATATATTTTAAATATATCTTTAATTGATTTCAGAGGGGAAGGGAGAAGGAGAGGAAGAAACATCAATGATGAGAAAGAATCATTGATTGGCTACCTCCTGCATGCCCCCTACTGGGGATTGAGCCTGCAACCTGGGCTTGTGCCCTGATCAGGAATCAAACCGTGACTTCCTGGTTTATAGGTTTGTGTGGTTTGTTTTGTGTGTTTTTTTTTAATATCATGTGTTTTATTTATTTATTTTTATTTATACATTTTATTTATTTATATATTTTTATTGATTTCAGAGAGGAAAGGAGAGGGTGAGAGAGATAGAAATATCAGTGATGAGAGAGAATCATTGATGGCTGCCTCCTGCACACCCTCCTACTGGGGACCAAGCCTGCAACCTGGGCATGTTCCCTGACTGGAATCGAATCCAGGGCCCTTCAGTCCGCAGACTGATGCTAAAATGAGCCAAACCAGCTAGGGCTGGTTTATAGGTTGATGCTTAACCACTGAGCCATGCTGGCCGGCCCATTATATCTATTTTAGAAATAGGTTTGGAGAAAGTAAGTGACTTCCTGTGTAGCTGGGAGGGAGCGGCTGGGGTCTGTGCCCAGGCCCCTAGTTCCTGGGCACAGGAGTTCTAGCAGGCTGGCTGTTTTCTCTGCCCCGACGTGCCATCTGTAACGGGAGGGAGAGTGGACCACTCCAAGGGCCCAGCCGAAAGGGACAGGAGGTCCAGGCACTCAGCTGCAGAGTTGGATGGCCTCTCCCTGACAGGCCCCCAACTTTGTGATTCTAAGAAACTGCCCCAAAGACAGGCAGGAATGATCGATGCCAGGCCCACTACCAATCAACTGCAGAGCTCTCCATCTGTCCCTCGAGCAGCCTCAAGGTTCTTTTTCAATGGCTGCTCCAGGCAGCCTTTCCTAACCCATCAGACCAGTCTCCCCGCTCTCTGGTGCCAGGCTTCTGCTGGTCTCGACCCCAGGGGGGCGACTCCCAGCGTCTCTGGAGAGGGCAGCTCACCACTGTCCTGTCATTTTGAGGAGGCTGGGAAGTCTGGCCCTGCCCTGCTCTTCTCCCTGCTCCCCCACAGCCCGGCCCCAGCAGGCTGCACTTGGCTAGGAACAGGGCATCCTGAAATGCCCTCAGGAAGTAGGCTCCCAGAAGCTCCCTGTCCAGCTCCAAATCGTCTGCTCTTGAGCTCTACAAAGCCAAAGCCGATCCGAATGGTCGCCAGGATGCGAATGGTCACCAGGATGCGATCTGCAAACTGTCCTTTCCTGGGACTGTCCGTTGCCACCCTTGTCCCTGCTTCCAGGTCTCAGATTCCTCTACATTTCCTCTTCTGCCTGGACAGGAGGTCCTGCCTGTCTCAGGACCACAAAGCCCTGCATGGTGAGAAGCGAGAGGGGCTCTAGAGACCATCTGCCCCCCTCACCTTGCAGAGAAGAAAGGAAGCTCAGGGAGGCCTGGAAAGGGCAGGGCCTGCCACATCATACTCCCAGCCGGTGTCAGTGCTGGGGACAGGCACCTCAGTCTTGAGGGCTTCACCACAAAGCCGAGCTCTGCGGACGCCAGTCCTCCCGGAGGCGGCATCAGAGCCAGAGCCAGGTTTCCTACTGGGACTGGGAGGATGTGCCTGTCAGCCACAGCCGGGGTTGGTCTGGTCGCTGCGGGCAGAGCTTGTGCTGGCCTGACTGTATGGAGAAGAATGCGAGGAGTGAGGAAACAATGGGAAAGCCCTGGCTGGTGTGGCTCAGTGGATAGAGCGTCAGCCTGCCTACTGAAGGGTCCCGGGTTCAATTCCCAGTCAGGGCACATGCCCAGGTTATGGGCTCGATCCCCAGTGTGGGGTGTGCAGGAGGCAGCCGGTCAATGATTCTCTCTCATCATTGGTGTTTCATCTCTCTTCCTCTCTCTTCCTCTCCCTTCCTCTCTGAAATCAATAAAAATATATTTTTAAAAAGAAAAGAAAGAAACAAAGGGAAAGATGGGAGCCATCAGGGAAGCAGTCCTGGAGGAGGACAACTTAAGCCCAGGATTTGAAAGAAGAAACGTGGGTTCGCAGAGAGAAAGGAGAGGGGTCCAGGAGAACAATGCTGCCTGGACTCGTGTGAAGACTGGCATGCTCTGTCCTATGCTCCAGGAGCTATAAATGTACCTCCACCACCAACTGCAGGTGAGGTGCTTTAGGGACCCCAGTATCCACGCCCCGTCCCTGCCAGGTGGGCAGCTACCCTGGGTTCTGCTGGGCCCCTTGGCCTCCTGTCCCCTTACTGTGAACAGGAGAAGCTGCTGGGACACTGGAGATAGGGACAGAGCTGGGAGTTAGGAAGGTGTCCCTAACATTTCTCCAAAGCTCTGGTCCAGGACTGTCTCCCTGCCCAGGAAGGCGAAGCCACCACAGCATTGCACCTGGAGCGGGGCCCTGGAATGCCGGGGACTCCTTCAGGACCACCCGTGCGGACCAAGGCCACCTGCCCTCTGCGGCACCCACGGTGCAGTCTTCATCACTCTCTCTCCCAAATGGGGGCTGGTCCCACTCTCGGGTTCAAAACACCTGCCCTAACTCTCATCTCTCTCTCCTGCCGACGTGAGCAGCAAACCCACCTTTCAAGCCGTGAAGATCCGTCCAGATCAAGAGCTGGACGTGGTTGTCATCACAGCGGCCAGCCAGGAGCTCCAGGTGCAGATCCCCAGCGGGTGAGTGAGGGGCCGCCCGACCCCTGACCCTCACACCCAAGGTGCATCAGGGTTGCACGGCCTGCTCCAGGCAGACGAGGCGAGGGAGTGTGCACCCACGACAGGAAGATGGCAGATAGCGAGGGCGGGAGAGCCACAGTTCTGAGATTGTCCGTGTTGACTCTCTTGTTATTTTGTTTTTTTAAATATGTTTTTATTGATTTCAGAGAGGAAGGGAGAGGGAGAGAGAAACATCAATGATGAGAGAGAATCATTGACCGGCTGCCTCTTGCACGCCCCTCACCCCACGTGGGGATCAAGCCCACAACCCAGGCATGTGCCCTGACCAGGAATCGAACATGACCTCCTGGTTCATAGGTCGACACTCAACCACTGAGCCTCACCAGTCAGGCTTGACTTTTTTAAATCCATGGACAGCTGGAGAGAGTACGTGTCCACACCTTGGTGGCCTTCCCATCAGCCGATGAGTAAAACCATCTCTCTTCCCATTGACGATGCTTCCTCCTATTGCCCAGGCCACTGGGCCTTCCCCTCATGCATAGGCCAGCGTAGGCCGTCCACACCCCCAGCCCTGGCAGACCCCACAGCAGCCAGTCCCCACCCCTAACCTTGAGTCAGAGTCACGTCTAACAGAGCCTCCAGGGCAGCAGGCAGCTCCAAGAGGCTTCTGGCTGCTCAGCGTCCAGGCTCGCTGCCGTGCTTTTATTTATCGAGGAGCACATCTTGCAAAGGACAGCCTGGGAGCAGGGTGGTCATTGTCCGGATTCCCTCGCCATCCCTTCTCGGGCGAGGCTGCCGTGCAGCAGGTGCTGTTCTGACTCTGCTTCCTCCTCACAGTGGCCGAGAGCCGCGTGGGCTCTGCCGGGAGCCCAGCAGGTCCTGGACACTTATCACTGGGGCTGTCGAGTCCAATCAGATTAACTCGAACTGAACCGAGGTCAGTGCAGCTTCCATGCAGCCCCCGGCAGAGTCCAGCATCCCAGGCTGGGAAGGGACTTGAGTCAGCATCCAGGAGGCCCAGGGCCTGTCTTCCAACAGAGCAGACGCAGACAGCAGGCCGACATCAGGCTGACAGCAGGCCGACAGCAGGCCGAAAGCAGGCAGACAGCAGGCAGACAGCAGGCAGATAGCAAGCTGACATCAGGCCGACATCAGGCAGACAGCAGGCAGACACCAAGCTGACATCAGGCTGACAGCAGGCAGACAGCAGGCCGACAGCAGGCAGACAGCAGGCCGACAGCAGGTAGACAGCAGGCCGACAGCAGGCAGACAGCAGGCAGATAGCAAGCTGACATCAGGCCGACATCAGGCAGACAGCAGGCCGACAGCAGGCAGACAGCAGGCAGACAGCAAGCTGACATCAGGCCAACATCAGGCAGACAGCAGGCCGACAGCAGGCAGACAGCAGGCAGACAGCAGGCTGACATCAGGCAGACAGCAGGCCGACAGCAGACTGACATCAGGCAGACAGCAGACTGACATCAGGCAGACAGCAGGCTGACAGCAGGCAGACAATAGGCAGACAGCAGGCCCTGTCTCCCGCAGGCCCTGCCTCTCGGGCTCCCTGGTCTCCCTGAGCTGCCTGGGTGAGTACCCCTCAGGGAGTATGTGGGGACAAAGGAGGGCCTCATGCTTGTCCTAAACCTCTCAGACTCCAAGTCTCCCTCTGGTCTGTCCCAGGCTCTTCTCTGGGCTTGGGGAGGGTCGGCAATGCTCCTGCGAGTGGTGGGCATGGAGACTCCCCTCCCGTCCACACAGCCCGTCCCAGCTCAATGCACTGAAGACACAAAGGCTTCAGTCACTCACCCTCCCGTGAGGAGCCTGAGGTCTCGCTGACGAAACCTGATGGCAAGGAAAGGCTGGTCAGGCTGGGCAGCCACGGACCTGACCTCCCAGAGGAAGCTCCCAGGAACGAGTGACCAGGAGGCAGCACCCAGAGGGCAGGGACACGGCTATCTGTCTGTCTGTCCATCACTCCCTTCTCAGCTCCCTGAGGAACTGCAGGCACTCCTGTACATGGGCTGAGTGAGCTGATGATTTAGAAAATGGGGAGGAGCTAGTGGCACAGGCAGGGCCTGCCTTGAACAGACCAGGAGGACTGACTGCTCAGGGACCTCCGAGCAGCTGGATGAGCTCGTGATAACTTGACTTCTGAAGGGTAGGGCAGCGGCGCTGCCTGAGGAGCTGAAACCCTGCCCCGCAAACAGAGGGACGGGGGCTTTGCCTGGCGCAGGACAGGCAGACACCGCTGTTTGGAGGGCAGTGGGGTTTGGGGAGTCCCTGGCCAGCAAGCCCAGAGGTCAGTGGCCTGTCTGTGAGAGCTGTGTGGGGAGAGCGATGGGGAGAGCCGCATGGAGAGAGGCCGCGTGGGGAGAGCAGTGAGGGGAGAGGCCCCGTGGGGAGAGGGCCCGTGGGGAGAGGGCCCGTGGGGAGAGGCCCCGTGGGGAGAGGGCCCGTGGGGAGAGGGCCCGTGGGGAGAGGCCCCGTGGGGAGAGGGCCCGTGGGGAGAGGGCCTGTGGGGAGAGGCCCCGTGGGGAGAGGGCCCGTGGGGAGAGGGCCCGTGGGGAGAGGCCCCGTGGGGAGAGGGCCCGTGGGGAGAGGGCCCGTGGGGAGAGGCCCCGTGGGGAGAGCCCCGTGGGGAGAGGGCCCGTGGGGAGAGGGCCTGTGGGGAGAGGCCCCGTGGGGAGAGCCACGTGGAGTGACTCGGGACTGAAGAGGCTGAGACCAGGGCAGGGGGGTTTGGGGGGGGGCAAGGGTCCCCTAGGAAAGTCAGGAGGTGGGATGTGAGAGGGGCAAGGCGTTAACGTTTGAGACTAGCTCAGAAGGGGAGGGACTTGGAGAAGGTGAGCTTAGGGTGGGAAGAGCCCGTTTTTGAAACTTCCTTCTCACTTCTGTCTTCCCCCATCTGCTGGCCAGGGACGTCTGTTTCCTGGGACTCAGTGGGAGGGGCGTGGGGATCCCAACTGGGCAGGACACATTCGTTTTAAGGTCATAAACCGCCCGTGTTCATAGTAACGCCAAGCCCATCCAGCGCTGACAAAGAGGCGAGGGGCTTGGGGAGCCCTGCTCTGGGGCACCCATAGCACCCCAGGAGCCTGAGAGTGGGCCCAGCCCTCCCACCATGCTGGGCTGCCCAGCCGCTCCCATAGCCGCCAAGGAGAGGCAGCGCTGTCTAAGCCTGGCCCTACTCTCCCTCTCGAGCCAGCCTGCGGGGACAGCCTGAAGACCCCGCGCGTGGTGGGCGGGCAGAAGGCCTCCGTGGAGTCCTGGCCATGGCAGGTCAGCATCCAGTACCACCAACAGCACTTTTGCGGTGGGAGCATACTGGACCCGCACTGGGTCCTCACCGCGGCCCACTGCTTCAGGTAAGCCCAGCCGCCTGCAGGCCTGAGGGCCCGGCCCCCTTCCTCTGCCCTGAAAGACTATGTCCTAGGTGTGGCCACCCTGTGAGATGCGGGACATAAGGTCCTTTGTTAAACACAGTCTGAGCAGAGGGTGGGGGTCACCGAGCTTGACCGGCTGAGAAGCATCAGAAACCCATGTCCTCAGCCTGCCCTGTCATGCACCCCATGAAGGCTCCTCCCACCTGCCGGGAGCAGGAACCCTCTCCCTCTTCTCTCCTCTTCCCTGCCCCTCCACTCCCTCGCTGTGTTCAGAAACTTAACAATAAGCCAACAAGCATAAATTTCCTCCCTGGCCAGGCCGGGTCTACCCCCAGGCCTTTACTCTGTTCATTCATTCATTCATTCTGTATCTGAGGAGTTCCTACAAGGTGCCAAACCATATACTGTGTGTCCATGGGCATTAGCCCCATTACTGCCTTAGAGGAACTCACAGTCTAGGCCAGTGATTCTTTATATACTGTATATTGCTGATTCAGAGAGGAAGGAAGAGAAAGAGAGAGAGAGAGAGACGTCAATGATGAGAGAGAATCATTGATCAGCTGCCTCCTGCACGCCCCATACTGGGAATCGAGCCCACAACCCGGGCACGTGCAGTCCAACGCTCTAGCCACTGAGCAAACCAGCTAGGGCTAGGCCAATTTCTTAACCTGTTTTGAGAATCTGACAGAAGCTGTAGACCTCTCCTGGGAACCATCCCTAAGCTGTGTCTGGTGTCAGAAGGAAGAGTCATGTACATAAGTACTAGTAACTGCCCACAATGTGGGTACCGTGAGGGCAGTGTAAGGAGAAGCACTGGGGAAGGCTCAGTGCTCGGCCTGGAGAGCAGCCCTCCCCAGCCCTCCAGTTAGAAGTTCACTGGGCAGGTTTCACTGGGGAAAGGATCAGATCCCCTTTAGAATTTGGCCTGTGGTCAGGGATTCCTCAGGCCGTCCCTTCTCCAGCACCCCTGCCTGCACCATCCTTACCTCCTGAGGCAGGGCCTCGAGCACCCCTCCCAGCCCAGGGCCCTGACGACCGCTGTTGGCAAAGCCTCCTCCTGCTTGGCTCTTCCCCAGGAAGTATCTCGACGTGCCCGGCTGGAAGGTGAGGGTCGGCTCAGACACACTGCGCAGCTTCCCAGCCCTGCCTGTGGCCAAGATCTTCGTCACCGAGCACAACGCCACGTCCCCCAAAGAGAAGGACATCACTCTGGTGAAGCTGCAGGACCCACTCACACTCTCAGGTGAGTGGTGGCACCTGGGGCAGAGCCTTTAGCTCCAGTGACATTCCCGCTCTGCCCCTTGCTCGCTACGTGGCCTTGAGCTTGTCACTTCTCTAAGGCCCCAGCTGCCCATCTGCTTCAGGCAAATCCATCAGCCTCACATCCTGGACATCAGGAGGTTCAGGTGAGGCCAGCAGACACAGACACCCACTGTCCCCCACCAGCGCTCCGCATGCAGCACCTTAAGTGAGGGTCACAGCGTCCTCCAGTCGTGGAGGTGTGAGGTCATAGTCCATCCTCCACCCTCAGCCGATGCCAAGAGCCTCCCACCATCCCTGCCAAGGGGTCCTTGTGTCCATTTGCTCTCCTGCGGGACAGGGAGCTCACCGCTGGCAAGGCCGCCACAGAAGCTGGCGCAGTTCCATGGTATGACTCATGCTTACGTAGGACGGTATTTCATTTGCTTTAATATATACTTACTGATT
This sequence comes from Corynorhinus townsendii, assembly GCA_026230045.1. Taxonomy (NCBI): domain Eukaryota; kingdom Metazoa; phylum Chordata; class Mammalia; order Chiroptera; family Vespertilionidae; genus Corynorhinus; species Corynorhinus townsendii. Next base: position 83,828,090 of record JAPDVU010000008.1, read on the forward strand.
TCAGAGAGGAAGGGAGAGGGGGAGAGAGAGAAATATCAATGATGAGAGAGAATCATTGATCAGCTGCCTCCTGCACACCCCACACTGGGGATTAAGCCTGCAACCCGGGCATGTGCCCTGACCGAGAATCGAACCCTGACCTCCTGGTACATAGGTCAATACTCAACCGCTGTGCTACACCAGCCAAGCTATAGGGCAGTATTTAAATCAGCATTTCCAACTGTTGGTTCCACAGGATACGGGTTCCTTGGGAAAAAGAAGGATTCCTTCTCAAATAAGTTTGGGAAACATTTTTATACTTTAGCTCTTTTTGGAGCACTTTAGTATACTAAAGATAGGAGACATTTTTTAAATATTTTTAATAACTTGTTTTATTGTGTTTAACCCACATTTTCTAAACTTATTTGACTATAGAACCCATTTTCTCCTTCCACTTCTATTAACATCGTGTGGACTGTGTGTTACGGAGGCTTAACCCCAGGGCCTCCTGCACCTGGGCTCCCCCTTCATCTCTGCTCCCTGCAGACCTCGTCAGGCCCATCTGCCTGCCATTCTCGGACGAGGAGCTCCCTCCGGCCACCCCGCTGTGGGTCATCGGATGGGGCTTTACAGAACAGGGTGCAGGTGAGTCCTGGGCTCGGGCCCGCAGGGCCGAGGGGGCAGTGTTCAGAGGGGCTGGGAAGGAGGGCCACCCATCAGAAAAGCCCATCCTGGAGGCCCAGGTGCCGGTCACCGGGAGCATTACCTGAGCTGGGGGCCAAGGCAAGGACGAGGAAGTGGGTGTGTCTCCACCTCCAGGGAAGATGTCTGACGAGCTGCTGCAGGCAATGGTCCAGGTCATTGACAGGGCGCGGTGCAACGCCGAGGACGCGTACCAGGGGGAGGTCACCACGGGGATGCTGTGCGCAGGCATCCTGCAGGGCGGCGTGGATACCTGCCAGGTGAGCCTCCGTGGAGCAGAGGGAATCCCATGGGCAGGAACGTGGGTCCTAGAGAGACACAGAAGCCCAGGGGCGGAGTGCCCACGGGAAGTCTCGCACATGGAAGGCCTCAGCGTGTGCGGACAGAAAGAAGGGAGAGAAGCAGGGAGAGAGGTGACAGTCGGAGAATGACACGGGGATGGATGGACAGATGGATGGAGATGAGCAGAAAGATGTTAAGTGGATCCATATTTCACACCTGCCCACCCACCCTTAGGTCCCATCTTCTACAAAGTATGAGCTCCTGAGGGCAGGAATTCCATCCGATTTCTCTGTCCTGTCCTCAGCTACTGCACTGCACTCGAAAGACCCCTTGTGCTGGGTGGGCCCTGGTGCGGTGTCCCCGCCCTCCCTGCAGGGACCAACCCCAGGCCATGGTCTCACTTCCCACCCCCAGACGCTCTTCTGAGAACCTCTCATTAAAACCCCTAACCCTGCCCTGGCTGGTGTGGCTCAGTGGATAGAGTGCCGACCTCTGGACCAAAGGGTCCCAGGTTCGAGTCCAGTCAAGGGCATGTACCTCGGTTGCAGGCTCCTCCCCGGCCCAGCCCCTAGTCAGGGCTCGTGCAGGAGACAATCAATCAATGTCTCTCACATTGATGTTTCTCTCTGTCTTTCCCTCTCTCTTCCACTCTCCCTAAAAATCAATGGAAAAATATCCTCAGGTGAGGATTTAAAAATAATCTATACTAATAAAAGGGTAATATGCTAATTAGACCGGGAGACTGGCTGGGGAGGGCAGTTGGGGGCCATGAGGCTGGCCAGGGAGGGCATTTGGGGGCGAGAAGGCTGGCGGTGGGGGCCAGGGAAAGTTGGGAGCAAGCAGGCCGGCAGGCAGAGTGGTTAGGGGTGGGGCAAGCAGGCAGGTGAGTGGTAAAGAGCCAGCAGTCCCCAGATTGCAAGAAGAATGTCTGACTGCCGGTTTAGTCCTGATCCCACTGGGACATCCCCCGAGGGGTCCCAGGCTGAGGGATACCCCTCCCCCTGCACGAATTTCCTGCACCGGGCCACTAGTAATAAATAAATACATAAATGTGTAAATAAATAACCCCCCATCCTACCCACCCCATCCTCACCACTCAGTTCTCTCACTCGAGAAGTGCCTCTCAGTCACCTCTTAACCAGGTGAGTGCTGGGCTTTGGGGACAGTGTCTTCCCTTGGGAGGTGTACAGTGGGGTGGGGGCGTGAACAGCAGTTAGGCCAGCAAGTTATTGGGTTTTGAAGGAAGAGGCCTCAAGTGTTATAGGAACTGAAAAGGTGGACACCCAAGTAAGTGCACTTATTCTCTGACATTCTTGTCTGTCTTGTGTGCTCCCCTTCCCACTCCCCCTGCCCCTCCCCCTCCTCCTCCCCTCCCTCTCCTTCCCTTCTTCCCCTCCCCCTCCCCTCCCTCTCCTTCCCTTCTTCCCTTCCCCTCCCCCACCCCCCTCTCCTCCCCTTCTTCCCCTCCTCTCCCCCTCCCCCTCCCCTCCCTCTCCTTCCCTTCTTCCCCTCTCCTCCTCCTCCCCTCCCCTCCCGTCCCCTCCCGCCCCTCCCGTCCCCTCCCTTCTCCTCTCCATTTGATTCTAAGCTACCTGAAGGCAGGGATCTTTGCTCTTTTCATGGGTTGAATCCAATGGCCTAGAACCGTGGTCGGCAAACTGGGGCTCGAAAACCACATGCGGCTCTTTGGCCCCTTGAGTATGGCTCTTCCACAATATACCACGGCCTGGGCGAGTCTATTTTGAAGAAGTGGCGTTAGAAGAAGTTTAAGTTTAAAAAATTTGGCTCTCAAAAGAAATTTCAGTCGTTGTACTGTTGATATTTGGCTCTGTTGACTAATGAGTTTGCCGACCACTGGCCTAGAACATGCTAACCTGAACTAGCGGTGCTGCTGGTTCAGTACTTTGAGGAATGCTGTGCAAAAGGAAGACAAGCCGCTTCCTTGCTGCAGGGCCCCTTAGCGCCTTCACCTGCTGCTGTGAGGCCTGGATCTCCGCAGGAGGGGGCCCTGGCACACCCCCAACTCATGTGACTCCAACTGAACTGTTTTGTCCCCAAAGAGGAAGGACACTCCAGGCCACCGGGACACTGCAAGCAGAGAGAGGCAGGGCACCACCAGCACCAGGCGGGTGGGCAGGGGGGGGGGCAGGGGGGGCGGGCAGAGGGAGGGGAGGACTGGGACGCCCACCCTCCACCCTGCCTGCCTGCCTACCCAGCAGCCCCTGCTCTGCCCTCTCCCAGGGAGACAGCGGGGGGCCCCTGATGCATCACTCAGACCTGTGGCACGTCGTGGGCATCGTGAGCTGGGGGCACGGCTGTGGGGGCCCAAGCACCCCGGGAGTGTACACCAAGGTCGCAGCCTATCTCAACTGGATCCACAGTGTCCGCAATGTGAGTGGTGTCTGCCTGGCACGCCCTCCCTCCTCCTCTGCTCTCAGGCTCCATCCAGATGGTGTGGAGGCAGCTTCCACACCCCCAGTGTTGTCCCCACCAGCGAGTACAGGCTGGGCTTTCCGCCATTGAGGGCTGAGGGTCCTTAGCTCGGAGATGCCATTCAATGCACATGCACATGCATTAGAGTGCTGGCTGCACCAGCTGCCTCACGGAGAACAGCTTCCCATGAGGTGGGCGGGAGGCGCCTGAGGCCTCCCCACAGGGTAGCGGGAGTGGCCAGAGCTCAGGAAAGGAAGGTTAATTTTGCACACAGCACTGCTGTGTCCACTTGCAAATCCTCTTACTTGCTCTCCATTGGTCTCTTATTCTAGTTGGAGCCCTGATGCCGCTGCCCCCTGCAGGCCTGGGACCTGCTTCCACCCTGTGCTGTCCCCCTCAGGGACCCCAGAAGCCAGGCACAGGGCAAGCGCCCCTCGCACGCCTCTCTGCCCAGCCTCCGAATATCCCGGTGCAGCTAAGGGCCCCGTCCCTGTGAGACCTTGTGGCCCACAAGAGCCCAAGAGGAGCTTGGCAGCACCGCTCAGCCACCCCTGGTGCTCCCCGCACCCCGGGAGAGACTCTTCCCGAGGACCCAGGGCTCAGAGGCATTGCCAAGCCCGGAAGCACATCCCCACTCTGCTGAGTAGACGTAGACTCTCTGGGGAGAGCCCCGGTCATTGAGAGCTGGAGTGGAGGGAGGAGAGGGTCTGAACGAGCCTGGCCCCTCCACGCACCCAAACGTCTCCCAGGCAGAAGCCAGCTGTGGTGGAAAATGTACTGTCCTGCGGGGGGCGCAGCTACTGTACCTACTGCTGCTGTCACCGCTACCTATGTGGTTGATTTTATTAAACAGGTATGTGACGTCTGACACAGTCTGGCTGGGCTGCTTCATCAGAACTGAGCTGGACTATTGAGCCACAATCTTTATTTTTTTATTTAATTTTATTTTCTTTATCTTTATTATTGAAAGTATTACATATGTCCCCCTTCCCCCCACCTCAACCCCCTCCTGCCCAACCCCACCCCAGGCCCTCACCGCCCCCCCCACTGTCTGTGTCCATGGGCCATGCATAGATGCACACAAGGTCATTGGTTGATTGTCTCCCACCATCCGCCCTGCCCTGCCTTCCCTCCAAGATTCCGCACTCTGCTCCATGCTCCCATGTTTCTGGGTCCACTCCATTCATCAGCTTATTTGGTTCATTATATTCCACATGTGCGTGAGGTCACGTGATACTTGTCTTTCTCTGACTGACTTATTTCGCTTAGCATGAGACTCTCCAGGTCTCTCCATGCTGTCTCAAAGGGTAAGAGATCCTTCTTTGTTACTGCTGCATAGTATTCCATGGTATAAATGTCCCACAGCTTTTTTATTCATTCGTTTACTGATGGGCACTTGGGCTGTTTCCAGATCTTAGCTATTGTAAATTGTGCTTCTATAAACACAGGAATGCATATATTCTTTCTGATTGGTGCTTCGGGTTTCTTAGGGTATATTCCTAGAAGTGGGATCTCTGGGTCACATGCAGTTCCATACTGTTTGCCATAGCGGCTCACCAGTCTGCATTCCCACCAGCAGTGCACTAGGTTGAACCACAATCTTTATTCTTTGGCCTGCGTAGGGACAGGTCTTGCAGAGACAATTGATCCACAGAGTAGAGGATTGGGAAGAAGGAGACCAGCGCCGCTGAGTGGGAGCAGTAGTGAGCTATAGACTAGGGGAGCCAGGCGAGCAAGGCTCCTTCCATACAAGCCGTCAACCACTGCCCTCCCCCCTCCTCCTGCCTGTGGTATCAGCCATGGGCCAGAGATAACTTATGACCTGGGAGGGCAATGGTGTAGACATTCAAGAGTGATGTTAAATCATGGCTCCCAGGTGGCTGGAGAGAGAGATTGCACCTCTGACTCCTAACCAATCTAGAGAGCCCTCGGTGTGTTTTTTTACCATACTTTTTTTTTTTTTAAGTCATTTATCACCTGCCTGTATGAGGTGGTCCCCACGCTGGGTCTGGGAATATAAGTTCCTACACTCAGAGAAGGGAGCTTGTGGGCTTCTCTGGCGACCATGTAGGAGTGCCAGCATGTGGATGACCCTCTGCGCTAGGTAACTAAGATCCGAGATGAAACATGCTAAGTCCTTAGGAAATAATAGAACCCTCAAAGATATACATATGAACCCATCAGAATCGTGAGCTGAAACTAAGGTGGCGATCTGGGAGCAAATTAAAATGTTGGGCTGCCCCAGGGACGTTGACCTATATACAAAGACCGAAGAGGCTGGTGAGGCAGAGAGCTCAGTACCACTGCTGTGTGCAGCTATGAGTCTGAGGCAGCGTGTGGCTGCTCAGATAATGGCTGTGGGTACAGAGACTGCTACTGCTCAATGGGAAAGATGTGTTCGTTTATTAGCCAGTGCGCAGCTTCCCGGTATGAGACTTTGCTGTGAAGGGACTGTTTTGCCTGACAGCTAGATGGCCACTGGCTTCTACAATAAAGGCTTTCTTATATACACCCTCAACTTCTCATGGCTACTCGGTCTACTACCCAAGTCCAAGAAGGTCCGCCCCTGGCAGAGGGGCTTGGCCCCACAGTGAGTGCAATATGCAGGGCTTGAGAAGGAACCTGCCCTGGCAGCTGGCTAGTAGAGCAGAATTCAGAAGACTACACGGAAGCAGACAGCTGTGCTCTGGCTGCTCTGACACAAGGTTTTGGTAAGTTCTTTCTCTTTTTTTTAATCTTCACCCGAGGATATTTTTCCATTGGTTTTTAGAGAGAGTGGAAGAAAGAGGGAAAGACAGAGAGAAACACATCAATTGGTTGCCGCCTGCATGACCCCCGACCAGGACCCGGGCCGGGGAGGAGCCTGCAACCAGGATACATGCCCTTGAGTAGAATCGAACCTGGGACGCTTTGGTTTGCAGGTTGATGCTCTATCCATTGAGCAAAACTGGCTAGGGCAGTTTTTTGAATTCTGCGATGCTTTGGTTTGATCATGGGTGAAATGGGCATTATGATGCCTGACTTCTAAGAGTTTAATCAGACACAACAATCTTGTAGGGAGGTAATTAGCAAGTCTGGGAATTTGGTGGCTGTTTGCCTTAGTCATCACAAGACAGAGGCGGGGTCAGCCTGGCCTCCTCCCAGAGGCCTCCACACCTGCTGCTGAGCCCCTTTTCAGTCAGGAGGGGAGAACCCTGTGGGAAGGACAAGCCCCTGCAGTTTGAAGCCAACACTGAACTGCCTGCCTGCCTGCACGCTGTTCCTGCCATCTTTAAAAAGGAGTTCCTGGAATCCTATTTCAACCAATAGGACTAAGGCTGTCCCCATCCAATCACAGCTGCTCAGCTCTGGCCAATTAGAGTGGTTCTATTCTGACCAATCAGTACAGTGCCTTTTGCACCAATCAAACTGCAAGGACTTGGAATCCTCATTTGCATGAAGACAGACCAATCAGGAACCAGGGACAGGGAATTCTGGCCATATAAATCAGCTCCTCTCTCACTGAGAGTGCCCTTTCCTTTAAGACTGGATCTCCCTGGTTGAGCTAAAACATTGATACTGTCTCAGCAGAGCAGAGCTGTTTAGCTGGAGAGGGGCCTGGCCCAGGGCTGCCTGGCGGGAGAGTTGCCTTGCAACTGTGCTGTATCACCATTGGGTTGTTTTGCACTGAATAATGTTTCCTTTCTCACCACACCCCAAACTGGGGATTCCTGTTAGCATTGAATGGGTGCAGGGACCATCCACCATCTGTTGTCACCTTGGAGTTTACATTCTAGTTAGAGATGTACAATAAACAAGGAAATAAATTCATCAGCTAGGGATAAATGCTTTGGAAAAAATAAAGCAGGATAAGGAGACAGTGTCTGAGCCTATGGAAGGTGTTACAGACAGGATGGCAGGGAAATGTTTTCTGGGGAGATGGTATCTGCACAAAGATCTGATTGGAATAGGAGAATGAGCTCTGAATATCTGAGGAAGAGCGTTCTAGCAAAGGAACAGCATATGTAAAAGTCCTGAGACAGGAGGAGACTGAGATTTGGAGGAGCAGCAGGGACAGCAATGGGACTGAAGTGGATGAAAGAGCAGAAGAAGAGCGTTCAGTAGAGAGGACGCCAAAGAGGCAGCAGGGCCAGGACAAGGCCTCTGGGCAACTGTGAGGCATGAGGAAGATAAGATGGGAAGTCATGAGTAGAAGAAGGAAAATCTAATTTTTTATAATCTTAAAATGCCCCTTATATACGGTAAAATTCACCATTTTTAGTGCAGAGTTCTTCCAGATTTGACAACTGTGTACAAGCATGCTCTGTAGCTCAATTACCCCTGAAAGTCCCCCTACCTGTGTGGCCTCACACCCACCTGTAGCCCCTGGCGACCACTGGTCTGTGTTCTGTCCCTAGTTTTGCTTTTCCCAGGACGCCATTCAAAGGGAGCTGCATAGCAGGTGCCTTCCTGAGCGGATTCTTTCACGTCTCATGATGCACCTGAGATCCGTCACCCTGGCTCGTGGAGCTCATCCCTCAGGGGTGCTCCTCTGGTGGCGGCACAGCCGTGTGCTCCCCCCACACCAGCAGAAGGGCATTTCAGAGTGTCTCGTTTCCATGTGACAAAATCAGGCCTCTGCAAGCATCTGTGTGCAGAATTTTATGTAAACACAAGTTTGTGTGATTTCTTTCTAACAGAAAATGAGTGTACTCCCCATCCGGAACAACTAAACGGCTGGGGATAGTCTCAATGGGGTTCAGACCTAGCACCCAAGCAGGCAGCACAGGCCTCGCAGAGGGAGCTCAGAGCTGCCGGGGACCCATGTCTCTGGCCTCCGATGGGTGCCGGCAGGTGAGGGAACCACCCGAGGCTGAGGAAGGACAGACGGAAGCACTGGCAGGACAATCCTGGAGCTCACGGGGGCCAGGACAGGAATACTGCTGCCCCCTGGAATGGAAACACTGTAATTCCTGAGAGACAGGAAGAATATTCCAAAGGGATTGCCTCAGTAGCAGTGAGATCGGCCCGAGGTGACAGCTGTCCTCTAACCCTTACTGGGGGTTCCCCTTGCCTTGGGGACTTGCCTGGCACACCCAGCTGTCAGCACTCAGAATCCAGGGGTCGTCCGCAGTCCCAAGAGCTGTGCATTCTCCCTGCCTTCGCCTTCCCAGGTCCTCAGCGCCTCTGTCAACTGCGAGCGCTCTGGCTTAGCCTCCAGCCGGGAAACCCCAGGCCATGTGCTGGGCCCTCCTTGGTTTCTCCCTCTCAGGAATCATCGGCCTCCATCACTTTTGTCCTGTGTATGTAAAAACACCATGTCATTCCCCATTTATTTGTTATTTGTGGAATAAGAGTAAATGGTCCCCATTGGAGACCAGACTCAGGCCAGGCGAGGGCAGCAGCAGGAAGCCCGGCAAGGAAGCTAGCGCCATAACCAGGGGAGAGCTGGCGGGGCCCTGTGCAGGGTTGGGATGCTGCTGGGTGATCCAGGGGAGACCCGTGGGGGACCTGACCAGGGTCGGAGAGCTGTGGTGAGGGGTGGTTGAGTTCAGGCTGCATTGTGAACATGAAGCTGACGAGATTGGCTGACAAAAAGGATGCGGGTATCAGAGGACATGAAGAGTCATGGCAGACGCTGCTATTTGGGTCCTGACTGATGGGTGACCAGGGAGGACGGGCAGAGCAGCTTTGGGACTGGAATGAGGTGAGATCATGAGGCTCATTTTTTTGTTTTGTTTTGTTGTGTTTTTTTAAATATATTTTTATTAATTTCAGAGAAGAAAGGAGAGGGAGAGAGAGAAACATCAATGATGAGAGGGAATCATTGATTGGCTGCCTCCTGCACGCCCCCTACTGAGGCGGCATGTGCCCTGACTGTGAATCGAACCCTGACCTCCTGGTTCATAAGTCAATGCTCAACCACTGAGCCACACCAGCAGAGCATGAGGCTCGTTTTGATCAGCTGACTTAACTGTGTCTGCAAGGAAATCATTTCAACACACCCCCCCGCTTTCCCCAGTCAGCCCCTCAGACAGCCTCCCCTGAGCAGGAGCAGCAGGGAGTGAGCCCAGTGATGCCACGCCCGGGCCTGCCTCTCTCCCATGGCCATGCCTCCCTGGCCTTTGCCCTGGGCCCTGGGACACTCATGGATGCATTATGCCAGCCCCGGGAAAGTTTCAAGCACTTGACTCCCGCTGCCTTGTGTTGTCCTCGCCAGAGCAGCAGGAGTTGGTGTGACCATCCCCTTTGTGGGACTGGAGAGGTGGGTGGCACCCAAGCCTCTCACAGGCAAGCCACAGAGTGAGCACTTGAAGCCAGAGCCCTGGACGCCTGGCCCAGGATGGTGCTTCCCGCACCCGCCTCAGTGCAGGCGGCTTCACCTGAGCTGCCAGCCCAGGGTGATGCTCTGCACACCTGATGAGTTGGGGCACACCTTCCTCCCAGATGCAGGAAAGGTCTACCATCCACCTGAGCGGGGGGGGGGGGGGGGGGGGGGGGGGAGGTTGGCACTGGGGCCCTCATTGGGAGGGTCTTGGGCTGTCTGTGTCTTCAATCTTGTCTGCTCTACCAATAGTCTGACAACAGAGGAGGAACCAGAGACCATGAGGAAAATCTATCTCTGGCCCTAACCCCCCTGCGAATTTACCCACATTCGAATCTCCTGGACCCCCTTTCCCTGGGGCAGCAACAGAGGTGGGACCCCACCTGTCTAAAGCCAGTCACCGCCCCCCCACCCCCGGCCTCCGGCCTCATTTTCGGGCTCCACCCAGAAGATTCTTTACTCTTAGCACACAGCCTTCCCTCCCGTCGCTGCCCGCCAGCATCCACCCTGCTCTGTCTTCCATCTTAAGCAAAAAACCACCCAACCTTCTTCCTACTGGACCAATGCCCTTTCTGTCCTTCACAGCCAAGGCACTTGACATTGTAGCCTCAGCCCTGGCTGGTGTGGCTCAGTGGATAGAGCGTTGGCCTACGGACTGAAAGCTCCGGGTTTAATTCTGGTCAGGAGCACATGCCCAGGTTGCAGGCTCGATCCCCAGTAGGGGGCGTGCAGGAGGCAGCCGACAGATGATTCCCTCTCATCATTGATGTTTCTATCTCTCTTCCTCTCTGAAATCTATAAAAATATATTTTTTTTAAAAAGAAATTATAACCTCATGCACTGGTGCCCCCTCTCCCGCTACCACTGACTCCTCCACACTCTAGACCCAAACTTCCGCTGCCTCCCCACCCGGCCACCCCATTTCACCAGCGAGCTCTCTGTAGTACCGACCTGTAAGGACTCATCCTGGCCTTAAGGATGCATGGCCGTTCTGTTTTTGACACATCTTGCTGCCTTGACCCCACTTTGCCTTCCCCTTGGGCAGTTCTTCATCAGCCCTCATGGCAGCAGCTCCACCAGCCCTCCCCCCAGTGGCAGAGCCCCTCCTCCAACCCTCCCCCCAGTGGCAGAACCCCTCCTCTAGCCCTCCCCCCAATGGCAGATACACTCCTCCAAACCTCCCCTCAATGGCAGAGCCCCTCCTCCAACCCTCCCCCCAATGGCAGAGCCCCTCTTGCAACCCTTCCCCAATGGCAGAGCCCCTCCTGCAACCCTCCCCCCAGTGGCAGAACCCCTACTCCAGCCCTTCCCCCAATGGCAGAGCCCCTCCTGCAACCCTCCCCCAATGGCAGAGCCTCTCCTGCAACCCTCCCCCCAGTGGCAGAGCCCCTCCTCCAGCCCTCCCCCCAATGGCTGAGCCCATCCTGCAACCCTCCCCCAATGGCAGAGCCTCTCCTGCAACCCTCCCCCCAGTGGCAGAGCCCCTCCTCCAGCCCTCCCCCCAGTGGCAGAGCCCATCCTGCAACCCTCCCCCAATGGCAGAGCCTCTCCTGCAACCCTCCCCCCAGTGGCAGAGCCCCTCCTCCAGCCCTCCCCCCAGTGGCAGAGCCCATCCTGCAACCCTCCCCCAATGGCAGAGCCTCTCCTGCAACCCTCCCCCCAGTGGCAGAGCCCCTCCTCCAGCCCTCCCCCCAGTGGCAGAGCCTGTCCTGCAACCCTCCCCCCAATGGCAGAGCCCCTCCTCCAACCCTCCCCCCAATGGCAGAGCCCCTCCTCCAGCCCTCCCCCCAGTGGCAGAACCAAGGTTCCCTGGATGAGACCCTCTTCCCTGGGGTCTGAGCAGACTGCTTACTCCTAAGTCCTAAACTCTTGTTTCCAACTCTGCTGTTCTGGTCCTGTGGGCAAACTCAGCATTTTCACAAATGAACCGGCCCCCGCCCTCAACCCTCCCAGGGCTTCACCAGCACCAGTCACCCACAGGAGACACTTGGAGGTCTTCCTACTGCCTTCTTCCCCTCACCCCTGAATACGCTGGACATTTTACTTTATCCTATCTAATAAAAAAGCAATATGCAAAATGACCATCACTCCAACACACAAGATGGCCGCCCCCATGTGGTCAAAGATGGCTGCCCCCATGTGGACACAAGATGGCCACCACAAGATGGCCAGCGGGGGAGGGCAGTTGGGAGGGACCATGCCTGCAAGGGAAGGCAGCTGGGGGTGATCAAGCCTGCAGGGGAGGGCAGTTAGGGGCAAACAGGCTGTCAGGGGAGTGGTTAGGGGGTGATCAGACTGGCAGGCAGGCAAGCAGTTGGGAACCAGCAGTCCTGGATTGTTAGAAGGATGTCCGACTGCCCGTTTAGGCCTATCCTACTGGGATTGGGCCTAAACGGCAGTCGGACATCCCTCGAGGGGTCCCAGATTGGAGAGGGTGCAGGCTGGGCTGAGGGACACAATCCCCCGCCCCGTGCACAAATTTCATGCACCAGGACACTAGTGTGTGTATATATATATATATATATATATATATATATATATATATATATATATAATTGATTTCAGAGAGGAAGGGAGAGGGAGAGAGCGATAGAAATATCAATTATGAGAGCTGCCTCCTACAGGCCCCACACTGGGGATCCAGCCCACACTCCAGGCAGGTGCCCTTGATCAGAATCAAACCACGACCTCCTGGTTCACAGGTGGATGCTCAACCACTGGCTGAATACTCTCCAGCTTACCTCAACCCTTCAAACCCCCATCCCTTTCTCCCTTACCTCTACCTGGGCAGCCACACTGGGAGAGGGGAGGATGTATGTGTTATAGGAGGAGGGAGGATGTGTGTGTTATGGGAGGAGGGAGGATGTGTGCGTTATGAGAAGAGGGAGGATGTGTGTGTTACAGGAGTAGGGAGGATGTGTGTTACGGGTGGAGGGAAGACGTGTGTGTTACGGGAGGAGGGAGGACGTGTGTGTTAAAGGAGGAGGGAGGACGTGTGTGTTACGGGAGGAGGGAGGACGTGTGTGTTAAAGGAGGAGGGAGGACGTGTGTGTTACGGGAGGAGGGAGGACGTGTGTGTTACGGGAGGAGGGAGGACGTGTGTTTTACGGGAGGAGGGAGGACGTGTGTGTCACGGGAGGAGTTAGGACGTGTGTGTCACGGGAGGAGGGAGGACGTGTGTGTCACGGGAGGAGTTAGGACGTGTGTGTCACGGGTGGAGGGAGGACGTGTGTGTCACGGGAGGAGGGAGGACGTGTGTGTTACGGGAGGAGGGAGGACGTGTGTTTTACGGGAGGAGGGAGGACGTGTGTGTCACGGGAGGAGTTAGGACGTGTGTGTCACGGGAGGAGGGAGGACGTGTGTGTCACGGGAGGAGGGAGGACGTGTGTTTTACGGGAGGAGGGAGGACGTGTGTGTCACGGGAGGAGTTAGGACGTGTGTGTTACGGGAGGAGGGAGGACGTGTGTGTCACGGGAGGAGGGAGGACGTGTGTGTCACGGGAGGAGGGAGGACGTGTGTGTCACGGGAGGAGGGAGGATGTGTGTGTTATGGGAGGAGGGAGGAAGAAGGATGGCATTTAGTGGCACCAGTATCATGGACCCACCGAAGACCAGGGAGGCCTGGTGGTCGGTATCACTCCCACCTCAGTGGCCTCTGCAGGAAGGTGGCAGTGCCCCTGCGATGTGGATCCTGTGATGCACCCTTAGACCACGCATGTACTCACCAGGCCAGAAACATGTTCTACATGCTCCCACGGTTGTTGTTTTTAATATATTTTATTGACTTCAGAGAGAAACATAAATGATGAGAGAGAATCATGGATCGGCTGCCTCCTGCATGCCCCACACTGGGGATCGAGCCCCTAACCTGGGCATGTGCCCTGACTGGGAATCAAACCATGATCTCCTGGTTCATAGGTCGACGCTCAACTACTGAGCCACACTGGTGGGGCTGGCAGGTAACATTTTAGACACAACTTGATGGAGAGGAGGCCGGTCCGGGTGACAGCCAGCAGGTGGCAAGACTGGAAGCCAGCCCCCAAGTGGTCAACAAGGAAGACCACACCCATCTCTTCAACATGACATTTATTTCTTCTGAGGCAAAGCGAAGGAAAGCCCGCAATGCAGGCAGGTGGTAAAGGCGAGAAAGCCTGGCTCCCTGGCTGGACCCGAGCCAGCGCTGAAGGTGCACACGGCCTCCCGCAGGTGCTGTCCCAGGCCCCAGTCCTGCTGCAATGGGATCTGTGGCTGTCCAGGAAGTTGGCTGTGGATGTTGCTGTCATCCCAGCCAGAGGAAACCGTGCATGGAGTCAGAAGCACTGCAGACCCGGGCAGGGGAAGGCGGGGTTGGGGAGGGGGGAGGCTCAGGCCTGGGACAGGGGACAGTGAGGCGAGCGACAGGATTTCATTTCTCTGAGAGGAGCAGGCGGCCACCCTGGCACTCCGATGGCAGCTGGGGTACCCGCGCGGTGGAGACATTGAGTCAGGGAACACAGGGGTGTGGCTGGTCTTCTCTCCCCCTGCCCCCTGGTATTCTACCCTTTCCCCACCTCTGGGTGCCTCGGGGTGCCCCCCAGGTAATGCTGAGCCAGACCAGCGCTCCAGCAATGCAGGCCACCCACCTCAGGCACCCAGCCCTTGCCTCCCTCCAGCACCCCTCTCTCTGCACAGCCACCACCCACAGTCATGGATTTCCACCTGCACCTGCCACCTTGGGAACATGGCTTACACCAGCTCCTGTGGCCCAGCCACTGGGAACGTCAGGGCTCTACCGGCATCCCAGGCCCAGCGAGCAGCCCGGGTCCATCTGGCAGCCTCTGCTCAGTTCCCCCCTGAGGAGCCCCAGACCTGGGGTGATGAGGCTGAGGTCAGGGCAGGATGGGGAGCTGGGAAAGACCTTGTCTCTGCTCGCACTCACCTCACCGCCAGCCCAGCTGCCTGCGCCCTGGGCTCCGAGGACCCATTTTGTAAATGGCTGTGTCCAGCCCACAAGCCTGACACACCCCTCCTCCCTGGCGATCACTGGGAGGCAGGCTCATTGTGGGTCTGCATGGGGAGAGGAGACAGCTTTGTGTTCACCGCAGGCCCATGTCAGTTTTTCCCACGGGTGCAATCCCAGGTCTGGCAAGACAGTTCCTTGGTTGTGGGGGCTAAATTTAACTTTCTCAGTCCCATTTACAGGTGCCAGCAGGTAATCCCAGGCATGGGGGCAACCAAGACTCCCCTATAGTCCCCATCACCTCCGTTGTAAACCACCCACCAAAGCCACGGACAGGAGCTTTCAAGCAGCAGAGCCCAGGTTCCTAACAACACTCAAAAAGTCCCAAGGGAGACCTGGGAGTCAGGGAGGGAGGGGGAGGGAGGGAGTCAGCGGGAGAGAGGGAGGCAGGGGGAGAGGGGGAGAGAGGAGAAAAGGGGGAGGGAGGATGTGTGTGTTATGGGAGGAGGGAGGATGTGTGTGTTATGGGAGGAGGGAGGATGTGTGTGTTATGGGAGGAGGGAGTGGGAGGAGGGAGGATGTGTGTGTTATAGGAGGAGGGAGGATGTGTGTGTTATGGGAGGAGGGAGGATGTGTGTGTTATGGGAGGAGGGAGGACGTGTGTGTTATGGGAGGAGGGAGTGGGAGGAGGGAGGATTGTGTGTTATGGGAGGAGGGAGGATGTGTGTGTTATAGGAGGAGGGAGGATGTGTGTGTTATGGGAGGAGGGAGTGGGAGGAGGGAGTGGGAGGAGGGAGGATGTGTGTGTTATGGGAGGAGGGAGTGAGAGGAGGGAGGATGTGTGTGTTATGGGAGGAGGGAGGACGTGTGTGTTATGGGAGGAGGGAGTGGGAGGAGGGAGGATGTGTGTGTTATGGGAGGAGGGAGGACGTGTGTGTTATGGGAGGAGGGAGTGGGAGGAGGGAGGATTGTGTGTTATGGGAGGAGGGAGGATGTGTGTGTTATGGGAGGAGGGAGTGGGAGGAGGGAGGATGTGTGTGTTATGGGAGGAGGGAGGATGTGTGTTATGGGAGGAGGGAGGATGTGTGTTATGGGAGGAGGGAGGATGTGTGTTATGGGAGGAGGGAGGATGTATGTTATAGGGAAGGGACACAGAGAGGAGGACAGGACAAACTTGAACATCCCACCGATTGTCACGCTGGCCTCCTAGGTCACTTTCCAAGTGCAAAAGACTTTTTACACACAACTCATCACCCTCACTTCGGTCCTGTGAGGGAGTAGGTATTAGGACACCCACTGGATAGATAGCAAAGCTGAGCTCAGAGACTACGCCTGGCAGGCGTGAGTCAGCAACAGAGGCAGGCATGGGGCACTGTTCCTCCTGCACCAGGGCCTGGGCCTCCTCCCCACCCCCTCCCTCCCCCACACGCCTCTCCCAGCAGGAGGCACCTGCCTGCCAGCCTAGAGGCTAGGCTTTGCAGGAAACAGCTTTATGTTTCTCAAATGCCTGCTACTCTGCTACTCGCTCTGTCTGCTGCCAATGCCAGGAAACTGACCCGCGCCCAGAGGATGAGTTCTGGGAGCAGAAGGACAAAGGGACGGGGGGGGGGGGGCAGCTTGGGGGCGGGGGGAGACCCTGAGCTCATCGGGTGGGCATGGCCCGGCACAGCCCCATGCCATAGTGCTGCTGCTCCCCAATTTCCTCCCCTGCCCGCTCTCCTGGCCTGTCTCCGCCCTGGGGAAGCTGCTGCTGCTTTCTGGAAGGGGGAGCCCTGAATCAGCCCCCTATACTCTGGAGAAGGGGCTCCTGCCTCCCCTCCCTCCCAGGGCCCAGAGAGCACGTCTCAGGGATTCTGAGAGCACCAGGGAGTGGGTGCAGACATGACCTCCAAATGCCACCTCCTGCCTCCTCTGACTTCCGCCCCCCCACCACCCGCAGGGACCGCACATGGGGCCACTCCCGCAACTCCACATCCTCGCCAGGGACCCCTGGGAGCATTGGGTAACATCTCCGTGACTCAGCCAGTGTCCATAGACCACAGTGACATGCCCCAGCCCCAGCACCTGCGGGGCGGCGGGGGGAGGTCATGGGGAGCAGTCAGCAGTGCCACATGAGATTGGTGGTATGAGGGGGAGTGGGGAGCTGGACCTGGTAAGGCACAGTCTAGCCCCACACGGGGGTGCAGCCAGTCTTGGAAAAGCAAAGGAAAATGGGTGCACGCTCCTCTCCACCGGAAATGGAGAGGGGGTGCCCAGCAGAGCAGCAAGCAGTCAGGAGCCCCAGGGCGCCCACATCAGAGGAAGGGGACCTGAGGCGGAGGCCAGCCCTGGTGGGAGGTTGGGCCGATATGGGGCCGATATGCAGCCCTGGGTCAGGGGGCAGGTGTGAGGGCAAGAGGCGCCAGCCAGCAGGAGGGAGGGCACACCAGGCCAGATGGGACACCTGTGCGTCAGGGGAGGCCTGGAGGAGTGTCCAGGGTGCTGCCAGCCGAGGAGGGGCCAGCGCTCACAAGGCCTGGTGGGCCCTCCCTCCGTCACACTGCCTCGCCTGCAGCCCTGACATGCCAGCCAGCAGGAGGTGGACAGGCTGGGCCCTGCAGGAGCCCTCAGCAGCTGAGAGGGCAGGCTAGGTGGGCCAGGGCACCCCCACTTCTGCAGGACAGCCAGCCCTAGGTGCAGGGGCCGGGGCTGGGGTTAGGGGGGTCAGGAATCCATCAAAGCCTCTCCCTGCACCCCTCCAGCCTCCACCTCCAGATCCTGCCAGGGTCCCGAGGCCACTCCGCCCCCAGAAGGGTTAGAGCTCTGCACACAGCGCCCCCCGCTCTCCAGGAGAAGCTGGGGGACCCAGGCGCCCTCTTATAGAGGGGATCCACCTGCCCAGGTGTGAGGACTGGCCCCCACCCGCCTGATCCTCCCACCGCACCCCAACCCCCCTTCTCCTGGGGAGCCTGGGCTGGGGGCTGCGGGGGGTGGGGGGGACAGGACGCGGCTCCCCTGGGAGGACTAGAGTTTGAGGCAAGCAGCAGAGTCAGGCACATGGCCCACAGGCACCTGCGTGATTCCCCCTCAGACAGGCCTCCCTGGGGCTGCGGCCCCTCAGGGCTCACACCTTGCTGGGCGCTTTCTCTTCAGCCTTGGAGCCCTGCAGCCCGTTCTCCGTGTTGTCATTCCCTGAGGAGCTTACAAGGCATTCCTTCCTGTGAGGGGGGAGGACGCTGTGAGGGGAGCAGGGGATGGAGATGGAGCAGTGATGGGGAGGGGAGGGCGCTGTGAGGGGAGCAGGGGATGGAGATGGAGCTGTGATGGGGGAGGGGAGGACGCTGTGAGGGGAACAGGGGGTGGAGCAGTGATGGGAGGCCATGGACCCTATGCCCAGCCCTCTCCTGGCCTTTAAGGGAGCTAAAGAAGCCAGAGGCCAAGACCCCTCCCCCCTCCCTGTGCCACCATCTGTGGTCTGGATGGACCAGCGACCATACTCTGTGGGTAGCAGGAAGAGCTGGGGAGTGCCTGGCCGGGAAGGCCATCATCACCAGGCGCTTCCACATGGCAGGAGACAGCGGGTCAGGACAGTCCCCAGGTGTCAGTGCTGAGGGGAATCACACCCGGTCCTTCCCAGGCTATGCCCTCCAGGGCGGGGCGGTGTGCGCGCGGAGGTGGCGAGGGCCCCCCCAGGGCCCAGCAACCCCTGCTCCCTGCCCCCAGCAGTGGAAGGAGCAAGAAGGGCCAGCTGAGGCTCTGGCCTGGGGGATGGCAGGGGTCTGCGGGCAGGAGCCCTAAGGGAGAAACAGGTGGGCAGACAACGCCCCTCCCCCTATGGCCTCCAGGAGGCAGCACCTGCCACTGGCTTTCTTTACCTCCCAGGGAATTTTCAGATTTCACAAGAAGACTCCCATCTCCTAGAGGGGTCCTCCCCTGGCAGCTTCTGTGCATGGAACCTTCTCTTTTCTCTGATTTAAAAAGGGAGGGACTTCCTGAGCCCCTGACTAAGCCTTAGGTTGGGGTGACACAAGTAGGAAGAAGGAGGCTAATGGGAGGGGCAGAGGACAGTGGGGTGAGGAAGAGCCCACAGGCTGCGCTCCTGCCCTCAGTGCGCTCAGGAACCACCACAGAAACCTCCTGGCGGTGGGGAAAGGGAGCTGTTGGAGGGGAGGGGGAGCAGTTGGCGGGGAGGGGGAGCGCCTGACAGGGCTAAGGAGGCAGCATGGGGTGGGCAGATGGAAGGAGGAAGGCTGCTGGCATGGGGTGGGCAGATGGAGGATGACAGTGGCCCGGGAAGGTGCAGGGGGCGGGGTGGTGGAGGGGACCCACAGGGGAGTGGGAGGAGGGAGAGGTGTGGCGACGGAGCCACTTACTTCTTCTCCCGTGTCTTCTTGAGAACAAAGGTGATGAGCTTCTTGATCAGCAGGATGAGGACCAGGAGCCCAACAACGCCGCCCACCACTGACAGGATGATGAGAGTCAGCGTGTTGTCCACTTCCTCCACTGGGGGGTGGGAGGGAAGGGCAGGGGGTGGTCACCTGGAGCCGAGCACGGAGCCGAGCATGGTGGCCAGTCAAGGCCGACTCAGCCTTTGACCCCTGTATCTGGGATGTCCACCTGGGCCCCTACCCCCGCCCCCAGGGCCAAGCCTTAGGGCTGGAGCAGAGAAGCTGGAATGTGGGGGCCACTCAAAGGAGCCCCACGTCCTCTCTCCCTCCCCACACACGTCTCCCATGGGCCCAGGTTCTAAAGAATTGAGAGTCAGGGCCCCCCAAGCTCCAAGTGAGAAGTGCCACCTCCCTGTAGGGCTTTTTGCTGAGCAGAGAAAGTTAGGATCCCAGTGTCTCCTGTGGGGGAGACTGGGGAGTCCCCCAGCTGCTAACTGCAGGTCACAGCTCACTCCCGGGCTGGTGGCCCAGAGCAGGTCATGTAACCCCCTCGCCTGCTTCTCCTCTGGAGAGTGAACTCCTGCCCACCCACAGCCTCATCCATCTCTCCACTTGCTCTGTCCTTGACCCTTCTGTTCCTCAAACCCCGCTCCTCACCCTTACACAGCCCCCCAGAGTCTAGCCTAATCTGACTCTTCCTCACTCCAGCTCAGGGCTTTGCACGCGCAGCTGTCAATGCCAGGACCCTCCTCCCAAAGCCCTCCTCACAGCCTCCTCCTCCTCTTCTTGATGCCCGAGTCCTCCGCCAGCGCCAGTGAGGCCTCCCCTAGCGACCCTGCAAGCGCCACCTGCTTCCCACCCATGCCCCTTTCTCGCCATACACTAACCCTGCTCTCTGATACAATAGGGTTTCCTTCTGTATTTTGTTTTCTAGATGTCTCCTCCAATTCTCCCTATGGGCAAGAATTGTCTGCCTTGCCCTGGCTGGTGTGGCTCAGTGGATAGAGCATTGACCTGTAGTCTGAAGGGTCCTCTGGGTTTGGTTCCCAGTCAGGGCATAGGCCCAGGGTTGCAGGCTCAATTCCCAGTGGGTAGTGTGCAGGAGGCAGCCAGTCAATGATTCTCTCTCATCATTGATGTTTCTCTCTCTCTCTCCCTCCCTCCCTCTCTGAAATCAATAAAAATATATCTTACCTAATAATAGACAAACATGTAAATTGACTGTACCTCCGTTATGCCCATGGCCAATCAGAGTGAGTATGCAAATTAACCCAGCAAAGATGGTGGGTTAATTTGCATAAGCAGGCTCGGAGCAGCCGGGAGGGGTGGGATGCCTGCTATGAGGGGGAGGGGGGGGCAGCGAAGGGAGCTACAGAAGGGAGCTCCAGACAGAAGCGAGGACTTGCCGGCTCCCGGGCGGCTGGGAGTAAAGCCAGGAGAAGGAAGGCCTATTCTTGCACGAATATCGTGCAACAGGCCTCTAGTTTTAAAAATAAGAATAAATACATAAGTATACAAATAAAAAGAGAATATGTCTATCTGGTGTGTGCTCCCTCTTCACGCCCAGAGCAGTGCCTGCCACATAGCAGGGGCTCGAGGGGTATGTGTGGGCAGGTGGACACATGGGTCTGTCCAGATGAAGAGCCCATCAGCTTGAAGAAACGTGAGGAACAGGAGTCACATGTGAGCGCCTCGCTCAGGGCCTGGCCCTCAGAAGTGCCCACAGACGTGGGTGCCCACCCCCTCCTTCGGGAAAGGCTGGGCACAGAGGGGGTGACCTCCAGAGAGGAAGCGGGGATGCCACAGACAGACCTGCCCCCGAGGACTGAGTCCAGGCCCAGAACAGCATGTGGCCCGGGTCCCACGTCACTAGAACGCTGCGTGGGGTGTCCGCCCTCCCCCTCCGTGCCCCGCCCCACCCGCAGCGTACGCTTATCGACCACTTGGAGGAAGATGGTGGCCTGGTGCTGCAGGTCCTTCTCCTTGGGGTTCCTCACGTGGCAGGTGTACCGGCCGGTGTCGCCGAAGTCCAGGTCGCGCAGCAGGATGGACAGGTTGTTCTTCTTCTCCTTGGTGGAGCCCTCCAGCGTGATGCGGTCGTCATTCTTCAGGTGCAGCCTGGGGTCCGCCTTCTCGTTCTTCACGGTCCCACTGATGAGCTGCGAGGGGGTAGGAAGAGGAGGGGAGAAGAGTCGGGGATCCTCGCGTGTCAGGACATCATCCCGCCTCTCTGAGTCCCGCCCACCTAGCACCAGAGCGGCCTGTGGGCCCAAGGGCTCCCGCCTACCCACTCTCCCTCCAGGAGCCATCGCCCTACCCATCCAGCCTGACTCGCTGCTTCAGCCTAAAGCCCTGGGCTCCCTGGGATGCAGCACAACGCCTGCCAACGGCCCCTCGCGCCCCTCTGCCGCCCCCAGGTTTGCTGGCACGCGCCCTCTGTCCCTCCGAACGGTGCCCTCCGTGGAGACCCGGGTCAATCCCACAGCCCTGCCGCCAGTCCACGGTCAGCATTTAACTATGTGGAGTCGGCCACCCATGGCTCCCCTGGTTCATCTTTCTGGTTCCCGACAAGATTGCAGGGGAGTCCTCAGTAACCCCTGTTGCTGACCCCCCGCCCCACCACAGCCCTGTGGCGCTCCTACACGTCTCCCTGTCTTCTTGGCTTCCTCTCGCTGCTTTCCAAACCCCTTCTCCTGTTTGGACTCTCCTCGTTCCCTCTCTCCACGCCTTCCAAAGGCCCTTCTCCTCCTGCTTTAGAAATTAAACTATTCCTTTCTGCACAAGCAAGACCCGTGTCAGGCGTCCCTTCAGACCACACAGGAGACTCCAGCAAGAATCCCAACAGCACCCAATCCCGGCGGCACGATATAAGCATCCCTCCCCCGTGGGTGGGCTCTTCTAGTTCGACTCTGCAAAGAGCACCAGGAGAAGTAAAGGATGGGGCCCTCACAGGGGGCCAGTCTCCAAGGCCCGGAGTCTGGGATAGGGGCCAAGCTGAGCGACAGGGCAGGAGGCGGTCTGCCCTGCCCCGTCCCCTCTGCTTTCTCCTCCCCATCCCCCCCACCCCCCCACCCCCCACTACTTACGACCCGGAAGGCATCACTGCTGTTGTAGGACCAGGAGAAGGCCAGATTGTGGAAGCCGAAGCAGCTGGAGAAGGTGCAGGGCAGCAGGACCTCCGTGCCGTTGACGGCGTAGATGGTGGCGGCCTTCCCCACGGACACCTCCAGCGCCAGGGTCACGGGCAGCAGGAGGAGACCTGTGTGGGGCACCACTCCCTTAATCAAAAGCCCTCTGGCCAGGCCTGCATGGCTCAGTGGATGAGAATTGACCTATGAACCAGGAGGGCGTGCAGTGTGGCAGCCGATCAACGATTCTCTCTCATCACTGATGTTTCTCTCTCCCTCTCCCTTTCCTTCTGCGATCAGTAAAAATATATATAAAATAAACAAATCAAAGCCCTCTGAGACCTCCAGGCTGGAGCTCAGAAAGGGCCCGGGAAGGGGGTGGCTCGGCCAGGCAGGGTGCAGTCACCCTCAGTGTGAACTTCAGGAAGAAGGTTCTCTTGACTTCCATGGACACTACCTGGGCCACCAGCCTTCATTCTCCATTCCACCCCCCTGCCTGGGCCAGACTGAAGGCGGGACCACTTACAGCCCTGGTGGCATTCTGAGTGACCAACAGGGGTCACCCCAACCCAAGAAAATGCGGCCCCTGCCCGGTCCTGAGCCTGAACCTGCTGTGCCCTGGGCACAGTCCCTGAAAACGCCCTCCAGGCCCCTATCTGCCCCATGTGCCGCAGCGATTTCCCCCAGAACAGCGGCATCTGTTTTCGTCCCTGCAGCAAAGAAGGGAAAATGCAGTCCAGTCCCGGACCCTGTCCCACCGGAGCCCGGAGGCCCCCAGGGCCAGGATGAAGTGGGGTGGGCGTGGGAATGGTGGTCCCCGGCCAGGCAGCAGCCGGCAGAGCGGTCACAGCGAGCAGATCAGGGAGAGTCGGGGCTGAGCGCTGGGTGGGCAGAATCCAGACCATCAGATCATCAGGATCACGCAAGAGGGATGGTGCTCAGCAGCGCTGGCCTCTGTCCTCTCCTGAGTAATCCTTCCTGCCCCCAACCCCCCAGCCCTACTCTGTCCCCTCCACCCCTCCACCTCCATATCCACTGACCAGCGCATCCATCCCACCCCGGCCTTTGGGGCAAAGGGACCGGCCTTCCTGCTACCCTGCAAAGTCCTTGAGGAAACCCCACTGTGCATCGAGGTAGGGGCCCCCAGGTCAGATGGTCCTTGGAGTCAGGAGGGTGTGGACTCAAAGGGGCCTCCTCCGGCTCCCAGTGAACCCTGCGAGCACTCTCTGTCCTGGACCCCAGTCCTCACTCAGTGTGCACATGAGCAATCTCGTGGCATTCTTGCCTCATCCCTGTGAGCTGGGTGCTAGAATCACAGTTCACAGGTGGGAAAAGGAGGCTCAGAGGAGCCATGTGCCTCGCCCAGAGCCTCACGATCTCCAGGGGTCAGACTCAGGTCTCGTGGACAGCTGAGCGCAGCCGCCTGTCCCACTCTCCCCAGCACATCCTCTCAGACGCTGCTCCCCTCAGCCACTCGGACCTCCAGCGTGGGTCCCCATGAATGTCAAAGCTGAAGGACCAGGACGGATCTGTTAATCCCACTGCTTCACTGCAGAGGCAGAACCGCCAAGGCCTAGACAGGAAGAGACTTGGCTGAGCCGACTGGGTTCAGTGGCTGGGCCGACGGAGGCCCTCTCAGCCCAGGCCAGCTCCCAGCCCTGCAGGCGCACCCCAGAGCCGGGCTTGTCTCCCAGATGGCGGGTCGGTCTGCATTTTAAAGGTTGCTGGCCTTGCTTTGTCCCCGCGGTTTGAGGAAAGCACCAGAGGTGGTTTGGAGAAAGGGTTTAGACGTGAAATGACCATCTGCTGGGCTCTATTCCGTTTCGCCAGGATTGTGGACGTGAGCTGCAGCCCCCTGCCACGTCTCCTGCCTGGACTCCACCATCGGTCGTCACGAGCCAGAGAGCTAACTAGCCTGGTTGCTATTTCTCCTGGCAAGGCTGGTCCAGGGCCCACTGCCGGGCAACCAAGGACTCGGTTCTGTCCTGAACGGCTTTTCCAACCATTGCAACTAGGCCAGCAGTCTCCACTTTCCTTGGGCAGCCCAGGCCCTAAATATACCGTATAACCTCACCCTTACCAGTCCTGCCACCCCAAACTCTGGCCATGGAGTCCAGCAGCATTTAATGGTCATGGAAGAAGTACAACAGCCCTGGCCAGTTTGCTCAGTGGATAGAGCACTGGCCTGTGGACTGAAGACTCCCAGGATCCATTCTGGTCAAGGACACGCACCTTGGTTGCAGGCTCCTCCCGGCCTGGGCCCTGGTCAGGGCTTGGACCGGAGGCAACCAATGGATGTGTTTCTCTCACATCGATGTTTCTCTCTGTCTTTCCCCCTCCCACTCTCCCTAAAAATTAATGGGAAAATATCCTCTGGCGAGGATTAGCCAAAAAAAATTTTTTAAGTACAATAAAACTTAAAATTCGTGCCACGCATCAATAAATAAGTAAATAAATGTATGTTGCTGGCCTTGCTCTTTCTCCCAATCCTCGCAAGGAAGGGCCTTTTCAATCTGACTTCCTTCCCTCACTGCGTGGTGTGGCGCAGTGCAGGCCAGTTTCCTCCTGAGGTGCCCACAGCGAGCATGACACCTTGTGCACCTGAGCAACAGGGACAGGAAGTGACAAGGGAGTCCTCCCAGGGGAGCTGCAGCCCTGTAGCCGCTCCAGGCTCCCTGGCTTCCCGGCTCTCGGCTTCTGAAGACAGAGGGCTCTCCCTCCAGCTCACAGGCAGCACTGGAGGCCCGGGCTGGCACTGCCTCTGCTGCCACCAACTCAGCGAGTCCTGGCTTTAAGCCCGCCTCGGAGACTCAAGCAGAGCAAATCCGTGTACACGGGTCAGCAGATGGACACAGGAGTCCGTTCCCACGGCCTCTCATGAATGTCTCTCCAAACAGCACTGACTGCCTGACATGACGCGAGGACCTGCTGCACATATGTCCTGAGCACTTACTAGGTGCCAGGCACTCTGACCCTCACACCCATGTGATGCACGCCGGCCTGTAGTCGCCCCATAGGGCGGTCAGGTGACCTGCTTGCAAGTCCACAAGAGACACGTCCATTGCCCACAGCACAACAAGCCTTCCTCACATTTTGAAAGAGCAGGGTCTGCCCGCCAGGGCTCCAGTTAGTGCTGAGAGGTTTCCTTTTTTTTGCTTTTCTTTTGGTTAATCCTCACCCGAGGACATTTTCCCATTGATTTCAGGGAGAGCGGAAGAGAGAGGGAGAGACAGAGAGAAACGTCGATGTGAGAGAAACACACTGATTGGTTGCCTCCTGCACAAGCCCTGACTAGGGCCCAGGCCGGGGAGGAGCCTGCAACCGAGGTACATTCCCTTGACTGGAATTGAACCCGGGACCCTTTGGTCCCTGGGACGACACTCTACCCACTGAGCTACAGCAGCCAGGGTCCAAGAGGTTATTCAATGACCCCTCGCCCAAGTCACCGGAGGACAGTGACAGGCGTGGCCGGCGTCTGCGGGTCCTGGTTCCGGGGCGGAGACTGGAGCCTGGAGAGCTGCACTGCTCCGCCCCAGGGTTGCCGGGCCCAGGGGCTCCTAGAGCCGCTGCACTGGGGGGTGTGCGTAGAGCCCCGTTCTCATCACAACGACCCAACCAAGACATCGCTGTTCTCCTCCTGCAGGCGATGCAAGCGCAGCTCAGAGGGCCAGCTGCAGGCCACATCAGAAAGGGCGAGCCTGAGCACACGACAGGACAGGGCGGGCATTCTACAAGCAATGTCTCACTTACCCTCCACTGACCCCAGTCAAGTCTGTTCTTACCCCCCTGTACAAAACCAAGATGCCGCTCAGGGGGCGCAAGGCTGCCCCCGAGGGTGAGCGGTGTGCAGGCGCAGGTCTGCTGCTCCCCCTCGCAGCGGGCGCCTCCCCAGGAGCATGATGCTGTCCGGCTAGGGCTCCGGGTTTCTTTCAACCTTTGCCCCCGCACCCACCCCACACCCAGCACCCCACCCCACACCCCGCACCATCCCGCACCCCACCCTGCACCCACCCCACACCCAGCACCCCACCCCGCACCCACCCCAAATCCAGCACCCCACTCCACACCCCGCACCCATCCCACACCCCACCCCGCACCCACCCCACACCCAGCACCCCACCCCACACCCCGCACCATCCCGCACCCCACCCTGCACCCACCCCACACCCAGCACCCCACCCC
Source organism: Corynorhinus townsendii (assembly GCA_026230045.1). NCBI lineage: Eukaryota > Metazoa > Chordata > Mammalia > Chiroptera > Vespertilionidae > Corynorhinus > Corynorhinus townsendii. The sequence goes on from JAPDVU010000008.1 coordinate 83,854,405, forward strand.
GCACCCACCCCAAATCCAGCACCCCACTCCACACCCCGCACCCATCCCACACCCCACCCCGCACCCACCCCACACCCAGCACCCCACCCCACACCCCGCACCATCCCGCACCCCACCCTGCACCCACCCCACACCCAGCACCCCACCCCGCACCCACCCCAAATCCAGCACCCCACTCCACACCCCGCACCATCCCGCACCCCACCCCGCACCCACCCCACACCCAGCACCCCACCCCGCACCCACCCCAAATCCAGCACCCCACTCCACACCCCGCACCCATCCCACACCCCACCCCGCACCCACCCCACACCCAGCACCTCACCCCACACCCAACCCGCACCCAGCACCCCACCCCGCACCCCACACACATGCCACACCCCGCACCTAGCACTCCACCCCACACCCCGCACCCCACCCTGCACCCACCTCTCACCCAGCATCTGCTTCCCACAGGACCCAAGGCCACGCTCCCAGGGGCAGCAGTGCCAGTTCCCAAGCTCACTGGCACTCCTGCCTGGGGACTGTGCTCCTAGGGACAAGGGGGAACCCACCTCAGGGCCAGACCCCTCCCTGGCCCCGCCAGAATGGCATATCCAGGAGCACATGGAAAGCGAGCTGTGTCTGGCTGCCTTACACAGACGGAGGCAGAGAAAGAAGAGCCCGGAACATGGAGAAAACTGTTCCCTTGAGGCCTGGCACACGGGGTGCATATTCCTCCTGCTTAGAGGGCCCCCGTGTGGATGGCTGAGCTCACACTGAACTCCCAGACGCCCAATGTGAGGCATTGCCACTCCGCTGGACCTGAAGGGGACACAGGAGAGCCAAAGACGGGGTTCCCCAAGTCCAGAGCCACGTTAAGGTGCCCGAAAGGTGGGCCAACCAGCCTGGCCTTTATCTCCCCAACACTACCACCACCCCCCCACCGCACTCCTTTCAGCCTGGGAAGTTCTGCTAGTGGGGTCTACCTGGGCGCCTGGGCACAGGGACGCCAGCCCGGTCTATGGTCACCTGGGAGGCTGTGCTGGGGGAGGAGGGAGCAGAGGCAGGTGTGGAGCCACTGGAGACCCCCCAACCCCCAGTGCTCAGTGGGGTGACCCAGCCGGGAGAGGATGGGGCAGGCCCCAGGCTGCCTGCTGAGCTTGAACACATTGGGGCGCCACAGCAGGTGTGCACATCCCCAGCCAGGAAGGCTGTCTTTCCTGCCACCCCACCTGGGGCTAAAGCCAACACAGGTCACAAGACACAAGAAGGGTTTCGCCTCAGTCCCTCCACTCAGTGCCCTGCAGGGAGGAGGGTGGTGGCTGGAAGGAGGGCGGGGCAGGCCTGGGTGGACCAGATGCCCCCAGCTAATGACCCATGTGGCCGAGATGTCTCCAGGCATCGCACAGGGTTTCATCCTCCCCCCTGTACCGTTCTTGGCGGCAGTTATTTCCATGTGTCCCGCTGTTTCCTCGCATAAAGAGGTAAAGGCTTTCTTGGCTTGTCCCAACCCTCGTTCTAGGATTTTGGGGGGGAGCAGGTGTGTTTGAGCTGGGGGCCTGTTTCTGGGCTGGGGGACTGATGAGCAGTCTCCTCTTCCACTCGTGGGATCCGGCCCTGAGCCCGAGTTTTGCCTTTGCTCACTGAGCAGCCCTCGCCTTGGACCTCAGCAGCGTGCCCTGAGGTCTGCGGCCCCATCCCCTCTTCCTCCAGGCGCCGCACTTCTGTCTGAGGACTGACTCAGGACTCCCAGGTTTTCTTAAAGTGAAAAGTGTCTGGTACATGCAAATGCTGGTACCAAGCATTCACAGGAGCAGGAATCTCGCCAAGGCCAGTGCCCTACCCAAGCCCCGTCACCCCCACCCGGTGCGCAGGGGAGAAAGAGGGGCAGCATGCACCCACTCTGAGTCCACTCCATGGGCTGGCCCGCCGTGGCAGGCAGAAGCTGGCTTTCCTAGGGAAGCGGACCCACTCTGGCCCAGGGAGTCGGGAAGCTTGAAGCCAGAGCTGGGAGGCAGGAAGCAGGATGAGACTCCTCCTGGGGTGCAGGCCTTGGGGGCTGTGGGAGGCAGAGCTGGGCCAGGCAAGGCCCCTGGGCCCTGGGACAAGGGAAGAGTTCAGCTCTCTCTCCCTAGGCAACATGCCTGCTTCCTGCCCGCCCCCTGGAGCTTTGCAGTAGGAGCGGGCCCATGAGACATCCCAGGTGCTCAACAAACCAGCTTTGCAAACAAGTCCAAGCAGTGCTCCTGCCCCTGCCTTGTAGGCCCAGAAGGTGTGTTGGCAGGGCCAGCTCAGGGCTCACAGCGCTCCCTCTACCCGCAGCCACAGGGCAAAGTGGGTGAATCTGTGCCCGGCTCTGCGTGTCAGTCTGACCCCACCTGGAGGGGGGCAGCCATAAGGGTTTGGGATGCCCCACAGGCCTGCATCTCCAGAAAAAGAACTAACCTGGTTCCACATTCAAGCCTGGGGCTCCCTCCATGCCCCCTTCTTCTCCTCCCACAAACGTCTTCCTTACTCTCTCCTCTCCCCGCCACTGAGAAGGTTGAGCACCCTCCAGTTAACTGTTCTTTCATGAAACAAGGAGAGGGGACTGTGGGATATAGCACCTCACCCTCATGGTGATCATTAAACACAGAGCACAGCAATCAAGCAACGCAGGAAACAAGGGGGGTGCAGGCCAGATATTACGAGCTACGTGCCCAAGACAGGGCCAGCCCCCCATAGCCTCGATTGCCATACTGCAGCCTCAGAAATGACCTCTCGGTTAGGACAAGGGAGCGTGATCAGACAACCTTAGTCACTTGAGTCTCCCTCTGGGAGAGTGAGTTTGATATGTGGAGAGAGGCTGGAGGGGCAGAGACCTGCTCCATCAGGCCCCACAGTCTGCACCCCCACCCCCAGACTCTATCTCCCCATCCCCAGGCCCCAGAGCTTCTTATTCTTTTTTTTTTTAAATCCTCATCCGAGGATATTTTTCCATTGATTTTTAGAAAGAGTGGAAAAGAAAGGGAAAGAGAAACATCAAAGTGAGAGAGACACATTGATTGGTTGCCTCCTGCACTCGCCCTGACCATGACCCAGGCCAGGGAGGAGCCTGCAATCGAGGTACATGCCCTTGACCAGAATCGAACCCACGACCCTTCTGTCTGCAGACCGATGCTCTATCCACTGAGCCACACCGGCCAGGGCCTGAGCTTCTCCACCCCTGCTGACCTTCCCCCTCACAGGCTTTGATTAACTGGGAGGCAAGCGACTATGACCGAGCGGAGAGACCTGCTTTGTCCCCTTGACCTGGGCCAGTGGTCGGCAAACTGTGGCTTGCAAGCCACGCCGTGGTTTGCCACTCTGTTGACTAATGAGTTTGCCGACCACTGACCTGGGCCATGCGAGGTGGGAGGTCCCCTGCCCCCTGTGGTTTCCTCATCCTTAGGGGAGCTCTGTGCCTGCATCCTGTCCCGTTGTCTCCACATCTTCCCCCGGGGCTGAGAGCAAGGATGGCATCTGTGCCCCAAGCTCAGGGCGATTGCTGGGGCTGAGCAGGTGGGGCCAGTTCTGGAGCCTATTGGTCGCCCACCTTCACATCACTCTGCTTTCTCCTGGACCCAGGGCTTCCTCCAAACCTGCTCCTGTGGGACCTGCCTTGCCCTGCCCTAGTGCACAGTCCTCAGAGGAGGCAGGGCTGCCACCTGGAGAAGAGTGCCGTGCCCACAATCTCTCTCACACACGCACACACATGCACATGCACACATGCACGCGCACACACACATGCATGTACACATACATGTGCGCGCACACGAACACATACTCAGTGTGCGTTGGGTTCCCACAGAAAACGGGGTCTGTGAACAATGGAACAGCCCAGGACCCACCAGCAGGAGGTGTGGACAAGGGTTTCATGGCCATGGGTTAGAATTCCCCAGGAATCCCTGACCCTCTGCCGTGGTCACGGTGGGAACCTGGGCTGATCAGAGAGGAGAGGAGGGGAGCTGGTGAGGAGTGGCGCTGTGCCACCCCCTGGGGGGAGCCCAGGAGACCTCGGCCTCACCGAGGTCTGTTTCATCGGGGTCGCCGTGAACCCAGCACACAGCAGCGCCGAAGGTGCCAGGGGAAACGCTGGTGTTGACCCATCCGGCACTGGGGGTGTCACTAAATCAGTGGCTCCTGAGTAAACACTCTGCCCCCTCCACCACGGAGCCCACAGACAGCGCCAGCATCTACATCTGCAGAAGCGGTCGCACTGCCCCCATTCCACCTTCTGTCCTCAGCACAACTGCCTTCATCATGTGCCCAAGCCAACGGGGCAGCTGCCAGCTCTGACCAATATAAACAAGAAGGGTGCAGTGCCAGAGCCAGAGTCGGCTTACATTGAAACCCATCTGGTTCATGAACTTACATTTTGGACTAATAAAGACCCTTCCCTCATCTCTCCTCGTTTGACACTCAACACTCATGTGCATGTCATAGATCTCAACACTGCTCCGCTGTGTCCTCTGCATGGTCTCCTCTGTCTTCACAGTCCTCCCAGGAATGCAGAGCAGGACAGTTACACAGGCCTCCCTGTGGAACCCCCTTCCCAAAGGGGGCTTGATGGGCCCTCCAAGTCCCTGCAACCCCGTCCAGACCAAGTGTGAAGCTGCAGGGAAGGGGGGGGGGGGAGGGGGGAGAGGCACTGGGGGAGGTAAAGGGCAGAGGGGCCAATGGAAAAAGGGCCAGGAAGAGGGGGAAGCCCCCATGGTGTAAGTCTGAGGCCTGAGTAACAAGCTTTCAAGTTGCACACAGCCCCAGGCAAGGGTAGAAAGGGCCATCCCAACCACAACACGTGCAAACACCGGCATTCCTACACCCAATCGCCCCCCTGCACACGGAGACCTCCGAGCCGGGAGACTGCACTGCAGCCCCAAGATTCAGCTCCAAAGAAGACGCCAAAGACAGCAAAGAACTAACTCATTGCGAGGCGGCCTGGGTGGGGCGAGGGGGGCGGGGGGCAGACCCAGGGCGCTCCGCAGGACACCGGAAGCGGTGGGCTCGCTCTGCGCCGCACACACCCCATCCCAGGCTCTGCTTTTCCAAGTGTCCCCGCCTATGGGAAAGGGGGCGGGGGAGGCTGGAGAACTAGCTGGGGCTGCCTTACCCAAAATCCCAGCGCCCAGCCATCTCGCCGGGGCTGCGCCGCGGCCCCCGGCCCCGGGCATGGCGCTGATCTCTGCGGAGCGCGCCAGGGGCGCGGGGATGGGACCCAGGGCCCAGCGAGCCGGCGGCCCGCGGTCTGCAGTGGCCCCGCCTGCCGGGAGCGCGGTGCGCCCGCAGGACTGGGAAAGTTAGCAGGGACAACGCGGAGGAGGAGCCGGCTGCGGGAGAGACGGCCGAGGGCGAGGGGGGAGGGGGGTGCGCAGAGCGGGGAGGAGGAGCGGGAGGACCGCCGGGCCAGCGCGGAGGCCGCGTCGCTGTGCCCGGCCCTGGAAGCGCTCCAGCCGCAGGACGAGGCGCCGCGGAGCCCAGGCCGCCCGCCCGCGGCGCACCTGCCCCACGCCCCTCGCGGTCCCGGAGCTCGGGGAGCAGGCGGGCCCCCTCCAGCTCGGGCCTGGCGGCTGCGGTGGACACTGCAGAATCGCGGGCACTCGCCGCATGTTCCTACGCTGAACTGTCAGTTAGGAGGAGAGTTTTGGGGAGTAGCATGGAGCTTTGCGGAGTTGGGCGGCTGTGTGTGGCGCCGTGGGGAACGCGGGTGGGGCAGCGGCTCCCCTCCCGGGCTGCGAGGGACCGCTGGGTGACCGCAGCTGGCATCCCGCAGGGTGGGCGTGTGATGGGCTTACCCTGGGCGCCAGGGGAACCGCATGCCCGGCTCCAGGAGCGGAGCTTCCATTGCGCACTGACTGCCCCCCACCCCCACTCCTATGTTTTCACAGAGTCCGCGGAAAAATGATGGGGCTCCTGGTCAGGGACTCAGGCCCCACGTCCTGATCCCAGCCCGGTTCCACCACCACCCCCTGCCGCCCTCCCCCTGTCCCGGGCACCCCTACCTCGTTTTCCCTCACGGGAGGCCTCCCTTAGGCTCCGTCCTCTCACCCCTCCAAGGCTTCCCCCTCCTTCAGAACCAGGAAGGCTCCTGGCCTCTCCTTTGGACTCCCGGTTTGGGGGTGCGCCAGGTCAGAGGGCGGGGGTGAGACTGCCCACCAGTAGGCCTTTCTCCAGGCGGTGTGAGTTCAGAGGGAGGAGGGCTCTGGGGGGAGTTTGTAGCTAATGTCTGAGAGCCTCCCCCACAACCACTAAGCCTCCTCCCAACAGGCAGAGCCTGCCTGCCTCCCACTCTCCCTTCTTCTCACGTCTCAAAACTGGTTCAGACGTGGGGACCAGCTCCCACTTCATGGTCTGATCCCCGCTTACATTGTCCCTGTGGGCTTCAGGGGACCCCTGAGGCTGTATGGGAAATTCTGGGTGTGTATTTGTGTGTGTGTGTGGGGGGGGGGGGGGTTGTTGGTTTGTTTTTTGGTTTTTAATATTTTTATTGATTTCAGAGAGGAACGGAGAGGGAGAGGGAGATAGAAACATCAATGATGAGAGAGAATTATGGATCAGTTGCCTTCTGCACACCCCACACTGGGGATCCAGCCAGCAATCCCAGGCATGTACCCTGACCAGGAATCAACTGTGACCTCCTGGTTCATAGGTCGATGCTCAATCCCGGAGCCGTGCCAGCCGGGCCTGAGTGTGTATTTGTTTTTGAGATGTGCTGTCTCTGGTGTGGCTGCGCCCCCACATAGTGGCTCTGGAGCCAGGCACCGGGGACTCAAATCCCAGCTCCAGCATTGAGCTGTGACCTTGAGCAAGTTATGCAACTTCTGCAGAAGCCTCATCTGTAAATGGTGAAAAGAAAGATGTTTACCTCCTGGATTGTTAAGAGCAATGGCACCCTTAGATCTGGGCAACAGGGGCCTCCACCCAGGGATCCTGGGTTTAGGGGGCCATACTCTTTCCCACTGGAAAAGGGGTTCATGGGACAGGAGGGGGGTGATCCATGTACCTCCTTTCTAGACCATGCAGTACCCTCTCAGAGGCTGACCCGCAGGTGTGCACCCGCAGGCGAGGGCAGCTGTCTGCAGGCACTGAGAGCTGATGGAACTCGACATGCAGGGGCAGCATTCCCAGGATGCTCGAGAGCCTTGCCCTCGGGACCAGAAAAGAGTGGATTTGGGACCTGGTCTTAAAATTAAGGCCAAGGAACCTTAATCAAAGGGGGGAGGGGGAATAGGTGAATGTTAACACTTTTTTTGTTGTTGTTAATCCTCACCCAAGGATATTTTTCCATTGATTTTTAGAGAGAGTGGAAACAAGGGGGAGGGACAAAGAGAGAGATTATCAATTGGTTCCCTCCTGCATGCACACCAACCAGGGCCAGGGATGGAGCCTGCAACCAAGGTACCTGCCCTTGACCATAATCAAACTCAGGACCCTTTAGTCCATGGACGATGCTCTGTCCGCTCTATCCGCTGGCCAATGCTCTATCCACTGAGCAAACTGGCTAGGGCTAAATTTTAACACTTTGATATTTTAATTTATATTTAGACATATATGTCATTTCCTTTTGCACACTTGCCCAGGTCACACACACATCGTGGCTCTGGAGCCTGGCTGAAATACTATTGCATGAAGGGTGCGGGTGGCGTGCTAGGTACAGGGTGGGTCTACAGTCCATTGCAGCTCCTAGATTCTCAGAGTCTGTGGTCCCAAAAGGCTCAGCCTCTCCCTCCCCAGGTTGCTCACTCACCCTCTCCTTCCCCGGGCAGCCACGGACGCGGGATCCACAGGCTGGGCATCCATGCTGCCACTTTATTTTTACACCGGTTCATGTTTCTCAGAGCAGACGGTGAGGTGAGACAGGAGCAGAGCCAAAAGGGAAGGACAGTGACCCTGCCCTGCGAGCGAGGGAGAGGAGACAGAGCTCCCTGGATGTCTTTGTTTTGTTTCTTTGTTTTGTTTTCTTGTTAACCCTCACCAGAAGACACTTTTTCCATTGTATTTCTCATATCAACTGGCTGCCTCCTGCACGTGCCCCTGTCTGGCCCTACAACCCAGGTATGTGCCCTTGACTAGCAATCAAAACAGACCAGACCCTTCGGGCAGTGGGCCGGCTCTCTAACCGCTGAGCAAACTGACCAGGGCCTCCCTGGTTACCTTTAGATCCTGGGACAGGAGAAGGTGCCCTTCCAGTCTGCCCCCACCGCCCTGCTGCCTCACTGCTCACCAGTTCTCAGAGCCACTTTTTGGGAAATCCACTCGCCTCACAGATGAAGAATCAGGCTCAGCGTGGCTCAGGTCACAGAGCCAGTGGCTTTCAGCGCCTAGACTGCCCTGCTGTCTGCTTTGTTCCCCAGTCTCAAGCTCGCCTCTGGAGCATTAGGGGGCACCACGGTGGGGGAGACGCTTGGCAAATGCATTAGCAGCTGGAGAATTTCTATTTATTTGTTTGTTTGTTTTAATCTTTTCTGTTGAAAGTATCACACAGGTCCTCCTTTCCCCCCATTAGCCTCTCCCTCTCCCAGCCGCTCCCATCCCCCCAGGCCCTCCCCACCCCATTGTCTGTGTCCACGGGCGATGCATCTATGCACACAGGTTCGTTGGTTGATCTCTTCCCACCCTCTCCTGCCTTCCCTCTGAATTTCAACAGTCTGTTCATGCATCTATGTCTCTGGGTCTATTCTTGGTCATCAGTTTATTTTGACCATTATATCCCACATATGAGTGAGATCATGTGATACTTGTCTTTCTTAGGTCCCTCCATGCTGTTGCAAATGGTAAGAGTTCTTTCTTTTTTATTGCTATGTAGTATTCCATGATGTAAATGTACCACAGCTTTTTAATCCACTCATCTGCTGATGGGCACTTGGGCTATTTCCAAATCTTAGCTAGCAGCTAGAGAATTTTTACATTTATAGAGCACTTTCCTCAAAACTTCTCAAAACACCTGTCCAGTGGGCAAGCTTGGAGGCTCCTCCTGAGGGTGCCAGGGGAGGGGGTGCCAGAGGAGAGGGTGCCAGGGGAGGGGTCCCAGAGGAGGGGGTGCCAGGGGAGAGGGTGCCAGGGGTGGGGGTGCCAGGGGAGGGTGTGCCAGGGGAGGGTATGCCAGGGGAGGGTGTGCCAGGGTAGGGGTGCCAGGGTAGGGGTGCCAGGGGAGAGGGTGCCAGGGGAGAGAGTGCCAGGGGAGGGGGTGCCAGGGGAGGGAGTATTAGGGAAGGGGGTGTGAGGGGAGGGTGTGCCAGGGGAGGGTGTGCCAGGGGAGGGTGTGCCAGGGGAGGGGTGCCAGGGGAGGGGGTGTCAGGGGAGGGGTGCCAGGGGAGGGGGTGCCAGGGGAGGGGGTGCCAGGGGAGAGGGTGCCAGGGGAGAGAGTGCCAGGGGAGGGGGTGTCAGGGGAGAGGGTGCCAGGTAAGGGGGTGCCAGGGGAGAGAGTGCCAGGGTAGGGGGTGCCAGGGTAGGGGGTGCCAGGGGAGGGGGTGCCAGGGGAGGGGGTGCCAGGGGAGGGGTGCCAGGGGAGGGGGTGCCAGGGGAGGGGTGCCAGGGGAGGGGGTGCCAGGGGAGGGGTGCCAGGGGAGAGGGTGCCAGGGGAGAGAGTGCCAGGGGAGGGGGTGCCAGGGGAGAGAGTGCCAGGGGAGGGGGTGTCAGGGGAGAGGGTGCCAGGTAAGGGGGTGCCAGGGGAGGGGGTGCCAGGGGAGGGTGTGCCAGGGGAGGGTGTGCCAGGGGAGGGGTGCCAGGGGAGGGGGTGCCAGGGGAGGGGTGCCAGGGGAGGGGGTGCCAGGGGAGAGGGTGCCAGGGGAGAGAGTGCCAGGGGAGGGGGTGTCAGGGGAGAGGGTGCCAGGGGAGGGGGTGCCAGGGGAGAGAGTGCCAGGGTAGGGGGTGCCAGGGGAGGGGGTGCCAGGGGAGGGGGGTACCAGGGGAGGGGTGCCAGGGGAGGGGGTGCCAGGGGAGGGATGCCAGGGGAGGGGGTGCCAGGGGAGAGAGTGCCAGGGGAGGGGGTGTCAGGGGAGAGGGTGCCAGGTAAGGGGGTGCCAGGGGAGGGGGTGCCAGGGGAGGGGTGCCAGGGGAGGGTGTGCCAGGGGAGGGGGTGCCAGGGGAGAGGGTGCCAGGGGAGAGAGTGCCAGGGGAGGGGGTGTCAGGGGAGAGGGTGCCAGGTAAGGGGGTGCCAGGGGAGAGGGTGTCAGGGGAGAGGGTGCCAGGGGAGGGGGTGTCAGGGGAGAGGGTGCCAGGTAAGGGGGTGCCAGGGGATAGGGCAACAAAAGGTCGGAGCTCCTTCTCTCCTGCTTTAGAAAACTCTCCATGAGGAGCCCTCCCAGAGTCAGAGCAGGAGGAATGTGGGGCCCCTTGCCCCTTTCCCTCCTACTGGAAGTCCCTTGTGAGTGGGAATGGGTACTTGGACACAGCCCCAGCTGCACCGGACAAGCTTGGTTCTTGGTGATGGGATAGTGCGCCCCAGGTCTTCGGGGACTGGCTCAGAAATGCCTGAGAAGCAAGTTTTCAAGGAGCTGTCGGGGCTCAGGCTGGAGGAGAGAGGGCCTAGATTCAGGGGAAGGAGGTTGTTTTCTTGGGGGTCAGGGGTCATGTGGGTTCTTTGCAGCAATTAGTCCAGCAGTCCTGTCAGAGACCAGGTGAGCGGGCTCCTGCCCTCCAGAGAGCTGGGCTGGAAGAGGGGAGAGCGGGGAAGAGGGGTCCCTGTGGTGGAAAGTGGGACCAGCAAAATGGGGCTTGAGCTCAGTGCCTGGCCTCAGGGGGTGCTCCACAGGAAGGCTCTCACCCTGGGGACAGTCCCACCTTCTCCTTGTGTGAGGGCGGCAGTGGGGGTGGAGGGTCCCATCCCCTGGCAGTTCCCAGAAAGACAGCCAAGCCCCCTGCAGGGAGGAGGGAAGGGAGCTCTGGGGAGGTTACAGAGCTATTTTAAGAGGAGTCCCTCCTGAGTGCGGAGAGCCTGGCTGGGAGCCTCCTCCCCTCTGGCTCCCCTAGTGCCCTTGCCCTTGCCTGCCTCGCCCCTCCTCCCCCACAGCCCTCAGGGCTCCCATTCCCCATGGGCATTGCAGGTAACAGCGCTGAGTGGGCTCTTAGAGGCAGAGAACACGGCCCCTTCCCCCATCCCCTCAACCTCAGCCTTGGGGATATGCGGGAGCTCTCCCCTCTGCACCCTCTGGCTGGAAGCAGGTCCCCCACTCAGGACGCGGGGTGAGGTTCTCAGTGTGCATTCACTTACTTCCATGCCCCCCAGTCCTTATGCCGCGCAGGTGGATACTGGTGTGTGCCGCCTGGACTAATTTGGGGGTCTCCTTCTAGTGCCCTGAGGTCTATTCCCTGTCCATCCCCACTCACCACTGTTTCCCTCCAGCTCAGAGCGCCTGCCGCCCCCACCACAGGCTCTGCAGTGCCTGAAGTTTGGCAGCACGGGGCGGGTGTGGACAGGCCAGCCTGCAGCAACCTGCCAGGGGGCCTGTGGCGGAGCAGCTCCGCAGGGACTGGCCCTGGCCACCCTGCCCACTGCGCCGGGCCCCCATCCCAGCAGCGAATGGGATTAAAGCGAGTTCCTCCTCCTCAGCCCTCCCCACCTCTCCCCACCTTCTAAGGGTGGTGGGTAGTTCCCTCCTCCACCCCTCTCTCCTCTTCTTTTGTTTTCTGTCCAACATCCTTTCAGGCCAGGGGGTGGGGAGCCCTGGCAGATGAGCTCATCGGGAGGCAGCGGGCAGAGGGAGGAGGGAGCAGGAATGTCCTGGCCAGGGAGCTGCTCACAGGATGGTCTGAGCCTGAGCCTGAGCCCAGGCTCTGCGCCCGAGCCCCAGCAAGAGCCCGAGAGGGGCATGTGCCCACTCCAAGAGCAGGCGCTGCTCCCTCCCTGCAGCTGAGAGGGTGAGTCTGGTTCTTTACTGTGGCCAAGTCTGGTGGGATGGGAAGTCCCAGGGCAGGGGCTTACCCAGCACCCGGAGCAGCATTCACCTCTCTGCCTCAGATGTTCCATGCCCCCCACCCTCCCTGCAAGGGAGGAGGGGCCCAGGAGGCTGAGGGCTGGGGGCCTTGGGGAGGCTGTGGTCCGCTGGCTGCCCACCCAACTGCCTGGTTAGCTGAGCGGCCAGATGTCCTCCTGGAACCAAGATCGGGTCCCAACAGAGTGTAAGTTGGTGTGCAGGGCCAGGCAGACTCCTGGGTTGCTGGTGCAGAGCTGTGTCTTGCAAAGTGAGGGGAGAGAGAGGGGTAGAGGGAGAGAGGAGATGTAGTCGGGGGAGAAGAAGGGAGGGGGGGTGGATAGAGAGGCTGAGAGAACGGAAGCAAGGGCCAGGGAGAACCTCCCTGGAGGGCAGGGTGACTTGGAGAAGTTGGAGCATGGCCTTAGCCAGTGTGGCTCAGTGGATAGAGCGTCAGCCTGAGGACCAAAAGTTCCCGAGTTTGATTCCAGTCAAGGGCATATATCTTGGTTGCAGGCTTCTCCCCGGGCCCGGGCCCGGGCCCAGGTCAGGGTTTGACAGGAGGCAACCAATGGATGTGTTTCTCTCACATTGATGTTTCTGTCTGTCTTCCCCTCTCCCTAAAAATCAATGGAAAAATATCCTCGGGTGAGGATTAACAAAAATAAATATATTTTTTTAAAAAAGGAGTTGGAGGTGGCATGGCCTGCAGCTGAGGAGGAGGGGGAGGGACAGAGAGACAACCAGCCAGCAGGCCAAGAGGCTTTGACAGGCCTCAGACACTGAGCAAGGAGCAGGGGGCCAGCAGAGGTCAGACCTGTTTGCATGGAGCTGTGGGGCCAAGGGCTGGGGGGTGGGACCTCAGGGGCCTCCTGAGAGGTTGTGCCTCTGCTTCCAAACACTGTCACCTTTGCTGTGTTGCCCACAGTAGTCATTCTGACGTTGCCCCGCCCCCGACCCAAGAGGAGTCCTCTGCTGCACGCACAGCACCCGGCCCGCTGCACGTACTCAGCAGCGCAGAACTTTGGTGGCCTGGTGGGTGAGGTGAGGAAAGAAGCAGGCATGGGAAGTCATGCTGACACACACAGGATACTTGCTGGGCCCCAATTCGCCCACTCTCTCTCATCCCACACCCTCCAGGCCCTTTCAGGCAGACATAAGCCCACCACACAGCCCTTCCCCATGCCTTGCTTTGGGGCAGGGCTGGAGGTAGAGCCTCTGGCAAAGCTGGGAGGGCAAGGGAGAAGGCCAAGCCTGGCCCCCTTTCTCTGCAGTCTTGCCTGAAGGCCCGGGGAAACGGCCCTCGCTGGAGGGCCAAGGACGAAAGCTCTTTCCTGATTTTGGAAATAAGTTCCCAGGGGGCCTAGCTTCTCCTTTCCACCCTCTCCCTGCCTGTTTCTCACTGTGAGTGGGGCTCACCACTTCTCCTCACCCACTATTGGGCCGTTGGGTAAAAATGGAGAGGGTAAAGGGGCCTGAGTGTAGGAGGCCGCTGGAGAGGAGAGGACTGAGTAGCAAGGCATAAGGGCAGAAGCTGGCCTTTGTGTGGGTCAGAGTCACCTTTGGACAAATGAGAGTTAATCCCACAGCTGTCATTTGAATCCTAAAACGAGAGCTGCAGGGGTCATTCTCCTTAAACGGAGAGGAGAAGGCATTAAAAGTGTGCCCTGGCTGAGGAACCTTCCGCCAGCACCCCAAGCAGCACCTGCATGCCTTCTGGGACGGTCTCATTACTCCCGAGGAACAGTTCTGCACCACTCTGACTTCCATTGATCAATATGTGTCTGCCTGCACCCCTCAGGTCTCCCCTGGGGGCAGCGGGTGAGGCTAAGCCCTCTGTTGCGGGCTGTAGCCCCAGCCCCACACTGGCCCGCAGTTCTGGTGCCCGCTTCCCCTCCGAGTGGGACACACCCTCCGGATCTGCCCACAGCAGCGACTCTCGGCTGTTAAGCAAACAGTCCCATCCCTATGCCACTGGTCACGGGGAACCTGGTGCAGTGGAGCAGCAGAGGCAGCTGTGGTTGGGATAAAGATGACTGCCATTGTGACGAGGGAATGCCCATCCCACGGAATCCCAGTAGCCAAGATGAGTGTCCAGTGCCCATGGCCCGCTCTCCCCTGGTGCCTCTTGGGCTCTCAAGGTCATTGTTGCAAAGGAAAAGCTGCTTTTCCAAGCTCCCCACCCCCACGCCCACCTCATCTCTTCCCCCACGTCTATCATCATCACGTCTTTCTCCCCTTCCTAGCCAATCCTCTGAGCTCTGCAGGGTGGCTCCAGGCGAGGCGAATCTGTTAGGACCAAATCCACATGCCACGTCCAGATGCCAGGATGTGGTGCCCAGCTAGGCTGCCTTCCCCACAGCACTCTGGGCTTTAGCCCCTGGGCAGCCGACCCTGTCCTGAGGTGGCAGTGCCCTGGCCTCAGCAGGCCTCAGACAGCCAGGCCTGACCGGAACCCGTGGCTTCAGGGGTGGTGAGCGGTCTGTGGGGGCAAGGCCACGGGCTACCTGAGAAGATTTCCGCAGAGTCCTGCCAGCAGGGACCTTCTGTGCCCCTCAAATGTCAACAGAGGAAGGCGGGGATATGGGGGAGCTCCTGCCTCTGTGCATCCAGCTGCCCAGCTCACATCTCAGCAGGCACTGCCCTGCCTCCTCTCACCTGAAGGTTGTTTTTTAAATATATTTTTATTGATTTCAGAGAGGAAGGGAGAGGGAGAGGGAGAGAGAAACATCAATGATGAGAGAGAATCATGGATCGGCTGCCTCCTGCATACCCCACACTGGGAATCAAGCCCATAACCTGGGCATGTGCCCTGACCAGGTATCAAACTGTGGTCTCCTGGTTCATAGGTTGATGCTCAACCACTGAGCCACGCCGGCCAGGCCACCAGAAGACTTTAGTCAACCTCCACCCCCCCCCTCCCAAGATGGGAGGAAAATGTTGCCCTAAGAGGGACCCGGTACAGACCAGCCCCTGTCGGATGTGGGAATGAGACTGGGAACAAGAGCTCACAGATGGGCCCGTGGCCATCAGGTCAACCTGGCGAAGGCCCCTCCCTGGGACAGCGACGGGTCTATCCAGGCTCCGTTGTTGGCCGGCTGTGTGAGCTTGGGAGGACCATTCTCTCTCTCTGCACCTCACCTTTAAAAACAGCCCTTGCAGGCAGCATGGGGGCTCTTCTAGTTAAACTCAGGCCCTCTGGGGGGAGGAGGGTGGGCAGATGCCACAGCTGGTGTGCTCTGAGCCGTGTGCTAGGCCCAAATGAGTGTGGGCTGTGGAGGAAGAGCTGATCCTGAGCCTGATGAGAGAGCCTATCTTTGTCCTTGACTTATCACGTGGCTGTGAGCAAGTCACTTCCTGTTCTAGCCCTGTTTTCCCTCCAGGAAGATCAGGAGGCTCTGCCAGGTCATCCCTGGGGCTCTTCTCCTCTCTGATGTTATGAAGATCTCCTTTCCCACCCCTGGCTTTGGGCCTCATGCCCTAGAGCCCAGGGACCCCAAGAGCCCAGGAGTGCAGACTCCAGGTCGATGCTGAGCCCGCAGGGGGCGCCAGGGGGCGTTAAGGAGCAATGGAATTGGGAGGCGCTTGTACAGGCACCCCACCTCAGCTGGGGGACACAGACAGCCGGAGACCAGTGAATGCTGAGCCTTAAAGTGGAGCTAGCCCTTCCCCCACCAGGCAGCTCATTCTGCAGCCAGAACTCCTCCTCCAGGCCCCAAGCAGGCTGGACCCAAGAACATTGATTTAGGGGCAATGCCTGAGCCGAAGCCAACCCTCCTGGAAGCCAACACGCCCAGCTCCAAAGTGTCCTCCCAAGTGTCCTGGGAGCAAAGCCCGAGGATGAGAAAGATGCTGCCTCTACCCCAGAAAGACCAGCAAGAAGCTCGGTGCCTCTGCTGCTCAGTCCTCGTCCCCAGTCTCAGTTCCCTGTCTGCCAGCAGAAAAGCACCCTGTTGCAGCAGGCTCCAGAGGGCAGACGCCTTTTTTAAAAAATTTTTTTAAAATATTATTTTTATTGATTTCAGAGAGGAAGTGAGAGGGAGAGAGAGATTGAAACATCAATGATGAGAGAGAATCATGGATCAGCTGCCTCCTGCAGCCCCACACTGAGGATTGAGCCTGCAACCCAGGCATGTGCCCTGACCAGGAATCAAAACATCACCTCTTGGTTCATAGGTCGACGCTCACCCACTGAGCCATGCCGGCTGGGCCAGATGCCTTTTCACACCAAGGGGCTCCATCAGAGACCAGCCACTGCTGGGAACCTGCCACTCCCTTCCTGGCCTCTCTGCCAGCAGGAGCAGTAACCCTTGCAGCATCAGGACTCTCCATGTCGGGGTCCTCCTGGAATATTCTAAAATGCGTCTGGCCACTAGCCACTGGCCAAGGTCTCTCAGTCACCGGGATGCAAAGAGATTACAAGCAAACAGGAGACATGCAGGTACCACCACATCAGCACACCTACTCCGCAGAGTTGCGATTGTTCTCATCTGGCAAGTGTGTGTGTGTGTGTGTGTGTGTGTGTGTGTGTGTGTGTGGTGTGTGTGGTGTGTGTGTGTGTGTGAGTGTGTGTGTGTATGTGTGTGTATGCATGTGTGTGTGTGGTGTGTGTGGAGCTGCTCGGGCAGACACTGGCTGGCTGTCATCTACTTTGCTGAGTCCAGAGCAAGCAAAGGAGGGTCTGCCTAGTTAGGCCCGGCTTAGAAATGGGGGCAGGAAGTGTGACCCCTCTGTTCAGAGAAAGGATAGACACATCAGTGCACCAGTCAGTTGTGGGGGGCGTAAAAGATGGGCGTCGTCCCAGAAGTAACTGAGAGCCCACCAAGAAGGGGTGGCAGAGGGGAGGCAGAGGGCAGGAGAGCAGCCCCATCAGGTAGTAGGAGGAGCCTCGAGCTGCATCCTGGGTGGGAGGGCTGGGTCCTGGGTGGGAGGGGCGCTGTCAGTGGTGTGATTAGGAAGCAGCGGCAAGGGTCTCGGGCAGGATCTTGGCAAAGCCTCCACTTAGCCAGCTCCGCTCTCCTGAAAAGAAGCCACACTCACGGGAAGTTCAGGGAATACAATCTGTTTATTGTTGCAATCGATCCAACCAAGAGGATGAGCTGCCAGACTCAGGCTGCTCCAAAAAGCAGACAGTCATGCAGCCAGGCCACAGGGCACTGTGGGAGCTGCTTGCCACCACCTCGTGCACCCCATGTGGCACGTTGAACCTTGAAGTGCGTCAGTAGTTGAGTTTCCCCCGCAAGTATGCCAAGAGCAAGGAAAGCATTCCCTCACTTGACTTCCGTGCATCAGCTCAAAGCACTGAGAAATGCTGTCCCACCCTCCCTCCCACCCCCAGGCGTTGCTTTGGGGTGGGCGTAGCGAGAGGTCTGATCTGTGTATTTGTCTAGATACTATACCTATAGAGACTGCGTACAAATGCATCAGCAGGCTTAATAAAGAAGACTTCCACGAGAGGCACAGTGAGAGACACGGCTGTCTGTCCTTAGAACAGAAGCAGGAAGGAGAATTTCTTGATTCATCACCCGTTCCAACTGCCCCGGCCACTCCTGTGGCCAGGGCTGTTCTGTGGGCCGGCCAGCATTTGCAATTGTCCATGCGCTTACCCTGGCCTTGGGAACACTGCCCGCCCAGCCTCCCCACAAAGGCACGGGGAAAAGTGGGGACCCCACTACCTTCCTCTGTTACTGATTGAGAACGGGTGGGATTAGTCCACACCTAGGGCAGCAGATGCTTCCAGAGCCAGTTCCAAGGCACCTCGAGGCATTTCAGTCCTGAATCTGAATAACTGTGCTTCGTTCTTATAAGCTAAGTCCCACGGGTTGGCCAGCCCATCTCTCCTCACGATGGCCCTTCATTAGAAAGAGGAGATAGGTAGGGCTTCTGAGGGCAGGAAAGGGGGCATTGGTGAAACCAGCAGACTAAACCCAGCAGAGCGCAGGGAGGGGACATGCAGCCACAGTGGGCCTGGGGTCCACAGAGTAGAGAAAGAAGCCTCTCACTGGTCTGAATGAGAGCAAGGGGGAGAGCTGGCGGCTGCGGGACCCTCACGTTCCCACCTCCTCACAGGAGCTGGCTTGTCCCCAACCTCAGTGCCCCTGAGGCCACGGAGAGGACGTGCCCTCCCTGAGCCCCCAGGCATCTGGGGCTACTTTATGGGGAGTTAGGATTTCTTAGAATAAACCCAGGGAATCTGACCAATCATTCTCCGGAATGTGATGAGTCCTGGAAAAGGGGGAGTCCCTGCTCAGCACAAATCCTCACTCACTCCAGGAGAGGGGGCCTTGAGAGGGGCCAAAAAGTGGCGCCTGCAGCCTGAAGAAGCTATCACACCACCCTGGTTCCAGCAGCACTAGGCGCCCAGCACCCACCTCTCCCCTCTTGGCTGGTTGGCTTGAAAGATGGGCAATGCCCGCCTGCCCCAGGCATGCTGGTGGCTTAGCCCACCCCATTGGCAGTGTGTTGATTGGCAGTTAGGTACTGAGCAGCAGTTAGAATTTCCTGGGGGGTGGGACCTGGGCGGGACCCGGCGGGACCCACCCACCCCAGGACACATCGGGCTGACTGCCCACACCCTTGTGCCTGGCCTCCAGCCCCTTCCCGGACTCTTCCTTCCTCCCTCACTCCAGCCCTGGGAGCAGCGGCTGCACAAATGGAATTAGATGCACCAACAATTCATCTTGGTCCCACGTGCTGGCCTGGCTGCTCCCAACTGCGTATGGCTTTGTGTACACACCAGCACCTCCACAGGCCTGACACATGGCAGATGCTCAGTAAATGGATGTTAAATGGAAGTGAATTAAACTGAATCTTCCAGATGCTCACTCCCCTGATTGGCCATCTGAGGGGCAGAGGCAGAGAGTGGTCCCTGAGACTGTCACTGTCCTGTCCCCACCCTCCCCAGGCTCCTTCCCGCCCTGAGCTCTGCCTCCCTGAGTCTGTGCAGGACCTGGGCTCCCAGGACCCCGGGAGGAGGCCCACCTGAGGCACGGGAGGGGCATGCCAGTGGCTCTGTCCCCATTCCCACATCCTATCCCTGCCTCAGGCATCACCCTACCCCTGCCTCGGGCATCACCCCATCCCTCCTGCGTGCATCCCCTCTCAGGGGGAGGAGCAGGGCACCCCCACCCCTCCTCTCCCACCAGAACAACTATGGCTGTTCATTCAAACTGGAGGCTGACAGCCCGAGGAGGTGCAGGGTCCTCTGGAGCCTCAGTTTCCCTGTGTATAATAGGAGTGATGTGGCTCGTTGGCCTCTGGGGGTCTTCCAAGGCCTCTCACCTCGGCTCCCTCTCCTGAGATCCCCCTCAA
The DNA here is from genome assembly GCA_026230045.1 of Corynorhinus townsendii. Taxonomy (NCBI): domain Eukaryota; kingdom Metazoa; phylum Chordata; class Mammalia; order Chiroptera; family Vespertilionidae; genus Corynorhinus; species Corynorhinus townsendii. Next base: position 83,873,628 of record JAPDVU010000008.1, read on the forward strand.
TGTGAGGAACATGGAGGGAAACTGGATCCCACCAACGTCCCCTTCTCCCCAGGGAGCCATTGGGGGGTGCAGCTCTAGACCCAATATTGTCGTGGCCCTCCCCTCACGCCTCCTCAGGCCTTCCCTTCTCACTCCAGTCGAGGAAAACTGCTGGGGGCCTGGGAGGGGCTGCAAGGTGGTCCCTCACCCTGCGCCCCAGGCCCGGCTCACAGTGGCGCTCCCTCCGGGCCCTCCCCGCACTGGCATGTGCCTCCTGCTGGTGGGCACTCTGGGGCAGGAAATGACCACCACCTGGAGCACACGCTGCCCGTGACCATGACCGTGACCAGCACCCGACCCTTCAGTGCTGTTCTCACCAAAACCCCCAGGCATCACCAGTCAACAGAGACCACAAGTGGCAGAGCTCCTCCATGGAGGAGAGGGTGGAGTTGGGCGCCCAGGACCGCCGTCTCCACTTGCCTCCATCTCGGTTTCCCTTCAAGGCCCTTGCTCATGCCCACCTCGATTTCCAGGAGCCCATCAGCACCCAGCCTACACGGCGACAGGCAGGAGCTGGGGGCTCAGGGGAGCCCCGTTCACCTACAGGTGCCTCTGAAACTGCCCCCAGATGAGCAGGCAGACCGCTGGGCCCCTCCACCACTCACCTCTCCTGCCCCCTGGGGAGCTCACACGGCCTCCCTCTCCTCTCAGAGGCAGCGGGACCCCCTCCTCCCTCCTCCAGGGTCCTCACATCCCATACTCCACAGCGGGTTTCTCCCATGAAAGAGGCAGGTGACTGGTGCAGAGGGGGAACAAAGTGAGGGGTCAGGAGGCTCAGGCCTGGGACCTGGTCAAGAGAAGCACACACATCGAGAGGCAGGCGGGCACTGTGCAGGCGAGAGTGGGAGGGGGACATGGGGGGGCCGCAGGCCGGCCACTACTTGGCATCATCCTCAGCGTGGCCCTCGCCATCCGTCTTGCCCTCCTCCTCCGTCTTCAGGTCATCGGTGCTCAGCTTCTGCTCCTTTTTCCTCCTCACACACTTCACAACCATCAGCACCAAGATAACCACGGCCAGGAAGCCTCCAACCGAGGCGCCCACGACCACAGCCACCGTGGAGTCCCGCTCGGGGGGCTCTGGGGAAGAACAGAAAACAGACTCTGAGGGCCAGGGCTGCAAGGGCCGTCCTCTGTCCCCAGCTCCCAGGGTGCAAGCGGTCCCAACTCTTCTCTCCTCCGTGGGAAGAACTTTAGTCAAAGCCAAAATCAGCCAGGGCCATTGGCCTCTGAGTCTCCCACCCTGAATCCCAGGGCCCCTGAAAGCTCAGGGGAAGGCAAGAAAGAGGATGCGGTATGGGAGGGCATGGACTTTGAGGTCAAACAGACCCCAATTCGCGTCCTGACTATATTATTTATGAACTGGTTGATCTTAGATACTTCTCCTCTCTGTGCCTCTGCCTCCTCACTTATAAAATCGCAGCTCCTCCCTCCTAAGGCCTCCTGGGGATGAGTAAGAGGCTGCAGCTAGGGTTTAGTCCTGGACCTGAAACACATCGAGTGCCCGATCAATGGAAGCTGCTAGAATGATTCTTGACATCCTGATCCTGATTGACAGCATCAGGACTCTCGGAGTCACGCTCCCAGATCCCTAAGGACTTGAGGAAAGAGAGCAGGTGCTGGGCCCACCCTCAGCTGCAGCTCCCCAGGGCACCCCACAGGACAGCCTCCCCGAGGCACCTCCCTGGGCTGCAGGTGGACAGTAACTGCCAGGACCAGCCAGGGCCCTGCAGCCCTTCGCCCGCCGCTCACCCTCCATGAGGACCCGCAGCTGGATCCTGCCGTGGCCACGGTGGCGGTCGGGCGGGTTCAGGATGTAGCAGCTGTAGAGGCCCTCATCCTCCGGCTGCACATTCCGCAGCGTCACGGACACGTCGTACTTGCTGGGGTTCCCCGAGAACTCCACGCGGTCCCGGAACCGCTCTAGCTTCAGGTTGATGATCTTCATGCGGAACTGGAGGAACTGGGGGTGGTGAGGGGCAGGCTGAGAGGGTGGCAAGCCCTGGGGAGCAGGTGCCTCCTCCCAGCATTCTTACTTGGAGACAGGCCATTACCTCCAGATCTCCACCCCTCCTCAGGCCCCGCAGGACAGCACACCTTCTGCCTGAGCAGACGGCCCCCAGGTCCCGGTCCAGGCAGGGCCCGGGCTCCACGCCCACCGGAACTCACCATCTCCTCAGAGCAGTTGCTGCACTCCTGATAGGTCCAGTTGAGGGAGAAGTGCTTGTGGTTCACCATGTAGCAGGAGTTGAAGGTGCAGGCCAGGCGTGCGTCAGAGCCATTGAGCACGTTGAGGGTGGTGGGCACCGTGACTTCCATGCTGAGCCCTGGCTGCACTGCAGGCAGAGCACACGTTGGTGAGGGCTCTGGCTGGTGGGCCTGGGAGGGGGCATGCCCGATGCACCTGATGGGAGTGGGGCCAGGAGGGGACATGCTGCACCTGGTGGGAGTGGGGCTGGGAGGGACATGCTTCCTGCACCTGGTGGGAGTGGGGCCGGGAGGGGACATGCTGCACCTGGTGGGAGTGGGGCCGGGAGGGGACATGCTGCACCTGGTGGGAGTGGTGCTGGGAGGGACATGCTGCACCTGGTGGGAGTGGTGCTGGGAGGGACATGCTGCACCTGGTGGGAGTGGTGCTAGGAGGGACATGCTGCACCTGGTGGGAGTGGTGCTGGGAGGGACATGCTGCACCTGGTGGGAGTGGTGCTGGGAGGGACATGCTGCACCTGGTGGGAGTGGTGCTGGGAGGGACATGCTGCACCTGGTGGGAGTGGTGCTGGGAGGGACATGCTGCACCTGGTGGGAGTGGTGCTGGGAGGGACATGCTGCACCTGGTGGGAGTGGGGCCGGGAGGGGACATGCTGCACCTGGTGGGAGTGGTGCTGGGAGGGACATGCTGCACCTGGTGGGAGTGGTGCTGGGAGGGACATGCTGCACCTGGTGGGAGTGGTGCTAGGAGGGACATGCTGCACCTGGTGGGAGTGGTGCTGGGAGGAACATGCTGCACCTGGTGGGAGTGGTGCTGGGAGGGACATGCTGCACCTGGTGGGAGTGGGGCCGGGAGGGGACATGCTGCACCTGGTGGGAGTGGGGCCGGGAGGGGACATGCTGCACCTGGTGGGAGTGGGGCTGGGAAGGGACATGCTTCCTGCACCTGGTGGGAGGTACAGAGCTATGCAGAGGTGTCCCTTATGGCTGAAGTAGTCAGGGATTCAGGGGAGGGTGGGGGAGGCAAAACTCAAAAGGGGTAATCGATGTAGCCTGGGGGTAAAGTGGGGGCAGCACAAGGCTGGGGTGGAGAGACTGGATCCCCTGTCAAGCCAGGGACAGACAAGGGCCCCATGCCTTTTCCAGGACCGGGCAGCAGCCCTCCGCCTGCCGCCTGCTTCTGTTCCTCCATGCTACCTGCTCTGCTAGCTGCAGACCCTGGAGAAAAGTTTGCTTGTGCTGGCCTCAGTTTCCCCTCTTCACCACTTTCAACCATCTCCACTGAGACCTTGGGCTGAAGCCGAGTGTCCCCAGCGGGTCAGGCAACACCTCCTTACATTTTGCACCCCAGGCACCTCACTTGCCTCACCCTAATCCTGGCCTTTTTAAAAAAATATTTTGTTATTGATTTCAGAGAAGAAGGAATGTGGAGAGAGAGAGAAACATCAATGATGAGAGAGTCATTAATCGGCTGCCTCCTATTTGCTCCCTACCTGGGCATGTGCCCCGACTGGGAATCGAACCATGTCCTCCTGGTTCATAGGGCGACGCTCAACCACCAAGCCATGCTAGTCAGGCCTAATCCTGGTCTTAATTGTAAGATTCTTTGCCAATATTGTCAAAACCTCATCCCCAAAGCTTAATGTACCCTAGAGGACAAACAGTGACCTTTGGAATCAGTCCCTCTCACTCCTTTGCCGAAGTTGATCAACCACCTACTGTCCCCTGAGGCCAGGCCTGGGGAGACTCTGTGGACAAGGCCGGCCCAGTGGCTGCCCGGAGCTTGTCCTCTAGGGAGGAAAGGGAATGAGGCCGTGCAAGGCGACAGGTGAAGAAATAAAGAAAGGGGAGGGGTATGTCTGTGGTTGGGGAAGGCTGCCTGGAGGGTGTGTGGTTGCCCCTGTCTGAAGGGAGCGAGAGAGCCGCTTGACATACTGAAGGGATCAGTCCCAAGGCTGCGGACTTCCGTAGGCAGTCCCAGTGGCTGGAGTGAGCTTCCTGTCTCTGAGGCCCAGGGTCAGGCAGGCACTGAGGCACAGGGTCTGTGGGCCAGACAGGACTTAGGGTCGAATTCCTGGGAGTGAGATAGGAAGTCACGTGGACTGGGGCAAGGCCCTGGGAGCAGGGGTCTCTGTAGAGGCACTGCACAGACGTGGAGACCTGACCAGATGTGGGTTCAATCCCAGCCCGCCTTCTGGGCAGGCCCCTCCCTGCCCAGCCTCATCTTCTCCCAGCCTCATCCCTGCCTAGCCTCATCCCCACCCCTGAGGAACGCAGCGCCACTCGTTGTTGGGAGAATTAAAGATGATGAAGTGTACAGAGCAGGGTGCGCAGTCTGCTGGCCAGCGAGTGCGCAGCAAAGGGCGCTCAGCCCTCTTCCCCTAGACGGGAAGGGCTTTGGTACAGTCCCCTGCGAGGGTGCCTTGGACAAGACCCCTCGGGACTGTTTCCAAGCTGCTCTGTTGTGCAAAGGTGCCCCCCAGCAGCCGCTGCAGCCGTGGGCTCAGCCCGCCCTCAGGAAGAGGACCCAAGGCAGGACCTGAGACTGGGCAGTGCTCTGAGCTGCTGGCCCAGGAGGTCAGAACAGGCCTTGACGGAGGGGTCACGCAGACCACCTGCCAGGCAAGCCCGGTGTGTGCACACTGGCATGCCCCTAGGAAGCATGAGCTGGGGTGGCTGAGTGGACCCACCAAGAACAAAGCCCCGTCCCCTCTCCCCACTTCACAGCCCAGCGGGAAGAGCTGGCTTGCTCCAGGCAGGAAGGAGGGCGCCCACCATGCCTCCCACCCCTGCAGAAGGAGCGCAGAGGAGCCTGGCGGCCTCGTCCTGAGATAACCTCCCTCCCAGGAGCTCCCGTTTCACTGGCACCTTCCCTGGAAAGGCCTGCCACATCCCAGTACTGCCCCCCCCCCGACATCAGCCCAGGACATTGTCCCAGTTAGAACGGGAGCCCCTAGGCAGCACCTAGACACCCAAAGAGCCGGAACCTTGCCACGTAGGAGGGCATAGCACGAGGTGAGGGGCAGACAGAGAGGCACAATGCAGGGTCCCTCCCCCAAACCCTGACAGCTGGTACTGCGGAAAGCAATGGCTAGAGAGGACAGAACCAAGTCCCAACTCAGAGGACACCAGAGGGACCTTCAGGAATGGGGGATCCAACCTGTTGTCCTGACAACAGGGAAAGGGAGGCCCGGAGAGAGACCCGAGGATGGGACAAGCTGGGGCCAGAGCCATGGTTCCAGCTCCTAGTCCAGGACCCGCGCCAGCCAGGCCTCATGCGGAGGGGCCGAGGGCCTGTCACCAGGCCAGGCCCTCGTGAAACTCAGGAGCCGCCCCAACCTGGTGGGAGCCGTAGGGGAACCCTGGACTGATGAAGCCAGCACGTCAGGGAGAGCGAGTCCCCGGCCAGGGCCACGCGAGGAGACAGTGACCTGCCAGTGTATCCCAGGCCCTGCCCAGCCCTGTTAGTCCTCCCAACACTGACATCTCCATCTTCCAGAGAAAGCTACTTACAGGAGCAGTTCCATGAACAGCCGAGTTAGGAAGTGGCAAAGTTTGAGTTGAACCCAGGCCACCAGGCCCCTGACAGAGGGCTGAGGGGCTGAGGCTGGTGCGGGTGACTGTTTCTCAAGGTGTCCCAGGGACCAGACCTCCCACTGTCTGCACAGCAGGCATGCCCCCTCTGGGCAGGCTGCCAGAGGGAATGGTTCTATTTCAGGAACCTCCCTACCAGGGCCGCCCACAGTCTTGCCAGTGGTCTGTTTGGGACCAGGTTCGGGGCCTGGGTCTCCTGAGTTTGAAGTCTCAAAAAGGAAATGATGCTTAAAAGGGTGCAGTAAGCATACAGCTTCTGATCTTAGTTCCAAAACGTTCCTGGTCCTGGGCTCCCCATTTCCTCCAAGGCGCATAAGGCCCTGGCCAGCCCTGTGCTCACCGGCCGGTCCAGAGAGCACACAAAACACATAGCTGTGCTCATCTCCTGCCAAACACAGTCACCTGAAGAGGCTAGAAGTTATTTCTCTCCACTCCTCTTTCCAACCCTGCAGCAAACGATAGGGCGGTTTATTTTCTTTTTGGTTAAAAAGAGAGGCCCGGCCACATGCTTGTGGTTGAGCATCAATCTTTGAACCAGGAGGTCATGTTTAGTTCCCTGTCAGGACACATGCCTGGGTTGAGGGTTCGATCAGCAGTGGGGGGTGTGTAGGGAGTAGCCAATCAATGATTTTCTCTCATTATTGATGTTTCTATCCCTCTCCTGTTCTCTCAGAAATCAATAAACATCTATATATATAAAAACCTAAGCAGCTGTTATGATCAGATGACCAGTCAATAGGTAGCTATGATGCACACTGACCACCAGGGGGCAGACGCTTAACGCAGGAGCTCCCCCTTGGTAGTCAGTGCCCTCCCACAGCTGGAGTGCCGCTCAGCCAGAAGCCGGGCTCACAGCTGGTGAGCACAGCTGTGGCAGTGTGAGACTCTCCCACCTCCATGGCAGCACTACCAAGGCAGTGGCAGGTATGGCGGGGCTGGGTTAGGATGAGTTGGAGCAGTATGGTGCCCGGTCCCAGCTCAGGCTCCTCCCTGGTCGCCTGCTGCTTCACACACTGTTACATCCCTCAGGAGGTGTCAGACTGCCAGTTTAGGCCTGATACCCAGGGCCAAAACTGGCAGCCTGACATTCCCAGAGGGGTACCAGATTGCAAGAGGGTGCAGGCCAGGCTGAGGGACCCCACTGGTGCATGAATCCATGCCCCGGGCCTCTAGTATATTTAAGGAAGGAAGGAAGGAAGGAAGGAAGGAAGGAAGGAAGGAAGGAAGGAAGGAAGGAAGGAAGGAAGGAAGGAAGGAAGGAAGGAAGGAAAGAGGGAGGGAGGGAGGGAGGGAGGGAGGGAGGGAGGGAGGGAGGGAGGGAGGGAAGGAGGGAAGGAAAGAAGGAAGGAAGGAAGGAAGGAAGGAAGGAAGGAAGGAAGGAAGGAAGGAAGGAAGGAAGGAAGGAAGGGTCTAAGCAGAGACCTTGCCTTCCCAACCTTCTGGACCCACAGTCTCCTGGGGCAGTCCCTGCCTCTCAGGTGAATGGAGCCCAGCCCCTCCATTCAGACCTGCCCGCCCCAGCTCTCCCTCCGCCTACCCGCCCCATGCAGCCAGGAGACAATTCACCCCAGACCTTCCCTGGCTCCCCGTGCCCTGGACCAAGTCCAGGTGCTGCGCACAACATGCATGCCCTCTGCCAGCGGCCAACCCCGTGCTTCCTCCATGCCAGAGACCAGGCTCTGGCTTTTCCTGGAAATACTGCCTTCCTTCACGCTTCCCTTTCACACCTTCACCGGTGACTGCTTCAAGCTGGGAAGCGAGTTCACCTCTCATGCCTGGGGCCTCCCACGCACCCTGCAGATGCCAGCTAATAAGGCGTCACCTCGGTGACAGCCTCACCACTGCCTGTGCCCACACTCAGCCCCGCCCCACCTCACAGGACGGAGTCCGCATGGCACAGGGGCAGACCAGGCTCTAGTGCCCCGAGCTGGCCTCAGGCAGCGTAGCTAACCCCCAGCACCCATGTCCTCACCTGTCAAGTGGGGACAGTGGTAGAGCGCCCCCTTTGGCTGCTGGGAGGTTCACTCACTCACTGGCTGCTAGTTACTGGCATGAAGCTCACTGCAGCGCCTGTATGTCAGCTCTCCACGTTAGGTGCTATTCTTTTCTTTCTTTTATTGTTATTTTTAATCCTCACCCAAGGATATTTTTCTATTGATTTTTAGTAGAGAGAAACATCCACGTGAGAGAAACACATCAATTGGTTGCCTCCTGCATGAAACCCGACCAGTGCCCAAGCCAGGAGGAGCCTGCAACCAAGGTTCGTGCCCTTGACCAGAATAGAACCTGGGATCCTTTGGTCTGCAGGCCAGTGCTCTGTCCACTGAGCCAAACTGGCCAGGGGTTAGCTGTTATTCTTATCATTATTATTTCTCTTGTCACAGCATTTCAATGCTGGGCTGCTATTTGTCTCTGTGCCTGGGTCCCTCCAGAGGCTCTGAGGAACTGCATCTTTTTAAAAAATATATGTTTTTAATGATTTCAGAGAGGAAGGGAAAGAGAGAGAGAGGGAGAGGGAGAGGGAGAGAAAAGAGGAGAGGGAGGGGGAGAGGAAGAGAAGCATCAATGGTGAGAGAGAATCATAGGTCTGCTGCCTCCTACACACCCCCTACTGGGGATCGAGCCTGCAACCTGGGCATGTGCCCTGACCAGGAATCGAACCGTGACCTCCAGGTTCATAGGTTGACGCTCAACCACTGAGCCATGCCAGCTGGGCTGATTCCTATTCACTTTGGCAACCCTGTTCACCAGGTGGCACACAGTGGGCACTGACGGACATCAGCAGGAGGAAGGAAGGCACTGTCCCCACCCGCCGTGTCGGGGTCCCCGCCCAGCAGCAGACACATGCAATGGGCTTGAGCAGGACCAGACTCCACTTTGGGTCTCGCCTAGCACCACCCAGACTTCGGTAAGCACGCCAGTGACGGCAGAGCCAAGGCTGGAGGCAGCTCCTGGGACGCCCAGCCACGTGGGGCATTTCTAGTGGGAAGCTGGTTTCATGTGCTTCTGCTGTGTGTGTAGCAGCTGCCCGGTGCATCTGCTTTGCCATCTCTGTCCTCCCCACACATAGCCCCTGGCCATCTTCTCTCTCGTCCCTTACAGTGTCCCTCCTGTCCACCTTGGCCCACAGCGGGGGGAGGCGGACGGTCTCCTCTCAGCGCATCAGGCCACAGCCAGAGTCTCTTTCCTCCCCGCTTCCACCCAGGTTTGCAGAGGCTTCGGCTTCCTCCCACCACCTGCCACAGCCCGGGCCTGACCTCTTCACCCCAGAATTCATCTTCCCCTGAGCCACCTAGTCCTGGTCATGAGCCCTCCTTTCCTCACGTGGACAGACTCTCCAGGCTGTCTCCCCACAGGGAGCCCCCCACTCCATGTGGAGGCCGCCTTCCTCCACCCCCAGCTCCACACCCAGCTCTTTCCTGCTGTTGAGATGCTTTGACCCATTAGGCTAATGTAGCAGTAATACTTCTTGAACACGAGGGGCAGCAGAGGTCAACAGTTCAGAACTGGCTGAAGTCAGACAAACAGGTGTTCAAATCTCAGCTGGCCTTACCCTCATCCTGTGACCTCAGTGGGCACATGGCTTAACTTCTCTGTACCTGTTTCCTCACTGTAACATGAGGGTGACAACGGTTTCTACTCCTCCGATCACCGACCACTATGATGGACAGGCCTGGGCACAAGCCATGCTTGCATCAAGGTCCACTGGTACTGAGCGCCTGCTCGCTATCATCAGGCTCACAGAAACCCAGGCGGCAGGTGCTCTCCAGGCTCCCCAGGAAGGAACTGAGCCCAGGGCGACCCAGTAACCTGTCTATGGAGATGAAGTAAATGACCAAGGTAGCCTGGAACCTAGATCAGCTTCCGCAGTTCATGCTCTTGGCACCGTCACACGCTCTTGCTCTGTTGTTAAGATGTTCAGTAACTCAGCAGAGCTGCCGGGTCTCACGGTGCTGGCTCCCAGGCCCGTGCCTCTGTCCCGCACTCCTGCCAAATAAGCCGGCCCAGCACCCAGAGGGACTGCTCAGGAAACCAGCAGACAGCCTTAGACGCACTGCCAGCTGCTACACCAGCAATGGTGCCATTTAGGAGCAAGCATGAAACTCCCATAAAGCAATCTCACTCATAACTCTCCAGCCCCCTCCCACCAGAAGGTCCATGAACTGTCTGATGGGAAATGAACATTTGGATCCCTGAACAGGGTGCTCTGCATGCCCAGCTGGGCCGTTCTGAAAGGGCCACAAATTCACTGGCCTGTGGCTTCCTTCTTTTTTTAATTTTTTTTTACTTTTTTCCCCCTGATTCCTTCACCTGACCCCTCCTCTGCTCCCTCCAGACAGTGCAGAGCAGCAAGCCTCCTCCCACCCAGAGACCGTGCCTCAGCCAGCTCCCCCCCCCCTCTCTCTCTCTCTCTCTCTCTCTCTCTCACACACACACACACACACACACACACACACACACACACACAGGTTTCCAAACATCAGTGGTTCAGGTTCCAGGAAGCCAGACAAATTCAACTTGCTGCCTCCCTACCCCCAATGTTGTGACCCACCAGATTCCAAGGGCCAGGGGCCCCAGGAGGAGCCCCTGAAGGGAACATTAAGTCTCAGCACCCCACCTGTGCAGCAGCTTCCAGAAACCCACAGACTCTGCACCTGGAGTCCCCCCCCCCCCCCCCACACACACACACACAGGTCCACTGCAACGCTATCCAAACACAAACTGCCTCCCCTGGTGACTGTCATCCCTGAGCAACACTCAGCACTTCTGAGCGCCAGCGCTGCGCAGTCCCCAGCAGCCTCTCCTCTTCCCACACCCCGTTCCCAAGGATATGGAGGGGAGGCAGGTCTGTCCGCCCGGCCTCCTCCAGGGCTGCACTGGGGACCCTCCAAGCATGCGATGTGCGATGTGCAATCTGACTTACCCAGAGAGAAAAAGAGACTGAGCCCCGTGAGGCCGAAGGCAGGGCGAGGGAGCCAGGCATCTCTGAGCATTTCCAGAGCCTGGGATCACTCGGGATGTGGGAGAGGGTGGCTGAGGGCGACACGGGAGGAATTGTTAGGTGCCAAAAAAATAAAATAGAACACACGGGTGTACTTCAATGACACATACAGCATTAAGGAAGCTTTATTTCCATCTCTCTAATATGGCTGGCCTGTATGTTGCCGCTAAAAAGAACGAGGGAGTGTGTGAGGGAGAGAGAAAAAGGGGGGATGGAGTAAATCTTGTGGTTGTTGGATTTCAAAAAGCAGGTGGGAGGGCGTGAAAAAGTCTTTCTGAAAAGAAGCAAGTTCCCTGGAAATGTTTACTCTCGAAAACAAGAACTAAAGCAGACCCTGCCTTTTTTCTTAACTTGGATAATTGTTGGGTTTTGAAAGCTGTTAGAGGAACCCCTTTATTTCAAAGCTGCTGTACGGGTGAGGGGACTCCTTTTGTTGTTTAAAAACATCCCAAAAAAGAAGATACCTGTTCCTGTTATTTGGAAAGCATTCGGGGAAGTGAGTCAGGAGACTTCCTCATTATTCTGACATTTTCACTGAAATCAGAACCTGTCAAAGCAAGCTGGGCTTACAGTGGAATGAATGCAAATCCCCCCAGGTGGATGAAGGGGCCTTGCTACCCTGCCGTGCTCAGGGAGGCCTGCGTGGTGGACTTGCCACCTGGAGACCCAGAATAACCATAAAAGATGGTCTGAAATGAAAACCTTTAAATAAAAGCCATTTATGGCAGGTGGCATGTCCTAGGCTAGAATCTTCCCTGATAAAGGTCGATCTTTTTATTGTTGAGAGAACACACGTGTTCCCCATTTTCCTCCCCTTTGCCCCCTCTGCCAGCTCCCGCCCCACCCCAGGCCTTTACCACACTAGCGTCTGTGTCTGTGGCTATTTATGTAGGCATGGACGACCTTGGTTAATCTTTTCCCACCCACCCCTCCCTCTGAGCTGTCAGTCTGCTCCAGGCTTCCGTGGCTCTGGATCTATTTGTCAGTGTCTTTTATCCATTAGATTCCACATACGAGGGAGATAATGTAATACTTGTCTTTCTCTGACTGACTTACTTCACTTAGCATAATGTTCTCTAGGTCAGAGACCCTTCATTTTTACAGCTCCATAGTATTCCATTGTGTAGATGTACCACAGTTTTTTAATCCATTCATCTGCTGATGGGCACTTAGGCTGCTTCCAAATCTTAGCTATGGTGAATTGTGCTGCTATGAACATAGGGGTGCATATATCCTTTCTGATTCGTGTTTCTAGTTTCTTGGGCTATATTCCTAGAAATGGGATGACTGGGTCAAATGGGAGTTCCATTTTTAGTTTTTTGAGGAAACTCCATACTGTTCTCCACAGTGGCTGCACCAGTCTGCATTCCCACCAGCAGTGCACAAGGGTTCCCTTTTCTCCGCATCCTCGCCAGCACTTGTCATTTGTAGATTTATTGATGGTAGCCACTCAGACAGGTGTGAGATGGTACCTCATTGTGGCTTTAATTTGCATCTCTCTGGTGATAAGCGACTTTGAGCATTTTTTCATGTTCTGTGCATTCTCTTTGGAGAAGTGTCTATTCAGGTCTTTTGCCTATTTTTTTTTTAAGTTGGGTTATTTGTCTTCCTTTTGTTGAGCTGTATCAGTCCTTTATATATTTTGGAAATTGACCCTTATCAGATATGTCAGTGGCAAATATGTTTTCCCATTCAGTGGGTTGTCTGTTCATTTTGTGGATGGTTTGTGTTTTTGTTTTTTTGCTGTGCAGAAGCTTTTTAGCTTGCTCTCGTCCCATTGATTTATTTTCTCCTTTGTTTCTCTTGCCCTAGGAGCTATATCAGCAACATTTTTTAAGATAGAGGAAGGGGGTAATAAGCCAACGAACATGGCCGTGTTTGGAATGGAAAAGGCAAGGGCGTCTCCCCTACAACCTCCAGAAAGGAATGCAGCTCTGCCTCTGCCCTGATTTCAGCGCCGTGAGACCAGTGTCAGACTCCTGGCCCATAGAACAGCAAGATAATATATTTGTTGTAAAAAACAAACAGCCCAGCCAGTGTGGCTCAGTAGTTGAGCATCAACCCATGAACCTGGAGGTCATGGTTCCATTCCTGGTCAGGGCACATGCCTGGATTTTTAGCTCAATCCCCAATGGGGCTGGGGCAGGGGGGTGAGGAAGGCAATGGATCAATTATCCTCTCCCATCATTGATGTTACAATCTCTCCCTCTCCCTTTCTCTCTCTGAAATCAATTAAAAACAACAACACTCTCCAATGGTTTCTGTGCTCAAAAAAAGGCCACCTTTACCTTAACTGAGCCTGTCCATTGTCTTTTGCATCTAAGATAAATACCTTTGAAATGTCGGGTAACTGCCCTTTCTCAGACCCCTCAGGGCACAGCTAGTGCACCAGAGCGGAGACTGCAAATCCCCTTGCTGTTATTTTATGTTGCTAACTGCTAACTACTATCCTGTACCCACTGTTAGACCCCCGAGTGAGGGCGAAGGGGCAGGTACAGGTCACCAGGGCAGAAAGCTCCAGATGCCCAGCAAGGGGCAAAGCTGGGAAACAAGAACCTCGCCCCAGGGTAACCTCTCCTCCCCTAGCACAGCACTGGTCCTGCGGTTTGGACCCCAGTTCTTTCATATCCCTGGTGAGGCGGTTTAGACCCCCTGACCTTTCCTCCCTAGAAATAACATCGAGGTCTCAGTTGCATTTCAGCTCCAGGCCCAGAAAAGCAGCAAAACCAGACAAGTGACACAGTGGTTGCCTCAGGACCAGCTATACTGACCAATGACCCCTGGCCCTGGTGCCGACCAATCATCAGAGACCAGGTCCCTGAAAGAGCTCACCTGGAAAGCTGATGAATATTCTATGAAGGCCCTCCCCTGAGACCTCCCCTCAGATTCCCACCTGCAGGAGAGAGAAACATGCTCAGAGCAAAGGGCCCAGTGGGCACTCTCCCTCCAAGGAGTACACCTGTGCCCTTCCCTCTCCATGTCCTTCCCCCACAGGCACGTATCCCCCAACCTCTAAGGGACCCCATGAGACTGCAACCAGGGGAGCAGTGGGCAGTGGTCACTAGTCCCAGGCTAAATCCCTGAACCTGTCTCCAGCCCTTCCCTTTGGATAGCCCCATTTCCCATGCCCTTTTCCTTAAATAAATTCAATTTTCTTTAATCACCGTCTGAGATGGCTGTATAGCCTGCCCTCCCACCACCGACTTTAATCTTTCACCCCCTGTGTAAGAGAAATATGTGTCCATCTGTCATTTTACTTTTTATCCAATCCCAGAGATCCTCTCTCCTCCCACTTTGCTTCCTCCGGCCTCCCTAACCTATTACCAATGGATCTCCTGTAACCCACTATATCTTCTCTTTTGATTGTAATGTATAAAATAAGGCGGGAACTGCCATTCCCTGGGGCACTATCTTCATGAGGTGAAATTTTGCATCCCTGTTGACAGTTTGGCTCAAATAAACTCAAAAGTTCTCCACAGGTTTAAATGTGTCTTACGTGGGCAGTATGAAGACATTTCTGAGACAATTGAGGAAAATGCATATGGATTGTATAATAGGCTATATTAATGTAAGTTTATTAATTTTGTTAGGTGTGAAAAAAAGTTGTGGTGATGTGCTCTAAGAGCTTTATCTGCCACACGCCAGAGTGTTTACAGGTAAAATGAGATGATGACTGGACTTTGCTTGAAAATATTCCAGGGGAACAAGGCAGGGGAGGGAGGTGGTGTCAATTGTTGGAACTGGTGGTGGGTGCGACGGTTTCATGACATAGTTCTCTCTTCTGTTGTATATGCTTGAAATTTTTCTTTTAAAAGGAAGGAAAATAGGCTAATACCAAGAGTAGAAGAACTTGGGGTGGAGTCCCAAGGGCCTCTAAGCAGAGAAGGTCACCACACTTTCTGGGAAGACATTGAAGTAGGTTCTCAGGCAGCAGCCACATGCAGCCTGACGGGCTGCCAGTGCCCCACGTGGGAGCAGCTGCTATTCTGAGCATTAATGCTGCACCAAGCTCCTTCCATGTGATTCCTCAGCTTGTAACCCTGGGAAAGGTGGCTTCTTCATTTTTTTATTTGTTTGTTTTTTGTTTTTATTGCCAGTGAGGAAACAGCAGTTGGCAGGTCTTAGCCACGTGTGTGTGTGTGTGTGTGTGTGTGTGTGTGTGTGTGTGTGTGTTTTGTGTGTGTGTGTGTGTGTTTAAAAAAATTTTTTTTATTTCAGAGAGGAAGAGAGAGAAAGAGAGAGATAGTAATATCAATGATGAAAAAGGATCATTGATCACCTGCCTCCTGCATGCCCCACACTGGGGATTGAGCCCACAACCAGGGCATGTGCCCTGACCTGAAATCGAACCAGTGACTTCCTGGTTCATAGGTCGATGCTTAACCACTGAGCCATGCCAGCTGGTCCTAGCCACCAGTTTGACATATGTACAGTAGTCAGGGCAGGGTCAGAGCTGGGGTACATGGGCGTCTATGCGGAGCACTGGCCATTCCCAGCATGCCACACTGCCCATCATGAGGGGGGCCTTGCCCCGGGTTGTCTGGGGCCACAGAGAAGCCTGTGCTGAAGAGGAGGGTGCCAGGGCAAGGCCTGCAGGAACAGGCTCGGCTCAGGGCTCGGCTCAGGGTAGACGACACACAGGAGCCGCGTGGCTGCATGGGCCCCTAAGTGAGTGAATGAATGGATCTGGAGAGGGAGTGAGGGGAAGCAGCCATCATGGTGAAGGGGTGGGGCCCAGCCTAGGCCTCTGGAGCTGCGCTGGGCGGGGAGGAGGAAAGGAGGCCAGGTATGGGTGGCAGGTGCTGGAGCCAGAGGGCTGAAGAGGAAACCGCTGGGGCTCTCTCCCCTCCAAATGGTGTCCGTGCCTGGACCTTATATAGACTCTGTCCTCAAGGTACCTCGTCGATATGCTAGTGTATGGCCCCCACTGGCTCATCCCAGGACACGCAGTCCATGGGAATGAAAATCAGGGGAGGAGAAAGGGGGCAACCGAGGGAGAAATGTCCCCCCATCTCCACCCTGTGGCCACAGCAGGCTCCTCCCGGTTGCCCCCTCTCCCCTACCATCCAGCCTCCTGCACAGGCAGCAGAAGCTGGGCTGCAGGTGGGGGGTGGGAACCTGGCACAACCAGGGCCTTGCTAAGGCTCAGCCTCCTTCTTCAGGTCCCAGGCTGCACCCAGCCACCCAGGCTGCCGCAGGCACATGTCAGCCAGAGAGTTTTGGTTTGACGTGGCCGGCCTCCTCCTTTTTCAAAATGCAGCTGAGGGTGCCTGTGTGGCCCAGAGAAGCCGCTTCTCCAGCTCACTTGGTCTCACACTGGGTCCAGGAGTTTCCATTTGGGGACATTTGAGATAAGAAGTGGATCCAACCCTGGTCAGTGTGTGGCTCAGTTGGTTGAGCATCATCCTGTGCACCAACAAGTTGCCAGTTCCATTCCTGGTCAGGCCACTTGCCCAGGTTGCAGGCTTGATGCCCAGTAGGGAGCATGCAGGAGGCAGCCAATTGATGTTTCTCTCTCCCTGTCCCTTCTTCTCTCTCTAAAATCAATAAAAACATTTTTTTTAATTTAAAAAAGAAAAAAGAAGAAGTGGATCCAGAAGTTCCCTCTGCTTCCATTAAGTGTTTGACCAAGAGAAACCATGTATGTGACGTAAACAGAAGCGTCAGAAGGTGCTGAGTCGGGGTGAGGTCCCTTGCAGTGTGGCACAGGTGGAGGGCTCCCCAGTCCCTCCCTCCCCTCACTTGAGCCTCCGGATGCTCATTTGCCCTGGAAGAGTAGGTCTTCCCAGGAGCCAGTGAAACCCGGGGAGGCAGGAAGTCAGAGTTACTTTGCAGAATGAAACACCAATACCAAAATGGGCTATTTGGGGGAGTGAAGCCTTATTTTTGGCATTTCTACCAAGTACCACACATCCTGCAGATTTTACCAGATGGCACTCAGGTACCTGCTCTGCAGGGAGAAGCAGTCTTACACATAACCCAGAGGAAGATGGCTGTTGTGGCCTTCGGAATGCCTACCTGAGGCCACAGACCAGCCTTGTTGCACTGGCCTTCAAGCCTCACTTCTCAGAGCGCAGTCCCCAGACCAGCATTGCCAGTATCACCTGGAAGCTTCTTAGAAACAGCGAGTCATGGCACCCCGCTCAGACCCAGCCAACCAGAATCTTCATTTCTAACAAGAGCTCCAGGTTATGCTTGAGCACAGTCAAGTCTGAGAAGTATTGCCCTCAGCGACTATGAAAAGGTTGGCATCCCAGAGCAAGGGGCCCAATGTGGGGGATTGGAGAGACGGAACAGGTGAGCAGGAGCAAGCTGAGGGTTAAATGCTGGCCTCGGGGACATGCAAACACCGCGCTGGCTCATCACACCACAGCTTGGCAGCTTGGCGGGGATCCGGCTCGCTCCCCTCTCCTCTCTGTCCCAAGCCACCCCATTCCAGGGGAGGTTCTCTCACCCACATGGGGCTTCACGTCTGGTGTCTGTGTCTTGGCAACTCCCTCCTCCAGGAACATCCTTCCTCTCGATAGGGGGACCTATAACCTGAATTAATCTGAAATATAATCATATTATTTAGATCTTAGGACACATACTTATGTGTCTAGGAGCTTAAGTTTCTTATATATGAACTAGAGGCCCGATGCACGAAATTCGTGCAAGGGTAGGCCTTCACAGCCCAGGCCACCTTGGGGCAGCCCCACCCACTGGTCATTCTGGAAGGTTGTTCCACCGTCCAGTCTAATTAGCATGTTAGCTCTTTATCATATAGGATAGGGGGCTAAGTTTTTTTTAGAGTTTCCTTTTCAAGACCTTTGGGAAGTGACTCAGCTGTGAATCCAGCAAGCAGAACCAATAAGCAGGGTCAGGGTCAGAAGACAAACCATCATCTCATCAACATCATCTTGTCGCCTAATGACTAATTACAATAGCTGATGTCTGCGGGCCCCCAGGCCTGCACGTAGCTGTACTCCTCACTGCAGCCCCTTCCCCTATATAATCCTGTCCCCTGCACCTGCTGGAAGGCAGGATTTGATGCTTGTAAGCGCCCTGTCTTCTTGGTTGGCTGGCCTCAATAAACACCTCATATGTTCAACCCTGCCTTCATGATTGGACACAGCCACAGGCAGCCGGAGCCCACCCGGGGGTTTCCTGGTAACACTCTCTTGCCTGCTCAGCCAACTCCTAGTCATTCTTTAAGTATCTGCTACAGAGTCACCAGCTTCCTATCTTCTACTTCCCTCTTCTCTCTTTGCTCCTGAGACACTGGGTACACTCACTCACTTGCTTATCAAGTCCCTCATTCATAAACTCAAGTATCTATTTAATGCCCCGTATGTGCCAGGCACCCAGCTAGAGACCCAGCAACGAATGAGCCACAGCTCACCCGAGAGCTCCCAGTCCAGATCGGGAGACAAAGACCTAAGCGCTCCATAGAGCATGAGGAGCACAGTCCCGTCGCCAAGGGACGGAGCACAGGCGCCCCTGGCATTTCTTGAGCCTGTGCCTACCAGTGGAGAGTACTGTCCTCTTTGTTGACACTCCCCACCTCCCAGTCAGACTGCAGCTCTGTGAGCACAGGGATGTGTCTTACTGTTCTGATTCTGCGCTGGGTCTGGGCTGGTCCCCCAGCAGATGCGCATGAATGAACGCCGGTTTGACATCCAGAGACAGGGAGACCCTGCCAGCCTGGCCTCATGCAGCCTCGCACAGGTGGGCCAGGTGGGAGCAGGTGCAGTTCCTGGGCACGCAGGGCCTCTCCGGCCCTGAGAACTGTTCAAGGACGGATTGTCCCCCACAGGGTCCCTGCAGATCCGACATAGGGTCTCTAAGAGCTTAGGAGCCCTGCGAGAAAGTAAAGCCTCACTCCCATAAAAATAACTAGAGAGCCTCAGAAGATACCATCTGGAAAGCAGAAACAACCAGAAAATGCGAGAAGCAGGAGCTGCGCCCAGCAGGCAGGACGCCACACCTGAAGGCATGCTGACGGCCGGCAGGATGGCAAGGGAATCCAGGCAGGGCTCCAAGAGCTCAGGCGCTGGGGCAGGAGAGACAAAGGTGTTTGTACCAGAAGGTCCTGCCATGGCCCTGTCCAGTGTGACTCAGTGGATAGAACGTCAGCCTGTGGACTGAAGGGTCCTGGTTTTGATTCCCGTCAAGGGCACATGCCCAGGTTTCAGGCTCGATCCCCAGTAGGGGGCATGCAGGAGGCAGCCCATCAATGATTCTCTCTCATCATCGATGTTTCTCTCTCTCCCTTCTCCCTTCCTCTCTGAAATCAATAAAAAATTTTTTTTTTTAAAAAAGAAGATTCCTGCCACAAAAACAGAGGAAAGGACGGCTGGGCTAACAGATGGCACCTGCCTCCAGGAGGTGCAGCACCCAAGGTGGCACTCAGTCAGGCGCTTCGAAGGTTCCCGGACGGGCACACCGCTGTTGCTCTCACACGAAGGTCCTTGCTTTCTGAGAAAATGCAGAGTTCCCTCATTTTTTCAGAGAGAAGAGACGTCTTGAGAGCTGGTTTTACAGAAGTGGTAACAATTGCCTGATCCCACTTGGAGAAGACCAGACCACATTTGCAAACCCCCAGGCCGGGACAGGTCGGTTGTCTTGGGAAACTGGGTTTATCTTAGTGAGAGAGTTGCTGGTCTGCATGGGGAGAGAACTTGCAACCCAAGATGCTTTGGGTCTAAGTCACTGAGCTGATTCAACAGCTGCCTGACCCCTGCCGAACACACACACACACACACACACACACACACACACACACACACACACTCACACAGTGGTGTGTGTGTGTGTGTGTGTGTGTGTGTGTGTGTGTGTGTGTGTGTGTGTGTGTGTTTAAAGGCTAATGTAGCCCTAGCTGGCATGGTTCAGTGGATAGAGCATCGGCCCTCGGACTGAGGGGTCCCAGGTTTGATTCTGGTCAAGGGCACGTACCTTGGTTGCAGGTTCCCTGGCCCAGGAGGCAACCAATTGATGCTCTCTCTCACATTAGTATCTCTCTCCCTGTCTCTCCCTCTCCCTTCCACTCTCTCTAGAAATCAACAAAAAATATCCTTGGTGAGAATTAACCAAAAAAAGCTTGGATGGAACTGGAGAACATTAGGCTAAGTGAAATAAGGCAGTCAGAGAAAGATAAATACCAAACGATCTCACTCATTTATGGAATATAATGAACAACATAAACTGATGAACAAAAACAGATCCAGAGACAGAGAAGCAGCGATCAGACCATCAAGCCTCAGAGGGAAGGTAAGGGAGGGTGGGGGTGAGGGTGAGAGATCAACCAGAGGACTTGTATGCATGCATAAAGCCTAACCAGTGGACACAGACACCAGGGGGGTGAGGGCATGAGTGGGGGGGGGGGGGACGTGGGGGGCAATGGAAAGGGGATAAGGACACATATGTAATACCTTAATCAATAAAGAAATTAAAGATTAAAAAAATAAAATAAAAAACTTTTTTTATAAAAAGGCTAATGTAGACATGTCAACACACTGACCAAGCAAAGGGAAAGAAGAATGGGGTGGCAGCGAGCAACAAACACCTGAAGGGCTGGCAGCACAGCAGGTCAAACTCTGGTGCTACTAGATTCTTCATTATTTTTCTGTAATCCTCGCCCAAGGATATTTCCCATTGATTTTTAGAGAGTGGAAGACAGGGGGAGAGACAGAGAGAAACATAGATGTGAGAGAGATGCATCGACTGGTTGCCTCCTGCATGGGCCCCGACTGGTGCTGGGGATCAAACTGCAACCCAGGTATGTAACCTTGACCAGAATCGAAGCCACAACCCTTCAGTCCACAGGTCGACCCTCCAACCACTGAGCCACACTGGCAAGGGCTGGATTCTTCATTATTTATGGGCGGCCCTACCCTCTCCACCTTTAGGCTGCTTTGTATTGGCAAAGATCTGTGTGTTTCTAGGAACTTAAAATACACCAAATTCATGTAGAAAACTGCTGCTGAAGGTCCTACTACAGGAGGTCTAGCTGCTCCACCTCCAGCGGCCTCCTGCCCTTCGGAAGGTCACGCTGAGTGTGCAAAGCTCTCCCTGAACTCAGCTCCTAATTCACTCTCTCTGGATGGGAAGAGGGACTTGGGTATTTTTGGCTAAAGAGCTTCCTGCACAAAGAATAAAAAATTAGTGAGAGCCCAGCCAGCAGGGCGCAGTGATTGAGCGTCAACTTGTGAATCAGGAGGTCACAGTTTGATTCCCAGTCAAGGCACATGCCTGTGATGTGGCTTGATCCCCAGTGTGGCATGTGCAGGAAGCAGCTGATTGATGACTCTCTCTCATCATTGATCCTTCTATCTCTCTCTCCCTTTCCCTTCCTCTTTGAAATTAATAAAAAAATATTTTTTAATAAAAAATAAAAAGATGAATGAGAGATGGGGACTGAGTCAGCAGAAGAAACACCCCCTGGGGAAACTACACTGGAGCAGTGGAGGCTCAGACCAGCACTGTCCCTAAGGAACCTCGTGTAGTCTCCCCAGAATGCCCGAGCCCCCACTGCCTGTGTAGGGGAACAGCCTCCAAGAGTTGACGTCAATGCTGCAATGCTGAAGAGAGAGCAGGATTCGAACTAGGTTCATTTGACCACAAAACCCATTCCCTGCGCCTCGGCCGCCAGGCTCCTGCATGGGATAGGCAATCCCTGGAGAAGGCACGAACGTGTGGCAGGTCTTTCCCGTGGCCCCTGAGGGAGTTTTGGTTTCAGGCAGGGTTCATTGCTGAGAGCTGTGGGCTTCCTCTCAACCTTGACTCTGTCCTGGGACAAGAAGGAGGTTCGTGGGGAGGTAGGATGAGGGGAGTGGGCTTGCTCCTTCTCCTCCTCAGTTACAGCTGCTGAAACCAAAATAAAAGCCCAACTTTGAGTGAATCAAATTAAAATCTGGGCAAGTCAGACCCTGGAGGGCATGCTTACAGGGCAGAACCTGTGGGTAGCTGCTAGCCCCCCCAACCCCCCACCCCCCGCCAGCTCTCATCCCAGTTATTCTCTTCGACCCAGAGCAGCAGTTGTGAAACCACCATCCCCCCCAACTAACCCTATGCAGCCAGGGTTTGAGGAAGTAGAAAAGGGCCACCTAGCCAGAACAACACATTGCTTAATAGCCCAGAAAGGAAGCCACTTCCGCATGTCACCATGTGTCCCCTCAGGGTATTGCCTTCAATACACATAGTGAAATTATTGACACTGTCCTTATCTAGAGTTAAAGGTAAGAAGACAATATTTTTTATTTTTTGTAATCCTCACCCAAGGATATTTTTCCATTGATTTTTAGAGAGAGGGAAAGACAGAGAGAAACATCGATGTGAGGGTAACACATCGATCGATTGGTTGCCTCCTACATGAGCCCTGACCAGGAACCTGCAACCGAGGTACGCGCCCTTGACCAGTCAGAATCCAACCTGGGACCCTGTGGTCGGCAGGCCAATGCTCTAGGCAGAGCCAAACTGGCCGGGGCAAGAAGACAATATTTAATGACCCTTACCCATGGCTGAGCAAGAGCAAAAAGAGGCCACAGGCCTCCAAGTGGAGACCCCAGAACAGCCGGGAAAGAGAGGTGTTACTAGTCAGTGGTGATGAGAGGGTCCTGATGGTGAGAGTTAGAGGAAGCTTTGAAAACTGCAGCTCCACTTGAACTTGTACCAGCAGTAGAGAAGCACGCACGCCTCTACCTGCCCTGATAGCCCAAGGGGAGGACGGGACACAGAGGATGAGGAGGGGCCCACAGGGATCTCGAGGGGACATGAGCTGAGCCAGGCTAGAAATCAGAGCCCAGAACCAGAGATTTTAAAAACTAACCATAGTGAACCTTCTAATGGTAACCAAAAGGTATAGGAACCTCGCATTTCAGACCAAGAGTTAAGTCGATGGCTACTTACCTTGGCAACCTGTGAGTGTCGCTTCTGAAAAAGACAAAGAAATGTCCACGATCCACCCAGGACTTTCGGGAGCCTCTGTGAAGCTCCGCAGAGCCACTAGCCACTCTGAACCCAGCCAGAGTTAGGAAGCACTGGTCCACCCAGTTGGTGTGGCTCAGTGGTTGAGCATTGACTTATGAACCAGGAGGTCAGGGTTCAATTTCCAGTCAGGGCACATAACCGGCTGTGGGCTTGATCCCCAGTGTGGGCCTACAAGAGACAGCCCATCGATGATTCTCTCTCTCTCCCTCCCATTTCCTTACATACACACACACACACACACACACACACTGAGTGGCCAGATTATTATGATCTCTGAATGCATAATAATCTGGCCACTCAGTGTGTGTGTGTGTGTGTGTGTACACACACATATATATACATATATACATATATATATATATATCTTATCTAATAAAAGAGTAATATGCAAATTGACCATACCCCGCTACACCCACAAGCCACACCCACCAGCCAATCAGGAGTGAGTATGCAAAGTAACCCAACCAAGATGGTTGCAGCCATGGAGCAAGCAGAGGTTTGGGTTTCCCCAGCAATGGAGGAAGCCAAGCTTCCCGCACACCCTGGCTGGCCCTGGCCTCTGCTCAAGGCTACAAAGTCTCAATTATAGAAGATAAATAAATCCCAGATACCAGGGCCTCCACTTGAGTCACCGGGGGGCATGGCCGGCCTGCAAACCACCACAGGCCCCTCACCCATGCCCCAAGGGAACCCCCACCCTGGTCTGGGACACCCTTCAGGGCAAACCAGCTGGCCCCCACCTGTGCACCAGGCCTCTATCCTATCTAATAAAAGAGTAATATGCAAATTGACCATCACTCCAACACACAAGATGGCTGCCCCTATGCGGTCAAAGATGGTTGCCCCCATGTGAACACAAGATGGCCTCCACAAGATGGCCAGCAGGGGAGGGCAGTTGGGAGGGACCAGGTCTGCAAGGGAGGGCAGTTGTGGGCAATCAAGCTAGCAGGGGAGGGCAGTTAGGGGTGACCAGGCTGGCAGAGGAGGGAAGTTGGGGGCGACTCAGCCTGCAGGGAAGGGCAGTTGGGGGAAACCCAGGCCTACAAGGGAGAGCAGTTGCGGGAGATCAGGCCTGCAGGGGAGGGCAGCTAGGGGTGACCAGGCCTGCAGGGGAGGGCAGTTAGGGGTGACCAGGCCTGCAGGGAGGGCAGTCAGGGGCAATCAGGCTGGCAGGGGAGTGGTTAGGCATCTATCAGGCTGGCAGGGGTGTGGTTAGGGGGTGATCAGGCTGGCAGGCAGAAGTGGTTAGGGGCAATCAGGAAGGCAGGCAGGCGAGCAGTTGGGAGCCAACAATTGGGTGGTCCAGCCAGCCTGGCCAGTGGGAGGGGACATGGGCTGTTGGCCAGCCTGCCTTCTGGTTGAACTCCTGGTTGAGGGGACAATTTGCATATTAGCCTTTTATTATATAGGATATACACTGAGTGGCCAGATTATTATGCATTCAGAGATCATAATAATCTGGCCACTCAGTGTGTGTGTGTGTGTATGTGTGTGTGTGCGCGTGTGTGTGTGTGTGTGTATATATATAATTTTTTTTAAGAAGCACTGGCTTAAATACTAGAAGTATATTCATACCCCACTTCCAACCTTCCAAAACGTTCTCAGTCCCCTCAGCTGATTCAAGAGTTCCACTCCTCTCGCCCCCAGCCAGAGTACAACAACAGGATGACATCCACAGATCACATTTATTTAGGGACAATGTGCCAAAGGAAATACTCGGGTTGGTTTTCACTACAATTCTTCCCAGGATCGCATCCACAAAGACGCCATCCAACCCAGATAGCGTGCTTGGTGCAGCTGGGCAGCTCAGTCAGGGTCCCAGGGCCAGGGTCTGCTCCAGAGGGTCCATGTCCATGCTTCCTCCATCGGGGCCTGGGTCCAGAGGTGCTCCATCCTCCTGCCAGGCTCCGAACCCCCCATCTTCAGCCTCTGACCAGCCAGGGAGGCAGGACAGCTGGGAGGGGGGTCTGCATCGTTGGCACCGGGACCGGCCACACAGGGGTTCCTCTGCCTCCTGAAGCTGAGGGGACTCTCTTCTTAAAAGGCTTGCCCTGTGTGGGGCCCTCCCTCGGCCCACTTTTTCTCAGGTGGGTTACTCGGTGCTGAAGGCCACACTGGGCGCTGCCGGAAAGGGAAGAAAGCAGCACAAAGCACGTTTGTGAAACGTATTTCAATCTGAACAGTCACCATGCACTGAGCTCTTTCTGCCCATCTGGCCCCATTCTGAATGTCACGCCTACTGTCTCTTTTGATCCTCACCACCCGGGAAGTAGGTAATAGTATTACCATTTTAAGGATGAGAAAACTGAGACTCAGAGATGCTAAGTTACCTGCCCAAGGTCACCTCGCTTCTAAGTCAGAGTCAGGATTTGGACCTGTGGGTCAGCCCAGCTCCAAAGCTGTGACTTAGGCACTTTGCTGTACAAGCTGAGAAAGGGACACAGTACGCGGCCCCTTCGTCTCAATCAACTCAACACCAAAATCAAAGGTCCTGTGTTACCCCTGCTCCTACCCCCAGGTCCACACAAATGGCCGCAGGCGGGATACACCACGAGCTTGTTGCATTGGGTACAGCTGCTGTACAATAACCTGCCAGCCCTGAGGCCTGGGAGTTGGCGGCCCATTTTAAGAGGACAGAGGTGCTATTTCCTGCAGAGTTTAAATTATAAGCCACCACTCTGGCCGGTTTGGCTCAGTGGATAGAGCATCAGCCTGTAGACTGAAGGGTCCCAGGTTCAATTCCGGTCAAGGGCACACACCTCAGTCGCAGGCTCCCAGCCCTGCTCAGGGGCATCGGGAGGCAACCAATCCATCAGTGTTTCTCTCTGTCTCTCTTTCTTTCTTCCATCCACTCTTTCTAAAAATCAATGGGGAAATAGCCTCAGGTGCTAAAAGTAAAAATAAAAAAATAAAAAATAAGAGAATTAGAAGCACCTACCACTGAACCTGGGCAAGAAGCTTCGAAGACAACTTGCACCCCCCTCCTCTCTACCTCACAGCCTCTGCAAACCCCAGGCCCGCGGGGCAGGAGCCAGGGCGGCTGCGTCAGCAGGTCTCAGGGCAGCGGGGCCGGAGGTCCCTGCAGACCACACGGCAGATCACATGGCAGTGAGGGCCGAGGGGGGTGACTATATCCAACTACAGCTCCAGAGAGGAGCTCCTGTTCCAGCCGGCGGCACCAGGCCAGGCCCTGACCTCGTGTCCCTGGAGAGCCTCCCAGGCTGTGTCCTCGGGGAGTCATGTGTCCTCAGCCCTGGGTCAGCAAGAAGCGCATGAGCCATCACCTACCGCACAGCGGAACCTGCACTCCTGGGGCCTGGGCCTATGATTAGTCCACAAGCAAGCCGCCTGTCCTGCTGCTCACCCTTCTGTCCTGACCCGCCCCAGCACCCCAGGTGCCTCCTCCAGCTGCTATGCTCCCCTGGGGAACTGAGCCAAGAGCGAGAAGGAACCAGCCTTCCCAGCAGTTAGGTTAGGCCAGCGCGTGAGAAGTTGCTCTTAGAATAAAGGAACCTAGGAGTTGGGAGAGACCTTTTGGAAAGCATTTGTTTTCCATCGCCATTTATCCCCTCTGCCCTCCTCCATCTCCACCCACCTTCCCCGGCATCGCCACACTGCTCCCATGGCCATGAGTTCTCTTCTTTTCTCTCAATCCACCCCCAAGACCTTCTGCCTCCCCAGCCAATAGCTCTGTGTGCCTGCCCGCTCTCTGCGAGTCTGCCCTTGCAACAGCACCGTCCAAGGATCAACAGCACCCCCTTATTAGGTATTTAACCTCACATAGGGCCTAAACAAGGACCCATGGTGCCCTCTTTATCAGGCCCTACTGATGGGGCAGAGGCACCCTGTCATCCCACATTGAAGGAGGCGCCTCTTCACCCCTAAAATCCATCACCTCTGGCCTTCATGCCCCTAGTACTCAAAGCTGGGCGTGAAGGCACCTTGGAATGAGTCTTCTACCTGGCAGAGCTTCAGCATCTGACTTTCCTGCCGCTTAGAAGACTCTGCCCTCAGCAGCTCCCCCTCCCCCCCCCCCCGGGTCCCAGCTGTATCCCACCCCTCCAAGTCCTGACCATCTCCTCCCCCATTTCCTCCCCTGACCCCAGGTCCTGGGCCATATCCTCCCCCCAGGTCCCAGCTGTACCTTCCCCCCCAGGTCCTCCACTTCCAGACACCTGGCCCCTCCTCACCATGGTCATGTAGGTGGCCTCTGATCTGTCACTTGGTTCTTCTTCCTTGGTCACCTCCCGCGTGGTGATTGAGGAATAAATATGCTTCTATAGGGGGAAATGGTAAAACATTCCTGAAAATCAGCAGTTCTACTTTTTAAATATATATTTGTATTGATTTCAGAGAGGAAGGGAGAGGGAGAGAGATAGAAACACACTGGGGATTGAGCCTGCAACCAGGGCATGTGCCCTAACTGGAATTGAACCCTGACCTCTTGGTTCCTGGGTTGATACTCAATTGCTGAGCCACCCCCACTGGGCTCAGTGGTTCTATGACAGAGAAAAGGCCACCTGCTACGATTCACATGGCATCAGCCACCCACACGGGCAGGCGCAAAGGTTATTGAAAGCTAGAGAATTATCATCAATAATGATAATTCCATCATCAATGTTCCAGAGAATTAACTCATCAGCAAAGAGCCCTATCTTAGGCACCAAATTCTTTGCCAAGCAGTCTTTGTTTGATGGCATTAGGAAGCAGCCCAAATCCTTCTCTCGCCAAATCAGATCTGCTCCATGGTTACCTCCACCTCAGTCCTGGGGGGAGGCCGGCACCAGCCAGCCACTGACCTGCCGTCAGCCTCTCGGAGGCTTTGTGGCGGGACGGCCTCTTGGAGCCTCTCACCGGGGAGGCTGGAGGCACCTGGCGATGCCCATTTCCATCTTTACTTGGGGAAGCATCCCGTGGGAGACTCTGGGGCTCTGGAGGCCCCTGCACTGTGAGGAAACCCCACTCCCGGACCCAGACAGACCAAAGATGGGAAGGCCCACATCCCAAAGTGGGTTTAAAAGTTTAAAAAAAGAAAGAAAGAAAAAGGAGCTCAAAGAAACGAGTCCATTTCTCAGCCCCTGGCTGTAGCCATCACAGCCGTTATAGCAAACACGGAGGAAAAGGGCTGATGGTCCTCGCTGTCTAACGGGCCTGCATTTTCCCCTTAGCTGGGGCTCCCCAGACACTCCCCAATGTGCCCTGATTCTGCCTCCTGTGCACAGAGCCTTGTGCGTTAGGAAGCGCCTACAAGTCACCCCAAGACATGAGCCCACACAGGACGGGTCCGGGGGCCCTGATCCTGCTTTCACTGATGAGCAAACAGGCTCAGGGAGGGCGCAGGGCTGGGCCCGCACTGGGACTATCTGGCCCCGAGTCCAGTGCTTCCTGCTCAGGCCCCCCGCCCCAGACATGCTCACACACTGGGCGGCCCAGCTGCCCACACCCCTCCCCCCGGGGGCGTTAGTCCAGCAGTGAGAGGCCCAAGCTGGGCTCTGTGCCAGCCGCTGGCCCACGTGCTGAGACACAGGATGAGTGAGGACGCCGCTGCCCTGAGAGGCACAGGGCTCACCTGGCCTCGCGGGGTACAGCCAAGTGGCAGAGCCTCCTCTTACCTCGGGGCGAGCCCTGTCCCTGTCCTCCAGGCTCTTCACTAGGGTCCTGGACGTCCCGGAACTGCAAGGCAGGAGATGCAGGCGGTTAGTGACCAGGACTGGCCAGTCCAGGTGCCCTCAGTGCTTGGGGAAGAGGTACCAGAGCAGGGCTGTTCTTCCTAGACTCCTCCCAGCTCACCCAAAGCCTGCGGCGCCTCCCGGCAAGCAGAGAGCATCTGGGAGACCTGAGGGCTGGGCAGCAGCTCCCACATCCCCTGTCACCCTGGCTTTCTGTCTGTGACAGGTCAGTGGATGCACAGAGCTGGGCAACGGGTTACTTGCTCATCTCCCGGGACCAGGCAGTGCTGCTGGGCCAGCAGGGGAGGCAGGGCCAGCGAGACAGCAGGTCAAAGGCCCAGTCGAATCACCCCACAAGCACCCCACTGTGTGTTCTGGCCCCTTCCCACTCCTTGGCCTTTGATGTCTTGGCCATTTGCCTTCTGCATTTGCCATTGAAGACACTTTTTTTTTCTATTTTGGCCTATTTTCTATTTTCACTCTCTCCCTCTCCCTCTCTTCCTCTCTAAAAATCAATTAAAAAAATTTTTTTAAATAGTTTATCTCAGGCATTGAACGGCACCATTATAGTTTGTGCTTAAGATTTATACTCTTTACAAATTTTTTAAAATATGTTTTTATTGATTTCAGAGAGGAAGGGAGAGGGAGAGAGAAATAGAAACATCAATGAGAGAGAATCATCGATTGGCTGCCTCCTGCATGCCCCCTACTAGGCATTGAGCCCACAACCCTGGCATGTGCCCTGACTGGGAATCGAACTATGACATCCTGGTTCATAGGTCGATGCTCAACCACTGAGCCTCACTGGCCGGGCAAAATTTAGACTCTTTATTATGCTGCACCTGGACCACCTTTTGTAAAGGAGCTGCTAGTCTTTGTAAAACACCAACACAAAGGAGGCAGGTGTGGGAATGCACATGGCCCTTGGGAGCAAGGGGCGGGTCACTATACCAAGGGCATCTGATACCACATCGTGCACAGAGGATGTTCCCTTCTGAAACAGCCCTTCTGGGAAGAGGGCACTGCTTGGGCTGGTCTTCCCTCCCCCTCGGGTAGAAGCAGCCTGGCACCACCAGCCCCTGTCTCAAGTGAGAGCGGCCTGTACCTCTTACTCCCCTGGATCCTCCTCGCAGTCAAGATGAGCACCGGAAGCAGCAGGACAGTGGCGCAGACGATGCCCACGATGATCACCAGCTGGGTACCGCCCAAGACCTCGGGTCTGTGGGCCACGGTGGTCACCAGCGCTGGGGGAGCAAGCAATGGGGGTCTCAGTGTCACAGGAAAGGGCTGAGACCCCCAGTTATAGGCACAGCAGCCACCTCCAGGCAGGAAGTGGGGGAGAAGGCCGACTCCACTCCGTGTTGAAGCACTAGGACTCCTGCTGTCCTATAGACTGAGAACCGAAGCCTGATGCCCTTGCGTACGGTGGCAGGAGAAGAGGCAGCACCTCACCTAGAGTCCCCTTTTGCATTAACAATTCTATCTTAAAACTTGGATCACAAATGACGTTGACATAACAGACTCCTAGAGGCTATTGATCTTTCTACGGGAAAGTGATTGTTTTTTAAAATGTATTTTATTGATTTCAGAGAGGGAGAGAGAGAGAGAAACATCAATGGTGAGAGAATCATGGATTGGCTGCCTCCTGCACCCCCCACACTGGGGATCAAGCCCACAACCTGAGCATGTACCCTGACCGGGAATCAAACTGTGATTTCCTGGTTCATAGGTCGATGCTCAACCACTGAGCCACAGCGGCCGAGCAAAAGTGATTCTTTTCAAAAGGCTCTATGCTACAAAGCTCAGCCCCACGGTCAGGACACCACATGAGGCCTTCCGAGGCACTTTCCCGCACAGGGTGCCCTTCGCTCGTTTCCCCGATTCATTCTAAATACACACAAATACAGGATCTGGCTTTTGTCCCGGGGGCAGGAGAAGCGCTGAGAGGTCATCACAATGGAACTGAGTGCTGGGACCTGTGGCTGAGGAAGACGGACCAGCTGCTGCAGGAAGAGGAAGCCCCAGCCAAGCATGAGAGCAGAGACCAGTCAGAGGCCTGAGTTCAAGACAGAGATAAAGACACCAGCACAAAGGCAGTGGGGATGGACTGGGAAGAAGGCAGATCCAGAGTCAGGCACAGAAATAACAGGACCGTTCATCAGTTAGACTGGGTCCTGGGAACGGGCAGCAGCGAGCACAAGGTGGGGGAGGGTGCTAGTGGGGTGGATGCGATGGGCGTGAGTGAGGTGATGGGCGGGGTGGAGGAGGTGGGCTGGGAAGAGGTGTCCGTGGCTGGATGTCTTGTATTTGAAGGACTTGGGGGCATTGGGGTGGACCACATACAGCTCTACAGAGATGGACAGACTGTGTCCCACACAGAGTGTGCGGCATCCCATCCCACTGAGGAAAAGAGGTGGGATGTGCAAGTGCTGTCAGGAAAACCGAGCGAGGCAGCAGCGGCCACCAGAATGCGGTGCATGGAGGAATGAGATGATGGGAAGTGAGATGAGAGACGCCACACGCGGCCCTGCAGCCAGCATCTGGCTACATCAAACCACACACCTGATATGGTCAAGGCTGCACAACTCCGCATACACCCAGCACCACTGAGCTGTGCACCTAAGTGGGTGTGCTGTTTTCTTATCTCAATAAAGCTGTTTTAGGAAAAAGAAAGTGCCCTGGCCAGTGTGGCTCAGTGGATAGAGCGGCATCCTGCAGACCAAAGGGTTCCGAGTTCAATTTCAGTCAAGGGCACGTAACTCGGTTGCAGGCTCCTCCCCGGCCCGGGCCCTGGTTAGGGCCTTGCAGGAGGCAACCAATCAATGTGTTTCTCTCACATAAATATTTCTCTCTTCCTCTCTCTCTAAAAATCAATGGAAAAATATCCTCAGGTAGGATTAACAAAAGAAAGAAGAAAGCCATAGGATAAGAGCTAAGCAGACAAGAACGTGAGGTAAGAGGAGAGGTGAGCATGTTTATTTACTGAAGGTTAAGAGCCACTGACAGTGCGTGGGAAGGAGCAGGGGAGGCACCTAAAAGCAGGGACTGGATGGCAGGGCAGGGGCCAGAGGGTGGCAGGGCGACCGAGCCGCTGTGGGGGAGGGCTTGGAAGGTGAATGAGCTCCCACTGTGGCCAGTCTTTTGTCTGTGCGGTTGGGATAAGATTTCGAAGGGTGAAGAAAGCCTCTGTCCTGCTTCCCTCTGCAGCTGGGACTCTGCTACAGACAAGAAGATGCCTCCATAGACTTAAGTCCCAGGCCAGGGCATCAAGGTAAGCTCCATCCTGCCCCCAACCCTCCTTCAGCCAACCACAGCCAAGCCCTGAGGGCCCTGGTGCAATGCAGACTCCACAGCCACATCCTGGCTGCTAACTGGGTTAAGGTTTAACTCTAACCCCCACTTAGCAACCTCTCAGTCAACACAGCTGAGCCTTTGCCTCCTTTGATCAGAAACCTCCAACTACTTCTGGTCTGGTGCCTTCCTGTCTCTCTGTTCTTTGCTGCTCCCACCAGCTCAGGGTCCCTTCACCCTCCACCCCAGAGCACACAGTCAAATGGTCTGAACTTCAACTCCAGGCCATCTGCATCCCGGACCTTTAAGCTAGCAGACTGCGCTGGCCACGGGGAGGTCTGGCAAAGGGCCAGGCTCCCTGAACATACTGGCACCTTTACACTGACCCACCAGCAAGGCCAGAACCAGGATGAGGCCACCAAGCTGCCCAGGACCACACATTTAAAGAGGCACCAGCCTCAGGGCCGTGCCAGCACGGGGTCAGCACCCGAGAGTGATGCCTCCTGACCTTTTGCACCTGCAGGCCTCCCGGGCCTCGCTAGTCCTGGTTACGCTAACCAGCCACGGGGTCCCTCCCGCTCCCAGCCACGTGTTACACACTTCGGGGCTCTCTCTGAATCACTTGCAGCACAAAGGTTTTCCTGAAAGTCAGGTCCCCCAGGTGGATGCTGCAAGTGTAGCTTCCTGTGTCGGATTCCCTCACTCCTTGGAGCAGGACAGAGCCGTCGTTGTGCGCTGTGTCCCCCACCAGCGTGACACGGTTCCGGAAGCGGCCCCCGCTCTTGGAGTACCCCGCAGGTCCTCTACGTTTGGCGTAACAGTGCAACACCACCTCCTCCTAGAGGGGAAAGGCGAAATGTGTGAGCTTGCAAGGTGGGTGGGTGAGGGAGGTGGAGGCCCCCAAATGTATAAGCAGCACAGGTGTTGTAAGCAAGGAAGGTGCGAACACACACGCGTGTGCGGGCATGTGGAATTGGGAAGGACACTCCCACATCACGAACAATGTTCCATCAGGAGAGAGGGATGAGGAAGTGAGAACGGGGCTTTCGCTTTTCACTGTTCTCCAGGACTAAGGATAGCCAGCCTCACTCTCACCGACATGTCCAGGTGGGTTTCCTGGGAACTGGGAGCAGGACTAGCACTGCGCTCCGGGCGCCTGCCCAGGCCTTCCCCTACCGGCCTATGAGCGGTGCCTTCCTCAGGGCTCAGGCTGCACCTCTCGCAGGCACCCTCTCCCCCCTCCTCCTCGCACCACTCACATGGCAGCAAGTCCCATCACTGCGCCCTCCCCCGGCACCTCAACTCCAGCCCCTTCCCACCTCCTCCACTCGCCACTGGGCCAAGGACCACTGCTCACCCAGACTCCTGCCAGGAGCTTCCTCACTCATCTCCCCACTTCCTCCCAAGCAGTCCCCTCCCAGGAGACGAGTCGTTAGAAATGTAAGTTAAAGCATGTTTCTCTTCTCTCACACCCTGCAGTGCGCCCGCACTTCTACTCAGTCCGGGCCCTCTCCTCTGAGCCCATCTCCCACCTGCTCTCTGGCCTACTTGGGTCACTGCACTCCAGCCTCACTGACCTCCTTGCTGCCCTTGAGTCGCGGCCTCAGGGCCTTTGCATGTGCTGCTCTGTGTACCTGGACACTCCTCTCCTGAGACATGCACATGGCTCAGTCCCTTCCTTCCTTGGACCTCCTGCTTCAATGTCACCTGCTCGGGAGGCCTCCCAAGGCCTGTTTAAGTAGCAGCAGGACCCTGCGGCTCCTCCAGGGCTGTCCTCACTGATGTGTTGAGGCTGATCCTGCATAAGCTGACTGTGGCTCCTCCCCCAGATGTGGGTCCCTGTCAGGGCGGGGCTTTCACTGTGCAGCAGATGCCCAAAAAATACTCATTAAATGAGGATGTGTTGGCATTTTTAAAGTAAAGAACATAAGCATTCGCATTTTTAAAAGCTTTTAAGAAAAGAAACGGGGATGGCTGTACAGACACAAAGATGAATAAAAAGGCCTCGCCCCTGACCTCTGCTCTCTTGTGATGCAAACTCACAGCTGGGAATGCCAGTTCTCACCCTGTGTACTGTGGGGACTCACTGGTGGCTGACATGTAAATGGGTGACAAGCTCCCAGCGGTTGCTTGAGACTACAGGGACTTCCCCGTGTCCACTCGATGCCACCCTTCCTGACCCCTCAGAGCAGAGAGGAACAGTGATTTCAGTGGCTTTTTATAGGGATGACCTCTGTCTTAGTTTATAAACGCTAAAACTCGCATAAAGCTTCCACCTTCACTTACATTAACAGTAAGCCCTTCGGGAAGCCCCCAGCCACACAGCGTGGCCCAGGAGTACCTCACCCGCCACAGTGACATCCCTGGTCTCGTGAATGAACGTGCTATTTTATAGCTTCAGAGTTCGCAGGACCCACTCATTGCTCCGGCCCCTGGGAGCTACAATCCCAGCCTCTGAAGCCCCCTAACGACAGGGGGATTCTCTCCACCACATGAGTGGGGCAAGGGAGCGCAGAAGAAAACTCACAAAAGTAACCTACATAAAAGTACAGTTGTCATTGTTCTTCTCTCTGGCCCATAGCTTTCCTGCCTGGGCCCCAGAAACCCTGCCTTGTTCTCCCAGGAACTCTATGAAGAGAAGAAGAGTGGGGGGGAACTATATGCAGTGGCTGAGCCATGCAGATGCCTCACACACACCACCTCATACAAGTCTCCACTGCCACACAAGTTATGCATCTCCTCCTCCTCCTCCTACACCTCCTCGCCCTCCTTCTTCTTCCTCATTATCTTTTTTTTAATCCTCACCCGAGGATATTTTTCCATTGATTTTTAGAGAGAGTAGAAGGGAGAGGGAATGACAGAGAGAAACATCGATGTGAGAGAGACACATTGAATGGTTGCCTCTTGCACATACCCTGACCAGGGCCCAGGCTGGGGAGGAGCCTGCAACCAAGGTACTGCCCTTGACTGGAATCAAACCTGGGACCCTTTGGTCTGCAGGCTGGTGCTCTATCCACTGAGCAACACTGGCCAGGGCCCCTTCTTCCTTATCTTATCATATTCACTAGAGTTATTTTTCCCACCAAAAAGCTGAAATGGCCCAGCCAAGTGGCCCAGTGTGCCACCACATGGCACCAGATGCCTGGATTCCCCCACTTTCCTGATACTGTCAGCCAGCGGCTCCTACCACACAGAGGCGGTCCCTCCTTGTTACCTTGGCGTGCTTCCCTGGTGAGAACGTCCAGTCAACCTTGGTCATGAGCTTCTCTTCCGTGCTCTGGAAAGCACAGCCCATTGGAGCCGAATCACCCACATGGACCATGAGCTCTGGGATAAGAGGATAAATCAGGTCAAACCCAAGATATACTCAATGGAGGCCAAAGAACTTCTAGAAGAGATAATATTAGCTGAAGATCCTCCACAGTAAGATCAACATTACCAACCAACATGACACACATCCTCTCCACGGATGCCCCAATGGTCCCATATGGACACGAATTCAGAAGCTCCTCTCACACCACACGGTGCTCCCAAGGAAAAGAGCCCCTCCAGCCGCCCATGCACATCAAGGTGGGAGTCCTGTTGTCTTCGTACGACAAACACCTCCTGGTCTTCAGTTCCCTTCTCTCTCCCACAGCCCCACTCCACCCCAAGTTTATAGTGAAGACAGCACAAGAAACCTGAAGCCCACACCTCTGTCCACCTCCTGAGGTCCCCACCTCTGCTTCGCATACACAGGAAGTGGGAAAGTACAGCACTCTCATTCTTATACATATACTAGAGGCCTGGTGCACGAATCCATGCACGGGCAGGGTCCAGCCAGCCCGCCCCAATCAGGGCCGATTGGGCCAGGCTGGTGGGGAGGTGGGGGGGGGGGGTGCCTGCAGGCAGTTGGCCGGCAGCGCTGCCTCCTGGTCAAACTCCCGGTTGAAGTCCCGGTCGAGTGGACAATTTGCATATTAGCCTTTTATTATATAGGACAACACCCGGACCCTGCTAAAGAACTGAGTCGCAGGTGGCTCTCCTCAACTTCCTTCCTTTCTACGAGTTGCCTTAGGACCTGCTTAGGACAGTTCTGGCTACAGAGCAGGTCACAGGACTCCTTACTAATTAGGTCATTTTCCTCTGAATGTTGTTTCTGTTTCACACCCTGCCCCAAACCCCAACCTGCTACCCCTTCCCCTGCTTCTGGCTTTGCAAGTCCTGGGCTCCTCTTCTGCTCATTCTGTGACAGCTGACCCCATCGCATGTGTACTACTGCATGAATCACGGCAAGAGGCCCTTGGAAGAGAAAACAATGAAGAAGAGGTGTCTGATTTTTCGATGCTGCTCTGCACAAATCAAGCACAAAGCCAATGCAGAAAGGGACGGGAGGGTGGTGTTCGGGGAGGCACGAGCCTAGGTCTTCACTGAACAAAGCTCCTTCCGAAGATCACTAGGCGAAGTTCAGGAAGGAGCAAACAGCACACAGGCCGACCTTTCACCCCCACGTTTCCCCAGAGAACAAGCTTCCTGCCCAGCAGGACAAATGCAGAATGGGAGGGAAGCAAAAGAAAATATTATGAACTCGAAACTCTACAGAGGAAATTCTTTTGAAAGTCATAAAAATTCACTCCAAAGAATACCAGGAGAGGAGGGAACGCCCTCGAATTCCAGCAATGCATTACAAACTGAACTCTAGCCTGGCTGGTGTGGTTCCATGGTTCAGTCGACCTATGAACCAGGAGGTCTTAGCTCGATTCCCAGTCAGGGCACATGCCAGGGGGGTGTGGGCTCGATCCCCAGTGTGGGGTGTGCAGGAGGCAGCCAATCCATGATTCTCTCTGATCATTAATGTTTTTCTCTCTCTCTCCCTTTCTCTCTGAAATCAATAATAAAAATGTGTGTATTTTTTAAAACTGAACTCTGTTTTTTAAAGGCAATAATAATAATGAACCCTCTGAGTCCTCCCAATGCAGCAGGCATGTGGGAGGCACCCCGTGTGTAGCCTGCGACAGGGCATTACAATACTTGGAGCTGCTCACTCTGACCCTCCCCATGCAGAGAGGATGAATGTGAGAGACCAGAGCCACCAGGAACACCAGGCAGCCCAGAGCCGCCTGAGTGGGCCCACGCCCAGCTTCCCACTCCCTCACTCCACACCTCAGAGCGGATGGACAACCACTCCAGAGCAGCCAAACAGGAATTGGTATTGTTTTATTTGTAAGAATATTGTCTGTAGTGTTTAAATGAGAACTGTGAAAAAAGAACTAAAGAACTAGAATCGGGACAATTATAAGCTGAAGGGTGACTT
Source organism: Corynorhinus townsendii (assembly GCA_026230045.1). Classification (NCBI taxonomy): domain Eukaryota; kingdom Metazoa; phylum Chordata; class Mammalia; order Chiroptera; family Vespertilionidae; genus Corynorhinus; species Corynorhinus townsendii. Next base: position 83,910,691 of record JAPDVU010000008.1, read on the forward strand.
GGCGGAGAGAATCAGAGCCCTGCACAGAGGAACTGTCACAGGGGAGAGGACCGCCTCCCCCGGTTGCTGGATTTATTCCCACTCGGGCGAGAGAGAAAAGCAGACACAAGCTCTGGGGAACAACTAACTGCCCTACAATTGTCCCAGCTGTATGGATGGATTCAACGCCTGAAATCCGCTCCTTGTGGTCCTTTCCCTCCGCGTTTCTTCTAAACAGGAAGAGGCCCCGCTTTGTGGGCCACACTGTGTGGACACATGTTTGGCGTGGCATCAGAAGACAGAGCAGAGAGCCGCGGCCCAACGGCAATTCCAGGGAGCACAAGCAGCTGATTGCTGCCCTCTTCCCAGAGGGTCACAGCTTGGGCATCAAGGGAAAAATGACAATTGAAGAAAAGTAAAGAAAATAAATAAATAAATTAGGGGAGAGGCCAGAAGCTACCGTCTACAACTCCAGTTTTCAGAAGACAAACTCGTGAGGGGCACATTCAAGAATCTCATTCATTCATAAGCATTTGTTGATCGCTCCCTCTGTGCCAGTCAGGTGACAAAGAACGCAGACCCAGGTGACCCCGGCAGAGACAGCTGAGCAGGGATGAGCGTCACCAGCGGGAGGTGGGGTGCCGGGGAGGAGCTCTCTAAAGGAGGGGCCCAAACCAGCCGGATAGGGGTGGGGGAGCACACTCCAGCACCCCAACTAGACCATGAGCGCTCCTGAGACCACAGACTGTTCCCTCTGTCTCGCACTTTCAAAAAACGTGTAGAAATCTGGGGTTTTCAAACCTTTCAAAGCAGCAGAATTCTTTCTTCAAACAAAATCTTACCTGGCGGCCCCATAATAAATCAGGAACAAGATAAAGGCTGAGTTTGCAGGGGAGGTGGGAGCCTGAGGTCCTACCTGGCCAGGCCCTCCATCTACCCTCCCTGCTCTCATCCTTCAAGCGCCCCCAGGTTCCCTGGACCTGGGGGCCCCACAGAGCAGTTCTCACACCACCATCTGCCGAAGCCACTCCCTCCGTTTACAAATGGAAACTGAACCCCAAGGAAGTTAGGGACATCTGCTCATGTCCTTCATGTCCCCAGAGTGCTGACTACAGGCCCTACAACTCACCGTGTGGCAGCAGCGTGGGCAACGCAGGAAGGGTCGGGCACAGTGACAAGGACATGTTGTCAGAGGCCACGAGGATCAAGCGCTGGACCTGACATTTAACAAATATGGGGCCTGATGCAGTCACTGACCTCTCTAAGCCTCAGTGACTGCCTCTGCAAGTGGAGAGAGCTGCACTTCCTTTGCAAAGATGTCTAAAGTAATAATATCGGTCATCTGCATTTTATTTGTTTTTTAAATATATTCTTATTGATTTCAGAGAGGAAGGGAGAGGGGGAGAGAGAGAGAAACATCAATGATGAGAGAGAATCATGGATTGGCTGCCTCCTGCAGGCCCCCTCCTAGGGATCGAGCCCCCAACCCAGGCATGGGCCCTGACTGGAATCGAACTCAGGACCCTACAGTCTGCAGGCCCATGCTCTATCCACTGAGCCAAGCAGGCTAGGGAACTCCTCACTTTAACTGGAGAGCACTACTGACTGCAGGCATGCTGTGATGAGCACAGAGCCTGGGGCTGGCATTTATGCAAAATCCGTCCCCTGCCCTGTTCGCCCTCAGGTCTCCAGCCCCTCCTCCCCTCTGAGCGGCAGCCACGCACCTCGGGGCTCCGCCGGCAGCACGTGCAGTGCCACTTGGGTTTTGAACACACGGCTCTCCAGTTCCAGGCGGATCTCACAGGTGTAGGTTCCCTGGTCGGCCTCCTCCACGTCTTGGAGCAGGAGAGAACCGTCGTTGTGTGAGAGGCCCCCCGCCAGGCGCACCCGGTGCTGGAAGCGCCCCACAGGCACGCTGAGGTTGGCGTAATAGTACAGCACGTAGTCGACCTGGAGGGCACAGGGCACGGCATCAAGGGCCTGAGTCAGCGCTCCAGACCCTGGTCTGGACTCAGAACCCTGCCCTGCGGGGGCGGCACGGCCACTGTCACGTGACCAGAAAACACATGTAATCATCAGAAGGTGCTCATTCAAAGGGAAATACTTTGCTATTTTTTTTTCCATAAAGGAGAGGGAGAGATAGGAACATCAGTGATGAGAGAGAATCATTTATCAGCTGCCTCCTGCCCGCCCTCCACTGGGGATCAAGCCTGAAACCCGGCATGTGCCCTTGACTGAAATCAAACCCAGGACCCTCCAGTCCTCAGGCCTATGCTCTATCCACTGAGATGAACCGGCCAGGGCAAAAGTGAAACATTTTGAATAGGATTTTAAAAAATCATCATGTGCCAGAAAGCATCTCTTGTACGTGGCTCCATGGCTCATGCAGACAGAGCCCGATGGAGAAAGAGGGGCCACAGCTTTCAGCCCTGACCTTGGGGTGCAATGCAGTTCCCACTCTGAAGATCGCTCTGGGGGTTCAGACTCACAGCTCATGGAAACCACCTCCCATCTTCACCCTGACCTCTGCCAAAGCCCCGGGAGTAGCTGGCAATCGGAGGCTGAATGGGATGCATGACTGGCTGCTGTGAGGGTCCTAGCCTGTGGCTGTCACTACCCCCATCTAACCCCTCTCGGCAGCTTTCAGTGAGTCACGAGAAGGCATCAACAAGAAGTGCCACATAGGCCAGAGGGGCAGGCCTAGAGAATCCTCACTTCTACTTACACCATGGGGCTCCCTCTTACAATACTAGTCATGAGCATAGCATGGAGTGAGCATAGCATTCTGGGAATAGCATGTCCTGAGCTTCAGAAATAATATCTCATTTGCAAACATTGGGAGCTTGTTCCTAATAACATGCTACAAGGACATTTTCCCCAAATGATCCTGACATAGAACATCTCCATAGAAGCTCTGCTTCCTGCTCTGAAGAGCCCACAAAACGTCCTCTGCAGGTGTGTTGCACCTCCCCACCCCCACGTGGCTCACAGCTGGGAAGGAGGCCGAGGAGATTCTCCCACACATACATGCCGAGGCCACAACCAACTGTGCAGACCAATGTCTCTCACCAGCTCTCTCCCCTCCCCAGGCACCTGCGCTGCTCTACAGAGGGCAACACTGAGAAAAGGAACTGAAACTTGATGCACACACCTCCCAGTAGCTCCTCAGGATGACATCAGCTTCACCCTTGCAGATGGAGGCGGATGTGCCTCGAGGCTGAACGTCCAGCAGAGCGGGGTCCTGAGGCGCTCCAGAGCCCGAGCTCCTGAACACTCACCTCCCGGCCCCTGGAGACCTGACTCCCCCTCCCTCATGTCCTGACCCCAGGCAGGGTTCCCACTGCTTGGTCCTGTGTCCTCGTTACCTTGGCGTGCTCCCTGGGTGAGAATGTCCAGTCGACCTTGGTCACGCGTTTCCCTTCCACACTCTGGAACATGCAGCCCAGCAGGGCAGGCTCACCTGCATGCACTGTCAGCTCCAGGGAGGACACGATCAGGTCGTTCAGACCCAAGAAATAGCCTACAGAAGCCAAGGGCAAGAGGAGGCACCATTAGGAAAGTGCCCTGGACGGCACAGATCAGTATCAATCACCAAGGGCCACACACCTTCCCTCCCAGGTGACCCAATGTGGACACGTATGCAGAGGCCCTCGCTCGAAGCAGCACGGCCTTCCCGAGAGGAGGGGAATACCCTCTAGTTACCATAGGGATCAGATAAGGGCTCTGCAACACATGCTATCTGGCCTTCTCCTATCTGGCCCTTCCCCTTTCCAGAATTCCTCCCCAACACCCCGCCCCCACCTCCTTTCCAAAGAAAGAAGAGAAACCCTGAGGTCCCTGCTTTCATATGGGTATTTAAACAGCCACGCACAGGAACAGGATGTCCCTTGTTCTTGGTTAACCAACCGTTCCCCATGGAAAAAACAGCTCCCAGGTATTTTCCCTTCCTTCCTTTTTGCTCTGTTCTTTGGTTCCTTCACAAAAGCTCATCTCGGCATTCGCCGCTGCTTCTGGCTGCCACATGTGCGGGTCCTCAGAATCAGGCCAGCGCAGGCACAGCCCTGCCCTGCGCGGCCTTTGTGTCTGCCTCCTCCCGTGCCCCCCACCCCAGCCCTGCCAGCAGCCCTGGTTCCCAGCCTCCGGAGCTTGGCACGCACGGTACCAGACCACTATCCCTGCACCTGCTCGTCATTCCTCTTTTCATTAACAGGGAGAACCATTAGATGGATATTCCTGTTTTCAGAAGATATGCTCTGTTTTTACAAGAAAGAGACAACTCGCCAAGAAAGACACCTTTAGAGACGATGCTGATAGAGGGGAGGGTGAGGCTGAAGAGAGGGGAAGGGACTGAGGACCACTGATTGGCAGTTATAGAACAGCACCGGGATAGGAGGTACAGCACAGGAAACACAGTAATCTATACTAATAAAAGGGTAATAATGCTAATCAGACCAGGTCAACCAGACATCTTCCAGACATCCAACTTCCTTCTGGACAAAGCCATGGTGGCAGGGGCTGAGGCAGAGGCTGTTAAGGGTGATGAGGCCAGCAGGGAAGCAAGCAGTTAAGGGTGAGATCAGGCTGGCATGGGGGAGCAAGCAGTTAGGGGGCAATCAGGCCAGCAGGGGAGGGCAGTTAGGGGTGATCAGGCCAGCAGGGGAGTGGTTATGGGGTGATCAGGCAGGCAGGCAAAGGCAGTTAGGGGCAATCAGGCAGGCAGGCAGGCAGAGGCAGTTAGGGGTGATCAGGCAGGCAGGCAAGTGATTAGGTGCCAGCAGTCCTGGATTGTGAGAGGGATGTCCAACTGCTGGTGGGATCAGGCCTAAACCGGCAGTCAGACATCCCCCAGGGGTCCCAGATTGGAGAGGGTGCAGGTTGGGCTGAGGGACACTCGCTGAACACAAATTTCGTGCACCGGGCCTCTAGTCTATCTATATAAAATCCTAATATGCAAATAGACTGAATAGAGGAACAATCGGTTGCTGTGACATGTGCTGACCACCAGGGGGTGCACATGGAACATGGTGGGCATCGGAAGCAGGTGGCAGAGCATGGAACATGGCAGCCACTGGCCATGGCAGGATGGTGGAGTAGGTGAGTAGGGGCGCCAGACCAAGGCAGGGTGAGCCTCTGGTGGTTACTGAAAATTCTTTGCTCCCACGTGCCAGTCCTGCCTGGCACTCGCACCTGCTGCCAGAGCTGGTCCCGCTCATACCCACTGCCAATGCCAGAGCCGCTGCTTGCACCCGCTGCCAGCCCTGATCGCTCAGCACTGTCAGCAGGTGCAAGCAGCGGCTGTTGGCCCCAATTGCCCCTGAGGGCTTCTCCACCTGCCCCTGCTCCTGAGGGTGATCTGGGCAGCAGCTGCTGCTCGCACCTGCTATCAACATTGGCCCTGCTCGCACCTGATGCTGGCACCAGCCCCAATTGCTCCACGATGTCAGCAGGTGCGAGCAGGGCTAGCGCCATCAGCACATGGGAGTGGCAGTAGCGGGAGTGGGTGTGCTGGCAGACAGGGACTGGGGCCACAGAAGGAGGGGCTGGACAGGGCACAGAGGATGGGCCGAGACCCACCCCTGTGCCCACCACAGCCTCATGGCCCACAGTTCCTTTCAAGGTGCATGAATTTGTGCTCTGGGCCCTGGTATTGTAATAACTGTGTATGGTGCCAGGTGGGCATTGGAAAGATCTAGGGTCACACTTCCTAAAATATATGATTGTCTGAGCACAATGCTGTAAATTACAATGGAAAGATGAAATTTAAATTAAAGAGAAAAGAAAAAGAAAGACAAGCTTAGATACTAGCCAGTTTCTATCAGAGAAGAACCAAGTGCACACACAGGGAATGAAGCCTGTGTGGGCTTTTCATCCACACTGCGGCCGAGGGCGAGTGCTGCTGCCCTGCCAACAGTGGGCACACAATGGGGAGACAGAGACAGCGGGCACACAGTAGGGAGATGGAGATAGTGGGCACACAGTGGGGAGACAGAAACAGCAGGCACACAGTGGGGAGATGGAGACAGCGGGCACACAGTGGGGAGACGGAGACAGTGGGCACACAGTGGGGAGACAGAAACAGCGGGCACACAGTGGGGAGACAGAAACAGCAGGCACACAGTGGGGAGATGGAGACAGTGGGCACACAGTGGGGAGACGGAGACAGTGGGCACACAGTGGGGAGACAGAAACAGCAGGCACACAGTGGGGAGATGGAGACAGTGGGCACACAGTGGGGAGATGGAGACAGCAGGGAAACAGAAACAGCGGGCACACAGTGGGGAAACAGAAACAGCGGGCACACAGTGGGGAGACAGAGACAGTGGGCACACAGTGGGGAGATAGAGACAGTGGGCACACAGTGGGGAGACAGACAGCAGGGAAACAGAAACAGCAGGCACACAGTGGGGAGATGGAGACAGTGGACACACAATGGGGAGATGGAGACAACAGGCACACAGTGAGGAGACGGAAACAGTGGGCACACAGTGAGGAGATGGAGACAGCAGGCACACAGTGGGGAGAGGGAAACAGCGGGCACACAGTGCGGAGACGGAGACAGCGGGCACGCAGTGGCGGAGACGGAAAAGGAAATGGGGACTCCAGACCCTCTGCAGAGAATTATTTGGAAAGAAATCAAAATGAGCTCCAAAAACAGTTTGGAATTTTCCTGTCAGGAAGAATTGAGCAAGTTTTCGTGTGGGTGATGTTGTAAGGAGGGACTGTAATTAGCATTAAGCACGCTGTGTGCAGGGTAAAATGGGTTTGTAGGAAGGCAAGAGCGGCAGCCTAAGAAAAGGGAAGCTTAGAGCCATTGGGTAACCTCTGAAGAGAAATGGCCAAGGAGAAGGAGACTTTCTAAGGGGGAAGCTCTCCGCCCGCGCATGAACCCGCCAGCAAGTAACACAGCGGGCGGCCTCCTCGGGTTGCTGGCAGACCCCTGGGAAATGATTCAGGACCTCTGCAAGTGTTTAACACCATGAGAAAAGCTCTCTGACACATACAGTTCCGTGTGTGCACGTGCGTGCTTGTGCCCATGTGCACTTTATGTGTGCGCATGTGTGTGCCCAGACATGCGCATGTGTGTGCACACGTGTGTCCACGTGTATCCATGTGTGTCCTGTTGCCTGGAACTAGAGCTAAGGCAGTTCTTTCGTGTGCCTGCTGAGTCTGTGTTTAGGTCACCATCCCAGGTAAAAACACTGATAAAGACAAAAAGGAAAGGCCATGTGAGCAGAGCAGCTGATCATTTGTTCTCCACAGAGACGCCTGGGACAGTAAGAAAGATGGGAGCGATGGGAAGGTTGGACATGAGACGGGCAAGAGCACCTGAGCTCTTAGCCCCTGCAACAGGGAGGCCGCCTGGTAGTGGAGGCAGTCAGCAGGCGTGGGGACCTAGAGGACAAGGGCGCCTCCGGCAGGCGGGCAGAGAGGCTCCAGGCACAGAAACCACCCAAATCAGGAAGAGGAACCACAGAAGGCTACCCTGGCTGAAGCATGAAGCAACGACAGGGATTCTGGAACTTTCTTTGGTGATTTCATTTCCTGATCTGACACCAGCGGTGAATTTAAAGATGACAATATGAGCCCTGGCCGGTGTGGTTCAGTGGACAGAGCATCGGCCTGTGGACCAAAGGATCCCGGGTTCGATTCCAGTCAAGGGCACATACCTTGGTTGCAGGCTCCTCCCCTGTCCAGGCCCTGGACAGGGCTGGTGCAGGGGGCAACCAATCGATGTGTCTCTCTCACATAGATATTTCTGTCTTTCTGTCTCTCTGCCACTCTCCCTAAAAATCAATGGGAAAACATCCTCGGGTGAGGATAAAAATAAAAAATAAATTAAAAGACAGTGATTTGAAGGGCAGGAAGGCAGAGGGAGGTTTCTCTGTATCACACAGGAGCCCGGGCCTTCCGGAACAGACCGCAGCTTCTGAAACCACAGTCCCCACAGACTGTGCAGTTCCAGCTTAGGGTTTCCATTTCCAGCAAACCGAGGGGAAATGAAAACACCCCAGATGGCTTTTCCATTGCTCACGAGACTTCTGAGAAATCACCCACACCCGCCCCCACTGGCTCCACTTACCCAGCAACATTGGCCTCAGGGTGAGGCTCAGGAGGCAGAGCACGCTGCTCCCCATCTTCAGCCTGAAGATAAAAGGGAAAACGTCAGAGCACAGTTCCAAGAGAAGTTCACTCATGTCCCACACCAACAGCAATACCCCGAGGCCTCCCGCCAGGCTCTAAGGCGCAGGACTGTGGCAGGGAGACAGGCAGTGGCTCGGGGGCGGGGGGGGGGGGGAAGGGGGGGTGGCGGCGGGCGGGCGGATAGAGGCGAAAAGGAAAAGAAGCAAAGGAGCGAACCACAGAACAGCAGGTGGGGGTGCTGCTGCGATGTCCGCCCGGGGTGGGGGGGGGGGGGGTCGCTGAGGCTGCGGGAGTTGAGCTGGAAGGGAAGATGGGATGAAAGTTGCTTTTCAAGAGAAAAAAAAAGCACAAGGCGTCAGAATACCCTGGCGAGGACAACCCTGGGCATTCTACAGCCGGTTTCACCTGAACAAGAGGTGACGGGACACTCGGCCTGAAACTGCCTTTAAACAAATGAAGACTGCCCAGGCCATAGGCAGAGAAGGGGGCCCTATACCTGGCTCAGGGCCACTCAGCTCTATGGCACAGAAGCCACAGGAAAGCCTTCCACTTTCTCTGGTGATGTTTCCTGAGATGGGGCCGCCTGCGCAGAATGAGAACTGGGCAGCCCTGGCCGGTGTTGCTCAGTTGGAGCATCATCCCGTAGATGTTTCTCTCTCTAAAATCCATAAACAGCCCTTGCAGGTTTGGCTCAGTGGATAGAGTGTCGGCAACGGTCCCAGGTTCGATTCCGGTCAAGGGCACGTACCTCGGTTACAGGGTCCTCCCCGGCCCAGACCCTGGTTGGGGCTCCTGCAGGAGGCAACCAATCAATGTGTTTCTCTCACATGAATGTTTCTCTCTGTCTTTCCCTCTCTCTTCCACTCTCCCTAAAAACCAATGGAAAAATATCTTCAGGTGAGGATTTAAAAAAAAGATCTCCTAAAAGAGCCCTTACCTGTATTCTAATAAACCACAGCCTCCACAAGGAGAACCAGGTTCAAACTGTCCAAGAAGGTCCGACCTGGGTCCCAATTTGGAGGAGAAGTCAGGTGAAATCCTGAACCTCCGTTTCTCACCTATAACATCAGCTACTAATGCAAGGACCACCTCTGATAAAGTAATCATGCTTTGAAAAACATAAAACATATATATATATATATATATGACCCTAATGTACAAATAGACCAAATGGCAGAACAACCAAACAACCGAACAACCAGTTGCTATGATGTGCACTGACCACCAGGAGGCGCACACGGAACATGGCGGGCATCGGCCACGGCAGGATGGTGGAGCAGGTGAGCAGGGGCACCAGACCAAGGCGGGGCACCAGTCGCTGTTATTGGGGCGAGCCTCTGGTGGTTACTGAAAATTCTTTGCTCCCACGCCACGGTCCCGCCGGGCACTCGCACCTGCTGCCAGTGCCAGCCCCGATCACTTGGCATTATCAGCGAGTGAGAGTGGTGGCTGCTGGCCCTGCTTGCACCCACTGCTGGCACCAGAGCCACCACTCACATCCGCTATCAGCACCCAGCGCCAGCCCAGATCGCTCGGCACTATCAGCGGGTGCGAGTGGTGGCTGCTGGCCCCAATTGCCCCTCAGGGCTTCTCCACCTCCCCCTGCTCCTGAGGGGCGATCAGGGCAGCAGCCACTGCTTGCACCCACTGACGGCACTGGTCCCGCTCGCACCCATTGCTGGCGCTGGCCCCAATCACTCCACGACGTCAGTGGGTGCAAGCAGGGCTGGCGCTGTCAGTGCATGGGAGCTGCGGTGGCGGTGGGGACTGCTGGCAGTGGGGACTGCTGGCAGACAGGGGACTGGGGGCTGGGCCAGGGTGTGGAAGATGGGCTGAGATCTGCCCCTGTGCCCACCACAGCCTCACAACCCACAGTTCCTTTCAAGGTGCACGAATTCGTGCACTGGGCCCCTAGTAACCACAAGATCCTATTTTTTATAACCTGAGAGGAAATAGTCTGTAGCTTTCAGGGGAGAGGATGCGTTTAGAGCATCTACTTTTAGAAGAATAGCAAATAATCAATTTAAATGAACTTGAAACTTGTAACTTTCCATTTCTGAATCCCATCCCAGCAATGTCAATAATGACTACACTGACGAAGATACACCAAAAGTGACGGTAAGTTTCCCCCAACACAGTACACCTAATGCTAAACACCGACCCCTCAAGGTTGCCACAGCCCTATTCCTGCTTCGTGACCCCCACCTCACCCCCACACACATGGTGAGCATGATAAAGGGGGGCCTTCGCAGCATGCCATACCTGTAGCACATCACCCCTGGGACCTCCACAGAGTCCCAGGAAGCAGCTCTCGGAAGCTCCCCACACACGGCACCATCTGCATGGAGAGGTGGTGCTCGCTGTCCATGACTAACACCAACCACATTCTGTCTACACGCCTGAGTGCAGGACCACTGGGGAAAGGGCGACAGCTGCCACAAAGACCATCAGATGGAAATCACCTTAGATCCCCTGCAACTGCACCCCGCCATTGTCAGAGGAAACCAGCAACCCCCAAAGGACCCCGGATCTGATCACCAAACTCAAGTCACTCAGAGCCACACCCAAAACATTTTCAAACAAACCCTAGGAACTGTGAAAACCATCTGATAAATACTAGAACCATTTCAGTTCTAAATACTCAAATGCATCACTCGCTGTATAAATGAACAGAGAAGCGTGATTTAATGAAGAAAAAAAGCACAAAATGAATTTTTTAAAAATTATTGTCCCAGGTCAGATCTTCCATTAACTAATTCTTTGATCTTTGGGAAATCAATCTATCTATGTCTCTTCCTTCACAGTAAAGGCTTGGACTTTTTTCGTTGTTGTTAATCCTCACTCGAGGATATTTTTTCCATTGATTTTTAAAGAGAGTGGAGAGGGTGGTGGGGGAGGGGGAAAGGGAGAAAGAAAGAGAGAGAGAAACATCAATGTGAGAGAGACACATTGATCGGTTGCCTCCTGCAGGTACCCCAACCAGGGCAACCGGAGTCAGGGATCAAACCTGCAATCCAGGTACGTGATCTTGACCGGGGATTGAACCCGTGACCCTTTGGTGCAAGGGCCGACACTCCAACTACTGAGCCACAACAGCTAGGGCAAAGGCTCAGCCTCTTTTGCCCCCCTCATTAGTATAGCACCCACTAGACATCAGTAGTCAATATGCAATAAACCAGAGTGCGTTCCACACCAGGTTTTTTTTTTAAATAAATCTTTATTCAGATTATTACAATTGTTTCTCCTTTTTCCCCCCATAGCTCCCCTCCACCCGGTTCCCACCCCACCCTCTGCCCTTACCTCCCCCCGCCCCCGGCCACTGTCCTCATCCATAGGTGTACGATTTTTGTCCAGTCTCTTCCTGCACCCCCCATACCCTTTTCCCCTGAGAATTATCAGTCCACTCCCTTTCTATGCCCCTGATTCTATTATATTCACCAGTTTATTCTGTTCCTCAGGTTTTTAATTCACTTGATTTTTAGGTTCACTTGTTGATAGATATGTATTTGTTGTTCATAATTTTTATCTTTACCTTTTTCTTCTTCTTCCTCTTCTTAAAGAACACCCTTCAGCATTTCATATAATACTGGTTTGGTGGTGATGAACTCCTTTAGCTTTTTCTTATCTGTGAAACTCTTTATCTGACCTTCCATTCTGAATGATAGCTTTGCTGGGTAGAGTAATCTTGGTTGTAGGTTCTTGCTATTCATCACTTTGTAGATTTCTTGCCACTCCCATCTGGCCTGCATAGTTTCTGTTGAGAAATCAGCTGACAATCGTATGGGTGCTCCCTTGTAGGTAACTAACTGTTTTTCTCTTGCTGCTTTTCATATTCTCTCTTTGTCTTTTGCTCGTGGCATTTTAATTATGATGTGTTTTGGTGTGGTCCTCTTTGGATTCCTTTTGTTTGGGGTTCTGGGCACTTCCTGGACTTGTAAGTCTATTTCTTTCACCAGGTGGGGGAAGTTTTCAGTCATTATTTCTTCAAATAGGTTTTCAGTATCTTGCTCTCTCTCTTCTTCTGGCACCCCCATAATTCTGATGTTGGTACGCTTAAAGTTATCCCAGAGGCTTCTTACACTATCTTCAACTTTTTGGATTATTTTTTCTTTTTGCTTTTTCGGTTGAGTGTTTTTTGCTTCTTTGTATTTCAATTCTTTGACTTGATTCTTGCGTTCCTCTAGTCTGTTGTTGGGTCTCTGTATAATATTTTTTATTTCAGTCAGTGTATGTTTAATTTCTAGTTGGTCCTTTTTCCTATCTTCAAGGGTCTCGTTATATTTATTGGCCTTTCCTAGGATATTCTTGAAAAGCCTTATAATCGTGGTTTTGAATTCTATATCCAGTCATTTGTTTTCCTCCATTTCTTTCATTTGTGATCTGTTTCTTTGTCTCCCCTTTTTCACTGCTTCCCTGAGTTGGTAGGTAGCTTTGTGTGCTAGGTTTCCTATATGGCCCAGTGGGTCGGCCTCCCAGTTACCTGAGGTGGACACTCTTGGTGCACCCCTTTGTGGACTGTGTGTACAGCCTTGTTGTAGTTACCTTGTTGTTGTAGTGATACCTTGTTGTTGGTATCACTGGGAGGAATTGACCTCCAGGCCAGCTGGCTGTGAGGATCAGCTGTGTCTACACTGGGAGAAGTTCGGTGCTGGAGACAGCCTTATAGGATTAGACTTGCCAAATTGCAAAAGCCTCTGTGTTCAGCTTGGATGAGGTGGAGTCTCAGGGCGGAGCAGACAGTCTTGGCTTCCCGTCAGCCTCCAGACCTCTGCCTTCCCCACCTCCCAAGCCTCCGCCCAAGAGTCCAGATTCCCCCCCCCCCCCCCGCAAGAGCGTGAGTCCCCAGGGGCTCGCCTGGAACTGGGGTTCAGTGCAGTCAGGAGCTTCCAACTCCCTTCTGCTAGGGAAAGCCTGTGGCAACCTCCGCAGTCTTTGTGCGCACTCATGTGCGCACGCTTCTAGACCCCTGCCCGCCGGGGCTCCCCCGGGTCTCCGAGTCTCTGAGTGCCTTTCTCTCTACCTGACAGTCCAGGCTCCCCCTGTATGAGCCTGGGTCCACAGGGTTTCGCCTGGAAATGGGGTTCAGTGCAGTCGGAACTGGGGTTCAGTGCAGTCGGGGGCTTCCTTCCCCCTCCCGCCAGAGAAAGTCAGCCAGGCTCTCAGCCGCCCTTCCTCTCTGCACGCACAAAGACTCTTTGCCATACCTCAACCCTTTGCCATTCCTCCAGTTCTCCGTGAGCTTTTCTCTTTCCTTCTAGTTGTAGAATTTCCACTCAGCCAGCTTTCCTGTGGTTCTGGATGGTGTCTGTTCTGTCTTTTAGTTGTAGTTTTGAAATTGTTGTGCAAGGCAGCGGTTTAGGTGCTTACCTATGCCGCCATCTTGGCTTCTCCCCCACACCAGGTATTTAACGCTCACGGCAGCCCTATGAGGTTTTACAGAGGAGGAAGCTAAGGCACAGACTGGTGAGTGACTTGCCTGCTAACACATACCAAGTGGCAGAACCAGGATTCAAACACGGGCCTCTGGCCCAGCACCCACCCCTCACTGCACCTTCATGTCTGGGAGAGGAACCAACATTCCGGGCAACACTCCTCTGAGTGCAACCTGCTCCCGGCTTCAATGCTGTTCCACCCCCTCCACCTCATTAACTGGCTCCTCGTTCAGACCTCAAGTTAAATGTCACTTCCTCAGGGAACCCTCTCCCACCACCCTTCCTCGGTCAGATGCCTGGGCCCAGGTTTTTTTGTTTTTGTTTTTGTTTTTTCTGTTTCTATTCTGTTGTTGTTTTTAATAATTCTTTATTGTTGAAAGTATTACATATGTCCCCTTTTTCTCCCATTGACCCCTTCCAGCCCACCCCTGCCCCCAGCCCCAGGCCCTCACCCCCACACTGTCTGTGTCCATGGGCCATGCATAGTGGCACACAAGGTCTTTGGTTGATCACCTCCCACCACCTACTCATCCTCCCCATCTGCCCTCCAAGACTCTGCACTCTGCTCCATGCTTGCATGTCTCTGGGTCCACTCGGTTCATCAGTTTATTTTGTTACTTAGATTCCACATATGAGTGATATCATGTGATACTAAGTGAAATATCCAGTCAGAGAAAGACAAATACCATATGGTCTCACTAATATGTGGAATCTAATGAACAAACTGAACTAACAAGCAAAATACAGACTTTCTCTGACTGACTTGCTTCACTTAGCATGAGACTCTCCAGGCCCCTCCATGCTGTCTCAATAGGCTGTTTTTAATAGCGCTATTGATCATTCCTCTAGGGCATTTGTCACCATACTAATGATCTATTGCTGTGTATGCTTGTTTGATTAAAGCCTTGCTCTCCAGCCTCACCCATCCAAGACTATAAGCTCCAGGAGGCCAGCGCTGTGCTGTGTGCCACCCCTCCCCAGTGCCTGCATGGGGAAGGCCCAAGAGGGGTCGGTGGCCACTGTCCCAGGAGGCAATGGCACAGGTGTCCCAAAAATGTATACACACTGATTTCTATTACATTTTGAAAATGAAATGTATTTTAATAAATGCTGCCTCTATAATTATTCACATATGTATATGATAGAAATTTAGTTTTTTCTCTTTAATTTATTTTTCCCATACACCCCCTCCACCTCCACCCACCCCCATAATCACCACACAGTTATCCGTGTCCATGAGTTCCTTCTGTTTTTCCTTTTTTGCTCAATCCCTCATTCCTCCTGCCTTCCCCCACCTCCCAAGAGCTGTCTGCCTTCTCTCTGTCTATGAGTCTGTATTTTGCTTGTTAGTTCAGTTTGTTCATTAGATTCCACATATTAGTGAGACCATATGGTATTTGTCTTTCTCTGACTGGATATTTCACTTAGCATAATGCTCTCCAGATCCATCCCAGCTGTCGCAATGGGTAACATTTTCTTCCATTTTTATGGCTGAGTAGTGTTCCATTGTGCAAATGTACCAAGCTGTTTTATCCACTCATCTGCTCAGGGGCACTTGGGCTGCTTCCGAATCTTAGCTATTGTAAATAGCGCTGCCATGGACATAGGGGTGCACATATTCTTTCAAATTAGTGTTGCGCGTTTCTTCAGATAAATTCCCAGAAATGGAATTACTAGGCCATAAGGCAATTCCATTTTTAATTTTTTGAGGAATCTCCACAGTGGCTGTACCACTCTGCATCCCCACTAACAGTGTACAAGGATTCCTTTTTCTCCACATCCTCACCAACATTTGTCGTTTGTGATTTACTGATGATGGCCATTCTGACAGGTGTGAGATGGTACCTCATTGTAATTTTAGTTTGCATCTCTCAGATGATTAGTGACCTTGAGCATCTTTTCATGTCTATTGGCCATCTGTGTGTCCTCTTTGGAGAAGTGTCTATTTAGATCCTTTGTCCATTTTTAAATTGGATTGTTTCTTGGTGTTGTTTTATAAGTTCTTTATAGATTTTGGATATTAAGTCTTATTAGATGTATTATTGGTGAATATGTTCTCCCTTTCAGTGGGCTATCTTTTCATTTTGTTGATGGTTTGCTTTGCTGTGCAAAAACTTTTTAGTTTGATGTAGTTCCATTTGTTTATTTCTTCTTTTGTTTCCCTTGCCTGAGGAGAAATGTCCAAGATTTTACTGCTATGTTTTCTTCTAGGAGTCTTATGGTTTCAAGTCAACATTTAAGTCTTTATTTCATTTTGAGTTTAGTCTTGTCTTGTGTGTGGTGTAAAAAGGTGGTCTAGTTTCACTTTTTTGCACACATTTGTCCAAATTCCCCAACACCATTTATTGAATAGACTGTCCTTTCCCATTTATGTTTTTGCCTCCGTTGTAAAATATTAATTGACTGTAAAGGTGTGGGCTTATTTCTGAGCTCTGTATTCTGTTCCATTGATCTATGTGTCTGTTTTTATGCCAGTGCCGAGCTGTTTTATTTACTAGTAGAGGCCCAGTGCACTGCACGAAATTTGTGCACAGGTTGGGTCCCTAGGCCTGGCTGGCAATCAGGGCCCATCTGTGGGGCACTCGGGAGGAGCCCCCCACTGGCACCTGCCTTGGCTGGACTGGAACCTGTGGGCTGGGGGCAGCTCCTGCGTTAAGCGTCTGCCCCCTGGTGGTCAGTATACATCATAGCAACTGGTTGTTCTACCTGTCATTCTGCCGTTCAGTTGCTTTGCATATTAGGCTTTTATTATATAGGATGGCATTGCAGTACAATTTGATATTAGGTAACATGATTCCTTCAAGCTTGTTCTTCTTTCTCAAGATCGCTGTTGCTATTCGGGGTCTTTTGTGGTTCTGTATAAATTTGTGGAATATTTATGATATACACCCTGGTGTCTTGACAGGAATTGCATTGAATCTGTAGATTTCCTTGAGTAGTATGGACATTTTAAGGTGTTAATTCTTCCTATCCAAGTGGAATGTGTTCCAGTTATTTGTATCTTCTTTGGTTTCTTTTTTCAGTGTCTTATTATTTCCCAAGTGCAGGTCTTATACATCCTTGGTTAAATTTCATTCCTAGGTATTTTATTCCTTTTTAAGCACTGAAAATTGAATTGTTTTCTTAGTTTCCCTTTCTAATAGTTCATTATTGGTGTATAAAAAATGATTTCTGGATATTTCTTTTGTATCCTGCTACTTTACAGAATTCTTTAATCAGTTCTAGTAGTTTTTTGGCAGCATCTTTAGGGTTCTCTAAGTACAGTATCATGTCATCTGCAAATAATGACAGTTTTATTATTCTTCCTTTCCAATTTGGATGCCTTTTACTTCATCTTCTTGTCTGATTGCTGTGGCTAGGACTTCCAGTACCATGGTCCAGTACCAAGAGTGGTCAAAGTGGGCATCCCTGTCTTGTTCCTGATCTTAAGGGGAACACCTGTTGTTTTTGCCCATTGAGAATGATGTGGGCTGTGGGTTTGTCATGTATGGCCTTTATTACATTGAGGTATGTTCCCCCTATTTCCACTCTTCTGAGAGTTTTTATCATAAATGGGTGCTGGATTTTATCAAATGCTTTTTCTGCATCTATTGATATGATCTTGTGGTTTTTATTCTGCATTTTGTTTATGTGGTATATCACATTTATTGATTTGCAGATATTATACCAAACTTGCATCCTCCAGAATAAATCCCACTTGATCATGGTGTATGATCTTTTTCATGTATTGCTAGACTCGGTTTGTGAATAATTTGTTAAGGATTTTAGCATCTATGTTCATCAGATATTGGCCTATGATTTTAATTTTTTGTAGTGTCTTTATCTGGTTTTAGAATTAGTATAATGCTGGCCTCATAAATGAGCTTGGGAGTCTTTCCTCCTCTTGAATTATTTGGAATAGCTTGAGGATAGGTGTTATTCTTTGAATGTCTGGTAAAATTTGCCTATGAAAGCCAGTGGTCCAGGACTTTTGTTTGTTGAGAGTTTTTTTTATTACTGTTTAATTTCAGTAGTTGTAATCTGTCTATTCAGATCATCTGATTCTTCCTGATTCATTTTGAAAGACTATGTTTCTAGGATTTTGTTAATTTCATCTAGATTGTCTAATTTGTTGACATTTAGCTGCTCATAATATTCTCTTACCATCGTTTGTATTTCTTTGGTGTCAGTTGTTACTTCTCCTCTTTCATTTCTCTTTTTATTTATCTGGGTCCTCTCTCTTTTTTCTTGTTGAGTCTGGTTAAAGGTTTGTCAATCTTATTTATTGCTTCAAAGAACCTGCTCTTGGTCTCATTGATCTTTTATATTGTTTTTTTTAGACTCTGTTTTGTTTATTCTGCTCTGATCTTTTCCTTCCTTCTGCTCACTTTGGAAATTGTTCATTATTCTTTTCCAAGTTCCTGTAATTGTCAAGTTAGATTGCTTATTTGGGCTTTTTCTTGTTTCTTGAGCTAGGCCTGTAATGCTATGAATTTCCCTCTTAAGACTGCTCTTCCTGTGTCCTACAGATTTGGGGTAGTTGTATTCTTATTTTCCTTTGTTACAAGGTATCTTTTGATTTCTTCTTGATCTCATTGTTAGCCCATTCATTGTTTAGTAAAATGTTATTTAGCCTCCATGTCTTTGTGTGTTTTTCAGTTTTCTTCTTGTGATTGATTTCTAGTTTCATAACATTATAGTCGGAGAAGAAGCTTGATATTTCAATTTTCTTAAATATTTTGAGACTTTTATGTTCCTAACATGTGGTCTATCCTAGAAAATGTTACATGTGCACTTGAAAAAAATGTATATCCTGCTGCTTTGGGGTGAAATGCTTTGAAGATATCAATTAAATCCATTTGATCTAGTGCGTCATTTAAAGCTGCCATCTCCTTGTTGATTTTATGTCTGGAAGATTTATCCATTGATGTTAATGGGGTGTTTAAAATCGCTACTATAACTGTATTACTGTCAATCTGTCCCTTTATGTCCATCAAGATTTGGTTTACATATTTAGGTCCTCTATGTTGGGTGCACAGTGTTTACAAGTGTTATAACTTCCTGTTGCGTTGCTCCCTTTATCATTATGTAGTGGCCTTCTTTGTCTCTTACTATAGGCTTGCTTTTAAAGTCTATTTTGTCAGATGTAAGTATTGCTACCCCAGATTTTTTTTCCTTTCCATTTGCATGAAATATCTTTTTCCATCCTTTTATTTTTAGTCTGTGTCTATCTTTCGTTCTCAGGTGGGTCTCTTAAAGACAGCATATCTATGGGTCTTGTTTTCTTATCCATTCAGCTACCATACGTCTTTTGATTGGCACATTTAAGCCATTTACATTTAAAGTGATTATTGCTAGGTACATATTTACTATTATTTTATTTTTTAACTGTATTCCTGGGTTTTGTTTTTTTCTTTTTCCTCTTCTTCTCCTTTCTCCTCCTTCCTCTTTCCTCTTCCTTCCTTCTCTCCCTCCTCCTTCTTCTTCTTAAAGCAATCCCTTTAACATTTCCTGTTCTACTGGTATGGTGGTAACAAACACCTCTAGCTTTTGTTTTAGACTAAAAAAAAACATTTCTCTCTTAATTTTAAATGATAGGCTTGATGGGTAAAGTAGCCTAGGTTGTAGGTCCTTGTTTTTCATCATGTTGAATATGTAATGCCAAACCCTTTTGGCATGAAATGTTTCTGTTGAGAAAGCAGCTGATAGCCTTATGGGAGTTCCCTTGTAGGTAATTAACTGCCTTTCTCTTGTGGTTTAAGACTTCTCTTTGTCTTTAACCTTTGGCATTTTAATGATGTTATGTCTTGGTGTGAGCCTCTTTGAGTCCATCTTGTTTGGAACTCTCTGAGCTTCTTGGACTTGTGTGTCTTTTCCTTCACCAGGTTAGGGAAGTTTTCAGTCATTATTTCTTTAAATAGCTGTTAATCCCTTGTTTTCTCTCTTCTCCTTCTGGTATCCCTATGTTGCGAATGTTGTTACTCTTCACATCCCAAAGGTCCCTTAAACTATGTGTGTGTGTTTTTAATTCTCTTTCCTTTTTACTCCTCTGATTGGGTGTTTTTCCCTACCTTGTCTTCCAAATTGCTGATTTGATCCTCCCCTTCATCCAACCTACTGTTTATTCCTTCCAGTGTATTCTTGATTTTGGATATTGCATTCTTCATTTCTGACTGGTCCTTTTTTGTGGTATCTATGTCCTTTTTCATGCTGTTGATCATCCTGATAATCATTATTTTGAACTCTTTAGCAGACAAATTGCTTGGGTCCATTTCATTTAGCTCTTTTCCTAAAGAATCCTCTTGTTCTTTCATTTGGGGTCTGTTCCTTTGTCTTCCCATTTTGGCTGCCTCTTTGTGCTTGTTTCTGTGTATTAGACAGATCTGCTATTACTCCCAGTCTTGTTAGAGTGGGCCTTATATTGTAGGTGTCTTGTGAGACCCAGTGGCACAGTTTCCCTGATCACCTGAGCTCTGGAATGCCCCTTGTGTATGTAATGTGGGCCCTCCTCTTATAACTGAGTCTTGATTGCTATTGGCCCATTTGTGCATGGGATTGCCCCTCTGGCTGGCTGACTGTGATGCTCAACCCTGACCATGATGTGCAAGCTGCTGTGCAGGTGCTGACCACACAAAGCGGAATTCCCTCAGCAGGGTTTGGTGCCTGCTGAGATTTCCCTGCAGATATGCTGCTTGTGTCGCTTACTGGATCCCTGTTCTGTTGTTGTCTGAACCACCAGGTGTATTGGTTCTGGGCTTTTTCAGAGAGACTCCAGTGCAAGCCAATTTCAGACACTGCCTGTGACTGGCCCTGAGCAGCCTGATTGGAGCTATCAGTGATGCACAGCTTGTGGCTCCCTTTGCTGGGCCTGGTTGCATGTGGAAAGCACTAAGCTGCGTACCAAGCCTGGCTTTCGCCAGCACCAGGCCTGGGGGCAGGTCAGCAATTGTTTCAAAGCTCACAGAGATCTGCCTCTGCCTGCAGGCTCCAGTTGGACTTAGAGCCTCTGCTGTACTCCTCAGCAAGGCATAAGCTCCACTGGGTGGCGTGAGAGGCACTCCAGTAGATGGGGCTATTTGCTGGCCCACAGGCTATGTGCACAGACCAGATGGCCTTGCCTGAGAAAGATGGCCTCTACAGTACAGAGGAATGACTCAGCATAGGGATCCTGGTGGCTGAACCCTTAGCTCTCTCCCCAGAGCCACCAACCTCAGACTCTCCTCATGCAGCTCTAGTCCACTCTGCCCTCCCTCTGCCAGAGCCCAGGGTAAGTGACTAAAAACAAAATTTGGGGCATTGGCCCTTTAAGAGGGTGTCTGTGTCGCTAACCATCTCTCCCTCGTGGACAGAGACCCCACTGCTTTTCACAGCTGGATGTTATGTGGGCTCCTTTTCCAGTTCTGGTGCTCTAGGCTAGGGAGCCTGGCTTAGAGTTTAGACTCCCCCTCCCTGCAGCTGAGATACCCCTCCAGAACTTCAGCTGCTGCCCATGCAGCCCAGCCAGCCCTCTTACTCCTCTACACTTCTTCCAGTCTTGATGTGGCTCCTTCTCAAAGTCCTTGGTTATATGGCTTCTCTCCGGCTAGTCTTCAGTTGATTATTCAGGATGATTACTCTATAATTTAGTTGTAATTCCAGTTTGGTGCTGGGAGGAGGTGAGTGTAGCTTCCACCTAATCTGCCACCATCTTAGTCTGCCTCAGGAAGTTCTGAATACATATGTGTGTATATATAAGTTCGGGATTATATATCTGACTAATAAAATTCTGAATTTTACGTGCGGGTTGAGGGTGCAGACCCTCAAAAATCCAAGTATAACTTTTGACTCCCCCAAAACTTAACTATTAATAGCATTTTTATAGCATACAAAGTATGTATTAATCAACTGTTCATGTTATTAAAAAGTGATAGTAAAAGTAAGAAAGAGGAAATATATTTACAGCTCTATACATATTTATTTTAAAGACCACATATAAGTGGACCCACACAGTCCAAATTCATGTTGTTCAGAGGTGAACTATTTATATACATCAGCCCTCAAATAACCTCATTTTTTCAACGTCATTTCATTTATAATGTTGATTTTTTTAAAAAATGGTTCCCACCTGTCTGGTGTGGCTCAGTGGTTGAGCATCAACCTATGAACCAGGAGGCCACGGTTCTATTTCCAGTCAGGGCATATGCCCGGCTTGTGGGCTCAATCCCCAGTGTGGGGCATGCAGGAGGCAGCCAATCAATGATTCTCTCTCATTGATGTTTCTCTCTCTTTCCCTCTCCCTTCCTCTCTGAAATCAATAAAAATATGTATATTTTTTTAAATTATTCCCAGCCAGGGCCACTGTCTGTGAAGTTTACACTTCTCCCCATATCTGTGCAGGTTTTCTCTAGGGAGTCCAGTTTCCTCCCACATCTCCATTGTCCCACGCTGAGTAGGTGGGTGTGGGTGTGAGTGGTCCTGTGATGGAAGGGTGTCCTGTCCAGGGTGGTTTCCTTCCTTGCCCATGAGCTGCAGAGAGAGACACCAGCCACCTGCAACCTGAACTGGAGAAAGTGATCTGGGAAGTACTTATCTTACTAGTTTTTATTAATCTTTTCTAAACGTATGTATAGCTCACTTTTATTTCAAGTTTAGTATCAGAAGTGTTCGGGTCTTTAGTTAGAAATGATGCTTTTGTGAGTAGGAATATGCTGTAAGAATGTAACTCTTGGTTATATCAATCTATAGAAGATCAGTCTCAGTATACATCATTTCCTTTAAAGTCACAGTTTCCAAGAACTTATTGATGACACAAAGTAAGGATATACAGTATATAAAATAACTCTCAGTCTTTAAAAATCCAGCAAAGCATTCAGACGCACCTTAAGCATCTTAATAATAACAGACTCCCTTTGAATTCTCACCTTCTACCCTGCTTCCTTCTCCACAGACTGATTTAGTTCCTCAGCAGATGTTCTTGAGATAATTCTACAGAGTAAGTTATCCCCTTTCTTGGCTAAATGTTCCGACCTGAGCTCATGGCTCTTGCACTTATAATACCTGGCAAATATCTATCACTCGTGGGGAGCTGTAACTTGGGATCCACTTTCCTTTTATTAATCGTGTAGGGGATTAATATCTTTGACCCAATTATGACAGAAAAAAATCTTCAAAAAAGAGACTCAGAACAATAAGACCCCCACTCAGGATGTGGAGAGGACCACCACATATTTCATTACAAGACAGAACTGGGAGAGGTGCTGTCTCAAAGAGCTCGCCCCGCATAAGGACAACCAACCACTGAGCAAAAGCAGCTGCACAGCCTGCCCTTGCCCAGCAGTCTGCCTGCAGCTCCGCATACCCTCAGCTTATACGTGGCTGCGCCTTCGGGGTCTCCGATGGTGTTAGATACATGAGTCCACACAACAACCATGAGGCATGAACCTCTTAAAACATGTCCTCGTTTTCCCTATTCAGACCATTTAATGCAGACTGATGGGTTACAAGGCTTCTTGCAACACAGTCTAGGTTACACCCGTCAACCCTCTACTATAAGTGAGATAGGAGCATAAGCAGTTAGGAAAACTCCTGGCAAGTGGGACGGGGAAACTGAGGCGAGATCGTTAAACAATGCCAAATAATTAACACTTTACAATGACTCTATGTTCCCTAACCAAAGCACTTGAGAGCAAATGTTTATCCCTCCCCTCCCTAACCAGAGAACACAGAGCTTAAATCACTCTGGTCAGGCAGACAGATAACAGAGACCCAATTTATACCATTTATGCCAGCCAAACCCAAGGACAGATGAAATCAGGGGAACAAATAACCAAAACAACAATAACAATTAGAGCCCGACAGACCCAAGATAGGAGTAAGGCAGTGAAACCGACCAGAGAATAATCCCATACTCCCCTCTAGGCTGTTGTGAAGTGTCCACATCTCGAGGGACACACCTGGGAAACATAACTGTTCTGTAAGACCCTCCCCTGAGACCCTAGGACTGGCCCTAGGACTCCGCCAGCAGAAGAAAGATAAACAAAGCCCAGCACGGACTTTGGAGCCTGCCCGGCCTTTTCTCAGGCATGAACTTTTTACTTTCTTTCTCCTAAACTCTAAGGGTCCCCGCAAGACTGGCTCCCTGGGGTGTAGCAGGCAGCAGCAGTTCATCCCAAGCTTACCCAAGCTGAACCTGTGTCCAAGGCCCCCTTTCCTGACTCCCCATGAGCTCCAGCCCTGCGTGGCTCACTGCTATCCTTGTGACTGGTATTTCCTGGTGAATTCGCAAAGCCCAGCGTGGCTTGCTTCTTTCCTCCTCTCCAGGGAGCTAAGCACAGCCCCGCCCGGCTCTCCCGTTGCTGCTTCTACCCACCCCAAGCCTTCCTGTCTCACTGACCCTGCTTTAATGAACACACTCTCACAATCCCCTGGACTCACACTGTGAAATCTTCCCTGCACCAAGTCAGGAACCCACACCCTCCAGGCCAGCCTCAGCAGACCCGCTCCGCCCGGTCCCTGTCCAGTGACAGAAAGGGACCTGGAAGTCATACTCCAGCTCACCCACCCGACCCGGTGACCCACCCCTGCCACATCAGTCGTTCCCAAGGCCAGGGCTACACAGAGGGTGACCAGCACAGACAACAGCCTGGCTCTATTGTGAGGTCTAAGTCCCTGGCTTCTTAAGATTAAATGTTAGTCTATCTTGGGCTGAGAGGGAGCAACAGTGAAGGAGAGTCTGCCTGAAGCCACAGGTGTGTGGTTTTCTGCATCGAGTTGAACTTAAAAGCTTATCATCGCCATTTACTCTTTTATTAAGAGCAAACCTCACTCCCCTTTTCGCTGAGATCTTCACAGAAGTCACGCTCCACTGCAGACAGACAACTGCATCTCCCCGGAGCCTGAGGCCTGTGATCGAGGCCCTGCCGCTGAGGTCTCAGCTCCTCCGGGGAAGAAAGTGCAATCGCTGCTCAGGGAACACAAAGCAGCCACTTACCCAAGACTGCAGCCGCTCAGGTCTGATGCAGCCGATGCCGAGGAGGTCTGGTCAGAGCAGGCAGAGGCGTGCGTCCCGAGGTGGCTGCGAGGCTAAACAGGAACCTCTGCGTGCGGGTTCTGCTTTCCGTCCTCTGGCCCGTTACCCTGTTTTCATGAATGCTTTCAGGGCAAATCCCACTGAGAGAGCAGAAGCTCGTGCCAGGCACTGCAGGGTCCCTTCCGCTGGTCACCAGCTCTCTGAGGGGGTCCCAATGGCGTCAGGCAAGCATCCCTGAGAAAGCAATGAGCCTCATGCAAACAACTTACAATACATTTAAGACGAACACAAAACGTGTTTAAAACATGCCAACCTCTCTGACTTCTCCCTCTCAACACCCAGTGCCCGCTCAGCACCCACCTGCCCGCTTCCTCTGCCCGCACGTGGGATAGCACGTGTTCCCCAGAGGCCCGGGGGTGCCTTGCACACCCCAGATAAGAACTCAAGGCTTCTTTGCTTCAAGGAATCTTTTGCTTTTAAATCACCACTTCCCAATCAGTGTTCTCAGTGTACAGGCCTTCTCCCCGGCGGGACCCGCTGGGCCGCACACGGCACACTTGTTCTTTGCCATGCATCCTGCACCGCTTAAAAGTCGTCGAGTACTTGCTCTTCTCAAGGATTCTGCTCCACGGGTCCTAAGACGCGGTGCTGGGAAGCCAGCGTTTTCCTAATGCACCCCCATGGCCCACTGCAAGCTACCAACACTGACCTGAGGATTTAAAAATCCCTGAACCTTAGCAGCCGCTCCAGCCCCAGGAGCGGGGCCTCGCTGCTCCGCGTTGGTGCAGACCTCGCTGGAGAGCAGCTCAGAGGAGCCACTGCTTGATGCTGAAAACCACAAACCTGCCCCTTTCATATGGCAGTTCTCATCTCACATGTCACTATGTACCAGCAAGTGCCGAGACGGTCATTAACTGTGATGTGGCAAAGAGATCAAGGCCTACGGTGTCTGCGCTCACGGCACATCCTCCTACAAAAATACAGAAACAAAAACCACAGTGAAATGGCAATTCCAGTCCAACAGCGCAGCGCGGGCCACGGATGGAGCTGTCTCCTCTGGCCATGAGGTGTGCGCGGTGCGATGAGATGGCAGCCTGGACCCGCCCCGTGGCCTTCTCCACCGCCCCCCTGGAACCCCTGGGAGTGACGCTTAAAACTGGATGTAGCCTCCAGTTTTCAAGGCAGGAACGTGCCCCTCAGAGCCCCGTGCAGAGAACGGGCTGCTGCCCAAGAAGCCTCTGGCCTCAGGCTGAGTAAGCTCACACTCTAACGGCATTAAGAGCTCAATGCTCAAAACTCATCAAGTCACGTAACCGCACAGCAAGACTTCATCGGCCCAAGAAAACTTCTGATGGCCTTAAGCCCCCTGAAGATTCCAGGATTAACTCCCTTTCTAGGCCAGCCTGGTTCCCAGTGTGACAAAAACCCATGGGCATCGGGAAGAAAAGAAGAGGGAGACCAGCACCCAGGCCAGGTCAGAGCCACGGGTTGAAACCAGCCCTGCCCGCCTCCCGCCCTGAGGAAGCCTTGTCCAGCGGCTCTGCTCCTGCCCCAGGGAGGAGGAAGCGGGTGGCCTGCTGTGAGGTGAGCACAGGCCCAGGCAGCAGCCTGCACTACCAGCTTGCTCTCCCCTGTGAAGGGCACTGTTGTTCGTCATTTCTGAAGGAAGGAACTGGTTCAAACCACAATCAAAGCCACAAAACAACACGACTGAGGAACCCCAGGGCCCTTGTCTGACGTGACAGGCACAGCACACGGGAACATGCTCCCCACAGGCCCGGAGGAAATGACAAGCCGAAAATGGGTTCCTCCTTCAATGGGATGTGGATCCAGCGGGGTCCTGTCACCGCAACTCGTTATCAGAGAAATGAGGACCCACAGGAAGGCCGCCTCGCCGTAGGATCACTACCTTCCAAGCTCCCCATGTCCCCAGGACTTGTCCTTACCGCTCAGCCTGCTCTCCTCCCTGCTGAGCAGCCAACAGGCGCACCAGCTGGGCCTCTGACCATCACCTCCCCAAGTAGCCCCGGCCGGAGGTGTCAGTGCTGGAAATGTAAACTGCAAACCCTGCCTCGCCTCTTCAACCTCCTAGCCTGACCAAGGTCCATCGTGATGTCTATGAACCAGCCAGACGCTCATCTGTGGACCAGGGAACAAAAGAGGGAGGGCAGGTCCAAGAGGCAGCGCTAACACCCACAATTTTACAACTAGACCTGGGCAAAACCGTCCCCATGGCTTTTCACGCACCTGCAGTGCGCGATGCTGCCCATCCTAGGGACACCTCCTGCCCCCTGCGCAGTGCATGGAGGGAGCGCCTGTGAAACGAAGATAGGAGGAGGCATCGTTTCGCCGTCAGAGCCCAGACGTGAACCCATCGCTCTGGAGCAGGGGCTGCCCTGTGGTCCTTCCTGATGGGCCAGCCCGCTCCCTGACGGCTTAGAGAAACCCCAATGGGCATCGGTAGGAAATAGGGCCTCTCTGAAAGGTTTCAGGAGACCAGAGGGAGAGTGTAGCTTATGCACAACACCACAGCCTTGTCTCGCGTGTTACACACACACCGCCTGTCAGTGCTTCAATGCACGCAGGCGCGGTGCATTTTAGAAAGCAAAGACGCTCTAAAGAAGAGCTTGGGTTGAAGAGCATGTCATTGTGAGTAACTGGTGAGAGTACCCTACAAGTCCCCAGACTCTGTTGAAGGGTTTTTCTTGCCTCGGATCTTAAAAGTCAAGCAGGAAGCCAGCAGTAAGAGTGAAATGACAAACCGCGTGGCAAGACAGAAGGCAGGCCTCCCTCTGCCTAGCTGCCTTTACTTCACTGTAAACTGATGGCGCCAGGAGGCCAGGTGAGAGCATGGCTCCTGGTCCGACCAGCAGGGACACAGATGCGGCCACCACACCACCCACATCACTGCCGCCGAGTGACTGAGCGCAAGTGCACGCCCTGTGCTAACTCACAGCTGGAATGTTCCCGGAGAATATTTATCCCCAACACGCCCCATCCGAAAGCACATCAGGGCCCCCAGCTCCATTTCCTTCAAAATAAAAGACTCTGGCATCAGCAGTGTGGCTAATATTCAGGGTTCTCCCTCAAATAACTGGAAGAGAACATGTAATACACTCAAGAGCAAGGTGAAATAAAAAGTCTCTTTCTCCTCGGGAAAAGGATTCCTTCATTCAATTAGAGGATACGTTATTAAAGGGGGTCGTTAGGAGTCTCTTCTGAAAGTTCCTGAACAGTTTATAAATACAACAAAAAATCTCGTCAATCAGTAAATGGCTCCTAAGTCTTTACTGATGGGTTCCAAAACCCTCCATCCCGACTGTCAGGTCGGCTCCACTCCTTCGAGAGGCTTCCGTGCCGGGACAATACTTCTCTGTGATTCACCGATTCTTCTTACATTATGCAAACTTCCCTCAATACGTGTCTTCAGAGTCTGAATCCTGGAGAGGAACGAACAGCAGCTGTGGTGAGTATGGGAAGTATAATAAGAGTCAGAATTTAGCCAATGGCCACACATTAGGACCCCCCGCAAAGGAACCCAGTTTGGAGCAACATCAACATGAGGTGGCACTGGCTCAACACACCTACATTCCCATGGTCTCCTGGCGAATTTCTGCTTTGAAACCCTAAGCGTTCCCTCTTCCTCGGTGAATACTTTCTAAAACCTCAACACTCATCGAAAGGTGCCCGAAGGCTGCAGAACATGCAGGGCTGTGGCTTGGCGCTTAGGGCAGGAGTCAGTCTCCCTCTGAGTTTCAATCCCTTGCTGGCTGTGTGACCTTGAGGCACACTTTTTAACTTCTCTAAGCCCATTTCCTCATCTGTAAAATGGGGATAATAAAAATACTGACATCACATAGAACAGCTCTGAGAACTGAATGAGACTATGTCTGTAAATCACTAAACACTGGCCTGGCTCTTGGTATGCTAAGCACCCATATTCCAACTTGTACTCACTGCTTTGAACTTCAAGTGGGCCGATTAGCTCCCCAGCACCACACTTCTGCAGTCCATTCATTCTCCTGTTCTCCTAGATGACTGCCCCATACCTTCCCCTCTCCCAGACCTCCAAAATCGCCTCCTCAACTCCCTTTGCTGCTAATGATCTTGCTTCCTCCCTTCATGGGAATAGAGAAGCAGTTGGTAGTGAACTTCCGCAAGCTCCCATCACCATAGTTACCGACCACCTGCATCTAGGCCCACCTACTTGCCCTTCCCAGCTTTGCTGAAGGATATACTCGCCCTGCTCTTATCTAAGCCAACATCTTCACTGGTGTATCAGAGCCTGGAGTCCTCCAGGGTCCTTACCTCTCAAGGACATAGCCTATTTTTCCTTCTCTGCCACTTCCTCTCCTTTCGCATACAAATGTGCTATCATTTCTCCCATCTTAAAAGGAAAGCAACTCTCGACACACAACTCCCTCACCTAGTGCCCTATTTTGAGGCCTACCTCCACGGAAAAACCCCATGAAACACTGTACACCCAATGTAACCAGCAAATATTCCTGGTCCAGCTTTCACCCCACTTTTCCCTGAAGCTGCTTTGGCCAAAGTCACCCGTAACCTCCACAACCCCAGGTCATCCAAGAATCAACGCTCATGTTACTCAACCAACTCAGGAGCAACTGGCGCCATCATTCTCTTTTCCCTTTTCAAACACTCTCTTCACTGGCTCCCAGGATTCCACACTCTCCTGGTCCTCCTGTACCTCAGTGCACAGTCCTTCCCAGCCTCCTTTGCGGATTCCCCTTCCTCTCCCCACTCTATCCACCTTGGAGAACCTCAGGCCTCAGGCCTCTCTATCTATATTCATTTATCAGTGGAAATAGCTCTCCCAGCCTCTATCTGCTATTGACACCTATGTCTATATCGCCAGTCTAGACCTCTCTTCAGAACTCCACACCCATATAAACAATTGCCTACTCCACATCTCACCTTGGGTGTCTAACAGACATTTCAAACTTAATCTATCCAAACTCAGCTCTGGCTCTTCCTCCTAAAGCCTGTTGCACTCTCAGACTTGTACATATTAGAAAACAGCAACTCTATTCCACTACTTGTTCAAGTCCATAACCTTGGAATACTCCTTGACTCCCCTCATTCTTTCATATATTCATATGAAACCAGTAATGCCACTGGCTTTACCTTCAAACTATAATCAGAGCACAGTCACTTCTGGCCACTTCTACCACCACCACCCTGATCTGAACCAACACCCTCTCGTCTCACTGGCATTATTGCTAAAGTACTCTAACTGGGCTCACTGGCTCCTTTGTGGTCCCTTACCAACTATTCTCAACCCAGAGGCCAGAACGAGCCTTTTAAAACATACATCAGTTCACAGTATGTCAAAAGCCTCCAATGGATTCTATGTCATTAAAAACAAACGTCCAAGTCATTACAATCCTTACAACATTCTATAAGATATGACATCATGTCTCTGAAGAAAAACAGTATGACAGTATTATTTTTTTTGTATTCTTACTTATGATTTATCTGTTAGATAATGATGGCTGGTAATTTCAACAATGACCAACAAAAGTGGAAACTTAAACATCCTGGGGGGTGCCAGAAGGAGAAGAGAGAGAGCAAGAAATTGAAAACCTATTTGAAAAATAATGACAGAAAAGTTGCTTAACCTGGTGAAGGAAATTGACATACAAGTCCAGGAAGCACAGAGAGGCCCAAACCAGAGCACAGGGCACAGAAGAAGGGCGTGGCTTACCAAGCACTCAGCACAGCGGACGCAGAGCCTCACCATGCAGTCATCCTCCTCTTGGTCAGTGCTGCAAAACAGGACACCCCACCCAAAACCATCACTGGCTCTGTTCGGCAGAGTAAGCACAGCACAGGCACTGAAAGGACAGCTCAGCTGTCAGAGCCAGCTCTGCCACCTATCGGCAGGGTGACTGGGCAGGTTACTTCAGCTCCAGGACTGTTTCCTCATCTATAAAATGCAGATATCAGCCCAGCCAGCATGG
The DNA here is from genome assembly GCA_026230045.1 of Corynorhinus townsendii. Lineage (NCBI taxonomy): Eukaryota > Metazoa > Chordata > Mammalia > Chiroptera > Vespertilionidae > Corynorhinus > Corynorhinus townsendii. Next base: position 83,941,212 of record JAPDVU010000008.1, read on the forward strand.
CTCAGGGGTTGAGCGTAGACCTATAAACCAGAAGGTCATGGTTTGATTCCCCATCAGGGCACATGCCTGCGTTATGGGCTCTATCCCCAGTGTGGAGTTTGTTAGGAGGCAGCTGATCCATGATTCTCTCTCATCATTGATGCTTTGCTCTCTCTCTCTCTCCTTCTCCCTTCCTCTATGAAAGCAATAAAAAAAGATGTAATTTAAAAAATTATTGGCTTTAAAAAATAAAAATAAATAAATAAAATGCAGATATTACATCTATGCTTCAAGCATAGTGGTTAGGAGTAAATAAAAAATAAACACACATCAAACACATACCACAGTACCTGGCACAAGTAAGTGCTCAATAAGTGGGAGCTGGTCACAGCCACTTCTTTGGAAATGTACTGAGCACCAGGCATGCCTGAGGCCTCATGCTGGTGGGGGACGAGGACATGATAAAGCACAGCCCCTGGGAGTGTCCCATCTCCTGGGGGGAGAGGCCTGATGAACCGTAGCAAGCATGCTCTCATACAAGGTGATCGAGGTATGAACGAGGCTAAGGTCACTGCTGCGGCAGCAGAGGAGGGAATGGCCACTTCTCCCTGTGAGACTCAGGAAACTCAAGAGAAGGGACATCTCCACTGAGTCTCAGAGAATAAGGAAGAGTATTCCCGGCAAAAGAGAGAAAGAAGGAGGGGACCCCAGGGGAGAGAGAGTGTGTGGTGGGGAGATGGGGTGTGCCTGAGTACAGCTTGTTGAGAGAAGAGAAGAAGCTCACTGTGGCTGGAATGCAGAGCAAATGACGAGTGGCAAGAAATAAAGTGGCTGTGGGAATTCTGCTGATTTTGAAGGAATGAGGCCTCTACTTCAGAATTTATGTTCAGAACTAAAGGATCATATCATATGATTTCCAGAGCTGGAAGCTAGTACCTGCTATCAACCCTCCAACTTTCCCCAAATCCACACTCCAGGTTTCACTTTCAACCTCCTGTCCAGTACTGCTCCACAGAACCAGCCTCTTCAAGTGGAGATTTCAGAAAGAGTGGCTGTTATCAATACCCAGGGAACAGCTGAGAACCCAGGAACACTGGACCTCAAGCAGCATGAATATGCAGACTCAGATGAGCTCTGCACCCTCTCACAGAAAGGTCAGATTTCACTGAGGAAAAGGAGAGAGAGAAGCACATAACCAGATAACCAAAGAGAGATCATAGGGAGACAAAGAAACAGCATGCATATGAAAGAAAAGGAGGCATCACCAGAAAAGGAAGTAAACGAAATGGAGGCAAGAAATATGTCAGAGAAATAATTCAGAGAAATGGTCATAAGGTGGCTGAAAAGAAGATGAATTCAACAATATGTGTAAGAACCAAAAGGAAATAAAGAAGAACCAAGAGGAAATGAAAAATGACATCCCTGCTATAAAGAACTCAATAGAAAGCATCAATAGTAGACTAGAAGAAGCAGAGGACTGCATCAGTGAACTAGAAGACAAGGTAGAAAAAAATACCCAAGCAGAGCAGCATCTAGTAAAAACTTAAAAAACAGGAGGAGAGCCTAAGGCAGTGGTTCTCAACCTTTCTAATGCTGCAACCCTTTAATACAGTTCCTCATGTTGTGGTGACCCCCACCCGCTCTACAGCAGTGGTTCTCAACCTGTGGGTTGCGATCCACAGGTTGAGAACCACTAGCAGGGTTGCCTAAGATCATTGGAAAACACAGATATTTACATTACAATTCATAACAGTAGCAAAATTAAAATTATAAAGTAGCAACAAAAATAATTTTATGGTTGGGGGTCACCACAACATGAGGAACTGTATTAAAGGGTCACAGCATTAGAAAGGTTGAGAACCACTGGCCTAAGGGAACTTTGGGACCACACAAAACAAAACAATATCCGCATAATAGGGTGCCAGAAGAAGAGGAGACTGAGCAAGGAATAGAAAATCTGTTTGAAGAAATAATGACAGAAAACTTCCCTGATATAGGGAAGAAAAATTTCACACAAACCCAAGAAGCTCACAGAGTCCCAAATAAAATGAACCCCAAAAGATCGACACCAAGGCACATTATAATTAAATTGGCAAACACCAGCAACAAAGTAAGAATCTTAAAAGCAGCCAGAGAGAGACAGAAAGTTACCTACAAAGGATTCCCCATCAGACTAGGGACTAATTTCTCAACAGAAACACATCAGGCCAGGAGCGAATGGAATGATATATATAAAGTCATGCAAAGAAAGGGTCTGAATCCAAGAATACTATACCCAGCAAGGCTATCAATCAAAATTGAAGGGGAAATCAGGAACTTCACAGACAAAAAAGGACTAAGAGAGTGGTAACCAAACCATCAATGCAAGAAATGCTAAAGGGTATGCTGTAAAAAGAAGAAATAGGAAGCGAAGAAGGAACACAGGGGTAAAGAATAAAAATGGTGACAAACAAATACCTATCAATAATAACTTTAAATGTAAATGGATTAAATGCCTCAATTAAAAGACATAGGGTAGCTAAGTGGATAAGAAAATATGAACCATATATCTGCTATCTACAGGAAACCCACCTCAGAAAAAAGGACTCACACAGACTGATAGTGAAGGGATGGAAAAAGGTTTTTCAGGTGAATTAAAATGAAAAAAAAGCTGGGGTAGCAATACTTATATCTGACAAATTAGACCTCAAAGTGAAGGACATAACAAGAGGTAAGGAAGGTCACTTCATAATAATAAAGGGAGAAATCCAACAAGAAGAAATAACTCTGGTAAACATATACGCACCCAATACAGGAGCACCCAAATACATCAAAAAACTTCTGAAGGATATCAAAAGACAGATTGACAGCAATACAGTCATAGTAGGGGACTTTAATACCCCACTATCACCATTGGACAAATCCTCTAAACAAAAAATCAGCAAAGAAACATCAATCCTAAATGACTCAGTAGACCAGATGGAATTAATTGACATCTTCAGAACATTTTACCCCAAAGCCACAGAATATACATTCTTCTCAAGTGCACATGGGTCATTTTCAAAGATAGACCATATATTGGGCCACAGGCAAAGTCTCTTCAAATTCAAGAAGATAGAAATCATATCAAGCATTTTCTCAGATCACAATGGCATAAAACTATAAATCAACTACAATAAAAACAATTTTAAAAATCAAACACCTGGAGACTAAATAGCATGCTATTAAACAATGACTGGGTTACCAGAGAGATCAAAAAGAAATAAAAAGCATCATGGCAACAAACAACAATGAAAACACAGCAATCCAAAATCTATGGGACACAATGAAAGCGGTCTTGAGAGGAAAGTTCATAGCTCTACAGGCCTACAGCAAAAAAAAAAAAAAGAAAGAAAGAAACAAGGTAATAAATTACCTAACCCTACAACTCAGAGTTAGAAAGAGAGCAACAAGAGAAGCCCAGTGTAAGCAGAAGGAAGGAAATAATAAAGATCAGAGCGGAGATAAATGAAATAGAGACCAAAACAAACAATACATAAGATCAACAAAACCAAGAGCTGGTTCTTTGAAAGGATAAACAAGACTGATAAACCTCTAGCCAGGCTCACCAAGAAGCAAAGAGGGAGGACCCAAATAAACAAAATCAGAAATGAAAGAGGTAAAATAACAACTGATCCCACAGAAATACAAACGATTATGAAAAAAATACTATGAACAACTCTATTCCAACAAAATGGACAACCTAGATGAAATGGACATATTCCTAGAAAAATAAAAGTTCCCAAAACTCAACCAAGAAGAATCAAAAAACCTGAATAGGCTGATAACTACTGAAGAAATTGAAACAGTGATCAAAAAGCTTCCAGCAAACAAAAGCCCTGTTCCGGACGGCTTTACAGGGGAGTTCTACCAAGCATTCAAAGAAGAACTAAAACTTGTGCTCCTCAGACTATTCCAAACTATTCAAGAGGAAGGCACACTTCCAAGTTCTTTCTATGAAGCCAGCATCATCCTAATCCCAAAACCAGATAAAGACAATACAAAAAAGAGAACTACAGGCCAACATCCTTGATGAACATAGATGCTGAAATCCTCAACAAAATTCTAGCAAATCGGATTCAGCAATACATTAGAAAGATCATACACCATGACCAAGTAGGATTTATACCGGTGATGCAAGTATGGTACAATATCTGCAAATCAATAAATGTGATACATCACATAAACAAACTGAGAGACAAAAATCACATAATCATATCAATTGATGCAGAAAAAGCATCTGACAAAATCCAACACCCTCTTGATAAAAACTCTCAGCAAAGTGGGAATAGAGGGATCATACCTCAGGATAATAAAAGCCTTATATGACAAACCTACAGCCAACATCATACTCAATGGGCAAAAACTAAACTCATTTCCCCTAAGAACAGGAACAAGACAAGGATGCCCACCTTCACCACTCCCATTCAACATAGTATTAGAAGTACTAGCCATAGCAATCAGACAAGAAGAAGAAATAAAGGGCATTCAAATTGGAAAAGAAGAAGTAAAACTGTCCTTATTCGCAGATGACATGATACTATACATAGAAAACCCTGAAGACTCTATCAAAAAACTACTACACCTAATAAATGAATTTGGCAATGTAGCAGGATACAAAATTAATGCCCAGAAATCTATGGCCTTTTTATACACCAATAATATACTCACAGAAAGAGAAATGAAAAAAACAATCCCACTTACCATTGCACCACAAAAAATTAAGATACTTAGGAATAAACTTAACCAAGGACATAAAAGACCTGTAATCAGAAAACTACAGGACATTGAAAAAAGAGATAGAAGAAGACATAAAGAAATGGAAGAACATACCATGTTCATGGATTGGTAGAGTCAATATCATTAAAATGTCCATACTACCCAAAGCAATCTATAGAATCAATGCAATACCTATTAAAATACCAATGGCATACTTCAAAGATCTAGAACAAACTCTCCAAAAATTCATCTGGAACAAAAAAAGACCCCGAATAGCCACAGCTATCCTGAGAAAGAAGAACAAAGTTTGAGGGATCACAATACCAGACATCAAACTGTATTACAAAGCCACGGTTCTCAAAAGTGCCTGGTACTGGCACAAGAACAGACATATAGACCGATGGAACAGAATAGAGGATCCAGAAATGGACCCACGCCATTATATTCAATTAATATTTGACAAAGGAAGCAAGAGCATACAATGGAGTCAAAACAGCCTATTTAATAAATGGTGCTGGGAAATCTAGACAGATACATGCAAAAAAATGAAACTAGATCACCAACTTACACCTTACACAAAAGCAAACTCAAAATGGCTAAAGGACTTGAACATAAGACAGGAAACCATAAAAATCCTACAAGACTACGTAGGCAGCAAAATTGCAAATACATGTCGTAGCAATATCTTTACAGACACAGATCCTAGGGCAAGAGAGACTAAGGAGAAAATAAACAAATGGGACTACATCAAAATAAAAAGCTTCTGCACAGCAAAAGAAACCATCAACAAAACAATAAGAAAGTCCACTGCATGGGATAACATATTTGCCAATGTTATCCCCAATAAGGGTTTATACTCCAAAATTTACAGGGAACTCATACAACTTAACAAAAGGAAGATAAACAACCCAATCAAAAAATTGGCAAAGGACCTAAATAGACACTTTTTGAAAGAGAACATTCAGAAAGCCGAGAGACACATGAAAACATGCTCAAAGTCACTAATTATCTGAGAGATGCAAATCAAAACAACAATGAGGTACCACCTCACACCTGTCAGAATGGCTACCATCAACAAATCAACAAACGACAAGTGCTGGAGAGGATGCAGAAAAAGGAACCCTCCTTCACTGCTGGTGGAATGCAGACTGGTGCAGCCACTGTGGAGAACAGTATGGAGTTTCCTCAAAATTTTAAAAATGGAACTGCCATTTGACTCAGTAATTCCACTTCTAGGACTATATCCCAAGAAAACAGAACACCAATCAGAAAGGATATATGCACCCCTATGTTCAAAGCAGCACAATTTACAATAGCTAAGATTTGGCAACAGCCTAAATGCCCATCAGCAGATGAGTGGATTAGAAAACCGTGGTACATCTACACAGTGGAATACTATGCTGCTATAAAAAGGAAGGAATTCTTACCATTTGCAGCAGCATGGATGGAACTGGAGAGCATTATGCTAAGTGAAATAAGCCAGGCAGTGAAAGAAAAATACCACATGATCTCACTCATTTATGGATAATAAAGAACATTATAACCTGTGAACAAAAAGAGAGATACAGAGGCAGGGAAACATCGAACAGACTGTCAAACTACAGTGGGAAGGCTGGGGAGTGTTGGGGTGAGGGGTAAGAGATCAACCAAAGGACTTGTATGCATGCATATAAACACAACCAATGGATGCAAGACACTGGGAGGAGGGTGAGGGCATGTGCCGGGGCGTAGGGGAGGCTAGGGGAAGGTAAATGGGGGAGGAGGGGCGGGAGGGGAGGAGACATATGTATTACTATTTGTAATACTGTAAACAATAAAAAAAAAAAAAAGAAGAAAGAGATTTCATAAGCCAAACCACGAAGACAAACATCACGTGGTCTCACTTGCGGAACCTAATGAACAAAGGCACTGACCAACCAAATGAGACCCAAAGCAGGAGGCATGGACAGGCTGCCGAACCTCCATGTGGGGGTGGGGCGAGAGGAGATAAACAAAGAACGTACATATTTAATGCATAGCCCATGTAGCCCATGGACATGGGCCATAGCATGGTGAAGACCCTGGGGTGGGGAGGGAAGGGGGAGAAATGGGAGCTATCAGTAATACTATCAACAATTAAAAATATATTTAAAAGGAAAAAAAGAAAATTTCACCAGCAGAACTAAGCTCAGCCTGGAAGTAAGAAAAGCACGGATGCAGGGGCCAGGCACCACCCACAAGGTAGGGGTCTGAGAGGGTTAGGATTCACCGCTTGGGGCTCCAGATGCACTTACTCATCTGAAACCTCGATGGAGGACTTCTTGTAGCCAGACCTGCCCCTCTTCCTCAGTCCCGCAGACTTCCTCGCCATCCTCACCAGCAGCAGCGCTGCCACCACCGCAGAGGGGACGAAGACGAGGATGGAAAGAAGAGCCACAGAGGACAGCATGGTGCCGAAGCCTGAGGGGGGAGGGAGAGGAGGCCCTGCAGAGATGTTTCTTTGACAGGAGATGGGTCTCACTTTTGCACTCACATCTCTTCTCATTACAAAAGGAATAGATTCAACATACAAAAGGGTAAGAACTAAATAGGCAAAAAGGATAAAAACTGACCCGGATAACACTTTGTCATCTACCCACTCCATCTTCTTTCTAAGCACATGACTAGGGTCTGCAACAGGGAGGGCAGTGCGTGTTTTTAAAAGTGTGAGTCATATTTTACATATCACTCCTAACCCCTATTTACTTACTACGTAAGTACTTTCCATGTCATCAAAGGTTCCTTCCAGATCTGACCCTTTTTAAAAGTATTTTTTATTGATCTTTAGAGATAGAGGAAGGGAGAGAGATAGAGAGAAACCTGGATGGGCTGCCTCCTGCACTGGGGACTGAGCCTGCAACCCGGCATGTGCTCTGACCAGGAATCGAACTGGTGACCTCTTGGTTTCTAGGTCGACATTCATCTGCTGAGCCATACCGGCCGGGTGAGACCTTGTTAATGGCTGCGTAGCAGTCTATCACCCTGCGTAGTTTAAGCACTCAGTCCTCAAGTGCTGAGCATTCAGGTCACCCCAATTCCCTGAAGCTATGAATTACATCATGATCGTCCTTGTCCATAAACCTTCATGCTGAGCTCTATTTCTTTAAGATAACTTTTTAAACTGGAATTCTAGATGAAAGAGTGCACACCTTCAAGACCCCTGATTACACTGCCGACTGTCTTCCAGAAACACTGTACCAGTTTCTCCTCCACCAGTGGAATGTGCTCATATGTCTTGGAAATTTATGGGTGATTGTCTTTTAAAAAAATAATGCAGTCCTGTCTCTCTAAGCCTTTGGTTCAAATCCAACCAAGGGCTGGAACGACCCCTCACTGGTCCCCAGGAGTAAGGTGGATAAAAAGGTGAGTCCTTTGCCTGCTCTGCTGGCCACCAAAGGGCAACTGCTGGTCTTCACAGCACAGACTTGTGCTGCCTCCACCACGGGGAAGGGGGAACCCTCCATCACAGGGCGGGAGACCCTCCATCACAGGGCGGGGGACCCTCCACCACAGGGCGGGGGACCCTCCACCACGGGGCGGGGGACCCTCCATCATAGGGCGGGGGACGCTCCATCACAGGGTGGGGGGAACGCTCCATCACGGGGCGGGGACCCTCCATCACAGGGTGGGGGGGGACCTCTTCAAGACCCAGGCAAGCACACTGTCTCATCACTGAGGGCGTGAGCACATTAGGGAAACCAGATGGCTTCCACTTCACAGAGATAACAACCCTCCATTTATCTGAGGATTTGTTCCGCATTGTCCTCAAGACCCCTGGTCACCTGAGTCTAAAGAAAATAAAGGAAAATGGAGAAACTATGACAATATTTGAAGAAAAACTTCAGTTTGTCCCTAGACAGTTTGGCTCAGTGGATGATACAGCATTGGCCCACGGACTGAAGGGTCCAGGGTTCAATTCCAGTCAAGGGCACATGCCTCGGCTACAGGCTGGATTCAACCAATCCATGTGTCTCTCGCACATCAATGTTTCTCTCTCTCTGTCTCTCTCCCTCCCTCCCTTCCACTCTCTCTAAAAATCAATGGAAAAATATCCTTGGGTGAGGATTAACAAAAAAAGAAAAAGGAAAATGTCAGTTTGCAGAATAAAGATTAAAAAGTGCATCCTAATGGACAATTCAATTGGCTTACAGACGGGCAGCTTTGCTGTCACAGGTCTCTCCCCGAGAGCAAGAGCGGCAGCCCCACCCCCTCAGGGGCTGAAGGCTCATACCTCTCTCTGACTGTGAGCCCTCAGGAGCTGGAGGAGGCTCACCCCTCTCTGACTGTGAGCCCTCAGGAGCTGGAGGAGGCTCACCCCTCTCTCTGACTGTGAGCCCTCAGGGGCTGGAGGAGGCTCACCCCTCTCTGACTGTGAGCCCTCAGGGGCTGGAGGCTCACACCTCTCTCTGACTGTGAGCCCTCAGGGGCTGGAGGAGGCTCACCCCTCTCTGACTGTGAGCCCTCAGGGGCTGGAGGAGGCTCACCCCTCTCTGACTGTGAGCCCTCAGGGGCTGGGGCTCACCCCTCTCTGTGACTGTGAGCTCCGTCACGGGAATGTTATGGTGCACGTCTGGGGGGTTCTTCACGGCACAGCTGAAGGTCCCGTTGTCCCTGGTGGTGGGGTTGCTTATGCTTATGGACGCGTCCCCTTTGTACACGTCTCCGACCCAGGAGATCCGATCGCGAAACGTGCCTGCGGTGCTGGGGTACTGGAAGGACTGGTAGTGGAAAACCTAAGAAAGCAGCACAAGAGAGAAACAATTAATTCAGAAAACGCATGACAATGGAAAGCTTAGTAGGTCTAAAGTAAAATACCCGTGTGTCAGGGGTCTTCTCCGTTGAGCATTGTTTTATACTTGGTTTGCCTCCATCCTGCAGGTTCCAAGATGTGCCATGGAGCACAGAGGAAGGCCTGACGAAGACTCCACCCTCACTCTGCAGCTTCTTGTAAGTCTCCCTCAAAGCCTGAGGCAGGAGCTCTCCACGGGGGCAATCTTGCCCCAGAGGACACCGGGCAATGTCTGGAGACAGTTCTGCTTGTCACAACAGGCGAGTGCTGCTGGCATCCAGTGGATGGAGGCCAGGATCTTACTAAAATCCTGCGATGGCCTGGCCAGCGTGGCTCAGTGATTGAGCGTAGACCTATGAACCAGGAGGTCACAGTTCAATTCCTGGTCAGGACACATGCCTGGATTGCAGGCTCGATCCCCAGTGTGGGGCATGCTGGAGGCAGCCAATCAATGATTCTCTCTCATCATTGATGTTCCTATCTCTTTCTTCCTCTCTCTTCCTCTCTGAGATCAATAAAAAATATACTTAAAAACAAAAATAAAATAAAATCCTATGATGCGTAGAACAGCCCCCACCACAAAAAATCCTCCAGCTCAGAATGGCAGCAGTGCCAAAGTTGAGAAACCCTATTCCAAAGTAGCATCTAATCCTATGTAATAAAAGGCTAACATGCAAATTGTCCCCTCAACCAGGAGCTCGAACAGGGGGTGGGGCCAGCCAGCCGCCCTCGACCCACCCCCCCCTCAGCCCAGCCCCATCTGCCCCATTGGGGTGGGCAGGCCAGACCCCACCCATGCACAAATTCATGCACCGGTCCTCTAGTATTCCTATAACACTGTAGGGTTTACAAGTGACTCCTATGCATTTGCTCATTTGAGCCTCATAACAACTACATTTGGGGCAAGTATACTAGTAATTCTTCCAGATTTAGAGAAAGGGAAACAAGGCCAAGAACAAAAAAACTAAGTGAGTTATCAAAAGCACATGGCTAGTAAGTGAAAAAGGGGGATTTTCGTATATTTTCAAAATCACCAAGGGGGTATACTATAACCAAGCCTCTCTCAGGTTACCTATCTTGGCAATTAACAAAAATCCAGTCGATGCATGATCAACACTCAGTCCTATGCTTGGCCAAGGGGGCAGAGGGAAATAAGACGTGTGCTGAATTACAGCACCGCTGCTCAGGTGATTGGATGCTTCCCAGCAGGAGCACCTACGTACACCTGCTGGTGGCCCGGCAGGTCCTGCAACACCACACGATCGTCTCATGTGGAAGTCCGGCTGTCCCCTTTCTCTGCTTACTTGGCACCTCCCCACTTTGGAACCACTGCCCAATTGTGAAGAGCAACTTCCCAAACAAGATGCTGAATCACTTATGGATTCACTTGTTCATGCATTCATCCAACAACTATGTACTGCACACTTACTGTGTGCTACGCCAAAGGAGATAATGGGAGCCTCAGAAGCACAGGCTCTGCTCTCATGGAGTCTGCAGTCTGGTGGGAAATACAGACATTAATGAATAAGAACATGTGTGCTCTGTGTTCCACAAAGGGACGTAGAGAATGCCTAGTGCTGCCCTGGCTGGTGTGGCTCAGTGGATAGAGTGTCGGCCTGTGGATCAAAGGCTCCCAGGTTCTATTCCGGGCAAGGTCACGAATCTCGGTTGCAGGCTCCTCCCCAGCCCAGGCCCTGGTCAGGGCGCATGCAGGATCAATATGTTTCAATATTTCTCCCTGTTCTTCCCTCTCTTACACTTTCTAGAAAAATATCCTTGGGTGAGGATTTTAAAAAAAGAATGCTTGCTGCTGATGATCAGCATCAACATAAAAGAAAGGGTCTGAAACTCCTTACTGACCAAACAAGGCCTGCTGTGCACTTGGAGATGGATGTGACCTCGAATTCCAAGTTCAGTTGAGGTGCAAATCCTGGTTAGTCTGCCAGGACCCTGACTGACCCTGCAGCATCACTTTGTGTGCCTTTAAAGGCCCAGGAACTCCGAGCCAGTGAACGGGCTTCCTGATCCACTCACAGGAAGTGCCACACGAGAACCGCTTGCTGTTAGCATCTGAGGTTTCTGACCCAAGAAAATCCCCCTTGCTTCTTCTGTCCTACTTTTGGCCACGGGAGCAGAGCGAAACAAGGCCAGCCACAGTTTCCAACCACTCAAAATAAAGTGAACTATTTTAAGTCTAAAGAAAAAAAGGACCATGAATACAGCCTGGTTTCCTTCACCAGAGCCACCTGTCTAACCCCAAGCTTCCTGGCATTCAACGAGGACTCCTAACACAAAATGCAAAGCTAAACGTTAAAATCAAGTGGAAAGTTTTCCCAATAAAGGAAACAGGAAAGCAGATTAAGGGACTGCCAAAAATGCGGTCTTGCACACAGCTATAACATTCACACTCGTGACAGCAGCTATCCTGAGCTGAGGGTACTGCTGGAGACATGAAAGAAGGGGTTTGTTTGTTTGTTTGTTGTTGTTGTTAATCCTCATTGGAGGATTTTTCCCATTGATCTTTTAGAGAGAGTGGGAGAGAGGGGAAAAGACAGAGAGAAACGTCATTGTGAGAGAGACACATCGACTGGTTGCTTCCTGCACATGCCCTGACCAGGCCGAGCAGGGGTGCAGAGGATGCGGGCCGGGAGGAGTCTTTAACCGAGATACATGCCCTTTACTGGAATCGAACCTGGGACCCTTCAGTCCAAGGACCGATGCTCTATCCACTGAGCCAAACCGGCCAGGGCAAGAAAGAAGGGCTTTTTAAGCACTGCCACCTTCAATTAGACATCCACATGGGATCTGAACCATAAATGCAGTTTATATGTGTGACACAAGGATATTGCTTCTACTATTGACAGACCATCTGTCACTGACAGCACCTGTCAGTCATCAAAGGAACCACCTAAATCAGTGCTGAGGTTTACACAATGGGCGCAACCCACTGAATCCACAGAGCACAGGTCCAGAGCACACACGCCCACTGGCCACCTGGGCGGCAGAAGTGAGCAGCGGTCAGAGGAGGATGTCTGCGGCTGGGACCCAGAAAACCTTTCTACCCACCGGTCCTAGCAGGACCACTGTACATTTCCTCTGGACTCCTGACAAGCTTTTTCCTACCGCTTATTTGCAGAACTCTCGCAGGAAGAGCGAACGGCCTCACGTGACTCCGTGAAGGTCAGGCAAGTGACGCACATCCTCTAGTCCGAGAGGGACGCAGAGGGGCGCCTGGACTGGGATGAAAGGGTCCCCGACTGCGGAGCACAGGAGACGCGAGGACATCTGTTTGCCACACACTTACTGACTCGGTATGGCTGCTGCTGGGGGGCCGGTAGGTCCAATCTATGGTAAGCTTGTCAGTGACAGATGATGTTGACTTGAAAATGCATTTCAACTTGATCTTCTCTCCAACATAACCCCGAACATGCGCATCCACTTTAATCTCCAAGGTAAGGACCGTGTGAACACCTGGTCAAAGCAAGCCCAGACATTGGAAATGTGTCCATTTGGAATATACAGATGACTGAACAATGTAAACATGCTATTTATCACTTTTCAGGCTCTCATAAACACCATCACAATTAACACCTCCCCGTACCAGCCCGGGGGGAAACCAGGCGTCAACATCTACATCCATCATGGGTAGTATTTTTATTGTTTTACAATATGAAATCGTAGGAGGAATGCTGGGTAAAAATGTAAAAGCTGGTTTTTCCAAACACAGATGTGTGGCTGGACTGGTGCAAACAAGTGGGTCAGCCCACAACAGGCTAAGGGGCACCACCACCCACGTCCCTCACACACGCCTCACACTCCTCCATGAATGTGTCGCTATTGTGGTCTGAGGGACTTCCCCACGGACAGCGTGGCTGCCACCTGCAGCTACCACTGCTCAACCACCGGCACAATGTGGATGGAAAAGAACAGGTTTGTGAGTGTGTGTGTGTGTGTGTGTGTGTGTGTGTGTGCGTGTGTTTATTTTTCAAAAAATCATATAAAACTACCTTAAGGTTCTATCTAGCTTTGTTTTGGTTTTTCCTGTCTTAAAGTGGGTTAATGACTCACACATCCATTAAAAGTAAACCAGGGCACCCTAGCCGGTTTGGCTTAGTGGATAGAGCGTCAGCCTGCAGGCTGAAGGGTCCCGGGTTCGATTCTGGTCAAGGGTACATGCTTGGGTTGCAGGCTGGATCCCCAGTGGGAGGGCCTGCAGGAGGCAGCCAATCAATGATTCTTCTCATCATTGATGTTTCTATCTCTCTCTCTCTGTCTCTTCCTCTCTGAAATCAATAAAATATATTAAAGAAAAATTTTAAAGTAAACCAGGGGGAGGAAAACAAAAACAACCTATTCATTCTAAAATCTAAAACCCTAATATGCAAATAGACCGAACAGCAGAACAACCGAACAACCAGTCACTATGATGTGCGCTAACCACCAGGGGGCACGTGCAGAACATGGCAGGCGTTGGCAGTAGGCAGCAAAGCACGGAACATGGCAGGAGTCAGCTGTGGAGAGATGGTGGAGCAGGTGAGAGGGGCGCCAGACCAAGGCGGGGTGCCAGTCACTGTCATTGGGGGGAGCCTCTGGTGGTTACTGAAAATTCTCTGCTCCCATGAGCCACAGTCCCACCTGACACTCACACCTACTGCCGGTGCCAGCCCTACTCACACCTGCTGCCTGCCCCACCCACACCCACTGCCGGCACCAGAGCCTCCGCTCGCACCCACTGCTGGCGCCCAGCGCTAGTCCCGATCACTTGGTGCCATCAGCAAGTGTGAGCAGCAGCTGCTGGCCCAGATTGCCCCTGAGGTCTTCTCCACCTTCCCCTGCTCCTGAGAGATGATCGGGACAGCAGCCACCACTCGCACCCACTGACAACGCCAGCCCTGCTCGACCTGCTGCTGGTACCGGCCCCATTCGCTACGCACTGTCAGCAGGTGCGAGCAGAGCCAGCACTGTCAGCATGTGGGAGCAGTGGCAGTGGGAGCAGGGCTGCCAGCAGACAGGGGACTGGGGGCCGTGGCAGGAGGGGCGAGCAGGGGTGCAAAGGATGCGCCAAGACCTGCCCCTGTGCCCACCGTGGCCTACAGTTCCTTTCAAGGTGCATGAATTCGTGCACTGGGCCCCTAGTCCAGTGGTCGGCAAACTCATTAGTCAACAGAGCCAAATATCAACAGTACAAAGATTGAAATTTCTTTTGAGAGCCAAATTTTTTAAACTTAAACTTCTTCTAACACCACTTCTTCAAAATAGACTCGCCCAGGCTGTGGTATTTTGTGGAAGAGCCACACTCAAGGGGCCAAAGAGCCGCATGTGGTTCGCGAGCCACAGTTTGCGGACCACGGCCCTAATCTACACTAATAAAAGAGTAACATGCTAATTGACCATACCTTTGTGACACCCACCAGCCAATCAGGAGTGAGTATGCAAATTAACCCAACAAATATGGTGACAATGCTGGCATTCCGCACCACCCCAGCTGCTCCGGGCTCTGGGCAGCATGGGAAGGCAAAAAGGCAGCTCTGGGCTGGAACGAAGGCAGTGCCAGCAGCCAGCGGAAGGAAGGCCCACTCTTGCACGAATCTTCATGCATAGGGCCTCTAGTGTAAAAATAAAAGCCCTGGCCAGTTGCCCAATGGTTAGCATTGTCAGCCTGCGGATCAAAGGATGGTGGTTTCAATTCCTCAGGTACCTCGGTTGCAGGTTCCCCAGGCCCTATTGGGGCCAGTGGGAGAGGCAACTAACTGATGTGTTTCTCTCAAGTCGATAAACCAGGAGTCACAGTTCGATTCTCCATCAGGGCACACGCTGGGTTGTGGGCTCTATCCCCAGTAGGGGGCATGCAGGAGGCAGCGGATGGATTGTTCTCTCTCATCATTGATGTTTCTCTCCCTCTCCTTCTCCCTCTCTCTCTGACATCAATAAAAATATATATTTTTAAAGTAAAAATAAGATATCATTTTTAAATTCTCTAGAAACTTATTCCTTCCAAAACCACCTCATAGATCCAGCTCTGAAGCTCCACCCCCCCACAAGAGTTGGCCCTTTCTTCTGACCAATCCCCTCTGCATTCGGAGAACAGTAAGTGGAACTTGGGTCTCCAACGTGGGCACCGGTTTTGAGGAAAGCGAGCTGCTAGGGCTGTTTCTTGCCTCCTTCTCTAGGCGAAGGCCCAGGCTCTGGGCTCACAGAGCAGGAGGCTGAAGGCCGCAGCCCACGCATGACCCCGAAGCCAACCTCCCCAGGCAGCGGCGGGCCACATCCTGGCCCGTCACTCGCATGCCCTGTGCCCTTAGCAAGTTACTTTCCTGTTTCAGTTCCTCGCTCTGTCTCGAGTGAGGAATTCATGAGTTCAGACACGTACAGCCTGAGAAGCCCAACCCACCCAGAGCGAGTGCTCAACGCATCAGAGCCTCCTCATCACTGCCACCTCTGTCCTGCCCAAGCTCCCAGGCAGGCGGAGGTGGAGGCGGAGTGGGAGTTGCCAGCCACGGCCTGCCCTTCTTCCTGCTCCTCTCCAGACAATCCAGCCCATGCACATTCCTCTGGAAGGAGGAGACCAGGCTGCGCTCACAACTCTGCTAAGAGTCTGACCCGCCCAATGATGACAGTGCCGATGACAGTGCCAATGATAGTGCCGATGGGCGTCTGCAGCATCCGCTCTGCCGGCCAGGCTCCCCTTGCTGATGCCTCTGAGATGCAGTGCTGCCTGGGAAGCCTCCATCCCTCCACCCAGCTCTCTCCTGGGACCTCACTCCTGAGCCACCTTTCATCACTCAAGATGCAGTTGAGGAAATGAAAGGTGGGAGTGAATGGGTAAACTATGCCCTCCCAGACCCCAGTCCTTTATTCTAAACATAAACGTAGCATTTTAACATGTGGATTCAGAATTAGACAGGTCTGGGCTTCATTTCTAGCCCAGCCACTTTCTAGCTGTAAGACTGGATCACAGTCACCTGCTCTGCTCCACCCCCATTTCCTCAGCTGGCAAATGGGGATAATAAGAAGACCTACTTCACGGATCGAGGTGAGGGTGCAATGAGATTAGGTAAGATAACCACAAAACACTAACACAGCACCTGGAATAGAAGCTTTCCATGGAAGTTATTATCATTAAAATAAATGTCACGAAAATTCAAAACCCTTCAAGAATTCTCTATCGGGCCATAGAATAAAATCCAAACAGTGACAATCTGACCCAAACCTTTGCTTCTCCACCCGCCCACCCACCCATCCATCCCCTTTCCCAGACTCTGAATGTCCTGCCATTTCCTAATGTACTATTCTCCTTGTGCCTTGTCTTTGTCTGGAAGGATCTCCCCACCCCACGAGTGCTGCCTGGGCTGTCCCCCATCACCCAAGGTCACAGACCTTCAAAACCCAGTCCAGCAGCAGCCCCCTTGACAGCTGCCCAAATTCCCAGACACAGCTCACCGTATTTCTGAATGTTCTCATTGCATTGAGTACACAACGCTACTCGAGTGCATATGCCGCTGGTTATACTGTTTCAAATGACAGTTTCCTCTGGGAAGAAAGGCCATTTTACAGTGTTTCCAACGTTCTCAACCCCTGCGCTCCGTGGCCACTCCCACTTGTGGCTGGTGTGCAGAGGGAGAAACTCACACCACCGCACAGTTACCACAGAAACTCATGAATCCAGCCCCAGCAGAGCCCTGAATGAAGGACTGGCCCTTTAACTGGCCTTGGCCAGCTCCTCTGTCTGACTCTTCAAACTGCCCTTCTCTCTCACCCTCTGAGTGCCCACAAATCCCTCACTCTCAGAAGACAATGTCTCCTCTTCTTCAAGAAACTTAAGGCCATGCAAACGGCCCAGCCACCCACCTCCCCACATCTGCATCCATCCTTGCTTCCACTCTCCTTTTCCTCTGCAAAGTCAGCTCCTCTGCCCAGCCCTGGTCTCCCCTCCAAGCCCTGCTCCAGCAGAAAGACCCGCTCTAGCGCCTTCAGCCTCCCTTTTAGCAGAGGCTCTCTCTCCCTCAGCCTCTAAGCACAGAGTCTCTCTCATCTTGAAAAACAAGCGAACCAATAAATAACAACAAAAACAATACTTATCTCTCCTTGATCCTATAATACTATTCATTATCAACTACTGCTCTCTCCTTCCTACACCAGGTTCTCTGCCTGCCATCTCCCTTTCCTCCCATCCCATCCACTTCTGGACCCCGGAAGCCCAAGCCGCACTCCCCTACCGCTTCTGGCAAAGGGCATCACATCTGACAACCGCCAAACACAAGGAACTGAAAACTCCAACAGGCACTTTTCGCTCCTGATTTTACCGGTTCTTGGCAGCAGGGACTACTTAACCTTCTCTACCCAAGGCTCCCAGGACAAATTCTCTCATTCATTCGCTCAACCAATTTATTTATTGAGCATCTGTTTTGTGCCACTTTCTCAGCAAGAAATTAAATGTGAGCAAAATAAATACACGCCCAGTTTTGTAACTTAAAATACAGAAGTTCAACACATTAATCAAATCATAACGACAAACTTCGGTAAGTACTATGAAGAAAAGACAAAAGCGTGACTGTGGAAACCCACCTGTGTGGTAGGGAGCAGGGAGTGGCTAATGCAGGCATCCCTGAAGTGCAGGCATCCCTGAAAAGGCTACTTTTGAGATGAGTCCTGAAGGGTAATAAAGCAAGAGAGGGAGAGTGTTCCAGGCAGAAGGCACAGCATATGCAAAGGTCCTGTACCAAGGAACACGGTCAGTCAGGGAACTGAAATGCAGGCAGTATGGCTTAACACAAAGTGGGGAAGGGAGAGATAGAGAAAGAAAGGGAGAGAGAGAGACAGAGAGAGAGAGAGAGAGAGAGGTTAGGCTAGGAGGTAAGCAGGAAGCAGATCATGTAGGGCCTTAGAAATTGAGTCCTTACTCGTAGAGTAATGGGAATCCATGGGAAATGGTTGAATGTGGACTGAGCGATGGGAGACATGACAAGGTCTGCATGTGTAAGATTGCTCCAGGGAAGACAATGAGGAGGAGCCACGAGGAAAGAGAAGAAGATGACTTAGGAGGCCACTGCAATAGTCCAGAGAGGAATCATGGAGCTGGAACTACACTGGTGGCAGCAGACATGGAGAGGGCAGAGCAGATGGCACTTTCGAGGTAAAATCAGCCAGAACTGGTGACAGATCCAATGTGGATGCTAGAGAGAGAGGTGTCAGGACGTTCAGGTTACTGACTTGGGATTGCCATTCACTGACACTTTCAGGGAAGACTAGAACAGTGCCAAGCTTGGAAGGAAAGAATACGAGTTTTATTTTGGACAAGTTCAACGTGCCTTGGATGTATGTAAGGGATAACGTCAAGTGGGTAGCTGGCTGAGGGCAGGGTCAGCAAACTGTGGCTCATGGGCCACGTCAGCCCACAACATCTACAGAAACACATCACACTGCTCATTGCTGTACTGCCCCAGCGGGCTTTAGTGCTGCTCCAGCAGAGCTGAGCGGTTAACTGCAGGAGACCACAAAGCCTAAGATATTTATTCTCTGGTCCTTTACAAAAGGTTGCCAACCTTGATTTAGAGCAAAGAATATGGGTTAGAGTTACAACCCAGAATCTCATAGTCTCCCTCCAACCAACTCTCCACACTGATTGTGTTACACACACGCGCGCGCGCACACACACACACACACACACACATACACACTTCATTGAAAGAAGCCAGTCACACACGCACACACCCATAAATCCACATATTATAGGATTTTGTGTCTCTGAAATGTCCAGAAAGGGAAATCCACCGCAATAGAAAGTGGACTGACCTATGCCAGGAGCGAGGGGAAGGGAGGGATGGGGAGGTGCTGTTCATGGATATGGCATTTCTCTTCGGGGTGATGAAAATGATGCCAAATTGATTGTGAAAATGATTGTACAACTCTGTGAATATACTAAAAGCCACCAAATTGTACACTTTAAATGGACAAATTATATGACATGTGAATTGTATCTCAAAAAGAACTTATTTATAACCCAGTTGGCATGGCTCAGTGGTTGAGCATTGACCTATGAACCAGGAGGTCACGGTTCAATTCCCGGTCAGGGCACATGCCCAGGTTGTGGGCTTGATCCCCAGTGTGGGCTATGCAGATGGCAGCTGGTCAGTGATTCTCTCTCATCATTGGTGTTTCTATCTCTCTCCCTCTTCCTTCCTCTCTGAAATCAATAGAAATATTTATTTTTAAAAAACAACTTATATTTAAAAGCAAAAGATAAATCAATTCATAAAGTACACAGATCATAAAATCAAGTTCTAATGTTTGAATTATTTGGCCTGCCAGATTTGATGCAGGCTAGATGTGAAATGACATCAAGTTTAAGAAACCACCCACCATTTCTACTTTTTTTTATCTCAGTGTGACAATATCTGAACGTTTCTGTGGGGAGGGATCTGGGATATGAGGAGTGACAGGTCAAGCTAAGTATTCTGTTGCAAAATAATTTAGCTGAAAAACTGGTCACTTGTAATGACAGTGACAGCAGGAGGGACCTGGGGGTGTGCTGGCAGCAGGAATATTACTCACCAAACGAATGAAAACTCCCCGCCTTCCTGCAGAGATGTAGCACATCTTAAGTCCTCCTGCTAAGGTCCCCTTCAGGAGGTCCCACTACCCACCGGGAAATGTCACCATGGTAACAGTCCTGCTAGCTCTCCTAACAGGATTTCCCAAAAAGATACACACAAGTCCAACCAATAACTGCAACTTAAAATTAGATAATTAAGCTGAATTGAAATTTCTGCAATTTGGGAACTGCATGAAAGCAAAACTTACCCAAATTTTAAGAATATGTCACAGTGTGGATTCTGTACTTCTGATATCAGTTAATACTATACATTAAGTTTCTAACAGAATCCATGTGCCCTTTCTTGTATTTAAAAAATGTGCTATTAAAATGCTAAAGCTTTTTCCTCAACAAAATACACCTCTGTAACAAAACCAAATCACAGCACATCTTTCCTGTAACTGATACATGTTTTGTGTCCTAGGCTCTGATAATCACCTCCCAAAAAATAAATTACCAAGTCATGTTTTCCTTCCCCAACATCCTGGGACAAACTCCTGAACCTAGGACTGCCCCTGCCTAATCCTAACACAGCCAGCAGACCCGCAGCTTTGCCGAGCCTCCGAGCCCCGCACCAGATGGCGGGGTGCCCTAATCGGAGCCCCGCGGTCCCCTCAAACCTCCCCGAACCCTCTCGGCCCGGCCAGCGGTCAGTACCGGGCTCCCCAAAGTACGGACCAGCCGAGGGGGTGGTGATCGCAGGGAGAGAGCATCCTCCCCATGTCCCCGCTTCCTTCCTGTCCCGAGAACCCCGCGGAACCGGACCCGCGCCCGCCCCCAGCTCCGCGCGCTCACCCCAGAGGAGCAGGACGCCCCCTGCGAGTCCCCAGCCCCGCGCGTCTCCCCCCACCCCTCACCCCGGAGGAGCAGGACGCCCCCCCCCCGCGCGCCCCCAACCCCTCGCGTCCCCCCCCTCCCCCCACCCCCACCACCCGCTCACCCCGGAGGAGCAGGACGCCCAGCAGCGCGAGCGGGGCGCGGCCTCCAGCGGATCCCGGCGGCTGCATCCCGGCGTCTCCGTCCCCACGCAGCGCACCTTGTTTACCTCCCGTGACAGCGCAGGTGACACCGGAAGTGGCGTCGCCGCAGGTGGCGGCGGAAACGCTTAAGATGACGATTCCGAGAGGTTCGGGAAGGGCTCTCCCCCAGGACCTCACCAGCACAAGTGCGTGACCCCCCACGCAGCTGTGTATTCTCTTTGCCTGAAAATGGGCGGGGCTGCAGACTTGGAGAAATTTGCTCCTTCGTGTTATGGAATCCTGCCGGTCAAACCAGTCTTATTCTCCAACTGTTTCTGAGATCTTTTTACTCCCTGCTGGTTATTTTATCTGAATGCCCCCAGAATAGGTTTCTGCAAATTTAGTTCAAAGGGACCTGCGAGGTGACACGGGATCGGCCAATAAAGACCTACTATTGGGCCTTCGAGGTGAATGTGTGCGCCCCCCCTTCCCCCCCCCCCCCCCCCCCCCCGTTCCTTTAGTTGAGCTGTTAGGTCATCCAGGTCAGCACCTGCTTGAACTGTGTTTGTTAAATTGCTGTTGACCGTGGCAATGACTAAATCATTACAGCATAGAACAGAGGGGAAAGGAAACGGATACTGGTTCCTTTTACTTGGGACAGGGAAAAAGTAATGTTTTCACAGAGCTTGCTATGAAATGAAGAGAGGGCCTCACATTCTTCTGAAAAAGAAACGGACCGACACCTGCTTTAATCACCAGCCAACCTGGTATCTCAGGATATTGAATGACAGCAAGAGGGGAGCCAAACTCTGTTCAGCATTTGGGGAATTTTCATAACTTTCCATTTTCAACCTCATTCCTCTACTAGGTGTGAAAACTGGTGGTTTTCACCTTTAAGAAGGTAATGAAAGGGTCCCAAATGGAATAGATGATGTTCTGCCCTTGAAAGTATAGGAAACAGGCCTCTGTGACCCATCTCCAGCATAGTCAACTTTCAGTGCAGAAAACAGCATGTTGCCAATTGGTTACTGAATTTCCCCCGGGGGGAAGGAGGAGGGCAAAAAACTGTGTGCACGCCGTGGCGGGTTTGGCTCAGTGGATAGAGCATCAGCCTGTGGACTGAAGGGTCCCAGGTTCGATTCCAGTCAAGGGCATGTACTTTGGTTGCGGGCACATCCGATATTTCTAACTCTCTATCCCTCTCCCTTCCTCTCTGAAATCAATAAAGATATATTTTAAAAAAAGAAGAAGAACTGTGTGCATGACCAGCAGCACATTTCTAGGAAGATCCAACCTCCACAACTAGACAAGGGGAGGTGGAGGCAACTAGAAAAGGCCTCAGCCCATTTTTTAAAATAATCCAGTAGGAGACAATAAGACCTAGGCAAGGTTGGGGAAAACTGTTAACCCCATAGTACTCAGCCAATGAGCAGCCAGGGGAGGGACTCTCCTGAACTAGGGATAAATTGCCTGGGATCCACGCTCCCAGTGTGCCTGCTCTACCAGACACCCAATCTTGCAAGACCGCATTAAAAGTCTCTTTTTTTTTTTGCCATACTCTGTCTCCAAGTCTGTTATTTGAATTCAGACAGGTGAGCATTTCTCTCAAAAGAATCCCCAAAGTAGCTTGTTGTGCCAGATTCTAGTTATCCATTGCAATGTGAAAATTCTGTGAAACTCCATTTCAGTTTATTTCTCCAGTAGACATTAATTCTACCCATTATTAACTTCCAGGCTGCCAGTAAGAAAATTTTCAGTGAAGATGAAATAAAAATCCATCTGTTTTCTGTTTTCCCTGCTATTTAAAATTTAGATGTGTATATAAAGCCAATTGTACAACTGATAAATCTTTATTGCTAAAGGTTATAAAAGTTTAAAGCAGACAATGAATAACTGGGTATTTGGCCAAGACACAGCTACAAGTTTTGCTGGAAACACATTCCCTGAGTTTGTAACTACTTTTTCATTGTACTGTGGGACATCATCCAGGCCATCTGTTTGAAGAAACATCCAGTGTTTATATTTTAAAAGGGTGAATTATGGAGAAAAATAGAAAATGTGAATAAAAAATAATATAGACTCTAAATCTAATTTTTAGTTTCAAAACTGGGTATTGAAACTTTACTTTGTGTAATGAGCAAAACAAGATAGGTATGGAATGTATTTGTGAATCAAGGTTTGTATGTAAATTACACCAGTTTGTTTTTGTTTTTAAGAACTCTTAGGGGAAAACATATCAAAGTTCAGTGTTAGGCGAGGGCCAGGTATAGAAAGCTCCAGATGCCCAGCAAGGGGCAAAGCTGGGAAAACAAGAACCTCGCCCCAGGGTAACCTCTCCTCCCCTAGCACAGCACTGGTCCTGCGGTTTGGACCCCAGTTCTTTCATATCCCTGGTGAGGCGGTTTAGACCCCCTGACCTTTCCTCCCTAGAAATAACATCGAGGTCTCAGTTGCATTTCAGCTCCAGGCCCAGAAAAGCAGCAAAACCAGACAAGTGACACCATGGCTGCCTCAGGTCCAGCCACATTGACTAATGAACCCCACCCCCCCACCACCACCACTGCCCTGGCAACAACAAATCAGCAGAGACCAGGACCCTGAAAGAGCTCAGCTGGAAAGCTGATGAATATTCTATTAAGGCCCTACCCTGAGACCTCCCCTCAGATACCCACCTGCAGGAGAGAGAAATATGCTCAGGATGAAGGACCCCATGTGCCCTCTCCCTCCAAGGAACACACCCTGCCATTCCCTCACAGGCACATATCCCCCACCTCATGAGACTTGCAACCAGGTGAGCAATGAGCAGTGACAGCTCGTCCCAGGTCACCACCTGAACCTGTCTCCAGGCCCCTTTGCTCTGACTTCCTGGTGAGCCAGAGCAGCCCAGCCTGGGTTCTCCCATTGCTTCTTCTCTGCCGTCCTTGCTTCACTGTCCTGAGTACATTTTCGCTGCTATCATGGGCCCCATACCCTTTGGCTCAGTGCTGTGCAGCCCTTCCCTTTGGATATCCCCAACCTCCAGCCCCTTTCCTTAAAGAAATTCCATTTTTCTTTATTCACCGTTTGAGATGGCTGTTTAGCCTGCCCGCCTACCACCGCATTTAACCTTACATTCAGTATCTTTAAACACAGACCATCTATTTGAAAATTCCAGTTTATTAAAAGAAATAACATCTTTAGCCCTGTCAGTGAAAACTGAACATATCATGTTGTAAAGATTTGGGGGAGGCCTAAACTTTTAGATGTTTTCTGTCTTTTGAATAAATGCTGCTATAGCTTAAGTTTGGAAATAAACCAGAAAACTAGACACTTTTTAAAAAGCTCTCTTCTTTTTGTAGCTCACTTACAACATTTCTTTTATCTGCTAGTTTAAGAGAAAAAAAGTAAAGTTTATTTCATTCTGTCAGTTTTAGCATTTCTTTGCCCCACACCAAATTCTCCCCCAAAACAAGTGAATTTAAAAAAAAAAAAAAAGAAGAAGAAGTAGGTAATCTCTTCCAGTTCTCAGAGCTTTGTGTACCACTGAACAAAATTACCATCATTTACGGTTGATTTTTTTTCATCAGCCCTAAATTTTTAAAGTCATAAAATACCACTTCAGAATTCTCCAATTAACTGCTTGATGATCCCCAGCTACAAATGAAGGAGCATAGACTTTGCTCTGTTGTTACAGATCACAGAGGCGGGGAAGGGGGCAGGAGACACATCCATTCACTTCTCATGAAAGACCTGCGCTGCTGAATGTTTTTCACAAAACGGAAAAAAAAGGTGGCGAGCAGTTCACCAAGAGGATGGCATTTGTCAACCTGTTAGCACTAAGGAAACCTTTCCTTAGCGACTCTGTGATTTAGACTTGCTCTCTGGTAAACTTTTGATCAATTGACAAAAATAAGGGGAAAAACCACCATCTAGGGACATTGAAAGAAAGGTCATACAATAAGACATGTCCCAAATTAAAGGGGAGCCATGAAAACCACACTGCTCTGCCACCGTTTAAACATGGGATTTTCTGTTCATAGAAGCAGGGGGAGGATTCGCTCCCTTTCACTGAGTGAAAAGAAGAAGGTGAAGACATCAACTCCAGCAGCAGGAGTGCTGCTCTCAGGAAAGGGTGTTAGAGGAAATGCCACGGTAGACCAGTCGGCTGTTCTGCCATTTGCTGCCAGACAGTCATCATTCACAAGGACTGCTTCCGGGCAAGGACGTCGCTCCATGGTGCACAGACGCTACCTGAAATGACTGGGCTCTAACTAACCCGGAGCAGCATTACGCTCCAACAGAGTAAGTCCTCAGTGGGGGTTGCTTGGGCGGGATCCCCTGGGAAGGCCAGGGGTGGTTGTCTGGGGTGTCAAGTGCAGAGCTGAGCGGAAACAGGTCACCAGGACAAGAGCCAGCGAAAGTTTCCATCCACTTCAGCTCCTCCCAGGGTCTTGCTCTTGGGCTCCTCCGCATCCTGAAACACAAACGTGTCCTGGGCGATGCCCTGGGAAGGGGGCGCGGGGAACCCCGCTGGTGGCCTGCAGGAAGCCCTCGGCTCTGCGAGCCTCCACTTAACAGACTGTCACATATGAAAATGAACACCCTGTTCATCTTAAAATGCTTTTAACCGAGCTTTGCTTATAATTAAATTAACAGGTTATTTTTTGTTGTTATCAATTCACTGTTATTTTTAACAAATTCTCGTGAGTAGGCCACATGTTGGAAACAACACTGTGATTTCGCTGACATAAATAAGTATTACATATCAGCAGCCACAGCCATCTTTAAATCCTAGAGTCGCTGCTGGTAAACAGCGGGAAGCGGTCAGCCCGTTCACACCACACGCAGCGCAGGCATCGCGGGCCAGAGCAGTTCCCACGGCCCTGCCCGCCCACGGTGCACTGCTCATGCGGGACAGGCGAACTCACGCATTCACTAGGCCCACTCGGCACACACTTAAAGTTACAGTACTGCCAATAGAAACCTGCGAAGTTAAACGTTTTCTACATAATTCCAATTACACAAATGTGTCTACATAAGTAAAAATAGGAAAACTATCTAATTTGTCCATTTCTTAGCATATGCATTCGGAAAACTTGCATTCTCATAGAAGGGACGTTGGGCTTTAGCGGACAACCCCTCGCCGGAATTAGTCTGATACATCTAGGGTTTGCTGTACATACATATTGATAGACCTGCTCCCCATTGTGAATGAAAATATTCTTAAATGTATTTATTCTCCCCTAATTTAACTTTTAAAAGACGTTTCCTTATTCTCAGAGTCAATGTCCTTAATTCATCGCCGCTGCCTCCTGTAGACACTTGGTGATCTATACTCACTCACACACATTTCTCCTCTCCCTCCCTCCCTCTATCCCTTTAATTGTAAGCAAAATCAAACAAACAGAAAAGTAGATAAGACAGGCATACACCCATTACCTAATCTTAAATCATTTTGCCTTACTTAAATTGTTTTTTTGGCTGACATTTTTTCTCTGACAAATAATCCAATTTTTAGAATAGGAACATTTTCCTATATAACCACAACACCCTTATTACACCTAATAAAAATTAATAATAATTTCCTAATATCCATATTCACATTTTTCATATTCAAAACTCCCAATTGTCCCCCAAATCTTTTTATAACTAGTCTGTTCAAACTAGCTCCATCCAGTCAGGGGTCTACACATCGCACTTGACTGTGTTAGCTCGTTACATTTCTTTGAATATAAAAGAGCCCAATCTTTTTTCTATGACCCACATGTTGGAGAACCTGCTTGATTTTTAAAAAGAAAATAGCCTTTGGCAAAATCTCTCTGATACCAAATTTGTCTTTCTGGGTTTACGATAGAATCGTTTCTCTCCATAGTCTATTTTATAGATCCTGAAGGTACTTTCACTGGAGTCTCAGGCTATAAAAATGTGACTCTTTTTACAAATAATAATAGTGGACCTACTTCAGAGAATAGAAGAAATTCTGATCATATAAAAAAATAAATCATCCTATGTTTTAAACCTGAAAACTCGAAAAACAAAATCACACACTATTAAAACTGGATTCATGGTCCCAATAACTACATGAGAGGAATTGAATAGTTGTGTCGAAACGTTGGGCTTATCTTTTTTAAAACAATATTTATTAGGACCTGGCTGGTAGCTCGGTTGGTTAGAGCGTCATCCCGACCCCAAGGTTTCAGGTTCATCCCCGGTCAGAACACATTCAAGGGTCAATCAATGAGGCATAAATAAGTAGGACACACACCAATGTCTCTCTCTCTCTCTCAAACCAATCAATAAAAATATTTTTATTTACATGTTGAAAGTTAATTTATTATTCTTAAATAAAGAATTCTCAAATCTTAGAATTCTCTCAGCTTTAACAGCCTAGCTTCCTAAGACTTTGCACAAATCACACTCAAAGGAGAAGCCTCCCTGACCCAGCTCCTCTCATTTCATATAGGAAACACTTAACAATCATATCTTCTGGGAGATCCACATTCAAGATGAGGGGACAAGAGAGCTGAGGAAAGAAAGGAACCCATCTGTGACCTCACCACTGAGGCTGAGGAACGTTAGTCTGTGTCTTCCAGGTAAACAGCAACCTTCTTCTCTTGGTTGAGTCTTTCTTCTTCTTTTCTGTAAGAAAGAAGCAGAAACCAATGTCAAGCCAACAAGACCAGAGCGAGGGAGGAGAATCCTACATAGCTTCAGGCAAGGCACTCTTCCCCACATTTTGGGGAGAATTAAATGCACCTGGATATAGAGCCCAGCTTCCAGAGAGCCAGCGCACCAGGGCTGTCTAACCTCTCACACTCAGTGCCTTCCCATGACCCTGGGTATCTGAACTCGGACACTTTCCAGAATATGTGTAGAAGGGAATCGTATAATTAGGGAACTCCAGGGATTTAAAGCAGACACCTTAGTTTACTATTAGTATCTTACCTCTAATTCTACTCCTTATTCAAAATAGAAAATGTCTGAGGGGAGGGAAGGAAGTGAAGGAATTAAGTACAAATTGGTAGTTACAAAATAATCAAGGGGGTGTGAAGTAGAGCATAGAAAATACAGTAAATAACTACATATGGGGCCAGGTGGGCCCTGCATATCGAGGGGAACACTGTGTAAAGTATATGATTGCCTGGCCACTACATTGTACACCTGAAACCAATACAAAATAACATTGAAAGTAAATTGTAACTGAAAATTTTTAAAAAGACAGAAAAAGTTTTGTGCTGACCTAGAAGTCATCTTTATTCATTATATTCAGTGTAAATCAGATCCTCAGAGGTGAGTTCATAAGGCTCCTTAAAATCAATTCTATTTATTTCAGTAAATATTTCTTGAGGAAAAGAAGCAAATGGTGCTGTACCAAAAAACTGCAACCTGCGCAAAGGAATGAATTTGGACTCCAAATTCATGCCATCTACAAAAATTAACTCAAAACTAATCAAAGGCCTAAATGTAATAATTAAAACTGTAAAACTCTTAGAAGAAAACATAAGCACAAATCTTCATCCTGTTGGGTTAAGCAATGGTATCTTAGATACAACACCAATAACATAAGCAACAAAAGAAAAAAATAGATAAATTGGACTTCATCAAAATTTTAAACTTTTGTGCTTCAAAAAATACTATGAAAAATTGAAAGGACAACCTACAGAATGAGAGAAAATCATTGCAAATCATACATCTAATAAAGCACTTTTAGATACTTCAAAATATATAAGGAGCTCTTACAGCACAACAATAAAAAGGCAACCCAATTTTTAAATAGGCAAAACATTTGAATAGATATATCTCCAAAAAGATATACAAATGGCCAATAAATACATGGAAAGATGTTCAGCATCACTAGTCCTTAGGAAAATACAAGTCAAAACCTCAATGAGCCCTGACCAGGTAGCTCAGTTAGTTAGCTATACACCAAGGTTGGCAGTTCAATCCCCAGTCAAGACACATACAAGAAGCAACCAATGAATGCATAAATAAGTGGAACAACAAATCTCTCTTCTTCTTCTTCTTCTTCTTCTTCTTCTTCTTCTTCTTCTTCTTCTTCTTCTTGTTCTTCTTCTTCTTCTTCTTCTTCTTTCTTCTCTCTCTCACTCAAATCAATAAGTAAAAATTGTTAAAAACCACCTCAATGAGAAGCCATGTGACATCCTCTACAATCAAAAGGACAGACAATACTAAGTGTTGTCAATGATGCGAACAAACTGGGATCCTCACACATTGCTGGTGGGGATGGAACATGGTGCAGCTGTTTTGGAAAATGGTCTGGGAGTACCTGGAAAAGGTAAACATAATGTTACCAAGTATGTGAGCAGTTTCACTCCTAGGTATAGACCCAGAAGAATGGAAACATATGTCTAGGCAGGAGTGGCCGGGAAAGGTCACTGGGGGAAACGGGAGACATATGTAGTACTTTCAACAATAAAGAATTTAAATTTTTTTAAAAAGAAAACATATGTCTACACACAAATTTATAGACATATGCTCATAGCAGCATTAGTCATAGTAGCCAAAAAGGAGAGAAAACCTAAATGTCCATCAATTAAATGGATAAACAAAATGTGATATATACATACAGTGGAATGAAGTGCTACTACATGCTATAACATGGATGAACTTTGAAAACACTATAATAAGTCAAAGAATCCAGACGCAAAGGCCACATATTGTATTATTCTATTTATAGGAAATTCCAGAACAGGCCAATCCACAGAGACAGAAATCAGAGTAGGCAGGGGCAGGTGAGAGGGGGACATGGGGAGTGACAGCAAGAGGGCATGGAGTTTCTTTGGGGAGTGATGAATATATTCTGGCATTAGTGGTGACTATGGAATATTAAAAGGGTGAATTTTATAGTATGCAAATTTTATCTCAATAAAAAAAAAAATTTATTGAGCACCTAATAGCAGCATGGCTGACTTCCCTAGGTACTGATTCATACTGCCCAGTGGTTCTTAGAAATGTATGCTTTACATTAAAGGTAAGGAGTATTCTTTTTTTTTCTTCTTTTTCTTTTTTTTTCTGTTTTGATTAATTCTCATCTGAGGATATTTTTTACATTGATTTTTTTTAGAGAAAGTGAAAGGGAGTGAAGGAGGGGAAGAGAGAGAGAAAAAAACAACATGGATCTGAGAGAGACACACCAATTAGTTGCCTCCCACAAGTGTCCCGACCAGGGCCAGGGATTGAACCTGCAACCCAGGTACATGCTCTTGACCAGGAACTGAACCCTGGACCCTTAGATGCACAAGGTATACTGTAACCACTGAGCACACTGGCCATGGCAGGAGTGTTCTAAAAAAGCTTTATCTAACAGATTTTAGTTTCTTATACATTATTATATTAGTTTCAGGTGCACACCCCGGTGATTAGACATTACATAACTTACTAAGTGATCTCCCCAATAAACCTCATAACCATCTGATAAAACAGATTTCAGTATCAAATCCTCCATCATAAAGAAAGGCCATCATGAAGTCTGTAAAACTAAGAGTCCTTTTGTAAAGTCACTAGTCCACATCCCAATGTGCTCATCCTGTGAATCTGAACCCTTTCCTCTAAGATTTACTCCAAGGGCAGAGTACCTGCTCCACAGTGACCAGCCTCCCTGTAAGTGCCAGGTGCCACCCTAAACGAGAGCAAGGAGAGGGCCCCGGCTGCCCAGCCTTACGGTGTGATCTCCACCACTTTGTGGGCCCTCTCGGCCCACCGCCGTTTACGGAAATGCTGGAACAGGACCACCCCGATCACTATGATGACCATCAGGGCGCAGGCAGAGCCGATGGCCAGGGCCAGGAAGTAGATCTCGGAGAAGCGCACTGGGGAGAAAAAAAAACGGTCTAGTTAGGGTTCTCTAACAGAGGAGGATTGTGATGTCAGCTATAGATACAATAGGGATGCACTTTTTTAAATATTTTTTTTATTGATTTCAGAGAAGAAGGGAGAGGGAGCAAGAGATAGAAACATCAATGATGAGAGAGACTCATTGACTGGCTGCCTCCTGCATGACCCCTACTGGGGATCAAGCCCACAACCTGGGCATGTGCCCTTGACCAGAATCAAACCATGACCTCCTGGTTCAGAGGTCAACGCTCACTCACTGAGCCACGCTGGCAGGCGGGAGGAGGTGCTTTTATCATTAGATGGACTCGTTCACCCACCATGTTACCTTGTAAAGTCTAGTAGCACAGGAAAGCCAGATATGCCCCTTTGATGGTTCTCAGATGTGTCCCCGGAGGAGCAGCAACAGAACTTTGAAACACAAAGGACCAGGCCCAGCCCCAAACCTACTGAATTGCAGGTGAAATTACTGAATTTCCTCTCTGAAATCAATAAAAATACTTTTTAAATAAAAAATGTTTTAAAAGAATAGTTTATTGATTTTTAGATATTTTTTTAATAGTTTATTGATTTTTGTTCTAGCTAGCAGATCCTGCAGGTGACTGATGCACACTAGCCTTGGGAGCGCCACTGGGCTGGTTGAGTAAGATTATTGCTGACCTAGTCACATCGAGGGCCCAAACCTTCTCCCTCAGTCCCTCTGCCATTCAGTCAGTCATTTATTCAGATATATGAAGGGCCTACCATGTTCCAGGCACTGGTGGAAACACCAAGCCAAAAACAGACATCACTTTCAAGGAACTCACGCCCCTGGGAAGACAGGTGAGTAAATCAGTGACTAGAGTCGTGCATTGTTAACAACAGGGACGCTTTCTGAGAACTGCCTCTGTAGGCAGTGCTGTCACTGTGCAGACATCCCAGAGAGCCTTACACACCGGGTGGCAGAGCCTGCTGCACACCTCGGCTGTCTGGTGCAGCCCACTGCTCCCAGGCTCTGGCCCTGGCCAGCACATTACTGTATGAATTCCATAGGCAGTTGTAACACAGTAGTATTTGTGCATATAAACATATCTACACATAGAAAAGGTACAATAAAAATCTATACTAATAAAAGGGTAATATGCTAATTAGACCAGGAGGTCTTCCTGATGTCCTTCCAGACAAAGCCATGGTGGCAGGGCTGAGGCATATAAACATATCTACACATAGAAAAGGTACAATAAAAATCTATACTAATAAAAGGGTAATATGCTAATTAGACCAGGAGGTCTTCCTGATGTCCTTCCAGACAAAGCCATGGTGGCAGGGCTGAGGCAGAAGCAGTTAGGGGAGAGCAGGCCGGCAGGGGGTAATGTTGGGGGTGAGCAGGCCGGTAGCAGAGTGGTTAGGGACAATCAGGCAGGCAGGCAGGCAGGCAGGTGAGTGGTTAGGAGCCAGCAGTCCTGGACTGTGAAAGGGATGTCCAACTGCCTGTTTAGGCCCTATTTCTGTGGGATTGGGCCAAAACCAGCAGTCAGACATCCCCCAAGGGGTCCCAGATTGGAGAGGGTGCAGGCCAGGCTGAGGGACACCCCACCCCCATGCACGAATTCCGTGCACCAGGCCACTAGTATGGTATAAAAGCCCAGCCAGCATGGCTCCATGGTTGAACATCAACCTATGAATCAGGAGGTCACGGCTCGATTTTGTCTGGGTTGTGGGCTCTGATCCCCAGTAGGAGATCCAGCGTGTAGAAAGCAGCTGATCAATGTTTCACTCTCATCATTGATGTCTCTATCTTTCCCTTCCTCTCTGAAATCAATAAAAATATTTTTAAAATAAAAAATGTTTTAAAAGAATAGTTTACTGATTTTTAGAGAGAGAGGAGGGGGAGGGAAAAACATCGATTGGAAAGTGCAGCATCAAGCAGCTGCCTCCTGCACACCCACGACCAGGGGTCAAGCCTGCAGCCTGGGTATCTGGGAATCACACTGATGACCCTTTGATGCATGGGACCACAACCAAGCACCCCAGCCACACCTGCCAGGCCCATGTTTTCCACCTTTTTAAGGAGCTTATTGGGGTCTGCAAAAGCTCCTGTTACAGCTTCCCTGTGGATTTTCCTGAGGGTTTATTCTTGCCCTGCAGTTTCCGTCCTTTGCTTCCTCTGCAGCCGTGCCTGCCATGCCAATCCAGCCACTCCCCGTCCATCCATCCCTCGGGAGCCATGGCCAGGAGCTCCTCGGGTCAGCCTCACACTGAGGCTAAAGTCGTTCCCCATCGCACCACATCCTTGCTCTTTGCAACCTCTGTGCTGTGATGTGAAATGGCTACAGCATCACTGGGGATGGGAATTTTTCGGCTCTGTTGTCATTGTGTGACTGCCACTGCACATGTGATCCATTGTGACCAAAGCATCATCATGTGGCACAGAACTGACAATCTAGTGGGTTAACGATGCAAGAGGGAGCCCACAGGTCAGGGGCCTTAAACCAGACTTGCGTTTGTGACATCTGGGTCTCTGTCGTTCTTTTTAATCCTCACCTGAGGATATTTTTCCAATGATTTTTAGAGAGAGGGAAAGACAGAAAGAAAAATCAATGTGAGGGAAACACATCAATCCCAGGCCAGGGAGGATCCTGCAGCCGAGATACATGCCCTTGACCAGAATTGAACCTGGGACCATTTGGTCCATAGGCTGACACTGTATCCACTGAGCCAAACCGTCTAGGGCTTGATTTCTGATTTAAAACTCAATAAACCCTCAGAACCAGAAAGGACAGTAGAGATGTCTAGCTCGGGAGGTCCCAGCCTGGAGTCCACAGCATACTGTGTGTGTGCATTTTCTGTGGGACGAGGGGCCATGGCTTTCATTAGATCTCAGAGCAGTGACCCCGTATGTTTAAGAACCATGTGTCTTGCCTAATCTGTTAGGTTTGCAGATGAAGAAACTGAGGTCCAAAGATAGGGTATTACTTCTTTCAATACTCAGATTGCTTCTCCAGCCCCACAGCTCTCTCCTGACAGGGCCTGGAGGCTGGTGCTGGGGAGGGAAGGAGGAAATCACACCACTTTACAGGGCAGTGGTACTGTGTGTTAGTTCAGAGCATACAGGAGAGAAAGATCCGTTAAAATACCAACTCCCCCGTTTACTAGCTGTGCGATTGGGGTAATTAACTTCCTTGAGTGTCCGTTTCCACGATGTATAAGATAGAGATAACAATATCCATTTCTTGAGTTCTTACTAAAAATAAAATTGTTCATTTAAATGGTTCCAGGCTGTGTCTCCACATAATAAACACTCAGTATATGGTAACTACTATAATTTTCAGCACAATTCAGAGTTTGGGGATTTTTACATTTGTTATCTCATTTATCCTCACCATAACCCTTGCTATGTTGCTCTCACTTTCCTGGAGGGAAAAGATGGGTCTACAGCTGCAGTGCTGTGGTCTTTGCTGTTACCCTGCACCGCTGGCAGCTGGCTTCATGGGACGCAGACGATGTAGCCAGCGCCCTTGTTGGGAGCATCATTCTGGAGCCAAAGATGCCCACCCATCAGCTACGTGACTTTGGACAAGTGACTTCACCTCTGTGAGCTCAGTGTCCTCATTAGTAAAATGGGGGAGGGGGGAAGAGAGACTCTAAGAACACAATGAACTGATGTGATATGTGAAGATTAAATAAGATACGCAAAGCCCCTGAGGATTAAAACGACAGAGACCGCTCCGTAAAGGAGAGCCCCTGATTGGCGTCTGCTGCGAGGGGGGCTGTGAGGACCAGGAGACAGCACGGGCGGCCCAGCCCGTGGCCAGCAGGGGCTGAGCAGGCACTCACTGCACCTCCTGGAAGGAGTGGCTGAAGGAACAGACCATGGTGACCCTTTTACCAGAGAGTTGCTCCCTCTCCCTCCCAGTCTCATGCCATTTCCTAACAGATTCCTTGGATCCCCTTGCTTTCCTTTCTGTTTCTCCCCATAAGCAAAGCCTTTGTCTTTCACCCCAGGATTCTTCACTCTCCCTCCATAGCGTCCAGATTTAAAGGGCTCATCCTTCTCTCTACACTTTCAGCCATCACAAAAGATCGCCCCTCTCTTTTCTTTGTTTTTAATTATTTTTATTTTCTTTATTTTTATTGATTTCAGAGAGAAGGGAGAGGGAGAGATAGAAATATCAATGATGAGAGAGAATCATTGATCAGCTGCCTCCTACATGCCCCACACTGGGGATTGAACCAGCAACCCGGGCATGTGCCCTTGACCGGAATCCGATCTGGGACCCTTCAGTCCACAGGACAACCCTCTATCCACTGAGCCACACCAGGTAGGGCTGCCCTCTCTTTTCTACAAGCTCCGGCTTCCTCAAACCCTTCCCCGCAGCACCTACCAGTCTGCACGACGCTGAGCCGTATCTCCCCAATGAGCCCGTCCACGTCGGGCGGGTTCTTCACCTGGCAGGTGTACGTCCCGTTGTCGTCGAACCGCAGCTTCCAGAGCATAATGGAGGCGTCGTACCGCTCCGGGTTCCCGTCCCAGACCACCCGGTCCTTGAACCGTCCGCTCATGGGTTTGAAGGGGTCCATGTGGTAGTAGAAAACCTGGGAAGGAGAAATGGCAAAGGTCTTCCTCAGGGCCAGGGGCTGCAGGGAGCAGAAGAGACCTCGCTAGACTCTCGGCCCCGTGGCAGCACTAGGCAGGAGCTCCTGGCTCTCCCTGCCAGCGGCCTCTGTACCAAGAACTGCTTCCCATCCCTATCCTGTACTCGTTGCTAGAAAACAAATAAATATATAACCAGCCCTAGCCAGTTTGGCTTAATGGGTAGAGCATCGGCCTTCAGACCGAAGGATCCCGGGTTTGATTCCCCGCCAGGGCACATGCCTGGGTTGCAGGCTCTATCCCCAGTGAGGGTGTGCAGGAGGCAGCTGAACAATGATTCTCTCTCATTATTGATGCTTCCATCTCTCTCTTCCTCTCCCTCTCTGAAATCAATAAAAATATATTTAAAAATAAAAGAATACACAGACACAGGAAGAGCCAGAAGAAACAGACCGGTTTGTTTTCCTAACGCAGGGTCCCTGAGAAAATGACCCTCATCTACTTACAAACTGCTCAGAGCCCCCATCCTGCGGGCGGAAATTCCAGGTCACGGTCAGAGCGTCGCCCACAGGGGCAAAGCTGGAGAAAGTGCACTTGAGCCGCACGTCTGTGCCGTTCACAGCCTCCAGCACCCGGGATGTGTAAATTTCCACGGCGGCTGCAGGCCCCAGAGCTGCGACAGGAAAAGTAGTTAGAAGGGTTAACAGGGCCTGAGCAGACAGCTGCCTCCATCAAATTCACTGTGAGCGGGCAGAGCTGAGAGGCCGCCCCAGCCGCTCTGCGCCCAGACTCTGCCGCCGCCTGCCTGTTGGCCCGTGACCTCACCTCGCCCTGCGCCCTGCGAACAACTAGACACACCGCGGTGAGCCTCCTGGCGCCCTCACTCTCCCCGCGGCATGACACCACTTCAAGCTGCTAAGAGAAATTATAACCATCGGCAAGTCGGAAGGAAAGCAGAAACCAAGAAGTCTGAACAGATCCGAGCATGCATTGGCCAAGGGTTCGAGCGCAGCGGTATGCACTGTGTATGCCGGTCCTTGAGCCGGGAGTTGTCCAGAGGGGCCCTTGCTATGTCTTCTACAGAAATCAAGTTCAACATGCTCGCCTGGCCCCCTGACGCTTCATACCCGCGACCTTCCTCAGCATGGTACCCACGCTTAGGACGCGCTGGATGGCCTCTCTCCGCAGTGCGGCAGCCCTGGGGGCAGCCGGCGGCCCAGACCCGACCCCACCGAGATCCGGCCCAGCCCCGCCTGCCTGGAGGTGAAGCAGCCGCAGGAAAATGGTTGGTAACCTGAGATTTGAAAACCCTCTCTGTGCCTGAGCCGCTGGCAGCCGAAACACACCTAAACTTGTTTGTCCAAAAGCAGTTCCTCCCAAATGCCCACCGACTTGGGTTTCAGTCAAGTCCACCCCAAAGCGACTGCCACTGCGGCTCAGGCTCCAGAGAAAAACTCTGGCTCCTTCCTAGACAATTCGCTCACTTCACGGGGTGGGCGGTGAGGGGGGGTGCTGAGGGAACCCCCACCACACACACACACACACACACACACACACACACTCCCCGGCCCTTACCTGTGAGTTGTATGCCCAGGAGGAGCAGCGCAGCGCGGGGGAGGCTCCGGCCATACATGAGGAAGCCCAGTCCTGGTCCCCAGGCCAGACGGGCAGACGGAGGGCTGCAGCCCCCTACCAGGGCCACCCTGGGAGCGGGCCCCTGCGTAGTCCGGAGCGAGGCAGCCCCTCACCTGTGGGAACCCAAGCGCCCGCGCCTGTGACTCATCCCTGCTCCCCGGGTGCACTTTGCTGGAATGAAAGGTGGGGCCTCCTCTCCCAGCGCCTCCCTTCTCCCTCCCCTCTCCCCCCCCCCCTCCCGCCTCCTCCCTTCGCCCTTTCCCCTGAGCGAGTCTGCACAGAGCCTCACAGCGGCAGCCTTGCTCTCCTGCTCGGCACCTCTGGGCGCTGGCCTCCCGGTGCCCTCAGAAGCGGCCGGGGAGGTGGTGCCAGACTGCCATGTCCCAGGCTGCCTTGGCGTTGGCCTGCACACGCTTTTCACAAGCAGGCTGCAGGTTCGCCTGGGAAGTGAGTGTTGAAACTGACTCGCAGGGATTGGCCTTCCCCTTCCCGAAGCACCTCCCTGCTCAGCACCCTGTGGGCAAAGTCCTAAGTGCACCCCGCAGCCTGAGGCAAAGGTGTCCCTGAGAGCTCTGAACCTTTGCTGCCCCTAGCTTTCCCTGAGACCCACCTGACATAAACTGGCCCAAGCCAACCTTCATGTTTACTGACCCTCCCGCTCCCGCAGCCGGCAAAGCGCTTTTTCGCCTGTTACTTATCGCATCTCCGCGATCCTCCTGTGGTGTTCCCATTCACCTTCGAGGACTCAAAGAGCCCAGAGAAGGTAAATGTTTTACCCAAAGTTGCACAGCCAATAGGTAGCAAACCTGGAACTGTTGGGAGTCTTAAACTTAGTGCTCTTTTTATAAAAATAACAGTCTGTGTGAGCAACCAACACAGAGGACTCTCCAGGAAAGGCCGTCATAAGGCGTCACTGCCTTGGGCCTCACAGGTCACCGGCTGCTTTTAGGGCAGCTGCGGTGGGAGAAACCTCAGGTAGAGATTCCGATGTGCCAAGGCCTCCCTCTCCAGAAAAAGGCTGGTGGAGGTCGTGAGCAGCCCTGGCAGCAGCGGAGAGGGAGTTGGAGCAAGGGTTCCCTGCAGCGAAGGCATGGGTTTGGCTTGCCCAGGGGTCTCCCCAGCGCAGACCAATTGCCCTTGCAAGCGCGTTAGTGATTCTGCAAATCCTGGGAGTTAAATCCTGGGGCAGAGACATGGCCAGGAGATGGAGGCAGGAGCAGTCGGACTGGAAACGCTAAAACATGGGGAAGGAAAGAGAAAACTCTACTGAGAGAGGAAGAGTACAAAAGTGAAGAACAGAGAAGCAAAAGAGGAGAGAAAAGCAGCGGGCGAAGGAGAGGGAAGAAAGGTAAGAAACAACAAAAGTCAGTTGTGAGACTGAGCCACAGGCTGCCCGGATGCAGGGCCGCAGCCAGCGGGTCAGGGAGGGTTTCTGAAAACAGTGAGTGTGTAGCTCCTTTGTCAGCTTCCAGGCCTGCGATCACCCTAAAATCAGGGTGTGGGGGGCCTTTGCACAGGGAGCAGACAAAAGAGAGTTTTGCTGGTGGAGAGGTCCCAGGAGTTCAGCTCCAGGACCTGAAAGAAAGGAGTTAAGGGAACAGGGTCCCCTGCAAGCAGTCAGCGCTCAGGAAGGCAGTCCTGAAGGAGAGGGAGAGT
This sequence comes from Corynorhinus townsendii, assembly GCA_026230045.1. NCBI lineage: Eukaryota > Metazoa > Chordata > Mammalia > Chiroptera > Vespertilionidae > Corynorhinus > Corynorhinus townsendii. The sequence goes on from JAPDVU010000008.1 coordinate 83,979,980, forward strand.
GAGGTTGGCAGCCGCCCAGTGTGCACGAGGTCGGGTTACCAGCATGGCGGGAGGCACGAGAAGCAGCAGGAGAGGAACCAGGGCCAGAAGCTGAACAAACTGCCTGTTGTCAAGAGCAGAAGAGCGCCCCCCAGGTAGCCCGCCACCTGGGGACACGGCCAGCCCTGCCAGGAGGGCCAGCAGCTGCCCGGGGCCCAGGCGCAGCAGAGTTCAAGCGCCTGGCCTCGTGCCCAGCGACGCCCAGTTCCTTCCAGTTAGCAGGAGTGGCTTGGGTCACCCAGTTTCCCTCCCTGGGTGCGGAGGGAGGAGGCCAAGGGCGGGACTAAGTAGAGAAAACACAACATAAAAAGGAGCTTTGCCCCTAAGAGTCCCAGGATGCCAGTCAGCAGAACTTGAATCAAAACTGGAGGCATCAGCTGGGTTCTGCCCACAGGTGGGGAGGCCACTACTGTGGGGGACCCCTGCTATGAGAAGACCTCCCCTGTGGGGAGACCCCCGCTGTGGGAGACTCCTGCTGTGGGGAGACACCCCTGTGGGGAGGCCCCTGCTGTGGGAGATCCCCTGTAGGAGACTCCTGATGTGGGAGACCCCCTATAAGAGACACCCTCCCCTATGGGAGACCCCTGTGGAGCGAAAAATATGATCCACCATGTCTGACTGGGGTGGGGGGGGGGCAAGACCATCACCTGAGGAATTGGGGGTGAGCAGGAAGGAGAAGACATTCAACTTGGAGTCCTTGGACAGGAGAGCAGTGAGGGTCACTTCAGAGTGAAAAGGACCACACACCCCAGGAAGCTCAGGGCCCCACACCACCCATGGTGGGAGTCCAGAGACTACACTCAGGTTTCCCCCTGTAGGTCTGGGAACGGCTGGTAATCAGGCCCCAGGAGGACGAGCAGTGGCGGGGACGATGGGGTTGAAGTCCATCGGGAGGCAAACGGGCTCATTCAACGATGCAGGTATTTGTTTTATTTTATTTTCCCCCTTTTTGTTGTTAAAAATCATTCTTTTGTAATGTGATGTTCAAAATGGAATTGAAAACTCACCCCCATCCCTTTAAAACACCTGGTCATTGGAATTCCAGCACCCATTCTGCATTGCGTTTGCTTTCATTGTGCTGACTTTGGGAGGTCACACCTCTGCCCCTCCACATCGCCCTCTCCTTTTGTTTTGTGTGTTTTTTTAATCCTCACCCAAGGATATTTTTCCATTGATTTTTAGAGAGAGTGCAAGGGAGGGGGAAAGATACAGAGAGAGAAACATGGATGTGAGAGAGACACATTGATTGGCTGCCTCCTTCACGTGCCTTGACCAGGATCAGGAATCGAGCCTGTAACCGAGGCACATGCCCTTGACTGGAATAGAACCGGGGCCCTTCATTCCACAGGCCGACCCTCTATCCACTGGGCCAAACTGGCTAGGGCTGCCCTCTCCTCTGGAAATGTTATGCGAGTGCACAGGGAGGATGGGGTGCTTTCTGGCTTGTGATAAATAAGGTAAATGGCTGCAAGTGTTCATAATGACGTCTAACAGCCCCGGGTTTCCAGCCTGTGACTGCTTCGCTTCAGGACTGGGACTTCCCATGGGAGGGGAAGTTCCGAGAGACCTGAACTCTGGGAAAATTATCTTTCCTCGACTTGAAGCTTCTTTTAAAATGTGAAGGTCTAGCCCTGGCCAGTGTGGCTCAGAGGATAGAGCATCGGCCTGCAGACTGAAGGGTCCCAGGTTGATTCTGTTCAAGGGCATGCACATCAGTTGCAGGGTCCTCCTCGACCTGGTCCCTGGTCAGGACATGTGCAGGAGGCAACAATCAATGTGTTTCTCTCACATCGATGTTCCTCTCTGACTTTCCTCCCTCTTTCTGAAGATCAATGGGAAAATACCTTTGGGTGAGGATTTTAAAAAAATAATAAAAATCTGAATGTCTAGACCAAAAGAAGGGAGCATCAGGTTGGCGTCCGGAGGACAGACGGGAGAGATAAAGACTAACTCCAAAGCCAGATTTTCACCCAAGAGAAGGCCTTGCTAGAGGAGGGAAAGCTCTGCCCACAGGTCCCAGAGCAGCTCCGGTCCCATTAGCAGAGCAGCTATTTGTGCAGCCGGGTGTGCAACAGGACACTGCTCTTTTTCATTTTATTTCTACTTTTGCCACATGGGCTTTCAATGGACATTGTCTGTATTAGCTTTATTAAAACAAACAAAATATTTGTAAAAATTATTAAAACAACAACAACAATAACTGGAGGCATCCAGATAAGGCCTAAGTTATAGTTAGTGTCTAGGCAAATGAAAGAAAAGGAAGAGGAATTCTAGAGACTAAAAGGGGGAAAAAGTGAAGCTCCTCCCTCTGTCCCAACAGCCCACACATATCCCAACACATTCCTAGCAGATGTCGGCCTTGGTCAGGAGGGGCTCGCAGGGGCCCAGAAGACACAGAGGACAGAGGGCCTGGATCATCATTTGTAAAAATGGTCATCTCAACATCTCAGGCACAAGTGGTTTCCTCACCAAAAGATGAAATTGGAATTCTGTGAAGCAAGGTAGATTTAGCTCTTTGAGTAGTTCAAATAAAGTGTGTGTTTACTCAAAGGTTTCTGTCCATGTCTTTCTTACTAGTAAAAGTTTTATTAAATTGTTGGTATATGCTGGGCTAGACGTGTAAAGTAGAATGAGACATTTCTGCCTGGTGGCGGGTGATCAGAATCTAAAGAAGAAGTGAAGTATGTATGTAAATAAGTAATTAGCACATTTATGACCTTTGAATTGAACCCTTAAAGGACCAATAAGAATTCTGGAAAGATGCCCAGCCAGTGTGGCTCAGTGGTTGAGCATTGACCTAAGAACCAAAAGGTCATGGTTCGATTCCCATTCATGCCCAGGTTGCTGGCCCCCAGTGTGAGGCATGCAGGAGGTAGCTGATCAATGATTATCTCTCATCATTGGTGTTTCTATCTCTCTCTACCTCTCCCTTCCTCTCTAAAATCAATAAAAATATATTTTAAAAAAGAAGAATTCTGGAAAGAGACGAAAAACAAAGGTATTCCTATTGGGACAAATGGGTGTAGATATGGTGTCCCCTGGGGCCTCCAAGCAATCCCTCAATACAGGAGGAGGGCCTGGCCAGGAGGCAGAAGAGAGACGCAGGGCTCGGATGTTGAGGTCCTCATTAAGCCTGAGGGGAAATAGTGAGGGGAAATAATGAAAGTCTTGAGACATCAACCACCACATACTCTACCAGTCTTCTCATGGAGCTCCTTCCTGGCCTAGGAGCCAGAATGAAAGTAGAAACTTAACACAACTTTTCAAAAGACTCCAAGATTCCCAGTTTTCCCTTACCAACAATTCCTATTTATACCACCTTTTAAAAAAAACCAACAACTTCCTCTGGTTTAAATAGCTTTTTAAAGATAAGAAAGGGAGGTGAGGATGCTATAGTCCTAGATGAGAGGCAGCCCTTGGCCCCCAAAGGAAAGTTATGTTCCCTTTGGTCCTCCTCCTTGTCTCAAGTTTCCTAGAGATACTCTAGAGTAGGTCTGGGTCTGAGCCTGAGCTCTGATGCTTAGGAGATCTGGGAGGGCCTGGCCCACCTCCCCTCACTGCAGCTGAAACACCATCCAGGAGAGCCTGGGGCTCCTTCTTAATTAGAGGAAAGACCAGGCTCCTATTAACCAGCTTCTCTGACTAATAGCTGCTTTAATCTAAAGGTCTAAAGCAACAGCGTGTTTTTGAAGGCAACTTTGAATCTCCCAGGAGAGTAAAGGGCCTTGATGGATGCATTTGCCTATCATTCTCTTCACCATATGGACCATATCTACATAGTGGATGAGAGTTTACATTTATACTGTGTTTATTGATGAACACAGTATCTCCTGGTTACCATGACCACTTTTTACTTTTAGCAAAGTAATTCATTTCCTGAGAAAAGAAATAGCAACTTTTTAAAAAATATATTTTTATTGATTCCAGAGAGAAAGGGAGATGTAGAGAGAGATACAAACACCAATGATGAGAGAGAATCATTGATTTAGCCACTTCTTGGTGTGTTTTTCTGCTAAATACCAAGAGGCATGAGGCACAGAAGCTGTAGTCTGACCTGCTTAGATCCAAATCCAAACTTGACCACTGACCTTGGGCAGTTAGGTGATTCTCTGTGCCCTAATTATCTCACACGTGAAATGAGAATAATAACATCTGCCCAGTAGGCATCACACAAGAATCACTGTGAAATACTGTGTTTACATAAAGCTCTATAAAAAACCAAGATGGCAGTGTAGATAAAGGCAGGTACTCACTGCCTCCCACAACCACATCAAAATTATAAACTAAAATACAGATCAACCATCATTCAGAACTTCCTAAAAGCTGGCTGAATGGAATTCCTACAACTAGAGGAGTAAAGAAGAAAGCACACCAAGACTGGTAGGAGAGGCAGAGGCACCGAATGAGCTGGACTGACACCCACATGTGGTGTTTTTTTAATCAGGAGGGATATCTCAGCTGCAGAGGCCTCCCATGAGGAGCAAGTGGTCCCATCCCCATACCAGACCCCCAGCCCAGGGTTCCAGAGCTTGGAAGAGAAGCCCCTATAACTGAAGGCTGTGAAACCAGTGGGGCTTGTGGCTGAGGGACACTGAAGCTGCTGGAGACCCAGGTGTTCCTCTTAAAGGGCTGGCACACAAACTTACTCAGACCCGATCCTTCTGAGCTCCACTGCCAGGCAGCTTTGGGGGACCCAGGGACATACAAGGAGGAACTGGATTGTCTAGCATCATGGCAGGAACTCGGGGGTGGCTTTTTCCCAATCAGGGGTACTCACAGGGGTCATTGTTCCTGTGCTGGGGCCTCCCCCATCATAGAGCTAACTGGCAGCCATATTTGACTTTCCATTAGCCAGGCTCACACTGTTTGCTTGCCCTGAGACCCCATCCCACACAATTTTCAGCCCCACCCAAGCTGTTTGCAGTGGCTTTGCCATATGAATGGCCTGGTTCAGGCTTCAGAGTTTGCTAAAATCTCTCAAACAAGCAGCAGGTGATGTCAGTGTGCCCCAAACCTATCAATAAAAGGACCAAGACTGGGCACTAACACCAGTCTGCCTTCACAAACCCAGTACAAGTAGCAGCCATCTGCAAACCTCTCTGTAGCTCCTGCCAGGTGGCCTCAGGCAGTGGCTGACTTTGCACCTCCCAGAGGCCCCAGAACCAGTGTGCCTGGTGGACAGCTTCAGACCACACCAGATTATAACTCTACACATCCACAAACAATACACTCAAGGGGCAGACTCAGTGAGCACCAAACACTACTGAAGCAAGTCCTAATCCATAGGGGTGTCTCCTGCATAGCTGTTCTTCCACTGTAGTCACAACTCGTCCTCAAAGCCAATTGGTCCAGAGGTCAGTTCCTCCCAGTGACGCCAACAGTAATCAAGGCTCAACTTACAACAAGACTGTGCTCACAGTCCACACAGGGGTGCACCTAGAGTGCCCAGCTCAGGTGACTGGGGAGTCTGAGGCCCTGGGTCCTACAGGACACCTACTAGATAAGGCCATTCTGCCAATTCCAGGAGACATAGCAGCTCTATCTAATACATACAAACAAACACAAGGAATCAGCCAAATGTGGAGACAAAGAAACATGTCACAAATGAAAGAAATGGAAGCAAGCCAACTACTGGATACAGAGTTCAAAACCATGGTTATAAGGTTAGTCAAGTACCTTAAGGAGAACATCAAGGGACTTAGTGAGACTTTCAAGTATCTTAGTGAGAATGTCAAAGACTTGAAAAAGGACCAGTCAGAAATTAAGCATATACTAACTGAAATAAAGAGTAATTTACAGGGATTCAACAGTAGAGTAGAGGATTCTGCGAATCAAATCAACAATTTGGAATATGAGGAAGCAAAAACACCCAATTAGAAGAGCAAAAAGAAAAAATAATCCAAAAATATGAAGTTAGTGTAAGGAGCCTCTGGGACAACTTTAAGCATACCAACATTCCCATTAAGGGGATGCCAGAAGGAGGAGAGAGCAAGATATTGAAAACCCATTTGAACCCATTTGTTTTTATGTATTAGAAAACTTCCCCTACCTGGTGAAAGAAATAGACGTACAAGTCCAAGAAGCACAGAGAGTCCCAGACAAGAGGAACCCAAAGAGGCCCACACCAAGACATATAATTAAAATGCCAAGGGTTAAAGACAAAGAGAGAATCTTAAAACCATCAAGAGAAAAGCAATTAGTTACCTTCAAGAAAGCACCCATATGACTCTCACCTGATTTCTCAACAGAAACTTTGCACGTCAGAAGGGAGTGGCAAGAAATAGTCAAAGTGATGACCTACAAGGACCTACAACCAAGATTACTCTACCCAACAAAGCTATCATTTAGAATTGAAGGTCAGATAAAGAGCTTCCTAGACAAGAAAAAGCTAAAGGAGTTCATCACCACCAAACCAGTATCATCTTACCAAATAATAGACAGACATGTAAGTTGACCGTACCTTTGCTATACCACCAGCCAATCAGGAGTGTTATGCAAATTAACCCAACAAAGATGGCAGTTAATTTGCATACACAAGTGCCAAATGACAGGGGCGGGATGCATTCTGCCTCAACCCCAGTCTCTCAGGGCCTCTGGACAGTGTGGGAAGGCGGGGCCAGAGCGGAAAGAGGCGGCTCTGGGGCCTAAGCGGAAAGGGGCTGGGCCAGAGTAGAAAGGCGGTGCCGGCAGCCAGGGAAAGGAAAACCCATTCTAGCACAAATATTCGTGCATCAGGCTTCTAGTCCTATATAATAAAGAGCTAATATGCTAATGGTCATGACACCCTCATGCCATAATGACCATTCAGCAGGAGCCTGCATGTGTAGTGGGGCAGAGCCGCTGCATTGCTCCAGAGACAGGGTGGAAGCAGGGAGGTGCCCGGAGGAGGTGGGACCACCAGTGGCGGGGTGAGCGGGGATGAGAGCCCATAGCGCCCCACTCACCAGTCCTTTGCCACCCACCACTCGCACTCAGTGCGCCCGCCACCCACCTGCCAGGGGAAGGAGCGCAGCATGTGCACTGCCAGGAAGCAGTGCTCAAAACTCCGCAGCAGGCGGGAGGCTTCCACGCTCTCCTCCAGCGCCATGACAGGTTAGAGCCGCTGCATTGCTCCGGAGATGGGGCGGAAGCGGAGAGGCGCCCAGAGGAGGCGGGACCAGCCCAAGGCAACTCACAGGACCAAGGGCAGGGCTTGAAGCAGCCAGAAAAGGCCAGAGGGGTCAGGTGAAGGGCCAAGCACACTTGAGCTCTGGGTGGAGAGGTTAGGGTGTCAAGGCGGGGTGGCGGGCGGGTGGACAAGGCCATGTGGTTGGGCGGGTCACTAGTATCTACACTAATAAAAGAGTAGCATGATAATTGACCATACCTTCGCAATGCCCACCAGCCAATCAGGAGTGAGTATACAAATTAACCCAACAAATATGGCGGGTTAATTTGCATATGCAGGCACTGAGCAGCCGGGGGCGTTCTGCACTACCCTAGCCGCTCTGTGCCTCTGGGCAGTATGGGAAGGTGGAAAGGCGGCTCTGGGCCAGAGGGAAAAGGCAGCTCTGGCCAGAGCAAAGGTGGTGTTGGTACCCAGGGGAAGGAAGGCCCATTCTTGCACAAATCTTCTTGCATTGGGCCTCTAGTGTATATATGAAAGCCTAAGCGACCGTTACAACCAAATGACTGGAACAACCAGTTGACTGGTCACTATGACATGCACTGACCACCAGAGGGCAGACGCTCAATGCAGGAGCTGCCCCCTGGTGATCAGTGTGCTCCCACAGCAGGAACGCTGCTCAGCCAGAAGCCAAGCTCATGGCAGCAGCAGCAGTGGCAGGTGCAATGGGATGGGATGAGCAGCAGCAGAGCTGTGCCCAGTCCTGACTGGGGCTCCTCCCTGGCTGCCTGCTGCTTCAGCACTGCTACATCCCCCAAGGAGTCCCGGATTGCGAGAGGGCGCAGGCCAGGCCAAGGAACCCCACCAGTGCACAAATCCATGCACCAGGCCTCTAATATGCATATAAGATCTTTGGTTAATCTCTCCTCACCATCCTTCCTTCCCCCTTCCCTCTGAGATTCATCAGTCTGTTCCATGTTTCCATGCCTGTGGTTTCTGCTCCTGCGTTAAGTGTCTGCCCCCTGGTGGTCAGTGTGCATCATAGCTACTGGTCGGATGATCAAACAGTCAGCCGGTTGATTAGGCTTTTATATATAGAGATATGCATTACCTATGGACACATACAGGATGGTAAAGGCCTGGGGTGGGGCATGAACTGGGTGGAGGGGGATAATGGGAGGGAAAAGGGGGGACATCTGTAATTCCCTCAAAGATTTTTTATAAAGAGAGCATAAATAAATAAAGCTCTATGCTCAGTGTCCACAGAAAATGCTCAGTAAATCTAGCTGTTTGTAGTTATACTTAGGATGTTGAAAACTGTTCCCATGACCACTTTAGGAAAGGTCTGGCAGTTTATATGAAAATATAAAGCTAACCACCTTAACAATTCCACTCCTAGGTATTTACCCAAGAGAAGTGAAGGAATATATGCATGAAAAGACTTGTATGAGAAGTTTTGTAGGAGCTTTATTCATAACATCCCCAAACTGGAAACAGCTCAGGGGTCCATCGACAAAAAAAATGGGTAAATACTCTGTGGAACAGTCATGCAGCAGGAGACTGCTCACCAATAAGAAGGAACCGACTTGATACACACAACCACATACATGAATCTCAAGAATAGGTTGAACAAAATTAGCCAGACATAAAGTACTATGTACTCTTTGATTCCATTTTTATGAAGTTCTAATGCAGGCACAACTATAACAATATTTTCTCTTCGGGGAGTAGGGGTAGGGATTTCCTAGAGGGGCATGTGGGAGGTTTTTAGCCCTCATAGAAGGAATGAGAAGAAATAAGATGTTCCAGGACCACTGCAGGGTGAGAACAGACGAGGTCCAAGGACAGAATCCACAGGCTGAGCAGCACCTAAGGGACAAGAAGAGAAGGAGATCCCTGGAGAGACTGAATAAGTGTATCCAGAAGAAAGGGAGTGGGGCGGGGGCGGGGGCGGGGGGGGAGAGAGAAAATAGGAGAGAATGGTGTAAGAGAAGCTAAGGGAAGAGGAGGTTTCAAAAAAGAGCCATCCAGTGATAATTCTGATAAAGGGTTAATACCCAAAATATATAAGGAACTCCTACAACTTAACAAAAAGAAGATAAACACTCCAATTAAAAAATGGGCAAAGAACCTAAATAAACACTTCTCCAAAGAAGACAAACAGATGGCCAAGGGACATATGAAAAAATACTCAAAGTCACTGATCATCGGAGAGATGCAAATTAAAATGACAATGAGGTATCACCTCACACCTGTCAGAATGGTTAACATCAACAAATCAACAAACGAATTTTCTGGTGAAACTGCTGGCAAGGATGTGGAGAAAAGGGAACCCTAATACACTGTTGTTGGAAATGCAGACTGGTGCAGCCATTATGGAAAACAGTATGGAGTTTCTCAAAAAGTTAAATATGGAACTGCCATTTGACCCAGGGATCCCACTTCTAAGAATATATCCTAAGAACCCTGAAACACCAATCAGAAAGAATGTATGTACCCCCATGTTCATAGCAGCACAATTTACAATAGCTAAGATCTGGAAACAAGTACCCATCAGGAGATGAGTGGGTAAAAAGCTGTGGTGCATTCACACCATGGAATACTATGCAGCAGTAAAAAGAAGGATCTCTTACCCTTTGAGACAGCATGGAGAGACCTGGAGAGTCTCATGCTAAGCGAAATAAGTCAGTCAGAGAAAGACAAGTATCACATGACCTCACTCATATGAGGAATCTAAATAACAAAATAAACTGATGAACAGAGTGGACCCAGAGACATGGAAGCATGGAGCAGATTGTGGAGTTTCAGAAGGAAGACAGTGTGGAGTCTCGGAGGAAACTGATGGTAATCAACCAAGGACTTTGTGTGCATCTATGAATGGCCCATGGACACAGACAGCGGGGGTGGTGAGGGTCTGGGGCGGGTGGGGGTGGGGCAGAGGAGATCAATGGAGGGAAAAAAGGGGACATCTACACTAAGAAAAGAGAAAGATGCAAATTGACCCTACCTTTGCGATGCCCACCAGGCAATCAGGAGTGAGTATGCAAATTAACCCAACAAAGATGGTGGGTTAATTTGCATACACAGGCGCTGAGTGGCCAGGGGTGGGACGCTTGCATCATCACCATGGCGATGACGCAGGCATTCCGCACCGCCCCAGCCGCTCAGGGCCTCTGGGCAGCGTGGGAAGGTGGAAAGGTGGCTCCAGCCAGAGTGAAGGCAGTGCCAGCAGCCCGGGGAAGGAAGGCCCATTCTTGCATGAATCTTCATGCATCGGGCCTCTAGTATGTAATAATTTCAACAATAAAGGTTTACTTTTTTTAAAAAAAAAAGAAAGAGCCACCCTAAAAAATAGCAAATGCTGAGAGAGTCACATAAACCAAGGACTGGGAGTCTCCACCAGATCTCTCACTCCGTGATTTCGGTGAGAGCAGTTTCACCAGAAAAGTCACGAAGGCAGAGGCTGTGTCAGGAGATGCAGGGGGAGGGGCACGGGAGGAAGTCATCTCCAAATAGCAGAGCTTGTGAGGGGACCTGCAAGGCAGAGCAGAGAAGGAGAGAGAAAGACATTTTTTTTAGTTTGGGGCTCAGTTGTTGGTTTTAAGAAAGGAATGTTTTACAGTGTTAGAATGCTTATAGAAATGAGCCAGTGGATAGGAGCAACAGTCCTCTTTCTTTGTGAACAAGAGGTTAGGAATGTTCTGGCTACTCACATCAGTGCTGGTGCACACCTGTTGTCCTGCTGTAATGATTACTAGTACCTCTTCCACACTGTATGTTACCCTGGGACAGGCACAGGGATGGCCACCTGTGAAGGTAAACGGGACCAAACATGGAGTGAGTGTGTGTGTGTGTGTATGTGTGTGTGTGTGTGTGTGTGTGTGTGTGTGTGTGTGTGTGCGTGTGTGTAAAGTGGTTTTTCCCCTCCCGGGGGAGTTCTCATCTACTTCAGTTAGATGAGAACTAGAGTGAGACAAGGAGATGAAGGAGCAGAAATCTGAAAAAATAAAAAGAAAAAGGAGGTCTGAGAGGGTTGGCAACAGGAATGAGAACGAAAATCAGCCATAGTCTGGGACTCGGAGATCAAGCAGCATTCTTGAGGTTAGCTACCTAAGCGTTAGGAACAAATTTGCTCGCTCATCTGCACACCGGGTGGCTGAGCTTGGATGGCTGCAGCCCCCAGTGATGGGAGTCTGCAGGTTTTTAAGGAGTTCTCGTGGGCTTTTCTGGGCGGAGAATTCTCTGTGCAGGTCCAGAGGGGACATAATGGAATGCAGCTCAGCAAGTAACGTGTGGTCTCAGCAAAAGGGAAGGTCCACAGTGAAATGGCCTGAAGGTCAGTTCCCAGGGGAGGAGTATCAATTCAACTGCTCAATCAAACCTCACACTAGGGACATGGTCAGAATCAAAGCCAGGTCTACCTAACTCCCAAGTCAACTGCAGAGCCAACGCGAACTCTTTCTACAGCACCAGCCTCTCCTCCTCATTAGACTTTTCTCCAAAGTCAGCCTTCAACTGCACTCTGACCAGTAGGACCTTCCTTCTCTCCCAGCCACTGCCACCTCCGAAATTCCAGGAGACCTTTGAAGCAAAAGGAACTTAAATTTACAGTAAGCATCCTCTCTTCAGCATCTCTCCTAAAATAAAAGATTTGATGAGGAAATACTTGTAAATTGTGTCTAAAGTAAGGTTTAGACTGTGCCAAAAATCTTATCATTTTGTTCCTTCTGTGTCTTATTACTCATTTATTTTTTTTAAATAGTTTTGAGCAACTACTAAGTGTCAGCCATTGTCCTCAGAAAGTCAAGGGTAAAATAAATAAATAAATAAATAAATAAATAAATAAATAAATAAATAAAATCTTCACCCTGGCTGGTTTGGCTCAGTGGATAAAGCATTGGCCTGGGGACTGAAGAGTCCCAGGTTCAATGCCTGGGTTGCAGGCTCGGTTCCCAGTGGGGGGTGTGCAGGAGGCAGCCGATCAATGATTCTCTCTCATCATTGATGTTTCTATCTGTCTATCCCTCTCCCTTCCTCTCTGAAACCAATACAAGTATTTTTTTTAAAAAAAAAGATAATATCTTAGCCCTTACAGAGTGATCAGGCTTAAAAAATAAAAGGCAGTTGCAATTACAGGTTGATATGCACTAATAAGGTACCTGCTAGGTACACGAGGTAGCGCAAGAATCAGGACACACACTGGCTGGAGCACAGGGCGGGCTTCTCTGGGAAGGTGAAACAGACAATGATTCCTGAAAAATGAAGACCAGTTGGCGAAAGGGAAGGGCACTCCGGACCGAGGCCTGGAGTTAGGGATGAAGCGGCACAATGCTGTAGGAACTCCACGTAGGAGAGTGGAGTGTGGCGATGGTATAACTACCATGTGTTATAACTTGCCTTTAATATTTTTACACTAGGATCTCACAGCCACCTTAGAAAGCACCTTATTAACATTCCCATTTCACAGATGAAAAAAATGAGGCTGGAAGATCTACTAACTTGCCCAAGGTCACACAGGTAGGAAATGGTATAGCTGGGCTTTAATTCTAACATCTATGATCCATTCTCTACAAAACAAGCTTAGATTGTAAGAGGTGAAACAGCAGGAAATGACCTATTGAAGGTTAGATTCTTTTTTGTTGTTGTTTTTTATTTTTTATTGTTGATAATGTTACAGATGTCTCCTGCTTTTCCCCCCCCCCATTTTAGTCCCCTCCTCCCAGCCCCTATCCCCACTCCCAAGTCTTCATGACACTATTGCCTGTGTCCATGGGCTATGCATGTAAGTATATAAGTTCTCTGGTTTATCTCTTTTCATCCCCCCACCCCCATATCATGGTATGACAGTCTGTTCCATGCCTCCATGCTTCGGGTCATACATTTTTTTTTACTTTAGCTTCCTTTTCTTTTTTTATTGTCTAAAGTTTTACATATGTCTCCTTTTTTTCCCAGTTGACCCCCCCAAGCCATTTCCACCCCCGAGGGCAAGACCCCACCGCCCCAGTGTCTGTGTCCATTGGTTATGCTAATATGCATGCATACAAGTCCTTTGGTTGAGCTCTAACCCCCCTCACCTCCCCTGCCATTTGGCTCTGGATCTATTCTTGTTCATCAGTTTATGTTGATCATTATATCCCACATATGAGTGAGATCATGTGGTATTTATCTTTCTCCAACTGGCTTATTTCGCTTAGCATAATGCTCTCCAGTTCCATGAATGCTGCTGCAAATGGTAAGAACTCCTTCTTTTTTATAGCAGCATAGTATTCCATTGTGTAGATTTACCACAGTTTTTTAATCCACTCATCTGCTGATGGGCACTTAGGCTGTTTCCAAATCTTAACTATTGTAAATTGTGCTGCTATGAACATAGGGGTGCATATATCCTTTCTGATTGGTATTTCTGGTTTCTTGGGATATATTCAAATGGCAGTTTTATTTTTAACTTTTTGAGGAAACTCCATACTGTCTTCCACAGTGGCTGCACCAGTCTGCATTCCCACCAGCAGTGAAGGAGGGTTCCTTTTTCTCTGCATCCTGGCCAGCACTTGTCGTTTGTTGATTTGTTGATGATAGCCATTCTGACAGGTGTGAGGTGGTACCTCATTGTTGTTTTGATTTGCATCTCTCACATGATTAGTGACTTTGAGCATGTTTTCATATGTCTCTCCGCTTTCTGAATGTCCTCTTTGGAGAAATGTCTATTTAGGTCCTTTGCCCATTTATTGATTGGATTGTTTATCTTCCTTTTGTTAAATTGTATGAGTTCTTTGTAAATTTTGGAGATTAACCCTTATCAGATGTACTATTGGCAAATATGTTCTCCCATGCAGTGGGTTCCCTTTTCATTTTGGTGATGGGTTTCTTTTGCTGTGCAGAAGCTTTTTATTTTGATGTAGTCCCTTTGTTTATTTTCTCCTTAGTCTCCATTGCCCTAGGAGATGTATCAGCAAAAATTCTGCTATGTGAGATATCTGAGATTTTACTGCCTATGGAGTCTTGTAGGATTTTTATGGTTTCATGCCTTACATTTGTTTAAGTCTTTTATCCATTTTGAGTTTATTCTTGTGTCTGGTGTAAGTTGGTAGTCTGGTTTCATCTGAAGTTTAGATTATTTTGTATCTATTGTATTACATGACTTTTCAGTTAAATTCTAATATAAGAGAAACTTTATACTCTAAAGGAATGGACATCTAAATGAGGGGGAAAGAGAAGCAATAGGACTTGTCAGCAATGCTAAGGAGGCTTTGCATTTTTCTGAAGGTAATAGACAGCAGTAAGGAGTTTTACACACATGGCAGGGTTTCGGTATAAATAGAAGTGGTTGCATCAAGCACTCACTGGATTATGACAGCAGAAGGGATGGTGGATAACCCGTTGGTTCATGAAAAGATGGAGTCTCCACACGCACTACGCTGTGCCAGGCTGGGTGGGGAAAACTGCCTTTTCCAACACCTGCAGATACTTTGTTCCATAAACATCGTGAGACGTGCACTTACCTCTGAGCTGCTGGAGGAAGGCTGGGCTGCGGCCAGCTGCTCACAGGATGCTGGCAAGGGGCGGCAAGACCTGAACCTGACTCAAAATCCTCATCTGCAACTGCTCTCCCCCGCCTCAGCCCCAGCAGCTTCCGTCCAGGCTTCTTGATATACTGCAACTCCACCGTCTCCTCTCTGCTTGTTTGCAGCAGCGTCTCGGGGAGAGAGGGTTGCATAGGCAGCAGGTGTGAGATCACCGCACAGACAGGAGAAGTATGAGGTCTGCTCCTCCACAGAAGCAGCTGTCTGCTCCCAGGGACAGAGAGAGGGTGCAGGACCCAGCGCCAAGCTCCCTGACTGCAAGAACTCTGGGAGACCTGTGGCCCTGATATGCCCTAAGTGCACTTGGACAAACGCCACTCCTCCAGCCTGAGTAGGCTTTGAATGGAAACAGGACCTTATGCTCAAAGGGAAATGCTAGGTTCAATAAAATTAAACAGATTCTTACTTTTGTTTGTTTTTTCTACAGTCTGTTAACATGGGACAAGTTTGGGGGTTGTTGTGTCATTTACACATACATCACCTATTAACCTTTCTGTTCACTGAACAAATTAGAGACAGTGTTTCTCAATGTGTGGACTGCAAATTACCTGAAGCGGTCACTGGTCCTCTAGATAAGTACAATACCTGAGAGTGTTTAAAGCTGTTCAACGTCAGTTGCCTTTGCCAAAATATCCAAGGCCATGATCGGAAGACTCGCTGTGCGGGGTAGCAAACACCATGGGTGTTGTGCATTGCGTGGCAAAAGGCATATGGTGTGAGCTTCGTGCTAGTCACATGCACTAGAAACACATCTCCATCATGCATGGGCGTTTGCTAAGAAAACTGGTTTAGGAAACACTGACAGGCCCAATCTATACTGTACACATGAGCATGCTGAATCCCAGAGAGAGAGAGTGACTTGTTCAAGGTCATAGAGGTCAGTAGCAAAGGGCTCACCCCTCGGTTGCCACTTGAGGGGGTGGAGGACAAATGAAAGAAGAGCCAGTTAAGAATCTAGAAATATAAAAAATAGAAGAAGTGACTGAAAATGATTACATGGTGGTAATTCTGATTTTAATTGGCATCCAGCTAGCAGGTCTCCAGGCACTCCTCCCAGGAGTCCTACAAAGATGTAAAATGAAAACTATGTCAAACAAAACAAAACTAGCCCAGCTGGTGTGGCTCAGTGGTTGAACATCAACCTATGAACCAGGAGCTCACAGTTCGATTCCAGGTCAGAGCACATGCCCAGGTTGCAGGCTCAATCCCCAGTGTGGGACGTGCAAGAAGTCTCTCTCATCATTGATCTTTCTCTCTCACTCCCTCTCCCTTCTGCTCTCTAAAATCAATAAAAACATAGTTTTTAAAAATTAAAAATAAATAAAACAAAATTAATGCCAAACTCTGAAAGAATCTCCATCAACTGGATTGAGGAAATTCAGTCTTGAAATACTACATGCCTGAAAGATGTGGGAAAGAGTTTGTGGGTCTATCCTCTGTCTAGCATTGACCCAGATCCAGAGGTAGACAGGTAACAGATTGTGAAGCTGCTCAACTGTGAAGTGAGAGGGGACCATGACAAACAAGGGAGAACATGCACCCAGGTGCACCTGCTCCCCAGCTCTAGCCAATTTTTGACACAAGAAAAGCCGGTCTAGCCCTGGCCAGTGTGGCTCAGTTGGTTGGGCATCATCCTGTGCACTGAAATGTTGCTGGTTCGATTCCTGGTCAGGGCATGTGCAGGTAGGGGAGTGCAGGAGGATCAATGTCTCTCTCTCTCTCTCTCTCTCTCAATCAGCTTTTTAAAATATTTTTTAAAGAAAGTCAGCCCTAGGCAGTTTGACTTAGTGCATAGAGCATAGGCCCATGGACTGAAGGGTCTTAGGTTCGATTCTGATCAAGGGAATGTACCTTGGTTGCAGGCTCCATACCTAGCCCTGGTCGGCACAGGTGGGAGAGGCAATCAATCAATGTGTCTCTCACATCGATGTTTCTCTCTCTCTCTGTCTGTCTCTCTCCCTCCTTCCACTCTCTCTAAAAAGCAATAGAAAAATATCCTAGGGTGAGGATTAACATAAATAAATAAATAAATAAATAAATAAATAAATAAATAGCAGGCCTCCTATTGTCACATCTTTTTTTTTAATTCTTAATATATTATTTGTTACTTTTCATTAAACATTTTGTTTTGAGATACTTGTAGATTTACATGCAGCTAAAGAAATAATACAGAGAGAGATCTCCCATACTCTACTCAGCTTCCCCCAGTGGTAATATCTTGCAAAACTCTAGTGCAACGATCACAACCAGGATATTGTCATTTTCTCAGTCAAAATACAGAACATTTTCATCACCACACGGAGCCTGTCACATTCTTTTTTAGAGAAGGGAGAGAGAGAGATTTGCTGCTCCACTTACTTATGCATCATTGGTTGATTCTTGCATGTGCCCTGACCAGGATGGAACCCACAGCCTTGGCGTATCGGGACAGTGCTCCAACCAACTGTGCCACCCAGCCAGAACACATCTTTTTTAAAGAAACAGAAAATCGGGACTTTTGGTGAAATAACCCACTCTGTTAATGTTGTCAGTGAATTTACATGTTTTTAAAACCCTATGAATATTCATTATATGATGTCATTTACATTGTGTTCAACAAATGGCAAAACTAATTTATGATGGTAAAAGGCAGGCTAGCTGTTCTCCTCAGGGTGGGGCGGCCTAGAGGGTCTGTGGTGGGTCTCTGGGTTCTGCACTGCTGCTTCTCACTCTGGCTGCTCTCCCTTTCTCTCTCTATAAGAATCAATAAAAACAGTAGGTGTTCAGTAAACATTGGTGAGTGAGTAAATGGAGCTTGGGTTGGCAGAAATGAGTATGTTTAGGGTATGGTGGAAGCACACCTTTTGACTAAAAATTCTTTCTTCTTGACAAAACCAAAACCAGGTTGCGTGTGGGGGTTTTCCTTTAAAAAAAAAACAACAAAAAAAAACACTACCGTTTTGAGTTTTTTCATTAACGTAGTTTGTTTCTTTAGTATTTTTATGTGAATGATTTGTAATAATTTGTTTGTAATAGTCGAACAGAATTTAAGCATAGCACTAGTAATAAGAAACTCCAAATTAACTAAGATTTTAAAATTTAGATGGATTATTCTCTATTTATCTTGAGAAGCAAAAACTCATGAAAGAAAATGTAGTTTAGCAACAGAGTCCCTGAGAGAGAGAGCTGATGCTAAATCCATTACTTTTACCTGCATGCCTTTCCCATGCTGTTTCTTCCCTCTAACGTCTCTTCTCACTGTGCTCTGCCTATTCAACAGCTTTGCTTTTCTCTTAAGGTAGGGGATGGGTGGCCATAGAATTTATCGTCCAACCTGGGACACTCCTGAGAGTGAAAGTGGCAATATAATACTTACACTGGGAACGCCGGGCAGACGCAGGCCTGTCCCAGGGTCTTTGGAGGCAGACACACCCTGTGGTGGTGGTGGTGGTGGTGGTGGTGGTGGTAGTGGTGGTAGTGTTGCTGTTTTGCCATTCTTGCTGCTTCCTATTTTAAACTCTCAGGACCTTAGTTTCCATGTTTATAAAATGAGGGGATTGGACCAGGACCCTGCCAGGCCTTTGCATTCTAAGCGTCTACTGTTCTGATGGAAAACACTTCATCATAAAACTCAGTCTTGGTCTGGCTGGTGTGGCTCAGGGGTTGGGCGTCGACCTATGAACCAGGAGTCAGGGTTCAATGCCTGGTCAGGGCACCTGCCTGGGTTATGGGCTCATCCCCAGTGTGAGGCGTGCAGGAGGCAGCCGATCAATGATTCTCTCTCATCAATAAAATGATTCTCTCTGTAATCAATAAAAATAAATTTTTTTAAAAAGACAGAGCCAAAATAATCACTCAAAGTGGTCACCTTGAGGGCAAGCTTTGACCCTAAAGACGCTGACACTTTTCCAAACATGTCTAGGATGATTCTTTTGAAATTGCCTTAGAAGCCTGAACCATAGCTTTTCTTGAGATTCTTGATGATGGCAAATCTTCATGCTCTTAAGAGGGTGAGTCTGATTTTTTTTTTACACACATTTAAAAGCATTAGCACAATTCCGAAGAGAGCAAGACAGTGAGTGACCAAATGGACCACCGATTGTCAAATCACAAGAATGAGAATCCTGGGACCTATGTAAAGAGTCCCTGAAGATCCTTTAAAAGACTAAAAAAAACTGTATGGGTTTTTTGTTTGTTTGTTTGTTTTTTAATATATTTTTATTGATTTCAGAGAGGCAGGGAAAGAGAGAGAAACATCAATGATGAGAGAGAATCATTGATTGGCCCCACACCGGGGATCGAGCCTACAACCCAGGCATGTGCCCTAACCAGGAACTGAACCGAGACCTCCGGGTTCACAGATTGACTCTCAACCACTGAGTCACACGATCTGGGCTAAAAAAAACTGTTTTGTGCACAATTATAAGGGTATAGTTTCTCACAGAATTTACTTGAAGAACTCTCACAGTTATTGAGTTGAATAAACATGTTAAGTGGCTCCTTTAACTTCCTAGGCCCACCCTTTTCCTGCCAATAAGAACTTTCCATTTTGTGCAACTCATTGGAGCATCCTGCTAGTTGCTAGATGGGTTGCTGCCTGATTCAGGAATTGCCTAGTAAAGCCAATGAGAGCTTTGATTTTACTTGGTTGAATTTTGTTGTAGGCTTGAATCCCAGTAGGCGATATGCAAGAAGCAGCCAATCAATGATTCTCTGTCATCATTGATGTTTATATCTCCCTCTCCTTTCCTCTCTAAAATCCATAAAAATGTATTTGGGGGAAAAAATAGTCAAATTTTACAGATAATACACAAATAGAAAAGGAATAGAGATACCAGACTTTGGGTTAAAGATAACAAACTGAACACATACATATTTATCTCCTTTCTCTCTTAAAACCCTACAGAAATGGCATATACCCATAAAAGACAGGGAAATATGAAGATAACAGCAGATAGGAAATGGGATATAGTAAATGAATTAACATGCTAGAAAAGCTAAATTATTCCAGAATATTGAAGAAATAAAATACTATTCAATTCCTTCATTGGGACAACATAATAATCCTGATACAAAAACTGATGAAGACACTATAACAAGGAAAGGTTAAGCCTATTTCTCTAGTGAAAATAGAGACAAAAATCCTAACCGAAGTATTAGCAAATGGAACCCAACCAGGCAAAGAAAGGAGAAGTCACCAGCACCAACTAGAATTCATCCAATTGTACAAAAATGGTTTAATATCAGAAAAAATCCACCAATGTAACCCACTACCTAAGCAGATTAAGAGAAAAACCATGTGACCATCTCAATAGAAGCAAAAAAGCATTGACTAAAACCCCATGCCTATTTAAGATGAAACTCTTTGTAAATTTAAACTAGGGGCAATTTCTTAGCCTGATAACGAATAACTATTAAAATCCTACAGCATGCATTATCTTAAATGGGGAAATAGCAGATTCATTCCCAAACACGGAGTCGAGAAGAATGCACACTGGCCCCACTCTGTCCAGAGGCCCTGTCAGTGCAGGACATGGAGGAAACAAGGCAGAGGCTTCTAGAACACAAAGAGGAGGTAAGGCTAAGACTGTATGCAGATGGCATGATTTTCCACATTATGAAAAATATACATAAACATATTATTAGGAAGAATAGGACAGCTTAGCAATGAAGATATCAAATTAATATATATAATATTGATAATTATTTCTATGTCCCAACAACAATCAACTAAAAACATAGCTAAAAAAAAAAAAAAGATAGCACTATCGTATCAGAGTACAGCCAACAAAAATATATATGACCTAGATAAGGGAAATTATAAAACAACCTTACAAGACATTTTAAAATATACAAATGGAGAGCTAGACAATGTTTATGTATTCAATGACTTAATGTCATAAAGATATCAATTCTGCCCAAATTTATCTAAAATTTTATTTCATTTTCTATCAAAATCATAGCAGGGTTTTTATGAAATTGTAAAATTATTTTGAAATTCATATGGAGAAGTAAAAAGCCAAGAATAGCCAGGACACCTCCAAAAAGAAAAGAGCAGGGCAGAGAACTTATTCTATTAGATAGCAATCTATATATATATAAGCCTAAGTGATCGTTACAACCAAACGACCAGAATGAAAGGGAACAACCGGTCAACCAGTCTCTATGATGCGCACTGACCACCAGAGGGCAGACACTCAACACAGGAGCTGCTCCCTGGTGGTCAGTGTGCTCCCACAGCCAACTTCCCGTGGCCAGCCAGCAGCGTCGGCATCTGGCATCCATTCCTTCCATGCCCCACCTGGCGACCATCATCTCCTCTCTTGACCCCACCGGGGCCTTTGGGCTCCAGGCTCGGTCAGGGAACCGGGAGTGAGTGGCAGCAAACATGGCCTCTTTCCCAGGGGGGCCGAAGGCTGGCTCCCTCCTCAGGGCCTGCAGCCAACTCCCTGTACCCTGTCCCTCCCCACAGCCAACAGGTCCCGATCAGCTTTCCAAATTCTTTCTATGAGACCAGCATTACCCTAATCCCAAAACCAGATAAGGACACTAAAAGAGAGAGAATTACAGGCCAATATCCCTGATGAACATAGATGCTAAAATCTTCAACAAAATATTAGCAAATTGATCCAGCAATACATTAAAAAGATCATACACCACACCATGACCAAGTGGAATTTATTCCAGGGATGCAAGGCTAATATAATATTCACAAATCAATAAACATGATACATCACATGAACAGATTGCAAGACAAAATTCACATGATCATATCAATAAATGCAGAAAAAGCATTCAACAAAATCCAACACCCTTTCTTGATAAAAACTCTGAGCAAAGTGGAACTAGAGGGCTCATACCTCAACATAAGAAAAATGCTGTATGGAAAAAATGCAATCAGATCTCTTGTTTACATCTACACAAAATTAACTGCAGGTGGCGCCCGAAGGACCGGAGGAGGGAGGCAGGCAGGAGATTATTGGTTTCATAATGAGCCTGCAGTACCATCTGACTGTTGTGTTATTTTGATAAAAATATAAATTAATTCTCCCGGCTGGTGTGGCTCAGTGGTTGAGCATCAACCTATGAACCATGAGGTCATGGTTTGATTCTAGGTCAGGGAACATGCCCAGGTCTCGGGCTCGATCCCAAGTAGGGGGTGTGCAGGAGGCAGCCGACCAATGATTCTCATCATTGATGTTTCTCCCTCTCTCCCTCTCTCTTCCTCTCTGAAGTTAATGAAAATATATTAAAATTGCAATATATATTTATTAATTCTAAAAATATAAATAAACGATTTTATTGATTTTAGGAGAGAGAGAGAAACATTGATTTGTTGTCCCACTTATTTCTGCATTCATTGGTTGATTCTTGTATGTGCCCTGACTGGGGATCAAACCTTCAATCTTGGAGTATTGAGATGACACTATAACCAACTGAGCTACTTGGCCAGGACCTAAATAAATGTTTTAAGAGAGAAAAATTTCCAGTGTTAACAAAGTTATGATGAAAATAACATTCATATACTAATTGAGCATAAATTGGTACCATGTTTTTGAAAGGCAATTTGAAAATATCTGTCAAAGGTTAACTGCACATAACCTGTTGGTCCAGCAATGTCTCTCATTGGAGTTTATCCTGCAGACATTCTTGCTGAAAGAGGTGGGTGCATGAATGCTTGTTGCAGGATTGTTTAAAATAACAACAAAACCTCCATACAGCCGGAATGCCCATCTGCGAAGGATAGCTCAGATACATGGGGGTACCTCTGGTCAATGGACTATTTTGCGGATAACACAAAGCAAAGGTAAAGGGTGGGAACGCTGGACATTTCCGACGTAGGAAAATACCAGGTGATGACAAAGTCAAAATGTGGTTCAAGGAGTGTCTGTGTGAAATGGAAATAAAAGCCACTGAAGTGGAAGAGACCAAGAACTTGTGAAGCCAGAAAGTGGGAAGGCTGGCCTGTACAGAGTCACTCAAACGTTGAGGGTAGAAAAGGTCAAACCAGGTGCTTTCATCACTAGTGAATGGGGGGATGCTGAGAGGCAGGGGAGCGGGTGTGGGGGGGGGGGGCAGCTCTTCAAAGCAGTAAGAGGAAGAGGCAGAGGCAAGGCTTTGGAACTGGTCATTTACTTGGGAACTGATGTGATGGAGCCCAAATGAGGCAACCGGGGGAGTGAGAGAGAAAGAGCACCACTTGAGAGTGCATGACAAAGCCAGCAACTGCTCAGCACCTGGGGGTCACTCTCTTTGGGGTCCTCTGAGGAGCCATGGAGAATGAGCTTCAGAAATGAATGTTCAGACTGATGAGAGGCTGGGCAGGATCCACTGACTCCTCGCCATTCGCCATTCGTTGAGGGCTACCTCTAAGGAAATTAGCTCCCTCCCACTCTGCATTCAGAAGTGTCTGCCTGCAAACTGCGGTAGGAAAGGCTGCTTGTGTCTCCTTAGCAGGCTCTGCTGTGGGACAATGCCTGTGTGCCTCAGAGGTGACCACAGCTGCAGCCGACGTCACAAAGGCTAAAGGGATGTGGCATAAGAACCTGTGCAGCTCCACAAGGGTTTCATGCCGGGGCGGGGAACCAGTGGGCTGGAAGAGGCAGTGAGGAATAGAGTCCAGACCTTTTTCTGGATTCTTGGCCTACCCGAGGAAAGGGGTACTTGGAGAAAGAGCAAGAAAAGCAGAGTTGTACAGAGAGAGGGAGAAGAGGAGTGCAGCTCCCGGTGAGATAGGCGTGGGGAGCAGCACTGGGTGAGACTCTGAGGGCCCCAAGCAGGCTCTTTACTGGGGAATCCAGATGGCATGGGGGAAGGGCTGGGGGCACCCAGGGGGAGGGCAGAGGGATGGCAGGCATAGAATAAGAGCAGGCGCAGATTGTGTGGCCGAAGGAAAACGTCAGGCCTTGAGGTTCCCAATTTAGGCCTGAGCTTCCTTGGTACCAGAATCAGATGGCAAGCCCAGCTGTCCACAAGTGTTGCTTTGTTGTGAGTGGAATAAATCTCCACCTCAGGGCGTGATGGGCATGGAGGAGAACACAGGATCAGCCTCTAGTCTGACTAAGATCTCGGTTCCATGCAGCCACTGACCTGTTCCTTTGGCGAAGGGTTGGATTGGGGAGCAACATCTTGCAGGACATATGGTCTAGAAGGGGGAAGGCCAAGAGCGAATTGTCTGGGGGGTGGCCTCTCCTGACCTTCTGTGTGGGGCTTAGGGTGGGCTTCCCACAGGAGGGCGTGTCCAAGGTGACCCCTGAAGCATGATTAGGAATCGCCCAAGATGAGGGTGAATTTTCTAGGTGGAAAAACAAGAGTATATAGAAGCTTGGAATGAAAAAAAAAGGAAAAGCATGGAGTGATTAGGCATCTCCTAAATAATTTCGAATAACTAAAGCATGAAAGAGGAGGAGGGATAAATTAAAGTCAGAGAATCAGGGACAAGATCCCACGCGCCCCTTCGCCACCAGCCCTGAGCTCTGGAGTCACCCTGAGGGTGACGGGCATGTTTGGAGCACCACGTGGTTGTGACCAAGTCGCCGTGTGGGGTGTTTTGAGCTCACTCTGCCTGTCATGGAGCATAAATGGCTGGAACCAAGCCTGGAAGCAGAGGGGCCGCCTGGCAAGTCAGGTGAGACATACATGGCTGATCCCATCCTCCTCCTCTCCCCTCGCCTGAGGGGCTCTCTAGGCTGGCAGCACAGGGGTCACTTCATGACACCAAAAGCACAGGCAACAACAATAAGAAACATAGATAAATTGGACTATATCAGAATTTAAAACTCTTCAAGAGACATAAGCAACACAGTGAAAAGGCACCCTACAGCATGGGAGGAAATACTTGCAAATCATATAGCTGGTAAGGGGCTATGCCTGGGACATATAAAGAACTCCCACAACTCAACAAAAGGAAAGAAAAAGAAACCCAATTAAAAAAATGAACAAAGGACTTGAATAGCTGTTTCTCCCAAGAAGATATAAAATGACCAATAAACACAGGAAGATGTTCAACATCACTAATCATCAGGGAAATTCAAATCAAAACCACAATGAAATATCACCACACACACCCATTGGGATGGCAGCTATTAAAAAAAAAAAAAAAGACAGCCTAGCTTGGTGCCTGGTAGCTCAATTGGTTGGAATGTTGTCCTGTACATCAAAAGATTTGATTCCCAGTCAGGGCACATACCTATGTTGCAGGTTCGATCCCAAGTCAGGGCATTTATGAAAGGCAATCAATCAATATTTCTCTCTCACAGCAATGTTTCTCTCTTTCTCTCTCTCTCTCTCTCTCTCTCTCTCTCTCTCTCTCTCTGTCTCTTTCTCTCTCTCTCTCCCCCTCCTCCCTACCCCCTCCCCTAAAAATTAATAAACATATCCTTGGGTGAGGATTTTTTTTAAAAAACAGAAAATAACAAGTGTTAGCAAGGATGTGTAGAATTTGGAATCCTCATGCACTGTTGGTGGGAATGTAAAATGTTGAAAAACAATATGGCAGGTCCTCAAAAATTAAACATAGAATTAACATAGGATCTAGGAATTCCATTTCTGGGTATTGATCCAAAAGAATTGAAAGCAGGGTCTTGATGAGCTATTTGCACACCCATGCTTGTAGCAGGATGATTCACAGCCAAAAAGTGGAAGCAACCCAAGAGGCTATCAACAGGTGAATAGACAAACAAAACAGAGACATGCATACAATAAAATAGTATTCAGCCTTAATCTTGAAGACATTCGTGAAGTGAAATAAACCAAAAGACAAATACTCCATTTATTTTTTAATATATTTTTATTGATTTCAGAGAGGGAAAGAGAGAAACATCAATGATGAGAAGGAATCATTAATGGGCTGTCTCCTGCACGCCCCCCACTGGGGATCGAGCCCACAACCCAGGCATGTGCCCTTGACCAGAATCAAATCTGGGACCCTTCAGTCCACAGGCCAACTATCCACTGAGCCAAACTACCTAGCGGTGTCTTATTCCATTTAAATGAGGTGCCTTGCATTGTCAGATTCAGAGAGACAGAAAGTAGAATGGAGGTTGCCAGGGGCTGGGAAGAGGGGAGGATGGGGAGTTGGTGTTTAATAAGTACAGAGTGTTAGTTTCCCAGGATGAAAAAGTTCTGGAGATTGGCTGCACACAAGTATGAATGTACTCAATACTCCTGGGCTGTGCACTTTAAAACGGTTATGATAGTACGTGTTACATTATGTATATTTTACCACAATTTAACAAATAACAATCCTTAAAAAAATAAAGCCACTGCTTAGGGGCTGCAAGTCTGCTAGAACCTGAGAGGAGGTGGGATTGTTGGGAAATCAGAGGGGGAGCATGCATCAGGGGACCCCATAGCCAGAGGAGCCTTCGGGCTGGTCCCATAGCTTGTGGTACAGGTTGAAGGCAAGGTTGGGAGGAATAATCATCTCACGGAGAGCATTTGTGTGCCTGTAATGCTGATTTCCTAGTCAATTGCTGCCTCCTTCTGTTCATTTTGGGAAGAAACTAGAGATTAGGTTCTATGAGCCCAGGATGGAGAAAGGTTCTAGAAGAGTGGTTCTCAACTGAGATGGCACAGAAATGCATGGGTTGTTGGGGGCGGGGGGTGCTAGAGACACAGAGTCAACCAAACACTGGCATCTTGCAATGCACAGAACAGGTCAGCAAAACAAAGTATTGTCCTACATCTTACATGATTTGTAAATGGCCCAAGGGACATTCATGGACATAGCAATTGGCAGAACCCTCACCTCAGTTCCTTGACCTAAGAGCTACTGTGTTAGGGAAAGCTAGTGGAAACCCTGGGCACTCTCTATTACTCCCAGCTAAGATTGTAAATAAAAAACAATATTGCACCTGGCCAGCGTGCCTCAGTGGTTAAGCATCAACCCATGAACCAGGAGAGCACAGTATGATTCCCAGTCAGGGCACATGCCTGGGTTGTGGGCTTGATCCCCAATAGGGGAGTGTAGGAGTCAGCCGATCAATGATTCTCTCTCATTATTGATGTTTCTATCTCTCTCTCTCCCTCTCCCTTCCTCTCTGATATCAATAAAAAAAACAATATTGTTTTAAAGAAAACAATATTGCATCCTAAAGGGAAAGGTAAGAGAGAGATTTGTGTCATTCTGAAAGGCTTACAGGATGCAGGGATGGTGATTCTAACACATCCCCATTTAACTCACTCATATGGCCTTTGCAAAACATGAGGAATTCATGTGCATGAGTGGACTACTTCAAACTTAGCCAAGTACTTGTCCCAATCGCAGCCGCTGAGCCAAATGTAATATCTTTACTAAAGCATTCACACACACAACAATATACTGTCTTGGTCTTGCCCGGGGCTGTGTCCACTCTTCATAACACAGTCGGAAGAGTCCTGGATAATCTGGACATTCTTCAGAGCATTGCATTGGTTC
This sequence comes from Corynorhinus townsendii, assembly GCA_026230045.1. Lineage (NCBI taxonomy): Eukaryota > Metazoa > Chordata > Mammalia > Chiroptera > Vespertilionidae > Corynorhinus > Corynorhinus townsendii. Next base: position 84,007,101 of record JAPDVU010000008.1, read on the forward strand.
CCTGTCTCAGTGGCATCCTGCTAACCAAATCAAGGAAGCAAGACACAGCGAGGACTTGGAGATCTTGGGAATGGGAGATAAACTCTGTGAAGATTCAGGGCCTGCCACATACGTGAGCCTTTCAGGAGTCCACAGTCTTGGACCAGCATGTCCAAGTAGAGGGCATGTTACTGGACCTTTCAGTGCCATCACCATGAAGAAAGAAACAAAATATCTTATAGGCACATGTTGTGAAGAAGCATATTCCATACCTGGTTTATTTACCGTGTGATACGGAACTCTTCTAGTTTTGAGTGGAGCATAGAGCAGTAAACAGCAAGTCCAGGTTGCTATGCATGGAACTGTGCAACTTGGGCCACATTCTGGCCCACGTGATGGTAATGAGAAGGATCTTTGGTGGGGAAGATGTCTTTTGCAGTTTATGGCAAGATCTAGTAGGAGAATCATAATGTTGACCCCCGGGACTCTGACATCCTGGGGTGCTGCTAGAGTAGATACACTGATAGAGTTGAGTGGCTGACTGTGGAACACCCATCAACCATTGAACCAGAACATCCTGCTCTAAGGGAGGCACTGTCATATCCAAGTCAGGAAGTTGGGTGGGTGCAGCAATGACTCACCCTAAGATGGAAGGAATACAATCTAGATCGGGCCTGAGCAGTCCCTGAAGAAACAAGTCCCCTCGGTCATTACCATGGCGGCACCAGCACCTCACCCTCAGTTGACCCTACAGTTGCATGGCGGACCACCCTCAAGGACCAGCTCACAGCAGAGAATGAAGCCAGAGCTTTGCTGACAGATACCAGCTCAGTACAGGGATGCAAGCCCAAATGGATTGCCGCAGTCCTAGAGGCTCACACAGAAGTGGCCAAAAAAGACAGTGGTGAGGGGAAATTCTCCCAAGGGGCTGAGCTTCTGGCATTGTACCTGGTCACCCACTGTATGTGAAAAGAGACATGACCTGGTGTAAGAATATATATAGACTCGCAGGCAGTGGTGAATGATTTAATTTATTGGTCAGGGGCCTAGAATGAATAAGATTAAAAGATTGGGGGCAAGAAAATATAGAGAAGAGGCTTGTGTAAGGACCTGTGGGAGTAATAATAAGGTGTGAAGATCTTTATGTCACATGTTAACACTCACCAGAGGATGTCCATCACGGAAGAGACACTACAACACAAAGTAGAAGAAAATGACTTGGCCAGCTAATGCCAATTAACCTCTGTCCTTAATCACCCCAATAAAAGGACAATGGTTTATGAGTGTAGTCGCTATGGTGACATTAGGGGTCCAACAGTATGGGCTCCCACTGATCTACCTACTGCTGCTGCCAAAATAGAGTCCAACGCTCAGCATTCGATTTGGAATCATCCCTGGGGGAAACCAAGCAGTCACTTCTTGGCCAAGTTGATTAAATTGTACTCCTCCCCCAAAATGCTCATTTCATTTTATAGAAATTGGTACATATTGTAGATATGGGTTTGATTTCGTTGCCTGCAATACCTCAGCTAGCCCTACTATTCAAAAGTTCACATATTGTCTGATCCACCAGCATTGGATCTTGTCTAGAATCCCAACAGACCATGGGACTTACTTTATAACAAAAGTATTTAGACACAGAGGGACTTCCAGACAAGATAGCGGCATAGATAAGCATGGTGCTCAACTCCTCCCACTACCACCTCAAAATTACAACTAAACTACAGAAATCCATCATTCAGAACTTCCTGAAATCAAGCTGAATGGAAGTCCTACAACTATAAAATTAAAGAAGCCACATTGAGACTGATAGGAGGGGCAGAGGCATGGATAGGGCTGGTCTCACACCCATATGCAGCAGATAAAAATCAGGAGTGAGGAAAATCACGAAGATGGCGGCATAGGTAAACACCTAAACTGCTGCCTCCGACAACAATTTAAACTGCAACTAAAAGATAAAACGTCTATCACCCAGAACCACGGGAAAGCTGGCTGAGTGGAAGTTCTACAACTAGAAGGAAAGAGAAAAGAGCATTGAGACGTGCACGAGCGCTGAAAAGCTGAGGTACGGAGGCGCGCGATCCGGGCTGGCGGCGGGCGACTGGGTGCGTTGCTTTTTTCAACCCCAACGGAGACAAGCCCCCGATTACTCTGAAATCCAGTCTCTGGGGAGACGCGGGGGACCCAAACTCCTACGGGGAGAAGCTGGACTGTCTGCCAGTGAGAGTGGCTTGCTAGCAGAGCTGCGCGCAGGAATAATTGTTTACGGCACTGGGGCACAGGATTCCAGGACACGGTCGGGACACAGAGCGGGCTTACTAGCAGCCATTGCTGTTTGCCACGCCCTAACCTAGTGACGCCCTGAGACCCCGCCCCACACAACCTACAAACCCACCCAAGCTCCAAGCAGCTCAATTAGCATAAGAAAGCCTGCCCTATTGCAGCTTAACCTAGAAAACTTGCAGCCCGGGTCAGACAGCTCCAAAACCTCCAAACCCCAAGCAAAGAGGAGAAAACTGCAGCTCTCACTGTAGCTCCTGCTGAGTGGCCTCAGACAGTAGCTGACCTGCACCCCATTGGAGATCCAGAAGCCAGTGTACCTAGTGGTCAGTGTGAGACAACAGATTACAACTCCTCACATCCATAAGTGACACATTCAAGAGGCAGACTCAGTGAGCACCAAAGCCCCACTGAAACAAGTCCTGCCCCATAAGCGTGTCTTCAGCGCAGCACTTCTTCCATTATAGACACAGGGAGTGCTCACAGCTAATTGGCCTGGAGGTCAATTCCTCCCAGCGTACCAACAGCAATTCAGGCTTAACTACACCAAGACTTTGCACTCAGCCCACAAAGGGGTGTACCAAGAGCATCCACATCAGGTGATTGGGGAGGCTGAGCTACTGCCCTCTATAGGTCACCTACCACACAAAGCCACTCCATCAACACAGGGAAGAAGCCAAAATGCAGAAACAAAGAAACATGTCACGAATGAAAGAAACGGAGGAAAGCAAACTACTGGATGACATAGAGTTCAGAATCACATTTATAAGGTTACTCAAGAATCTTCTAAAAACTGCCGAGAAACTTGATGACACTTCTGAGGAGCTTAGTGAGACCTTCAAGGACCTTAATGAGAATGCCAAAAAAATGGAAAAGGACCAGTCAGAAATGAAGCATACACTGTCTGAAATAAAGAATATACAGAAACTCAACTGTAGATCAACATACCCCAAGAATCAAACCAAAGATCTGAAATATGTGGAAACAAAAAACATCCAACCAGAAAAACAAAAAGAAAAAAGAATCCAAAAATATGAAGATAATGTAAGGAGCCTCTGGGACAACTTTAAGCGAAACAACATCCGAATTTTTGGGGTGCCAGAAGAAGGGAGAGAGCAAAATATTGAAAACCTATTAGGAGAAATAATGACAGAAAACTTTCCCTACCTGGTGAAAGAAATAGACTTACAAGTTCAGGAAGCGCACAGAACCCCATACAAGAGGAATCCAAAGAGGACCACACCAAGACACATCATAATTAAAATGCCAAGGGCAAAAGACAAAGAGAGAATATTAAAAGCAGCAAGAGAAAAACAGTTAATTACCTACCAGGGAGTACCCATACGACTGTCAGCTGATTTCTCGGCAGAAACTATGCAGGCCAGAAGGGAGTGGCAAGAAATATTCAAAGTGATGAACAGCAAGAACCTACAACCAAGATTACTCTACCCAGCAAAGCTATCATTCAGAGTTGAAGGTCAGATAAAGAGCTTCACAGACAAGAAAAAGCTAAAGGAGTTCATCGCCACCAAACCAGGATTACATGAAATGCTGAAGGGTATTCTTTAAGAAGAAGAAGAAGAAGAAAAAGGTAAAGATAAAAATTATGAACAACAAAATGACATCAAATACATACCTACCAACAAGTGAATCTAAAAATCAAGTGAATAAAAAATCTGAAGAACAGAATGGACTGGTGAATATAATAGAATCAGGGACATAGAAAGGGAGTGGACTGACGATTCTCAGGGGAAGCAAGTGTGAGGGGTGCGGGAAGAGATTGGACAAAAATCTTACTCCTATGGATGAAGACAGTGGCGGGGGGTAAGGGCATGGGGTGGGGTGGGGAATCAGGTGGAGGGGAGCTATGGGGGGAAAAAAAGTGGAACACCTGTAATAATCTGAACAATAAAGATTTAATTAAGAAAAAAAATAAAAACATAAAAAAAAAAATCAGGAGTGATACTTTGGTTGTGGAAGTCCCCCTGAGGAGTGAGGGGCCCCGGACCCACCCCCAGCCTAGGGTTCCAATCCCAGGAAGAGAAGCCCCTATAACTTCTGGCTGTAAAAAAACAGTGTAGATTGAGGCTGAGGCTGCTGGAGTCTCAGTCAGTTCCTCCTAAAGGGCCTGTACACATACTTACCTGGATTCATTCCCTCTGAGATCCAGCAGCTTGAAAGACACCAGAGACATGTGGGGAGGAACTGAATTGTTTGGCATCAGGGCAAGAGCTGGAGGGACAGCTTTCTCCCAGAGAGAAGTGCTGGCAGAGGCAATTCTTCCTTTTCTGAGCCCTGCCCTACAAAGCCAGCAGTGGGCACCATATCTGAGACTCCATGAACTTGGCTTACACTGTTTGCCCCACCATGGTGATTCCCTGAGACCCTTCCCCACCCAACTTTCCAGCCCACCCACACTGTTTCCAGGGGCTTTACCATAGGAATGGCCTGTCTTGGCTCATGCTTCAGATGTTTCTAAAATCTCTCAAACAAGTGGGTCTCTACACAACTGATTCCCCATGGTGGTTGGAGGTCAGAAGTCAGTGGTCACAGTCTGTCTTTGCAGTTGGCCTAAGGGAACCCTGTACATCTAGCTAAGTTGCCCCAGGCCCTGCAACAACAGCAGCCAGCCTTGGTTCACAGCTTGGCCTCACCTGGGCTGCTCCAAGCCCAGCACAAGAAGCAACCACCTGCAGATGGCTTTGTAGCTTATGTCTTGTGGCCCCAGGCAGAACACAGATTGTGGCTGACCTTGATCTGCACTTTCTAGAAGACCCCAGATCCAGTGCACCCAGTGGAGAGCTTCAGATCACATCGCAGCACCATCACCCAACCACCTCCATAAGCAACACACTCAAGGGCAGACTCAGTGGGTACCAGAGCCCTGCTGAAGTAAGTCCTGCTCTGCGCAGTGGGTCCCTACACAGCTGATCCTCCAAGTTGGTTGGAGGTCTGTTGCCAGTGGTCACAGCCAGTCCTTGAAGCTGATCAGACTGGATAAATTGCTCCCATTAATATGCCAACTGCAATCAAGACTCAACTACAACAAGAGGGTGTACAGCCCACACAGGGGCACACCTCGAGTTTTCAGCTGGGGTGATAGAGGAGGCCGTGGAACTGGACCCTATAGAACACCTACTACTGTAGTCCACTCTACCAAGCCTGAGAGACATAGCAGCTCTACCTAATACATATAAACAAACACAGAGAGGCTGCCAAATGAAAGGAACAGAACAAAACTCCAGAAAAAGAACTAAACAAAATGGAGACAAGCAATCTACTAGATGTAGAGCTCAAAACACTAGTTATAGAGATGCTCAAGGAACTTAATGAGGACCTCAACAGCAAAAAAAGGACCAGTCAGAAATGAAGGATACACTAACTGAAATAAAGAATAATTTACAGAGAATCAACGGTAGAGTACATGAAGCTAAGAATAAAATCAGCAATTTGGAATATAATGAAGCAAAAAACACCCAATCAGAACAGCAAAAAGAAAAAGAATCCGTTGCCCAGCTGGTGTAGCTCAGTTGGTTGAGTGTCATTCCATACACCAAGAGATCACTGGTTCAATTCCTGGTTAGGGTACATGTTTGGGTTGTAGGCTTGATCCCCAGTAGGGGGGCATGCAGGAAGCAGCCCATCAATCTTTCTCTCTCACTGATGTTTCTATCCCTCTCTCCCTCTCCATCTCTCTCTAAAAATCAATAAAAACATATATATTTTTAAAACTAATCCAAAAATATGAGGATAGTGTAAGGGGCATTTGGGACAACTTCAAACATACCAACATTTGCATCATGGCAGAGGAGAAGATAGAGCAAGAAATTGAAAAAAATAATAATGACAGAAAACTTCCCCTACCTGGTGAAAGAAATAGATTTACAAGTCCAGGAAGCTTAGAGACTCCCAAACAAGAGGAACTCAAAGAGGCCCACACCAACACACATTATAATTAAAATGCCAAAGGTTAAAGACAAAGAGAGACTCTTAAAAGCAGCAAAAGAAAAGCAGTTAGTTACCTACAAGGGAGCACCCATAACACTGTCAGCTGATTTCTCAACAGAAACTTTGCAGGCCAGAAGTGAATTGCAAGAAATATTCAAAGTGATGAAAAGCAAGGACCTACAACCAAGGTTATTCTACCCAACAAGGCTATCATTTAGAATTAAAGGACAGATAAAGAGCTTAGACAAGAAAAAGTTAAAGGAGTTCATCTGGAATAGTTCACTGTTTCCCTGCTACCTGGTTCACTCCTATTCACCCATCACAGTTCAGCTCAGATGTCACCCTCAAGACCTTCTCCACCTCCTGGACTATGTCAGGACCCCTTCCATTGCTCCTACAGCATCTTTTTTCTCTTTCTCAGCATCAACCCCCTGAAATAATCTGTTTAGTGTCCACACTTCTTTTCATTCTCCACAAGGACTAGCTAGCATGTTACTGCTATGTGACTAGTATGCAGCATATACTACAGCACAGTAGACATTAAATATTGACTAAATAAATGGATTTTGCCAAAGCATCTCTTAGGATTTCAGCTCTGCAACAAGTTAGGTCACTTGTCTGAGCATCTATTTGCTAGAATATGAGGTGGGGATAATAATACCTACCTTACAGGTTGTTTTGAGGATTAAATGAGATGTATTGGTAAAGCCCTTAGCATGGTGCCTGGCGTAAAGTAAGCATCTGATTCATGCATTGTTAACAATCAAGAAAGGCTATATCAGTCTATACAAGCCAGCAGATTTTGACACTCTCACTCTTTACCCTCTCCAACGTTGAATGTTGTGCTTTTAAGTGTTTTTATAAATATTATAAGCCAAAAAAATGGCCTCTCGTAGTTTTAAGCCAACGTGTTTTTAAGCCAACAGCTTTGTCAGTAAGATCACAGCACCCGCTGCTCCCAGCCCACACCGCACAGAGCTCCTCTCTTCCTGTCACAACTTGTTTGGGGGAGGGGTGCCTGGCAAGAGGTCTCCAATATGGGGGTGCACTGTGCCAAGCCCCAGCAGCTAAATGGCATGTACTGATCACCACTCCCTCAGTTCTGCCAGTCCTCTCACTTGTCCTGTGAAAAGAGATGGGGCCCAGCTCCCCACCAACACAGGTGGCTGCCTCTGCCTCGACCGACCGTTTCCAAGTGATGTTGAGCCCAGCAGGCCCAAGGCTCCCCCACCCTCCCACTTCCTGTGTCAGCTCAGAACCCGCCTCCCCTCCCAGACCTGGTGCCTGCTTCGGGTGATGGTGCGTCTCCCTCTTCCAAAGCCTCCTTCTCACCCCAGCACTGAGAGCAGTGGCCCCAAGTCCTCGTCCTCAGCGGGGGTTGCTCAAAAGGCCTTTGGTTTCTCTTCCAGAAGCACTAGGCCAGCAGGCCTGCGCCATCTCCGTTCAGTGAGTGTCTAGGGGGAGGAAGATGCCATCGGAGAAGCTCTGGAGCATCCTGGGGCTCTGCCTCTTATCCGGTGAGTAGGACGAAACGAAAAGGGCAAGGCCCACACACCCTGATGCTGCCCAGAGGTTCCAGGAGCGTCATGCACTGGGCGGTGTAAGGAGCTGTGTGTGCCACGGTAGCTGGGCTAGAGGCTGATGGGGAAACGTGGCTGGGTCCTCGGAGGCAGCTAAGGAGAGCAGTAGGGTGATCATCTCTCCTAAAAGTGGGCTCTGTGCCTTCAGAAGGATCTCTTCCCATCCCTGGACTTGCAGCCCTTAGGAGCTGATTTGAAGGCAATGAGCAGAACTGAGGGTGCTCCTTGTTGGGGGATGCTGGCTGGTTGAACCCCAGCTCTGTGCAGGGTGTAGCCAGCTTCGCTTGAGACAGCAAAATACTCCATAGTTTTCGGTTCTTCTCAGTGACTCAAGAGCTTTCCATGGTGTAGTCCTTTGTGAAGCAAAGCAGAATAATGGATAAGTAATCAAGAGTGTTTTCAATCTATATATATAAAAGCCTAAGTGACCGATACAACCAGTTGACCAAATAACCGGTTAACTGGTCACTTTGACGTGCACTGACCACCAGGGGGCAGACGCTCAATGCAGGAGCTGCCCCTGGTGGTCAGTGCGCTCCCACAGCCAACCTCCTGCAGTCCCTCCCCGGACCAGCTGGCCCCAATCACCCCAATTGCCAGCCAGGCTGAGGCATCCCACCCATGCCCGAATTCATGCACCGGACCTCTAGTATCTCATATAAGATACATTTCTTTAAGGTTGTGATTTATTGAGTTCTAGATACTCTGTAAAAAAAATAAAAACCTTCACATGTGTTAACCAGGTTATCCTCACCTCCATCTTGGAAGGTAAACATCACCTCCTATTTTGTAGATGAAGAAACTGATCCTCACTGAGGTTAAAGAGCTTGTTTAAAACCACCCAGGAGTGCTGAGCTGACCTGGGCGCTGTCTCTGTCTGCAGGCTGCACCCATAGGGGCTGCACCGCAGCCAGGCAATGGCTCCCGGAGCCTGGTTTCAGGGCCCTGGGAAGTGCCCCTGGAGGGCTCCCACCTCAGCCACCGCCACAGGGTCTGCACGGCCTGCTCCTTCCTGAGGGTCTCGGGCTCGAATGTGCACACACCGCCTGGACCTTGTTAGGCTGCAGCTTGGGATAGGGGTTGCGATTCTGCGTGTCTAATAGGCTCTCAGGCTCAGTCCATTCCTGGTCCTGGTCCCAGGGACACACGTTGAGTGTCAGGGGCAGGGGTGGCTCCTGAGGAAGTAGGCGGGCACTTCCCTTAGAGGCCTATAGAATAAAGGATGCTTTGCAGAGAGAAAAGGAGAGAGGGGGTGGGAGGGAGAAAAGAAGAGAGAGAGAGAAAGATTATCAAAGACCCATGCTCTCCTGGCCATTTGGCCCCATGAGGATGTGCCCACCTGCTGTGAGTGTAGGAGAGGGGCAGAGGTGTAGTCTCAGCCAGTGTGGGGGCTTTGGGTAAAGAGAGGGCTGGGTACACAGAGACCTTTCAGGCAGAACCAGGGAAACTGGACAAGGTGACAAATCCCAGTTACTGCAGAGCGAGGGCAAGGGCCTGGGAGGGACCAGGTTTCTCTGTTGCACAGGCTGCATCCGTGAGTAACCAGAACCTCAAACATGTCCATCTCCCAAATGCAAACAAATGGAAACATTGATGTAACAGTCAATATTGGGAGACTTCCTAGTTAATCGGCCCACACATGCCTTCCCCCCCCCTCCCCCACGCGGCCCTCCCAGGAGCTCGTGGGCCTCCCTGGGTCTGAGACCAGTTTCCACCGTGAAGGCGTGGTTGCCGTTCTCCCGTCACCCAGAAAGCAGCCCAGCTTTGTCTTACCCCTGTTTGTCAAACACTGTGTTTTCGCACTGAATGTGAGATGCTCTCCTGCTCTGTTTCACCCCGATTGGCCAGGAGTTGGGGTACAGGAGTGACTCACCCACAGGATGTGGGCAGGACGATCAGTGTCCGGAAAGGGTCGGACAGGACACAGCGCTCTGCCTGGAACTGCAAGCACCACACACTGACTAACTCTGTTTTCTTCTGATTTTGTTCCAGTTGGCGCTTGGGGGCAAGAAGGTGAGATACCATTCTTTCCTTGTTATGAAACCCGCCCACATTCTTTACGTGTGAGGGGGAGCTGGGCTCCCACACGGCTCCCCCAGGCACGCAGCAGGGGTTCCTGCCACCTGGTCCTTTGCTTTTGCTTCCTAAGTCTGGACGTCTGACTGTAGCCAGGGAGAGGGGAATCGCAGAGACTGCAGCAACGAGTGAGCCCTGACCATTCAGAGGAAACAAGTACGACTGTTACATCGAGTTGAAAGTGCCAACCATTTAATTGTTTGCAGCCGTAGTTGGTGTGAGGTTCTGAGGAGGAGATGTAACAGTCTGCGTGTGTGTGTGTGTATGTGCATCTGTACACATGCTTACGTGTGGGCCTGGCCTGGGCTGCAGTCTCAGTCCTAGCAGTAGCATCAGTGTCCCAATGTTGGGAGACTTCCTAGTTAATCAGCTCCTCCAGCTGAGCAGCAGGACTCTGGAAGGCAGTCACGGTGCGGGCCTGCACTTAGTGTCCTTGGGACCTTTCTTTCTTTTTCTTTTCTTGCCATGCAGCATGCTTTAAAGCTCATCATTGACAAATGGGGTGTGTGTGCAGCACACGGTATGCTTCAGGACAGCTCATCCCTTCTGAAGGCTATTGCCGTTTAGAGTTGATTTTGTTCAGATTTGGTTTATGTTCCATGTAGACCTTCTCAGGGCTCACTGCAGTAGCACATGGACTAGGTCTGTTTCTCCCCGCTTTCTCGAGATAGATTGACAGCTAATATGGAGTAAGTTTAAGGTATACAGCGTGATGATTTGGTATATGTATTGTGAAATGATTACTCAGAATTCATTTGTGTAAATGACCATCAGTTGTTTAACGTAGGATATATGGCCCACACTGTTTTCACATGTGGCCCTGGGCATTTGGAGACCATGTTACGTAGAGGCTGGGGAACAGTCCTCACCCCTGGGAGCAGGATCTGATCTTACAGCCGCTAGAAGTGTTGCTAATGGTTTCTTATGCTTTCTTTTTCAGAGAATAAAGACATTGGTAAGGGAATGTTTGCTCTTTACAACCTCTTTTCAAATGTGGACCCAAATGGTCATGGGGGACAATTGTCATAACACACACTGAGGACCATAACTGTTAGAGGAAATGTGCAATCCTCTTTCAGTAGGCGTGAGGGCTTGTTGCTGTCACGTGTGTCCCGGAGCACACAATCTGGATAGAAGATGCCTGTGGGTGAGGTCAGAGCCACCACAAGCGTTTGTATAAATCGCGAGTTCACTACAGGCAGAAACGGTGTCTAAGTCACCTGGCCAGGCACAGAATAGGTGCTCAATGAATATTCTTTGAGTGAATGAGTGATCAGACACATACACGCATCATTAATTCCCTCCCCTCAAGAAGCAAATGGCCTGTGTGAGAGAGAAATGCATGGTAGCAGTGTGTTGTATGCTATGAGGTGGGCAGATGCAGAGCAAAGTAAAATATAAAAAGAGGAGTGGTCAACTCTACAGAGAGTAGCTGGGGAAAGCTCCCCAGTGTGGGTTATTCCTGAGCTGAGTTTTAAACAATGAGCTTGTATTTTAGGGAAAAATAGTATTTTAGGCAGAGGGGTGGGCTGCATAGGAGGAGGCTGAGAGTCTAACTCTGAGGCTAGCTGCCATATCTGAATCCTGGCAGGACTGGCTTGCTGAGTTTCTTTGAATAATTTATGAAACATCTCCATTCCACAGCATCATCATATGTAAAATGGAAAGAATAATGATACCCAGTTTGCAGGGTTGTTATGAGGGTTGATGAGTAATTCTCGTAGAATATTACCTGGGTTATGGAAGACAGTTGGCGAATTTTAGCTGTTACCATATGGGAAGCATGAAACCTAGATAATAGGCACTGAAATTTATTGAGCATGGATGTTCTGGATACTACCCTCAATATTTTACCCAAGTTTCCTCATCTAACATCCCTATTCTGCAGAAAACCAAGGTTAGAAAATAAGTAAATAGTCCAATCACAGAGGTTAGTGTAAATGCAGGCTTAGCTGACCCTGAAGCTCATGTTCTTAGCTTCTGTGAACACTGCATCTGGGTGTGTATAAAATCTTTGTGAGCAGATCCTGCTTCTAAGCATGAACATCTAGGCCTTTGTGTGAGCATGTGTAAGTCTAGGCTCTGCACTAAATTTGTGCTGATAAAAGTTGTGAACAATTTTCTTTACATTTTCTTGTCCAGACACCAGTCAAATGTCTACTTCCTTTTAAATTGTTTTATGTATGATTTCTCATTTATTTAACATTTTTAAAAAATAGCAGTGCTGAAAAGTTATTCCTAAGTCAAAATAATATCAACTGTCTATTGTCATTAAACTCCATTCCCAATTAGTAGCAGACGGATAAACGTGGTGAACGGCTTGTTTACATTCCCTGGGATCTCAGCCAGAGAGCCAGGCTCAGCTCTGTTCTCCATGGGAGCAGGACCTTCCAGCGAAGGAAGGGAGAACTCAGCTTGTCCTCACGCATCTGCTCTGCTCCACCCATTCTCACCTTCATAATCCATCTAGTTCTCACAGGTAACTGGTGAGGTAGATGTTTTATAGCTCCATTTTCCAGATAAGAAACTGAGGCTTAGAGAAGTTAAAACGACTTGCCCTTGGTCACAGCCTAAGGCAGATCTGGAATTCAAACACAGGACTTCGGACTCGGCCCAGTGACCTGTCCAGTAGCACCTGTAGCAAAACACCCTCAACAGAGAGAGGGCTGTCTCTCTCTCTCCCTCTCTCTCTCTCTTTTAATATATTTTTATTGATGTCAGAGAAGAAGGGGGAGAGATAAAAAACATCAACGATGAGAGAGAATCATTGATCGGCTGCTTCCTGCATGCCCCACACTGGGGATTGAGTCTGCAACCTGGGCATGTGCCCTGACCAGGAATGGAACCGTGACCCCCTGGTTCATAGATCAATTCAACCACTGAGTCATGTCGGCTGGGGAGGGCTGTCCCTTTGCACCACCCTTCTCCTCTCTCCCAGTTGCCCTATCCAGGCTAAACCACAGCCTAGTGCTGCCAAAGGTCCCAGCCACAAGTCTTCCAGGAAACCAGCATGCACTGCAGCCCCACAGCCCTGGGGGAATGTGCTGGATCCCCAACTCAATAAGGGATTTCAGTCGTCCTCCCTCTAACAAAATAATTGGGAGTTGGTTATATTCAGGGACATTTAAAATAAAGTCACTTTTTATTGGAAGAACCATTCCCTTAAAATGTATATAGTACTTCCCAAATTTAAGGGCACACTCTGGTATATTCTCAATTTGATGTATCTGAATTGTATCTATAAAGTTACCTCATGGACTAACGACATACTATATTCCTTTAAGGCTTAGGGCATCCTAAGGATGGGTCCTCTGTGGGAATCCCTGATGACTTGAAAACTTTTACCTACAACTTAAACTTACACCAAGGTCATTTCCTTACCATCCCTTCCTCTTCTCACTTCCAGGTGACTTTTCACATCCTCTAAAGAGTAAGTCAGCCCTCGTTGAGGTGTGCCTAGCAAGGGTGCGAGTCAGTGTGGCCAGAAGGAAAGGAATCCAGTGAGAGATGCTCCCGAGAACGGAGGCCCTGCCAACAGTATATTCCCAACTCCTGTTTCAGATGCATTGCAAGCAGGGACTTTCATAGTCTTTCTTTGCTTCCATTCCCTCTTTCCCAAGTCCCCATGTCCATACCTAAACGCTAAAGTCGCTTTCAAAAAGTTGTCTAGTCCTCATTGTTGTTGGTTTTTGTTTTTGTTTTTTTGTTTTTGGGGGGGGGGTTGTTGTTTTGTTAATCCTCACCCAAGGATATTTTTTTTCCATTGCTTTTCAGAGAGAGAAGAAAGAGTGAAAGGGAGGGAGGGAGGGAGGGAGGGAGGGAGGGAGGGAGGGAGGGAGAGAGAGAAACATCGATGTGAGAGAGACACATCGATCGGGTGCCACCGCACACTACCCATCCGGGCAGGGAGCAAATCCGAAACCCTGGTACATGCCCTTGACCAGGAATCCAACCCAAGACCCTTCTGTGTGTGGCCTGACACCCTAACCACTGAACAATACTGGCCATGGCTGGCCCCCCTTTTGCATACCCCCTCTGTCATACCCTCCAGCCAGCAGTTCCCTTTTGACAACAAAATCTAAGACCCGAATGACAGATGACTTTCTACATCTGGTTGGCTCTTTTGTTACAACTTTGCATTTCCTGAAATCTTACTGGTTTCTTATTCCTATTTCCCTCTCTTCTCTCCATTCCCCAGCATTTAAAGTCTCCATCTCCGGAACCAGGGTGGAGTTGACATGTCCTGAGGACCCTGATTCTGAGCAAATAAAATGGGAAAAAGATGGTGCACTAATACCCAATCATCACGAGGAACACCTGTTAATAGACAATTTCTCCGAAATGAAAGACAGTGGTCATTACACCTGCTACAGAGGCAACTCGAATAACAACCACAACTATCTCTACCTAAAAGCAAGAGGTAATGCAGGTCTCCAGCGCAAAGCACAGCTAGACTCTTTAAGGAGAGCCATCTCCAAAGGGCTCCTCCATCATCCCCCCTCACCCAGCTCACAGCCCCCCGCCTCTCTATGCCTCTCCTACATTCAGTACTAGGACTGTCTGGGGCCACACAGAACTCACGTTTTTCTGCAACTTTGATTAAACACCAATGGGGGGCTGTCTAGGTAAGCTCCATCAGCACGCGATCTACAACAACTTCTAGGAGACAGGATGGGGCCATTGCCTTACGGCACACCCAGGTGATGGCACACCATGTGAGCTCATCTGATGCTTTATCCAGATATGTGTCCTTCCAAAGGATTGGCAGAGAGACTCAAAGATGCTGTGATAAAATGGCATCGCCAAGGCATCGTAATAAACCCTGACGGCAGCTGACGTTTATTGGGTGCTTAAGTTTCAAGCACTATACCATAGACTCGCCTAGGACTTTTTGTTGTTGTCAATCCTCACCTGAGGATATTTTTCCATTGATTCTTAGGGAGAGTGGGGGAGAAAGGGAGAGACAGAGAGAAACGTCCAAGTGAGAGAAATACATCAATTGGTTGCCTCCTGCACGCGCCTGACCAGGGCCCGGGCTGGGGAGGAGCCTGCAACCGAGGTACATGCCCTTGCCCGGAATTGACCCTTTGGCCTGGGACCCTTTGGTCCACAGGCAGATGCTCTATCCACTGAGCAAAACAGGCCAGGGCGGACTTTTTTCCCTCATGTCATCCTCTCAACAACCATATGAGTGAAGTAGCATGTGATTCCCATATAGATGAGGGGAGAGTCTTTGGGAGCTGAAAGCACATTCACGTTCTCACAGCAGGTAAGCCAGGAGCTGGGACTTGAACCCAGACTGACTGACGCCAGAGCTTCTCCCCAGAATGGCCACACTCTGTGGCTGTTATAAACATATTGAACAGAGGGCTCAGCGCTAGCGATGGCCTGCGCATGAGGTTTGAAGGGAGAACCGCTTGTCTGTCCCTCCCTCCGGTGTCCCTGTGTCTTCCGTCCTCGGTGACTTCTCCCTTCCCCTCCCCCCCCA
The DNA here is from genome assembly GCA_026230045.1 of Corynorhinus townsendii. NCBI lineage: Eukaryota > Metazoa > Chordata > Mammalia > Chiroptera > Vespertilionidae > Corynorhinus > Corynorhinus townsendii. The sequence continues at coordinate 84,022,452 of JAPDVU010000008.1, forward strand.
CCCCCGCCCCGCAGTGTGTGAGAACTGCATGGAGGTGGACCTGATGGCAGTGGCCGGGATCATCGCTGCCGACATCTGCCTCACCTTGGGCGTGCTGCTGCTGGTGTATCACTGGAGCAAGAATAGGAAGGCCAAGGCCAAGCCTGTGACCAGAGGCGTGGGTGCTGGCGGCAGGCCTGGTGGTAAGAGCACGGAGTTGAGTGGGAGGAGAGGCCCCGCAGAGGGGGCGTCCGGCCTGGGCAGGGTGGGCAGCGAGGCCACAGCCGGTCAAGACAGCTTCTGTAGGACATTCACTGTGTGGCTGCGATCTTGACATGGTTCCACATCTCAGATCGCCCTTCTCCTTCCCCCTCAGAAAAGGGCGAACGTTCCTTATGGGCAGGGCTCCCTCCAGCACCTGTCCACACTCAGGAACAACCCACTCCACCAGCGGGAGCAGGGAGGGGGGATCCCTTGGGACACTGCCCCCGCCTTTTCCTTTCCCTTACTCCACAAGAAAGGAAACCCAGGAAGGACCTTGAGCTGAGGAAAGTCACAAAATGATAGGAGCAGTGGGGGCATTCGGGATGGGCTCAAAGAAGAAAGAGAAGAGGTGGCGGGAATGGAAGAGGGAGAGGGAGAGGAGGGAACAGAGGGGTTTGCGTCCTCCATCTGGTCTCATTGCCGTAAGATTGGCGTTCCCACATGAAAACAAATCTTTCCTCCTTTCCTCCCCCCACCCCCGGCAGGACAAAACAAGGAGAGGCCACCACCAGTTCCCAATCCGGACTATGAGGTAACAAGGGATAGAGGGGACAGGTCTCTCTAGAGGAGCAGGTCAGTGGGACTGCTCATCGGGCCTGTCACACCTTAAAGCCCTTGCTCGGACTCCAAGACTCTCCCCCTGAGGCCCGCCTCTGCCGCTTACAGTGAGGCAGGGCCACATCGGAGGCTGCACAGTTTCCACCACCACAGAGCACTGGCTCTTTTTATTTTTTATTTTTTTAAGGTATTTGCATTGATTTCCGAGAGGAAGGGAGAGGGGGAGAGAGACAGCAATGATGAAGAAAATCATTGATCAGCTGCCTCCACACGTCCCCTACCGGGATTGAGCCTGCAACCTGGGTATGCAGCCCTTGACCAGAATCTAACCCAGGACCCATCATTCCGCAGGCCAGCACTCTATCCACTGAGTCAAACCGGCAAGGCTGGCTGATTTCTCCATCAGCTGGGACACAGCCATGGGAATAACACATGTGTAAATTCTACCATGATGAACTCAGGGCTGATGCTCCCCCAGCATGCACCAGTACAGTAATGCCAGTTGTTGAATGATTCAAATGCTTCACGGATATAGAGCTCCCAGCCTCCCCCGCCCCACACACACATGGCCAGACACCCAGCCACTGCGCCCTGGACCACCTCTTGACAGCAGGAGGGCTCCTGCCTGGCCAGCAGACGGTCATCAGGATTCTTCTGATTGGCTGCTGTGTGTGATTACCAACTGTTAAATACTGTTACTATCACGCTTGAACACACCCAACAAATATTTATTGGGCCAAGCACATGACAGTCACTTTCCCACGCGTGACTTTATGCAATTCTGACCAGAGCCCTGTCTTTCGATTCTCATTGCTGAGATGAGGACGCTGACTCCCAGGGAGAGGGACCAGAGCCAGGCAATGCCAGCCTGCCTCCCGGAGCCTGGTCCAAGGTTCTTGCCTTTGCTCTGGAACTAGATCCTCAGAGGCCCCGCTTCCTCCCGCCCTGCTGACCTCCCTTCCCTTCCCTTCCCCCCAGCCCATCAGGAAAGGCCAGAGGGACCTGTATTCCGGACTGAACCAGAGAGGCGTCTGACGCTCCTGAGGACCCGCCTCCCATGGCAGGCCTGGCTCCTCCCTCTCCAGGCACCGCTCTGCAGGAGATCTGTCTTACCCAGAGGAGAACTCCCACCCGCAGCCTGCCCGCCCTGCCCCACCCCCGCCCCCGCCCCCGCCCCTCTCTGTTGGAAGCCAGTCCTGGGATATTGCTGCCTCGTTGTTCTTTGAAATAGCGCTACTCACCTATCACCCTGCACTCTCGCCAGGATATTTACATCTGCTCTTCACCACCACTGCCCTCCTCTCTCCTCTGGATGTTCCTTCGGCGCACTCCTCCTGCGTATAAGTTGCCCCACCCTCACTGTCCACCAGCCGTTCTGCTTGTCCAGTTCTCCTTTGGGCGACGCTCTGTGCGAGTGCCCTGGGACAGCGCTAGTCAGCACAGGCAGGGGTCCCGCCCGGAGCTTCCTCTCCCCTTCTCCATTCCCCCTCCCATCCCCGCCCCCCCCCCACCCCCCAGGGTCACTTCCATCTCCGTGAACATGGTGGGCTCCTGTGGGCTGGGAAAGAGAAGAAATAAAGTGCACTTCGCTGACAGAATCGCTGTCCTCTTCCTATGAGGCCTTCGAGTCTGCCTTGTGTCCTGAAACAGCTCGGTCCTTCTGCCTGTGACTAAATCCCAGCTGTGGTCCCCAGGCCAGTACCACTGTCTTCCCGGGGCATGAGCACTAGGGAACCAGAGAGAGAGAACAATTGGTCATTTGACTCACTTCTCTTGGGCAAAAACATCAAAGGTGGCAGAGAGTGACAGGGTGGCCAGCTCATACAGTGGGTGAGGCCGAAGCAGAGGCTCCAAAGGCAGGTGCAGGCAGCAGGTGACCAGAGTGCAGAGCCAGGGGTGGGACGGGGGCAGATCTCCTCAGCTGCACCACCCTCACTGCTACAGGACCGTGGGCACACCCCTCCCCTCTCCCTGCCTCTCTCCTCATCAGAACATCAGATGTGCTGCAGAGGCAAAAGCAGAGTACAGGTAAGGCAGTTCCCAGGCCTGGGGCCTCGTACCATCTACAAAAGGCAGCACCATAACGCTCTGAGAGGTCAGAGACGGTGTCTGTCTCCATCCTAACTGCGCTCCTCGTGTCCAGAGCAAAGCCTGGCGCATGTGTGAGCTCAGTGTTGAGTGTGAGGAAAGTGCTGCCTGTGGGTCAATGCCAAGGGGACAGCCTCGGGGGAGATCGTAATCCAGATGAGGCACACCACTGGGACCGCCTCCACTCGGGATCATCACAGTGACCCCTCCCCACTGGGACCCCCTCCATCCAGGATCGTCACAGTGACCCCCCCACTGGGACCGCCTCCACCTGGGATCGTCACAGTGACCCCTCCCCACTGGGACCGCCTCCACTCGGGATCATCACAGTGACCCCTCCACTGGGACCCCCTCCATCCAGGATCATCACAGTGACCCCTCCACTGGGACCCCCTCCATCCAGGATCGTCACAGTGACCCCTCCCCACTGGGACCCCCCTCCACCCGGGATCGTCACAGTGACCCCTCCCCACTGGGACCCCCTCCACCCGGGATCGTCACAGTGACCCCTCCCCACTGGGACTGCCTCCACCCGGGATCGTCACAGTGACCCCTCCCCACTGGGACCGCCTCCACCCGGGATCATCACAGTGACCCCCCCACTGGGACCGCCTCCATCCAGGATCGTCACAGTGACCCCTCCCCACTGGGACCCGCCTCCACCTGGGATCGTCACAGTGACCCCTCCCCACTGGGACCGCCTCCACCTGGGATCGTCACAGTGACCCCTCCCCACTGGGACCCCCCTCCACCCAGGATCGTCACAGTGACCCCTCCCCACTGGGACCGCCTCCACCCGGGATCATCACAGTGACCCCCCCACTGGGACCGCCTCCACCCGGGATCATCACAGTGACCCCTCCACTGGGACCGCCTCCACTCGGGATCATCACAGTGACCCCTCCCCACTGGGACCCGCCTCCATCCAGGATCGTCACAGTGACCCCTCCCCACTGGGACCGCCTCCACCTGGGATCGTCACAGTGACCCCTCCACTGGGACCCCCTCCATCCAGGATCATCACAGTGACCCCTCCACTGGGACCCCCTCCATCCAGGATCGTCACAGTGACCCCTCCCCACTGGGACCCCCCTCCACCCGGGATCGTCACAGTGACCCCTCCCCACTGAGACCCCCTCCACCCGGGATCGTCACAGTGACCCCCCCACTGGGACCGCCTCCACCCGGGATCATCACAGTGACCCCCCCACTGGGACCCGCCTCCACCCGGGATCATCACAGTGACCCCTCCACTGGGACCGCCTCCACTCGGGATCATCACAGTGACCCCTCCCCACTGGGACCGCCTCCATCCAGGATCGTCACAGTGACCCCTTCCCACTGGGACCCGCCTCCACCTGGGATCGTCACAGTGACCCCTCCACTGGGACCCCCCTCCATCCAGGATCATCACAGTGACCCCTCCACTGGGACCCCCCTCCATCCAGGATCATCACAGTGACCCCTCCACTGGGACCCCCTCCATCCAGGATCGTCACAGTGACCCCTCCCCACTGGGACCCCCCTCCACCCGGGATCGTCACAGTGACCCCTCCCCACTGAGACCCCCTCCACCCGGGATCGTCACAGTGACCCCTCCCCACTGGGACTGCCTCCACCCGGGATCGTCACAGTGACCCCTCCCCACTGGGACCGCCTCCACCCGGGATCATCACAGTGACCCCCCCACTGGGACCGCCTCCATCCAGGATCGTCACAGTGACCCCTCCCCACTGGGACCGCCTCCACCTGGGATCGTCACAGTGACCCCCCCACTGGGACCCGCCTCCACTCGGGATCATCACAGTGACCCCCCCACTGGGACCGCCTCCACCTGGGATCGTCACAGTGACCCCTCCCCACTGGGACCCCCCTCCATCCAGGATCGTCACAGTGACCCCTCCCCACTGGGACCCGCCTCCACCTGGGATCGTCACAGTGACCCCTCCCCACTGGGACCCCCTCCACCCAGGATCGTCACAGTGACCCCTCCCCACTGGGACCCGCCTCCACCCGGGATCATCACAGTGACCCCCCCACTGGGACCCGCCTCCACCCGGGATCATCACAGTGACCCCTCCACTGGGACCCGCCTCCACTCGGGATCATCACAGTGACCCCTCCCCACTGGGACCGCCTCCATCCAGGATCGTCACAGTGACCCCTCCCCACTGGGACCGCCTCCACCTGGGATCGTCACAGTGACCCCTCCACTGGGACCCCCTCCATCCAGGATCATCACAGTGACCCCTCCACTGGGACCCCCCTCCATCCAGGATCGTCACAGTGACCCCTCCCCACTGGGACCCCCTCCACCCGGGATCGTCACAGTGACCCCTCCCCACTGAGACCCCCTCCACCCGGGATCGTCACAGTGACCCCCCCACTGGGACCGCCTCCACCCGGGATCATCACAGTGACCCCCCCACTGGGACCCGCCTCCACCCGGGATCATCACAGTGACCCCTCCACTGGGACCGCCTCCACTCGGGATCATCACAGTGACCCCTCCCCACTGGGACCGCCTCCATCCAGGATCGTCACAGTGACCCCTCCCCACTGGGACCGCCTCCACCTGGGATCGTCACAGTGACCCCTCCACTGGGACCCCCTCCATCCAGGATCATCACAGTGACCCCTCCACTGGGACCCCCCTCCATCCAGGATCATCACAGTGACCCCTCCACTGGGACCCCCCTCCATCCAGGATCGTCACAGTGACCCCTCCCCACTGGGACCCCCCTCCACCCGGGATCGTCACAGTGACCCCTCCCCACTGAGACCCCCTCCACCCGGGATCGTCACAGTGACCCCTCCCCACTGGGACTGCCTCCACCCGGGATCGTCACAGTGACCCCTCCCCACTGGGACCGCCTCCACCCGGGATCATCACAGTGACCCCCCCACTGGGACCGCCTCCATCCAGGATCGTCACAGTGACCCCTCCCCACTGGGACCCGCCTCCACCTGGGATCGTCACAGTGACCCCCCCACTGGGACCGCCTCCACTCGGGATCATCACAGTGACCCCCCCACTGGGACCGCCTCCACCTGGGATCGTCACAGTGACCCCTCCCCACTGGGACCCCCCTCCATCCAGGATCGTCACAGTGACCCCTCCCCACTGGGACCCGCCTCCACCTGGGATCGTCACAGTGACCCCTCCCCACTGGGACCGCCTCCACCCGGGATCGTCACAGTGACCCCTCCCCACTGGGACCGCCTCCACCCGGGATCGTCACAGTGACCCCTCCCCACTGGGACCGCCTCCACCTGGGATCGTCACAGTGACCCCTCCCCACTGGGACCCCCTCCACCCGGGATCGTCACAGTGACCCCTCCCCACTGGGACCCGCCTCCACCTGGGATCGTCACAGTGACCCCTCCCCACTGGGACCGCCTCCACCCGGGATCATCACAGTGACCCCCCCCACTGGGACCGCCTCCACCCGGGATCGTCACAGTGACCCCTCCCCACTGGGACCGCCTCCACCCGGGATCATCACAGTGACCCCTCCCCACTGGGACCGCCTCCATCCAGGATCGTCACAGTGACCCCTCCCCACTGGGACCGCCTCCACCCGGGATCATCACAGTGACCCCTCCCCACTGGGACCGCCTCCATCCAGGATCGTCACAGTGACCCCCACCTCCACTGGGACTGCCTCCATCTAGTATCGTCACAGTGACCCCCCCACTGGGACCCCTGTTGTAGTGTACCCCCATCTTACAAAGGAAGCATCACAAAGTCGAATTATGGAGTCATTTATTAAAAGCTGGCGGCATACGAGGGAGCCATTCAGCACTCCAAACCTCGAAGCCCTGAACAGCTTGCCACATCTGGCTTATATTGGCAGAATATCACAAAAGTATCGATTACATCTTTGGGTCTGGAATGAGGAACCTGTTTCACGAAAAGCATTTTACAGAAGCGAAATTGAGCAAATTAGTTATCTAAAGTATCTAGGAATCACTAAATCAACAGAAACACATTATCTGGGACCACTGGGGCAATTTAGAATAATTGTGCTCTCCAGATTCCCGGACCACTGACTCAACTGAAACTCGTTATCTGTAGCTACTAAGACAATTTAGGATAATTGAGCTGTCCTGGTTCCCAGAAGAATATGCTCAGTAACCAGTGAGATCACAATCAATGAGATATTCAAACCATCATCAATGGAGTATTGGGATGGCATACATAAATTCAGAAAACCAAAATAACTTTCTATTGTTTTAGCAAACAAGTAAGTACAGAAGCCAAACAGCAGTTTTTACCTGAGATGATTGCTACCATACTTCACCTCCTCCACCTGGGATCATCACGATGACCCCTCCCCACTGTGACCCCCCTCCACCTGGAATCGTCACGATGACCCACACCTGGCTCCGTAGTGGATGTCAGAGTTTGTGGGGAGACCTGGGCACATTTCTATTTCACCTTCAAATTATGAAGGAAAAATTTCTTTAATACAATCAGTTTGATGTCAAAACCTTATTTTTAATTACAAAAGGCATTCCAGAAAGCATTGATTAAAAAACTGGTGTTTATGAGGTTAATTTGATTGTAAATGAACAGATACATTTCTATTAGAATGTTGGTAAAAGTTTCCATAAATGAAAGAAAAGGAAAGGAAGAGCTGTGGGGGGGGAGGGGCGGGGGATGGGGAGAGAGGAAGAGAGCAGGTGGCCTCACTCTGTCACTGTGAGGGCGGCAGCCAGAGCAGCTGTGGTGCAGGAGCCAGGATGTGGGCTACACACCTGCCAGTGAGGATGAGACATGCTGCTGCAGCCTGAGGCCAGTGTGGGAGGCCCCCCCTTAGCCTCTCAGGGCCCAGGCGCAGCTTGAGGAGAGAGGCCTGAGCACTGACATGGGTCTCAGTCCAGCTCAAGCCAGCGGGCTCTCCTCTCTCCCTCTCTGCACTCAGAAAGCTCCCTGTGACCACAGGGCTATCTGTGTGTGCTACCAGGACAGAAAAAGCCATTGGTGGTGTGGATGCAAGGGGGCACATGCTAACCTGACAACTCAGGGGAGGCCTGCATGGCAGTGTTGCAAAGTCAGAGACCTAAAGTTACCACAAAGGATGGTCTGAAATTAAACTTTAACTAAAGCAGTGATGGTGGTAGTCACCTCCTAGGCCAGTATCTTCACTGACAAGGTCAACCTTTACCTTAACTGGCCTATCTGTCTTTTTGCATCTATGATAACATACCCTTGAAATGTCTAGGTAACTTGTAACTTCCCTTTTTCTGGACCCCTTGGGGCACAACCTAATTGTGCTGGGCGCCAGGACAGAGACAACAAATTCCTTCATTGTTATCATGTTAATTGTTGACTGTTGGCTATCCTGCACCCATCTAAATATGTGTCTATCATTTTACTTTTTATCCAATCCCAGAGGTTTCCTCGCTTTGCTTTCTCCCGCCTCTCTAGTCTATCACCAATGGATTTTATGTAACCTACCTACATCCCCTCCTTTGATTGCAATGTATAAAAACAGAGGAAAACCCACCATTCTCTGGAGCACTATCCCAATCCATTGAGATACTACTTCCCAGCAATTGTCAACAGTTTGGCTCAAATAAACTTACAAAATTCTTTCCAGGTTTGCATGTTTTTTATGTTAACAGTGGTGCACACTCAACCTTGGGCTTGTGACAGCAGCTTCTATACGAAGGGTCCTGTTGAAATGCTGCTTCTTTCCCTCTAAACTCTCTTGCTACTTTGCCAAATTCATTATTAAATCTAGTAATAGATTTTGGTGGAGTCTTTAGGGTTTTCTATATACAATATCATGTCATCTGCGAATAAGGAGAATTTTACTTCCTCCTTCCCAATTTGAATGCCTTTTATTTCTTCTTGTCTGATTGCTGTGGCTAGGACTTCGAGTACTATGTTGAGTGAGAGTGGTGAAAGTGGACATCCCTGTCTTGTTCTTGGTCTTAGGGGAAATGGTTTTAGTTTTTGCCCATTGAGTATGATGTTCACTATAGGTTTGTCATCTATGGCTTTTATCACGTTGAGAGATATGCTCACTTTATTCCTACTTTGCTGAGAGTTTTTATCAAAGTGGATGTGGGGTTTTGTCAAATGCTTTTGTCTGCATCTATTGATATTCCCTCTAAACTCTCAACATTTATGCTCACAAGGAGTCCCCTGAGGGTGACCTTCACTAGCTGCTGATCAGTAGGCTGGCCCAGGGTGGCTGTCTCGTCCCGGGTATATTTGATGGTGCCCAGTCAAGGCGAGGTGTGGCTCAGCATGATAAGAGCAATAACAATTACCATTAGTGAGCATCTGCCATGCTCTAGAAATTGTCTTAGCACTTTACTCAATTTATCCCATCTAATCCTCATGACAACCAGACAGGGTGCATGTTGTTGTCCTTGTTTTACAGATGAAGACACCGGCTCAGAGAGATAAGTTGTGAGGTTGTATGTTAGTGAGAAGAGAGCCAAAAGGAGGAGCAGGGCATCTGACTCCAAAACCATGAGCAGTTCCCAGGGCTAGTGTGGTTGTTGAGAATGCTCTCTGGCTTCCCGACCTACAAGCTGTGTGCAGTCATTTAGGTTTTTCTTCAGCAAGTGCTTTTCTTTTTTCTTTTCTTTTTTAAATATATTTTTATTGATTCAGAGAGGAAGGGAGAAGAAGAGAGAGATAGAAAGATCAATGATGAGAATCATTGATTGGCTGTCTCCTGCAGGCCCCCTACTGAGGATCGAGCCCACAACCCGTGCATGTGCCCTTGACCAGAATCAAACCTGGGACCCTTCAGTCCGCAGGCCGATGCTCTATCCACTGAGCCAAACCACCTAGAGCAATAGAGCTTTTCTAATCACAGGCAGACCAGCACTGTGCTGAGGTTTCGGGGGACAAACGGTTCCCATCTTCAAGGAGCTTGCAGTCACATAACTGTGCCCACACATGCAGGAAGTTCAACAGCTACAGGGCGCAAATGTGATTGAGCATCCTGAATACCCCAGACCGTATGCCCGGTGTTCTAAGGAGGGACTGAGAGAGCTGAGGTGGTGGGGAAGCAATGTGCATGAGAGACGGGATCTGGGCCTTAGAGGGAAGGGTGGATAGACTGTGAAGAGAAAGGAGAAGACATTCTGCTCACTAAAAATAAAATAGATAACCCAAAATAGATAACTCCCTTTATTCATTTTATTTTTAAAAAATATTTTTTTATTGATTTCAGAGTGGAAGGGAGATGGGGCGGGGGGGGGGGGGGAGAAAGCAGGGAAGAGAGAGAGGAACATCAATGATGAGAGAATCATTGATCTGCTGCCTCCTGCATACTTCCTACTGGGATTCAAGCCCACATCCAGGGCATGTGCCCTGACCAGGAATCTAACCACGACCTCATGGCTCATAGGTCCATGCTCAACCACTGAGCCACACCGGCAGGTCCCTAAGAGCCCTTTAGCTACTAAATAAATTTAATTTATACTTAAAAACCTTCCCACAAAGAAAACTTCAGACCAAGATGACTTCATTGGTGAAATCTACCCAGAATTTAAGAAAAAAAAAATAATGCCAATTCTACACATACTCCTCCAGAAAACTGAAGAGGAAATACTTCCAACTCATTCTATGGAGACCAAATTCATCTTGCGTAATGGTTCATTATAAGTGTCAAGCTGAGCCATGCTACCGCGTTATTTGGTCAAGCATATCTGGATATCATTGTGAAAGTATTTTTTAGTTGAGATTAACATTTAAATCAGTAGACTTTGATGAAAGCAGGCTACTCTCCATAATATGAGTGAGCCTCATCCAATCAGTTGAGGGCCTTAAGAAAAAAACAGACTGAGGTCCTCTGAGGAAAAAGGAACTCTCTCTGTCTCTGGACTGCCTTTAGATCCAAGATGCCACATCAGCTCTTCCCCGTGTCTCCAGCCTGCCCACCTGCCCGACCACCTGTAGATTTGGACTTGTCAGCCTTCACACTTGCATGAGCCAACTCCTTAAAATAAATCTCTCTCTCTCTTTCACCTCTCTCTCTCTCTCTAATAGGACATATATATATTAGTTCTATTTCTGTGGAGAACCCTGACTAATATACCCTTATGCCAAAACCAGACAAAAACATTACAAGAAAACTGAAAACCAATATTCCTTATGAATAAATGCAAGGTTTTTTTCACAAAATTTTGGTGAATTTAATCTATTAATATATCAAAAGAAATATCACAATGATCAAGTACAGTTTACTTCAGGAATGCAGGGTTGGTTTAACAGATCATGCCACCGATGTAATTTATAATTTATATGGTTTTACTTTTTCAGTAAAGTAAAACCATATAAACATCTCAATGGATGCTGAAGAAGCACTTGACAATACAACTATTTTCACTAAAAATTCTCAACAAACTAGAAAGAGAAGGAAATGTTCTCAACTTGTCAAAGGGCATCTAAGAAAAACCTACAGCCAACCTCATACTTAATGATGAATACAACGCTTTCCCTGTAAGATCACAAGTAAGGCAAGAATGCCCTCTCTCCACTTCCATGCAACATTGTGCAGGCGCTGTAGCGAGTGCAAGGAGCTGAAATAAAACACATCCACGTTGGACATGGAAAAGTTAAACTGTCTTTATTTACAAGCAGCATGGTCATATATGTAGAGTATCGAGTGGGGTCTACAAAAAACTACTAGAATTAGTAATTGGGTTGAAAAAGTATTCAGAGTACAAGGTCAATATACCAAAAGCAACTGTATTTCTATAAACAACTGGACATTTAAATGTTTAAAATACCATATACAATAACATAAAAAATATATAAAATCCTTTAAAGATAAATATGACAAAAGACATGTTCATGGATTGGAAGATTCAATTATCATTAAGATGCCAATTCTTCCCAAATTGTCTATAAATTCAATGCAATCATAATTTATAGGCACTTTATAGTCAGAATTTGAGAAGCCAATTTGTATGGGAGTGCAAAGGAACTAGAATAGTCTTACTACTTTCTTTAAAAATTTATCCCAGCCTGGCCAGTGTGACTCAGTGGTTGAGCATCAACCTATAAAACAGGAAGTCATGGTTCAATTCCCGGTCAGGGCACAAGCCCGGGTTTCGGGCTCAATCCCCAGTGTGGGGCATGTAGAAGGCAGCCAATCAATGATACTCTCTCATCTTTGATGTTTCTATCTCTCCCTCCCTCTCCCTTCCTCTCTGAAATCAATAAAAATATATTTTTTAAAGTGTATCCCAGCCATACCCCCTCTGGGTATTTATCCAATAGAAACAAAAGCACAGGTCCACACAATGACATATATGTAAATGTCCACAGCAGCTTTATGTATAATAGTCCAAACCAGGAAACAACGCAAAAGACTAGCAAACATCGAACAGGCAAGCCACCATGCATGTCCGCACAGGGGAACACTGCTGAGCAATAAACAAGGCAGAAGCATGATGGAGGCAACAAGAGGCATGAATCTCCAAATCATTATTCTGAGTATGAGAAGCCAGACCAAAAGGAGCATCTGTCATACAGTATTTCGTCTATGTCAACTGTGGGAAACACACACCAGCCTGCAATGACCGCAAGCAGGTCAGTGGCGGCCTGGGGGCGTGGAGAAGCAGGAGGCTGGGACACCCTGCACAGGAGCACAGGGAAGCTCCTGGGGGGCGGGAGATGTTCATTATCTTGACTGCAGCCACATTTCACAAGTGTGTGTATATGCCAAAACTTACCAAATCTCACAATTTAAATACATTCAGTCCGCCTACCTCAGTAAATCTGCTTTTTCAAGGCACACGTGCGAGGGCCGAAAGGGACGCAAGGTTCCGAAAGTGCTCAGGCAGAGGGCAGTGCTCTCACCCTGGCTGCCCACTAAAATCACCTTAAGTCCGAATGCCCCAGACCAATGAAATTAGATTCTCTCTCTCTCTCTCTCTCTCTCTCTGAAATCAATAAAAATAAAATTTTCAAATATATTTTTATTAATTTCAGAGAGGAAGGGAAAGGGAGAGAGAGAGATAGAAACATCAGTGATTGAACCTGCAACCCTGGCATGTGCCTTTGACCGGAATCAAACTGGGGACCCTTCCGTCTGCAGGCTGACACTCTATCCACTGAACCACACCGGCTAGGGCAATAAAAATAAATTTGAAAAAAAAAATTAGAATATCTGGGGTGGAATCACTTAGACACCATACCCTTTAAAGCTCCTCAGGAAATCCCAGGTGCAGCCAAGGTGAAGCACTGTGAGAAATACACAGGGCATAATAGTGTGTGAGGAATAAAGATAAAAGGACGTGTGCAGACACAAGCATTGGGGCAATGCAAGCTGTGGAAGGGTGGCCCGAGGTGAAGTCAGATCTAGGGTGAGGAGGAATGCACAGGGTCAGAATAAATCTATGAATGTAGCATGTGTTGTAAATTGGACCTTCACTCTGTCTACCTCAGGTTCTGTGTATATCTTGAAAAGACAGTGGGCAGAACACTCCTCCTCCCATCTCCATCTCTTTCTCGTTGGGGCTCACCTGATAGAGTTGGTTGTTCCTCCATAGAGCTTGAGTGTCAGCAGCTAGGAGAGCCAGGAAAGTGAGACTCATCCAGATCTAGCTATGTGATTGCTAATTCTTTTCTTTTGGGGGAATCCTGGTCTATAAAATGCCCACGCTCATTAAACTGTCCTGAAGTCTGTTAACTTACTCTTACTCAGAGAACAAGAAGAGAGTTCCACCAATGACGGGCAGGATAGGCATAAAGAATACAAGAGAGACCAAACCAAGATGGCAGCATAGGTAAACACAACAATTTCAAAACTACAACTAAAAGACAAAACGTCTATCACCCAGAACCACAGGAAAGCTGGCTGAGTGGAAATTCTACAACTAGAAGGAAAGAGAAAAGAGCATTGAGACGTGCACAAGCACTGAAAAGCTGAGGTACGGAGGCGTGCAAATCAGGCTGGTGGCAGGCGACTGGGTGCGCTGCTTTTTTTAACCCAAAGGGAGACAAGCTCCTGATTACTCTAAACTCCAGTTTCTGGGGAGACGCTGGGGAACCAAATTCCTTCGGGGAGAAGCTGGAATGTCTGCCATCAGGTCGGAAAGTGAGGGTGGCTTTCTTGCAGAGGTGCACACAGCAATCATTGTTTACTATGCTGGGGCGCAGGGCGCGGGGACTTGGAAACGTGGAGACACAGAGACTGGCAACCATCGCTGTTTGCCACACCCTAGCTTAGTGATTCCCTGAGACCCCGCCCTGCACAATCTACAAACCCACCCAAGCTCCACGCAGTGGCTTTTGCATATAAATGGTCTGCCTTATCGCAGCTTAACCTAACAAACTGCAGCTCTGGTCAGACAGCTCCAAAACCTCCAAACTGCCAAAACTGGTTTGGCTCAGTGGATAGAGCATCGGCCTGCAGACTGAAGGGTCCCGGGTTCTATTCCGGTCAAGGGCATGTACCTTGGCAGCTGATCGATGTTTCTCTCTCATCGATGTTTCTAGCTCTCTATCCCCCTTCCTTCCTCTCTGTAAAAAATCAATAAAATATATTTAAAAAAAGAAAATACAAAACCTCCAAACTCCAAGCAAAGAGGAGAAAACTGTAGTTCTCACTGTAGCTCCTGCTGGGTGGCCTCAGACAGTAGCTGACCTGCACCCCATTAGAGATCCAGAAGCTAGTGTATCTAGTGGTCAGTGTGAGAAAACACCAGATTTCAACTACTCACATCCATAAGTGACACATTCAAGAGGCAAACTCAGTGAGCACCAAAGCCCCACTGAAGCAAGTCCTGCCCCATAAGCATGTCTCCAGCACAGCAGGTCTTCCATTATAGACACAGTGGGTCCTCACAGCCAAATGGCCTGGAGTCAATTCCTCTCAGTGTACCAACAGCAATCAAGGCTTAACTACACCAAGACTTTGCACTCAGCCCACAAAGGGGTGCACCAAGAGTGTCCACCTCAAGTGATAGGCTGAACCACTGGTCACCTACCACAGAAAACCACTCCATCAACACAGGGAAGCAGCAAAATGCGGAGACAAAGAACATGTCTTGAATGAAAGGAATGGAGGAAAGCAAACTACTGGACATAGAGTTCAAAACCACATTTATAAGATTACTCAAGAATCTTCTAAAAACTGCTGAGAAACTTGATGAGACCTTTGAGGAGCTTAGTGAGACCTTCAAGGACCTTAATGAGAATGCCAAAAAAATGGAAAAGAACCAGTCAGAAATTAAGCATACACTGTCTGAAATAGAGAATATACAGAAATTCAACTGTAGATCAAAGGACCCCAAGAATCAAACCAAAGATCTGAAATATGAGGAAACAAAAAACACCCAACCAGAAAAACAAAAAGAAAAAAGAGTCCAAAAATATGAAGATAGTGTAAGGAGCCTCTGGGACAACTTTAAGTGTACCAACATCCAAATTACTGGGGTGCCAGAAGAAGAGAGAGAGCAAAATATTAAAAACCTATTAGAAGAAATAATGACAGAAAATTTTCCCTACCTGAGTGAAAGAAATAGACTTACAAGTCCATGAAGCACAGAAAACCCAAAGAAGAGGAATCCAAAGAGGACCACACCAACACACATTATAATTAAAATGCCAAGAGCAAAAGACAAAGAGAGAATCTTGAAGGCAGCAAGAGAAAAACAGTTAGTTACCTACAAGGCAGTACCCATATGACTGTCAGCTGATTTCTCAACAGAAACTATGCAGGTCAGACAGGAGTGGCAAGAAATATTCACAGTGATGAACAGCCAGAACCTACAACCAAGATTACTCTACCCAGCAAAGCTATCATTCAGAATTGAAAGTCAGATAAAGAGCTTCACAGACAAGAAAAAGCTAAAGGAGTTCATCACCACCAAACCAGGATTATATGAAATGCTGAAGGGTGTTCTTTAAGAAGAGGAGGAAGAAGAAAAAGGTAAAGATAAAAATTATGAACAACAAAATGACAACAAGTACATATCTACCAACAAGTGAATCTAAAAATCAAGTGAATAAAAAATCTGATGAACAGAATGGACTGATGAATATAATAGAATCAGGGACATAGAAAGGGAGTGGACTAACAATTCTCAGGGGGAAGGGGGTGTGAGGGGTGCGGGAAGAGATTGGACAAAAATCTTACACCTATGGATGAAGACAGTGGCGGGGGGTAAGGGCATGGGGTGGGGTGGGGAATCAGGTGGAGGGGAGCTATGGGGGGCGGAAAAGAGGAACACCTGTAATAATCTTAAGAATAAAAAAAAAGAAGAAAATACAAGAGAGTAAGTGGTCTCAGTTCTTCCTCTAAACCAGAGGCTCTCCGAATTGGGGTTGTTTCAGAATCACCTGCAGACTGCATGCCTGGCATGGGGTCCATGGGTCTATATTCTTTTTAAAAAATGTTTTTATTGATTTCAGAGGGAAAGGGTGAGGAAAAGAGAGAGAGAAACATCAATGATGAGAGAGACTCATTGATCACCTGCCTCCTACAGATCAAGCCCACAACGCAGGCAAGTGCCCTTGACAGGAATCAAACCCAGGACCCTTCGGTCCACAGGCCATGCTCTATCCACTGAGCCAGACCAACTAGGGCTAAAGAGGACATCTATTGAAAACATCCTAGCCCTGGCTTGTTTGGCTCAGTGGATGGCGCATCGGCCTGCAGACTGAAGGGTCCTGGGTTCAGTTCCGGTCAAGGGCACGTACCTAGGTTGTAGATTCAATCCCTGGCCCTGGTCAGTACACGTGCAGGAGGCAACCAATTAATGTGTCTCTCTCACACTGATGTTTCTCTCTCTGTCTCTCCCCGTCTCTTTCATTCTCTCTAAATATCAATGGGAAAATATCCTCAGGTAAGGATTAACAATCACAACAGAAAAGAAAACATCCTAAACCCCCACCCAGTCTCAAGCTCCAGTTTTGCAACTGAGTGGAGAGGGATGATGTGTTTTAATTGATGAAGGGTTTCTGCTACCAGTTTATCGTGCGTGCAGGTAGGGGCAGGGCAGGTTCTGGGGGAGGAAGGAAAGTGGTACTGAGGGGCCTGGGCTGAGACCTCCTCACAGCTAGTGGCTTCACAGAGCTCATAACACCAAGGCCAGTCCCTCAGCAGAAGAGGGACATTCCCACACACATGAAGTGAGTCCCAGGGCCCTCGATGTCTCTGCCATCTGCGCTCATGATGTCATGGAAACGTGTGTGGCTGGGTCTCCGAACCAGCAACCGGCTCAGCTGTGGTGAGGGAGCCAAAGCTCAGGAAGTGTTGTGCTGGGGCTGCCTGGAGACAGCAAGTAGACGGGGAGCATGTGGGCAGACCCTGCCCCCAGGAGTCCACCAGGTCAAGAAGCACCATGAGCCAAGTTGTAATGAGAGATTGCCCATCACCCGCTTCATGGGGGCCAGAGGCAGAGAAGCGATGAAGGGAGAACACACGTGGGCAAGGAGGGCAAGGACCCTGCCAAGTCAGGACAGCTCCTAAGCCTGGCCCTGGAGCTTTGAAAAGTGCAGGAGCCTGCCACATGCAAGAAGACATCTTTATTGGCTAAGCAGGAAGAGAAGGGACAGTCGGCAGCTGATGCTCCATCAATCTCAGGTTCACCTGCTCCGAGGCCAGCTCTCACCAAGGTGACTGTACTGAGCATTGTTCCGGTCTCTGAGGGGCTAAGAGAGGAGAAGGGGCAGGGGCAGGGCTCCCCCAGGGGGCCCCAGTCGGTCACTGAGAGCTGGTGCCTGGCCTTTCCAGACCCCACCCCCAGTAAACTCCCTACTAGGACCCTTCATACAGGCACGTAACCCCTAGTGTCAGCTTCTGCATCGCCACTCCCCCTCCTCCCATCCCATCTCTCTCACCAGGGCTCACCTGGTAGAGCTGGTCGTTCCTCAGTAGAGCTTGAGTGTCAGCAGCTAGAAGAGCCAGGAAAGTGTATTAGAAAGGGCCTGGGGGAGGAGATGTGAGACCCTATGGACATTGCCAGGGAGCTGCAGGTGGTCACAGCCTCAGAAGTCTGCGTGAGCAACGTGGGCACCCACGTCCTTCAATAACCAGCTGTAAAAATCCTTAGGAGAGTGATTCCCAGGTGAGTCACAACCCACTCCAGCCCCAGTGCTTAGCAGGTGCACACCCACAACACACACACACACACTCTGTCCCTCCCACTTACCCCTGGAGAGCCTTCCAGTCTCGTGTCCAGCAAAGCAATAGACTCCCAAAGCAAGGAGAAGGGTGGCGAGGACATCAGTGACAATGATGCCGGTCAGGGTGGCAGAGTCCAGCTCCACGCAGTTCTGGCACACTGCGGGAGGGGCAAGAGGAGAGGTTGGGGCCCTTTCAAGACTAGGAAGCCACCTCTGCCTCTTGGGGCAGCCCCAGGCTCTCTCCAGTCAAGCCCTGAACTTAAGATCCTTGGAGAAAGGCCTGCTGGTGGTCTTGCTATATCCACCTCTACTCTTCCTCCCAACGCATCCCTGAGGAGGGCCCACAAGTAGTCTCAGCTTTATAGGAAATTAAACAAGGTAAAGGCCAAACCGCTCTCCCAACAAAGCCCCTACTGCTGGGGTCACAAGGCTCCTACTGCTCTTTCTTCCTTAGTTAAGTTCTCTCCATCTCTGAGGGCCCGAGAATCTGGCTCATACCATTATAAGAGGAACCCCAGTTTGTTTAGAAAACAGATTGGTCCACCACAGTCCACATCCAGAGGCCCCATCCATGCCAACCCAAAGGCTCAGGAGACACGTACTTCGATAATATACTTGCAGGGTATATGAGATGCCTTTTTCCTGCGCCCCACTGCACATGTACACTCCCCGAGGGTCCAGGACACGTTTTCCCAAGTCCAGAGTTTGGTTGTCCGGTAACAGGTTCCCCATCGTTCCCTCTAGCCATGTGATGTTGCTGGTGCAATTCAAAAACACTTTGTCCTCAAGTTCCTCCACGAATTTCTGGAAGGGGCTCACTAAGGGGAAAAAATACCGTGATTGGAACCACCTCTTTGATCTGCCCCAGACCCCACGTTCTGCTGAGGCTCATACTTAAGAAAGACCATTTTTCAAGTCTAGTTTATGGTTTCTTGCCGAGAGAAGTCACAAGAGAATGACTTCAGGAGGCTGCCCATAAACCTCAGGGGCCAGGAAGGACATAGGATGTGGTCCACTCCAAGGGTAGGCCCCGATGGACAAAGAGCAAAGGAGGAACCATAGAAACGGGTTCATCTAAGGGCCTTCCTGGAAATGAATTTAGATCACTGATTCTAAGTAAGAGGGGAGCAAACTGACAAATCTCAGAGGGAAGGGGCGTGGGGGGAGATTTTTACTGAAGAACTCACATGCATCACCTACGGACACAGACAATAGGGTGGTGAAGGCCTAGTGAGGGATGTAACATCTGCAACACTTTCCACAATAGCGATCAATTCCAAAATAAGATAAAGAGAAGCAGGAGGGAGTAGAGCCCGCAAAAGCACCGAGAGGAATGAACAGGCAGAGGCTCCTTGCTTGGAGACGACTGCCTTTTCCCTCTTGGAAAACTTCCACTTCTGCTTTCCCAGCCCACCTACAACACTCCCTCTTCAGCTTCTCTCCCTTTTCCTCACCCCAACAACAGTGAGAGAGATGGTGGTAGGTGAGAGAAGCTGGTATGAATTACCAGCCCCGTGGTCCAGCAAGGAACCCAGGGCGAATCCCATGTAGAGTTTTAGTTGTTCTGCCCTTGCTGAAGGGGAGAAGGACAGAAAAGGAAATGTAGCAAATCTCTTCTCGGGGCTCCACACAAGGCAAGTCCTGTGGGAAACTAGGGCTGGGGGCATGCACAGCACCTTCTAGACCCACTTCAAGGCTAGGCGAGAGCAGCTCGCAGTCCACAGGGGCACTGGCATCTGTCCCTCCAATCCCAGGGAACCTGGGCACTACCTTCTCCCTGAGGGTACACTCAGTTACCAGTTTGGATACAAAAGTACCGTCTAGAAAACCCCAGTGCCTCCAAAGCAGGTCAAGAATACATGTGTGTACTCAGGGAGAGAGGTACATCAGGTTCTTCATATCCCACACACATGCCTTCTTGGGGATGTTTCCACTGAAAATGCTGGGTGTCCCAGAGCACCTAACTCCTTGGGTCACCATTCATCCCAGTTCCCCTGGGACTGAATGGGTTCCTGGGATAGGAACCAGGCCAACAGAGATGAGTTGGTCGCTCTCTTTCCCCAAATCTGCCCTCCCTTCTGCTCAGCCTAAAGTGAGCGTTTCTCTTCAAGCATTCCCCTGTGTGCTGGACCACTAGAGGCCTGGATCCCAGAGGCTGTCTACCCTAGAGGAACAGTGCTGCCATTGTCAGCCCTCAGCTCAGGCACACACACCCCATTTCCTACAGATCTCTGGCCTGGGGTCTTCGGAGAAACACTCAGGGCCAAGATGAACCTTCACTGGAGCCGGTCAAAGCCAGGAGCCCATTTCCCAGACCCAGCGCTCCATCCCAGCACTCCCTCCTGGACAGCCCTGCCAAATGACAGAGCCAGCGCCCAGGACTTCCAATTCCAAGCAGGCCTCGCTCCAGGTGGCAATGTCCCTCTTGGTCTCTTCTCCCAGGTGCTGCCACGTCACTGGAGAAGCCTTACCGTGGGAGAGAAGGGTGGCCAGCGTCAGGCCAGCCAGAAACCTGCTGCGCTCCATCTTCCAACAGAATCCAAGCAGGAGCTAGAGCCGGTCACAGGGCTGCCGGCCACGGGGAGAGCGACCTCCCCAGCTGACTCACAGACCCGACAGAGGGGAGGGTGAGGAGGCACCAGAAGGCCTGTTTCTCTGCTCTCTGCCTCAAGGATGGGGGACTGTGCGGTGCACCGCTTCCGTTGGGTGGGAAGGAAGCAGGTGCGAGTTGCTCTCTCTAAACAGGAAGCATAGGGGTGGAGTGAAAGGGGGAGCAGAGAATGTGGAGAAGGTTGCCTGATTTCTGGGAGGTAGAAGGAGATTGAGGCCGGTCCTTTCCTGGGTCACTGATGAAAAACGAGAACTTGAGAGTTCCTGTGAACAATCAAACTACCACCTAAAACTGTATGCACCACCTAAAACTGCCACCTCTCAAAACGAGGAGAGCTGTACGCCCCTCCCGCCCCGCTAAGTTCCCCGACGCCTGGTCTTTCACCGGATCCTGCTGAGGTCTTCTCTGAGCAGCTTGGGACAGCAAACCGCGTGTTCTTACCAGCAGGAGGGTGGGCTTCAGAGCCTCTGCCAGAGACTCGGATCCCAGCTCCAATCCTGCCTCCCAGTTGTGGAATTTTCAGAGTCTAATGCCCCCGGTACCACAATAAGGCTTGGTTTGACTCCCTGCTTCTTTTTATTTTTAGTTTCAAGTGGCATTCAACGCTGTACCAGCTGCAGGTGCACAGAAGAGTGGCTAGATGTGTATATAACTTACCAAGTGACCCTACCCTGGTACGCCTTGCACCCACCTGGCACAGTTACTACACAGTTACTGCAATAGTATTGATTATATTCCCTATGCTGTACTTTACATCCCCATGACTATTTTGTAACTACCAACTTGTACTTTTTTTTAAATATGTTTTTATTGATTTCAGAGAGGAAAGGAGAGGGGGAGAAAGATAGAAACATCAATGATGAAAGAGAATCTTTGATCGGCTGCCTCCTGCACACCCCACGCTGGGAATCAAGCCCTCATCCCAGGCATGTGCCCTGACCAGGAATTGAACCATGACCTCCTGGTTCATAGGCCGATGCTCAACCACTGAGCCATGCGGGCCGGGCTCAATTTATACTTCTTAATCCCTGTACCTATCTCTCCCAACCCCTCTCCCAGCTGACAATCATCAGTTTGTTTCTCTATCTATGAGTTTGTTTATTCTACCTTTTTATGGATTTTAGAGAGGGAGGAGGGGAGAGAATGAGAGAGAGAAAGAGAGACAGAGAGAGAGAGAGAGAGAGAGAGAGAGAGAGAGAGAGAGAGAGAGACATCGATATGAGAGAGATGCATCATCAGTTGCCTCCAATCTGCACCCCGACCAGGGATCAAACCCACAGCCTAGGTATGTGTTCTGACCAGGAATTGAACCCAAAGCCTTCCAGTGCAAGGACAACGCTCCAACCAACTGTGGCTCGCTGGTCAGGCCTGTGTATTCTGCTTTTGAGATTCCACATATAAGTCAAACCATGTGGCCCTGGTCCCCCTCAGTCTGACTCAGTACACCCAGAACAGTACACTCGAGGTCCATCCATGTTGTAAATAGTAAGATTTCATTCTTTTTCGTGGTAAGCAGTTATTGCCATCTTATTCGTTCTTTTCTGACTGCTTTTGTAGTTCTCTGTTCCTTTCCTATTCTCTTGCTCCCTTCTCTTGTATTTTTTTTTATCTTTATTGTAGAAAGTATTACATATGTCCCCATTTTTCCCCCGCTGACCTCTTCTAGCCTGCCCCGCCCCCCCACTCCAGGCGTCTTGCATGTTGTTGACTTTCTGTAGTGTTGTATCTGAATCCTTACCTCTTGTTTCCTTGTTTTCATGTGTTTCATATATATACCAAGCCATGCTTACAGCAGTCCATGTTAAGTGGATGGTCACTTAAGTTCAAACACTTTCTAAAATCACTATCATTTTTACTCACCCCCTCCATATTTATGTTGTTACCAGTTTTTCTTTGTGTGCTTATGTGTATCCTTTAATTTACTGTTGTAATTATACATGATCTTCCCACTTTTTAAAATATTTTTATTTATTTCAGAGAGAAAACGAGAGAGAGAGAGATAGAAACATAGGTGATGAGAGAGAATCATTGATCGGCTGCCTCCTGCACATCCCCTATGGGGGATCAATCCCATAACCTGGGCATGTGCCCTTGACCGGAATCAAACCCAGGACCCTTCAGTCCACAGGGGGACGCTCTATCCACTGAGCAACAGCGGCCAGGGCTGGCCTTCCACTTTTGCCTTTTTTTTTTTTTTAATAAATCTTTATTGTTCAGATTATTACAGGTGTTCCTCTATTTTTTCCCCCATAGCTCCCCTCCACCTGATTCCCCACCCCACCCCATGCCCTTACCCCCCCCCCCCCGCCACTGTCTTCATCCATAGGAGTAAGATTTTGTCCAATCTCTTCCCGCACCCCTCACACCTGCTTCCCCTGAGAGTCGTCAGTCCACTCCCTTTCTATGTCCCTGATTCTATTATATTCACCAGTCCATTCTGTTCTTCAGATTTTTTATTCACTTGATTTTTAGATTCACTTGTTGGTAGGTATGTATTTGATGTCATTTTGTTGTTCATAATTTTTATCTTTACCTTTTTCTTCTTCTTCCTCTTCTTAAAGAATACCCTTCAGCATTTCATGTAATCCTGGTTTGGTGGCGATGAACTCCTTTAGCTTTTTCTTATCTGTGAAGCTCTTTATCTGACCTTCAACTCTGAATGATAGCTTTGCTGGGTAGAGTAATCTTGGTTGTAGGTTCTTGCTGTTCATCACTTTGAATATTTCTTGCCACTCCCTTCTGGCCTGCATAGTTTCTGCCGAGAAATCAGCTGACAGTCGTATGGGTACTCCCTGGTAGGTAATTAACTGTTTTTCTCTTGCTGCTTTTAATATTCTCTCTTTGTCTTTTGCCCTTGGCATTTTAATTATGATGTGTCTTGGTGTGGTCCTCTTTGGATTCCTCTTGTATGGGGTTCTGTGTGCTTCCTGAACTTGTACATCTATTTCTTTCACCAGGTAGGGAAAGTTTTCTGTCATTATTTCTTCTAATAGGTTTTCAATATTTTGCTCTCTCCCTTCTTCTGGCACCCCAAAAATTCAGATGTTGGTTCGCTTAAAGTTGTCCCAGAGGCTCCTTACACTATCTTCATATTTTTGGATTCTTTTTTCTTTTTGTTTTTCAGGTTGGATGTTTTTTGTTTCCACATATTTCAGATCTTTGGTTTGATTCTTGGGGTACGTTGATCTACAGTTGAATTTCTGTATATTCTTTATTTCAGACAGTGTATGCTTCATTTCTGACTGATCCTTTTCCATTTTTTGGGCATTCTCATTAAGCTCCTTGAAGGTCTCATCAAGTTTCTCAGCGGTTTTAAGAAGATTCTTGAGTAACCTTATAAATGTGGTTCTGAACTCTATGTCATCCAGTAGTTTGCTTTCCTCCGTTTCTTTCATTCGTGACATGTTTCTTTGTCTCCACATTTTGGCTGCTTCCCTATGTTGATGGAGTAGCTTTGTGTGGTAGGTGACCTATAGGGGGCAGTAGCTCAGCCTCCCCAATCACCTGATGTGGACGCTCTTGCTACACCCCTTTGTGGGCTGAGTGCAAAGACTTGGTGTAGTTAAGCCTTAATTGCTGTTGGTATACTGGGAGGAATTGACCTCCAGGCCAATTAGCTGTGAGCACTCACTGTGTCTATAATGGAAGAACTGCTGCACTGAAGACACACTTCTGGGGCAGGACTTGTTTCAGTGGGGCTTTGGTGCTCACTGAGTCTGCCTCTTGAATGTGTCACTTATGGATGTGAGGAGTTGAAATCTGGTGTCTCACTCTGACCACTAGGTACACTGGCTTCTGGATCTCCAATGGGGTGCAGGTCAGCTACAGTCTGAGGCCACCCAGCAGGAGCTACAGTGAGAGCTACAGTTTTCTCCTCTTTGCTTGTGGTTTGGAGGTTTTGGAGCTGTCTGACCCGGGCTGCAAGTTTGCTAGGTTAAGCTGCGATAGGGCAGGGCTTTCTTATGCTAAATACACTGCTTGGAGCTTGGGTGGGTTTGTAGGTTGTGCAGGGCGGGGTCTCAGGGTGTCACTAGGCTAGGGCATAGCAAACAGCAATGGCTGCTAGTTAGCCGGCTCTGTGTCCCCAAGGGCGTCCCGGAGTCCCCTGCCCCAGTGCCATAAACAATTATTCCTGCGCGCAGCTCTGCAAGCAAGCCACCCTCACTGGCAGACAGTCCAGCTTCTCCCCGTAGGAGTTTGGGTCCCCTGCGTCTCCCCAGAAACTGGATTTCAGAGTAGTCGGGGGCTTGTTTCCCTTTGGGTTGAAAAAAGCAACGCCCGCCGCCAGCCCGGATCCTGCACCTCCGTACCTCAGCTTTTCAGCGCTCGTGCACGTCTCAATGCTCTTTTCTCTTTCCTTCTAGTTGTAGAACTTCCACTCAGCCAGCTTTCCCGTGGTTCTGGGTGATAGACGTTTTGTCTTTTAGTTTAATTTTTGAAATTGTTGCGCGAGGCAGCAGTTTAGGTGTTTACCTACGCCGCCATCTTGGATTCTCCTCCACTTTTGCCTTTTAATCTTTGTACTTGCTTTAGTGTTGGTTGATCCACTGACTATATTATGTGTTTGTCTCTGTCAGTGAGACATTTTTTCTTTGCAATATTTTCTTATTCATATTTTTTTTCTACTTCTTTTTAAAGAAGACCCTTTAACATTTCTTGTAATACCGGTTTAGTGGTGATAAACTTCGTCAGCTTTTTCTTATCTGGAAAGTTCTATTATTTTTGTTTAGTTTTTATTTCATAATCATAAACTTAACGCTGCAATCCAGCTAGACTTAGAGCAGGTAAGGAAATATGGAACCCAATGAACTGTGGTGAGAGCATGAAGGTTACAGGATATTTCAAGCAGATGGAGTGAAGGGGTGCTCTTCTGAGCTTTGGAAGGAATGGTCCAGTAGTTAAGATAAAACACAAGTCATCCCCCAGCTGGTTTGACTCAGTAGATAGAGCGTTGGCCTATGGACTGAAGAGTCTGGGGTTCGATTCTGGTGAAGGGCACATGCCTGGGTTGCAGGCTCTGTACCCCATGGGGGCCGTTCAGGAGACAGCCGATCAATGATTCTCTCTCATCGTTGATGTTTTTCTCTCTTCCTCGCCCTTCCTCTCTGAAATCAATAAAGAAATATATTTTTTTAAAAAGAAAACACACAAGTCAAATTTATTAAAGTTGTCCACAGTCAGCAATGGTAATCGTCTTACTGGTCTCGCCATTCCTAAACCTAAAGCACTCTTGGCTGCCAAAATATCCACGCTGACCAAAGACCACATGGTGGCCACTCTGGCTTGGCAGTGCAGAGGAAAACTGGGCACCGTTTGTGTTGGGTCCAGCATTTGCCATGGGCAAGATGCCAGGACCCATATGCCTCAGGATGAAGTTCTCATCCTCAAATTTCTCCCCATGGATGGACTTGCAGCCTATGCCATCAAGGCGTGTGAGGTCACCACCTGGCACATAAATCCTGGAATAATTCTGTGCAAGCAGGAACCTTTATAACCAGATCCTTTCTCCCCAGTGCTCAGAGCGTGAGAGTTTCTTCGCTGTCTTTGGAACTTTGTCTTCAAATAGCTCTAAGGAGACATGGCCCAAGGGCTCCCACTCACAGTGATGTCGAAAGACACGGTGGGGTTCCCATGGCTGGCACAAGTGGCTCCGGGTTAGCGGAGTCTATAAGGCTGGCAGAAGTTCTGTATATGAACTTTGATTCTAAATAATAACCTTGCTGGGCAGATCATTGCTTTTCATCACTTTGAATATTTCTTGCCAATCCTTCTGCCTGCAAAGTTTCTGTTGAGAAATCAGCTGGCAGTCTTATGGGCGCTCCCTTGTAGGTAACTAACTGCTTTTCTCTTGCTGTTTTTTAGATTGTCTTTGTCTTTAACCTTTGTCCTTTTAATTATGATGTGTTTTGGTGTGGGCCTCTTTCGATTCATCTTGTTTGGGACTCTCTGCACTTCATGCACTTGTATGTCTATTTTCTTCCACAGGTTAGGAAAATTTTTCAACATTATTTTTTTTGTTTTTGTTTTTGTTTTTGTCTTGTTAATGTTCATCTGAGGATATTCTTTCCATTGATTTTTAGAGAGAGTGGAAGGAAGAGGGAGAGGCAGAGAGAGAGAAATATCAATGTGAAAGAGACACATCAATTGACTGCCTCCTGCATATGCCCCAACTAAGGCCGGGGATTAGGCCTACAAACGAGGTTCGTGCCCTTGACCGGAATTGAACCTGAAACCTTCAGTGTGCAGGCCAATGTTCTAACCACTGAGCAAAACAGGCTATGGCCATCATTATTTCTTAAATAGATTTTTAATCCCTTTCTCTTTCTCTTCTTCTTCTGTTACCCCTATGATGTGAATGTTGTTACACTTTATGTTGTCCCAGAGGTCCCTTAAACTATTTCCTTTTGTTTCCTTTTTGCTGTTCTGATTGGGTGTTTTTCACTGCCTTTTTTATTTTAATAAGTTTTTATTGATTTTTTTTTTTTTTTTTTTAGAGAGAGGAAGGGAGAGAGAGACATAGAAGCATAGATGAGAGAGAAACATGGACTGGCTTCCTCTTGCACGCCCCCTACTAGGGATCAAACCCTCAACTTGGGCATGTGCCCTGACCAGGAATCAAACCAGTGACCTCTTGATACATGGGACAATGCTCAACCAACTAAGACATATCAGCCGGGCTCTGCTACCTTATCTTCCAAATCATTGATTCAATTATCTATTTCCTCTAATCTGCTGTTGATGTGCTCTAATGTATTCTTCATTTACATTAAGGATTTGAACAAAATGCTTGCATGATACTGGATACATCATATGTGTTCGGTAAGAACTAGTTATTACTAACAATATGATTAACTTGTAGACAGAGCTGAGCCTTCCCAGAAGACAACTGTACTTCCTGCCCCTCCCCTTCCCATGGCCTATTTGGCTCTGAAACTACACTGTAGTCATTGAACTATAACTTACCTGAGGGCAGAGATCATGCATATCTCACTCATTTCTGTGTTTCCAGTACCTGGTTTGTGCCTGGCACATGATGAGAGTTCCATCCATTTTTATTGGTTCCCTAACTGACTGGCTGAGAGAGATAGGGCCTGAGATCTCGGAAACTCCACTCAGTCCCTGGTCCTTGGAAATGCATGGCCTGTCTTATGGGAATTGTCCTATCAATTTCCTTCCAAGCAGATATCTCTTTGATGATCTCCTCTCAAAAGGACAGTAAAAAATTCCTGAATGAAGACCCAGAGTGAAGTGGCTCTTGTCAGAGCTCCAGCCCTGAGTTCCCACCTTTATTCGTTAGTTCCAGCAACAAGCAACAACTGGCTAAGACACCAGCAACAAAGGATGTCAGCGATGTTTATCTCCCTCGTGAAGACAGGGGCCCAGGCGTTGACTACCCAGCACCCAAGGCTGTTCTCTGTGCAAGCCAGAGTCTCTGTGATGGGAATCCAGCTCTCTCTCCCTCCACACCACCTCCCACCCTTCACTCCTTAACGGAAGAGCAAGAAACATCTGCACCTGCAGCCCGCTGAGCCCCAGCTGACCACACTTGAAGCTGAGGACGGAAGCTCCTGCCTTCTCGCAGGGGCCCCAGCCTGAAGGGTACTGGGTGGAGCCAGGCGAGTTCTGCGCAGGCTGGCTGGCTGCTAGCGGTTGCTCAGTGCTTCTGTGGAAGAAGGACAGAAACCGACATGGAGCAAGGGAAGCGTCTGGCCGGCCTCATCCTGGCAATCTCTCTTCTTCAAGGTAAGGGCGGCTTAGGGGGCCTGGCAGCCTGGAGAGAGACTCAAGGCCACCAGCATGGGACATGAATATTGGGATCCATGACCTTGAGCCTACTTCAGCTATCACCTTGGAGTTCAGAGAAAGCAGAGTAAAAATAAAGCCTCTTACTATTCCCTGTCAGAGGGAAGCAGTGTCCCATGAGAGAGATGGGGTCCTCATTTCCTGAGGGATCATCAGAGAACATAGCTGTCTAGAGAGAAAACCCGGATGTCACCATCTTAGGTTTGAATGTAGCCCAAAAGGGCACAGGCCAGGAACCTGAAAAGAAAAGGTATGTGTTTTTAAACCAGCACTGGGGTTAGAAGTAGACCTGTAAAGCACCCACTCAGTTGGTCAGTCCATCAACTGGTCAACCAGTATGGGTGAGGTCCTATTATGTAAGAGACTAGGAAAATATAAATATAAATGAAAACCTGCCCTGCCCTGGCCAGTATGGTTCAGTTGCTTAGAGCACCATCCCATATACCAAAAGGTGGTGGGTTCAATTTCTAGTCAGGTCACATACCTAGGTTGTGGGGTTCAATCCCCAGTTGGGTCTCATGCCAGAGGCAGCTGATCAATCTCTTCTCTCTTTCTCCCTCCTTCCCCCTCTCTCTCCCCCTCCTTCCCCCTCTCTCTCCCTTCTTCTCTGTAAAAAAATAAATAAATAAAAATAAAAATAAAAATAATTTCTTTTTGCCTAAAGAACTCATAAACTAATTATATGAATAAGTTTCAGTGTTTCCAGATTGAATGTTAGATACAATAAAAGATGCCTGTATGAATATTCAGTTGTAAATATCCAATGGGAAGTGGATGAACTGGGCCAGTGCCTACATTCTGGACTGGAGGTGGTTCTCCACACAATGGGGAAAGCTAACCCATGGAAGTTGTTGGAATCACACAAGTACTATGTTAAATGTGAGGACGAGGGGGCTGAGGATAGAACTGTGAGGATACCAACCTTTAAGGGATAGTTAGAGAAAAAATATCTCTGGAAAGAGATAAGGGAATGATCAAAGAGCTGGAATAATCAGATGATTCTAATATTATGGAAACTGAAGAAGTAGAAAGCTTCCAAAGGAGAAAGTCACTGACAGTATGAAATTTTAGAGTGATCCACTAATATAAGAATATAGTTATAAGTTTAAGTTTGTGGGATTTGGCAACATAAAGGTCATGGATAATTTAGAACCATTTCCTTGGGGTAGTGTGAGTAGAAGCCAAATAGAAATGAGTTGAAGAGGAAGGGCAGATAATAAAGATAAGAAAGCGTAGACTATTCTTTAAAGAAGTTTGGAAGAAAAGGAAGGATAGTTTGAGTGGTAAGTAGGGGAGAAACAGAGTCTAAGAACAAATTTTTTGAGTGTGAAAGAAATTTGAGCACATTTCTAGGCTGAAGGAGAAGATAGTGAATAGAGGTCCTGGAGCTGATATTAAAAGGATGGAGTCAAGAGTGGGATCAATGGCACAGCGGGAAAGGCAGCCTTACCTGCTAGACTAGAAGGGAGGAAGTGCAGATGGCTTCAGCCACAGGTAGGCTTGTAGAAGAAAGCTGCAAGAGAAAGGGCCATGACAGCATTTATGTTCTCAACAAACTAAGAGGGAGGCAATGCCACCTGCTGACGCTGAACTGGGTGTTGATTGAGCGGGTCATGAAGGGGACAGTGAGAGTTTATAATTATTTCTGAGGGGAATGGAGAAGGATGACACAGGTAGAAGGGCAATGTGTAGAGCCCATGTGAGGCAGAAAGAGCACCAGGCTGAGCAACAGAAGCCTGCGCCCAGCCCCCAATATGCTATGTGAACTTGGACAATTCTTGCTCCCATGGGGCTCATCCTTTCAGCACTCAACCCATGAAACTTGACTACATGAGCTCTCATGTCCCAAAATGAAGCAAGATTCAGATAAGCAAAATTAAAAGATGCTAGCAGTCTGTTAGACCCTCTTTCCTATGGAACCTGAGTTTAAAAAAGGGACCTCTTTGTCCTTCCCATAGTGAGCAGGTGGTTGGGGAGAAGAACTAGTGAAAAATCTGCTTAACTGTTTGTCCTGATTTTTTAAATTTGTTCCCATTTATTCATCTATGCACCTATTCAACACATAAAGCTCTTGTGATGTTCCAGGCACTGTGCTGGGCACTAGTCACAAAGAGTGCAGCCTTGTGGAACATCCTAAGACAGTTGACTCCTTTCAACTACTTTCATCATACCTTGTTTTTTCTTTTACTTCTTCTCTTTTTTTATTATATCTTTATTGATTTCAGAGAGGAAGGGAAAGGAAGAGAAGGATAGAAACATCAATGATGAGAATCATTGATTGGCTGCCTCCTACACATCTCCTACTGGGGATTGAGCCCGCAACCTGTGCATGTGCCCTGACTGGAAATTGAACTGTGACCTCTTGGTTCATAGGTTGACGCTCCTATTGTTACAGAAAACCAGAATAATCAAACAATGCAGGAGAGTTTGGAGTCACACTTTATTTACTGCGGTGGGCTTAGAGAAAATGAATTCAAATTCTAAGCAAAGCTACAAGCAGGACTTCCCTTTTTATTAAGGAGCCAGCCCTCTGTGCAATTAGTGGTTATCTCACTGCTGTCTTTGAAAACAAATACAGTTATAAAAATTATGGGTATATCTAGTCTCTGGCCTACCAGGTCAGACAGCTAAGTTTATGGTCCTCATTATTCAAGCAGGCTAGAAAGCAAAGTTATTTTTTTAGAATGAGAGGCCGTCTAGGAAAAACAGCAGAGAATTCCAAACAGCAGTTTTTACAAAATAGGGGTTTGCCTTCTCACTATGAACTGAGCCATGGCATCCAGGCCATCATACTTTTATACATGCCCCATTATTTCCCTCTAGCCATATTACCTCTCTTGTCCTTTTCCAAGTCTGTATCTTTGCTTAGCTATGCTTTCTTTCCAGAATGCCTTTCTCTGTCTAGTGAATTATTCTCTGTTAAGCTTTCCTGTCACTCACCCTTGGGCAAAATCAATAGATTCTGCGAGTGTACTCCCACATCCTACGTGGTTCAGGGTTCGGGCTCTGGAGAAGGCCGCACACAAATGAAAGAGACTAGACAAGAAAACATTAACTTGGGAATTGGAGGCCAGGCAGAAGCCCAAGAGAGGACTACCCTTTGCTCTGGCCTTGCAATCCCTTTTATTCAGATTTTGGGATACACCCATAACCCTTAGGCTGGCAATTCCAGTAATAGCTCAATGATAGCCCATCAGCAAGGATTTACATAAGACTAAAAGGCAGAAGTTGCTTCAGCTACCATTGTCTCAACTAAACACTGGGTGTATGGCTCTGACCCTTGCCAGAGCCTCAAGGTTGACCAGCCTTCCGGGTTCCTTGTCCACACCTCTCTGCTAGTGAAGACAATGGGCAGCTTCCAACAAGATTCTACCCCCTTTCATGTGTATTCTTATAAATACTAAATGATAATTTATGCTTTATTACATTAATTACATATGTGCTTATTTTTTTCCACTTCATTGTGGAAAAACTCTTTGGAAACGGCAACTGGTTCTTCATATCCCCACCCTTTTCTTTCTCACTGCTCAATCATGGCAGGAACATAATAGTGCCCAGTAAATGTTTGGATTGAATCCAATTGAATTGAACTCCTGTGCTAGTTCTCTGTAGTAGTTCTACCATACAACTCTACTACTCTAGGTTTTGAGACAGATTTGGGATCTTGAATAGCTAACTCCCATAGGACATCCAGGGTTTCTACAAGAAATAAGTCATCAAAACTGAAGGTTTTAGCAGTCACTCAGCTCTGAAAGGCTTTAGCTCGTGCACACTCCTTGCCAGGACCTCAGTTGCTAAAGGGACAGCGTTCCAGCCTGTGCAGATGACACCCTTCCCTATGCTGCAATACAATTCTGATGCTAAGAGTGAGCATCAAATACCAGGGGTTAAGAGCACAGTCACCAACAAGACTGCCCTCACTTTATTTTTGTTGTTGTTGTTTTTGTTATTTTGTTTTGTTGTTGTTAATTCTCATCCAAGGATATTTTTCCATTGATTTTAGACAGAGTGGAAAAGAGGGGAAAACAGAAACATTGATGTGAGAGAAACACATCAATTGGTTGCTTCCTGCACAGGCCCTGGGCCCAGGCTGGGCAGGAGCCTGTAACCTGGGCAGGAGTACGTGCCCTTAACCGAATCAAACCCAGGACCCTTTGGTCTGTAGGCCAACACTCTATCCACTGAGCCAAGCTGGCTAGGGAAAGGCTGCCCTCACTTTAAATGCCAAGCACAAGTTCAGGAATCTCCAGGACACTCACACTTCTGGCAAACTGGGTTCCCACCACCCCCTCAGGCCTATCAGTTTGCTATAACAGCTCATAGAACTCAGGAAAACACTATACTTACTATTACAGTTTTATTCTAAAAAATGAAATCAGGACCAGCTACATGAAGAGACACATAGGATGGGATCTGGGAAGTTCCTAAGCACAGAGCCTCCGTGCCTCTCCTGTGAAATCAGGAGACATCCCCTTCCTGGCACATTGATGTGTTCACCAACCAGGAAGCTCCACTGAGTTTTTCTTGGGGTTTCATTATATAGGCATGACTAATTGAAAAATTGGCCAGGGACTAAACTCAATCTCCAGTGCCCCACCCCTCCTAGAGCTCAAAGTCTCAATTCTCTAATCACATGGTTGGTCTTAACCAACCCTTTCCTGAATCATCTCATTCGTTATACTGGTAAACTCACCCATGATCCAAGGGCACACCAAGAATAACAAAGCACTCCTTAAATTCCAAGGGTTTAGAAATTTCCTCCCAGGAATTCATGACAGCGACTGATAAATTCTTCATTACACAACACCCTGGATTCAATTTGGTGGCTCAGGTTAACAATCCATGGACATAGATATGTTACTCCTGTGGATTCGCATCTCTCTTCATTTTGGCCTCAAATGACCACCTAAATGATACCACAGGGCATCTGAATAACTCCATGCTCAGCTGACCTTCTGTCTTTCTTCTGTCCCTACAGGTACAATTGCCCAGTTGAAACAAGGTAGGGGAATGGCTTCTTTCTCTGCTGAAACTCTGAGGAAATTCATGGAAATATGCCTTCCTAAAACAGTAGTTCTGGATGAGATAATGAGTGATAAGTAACAAACTTCTCCATTGTCAACCAAATCAGTGGCCAGTCATGAACAGCAATTAATTGTCTGATTCTTGGAGGAGGTAGGCACTACTCAAAATGTTACCATGAACCAGTGGCATAGACATCATCTGGGAGAGCTGCAGAGTCTCAGCCCTCCCCAGAACTACTCACTTAGAACTGAAGTTCTAACTAGATCCCCATGTGCTTCATGTACATATTTATGTTTGAGAAGACTGCGGTAACATGGTCTTCTTCTGTACCCTGGGTGGAAAGAATGTCAGAGGCAAGGTCTTTAACAGACCACGGCTTTTCCCTTTTCAGGAAACCATTTGGTAACAGTGGATGACAATCAAGAAGATGGTTCAGTACTTCTGACTTGTAACTCGGAAGGCAAAGATATCAAGTGGTTTAAAGATGGGAAGGAAATAACTACTACAAATGAAAAAACATGGAACCTGGGAAGTAGTTTGAAGGACCCTCAAGGGATATATTGGTGTCGAGGATCAGCGAACAATTCACAATCACTCCAAGTGTATTTTAGAAGTATGTGACACCTTCCCTCCCGCTTTTGGTTTGCTTGCTGTGAAATTAAGTTGTACTTACTATTGGTGATTTCCTGTATGGAATGAGTGAAAAATAGATACTGAAGAGTGATAAAATGGATGCTAAACATCCAGTTCTCTTTGTCTAAGCTTGCCTCTTGTTGAAAATAACAAGACAGTCCCCCCACCTTCTTTTTTTTTTAATATATATTTTTTTATTTTAGAGAGGAAGGGAGCAGGAGACAGAAACATCAATGATGAGAGAATCATTGATTTGCTGCCTCCAGCACGCCCCCTACTGGGGACTGAGCCCACAACCCAGGCATGTGCCCTTGACCAGAATTGAACCAGGGATGCTTCAGTCTGCAGGCCGACACACTATCCACTGAGCCAAACCAGCTAGGGTTCCACCAGCTTCTTGGTAAAACATAGCCAGTCCCCAAAGACTGGTTTACCTTTGTGTGGGTCCCCTGGATTGGAGCAGTTAGCAATTTATATAAACTAAGTTAGGGTGGGTAGGGGAGACAAGAGATGACAAGGTGAGCAGCAGTAGAAGGCAACTGAGCATGGAGAAGGGGATCTGGTCTTTCTTCTGTTCCACATAGTTCCCGGCAATAAGACTACGTGGGCTTCTCCAGGACTTTGGAAAGAGAGAGGACCATCAAGAAGCATTGCATTCTTAGTCCAAGCATCTTCCCAGGCCATTCCCTTGCCATAC
This sequence comes from Corynorhinus townsendii, assembly GCA_026230045.1. Taxonomy (NCBI): domain Eukaryota; kingdom Metazoa; phylum Chordata; class Mammalia; order Chiroptera; family Vespertilionidae; genus Corynorhinus; species Corynorhinus townsendii. Next base: position 84,057,222 of record JAPDVU010000008.1, read on the forward strand.
AACCCACAGAGGGAGCAGTCTGTTTCCCTAGCTAGACAAAGGCATTATTGTTGGTAGACAGGAGCAAAAGATCCAGAAAAACAACTTTCACACCCTGAAGTAGACTCATCTCTCCTTTCCTCACAGTGTGTCAGAACTGCATTGAGCTGAATGCATCCACTGTGTCTGGCTTTGTCTTCGCCGAGATCTTCAGCATTTTCTTCCTTGCTGTTGGGGTGTACTTCATTGCTGGACAGGATGGAGTTCGCCAATCAAGAGGTAAAAGAATGTTCTTAGATGAGATATGAGACTACCTGGGGCCCTCAGCTTTCTTCCAACCAAAATAGCCCCAGAGAAGAGCCTGTGTTGGTTAGTACCTGCTGGTGAGGCTCTTTCTGTGACAGGAGAAGGGACGCCTAGTGTTTTCACGGCATATTTACCTGTCTCAAGATCCAACTCCCCTGGATTCATCCTCTGTGGTTTTTAAAAAACTCTTTATTAAAGTAAAACCTACATATAGAAAAGTGCATGAGTCACAAGCAAACAGCTCAATAAGATTTAATAAAGTAAGCACACCCATGAATCCAGCACCCAGTTTAAGAAAGAATATTACCAACATCTTAGAAGTCCCCTTTATGTTCACTTTCAGACTCTCCCTATCCCCAAAAGTGAGCACTATGCAGACTTACAACATTAATTTTGTCTGTTTTTGTGCCTTATGTAAATGGACTCATACAGTAAGTACTACAATGTGTGACTTCTTTTGCTCAATAATGTGCTTGTGATATCCACTCACATTCTTCTATATATATACTAGAGGCCCAGTGCACAAAATTTGTGCACTGGGGCAGGGGATCCCTCAGCCCGGCCTGCCCCCTCTGCAGGAGGCTACCGGGCTGATCAGGGAAAGGTGCCGCCCCCATTACCCCACTGCTGCTGCCACTGCCAGACACAGCGACTGCAAGGCCTGAGCCCTGGGCCTCACAGCCACTGTGGCTTTGTCTGGATGGATGTCCAGAAGACACCCGCCCTAATTAGCATAGTGCCCTTTTATTGGTATAGATGTTTTTATTGACTTCAGAGAGGAAGGGAGAGGGAGAAAGAGACAGAAATATCAATGATGAGAGAGAATCATTGATTGGCTGCCTCCTGCACACCTCCACTGGGGATGGAGCCCACAATCTGGGCATGTGCCCTCACCAAGAATCGAACCATGACCTTCTGGTTCATAGATTGATGCTCAACCACTGAGCCACACCAGCTGTGCATCCATTCATATTCTTGTATGTAGGTGTATTTCACTAATTCTTATTGCTGTTTAGTATTCCATTGTGTGACTATAACCCAATTTATCATTCTCTCTACTGTGTGTGTGTGTGTGTGTGTGTGTGTGTGTGTGTGTGTGTGTGTGTGTTTTATCTTTTGTGCAGCTTCAGACAAGCAGACCCTGTTGTCCAATGATCAGCTCTACCAGGTAAGGGAATAAGGAATGGCAAACATTGCTACAATTAGTGATGGTTTAACATTTAGAAATGGGGGTGGGGGCAAGTTATTTGGAAGATGTTAGATAGATAAGAAACTGCTTAGGACATGCCAGATGATCTCATAGTTATCCCTCTGGGTGGAAGGGATGAAATAGGAGAAGGGTTGAGAGAGGCTGAGGTCAGGATCTAGTGAGCAAAATCAAAGAACACACCGAAAGGGAAAGCCAACATCTGCTCATCCTCTTTCTGCCCCCAGGACCACAAAGCACCCATGTCAAAGTCTTGCACATGAAAAGCACTCAATACATATGCATTTTACTAATTCATGAGGATGGGGGGATTGTGCTTATGACTATGCTGTCCTTTTAGCCCCTCAAGGATCGGGAAGATGACCAATACAACCACTTTCAAGGAAACCAACTGAGGAGAAATTGAGCTCAGGACTCCGAGGAGCTGTGTCCTACATCATTTCCAAGGCAGTACCTTCTCATTCCCTGCCCTCCCCACTATGCCAAGTCCCCAAGCAGCTATGAAGACCAGGGGTGGGGTGTGGGCTGATTGTGGAGGCCCATTTCTAAAAACACAGGGGCTAGTGCTAATTTTCTTGACCTAAAAAATATGAAAGCTGTGTATATCTTTACATCCTTTCAGAAGAGGAATGTTGAATATTAATCTTATATATTTCTCAGCATCCATACTATTAACATTTTGGTCTACTTGTATACATAAATGCATAACCCATGGACGCAGACAGTGGGGTGGTGAGGGCCTGGGGTGGGGGTGGGGGAGTGGGGGTATGGAGGCGGTAGATGGGGGAAAGAGGGGGACATATGCAATACTTTCAACCATAAGATTTTTTAAAAAACAACAACATTTGGTCTAGGTAATTCTTTGTGGTGAGGGTACTATCCTGTGCTTTGTAGAGTTTTTAGCAGCCTCCCTGGCCTCTAGTCACCAGAGGTCAGCAGTATCCCCATTTTTTTTTTAATATATTTTATTGATTTTTTACAGAGAGGAAGGAAGAGGGATACAGAGTTAGAAACATCGATCAGCTACCTCCTGCACACCCCCTACTGGGGATGTGCCCTCAACCCAGGTACATGCCCTTGACCGGAATCGAACCTAGGACCCTTCAGTCCACAGGCCGACGCTCTATCCACTGAGCCAAACCGGTTTCGGCAGTATCCCCATTTTGACAACCAAAATTATCTCCAGATATTGCAAGTGTCCCCTTAGGGGCAAATCACTCTTAGTTAAGAACCACTAATCTATATTAGCTTTCCAGTCAATCAATCAGAAGTTCTGATTCAGTCAATCAGACATTTCAATCAGAAAAACAGGGCCCAAGCATTATTTGGTTTTCTGAACCAACTGTAATTTTTTTTAAATATATTTTTATTGATTTCAGAGAGGAAGGGAGAGCGAGAGAGAGATAGAAACATCAATGATGAAAGAGAATCATTGATTGGCTGCCTCCTGCACTCCCCCACTGGGGATCAAGCCCGCAACCCGGGCATGTGCCCTTGACTGGAATCAAACCCGGGACCCTTGAGTCCACAGTTTGACGCTCTATCCACTGAGCCAAACCAGCTAGGGCTGTAATTTTTTTAATCCAGATGTTCTTAAGTGGATAAATTTGATAAAAATTACTAAGAACAGGTGAGGTCACTTAAAATGAGTGCATTTTATAGCAAATTATACCTCAATACAATTATTTTTTAAATGACATTTTTACATTAGTCATTGCAGCATTCATTATATGAGCAAGAGATCAGAACTAACTGAAATCTCCATCACATCAAATACAACAAAGTTTAAAATGTTTGGGTAAGACTTTAAAATTGCTGTTTCACATCAAAATGATAACCACATCATAATTATAACAAAATTACAGAACAACCATCATTCAGAACCACCTAAAGTCTATCTGAACAGAAGTACTATAACTTAGGATATAAAGAAGACACATAGAGTCTGGTAGGAGGGGCGGAGAGGTGGAACAGACTGGTCCCACACCCACGTGTGGTGGTTAAAAATGGGGAGGGATATCTCAGCTACAGAGCTCCGTCCTGAGGAGTGAGGAGTCTCAGCCCCACACCAGGCCCCCCAGCCCAGAGTTCCAGTGCCAGGAAGAAAAGTTCCCATAACTTCTGCCTGTAAAAACTAGCAAGGTTTGTGGCTGAATGAGACGGAGTGCTGCTTAAGGGCCCATGCACAGACTTACACAGGCTCACTTGCTCAGAATTCCAGCAGTGGGGCAGCAGCTGGAAAGGCACCAGGGACACATGGGAGGACTGAAGTGTCTGGCATCAGGTCCAGAGCTGGAAGGGCAGCTTTTCCCCAGACAGAAGTGCTGGCCGAGGCCATTGTTCCTGTGCTGAGCCCTCCCCCAACAGAGCAGGCTGGTGAGCACCATATCTGAGATGCCCTCAACCTGGCTAACACTGTTCTCCCTGCCCTGGTGATTCCCTGAAACCTCACCCAACTTTCAGACCCACCCAGGCCCTTTCCAGTGGCTTTTCCATATAAACAGCTTCTGGCTCAGTGTGACCCGTACCTCTTGCTAAGTAGCCCCAGGCCGGTACTAACAACAGCAAGCCTTGGTTCACAGCTTGGCCTCTCCTGGGCACCTCCAAGCCAAGCATAAATAGCAGCCATCTGCAGATGGCTTTGTGGCTCATGCCAGGAGGCCCCAGGAAGGGTACAAGTAGTGGCTGACCTTGGCATGCACTTGCTGTGTGACTCCAGAGCTAGCACACCTGATGGACAGCCTCAGAGCTCGCTGAAGCACCAAACACCTCCACAAGTGACACACTCAAGCCTGGACTTGGCAGGTACCTGAGCCCTGCACCATGGGGGTTGGCCCCTGCATAGCAGATCCTCCACATGGTTCTGGCCAGTCCTCCTAGTGGCCAGTACACACAGTCAGCCAGTTCTCACAGCCGACTGGCCTAGGGGCAAATCCCTCCCATTAACATACCAACAGCAATTAAGGCTCAACTACCACAGGAGGATGCACATAGCCCACACAAGGGTGTACCTGGAGCACCCAGCTCAGGTGACCAGGGAGGCCACACCACTGGACCCTCTAGAAGACCTACTACATAAGGCCACTCAACCAAGCCCAGGAGATGTAGCAGCTCTACTTAATACATAGAAACAAACATAGGGAGTCAGCCAAAAGGTGGAGACAAAGAAACATGTCCCAAATGAAAGAACAGAACAAAACTCCAGAAAAAGAACTGAACAAAATGGAGACAAGCAATCTACCAGATGCAGAGTTCAAAACCCTGGTTATAAGGTTGTTCAATGAAATTAGGGGAAGAGTAGAGGAACTTAGAACTTCAACAAAGAGATGAGAAACATAAAAACAGAACTAGAAAACATAAAAGAACCAGTCAGAAATGAAAAATACATGAACTGAAATGAAGAATACATTACAGGGACTCAACAGTAGAGTATGTAGAGAAGAGGATCAAATCTGTGATTTGGAAGGTTAGTAGCAGAAAACACCCAATCAGAACAGCAAAAAGGAAAAAAAAAATGCCAAAAAATGAGGACAATGTAAGGAGTATCTAGGATAACTTCAAGAGTACCAACATTTGCATGATGGGAGTGCAGGAAAGAAAGAGAGTAAGAAATTGAAACCCTATTTGAAAAAATAATGATGAAAAACTTTCCTAACCTGGAGAAAGAAAAAGACAAGTCCAGAAAGTGCAGAGTCCCAAACAAGATGAATCCACAGAGGCCCACACTAAGACACATCATAATTAAAATGCAAAATATTAAAGACGAATAAAAAAATCTTAAAAGCAGCAAGAGAAAAGCAGTTAGTTACCTACAAGGGAGCTCCCATAAGACTGTCAGGTGATTTCTCAACAGAAACTATGCAGGCCAGAAGGGATTGGCAAGAAATGTGCAAAGTGATGAAAAGCAAGAACCTACAACTAAGATTATTCTACCCAGCAAAGCTATCATTTAGAATTGAAGGTCAGATAAAGAGCTTCACAGACAAGAAAAAGCTAAAGGAGTTCATCACCACCAAACCAGTATTACATGAAATGTTGAAGGATCTTTTTTAAGAAGAAGAAGAAGATCAAAATATGAATAATAAAGTAGCAATAACTATATATGTATCAACAATCACTTTAAATGCAAATGGATTAAGTGCTCCAATTAAAAGACATATGGATAACAAACAAGATCCTTACATCTGCTGTCCGAGGGAGACTCACTTCGGATCAAAAGACACAAATGGACTGAAAGTAAAGGTATGGAAAAAGATGTTTCATGAAAATGGAAACAAACAAACAAAAAAAGCTGGGGTAGCAATACTTATACCACAAAATAAACTTTAAAACAAAGCCTATAACTAAAGACAAACAAGAACAGCAATTCCATCCAAAACACTAAATTGAAAATATATACATGCGTTCCTATGTTCATTGCGGCATTGTTTACAACAGCCACGGCATGGAAGCAACCTAAGTGTCATCAATAGATGAATGTATAAAGAAGTGGTGCATATGCACAATGGAATATGATTCAGCCATAAAAAAGAATAAAATCTTGCCATCTGCAACAACATTAATGGATCTAGAGAGTATTGTACTGAGTGAAATAAATCAGACAGAAAGACAAATGCCAGATAATTTCACTTATTTGTGGAATCTAAAAAAAATAAAATAAACAAAATAAACAAACAAGCTGACCTGAAATAGACTCATAAATACAGAGAACATTTTGATGGTTGTCAGATGGGAGGGGGTGGGGAAATATGTGAAAAAAAGTGAAGGAATTGCCCTAGCCCAGTGGTCGGCAAACTCATTAGTCAACAGAGCTGCAGTTTGCCGACCACTGCCCTAGCCAGTTTGTTTAGTGGTTAGAGTGTCAGCCCGCAGACTGAAGGGTCTCAGGTTCAATTCCAATCAAGGGCATGTATCTTGGTTGCAGGCTCAATCCCTGGGCCCAGTCAGGGCGTGTGCAGGAGGCAACCAATTGATGTTTAGGATCTCTGACTCCATGTTTCTGTCCCTGTCTCTCCCCCTTCCCTTCCACTCTCTCTGGGAATCAATGGAAAAAATATCCTCAGGTAAGGATTAACAAACAAAAAAAAGTGAAGGGTTTAAGAAGTACAAATTGGTAGTTACAGAATAGTCATAGGGATGCAAAGTACAGCATAGGGAATATAGCCAATAATCCTATATAATAAAAGCCTATTATGCAAATCAACCAAACAACAGAATGACCGGTCAGCAGAGGGTGGGGCCAGTGAGTGGGCGGCACCAAGACAGCCAAGGTGGGTGCCAGTGGGCAGAGGGAGGGGACGGCAATTGGGGGTCAGTGGCAACTGGTGGTGGTGGAGGGGCAATCCAGTGGCAGGGCCGGCCACTCACCGACCAGCGCTGTCCCTCGTTTGGCCTGTGGGTCGCCTCCTTCAGAGGGTGGCCACTGGTGGCAGCAGCAAGGCAATGGGGGAGTGGGGCCGGCCACTTGCTGGCTGGTGCCAGCTCCTGATTGGCCCACCAGTCACCTCCCACAGAGGGAGGCCACTGGTGGTGAAGGCAGGGTGTTGGGGAGCAGGGCTGGCTGCTCGCCGACTGACACCGTCCCCTGATTGGCCCATGGGTCGCCTTCAGCAGAGGGACATCCTCTGAGGGCACCTGGTCTGCGAGAGGGTGCAGGCCAGGCTGAGGGACCCCCCCCCCCGCCGCCCCCACAAGTGCACGAATTTTCGTGCACCAGGCCTCTAGTATTGCAATAATTATATATGGTATCTGGTAGGTACTAGATTTATCAGGGTGATCACTTTGTAAGTTATATACATGTCTAATCACTCAGTTGTACATCAGAAAGTAATATAATATTGTACATCAGATGTAAATAAAGATTATTTTTTAAAAAGTAGAACACTTCAGCCCTAACTGGTTTGGCTCAGTGGATAGAGCATTGGCCTGTGGATGGAAAGGTCCCAGGTTCAATTCCGGTCAAGGGCATGTACCTTAGTTGTGGCACGTCCCCAGTAGGAGGTGTGCAGGAGGCAGTTGATCGATGTTTCTAACTCTCTATCCCTCTCCCTTCCTCTCTGTAAAAAATCAATAAAATATATTTTAGGAAAAAAATAAAAAGTAGAACACTTCAAAAGACCAAACTGAAAGATAAGAGTGGAATATTAAGGACCTATTACTTAAAAAGGCAAAAAGCAATTCTCCCATGAATTCCTCTCACATTTTAATGGTTTTATATTATGCACTTAAATCTTTGTTCCATCTTTAATTAATTTTAGTGTAAAGTCCTAACACATTGGCTAACTTTGAAGCCACATAGCTCCCCAGTTATTCCAGAACTATTTTTTAAATGATCCATCTTGTGCTCATTGATTTTATTTTATTTTTCAATTACTGTTGACATTCAATATTATTTTATACCACTTTCAAGTATACAGCACACTAGTTAGACAAATATATAATTTACAAAGTGATCTTCCCAGTAAGTCTAGTATCCATCTGGCCATACATCCTATCTAATAAAAAAGTAATATGCAAATTGACCATCACTCCAACACACAAGATGGCGGCCCCCATGTGGTCAAAGATGGCTGTGCCCATTTAGACACAAGATGGCCGCCACAAGATGGCCGCAGGGGAGGGCAGTTAGGGGTGACCAGGCCTGCAGGGGAGGACAGTTGGGGGTGACCAGTCTGGCAGGGGAGGGCAGGTTGGGGCAATCGGGCCAGCAGGGGATCAGTTAGGTGTCAATCAGGCTGGCAGGGGAGTGGTTAGGGGGTGATCAGGCTGGCAGGCAGAAGCAGTTAGGGACAATCAGGCAGGCAGGCAGGTGAGTGGTTGGGAGCAGCAGTCCTGGATTGTGAGAGGGATGTCCACCACTGGGATTGGGCCTAAACGGGCAGTCGGACATCCCTCAAGGAGTCCCAGATTGGAGAGGATGCAGGCTGTGCTGAGGGACACTGCCCCCTTGCACGAATTTCGTGCACCAGGCCTCTAGTAGAAATTGCAATATCATTGGCTATATTCCCTATGCCATACTTCATATCCCCTGACTATTTTAAGTGCTATGTTACCACTCTACTCTTACCACATTGTGAACTCCATGAAGAAAGGGACTTGTGTGTTTTCAGTACTGTATCTTTCGGCACCAAAACAATGCTGGAACAAAATAGGCACTCCAAGATTGCATAGTACTGTGTGTGTGTGTTAAAATATGCATAACATAGAATTTACCATTTTAACCATTTTTAAATATACTATTCAGTGGCATTAAGTACATTTACAATATAGTGCAACCATTGCCACTATTCATTTCCAGAACTTTTTCATTATCCTAAACTCCATACCCCATTAAACAATAGCTCCCATTCCCTCCCCCTAACCCCCCAGACCGTGGTAGTCTCTGCTCTATCTTTCTGTCTCTATGATTTGTCTTTTCTAGGCACCACATGTAAATGGAAGCATACAATATTTGTTATTTTTTGTCTGGTATCTTTCACTAACATTTTCAAGGTCCATCTATATTGTAGCATGTATCAGAATTTCAGGCTTTTTAAGGCTGAAAAATAGTTGTATGTAGAGACCACATTCTGTTTATCCACTGACCTGCCAATGGACATTTGGGTTGTTTCCACCTTTTGGCTGTCTACACTAATAAAAGAGTAAGATGCAAATTGACCATACCTTCACAACACCCACCAACCAACCAGGAGTGAGTATGCAAATTAACCAAAAATATGATGGGTTAATTTGCATACACAGGCACCGAGCAGCCAGGGGTGGCGCGGGACACTCGCCATGGTGATGACACAGGGGTTCTGCACCACCCCAGCCGCTCCGGGCCTCTGAGCAGTGTGGGAAGGCAGAAAGGCGGCTCCAGGCCGGAGCGAAGGCGGTGCCGGCAGCCAGGGGAAGGAAGACCCATTCTTACACGAATTTCGTGCATTGGGCCTCTAGTTATGAATAATGTTACTGTGAACATTGGTGTACAAGTATCTGTTTAAGTCCCTGCTTTTATTTTTTTAATATATTTTATTGATTTTTTACAGAGAGCAAGGGAGAGGGATAGAGAGTTAGAAACATCGATGAGAGAGAAACATCGATTAGCTGTCTCCTGCACACCCCCTACTGGGGATGTGCCCGCAACCAAGGTACATGCCCTTGACTGGAATCGAACCTGGGACCTTTCAGTCCGCAAGCCAATGCTCTATCCACTGAGCCAAACCAGCTAGGGCAGTCTCTGCTTTTAATTCTTTTGGGTATATACCCTGAAGTGGAATTACTGCATCACATGGTAATTCTATGTTTGACTTTTTAAGGAACTGCTAAAGTTTTTCCAAAGTGAACTATGCTGTACACTTGAAACTAATATAATGTATGTCAACTGAAATTGAAAAATAACTTTAAGAAATGTTTTAATCCTGCCCTACCGGGTTTGACTCAGAGTGTGGAGAGAGTGTCAGCCTGCAGACTGAATGGTCCCGGGGTTCGATTTGGGTCAAGGGCACAGGCCTGGGTTGGGCTTCAGTCCCCAGTAGGGGGCCTGCAGGAGGTAGCAGATCCCGGATTCTCTCTCATCATTGATGTTTCTATCTCTCTCGCTCTCCCTTCCTCTCTGAAATCAATAAAAATATATTTTTTAAATGTTTTGATCCTCACCTGAGGATATGTTCTTGTCTGTTTTATTTTAGAGAGAGAAAGAAAGGGAGAGGGAGAGGGGAAGGAGAGAGAGAGAAAAAAGTAGAAAGAGACATGGAGACATAAATGGATTGCCTCCCTTACACGTTGTACCAGAGATGGAACCAAACCTGGTTATGTGCCCTGACCAGGAATCAAACCCTAGACACTGGACAACACCGGCCAGGGCTGGAATTGAAAAATACTTTTTTTTTTTTTAATTTAGATAGCATATTTTAGCACACTGCCTTGACAACCAATCCGAGCTCAAATTTTTCCGTTGTTATTACTATTGTTGTTGCTTCATAGCTAATAATAAATAGTGAAGAGTAACAGAAACTGCTTCAAAAAGGCCTAAGACGGGTAGGAAAGATAGGAAGCAGAAGCCCAAAGAAATTGCGGCAGTGCCGGGATCACGAGGTCATATCTGCGAGCCACACACCGGTTTCACCCAGGCCCAAACAGCCCTTCCCAGGCTCTCCGCCCCGCTCCCGGTCCCCGACCTCCCAACCCGACTCCCAGGCCCCGCCCCTCCCTGGCAGGTGGCGCCTGCGCCCTGGGCTATTTTGCGCGCCGGAGCCCGCGGTGGTAGCACACTCTGCTTCCGGCGCAGGCCGCATCCGCAGGGCCCGGCGCCTCGTGGTGATGTAAGTTCCGGTTGCCAGGCTGAGTCGGAAGTGGGAACCCTTCGGCCAGTGAGATTGTCGCGTGTCGTCGTTGCTGGCCCTTCAGGCTCCGGTAAGAGAACACTTCGCTTGCGGGGAGGGCATTGTGGAGTCTGCACCGGGTTTGTTCTTCCAGCCGAGCGCCAGCTCCGTCCTCTGCACTCTCACTTCCTTCCGGTTCCCTGCCCTGCGCTTTCCTGACCACCGACCCTCTCCCGGAACTTGGACCCTCTCTGATTTGGGAACCCCTTATATGCTCCAGCTTCTCGCATGGCTCCCACTCTTGGCCATTCCTCCCTGGGAAAGACCGGGATGCTGGCCTTGCATTATCCGTGACTTCCTTTCTCTAGAACGTGCACCGAGTGGGTGGGGCTCCCTTCTTGCCGCCAAGTCCTTATGGGACCTGGAGGGATAACACTATACAGAGTGGACAACAGATAGCCATATGCCAGAGGAGATAGCATTAAACAGGAGTCCTGCTGCCCAAACCAGTTGAAAACGTGGTTAGGTGTTGACGTTTCGTAAGCAAAGTGTCAGTTCGCCACTCAGACTGTGCTCCCTCGGAAGCAGGTTTCGGAGCCACTTCTAAGAGCGAGGAACTGCAACTCGGGAGCTTACATTTGATGGGTCTTCACTTTGGGACCAGAGTTTCACTCCCAGAGCATGGATGTGTTCAGACTCGTTGCCAGGGACTATAAGGTCTCCCATGGGGGCCCTCCTGAGATGACATGGGACCATGTTAGGAAAGCTGTCTGCTTTTTTACTTGATGTTCTAGCGTGCTGATGTGTTGGGAGGATCTATTGCCCTATTCGAGGGGCCTAAAAGGATTGTTGGGTGGAACATACAACAATGAAAACGTTTTTTAATTCCTTTTTGTTTGATGTGTATATTACTTATCAGGACAGAGACCTACCGATTATGGTTTAATAGTGCTTGATTTTGATCACCCCAGTTTCACAAAGTGCTCAAGACATTTCTGTTTAAAATCAATACAATGTCTGATGTTAAGGCATTTGTGTACCCTCCCCTTGGAAAGCTGATAATATCCCTTAAGAGATTATCGGTACTAGTTTTGTTTCTTTTCTTCTTATGATTCTTTTTTAATTTATTGAGGTGACATTGGTTAATAGGATATGTAGGTTTCAGGTGTGGGCTTCTGTGTGACAAGATCTGTGTATTGCACTGTGTGCCACCACCCAGAGTCAAATCCTCTTCCATCCCATATATCAGGGCCCTTGCTCCCCCCACCCCTTTCGCTCTGGCAGTCACCACACTGCTGTTTGTGTTCACGAATTTGTTTTATATCTCACACATGAATGAAATCATATGGTTCTTAGCTTTTTCTGACATTTCACTTAGCATAATGGTCTCAAGGTCCGTCCATGTTATCACAAATGGCGCTATTTCATCCTTTCTTATGGCTGAGTAGAATTCCATTGTGTGTAAGGACCACATCTTCTTTATTCAGCCTTCTACCGTAGGACACGTTGGTGTTTCCATGTCTTGGCCACCGTGAATAGTGCTGCAGTGAACATAGGGGCACATATATCTTTGTGAATACATGATTTTGAGTTTTTCGTGTATATACCCAGGAGAGGGATTGCTGGGTCATATGGTAGCTCTATTCTTAATTTTTTGAGGAATCACCAGACAGCTTTCCATAGTGGCTGCACCAGTCTGCATTCCCACCAGCAGTGAATGAGGGTTCTCTTTTTTCCACAATCTCTCCAACACTTGTTGTTGCTTGTCTTGTTGATAATGGCCATTCCAACAGGTGTGAGGTGGAATCTCATTGTAGTTTTGATTTGCATTTCCCTAACTGCCAGTGAGGTGGAACATCTTTTCATGTATCTATTGGCTGTTTGTATGTCTTCTTGGGAGAGGTGAATGTTTAGGTCCTCTCCCCACTTTATGATTGGGTCGTTTGTTTGTTTGGTGTTGAGTTTTATGAGGTCTTTATATATTTTGGAGATTAAACTTTTGTTGGAGCTGTTGTTTGCAAATATCATCTCGGCTACGTCTTTGTTTTGTTGTTGGTTTCTTTTGATGGGCAGAGCTTTTTAGTTTGATATAGCCCCATTCATTTATTTTTGCCTTTGGAGTCAAGTTCATAAAATGTTCTCTATGAGCAAGGTCCATAAGTTTAGTACCTATGCTTGCTTCTATGTAATTTATTGTTTCAGATCTTATATTTAGGTCTTTGATCCATTTTGAATTAATTTTTGCGCAAAAATTAATGGAAACAAACTGTAATCTAGTTTTTCTTTTGCATATGGCTTTCCAGTTTTCCCAGCACCATTTATTGAAGAGGTTTTCTTTACTCCATTGTGTGTTTCTGGCTTCTTTTTTGAAAATTATCTGTGCATATACATGTGGTTTTATAGCTGGGCTCTCTATTCTATTCCATTGATCTGTGTGTCTGTTTCTCTGCCAGTGCCATGCTGTTTTGATCATCGTAGTGTAATTTGAAGTCAGGTAGTGTGATACCTTCAGCTTATTCTTTATTCTCAGGATTGCTTTGGCTATTTGGGGTCCTTTGTGGTTCCATATAAACCTGATGATTTTTTTATTCTCTATCTTTTAAGAGTGGCATTGGGGTTTTGATGGGGAATGCGTTAAATCTGTATATAGCTTTGGGTAATAAGGCCATTTTAACTGTCTTGATTCTCCCAATCCATGAACATGGAATATTTTTTCCATTTTGTTGTCTTTTTCAATCTCTTTTAATTATGCTTTGTAGTTTTCAGTATATAGGTCTTTCATGTTCTTTGTTAAGTTTATTTCTAGGTATTTTATTCTTTTGGTTACAATTGCAAAAGGAATTTTTTCATTTCTTTTTCTGAAGTTTCATTGTTAGTGTACAAGAAGGCTAGCAGTACTGTTTTAAACAAGAGATTGAATCAGGGGACTGTGAGAGGATTTTATAGGATGGAATAGACAGCTATTACAGATGTAGATCCTTGTGGTGAGTATATCAGAGTGAAACATATTTTCAAAGAGTACATTAAACAATAATCAAATCCAAAAGCTCTAAAGATTAGTGGTTGTGCTATGCCTACGGTTAACAACAGGATAGTGTCATATCTCTATGGCAGTTGAAAGTAGCAGACTCTAAATTACCAGTGACGTTGAATTTAAAACAAAATATCAAGGTTCCGTTTTATCAGACCTCTTCCTGGGAGTGGGTGATATCTAGGTGCTCTCTTTACATTTGTGAGACCACTGAGTGAATCTCAGCCGTCATCTCCACAAAGATTTTCAGCAAGTGATCAGTCCTCCCTTTTCCTGTAAAATTCTGTAAGCGGTTACATGGTATTAACCCTTTTTCTATGAAAATAGTTATGCACAGACTTGAGGTATATGTGAAAAAGATGAGGTTAGTGGGGTAGACAAAACCTTTTTGTTCTTCAAAAAGACAAACACCAGGGATGACAGCAGCTTTGTTTCCATCCTCTGTTCTACACATGCGGAGAGACCACAGAGCCGTGTCCGCTTGGCCTTCCACTGCCATCCAGGCAGATAGGAAAACCCTTACCTGGAAGCAGGTTTGTGATGCAGCTATTGGTTACGTGTAAGATTGAATCAGTCAATAAGTATTTATTTGGGATTTTGTGATTGTAATATATAATGTCAGACACAGAAGAAAAAATAATCACATACGAACCTCTACTCCAGTTGCTTACAATCTAGTGCAGTAGAAGATCTACATTAGGAACACAATGTCAAAAGTCATAAATCCTATTTAAAATATAGATAAAATGTGCTCTGGCTGGTGTGGCTCAGTTGGGTGGGCATCATTCAGTGCACCAGGAGGTGGCGAATTTGAATTTTTTTTTTTAACTATACATTTTACCTATTTTTTTACAGAGAGGAAGGGAGAGGAACAGAGAGTCAGAAACATCGATGAGAGAGAAACATCGATCAGCTGCCCTCTGCACACCTCCTACTGGGTATGTGCCCGCAACCCAGGTACATGCCCTTGATCAGAATCGAACCCGGGACACCTCAGCCCGCAGGCCGACACTATCCACTGAGCAGGAGTCAAGCAGGAGGTGGCGAATTTGATTCCTGATCATGGGCACATGCGCAGGTTGTAGGCTCAATCCCCATAGGGGGCATGCAGGAGGCAGCCATTCCATGTGCTCTCACATTGATGTTTCTCTTTCTTTCTCCCTCTCCCTTTTTCTCTCTAAAAATCAATTAACTATTCTTTAAAAATATATAGATAGGTAAAATATAATGAGAAGCTAGCTTCTTTATATAATGTGACTGTATAATATTGAAAAAGGAAGAGATAATTCCATTTATTCTCTTTATCTCTCGATAGTCTTAAGAACCTGTCTGTCATATGTTCTATATTCCTTTCAACTTCCAGCTGAACCTTGAACAACACGGGTTTGAACTTGCTGGTTCACCTACATGTGCATTTTCCCAGTAAATACATGCAGTACTGTCAATGTACTTTCTTATGATTTTCTTAGTAATGTTTTCTTCTCTCTAACTTACTTTATTGTAGGAATACAGTATATAGTACATACCACATACAAAATATTAATGTTAATTGACTTTTTATGTTAGGCTTCTGGTCAGCAGTAGGCTATTAGTTAAGTGAAAGTTATAATAAGTGGTTTTCCATTGCATGGGGTTTGGTGCCCCAAACTTGTGTTCTTAAGGGTCAACTGCACTTCTTTCTGCACAGATGGTACAGGTGATGCATCTCCTTTGTACCAACCTGACCTCTTCAGTGTTTCTAAAGACCCATTCAATAGAGGGGAATCTATTGGGGTTTTTTGTTTTGTTTTGTTTTGTTTTAATCCTCACCTGAGGCTATTTTTTCCATTGATTTCTAGAGACTAGAAGGGGTGGTGGGAGAAACATCGACACCAGAGAGACACATTGATTGGTTGCCTCCTGCATACACACACCTCTACCGGGGCTGGGGAATCTGCAACCGAGATATGTGTCCTTGCCCAGGAATCAAACCCACTACCCTTTGGTCCACAGGCCAGTGCACTAACCACCAAGCAACCAGCCAGGGCTCTATTGGCTTTTATGACTGGGAGGAAAAAACTCCAGCTCTCACTTCTGGTTTCCAGTATGTTGGCTTAGTTTTAGGTTGGGTCATTCTAGATGGTGTAAAGATGGCAATTCCATGTTTATATCTTAACCAGCCTTGCAACTTAAACAGGAAAAAGAGTTGCCTTTTCTGTAGATTCAGCCAAAGGCCTGAAGCTAATGTTTATTGAATCTGATAGGACTTCCTGGGGTCTCATGTCCACTCCTGAATCATCACTTTGGCCAAGCCAGATTCGTATGCCCCTTCTTGAGGCTAGTGGATGAGGTCATCCCCTTTTAAATACGTGGATTGGGAGTGGGACAGAGCCCAGGGGAGAGCGTGTATGCTGTGCTGGAAAAAGAGGAGGATTTTTGGAGACAGAAAAGAACAAGCGCTCACCATGCTTTCTGCGCTGCTCGGGATGTCAGTGTGCTTCAGGATAGAAGGTGGCTGGTAGTCGGGCAGCAGTGTGACAGTTCTTGGTCCTCTACATGAATTAAGGCAATAATTAAGTGTATGCAGAGCTTAAATGGGGGAAAATGCTCTCCAGGATTGTTGTTCATTTTAACACTAAATATGCTAATTTTTTGCATTATTAAGCTCAACTAAACTCTAGTGTAGCAAAAAATAAAATACAGCAAAGTCTTAACAGTCCCTGAAAGCACTCAAGCACAGTGCCACGCTGGGAGGAGACCAGACTGCCTGCCCAAGTCATTACAGCTAATTAGCCATTAGTTCTTGTGCAGAAAACTCCATAGAGGAACATGAAGCAACTGACGAGATGCAAGTGTTATTATAGTCTCTCTTCCTCCAAAAAACAAGGGTAACTTCTCCGATTTGCATTAGCTTTTGTTGATATGATTCAGTAAGGAGTCTTTACTCGATAAATTAAAGGTAGACCAAATGTTCTTTTTTCTCCTTCCTTATACCCCTTCCCTCACTTCTGCTGAGGCCTCTATTCTTACAGCATTTCCGCATCCTCCCACGCAGGAGATTTGTACCCTTTGCCTCTTCGCACACTTTGGGTTGTATCTCTGTGCTGTGGCCTTACATTGTCAAAAACGGGAGAAAGGCCCTCAGGGGGGCTCTGCTCATCCTGCTGTGCCTCTAAGTGTCCTGGGGCTTGAGGAGGAAATGTAATCAGAAGAGTGGAAGTGCAGACTCAGGGCCCACAAATACCTGTGAGGCATCTGTCTGCAACATATTACATGTTAGGAATTTGTGTGCCTTCAGTATTCTAAACCATCGGACAAACAGTAAAATAAAAGTTAAATATAGAATCAATCAGCCCTGGCCAGTGTGGCTCAGTGGATAGAGTGTCAGCCCTCGCACCAAAGGGTTTTGGGTTCGATTCCCATTCAGGGGCACATACCTGGGTTGCAGGTTCAATCCCCAGCCCTGGTAGGGGCACCTTCAGGAGGCAATCAATCGATGCCTTCCCTCCCCCTCCCCCCCGCCAAGAAGGAATGGGGGGGGACATCGATTAATCAAAGATCACTTAGTTTTTAGGGGAAGAAATATCAGTAGTTTTAAGCCTAGGGGCAGAGATAAATGTGTGTGTGTGTGTGTGTGTGTGTAAAACCCACAACATGCTGCTAAACTGGTTTCTGTCCTGATTTGTCATTCCAGATCTTACATTTAGATGGGCTTACATTTCATTTATATCTAGCTGAGGAATTCCCAGCTCCACTAAATAAAGTCACAGTAGCCTGAGCAAGTGCCACCTTATGCTCATGGTAACTGAAAACTGGTTGGCCAGCCTAGAGATTGAATCTGTAGTTTTTGTGGTATTACTTCTTGTCTTTTTTTTTTTTTTTTTAAATCATCACCCGAGGATATTTTTTATTGATTTTCAGAGAGTGGAAGGGAGGAAGGGATGGGAGAGAAGGAGAGAGACATCAATGTGAGAGAGACACATCAATTGGTTGCCTCCCTAAGGCGCCCCTACTGGGGCTGGGGATCGAACTTGCAACCCAGGTATGTGCCGTCAATGCAAATTGAACCCGAGACCCGTAGGTGTGAGGATTGGTGCTCTATCCACACTGGCCAGGGCTTTGTAGTATTACTTTTAAATCTCACATTGTTGTTTACAATTAGTAGGTGAGTGCCCTCTTTTTCTTTCTACTTTACCTATTTTTTAAAGGTATAACCAATGGAAGCATGTCATCAGATAAATGCTTTCCAGCTGAACATTTTATAAGGTTTTTTGTTTGTTTGTTTGTTTGTTTTAGCTACCCCTAAAGGAGGCCAACTTGTCTAATTGGTAGATTTGTAACCATTTTGCCAAAATATCTTGAATCTTGAAACAGTAATTTTATAGTCTTACCCAAAACCTTTTAAACTGTGTTGTATTTGAGAAATGGGAAAAGAAACAGCTGTGGGCATATTACAACTGTTGTTATCTGACCTTCTGTGTCTAACACCTCTCCTTCCTATAGCCCTTCCCCCCAGGTCTGCATGGAGGACACTTTAAAGTGAAATGACAGACCAGGAGAATAACAACAACATCTCAAGTAACCCCTTTGCTGCTCTTTTTGGCTCTCTGGCTGATGCCAAGCAGTTTGCAGCGATCCAAAAGGAGCAGCTGAAGCAGCAATCTGGTAAGTGGAGGAATCGACAGCAGCAGCTGAGGTGACCTGGAGTGGGTCTTCCCACATTCAGTGTCTGTGGGTCCTTCGTTGCCATTGGAAGTTAAGTTTGGGGTGGAGTTGCCTTTGTTTAGGGCATAAGTTGGGGTCCTGGGATTGTTCGCTTTTATTTGTTTTGTGATGGGGTCCTTTCCTCCCTGTCCTGCCCCTGCAGAAAAGGATAGTTTTGTAGTAACAGATGCCAATCAGGACCGCAGACATCAAGTTGTTTTATTTTTTAAGTCGCCTGGTAAAAGATAGTTAAATAAATCTTTTTAACATAGAAACTGAAGTTTTAGGTAGAGGTCTGGAAAGCAAGTCACAACTATAGAAAGCAGGTGTGTAAACGGGAAAATTATAAAAGTTTTTGGCCTCTAAACAAATAGATGAGATTTGTTCTCAAGCCCAGTACTTCATTCTGCCTCCAGTGAAATGCTTCTTCCACACCATGGAGGGTCACTGTTATAGCTTCCTGCTGTGGGAACGGATCCGCAGAAAACGGGACCCTTAGCCTTCATGGGAGAAAAACCAGGGTAGCAGCTCACTGGGCAGAAAAACAGTTTTGCTTATCTGGAACCAACATTAAGATGAGGCCTTGCCTCTGCCTTATAAGGAGATAGTCCAGAAGAATCAGCATGTGTTTCCAAATGTCTTGGTCTTCAGAGAGTGCCACAGTCTTTCAAGTCAGAAATTGCTCCCCTCTGTTATCACTGAAAGAGTTGTGGTATGTTTCTTTTTAGGAAAGGAGAAATATTTATATTTCCCTTTATTTTGTTTATTTCAAAAGTGTTTGGATATGTAGCTGGGTTGTAGCTATGCTCTCTGATTAGGATTGAATAGGAAAGAGGTATGGGAAGATGGATGCATAGTAGACGGAACGGGGTGCAGGGGGGTCGAAGCAAGGGAGAAGTAAATGTAATGCTGACCTGTGTGTGTGTGTTTATAACCACTTTCTGCCAGAGAGATCAGGAGAGAAACAGCAGGCAGTGCATCTTAACTGCTGGCATTTTCATGTGCTAGAAAGAGGCAGGTCTGGGTCTCAGCCTCTGAAACCTCTCTCAGAACCCTAGGATATGGGCTTAGAATGAGAAACCTTCATTAGGAGGTAGTAGGTGAGAAAGGAGAGTGAGGAACAGGAAAATACAAGGAAACGAGAAAAAAGGAAAAAAAAGTATGTGGTTGAGGGAAATTTTGCTAAGTAGGTCTTAGCTCCTATCACTCTTTGGGAGTTCAGAGAACTTAACAGTATATGAGCAGAGGGATGGACGTGTGTCCTCTGACTGTAAACAGACATAAGTCTGGCTCGAGCTGGGAGCATTGTGGGCACTGGGCAGTGGGGACAAATCAGTTGCATGCCCTTTTGTTACTATTCTGGCACCTCATCGTCTTAGTTTGTTTGCACTGAGTTTATCAGGCCACCACATCTAAACTGTTCCACCAGCCATGAGCACTCTGCCCAAAACTTTGCCTCATATATTGAGCTTCACTTTTATTTATTTACTAGAGGCTCGGTGCACAAATTCATGCACTAGTGGGGTCCCTCGGCCTGGCCTGCAGGATTGGACCAAAACCGGCTCTTCGACATCCCTGAGGGGTCCCGGATTCTTAGAGGGTGCAGGCCAGGCCGAGGGGCCCCATCACGGCCGGGGAGGAATGTGGGAGGTTCGCCAGCCGGGGAGGAACCATGGGAGGGCTCCAGGGCATGTCTGGCCCATCTTGCTCAGTCCCTATCGGCCGGACCCCAACAGCAAGCTAACCTACCAGTCAGAGCGTCTGCGCGTTCATTTCCAAGAACATGCCAAGTGCTTCACTACTAAAAATGGAATCAATGTTACAGTGAAAAATGCAAAATGCCTGCAAGCAAATGCTTTTATTCGGGCTGGAATATTTCAAGAGTTTAAAGTTCAGGAAGAGCCTGTTACTTTTCAAATTAATCTAGCTGTCCTTTTAGACTGCTTGCCTATATTTGAATCAAGTCCTGTGCCAGGGAATTTAACTACATTTCGGATGTGTTACCGAGGTCTGGTTACCCTTTGATGCTATTTCTGGAAGAAGAGTGATGCCAGCCCATAAAATCAATGCTCAGGAGCCTGAGGAAACAGGGACTTGATTTCTGCAGCACCAATGTCAGTAATAAAATTATCCTCAGTCGGGGGCTCCGTGAAGCATCTTCCAAATCGGATATGACAAATGAGGTCCTATAGGTCTCCCTATCTCCTGACAAGCCTTATTTCAGGTTATTTACTTTTGGGAATGCAAGAAGCTCCCACCGTGACGATCCCAAAGATTCTGGTCTGATGAAATCATTAAACTGTAATCAGACCCAGGTCAACAGACACAAGATTTCCTTACTGAAGCCTTCCGCACAGGCTTTGGTCCTGTCATTAAGGTATCTATTCCAACAGGTCACCGAGGGTTCCTCTCATTACAGTAGGTGATTAGAGATGAGGATAGACGTGTGTTTTGTAGAGAATTACTGCTGCCTGGCGAAGTTCCTGAGTCTGACTTCAGTATGGCAGTGCACTGTGACATTTGTGTCTACACCCATGAGAGGTCATGTTCTCATTCTCATGATTTTGTACTGGGTTTCCTAAAGGAGAGAGATGTGGACGAGACAGGACCAAGAGCCCTGTACCCTGAAGTTACTGTGTATTTTGTAAGTAAATGTTTTCACGTAGTCACAGATTATCCAATACTGGACTATCCTGTGGTTCTGTCTTTGGAACTCATGGGAATTATTATGAGCCAAGATGAACAAATTATCTATTCAGTTCAGGAAGGATATGCCAAAAGCCTGAAAATGTAAAGTTTGATGGAGCCAAATATAAATGTTCTTTTATTTATTTACTATTAGTAAAAGCAAAGGCATTGCTTATTAGTTTGAATTCTGAAAAAATATCTTAAAGCAGTGATTCTTAAAGTGTTTTGTCCAAACCAACACCATCAATGTCACCTAGAAACTTGTCAGAAACTCTGCACGTGGGCCCACAAGCCTTCCCTGAGCCCCAGGAATGCTGACATATGCTCCAGTGTGAGAACCATAGTGGGAGAGGATGCCTTAAAAAAAGGCATTCAGTGGCTTCAAAGTGGTTGCTTTTCTCCATGATTTCCTCACAAACCTTCTGAAACAGGCATCACCAAACAAGTCTGAATAATTATATGAATTTATTTTAAAGTATTCATCTTGAAGACCTTTATGAACAAGGTATAAAACAGTCTTCAGAGTTAGAGATATTCTTGTTCTCAAACCTGTTCAGTGTAGTGAGTCCTGCCTTGAGTACTTATTACATTCCTTCTGTTTCCCTATAAGAGTGTCTCAACCATACTTAGGTGGAGAAAGCCAGTTAAGTGGTTTTTCATTTCCTGTGTAATTTACAATGAAATAATTTTATGGCATGTAGATATTTAATAAAATATGTTACTAAAAAATGAAAAAATAAATACGTTCTCTTAAAATCAGGAAAAAAAACATATTTAGAATAATTAAAGGTACATTGATCTAGTAGGTAATTTTTTTTATCACTAGGATTCTGTGGTGAAAATCACGTTGCTAATTTTGGCACTGTGGTATACAATTAATTATGAGTAGAAAGAATGAAACTTTTGATTTACAAAATGTGGTAGGACTTAGGCAGGGATTTCAGAATCCTGAACTTAAGATATTGCCTAATACAACTTAACAGCAAAACAAAAAATAAAGCAACAAACAATCCAATTTAAAAATAGGCAGAGGATCTGAAGAGACATTCTTCCAAAAGGGACCTACAGATGACCAACAGGCACGTGAAAAGGCAGTCATATCACTAATCACCTGGAAACTGGACATTAAAACCATTTGCTAGAATGGCCATTATCAAAAAGACATGAAATAACAAGTGTTGGTGAAGCTGTGGAGAAAAGGGAACCCTTGTGCACTGTTGGTGGGAATGTAAATTGGTATAGACACTATGGAAAACAGTATGAAGGTTCCTCAAAAAATTAAAAATAGAGCTGTCACATGACCCACCAGTTCCTCTTCTGGGTATCTATCCAAAGAAAACAAAAACACCAACTTGAAGAGATACATGTACCCACGTGTTCATTGCAGTATTGTTTTCAAATGCCAAGATATGGAAACAACCTAAATATCTATCAACAGAGTACAGATTTTAAAAAGTGATATATACATATAATGGAATATTCTTCAGCCATAAAAAGAAGAAAATCTTGCCATTTGTGACAACATGGATGGACCTTCAGGGTATTATGTTAAGTGAAATATGTCAGACAGAGAAAGACAAATTCTGTATAACCTCACTTATCTATATATATATACAAAAGCCTAAGTGACGGTTCGACCTTTCAACCAGTAGCTATGACACACACTGACCACCAGGGGGCAGATGCTCAACATCTAGGCATGGAAACATGAATCAGACTGATGAATCCCAGAAGGAAGGAGGAATGGGGGAGGGCGGGAAGAGATTAACCAAAGATCTTATATGCATACTAGAGGCCCAGTGCACAGATTCATGCACCGGTGGGGTCCATTGGCCTGGCCTGCAGGGATCAGGCTGAAACCGGCAGTCTGACATCCCCCAAGGGGTCCAGAATTGCAAGAGGGTGCAGGCCAGGCTGAGAGGCCCCTAGTATGTGAAATTAGAAAGAGCTCACAGATAGAGAATAGGCAGGGGTGGGGAGTGAGTGAAATGAGTGAAGGGATCCAAAGATAGGAACTTTCAGTTATAAATAAGTCCACAAGGTTGTAATTGTATAGCAGGTGACTATAATTAATAATACTATATTCCATATTTGAAAGTTGCTAACAGAATAGATCCTAAAAGTTCTCATCACAAGAAAAAAATTCCAACTATGTATGGTGAAATATGTTAACTAGACTTATTTTTGTGAACATTTCACAATACATACACATATCAAATCTTATATACCTGGAACTAAATGTTATATCTCAATTTTTTTAAAATGTTGCCTGACTTGAGATGTTCACTTATTAGCTGATTAACTTGTTTCACATGCAAAATTATCCTTCTCTTAGTTACATTTATCATTTTGGGGACTATGCTTGGTTCTCTTAAGAGAGAGAAATGTGACTGTTATGGCTTCCGTTTTTGGCAGATGAACTCCAGCCTAGCCCGGATGACTCGGATAATAGCGTGTCAGAGAGCCTGGATGAATTTGATTACTCTGTGGCTGAAATTAGCCGCTCATTCCGCTCACAGCAGGAAATATGTGAGCAACTCAACATCAATCACATGATCCAGAGGATCTTTCTCATTACTCTGGACAACAGTGAGTTACACACTTGCAACCAGTCTGTTTGTTGCCCTGCTCTTCCCTCTCAGTCTAGGGACTTGCTCTGAAAAATCTGTTGTATCTAATGGTTAAGCAAACCTGCTGTACTCCCTGGAACACAGGGCTTAGGTTTCAGTGAAACTTTGATGTAACCTAAAATCAGTGTTTAGACACAGATGGAACTTTCATTCCAAGTTTGATACTGACTGCACTATGTAGCTACTTGCCTTTACTACCTTAGAGAGGACCTGTGAATGACTCCATTTTCTTCTCAGAGGTGACTTAAGCATTTAGATGGAAGTCCTCAAACAGTATGAGACAGTGTTTTCACTCTGTGCCTTATCTACAGTTAAACCCAAAGTTAGTGCAAATGTCTGGGACTTACTCTTTAAATGTCATGGTATTAGATTTATACCAAGTCCATGCTCTGTAATTGGGGGGAGTGGAGGTTTAAATCTTTAGATGCTGCTTTATAGGTCAAGATCCTTCTAATATCACCTGAGTCAAACTTGGAGTTCAAGAGAAGTGCTGTCTAGATCGGTTGTCTGTGTAAAACAGAAGCATTATCCTTAACCTACTAGATTAAAACCATTTCCCAGGTGACCCGAGCATGAAAAGTGGGAATGGTATCCCCAGCCGCTGTGTGTATTTGGAAGAAATGGCAGTAGACCTCGAAGATCAAGACTGGCTTGATATGAACAACGTTGAGCAGGTAGTGTTCACGTGTTCCTTATGTGTGCCATCAGCAGAAACTAACCGTGCAGCTGAGTTCTGCTTACCTTTCTCCAGCCACGGTTTTGCTCTCCTCCATCTCTTTGTTGTTTGGGATATCCCTCTGTTGGTAACTTCTTACCGGCCATGACCACATGTCCAAATCTACCCACTCTTTAAGACCAGTTAAAATATCATCTTATCTCTTTCTTTGTATCTTTTCCAAAATCGAAACAGGCATTTTACCTTATAGGTGCCTAATTAACATTAAAGGAATAAAAGTTTGGTAGGGAAGACATTGACAACTTGTAGGTTAACTTTGTACATTTAAATTATCTTTATATAAGTTTGAGTGATGTCAGCAATCACAGAGTAGTAGATTTCACATGAGTTTAATTGCTGATTCTCAATACCATTCAACAAATATTCTTTTAATGCTTACTCTGTGCTAGGGGCAATACTAAACGCTTGAGCTTGATTTAGGGTAACTATATATACACAATTATGTTGTATATATAATATCTTCTATAGTAATAAGACACTGGGTCCTATTTTCTTCTTTAAGCTACGTCCTGTTATTCTCAATAACCTGTGTCAATTACTTTTACATCTTGATGTTCTAGGGTTGACTTTGCAATGGTTTAGTATTTTTGTTTTTTGGGTCTTTTCTTAATAGGCTGTCTTTGCTCGCTTACTACTTCAAGATCCCAGCAACCACTTGATCAACATGACTTCTTCTGCGACGCTCAACCTCTCTGCCGATCGAGATGCAGGGGAGAGGCACGCCTTTTGTTACCTTTATTCCTGCTTCCAAAGAGCCAAGGAAGAGGTAACAATGATAATAATTCCCACTGAGCAGTGTATTGTTCTCTTGGCTATGACTTTAACATGTAAGCCAAAGAGTTGGATCAGTGTCTTTTATATCAGTGTATATGCATTGTAGTATATCTGCAACTAGATGCTGACATGAGGCACCATTAGTTTGTTTTCTAAAGTTTTAGTGTTACTGTGCTTGGGATCCACCCCTTTCCCAGTGAACCAGTGCCTCTGATTCTTTCTACAAACTTCTTAAACATCACACCTTTAAGAAAGGTCTGATAAATTCCTTTTCATAGAGGTGTAATAATAGAGTAGACCAAGCGTGATCACTTCCAGGATTGGAATTCTAACAGGTAGGTGATTCCTTAAAGAATGAACTCTCACGAATGTTCAAGCATCCATGCAAGAGCAGTCTTGTTTGGAACACACTAACTTTACCCTTCTCTTTGCTGTGTACAGCCCTATTCCAGGTCGTTAACTAGGCTCTTCCCTCTCTTCTCTGTGCTGTTTCCAGATTACCAAGGTTCCAGAGAACCTGCTGCCTTTCGCAGTGCAGTGCAGAAACCTCACCGTGTCCAATACACGGACCATCCTCCTCACCCCAGAGATATATGTGGACCAAAACATCCATGAGCAGCTGGTAGATTTGATGTTGGAGGCCATCCAAGGAGCCCGTGAGTACATAAGCAAGAGATCTGTTCATCTACATTTTGATTTCCAAATTAAAACTCCTCTTAGTGCATTGGAAAGCCTTGGAGCCACTGCAGTTCCAGGAAAACTAAGGGTGCGAGTTCACACCTTGACTATCAGTATAGTCACCGACAGTAGAAGAGTAAAGAGCAGGGTAAAGGCAAATACAACTCCTACAGGCTCTTTCCTCTCTCCTTTGCCTTCTGTTAGATTTTGAAGATGTGACTGAATTTCTGGAAGAGGTCATTGAAGCCTTGCTATTGGATGAGGAAGTTCGAACATTTCCAGAGGTCATGATCCCAGTGTTTGATATTTTATTGGGCCGAATAAAAGATCTGGAGCTCTGCCAGATGCTGCTGTATGCATACCTGGACATCCTGCTCTATCTCACCAGGCAGAAGGATATGGCCAAGGTAACTGGGAGGTGTAAACACGTGAGCTGGAGATTTAGGAATGTGTGCGTCCCTGTGCTAAGGGCACTAGAACATTACCTGTTGAATAAGAGAAAGATGTGTTGGTTGTTGTGTAGACTTAACTCTTTGAGGCCTCTCTTCCCATCACATTTATCTCATCATACAAACAAACAAATAAGTAGGACTTCTCTTCTCCTACAGGTTTTTGTAGAATACATTCAGCCCAAGGACCTCAGCAATGGGCAGATGTACCAGAAGACCTTGCTGGGAGTAATCCTAAATATCTCTTGCTTATTAAAGACTCCAGGTGTCATAGAAAATCATGGCTATTTCTTGAATCCATCTCGCTCCAGCCCCCAGGAGATCAAAGTACAAGAGGCCAACATCCATCAGGTGGAACTGTTTATGGTGTATCCCAGCCCCTGGTCTTAGATTAAGTCGTTTCTTCAGGAAGCAGGGGCACATGAGGTCCGGTGGGTGATGTGGGTGGCTTTCTACTATAATCGTGTGAAGAAAAGCCCTCTCTAATATGTGCTGAGAGTCAAGGAGAAACCTTCGTGTAGTTTAAAGACTAACCTGCTGCTCCTCTTTGTGCTGTGCTGTAGCACAGCCTCTTCCTCTTGGCCCTGGTTTTTCTCACCAACCTGTTTCTTATAACTTTAGCTCGCTCATAAACCTTCTGACTGATCTCCAGCCTATACACTAATTTTTTTTTTCTGTCCCTCCTTCCTATGTCCCCTCTATTTGGGCTTCTTAGCATTCATTATAATAGAAGTCTGGCCAACATGAGGCAGTACATGGTTGAATTGGGGTTAGTTTGCATCTCCCATAGTCACAACTCTCTACGCCCAGATTTGCAAATTACAGCAATAGCCACATCCTGCCTGCTTTTGTAAATGGTTTGTAAATAGTTTGATTGAACACAGCCATGCCCATTTGTGTATGTGTGGTTATGGCTTCATTTCATGCCATAATGGTAGAGTTGAATAGTTGCTGCAGTGACCATATGGCATGAAAAGCCAAAAATATTTATCATTTAAACCTTTGTGGAAACAGGTTACTGACCCTACTCTAAAGCTCCATAAATGCCCCCTGCAGTTGGGCAGCTTGTCAGGAAATCTCTCATTAAGTGCCTAGAAAATTGCTTAAATTAGAACTGGGGATAAGGCACAGGGAAGAGTACAGAAAAGATGAGGATTGGCATATTTTTAGAAATTGACAGTGGCTAAGTTTTGGGAGCAAAAAATACTGGGATTGTGAAACTGGAATGTTCTGTGGTTATGTTTTCTGGTTAAACAGTTCATGGCTCAGTTCCATGAAAAGATCTACCAGATGCTGAAGAACTTACTCCAGCTCTCCCCAGAAACCAGACATTACGTTCTGTCCTGGCTGGGAAACTGTTTGCATGCAAATGCAGGCCGCACCAAGATCTGGGCCAATCAGATGCCAGAAATCTTCTTCCAGATGTATGCCTCGGATGCCTTCTTTCTGAACCTGGGTGCTGCTCTCCTGAAGCTGTGCCAGCCATTTTGCAAACCCAGGTCCTCTCGGCTCCTCACCTTTAACCCCACTTACTGTGCGCTGAAGGAGTTGAATGATGAAGAACGAAAAATAAAAAATGTACACATGAGAGGTAGGGGAGTACTGGGCTTCCCGAAACGTGTGTGTGTGTGTGTGTGTGTGTGTGTGTGTGTGTGTGTGTGTGTGTGTGTGTCTCTCTCTCTCTCTAAGGCACTCACAACCTTATCTTTTCTCACAAAGATGCCTTGTAATAAGATGAGGCAGACAGAAGAGCTATTATAAATTTTACAAGGATAGACTTTTAAAAATAACACTGGTGGCTTTTAGATGTTGTGCTTTAGTGAGACCTCTCTGAATTTGGTAACCTTGGGTATTCATTCATTATTTCTTTAAAAATGAATGAAGCACAGTCCTTATACTTTATGAATTCAGAAATGCCAGGAGAAGGCAGATAGATTGACAGGTAACCATAATATGGTGTAGGGCTGAGCTATGGGAACACAGAGGAAGGAGTGAGAAATTCTACACAAGCTGGAGGTCTTCATACCTGATCTTCAAGAGATGAAAGCAGCAAAAGAATCTATACTAATAAAAGGATAATATGCTAATTAAACGGACATCCTTCTAGACATCCTTCCGGACAAAGCCACGGTGGCGGAGGCTGAGGCAGAGATGGTTAGGGGCAAGCAGGCCGGCAGGGGAGAGCCGTTAGGGGCGACCAGGCCAGCAGGGGAGGGTAGTTAAGGGGATCAGGCTGGCGCTGGCAGGGGAGAGCAGTTAGGGGGATCAGGCCGGCAGGGGAGAGCAGTTCGGAGTATCAGGCTGGCAGGCAGGTGAGCAGTTAGGAGGAGCCAGCGGTCCTGGATTGCGAGAAGGATGTCCAACTGCTGGTTTTAAACTGGCAGTC
The DNA here is from genome assembly GCA_026230045.1 of Corynorhinus townsendii. Lineage (NCBI taxonomy): Eukaryota > Metazoa > Chordata > Mammalia > Chiroptera > Vespertilionidae > Corynorhinus > Corynorhinus townsendii. The sequence continues at coordinate 84,086,071 of JAPDVU010000008.1, forward strand.
GGACATCCCCCAAGGGGTCCCGGATTGGAGAGGGTGCAGGCTGGGCTGAGGGACGCCCGCCCTCCCCCTCCCCCCGTGCACAAATTTCGTGCAAAGGGCCTATAGTCCCTTTATAAGAGGGAATATCAAGTATAAAGGTACAAAGCTATGGAGAGGCTTTACTAGGGAATAGTGAGAAGGTCATTGTGGCTAAAGCAAGGGGTCGGTGGGAGGAGGGGAGGTGTGGGAACAGCAGGAAATGAGTCTGGGGAGGCAGAAGATTGAGACCAGATTAGAGAAAATACAGAGAAGTGGAAAGAAAGCATTCACAATTCTACTCAGAATGAATCATGCTTAATTTCGGTGAATGTATTTCCTCCCAGTTTTATAACTCTTCAAGTTGTAAAAGTAAAACATAATCAAAACGAAATAATCTTAAATACAGAAAAAAACAAAAGAGCTACAGTGATCCATTCTCTAACATCTGAAAAATCTAGTTATCTCATTTCTTTTAATTTTTGTTATTTCATGATCAAGCTAAAGACATTTAACTACATTTCTGTGGATAGTGAGAGCCAAAAGATACTTTTAGACAAAGGAGTGGTGATAAGATTTGTTTTTAAGAAGATATTACTTTAAAAAAGAAAGATGTTACTGGTAGCAGTAAGGAAGTGGAATAGAGTCAGTGGACCCAGGAGACCAGGAGAGAGGCCTGTGGCAAGCTGCTTACTGTGCCTTCTGACTTCTTCGAGGTTTGGACAAAGAAACTTGCCTAATCCCAGCTGTGCAGGAGCCAAAGTTCCCCCAGAGCTACAACCTGGTGACGGAGAACCTGGTCCTGACAGAATACACCTTACACTTGGGATTTCACAGGTAACTCTCCTGATGGCACTAGGAAAGATCATGCAATCGTGTTGATGAGCAGCGAGTTCAGAGGCGTCTCACATAACCTCACTTTCTCCGGAAGGTTCGCATTAGGTCTGGTAGGAAAAGGGCATTATTTGCATTTGTTTGTGTTTACACGAATTGGTTTTGTCCAAATAACTTGAATTTATTTTTAATTATTGACCTATTGAACTTATTAAAATTAAAGATGCACTAGTATTTTTCTCTAAACTTGCAAATTTTAAAATCACTGTCTTCTATTGTTATCTAAGTGGAAATTTTTTCATTTAATATTTCACTCTCTGCTCTTCAATATTCATTACTTACTACTCCTGATGAAAAAAGACTAAGCTCTACTCTATGGTATAGAGACAAGATTAAAGAAATGTTTATAAGGGATTTCAATAAGGTCAGTAAGACCATAAAAGATCCACATTTCAAAGATAAAGGGAATTCTAGAAGTGTGAAAATTCAAGAACTAGAGAGTATAATTTTCAAAAATGGTTCTGGTTCTAGCTAGCTATAGTCATTCTAGAATTTTGTTTCCCTCTGGTTCAGCTGATTGTGACTACGAGTATAAATAAGAAGAGAAAAAAACTACTCACTCATAGTTGTAGTCTACATCACAGGTGGGGAACCTTTTTTCTGCCAAGGGCTGGTTGCATATTTATAACATCATTCACAGACCACACAAAATTATCAGTTTCAAAATTAGCCTGCTGCCCTAACGGGTTTGGCTCATTGGTAGAGTGTCAGCCTGTGGATTGAAGGGTCCCAGGTTCGATTCTAGTCAAGGGCATGTACCTTGGTTGCAGGCATATCCCCAGTAGGAGGTGTGGAGGAGGCAGCTGATCGATGTTTCTAACTCTCTATCCCTCTCCCTTCCTCTCGGTAAAAAATCAATAAAATATTTTTTAAAAAATTAGACTGCTATATGTGGTCAGACATTTAATTAATTCACTCCTATTGCCGTGGCAGGGCCAGACGTTCCCCACCTCTGGTCTGTAGGATGGGATATTGAGGGTGGCTGTTTTTTAATACCTGATCAGGGTACTTAAATTGACAGGGCATTGTTCAAAACTTAGCAGATCTCTTAAAAAATGAAATTACATCTTTATTAGAGAGTTTTTCTATCCCTCTCATTGACAATTTAAATGAGACAGTAGATAACAATTCAGCATGTTTTTGGCCTGTTCAACCACCTAGATTCAAACACAAAAATGAATGTCATCTAGTTTCCCAATAAGGCTACCTCCCCCACCAGACATCATCTACAGGGCCAAAGAAGATGATTTTGGACTGTACACATAGAGAAACTACCCATAACATTGAATTGTGGGTCTTCCTTTCCTTAGAGAACATTTGGCTGGCCCTTTGTGAAAGATAACAAATACTGAACAGCAGAAGGCTTTTACGTCGCCGCCCTGGTGGCTGCTCACTTATAGGTCATCTTTATTACTGTAGAGCCTCTTTTTTAATCCTCACCCAAGGAGTGAGGATATTTTTCCCATTGATTTTTAGAGAGAGTGAAAGAAAGGTGGGGAGGAGAGAGAGACACATTAACTGGTTGCCTCCCACATGTGCCTGGACCAGGGCAGGGATCAAACCTCCCGTGCCCTTGACCAGGAATCAAACCTGCAACAGCCGATGCTTTAGCCACTTACTTAACACCAAGCAGGCCTTTAATTCTCTTCTAACCATGGAAAGACTGTCCATATAACTACATCTAAGTACAATCATTGCACTTGTGGGTTGTCAAACTCTCCTGCTGGGCTTCTTGTACTTTGCTTAGTAATTTATTTGACCTAGTAATATCCCAACTTTACACCCTGCCTACTATTTGTAATTACCTATAATTATGTTGAAGACTTGGTAACATTTTTCAGTGCTATGCCCCTTGCCTCTATCTTATCAATAACTTTCATGAGTGTCTTCTGTATTGTCATAATTGCAACTTCCTACATCCTAAAAGAGATACTAGAATAAATTTGAGGATTTGACCCTAGCCAGTTTGGCTTAATGGATAGAGCATCGGCCTGTGGACTGAAAGGTCCCAGATTTGATTCTGGTCAAGGGCACATGCCCGGGTTGCAGGCTTGATCCCAAGTAGGGGGTGTGCAGGAGGCAGCTGATCAATGATTCTCTCTCATCAATGATGTTTTAATAAATCTTCATTCAGATTATTACAATTGTTTCTTCTTTTTCCCCCCATAGCTCCCCTCCACCAGGTTCCCACCCCACCTTCTGCCCTTACCTCCCGCCCACTGTCCTCATCCATAGGTGTACGATATTTGTCCAGTCTCTTCCTGCACCCCCCATACCCTTTTACCCCTGAGAATTATCAGCCCACTCCCTTTCTATGCCCCTGATTCTATTATATTCACCAGTTTATTCTGTTCCTTAGGTTTCTAATTCACTTGATTTTTAGGTTCACTTGTTGATAGATATGTATTTGTTGTTCATAATTTTTATCTTTACTTTTTTCTTCTTCCTCTTCTTAAAGAATACCTTTCAGCATTTCATATAATACTGGTTTGGTGGTGATGAACTCCTTTAGCTTTTTCTTATCTGTGAAGCTCTTTATCTGCCCTTCCATTCTGAATGATAGCTTTGCTGGGTAGAGTAATGTTGGTTGTAGGTTCTTGCTATTCATCACTTTGTAGATTTCTTGCCACTCCCATCTGGCCTGCATAGTTTCTGTTGAGAAATAGGCTGACAATTGTATGGGTGGTCCCTTGTAGGTAACTAACTGTTTTTCTCTTGCTGCTTTTAATATTCTCTCTTTGTCTTTTGCTCTTGGCATTTTAATTATGATGTGTCTTGGTGTGGTCCTCTTTGGATTCCTTTTGTTTGGGGTTCTGTGTGCTTCCTGGACTTGTAAGTCTATTTCTTTCACCAGGTGGGGGAAGTTTTCAGTCATTGTTTCTTCAAATAGGTTTTCAGTATCTTGCTCTCTCTCTTCTTCTGGCACCCCCATAATTCGGATGTTGGTATGCTTGAAGTTATCCCAGAGGCTTCTTACACTATCTTCAACGTTTTGGATTTTTTTTTTTTCTTTTTGCCTTTTCTGTTGAGTGTTTTTTGCTTCTTTGTATTTCAGTTCTTTGACTTGATTCTTGCGTTCCTCTAGTCTGTTGTTGGGTCTCTGTATAATATTTTTTATTTCAGTCAGTGTATGTTTAATTTCTAGTTGGTCCTTTTTCATACCTTCGAGGGTCTCGTTACATTTATCAGCCTTTTCTAGGATATTCTTGAAAAGCCTTATAACCGTGGTTTTGAATTCTATATCCAGTTGTTTGTTTTCCTCCATTTCTTTCATTTGTGATCTGTTTCTTTGTCGCCACACTTTCACTGCTTCCCTGAGTTGGTAGGGTAGCTTTGTGTGCTAGGTTTCCTATATGGCCCAGTGGGTTGGCCTCCCCAGTTAACCTGAGGTGGACACTTTTGGTGCACCCCTTTGTGGACTGTGTGTACAGCCTTGTTGTAGTTAAGCCTTGGTTATTGTTGGTATCACTGGGAGGAATTGACCTCCAGGCCAGCTGGCTGTGAGGATCAGCTGATTCTACGCTGGGAGAAGTTCGGTGCTGGAGACAGCCTTATAGGATTAGACTTGCCAAATTGCAAAAGCCTCTGTGCTCAGCTTGGATGGGGTGGAGTCTCAGGGCGGAGCAGACAGTCTTGGCTTCCCGTCAGCCCTGCCCTTGAGCGCGTGCGCCTCCAGACCTCTGCCTTCCCCACCTCCCAAGCCTCTGCCCAAGAGTCCAGATTCCCCCCGCGAGAGTGTGGGTCCCCAGGGGCTCGCCTGGAACTGGGGTTCAGTGCAGTCAGGAGCTTCCAACTCCCTTCTGCTAGGGAAAGCCTGTGGCAACCTCCGCAGTCTTTGTGCACACTCGCGCACGCGCCTCCAGACCCCTGCCCACCAGGGTTCCCCCGAGTCTCCGAGTGCCTTTCTCTCTACCTGACAGTCCAGACTCCCCCTGTATGAGCCTGGGTCCACGGGGTTTTGCCCGGAACTGGGGTTCAGTGCAGTCGGGGGGCTTCCTTCCCCCTCCCGCCAGAGAAAGTCAGCCAGGCTCTCAACCGCCCTTCCTCTCTGCGCGCACAAAGACCCTTTGCCGTACCTCAATCCTTTGCCATTCCTCCAATTCTCCGTAAGCTTTTCTCTTTCCTTCTAGTTGTAGAATTTCCACTCAGCCAGCTTTCCTGTGGTTCTGGATGGTGTACGTTCTGTCTTTTAGTTGTAGTTTTGAAATTGTTGTGCGAGGCAGCAGTTTAGGTGCTTACCAATGCCGCCATCTTGGTTTTTCCCCAGTCTCATCATTGATGTTTCTATCTCTCTCTCCCTCTCCCTTCTTCTCTGAAATCAATAAGAAATATATATATTTTTAAAAGACACAAAAAACTATTATAAAAATAAAACTAGAGGCCCAGTGCACAAATTTGTGCACCAGTAGGGTCCCTCGGCCTGGCCTGTGGGATCAGGCCGAAACTGGCTCTCCAACATCCCCCGGGGGGTCCCGGATTGCGAGAGGGCGCAGGCCAGGCAGAGGGAACCCACTGGTGCGCGATCAGGAACAGGGAGGGACACTGAAGGTTGGCCAGCTGGTGAGGGACTGCAGGAGGACTCCAGGGTGTATCTGGCCCGTCTTGCTCTGTCCCGATTAGCTGGACCCCAGCAGCAAGCTAACCTACCGGTGGGAGCGTCTGCCCCCTGGTGATTAGTGCACAACATAGTGACTGGTCAACCAGTCAACTGTCTGCCCCCTGGTGGTCAGCGCACATCATAGCGAGCGGTTGAGCAGCCTTCACATATCATTAGCATAGTATGCTTTGATTGGTTGAATGGCCAACTGGATGATCAGATACTTAGCATATTAGGCTTTTATTATATTGGATGAGGATTTGTATTTCTGGAATAGAAAGTACTCAACTATCCTTATATGAGCCTCCTGACCCAGTCTCTTCTGTTTTCTTGGAGGCAGGTTGCATGATCAGATGGTAAAAATCAACCAAAATCTGCACCGGCTGCAGGTCGCCTGGCGGGAAGCTCAGCAAAGCTCTAGCCCTGCGGCTGACAACCTGCGTGAGCAGTTTGAGCGACTGATGACCATCTATCTCTCTACCAAGACCGCCATGACTGAGCCACAGATGCTACAAAACTGCCTCAACTTGCAGGTGTCTCTGGCCGTTCTCCTAGTTCAGCTGGCCATAGGCAATGAGTGCTCCCAGCCCATAGAGCTGACTTTCCCTCTGCCCGATGGCTATAGCTCCTTGGCCTACGTGCCAGGTAAGCGGGCTTTCTTAGGAACTTCCTGTTTATAGCCACCTGGGTTTAACTGGGTCACTTTGGAAGTTAAACCCTTCCTTAGTTATCATCCAACTGTTTTTGGACACACTACTCCTACTTGCAGGTGCCATCTCCTGGTGAATGCGTGGGGACTGACAGCCTTGTCCTCGGCCTGTGGCCTCCATTGTGCACATCAGAAGATGAGTTTCAGAGGACAGAGGCTTTTCAGAGTCAGGGGTTCCACCGCTGTCGGTTTCCATCATTAATATTGTTTGTTGCTCAACTTGGAAATTTATCTAACTCTCCCTGTGCTAGTCTTTAGGGGGAATCATCTCCTATTGATTAACCAGGAAGGGAGATTGTATATATATATGTGGTTGACCATCAAAATCAGATTATATGTTCTTGATAACTGTATTAGAGTCATCCATAGTTGAGTAATAAATTATCCCAAAACACAGAAACTGTAAAACAGCAAACATTTCACACCGTGTCTGGTGTCAGGAACCCAGGAGCAACCTCACTGCATGGTTCTAATTCTGGGTCTTGCATGAGATTCGGCCAAGCTGTCAGCCGGGGCCACAGGAATCTGAGGGCTCGGCCATCATTGACAGATCTGTTCACAAGCCTATCCCATGGTTGCCTGCTGGCCTCTTTTCTAGACCACGCAGGTGTCTGCTTAGTGCCACTCCTGATCGGACGGCTGGCTCCCCGCAGAGCATGGGGCCCAATGGGAGCTGCTCTTACAACTGATCATGGAACTGACATGCCACCAGCTGTGTATGTCTCAGGGTGTGTCTTCTACCCCAGAGGAGTGCAGAACGGGACACCTAAGGGCATGAGTGCCAGGAGGTTAGGACCACCCTGGAGACTGGCTAGCTGGGTCACCTAACGAGTCTTTAAGATCCTTCGTACACCTAAAGGGCTGTTTAGTGCACAGTTATGGTAGAGTGTGGAAAATCTGTGCACTCTCTGAAACTGCACTGATGTGTTAACAGTATTTTTGTGTCCCTACTGCTCTTATATTTATTGGATAAAAATAAAAATTGACACATTTAAAGGAGACTCTACACTTATTAACTTATCACCATTCCTAGTACCTACAAGACTTTTGGGTACTGTTAACCTTCACTGAGTACAGTGTAGACTTTGTATGTACAGAAAGTCAGGCTTTTGGCTAATTCCAGTGATTTTTTTTCCCAGAATTTTTTGCAGATAACCTGGGTGATTTCCTCATCTTCCTCCGCCGCTTTGCCGATGACATGTTGGAAACGTCCGCAGACTCCCTGGAGCACGTGCTTCACTTCATCACTGTCTTCACGGGAAGCATAGAAAGGTGACGCGCTGGGGCTCAACTTCCCTGGTTAGAGCTGCAAAGCGTTCAGAGACTTCTCTCCAAGGACAAAGCAGCTGGCTCCAAGGGTTTCTCCAGAAGCTGTGTTACTTTGTCGATCACCTGACCATCCTATGGGTAGCCAGAAACCCCACACTTGCCAGGCAAAGGCCTTTGCCCACAGAGAATTTGAACTTTTCTGTAAGGTACCTGATAGGCATGCCACTGCCAGCCCTGGTGAAGCTTACCTTGATGCAGAAACCTGGCCTGTGGCAGCACTGTGCTAATGATCTTTAATAACTGCATGAGACAGTTTGCTTTTGAAATCCTGAGTTGGGTGAGCAGTAAACTTAGGTAAATGCTTTCTGATTTCAAGTCTTGCTCGTTCATCGCTTCTAGTCTTCTTTGCCCAAGGATGATTCTCACTGACGGTAGAGATGCCTCTCTGATTTGTTCTGGTGCCTTGGCCCGAGGAAACAAACAGTGTGTATGTAGTGAAGATTGGCTCCATGGAGAAGAGAATGAGCCACAGTCCCTGGAGCCATGTCAGTGAGAAGTAGGTAAAGCTATCCTTCACTGCGCTGAGCAGGTTTAATGAGAAAACATAAGTCAGCAAGTACTTATTAGGCACACCTGGTATGCACCTAAGTAACATAGAATAATTACCCTGGCCCGTGCTTTCAGAACGCTTGGAAAGGCAAGTTTATCCCTGACGAAACAGTCAGAATAGTAAGCAGGAGAGAATGCATTATAGAGAAGTACACCGAATGGCTAAGCAGTAAATATAAACCCAAGTACTCACCCTCACACTTGGTAAGCTGTAACCTCAAAGTTGAATGGTATCCCCTGCATTATCCCCCAGAAATTAACGACTTAAAATCGCAGAGCCCTGTTTCCCACAGTGCTGGCATGGGATGTTTACTCCCATGGAGACAATTTGACTCCTTGGCTTGGACGCTTTCAGCATGGTGGTTGTAGAGGGCTTGGCCAAGACACTTTACCTAAGAAGAAAAAGGAGGGTTCAGTTACTCTTCATACTCCTGAGAAGACTGGCTAGCCAGAGCCCTGCACCAGTGTATACCAGTATTTTCAGAGAAATAAAAATCTGAAGTGGCTGAAATGAAAGATGATGAAGATAATGAAATAGTTTTCAAACAGCCTTTATCTGGCATAGAAGAAGAAAGCACAAGAGACGAACACCTATATGTTCCAGGGAAAAAAGGAGGGGGGGAAGTAGTTGTGGTTCTGAATGTATTGTGTGTACTTCTGGAAAATGTGATTTTATTATGAGGGCTGCTTTTTTTGTATTTAAGAAGATACAGTGGAATGCAGTTGTTAAAAGGGTTGTCAGAAAAAACATTGTAGGTTCAAGTCCTCGGGAGCAGTCAGTGGCTTTGGCTGGCCTGGCCCAGCTGAAGTACAGGCATGCGCTCCGGCTCGCAGCTGCTTGGCTCACACTGCCTCTTCTAGTTTTCTTTATAGATTGATATCTTTAGTTACTCTGCCTGGAGAGAAGGGTCACCAGTAACTTCAGGTTTAAGTACTAAACTAAAGTCTTTGTTGTCACCATCAAATAAAGAAAATAAAACATTTTTTAAAAATCTACCTGCTCAACTTGCTTTCTGCTCTGTTTGCAGGATGAAGAATCCCCACCTAAGGGCCAAGCTGGCTGAGGTGCTGGAAGCAGTGATGCCCCACCTGGATCAGACCCCAAGTCCCCTGGTGTCGAGTGTGTTCCACCGGAAACGTGTGTTCTGTAACTTTACCTACGCAGCCCACCTTGCGGAAGCTCTGATCAAGGTCTTTGTGGACATTGAGTTCACAGGTAAAGCAGACAAGAACTAAAAAGCTGATACTTGTACAATTTCATAGCTTGGTCAGTATCTGAATATCAGAAAAACGTCACCAGCCATCATTTTTTGGCGTCCTACTGTGTGCCACCTTGATGCTAAGTGCTTTTTTTTACATCATTTCATGAATTTGTCACCATCTGGAAAATTTTACTGTATTATCCTCATTTTACATATAAGGACATGGATCCTCAAAAGATTAAATTATTTGTCTGTCATACAACTGAGTAGTAGGCTTAGGTCTGTCTCCTCAAAAAAAAAAAAAAAAAAGCACATACTCTTACCAACTTTATTATATATTGCTTGATCAAACCATACTCAAATAAATTAGTCTGTTCAATTAAAACCCAAGTCTTTATTTTCTCTGCCTCAAAATTGCAGAATAGTGGATAATGAGACAGTGTGCTGGTTGAGATACTCTTTTATCCAAATTGTCTAATTGTTAGATTAAGAATGGCAGCAGGCTCTTTGGCCAGTGTAGCTCAATGGTTAGAGTGTCAACCTGCACACCAAAGGGTCAAGGGTTTGATTCCAGGTCAAGGGCACATACCTAGGTTGCAGTTTGTTCCCTGATCTGGGTTGGGGTGCATTCCAGAGGCAACCAGTCAACCTTGATCTTTCTCTTTCTCACTCTCTTTCTCCTTCCCTACCCCGCTTCCTTTCTCCCTCCCTTCCACTTGCTCTGAAAAGCAAGGGGAAAAAGTATTCTCCAGTGAGGATTAACAAAAAAAAGAAAACCAGCAGACAAGACTCCCCTCTTGGGCTTTTGAGCTCTAACCCTGAGAGGCTGTGTTTGAGTAAACAATAGGCCATCTCAACCAGTAAACAGGATGTTAAACCGTTTTTTAAGACCCTTTTTATTTTATTTATTTATTTTTTTATCTTCACCAAGCGTTTGTTTTGTGTGTGTGTGTTTTGTTTTGTTTTTTTTTAGAAAGAAGAAGAGAGAGAGAGAGACATTAATGTGAGAAACACCAATTGGTTGCCTCTTGTACATGCCTCAATCAGGGACCAAACCCAAACCCACAACCTAGGTGTGTGCCGTGACCAGGAATCGAACTCACAACCTTTCGGTATATGGGATGGCTCTCCAACCAATGAGTCACACTGGCCAGGGCAAGACCCCTCTTAAAGGGGATGTCCTAGTATCCAGTGACAAATACAACATTTATTATTTTTTTAATTTTATTTTTTCATCACAGTTTACGTTCAATATTATTTTATACTAGTTTGAGGTGTATCACATAGTTCTTGGACAATTATAAAGAGACATTTCATTTTTTAAAATACGTTTGTATTGCTTTTTTTAGAGAGAGGAAGAGAGAGAGATAGAAACATGGATAAAAACCATCAATCGGCTGCCTCCTGCATGCCCCCTACTGGGGATCAAGCCCGAAACCCAGGCATGTGCCCTAACTGGGAATCAAATAAGCAATCTCTTGGTTCATAAGTAAATGCTCAACTACTGAGCCACACCAGCTGGACACATTTAACATTTTATTGACTACCTTCTCATCTTCAGATTTTGACTTTGTCACTTGTTCACCTAAGCCTTGGTTTCCTCATCTGTAAAATGGGTTGAAATGAAATAATGCATGTAAATCTTCATAATACATAAGAAGTTGAGCAATAAATTGCTACAGTTACCTCATTATCTCATAACACATAAGAAGTTATACAATAAATTGCTACAATTATCTAAGGATATATAATCCTTGTCTTATGTCAAAGGAAGTGAAAGTTGCAAAAGGTTAAGAGACTTGCATTATGTGGAGCGGAAGGAAAACCTAGGTCTTCTAACTCCATACCTCATGCTCTTCCTTTATTATGTTACCCAACCTGTGTGCTCTAGTGGTCAAACGCAATATAAGCCTCAGATGTTCAGCTTTTGTCCTGATTTTTCAGAGTAATTAAGAAATGGTCCTGGCCAGTGTGGCTCAGTGGATAGAGTGTTGGCCTGCGGACTGAAGGCCCCAGGTTTGATTCCTGGTCAGAGTACATGCCCAGATTGCAGGCTCGATCCCCATTTGGGGGTCATGCAGGAGGCAGCCAATCGATGATTCTCTCCCATCATTGATGTTTCTCTCTCTCTCCCTTTCCCTTCCTCTCTGAAATCAATAAAAATATATTGGAGGGAGGGATGGAATAGGAAGGAAGAAAGAAAAGGAAGGAGAAAGAAAGGAAGGAAAGGGGAAGGAATGAAGGGAAAGGGAAGGGAAGGGGAAGGGAAGAGTTAGCCCCATAGCTGGCATGTTATCTGTGAAGATTGTGGGGATTATTTAATTTCCCGTCTGCACATGGCTGTCTGCCACAGTGGCAGGCAGAGGCTCATTCAGAGTCTGATAAATACTCTGCATTTCATGTGGAAACGTTTGTTCCCTTGGCTTTTATTGTGCAGCTCAGTCCTTGTCCTCTTCTGTGTAAGGTATCCTTTTGCTCTGTCAGTGAGGAAGTAAGCAAATGCTTGCCTACAGCTCTCTAGGCCTTTATGAACTCTCAAGGCAGATGTTGTCAACCTTGACACATTCAGAGTAAAGGAGAATGGCTACACATAGACATAAGCTCTTACTCTTTCTCTAATGGCACCTTTAACACCTTTGCTGGGTTTTTGCTCTTGCCTTACTGCAGGAGACCCCCATCAATTTGAACAGAAGTTCAATTACCGCCGTCCCATGTATCCCATTCTAAGGTACATGTGGGGAACAGATACCTATCGAGAGAGCATTAAGGTGAGAGTTTTCAGTGAAACTAAACTACGTTACCAGAGTTTTTGTTTCAGATAAACCCCATAAGTTGCAGTTCAGTACTAAAATGGTTTTCTCTTGGGCTGGGACTTACAGGATTTGGCTGACTATGCCTCTAAGAATTTAGAAGCCATGAATCCCCCACTTTTTCTCCGCTTTCTTAACCTGCTAATGAATGATGCCATCTTCCTTTTGGATGAAGCCATACAGGTAAAAAATAACCAAACAGATTAACTGCTCCTATACCTTCAAATCATGGCCAGTACATACTTTTAATCTTTTCATCATAATAGAGCAATCTTCATGCTTCTAGAACCAGTCTTAGACACCAAAACTCTGCAAGTACCAGTGTACTACCAGCCTTCCCATTACAGAGCTCAAGAAGTGTGGTTCCATTAAAGACCAAAAGCAAGGCTCATTGAAGCCTCGAGCTGGGATGATGCCTTGGCAAAGGGTAGAAAAGAACATATGATAAGGCCAAACTGAGGTAGACTGTCAGAACTAACTAGGCTAATCCCATAGAAGCCAGGACCTCACATTTGGTCAGTGACTTTCTCTTCAATCTTTTCCATCCCAGCACATTGGTAACTGTCTCACTGAGGCAATGCTTCTTATCCCTCTCCTGAAAGATTGTGATTTTTACACCACTGCGTGAAAAAAAAACTAGCTTGGGTTGTTTTTTCATGTAAAGACTAACTTGCCAATACTCTCCATCTCTCCGCTACCTCCCAGATCTTTAGCTGTATAGAAACATGGGTTTCACCACATGAACAGCTGGTGCCTCTCAGCCCCTTGGGGGTATCGTATACAGGACCATCCCTATGGAGCTGCCTGTTGCTCATGTAAAAACTTCCTGTGTCTGCAAAGGGACATGCAGGGCAGTGACCAGCTGGAGAGGAGGCAAGAAAATCCTGAGGGTAGCCTGTGGAAGAGCCATGAGCTCCTCCTATTGATTAGCAGTCTCCCAGCAACTTTAATTTGTGAGAAATTTTTCCTGCTTTTTGCATCTATATATATAAAAGCCTAAGTGACCGCTAGACCATTCGAGCGGTAGCTATGACATGCACTGACCACCAGGGGGTAGACACTCAATGCACAGGCATAGAAACATGGAACAGACTGATGAATCTCAGAGGGAAGGGAGGAGGAGGGAGGGCAAGAAGAGATTAACCAAAGATCTTATATACATACTAGAGGCCCAGTGCATGGATTTGTGCACTGGTGGGGTCCCTCGGCCTGGCCTGCGGGGATCGGGCCAAAACCGGCAGTCCAACATCCCCCGAGGGGTCCCAGATTGCGAGAGGGTGCAGGCCAGGCCAAGGGACCCCACTGGTGCATGAATCCATGCACCAGGTCTCTAGTAATCCTGTAAGATTTTAGATAGATTTTCTTAGAAAACAATAAACAGATGCTTCTAAGCAAGAGCTGTGTGATACAAACAATGACCCAAATGGCATTTTCATGAGACTGTAATTTTAACATGTTTGCTGTAACAGCAAAGGGGGTTTTAAATATGGTCTTGCGTGTTTGATAAAGCTTTGTTTTTTTATACAGTCTTGGGGGGGTTTATTTTATTTTTTCCATCATTCAGAAAGGGTTCATCTTTTTCATCCTGTTTTTTTTTTTTTGCCTGGGTTTCATATATTACACCACTTATTCTCTACTAGAGGCCCGGTGCATGAAAATTCATGCACTAGAGGGGTGATCCCTCAGCCCGGCCTGCCCCCTCTCACAGTCCAGGAGCCCTCAGGGGCAGGAGGCAACCTGGCGATCAGGGGAAGGTGATGCCCCCATCACACCTCTGCTGCTGCCACTGCCGGCAGCACATGCCTCAGCCGGCCCTGGTTACCTGAGCCTTGGGTGGACCTGGATGACTGGGCAGCCACCATCTGAGGCTTGCCTGCACCTCTGGCCTACCCTGGGCATCTGGGGGGCAGAGGGGACTGGGGGACTCCAGAGGCAGGCGCATGGCAAGGCGGGCCCAGCCTTGTCACGCACCTGCCTCCCCGGTGGGGCTGAGGAGACTGGGTGCTGCCATCTTGTGGCCTGTGGGCGCTGCCATCTTTGAGGGCATGGCAGTCAAATAGCATATTCCCTCCTTTGGCTGTGGGGGCCTCCATCTTTTGTGACGGTGTGAGAGTCAATTAGCATATTCCCTCTTTTTTTTTTAAATATATTTTATTGATTTTTTACAGAGAGGAAGGGAGAGGGATAGAGTTAGAAACATCGATGAGAGAGGAACATCGATCAGCTGCCTCCTGCACACCCCCTACTGGGGCCCGCAACCAAGGTACATGCCCTTGACCAGAATCGAACCTGGGACCCTTGAGTCCGCAGGCCGACGCTCTATCCACTGAGCCAAACTGGTCAGGGCGCATATTCTCTCTTTATTAGGTAGGATAATATTTCTAGGGGAATTACCAATAAGTCTACCCAGGCTGAAACAAAACTATATGGAGCCACAATTTTTCTTTTTCCCCCAAAATTTCTCTTTTAGCTTCAACCCTCTGCTGAGAAATAAAGCCTCATGTCTCTACAGCTGTCCCTGGTTTTCCCAGCATAGTGGCCTAGATTTTAAATGGGACCTCAAGTCTGATCTTCCCTTCAACTGAACTTCTTCTCTGATACATTCTACCTCTGGTTTCCATAGTATCTGAGCAAGATAAAGATCCAACAGATTGAGAAGGACCGAGGTGAATGGGACAGTCTGACTCCAGAAGCCCGCCGAGAGAAGGAAGCTGGCCTGCAGATGTTTGGACAGCTGGCACGTTTCCATAACATCATGTCCAATGAAACAATTGGCACCCTTGCCTTTCTGACTTCAGGTAAGTACACAGAGCACTGCTTTCCCCACAGATGCAGTGGCCAAGATCTGCTTCATTTGTGGTACCAGCCCAGCTGAAACTAAGTAGTCAGACTCTGGTGACGGTACTCTCCATAGTATGGAAGAGAAGTGAATCACTAGAGAGGCTCAGGAAACGATGCTGCCTTATTGACATGGGAATGAGGAAAGGCCACCTCACACTGCTGCCAGAAAGCACAAATGGGTATAGTTTCTTAAGGACAAGTTAGCCATATGAATATATAGGGTGGAGAGGAGGAGAATTAACCTGAAAAATAGTCTGGAACTCTGATTCAATGCGGTAGATCAAAGACATTTATCTCACCCCCTCTGCAGCTACACTGTCCAACGCAGTAGCCACTTGCCACATGTGGCTATCAAACATTTAAAATGTGGCTAGTTTGAATTGAGATGTGCTAAAAGGAAATACATACTGCAAAACTTAGTATTAAAAAAGAAATATTTATTAATAATTTTTATATTGATTTTATGCCAAATGACAACCAAGAATCACCAGACATTTTAGGAAATCTAGCATGAAACACAGATAATACATGAAAACTTTTTTTCTTTCAGTTTATTGATTTTTAGAGAGAGGAAGGGAGAGGGAGGAAGGGAAAGAAAATAAGTGCACCCGTCCAGTGTGGCTCAGCGGTTGAGCATTGACCCAGGAACCAAGAGGTTACTGGTTTCATTCCCAGTCATGGCACGTGCCCGGGTTGCTAGCTTAGTCTGCAGTAGAGGGTATGCAGGAGGTAGCCAATTGATAATGTTTATCTCTCATCAATGTTTCTATCTCTCCTTCTCCCTTCCTCTCACTCTAATAAATAACATATTTTTTAAGAAAATCAACATGAGGGCCAAATGTCAATCGGCTGCCTCCTGCATATGTCCCACTGGGGACTGAGCCCACAACCCAGGCATGTGCCCTTAACCAGGAATTAAACTGGCCACCTTAAGGTATACAGGACAATGCCCAACCAACTAAGCCACACCAGCCAGGGTAATACATGAACACTTTCATAAAAATTTTCATAATCTCAGAGGGATAAGAGAAGATGGAGCATATCGGTAGAAGCATCAAAGATAAATTCAAGGGTCAAAGATAAATTCAAGGAACTCTTGAGAGCAGAACAGAAAGAACTCCCACAAGCACATTAGAATTAAAATTATGCCCTAACCGGTTTGGCTCGGTGGATAGAGCGTTGGTCTGCAGACTGAAGGGTTCCAGGTTCAATTCCAGTCAAGGGCATGTACCTTGGTTGCGGGCACATCCCCAGTGGGGGGTGTGCAGGAGGCAACTGATCGATGTTTCTCTCTCATCGATGTTTCTAACTCTCTATCCCTCTCCCTTCCTCACTGTAAAATAATCAATAAAATATATATATTTTTAAAAATTATACAGCCCTGCCTGCGTGGCTCTATGATGGAGTGGTCAACCTATGAACCAGGAGGTCACAGTTCCATTCCAGGTCAGGGCACATACCCAGGTTGCAGGCTCAATTCTCAGTGTGGGGCGTGCAGGAGGCAGCCAATCAATAATTCACTCTCATCATTGATGTTTCTGTCTCTCCCTCTCCTCTCTGAAAGCAATAAAAATAAATTTGGGGTGGGGGGCATTGCATTTAAAAACAAAAAACTAAACTACAGAACAACCATCATTGAGAACCTCCTAAAATCTAGCTGAATGAAAGTCATATAACTAAGGATTTAAAGAAACCACATCGGGTGGAGATGCTGAATGGGCTTGATCCACACCAACAGGTAACGGATAAAATATGAGAGGGAGCCCTGGCCATTGTGGCTTAGTTGGTTGGGCATTGTCCCATGCACTAAAAGGTTGCCATTTCAATTCCTGGCCAGAGCACATGCCTGGGTTTCAAGCTCGATCCCCAGAGTGGGGATTAGGGAGGACATGCAGGAGGCAGTGATGTTTTGCTCTCACATTGATGTTTCTCTCTCTGCCTCTCCCCCTCTCTCTCTAAAAACCAATTATTTTAAATCTTCAAAAAAACAAATCAGGAGGGCTATCTCTGCTGCAGAGAATCTCCCCAGAGGAGCAAGGGGTCCCAGCCCCACACAAGGCCCCTATCCCAGGGTTCCAGAGCCAGGATGAGATGTCCCCATTACTTCTGCCTGAAAAACCAGTAGGGATTGAGGCTGATGGAGAGTAAAACTGCTGGGGTCCCAGGCAGTTCCTCTTAAAGGACCTGCACATGCATTTACTCAGACTCCCTCTTAGTTCCAGCTATGGGGCAGCACCTTGAAAGGCTCCAGGGACATCTAGGGAGGAACTGAACTGTCTGGCATCAGGGTGAGAGCTGGAGGGACAGCTTTCTCCCAGAGAGAAGTGCTGGCAGAGGCCATAGTTCCTTTGCTGAGCCCTCCCCTTGCACAGAACCAACAGGTAGTGGCTATATCTGAGTCTCCATCAACTGGCTATTAGTGTTCAACACACCTGGGGACTCCCTGAGACCCCACCCTACCAAATTGCCAATCAACTCAGGCTGATTCCAGTGGTTTTTCCATATCGGTGGCCTTCATATTTACCTAAAATCTCTCAAACAAGCAGCATCTGGCCTCAATGTTCCCCATACTTCTGCTAAGTTGCCCCAGGCCAAGCACTAACAGCAGCTGGCCTTGGTTCGCAATTTGGCCTCTCCTGGGCATCTCCAAGCCCAGCACTGGTACCAACTATCTGCACAGGTAGTACATAGGCAGTGGCTGTCCTTGGCCTGCACCTCCTGGTAGGCCCCAGAGCCAGTATACTTGGTGGACAGCTTCAGACCACATAAGGGCGCCACCCAACCACCACACAAGTGACACCCAGAAGGGGCAGACTCAGCAGGCACCACAGACCTGCTAAAGTAAGTCCTGCTTCATGGGGTGGGCCCCTGCACAGCTAATCCTGCACAGTGGTGGCAACAAGTCCTTGCACCCATTAGCCTGGGGTAAATTCCTCCCATTAACATGCCAACAGCAATTAAGGCTCACCTACAACAGGAGGGTGTACATAGCCCACGTGGTGGCACACATAAAGTACCCAGCTCAGGTGAACAGGGAGGCTGTGCCACCGGATCCTACAGGACATCTACATAAGGTCACTCTACCAAGCCTGAGAGACGTAGCAGCTCTACCTAACACATAAACAAACACAGGGAGACAGCAAAAGGAGGAGACATGTCCCAAGTGAAAGAACAGAACAAAACTCCAGAAAAGGAAGTTAAAAAAAAAAAAAAGCAACCTACTAGATGCAGAGTTCAAAACACGGTTAAAAGGATGTTCAATGAAATTAGAGGAAGAGTAGATGAGAACTTCAACAGCATAAAAAAAGGACATGGGGGTTCTCTGCTCCTCCTGTTTGTCAGATAGTCTCTCCTCCTGCGCTGTGCCAGCAGCCACAACCCTGAGACACGATGGTGAAGGTTGGAGTGAACGGATTTGGCCACATTGGGCACCTGGTCACCAGGGCTGCTTTTAACTCTGGCAAAGTGGATATTGTCGCCATCAATAACCCCTTCATTGACCTCAACTACATGGTCTACATGTTCCAGTATGATTCTACTCATGGCAAGTTCAAAGGCACAGTCAAGGCTGAGAACGGGAAGCTTGTCATCAATGGGAAGTCCATCTCCATCTTCCAGGAGCAAGATCCTGCCAACAGCAAATGGGGTGATGCTGGTGCTGAGTATGTTGTCGAGTCCACTGGTGACTTCACTACCATGGAGAAAGCTGGGGCTCACTTGAAGGGTGGAGCCAAAAGGGTCATCATCTCTGCCCCTTCTATAGATGCCCCAATGTTTGTGATGAGTGTGAACCATGACAAGTATGACAGCTCCCTCAAGATTGTCAGCAGTGCCTCCTGCACCACCAACTGCTTGGCTCGCCAGCCAAGGTCATCCATGACAACTGTGGCATCATGGAGGGACTCATGACCACAGTCCATGCCATCACCGCCACCCAGAAGACCATGGATGGCCCCTCTGGGAAGTTGTGGCATGATGGCTGGGGGGCTGCCCAGAACATCATCACTGCTTCTATTGGTGCTGCCAAGGCTGTGGGCAAGATCATTCCTGAGCTGAATGGGAAGCTCACTGGCATGGCCTTCCGTGACCTCACCCCCAATGTGTCGGTTGTGGATCTGACCTGCCGCCTGGAGAAAGCTGCCAAATACAATGATATCAAGAAGGTAGTGAAACAGGCATCAGAGGGCCCCCTCAAGGGCACCCTGGGCTACACTGAGGACCAGGTTGTCTCCTGTGAATTTAAAAGTGATACCCACTCCTCCACCTTTGATGCTGGGGCTGGCATTGCCCTCAGTGACCACTTTGTCAAGCTCGTTTCCTGGTCTAACAATGAATTTGGCTACAGCAACAGGGTGTTGGACCTTATGGTCCACATGGTCTCCAAGGAGTAAGAGTCCCCTGGACCACCAGCCCCAGCAAGAAGAAGAGAGGCCCTCTGCTGCTGGGGAGTCCTTGCCCCAGATCAGTCCCCGACACAACGAGAATCATTTAATATCAAAGGACATATAAAGAGCTTCCCAGACAAGAAAAAGCTAAAGGAGTTCATCACCACCAAACCTATATTACATGAAATGTTAAAGGATCTTTTTTTAAAATATATTTTTTTATTTTTAGAGAGAGAGGGAAAGAGAAACATCAGTGTTGAGAGAATCTGACCAGTTGCCTCTTGCATGCCGCCTACTGGGGATTGAGCCCACAACCTGGGCATGTGCCCTTACCAGGAATCAAACCATGACCTCTTCATTCATAGGTCAATGCTCAACCACTGAACCACATTGGCCAGGCAAGGGTTTTCTTTAAGAAGGAAAAAAAGATCTCAGACATCTCTTACAGCAATCTGTTTACTGATACATCTCCTAGAGCATGTGGCTCGCAAGCTGTGGTTTGCCAACCACTGTCCTAGGGCAAAGCAAACTAAGGAGAAAATAAACAAATGGGACTACATCAAAATAAAAAGCTTCTGCACAGCAAAAGAATCCATCAACAAAATGAAAGGGGAGCCCACTGTATGGGAGAACATATTTGCCAATGTTACAGCTGATAAGGGGTTAATTTCCAAAATACGTAAAGAACTCATACAACTTAACAAAAGGAAGACAAACAATCCAATTAAAAAATGGGCAAAGGACCTAAATAGACATTTCTCAAAAGTGGACATACAGAAGGCCAAGAGACATGAAAAAAGTGCTCAAAGTCACTAATCATCTGAGAGATGCAGATTAAAAGGACAATGAGGTATCACCTCACACCTGTCAGAATGGCTACCATCAACAAATGACAAGTGCTGGCAAAGATGTGGAGAAAAGGGAACCCTAGTACACTGCTGGTGGGAATGCAGACTGGTACAGCCACTGTGGAGAACAGTATGGAGTTTCCTCAAAAAATTAGAAATGGAACTCTCTTTTGACCCAGTGATTCCACTTCTAGAAATATATCCTAAGAGACCTGAAATATCAATCAGAAAGGATATATGCACCACTATGTTCATAGCAGCACAATTTACAATAGCTAAGATTTGGAAACAGCCTAATGCCCACCAACAGATGAGTGGATTAAAAAGTTTTATTACATTTACTAAGTGGTGGTTAAAAAGAATTTGCAACAGCATGGATGGACCTGGAGAGTGTTACACTGAGCAAAATAAGTCAGTCAGAGAAAGGTAAGTATCACATGATCTCACTCATATGTGGAATCTAATGAACAAAATAAACTGATGAACAAAATAGACCCAGAGACAGAGAAGCATGAAACAGACTGATGCATTTCAGAGGGGGTGCGGGTTGGGTGGGGAGAGATTAACCAGGGAACTTATGCAAATAGCATAGCCCATGGACACAGATAAAAGTGTGGTGAAGGCCTGGGAGGAGTGGGTTTGGGGTGGAGGTGGTCAATGGGGAGATAAGGGGGGCATCTATAATACTATAAACAATATAGATAAGTTTCTTTAAAAAGAAGGGAAAAAAAGATAAAAACATGAACAATAAAATGTGAATACATACATATCTGCCAGCAATTAAATCTAAAAAACAAAATAAATAAACAGAACAAAAATAGACTCATAGACACAGAG
Source organism: Corynorhinus townsendii (assembly GCA_026230045.1). Lineage (NCBI taxonomy): Eukaryota > Metazoa > Chordata > Mammalia > Chiroptera > Vespertilionidae > Corynorhinus > Corynorhinus townsendii. Next base: position 84,107,087 of record JAPDVU010000008.1, read on the forward strand.
AAAATTTTGATGGTTGCCTAATGGGAGGAGTGCAGGCTTGGGTGAAAAAGGTAAAAAGATTGAGAAGTACAAATTGGTAGTAACAGAATAGTCATGGGATGTGAAGTACAGCACAGGGAACATAATCTATACTAATAAAAGGGTAATATGCAAATGGGACACCCTCACGCATAATGACTGATCAGCTGGAGGCTGCATGCACAGCAGGCGTGAGTGGGCAGGGACTTGGAGCGCTGGGAATGGGAGCAGGGCGAGGGGCGGCAGAGGCCTCTCCATGCACCTGCACCAGAGGTCTGCAGGTCTCCACCGTGGCACAGCCTGGTGGTCAGCAGGCCTCCCCTGGCTCCGGCCTACCTGTTTGGGGCAATCCATTGAGGAGCCCCAGATGGGTGGGCGGGGCCTACTTCTTTAATGTTCAAAAAAATATTAATTTTTATTAAAATGTTCTATTTATGTTAACGATTACTCATTTATTTCAGCCCTTTGCATTCAGCATGTCTCTATCAAAATCAAGTGGTAGTAAAAATAAATGAAAAATTGCTGATGAACATCGAAATTTCCAATAAAAGTGGGAATTGGAGTATTTTTGCTGTGAAGTAAAAACTAAAATAATCTGCTTGATATGTAATAATGCTGTTAGTGTACCAAAGTTATACAACATTCATTGTCACTATGAACAACATAAATCAAAATATGATAATTACGAGGGGTTAATGAGATGAGAAAAGTTGAAAGCTCAAGTTGGGACTGAAAAAATAACAGTTCATATTTACTGAAGTATCACAAGAAAGGGAAGCGGGAATGCATGCAAGCTACGTCTTGTTGGAGTCAATAGCTAAATACTCGAAACCTTTTACTAAAGGTGGTTTCATCAAGGAATGTCTAATTAAAGCTGCAGAAATTGTCCTGCAAATGTGAAGTCTTTTCAAACAATCTCTTTGTCTCAAAATACAGTTGAAGGAAGAGTTACTGATTTGGCAGACAATTTAAGTATTCAGGTCAAAGCAAAATCAGCTGGTTTCTAAGCTTTTTCCATTGCCTGTAACAAGAATATGGACATTGGAGGCGTAGCTCAGATAGCTGTGTTTCTTCGTGCTTGCAACACGGATTTCAACATTTTTTGTGGAATTATTGGAACTAGTACTGATGCATAACACTAGTACAGGACAAAATATATTTAATTGTGTTTTTAAACTTCTGCAAAAATACAATCTACCTCTCTCAAAATTAACTTCTGTAGTACAGATGGAGTCCCTTCAATGACTGGAAAAAACAATGGTTTTGTGGCATTACTGAAAAAAAAAAGTGAAATTTATGACAGATCCAAGATTCATCATATGCATTGCATTACATCAAGAAGTATTATGCACGAAAGTAATAACCATGGAAAATGTGTTGACATCTATCAAAAAAAGTCTCAATTTCATAAGATCTCAAAGCTTAAGTCAGCAACAGTTCTCTGCTTTCTTAAGTGAATTAGCGAATATTCTGGCTTGTCCTACTATAACTAGTATGTTGGCTATCCTGCTCCAAGGTTCTTAAACAATTCTGGGATTTGAAAGAAGAAATATGTCAGTTCTTAATAACTAAAATTCAAGACACAAGCCTGTTTTTTGACACAATATGGTTGCAAGATTTATCCTTCATGGTTGATACAACAAAACACTTATATGACTTAAACGTAAAACTGCAAGGAAAAGATCAGATTATTACAAATATGTGTGACCAAGTCAAAGCATTTACATGTAAGCTACTTCTTTGGGAAAAGCAGTTGAAAAATGAAGATTTAATGTACTTTCTGACATGCAACATGAACAAATCAAGTTTAGGTGAAACTGAATCGTATTAAAAAATTTTAAGCCTTACAACTGAATTTGAAACAAGGTTTGCAGATTTTAAATTTTTGTAACACAAGTTTTCTTTTTCTTTAATTTTTTCAATAAATATAGAATCAGTACCCAATCAAATGCAAATGGAGGTAATTGAGATCCAGTGTGGTTCAGATTTAAAGGCAAAATTCAGTGAATTTGGCGTGCCTGAATTTTACAAATATTTACCTGCCAGCTTTGAAAATACTCGAAAATTCACATGAGAAATTATTTCCATGTTTGGAAGCACTTATCGGTGTTAGCAGTTATTACAATTATTACAATTATGAAAGGAAATAAGTCTCCTGTCAGATCCAGAATTACTGACATTCACCTTTAGGGCAGTTTTAAAAGTAATCACTGCGAACAAGATTTCCCCCAAAGTAAGAAAGATAGTAGCAGAGAGTGTTAGGAAGAAAACATTAATTTTATCATTTTTTTTTATACTATACTTTTCAAAATAAACCTATGTTTCTATGAAAATTGAAGCTTTTATTTTTTTTTTGCGGTCCACATAAACTTAAACCTTGTTTATTTGGCCCATGTTACCCTTTAAGTTTGACATGCTTGCTCTAAATTGAAATGAGCCACCAAGTGGCTAGTACAGAGAATTTTTAAAAACCCCATACTAAGATATATCATTGTGACATTTCAGAAAATCAGGGTAAAAAAAAATGATACTAAAGGGTCCCAGAGAGAAAGTCAGGTCATATAGAATCATTTAAATATCAAAATATCTTTGAAGTTCACAACAGTAACATCTAAAGCTGGAACACATTCCTGATGGGAAATATTTTTTTCAGCCTAGAATCCTATACCCAGCCAAACTATCAATTCTATTAGAGGGTAAAGTATAAGGGCATTATAAGACATGAAGGCATCAAATTTACTTTCAATGTGCCCCTTTTTTTTTTAATATATTTTATTGATTTTTTTTACAGAGAGGAGGGAGAGGGATAGAGAGTTAGAAACATTGATGAGAGAGAAACATCAATCAGCTGCCTCCTGCACACCCCCTACTGGAGATGTGCCCACAACCAAGGTACGTGCCCTTGACCAGAATCAAACCTGGGACCCTTCAGTCCCCAGGCCGATGCTCTATCCACTGAGCCAAACCGGTTAGGGCTAGTGTGCCCTTTCTTAAAACGCTACAATAAGATATACTCGCCCAGCTGTGGCTCAGTGGTTGAGCATTGACCCAGGAACCAAGAGGTCACAGTTTGATTCCCAGTCAGGGCAGATGCCCAGGTTACAGGCTCAATCCCCAGTAGGAGGCTCTCCCTTTCTCTCTAAAAATCAATGAAAACATTTTTTTAAAAAGGTACACTATCAAAATGAGAGAGTAAACCCAGAAGGAGCTAGGTGGAATCCTATAAGAGACACAAAGGAAGTTCCCAGGATGATGGTAAAGGAGCTCGTTATAACCACTACGCAACAAGGAGTCCAGATTGGAGTGACAGATGGAAACTTCCAAAAGAACATTTCCCAAAATGCAGAACTGCTAGAAATTATCCTTTTGGGAGTTTTACATTTCTGGTAAAGAGTTGTTGTTTTGTTTTTTTCTTTATTGATTAAGGCATTACATATGTGTCCTTATACCCCCATTGCCCCGCCCCATCCCACTCCCATTTATGCCCACACCCCCCTGGTTTCTGCATCCATTGGTTGTGCTTATACGCATGCATACAAGTCCTTTGGTTGATCTCTTCCCTCTAGTAAAAAGTTTTAGAACGATTTAATGATAGGTTCTCTGAAAATAAGCAAACAAAAAAACCCCAAAAAGTTACACTAAAATTTAGTTCACCCTTGTACAATGCAAGGGTTAGTGACACCCCACCCCTTCACAATGGAAAACCCACATAAAACTTTGACTCCCCAGAAGTTAACTACTAATGGCCTATTACTAACTGCAAGCCTTACTGATAATATATAGTCGATTAACACATATGTATGTCTTATGTATTATATACTATAGTCTTAGAATAAAGTAAGCTAGAGAAAAGAAATGTTATTAAGAAAATCCTAAGAAAGCCCAGCCAGTGTGGCTTAGTGGTTGAGCATGGACCCATGAACAAGGAGAGCACAGTTTGATTCTAGGTCAGAGCACATACCTGGGTTTCAGGCTCAATTCCCAGTGGAGGGTGTGCAGGAGGCAGCCGATCAATGATTCTCTCTCATCATTGATGTTTCTATCCCTCTCCCTTCCTCTCTCTAAAATCAATAAAAACATAAAAAAAAGAAAATCATAAGGAAGAGAAAAATACATTTACAGTATTTGTTGAAAAAAAAACCTGCATATAAGTGGACCCACGCGGTTCAAGCCTATATTGTTCAAGGGTCAACTGTATAAGCAAGGTGTTAACAGTCTTTCTTTCTGGATGGTAGTTTTTACATTTTACATTTGTTTGCTTTTGCTTGTCTATGTTTTTTAATATTACTGCAATGAAATGTATTAAAATTACTTAAGTAATTTTAAAAAATAGTCCCCAGAGGTCTCCCAGCAAAACTCTAAGACATAAGTGAAAGGTTGCTAATGGATTGAGTTTTCAGCCTGGCTTTCCTTGCAGAGATCAAGTCACTCTTTGTGCACCCTTTCCTGGCCGAGCGCATCATCTCCATGCTCAACTACTTCCTGCAGCACCTGGTGGGCCCCAAGATGGGGGCCTTGAAAGTCAAGGACTTCAGTGAATTTGACTTCAAGCCCCAACAGCTCGTATCAGATATCTGCACGATCTACTTAAATCTTGGGTACTTGAGATTTGAATTGGGCAAGCCAGAGGGGATGCTAATGTTTTAATTGGGGGGGGGGGGGGGGAGGTTGATAATGGAATAATGTGGAAGTAGAAAAGAAATGGTTCATTTCAAGTTGGTTGATGAAAGAATCTTCTGTAGTTTTAAATGAGATTTTTGTGTTACCTGTGGGACATTATTCAGAATTTCCAACATTCTGCTTTGATCTGTGCAGAGATAAACTTTGCTGGTTGTACTGTTGTTTGGAAAAGCAGTATTCTTTCAAAGCCTCAGAATACTTGATAGACTTCCTTCCTAAAAATGAGAAGAAATGTTTATCAAAAGAACATTCATGGCATTTAAGTGGTTGGGGACCCTTGTTCCTCAACCCATTGGTTACCTCCTCTGATGCTTCTTTCTTTCCCATGCTGACCTTCCAGGAATGAGGAGAATTTCTGTGCCACTGTGCCCAAAGATGGACGTTCCTATTCCCCAACTCTTCTTGCACAGACAATCCGAGTTCTGAAGAAAATAAATAAGCCTGGGGATATGATTGTGGCTTTCACCAACTTAGCAGAGAGAATCAAGGTGAGGAGGAGGAGGATTTGTTTATTAACATGTTCTATAAAGATCCATGGTTGCCCTGACCAGTGTGGCTCAGTTGGTTGAACATTGTCCCATGCACCGAAAAGTTGCTGGTTTAATTCCCTGCCAGGACACATACCAGCCTGCAGGCTCGATCCCTGGTCAGGGTGTGTACAGGAGGCAACAGCTAGAAGTTTCTCTCCCCCTTCCTCTCTTTCAAGATCAATAAAAACTTTTTTTTAATTACATTGTTGACTCAGCTGTTCTGCCCTTTACCCTGTTTTGGGAGGTAGGGCAGAAACATTGCCTTGAGAAAATATAAACATGATTAGTCAATAATAACTAGAACTACTATATTCGTAATACTTTTTTATTACTGATTTGAGAGAGCAAGGGACAGAGAGAAACATTGATACTTGTTGCTCTGCTTATTTATGCATTCATTGGTTGGTTCTTGTATGTGCCCTGACCAGGGATCAAACCTGCAACCTTAGCATATCAAGACAATGCTCTAACCAACTGAGCTACCCGGCCAGGGCAGTACTACTATTTTTTTATTTTTATTTTTTAGTTTCAGTTTATTGTGGGTTTTGTTTGTTTTTAAATATGCTTTTTTGTTAATTTCGAGAGAGAGAGAAGGGAGAGATAGAAACATTGATGAGAGACAAACATGGCTGCCTCCTGCATTGCCCCCTACTGGGGATCAAGCCCATAACCCAGGCATGTGGCCTGACCAGGAATTGAACCGGCAACCCTTTGGTACATGCTCAACCACTGAGCCACACTGGCCGGGCAACACTACTACTTTCTTTAGTGTGAGAGAACAGAAAAATTGATTTAAGAAGCTTCTGCTAGAAAAGAAGAGTGTACAGATTTTTGTAGGCTGTTTTATGAAAACGTTTGTGCAGTGTTACCAATAGATTTGAAAATCTACGTTGTTAATGCTAAAAAGCAGCACTTAGAGTTCAAGATGAGTTGTTTTAGTTGATTTTTATTGGTTTTCTCTGTTCTCTATATTTGTGGTTGGTAGTTGGCTTATGTGGGAATAGCCATACATTTTAAAGATTAAAATCCTGTATTGTATTTAGCTAATAATCCTTTTGTCTGGGGTATGACAGAGCTTCATTAGCAGTTATGAAAACAGAAAAATCATGGCAGAGTGTCCGATAGAAAACTTTTTATTGAGTAATGTCAGTCCTCCCTTCGTCAAGTTACTTATTTCTTGAGTTGGGCTTCATCTTTGCCTCCAGTTTAGCCAGACGGGGCCCTGAGGAACGAGAGTCATGAAAGAATCAAAAGTTGAAGACACTTTTAAATTCTTATACCTGATTGTGCCTAACACCAGAAATTTCATGAGTGATTGTAATTATGCAAATAACAACCCTCCAGCTCCTCCCCTTTTGGATTATGACATTTACAACAGGACTGTTGCCAGAAAGATGTATGTCATGTGCTTCTTTTCCTGCTAACACTTCAACCCATTCTTAGTCATGACTGCTAATAGCTGAGCCAAATGGAAGTTTCAGAATTGAGGCTGGATGCTAAATTTGACCCCATAAAATCCATCTTGGCCTGCTTAGAAAGCTAAGTTGAGAGTTGTCACTGTAAAGGGTCATTACCTTTCAAATACACCCTTTCAAGTTATATACCCTTCAAGGGGCAGTCATTGAGCATTTGAACCTGTCCACTCTGTGAATTCAGCTCAGCGCTGGCTGTTTGTGCTCAGTCTCTTGCAGACCTGCAGCAGCAGGAAGAGGAGACCTACGCGGATGCCTGCGATGAATTCCTGGATCCCATCATGAGCACCTTGATGTCTGACCCTGTGGTGCTGCCATCCTCCAGAGTCACTGTGGACAGGTCCACCATTGCCAGACACCTGCTCAGGTATGCCCGCCCGGAAAGCAGCCTCGGGGCAGGTGTGTGGCTGCTGCTGCACCTTTCCTCCCAGCTTTCTGATTACAGTGTAGCAGCCCAGTAGGTGCCCCAAAGATGACTTACTATAATGTGATGGGGAGGCATTGGTAGAGGTGTAACACTTGATTGTTAAGGATTTAAACATCCAAAACAAGACACCTTGTTGTAAAATACTGGTCTTACACCTTATCTATTCCTTCCTTAAGGAAATAATTTCTGTTAACATATGTTATAAAATATGTTAACCTGGATACTAAGTGGATTTAAATTGCTTTAATTTTATAAAAATATAAAAGGTAGGGGTATCTTTATTATCCAGGCTTTAAACTGTATTCATCCCACGGGTTAACTCACATCTCCTGCTGTTGGCTGCTGTCAGTCGTGGTGTCCAGGGTGCTCCCAGCTACCGCTCTCAGGGCAGCATTGCCTAGAAAGGGTCTGAGAGACTCTGCCTATATAAAATTAAGTTATGGAAGTTGACCCAAATTTAAGGAAATACAATTTTTTAAATATTGGGGGGGGGAAGGATTTTCTATTTCATGGTATTTGGTATTAAGTATTCACTATATGCATGATGCTGTGCTAGGTGGTACATCTTTTCAAAGTGTGAGTGAAAATTTATATTTTATTGGGGCCTCAGAATAAAAAGGAGAAGATATGCCAGCCCTTAAAGGTATGTTATAAACCTCCCTACCTATCAGGAAGCCATGACCTGCATCTACTTGGATAGCAGTCAGCTGACTGAGTCAGGTGTCCGTTCCCAAGGTTTTATCCCCTGACATCTCGTTCTGTTTTGAGAGTCTGTCACTAAAATTAAGCTCTTCCTGCTGACGTGAGTGTGCAGGATCTCCATCAAGGGAAACTGAATTGGATATCTGAACAGTGTTGAAATAAAGTTTGTTTAGAAGCTGAAAGACAAAGTAGCTAAATAATCTGAAAAGGAAAAAAAGAAAAACCTCCTGAACCATTCTTTCTAACCTCAATTCAGCACTTAATTCAAATGCACTCTAGCTTCAGTCTCCAAGTAAGATCCCAGGTATTCTAGTTTTGGCTTAGGATGTTAGAACTGATTAAAGTAACCCCATTTTTCTTTCTCTCTGTCCCAGTGACCAAACAGATCCTTTTAACCGTAGCCCCCTCACCATGGACCAGATCCGGCCAAACACAGAACTAAAAGAAAAAATCCAACGGTGGCTCGCAGAGAGGAAACAACAAAAGGAGCAACTTGAATAAATACTGTGACCTAAAGCAACCAAAACCAACCCCAGAGTGAAGATAAACAGTTGTTTGTGATTTCTCTTTGGTTCTGTTCCTTCCTCTCTTTCTTTCTTTTTTTTTTAAACTAAATTGGAGAACTGCTCTTGCTCAAATTATGATAATTAAGATTCCTAAGAACTTGACAAGGCTCTCCTAGCTTACAGGAAATTTTAGTTATATCATCACCAAGTCTGGATATCATCACTAATTTTTACCCTTTGTTCTCTCTCCCTATTCCTTCTTCTCCCCTTTCCTACCTTAAATTATATTAACTTCCACTGCTAAAACTTCTGCCATTTTACTATTTTTCTTCCAAGAACTGCTCAGACATCTTTGGTGAGCACTGCTTTCAAGTATGATGTCACATATTTCAGTGACAGCTGATATCGTCAAAAAGCCCTGTGTTGTCAAGGTGTTGACTACTCCTCGTGGCCCAGACTTCAGCTCTTCTTTTTGTACTGCTCTGCAGTATTACAGGGTAAACTTCCACATCAAAGCAGGTAGCTTGACGCCTGAGTACACTGTAAGATGATAGATGAGATAAAAAAAAAAAGGAATCGTATGCAATTCTGTTGATAGCTCTTAATTTTGTATTATCCCCATAATGCAGAGATATGGTAGAGAACAAACACTGTCCCATGGGGTTGTCATTACCACAGAAAACAGCCCTACAATATTTTGGGGAGGATTGACAGGATAAACTTGAAGTTTTGACACTATCCAGAAAATTCTGAGGTGAAAGAATAAAAGAGGCTGTTGGGCCCAATTTAGCTTATGGAAATCTGTTGCTAAGTAGAGAAGTTGGATGACGAATATTGTAAGCAGGAAAAAATGTCATTTGAAGACACTAATATCAACAGTATATCTCAGTATATGTATATATACACCATGTGTTTTTTTATATTGGCCTAGTGTAACCAGTCCCACTTTAAATTGTCTCTTCCATGGTAAGATACATACAGTGTGTGGCCACTAACACATTTTTCTAGATAAAATTCTGAGACTGTGAAATGTATATAGTTACTGTTTGAACTTATGACCTCAATCCCAAGAACTGCTTCTAACTCAGCCTAGGTCAGCAGTTAAAAGGAATTTGAGGACAGCTTTGCCCGCAAACCATTTTAAATTATCAACTTAGCCCCATATAGTTAGTATGTGGGGGTGAGGCCCCACTTCTACAAGTTGAGCTTGAGTTCCCTACTCACCTGTACAGCTTACATGCTAAGTGAGGCACATTCCCCTATGGACTATCTATATCACTGCCCCTCTAACCAGTGGTCGACAAACTGCTACTCGCAAGCCGCAGTTTGCTGCTCTGTTGACTAATGAGTTTGCCGACCACTGGGGTAGGGGCTTAATCACAAGGAACAACAGCAGCTTGTAATTATTGGAATCGAGAGTCTAGGTCAGTGGTCGGCAAACTCATTAGTCAACAGAGTGGCAAACCGCGGCTCGCGAGCGCATGTGGCTCGCGAACCGCAGTTTGCCGACCACTGCTCTAAGTCCAAAGATACTCTAAGTGACAAAAAAAAGGGTATGATCTGGAAACGGGTCATTGGTTCATTTAGAGGACATTAATGTTAACCATGGTGTCTTTCAAATAAGATGTCAGTTCCATAATATGTCAAGTTTCTATCAACAGCCTTTGATATGTTTTTGATGGTATCAACTGGGGGAAAAAAATGAGAGGGCGTCTCACACTAGATATAAAGATGTTGCCTATTGCTGCGCTTATAAGACGTGCAAATGCCAGAATATAAGATAGGAATTCAGTGTTGCCTCCTGGGCCTTGAAGGCATGGGTTGACAGAATTTGTTTATTTCCTTAAAATGAGCTTCATGTCATATTTATTAGCCTCCTTTACTGATAATGAACTGTGTATAAAATAAGCTTCTACCACCTTGCATTTATCTTCCTAATCACATAGGATGTTTTCTTTTTTAAAAGACCAGGTTTTTATAGGAGAAATTTGGAGGAAAAATGGGCACAAAACCTCAAAAGGCAGCGTTCCCAGCAGCTTTCTAGTCAACAACCTGTATGTTTGTATGTGTATCTGTTTCCCACTTCTGTCTTCAGATTGTAAGCCTTTTCTGGCAAGCTTTTTTTATTATTATTATTAAAGCCCTTTTCCTGAAATTTATGAATGGCTATGGCACCATTAATGCTGCTGAATGGCTTAAATTCATTACATAGGCAAGTGCATAGCTTTAAGGCCACTACTGGTAAGGAAACCATATAATTTAAGAACATCCAAAAATGAGACTGAAAATTATTATTTTGGTACAATGCAGTGCATATATGCACTTGGAAGCTTAACAAGGTATTTTGTTATCTGGAACTAAAAACCAGCTCAAAATCTATGAGAGCAGACTCTCAGACATACCTAGTTTGATGTGTTGGCTTTGCTGGAGTATGATAGGAAAATGGAGACTTTAATCAGCTCTAATAGTGCTTACTAAGAGGGTAATACTAAACTTGGGAAATGTAATAGGTTTCATCAAGCAATCTGGGTGTTTTTTTAAATGGATATGTAAAACCTGAAAGAAACTTTAAAGGTTTCACACTCTACAAAAGCTTTACTTTATTTGATGCTGGTTGTGAAGCAGCCAGTGCACAGAGCGTAAGTGGACTGGGTGCCTTTACCAGCCAGGGGCTGATGCTGCACTGTTGATGACATGAGTATATAATGCACATGCTCTATCTGCTAAACAGGAGACGAACTTAAAGACAAAACAAAAACAAAACGAAGAACAAACAGGTTGACTGAAATAAAACTTGATGGACATAACTGTGTTCTGAAACATTCCAGGAAGGTTATTTCTTGTCAAACTCACCTGGGGTATATGTTCAAAGCTTGTATTTAATAAATGAATACCTAACTTATAACCTTTGTCATCACTTCCTTCATTACAGTATTAAAAGCACGTGGCAGTTTCAGAAATCCCTCTGGAAATTTAAAGGACTCTGACCATCCCTTTTGTTGAAGGTATTTTCAGATTGTGACCTGGCTGACCTAATCTGCCTTAGCAGTTAACCTCTAGAGCAGTGGTTCTCAACCTTTCTAATGCTGCGACCCTTTAATACAGTTCCTCATGTTGTGGTGACCCCCAACCATAAAATTATTTTCGTTGCTACTTCATAACTGTAATTTTGCTACTGTTATGAATCGTAATGTAAATATCTGTGTTTTCCGATGGTCTTAGGCAACCCACAGGTTGAGAACCGCTGCTGTAGAGCCTAAGACCATCGGAAAACACAGATATTTACATTACGATTCATTAACAGTAGCAAAATTACAGTTATGAAGTAGCAACGAAAATAATTTTATGGTTGGGGGTCACCACAACATGAGGAACTGTATTAAAGGGTCGCCCGGCATTAGGTTGAGAACCACTGCTCTGGATCCTGTAGTTATCTCTGGAAGATGAGTCTCCTAATCAGTTCCCTTGGGGCTTCATTCTTCTTTATCTGGCCTAAATCCCAAGTCTTTCATTTTAATCATTTACTGTCATGTCCCCCTTACCCCATGTTTCTGTACCCTCTGCCTTGCAAGACCTCAGCCTAGGTTAACCCAACCTTTCCCATTCCAATATCCAAACTACAGACCATTGTTGGAGAAAAATGACAATCTTTAGAATTATGCAACCATAAACTTCTAACATTGCCCAAAACCCTTCTGTGTCCTTAACTTCAGCAGCTATTCCAAACTCTAACCTCTTTTCTCAAATTCTTACCCTTCATACTCAGACGACCTTGCCTTCTAATTCACTAGAAAGATATAGACGCAGAATTTTCACTTTCAAAAATTCTCCCCCATCATCCCACCTGTGGTAAAGACCCCACCTTTCCAGGGCTAATCCCTCCAGCCTCCTTTGTGTCTCCTCAGGATGTCAACCCCACTTATCTCTATCTTCAATCTCTCCCTTGACTTCCACATCTCTTTGGTTTTCTGACTTGTTTTCCTTTATAGTCACGTTTCTTAATTCATTCACTCTGACTTCCAATTTTTTGAAACTGCTCCAGCTAATGTTTCCATATTGCCAAATTTAACTTCCCCATCCTTAATTGACTTCTCTTTAGTATAAAGCAGCTGAATCATTCCACTGAAATCCTGCTCTTGGCTCCTATTTTTTCTTCCTACCTCTATTCCATCAATCCAAAAGTTTTACTTCTCGGGCTTCCCCAGGGTACATTAGTTATTTTTTCAAGTGCCACTTCCCTACTACATGTTTTCTTCCAGTCATGTTCAACTATAAAGTTTCAACTCTTTGTAGGAGTCGTCCTGTTATACATCAATTCAACTTTCTGCAGGTCAGCAACACGCCTAACCGATACTGTTGTCTGTTTACATTGCACCCTCTTTAGATCCCGTCTCTGCCATTCACTAGCTACGTGGACGTTTATCAAATGAGGACACGACCTAATTTACAGACTTTCTTTATATTCCAAAATGCCTGGCATACTGGGAATACTCACTAAACGTGATTTTGTTCCTTATAGCTGCATAGTTTCCCGCGCTGGTTAGGGATTTGGGGGAATTGGATTCCAATCCTGATTAAGAGGATGAAGGGGAACCGGAATTACAGAACATCAGCTAAAAAAAGGCTATGGGGCGCCTGCTCTGCCCCGGACTTGACATGTTTGGCCAGGAGCCTCTCTGGCTTTGTAAAGTGTTCAAGTTGGCCTACAAGGGTCAGCGCAAGCCCTCATTCCCTAAGTTCTCCAAAGTGCAAGCACCTCGGGCGGGAGAATAGAGGCGGGACCAGGAAGTCGGGAGGCGCAGCACGCATGCGCCTTCCCTACCCTCCCGCCTTCCGGGCGGCGAGTCCAGGAAGCCGCTCGGCGCACGCACTCCTCCCCTCGCCGTCTTCCGGCTCCGGGCGGCGGAGCAGAAAAGTGGGGAACGAATCCAGAAATCCGCATGGCGCATGCGTCTCTCCTCCCTTCGCCGTCTTCCGGCTCCGGGCGGCGGGGCGGAAGAGTGGGGGCTGATCCAGAGAGTCTTAGGGCGCATGCACTGCCTTCCGGCTCCAGGCGGCTGCCCAAAGAAGTGCCTGCTAGTCCGGGAATTCTGGGTTCTCCTCGAAGACTCTCGTCTTTTCGTGCCCACTCTCCTCTGTGACTGAAGAAGCTACATTTACCAGCTGGACTCCGGAAGGGCCGTGGGAAATCTAAATATCGTGGGCTGGCGCGAGGAGGACGGTTTGACCTTGGACGCGGAGCGGGGTCCTTCGGCGGGTCCTTGCCTGGGTGACTTTCAGGCGGCGGTTCGGGCCGCAGTGTCCCTCCCGGAGCCATGGCCCAATTTGTCCGGAACCTCGCGGAGAAGGCCCCCGCGCTGGTGAACGGTGAGCGCAGCGGAGCCTGCCCTGGGGTCGGAATGTGGGGAGCGTGGCTCTGTGGGGACATCTGGGAAAGGGTGGCCGTGGTGTGTGCAAAGACAGAAAGGGCCTCGTTATCTTGTCGCTTCACGTCTGCAGAAGTTCCTCAGGCTGCGTGAGTTTTTGAACGTTGACTTTGCTTTCTGTACTGGCCAGATTCTGGGAGGATTTTTTAAATATATATTTTTAATGATTTCAGAGAGGGAGAGGCATCATTGACAAGAGAGGCTTATTGACTGGCTGCTTCCTGCACGACCCCCACTGGGGGATGGAACCTGCAAACCTTGTTACAGAAAACCGGAGAAGAACCAAGTAATACTTAGAGAAATGGAGTTACATTTATTACGCGCGCGGGTCCAGAGGAAAATGTCTCTCAAATTCTGGGCCCCAACATGGAGGGATTTTCCCTATTTGTATGTTTTTACCTTCTTTGTCAAATATGGGGTGTTTCCGGCCCCTTTTGCTAGTTCTTAAAGAGCCCCTATGTGCTGGGGCCTTGAGACCTCAACCAAAGGCCTGGCCTGGTGCCAGCACTGATTGTGTGTGGGGGGGAGTGGGGTTAGTGGCCTCTCCAAAGTGGGAGTAGTCTTATTTTCCTTATTATTTAAGCAAGCAAGCATTTACAGAAGCCAAATTGCAGGGTTAAAATTTCAAACAGCAGTTTTTATATAAGATGGATGCTTCACCCTGGCATGTGCCCTGATCGGGAATGACCTCCTGGTTCATATGTCAGTGCTCAACCACTGAGCCACACCCGATTCTGGGAGGATTTTTAGGTGGGATTGGATTTCAGGGACGAATATCCCTACCCCAGTAAGCATAAAAACGGGTTGTAAACTAATCTTATTCCTATATGTAGCATCCATGGGTGTTTCTGTTTGAAAAAGCTGCAGCATTACCAGTAGGTCAGTGTATTTCACAGCCATCGCAAGTGGTCACAGCCCGAGCAGTGGTCTGCTCTGTCCATCAGCGTTTCAGTCATGTGCTGGGCAGCAAGTTCATTTATTCCCCAAGTGAGGGAATGCACACTGAGTGAAGATGCTTTCTCACGAGATGTAGGTATCCAGTAAGGGCTGAAGTGCAGATCTCTCAGTAGCTTTGGCTCACGTTTGATTATGAAATGTGAATAGACTTTTTTAAATACACTGTTATTGGTATTTTCTACTTATTCTCTCTTGCCTTTCCTCCATCGGCAGACAATGAGTGATTGAAGGCCTTACAGTGGCAGGTACTATAAATAACTATTCTCTCCTACAGTCTACTAGTTTACACATTTTCCCAAAGAACTTATGTTTGCAACTTTACTGAGATCATCAAGATAGCTGTATGACAAAGCTCTACAATTTTACATAAGTAAAAATAGAAGGAATAAGGGCTTCATTCTTTGGACTTTGAATGATATGAGGCAAGATTTTTTAAGTTTCAAGTGGCTTTCAGATCATTTAGATTGTGTATGTTGGTGAATTTTAATAATAAAATCCAAAAGTAAAGGTAATACAAAAATAACTATCATGAAATAGGTAAATTCTTTCCTCTATTAATGTGAATAATTGAAAGATAATGGTGGTTATTTTTGCAAAAGTACTCAGAAAGGAGACATCAACTGGGGTCAGAATGTGAAAGTGGAAATATATTTTGCTTTATAATATAACTCAGCTTATTAAATGTGAATGTTAAATATCTAATTAAAATTACTATATATGTTAATTCCCTTTGAGGACAAAGAACCTTACAAATAAGTAATGTTAGCATTAAATTTCCCCACAAAGTTCAGAGTATCTTTTTTTTCCTTTTTACTAAACTTGATACTTTATTTGGATTTCACCCTTTTCTTTTTTAAATATATTTTTATTGATTTCAGAGAGAAAGAGATAGCAACATCAATGAGAGAGACTCATTGTTCAGCTGCCTCCTGCACACTGCACATTGGTATTGAGCCGGCAACCCAGGCATGTGCCCTGACCAGAAATCGAACCCTGGACCCTTCAGTCTGCAGGCTGACAGCTCTATCCACTGAACCACACCGGCTAGGGCTCACCCATTTTTTTTATTAATCTTTTTGTTACAAGAGCCATTCCACCTTGCATCTTGTCAATCTTCCTACCTCCTGTAGTGTGACAGTTTTCCAATCTTTCCTTACCTTTCATGACTTAGACAATTTTAAGGTATCTGTAAGTATGTGTAGGTATCCTGTAAGGATGGTCTCCAATCTAGATTTGTCTAATGTTTTTCTCATGGTTAGTCTGGAGCTATGGGTTTTGAGAAAGAATACCACAAAAGGGAAGTGTTCTAATCACATACCAGGATGTGTGTGATATCCATATAATGTCAATGGTGAAATTAGCTTCCATTGGTTAAGGTAATGTTCCCTAGGTTTCTTCACTGTAAAGTTATTTTTCCCTTTCCATACTCTATTGTTTACAAGCAAGTAACTAAGTCTAGCCCATGGTGTAAGGCAGGGGTGGGGAACCTTTTTTCTGCCAAGGGCCATATGGATACTTACAAAATAATTTGAGAGCCATACAGAATTATCAACTTAAAAATTAAACTGCTGTGTTTGGTCAAACATTTCATTAACTCCCCCCTAATGCATTGGCAGGGCCAAACCAAATAATTTTGAGGGCCTTTATGGTCTGCGTTAGATCTTCCCCACCTCTGGAGTAGGGGTTGGGGGGACGGGTAGCTGCGCCATCAAGTACCTACGTACATGTAAAATGGCATTCTCCTATGAGAACAATTTGTCTCTTTCCCATTCATTTATTTGTTCAATTGCTTGTTGTATGGACTCTACATTTACTTCATACTTCATACCTCCAGAAGTATGTTCTTTTTTTTATTATTACTATATATATATATATATATATATATATGTGTATATATATATATATATATATATATATATATTGATTGATTTCAGAGAGGGAGGGAGAGGGAAGGGAGATAGAGATAGAAACATCAGTGATGAGAGAGAATCATTGATCGGCTGCCTCCTGCACGCCCCCTCCTGGGCATAGAGCCCGCAACCTTAGCATGTACCCTTGGCAGGAATCAAACCCGGGACCCTCCATTCCGCAGGCCAACACTCTATCCACTGAGCCAAACCAGCTAGGGCCAGAAGTATGTTCTTTATGTTGTGCTCAGATTGTTGCAGCTTTGACCATTGAGAACTCTTCAGTCTGGCACCTCTGTCCTTCTGACTGCCCCCTTTACTTCCTGGTACTACAAGATGCCTCAGGCTCATCTTTTCTTTTCCCTATCCCAGCCTTAGAATCAGCCATTTCTCCAATGAGCCCCTAGTTCCTTTTTATTCGACAATGGTTTTTTAAAACTAAAAGTTAGGCACTGGATATATTCCTTGCTATTAAATTATATCATTGTTCTAGGCCCTCTTAGTGAACAAGGGTATGTGTATACACACTAAACCTTGTGTATACATACATATATAAAACTAGAGGCCTGGTGCAGAAATTTGTGCACAGGTAGGGTCCCTAGGCCTGACCAGCGATCAGTGCTGATCTGTGGGCCGACCAGTTTGGCAGGGTGATCGGGGGATTCCCACTGGCACCTGCCTTGTCTGGCAGCCTGACACCACCCACTTACCAGCCCAGGCAGGGGGGTCGGAGGTGACAGCTTCTGTGTTGAGCATCTGCCCCCTGGTGGTCAGTGCACATCATAGTGACCAGTCGTCACTGTTCGGTTGATTTGCATATTAGGGTTTTATTACATTGGATTGTTTCTGTATACAATATTACACAAATTCATATGAATGTCACCAACTCTAACCCAGTAACATGGGATTTGTTCTTGCTTTGTTTTTCTAGCTGTAATTTTTCTCCTAAAGAACACTGTGTGTGTGCCCTAGCCAGTTTGGCTCAGTGGATAGAGCGTCAGCCTGTGGACTCAAGGGTCCTGGGTTCGATTCTGGTCAAGGGCATGTACCTTGGTTGCGGGCACATACCCAATGGGGAGTGTGCAGGAGGCAGCTCATCAATGTTTTCTCTCATCGATGTTTCTAACTCTATCCCTCTCCCTTCCTCTCTGTCAAAAATCAATAAAATATATTTTTAAAAAAAGGAACACTGTTTGTGTACAGTGTACTGATTTTTTTTTAAGGGTAAAATTGATTAAATTTCAAAGAGTTACACAGACTTTGTACTTTTTAAAAATATTTTTTTATTGATTTTTTAAAGAGAGAGGAAGGGAGAGGAAGAGAAGAAACATAATCAGCTGCTTCCCCCGTACCCCCTACGGGTATGTGCGCTGACTGGGAATCAAACCAGCCACCTGATGGTGCACAGGATGATGCCCAACCAACTGTGCCACGCTGGCCAGGGCAGACTTTGTACTTTTTGATAGCCCCATCTTCGGGCATTTATCATTCTATTTAGAACTGTCTCTTAGAACTTTGTGTCTACTTAAAATTCCCATTGTCCTGGCTGGTAGCTCAGTTATTTGGAGCATCGTCCCAACGCACCAAGGTTGCAGGTTTCATCGTGGTCAGGGCACATGCAGGAATCAACCAACGAATGCATAAATAAGTGGAACAACAAATCGATGTTTACTCTCTCTCCCTTTCTCCCTATCCCCTTCTCTCCCTCTCTCCATAAAATCAATTTTAAAAAATATTTGCCCATAGCCTTAAGCACAGAGGATTAAGGAAATAGTAATTCTAAGAGTAGTGAAATACTAAACATAGGCAATTAATAATAGGAAAAGTACTAGCAGCTTTGACTCTATCTTTAAACAATAGACACTTTGTGGATGTTCATGCATTTGTGCTTTATTACATTTGTCTTGTAATTATTATTATTTTTTTTTAAGATGCCTTCCTCTTGATGAAATCACTACCATAGTCTTACATTTACACACTGGTTGTTAAAAATCATCTTTTCCTGAAATAGTAAATACTTTGAGGAATTGGTAATAGATTTGACTTTTGGCTGCTCTTAATACATGTAGGTTTTGCCCTAACCAGTTTGGCTCAGTGGATAGAGCGTCGGCCTGCAGACTGAAAGGTCCCAGGTTCGATTCTGGTCAAGGACATGTACCTTGGTTGCAGGCACATCCCAGTAGGGAGTGTGCAGGAGCAGCTGATCGATGTTTCTCTCTCATGGAAGTTTCTAACTCTCTATCCCTCTCCCTCTGTAAAAAATCAATAAAATATATTTTTTTAAAATACATGTAGGTTTTATTTTTATTTTTTTTTAGATTTTTTTTATTGTTTGAAGTATTACAAATAGTAGTACATATGTCTCCTTTTTTTCCCTCCATTGACCTCCCCCCGGCCTCCCCTACCCTCCAGTACATGCCTTCACCTACCACCCCCACCCCCACCCCCCGTGTCTTGTATCCATTGGTTATGCTTATATGCATGCATACAAGTCCTTCGGTTGATCTCTTACAGCTCCCCCCCCCCACCTCCCCTGCCTTCCCGCTGTAGTTTGACAGTCTGTTCAATGCTTCTTTGCCTCTGTATCTATTTTTCCCCCATTTCTTTCCTTTAAAAAAATCTTGCCTCTGCCAACTAGAAATAAACATATAATAACCAAAAATGTTTGAGTCCCAATTTCAATGTCCAACAGTTCTGAGTCCCCGTTTCAATGTCTAACAGTTCCTTATGTGTACATGTCAGCAATGATATCTGGATGGTGGGCACATGGTGGCAATGCAGGTCCAACCCTCTCTGGTTTGATCCTAGGCAACCTGCAGCGACGCACAGCTGCTGACTGCTAGCGTGGCAAGGCGTCGTAAGCGTCTTCCATCTCTGGACTGTTTTTCCTCTTGTCTTCGTGGTTGGAGCAGACATGTCAATTCCTCTCTGTTGCAGGAATCCACATGGTCTTGGAGTTGTTTTCTAAAACTATACAAACATATTCTTGACCAAAAGTTAATAAAGGAATCTTTTCTATATAATTGATTTGGGATCCTTTTTATTTTTGCCCAAATTATTTTCCTTTGTCTTATTTAGACACCATGTGTGTTTTTCATGGGTGTCTTGCTGTTAGCATTACAAATGAAAATTAATTTTGTAAAGTAAAAATTTTCTAGATGTAATTTACTTATAGGATATTTTTCCTTACATGATATTACCCTACTATCCCCCCGCCCTTTTTTATTATTATTATTAATGGAGGCTTTTGTAAATTTTATAATGCAGTCTTGTTAACTTTAAATTTTAACTTTTTGCCCAAAAATATGACTGCTTTAGGTTCATTGCATGTTCCAGAATTTTACCATGAGATGAACTACCAATGGAAATTTCAGTTATTACTTTAGGAACAGCTTTTTGTCCAGTACAATTAAATTTTCTTGAATATTCACTTATTTCACTTAGCCTATTTAAATTAATCTGAAAACTTGATTACTATTTTACTGTCAAATTTAATACTCTACCAACAATCTTAGTTTACCCTGTAAATATTAGTGGAAAGGATTATTTGCATTCTTGAGTAGGCCCTGAGCATTCCTGGTGCTAGGCTGGATTTAGATATAGGGCAGCTGCTGTCAGCCAAGTCTCTGTCTGTTACCTGGGTCCCGATCTGAGCTGGGCATGGGAAGCAAAGCAGCCATGGGGGCAGGAGACCTCCCTCAGAAGGGGTGAGGGTTCAGGCCCCTTCAGGGTTAGGGGGGTGAGGGTCTGTGCCCCACCTCTGTTGACTCCCAAGTTCTCTCCTGATGGCCCCTCTGCGACTGTGCCTGTCTTAGGTTGTTCCTTCCCTGAGGAATCTTACCCGTCTCTGGCTAACCGGTCATCCTCTGGGGCCAAGCAGGGTGATGTGAGGTTCAGTTCTGTCTCCTAGGTAGCCTATGCCCCCGTGGCCTCCATGCCCAGCACCTGCCTTGGGATCCCCTGGCCTGCTGGCAGGGTCCCAGCGCTGATCCCATATCTCGGGGAACTCAAGTTTCTTCTCCAGTGAAGGCCCAGCTCACACAGTTGGGCAAGAGACTGTAGGTTTTATTTTTATTATTTGTGATATTTTGAAGGAGGATCAATAGTACTTTTGTTAAAGAAAAATTTAATCCAGCACATATTGATAAGGATACCAAAAATGGATACTAATGTACAATTCCATCTGGATTTGTGGCCAGTATTGTGACAAGGTTTAATCTTATTCTGAAGGATGCATAGCTCCTTTCCTCCTCAACTGTACCTCTTCCCTCCAAATTTTCTGATCTCTCTACCAAGAAAGTGTTACATTGCTGTTTTCTTGTTTATTAGTCCAATATCTAATAACGTTACAGATAACTAGATTTGCCATCCTTTATAATAAAAGGCTAATATGTAAGTTGTCCCTTTGACTGGGAGTTCGACCGGGGGGTGGGGCCAGTCAGCCAACTGCCCATGGCTCTAGTCCCCAAGCGGCTCCCCCATCCCCACCCCAATAGCGGGAGTTGACTGGCCAACCTCCCACATCTCCTCCCCACCCATGCACGAATTTGTGCACCAGGCATCTGGTTCACAAATAAAGTAACAGTGCCTTGACTGGTTTGGCTCAGTGGATAGAGCGTCGACCTGCGTACTGAAGAGTCCCAGGTTCGATTCTGGTCAGAGGCATGTACCTTGGTTGTGGGCACATCCCCAGTAGGGGGTGTGCAGGAGGCAGCTGATTGATGTTTCCCTCCATCGATGTGTCTAGCTCTATCCCTCTCTCTTCCTCTCTGTAAAAAATCAGTAAAATCTATTTGCATAGATAGATAGATAGATAGATAGATAGATAGATAGATAGATAGATAGGTAAACTAACAGTACTCACTGCCCACTGTTGAAGTCTGGCATAATTGAAGGTGCTTATGGTTCCTGCTTGATTGAACTTCCTTGTGATACAGGTGTTCTGCATTTTTAAAAGGCCCTTATTACCTGGGAGCCACTTTGACCTTCATACCGGGCACACATTTGATGCCAGCAGTGAATGGGTGTGATGCATGAATAAATGTGTGTCCGGTCCACACATCTGCTTCTTTCAATCTCTGGTGAGTTCATCCTGTTTTGTTTTGTTTTGTTTTCCAGCTGCTGTGACTTATTCGAAGCCTCGATTGGCCACGTTTTGGTACTATGCCAAGGTTGAGCTGATTCCTCCAACCCCTGCTGAGATCCCTACAGCTATTCAGAGCTTCAAAAAAATAGTCTGGAGTGCTCAAACTGGTAGCTTCAAACAGCTCACCGTTAAGGTAACGATGTGCTAAATGAAACTGTCTGGCCATGGCTAGGTGGCTTAGTTGATTGGCATTGGCGCGTCATCCATTACACCAAAGAGATGCTGGTTCCATCTTCAGTTGGGGTGCAAACAGGAGGCAGCCTATTGCTATTTCTCTCTCTACAATCAATTTTTTTTAAAAATATCATCAGGTGAGGGTTAATAATTAATTAATAGCATATGCATAAAGAAAAAGTCTTTCCTTGGGATTATTCTGATTGCTTTGATTAATATATGTATTTCCCAGTAAGGCTGAAACTAACATAATGAGACATCTCTCTTTATGATCTCTTGACTGCTAATTGATTGGGCTGTTCTATATAATACTTTTATATTGCTATAACAAAGAAGTGACTGTTTTTACTGGGCAACGTTTTTCTCTTCCAATTTTGGTTAGTACACTAAAATAGAATGGCTTACTTTGCTCATTCTGTACTTTTTTTCATCTGTAGTCAGAACTAGCTTCAATTTGGTCAAAAGATCTCTTAGAATATATCACAATCAGGTAGCTAACATTCATATGAAGGATAAAAATATCAAAACCTAACAAGCACATAATATGTTATAAAGGATTATTGAATTGTGTGAAAATAAAATCTAAAAATTATAAGATTTTGGAACTTGTATTTTATTTTTTATTTTTTTAGTTCAGAGAGGGAGAAAGAGACAAACATCAGTGATGACAAAGAATCATTGATTGGCTGCCTCCTGCATGCCCCACACTTGGGATCGAACCCACAACCCAGGTCGGAGAATTGAACCATGACCTCCCAGTTCATAGATGGACGTTCAGCCAGGCCAGCCAGGCTGGAACTTGTATTTTATATTTGCTTGCGTGATTGAAACATAGGATAAAAACACCCTAAATAACTAAATTATTGCTGACTTAAGAAACTACATCCTGAGAAATATGGATATTTTTTCAGGAAATTTCCAGTATTTCTGGTCTAATTTGAAGGGGAAGGGTATTTTTTTCAACTAGAATTTCAAGATCCATATTTGCACTTACATGTAATAGTGCTTTCTGGAACTATCTATTTACTTTTCCTCTTCAAAGCAGTAAAACATTGATTTGTGAAACTGAATAATTACTAAATACAAGAGTTAAGGCAAATAATAAGTAAATAAAAATGATGTCTAAAGAAGAACAGAGTCTTTTATCTTTCAACAGATTTTTCTCTATCAGAAATGTCTGAGACTTGCCTTCTTCCCATAGCCATCCTTTCATATGAATGCCCTGTCTTAATGTGTCAGCTATTTCCTGGATGTGGGTTGTTTTAGAGCTCATAAAGTGTCTCATAAACTAATAATGAAAGTGTTAAGTCAGTTCAGATCTTTAAAGGCTGCTTTGAAAGAATTTATAAGCTCTGAACTACTTACCTTAAATAACTGAGTTTAGGTGTTCTCAGCAGTTGAACAAAATTAACATCAGTAATTCTTGACTTTGACTAAAACAGCTCTCTAATTTTATGGCATCCTTATATACTCTGTCACTTCTATAAAATAATAGTTTTAAATATGTAACAAAAAGATGTACAGTAAATTTTATGCTTCCCTTTTTTGCTCCCCCCCCGCCCCGCCAGGAAGCTCTGCTGAATGGGTTAGTGGCCACTGAAGTGTGGATGTGGTTTTATGTCGGCGAGATCATCGGCAAGCGCAGCATCATTGGCTATAATGTTTAAAAAACAATTTTTAACATCTGAGTTGTGTGGTTTTTTGTTTATTATTTTAATATTCTTGTACCGTGAGTGATCAGAACGGTATTTGAATAAAAAGAGATATGTCAAAATCAATGTTTTCTGTATCAAACATGCATGGAGAGGTCAATTTCTCTTGATATTTGGTTGGATTGTCTTTTGCTTTAATAATTAATATAACTCTAAATATATGTCTTTGCTTAGCCTGAAATATGGAAAGCATCTAAATGAATATACCAACCTGGTACATAATATTTATGAGGATAACATTTTAATTTGAAGGTGGGAAATATGACATTTTATTTCCAGAAAAGCTGAAGAAAAGGCCTTAAGAAAATGAGAACTTGCTGCAGTAGGAAAAATAGTATTAACTTGTATTAGAGTTAAATCACTAGTTAAAGAATAAAATTTGGATGGTTTCTCTTTGCTGAAGTCAGAGAAAGACCTTTTGACAACCCTATGTCTGTAAATATTGGGGTATTTGGTGAGGTTTGTTTATAACATCTTTAACACCAAGATTAGTTATCAGTCTATCATCTTAAGCCATAGTATTGAGGGTATAGGAGAGACTTAATCATTCATTGGCTTTTTGGTGGGGTCTTTGAATGGCTCACTGGTACTTTCTCAATCCATTGTAACTCCTGCAGCCCCTCCAAAACCTGCAGTACTAGCTGCTGATAACCAAAGATGATTGCACATTGGAAAAGCATCTTGCTCACAATGTAGTATTCATCCCTTACTAGTATTAATGTTTATCTTTACAATCCCAAATTTACCCACTACAATCAGAACACTGATGCTTTTAGCTTTGTAAGTCACTAGAGGCCTGGTGCACAAATTCATGCATGGGTGGGGTCCTTAGGCCTGGCCGGCAATCAAGGCCTATGGGGGCGCCAACCAGCAGCAGGGAGGAACCATGGGAGGTTGGCTGGCCAGTTGTGCGGGGGGGGGGGGGGGGGGGGGGGGGGGGCCGGGGGGCCTGGGGGAGGAGCTGCAGGAGGTTGGCTGTGGGAGCACACTGTCCACCAGGGGGCAGCTCCTACATTGAGCTTCTGAACCCCCAGGTGGTCAGTGTGTGTCATATCAACTGGTCGACCAGTTGTAACAGTCACTTAGGCTTTATATAGATAAACAGTGTCCATAGAGAACACTACTCTGCTGGGATATGAAGCAACGTCTAACACTGCTTCTGCAATAGACACAGATGGTCAAAATTGAAACTATCTCTTCTCAAAAAGCATTCCATAACTTTTTTTTTATCCTCACCTGAGGATATTCTTTCCATTGACCTTTTTTTTTTTTTTTAACTTGATTTTAGAGAGAGAGAAACATCGATGAGAGGGGAACATTGGTCCGCTGCCTCCTGCACACCTCTACTGGGAATCAAGCCCATATCCGGGCATGTGCCCTTACTGGAATCAAACCCATGACCTCTTGGTTCATGCCAGGGTCTACACTCAACCACTGAGCCACACTGGCCAGACTCCATTGATTTTGAGAGTGGAAGAGAGTAACATTGATGTAAGAGAGACATGTCAGTTGGAGATCTCCAACCAGGGATCAAACCTGTGACCTTTTGGTATATGGGATGATGCTCCATACAACGGAGCCACACTGGCCAGAGCACATTCAATAACTTAAACATGCATAGCAGAAGACTAAAAAGATATTTACTACAGTAATGGTGATCTTTATGAATTTATTTCATGCAGTATTAAAATTAACTAAAGTTGATTTTATATGTAACTAGTGGCCCAATGCATGGATTCATGCACATTGAAAGGAAATTAATTAGAATATTTTAATATATCACTATTTGCCCTTTATAATAGAAGTGTCAACCAAATTCACAATCAACAATGAGGTCGAAACGCGTGCAATTGGCGCCAGCAACAGCTTTACATATATCGCATGTCAACATCTATTTTTAACTTGCCAGTACGCGAAATATATACCAGCCGGTTGGTCACTTAGTCTTTAATATATAAAGATGTGATTTTTTTAATATATATTTTTATTGAGCTCTAATCGGTTTTGCTCAGTGGATAGAGCATCAGCCTGCAGACTGAAGGGTCCCAGGTTTGATTTCAGTCAAGGGCATGTACCTTGGTTGCAGGCACATCCCCAGTAGGAGGTATGCAGGAGGCAGCTGATCGATGTTTCTCATAGATGTTTCTAACTCTCTATCCCTCTCTGATTTCAGAGAGGAAGGGAGAGAGATAGAAACATCAATGAAGGTGGAGAATGATTGGCTGCCTTCTGCCTGCCTCTAATGAGGATTGAGCCGACCACCTGGGCATTTGCCCTTGACCGAAATCAAACCTGGGACCCTTCAGTCTGCAGGCCGATGGTCTATCTGCTGGACCAAACCGGTTAGGGCTGTGGAGTTTTTTTAAACCACATGGTCAACCAGAAAGTTTTCAGAATGAACGTTTACTACTCACTTCACTGTTGGCTTCCTCCTCCTTTGCCCTAACAGCACTCCTCTGATGTACGGTGGCTAATCCTGCATGTACAGAATTTTCATAGGTTAAGATGGCAGTGGGCTCCTCCAAGTGGCCACTTCACAGCTTGTTACTTTTTGGCTTCCTAAACCCCAAGGGTACTGTCTTCTAGTGAAGACCTGAAGGCTGTCTCACTGAACTGGTGTGTGCCAAGAGTTCACTGCAACAGCTCAAGCCTCAGAAATGTATTGTGCACCTCTAAGCCCTGGCACTGTGCTAAGTGGTGGAGGCATTCGTGACCAAGACTGTATTTAACTTCCACAAGAGTGGTCAGCTGGGACGTGATTAAGTGTGCAATTAGTCACATGACATGCTGTCATGAGGCAAGTGGGAGGTCATGCTTGAAAGGGGCTAATCCAGATTGAGAAGGGTGCTCAAGAGCTGTCAAAAGAACTGATGATGGAAGGAACCCAGGAAAGGGATTAGCCGAGAAGCATGGCACCGGCAGGCCGAGCAGCCTGTGTGGAAGTCTGCACATGGAGGTTCTGAAAGAAGGCAAGCATGGCTGAGTGCAGGTACAGAAGAGAGTACTAAGACCAGAGACATATGCCATATTAAAGAGTGGATTTTTAAAATAAGGACGGTGACTGGAAAGCCATTGGAGGACTGAAAAAGCACAATCCCTACCTGTTTCTGTCATCTTAACAGCAACTGGCGATTTCAATATAGGTAACAAGCTGGATAGAAACCTGCTTAGGGTACATGAAGGAATGCACGTGGCCTGCATTTTCCTCACTGTATAGGAACACACTCCGAAGTAGACCTCATGAGAGAGTGTAGTTGCTCAAGTCCAAGCCAGTTAGACAAGGAGTCACTATGGTCCAAAGGCATAATTCTATGGAAATCACTACAGAAAAATAAATTTTTCAACAGTGAAGCCTTTTCTGTTTATTGTTAGTCCTCACCCAAGGATATATTTTTTTCCATTGATTTTGAGTGAGGGTGGAAGGAAGGGAGAGAGAGAAACATTGATGTGAGAGACATCGATCTAGCAAAGCCTTTTTATGAGGTTTTCATTTTTAAGGCCACATTGAATGTGAAACTGTCCACATTGCAAGCTTAATCTTGTGCACTTCAGCATTATTCTCCTTGGATACGTTTCCACTCATTTCTTCTATGCCTGAGTAATCCTTCTGCCATGATTTCTAAGGATAGCTCAATACTATTTACTTGGTTAATCCTCACCCAAGGATACTCTCCATTGATTTTTCAGATAGTGGAAGGGAGGCAGAGAAAGAAACATCGATGTGAGAGAGGCACATGGATGGGTTGCCTCCCACATGCAACCCAATAGGATCAGGGATGGAACCTGCAACCCAGGTACGTGCCCTTGACCAGGAATTGAACCTGCAACCCTTTGGTGCACAGGCCTACACTCTAACCACTTAACCATACTGGCCAGGGCAATACTATTTACTTTTTTTACTATTTCAATTTGTATAGCACTTTACCTTTTCAAAGCACTTGCACTGACTCATTTAGCCTTCAGACGTCCTCTGAAGCTTGAGGGCTAGATGACAGACCCATTTAACAAGTTAGGAAACAAGCACAGAAACATGATTTAACTGGGATCCCGCAAGTTTTAAGTGCTGGAACCACTAATGGCCAATTGATGATCCCATGTTGTAGTTCCCCTGACTCTACTCCTGAGCACCCTTTACACTTGCTAGTTGATATTTTCACAGTTCACTCTGTATATTCTCAGTCCTGTCTTGCCCTATTATCAAGCCAGTTAAGCTTTATTGTCCCATCAGATGTCAGCTTACCTAATCTAATGTAATATTTCCTAATTAGCAGAATATAAATTGCTACAGTTGTGATCATTCTCGAGATGAATAAAGTTGCAATTCCCGCAGAGATTCCCTTAACAGATATTTACACTAGACCTGTTCACCAAATGAAAAACCCTGATACTAATAAAATACTGACCTGCAAGGCCTCGACAATCTGCCTTTGGTGTTGCCTTAATCTCTTTTGCTACCAACCACTGTTTCAACCACATAGCTAACCACTCCATAAAAATTCCCAGATTAACTCGTCTTTCGGTTATTACAGAGTGGGCAAAAGTAGGTTTACAGTTGTGAGTATACAAAACAGCTTATTGTATTATTAATTACTGTCTTATTTAGTGTGTTATTTGTTTTATTATTTTCATTATTTCGTATCCTTAAGATTTATCCTTTAAGTAATGATGGCTGGTAATTTACCTACTTTGCCCATCCCTGTATACCCTCTGTCCCTGATAGTTGGCAGTTTTCTACCAACCACTCTATTTCTTGACAATTTTTTTCTCCTGGCTCATTGCAAATCTAAACTACTATCTTAATTCTTGGCAATTTCAACATACATATGAGTCAGTGGATTTCAAAATATGGTCCCTAGATTGCAGCAGCAGCAGCACCACTAGAAAACTTAGCAATAAAAGCAATCACATTCTACCTAGAAACTGGGGGTGGCATCTGGCAACCTGTTTTGATTAGTTTTTCATGTAATGTTGATTAATACTAAAGATTAAGAAACATTGGCTTAAATGATCCAATAGACTAGCTTCTCGATTCCCTTAAAAAGTCGAATGAGCCATAGCCGGTTTGGCTCAGTGGATAGAGCGTCGGCCTGCGGACTGAAGGGTCTCGGGTTCAATTCTGGTCAAGGGCATGTACCTTGGTTGCAGGCACATCCCCAGTAGGAGGTGTGCAAGAGGCAGCTGATTGATGTTTCCCTCTCATCGATGTTTCTAACTCTCTATCCCTCTCCCTTCCTCTCTGTAAAAAATCAGTAAAATAAAACAAAATAAAATAAAAAAGTCGAATGATGCCCTAGCTGGTTTGGCATCGGTCTGCAGAATGTAGGGTCCCGCGTTCAATTCCAGTCAAGGGCACATGCCCAAGTTGCTGGCTCAATCCCCAGAGGGGCGTGCAGGAAGCAACCGATCAATGATTCTCTCTCATCATTGATATTTCTATTTCTTTCTTCCTCTCTGAAATCAATAAAAAATATATATTTTTTTAAAAGTCCAATAATAATGTCCCACCTTCCTTGAGCATTCATTCCCATATCATCACCAATCATTAACCACTCTGGAGTCTGCCATGCATCCCTTTATCTGACCACCTATTATCTTTCCAGCCTGTTCCCTCATATGGGAACCACATCAATTTGGAGTCATCATGACCATTCATAAGCTGATACTACCATCTCCTTCACCACCTGGATGTCCTCTTTTCCTTCCTTAGCCAACTTATTTGTATACCATGATCAATCATGACCACTCTCCAATACACCTTCAACTTCTTTGCCTCTCACTCACTTGTTGTACTCATTTGCCAAAACTACATCCTTGGGAGGCCACCCGTGAGAAGCAAGGGGTTCCGGCCCCACACAAGACCCCCAGCCCAGGGTCCCAAAGCTGGGAAGAAAAGTCCCCACTATAGGCTGTAAAGATAAGTGGGGATTGTGGCTAAGGAACACAGAGGCTTCTGGAGACCCAGGTGTCCCTCTTAAAGGGCCAGTGCATGAATTTACTTGGACTCCCAGCAGCAGGTGGCTTTGGGGGACCCAGACACTTATGGGGAGGAATTGGATTGTCTGGCATTGGGGCAGAAACTCAGGGGCAGCTTTCTCCCAGATGAGGGTGCTCACAGGGGTCATTGTTCCTGTGCTGGGACATACCCTGTCACAAGACTTTATATGAGTCTCCACCCTGGGGATTCCCTGAGGCCCCTTCCCTTCCAATTTGCAGCCCCACACAAGCTATTTGCAGCAGTGTTTCCATATAAATGTACTGTCCTGGCTCAGGCTTTAGACTTTACTAAAATCTCTCAAACAAGCTGCAGCTGGTGATAACATGCCCTAAACCTATCAATAAAAAGCCCAAGATGATGCTCAGGTGACTGGGGAGGCTAAGCCTATGGGCCCTACAGGACACTTACTACACAAGTCCACTCTACCAACTCCAGGAAACATAGCAGCTCTAATACACAGAAACAAACACAGGGAAGCAGTTAAAATGCAGAGACAAAGAAACATGTCACAAATGAAAGAAATGGAAGCAAGCAGTTCAAAACAGTTCAAAGTGGAAACAGTTCAAAACAATGGTTATAAGGTTACTCCAGGGTCTTCATGAAAGCTTCAAGGGACTTAGTGAGACTTTCAAGGCTCTTAGTGAGATTGTCAAAGACATGATAAAGGACCAGTCAGAAATTAAGCATATACTAATGGAAATAAAGAATAATTTATAGGGATTTAACAGTAGAGTAGAGGGTGCCTGGAATCAACTCAATAATTTGGAATATGAGGAAGCAAAAAACATACAAGCAGAAGAGCAGAAAGAAAAAAGGAATCCAAAAATATGAAGATAGTGTAAGGAGCTTCTGGGGCAACTTCAAGTGCACCAACATTCACATTATGAGAGTGACGGAGGAGAGAGAAAGCAAGATACTGAAAACCTATTTGAAGAAATAATGACAGAAAACTTCCCCTACCTGGTGAAAGAAATAGACTTACAAGTCCAGGAAGCAAGAGGAGCCCAAGGAGGCCCACACCAAGACACAGCATAATTAAAATGGCAAAGGTTAAAGACAAAGAGAGAACCTTAAAAGCAACAAGAGAAAAGCAGTTACCTACAAGGGAGTGCCCATACAGCTGTCAGCTGATTTCTCAACAGAAACTTTGCAGGCCAGAAGGGAGCAGCAAGAAATATTCAAACTGATGAATAGTAAGGACCTACAACCAAGATTAATTTACCCAGCAAAGCTCAATCCTCATTTAGAATTGAGGGTCAGATAAAGAGTTTCACAGACAAGAAAAAGCTAAAGGAATTCATTACCACCAAACTAGTATTACATGAAATATTGAAGGGTATTCTTTGAGAAAAAGAAGATGAGGAAGAAGTACAACAAAGAGGAAGAAGAAGTAGAAGAAATAAAAAATATGAATAATAAAATGGCAACAAATACATATCTTTCAAATATGGAATCTAAAAATCAAAATAAATGAACAAGAAACCTAATAAAATAAACTGGTAAATAAAATAAGAATCAAATGCATGGAATAGACTGACAAATCTCAGAGGGAAGAGATTAATCAAAGATCTTACCCATGGACACAGACAGTAGGCTGGTGAAGGCCTGCGGCGGAGCAGGAATTGGGGGGAGAGGGGAAATAGGAGGACACCTGTAATACTCTTAACATGAAGATTTTTTTTTTAAACTGCATCTTTGGCTACCTGCTCTGCATTTGCGCCCATGGAACTGAATATAGCAGAAGAAAACTATCATAGTGGCTCATCTCACTTTATATTCATGATCAGAACCTGAAGAAAGCACTTAAGACCTAGCCAGATTGCTCAATAGATAGAGCATAGGTCTGTGGGCTAAAGGGTCCCGGATTCAATTCTGCTCCAGGGCACATGCCTGAGCTTGATCCCCAGTAGAGGGCATGCAGGAGGCAGCCAATCGATGATTCCCTGTCATCATTGATGTTTCTATATCTCTCTCCCTTTCCCTTCCTCTTTGAAATCAATAAAAAACTAGAAGAAAAAAAAGCACTTAATACCACCTGACAATATCCTATATTTCTTTGAGCCATGATTATTTCTGTCAATAGTTGACTTGCTTTTTCTTAACTATGAAAATTGAAGCAATTGGAGAACTTCCATTAACTCCCACCACATCATCGACCTACTACCCTCCATGTATATAAAGGGTGGCCCCAAAAAATGTATGCACACTTGACTCAGAAATCAGACCCAACAAGTCACCACACATTACCGTATGTTTGAAGTCACCGCTGTATATTCCTTCCCATGCACTGCGTCAAAATTGCGCCCTTTAAGCACAGTTGCAACTGTGCCCCCATCGCCTTTCCATCAAGTCAAGCCCACTCTGTTGGCTGAGAATGGTGACTGACCTTTTTTCTGGTTTGCTAAGGGGAGGCGGGAAGTGTTGTATTTTAGCAACTCTGGGTGTAGAAGGGTCACTGGAGCAGCAGTGCAAGGAACTCACTACCACCGTGTTGAGCAAAAGGGCACAGACCAAGGCTACCAAGAAGCGCCCCAGTGGGAAACATCCAATGTGTTAACCATGTTTGATCAATCACAGGTTCAGGAGTTTAACATGATTGATCAGAACAGAGATGGTTTCATTGACTAGGAAGATTTACATGATATGCTGGCCTCCATGGTGAAAAATCCAACCGATGAGTATCTAGATGCCATGATGAATGAAGCTCCAGGTCCAACAAATTTCACCATGTTCCTCAAGATGTTTGGTGAGAATTAAATGGCACAGATCCAGAAGATGTCATCAGAAATGCTTTCACTTGCTTTGATGAAGAAGTGACTGGCACCATTCAGGGAAATTGCCTGAGAGCTGCTGACAGCAGTGGGAGGTGGGTTTATGGAGGAAGTGGAGGAGTTGTACAGAGAAGCATCTATTGACAAAATGCGAAATTTCAATTATAGGAGTTCTCAGCCATCTTTAAACATGGAGCAAAAGGCAAAGGTGACTGAAAAGAACTCCAAATTCCAGCCCAATGTTTCTTGTCACCACTTTGGGTATTTCTGAAAACTTTCTCTTGGAGTCTATAGCATTTCATAGATTTCTTTTTTGAAAAATAAATATTTTTTGGGGGAAACCAAGATGGCGGCATAGGTAAACACCTAAACTGCTGCCTCGCACAACAATTTCAAAACTACAACTAAAAGACAAAATGGACCCAGGCTGGTTTGGCTCAGTGGATAGAGCGTCGGCCTGCAGCTCAAGGGTCCCAGGTTCGATTCCGGTCAAGGACATGAACCTTGGTTGCAGGCACATCCCCAGTGGGGGGTGTGCAGGAGGCAGCTGATTGATGTTTCTCTCTCATCAATGTTTCTAACTCTCTCTCCCTTCCTCTCTGTAAAAAATCAATAAAAATTTTTTTTTAAATAAAAGACAAAACGGACATCATCCAGAACCACAGAAAAGCTGGCTGAGTGGAAATTCTACAACTAGAAGGAAAGAGAAAAGCACACTGAGATGCAGAGGAGCTGCAGAAGGCAGAGGTACAGAGGTGCACGTGCGGAGAGGACTGGCAACTGAGTGTAGTGCTGGCTTTCTCAATCAGGAGGGAGACAAAAGCTCCCAACTGCTCTGAACTCCAGTTCTGGGCAAGACTCTGGGGACCCAGACTCATTCGGGGAGAAACTAAACTGTCTGGCAGCGGGCAAAACTCGAGGGCGGCTTTCCCTCAGAGGTGCTTGCAATGATTACCACGGGACACTGAGACACAGGGGCCTATTAGGGCAGGGCTGAAGGGAAAACAATGCTGTCTGCTCAACCCTGAGACTTTGCCCCATCCAAGCTGAGTGCAGAGGCTTTTGCAAGTTTTGTCTCATAAGGGTGTCTCCAGCACAGAAGTTCTCCCAGCATAGACACAGCTGATCCTCACAGCCAATTGGCCTGGAGGTCAATTCCTCCCAGTGATACCAACAACAATCAAGGCTTAACTACAACAAGATTGTGCACACAGCCCACAAAGGGGTGCACCAAGAGTGTCCACCTCAGGTAACTGGGAAGGCTGAGCCACTGGGCCCTATAGGACACATAGCACACAAAGCTACTCTATCAACTCAGGGAAGCAGCCAAAATGCGGAGACAAAGAAACAGATCACAAATGAAAGAAATGGAGGAAAGCAAATGACTAGATATAGAGTTCAAAACCACGGTTATAAGGTTTTTCAAGAATTTTCTAGAAAAGGCCGATAAATTTAGCGAGACCCTTGAGGATATGAAAAAGGACCAACTAAAAATTAAGCATACACTGAATGGAATTAAAAATAATATACAGAGATCCAGCAGCAGACAAGAGGATCGCAAGAATCAAGTCAAAGATTTGAAATACAAAGAAGCAAAAAACACTCAACCGGAAAAGCAAAAAGAAAAAAGAATCCAAAAATATGAAGATAGTGTATGGAGCCTCTGGGACAATTTCAAGTGTACCAACAACAGAATTACAGGGGTGCCACCTGCCTGTGAATGAAAGGTCCCAGGTTCAATTCTGGTTAGGCCTGGGTTGCAGGCTTGATCCCCAGTAGGGGGCATGCAGGAGGTGGCCGATCCATGATTCTCATCATAGATGTTTCTATTTCCCTCTCCCTTTCCCTCTTTGAAATTAATAAAAAATATATTTTTTTAAAAAAACAAAAACAAAGAATTATAGGGGTGCCAGAAGAAGAGAGAGAGCAAGATACTGAAAACCTATTTGAAGAAATAATGACAGAAAACTTCCCCCACCTGGTGAAAGAAATAGACTTACAAGTTCAGGAAGCACACATTACCCCAAACAAAAGGAATCCAAAGAGGACCACACCAAGACACATCATAATTAAAATGCCAAGAGCAAAAGACAAAGAGGGAATATTAAAAGCAGCACGAGAAAAAGTTAATTACCTACAAAGGAGCACCCGTACGATTGTCAGTGGATTTCTCAACAGAAACTATGCAGGCCAGACAGGAGTGGCAAGAAATATTCAAAGTGATGAATAGCAAGAACCTACAACCAACATTACTCTACCCAGCAAAGCTATCATTCAGAATGGAAGGGCAGATAAAGAGCTTCACAGATCAGAAAAAGCTAAAGGAGTTCATCACCACCAAACCAGTATTATATGAAATGCTGAAAGGTATTCTTTAAGAAGAGGAAGAAGAAGAAAAAGGTAAAGATAAAAATTATGAACAACAAATACATAGCTATCAACAAGTGAATCTAAAAATCAAGTGAATAAAAAAATCTGATGAACAGAATAAACTGGTAAATATAATAGAATCATCGGCATAGAAAGGGAGTGGACTGACAATTCTTGGGGGGACAGGGGTGTGGGGGGTTCAGGAAGAGACTGGACAAAAATCATACACCCATGGATGAGGACAGTGAGGCGGGGGGTGGTAAGGACAGAGGGTGGGGTGGGGACCGGGTGGAGGGGAGCTATGGGGGGAAAAAGAGGGACAATTGTAATAATCTGAACAATAAAGATTTATTAAATTAAAATAATAATAATAACCCTAAATGTAAATGGATTAAATGTTTCCATCAAAAGGCATAGCGTAGTTGAATGAATACAAAAACATGACCCAAATATATACTATCTACAAGAGACCCACCTCAGATCAAAAGATACACATAGGATGAGAGTGAAGTGATAGAAAATAATTTCCATGCTAATGGAAAAGAAAAGAAACTGGAGCAGCAATACTCATATCCAACAAAATAGACTTCAAAATGAAGGCCATCACAAGAGACAACAAAAGTCACTACATAATACTAAAGGATTGATCCAGCAAGAGGATATAACCCTGCTAAATAATATAGGAGCACCTAAATACATATTTTTTAAAAACTTCTAGAGGACTTTAAGGGAGATATTGACAACAATACAGTCATAATAGGGGACTTTAACATCCTGCTGACTTTAGTGGATAGATCTTCCAAACAAAACATTAACAAGGAAACAGTGAATCTAAAGGACACACGGGGCCAAATGGATTTAATTGACATTTATAGAACATTTTACCCCAAAGCTACAGAATATACATTCTTCTCAAGATCACATGATCATTCACAAAGATAGACTATATGTTAAGACACAAAACAGGGACTGGAAAAGATGGCAGCTGGCAGGACAGAGGTGAGGGAGAGGAAGTGAGTGAGTGAGGGTATGAATGGAGAGTGTGTGGTTGTGTGTGGTGTGCGTGTGAGTGAGTGAGGGACATTTAAATCCAGCAGGAGCAGCAGGGGCTGGCAGACCAGGCTCTCTTGGACAAGGAGAGACTACCACCACTGCGGGCACTCCCTGGACTGCAGGACTCGGGCACGGAGCCCACGCCATCTTGAAGGGGAGAACGGCCTTTTTTTAGGAACTCATCAGCACCACCACCCAGACAGGACTTTGACACTGCCCATGACCCAGCAGCCACTCCAGCCAAAATCCTGCTACCCCAGCTGCAGACCCGCGGACCCTGGGACCTCCACCTCCAAAGGTGCACTGTTCCAGCTGCAGTAAGTGCATCTTCCCCTTCCCCAGTGGCAGACCTCCGGACACCACTTTCTTTCAAGCGTTTCCAGCCTCTCAGGCATCCAGGGCACACCACTCCATAGGCAGCGCCTGGGAGCCACTGGGAGCTCCTGCAGGTGTGATTCTGTACAGATAAGGGCGCGCTTCCCCGCAGTAAAAATTCTGAATTTCCTCTGCCTGAATAACTGCCTGCAGACACCCCAGCTGTGTAACTCCAGCGCCAGGGCCCCTCAAAGTGCGTCAGAGCTCTGCGCCAGCAAACTCACTTCCACAGACACGCACATTTCCAAAGGGCAGGCACCCTGAGCCCATCTATCCATAGGGTCCTATGGGGAGCTGCTTTGAGCCCCTGCTGGGTGTGATTCTGTACAGACAAGGAGGCACTGCCACACAGTAGAAACTCTGAATCCTTCCTCCTGAATAACTGCCCACATACACCCCAGCTGTTTAACTTTGGTGCCAGGGCCCTTCAAAGTCCATCAGAGCTCTGCACAGGCAAACACACCACCAGTCCACGTGCGCACTTCCAATGGGCAGGCACCCTAAACCCATCTATCCACAGGGTGCTTGTGGGAGCTGCTGTGAGTCCTTGCTGGGTGTGATCTTGGACAAACAGGGAAGCACTTCCCCTGGCAGTAGAAATTCTGAGTTCACTCATCCTGGATACCTGCACACAGACACCTCAATTACGTGGCTTCAGTGCCAGGGCCCATCAGAGTACTTCAGCGCCCCTCGCTGGTAAATGCACCACAGGTGCGCCTGTGATCTTCCACTGGGAGCATGCACATATCCACCAAAGGTGCAGCAGCAAAAGCTGAGTCTGCCCACCCCACAACTACAGAACTCTGGACACCACAGTCACGCCTTTCCAGAATGCAGGCCTCCTAAGACCCATCACCCCAACAGACGGTTCCTGGGTGCCACTGTGAGTCCCCACTGGACACGTGCAATTTCAATCAAGGGTGCAAGATAGCAAAAATTGGAACGCCCCCCTCCATAGCTGCTGACTTCTAGACACCGCAGTTGTACCTTTCCAGCTCACAAGCCTACATCAAGAGAACCCAAATAGCTCAAGTAGGGAGCTACACTAGATCATCAAGCCCAGGAGACCTGAGGGATCACACCAGTAGCACCATCCCCAAAAGAACCTGAGTATCAAACCAATCTGACCTACAATTAAAACGTTTCAGCAAAACATGGGAAGACAAAAAAGCAATCCCCAAAGGAAAGAAAAAGAGGAATCACCAGAAAGGGAGTTAAATGAAATTGAGGCTAGCAGCATATCAGAGAAAGAATTCAGAGTAATGGTTATAAGGATGTTTAAACAGTTGGATGACAAGTACTAAGGGAGGTTATTACCACCAAGCCAGCAATGCAAGAAATGCTGAAGGGTCTGCTATAAAAAGAAGAAATAGGAAGTGAAGAAGGAACACAGGGGTAAAGAATAAAAATGGCGACAAACAAGTACCTAACAATAATAACTTTATTTATTTATTTTTAAATATATTTTATTGATTTTTTACAGAGAGGAAGGGAGAGGGATACAGAGTTAGAAACATCAATGAGAGAGAAACATCAATCAGCTGCCTCCTGCACACTTCCCACCGGGGATGTGCCCGCAACCAAGGTACATGCCCTTGACCAGACTCGAACCTGGGACCTTTCAGTCCACAGGCTGATGCTCCATCCACCGAGCCAAACCGGGTAGGGCTCAATAATAACTTTAAATGTAAATGGATTAAATGCCCCAATCAAAAGACATAGGGTAACTGACTGGATAAGAAAACATGACCCATATATCTGCTATCTACAAGAAACCCACCTCAGAAAAAAAGATGCACACAGACTGAGGGTGAAGGGATGGAAAAAGGTTTCCCAGGTGAATGGAAATGAAAAAAAAAGCTGGGGTAGCAATACTTATATCTGACAAATTAGATCTCAAAGTGAAGGACATAACAACAGATAAGGAAGGCTACTTCATAATACTAAAGGGAGCAATCCAACAAGAAGAAATAACTGTGGTAAACATATACACACCCAATACAGGAGCACCCAAATACATAAAAAAAACTCCTGAAGGATATCAAGGGAGAGATTGACAGCAACACAATCATAATAGGGGACTTTAATACCCCACTATCACCTTTGGACAAATCCTCTAAACAAAATATCAGCAAAGAAACATCAATCCTAAATGACACACTAGACCAGATGGAATTAATTGACATCTTCAGAACATTTCACCCCAATGCCACAGAATATACATTCTTCTCAAGTGCACATGGGTCATTTTCAAAGATAGACCATATATTGGGTCACAGGCAAAGTCTCTTCAAATTCAAGAAGATAGAAATCATATCAAGCATCTTCTCATATCACAATGGCATAAAATTGGAAATCAACTGCAATAAAAACAATCCAAAAAAATCAAACACATGGAGACTGAAGAGCATGCCATTAAACAATCACTGGGTTACCAGAGAGATCAAAGAAGAAATAAAAAAACATCATGACAACAAACGACAATGAAAACACAACAATCCAAAATCTATGGACACAGCGAAAGCAGTCTTGAGAGGGAAGTTCATAGCTCTACAAGCCTACTGCAAAAAAAACAAGGAACAATGGTAATAAATTACCTAATCCTACAACTCAAAGAGTTAGAGAGAGAGCAACAAGAAAAGCCCAGTGTAAGCAGAAGGAAGGAAATAATAAAGATCAGAGGAACCAAGATGGCGGCATGGGTAAGCACCTAAACAGCTGCCTCGCACAACAATTTCAAAACTACAACTAAAAGACAGAACGGACACCATCCAGAACCACAGGAAAGCTGGCTGAGTGGAAATTCTACAACTAGAAGGAAAGAGAAAAGCTTACGGAGAATTGGAAGAACGGCAAAGGGTTGAGGTACAGCAAAGGGTCTTTGTGTGTGCAGAGAGGAAGGGCGGCTGAGAGCCTGGCTGACTTTCTCTGGCAAGAGGGCGAAGGAAGCCCCCAACTGCACTGAACCCAAGTTCCGGATGAAACCCTGTGGACCCAGGCTCATATAGGGGGAGTCTGGACTGTAAGGTAGAGAGAAAGGCACTCGGAGACTCGGAAGACCCGGGGTAGACCCGGGGGAGCCCCGGCGGATAGGGGTCTGGAGGCACACGCGCGAGTGTGCACAAAGACTGCAGAGGTTGCCACAGGCTTTCCCTAGCGGAAGGGAGTCAGAAGCTCCTGACTGCAGTGAATCCCAGTTCTGACTGCACTGAACCCCAGTTCCAGGTGAGACCCTGGGAACCCACGCTCTTGCGGGGGGAATCTGGAATCTCAGGCGGAGGCTCGGGAGGCGGGGAAGACAGAGGTCTGGAGGCACGCGCGCAAGGGCAGGGCTGACAGGAAGCCAAGACTGTCTGCTCCGCCCTGAGACTCCATCCCATCCAAGCTGAGCACAGAGGCTTTTGCAATTTGGCAAGTCTAATCCTATAAGGCTGTCTCCAGCACCGAACTTCTCCCAGTGTAGACACAGCTGATCCTCACAGCCAACTTGCCTGGAGGTCAATTCCTCCCAGTGATACCAACAACAATCAAGACTTAACTACAACAAGGCTGTACACACAGTCCACAAAGGGGTGCACCAAGAATGTCCACCTCAGGGTAACTGGGGAGGCTGACCCACTGGGCCATATAGGAAACCTAGCACACAAAGCTACCCTACCAAGTCAGGGAAGCAGTGAAAATGCAGATACAAAGAAACAGATCACAAACGAAAGAAATGGAGGAAAACAAACGACTGGATATAGAATTCAAAACCACGGTTATAAGGCTTTTCAAGGATATCCTAGAAAAGGCCAATAAATATAATGAGACCCTTGAAGATATGAAAAAGGACCAACTAGAAATTAAACATACACTGACTGAAATAAAAAATATTATACAGAGACCCAACAACAGACTAGAGGAATGCAAGAATCAAGTCAAAGAACTGAAATACAAAGAAGCATAAAACACTCAACCAAAAAGGCAAAAAGAAAAAAAAAATCCAAAATGTTGAAGATAGTGTAAGAAGCCTCTGGGATAACTTCAAGCATACCAACATCAGAATTATGGGGGTGCCAGAAGAAGAGAGAGAGTAAGATCCTGAAAACCTATTCGAAGAAATAATGACTGAAAACTTACCCCACCTGGTGAAAGAAATAGACTTACAAGTCCAAGAAGCACACAGAACTCCAAACAAAAGGAATCCAAAGAGGACCACACCAAGACACATCATAATTAAAATGCCACGAGCAAAAGACAAAGAGGGAATATTAAAAGCAGCAAGAGAAAAACAGTTAGTTACCTACACAGGAGCACCCATATGACTGTCAGCTGATTTCTCAACAGAAACTATGCAGGCCAGACGGGAGTGGCAAGAAATCTACAAAGTGATGAATAGCAAGAACCTACAACCAACATTACTCTACCCAGCAAAGCTATCATTCAGAATGGAAGGGCAGATAAAGAGCTTCACAGATCAGAAAAAGCTAAAGGAGTTCATCACCACCAAACCAGTATTATATGAAATGCTGAAAGGTATTCTTTAAGAAGAGGAAGAAGAAAAAAGTAAAGATAAAAATTATGAACAACAAATACATATCTATCAACAAGTGAACCTAAAAATCAAGTGAATTAAAAACCTGAGGAACAGAATAAACTGGTGAATATAATAGAATCATCAGCATAGAAAGGGAGTGGACTGATAATTCTCAGGGGGAAAGGGGTATGGGGGGGTGCAGGAAGAGACTGGACAAAAATTGTACACCTATGGATTAGGACAGTGAGGGGGAGGTAAGGGCAGAAGATGGGGTGGGAACCGAGTGGAGGGGAGTATGGGGGGGAAAAGGAGAAACAATTGTAATAATCTGAATAAAGATTTATTTTTAAAAATAGAATAAAAAATAAAGATCAGAGCGGAGATAAACAACATAGAGACCAAAAAAACAATACAAAAGATCAACAAAACCGAGAGCTAGTTCTTTGAAGGGATAAACAAAATTGATGAACCTCTAGCCAGGCTCACCAAGAAGCAAAGAGAGAGGACCCAAATAAACAAAATCAGCAATGAAAGAGGAGAAATAACAACAGACCCCATCGAAATACAAAAGATTGTTAAAAAATACTATGAACAAACTCTATTCCAACAAACTGGACAACCCGGAGGAAATGGACATATTTCTAGAAAAATACAACCTTCCAAAACTCAATCAGGAAGAATCTAAACATCTCAATAGGCCAATAACTATGGAAGAAATTGAAGCAGTCATCAAAAAGCTTCCAGCAAATAAAAGCCCGGGGCCAGACGTCTTTACAGAGGAGTTTTACCAAACATTCAAGGAGGAACTAAAACCTATCCTCCTCAGACTATTCCAAAAAATTCAGGAGGAAGGAACACTTCCAAGCTCATTCTGTGAAGCCAGCATCACCCTAATACCAAAACCAGATAAAGACAACACAATAGAATATTTTTTAAACGAAGCACTTTGTCACCCTCAGTTTGCTGTATTATTAACTTACTAAATAGGGTAATTGACAGATGTGCATAGTTTGTTGAAATAATTAAAAGCTGTTGAGAATTGTAAAAAAAAAAAGAAAAAAAGACACAAGACAAGTCTCTACAAGTTCAAGAAGATTGAAATCATATCAAGCATCTTCTCAGATCATAGTGGAATGAAATTAGAACTCAACTACAGTAAAAACACCCAAAATGTTCAAACACATGGAGAGTAAATAGCCTGTTATTAAACAATGAATGGGTTGCCAACGAGATCAAGAAAGAAATAAAATGTGGGGCGGCCGCGGCCATGGCAGAACGCAGGTTGGGCAGCTCATGGCCCACCCCAGCCTCTGCCATGGAAGCGGGGTCACCGGCAGAAGTGGGGGCGCCAGCATACATACCTTGGATGGTCTGAACCTTCCTAACACCATCTCTCTTGGCCTGACAGACATCAGCTGGTCGTCCTTCAGGGTCTACCAAATCTGGAGCCAGTAGTTCTTTGGTCCATCATCATCCCAGACAATGCAGACTCCACTCACCAGTCCTGTGTCTGTGCGCCAGCTCTCCTGGGGCACCGAGGGCTTGAGCAGAGACTTTGCCCCAGATGGACGTAGGGTCCCCCTGAAGCCAGAGGTTCCTGAAACTCCAGAGTCTCCTGTAGTTCATGAATGTCAGGAATCCCAGCAATAGCAGGCCCGAGCCATCCTCCGGGAATGCTACCTCTGCAGCCTGCTGGCCATGGTGGGTCGCCAGGTTAGCTTTACCTCACATGAGGGTGTGCACATGACCACCCACTTCGGACCCACTGTCATGGACATGGCCAACTTCTACGTGTTGCAGCTGCAGACTCCAATAGGTATGCAGGCTGAGGCACTGCTCAGTGTAGTGACATTATTGCATACACCTTCAAGCTATAAAGACATTATTGTGGTCACCTTCTGCCTTAGGCCTAGCACAAATTCCCAGGCTTCCAACAGTTCCAGATCTCTGGGCCTCATAGCGTTCAGAATTCTCTTGGAGTTTTGAGCCAAGCTCCAAGCAACTGACTTCTTCAGATCTCCAATGTCTAGTAAGTAAAATTCTGCAACCCCACAAGTTCTAGATCCCATTGAAAGGAATGCTCTATCTCACAGAACTTTAAACTCCACAGAGAGTTCCTGAAGACTGCATGTGGGGTAGGGTAGGAGAGGGGGCAGCGGGAATAAAGGAAGGCAAATTGCAAAAAAAAAAAGAACAAGAAAAAAGAAAAGTAAGAAAGGAGAAGAAAGAAAGAAAAAACTGCCTGGAAACAAATGAAAATGAACACACAACAACCCCAAATCTCTGTGACACAGCAAAAGCAGTCCTGAGAGGGAAGTTCATAGCACTACAAAGAGAACAGTGAGAAAAGCCCAAAGTAGACAGAAGGAAATAATAAAGATTAGAGCAAAAATAAGTAACATAGACACTAAAAAATTTTTCAAAAATTCAATAAAACAAAGAGCTGGTTCTTTGAAAAGATAAACAAAACTGACTTATCAAGAAACAAAGAGAGGGGACCCAAATAAATAAAATCAGAAATGAAAGCAAAGAAGTAACCACCGACACCACAGAAAGACAAAGGATTGTAAGAAAATACTATGAACGATATGCCAACAAGCTGGACAATGTGGACAAAATGGACAAATTCCTACAAAAATACAATCTCCCAAGACTGAATCAGGAAGACTCAGAAAATCTGAATAGGCCAATAACAACTTATGAAATAGAAGCAGTAATCAAAAAACTCCCAGCAAACAAAGGCCTAGGTCTGGATGGCTTCACAGAGGAATTTTACCAAAAGCATTCAAAGAGGAACACTTGTATTCCTCAAACTATTCCAAAAAATCCAAGAGGAAGGAACACTTCCAAACTCTTTTTATGAGGCCAGCATTATCCTAATTCCAAAACCAGATAAAGACACTACAAAGAAAGAAAATTATAGGCCAATAACCCTGATGAACACAGATGCTAAAATCCTCCACAGAATTTTAGCAAATCGGATCCAGCAATATATTAAAAAGATCATACACCATGACCAAGTGGGATTTATTCCAGGGATGCAAGGCTGGGACAATATTTGCAAATCAATAAATGTGATACATCACATGGTCATATCAATAAATGCAGGAAAAGCATTTGACAAAATCCAACACCCAATTTTGATAAAAACTCTAAACAAAGTGGGAATACAGTGATTGTATCTCAACATAATAAAGGCCATATATGACAAACATACAGCCAACATCATACTCAATGGACAAAAACTAAAACCATTTCCCCTAAAAACAGAAACAAGACAGGGATGCCCACTTTCACCACTCTTACTCAGCATAGTACTGGAAGTCCTAGACACAGCAATCAGACTAGAAGAAGAAATAAAAGGCATCCAAATTGGAAAGGACAAAGTAAACCTCTCATTATTTGCAGATGACATGATATTATACATAGAAAACCCTAAAGACTCAACCAAAAAACTACTAGACTTAATAAATGAATTTGGCGACATAGCAGGATACAAAATCAACACCAAGAAATCTATGGATTTTTTGTATATCAATATTAATTTTCAGAAAGAGAAATTAAATAGACAATTCCATGTACCATTGCAACAAAAAAATTAAAATACATAGGAATAAACTTAACCAAGAAGGCAAAAGATATGTATTCAGAAAATTACAGGATATTCAAGAAAGAGATAGAAGAGATAAAAAAGTGGAAGAATATACCATGTTCATGGATTGGTAGAATCAACATCATTAAAATGTCCATACTACCCAAGGCAATCTACAAATTCAATGCAATCTCTATTAAAAATAACAATGGCATATTTCACAGATCTAGAACAAAAACTCCAAAAATGTATATGGAACCAAAAAAGACCCTGAATAGCTGTAGCAATCTTGAAAAAGAAGAACAAAATTGGAGGAATCAGAATACCAGATTTCAAGTTATACTACAAGGCCACCGTAATCAAAATACCCTGGTACTGGCACAAGAACAGGCCTATAGAATAATGGAACAGGACAGAGACCCCAGAAATCAACCCAAGACATTATGATCAATTAATATTTGACAAAGAAGGCAAGAGCATACAATGGAGTCAAGAT
Organism: Corynorhinus townsendii; assembly: GCA_026230045.1. NCBI lineage: Eukaryota > Metazoa > Chordata > Mammalia > Chiroptera > Vespertilionidae > Corynorhinus > Corynorhinus townsendii. The sequence goes on from JAPDVU010000008.1 coordinate 84,151,912, forward strand.
AGTCTCTTCAATAAATGGTGTTGAGAAAATTGGACAGACACATGCAAAAAAAAAAAAAATGAAACTAGACCACCAACTTACACCATACACAAGAATAAACTCAAAATGCATAAAAGACTTAAATGTAAGTAGTGAAACCATAAAAATCCTAAAAGTAACTATAGGCAGCAAAAACTTAGAAATCTCTCAAGGCAATACGTTTACGGATAATCTCTTAGGGCAGTGGTCGGCAAACTGTGGCTCACAAGCCACATGCGGCTTGTGAGCCGCTGTTTGCCACTCTGTTGACTAACGAGTTTGCCAACCACTGGGATAGGGGATTAATCACAAGGAACAACTACAGCCTGTAATTATTGGAATTGAGAGTCTAGGTCAGTGGTTGGCAAACTCATTGGTCAACAGAGCGGCATACTGCGGCTCGCGAGCCACATGTGGCTCGCAAGCTGCAGTTTGCCAACCACTGTCCTAGGGCAAAGCAAACTAAGGAGAAAATAAACAAATGAGACTACATCAAAATAAAAAGCTTCTGCACAGCAAAAGAAACCAAAACCAAAAGGGAGCCCACTGTATGGGAGAACATATTTGGCAATGATACATCTGATAAAGGGTTAATATCCAAAATATATAAGGAACTCATACAACTTAACAGAAGGAAGACAAACAATCCGATAAAAAAAAAAATGGGCAAAGGACCTAAATAGACATTTCTCCAAAGAGGACATACAGATAGCCAAGAGACATGAAAAAAGTGCTCCAAGTCCCTGATCATCAGAGAGATGCAAATTAAAACAACAATGAGGTATCAACTCACACCTGTCAGAATGGCTACCATCAACAACTCAACCAAGGATAAGTGCTGGTGAGGATGCTGAGAAAAGGGAACCCTAGTACACTGCTAGTGGGAATGCAGACAGGTTTAGCCATTATGGAAAACAGTATGGAGTTTCCTAAAAAATTAAATATGGAACTGCCATTTGACCCAGTGATCCCACTTCTAGCAATATATTCTAAGAAACCCAAAACATCAGTCAGAAAAAATGTATGCACTTCTATGTGCATAGCAGCACAATTTACAATAGCTAAGATCTGAAAACAGCCCAAGTGCCCATCAGCAGATAAGTCGATAAAAAAGCTGTGGTACATTTATACCACAGAATACTATGCAGCAGTAAAAAAGAAGGATCTCTTACCCTTTGAGACAGCATAGAGGGACCTGGAGAGTATCATGCTAAGTGAAATAAGTCAGTCAGAGAAAGACAAGTATCACGTGGTGTCATTCATATGTGGAATCTAAGTAACAAAATAAACCAGTGAATGAAGTGGATCCAGAGACATGGAAGCATACAAGAGTGTGGAATCTCAGAGGGAAGGCAGAGGAGGGTGGGTGGGTGGGAGCTAATCAACAAAAGACCTTGTACGCATATATGCATGGCCCATGGACACAGACAATGAGGCAGTGAGGATCTGGGGGGAAGATGGCGTGGGTTAGAGGGGGTCAATGGGAGGAAATAGGGAGACATATGTAATACTTTCAACCATAAAGTGTATTTTAAAAAAGACTGAAATCAATGAATCTGTAGACAGAGGTGGGTCTCTGGAGGCTTTGAGTCTTTGCCTATTCTAATTAGTTAGAAACAGCATTTGACACTGACCTGCACTAGAGATTGAGAAGTGTAACAGATTTATCTAATACATAGTCACAAACCCAAACAGGCAGCCAAAATGGGGAGACAAAAGAACAACCCCCAAATGAAAAAACAAGAGAATTCTCCAGAAGAACTAAATGAAATGGAGAGAAGAAATTAATCAAACATAGATTTCAGAATAATGATGGCAAAGATGCTCAACAGCATGAGACAAAATATAGTAACTATGAAGAATGACGTAGCACTAATAAAGAACACATTGGAAGGAATATACAGCATATTAGGGGAAGCTGAGGATCAGATCAGTGAAATAGAAGACAAAGTTAAAAAAATCATGCAACCAGAGAACTAAAAAGAAAAAACAATTAAAAAACAGGAGGACAATTATCAGCAAAGCCCGTTCCAGGAGGGCATACTTTACAATTCTGTGTCCACAGCTTGATGGTCTCCAAAGTCTTCCCTTTCTCTAGTGGCTGCTGAATTATTCACATCCTCAAGTGCTTTCTGAGCATGGATTGTAAAGTCCTTTCTGCAACACCCATTCTCTCTCCCACCATAAAAGATTTTCTTCTCCATTGTCTTTCTCATTTGCATTTCATTTTCCTAATCATCACAGCTTTGTCTGCACTAAAGAGCACCCTGGACACTTTCTAGATAATTCTCTCTCACTTCCATAATGGGAGAGAGAAACAGCAGCTGACTTGCTTCAAAGATTCACTCTTAAAAAAAAAAATCATTGTTTCCTGATTAGAAAACACTTTCAATAAAGTTTCCTAAATATAAACAAACAAACAAAAAAACACAGGAGGACAGCTTAAGGGAGCCATGGGACAACATGAAATGTAACAATATTTGTATAATAGGAGTGCCAAAAGGAAAAGAAAGTGACAAGGGATAGAGAATGTGTTTGAAGAAATAATGGCAGAAAACATTCTGAACCTGGTGAAGGAAAAAGTTACACAAGTTCAAAAAGCACAGAGAGTCCCAAGCAGGTCCATGCCCAGACACATCATAATTAAATTGCCAAAAATAAAAGACAAAGTGAATCTTAAAGGCAGCAAGAGAAAAGAAAACTGTTACCTACAAAGGAGCTCCCATAAGACTGACACCTGATTTCTCATCAGAAACTCTACAGGCCAGAAGGGAATGGCATGGAGTATTCAAGGTAATGAAAAGCAAGGGACTGAAACCAAGATTACTATATCCAGCAAGGCTATCTTTCAAAATGGATGGTGAAATAAAGGGCTTCCCAAATAATAAAAGGCTAAAGGAGTTTATCACCACCAAACCAGCATTACAAGAAATGCTAAAGAGACTGCTATAATGAGAGGAAGAAATAGAAAAACATAGGCATTCAGAATTAAAATGGCAATAAAGCCCAGCAGGAGTGGCTCAGTGGTTTAGTGTTGACTTAGGAACCAGAAGGTCAAGGTTCAATTCCCAGGTTGCTATGTAGGAGATAGTTGATCAATGATTCTCTCTCATCATTGATGTTTCTCTCTCTCACTCCCCCCCCCACCCCCGTCTTTCCCTTTTTCTCCGAAATGAATTTTAAAATATACTTTTTAAATGGCAATAAATAAGTACCTATCCTATATAATAAAGAGATAATGTGCAAATTAACCTTCACGCCCTCACAAGATGTCTGCCTACGACCAGGCCAGCAGGGGGTTAGTGAGGGACAATGAAACGACTGAACAAGCAGGCTGCATGAGGGGACCAGGCCAGCATGGAGGGGCAGTTGGGGGTGACCAGGCCAGCAGAGGGGGCAGGTGGGGGCAAACAGGACAGCAGGGGGGCAGTTAGGGACAACCAGGCTGGCAGAGGGGGGCAGTTGGGGGCAACCAGTCTGGCAGGGGTGGGCAGTAAAAGGCAACCAGGCCAGCGGGGGTGGGGGGGTACAGTTGGGGATGACCAGGCTGGCAGGGGGGCAGTTGGGGTGATTAGGCTGGTGGGGGGGGCAGTGAGGAGCAACTAGGCCAGCGGGGGGGGGGCAGTTAGGGGTGACCAGGCAGGCAGGCAGGTGAGCGATTAGGAGCCAGTGGTCCAGGATTCTGAGAGTGATATCCGACTGCCGGTTTAGGCCTGATCCTTGGATTGGAGAGGGCTCAGGCCAGGCTGAGGAACCCCACCCATGCACAAATCCATGCATAGTCCTCTAGTCAAGGATAACCTTAAGTGTAAAATAGGTTATTATTGATCCAAAGACATAAAGTGGCTGAATGGACACAAAAACATGACCCATCTATATGCTGTATACAAGAGACCCACCTCAGAACAAAAGACTCACACAGGATGAAAGTGAACGGATGGAAAAATTTTTCCATGCAAATAGAAACAAACAAAAAAAAAGCTGGGGTAGCAATACTCATATCTGACAAAATAGACTTCAAAATGAAGGAAGCAAAATAAGCCAGTTAAAGAAAGACAAGTATCACATGATCTCACTCATATGTGGAATCTAATGAACAAAATAAACTGATGAATAAAATAGATCCAGAGACATAAAAGCATAGAACAGAATGCAGAACCTCAGTGGGAAGGTAGGGGAGGGTCGGTGAGTGGGAAGTATCAACCAAAGAACTTATAAGCATATATGCATAACCCAGGGACACAGACAATAAGGTGGGAGTCAATGTGGGGAAAAAAGGAGACATATGTAATACTTGCAACAATAACGATTCTGTTGTTATTAACCAAGGATATTTTTCCATTGAATTTTAGACAGAGTGAAAGAGAAGAGGGAGAGACAGAGATAGAGAAACACTGATATGAGAGAAGCCTGCAACCAAGGTATGTGCCCTTGACTGGAATTGAACCTGGGACTCTTCAGTTCTCTGGCTAACACTCTATCACTGAATCCAATTGGCTAGGGAAACAATAAAGATTTATTTAAAATATAAGTAAGATCATATTACTTCTCTGCTCAAAAAAAAAAAAAATGATGACAGAAGATCATTGATCAGCTGCCTCCTGCATGTCTCCTACTAGGATGAAGCCCACAAACTGAGCATGTGCCCTGACCGGGATTGAACCATGACCTCCTGGTTCATAGGTCAACACTCAACCACTGAGCCACACCAGATAGTCAGGGGTGATATTTTGACTATTACTTGAACATTGTTATGGTTTCCTGTCTTGAATGTGAGAGTAGAAGTATGCATTATTATATGATACCCACGTTACTACTATACTGGGGTACTAATTTCCACCTTACCCGAGCCTCCAAATTTCACCCGCACAGTGCTGAGGGTAAAACGGGTGCCCAATCGCCTTGGGTTTGGGACTCTTGAGTTTGTGGCTTCACCATCACCATCTGACCCCCATCCATTGCAGAAGAAAGCCGCCGACAAACACAGATAACCTTCCAACGTTACGTGCAGAAGTCTCAAGAGCACAGATCAGCAACAAAGCCCAGTATTTTTCTCTTTTAATATAATATGTAGCCCGGCCAGAGTGGCCCAGCTGGTTGAGCAGTGTCCTGTGCACTGAAAGATTGTGGGTTTGATTCCCAGTCAGGGCACTTACCTGGGTTGCAGGGTTTGATCCCTGGTCCAGATGCATGTGGGAGGTAACTGATATAACTGATCTCTCTCTCTCTCTCTCTCTCTCTCTCTCTCTCTCTCTCTCTCTCTCTCTTCTCTCTCTCTCTAGGCATGTCCTCAGGTTAGGATTTTAAAAATGTTACTTTCCTCACTTTTCAGTGCAAAATGAAACAATAAAACCAGTGACTCGGGTGGAGGACTGGCCTGTGGGGCTTCCCCGGGCTTTCTCCCTAGCCAGGCCCTCTCATCTCAGCTATTTAGGGTGGCACTGCACTGTGAGGGATGGGTGTGTGGAAGGGGGCCAGTTTGCTTTTTATGCTTTTATTCAGGAACTTACACCTGAGCTCTAACCCACCTGTAAGACACATTTCAATTTTAGCAGAACCAAGCGATTCCTAAGATAAAATCTGCATCAGAACCTTGATATTTCCTTGTTTTTACGCAATAAGATTGGTTAGATGTTACTAGAGATGGCTCAGAATAGAGAAGAGCATAGGCTAACACCTAATCCTAAACAGCTTAAAAGGCACATTAATCAGCGATCATCTAACTACCTGATCTCTATCTATAATGTTTCAAAAGAAATTCTCAATTTTTTAAAATTAAATTTACTGGTGGTGCCCTAGGCAGTTTGGCTCAGTGGTTGGAGCATCAGCTGTCCCGGGTTCAATTCCAGTCAAGGGCATGTACCTTGGCATGCGTGTGGGAGGCAACCAATCGATGTGTCTCTCACACTGATGTTTCTCTCTCTGTCTCTTCCCCTCCCTCCCACTCTGTCTAAAAATCAATGAGAAAAATATCCTTGGGTGGGGATTAGCAACAAGAGCAACAAATTTATTGGGAGTGATATTGGTTAATAACATTATATAAATTTCAGGTGTACAACTTTAGAATACAATATCTCTATACTGTGTGCTTACTACCCATATCTAGGCTCCTTTTGTTGCTACATATTTGAGCATCCTTTACCCTCTAGTCTTCCACCACTCAAGTTCTCAGTTTTTAAACTTGATATCAGAAGCTCATGTAACTTCACACATGAGAGACATTAAAAAATGTAGCCTTTAGCTTTGGCTGGTTTGTCTCAGTGGATAGTGTGTCGACCTGCGGACTGAAAGGTCTCATATTCAATTCAGGTCAAGGGCATGTAAGTAACTCGAGGTTGCAGGCTCTATCCCAGACCTGGTCAGAGCACAGGCGGAAGGCAACCAATCTATATGTGTCTCACATAGATGTTTCTCTCTCTCCCTGTCTCTCCCTTCCCCTCCACTATCTCTAAAAATCAACGCAAAAATATCATTGGGCACCCTCACCAGTTTGGCTCAGTGGATAGAGTGTTGGACTGTAGACTGAGGGGTCCCAGGTTTGATTCCAGTCAAGGGCACATGCCCAGGTTGTGGGTTCCATCCCCAGTGTGGGGCATGCAGGAGGCAGCTGATCAATGATTCTCTCTCATCATTGACATTTCTCTCTCTCTCCCTCTTCCTTCCTCTCTGAAATCAATAAAAATACCTTTTTTTAAAAGAAAAAAAAAGAGGAATTCAGTTTAAAGACATACAAGTGAGGATGCCCAACAGAGAATCCTATCTACTGAAGACAGAATATGCAAATTGACCATCACTCTGCAACAAAGATGTCGGCGCCCACAGACAATAAGGAGGGAATATGCAAGTTGACTTGACAAAGATGACAACAATGCAGGTGTTTCGCCCCACCCCAGCTGCTCCTGGCCTCTGAGCAGCGCGTGCACAGGGAGCAGCCAGGGTGGGGCGGGACACCTGCTATGAGGGGGGTTGCGGCGGGTGGAGGGAGCTACAGGAGGGCGGCAGGGCTGGAGCAAAGGAAGAAGGTGGCGGCCAGAGCGAAGGCCTGGGTCCTAGGTGCCGGAGGGAAGCCGGTGCCGGCAGCTATGGGAAGGAAGGCCTATTCTTGCATGAATCTTCGTGCATTGGGCCTCTAGTTGATTATATTAAATTAAATTAAAAAGAGTGGTTAGTGCAGAAATGTAAATATGGAAGTCACAAGCACATAGAGGGTGACTGGGACCTTGAGAATTAGATGAGATTGCTTAAGAAGAATGAGGCCCAGTCTGTATGACTCAGTGATTGAGTGTCAACCATGAACCAGGAGATTACCATTCAATTCCCCATCCAAGCTCATGCCCAGGTTGTGGGTTTGATCCCCAAGAGATCAATGCACAGCTGATCAATGATTCTCTGTCATCATTAATGTTTCTATTCCTCCGTCCCTCTCTGAAATCAATAAAAATATATATTTTAAAACTTAGCCTGCTATATTTGGTCAAGCATTTACTAGTAATTAAGTCACCCCCAATGATTTCTTGGGCCTTACACATCCCTGGGCTGGACATCTCAGCCCCACCCACCCCTGCAGGGAAACCATGGCACCTCAGCCTTTCTCAGCGCCCTCTCTCTTTACCCTACTGGCATAGCACTTGCCACCAGCTGCCTGATTATGGTAATGTGTGTATTGCCTGCTTCCCTTCGCTAAACTGTGAGCGCCCGCAAAGTGTAATCACCAGGAGCAGGAGCCCTGAGAAGCAGAGATAAAGGTGAACAAGAAACTCTCCCTGCCCTCGAGGAAGCCAAGACGCTTCACGGAGTCAGATGACCTGACAAGGATGTGAGAGCCTGGGGCCCAGGGATGGCACTTTTGGGGCAGCAGTTGTGCCTCTTCAGCCCGGGGCAGTGAAAACCAAGAGTTCTCTCTAGGAGAAGGTAACCAGGGGTCAGGGGTGAGGGCAGAGAAAGGAAGCTGGAGAAGTAACCAAAGGAGTGAAGAGGAGCTGGGAGGGGGGACACTCATGTTGGAGGACTTTAGCGCTTTTCTAGAATACTCCTAATACGATGGCAATGAACACTCGTTACAGTTTACCATGTCAGTTAGGGTTCTAAGCATGTTCCGTATGTTCACACATCATACACTAAACCTGACAGCAGCCCAGGGAGTTAGGCACTAGTGTGACCCTGTTTTACAGAGAAAACGATTCACGCACCCCAGTGAACACACCTACAGAGAAATAAAGACTAGAACCCAAGCAGTTTGAGCTTGCACTCTTGTTTATATATATATATATTTTTTATTAATTTCAGAGAGGAAGGGAAAGGGAGAGATAGAAACATCAATGATCAATGATGAGAATCATTGATCAGCTGCGTCCTGCATGCCCCACACTGGGGATCGAGCCCACAACCTGGGCATGTGCCCTTGACTGGAATCGAACCTGGGACCCTTCAGTCTGCAGGCCAACACTCTGTCCGCCGAGCCATGCCAGCCGGGCTGAGCTTGCACTCTCAATCACCATGTTGTTGTCCATAATACCACACTAAGTGTGCCAGCTCCATAGGCCTGGTTCTGTCTCACTGAGCACTGTGAGGGTGGGAGATCCGGCGCTGTCCTAGGCTCTGGATGTGGCGCAGAGAAGCAGAGTCCCTCCCTTCGTGGAGCAGGTCAGCAGGTGGATGACGATAAGGAAGAGAATGGAGCAGGGTAAGGCCTCATGAACCATAGGTGCAGCCTCTCGGAGGAGGGGAGCCAACAGGACATAGACCGGGGGGCCGCGAGAACTTTCCAGGCAGAGGAAACAGCAAGTGCAAAATCCGTAAGGGGTGCGTGTGCCTGGTGTGTTCCAGGAACTGAAAGGAGCGCAAAGCAGTAGAACACATTGAAGGGGAGAGAGAGAGAGGCAAGAGATCAGATCAGGAAGACAGGGAAAGATTTCCAGGACATAATTGAAGTGAAAAAAGATGAAGAGGTCAGGTACTATCACATTGAGTAAAGAAAATATGTGTGCCTACATCCATATATAGACATACATAACATATATGTCTATGTTATGTATGTCTATATATGGACATATATTTTATATATGTCTATATATGTGCTTGTTTATCTTCTGAAATATTAGATAACAAAATTTCCATGATTACCTTTTTATTTTATATTCTTCCATTCTTGAACATTTTTACCTTGCATATATTATTTTTTAAAATGTGTTTTTATTGAGTTCAGAGAGGAAGGGAGAGAGAAATAGAAACATCAATGATGAGAGAGAATCATTGATCAGCTGCCTTCTGCACAACCTCTACTGGGGATGGAACCCACAACCCAGGCATGTGCCCTGACCAGGAATCGAACCATGACCTCCTGGTTCATAGGTCAACGCTCAACCATTGAGCCATGCCCGTCAGGCTATTATTTTTATAATAATCAAAACATAGCTTAAAAATGAAAAGTCTTAACCATATGTTGGGGCTCCTTTACAGCTGAGCTTCTCAAAGAGTTGACTCTGCTGTCTTCCCTTGCCCTCCCCATTTCCCCTCAGCCAAGTACATTCTGACTTCTGACCACCTTTCCCAGCAACTGCTCTTGCTGAGCCCTTCTGTGACTCCCCGGGAGTATGAGGAGCACTCTTCAGTCCTTCTGCTTCTCGACCTCCCTATTACACTTGACATTGCTGACAGCTCCTCAGTCTGAAACTCCCTCCCCTTTGGTTTCCCTCTTGCTCCATTTCTTGCCCCTTCATTGGCTCCTTTTTGTTAGCCCACCTGATAGACCTGGGTTTCTCCTGGTTCTGTTCTTGACTCCTTGGCCTCTGTGTACTACACACATTCTTGCTCTGTGGCCTTATTCATGCCCATGGTTTTGAGACATTATAGGGATATGGGATCAGGGAATGGAAAAATACTGGGTGGCCAGGAAGCCAAGTTAAGACCAGATGGCCAGAAGATGTAGAAACCACTGTTTTGCATGCACAGTTGGTCAAGATTTGGCCCCTATAGGACTTCCTGGGTTTTCGATAATAAGCAACACTACCATCTTGCCCCCATAGCACCAGTATGAATTTAGTTGCCAAGCAACTTGACAGAAGGAGGAAGTAACCCCACCCTGACACAGAAAATTCCACTCCCTGAACCCTTCACAAGCCTGCTTGTTTGTTGCAAGCCTGCTTCGTTCCTCCTGGCTTATAAAAGCAGCCAAGCAAAGCCAGCCCAGGAGCCAGTTCAGAGGACCTTTCATTCCTCTGTGCTGCCTCTCTGGTGCTCAAGCATAAGCTCAATAAAATCTATCTGGAAAATTCTCTGGGGGTTCCTCTTGATTTCTCTATTGGGGAACCCATGGACCCCAACACTGGTAAGAGTTTCAACAACCAAATCTCTGTTTCCAAGTCTCAGATCTATATTGTTAGCCTTTTCCCCTGGGCTCCAGTCCAACCTATACAGCTGCCCATTAGATTAGACAGTTCCACGTGCAGATCTCACAGGTGCCTCAAACTCAACTGTTTCAAAACCTAACTCATCATTTCCCAACAAAAATATCTTCTTCCTGTTGACCTTTTCTTAGTTGGTGGTATCACCAACTGCTTGATCGACCCCTGCTGGCAACCTGAGAAAAGTCCCATATCTAAATGGACACCAAAAGTCATTCCAGTTGCTAACTATCTCTGAAAGCTGTCTTCATTCCTACATCTTCACCGCCCCTGCACTAGCATTTGGACCACTGCATCTGGGGGAGGTCAGACACATCCTACATGCATTTTCTGCCTCTAGTCTTACCATCAGCCTGCTTTCTTATCCTTAGTTGCCACAGTGATGTGGCACAAATTCCATCATTCATCCCTGTTTGAAATCTTGCCTTTTCCCCCTGCCTTTCTAGGATAAAATTCAAACTCCTTAATGTGACCTGGCCACAACTTTTGGCGCTTCCCCACATGGACCTTATGTTCAAGCCGCAATGAAGTACTCTGTTTCTCAACGCCATTTTCTTTCTCATGTTTCTGTGAAAGTTTTGTGACAGCATCTTGGCATCTCCAGATCTAACGTAATAACTAGTACGAAGTTAATGTTCAATAAATAAAAGGACAGAAAACCACAGGCACAGAGGTTGATGATAAGGGCACCAATCAGAAGACTATTCTAAGAGTACAATTTAATATGTTTCTTATTGATTTTAGAGAGAGGCAGAGAAAGGGAGAGAGAAATAGAAACATCAACATCTCCATTGGCTGCCTCCTGGGGATTAAGTGGGAAACCCGGGCATGCACCCTGACCATGATCAAAACATGACCTCCTGGTTTATGGTTCATGGTTCGAAACTCAACCACTGAGCCACACCAGCTGAGCTAAGAGTACAATTTACAGATAACTAGAAAGAGAGGGAAAGAAAATGCTTTAGTGCAGCATTTCCTTCAAGCTTATACCAGGTGGAACAGTAATAATCAAATAATAATTATTCCTGTCATTTTTCTCTTTGAGAGAGATGAATTTGGCTCATTGGTATAATTTCAGATGGAGACAATTTAACTGATTTTAAATAAAGTGTGAAAACAAAAACAAACCAGCCCAGCCTATGTGATTGCCAAATCCTCTGACAAAACAAGACCCCTTGGGTATGAATCGCAAGGTCCAAGAGGCAGCCGGGAAGGGTCATTTACCCTGCAGACACTCACTGTGCTGGAATAGATGCTGCTTGGCACTGGGGATCCAGGGGTGAGTAACACACAGTCCTGTTCTCCAGGAGCTCATGGCCCCCAAATCATTGAGGCTTTGCCTTTGGCCAGGACTGCCCCCAGCTGTCCCTGCTGCGATGAGTGGTTACAGTCCTTTTAGTTGCAGGGATAGCTACGCTAATTCTGTGGGAGGTCAGAAGCACACTCATGGGTTCAGGGCAGTAGCAAATGCAGCCACTGCTTACCTAACGGGAGGGGTGCCTTTGGGGAAGAACAGTGGAATGGCCCTTTCCCAGAAAAAAGCAGCACCGAAGAACTGGAACAATACTCTCTTCAGGGGTGACCAAGCCCTCCTATGGGTAAGTTTAAATGACAGCCACCGGATTTCCTCAGCAGGAGGGCGTTTGGGATTCCTAATGCAGTATTTCCATTGGAGCCTGATTAGAGAAAGGAACCGGATGGTTTGAGAGGGGGTATCTTGGCCAGTGACTAAGGAAATCCCTGCGTGGTAAGTGTTTCTATCTGAGTGAGAAGACATTTTGCTTAGATTATGTCATTCAATCTTCCTAATGATCCTATGAAGTTGCTATTAATATCCTTATTTTTGCAAATGAAGAGCAGGATGAGCCAAGGTGCTTAGTTGAAGACTACATAGCCACAATTATCGGGCCTGTGACTCAAGCCCAGATTTGTGACTTTGAGCCCACATTAATGCCACCACAATACTGGTTTGCAATGAGATGTCTTTCCAGGGATGGGAAGAGGGAATGGACATATAGAGGTCCCTTCAAACCAGAAGTAATTCATGAGTTTGCAGAAAGAGACAAAATTTGGGGTTCCCTTCTTAAACGTCTCCTTTTGTCATTTTGAAAAACATTAAAATATATGCCTTTCTACTAGGCTGGCAAAGCTCAAGAAGCTAAAAAATCTTTTTGGGGGAAGTTTGGGGAAAGAGGCACTGAACATTGCTGGGGTCTGAAGTCGTACAAGCTTTGCAGGGAACAACTTGTCAATATCTATCAAAACACAAATGTGCATCCCTCGCAATTCCACTTCCAGAAATGTATATACTACAGATGTATTTGCTAAATTATATATATTCAAGGTTATGCACTGCAGCATTGTTTAATATTTCTTTTATTTAAAATATATTTTTATTGATTTAAGAAAGGGAGAGGGAGAGAGAGATGGAAACATCAGTGATGAGCCCTAGCCGGTTTGGCTCAGTGGATAGAGCATCGGCCTGCAGACCAAAGTGTCCTGGGTTCGACTGCAGTAAAGGGCACGTACCTTGGTTACTGGCTCCTCCTCAGGCCCGAAGCCTGGTCAGGGCTCATGCAGAAAACAACCAATCAATGTGTTTCTCTCACATCGATGTTTCTCTCTGTCTTTCCCTCTCTCTCCCACTCTCCCTAAAAACCAATGGAAAATATATTCTCGGGTGAGAATTAAAAAAAAAAAGAAACATCAATGATGAGAGAATCATGGATCGGCTGCCTCCTGCACACCACAATCCAGGCACGTACTTTTGACCAGAATCAAACCTGGGACCCTTTAGCCCGTGGGCCGAAGCTCTATCTACTGGGCCAAACCAGCTAGGGCCAGCATTGTTTAAAACAGCAAAGGTTTGGAAACTATTTAAGTGCCTACCAATCAAGAACTGGTTACATAGGCTCTGCTGCTGTCTGTTCCATGCAGGAAATGCTGAATACCAGTAAGAATGATTTCCAAGATACTGATTTCCAAGCAAGATCCAGGAAGTAGGTTCAGTCTTATTTCATTTATGGAGAAACTTCTGTATGTGTTTGCTTGAATAGGCACCAGCTACCTCTAGAAGAATACACAGGAGGCTGATAACATTAGCTGCCCCTAAGAAAGGGTAAATATGACTGGGGAAGGGGAGGGCCATTCAGAACAAGATTGGAGTCAAACTTTAATTCCTTTACATTTTTAACCAAATAGACTTCCTTAGGTATTCAAGAAAAATAAATGGAATTAAAGGTAAAAAAATAAAGCACATGTACCTTATGAGTAAGGCACAGAATGCTTTTTTTTAAAAGAAGTATTTACATTATTGTGTAGCCATCACAATCATCTATAACTTTTTTTTAACAGGTTTTAAAATATAGAGAGATATATATTTTAAAATATTTTTTATTCTGTTTTTTTTTTTTTTTTTTTTTTTTTACAGAGAGGAAGGGAGAGGGATAGAGAGTTAGAAACATCGATGAGAGAGAAACATCGATCAGCTGCCTCCTGCACACCTCCTACTGGGGATATGCCTGCAACCAAGGTACATGCCCTTGACTGGAATTGAACCTGGGATCCTTCAGTCCGCAGGCCCCCGCTCTATCCACTGAGCCAAACCAGTTAGGGCTAAAAATAGATTTTTTATTTATTTCAGAGAGGAAGGGAGAGGGAGAGATAGAAACATCAGTGATGAGAGCAAGCCCACAACCTGGGCATGTGCCCTTAACTGGAATTGAACCCTGGACCCTTCAGTCTGCAGGCCAACTTGCTATCCACTGAGCCAAACTGACTAGGGCTATCTCTAGAACTCTTTTCATTTTGTAAATCTGAAACTCTATACTCATTAAACAATAACTCTCCAAACTTGCCCTAGCCCCTGGCAACCACCATTATGGTTTCTGTCTCTGTGATTTTGACTATTCTAAGTACCTCATATGAGTGGAATCACCCAGTATTTGTCTTTTTGTGACTGTTTCTTTCACTTAGCATAATGTTCTCAAGGTTCATCCAAGTGGTAATATATTGCAGAATTTCTTTCCTTCCTAAGGCTGAATTCTTCATTGTATAATATAACACAGTTCTAAGCCATCCAGTGGTTGATGGGCACCTGGGTTGCTCCTGTGTTTTAAGCATTGTGAATCCTGCCGCCATGAAATGGTTCTACAAATACCTCTTTAGGAGCCTGCTTTCAGTTCTGCTGATTATGTACTCAGAAGTGGGATTCCTAGATCACAAGGCAACTTTAAATTTTCTGAGGCACTGCATTACTGTTTGTTTTTCATAGCAGCTGCACCATTTTCCATCTCCACCAACACTGCCCAAGCAGTCCCATTTCTCCACATCTTCACCAGCTCTTGATTTGCTTTTTTTTTTAAAAAAAAATATTTTTATTGATTTCAGAGAGGAAGGGAGAGGGAGAGAGAAACATCAATGATGAGAGAGAATCATTGATAGGCTGCCTCCTATTGACCCCACACTGGGCATGTGCCCTGACCAGAATCAAACTGTGACCTCCTGGTTCAGAGGTCAACGCTCAACCCCTGAGCACCCAGCCGGCTTGTTTTGCTTTTCTGATGGTAGTAATCCTAATCGGAGTGAGGCGGCATAGTATGCCTTTTGGGGTCAGCAGTATGGTGAATGGATATTGGTGCTAGACCCAATGCGTTTTGGTCCTGCTGCTTACTGTGTGACCTTGGGTGTTACTCTAGGCCTCAGTTTCCCTATTCATAAACTCAGAATTATCTCAGAAGTTTGGTGAGAACTGAATGCCTATAAACCACTTAGGCTGGCAGAAACACTCAAAAAATGTTATTATTTCTGCCTTAAAAGCAACAACCATAAACCCAATCCTTTTGGACTAGCGTGGAGGCAAAGAGACAAACTAGGTGACTTCTCAAGTTTTTATCCCTAGAGGACTGAGTCTGGAGATTCCACACAATCTCAGGCTTTCTCCCTGCTGCCCCAGACCTGCAGAGCCCGCCCTGCCAGCAGAGGTGTGAGGAAGTAAGGCTACTCAGCCTCGCCGGCTTGTTTTCAGCGGTGCAGGACCCAGAGGAACCCTATCGACAGTTACATAAATCCTGTCACTCAGTCCCCTGCCTGTTACCTCTGCAGACCGCTATGCATATTAAAGCGGGGGACGGGGGGGGCAATACAAAAGAAAAATCAGCGAGAGCGCGAACAAATCCGGACGCTTGAGGGAATCCACGTGGTCATCGGTCTGTAACTGATCAGAGCAGCTACCGTGAGGCAAGACCCCCAGCCCTCGCGCCAAACTATTGCAATGGAGAACCCTCCACCACAGGGTGCTATGCCCCCCTTAGCAGCGTCTGGGGGCTGCCGTTCAAGAGAACCTGCCACGATCCCCACCATTTTTGCACCTAGTAAACCAGCGAGGTAACAAGGGAAACTGGTTCTGTGTGCGCGCTTTGCAAACCATCTGGGCTCCGTCCTGCGCGGTTGGAACGACGATCGATGCGGGCGGAGTTGAGGGGGAGTCGGAGCTGGCCGGTGCGTCTGCCCTTTCTCTGCCCCCCACCCCACTGGTCGCTCCGCACGAACATTTCACCGGTGGAGGGACGCCGGTTTTCAGCACCAGGAGGCCGTGGACCTTCTCTGGAGACGCGCGGTGCACCCTCCAGAGGACGGCTACTCACATGGTCCTCCCTCTCCTTCCCGAATCCGCCGCCCCGGGCTGTAATGTTATAAGCGGTGCGCTGTGCCTGTGCGGGAGTCCAGGGAGGCTGCGTGACCTTCCCGCGAACTCCATCTCAGCTGGGGGGATGGAGGCCCCAGGGCCTGCAGGCAGGGGATCGATCCCCAGCTCAACCAACTCAGGTTCTCGCGGCGCAAATCCCTCCCTCCCGGCTCTGCTTTCCCAGCCTCGCAGGCTTTTAACGCCCAGCTGGAGGCGCCCTCTCCTCTTTTCCGCAATAAGCACACCGGGTGGATATCCACCCCCGCCCTAACCCCCTTCTTCCTTCCCCCCCAAACCCCGCTCAGATCTCGCCGCGGACGGGCCCCTCCGCCCCATGGATCAAAATGCCCGGCCCTCCCCCTCTAAATCAGAAACGTGCTCGCGGGCCCCCGCGCTCCGCGCGCATACATCAGGGTCCGCTATGCACGCGGCGGCGGCAGAGCCGAGGAAGGAGCGGGGCTCTGTTGCCCGCCCTTCGCTCCGGGCCCCGTTAGTTACCCAACTTCACTACGTCGTCACACCGCCTCGGTGGCCGGGCACGCCACGGGCACGGGAAACGGCCCAGCTTACTGTAGGGGGCGCGGGAGACGGCGGTCCCCTGCCCCGAGTGCCCAGCAGCGGGGAGGTGGCGGGAGCCCGGCCGCTGGCTGCGCACATTTTGGAGCGGCAGCAATGGGAGGGGGTCCTTGTATAATGTTTGTAAAACGTGTGCATTGAAGGCCTTTCGGTCCTGCGTACGATAAACTGGGAAGCGCTACTGTTTTGCAAGCAGTACAATCGGGGGCCCTTATCCCGCGGGCGTTAAAGGAGGGCCGGCCCAGCCTGTACCCGTGCCCGCGCCTGGGGGCGGAGGCTCGCTGTCCCTGGCCCGTCGGCCGCGCTCTCCTGGAAGCAGCTTGGGCGGGTCGGTTCCCAGCGCCTCCCGGGAACGAGTGTAACCGGCCTGGGGCTCGCAGGCTGAGGGTGGCCAGGCTCCCTCCGCCTCCATCCCCGCGCCCCCTCCCCCCCGGAACCCGCGCTCCCGCCGGGGCCTCGCTTCCTCCCCCCTCCCGGCCGGCGCTCTGGAGGGCGGGGCCGCGATTATCCAGGTTGCGGGGCGGGAGGCGGGTGGGAGGTGGCCCGGGCCTCGGGTGGCGCAGCGGCGGCGCGTCGGGAGCGGAGGCCGGAGCCGGGCATCCAGGTTTCGGGGCGGTACGCGGGCCCTGTGCTCGGCATGGCAGGCGGCAGCGCGCAGGCGGCGGGGCGGCGCCGGGCGGCGTAAGCAGGTTCCGGGGCCCCGGCCCCCCTCCCCGCCCCCTGTGTTGTCGCCTCTCCCTCTCGCGGCTGCACTTCACGGGGCGAACATGGCGCACAGCTGTCGGTGGCGCTTCCCCGCCCGGCCCGGGACCACCGGGGGCGGCGGCGGCGGGGGGCGCCGGGGCCTGGGGGGCGCCCCGCGCCAGCGCGTGCCGGCCCTGCTGCTTCCCCCCGGGCCCGCGGGCGGCGGCGCTCCCGGGGCGCCCCCCTCCCCCTCGGCCGTGGCGGCGGGAAGCGGCGGGGCCGCGGCTGCAGTGGGAGCGGCCGCCGCCTCGGCAGCCCCCTCGGCGCCCGCCTTGTCCTCGGCGCCGTCATCGTCCGCGGCCCCCGCCGGGCCGGCCCTGCTCCGGGTGGGCCCCGGCTTCGACGCGGCGCTGCAGGTCTCGGCCGCCATCGGCACCAACCTGCGCCGGTTCCGGGCGGTGTTTGGGGAGAGCGGCGGGGGAGGCGGCAGCGGAGAGGTAAGGGGGCGAGGAACCCCAGGCCGGGGTCCCGACCCTCTGCGGGGCCTCCCCTCCCCCACCCGGGCTGGGGAGCATCCTGACTCCGGGACCATGCTGGGTCCCTGACCCGGGCCAATGGCCTCCCATCTCGGGAGCCCCTAACGTGGGTTCCCCCAGCGCCCACCTCGGGGTCTGAGGCCATCTGGCCGAGGGCGCTCGCTCCCACCCGCCTTCCCCTGACCCTTGCCCAAATGCCTGGCACAGACCCCTCGCCGGGGTTCCCCATCCTGGGACTGAACCCCTCCTCCCTTCCCCAGATTACCTCATCCAAGCCAGATTCCTCCCTCCCTCCCTCCCTCCCAGAGACCTGATCCTCCGCCCGCCTCCCTCTCGGGGCAGATGTTCTGCTCTCGGGGCAGCTCTTCTCTTGGGCATCTCTCGGTGATGGCCTCATCCGGGGCCACGTTCTTCTACCCTTGGGGGCCGATGTTCCTTCCTACACCTTGCTTCCGAAAACCTGCTGAACCCTCGCTCCATCCCGGGCCAGGTCCCTACGCTCCCAGCCACTCCCCCTTCCTTCGCCTCCACCCTTCACCCTCCTTCCGCCCCCACCCCAAGCAGGTAGATGCTTCCCACCCCCCAGCCGGGAACGTCTATGCCCTTGCCTCCTGCCTCCTAGCCCCCCTCACTTCCCTTCCCTCTGCACGGTGCCGCCTTGCACAGCAGCCCGCTTTCCCATCTCACAGAGCTCAGCTCCCGCCGGTGGCAGCAGGGACTTCTCTGCCTCCTCTCCACCCTGTCCTCCCTTAGAATGAAGGCTTGGTGTCATCTTGGCGGGGAAATAGTCCACTGTCCCCAGGCTCAGAGGAGCAGCTAGATGCTCACCATCCCCCGGAGAGGAGGCGCTGAGGCAGGCCCTGTGCGGGGAGGTGTTTGGGGGCCTCGGGGAGCACCTTCCCAGGGGACTCAGCTGCTCCTACCCCACCCACGGCGCTGGGTGCACACCGTCTCCGACCTGGCTCCCTCTTGGCCTGCTCCTTTTCTCGACATTTCTTTATTGACCCACCTTTTCCTAGGCCAGTCCTGGTCACGGCAGGGGTGGGGGAAGCGGGACTGGAGTGAGGAGAGGAGATAAGGGACAGTTTTCCTTTAGTGTGTGGTGGTGGTGGGTTTTCGTTGGGAAAAGGGCTGTGAAGCACGGTTATTCCTTAGGAAGACTTAGGGTTCTTTCTCCCAGTCACGACCCTTTCCCCTTCCCCATTAGGACGGGAGTGAGGATAGGGGTGCTTTGATGAGAGTTGCTCAGCCTCCTTCAGCAAAATAGAAAGTTGCCTGGGAAGGGAAGTTGAGTTCAGGTTCAGCCAGGACCTTAGGCATTTGTTTTCCATTGTATGCAGGAGGGGGGGGCGGGGGAGTCTGAGTTGTAGTGGAGGGGGGGGAGGATGAGAGATGCTAGGGAGAAGAGCAGTGCTAGGGGCTCACAGGAAGGAGGGCATGGGGTTGCTGCTCTGGAGTGCTTTTGATTGAAACAGAAAGGGAAAGATAGCCAGGCATTTCCTGCGTGCCTGCCATTGGGGCACACAGAGGATCCTGGGCAAACCCCTGGCCAGGGCTGTGCCCTGCACCCCTTCAATCTTCGCACAGACCCTGGGGAGGAGATCCCATATATCCTGGCCCCTCCTTTCAAGGAGCTGGCTGGCCTTTTTCAACTGTTAGTCTTCCTGCCTCCTTTCTAAGTCGTTTCTAAGGCTGCTGGATCTGGAGGCTGACTACAGCCCGCCTGGTGATGGAGCGAGGAGGATGTGATGGGGGCGTGTTCCTTGCTGTGTAGCTGGCTGCTGCTCCCTTCTCCCTGCTCCCTGCCTCTCTCTGCTCTCTCTCCATCTCCTTTCCCAGCCTTCAGAAGGCAGCTGTAGTCAGCAGGGTTGCTTGAGACTATTTGTTGGTTGCTGTAGATGACTATTTTTTTTTGAAAGGCCAATTCTGTATTTTTTAAGCTAACAACACAGATCCCATGTAGTTGGAGAACCAAAGGCCTCATACATGACAAAAAGACTGAACCGTTCAGGTTACTTGCATGGAGTTGGTGCTTAAATGTGAGTTGATTTTGCTTTTCTAAAAGATACAGCAGCAAAAAAAAAAAAAAAGACATTTCATTTACCTGCTTATTTTCAAAATGGAGACTTGCTTGGTTATATGTGGAATTTTAACCCCATGTATATTTGTGTATAATAAGAAAGTCTCTAATAGGAGAAGTCAGTCTATTGTAAGGAGACCCTGAGAAGCGTTTTCCTCTTGTTTAGCATGCTTGTGTTTTGCACAGAAGGACCAAGTTCACATTCCAAATGTTATCACATATTTAAAAGCAGAGTTTTACACGGACCGTTTCCAATGATAGCATTTTAAGAGACTGGTGAGAAAGAGAGCCACCTGGATTCAGGGACCTAATGTCTGGGCACCAGAATATTCCATCCTTTGGTCTTTGATACACCACCTTTCCAGTCTTCGTCAGTGCTCACATTTCCTCACCTGCTGGCATTGTGCGTCACTGCAGCATCCAATGAGGGAAGCCTGCTCAGGAATTGCAGTTATTTCAAATAAGTGCTTTCATATTAGGAAGGGTTTTTTGCCTGAACAGTAGTTGCTACTTCATTCTGAGAAGAGTGGTTAACTGCTTACTCAGACGTCTGTCTTTTTCTGCATTGGGCTGAAATGAGCTGTTGTTTCGTGGGTAAGCTTTTTATGTGATAGTTGAGGCAGTCTCATATGGGTTGGTGGTTTGAATTAGCGCTAACCCATAGACTGGTTTATTACTAACCCATCATGATGATGTCCTTTGACCTGGTCATTTGCAGTGTAGAAACCAAAGCGTTTTGTTACAGGGTCTTACAAATCAATGGTAAGGCTCCGACAGGGAGGGTTAGGAGCTCCCTGGGCGGCACCCTCGTAGAAACTCTCGATTGGAATTCACTCACAGCTCTGTCCTGTCGCCTGTATTCATGAACATGTGGCTTGTGACCCGTGAATCAGGATTGTAGCTTGGTCACAACAAAACCGAACTTCATGCTTAGAGAGCTAGTGAGCTAAGGTGGGTGAAAGGGAACAACTTCCAGGTCACTTCCCTATTTAAACTCTAGCCACTGGAGGCCTGTCCTCCGTCGCCACGTGTTCCTAACTTCACGCCTCCAATAGCTTTCTTGGTAGCAGCTACACATGAGTTCTTGAGGACCACATTCTGTCAGATGGGATTATTTAAAAAAAACAGGTGTTGCTGATCTGTTCTGGCTTTCTGTATGACAACTAGGAAGTAGCATTAAAGTTTAATTTTCTTAAAAATATTTTTTTGTTGATTTCAGAGAAGGGAGAAGGAGAGAGATAGAAACATCAATAAGAATTATTGATCGGCTGCCTCCTGCACAACACCCCCGCCAGCCACCCCCTCCCCGGGGGTCGAGCCCACAACCTGGGCATGTGTCCTGACAGGAATCGAACCGTGACCTCCTGGTTCATAAGTCGGTGCTCAACCACTGAGCCATACGGGGCCAGGCATAAAGTTTGGTTTTTGTTGAGTGCTGTCATGCAGGAATCCCAGTCATGCTTTTGGGCCTTTCTTGTCGCCTGCCCAGAGTCAGGCCCCGTGGCACTGAGGATTGTCTCAGGTGGTGGTAATGTCACTCAGCTCTGCCATCTAAATACATAGGATACATCTCCGACAGCTGGAATTGGGGCTGTTTTGACATAAACCCCAGAAATGGTTTATCAGCAACCAGTCTCTGTTTAGTAATGTCATAATTCAATTGCTTTCCCTACCACCTCACAAAACATTGAAAGCAAACTTTCCACCCTGCTCATAAAATTCGGCAAAGTTTAATTAGAAGTCAGTGGAAACTGACTTGCAGTTGTGCCTGATCCATACACACTCAAAGAAGGGAATCGAGTGCAGTGCGCACGTTGGTGTGTTTGCTTTCATTTGAGAGAAACTGAGGGGGCGCTTTGGTTGTGCTTCGGAAAGATGGTGGTTCTGCAGTTGGAGAATTCTGTGATTTTCTCCCCTGTTATCTGGTTCATGGACAGGAGTGGGAGTTGCTCCTCCATTGCCCGCGCAGCAAACACTACACAGGGCAGAAGGAAAAGGAAGCGAGGACACTGGGCCACAGTGGGCATCAGTGGGCAGGGGCTCTCCTCACACTCACCTCATGTGCAGTTGTGAGGCCTCAGGCAGGTCACGAATTTTACCCTCAAACTTCTGACCTGTGAAATGAAAAGGTGAGCTTCATATATCAGCTCATCAATCCTTCTCTACTCCAGTGTTCTGATTCCTTTCGATTATGTTAATTTTTTGGTCAGGTCAGAATTTCTTATTCTGAGTTTAGAGTCAGAGTCAGGGAGTCTCTCTTTTTTTTTCTTCTTGTTTTTAAATATATTTTTATTGATTTCGGAGAGGAAGGGAGAGGGAGACAGAGAGAGAAACATCAATGATGAGAGAATCATTGATCTGCTGCCTCCTGCATGCCCCCTACTGGGCATGGAGCCTGCAACTCAGGCATGTGACCTTGACCAGAATCGAACTGAGGACCCTTTAGTCTGCAGGCCAACGTTCTATCCACTGAGCCACATTGGTTAGGGCTTTGGTTATTTTTTAAAAATATATATTTTATTGATTTTTACAGAGAGGAAGGGAGAGGGATAGTTAGAAACATCAATGAGAGAGAAACATCGATTAGCTGCCTCCTGCACACTTCCTACTGGGGATGTGCCCGCAACCAAGGTACATGCCCTTGACTGGAATTGAACCTGGGACCTTTCAGTCTGCAGGGCGACCCTCTATCCACTGAGCCAAACCGGTTAAGGCAGGGCTTTGGTTATTTTTAGTGTCACATTGTACATTTGCCCATTTAACTGGCATCGTTGGGAGGGGAAATACCAACTTGGTAGGGAAGTTTTCATTGTATGAACAAAATATAAGGACTTACCTGTATGGAAAAAGTTCGTTGCTGAAGTTGACCGATTTTAATTATACGAAAAATGAAGATCAAATTTTAAAAACAATTCATCTGGTGTTAGAGTCCCTCTTGTCTGGTTAAATTTGTTTTCATGTCTCAATGTTGTAGATTCCTGGTTCGAAGGGGACGTTATTTTCAGACCCGGTGTTGTATTCCTCTGGATGTGTGAGCTTTCCAGTGAAAAGAAGAATCCCGTAAATGGATGTATTTGTGAATCCAAAGTGATAGCACTTGGGTCTCAGGGAGTGCTCTGATTGTACTCTAAGATTTGGTGCTTTGGGTGGTACTGAGCATCAGAAAGGTGGTCTTTAGAACATCTTCCTCTCACTGAAAACCAAGTGAGGTGGTTTACCTGCCATCTAATTATCTCAAGGCACAGGCTCCCATAGGAAGTCATTATTCACAAAATCATGATTCATCTTCTGCCTGGAAGTTGGGAAAAGAAAACACCCCCGTCCTGACTCAGTTCTCATCTGCTCTCTCGCCTTGGAGCAGTCTCTGTCCATTGAGCTGTGCAGACTCAACACCCACTGCCTTCCTGGCCCTGCGGCTGGAAGGGGTTGCCTCAGGGCTTTGATGGTTCCGAGGCATCACATACTCCATGCCTCTCTCTTTTGAG
This sequence comes from Corynorhinus townsendii, assembly GCA_026230045.1. Taxonomy (NCBI): domain Eukaryota; kingdom Metazoa; phylum Chordata; class Mammalia; order Chiroptera; family Vespertilionidae; genus Corynorhinus; species Corynorhinus townsendii. The sequence goes on from JAPDVU010000008.1 coordinate 84,175,380, forward strand.
ACTGTGTTTAATTGTAGGTCTCCTAATTAAGAGCTCTGTGCCTGCCCACATTCCACTGGTGTTGGCACAGAACTTCCCACTTACTTCTTTCTAGATTTAACTGAAGGCCTTCTTGTCACTTTCCATTCTTCTGCCTAGGTGGAGAGCCCAGGGCACAGACCTTTGAGAAGGGGGAAGCTTTGGGCCTGTCACTACTTTGGGGAGGAATTTGTTCTAGGATTAATGGGAGGGAACCTTCTTTTGTATGCATGTTATTTTCCCGGTATTAAGAAAGTTAAATTACTCTTGACAGGTGTCATCTACATTTTAATAGGATTCTGAACCCTCTAGGCACTAGTAGGAAAGAGGAAGCTAAAGAGTTCACTGTTAAAAAGTATTTGTTTGGTTCTTAACTAGATTGTTTTTAAAGCTTGATGAGTAAAACCTTATCTGTAGTAAATCACAGACTTGTGATTTTTGTGGACCATAGGTTGTGAAGACAATCGATGAATGAAATATTACTTGCTCCTAAAAATAAATTGTGTCAGGTTTTAAAACATAGACTGAGTCAAAGTTAACTGAGATTTGAATGAACTTTTTGATTAGAAAATTCTTTGGGAAGTTCTAGAAATTTCTGAACTCTTGTAGGCTCCAATATTTCTTTTTTTTAAATATATTTTATTGATTTTTTTTTTTTTTTTTACAGAGAGGAAGGGAGAGAGAGTTAGAAACATCCATGAGAGAGAAACATCAATCAGCTGCCTCCTGCACGCCCCCTACTGGGGATGTGCCCGCAACCAAGGTACATGCCCTTGACAGGAATCGAGCCTGGGACCTTTCAGTCCGCAGGCTGACACTCTATCCACTGAGCCAAACCGGTTTCCGGGGCTCCGATATTTCTTAGGAAGTTCAGGAATTGGGGAGGCTTCTAGAGTAGGTTCAGAATAGGTAAAAAAAAAACGTTTTCTGGAAAATGGAGCTTCACTTTAGTTTCTATTATGTCTGTGCTCAAAACACAGCCTGTCCTCTGGTGGGTCGATGTGCGGCCCGCTGGAGGAAATGCACCCTTATTCAGAAAAAGGGATCTTAGCGCCTTCACCTGGGCCCAGATGGTTCATTGATCACATCGAGATGAGGCAGGCAGACAAAGGGCTACTTTTTTGTTCTTGTCATTTCACTGGTTGTGAAGAAGGCTGGGAAGGGTGACGTACAGGAGCTTTATGGCATGCCTTAGAAAGAGTTGGCCTGTACCCTTACACCTGAGCTGAGCGGGTGGTTTTATGGCCTCCTAATTGCTGGCTTTTATTACCATGGATGCCCCTGGCCCTGTGGCCGAGGTGGGTTATGTTGGGAATGGAGAGGGAAAGGGGGTCTTTTGTTAGTCTTTTCATTTCCCCCTCAATCAGGCCTCTTAGCCCTGAGGAAATGCAGACACTTGGACCAGGGAATGACATACCATAAAATGGTTCTTTATGTTTTTAAAAAGGATGAGCTGCTTTTCTTGACCTATCCAAAGAAATCCATACTACCACTGTTAAATATTTCAAGGAGCTTTGTACCTTGTCAGGTTACATGGCAGGGGAAGCCTCTGCCAGACATTGGTTTTTAACGACATTGAAAGAAGAATTTCAGTGTGTGACTTGTCGTCGTTTTGGTGACCTAAATTCCCTCGTAGGATTAGTACAGCACTTGTCAGAGGCTAAACTTGGTTTAACTTTTTAGATGTTGAATGTACTATCCTAATGAGTTTTAAGAGTTAAAGATAGAAATGTAAGAGTTGACAGTTTTCTGTGCTCTGTATGAAAATTCCCCTTTCTTTGAAATGAGTGGTTGTTTTTCTATTTGACAAATAAACGGAAGGGGTTTCCCCAGATAGCTTACCTTTAGTTACTGCTATAGCAGTGCCTTGTGTGGTACTGGGGTAGAATTCTTTCCAAGGCATTTATTTCTGGAGTTGCTGGTTCTCCCATATATTATTTGTTTTCTTGCATTTCTGTTTTTGTATTTGGTGGGGATGTTTGGGCGTGGACTTGTTGAAGTTTTTTAGCAGTAAGAAATGTGAACCTCTAACATGCGAGCTGTATGTTTTTGTTCTCTTTTTCACAGAGAAAGCCACCCTTAGCACCCATGCTTTGCTAAGAAGCATCGTTTCTTTATGGTATTATAGGAGTTGTGGCTTTCTGTCTTAAACTAGGAGAGTAATGTTACTTCTGAGGACTGTTTTGGAGAAAATTTTTTTCATTAAGCTCTCCTTTGTACTATCTCATTACTTAAAACTGGGGAGAAATTAATCACAAATATCTGTAATATCTATACTGAGAGGAATGAATATTTACATGTGCCTGTATTCAAATTCTGTTTCTCCATGAGCATTAACGAATTTTTAGATCAAACACAAACGTGCAACATTGTCCCTAGATTATTGCCTTTAATTATAAGCAGTAAAACCATGTGGATAGCATCTCTTTAAGCTTAGTTAATGAGGAAATCCTTTTTTAATCTCTCCAGCTAGGATTTCTTATTTATGCATATATAAATACCTTTGCAAAGGAGGGGAGACTCTATCTAATCTGCAATAGTGTGAGATAGTACAGCACTGTGGTCTAATTGAGGTCTGTTAAAATCCTGGGCTCTGCATTTAGACTGCCTGGGTTCAGATTCTGGCTCCGCCTTTTATTAGTTGAATGACCTTTGAAAAATTTCTTAGCCTCTCCATGCTTTTTCATTTGTAAATTACCAGCAATCATGCTTAATAAGATTATTGTGAAACTCAATTGAGATTATGCATGCAAAGTACTTAGCATTTTGCCTGGTGGTAGAAACCCCTCATTATTATTAGTATTCAGAGATTGAAATGACATGAATGCTACAATCTTTTTTTTCACCAAGATAACTGGTTTTCATGACTTGGAGGTATACATATAGACCTACTTGCGTGCTATGATCATGACTTTAGAATCTTCTTTTTTTAGAAATCCTCACCTGAGGATCTGGAGGATTCCCCCCCCCCCCCCCCCCCCAATTTCTAGAGAGAGTGGAAGGGAGGGGGTGGGGGGAGAGAGAGATCCAACCGATAAATTGGTTACCTCCCACACATGCTCCTATTGGGGCTGGGGAACCTGCAACCGAGGTACGTGCCCTTGATTAGGAATCAAGCCCAGGACCCTTCTGTCCGAAGGCTGACGCTCTAACTACTGAGCCAAACCAGCTAGGGCTAAAATGTTCTTTTTTTCCCCTTTTTAATATATTTTTTATTGATTTCAGAGAGGAAGGGAGAGGGAAAGAAACATCAGTGATGAGAGAGAATCACTGATCAGCTGCCTCCTACTTGCCCCACACTGGGGATCACCTGGGCATGTGCCCTGACCAGGAATCGAACCATGACCTCCTGGTTCATAGGTTGCCGCTCAACCGCTGAGCCACTCTGGTCGGGCTTAGAATGTTCTTGATTTTAGTCTGAGTATTAAGTTCGTCACCACAGTGAAGGCCAGCCATTCATCTAGGTAACTCTGTACATTGGCGTTCAACTAGAGCATAATTAGAGATAAGGCCAAAAAGGGAGGAGAAAGAACGAGACAGTAGATAGGAAGGTAGAATCCCAAGGAATGCAGAGCCTCCGCGGTGTGCAGAATTACCAGGTCAAGACAGCCGTGTGGGAGCTGCTGCTTTGGTCTCTGTAACTAGTGTTCCTTATGTTTTACAATCCATCCCCTGCAGCAACTCTGAGGCTCTCAGGGTTTTTGGTCCCCAGGTTTAGACCCATTAGTCTATACTGGGAACTCTTTGACATTTGTTCTCAGGTTTCTGCTTGGGGAGAGTAAGTCTACATAGATCAATGCAATTAACAGTGTAATTACAGAGGAAATGCTAAGTTGTCGGTTACAATTTCTGGGCGTTGGAACTTAATTTGAGAAAAAGCCACAAATAGAATAGTCAAAAACATCAAAGTTTTTTATTTTTATTTTTCAATTACAGTTAATATTCACTATGATTATTCTTTTTTGCATTTTAATTTCTTTATTGGTTAAGGTATTACATATTTGTCCTCATCCCCCCATTACCTTCCCAGACCCTCCCCCACTCATGCACTCCCCCCCTCTCCCCCCGTTGTCTGTGTCCACTGGTTAGGCTTATATGCCTGCATACAAGTCCTTTGGTTGATCTCTCCCCCTTACCCCCACCCTCCCCTACCTTCCCTCTGAGGTTTGACAGTCTATGATTATTTTTTTTTAATATATTTTTATTGATTTCAGAGAAGAAGGGAGTGAGAGAGATAGAAACATCAATGATGGGAGAGTATCATTGATCGGCTGCCTCCTGCAACCTGGGATCGAGCCTGCAACCTGGGCATGTGCCCTTGACCGGAATCGAACCTGGGACCCTTCAGTCCACAGGCTGACGCTCTATCCACTGAGCCAAACCAGCTAGGGCAATATTCCCTATTAATTTCAGGTATATAGCATAGTGGTTAGATATTTGTATAACTTAAGAAGTGATCTCCACAATGAATCTGGTACCCCCTCTGACACCATAAATAGTTATTATTGACTATATTTCCTATGCTGTGCTTTACATCCCCACAGATTAAATTTTAAGAGTAACTAGTAGAGGGTAGTGTGCTTAAGAAGGAAAAACACAGTTCTGCTTTATCTCTCAAAGAAAAGGTGTGCTAAAACATTTAATATGCTATCCTTTACAGAGGAAGAAACCTAGGCACAGACAAATTAGACAGTTTTCCTTAAATCGTATGGCCAGTACGTGGCTGAGCTAGGCTTCAAATCCAAACTTGCATTTATTTGAACGCTCATTCATCTTCTCTGTACTGTGCTGTCTTCAGCTCCTTTCTCTTCCCACACCGTACCGTCAATTTCTGAGCTTGTCCCTGATGTTCCCGTAGTGTTTATGTAATCGGCCATGCTTTTCTGTTTTTACTGCCCTACTTTAAATTTCCATGGCTTTTGCACGGATTGTTACCATAATCTGGCTGCCTCCTTTTCACTGTGTACACTGTTACTCATGGTTTTCTTAAATTCACATCTGATTATGTCACTTCCCTCTTAAAATCCTTTGACTTCTCACTGAATATAAAATAAGATTTAAAATGATCAGCTCTTCAGAGTCTAGTGGGCCTACGATTGTACATTTATGATCAGCCCTTCAGAGTCTAGTGGGCCTACGGTTGTACATTTTGAACATTATCTTTTGAATACACATTCACATAACCACTTCTAGTTGAAATTCAACTTCTCGTTTCCTGGTTTTTGTTTGTTTGCTTGCTTTTGGTACTTTATGGGTACCCTTAAAGTTTTTTCTCCAGGATATTTTTCTTTTTTAAAAAGTTGATTTTTAGCCCTGACCGGTTTGGCTCAGTGGATACAGCGTTGGCCTGTGGACTAAAGCGTCCCAGGTTCAATTCCGGTAAAAAAAAAAAAAAAAAGTTGATTTTTTTTTTTTTTTTAGAGAGGGAGGAAGGAGAAGAGAAGAGACATCGATGTGAGAGACATTGATCAGTTGCCCAAGGGGACGGATTCCACTCAAACCCACAACCTTTCGGTGCACAGCATATCACGCCAACCAACCGAGCCACACGGGCCAGGGCTCCAGGATATTTTATGTTGTAAATACTTTTTATTATATCTGTCGTTCCTCCATTAGGTTGTGATTTCTTTTAAGACATGGGTCATTTATGTTTTATATTGTTTACAGTGGTGACGTTTCATATAGTTATCAGTGAATGTTGAATTGGAAATTGATATTGTTAACTTTTAAGAATATATTGCAAGGACATACTAATATAAGCTATTAATGTTGTACAAGTCTATTAGCAGGATAATTTTTATTAGTGTGTTTTTAGAGAGAGAAGAAGGGAGGGACAGAGACAGAAACATTAATGAGAGAGGAACATCTTCAATTGGCTGCCTCCTGTATGCCCCCTACTGGGGATCAAGCCTGCAACCCGGGCATGTGCCCTGACCGGGAACTGAACTGGTTAATAGCTGAGCCACATCGGCCGGGCAGCAGGATAATTTTGAGAAAAAAATGCTTTTTTATTTTAGAGAGAGAGAAAGAAAATCAGTTTGTTGTTACAATTATTTAGGCACTTATTGGTTGCTTCTTGTTGTGCCCTGACTGGGGATCAAACCCGTGACCTTGCTCTAACCAACTGAGCTACCAGGCCAAGGCGAGAAATTTAAAATAAAAAAGTAAACTAACAAGTATCAGAGGAAAGTCTTAAGAGCCATCTCAGGACATTTTTGTAAAAGTACTGATTGGGGTTTTAAAAGTGATGTCGCGTTGCCCAAATGGGATGGCACATTCTCTCACCAGTAACTTGGCACTGAGTCTCCTGCAGTGGAGCCTCCATCTCTAGGTTCCTCAACTAAAACGGTATGAGGACACTTGGGAGGTGGTCTGAGGAGCCCCCAAAGACGGCTATGCATGTCAGTCTTAGGAGGAAAGGTTGGGAGAACAGAAGGTTGAGAGGCAGCTTCATAACTCTTCATAAAACATGAATGGTTCCATTATTAGGAATAGTAACCAGCAGCTCCACTGATAATAGAATAAGAGAGAAATAGGTGTGAATTAAAGCAGAGGGTACTGTGTAAAGAACTTGCTGCAACTGATGGCTGTCATTGTAGTGATGGTAAAACGGTTCCCAAGTTTTCTGATCTTCTCTGGAGGTGAATTTTTCAAGTACAATCCTGCCTATATATGTATGATATAAAATGCCCTTTCACGCTGACTTCTCATTCTGTGAGTCAGTAAGTATTTTTTATTCAGCTCCTAGAGGGCACGGATCAGGTTTTATACTTTTTGATGTCACCCCAGGGGTCCTTGGGCCTCATTGGCTCCCTAAGAAGTATTTATTCGAATTGTCAGTTTATGGCAATAATGAACTTTCAGTAGTTAATGCCAGAGAAATGCTATGAAATGATTTTATAGTGGTTTTATAGGTTTTAGTAAATGGGGCTAAGAGAGAATTCCTAAACATTAAGAGAAACCAGGGAAAATCGGTGTGGTTTCAATATAGGAAACAAGTAAGTACTTGTAGCTTTTATGTCCATTCTCAGTTGTAGTTCAGAGAGATGTGCTTCGGAATATTGCTTGTTAGGGTTCTCACTGCTTGTGGATGCAGTGCTGTGTAAACCCTTCCCATCTGCAGTGAATGTGCTTCCTGTGAGAGGATTGCCGTGGCCTCTGGCCCTTAGCTCCGAGGCTGTGTGGAGGCTGCCTCACTCACCATGAACCTTGTAGAGAGGCTGGCTTGCAGAGCGCATTTCCTGTACAGTCAGACTGAAACGAAAGTTGGGATTATTCATATCGATTACCAAAGGGCTGGGCAGACTGCTGCTAAACACAACTTGTTTCTTACCAACTCTTATTCTAAAACCTTGATTGGGTTATTGCAGTTTTAGGACCTTTTAATTTAGTATTGGAATTGTGTATAAATTCCTTCTATTGGTGAATTGATACTTCGTTTATTTAAGCTTATTTACATATAATGAATATTTTCTAAGTTTCATTAGAGGAAATGCTGTTCACTCTTAACCAGATAACCTCATCAAATGGAGTTGGAAGGCAAAGCTGGATTGTTACAGGAATTCTGCAAGTGATGGCAGAATGAAGAGCACCTAATTCCCTATTTGTAAAATTGGGTGTCATTAGGAAACTCTTGGAATTGGGAATATAAAAGATTCATACTTTTTTTATAACTTAATTGCTAGTCATACAGGTATAATTCAGAAAGCAGAGATTATAAAAGCAGAGAATAACTCTTATGATTCTTTATTCTACTTGATGGACTAGTGTTGGAATAAAAAAAATACCAAGGACTCGAAGAAAAATAGGTTAATGCGCATCATGCAGGCTCCTCAGAATAGGATGGCAACTTCCAGCTATGACTTGGAAGTCAGAAGAAAGTCCGTTGGTTTTTCAAGATATTAAGAGCATAGCCCTAGCTGGTTTGGCTAAGTGAATTGAGTGTCCGCCTGCAGACTGAAGGGTCCTGGGTTCAATTCCAGTCAAGGGCACATGCCCCGGTTGCGGGCTCTATCCCCAGTAGGGGGCATGCAGGAGGCAGCCAATCAATGATTCTCTCTCATCATTGATGTTTCTATCTCTCTCTCCCTCTTCCTTCTTCTCTAATGTAAAAAATAGTAATAATAAATTTTAAAAAGAACATAAAATTTCCCAACTCATACATTGAACATTAATTCCTAAAAAATATTAGGTCAAAATTGTGTTGGCTGACTTGGTAGCTTTGTTTTGTTGGCAAAGGGAATGTTTACTTCTGTCATCTAACTTACCATTGCTCCTTCAGAAAACTGACTCCTGACAGATAACCTTGTTCACCTGTAGAGGAAAGTGAATTCCCCAGGGTTACTCTTGTTTGCTGTTGGTCATTCAACAGCTCATCTTCCCAGAAGGAAAGATGTTATCTAAGTTTTGCTCCAAGATAAGAACAACAAGCTGGGAGGGAAAATAGAAATCTATAGTCGAACCTTATAGTTGAATTAACGTATAGTGCAAAATGAAGGTACTACTTAAGGTTGGCATGTGGGGGGATTAAAGCCTCTTATAATAAAAGAACCATCCCTGAAACCAATGCTGGTGTTTAATTTTCCAGCATATTCAAGTGGATCTGGGCATTTTGTGCTACTTTGCTACTAAACAGAAGAAAGCCCTGTGCAGGTGATGTCAGCCGATAGACCAGCTTAGGCGTGGAACCTAGGAGTCTGCACATATACTGTTCTTGCTATTTTGTTTTGGTTTTTCAGGATCCTGCCAAGAATCTGTATAGCTTACTATCTGATGTAATGAATTTATTTTGCTGTTTCTTTTTCCCAAGACAAATGAGCAACTTACAGCTACCCCTTCTGAAGAGGGTGGGCAGAGCACACCTGCCATTTGCTTAGCTGTTTGACCATCTTTTTTTTTTAATTTAATAAATCTTTATTGTTAGATTATTACAATTTTTCCTCTTTTTCCCCCCCATAGCTCCCCTCCACCCGGTTCCCACCCCACCCTCTGCCCTTACCACCCCCCGCCCCACTGTCCTCATCCATAAGTGTACGATTTTTGTCCAGTCCCTTCCTGCACCCCCCACACCCCTGTCCCCCCAAGAATTGTCAGTCCACTCCCTTTCTATGCCGATGATTCTATTATATTCACCAGTTTATTCTGTTCATCAGATTTTTTTATTCACTTGATTTTTAGATTCACTTGATAGCTATGTATTTGTTCATAATTTTTATCTTTACCTTTTTCTTCTTCTTCCTCTTCTTAAAGAATACCTTTCAGCATTTCATATAATACTGGTTTGGAGGTGATGAACTCCTTTAGCTTTTTCTTATCTGTGAAGCTCTCTATCTGCCCTTCAATTCTGAATGATAGCTTTGCTGGGTAGAGTAATCTTGGTTGTAGGTTCTTGTTATTCATCACTTTGAATATTTCTTGCCACTCCTGTCTGGCCTACATAGTTTCTGTTGAGAAATCCACTGACAATTGTATGGGTGCTCCCTTGTAGGTAATTAACTTTTTCTCTTGCTGCTTTTAATATTCTCTCTTTGTCTTTTGCTCTTGGCATTTTAATTATGATGTGTCTTGGTGTGGTCCTCTTTGGATTCCTTTTGTTTGGGGTAATGTATGCTTCCTGAACTTGTAAGTCTATTTCTTTCACCAGGTGGGGGAAGTTTTCAGTCATTATTTCTTCAAATAGGTTTTCAGTATCTTGCTTTCTCTCTTCTTCTGGCACCCCCATAATTCTGACGTTGGTACGCTTGAGGTTGTCCCAGAGGCTCCTTACACTACCTTCATATTTTTGGATTTTTTTTGCTTTTCCTGTTGAGTGTTTTTTGCTTCTTTGTATTTCAAATCTTTGACTTGATTCTAACGGTCCTCTAGTCTGCTGTTAGATCTCGGTATAATATTTTTTATTTCTGTCAGTGTATGCTTAATTTCTAGTTGGTCCTTTTTCATATCCTCAAGGGTCTTGCTAAATATATCGGCCTTTTCTAGAAAATTCTTGAAAAACCTTATAACCGTGGTTTTGAACTCTATATCCAGTCATTTGCTTTCCTCCATTTCTTTCATTTGTGATCTGTTTCTTTGTCTCTGCATTTTGGCTGCTTCCCTGAGTTGGTAGAGTGGCTTTGTGTGCTAGGTGTCCTATAGGGCCCAGTGGCTCAGCCTTCCCAGTTACCTGAGGTGTACACTCTTGGTGCACCCCTTTGTGGGCTGTGTGCACAATCTTATTGTAGTTAAGCCTTGATTGTTGTTGGTATCACTGGGAGGAATTGACCTCCAGGCCAATTGGCTGTGAGGATCAGCTGTGTCTATGCCGGGAGAACTTCTGTGCTGGAGACCCTTATGGGAGAAGACTTGCAAAAGCCTCTGTGCTCAGTTTGGATGGGGCGGAGTCTCAGGGTGGAGCAGACAGCATTGGTTTCCCGTCAGTCCTGCCCTAATAGGCCCCTGTGTCTCAGTGTACTGTGGTAATCGCTGCAAGCACCTCTGAGAGAAAGCTGTCCTCGAGTTCCACCCACAGCCAGACAGTCCAGTTTCTCCCCGAATGAGTCTGGGTCCCCAGAGTCTTGCCCGGAACTGGAGTTCAGAGCTGTTGGGAGCTTTTGTCTTCCTCACGCTTGAGAAAGCCACCCATGTACTCAGTTGCCCACTCAGTACCTCTACCTTCCGCAGGTCCTCTGAGTCTCAGTGTGCTTTTCTCTTCCCTTCTAGTTGTAGAATTTCCACTCAGCCAACCTTCCTGTGGTTCTGGATAATGTCCATTTTGTCTTTTAGTTGTAGTTTTGAAATTGTTGTGCAAGGCAGCAGTTTAGGTGTTTACCTATGCCACCATCTTGGTTTCTCTCCTGTTTGAGCATCTTTGCTTCTTGTTCTTGTTGACCTGAAGTGAGGGTGAGGGGCAAGTGAGAGTTGCTAGATAGAATTCAGTTAAATATTTGAAAACACATCATTCTTGTGTGGGTGAAAATTTTACCAGCTGTTATTGAAGAGCAGTGTATTGACTTTGTACTGTTTAATCCTAGGTAACTTTTGGGGTTATCATTTCTCAATAACAGGCAGGAATTATATTGAAAAGAGTTTAGCCCTACCTGGTTTGGCTCAGTGGATAAAATATTGTCTTGCAGACTGGAGTGTCCCTGGTTCAATTTCGGTCAAGGGTACATGCCTGGGTTGCAGACTTGATCCCCAGTAGGATATGTGCAGAAGGCAGTTGTTCAATGATTCTCTCTCATCATTGATGTTTCTATCTTTCCCTCTTCCTTCCTCTCTGAAATCAATAAAAATATATTTAAAATAAAAAGCAGTTTAAATCTCTTCCTATCTGTTATGCAAACAGCCATTGTCCTTTTTGATGCACCAATAGCAGAGAATTTGGATTTGGACCTATCCCTGCCAATCTGTTGACAAGACAGATGTTAGTTCAATAACTGCATAACTTTCTTGAGCATTTGGGTTTCAAAACTATCTTGGTTTAAGAAGTTTGTCTCTTGGTGTCTGTATATTTGACGATGCTTGACTATATTATACTTTTCCCTTCTTACAGATTCAACCGCATTATTGTTATATTCCACTTTTTGGAAATAATACAGATGCTGCTATATTTTCTTTTAAAACAAATGATGGTCCAGCTGGTGTGCCTCAATGGTTGAGCATCGACCTATGAACCAGAAGGTCACTGTTCAATTCTTGGTCAGGGCACATGCCGGATTGCATGCTTGATCCCCAGTGTGGGGCATGCAGGAGGTAGCCGATCAATGATACTCTCTCATCATTGATGCTTCTATCTCTCCCTCTCCCTCTCTGAAATCAATAAATATATATTTAAAAACAAATGAAGAAAGTGTGCTTACAAAGAAGCTGATTTTCCCCCTATGTGGCATTCATAAATAGAGCACTCTACAAAGTAAGAAATGGCGAACTTGAAAGCTGTAATTTGTTTCCCAACGCGCATCTTCTATGTACCAGGTGGATGACCAAGTGCGGGGCATTGGCATTGCCCAAGTCCCTTCCCGTATGGAAGTTACTGTGTAATTTCTTTCCACCAAGCTCATCTTAAAACATAGCACAACTGTGAGTCCTAAAGTTATAGTACTTTGCAAGATACTTTGGAAATTGAATGTTAACAGTCGGTCTTGGGAGCATTTCAAGTAGAACTCTCATTGACTGCTTTACTGAGTCTTGAAGGGCAGTTATACCAAGTGTAACATGAATCGAGATAGTTTTATGTTCTTAAGGTGTTAACTGTCCCTTCCTTTACAAGGGAACTAGGTGCCATCATGTCCTCCGCTGCCTTCTACACCCTCCACTGTATCTGGATCCATCCCTTCTCAGCTGCTCAGGCTTGTCTGGAGTTACCTCCTCTCTCCCTCATCGGCTTCCTCACAGCTGGGTTGGTCTCATCAACATATAAAACTATCTTAATATAATCCTTTAAAAAAAAAGAAAGAAAGTACATTCTTAAAATAAGTACTTTTATTGATTTCAGAGAGGAAGGGAGAGGGAGAGAGAGATTGAAACATCAGTGATGACAGAGAATCATTGGTCGGCTGCCTCCTGCATGCCCCACACTGGGGATGGAGCCCACAATGCAGGAGTGTGCCCTGACTGGGAATTGAACCCTAATTTCCTGGTTCATAGGTCGACGCTCAGCCACTGAGCCATGCCGGCCGGGCTCTAATCCTTCTTTTTAAACATCCTTGACCCCATGTCCTCCTCTAGCTACTACCCAATTTTCTTTAGCTTTTCACAGCAAAACTTCTTGAAAATGCTGTCTCCACTCTCACCGCGTATCCTGTCCTCAGCCCTCCAGCTGGGCTTTCATCCCCATGACCACTGAAAAAATCCCTTCTCCAAGTCCACAAGGCCCTCTCTCTGGCCAGACTGAATACATCATTCTCAGTTCTCATCCTAGTGAACCCTTGGGCAGCGTTCCAACAGCTGACCACTGACTTCTTGAAACTCTTCTCTTGGATTCTGTAACACCACACTTAACCTGCCTTTTTTCGTAACTCCCGGTTACTAATTTTCAGTATTCTATATGGCTTCCCTCTGCTTGCTTCTCCGGCAAGGTGGAGGCCCGCTCTTCCTGGGTGGTCTCCAGGTCTCATCGCTGTGCAGAGGATTGTCACTCTGTCTCTAACCCTGACTGCTGCTTGTAGTCCCAGGCTCGCATAACCAAATGCCTGCTTGACATTTCCATTTGGCTAATGATGACAATGGTCAGCATTTATTGAGAGTTTATTGTGGGCCAGGCAGTATTTTGAGTACTTCACATGGGTTATTTCACCTGATCCTTACTGCCCTCCGAGGCAGCCACTACTCTTCCCAGGCCAGGGGACAGGTATGCAGTGAAGCACCTGAATGAATATCCAATAGGCATCTTAGACTGTGCATGTTCACAAAGTCTCATTTTCGGCTCGCTGCTTATTTTTGAATGACTTTGCTACTTACCCAGTTGCTTAGGCAGGAAATTGAAGAGTTATCCTTGATTTCTCTTTTATTCATATTCCTAATAGCCCATCAGCAAAGTGTTTCTACACGACCTCCAGAATACCATAAATGCAGCTTCTCCATTCCACCACCAGGTTTAGCCATTAGGATCTTTTGGCTACTTGGGCATCTTGCTGTGTTCTTACCTCAATAACGGCTGTTCTTCACACAGCAACTGTTACTCCAAGAGTAAAACACCTCGATTTGCCATCCTTCACAAGTTAAATTGAGGTTTTATTTTTTTCTGCAGTGGCTTTCCTGACCCTTTTTCTTTAACTGGGTTAGTTAGCTCTCTGCTGTGCTTCTGTATCCATTCCTCTAGCATAGCAGCCATCACACTATGTAACATATGTAATTTATTTACCTGTTGTTGATAGAATACCAGGTCCTTAAAGGCAGAAATTATCTTTTATCTGTTTATCCCTTCACCCTGAGGTGGAATCACATACACTGTAAATGAATGAATGGATCTAGTCTGTCCTACTAGCCTGAGCATGCTCTTTATGCATTCTTCAAAGTGACAGTCACATTATCTAATTCTTTGGAGCCCATAGTATATTCTACCACAATGCTGTTACCACAGTAGGTGCTTAATGTTTTTTAAAGTTATCTATTGCATTTCCTTTATTTTCATTTTACAGACTTTTATAGAGTGCCAAATTTGTGCTGAATACTAGGAATACAAAGATGAATAAGTGAAACTGTGTGCCTCAGAGTGGGAACATTCTAGAGGACACAAACATGTGAACACATTTTTAATCCCCTGTGCTAATTAAATGCTAGTAATTGTGTGTGTACTAGTATGTCTTTAAAATGCAACATCAAGACCATGATCTTTTAGAGCTTGTATCAATAGACACAAAGGGAAATATGCCAGCACAGGTGAACTGGAATAAATTCCCAAAGGAGGGGTTCCTCTTTCTTTTTAAAAAAAATATTTTTATTGATTTCAGGGAGGAAGGAGAGGGAGAGATAGAAACATCAATGATGAGAGAGAATCATGGATTGGCTGCCTCCTGCACACCCCCCTACTGGGGATCGAGCCCGAAACCCGGGCATGTGCCCTTGAGGAGAATTGAACCATGATCTCCTGGTTCATAGGTTGACCCTCAATCACTGAGCCATGCCGCCATGCTCTCTTTCTTAATTGGAACTGCTGAGATGCACACTATGTCTTCTTCATGTTTCTTCATCTTTGGTTGTCCTCAGTAATCTTCTCAGCTCTCCTGTGACCTCCTCATGTGGTGAAACCATATATAATGATACCAAAATTAGAAGTCTCCAGAACAAAGAGTTTTAAGCAGTATCAGGGTGGTTTTGATACTTAACTGTGTGGTTATTGATGTTACTTTCAGTTGATTGATCAATAAACCTTTATAGTTGAAGAAATTTGATTTTTCAAACTCTTAAGACTGAACAGTGAGAGACATCAGAATGCCGAGAGGGTGCCAAAGGGCATGGTTGAGCTGCCTCAGTGACTCCGGGGCTGCGCTCTTGTTAAAACAGAAAGAAGGGTGTGAGCAGGTGTCCCAGGCCTTTTCAAACCTGAGGCCAGAAGCAGTGGAGCACATTGAATAGAAGAATTTTTCAAAGAGTTCTGGGGTTTCCGCCCTCGCCTGAGGTGAAGAGCTCTAGGTGGGTGATTTTTGCGTTCACTGTGGTATATTGGGAAGAATGTTTGGAAAGAACTAACATCGATGTGGTTGGGTGTAGGGAGAAAAAGGCATTGAGGTCTAGCAGGCCACTGGTATTCTTAGAAACTGTGTCACACCTGATCATCGCCTTTGATTTAGATCTTGATGACCTAAACTCTCTGCTTTCTAATGCTGGAGAGGTGCCTACTTAACAGACTGAGTGATGGAGATAGCGCCATTCTTAGGAAGAATTTTGAAATTTGTTGAATATTTCTCCACAAACCATAGGAGGAAGAATGAACTCGTCCAAGACTTAAACAAATTTTAAATTCCAGAATATGAGTAACAGTATTTTATCTTTCACTGACTTTTTAAAAAATTTTTTGGTATTGATTTTTAGAGAGAGAGGAAAAAACATTGATGTGAGAGCCAAACATCAGTCTGCAGCCTCCTGCACGCCCCCTACAGGGGATCAAGCTCGAAACCTCTGGCATGTGCCCTGACCCAACAGGAATCCAACCTGCCACCTGTCAGTGCACAGGGTGACACCCAACCCACTGAACAGCAGGGGCCAGGGCACTTTCACCGGCATTCCACTGCGATTTGGGTTGTGAACGGAAGGCTGAAATTGTCCCAGGCCTGCTTGCCTTCTGTGCTTCTTGGGAGCAGGAAGCATGTCTTACTCATCTCTGCATGTGGAACCGATAGCATAACTGTCCCACTGACAGCTTCTGAATGGTTTTTGAATGAATGAACAAGTAAAAGAAATAGTGCTTATTTGAAAAGTACTTATATGACCTAGTGGTACATAATTTTTTTTAACACAGAATTTTATGTATTTTTCTAAAACATCTTCATTATATTGCCCGGCCGGCATGGCTCAGTGGTTGAGCATCAACCTATGAACCAGGAGATCACCAGTTTGATTCCCGATCAGGGCACATGCCTGGGTTGCAGGCTCAATCCCCAGTGTGTGGCATGCAGGGAGAGCTGATCGATGATTCTTTCTCATCATTGATGTTTCTATCTCTCTCTCCTCCCTTCCTCTCTGAAATCAATAAAAAAATATTTTTAAAAAATAAAAATAACATAAAATGTCTTCATTATATTTTATATGTAAACATTATCTTTAATAACTATTTTGGGTTCACTTATGTTCTCTAGTGGAAAAAATAGTCCTTTTGCTTCATCACTTATAAATATAACCAGCTACTTCAGAATTACAATTCTGTATTAAACTGTAAATTATCAAATTTTAAGATACTTATGAATAAAGTAGAATTTACAAATAAAGGTATGTTTAGAAACTCTCAAATAACTGGTTGCCCTAGAGTTAGGGATAGGAGTAATAAAGAAAGAAATTCTATACATTTATTGTTTTTTCACTTAGGAAGTAACATTAGTTTAATTGTGTTCTTTTCTTTAAAGTTTTTTATTTTTAAACTAGAGGCCCGATGCACAAAATTCGTGCAAGGGCCTTGGCCCCAGCCCCACCCGTGACTGCGGCCAGGGTCCTCTGCCGCTTCTGCCTCAGCCACCGCCCGCTGCGGCTTTGTCCAGAAGAAAAGACATCTGGAAGGACATCTGGTCTAATTAGCATATTATGCTTTTATTATTATAGATTACAGTTGATGTACAATATTATATTAGTTTCAGGTATACAGCTGTGTGGTTAGACACTCATATAACTTACAAAGTGATCACCCCCCCAAATCTGGTACCCATCTGACACCATATAGTTATCACAATATTATCCTATATAATAAAAGGCTAATATGCAAATTGACCTAACGGTGGAACGACCGGTCACTATGATGTGCACTGACCACCAGGGAGCAGATGCTCAATGCAGGAGTTGCCCCCTGGTGGTGAGTGCACTCCCATAGGGCGAGCACCGCTCAGCCAGAAGAGTAGGCCTAAAGCCATCAGTCAGACATCCCCCATGGACTTCCGGATTGCAAGAGTGTGCAGGCCAGGCTGAGGGATCGCCCCGAGCGCACAAATTTCATGCACCAGGCCTCTAGTTAATCTATATTCTCTGTGCTGTAGTTTACATTCCTGTGACTTTGTTTTTTTGGGCGTGATGACATTGGTTAATAAAATTATGTAGGTTTCAGGGATACAGTTCTATAATCTATCATCTGTATATTGTGTGCTCACCATCCCAAGTCAAATCTCCTTCCATCACCATTTATCTTCCCTATCTTCTCCTATCTTCCCAACCCCTTTACCTCTGGTCATCACCAGACTGTTGTCTGTCTATGAGGTTGTGTATTTGTTTGTTTGCTTGCAGTTTTTTTGCTTAATCCCTTCACCTTTTTCACTCAGCACCCCTTCCCTAGGATAGTGGTCAGTCCATTCTCTTTATCTATGAGTCTGTTTCTGTTTTGCTTTGTCTTTGTTTCTTAGATTCCACATATAAGTGAAATTATATGGTATTTGTCTTTCTCTGATTGGCTTATTTCTCTTAGCATAATGCTCTCCAGATCCATCAACGCTGTTGGAAAGGGTAAGGTTTCCTTCTTTTTCACGGCAAATAGTATTCCATTGTGTAAGTGTACCACCCCATGACAATTCTGGAACTACCAATTTGTACTTCTCAATTCCTTCGCTTTTTTCCCCCACATCCCTCCAACTCCCTCCTGTCTGGCAGCCATCGAAATGTATCTATGAGTCCATTTCTGTTCTACTTGTTCATTTCTTTTGTTTTTTTAGATGCCACATGTAAGTGAAATCATCTGGCATTTGTCTTTCTCTGACTTAGTTCAATCAGTACTATACCCTCTTGGTCCATCTGTGTTGTTGCAGATGGCAAGATTTCGTGCTTTTCATGTCCAAGTCATATTCCGTTGTATAGATGCACCACTTCTTTACCCACCCATCTGTTGATGGGCACTGAAGGCCCTATTGTAAATAATGCTGCAGTGAACATATGGATGGATATGTCTGTTCAATTGAGTGTTTTGGTTTCTTCGGATAAATAGCCAAAAGTAGAATTGCTGGATCCTTTGTCTCCTGTTATAGCCTTTGTTTTAAAGTCTATTTTGTCTGGTACCCCAGCATTTGTTTGTTTGTTTCCATTTTGATGAAATATCTTTTTTCCATCCTTTTCTTTCATTCTGTTTGTGTCTTTCTATCTGAAGCTGGTCTGTTGTAGACGGCATATGTAAGGTTCTTGTTTTGTTATCCACATAGCCACCATATATCTTTTTTTAAAATATATTTTTATTGATTTCAGAGAGGGAGAGGGAGATAGAAACATCAATGATGAGAGAGAATCATTGATCGGCTGCCTCCTGCATGCCCCCTACTGGGGATCGATCCCACAACCTGGGCGTGTGCCATTTACTGGAATTGAACCTGGGACCCTTCAGACCTCAGGCCGACACTCTATCCACCCAGCCAAACCAGCTGTGGCGCCACCATATGTCTTTGATTAGAGCATTTAAGCCATTTGCACTTAAAGTAATTGTTAATAGGTATGTAGTTATTGCCCTTTTATTATTTACATTTTAAAATCTTTTCCTCCCTACTTTTTAAAGAAGTCCCTTTAACATTTTCTGTAATGCTGGTTTGGTGGTGATGAATTCCTTTAGCTTTTTCTTGTCTGGGAAGTTCTTTATCTGTTCTTCGATTTTAGAATGATAGCTTTACTAGGTAGAGTAATCTTGGTTGTAGGTCCTTGCTGTTCTTCACTTTGAATATTTCTTGGGACTCCCTTCTGGCCTGAAATGTTTCTTTAGAGAAATCAACTGGCAATCTTATGGGAGCTCCCTCGTAGGTAACTAACTGCTTTTGTCTTGCTGTTTTTAAGATTCTCTCTTTGTCTTACCTTTGGCATTTTAATTCTGATGTGTCTTGGTTTGGGTCTCTTTCGGTTTATCTTATTTGGTGCTCTCTGCACTTCCTGGACTTCTGTGTCTCTTTCCTTCACTGAGTTAGGGAAGTTTTCTGTCCTTTTTTCCAAATACATTTTCAATCTCTTGCCCTTTCTTCTCCTTCTGGTACCTCTATGGTGCCAATGTTGGTACACTTGATGTTGACTCAGAGGTCCCTTAAACTAGCCTCATTTTTTAAAAATTGATTTTAGAGAGATATAGGTAGAGAGACAGGGAGAGAGAAACATTGATTTTGTTATTCCACTTATTTTTTTAAATATATTTTTTATTGATTTTAGAGAGAGAAACACTGATCTGAGAGAGAAACATCGATTGGTTGTTTCCCACATGCAACCCACCCAGGAATCAAACATGCAACCCAGATATGTCCTGACTTTTGGTGCATGGGATAACACCCGACCATCTGACACACACTGACCAGGGCTGTTGTTCCACGTACTTATGCATTCATTGGTTGATTCTTGTATGTGCCCTGACTGGGGATCAAATCTACAACTGTGGGTTTTGGGACAATGGTCTAACCAACTGGCTACCCGAGTATGGTAAACAATCCTCATTTGGGGGGATTATTTTTTCTTTTTCTGTTCTGATTGGGTATTTGCTGCTTGCTTATATTCCAAATGTTGATTTGATCCTCTGTTTCATCTACTCCACTGTGGATTCCCTGTAAATTATTCAGTTCAGTCTATGTATTTTTCATTCCTGACTGGTTCTTTTTTATGCTTTCTAGTTCTATTTTATGTTTTCTATCTCTTTGTTGAAGTTCTAAGTTCCTCTACTTTTCCCGTAAGTTCATTGAGCATCGTTATAACCAGTGTTTTGAAATCTGCATCTGGTAGATTGCTTGTCTCTATTTTGTTTAGTTCTTTTTCTGGAGTTTTGTTCTGTTCTTTCATTTAGGACATGCTTCTTTGTCTCCACTTTTTGGCAGCTTCCCCATGTTTGTTTCTATGTATTAGGTAGAACTGCTATGTATTCCAGTCTTGGTAGAGTGACTTTATATAGTAGGTGATCTGTGGGGCCCAGTGGCACAGCTTCCCAGGTCACCTGAGCTGGTTGCTCCAGGTTCACCCCTGTATAGTTGCAACTCCTGTGTAGTTGAGAGCCTTTATCGCTATTGGCACATCAATGGGAGGGATGTACCCCCAGCCTAATTGGCTGCAGGTACTGGCTGCTGCCACTTTGGAGGATCAGCTGTGCAGGGGTCAACTCCATGGAGCAGAACTCACTTTAGTGGGTTCAAATATCTGCTGAGTTCGCCCCTTGAGTGTGTCCCTTGTGGAAGTGGTTGAGTGGTGCTTTCACTGGTCTGAAGCTGTCCACTAGGTGTGCTGGCTCTGGGGCCTGCTGGGAGGTGCAGGCCAAGGTCAGCTACTGCCTGTGCCTTGCCAAGGGCCACTTGGCATGAACTACTTGTGCTGGGCTTGGAGGTCCAGCTTCGAACCAAGACTGACTGCTGCTAATGTCGAGCCTGGGGCCACTTAGCCAGAGATATGGGCATGCTGAAGACAGATGTGGCTTGCATGAGAGATTTTTAGCAAAGTTGGCAGCATAAGTCAAGACAGGCTGGTTCTATGGAAAAGCCACTGGATGGGGGCTTGGATGGGCCTGCAAGTTGCGGGTGGAGAGGGCTCAGAAAGGAACAGTGGCCTCTGCTAGCACTTCTATCTGGGAAAAAGCTGCCCCTTTAAACCTCACCCTGATACTAGACATTTTAGTTCCTCCCTGTATGTCCCTGATCCTTTCAAGTTGCTGCCCCAGTGCTGGAACTCAGAGGGAGTGAGTCCAAATAAGTCCATACATGGGCCCTTTAAGAGGAACTGCCTGGGACTCCAGCAGCCTAAGTCTCCATCAGCCTCAATCCCTGCTGTTTTTTACAGCCAAAATTTATGGGGACTTCTCTTCCCAGCACTAGAACCTTGTGCTAGGGGGCCTGTTGTGGGGCTCCCTTTTGATTTAAAAAAAAAATTGATTGATCAAACGATTGATTGAGTGATTTGAGAGAGAGAAGCATTGATTTGTTGTTCCACTTATTTATGCATTTATTGGTTGATTCTTGTGTGTGTTCTGACTGTGGATCTGATCCACAACCTTAGTGTTTTGGGATGATGCTCTAACCAATTGAGCTACCTAGCCAGGGCATCTCTTCTGATTTTTAACTGTCACATGGGTACCAGCCCATTCTGCTTCTCCACCTCCCTACCAGTCTCAATGTGGCTTCTTTATATTCTAGTTATAGGGCTTCAGTTTAGCCAGATTTCAGAAGAGTCTGAAAGATGATTGTTCTATTGTTTTGATGTGGTCATGGAGGTTTGGAGTACCATGTTTACCTACACCGCCATCTGGACTGTATGCTCCTTCATTGCATCTTAATCCCTGGAAGCTGAATATGATTTAATGGTGTTTTACAGTGCTCCGCTTGACAAGGAGATGGGAAAGTTTTAGAATCTGGGAGAGCGAGTCTCCAGGGCCATCATTGTTTGGAAGAAATAGGTTGAATGGCTTTAAAAAAATTTTGTTGTTGTTGTTTAAAGTATTACATATGTCTCTTCCCCCCCCCCCCCCCCCCATTGACCTATCCCTGGCCGTTCCCACCCCCCAACACACACACACACACACCCCAGTGTCTATGTCCATTGGTTATGCTCATATGCATGCATACAAGTTCTTTGGTTGCTCTCTTAGCTTTCCTCCCCTGCCTTTCCTCAGAGTTGGACTGTCTATTCAGTGCTCTGTGTCTCTGGATCTGTTTTTGTTCATCGGTTTATGTTGTTCATTATATTCTACAAATGAGTGAGATCATGTGATATTTATCTTTCTCTGACTGGCTTATTTTGTTTAGCATAATGCTCTTCAGGTCCTTTCATGCTGTTGCAAATGGTAAGAATTCCTACTTTTTTACAGCAGCGTAGTATTCCATTGTGTAGATGTACCACTGTTTTTCTAATCCACTCATCTGCTGATGGGCACTTAGGCTGTTTCCATATCTTAGTTATTGTAAATTGTGCTGCCATGAACATAGGGGTGCATATCCTTTCTGATTAGTGTTTCTGAGGTTGGATGCCTCTTGCTTATGCTCTGTCGTGGAATCCTATGTTCATCAGAGGAAGCAATGTTGGAAGGGAAGGTGTGTGTGATCAATGGCTGTTTGGGCCCAGTTCTT
Organism: Corynorhinus townsendii; assembly: GCA_026230045.1. Lineage (NCBI taxonomy): Eukaryota > Metazoa > Chordata > Mammalia > Chiroptera > Vespertilionidae > Corynorhinus > Corynorhinus townsendii. The sequence goes on from JAPDVU010000008.1 coordinate 84,197,570, forward strand.
AGGAGGATTTAGTTATGTGCAGCATGGCGTCTCTCCTGCACCCTGCCTCCTCAGGGTGCCCAGGGCCATGATATTTGCCACAGTACCAAACATGGATTTAATTAGGGTTCTTTCTGTTGTTGTTTTCTGTAGACATTTTGCAGTCGTCTTTGATTTCTAGGAAAGTCTAAATCCTCTGGAATCCAGAACTGGTGCCTTGCTACCAAGTCTTTCCGGAACCCAGTGTTTAAAGTGGGTGATGGGCCCTAACCGGTTTGGCTCAGTGGATAGAGCATCGGCCTGCGGACTGAAAGGTCCCAGGTTCAATTCCGGTCAGGGGCATGTACCTTGGTTGCGGGCACATCCCCAGTGTGGGGTGTGCAGGAGGCAGCTGATGGATGTTTCTTTCTCATTGATGTTTCTAACTCTCTATCCCTCTCCCTTCCTCTCTGTAAAAAATCAATAACATATATTTTTTAAATTATATATATAGTGGGTGATGGGATCAAGAGGAGAGGCAGGGAAGGCTTCAGCTTCAGCATCTCTCGCAGCAATGCATTCCCACCGCTGTCTTGCCTTGGCTTTCCTTAACAATTTTTAGGGCTCTTACATATGGCATTGGAAGTCCTGAGTTAGGAGAGGGGTGGGGGGCTCTTTAGCTCTGTGAGGCTTTTGATTGTGGCTAACCCATCTGGGTTATGTGAGCAATGGGCACTTACTATTTTAAGCATGTTTCAATAAGTTAACTGGTAATGTTTAAAGCAAAAAAGTTCTTGGGTGGAAATACCGTCTTTTTTGACTGCTTAATCTTATTTAATTGCAAGACCATAGGGAACGAGTTATTGGTTTGCCATTTTGCAAAGTAGAGTACTTGCAAACTTGAAACATTTACAGCATTGGTTAGATTACTGCTGGACAGCTCAGTAATGCTCTGCTTTGGAGCACATTGCAATTAGGATCATAGTTACAGTTAATGAAAGTGAACTATAGAAAGGGTACTCACTATGGTTGCTGATAATAAACGTAGCCATATGGATCTCTTATATTTCCTTTACAGATTACAATATTTTTCTTTAAATTCTCACCCGAGGATAGGTTTTCATTGATTTTAGAGAGAGGTAGAGAGAGAAACATTGATGTAAGAGAGAAAACATACACCAGTTGCCTCCCACATGTGCCCAAATGGGGATCAAACCCGCAACTTTTTGGTGTACTGGACCACACTCCAGCCCATTGAGCCAGATTGGTAGTCTTTTATTACCTCACCTGTTGGTTATCGTAAATATAGTTGATAGCACTGTCTCTCGTTGCAGCTCTTGGAGCATGAAATTCATGCACCTAGCAATGCAGTCCCCTGGTAAGTGTTGGGAAGCCCTCAGATGTCTTTGAAATGCATACATTAGCAGGTTGTTCCATGAGGATAGGATAATGCAGGAAAAGAATGAATCAAAGCAGATATTTTAAGGGTCTTAAAATAGGCATCATCTTTCTTTAACAGTAGCTGAAAGAATAGCAAATTTTGTACTGCAGATGGCTTGATTCTTTTAAATATTTATAGTTTTAAATTAAAACTATTATGGTAGGAAGTCCATTTGTACCTGATCTTAGGCAAGTCCTTTGGTTTCTCAGAACTTGAGTAATTAGGACTATAATGTGGATAGTTTCTTACAGTTTCCTAAGTGAGTTTACATAAATTATGTAATTTACCTAATTCATTATTTTTACTCAGGATAGCACTTCCAATAATGAAATTAAGATATGGAAGTAGTGAGTGACGTGACTAATATCACTGAACCTGCAATAGATGGCAGCTGGGACTGCCCCTGGAAAATTCTCACATACTGCTGTTTTTGTTTTTTTGTTTTGTTTTGTTTTTTACTGCATCTGAGGCAATTTACTATGGCCTATTTTGTCTTTTTTTTTTTCTTCTCAAAGTACATGTTAGGATTACTATTTTAAATGTCTTTTTTAAAAGTACTTTTAAAATATATATATTCTTACTGATTTTTTTTTTTTAGAGGGAGAGGAGAGAGAAACATTGATGTGAGAGATCGAAACATTGATCGACTGCCTCCTGCATACCCGATACCCCGAATAACGCCTGTAAACCTGGGCTGTCTCTCATTGCAGCACAATAACGCCATGTGGCCTGACAGGGAACCGAACCGGCAACCTTTCAGGACATGAGATGATGCCCCACCAACTGAGCCACATTGGGCGGGGCCAAAAGTAACAATATGGAACTTCCATAATTTAAAATTTATGGAAATTTAAAAAATTAACAATATGCAACTTGCATAATTGTGAAAAGATTTTTGGATTATTTGATTGTTTTGTGAGTTTGGACTTTTTTTAATAATGTATCTTACAAGGGTAACTCTTAAAATCATTCAAAAAATGCATTTGGGATGAAGCCCCATATGTCCTAGATTGCCCTAACTTGTTTTAAGATGAAAACAGGGTTTTTTCTTATTCACAAATGATGTTCAAATAGAGTTTACTTTAAATTTTATTTAATGATTAAAGAAGAGATGGTGTAAAAAGTACTTTAGTATGCCTTAAATTGAGGTTTAATTCTTAGAATTATAATACTGTACAAAGAAATCTCTTTGAAGAGGATAATTATTGTTTTTTCTTAAGTAAACAATAATTTTAACAGTCTAAGAGCAAGAACCTCTTTAGATTCTAATGAGAATGGTATCTCTGTTGCATTAAATCTCAAGTCTTGACCTCAAATGTTTTGCTCTTTAAAAGCATTTAAATTTAAGAACTAAACCTGTTAATTTGTCTAAAAGGTTGCGTGTATCTTTTCATCTGTTCCTGGTTAATAAGTGGTAAACAGACTAGCACCTGACTCAGGCTTTAACCTCCCTGGGAAACAGCTTCAGAAAATCCACAGGTGTTGGACACATGCATGTGGTCTTCCCTCCTGTGAGGGAAGTTTGGGGCTTTCATTGTTGGAACTTAGTTTGGGGTTATCAGTATACATTGGAGGTTCAGGAATATCTGCCTTTCATTCCTTATTTTGTTCTTGTTTTGTGTGGATTTTGTTTCTGGTATTTGAAATTCTTTCTCATGTCTCTCTAGAAGGAATTCTTAATCTTGGAATCAGTGAATTCCTATTCATTAGTTTGTCTAAATAGTTTATCTTTTGTGAGAACTAGTTCAAAATAGTTCAATCCTTGGTATTTATTTTTTAAAGGCAGGTTAAAAATTAGAAGGAGAAGTTTTTGCCCTTTCTAGTAGAACTGAAAGTAAGATGCTTTCCTGCATTCTTTTTGAATGAATTTCACCGCCATGTGGTCAATTCATGATCTTATAGATGCTGCTGCCCACCATTACGTCTCTCATCACAGGACATTTTTAAATGATGCCACAAAATGCATGTTGAGAATCATTGGATCTCAAGTGAACAGAAATCACATCTGGAAGTCCGTTCCTGAGTTAAGGAACTGACGATCATGGCAACTTCAGTCTCTATTAATATTGAGTAAACCCAGAGATTATGATATTATTTATGTTACTCCTTATATGTTTGTAGATTTAACTACTTGTTGAAGAGATTTGTTTTATTGGGGCTATTTCTGCCATTGTACTGACTTGATTATTCAAATTAAAGTCGATCTTTAATTGTTTTGGGCTACATCTAAAGTTTGAAATGTAGAATTGTCTCTTGGGTCCTGTGCACCAGAGATGATATGTCCATGCATTGCTCAGTTACACGCAGCTCCCATTGGTCTGTAATGAAGCTGTAATGCCTGGGTCCATTTATTTCAACAATAGCTATTTTAAATATCCATGTGAATGATGATGATTAATATATAAAGGCTAATTTTCAAAATTATTTTTGTCTCTGGGCATTTCTTTAAGGTTTGTTCACATTCATGTTTTGGTTTCTGACTTTAAAATAATTTTCCTTTGTTGTAGGATGAGCAGTTCTTAGGTTTTGGCTCAGATGAAGAAGTCAGAGTACGAAGTCCCACCAGGTCTCCTTCAGGTACGGTGGAGCATGCGCATGGCGCCTTTATGATTTGTTTGTGAAGAGACTGTGGCTTCCCCTAGCCTTCTTTGCATGGAAAGGATGGTCTTAAAATTAAGAGGGGTTTGGAGGTAAACCCTTACTTTTCCCTCCCACTAAGTAACACAGGCTATGTAACAGACCTCTTTCTGGGACTTCTCCACCGGGCTTCTCTGTGGGAACCCACGAGGCTTGGGAGGTAGATTCCCATGGTGTGACGGAACCTGGTACAGCACCTCAGATTTACATATTTTGAATGATATGATAGTATACAGGGTAGGTTTACAGTTGTGAGTACATGAAACAGTTTATTCTTATATTATTCTTTAGTAATAATTATATTATTTTCCATATGAACACTGTAAACCTACTTTTGCCCTACCCTATCTATGACTTTGGGAATAATTTGGCCATTGTTTTTTACAGATGAAGTTTGGTTGATTATTGTCAAAGAACTAAAAACAAAATATTAGCACTGTGTGAATGTGAATGTTTTACCTGATTCTTGAAAGGCTGTATTAAAATTAAACAAAAATGATATGGTGTATCTTCATTTGTAAGCAATGTTTTTGTCGTTTTCACCAAGAAAATACCTAGACTGTCTTGAGGTTCTAGATTGTCGTTTTCTGATAGACAGTTATTAGTGGAAATAACATTTAATGCTTTGCAGATACCATTCTAATAGGAGATGGCTATAGTTTTTTTTTTTAATCCTCACCTGAGGATATTTTTTCCATTGCTTTTTAGAGAGGAAGGGAAAGGAAGGAGGAGGAGGACAGAGAGAGAAACATCAATGTGAGAGACACACATCATTGACTGGTTGCCTTCCGCATGTGGGGAGCAAACCCACAACAGAGGTGTATGCCCTTGACCAGGAAGCGAACCCTCAACCCTTCAATGTGCAGAGCAACACCAGGCAGGATGGCTATTGATCTTTTGCTGGAGAAAACATTCCCTGTCTCTGCTGCTATTCTGAACTCTTGCATGATTCTCTATGTGGATAGACCATCTGGGTAAATATGATGTCATAGCCAGTGTTTTTGCTCTTTGACGTTGACTCAGTTTGTGAGGTTTGTTAGCAGTTGGGTTATTTAAGAGTCATGTGCTATATAGTAATCTGATTCAGACATATAAGTAGACAACTTTTCCTTTCCCAAATGAGGGTGGTATTGCCATTATAGTTGGGGGGATTAGCCAGTAAGATCCCAGTATCTGTGCCATTCAGACAGTAGCAATATTCTCATTAATATGTGATGAAATCTTAAACCTTCATATCATAAAGTGATTTTTAAAAATATTTTTATTGATTTTAGAGTAAGGGAGAGGCAGAGAGATAGAAACATCAATGATGAGAAAGAATCATTGGTTGGCTGCCTCCTGCATGCTCCCTGCTAGGGTTCAAGCCTGCAACCCAGGCACGTGCCCTTGAATTGAACCCGGGACCCTTTAGTCTGCAGGCCGACGCTCTATCCACTGAGCCTAACCGACTAGGGTTCATAATGTGATTTTACAGATCATGTGGTCTAGTCCTTCATTAGTAAATGACAAAATGAGGCCCAGAAGATACATGAGCAATTACTGTAAGTGGTTTGTGAGTTCTGTGAATGTGGGTTTGGGAGCTGGTGGCAAAGCTAGGCTCTGCTCTGCCCTGCCTTTTCTACTTCTTCACCAAAAGCTTCTTTTAAAAGTTGGGTAGAAGAGGCCTTCAGGATTAACCCAGACCTGTGGGTGGCCAGGCTCAAGTCCACCAGGTGGATCAGGCATCTTGGGAGGCCCTTCTCTTGTAGGAGTTCATCTGTTAATGGTTTCCTTGGACGTGTTCTTGGTGATCAGTGTGCTTGGAATGTTGTCTTGGTTGTTGAAAACCATATGGATATCCTTCATTCTGTTGTCATTGGTGTATATATTGAGAATGGATTTGCGAATCCTGAATCCATTAAGGAAGCCTCTATATTTCAAAAGCTCAACAATAAGCTCTTTGTTGATTTCTGTTCTGTTAGAAAGTTGGTTTCATGGTCTAAAATGTTCATCACCATGGCATACATCTCTTTGGGTGCCTGTTAGGAGAGGTGTTAGTTTCCTGTGGGAAGGGAAGATATGATAGAAAAGACATTTAGAAAATACAGGTTTATACAAGGAATTTTAGGAAAAGAATTTTGTTTTCTTGAGTCTCTTGATAAATAGCAGATTGAGCTGATTTATAAATTGGCCAATTCCTTTTATTTAGAAATCTGATTTAATAAATTGTTAATTTGCCCTTAAGTCAATTAAGGTTATTTTTTTTTTTTGTAATTTGAGACTAATTAGTTCAAGAACCTGTAGGTGGGGTTTCATTAATGGGCACATCATCATGTCCCTTCTATGATTAGTTTACATGCTGCTGAGTTCAGTGAGCATACTCTGATGTCACTCAAGTGAATGTTTACTGTTCAATAGAACATTCTCAGTTTACTATGGCAAAACCCATTGACAATTCAGGAGACTGAGCTTCCCGGGGCCTTTCCTATAGAAGTTGTTGTGCCATTGATAGAAGAGCATTCTGTTCACATTTATTAAAGCCAAAGTTCTGAACTGAAAAGATGGAATGAGTTGCTATGAACATGTTCTCAAGTATTAATCTTGGTGGTGAAGATGAGGAACAGGCAGCACAGATTTCTTTTTAAACTTATTTTTTGTGTTCAGAAGAAAACCTTGCTCGCCTAAAGTTGTAGTAAAATCAGTTTTGTATGTTATAAATTGCTCATTTGAAAACCTTTTATTATGTTAGGGTTTGTTGTGTTGTTGTTTTTTAAATCAAAAAAAGCACTTAAATGTTCTTTTAGGTGGAATGTTATTTAGCTGATTTTTTGAGGCAAGTTTTTGGGGAAAAGAGACTAAGCACAATTAAAATGTGATATTGACTCATTAGACGCAACTAGAGTTCAGTTGCGGCTTGTGCTATTATATTCAGCTTAGTTACAACCTGAACTGCAAAGCTAAACACACGTTCTCCATTGTCTGATTCCTACACACAGCTAAAAGTAGTCCTCGGAAACCTCGCGGGAGGCCTCGCAGCGGCTCCGACCGAAACCCCGCTCTCCTCTCAGACCCGCCCGTGTTCCCCCCTCTCAGTAAACCAGAAACCAAATCTGGAGATAAGATCAAGAAGAAAGACTCTAAAAGTTTAGAAAAGAAGAGAGGAAGACCTCCCACCTTCCCTGGAATAAAAATCAAAATAACGCATGGAAAGGACATTTCCGAATTACCAAAGGGAAGCAAAGAAGACAGCCTGAAAAAGATCAAACGGACCCCGTCCGCGACGTTTCAGCAAGCCACCAAGATTAAAAAGTTAAGAGCAGGCAAGCTCTCTCCCCTCAAGTCCAAGTTTAAGGCAGGGAAGCTTCAGATCGGAAGGAAAGGGGTGCAGATTGTCCGGCGGCGCGGAAGGCCACCCTCCACGGAGAGGATCAAGACCCCGTCAGGCCTCCTCCTTAACTCGCACCTGGACAAGCCCCAGAAGGTACGCAAAGACGCGGACGGAGCCCCAGCCCTCGCCAAGGAAGATAAGACAGTGATCAGACAGAGCCCTCGGAGGGTGAAGCCCGTCAGGATCATCCCTTCTTCCAAAAGGACAGACGCGACCATCGCCAAGCAGCTCCTGCAGAGGGCGAAGAAGGGGGCGCAGAAGAAGATCGAGAAAGAAGCGGCCCAGTTGCAGGGCAGGAAGGTGAAGACACAGGTCAAAAACATCCGGCAGTTCATCATGCCCGTGGTCAGCGCCATCTCCTCGCGGATCATCAAAACCCCCCGCCGGTTCATCGAGGACGAGGACTACGACCCTCCTATCAAGATTGCCCGCCTGGAGCCCGCCCCCAGCAGCAGGTTCGGTGCCGCATCCTGCGGGTCCTCCGAGAAGTCGAGCGCCGCCTCGCAGCACTCCTCGCAGCTGTCCTCGGACTCCTCGCGCTCCAGCAGCCCCAGCGTGGACACCTCCACGGACTCCCAGGCCTCGGAGGAGATCCAGGGGCTCCCCGAGGAGCAGAGAAACACCCCCGAAGCGCACACCCCGCTGCCCGTTTCCCAGTCCCCGGAGAGCGACAGGAACGACCGGAGAAGCAGGAGGTACTCGGTGTCTGAGAGGAGTTTTGGGTCTAGGACAACGAAGAAGCTGCCAAGCGTGCCCCCGCCGCAGGCCTCCGCCTCACCGCCCCCGCCGCTGCTGTCACCGCCGCCACCCCTGCAGTCAGCCGCTGGCCTCTCGGACCCCACGCCCTGGCTGCTGCCCCCCACCATCCCACTGGCGTCGCCCTTCCTGCCCGCGCCAGCCGCACCCATGCAGGGCAAGCGCAAGTCCATCCTGCGGGAGCCCACGTTCCGCTGGACATCACTGAAGCACTCGCGCGCTGAGCCGCAGTTCTTCTCCTCCGCCAAGTACGCCAAGGAGGGGCTCATCCGCAAGCCCGTCTTCGACAACTTCCGGCCGCCGCCGCTCACGCCCGAGGACGTGGGCTTCGCCTCGGGCTTCTCGGCGGCGCCGGGCGCGGCTGCGCGGCTGTTTTCGCCGCTGCACACGGGGCCCAGGTTCGATATTCACAAGAGGAGCCCACTGCTGCGGGCGCCGCGCTTCACGCCCAGCGAGGCGCACTCCCGCATCTTCGAGTCCGTCACCCTGCCCAGCAGCCGGGCCCCCGCGGCCTCGCCGGGCGTGTCCAGCCGGAAGAGGAAGAGAAAGGTGTTCAGCCCTCTGCGCGCCGAGCCCAGGTCGCCCTCGCACTCCATGAGGACACGCAGCGGCCGGCTGAGCGCTGCGGAGCTGTCGCCGCTCACCCCGCCGCCCTCCGTCGCCTCCTCCCTGAGCATCTCTGTGAGCCCTCATGCCGCCAGTGCCTTAAACCCTGCCTTCACCTTCCCCGCTCACCCCCTGGCTGCCGGGGAGGCCGTGGAGAAGACCTCGAGGCCCAGGAAGCAGCCCGGCGCCCCTGCAGAGCCCTTCGCAGCCGGTGGCCCGACGCCCCTCTTCCCCTGGTTCACCCCCGGCTCCCAGGCCGACAGGAGCAGGACCAGGGACCGGGCCCCCGAAGAGCCGTCCAGGGACCGGGACGCCGTCGACAAGACAGCAGAGAAGGACAAGCGGGACCGCGAGCGGGAGAAGGAGAACAAGAGGGAGTCCCGCAAAGAGAAACGGAAAAAGGGATCCGAGATTCAAGGCAGTTCCACTTTGTACCCCGCGGGCAGGGTTTCCAAAGAGAAGGCTGTCGGGGAAGAGGTGGCCACGTCGTCTTCTGCCAAGAAGGTCATGGGGCGGAAAAAGTCTTCATCCCTCGATTCTGGGCCCGAGGTTGCTGCCATGACTCTTGGGGACACAACCGCTGTCAAAACCAAAATAATGATCAAGAAAGGGCGAGGGAACCTGGACAAAGCCACCCTGGACCTCGGCCCCACCGCCCCGTCGCTAGAGAAGGAGAAGGCCCTCTGCCTGCCCACGCCTGCGCCTGGCGTTAAGCATTCTGCGTCCTCCATCGGCTCCATGCTGGCGCAGGCAGACAAGCTCCCCATGACCGACAAGAGGGTCGCCAGCCTCCTCAAAAAGGCCAAGGCCCAGCTCTGCAAGATCGAGAAGAGTAAGAGTCTTAAACAAACCGACCAGCCCAAAGCACAGGTACTCTTTTCCGTGTTGCCTGGTGACCTCCGTAACGTCCAGCCCCTTCTAGGAGCGAGCTTTAGGCTGAGGGTTTCAGTTCTGTCCAGTCGCGGGAATCAGGGAAAGGCAGAGGAAGGGGTGACATCTGCAATGACCCTTTAAGGACAGGTAGGGTTTTGATAGGTAGGCAGTGATAGGGGAGAGCATTGCAAGGAGAGGGAACGGGAGGTAGAGACACAATTGAGGGGCAGTGAGTAGCTAGGCTGTAGGCAGGAAAGGGGTGAGCTAAGGCCCACTGGTAGGTTGGGGCCACGTGACAGAGAATGCGGAGTTTGTACTTAATGGGTTTGTTGGTTAGAACCTGTGACAGTTTTGAAGGTGCAATTCTGTAGTCAAGTTGTTTACCATAGAAAACGGGATGGGGGCGGATTCTCATCCTCTAAGGAGTGCGTGATGAGAGCAATAAATAAATAAATAGAGGGTGCGTGCAGATAAACTGGAGAAGCCTTTGGCCTTAGGTTGTGGGACAGAAAAGCTGTTGAAGAGTTATTAAGATGAAGACAAACATATTTTTACAAAGAACAGCATTGTTTTTGTTTTTTTTCTTTTTACATGGTAAACTAGGCACTGGTCTTTTCTGAGAAAGCATACCGATCTTTAGGTTCTTTTAAAAAAATTGTCATACAGTAGATGCACATTCATGCCAACATCTCAAGTCAGGTCGCAGTGAACACAGACCTAGGTTTTTAATGTTACTCAGCCTGGGGCATATTCTACTAATTCTACAAGTTGAGAGTTCAAGCAGGGACTTCCTTTGACCCAATTTTGGGTGTTTTTTTGGTTAGCCTCTGAGTAATGAGCAGTGGCTCTTTAAGATGGGAGACATTTTGGTTTGGGGTCTTTTATACTTCATTCATAGGTTATTTCCTCCTACTTCCCTATTGATCAGGGAAATACAGGAAATTGTGGTTAGGCTGAACTTCTTGATAATAAACTGGCAACTTGAATTTTGAGGGGAATTTCAAGAAGTAGTATAATTGGGAATAGGAACTCAGTTGATTTCTGTCTTTTTCCTGCCAATGTTAGGATGCAGAAGTAGTTGATTCCTGCAAATTGATATGGCTTATCAGCTGGAAATAACTAGAGTGAGTCTAAGTTATAATAAGTTAGCCAAAAGTACCCTGGCTTCATTTAATTATATTGTCAACATGTGTGGTTGTTGTTTGTTTTGGCTTACCTCCTATTTAGGGTCAAGAAAGTGACTCATCAGAGACCTCTGTGCGAGGACCCCGGATTAAACACGTCTGCAGAAGAGCTGCTGTGGCCCTTGGCCGGAAACGCGCTGTGTTTCCTGATGACATGCCCACCCTGAGTGCCTTACCGTGGGAAGAACGAGAAAAGATTTTGTCTTCCATGGGGAATGATGGTAGGTCAGGATGTCAGCCTTGAAGTCCTAGCACCCAGGTGATCTGCTGCTGATCCTTCTTGGGATGCCTCATAGGCTCTTGATAGCATCATGTATTCGTCTGGATCCTCTAAAAACAGATGGCAAGGGAGTGTTCATTGAACAAGGATTCTCATTAGAGAAACTGTCTGTGAGGCACAATGGGGGGAAGGCTGGGAGAGCTGTCAGTCAAAAAGGAGGAGGGAGGGAATCTTTGGGCACAACCTTTCTAGACAGCCCTGCAGGGTAAAAAGGTTCGGCAAGACAGTCCTTGAGCAAAAGTTGACCGCCAGAGGAATCTTGTGTCCCTCAGGAACAGATCTGTCTTAGCATTCCTCCCATGCTCACTGCCTGGGAGACCTCCCGTGGTAGTGGGCCCGGCACCATGGATTTCAGAGCTCAGTAGCTGGGGCCTGGGGTCAGTCATGTATTTGGGGGTTAGTGAAGCTCATTTTCATGGTCACCCTATAGCTCTTAGATGATGGGTAAATGCTCGTTAAAATGTAGAGTTGTAGGCAGTCCTCTGAAGCAGTCAGTTCATTTTCTTGAACTTCGGGTTAGACTATGTTTTGTTTTCAGTATTTGGGTTTCTGCTTTCTTTAAGCTACAAGTTTATAGGCATTTAATAACATTTAAATAATTATTTAAACAGGCTTTCAGTTCTGCCTGTGACGCTTTTTAATGTAGTCCATTTCACTTTTTGAGTCCCAATGAAAACAAAGTTTGAATGTATCTAGTGATATAAATTGATTTTGAAGTTCTCCACCTCTGCTCCCAGGAAGGAATCAGATCCTCCCTCAGAACTAACGTTGCATTTCTTTAACAGACAAGTCCTCAATCGCTGGCTCAGAAGATGCCGAACCTCTTGCTCCACCCATCAAACCAATCAAACCCGTCACCAGAAACAAGACCCCCCAGGAACCCCCTGTGAAGAAGGGACGACGCTCCAGGCGGTGTGGGCAGTGCCCTGGCTGCCAGGTGCCCGAGGACTGTGGTGTCTGTACTAACTGCTTGGACAAGCCCAAGTTCGGTGGCCGCAATATAAAGAAGCAATGCTGCAAGTGAGTGGGCTCTTCTCGGGGGGGGGGCGGCCTCCCCTCCGTGAAGGAGGTTTACTTGTGCTTGGTTTGTTGCAGAGATGAATCCGAAAACTGAACGTGATTGTACTCATTTCTTGGGTTTCAAGGTTAGCTACACAGTGTGGCTAGGTGTGAGTTGTGCTTTATTTTTATTTCATGTTTTAAAATACATTTTTATTGATTTCAGAGAGGAAGGAAAAGGGACAGAGCTAGAAACATCAACGATGAGAGAGAATCATTGATTAGCTGCGTACTGCATGCCCCACACTGGGGATAAGCCCGTAACCTGGGCATGTGACCTTGACTGGAATCGAACCTGGGATCCTTCAGTCCGCAGGCCGATGCTCTATCCACTGAGCCACACCAGTCAGGGCAAGCTGTGCTTTAAATAAGACGCTCTCTGGGGCAGGGCTGTCTAGTAGAACATTCTGCAGCGCTGGGAATGCTTTGAGCTGCTCAGTGCACTGTGGTGGCCATTAGCCCAATGTGGCGAATGACTAAGGAACTACATTTTTTGTCACATTTTATTTTAATTAATTTAAATTTACATAGCCACATGTGCTTTGGGGCTACCATATCAACGCAGCTTGAGGGGCTTGCTACTTGAAAACTGACAAATTTAGGCATATTTATCAGGTCAACTGAAATTCCCTTTATCTTTATGACTTTGGGGAAGTGTTGGTGATATCTGTCTATGTCTCTGATGTCTCTCGGGATAGTTTCAAAATATGTCTGTGGGATTTGTGATACAGACATTGTAATGATCTATTCTTCCTTTCTTAGTCAGTTTGTGGATGCACTTTAACCCTCTGGGTAATTTGTCTAAAGTGGATCAGAAGATGCACAGACAGACTTTTTGGGACTTGAGCATCTCAGAAAGTGCTTGGAATCAGGAGTAGATTTTATCAGTAGACATTTTCTGAATGAATGAATAATGTGGAAGTGACTTATATAAAATCAATGGGAGCAATGCTGCATTAGTCACTCCAGGGAGGCAGTTCCCAGGAGACAGCAGGTAGTTCTGTGCTTTGGTTTAGTCATTCTGTTTGTAAGCAAGAATCTTGTCTCCGTCTCATTCATGTAAAGGAGCGAGAATTCACAGATCAGCAAAAAGGTAAAATCATACTGAATTTTGGGGTTGAAATGGACTCAGTTACATTTTACACGTCAGATTAAGTTTGAATTTCATTAAATTGGGTAGTATATCCTATATAATAAAAGCCTAATATGCAAATTAACCGAACAGTGGAATGACGGGTTCCTATGACGTACACTGACCACCAGGGGGCAGACACTCAGTGCAGGAGCTGCCCTCAGCCTGCAGGCCCCAGGCCAGCCAAGGCAGGTGCCAGCAGGGTGCCCCCCACTGATGGCTCCGCTGGTTGTGCCACAAAGGGAGGTGACCTGCAGCAGCAGTAGAGTGATGGGGGGGTGGGGCAGAGCAGGCCAGCACCACCCCCAATCACCCTGCTAGTCACCTCCAAGGCAGGTGCCAGCAGAGCCCCCCAATCAACCTCCAGGTTGCCCTAGAGGTGGGCCCTGATCACCAGCCAGACCTAGGACCCTACCTGTGCACAAATTTTGTGCACCAGGCCTCTAGTGTGTGTATGTGTGTGTGTGTGTGTATATATATATATATATATATATATATATATATATATATATATATATAAAATAGTAATAAAACGGTAATATGCTAATTAGAGCAGATGTCCTTCCAGATGAAGCCAGGCCTGTGAGGGAAGCCGGGGTCCTGGGTGCCAGAGGAAAGCCGGTCGGTGCTGGCAGCCAGGGGAAGGAAGGCCTACTCTTGCATGAATTTCATGCATTGGGCTTCTAATATATATATATATATATATATATATATATATATATATATATATATATATATATATATATATATATAGGACTTGCTGGATAACTTTAGTCCATTTTGTAATCAGGTTACTCTAAATATTAATCTCAAGGGAACAGAACTGATTTGAGTATAAAAAATATCAACCGATGGTTTTGTACTAGATTATAAGAAATTTGATTCTTATTTAAAAAATAATTTGGTATTTGCTTCTTTTAGGGCTTAAAGATAGGGACAGTCACTGATTGAAGGCGTCAAAGGCTCCGGTTTCATCTGTGTAATGAGCCGTCCTTTTTTCAGTTCTCAGAATGGCCCCAGAAAGAAATTCCCTGGTTCTTGCAGACAAATTAACACTTGTCCGAATTACTTCTCTTCTAAGCGCCACTCACTTTGTGGTACCCCTTGTTCTCCTAGGATGAGAAAATGTCAGAATCTACAGTGGATGCCTTCGAAAGCCTATCTTCAGAAGCAAGCAAAAGGTGATGTTGTCAAGAGCTCTTCCCCAACATGCTTCTAGCTTTAATGCTGTATAGTTATGCACATCTAGTGTAAAGAGAATACTGGTTTGGTTTCTTTTTAAGTACTACTATTTAAAAAATACATATATATGTTTACATACACACACACACACACACACATATATATATATATATATATATGATTTCAGAGAGGAAAGGAGAGGGAGAGAGAGACAGAAATATCAGTGATGAGAGAGAATCATTGATCGGCTGTCTCCTACATACCCCACATGGGATTGAGCCCACAACCCAGATATGTGCCCTGAACGAGAATCGAACCGAGATTTTCTAGTTCATAGGTTGATGCTCAACCCCTGAACTGGTTGACTTAAGTACTATTTCCCAGGGAGTTGAGGTTGTTGAAGCTGGGTGATGAGTACTTGGGAGTTCATTTTACTATCCCTTTACCTTGAAATATGTTTGAAATTTTCCATTTTAAAAAGAAAAATATTTAAAATTCATATAAAGATTAGTTTCTTCCATTTCCTAGAGCAGTGGTTGGCAAACTGCGGCTCGTGAGCCACATGCATCTTGCGAGCCGCGGTTTGCCGCTCTGTTGACTAATGAGTTTGCCGACCACTGACCTAGACTCTCGATTCCAGTAATTACAGGCTGTTGTTGTTCTTTGTGATTAAGCCCCTATCCCAGTGGTCAGCAAACTCATTAGTCAACAGAGTGGCAAACGGCGGCTCGAGAGCCGCATGTGTCTCACGAGCTGCAGTTTGCCGACCACTGTCCTAGAGCAATGAAAGTATAGCTATTCTACCTGACCAGCTTAACTTTCTTGAGCCTCTTCAGCGTCAACATTAGCTGCAGGAAACTGAGAATAAGATTGTTACATTCCTATACTTCTGTTTTAAATAAAATTTTTCTTGCTTATAGATAATCATGTTTTTTCCCCTAGCTGTGAAAAAGAAAGAGAAAAAGTCCAAGACCAGTGAAAAGAAAGAGAGTAAAGAGAACAGTGTTGTGAAGAGCGTAGTGGATGCCAATCAGAAGCCCATCCCATCAGCACGTGAGGACCCTGTCCCCAAGAAAAGCAACAGTGAGCCTCCCCCTCGGAAGCACATAGAAGAGAAGAGTGAAGAAGGGCCCACCTCTGCTCCGGGGCCTGAACCCAAACAAGCTCCCACTCCAGCCTCCAGGAAGTCCAGCAAGCAGGCCTCCCAGCCAGCGCCAGTGCCCCCCCCACAGCCACCCAGCACAGCACCACCGAGGAAAGACATCCCCAAGGCAGCTCCTAGCGAGCCCAAGAAGAAGCAGCCCCCACCACCGGACTCAGGTGAGTGAGGCTGGCAGGGAGCTGCCAAGCCAGAAGGACTAGCAAAAAGCACCAATGTCAAACAGCATTTGGAAACCTGAAAAACCTGAAATAGAAATGTTTAAGTCTTCAGTGTAAGAAAATTAGCTTTTAACCATTGCATAGTAATAAAGAAATAGAAGCTAAAAAACAATTAAGTTGGAGATACTGTCTTAATTTCCTATTCAATGCCTAGAGTTTAAGTTCTTTTCTTTTTTTCCAATGGCCTCATCTTCCCAGGCCAATCAGTCCTAGCGGAGTCATTGCTCTTTAACATTAACTGTCAGTGTAGTAACCTCTGACTGCAATTTATTTTGAATTCTTCAGGTCCAGAGCAAAGCAAGCAGAAAAAAGTGGCTCCTCGCCCAAGTATTCCTGTAAAACAAAAACCAAAAGAAAAGGTGAGAGCTGTGTTTCTTTGCCATTTCTCAGGGGTGTGTTCAGTTCTATAGGAAAAGAGCCTTATTCTAGATGTAATTGAGTGGATGAAACCCCGTTTTTGCTTTTTTGTAGGTGACAGTAGAATTTAGGTTTTAGCTCATACCTTTTTTTCTCTTTCCCCTTGTTTTCTGTTCCTTGTGGCCCTACAAGCGTATGCTATAGGCTGCTTAGCATAATAGTGTTTTGCCCTTAGCATCCTTTAGCAATATTTGTCGGTAATCACCATCCTTCCCTGTGTGCACTGTTTTTATGATGTGAATAGACAGAGATCTTTAAGAATTTTCTGGTTCTTTCCACCCTCTTTCCATGCCATCATAATGGTACACTGGTATGTTCTGGCTGATGCTCTAAAGAGCATACATGATGCCAAGAAGGGCGGCAGACGCTAGGTTTTTATTAGGCCATGCTCCAGAGTCATCGCCCAGTTTCTGGCTGTGATGATGAAGCATGATTCCGTTGGCAAATTTGAAATCATCGGTGATCACAGAGCCGGGAAAATTGCTGTGAAGTGAACCTCATGGGCCGGTTAAACAAATGTGGAGTGATCAGCCCAAATTTGATGTGCAACTGGAAGATGCAGAAAAATTGCAAAATAACCTGCTCCTGCCCTGTAAGTTTGGTTTCATTATACTGACAACCTCAGCTGGCATCATGGACCACAGAGAAGCAAGATGAAAGCACACAGGAGGAAAAATACTGGGGTTCTTTTTCTGGGATTGTAAATACATGCAAATAAAATGCCTTAATGAAAAAAAAATTTGAAAAGTATTTCACTATTTCTATAAGATACTTGTGTTGGAAACATGTTTTCCCTTCCATTAATTAGATTTGTCATTTGCATTATTTTCCATTGCAAAGTGAAGGCAAGCCCTGGCCGCCATGGCTTACTTGATTGAGCATCGGCCTGTGCACAAAAGGTTGCAGGCTCCATCCCCGGTGTGGGGCGTGCAGGAGGCAGCCAGTCGATGTTTCGCTCTCATATCAATGTTTCTCTCTCTCCCTTCCTCTCTCTCTAAAAATCAATTTAAAAAATATTTTTTAAAAAGTGAAAGCAAGTAAAGTGTGGTTTTGTTCTTTATTTGTTTTCTATCCCTGTAGGAAAAACCACCTCCCGTCAACAAGCAGGAGAACGCAGGTACTTTGAACATCCTCAGCACTCTCTCCAACGGCAGCAGCTCTAAGCAGAAGGTCCCAGCAGATGGAGTCCACAGGATCAGAGTGGACTTTAAGGTAAAAGTGTTTAGTGACCATGTAGTATATTGAGTCACGGACTTTATATTTTTAAAATAATTTTTTTATGTTTCATTTACAGTTGACTTTCAATATTAGGTTAGCTTCAGTTGTACAACCACGTGATTAGAAATTTCTGTAACTTATGAAGTGATCACCCCAATTAATCTAGTATCCATCTGGCACCATACAGTTATTACAATATTATTCCTGTGTCAATTTTGTAACTACCCATTTGTGCTTCTTAATCCCTTCACTTTTTTTACTTATTCCCCCAATCCCCTTCTCCTCTGGCAACCATCAAAATATTCTCTATGAGTCTGTTTCTGTTTTGTTTGTTTACTTTGTTCTCTAGACTCCACATACAAGTGAAAGCATCTGTGACTTATTTCACTCAGTGCAATACCTTAGGTCCATCCATGTTGTTGTAATTGGCAAGATTTCATTCCTTTTTATGGCTGAGTCATGTTTCACTGTGTAAATGCCCCACTTCTTTTTTATCCATTTGTCTGTTGATGGGCACTTAAGTTGCTTCCATACTTTGGCTATTGTAAATAATGCCACAGTGAACATATGGATGAATGTCTTTTTGATTGAGTGTTTTGGGTGTCTTCAGAAAAATACCCAGAATAGGAATTGCTGAATCCTTTGTCTCTTGTTATAATCTTTGTTTTAAAGTCTGTTTCGTCTGGTATAAGTATTGCTATCACAGCTTTTTTTTTGTTTGCTCCATTTTCGTGAAATATCTTTTTTAATTTCTTTATTTTCTCTGTGTCTTTCCATCTGAAATGAGTCTCATGTTGACAGCATATGTAAGGGTCTTATCCATTCAGCTTCCCTGTGTCTTTTGATTGGAGCATTTAAGCCCTTGGTATTTAAAGTAATTGTTGATAGATACATAGTTATTGCCATTTTATTATTTAAACTTTGATCTTTTTCTTCTTCATAAAGACCTTTTAACATTTCCTGTAATACTCATTGGTGGTGATGAACTCCTTTAGCTTTTTCTTTTCTGGAAAGCTCTTTGTCTATCCTTCGATTCTGCTTTGCTGTATAGAGTAATATTGGTTGTGGGGTTCTTGCTTTTCATCACTTTTAATGTTTCTTATCACTCCCTTCTGGCCTGCAAAGTTTCTGTTGAGAAATCAGCTGACAGTCATATGGGCGCTCCCTTGTAGGTAACAACTAACTGCTTTTCTTTTGCTGGTTTTAAGATTCTGTCTTTGTCTTTAACCTTTGTCATTTTAATTACGATGTGTCTTGGTGTGGGCCTCATTGTATTAAACTAATTTGAGACTCTATGTGCCTCTGGGACTTGTATGTCTGTTTCCTTCACCAGGTTAGGAAAGTTTTCTGTCAATTTATTCTTTTTTATTGTTGCAGTGTTACAGATGTCGCCCGATTTCTGTCATTTTTTCCAAATAGCTTTTCAATTCCTTGTTCTCTCTTCTTCTGCTACCTCCATGATGCAAATGTTGATTCACTTGAAGTTGTCTTAGAGGCTCCTTACACTGTCCTCATTTGGGGGGATTTTTTTTTTCCTTTTTGCTGTTCTGATTGGGTGTTTTCTGCTTCCTTATATTCCAAATATCTGATTTGATGCTTTGCTTCATCTACTCTACTAGTACTATTGATTTCCTGTAATATTCTTCATTTCAGATAGTGTATCCTACATTTCTGACTGTGGTATTTTTTTATGTTTTCTATTTCATTCATGTTTACTATCTCTTTGTTTCTCACTTAGTTCCTCTACTCTTCCCATAAATTCATTGAGCACCCTTATAACCAGTGTTTTGAACTCTGCATCTGGTAGATTCCTTGTCTCCATTTTCTTTCATTCTTTTCCTGGAGTGTTCTGTTCTTTCACTTGGGACATGCTTCTTTGTTTTCTCAATTTGGCAGCCTCCCCGCGTTTGTTGCTATGGATTAGGTAGAGCTGCTACGTCTCCTGGTCTTGGTAGAACAGCCTAATGTGGTACGTGTCCCGATGGTGCAGCCTCCCTGGTCACCAGAGCAAGGCATCCGGCTGTGCCCCCTGTGTGGGCTGTGTTTGCCCCCTGTTGTAGTTGAGCCTTGATTGCTATTGGTACATCAGTGGGAGGTAGGTACCCCCAGGCTGATTGACTGGTAGGGCTGTGGAGACCACAGCGGAGGAGCTGCTGTGCAGTCGCCGACCTCATGGAACAGGACTCCCTTCAGCGGGGCTCTGGTGCCTGTCCAGCCTGCCCCTGAATGTGTTGGTGGTTGGGTGGTGCTTCCATGTGGTCTGAGGTTGTCCACTGGATGTGCTGGTGTTGGGTCTCCTGGGAGGTGCTGACCAAGGTCAGCTGCTGCCTCTACCCTGCCTGGAGTCACCCGGCATGATCTACAAGATGATTTGCAGGTGGCTGCTACTTGTGGTTGGCGTGGAGATGCCTGGGAGAAGGCTAAGCTGTAAACTGAGTTCAGCTGCTGATATTGCTGGGGTTGGGGCTGCTTAGCAAGTATGGGGCCTGCTGAGGCCAGATGCTGCTTTTTTGGAGTTTGTTCCCTTGAGAGATTTGAGGAAAGTCTGCAACGTGAGCAAGGGCAGGCCGTTTGTATGGAAAAGCCACTGGAATCATCTTAGATGGGTAAGGGTATCGGAGTCACTGGGGCAGGCAAACTTGTTAGCCAAGTTGATGGAGACTCAGATATGGTACCACCTACAGTGGGGGACTCCACAAAGTTGGAGCTCAGAGGGAAATGAGTCTGAGTAAGGCTGTGTGCAGGCCCTTTAAGATCAACACCTGGGTATCCAGCAGCCTGCAGCTCACTCATCCACAGTCCTCACTGGTTTTTACAGCCAGAAGTTACAGGGACTCCTGTTCGAAGCCCCGGAACCCGGGGCTGGGCGCCTAGTGTCGAGCTGGGACTCCCCTTGCAGCCAAGATACCCTCCCGATTTGTAACCACCACACATGGCTGTGGGACCTTGATCAGAAGCCAGTGTCCTTTACTCAATCAAGATAATGATGTTACTAGAGGTGTTGAAAGCAAGGAAATTCAGCACAGAGCAGGGAAATGAATACGAACCACCATCAGCAGATGGGTTCATGTGAGTGATAAAGTACATTTACATGACAATAGTGTCTGAGGAAATCATTCTTTCCCATAGGAATTATCAAAGGATGATGATAGCTTGGATCAGTAAAACTAACGGGAATTCAGTCCCAGTGTTACTTGCATTATAGTTAGCGTGAATTAAACCCATAAAGAGGTAACTGTTTTAATAGTTGTACTAGTATCTGATAGTAAAATTTTTTAAAGCAGCAGTTGTTTTTGAACTCATTAAAGGAATGATGTTGTTGTGTCATTGAAAAACTTTCCTAAATGGTTTTCTCTCTCCGCAGGAGGATTGTGAAGCCGAGAACGTGTGGGAAATGGGCGGCTTGGGCATCCTGACCTCTCTCCCCATCACTCCCAGGGTGGTGTGCTTTCTCTGTGCCAGCAGTGGGCACGTGGAGGTGAGAGACTGCTTTTTGGTGCCCTAGCAAGTGTAATGTAGATTAGTTTTCATTGATGAAAATATCTTTATACTAGAGGCCCAGCGCAGGAAATGGTGCGCGGGTGGGGTCCCTAGGCCTAACCTGCAATTAAGGCCATCTTGCACCCGCTTGCCAGTCCCACCCCACCGCCGCCCACCCCAGTTCCCCATGGTTCCCTGTTCGCCATCCAGCTATTGGAGCTTGTGGGGGGGGGGGGGGGGACCAAGAGGCCTTCCTTCCACCTGCTTGCCAGTCCCTAGTCCCACCCTGCCACCATCCACTGCGGTTCCCCGTTGGCCATCCAGTGATCGGAGCCTGCGGGATGCAGGGGGGACCGAGAGGTGATCAATGCACCTCATAGAGACTGGTTGATCGGTTGTTCTGGTGGTTATGCTGTTACGGTTGCTGGCCTTGTAGTATATAGTATTCTGTGTTAATAGGCAGCAGGTACTACCCCCTGTTTAACCCAGTTAATGAGCCCTGACTGTTTGGCTCAGTGATAGAGAGTTGGCCTGCAGACCATATCCCGGGTTTGATTCTGGTCAAAGGCGTGTACCTCGGTTGCAGGCTCCTCCCTGGCCCAGGGCCAGGGACACGTGCAGGAGGCAACCAATCGATGTGTTTCTATCACATCGATGTTTCCTTCTGTCTTTCCCTCTCTTTTCCACTCTCTCTAAAAATCAATGGAAAAAATCTCGGGTGAGGATTTAAAAATAACTAAACCAGTTAATGAAATACTTTTGAACTGTTTTAGAGATTTTAGGAAGGAATCTGCTTCATAGTAGAGTCACAAAGGTATTGAGTGAGAAAAGTTTACTCTTTACTGGAGGCCTGGTTTTTCTGCTAGATGCTTAAACATGGAGAAAAATAATACGATGTTCTCTAGGAAAAGAGATGCTTTTGATGGTGATTTTATATTGAATATCCAAACCCCCTTGTCTCTAAAGAGCTCTTAAACAATTAGTAAGAAAAAGGAGTAACACCCAGTAAGAAATAGGCTTAGGGACAGGAATATATAATGCATGAAATGAGAAATAAAAACAGTGTGAGTGGAGGCGTTGAGCCTTCTGATGGGAATGAAAGCATGATATAAAAAGGATTGTGTGGAAATGGGCACTTTCTCTGGTAGAAAGCTAAATTAGTTACAGTCTTTCTTTCTGAGGGCTGTTTGGAAGTATGTACTTAATTTTAGATGGGTATACCCTGTAACCCAGCAGTTGTGCTGTAGGCATTTATCTCATGAATGTAACTGGATAAATGGGCAAATGTGTAAATGTATGTACACATATATGTGTATGTATACTACATATAAAAACAAACCTTTCCATATACACTGAGTGGACAGATTATTATGATCTCTGAACACATAATTATCTGGCCACTCAGTGTGTGTGTGTGTGTGTGTGTTAGAGGCCCAGTGCATGAATTCGTGCATGGGTGGAGTCTGGCCAGCCTGGCCAGGGGGAGGGGACATGGGTGGTTGCCTGGCCTGCCTGCTGGTTGAACTCCTGGTCGAGGGGACAATTTGCATATTAGCCTTTTATTATTATTATTATGTGTTCAGAGATCATAATAATCTGGCCACTCAGTGTGTGTGTGTGTGTGTGTGTGTGTGTATACATACATCGTAAACAGAAGGGTTTCCTTCAGTATTGTTTATGCTAGGGCTGCTTAAATGTCATTGAAACTAAGAACATTGAGTCTGAAAGTGCCAGGGGGCACCGTACCTCTTTTCCTACTTAATTGAATGCTTTGTATTCACACATATGCTACCCACAGGAAGCACTTTTGCACCAGGACTTCAACTTCTGGGATAAAACTGTTTTTCCAGAGTGTGGTTGCTCTAATTTAAATTGCATGGCTGTGTGCAGCAATCCTACAGAATTCCTAAAGCTGGAACTGGAGGATGGATGGCACACGGCCTCATTGCCTCCAACAGTATAGCCAGTGCCTGGCAGGGTCTCCCACCATGCATGTTGTAAAAATTGTTTATGTTGACATGATTTCAGATTTTCAGAAATGTTACAAGGGTAGTACAAAGAACCCTCATCTCTCCTTCACCTGGAGTCCCCAAATGTTAAAAGTTTTCATTTACTTCCTTCTTTTCTCTTTGTGTATTTATATTTTACAAAATAAAATATACACACATTTTTATATACGTAGACATATTTTATCTGAAAAAATGAGAGCAAGTTCCAGACATATGCCATTTTACCTCTAAAATATTATAATTACCAAAATCAGAAATAAGGCCTGGTGTCTTATGAACCAAGAGCTCACAGTTCAATTCCTGGCCAGGGCACATGCCCAGGTTGCGGGCTCAATCCCCAGCCAATCAGTGATTCTCTCTCATCAATGTTGTTTCTATCTCTCTCTCCCTCCCTTCCTCTCTGAAATCAATAAAAATATTTTTTTTTAAAGCAACAAGAAATAACATTGGTACATTATTATTATCTAATCTGTGGACCTTATTTAGGTTTGACCAGTTGTCCCAATAATTATTTTAGGCAAAAGAAAATTCTGGCCCAGACGGCAAGACTCAGTGGTTGAACATCGACCTATGAACCAGGATGTCACGTGCCTGGGTTGCGGGCTCAATCTCCAGTGTGGGGCATGCAGGAGGCAGCCAATCAATGATTCTCTCTCATCATTGATGTTTCTATCTCTCTCTCCCTCTACCTTTCTCTCTGAAATCAATAAATATATATATATTTTTTTAAATAAATCTTTATTGTTCAGATTATTACAGGTGTTCCTCTTTTATTTTTCCCCATAGCTCCCCTCCACCTGATTCCCCACCCCACCCCATGCCCTTACCCCCCGCCACTGTCTTCATCCATAGGAGTAAGATTTTTGTCCAATCTCTTCCCGCACCCCTCACACCTGCTTCCCCTGAGAATTGTCAGTCCACTCCCTTTCTATGTCCCTGATTCTATTATATTCACCAGTCCATTCTGTTCTTCAGATTTTTCATTCACTTGATTTTTAGATTCACTTGTTGGTAGGTATGTATTTGATGTCATTTTGTTGTTCATAATTTTTATCTTTACCTTTTTCTTCTTCTTCCTCTCCTTAAAGAATACCCTTCAGCATTTCATGTAATCCTGGTTTGGTGGTGATGAACTCCTTTAGCTTTTTCTTGTCTGTGAAGCTCTTTATCTGACCTTCAACTCTGAATGATAGCTTTGCTGGGTAGAGTAATCTTGGTTGTAGGTTCTTGCTGTTCATCACTTTGAATATTTCTTGCCACTCCCTTCTGGCCTGCATAGTTTCTGTTGAGAAATCAGCTGACAGTCGTATGGGTACTCCCTTGTAGGTAATTAACTGTTTTTCTCTTGCTGCTTTTAATATTCTCTCTTTGTCTTTTGCCCTTGGCATTTTAATTATGATGTGTCTTGGTGTGGTCCTCTTTGGATTCCTCTTGTATGGGGTTCTGTGCACTTCCTGAACTTGTAAGTCTATTTCTTTCACCAGTTAGGGAAAGTTTTCTGTCATTATTTCTTCTAATAGGTTTTCAATATTTTGCTCTCTCCCTTCTTCTGGCACCCCAAAAATTCGGATGTTGGTTCGCTTGAAGTTGTCCCAGAGGCTCCTTACACTATCTTCATATTTTTGGATTCTTTTTTCTTTTTGTTTTTCTGGTTGGATGTTTTTTGTTTCCACATATTTCAGATCTTTGGTTTGATTCTTGGGGTACGTTGATCTACGATTGAGTTTCTATATATTCTTTATTTTAGACAGTGTATGCTTCATTTCTGACTGGTCCTTTTCCATTTTTTTGGCATTCTCATTAAGCTCCTTGAAGGTCTCACTAAGCTCCTCAGAAGTGTCATCAAGTTTCTCAGTGGTTTTAAGAAGATTCTTGAGTAACCTTATACATGTGGTTCTGAACTCTATATCATCCAGTAGTTTGCTTTCCTCCGTTTCTTTCATTCGTGACATGTTTCTTTGTTTCTGCATTTTGGCTGCTTCCCTGTGTTGATGGAGTGGCTTTGTGTGGTAGGTGACCTATAGGGGGCAGTAGCTCAGGCTCCCCAATCACCTGATGTGGACGCTCTTGGTACACCCCTTTGTGGGCTGAGTGCAAAGTCTTGGTGTAGTTAAGCCTTAATTGCTATTGGTACACTGGGAGGAATTGACCTCCAGGCCAATTAGCTGTGAGCACTCCCTGTGTCTATAATGGAAGAACTCCTGCGCTGAAGACACGCTTATGGGGCAGGACTTGTTTCAGTGGGGTTTTGGTGCTCACTGAGTCTGCCTCTTGAATGTGTCACTTATGGATGTGAGGAGTTGAAATCTGGTGTCTCACACTGACCACTAGGTACACTGGCTTCTGGATCTCCAATGGGGTGCAGGTCAGCTACTGTCTGAGGCCACCCAGCAGGAGCTACAGTGAGAGCTGCAGTTTTCTCCTCTTTGCTTGGGGTTTGGAGGTTTTGGAGCTGTCTGACCCAGGCTGCAAGTTTGCTAGGTTAAGCTGCGATAGGGCAGGGCTTTCTTATGCTAACTGGGCTGCTTGGAGCTTGGGTGGGTTTGTAGGTTGTGCAGGGCAGGGCCTCAGGGTGTCACTAGGTTAGGGCATGGCAAACAGCAATGGCTGCTAGTTAGCTGGCTCTGAGTCCCTGTCGGCAGTCCCGTGCCCCAGTGCAGTAAACAATTATTCCTGCGCGCAGCTCTGCAAGCAAGCCACCCTCACTGGCAGACAGTCCAGCTTCTCCCCGTAGGAGTTTGGGTCCCCCGCGTCTCCCCAGAGACTGGATTTCAGAGTAATCGGGGGCTTGTCTCCATTCGGGTTGAAAAAAGCAACGCACCCAGTCGCCCGCAGCCAGCCCGCATCACGCGCCTCCGTACCTCAGCTTTTCAGCGCTTGTGCACGTCTCAATGCTCTTTTCTCTTTCCTTCTAGTTGTAGAACTTCCACTCAGCCAGCTTTCCCGTGGTTCTGGGTGATAGACGTTTTGTCTTTTAGTTGCAGTTTAAATTGTGGGAGGCAGCAGTTTAGGTGTTTACCTACACCGCCATCTTGGATTCTCCTCCAATAAAAATATATTTTTAAAAAAGAAAGGAAATTCTGGGTCACCCTTATTGGAATTTTTAAAAATATCGATATGAAAATAATTTATTTCTAAAATTAGACATGGAAAGGATTAACCAGAGCTTACAACTGTTTAGAATATTGTAGAAAACCTTTATAACCTTCCCTATTTCCCCCTACCCCACTCCTTTGCGTTCCCATAGCTCTTTGTTTATAGCTATCTTATGTCACTTAGCGCATCATATGAAATCTGGGGTTGTATTTATTTTGTTACTTTATTTATTACTCCCACATTAGTTCCCTGAATCTCCTGCAATGCCCTGTATTGTGCTGTTGAAAAAATATACTGATTGCATACTGACTATATACTGAATAAAATATAGAGAGCACTATACTCCTAACTCCCAAATGATGTGTGTAGAATTTGGCTGATATATCTGCATGCTATTCTATAACTTTTTTCTCCATCTTTCCCCAGTTTGTGTATTGCCAAGTCTGCTGTGAGCCCTTCCACAGGTTTTGTTTAGAGGAGAACGAGCGCCCCCTGGAGGACCAGCTGGAAAACTGGTGTTGCCGTCGCTGCAAGTTCTGTCACGTTTGTGGAAGGCAGCATCAAGCCACAAAGGTACACGGCTAAGCAATAGAACTGCTTGGAGGATGACTATCTTCATTCCTGCCTTTTCCTTTAGGATTTTGCATCTGTTTTTTCTCTTGGCTTAGGCTGTTTGACTATTTGATTGGGTATAATCAGTTGCCTATTTTTGTGTTTTAATTTTGGGGATATTGCACAAGATGTGGCATTGGATAAAATCCCCCAAATAAGTCAAGTCTACCTGATAAGGATACTCACCACTGAGTGCCTTTGACAGGAAATAAGTTCATGGGCTTTAATGGGGAGTACGTAATTTATGAGGAAATGTACCTGCTAAATGGATGTGCTGTACTTACTTGAAGATAAGTATGAAATGAGGTGTGCAGCGACAGGTGTTCAGTT
Source organism: Corynorhinus townsendii (assembly GCA_026230045.1). NCBI lineage: Eukaryota > Metazoa > Chordata > Mammalia > Chiroptera > Vespertilionidae > Corynorhinus > Corynorhinus townsendii. The sequence continues at coordinate 84,224,587 of JAPDVU010000008.1, forward strand.
AGGTGAGGTGATGCCCATGATTTTGCCTTTGTGTTTGTCTTGCAGCAGCTGCTGGAATGTAATAAGTGCCGAAACAGCTATCACCCTGAGTGCCTAGGACCTAACTACCCCACCAAACCTACAAAGAAAAAGAAAGTTTGGGTGAGTGCACGCATCATGTGTTCCAGAGAGGACTGTCATGCAGCTGGGCTTGGGTGACTTACATTAGGAATGTCCTTGCTTGGGGATGTCAGGGTAACAATTACTTTGGCTTTGTTATTAGAAAAAGCCATCCCAGGAGAGAAGTCAACTCTAGATATTTGTGATCTTTTTAAATCAGAGGAGATACTAATGATAAGAAACCCTACTGCGTTTCTTTCCTTCCTTTCCAGATCTGCACCAAGTGTGTGCGCTGCAAGAGCTGCGGATCCACAACCCCAGGCAAAGGCTGGGATGCGCAGTGGTCCCACGACTTCTCACTGTGCCACGACTGTGCCAAACTCTTTGCTAAAGGTGCCGCCCAGAAGGGTTTTGTCGCATTTTAGATGTTGTTCTTGATGTTTTGGAGGTGAACTGAACACACTCAAGTGGAATAAGATAAATGTCTTACACGTCTTTTCAAGGTTTCCATTTAGACACATTTACTGAGTTTTTGGTCTTGCTTTCTTTTACACAGAATTATAGCAACTAGGCGTGTTTTATTAGGTTATGGGAAGAATTAAGTAGGTTTCTTTTATAAGAGTTAACTGACCACAAAGAAATTCTCTGAGCTGGTATTTCCCAAAGTGAGGTACATAGATATTTGATTGTTTCAGAAATGATTTTATGTGGTACTGAGGCAACCATTTTATTTTATTTTCTTTTATGTTTAATGAACTTTAATATTAAGATGATTGGGGTGCCATTGGTCAACATGAACATAAAGGTTTCAGGTGTGGGTTTCTGTGTGACAAGATCTGTATATTGCACTGTGTGCCACCACCCAGAGTCAAATCCTCTGTCACCATATATTAGGTTCCCCTTCCCCCCACCCCTTCTCTCTGGCAGTCCCCACACTGCAGTTTGTGTTCACGAGTTTCAGTTTTATATCCCACATGTGAGTGAAAAATCATATGGTTCTTAGCTTGTTCTGACATTTCACTTAGAATAATATTCTCAAGGTCCATCCATGCTGTTGCAAATGGCGCTATTTCATCCTTTCTTGTGGCTGAGTAGTGTTCCACTGTGTATATGGACCACACCTTTATCCAGTCCTCTTTTGAGGGCACTTTAGCTGTTGCCAGGTCTTGGCCACCATGAATAGTGCTAACATAGGGGCACATATATCTTTGTGAATACATGATTTTGAGTTTTTCGGGTATATACCCAAGAGAGGGATTGCTGGGTCATATGGTAGCTCTATTCTTAATTTTTTGAGGAATCACCAGACAGCTTTCCATAGTGGCTGCACCAGTCTGCATTCCCACCAGCAGTGAATGAGGGTTCCCTTTTCCCACGACCTCTCCAGCACTTGTTGTTTCTTGTCTTGTTGATAATGGCCATTCCAACAGGTGTGAGGTGGAATCTCATTGTGGTTTTGATTTGCATTTCCCTAATTTCCAGTGAGGTGGAACATCTTTTCATGTATCTATTGGCTGTTCATATGTCTTCTTGAGAGGGGTGTATTTTCAGGTCCTCTGCCCACTGTTTGATTGGGTCATTTGTTTGGTATTGACTTTTATGAGTTCTTTATATATTCTGGAGATTAAACCTTTGTAGGAACTACTGTTTGCAAATATCATCTCCCATCGGGTTGGCTGCCTCTTTGTTTTGTTGTCAGTTTCTTTTGCTGTGCAGAAGCTTTTTAGTTTGATGTAATCCCATTAATTTATTTTTGCCTTTACTTCCCTTGCCTTTGGGATCAAGTTCATAAAATATTCTCTATGACCAAGATCCTTAAGTTTGGTGCCTATATTTTCTTCTACGTAGCTTATTGTTTCAGGTCTTACATTTAGGTCTTTGCTCCATTTTGAATTAATTTTTGTACATGGAGACAAATTAATCTAGTTTCATTTGTTTGCATGTCTCTGAATTGCCAGATGTTTTAGTTCTGTGAACTCCCAGTCTTGAATCTCTCTCGCTTCCTTAACACAGTACAGCCCGCTGCTTGGGGGTGGGGTATGTTTGTCCTCACCGTAATTGCAATCCTTGGCCTCCACCTCTGTGGGTCCCGCCCCGAGCACAGAGGGAAGCATCAATTCTACTGCTATAGCTCTTGGAATACAGACAATATGCTCCTGGACCCAAGGGCATCAGGGTCGCATTTGGGGAGTCCAAGCAGCAGCAAGGCTATGTGATTCTGTGGTGTGTGTTTTTTTGTCTGAAACACCACCGGCAACCAACAGTAGAAAGCTGCATGGGAGAACCCCGCGCTCTGTCAGGCATCTGTTGACTCAGACCTGTTTGCTCCCTCGCTACTCTGAAGAAAGCACCAGCCACTTCGGATTTCTCCCTGCTCCCAGCCGAGCAGCCAGCTCCTCCCTGCAGGGCTGCATCTCTGGGCCGTCTTTGCTTCCCTCCCTTCTTGTCCCCGTGTTTATCCCTGGTGGCCCACCTGCAGGTGCTTCCATGCAGGACTCCCAGGCGTGCCTCTGTGCTGAGCAGGGGTTTCTTTGTTGAATTAGAGTTGGTTAACCTGTTGAAGTTTCAGGGGAGAGGACCAGGTGAGCTGTCATGCTGCCACTCCTCTAATGTCAGTATCAAATATTCAAACATTTTTCTTCAATAGTTACACTAGAGATCAGCCAGTGTGGCTCAGTGGTTGAACCAAGAGGTTATGGTTCGATTTCCCATCAAGGCACATGCCCAGGTTGCGTCCTCAATCCCCAGTGAGGGGCGTATAGGAGGCGGCCTGTCAATGATTCTCTCTCATCATTGATGTTTCCATCTCTCTCCCTCCCCCTTCCTCTCTAAAATCAATAAAAATATATTTTAAAAAATAGTTATGCTAGAAAAAACATATCTAAGTAACTCATTGAACTCATCATTTTATTCACTTAGAATAAATATGATGTAAAAGGTCACTCTTTGAAGCTATTTAAAATAGGCAAATCAGTGCTAAGTCTATTAAGTAAAAAATAGGGGATACCTGGATAAAGCAAATTAATGAAGGTACTTCATTGTGCTGGAATTTAGAAGCATTCTATAAAAGCACTGAGAATAAAGAAAAGTGTAAATTAACTGTTCTATCTCAGGACCTTTAAAAATGAGCCTAGAGAACGAGTGGCCTGTTCCAAGAGCTCAGAATTATCTTGCTGCTTTCCAGGTGTGTGCACATTCCCTGATAGGCCCGTGCTGGCGTATGTTAAGTAGCTCCTGCATTTTATTTATTTATTTATTTTATTTAAAAAATACATTTTTATTGATTTCAGAGAGGAAGGGAGCAGGAGAGAGAGAGAAACATCAATGATGAGAGAATCATTGATTGTCTGCTGCACGCCTTCTACTGGGGATTGAGCCAGCAACCTGGGCATGTACCCTGATCGGAATCAAACTGTGACCTCCTGGTTCATAGGTTGACACTCCACCACTGAAGCGTGCTGGCCGGTGGTTCCTGCATGTTAGATCAGGTTCACATATAGAAGTCCAGGCCTGGGGATTCAGTGGTGTGGGAACCAAAGCACTTAGCTGAGCACGTTGCTTTGTTTTCAGGAAACTTCTGCCCGCTCTGTGATAAGTGTTATGACGATGATGACTATGAGAGTAAGATGATGCAGTGTGGGAAATGTGATCGCTGGGTCCATTCCAAATGTGAGAATCTTTCAGGTACAGAAGGTTGGAGTCTTTTTATTACAGTTTCCTTTTCTGATAGCTACACTGACAGCCCCCTAAGTCCTACCAATGTAAAATCTATGGCAGTGTTACATAAATTTTTTATAATTAACTTCTTGGTCTTTAGAATCAACAACATTGTGTGAAGTTTGTGCCCATTTATCTTAAACATGTCCCTCTGAAATATCTACTCGCTGTCCTTTGCAGGTACCATGACCTATTGATCCCCAATAACCAAAGTCTGGATTAGTATTAATAACATCTCTTGGAAGATCAATAGGTGCAAGTTCCCAGGGGATATTAGTCTCAGTGCTGTTTCTAACAGACAGCTTTCTCTGAAGTTCAGTGGCATAGTCTCTTCTTTTCCCTCTCTCCTGCTCTTCAAAGCACCTTTTTGCTTTCCTAGATGAGATGTATGAGATTCTGTCTAATCTGCCAGAAAGTGTGGCCTACACGTGTGTGAACTGCACCATGCGGCACCCCGCAGAGTGGCGGCTGGCCCTCGCAAAGGCGCTGCAGATCTCCCTGAAGCAGGTTCTGACGGCCTTGCTGAACTCTCGGACCACCAGCCATTTGTTACGCTTCCGACAGGTAGGCCCACATCTCATTTTGGGTTCTGAGAGTTTGTCCTTAGGTGGTTTTTACTTCCAGGATGGTTTTTGGTTAGTTGGGTGTTTTTTCTTTTTTTAAAAAATATTTGCTTCTTTTTTTTTTTTGCTTCACTTAGTCATGTAGGTGACTTGTTTTGACCTTAAAATCATTAAAAACAATTTTAGAACCAAGAATAGAACCTTCTAGCCCAGCCACTGTTGCTCAGTGGTTGAGCCCCAATCCATGAACCAGGAGGTCACCGTTCAATTCCCGCTCAGAGCACATGCTGGGGTTTCGGGCTCCATTCTCAGTGAGGTGTGTGCAGGAGGCAGCCAATTGATGATTCTCATCACTGATGTTTCTATCATTCTCTCCCTCTCCCTTCCTCTCTCTGAAATAAGTAAAAACATTAAAAAAAAAGAAGAAGAAGAATAGGTCCTTCTTTGGGGTAAGAAATAGGAAGGAGGCATATTTCAAAGGCCTTACTGTTACAAGAAGTTTGGACTTTACTAGTATACTCTAAAGGCTATGGGGAATCAATGAAGGCCTTCACCCAAAAGAGGAACATAGCCTGGATGGGGGGCTCAGTTGTCTGGAGCATCGTCTCACACACCAAAAGGTTGTAGGTTTGATACCCAGTCAGGGCACATGCCCAGATTGCAGATTTGATCCCCAGTTGAGGCAAGTTCAGGAGGCAACCAATTGGTGTTTCTCTCTCCCTCTCGTGGTTTCTCTTTCCCTCCCTCTTTTCCTCCTCCCTCTTCCTCTCTGATTTTCTCCCTCTGAAATCAATAAAAAACATATCCTATGCTGAAGATTAAAAATAAAAAGAGTAACCTGATCAGAGTTGCTTTTTAGAAAAAAAATGATTCTGACTGGAGAGAGGGAAAGGTTTGGAGACGTCTGAACCTAAGCAGGACAGTGGTTAAGGGGCAGTTCTGTAACCATGGTGAGAGAGAGCATGGTGGCCTCATCTCAGATGGTAAGGGGCTAGAGATGGCCTTAGCTCTGGGGAACCCCTGGGCCTCCTCAAGGTACAATTTGAAAACTGCTACTATGTAGCCATACAAGTTGTGGACTGTACATCTATATTAGTCATAGGGAACACAGGTGTAATGGTTGGCAGAACCACATGGGTAACGTTAACTCAGTTAGGCCGCTGCTTTCTCTTTAATGGAGTTCAGTTTTTTTAAACAGGAAGATTAGCTGTGCCCTAGCTGGTTTGGCTCAGTGGATAGAGTGTTAGCCCTCAGACTGAACGGTCCTGGTTCGATTGTGGATAAGGGCATGCACCTCAGTTGCAGGCTTGATCCCTGGCCCTGGTTGGGGCTTGTGTGGGAGGCAGCCAGTCAATGTATCTCTCTGTCTCTCCCCCTCTCTTCTACTCTCTCCAAAAATCAATGGAAAAATATCCCCAGGTGAGGATTAACAAACAAAAGTATATTAATAAAGAAAATTAGCTGCCATTTATGTCGTGCTCAAAAGCAACTGGACAGTTTGTGGGTTTTTGTTTTTGATTTTTTTAATATATTTTTATTGATTTTAGGGAGGAAGAGATGGGGAGAGAGAGAAACATCAATGACGAGAAAGAATCATCAATCGGCTTTTTCTTGTATGGCCTCTACTGAGGATTAAGCCCACAACCTGGACATGTGCTCTGACCAGGAATTGAACCTCTGACCTCCTGGTTCATAGGTCAACACTCAACCACTGAGCCACACTGGCCAGGCAGTTTCTATTTCTTCACACTAGGCTTGGAATTTACCAAGCAAAATCTTAAATTAGTCTAGATAGCTGGCTCATTTTAACTTTTCCTTTTCTATAATTGGAGAAATCTCTTATTTCCATGTTCTTTCAGTTTTATAATATGAATCACTCAGTCCCATCTTTATTAATTTTTTTAAAAATATATTTTATTGATTTTTTACAGAGAGGAAGGGAGAGAGATAGAAAGTTAGAAACATTGATGAGAGAGGAACATCGATCAGCTGCCTCCTGCACGCCCCCTACTGGGGATGTGCCCACAACCCAGGTACATGCCCTTGACCGGAATAGAACCCGGGACCTTTCAGTCTACAGGCTGACGCTCTATCCACTGAGCCAAACCAGTTTTGGCCCATCTTTATTAATTGTAATAGAATTTGCCTAGATGCCTTATTTTCAGTGTTAGATGAGTGAAGCCTATCTTTCCTGGCCATAGGCTGCCAAGCCTCCAGACTTAAACCCCGAGACAGAGGAGAGCATACCTTCCCGCAGCTCCCCGGAGGGCCCGGACCCGCCTGTGCTCACTGAGGTCAGCAAGCAGGAGGATCCGCAGCCTTTAGATCTGGAAGGGGTCAAGAGGAAGATGGACCAAGGGAACTACACGTCTGTGGTATGTCTCTACAGTGAACTACCAGCATTTCCAGTGCCGTTTGAGTTTCCTCGACTCTTTGTGGAAGATGGAACTGGGTATAAGCATTAAAAGATGATTTGTATTCTATTTAGAAATGTCACGTGGCCTTAAATATCTAAACATATGTGGGTGGTTTTAGCTCTTTGTTTCAGAAGATTAGTGTCTTAAGTGGTTCTTTTTATTTGGCTTTCATCTGAGTTCTTTGAAAATTACTTTCATATTGAAGTCATTTTTATATTTATATTAAAACTGTTTATGGCCCTGGCTGGTGTGGCTCAGTTGGTTGAGCATCGACCCATGCACCGAAAGGTCGCTGGGTCTGTTCCCAGTCAGGGCAGTGCCGCCCAGAGCACAGACTTGATTCCTGGTGGAAGGTGTGCAGGAGGCAGCTAATCAGTGGTTCTCTGTCATCAATGTTTCTCTCCACCCCCCTTCTCTCTCTCCCTTTCTCTCTCTAATACGAGTAAAAAGATATTTTTTAAAAGCTTTATGGAAAAAATGACAGTGTGAAGTTAGTTGGCTTGACCTTTTTGAGATAACATCTGAACATTGTCTTTATAGGATATTCATTTGTAGGTAGATATATTTTAATTTTATCGTTTTCAAACAATGTTGGAAACGATTGTTAACTCATGGTCCATATTTGCTATTCAGTTACTAATTCATTTTAGTCTTAAAATATCATAGCCCTGCTTGGGTAACTTACCATGATGCAATTAATTTGTTTGCATTCTTGCTTTACTAGCCTTGCATCTCTTGACTTCCACAAGTTAATTGTGAACTGAATCTCAAATGCCTCCTCTAAAGAGAAACCACATTAGTCCTAGCTGGTGTGGTTCAGGGAATAGAGCGTCAGCCAGTGGACTGAAGGGTCCTGTGGTTGATCCCGATCAGGGCACATGCCCAGGTTGCAGGCTATCCCCAGTAAGGGACATGCAGGAGGCAGCTGATCCATGATTCTCTCTCACCATTGATGTTCTCTCTCTCTCTCCCTCTCCCTTCCTCTCTGGAATCAATAAAAATAAATTTTAAAAAAAACATTAATAGAAACTTCACTGTATGAAACTAAGGCATTAGTTTCCTATGGGCCCTCTGTGCTGGGTGGTCAGGAGGGGAAGGAGGTGGTTTGGAAAACACCGTGTTATGAGTAGTGAATGCTTTGCTTTTGTCTGCAGTTGGAGTTCAGTGATGATATCGTGAAGATCATCCAGGCAGCCATTAATGCAGATGGAGGGCAGCCAGAGCTTAAGAAAGCCAACAGCATGGTCAAGTCCTTCTTCATTCGGGTGAACCACGTTAATACACGTTAATAGCCACCTTCTTAATGCCTGTCTGCAGGGAATCCCTCCCTCCCTGCCCCGCACCCCAGAGCAGAACAGACCTTTTCTCTTCTGCCTTGTGCTCTGCTCTCTATATAAGGCATCTGGTTATATTCACTCCTCTGACTCCTTGGTGGGAGTTGGGGAGGACCCTGGAGTGGATGGTCTTTCCCTCGGTGGCCTCATGTCATGCTCAGATTGGCAGGTGCTTGTGTGACGTTGTGGTTTTTATGTGTTTTCCACATGAATGTTCACGTGTTTACATGCTGTTTGTTTGTTTTTCTGTTAGCAAATGGAACGTGTTTTTCCATGGTTCAGTGTCAAAAAGTCCAGGTTTTGGGAACCAAATAAAGTATCAAGCAAGTAAGTAAATTCTGTATTACTTCTTTTTCTCCTATCCAATATTTCTAGATTGAGGTTTCTCAAGAGTAGGATTTAATATTAAAAACTTATTCAATTGAAATGCTCTTTGAGTGCAGGCTTAGAGGCAGCGGTTTATGTTATAGTCTATTGTTAGAATTGGGTCCTATTTTATTCATTTCAAATGGTGTTCTCTACCTCTTGAGTCCCCATATTCTTAAGTTTTTATTCAGGTGAATCCTTTTGAGTCTTTGAGAAAGTTATCTTGTTTCTGGAAGTTTCCTCAGGAGTCCTACATTGGGATTATGTTTCTAAAATAACACGAAGTCCTGTGTGCTGAGGCGGTTCACAGACTGTGACCTGTGCTCACGTTCTGGGACTGGCTCGTGCCCAGGCCGTGGCCCAATGAGATGAAGAATGTCATTATTGTGTCCAGTTCTGGGTCGCTATGGGGTCAGTAAAGCCTGTTGAATTGATTATTTCCAGCAGTGGGATGCTACCCAACGCAGTGCTTCCGCCTTCACTTGACCATAATTATGCTCAGTGGCAGGAGCGAGAGGACAGTGGCCACACTGAGCAGCCTCCTTTAATGAAGAAAATCATTCCGGCTCCCAAACCTAAAGGGCCTGGAGAACCAGACTCGCCCACTCCCCTGCACCCTCCCACGCCACCGGCTTTGAGTAAGGATGCCAGTGATTAACTTTGGGAATCTAAATTTAATATCCTTGTGCATTAGAAATGTTCAGGTGATCCTTAAATGTAATAAAATAATTCTTTTTGCTTTACTTGGAATGTTAACAAGGAATTTATAGAAATACACTAATAAGTGGTGGGATAGCATAATTTGGCACACTTTTTGAAAGTGTTCATTTTATAGGTTATGAGCTGTTTGAGCTGAATTGTTTTCTTTTTCCTGGAAATCAAAATTAGTGTCGCCAGTTTTAATTGGGTGTTTTTGGGCTCCAAGGTACTGATAGGAGTCGAGAAGATAGTCCAGAACTGAACCCACCCCCGGGCATAGAAGATAACAGACAGTGTTCATTATGTTTGACTTACGGCGATGACAGTGCCAATGTAAGTACCTCGGCCAGGGGTCCTACTTGCTAGGATGCTCCGAATGAGCTGTGTGACCTTTGTGTCTAAGCTTGATGACTGGGTGTTGTGGAACTTGGGGTTATTTCTATAACTGATTTAAAAGATGATTTGCCTTAAATTAACCTGCTGATGTCTAGTAACTTCTACCTTCTCAAAAAGATTTTTTGAAAGTCAATAAAATACAAGTTGTACATTAAATAACTTGTATTTAACATGTTAAGCGCCCAGACAAAACAAGCTGGCGCTTAACGTGTTGATGCAATAGAGCAGAATGGCTGCGGTTCATTTCTGTGCTGCTAACCTTAGCAAGGAGCTTAACCTCTCTGAGCCTCAGTTTCATCTTTAGAATGAGCATCAGAAGAAGAATCCTTACCTCAGAATGGTTCTGAGGACTGAAGGAGGTGATGTGTACGGCCTTGTGCATTGCCTGGCACATAGTCCACTTATTTTCTAATTCTCCCGTCTGTGGAAGAGGCGCTCAGAAAGGACAGAAGTGGAAACAGGAACGTTGAAAAAGAAGTCTTTTTTTTTTTTAATGTGTGTGTTCACTTAAAGAATTTTAATTAGATTATTAAAGTTGTCTTGACTGAGGTAAAGCAAATACCAAGGAAAACTTTCTTTGACATAATATTCTTTAAAGAGAAAAGAAATCTCTTTGTTTCCCAGGATGCTGGCCGCTTGCTGTACATTGGCCAGAATGAGTGGACACATGTAAACTGTGCTCTGTGGTCGGCAGAAGTGTTTGAGGATGATGACGGGTCACTGAAGAACGTGCACATGGCTGTGATCCGGGGCAAGCAGCTGGTAAGGACGCAGGGAATGCCATCAAAGAGGCTCCCTCTGTTTCCAGATGTGCTGTCTGTGGCTAGGTGCTGCCTCACTGATGTTTCCCATATGCCTTTGGGGTGGCCAGCCAGTACCAAGTATTGGTGTCCACTGTGGGCAGCTGACTCTCCTGACCCGGGGAGTATGGGCAAAAAAGGACCAAGTGTCCTCCCTGGAGAAGAGCTCTGACGGTGACTGACAGAATAAGGTGGTGCCACAGCCTACTGACAGGGAAATGTCAACCATGGGATAAGTGTGTCTGTTAAGCCTGGTAACTAGAATACCTTTATGTTTCTAACTCGGATACTCTTTCTAGAATGGAGTTCTTGGGGATGGAATAGCTTTCTAGAGAGATGATGTTTTTAGCCTTGATCTTCAAAGTTTTCTCTTCTCTAAACCAATCTTGCATCCTAGAAGAAAAACTGTTTTGGTCCAAATTCTAAATCAAATTGTAATATTTAACTTTAGTAGTTATAGGACCCCATGGACCATGGGAGAGAAGAGGTTTGTGAAGAAGACTTTATGGCTCATATCCCTTCCCTGTGATTCAGCAGATTATCAATAAACAAAATTACTTCTAGGAAACCCTAGAATGGGGAGGTGGAAAATGGCTTGAAATATTTGAACGTCTGACTCGGGCTGTGTTCGTTCTGGATTGTTAGCGATGCGAATTCTGCCAAAAGCCAGGCGCCACTGTAGGCTGCTGCCTCACCTCCTGCACCAGCAACTACCACTTCATGTGCTCCCGGGCCAAGAACTGCGTCTTCCTGGATGATAAGAAGGTGTACTGCCAGCGGCACCGGGATCTGATCAAAGGCGAGGTGAGAGAGCTTCTGTTGTTTTTTGAATTCTCCAGGAATTCAGGGAAAAGAGATGGAAAATACCAAGCAAGGTCGCAACTTGGCTTTACCTTCTCCTAGGTGTTCCTAGCACTTGCTCCTCTTAGCGAGATGCAGTTCTCCTAGTGGAACCGGTGATCTGAGAGCTGTGCCCTGCCCCTCTGAGAGGCGGTATTGTGAGCATAGTCTGTGAAGGGACAGCCAAATACAGCTCCTCTGGGTTTCATTTTAGGTGGTTCCTGAGAATGGATTTGAAGTCTTAAGAAGAGTGTTTGTGGACTTTGAAGGAATCAGCTTGAGGAGGAAGTTCCTTAATGGCTTGGAACCAGAAAATATTCACATGATGATTGGTAGGACATGAGCCTGAGTTGTAGGGGAGGCTGGATGTAGCATTGGGTACTTTTTAGTCTTTGGTTATGAAATTATTTTATACGAGAGGCCCGGTGCATGGATTTGTGCACCAGTGGGGTCCCTCAGCCTGGCCTGCATTGATCAGACTAAAACTGGCTTGCCGACATCCCCTCGAAGAATCCCAATTGCAACCAGGCGGCTCTCGGGTGATGCACCCTGGAATCGGACTCCCTCCTCTCTGCTTCTGGGTACATCACCTGAGAACTGCAGCTGCCAAGTCACCACAGCTTGGCAGCTCCTGCGTTGAGTGTCTGCCCCCTGGTAGTAGTCAGTGCGCATCATAGCTACCGGTCAGATGGTTGGACAGTCACTTAGGCTGTTATATATATAGATGTACCGTTATCTCATCTAATCACTGTTCTCTCCTTGGCCAGGCTCCATGACAATCGACTGCTTGGGAATTCTCAACGATCTGTCTGACTGTGAGGACAAGCTGTTTCCAGTAGGATACCAGTAAGTACCGCCGCACAGGGAAGACAACTGCCCCACAGCCTGAGCACCCTGAAGCAGTCAGTGGTCACGTTGTTAGGTGTAAAACCGCCCTTGCGAATTACTTCTAACTGCTACTAAAAATTAACTAGTTTTTTGCTACTTCTTGTCGATGAGGACTAAAGTATCATTTTGTGTCAGCTAAATCCAGTTATGGAAGAAAAACATTGAATAATATCATGATAAGTTTGCACAGTGACAGGTGATCACTAGAACTAATGGGGTGGTCGCATTGTAAGGAATAAAAATGTTGAATCACTGCCCTGGTCCGGTTGCTCAGTTGCTTAGAGCTTTGTCCCCATATGCCAAGGGTGCAGGTTCAGGCCCCAGTCAGGGCACACACAGGAACAACCAATGAGTGCATGAATAAGTGGAACGGCAAAGCAATATTTTTCTCTCTATTGCTCCCTTGATGTCTCTAAAATCAATAAAATAAAGTTAAAAATTTTTTAATTAAAAAATTTCAATCCCTATATTGTACACCTGGAACTAACATGACTAATATGCTATTGTACACCAACTAACTATACTTAAATTTAAAAAAAATATTTGTTGGTGTTTTTTTTCCTCAGAATAATCCTATCTAATAAAAGAGTAATATGTAAATTGACCCTCCAACATAAAATGGCCACCCCCATGTGGTCAAAGATGGCTGCCCCCATGTGGACACAAGATGGCCACCATAAGATGGCCTGAAGGGGAGGGCAGTTGTGGGCGATCAGACGAGCAGGGGAGGGCAGTTAGGGGTGATCAGGCCAGCAGAGGAGGGCAGTTGGGGGCAATCAGGCCAGCAGGGGGCAGGTAGGCATCAATCAGGCTGGCAGGGGAGTGATTAGGGGGTGATCAGGCTGGCAGGCAGAAGCGGTTAGGGGTAGGCAGGCAGGCAGGCAGGTGAGTGGTTGGGAGCCAGCAGTCCTGGATTGTGAGAGGGATCCCAGATTGGAGAGGGTACAGGCTGGGCTGAGGGACCTCCTCCTCACCCCCATGCACGAATTTCGTGCACCAGGCCTCTAGTCTATACATAAAAGCCTAAGCAACCATTTAACCGGTAGCTATGATGTGCACTGACCACCAGGGGGCAGACACTCAACACACAGGCATGGAAACATGCAACAGTCTGATGAATCTCGGGGGATTCATGCACTGGTGCGGTTCCTCAGCCTGGCCTACGGGGATCAGGCTGAAACCGGCAGTCTGACATTCCCTGAGGGGTCCCAGATTATGAGCCTCCAGTGTCTAAATAAAATCTAAACAGATAACACAGTGTCAGTGTCTACAATTCCATTCATCTGGATTCAGAAGTTTAGATTGTTGTCATGGGTCACACACACCTTGTGCCTCTATCCTCAGGTTTACGTTTTCTAGGTCCTTCTAAAAATATAACCCCACAAAAATAATCAGGTTCTCTAGTAGGAATTTATAATCTTTCCCATATGCAGCAAGTTGTTTAAACTTCTAACAAGCTGACAATACAAATTCAAAATTCCCTTTCTAGCTCTCCCCCTTTAGAGTTTCATTTTGCTATATAGACTTTAACTTAGTCTACCTCCCAGTGCTGACGACAGTTTGCACTGCTTACTTAGCTGGCAGCTGTGTGTGTGAACGGTTCCCTCGGCATCCAGCACAACTGAAGCAGTTACACTTCCCTTGTCTCATGGGGCGTTTTTCCCAAAGGAAACATCTCAGGTTTGCTCTGTCCTCACTTTGTACATATTGTAGGGCAGTGGTCCCTTCCTGAGGGCCAATAACTGTTTCCTGCAGGAGTTAGTATTTTTTCTTTGCATTTTAGGATATTTTACAATTTTTGTCCCCTGCTTACAATATACTTTTTTAAAAAAAGACTTGATGTTGGTTTCTGAGAAGCTAGAAAAAAACAAGGTCTTTCAAAAAGCTTGGAACATTCTGCCCTAGCTGGTTTGGCTCAGTGGATAGAGTGTTGGCCTGCAGACTGAAGGGACTCAGGTTCCATTCTGGTCAAGGGCACATAACGAGGTTGCGGGCCTGATCCCCAGTAGGGGGCGTGCAGGAGGCAGCTGATCAATTATTTTCTCTCATCATTGGTATTTCTGTCTCGCTCTCCCTCTCTCTTCTTCTGAAATCAATAAAAAAAATTTTTTTTATAAAATAAAAAGCTTAGAACATCCTAATTTGGGAAATCTGTAAGAGTCCAGGAAATAGAACTAAATTCTGTAAATCGAGACCAGGGCATCTAGGATGAGAAGAGGTTTTGACAAATGTCAGTCTTTGCTTCTGGACCCTCACCTCTTCTGGTCTCTACAAACCTTCGCCAGGTGTTCCCGAGTGTACTGGAGCACCACAGACGCCCGAAAGCGCTGCGTGTACACGTGCAAGATCGTGGAGTGCCGCCCTCCAGCCGTGGAGCCAGACATCAATAGCACCGTCGAGCATGATGAAAACAGGACCATTGCCCACAGTCCAACATCTTTTGCAGGTTGGTCTTTAATCAAGGTGTCACTTGAATTGTACTTTTGGGAATACTGGGATTGAAGCATGGGGAGAATGTCACTTCTTTGGGAGGTCTCATTCGAGAATTTCCCTAACAGCTGGCTTTTTATTGGGCCATTTGTTTGATACCTTACTTGGACTGTTTTTAGTAAGGGTTTTTATATCCTACCACAGAAATGGCATCTAAAGAAAGTCAAAACGCAGCTGAAATTTTAAGTTCTTCATCATCAGACCGACCTCCTCATACGCAAACCTCTGGTTCCTGTTTTTATCATGTCATCTCAAAGGTCCCTAGGATTCGCACACCCAGTTATTCTCCAACACAGAGGCCCGCTGGCTGTCGGCCACTGCCTTCTGCAGGTAAGGGTTTCATTGACTCCAAGGTCAGCTCAGACATGAATTTGTGATTTTTTTCAGGCCACTTTATTTTAATGACTTAAGCTTACTGAAAATGTTGATTTTTTTTTTTGTTTTTGTTACCTATAATGACTACCCACATTTGTTCTGTCTGTGATACACTGTCACTTTCTCTCCTTCAGGAAGTCCTACTCCAACCACTCACGAAATCGTCACAGTGGGTGACCCTTTACTGTCCTCCGGCCTCCGAAGCATTGGCTCCAGGCGGCACAGTGTGCCTTCCTCAGCACCCCAGCAGTCGAGAATCCGGATGATGTCTCCAGTGAGAGCAGGGAGTACTTACTCCAAGAATAGTGACTCCTCCGTCTCCGCCCCGGGGACCACTACAGACCTGGAGTCCAGTGCCAAAGCAGTCGACCATGTCTTAGGGCCGCTGACTTCAAATACTAACTTAAGGCAAAACACTCCCACCGCTTCCAGTTTGCAGAGGACAGTGGTTATGGCCACCAAAACCAGTCACGTGGATGGCTCTGCATCTTCAGAAATAAAGCATCCCAGTACTTCAGACCTGGCCTCCAGCAGCTTCTCTTTGAAAGGAGAGAAGACCAAAATGCTGAGCTCCAAGAGTTCCGAGGGCTCTGCTCATAACGTGGCCCACCCTGGCCTCCCTAAACCAGTCCCGCAGCGTCATAGTCTACCATCGGGTGAACCAAGTGTTAGTAAGATGGGCACGTTTGCGGAATTCTCCTCAGTGCCGTTTTCCTCCAGAGAGGCTCTCCCCCTCCTGCCGCTCCACCTGAGGGGGCAGAGGAATGACTGGGACCCAAATCCAGACGTCACCCAGGCAGGGAGCACCCCCACTGAGGGCAACATGGAAGTCAAAGCCTTGAAGCTGTCGGGAGTGAGCAGCAGATCGTCTCTCCTCAGCGAACATGTGGGCTCTAGTTCCAGAGACAGGAGGCAGAAAGGGAAGAAGTCTTGTAAAGAAACTTTCAAAGAAAAGCGTTCCAGTAAGTCCTTCTTGGAGCCTGGTCAGGTAACCACTGGTGAGGAAGGAAACCTAAAAGCGGAGTTTGCAGATGAAGTTTTGCCTCCTGAGTTTCCGGGGCAACGGCCATGTAACAATGTGTCTTCTGATAAGGTTGGGGACAAAGTCATTGCTGCTCCTGGAGTCCCCAAAGCTCCGTCCGTGCAAGGAGAAGGCCTTGCCACGGAATTACAGACGCCCCGAAAACGCACAGTCAAAGTAACACTTACACCCCTGAAGATGGAAGGTGAGAGTCAGTCCAGAAATGCCCTGAAGGAAAACAGTCCTGCTTCCCCTTTGCAAATAGAGTCAGCCTCACCAGCAGAGCCCATTTCCACCTCTGAAAGTCTAGGAGCTGGGCCAGTGGCCCAGCCAAGCCCCAGCAGTACCTCCTCCCAGGAGCCTCTGAGTAATAACTATCAGACTCTCCCCGTCCAGGACAGGAATCTCATGCTTCCCGATGGGCCCAAGCCCCAGGAGGACGGGTCTTTCAAAAGGAGGTACCCCCGTCGGAGCGCCCGGGCCCGCTCCAACATGTTCTTCGGGCTCACCCCTCTCTACGGAGTCAGGTCCTACGGGGAAGAAGACCTTCCGTTCTATAGCAGCTCAACAGGGAAGAAACGAGGCAAGAGGTCAGCTGAAGGGCAGGTGGATGGGGCTGACGACTTGAGCACTTCGGACGAGGACGACATGTACTATTACAACTTCACTCGGACGGTGATCGCGGCGGGGTCAGAGGAGCGGCTGGCGGCCCACAGCCTGTTCCGGGAGGAGGAGCAGTGTGATCTCCCAAGAATCTCACAGCTGGATGGTGTTGATGACGGGACAGAAAGCGATACCAGTGTCACGGCCACCACGAGGAAGACCACCCAGATTCCAAAAAGAAACGGGAAAGAGAACGGGACAGAGAGCCTCAAGCTGGACCGGCCCGAAGACGGGGAGAAGGAACATGTCATCAAGAGTTCTGTGGGCCACAAAAGCGAGCCCAAGGCGGAGAACTGCCACTCTGTGAGCCGAGGGAAGACCCAGGGGCAGGACTCCCTGGAGGCTCAGCTCAGCTCCTTGGAGTCCAGCCGCAGGGTCCACACGAGCGCTCCCTCGGACAAGGCCTTGCTGGACACCTACAACCCCGAGCTCCTGAAGTCGGACTCAGACAACAACAACAGTGACGACTGTGGGAACATCCTGCCCTCGGACATCATGGACTTTGTCCTGAAGAACACGCCCTCCATGCAGGCCTTGGGGGAGAGCCCGGAGTCCTCGTCCTCGGAACTCCTGAACCTGGGCGAGGGCCTGGGCCTTGACAGCAACCGTGAGAAGGACATGGGTCTGTTTGAAGTGTTTTCTCAGCAGCTGCCGACCGCGGAGCCTGTGGACAGCAGTGTCTCTTCATCCATCTCAGCGGAAGAGCAGTTCGAGCTGCCGCTTGAGCTGCCGTCCGACCTCTCAGTGCTGACCACACGGAGCCCCACGGTCCCCGGCCCGAACCCCGGCAGGCTAGCCGTCATCACAGACACAGCAGAGAAGAGAGTCGCCATCCCGGAGAAGCCCGTGGCCGCCTCCGAGGATGACCCAGCGCTGCTGAGCCCGGGAGTCGACCCCGCGCCCGAAGGCCACATGACTCCCGACCATTTCATCCAGGGACACATGGATGCTGACCTCGCCAGCCCCCCATGCGGCACAGTGGAACAGAGCTGTGGCAGCAGTCAGGATTTAACTAGGAGCAGCAGCACCCCTGGCCTCCAGGTACCAGCTTCCCCTACTGTGCCCATCCAGAACCAGAAATACGGGCCCAGTTCTGCCGAGAGCCCTGGCCCGTCTCAGATCTCTAATGCGGCTGTGCAGACCACGCCTCCCCACCTGAAGCCACCCACTGAGAAGCTCATTGTCGTTAATCAGAACATGCAGCCACTTTATGTGCTCCAGACTCTGCCGAACGGCGTGACCCAGAAAATCCAGTTGACCTCTTCCGTTAGTTCTGCACCCAGTGTGATGGAGGCAAACACTTCCGTGCTGGGGCCCATGGGCAGTGGCCTTGCGCTGACCACGGGGCTAAACCCAGGCCTGCAGACGCCTCAGCCTCTGTTCCCTCCTGCTGGCAAAGGCTTGCTGCCCGTGCCTCACCACCAGCACTTACACCCCTTCCCCACAGCTGCTCAGGGCAGTTTTTCGCCCACCATCAGCAGTTCTCCTCCAGGCCTGCTCATTGGGGTGCAGCCTTCTCCAGATCCCCAACTTCTGGTGTCCGAAGCCAGCCAGAGGACAGACCTCAGCACCACGGTAGTCACTCCTTCCTCTGGACTCAAGAAAAGACCCATATCTCGCCTGCAGACCCGAAAGAATAAGAAGCTTGCTCCCTCTAGCACCCCTTCAAACCACCCCTCCGATGTGGTTTCTAACATGACACTGATTAACTTCACACCCTCCCAGCTTCCAAATCACCCCAATCTGTTAGATTTGGGGTCACTTAACACGTCATCTCACCGGACTGTCCCCAATATCATAAAAAGGTCTAAGTCCGGCGTCATGTATTTTGAACAGGCACCCCTGTTACGACAGACGGTGGGCGGACCTGCCACGGCGACGGGCACATCGACCGGGAGCCAGGACACTGGCCATCTTGCTTCGGGGCCCGTGGCCAGTTCCTCAGTCTTGAATGTCGTATCCATGCAAACGACAACAGCACCTACAAGTAGTGCGTCGGTTCCAGGACATGTCACATTGACCAACCCGCGGTTGCTGGGTGCCCCAGACACGGGCTCCATAAGCAGCCTGTTAATTAAAGCCAGCCAGCAGAGCCTGGGGATCCAGGACCCGCCCGGGGCTCTGCCGCCCACTTCAGGAATATTTCCCCAGCTGGAATCGCTGCAGACCCCCTCTACCTCGGCAATGACAGCTGCATCCGGCGTCTGTGTCCTCCCCACAACACAGACGGGGGGCCTAGCGGCTGCCTCCCCCTCCAGGGACACCGAAGATCACTATCAGCTTCAGCATGTGAGCCAGCTCCTGGCCAGCAAAGCGGGAATCATCCCTTCCCAGCGGGATCCTGAAGCTGCTCCAAGGACCCAAGGGCCCAGCTTCACACAGGCAGCAGATGCTCCTAATAGCCTGGAGCTGGAGCCGAAGAAGGCAGCCTCCTCCGCCGGACAGGCCCTCGCGGACTCCCCCTCCTCTGGACCCCAGTCCACAAGCCCCTCCGTCCCAGGTCCTGCTCAACCCAAACCAAAAAGCAAGCGTATCCAGCTGCCTTTGGACAAAGGGAATGGCAAGAAGTATAAGGTCTCCTATCTGCGGACCAGCTCCTCGGAAGCACACGTTCCGGACCAGGAGGCCTACACGTCCTCCCTGACCTCGTCCACAGGGTGAGAGCCCAGTGTCAGCCGTGCTGGGTCTGTGGGGTCCGGGTCCCGAGCAGAGGCTGGGTAAGGGGTCATCTGTGAGAAGAGCAGCCTTCTGTCCATGTTTACAGTGGTCGGGTATTTTGTGGGTTTTAAATGATCGTTTTTTCACTCACCATGGTGACTTACAGAGCAAACTTCAACACCATTCGTGAGCAGTGGTTCTGCATAGAACCAGGTCTCTCCTTGGCTCTGATGTAACAGTGCCACTGCTTGCTGCTGTTGCTTCTTTGCTGAGGCCGAGGGATGCTAAGGGTGGTTATTCCTGTTCAGAGTGCACAAGTGAATTTTACCTATATATGCGCCCAGGGAGCCACCATTCAGATTGAGCTAGAAAGCCTCCCTAGTGTTCCAGAGGCACCTGGTGCTGTGGTCCGCTCCCCTCAGGGCACCCACACCCCCTGCAACGCCACAGGCTGGCGTTCTGCTCACGAGGTTTGCCAGAGCCCGACCGTCGTTTCTGCGGACTGACACCCACCCTGGTGCATATGTGCTAATGGTTCTGTTTCAGGGCCCCCGCAGCAGAGGCCGAGCAGCAGGACACAGCTGATGGGGAGCCGGCAGCACCGGAGTGTGGGCAGCCCCCCGGGTGAGCAGAGGAAGGTCTCTTAAGACCAAGTCCTCATTAAAACATCCTTTTTTCTGTTTGTGTGGATCTGTGTGGATGGTGTTCTAATCCTCACCAGAGAATATGTTTATTGATTTGCGAGAGAGAGAAACATCCATGTGGGAAATATTGATCAGGTGCCTCTCTCATGCGCCCCGACCAGGCATTGAATCCACAACTCAAGCACGTGCCCTGACCGGGAATCAAACCTGCAACCCTTTTGTGTACAGGACAATGCTCCAACCAACTGAGCCATTCGGCCAGGGTGCCAAAGTTATTTCAGTGGAAGTAATGTAGTATAGAATTATTTAAATAATGGATAATGGTTCCCTGTTCGTCCTGCCTAACCACATTCCAATCTATTTCTTAGAGCTAACATTGCTAATAATTTGTTTTCATTCATGGGGACATTTTTTTAAATACGTTTTTATTGATTAGAAAGGAAGAGTGATACAGAGATTGAAGCATCAATGAGAGAAACATTGATCGACTGCCTCCTCCATGCCCCCTACTGGCGATGGAGACCACAACCTGGGCATGTGCCCTTACTGGGAACCAAACCCTGACCTCCTGGTTCATAGGTTGGCACTGAGCCATGCCGGCCGGGCTTGGAGACCTTTATATGCATACACAGAATATGTGGTATACATAAGGACATGTATATACTTTTTTTTACATAGAATGAATAATGCTATACATACTGTTCTTTACCTGGTTTTATCACTTATTGAATTGTGTGCACATTTCTATACAGTGTTTATAGATGCACTTTATATTTTAACAGCAGCCTCTAGCTCCCATGTGTGACCTACAATAATTTACCTGACTATCCCCTTTAGTATATGTTTTCACTGTTGCGGGTTCAATCCCCAGGTGGAGCCATGGGGGAGGCAACCAATTGATGTTTCTCTCTCCCTCCCTGCCTCCCTATATCTCTCTAAAATCAATAAACATGTCCTCGGGTGAGGATTTTTTAAAAAGCAGCCAACTTAAGCGGCTCTTAAGTTATTCCAGAACTGCTTCTAACAAGTGTTCTTTAATCTTTTTCTCAATACTAAGGGTGAGAAAAAATATAAGGATACAATCTGCAACTCGAGAAGTAAAAATTTAATGTCTCCCTAGCCAGTTTGGCTCAGTGGATAGAGCATTGGCCTGCAGGTTTGATTGCGGTCAATGGCATGTACCTTGGTTGCAGGTTCCCCGGCCCTGGTTGGGGTGTGTACAGGAGGCAACCAATCGATGTGTCTCTCTCACATCGATGTTTTTCTCTGTCTCTTCCTCTTCTACGATAAAAACAAATGGAAAAATATCCTCAGTTGAGTATTAACAAAATAAATAAAAATTTAATGTCAATATTTGGGAGGGAAATCTCATAGACGATGGCTTTCTGTTGGTGCTACATGGTAGTGGGTGGTGGTACTCATTCAGTGGCTGATCTCCAGCTGTGGCTTTGTGTCACTGACACAGCTTTTAGCTTTGAACTGAAGTACTAGCTAATACATCTCACATTTGTGTTTTGGGTTGTTTTTGTGTGTGTATGTGTATTTTTTAGGCAAGTGGCTGTTTTTCCTGAGGTTCAGACAACACAAAATCCAGCAAATGAACAAGAAAGTACAGGTATGTGGGTGGGCAACAGGTCTGAATCAGTATTTCAAAGCCAAACATGCTATAAAAATCACCTACATTACCTACTGATTTTTCTAGATTAAAAAAAATCCCTCCCAAAAAGTCACACAGAAGTTAACTGATGGAACGAACTGTAGCCTGAGCCTTACAGCATCTCTCTTCGGTCCTGTGCTCATCCACTACATATTCCGTGGCTGTCAAGGAAAGGACACAAGACTGAAACCTTTAACTACGCTCCTGCTCGACTTGCTTTAATAGCAGGATGGTGCAAATAGCTAGTGATGCCCTGGCCAGTGTGCCTCAGTGGATAGAGCATCGGCCTGCAGACCGAAGGGTCCCGGGTTTGATCCTGGTCAAGGGCACGTACCTCCGTTGCAGGCTCCTTCCCAGCCCGGGCCTTGGTCGCAGCTTATGCAGGAGGCAGCCAATCGATATGTTTCTTTCACATCAATATTTCTCTGTCTTTCCCTCTCTTTAAAATTAATGGGAAAATATCCTTGGGTGAGGATTAAAAAATAGTAATAATAAAAATAAATAAATAGCTAGTAATAACCTGACTTCATTCACCCCTGGTTGTAACTGAAGAAAACCAAGAAGTGTTCTTATTCTGTAAGCTAGCCAGATTCGGCTGGGACACCAGATACGTCTCCAGAGCCCTCGGTCTCTCACGCTGCATTTGGTCAGTAAACAACAGGTCATGTTGTTTCGATTGGGGAACTCTGGGATCAGGCTTTGCCCGTTTCCATTAAACGGCCAGTCTTCCCCAGAGGAGAACCAGGTGGGGAAACTGCTTGGACACCAACTTTGGGGCGTGGTAATCTTCTGCTGCCTTTCTGATCCTCGAGAAGGTGGGTCAGTCTCTGGGTGGGAGGACAGCAAGGGTCGACCATGTGACTCTGAGCCACAGGAGTTCAAGCCCGGCGTTACCATCTGTTGGCTGCCTGAACCTGGGCTGCCAGACCACTTACCTGTCCTCTCTCTATCTCAGTATCCTCACCTGCGATGTAGGTAGTAACACCTACTCCTCAGACTTTTGTGAGGTCTATGTGAGTTACTATCAAGGAACATACCTGAGAGAGTAGGAGAGTGCCCAGTACATACTGCTTCATACACATTAGCAGTGTTACTTGTTACTTTGACCCTACAGAGGGCAGTCACTTACTGAAAAACTATCAAATTGTCATACTAGAAACTCTACCACAAAGACAGCATGACTTTATGTTAAAAACTTTCTAGTTTCACTGGTAGTTGTGTGTAGCTATAACCTGGGTAGTGAGCTGCCCCACCTCCTTGAGACTCTGTTTTATTGCCTGTCAGTGGAGATAATCCCAGTTCTGGATGCCGCTGGCTTCACGATGGTGTGCAAAGTCCGGGCTCCCCAGACCTCCTGCTGCGGCCACTAACGCTCTGCTCTCTCCCTGGCAGACCCGAAGGTTGCGGAAGAGGAAGATGGAGGCTTCAGCTCACCGCTCATGCTCTGGCTGCAGCAGGAACAGAAGCGCAAGGAAAGCATCACTGAGAAAAAGCCCAAGAAAGGCCTGGTGTTTGAAATTTCCAGTGACGACGGCTTCCAGATCTGTGCAGAGAGCATTGAAGGCGAGTGGATTGCTCGGGCTGCCCACAGCACAGGCCTGTCCAGCCAGAGCTGCACCATCCATGTTTGTACCACTTGGTGGGCAGGTCTATGCCGGCTGTGATGGGAGATGTTTGGAGGCTTTGCACATTTGATTTGTCCTTAAGAAGTTAGTGTTCTTGAGAAACAGTCTGTAGTTTATAGGAAAAGTTAGGGATACAGATTATGTTTTTAAGGTTACACACACCCTGCATAGTGCATGAGATCTCTGCTTGTCTCTCTCGCTTTTCTCCTACCACTTCCTGTTTTGTTGTTTCTTTTTTTCTTTTCTTATTTATTTCAGAGAGAGAGAGAGAGAGAGAGAGAAACATCAATGATGAGAGAAGAGAATCGTGATTGGCTGCATCCTGCACGTCCCCTACTGGGGATTGAGCCCACAACCTGGGCATGTGCCCTGACAAGAATCAAACCTGGAACCCTTCAGTTCGCAGGTCGACGCTCTATCCACTGAGCCCAATGACCAGGGCCTTCCTGTACATCTTGAATGCTATTCTCCCTCACCTCTGTGCCTCCTGCATGTCTTCCCTCCACCTGGAATGCTTTCACCCCACCCCACATTCACCTGCTGACCTTCAGCTCGGAAAGTCTTCCCTGATCTTCTGAGGCAGATACACAGTCCTGCCCCCTCTTTTCTGCCCCTTTCAGATTCTTACATATTTCTCCCACTGAGCTTAAAATTTGTTCTATAAATGTTTACTTTTATGCCTTACTCAACAGGGAACCTCCCATAAGGGCTTACAGCTCATGTTCTTATTTAACACTAGAGGCCCAGTGCACGAAATTCGTGAAGCGGGGGAGGGGTCCCTCAGCCTGGCCTATACCCTCTCACAATCCGGGACCCCTTGGGGGATGTCCAACTGCCAGTTTAGGGATCCCAGGGATCAGACCTAAACTGGCAGTCAGATATCTTTCTCACACTCTGGGACCTCTGGCTCCTAACCGCTTTCCTACCTTCCTGCCTGATCGCCCCTAACTGCCCCTGCCTCGGCCGCCACTGCCGCGGCTTCGTCTGAAAGGTCGTTCGGCTGTCCCATCTAATTAGCATATTACACTTTTATTATTACAGATTTTTGTGCCCCTAACATGTAGCTGTTCGTTAGCTCTTGAAGGACTGATGAATGTTCTGTAGGCAATAGCTACTAGAGGAGTTTCAGGGAAAGAAAGGTCACTGTGGGTCAGCGAGAGTTATCAAAAAACCATGAAAGCCCTAGTTGGTGTTGCTCAGTGGATAGAGTGCTGGCCTGTGGACCTACCAAAGGGGTTCGATTCTGGTTGAGGGCACATACCTTGGTTGCAGGCTCCTCCTTGGCTCTGGCCCTGTTCAGGGTGCTCACAGGAGGCAATCAATCGATAATTGATGTGTTTCTCTGACATCAGTGTTTCTCTCTGTCTTTCCCTCTCTCATCCACTCTCCCTAAAAATCAATGGGAAAATACCTCGAGTGAGGATTAACAACAAAAAAAGAAAGAACAATGTTAAGAGAACTAGATTGAGTCTGAAATCCACATGGATTTCTTCCCACCACTCCACACTTACCTCTGTGACAGTGAGAGACGATAGGATCTTGGGAGAGAGCTGGGAGGGACTTTGCAGGTTTCCACTTACAACTTGTAATTGTAAGGAACTGAGAAGGCACAGTGTCCCCACAGTCTTGGTTAAATTGTTCATTGTTATTGCAGGTTAAGGTGTAGGGAATAGAATTAACACCAAACGCTTAGGTTCGGGGTCTAGGTGCCATCAAGGGATGGCAATACTTTGTGGACTCAGGTCATTTTCAGGTGGTCTGGATGCCCTTATTGCCTCTATGTCCTTTCTCTAGAAAGAGACAGTCCCTCTCAGCTTCTCAGGCACAAACTGACTTAAACTAACAAAGCAAAACCTGCTGCAGCGGGAGGGTGCGCTTTCACACCACGGGACTCTGAGAGCAGTGCTTGCGCCGTCACTGGCACAAGACGCTTGTTGGAACATTTCATTTCCTCACAGATGCCTGGAAGTCGCTGACAGATAAAGTCCAGGAAGCGCGATCCAATGCCCGTCTAAAGCAGCTCTCGTTTGCAGGTAATGGCTAACGTGCTCATTTTGCTCCTGTCTCAGAATATTCTGGTAGCTTGTTGGTCTACATTACAGTTGATTCTAAAAACAAAAACAAAACACAGCAACATTCTTTTTTAAAAAATAAAATTTCACAACTTTATTGCGATATAATTCTTTTACTATACCGTTCACCCTTTAAAGCATACAATTCAGTGGCTTTTAGTATGTTCACAAAGGAGCAACCGTCATGTCTGTATCATGCCAGGACATTTTCATTATCACTGAGAGCAACCTCGTGCCCATCAGCAGTCAAGCTCCAGCCCCTGACCACCACAAGTCCACTTTCTGTGGCGGTGGATTTGCTGTGTATTTCATACGTGGGACAGGGCTAGGCTGTTCAACTGGAGGAGAATTTTACACATTACCAGTAACCAGTTCAGAACAACTATGTACAAATTTAATGATAGTTCATCTAGTGCGAAAAAAGGGATCGTATACAACATGTGGCCTTCCGGGGCTGGCTTCTTTCATTTAATCTCATGCTCTGCTGTAATGTGGCCTCAGTACTCCTGCCCTTTTTTTTTTTTTTTTTTTTTTTTTTTTAACAAATGAATTTTGGCAAAATACACATAAAATTTACCATCTTAACTATTTTGAAGGGTAGAAATTCAGTGGGGTTAAATACATTCACATTGTTGTATAGCCATCACCACCCAAAACTCTTCATTCTTCTCCTCACCCTGGCCCCTGGCAACCACCATTATAGTTTTTGTCTTTGTGAGTTGGATTACTCTAAGCACCTTATATAATCACTAGAGGCCCGGTGCACGAATTTGTGCATGGGTGGGGTCCCTCTGGGTGGCCTGCAGGGATCGGGCCAAAACCCACAGTCCAATGCTGCCTACAGCTCCTACCTGCCACTCCCGCTCATCCCGACCCCACTGTGCCAGCCACGGGCTCACGCCCAATCAGTCCCGATTGGGAGTCCTGCATCTGGTGCCCTCCCAAGGGGAGTGGCCTGCGAGATCAGGCTGAAAACAGCTCTCCAACATCCCCCAAGGGGTTCCGGGTTGCGAGAGGGTGCAGCCCAGGCTGAGGGACCCCGCCGGTGCCTGATTGGGCAGGGGCGGGACCACGGAAGGGCTCCAGGGTGTGCCTGGCCCATCTAGCTCAGTCCCAATTGGCCGGACCTCAGTAGCAAGCTAACCTATCGGTTGGAGCATCTGCCCCCTGGTGGTCAGTGCATGTCATAGCAAGTGGTTGAGCAGCCTTAGCATATCATTAGCATATTACGCTTTGATTGGTTGTTTGGTTGTTCTGCCATTTGGTCTATTTGCATATTACCCTTTTATTATATAGGATACAGTTTGTGACTTGCTTATTTCATTTACCATAATAGTCTCAAAGTTCATCCATTGTTGTAGTATATGTCAGGATTTACTTTCTTTTTAAGGCTGAATAATATTTTACTGTATCCGTATTTTACATTTTGCTTATCCATTGATTGTCAATGGGCACTTGGGTTACTTAATTAATATTAATCCCTTATTAGATACATGTTTGCAAATAATTGCTCTCATTCTGTGGGCTGACTTTTTACTCTATGGATAGTGTCCTCTCATTTTTTGCAGATTGGTGAGGGAGATACTTTGGGGGCAAGAAAACAGGGTTCATGGGTCCAGCTCTGACCAACTGGTTGTCACTGGAGGAACTGTAATTAAATTTGTACTTAGTGTTCTGAACTAGTTATTGGTAACATGTAAAATTCTACTCCTGGAGGGTTGGCTCAGAGTTCTCCTCCTCAGATTGAATAGCCTGGCCCTTTCTTTCTCAAGTGGCACAAAGATTTCTTTGTTTTATCCATGTCTTGTGCTGCAGTATGCGATGGGTAACAAACCCTGCGCTCTGGAGGCAGTTAGAACGGAGTTCAAGCTCTATTTTTGCCCTGTTGCTATTGATATTCTATTGTTTGCAGCTAACTAACTTCTTTGAGCCTGGATCTCCATATCTATAAGGTGATAATATTGCAACTTTTGATCTTTGTTGTGAGGATTAATTAAAATAATGAGCCTGACATTATTGGCAGCTATTCATTTATATGTAGGTATGTATTTATGTACCCTAATATACCTAATGTGCCCAATTAAGAGCATTATCCTGACTGAAGGGATTTGAAACCGAATTCAGGGAAATTATTGAATACTATCACTTTTTATAACATCTTCTCTTTTTTCAGTCTTTATTATTGAAAGTATTACGTATGTCCCCCTTTTCCCTCATTGAACCAACCCTTCTAGCCCATCTCCACCCCAGGCCTTCACCACCATACTGTCTGTGTCCATGGGTTATACAGGCATGCGTGCAAGTTCTATGGTTGATTACCTCCCACCCACCCACTCTTCCCTGCCTTCCCTCTGAGATTCCACAGTCTGTTCACTGTCTCTGGATATATTTTGTGCATTAGATTCCACATATGAGTGAGATCAGTGATACTTGTCTTTCTCTGACTGGCTTATTTCACTTAGCATGATACTCTCCAGGTCCCTCCATGCTGTCTCAAAGGGTAAGAGATCCCTTTTTTTTTTTTTGCTGCTGCATAGTATTCCGTGGTGTAAATGTACCACAGCTTTTTATCCACTGGTCTACTGATGGGCATTTAGATATTGTAAATTGCACAAAGGGGTGCATACATTCTTTCTGATTGGTGTTTCAGGTTTCTAGGATATATTCCTAGAAGTGGGATCACTGGGTCAAATGGCAGTTCCATATTTAATTTTTGAGGAAACTCCATACTGTTTTTCCATAGTGGCTGCACCAGTCTGCATTCCCACCAGCAGTGCACTAAGGTTCCCTTTTCTCCGCATCCTCACCAGCACTTGTCATTTGTTGATTTGCTGATGGTAGCCATTCTGACAGGTGTGAGGTGATATCTCATTGTTGTTTTAATTTGCATCTTTCTGATGATCAGTGACTTTGAGCTTTTTTTCATATGTCACTTGGCCATCAGTGTGTCCACTTTGGAGAAGTATCTGTTTAGGTCCTTTTCCCATTTTTTTAATTGGATTTTTTGTCTGCTTTTAAGTTTTATGAGTTACTTATATATTTTGGGTATTAGCCCTTTATCACATGTATCATTGCCAAATATGTTCTCCCCTGCAGTGGGCTCCCTTTTTGTTTTGGCGATTGTTTCTTTTGCTGTGTGGAAGCTTTTCATTTTGATATAGTCCCATTTGTTTGTTTTCTCGATTTCCATTGTCCTAAGAGATGTATCGGTAAATATATTGTTACGAGAGATGTTTGAGATTTTCCTGCCTTTGGTTTCTTCTAGGATATTTATGGTTTCACGACTTACATTTTAAGTCTTTTTTATCCATTTTGAGTTTATTCTTGTGTATCGTGTAAGTTCTCTAGTTCCAATTTTTTGCATGTATCTACCCAATTTTATTCTTGTGTATCGTGTAAGGTCTCTAGTTCCAATTTTTTGCATGTATCTACCCAATTTTCCCCACACCATTCATTGAAGAAACTCTCTTGACTCCATTGTATATTCTTGCCTCCTTTATCAAATATTAATTGTAGTTTTCCAAGTACAAGTCTTTTACTGCCTTGGTTAATTTTATTCCTAAGTATCTTAATTTTTTGTTGTTGCAGTGGAAAATGGGATTGTTTGTTCAGTTTCTCTTTCTGAAAATTAATATTGGTGTACAAAAAAACCATAGATTTCTGCGTGTTGATTTTATATCCTGCTACATTGCCAAATTCATTTATTAAATCTAATAGTTTTTCGGTGGAGTCTTTTCTATGTACAATATCATGTCATGCAAATAATGAGAGTTTTATTTCTCCTTTCCAATTTGGGTGCCTTTTATTTCTTCTTCTTGTCTGATTGCTGTGGCTAGGACTTCTAGTACTATGTTGAATAAGAGTGGTGAAAGCAGACATCCCTGTCTTATTCCTGGTTTTAGGGGAAATGGTTTTCATTTTTTCCCATCGAGTGTGATGTTGGCTGTATGTTTGTCTATATGTGGCCTTTATTATGTTGAGATACGATCACTGTATTCCCACTTTGCTGAGTTTTTATCAAAAATGGGGTTGGATTTTGTCAAATGCTTTTTTTGCATCTATTGATATGATCATGTGATTTTTGCTTTTTAATTTGTTTATGTGATGTATCACATTTATTGATTTGCGAATATTGTACCAGCCTTGCATCCCTGGAATAAATCCCACTTGATCATAGTGTATGATCTTTTTAATATATTGCTGGACCCAATTTGCTTAATGTTTTGTTGAGGATTTTAGCATCTGTGTTCATCAGGGATATTGGTCTGTAATTCCCTTTCTTTGTAGTGTCTTTATCTGGTTTTTGAATTAGGATAATGCTGACTTCATAAATGAGCTTGGAAGTGTTCCTTCCTCTTGGGTTTTTTTTTTTTTTTTTAATAGTTTGAGGAGGATATGTGTTAGTTTTTCATTGAATGTTTGGTAAAACTCCCCTGTGAAACTTTTGTTTCCTGGGAGTTTTTATATTACTGCTTCTATTTCATCAGTTGTTATTGGCCTACTCAGGTTTTCTGATTCTTCCTGGTTCAGTTTTGTGAGATTATATTTTTGTAGGAATTTTCCCATTTCATCCACATTGTCCAGCTTGTTGTCATACAGTTGTTCATAATATTTTCTTAAAATGCTTTGTATTTCTGTGGTGTCATTTGTTACTTCTCCACTTTTGTTTCTGATTTTATTTATTTGGGTTCTCTCTCTTTGTTTCTTGATGAGTCTAGCTAATGGCTCCTCAATCTTGTTTATCCTTTCAAAGAACCAGCTCTTGGTTTCATTGATATTTTTTCTATTGTCTTTTTAGTCTCTGTCATTTATTTCTGCTCTAATCTTTATTATTTCCTTCCTCCTACTTTGGGCTTTTCTTGTTCTCTTTCTAGTTCTTTAAATTGTAGGGCTAAATAGTTTATTATTAACTTTTCTTGTTTTTTGAAGTGGGCCTCTAGTGCTATGAACTTCCCTTTCAGGACTGCTTTTGCTGTGTTCCAGAGATTTTGGGTTGTTGTGTGTTCATTTTCATTTCTTTCAAGGAAGCTTTTTTTATTTCCTTCTTGATCTCATTGGAAACCCATTCATCCTCCTATCTAATAAAAGAGTAATATGCAAATTAACTGTACCTCTACTACACCTACCAGCCTCGCCCACCAGCCAATCAGGAGCAAATATGCAAATTAACCCAACCAAGATGGCTGCAGCCACAGAGTGAGCAGGAGGCTTGGGTTTCCCTGGCAATGGAGGAAGCCAAGCTTCATGCATACCCTGGCCTGCCTTGGCCTCCGCTCAAGGCTACAAAGTTTCAATTATAGAAGATAAATAAATCCCAACAAAAATGGCTGCGGCCACAGGCGAGCAGGAGGCTTGGGTTTCCCCAGCGATGGAGGAAGCCAAGCTTTCCGCCTGCCCTGGCCTGCTCTGGCCTCCGCTCAAAGCTATAAAGTTTCTATTATAGACGATAAATAAATCCCAGATACCAGGGCCTCCTGCTTGGGTTGCCAGGGGGCATGGCTGGCCTGCAAACCACCACAGGCCCCACGCCCCAAGGGAACCCCCACCCTGATCCAGACACCCTTCAGGGCAAACCAGCCGGCCCCCACCCATGCACCAGGCCTCTAGCCTATCTAATAAAATAGTAATATGCAAATTGACCATCACTCCAACACACAAGATGGCTGCCCCCATTGGACACAAGATGGCCAGCAGGGGAGGGCAGTTGGGGGGGACCCGGCTGTCAGAGGAGGGAAGTTGGAGGCGACCGGGCCTGCAGAGGAAAGCAGTTGGGGCGACCAGGGCTTCAGGGGAGGGGAGGGCAGTTAGGGGTGACCAGGCCTACAGGGGAGAGCAGTTAGGGGTGACCAGGCCTGCAGGGGAGGGCAGTTAGGGGTGATCAGGCTGGCAAGGGAGGGCAGTTAGGGGCAATCAGGCTGGCAGGGGAGTGGTTAGGGGGTGATCAGGCTGGCAGGCAGAAGCGGTTAGGGGCTATCAGGAAGGCAGGCAGGTGAGCAGTTGGGAGCCAGCAGTCCTGGATTGTTAGAGGGCCTAAACGGGCAGTCAGACATCCCTTGAGGGGTCCCAGATTGGAGAGGGTGCAGGCTGGGCTGAGTGCACGGGCCTCTAGTTGTTTAATAACATGCTATTTAGCCTCCATGTGTTTGAATGTTTTGGGGTGTTTTTACAGTAGTTGATTTCTAATTTCATTCCACTGTGATATAAGAAGATGCTTGATAATGATTTCAGTATTCTTGAACTTGTAGAGACTTTTTTTGTATCCTATCATGTGGTCTGTCTTTGTGAATGACCCATGTGCACTGCAGCTTTGGGGTGAAATGTTCTATAAATGTCACTTAAATCCATCTGTATATAATTAGGTGCTCCTTCATTGCGTGCATGTATGTTTCCCAGAGTTATAACTTCTTGTTGGATTGATCAGTATTATGTAATGACCTTTGTTGTCTCTTATGATGGCCTTCATTTTGAAGTCTGTTTTGTCAGGTATGAGTATTGGTATCCCAGCTTTTTTTTCTTTTCCGTTTGCATGGAACATTTTTTCCATCCCTTCACTCTCATCCTGTGTGAGTCTTTTGTTCTGTTTTGATCTCTTGTAGACAGCATATAATTAGGTCATGTTTTTTTATCCATTCAGCTACCCTGTCCTTTTTTTTTTTTAATATATATTTTTATTGATTTCAGAGAGGAAGGGAGATAGATAGAAATATCAATGATGAGAGGGAATCATTGATTGCTGCCTCCTACACAACCCCTACTAGGAATCGAGCCCACAACCAGGCATGTGCCCTTGCCTGGAATTAAACCTGGGACCGACCCTTCAGTCCATAGGCCGACACTCTATCCAATGAGCCAAACTGGCTAGGGCAGTGGTCGGCAAACTGCGGCTCGCGAACCGCAGTTTGCCGACCACTGAGCTAGGGCAACCCTATGTCTTTTGATTGCAGCATTTTTTTTAACTGAAATTCTTTATTGTTTAAAGTATTACACGAGTCTCCTTTTCCCCCATTGACCTCTCCCCGGCCGCTCCCACCCCCCAGCTCATGAACCACAACCTCTGGGCTTGGGGACGCGAAAGCTGAATTGTCAGCATGTACCCAAGGCATTCTCGTGGTTTACAGTACGCGTGCTTCCACATTAGCGCACCATGGTTCATCAGTTCCCTCGGCCGCGAATGGCTTCCATCAAGACCCGGCACAGCCCTCCCAGATTTCCACCTTTTGTGACCACTCTTCTTTATACCTATGTCGTCATTATCCCTGAGAATGCTTTTGGCCTCAAGTGACAGAAACCCCAACTCTTGACTGATTTAAATAGGAAGCTGATTTGCCATTGCTGTTTCTCTCTCTCTCCCGCTCCCTTCCTCTCTGAGATCAATAAAAACATATTTAAAAAAAGAAAGGAAGGGAGCCAGTGGAGTGACATCATCCACGGCTCAGATTCTGCCACACCAACTGTGTGGCCTGGGGTGGTGTGGGCGTTCTCGGACCCTCGATTTACTTCCCTGGAGCTGAAGCTAGTGACGCCGGTCCCTGTGGTCACTAGGACCAGAAATGAAGTTGGGCCTATAGCGTGTCTCTGTGCACACAGAGCGGAGATAATAATCCATAGTTTTCATTTGCTGTTTTAACTTTATCTGTCACGAATGTTGTCCATATTGATAGATCTCTATTCACATAACTTTATTTAAAAATATGTTTGATTGATTTTAGGGAGGGGATAGGAGAGGGAGAAAGAGAAACATCGATCAGCTGCCTCCTGCACACCCCCTGCTGGGGATCGAGCCCACAAGCTAGGCAGGCACCCTGACTGGGAATCGAGCCCGTGACCTCTCAGTGCATGGGACGATGCTCAACTACCTGAGCCACACTGGCCAGGGCTGTGTCCGCATCATTTGAATGGCCATCTAATGGGACTTCCTGGCTGGTCTTCAGTTCGCTGTGAGCAGCCTCCGCCGCTGCTCCCTGGCTTGGGCCTTTGGCCGTGCACCTGCTGCCGCGCCTCACCCTGCGCCTCTGCCCCGCAGGTGTGAATGGCTTGCGGATGCTGGGGATTCTCCACGATGCGGTTGTGTTCCTGACCGAGCAGCTGTCGGGTGCCAAGCACTGTAGGAATTACAAGTTCCGTTTCCACAAACCGGAGGAGGCCAATGAACCGCCCCTGAACCCTCACGGCTCAGCCCGGGCTGAGGTGCACCTGAGGCAAGTCCCGTTCTTTTCTGGAAGCAGTTTGGGGTCCGAGTTTATTACCTGACGATGTACTTATTTTCCCACGTAACCAGGAGATGTTCAGTGTTCGCGCGTCCTCTATTGCTTCGATTGAGTTATTTCTCTAAATGTATTCTAATCCCTTGGCTCCAGGAAGTCAGCGTTTGATATGTTTAATTTCCTGGCTTCCAAGCACCGGCAGCCGCCTGAGTACAACCCCAATGACGAGGAAGAGGAGGAGGTGCAGCTGAAGTCGGCTCGGTAAGTCGGAGGGTGGGCGCTGCACTCTCTGTCTCCCTCTGCTGGCTCCTCAGGCGCAGCCGGGACTCACCAGACTTCCCCAGGCACACTAAGAGGCCTGAGAGGCCATGTGGGGAGGTGGCAGGAGCCGGCTGCAGAGACAGCGTTGTTAGAGGAGAAATCAAGTAACTCTAAGGTGTCCGTTTTCTCTTCTTTGGCTGTAGTGCACTCTGCCAGCTCTGGCTGCACCCTGGAGTCACCGTGGTCAGAAACACTATAGGTTTTAGCCCTAGCCCATTTGGCTCAGTGGATGGAGCGCCTGCCTGGAGACTAAAGAGTCCTGGGTTCAATTCCAGTCAAGGGCACATACCTGGGTTGCAGGCTCCTCCCAGCCTGGGCCCTGGTCGGAGGGGAGGGGGTGTGCAGAAGGCAATCAATGATGTGTTTCTCACACAACGATATTTCTCTCTGTCTTTCTCTCTCTATTCCACTCTCTCTAAAATCAATGGGAAAATATCCTCAGGTGAGGATTTTAAAAAAGGAAGTATTTAAAAGAGTCCTAATTTTATAAGGTACTTGTTTGCTTTGCACTGAGCAAAGAGAACACTGAGTCTTCTTCTCCAGGATCTTTTGGTCTAAGACTTAGAACTGAGTGGAGTTCATTACTCCGTCCTTGTCTCCGTAGGAGGGCGACTAGCATGGACCTGCCCATGCCCATGCGCTTCCGGCACTTGAAGAGGACGTCTAAAGAGGCTGTTGGTGTCTACAGGTACGACTGCGATTCTAGAGAGAATTCCAGGAAACGAGCGATGTTTTCCAAAATCAAAGTGGACCCACTGCTCGAGTGCATGCCCCTCAGAAAGCTGGGTCTGTAGGTAGTATTCATTGAACCTGAGGCCCTGGGTCCTGCAGTTCTTACACTGAACAACGCATTTAACCCAGCAAAGCTTCCCATTGCTGCTGCGTCAGTGACTGTATACAGAATGGAGAGCGCTTTCATCCTTGGCCATCTGTCAGAAAGGTCCTGTCCTCAGATCAGGTGGGGCCATGTTCTTTTTCCCCCAACTGTCTGTCCCTCTTGGGAGACTAATGGGATTCTACTCATTAATTCGTGTGCTCATACAGTTACCCTTATTGCGGGATGTGTGGCTGACCTCTTGTCCATCGTCCTGTCCTAGGTCTCCCATCCATGGCCGGGGTCTCTTTTGTAAGAGAAACATTGATGCGGGTGAGATGGTGATCGAGTACGCTGGCAATGTCATCCGCTCCATCCAGACTGACAAGAGAGAGAAGTACTATGACAGCAAGGTGCGTCTCACACTTTCTCTTCTTTTGTTTTGTTATAGAAAGTGACCACCAACTATAAATATCTCTAGATCAAAAAATAAATAGTGTTAGCAGGCCCTTGCGGCTCGGTTGGCATCATCCCCTGCACGGAAAGGTTGCAGGCTCGATCCCTGGTAGGGGGCATGCAGGAGGCAGCCAGCCAATCATTGTTGTGCTTTCACATCAGTGTTTCTCTCTCCCTCTCCCTTCTTCTCTTTCTAAAAATCAGTTTTTTTTAAAATAGTACTTTATTGAGTTAAACACACATTTTTTTCAACATTTCTGTATCCTCTGAAATTTGTGGTGGGACCAGTAAAAGTTCACAATCTACTCTAAGGATTTGTATACAAAATACTCATTGAAGGTTTGTCTGAATGGATCTCAGAGTCAAAACCACATAGCAACACAATTCTCAGGTTTCTCTTTCCTGTTGGCTGGAACATCAAAAAAGAAAAGAAAAAAAGAAACCAGTAATCTAGTGTCTAATCTAGGAATTCATCATGGAAGTGTCTTGAGAGATGGGAAGAGTCTGGAAATTACACTAGAAGAAATGTTCTTCAGCAGCAGCAACTATAAGTCACATCAGGAAAAGGTTGGGCCCTGGCCGGTTTGGCTCAGTGGATAGAGCATCAGCCCCCAGATGGAAGGTCTCAGGTTAGGTCCCATCAAGGGCACATACCCTGGTCGCAGGCTCGATCCCTGGCTCTGGGCAGGGCAAGTGTGGAAGGCAGCCAATTGATGTATTTCTCTTACATCAGTGTTTCTTTGTTTCTCCCCTTCCCTTCCAATTCTCCCTAAAAAGCAATGGAAAAATATCCTCAGTGAGGTTTAACAACAAATTTTTTAAAACACATATTTCTTAGTTAAGAAAAAGGTTGGGAAACACTCGCAGACCTGAGCTGTACTAAACCGCAGGTTCCCCGTTCTCCTTCACATGCAGGGCATCGGTTGCTACATGTTCCGCATCGATGACTCCGAGGTGGTGGATGCCACCATGCATGGCAACGCTGCCCGCTTCATCAACCACTCATGCGAACCCAACTGCTACTCCCGGGTCATCAACATCGATGGGCAGAAGCACATCGTCATCTTTGCGATGCGCAAGATCTACCGCGGGGAGGAACTCACCTACGACTACAAATTCCCCATCGAGGATGCCAGCAACAAGCTACCCTGCAACTGTGGCGCCAAGAAATGCCGGAAGTTCCTAAACTAAAGCTGTTCCTCTCCCCAGTGCCACGACCAGGGCCATCTTCGCCAGAGCTGGGAGTTCGGGCCTGAGGGGCCTCCCCGATGGCTGAGCCCTGTGTCCCGTATTCACATTATACATGTGATTGCAGCCCTGGGGAGAGATGAGGTCTCAGAAAAGATCCATGACCTGCCTTCTGCTGGGGCCCCTGGTTATGTGCTGTTAAAAAATGGGGAGAGGGGTCCCTAGTAGATGTGCCTGGAAGGAGCTCTGGATTAGTTGAGTTGGGAGGTTGGGCTGGAGCCTCTCAGAGTGACCGTCCTCTCTGTGGCCCTTTCCCACGCCCTGCAGCCAGGGACCAGCCAGAGCCCTGGTGTGGGGTGGTTTGGTCCCTGACCACTTGCCGGCCAGGCCCTCCTAGAGCCGTCAGCAAACAAACAGGAGGCGGGTGGTTTCCTTGCCTTCCCAGTGAGCACTCACTTCTGGTTGGG
Source organism: Corynorhinus townsendii (assembly GCA_026230045.1). NCBI lineage: Eukaryota > Metazoa > Chordata > Mammalia > Chiroptera > Vespertilionidae > Corynorhinus > Corynorhinus townsendii. The sequence continues at coordinate 84,261,361 of JAPDVU010000008.1, forward strand.
AAAGAGGATTCTCAGCACCTTTGGTGTTGAAGGCTGTGTTGGGGTTGTGCCAATTAATTACCAAACGCTGAGCCTGTGGCTGTAAGTGGGAGTACGTCCCCATGAGCCTTATCTCAGCCAATTATCTTCCTTGACAGTAGGAGCAGCTTCCTCCTCACTCCTCTTCACTCCACTTCACGCGTTTTCCCTGCCTGGCCTCCACTGCTTTCCATTCTCTCTGGGTGGAGGAGACCGTGACTCCTGCTCAAGGACGCTCCCTGTGGGCATACTGTGCGCCTCCGAACATCCCCTGAGCCTGGAGGCACTCCCAGTGGGAGGTGGACAGGAGGCCTTGGCCGGAACCAGACAGAATGAGGCGTTTTCTCAAAGCTCCGCTGAGAGTTTTAGAGAAACGTCCAGAGCCTGATATTTGAGATGAGGGAAAGATTGTTTCAATAGTTGAGTCATGCAGCAACCAGAGCATCAGACCAGGGTGCCTCTGGGCCTCATCCCTAGGCCATGGTGACCGTTTTCCCTTTGTGACGACATAGGAAGACTTCATCTTTAAAGGGTCCATGTCCAGTTGAAGGCACAACACTAATTAGATTTTAAGGCCCAAACCTTGGGGACTGAGCACCTTGCATTGAGGGGACTGCCACCTATGCAAACTCTACAGCTAAGTGAGTTCATGACACTACTGCCCTGCGCCCTCCGGACGTGGCCACCCAGCACCCACTGCTTCCTCCCTCCCCAAGACAGTGTCCCAACCTATTAAATTAAGTCATCAGATTTTACTCTGTTCTGTTTACAGTTTACTATTTAAGGTTTTATAAATGTAAATATATTTTGTATATTTTTCTATGAGAAGCACTTCATAGGGAGAAGCACTTATGACAAGGCTATTTTTTAAACTGCGGTATTATCCTAATTTAAAAGATCGGTTTTAAATAAGTTTTTATTTTCATAGGATGAAGTTAAAGAAACTATTCCGCTGTACATGCAAAGTCTGGTTTTTCCTGCCCAGCTCCCCCTGGAAGTTCCTATTGTTTCGTGTGTGTTTGTGCCCTGTTGACATAAATGTTTCCTGGGTTGCTCTTCGACAATAAAAGGAAAGGAAGGTCACCCAGCCCCATGGGGCCGCTCCTCTTCTTTCCCACGTGGTCATCTCCTTTCCCGCTTCACAGCAACTGAGCAGGTGGTGCCTGACATCCCCGTCACCATCTGCCTCGTAGATCACCTTGTTCCTCCTGTGCCCACTGAGCCCTCATTTCTGCAGAGACCCCATTGAGGCTGAAGCAGTCTGGCCACTCCCGATGGAGCAGATCTGCTTCTCCGCCTCTGCAGCACGAGGGTTCAGCGAGCGTGGTCCCTTCCCCGGAGCCCATCCCTGGGAAGTGCAGCCAAGCAATACTCCGCCAGCTCTGCCCTGACTCCCGGCTCTGCTGTGCCTTCGCCCTGGGCACCTGGGCTCCCGTGACCTTACAAACTCCATGTGGTGGCTCTGCTGGAACATTCACTGTCCCTGCATGCAGGGCCCAGCACTGGCCAGGGTGGCAGACCACCCTGGGGCGCGGAGAAGGCACTCCACCCAGACCGACCTCCCTTCCTCTTGCCCGTGAACAAGACATGGTGGCCCGAGGGCTCACTACTGTCTGGTTTCCTTTATTATTGCACTGTGTGAGGTTTTTGTAAATACCTTTCATTTTTTTTTTTTTTTAAATAGGAAAAAACCTTAAGCTGCATTTGTTACTGGAATGATTAATGCACTGATGGGTCATGACTTCACCAAAGGCCAGTCTGGGGTGGGGGACACTCAGCTGAGCAGACCCAGTTCCTGCTCTGCTAGGCCGCGTACTGTAAGTCCCTCCTCTTCTCTGTCCCAAACCTGCATCTCCTGTGGCTGCAGGTGGTCTGCCTGGCCTTGCCCTCCCTGGTTATAACCACGGAAACGAGAAGTCCCTCCCACAGCTCAGCCTTGAGTTCATTGCCAAACTTCCGCCAACCTGCCAGGGACTTGTGGAGTGAGCTAAGCAGGCAGAAGGTGGGATGGCTGCCTCCAAAACACCCAAATTTGTTTTAAAACAAGGAATCTCCTCACAGAAGTGCAGACATGTACTGCGGTGGGTCACTCTTAAGAGTCTGCAAGGGGCAACCCAAGTCCCTAAGGAGTGACAGGCTGTGACCTGGTTGGTTCTGTGAGCACTGGCACCCGCGCGGCTTTGCTGCTGTGGCCATCTCTCCTGGTGGCGGAGATGCTGTGTAACCAGAATAGCTACTGGCGCTGACCCTTTGGGCAGAACTCATTCCCTCTGTTACTGTCCACCACCTTCAGCACAACTCCTCCTGGTTTTAGACCAGGAACAAGTTAGGGCAGTGGTCAGCAAACTGCGGCTCGCGAACCACGGTTTGCCACTCTGTTGACTAATGAGTTTGCCGACTGCTGAGTTAGGGGAAGCCCTGGCAACTGTATGCTCCACCCAGGCTCCTTTGCACGATGCAGGCCCCAGCCTTGCAGATCCCTGGCCACATGGTGAGTTCCACGTGGTGAATTCCACAAGGCACCCTGGATTTCACACAACACAAATCTTTTAATGAATGTATCTAAAGGACTGACGTTCAATCAAATATCCGAAACTATTAAAGGTCCAAACCTTGTCAGAAGATAACTTTTAAGTTTGATTTGGGATACTTAACGTTAAAATTTTTTTTTTTTTTAAGGAAAAGCGGGTCATTGCAAAGGGCTGGGTGTGATTTTGTTTCATCTTCATTTTAAAGCAATACAAGTTGATTGAGCAGATGGTTTTATGCCGAATCACGAACACCAGTCAAGACTCACACTTTGAAAACTTGCAACTTTGGTGTTTTGGTTTTCAAATAAGTATAAATATGATATATATAGGAACTAATATAGTAATGCACCATGTAACAAAGCCTCGTGCAGTCCATGGCTTTCATTCTCTTAACACTATAGATAAGGGTGTGCTCCAGTTGCTAGTGGCTGCGGGAAAAGCCGCTGGCCCTTCTGATGCTCGGGAATGGGGAGGCCCGAACACGGGGGAGGCGACAGCGGTTCCAGGGGTCAGAGACGCAGGAGGTGCCTCCTGGATGCTTTCCTGCCAGTGGATGTTGCCAGGCAGTATCTGTACTTGTTTTTCTATTTTTGGTTATGAATGTTGGGGTTACCACCTGCATTTAGGGGAAAATTGTGTTCTGTGCTTTCCTGGTATCTTGTTCCCAGGTACTCTAGTTCTGTCTTCAACCAAGAAAATAGACTCGTGGTGTTTCTTTCATTGAACTTTTAACAGTCTCTTTAGTAAATACAGGTAGTTGAATAATTGTTTCAAAAGTCAACAGATGACAAGCTTCTTTCCTAAAAATGACATTTCTTGATACCTTTATCATGTATAACAGATCTTTCCGTTTGTTTGGTTTCTTTTTTTCTTTCCTTGTGTTCTTCCAAGCTTCTGGTTAGAGAAAAAAAAGGGAAAAAATGTGTCTAAAGTCCATCAGTGTTAACTCCCTGTGACAGGGATGAAGGAAAATAACTTTTAATAGTTCAAAAAATAATAATGCTGAAAGCTCTCTACGAAAGACTGAATGTAAAAGTAAAAAGTGTACATAGTTGTAAAAAAAAAGGAGTTTTTAAACATGTTTATTTTCTATGCACTTTTTTTTATTTAAGTGATAGTTTAATTAATAAACATGTCAAGTTTATTGCTGCACGTGGTGGAGCTTTCTTTTGGCTTTGGCTGGGCGGAGGGTTGGGGGAGGGACACAGGATGCCTTCCGTAGTCCCCTGCCTTCCACACTGGCTCTCTCCACAGTATTTCCTTATCAGTGATGTGTACTCAGCACCTAATCCTGGATTTAAAGAAAGGTTCAAGAAGACAAAGAAATAGTTCCTTTACTGCCTGCATACCCCCTCCCTTATCCATGGGTAGTCCAGCCCTGGCTTCTGTTGACAGGTTTCCTCCAGAACTGAATATAATTAAAGCATGCAAAGGAACACCTGGACAGCATGGCTCTTTGCTCGACTCCACCTTAAGCCTGAACTTGTATTTATTTACTGTTTCTCCTGGGACAGGGGTGCTGGTGGTTGAGAAATAGCTGTAAATGTTCTGCCAAGCCAGGGTCACGAACCCAGGGCCAAAGAACATCCAGTTTATACTGTAACCAAAAGAATGGGAGACACTCCTCTTCATGGGGATGGTCCTCAAACAACCTCCCTCAGATCCACTGGCTGCAAAGCTCAGACCCCACCCACCGCTTCTCCCTCCCTCCACTCATTCTGAGTCACCTTTTTGGAGTTTTGGAGTTGAGCACCATGGGGACTCTAAACGATCAGGCGGTTTTGCAGGCCATCTTCAACCCTGACACCCCATTTGGAGATGTTGTTGGGTTGGACCTAGGAGAGGAAGCTGAGGAAGAAGATAAAGGTGAGTTTTTGACCTTGGAGGATAGCTCTCTACATTGGCTGGTCTGCAGGCCTTCCTAGAGAGGCCGTGGTAGGTGGTCTTGCAAAACCCCGTGTTTATTCCAGACCCTTGGGCAATGATTGAGATTGGCCTTAAAGGTCTGCAGATCCCTTGTACACTAATGGGCGTTTGACAAGTCACTGCCAAAAGGAAAGGGCTGGGGTTTGTCTCAGTCCTTCAGCCCTCACACCTCTGAATGTACCTCACCACTCAATTCTCTCCATGATCCAAGCTTCACTGTGTTGAGGGGTAGGAGGGTGCTATTAAACTCTCACATCACTGTCATAACAGAATATCACCACAAAGACCGGAAGAGGGCAGGCAGGGCTCTCGCATGGTTCCAAGCTAAGCGAGCATCAGCGCCACCTGCCATCACAAGCAAGCACTGAGCCGATCCTCCCACAGTGCAGTCTGGCTTTCCATCGGTCCCAGTGGGGACTGGTGTCCCCATTGAGGTTTTTTGTTGTTGTTTTTTAAATATATTTTTTATTGAATTTTTACAGAGTGGAAGGGAGAGGGAGAGAGAGCTAGAAACACTGATGAGAAACATCAATCAGTTGCCTCCCACACACCCCGTACTGGGGATGTGCCCGCAACCAAGGTACATGCCCTTGACCGGAATTGAACCTGGGGGACCCTTGAGTCCGCAGGCCGACACTCTATCCACTGAGCCAAACTGGTTGGGGCCCCATTGAGGTTTTTATGTCCTTGTTTCTAAGGGGGTGACACCTAAGCCTTACTGAGACTTAAGGCTGAAAAGCTGGGGATATGTGGGGAGAGATTTTCGTGACCTGGGGGTATCAGAGAGGCCTTAGTGTTGGAGGCAGTGCAATCGAGCAAAACGGGGGCAAGCTCAGGAAAGGACCTGGGTTCAAATTCAAGCTGTGCAACTCACAGGCTGCGTGGTCTTGAGCAAGTCTTTTTAGCTGCAGGCTAAGGAGCATGAGCTTCATTCTCTTCATTCCCAGGTTCCTTTGGGGCTACGGCAGTGCTAGCTCTTAGCCTTGGGTGACCTCGGTTCCCCCACCCCAAATACGGCATCTTATCCAGCTGTGACCCACCCCTCAGCCCAGTCAGTGCTTCTTGCTCCCGACCGCACGCCTGCCCCCTCCTGGCTCCCTCCCTGGCACAGGTGGAGTTTTCCCGCAAGCACAGCTGGAGCAGTCCAAGGCCCTGGAACTGCAGGGGGTGATGGCAGCAGAGGCCGGCGACCTCAGCACAGCACTGGAGAGGTTTGGCCAAGCCATCAACCTGCTGCCCGAGAGGGCATCAGCCTACAACAACCGAGCCCAGGCCCGGCGGCTCCAGGGAGATGTGGCAGGTGAGGGGAGGTGCCCTGGAACCTCTACAGAAGGGGCCCTGGGGTGCACAGACCTGAGATGAAGTGGTTGTAGGGTTGGGGTTTGGGGGTGGGGAGTCATTCAACCGCTCTGGAATCTGCATTCTTACCTGTAAGAGAGATATTATGGTCCCTGCTAACCTCTTGGGGCTATTGTGAAAGTCAGATTATATTGCATTCCATTTATTTATTTAACATTTCATGAGAATCTACTACTGTAATAACGGACCAGGTGCTAAGGACACAAAGATAAAAGACACAGCAACTACGATGTGCCAGCCACTAAGCACTTCACATGTAAGCTGTAGTAGCTACTTTAATTCTCACAACAACCCTGGAAGTATATAGTCTTATCTTTGTTTTACAGATGAAGACTCTGAAGCATGGAGGTTAGGTGCATGCTGCTCTCATACAGCTGAGAAGTAGCAGAACTGGGATTGGAACCAGGTGTTAGGGCTCCAGAGTGATACTGCTTCTCAAGAAGCTGCAGGCTAGGGGCCAGGACAGACATAATTATGATACCACCATAATAGGTTGAGAAGGATCTGCTCCTGATGAGTGGGTTTTGAAGGATGAGGAGGAGTTCGTTGGATGGAGGGGAGGAAGTGGAGAAGGCACAGCCTGTAGAGGTCCAGAAAGGCATGAAAGAAAGGTACAGGGAACATCACAACTCCAAGCTGGCTGGACCAGGGAGTGGTGGAAGGATGGGGCAGGGCCTGGAAGTAAACAGGAACCACTAAAGAGTTTTAACCAGGAGTGACTGGATCAGACTTGCCGCATTTAGGTCATTCTAGCCGGAGTGGGGACAGTGGGACAAAAGGGGCCATGGTAGGGACCAGAGCACAGCCCGACCAGTGGTGAGTCACAGAAGTCTAGTAGACTGTTAAGACTCTGGTGGTGGGCATGCTCCTGGGACCAGTACTGCCAGGCTAGGGGTCTGGACTCCATGATGGGAACAGTGGAGAACCTCGAGGGTCCCTCCTTCAGGCTGGTCTGGCCCTGGCAGGGGAGGGCAGGGCATTAAAGGTCCTGGAGACAGCTTACAGACCAAAACCCCAGAGAGGACCAGAGGCCATTCTCCTGGAGGCAGCTCTCCATTCCTCCAGACCAGCTCCTCAGAGGGAAGCCGAGAAGTGCTGCCATCAGAGGGCTGGTTGCTCAAAGGCCCAGTCCAGAGCCCTCACAGGGTTCTGGGACCAAAACATCCAGAAGGCAGCTCAGCCTTGCTAGGATGGCGAGCTCCCCAACCATCTTGGTGGGGTCTCTTGTTTATGGAGAGCAAGAGTGAAGTGAGAGAACCCAGAAGAAACACAGCTCATGGGCCCTATAGTAGATGCCAGCAGGCTCCCCGGGACTGAGTTTACATGCCTCACCCCAGTATTTTATGAGGACAATAAAAATAAAAATGCGGCCGGCCAGCTCTGGCTCCAAGACCCCCTTCAAAGAAAATTAGATACACAATAGTGAAGACTGTGAAAATAAAGAATGAGGAAAGGTGGTCAGTGGAGAAAGTTTTAAAAATCACACAATGGAGCCCCGGCCGGTGTAGCTCAGCTGGTTGGGCATCGCGCCATGCATAGAAAGACTGCCAGGTTCAATTCCCCGGGAGGGCACACGCCTACAGGTTCCATCCCTGTAGGGACTGTGCAGGAGTCCCTACAGGGATGTCTCTCTTTCTCTCCCATCCTGTCTCTAAAAATCAATTTTTTTTAAAGGCACTAAGGAAGGAGAACCCTTCCTCATTGTTAAAAAAGTCACACAATGGGAAAAAGGAGACAAAAGCCTTCAAAAGGAAAAAGAAAGAGATACGGACTTGCCTGTATTTGTAAGAAACTAATTATTTGGGGCTCTGGGACTCAGTCACCTGGCAAGTGGTAGATGGGGAACCAGGTCCATGTGGAATAAACTGCCTGCTCCAGGCCAGCCACGGGCCAAATTCATGAACACAGTGACTGTTCAAAAAGCTCCCAGCACTGTGCGTGTGGTGGGTATGGGGCAGGCGAGGGCTCTGCCAGCCACTGGCCGCAGCCAGGAGCCAGGGCGAGTCTCTGGCTCTCGGGTCCATCTGTGTGATGAAATAGCGGCCGCCGCCGCCAGGCCTGAGCCCGGGCTGTGCTCGCTGTTCGCAGGGGCCCTGGAGGACCTGGAGCGCGCCGTGGCGCTGAGCGGCGGCCAGGGCCGCGCCGCCCGCCAGAGCTTCGTGCAGCGCGGACTGCTGGCGCGGCTGCAGGGCCGGGACGACGACGCCCGCCGGGACTTCGAGCGGGCGGCGCGGCTGGGCAGCCCCTTCGCGCGGCGCCAGCTGGTGCTGTTGAACCCGTATGCCGCGCTGTGCAACCGCATGCTGGCTGACGTGATGGGGCAGCTGCGCGGGGAGCGCACCCTGCGCTGAGCCCCGCGGGCGGGAGGGGCGCCCCAACCAATAAAGCTGCCGACTCGCCAGCTCGCCAGGCTCCCGCTCGTTTCTGCGCCGCCGCGGGTGGCGCCTGCGCGGCAGGGCAAGGGGCAGAGCAGGCGACAGGGGCCGGGGGCGGGACTTCGGGCTCCCAGGGCGGGTAGCGCCTGCGCGGCAGGGGCCGGGAGTGGGGCAGGCGGCTGCGGCCCCGGCGCTGATTGGTCCAGCCCAGCGCGGCACCGCCCGGCAGGCTTGCTTCCGTCTCTGCCTGTGGCTGCGCTGGGCCGACGGCGAGGTGAGGGCCGGGAGGCGGGGTGGACGCTCTTCGCGACCCCGTCTGCGGGACCACCTTCTCCTCAGCCCACACTCGCCTCCGCAACCGGAAGTATGGGGGCGGAGGGAGACGGGGTCTGGAGCAGACGGCCCCTTGGGGGAGGGGCGCGAGGGCGGGGGGCCTGCGCCTGCGCCTTGGGCGGGCCGCGTCGGGCTGGGAGTTTGCATCTGGGGAGTTGTGCCAGTTCGCCATCGAGTCGGTCAGCCTTCTGTGCTTGGCTGCTCGCCTCCTTGCCTTCCGCCCTGTGGGTCGGTCTACATTTGTGTTTACTTGCTTGGTTTATTTTTGTTTCTGGAGAGCTAATTCCTGGAGGAATAAATTTGCCCGCTACCACCTGGCTAATGTCGAGGCCCGCCCCCTTCTTTTGGCAGCCAGGCCGCGGCCACCATGGCGTTGTCTGCAGGCCCAGCCACCCTCCCGCACACACTGCTGCTCCTGCCAGCCCTCCTGAGCTCAGGTACACCCCTCTTCAGACACTTCTAGGCCGTGTCTTCTCTCCCTCCTTGCCTGCACCTCGACCTTCAGGCCCTCGGCTGCCTCGCTGGGTTTCCCCTGACCCACATATCCACGATGCAGCCACTCCCTGTGGGAGACCTCTCTCCGCCTGCTGCCCCTCTGTAACTGGACCTCATCTTGGTCACAGAGCAATACCATCCCGACCCAGAACATTCTGTCGTGTTCCAGGTTGGGGGGAGTTGGCGCCACAAATCGATGGCCAGGCCTGGGCTGAGCTGGCACTTCGGGAGAATGAACGCCACCCCTTCACCTGCCGGGTGGCAGGGGTGTCTGGCACCCCCCGATTGGCCTGGTACCTGGATGGACAGCTGCAGGAGGCCAGCACCTCACGGTTGCTGAATGTGGGCAGGGAGGCCTTCTCTGGAGGCACCAGCACCCTCACTGTCACTGCCCAGCGGTCCCAGCATGAGCTCAACTGCTCCCTGCAGGACCCAGGCAGTGGCCCGGCAGCCAACGCCTCCATCATCCTCAATGTGCAATGTAAGTGTCCCTGAGGGGGCCAGGGGGAGAGGTCCTCTGCCCAGGGACCCCCCAGCAGCCACATAGCAGATGGTCTGCTAGGACATTTAACACATTTAAGCGCTTTGCAAATATAAACTAACTTTAATCCTCACAATAATCCCATGAGTGAATTTCTGTTGTTTTCTCCACTTTACAAATAAGAAAACAGCACAGAGAAGTTAAGTAATCTGGCAGAGATCACACATCTAGATGGTAAGAAGCACAGCCAGTGTTCAGATCCATACATTTTGGCTCTAGTGTTTATACTTTTTTAAAAATATGTTTTTATTGACTTTTTAGAGAGGAAGAGGGAGAGATAGAAACATCAATGATGACTCATTGATCAGCTGCCTCTTGAACGCCCCCTACTGGGGAAACTGAGCCCCCCTAACCCTGGCATATGCCTTGACCTGGAATCGAACCCGTGACCTCCTGGTTCATAGTTTGATGCTCAACCACTGAGCCACACTGGCCAGGTTTGTGTTTATACTCTTCATCACTACAAAATGCTGCCTCTGTGGTGGACATAGCCATCCTATTTCCTAGTGTCCCCTGGAGGAGAAGTCCCTCTGGGTTTGGGAGGAAAGGGCAGGAGTATGAGGAGCTGTGGCGAGAACACATTGGCCTCTGCTTTGCCCCAGTTAAACCGGAGATTGCCCAGGTTGGGGCCAAGTACCAGGAAACTCAGGGCCAGGGCCTCCTAGTGGTTCTTTTTGCCCTGGTCCGTGCCAACCCACCTGCCAATGTGACCTGGATCAACCAGGATGGGCCAGTGACTGTCAACACCTCAGACTTCCTGGTGCTGGATGCCCGGAATTACCCCTGGCTCACCAACCACACAGTGCAGCTGGAGCTTCACAACCTGGCACACAACCTCTCTGTGGTCGCTGCCAACGATGTGGGGGTCACCAGTGCCTCGCTCCCAGCCCAAGGTGAGCGTGGACCGTCAGTACAGAAACGGGAGGACTTGCTGCCCTTTGGATGAGGCTTGTGAGTGAGCTGTCCCCAGCTACCTTGGGCAAGGAGGACAGAGTCGGACCTGTGGCATCTTAGAGTTGGGGGCCCTGCCTTCTTGGAACCTAACCAAAGAACTACCTGCAGGACTCCTGGCCACTCGGGTGGAAGTGCCACTGCTGGGCATCATTGTGGCCGGAGGGCTATCGCTGGGCACCCTGCTGGCATTCAGCACCTTAGTGGCCTGCCTGGTCTGCAGAAAAGAGAAGAAGACCAAAGGTAGGGCCAAAGTTGTGGGGGATAGGGCGGCTGTGGGAGTGGAGATGAGGGCAGGGTGAGCAGCAGGGCAGAAAGTAGGGTGGGCAGAACCAGTCATCTGACAAGTGGCAGAACAGGAGTCCCTGGGGTGTGGCCATGGGTAATCACAGGCATCTAGGTGGCAGGGCCAGGCACTAGCTACAGCATTTATGGTCCCAGAGCCAGGACTGACATTTGAGAGACCCCTTGCCTGAGGGGCCTGGGTCTGGAAGGGCAGGGGGCAAAGGCCGGTATGGGTGGGCACACTAAAGTGGTGGTATGGTTTCTCTCTTCAGGTCCCTCCCGGCACCCATCTCTGCTCTTTAGGTAACTGCCCCTGGGCTGGGGAACTGGGCTGAATGGAGGTGTAGCTGCTGCTAGTCCTAGAACTGGACCCAAAGCAGGACTCAGCCTGCTGGAGCCAGGGCACATGCCAGGCTTTGTCCACCCTGCAGTGACTCCAACAACCTGAAGCTCAACAACGTGCGCCTGCCCCGGGAGAACATGTCCCTCCCATCCAACCTTCAGCTCAATGACCTCACTCCAGACTCCAGAGGTACATCCAGGACCCTCTGTGGCCCCTGTTTTATCTTCAGAGGTGCTGCTTTTTTTCCTGTTTTTTTTTTTTTTTTTTACATATATTTTATTGATTTTTTACAGAGAGGAAGGGAGAGGGATAGAGTTAGAAACATCGATGAGAGAGAAACATCGATCAGCTGCCTCCTGCACACCCCCTACTGGGGATGTGCCCGCAACCCAGGTACATGCCCTTGACCGGAATTGAACCTGGGACCCTTGAGTCTGCAGGCCGACGCTCTATCCACTGAGCCAAACCTGTCAGGGCCATTGGTTGATTCTTATATGTGCCCTGACAAGGGATAGAACCAGCAACCTTGATGTATCGGGATGATGCTCTAATCAATTGAGCTTCAGAGATGCTTCTAAGAGAAAAAGAGACCTTGGTACTTAGGAGGGGCAAGGCCCTGTCAGGCGCACTCCTTATACTGGCACCACCCCCTTTGCCACCCAACAGGGAAACCAGCGGACCGACAGACAGCTTGGAATAACAGCCGGCCAGAGCCAGAGCTTCTGGATTCAGAGCCCGGTGGCCTCCTCACCAGCCGAGGTACCACCCTCCCCTGCTCCTCAGCCCTTGTACTTATGCCTCTGAGTCCCTAGGGGCAGGCAGGGGCCTCCTGACTTCCAAGAATGAGTGTCACTGAGACTCCTGGGCATCTCTGACCCGGCAGGCTTCATCCGTCTCCCAATGCTGGGCTACATCTACCGAGTGTCCAGTGTGAGCAGTGAGGAGATCTGGCTCTGAGCTGAGGGTGAGACGGAAGGTGCCCATGCTCCTGTGCACCCTCCCCTCCAAGGCATCCTCTGCCTGGCCATGTTGCCAGTGAGATGCCACTTCCACTTGTGCTTGCATCCCTGGCTGGGGTGTTTCTGTCATCCACAGGAGGGTTCCACTGGATCTGATCCTGAGGGCACAGGTTGCTGACCAGAACCAAGCCCTTGTTCTTATTCAGGTTGGGGGCCTGCATGGGATGCCTGTGCCAAGCGGATAGAGCTGTTTGCCTGTGTGTTCTGATGTCATCTGGCATCTAAGTGTGGCATGGCCCTGGTGACTTGGGCCTGCTCTGTGCCTCCCACCAGTATTCCTCAGCACCTCGCACAGCAGGCACAGGGACATGCCTGGTGTGGGACTAGGAAGGCCTGCATGTCTTGGATTTCCTTCCTGTGCTGTGTAGCTTTGCTCACTCTGAACATTTAGAGCCCTGCTCATTGCATAGAAATAAAATGCCCTGTGCATAGGGAGCAGCCCGGCCCAGGGCGTCGGCCAAGCGCAGACCAGTCCCTTCTGCTGGTACCTCTGTCCCCACTGTCCCCCCTTCTCTTGAGCATCATATGTTATGCATTGGACCTTTACCACTTCTTCACTGGGCACTAGACTCCCCCATTGGCTTCTGGTGGTGCTAGTGCCTGGTGTTAGCACAATCAGAAGGAAAGAAGGCAGGGAGGAGCCTGGCGGCACCCAGGATAGCATGTAGCTATGCATCTTTTTCTTACAGTGATAGCACTTGAAGCAGTTCTCCTGGGAGGGGGGAGTGAGAGTCCCAGAGCCTCTCTGTGGCTTTCCTACGTTGGCCTTCCTGTGATTCACTGAGGACCCTGAACACCCCCGGAGTTGGTGGTTTCCTCAACGTGTCTCCCTTTAGGGGACCTCAGCTCTGACCCATCAGCAAGAGGCCACCCTTCCTGTCCCATCCCCTGTTCTTCAGGGGACATCCATAGTGGCACATATTTCAACAGTGCTGGAAGCTTTTGGGGGACATGGAGAAGGAGGAGACCACATACCCCAAAACAACCTAAGGACACTTTACAAAGCAACATGGAAATGCCTGCAGATCAATAGAGTGCGGAGTATTTTTCCCTTATCTTTTGTAATTTAGTGCTGAGCACACAATAATTCAATAAACTTGACTGAGTGAATGTTACATGTGTTTCATTCTTTCAAGTAGGTTTCTTAATGAGATCTTTAAATCACACAGTTGAGAAAATTCAGCAAAACCTATGTACCTACCATACTGTTGAATCTTAACCTACTTTATTTGCTTCCAATCTTTTATTTGTATTTATTTATTTATTTTAAATATATTTTTTTCTTGATTTCAGAGAGGAAGGGAGAAGGATAGAGAGATAGAAACATCAGTGATGAGAGAATTATTGATTGATTGCCTCCTGCACGCGCCCTACTGGGGATTGAGCCTACAACGCAGGCATGTGCCCTTGACCGGAATTGAACCCAGGACCCTGCAGTCCGCAGACTGATGTTCTATCCACTGAGCTACACCAGCTAGGGCCCAATCTTTTATTTTTTAAATAAATAATATTGTCCTGGCTGAGTAGCTCAGTTGGTTAGAGTATCATCCCGATACGCCAAGATTGTGGGTTCATTCTCCAGTCAGGGCACACACAAGAATCAACAGATGAATGCATACTAGTAGATAAGTGGAACAGCAAATTGATGTTTCTCTCTTCCCCTCCCCTCTCCCTAAGATAAATAAAAATCAATAATATTTCTCTAATTGCACTGTTTCCAGTGGCAATGATGGCATGTTCTATTTCGGGAGTGCCAGGTTGGATCAGATCTCCACCAGTGACCAAGTCACTATCACTTGGCAGACTCTCCCCACTTTTAATTCCTGATCCTTTCCAGGGTTCTGCAGTGCCAAATGGCTTACTTCTTAGTGTCTCTGTCCCTCTCCTCCACAGGCAGTCACGTTGCAGACTTTACTCCCTCCTGCTACAAAACCAGCTCTCACTTGTCCATCTTCCAAAATTGTGTTGCTAGAACTTCTGAAGGTCAAGATGGCAGCATAGGTAAATGTGTTACTCACCTCCTCCCACAACCACGTCAAAATTACAACTAATGTACAGAACCACCATGATTCAGAACCCCTGAAATCTAGCCAAATGGAAGTCCTACAACTAAGGAATTAAAGCTGAAGAAGCCACATTGAGACTGGTAGGGGGGAGGGAGACAAGGAACAGGCTGCTCCCATAGCCTTGTGAGGCAGATAAAAATTGGGAGGGATATCTTGGCTGGGGAGTTCCCCCTAAGGAGAAGGGGATACCAGCCCCACACCAGGCTCCCCATAACTTCTGGCTGTAAAAAACAGAGGACTGATGCTGAGGGAGACGGAGGCTGCTCAAGTCCTAGGCATTCGTCTTAGAGGGCCACACATGATCTTTACTCAGACTCACTCCCTCTAGCTGCAGCACAGAGGCAGCAGCTTGAAAGGCACCAGAGGCATAGGAGGAGGAACTGAATTGTCCCATATCAGGGCGAGAGCTCGGAGGGCCAGGTTTCTCCCAGACAGAAGTGCTGGCAGAGGCCATTGTTCCTTTGCTGAGCCCTCCCCCAAAGAGCTGGCAGGTGGGTGTCATATCTGAGACTCCATTAACCTGGCTCACACTGTTAGCCCCATCCTGGTGATTTCCTGAAACCCCACCCCACCCAACTTTCAGACCCATCCAAGCTGTTTCCAGTGGCTTTTCCATTCTAATGGCCTGTCTTGGCTCATGCTTCAGATTTTTCTAAAACCTCTCAAATAAAGCAACATTTGGCCTGGGCATGCCCCATCCTTCTCACTAAGTGGCCTCACGGTAAATTCCTCCCACTGACATGCCAACAACAATCAAGGTTCAACTATAAGAGAAGGGGTACACAGACCACACGGGGGGCACACTCAAGTGCCCAGCTGGGGTGATAGGGAAGGCTGTGTAGGAACACCTACTACTGTAGGCCACTCTACCAGGAGACATAGCAGCTCTACCTAATCCATAGAAATAAACACAGGATGGCTGCCAAAATGAGGAGACAAAGAAACATGTCCCAGCCCTGACCGGTTTGGCTCAGTGGATAGAGCGTCGGCCTGCGGACTCAAGGGTCCCAGGTTCAATTCCGATCAAGGGCATGTACCTTGGTTGTGGGCACATCCTCAGTAGGAGGTTTGCAGGAGGCGGCTGATCAATGTTTCTCTCTCATCGATGTTTCTAACTCTCTATCCCTTTCCCTTCCTCTCTGTAAAAAATCAATAAAATATATTAAAACAAAAGAAAGAAAGAAACATGTCCCAAATGAAAGAACAGAACTCCAGAAAAAGAACTAAACAAAATGGAGACAAGTAATCTACCAGATGCAGAGTTCATAACATCCTACCAGGTATATAACAAAGAGCTAATATACTAATGAGACCGGATGGTGGAACAACCTTCTGGAATGACCAGTGGATGGGGGGCGTGGCCACAGGGCTGCCGCCACCCTCTGCAGGGTGATCAATGGGGGGGTGAGGTTCCGTGATTGATTGCCCCACAGAGGGTGATGGCAGCTGGGCTACGAGGGCCGAGGCAGCCAAGGCTGTATGAATTTCATGCATTGGGCCTCCAGTGGGTTATAAAGATGTGCAATGAACATAGTGAGAACCTCAATGGTGTGAAAAAGGACCAGTCAGAAATGAAGGGTACATGAACTGAAATAAAGAATAATTTACAGGGAATCAACAGTAGAGTAGATGAAGCAGAGAATCAAATCAGCAATTTGGATTATAAGGAAGCAAAAATCAATCAGATTGGCCGCTTGAACTAAAGTAAGTAATTTGTGTTTTTGCCTCCCTGACAAAGTTTATATAAAGCTACAAAAAGAAATTGACAACCAGTTTGAAATGGAATTGCCAGGGCCTAGGGCAAAGAATATCCTTACATGATATTATTCTACAATCTCATTATAATCTTAGATATTTTACAACAGCATACTTTACAATTATCCCAAACAAACTTACAAACTAATTCTTTGAATGGTGGGCAGCAATTTAAAAAAAGGGACATGAAAGGATTTAATCCCTTGCAGAAGGAATTAAGGCACTGGGAAGGCACTTGAGCATCCTATATTGGCCCCTCTTGCCCTTTGTGCCAAGAGGGACCCTCTTCTCACAATCCAATTGCCCTCAGCTGTTACCTGAGCTTTCTGTTCATGCTGAGCTTGAAGCCTCGTGGGGGCTGGTACCAGGGATCTGTCTCACATCCAATTGTGTGAGCTGGGCCCTCACTGGAGAAGAAACCCGAGTTCCCCGAGATATGTGATCAGCACCGGGACCCTGCCAGCAGGCCAGGGGTTCCCAAGGCAGGTGCTGGGTGTGGAGGCCACGGGGTCATAGGCTACCAAGGAGACAGAACTAAACCTCACAGCACCCTGCTTGGCCCCGGAGGATGGCTGGTTAGCCAGAGACGGGTAAGATTCCTCAAGGAAGGAACAACCTAAGACAGGCACAGTCGCAGAGGGGCCATCAGGAGAGAACTTGGGGGGGCAACAGAAGTGGGGCACAGACCCTCACCCCCCCAACATTGCAGGGGCTTGAACCCTCACCCCCTTCTAAAGGAGGTCTCCTACCCCCATGGCTGCTTCGCGCTTCCCACACCCAGCTCAGATCGGGACCCAGGCAACAGAAAGAGACCCGGCCCAGCTCACATCGAGATACAGGTGACAGACAGAGACTTGGCCCAACTCAGATCGGGACCCAGGTAACAGACAAGAGACTTGGCCGACAGCAGTTGCCCTATATCTAAATTCAGCTGAGCATTTGGAATGCTCAGGGCCCACTCAAGAATGCAAATAATCCTTCCCACTAATATTTACAGGGTAAACTAAGATTGTTGGTAGAGTATTAAATTTGACAGTAAAATAGTAATCGAGTTTTCAGATTAATTTAAATAGGCTAATTGAAATAAGTGAATATTCAAGTACTGGACAAAAAGCTATTCTTAAAGTAGTAACTAAAATTTCTATTGGTAGTTCATCTCATGGTAAAATTCCTGAATATGCAATGAACCTAAAGCAGTCATATGTGTGGGGGAAAAAAATTTTTTTTTTAATTTAAAGTTATCAAGACTGCATTATAAAATTTACAAAAACCTCCATTAAAAAAAAGGGGGGGGGGATAGTAGGGCAATATCATGTAAGGAAAAATATCCTATAAGTAAATTACATCTAGAAAATTTTTACTTTACCAAATTAAGGTTCATTTGCAATGCTAACAGCAAGACGGCCATTAAAAACACACATGGTGTCTAAATAAGACAAAGGAAAATCGTTTGAACAAAAATAAAAAGGATCCCAAATCAATTATATAGAAAAGATTCCTTTATTAACTTGTGGTCGAGAATATATTTGTATATTTTCAGAAAACAACCCCAAGACCAGATGGATTCCTGCAACAGAGAGGAATTGACAGGAGTGCTCCAACCACGAAGACAAGAGGCAAAAACAGTCCAGAGATGGAAGATGCTGACAACGCCTTGCCATGGGAGCAGTCAGCAGCTGTGCACCGCTGCAGGTTACCTAGGACCAAACCAGAGAGGGTCGGACCTGCATTGCCACCATGTGCCCACCATCCAGATATCACTGCTGACATGTACACATAAGGAACTGTTGGACATTGAAATTGGGACTCAAACATTTTTTTGTTTTGTCTTGTTTTGTTATTATATGTTTATTTCCAGTCTGCAAAGGCAAAACTTTTTAAAGGAAAGAAATGGTGGGAAAAAGATACATAGGCAAAGAAGCATTGAACAGACTGTCAAACTACATTGGGAAGACAGGGGTGGTTGGGCGAGGAGGGCTGTAAGAGACCAACCGAAGGACTTGTACGCATACATATAAGCACAACCAATGGATACAAGACACTGGGGTGGGGGGGGAGGGTGGGCAGGTGAAGGCATGTCCTGGGGGGTAGGGGAGGTCGGGGGGAGATCAAAGGGGAAAAAAAAAAAGGAGACATATGTACTACTATTTGTAATACTTAAAACAATAAAAATAAAATAAAATTTAAAAAAAAAAGAAAAAAGAAAAAAAAAATCAATCAGAACAGCAAAAAGAATCCAAAAAAATGAGGTGGTATAAGGAGCCTCTGGGACAATTTCAAGCAAACCAACATTCACATCATGGGGGTACCAGAAAGAGGAGAGAGAAAGAGCAAGAAATTGAAAACCAATTTGAAGAAATAATGACAGAAAATTTCCCCTAACTTGGTGAAGGAAATAGACATACAAGTCCAGGGAGCATAGAAAGTCCCAAACAAGATGAACCAAAGAGGCCCACACCAAGACACATCATAAAATGTCAAAGATTAAAGACAAAGAGAATCTTAAAGGCAGCAAGAGAAAAGCAGTTCGTTACCTATAAGGGAGCTCCCATAAGACTGTCAGCTGGTTTCTCAATAGAAACTTTGCAGGCCAAAGGGATTGGCAAGAAATGTTCAAAGTGATGAGAAGCAAGGACCTACAACCAACATTTCTCTACCCAGCAAACCTCTCATTTAGAATCAAAGATCAGATAAAGAGCTTCCCAGAGGGGGGGAAAATCTAAAGGAGTTCACCACCACCAAACAAGTTTCACTGGACACGTGCTGGTGGCTGTGAATGCAATGAACCAATGGCTAGTAGATGAAAATGTTGTGACCAGAGGCACAAAGGAACCTACCCTCATATTTCCCCAGGAGCAATGGTTCAGTATTTGTTAATTCAGTGTTCATGGTGACTTACAGAACAAACTACCATGAACAACAGAAAGCAACTGTATCTATCAGTGCTGAGTCTCACTCAGCTCTAGTCAAAGAAGCCAATCTGATGGTTCCTTAAAAGCCTAGTGGAGAATCTGTGTTCCCATCACATTCTGCTTCTCTTTTCCGCTTTGAGTTACATGTGAGCATTAAGGAGCTCCACCCAAGAGCATAGCACCTGATCCAGACACGGTGTCAGGGGGAGGCCTGAACTCTAAAGCTCCTGCTTCTCACATTCAAGCATAATGTGAACATCACAGTTGGTTTAAGAGTCTAAGAAATGACTCCCCTCCTTTCTACGTGTTTATCATGTATGTTAGGCTAACAGTGTAGCATTTTAATGTAATTTTTCCCTCAATCAATTCTTGTCCCACCTTCCCCCATTATCCAGTTCCTCAAGCCCAAAAACCTGGGAGTCATCCTTGATTCTTTCCTTTCACCTCCCACATCCAATCTATCACCACATTTTGTTGGTTCTACCTTTCCTGGTTATTTCTGTTGCCTCAGCCCCGAACCTCTCCCTTCTATACTATGCTTTATATGCTGGATTTTCCTGCCAGTTCTTAATTTCTGGCAATGGGAGGCCTGGCAAGGCATGAGAAGATGGGAGGAAAACAGGCAGCCATTGCTCTCTGCAGCAGCGGGATGAGGTCTGCGCATCAGCCATGCTCCCGTGTGGCCCCTCCACTGCCACTCCAGACACTGTGCACCTCTCTCTGCACTGCAGTGGGTGCCACCCCTTTAACCTACATCTCTTCAGCACCCTCTACCCTCCCTTTTGTTTCTTCAGCCCTTCCAATACCTTTGTAACCAATTTCCCATATTTAACACCCTTTGTTGGAAGTAACTAGCATGTTTTCTGACTTCCTGGCTGGAGCTTGGGGGATACAACCCCCAAATATTTCCCAAATCTACGCAGGTACTACTGCCACAACTCCCACTCTAACCCCAGGCACAGTGCTCTCCCCCCTGGGCTCCTGCACAGCGAGGCTCCTGAGGCCAGAGCCAAGCAGGCCTGGAGCTAGACAGGCAGGTGGGCCTAAGGCAGCAACAGTCACTGGAGAGAGACCCACAGAAAAAAATGAGTTCTGGGAGAAAAATGGGTTCCTCTCCTCCACTGCCAAGCTTGGATGACTGGTGTCTGCTTTTATTCCACAAAGTTGTTTTGCTTAAACTATTATTCATGGAAAGCCTATCAGTAGGCCAAATTCTTTATCTCTCTGCTTAATGCTCAGTCTGCCTTTTCTTTCTCATATTATAGGTAGAACAGCAGGATAACCTGAAAGATAAGAGCATTTTATTTGTAAAATCTTTGCCAACTCACTTAAGAATGAAAGAAAATAATTCCATTGCTGTAAGAACATCTTTTAAACTTCTCTTCTAACCTGAGCATCCTAGGGTCTCAGAAATTGCAGTTTGTCTAATCAAATCCCCCTGGTGGTAGAGGTACAAGCTTCCCATAGGAAGGAAGCAAGTGTGTGCAGGGCTTTCTGGCAGGGAGGGTGGCAGGGCATCTACTGCCCGAGTCCAGGTGACACAGGCCAGGAGCCAGGGTCTGATGACAGCATCCCCTCCGCTGGACTGGGGGAGCAGCTCAGCTTTGAGACCAAGTGCGCGAGGTACCTCAGCTGAAGGTTATTGTCTCTGCGTCTCCGGCTTGGGAGGTGGGCTTGGATGGAGGGGTGAATGCTTTCTTGCCTTCAGCTAGAGCTTTAAAATGCTGTGAGGAAAGAGAGGGAACATGGAGTGTTCGGAATATGCTAGTGGCTACATTTCAGCAAGAACTAACCTCTTTATAACCTTTAAGCTCCAATTTTCTCCCAACTGTACTTTCAAAACAATTTCTTGGTGTTGTCTTTGAAAAACAGCTAGAAATTTGTCCTGCTTCCTATAAAAATAAATCCCTTTTTCCTTTCCTTCCTGCTTCTGTTCAATAGGCCACTTGGCTCTCCTGTAAGAATGAGTATCCTCTGTAACCTCAGCGAAGGCCCATGTCTCCTCCCCTCCCTCTTCCTTAGAAGCCCCGCCTGCCTGTTGTGGGGAAGGGGACTGGGCAGACAGCCTCCCTGGTCCCAGGATGCAATCAGAGATCACTCAGAACAGTGAGAACGCAGGAACCCTCTCTACAAGTCCCGCTCTAGTGCTGGACTTACCTGCGAGTTCTTGAATTCAGAGTAGAGGGAAAAGAGCAGGTGGAGAGACTGGATCCGACTCTTGTAGATAGGAATGTCTAGGATGGCTGAAATCAAGATCTCCCATGAGCAGAACCAAACAAAAACCTAGGGCTTATGGGGCACCTGTGTAGGAGAGCCAATCCCCTCCCAGATGGGACATGTTATCATGGCTTTGGGAGTTAAACATCCAGCAGATAGTGGCACAAGCCAACACACGACCCTTCAGTGCATTTTTTCCAGGGACGGGGACAAGGAAGGGCTGGGAGAGCTTACCGCAGATCATGTCGATGTACGCTGCCAGGCTACAGTTGATCTCTGCCGTGGGCAGGCTCACCTGGGAGGGGCAAAGGAGAGGCCCAGGTCAAAAGCTGACTCTCTCTCTAAAGAGAAAAGAGCTGCTACCGTAAGTCACATGTATTATGGGCTAAATGGCGTCCCCCCCCCCAAATCCATATGTTGAAGTACTAACCCCCCAGCACCTTAGAACATGACTGTATTGGAGATACAGTCTTAAAGGAGATAATTAATCATTAGGATAGACCCTAAGCCAGTATGACTGGTGTCCTTATTAAAAAAGGAAATTAAGGCATGGACACACACAGAGGGCAGACCCTGTGAAGACACAGAAAGGTGGCCAATAAGAAAGGTTCTGGGGGGAAAACAACTGTGCTGACAACTTGATTTCAAGCCTCTGGAAGTGTGAGAAAATAAAATAAATCTCTGTTGCTTGATTTCGAGCCTCTGGAAGTGTGAGAAAATAAAATAAATCTCTGTTGCTCAAGCCACCCAGGCTGTGGTACTTGTTACGGCAGCCCTAGCGAATAATACAACATGCATATTTTTTTCTCTGACCAGTAAAATGGAATTGGTCCTATTCATTAACCACCAAAGTAGCACATGGTCTAACAGAACCAAAAGATTTATAAGTAAAATACACTGCCATGCTACCCTCCTGTGTGTATTTGTGTAAAAGAAAATGATACTATGCTATGTCCAAATATTAATAATTACTTGGCATTAAAAGGCCTAATGATCCTTGGCCACCAAAGGAACAAAAAACTGGACATGACATCTCAGGTGACAGGCTCTGGATCTAAACAAGTTATACTGTAAATTTAAAAACCATTAGCTTCTTAATCCCTGACCAGTTGCTCAATGGTTAGAGTGTCAGCCTTTGGACTGAAGGGTCGTGGGTCCTCAGCCATCCAGATCTTGTGTCTACCTTTCATTAACGTTTTATAATTTGTTTGTTTTTTAATATTACCAATTTCTTATTAAATTTATGCCTGTTTTTTTAATATATTTTTGTAGAGGGCTGCCTGGGAAGGCACATGGGCATTTCTTTAAATTGTTGTCAGCTGAGCCCGAGGCGATTGGCAGAGCCGCATCTCGGTTACACCCTCTCCAAGAAGGTGGGGGAGTTATCAGTACTGACTTTACCTTTGTCCAGGTGTCCCCCTAGCGGGCTTTGATATGTCAAGCACCGGGAATGCCAGGGCCTTTACTTCCTGGTATTTGGGGGATGAAATAAACGTGCTGCGTGGGCTCGTGTCGTCGTCGTCCCTGCCTCTCCATCAGAGAGGACGGCGTCCCACCTGGCTCCCAGCTTTGTTTCTATCTTCCTGTCTGGTCTCTTTCTTTCTTTTATCTCTCAATCCCTGGCCGCCTCCACTTAGAACCGGTTCATTCATCTCTCTTTCCGTGCTGGACGTGGAAAAGAGAGATCCCCGCCATGTCTGGCCCCCGCATATTTTATTGATGTTTTACAGAGAGGAAGGGAGAGGGATAGAGAGTTAGAAACATCGATGAGAGAAACATCAATTCAGCGGCCTCTTGCACACCCCCTACTAGGGATGTGCCTGCAACCAAGGTACATCCCTTTGACTGGAATTGAACCTGGGACCCTTCAGTCCGCAGGCTGACACTCTATCCACTGAGCCAAACCGGTTAGGGCTATGTCTGTATTTTTAAGTGAAATCTTTATCGTTGAAAGTATTACATATGTCCTCCTTTTCTCCCCGCTGACCCTTCTAGCCCACCCCCACTCCCTGCCCAGGCCTTCACCACCCTACTGTCTGTGTCCATGAGTTATGCATAAATGCATACAAGTTATTTGGCTGATCTCTTCCCACCCACCCACCCCCACCTTCCCTCTTAGATTCCACAGTCTGTTCTATGCTTCTATGTCTCTGGATCTATTTAGTTCATCAGATTATTTTGTTCATTACATTCCACATATGAGTGAGATCATGTGATACTTACCTTTCGCTGACTGGCTTATTTCACTTAGCATGATACTCTGCAGGTCCTTCCATGCTGTCTCAAAGGGTAAGAGATCCTTCATTTTTACTGCTACATAGTATTCCATGGTATAAATGTACCACACTTTTATCTACTCATCTACTGATGGGCACTTGCATGTTTTAAGATCTTAGCTATTGTAAATTGTGCTGCTATGAACATAGGGGTGCATTCTTTCTTTCTGATTGGTGTTTTGGGTTTCTTAGGATATATTCCCTGAAGTGGGATCACTGGATCAAATGCAGTTCCATTTTTTAATTTTTTGAGGAAACTCCATACCGTTTTCCATAGTGGCTGCACCAGTCTGCATTCCTACCAGCAGTGCACAAGGGTTCCTTTTTCTCCACATCCTCATCAGCACTTGTTGCTGGTAGCCATTCTGACAGGTGTGAGGTGATACCTCATTATCATTTTAATTTGCATCTCTCTGATGATCAGTGACTTTGAGCATTTTTTCATGTGTCTCTTGGCCATCTGTATGTCCACTTTGGAGAAGTATCTATTTAGGTCCTTTACCCATTTTTTAATTGGATTGTCTTCCTTTTGCTAAGTTGTATGAGTTCCTTATATATTTTGGATATTAACCCTTTATCAGATATATCATCGCCAATTATGTTCTCCCCTGGAGTGGGTTCCCTTTTCGTTTCGTTGATGGTTTCTTGTGCTGTGCAGCTTTTTATTTTGATGTAGTCCCATTTGTTTGTTTTCTCCTTAGTTTTCTTTGCCTTAGATGTATCTATACAGATATTGCTATGGGAGATGTCTGAGATTTTGCTGTGTAGGATTTTTATGGTTTCCTGACTTACAATTAAGTCTCTTACCCATTGTGAGTTTATTATTGTATACTAGAGGCCCTATGCACGAAATTCGTGCACAGTGAGGGGGACTGAATGTGGTCCAGTGTGGGAGCAGTCAATTCAACCATGGTGTAGTAACTAAAGCATCCAGACCCATTTGGTCATTCTATTTGCTGCTATGTATAGAATCAGTTTATCATTTTCTAGTCAATTACTTGCAAGATCCTGAAGTGATTATTTTCTATTCTTTTTAAAAAATATATATTTCATTGATTTTTTACAGAGAGGAAGGGAGAGGCATAAAGAGTTAGAAACATCGATGAGAGAGAGACATTGATCAGCTGCCTCCTGCACACCCCCTACTGGGGATGTGCCCGCAACCAAGGTACATGCCCTTGACCAGAATCGAACCTGGGACCCTTCAGTCTGCTGACGCTCTCTCCACTGAGCCAAACCAGTTAGGGCTTCTATTCTTATTGGTAGGCATTTATCTGTGAGTTAAAAATACTTGGTCATTTAAATACTTGGTGATGTATTAGTGTGTTAGGGTTGCCATTACAAAGTATCAAAACTGGGTGGCTTAAAAAAGATAATTTTCTCAGTTTGGAGGCTGGAAATTTAAGATCAAGGTGTTAGCCCAGGCTGGCTTGCTCAGTAGTTGGAGCACTGGCCCTCGCATCAAAGGGCCTCAGGTTCAATTCCTGGTCAAACGCATGTACCTGGGTTGCAGGTTTTTTTAAAATATATTTTTAATTGTTAACAGTATTACTGATGTCTCCCATATGCCCCCCCTTACCCCCCTCCTCCCAGCCCCTACCCACCCCCAGGTCTTCACCATCCTATTGCCCATGTCCATGGACTATGCATGTAAGTATAGAATTTCTTTATCTCTTATTATTCCCCCACCCCCACATCGAGGTATGTCAGCCTGTTCCATGCCTCCCTAATTCAGGTCTTATTTTGTTGGGTCAATTAATTTTGTTCATTTGATTCCACAAATAAGTGAGATCATGTGATATTTGTCTTTCTCATTTTGGCTTATTCCACTTAGCATAATATTTGCAGGTCCATCCATGCTGTCCCAAAGGGTAAGAGATTTCTCTTTTTTACAGCTGTATAGTATTCCACAGTGTAAGTGTTCCACACCTTCCTTATACACTCATCTACTGATGGGCACTTGGGCTGATTCCAGATCTTAGCTATTATAAATAATGCTGCTATGAACACAGGGGTGCATATATTCTTTCTAATTGGTGTTTTGTGGTTTTTAGGATATATTCCCAGAATTGGGATCACTGGATCAAATTAAAAATGGTGTTCCATTTTTAATTTTTTGAGGAAACTCCATACTGTTTTCCACAGTAGCTGCACCAATCTGTATTCCCACCAGCAGTGAACTAGTGAACACTAGATAACACGCTACTTTTCCCCACATCCTTGCCAGCACTTGTTGTTTATTAATTTTTTTATGATAGCCATTCTGACCAGTGTGAGGTGGTATCTCATTGCGGTTTTCATTTCCATTTCTCTCATGATTAGTGACTTTGAGCATTTTTTCAGGTGTCTCTTGGCTATTTGTATGTTCTCTTTGGAGAAATCTCTATTCAGGTCTTCTGCCCATTGTTTAATTGATTGTCTTCTTTTTGTTGAGTTGTATGAATACTTCATATATTTTGAATATTAACCCTTTATCAGATATATCATTGACAAATATGTTCTCCCATTCAGTGAGTTCCCTTTGCAATTTAATGGTTTGTGGTTGTTTGTTTGTTTGTTTTTTTGCTGTGCAGAAACTTTTTATTTTGATGTAGTCCCATTTGTTTATTTTTTTCTTAGTTTCCTTTGCCCTGGGACAACGGTCACCAACCTTTCGGATCTCACGGACCACCAGTGGTCTGCAGACCACCATTTGGCGACCGCTGTTTCAAAGGTTTCCTTAAACCAGCGTTTGCCAACCTTTTGGACCTCACAGATCACCAGTTGGCAACTGCTGCCCTAGGAGATGTTATCTATAAACATACTGCTATGTGAGATGTCTGAGATTTTACTGCCTATATTTTTTTCTAAGATTTTTATTGTTTCATGCCATACATTTAAGTCTTTCATACACCTTGAGTTTATTCTTGTGTATGGTGCAAGATGGTGGTCTAGTTTCATTTTTTGCATGTGTCTGCCCAGTTTTCCCAGAACAATTTTTTGAAGAGACTGTCTTTACTCCATAGTTTGTTCTTGCCTCCTTTGTCAAATATTGACTGTAATGGTGTGGGTCAATTTCTGTGGTATCTGTTCTGATCTATTTGTCTATATGCCCGTTCTTGTGCCAGTACCAGGCTGTTTTGGTTTATAATGGTTCTGTAATATAGTTTGGTTTCTGGTATTGTGATCCCTCCTACTTCATTCTTCTTTAAGATTGCTGCAGCTATATGGGGTCTTTTATGGTTCCATATAAATTTTTGGAATATTTGTTCTAGCTCTGTGAAGTATGCCATTGGTATTTTAATAGGGATTGTGTTGAATCTGTAGATTGCTTTGGGTAGTATAGACATTTTAATTATGCTAATTCTTCCAATCTATGAGCACAGTATATTCTTCCACTTGTTTATATCTTCCTCTATCTCTCTCTCTTTTTAAGATTCTATTTTATTTATTTTGCTAATCCTCACCCGAGGACATTTTTCCATTGATTTTTAGTGGAAGAGAGAGAGAAAGAAAAATATCTATGTTGGAGAAACACATTGATTGGTTGCCTCCTGCACATGCCCTGACCAGGGCCAGGAGGAGCTTGCAACTGAGGTATGTGCCCTTGACCAGAACTGAACCTTGGGACCCTTAGGTCCATAGGCTGATGCTCTATCCACTGAGCCAAAATGGCTAGGGCTCTATTTCTTCTTCTCATTACAGCAGTCCCTTTAGCATTTCTTGCAGTGCTAGTTTAGTGGTGATAAACTCCTTTAGCCTTTTTTTTTTGTCTGGGAAACTCTTATTTTACCATCTATTTTTGAATGATAGCCTTGCTGGATATAGTAATCTTGGTTTTAGATCCTTGCTTTTCATTACCTTGAGTACTTCATTCCAGTCCCTTCTGGCCTGTAGAGTGTCTGATGACAAATCAGCTGACAGCCTTATGGAAGCTCCTTTGTAGATAACACATTACTTTTCTCTTGCTGCCTTTAAGATTCTCTGTCTTTAATTTTGGGAATTTTAATTATGATGTGTCTGGGCATGGGCCTGTTTGGTTTCTTCTTGCTTGGGATTCTCTGTGCCTCCTAAACTTGTGTGACTTTTTCCTTTACCATGTTAGGGAAGTTTTCTGCCATTATTTTTTCAAACACATTCTTTATCTCTTGCTCACTTTCCTTGCCTCCTGGCATACCCATTATATGAATACTAGAGGCCCGGTGCATGAAATTTGTGCATGGGGGAGGGAGGGTTCCTCAGCCCAGCCTACATCCTCTCGCAATCTGGGACCCATTGGGGGATGTCCGACTTCCAGTTTAGGCCTGATCCCGCAAGGCCTAAACCGGCAGTCAGACATCCTCCTCGCAATCTGGGACTGCTGGCTCCTAACCGCTTGCCTGCCTGCCTGCCTCATCGCCCCTAACCACTCTGCATGCCTGCCTGATCGCCCCTAACCCCTCTGCCTGGCTGCCTGATCGCCCCTAACCACTCTGCCGTCCTGCCTCATCGTCCGTAACGGCTCACCTGCCTACCTCATCACCCCTAACCACTTGCCTGCCTCATCGCCCCTAACTGTTCACCTGCCTACCTCATCGCCCTTAACCACTCGCCTGCCTCATCGCCTGATTGCCCCTGCTTGCCTGCCTGCCTCATGGCCCCGAACTGCTCGCCTGCCTCATCGCCCCTAACCACTCTGCCTGCTTGCTTGATCGCCCCTAACCGCCTCTGCCTCGGCCCCTGTCATGGCAGCTTCATCTAGAAGGATGTCCAGAAGTCGTTCGGCTGTCCAGTCTAATTGGCATATTACGCTTTTATTATTATAGATTTTTACATTTCATGCTGGCCCACAGCTCTCTTAAGCTGTCCTCCTGTTTTTTAATTGTTTTCTCTTTTTGGTTCTCTGACTGAATCATTTTTTTCTACCCTGTCTTCTAATTCACTGATCTAATCCTCAGCTTCTCCTAATCTGTTGTGTATTCCTTCCAATGTGTTCTTTTAAAAATATATTTTTTTATTGATTTCAGAGAGGGAGGGAGATAGAAACATCAATGATAAGAGTCATTGATCAGCTGCCTCCTGCACATGCCCTACTGGGAATCAAGCCTGCAACCTGGGCATGTACCCTGACCAGGAATCGAACTGTGACCTCCTAGTTCATAGGTCGACACTCAATCACTGAGCCATGCTGGCTGGGCTCCAATGTGTTATTAGTCTAGCTCATTCTTTATTTCCAAGGCCCTGCGTAAGTTTGGTTTGCCCAGTCTGTGTTCTCCTGAAATCCTGGTGTGCCAGGTTAAGGACCTCTGGTCTTTTTTCACAATTGCTATACCTTTTCTCATGCTGTTGAGCATCTTTGCCATTATTATTCTGAACTCTCTATCTGATAAGTTTCTTATCTTCATTTCATTTAGCGCTTCTTCTGGAGAATTCTCTTGTTCTTTCATTTGAGGGTTTTTTTTTGTCTCCCCATTTTGGCTGCCTGTTTGGATTTGTGTCTATGTATTAGGTAGGTCTGCTACAATGTCCAATCTCTAGTGCAGGACAATGTCAGACACTGTTTCTGATTGGCCCTGAGTCCCTGTTTGAAGCTATCAGCAACCCACAGCTTGTGGGTCCCTCTACTGGGGCTGGGTGCCTTTGGAAAGGACCAAGGTCTGCACCAGGCTCTGCTTTTCCTAGCCCAGGGCCCAGAAGGATATCAGGCAAAGACTCAAAGCCTCCAGAGATCTGCCTCTGCCTGCAGGCTGATTGTTCTATTCTTGTATTTTTGAAATTTGGGGTACTTAAAAATAGCATAAATATCACTGTGGGAAAGTAGAGTCTAAAGTAATAATACAGGAAATATATATACATGCTTACCAATAGGTATATGTTACAATTATAGTAATATTTCATTTGTAATAACCCCAAACTGGAAACTGTCCAAATGGCTACCATAGAATGGATAAGTAAATTGTCACATATTCAAACAATGTAATATCACGTAGTAATGTGAAAAAAAGGACAACAATGTAGGAGACAATATTGATGAATCTCCACATAAATGAACAATATAGACGAGCAAAAGAAATAGGACACAAAAGAGTTCAATTACATTTAGATAAAATACAAAATATACAAACCTAATCTATGGTATTAGAAATTAGGGGAGAAAAGAAAAGACAGAAAAGAAACAAAAAAGAAAGAGAAAAAAGAAATCAGGATAGTGGTTACGTTAGGACATCTGAGCATGAGGGGAATTCTAGGTTGCCATACTTTCTTAGCTCCTGCTACCTTTCACTCACCTTGCCCAAAAGCTCCTCAAACTCTGGGGACCATTCCTGCATCAGCGTGTCAATATCAGGCATGGGTCTAAGAGTAGAGAGATAAATATGAACAAGAAACATGGACAGGTGACATCAGCAATCTCTGGGTGAGTATATTTAGGATGAAGGGAGGTCCTCGATCTGGCACATTAGGATTTCAGGAGAACACAGACTGGGCAAATCAAACCTACTCTGGACCTGGGGTTTGAAGAAGCTGGCTAAGTAATACCAGATAAATCACAATTTTTATGCCTATAATCTCAGCCATTAGCTGCCATGATACATAGGACCTCCGGTTGATCGATTATGTCCCTAGCCTTTGGGCCCTCTTCTCAAAAGCAATGGGTTTCCACATGGTGAAGGCTGCCATGGGTTACAGTGGTGAAGAAGGTAGCATTTCTTACCTGGTATAGTGTACAGTTGCAGGGGGCTTAGAACGATGTAACTCAGAGATGCTCTCAATCCATGTGTCAATGGCTTTGGGATTCTTTTCTGCATCTTCCAGGCTCTTTACTTTCATGTGTTGCTAGAAAATCAAGGGGAAAGCCTGACTCGTGGCACTGAAGTAGCTCTCATTTTCACAGAGTGACTCATCATATGCTGCTGCTATTTCATACACAAAGTAGCTGATGAAAAGGGAGGCCTCACGGCAGCCAAATGAAGATTACAGGAAACCCTGATAAAATTTTCTAGAGCCCTGGGAAAGGAGGAGGTCAATAAGATAGGGCTGACCATACTGAATATCATTTCACACCTACTGGGATAGCTACAGTAAAAAAGAGAGTAGCAAGTGCTGATGAGGATATGGAGAAATGGTAACTTTCATTCATCACTGGTAGCACTGTAAAATGATTCAGCCACTTTGGAAAACAGTTTGGCAGTTCCTCAAAATATTAAACAGATACCATATGACCTAGTAATCCCACTCCTACATGTATATCCAAGAGAAATAACAATATGTGTCTATGCAGACACTTGTACATCTTCATGGCAGCATAATTAAGAAAAGTGGAAACAACTGGTGAGTGGATAAACAAAACGTGATGTTTCCATACAATGAAACTGTGTTCCGCCATTTAAAAAAAAAATGAAGTCGTTACTAGGGTCTAGGAGCAGGGGGAAATGAGGAGTGACTACTAATGGGTACACGGTTTCTTTCTGAAATGATGAAAATGTTCTTAGATGATGATGCTTCTACAGTTCTGTGAATATACTAAAAATCACTGAACTGTACAATTTTAAAGGGTGAATTTTATGGTAGGTAAATGATATCTCAATAAAACTGTTATGTAAAAAATAGGACTGTCCTGAAACCACAGCCATCGCTTTTAGTAGGCAGTAAATCAACCTTATACACACCAACAAGGCCTCCACTCTGGCCCTCTCCCACTGGGCCTGTACTATACTAGCATCTTACTGTGATGTTGTGCTGTTTGGAATTCTCTGTTAACCAGAGTGAGAGCACTGTAGGGTCTGACTGCTTTGTAGAAGGTTCATCTAATACCAAGAGGCCAAGGTTGTCAGGCTTCCCATCAGGACGTGGGACCTGGTTAAGAGAAAAGTGAGAAAACAGAGAAAAAAAATGAGAGGGACATAAAAAGGCCATGCATCCTGTTGCCAATAAGCTCAAGCGGAAGAACTCTTCTGCTTCATCACCATTACTAGTATCAAAAAGAATGCCTGTCTGACATATTGTACTAAAATCCTACCTAGAAAACATACATGATCTACAGGACCTTAAATAGAAAGCTGAAGTCATGGATAATTAGGTGGCAAATATATGACAATTTTTAACATATAATGAGATAATCAAGTATTACCTAATAGTGATGAATATAACATGGAGTAGAGAGCAAGGTTAAGAACTCTAATAAAATGAAGGATATATATCAAGGTAGTCAATGCTTGTCAAGAAAATTAGTGGGACTGGTAGAGTAATAGAGGTGTCAGAAAAAACACCTCTGGACTCATTTTTAGGATGTTCTGACTGTACCTTTAAGAAGGCATCAATATCCCCAACAGCTGGGATAAAATCAGGAATGAAAGGTTTCAGTTTGTGGTCCAGGTCAATCAACTGAGGTGTATACCTAGGAGGTAATGCCAAGGGAAGATGGAAACAGAAACTTACTTTGCTATTCGGGTTTAAAAAATCTAAGGAGAATGGCCTTGTTTCAGACTAGAGGCAGGAAAGGGCATAGGGCCTGGGGGTTATGGAAAGAAGACCTAATACTCACCTACTTATATATTGGAAGAGTTCTTTAACCTCAGCAGAAACTGGCAAATGCTCATAATCTGCAGGATCATAGGCCCTGGGGAAAGAAATATAGGATTCCACCCAGAGAGGAGCAGATGCCGCCCAGCCCTGGTTCAGCCCCTGTGCTGCTACACTCATTGGGCACAGGACTCAGAACCTAGATTATGCTCCACCCATATCTGCCTTTCCTGGATGGTTTGCAAGGCAAATTTAAAATTTATTAAAATCAGCCCTAGCTGTTTTGATTCAGTGGATAGAGCGTTGGCCGGCAGACTGGGTTCGATTCCAGGCAGGGGCACATGCCTGGGTTGTGGGTTTGATCCCCAGTGGGGGGCGTGTAGGAAGCAGCTGATCAGTGATTCTCTCTCATCATTGATGTTTCTATCTCTCTCTTCCACTTCCTTCCTCTCTGAAATCAATAAAAATATATTTAAAAAATAAAATTTATTAAAATTAGCTCTGTTATCTCTGACAATAAAGAACAGAGCTGCAGAAAATCCAAAACATAATTTTTAAACATTTTAGAATATAGCAGAAACATCACTAATGAGAGAGAATCATTGATCAGCTGCCTCCTGCATGCCCCCTAATGGGAATCAAGCCTACAACCTGGGCATGTGCCCTGACCAGGAATCAAACTGTCAACTCCTGGAATGTCATAGTTTGACATTCAACCACT
Organism: Corynorhinus townsendii; assembly: GCA_026230045.1. Lineage (NCBI taxonomy): Eukaryota > Metazoa > Chordata > Mammalia > Chiroptera > Vespertilionidae > Corynorhinus > Corynorhinus townsendii. The sequence goes on from JAPDVU010000008.1 coordinate 84,293,962, forward strand.
GAGCCACATCAGCTGGGCCTCCCCTTTATTAAATGAAAGGAATGAAGAGAAAAGGTAGAATGAGATTTTAATTTCTGGCATGAAAATAATTTGCCTCAAGAAGATAAGTTATTTTTACAAAGATGTTTTTCACAGTATGATTTATAGAAGTAAAAAATTAGAAACAAAATATCCAACAATCGAGTAATAGTTAGGTATGTTCAAGTTGAATATTGCATAGTTACTAAAAAATACTTGGCTCTAGCTGGTTTAGCTTAGTGGATAGAGCATCAGCCCTCGGACTAAAGGGTCCCAGGTTTAATTCCAGTCAAGGGCAGGTACCTCGGTTGCAGACGGATCCCGGCCTTAATTGGGGCACGTGCAGGAGGCAACCAATCGATGTCTCTCTCTCAGATCCATGTTTCTCTCTGTCTCTCCCCCTCTTTTCCACTCTCTCTAAAAATCAATGGAAAAAATATCCTCAGGTGAAGATTAACAACAACAAAATATTTGTATTGACACATGAAATGTATACAATAAAAAATAGAATATATATTAATTATAATTAAGTAAAATGCAATGAACATTGACAAAGCATATAAATAACTTTGAAAGTTATTAATAAGGTCGTTCTGGGGAGAGTTGCTTAATAAAAAATCAAGTAGATTAATGACTTAAAGTTTACATTTCCCTAATTATAATTAGGGAAGTAAGTTGGGAAGCATGAAAAGTCAGTATGGTATTAAACATTTGCCTCATTTAATTAATGTCAACCTGCAGGTGGATAATGCAAAGGTAAGTTAACTATTTTTATTTTTATTTAACTACTTTAATAAATTATGCATGCGAGGAGAATCCAAGATGGCGGCGTAGGTAAACACCTAAACTGCTGCCTCCCGCAACGATTTCAAAAATACAACTAAAAGAAAAAACGTCTATCACCCAGAACCACGGGAAAGCTGGCTGAGTGGAAGTTCTACAACTAGAAGGAAAGAGAAAAGAGCATTGAGACGTGCACGAGTGCTGAAAAGCTGAGGTACGGAGGCGCGTGATCCGGGCTGGCGGCGGGCGTTGCATTTTTCAACCCGAAGGGAGACAAGCCCCTGATTACTCTGAAATCCAGTTTCTGGGGAGATGCGGGGGACCCAAACTCCTACGGGGAGAAGCTGGACTGTCTGCCAGTGAGGGTGGCTTGCTTGCAGAGCTGCGCGCAGGAATAATTGTTTACTGCACTGGGGCACGGGACTGCCGACAGGGACTCAGAGCCAGCTAACTAGCAGCCATTGCTGTTTGCCACGCCCTAGCCTAGTGACGCCCTGAGACCCCGCCCTGCACAACCTACAAACCCACCCAAGCTCTAAGCAGCGGCTTTTACATAAGAAAGCCCTGCCCTATCGCAGCTTAACCTAGCAAACTTGCAGCCTGGGTCAGACAGCTCCAAAACCTCCAAACCCCAAGCAAAGAGGAGAAAACTGCAGCTCTCACTGTAGCTCCTGCTGGGTGGCCTCAGACAGTAGCTGACCTGCACCCCATTGGAGATCCAGAAGCCAGTGTACCTAGTGGTCAGTGTGAGACACCAGATTTCAACTCCTCACATCCATAAGTGACACATTCAAGAGGCAGACTCAGTGAGCACCAAAGCCCCACTGAAACAAGTCCTGCCCCATAAGCGTGTCTTCAGCGCAGCAGTTCTTCCATTATAGACACAGCGAGTGCTCACAGCTAATTGGCCCGGAGGTCAATTCCTCCCAGTGTACCAACGGCAATTAAGGCTTAACTATACCAAGACTTTGCACTCAGCCCACAAAGGGGTGTACCAAGAGCATCCACCTCATGTAATTGAGGAGGCTGAGCTACTGCCCCCTATAGGTCACCTACCACACAAAGCTACTCCATCAACACAGCCAAAATGTGGAGACAAAGAAACATGTCACGAATGAAAGAAACAGAGGAAAGCAAACTACTGGATGACATAGAGTTCAGAACCACATGTATAAGGTTACTCAAGAATCTTCTTAAAACCGCTGAGAAACTTGATGAGACCTTCAAGGAGCTTAATGAGAATGCCAAAAAAATGGAAAAGGACCAGTCAGAAATGAAGCATACACTGTCTAAAATAAAGAATATACAGAAACTTAACTGTAGATCAACGTACCCCAAGAATCAAACCAAAGATCTGAAATATGTGGAAACAAAAAACATCCAACCAGAATAACAAAAAGAAAAAAGAATCCAAAAATATGAAGATAGTGTAAGGAGCCTCTGGGACAACTTTAAGTGAACCAACATCTGAATTTTTGGGGTGCCAGAAGAAGGGAGAGAGCAAAATATTGAAAACCTATTAGAAGAAATAATGACAGAAAACTTTCCCTAACTGGTGAAAGAAATAGACTTACAAGTTCAGGAAGCACGCAGAACCCCATACAAGAGGAATCCAAAGAGGACCACACCAAGACACATCATAATTAAAATGCCAAGGGCAAAAGACAAAGAGAGAATGTTAAAAGCAGCAAGAGAAAAACAGTTAATTACCTACAAGGAAGTACCCATACGACTGTCAGCTGATTTCTCAACAGAAACTATGCAGGCCAGAAGGGAGTGGCAAGAAATATTCAAAGTGATGAACAGCAAGAACCTACATCCAACATTACTCTACCCAGCAAAGCTATCATTCAGAGGTGAAGGTCAGATAAAGAGCTTCACAGACAAGAAAAAGCTAAAGGAGTTCATCGCCACCAAACCAGGATTACATGAAATGCTGAAGAGTATTCTTTAAGAAGAAGAAGAAGAAGAAAAAGGTAAAGATAAAAATTATGAACAACAAAATGACATCAAATACATACCTACCAACAAGTGAATCTAAAAATCAAGTGAATAAAAAATCTGAAGAACAGAATGGACTGGTGAGTATAATAGAATCAGGGACATAGAAAGGGAGTGGACTGACGATTCTCAGGGGAAGCAAGTGTGAGGGGTGTGGGAAGAGATTGGACAAAAATCTTACTCCTATGGATGAAGACAGTGGCGGGGGGTAAGGGCATGGGATGGGGTGGGGAATCAGGTGGAGGGGAGCTATGGGGGAAAAAAAAGAGGAACACCTGTAATAATCTGAACAATAAAGATTTATTTAAAAAAAAATAAAAAAATATATAAGAAGGAAGGGGGAGAAGTAGATGGGGATAACCATACATAAAACAAATTGGCCACAAGGTAATAATTGTTGAAGCTGGGTTATGGTACGTGGGGTTCCTTATACTATTCTGTCTACTGTAGGTGTTTGTAAGTTTCCATCATAAAATAAAGTCTGATAGTTTATTATCTTTAAAAATAAAAAATAAAAATAAATGATGCATGCATATGATACAAAATAAAAGGTACAAAATGCATACAATGAGAAGTTATGTCTCCCTTCCACACCTGTCCCCTTGCCAGCAAGTTCTCCTTCCAAGAGTAAGCACTATTATTAATTTCTAGTGTATCCTACACATAATCTATGTAATGTTTGTTTTATACATATGGTAGCAAAGCATGAACACTTCTATATCTTTTAAAAATTTAATAGTATCACTTGAAGATTGTTCTTTTTGTTGTTGTTTTATTAATCCTCACCTGAGGATATTTTTCCAATGGTTTTTAGAATGGAAGGGAGGGGGAGAGAAAGAGAGAGAGAAACATGATGTGAGAGAGACACATCAATTGGTTGCCTCCCGCACACGCCCAACCAGGGCTGTGGATCGAGACTGCAACTGAGGTACGTGCCCTTGGCCGGAATCAAACCTGGGACTCTTCAGTCCACAGGCTGATGCTCTAGCCACTGAGCCAAACCAGCAAGGGCTTGGAGATTGTTCTTTACCAGTGCAAAGAGTGCTGCTCATTGTTTTCCATGGCTAGATAAAGTTCTACTGACTGGTTACATCAACATTTATTTAACCGGTAATTATATTTTAAATGGATGGGTCTTAGAATCCACTCTGATTAAAACCTATCGGGATGGGTCATGACTAATCTAACAACAGGGTTTGGAATAGGGCGAGCGGTTTTGTACCTCAGCATCATTCAGGAATGTTTTGCCTCATGTGGGCCCCTGAAGAACCTGTCCATAGAGGATCTGAGCTTAGTTTCTACTGCTGTGCACGTGTTTTCCTTGCTAAATAGATATGCTTTGGTATATACATAAAATTATTTTACCCCAGAATGTACTCCACAAAGTCAGGGACCATCTTTTGGATTTACTCAGCAAAACCACATGACCCGAGTCCACAAATGTTTCAGACAGTGCAAGTGACATCATGAGACTCAGTGAGGCAGTGGATCAGAAAAGAATGAAAACTCATCATTCTGTTGGTTTCTGAGACACATAGAAATCCTAAATAGAGATCAAGAGATGCTGGGACTTCACTTTTAACTGATACCCTCCTAGTCCATGTTTTGAAGAAGGTGCTTTCCTCACCCTTCTAGGGGGGCTCCGTGCTCTTCATCATCATCATCTTCATCTGAATCCGTTTCTGATGAGTCATCATCATCATCATCATTTTCACTAAAGCCTTGTTGAGGGGTCAGCTGCAAGGTCTTCTTCTTCTCCTGGGAGAGGGCAGAGCAGGCGAGAGAGACCCAGGCAAGGAAACTGGAGTGAACTTATGTCGTTTTCTCCCCGGACTCGAATCCGTCCCTCATTCCTGGTGCCACATCAGAGAGAAGGCAGCACTCCCCAAAGGGCCTCGATACCATATGCTCCTGCTGACTACACATGGTCCCCACTTTCTACAACCATATTCTAGTTCTCTGCTTGAGGTTCAGGCATAAATTTTATCCAATATCTATCTATCTGACCTGTTACTTAGGAGACTCTGAGACCTCTGCATAAACTACCCAGTAGATTCAACCCTAAAACTTGGGAACTTTTGGAGAAAGGTACCTCTAAATTGTTATTTTGGAAGGAAATGGGGAAAAGTGAAGTGTGAAGACAAACTTTAAGAGATCTTAATATTCAGAGGTCCCAGGGAGGAAATCTAGTATTTAATTTGCAAGACTGCCCAGAGTAAGCTGCTTGTAACTATCAGAAGAAGGAAGTTCATGACCAGCCCTGCGCCTGAATTCTCATCAGTTCCAGAGACTACAGGTTCCTATCTCCATTCCCTTCAAAGGCTAGCTAACTGATCCAGTGTCCCTTCCCTTCCTCATCAGTTACACGCAAGGATTAGGTCCTGGCTGGGTGGATCAGTTGGTTAGAGTATCATCCTGATACACACAGGCTGCAGGTTCAATTCCCAGTCAGGGAGCATATAAGAATCAACTAATAGGCGGAGCAATAAATCAATGTTTCTCTCTCTCTAAAATCAATCAATCAATCAATCAATCATTTTTTAAATACAAAAAGTGCAACGACTATACATTGTATCTCAAGATAAGAGACCCTTCTGTTATTGGCATTACAACCTACCTTTCTGAGCTTCAGGTTCTCTATGTACCATCCCACCCTCTCAAGCCCATAAGAAGGGGTCTGATGGTGCTTGGGGCTTGGAGGGGCAGTTGGGATGGGGTCCATATCTTTGCCTCTGTGGCCTGGAGCCTGTGAAGTGCCCTCACTTAGGACCTGAAGGATGACCAACTGGCCCCCTTTAAAAGTAGATTTTTAAAGCTTGATTTCCAGATGCTATATGGCTTATACTAAGGTTAGTAGATTTTGGTTCTAGTTTTTAAATTATTTAACACTTTAGAGGCCCGATGCACGAAAATTTGTGCAAGAGTAGGCCTTCCTTCCCTCTGGCACTGGCTTCCCTCTAGCACCTGAGACCCGGGCTGCTTCCCTCTAGCCTCCAGCAGGCATCCGGGACCTGGGCTGATTTCCTCTGGCCCCCAGCTTTGTCCAGAAAGACACCCAGAAGGACATCCGGTCTAATTAGCATATTACCCTTTTATTATTATTATAGATTTCTTTCATGGTCAAGCAGCTACTGGCACATAAAATTGTGACACATTAAAGAACATCAAAAACTGCTTTTGGGCCCAGCCAGCATGTATCAGTGATTGAGCATCAACCTATGAACCAGGAAGTCACAGTTCAATTCCCACTCGAGGCACATGCTGGGTTATGGGCTTGATCCTCAGGTGGGGAGTATAGGAGGCAGCCAATCAATGATTCCCTCATCATTGATGTTCCTATCTTTCCCTCTCCCTTCCTCTCTGAAATCAATAAACATTTATTTAAACACACACACACAAACTGCTTTTGGTCACAGCACAACACAGATTTATTATACATAGCCTTGGGTATTTTTTTATAACATAGCATTATGCGAATGCCTGAAAAATGACTCTGTGGGTTAGATGTTAACACAGCACACTATTAAAAACAGCACACTACTCACAAAGTGGGGCTACCTTAAAATGGCACCTGTCAGGCCTTTTACGAAATCAGTCTATATCACCAAAACTTTCTGTGCTGTTTCAAATGTTCTCCCTCACAGAGCAGTAAAGGCTCTTGTTCCTCATGGACAACTAACCTGTGACCAGTGGACCACGGGCTAAGGCTGAACACAGTGTTGCTAAAAGAGCACACGCGCAACCTTAAGGCCTCACCTGGCTTAGAGCTGTAGGCACCTTTCTGTCTTTCTCTCAGAAACAGTTCACAGAACAACAATAAAGTGACATCTGGGTCTTAAGACTTCAAAATTAAAGTCTCTCTCACAAAATATTGACAATAAGCAAATGCCTAAAACAATGACTCCAAACTTGCTTTATAAAGGAAATTACTTGGGCCCGGCTGGCGTAGCTCAGTGGTTGAACATCAACCTATGAACCAGGAGGTCACGGTCCAATTCCCGGGTTGTGGGCTTGATCCTGTTTGGAGCGCACACGAGGCAGCTGATCAATGATTCTCTCTCATCATTGATGTTTCTATCTCTTGCTCCCTCTCCCCTTCCTCTCTAAAATCAATAAAAATATAGCAAAAAAAAGAGAAAATTACTTGGAGTGCTTGCTAAAAATATAAACCCCCATGCTTTTACCTTCAAGACTTTGATTTGGTTCTAGATGGGGACTGGGAATCTGCAGTTTAAAAATTAAGTGTCTCCAATTGATTCTTATGATCAGTAAAGTTTGCAAAACACTGGCCTATATTATGTGAAATTCAGTCACCAGAAAGTCAGAGGCAGCCCTGGCTGATGTGGCTCAGTTGGTTGGGCGCTGTTTCTACCTGGAAAGGTTGCAGTTTTGATTCCCCATCAGGGCACATCCCCAGGGTTAACTGCTCGATTCCCAGTAGGGGAGTGCAGGAGGCAGCCAATCGATGTTTCGCTTTCACATCGATGTTTCTCTCTCTCCCTTCCTTTCTGTCTAAGACTCAATTTCTAAAAATCTTTTTTAAAAAGTCAGCTGTAATAGTAGTCTTTATTCCTAAAGGAGAATCAAAAATCTTAAAGGTTTTTTCTTCCCGATTATCCTCTATGAGCTCAAAGGTGCCAGACCACTGAATGCTTACTACTGAACTGGTGTCAAATGCAACTACTAAACAGGCAAAGCAGAAGTTCCACAAGAAGTGTGGGCTATACTGCACCTTGTTGTTTTCCTCTTCATACTCATCGCTGCTGTTGTCAGCCATAGTCTTGTTTGGAAGATGGGCAGAAGGAGGAAGTCCTTAGAAGAAAAGTTTTCCCTTTAGGTTATTGTTAAAAGAATTGTTAAAGATAAAAAATTTTTAGTTTATGATATTTTATAATCTGACCACAGTTTAGATGAGCATCTAGCTACAAGAGAGGAGACTGAACCCTAGCCATGGCTCTGTCAATTCAATTCAAATATGTATTTACTAAGCATTCCTGTGCTTCAGGCACTGGGTCAGATATTATACTAACTGATTATTTGCTGTTACATAAATAGTATAAAATCTGCCATTAGTTTTTATAAACATTGACAAAATGAGTTAGTAATTAATAAAGTGAAAAGAGTACTGGATTTATACTCAAGATACTGAGTTTGAAGGACAATTCTATCACTTGGACAAAATGACCACTTCTCTGGGTCTCAGCATTCCTACCTCTAAATGAGGTCTGTAACACCTCTCACTCAGAACTGTTGTAAGGATCAAATGAAAGAACTTAGATGAAAGAAACGGACCCAGCTCCTGTCAAACATTAGTCACAAATATAAATCTGAATCAGCCTGGCCAGTGTGGGTCAGGGGTTGAGTGTCAATCTATGAACCAAGAGGTCACGGTTAGATTTCTGGTCAGGGCACATGCCCAGGTTGCGGGCTTGATCCTCAGTAGGGGGTGTGCAGGAGGCAGCCGATCAATGATTCTCATATATATATATATAATTGATTTTTACAGAGAGGAAAAGAGAGAGAGAGAGAGAGTCAGAAACATCGATGAGAGAGAAACATCGATCAGCTGCCTCCTGCACGCCCCCCACTGGGGATGTGCCCGCAACCCAGGTACATGCCCTTGACCGGAATCGAACCTAGGACCCTTCAGTCCACAGGCCAACACTCTATCCACTGAACCAAACCGGTTTTGGCACAATGATTCTCTCTTATCATTGATGTTTCTATCTCTCTCTCTCCCTTCCTCTCTTTCTAAAAATCAATAAAAAGATATTTTAAAAAATAAATCTGAATAAGTGCCCTGTTCATTGAATATTCTGAACAATTAATCAGAAGTAAAATATTAACTGGCATGATTTCTAAATCAAATAAATGCCTATTAATCACCATTTTCCAGCCTACTGAATTGCCCAAAATGAAAATGAATTATCAGGAGAATCCAAGATGGCGGCATAGGTAAACACCTAAACTGCTGCCTCGCACAACAATTTCAAAACTACAAAAGACAAAACGTCTATCACCCAGAACCACGGGAAAGCTGGCTGAGTGGAAGTTCTACAACTAGAAGGAAAAAGAGCATTGAGACGGGCACAAGTGCTGAAAAGCTGAGGTACGGAGGCGCGCGATCTGGGCTGGCGGCAGGCATTGCTTTTTGCAACCCGAAAGGAGACAAGCCCCCAATTACTCTGAAATCCAGTTTTTGGGGAGACGCGGGGGACCCAAACTCCTATGGGGAGAAGCTGGACTGTCTGCCATCAGGTCGGAAAGTGAGGGGGGCTTGCTTGCAGAGCTGCACGCAGGAATAATTGTTTACTGCGCTGGGGCGCGGGACACGGGGATGCGGTCGGAGCCGCAGAGCCAGCTAACTGGCAGCCATCGCTGTTTGCCACGCCCTAGCCAAGTGATGCCCTGAGACCCCGCCCCACACAACCTACAAACCCACCCAAGCTCCAAGCAGCGGCTTTAGCCTAAGAATGGCCTGCCCTATCGCAGCTTAACCTAGCAAACTTGCAGCCCCAGTCAGACAGCTCCAAAACCTCCAAACCCCAAGCAAAGATAAGAAAACTGTAGCTCCTGCTGGGTGGCCTCAGTAGCTGACCTGCACCCCATTGGAGATCCAGAAGCCAGTGTACCTAGTGGTCAGTGTGAGACACCAGATTTCAACTCCTCACATCCATAAGTGACACATTCAAGAGGCAGACTCAGTGAGCACCAAAGCCCCACTAAAACAAGTCCTGCCCCATAAGGGTGTCTCCAGCACAGCAGTTCTTCCATTATCCAGCGAGTCCTCACAGCCAATTGACCTGGAGGTCAATTCCTCCCAGTGTACCAACAGCAATCAAGGCTTAACTACAAGACTGTGCACTCAGCCCACAAAGGGGTGTACTAAGAGCGTCCACCTCAGGTGATTGGGGAGGCTGAGCTACTGGCCCCTATAGGTCACCTACCACACAAAGCCACTCCATCAACACAGGGAAGCAGCCAAAATGCAGAGACAAAGAAACATGTCACGAATGAAAGAAACAGAGGAAAGCAAACTACTGGATGACAGAGAGTTCAGAACCACATTTATAAGGTTACTCAAGAATCTTCTAAAAACCGATGAGAAACTTGATGAGACCTTTAAGGATCTTAATAAGAATGCCAAAAAAATGGAAAAGGACCAGTCAGAAATGAAGCATACACTGTCTAAAATAAAGAATATACAGAAACTCAACTGTAGATCAACATACACCAAGAATCAAACCAAAGATCTGAAATATGAGGAAACAAAAAACACCCAACCAGAAAAACAAAAAGAAAAAAGAATCCAAAAATATGAAGATAGTGTAAGGAGCCTCTGGGACAACTTTACGTGAACCAACATCTGAATTTTTGGGGTGCCAGAAGAAGAGAGAGAGCAAAATATTGAAAACCTATTAGAAGAAATAATGATAGAAAACTTTCCCTACCTAGTGAAAGAAATAGACTTTCAAGTTCAGGAAGTGCACAGAACCCCATACAAGAGGAATCCAAAGAGGACCACACCAAGACACATCATAATTAACATGCCAAGGGCAAAAGACAAAGAGAGAATACTAAAAGCAGCAAGAGAAAAACAGTTAGTTACCTACAAGGGAGCACCCATACTACTGTCAGCTGATTTCTCAGCAGAAACTATGCAGGCCAGAAGAGAGTGGCAAGAAATATTCAAAGTGATGAACAGCAAGAAACTACAACCAAGATTACTCTACCCAGGAAAGCTATCATTCAGAGTTGAAGGTCAGATACAGAGCTTCACAGATAAGAAAAAGCTAAAGGGGTTCATCACCACCAAACCAGGATTACATGAAATGCTGAAGGGTATTCTTTAAGAAGAGAAAGAAGAAGAAAAAGGTAAAGATAAAAATTATGAACAACAAAATGACATCAAATACATACCTACCAACAAGTGAATCTAAAAATCAAGTGAATAAAAAATCTGAAGAACAGAATGGACTGGTGAAGATAATAGAATCAGGGACATAGAATGGGAGTGGACTGACAATTCTCAGGGGGAAGCGAGTGTGAGGGGTGCGGGAAGAGATTGGACAAAAATCTTACTCCTATGGATGAAGACAGTGGCGGGGGGTAAGGGCATGGGGTGGGGTGGGGAATCAGGTGGAGGGGAGCTATGGGGGGAAAATAAGAGGAACACCTGTAATAATCTGAACAATAAAGATTTATTTAAAAAAAGAAAAAAGAAAGAAAATGAATTATCATGCTCACAGCTGGCATGATTAAAAACCTGGTTGAGTCAAAAACCTGGGAATCTAGATATATATATATATCTCCAAAAGATTAAAAGCATTGACTCAGATATATGTATGCTGATATTCATTATAGCATATTCACAAATTCACAATAGCCAAAAGATGTAAATAACATAAATGTCTAACAGCAGATAAACAAAATGTGTTTATATAGACAATGAAATATTATTCAGCCATAAAAAATCAGGATAGTCTAACACATGCTACAGCATGAATGAATCTTGAAAACATTATGCTAAGTGAAATAAGCCAGATGCAAAAGAACAAATATTGTAAGATTCCACTTATGTGTACCTAGATGCTGGAAACAAATTCCAGCAGGGCATAATAAAATGCAAGAAGTTCATCAAAAGGCCGATGAACCTCAGGGCTTCAGCAGGGCTGAAGATCTGCATGTATTATTGCCTGCTGCCAGAGAGCTGAAGGCAGTTCTCCCAACCTGATAATCTTTTACCAAACCTTACCTTTGATATGTATATCTGCTTTGCTATAGGGAAAAATGTGTGAATAAAAAGCCCTGGGTACAGAGATTCAGAGAGCTTAATTACTAAAGCTGAGCTTCCTCTGGCTCCCCCACAATGCCTTCCAAATTTATATTTCATGTCTAGCCTCTTTATTAATTTGTGTCGCAGCCCTTTCTCCAGATTCCTGAACCCTAGTAGATGGGGATAAGACCCCGGCACCTAGAGTACACAAATTCATAAAGACAACGTAGAATAGAGGCTACCAGGAGCTGGGAGGTAGAGGGAGATGGGGAGTTATTATTTAATGTGTACAGTTTCTGTTTAGGTTGGTGCAAAAGTTCTGGAAATAGTAAGATAGTTACACAATATAAATTTACTTAATGCCACTGAATTGTATACTTAAAATAGGGTTAAAATGGTAAATTTTATATCTATAATAATAAAAGAGTAATATGCTAATTAGACTGGACGTCCTTCTGGATATCCTTCCTTCTGGACAAAGCTGCAGTAGGCAGGGACCAAGGCAGAGGCAGCAGAGGCGGCAGAGGCCATGGCAGCGGCAGCGGTGGGCAGGGGCCAGGGCCAGGGCCAAGGCCCTTGCACGAATTTCGTGCATCAGGCCTCTAGATAGGTATATATTTACCACAAAAAACAAACAACCCTAAATGTCACCCTTTGTTCCTAACTCAAAAGCCAAATCCAATCCATAATCAAGTCTTAGTGATTTTTAAAATATTTTTATTGATTTCAGAGAGAGGCAGGGAGAGGGAGAGGGAGAGAGAGAAACATCAACAATGAGAGAGAATCATTGATCCGCTGCCTCCTGCACACCCCACACTGGGTATGAAGCCCACAAATCAGGCGTGTGCCCTGACTAGGAATGAAACCGTGACCTCCTGGTTCATGGGTTGATGCTCAACCACTGAGCACACCGGCCAGACAAGTTTTAGTGATTTTTTTCTCCTCTTTATTCTCAGCTTCCTCACAACATACAAGCCACTATCACCTCAACTCAGCCATTGCAACAGTCCTTGCAGCTGCTTCCTCCTTTCACCTTTCCACCCATTCTAGGGCAGCAGCACAGTCTACAGGGCTCTGCTTTCTGCTGCTGCCTCCCTCCGCCTCCCACCTGCTTGTTTGTTCTGATATCACTCCCTCCCACCACATGCTGGTCCCTTTCAAGTCCTCAAACTCAAATTCTTTCTGGCATCAGGGCCTTTTCACATTTCATTTGCTGTTCTCTTTTTCTGGCCTACTTTTCCTCACTGTCTGGATCCCCCCCATCTTTCAGTCTCAAATGTCACCTCATTAGTCCATCCCTGATACCCTATTGAAAGTAGATCCCAGCCCTGGCCAGTTTGGCTCAGTGGATAGAGCATCAGCCTGTGGACTGAAGGGTGCTGGGTTCGATTCTGGTCAAGGGCACATCCCCAGGTTGCAGGCTCAATTCCCAGTAGGGGGCATGCAAAAGGCAGCTGATCAATGATTCTCTCTCATTGATGTTTCTCTCTCTCCCTCCTTCTTCTTTCCTCTCTGAAATCAATAAAAATATATATTTTTTTAAAATAGATCCCACTCCTCACCATTATTCTCCCTAACATCAAGCCTTTTGCCTCCATCAATGCATTTACCACATTTGTATGTTCATTTATTCATTTGTCATGTCTCCCAAGATTACAAGCCTCAGGATGGCAGAATCAGTATCTTTTAATACCTGTATGTGAAGTGCCAAGCATAATGCTGATACACAGGTATGCATTCAAAAATGCATTGCTGGCCCTAGCCAGTCTGGCTCAGTGGATAGAATGTCGGCCTGCGAACTGAAAGGTCCCAGGTTTGATTCCGGTCAAGGGCACATGCTGGGGTTGTGGACTTGATCCCCAGTGGGGGGCTTGCAGGAGGCAGCTGATCCATGATTCCCTTTCATCATGGATGTTTCTACCTCTCTCTCTCTCTCTCTTCCTTCCTCTCTGAAATCAATATATAAAATGCATTGTTGAATAAATGACAGTGTCAAATACTCTTTAAAATATCCCATTGATATTTTTATTGAGATTGCAGGTTAAGGGCAAGTTATTGAAGCAGCTTCAAAAATGAGCAAAACCATTTTAATAAGTTAAAACACACACACACCATGAACCCCCTGACTGTGAGCAGAGCAGTAGCATAAAGTAAATGGCAGTTGGGAATACTAATCAGGCTGGAGGAAGACCCCAGCCACAGGCCGGGGTTCCTTCCAGACAGAGGAGATGGAAAGGGGCTGTGTTTTCTTCCCCCTTAACTAGTTACAACACAGAAACAATGGCCAGTGAAGAAACTTAACTCTGAAAGTGGACATTTGCTATTACAAAACAGGAACTTCTTGGAGACAATCATCAATCCATCCTGCTCTTTGTTCTGAGGACCATTTTTTTTTTTCCTTTCCTCTTCATTCCTCTCTTACCTCTGTATCTTGGGGTTGGAGTATAAATACTTGCAACCTCTTCAGAGTCGTTAATCTCTAGACGCTCATCATATGTCTGGTTTTCAACAATCTTGGTCTAAGCAAAAGGAGACATGGTTACAGAGCTCATATGATCGGACACTACACACTCGGTGGAGAGGTGCACTGATCCTCTTCCTTACCCAAGACACCCACTTTCGCCCCCATTCACACCCTCCTTAAGGCTTCTTGGCCCGAGGTCAAGGAAGTAAGTCAATCTGCTGCAGCCCTTGTAGGAACTGCGGACAAGCTGGCTGAGGACAGAGGGGCCTGGAGAGAACAGCAGTTGACTTCTGACCAGCCAAATGGTTAACACCCACTACAAGGGCATAAGTTTTCCTCAGTGGATGGCGGCTCTCTCCTCGCCTTCCACCGTTTCCCGAGGCTGTGGAGGTTTCCCAGGGAGGCTGTACCTGCTCTAGGAAGAGATCTGTCTCTGGGGTTCCCTCGTTTACCGGACGACAGGGGCACTCCAGTCTCTCAGTCCCATCCAATAATCTATGAGCATCACCCTACCTCCAACCCCCATCTCCGTCTTGCAGGCTTGCAGGTCGAATCCCCCTTAAGTTTTTGGGGAGTAAAAGAAGCAGGATAATAGTGAGAGAAGGGAGTCAAGGAGCAGTTGTAACGGAGATGAGCAACATTGGGGAGTTATTGGAAGGAGGGAAGGGGCGTTCCCCTAAATTCCTCCTGGGAGGGAGTGAGGCAGTCAATCTTCCGTCTGCCAGGTTACCTGGAGCCCCGCTGAATCCGTCTCCTCTGTCTGGAAGGAACCCCGGCCTGCGGCTGGGGTCTCGCTCCAACCTTGACCGGGACACTAAAGGGGCTCCAGTCGGAGAGACCCAGCTACGTTCGGCGGTCAGTCGCTAGGCAAAAACAAATTAACTGTCAAAACTCGCGGGACTTGCTTTCACTCTCGCGAGACCTTTTCTCCACTCGGGCGCGTCCCAGCTCTGCCCGCGTAAGTGCTGAGGGTGGAGACCGGCTCGGAAACAGCCTCTCTAGGCGATCGGGGCACCACCTGTGGTCTATGGTTTTAGGAAAGGCACCTGTGTCGACACCCTGCGGTCACGGGTGGGAAGCCGGGTGAGGGTAGGTTCATAGAGTTCGCTTTTCCATCTGGGAATGCATTTCCTCATAAATCGGTCCAATGAGAATTTAAGCCAAGTCTTTAAGGAATAGTCCCACGACTCTTGGTACTTTCTCTTTAACATTTATATTTCATTATAGTCCTTCCCATGCATGGTATCCCATTGTATGGGACATACTTATACTAACAAATTACTTGTTATTTATCTGAGATAACAATTTAATCTGGTGTCTGTGATTTTATTCGTAGAGAAAACTGAGCTTCTTTAGGGCAGGGTCTGTGTCTAATTAATTTTAATACCTTTATAGCATCAGTGCATTGCATAAATTAGGTGCTTTAAAGGTACTCATGGGGTGGGTGAAGGAATGAGTGAATAAAGATGTAAGGAACAAATATTTCAAAACTACAGCCATAGTTACTTTTGGGAGTCAGAGAGAGAAACAAAGAAAAGAAGATTGGAAATTTGACCCTGAATACCTGCCAGAGGAAAGTGTCAAAATGGTTTTAAAAAGGAAAATGAGCACTGGCTGGATAGCTCAGTTGATTAGAGCATCATCCTCATACATAAGGTCCTGGGTCTGAAACAACCAATGAATGCTTGAACAAGTGGAGCAGCAAATCGATCTCTCTCTCTCTAAATTAAAAAAAAAATTTTGTTTAAAGAAAGGAAAATGAGGGACACTTCTGAGACTCCTGTTTAAAAATGGAGCTGCAGCCCTGACCGGTTTGGCTCAGTGGATAGAGCAGCGGCCTGCGGACTGACGGGTCCCAGTTTCGATTCCAGTCAAAGGCATGTACCTTGGTTGCGGGCACATCTCCAGTAGGGGGTGCGCAGGAGGCAGCTGATCGATGTCTCTCTCTCTCATCGATGTTTCTAACTCTCTATCCCTCTTCCTTCCTCTCTGTAAAAAATCAATAAGATATATATATTTTTTAAATGGAGCTGCAAAATATTTTAAATATTTTTGTCATCCAAATGGTAGGGGACGGGGGGACTAGAGAGCAACCAAAAGACTTGTATGCATGCATATTAGCATATCCAATGAACACAGGCACTGGGAAGGTGGGGGCTTGCCCAGGGTGGGAATGGCTGGGGGGGGGAGTCAATTGGGGGAAAAGAAGACATGTAAAACTTTAGACAATAATAAAAATAAGTAAATATTTTTGTCATCTATTACTGCTAATAATGGATATGTATTGTTGAGCACTTTCTAAGTAGGAGCACTTAGATTATATAATCTTATTTATTAATATACTAGTGGCCCGGTGCACAGATTTGTGCACATTGAAAGGAAAATAATTAGAAGAAATATTTTAATATTGCTATTTGCCCTTTCTCCTTCAATGCTTGAGAGCTGGGTGGCAGCCCCGTGCCCTGCTACCACTGCTGGTCGCTTTCTGCGGGGCAATGGATGGGGCAAGGAGCGGGCCCTCACACCCGCCTTGGCCTGGTGCAACCTGCTCACCTGCTCCACCATCCCACTGCGGCCCTGCTCTGGTCAGGGGCCAGCAGCACTTCCACTGCCACCAGCTGCCAGCACCAGCCATGTTCCACGCCTCCCCCTGGTGGTCAGCGCACATTATAGTGAGCGGTCAAACTCCCCGTCTCCTGGTCGAATGACCGCCCGAGGGGACAATTTGCATATTAGACTTTTATTATATAGGATTGTCTTCTTCACAGCTTTATGGTAGATGTTGCTGCCAATTTACAAATTAGGAAATTGAAGCTTAGAAGAATTAAAGGAATTCCCTAAAGGCACTCAGCTAGTAAGTGCCGAAAATGGGAGTCAAACACAGGTCAATCTAATTCCCAAGTCTCTGCTTTTCACCATTATGACATACTGCCTCTAAGGTACTCCTCACAAAGCATGCTTGCAGGGGTGCTTTTATACAATTTAATTCAGCTAATGTCATATTTCCAAAGAACCAATATCAATTGGTCTTTCAGAGCTTTGGTGGTCCACATTAAAGTCTTCACAATAAAACAGTAATTCCAGGCATGATTTTTACTTTTATTTACTTATTTACTTATTGTTTTTTAAATATCTTTATTGATTTTTAGAGAGAGATGAAGGGAGAGGTAGAGAAACATTAATGCACGAGCAATTGGCTGCCTCCTGCATGTCCCCTATTGGTGTTCTTTCAGTGCATGGGACCACATTCATGCACTGAGCCCCACTGGCCAGGGCTTAGTAGTAGTAGTAGTAGTAGTAGTAGTAGTAGTGGTGGTGGTGGTGGCCCAGTGCCCAAAATTCGTGCACGGGGGGGTGGGGTGTCCCTCAGCGCGGCCTGCACCCTCTCTAATCTAGGACCCCTCAGGGGATGTCCGACTGCCAGTTTAGGCCCAATCCCTCTCACAATCTGGGACTGCTGGCTCCTAACCATTCACCTGCCTGCTGGCCTGCTAGTCCCCAACGCCCCCCCCCACACACACCGGCCTAATCACCCCTAATTGCCTCTACCTCAGCCCCACCACCATGGCTTTGTCCAGAAGGATGTCCAGAAAGTCTCCCGGAAGGTGTCCCGGTCTAATTAGCATATTACCCTTTCATTAGTATAGATAGAGGCCTGGTGCATGGGTAGGGGCCAGGCTGGTTTGCTCTGAAGGGGGTCCCAGATCAGGGTGGGGTCCCTGTGGGGTGGTGTGGCCAGCCTGGGTGAGGGGCTGAGGGCTGTTTGCAGGCTGGTCACACTCCCATCGGGGTGGTGCTCCCCACTGGGGGTGGTGCCAGCCTCGGTGAGGGGCTGAGGGCCGTTTGCAGGCTGGCCACACCCCCATTGGGATGGGGGTCCCTGCTTGGGGGCATGGCCGGCCTGGGGCAAGGGGCTGAGGGCCATTTGGGGGCAGTTTGCAGGCCCGCCAAGCCCTTGGCTTTGTCCGGAAGGATGTCCAGAAGGTCTCTGGAAGGTCTTCCAGTCTAATTACAATATTACTCTTTTATTAATATAGATTATTACTAGAGGCCAGTGCAAGAATTTGTGCAGAGGTGGGGTCCCTTGGCCTGGCCAGCAATTGGGGCTGATTGGGGGGGCTGGCCGGCCAGGGAAGGTGGGACCATGGGAGGTTGGCCAGCTGTGGAAGGTGGGCTGTGGGAGCGCACTAACCACCAGGGGGCAGCTCCTGCATTGAGCGTCTGCCTCCTGGTGGTCAGTGTGCATCATAGCAACTGGTCAACTGGCCGTTCAGTTGTTCAGTCGCTTAGGCTTTTATATACATAGATTATTATTTTTTTTTAATCCTCACCTGAGGACATGTTTAGAGAGAGTAAGGGAAGGAGATACAGGAGGAGGGAGAGAGCCCTTAGCTGGTTGGGTTCAGTGGAAGAGTGTCCCAGGTTCAATTCTAGTCAAGGGCACATGCCTGGGTTTCGGGCTTGATACCCAGTAGGGGGCGTGCAGGAGGCAGCAAATCAATGATTCTCTCATCATTGGTGTTTTTCTCTCCCCTTTTCCCTTCCTCTTCTTTTTTTTAATATATTTTATTGATTTTTTACAAAGAGGAAGGGAGAGAGATAGAGAGAAACATCGATCAGCTGCCTCCTGAATGCCCCCTACGGGGGATGTGCCCGCAACCAAGGTACATGCCCTTGACTGGAATCGAACCTGGGACCTTTCAGTCTGCAGGCTGATGCTCTATCCACTGAGCCAAACCGGTTTCGGCACTTCCTCTTTGAAATCAATAAATATATATATATATATATATATATATATATATATATATATATATATTTTTTTTTTTTTTTTTTTTTTTTTTTTTTTTTTAGAAAAAAGAAGGGAGAGAGACATTGATGTGAGAGAGAAGAATTGTCTTCCATACTCGCCTGGACTGGGGACTGAACCTGCAACCCAGGTATGTACCCTGACCAGGAATTGAACCAGCAATGTCCTGGTGCACAGGGTGATGCTCAATCAACTGAGCCACTCTGGCTGAGTGATTTTTACTTTTTTAAAAAATTAAGAACTTGTACATCTTTTTTGGGGGGGAAATGTGCTTTTTATAACAAAGGGAACAATGCAGTTTGATATATATCCTTTTAGACATGCAAAGTTTCAAAACATGGAAGCTTTGCTACTGGAAAGCCACCAGAGGTAGATTTGAAATGAGTAAGAGTTAGAATTCTATAGTGCAGTGGTGAAGGGCACAGTTTCTGAAGTTGAACAGCCTTTATTCCAATTCTAGCTTTGCTAGTTCCTTGCCCTGAGATTTGTGGTAGATTAGTTTTCCTCTTTGTACCTTGGTTTTCCCACCTGTAAAATAAAAATATTAATAGTTCCTACCTCCATGAATTCTTCTGAGGACTAAATGAGATAATCTGGGTGAATAATTTAGGGTAATGCTTGGTATACTATAAGTGCTCAATAAATATTAAGGAATACACAGGAGATAAAGAGAAACAGGTGTGTCACAATGGGAAAAGCTGGGCTTGAATCCTGCTTCTATCCCTTACTGGCTCTGTGAGTCTGGACAAGTGCTTAACTTATTTGATCCTTAGTGTCCTTACCTGAATTGTTGTAAAAGATAAGAGATAATATGTGTCAAGTAGCAGACACAAAATAAGTACTCATGCCCTGGCCAGGTAGCTCAGTTGGTTAGTGTCATCCCCATATGCCAATGTTGTGGGTTTGATCCTCAGTCAAGGCACATACAGGAATCAACTGGAGCCCTGGCTGGTTTTCTCAGTGGTTAGAGCTTCAGCCTTTGGACCAAAGGGTCACGGGTTTGATTCCCAGTCAAAGGCATGGACCTCAGGCGGGAATGGGAGGCAATCAATCCATGTGTGTCTCTCACATCAGTGTTTCTCTCTTGCTCTTTTCCCCTCCTCCCTCTCTTCCACTCTCTCTCTAAAAATCAAAGGAAAAAATGTCCTCACTCACTCCTTGGGTGAGGATAAAAAAAAAAAAAGAATCAGCTGGTGAATGCATAATTAAGTGGAACAACAAATTGATGTGTTTTTTTCTCTCTCTTTGCCTACCTCTCTCTCTAAAAATAAATAATTGTGGAAAACACTCAATAAATTTGCTGTTTATCCATTACTGCAGCAATGGATGAGTGCTATATAGTTAGTCAGTGATATGGGATAAAATGATATAGGGGATAACTGCTGAATCCTATATGCTCTAAGCGTGACATTTGGCATGAGTGGATTTGACCCTTGCTTCTGTTATATACTGGCTTAGAACTTAGGGTAAATATATTAAACTTGTCATCATTTTCTTCACCTACAAAATGTACAGTAACTGCCCTGATCCTGCACACTTAAAAAAAAGGATGTAATTTACAAGCCATAAAAATGTACCTTTTTAAAGTGTACTGCAAATCACAAAGTTGTGCAATCATCACCTCTATCCAACTCCAGAACATTTTCATCGGTTCCAAAAAACAAAACTCACTCCCCATTCCTCCCCTTTCCCACCTCCTTACAGCCCTATATGCTGTCTCTATGAATTTGACTATTCTGGATGTTTCATGTAAATGGAATCATATAGGATGTGATCTTTTGTGATTTGCTTCTTTCACTTAACATATATATTTTTTATTTTTTAAAGCATTTAAGAAAATCAATTTTACACAAAGGAAAGGAGAGAGGAAGAAAGTCGGCCGGGGGGGGGGGGGCGGGAGAAACATCAATGTGAGAAATAAACATCAATTGTGTGCAGGGATGACGTTCCAACCAACTAAGCCACACCAGCCAGGGCTAACATAATATTTTTCAGGTTCATACATGTTGTATAATGCATCAGTACTTTATTCCTTTTTATGACTAATAGTTCATGGATAACATTTTGCCATCCATTCACTTATTATGGACATTTGGATTGTTTCTACTTTTTGGCTATTATGAATAATCCTATATAATAAAGAACTAATATGCTAATTAGACCAGATGGCAGAATGACCTTCAGAAATGACCAGTGGTGAGAGGGCCTATGCTTGCACAAATTTCATGCATTGGGCCTCTAGTGCTTCTGTAAATATTAGTGTACACTCTTTTGTGTGGACATGTTGTTTTTTTTAATTTAATAAATCTTTATTGCTCAGATTATTACAATTGTTCCTCTTATCCCCCCCATAACTCCCCTCCACCCGGTTCCCACCCCACCATCTGCCCTTATTTCCCCACTGTCCTCATCCATAGGTGTACGATTTTTGTCCAGTCTCTTCCTGCATTCCCCACACCCCTTTCCCCCTGAGAATTGTCAGTCCACTCCCTTTCTATGCCCCTGATTCTATTATATTCACCAGTTTATTCTGTTCATCAGATTTTTTATTGACTTGATTTTTATTGATTTTTTTTTTTTTACAGAGAGGAAGGGAGAGGGATAGAGAGTTAGAAACATTGATCAGCTGCCTCCTGCACACCTCCTACTGGGGATGTGCCTGCAACCAAGGTACATGCCCTTGACCGGTATCGAACCTGGGACCTTTCAGTCTGCAGGCCGATGCTCTATCCACTGAGCCAAACCGGTTAGGTTGACTTGATTTTTAGATTCACTTGTTGATAGATATGTATTTGTTGTTCATAATTTTTATCTTTCCTTTTTCTTCTTCTTCCTCTTCTTAAAGAATACCTTTTAGCATTTCATATAATCCTGGTTTGGTGGTGATGAACTCCTTTAGCTTTTTCTTGTCTGTGAAGCTCTGTATCTGACCTTCAACTCTGAATGATAGCTTTGCTGGGTAGAGTAATCTTGGTTGTAGTTCCTTGCTGTTCATCACTTTGAATATTTCTTGCCACTCCCTTCTGGCTTGCATAGTTTCTGTTGAGAAATCCGCTGACAGTTGTATGGGTGCTCCCTTGTAGGTAACTAACTGTTTTTCTCTTGCTGCTTTTAATATTCTCTCTTTGTCTTTTGCTCTTGGCATTTTAATTATGATGTGTCTTGGTGTGGTCCTCTTTGGATTCCTCTTGTATGGGGTTCTGTGCGCTTCCTGAACTTGTAAGTCTATTTCTCTCACCAGGTGGGAGAAGTTTTCGGTCATTATTTCTTCAAATAGGTTTTCAGTATCTTGCTCTCTCTCTTCTTCTGGAACCCCCATAATTTGGATGTTGGTATGCTTGAGGTTGTCACAGAGGCTCCTTACACTATCTTCATATTTTTGGATTCATTTTTCTTTTTGCTTTTCCGGTTGAGTGTTTTTTGCTTCGTTGTATTTCAAATCTTTGACTTGATTCTTGCATTCCTCTAGTCTGCTGTTAGAGCTCTGTATAATATTTTTTATTTCAGTCAGTGTATGTTTAATTTCTAGTTGGTCCTTTTTCATATCCTCGAGGGTCTTGCTAAATTTATCAGCCTTTTCTAGGAAATTCTTGAAAAGCCTTATAACCGTGGTTTTGAATTCTATATCCAGTTGTTTGTTTTCCTCCATTTCTTTCATTTGTGATCTGTTTCTTTGTCTCCACATTTTTGCTGCTTCCCTGAGTTGGTAGGGTAGCTTTGTGTGCTAGGTTTCCTATATGGCCCAGTGGGTCGGCCTCCC
The DNA here is from genome assembly GCA_026230045.1 of Corynorhinus townsendii. Lineage (NCBI taxonomy): Eukaryota > Metazoa > Chordata > Mammalia > Chiroptera > Vespertilionidae > Corynorhinus > Corynorhinus townsendii. The sequence goes on from JAPDVU010000008.1 coordinate 84,316,571, forward strand.
CAGTTAACCTGAGGTGGACACTCTTGGTGCACCCCTTTGTGGACTGTGTGTACAGCCTTGTTGTAATTAAGTCTTGATTGTTGTTGGTATCACTGGGAGGAATTGACCTCCAGGCCAATGGGCTGTGAGGATCAGCTGTATCTACGCTGGGAGAACTTCTGTGCTGGAGATGCCCTTATGAGACAAGACTTGCAAAATTGCAAAAGCCTCTGTGCTCAGCTTGGATGGGGCGGAGTCTCAGGGCAGAGCCAACAGCCTTGGCTTCCCATCAGCCCTGCCCTATGAGGCCCCTGGGTCTCAGTGTCACTTGGTAATCACTGCAAGCACTCCTGACAGAAAGCTGCCCTCGAGTTTCGCCCACTGCCAGACAGTCCAGTTTCCCCCCGAATGAGTCTGGGTTCCCAGAGTCTCACCCAGAAACGGAGTTCAGCACAGTCGAGGGCTTCCGTCTCCCTCCCGTTTGAGAAAGCCATCCACACACTCAGCTGCCAGTCCTCTCCACACTCGCGTCTCCCTACATCAGCCTTTTGCAGCTCCTCTGAGTCTCGATGTGCTTTTCTCTTTCCTTCTAGTTGTAGAATTTCTACTCAGCCAGCTTTCCTGTGGTTCTGGATGATGTCCGTTTTGTCTTTTAGCTGTAGTTCTGAAATTGTTGTGTGAGGCAGCAGTTTAGGTGTTTACCTATGACGCCATCTTGGTTTCTCATCTGGGCTGTGTGGACATGTTTTTAATTTTCTTGGGTACATATACCAAGGAGTGGAATTGCTGGGTCATGTGGTAACTATTGTACTTCCCCCCAGCAGTGCATGAGGGTTCTGTTTTCTCCACATTCCCACCAGCATTCTTAGAGCTATCCCAGTGGCTGTGAAGTGTTTCATGGCAATTTTGATTTGCATTTCCCTAAGGAAGTTGTGCTTCTTTTATGTGCTTATTGGCCATATGCAGATCCTGTGGAGAAATTTTAAATTGGATTATTTGGCCCTGGCTGGTTTAGCTCATCTGCCTGTGGACCGAAGGCTCCTTCCCACCTGGTCCCTGGGCCCGGCATGCAGGAGGCAGCCAATAGATAAGACATTGATATCTCTGTCTTTTCCTCTCTCTAAAAAATCAGTGGAAAATAGCCTCGAGTGAAGACTTTAAAAAAAAACAACTTATTGTTTAAAGTATTACATATGTCCCTTTTTTCCCCCATCGACCCACTCCAGCCCACCCTGTCCTTCACCCCAGGCCTCCCGTGAGGATTTTTTAAAAAAATTGGATTGTCTTTGTTGTTGAGTTGTGAGAGTTCTTTATATATTCTGGATACTAGTCCCTTAAGCACCCCGGTTACTTCCAATATTAAATGAGAAAATGAGATAATGGTCGTGAGAGGTATATGAACGGTAAGAGGTGGCACCAATTAAACGAGGGCGCTACCAAGGCTCCTGGACTCCTGGATCAAGCCTCGGTCTTGCCCACCCCGCCCCCGCGGTCTCCCCGCCCCCTGCCCTTTGACCCGCGCAGCTTCCGGTTGGAGACGTGGCTCAGGACCGCCATCTTGGCAGTGGGTGAAGCGGCCACGGCTCCTGTCAGGGGCAGCAGGTCCCGTCTGCCGGTGCGCCCCGTGTCCGAGCCCGCCAGCCCAGCCCCGCGGAGCCGCCACGAGCGCATCCGCGTCCTCAGGATGGTAGGTCCGAGCCCAGGCCGCTACCGGCCCGACCCCTCCAGGGCCTGGAGCCGGCCTTCCCCGCCGTCCGGGAAGCAGCCCTGGGCCCGACCTCCCTGGGGTCCGGGACCTGACTCCACGGCCTCAATCGCGGTGCCCGCGCCCCTCCCCCACACCGGGCCCCTCTGCCGCGAGCCGGGCGCGGGCCGCCGGGGGGTCGGGTCTGCGGGAGCCTCGAGGGGTGACCCTGGGCCCCGCGCCGCGGTCATCGCGCCCATCTAGCCCGCCCTGTGGGTTCCCGGGCTCGGCAGGTTGACTGTCCACCTTCCCTGCCCTCCGTCACCGGCTCCCTCCCCTCCTCGGTGCTCAGTGGGCCATGCAGGTTCGAACTCCGTGTCCGTGGGCGCTGGGACGTCTTTTGTTTGTTCCTAAGAGGGAAACAGGCGAGTTAGAAAGGAGGCGTAGGACAGGCAGGAGTCACTTCGAAGCCGACTCCGTGGACCCGAGTGTCCCCGAAACTTCCTGCGAAGGCTAGAGAGCCTACGTGGACCCGCTTGTCGCTACGGTGGGGGGTACGGAGGGCACCGCGCGTTGGGAAAAGGGGTGCGAGTTGTAAGAAGCACAGGCTCTCGGGCTTGGATCTTGGAGACCTGATGGTTCAGGTGACGTAGAATGTATGTGGCGGATCTAGGGAGAGGATGAGTCCTGGCACCTGTCCTCTGCCTTCAGAGGCCTCGTCTCCGTCCCGGCCCGGGTTGGAAGTTAATGTGGGCGGGGACGGGCCACCCTGCTGACTCCGCCGAATCGCGCTGTCACTACGGCTTGCGGGTATATATGAAGCAGGAGAAATGCTTTGGATCCAAACGAGCTAGTAATTGATTTTTTAGTGCACTTTTAGGTTCTCAGTCTTTTGTAGGAAGTTTTTTTTCTTTTTTATTCTATTTTTGTTAGTAGATTAATTGATGTAAAGGATCTTTCTACAAACTGATATAATCCGGTGCAATCATATTAAGTTCTATCGACAACCTTTTACATGGGGACTTGGATGGGGGAATTCATACTTGGGCTATTAAATACTGAAACTTTTTTTTCAGCTTTAGGCATATAAATTGCGTCAAGCAGGTTTGCCTCATAAAACTTTCATGTTGGACATAAAAATTTCCAAAATCTCCTTTTTTCATTTTCACTAGGAGGCTCAGTATTTGTATAGTAATTTTTAAACTTCTATTTCTTTAACATCCCCGTTGTATTTGTAGGGCATTTTAGAGCATATTCTAATTTTAATAGCAATGCCCTAACCGGTTTGGCTCAGTGGATAGAGCCTCGGCCTGCAGACTGAAAGGTCCCAGGTTCCATTCTGGTCAAGGGCATGAACCTTGGTTGCGGGCACATCCCCAGTGGGAGGTGTGCAGGAGGCAGCTGATCGATGTTTCTCTCTCATCGATGTTTCTGACTCTTTATCCCTCTCCCTTCCTCTCTGTAAAAAATCAATAAAATATATTTTTTTTAAAAAGAAAAATTTAAGCATATATATATAAAGGTAATCTTTACAAAAAGATGTTGGAATGTTCTTGGCACTTAGTACAGTAACTTTTCACTTACTGTCATCAATAGACTAGGGGCCCAGTGCACAAATTTGTGCATCTTGAAAGGAACTGTGGGCTGCGAGGCTGCAGTGAGCACAGGGCTGGGTCTCGGCCCATCCTCCCGGTCCCCTGTCTGCTTATCCTGCTGCTGCCATTTCTACGTACTGACAGCGCCTGCCCCGCTCACATCTGCTGAAGGTGTGGAGCGATTGGGACCTGTGCTAGGAGCTAGTGGGAACAGCAGCTGCTGCCCTGATCGCCCCTGAGGAGCAGGGTGGAGGGGTGGAGAAACCCTCAGGGGCAATCGAGGTCAACAGCCCCCGCTTGCAACTGCTGACAGCACCAAGCGAGTGTAAGTGGCGGCTTTGGCACTGGATGTGGGTGTGAGCAAACGAGTGCTGGGTAGGACTGTGGCATGCAGGACCAAAGAATTTTCAGTAACCACCAGAGGCTCTCCCCAATGACAGCAACTAGTGCCCCACCTTGGTCTGGCGCCCCTGCTCACCTGCTCCACCATCTCACTGTGGCTGACACCTGCCATGTTCCACACTCTGCCGCCTGCTACCGATGCCTGCTATGTTCCACACACGCCCCCTGGTGGTCAGCATGTGTCATAGCAACCGTTTTTTTGGTTGTTCGTTGTTCCGCCATTTGGCCCATTTGCATATTAGCCCTATATTATATAGGACTCTGGGACTTCAAGTGAGATGACATAAAGAAACCAGTTTCACTGTAGGCTGATTGATATAAACAGGAGTTAGGTTTTCATGGCATCTCATCAACATTTTAATTTCACAATCTAGAATGAAACAATGTTATTTGGAGACCTGCTATATTTTTAGTTCATTGATAACCAAGGGATGGTAAAGTTCTAGGTGTTGGTGATAAAACATAAAATAAAAAACTGCATGTTATTTGGACACGTGTGCAAAAACATACAGTTGTGTCATGTTTAAATATGCATATGTCTCTGAATTATTTGGGACTTTGTATGATCTAGATACCCTAAGATTTGTGTATTCTGAAGAACAGCATATCAGTACATTCTACTCTGTTGAATCATCAGATACTATTATTTCTGTGTAATGTTTTTGGATCCTATTCCTTTATGAAGATATCCCTGAATAGTAAAAATGTCCAAATAAGTGACATTTTATAATATTTTTTGGATCTAAAACTTGTTTGTGAACGTTGGTTTCCCCCATGCATTTTATTTAAAAATTTTAAGTATCTAGAAAAGTTGAATTTTATAGTGAACACTCCTATAACCACCAGCTAGATTCTATAATTAACATTTCATTATACTTGTTATATCACACATCTAATCATCCATTCCTTTATACCAGTGGTTGGCAAACTGCGGCTCGTGAGCCGCGGTTTGCCGCTCTGTTGACTAATGACTTTTCCGACCACTGCTTTATACATCTTTTTATTTTATGTTTCTCTATTTTTATATACATCTTTTTAAAAAATGCATTTCAGAGTAAGTTGTAGACATCAGTTCATTATTTATTTTCTAAGAATTCTTTATTGTTGAAAGTTTTACATATGTTCCCTCTTTCCCCCCATTAAACCCCCTGCAGTTCCCCCTCTTTCCTCCCAGGCCCTCACCACCCCACTGGCTGTGTCCATGGGTTATGCATAGATGCATACAGGGTCTTTGGTTGATTACCTCCCACCCACTCCCCCTCCCCCATTTCCCCTTCAAGACTCTGCACTCTGTTCCATGCTTCCATGTCTCTGGGTCCACTCCGTTCATCAGTTTATTTTGTTACTTAGATTCTGCCTATGAGTGAGATCATGTGATACTTGTCTTTCTCTGACTGACTTACTTCACTTAGCATGAGACTCTCCAGGTCTCTCCATGCTGTCTCAAAGGGTAAGAGATCCTTCTTTGTTACTGCTGCATAGTATTCCATGGTATAAATGTCCCACAGCTTTTTTATTCATTTGTTTACTGATGGGCACTTGGGCTGTTTCCAGATCTTAGCTATTGTAAATTGTGCTGCTATGAACATAGGGGTGTATATATTCTTTCTGATTGGTGCTTCGGGTCTCTTAGGATATATTCCTAGAAGTGGGATCACTGGGTCAAATGGCAGTTCCATATTTAACTTTTTGAGGAGACTCCATACTGTTTTTCCATAGTGGCTCACCAGTCTGCATTCCCACCAGCAGTGAAGCAGTGTTCCCTTTTCTCCACATCCTCACCAGCACTTGTCATTTGTTGATTTGTTGATGATAGCCATTCTGACAGGTGTCGTTTTGATTTGTATCTCACTGATGATCAGTGGCTTTGAGTTTTTTTCATATGTCTCTTGGCCATCTGTATGTCCACTTGGAGAAGTGTCTATTTTTTTTACTGGATTGTTTATCTTCTGTTAAGTTGTATGAGTTCCTTATATATTTTGGATGTTAATCTTTATCAGATGTATCATTGCCAAATATGTTCTCCCATACAGCGGGCTCCCTTTTTGTTTTGGTGATGGATTTCTTTTGCTGTGCAGAAGTCTTTTATTTTGATGGAGTCCCATTTGTTTATTTTCTCCTTAGTTTCCTTTGCCCTAGGACAGTAGTTGGCAAACTCATTAGTCAACAAAGCCAAATATCAACAGTACAACAATTGAAATTTCTTTTGAGAGCCAAATTTTTTAAACTTAAACTTCTTCTAACGCCACTTCTTCAAAATAGACTCTCCCAGGCTGTGGTATTTTGTGGAAGAGCCACACTCAAGGGGCCAAAAAGCCGCATGTGGCTCGCGAGCCGCAGTTTGCCGACCACTGCCCTAGGAGATGTATTCATTAACATATTGCTACGAGAGATATCTGGGATTTTGCTGCCTATAGTTCCTTCTAGAATTTTTATGGTTTTCCGACTTACATTTTAAGTCTTTTATCAATACAGGTTGATTTATGAAAAAAAAATTTATTTTGCCAAGCTGGGTAGCTCAGTGGTTGAGCATTGACCTATGAACCAGAAGTAACGGTTCAATTCCTAGTCAAGGCACATGCCTGGGTTGCTGCTAGATCCTCAGTGTGAGATGTGCTGGAGGCAGCCGATCAGTGATTCTCTCTCATCGATGTTTTTCTCTCTCGCTCCCTTTTCTCTGAAATAAATAATAAAAATAGATTTCCTTTGGCTTTAGTCACTGAAATTAGTACAAAACATCCTATGCTGTGAAAGTCCTAGTAGAGAAATAAATGAACAAATGCAAAAACACATGGCTGGCTTATGATGACCTTGTTATAAAAAAAAATGTAAGTATAAAAAGGGCATCTTTTTTTTTCTAGTTTTCTGCAAATTAATTAGAACATGTTCTTATTTCCTTAACATTTATAAAGTATCATGATAGTAATTTTTTTTCTTAATGAACTTGATATTAAGTCTCATCGTAGCACCAATCTGTAAAATATTTGCTTTTCTACAGAGTGCTGCTTTTTTTCTTATGTAAGTACTAGAGGCCCAGTGCACAGCATTCGTGCACTGGGTGGTGGTGGTGGGGGGGTCCCTCAGCCCAGCCTGTGCCCTCTCGCAGTCCAGGAACCCTTGGGGGATGTCCGCCTGCTCAGAGGCAGGAGATGCTTCTGCCACTGATGCTACATTCGCTAGCTGTGAGCCTGCTGGCGAGATGGGCTTCTGGCTGAGCGTCGCTCCCCCTGTGGAGTGCATTGACCACCAGGGAGCAGCTCCTGCATTGAGCATCTTCTCCCTGGTGGTCAGTGCATGTCATAGTGACCAATCATTCTGCAGTTTGGCCAATTTGCATATTATCCTTTTATTATATAGGATAGGCATTGAGTAAACTTATTATAGTGTCCACGTTAAGTAAAAGTGATCACATTAAGTTCAGTTCCCAAAAGTTATTAAAAAGCTAGATTTGGGTTTGTATGATTGACCTACACATGATGGAGGAGGAACTGAAATCCTACACAATAATAACTGCTCCCAATTAGGGGGTTATTGCTTTCTCCCCTCTTTTTCATTTATAATACAGCAACTGCACAGCTATTGTATTCTTGATGTATCTTTTTTATTGTTTGAGAGGACAACAAAAAATGAACGTGATTTTCTTGAGTTTCTACTGATTTGCCATTTATTTATTCAAATAGGAAGTTCACTATAGAAGCTAAGAATGATGTCCTTTTATTATTGTTCTCTACAAGCTTTTGTTTCAGAACAAAAACTTGTGAATAGTTTAAAACTTTCACTGAGTAAATTTTCAAGTTGTGGGTTTTGTATATGGTCTGGATTTTATTTTAATCTTCCCTTCTTTTTTTAAATCTGTGATTACTTCATACAAAGACAAAATGATCCTCTGTGACAGTTGTAGAAACTGTCCTTAATATGATCATGAATTGTGATGGAGAAGGTGGCTACTTAATTCTGGAAGTGAGGAATACTGAAGCAATTAGGGGTTGGAGAATGTCCTTGACAGTTTTTCTTTAGGGAATTGTGCATGTATTTATGATGAATTACTACCTATTATTCTTGGACTGCTATTATGGTAGGGATGAAGGGATGATAGGCACCTATCTCTATCACACACAAATACTATTCACACATGATTTGTTTTGGTTAGGCAATTTGCCATCTAGCAGCTTAACATTAATGTAAAATAGGTTCCAAAGTAGTTACTATTAGAGCAGTGGGTGTGAAGTGGAGACATGGTACATTTTCTGTTGCTGTAAAGTTTTCAAATACTCAGACTTTTGGAATATTAAAGATGCAAAGGCATGTTGGATTTCATATAAGCTAACCTCTAATTTAGGGATATTTCAAGAAGCAATTAAGTGACTTATTCAAGGTCATATAATTAATGGCAGAGCAGAATAGAAACCTAATTCTCCTTGTTTTTTATTCAAGGAACTTTCTGATCCATATAGTTAAATCTGGGTAGGAGAGAGTTGTTATTTAATCCGAAAACGAAGGACTAGCAAACACACACCATTGTATATATTAAGAGAAAAGCTGTTTGGCAAAGCTCAACTCAATGGAGAATTTTTTAAAAATACATTTGTATTGATTTCAGAGAGGAAGGGAGAGGGAGGAATAGCAGAAACATCAGTTATGAGAGAGAATTATTAATAGACTACCTCCTGCACACCCTACTGGGGATCGAGTCCACACCTGTGCATGTGCCCTTACTGGAATCGAACTGTGACCTCCTGGTTAGTGGGTCGATGCTCAATCACTGAGCCACACTGGCTGGGCCATTTTTTTTTTTTTAACCGTTCTGGAGAGATCATTTAACTTTTGTGACCTAGATTTTTTACATGTATAAAACAATCAAGGGCTCTTGAAAGTTTCTTATAAGTGTAAATCTTCTTTTCCCAAAATGTAAACAATAAGTGAAACAATTTCATGGGAATCATACTTAGTCTTCCCCAAAGAAAATCACATCAAGTTATAGTAGGAAACATTAATTTACCTTTTAGTGTGTACTATATGTTTTTGTACTGTATATTATAATTATTAATCATCAGTAAACATTTATGTGAAGAGGAGCTTTATTACTTCAAAGCATTTAAGAAGATGAGTATTAATTTAGAATAGGTTAAATTTATCTTGTTTAGAGGGACCATACCTTCCAGCCATGCATAACTCAGTGAATAGAAAACTTAAAGCTTCATGGACCTGTAATTGTGGTATGTGGTGTCTTGGGTGCTTCAAGGTTTAACGCCATACTTAGTGTGGGGGCATTTTAGTCTTACTTTCGGAGCCTTATTTTGCTTTTATGTGGATAATGGAATGACCCAAAGAGAGATTCAGAGTTTTCCTGCTTAGAACCTACTTTTTGTCCCTACTGTTCCTCCAATTCATCAAGCATAGTTTAAATGCTATTTCTTCTATCAAGCCATCTTTGATCTTACCATTTAGAAGTACTCTCTTCCTCTGAATTCACATAGCACATTACTTGACGGTCTGCCTACCTAGTATTACAGTTGTGTAGGTTTATCTTATCCCTATTAGGCTTTTTTTTTTTTTTTTCATTGAGGTATAACTGAGATATACTAGTTTTGGGTGTACAACGTAATGTTTCAATATTTATATATTTTGGGAAATGATCACAACAAGTCTAATTAACATCTGTTATGATGCTAATTAGTTATGAAAATTTTTATAGAAATTTGTAATTTGAAAATTTTTATAGAAATTTGTAATTTAAAAATTTTTATAGCCCTGGCCGGGTGGCACAATTGATTGGAACTTCCTCCTATACACAAAAAGTTTGGGTTGCAGGTTCGGTTCCCCATCAGGGCACATACCTACGTTGCAGGTTCCATCCCTGGTCATGTTCGGGAGGCAACCAATTGATGTTTCTCGCCCCATCTCTCTCTAATCAATAAAAAAAACCTATCTTCTGTTGATGATTTAAAAATTTTTTTTAATATAAGATGAGGGAAGAATACCAAGCTAGTTCCTCTTAATATTCTCAGAGAACATCTAGTGTGTATAGTAGCCCTTCAATAAATAAGTATTTAGTTAGTTCTTCTAATAATATTAGAGGCCTGGTGCACGAAATTTGTGAACTCGGGGGGATCCCTCAGCCCTCTTGCAGTCTGGGAACCCTTTGGTTGAAGTCTGACTGATGGCTTAGGCCTGCTGCCCGGCAGTCAGACATCCTTAACGCTGCCACAGAGGTGGGAGAGGCTCCTGCCACTGCTGCTGCGCTCGCCAGCTGTGAGCCCGGCTTCTGCCTGAGCAGTGCTCTCCTTGTGGGAGCACACTGACCACCAGGGGGCAGCTCCTGTGTTGATTGTATGCCCCATGGTGGTCAGTGCATGTCATAGCAACCGGTTGTTCCGCTGTTCGGCTGATTTGCATATTAGCCTTTTATTATATAGCATTTCTCATTGTATAAAGTGATTCTCTATGGCCATTTGAGAATTACTGTTTTAGAGGATCTATGAATTCCCAGAAATTTTAAGTAAATTTTGTAGGGAGTCTGTGTCCATTATTTGAATATCAAAATATTGACAAACACATAAAAGTAAAAATTTGTTGCCTTGAAGTGACATAATTTTTTTAATGAAATGCATTTCTTGACAAGTTTATTATTAGTAATAGTGCTATTTTACGTTGTGAATGTATGTGATATAAGTTGTGTAATACTTTGGCTTATGGTTTCATCATATTTATTTGGCCCTCATAATAGCTTGTTAGGTAGTTAGATGATGCTCCATTTTATAGGTGAAGAAACTGAGGCTAAGAGAAGTTGAGTAACTTAAGGTCAGACAGTTAGTAAGTAGAACAACAAAAACTAGAATCCTGATCTCCCACTCATTTGGTCTTTCTGGTATATCAAAGTGGTTCTTTGCAAATTCAGAACACTACTTCTGATTTACTTAATTGTTGGGAAAAGGAGAAAACAATGTGAGCTTATCCTAAATACCTGAGAATTCTTCCATTTTCCTGATGAGAATATTAAGAAATGTTTTTGTTCATTGGAATATAGAAACTTTTATGAATGTAGCACAGATAGTCAAATGTATTCTTAAAGTATTTTAAAACTTACTTATATGTACATGTTTTATGTAAAAATTCTAGAAAACTGGTAATTCAAGAAGTGGACCTGGTGATAATGATGGTGATGCTTATGAAGAATTTGGATAAATTTTTTCATGAATATAAGAATGGAAAAAAGTAATTATTTGTAAATTAAAAATGTTTTATTTTTGTTAATTCTCACCTGAGGGTATTTTTTCTATTGAGGGAAAGGGAAGGAGGGAGGAAAGGAGGGAGGGGGAGAAAGAGAGAGAGAGAGAGAGAGAGAGAGACATTTATGTGAGACTCATGCATTAGTTGTCTCCAGCATACACCCCGACTGGAGCTGGAAACGAACCTGCAACCCAGGTACATGTCCTTGACCAGGAATCAAAGCCAAGACCCTTCAGTGCTCAGGCTGATGCTCTAACCACTTATCAACACTGGCCAGGGCTCAATTAAAATTTTTGTATAATTTTTATTATCTTTTTTGTTAATCCTCACCCAAGGATATATTTCCATTTTTGTTTTGTTTTTTAAGAGATAGTGGAAGGGAAGGGGAGTGACAGAAAGAGAAACATTGATGTGAGAGAGATACATTGATTGGTTGCCTCCACATGTGCCCTGACCAGGGCTGGGGATGGAGGCTGCAACCGTGGTATGTGCCCTTGACAGGAATGAAACCTGGGACCTTTCTGTCCATGGGCGGATGTGCTATCCACTGAGCCAAACCTGCTAGAACAGGACAGTTGAATGGAGATAAATCAATCAGTAAAAATAAAAATCTGTTCAGTAGAGGGGAAATATTTACATAAGCTATCAATCACTTTTCCAATATAAATTGTTTTACTTAGCTGCTTGGAAATAAAGCATGATGGTAATTATTTCCTAAATAACCTAATTGATGAATAAGGACATTGTGTTCTCCTTTGGTATTATAAAACTGTATTGATGTATTGAAACTATAAGAATATTTATTTGAAATAACTAACTTGTTTTTTTCTTCAAGCTCCTCACCTGTACAAGACAGGTTTCTGTAAAGCTGAGAAGCCTCACCAGTAGGATGTTGACATTTCAGTGGTCATATCTTAGCATTGAGGCTTCTTCCCAAGAGTATAAATAGTCTTTTTGTTACTTGTACTTGTGAATTCTTGGGTTCCCTCACTGAAAAGACTGTAAACATTGTACTTAATTTTCTTACTCCTCTACCAGTGGCATTAGAGTTCTCCTCATCTTCCATTGGTGCTTTCTTTGTTTTGCTTAATGAAATGCCAGACTCCAAAAAAGGCTGTTGGTCTTGATCATTGCCCAGTGACAAAACCTGAGTGGAGCATTGAGTCATTTAGATTTTCATTTTACAGATTGTTTACATATCTGTAGTAGGATAGTGTGGGATGGAAAGTTAATTAAAGAACAGGAGATAAATTTAAACTTTCTAGATTGGTTCCATGTTAAAAATGAAAACAAAGGCTAGGGTCATCTTAAACCTTTAGTCTGTGTGATCAGACCTCTGTTTTGGCTGTGGAAATCTCTGTTCTTCTTAGGAAAAAGCTTAAGCTATTCTTTTTTTAATGTATTGATTTTATTTTTAAAATATTTTTTATTGATTTTTTTTTTTTTTTTTACAGAGAGGAAGGGAGAGGGATAGAGAGTTAGAAACATCGATGAGAGAGAAACATCAATTAGCTGCCTCCTGCACACTCCCCACTGGGGATGTGCCTGCAACCGAGGTACATGCCCTGGACCGGAATCGAACCTGGGACCCTTCAGTCATTGGGCTGACGCTTTATCCACTGAACCAAACCAGTCAGGGCTAATGTATTGATTTTAGAGAGAGGGAGGAAGGGGGAGAGAATCATTGTTTTGTTGTTTGATTTATTTATGCATTCATTGGTTGATTCTTGTATGTACCCTGATCAGGGATCAAACCTGCAACCTTTGTGTAGCTGGACGATGCTATAACTAACTGAGCTACCCGGCCAGGGCTAAACTATTCTTTTTTTTTTTTAATATATATATTTTATTGATTTTAGGAAGGGAGAGAGAGAAACATCAATGATGAGAGAGAATCATTGACTGGCTGCCTTCTGCACGCCCTCTACTAGGGATCGAGCCCACAACCCAGGCATGTGCCCTTGGCCACAATCGAACCTGGGACCCTTCAGCCCACAGGCCAACGCTCTATCCATTGAGCCAAACCAGCTAGGGCTAAACTATTCTTTATGAGCCTGCCCAAGCAGAAAGCACCTCAGTTCTGGAGTCACAGGAAGCCCATTAATGTATTTATAGATTTGGAAGAAATTATTTCTTTACTACGATTGCTTTAGGTATATTATTGAAATATAGGAATAATAGCTTCATTTTCCTCTACTTTAGCTTTGTCTTATGAATTACTTACTATAATTAAAAGAACTACGAAGTAGAGTTTGAAAGTCATTCTAATAGTAGTTATGTCAGTAAATAACCAAGTGTGTCATTCAATGGAAGACCTAAGAATGTTGAGAAAACAGATGTGAAGAGATAATCGGTACTCATTTGTTCGTATGTTACTGGCAGGTGCTGTTGGCAGCAGCAGTCTGCACGAAAGCGGGAAAGGCTATTGTTTCCCGACAATTTGTGGAGATGACGCGAACTCGCATTGAGGGCTTGTTAGCAGCTTTTCCAAAGCTTATGAACACTGGAAAACAACATACATTTGTTGAAACAGAGAGTGTGAGATATGTCTACCAGCCTATGGAGAAACTGTACATGGTACTGATCACTACCAAAAACAGTAACATCCTAGAGGACCTGGAAACCCTCAGGCTCTTCTCCAGAGTGGTAAGAGTCCTTCTGTAATAGTAGGTTAAAGTTTTTTGCTTTAAGTTTTCTGTGTGAAACTATTTTTACCCAAAGCAACTGATTGCATGCTCCGTGCTCCCTCAGCCCTCCCCAGCAGCTTACTGCTACCAGCTCTATTCATTCAACGAACATTTACTGAATGTCCTCATAAGGTGTAAGTTCCCAAAAGAGGATGTGGGAACTTTCCTTTCCTTTCCTAGTTCTTAGTGGTTACTTTAATCTGCCTTTGTTTGGCTGAATTATTGGATAATGTACTTTAGATAAGACTTATTAGGTAGTGGCCAGGCAGCCCAGGTTTGCAAAGGCTCTCCTGTGCCGTGGCCCCCACCATGATACCCAAGAGGAAGGTCAGCTTCACTGACATGTAGAGAAGGAAGAGCCCAAAAAGAGGTCAGCGAGCTTGTCAGCTAAACCTACTCCTGCAAAAGTGGAAATGAAGCAAAAAATAGCGCAGGAAAGGATAAATCTGCAGTCAAGAAAGTGCAAACACAAGGGAAAGGGGGAGCAAAGGGATAACTGGCCGAAGTGGCTGACCAGAAACCTAAAGAAAATCTACCTGCAGGAAACCAGGAGAGTCCAGCCTCGGATGAAGCAGGAGAGAAGGAAGCCAGGTCCAATTGACATGATATATCCTGTCTCATCAGGGTTCCTGTCTTCCCTTCTTGCACATTCCAGAGGAATATTTTTATCACTTATTTTGTAAATGCAAGTTTTTTAATAGCCCTAGAAACACTTTTTAAGAAGGAGGGACTTCTACCTCATCCAATTTTTTTAAGTGTAAATGCTTTTTTTTTAAAGAGGTGAAATCATTTGCTGGTTGTTTTTTGGTACAAACATTAACATTTGTTGGCTGCCTCCTATACACACCCTCCTGGAGATGGAGCACGCAACCCCAGAATTGAACCAGCAACCTCCTGGTACATGAGTCGATGCTCAAACATTGAGTCACACCGCCCGGGCTAATATGTCTTGAACATTTAAAATTCTCTTCCCATGTTTTTGGTAGGACTGTTTCCTAAAGAAAACCACTCCTTGATCTTGGCTCTCCTTGTCAGAATTTTGTGTATCTGTAACATCTTTGGTGTGGTAGTCCATCTTCCCTAGTAACTTTGTTAATGTGCTGGGAAAGATTTGAATTTGACTGTGTAGTATATATGATATTAAATTGTGAATTTGTGGGACTTTGGTGTAACAGCATATCAACATTTGAAGATACTGGTACTTGCTACTCTATTAAGGCAAATTAGCTTCCAATTTTTAAGCTGGAAAGTTACTGGAATAGCTGTTTAGAAAAGAATCACAACTACGTGATTCTTTATGTGAAGAATTGTATACAAATTGAAATGTCTGTACATATCCTCAAAACAACCAATAAAATCTCAAGTATGAAAAAACTTTTGAAGCACACATAAAAAAGAAATTCATATAGATAAACACAAAGACTTTATGCCAAAGTCTTGCTTAAAATAGAGTAGAAGGAGCCAAGGAAGGGATTCGGGTTTATTGAAATTTGTGTACTTTAAAGAGTAAGACCTGAAAAACATAACTGCTGATAATCTTTCTTTCCCATTGGTGTCCATGATTAGATCCCTGAATATTGCCGAGCCTTAGAGGAGAATGAAATATCTGATCACTGTTTTGATTTGATATTTGCTTTTGACGAAATTGTTGCCCTGGGATACCGGGAGAATGTTAACCTGGCACAGATCAGAACCTTCACAGAAATGGATTCTCATGAGGAGAAGGTGTTCAGAGCAGTCAGAGAGGTAAATAGTTTCTCCTCTGGGACTGCCGGTTTGTATGTCTTTCTTTTATCTTCACTATCTGATTTTCCTGTTTTTATTTGTTGTATAGACAGTACTGAAAGCCACATGCATATACGTATGTTTCTTTTCATAGACTCAAGAACGTGAGGCCAAGGCTGAGATGCGGCGCAAAGCAAAGGAATTGCAACAGGCCCGAAGAGATGCAGAGAGACAGGGCAAAAAAGCACCAGGATTTGGGGGATTTGGAAGTTCCACAGTCTCTGGAGGCAGCACAGCTGCCATGATTACAGAGACTATCATTGAAACTGATAAACCAAAAGTGGCACCTGCACCAGCCAGGTATAATCCAGTGTATCACCAGCAGCCCTAGAATGGCAGGAGAAGGCTGTATATGTCTTTTTTGGAGTGATACCAGATTTTTAGGCAAGCTGTAAATAATGAGTGACTTGATGGAGTAAGACGTAATACTGAATTTGTTTCATTATATGGGGATAAAGGAGAAATCTGAATGTGGTGTTTTCCTTTTGTGCAAAACAGAGTTCTTTTCTAAATTATACCGTATACCGTGACCTCAGTTTCCACGGAGAGTTGCCCTATTTTGGGAGAGGAGAGAAATTTAACTGTTTATGGATTATGGGTTTTAAAATTTTATTTTTATTTATTTTAGCTAATCCTCACCCGAGGATATATTTTCCATTGACAGAGTGGGAGGTAGGGAGAAGGAGAGAGAGGGTTGGAGGGAAGGAGAGGGGAGGGATAGAGGGGGAGAGAGGCAGACAGACAGACAGACAGACATTAATGTGAGAGAGACACATTGATTGCTTGCCTCCTGCATGATCCCTGAATGGGGCCGGGGATTGAACCTGCAACCCAGGTATGTGCCCTTAACAGGGAGTTGAATCAACAGACCCTTCAGTGGGACAGTGGGAGGGCTGAGCACCACCGGCCAGGGCAGGAATGTGAATTTTTGATCTGGAGTTCATGAATGGATTTCAAGGAGAATTTGTGAAATTATATGTAATTTCAAGGAGAATTTGCATGAAATTATATGTAAAAGTTTATTAGTATACAGGTGTATTTGGATGGACGATACAAAGTTTTCATCAGATCATGCATGCTTATAAAAGTATAGCTTTGGTCTTCAGGTACTTCAAGCTTACATATTAATAGTGACTCAGGTGCCAGTTCAGGCAGGGAATAGTCTAGTCTACTAACTACTAGGTCACTTGGGTTTTCCCCTTGAGTTCTTCACATTCCTCTTAAAGTACAGCTTCAGGGAAAGCTTCAAAGATAGAGGGTTATTAATTAATTGTGTGTGTTTGTTTTTTTAAATTGTGTATCTTTTCTTATTTTGTATTCTTCCACTTAGGCCTTCAGGCCCCAGCAAGGCTTTGAAACTTGGAGCCAAAGGAAAGGAAGTAGATAACTTTGTGGACAAATTGAAATCTGAAGGTGAAACTATCATGTCCTCCAATATGGGCAAGCGTACCTCTGAATCCACCAAAGTGTATGTTCCACCCATTAACATGGAAAGGTAAGTAGTAACCTTTTCAGTAAGAACTACCACATAATGTTTAAAAATCTTTATTTCAATGCACTGTAAATTATTTTTGTCTTTTAATTTTTCCAGAAATAAAAGACTTAACCTAGGTCAGTGGTCGGCAAACTCATTAGTCAACAGAGCCAAATATCAACAGTACAATGATTGAAATTTCTTTTGAGAGCCAAATTTTTTAAACTTAAACTTCTTCTAATACCACTTCTTCAAAATAGACTCGCCCAGGCCGTGGTATTTTGTGGAAGAGCCACACTCAAGGGGCCAAAGAGCTGCATGTGGCTCACGAGCCGCAGTTTGCCGACCACTGTTCTAGGTTATTAACATGGTCTTTTTTTTTTTTTAACTTTAACCATGATTAGGGACTCTCTATTTTCAGTGAAGTTTAAAACTTACCTTTTGCCCGGCCAATGTGGCTCAGTGGTTGAGCTTCAACCTATGAATCGAGGTTCGATTCCCCGTCAAGGCACATACCCTGCTGCATGCCCCTCACTGGGGAATGGAGCCCACAACTTGGGCATGTGCCCTAGACCTGAATCAAACCCAGGACCCTTCAGTGTGCAGGCCGACGCTCTATCCACTGAGCCAAACCAGCTAGGGCTTTAGGTAAGGGCTTTTTGTGTGTGTATCTTTCTGAGGGGAATAGACTATATATCCTATCTAATAAAGAGGGAATATGCTAATTGACTATCACTCTGTCACAAAGATGGCTGTACCCACAGCTGAGGCCAAGTTCCCATAAGGAGCCTTAACAAGCAATCAGCAGGGACCTGAGGCTATGCCCTCCCCTGCCCCGTGGGGCTTGACAGGGGACCTCAGGCCGCGCCCCCCTCCCCAGCGCTAGGCCAGGGGACCTGAGGCCATGCCCCCCGCCTGGCGGGGCTTGACGGGGGACCTCAAGATGTGCTTCTTGTCCTGGTGCTGGGCTAGGGTACCTCAGGCTGCTCCCCTCTCCCCACTGCCAGGCCGGGAGACCTCAGCCCGTGCCCCCTACCAGGTGGGGCTTGACAGGGGACCTCAAGGTGCACCCCCAGTGCTGGGTCGGGGGAACTCAGGCCATGCCCCCACACCAGGTGGGGCTTGACAGGGGACCTCAAGGTGCACCCCCAGTGCTGGGTCGGGGGAACTCAGGCCACGCCCCCACACCAGGTGGGGCTTGACGGGAGACCTCAGGCCGCACCCCCCACCCAGCGGGGCTTGACAGGGGACCTGAGGCTGCGCCCCCCCCGCCTGGCGGGGCTTGATGGGGGACCTCAGGCCATGCCCCCTGTTCTGGCGCCAGGCCAGGGGACCTGAGGCTACGCCCCCTGCCCAGCGGGGCTTGACAAGGGTGAGACTGGCCGGGTCTGGATGGATCTAGCCCAATGTGGGGGGGTGGGAGGGGGTGGCCGGGTCTGGGTCTCACGCAATTTTGAGGCACATGTGGGTGGGCGGGTACTTGACTCTGGGTCCCGTGGTGTGTCCCAGACTCTGACAGGAGGAAAGTTTTCATATACATTTTACTAATTTTCTTTCATCTCCTACACTTCTATTACAGAGAAAGGGCAAATAGCAATATTAAATTATTTCCTCTAATTAATCTCCTTTTAATGTGCACGAATTTCATGCATGGGGCCACTAGTAGATGAATAAAAATACTGTGTATAGTCTGTTTTCTCCTTTTTATATGTAAGTGATAGCGTAAAAGACATTTTCCAGTGTCTTTTTTCACTTGATTATTTGGAGACAAGAATTTCCTTAATTTGAAACTCTAGAGACAACATCGAAATGCATTGCCTTACCGTAGACTGGATCTTGTACTACTACTTAAAGGACATTATTAGGTCAATTAGGACTAAATTGGCATATGGATGGTCCATTAGATAAAAGTATTGTACCACTATAAATGTGTGAAGTTAATAACAATACGAAGGTTATGTAAAAGAATATCCATGTTCTTTTTTTTTTTTTAATATATTTTATTGATTTTTTACAGAGAGGAAGGGAGAGGGAGAGAGAGTTAGAAACATTGATGAGAGAGAAACATCCATCAGCTGCCTCCTGCACACCTCCTACTGGGGATGTTCCACAACCAAGATACATGCTCTTGACTGGAATCGAATCTGGGACCCTTGAGTCTGCAGGCTGATGCTTTATTCACTGAGCCAAACTGGTTAGGGCAGAATATCCATATTCTTAAAAAATGTACTCTTAAGTATTTAGGGGGAAAGGCCGTGATGTATATTACCTGGTTCATGGGAAAAAATCAAATACACAGTATTTATAGAGAGAGAGTATACAAGTGACAAAAACAAATATTAATAGTGGATAAAAGGACTATATATGTATTCCTGGTATAATTTTAATATTTGAAATTATTTTCTTTTTTTGAAATTATTTTAAAATAGAAGCTTTTTAAGTGGTCATCGCTTTTTTTCACAACTGCCTAATACTCATTTTTGTGGATATGTATTTAAGCACTGCCCTATTGATGGGCATTTGAATTGTTTCCAAACTTTTGCTATTACAAGCAGTTTTTTTGTGAATAACTTACTGTATTGTTTGCATGGGTAAGAATTTATCTGTAGGATGAGAATTGCTGAATTGAGGGTATAATCTGATACATATAGGGCAGGGCATAAGTAAGTTTACAGTTTTTGTATGGAAAATAATACAGTAATTAATAAATAATTGCCCAGCTGGTGTAGCTCAGTGGTTGAATGTTGACCTATGAACCAGGAGGTAACAGTTCGATTCCCAGTCAGGGCACATGCCCAAGTTACGGGCTTGATCTCCAGAATGGGGCGTGCAGGAGGCAGCCAATTCTCTCTCATCATTGATGTTTCTATCTCTTCCTCTCCCTTCCTCTCTAAAATCAATAAAAATATATTTAAAAGTAAATAAGTAATCTAAGAATAAACTGATTTGTGTGCTCACAGCTGTAGGCCTGCTTTTTCCCCACCCTGTATAGAAGCAGCACCTTAAAATAAGTTGTGGATGGCTAATCACCCACAACCTTCTTGAACAAATTTATTACTTTTCTTTATAGTGTGCACATGAAGATTGAGGAAAAAATCACACTAACCTGTGGACGGGATGGAGGATTACAGAATATGGAGTTGCATGGCATGATCATGCTTAGGATCTCGGATGATAAATTTGGCCGAATTCATCTTCATGTGGAAAATGAAGATAAAAAGGGGGTGCAGCTACAGGTGTGTAGAGACTTTTGCTAAGGGAGTATTAAGACTTTTGTTTGTCTACTTAATGCAGTCATACCAACTGGAGTTCCTCATATGAACCACAGAACACAGAAAATTATTACAATTGTACAACTAGTGCCATTCTAGATGCATAGGTAAGAAGTTAATTTATTACATATAGTGAGTGCCTTGAGGCAATAAATCTCTTTAGCTGTTTGTGATTGACAGCAGCTGTATATTTTTTTGACAGCAGCTGTGTTAAAATGGCCTTTAATATTAGAATTGAATAGAAAGTCATTTTAAAATCTAATAAAAAAGTAAAATCTAATAAATGGCTTCATACTAACAAAGGTGCAGAGAGACACTTATCTGTTGTTATGTAAAGAGTAAAATTATTTAGGATATTACTTGAAATACAGTTTTTTTAGAAAAAGTCTTTAAACTTAATAAGGAGGTATTTTATTAAAACAGATTATGATACCAAATTTACTCTTTCTGCCCTGTTTTAACTACCAGTGCTTGTTTTGTTATCTGAAGGGCAGTATCTAATGGCATAAAATCCTTATGAATGTCCACCTAACTGAATGTGTATATGATGTCCTTTATATTATTACAGTTGTTCTTGTCACATTTTCTTTACATGGTTGATTTTATATCTCTTATCACAAGAATGTATTCTTCAGGAAAGGATGTGTTTTTGTCAACTTCGTGTTCTGAAGTAGTGCTTCTATTATTTGACACCAGTTTTGCTGACTCTTAAAATATATGTAGGTTGTTACCGAAAAGTTATTTTTCCTTTTTTCTCCTAAAATGACTTCCTTTTATTTTGTTTTGTTGTTTTTAATCTCACCCGAGGATATTTTTCCATTGGTTTTTAGGGAGAGTGGAAGAGAGAGGGAAAGACAGAGAGAAACGTCGATGTGAGAGAGACACATTGATTGGTTGCCTCCTGCATGAGCCCCGATCAGGGCCTGGGCCAGGGAGGAGCCTGCAACCAAGATATGTGCCCTTGACCGGAATCAAACCTGGGATCCTTTGGGTCACAGGCCAATGCTCTATCCACTGAGCAAACCGGCCAGGGGTATGACTTCTTTTTAAAAGATTAAACATTGATCGTAAGAGAGAAACATTGCTTGGTTGCCTCCTGCATAGCCCCTACTGGGGATTGAGTTGCAACCTGGGCATGTGCCCTGACTGGGAATCTAACCTTGGACCTTTCAGTGCACAGGGGATGATGCCCAACCAACTGAGCCACACCAGCCAGGGCAACCCTTAGTCTTTTACTTGGCAAGCTTACCCCCACCATGAGGCTGCTCCTTGTGAAGTATTTTTGGAAAGGACTTGGTTAAAGGTCTTTAACTTTCTCAAGTACAAAATTATTAACTTGTTTAGTTACAAATAAAATGGCTTAGAGTTGAAGTCACTTTTTAAATAAATATTTTTTAAATGTCTTAAATCTTAAAAATCTTTAAGGAAGTGAAATCTTTCTTTAAAATCAAAAAGAGCCCTGACCAGTGTCACTCAGTGGATAGAGCATCCGCCAGAAGACTGAAAGGTCCTGGGTTCAATTCTGGTCAAGGGCATGTACATTGGTTGCAGATTTGATCCCCAGTAGGGGGCATGCAGGAGGCAACTCATTGATGTTTCTCTCATGGATGTTTCTAACTCTATCCCTCTTGCTTCCTCTCTGTAAAAAATCAATACAAATATATTTTAAAAAGAATTGGCCTGACTGGTGTGGCTCAGTGGTTGAGCATTGACCACCCATGGACCAAGAGGCGCTGGTTTGATTCCTGGTCAGGGCACATACCTTGGTTGTGGGCCCAATCCCCATTCGGGGGATGGCGGGAGTGCAGGAGACAGCCAGTCAATGATGTTTCTCTCTCACTGATGTTTCTATTTCTCCATTCCTCTCCCTTTCTCTCTCTCTAAAAAGCAATAAAGGGATTTTTTTTTTAATTAAAAAAGAATTGGAATGTTTTAGGCACCCTGTTTGAGATGTTTCTATTATAAACCATGGAAGACCAGAGGAAATTTATTTTGTCTTATGTCTAAGCCTCAGAAACTCTTTCACTTTTCATTTCAGACCCATCCAAATGTAGATAAAAAACTTTTCACCTCAGAATCTCTAATTGGCTTAAAGAATCCAGAGAAGTCATTTCCAGTCAACAGTGACGTAGGGGTGCTAAAGTGGAGACTACAAACCACAGAGGAGTCCTTTATTCCACTGACAAGTAAGTGCTTCTGGCCAGTCCCACTAAGTTCATCTGCATTGACAACTAGAAATAGCCCTGGCTTACACTCTTCTCTCCACTGCCGTAACAAAATCCTCTGAGAAAATGACCTGCTGTACTGTGTTTTTTAAATCATTGGCTTTATTTTTTTATTGGCTATAATGTCAAAATTGTTATTTAAATAGTTTACATTCAGATGTTTAAGGTCCATAGCTGTCAGCTTTGATTTGCCATCTGAACTTTACTCTTTTTTAATGTTCTAGTATGCCTTCTTTGCTTCTCTCCTCAGTTAATTGCTGGCCCTCAGAGAGTGGAAATGGCTGTGATGTCAACATAGAATACGAGCTACAAGAAGATAATTTAGAATTGAATGATGTGGTTATTACCATCCCACTCCCGTAAGTGGTATCCCCCACATAATTATTTTCCTATATTGGGCTTATAGAACTAGTTTTTGGAACTCGTTTTGGAAGCAGCAGTTAGCTGGCTGGTCATTCTAAGATATTTGCTTCTTTATAAGACCGGTTGTGAAAGAAGCCAGAGATAAGAAAGGCTACATGCTATATGGCTTCACTTATATGACATTCTAAAAAGATAGTAAACACTCTTGGGACAGAAATCAGGAGGTAAAGAAGAAGGTGTGTGTTTGTGTTTTTTTTTAGAAGAAGGCATTTGCCTGCAAAGGGGCACGAGGAACTTTGGGGGATGATGGGAATGCTTTATGACTTAACTAGAGGCCCGGTGCATGAAAATTCATGCACTGGAGGGGGGTTCCCTCAGCCCAGCCTGTCCCTTCTCACAGTCCAGGAGCCCTCAGGGGCGAGGGGCAACCTGGCAATCAGGGGAAGGCAACGCCCACATCACACCTCTGCTGCTGCCACTGTTGGCAGCACAAGCCTCAGCCGGCCGTGGTTACCTGAGCCTTGGGCAGCCCTGGGCGGCTGGGGGGACTGGGGGACTCCAGAGGCAGGTGCGTGGAGTGGCTGGACCTGCCTGGGGGCCGGCCTAGCCGTGCCATGTGCCTGCCACCCCGGTGGGACTGAGGGGACTGGGTGCCGCCATCTTGTGGCTGTGGGCGCCGCCATCTTTGAGGGTGTGACAGTCATTTAGCATATTCCCTCCTTAATTGGCTGTGGATGCCACCATCTGTGAGGGTGCGGCAGTCAATTAGCATATCCCCTCTTTATTAGATAGGATTGTGATGGTGCTTACAAGGTTACAGGCCTCTGTCATAATGCATTGAGCTGTATACTATTTTATTTTATTTTTAATATGGAACACTTCACAAATTTGTGTCATCCTTGCACAGGGGCCATGCTAATCTTCTCCATATCATTCCAATTTTTAGTATGTGTGCTGCTGAAGCGAGCACTGAGCTGTACACTTTAAAAGGAGTGTGGAGTTGCTAACTTGAAAACCAGACCATGCAAATAGCCCATTGCCATGCTAGAGCTCTTTCAGTTTGTTCGGGTTGTAATGAAGATTTCCAGGATTAGCCACTGCGCACTTCCTGTTTTGTTTTGCAACTCTTGAAGAAATTGGGTCTGTCAGACTGGATTTTTCTTTTTCATTTTGCTCTCTAAGCTTCCAGCTAAAGATGAGAGTATGTTTTCAAGGGAACTATTGATTCTTCCTGTAAAACCAAGTCTATGTTGATTTCAGTAAAATTTTTAACAGCTTTATTGAGGTCTGATTTACATGCAGATACACTACACATATTTAAATTGTATAGTTTATTAAGTTTTGACATGTATATACCTGTGAAACTATCACTACAATTAAGCTAATGAAAATGTCCATCATTCCCAGAAGTTTTTCTTGTGTGCTTAAATGGCCCACTTTCTAGGTTTGTCTGGAAATACTCTTTACCTTAAGTTTATCTCCTCCCTGGCATTTCCAGTGAGTGTATGCTCTTATTACTTTACCAGTGAATCCCAGATCCTGTTCTCTACTTCTCAGCCCCCTGCCCCCCATGAGCACCCAGTAAATGTATTTTTAGTGCATCTTTACTGTTGTATTGCTTCGTTATTGTTGCAGAGAAAATGGTACTTTAGTTTTGTTCCCTTTTTGATAATTCAAACCTTTACATGACGAGGTGTGGTTTTAGTCATTCTTATTTCCATTTTTTAAAATATGCTTTATTACCAATATCTCCTTTAATTGGGTAGCCATCTTATTCTTCACAGCTTGGTTATTCTTTCAGAACAATAGATGGCTGCCTTGAACCATTGTAGGTCTTGGGCATGGGTAACAGGTGTGGGATTTGTTTTGTTAGGACTTACTTTACTAGACTATTTTTAGTCCTCTCCATCTATCCTATAATTGTGGTTATGGTGGTTTCCTTTGTCTTATTTCAATTCTTCAATAGTCTCCAACAGAGACCCTTAAACATTTTACCCTATTGTGTAGAACTGATCCAGTTAGAAATCAGAATCAGAATTGGAACAGAGCAAAGAGAAGAACATATATACAACTGGGGCCATAAAATTGATAGGGAAGAATTCATTGTATTATATTACCCTTAAAGTTTTCTTTGTCTCTGTTATTTACCCTGCCCCTACTACAAGGATTGACTGTCCCTGGTGAGTTAAAAGGTGCTAAATTTAGAATGTGTAGGCGTAGGTGACACTGACTGTCAGCCATGTGTGGGGAAGCAAAGTACATTCTAGCTAGTTCTTTCGCAGATTAGATAACTGTATCTCTTTCTCCCATCACATTCAAATTTTGTCAGGGGATAATTGTCTTTCACTTAACAACCAAAGTCCACTTACTGGATTGTAAATCAAATAAATCACTGGTTTCAATTACAGTAAGTTTGGAAACATTCTAAAACCTTTTGAAAATATTCTCTCAAAGGTTCACTCCATTCTAAACAACTACATAATGCTGTGAAAGTTTCCCCCCACTACTGCCAACCTGTTCTTTCCCCATTGTCACCTGTACAGAGAGCTGCCTTTATTAAAATTCCTCTTGACACAGCAACAAACCATTGGTGCAGATTTTTGGAAATATATCCCACTTCACACATTTGTCAGTGTCATCCCCTGTTAACTCCAGATCTAGTTTACATGTTGCAGCAGCCCACAGGCATATTTGCCAATTACCTGTGGTTGCATATACCTGGGTCTACAAAGGAAATGAACGAGACCCTTAGCCAGGGTGCCAGGACTTTGATTCCTGAAGTTATTAGGGAACCTAATTTTTTCTTGTACTGTATAAAAGTGGGTAGAATTTGAGGAGCATAATCAAATTTGGGGCTGATTTTCCTTGGCTGAGTTCTTTCAGCTCTGGTCAACTAACTTGACATGGACGTTTCTCATGACAGATCTGGTGTTGGCGCACCGATTATTGGTGAGCTCGATGGCGAGTATCGACACGACAGTCGACGAAATACCTTGGAGTGGTGCCTGCCAGTGATTGATGCCAAAAATAAGAGTGGCAGCCTCGAGTTCAGCATTGCTGGGCAGCCCAATGACTTCTTTCCTGTCCAAGTCTCCTTTATCTCCAAAAAAAATTACTGTAACATACAGGTACCCTATTTTTCTGGAGATTCTATATGGGGAAAGTGGTAAGACAGATGCCATATAGGTAGCATGGCTTCATGGTCAGAGCAGAACACCAGAAAAGCTGGTGTCCCCAGCCCATTCCATTGCTGACTTCTGGTATGATCTTGGCCAGATTTCTCACCTCCTTTACCTCAGTTTTCCTCTTTAGATCAGACAAAGTAAAGACATTGAATATAAATAAATTTTAAAATTATGGGTTGTGTAAGATTTATATCTCTTAGTTGTCTATTTTTTAAATCATATATTTTAAAATTGTTTTTTTAAGTATATTTTTATTGATTTCAGGGAGGAAGACAGAGAGAGATAGAAACATCAATTATGAGAGAAAATCATTGATTGGCTGCCTCCTGCATGCCCCATATTGGGAAATGAACCCACAACCCTGGGTATGTGTCCTGACCGGGAATCGAACTATGACCTCCTCGTTCATAGGTCAATGCTCAAACATTGAGCCATGCCAGCTGGGCTTAAAATCTGTTTTTCAAAACACCCAACACATGATTTTGTAATGCCTTTGTATTGTCATTTGTTTGAACCCAAGGAATGAAAAAGTCTTTTGTTTAGAAGACAAAATTACTAAAAGTGATTCTATAATATAAATGGGTACAATTTTTGGATTTTTTATGTCACAACTTCCCTTTATTATCATGAGCCAGTTTTGTTGCAGATCTTGTCCTTTAGGTAGGCAAAGCATTAGAAATTTATGAACTGTTCTTTTGGGTTGTTTTTAACTCATTGTTCCTCCATTTTTTGAATTTGCATTACAGGGACCCAGTTTATATTATTGTGTTCCCCTGTGACTCATTGATTTGCTTATTATCCTGCCACTATCTTATCTTCCCACATGGTCTCTGTCCCTCCTGTAAGAGCTGAGGAAGTTAGAATTTCCTCTGTTGGATGATTCCAAAGAGCATTTCTCTCTCCCCTCTCAGTTATTGGCATAAGCGCCTCAGTTTTGGGAGCACATTTTTGAACCCTAGACATTAGATAGAAATGGGTACATTTTCCTGATTGGGACCATTTGAAGAGTAGGACAGAATAATAGGTCTCTCAAAACCTCGTTAGAAAACATAAATCAACTAGAGGCCCAGTGCACAAAATTTGTGCACAGGTGGGGTCCCTAGGCCTGGCCTGTGATCAGGGCCCATTGGGGCCAGGCCGATCAGGGCTGGGCTGGAGAGGAGGTGATTGTAGCTGGGCCAGACACCAATGCTGTCACTGTCAGCACCATGCCACTGCATGGTTCCCTGCCTCTCCCCCCCCCCCCCTCCTTCCCTTGCTGCTGTGCCGCCACCGCGGTGGGTAGGCAGCGGGCCGATTGGGGCCTGCCAGTGAGGGGGAGGAACGGGGCATGGGAGTTGGCTGCATGGGAGGAGGGAGCTGGCTCTTGGCCCCCCTGGGAAAGGGGCCATGTCCAGCACCACCCACCCTGGTTTCCCATCTCAGCCTGGGGGCCGGAACACGGGAGGTTGGCTGGTCAGGGGAGGTTGGCTGTGGGAGTGTATTGACCACTAAGGGGCAGCTCCTACGTTGAGCATCTGCACCCTGGTGGTCAGTGTGCATCATAGCGACCGGTCATTCCAGTTGCTTAGGCTTTTTTATATAGTTCAGGTATTATGTTGGTGCCATTATACGCCCGTTGTTACAGATAATTCATTAAACTAGACATTTTTTATTACTAAAAAGAAAAGACTATCTCATTTGGAAGATCCAGCTATATCTAGAAAATAAGTATGATAAAGCCAGCTTAGTTAGATTTTGAAAGCAAATCAAACAAATAATTTTGAAGAGTTACATTATTCTGTTTGGAGTCAAATGTTAATTGAGCATCCTGATAGAATGCCTATGAACTTCATAGATTTTATGTGGCAGGATCTGGGCAGTGGCCACTCTTGATTTCAGAGAGGAAGGGAAAGAGAGAGAGATAGAAACATCAATGATGAGAGAGAATCATTGATTGGCTGCCTTCTGCACAGCCCCCTACTGGGGATCAAGCCCATAACTTGGGCATGTGCCCTGACTGGGAATCAAACTGTGACCTCCTGTTTCATAGGTCAACGCTCAGCCACTGAGCCATGCTGGCCAGGCCAGGTTGAGCATGTTGATGGGGAAGAGTGATGCTATAAGCTGCAGATTGAAGTGTGTTTTTTGGCACTTTTGAGTCACTTTTAGTACTGCTTGGAGGAAATGTAATCTGTTGTAACTGAAAATTTAGTCAGCACCTTGGAGACTCCTCTTCCTGCTTTACCTTACTCTTTGTTTGTTTTCCTAGGTAACCAAAGTGACCCAGGTAGATGGGAACAGCCCAGTAAGGTTTTCCACAGAGACCACTTTCCTGGTGGATAAGTATGAAATCCTGTAATACCAAGAAGAGGAAACCGAAAAGGAAAACTTTCAAATTAATAAAGAAGAAGCCAACAGTGGCTGAAGAATTTTTTTTTCCAAATCTACAAGCCATTGGAGACCCTTTTTTTCTAGTATGCACGGTTCTCGGCGTTCAAGGACCCTCAACTCACCCTCAGTGTTTCATGTCACAGACACATTCTTTGGCAAAGAAATGACACAAACAGAAAGGGAAAGGCTGCTGATTTCTTTGGCAGATTTTACTGGCCAGCAGGAAAGCAAGCTCCAGAGAATGCCCCCAGTTAAACACCTTCTCTGCCTGGCCTAGGCTGCTCCTTTATTTTAGTCTCTAAATATATAGTTATATTTCATACTTACTTTGTTTTTTAAAAGTTTTCTCTGCAGAAAATTTTAATCTTTCATACTCCTTTTCTTTACCTTCAGTTCTTTCTATACATTCAAGCACTGGGATCATCTGTATATAAGTGTTGTATTTATTGGGTACTCCTAGACCAAGTTGATCTAATCCAGTCTTGATTTTTAGACTATACAGGTGAATTGTTTAAGGTGTTTGGAGTTTAGAAGTTAAAAGATGAGGATGTCTCATGTTCTTTTTCTATATCCATTTATTCTTTCACTCCTTTGACAGGTTGTTTACCTTTTAGGCTGGTCCCTCCAGTTTAGAACAGTACTGTGAATATTAAAGACAGTTGAGAAACGGTTTCAAATGGCATAGCCCCACTAAAAGATGTCTGGGAGGAGGATTATGTCCAGCTACCAATTTCACATCCACAGGTAGTCATGTCTGCTGCTGGTGCTACCAAGGCTTCAGTTCTCCACATTTTGGGTACTTCACCTAAAACATAATAGCTCATAGTCTTTGGAATCCATTCATATTCCTCAGGTTCACCATCTCCCTCCTACTGACTGTTGTCTGTGTCATCAGTCCTTTCTTTTCTTGCAGAGACAAGGTTATGATTTTGGAGGCGTGTGTTCAGTGAGTCCTTGTGCCAATTCCATTGGCCCTAAACTATCCAGGAGACTGCATTGCCACCAGGATTTTAGCATTTCAAAAGGCAACTGATTATACTGGCATGTTAGATTGCTGACATCTACTCCCACTTCTGGCCTGCCCAGCCTTTTTTCACCAGCCTATCTGTCCCTATCTCTGAAATCCATCCATTTCCTCTTCCAAGTCTTTTCCAGTGAGTATCATCATGTAGTAGTTATTTTCTTAGCCCCATCTTATCCATTACTTTTTCAATTGAGAGGACTACACCAGCCAGCCCGTCTTTAGCCTTTAGCTCAGTATTGTGCCCAGAAGAGTTGGTGTAGCTGCTGGGGGTGGCAGCCACAGGCGGGAGGAGGCAGGGGACTGGATGATTCTGCACTGTCCGCTGGTGGAGGGTTCCACACGCACTTGGAGCACAAAGTGTGCAGTACTTGAAGCAAAGCAGTCGCTCACCAATGGTCATGGATGGAGTTCTTTGCCAAAGAAACATCTGGCCTTTCCCTTTCCCCTGTCCGCATCAGGGAAGAATCCTTATCTCCAGCTTGGTTTCCACCTGGGTTTTTCTGTTTATGTGTTTTTGGTGTTTTTTTTTAGGAAGGGGACTGGGACAAGAAATCTGTCATGTAGTTAAATAGGCAAATCTTATTAATCCAGTTTTGTTTGAGAGTTGCTTGTCCATATGATTTTTTTAAAGTCAAGTTTAGTTTTACAACAACATTTTTCTGAAATTACTTTTGGGGTATTATTTAAAATGAGAGATGTTTTGTAACCCTGTAAAATACATAGGGAATATAACATTCCAGTGTACACAAAAAAGGAAAATTCTTTAATCAAATAAATAGTATTATAAAATGAATTTATTAGACTCCTGTCTTATGCTTTGGTGTCTGCTTGTGGATTCAGGATAATGTAATGGAATCTAAGATTAAAAATGAATGATACATATATTTTTTAAGAGGAATACTCTCTGAGAGTATTAATTGCCTTTTAATTTATTGTAGAAGTATTACAGATGTCCCCTCCCCCCATTAACCCTCTCCACCTTGCACCTGCATCCCCCGCACCGGAGTAGCTTTTGAATGAATCTAATACTAATGGACTTTTGGTCTTAATTCTTTCGGCAGTTGTAGAATGAGGAAACAGGCTTCATCTGTAAAGATAAAGGTTTGTGATATGTGAAGCCTTCCCCTCCCCAGTAGATGGGTAAGAAGTAGCAGGGGTGAGAGGTGAACACCTTGGGCACTGTTGATAATTCCCTCAGAAGAAGCTTCACTTTATTTAACTTGAAAAACTATTGAACACCAGTAAATTGGGAGGCAAATTATTCTCTCTAATGAACAGTAAGTGGAATGAAAAAGGTTTTACCTTCATGGTGAAAGCCAAGAATTTGAATTCTTTCCCCTTAGTATCTGGGCTAACGTTGCTGACGTGTGGCTTGGCTCTGAGATTGTAACTTAAATCCAATGAAACGAAGCATTCCAAAACCATGCCATACCCTGCCTGGCAGCTAGTCCCTCCATGGTATAAGTGCACTTTTTGTTGGCCTCTTTTGAAGGATACTAGCACAATAATTAGATCTGACTGGGCATTTTGTTTAATGGATGAGGCTTTGGTTTAATTAACAAAGCGGAGGTAAGGAGCACACATCCATTGTGGTCAGGAGTTTCTTTTAAAATGATCCGTTACTCAGTTGCTCACAGTAGTTTCAAACCCTAAATCTATTGACTTGTGCATCTCATGGAAAACTTTGTCCTCCGTTAATTTGAAATTGTTCACTGGGTATGATCTGAGAGATTTCCAGGGTTGAGATAGAATAGCCTTTCTTAAAAGATCACCTCTTGCAGGCCCCATTGGAGGAAGACAGGAGAAAAATACAAAAAGTCCCCACCCAAAAAGTAATTACAGACATTGTTTCTAGTTAGAATATAATAAATTCCAACTAGAAGCAAAGTTCGTAATTACTTAGCCTTTTTTTCTAAGGTAGACAAGTGTTAACTGTAACTAGTGATAGTCCACATGGGTCTCAGGGATGCCTGGGAATAGGCTTGTCTTACAGGCTTTAGAGCAGTGGTTCTCAACCTTTCTAATGCCGTGACCCTTTAACACAGTTCCTCGTGTTGTGGTGACCCCCAACCATAAAATTACTTTCGTTGCTATTTCATAACTAATTTTGCTACTGTTAATGAATCGCAATGTAAATATCTGTGTTTTCCCATGGTCTTAGGCTCTACAGCAGCAGTTCTCAATCTGTGAGTCGCGAACCACTAGCAGGGTCACCTAAGACCATTAGAAAACACAGATATTTACATTACGATTCATTAACAGTAGCAAAATTACAGTTATGAAGTAGCAACGAAAATAATTTTATGGTTGGGGGTCACCACAACATGAGGAACTGTGTTAAAGTCATGGCATTAGAAAGGTTGAGAACCACTGCTTTAGAGGAAAGCAAACATTCAGAATTGATTCCCTCTACTGTGCACCCCTCACTGCAGCCCTTCTCCACTCCCCTGCTCGCTTTGGGAAATACATTTGCAGCAGTAGAGCGCTCAATCTGGCGGTCCACAAGGAGGCCAATAGCTATCATTGCTCTCACCCAAGGGCAGATAGCACCTCTACAAGTGGCAGTTTCATTTGCCCTGGGGAGCTAGTGATGTGGAGGCAAGCCTTTAGGGAAAAGACTACCATTATAAAAATTGATTTTTTTTTTTTTTTTAGCGAGACAGTTTGTTGTTCCACTTATTTATTCATTCATTGGACATAGTTCCAACTAAAAGCCACCCGGCCAGAGCAAGACTCCATTTCTAAATGAAGCTGTTGCCCTGGCCGGTTTGGCTCAGTGGGTAGAGCCTTGGCCTGCAGACTCAAGGGTCCCGGGTTTGATTCTGGTCAAGGGCACATGCCTGGGTTGCGGGCTCGGTCCCCAGTGGGGGGCATGCAGGAGGCAGCCGATCGATGATTCCCTCTCATCATTGATGTTTTTCGCTCTTCCTTTCCCTTCCTCTCTGAAATCAATAAAAATATATTTTTAAAAAATAAAGCTGTTGCCCCTCTCTCAAACACAAGAGATAAGCAACCAGGCAGTTTTCAGAATCTTGGGTTACTTCTACCCCCACCTAAAAGGACGTTTTTGGCCTTGTTTTTCCTATGCAGGGGCTGTGTAGTTATAGAGGGCTTAGTCCATTCTGGAAAGCTTCCATAGATGCAGTGTGATAGGCTGATTACCAAAGAGGGGCTGTCTGAAAAAGGCATTACCAATTCAAGACAATGAGAGAAATGGAAATAGGTCTTGTTCCCCATTCTTTTGCCCAAACGAAGGCTTGTTAGGAAGGTCCTAACGAGCTTAGAGGAGCCACGGAGGTAGGCAAGACCAGTTTTCTGTCCAACCCAAATTTTCCACCCCGCTTTGATGTAGCTTCAGGTGGAAGTGAGCTGTGCAATTCCGAGGACAAGCTGAAAAGAGAGCTCCTTACAGCTGCTGGAAGTTTGACTTTCCCCCCAACTTGGATGTGATGAGTTAATGGGCGTCACACCTACACTAATGACACCTGAGTTCAGGATCCAGAGGCCAGAAAAGACCGTTTGGGTGGGGTGTGTAACTCCAGGGGTTACTTGCTGTGATGAGCAATCCACTTTTCCGGCTAGAAGAACCTTTTGAGAGGAGGGACAGGGTGGGACATGTGCCGAGGCAAAGGCAGGGTGTGGAAATCCACTGGTGAGCGCCCAGGGCCTAAAAAAACCCTCTCCCTCCACGCTCAGCCTGGCCCCGCCCCCGCCTCCACTTAGGAAAGTCTGAAGCATGCTTGCAAAGTTGCTTTCTGTTTTTCTCTCTCTTCCTCCCCCTCTGCCGAGCTCCCAGCTGCTCGACCTCTTGCATAACTGAGAGCACTGAGGTTTGATGCACTCCAGATGTGGGGAAGGGTGGGGTGGCCTGTGAGGCGTGGGCCCGAGTCCCCTGAGTGCTCTAACTGTGGGAACGTAGGGCCTTGACAGCAGAAAGTAGGACACACGGCACAGCCTCAGCACGGGGTCCCTGGTCCCTGGGCTGGGAGGATAGAGAAAAGCTGGTGGTATTTCAGCTCCCTGCCTCAGCACCAGTTGCCTCTGTGGCAGGCGCACGGATTCCGAGATTCCTCCCCACCAAGACTGTCCAGAAGAGCTGGACACCGTGACTTACATGCAAAGCCTCTGAGGTTCCCAATCTGAGCTCCTTCCCGCAAAGGCTGGGTCTTGGCACAGAGGACATACAGTTTGGGTGTTTCTTTTTCTCTGACTAGAAGAGTCTGAAGATTACTGTTGTAATCTGCCTCATAAAAAGTGGCCAGGGTCAAAATACTCTCAGGAAGCTCCAACAACATGAAGAGGAATTGGAAGAGGCTCCCCTGCCTCCCATCCTAGGGGTGCGCTCTGGCCTCCGGTCCCCAGCTGAAGCTGGTCCTGCCAATAAGTGACCCGAGGTTCCTGCAGGTCAGCCTCCCGCTGCTCCTGGGTTAGGCAGGGAGGGCACAAACTAAAGCCTATCCCAAAAAAGACAAGTTATGTTCTGCTGCCCGCCCAGCTGCCATTGCTGCCAGCCTTGGGCTTTTCTGCTCCCTCCTACAGCGTGGGCGTCTCAGGGGTCCCTCTGGTGCCGTTCAAGGGGTTCAGTCCAGCTGAGTTCAGCTCCCCAGGGCCTCCTAGTCAGCCTCCTGAGGCAGGAGCTGGCCTCGCCAGGTAAGGATCCACTGTCAGTGTTGGGTTTCCGGGTGGGGTTTGAAGAATGACTTCAGGCTGTCTCTAGGCTACTCTTAGGTGCTTAGGCCCCCGTTTTCTCCCTTATTTTCTCCCCTGCTCTTACCGAAACCCAAACTGATCCAGGAGAGCGCGCTCAACTGTATTCTACAACTTGTCTCCCGATTGTAACCGGGAGGTTGAGACGGGGGAGCGGCATGAAGCGTTCTGGTGTTTTACAGCTGTGTGACCCTTGCACATGCTTCTTATGCTGATCTCCAGAGAAACCCGTGAAGCCTGAGCGCAGGGTTATCAACCCCACTTACAGCTCCTCACGGTGGGACTTGGAAGAGGGTGAGGAGAAGGAGTGTCAGGGGCGACCTGGGTCCCCGCAGCAAATGGAAAGGGTGCTGAGTACGCTGAAGGGCTGGGACCGTGAGGTTCCCTGGGAGCCCATGGAGATCCAGGCATCTAAGGTTAAAACGGGGAAGGAGGGGGAAGGGGGGGGTGGGAGAGAGAAACTGTCAAAAACACCCTCTCAGAAGAGCCTTGAAACGTAGGGGTGGAGAGTGGGGGGGGGGGGGGAAGGGAGGGGGGGAGGGAAGAGGGTACGGGGTGGTGGAGAGCCCAGCTGCAGAAAGGAACAAAGCGGTCGCTGTGCAGGCGGGGGTGGGGGATGCTGCTATGGGAAAGGGGGGTTGGACCTTGGGCTCCGGACCCACAAGGGCGTCTTCTGCCGCTGGCCTAGCCGACCGGACGCGGGCCGGGGGCCGGGGGGCGGGGACTAGCGGAGGGGCGGGGCCGCTCCTTCTCCACCTACTCAGCGGCTCCCGGGGAAAAGCAACAGCGTCCGGTCTGGGGCCGCGCGGCCTGGCCAGACCCCGGGGCCGGCGCGCCCTCTCCTCTAGGTAAGGACACCCTCTCCCCTACGCCCGCGGGTTCCGCGTGCTGCGCGGGTTCCAGGCCTGGCGGAGCCGTCAGATAAGCTCTGGGCTGGGGGGCCCGGAAGAAGCCCGGCGGGGGGCAGGGGAGTGCGTGGGGCGAAGGGACTCTGTGGGGAGTGGGCTCAGACGCTCCTCTGCAAGCCGCGCGCTTCTGCCCGCCCCCCCCCGCGCTTTCGCCAGGGGGAGCCCTAGCGCTCTGCCCCAGGAGGGGCTCTGGACCCACCCCGTTCAGATATGCCCCGGGCCTCCAGACGAGCCGACGACACTCGCGGGGTCCCTTCCGTCTGAGCCCCGCAGCCACCCCTCTCTTGCCCACGGCAGGACTGAGAGCCCTGCACCGGGAGGGGGTTCCCTGGGGCATCTCCGCTCCCATTCCGGTCCGGCCGCCCTGAGGGACCAGGAGGGGATGCGAGGCCTCTCGGAGGCTGGGGCTCCGGGAGGGACTCCTGGGTGGACTCAGGAGATGGTGAGCCCGTCTGGGACCTCCCCGCCCTCCCCGGAGGCACCATGTTCTTTGGCGTCCGGGAGGCGGGACGGGGCACCGGGAGAGCCCCAGCGCCTTGCCACGCGCGCGGCCCGGATCCTGTCCCCGCGGGGTTCCCTGGAGCGCGGCTCGAACCCCTCCAGCCGGGCTGCTCCGAGGAGCCGGGCGGGGCGCCGGCGGGGAGGGTCAGGGCGCTTCCGCCCGGCGGGGGCGAGCGGGGACCCCGGCGCCGGGCGCGGCTGCCTTCTGGACCCGTCAGCTCAGCGGGGCCCACGCTGCCCGAGGCTGACTCATCGCGGCGGCCACACAGGCAGCTCCCACCACGTCAGAGGACCTCCCACGCGCGTCCTGTCTCTCCCGGCCCCGGGCCGCGTGGAGCCCACTCCATCCCCTGCACTCCGCGCCCACGAATTCCCCGTAGCCCTCTGACACCCGTACCCCCTTCCTGCAGCTGCTCTGCGGGGCGCGGGCGGGTCTGTGCCGCCGTGTCCCCCGCGCGCAAACAAGCGGCGCCTTCTCGCTCCGCAAAGAAAGGCCGCTTGTCCCGGGCGAGCGGGCGGGCGGGGCGGCCTGCGCCCAACAGTGCGGCCTTGTCCCACCTGGCGGCCACCCCGCCCGCCCGCGACGTGGGAGAGGGCATTTTCCTGCGCCTACCCTACCCACGGCAATAAAGTCGGGGCCCTGCCTGCTGGCGCCTCCCCAGCCCCACGCCCCGCCTCCCACGGTGGAGACCCCTGACCGCGCCGCGGTCCCCTCGATGCTTGGGCCGCTGCCCAGACCCTCGGGGACCCTTCCGGCCTCAGTCTTCCTACCTCCTGCCCCTCCTCCAGCGCTCATGCTCCCGTTTTCCCTCCACGCACCTTCCCTCCCACCTGCCCCCCCCCCCCCCGCAGACCCTCACCTTCCACCCACCTTGGGCCCCGCCCTCCCGGGCTCCCAGCCTTAGTTTCCTCCTCCCTTCCCAAGCCCTCAGGGCGGACTAGTGCTGGGAGGGCGGCGGCCCGGAGAGGCTGCGGGGCCAGGCCCGCCGTGGACCTTCCCTCTGACGCCGGGTTTAGGGCCTGAACCTTCCAATCCTTGCCGGGCCGGAGCGGCACCTGCTGGCGCCCCGGCCTCGCCCACGGGGGTCACTCCGGGACGCCCAGCCTCTGTGCCCCGCGCCGAGGAGGTGCTCGGGCTTCTGCCCGCGGCCGGAGGGCGGTTCTCGGCCGACCGCGCGCCCCGCCCTCCCCGCCCTCCCCGCCCGGAGCCGGAGTCCGGCGCGCGCTCGCTGGGGCTGATTTTGGCCGCGAGGAGAGGCGGGGTTCCCCGCCCCGGGGCGGGGCGGGTGGGTAGACAGCCGGGGTAACGGGCGGCCCCGTCGGACGGAGGCGGGTCGGCCACCCTGGCCTGGGGTGGGGTCCGGGCGCCTCCAGGTGGCGGCTCCCCAACCCTTGTCAAGTCCCGTCTGCCCGAGCTCAGGTGCGCGGGCTCTGGAGTTTCTTTCCCCCTCCCCTGATCAGGTTCCCCGCGGCACAGCCTCGCACCTCCCAATCCGCCTGTCTCTCCTTATCTCTCCGCCTCTCCCTGCGCCTCTCTCCTTGCCGCTCCCTATCCGTATCCCTTTCTCTTCTCTCCTCTCCTCTCTCTGGTTCCCCTCAGCTTCGCCGCTTCACAATCTTTATCTTCACTTGAAAAAAAGTTTAAATATATTTTTATTGATTTCAGAAAGGAAGGGAGAGGGAGAGAGAGAAAGAAATATCATTGATGAGAGAGAATCATTGTTCAGCTGCCTCCTGCACTGGGGAGCGAGCCGCAACCCGGGGAACATGGGCTGGAACCCGGGACCCTCCACTTCGCAGGCTTAGGCTCTATCACTGAGCCCAACCGCTAGGGCGTTCACTTGAACATTTTTGTTGTAAATAAAATGTTCACACCCACAGCTGCCTCGCAAGGTAATAGTGACACGCTGGATAGATGAAGAAGCTGAGACCCACGAAGGTGAAGTGACTTGTTCAAGGTCATGAAACTCACAGTAATAACTTTATATTTGTATGTTGTTTATAGTGCTTTGCCCTTCACAGCGTTTCACTTAATAAAAATCTGAATCTCCAGATAGTCTTTTTCTAAACTAACAGTTTTATGGAGGTGTGATGTATATAACGTAAGATCCATTTAATTTAAGTGCACATTCGATTATTTTTATTATATTTACAGAGTTGTGCAACCATCATCACGATTTAATTTTAAAATATTCCTATTGGGCAAAAAAGAATTCTTGTGTCCACTTATTTATTAGTCCTTCCCCATTCCAGGCAAGCACTAAATCCCTACCTTTTTAAAAATCATTATTCCAGTTTTAGAGAATGACCTGACAGGGACAAGTTAAGTAAGTAACTTGTCCAAGATCTCACAGCTAATAAATGATAAAGAACAGGGTTAGCCCGGCAGGTGTGGCTCAGTGGTTGAGCATCGACCTATGAACCAGGAGGTTAAGGTTCGATTCCCGGTCAGGGCACATGCCCGGGTTTCGGGCTGGATCCCCAGTGTGGGGTGTGCAGTAGGCATCTGATCAATGACTTTCTCTCATCATTGATGTTTCTATCTCTCCCTCCTTCTCCCTCTCTGAAAGCAATAAAAATATATTTTAAAGAAAAGAACGGGGTTAGGTGCTAAATGATGTGCCTTTCCCTCACCTTTATGTTTTGTTTCCTTACCCCTGCTTTTATAGAAACTACCTATTCTCAACCCAGGGCCTCTTGCCTCTGCCCCCGCCCAGAATGCTGAGGGGTTCCCTGAGTTGAGAGAAACAGCATGGCACCCTCTGTCCCTGGAAAATGTTTCCTGTCACCAGATCCCCTGGGAGGTGCCATGCCAAGTTGGCCTTGGTGCATGTTAATGGCCTTTACCTTCCCTCTCCCCAGGCAGACTTGGGATGGGCCTAGGCGCTGTTCTGGCCTGGCCTTTCTTCCACCAGCTGGGGTGGAGATGGTGGCCGAGATGACACCTGGCAGAGTGAAATTTGTAACTGTGGGTAAGGCCATTGGGGCCCACTGCTGGGGGCAGACACTCCCTGGAATGTGGTTCCTGCCCCGACTGACTACTCTCTCAGCACCCAGAGATGCTGGCAGAGAGCGGAGGGGGTCCTGCCTGCAGCCATGTTCTTCTCAGCTTCCCCAGTGACATGCCAGCAGCAAATACGCCCTCCCATTAGCAAGCTGGTCAAGGGATGGGCACGTGGGCGCACATTAGTGCCCAGAGGCCCTCCTTCCTGTTCGCAGGAACCAGAGATGTGACCAGAGAGGAAGAGATGGGTGGGCTCTGGAGGCTCTGGCTCTGGGTCTATTTCACGCTTGGTCCTAAGGACCTAAACTTCCTACGGCACCAACTCGGACTCTGGTCCCGAGTCCTATATTCCCATATTAGTCACCACTGAGGTTTTGTGTGTGTGTGTGTGTGTGTGTGTGTTTCTGATTATGCTGGGGGGAGATTGCTTTCTGGAGAAGAGAGGGTGCAGGAGTTGAGACTTAGAGAGATAGAAAGAATGGTTGAGTTTTCCTTTTTTTTCTTCTAAAGGTATCTTTCTTGATTTCAGAGAGGAAAGGAGAGGGAGAGAGAGAAACATCAATGATGAGAGAGAATCACTGATCAGCTGCCTCCTGCACGTCCCACACTGGGGATCAAGTCCACAACCCGGGCATGTGCCCTGACTGAACCATGACCTCCTGCTTCATAGGTCAATGCTCAATCACTGAGCCACACCGGCCGGGCGAGTTTTCCCTTTTCCCCAGCAAATATTGATTAATGTTCTGCTTGAATTTTCTTGTTTCCTTTAAGAAAAGATCCTGGCCCTCGCCGGTAGCTTGGTTGGTTAGAGGGTTGTCCAGATACTTGAGGTTTCAGGTTCAACCCCAGGTCAGCACATAAAAGAATCAACCAATGATTGCATAAGTGTAACAGCAAGTCTCTCTCTCTCTCTCTCTCTCCCTTTCTTTCTCTCCCTTCTTCCCACTCCCTCACCTTCTCTCCCTCCCCCTCTCTCTCCCTTCCTCTCCCTCAAATCAATAAATAAAAGTTAAAAAAAAGAAAAGAAAAAAAGAGAAAAGATCCTAATGAGGCCACCTGGGAAAAGAGACAAAAGGAGAAGAAAGGGGGGAGCTCCTAGTTCAGCCCTGCTGCCCACCTGGTGCCCTCTGGCTGCCAGTGTCCTGGGAGGGGCTCCTTGGTCCCCTGCCCCACTTGGGTAGATTTTCCCACCCTGCTTCAGCTCCAGGTGTCTGAGGGCCCTTAGCGGCCATGGCCTGGTGCTGGGTGTCCACAGAAGGGAAGCACAGAAATGCATGCTGGGCATTCTAGGGCTTTCTGTGGTTTTGGGGGCAAGAGCCAGGCCTGGTGCGGTATGGGAGCCCCGCTGTGGCTGGAGATGCATTGCCTAATGTCTCCTGCAGCATCAGGAGCTGGGAGTGATGATGGCAGTGCTGCCCCTGCCACAGAGCCTGCCCCTTCCCCTTTCCTGCCCTGCCTCCACCTCCCCTACTTTCTGCTGTGTCCCCAGGAGCTCGAGAGACCAGGACCATGGACACGCTCACCAGGAACCAGGTGGACCCTGGATGCAAGAGCCCAGCAATGGTGCAGGTGAGCTGGGTCGGGCCTTGGGGCAAGAGGGCTGTTGGTAAAGATGAATTCGGCTCCTATGTTCACCCGTGGTCCCAGCCCAAGAATGAGAACAGTAGTTCCTCTCTGCCTTCCCAGGCCCCAAGCCTATTAACAGGTGAGTGTTTATCTGAATCCGGTTAATTGATTTACCCAGAAAATACCCTCTGAAAGCCAGGAAGGGTTTCCAGTTGGACTCTGAGCTGTATTTTTCTCCTTAATCCTGCCAAGCGCTGGCCAAGTGGATTGTCACAGACAAGTTTGCAGACTTATCTCTTTTTTTGTTAATCCTCACCCGAGGATATTTTTCCATTGATGTTTCAGAGAGAGTGGAGGAGAGAGGGAGAGTCAGAGAGAAATATTGATGTGAGAGAGACACATTGATTGGTTGCCTCCTGCACAAGCCCCAGCCAGGGCCAGGGCTGGGAAGGAGCCTGCAACCAAGGTATGTGCCCTTGATCAGAATCGAACCTGGGACCCTTTGGTCCACAGGCCGATGCTCTGTCCACTCAGCTGGGGCACGCTGGACAAGCCTTGATGGGCCTTCCTCTCCAGTACCCCCTCCTCTCACCCAGGGCCTCTCCACTTCCCTTACTTTCTCCTTGTTTCTTTTTTTTTTTTTTTCCTGGCAGCACTGGGTTTATTTATTGCCTCTGGAACGGCCAGGGGACCGCACCAATTCCTTCCGTCCTGCTCCCTTTCCCGCCTCTCCCGCCCCAATGCCATCTCCATCCCAAGGGTCTGCTGATCGTTTGTAGGTGGAGGGGAAGAGGTCAGGGTGCCCTACGGGCCTGCGTCCTGCTCCACCTCGTACTGACCTGGGGGTAGAGGGTGGAGGGGAAGTAGGTTGCCACTTCGGCCCCAGAGGCGGAAAGGGCCTGGAGCTGTGGATCTTAAACTCTTTGGGAGTGGAAGCCCCCTTCCTCCAGGGGCTGCCCAGGGGTTCTTCTCTACTCAGCTCCAGACCTCCTCTTACTCCAAGGCCCATAGCCCTTACTCTTTAGAATAAATTAAGGAATCTCCAGTTTCCACTCCACCCCAGGGAGAGGGGAAGAAAGGCTTGGGAGATCATGGCCCTGGGAAGGACCACAGCCCTCAGCCAGGGGGCAGGCACAGGACTGGGTCCAGGTCTGCCGCATTGCCCACACTTTGCACCTACAGAGTCCGGATGGCCACGGGGTAGAGCAGGGACATGTGCTCGGCCCCCTTAATGGGCAGCTTGCGGCTGGCGTAGTGGTGCACGATCTCAGGGACACTGCTGAAGGGCGGGCTGTTCTGGCCCAGCACATACTTGTGTTCCTTGGTCCGAGACAGCTTCATATGCATGAAGCCCTGGCTGCTCTTGAGGGACAGGGAGAAGTCATTCTTGCTGGTCTCACTGTTGCGCACCAGGTAGCTGGCCACTTTGCACAGCCGGAGCAGGTTCTCGGCACCTGTTGGACTGATGGCCCCATGATACCAGCTGGTTTTCCAGAGGCAGTGCTGGGTCTGTCCTCTCTCCCAGGGGGCTGCTGGGCTCCATGCTTAGGGGCTTGGCTGACTTGGGGTTCCCTGCAGAGTCGGGGAGGTAGACGCCCCTTCTCCTCCAGGCCGGGTGACAGGCAGCTCTTCTCAGATCCTTCCAACTGGGCAGCAAAGGCTTTAGAAATCCGCTCCTTCTTCCACTCCCAGGGCTGGTCATACTCCTCAGGCGGCCTCTCATCATCCTCAGCCAGGACTCCCATCATCCGGGACTCCCGGAGCCAAGGGGCCTCCTCACCCTCCTCTTCTGGCTCATAGGGTGTGTCATACAGAGGCAGGGGCTGAGTGGCCGTCTCCTTGGGCCATCATCTTTTGGGCCTCATAGGGCTCCATGTAGCCATCATTTTCCGGGACCTTCTCTGGGGCTCCTGAAGCTCCTACTAGGCTTTCACCAGTCTCTTGGACATCAAACGGGTCTGCATAGTCTTCTAGGATTGCCAACCTGTCGCTGCTGGCTGGGGGTCCAGAGGTCCGCTCCTCGGGCGGGGGCGCTGGGGGACCCGGGGTCTCCGACCC
This sequence comes from Corynorhinus townsendii, assembly GCA_026230045.1. Classification (NCBI taxonomy): domain Eukaryota; kingdom Metazoa; phylum Chordata; class Mammalia; order Chiroptera; family Vespertilionidae; genus Corynorhinus; species Corynorhinus townsendii. The sequence goes on from JAPDVU010000008.1 coordinate 84,358,593, forward strand.
GAATAAGGCGGTGGGGGGGCGAGCCGTGGCGCGGGGGCGGCACGGGGCCGGGGACCACCGGGGCGGCTAGGGCAGCGGAGCCTGACGGCCCTTGGGAGTAGGGGTCTTCGAAATCCTGCTCCCTCTGCAGCCGGTAGGCGGCCAGGATGGGGGGGGGCCGCAGGGGGCGAGGCCGGGGGTAGTCCGGCTCCTGGGGCACCGGCTTGCCCCCTCCGCCGCTGCCGCCGCTCCCCCCACGGAAGCCCAGGTGCTCCCGGAGCCTCTTGGCCACTCCGCCACTGCCGCCTCCTCCCCCCAGCGCTCCCCTGAGCCCGCGGCCCAGCGCCAGGGCCTGCGGGCGGAGCTCCGCTCAGCGGCGTGGGGCCTGCCGATTCTCTCCTTGTTTCTGTCTTAATAGACAAAAGGGGCAGTTAAGCCAAGACTTGAGATAAGTCTGGTGGGACGAGCTAGTGGCCTAGATCCAGATCTAATTACACTTTAGGGGAATGGTGCTCTGTGCAAGATTGTGTGCTAAACCCTCACCACCCTCAGAGTCCTTTGGAAAGAGTGAGGGCTAGAGAGAGTGCTGGTGGGAGTGTGGCTGGGTGGTGAGGTGCTGGCATGGGGTCTCTGATGAGCTCACCTCCGCCTCCGCCTCCTGCCTGCAGAAAGGCCCCTTGGACCTGATTGAGACTGGCAAAGGGCTGAAGGTGCAGACGGACAAGCCCCACCTAGTGAGCCTGGGCAGCGGGCGGCTCAGCACAGCGATCACCCTGGTGCCTCTGGAGGAAGGTAAGTCAGGCCCCTCCGTCCTTATACACATCTCTGCCCTGGGGCCCAGGCCTGTGTCAGAGGCCTTCTGCTATCTGCTGGCAGTGGTCACCTCCCCCAAATGGGAGGTGGTGCCACCCCACCCCACCAATTTGCTTCCCTGGCCTCTGCCTCCCAGACAGCCTGCCCTCTCTGGTTGATAATCTGGCTCCATGACTAGGATTAAAGATCCCTTTAGACACAAGGAGGAGAGTGCTAAAACAGGAGAGCACGGTGCTCTTAGCAACCAGGATGGCCTAGAAGCAAGGGGCCTGCTCCCGGGCGGTGCCTGGCATGGGAGCAGGTGCCAGTGCAGAAGGGAGAGGTGGACATGGGGGCAGAGTTCCCACGCAAAATAAGGCCCTGGCACAGCCCTTCAGGTCCGGCTTCCTCTTCCCTCCTGGTTGCACTGTTTGCCTGGGTAATGTGACTTTCCCCACATTCTGCAAATACCAGGCTGGGGGCTCTGCCAGAGGAGGGTCTGTGCAGACAGAAGCAGTGAGGGGAGGCTGCACTGGAGAGAAGGCGTGAGGGAGGGCAAGGGCTGCAGGTGGCAGAAGGAGGGAAAGAAGGAGAGAGGGAAACTTAGAAGAGAGGGGCGTATGGTGGAGGGGATGGCAGACTGGGGGGGACTAAGGAAGGTGCGGAGGAAAGAAGTGCCCTCCTCTGCTCGGTGTGGGGTCTGGATCCTGCTTTGCCCTCTGGGCCTTCCCATCTTTGGTTCAGAGTTTTCTCTGCCTAAGAAGAGCTGCTACCACAGACTTTCCCCCAGGCTAAGGTGCCCAAAGGGGCAGCAGCAGGGCAGGGACCCTTCCTGCAGTAGGAGGTGGAAGCCCTGTTCTATTACCGTTCTCCTTGCCCTGTTCTGCCTCCTGGGGCTGGGGAAACCCTCTGACTCAGTTTGCCTCCTGTCTTTAGGGAGAACAGTGATTGGCTCTTCGGCCAAGGACATCGCCCTGCAGGGGCCGGGCCTGGCCCCCGAGCACTGCTATATCGAGAACCTGCGGGGCACCCTCACCCTCTACCCATGTGGCAATGCCTGTGCCATTGACGGGCTCCCTGTCCGGCAGCCCACCCGGCTCACTCAGGGTGAGTGGCACCTCCTAGCGGAGGGGGTCTTGTTTTAAAAGCTTGTGCATGATAGGTGCAGGAGAAGCCTGCAGGGTGGTTGCCATGGTAACTGCCCTATTGGAGGTGGGGTGTTCAACTGCACCCGATGTGCCCAAGCAACAGCCCAGACCCAGATTCTGGCAGGCACACTTGTCTTCATCCTGCTTTTCTTCTCTGGCCACCCTCACCCTTCCTCCCCACGCCCCAGGGAGAGGAGCGAAGCCTGTTCCTGTGGTCACAGGGCATGGGAGCCCTGTGTGCTCCTCAGTGGTTGTTGGGGGAGAGCCTTCGGAGCAGTGGTGCGGGCATAATGGCACTGTCCCAGATGCCAGAGGGAGCTGTGCTCTGGAAAGCTGGAGAGGTGGGGAGAGGAGGACACACCCCCTGACAGGGATGGGGAAGGGCAAAATCTGGGGACATGCCCACTCCTATTAAAAAATGTTGCCCTAGGCCAGTGGTCGGCAGACCACGGCTCACGAGCCACATGCAGCTCGCGAGCCGAGGTTTGCCGCTCTGTTGATTAATGAGTTTGCCGACCACTGTAATATACTACCCTTTATCTCTTTGCACACAATATGCCACAATTGCCTAATCCTCACAGCTTCCAACTACACGGTAACATTTAGTCTAGGCAGTCTGGCTTAGTGGATAGGGCATCAGCCTGTGGACTAAAGGGTCCCAGGTTTGATTCTAGTCAAGGCTCCAGCCCCAGTGGGGGCACGTGCAGGAGGCAGCCACTCGATGTGTCTCTCTCTCATTGACATTTCTCTCTGTCTCTCCTCTCCCTTCCACTCTCTCTAAAAATCAATGAAAAAATATCCTCAGGTGAGGATTAACAACAATACCAAAAAATAAAAAAAATGTTGATAGCAGCTTTGGGGTCATGAATATGGGGAGCACCTTGCTTCTCAAAGCAATAGGCCATTCTTTGTGTGAGCTGGCTTTGAAAACTGGGTCCCAGTCACTATGGTGAACAGCAGACCAGGAAGGGGTTGGCCCAGGTGGCACTTGGACAGAACCAGTGTTTTTGCCCTGGGCATCAATATCAGGGAATGAGGAAAGCAGGTGTGGGTGGTAGAGGTGGGGCTCACAGGAGGTTACAGCTTTGGCTGACCTGGCTCTGAGCAGGACTGGTGTCCTGGAACCACTTTCTGGGGACTCTCCCCTCTGACCAGCTAGAAGCTCCTTTGCAGTGGAACCCCACTGCTCCCTCTCTCCTTCTGTTCCCACCCCTCAGGGTCTCTAAATGCTCCTCCCCTCACAGCTGACCCAGGAGACTCAATCTGGCCCTACTCCCTTCTTCCTGCCCTTGGGAGTGTGTTGGGAAGACAGTGGCTTCTGGCAGCAGGCTCAGCAGCAGCAGCAGCAGCAGCAGCAGCAGCAGGCAAGCCCTGTCTCCTTCGGGGCTTCAGGTCTCTGACTCTGGAATGAGAGGAGGAGCCCCATGAATTGGGACTTTGGCTGTGAGGCCATCTGATAGTCTTATTCATTCTCAATGAGAGCATCTTCCCAAGACCTGGGTGCATGGAAGTGAGACCGAGCACTTCCTCCCCAGCCCCCAACCCCTCACACTCATGGGCAAGAACACCCCCCCGCCCCCCCCCCCCCCCCCCGTGTGGTGAGCAGGGTGGAGGAACGGAGGCCCAGTCTGGCCAGTGCCTCATTTAGTTTCCTGAGAAGAGGGAGGGCCTGGGCCAACATGGAATTCTTAGGCATTTCCTGTGACCCCCATGACTCCCAACTCTTCTGTAGCCAAAAGCCTATCCTGCCAATTATATACCCTCCCACTCTCTTCTGACCCCAACCCCCTTCCCTTTTGCGCCCTCCCATCCCTATAGCCTTCTCGTCCAGGCTTGCCTGTCCCAGGAGCTGGGCAACCTGGGAGGGGTAGGCAGAGGCACAAAGGAATGGGTGTTCTCCCCAGCACCCCCCTCCCCGGGCTCCAGGAGCTGAGGGTTTCCTTGTCTCATCTCTGGAGCAAGGCACCCAGCCCGCCCTGCCTGGCCCCACTCCGGACATTCTTGGGAGTGCGTTTCCCTGGAAACTGGGAGGCTCGGGGGTAGACATGCTCTCTGTGTGTCTATGTAACTGGAGTGTGTTTATGTGCCTCCGGATGTTTGTGGCTCTGGGCTTATGTAGCTCTGTGTTTGTGTATTTCCTTGTGTTTATAGATGAGGGTGTTCAAGTGGGGAGCAGCAGTGAACTCGGGACTGATGGCACCAAAGTGTCTGTGTGTGTTCCTATGTTTACATGAGGACCCACTGGCCACATGCCTATCTGGGTATGCGTGCAAGAGGATCATTTTCCCTGTCTTGTACCCCCGAGCTAGCCTTGTTGAGGGTACCCTCATCTTTGAAAAAGAGAAGGCTACCCTAGAAATAACAAGGAGCCCGCTCTGGCTGGGCTAGGCCTGAGGTGCATCATTCCGGGCACTGTGTCCAGCTATTTAGGGTGGCACACACCATGCCTGGCAGACATGGCAGGGACAGGCTCTTCCAGCAGGAATATGCCTGGGCCACGGGTGGGGGAGGTGAGCAGAAAGCAGATGCCAGCCTTTAGCCAGAGCTACGGACATGGGACCCTGGAGTGAGGGAGCCAGGAAGATCCTGACTCCACTCCCATGCCCGGGAGTTTGGCACATCCTACACTGCCCTCTTCTCTACAGAGCAAGAGGTGGAGCTGGGAATAGGACCAGGAAATGAGGAGGAATCTCCATCTGGGGCTGCGCTGCCCTACCTTGGGACCCAGGGCCAGGCCACATGAAAGGTCTGTGAGGAGACAGAGTAGGGGAGCCCCTCGGAAGCCACACACTCAGGGCCAGGCTGTCTAGACAGCAGGTCCCCAGCCACTCCCAGCTTTGCTGCAGCCCAGCCGTGCCTCCCCGGTCTCCTTCACTCCCTACAGCGCTCAATGCTGGGCAGGGGCCTGTGTGAGGCCAGCCTGGGCGGCCCCCTGGGACAGGGCTGGGGAGCCACACTCCTGGGTTATCTCGCCATCTCCCTCTGGGATCCAGGACAGGGAGCCTTTTCCTCTCTCACCCAATGATAAATCATTCCTTCTGTGAAATGGGAGTGAAGTCTCCAACTGAGAAAGATCTTGACTCATGAAGCTCAAAGGAAGAAGAGAAAAAGCAAAGGCTCTGAGCTTCCCACTCTTGTGCCTGCCTCCTCCCTCTTTCACCCTCGAGCCAGTCACCTGGGTCTGCCCATCTGGCCATCCCAGTTTCCAGACGATGAATCACTCTTCCTGAGGAGAGTTTTTAAAGGCTTCCCTTTTTGTGCATTTGACCCTACATGGTCCTTCCTTCTTCCTTCAGAAGGGGACTCAGACATGTGTGCACGTGTGAGCTTATGAGCTGAGCACATGAGTGCGTGAGTATAGTGTGTGGGTGTGAGTGCGTGTGAGCGCGTGTGAGTGTAGTGTGAGCATGTATGAGTGCGTGTGAGTGTAGTGTGAGCATGTATGAGTGCATGTGAGTGTAGTGTGTGGGTGTGAGTGCCTGTGAGCGTAGTGTGTGCATGTGAGCATAGTGTGTGCGTGTGAGCATGTGAACGTGTGAGTGCATGTGAGTACGTGTGAGCGTGAGTGATGTGGCATGGGCAGGTGCTCAGCAGGTGGAAACACTGCTTGGCGATGCTTGGAGGAGGTGACCTTTGATTTCAGTGTCTCCAGGGGCTGAGCAGCTAAGAGGCGGTGCCCGGCTTTGGGAGCAGAGTGTCTGCATGGCGCCTGGGCCCCGGCAGGTGTTGGTGTGCATCTGAGAGCAAGGATGGGGGCTGTGACCGCTGGCGCATGTCAGAGACAGTGTGCCCCTCGAGCTCCTGCTGTCCAGAGGCCGGGTCTCTGGGACTCCGGGCCGGCTGCGGGGAGGCGCTGGCTCGACGGAACCTCGGCCTCCAGGGGTTCCTGGTGGCGCGGGGCGGAGGCGGAGGCGGGGGGGGGGGGGGCGCTTTGCTGGGCCAGCCCCGCGGGCGGCCGAGGTTGGGAGGAGCCAGGGGGCGGGCGGGCTGGGAAGGGGCAGCGCCTGGGTCTGGCCCGGGCAGTGGGGTGAGCTGCTACGAGGGTGGGAGCAGGGGCGGCAGAGGAAGAGGGCTCAGGGGCTAGGGACCTGGTCGCAGTGGCCGCTGGGCCCGAGGCTGCACCCCTGGGAAGCTCCGTCCAGTTCCTCTTGGGTGCGTGGACCCGGTCCGCCCCACCCCGCCAGCATACCGCCCACCCCCTGCGCCCCGCGCAGCGCCCCTGTCCTGCTTACCCGGCTCCATCCCCGTGCCCCGCATCCAGCGTCGCTCCCCCCCCCTCCGCCACTGCTCCCCCTGCGCTCCGCCCCCATATGCACCCGGCCCCCCCCCCCCCCCCCCCCCCGCTCCTCCTCCATCACTTCCTCTCCCCGGCCCTCCTTTGTCCCTCCCCCAGCTCCCTTCCTCCGCGCGGTAGCCGGCCCGCCCCTCCGGGCCCTGGTGGCGGTGGCCGCCTTGCAGCTGGCGGGTCGGGCCGGGGACCGGGAGGTCGGTGCCCCCCCGCTACCCCCCAAGGTTTGGCCAGGCCAGGAGGGCTCTAGCCCGGGGACCAGCGGTCCGGAGATCCCGGCTTAGCGGTGAGTCCTCGCCCGGCCAGCTGCAGCCCCCAGGCCTGGGGCGGGGATTCCTCGGGCTGGGAGGGCAGGGGCGGGGGACCCGCTGGGGAGGGGTCCTGGGATCCCTCTCTGGGAGCTGGAGGCTGAGACTCGATGAATTGTGAGCCTCGATGTTTCTGAATCAGAGTCTGGGGGCGACTTCACCCTCCCCAGCGGGAGGGCATGGACCCGCCCCTGGAGCTGAGGGTTAGGATGAGGGGGCTGGCGCTATGGCCAAGAGGGGTCTCTGATGGGAAGGACTAGGGCCCTTCCTTCCATCTTCCCTGCTCCCCAGCCTCCCTTTGACCAGGCCGTCCTATTCCTGTGGCCAGCAGGGCAGTGGCTGCCGCCTGGGAGTGTGAGCATGTCCGCCTGGGAGTGAGTGAGAGCTGGCTTCTGAGTGAGTGTGAGCCTGTGTGAGAGTGTGTGTGATGTTGCCCTTCTGCATCGCTCAGATATGGGACCTACCCTCTCCTTTGCTCCCCCCGCCTGCCTCTCTCTCTCTCTCTCTCTCTCTCTCTCTCTCTCTCTCTCTCTCTCTCTCGGAGGCTCTTCCCCTGGCACAGCACTGGGCCCTGAGCCTTTGGGGATGCCCCCTCTTCCCCCCACCACAGCTTTGCCTAGATGCCTGGAATTTTGGGCTTCCTGGGTGGGCTGGCTTTGGAGGTGTGGCCAGAAAGGCAGAGAGGAGGGTTCTCCCAGAAACAGGATGGCCCAGCCGCGCACAGGACTGAAGTTGAGGCAACTCCCAGGCCCCTGAGTGCAAATAGAAAGTTAATTTGGGCAGGAGCTGGGCTGCCCTCCGTCCTGCTGCCCTCCTGCTCATCTATTAATACAGACCCAGCTCTGCTGCCTGGCATCGCCTATTTATAGTCCAGAGGCAGCACAGCCACACCCCCTGCATGGAGGAGGGTGCGGGGACCCAGAGGGGGGCAGGGCTGAGGGTCCCTAGGTGCCCACAGCCTCCGTGGGCGGGCCGGGCACTGATGGGCAGTCAGTCTAGGAGTGAGTGGATCTGTAGACCTTGAGCACTGGCTGGGGGGGTAGAGTCTGGCAGGGCTGTTTCTGAAACAGCTGCGGTCGTAAGTATGTGGGTGGGTAGTTGGCTATTATTTATTCCCGTTATGATTACTCTGGGGTCAGCTCCTCTGATTGGTGGCTTGGCAAGAAGGCTCCCCCTCCAATCACCCATTAGTCTTGAGAATGGCTGGTGCCCACCTGCCTGGGAGGGCCTGTGGGTGTGCCAGAGAAGTGGGTGGCTTTGTCCACTATGGTTATCTGCTCTGGGCTTCTCAGTCTGCGAGGTCTCCCCATCCCTAAGGCAGTGCCCTGGGTTCCAGCAACATGCTTCTCAGTGGGGGGTCTGCTAAAGTACTCACGTGGCCTGGGATGCCCCATGACCTCGTGGCCTGCACTGTCTCAACGTCTAGGAATGTCGATTTCCCTGCCATTCTCGGCTCAGACTGGCATGAAGCTTGGGGTGCCAAGTGGCACCAGATTGGACAGATAGGTGGCTGGGGCCAGGGCCGGGGGTGTGAAGAAATTGGAAGGGTGGGTGATAGGAGCACCAGGTCCCTCTGGCACCTGCATGGCCAGAAGGCAGGGCTCTGCCACCAGGTTCAGGCACCCGCAGGCACACCTGCTCCGGGCATACTCCCGGGCCCCTGGCTGCGTGTTCTGGCTCCTGCTGCCCTCCCCTCCATGCACTCACTTCCTGAGCAGGACTGGGCTTGTGCTTATTGCCTGGGGATGTGCTGGTGGAGGCTGGGCCCATTGGCCTGGGCTGGGCTGCATTCCAGGGGAGACGCCAGAAAGGAGGGTATCAGGCCAGAGGGTGCATTGTCAAAGGGGAAGGGTGGTGGCCACGCCCACTGTTTGAATCTCAGACAAATTCTGGTCCCTAAGGGGGCATTGCGGTTTCTCCCTGTCTCCTACCTCAGTTTTTTTGTGATCCTGGAGGTGGCTGCCTCTCAAGCTTACCCTTCCACCCAAGGGGCCTGGGTCCCTGTTGGCCTCAGGTGAGGGGACTAGGGTGCCCATGTTCTCTGAGGAAGTTTCTCTGTTTACAGAGCACTTTCACTCGCACGTACTGTCTCCTCTACAAGGTCAGCATGTCCTCATTTCTCTAAAGAGAAAGCCGAACTCAAGGCGTGAAGTGACTTCACTTGTCAGAGGAAGAGTTAGGACTAGTCCTTGGGTCTGGGGACTCACAAACCAGTGCTCCTTCCACTCTGCCCTGTGCTCTGGGGCCCGGCCAGTGCCTTTCTCAGGCATAGCTGTGTCAGACGTGGATGGGGGACACTGAGTGCAGGCGGGGGTGGCTCCCTGGAGCCCGGGGTGCGCCTGCTAGTGGGTGAGGGTTGCCTCTGCCCTGCCAGTTGTTCAAGCATTTTCTTCCTCCGAAGGCTGCATGTTGTGCCTGGGCCAGTCCACCTTCCTCCGCTTCAATCACCCCGCTGAAGCCAAGTGGATGAAAAGCATGATCCCGGCAGGGGGCCAGGCCCCGGGGCCCCCCTACAGCCCTGGCCCAGGTAGGGAGGCAGTTGGGCGGGTGGTGCCCCTTTGGATGGTCCCCCTCCTGGCCCCCTCCAGCCACTGGCAGAGTCAGGGCAGGACAACACCCCTGGTCCGGGCTTGCTGCCACTGCCATGGCCCCGGGAGAGATCCAAGAAGTGCTGCTTGGCTGGAACAGGGATCAGATGCCTGGCCCCAGTCACTCCCTGGTTAGCTCTGTCCGGCCCTCACCCAGCCTCACCATGCCAGGCCCTCCGCTGTTGGGGGCAGTGGTTCCAGCCACTCTGGTTGGCTGAGCAGGGCTGGGGCAGGGTGCAGGCGGGCTCTCGCTGGCTTGGCTGCCTGGGCTCATTGGAGGATGAGCTGCACTAGTTGCTGGTCAACCTGGCTTCTAGGAACCAGCGGGCAGTGTCAGGCCCCTCCCTTGCCTGTGATTGGACCAAGGGGTGCATCATACACCCCCCCTTCAGTACCCCCCAGACACCCCCCTCTACCCCCCCGTTCAGCCCGGAAGGCATGGTGGGTGTTTTTTCCTGGGTCTTGGCTGCCGTGTCTGCAGCCCCTAATGTCCTACTGAGTGAGGTCCCTCCTGGAACTGTTGGCAGCTCCATAGCATGCCCACCCCTGCTGCAGAGTGTTCACCTGCCCTACCCCTCTGAGAGACTTAGAGGCTGGGGAAACCAAGGCAGGGTGGAACCTAGACTTGGGTGAGTAGGCAACGGCCAGCCTAGAGTGCCTGGTGTTATTGCCGACTCTGTTCTAAGTCACAGTGTGTTAGCCAGAAGCTTCCTTCCCACCCTCTTCCTTACCCAAGGGGAAACCAGGGCAGGGACGGGTAAGGCTGCATAGCAGGGCAGCGGCACAGCCGTGAAACCCAGATCTCCCAGCTTCCCCTCCGCAGTCTTCGCAGCTCAGCTCTGCTCAGAGGTGGGGATGCCTTGCTCTGGCACTTGGGGACCTCCCCAGAGTCTGAGGCCAGGCCCGAGGCATCTTTGCGTTTCTCTCTCACAGAGTCAGAAAGCCTAGTGAACGGGAACCACCACCCCCAGATTACAGTAGCCCAGGGCCCCGTGGCCTACACCAGCCACAGCTCCCTGGTGAGCTCGATCGAGAAGGACCTGCAGGAGATCATGGACTCCCTGGTGCTTGAGGACCCCGGCGCTGCCGGCAAGAAACCTGCTGCTGCGTCCACGTTGTCACCGATGGCTAATGGGGGTCGCTACCTGCTGTCGCCCCCAACCAGCCCCGGTGCCATGTCCGTGGGCTCCAGCTACGAGAACACCTCCCCAGCTTTCTCTCCACTCTCCTCACCAGCCAGCAGCGGGAGCTGTGCCAGCCACTCGCCCAGTGGGCAGGAGTCAGCCCCTCCTGTGCCTCCGCTTGTGCCTGTGCGCTCCTCTAGTTGCCACCTGGCCTTGCAGCCCCCACAGTCCCCGCTCAGTGGGGCCCGCCCCTCCGAGAGCCCCTGGCTGGGCAGGAAGGCGGGGCATGAGTGGTCCCCCAGCCCCAGTCTCCGGGGTCTGCTGCCCGCCAGCCCCACCACTCCTGTCCTGGCCGAGGCCCACAGAGCCACTGAGAGCCCCTGGCTGGGTGGGCAGCTGCCCGTGGTGGCCATCAGCCTGACTGAATACCCAGCTTCCAGTGCCCACAACCAACCCACCAGTGTTCCTGGCAGTCCCAAGTTACAGCCTCCGGTGCCTGCACCCCGAAACAAGATGAGTGTGCTCCAGGATCGCCCCCCCAGCCCTCTCCGCGAGCTGCTGGGCCCCGAGCGTGGGTTGGCAAGCAGCCCCTCACGCCACTCGGTGGGCCGAACTTTCTCGGATGGGCCGGCCCCCCGCACCCTGCAGCCTTCTGAGAGTCCCCGCCTGGGCCGCCGGGGCCTGGACAGCCTGCGGGAGCTCCCTCCCCTGAGCCCAGCTCTGTCCCGACGGGCTCTGTCCCCGCTGCCCTCCCGGTCCACCGCAGACCCCAAACTGACCAGGGACGTGGCAGAGAGCCCTCGGCCCTGGCGCTGGGCAGCCCACGGTGCTTCACCAGATGACTTCTCATTGAAACTGGGGGCACGGGGCCGTAGGACACGGAGCCCCTCGCCCACCCTCGGGGAGTCCCTGGCACCCCACAAGGGCAGCTTCAGTGGCCGGCTGAGCCCCGCCTACAGCCTGGGCTCTTTGCCGGGGGCTGTGACCCGACAGAGCCCCCGTGCCCAGAGGAAGCTCTCCAGCGGGGACTTGCAGGTGCTGGTCACCCGGGAGCGGAAAAACAGCATCACCGAGATCAGCGACAATGAGGACGACCTGCTGGAGTACCACCGGCGGCAGCGCCAGGAGCGGCTCCGGGAGCAGGAGATGGAGAGGCTGGTGAGCAGCTGCTAGGGAAGCTGCTGACTTCCACTGCGGGGGTCCCCCAGCATGTGGGCAGGCCAGTGGGTGGGGGTGAGGGTGGGAGGGGTTGGGTGCAGGGCCTGGCTGCTTATGCTTCCTCCAGGATGCACCGTCGGGACCGGCCTCCAGGCGCTGGTGCCTGAAGAACTTCCTCTGGTGCCTGTAAGGCTGTCTTTTAAACTCATGCTAACTTTGCACTTACTCCATCACACAGCTTTTGTGTTAATGCATACATGTTCTCCGTGTTTAGCTGAATAACAGAAGCCCTAGGAAAACATACCACATGTATGGTTGAGGCCTTGGCCCTCCCAGTTTGAGAAGCAGGCCTAACTGAGAAGGCGAGGCCAGGGGCAGAGGGATTTTTCCGGGGTCTCGCGGCAATTCGCAGAGCTGGGATTGGAACCCGAGGCTCTTGTTCTTCTTTTTAAAATATATTTTTATTGATTTCGAGGGATAGAAACATTAATGATGAGAGAGAGTCATGGATTGGCTGCCTCCTGCATGCCCCCACACTATGGATCGAGCCCACAAGCCAGGCATGTGCCCTGACCGGGAATCGAACCCTGACCTCCTGGTTCATAGGTTGACGCTCAACTACTGAGCCATGCTGGCCGGGCCCAGGTCTTATTCCTTAGAAAGGCGTCTGGTCCTTCTTTCTCGCTGCCCTTCGACATCTGAATGTGTGGGGCTGCTCACCTGGCCATGCAGGGTCACCTGGGACACGGGGGCCAGGGAGGAGGAGAACGGGGTGCCACCTGTGTGATTGTGCTGTGTGTGTTGGCGTTTGGGTATGCTGTAGGCTGCTGTCCTAGAGAGAGCATCTAAGCCACTGGGTGTGGGAATCCCGCAGACTGCACCGGGCTCGAGGGGCTCTGGCTGCTGTGCACACACACTCACTCACATGCACAAGACAGTGGATCTTGCTCTTTCTTGTGAGCACTGGAATGGGGTTCCTGTGGGAAGTGGGGCAAGGGCCCTGCAATTGGTTTGTGGAGGAGAATCAGAATTGAGTAGGTTTGCCCTGGCCAGTGTTGCTCAGTGGATAGAGTGTCGGCCTGCGGAGTGAAGGTTCAACTCTGATCAAGGGCAGGTGCCTTGCTTGCAGGCTCCTCCTCAGCCTGGGCCCTGATGGGGGCTTGTGTAGGAGGCAACCCATCGATGTGTTTCTTTCACATCGATGTTTCCGTCTCTCCCTCTCCCTTCCACTCTCTCTAAAAATTAATGGAAAAATAGCCTCGGGTGAGGATTAACAAAAAGAAATTGAGGAAGTTTGTCTGGAGTCTCTTTCAGAAGAGGTTGAGGCAGTTTTGGATGAAGTGCAGGTGCTGGGTGGGGCGAGATGAGGCGGGATCCCCAGGCGGAGGCAGAATGAACGGCCTGCCTGGTTCACACAGAGACAGTGTTCAGCTTGTAGCGCCAGACAGACAGACCTGGGACCCAGACAGACCAGGACGAGGTCCTTCCCACCTCAGCTCCTCCCTCAGGCAGCGGTGCTCCTTCCCAACAGGTGGGCTGCTTAAAGCCCCCAGGGAGTGTTCCCCCTGGGGCCGTCCTGGGGGCAGTGAGCCTGGCACACAGAGAGAGGGGTGGCCCAGCCCCTCCCCCCACCCCCCCACGAGCACACCTCCCCTCCAGCCCTGACCTGCCACTTTAAATCTGGGAGGCCGCCCGCCAGCCCCTCCCATCTCCCCAGGCTGCTTATCTGGGTGCTGAGGTAGGGGCGAGGCCTGGCCCAGCCTCCTGGATGCTGAGGCTGTGCCTGGTTTTTGGTGTTTTCCTTTGCCATGGAACTAGGCGAGCAGCAGCAGGGCAGCTGGGTGAGTGTCCGGTGGTCGTGGCCAAACTGGACACAGGAGAGGCACCTTAGGCTGGGAGGGCGGGTCACCAGAACATGGGGGAGGTTGGGGGTTCTGAGTGGGAAAGGGGGACCCAGGCCTGAAGCATGATTAGACCTTCCTTCAGATCCTAGACCCTGAGAGGTATCTTGGGGGGCTGTGAGAGGGGCAGGCTCAGTGTGGGCGCAGGGAGCACCTCTGGGCCGGGCAGGAAGCAGCCCACCTGCTGGGAAGGAGCGGGCCAGGCTCCGGGAGGTAGGAGCTGAGTGGGGGAGGCCTGCCTCCCAGGTCCCGGGTCTGTCAGGGGTCTGAGCACACCTCTGGGTGGATTTCAGGCTCCTGGGCCCTGGGTCTGCCTCCTGTTGTGTCTGCCCGCCCACATGCTGGCCTGCGTGTCTGTGTGCTTGTGGGCCAATGTGCATGTGCGTGTTGGGGCTGGCCCAGGGCACGCACTGTGTCCTCCATCAGGGGTCGGATGTGGGGGTCTCTGCCCCTCTGGTCTGTGTCCTCTTCAGTCAGGGCTGGGGTGTAGGGTCTCTGCCCCTCAGGTTTGTGTCCTCTTCTTTCAGGGCTGGGGTGTGTGTGTGGGGGTCCCTGTGCCTCTCGGGTCATGGATCTGCATGTACCCGTGCCAGCATGAGCACCTTGGTGTTTATCTGTGTCTTGCTGTGGCCTTGTCTGCTACCCAGTGTGTGTTCCTCTGTGTGTCTGGGTGTACCCCACTGGGACAGTGAGAAGGGAAAGGGAGGGAAGATGAGGTGGGGGGTTGGCCATGTGGCCCGTGACACAGCAGCCAGCCTGCTCCTGCTCGCTTCTGGGGTTCCCTCATTCCCTCTGCCTCCTTAGAGCTTGGCGGGATGGGGCGGGGGTGCTTTCCTGACTTGATCTGAGCCTCGAGCCCTAGAATCCTAGTTCTCTCTCCTGAAAGACCTTGCCTGGCCCAGCCCCACAGGACACACCTCCTCCCTCACGCCCCTCTGTCCTTCTTCCCAGGAGCGGCAGCGCCTGGAGACCATCCTGAACCTGTGTGCGGAGTACAGCCGGTCCGACGGGGGTCCTGAGGCCGGGGAGCTGCCCAGCATCGGGGAGGCCACTGCTGCCTTGGCACTGGCTGGCCGGAGGCCCTCGCGAGGCTTTCCAGGAGCCATTGGGGCCTCCGGGCGGAGCAGCGAGGAGCCTGGAGGTGCCCCTGCGCGGCTGTGGGAGAGCATAGACCGCTCCGAGGAGGAGAACCTCAAGGAGGAGTGCAGCAGCACCGAGAGCACCCAGCAGGAGGTGGGGTGTGGGGGGCCGGGAGCACCCGCAGGAGGTGGGATGCGGGGTGGGCCCGGGGCAGAGCAAGCAGGCATTTGGTGGGTGCCAAGGCCCAGGGCGGGAGGAAGTAATTGAGGGATTTGGTTTGGGAAAGGGTGGGGCTGGGAAGTGTAGAAAGGAGGCCAGGGCAGCGGGCAGTGCGGTGGGTTTGCCAGGCTATAAATATGCTCCAGGCCTGCCTTCCTCGGCCCCACCCAGGCCTGGCGCTCAGTGGGAAAGCTTTATTCCCAGAAGTGCATTGGCAGTGCCCCTCTTGCAGGGAGGGAAGCTGGTTTCCACATCCATGTGCCCGAGGGATGGGGATCTGTCCTCCTATCCTCATCCTGGGAGTCTCTCGGCTTCTCCGGCTGACGTTTCTCTCCCTTCCAGCATGAGGATGTGCCCAGCGCCAGGCTGCAGGGCGAGGTGCTGGCCCTGGAGGAGGAGCGGGCACAGGTGCTCGGGCGGGTGGAGCAGCTAAAGGTCCACGTGAAGGAGCTGGAGCAGCAGCTGCAGGAGTCGGCTCGCGAGGTGAGCCTCCTGCAGGGCTGGCCTGACGCTGCAGAGGCCCCAGGAGCGGTTCGGGTCGGGTCTGAGCGCCTGGACCGACCCTGATGTGGACTGGGGGTCGCTCCCAGGCCGAGATGGAGCGGGCGCTGCTGCAGGGCGAGAGGGAGGCTGAACGGGCGCTGCTGCAGCAGGAGCAGAGGGCGGCGGACCAGCTGCAGGAGAAGCTGGTGGCCTTGGAGACGGGTGTCCAGAAGGAGAGGGACAAGGTAACCACACCTGGCCGGGCTCGGGGCCGGGGACCGGGCCTGGGAGAGAAGGAGAAACGCCTCTTGGGGGCCCCTCACCCCTTACTTCATCCTCTAACCTGCAGACTAGGTGGCCTCGGTGTCGCTTCAGGGGAGGGACCTTGTCCTCTGCGGAAGGTAGCAGCTCAGAGGTCCCCGCGGGCTGGGCTGGTCACCTTGGTCTGGGGTCTCCTCTGGCTGGGTCTCTGTGCTGTCCCGGGGTGCCTGCCATTCTGGGCCCTGTTAGGAAGTACCCAAACCCCTGCTGGGACAGTGAGCACAGCTGAGGGCCTGGTGCTGGGAGTGATGCAGGCTGGGGTCCCTGTGGGAAAGGTCTCCAGCAAGCGTGCCTCGGTGCGCAGGAGGTGGCCTCAGGGAGAGAGCCCTCAGGTCTCTGCTCCCCTGAGCCTCCAGGATCTACAGTTCCATCCCTGCCCCTCTCAGGTTTAGTGCCAGCCTGCAGGGACCATTCCATCCCCGAGGGCCGTGCCAGCCACACCCAGGATGGCCTACAATGTGCCAAAAGCTCTCAAGTGGAGAGGAGCCATTTATTTTTTGAACTGACAGTATTTTCCTAAGAATTCATTCTCCTCCTGCATTTTTTTGATAGTGTCTTTCTCCTTCCCCTCAATTTGGAAGCTCTTACAAATTCTTTGACAACCACCCCCCCCCTTTTGAATTTTGGCTCTGGGCCCCAAAACCACACTCCCAAATTCTGTGCCAAATTAACTCCATGCTTACCAAACAGGCCTGCACTAATGTGTCCCCCTCCCTCTCCACTGCCCCAGTCACTGTCCTGGGCTCTGTGCATGCCCCTAACTCCAGTGCCACTTGGGCGGGGAAGAGCTATGAGCCATGCCACTTCTGCACTAACTCCACGGGCTTTGGGCCTCTCCCCTCTAACGCTGCCTTCTTCCTTTCTGGGTGTGGACCCCAGGGTTTTGATCAGAAAATGATGGGCAAGGGGCACAGCTCAACCTGACTCCATGGGGCACTGGCAGGATGGTGCAAGGTTGGGGCAATGCTTGGATGAGGGGCCTCTCAGCCTGCAGAGCCCTCCCCTTTGGAAGGCTGGTGCTGCCCCTGCAGATGTGGGCGAGGGAGGCCTGCTGCTCCCCGCACCTGCCCGCCTTCCTCCAAGCAGGGGGTAAGGAAGCCAGTGGTGCGGAATGGCTGTGGAGGGCAGGCGGGGAGCTCCCCTTGGGGACTCCCCAAATGCATATTTTCAGGCAGAGGGTGGGAATGGGGGCCTCTCCCCTCCTACCTGAGTTGTCCAGAACATAGGGTACCGTAAAGGTCGAGTCCGAGGATGGGCAGGTGCTTGGACCCCTGACTGAACTGACCAGGTCCTCCTCCCCAGAAGGGAGGTGGATTATGGGGTGGGTGCCGGGTTCAGCATAGGGTCTTATTCCTGGAGAAGCTCACCGTTCCAGAAGGAGCCTGTGCAACCGCAGTTCTCCTGTACCTGGCATGGCCCGGAGGCCTGGCCTTGCCTCTCTCAGGGCCCCGTTACGTGAGGGGGTGATGAAGCCCCACTCTGGCTTTGGGATCAGTAGTCAGTTTCTCCCCTTCCTGCCTGTCCTTTGGAGGTGACTCACCAGTGCCTCCCGCCCTGCTCTGCTCTCAGGGGTGTCATCTCGCCCCAGACAGAGCCACCCACCTCCTCTGTATCCATGGCTGGGGCACCGGTTACCATGGCAATGCCTGAACTAATTGCAGCCCTCAGCCTGCTGAAGTTCAGCCTGTGGTACCAGCACTCACCCCACCCCCGGCAGGAGGGAAGAGGCCACAGGGTTGGGCTGGGGTCCCCTCTGCTGCTCACCACTGCCATAGCTTCACTCCTCAGCTCCTGATTCACACCCATCCCCTGATTCCCTGGATTTAACGTCACCACCTCTGCCCTTCCCCCTGCAGGGGTAAATTTTGGTCTCCGGCCGGGAGGTGCAGGAGCTAGAAGCTCCCATTTGGGATGTGGAACCACCTTTGGCCTTGACTGGTTTGGAGAGAAAGCAGAAGGCTTTTTCTTTTTTTTCTTAATATATTTTTATTGATTTCAGAGAGGAAGGGAGAGAGAAAAACATCAATGATGAGAGAGAATCATGGATCGGCTGCTGCCTGCACACCCCACACTGGGGAAGAGCCCACAACCCAGGCATGTGCCCTGACTGGGAATTGAACCTTGGACCCTTCAGTCCACAGGCTGACGCTCTATCCACTGAGCCACACCAGCCAGGGCGTAGGGGTTTTTCTTAGGCCCTGTCTAGTTGAAGGGACTCGGAGAGACCAAAATTTCTGCCTGGGCCCACCCCTTCGCCTCAGCTCCTTGCTTCCCATACTCCTCCCCTTCCCCCCTAACTTCCCCTCTGCTCTTCTTTCCTTCCCTGGTTGTTCTCTCCTGTTACTTGTCTTGTTTTCTCTCCTCTCCCGCCCGCCCCGCCCCTTCGTCTGCTGTTGCCCCGGAGTTGAGGAGTGTGTGTTCTTTCTCCCCCCCCCCTCCCGCCCGCCCGCCACCAGGAGAGGGCGGAGCTGGCTGCGGGACACCGGCACCTGGAGGCCCGCCAGGCGCTCTACACCCAGCTCCAGAGGCAGCTGGATACCTGCCCTGAGTCAGTGCGGGAGCAGGTGCAGGAGCAGCTGAGAAGGGTCAGTGTCACCAGCCCCCTCCCTGGCCCCGAGGGCCCCTGCCCGGAAGAGAGGAGAGCGTGGGACAGGACTACCTGGGCCCTGCCGTACCTGCCAGGATGCCAGGGTCGGTGCTTTGGTTTGGAGGGGACAAGGAGGATTGGGGGGATCTCTCTTCTTGGTTCCAGGTGGTGATGCCTGTGAAAGGGGCCTAGCCAAGCCAAGGAAAGGGGGTTGGATGGTGGCAGAGCCTTTCCCCAGTTTCCCCAGGTCCAGACTCCCAAACTCAGAGTGATATTTCAAGCACCACCCAACCCCCTGTGTCACTGTCGTTAAAGGAGGCTGAGGCCCTGGACACAGAGACCAAGATCTTTGAAGACCTGGAGTTCCAGCAGCTGGAGCAGCAGAGCCGCATGGAGGAGGAGCGGGAGCTGGCCAGCCAGGGGCTGCTCCGGAGCAAGGCCGAGCTGCTGCGCAGTGTCTCCCGGAGGAAGGTGCGCCCGCTGCTCCCTGCTGCTCCCTTCTGCGGGCTGTGGTGCACAGCTGGGTGGGGCTAGAGGCCAGTGACCTGGGTTTGAATCCCAGTTGATGGCCTTATGAATGTTAACTTCAACTTTCTGAGCCTCAGTTTCCTCCTCATCAAAGGAGAATAATAATAGGCTGTTGTGAGAATTAAACTAAGATGCTGTGAAGACAGTATAGGACATGATCATAGTAAGCTCTCAGCAAACTATAGCTATTGTGAGTTTTTTTTAACATATATTTTATTCATTTCAGAGAGGAAGGGAGAGGGGGAGAGAGAAACATCAATGATGAGAGAGAATCATTGATTGCTGCCTCCTGCACACACCCACTAGGGATCAAGCCCACAACCTGGGCGTGTGCCCTAACCAGGAATCAAACCAGCAGCCTCTTGGTTCCTGGGTTGATGCTCAACCGCTGAGCCACACCCGGCTGGGCAATAGCTGTTGTTATGAAACCCTGACTCCCGGAGTCCTGTGTGGAAATTGGATTGGGCTCCCATTCTGAGCTGGGCGCTGGTGGGCAGTGAAAGGGAAGGAGAGCTGCAGATGGGGGAGGAGGCTGAGCCTTAGGCTTCCTCCTGCCTGGCAGGGCTCTCTGTCTGGTGGGAGTGCTGGGACACCTACAGAGACTGATCTGGATGTTAGACCCAGCCTGAGGTCCTGGAGAGGGCATCCTGGGTCCCAGTTTGGCTCAGCCCTGGCTCACTGAGCCCTAAAGCAAGGGGATTGGCCCTGGTGTCCCGGCTTGTCCCCGAGCTCCAGGGGCTGCGATCCCTTCTGATCTCAGGGAAATGGGGGGGGGGGGGACCGTGTGTCTGGGGGTGGGGAGTCAAGTTGGGAGGAGGCTCATGTTAAGCCAGGGTTAGGAAGATGTCAGGGAGGAGAATGGGAAGATGGCTGGGGGTCCGAGCCTATGGCGGAGCCTTGCATGCCTGTGCACACATGCACATGCGTGTGTAGTTCACCTGTCTGGGATGAGTGGGTGGGGTGGGAGAACAGTGAGAATGGGAAGGGTGTCGAAAGTGGTGAGTTGAGGACTTGACAGCTAGCCTGGGTTTGGTGGTGAGTGGGGAGCCACTGGCCCTCCCCTGTGTTCAGATCCCTTGCTTCTCTCGCACGCTGCCCTGCCTTACAACTGCACCCGCTTCCAACGAGAGGCAGGGGAAAGGCAGGGAAGCAGTTCTCACTTCCCAAGCCCCTGGGCGTGTGAAGGCCTGTGTCAGCTCATTCTGACCTTAGCTTAGGGTGGTCTCAGCCCAGTACTCTCACCCGTTTTATTTTTATTTTTAAAATATATTTTATTGATTTCAGAGAGGAAGAGAGAGGGAGAGAGATAGAAACATCAATGATGAGAGAGAATCATTAATCGGCTGCTTCCTGCACCCTCCCTACTGGGAATCAAGCCTACAACCCAGGCATGTGCCCTTGACTGGAATCGAACCCGGGACTCTTCAGTCCACAGGCTGACACTCTATCCACTGAGGCAAACCAGCTAGGGCCTCTTATCCCATTTATATACTGGGTTAGGCAAAAGTAGGTTTACAGATGTTTGTATGGACAGTTATACAATAATCCAATATAATAAAAGGCTAATATGCAAATTGACTGAATCTTGGAGCAACCAGTTGCTATGACATGCACTGACCACCAGGGGGAAGATGCTCAATGCAGGAGCTGCCCCCTGCTGATCACTGCGCTCCCACCGGGGGAGCACCGCTCAGCCAGAAGCCGGGCTTACGGCTGGTGAGTGCAGTGGTGGTGATGGGAGCCTCTCCCACCTCTGCAGCAGCCCTAAGGATATCTGATTGCGGGCTTAGGCTGTCAGTCGGACATCCCCCGAGGGCTCCCAGACTATAAGAGGGTACAGGCTGAGCTGCGGGACCCCCCTGAATGCACGAATTTCATGCACTGGGCCTCTAGTTAATAAATAATACAGGAATAGACTCTTTCAGTACTCACAACTTTTGTACAGGTTCTGTACACCTACATTTGCCCCACCCCATACAGGGAAACCAGGGTTCAGAGAAGCTCCAGATTTGCCCCAAACCTCCCAGTTTATAAGCTTCAGAGTTGGGATTGGAACCCAGGCCTGCCTGGCCCCAAAGCCCTGTTCCTTCCCATGACGCTGAACGGGGCTGGGGCTGGCGCTCCTCTGGCCTCTTCCCCTTTCCTGCTGGAGGGCACGTGCCAGGGAGCCTGGAGTGGCTAATCCCATGGATTCTAGGCCCAGGTGGGTATAAGCTCCAGGGAATTTGGGAGGGGTGGGTAGTATTGGACTCCTGGTCCCTTCCACTCATGCCCACCCAGGCCCCCAGGAAACAGGGGCTCGGCCACTGAGACCCAGGGTTGTATTCTCCCCTGTGCTTCTCCTCGGGAGCCTTGGCTCCCTGTGTCTCCTCCTCCCACTTCCTCTGCCTCTGCCCTGGTACCGTGGGCTTTCCTGTCTTCTCTAGTGGGGATCAGAGTGGCTCAGAGGATGGCTTTCGAGTTCAAATGACCTGGTTCTCATCTGAACCCTACCATTTACTAAGTTGCCTTACCTCCTAAGGACTCAGTGTTCTTATCGGTAAAATGGGCACAAAGGCACCTGCCTCATAAGACAGTTAAAGGAGGTAACAGCCCAGTTGGCGTGGCTCAGGCTGAGCTATGAACCAGGAGGTCAGGGTTCGATTCCTGGTCAGGGCACATGCCCAGGTTGTGGGCTTGCTCCCCAGTGTGGGGTATGCAGGAGGCAGCAGATCTATGATTCTCTCCCATCATTGATGTTTCTATCTCTCTCTCCCTCTCCCTCTCTCTTCCTCTCTGAAATAAATAAAAATACATTTTTTAAAAAGGAGGCAACAAATGCCAGCATTTAGCAGAGTTCTTGGCCTTAATGGGTCCTCGGTGAACTGGAAACAGCAGAGCTGGGCTTCCTTCTTCTCTCCCTCCTCCCATTCTTGCTATTCGGGGTCGTTAGTGGTTTAAGACCTCTCTTTCAGGAAGCCCTCTGGGATTAACCCAGCCATTTCCCCAGCCCCTGTCCTTTTCTCTCACTTATTATCCTTTTTTTTCAGCTCATGCTTGTTGAGCCAGGCATTGTGCTAAGCCTTACTGGGGATGTGGAGGTAGAAGAGACACTTGCCATGCTCTGGAATCTGACACCCTGGGTGGTGGTGATGGAGACGTATATCCACAAGTAGCAGGCACACAGGCAAATGGTGATACAGAATAGTATGAGTCCTGGAGCAAAGACATTGAGTGGTGATCATGGAAGATGTTAGAGAAAAGAGAGCATTTGACCAGTCGTAGAGGCTAAGTCAGCTCTTGCTGGGCGAAGGAGGCAGGCATGGCTCTCCTGGGCTACAGTGCCAGTGGGAGAAAGGCCTGAGGACGAGCTGTGCAGTGGAGGGTACAGTGGGCCGAACGGAACCCAGGGCTCAGGTGGGAGGGGCTGAAAAGTAGACCCAGCTCTGGGCGCCCTTGAGTGCTGGCTGAGGAGTTTGTGCTTCATCTGGGAGTAACGAGGAGTCACTGAAAGAGTTTCAGGAGAGAAGTGATCTAACTTTACTCATGGATTTAAAAAAAAATTATTCAGCCTGGCTAGCGTGGCTCAGTGGTCGAGTGTCGACCTATGAACCAGGAGGTTCAGGGCACATGCCCCGGTTGTGGGCTTGATTCCCAGTGTAGGGCATGCAGGAGGCAGCTAATAAATGAGTCTCATCATTGATGTTTCTATCTCTCCCTCTCCCTTCCTCTTTGAAATCAATAGAAACGTATTTTAAAAATTTGTTCAAGTAATATATGTTCTCCTTAGAAAATTTCGGATAAGCAGGCAAGCAAAAACAAACCTCAGAGGCCATCTTAGAAAGGTATTTGTGACGTGAGGGACAGATTGGAAAGCTGAGAGTTGGCAGAAGGAGGCTGATGAAGAAGTCCAGGCTGGGGAAGCAAAGGCCTGGGTTTGGGTGGTGGCACGGAGGTGGGAGGGCGGGGTGGGGGGAGAACGTCCATATCTGTGGAGTTCTGCACGTGTTGACTGTGTGAGTGGAGGGAGGGGAGATTTGAGGATGTGGGTTCTGGCTGGTGTGCTTTGTGGCACAGGGGTCACTGGTCAAGGGAATGGTGGGGGGGTAGCTGACCATAGCAGCCTGGGTGGATTCCCTTCACTGAAGCCCAGGGTCTGGGGAGACAGCCGAGCCTTACCTTGGGCTCAGCCCTGGCTCCCCAGGGCTCGACTGACCACCCCGGCCCCCTTCAGGAGCGCCTGGCAGTGCTGGACAGTCAGGCCGGGCAGATCCGGGCTCAGGCCGTGCAGGAGTCCGAGCACCTGGCCCGGGACAAGAATGCCTCCCTGCAGCTGCTGCAGAAGGTAGCTGGTGGGTGGGGGAGGTGTGGGGGTGGGAAGGGTGCAGGGTTCCCACTTTGTTTGCTGGTCTCCTCCCTTGCTGTCACACCCACTCCTTTCTGAGTCTCTGCTGCTTTGGGTTTGCAGGAGAAGGAGAAGCTGACAATGCTGGAGAGAAGATACCACTCACTCACGGGAGGCAGACCTTTCCCGAAGACCCCATCGACCCTCAAAGAGGTAGTGGTTGGGTCAGCCCAGCCTCGGGCCCGAGGGGTCTCCCTGGGAGATTCTGGAGCAACATGGCACTTTCACCCTAATGGCTGAGATTGAGGACGGGGCCTGCTCCTGGACAGAGATGGGAGTGGGAATGGTCCTAAGGTCTGGGATTTGACTCTCAGTGGCTAGCAGCTGCTGCTGCTGCTGTTGTGTCTTCTTTTTAAAAAAATAATTTTAGCCTGACCAGCGTGGCTCAGTAATTGAGTGTTGACCTATGAACCAAGAGATCAAGGTTCGATTCCCGGTCAGGGCACCTGCCCAGGTTGTGATCTTGATCCCCAGTGCGGGGCATGCAGGAGGCAGCTGATCCATGATTATCTCTCACCATTGATGCTTCTATCTCTCCCTCTCCCTTCCTCTCTGAAATCAATAAAAACTATATATAAAAAAAGAAACATATTTTTATTGATTTCAGAGAGAAAGAGAGATAGAAACATCAGTGAGAGCCCGGTCAGCATGGCTCAGGGGTTGAGTGTCGACCTATGAACCAGGAGGTCACGGTTCAGTCCCTGCTCAGGGCACATGCCCGGGCTGCGGGCTCAATCCTTAGTGTGGGGTGTGCAGGAGGCAGATGATCCATGGTGCTCTCATTCGGGCTAGGGTTGGGGGCCAGGTGGAGTGTGAGCGAGAGCACCTCACCAGTGCCCTCTCTGTAGGCTGACCTACTCATCTCCGAGTCCTCGGAGGTGGCACGGGGGACTGTGGCTCAGGGCCCGTTCCCGGGGTCATCTCGGGCAGGCGCCTCCTCTGTCCCCTTCTCCCCATCCGCTTCCACTCAGCTCTGCTGCAGGGCACAGGAGGCCATCACAGCTCCTGCCTGCTCCACGGAGCCCACTGCCTGCCTGCGCCTTCTGGGCTCCTGCCTGTGCTCCTTCCCGGAGCCCCGCTGAAGGGCGTGTGGCCAACCCCCTGGCCAGAGTGTGCAAGTTTGAGTCAGTGTGATGTGCCCTAGTACCTGGGCAGCCCGTAAAAAACCAGAGCTCCCATTTGCATATTAGTTTGCATGTATTCTGTATGCCATTTCTCAGTTCTCAGACACGGGGCCCTCTAGCACCTGTTTGTTTTCTGTGACCCCTGGAAGCATCCAGCCTCCGAGCTAGGCCCGGCCTCCCCCAGACAGGCCTGGCTCCTCCGCTCTGATTCGGCATGCTGTGCCCCCAACACCTGGGCTTCTAAGGAGATGCTCAGGGAATATGACAGCCCCGCCCTCCCACCCCACAGTCTGTGTGCTGGCATCTTTCCAAGCCCTGACCCTGGGCAGAGCGTCCCCTGTGCTTTTAGCTGCTTCCTGCCCAGGTCTCTTTCTTGCTCAGCCCTGAGTGGGGTCTCCCCCTCCCCTTCCAGCCCCTGCCCAGTGGATAGGGCAAGCAGGCCCTCGGGCATAGTGTGACCGGTGTTCAGTGCTGTATGTGAGCCCCCCTGGGGGACGCCCACAGTGTCGGAGACAGAGCATGCTCTGGGCACTCTGCGACCCTGAAAACGCAGCCTTGGGCCTGAAGGAAGGCCCTCCCCAGGCTTCCTCGCCTGCCCCTGCCCAGGGCTGGGCCTTCAGGGTCCACTGGGAAGTGAGTTCCAGAGGATCCCACAGACAGCTGGTTCTGCTGCCCTTTCCTGCCTGCCCCATCTGTGCTTACAGTGGTGTTGTCTGGAATGGAGTGTGGCCCTGAGGTGTGACGTCTGGGTATCTGGGGCCTCTGCTCTGTCTCCCCCCACCCCCTCCTCCACTGGGAACTGAGGGGTCGGGCCTGGCAGAGGCTCTCTAGCTGTGCTCCCGCGGACCTGTGCTTCTGTGCCTCCCCCAGCTCCTGCCTGACAGTGAGGGGCCAGCCCTGAGCAGGCCCACCTGTGCCCGGGCCACCTGGTTGGTCCTTGGTTGCCCCTCGTTCTGGGTGGGGAGCGGGTTTGTCATCAGGTTAGCCGTGAGGGAGAAGGGCTCTTGGATAAAGGGGTGGAGTGGCTCCCTCTGGCCCAGGCCTGGGGGCTTCCTGCAGTCCTAGCAGCTCGCGGAGAGCAGGCTCTGCCCTGGCAGGAGGGCCTGTGTCCAGAGGGCTCTGAGCCTCCTCTGCTCCTGCACATGCCATCCCTTGCCCCTGGGCAGGACCGTCTCTGGGTCCCAGTCCCATTAGCCTCTTGTATTCCCTCCTGCTCCCTGGCCTTCCCCCAGCACTTGATGCCCAAGCACCTAAAGGCGACAGGGGCACCTCCCCCGTGCCCACAGCCCCACGCCAGGCCCGCCTTTGCAGCCTCTGCCTCCCAGGACCTGGTTTCCACCTGCTGCCTTCCTCCTGGGCTGCCCTCCTCCTCCTCCACTGCCATCCCACCTTCCCCAAGGTGGGTGGTGTGTCCCTCCACCCTCAGCCCACTGCTGTGACTCTGCTCACCGCTCCCAGCTCTGGGCTGACCCGGGCGTGGTCAGTGCTGGGGCCTGGTGGCTGGCCTCCCGCGGGCATGGTATGCGTGTGTGTCCTGGAGTGGTGCCCCGTTCCTCTGTGTCCTCAGCACATTCACGACAACACTTTCCTTTTCTTTCTGCTCTTGTTTCTCCCTTCCTTCCTTGCTTTCTTCCCTTGCCTCCTGTCTGTTTCTCTGAAATGGCCTTCCCTTCACCTCCCTCCAACCTTCCCTTTCTTTTCCCTGTCTTCCTCCTTTCCCTCATCTCCTGGCCTTCCCTCCGCTTGCTCCCACCCTTCCTCACTTTCCTAGCTGGAGAGGCCGCTGCCTCCCGCTGTGCACTTAGAGCCATGGTACCAGGAGCTGATGGCCGGGCTGGGAACCCCTGCAGCAGCCTCCCCTGGCTCTTCCCTGCCTGTCCCTCCTCATCCCTGCCCCTCTGCTCCGAGTCCTCCTGCCACACATGCCACCTTAGACGGTAGGGGTCAGTCCAGCCAGGGCGACGTGGGGCCCCTAGACCTGAGGTGGCACTGAGGGCTTCCTCACCAGCTGCAATCCTGGCATTTTTCTAAGCCGGCGGGCCAGCTCTGTGAGGCCAAAGGTGGCAGGACTGCCTGCCCAGTGGGAGGGGTGGGGCTGGCCTGGGGCTCTGCTCTGTTCCCCCCTGCAGCCCAGAATTTGCTCCATCGGGGCCCCACACACCCCTGAGCCTGTTGCACTAGAGCAGTGGTTCTCAACCTTTCTAATGTCGGGACCCACAGGTTGAGAACTTCTAGCAGGATCGCCTAAGACCATCGGAAAACAGATATTTACATTACGATTCACAATAGCAGCAAAATTACAGTTATGAAGTAGCAACGAAAATAATTTTATGGTAGGGGGTCACCACAACATGAGGAACTGTGTTAAAGGGTCGCGGCATTGGAAAGGTTGAGAACCACTGCTCTAGAGTTAGTGTGTCCTGGGAGAATGGCCAGCATTTTGCTCTCCTTGTCTTCCCAGGGGGACACTGGGAGGCAGGACAGAGGGGGACAAAGACTTTGAAGTAAGAACCCTGAGGACAGGCCCGAGTCCCTTAGGTGCTGCCATGGGGGAGGGGCTGATGGAGCCCCCTGAGCTGCCATGGGGGAGGTGCCGCTGGAGCCCCCTGAGCTGCCATGGGGGAGGTGCCGCTGGAGCCCCCTGAGCTGCCATGGGGGGAGGGGCCGCGTGGTGCTGGCCACTCGGGTGGGAGTGTTTGGATAGGCTGTCCCCAGCCCCCACCTCCCCTGCCCACCCCCCTCTGCTGGCCTGCTGCCGTGCCCAGGCCCCACCATTGGCTTCAGCCCTTGGTGAAGGCACTGCACCCCTCAGGCTGGCCTGAGCTAAAGCTTCGTGTCCCCTTGGGAGAGTTTGGTTCGAAGACGTGGGGCGCCTCTCCAGACATGGGCTCTGAGGAGATGAGTAATCTCCCCACGCTCCACGGCTGGGAAGGAGCACAGCCTGCTAGTCAGGGTTCTTGACTCCAAAGGCCTTTCTCCCTGACATGATGCTGTGGTGAGCGGCAGCCCCTTAGCCTGGCTGCTCCCTCCTTTCGTAGTGAGGAAGCTCAGACTCGTGTGGGGGCACAGTCCAGGCCACACAGTGGGTGGTGGCCGAGCTGGGACCACAGGGAGCCTGGCCACCCATTGGCCTTCTGCACAGCTCTGCCCCGCGGGTGTGAGCTCCTTGCCTGGGTCCACTTACCAGGTTCTTCTAAGACAGGGTTGGCCCAGGGACTGGCCCCAGGAGTCACAGCCTGGCAGGAGGCTTGGCAGTGGCCAGCACCTGCCTGTGAGGCTGCCCGTAGGCTCCCTGCTGTTGTCAGCTGGAGATTGGCCTTGGTCACAGCCCGCCTCGGGGGCTTGGGGTGGGGTGGAACAGTGGGGGCCGGGGGCCTGGGATGGGGTGGAACAGTGGGGGGGGGCCTGGAATGGGGTGGAACAGTGGGGGCCGGGGGCTTGGGGTGGGGTGGAACAGTGGGGGGGGCCTGGAATGGGGTGGAACAGTGGGGGCCGGGGGCCTGGGATGGGGTGGAACAGTGGGGGGCCAGGTCACTAGGCAGCATCTCTTCCCCCCAGGTGTTCCGCTCCAAGATGGATGGGGAAGCCGCCAGCCCCCCTGCCCGCACCTTCGGTCCCCTGCCCTCGTCCTCGGGCTCCTCCTCCACCTCCTCCTCCCAGCTCAGCATGGCTGCCTTGGGCCGCAGCCCTTCCCCAAAGGTCTGAGGCCAGTGTGCAAGCAAGGTGGCGGGGGTCGGGGGTGGGGGGGTGTGCTGGAGACCCCCTACTAAGGAGAGGCCAAGGCCATCGTGGAAGCCTTTGGGGGGTGTCCTGAGCCTCAGGTCCCAACACCCGGTCTCCCTTCAGAGTGCGCCCCTTGCCCAGAACGGCCCGAGCAGCCTTCCCCGCACCCTGGCGGCCACGCTGCAGGACATCGAGACCAAGCGCCAACTGGCCCTGCAGCAGAAGGGTGATTGCCCCCGGGCCCCGGTGTCTGCCTACCATTCCCCCCCCACCCCCCATACCTTTCACAGGATGTTTCTCTTTAATGGGGACCCCAACAGCCAGAAGGTATTAGACACCTACAGAGAGCCACCCTAGGTGCTTATCAGGGGCAGGGACCCTAGGGGGTGGGGTGCTGTGAGTACCCCTAGAGGGCCCCACAAGCAAGGGAGTGGGTTTTGACTGGAGTGGGAGTTGCATCACCCTGTCTGGAGGCAGGGGGTGGACTTGACCCCAGAAATGCTCCTGAAGATACTGCTCTGGGGACCCAGGAGACTTGTTGCTTAAGGGCATTTTGGTTGTTTAGAAAGCCCGCATCCGCTCCTCTCTCCTCCCATCCCCTCTGTCTCCTCCCCTCTGACGGCCCCACAGTCCAGCCGCTTCCCGCCGAGCCCCTCCCAGCTGCCAGCCCAGCAGGTAGACGTGGTCACTGGGGACGGGTCTCTGGCTGGGCAGCCTCCACCCGGGCGTCTGCATGGTGCACTCTGTCCAGCCCCAGTGCCCAGTGGCAGCTCCCGGCTGAGGGGGCTGAATGCCCGGCTGCCTCGCCCCTCAAGCTGAGCTCTGTGGGCCTCAGCTGCGCTCCCAGTTCCCCTCCGCTCCTGCTGCTGTTGCTCCTGCATCTGTGTTGTGGCTGGTTCTGCGTCTGCGTTGTGACTCCCTGGTGCCCTCTCTTCCTCTCCCTTCCCCAGCGGGCAGGGTGGGCGCATGTGTCCCCATCTGCAGGCCTTGCTGCCAGGGCACCACCTGGGCAGGCTCAGTGTCCTATGGGCTCAGGATGCAGAGAGAGCTGACGCCAGGCGTGTAGCTGGGGCCGGATGGGCCTGAGCATGAGCAGGCCAGCTGCACCCGGTGCTGGGGGGTCTAGGGGGCTGGCGGGGGCCGATGTGGGTGCCCTGTGCTACCCTCTCCTGCTTGCTCCTTCCCTCTGGCTATGATGTTGCCAGCATCCTCTCTGAGTGGTGGGCTGAACCCTGTGACCCCACCTGTCCCTCCCGCAGGGCAGCAGGTGATTGAGGAGCAGCGGCGGAGACTGGCTGAGCTGAAGCAGAGAGCAGCAGCCGAGGCTCAGTGCCAGTGGGATGCCCTGCATGGGGCACCCCCCTTCCTGGCAGGCCCCTCGGGCCTCCCTCCGCTCATGCACTCTATCCTGCACCACCTGCCGGCGGGGCGGGAGCGCGGGGAGGAGGGCGAGCACGCCTATGACACGCTGAGCCTGGAGAGCTCCGACAGCATGGAGACCAGCGCCTCCACAGGTGGCAACTCTGCCTGCTCCCCCGACAACATCTCCAGGTACCCGCCCCACCCCATCCAGTGCCGGCTCTGTGTCTCCCACATGGGACTCGCCACCTCTGCCAGATGCCTCCTCAGCCCCCCTTCCCTCCTCAGTGTGAGCAGCCTGGATGTGGGGAAGCTCGAGGAGATGGAGAAGATGCTGAAAGAAGCTCATGCGGAGAAGAGCCGCCTCATGGAGTCCAGGGTGAGGCAGACCTGGACGCGGAGCCCGAGGCGGGGTGGGGGTCCCAGCATCTCCTCCTGCCTGCCAAGGGCCAGCGCTTTAAGCCGTGTCACCCACATGTTCCTTGCAAAATTCCCTTGAGGAGAAAAGTTGAGGGACAGGGAGCCTTGGTGAGATTCATGTTCACAGCTCATAGGAAAAGAAGCGGTGGGGGGGGGGGGTGGGTTGCAGCTGGGGCCCGTCCAGCCATTACTTTCCTATGTGGGAATTCTCTCTCTGTGTGTTGACGTCTGTGGACGTTGTGGCCACCATGGGGCTTTAAAAAAAAAAATACACACACACACACAGGGAGAGAGAGAGAAACATCAGTGATGAGAGAGAATCATTGATTGCCTGCCTGCACGCCCCCTATTGGGGATGGAGCCCGCAACCCCGGGCATGTGGCCTGACCCTGACTGGGAACTGAACTGTGACCTCTGGTTCATAGCTCGACCACTGAACCACACCAGCCAGGCAGGGACTTTTGATTCCTGTCTACGTGAGTGGCTGTCCTTCCTCCTGGGATGCTAGGAAAAGCAGCAGGTGGGGGTGAGGAAGCGGGACAGAAGAGACGGGACATGTCCCAGGCAGAGCAGAGGTGTGTGTGCGGGGGGCGGGGGGGGGGTCTTTGGGGCTAGTGGGGGCTGAGGGGAGTCATGTCTGGAGCTGGGACGACACCGAGGGACTGCAGTTCACCTTGCACACAGCCAGGCTGAGGAGCCCAGGCCTGGGAGGGAGTGAGACCCGGACCTGTAGAAGCTGCACACCCCAAAGCGGGGTGCGTTCACAGTGCCTCGTGGCAAATGGAGAGAAAGGAGATTGTGCTGAGCTTTAGCGAGAAATGGCAAAGGGTTAATGGTATAAAAGTCATGATCGTGATTCAGACATAGAACATCAGGGCATGCTCTGTGGCTCACTATTTGTTTTAGTGACTTTTAAAATCTGCTACTATGGCTTTCGTAAGTTCATTTCCCTCCTAGGAAATTTGAAGTTGAAGTACAAATGTTTCTAATTTGGAGTTTCCGAGGGCCTTGGTGATTAGGGAAGGACCCCTGAGTATATTCACTGTCAAAAAAGTTGTTGAGATTCTCCGTGTTTTAGGAATTCAGATAAAACACAGGAGCCCCATGGGTTTATCGAGCGCTTCCCTCCCTCTGGAGTCAGTGATGGCATTTAATAACGATCTGGTGTAATTTTACTAGGATCACAGGGGAGGTGCCTTGGCCCCTTGCAGATGAGGCGGCGAGGCTTAGGGTTGGCATGACCTTGTTAGGGTCCCCTGGTTTGCAGTGGCCAAGCCAGGCTTTGAAGCAGGACCCTCTCATGTCAGAGCATGTCCCTCAACAGCCAGGCCTTGGCATGGGTGCTGAGGATGCCTCCTCAGGCCAGGCTGCCCTCTGTGGTGGGTGCCCCCTGCGGCCCGCCCTGCTCTGAGAGGGAAGCTGGGGGTGGAGGCAGAGGGCAGCCGTGGGCGCTGACCCCCGGCTGTGGTGAAGGAGCAGGAGCTGGGGCTGCGTCGGCAGGCCCTGGAGGAGGAGCGGCGGCGGCGGGAGCACGTGGAGCGCAGGCTGCAGAGTGAGAGCAGCCGGAGGCAGCAGCTGGTGGAGAAGGAGGTCAAGCTGCGGGAGAAGCAGTTTTCTCAGGTGCGTGGCTGGGGTGTGGCGGGTGATGGGCTGAGGTGCGTGGCTGGGATGGGCCACGTGGGGCAGGGACAGGCCAGGCACCTGCTGGGGGGAACACCGCTCTGCTCTGGAGGAGGCTGCTGTTGGCTCAGCGTAAGCAGGTTCCGCAGGACACGGTCAGGCCCCAGGAGCAGAGACCCAGGGCTTGTCCCAGTCAGTGTGCATGTGCACATGCGTTTGCATGTGTGTGTGTGTGTGTGTGTGTGTGTGTTCATGTGTGTGAGCATGTGTGTGGGGAGTGGGGGGTTGTGGGGACATGGCAGCCCCCTCGCTGACATCCAGGGTCAGAGAAGATGGTCTGAACAGGCCTCTCAGAGGTGGGAGCAGAGAGTTGAACCAGAGCGGCTCCCCGTGGCCTCTCTTGGGGCCTGGTCTTTGCTCCCCAAATCTGTACTGTTCCTCTCTCCTGGTTCCCCGACGACCTCTCCCCGGGGCTTCATGGCTCCAGGCCCCACAGTGGACAGCCTGGCTGTGCTGATGGTTTCCGTCTCCAAGATCCTAGTCTCTCCCAGGACAGGAGTCCATCCTCTTACAGACACCAACTCTGGGCTTTCTCCTTGCTCAGGAGACGAGCAGAACATTTAACTAACTAACTAACTAACTAACTAATGCGCTAGCTTGAAAGGCAAGTCCAAGTGCTTTATAAAAACATTTATATATTTGTATTGATTTCAAAGAGGAAGGGAGAGGGGGAGAGATAGAAACAACAATGATGAGAGAGAACCATTGATCGACTGCCTCCTGCACGCCCCCTACTGGGGATTGAGCCCACAACCTGGGCCTGTGCCCTGACCAGAATCGAACCCTGACCTGGTTCCTAGGTCAATGTTGAGCAGAACATTTGGAGGCAGAAGGAAGAATGAGTTGGGAGGGGAATGTCCCCATGTCTCTGGTCCCGGTTCTTGCCCTGTGGGGGCCGGGTCTCAGCAGGCTGGGTGTGCACATGCCTTCCGGGTGGGGCCTGGGACCTGCCCTGTGGTGACAGCAGCCATAGCTCCTGATTCCCTGACCCCAGGGTAGGCTACCCCGGTTGGGTCTGAGAAGGAAGAAAAAATAATCAGGCCATGGCTGGCCAGTGAAGCTCAGTGGTTGAGCATCAACCAATGAACCAGGAGGTCACAGTTCGATTCCCAGGCAGGACACATGCCCAGGGCTGTGGGTTTGATCCCCAGTGTGGGGTGTGCAGGAGGCAGCCGATCCATGATTCTCTCTCATCATTGATGTTTCTCTTTCCCTTTCCCTTCCTCTCTGCAATCAATAAAAATACATTAAGAAAAGAAAAATTATCAGAACTGTGAGTTTTACCTCTGTGTTTGGAATCTTTGGCCAGGGTCACTGTGGGACTCTCTAGCCCCTGCTGTGGGCTGAGTGCGCTGGGGGCGGGGTGTCCAGGGAGCCTCATTTTGGGGTGCCTTCTGGAAGGTGTGCATTTTGTTTTTCTTTAATCTGTGATGTTTCCCTTTTGGGCCATTCTAATGTTCTTCCCAGAAAGGAAGAGCAGAAAGAAAGCAGGTGACAGTGGAGTTAGTCAGAATTTGTGAGGTGGAACAGACCTTGGGGATTATATTGTTCAAAATCACGTTTTCCACCTAAGGACACAGAGGCCCAGAGAAGGGGCATAACCCCGACCAGGTCCCCTGGGAAGTCAGAGAACAGATGTCCTGTGGGGCTTCTCTTCCCAGAGCCTGCTCACAGCGGCCTCTTGCTTTATTCCTCTCAGCCCCGGAGGGAGAGAGGAGGTGACAAGGCAAGTATGGCTGCCCGCTGGGTCATTGCAGAGCCATGGCCATGGGCAAGGGAGGGAGAGTGACAGGCTGTGGGGTGCAGGACTGAAGCTGAGGGGCTCGGACAAGGAACGACGGTGCAGGGAGGAGACTGTGGACCTTGCCCTCTGCTCCCAGGCGCGACCCCTGACCCGCTACCTGCCTGTCCGGAAGGAGGACTTTGACTTGAAGACCCACATCGAGTCCTCAGGCCACGGCGTCGACACCTGTCTGCACGTGGTGCTCAGCAGCAAGGTGGGCGTGGCCTGTGTGCGGGGAGGGGACCAGGGTCGGAGGCCCTCCTGGCCTTGGTCCTGCCCTGACATCGAGGTCTGGCTCAGGACCAGTGTTCTAGCTTGAAGAGATGTTGGGGACAGACCCCCCACCCCCTCAATACAGGCATAGGTGCTGCCACTTCTGTGAACGTTAGGGTTCGAGGTTCAGGGAAGGAAGGTTCAGGACCGGGCATTGGGTCCTTCCTCATTCCTGCCTCCCACCAGGTCTGTCGTGGCTACTTGGTCAAGATGGGTGGCAAGATTAAGTCGTGGAAGAAGCGCTGGTTTGTCTTCGACCGGCTCAAGCGCACCCTCTCCTATTATGTGGGTGAGTTCCCACACCGCTTCTCAGAAGCAGGCCCTGGGGTCCACCCCCAGCAGCTGGTCTTCCAGAAGAGGCCAAGCTCCAGGGGGCCACGGGCTTGCTGGGTCTGTCCTCTCCTCCACCCCTGGCAAATGTGCAGAGTGTACCTGGTCATCTCCATGGATTGGTTCATTCATTTACTTATTTATTTTAAAAAAATATTTTTCTTATTGATGACAGAGAGAAATGATGAGAGAAAATCATTGATTGGCTGCTTTCTCCATGCCCCCTACTGGGGATTGAGCCTGCAACCAGGGCATGTGCCCTGACCAGGAATCCAACCGGCCACCTCTTGGTTCCTGGGTCAATGCTTAACCACTGAGCCACCCAGGCCAGGCTCACCTATTTATTTATTCCGCAACTGCTAAGCATCTGGTAAGTTCCAGGCACTGTTCTCGGCTCTGGTGATAAGCAAGGTGGCCGCAGCCCCTCCCATGGAGCTTGTTGTCAGGGAGGCAGCTACTGACTAAAGCACTAGAGGGTGATGGCTGGGCAATGGATCCTGGTGCCTGGGACTTACTCATTCAACTCATTGGGTACCTGCTGTGTGCTGGGCACATAGTTATTGGTGTTGGGGGAGGTAGATCTCTGGATTTGAAGAAAGGTTCAGATTCAACCATACAGAGGATCATGCACACAGTGGAGACACTGGCAGTGGGTCTTCCACATTCCTTAGGAGTTTGCCAAGGGAATGGGCTGGAGGGCATCCCTATGTGTGTGCAGAGTACACTTTAAAGGAACATGAGCGGCTCAGCCTGGCCAGGTAGAGCTTGGGGTTAGAGCAGGGGAGGGTGTGAGACCAGGCCAGAGGGACCGGTCGGCACCAGCCTGTATGTGGCCTTGGCCAAGCCAAGGAGGCAGTGGTGCCCAGGCGGAGCCAGCAGAGATACTGTGAGCGCAGGCAGCGGGATTACAGTTGCCTCAGGAAGCTCACGCCTCGGCATCAGGGAAGACGAGTTAAAGGGGCAGAGGGTGTGCGGGGCCCAGGACGGCTGCAGCTGGGACCCAGGGTCGATGACTTGGGCCGGAAAGGAGACAGGTGGGGAGGGTGCCCACTGCCAGCCACCGCCACCTGAGCAGTGATTGCCCGGATGCCTTCATGATGGTCTGTGGTCTTTCCTTTACGTCCTGGGCTCGCTGTCCAGGATGTCGCTTGTAGGGCCTGGGCAGTGTGGGCCTGCGACAGATGGCCGGGCCCTGTGCCTCCCTCCCCCTGCCCCAAGCCACCTCCACTGAAGTGAGCCTCCTCCTTCCTGCCACCTGCCCCCAGATGCTCAGTATTTCCTTCCACTTTGTAATATTAGAGTCGAATAGGTGAATGCGTTCATATAGTTCAAAATCATAATACAGAAAATGTTTAAATTGGGAATTATGCCCCCACCCACGAGAATTGATTTCTTCTGTATCTGTCTAGTGTTTCTCTTGTTTTTTGTTGATCCTCACCCGAGGATATTTTCCATTGATTTTTAGAGAGAGTGGAAGGAAGGGGGAGAGAGAGAGAAACATGGATGTGAGAGACACATCAATTGGTTGCCTCCCGCACGCACCTGACCAGGGCCTAGGATGGAACCTACAACTGAGGTACATGCCCTTGACTAGAATTGAACCCAGGACCTTCGGTCCACGGGCTGATGCTCTATCCACTGAGCCAAACCAGATAGGGCCGTTGAGTGTTTAAGGCAGTGGTCGGCAAACTGCGACTCGCAAGCCACATGCGGCTCGTGAGCCGCGGTTTGCCACTCTGTTGACTAATGAGTTTGGCAACCACTGACCTAGACTCTCGATTCCAATAATTACAGGCTGTTGTTGTTCCTTGTGATTAAGCCCCTATCCCAGTGGTCTGCAAACTCATTAGTCAACAGAGCGGCAAACCGCAGCTCACAAGCCGAATGTGGCTCACAAGCCGCAGTTTGCCGACCACTGCTTTAAGGGAATGGGAGCAAGCAAGTGTGTTCTTACCCCTTTTATACACAGAAGGGAACACACTCCTTGTTTTTCTGAGAATGCATCTTAGAGGCCTTTCTGTACCCAGCATGTCCATGTCTCCATGTTTATATCCAGCTACAGTTTGGAGCTACTTCTGGGTCTGCAGAGTACAGGTTTCTGCACCGTCCTCTGCCTGTGCCCCGCACCCGTGCGCTAGTTTACCAGCCCTCCCACTTGGGGGCACCTGGGTGGTTTGCAGTTTTCTGTGAGTACAAACACGCTGCGCTGAGTGGTGTAAGCATGTTACTTTGCACATGTGTGAGGTCCTTTTTCCTAAGTGTGATTATTGGCTCAAAGGACAAATGGGTCGATACGGCAAACCACCCACAGTCTCCCAGTTCAGACTCCCCACTGCCGTTTTCTCCACAGACCTGACCAGAGCGTGCTGTGTGACTTTCGTGTATTTCTGACTTCCGATAGTGGGTGGTGGTGTCTCAGTGGCGTTCTAACCCACCGTCCTGTGGTTGCGCGTGAGCCTGCGCCCCCGCCCTGGGGACTGGGCACCACCGCCTCCCCCCCTCCCCCACCTCCTCAGCGGGCGCTTGTTTCCTTTGCAGACAAGCATGAGACGAAACTGAAGGGGGTGATCTACTTCCAGGCCATTGAGGAGGTGTACTATGACCACCTGCGCAGCGCGGCCAAGGTGCGGGCGCCCAGGGACTGCGGGGTACTGGGCAGGCTCAGAGCGAAGGCCTTCGCCGACCCTGCAGTCTTGGGCCTCCCCTTTCTCCCTCTGTAAACTTTCCCTTCCTTTCTCTTTCTCCCCTTCCCCAAAGAGGTGTTTCAGCTTCACTCTGGTGCCCGAGGTACCCCTCCCATAGACAGTAAACCACAATTACTGCATTTTTAAAATATATTTTTTTATTGGTTTCAGAGAGGAAGGGAGCAAGAGAGAAACATCAGTGATGAGAGTCATTAATCGGCTCCCTCCTACACGCCCCCTACTGGGAATTGAGCCCACAACCCAGACATGTGCCCTGACTGGGAGTCAAACCATGACCTCCTGGTTCATAGGTCCATGCTCAACCACTGAGCCATGCTTTTGCAGAGAACGCATGAGACGAAACAGCCCTTGGTGTCTGATTTGTGAAATTCTTTTGTGCCTGGGGTTGCTAAGGACAGGGCCCTACCTGGCAGAATACGACCGTGACAGGTCCAAGGACTGCCAGGGTGAGGAGGGAAACATCTCAGCTTGGGCCCCACTTGGCTGGTGGGGTCTAGGTTTCTGGTCCATGTAGGGCTCAGCCCTGTACTCCAGGTCATCTTGGGGACAGGGTGGGGCAGGGCGGATGGGGGGATGGGGGGCGTGGTGGGTGGGGAGGTGGGGCGGATGGGAAGGCGGGGCTGGGCGGATGGGGTGGTGGGGTTGGATGGGTGGGGCGGATGGGGAGGCGGGGCTGGGCAGATGAGGGGCGGGGCTGGGCTGGGCGGATGGGGGCGGGGCGGGCAGGAGAAAGCTGCATGTCTGGATGGCTCTGTCTTAGACGCTCCCCTTTCCCTCTGCAGAGCCCGAACTCGGCCCTCACCTTCTGCGTGAAGACGCATGACCGGCTGTACTACATGGTGGCCCCGTCTGCAGAGGCCATGCGCATCTGGATGGACGTCATTGTCACCGGGGCTGAGGGCTACACTCAGTTCATGAACTGACGGTGGGCTTCCTGGCCCTCAGGCTGGCCCAGGGCCCAGGGCCCAGGCCCGACCACTTGCTTCTCTGCTGGCCCTGGAGACAGTCACACCCTGGCCCAGGCTGCCTCCCGGAGGAGCCAGGGCTTTTGGAGCAGAGGCCCGTGTGCTGCTGTGAGGAGCTCCTGCTGGGATTGCTGAGTCCTGACCTCCTGAAGAACCAGCCAGGGGGTGGGGCCGGGGCGGGGCTTCACAGCTGCCCAGGAGCCCAGAACTTGCAATAACCCTGCAGGGTCCTGCCCTCCCATACGTGTTCTCTGTGTCAAGGACAATTATGACGCCAGAATCTGCCAAAGATCCCCTCTTGCCTCCTTTGAAGGGGCTGTGGGGGCCCGAACAGAGCCGCCTCCAGAGTGGGGTGACAGCTGAGGCAGTACTTCTCAAACCCTGCTCTCACCCCATTGTTCTCCCGCATTTGTATTTTTACTACTTTGTTCAAAGGCCAGAGACCTCAAGTTTTATATTTGAGGGGTCAGCCTCATCCCCTTTTAGCAGACCCATTACCATGGTCACCATAGTAACGTTTCATTGCCATGGTTACATGCTAATTGCTGTGGCTGTGTGGCTCCGCCCACTGCTTAAGCTGTGGGCCCATCTGAGGATATGTGCCATCATCTCTCCAGTCCAGGCCCTTGGGCATCTCATGTTGGGGAAATGGGACCTCACACCTCCCTCCCCAGCCCGTCCCCAGGCCCTGACACACAGCTGCTGGCCCCACCAGCCCTTTCCCGTCCACTCGTGCCTTGCTTAGCACCAGAGGGGATGAAGTCAGGGTGTCTAGATCCCGAGGAGGAGGGAACTAGAAGGGCCTTCCTCGGGTTCTGTGCGGGGCTTAACTGACAGGACAGAGGGCTGCTTCCTGAGGAAGCCTGAGCCGGAGAGGAGCTCAGAGGAGGGGGACCCTGAAGTCCCACCTCCGAAGGGGATGACCATGGAGCAGAAGACAAGGCCTCCAGCAGCCTGGCTGCAGTCCTCCCGCCTTAACACTAAGCCCATCTCCCCACCCCCTCCAGTGCTGGGCCTGGGTGCAGGGTCCAGGCTGGGTGATTTTCAGTATTTGTAACCATCTCAGCAGAACAATAAAGCATTTGGGTGTGATTCTGGGAGGCTGAGTTTCGTGGGGCACTGGGCTGAGGTTCACAGGGTAGGAGGGTTAGTTCTTCCCCACAAAGTAGGATTCCCACCTGGTGAAAAGTTCCAGAACCAGCCCATGACCTCCAGAGCCCTCCCCTGCCTTCCTCCACTCTGATGGAGGACTGGAGGGAGGCCCAGGAGGGCATGGGGTCCCCAGGGATGGAGAACACTGAGGCAGAAGGCAGGGCTGCCTGCACATGTTTAATGAGGTGGGAGCTAGAGCCAGAGGAGGTGTTGCGGCAGACAGGGCAGGGCCATCACTGCAGCAGGAGGCTGAGCAGAAGGGCAGCTGCAAGGCAGTGGGGCTCCAGGAAAGCCAGCTGGGCTGCAGAGCTCAGCCGGTCGCCATAGTGGTCCAGGAGCATCAGGACCACTCCATTGGTCCAGCCGAACCCCTCCTGGAGAGAGGATGGCCAGTGGGCGAGGCCTCGGGGGAAGGCCCCCACATCCTTCCAGGCAGGTGTGGGATCCCCTGACCCAAACCCAGAGGGTCTGGCCCGGTCTGGCCCAGTCTAGCCCAGGGGTGCCAGGCTCCTCCCTGGGGACCCACCCGCATGGGAGAACAGGCCTAGAGAGGAAGGTCAAGGTCAGTTGTGGGGAGAGCAGAGCCCCATCATTCCCTGTAGGATGTGCCCACTCACCTGGACTTCATACTCTCCTCCGCCACCCGGCTGCCCACCACTGCTGATATCATACTGGGGACAAGAGGACAAGCTGTCTCTCACCCCTGCAGTGCCCAGGAATGGCCACTGGGGGCCGCCACTGGGTCTGGGCTTTGCAGAGCCTGACAATTCCCCCTCTCACCACGGGGAGGCGCACTGGCGGATCTGGCTCAGGGCCAGCTCACCTGAGTCTCCCACCCCTGTAGTGCCCAGGAAAGGCTACTGGGGGCCGCCACGGGGCTTGGGCCTGGGCTTTGCAGAGCCTGACAATTTCCCGTCTCACCGCAGGGAGGCGGCCTGGGGCGGCTCAGGGCCAGCTCACCTTCTCATACATAGCTGACTTTTGGGAGTAGACATGAAAGTTGGTTTGGATCCAATTCTGCGCCAGCTGGAAAGCCACCTCTTGGGTCTTGGGTGAAGGAGACCTGGCCAGACCTAGGACACCCCGAGGCAGGGCCTGAGTATCCAGAGCCCCATCCCAGGGTCGCAGAGGGGGACAGGACCGGCCCTGTGCCCTCTGTCCTGGAACCACTGGCAACCGACTCTGACT
Source organism: Corynorhinus townsendii (assembly GCA_026230045.1). Taxonomy (NCBI): domain Eukaryota; kingdom Metazoa; phylum Chordata; class Mammalia; order Chiroptera; family Vespertilionidae; genus Corynorhinus; species Corynorhinus townsendii. The sequence goes on from JAPDVU010000008.1 coordinate 84,398,183, forward strand.
GGGCCTGGGGCTGGAGAGAGGAGGCCGACCCTTTTGGTGGCCCCTCCGCCTCCAGGGGGTGGGGCCCTGGGATACGCCCACCCCTGCTCCTACCTCTGATGACCAAGTCCTGCAGGGGTGCCCAGGCGTTGGGGAAGTCCCACTGCTGGCCCGTCTTCAGGAGCGAGGTCGGGATCCCGTGTTGGTAGGTAAGAATCTGGCTGTCCTGGAAGGTTCCAGAAGGCACTGTGACTGCAGGTAGGGGCTGGCGGGGAGCCAGGAGGCAGCCCCCCCCCCCCCCCCCCCTAAAACAGAGGTCTCTCTCCTGGGCCTTCCTCTCTGGGCTCACAGCTGCCCCCTGGTGGCCTCAGTGGGACCCTCAGCTGAGACCCAAGGGGGCGAGGCGGCCACTGGTCAGAGCTTCTGCTGGGTCCTGAGCCAGGGTTGTCCCCGAGACCAGCCACCCCCCCCCCCCGCCCCCGCTCACCTCCAGGTACTTCAGGGCCTGGTCCACCAGGGCAGGGTCAGAGAAGCAGCCGGCCCAGAGAGGAGCCAGATTGGACGGGTAAAACTCGTGGTTCTTCTTCCCATGTTCAAGGTCATAGTCAAACCAGGCCCCTTTCTCCTCGTCCCACAGGATGGCCTCCAGGGCGGCCAGGCGCCGGGCCCGAAGATTTCTGTACCTTGTGGCTTCAGCCTCATTCCCTGGGGGACACGTGATTTAGGTGGAGTACCCTTGGCCTCCTCCTGCTGTGACCCCCAAGGGCTGTGCCCACCTGGAGTCCACCCCACCTCAGGCTCCAGGACCCAGAATTCCCTGAGCAAAGGTGTAGAGGACCGCCTGGGAAGGCACATGGGCATTTCTTTAAATTGTTGTCAGCTGAGCCCCAGGTGATTGGCAGAGCAGCGTCTCGGTTACACCCTCCCCAAGAAGGTGGGGGTGTTATCAGTACTGACTTTTACCTTTGTCCAGGTGTCGGCCTAGCGGACTTTGATATGTAAATCCAGGCAAGCACCAGGAATGCTAGGGCCTACTCAAGAATGCAAATAAGCTCCTTTGATCCTAAGTTTTGGTGATACTTCCTGTTACTTGGGGGTATAAAATAAACTTGCTGCGTGGGCTCGAGGTCTGCCTGCCCCTCCATCAGAGGAAGCGGCGTCCCACACGGCTCCCAGCTTTTCCTTCTATCTTCGTGCCTGGTCTCTTTCTTTTATTTCTCAATCCCTGGCTGCCTCCACTTAGAACCGGTTCGTTCATCTCTCTTTCCGTGCTGGACGCGGAAAAGGGAGATCCCCGCCATATCTGGCCCCCGCCTCATCTGGCCCCCGCAAAAGGGGCCTTAGGGCTCCTGGCCTGCACGGCCCTGTCCCAGGCTCATTCTCCAAAGGGCACTGGCTTGGGGCTCGAAGGGCAGCAGTGGAGGAAAAGGGAGGGGTTTGGAGGTGAGGACTAGGCACCACCTGCCCAGTGAGAAAAGTGGGGGAGTGGAGATGCACGTAGGCCTCATGTGCACTCCCACCCAGGCTGCATAAGGGGGCAGGTACCATCGGGCTGCAAAGCGGATGGTCCTTCCCTCAGGTCCTCCTTCCAGCTCCATTGCCAAGGCCGAGGTGAGGCAGGGCCCAAGCCGGACGGGCCCAGCCTCCTCACGCCCAGGGCCGCTCACCCAGGCTAGTGTGGAAGTTGCTCATCAGCCCCTCTGCCTGGCACAGGAAAGCGTTGAGGTCCACAGGCACCAGTTTGCTGGTCCGGATGCTGCTGAGCGAGCTGGGGTCCGAGCCTCCAATGAGCCAGCGTGAAGAGAAGTCCCAACCAGACTCGGCCCCCGCCTTGAGCTCAGCCCACAGAGCCTCCTGGGCCCCTGTGAGGGGGAGACAGAGGACAGAGGACCGGCCAACCCAGCTGCAGGCCTCCACCTCCCACCCCTCCCACCGCCGCTCACCTTCAGGCACCACACCCGCCAGCTCTGCGTCCTTGCTGTAAGACTCTGGTCTGTGAGAGGAGAGTGGGCAGCCTGGCACAGGGGCTCTGAGCTCTCGGTGCCCAAGCTGGGGGCTGAGCCCTGGTGACTCAGCGGACCTGGACCCACAGCCCTGATGGCCCACAGCGACCAGTCTCTCCATCTGAGAGAGGGGCCCGAGTCACGTGCCCTCCTGCCAGGGGCCTGATGACACTCGCACGGGAGTGAAGACATGGGCCTCACCTGGGTCCCCCGTAAGGGACATGGTAGCGATTCAGGACGTAGCTCTTCCCCCCCAAGCTCACAGAGACGTTCCTCTTCTCAGCCCAGAAGTCCAACTCCAAGGCCAGGGTCCCAATGTTGTCCCTGGGGCAGAGCCGGGCACTCTCTCAGCCTGGGCGCACCTCTCATCCCACCTGGGGAGGCCTCAGGACGGGAGCCCGCGGGCAGCCCGAGGGGTGCCCACCGGAGGAAGGCGGTGTCGTTGGTGTGAGCCATGTAGCGGGCCATCATGAGCGTCAGGAGCGGCGGCTGGCTGCGCTGCAGGTAGTACACTCGGGCCCCGTTGGGAATGTGCCTGTAGCTGCCAAGGAGGAGGTTGCTGACTGCTCCTGCCTGACCGACCACCAGAGCCAGGGCACACCCAGCTCTGAGCACCTGGCACTGCTGGTCCTCCCGCACCCCAGCTTGCAGGGCCAGCCCCTCTTACGTCTGCACCAGATCCAGGAAGTTCTGCAGCATGCCCCTCACCGTCCCGGCCATCTCCGACAGAAGCAGCCCCTCCATCATCCAGTAGGAGTCCCTGGGGAGGATGGCTCCGTCACCCCAACCAGATACTGCACGCCAGGCCACCGCAGGGCACGCTCAGGACACCCCAGGCTCAGGGCTCCCCACCACCTGGTACTCACCAGTAGTAGAACTCGCGGAAGCGCCCGCCTGGCACGATGAAGGGGTGTTGCGAGTAGATCAGAGAGAAGCGCTCGGGCTGGCGGAGGACCTCTGGACTCACCTGAAGCCAGGAGAGAGGGCGCAGGGAGCCTGGGCCCCACTCCTTCCCCACGGACTGGGGCTGGAGGGGCTGCTGGGGGCTCGGAGCCAGGCCGTCCAGACATGGGCTCTGCTTCCCTGCGGCTCGGCCTGCTGGGGCCTCGGCCCAGGCCTGACTGCCGGGAGCCTGGTCTGCCCCCACATGTGGCCCTAGGGTCCCTGCTGTGCTTGATGGAGTGGAGGAGCCCGACCATGTGCCTGGCACCAGCAGGTGCTCGCCAAGCAGTGGCCACTCTCTGGACCCCGGTGGGGGCCTGTCTCCTCCAGCTCCCTTTGCCCCCTAAGTCTCTGCTCCCACCACCAAGCCAGGCCCAGAGACTCAGGGCTCCGCATTCTCTGGCTAGGACCCTTTCCCCAGTGGGTGGGTGTGCATGGGTGTGGCTGAGGAGCAAGTGGGACCCGGTGGGGACTGCTGGTGTCTGTCAGACATTGGCGCTGCTTCTTTCCTGCTGGTTCTGCATATGAGTGTGGTTTTAGGGGACGGGGTTTCGAGGGGAGCAGTGCATGAGGCTGAGGGAGCGGCACACACCAACAAAGGAGCCCAGAGCCCCCCTCTGCCTGTGGGTGCCAGGGCCTCGAGGCTAGGTACTGTGTAGTCTTGGGCCAATCACTGCCCTCTCTGAGCCTCAGACAAAGGAGAGAAAGTGCCACCAGGGCTGTACTGATGGCAGGGCAGCAGCTACAGTCATTCCTGCTCAGGGCATGGCCTGAGAGGGAACAGCCACTGGGTTAGAGCAGGACCAGGCAGCCTGGGAGGGCAGGACAGGCTGGGTGTGCCTGGGGGCCTTCAGGGAAGAGGTCAGGGGTTAGAAGGAGATGTCCCCCTGCCCTCTCTGGGAGATTCTTTATACAGTAATCGCTCTAGAGAGCTGCTGCTCTGGGACGCGGGATGGGAGGCTGTGTTCTCAGGGGCTGCATCCCAATTTGGGCTCCAGGGCGGGCGGCCTCCCAGCTGGACCTCCCTCTTCGCGCCCTTCCCGGGGCCACCTGGGCCCTGATACCTTCTTTCCCAGCTTCTTCCAGAGCTGGTGCAGCTGCCCGGCCCAGGAGCGCAGCTTGGAGTCCGCGATCTTCTCTAGGAATCGGGGGCTGGAAAGACAGGGACTGGCGGGTTTAGGGGGCAGCATCGTTGGAGGGCCCACTCTGCTCCTCGTCCGGGTTGTACCTGTCTTTCCAGTCCTCAGGGACCCAGGGCTGCAGCTCCTGCCCCGCGGCCCGGAAGTGCTCTTGGAGGAAGGCTTGCAGCTGCAGCCTGGGGACGCTGTGGTTGTGGGCGCTGGCCAGCTTGCGGAAGGCCTGCAGGACTTGGTCTGGGGCGGAGACACAGGGGCGATCCGTGGGACCCTTGACCCCTTCCCTGATGGGAGGGTCTGGCCCTGCCGTCTTTGGTGAGAAATTCAGGAGCAGGTGGGGTCCCCGGTACCTTACCTGGAGCGGAGGACAGCGGCATGTCCACGAACTGCTTGTCGTCCTGGAAGAGCTTGGCCATCTGCACTTGGTGCAGGAGCTCCCCGTGACAGTAAATCTGGCTGCAGAGAGAGTCGGGGAGGGGAGTGGGTCAGGCCAGTGGGGAGGAGAAAGGCCGGGTAGCTCTGGGACATAGTCCCTGGACGGGACAAGGGCTGTGTGCGTGCCCGAACACAGGTGTGGCTTTGTGGGTGGTGGTGACATACAGGGCTGAGAGAAGTAGGAAGGTCTTTGTGAAGCAAAGGACCCAAACCATTTCCTGAGTGGTTGTGATTTGGAACAGTAGAGCACACTTGGTGGATGAAAGGAGATTAGCACTTAAAAAAAATATTTTTATTGATTTTAGAGAGGAAGGGAGAGGAAGAGAGAAATAGAAACATCAGTGATGAAAGAGAATCATTGATTGGCTGCCTCCTTCATGCCCCCTACTGGGGATCGAGCCCACAAGCCAGGCCCTTGACTGGAATCGAACCCAGGACCCTTCAGTCCGTAGGCCAATGCTCTACCCACTGAGCAACACCAGCCATGGTAAGGTTAACACTTTAATCAGTGATGTGAGAATAGGGTGGACCAACCCCGCTGGCATGGCTCGGTGGTTGAGCGTCGACCTATGAACAAGGAGGTCACAGTTCAATTCCACCTTGGAAGGGATTTCTGGGAACTACTGCCTGCAGGGTCTCTGGACTGTATGGTGTACAACTCCGGGCAGAACTCGCCCTGTACTATTCATCCTGAAAATCGAATGCTCAGAAAGGCCCGGTTTTGAGGGGATGGGATACAGCGGTGGCGGGGCCGAGGGCCCGTGGGCCACATGCAGAGATGCAGAGCCCCCGGGTGGGTGGGCAGAAAGCGGGAAACAGGATGGAGAAGATGAGCTCACTATTGATCAGAAAGCGCCATGCGGCAGATCCACACCTCCTGGCACAGCCTCTCCAGAGCTGAGCAAGGCTGTGGGGCCCTGGGAGCCCTCAGAATAAGTTACGCCAAGGGACTACCACTTCCCTAACCCTAGAGGGGGGCCCACCCTTCCTGGGTGTGAAACGTGCACCCCAACTGCACTCAGCACTAGTTCACAATGACAGTTCACACACACAGTGGGCTAAACAGCTTTGGCTCCTGAGACAGAGAAGGGCTCTGGGGAGTCAGGTGGCCCATCGGGGAACAAACGGAATTTGCTTTTAAGGAGGAGAGGCCTTCAGAAGAAATTCATTCATTCACTAGCATAAGCGGACTAGAAGGGGCTCTGTTCCAAGAGGGAAGCCAAGGACAGGAGTCAGCCTGGGTCAGGCCAATGCAGCCATGGGTACTGGGTAAGGCCAGGCATAGCAATGCCAGAACAGCACTGAGAAGGGGTTGGCGCCTGTGCCCAGCAGGTCACTTGTCTCCTTTCATGCTGCTCAAGGCCACAGTAGCACGGGCACTGGCCTCTGAGGCTCAAGGAGCCACTATGGGAAGATCATGAACCTGTGACTCCCTGGCCATCCTCCGGACGCGTCCGTTGTCCAGTGGTGACTGCCCTTGTTCTGCGAGCCGGTCAGGGGAAGACACACCCCTAGTACAATGGGCAGGGGCAGAAACCCTCTGAGTACCACCAGCTTCCAAGTACCACTTGGGTTTGCCTCCAGCTGCTTGGAACCTGAAAATGACAACCACCACCAAGCGGCCCTGTGTCATGTGGCCTTCCATAATCATACTTGGTATATGAGCAAGGTTTGATGTCACTGGGAAGGCATCCTATATAATCCTATACAATAAAAGGGAATATGAAAATTGACCCTAAAGGTGGAACAACCAGAACGACTGCTCGACCAGTCACTATGAGGTGCATTGACCACTTCTCGGTCCCTTTCCCCTGGCTGGCAGGCTCTGATCGCCTGAAGGCAAACGGGGAGCCGGGGGTGAGTAGTGGTGGGGGACGGGGCTGGCTGCGGGCAGCAGAGGAAGATGGCCCGCACCGGTCCCTATTAGAAAATACCTCTAATTCTTACAGATTCGTTCTGCTATGGAAGGACATTGTGCTACAATCAGGTTAGCATACGGTGTAACACTGGAATTGCTGGTTCTGTTCAACGACCTCACATGAACAAGCCATATGGTTACACTGATCTTGGTGATGAAATCTATTAGGAGTTGAGTTGAGCTGAGGCCTCCTCAGAACGTAATCACAATGGAAAATGACTTGCCTGAGCGAGAACTGGATTTAGCTCATTTCTGTGCTAAGTAGTTCTGCATACGTTATTCATAAGATACAAACAGAGGCAGATCAGGGAGGAAAATAAGTAATCAAATAGAACAAAAATGTGAAAATGTATGTGAAGGCTTTATATGCCAGGCTAGCTGTTTCTTTAAATCTATCCCTAGTCTGTGCTGGCTTCTTCAAATGCTAGGTATAGCCATACTGATACTATTGCTAGATCTATTAGAGAATTGCTATACTAAATGTTCATACAAACATGATGGTTTTCCTTTTTTTTTATTTCAGAGAGGAAGGGAGAGGGAGAGGGAGATGGAAACATCAATGATGAGAGAGAATCATTGATAGGCTGCCTCCTGCACGCCCCATACCAGGGATCGAGCCCAAAACCCAGGAATGTGCTCTGACTGGAAATTGAACCACAACCTCCTGGTTCAGAGGTCGATGCTCAACCACTGAGCCAGGCCAGCCAGGATATGATGGTTTTTTGTGGGTGTTTCTCTCTTTTCCATGTCCAGTTCCTGAGTAGAGGAGCTGGGGATTAAGAAATAAAAGAAAGAAAGAGACCAGACAGGAAGATAGAAACAAAGCTGGGAGCCAGGTGGGACACCATCCTCTCTGATGGAGAGGCAGGGACCCTGAGCCCCGCAGCTAGTTTATTTTATACCCCCAAATACCAGGAAATATCACCAAAACTTAGCATCAAAGGAGCTTATTTGTATTCTTGAGTAGGCCCTAGCATTCCTGGTGCTTGCCTGGATTTACATATCAAAGTCCGCTAGGCCGACACCTGGACAAAGGTAAAAGTACTGATAACACCCCTCCCCCGCCCCCTTCCCCCTTTTTGGGGAGGGTGTAACCAAGATGCAGCTTTGCCAGTCGCCTGGGGCTCAGCTGACAACAATTTAAAGAAATGCCCATGTGCCTTCCCAGGCGGCCCTCCAGTTTTTCTGTAAGAGAGCCTAGGCCAAGGGCCAGAGGGTAGTGGACTGAATTCCATTCTGACTCTAACCACCTGGAGTGAGTGCAGACTCCATAGGCTTGGGGGCACATTCTCTAATAAAACAACCTGCAGTCTGTTCAGTTTCACAAGACGTCCATGGTGAGGCCGGGAGGTTCCCACAGCACTGTGTTCTCTCCTGTGGCACCAGGACGCTTACTCGCCTGGCACGTTGATGTGTTCACCAACCAGGAGGCTCCACGGAGCTTTGGTGTCTAGAGTTTTTATTAGGATCTCATTATGTAGGTATGATTAATGGAATCATTGGTCATGTGATTGAGCTCCATCTCCAGCCCTGCTCTCCTCCCTGGGGGTAGGACTTATATCATGTGACACAGACGGGGAAGCCATAGTCACGTGGTCTTTCTGACAGGGCCTGCCCCATCCTGAGTCAGCTCATTAGCATGACTCATTTAGCCACTCCCACCAAGAGTCACCTCATGAACATAAGCTAGCAGACACCACCCTAAATACCAGAGGCACTTGATCACTTGGGGAATTCCAAGAGCTTAGCAGATACATCCCAGGTAAAAGGAGAGACCAATTCTTTGCTATATAACAGACTACCCCCTGGTCTTTGGCCATGAGCCCCTTAAATGAAAACTATCGGACCTGTTGGAGCATCTGCATTTGGTTGGTGTGGCATTTATATAATAAATAAAGCACTAGTTGCTTTATCAACATGAATATACCTAATATTTAGAGCTAGCATAGGGCAGGGATAGGAGGCTTTTCTGTTGTTGCTAATCCTCACCCAAGGATATTTGTCCATTGGTTTTTAGAGAGACTGGAAGGGAGGGGGAGAGAAGCATCAATGTGAGAGACACATCAATTTGCTGCCTTCCACACTCACCCAGCTGGGGCCAGGAATTGAGCCTGCAACCGAGGCACGTGCCCTTGGCCAGAATCAAGCTGGGACCCTTCAGTCCACAGGCTGACACTCTATCCATCGAGCCACACTGGCCAGGGCAGGCATCACGCAACATCCCAATACATTTGACCATCAATATTAATATCATCTAAGTGGTTCAGATGGCTTTGTTGTTCACTGTGGTATTCAAATCCTCCCACAACCACATCTAAACTACAGAACAACCATTATTTAGAACTGTTTCAAATCGATCTGAATAGAAGTCCTAAAACTAAGGATATAAAGAAGCTACATAGAGACTGGTAGGAGGGGTGGAGACACAAAATGGGCTGGTCCCACATTTGAATGTGGCAGATAAAAATCAAGAAGGATATCAGGCCCTACCTGGTTTGGCTCAGTGGATAGAGCATCGGCCTGTGGACGAAGAGTCCTGGGTTTAATTCTGGTCAAGGGCACATGCCTGGTTGTGGGCTCAATACCCAACAGGGGTGGCGGGTGCAGGAGGCAGCCCATCAATGATTCTTTCTCATCATTGATGTTTCTATCTCTTTCCCCTTCTCTCTTCCTCTCTGAAATCAATAAAAAAATATTTTTATATAAAAAGGGATATCAAGCCTGGCTGGCATGGCTCAGTGGTTGAGTGTTGACCTATGAACCAGGAGATCATGGTTTGATTCCCTGTCAGGTCACTTGTTCAGGTTGTGGGGCTCAATCCCCAGTGGGGGGCATGCAGAAGGCAGTCAGTTAATGATTCTTTCTCATCATTGATGCTTCTTTTAATTCTTTAAAAAAAATATATCTTTATTGATTTCAGAGAGGAAGGGAGAGGGAGAGAGAGATAGAAACATCAATGAGAGAGAATCATTGATCAGCTGCCTCCTGCACACCCACTACTGGGGATCAATCCCGCAACCCAGGCATGTGCTCTTGACTGGAATCGAATCTGGGACCCTTCAGTCCGCAGGCTGGCACTCTATCCACTGAGCCAAACCGGCCAGGGCTATCATTGATGTTTCTATCTCTCTCTCCCTTCCTCTCTGAAATCAATAAAAACATAGTTAAAATAATAAAAATAAGGAGGGCTATCAGAACTGTGAAGATCCCCCCTGAGGAGCTAGGAGTTCCAGCTCCACAGCAGGACCCACAGCCCAGAGTCCTATTGTCAGGAAGAGAAGTCCCCATGACTTCTGGCTGTGCAACCAGCTCAGGGTGTGGCTGAGTGAGAGGAAGGGCTGCTGGAGTCCCAGGCATTCCTCTTAAAGGGCCAGAACATGGACTTACTTAGACTTACTTGCTCTGAGTTCTAGCACTGGGGCATCAGAGACATATGGGGAGGAACTGAGTTGTCTGGCATTAGGGTGAGAGCTGGAGAGGCAGTTTTTTTGTAGACGGAAGTGCTGGAAGAAGCCATTGTTCCTTTTCTGAGCCCCCCTAAAGCTGGCAGGCAGGCGTCATATCTGAGTCTCCATCATCCTGGCTTACACTGTTAGCCACACCCTGGTGATTCCCTGCCCATCCAACTTTTGGGCCCAATCCAAGCTGTTTCTAGTGACTCTTCTATACAAATAGCCTGTCTTGGCTCATGCTTTGGACTTCCTAAAACCTCTCAAACAAGCAGCATCTGGCCTAAGCATGCCCCATACTTCTCACTAAGTGGCCCAGGCCCAGCACTAGCAGCAGCCGACCTTGGTTGGCAGCTTGGCCTCTCTTGGGCACCTCCAAGCCCAGCATAAGTAGCAGCCATCTGCAGGTTTCTTTACAGCTCAGGCCAGGTGGCCCTGGGCAGAACACAGACAGTGGCTGACCTTTCTTGGCTTGCCTTCCAGGAGGCCCCAGAGCCAGTGCACTGGGATAGCTTCAGACCATGTCAGAACACTACCCAACCTCCTCCACAAGGGACACACTCAAGAGGCAAACGCAGCAGGCACCAGAGCACTGAAGTAAGTCCTGCTCAATGGTGTGGGCCCTGCACAGTTGATCCTCTATCATGGTCACAGCCAGTCCTTACAGCTGATCAGCCTGAGGGTAAATCCCTCCCATTGACATGCCAATAGCAATCAAGGCTCAACTACAACAGGAGGGTGTATATAGCTAACATGGGGGTCACAGCTGAAAGGTCCAGCTTGGGTGAACAGGGAGATTGCTCCACTGGACTCTATAGGACACCAACTACTAAGGGAACTCTACCAAACCCAGGAGACACAGCAGCTCTGCCTAGTCCATAGGAATAAACACAGGGAGGCAGCCAGGATGAGGAGGTAAAGAAGCATGTCCCAAACAAAAGAACAGAAGAAATCTCCAGAAAAAGAGGTAAACAAAATGGAGACAATCTGCCAGGTGCAGAGTTCAAAACACTGGTTTAAAAAATGCTCCATGAATGTAGGGTAAGAGTAGAGGAACTTAGTGAGAACTTCAACAAAGAAATAGGAAACATAAAAACAGAACTAGAAAACATAAAAAAAAAAACCAGTCAGGAGTCAGAACCAAGATAGGTAAACACTGGTACTTGCTGCCACCCACAACCACATCAAAATACAAAACAACCATCATTCAGAACCACCTGAAATTGGGCTGAATGGAAGTCTCATAATTAGAAAGGTAAAGAAGAAAGCACATTGAGACTAATAGGAGGAGTGGAGGTGCAGAATCAACTGGTCCAACACCCATCTGTGGCAGTTGTTTAATCAGGAGGGATATGTAGGTTGCAGAGGCCTCCCATGAGGTGCAAGGAGTTCTAGCCCCACACAGACCCCTCAGCACAGGTTTCCAAAGCTGGGAAGAGAAGTCCCTGTACCTTTGGGCTGTAAAAACCAGCAGGGATTGTGGCTGAGTGACACAAAGGCTACTGGAGACCCAGACTGTTCTTCTTAAAGGGCCCGTGCACAGATTTACTTGGACTCACTCTCTCTCTCTCTGAGCTCCAGTACTAGGGTAGTGGCTTGGCAGGGGGAGGGACCCAGGAACATATGGGGAGGAACTGGATTGTCTGGCATCAGAGCAAGAACTTGGGTGCAGCTTTCTTCCAGATGGGGGTGCTTGCAGGGGTCATTGTTCTTACACTGAGACCTCTGCTGTTATAGAGCTGACTGGCAGCATATCTGAGTTCCCACCAGCCTGGCTCACAATGTTTGATCTGTCCTGGTGATTCCCTGAGATACTGCTCCACCCAATTTGCAGCCCTACCCAAGCTGTTTGCAGTGACTTTTCCATACGAATGGCCTGTCCTGGCTCAGGCTTTAGACTTTACTAAAATCTCTCAAACCAGCAGCAGCTGGCATTAGCATGCCCCATTCCTCTCAATAAGAGGCCCCTGGGGGCCCAGCACTAGTGCAGCCTGGCTTGTTTCACAGTTTGTCCTCTCCTGGGCACTTCCAAGCCCAACACAAGTAGCAGCCATCTGCAGATTGTTCTGTAGCTCCTGACAGGTGGCCCCAGGGCCAGTGGCTGACTTTGCATATCCAGTGGGGACCCTGAGCCAGTGCACCCAGTGGACAGATTCAGATCACACCAGATTACAACTCTACACATCCATAAGTGACACTCTCAAGGGGCAGACTCAGTGAGAAGCAAAGCCCCACTGAAGCAAAGTCCTGCTCCATAGGGGTCTCCTGCACAACAGCTCTTCCACTGTAGTCAAAGCTGGTCCTCACAGCCAATTTGCCTGGGGGTCAGTTCCTCCCAGTGACACCAACAACAATCAAGGCTCAACTACAGCAAGACTGTGCACACAGGGGTGCACCTAGAGTGCCCAGCTCAGATTATTGGGGAAGCTGAGCCACTGGGCCTACAGGACACCTACTACACTAGGCCACTCTACCAACTCCAGGAGACATAGCAGCTCTACCTAATACATAGAAACAAACACAAGGAGGCAGCCAAAATATGGAGACAAAGAAACATGTCACAAATGAAAGAATAGAAGAAATCTCCAGAAAAAAACCCTAAATGAAATGGAAGCAAACAAATTACTAGATACAGAGTTCAAAACAATGGTTATAAAGATTCTCAAAGATCTTAATGAGAGCATCAGGGGATTAGTGAGAATTTTAAGGAAATTAGTGAGAACATCAACGACATGAAAAAGGACAAGTCAGAAATTAAGCATACACTAACTGAAATAACAAATAATTTACAGGGATTCAACAGTAGAGTAGAGGATGCTGAGTATCAAATCACTGATTTGGAATATGAGGAAGCAAAAAACACTCAATCACAAGAGCAAAAAGAAAAAAGAATAGAAATTATGAAGAGGATCTAAGAAGCCTCTGGGACAACTTCAAGTGTACCCACATTTGCATCATGGGGATGCCAGAAGGAGAAGAGAGAGAGCAAGATCTTGAAAAGCTATTTGAAGAAATAATGACAGAAAGGTTCCATAACCTGGTGAAGTAAATTGACATACAAGTGCAGGAAGTGCAGAGAATCCCAAACAAGATGAACCCAAAGAGGCCCACACTAACACACATCATAATTAAAGTTAAAGACAAAGAGAGAATCTTTAAAAAAGTTAAAAGCAGCAAGAAAAAAGCAGTTAGTTACCTATAGGGAAGCTCCCATAAAATTGTCAGCTAAGCCCAGCTGGTGTGGCTCAATGGTTGATCATCAACCTATGAACCAGGAGGTCACAGTTTGACTTCTAGTCAGGGCATATGCCTGAGTTGCGGGCTTGATCCCTGATGTAGGGTGTGCAGGAGGCAGCTGATTGATGATTCTTTCTCATCATTGATGTTTCTATCTCTCCCTCTTCCTTCCTCTCTGAAATAAATAGAAATATATTTTTTTGTAAACTGTCAGCTGATTTCTCAACAGAAACTTTGAGGCCAGAAGGAATTGGCAAGAAATATTCAGTGATGCAAAACAAGAATCTCTACCCAGTAAAACCAAGATTACTCTACCCAGCAAAGCTATCATTTAGAGATGAAGGACAGATAAAGAACTTCCCAGACCAGGACAAGCTAAAGGAGTTCATCACCACCAAACCAGTATTACAAGAAATGTTAAAGGGTCTTCTTTAAAAAAAAGAACAAGGAAGATAAAAAATATGAATAATAAAATGTCAATAAATAAATATCTATCAACAATTACTTTAAATGCAAATGATTAAATGCTCCAGTCAAAAGTTGTAGGGTAGCTGAATGGATAGTAAAATATGACCCTTACATATACTGTCTACAAGGGACCCACTTCAGATGGAAAGGCACACACACATTGAAAGTAAAGGGATGGAAAAAAGAGATTTCATGAAAATGGAAACAAAAGCTGTGGCAGCAATACACTAAAAAAAAAAAAAAAATAGATTGAAAAACAAAATAAATGGACAAGCAGAACAGATTGCAGAGATGCAGAGAACATTTTGTCAGTTGCTAGATGGGAGGGGGGTTGGAGAGTGAATGGGTGAAAAAGGTGGAGGGATTAAGAAGTAAAAATTTGTAGTTACAGGATAATCATGGGGATGTTAATGTACAACCCAGGGAATATAGTCAATAATATTCTAAAAGCTATGTATGGTGTCAGATGTGTAATAGATTTATCAGGGTGATCACTTACTAAGTTATATGATGTCTAATCACTGGTTTGTACAGTTCAAACGAATATAATATTGTATGTCACCTGTAATTGAAAAATTAAAAATTAAAAAATAATTTAATCAACAATATTGGTTAGTGTTTACTGTATTGCACTGTGGTAGATGTGACCTGGAAAAGGAGTCAAGGTGTGTTGGCACATTACTGGAGTCCCACACTCAGTAGGAAAAGTACATCAGGGAGGAAAAATGAAGTTGAAGTGATGTGGGAAGAAAGAAAAAAGTGTAGTTATACCATCATCTTCCTCCCATGGGAACAATTGTAGAGTTACACCTCCATCCTCTCCACTCGGTGTCCTAGGTTTCCTCAGGAAAGTAGAAGGATCTATTTATTTAGGACCCCCCTTAACCGCCTCATGCTGAGTGTGAGCTCACACTTGTAAAGGTGGTAAGCCAGTCCTTGAGACCTACATTCTCCCTGTTTTAGACAACCTTTGTTTTAGTTGCTCATTCCAAATGTCTATCAAATCATTACTCTGAGAATGAAAGTGTGTTCCTTGGTCTGAAGAAATGTAACTCTGGGGTCCAAATCGTTGCACTATCTCTTGTTCTGGTTCTTTTAGAATATTTTGAGCATTTATATCTACCACTGGGCATTTGAGCCCAATCTAGGGGAGGTTTTGTTCCTGTCAGGCCCCATTTGTGGCTTCTGAGTCTCCACATCAGTCGCATGCCCTTCCCCCAGGAGTCTGCCCAACAGCCCTCTTCAGCCGTCCCTCTTATTGGCAGACAGACTGTTCTTGTTAGCATTTGGTGCTTCAGTGAGTGCACGTGGAATCTTCTAGATCCAGCCACCTCTGCATTGCTACAGCCTCCCAGTGTCCATTGGTTTAGGAACCCAAGTGACCACCTCACACGAGGACACTGAGATACCCATTGGCTGGCGCAGGTACCTTCTGATGAAGGGAGGGGTTCTGATGGGCATCCATGTCTTCTGCTTTAAGGTACCCCTCAGGTCCCCATGATGACTCCATGGGACTGTGCCACATGGGGCGTTGCTTTTATAGACCAAGTTTCCATTGACCTTCTGCTGGACCCTGTGGTCAGGCCATAGCCACTGACTAAGGTAAGTCAAACCCAACACAGTGGCAACCAGGATGTGATTCAGCTCCCTAAGCAAATTCGGTTTTATCATCTTTAACCAGAGTGGCAGCCATGCAAGCAGCGAGCTCCTGCTCCTCTGGGCACTGCCGTCCCTAACCAAGCAGCTCCCTGCTCCCCTGGCCACTGCTGTCTGCAGCAAGCAGCTCTGCCAACCCGCTGAGAACTGTGGAGAGGGCACACTCTCCAGGTGAGGGGCAGTGGAGTCCGGCAGCTCCTTGGTGGTTCCATAGTCAGTCCCAGGGGAACAGCACCCACTGCTGAAGGGACCCCATCCCCTAGGAGCTCGTCTCTGCACAGACCATTCATCTCATTATGGTCTCTTCTGGGCGCCTCCCTATGGAGCAGGTCTCCCGAGGTGTCATGGGCATTTCAGGTTCCAAGGTGACCTTACATCTTTCAGTCGCAGGGGTGGTTTCCATTAATGTCTGATAGCAGGCTAGCCATGGCCTCTCCAGTAGCCATTTTCTAGTCCAAAGTCTCAGCAGCCATGCCGGGAGGTGCCCAAGGTATTTGCTCTATGCCCAGCCAGTGTGCTCAGAGGGCTGTGGTCTGTGTGGACTCTGGCAGCATTAGGGTTATCATCTGTGGTGTCCAGTTAATATTTATTGCTTGATGGCAGATTTGTAAGCCTTTTATTTTATGGCACTAGGCAGTGGAAACACGGCCTGTTTAAACACTCCAGCTTTCATCTGCGTTTCCACCTTAACCTCAACTCCTGCATCCCGCCATCCTCTCCATCAGACTGTCACCCCTTTTAGGGTGGCCTTTGTCACCACAGTGCACAAAGGCTCTGTGTCACAGAGTCCAAGACACTTCTCCACCCTCTGACTATCTTGCCTACTCACATGCAGAAGGCTCTGAGAGCCCAGCAGGGGGCAAACCTAACGGACCCGACCCTCTCATCAATATATTTTTAAAATATATATTTGTATTGAGCGGAGAAACCAAGATGGCAGCATAGGTAAGCACCTAAACTGCTGCCTCGCACAACAATTTCAAAACTACAACTAAAAGACAACCAGAGGAAAGCTGGCTGAGTGGAAATTCTACAACTAGAAGGAAAGAGAAAAACTCACGGAAAGGTGGAGGAACAGCAAAGGGTTGAGGTACGGAGACTCTCACACAGAGAGGAAGGGCGGCTGAGAGCCTGACTGACTTTCTCTGGTGGGAGGGGGAAGGAAGCTCCCAACTGCACTGAACCCCAGTTCTGACTGCACTGAACACCAGTTCCGGGCGAAACCCCGGGGACCCAGGCTCATACGGGGGGAGTCTGGACTGTCAGGTAGAGAGAAAAGCACTCAGAGACTCGGAGACTCGGAGACCTGGGGGAGGGGGTCTGGAGGCGCGCGCGGCGTGAGTGTGCACAAAGACTGTGGAGGTTGCCACAGGCTTTCCCTAGCAGAAGGGAGTTGGAAGCTCCTGACTACACTGAACCCCAGTTCTGATTGCACTGATCACCAGTTCCAGGCGAGCCCCTAGGGACCCACGTTCTTGCAGGGGGAATCTGGACTCTTGGGTGGAAACTTGGGAGCCGGGGAAGGCAGATGTCTGGAGGTGCATGCACAAGGGCAGGGCTGACAGGAAGCCAAGATTGTCTGCTCCGCCCTGAGACTCCACCCCATCCAAGCTGAGCACAGAGGCATTTGCAATTTGGTAAGTCTAATCCTATAAGGCTCTCTCCAGCACCGAACTTCTCCCAGAGTAGACACAGCTGGTCCTCACAGCCAACTGGCCTGGAGGTCAATTCCTCCCAGTGATACCAACAATAATCAAGACTTAACTACAACAAGGCTGTACACACAGTCCACAAAGGGGTGCACCAAGAGTGTCCACCTCAGGTTAACTGGGGAGGCCGACCCACTGGGCCATGTAGGAAACCTAGCACACAAAGCTACCCTACCAACTCAGGGAAGCAGCGAAAATGTGGAGACAAAGAAACAGATCACAAACGAAAGAAATGGAGGAAAACAAACAACTGGATATAGAATTCAAAACCACAGTTATAAGGCTTTTCAAGAATATCCTAGAAAAGGCCGATAAATCTAACGAGACCCTCAAAGATATGAAAAAGGACCAACTAGAAATTAAACATACATAGACTGAAATAAAAAATATTATACAGAGACCCAACAACAGACTAGAGGAACGCAAGAATCAAGTCAAAGAATTGAAATACAAAGAAGCAAAAAACACTCAACTGGAAAAGAAAAAAGAAAAAAGAATCCAAAAAGTTGAAGATAGTGTAAAAAGCCTCTGGGACAACTTCAAGTGTACCAACATCAGAATTATGGAGGTGCCAGAAGAAGAGAGAGAGCAAGATATCAAAAACCTATTTGAAGAAATAATGACCAAAAACTTCCCCCATCTGGTGAAAGAAATAGACTTACAAGTCCAGGAAGCGCACAGAACCCCAAACAAAAGGAATCCAAAGAGGACCACACCAAGACACATCATAATTAAATTGCCAAGAGGAAAAGACAAAGAATATTAAGCAGCAAGAGAAAAACAGTTAGTTACCTACAAGGGAGCACCCATACGATTGTCAGCTGATTTCTCAACAGAAACTATGCAGGCCAGACGGGAGTGGCAAGAAATATTCAAAGTGATGAACAGCAAGAACCTACATCCAACATTACTCTACCCAGCAAAGCTATCATTCAGAATGGAAGGGCAGATAAACAGCTCCAAAGATAAGAAAAAGCTAAAGGAGTTCATCACCACCAAACCAGTATTATATGAAATGCTGAAAGGTATTCTTTAAGAAGAGGAAGAAGAAAAAAGTAAAGATAAAAATTATGAACAACAAATACATATCTATCAACAAGTGAACCTAAAAATCAAGTGAATTAAGAACCTGAGGAACAGAATAAACTGGTGAATATAATAGAATCAGGGGCATAGAAAGGGAGTGGACTGATAATTCTCAGGGGGAAAGGCGTATGGGGGGGTGCAGGAAGAGACTGGACAAAAAGCGTATACCTATGGATGAGGACAGTGGGTGGGGAGGTAAGGGCAGAGGGTGGGGTGGGAACCGGGTGGAGGGGAGCTATGGGGGGAAAAAGGAGAAACAATTGTAATAATTTGAATAAAGATTTATCAAATTTAAAAAAGTTAAATATATATATATATTTGTATTGATTTCAGAGAGGAAGGGAGAGAGAGGGAGAGATAGAAACATCAATGATGAGAATCATTAATTGACTGCTTCCTGCATGTCTCCCACTGGGGATTGAACCTGCAACTCAGGCATGTGCCCTTGACTGGGAATCGAACTGTGACCTCCTGTTTCATAGGTTGATGCTCAATCACTGAGCCACGCTGCCTGGGCTATCCCTGTGATTTTCAGTGGTGTGCTGCAAGAATTTTAAAACATGCAACACCTGACTATTTCATCAGGGGCACTGACCCCTTTTCCCTTAGATTGTTAAATTTTAAAAATTACAACAGCCATCATAACAATAGCTGTCTGGTGTGAATGAATCAAATCGGCAGAAAATATATTTTTTGGTGTGCTGCAGAAGTTTAGTGATTTGTTTATGTGTGTCATGAGATGACAAAGGTTGAACATTGCTGGCCTAGCCCATTCGCTTGGGAATCTTTTTCATTATCTGTTGCTTCAGAATATTTGCTTCTTAGGAAATGGCTCTGAGACCAGTGGCCTTGTCCCCAGCTGCCAGGATCAAGGTCTCCCCAGCACACTCCTTGGCCGGCCCTGAGATGAGAAGCTTTGGTTTGAACTGGCCAGGAACCAAGCTTGGCCCATCTCTCACTTTCATTTTTGCTATTGTAAGTAATCATCATCAAGGATTGTATTTTTAAACCTCTTCTTATCATTTTGCATTTTCTTTATTACTAGAGGTCCGGTGCACGAAATTCATGCACGAGTGCAGTCCTTAGGCCTGGCTGGAAATTGAAGCATGAGCATCTGGCATGGAAGGGCAGGTCCCAGCTGATCTCTGAGCCCTGGGCAGCACCTGGGCTCCCACTCACACCCTCTTTGGCCTGGCACTGCCCGCTCACCTGCTCCACCATCCTGCCGCGGTCCCGCTCTAGTTGGGGCCCATCAGGGCTGGCAGCACTCCACTGCCGCCCGCTGCCAGCACCACATCGCTGACACCCGCCATGTTCCACGACACCCCCTGGTGGTCAGCACACATCATAGCAAGTGATCGAACTCCCAGTCTCCCAGTCGAACTCCTGTTCAAATGACTGCCCGAGGGGACAATTTGCATATTAGGCTTTTATTATATAGGACTAGAGGCCCAGTGCACAAATTCGTGCATGGGTGGGGTCCCTCAGGATGGCCTGCGGAGATCAGGCCCCAGATCATGCCCCCAGCCTCGCAGCCCCGCAGCACCGTCTGGCACCCTGCCTTGGCCTGGTGCTGCCCCCTCACCTGCTCCAGCATCCCACCATAGTCCCGCTCTTGTCAGGGCCCATCAGGGCTGGCAATGCCTCCACTGCCACCTGCTGCAAGTGCCGCATTGCTGACGTCCACCATGTTCCGCACCACCCCTGGTGGTCAGTGTATGTCATCACGAGTGTATGTCGAACACTCAGTCTCCCGGTCAAACAACCACCCGAGGGGACAATTTGCATGTTAGGATTTTATTATATAGGATTGTTTTATTGTTGCCTCTATTACAGATGTCCCCATCTATTCTCCGCTCCCCCCCCCCCCCCCCCGGCATTTGCCTTTCTCCACCTCCCTCTGCCTAGGCCTTCACCACCCTATTGTCTGTGTCCATGGGCTGTGCATATATGCACATATGTTCGTTGGTTAATCTCTTCCCATCCTCCCCACTCTACTCCCCTCTGAGATCTGTCAGTCTGTTCCATGCATCCATCCCTCTAATCCTATTTTGTTCATCAATTTATTTTGTTCATTAGATTCCACTTATGAGTGGGATCATGTGATACTTACCTTTCTCTGACTGGCTTATTTCGCTTATCATGATATTCTCCAGGTCTCTCCCTATTGCCACTTCTTTTTTACAGTTGTTCAGTATTTCAGGGTGTAAATGTACAGCTTTTAATCCACTCATCTACTCATGGTACTCAGGCTGTTTCCAGATCTTAGCTACTGTAAATTGTGCTGCTATGAACGTAGGGGTGCATACATTCTTTCTGATTGGTGTTGCAGGTTTCTTAGCATGTATGCCTAGAAGTGGGATCGCTGGGTCGAAAGGCAGTTCCATTTTAAATTTTTTGAGGAAATTCCATAATGTTTTGCACAGTGGCTGCACCAGTCTGCATGCCCACCAGCAGTGCAGGAGGGTTCCCATTTTACTTTGCATTTCCTTATGGCTCAGTGAGCCAGCGCCTCAGGGCCTCATCCATTGTCTTTAAATTCCATTGGTGATTGTTACCTTCAGCACCAATCCCAGCACAACTGCGGTTTCAAACCCTGGGTGACCCTGTGGCTGCCAGGAGTGAAAGGGTCCTCATCCTCTGCCTTTTCAGCTCACTCTTCCCGAGTCCCGAGGGTCAGTGAGTTGAGGGCATCCTAGGAAGTCACATGTTTTCTGACACTCACTGCAATGCTCCAGCATAGGTCTGGCACTAACCCGCTGGCCCTGACACCACCATCAGTCAAGGGCACAGTCCCCAGTACAACTGCCCTTCCTTCAAGCACTGATGCCTAGCTCAGGGGGCCCCAAGCTAACCCCACTTCTGACCAACTGGCTACAAATTCAGGAGTTTACACCAAACCTCCAGGGCTTGACATTTTGCTCTGTAAAGTCTTTGTCACCTGGAGCCCAGGGCCATGCCCGATATTTCATGCTAATAATGGGATTTATGGCAGAGGCCAAGGGTCACCCACTATCACTATGACCTTCAGAGACCTGGAGCCTGAGTGACTAAGGTCAGCCATGTGGACACTCCGTCCCCCTGGAACTGATCCCCAGTAGGAACCCTGGAGGCACGGCCAGGTGAGCTCCCAGGCTGGCCACACTGTGTGGTTGTCACATCGCTGCTGGGAAACACCGTGCTGTCTGTATCCACCCAATGCAGCGACCTCAGAGTGGAGCGGGCCTCCTCTTCTCTGGACCTCTGGCCCGTCTGCCTCTCACCTTTCCTGACTGTAATCTGTACCTTTCACTGTGTTAAATTATAACGATGAAGATAACCCTCTGGTGAGCACTAGGAAACCTCTGAAGCTCAGGATGGGCGTAGGACTCCTGACAGTCTTCTTTCTGTGCTTTTCAAGCTTCATGCTTGACAAAACCCTCGATCACACAGCCTTTCTGAAATCCCTATTCCAACTGCTCAGGACAAAATCTATGAATTATGCCAGATATATCCTTTCCTTTCATAAAGATATTTTCAAATTTGATTTCAGAGAGGAAGGGAGAGGGAAAGAGACAGAAACATCAATGATGATAGAGAATTACTGATTGGCTGCCTCCTGCACGCCCCACACTGGGGATTGAGACCACAACCCAGGCATGTGCTCCGGGAATCAAACCGTGACCTCCACACTCAACAACCCAGCCACAATCAATCATCAGCAAGTCCGATCAGCTCAACCTTCCAAATAGATCCCATACTGAACCACTTTTCGCCTTTCTGGTCCTACCATGGAGGCCCCAGCCCAGCCCCTCTCCCGGGAGCCCTCATCACCTCCCACCGATTCCTGCATCTGCCCAGCCGCACAGGCCTCTTCCCGGTCCCTGCGCAGTGGCCTCAGCATGTCTTCTCCCAGAACCACCGTGGTGGCTCCTGCACGATTCTTCGCTGCATCGCCTCCTTAGACACCCCTCCCATCTGAAACGCTCTCTACCCAACCCCATGAGCAGCTCCCTGACTTCATTTTACTTTTAATTGTGTTTCTAGCACCGTGTAGCTTCTTGTTATTTGGTTTCTTGCCGGTTATGTAAGGCCGATGAAGGTGGGGCCTCGTTTTTCTTGTTCACTGAGCAGCCCCAGGGCAAGTGAGAGCTCAGCAAACCTTGGC
The DNA here is from genome assembly GCA_026230045.1 of Corynorhinus townsendii. Taxonomy (NCBI): domain Eukaryota; kingdom Metazoa; phylum Chordata; class Mammalia; order Chiroptera; family Vespertilionidae; genus Corynorhinus; species Corynorhinus townsendii. The sequence continues at coordinate 84,420,348 of JAPDVU010000008.1, forward strand.
CAGTGGGAGTGGACTCCGCCCTGGGGCCTGGGAGGCAGACGGGGCCACTCACCTCCAGGATTTGCAGGTGGAAGCTATGGCCCTGGAAAGTGGTTTAACTCGTCCTTTGTCATAAGGGTCAGAGGTCAAACCCAGGAGCTCTTTCCAGTCCCTGACACCCCCTCCCACATCCAGGCTCGGGAAGTTAGGCAGAACACTTGCTAGAAAAATCCTGAGGACAGCCCTGTGCGGTTCAAGGAGCAGCTTGGAGGGAGGGGAGGGAGGAGGCCTGGATGTGTGCACAGGCGACCTCCAGCAGCGCTCCTCCCCACACTGGGGCCATGCCCAGCACAGAGCCTGCTCCACAAGGAACCCAACCGCCTCTCTGGCCCTGCCCTCAGGCCTGAGCCCCATCCAATCCCAACTCTTGACCCACAGCCTCCCCCACCAGCCACCGCGGCCACCCACCTCCTACCTCTGGGGGGGGCGGGGGGCGGGAGAGAGGCAGATGCCCATGCCTACCTCTCACAGCGGGGGGGGGGGAGGAGGGGGACAGGAAACAGATGCCCATTCCTACCTCTCACGGGGGGCGGGGGGCAGGTGTCCACTGCTACCTCTCATGGAGGGGGGGACAGATGCCCACTCCTACCTCTCACAGGGGGGGCAGGTGTCCACTCCTACCTCTCACGGGGGAGGGGGCGGCAGGTGTCCACTCCTACCTCTCACAAGGCGGGGGCAGCGCCTCCTGGGATCGCAGCCCCAGGCCCAGCAGCAGCAGCAGGCACAGCTCGCAGGCACTCTCGGGCATGGTGGCCACGGCTGCAGCCAGTGAGCGAGCTCAGGCAGCTCCTGCCCCTGGGGCACCGCCTGGCCCACCTGCCATGGCAGCAAAGTCCACTTCTGAGGCGTGGCCACCTGAGGGGTAGCCAAGGAGGCAGTGGTGCCCAGGCGGAGCCAGCAGAGATACTGTGAGCGCAGGCAGCGGGATTACAGTTGCCTCAGGAAGCTCACGCCTCGGCATCAGGGAAGACGAGTTAAAGGGGCAGAGGGTGTGCGGGGCCCAGGACGGCTGCAGCTGGGACCCAGGGTCGATGACTTGGGCCGGAAAGGAGACAGGTGGGGAGGGTGCCCAATGCCAGCCACCGCCACCTGAGCAGTGATTGCCCGGATGCCTTCATGATGGTCTGTGGTCTTTCCTTTACGTCCTGGGCTCGCTGTCCAGGATGTCGCTTGTGGAGCCTGGGCAGTGTGGGCCTGCGACAGATGGCCGGGCCCTGTGCCTCCCTCCCCCTGCCCCAAGCCACCTCCACTGAAGTGAGCCTCCTCCTTCCTGCCACCTGCCCCCAGATGCTCAATACTTCTTTCCTTCCTTTTTGAAAATTTTTATTGTGGTTAAGTACATGTAACACAAAATTTGCCATTTCAACCTGTTTTTGCTGTTATTAATCTTCACTCAAGTATATTTTTTCCATTGATTCCCCCCTCCCCGCCTCTTTTTCTCTCTTATTTTTAGAGAGAGTGGAAGGGAGTGAGGGAAAGAGAAGAGATAGAAACATCGACATGAGAGAGACACATCCATTGGTCGCCTTCCACATGAGCTCCACCCAGGCCAGGGATCTAACCTACAACCCAGGTATGTGCCCTTGACCATAAATCCAACCCATGACTCTTTGGTGCCTGGCAGATACTCTAATCATTGAGCAACACTGGTCAAGGCTCACCATTTTTAAGAGCACAATTCAATTCAATTTATACCTCATTCACAATGTTGTGCAATTATCACCATCATCTATTTCCAAACTTTAAAAAATTTTTCCTTTATTGATTTCAGAGAGGAAGGGAGAGAGATAGAGATATAGAAACATCAATGATCAGAGAGAATCTCCGATTGGCTGCCTCCCGCATCCCCATGGGGGTATTGAGCCTGCAACCTGGCCATGTGCCCTTGGCCGGAATCGAACTTGGGACCCTTCAGTCCACAGGCCGATGCTCCATCCACTGAGCCAAACCAGCTAAGGCCCAAACTTTTTTTAATGATCCCACACAAACACTCTATAACTATTAAGCAATAACTCCTCAGGCCCTTCTCTCCACAGCCCCTGGGAGCCATTATTCTACTTTCAGTCTTCACACATTTGCCTGTTCTACGTGTGTCCTGTAAGTGGAATCATACAGTGTTTGCCCTTTGTGCCTGGTTGATTTCACTGGCATAATACAGAACATTCCATTGCATGCACACACCTACTCAGCCGTCGTTGGACCCTTGGGCTGCCTTCACCTTCTAGTTGCTGTGGATTGTGCTGCTATGAACATGGGTGTAGAAGATCTTGGAGACCCGCGTTCAGTTCTTTTGAGTATGTGCCTAGAGGTAGGCTTGCTGGGTCATATGGTGATTCAATGTTTAATTTTTGAGGAACCATCAGACAGTGTTCCACAGGAGTTGTTTCTTACATTCTCCCCAACAGTGCACATGGCTCCAGTCTCACCATTCTCCCAACACTTGTTCTTTTCTTTTCTTTTTTAAATATATATATTTTTATTGATTTCAGAGAGGAAGGGAGAGGGAAAGAGAGAGAGAAACATCAATGATGAGAGAGAATCATTGACTGGCTGCCTCCTACACGCCCCCTACTGGGGGGAATTGAGCCCACAACCCCAGCACGTGCCCTTGTCCAGAATCGAACCTGGGACCTTTCAGTCTGCAGACCGACACTCTATCCACTGAGCCAAACCAGCGAGGGCAACACTTGTTCTTTTCTCTGTGTGTGTGTTTTAATGTTTTGCTTTTGTTTGTTTTTTAATTCTCATCCGAGGATATTTTTCTATTGATTTTTAGAGAGAGGGAAAGACAGAGATAAACATTGATGTGAGAGAAACACATCAATTGATTGCCTTCTGCATGAGCCCTGACCAGGGCCTGGGCCAGGGAGGAGTCTGGAACCAAGATTCGTGCCCTTGACTGGAATCAAACCTGGGATCCCTTGGTCTGCAGGCCAGCGCTCTGTCCTCTGAGCCAAACCGGCTAAGGCTGTGGTTATCTTTTAAATAATAGACATCCTAATGGGTAGGAAGTGATGTCTCATTGTGTTTTGTTTTTTTTAAATAAATCTTTATTGTTCAGATTATTACAATTGTTCCTCTTTTTCCCCCATAGCTCCCCTCCACCCGGTTTCTACCCCTCACTCTGCCCTTACCTCCCTCCACTGTCCTCATCCATAGGTGTACGCTTTTTGTCCAGTCTCTTCCTGCACCTCCCACACTCTTTTCCACCAGAGAATTGTCAGTCCACTCCCTTTCTATGCCCCTGATTCTATTATATTCACCAGTTTATTCTGTTCATCAGACTTTTTGTTCACTTGATTTTTAGATTCACTTGTTAGTAGATATGTATTGGTTGTTCATAATTTTTATCTTTACCTTTTTCTTCTTAAAGAATATCTTTCAGCATTTTATATAATACTGGTTTGGCGGTGATGAACTCTTTTAGCTTTTTCTGATCTGTGAAGCTCTTTATCTGCAGGTTCTTAGAAATCAGCTGACAGTCATATGGATACTTCCTTGTAGGTAACTATTTTTCTCTTGCTGCTTTTAATATTCTCTCTTTGTCTTTTGCTCTTGGCAATTTAATTATGATGTGTCTTGGTGTGGTCCTCTTTGGATTCCTTTTGTTTGGGGTTCTGTGCGCTTCCTGGACTTGTAAGTCTATTTCTTTCACCAGGTGGGGGAAGTTTTCGGTCATTACTTCTTCAAATAGGTTTTCAGTATCTTGCTCTCTCTCTTCTTCTGGCACCCCCATAATTCTGATGTTGGTATGCTTGAAGTTGTCCCAGAGGCTCCTTACACTATCTTCATATTTTTGGATTCTTTTTTCTTTTTGCTTTTCTGGTTGGGTGTTTTCTACTTCTTTGTATTTCAAATCTTTGACTTGATTCTTGCGATCCTCTAGTCTGCTGTTAGATCTCTATATAATATTTTTTATTTCAGTCAGTGTATGCTTAATTTCTAGTTGGTCCTTTTTCATATACTCGAGGGTCTCACTAAATTTATCGGCCTTTTCTAGAAAATTTTTGAGTAACCTTATAACCGTAGTTTTGAACTCTATATCCAGTAGTTTGCTTTCCTCCATTTCTTTCATTTGTGACCTGTTTCTTTGTCTCCGCATTCCCTGTGTTGATAGAGTGGCTTTGTGTGCTAGGTGTCCTATAGGGCCCAGTGGCTCAGCCACCCCAGTTACCTGTGATGGACACTCTTGGTGAACCCTTTTGTGGGCTGTGTGAACAGTCTTGTTGTAGTTAAGCCTTGATTGTTGTTGGTATCACTGGGAGAAATTGAGCTCCAGGCCATTTGGCTATGAGGATCAGCTGTGTCTACGCTAGGAGAACTTCTGTGCTGGAGACACCCTTATGAGACAAGACTTGCAAAAGCCTCTGTGCTCAGCTTGGATGGGGTGGAGTCTCAGGGCGGAGCAGACAGCATTGGTTTCCCGTCAGCCCTGCCCTAATAGGCTCCTGTGTCTCAGTGTCTCGTGGCAATCGCTGCAAGCACCTCTGAGAGAAAGCCGCCCTCGAGTTTTGCCCGCTGCCAGACAGTCCAGTTCCTCCCCGAATGAGTCTGGGTCCCCAGAGTCTCGCCCGGAACTGGAGTTCAGTGCATTTGGGAGCTTTTGTCTCCCTCTGGATTGAGAAAGCCAGCTGCATACTCAGTTGCCTGCCCTGTCCATGTGCGTGCCTCGGTACCTCTGCCTCCTGAAGCTCCTCTGAGTCTCAGGGTGCTTTTCTCTTTCCTGACAGTCCAGTTTCACCCCATATAAGTCCGGGTCCCCAGAGTCTTGCCTGGAACTGGAGTTCAGCGCAGTCGAGAGCTTTTGTCTCCCTCCCACTTGAGAAAGCCAGCCACACACTCAGTTGCCAGTCCTCTCCACGTGTGCATCTCAGTACCTCTGTCTCCTGCAGCTCCTCTGAGTCTCAGTGAGCTTTTCTCCTTCCTTCTAGTTGTAGAATTTCCACTCAGCCAGCCTTCCTGTGGTTCTGGATGGTGTCCGTTTTGTTTTTTAGTTGTAGTTTTGAAATTGTTGTGCGAGGCAGCAGTTTAGGTGTTTACCTATGCTGCCATCTTGGTTTTCTCAGACTTTGTTTTTAATGTATTTTTAAATACATTTTTACTGATTTCAGAGGAGAAGGGAGAGGGAGAGAGAGAGAGAAACATCAATGATGAGAGAGAATCATTAATCTGCTGCCTCCTACATGCTCCACACTGGAGATCAAGCCCACAACTCAGGCATGTGCCCTGTCCAGGAATCGAACCATGACCTCCTGGTTCATAGGTTGATGCTCAACTGCTGAGCCATGATGGCTGGGCATTTTTTTTTCTAATAAATTTTTATTGTTCAGATTATTACAGTTGTTCCTCTTTTTTCCTCCCATAGCTCCCCTCTACCGGTTCCCACTCCACCCTTTGCCCTTACCACCACCCCCCCACACTGTCCTCATTCATAGGTGTATTATTTTTGTCCAGTCTCTTCCCACACCCCCCACACCCCTTTTCTCCCTGAGAATTGTCAGTCCACTCCCATTCTAGCCCATGATCCTATTATATTCACCAGTTTATTTTGTTCATCAGACTTTTTATTCACTTGATATTTAGATTCACTTGTTGGTAGGTATGTATTTGTTAACACTTTGTTGTTCATAATTTTTATCTTTACCGTTTTCTTCTTCTTCCTCTTCTTAAAGAATACCCTTCAGCATTTCATGTAATCCTGGTTTGGTAGTGATGAACTCCTTTAGCTTTTTCTTATCTGTGAAGCTCTTTATCTGACCGTCAATTCTAAATGGTAGCTTTGCTGGGTAGAGTAATCTTGGTTGTAGGTTCTTGCTTTTCATCACTTTGAATATTTCTTGCCACTCCCTTCTAGCCTGCATAGTTTCTGTTGAGAAATCAGCTGACAGTCATATGGGTACTCCCTTGCAGGTAACTAACTGTTTTTCTCTTGCTGCTTTTAATATTTTCTCATTGTCTTTTGCCCTTGGCATTTTAATTATGATGTGTCTTGGTGTGGTCCTCTTTGGATTCCTTTTGTTTGGGGTTCTCTGCGCTTCCTGGTCTTGTAAGTCTATTTCTTTCACCAGGTGGGAGAAGTTTTCTGTCATTATTTTTTCAAGTAGGTTTTCGATATCTTGCTCTCCCTCTTCTTCTGGCACCCCCATAATTCTTTTTAAAAAATATATATTTTATTGATTTTTTACAGAGAGGAAGGGAGAGGGATAGAGAGTTAGAAACATCGATAAGAGAGAAACATCGATCAGCTGCCTCTTGCACACCCCCTACTGGGGATGTGCCCACAACCAAGGTACATGCCCCTGACTGGAATCGAACCTGGGACCCTTGAGTCCGCAGGCCGACGCTCTATCCACTGAGCCAAACCGGTCAGGGCATCCTTGTAATTCTGATGTTGGTACGCTTGAAGTTGTCCCAGAGGCTCCTTACACTATCTTCATATTTTTGGATTCTTTTTGCTTTTTGCTTTTCCAGGTGGGTGTTTTTTGCTTCTTTGTATTTCAAATCTTTGACTTGATTCTTGCAATCCTCTAATCTGCTGTTGGATCTCTGTATATTATTTTTTATTTCAGCCAGTGTATACTTAATTTCTAGTTGGTCCTTTTTCATATCCTTGAGGGTCTCACTAAATTTATCGGCCTTTTCTAGAAAATTATTGAAAAACCTTATAACCGTGATTTTGAACACTATATCCAGTCGTTTGCTTTCCTCCATTTCTTTCATTTGTTTTCTGTTTCTGTGTCTCCACATTTTGGCTGCTTCCCTGTGTTGATAGCATGGTTTTGTGTGCTAGGTGTCCTATAGGGCCCAGTGGCTCAGCCTCCCTAATTACCTGAGGTGGACACTCTTGGTGCACCCCTTTGTGGGCTGTGTGCACAATCTTGTTGTAATTAAGCCTTGATTGTTGTTGGTATCACTGGGAGGAATTGACCTCCAGGCCAATTGGCTGTGAGGATCAGTTGTGTCTATGATGGGAGAACTTCTGTGTTGGTGACACCCTTATGGGGCAAGACTTGCTTCAGTGGGGCTTTGGTGCTCACTGAGTCTGCCCCCTGAGTGTCTCTTATGGATCTGAAGAGTTGTAGTCTGTATGGTCTCTCTCTGACCACTGGGTACACTGGCTCTTGATTCTCCAAGGAGAGAGGCCACCCAGCAGGAGCTACAGAGAGAGATCTGCAGATTCCTTCTATTTGTTTGGGGTTTGGAGGTGCCCAGATGAGGTCCAGCTGTGCAGCAATGCAATCTGCTGTGGAGCCTTGGGTCTTCTTTTGGAGGCTCTGGGGCTCTTTGACCCAGCTACAGTATGTTAGGTTTCAGATTGCAAAGGGACAGGCCATTCATATGCAAAAGCCTCTGTGCACAGCTTGGGTGGGGTTGTAAATTGGGTGGGGTGGGATCTCAGGGAATCACCAAGGTGGAGCAAACAGCAATGGCTGACCATCAGCCCTGCCTGGAAGAGGTTCTGTGTCTCTGTGTCCCACGGCACAGTGCAGGAACAATGATCACTGCAAGCACCTCCGAGAGAAAGCTGCCCTCGTGTTCCACCCGATGCCAGACAGTCCAGTTTCTCCCTGTATGAGTCTGGGTCCCCAGAGTCTTGCCCGGAACTGGAATTCAGAGCAGTCGGAAGCTTGTATCTCCCTCCCGATTGAGAAAGACCACAGCGTATTCAGTTGCCAGCCCTTTCCGCATGTGCACGCCTCCATACCTCTGCACTTCACTTCTGCACCTCTACCCCTCCTCTGAGTCTCAGTGTGCTTTTCTCTTTCCTTTTAGTTGTAGAATTTCCACTTAGTCAGCCTTCCCGTGGTTCTGGATGATGTCCATTTTGTCTTTTAGTTGTAGTTTTGAAGTGTTTGTGCGAGGCGGCAAGTTCAGGTGTTTACCTATGCCGCCATCTTGGTTTCTCCTCTGGGCATTCTTAATATTTGTTAAAAATTTGATTTGAGAGAGAAAGAACATTGATGTGACAGAGAATCATCCAGGGACTGAACAATCTGGGCTTGTGCCCTGACCAGGAATCCAACCAACAACCTTTCCGTGCACAGGATAGGACAGCACTCGACCAACTGAGCCACATAGGTCAGGACTTATTCATCCTTTTAAAGATGGTTTTCACTATTTAGGGCATCTCACATTTCCACAGGAATTAGGAAATGGCCATTTTCATTTCTGCAGAAAAGGCTGTTGGAATTTTGGTAGAGATTGTGTTGAATCTGTAGATCACTGTAGATATTAGTGGCATCCTAACAATAATTAGCCTTCTTATCCATGAATTTTAGAAGTCTTCCCCTTGATTTTGATCTTCTTTCATTTCTTTCATCAATGTTTTGTAGAGTTCAGTGTACAAGTCTTTCATCTTTTTGAATAAATTTATTCCTAGGTATCTTATTGTTTTAGATGCTATTGTAAAATGAAATTGCTTTAAAATTTTTCTTTTTAGACTGTTCTGATTGTGTAGAAACTCAGCTGATTTTTGTGTGTTGATCTTGTACTACTACAGCTTTGCTGAATCTGTTTATTAGATCTTGTTGCTTTTCCTGTGGATCCTTCAGGATTTTCTATCTATAGAATCATGTCATCTGTGAATAGATATACTCTTCCTTTCCAATTTGAGTGTCTTCTATTTCTTTTTCTTGTCCTGTTGCTCTGGCTAGACCTTCCAGTTCAGCGTTGAATAGCAGTGGTAGCAGTAGACATCCTTGTCTTGTTCTTGATTTTAGGGGGAAAGCTTACAGTCTTTCATCATTGAGTATAATGCTAGACATGGGTTTTTAATAAATGCCCTATATTGTTCCAAGGAAGTTCCCTTCTGTTCTTACTTTTTTAAATGTTTTTATTATAGAATTGTATTGGATTTGGTCTAATGTCTTTTCTGCATCAATTAACAATCCTGTGGGGTTTTTCTTCGTTGTTCTATTAATAAGGAATAGTTAATTGATTAATATTTTTATATTGAGCCAACCTTGCATTCTTGGGATAAATCTCCCTTGCATGGTACATACTCTTTTTGATATGCTGTTGGATTTGGTTTGCTGGTGTTTAGCTGAGGATTTTCACATCATATGCATAAAGGATATTTGTCTGTAATTTTCTTTTCTTGTGATGTTTTTAACTGGCTTAGGCATTAGGTAATGCTTGTCTCATAGAATTAGTTAGAAAGTGTTCTCTTCTACTTTTGGAAGATTTTGAGAAGGATTGATGTTCATTCTTCTTTAAATGTATGGTAGAGTTTGCCAATGAAGCCATTGGTCTTAGACTATATTATGGTTTTCTGGTTTCCAGATAAATTGAAATAATATAGTGTGTGTGTGTGTGTGTGTGTGTGTGTGTGTGTGTAGAGAGAGGGGGAGGATGGAGAGAGAGGAGAGAGAGTGAGAGAGAGAGATGGGGGAAGGGGAGAGAGAGAGAAGGAGAGACCGACTTTAATGAGTTTGCTTACAAGTCCAAAATCTGCAGGATAGGCCCACAGGCCAGAGACCAGGAGGAGCTGCATTGTAACCAATGGGCAATGTGCTGGCAGAACTCCCTCTGCTCCTGAGGAGGCTGGTCTTCTCTTCTAAGGCCTTCAAATAGTTACATGAGGCCCACTCACCCCGCGGAGAGCAACTTACTCATGTCTATTGATTTAAAAGTGAATCTCATCTAAAAATACCTCCACAGCCCTGGCTGGTGCATTCAGTGGTTAGTGTGCTGTCAACTGATTGATGTTTTGTTCTCACATTGATGTTTCTCTCTCTCTACCTCTCCCTTCCTTTCTCTCTAGAATCAATGAAAAACATATCCTTTGGTGAGGATTAAAATTAAAATAAATAAACAAACAAATAATACCTTTACAGAAACATCTAGAATAATCTTTGACTAAATATCAGGGTACCTTGGTCTCAGTAATTTGGCACATTAACATATTCATCAAATGGATTTTTTTTTTGGTTAGGAGATTTATGTTTTTGTTTGTTTGTGTGTAGTTTATTTATTTATTATTATTATTTTAAAATATATTTTTATTGATTTCGGAGAGGAAGGGAGAGGGAGAGAGAGATAGAAACATCAATGATTGAACCTGTAACCCTGGCATGTGCCCTTGACTGAAATCGAACCTGGAACTCTTTAGTCTGCAGGCCAATGCTCTATCCACTGAGCCAAACCGGCTAAGGTTGGAGTTTATTTATTTTTATTTTTAAAATTTTCAATTACAGTTTGCATTCAAAATTATTTTGTATTAGTTACAGGTATAGTGGTTAGACAATCATATACTTTAAAAAGTGTACTCCCAATATTTCCAGTATCCACTTGGCACCATACATAATTATTACAATATTATTGAAATATTACTGACTATATTTCCTATGCTATATTTTATATCCCCAGGACTACTTTGTAATTACCAATTTGTACTTTTTTTTTGTATTTCTTAATCTCTTTACCTTTTTTATTCAATCCCTAACCCCATGCCCCTATAGCAACCACCAGTCTGTACTGTGTGTCTATGAGTCTGTTTCTATATTGTTTGTTAGTATATTTTGTTCTTTAGTTCCACATATAAGTGAAATCGCATGGTATTTATCCTTCTCTGATTGGCTTATTTCACTTAGCATAATGTCCTCAAGGTCCATCCATGCTGTCACAAATGCTAAGATTTCATTCTTTTTTTATGGCTGAGTAATATTCCATTGTATATATGTGCCACTGCTTTTTCATCCACTCTGTCTCCTGATGGGCCCTTGGGTGGCTTCCAAATCTTGGCTAATGTAAATAGTGCTGCAATGAACATAGGAGTGCATGTATCTTTTCAAAATAGCATTCTAGTTTTCTTCAAATATATTCCCAGAAGTGGAATTGCTGGGCCATAAATCAGTTCCACATTTAATTTTTTTGAGGAACTGTCATTCTGTTTTCCATAGTGGCTGCACCAATGAGCATTCCCATCAGCAGTGCACAAGGGTTTTTTTTCCCTCCACATCCTCACCACACTTGTTGATGTATCGATGTGAAGTTTTAATTTGCATCTTTCTGATAAGTAGTGACATTGAGCATCTTTTCATGTGTCTACTGACCATCTGTATGTTCTCTTTGGAGAAGTGTCTATTCAGGTCCTCTGCTCATTTTAGAATGTGAGTGTTTGTTTTTATGGTGTTGAATTGCATGAATTATTTATAATTTTTGGATATTAACCCCTTCTCAGATGTCTCATTGGCAAATATAAGGTGCCCCCCCCAAATGTATATACACACTGAATGATTATAAAGGCGATGCCATTAAAATACATTTTATTTTCAAAGCTGAGCTATCAGTTGTTAAGTGTGTATGCATTTTGGGGGGGCCCCCTGTATTTTCTCCCATTCAGTAGGTTGTCTTTTCATTTTGTTGGTGGTTTCTTTTGCCGTGGAAAACCTTTTTATTTTGATGTCATCTCATTTATTTATTTTTATTATTTCACTAGTCTAAGGAGATATATCCGAAAAAATATTGCTAAACAATTATCAGAGATTTTACTGCCTATGTTTTCTAGGAGTTTTATAGTTTTGAGTCTTAAATCTTTAACCCATTTTGAGTTTATTCTTATATGTGGTGTAAGAAACTAGTTTAATTCCATTTTTTGTATGTATCTGTCCAGTTTTAACAGCATTTATTAAATAGCCCATCTTTTCCCTGTTGTATGCTCTTGATTCCTTTGTCAAATATTAATTGACCACAGAGGCCTGGGTTCATTTCTGGGCTCTCTGTTTTCTTCCACTGACCTATGTGTCTGTTTTTATGCCAGTTCCAGGCTGTTTGGGTCATGATAGCTTAGGATAGTGGTCAGCAAACTCATTAGTCAACAGAGCCACAGTTTGCTGACCACTGGCCTAGGAGGATAGCTTGATATCAGGGAGTGTGATTCCTCCAACTTTGTTCTTCTTTTGCAGGATTGCTGTGGCTATTTGGGGTCTTCTGTGGTTCCATACAGATTTTTGAATTACTTGTTCTAGTTCTACGAAATATACAATTTATATTTTGGTAGGAATTGCATTGAATCTATAGATTGCTTTGGGTAATATGAACATTTTAATGATGGCAATTCTTCCTATCCATGAGCACAGTACATGCTTCCATTTATTTGTATTTTCAATTTCTTCCTTCAGTGTCTTAGAATTTTCCTAGAAGAGGTCTTTTCCCTCCCTGGTTAAACTTATTCCCAGATATATATATATATATATTTTTTTTGAGGCAATTGTAAATGGGATTGTTTTCTTAGCTTCCCTTTCTAGTAGTCCATTGTTGGTGTATAAAAACGCAACATTTATTTTGTATCCTGCTACTTTACTGAGGCTTCCGTCCCCGGAGGCCTCCCCAGGTGGGATGGGAGGTGGGCCCAGGCTGAGAGGGTGCCCGGCTCTGCCCCAGGGACAACATTGGGACCCTGGCCTTGGAGTTGGACTTCTGGGCTGAGAAGAGAAACATCTCTGTGAGCTTGGGGGGGAAGAGCTACGTCCTGAATCGCTACCATGTCCCTTACGGGGGACCCAGGTGAGGCCCATGTCTTCACTCCCGTGCGAGTGTCATCAGTCCCCTGGCAGGAGGGCACGTGACTCGGGCCCCTCTCTCAGATGGAGAGACTGGGGATGGGGCTGCATCTTAGGAAAGGAGTCCTGGGCTGAAGCTAGTGCGGCCTACACCACCTTCCCCTACTCCATGCCACTGGCCTGGCCTTTGGAGACCCCACAGAGTCTGCAGCCGTGAGTACCAATGTGGGACAGTGGGTGCTCATGGGCAGGATGCCCTGGGTGGTGTCCCGCTGTCAGAGACCCAGGGCCTGGGGCTGGAAAAGGGTGCCTCTGGTCCCCTGCCCCTGCCCCTGCCCCTGCTCCAACCACCCCCTGCTCCTCCCCCGGTTCCTGCCCCTGCTCCTGCTCCTGCTCCTGCTCCTGCTCCAACCACCTCCCCCTGCCCCTGCTCCTGCCCCTACTCCTGCCCCTGCTCCAACCACTTCCCCCTACCCCTGCTCCTGGCCCTGCTCCTGCTCCAACCACTTCCCTCTGCTCCTGCCCCTGCTCCTGCTCCTGCTCCAACCACTTCCCCCTACCCCTGCTCCTGGCCCTGCTCCTGCTCCAACCACTTCCCTCTGCTCCTGCCCCTGCTCCTGCCCCTGCTCCTGCTCCTGCTCCAACCACCTCCCCCTGCCCCTGCTCCTGCCCCTGCTCCTGCTCCAACCACTTCCCCCTGCCCCTGCTCCTGGCCCTGCTCCTGCTCCAACCACTTCCCCCTGCTCCTGCCCCTGCTCCTGCCCCTGCCCCTGCTCCTGCTCCAACCACCTCCCCCTGCCCCTGCTCCTTCCACTGCCCCTGCTCCAACCACCTCCCCCTGCAGATCAAGACCACTGTTTTGTTGCCCTCAGTTGCGCATGGCTGGGCTTGTCCACAAGGACGCCTGCGCCCCCGCTGTGAGTGTGCTGCATCTCTGCACATGGCAGCAGGTTTCAGGAAGGAGAAGGCGCCTCTGGGCGGGGCTCCAGCTGGTCCTGCTGTCTGTGTTTGCCTCTGCCCAACCTCTTGTTCTCACCTCAATCGCTGTGACTTCGCTCCCGTGGGGACAGGGCCCAGGGCCCAGGGTGGGGCCGCTGCCTCACTCACATTACTAGGGCCCCAGTGTCAGCACAGCAGGTCCTCCCTGCCGGTTCTCTCTCTCTCTCCCTGGAATCCAGGGGACCTGCAACATTCGCTCCCCAAAAGACTCCCCCCGCCCCAATTTATGTACAATTTATGTTCATCACAGAATTTTAAAAAATAAATATTTTTTATTGATTTCAGAGAGGAAGGGAGAGGAAGAGAGATACAAACATCAATGATGAGAATCATGGATCGACTGCCTCCTGCACGCCCCACACTGGGGATCAAGCATGCAACCTGGGCCTGTGCCCTGACTGGGAATCGAACTGTGACCTCCTGGTTCATAGGTTGATGTTCAACCACTGAGTCACACATGCTGGGCTCCCTGAAAGACTTTTAGAACAGAGCTGGGTTCCAGGAGCCCCCTGTGGGACGGGGTGAGCTGGTGCGCATTCGGGGCAAAGGTCTCTGTGGCAGGAGGGGGTTGGTGTGAGACCCTTAGTTGCCAGATCTCCCAATCTTTCAAAGTAAAGTGGAAATACATCTTTTTACTTAAAATGTCCCAAATTTTAAGTGTCCCAATGTCCCAAATTCTAACTGGAAACCTGGGGGTGATTCCTGCTTGCCCAGGAGGAGTGGTAAGGAGGAGAGGGGCCCCACCACAGGGCACCCCTGCCCCAGAACTGTCAGGCCCCGCCCGTGAATGAAGCCTCAGCCTTGTGCCCTGTGCATGGAGACACTGTTCACAGTGAGACCCTTCATATGTAGAAATCGCTTACAGAACCAAACGTGAGAAAATGCTGTCACGTGTGGGAGGCATCTGCAGAATCCCATGGGCGATGGATAAACACGCGCTTGTTCTGTCCCTCTGATCTGGATCTGCCCGGGCCCACGCGGGGCAGCCCCGCGGCCCAGAGGGGTTCCCTGACCATCTGGGAGGTCCCCTCCCAGGTCTCAGCCCTGAGCTCGGCTGCCCGGCTTTCTCAGCACCACGAGCAGGCGCATCATCAGCAGGGAAAGCCACACTTTAAACGTTCACTCAGCTTTGATTTCGCAGCGAAGCCACATGCTGTGTGGGGAAGGACTGAAAAGGGGACCCCGAGAGACCACTCAGTCTTTCCTAAGTTCTCAGAAGCGGGCCCTGACCCAGCAACAAGCCCTGCGGCTCCCAGGCCCCGACCTCTGGCTAGCTGCAGGGGTGCTTCCCAGGCCCTGACCCGAGTGTTTCTTGGAGAAAAGTGACTAGTTCCTTCTCATTTCTCAGGACAGCACTGTGAGCAGCATGAAGCGGGCTGGTCTCCCAGGCTCCCCTGAAGTTTGAGGCGGCCGGGGATCCGCTGGACAGATGAGATGTTAGCAGAAGTTGCTCACTGCAGCTGCTCAGCTTGTTGCCATGCAACCCCCAGCTGGACACGTAAGGAGACCAGCGACTGATCTCTCTCTCACTGATGTTTCTCTCTCTCTCTCCGTAAGCATGTCCTCAGGTGAGGATGAATGAGTGAGTGAGTGAATGAATGAGTGGGAAAGACTCAGCTGGCTTTGCATCTTGCACTCTACCATCCCCACTCCTTCCTGCCTTGGGCACAGGTGACGTGCCTGGCACGCAGAGGCCACCTTGCACCACCCGGCAATGGGCCTGAGGCTGAAGATCACACGCTTAAGGGGAAGAGCCGAGAGGTGGGGAGAGATGGGCTCCGCGGCCCTTTGGAGCTGGGACAGAACTGGGCTCTGGTTATATGAGAAAAACAAACCCCAAGCCACTGGCTTTCAGGGTCCTGTCACTTTTGGCTGAAGGTCTCTAACAGGCCATGTGAGCATCCACCCCAGGCCCCAGATTCCCCTTGGTGGCGGCGTAGACTGTCCTGGAACCTCCCTGGGCAGCGAGGCCCTGCCTGGAGGGAAGGTAGCACTCGCAGCTCCGAGGTGCTGGCGATGTCCCACCTCAGGAACTGACTCCATGGCGTTGCTTGCAGCGACCTGTGCGCCCTGCCACGTCCCTGTATTGTGCTGTAGCTCATAATACACATATTTGAAATTTTAAAAATAGTCCATCCACCAGGCCCCCATGGCTCAGTGGTTGAGCGTGGAACTATGAACCAGGGAGTCAGGGATATATTCCCAGTCAGGGAGCATGCCTGGGTTGCGTGCTGGATCCCAGTCTGGAGCGAGCAGGAGGCAGTGGGTCAATGATTCTCTCTCATCATTGATGTTTCTCTCTCGCTCCCTCTCCCTTCCTCTGAAATCATAAAGTAATACTAAAAAGAGAGCCCGACGCCAGCTTGGTTTGGCTCCTGGGGCATGGTCTGCGACTGCAGGCGGACGCGGTCCGGCCCCAGGAGTCCGCTCGGATGCAGGGCTAGCTCGCAGGGCAGGGGCCGGAGGTCTGACTGGTCCCTGGGCCCCAGCACGAGCCGTGCTGCTCCTCCTCTTAGATCAGCTGCAACCTGCAGACCAGCAGCTTCCGTGTGAGAACTAAACAGGAGGGCAGGCGGGGAGCGAGCTCTCTTTTTCGCTACAACCACGCGCTGCTGCGCAGGCGCCTTTGGAGGCCGACCCCGGGCACCTGCTCTTCTCTGCGCAGGCGATGCTGCAGCCAGATACCTGCACCTGCTCTCCTCCTCAGTGCGCAGGCGCGGCCTCACCTGGGTGCTGAGCCCCACCAGGCGCCCTACACCTGCAGCCCCACCCCGCCCACTGAGACTACCTGCCTGTGACCGCGGAGGCCAAGGCTGCTCTGAGTGGGGTTTCAGACACCGACCCTAGTTCTGCCACATTTGGTCTCCATGAGCGCAGACAAGTCATGTGATCTTTTTGAGCGTCAGTTTCCTCATTGAAGAATTGGGGGTGGCAGTGTCCCTTTTAGAGGGTGTGGTAAGAATGAGATGGTATTTTTTATGTACGCAGATCGTCAACCTGTGTTATGAATGGGTAGAGGTGCCCCAGGAAACTCCATTCCAGCAGCTCAGGGGCCGGGAGCGCTGTTTCACCCCACTGTGCAGACCTCAGGTCACAGCTGACAAACTTTCCCAAGGGGCTGGCAGCAGGTGCATTTAAGGTATCAACCACTAGGCCTTACCTGGGAGGACCTCCTTGTCAGCCAGTCACCACAGGGTTGCTTCTTCAGGAGCCTTCATGTGCTGAACCCTGCATGACACAGATCTGTGGCCAGAAGTGGGGTAGCATGTGCCCATCTGAGCACTGCTTCCAAAAATACCTGGAGGCAGACCTGCAAAGCCCAGCCTCAGGACAGCAGAGTAAGACTATCCCAGGCCTCTTGCCACAGCATGGATGAGTCCAGAAGAGCCTGTTGCTTGGCTCAGCCATTAGCACGAAAGTGAAGATGGACAAGAGCAACCACTGAAAGCAAGTCTGTCCAAAGGTCCTCGACTCAGAGCAGTGAAGATTCTGTCAGAAACGTGGGGACTTCATCATAGCAAACATGAGGGGCTCATACTCAGGTGGGAAGGGGGACTCTTGTCATTCCTCATGGGGAAGGTAATGCTGAGTATGAACACCCATTCCCTTCCTCACAACCTTGTCAGCATGGAAATCCATTCCAAACCCCCAGAATTGATTGAGCAAATGCTCCCCGCAAGCCCCTCACAGCGCGAGGTCAGCGTGTTGCGAGACTGTTCACTGGAAAGTCAGGCTCCATCTCTCCCCATAGAGGGCACTTCAGCATCCATGGCTTCCTTTGGCAGGTACAATTCCTCAGCATGTTCTCTGCCCTGTGGATTCTTACAAATTCTTACAAGAGGGATGTGATTTGGTCAGCCAGCGGGGGGTGGGGGGGTAGGGGTAGGGGGTAGGAAGGAAGGGAAGGAACTGATGTGGCAACTTCCAGGCTTGACTCCAGACTTGGCAACTAAGTGAAGGCTGCTCAGGCGACGTGAGGGTGGAAGAGCGTCTTCTTAGGGTCGAGTCTCATTGGTGTGTGTAATACAGACCAGCCCACAGCACAGCTTCTACCCACCAGGCAGACACAATGTCTTGTTCCTTCAGATTAGGAAAAACTCAGAGCAGATGGAAAAGTTCAGAGTATAATGATAAGAAGCATAGGTATGCCTACCACCTTGCTTTATCCTATTTTCTTCAGATTTTGTTTTGAAAACTGAAACATTAACAGGTCCAACTGACACATCCTGTCTGCCTGTCCTGCTTGCACTCCTGCCCCCCAGCAGAAAGTGCCCCCCACATGTCTTTATGCTTTTACAGTATGCATTTACAAACAATGGATAGCATTGCTTTGCATGCTATTTTTTATTGTTGTGAATATACATAACATCAAATTGACAATTTTTCCCATTTTTATTCTTTGTTTCAGATCCTTGCTCTCCATTATCTTGAGTACTTCATGCCATTCCCTTCTGACTTGTAGTTGCTGATGAGTCATCAGGTGATAGCCTATGGGTGCTCCTTTGTAGGTTACACATTACTTTTCTCTTGCTGCCTTTAAGATTCTGTCTTTAATTTTTGGCATTTTAATTATGATGTGTCTGGGCGTGGGCCTGTTTGGGTTCTTCTTGCTTGGGATTCTCTGTGCCTTCTGAACTTGCATGACTTTTTCCTTTACCAGGTTAGGGAAGTTTTCTGTCATTATTTCTTCAACCACATTCTCTATCCCTTTCTCCCATTCTGCCTCTTCTGGCACACATGCTATTCTAATATTGTTACGTTGTCCCAAAGCTCCCTTAAGCTGTCCTCCTGTTTTTTAATAGTTTATTCTTTTTGGTTCTCTGATTTTTTTCAACCCTGTCTTCTAATTCACTTATTTGATCCTCAGCTTCCCCTAATTTGCTGTGTATTCCTTCCAACGTGTTCTTTATTTGTGCTGTCATTCTTTATTTCTGTTTTCATAGTTACAATATCTTTTCTCATGCTGTTTAGCATCTTTACCATCATTATTCTGAATACTATATCAGATAAATATCTTATCTCTACTTCATTTATCTCTTCTTCTGGAGAATTCTTTTGTTCTTTCATTTGGGGGTTGTCTCCTCCAGTGCCATGAAGAGAAGTCTCCATAACTTCCGGCTGTGAAAAGAGTAGGGATTGTGACTGAGTGACACGGAGGCTGCTGGAGTCCCAGGCAGTTCTCTTAAAGGGCCCACGCATGGACTTACTTGGACTCCTTCCCTTTAGCTCCAGCACTGGGGCAGCAGCTTGAAAGGCAGAAGAGACATATGAGGAGGAACTGCATTATCCAGCATCAGAGTGAGGGCTGGGCTGGGATGGTGGTGATGCACAGCTTTCTACCAGACAGAAGTGTTGGCAAACTCCATTGTTAATTTTCCAAGCCCTCCCCATAAAGAGCCTGTCTTGGCACATGCTTCAGATTTTCCTAAAATCTCTCAAACAGGAAGCATCTAGCCTCAGCATGCCCCATACCTCTCGCTAAAAGGCCTAAGGCCCAGCACCGGCAGTGGCTGGCTTGGTTTGCAGCTTGGCCTCACCTGGGCACTTCCAAGCCCAGCACACACAGCAGCCATCTGCACATAACTTTGTATGTTATGCATGGTGACCCTGGCAGAACACAAATGGCGGTTGACCTTGGCCTGCACCTCCCAGGATGCCCCAGAGCCAGTGCACCTGGACAGGTTCTGGCCACATCAAACGTTGATGTGCGAATAACAATCAAGGCTCAACTATAAAGAGGAGGGTGTACACAGCCCACATAGAGGGTGCATCTTGAGTGCCCAACTTGGGTGACCAGGGAGGCTGTGCCACTGGACCTTATAGGTCACCTACTACATTAAGCCACTCTAGCAAGTCTGGGAGACATAACAGCTCTATGTAATACATAGAAAAAAACACAGGGAGACTGCCAAAATGAGGAGACAAAGAAACATGTCCCAAATGAAAGAACAGAGCAAAACTCCAGAAAAAGAACTAAACAAAATGGAAACAAGCAATCTATCAGATGCAGAGTTCAAAACACTGGTTATAAGGATGCTCAATGAACTTAGGGGAAGAGTAGAGGAACTTAGAAATTCAACAAAGAGACAGGAAACATAAAAATAGAACTAGAAAACATAAAAAAGAACCAGTGAGAAATGAAGAAAATATGAACTGAAATGAATATATTACAGGGAATCAACAGATTACATAAAGCCAAGAATCAAATCAATGATTTTGAATATATGGAAACAGAAATCACCCAATCAGCACAGCAAAAAGAAAAAAAGAATTAAAAAAATAAGGATAGTGTAAGGAGACTCTGGGACAACTTTAAGTGTACCCACATCCGCATTATGGGGGTACCAGAAGGAGAAGAGAGCAGGAATGGAAACCCTATGTGAAAAAATGATAGAAAACTTTCCTAACCTGGTGGGGGAAATAGACATACAAGTCCAGGAAGCTCAGAGAGTCCTAAACACGATGAACCCAAATAGGCCCACACCAACACATCATAATTAAAATGCCAAAAGGTAAAGTAGCAAGAGAAAAGCAGTTAGTTGTCTACAAGGGAGCACCCGTGACTGTCAGCTAATTTCTCAACAGAAACTTTGCAGCCCAGAGGGAGTGGAAAGAAATGTTCAAAGTAATGAAAAACAAGGACCTACAACCAAGATTACTCTACCCAGAGAAGCTATCATTTAGAATTGAAGGTCAGATAAAGAGTTTCACAGACAAGAAAAAGCTAAAAGAGTTAATTGCCACCAAACCAGTATTATATGAAATGTTAAAGGGTCTTCTTTAAGAAGGGGAAGAAAGATCAAAACTATGAACAAGAAAATGACAATAAATACATATTCCTCAACAATTGAATCTAAAAATCAAAATAAACGAACTAGCAGAACAGAGAACATTTTGAGCATTGCCAGATGGGAGGGGTGTTGGGGGGCTGGGTGAAAAATGTGAAGGGATTAAGATATACAAATTGGTTGTTATAGTATAGTTATGTGGATGTAAATTACAGTATTGGGAATATAGTCAGCAATATTTTAATAACTATGGTGTCAGATGATGCAAGATTCATTGGGATGATCACTTAGTAAGCTATGTGATGTCCAGTCACTAGAATGTACACCTGAAACTAATAATGCATATCAATAGTAATTTTAAAAATATAACATGATTTTTCAAAAGTGTATTTCTTCTTTTTCAAATATACAGTCAACCTAGTAAATAGTCACAAGTCCTTTAGAGGAAGTTTAGAAAGGGGACTCAGCTTCCCTTTTATTTATAGGCTCTGTGTCAGTGAACTGGCTCAAGCCTCAAAACTTCAGAGATGTTCAACAGACTGGCTCAAGTCAGAATTCTGCTCACCAGATCTAGAGCTTTTCTGTGCACACACATCAAGTAAAACATCAGAAGACTGCCATCTATTCAGTTCTAGGGACATTGTAGTCAATTAGCTAAGGACAAAGGTGTCTACAGAAAAGGGCCCCTCTTCAGAACTCCCAGAAGCATTCTTCTTTGTATGTTAATTGCATGCTCATAATTTTAATTATGTATGCATTTGAGGACCTATTGTTGCTAATTGCCATAGCCCCTGGATTTCTCCATGCCTTGCTTTTCCATTACCTGCAGTTTATCCCATGGTACCACTAGCAGAAATTGGAATTATGATACTGTATACCATGGTTTACTCATATCCCATCCCCTGCCTCTCCTTCACCAATCCCCATAGGCTATCATTGATTTCATCAAATACACCCAATCCCAGAATCTTAGTCTAAGAATCTATTTCCTGAGGTCACTTCTGGTCCCAATTACTGTCTGAGTCCCAACACAAAACACTTGTAAAAGGAGGGAATCTGAGGACAGTTTATTTACATATGCCCTATTTACAAAGGGAGAGGTGTAGGAAAACCCAAGTGAGCGGAGGGGGGAAAAGATCCCGAGGCAAAGAAATCCCCAGTACAGTCTGTAATTAGGTGAAGACTTGCACAGAGTGTGCAAAAGTAGGTTTACAGTTGTTCATATGGAAATACAGTAATCTGTACTAATAAAAGCCTAGGTGGCCCTCGCACCCTCGTGAGACGCCCTCAAGTCACAAGATGGCCACCACAAAATGGCTGGCAGGGAGGGCAGTTGGGGGCGATCGGGCCGGCAGGGGAGCAGTTAGGGGGGATCAGGCAGAAGTGGTCAGGAAAGCAGGCGAGTTGTTAGGAGCCAGCAGCCCTGGATTGTGAGAGGGATCAGGTCTAAACCGGCAGTCAGACATCCCCCAAGGGGTCGCAGATTGGAGAGGGTGCAGGCTGGGCTGAGGGACACCCCTCCCCAGTGCACGAATTTCATGCACTGGACCTCTAGTCTTATCTAATAGACTAACATGTAAATTGACCGTAACTCCGCTATGCCCACCAGCCAATCAGGAGTGACATGCAAATTAATCAAAGATGGTGGTTAATTTGAATAAACAGGTGCCGAGTGACCGTGGGTGGGCTGACCGCTTGCGCTGTCACCATGGCAACAACGCAGGCTTTCCGTCCCACCCCAGGTCTCTCAGGGCCTCTGGGCTGCGTGGGGAAGGTGGGGCTGGAGTGGAAAGAGGCAGCTCCAGGGCTGGGCCAGAGTGGAAAGGCGATGCCAGCAGTCAGGGAAAGGAAGGCCCATTCTAGCACGAATCTTCATACATCCGGCTTCTAGTTTACAGTAATAAAAGGGTAATATGCTAATTAGGCCGGACATCCTTCTGGGTGACCTTCTGGACGAAGGCTGGGCTGCAAGGGAAGCTGGTGCCAGCAGCCAGGGAAAGGCCTACTCTTGCACGAATTTTGTGCATTGGGCCTTTAGTTAATATAGAATACAAAAATAAACCGTTTTTGCACCCTGGCCCATTTGGCTCAGTTGGTTGGGTGTCATCCTATGCACTGAAAAGCTGCTGGTTCAATTTCTGGTCAGGGACAAGCCCAGGTTGGGGATTCAATTCCCAGCAGGGGAGTACCCCGCTTCCTGTCTCTAAAAAAAAAAAAAAGCTTGCCCCAGCCGGTTTGGCTCAGTGGATAGTGTTGGCCTGCAGACTGAAGGGTTTCAGGTTCAATTCTGATCAAGGGCACATGGCCAGGTTGTGGGCTCATCCTCAGTGGGGGGGCTTTCAGGAGGCAGCTGATCATTAGGGGGCAGGGGTGTCATATTTAGTTGTCTGAATTTCTCATTTAGGTCTTCTTTCCTCAGTGTTTTGTAGTTCTTAGCACACAAATGACACTCATTAGGTTTATTCCGAAGTAAGTTTTGTGGGCATGTTTGTGTTACTGAAACACCTGATAAGTTCTGGGAAGTGATGACACCTTGTAGACCCCAACATTTTTTCTTTCCAAATGATTCTTGGTTTGGTTTAGGCTATAAAAATTGACCAAGTGCCCTTGCCTGTTTTGCTCAGTGGATAGAGCATTGGCCTGCGGACTGAAGGGTCCTGGGTTCAATTCTGGTCAAGGGCATGTACCTTGGTTGTAGGCTCGATGTTTCTCTCATTGATGTTTCTTACTCTCTATCCCTATCCCTTCCTCTCTATAAAAAAAAATCAATATATTTTAAAATAAATTGACCAAGTGAAATATGGGTGCTGAACAGTGTCTAACTGGGCTGGATGAAGGCAGCAGATTTTATTCAACGGGCTCCACACTGCCTCAGCTTAATAGGAAATCACTCTAGCATGCAGCCTCCTGCTGAAGAATGCACTACACACACAGCTGGAGTTCCAGTGGGCTTTATTGAGATAAATTAACAAAAGCCAAGATTTTATCAACCATCTTTTCTGAACTTTATAACCTCAGCAGAGACTCTGGTCCACATATGCATCTACAATGTAACACCCCCCAACAAAAAGTAAGCCCCACTGGAACATTTGCCAATTAACAGAAAGCCAATTGTCCCTTACCCCAAATGTTTGCAAAATTTTGAGTCCCCACTGTTAACATTTCTCAGTGGAACTGGTGGTCCCTTGTGGCTAGGGACAATGAAATTATACCCCATTTTAATTGAACAAAACTTTTCAGGTTTTAGTTTTGTTTCAAAAAGGGAATAGTGACTTTGTTTCTTCCAGGCACCCCTCCCCCACAACCACTGGTTAAAACACAGTAGCCTGTATCTTCATAACCCAACCCTCCCCTTCCCTGCCCAGCATTGTCTACAGAGCATTTAAATACACTTCCTGTTGGAATCTGTCAGCTGTGGAGGGGCAGAGTCCAGTGCCAGGCTGGCTCCCTCTGACCTCATAAACTGTTACAGCCTTTGGACCCTTAACTCTTTACCCCAAAGATGAGTTTTTAGATCAAGTTTTTAGACTTTTTGGGGGAATTTTAAAAAACTATCTTTAAGGATATACAACAGAACCACAAGCTCACTCAAGTTCACTCAAGTTCACCAAAAAGTTGACTAATGTCAACTCCCACTAGGCCAATTATTTTGTTTGACAAAGATATTCTGCCAGAAAATGATTCCACAGTAACAATTTTAAAGATACATACAATGCTGAACAAAGTGGCAAATTAAAATAACATGGCTTAATTCCCAAGAATTTATTTCATCTTTGTGTTACTCATCTATAAGGTCAGAGTGTGGCTAAAGGCAATTTCTGAGGCTATGAGCTTCAAAGTGTTTCTAAATCCTCAGTGCAGACACCCTCCCTTTGGGGCAGTCACCTCCCTCCCACCCCTACAAAAAAAAGAAAAAAATTAAGCTAAGTGATCAGAATGAGATGTTTGATTCCAACAATTGACACTCCAGGCTTTGCGCTGAGTCATCTGGTTCTAACCCAAGCATGATGGTATCAAACACAAAGCACATGGCAAAGGAAAGATGCTCCCATCTCATTCTGAAAACAAATATTGATAACCGCCCTCCCCCAACCCCCACCTTTGGGGCCAACCCTTACTATGGTGCAGGGCAAACTTGAAAATTTAGAGACGTATTTAGGTTTCTCTCTTCCCATGGAAGGTCATTTTGGAATTTAGTCCAATCCTAAAGGAAAGGAAAGTTTCTCCATATATGGGGAGAGAAAGACAAAACAGGCCCAGAGGCAGCAAGGTGTGCAACAGTCCACAACCATCACACAACCACACAACCACATAACCACAGGCTGGACAATGGGCTGAGGTTATTTAAATATTAAAAAGAGGGAATAGTTTTCATCCAAGTGAACCACTGGAAAAATACTACCATTACTTAAAATAAACACCCTACACCGGAAGAACACGAAAACAATTCCCAATAGTAACAAATGCTCCTTATTGTGAAGGGGATTTAAAAAGAGACTAGGATTTGACCTAGTCCTTAGAGCAGCGGTCGCCAACTTTTGGACCTCATGGACCACCAGCGGTCCGCGGACCACCGGCTGGTGACCGCTGCCTTAGAGCATCTTTCCATTTTACAATTCCTATTCAAGAGTCAAGCACCAAAACTGGACAGCCGCCTGTATAAGACCGCGTCCAATCCTGGTGTCCCAGACAGTTTAAGTGCCACTCCTCATCCGAGGCTGTACTTCAGTAATACTTTCAATTTAAAGTCTGTGCTTTAAGAGGGACCCACAGGCATGTGGCACCAAGGAGACAGTCTGAGGATGGCAGAGAGGACTGTGCTGTTTATAGTCACCCGCACTCTAGCGAGATATAAAACTGCATTTATGAGCTTTCTTTTCTTCTAGAATGATCCCTCTTATCTTGCCAGAGATGGGAGAGAAAGAGAGCGCTGCATCAGTACACAGTAAGATATGTATATTTTTTCGGTCAAAAGTTGATGCCTTTTAAATTCCCTCCCTCTTCTCCTCCCTGGAAAAAAAGTTATTCCCTTAACTAGGGCTTGTACTTAGTTGCCAACATTGGCTGGCAGAAGAACTTATGTGGCGTGGATATCAAATAAATGAGCTTATTTTTTGGGGGGTTTGTACTGTGCAGCTCTTGCTAGTTTTAAAGGGGTTAGGGCTATGTCTGATCAGGAGGCATCTGCAGGATTTTGATCTTCAAGGAATTTTGGGTGAGTCACAAATCATTTTTGTTTAGAACTAGACAAGAGTCAAAAAAGCAACTGTGAATAACTGATTTCTTTATCCAGATAAGTTAAGCATGAAAACATAGGTAGGACTTGTACTATTTTAGGGCTGTGAAAAACAATGGAATATGGAAATCAACTTTAAAAAAATTTTTATTTTGCCTTTTTTTTTTTAAAACCCTAGATGCCTCCTGATTGACCTAGTACACTGGGTTAAAAGGGAGTAAAAACGTTTTTTAAAAAAAGTTCACTGGTTTTGATTCATCTCACTCCTTTTGCCTGGAGATCAGGCCAAACATCAAGCATGTTGGGAGGGGCACAATTTAATGCAACACTATTGACTGTAAAGCACTGCCAGCAATTTACAATGCGAACATGACAGTTCTCGTCACAAAGCTAGAGGATGGCAGGCAGCAGCTCTCAGGGTTGCCCATTCCTGCAAGTTTACGTATCAAAGTGGGCAGAGGGCAACACAGCACAGGAAGTGATCCACAAAAATGAAGCCCCAGAACTGCTAACCTTACCAAAGCTGGTACTGGCTAATATTGTGAAATGCAAACCCACGCTTTATACACATACTGCTCAAATACTGCTGCTCAAGGGAGTTTCCACACTGCAATGCAGATTAATCTTCGTCCCCTTTTGCAGAGCTTAAAAAGTTTCTCAAACTTTTAAAAAGGGGAAAAAAGCAAAATCAGAGAGAGCCTTTCAAAAGTAACACCACAAATGACAGGTTTTTGAAGTTTCCTTGCTCCCTCAGCAGGCCTCCTCTAAAGATACTAGAGACAGTGTGGCAGCAAACAGTGAAGACTTCTGGGCCCTTTCTCAGCACAGGGTCCCCACAGTAAGAGGTCAAAGTACTTTCGAGAATTTAGTGTTGCGGAAAACTGAGCCCCTCTCATTTTAGCTGCTCCCATAATCACTCTAATCCCCTTAATCCCAGCAACCTTCATCAAAAAAAAAAAAAAAAAAGATATATATATATATATATATATGTGTGTGTGTGTGTGTGTGTATATATATATACACACATACATACACAAACGCAGAAAAAAACGTATTTACAAAGTTTATACAAGTGTACACACCCAGTTTTCTATGGGACACGCTTTGCCACAGAGGAAAGAGGGTCAAGCTGACAGGCTACACCTCAAGTGCCATAGCTGCGAATGGAGACGCACGTGAATCAGTCTTTAGTGTTCCGTATAGAGCACAAAGGCTTGCTGTATGGCTCCCACAATGACAGAGACGCTCTTTCCTTTGGGAGCAATGATGTTGCATCTACTCAGCCCAGAAGAAATTTTTACCTGGGATTGTGTGGTTGTTTCTTAAATACATGTATTTACAGCGCGGATGAACTGCAGTTGCATATCAACTCCTCCACTTAAAGAAAAAAAAATGGTGCTTAATATTACTAATAGGCTTCATCCTTCAGCCCTGGGCTTGAGTACTGGGTCGGAAGGGAAGAGAGACTTCAACGTGAAACCAAAATGAAATAAAAAGTTTAAAAAAGAAAAAAAAAAAAGGAAAGAATTACTATTGTTGATTCCTTGGACTGTGTCTAAAAGATGATATTCTGAATGGTCTCATAGCATAAGGCACTTCGCACAAATAAGTAATAAGCTCTTCAGGCTTAAAAAACGGATGAGTCACCAGGGAGAAGTTGAAATGCACAAGAGTCAGCTGTTGGAGAACTCGGAAATAACAGACAAGCTTGTGTGTTCATCAAGAATCTTCTCTTTTTAGGGTTTCTCCCTTCTCTTCTTTCTCCTCCTTCCTTGTCCCCCTTTCCCAGAAAACATTTTTAAAAATCCAGCAGTTAGTGCAACTAATGTTCAGTCAGCACACAGTGCAAACAAGTGGAACAAAAAAGGTAAATTCCTTCTTTTCAGCTTTTTTCTCTTCACCAGTTAAAAAAGAAAAAAATGTCTGAGTTAAGTCTTCATAGTTCCAAAATAAAAGATGAAAAACCCACAAAGAGAAGAGCATCCCCCCCCAATTGATGTGTCACAGATCCAAGCAAGCCTTCTTTAGTTTGTCCAAAGCCTGAAGAAAGAAGAAACCTAAAATTAACATTTGTGAAAACAGTATGAACTAGGGTGTACAAGTTTTTACATCCCCATTCCAAATACTCTCTTTGTAATAGCGTCTTCTCAACTCTTGCCTACTGTAGAGTCCATGCAGGATTAAGGAATGTCTGCCAGGCATTCTAGAAGCAGAATGAGAGTCTGATAATTTTGGCCTCAGCCAGCAATCATTCACAATACTTAAAGCAACTTCTTTTTAACCTTACACAAAAGTAATAAACAGCTTGCCAATATACTAACAAATAGTGGCTAGTTTTATGTTTAAGAATTGACATTAAAAATTTTTAAAAAGTGAAAGTAATTCGAAAAATGTAAAAATAACAGGTTAAATGCTCATTGCTAATTTGGAATTCATCAGCTCTCAAGTTAAATCATATTTTCCTTAGAAAAAATTCCACAAGTCTACTTTCCTCTATGTTGAGCCTTGTTTTGGGCATTTCTATCAGAGCCCAATAGTCACCAAAAGATTAAATGAGAGGGTGGTGCAGAAAACCAGAGTGGGCATTTAAAAAGAGGTAATTGCCTAGGGGGTGTGACTCAGTGGTTGAGTGTCAAACTCGGAACCAAGAGGTCATGGTTAAATTCCTGGTCAGGGCACATGCCCAGGTTGCTGGCTCGATCCCCAGTAGGAGTGTGTACAAGAGGCAGCCAATTGATGTTTCTCTCTACCCCTCCTCTCCCTTCCTCTCCAAAATCAGAAAAACAAATTTTTAAAATATACAAAAATTTAAAAAGACATAGTCATCCTCATAACCCAATTACACATTTGGCAATAAGGTATTGTAGGTCATTTAACCTGACTTACTGAGGCACCCATTTGAAATGAAGAGTGAATGCCAAGAGATGATTGAATAATAAAGGAAAAGAGAACAGAAAATATTTTCACACTCAAAATTGCTGAAAAATGTTCTCTTTGCTTTCATTATTTTTGAAGTCTGAATTTGTCTTGGTACTGCTCCCAGTATCACATTACTTAGGAAGACTGCATTCTAGAACAACATTTATGGATTTTCTAATGAGACAGACCACAACTTCACCCAAGAGATAGCTATTTTACTGTCATTTATGCCAACAAGTGTTTTACCAGCCTACATTGCTGTTATGGATGCTAGGACATCAAATTGCCCCCATGAAAGAGGAATTTAATTTCTTTCCTTTCTTTAAACATGATGCTCACTTAGCTATTCTGTAGGTACACACATGCTTGTTATGGTTTATCATCTTCTACAGGCTCACTGTGGTATTCTGCCACATATAGGCTCTTGTCAATGTTGCTTGGGATAGGTTTAATTTCTGTTCCCAGCTGCTCCTCAATACTTTTCAGGTTGAAGCGATCATCATATGTGATCAAGTTGATAGCTAAGCCAAGATGACCAAAGCGACCTAACAAAACAAAACAAAATTTTTTTTTAATTAATTAAAAAATGAGTTAAATATGAGACCGTGCATGTGTAAGCCTGTAAGCGTCAAAACCATAGAGTTGTTTTTGTCCACTCCGGGTATAGGAAACTACTTTTCTACTGTCCTCATATTCACATTACTTCCCCAAAGTAGTACTCTATTTTACCCTTTTCAAAGGACAAAATAGATATGTTTGTCAAAAGTTGCCAAAAT
The DNA here is from genome assembly GCA_026230045.1 of Corynorhinus townsendii. Lineage (NCBI taxonomy): Eukaryota > Metazoa > Chordata > Mammalia > Chiroptera > Vespertilionidae > Corynorhinus > Corynorhinus townsendii. The sequence goes on from JAPDVU010000008.1 coordinate 84,449,608, forward strand.
ACACATACTGAACAGTAGTTATAGATTGTACCAGAAAAGTTAAGTTTCTCCTTTGTTAATTTTACCTCAAATTATGCATATGGTAGTTGAACTTTTCTTAATAAGTGTTCTAGAAGAACTAGAAATTAGTCTTAAACACCGAACAACTATATTAGTTTTAATTCGCTGTTCTCATTGCTACCACACTATTTCACACAAAACCCCACAAAATTTAGTGACTAAACTTCTCAAAAAACAAAACAAAACCAAACATCCACAAAGAACATCTCCTGTCTTTCCTCACCTGATCTTCCAATACGATGGAGATAGGTCTCTGCCAGCTTTGGGAAGTCAAAGTTTATTACCACATTCACAGCTTGTATATCAATACCTCGGGTAAACAAATCTTAAAAAACAATAACAAAAAACCTCCATTATAACTTTCAATATTTAAGCAATTTTAAGCATTTAAACATGTGTCTTGGTACTGTAATACTACTTAACAAATATTTCTATTAAATGTATTCCTTTCACTTAGTAATTAAATGCATTTTCAAATTACTAGCCCTTACCTTTCACGTACATTATCACAAAAAACTTTGTCACAAGTTACTTTTGCCCAATTCTACAAGGAAATTTTAAGAAAATGGTCTAAGGTAATTGCAAATACAGGAAGAGACCAGGATAACTGGTAAACTCATAAAACAAATCTCAGGAATAACCAGTAATTTTATTTTCTTTAGTCTGTTTTTTGCTGAATTATTTATAATATGTCTGAGGTAAGCTAATCCCACAATTACTATGCTAATTTAGGCTCTGAAAACTACAAATAGAAATAACAACAGGCTAATAACTAGGTTTACCTTCTTCTACTGGCTCCTCACTCCAACATAATAATCCATGATGGTCATAGTAATATTTCAAAAATATTACTTTGAATCTGTAACTCCTTGCTTTACATGACAGTCAAGGCCCTCCTCTATGTTTGGTCTTAACATACTTTTCTAACACATCTCCTCTAAACTTCCTCTCCAGCAAGCCCATCCACTTACCCTCCCTTGAATCTCTCTCTCAGCCCTCTATGGATCACTTGTGACACCAGTCCCCTAACTAATCTTACCTAGCTTACAAAGCTGTTAAAATTCCATCTATTCTCAGATAACCTCAGCTAGTTACTTCCCTCTCCTATGAAAATTTAGGATTATTTGCTACAGTTGACCCTTGGAACAACGTGGGGGTCAGGGGTACCTACCCCTGCACAGTTGAAAATCTGTGTGTAACGACTCCCCCTAAATTTAACTATTAACAAACCTTACTATACCGGAAGCCTTACCAATACATAGTTGACTAACACATATTTTATGTTATACTAGAGGCCTGATGCACGGAAATTCGTACAAGGGGCTCAGCCCTCGTTGCTCGGGCTGCCTCTCGGCCCCGCTCCCGGCTCACTGGTCTTCTGGCAGGTCTTTCCACCATCGGGTCTAATTAGCATATTAGCTCTTTATTATATAGGATGTTTTATATATTGTGTTCTTACAATAAAGAATTTTTCTTACTATCTTAAGAACATTTTCTTTAGCTTTAAAGAAAATTTCAATAACACATTTACTGCATTTATTGAAAAATAACCCATATAAAAGAGGATCCATGCAGTTCAAACCCGTATTGTTAGATCACTTTATAAAATTCACATTTGCAAATTACCTTTAGTCCCTTATAGATCTAGTCCAAGGCTTGTCTTTGTAAATAAAGGTTTTTTTGTTTTGTTTTGTTAATCCTCATCCAAGGATATTTTTCCATTGATTTTTTTTTTAGATAGAGTGCTAAAAATTCCAAAGTTTATTTCTACAGTAATGTTTTTAAAAACACAAATCTTGAAATATTCTAAATCTTGATTTGGATGCACATGTAAATATTCAAATATACATATGATTTATTTATGTGTTTACCTCAATTTTTAAAAATTCTAGGCTTTTTCTCTACCCAGAAGACTATTAATCTTATACCAATATTAAGATTATATTCCTAATGTAAAGATGGGAGGAGCTTTAGCTGCTTTGGTTCAGTGGATAGAGCGTTGGCCTGCGGACTGAAGGTCCCAGGTTTGATTCCAGTCAAGGGCACATGCTTGGGTTGTGGGCTCCATCTCAGTGAGGGGCATTCAGGAGGCAGCTGATCCATGATTCTCATCATTGATGTTTCTTATCTCTCCCTCCCTCTTTGAAATCAATAAAAATATATTTTAAAAAACCGAATAAACAAAAGAGATGGGAGGATACTGAATCCATTCGCGTTGTCTAATTGATTATCCACCTGTCTCCCCAGTGTTTTTCTTCATGTTGTGAAAATATAACAAAATTCAGACTAGATTGCTTCTGGCAAAAAATCAAAAGGCCACAACAAGCAACTTTTAAAACATAGATGGTTTCACAATATAATTCATTTTATGTATGCTAAATGTAATTCACGCCTGTATGCTATTCAGAAGACACACAAATACCAAAATTCGTTTAGACGGTAGGTATGGAACCTGATTTCAGGAGTTAACCACAGCTCCTTCTGCACTTCAGAAGTTCTAGAAGTGGTACGAGGGTGAGCTAGGCTATGTCACAGGCTCCTGTTGTGTAACACAGACAAATAAGCAGAGCAGAAATAGGGAAAAAGCAATGGATAAAGGAAATAAAAAATACTTACCAGTGCAAACAAGATTGCGGCATAAGCCATTTCGGAAATCATGAAAGACACGATTTCGATGTTCCTAGGAAGAGAGCAACGCATTTGATTTGACCAAAACTCATGCACACAAGCCCCAAATCCCCACTATTTCTCCTGCACAAAATTTGTTTACACAAATGAGAAGTGAACCAATTCAATATACATATATTTATAAGGCTAAAAACACACCATAAATTGGTTTCCCATGGGCATTAATAAGCAACTAATAATCTCTTTATGTTGTATTTATTTTAAGTCAAAGGTATTTAGATTTTTTGCTGAAGTGGATTTCAAGTAACAATTTTCACCATGTTTTTGTATATATACCCTTTAAAAATGTTTCCAACAAATGATGCCAAGTTTGTCTTGACCAAACATCTACTGTTTTACCTTTTTAGTAATTATATACGAAAGCCAAAATAACTACTTTCCATTAAAAAACAAAAATAGAGCACACATAATGATTCTAGGAAGTTATATATCTAGCATCTGGCAAACTGGCTTATCTTTTGAGCACAAAATTCTTCCATTTTAAAATATTCTCATCAGCTGAATACATTCACTTCCTGTGATAATTTCTAACTGCTAGGAGCCTACATGGTGGTATCTGATCCATGACATTAAGCTTCTTTGAAAACCAAATATGAGTTAACTAATTTAAGTTCTTGACCTTGACAAGTCTACAGAAACTGCTTTTCATGAAATTTCACTTGGTACACACACGAATGTCATTATAGTTTTTAATTTATTCTCTGCTAAATAAAAAGTTCAGAAATTTAGAGATTCCATCCTTTTCTTAAGGCAAATAGTAAAAAAAAAAAAAAAAAAAAAAAGTACTTGGGTTGAGGAGGTTTATAGATACATTAAAAATGTAAAATCCTCAGAAATAATGGAAATGTTCTGTATTTGTACTGTCCAAAACTGTAGGTGATTGTGACATGTAATGAGGCACTTGAATGTGGTTAATGTGACTGAAAAATTTAAATTGATTTAACTTTAATTCATTTAAATTGCCACATGTGGCTAAAGGCTATTGTATTAAATAGTGCAAAACTAGAGATAACCTGGGGAAAGAAAGGAATAAAGTCTGACATTTGTATCACTCTTGACAGTTGACAGATATTTGGACGTTATCTCAATCTTCCTTGTGAGATAGGAGTATGCATTATTACTCTATTTCATAGTTAGAAAACTGGGCCTCCAGGAGGTTAAAATGAAGAGCCCTTCATCCACTAAGGAGTAATTTCTTCTTAAACTCAGGACATTTGGAGGAGCATTAAAACAAAATCCCAAGAAATACTTAAAGTGTTTTAAAAATCTGTGCAAGTTCTAGTTTGACACTCACCTGCCTCATTTTAGCATGGATATAGAAGCAAGAATAACCCAGTTGAGAAATCTTCTTGGCTAGCAATTCAACTCGCTGAGAGGAGTTACAGAAAATGATCGACTGGTTTATCTGAAGCTGAGCACAGGGGGGTGGGAGGGAGACATGAGTGGGAAAATACCTTTACTTACTTTGCACATCTTGAAAATATTGACTGGCAAACAAATGTTAAAACCATGGTCTATGACAGAGAGTCTTATGACACAAAAGATGCAAAACTGTAAAAATTGTAAATACTATTAATTTCCTTAATATTTGCAGATACTTTATAAGTTTTACTGTAGCACAGTATATTTCATAAGGGCATACAATTGCCAGCAAGAACAAAAAATACAACAGTTGCTGCAAATACTGAATTAGTGAATAAAGAACCATTGCTCCTAGGATAAATACAGGGTAGTTCCTGTAAACATCTGGTCACAAGTTTTTTTGTGTGTTTTTTAAAACTGGTATTAGAGGAAGGGGGTGAGAGAAACATCAACTGGCTGCCTCCCGCATATGCCTTGACAAGAGATGGAACCTGAAACCTGGGTACATGCTCTGACCTGTAATTGAACCTGCCACCTTCTGGTGTATAGCACGACACTCCACTGAGCCACACTGGCCAGGGCTGGCCATGAGTTTTTCATCAATGAACCAATAGCCTTGTTTTTGTGTTACTGTTTAAAGACACCTTATTTATTCATGGTCAACAGCGCCATAACTCATGCCTGTGCAAGCAAAGTTTATTTAATACACATTTCGTCCGCGAGGCACTTCAGACTTCTTGTACTTTGGTGCACCAGACAGCACTTGAACTATGCTTTTAAACAAAAAAGTCACAAAAATGCAAAAAAGATGTGGCATTAAATAGACCATGAATATGACCTCAGTTGGGAATATGCACAATGACGCAAAATTGTTATGCATGTCCACAAATGATCTCAAAAGCATGCAAGTAGCGATTGTGGTTATAAATTTTGGCAAGTACGAATTTGCAAATATAGTATCTGCAAACGAGGACTGACTATAATTACTGCAAACATGAGAATCAACTTTAATTAAAGTCAAACTATTTTAAAATTAAATTAAAAGTACCTAAGACTTGTCAATTATACCCCAACTTCAGATCAGCTGAAACTATCTTTCAGGAAAAACTAAGGACTTTTTTAAAAAACATTTAAAGTGGTGGGGAAACTGATACAATTGTATTTTATTGGGATTAAATAACAGATAATGTTCAGGAACCCTATTCCTTACCCTGGAGAAAAGTGTGTTGAGGCAGTGTACTTTTTGGCGCTCAGTTACATATGCATAGTACTGGGTTACTCCCTTCAAAGTTAATTCCTCCATCAGGTTAATCTCATAGGGTTTCTGCAAATGGGAATTCTGAAAATAGATAGATAGATAAATAAATAAATAAATAGAAGTCTTATTCTTAAGTGAAAGCAGAGTGTACCTCTTAAACTCAAAATATATCCTATACTGAAAAAAACTATTGCTTTAAGGATGCAGCTTTCTTGAAAACAAATATACACAATCTTTCATGAAGAAATAAATTACAATAAAATGTGAGGTTTTAACAGTCAGATTATGTAACTAAGTTACTATTTTATACTCTGTGTACAGGATTATGCTGTAATCAATTTATATAGCATCAATGGCTGTTTCAGCCTGACACCAAAAAGTGAACAATGAAGAATTTAATCAAACTATTTAAAAATTCAGTTAATTTATGCACAACAAACCTTAATTTATCAGCTGATTAAAAAAAAAAAAAAAAAAAGCCAAAAACTTAAAAATCCTCAGCCTAAACCAGTGGTAGGCAAACTCATTAGTCAACAGAGTGGCAAACTGCGGCTCACCAACCACTGGCCTAAACTATAGCCTGACGAGAAGATATACTTATGAATAAAGATATATGCATGAGGAACAGGATGGCACCCTTCCAAGGATATCTGTCTCACACTCACCATGAACTTCTGTACACTAAGAGGGAAAGTAGCGGAATATAATAAAATCTGTCTGTTTTTAGGTAGCGTGAGAATAATATCCTCCATTATTTGCACAAAATCCTGTGACAGCAACTTATCTGCCTGCAGTACAAGAGAAGACAATTTTAAAAACAATCAAATAATGTCAAGGTCTTGGGTTACTACGTCATCATCCACCAAGAGCATTCATGGAATGTTCCTGGTGATAAACATGAAGTTCTCTCCACCACTACATAATCCGACAGCATCAAGGCACATGCCCAAGTGACTCAGAAGGGGGAAAGTCTGTAAAACCCATCTACAGGGGAAATGGTGGCAGATTCCATAACAGAATTTTAATATGATTTCCTTTAATGAGTCAGTATGATATACTGGTTAAAAGTATAAGCTGCAGAGTCAAATTACTTGGATTGAAATCTTGTTTCCTTCAATTTACTACACTGGGAGGTTGCTTAACCAATCAATTCTTCACATTCCACAATTTTTAAATTAGGATGTGTACTCATTACAGTAATTTCATTGGATACCTATCTTACAAGGTTGTTGCAAAAATTAAATTAAAAACAAACATGTAAAGCACTTAGTGTTAGTATATAGTGAATAATAAATGTTCTCTCATTACTCAAAGAAAAAAACAATAACACGGATCTGAATTAGACCACAACCAACCTGATCTATCTAGCTAGCTAAAATGCAGACCAAATAGAAAAGTAATTTTATTTCAAAATATTAAGTGATATATACTGTATGTATAAAACACTACTGGAACCCAAGGACACAGAGCTGAATAAGTTCTTAAAGGCACTTACTACCTAGTGAGATAATACATGTAATAGAGACTAAAAAAACAAATATAAAATATTATACGCGAAATGAGGGGTTAGAGACATTACATGCCTTTTAAGATGTATCACAAAATGGAAAGAGACTTAGCATGAACTTGGTTTGAGGTTATTCAACAACTTCTCATCTTGAAAAATAAAAATAAAATCCAAACTATCTGGCATCCTTAAGAAAGACACAAAGCTGACCTATTCCTATAAATATCATCTATTGCCTTTAAAGGGCAAAACATGTTTTATAAGCAAATTAGTTTGAACTGACAAAAGTTGTGTGTTTATTAGAAGATCATAAGGAAAACACAAAGAACCTTTGCTTCAGTCCCTGACAATTCTAAATAAAGCTCAGAATAATACAGAATAGCATCTTTCCAAATGAAGAGACATTACCTCATCCAATACTATCATCTGGACATGATCAACTTTTGCTACTCCTTTCTTGATAAGATCCAGGATTCTCCCAGGGGTAGCTATTACCACGTGCACTACACAAAATTAGAAAACATATTCTCATTAAGTTTAGCTTGGGCAAAAAGGATGTAGTAAAGGCTTGCATACATATATAAACCTTTAAAAATATATTATCTACTAGAGGCCCAATGCATGAAATTCATGCATGGGTAGGGTCCCTAGGCCTGGTCAGCAAACAGGGCCAACCTGTGGGAAACCCGGTGGGGCAATCGGGAGGCCCCTTGTGGGCAGCTCCTGTGTTGAGCGTCTGCCCCCTGGTGGTCAGTGTGCATCATAGAGACCGGACATTCTGCCGGTAGGTCCATCTGCATTGTTGGAGAGGTAGGAATTCAGTAGTTCCTCCTTATCCAGTTTCACTTTCCATAGTCAAATGCAGTCTGGAAATATTAAATGGAAAATTCCAGAAATAAACAATTCATAGGCTTTACATTTCGAGCCATTTTGAAAAATGTGATGAAAACTTGCACCTTTCCACTCAGACCTGCCCAGGATGTAAAGCATCCTTTTGTCCAGCATATCTGCTAACCACCTGTTAAGTCACTTAGGAGTCATCTAGGTTGTCAGATAGTTGTACCTCAGTGCTGTGTTCAAGTAACATTTATTTTACTTAATTAAATGGTCTCAAGTGAAAGAGCGGTGATGCTAGCAATTTGGGAGTGCCAAAGAGAAGTTGGAACATGCATCCTTTAAGTGAAAATGTGTAAGTTCTCTACATAAGAAAAAAAATGTATGCCAAGTTTGCTAAGGTGTATGATGAGAATCAATCTTCTACCAATGAAATTGTGAAGAAAAAGAAATTTGTGCTAGTTTTGCTGTCATACCTCAAACTGGGAAACTTATGACCACTGTACATATAAGTGCTTAGTTAAGATGGAAAAGGCATTAAATTTATGAGTGGTAGATGCGAATTGAGAAAGGCCAAATTCGCGTAACTTTTATTACAGTACTAGAGGCCCGGTGCGGCCCCCCCCCCCCCCCCCCAGTCTAGGAGCCCTCAGCCCTTGCTTCTTAGCACTGGCCCTGCTCCCCACCCACTGGTGGGCAGGGGGTGATGTGGGGCCAGGCTGGCTGGGGGAGGGGCTGTGAGAGGTTGAGGCACAGCAGGTTGCACCCCATCCAGCCTCTGTGGAGGCATGGTGCCTGAACCAGGCCCGCGCTACTGCCTCTGTGGCTGCCTCTGCAGAAGGGGCAGCCCTGGGACCGGGCCAGCTGCAGCCTGTCCCATGCCACCTTTGCAGAAGGGGGAGTGGCACCGCCTTCTCACCTCCTCTGCAAAAGGGGCCACAGCACCAGACTGGCCCGCCTCTCCCATGCAGCACAGGCCCTAGGTCCTCACAGCCGCTGTGGCTTTGTCCAGATGGACGTCCGCTCTAATTAGCATATTACCCTTTTATTAGTATAGATATTGCTGTAATTGTTCCATTTTATTATGTTACTGTTAATACCTTACCTAATTTATAATGTGTGTGTATGTATGTGCGCGCGCACATGTAGGGTTTGGCACTACCCTAAGTTTCAGGCATCCACTGGGGGAGGTGAGGTCTTAGAACATATCCCCTTGCAGGTAAGGAGGGACTACTGTAGTACAAAGAGACAAAGATTTGTATTTTAGGATATGGATTTCTACTTCATCTTAGGTTGACTAAGATATACTTATTTGTTTCACCTCTACATGGGATGGGCTCAAGGTTCCCAAATTACTTGCTCCAAATAAGGGGCATATTTCCTTCTTAGGACAATCCCTAATGAATAACAAAAGGCATACCAGGCTTCTAATATAGTGGACTTTTTCAATTAGAGCAATGGTCTTCAGGAAATGGTTATAAGGATCAAATGAGATAATCATTTAAAATAACTGTGCAGTATGAAGACTATAGTAACTGATCTAATGACAGCCATATAAAAATCTAATATTCTATGTATAATTTTATATGTAAGATGTCATTGTTTTATCTTTTTTTTTTTTCCACACAGTAATGTATCATGGAGAACCCTTCATAAAAATTAATACAGATCAGCTTCATTCTTTAATGGCTGTGTGGAATTCCATTCAGACTATCCTCTAATGTTTAGGTTGTTCCAATTTTTCAGTACTACAAAACCACAATGTAGTAAACAACCTCGCATTTGCTCAATTCTTTCTTTAGGAAAGATTCTTGAAAATATACATTTATAATTTTGAAACATGCCAACCTGCCCACCATAGAGACTGCATCAATTTATATGCCTATACTGTAAGGCAGCCTATTTTGCCAAACTCACGTTATTGGTTATTTTTTTGGTCTTGCCAATCAGAAAGGCACAATATCAATTTGCTGTTTTTATTTACATTTTTTATTTCAATTACTATCTTTTTGATTTTTAAGACACAGAAGGGGGAAGGGATAGAGGGAAGAAGAAGGAAGAGATAGAGGAACATTAATTGGTTTCCTGCATTCAGGGTTCAAACCCACAACCTAGGTATGTGCCCTGACGGGGAATCAAGCCCGCAATCCTTTGGTGCACAATAAAACACTTAAACCAACTGAATCACCTGGCCAGGACCCTTATTAATTCTTAAAAACAATTTTTCATAAGGTACTGAAAGGAAGCACTGTGTATGAAATTAACTCAGAGAGCTAGGTGACCTTGTATCAGTTATTTCCTACCTGTATCATCAAGCCTCATTATGTCATCACGTAAATTGGTTCCTCCTGTGGTTGCCATCACTTTGGCCCCTCCCATGTGTTTGCTGACCTGGATGCAAATTTGACTGACCTGTAGAGCAAGTTCTCTTGTAGGAACAATCACCATTGCTACAAAATAACAAGCAACAGAGAAAATAGGAAAATATTTTAAGAGTTTAAGAAGCTACAGAAATACTGCTCCTTGCAATCTAGATACTCAGCATATTAGAAAGTTAAATCATAATAGGCCTAACCAATTCTAAAACATCAAATGAACAAATCTTTAAAAAAATTAAAACAAAAAAAACCTGCTTAGTGATCCAGATATAAACTTTTCCTAAACAATGTTGCTATAAGTCTTGTTCTATTCTCAATTACAAACCTTTAAAGGGTTCCCTATAAGTTGGCAGCTGCTTAAAGTTTATTAATATTTCAGAAAGAGACTCACTAGTCTAAACACCCAAATAGGGAACTCTTGCCCCAGGTTCATTTGCATCACATGAAAGTAGGTAAATGAAAGATGGGAGAAATGATATTTATAGGTTACAACAGCTGAAAATTAAAAACAAAACAAAACAAAACCGCTTTAGAAGTGAAAACTTAACCCTTTTAGCTTACTCTGGGTACAAGCATGGAAATGTTTCTTTCCTACTGCCTCAGCTCTTAAAATTCCAAAAACACATGGCTTTAAAGAGAAAAGATTCGCTCTAACTGGTTTGGCTCAGTGGATAAAGCATCGGCCTGCAGACTGAAAGGTCCCAGGTTCGATTCCAGTCAAGGGCATGTACCTTGGTTGCGGGCACATCCCCAGTGGGAGGTTGTGCAGGAGGCAGCTGATCGATGTTTCTCTCTCACCGATGTTTCTAACTCTCTATCCCTCTCCCTTCCTCTCTATAAAAAAAAATCAATAAAAATATATATTAAAATAAGAGAAAAGATTTATATTTCTATAGGAAACTTGAAGACACACAGCTGCCACAGAAACAATTCAGTTCCATAGTTTTTCTATTTTATTTTTGTTCATTAGATTCCACATATAAGAGAAATCACAGTTCTTAAGTAATAATATCCAACAATTTAACTTCTCATGATCTTAGTGTTTCTATCTATAAGGCAATAGCTTACTTTGCCTCTATCACTGGAATATTATCAAAACTGCATAATATAAAAAAAATTTTGAAAACTACAAATCTCCTTAAAGAGTTGTGGAAAAAAAAGGATAAACACTAATTTCAGATTATGTAAATTCTAGCTTAAAAAAAGTACCTTCAACATAGCTCGAAGGTCTAAATTGTCATTTTCAGTTTAAACAAACAACTAACCTTGTATATTGTCCTTCTTCAGGTCTAGCCGTTCAAGTAAGGGAATGAGGTAGGCACCACTCTTGCCCGTTCCATTTTTTGCTCTAGCTAAAATATCCCTACCAGATAAAGCGATGGGAATGCTCTCCTCCTAAAAGAGACAATACAAAATTACTTGTGAATAAAAATAGCACAGTCTGGCCGGCGTGGCTCAGTGTTTTGAGCGTCAACCTATGAACCAGGTGGTCACAGTTCGATTCCCAGTGAGGGCACACGCCTGGGTTGCGGGCTCGATCCCCAATGGGGGGCGTGCAGGAGGCAGCCAGTCAATGATTCTCTCATCACTGATGTTTCTATCTCTCTCTTCCTCTCCTTTCCTCTCTGAAATCAATAGAAAAATATATATATTAAAAAAAAAAAAAAAAAAAACAGGACATAAGCAAATTCTTCTCTAAAATACACTGAAGGTATATCTCTTTGGTATTGCTTTAACGTCTTATATGTTTGCATTTTACAAGAATAAGTAAATAGAGACCACGTAAATTAGCAAGACCAGTCAACATCACCATCATTATCAACCAATAAAACTGCTCATAGAATATATATTAAATTGCATTCCAATGTAATAAACACTGTACATGTAAGTGTGTATGGCCAAGGAAGCTGAGCATCAACAAGAAAGAGAACAAAGAAAGGAGGAACTTGAGCTGACACACAGAAGAGAAAAAAGCAGAAGACAGTTCACAATTAAAAAATTGGAGAAAAAAGTGACAAAAAATACAAAGCAAACACTATATATGATCTTTTAGGACTAATAAGCCAATTTTACAATGAAAACTTGTATCTTGGACAACTTAGTCTTGCACAAAGCAGGAAGAGGCTGGAAAAGTCTAACCTCAGGTCCTATTTCATATTTAATAATTATATCCATAAACCTCCAATACCTGTCTTACAGCCAACTCCTCTGTCCTGAAATGTGTCATATGGAGAGTCAATTCCAATCTAGTTACCTCAAACCATGGTCACATTACTGAGGGAGACTCTCATTTTCATATTAAAATTACTGTCATGTGTGTTTTGCAGAAGACAACATTTCCTATTAACTCAGGATAAATTTCCCAGACAAAAGCAAAGGAGTCTCAACAGTTACTAAAAATTAAATACACATATATATTGGGAAACTAAAAAGGCAGAACAAGTATAAACAGGGAGGAAGCAGAACATTCCTGTTTCTCAAATTAAAGACATTAATTTTAATTTTTAAATCTATAAAGTTAGGCCCAGCCAGTGTGGCTCAGTGGTTGAGCGTCGGCCTATGGACCAGGAGGACATGGTTCGATTCCAAGGGGGCACATGCCTGGGTTTTGACAGCTCAGTCCCCAGTGTGGGGCATGTGGGAGGCAGCTGATCAATGATTCACATCATTGATGTTTCTATCTCTCTCCCCCTTCTCCCTTCCTCTCTGAAATCAATAAAAAATATACTTAAAAAAAACCAAAAAACGAAAAAATTAGGTAAATGAGATTCATAATCATTGTAATAATTAGTTCTTTCTATACCTAAGCTAATGACCAAAAAAAATCTCTCCAGCACTTTAAAATTTTTTAAAATATATTTTTATTGTAGAAATATCTAAGTCATAAGCATAATGATTTCTATTTCCTACCATGACATTCATTATACCCAGAACCCAATCATAGGGGTCAGATGGGTTCCGTATGGTCAGAATAACTAGCACAAATGCCAGAACTGTGAAAATGGTCCGGTGACAATACTGTTATCTTGTTCCTATAACCAGCAGTAAATAGTCTGCTTATTGTGGTAAAGCAGGTCAAGGAAGAAAATGACTGGAGATCAAACCTGCAACCTTGGCGTATCAGGACAACACTTTAACTCACTGAGCAACCCGGCCAGGGCTTCTTCTATGGTTTTTAAACAGGCCACCTGCACACTATAGCAAAAATAAAAAAGGGGGGGATAGGGGAATGGGGCTAAATGGTCTCCAAGAGTCTTCCAATGATTTTCCGAGCCAGGTCCTTTAAAACTATAAAAATTTTCAATGAAGTCAGGCAGGTAGAATTAATTTGGGGGTATCCTAATATGTCTTTGGTTTAGATGGAGGCTACTGACTTCTAAATTCCTCTATTTTCTTTGACGGGGCTCATGCTCTACAGCAATTGTTTAAGGGTAAGACTTTGTAACAAAGTCAGTAAGCTAGTCTGTAAGTTAGGATGCACTGATATTTTGCCTGTATGCTGGCCATTATGATTAGTCTGGTAATTCAGCACATCCACACTGTCTCTTACCACTGTTTCCTAGGAAGACCAGGTAATATGAAGCAAGAAAACTCAGATTCAGACAGCTCTGAAACCAAGAGGAAATAATGTGAAGCTGCCAAGAAGAGAAGGAGAAAAGCAAGCTAAAAATTCTTGAAACACTGTGTGCTAGGCACTCTGCTGGGTAGATACCTTATGATATTTACGTCCTTTCAAGTTTGGTACTTTTTGTTTTACAATTTATAAAATGAATCCTCAGAGATTAATTGTTTTGCCCAAGGTCATGAAGCAAGAAATGCCAGAACCAGGACTTGAACTTAGGTCTGCAAATAACAACATGTAAGTGAGGATGTGGAGAAATCAAAACCCTCATACAGTTAGTGGGGATATATAGCCACTTTGGAAGTCTGGCAACTCCTCAAAAGGTTAAAGAGCATTAGCGTATGAACCCACAATTCCACTCCCAGATAGATAATCCCCAAAGTGAAAACATCTCCACACAAAACTTGTACATTAATGTTCATAGCAGCATCTATATAATAAAAGCCCAGCGACCGTTATGGCAGAATGACCAGTCGCTATGACACACCAGCCACAGGGGGCCACCAGTGCCGCTGCCAAGCCCGAGGGCCCCAGGGTCAGTTGCACAGCTGCTGCCAAGGCACTGGTAAAGAAGAACGCAAAGGTGGCCAGTGTGAGTGTGCAGCTTGAGATGAAGGCTCTGTGGGATGAATTCAATCAGCTGGGCACTGAGATGATTGTCACCAAGGCTGGCAGGTCAGGGTGCCCCTCCCCATGTGGCGCCAGTCTCGGGCAGCAGGCTATGGCCCAATCCACGTGAGCAAGACTGAGAAGCAGGGTTGGGGGGCACAGCCTGGCCACCTGCGGGTCTAGCTCCTTTGCCCTTCGAGTCCTGGCTCTAACGAAAGCCACCTGGTGCGCTGGGCTGGAAGGTACTGCTCAGGAGGCCAGGAAGGTGGTGGAGAGAAACCCTGTGAACCAGCAGCCCAGGACCCGGCACCACCAGAAATGGACTGGCTCAGAGCACACTGAACTTGGGGGGAAGGCAGCCGCCTGTGAGAGGCCTTGCCACCAGCCAGCTCCTGGTGGATCCCACCTCCAGGGAAACTCAAGCCTTAGTTCAGTCTATCCCGACTAAAGAGGAGCAGCTGGGCACATTTTAGGGGAGAATTAAGATTCTAAAAGAGTGTGTTCTGTTCCATGGAGATTGCTACCCAGTTGTCTTAGGCCTAAATTCTGGGTGATTGTGGGGCCTGGCTCTGCCACTGGGACCCGTATCTTCCAATTGGCCTGTATTTGTTGAAAGGGCCCAAAAAGAAGGGGAACAAGTTTTTCGATGCAATGGATTTGACCAACGGACAAAGGCAAGTGCCAGGCTGAGTCTAATGTACACATGGAGACCCCAGCTCTGAGTCCGCCTGGCCAAAGGGAGCTCAGGGCCTGTTTGCAGAACCTTCTGGTGGTTTGTTTCCTTGCTGAGGCCTTCCTCCCTGGGAAGCCTGGGGCCCACGCTCAGCTCCAGTTCAGTGGGTCTTCTCCAGGCCCCTCCCCCCCGCCGGCCCTGCCCCCTCCCTGATTGAGGGCAGGGCCAGCTGGACCCCACCGTGCACGATTTGTGCACCAGGCCTCTAGTTATTCATAATAGCTAACAGTGCAAACAACCCTACCAACTGATGAGTGGGTAAACCAAATGTGGTATAGCCATACAATGGAACATTACTCAACAGAAAGAAATGAAGCTTTGATATGTTACAACATGGATGACCCCTAAGGAAATATGATAAGCCAAAAGAGGAGACCATATATTGTATAATTCTATTTATAGGAAATGTCTAGAATAGGTAAACCCATAGAGACAGAAAATAGATTAGTGGCTGCTTATGGCTAGAGCCGCAGTTTGCTGCTCTGTTGACTAATGAGTTTGCCAACCACTGGGCTAGGGGAAAATGAGAGACTGCTAAAGGAGTTTCTGTTTAGGGTGCTGGAAACGTTCTAAAAGTGATTGTAGTATTGATTGCACAACTGTGACTATACTAAAAACCATTGAACTGTATACTTTAAATGTGTGAATTGTATGATATTTGAGTTATATCTGAATTTAGCCCAACAATCCCACAACCTTAGATCTGATGATGGCAGAATCATGCCACCTTAGCTCTCCAAGTCCATGATCTAGGGCCATGGTTGGCAAATTGCAGCTTGCGAGCCACATGCGGCTCTCTGGCCCCTTGTGTGTGGCTCTTCCACAAAATACCACGGCCTGGGTGAGTCTATTTTGAAGAAGTGGCGTTAGAAGAAGTTTAAGTTAAAAAAATTTGGCTCTCAAAAGAAATTTCAATCGTTGTACTGTTGGTATTTGGCTCTGTTGACTAATGAGTTTGCCGACCACTGATCTAGGGTCTAGGGACTGACCCAATCTCTCTCTATATAAAAGCCTAAGCAACTGTTATGACTGAATGACCAATCGACCAGTCACTATGATGCATATTGACCACCAGGAGGCAGACACTCAACGCAGGAGCTGCTCCCTGGTGGTCAGTGCCCTCCACAGCCAACCACCCCCTGGCCCCCAGCCATGGCCCCATGCACTGGGCCTCTAGTATATCTATATGATGTATTTTTGTTACATTAGTATCCATTTCCTTTTCTTAGTAGAACCCTAGCTTCCTTCTGAGGTAATACATTGCCCCCACTCCAACGTAGTCTAGGCCAGTGGTCAGCAAACTGCGGCTCGCGAGCGAGCTGTGCTTTGCTGCTCTGTTGACTAATGAGTTTGCCGACCACTGGTCTAGCCAACCTCCTCAGCCACATGATAGACTCTAGCATTGCTGTGTTTTCCACAAATTCTCAGGCAAAATAATAGTGAAGAAAAAGGCAATGTGAATGGTAGTCTCAGGTATCTAATACTTTGGCTAAGTGGCTGGAGAATTAATTGCCTATATGTTATACCAACACTGAGAGTACAAACAACAAAGCCAATTTTAAAATTTAATACAAAGGTGGAAAAGAGAAGCCAGCAAGGGTCTGCTAAATGAACCAATAAATAAAACTATTATATGGAGCAATAATCCATAACATTTCTTACGCATTTATCACATACTAGGCACTGTATTAAGCTTACTAACATTCATCACCTCACTGAATCTTCACAATAGCCCTATGGTATATGCTGTATCAATTTTATAGGCCAGCAAACCAGGGCTTAGGAAGATATCTCAATCAACTAATTAAGCAGTGGAGTTGGGATTCAACCTGGGCAGCCTACTTGCAAATCTATAGTGTTCTTAAGCAGTTCTCTAAGCAGTTTAGACCAAGTTCGCCTGCCGACATGTTAACCATTAACTTCAAAGCTCTCTAAATGCAACTGGCTTTTTGAGGACCTGTTTCCTGCATGCACCTTGCTAAGTACCAGAAATACAAGGTTGAAGGACACAGACCCTACCAGAGAGCTCTCAAAACTTTTTTTATCCTTATAGATAAAATACATGAACATGAACTACATTATAGAAAAGTAGTTTACATATTTTTAATATCCACATTCACATTGCCTGATTATGTATAAAATTATCTTGTCACTTTCTCTAGCCATAATAAACTTTTTTCGTTTTGTCCACAAAGGCATACTATCACCCCTAGGCAATCACTAGCCTAGTGTTCTGTGCTTAGAACACGGATCAATTCTTCTTCCAGGTTGTCCCATCTTCCTCAAATGGCTCCTTATTTGTGCAATTTTGAGTAGAAACTAGTATTACACTAAATTATCTGTACAATTAGCTTCACAGACTGTGAAGGCAGGAACCCTCTCTGCCTTGTTCAACACAACATCCTGCATCTAACACTTCCTAGGTCACTCAATGTTTGCTTAATGAAAAAGTGCTCAATGATGTAATAGGGGATTGTCCTTAAAGCCTGGGTGCAGTTTTATGTAAGTTTTAAGTTACATAAAGACAACAGTCATGTTTATCAAATCTGCATATGTACACTGCATGTTTATGTCTACATATATGCATGTACATGCATGCATGCATAGTGTATATTCCCTTGCTATTTCCACTGAAGGGGCCAAGGAACAAAGAGTGCACCTAGTGTTCAGATGTTGAACTCTAACCCTATTCCCCACTAATTGGAACTGGGGTTCCTTGGAGAAATGGCTGATTCCAAGGCTGGGGCAGGGTAGATACAGATAAGCTTCATGATATGCCAAAAACGAAGTGCTCAAGAAGAATGGAGGGAGGCAAGGGTGAAGAGGTGGAGCACAGAGGATTTTTTAGGACAGTGAAACAACTTTGTATGATACCATAATAGTGGATATATGTCATTATACATTTGTTCAAACTCATAGAATGTACACCACCAAGAGTGAACCCTAAGGTAAACTATGGACTTTGGATGATACATGTCAATATAAGTCATCAGTTGTAACAAATGTATCACAGTGTATAACTCTTGCCAAGAATACTGATAAAGGGGGGCATGCATAAGTGGGGACGGGGCATATGGGAAATCTCTTTCTTTCTTTTTTTAAAAATATATATTTTATTGATTTTTTAGAGAGGAAGGAAGAGGGATAGAGCTAGAAACATCGATGAGAGAGAAACATCCATCAGCTGCCTCCTGCACACCCCCCCACTGGGGATGTGCCCGCAACCAAGGTACATGCCCTTGACTGGAATTGAACCCGGGACCCTTCAGTCCGCAGGCCGACACTCTATCCACTGAGCCAAACCGGTTTCGGCGGAAATCTCTATCTTTCAGTTCAACTGCTGTGAGCTTAAAACTGCTCTAAAAATAGTCTATCCATGGCAGGAGTGGGGATGGGCTTAGAGGAGGTAGATAGGGGGGAAAAGAGGACATATGTAATACTTTCAATACTAAAGACTAAAAGAAAAAGAAAGAAACCTGATAAAAATAATAAAATTAATTAAAAAAATAAAAATAGTCTATCTGAAAAAGAAAAGGAGGCACGTTACAAAACAACCACAAAGGAGCTCAAATCTGGGAATTTGAGCACAAAAATATCACTGGAAAAAGAAGAATTCATGATTCCATACTGATTCTATACACACACATGCATAAGGAAGAGATAGGGAAGACTCTTTAAAAAGCCAAAGGAGTCCTAGAGTTGGAAACTCATCATAATCCAACAGATCTTCAATGGATGCTAAGACTAGGAGAAACTTTGAAGAGCAGGATCTCTGCATGATCTTCAAGTGATCTCTACAGACTGCTTATAAATTTCAAAGAAGGAAAAAAAACTGCAATTATACAGTAGAAAAATCAGAGGCCACTTTTGACAGGGGTAATCAAAATTAAAATCACCAATGAGAAATAAACAGACACTGTATACACCTCCACATGTGATACCCTGACAAGGCCATAGCATGATTTCTACAGTATTTTGGCTAAGAATGTATTAACTTTAACCACATAGAAACATGAGATAAACCCAGAATGAAGAATGTTCTATTTTAAAAAGGGGGCTATATTTTTTAATATATCAATATCATAAAAGACTGAAACAGACCAGGGAAATGCTGAAAGGAGGTTGAAGAGACATAACTATATGAAATACCCAATCCTAGGATGATTCTATACCAAGGAGAAAAAAAATGCTAAAAAGGACATTTTTTGGGTCAATTAAAAATTAGAATACAAATGATAAGATAAAATAATGTATTAATAAAGAAATTTTTTTAAAAAAGGGGGACTTAAGAGACACAGCAAAAAAAAAAAAATTGTATTAATGTTGATTTGACCACAGAGTATCTCTATTCTTAAGAAACACTGAAATATTTAGAGGCGATGGGCATGATTTTGTAACTTATCCTTAAAGAGGTTTGGGGGGGAAAGAGTGCATATATGTGCATATATATGGGTGTGGTACACACAAGAGAAATGTTGATTCATTTTATCATTCCCATAGATGATAAGTACATAATTATTCACTCAAACATTATACACGTGATAAAAAGGGGAAACATACCTGAATAGGAGATGGCTTTTCCCAGCCCATTTCAAAAATTCCCATCAGTAACTCCCGCTTTAAACAGTAATCTTCAAACTCATTTCCTTTTGTGGAGGTTACATCCTAGTCAACCAAACAAAACAATAATAAAAGAATAAAGTACAACTGTGTTCCTTTGTTAGTTAGCATGCTTAAGCAAGTTTGTCTGAGAAACTAATTCTTTACCCCATTTAAGATATAAATATATGCAGATTAGCTCTGTCCTGATTTGTATTTCAACTATTCCTTAACAATAACCACTCTCTAACAGACACAGGCCATTTGAAAACTGTGTTTGGAGGAAAGGCCACTCTGTGGTCATATTCTTCTAAGGAACAGGTGGAATACTGTAAGAATCATGCTGTGAAATTAAAATCCAAGATATGAAATCAAACCCTCATTGCCTACAAATAGCCTAGTCAAAATCAGGGCTTTTCAAGCTCAGCAATATTGACATTTGGCACAGAAAATTCACTGCTGTTAGGGGCTATATTGTAGCCTTTCCCCAGCTGTGATAACCAGAAATATTTGTAGCTATTGCTAAGTATCTCTTGGTTGAAAATACTGGGCTAAGGGAACTAACCATTTTCAACTTCCAGGGGGAGCGGGTCTAAGCCATCAGTCGGACATCCTTAACACTGCCATGGAGGTGGGAGAGGCTCCCACCACTGTCACTGCGCTCGCCAGCTGTGTTCCTGGCTTCTGGCTGAGCACTGCGCCCCCTGTGGGAGTGCACTAACTACCAGGAGGCATATCCTACATTGAGTGTCTGCCCCCTGGTGGTCAGTGCACATCATAGTGACCAGTCATTCCTCTGTTGGGCAGAAACCAGCTCTCCAACATCCCCTGAGGGTCTCAGATTGTGAGAGGGTGTAGGCCAAGCCGAGGGACCCCACAGTGCATGATCAGGGCTGGGGAAGGATGTGGGAGGTTGGCCAGCCAGGGAGGAACCACAGAAGGGCTCCAGAGTGTGTCCAGCCCGTCTCGCTCAGTCCCAATCGGCCAGACCCCAGCAGCAAGCTAACCTACCAGTCAGAGCATATGCTCCCTGGTGGTCAGTGCACGTCATAGCGAGCAGTTGAATGGCCTTAGCATATCGTTAGCATATTACGCTTTGATTGGTTGAATAGCCAACTGGATACTTAGCACATTAGGCTTTTATTATATAGGATTAACTAGAGGCTCAGTGCACCAATTGGATCCAGCCCAATCGGGCCAGGGGGAGGGGACGTGGGAGGTTGGCCGGCTGGCCCGTCCCCTGGTCAAACTCCCAGTCAAGGGGACAATTTGCATATTAGCCTTTTATTATATAGGATTACTTCACTTTTAGTTTCCACACCATCTTAAGTTAAATTTTACAATCAACTTACCGAAGTTTTGATTCTTAGATCCTTTGGAGGGAGTTTTAAAGTCTTTTTCCAGTCATCACCAGGTCTAGAGAGAATGTAGTAAAACTGAAGTATGAGAATTCATAGCATCATATTCTAATACAAAGATAATTCATCTCAATTATAATCCTATTAATAAAAGCCTATGTGGTCATGATGCTCTCACACCATAACGAGCGATCACCAGGAGGCTGTGTGCAGTGTAGGCAGGGGCTTGACGCTGCATGCGTGGCGTGGAGGCGGGTCCCGCTGCTCCGCATGGCAAGGCCAGGGGTCCCGTGGCTCTGTGAGGCACGTCCCGAGGTTCCGGCCTACCCCTTTGGGGCAAGTGATTGCAGGGCTCCCGCACTGTGA
The DNA here is from genome assembly GCA_026230045.1 of Corynorhinus townsendii. Taxonomy (NCBI): domain Eukaryota; kingdom Metazoa; phylum Chordata; class Mammalia; order Chiroptera; family Vespertilionidae; genus Corynorhinus; species Corynorhinus townsendii. The sequence continues at coordinate 84,470,982 of JAPDVU010000008.1, forward strand.
CAGGGCACAGGCCAAGATAGGCCTCCCGCCCCCCCCGCCGCCCCAGTGCACGATTTTCATGCACCGGGCCTCTAGTTAAGTTATAAAAAGCAGAGTGAGTTTAATATATTGCCATTTACTTAGGAATATAGTTAACAGCCCTGGCCTGTGTGGCTCAATTGGTTGGAGAGCATCATCTCACACACCCAAAGGTGGTGGGTTCATTTCCTGGTTGATTGCCTGTGGGAGGCAACAAATCAATGTCTCTCTTATATCAATATTTCTCTCCTACCCCACCTCTAGAATCAATTTTTAAAAATGTAATATATAAAGAATATAGTTAACAGAGATAAACATATCATGTATGTGTTTTGTTTTTAAATATATTTTACAGAGAAGAAGAGAGAGGGATAGTTAGAAACATCGATCAGCTGCCTCCTGCACACCTCCCACTGGGGATGTGCCTGCAACCAAGGTACATGCCCTTGACCAGAATCGAACCTGGGACCTTTCAGTCTGCAGGCCAACGCTCTATCCACTGAGCCAAACTGGCCAGGGCTCATGTATGTGTTTTAATTTAAGCTAGTTACCAATATTAAAAAAATTAGATTATGTGTGAAAGTCCAGATTCTGGCTTTTCCTGTAAAACTGGAAGCTTTAGGAACATTGGTTCCAAATTTCTGCATGGCAATAGTTTGACAGAGCGTAGTAATTGAGTTTAAAATCAAGCAGCTGACCCTTTAAAGAGGGCAAGTATCCTCTCATCTGGCACAGCCATCTGAGTTGGTAACTTCTAGATACTAGTTAAAACCAAGGACTCCAGCCCAGCTGGAGTGGCTCAGTGGTTGAGCATCCACCTATGAACCAGGAAGTCACGGTTTGATTCCCAGTCAGGGCACAAGCCTCAATGTGGGCTCAATTCCTAGCATATGGCATGCAGGAGGCAGCTGATCAATGATTCTCTCTCATCATTGATGTTTCTACCTCTCTCCCTCTCTGTTCCCCTCTGAATTAAAACAAAACAAAACAAAAAACACACACCAAAGACTCCAGTTTCATCCCTGACTCTACCATTTATTTTTTGACCATGCAGCAGGTACTTTTCCAAGTTTCCATTCTCATATATACAACGGATTAAGAATTATATCAGATAATTTACATAAGGCAATCAGCACAGAGTTGGGCTTGGTCCCTGGTGGGGGAGGCCTGAGGAAGGGGGGAAGGAAGGGGGACAGCCAATTGGTGATTCTCTCTTATCATTGATGTTTCTGTCTCTCTCCCTCTCCCTTCCTCTCTGAAATCAATAAAAATATAAAAACAAACAAAAACAACTCCTTTAAAAAAAGAAAAAAAATGAACTCAATATTATCTGTTAATGAACATCTCTCTTAATCTTTTTTACCAGGTATGCTTTAAACCAGCGGTTGCCAACCTTTCAAACCTCTCAGGCCACCAGTTGGCGACTGCTGCTCCAAAGGTTTCCTTAAACCAGTGGTCGCCAACCTTTCGGACCTCATGGACCACTGGGTGGCAACCACTGCTTTAAACTATGAATACAGTTAAAAAACAAGAAAAATATAATTTTAAAAATCTCTTTTAGGCCAGGCAAAAACCTCTACTATAATATCCAAAGCACCAAATAGGAAAAAAAATTGGCGATAAGGCAAACAATGCTTTTCAACAGTGTTGTCTTTAAAATAAATAAGTTTTGCCCTGGCTGGTTTTGCTCAGTGGATAGAGTGTCAACCTGCAGACTGAAGGGTCCTGGGTTTGATTCCAGTCGAGGGCCTATGCCTGGGTTGCGGGCTCAATCCCCAGTAGGGGGTGTGTAGGAGGCAGCCGATCAATGATTCTCTCTCATCATTGATGTTTCTATCTCTCCATCTCCCTTCCTCTCTAAAATCAATAAAAATAAGAAAATATATTTTAAAAAATAAGTTTTTTGCCCTGGCTGGTGTTGTTCAGTGGCCAGAGCTTCACCCCAGGGAACCAATGGGTCTCTGGTTTGATTCCTGGTCCAGGGCACATACCTGGGTTAGGGGTTCGCTCCCCATCTCTGGTGGGGGCATGTACTGGAGGCAACCAATCAATTGATGTTTCTCTCTCTCTCTCCCTCCCTACTTTCCACTCTCTAATAGCAATGGCGGGGGGGGGGGAGGGGGAGGAAAAGATATATGTTTTCATTGATTTCATTATAGCCACTCATAATCAGAGCCTCTAAAACATTTCAAGTCTTGATTTAGAAAGATGAACACTTATTTTACTTAAAGCTAGGTTCCATATAATCAAAGACACTCTAAGAAAGGTACCTATTTGCTACCACTTCCAAGGGTATTAAAGCCTTCTACCTCAACCTATACCACAGCGAAGTTTCTAAGCAAAAATATGTCAGCTGAACATCCTACTAGGCCAGCCTACCACACTGTTAAATTCAACAGTGAATAAAAAGTACAGAGGATACAATGCAAAATCTGTCCACAAGGAATTTAGAAACCAAACTACTTAAAACAAGAAAATAAGTGATAGCGGTAAGTATTAGAAGAGTCCTGAACAGCTAATGGGATCTAGAAGCCTTCATGGAAGAGATGCCACTTGACTATGATTTAAAGAAGCCACAGGATTGAAAGGAAACCATTAATCCTCGGAAAAGCAAAAGTAAAGCCCACTGTTGTCTCAAATTAGAATAATAGATTTATGTTTCTATTTTTAAGGAATAAAAATAGTCTAAATTTTGCTAGCCTATTCATAGTTTATCAAGACAAACTACAATTCAGAAAATATTCTAATTAAAGCACTCACCTTAAAAATAATAGAATATGCATTAATGACAATTCTCCCAGTTACCAAATCAATTCTAATGGAAATTCTTATAGGTCACTAGTGAACCACATAGCAGTGACCATCTATATGATATCCTGTTATCTTATAAAAGCCATTTTTCTTTAGGAAGTGCTTCTTAAGCATGGAAAATATCTGGATTGTAACACAAAATATTTTAGTTCAGTGAACCGGTTTCATCATCTTAGAAGATTTCTAGAGGTTAAATCAATTATATGGCTAGATTCTTAACAAAGCCAAACCTCAAATGGGTCAAGTTTAAATGTTAATTTTCTATTAACAGAATCTTTAGTGATAGTTACCATTCAAATAATGTATAGTGAACACTTGAAAAATGGCAGCCTACAATCTTACAGATTTGAAAGAAAACACATTCTGTAGTCAGATGAGGCTCTTAAGTTTTTAGTCAACTAGGGGAATTGGGGCTATTCAGAGATGTGTTTCCCAGAGTTCAAAATCCTGAGATTCTATATTTGACTGTGTATTATTTTGTGTGCGTGTGTAACAGGAGAAAGCTTATAAACCAAAAAATTTTAAGCTAAGTTGCAAAAACTGAAAAGAAAAAGAAAAAAAGTTATGGATAAATTTTATGAGTACATTTGGAGATAAGAAGGCTGGGTAAGTCCTTATATTTGAAACTTGAAATTGACTTCAAATGTCATTTAAACTAGGACATGGTGCAGTCATACTAGGGAAAAATCATATTGACAAAAACAAGATGAATCTGAGCTAATTATGAAAGCCAGCAATGTTTAAAATATAACCTATACAAAATTAATATATATCATCTGCACCTATATTCATTACTTAATAAACCTGAATTAATTATGACAGAAATACATTATTCTATTGCAAATACCTACTGGCCATAAAACAAAGTCATTGGTCCTCTACAATCAAAATGGTTCAAGTATACATAGTCATGAACAAAGTAATAAAAGGAATCTCCTTGGTCCCCCCAAGTATGTTTATTTCTTCTAACACTTACTTAATAGTGGTGGTCATACTCTGTGCTTGCTGCTGAGTGCCATTATTGATTGTGTTGGTGTTTTTCAGTTGGTTCATCTGTTGCTGTGTTGGTGTGCCCCCTCCTCCGGGGCCACCACTGGGCTTCACAGGGCCCCTCAGCTGACCATTTTGACTGGATAGACCCATTATAACAGGGTTCTCTGTTCTGGCCGTGCTCATGCTGTATTAAATGTACAGATGTCTCTTCTAAACTTCAAAACTTTTGAAAATCAGTAGAGAAACTGTAATACAGTTTATTAGGCTCTCCAAAATGAAGAGATAAATATAAGTCTTGCTCAATATTGAGTCCTTTATTGCAATGCAGGCAAGCACCTGTAAGTCTCTGAACAGTAAGCAGCAGTAACTTGCTCTCATGCACCGAATCAACTTTATTTTTTTAAAGGTTCTCTGACGAGGTTTGGTTATATATCTGAATTCACTCACTTCAATCTGAAACAAAGAAAAAGTTAAGTTAGCAAACACAGGAAAGTTAGAAAAAACTGTTTCCCCTAACACTTTTTTTAAATTAAAAATTAAGAACACAACTGCACTTAGATCACATCATTAGCCAGGGTAATAGAGACACAAAAAGATGAATTGCACACAAAACCAAACCCACAGTGAAATCAATCTCAAACTTTTAAATTGTCAGCTCAAAGCAACTCAGAGAATATTAGTATAAAGATACTGTAATTAAATTAACAATAGTTCTCAAGTGACAGTATCTTCTCTTCAGTTTCCTCCCTGAATTTTCTAAAAGTCAATGATTCATTCCACTTAATTGCGTCACAACTCAAATAAGTATTTCACAACTTAAGAGTAAATCTACATATGTACAAGGCAAGACAAATTTCTTCTATTTCTGACAGCAACTGAAAATCCCCCAAGAGCTATATAAGCTTTTGACTTAACTTTATGCTTTTAGAAATAGAAAACCCATTTGAAACCTTAAGAATTTCAAGTGCAGAAATTAAACTTTATGAAGAAAAATGCATTTTCCTTAAGTTCTTGTCCTTTAAAACAGTAACTGAAGCAAGAATATAGACATGTCTACATGTCACAATATTTTGCTTGAAAACAGCCATAATACTAAAAAAACTGTTAGCCGGCTGGTGTGGCTCAGTTGTTGAGCAGCGGCATCAGAACCCAGAAAGTCATGCTTCCATTCCTGGCCCAGGCACATGCTAGCGTTGTGGGCTGATCCCCAGTAGGGGGCGTGCAGGAGGCAGCCTTTTGATGATTTTCATCATTGATGTTTCTCTCTCTTCCTCTCTGAAATCTATTATATATATATATATATATATATATATATATATACATACACACACATACACACACACACACACACACACACACACACTCATATATATACATATAGTTAACTTCCTCCATTTTTAATTATTCCCCAAACCGAATTCATATCTTAAAATGAAGTGAATAAAAAATTTACAAAGGCCAGACAGAAAATAAATGCCTACTCTGTTGCGTTTGTTCCTTTTTACCTCCTTACCCAAAATACACAAGCTTATTAATTAGTGTTGTTTTTGTCATACTCCACGGCTTCTCAAAAATGTTTTTCTAAAATACTTATGCCTTAAAAAAAGAAAGTTGCTCACAAGCAAATCCTGATTATCACAAACACGAAGAGATATTATTTCAAAGTCTCCCAGAATCTGATTAACTTCTTAAGCAGATCGTGGTTAACAGTTACCTAGTTTCTGTTCAAGGCAGTGAAAGGTATCCTATAGTGACAGGTTTATATTATGATCAACACTATCAGTAGTTCGCACCAGAAAACTTGTTTTCGAAGTAGGAACAGGATGAAGAGGCCAACCTCCAAAGATTAAATGTTATCATTACTATCCATCATGTGCGTAAGACAGATTTCAGATCCCAAGAGTGAGAACTGCATCCCTCTTAATTAAAACCCAAACTTGCACTGCAGCACTGTCTCAGAAAGGGAAATATTCCTCCTACCCCTTCCCACCTTAAGATTTGCAACTTATATTTCTACATTTTCAAAAGTTCGAAGAAAACGTAGACTCGCTGGGAGGAACCCCATGCTGAGTTAATTACAGCACTTCCCTGGCTGTAGTTAGCAATTGACAGTTTTCCTCCCCAAACAGTGCCCGTCATCCCCAACGCAGCTCCTCCAAGGTGGGCCTGCGAGCTGGACTGACTGGTTTTATTGTGAAGAGAGGAAAAGGGGGTGAAGGAGAGAAAGGGGAGTAAGCAAGCAATAAGGAAAGACACAAGCCGATGATTTGAGCCTCGTAATTGTAAGATAATAATTCAATTATTTCTTGCTCTCCCTGCCCACTCCTCTCCCCGCCCCCCCCCCCAAAGACACCCACAGTCCAAGTCAGCTCCCCGTGATCATAAACACACACGGGTTGGGGCTCTGCAATCTTATCTGCGCAACAAGAGCAGGGGCCATGGAGTTTCCTATAAGGCCCCAAAGAGAAACCCTTAACCAAAAAGCCCTCCTTTCCTCCACGACTCGGGGGCGCCAGCAACACCCTCTCGCTACCAACCTACCAGGCCTTATTCCAGCCCAGCAGCTGCCGGTCCCTTCCCCGCCGAGCCCTCGGCTACTGCACCCCCGCCGCCCCCGGAGGCTGCCTCGTACCCGGTCACCTCCATCGTGGCCCGGGGTCCTGGCCGCCCCATGGCCCTCATTCCCTCGCTTCTAGAAAGCTCCTCCGAACCCGTGGCCCGCTCCTTCACGGACCCCGCCGCGCACCACATCCCGTATCGGACTCCTCTCAGGCGCCCCGACCCACAGCTGCCGCCTGCATTCCTCCCCTGGGCCCGTCCAGGCCTCAGGCTGCCGCCTCTGGGCTCCCCACGCCGGCGACGGGCTCCCCGCAGCCCCGACTGCGCCGCCGACTTTACCCCCACCCTTCACCCAACTCCCCGGCTCGGCCCGAGTCCTACCGCCGAGGCCGCTCCGCTCGCACCCTCGGCCCTTTATTGTTGACTCGAAGCTCCCAAAATGGCGGCGCTCCTTCCTCCTCGGCTCCAGAGCCCGCCCCGCCCGCCGCGCCGCCGGCCCCGCCCCGCCCCGCCGGCGCCGCCGGCCCCGCCCCCTAAGCACCGCCCCGGGGCCCGCCCCGCGCCGCCGGTCCGGCCCAGCCAGCTTAGCAGGCCCCGCCCCTCCCCCCGGCCCCGTTCGGCCCGGCCAGCCCCAGCCCCGCCCCGCATCCCCAGCCCCGCCCCGCATCCCCAGCCCCGCCCCGCATCCCCAGCCCCATCCCCCGGCCGGGCCCAGCGTGGTAACCGCTTCCCAGGTCTGCGGCCCCAATTTCACCGCTGCCCGCACTCAGCCGCCGCCGAAGTCGCCACTGGCCACTGGCCTCCTCGCTCCGGCGCCCGCCTTGGCCCGCCGTTCCCCGCCTTACTCTTGTGCCCCCCCCCGCATGGCGACGGCTCTTCCTCCGCTCAAGATGGCGAGCGCTCTGGCACCGCTGCACAGTCGCCTCTTGGGTCCCCGGCCTCCTGGCTCCCGGGTTTCCCAGCTCCCCGGCAGGGGTCGGCGGGGCAGCGATGCCCTGCGGAGAACGCGGGGCCGTGCTCACCCCCCAGGCCGTGAACGCCAGGCTGGGAGAGGGGGTGCGGCTGCTCCCCAAGGGAAGGGAGGGCTGCCTTTCCCACCGCGGGGCCGAGGCCCGCAAGTGTCCGCCCTGCCTTCGCCCCAGGGGACCCGAGGTGGTGACCGAGGCGGACCTGCATCTCCTGCTCCGGGACGCGCTCTGAGCGGGGCCTCCCAGGCCACAGCTCGGGACGGAGAGCGGACCCGGCCCGCGGGCGCCTCGGAGAAAGGCGCCGGGGAAGCTGCGGGGGAGTCAGTTGTCCTGGAAATAGGTTCTGAAGGGAAGGGGGTTCCGGCCGGCCGGCCGGCCTGACCCTCACCAGAAAGGTATTATGTGTTTGTCCCCCAAAATACTTTTCCTATCTTAATGTCCCGTTAACCCTTAACAGAATAGCAAGAAAGCGAGGTTGTTCCAGGTGAAACAAAAATTGAAGCTGGAAAGCTAGGTCGGGGGACGAAAAGCCTGGCCTCACCCAGCTGAGACCCAATGCCCAGGAGAGTGGCCAGGCCAGGTGACGACACAGCTCTGACCCACATCTGCAGCGCCCAGCTGGGGAAGTGAAACCACCACCCCTGAGGAATCAGCCTGATGGGTCTCGACGGTCTGACCACCAGCTTCCCTCATTTTTGCTGCTGCTTCCAACTCGGGACCCATCAGATAAAGTTAAATATGTTCCCCAAATCAGTCACACAAGGTGCCCCTCTAATAGTCCGCCTCCAGCTTACCCATGCCAACACCCTCCAATCTGTTCTCTTTGTTGGTCTTTATATGCACACAACCAATGGAAAGGTGACAAGAAGTGTGAAAAGGCTGTTTTTGAGATAAAAAAGATTCCCCTTAAAATTTTTAAAATACTTAATTTGTAGCATGTCATCTCCCACCCAGATTTTAAAACACTCATGTAAGGAAATAACCCTACACCTTGTGCCCATCCTGGAGAGAGGTGGCTAAATGATTACTTAATAAAATGTTAAAATGTGAGGTCTTTGTTTGCCTCACTGTCTTTTCAAGTAGTATGAATGTTAAGGGGAGAGGAGCCTAAACATTTGAAACAGAGCACTGTGGGGTTTCTCCCTATACAGCCAAAAAATGAGGCCAGGCGAAGGAAAGGGGTTTGCTTCATAAATAAACTTACCTTCCACAGGGACTTGGCTGAAGTCCTGACAAAAAAACAAAAGTGAGGAAGCAGCCAGAAGTAAAATATGAAATAGCTGCCCATTTTTACCTGGGAATCCTGTCATGTCTAAAACATTAGAAGAGTCTGTATAATGTCTTGTAAGATAGTCAGCTATGCTTATAACTTTACTAGAGGCCTGGTGCATGAAAATTCGTGCACTGGATGGGGGGAAGGTTCCCCTCAGCCAGGCCTGCACCCTCTCACAGTCTGGGAACCCTCGGGGGATGTCTACCTGCCAGTTTAGGCAGGCTCCAGTCAGACATCCCTCTGGCAGCCTGGGAGCCCTCGGGGGATGTCCAGCTGTGGTTTAGCTGCAGCCAGACTTCCTTAGCGCTGCAGCAGTGGCAGGAGAGGCTCCCGCCTCTGCCGCTGTGCTCAAAGCTGTCAGCCTGGCTTGTGGCTGAGGGGAGCTCCTCCTGTGGAAGCCCACTGACCACCAGGGGCAGCTCCTGCGTTGAGTGTCTGCCCCCTGGTGGTCAGTGCGTGTCATAGTGATGTCATTCTGCTGTTAGGGTCAATTTGCATATTACCCTTTTATTTTATAGGATGTCAGCCCTTTTTAGTTTCCTGATGCATAAACAGTATAAAATTAAACTATGAACCCCTTGGGTTAGCAGGGTTCAATTTAAGTAGTTGATAGGTCTGATCCAACTACTATATCTCAATACGTTTTTCCCCTCCCTACTTCAAACAGATTAACAAGAACCATAGAAAATATGACACCAGGAATATAGATTAATTATTTGATAATGCATTATATTGTAAAATGAATGTTTTAAAAATACTATATAAATCCAATCCTTTGGCCTTTTACTTAATATTGAATATAATTGTTTGGGTGGTCTGTGGTAAATATGGTTTCTGGAGGTTGTGCTATACCCAGTGAGACACCTATTTATTTTAACAAAATGCTTCCCAAGATATATTAGCTGTGTTCATTTGATTTGTAGTCACTCTCACTTTCCTCCTACCCTATGTTTTGAATTTTGAACTATAAAGCTGATAGCTAAAGTGTTAGGCCTGCATTATTAGCTGGCTTCTAGAGAATCTGTAGAAAAGATGTTTTAAAAAAGAAAAGATTCAAAGATAAAATTGAGGTTTTCAGTATATTTATAACACAATAGAATTCCTTTTTTTGAAAGAATGAGTGCAACTAAAAAATACTACTTGGAATTCAATTACAATAATGGGTCCTCCTAGCAAGCATTATTTGCCAGTCTCACATCCTATTTACCTAAAAATAACCAGAAAAAATCACATTAATTTTAAATCACTTGATTTCATTTTAACTTCAATTGAAAATATTTAGAATCTAGAATTCCAAGTAATTTGAAGTTGGATATATTTATAGCTATGATACTATTTTTAAAAAATATTTTTTATTGATTTCAGAGAGGAAGGGAGAGGGAGAGAGAGAGAGAGAGAGAAACATCAATGATGAGAGACAGGGATCAAGCCCGAAACCCCCACATGTGCCCTTGACCAGAATTGAATCTGGGACCCTTCAATAAGCAGGCTTACACTCTATCTGCTGAGCCAAACTGGCTAGGGCTATGATACTCTTAAAACTCAAATGTGTTTTTTTCACATTCTAGATCACAAAACAGGGTACATAACATTTATTTCATACATTTTCCTCTTCAATTTTTAAAAAATATATTTTTTTATTGATTTCAGAGAGGAAGGCAGAGGGAGAGAAAGAAACATCAATGATGAGAGAGAATCATTGATCGGCTTCTCCTACATGTCCCCTACTGGGGACCAAGCCCACAACTCGGGTATGTGCCCTTGACTGGAATCGAACCCGGGACCCTTTAGTCCATAGGCCGACACTCTATCCATTGAGCCCAACCAGCTAGGGCCTCAAATGTTTTTAACATGCTAAAATGGATTTCACACTTTTCACTTTTTATAAAATATTTTTAAGGAAACATAATAGCTTTTTTTTCAAACTCAATAAGCAAATACATTCATTACTTACTTAAGAAAAAAGATTTCTTATAGCATCCTATGTAATAAAAGCCTAATATGCAAATTGACCAAACAGCGGAATGACGGGTCGCTATAACGTGCACTGACCACCGGGGGGCAGACGCTGAATGCAGGAGCTGTCCCCAGGCCCCAGGCCAGCCAAGGCTGGTGCCAGCAGGCCTCTAGGATCTATACTAATAAAAGGGTAATATGCTAATTAGACCAGGTGACCGGACATCTTCCGGACGTCCGACTTCCTTCCAGACAAAGCCATGGTAGTGGGTGCCAAGGCAGAGGTGGTGGGGCCTAAACTGGCAGTTGGACATCCCCCAAGGGGTCCCGGATTGGAGAGGGTGCAGGCCAGGCTGAGGGACACCCCCCCACCACCCATGTACGAATTTTGTGCACCAGGTCTCTAGTCCTCAATAAAAGGATTTACCCCTGGCTGAACTTTATAGGTCAACATTTTCCCTCTTTCATGACTTGTATTATAATATTCTGATTTCCAAAAGAAGTTTCAGCAGGTAAAGCTCTTTCCCAAATATGCTTTAGCAACATCTGGTAGTCACTAAGATTACAGGCTAATAAGCCCAAGGAGCCAAATACCATTTTTCTTTGGGTTTCATAGGTAAAAAATTGTCTCTTCAATTTACACACCTGAAGAAAATGAAGCAGCACCAGCCTGCTGAAGGCTGAGTAAAGATCTCAGAGAAGTACAAGTACTATACTGAAGCTAATGTGAACTAAGCAGATGTTTTTAATCACTGAGAGGCCACACCATGCACATTTTGTTGGAATAAATGTTCCATTTCTGCCTGGCCAGAGTGGTTCAGTTGTTGCACATTGACCTATGAGCCAGGAGGTCTCTGTTTGATTCCTAGTCAGAGTAGATGCTGGGTTGTGGGCTTGATCCCCAGTAGGGGGCGTGCAGGAGGCAGCCAATCAATGATTCTCATCATTGAAGTTTCTATCTCCCTCTTCCTTCCGCCCTTCCTCTCTAAAATCAATAAAAATATGTTTTTAAATGTTTCACTTCTATAGTTAAACAAGTGGGAAAGCAATATTACAAGCAGGGAGAGTTAAAATGGGTTAAACACATATTCCCCAAACTACCAGGTTTAGTTTGCAGAATTGATATTCCTTTTGACAGATAACATTTCTCCATTCCTAAGGCACCACAACCAGCTAGTTCAGCTCACCAGGTGTCTTTTGGCCTCATAAGGTCCCAGCATTTGTTTGTCTTCTGGTCATCACCCAGAGAATTCTAGCTTTTCATTTTTCCTCTTCAGGTTTACTAAAATTACTGCTCACCAGCAATTTTAACGTATTAATTTAAAAATAATGTGTGGCCCTGGCTGGTTTGGCTCAGTGGCTAGAGCGTTGGCCTGCTGACTGAAGGGTCCCAGGTTCAATTCCAGTCAAGGGCACATGCCCGGGTTGTGGGCTCAATCCCCAGTAGGGGGCGTGCAGAACGCAGCCGATCAATGATTCTCATTATTGATGTTTCTCTTTCTCCCTCTCCCTTCCTTTCTGAAATCAATAAAAATATACTTAAAACAAAAAGAAAAGGAAAAAAATCTAAATGCACAGCATTAAAAATAAAATAATAAAAATAATGCGTGTGCCCAAGCCAATTTGGTTCAGTGGCTAGAACACTGGCCTGTGGACCAAAGGGTCCCGAGTTCAATTCCAGTCAAGGCCACGTACCTCGGTTGCAGACTCCTTCTCGACCCAGGCCCTGGTCAGGGTGCGTGCAGGAGGCAACCAATCGATGTTTCTCACATTGATGTTTCTCTCTGCCTTTCCCTCTCTCTTCAACTCTCTCTAAAAATCAATGGAAAAATATCCTTGAGTGAGGATTAAAAAAATAAATTAATTATAAAAAATAATGTGTGGCTGGGAAGACACTGAAATCTGGAAACTAACTTTTTAGGCATAAATTTACTTTAGTCAACTTAGAGCAAGAAAGAGCTGCTGCTGTCCCTGCCTGCGCATGCTGGTCCCCTTGAGTGAGCCCAGGGCTGTTGCTGACAGGTCACACAACCAGGACACTTGTGGAATTGTCATGGCTCAGTGTGTGCCATGCCTCATTTGGCCCAGGACTTTGCAACAAGATTATATTTCTGAATAACCTTCTCTACAGGGATAGCAACAATTCTAAAAAAGTGCCTAGTTCTGGTCTTCTGCCCCCAGTCAATTTGTAGAGCCTTTTATTGGTCCTTGAAAATAGAACTGTAATCTTAGGTATGAGCCCTGGAAAGGCAGTTTATAGCTAAAAAGTAGGCAATCTCTTCAGTCCTGAGCGCCATGGTTGGATTACCAGAACAAGACAGTGAACAAAGGGGAAAAAAAGTGCAGTGCAGAGTCTCCTTAGTGACTTTCCTAACTCTTCATCTGCTTGATGAATTTTATTTCATACTAATGGCCTGGTGCACGAAATTCGTGCACGGGGGGTGGGGGGAGGTGTCCCTCAGCCCAGCCTACACCCTCTCTAATCTGGGACCCCTCAGGGGATATCCAACTGCAGGATCAGGCCTAAACCGGCAGTTGGACATCCCTCTCATAATCCAGGACCGCTGGCTCCTAACTGCTCATCTGCCTGCCTGCCTGATTGCCCCTAATTACTTCAGCCTGCCAGCCTGATCGCCCCTAACTGCTTCCCTGCTGGCCTGATTGATGCCTAACTGGTCCCCTGCTGGCCCAATTGCCCCCAACTGCCCTCCCTTGCCGCGACCCACCTCCTCTGCCGGGACCTGCCTCCTCCCTGCGAGGCGGCAGAGACACTGGGACTGGCCTTCTCCATGCCACATGGTGTTGCAGGACTTCCAGGCCTCACTGTGCAGAGCAGCCGCCAGGCCCTACCTCCGCTGTGTGTGTGGCCATCTTGTGGTGGCCATATTGTGATGATGTCACGTGCAAGGGCCACCTAGGCTCTTATTAGTATAGATTTTTTTATTTTTAAAAAATATGTTTTTACTAATATTTTTAGAGAGAGGAAGAAAGAATCATTGATGAGAGAATAATGTCAACATCGATTGGGTGTCTCCTGCACACCACCTACTGGGGATGGAGCCCACAACCTGGGCTTGTGCCCTGACTGGGAATTGAACCACCAACTTCTTGGTTCCTGGGTCACTAAACCACATCAGCTGGGCTGCTTGATGAATTTTAAAGATTAGTCTTTATCATGTCAGCTACCCCCAATAAACCTTTAGTGTCTCCCAGTTTCTTTTTACCACATGGAGTTTACACTTCATAGACAGATTGGAACTGCCAAGGTGCTAGCTAATCTGCTTTCCCACCTCACATCCAGTGTGTTTGTTACTCGGGCACCTGAATCGGACCCATTCCCTCAGTTTCCTGTTTCCCTTGGAAACCCTCTCATTTCCTTTCCTCTGAGACTATCTAGAGTCCATTCAAAACCCAGCAGATTCCCACAAGCTCCTATCCTCCCACCTCCTCCTACTTGCTCTTGGCCAACTGTGACAGGTGCAAAGGCCAGGTTGATTGAAGATGTGTTCAATTGAGATGAAGGACATAGCGTTTCCTCAAATCCATCTTCCTAGGGTCCAGACTTCAGGCTTCTTTTATGTCAAGGTAATGGAGAATGGGAGGGGTAAAAGGTGACTGACAATTGCAGACATCTGGGCACCAACAGGGATCAAAGGAAGAGTCTGAAATCTCTACACCTCTTTGTTCCCTATCCATTGACCTCTGCTGACCTAAGTCCTGCAAATCTTTGGTAAACAGTCATTTATTTTGTACATATTTTTCCACCTCTTTCAAGAGGTACCTTCCGGCAAGGAGTTGTTCTTCCAAAAACTTATGCCTCAAGCAGAATTCCTCTAATAATTAGCATGAAGGCCATGAGAAATGCAGGTTAGAATTAAGGTAGACTCACAAAAGCAAATAAAGAAAAAGAATTAACACTGAGGCAGAGAGTGAGCATCTAGCTGCTCCACAACCAGTGTTAAGGTTCCAGTTAGTCAGATCTGGGTTCAAATCCTAGTTCTGCCACTTGTTAATGCCATAAACTAGGAAGCTTTCTTCATTCTGAGCTGCAGTCCCTATATTTATAAAGCGGGAATAATAGGGCCTAACGCTGCAGTAAGCGTAAATGAGAATTTGAATAAATCACTTATGTTAGTGATTGGTAGATAGCACTAAGACATTTTTTACTTGGTGTTGCTTTTTTTTTTTTTTAATAAATCTTTATTGTTCAGATTATTACAGGTGTTCCTCTATTTTTTCCCCCATAGCTCCCCTCCACCTGATTCCCCACCCCACCCCATGCCCTTACCCCCGCCACTGTCTTCATCCATAGGAGTAAGATTTTTGTCCAATCTCTTCCCGCACCCCTCACACCTGCTTCCCCTGAGAATCGTCAGTCCACTCCCTTTCTATGTCCCTGATTCTATTATATTCACCAGTCCATTCTGTTCTTCAGATTTTTTATTCATTTGATTTTTAGATTCACTTGTTGGTAGGTATGTATTTGATGTCATTTTGTTGTTCATAATTTTTATCTTTACCTTTTTCTTCTTCTTCCTCTCCTTAAAGAATACCCTTCAGCATTTCATGTAATCCTGGTTTGGTGGTGATGAACTCCTTTAGCTTTTTCTTGTCTGTGAAGCTCTTTATCTGACCTTCGACTCTGAATGATAGCTTTGCTGGGTAGAGTAATCTTGGTTGTAGGTTCTTGCTGTTCATCACTTTGAATATTTCTTGCCACTCCCTTCTGGCCTGCATAGTTTCTGTTGAGAAATCAGCTGACAGTCGTATGGGTACTCCCTTGTAGGTAATTAACTGTTTTTCTCTTGCTGCTTTTAATATTCTCTCTTTGTGTTTTGCCCTTGGCATTTTAATTATGATGTGTCTTGGTGTGGTCCTCTTTGGATTCCTCTTGTATGGGGTTCTGTGCGCTTCCTGCACTTGTACATCTATTTCTTTCACCAGGTAGGGAAAGTTTTCTGTCATTATTCTTCTAATAGGTTTTCAATATTTTGCTCTCTCCCTTCTTCTGGCACCCCAAAAATTCGGATGTTGGTTCGCTTAAAGTTGTCCCAGAGGCTCCTTACACTTTCTTCATATTTTTGGATTCTCTTTTCTTTTTGTTTTTCTGGTTGGATGTTTTTTGTTTCCACATATTTCAGATCTTTGGTTTGATTCTTGGGGTACGTTGATCTACAGTTGAGTTTCTGTATATTCTTTTTTTTTTTTCTTAATTAAATCTTTATTGTTCAGATTATTACAGGTGTTCCACTTTTTTTTCCCCCCATAGCTCCCCTCCACCTGATTCCCCACCCCACCCCATGCCCTTACCCCCCACCACTGTCTTCATCCATAGGAGTAAGATTTTTGTCCAATCTCTTTCCGCACACCTCACACCTGCTTCCCCTGAGAATCGTCAGTCCACTCCCTTTCTATGTCCCTGATTCTATTATATTCACCAGTCCATTCTGTTCTTCAGATTTTTTATCCACTTGATTTTTAGATTCACTTGTTGGTAGGTATGTATTTGATGTCATTTTGTTGTTCATAATTTTTATCTTTACCTTTTTCTTCTTCTTCTTAAAGAATACCCTTCAGCATTTCATGTAATCCTGGTTTGGTGGCGATGAACTCCTTTAGCTTTTTCTTGTCTGTGAAGCTCTTTATCTGACCTTCAACTCTGAATGATAGCTTTGCTGGGTAGAGTAATCTTGGTTGTAGGTTCTTGCTGTTCATCACTTTGAATATTTCTTGCCACTCCCTTCTGGCCTGCATAGTTTCTGTTGAGAAATCAGCTGACAGTCGTATGGGTACTCCCTTGTAGGTAATTAACTGTTTTTCTCTTGCTGCTTTTAATATTCTCTCTTTGTCTTTTGCCCTTGGCATTTTAATTATGATGTGTCTTGGTGTGGTCCTCTTTGGATTCCTCTTGTATGGGGTTCTGTGCGCTTCCTGAACTTGTAAGTCTATTTCTTTCACCAGGTAGGGAAAGTTTTCTGTCATTATTTCTTCTAATAGGTTTTCAATATTTTGCTCTCTCCCTTCTTCTGGCACCCCAAAAATTCGGATGTTGTTTCGCTTAAAGTTGTCCCAGAGACTCCTTACATTATCTTCATATTTTTGGATTCTTTTTTCTTTTTGTTTTTCTGGTTGGATGTTTTTTCTTTCCACATATTTCAGATCTTTGGTTTGATTCTTGGGGTATGTTGATCTACAGTTGAGTTTCTGTATATTCTTTATTTCAGACAGTGTATGCTTCATTTCTGACTGATCCTTTTCCATTTTTTTGGCATTCTCATTAAGGTCCTTGAAGGTCTCACTAAGCTCCTCAGAAGTGTCATCAAGTTTCTCGGCGGTTTTTAGAAGATTCTTGAGTAACCTTATAAATGTGATTCTGAACTCTATGTCATCCAGTAGTTTGTTTTCCTCCGTTTCTTTCATTCGTGACATGTTTCTTTGTTTCTGCATTTTGGCTGCTTCCCTGTGTTGATGGAGTGGCTTTGTGTGGTAGGTGACCTATAGGGGGCAGTAGCTCAGCCTCCCCAATCACCTGATGTGGATGCTCTTGGTACACCCCTTTGTGGGCTGAGTGCAAAGTCTTGGTGTAGTTAAGCCTGAATTGCTGTTGGTACACTGGGAGGAATTGACCTCCAGGCCAATTAGCTGTGAGCACTCCCTGTGTCTATAAGGGAAGAAGTGCTCCGCTGAAGACACACTTATGGGGCAGTACTTGTTTCAGTGGGGCTTTGGTGCTCACTGAGTCTGCCTTTGAATGTGTCACTTATGGATGTGAGGAGTTGAAATCTGGTGTCTCACTCTGACCACTAGGTACACTGGCTTCTGGATCTCCAATGGGGTGCAGGTCAGCTACTGTCTGAGGCCATCCAGCAGGAGCTACAGTGAGAGCTGCAGTTTTCTCCTCTTTGCTTGGGGTTTGGAAGTTTTGGAGCTGTCTGACCCGGGCTGCAAGTTTGCTAGGTTAAGCTGCGATAGGGCAGGGCTTTCTTATGTTAAATACGCTGCTTGGAGCTTGGGTGGGTTTGTAGGTTGTGCAGGGCGGGGTCTCAGGGTGTCACTAGGCTAGGGCGTGGCAAACAGCAATGGCTGCTAGTTAGCCTGCTCTGTGTCCCCGTCGGCGTCCCGGAGTCCCGTGCCCCAGTGCAGTAAACAATTATTCCTGTGCGCAGCTCTGCAAGCAAGCCACCCTCACTGGCAGACAGTCCAGCTTCTCCCCGTAGGAGTTTGGGTCCCCTGCGTCTCCCCAGAAACTGTATTTCAGAGTAATCGGGGGCTTGTCTCCCTTCGGGTTGAAAAAAGCAACGCCTGCCGCCAGCCCGGATCACGCGCCTCCGTACCTCAGCTTTTCAGCGCTCGTGCACGTCTCAATGCTCTCTTCTCTTTCCTTCTAGTTGTAGAACTTCCACTCAGCCAGCTTTCCCATGGTTCTGGGTGATAGACGTTTTGTCTTTTAGGTGAATTTTTGAAATTGTTGCGGGAGGCAGCAGTTTAGGTGTTTACCTACGCCGCCATCTTGGATTCTCCGGTGTTGCTTTTATTATTGACTTTCATCTAAGCCTCTTCTTATTATATCAGATTAGAGCCTGTGGGTGGCAAATTCAGTTCTCTTTCCCCACCTCTGTGTCTCTTACTTCTTCAGTTCAGCGCCTCACCAACCTCAGGGAACAAGGGGCAGGCGGATTTCACAGCTCCTGCTCAGCAGTGTCAGTGCTGGAGAGCTGTGTAACCAGACTGAGCGTCTGAACAACAGACCCTGCCCCCCAGCGGAGCCCTTTTGTGGTGCTGCAAGCCTCTCACTGCTGGTCCTCAATCAAGGCTGCTCATTAGCACCAACACAGACACTTCAGAAACACTGGTGACTGGGCACCATCCCAGAGGAATTAAATTAGCATCCTTGTGAAAACAGACGGAACCAAGGGGTCCGGCTGCCTGTCACTACTTGAGCCAATTCAGCAGAGACAGGGTTGAATCATAAATGAGCCTTTATTCCAATAATGCTGAGTATGGGAGAGCAGCAGGTCATCCACGAAAATCTGCCCTGCACCCACCATAAACCAGCTGCTTATATTGGGTAGAAGGAGAAAGGTTATGTAAGGAAGTAGGCAAAGGGAATAAAAATGAGTATGCAGAATGTGTTTTACAGGCATGGGGAAGTAGGCAGTGTGAGCTGGGATTCCATTGTTTGGACAACTTGGTTGTTAATCATTCTATGATAATAGGCAGTTCTCAAATGAGAATGGACCGAATGCCAAGATTGACTCCCAGGTTCAAGGTTGACTCCCAGGCCACCTATTGATTTTTTTGCAGAGAGGAAGGGAGAGGGAAAGAGAGTTAGAAACATCAATGAGAGAGAAACATCCATCAGCTGCCTCCTGCACACCTCCTACTGGGGATGTGCCCGCAACCAAGGCACATGCTCTTGACTGGAATTGAACCCAGGGCCCTTCAGTCTGCAGGCCGACGCTCTATCCACTGAGCCACATTGGTTAGGGCAGAATGTGTTTTCTTTAATCAGAACAAAACAATTACAGTTAACAGAGCATGATTAATATTTCTTATAGCTATAGCTGGTTCCCAATATTCTATTTCTGCCTCTAACATTTGGGACTGGGGTTCTGCATCATTTTTTGTTTTAAGGCTTCCAAGAAGATCCTCATGTGCAGCCAAGGATGAGAACCACTGTTCTTAAAGAACACTTAGTTCCTACAGCAGCATTCCAAATCTTTTATTCTATTTATAAGTCCACAATCAGATCAAAGCCATACCATAGAAGCTTTATTAGCTCTCCTCCTCCCCCAGACAGACTTCTGTTTGTTCCTGTCTTAGAGAATGACATCACACTTTAGCTGTAAGGCTAACCTGGCCCTTACAGACTTCTCTTTTTAAATAAAATATTCTATCAGCTACTCCCTTTCCCTTACATTTTTATTTTAAAAAAATGTTTTTATTGATTTCAGAGAGAGAGAGAAAGAGGAAGAGAGAGAGAGAGAGAGGAGAGAGAGAGAGAGAGAGAGAGAGAGAGAGAGAGAGAAACATCAATGATGGGAGAGAATCATCAATTGGCTGCCTCCTGCACACCCCCCAACTGGGGATTGAACCCGAAATCTGGGCATGTGCCCTGACCTGGAATAAAACCCTGACTTCCTAGTTCATGGGTCAATGCTTAACCACTGAGCCATACCTGTGGGCTCCCTTACATTTTTAAAGTCTTCCTCTCTGCTAGTTCTTCCCCTTAATCTAGTTTCATGCCCAAGTTTCCCTCCCTTCTAAACAGCAAACAAAAATAATCTGCTTTCTCCCTGCTGTTGAGATTCCTGGACTTCCTACCTCTTCCCCTCTCTATGTATTAGTACCAGCATACTTCTTCCAGTTGTAACGCCTGTCACTACTTGAGCCAATTCAGCAGAGGCAGGGTTGAATCACATATGAGTGTTTATGCTAATCCTGCCGGTAGCATGGGAGAGCAGCAGGTCATCCACAGAAATCTGCTCTGCACCCCCATAAACCAGCAGCTTAAGATTGAAGGACAAAGATTACATGGGAAAAAGCAGGCAGAGGGTATGCCAAATGGGCAGTTTATAGGTCTAGAGCTTTGCAAAGACTGGGGGTCTTCAAAGGGCCTAGTGATATGCAAAGGGCTGGGGGTTTTCAAAGGGCTGGTAGCTCTGGTTTTTGCAACAAGGTTGTTAATCTTTCCAAGGTTGTTTAAAATGTTAACTAGTGGCCCGGTGCATGAATTTGTGCACATTGAAAGGATATTAATTAGAAGAAATATATTAATATCACTATTTGCCCTTTCTCTATAATAGGAGTGTCAACCAAATTCATAATTGACAGTGACAGATCAAAACATACACTTGTGGTTGGTGCCAGTGAGTGCTTTATATGTATTGCACATGTGCGAGTCAACTTAGCCTTTTATAATATAGAATAAACTTGCTTAATTAGACCTGCTTTCTGATGTAGCTAAACTTTTTCCAGCTCGGCGAAACACTCCAACTTCTCTTTCAGGTAATTGTCAGCAACACAGCAGTAAATAGCAACATGAAGCAGATTATTATTATAGATCACACAGGGAGGATAAAGGGTAAAATATTTAACTGCAGCAGTGTTTGACTATATTCTGTGCAGTGAGAAAACCTGAAGTCATTTTCAAGGCCCACCATTTCTTCTTTTCAGTTGTGTCACATTTCTAAGCTTTCTAAATCTGTTTTCCGGCTAATGAAAGAAAAGAGGATTCCACTGAGTCTCCTATCTACCTACTCCAGGATTTCTGTGAGGATCCAATAAGATGAGGCAGGGGAAAATGTTTCACAGACATTTGGTTGCAGTGTAAAACGTTTCTACCTGGCTATAAAGCAAGTCATGTTCCTGGGCTAAAGAAACTCCAAGGAGGCTAGTTGCTAGGGAGAGGAAGCAGGGCGTTGCTACATGTTGTCATTACTGGGACTGACACCTAGCAAATTAGCCTTTTATATATAGACTAGAGGCCTGGTGCATGAAATTCGTGCTCAGAGGGGGTGTCTCTCAGTCCAGCCTGCACCCTCTCCAATCTGGGACCCTTCGAAGGATGTCTGACTGCCAGTTTAGGCTGCCTCTGCCTGCCTGCCTGATTGCCCTTACCTTGCTCCCCTGGTGGCCTGATCACCCTAACTGCCTCTGCCTTGGCCCCTGGCCTAAGCCACAGTCTGGCCTCCCTCTGCAGGAGGCGCCGCCCCCATTACCTTGCTGCTGCTGCCACTGCCAGCTTGAGCCTGGGCCCTTTGCAGCTGCGTCTTGGCCCTTGCAGCTGCTGCGGCTTTGTCTGGAAGGACATATGGAAGGTTGTCCAGAAGACGTCTGCCCTAATTAGTATATTACCCTTTTTTAGTATAGATAGGCAGCTCCCTGATGGGGAGGATGGGCTGCATTTCCAGGTGAGCTCCCAGGTCCCACCAGGTGAGCATGTGCCTCTTCAATCAGAACTAAACAATCACAGTTAACAGAGCAGGATTCATATTTCTTAAAATTATAGTTGGTCCCCAATATTCTATTTCTGCCCCTACCAGTCACATCACTATCCAGTCACATCACTATCCTGCTCAAGAGTCTTCAATGGTTCGTATATATATATATATATATATATATATATATATATATATATATATCCATATCCAACTTTTATTTAAGAACAAACTTTTAAAAGTAAAAATGAATGAAACCATGTGAGATGAAGATACAAAGACAAATTCAATATAGAAAAAAAGGTCTTGCTGGGAAACAGTCGAGGAGAAACGCTAGAGACATTTCACAGACCCACAAGAAGTTCACCTTACAAACAGGAGTAAGCCGCTGCCGAGGTCCCCTCACACCTTCAGGGTTTCATTTTGCTCAGCCTGAGATATCACTCAATTTCAAACTGCCTGTGATCCGCTCGGTCTAGAAAAGCTTTCCGTTCAATGTACTCTTCCTTTCCTCGACTGTAGATGGCTAGTTCTTCACCAGTGCCCTCTTCCTCCTTGAAGCTCTCCCAGTCCAACTTGGACTTCTCTAGGGTGCATCTTCTACTTCTTGGCTCCAGTTTTCCCAAAAGGCTGCTCATTCCACTTGATCTTTTTAATCCTGACCCAGCAGGGAGTGATACCAGAGTGGAAGGGACATTAGTCTGTGGTTTTTCTTTCTCATTTTGCTTGAAGAAGGATTTGGCCTCTTTAGATGTAGCATCCACTTCCTTAGTCACCCTGACTTCTTCACCAGCAAAATCAAACACCTTGGTGATTTTAACTTTTTCTCTTTCTTTAGGTTTCTCTAGCTCTTCTGTTTTGACCTACAGTTTGTTTGAACTAGTCTCTTCAGTCTCTTCTCTTTTTTTAACTTGTGGGCTTGAGGGCACTTTTTTTTTCTTTTTCTTTTTTGATATCAGAGAGGAAGGGAGAGGGAGAGAGAGATAGAAACATCAATGATGAGAGAGAATCACTGATTGGCTGCCTCTTGCACACCCCCACTGGGGTTGGAGCCCGAAACCTGGCAATGTGCCCTTGACCAGAATCGAACCCAGGACTCTTGAGTCCACAGGCTGATGCTCTATACTTTGAGCCAAACTGGCTAGGGCTCGAGGGCACTTCTGATTTTGGCCCCACATTGTTGAGGAAGCTGGCCCAGAGTTCATCCTCCTCCTTTTTCCTTACATCCTCTGACCTGGTGCCTTCTTCTTGCTCTGCAGCTGTGTCTTCTTCCTCATTGCTGCTTCCTCCAGATTCCCCACTGACATCCTCCTCTTCCTCTTCTTCTAATGAGAGGCCACCTTGTTTTCTCTTCCTGGCAGGAATGCTCTGAGCCTTTCTTTTTTTCCCTTTGGTTTTCTGTGTTTGCTCTTCACCATCCACTTCATCATCCTTCACTGATTCATTTACATCATCTTCACTATTCTCTCTACCCGAAGGCACGTAGTCCTCGTCCTCCTATGAGGAGAAGTCTTTGGAGTAGAATTCCTCCATGTCTCTGCCACGCGAGTCGGGCCAAGCCACAGGCCGGCATCCTCTGACCCCAAGGCAAAGCTCTGGGATAGACCAAAAAGCAGAGGCGGGGTGGCGGCGATTGGGGCGAGCCCCTGCTGCCTTTAATGATTCTTTGTTACTGTTCACATAAAAACATTCACACCTGTAAAGAATTTTTGTGAGTTTATTTGAGCCACACTGTTGTCAACTGCCGGGAAGCAGAGTATCAGTGGATTGGGATCATGCTCCAGAGAATGGCCTTTTTGTTTTGTTTTTACCTATTTTTATACATTACAATCAAAGGAGAAGACATAAGGGGCTTACATGAAATCCATTGGTGATAGATTAGGGAGGCAGGAGAAAGCAAAGGGGGGGACCTCTGGGATTTGATAAAACGTAAAATGATAGACACCTGCTTCTTTTACACAGGTGGGTGCAGGATAGTTAACAGTCAACAATGACAATGAAGGAATTTGTGCTCTCTGTCCTGGCACCCAGGTACATTTGGTTGTGCCTCAGGAGTGGGGGTGATGGGGAATTACAAGTTACCCTGACATTTCATAGGTATGTTATCTTAGAAGATGCAAAAAGGCAATGGGCTCAGTTAAGGTAAAGATTGCCCTTGTCAGGGAAGATACCTGCCTAGGAGGTGACTAACCACCACAACTGCTTTTAAAGTGTAATTTCAGACCATCCTTTGTGGTTACTTTAGGTCTCTCAGTTTGCAAGACAGTCATGCAGGTCTTCCCTGAACCTGTCAGGTCAGCATGTGGCCCCTTTCATCCACACATCCCCCTTTTGGTCATAAATCAATCCAAAGGATGCACTGATGATGAACGTTTTGGTTGGATAATGGAATCCAGTCCCACAGTGCTAGGAACGCTCATTCCTAGGATATCTCAGTGTCAGTATTTGTCTTGCTGAATAGGGTGGCTCACTGGGGATGGGATAAGACCATAACCTTAGATGGCATTCAAGATCAAATTATTATTATTCAAAATAAAAGGCAGGTAAATGGGGGGCAGTCACATCCTATATGTCTTTGTTAAAAAGTATTCTGGATCATTTCTAATTTTTGAATCACCATGATCGAGTCTTTTTTGCTGTTTGTCTTAAGTTTTTTTTGTGTGTGTGTTGTTGTTTTTTTTTATCTAATATAACATTTACATACTAGGAACAAAAGTACAAGGAAGGATCTGAGGGGGAACAAATATCTACTATTATCCAGAAGCTCTAATTTTTCTTCTGGGCAGTTAATTCAATGTATTCCTATATTTAGACAATATTCATCTAAAATACTCATCTAGATTAGTTCTGTATATAATTCTACTGGGGGAATTATTAGGGAGGTGTTCTTGGGGAGGTTTGTCCAAGGTAGGTCCTTCATAATAGATTAGCCTAAAAAATGCACGAAAGCTTATATTGATAGTAGATGACCTCCAGTGTGGCCAACAAAACATTAATTTCATTATCATACTGATAATCAGAATATCACTGTCCAGTAGGTGGGAAAGATTAGCAGGTACCCAAGTTAAATTTTTATGTCTAATAGGGAAAGGGGTTTAGGGAGATAGATATTGTTTTCACTAGGAAAACTTAAGGAAGATAATAACAATATAAAAATCATTTTATATTAATTCAGTCAATAACAATTAGGTGATATAAGAACAAGGTTTGAGCAGCATCAATTTGTGAGCATACAGGCCTTGTTGATATCTTGGGATGCTGTCTACCTCCTCTGTAGTCGGCGGCTTCTCATCTTGAGATGAAGATGAGTGTCAGACACAGGGGCAAATGTCCATTCATGGTTAAGTGCCTTATAAGGTGCGGTCCCTTTAACACTGTCTTTCATTAATGTATTTCCCAATGGACACAAATCTCTGGGTTGTCGCAGTCTTTGAATCTTAGTCTCTTGGGAGTACTGTGAAATGAATGTTACTAATTTGTTAGTTCCTACAATGCAGAATGTCTGCTTTTTAGTTTTCCTTATATTTGGAAAACAAACGATTTAAAACTCAACAATATTTTAAACAGATAAGAATAATTATTCTCACCCTAACCAGTTTGGCTCAGTGGATAGAGCATCAGTCTGTGGACTGAAGGGTCCCAGGTTTGATTTTGGTCAAGAGCATGTACCTTGGTTGCAGGCACATCCCCAGTAGGGGGTGTGCAAGAGGCAGCTGATGGATGTTTCTCTCTCATCGATGTTTCTAACTCTCTATCCCTCTCCCTTCCTCTCTGTAAAAAAAAATAAAAAATCAATAAAATATGTTAAAAAAAAGAATAATTATTCTCAATTCATTTAGTCCCATAGTTATTTTTGTTTATCCTGATTATTTGCCAGTAGTTTTTTAAATTCAGTTATTCCTTAAAGTTCTATAAATCTCTATTCAGTTCAAAGATATGGCCTGCTTAGAAGACTGCAAGTTAGAGTAGGTCAGCGTCCTTTTCATGGATTTTTCGAAAGATATAATATACCTGCAAATGTATCAGAGTAAAGCAATGGCTGTCCATGAATGACAAAATTTAAAAGTGGCATGGTTATAGATTTGATTATAATGCAGTTGATAAAAAAACTTTGCTTTTCTATAAGATATAACATTCCAAGACAACAACTTCTTGGTAAATAATAATTACTGTAAAATGACATAGAGAATAATATAAAATTTGTATATTTTTAGATTCAATATATAATTTCAACATGTAAAGAATAAATAATATGTAAGATTTTAAAATGTGGCACATGGGTTATTGGGAAGGTGTATTGAGCATTGAAAATAATTCATGAACTTGCAATATGTGAAATGCAAATACCCAGAATATCACTGGCAGATGCCCCACAGGGAACCATCACTTTGGCCTGCCTGGTGTCCCTGACTGGGCAGTTAATTTCATCTATTCCTATATTTAGACAATATTCATCTACCCCTGAGAGGTTCCTGTTTGAAATTGGCTCTGAATCTTTGCAAGTTCCTTGTGGAACAGACTATAACAGTCATTTTAACAAAATCCTATCTAATAAAAGAGTAATATGCAAATTGACCATACCTCCGCCATGTCCACAAAGCCACGCTCACCAACCAATCAGGAGCAAGTATGCAAATTAACCCAGCAAAAATGGCTGTGGCCACAGAGCGAGCAGGAGGCTTGGGTTTCCCTGGCAATTGAGGAAGCCAAACTTCCTGGCCTGCCCTGGCCTGTGCTCAAGGCTACAAAGTTTCAATTATAGAAGATAAATAAATCCCAGATACCAGGGCCTCCACTTGGGTCAGCAGTGGGTAGTGGCCAGCCTGCAAACTACCACAGGTCTCTCACCCAGGCTGCCCCACGCCCCAAGGGAACCCCCACCCTGATCTGGAACACCCTTCAGGGCAAACCAGCTGGCCCCCACCCATGCACCAGGCCTCTATCCTATCTATTAGAAGAGTAATATGCAAATTGACTGTCATACCAACACACAAGATGGCTGCCCCCATGTGGTCAAAGATGGCTGCCCCTATGTGGACACAAGATGGCTGCCACAAGATGGCCAGCAGGGGAGGGCAGTTGGGAGGGACCAGGCCTGCAGGGGAGGGCAGTTGGGGGTGACCAGGCCTGCAGGGGAGGGCAGTTAGGGGCGACCAGGCCTGCAGGGGAGGGCAGTTAGGGGCAATCAGGCTGGCAGGGGAGTGGTTAGGGGGTGATCAGGCTGGCAGGCAGAAGCGGTTAGGGGCAATCAGGAAGGCAGGCAGGCGAGCAGTTGGGAGCCAGCAGTCCTGGATTGTGAGAGGGATGTCCGACTGCCCGTTCAGGCCCTATTCTACTGGGATCGGGCCTAAACGGGCAGTCGGACATCCCTCGAGGGGTCCCAGATTGGAGAGGATGCAGGCTGGGCTGAGGGACCCCTCCCTCCCCCCGTGCATGAATTTCGTGCACCGGGCCTCTAGTATATACATAAATAGAATATAGTTATTATTAATTTTTATTTGACAAAGCTTCCCACGTAATTTCAAGTATATTAAATTGGTCTAATTTAGTTCAAAAATATTTCTTTTAAAAAGAGAGAAAAAAATCCTTGAGTCATTCTAGGGCCCATTGGAATAACTCAAAGTCATCTCTCAGTTAAAGTCTTAAAATTTGAACTTTGGAAAGATTGTCAAATATACTTAACTGAAAGATTATATCATAAACTCTGTAAATCTAGGAAAAAGAAACATATTTTATGGTAATAACTCTAAAAGACATTAATCAAATTTAAATCATTTTAATATTAAAAATTTTATCAAAAAACACAGAATGCTGCTTAATTTATATAAATATTTAATTTTTTAAAATCAGGCCAATAAAAGATTGTATCCTACTAATGCCATTCAGAGGCTGAAAATTTACCACATGTAATACGCAAACACATACACATAAAGACCTTAACATAATTCAAACTACTCCTTTTTGCAGAAAAAACACAAGAATTTTTTCCTTGAAAATGAATTTCCATACCTCATGCATTCTATTATCACAACCATATAATTTCTCCCAACTTAATTTGAACTTTTAACTCTTAGAAGCCTCAATTTCCAATAACAACCAAAATAAAATAAAATAATTGACCAGCATTCCTTAGATTGACGTTTATGACCACATTTTAAACACACTCTCACTTTCAAGAAAGACACCTTCAAGCACCAGACATTCTATCAAAAGCTTAAATTCATATTACAGACTTTCAGCAAAAGACAAAAGCAGACAAATTTAAAGACTAACTTAGCAATCAATGTTTCAGTATTTCATGTTATTTCAAAATACCTAGAAATTCAATAACCTTAATTAAAATGTACTCATTTAGAAATGAATGGTTGAAATAAGTTAAAAGTGACTTGTTTGGCGGCTCTTTTCCAGAGATTGTATTTTAAAATGGCCCCGACCAGAGTTCCAGGTGTTTGCATCTCCGAGGTCCTGGAGTTTGGTTTTGGAAAGCCAATTATAGCATTTTGAGTGGAACAGGGGAGGTTTGGGGGAATGTAAAAGGATTCAGTGGGCTCTGATTTTCTGAGCCACACATCTCCGGCCCTGCAGAGACTGCACAGGAAAACAGGAACAGTACTTTAATTCCTCAAGGATTGGCAAATGGTGGCAAAAGGACTAACTCACCCATTTGGAATGTTTCTTTTTATTTGAGTACATTTTTCTCTGAGGCTCTGCAGCAATTACAGAGATCTAGTTTACAGGTAGCATATAGCTGATGCCGTTTCTGACTCCTAAGGGCTTGTATGCATGGAAAAGACACATTGATCTCAGAAGGCCTCATTCTCCATTCACTTCCCTGGGAATGGGAAAGCAGGATTGCCGGAAGCCGATCATTGTTTTAATAATAGAGAGCTGTGGCCAGGGAATTCGGAGGGTTGGTCAACCTTAATCGCTCTAAAGGGTCAAAACTAATTACTAGATATTGATGGTCGAAGCAGCCCCCACCTGTTAGTCCTAAATTCACTGATTAGGCTTTTATTGGAGTTTCCTGCCTAGGGGATATGGGTGTATCCTATAATTTTAATCTTAATAAAAGGGATGGTAAAGCCAGAGCGGGTGGTAGTTCTCCCACTAGAGTTGGACTGCCGCCTGGCCCCCCATTTCCCAAATTAATATTTTTTGAAGTCTCTTCCATTTGTGTGCGGCCTTCTCCAGAACCCGAACCCTGAATCGGAAACCTGGATCACGCGGGACGTGAAAGGGGTTTCCACACAGGGTCAGCTGCAGGGTAGCACTGCACTTAATGGTGCCAGTAACTGGCCAGACCTCTTCATTGTCCACTTTACAGTGGGCATCGCTGATTTAAAAAATCCCTATCAGGTGAATTGGGACAGAATTGACTAGTAAAACATGTTGCCCCTTAACGTGCCCTCATTGAAAGGGGACAGTTCTGATTTTAAAACAGCCATTGGTTGCTTAGGTACCCCTACTACTTGTACAGAAGCCTTACTCTGAGGCAGAGGAAAACTTACATGGCCAGGGTTAATAACAGATAAAGTAGCCCCAGTATCTACAAGGCCTTAGTAACTTCCCCTTTTATGACAATTTCAATTTCTCCTAAAGTGTTGTTAGTAAGGTGAAGGGGAAAATACCCTCTCCTAGTCCTGGAGCAGGCCCATGCTTGCTTCTGTTTCTCTTTGTAAACCACACTTCAGGTTTTCTTTTTAAGCAATCTTTCTTATGGTGACCTGGCTTCTTACAGCAAAAACAGTTTCACAGCAGACCTTACTGAGAGACTGTGGCCTTGGTCTCGGAAACCAGTGGCTGGATTGATTGGAACAGGTCAGAAGAGCCAGGATTACATGTTCTGACAGTTAAGTTTTTGTGACTCCATCAGGGTCCCGGGTAAAGTCGGGAACAATTGCTGGTTCCTCTCTAGCTGAGACCAGCTTTTTCCAAAGGCAGCTGTTGGAATCCCTCTTCTCATTTTCCCTCACGTGAGTGGTAGTAGAAGAGGCAGAAGTGGAAGGAAGAAGGGAGGGGAAAAGGCAAGTCTGGACAAGGAAGCTCCGAAAGGAAGGGGGATAGGGGTAGGCATTTATTAGTTCAGAATACTAGTTCTGAGACAGTCTTTAACATTTCTTATTAATTTCCATCCTTTTTTTTTTTCTATGCTTCTCCTTCGAAGCTTCTAATTTCCAAATCAAGATATACTTCCCATATAGTCATTCAGTTTAATTTCAGAGCCGGCATTTTCTAATTTCTGCATGCAAAATATTAATGTAGGTACATTTTGGCCATTTTTAAGTTGTTATTTTCTGGTTAAATCTTCTCATTTCTGTAAAGCACTTACAAGTAAAGGCTTCCTATCAGGAGTATTAAATGAGGGCTGGGGTTTGGGAGCTTCTGGCCTTGGAGGCCCAATTTCCCATGTCAATTTTTTTTTATCTGTAGTCTGAGCAAATTTTCTGGACATGTTATGTAGTGGGTCAAGTGTAGCCTCAGTTTCTCTCCTGGCTGTCTAAAACCACAGGAAAGGTTCAGGGCCCAGGCAGACCAAGTCTCACGGGGGTCCCCTGGGTGAGCCAGTTAGTTAATTACTGTTGAGTTGGGACTTCCCTATGGGGCTCCTGCACTTCTGACACCTCCACAAAGATTCTTAGTCACCTAAGAACACCCCAGAATTGGACTGGAGGGAGGATGTGCCCCTTTATTTTGGAGCTGAATGGGTTCAGCTCATTTATAAAGCTTAGGTTTTTTTGCTCAGACTCTCAGAAAGCAATTCCAATTGAAAAGCCAAAATCAAAACCAGCCACCCATTTTTTCCTCTAGTCCCGCCTTAGTCTGGGTTCTGTCAACCCTTAACCTTAGTTCCACCTCAAGGATTTTAAAACACAGCTCAAATAAAGTCAGGCCCTCTACCAAAGCAAGGGAAGGTCCTGAATCCAAGAGACAACTCACCCACATTCACCCAACGGGTGGAGGACCGGCGGGCTCAGTGGGCCCTTTGCTGGATCCTAGCACCGGGTCCAGGTCTGCTGGATGGTCCTGGGTTAGTCTCTTTGGAATCCTGTGTGACTACGCCAAGTAATGTAAATGTAAAAAATTGTTCAAACCTGTAAAGAATTTTCATGAGTTTATTTGAGCCAAACTATCAACAATTGCTGGGAAGCAGAATCTCAATGGATTGGGATCATGCTCCAAAGAATGGAGGGTGGTTTTTTTTTTACCTATTTTTATACATTGCAATCAAAGGAGGGACATAGGTGGGTACATGAAATTCATTAGTGATAGATTAAGGAGGTGGGATAAAGCAAAGCGGGAAAGGAGGGGGCAGGGAGGGGGAAGGGAGAGAAACCCCTGGGATTGAATAAAAAATAAAAGGATGGACACATACTTAGGTGGGTGCAGGAACAATTAACATGATAATGAAGGAATATGTGGTCTCTGTCCTGGCACCCAGCACATTTGGTTGTGCCCCAGGGGCTCCAGAAAAAGGGAAGTTACAAGTTACCCAGACATTTCAAGGGTGTGTTGTCATAGATGCAAAAAGACAGATAGGCTCAGTTAAAGTAAAGGTTGACTTTGTCAGTGAAGATACTGGCCTAGGATGTAACTGCCCACCATCACTGCGTTTAGTTAAACTTTAACTTCCATCCTTTGTGGTTCCTTTAGGTTTCTGAGTTTGCAAGACTGCCACGCAGGCCTCCCCTGAGCCTGTCAGGTTAGCATGTGGCCCCTTTTGTCCACAAGAACCATGAACATGATAACAATGACAATGAAGGAACTTATGGTCTCTGACCTGGCTCCCAGGCAGTTTTGGTTGTGTCCGGGGTGGGGTGGCGCGGGTGGGGGGTGGGGTTGTTTACAAGTTACCCTGACATTTCATAGGTATGTTATCTCAGATGCAAAAAGGCAATGGGCTCAGTTAAGGTAAAGATTGACCTGGTCAGGGAAGATACCCACCTAGGAGGTGACTACCCACCATCACTGCTTTTAGTTAAAGTTTCATTTCAGACCATCCTTTGTGGTTACTTTAGGTCTTTGAGTTTGCAAGACCGCCATGCAGGCCTCCCCTGATCTTGTCAGGTCAGCATGTGGCCCCTATCGTCCACATTACCAACAGAATAAAGTGAAAATCCTCCCATCTCTCTTCAGAAGAAGCAGCAGCCCCAGAGACGCCCTCACTCCCAAACCTGGGAATAAGAGGCTGGGCCTGCTGGCCTTCAGATCATTGCTGAGATAAGACTGTTCTTGTGATTTAAAATTTTTTAAAAATATTTATTGATTTTAGAGAGAGAGGAAGGGAGGGAGGAGGGAGAGAGAAACATCCACTTATCTATGCATTCATTGGTTGGTTTCTTGTATGTCCCCTGACCAGGGATTCAAACCTGCAACCTTGGCCTATGGGGACAACGCTCTAACCAACTGAGCAACCCAGACAGGACATGATTTTATTTTTGTCTTTGAATGTGATCCTTCTCATCATTCAGTTTCAGCTTAAATGTTAGCTCCTCTGGGATGCCTTTTATATATACTATACATACATATATATGTATATGTATACGTATATGTATATATATACATATATGTGTGTGTATATATATATATTTATATATATATAATTGATTTCAGAGAGGAAGGGAGAGGGAGAGAGAGATAGAAACATCAATGATGAGAGAGAATCATTGATCAGCTGCCTCCTGCATGCCCCGCACTGGGGATCCAGCCCGCAGCCTAGGCATGTGCCCTTGACCAGAATTGAACCTGGGACTTCGGTCCCCAGGCTGACGCTGTAGCCACTGAGCCAAACCGATTAGGACTGACCACGTTTTTTAAAGTAGGCCCTTCCCCATTCACTCTGCACCCAGGAAGCCACCTGAAATTATCTTGTTCACACATTTATCACCTCTGCCCTCACAACAGCAAGCCCGACTAAAATCCACTTCTAACACTGGATTTGCTAGCATACCCCACCTGCTCCTCTGTGATCCCCACCTTCCAGCTCTTTCATTGCTAAGATGCTACAACTTGGTTGGTTCTGAAGAGTCTGGGATTATGCCTGGGTTTTTCTACAGTAATAGTGCTCCTATTTTTTCTCTAAAATATCCCACTTTAGACAATAAATTCTATGATCACTGTATGGATAACCCTGTATCATAGCCATCTGTATACATATCTTCTTCCTAAGCTCATTGAGGACAGGAACAAAGTCATGTTCATATTTCTGTCACCAATAACACCTAATAAGGTATTTTGTATAAGACATAGCAGAAGCCTTTTGTTGAATGGCACTGGATGATACATTAAAGTGAGACCATGTAAAAATAAAATAAAAATAAAGTGAGATCATGTATCTGAAGAGTCTGGCATAATATCCAAAACATAGTGTGTGAGGGTTTTTTAAAGTTTAATAAATGTTACTTTCCCTTGCCCCAGATGACTCCAAATGTCGTGTCTCCCAAGCTCTTTTTTTTTTTAATCCTTACCTGAGGTTATTTCTCATTGATTTTTAGAGAGAGTGGAAGAGAGAGGGAAAGACAGAAATATCAGTGTGAGAGAAGCACATAGTTTGTTTGCCGCCTGCATGAGCCTGGACCAGGAGGAGCCTGTGACCAAGGTATGTGCCCTTGAGCCTGCAATCAAGGTATGTGAATTGAACTTGGGACTCTTTGGTCCACAGGCCGACGCTTTATCCACTAAGCCAAACCAGCTAGGCTCAAGTTCATTTTTATAGACTGTGCCACACAATTTAGTACCCAAGTACACCCTAGCTGGTTTGCTTTTATTTTGTTGTTGTTGTTGTTTATTTGTTTGTTTTCTTTTGGTTATGTGTCTTCTATTCGATTGGAAGTTCTTTGAAGGCAAGTGTCATGTCTTATAATTCTCCATTCCACATAGCAGAATTGGTTCATATTTTTACTTGGTTGATACTGAGATGCTCAATACTTACTGTGTGGTTACTGTGCAGGAAACAGTAAAATGATGACAATGGTAGGAAGTATCGTGTTAAATTCCCAGTCAGTGGCCTGAGGGTCAAAGGTCACCTTTGCTGTTTGCAGATGCCTGCCTCTATTCTCCCAGCCAGCAAAAACAGGAGCTTCAGGTATCTTCACTCCTCACACTTTCAGTCACTAAAAGTGTACAGGTTCAAAGGATCAGGTAATGTTCATGCAAATGTCTGTCTCTGTTGGAAGTATGGGAAGAATGAGTACTATTCAATGTTGAGACCTGACTTTGGAATAATAAGATTTGGGTTTGAATTCCTAAGCTATTTAACCTCTCCAACCCTGTTTTCTCATCTGTAAAATTAGGATGATACATCTG
The DNA here is from genome assembly GCA_026230045.1 of Corynorhinus townsendii. Classification (NCBI taxonomy): domain Eukaryota; kingdom Metazoa; phylum Chordata; class Mammalia; order Chiroptera; family Vespertilionidae; genus Corynorhinus; species Corynorhinus townsendii. Next base: position 84,504,803 of record JAPDVU010000008.1, read on the forward strand.
CCTCTGGGGTGATTATAAGAACAATAAATGAGAAATATATGTAAAATCCTTAGCATGGGCCTAAATCATTGCATGCCTTAATAAAGAATAACTATTATATGTACACTAGAGACCTGGTGCACAGATTCGTGCACCAGTAGGGTCCCTCAGCCTGCCGTGTAGGGATGGGGCCAAAACTGGCTCTCCGACATCCCCTGAGGGGTCCCGGATTGTGAGAGGGAGCAGGCCAGGCTGAGGGAACCCCACCAGTACACGATTCGTGTACTGGGCCTCTAGAATGCATATAAGGTCTTTAGTTAATGTCTTCCTGCCCTCCCCCCCTCTCCCCTTCCCTCTGAGATTCATCAGTCTGTTCCCATGTTTCCATGCCTGTGGTTTCTGCTCTTGAGTTGAGTGCCTGCCCCCTGGTGGTCAGTGTGCATCATAGCTACTGGTCAGCTGGTTGAACAGTTGGCCAATCACTTAGGCTTTTATATATACATATATATATGTATATATATGTGTGTGTGTATATATATATATATATATATATATATATATATATATATGTATATATAAAAGCCTAGTGACTGAATGGCAGAATGACCAAAACAACCAGTCGACCAGTTGCTATGATGCACACTGACCACAGGAGGCAGATGCTCAATGCAGAAGCTTCCCCCTTGTGGTCAGTGCACTTCCACAGTGGGAGTGCCTCTCGGCTGATTGAGATGAGCGGCTGATCCCCACAGGACACGCCCCCTCCACCAATGCACGAATCCATGCACCAGGCCTCTAGTAGATATATAATCTCAGAGAGGAAGGGAGAGAGAGAAAGAGATAGAAACACCAGTGATGAGAGAAAATCATCAATCAGATTGGTGAGAAACACACTCTCCAGTCTAAAATTTTTTAAAAATGGCCATGGAGCCCTAGCTGCTTTGGCTCAGTGGATAGAGCATTAGCCTGTGGACTGAAGGGTTCTGAGTTCGATTCTGATCAAGGGCACATGCCTGGGTTGTGGGCTCAACCCCAATAAGGGGCATGCAGGAGGCAGCTGACCAATGATTTTCTCATCATTGATGTTTCTAGCTCTTGCTCCCTCTCTTCCTCTTTGAAATCAATTTAAAAATATTTTTAAAAAATGGGCATGGAGACACTAAGTACAGCAAAAGCGAGGCGCTTAATGTTGGCCTTGCGAGATTGGGTATCTGGTGGGCAGGCATGCCCAAAGAGGTTACCACCAGCATTGTATTCCCTGGTGGGCAGGTCCCTCTCCAGCTCTTTATTGGCTGAATACTATCGTTAGAAATGCCCTCAATGATGTCACAGGAATGAGACAAATACTTGAAACTGGATCGGCAAGGCTAATTTACTCCTGCACAGAAGGGTGCCCCTGCCAGCTGGAAATCATGGGCAAAAGCACACCCAATGGGAAGTCCGTTCGGATTTTATTTCCTGACTGGGTCTTCCCTGCCCCTCATTCTGAACTCTGACTTGATTGGTCAAGGCTCAGAGCTCGGGTTCCCATTATTGTGTGATTGGCTAATTCAGAAGGAGGGGAGGGGTAAGATGGAGCCTAAGATGGTGAGCCTCATAGTCATATCAAAATGGCGGGACCTGAGATGGCAGCAAGCTCCTTTCTTTGACAGAAAAGATCACTGGTTCACTCTCACAGTATGGGATGTGCAATCTTCCCCAACTAAGTTTCATTATATCCTTACAGGGTATTCTCCTGTTCCCCTTCCCTGTTTAAGTTCCTTTGTCAGGGGCCCCTCCCCAATATCCTGCTTGGGGGGGGACATGACTCTCCCAGTGCATGAACTCTGTCCTGTCCACAGGCCGAGACGCAAGCGGACTACCAGTGATTTCCCTTGGGGTTAAATGCCTTGAAAATGGACCCCACTGACTATTTCTAACAAGCTGTCTCCTGTGCACCCCACACTAAGATCCAGCCCACAACCCAGGCATGTGCCCTGACCAGGGATCGAACTGTGCCCTCCTGGGTCATAGGCTGATGCTCAACCACAGGCCACGCCAGCAGCAACAACAGCTATTTTTATGATGGGCAATCTAGGCAGTTTGAAAGCCTGTTTCTATATTAGGTGGGGTAGCTTGAAGGATAAATTATTATCAAATTTTTATTTAAATCTTGTTTCTAGTGTCAATGACAAGCAATTCTTCACTTATTCACTCATGAAACAATTTATTCGTTTATTTGTTTATCAAGTACACGATAAATGCTTATTAAACATTGTTGAATAAATATTAGAGTAATAAGAAGTAACTTAGGCCCTGGCTAGGTAGCTCAGTTGGTTAGAGCATTGTCCTGATATGCCAAGGTCTTGGGTTTGATCCCCAGTCAGGGCACAACAAGAACCAATGAATGCATGAATAAGTGTAACAACAAATCAATCTCTCTCTCTCTCTCTCTTTTGCTCTGAAAATCAATAATAACAAAAGTAATGGGAAATTAAGGCTTTTTGGGAGCTATGCCCCCAGTGGCATCCCTGGAGGAGTGGGGCCGTGATCTCAGGCTGGATTCTGACATCCATCAGGAAGTACATCCATCCGCCTCGCCTACGGAGAATGCAGCCAAGCATACATCAAGTCTTCTAACCTGTCACCTGCTTGCACAGATGACTGCCTCAGACCTCATGGAAAATATCCTGTTCAGAAAGCTCAGTGTTCCTCACTTTCCTTTCTCCACCTTGTGAGGTTCACGGCGCAGGGAACAAAGACAGAGAGTCCAGGCAGGTCAAAAAGAGATTTAATCTTGAACTCCCGGCGAGGTTCACCAGTCAGAGGGTAGGGCCCGAGAATTCGCATTGGGCAGGAGCTGAAGTACAGGTGTTCAGTGAGGGCGGAGGACCATGAGCTGTTCAGTGAGGGTGGGTGGAATTTCTGCTGCGGGCAGGGGTTGCAGGAATGGAGCCAATATCTGTGTCACCATTTGCCTGGAGCACTGGTCCATCACAGGTTCCAGGAAGGGACCAGCATTTGTGTCACCATCTGTCTGGTGCACTAGTCTGTTATCTGCGTCACCATCGGTTGCATGCATCGGCTTCTGGAATTCCTCTGACCTAACACACCTCTGGACTCATCTTCCACAGGATTTAGCCTCGCCTCCTTCCCTGACATCTCTTCCCTGCTGTGCCCAGGCAGAGTGAAGCATCTCTGTCAGATCACTCAGTATCAGCGCTCATGTACCTTCTACAAAGACTGGATCTACCTATGCCATATTTTCCTGTGTACGTGCGCCACCTGAAACCCGGTCTGACATTTGGTAGGTGCTCAGGAAATGTGTATCAATGGGCTCTTGAGTCACCTGGACCTTCCCTTGACTCTCCTTTTCAAAAAAATCCTTCCCAAACACCCACACATCATGTAAGTCTCTGCTTCGTCACACTTTCCTCATTTCCAGCCTGTCAGCCAGTCCTGTGGGCTCAGCCTCTATATAGTATTTCCTGAATCTGTCCACTCTTATTGCCCCATAGCTTCCACCCTCACCCAGACAGAGTTGCCTTTCACTGGCCTGTTACTGCTGAGGTGTCCTGATTTCAACTCCCTACTGAGCCCCTCTTGCTTTATCCTAATCTATTTTCCACACAGCCTTGGTGATATATTTTTTAAGTGAATTTATTGGGGTGACATTGGTTAATAAAATTATACAGGTTTCAGGTATACAATTCTACAATACATCGTCTGTATATTGTATTTAGTGTTTATCACCCAAGTCAAGTCTCCTTCCATCACCATTTATCCCTCCTTTACCTTCTACCAACCTCCATCGCCTGGTGATACATTTTTAATGTAAATGAGCTAGTTTCCCAACGAGCTAAGAAAATGCTCCAAATTCCCTGTTCTGGTCTACAAGGACCTACATCTGAGTCCTGCCTACTCCTCCTAGTTTAGCTCATAACTCTCCTCTTCACTCCTATTACAGCCACAGTGGTTCTTGGAATTCTAGGATCAATAAACTCTTTCCCACCCTAGGATGGTGTTTCGTCTATCTGAAGCGCTCCTCCCCTCATTTTGTTAGGGACAGAAATAGAATATCGGGGACCAGCTATAATGATCAGAAATATTAATTATACTTTGTTAACCTTCATTGTTTTGTTCTGATTAAAGAGGGCACATTCTAACCTGGGGGCTGGGAGTTGACACGGGACCTGGGAGCTCACCTGGAAGTGCGGCCCATTCTCTACATCCAGGAGTTGTCTTTTCTCATGGAAAGATTACCAACCTTGTTGCAGAAACCAGAGGCACCAGCCCTTTGCAAACCCCCAGCTCACGTACCTATAAACTGACAATTTTGTATACCCACTCTTATTCCTTTCGCCTCCTTCCCCTGTAATCTTTGTCCTTCCACCCAATGTAAGCAGCTGGCTCATGGGGGGTGCAGAGCAGATGTCTGTGGGTGACCTGCTGCTCTCCCACGCTGCTGGCAGGATTGGAACAAATTCTCATATGTGGTTCAACCCTGTCTCTGCTGAATTAGTAGTGACAGGAAACTGGGACCCATTGATTGTCCAGTTAGTTTTACAAGCTGGATCCTTCTTATTCTTCATGTCTCCAAGTAAATGTCTTTCCTCAAAAAGCCTTCTCCCCCGCCTCCCTGCCACACACACACACCCTGTCTTCTATCCTAGGATCTGGTTTATGTTCTTCATAACACTTATTATAGCAATACTGGTAATTACTTTGTTTCTTCATTTGCTGACTTGTTTTTGTTGGTCTTCCCTGTTAGACTAGAAGCTTTAGGCCCGGCTGACGTGACTAGTTGTTGAGCGTCGACCTATGAACCAGGAGGTCACGGTTCAATTCCTGGTCAGGGCACATGCCTGGGTTGTGGGCTCCATCCCTAGTGTGGGGCGTGCAGGAGGCAGCCGATCAATGATTCTCTCTTACCATTGATTTTCTCTCTGTGTGTCCCTCTCCTTTATTCTCTGAAATAAATAACAATATATTTTTTTTTAAAGAGAGAGAATATAAGCGCCAGGAGAGCAGGAACCATGTATATTGTGCTCCCCACTGTACCCCAGTGCCTGTATAGTCCCTAGAGCAAAGAATGCACCAAACAAATGTTTACAAGCGAATAGTGTATGAGTTACCCCGTCTCATTGCAAACTGCCTAGCTTTTCTGATTCTTTCCTTTCAGCTTGCAAATAGAAGACTCCCAGGTGAAAGCCAGTCTTCCCTGGACTTTGTCTCCCCCTGTACCTGCTGCCCTGGTTTTCCCTTACATGGCCAGAGAGAAGGCTGTTTGTCCAGACTTCATCACCTCCCTCTCTGTGAAACAGGTCTCACCAGCATCGTCAATAACCTCTTTATTGTTCAACCCAAGGGCACGTGCTCCAGTTTGCAGCCTCCTTGACCTCCCACAGCCACATTTCCTCAATTGTGTTCTGCAGAACACTCTTCCCTGTGCTGCTCAGTGAGAAACTGTGTTCATGTTCCTCTTACTAGATACTTTAGTAGTGCCCTATGCTTCAACGCTGTAGCACTTAGCATAATTGCAGTTAATTGATTTGCTTAAATAGTTAACACTTGATTTTCCTGAGAAATGTAAACTCACAAGGGAAGGAACCCTGTCTGTTTTGTCACTGAATAGCCCCATAATCCCAGCACATAAAAGATATTTAATATTTGTTGAACTGAATGAATAAATGAATATTTCCCTCTGGGAAATGCACAATGTGAATATATTATGTATAAAAATCCTACACAAAATAAATTTTTTTGTTAATCATCAAGAATATTTTTCCTATTGATTTTCCAGAGAGTGAAAGTAAAGAAGAAAGAGAGAGAAAAAACACTGATGTGAGAGAGACACATGGATTGGATGCCTCCTGTACACATTCCCACTAGGACCAGGGATCAAACCTACAACCATGTAGATATGTGCCCTTGACCAAAAATTAAACCTTCTATCCTTCAGTGTGTGGGCTCAGTGTCTAACCACTGAGCATACCAGCCAGGGTCTACACAAAAGACATTTTTTATTTTTTAAATTATTATTTTTTTTAAATAAATCTTTATTGTTCAGATTATTACAGGTGTTCCTCTTTTTTTCCCCCATAGCTCCCCTCCACCTGATTCCCCACCCCACCCCATGCCCTTACCCCCCGCCACTGTCTTCATCCATAGGAGTAAGATTTTTGTCCAGTCTCTTCCCGCACCCCTCACACCTGCTTCCCCTGAGAATCGTCAGTCCACTCCCTTTCTATGTCCCTGATTCTATTATATTCACCAGTCCATTCTGTTCTTCAGATTTTTTATTCACTTGATTTTTAGATTCACTTGTTGGTAGGTATGTATTTGATGTCATTTTGTTGTTCATAATTTTTATCTTTACCTTTTTCTTCTTCTTCCTCTTCTTAAAGAATACCCTTCAGCATTTCATGTAATCCTGGTTTGGTGGTGATGAACTCCTTTAGCTTTTTCTTGTCTGTAAAGCTCTTTATCTGACCTTCAACTCTGAATGATAGCTTTGCTGGGTAGAGTAATCTTGGTTGTAGGTTCTTGCTGTTCATCACTTTGAATATTTCTTGCCACTCCCTTCTGGCCTGCATAGTTTCTGTTGAGAAATCAGCTGACAGTCGTATGGGTACTCCCTTATAGGTAATTAACTGTTTTTCTCTTGCTGCTTTTAATATTCTCTATTTGTGTTTTGCCCTTGGCATTTTAATTATGATGTGTCTTGGTGTGGTCCTCTTTGGATTCCTCTTGTATGGGGTTCTGTGCGCTTCCTGCACTTGTACATCTATTTCTTTCACCAGGTAGGGAAAGTTTTCTGTCATTATTTCTTCTAATAGGTTTTCAATATTTTGCTCTCTCCCTTCTTCTGGCACCCCAAAAATTCGTATGTTGGTTCGCTTAAAGTTGTCCCAGAGGCTCCTTACACTATCTTCATATTTTTGGATTCTTTTTTCTTTTTGTTTTTCTGGTTGGATGTTTTTTTTTTTTTTTAAATAAATCTTTATTGTTCAGATTATTACAGGTGTTCCTCTATTTTTTCCCCCATAGCTCCCCTCCACCTGATTCCCCACCCCACCCCATGCCCTTACCCCCGCCACTGTCTTCATCCATAGGAGTAAGATTTTTGTCCAAGCTCTTCCCGCACCCCTCACACCTGCTTCCCCTGAGAATCATCAGTTCACTCCCTTTCTATGTCCCTGATTCTATTATATTCACCAGTCCATTCTGTTCTTCAGATTTTTTATTCACTTGATTTTTAGATTCACTTGTTGGTAGGTATGTATTTGATGTCATTTTGTTGTTCATAATTTTTATCTTTACCTTTTTCTTCTTCTTCCTCTCCTTAAAGAATACCCTTCAGCATTTCATGTAATCCTGGTTTGGTGGTGATGAACTCCTTTAGCTTTTTCTTGTCTGTGAAGCTCTTTATCTGACCTTCAACTCTGAATGATAGCTTTGCTGGGTAGAGTAATCTTGGTTGTAGGTTCTTGCTGTTCATCACTTTGAATATTTCTTGCCACTCCCTTCTGGCCTGCATAGTTTCTGTTGAGAAATCAGCTGACAGTCGTATGGGTACTCCCTTGTAGGTAATTAACTGTTTTTCTCTTGCTGCTTTTAATATTCTCTCTTTGTCTTTTGCCCTTGGCATTTTAATTATGATGTGTCTTGGTGTGGTCCTCTTTGGATTCCTCTTGTATGGGGTTCTGTGCGCTTCCTGGACTTGTACATCTATTTCTTTCACCAGGCAGGGAAAGTTTTCTGTCATTATTTCTTCTAATAGGTTTTCAATATTTTGCTCTCTCCCTTCTTCTGGCACCCCAAAAATTCGGATGTTGGTTCGCTTGAAGTTGTCCCAGAGGCTCCTTACACTATCTTCATATTTTTGGATTCTTTTTTCTTTTTGTTTTTCTGGTTGGATGTTTTTTGTTTCCACATATTTCAGATCTTTGGTTTGATTCTTGGGGTACTTTGATCTACAGTTGAGTTTCTGTATATTCTTTATTTCAGACAGTGTATGCTTCATTTCTGACTGATCCTTTTCCATTTTTTGGGCATTCTCATTAAGCTCCTTGAAGGTCTCATCAAGTTTCTCAGCGGTTTTAAGAAGATTCTTGAGTAACCTTATAAATGTGGTTCTGAACTCTATGTCATCCAGTAGTTTGCTTTCCTCCGTTTCTTTCATTCGTGACATGTTTCTTTGTCTCCTCATTTTGGCTGCTTCCCTGTGTTGATGGAGTGGCTTTGTGTGGTAGGTGACCTATAGGGGGCAGTAGCTCAGCCTCCCCAATCACCTGATGTGGACACTCTTGGTACACCCCTTTGTGGACTGAGTGCAAAGACTTGGTGCAGTTAAAGCCTTAATTGCTATTGGTATACTGGGAGGAATTGACCTCCAGGCCAATTAGCTGTGAGCATTCACTGTGTCTATAATGGAAGAACTGCTGCGCTGAAGACACACTTAGGGGCAGGACTTGTTTCAGTGGGGCTTTGGTGCTCACTGAGTCTGCCTTTGAATGTGTCACTTATGGATGTGAGGAGTTGAAATCTGGTGTCTCACTCTGACCACTAGGTATACTGGCTTCTGGATCTCCAATGGGGTGCAGTTCAGCTACTGTCTGAGGCCATCCAGCAGGAGCTACAGTGAGAGCTACAGTTTTCTCCTCTTTGCTTGGGGTTTGGAGGTTTTGGAGCTGTCTGACCCAGGCTGCAAGTTTGCTAGGTTAAGCTGCAATAGGGCGGGGCTTTCTTCTGCTAACGCTGCTGCTTGGAGCTTGGGTGGGTTTGTAGGTTGTGCAGGGTGGGGTCTCAGGGTGTCACTAGGCTAGGGCGTGGCAAACAGCAATGGCTGCTAGTTAGCCGGCTCTGTGTCCCCAAGGGCGTCCCGGAGTCCCGTGCCCCAGTGCCGTAAACAATTATTCCTGCGCGCAGCTCTGCAAGTAAGCCCCCCTCACTGGCAGACAGTCCAGCTTCTCCCCGTATGAGTTTGGGTCCCCCGTGTCTCCCCAGAAACTGGATTTCAGAGTAATCGGGGGCTTGTCTCCCTTTGGGTTGAAAAAAGCAACGCCCGCAGCCAGCCTGGATCACGCGCCTCCGTACCTCAGCTTTTCAGCGCTCGTGCACGTCTCAATGCTCCTTTCTCTTTCCTTCTAGTTGTAGAACTTCCACTCAGCCAGCTTTCCCGTGGTTCTGGGTGTTAGACGTTTTGTCTTTTAGTTGAATTTTTGAAATTGTTGCACGAGGCAGCAGTTTAGGTGTTTACCTACGCCGCCATCTTGGATTCCTCTCCCTGGTTGGATGTTTTTTGTTTCCACATATTTCAGATCTTTGGTTTGATTCTTGGGGTACTTTGATCTACAGTTGAGTTTCTGTATATTCTTTATTTCAGACAGTGTATGCTTCATTTCTGACTGATCCTTTTCCATTTTTTTGGCATTCTCATTAAGCTCCTTGAAGGTCTCATCAAGTTTCTCAGTGGTTTTAAGAAGATTCTTGAGTAACCTTATAAATGTGGTTCTGAACTCTATGTCATCCAGTAGTTTGCTTTCCTCTGTTTCTTTCATTCGTGACATGTTTCTTTGTCTCCACATTTTGGCTGCTTCCCTGTGTTGATGGAGTAGCTTTGTGTGGTAGGTGATCTATAGGGGGCAGTAGCTCAGCCTCCTCAATTACATGAGGTGGATGCTCTTGGTACACCCCTTTGTGGGCTGAGTGCAAAGTCTTGGTGTAGTTAAGCCTTAATTTCTGTTGGTACACTGGGATGAATTGACCTCCAGGCCAATTAGCTGTGAGCACTCACTGTGTCTATAATGGAAGAACTGCTGCGCTGAAGACACGCTTATGGGGCAGGACGTTTCATTGGGGCTTTGGTGCTCACTGAGTCTGCCTCTTGAATGTGTCACTTATGGATGTGAGGAGTTGAAATCTGGTGTCTCACTCTGACCACTAGGTACGCTGGCTTCTGGATCTCCAATGGGGTGCAGGTCAGCTACTGTCTGAGGCCACCCAGCAGGAGCTACAGCGAGAACTGCAGTTTTCTCCTCTTTGCTTGTGGTTGGAGGTTTTGGAGCTGTCTGACCCGGGCTGCAAGTTTGCTAGGTTAAGCTGCGATAGGGCAGGGCTTTCTTATGCAAAAGCCGCTGCTTAGAGCTTGGGTGGGCTTGTAGGTTGTGCAGGGCGGGGTCTCAGGGTGTCACCATGCTAGGGCATGGCAAACAGCAATGGCTGCTAGTTAGCTGGCTCTGAGTCCCTGTCAGCAGTCCTGTGCCCCAGTGCAGTAAACAATTATTCCTGCGCGCAGCTCTGCAAGCAAGCCACCCTCACTGGCAGACAGTCCAGCTTCTCCCCGTAGGAGTTTGGGTCCCCCGCGTCTCCCCAGAAACTGTATTTCAGAGTAATCGGGGGCTTGTCTCCCTTCGGGTTGAAAAAAGCAACGCCCGCCGCCAGCCCGGATCACGTGCCTCCGTACCTCAGCTTTTCAGCGCTCATGCACGTCTCAATGCTCTTTTCTCTTTCCTTCTAGTTGTAGAACTTCCACTGAGCCAGCTTTCCCGTGGTTCCGGGTGATAGACGTTTTTTCTTTTAGTTGTAGTTTTGAAATTGTTGTGGGAGGCAGCAGTTTAGGTATTTACCTATGCCGCCATCTTGGATTCCCTCCTAAATTATTATTTTTAAATCTTTATTATTGAGAGTATTACATATGTCACCTCTTTTGTCCCCTTTTGTCCCCCTCCACCTCATTCTCTCTCTGCCCCAGGCTTTCACTACCCTATTGTTTGTGTCCATAGGTGATGCATATATGCATTGAAGTTCTTTGGTTAATTTCTTCCCGTCCCTCCACCCCCACCCCCTACCCTCTGAGATTCATTAGTCTGTTCCATGTTTCCATGCCTTGGTTCTATTTTATTCGTTAGTTTATTTTTTATTTTTAAAGAGAGAGAGAAGCATCAATATGAGAGAGACACATCAATTGGTTGCCTCCCACATGCTCCCCAAGTGGGGCTGCAGATCAAATTACAACCCTTTGGTGTGCTGGCCGACGCTCAGACCACTGAGCAACACCGGCCAAGGCTTATCAGTTTATTTTGTTCATTTGATATCTTGTTTGTTTATTTTGATTTTTAAATTCAATTGTCTATAGATATGTGTTCATTGCCATCTTGGTTTGGTGGTGACAAGCTCCTTTAGCTTCTTCTTGTCTGTGAAGCTCTTTATCTGACCTTCAATTTTAAATGAGAGCTTTGCTGGGTAGAGTAATCTTGGTTGTAGGTTCTTGCTGTTCATCACTTTAAATATTTCTTGCCACTCCCTTCTGGCCTGCAAAGTTTCTGTTGAAAAATCAACTGACAGTTGTATGGGTACTCCCTTGTAGGTAACTAACTGCTTTTCTTTTGTTGCTTTTAAGATTCTCTCTTTGTCTTTTGCTCTTAGCTTTTTAATTATGATGTGTCTTGGTGTGGGCCTTTTTGGGTTCCTCTTGTTTGGAACTCCCTGTGCTTCTTGGACTCCACAAGAGCTAGGCCAAGGATAACAAGGAGAGAGTGGGGATCCAGCAGCCAAAGGGAGAGGACACCACAGGAAAAGTGATGTCAAGTGTTACAGCAGTCCAATAGGGTGAGTACTGAAAACTGTTCTTGGATGTTTTCAGACAACTACAAAGCCGTCGATAACGTGGCCAGAGCATTCTCAGTAGAGTGCTAGGCAGATTATAGTTTTAGTGGGATAATATTCATGTTCATTGAGTGCTTATTATGTGCCAGTCATGTGCTAAGTGTTTTATGTGAATGATGTTATATAATCCTCACAGCAACCCTCTAAACTGAGGCAGACAATTATCTTTTTAAAAATATATTTTTTTATTGATTTCAGAGAGGAAGAGAGAGGGAAAAAGAGAGAGAAACATCACTGATGAGAGAGAATAATTGATTGGCTGCCTCCTGCATGCCCCCCACTGGGGATCAAACTCACAACCTGGGCAGGCATGTTCTTTGACCGGGAATCCAGCCTTGACCTCCTGGGTCACATGTGAACACTCAACCACTGAGCCACACCGGTCAGGCTATCTCCTCCTTCTCTTCCTCCTTCTCCTTCTCCTTCTCTTTCTCCTTCCCCTCTTCCTCCTCTTCCTCTTCTTCCTCCTCCTCATCCTTCTTTCTTTAAATCATCACTCGAGAATATTTGCACTGATTTTTTAGAGAGAGAGATAGTAAAAAACATTGATATGAGAGAGAAACATGGATCAGTTGCCTCCTGTTCGTGTCCCATCCAGGGATCGAAACCACAACCTTTTTGGTGTAGTGAATGATACTCAAACAACTGAGCCACCTGGCCAGCCCCAACTTGTACTTCTTTTTAACAATTTCCCCAGTTTATTTTGAAGTCTTCTCTGACATGTAGCCATATGAATTTTAGATTAGTTATCTAAAAGAACACAGAAATTACCTATAAATTAAGCACTGAATAATACGTATCACCATATCAATATTTAAGCATTCCAACATAAAATTTTCCACCTCTTACCAATCACAGATAAAGCAGCTAACAAGTGTCTCTCTTTCTGGATACAATTGTGGCTCAAATGGGACAAATAAGCTGACTCCCTTATGCTACAAACTAGACAAACTAGGAAAGATTGTTATTCCATAAGCCATTCTCTTTCCTACAGACACACGTGTGAAGGAACACACTCCTAGGCTGTGAGCCCCAAGGGAGGGCCCCTATCACCCAGGGCAGGGAGGCCAGGGCAGGGCGCTTGTCCTCACTGGCCCAGACTTAGGGAAGAGGGAGGGCGGTGACTTAGGAGGCTCACATGCTGACAGAGGGATTAGGTTCTACTTGGTTCTACGATTTCATCTGTAACTGGAGCAAAGTGGGAGGCCCCACTGGTGTAAGAACACTTCATGTGGCCCATAAAGAGTCTGAGTCAGATATTTATTCTTTTGCCAAACACAACCACTGATTCCCATCTACAGTTAATTTTAACGTGAGAAACAGCAGGTGGACATAAGCACCAGTACGGGCCTTGAGCTGCGGAGGTGACCCTGGCCGGGGCGCGGGAAGGCAGCGGGCAGGGACAGCGGCACTAGTGGCCTTTTCCCTGCAGCACCAGACACTGCCTGCGCGGTCCCAACGTCGCATTCATTCCCTCCAGTAACGGGGTCTTCAATACTGAGCTGTTTTTGAGGATCGTAGCTCCCAAGTAGTTCAATTGCAGCCTCGCTATTATTGACTTGATGACTTTTTCTAGTCAAATATCTCAGGTTGCTCTTATCCATGCACAGCAGATAATCGAAAGTGACAAAGTCTTCCTTAGGAACCTGCGGGCAGCGTGATTCTGGGGCATACCGTGCTTCTTCATGCAGTTCTGCCCGTGATGGCAGGAAGGTTTCCTACTTCGGCCGCAGAGGTTGCTGCACTATCTGGAATGTTTTGATCAGTTACACGTTTTCTGAAAACTGCCTCAGCAATGGGTGATTGACAGATGTTACCCAGACACACAGACAGCACCGACTTCTGTGCCTGCTCAGCCACCTTCGCACACAAATACAAATATATATATTCACCAGTTTATTCTGTTCATCAGATTTTTTATTCCCTTGATTTTTAGATTCACTTGTTGATATGTATTTGCTGTTCATAATTTTTAACTTTACCTTTTTCTTCTTCCTCTTCTTAAAGAATACCTTTCAGCATTTCATATAATACTGGTTTGGTGGTGATGAACTCCTTTAGCTTTTTCTTATCTGTGAAGCTCTTTATCTGACTTCCATTCTGAATGATAGCTTTGCTGGGTAGAGTAATCTCGGTTGTAGGTTCTTGCTATTCATCACTTTGAATATTTCTTGCCACTCCCATCTGACCTGCATGGTTTCTGTTGAAAAATCAACTGACAGTTGTATGGGTACTCCCTTGTAGGTAACTAACTGCTTTTCTTTTGTTGCTTTTAAGATTCTCTCTTTGTCTTTTGCTCTTGGCATTTTAATTGTGATGCGTCCTGGTGTGGTCCTCTTTGGATTCCTTTTGTTTGGGATTCTCTGTGCTTCCTGGACTTGTAAGTCTATTTCTTTCACCAGGTAGGGAAAGTTTTCTGTCATTATTTCTTCAAATAGGTTTTCAGTATCTTGCTCTCTCTCTTCTTCTGGCACCCCCATAATTCTGATGTTGGTATGCTTGAAGTTGTCCCAGAGGCTCCTTACACTATCTTCATATTTTTGGATTCTTTTTGCTTTTCCGGTTGGGTGTTTTTTGCTTCCTTGTATTTCAAATCTTTGACTTGATTCTTGCGATCCTCTAGTCTGCTGTTGGATCTCTATATATTATTTTTTATTTCAGCCAGTGTATTCTTAATTTCTATTTGGTCCTTTTTCATATCCTTGAAGGTCTCGCTAAATTTATCGGCCTTTTCTAGAAAATTCTTGAGTAACCTTATAACCGTAGTTTTGAACTCTATATCCAGTCATTTGCTTTTCTCCATTTCTTTCATTTGTGATCTGTTTCTGTGTCTCCGCATTTTGGCTGCTTCCCTGTGTTGATAGAGTGGCTTTGTGTGCTAGGTGTCCTGTAGGGCCCAGTGGCTCAGCCTCCCCAGTTACCTGAGGTGGATACTCTTGGTGCACCCCTTTGTAGGCTGTGTGCACAGTCTTGTTGTAGTTAAGCCTTGATTTTTGTTGGTATCACTGGGAGGAATTGATCTCCAGGCCAATTGGCTGTGAGGATCAGCTGTGTCTATGCTGGGAGAACTTCTGTGCTGGAGACACCCTCATGAAACAAGACTTGCAAAAGCCTCTGCTCAGCTTGGATGGGGCAGAATCTCAGGGCGGAGCAGACAGCATTGGTTTCCCGTCAGCCCTGACCTAATAGGCCCCTGTGTCTCAGTGTCCTGTGGTAATCGCTGCAAGCACCTCTGAGAGAAAGCCGCCCTCGAGTTTTGCCTGCTGCCAGACAGTCCAGTTTCTCCCCGAATGAGTCTGGGTCCCCAGAGTCTTGCCCAGAACTGGAGTTCAGTGCAGTTAGGAGCTTTTGTCTCCCTCTCGCTTGAAAAAGCCAGCCGTGCACTCAGTTGCCCGCCCTCTCCACGCATCTCAGTACCTCTGCCTCCTGAAGCTCCTCTGAGTCTCAGTGAGCTTTTCTCTTTCCTTTTAGTTGTAGAATTTCTACTCAGCCAGCCGTCCTGTGGTTCTGGATGATGTCTGTTTTGTCTTCTAGTTGCAGTTTTGAAATTGTGCGAGGCAGCAGTTTAAATGTTTACCTATGCCGCCATCTTGGTTTCTCTCCCCAAAAAATATATATTTTTTATTGATTTCAGAGGAGAAGGGAGAGAGAGATAAAAAGAAACATCAATGATGAGAGAGAATCATTGATTGGCTGCCTCCTGCACATCCCCCATGGGGAATTAAGACCTCAACCCAGGGATGGGCCTGACCAGAAATAAAACCATGACCTCCTGGTTCATAGGTCGACCTCAACCTCTGAGCCTAGGTCGGTGTTCAACCACTGAGCTACACAGGCCGGGCCCACTAAATTAAAACCTTATAGGATAAAGAACACTCTCCAGAACATACGATCCGATGGTCACTAGGCCTACGTTACATGCAATGAAGTTGAACTTGGCAGTAGTTTAACATGGAATGTAAAAAAAAAAATTAGTATTTCTCATTGCACATCATGGTTTATGTAGATGGCATGCAAGAAGTAAGGCATGATACTCTGCATTTTCATTAATCATCTGTGGTGAGTTTTAAAAAGGCACCTGAGGAAACTGAAGAATTCTTTAATTGTATTTCAAATAAATGAGTTACAGGTGTGCTACTGAACTGCTTTCGATACCAAATAAAACCTTAGTGCAAACATCAAGATTGCTGGTCTCTCTGAAAGACTGTCATGCTCGGTAACAGAATACAAGTTCTGAATTAATGTGCATTAAGTAGGACAAAACCAAAAATGCCAGTTACTGCAAAATTCATGTAGGCACACTTACAGTCCATTCTAAGTGTTTCTTCTCACGTTAACTGCTAAAGCCTGTTTACAGTACTAAAATTCTATCATTCAAGCATATGATTACATTTCAAAAAAATCATTTATTTCAGCAATAGCATTACTGCTATATTCTAAAAAAGAAAAAAGAAAGAATAATAATTAACAAAACAAGTATTCATAATAGGATACACAGGGGAAAACATTTTAGGGAAAAAATGTGCATTTCTTGAACAGCAGGAATTATAATGTAAATACCATTATTGGCCCACACCATAAAATCAGTGAGAAAGGTGCAAATTTGAACACTGTGGGTACATTATTTTCAATTCTGTTTGTAAGTTTATTCTGTATTTGTTTGTACCAATACATGACAAATAAAACACACTCTTCCACACACACACATACAAGTGATTGTTAAATATTGAGCATGGCTTGCTTCCCTGACTCAACTCAAAAAATGGTAAGTGACATTCCAACTGTTTTTTAAAAATGTTTATAGGAATCATAAATGAATGTGAATAGTATTTGAGGAATGATGAAAAATGATGGCAATACAATGGGAGTGGATGTCAGAAAGAATGTACATAGAACTTGGCTGAGATTTGCAAACGCATGGGAAGTCTTTTCCTGTGGGCCTTGTCTGAACGTAACTAATACCAATGAAACATATAGTAGCACAAGCCCATGGACACCTGGAGGGTGAGGCCTAGAAAAGTGCAAATGTTAACAACGGAGTGTTTTGGCAGGGATACAAGGGCAATCCTCCATCTGTTTCTTGATAAAAAAAGAAAGAAAGAAAGATGTTCAGAAAGTATTTTTTCCTGGACAAAGTTATTTCAGTTCCTTGGTAAAACAAAATGTATTTAGCTAAAATATCACTGCTCTTTCACATACACAGAACTCTCCTTGGGGGAATGGGTAGGGGGAGAAAAGCCCTTACCTATGTATCACCTAATGCAACTTTCATTGGAACTGAAGTCCTCTGAGTCAACTACATTAAATGCCCAGCGTACCTTCCTCTCCCCTCCCTCTGCCCGCCTATCCCAAGGCCCCAGCGGCCCCAGGCATTCTAACATCTTTGTGTTTCCTAAGCCTCAGGACGGAGGCTGTTGAGTGCCACCTTCACTGGCACAAGGTGACACCTGAGGGGCACTTTCTGCAGCACCTTTTTCTTCTCCACAGCTGAGCGCAATCTTGATGCCCTCAAGCCCGTATCTAGAGCTCCAGGTCATGGGGCGAGGTGGGCTGCTGGCCGGCTGCTCGCTCTCCTGGCAGGCTGTGGGCCCACAGTGGCTAGCGGTTGTAGTTCGTGTCCAGCAGCTAGCTTCTTAGAATTCTGGTTGTCTTCAGGGAAGTCAGAAGGCTGTCCATCCTGCCTGCCCCATCGGTTTTGCTCTGCACTGTAGTTAGCTAGTTTTGCTCACTCACTTGCTTGTTTGCTGTAATTGCGACAGGAAGCATTGTTTGTCTCCAGTAACCAGCTTGTACTGGGAGGAGACTGGGCGAGAGGGGAGCAGTTGGCAAGGAGCAACCACTGAAATAAGCGTATTTGGGAGATCCACACTCTTTGGAGGGGCTGAGTGGGCCGGTACTGGTGTGGTAAGGCTCGCTCTTCCCCTTCACACGACCCTTAACACCCTTGAAGAAGACATAGAAGAGATCCATGATGTTCAAGGCAAGAGACACCAAGGACACGCCAGCATGGACATGGTGACGATGGTTTTCTCTGTGGGACGCGAGAGGAAGCAGCCCACCTGATCTATCTCTTTGAAGTGTAGACCGCACTCAGGTGAACCCGTAGGTGGCCCGTGGCTCAGCAAGAAGGCCACCTGGAGGCGGCGGTGAAGAAGCTGCTGATGACGTAGGTTCGCAGCAAGCCCCTCACAGGAGCCCCTTGCGTGCTCTTTTCTATTTCCATCTGCCTCGGGCGCATCTCCACAGTCACACCATCAGCTTGGGCAACTTTGAGTTCCCCTTCCCTCTTGTTCAGCTTCTCTTCCTTCCCATCACGTAGAACACGTGAGCAAGTACAGGAGTGGGGACCAGACACAAAGGTGATCTGCAGGGCCCAGAAGCGCACATGCGAGATGGGGAAGGACTTGTCACAGCAGACGTTCTCACAGCCAGGCTACTGGGCGTCACAGGGCAAGGCAGACTGCTCATCACCCCAGCTGACTCAACCGCCGTTCCCAGCAGGACTCGGAAGATGAAAAACACCGATAGCCACACCTTCCCTCCAGCAGTGGAATAGGCCTGAACCTTGTCAAGGAGTTTGCCTAAGGCACTCCAGTCACCCATGTTGCCTGGGCCCCCTTCTTTCTCTTAAAAGAAGTGAAGTAGGCACGCCAACTGCTTGAACTCCGAAGAAGGTGAAGTAAAATGAAAAGGCGAGCTCAGGCACTCAGATCTGCCTGTATTTACAGTTTAAAAGTCTGCTCTGTCTGGTCCTTTCCTCACTCCTTCGCCCTAATGAAGAGAAGTGCTGGTCCCTTGTAAAAGCTTCCAATTCGTACTTAATCCCTTCACCTTTTTCACCTCGTCCTCCAACCCCATAGCCATCTGGGAACCAACAGTTTGCTTTCTGTGTCTATGAGTCTGTTTCTGTTTTGTTGGTCCATTTATTTTGTTCTTTAGATTCCACATGTACTAGTAAGTGAAATCATATGGTATTTGTCTGTCTGGCTTATTGCACTTAGCATAATCCCCTCTAGGTCCATCCATGATGCACAAATGGTAAGATTTCTTTTTTTGGATGACTGAGTAACATCCCACTGTCTATAGGTACCACCACTGTTTCATCCACTCGTCCATTGTTGGGCACTAAGATTGCTTCCATACCTTGGCTATTGTAAATACACTGCAATGAACACAGGGATGCATACTCTCCCTTCCACTCTCTCTAAAAATCAAAGGCAGAAAAATACCCTTGGGTGAGGATTAACAACACCAAAAAAGTGTTTTGTAGATCAGAGTTTGTGGTTTATCCTATGACAATGGAAATTAAAGCAGGTGGTCAAAAGCTCAAATGCCTTCAGAAGCAAGGCAGGTGGCCCTGGTGGCTCAGTGGGTTGGAGCACCCTCCCATACACCAAAAGGTTGCTGGTTCAATTCCTAGTCAGGGCACATACTTAGGGGTTGGGGCACATACCGAAGGCACATTGATGTTACTCTCTCTCTCTCTCTCAAATCAATAAACATATCTTTGGGTGAAATTTTTAAAAATAATAATAATAAGCAAGTCAGGTGACCTAAATGAATATAACCCAAGAGGGAGTGCTGGGGCCTGCGAAGACTCCAAGAGAATACACACTCACCTGAAATCATTCAAATTCAAAATTTAAAACCATGACCCTGGGGCCTGCTGGTTTCCTCAGTGGTTATGTTACAGAAGACCGGGGAAAAAACCAAGCCACGCTTAGAGAAAGGAAGTTACATTTTATTAAGCACAGGGCCAGAGAAAAATGTGCCTTTCAAATTCTGGGCCCCCATACATGGAGGAAACCTTTTTTATTTATACTTTTCCTAGCTCTTTTGTCTCCCAAATTTGGAATGAGACTTCCAGGCCTTCTGGGAAAGAAGGCCTATGTGCTGGGAAGGGGCTATGAGACCATATCTCAAGGCCTGGCTTGGTGTCAGCACTGACAAATCTGTCTGGGGCATAGTCCACGGCCTCTCTGGAATGGGAGTAGTCTTATTTTCCTTATTATTTAAGCAAGCAAGCGTTTACAGAAGCAAAAATAGCAGGTTTAAAATTTCAAACAGCAGTTTTTATATAAGATGGATGCTTCATTCCCCACTGGTTTTATGTACATGAGTCAAATCATTGACTCTTTTGGGTCATTGTTGGCGAGGGAGTTATATTGACCCATGAGGACTATAAGCTTGATCGAATTAATTCTCTGCTGAATAAAGTCATTCGGCCTGTTTATAAGGTAAGGGCCCAGAATGCAGGCCAGGACTATCTTTAGAGAGTCCAAAGAGTCCTGGACTCTCTATTTTGCCTGGCTGTCTTAAGCCAGGTGTGATGAAGCCACGTCAGGATCCTGTTGACCTTTGCTGTGGAGGTGGTCCTTTCCAGGTAGGAGTCAGTCTTTGTGTGGCAAATTTCTTTACCCAAATAGTCACTAGGGTGGAAGGATGGACTGGATCAGAAGTTGGTATAGGCAGAGTACCTTGGACATGCTTCTGGACTGCTTTCTGGGTGGTCTGTAAAGCCTATAAGAACTTGAGTAAAGATTGGTTATGGATTTCAGCTTTTCTAGATTGAGTTTCCATGTAAGCTGGTAAGGTGGGGAGGTCAGGGTTTGGAAGAGTCACTAGAATCTGTAGAGGCCCCACTGGTTTTAGGGCAGCCTTCCGGGCTGCTTCATCTGCAGCCTCATTCCCTCTTGCTTCTGGGGAGTCCCCTTGTCTCACATAGGTAGAGATGGAAAGACTTAATTACATCTGGTAGTGCTAGTTGGCCCATCGTCCTTGCTCTGCTCATATCTAACTGCCTAATATATTACCACAAGGATCCTAACTCTGAATTCTTTTAGGGAAAATGGACATTGGTGGGTTCTTCTAGCTACTTCCTGCTGAGGCGGGTCAGAAGTTTCTCTCAGAGCCAAGAGATCCTTGCTGTCTGTCAGAGGGACAATGAGGCCTGGGCACAGAAGGAGGTGGGCTTGTGACCTGGTGGAGACAAACTATAACAAATGGTCTATGGAAGGGAAAGAAAATCTTTTAGTTTTAATAACTTCTATTTTTTTCCCAAGATTTAACATTTATTCTTTTTTTTTAAATAAATCTTTATTGTTCAGATTATTACAGGTGTTCCTCTATTTTTTCCCCCAATAGCTCCCCTCCACCTGATTCCCCACCCCACCCCATGCCCTTACCCCCCGCCACTGTCTTCATCCATGGGAGTAAGATTTTTGTCCAATCTCTTCCCGCACCCCTCACACCTGCTTCCCTTGAGAATCGTCAGTCCACTCCCTTTCTATGTCCCTGATTCTATTATATTCACCAGTCCATTCTGTTCTTCAGATTTTTTAATCACTTGATTTTTAGATTCACTTGTTGGTAGGTATGTATTTGATGTCATTTTGTTGTTCATAATTTTTATCTTTACCTTTTTCTTCTTCTTCCTCTTCTTAAAGAATACCCTTCAGCATTTCATGTAATCCTGGTTTGGTGGTGATGAACTCCTTTAGCTTTTTCTTGTCTGTAAAGCTCTTTATCTGACCTTCAACTCTGAATGATAGCTTTGCTGGGTAGAGTAATCTTGGTTGTAGGTTCTTGCTGTTCATCACTTTGAATATTTCTTGCCACTCCCTTCTGGCCTGCATAGTTTCTGTTGAGAAATCAGCTGACAGTCGTATGGGTACTCCCTTGTAGGTAATTAACTGTTTTTCTCTTGCTGCTTTTAATATTCTCTCTTTGTGTTTTGCCCTTGGCATTTTAATTATGACGTGTCTTGGTGTGGTCCTCTTTGGATTCCTCTTGTATGGGGTTCTGTGCGCCTCCTGAACTTGTACGTCTATTTCTTTCACCAGGTAGGGAAAGTTTTCTGTCATTATTTCTTCTAATAGGTTTTCAATATTTTGCTCTCTCCCTTCTTCTGGCACCCCAAAAATTCGTATGTTGGTTCACTTAAAGTTGTCCCAGAGGCTCCTTACACTATCTTCATATTTTTGGATTCTTTTTTCTTTTTGTTTTTCTGGTTGGATGTTTTTTGTTTCCACATATTTCAGATCTTTGGTTTGATTCTTGGGGTACGTTGATCTATAGTTGAGTTTCTGTATATTCTTTATTTCAGACAGTGTATGCTTCATTTCTGACTGATCCTTTTCCATTTTTTTGGCATTCTCATTAAGCTCCTTGAAGGTCTCATCAAGTTTCTCAGCGGTTTTAAGAAGATTCTTGAGTAACCTTATAAATGTGGTTCTGAACTCTATGTCATCCAGTAGTTTGCTTTCCTCCGTTTCTTTCATTCGTGACATGTTTCTTTGTCTCCACATTTTGGCTGCTTCCCTGTGTTGATGGAAGGTGACCTATAGGGGGCAGTAGCTCAGCCTCCCCAATCACCTGATGTGGACACTCTTGGTACACCCCTTTGTGGGCTGAGTGCAAAGACTTGGTGCAGTTAAAGCCTTAATTGCTGTTGGTATACTGGGAGGAATTGACCTCCAGGCCAATTAGCTGTGAGCACTCACTGTGTCTATAATGGAAGAACTGCTGCGCTGAAGACACACTTATGGGGCAGGACGTTTCAGTGGGGCTTTGGTGCTCACTGAGTCTGCCTTTGAATGTGTCACTTATGGATGTGAGGAGTTGAAATCTGGTGTCTCACCCTGACCACTAGGTACACTGGCTTCTGGATCTCCAATGGGGTGCAGGTCAGCTACTGTCTGAGGCCATCCAGCAGGAGCTACAGTGAGAGCTGCAGTTTTCTCCTCTTTGCTTGGGGTTTGGAAGTTTTGGAGCTGTCTGACCCGGGCTGCAAGTTTGCTAGGTTAAGCTGCGATAGGGCAGGGCTTTCTTATGTTAAATACGCTGCTTGGAGCTTGGGTGGGTTTGTAGGTTGTGCAGGGCGGGGTCTCAGGGTGTCACTAGGCTAGGGCGTGGCAAACAGCAATGGCTGCTAGTTAGCCTGCTCTGTGTCCCCGTCGGCGTCCCGGAGTCCCGTGCCCCAGTGCAGTAAACAATTATTCCTGTGCGCAGCTCTGCAAGCAAGCCACCCTCACTGGCAGACAGTCCAGCTTCTCCCCGTAGGAGTTTGGGTCCCCTGCGTCTCCCCAGAAACTGTATTTCAGAGTAATCGGGGGCTTGTCTCCCTTCGGGTTGAAAAAAGCAACGCCTGCCGCCAGCCCGGATCACGCGCCTCCGTACCTCAGCTTTTCAGCGCTCGTGCACGTCTCAATGCTCTCTTCTCTTTCCTTCTAGTTGTAGAACTTCCACTCAGCCAGCTTTCCCGTGGTTCTGGGTGATAGACGTTTTTTCTTTTAGTTGTAGTTTTGAAATTGTTGTGGGAGGCAGCAGTTTAGGTGTTTACCTACGCCGCCATCTTGGATCTGTGTCCTAATAACTTCTATTGAAATAGATTTTTTCACCTCAAAATTACCCCCATGTTTATCAAAAGAGCCAAATCAAGACTAATTTATCTATTGTATTTAATTTGGCCTGATTGTTTGCAAACATAACAAGAATGGTAACTGACTACCTTTGCCAGAATTTCATGATTGAATCTTAATGTGCCCCGTAGGGCCAGGAAGCCAAGCCATCCAGCTGCCGTCAGGCCTGCCTGTAGTATCTGCTGAGTTAGGTGAATCCTCACCTGTAGTGGCTCTACCCGGGCCCATGCCCTAGGCTTCAAGGCCCATCTCAGCCCTCCTACTCGTTGCTGCTCAGAGTGCATGGGGGTCCTTCAGGGATGCAGAGGCACCCTTATTGCTCCCCTTGTACTCTGACCAACTGCCAGTGATGGTAGGGCCTGATGCTCCAGCACCAGCCATTTTCAGGGCTACCACGCAGGATACCAGACTTTCTCCATGGCACTCTTATTGCTTCAAGTCTTCAGAGTTCAGGCAGGGCTCTTTAAAACATGATACTCCAGTCAAAGTTTCTGGTTAATAAAACTACTATTTAAAAATCGTCTTACTGAATTTATGCAAAGAAATGTATTGCCATGATTTATTTATTAAGTATTGCAAAATTTCGGAGGAATTGTATAAGGGAAAAAATATACTGACCTGATTTAAGATAGAATTTTCCTTGCCAGTCCTTTTTATGGACTTTCCAAAGTAATATTTTCTGAATGTATTATAACAAACAGTAACTGTTAGATATCTTTTATCAGTCCCTCCCTAAGTACTTTGGCTTAACTATTTACCCTCTGTTTAGGGAGGCAGAATGTAAATTATTTACTCTTCCTGGCTTACTGGTCTGTATTATTTGATTTCCTTTCAACATTTCTCTTCTCCTTCTTATTACATGCACAACCTTCATAAATTTTACACTTCCAAATTAGCCTTCAAACCTTCTTTCTATGTCCTTCAAAAATGCATAACCAAGCCTCAGACCTTCTACTCAGTATTCCTTATTCTTTGAAACCTCAATCCTTTAATGATTCCTAAAAAGTAAATAGCCAGAATTTCTTAGATTAACATTTATGACATAAAATTAAGAGTAGGTAAAAATATTTCTTTTTGAGAGACAGAGATTTTTAAAACTTAAACTAGTTGTAACATTAAAGATATTATATCTTAAAGTGCCTTTGCTGAATATTCCACCACCACCCAAGAAGTACCCAGTAACCCTGCCCCGCCAGGCTCAGACAATGAGATTTTCTTTATGTGTATTGGAAGGGTTAAAAAGAAGAAAACGGGGCAGAGGAAGATCCACTGTGTTTTGCAGAAAGCCTTGAGTCCAGCATAGTTCAGATAAGTAAGAAACCAAGGACGCCAGCAGAGTGGGTTGTAGCCAGCAAAATCAATGAAAACCTATCTCTCCCTGCTCTCCCCACCAACACCTCCCCTTTTCTGCATTAGCCATTTACTCTGTCCTTAGCAGGGGAAATAAGGCAAGCGGTCTGAGATCCTGTATAACCAGGCTTTTTACACTTAAGGAACAGCTGCTCTCCCTCCCAGATTTTCCTTCTTTACTCCAAGGCCCCAGAGGATCTCAAATCCTCCTCCTCCTCCTTCACCACTTCTGATATCTCCAACCATCCCTCTGTCCCCCAGCCTAGGGCTCCTCTATCTCAGTAGGCTGAGAGTGAATTCCACCACCTCTACCCTTCCTCACACCTGCTCCAGAGCAGTTTTCGGCTCTCTTCCTCCCCCAGAGACCCACTGTAAATCTATCAGGAACGGCAGGCAAGTTGCAGTTCTTGGGACCACATGATTCTCTGTTTGCTAGCAGGGCTGAAAAAGGCAGCCTACAAAGCAGTTAATTTTGATTAATATTAACCCAACAAGCCTTTGTTTAAACTTCTCTGGATTGGCAACCTTCACACATTTTATACCCTTAAATTAACCCTAGAATTCTAAAATTTTAAACTAATACAGCAAATTATAAATCAAGAAAAAGCAATTAAAAGTTCTCTACTGTCTTCCCCCTAAAGCAGGGTTTGCTCTGTCTTTCACACAGACTCTCACACTTACATTTATACACCAGACAGTCTGAGTTTTCTACTTCTACTAGATATTTACTCAGAGTTTAAATAGTCTACCTGATTCCTGATTAATTGCCTGAGGAAGTCCTTGACTTCCGGGGAGGTGATCAAGCTCCCCCTTCCACTCTCTTGGAGTGGGCCTGACTGATAGGGCCCCAACCTTACCGATTCTGTCGACACGTCCAGAAGTGTCCGTCCACTCTCTCCAGATGCCAGCCAGGTCCTAGGCTGAGGTCCGGGAGTGCCCAGAGTCCCCCGGTTCAATTCTGCTAAATCAGCAGAGTGGTGCCTCCCGGAGGCCTGTCCAACTCCCCTGGGCCCCAAACCTGGTCCATTCACCAGAGGCCAAAAGGCCAGCATGTTTGGCCTTCTTCCCGTCATGGAACCATGATGTTACAGAAGACCAGAAAAAAAACAAGCCATGCTTAGAGAAAGGGAGTTACATTTTATTAAGGGCAGGGCCAGAGAAAAATGTGCCTTTTAAATTCCTACATGGAGGAAACCTTTTCTATTTATACTTTTCCTAGCTCTTTTGTCTCCCAAATTTGGAATGAGACTTCCGGGCCTTCTGGGAAAGAAGGCCTACGTGCTGGGATAGGGCCATGAGACCATATCTCAAGGCCTGGCCTGGTGTCAGCACAGACAACTCTGTCTGGGGCATAGTCCACGGCCTCTCTGGAATGGGAGTAGTCTTATTTTCCTTATTATTTAAGCAAGCAAGCATTTACAGAAGCCAAAATAGCAGGTTAAAATGTCAAACAGCAGTTTTTGTATAAGATGGATGCTTCAGTTAGAGCATCAGCCCGTACACCGAATGGTTGTGGGTTTGATTCTCTGTCAAGGGCAGGTACCTCAACTGCAGTTTTGATCCCCAGCTCTGGTCCGGGAGGCAACCAATTGATGTGTCTCTCTCATGTTGTTGTTTCTCTCTCTCTCTTTCTCCCTTCATTCTACTCTCTCTTAATGGAAAAAGTATCCTCAGGTGAGGATTAAAAAAAAAAAAAAGATTCTAAAACCCCAGGAAAGGGTTTTCAGCAGTGGAGTGTCATGACCATATTTGTATTTAGAAAAAGAAATTAGAATACATGGAATGGAGCTCAACTAGGGGCAGGAAGGCCAGAAGGTGATCCAGGTGAGAAATGAATGAAGGTTTGAGCTGGGATCAAGTGCGGAGTGAGGAAAGTGACAGACCCTAGAGAGAGTTGGGAGGAAGAGTCAATGGGCCTTGAGGTAAATTGGATGTGAGGCTAGGGAAAAGTCAAAGCTTATTTATAACTAGGAAAATTCATGCACTGGGTGGGGGGGGGGGGGTGGAGGGCGTCCCTTAGCCTGGCCTGCCCCCTCTCACAGTCCGGGAGCCCTCAGGGGCAGGAGGCAACCTGGTGATCAGGGGAAGGTGATGCCCCATCACACCTCTGCTGCTGCCACTGCCAGCAGCGCAAGCCTTGGCTGGCCCTGGTTACCTGAGCCTCAGGCAGCTCTGGGCAGCTGGGGGGGTTGAGGAGACTGGGAGACCCCAGCGGGCCTGAGGGGACTGGGTGCCTCCATCTTGTAGCTGTGGGCACCACCATCTTTGAGGGTGTGGCAATCAATTAGCATATTCCCTCCTTATTGGCTGTGGGCACTGCCATCTTTGAGGGCAGGGCAGTCAATTAGCATATTCCCTCCTTATTGGCTGTGGGTGCCACTATCTTTGAGGGCAGGGCAGTCATTTAGCGTAGTCCCTCCTTATTGGCTGTGGGCGCCACCATCTTTTCGATGATGTGAGGCTCAATTAGCATATTCCCTCTTTATTAAATAGGATTATTGTTATTGTCATTATTGCCATTAGGATGCTATAGGACACAGTGAAAGAGATGGCAAAGAGGTCGGTGATAAGAAAGTCAATGGAAAAAAACACAGAGAAGTAAAAGGATGAGGGATTGAAACTATGCGTGACTTAAAAAAATTGCATCCTTGACCCTGGATGCTGAGTCATGGAGCCAAATTAAAAGCCTGAAAGTTCAGCTCTGGCCGGTGTTGCTCAATGGTTAGAGTGTCGGCCTGTGGCCTGAAGGGTCCTGGGTTCAATTCCTGGTCAAGGGTATGTACCTTGGTTACAGGCCTGGGTCGGGGCATGTGCAGGAGGCAACAAGTCAATGTGTCTCTTTCACGTCCATATTTCTCTCTCTCTCTCCCCCTCTCCTCCCTTCCCTTCACTCTCTAAAAATCAGTGGAAAAATATCCTTGGGTGGGGATTTAAAAAAAAAAAAAGGTTATTGGACGCAATAGGTATGAGGCCGCCTGTCACTGCTTGAGTTGTTGGTCAGGGCACATACCCAGGTTGTGAATTTGATCCCTGGTCAGTTTGTGCAGAAGGCAGCTGATCGATGTTTCTCTCTCTCCCTCCCTCCCTCTACCCCCTCTCTCTTCCTTTCTCTAAAATTAAGAAAAAAACCCTGGAAGTTCAAATTTGAGTTCTAGTAAGAGATGCCAGATTAAACCCACATTTAATTTCATTCCCTTTCAAAACTCCCTAAAATGACAGAAAAGATTTTTCAAAAACTCTGAAGGACTCAGAGGACAAGACGGGGTGCATGGTAACCAAGTCAGCAGAACCAGGGCAGCTGCACCCTAACCGGGTAGAGAGAAGCCCCAAAAGCAGCTTGCTGCTCGCCCCTGTCCACAGGCGCGGGAGCTGCCGGCCAAGGTGCCTCTGGAAAGGGTGGTGAGAGGTGACTACAAACAAACTGGTTGCGAGTCCGCTTACTGTGCAGTTAGCCACCCAGATGGCCCCACCGGCCCCAAGCAGCTGGGCAGCTGCTCCATCCTCTTCCCTTGTCAACAGAAAGCTGGAGGTCTAGCTTCGGAGCAGGTAAATCAGACGAGACTAAGGGTACTTACTGCCTTTGGGTGTTCCTCAGTGAAACAGCACGGTGGGTCAGCCAAGGACCCAAATGTAAGCAGAATTTCCCTCCCCTGCCCCCCCACCCCCCAACAAAACCAGGGACTGCGCGTGAGCTGAGGAAATTCTCTTCTATGAAGGAGAGACATAAACAAACAGGAAAAACCTACTTTAAAGAAAACTGACTAGGGCCCTAGCCAGTTTGGCTCAGTGGATAGAGCATCACACTTGGTCTGAAGGGTCCCGGGTTCGATTCCAATCAAGGGCACCTGCCCAGGTTGCAGGTTTCCTGGCCCTGGTCAGGGTGCGTGCAGGAGGCAACCAATCGATGTGTCTCTCTCACATCGATGCTTCTGTCTCTCCCTCTCCCTTCCACTCTCTCTAAAAATCAATGGAAAAATATCCTCGGGTGAGGATTAACAAAAAAAAGAAAGCAGACTGGGTGGGGGAGGTGACTGGCAGCCAAGTAGAGTGATGAGGAGTCCACATAGGCACTGGCGGTGGGAGCAGGGCAACCGAGCAGGGTATTTGTGCCCAGGTTGTGCCCAGGTGAGTCAGTAGGCCACTGAGCATTGAGGGATGGGTGGCAGTTGCCCCAAGCTTGGAATCAGAGCCCTGAGCCAGGCAAGGATTGAAATGTCCCATCCAGGGACAGCACAGAGAATGCAAAAAGACCAACAACAAGGCATATCATGGAGGTGAAACTGGACGCAATAGGTATGAGGCCGCCTGTCACTGCTTGAGCCAATCAGCAGAGACGGGGTGAATCCTATCAGGATTGGGCATGTATTCCAATCCTGCCACAGCATGGAGAGCAGCAGGGCACCCCCGACATCAGCGCTGCCCCTCTCCAGTGGCTGGTTCTATACACACGAGGCGAGACAGCTACGCGCAGCTGCGAGCAAACTGGTCACAGGAAAAGCGGGGGAGGGTCTGCAGTCCGGCCTCCAGGAGCTCAGATCCCATAACCAGGGAGCTAATCTCCTAGCACGTGACTAACAGCTCAGCCCGCGCCTGGGCCGGAGAGTGGTCAGCGTCCTGAGAGAAACTCCCGGAGGGGGTCAGGGTCCAAGCACAGCCACCAAGTCAAAGCGCGTCCTGTCCCTGTCTGTTCCCAAATGTGTCTCCTTTCTGAGTCATGGGCCCGTCGAGGCCTCATCTTTACAGCCGGGCCTCACCCTCTAGGTCCCAGGGCCTGTAAGAAACCTCTCATCTATGGTTAGTTAGATACTTAAAGATCCTTTCAGGTCTGTCTCTCTCTCAGCTGTTTCCCTGTGTGCTACTCTTTTTATGTGGCAATCGATGGACTTGGGTAGTGCCAGGCAGGCCAGCTTTTTATAGCATTAAAATAAACGTCATCAGAACTCTTCCCTGGTCACTCTGGTAGATTCTGATAGGACCAGTTTGGGTCATGTGCTCATCCCTGAACTGGTAAGGGATGTGAAGTATTCTGATTGGCCAGACCAGGCCGAGGGCTATGACTGACAGACAGTGATGTCAACTGGGAAGGTCAGATGAGCACTTTATAATTGGTGAAGTGTGATGCAAATGTGAGTAACAATCATTACCTACCCAAAGCACATTGGAAAGTGCATTAGAACTCTGCAAGCGTGCTCAACCAGGAGGTTATGATTCGATTCCCAGTCAGGGCACATGCCAGGGTTGAGAGCTTGATTCCCAGTAGGGGGCGTGCAGGAGGCAGCTGATCCATCTCTCTCTCTCTCTCTCATTGATGTTTCATCTCTCTCTCTCCCTTCCCCTCTCTAAAAAAATCAATAAAAATGTATATTTTTTAAAAAAGAAAGTGTATTAGAGAAGAGGATCTATAAGTAAGCTCTACCCTAACAGCAAAGAGAAGTGAGAGCCAATAACAGGAAAAGTAACAGAAAAAAAACAAAACAACCAAAACTATG
The DNA here is from genome assembly GCA_026230045.1 of Corynorhinus townsendii. Taxonomy (NCBI): domain Eukaryota; kingdom Metazoa; phylum Chordata; class Mammalia; order Chiroptera; family Vespertilionidae; genus Corynorhinus; species Corynorhinus townsendii. The sequence continues at coordinate 84,534,690 of JAPDVU010000008.1, forward strand.
AAAACCTTACCTAAAAACTACAGCATTCTGAGAGACCTAGTGTACAGACAAAAAGTTATACAAACTGAATATACCCCATTGTTATCAATTTAGAAAAAATATTATAGACATTAAAAAGGTAGTGCTTGCCTATGTGCGTAACTCTGTCCAGAATGACTTTTCCCAAAGCTCCCAGGTTGAGATTTAACAGGGACTCGGCATCATAGAAAGTTAATGTAACGGTGAAGATGGTATTGATTTACTACAATTCAATATATAGCGAGAACTAAAATAGTCCCGTGTACAATAAGCTTCGCATGGTAAACAAGGTTTCTGTTCCATTCTCAAAGGTGGGATATTGGTTGGGCGGGTCTATTGAAGTAGGACAACACTCAGGTTTTCATGCTCAGCTTGTTTGGCCAGAACTTGTGACCCTAAAAATACACAGACTCAGCCCACATCTAGGATGTAAACACAGCTCTGGCGATAGGTCTGCCTTTAATCTTCTGAGCTCTCCCTTGCAGCTTCCTCCTCACGAAGGCATGTGTTGGTGAACTCGCTCCAGGCAGCGACAGTGCAGGAGGCGCTTGCCCAGGGCTTCCAGCTGACGGTGCTCAATCCGAGGAGGCCACGTCTCACCCATCCCCCGTTCACCACGCTGGGCTCAGCCAGCGGCTGCCCCTGTCACCTTGGGACATCCCAGGGACTTCTGCTCAGAGTGCCATCTCCTCCCCGCTGATCTGCAGCACATCCCTGAGGGAGGCCACTGTAAGTCAGGAAGTGTGATCAGATCTTATTCCAAGTTAAGACTATTAGGAAGAAGAGGAGAGAGATTGAAAGAAGGAAAGAGAAGGAATACTTGTACATTGTTCATTTATAAATCTTCTAGCCTTTGTTTGTTCTCCCAATTCATGTAGCTTGTATTTTGGCTGAGAGGTACATGAATTCTTAATTTTCCCTAGGTCATTTGTGATTTTGGATCACTATTTTGTACCAACTTGTACACACCTCACTACTTCCTTGATGCTCTGTGCTACTTATATTCCTACTTGTAAAAATTTATGACTATTTCATTATACAGATTCCAATTTTCTTTTTTTAAATATATTTTTTTTTTATTTCAGAGAGGAAGGGAGAGGGAGAGAGAAATAGAAACATCAATGATGACAGAGAATCATTGATCGACTGCCTCCTGCACACCCCCCACTGGGGATCAAGCCTGCAACCTGGGCATGTGCCCTTGACCAGGAATCAAACCCTGACCTCCTGGTAGTTTATAGGTCGATGCTCAATCCCTGAGCCACGCTGGCTGGGCCAGACTCCAATTTTCAATGAATATAGCTCCATAAAAAAATGGAGTCTTTTCAGGAGTGAGTACCACTGGTGGGAGGTTACTTTCCACACAGAGTTTATAAGTGGGTGGCAAGCACCCCTAGCTGCTCACACATTCAAATGTGCCACAACCTCTGGAGGGGGGCGATCAGGAGAGAATGTTGGTGGAAGGAGTAGGTCATAGAAAAAGGCGAAGGCTCACTGAGTTGTCATGGGGAGTGGCTATGAGAGAAAACAGAGGGCAGAGCTCAGGGTGGAAGCCAACAGTCCAGAGGAAACTAGTTGTATTTGTTTATGTTGCCATGGTGACGAAAGTCCCTTAGAAACAGGAAATAGGCCAGGTGAAGAAATAAAGTGCAAATCCCCAAATTACAACAGACTTAAGTAAACCTTAGAAGAGCCAGTGCATTTTTTTAAATTAGCTTCATAGGCATTACCTTAGATTTAATACTTCTTTTTCTCCATCTATTTGTCTGGGGAAGTTAAGACCCATCTCTGAAGGAAAGGACCTATACAGTGACTTCATTCAACCCAGTTGTGGAATTCTAGAAAACAGAACTCAAAACAGAGAGGCCTGTATGAAAAGATGCTCACCATCTCTAATTATTAGGAAAATGCAGATCAAAACCACAATGAGATATCACCTCACCCCTTTCAGAATGGGTATTGTCCAAAAGGCAAACAAGTGTTGGCAAGAATGGAACCCTTGTGCACTGTTAGTGGGATTATAAATTGGTGCAGCCACTGTGGAAAACAGTACAGAGGGTCCTGGAAAAATGACCCACCAACTCCTCTTCTGGGTATTTATCTGAAGAAATCCAAAACACTAATTCAAAAAGATAAATACACCCCTATGTTCATTGAGGTATTATTTACAATAGCCAAGCTATGGAAGCAGCTCAAGTGTCCATTTATAGATGAATGGGTAAAGATGTGTTACACTCACACAGTGGAATACTACTCAGCCATAAAAAGGAAAGATTGTCACTTGTAACAACATAGATGGATCTTGAGGATATTGTGGTAAGTGAAATAAGTCAGACAGAAAAGGACAAAACCATATGACTTCTCTCATATGTGAAATATAAAACAAAAAGTAATAAATGAGCTAACAAAACAAACTCATAGATACAAACATCAGAACGGTGGTTATGTGGGGAAGGGCAAAATGGGCCAAATATATGGTAATAGAGGAAACTAGACTTTTGGTTGTAAGCATGCAATAGAGTATACAGATTTCAAATTAAAAGGTTATATATACTTGGCCAGAGTGGCTCAGGGGTTGAGCGTTGACCTATGAACCAGGAGGTCACGGTTTGGTCCCAGGTCAAAGGCAGATGCCCAGGTTTCCGGCTTGATCCCCAGTAGGGGGTGTGCAGGAGGCAACCAATCCATGATTCTCTTTCATCATGGGTGATTCTATCTCTCTCTCTCCCTCTCCCTTCCTCTCTGAAATCAATAAAAAGAAAAATTAAAAAAAGGTTATATACCAGAAATGTATATATTATTAATCAATGCTACCAAAAATTTTAAAAGCCTAAGTAAATAAATAAAACCACTTTTTAAAATGGAGATGCCTGGCCCTAGCTGGTTTGGCTCAGTGGATAGATTGTTGGCCTGTGGACTGAAGGGTCCGGGGTTTGATTCTAGTCAAGGGCACATGCCCAGGTTGAGGACTCGATACCCAGCAGGGGTGTGCAGGAGGCAGCTGATCAATGGTTCTCTCTTATTAATGTTTCTATCTCTCCCTCTCCCTTCCTCTCTGAAATCTAATATATATATATATATATATATATATATATATATATATATATAATTTTTTTAATAAAATGGAAATACCTGGAATACTTTTCTTCATCTTTTTTATTTCCCTTTTTAAATAGGTCAGGATTCATCTCCTCTAAGAAGTCTATCTAGACCAAAGAAAAGTTGGTCATAACCATGTTACTGCTGGCATACACCCTTATCAATGCAGAATTAAACTCCAGTCTTCTCACAGGGGACTCTGTGTTTTCACTGGGCCTATACCTCTCTGTGCTGCCTGCCCTTCACATGGCCCTGCCCTTACCCAACATGAACTCTTTACCGGCACTCCACCACCCACAGAATAAGGGACCAAACTCTTCAGATGCAGTCAGGACCCTCCTCAATGCCCCTTTACATCCTCACCCCCCATTCTGTTCTCCTGCTTCTCCGAAGTCTCAGCTCACAGCCACCGGGTCTTGGAGGCCTTCAGGTGAGGTGTTTACATGCTGTTTCCTCTGTTAAGATGGAAGTTCCATGAGGCTGCTTCCTATGTGAATGTGATCTAATTCTTAAATCGACACCTTCCATACTGTCTACATACACACAATTCATTCATTCAACAAATATTTACTGATTGCCTCCTCTATGCCAAGCAAAGAGTGTGAATGAGAAATTCTCCTTTTAAAATAATAATGATGACATAATTAAAAAGGCAATAGTGGTTAATGTTTATTAAGCACTTCTTTTGTCTCACATGCTGTGAGAAACGTTTTTAAAACCTTTTTATTTTGGAATAAGTATAGACTCACAGAAAGCTGAAGTAATAGCACCTAGAGTCCTGTCTGTCCCTCACCCTGCTTCCCCTCATGGTGGCATCTAAGAATTGTGGTACAATGTGAAAGCCAGAAAATTAATACTGGAACTTTTGTTGTTGTTGTTAATCCTTCACCCAAGTATATTTTCCCATTGACTTTTAGAGAGAGTGTAAGGGAGGAGGAGAGACAGAGAGAGAGAGAAACAGATGTGAGAGAGACACACATCAATTGGTTGCCATCCCCACGCGTCCCGATCTGGGGCTGGAAATCAAGCCTGCAACTGAGGTACATGCCCTTGACCGGAACCGAACCCACAACCCATCAGTCCATGGGCCAACACTTTATCCACTAAATCAGGCTGGCTAGGGCTGGAACAATATTTTTAACCAGACTGTAGATCTTATTCAGTTTTTGCTCCTTTTTGTCTGCATTCATTCATGTGTGTGTGGTTCGATGCAATTTTAAGCCATGTGAGAATTTGTAGAACACAAACAAGAAAAAGAACTGTTCTATCACAGAAAACTCCCTTGTGCTAACCCTTTACACTTATGAGCAACACACACACACACCCCGTTCCTGTCCCCTAACAACCACTTCTCCATCTCTACAGTTTTATCACTTTGAGAGTGTCATATAAATGGAATCATACAATGATTGACTTTTTTACATTTAAATGATCCATTTTGAATTAACTTTTGTATATGATGTGAGATTTGGGTCAAGGTTTCTTTTTTTCTTTCTCTCTTTTGCCTATGGATGTCCAATTTCTTCAGCACCATTTATTGAAAATACTATCCTTCCTCTATTGAATTGCTTTTGTCCCTTTGTCAAAAATCAGTTGAGCCTGTTTGTATGAGTCAATTCCTGGGTTCTATGATCTGTTCCATTGAACTCTGTCTATCACTCCACATTGTCTGATTCCTGCAGATTTACTGTGAGTCTGTAGCTATATGGTAAGCCTTAACATGAGATAAAGTGATTCTTCTCTCTTTATTCTTCTTTTTCCTTTTTTTCAAATCATTATTGTTGAAAGTATTACATATGTCCTCCTCTACCCTCCCCCCCATTGACCTCCTTGTTGTAGTTGAGCCTTGATTGCTGTTGGTGTCACTGGGAGGAATTGACCCCCAGGCCAACTGGCTGTGAGGACCAGCTGTGACTATAGTGGAAGAGCTGCTGTTCAGGAGATGCCCCTTATGGAGCAGGACTTGCTTCAGTGGGGCTTTGGTGCTCACTGAGTCTGCCCCGTGAGTGTGTCACTTGTGTATGTGTAGAGTTGTACTCTGCTATGGCTCTGGGGCTTCCTGGGAAGTGCAAAGTCAGCCACTGCCTAAGGCCACCTGACAGGAGCTACTGAGAGATCTGCAGATGTCTACTACTTGTATTGGGCTTGGAAGTGCCCAGGCAAGGCCCAGCTGTGAAGCAGGCAGGCTAGTGCTAGTGCTGGGTCTTGGGTCTCTTACTGGTAGGAATAGGACACTGACACCCGCTGCTGCTTATTTGAGAGATTTTTAAAAATATATATATATGTTTTTATTGATTTCAGAGAGGAAGGGAGAGGGGAGAGAGAGAGAGAGGGATCAATGATGAGAGAGAATCATTGATTGGCTGCCTCTTGCACACCCCCCACTGGGGATCAAGCCCACAACCTGGGCATGTGCCCTTGACCAGAATCGAACCCAGGATCCTTTAGTCTGCAGGCTGGTGCTCTATCTGTGGAGCCAAACCAGCTAGGGCTATTTGAGAGATTTCAACAAGGTCTGAAGCCTGAGCCCAGACAGGCCATTCATATGGAAAAGCTGATGCAAATAGCTTGGGTGGGGCAGGGTCTCAGGGAATCACTAGGTGGAATGAACAGTGTGAGCCAGGCTGATGGAAACTCAGATCTGGCTGCCAGTCAACTCTGCGATGGGGGAGATCTCAGCATAGGAACCATGAACCATGTGAGCACCCCCGTCTAAGAGAAAGCCACCCTTGAGTTCTTGCTCCGATGCCAGACAGTCCAGTTTCTCCCCGTGTGTCCCTGGATCCCTCAAACCACTGGCCAGCACAGAAGCCCAGAGGGAGCAGGACTGTTTAAGTTTGTGTGCAGGCCCTTTAAGTGGAACTGCCTGTGTCTCCAGCAACATCCCTGTCACTCAGCCACAACCCCCACTGGTTTTTACAGCTCATAGTTATGGGGACTTCTCTTCCCAGCTCTGGAACCCTGGGCTGGGGGGCTGGTGTAGGGCTGGGAACCCTTGCTCCTGATGGGAGGCCTCTACAGCTGAGACATCCCTCCAGATTAAAAAATAAACCACATGTGGGTGTTGGACCAGTCCATTCTGCACCTCTGCCCCTCCTACCAGTCTCAGTGTGCTTTCTTTACTTCTCTAGTCGTAGGACTTCCACTCAGCCAGCTTTCAGGTGGTTCTGAATGATGGCTGTTCTGTATTGTAGTTGTAATTTTGATGTGGTAGTGGGAGGTGGTGAGTACCAGTGTTTACTTATGCCAGTATCTTGATTCTCTGTCTGGACACCTATTTTTGCTCCACCCTGTATAGTCAATAACATTGTGATAACTATCTATGGTGTCAGATGGTTACTAGATTTATTGGAGTGATCACTTTCTAAGTTATATAAATGTCTAACCTATGTTATATACCTGAAACTAATATAATATTGTATGTCAACTATAATTGAATAATAAAAAATTATTTTAGCCCTGACCAGTTTGGCTCAGTAGATAGAGCATTGGCCTGCAGACTCAAGGGTCCCAGGTTCCATTCCGGTCAAGGGCATGTACCTTGATTGCGGGCACATACCCTGTAGGGAGTGTGCAGGAGGCAGTTGATCGATGTTTCTCTCTCATCGATGTTTCTAACTCTCTATCCCTCTCCCTTCCTCTCTGTAAAAAATCAATAAAATATATTTTTTAAAGTAAATAAATAAATAAAAATAAAAATAAAAAATTATTTTAAAAATAAAGCAGCAGAGAGAAACCAAGATGGCAGCATAGGTAAACACCTGAACTTGCTGCCTCGCACAACCACTTCAAAACTACAACTAAAAGACAAAACGGACATCATCCAGAACCACAGGAAGGCTGGCTGAGTGGAAATTCTACAACTATAAGGGGAGAGAAAAGCACACTGAGACTCAGAGGAGTGCGAAAGTAAAGTGCAGAGGTACGGAGGCGCATGCGGAGAGGGCTGGAAACTGAGTACACGGCTGTCTTTCTCAATCAGGAGAGAGACACAAGTTCCTGACTGCTCAGAACTCCAGTTCTGGGCGAGACTCTGGGGACCTAGACTCATTCGGGGAGAAACTGGACTGTCTGGCAGCGGACGGAACTCGAGGGCGGCTTTCTCTCAGAGGTGCTTGCAGCGATTACCAAGGGACACTGAGACCCGGGGGCCTCTTAGGGCAGGGCTGATGGGAAGCCATTACTGTTTGCTCCACCCTGAGACTCCGCCCCATCCAAGCTGTGTGCCGAGGCTTTTGCATATGAATGGCCTGGTCCTTCAAAATTTAAACTTACCTAACAAACTGCAGCTAAGCCAGAGAGACCCAGAACATCCAAAAGAAGGCCCAAGGCCCCACAGCAGCTTGCACTGCTTCAAGCTGGGCCTCATCTGGGCTCCCCCAAAACCCAAACAAAGATGAGGAATCTGCAGATCTCTCCATAGCTCCTGCTGGGCGGCCTCAGGCAGAGGCTAAATTAGCACCACCTTGGAGATCCAAGAGCCAGTGTACCCAGGGGTCAGAGTAGGACCTTCCAGATTACAACTCCTCAGATCCATAACGGACACACTCAGGGGGCAGACTCAGTGAGCACCAAAGCTCCACTGAAGCAAGTCTTGCTTCATAAGGGTGTCTCCAGCACAGAAGTTCTCCCATCATAGACACAGCTGATCCTCACAGCCAATTGGCCTGGAGATCAATTCCTCCCAGTGATACCAACAAAAAGACTGTGCACACAGCCCACAAAGGGGTGCATCCAAAGGGTCCACCTCAGGTAATTAAGGAGGCTGAGCCACTGGGCCCTATAGGACACCTAGCACACAAAGCCACTCTATCAACACAGGGAAGCAGCCAAAATGCAGAGACAAAGAAACAGATCACAAATGAAAGAAATGGAGGAAAGCAAATGACTGGATATAGAGTTCAAAACTACGGTTATAAGGTTACTCAAGAATTTTCTAGAAAAGGCCAATAAATTTAGTGAGACCCTCAAGGATATGAAAAAGGACCAACTAGAAATTAAGCATACACTGGCTGAAATAAAAAATAATATATAGAGATCCAACAGCAGACTAGAGGATCGCAAGAATCAAGTCAAAGATTTGAAATACAAGGAAGCAAAAAACACCCAACCGGAAAAGCAAAAAGCAAAAACAACCCAAAAGTATGAAGATAGTGTAAGGAGCCTCTGGGACAACTTCAAGCGTACCAACATCAGAATTATGGAGGTGCCAGAAGAAGAGAGAGAGCAAGATACTGAAAACCTACTTGAAGAAATAATGACAGAAAACTTCCCCCATCTAGTGAAAGAAATATACTTACAAGTGCAGGAAGTGCAGAGAACCCCAAACAAAAGGAATCCAAAGAGGACCACACCAAGACACATCATAATTAAAATGCCAAGAGCAAAAGACAAAGAGAGAATATTAAAAGCAGCAAGAGAAAATCCAAGAAGGCGGCGTAGGTAAACACCTAAACTGCTGCCTCCCGCAACAATTTCAAAACTACAACTAAAAGAAAAAACGTCTATCACCCAGAACCACGGGAAAGCTGGCTGAGTGGAAGTTCTACAACTAGAAGGAAAGAGAAAAGAGCATTGAGACGTGCACGAGCGCTGAAAAGCTGAGGTATGGAGGCGCGTGATCCGGGCTGGTGGCGGGCGTTGCTTTTTTCAACCCGAAGGGAGACAAGCCCCCGATTACTCTGAAATACAGTTTCTGGGGAGACCTGGGGGACCCAAACTCCTACGGGGACAAGCTGGACTGTCTGCCAGTGAGGGTGGCTTGCTTGCAGAGCTGTGCACAGGAATAATTGTTTACGGCACTGGGGCACGGGACTGCCGACAGGGACTCAGAGCCAGCTAACTAGCAGCCATTGCTGTTTGCCACGCCCTAGCCTAGTGATGCCCTGAGGCCCCGCCCTGCACAACCTACAAACCCACCCAAGCTCTAAGCAGCGTATTTAGCATAAGAAAGCCCTGCCCTATCACAGCTTAACCTAGCAAACTTGCAGCCCGGGTCAGACAGCTCAAAAACCTTCAAACCACAAGCAAAGAGGAGAAAACTGCAGCTCTCACTGTAGCTCCTGCTGGGTGGCCTCAGACAGTAGCTGACCTGCACCCCATTGGAGATCCAGAAGCCAGTGTATCTAGTCGTCAGTGTGAGACACCAGATTTCAACTCCTCACATCCATAAGTGACACATTCAAGAGGCAGACTCAGTGAGCACCAAAGCCCCACTGAAACAAGTCCTGCCCCATAAGCGTGTCTTCAGCGCAGCAGTTCCTCCATTATAGACACAGCGAGTGCTCACAGCTAATTGGCCTGGAGGTCAATTCCTCCCAGTGTACCAACGGCAATTAAGGCTTAACTACACCAAGACTTTGCACTCAGCCCACAAAGGGGTGTACCAAGAGCATCCACCTCATGTAATTGAGGAGGCTGAGCTACTGCCCCCTATAGATCACCTACCACACAAAGCTACTCCATCAACACAGGGAAGCAGCCAAAATGTGGAGACAAAGAAACATGTCACGAATGAAAGAAACAGAGGAAAGCAAACTACTGGATGACATAGAGTTCAGAACCACATTTATAAGGTTACTCAAGAATCTTCTTAAAACCGCTGAGAAACTTGATGAGACCTTCAAGGAGCTTAATGAGAATGCCAAAAAAATGGAAAAGGATCAGTCAGAAATGAAGCATACACTGTCTGAAATAAAGAATATACAGAAACTCAACTGTAGATCAACAAGAATCAAACCAAAGATCTGAAATATGTGGAAACAAAAAACATCCAACCAGAAAAACAAAAAGAATCCAAAAATATGAAGATAGTGTAAGGAGCCTCTGGGACAACTTTAAGTGAACCAACATACGAATTTTTGGGGTGCCAGAAGAAGGGAGAGAGCAAAATATTGAAAACCTATTAGAAGAAATAATGACAGAAAACTTTCCCTATCTGGTGAAAGAAATAGACTTACAAGTGCAGGAAGCGCACAGAACCCCATACAAGAGGAATCCAAAGAGGACCACACCAAGACACATCATAATTAAAATGCCAAGGGCAAAACACAAAGAGAGAATATTAAAAGCAGCAAGAGAAAAACAGTTAATTACCTACAAGGGAGTACCCATACGACTGTCAGCTGATTTCTCAACAGAAACTATGCAGGCCAGAAGGGAGTGGCAAGAAATATTCAAAGTGATGAACAGCAAGAACCTACAACCAAGATTACTCTACCCAGCAAAACTATCATTCAGAGTTGAAGGTCAGATAAAGAGCTTCACAGACAAGAAAAAGCTAAAGGAGTTCATCGCCACCAAACCAGGATTACATGAAATGCTGAAGGGTGTTCTTTAAGAAGAAGAAGAAGAAGAAGAAAAAGGTAAAGATAAAAATTATGAACAACAAAATGACATCAAATACATACCTACCAACAAGTGAATCTAAAAATCAAGTGAATAAAAAATCTGAAGAACAGATTTTTTGGACTGGTGAATATAATAGAATCAGGGACATAGAAAGGGAGTGGACTGACGATTCTCAGGGGAAGCAAGTGTGAGGGGTGCGGGAAGAGATTGGACAAAAATCTTACTCCTATGGATGAAGACAGTGGCGGGGGGTAAGGGCATGGGGTGGGGTGGGGAATCAGGTGGAGGGGAGCTATGGGGGAAAAAAAAGAGGAACACCTGTAATAATCTGAACAATAAAGATTTATTTTAAAAAAATAAAATAAAATAAAAGCAGCAAGAGAAAAACAGTTAGTTACCTACAAGGGAGCACCCATACGACTGTCAGCTGATTTCCCAACAGAAACCATGCAGGCCAGACAGGTGTAGTAAGAAATATTCAAAGTGATGAATAGCAAGAACCTACAACCAAGATTACTCTACCCAGCAAAGCTATCATTCAGGATTGAAGGTCAGATAAAGAGCTTAACAGATAAGAAAAAGCTAAAGGAGTTCATCACCGCCAAACCAGTATTATATGAAATGCTGAAAGGTATTCTTTAAGAAGAAGAAGAAGAAAAAGAAGAAGAAGAAAAAGGTAAAGATAAAAATTTTGAACAACAAATACATATCAACAAGTGAATCTAAAATCAAGGGAATAAAAAATCTGATGAACAGAATAAACTGGTGAATATAATAGAATCAGGGGCATAGAAAGGGAATGGACTGACAATACTCAGGGAGAAAGGGGTGTTGGGGGTACGGGAAGAGACTGGACAAAAATCATACACCTATGTATGAGGACAGTGGTGGAGGGCAGTAAGGGCATGGGGTGGGGTGGGAACCAGGTGGAGGGGAGCTATGGGGGGGAAAAAGAGGAACTGTAATAACCTGAACAATAAAGATTTATAAAAATAAAATAAAATAAAGCAGCAAATAAAACAAAATTTTGCTCTCATGGAGTTTGTTCTCTATAGGTGGGGGAAACTTATGGTATGAATGCAGTAATTATATTTGTTGAAGTATTAACTTATTATTGTTTTTATATTAGGGGCATAAATAGTCACTATTTTTTAATATATATATATATATTTTATTTCAGAGAAGAAGGGAGAGGAAGAGAGAGATAAAAACATCAATGATGAGACAGAATCATTAATCGGCTGCCTCCTGCGCGCCCCCTTCTAGGGATAGAGCCCAAAACGCAGGGATGGGTCCTGACCGGGAATCGAACCATGACCTCCTGGTTCATAGGTCGACACTCAAGCCCTGAGCCACACTGGCTGGGGCTATGGATAGCCACTCTTAGATACAGAGTCTGGGATTTCACACAAATAATATATCTATTCACTTAATTACTCACCATACCCTGCTTATCCTCTGAGCTCTGGTTGGAGACTGCAGTGGCTGGCTGACCCTGGGAGATGGTTAGCTGAGCCCCCAGAGGACAAAGCTGTCTAGACATCAGCTCTTGTGGGGCGGGAAGCAGACCACAGCTGCACCTAGTGTGTGTGCAGGGACCTGGGAAAACCGGGCATCACAGAGTGCTTGGAGTCTATACGGGCTGAGGGGGGCCATCAATGACTCAATCCAAGCTCATGAGAGGGTTAGCTCGGACTGATCAGGAAGGGAGACCGCTCCATACTGTTTTCTCTGAAAACATCTACTGAAGTGCAATACACATATATAGAGGCACACAATCATAAGTGGACACCTCAACGAGGTTTCAGCCATGTAACCAGCACCCAAATCAAAGAAATAGGAACTAGCAGCTCCTCAGGAGTCCCTGTGCATTTTAGTCACTAGCCCCAAAATAATCTCTATCTGGACTTCAAACACCGCAGTTAGCTTCGGCTGTTTTGGAACTTCAGGTAAGTAGAACCATTCTTTTTAAAAAATATATTTTTTATTGATTTCAGAGAGGAAGAGAGAGATAGAAACATCAATGATGAGAGGGAATCATGGATCCGCTGCCTCCTGCTCGCCCCACACTGAGGATCAAGCCATAACCAAGACCTGTGCCCTGACTGGGAATCAGCCGTGACCACCTGGCTCATAGGTCGACGCTCAACCACTGAGCCACGCTGGCTGGGCAGCCTCTGATTTCAGTTAAGTTAAATATACTTGGTGCCTACTTTTTCCCTGAAGATGTATTTGCCATTTAAACCAATATTAAAATTAATTTACTTTCTCTAAATGCTCCTTTTAGTTCCCTGGTGAGGAGGAAGTTGGGCCTTGAATGAAAATTCTTCTTTGATGCTCAGAGCAGAGACGAGCAGGAGCCGGGGTCAGTGGGTCATACGTTGAAGGGAGCTTCCCAGAAGGCGAGAGAGAGCCACAGGAGCATGAGGAGGGAGGGAAGTGACGGAGCAGGCACATGGCAGGGAAGGTGCTGCAGCAGGAAGCCCGAAAATATTTTCCCATTAGAGCTTTCTTTGCTTTGTTTGCTAGTAGCTCTATATATCTTGAAGGCCCAAGGAAGAACGCTGAGGCCCTTGCAGACCTGGCCTTCTGGGACTGGAGCGATCGCAGATACTCTGGGCTGCAGATTCCTCTGCTGGCACTTCAGCCACAGTCCTGCCCTCTGGGTCTGGGGATGCCAGCTCCCTCCGGGGCCGGGGCGGAGCACCAGGTGACATGGCAACATTGCAGTACAAAGCAGAGCAGCTGACGGACCCACTGCCCAGCTGCCCTGCCTCAGGCCCAGGGCCAGCAGGGTCCCGAGGAAGGGGCCAGGGGAGAACACCCCTGTTGCATGGCTCTAACCAGGAGGAACATGCTCTAAAGCCCCGCTTCCTGGCCAGGTCCCAGCATAGCTACTGCTTGGGTTTGTCTAGTCGCCTGGACAGTTTTAATTCTTTACCATAGGCCGTTCATACCTGGGCATTTGGCCTCCTTTGCCCTTCAGCTTCAGATATGCCTACTGTGGCCCCACGTGTGATTCAGACTGAAATAGCAGCTTCTTTGCATGCCAGTTCAAGCTGCATCTCAGTTCCTGTTTCTTCGAAAAGGCCCTGACAGGGAAGCAGCCTGAAATGTCAGGTTCCGGCCTGGTATCCCCCTCACCTTTGACCTCATAGTGTGACTTCTGTGGGGTTCCCATTGCTGCCCAGAATCCCTGCATGTTAATGGGCTTGTCTAGTTCAGAAAGGCAGAAGGAGGTGATGATGTCACGGCCCTGGAGGTCATACTTTCCCACCTTCCATGGACCAGCTGGAATCTAAGTGAGTTAGCCCAACCCATCTCTGTTAAGACATGCCTGTGACGAAGAGTTCCCCAGGAATGATCAATTTCCTCCCTCCAAGTCACCAAACAGACCTGCACAGATTTATTTTCACAGTTATTTGTCCCAGAGACTCATACCTCGGACAGTGGGCTATGCCTACAGATATCTAACCCTCCCTGTCCTGACACAGTGGCAGCTCAGCCTTTCACTTTCTGTCTTGGGCATAAATAAGAAATGGCTTTTCATCCTTTTTGCAGCAACCCTGTCCCCCTAAAGTTATGGTGTAAGAAATGGGAAATTTAAACGTAGAGATGTTTAAGTGTGGGGGCGACCCAAACCTTAGAGCTTTGTCTAGGGATACATTTGTCAACTGTTCTGGCAATGAGAATTGGTCAGAGAAGGTTAATATCCCTTTCAGAAATGGATAGTCTTAGTCTTATTTTGTTTTTTTAATCTCTCCACTTTCTTATATATATATATATATATATATATATATATATATATATAATTTCAGAGAGGAAGGGAGAGGGAGGGAGAGAGAGAAACATCAATGATGAGAGCGAATCATTGATCGGCTGCTTCCTGCACACCACCTACTGGGGATTGAGCCTGCAACCCCGGCATGTGCCCTTGACTGGAACCGGCCCTTCAGTCTGCAGGCGGATGCTCTATCCACAGAGCCAAACCAGCTAGGGCCCTCCACTTTCTAAGAAAAGCACCTTTCCAGATATCACTATATTCTCTAATATCTTCTTTACTCAGAAATCCCCTCTCTACATGTTTTGACCCAGGTGTGTTAAGAGTTGGTTAGTGATAAGAAAGCCAAGAACCAGAGAAATTAGTCTGAAAACAAAGGAAAAATAAATAAACCTGAACAGTTCACAAAAGAGGAAACAGTATATAAATGGGCTAGAAGACACATGAGAAATGTTCAACTTTACTAATAACAAAAAATGCAAATTTTAAACACTAGGTATCATTTTCCTCTGTCAAACTTGCAAAAGTCAAAGGAGGAGGAGGAGGAGGAGGAGAAGGAGGAGGAGGGGGAGGAGGGGGAGGAGGAGAAAAGATCCACAGTGACAGGCCAGCAGTGCCCTGGCGAGCCTCCAGCTGCTGGCGGCGAGATGAACTGACACCACTTGTAGGGAACCAACTCGGTGATCTTGTCAATTACACTCCTGCCGAGTTACCTTCGGAAAATGATCCAAAATATATACACAGAATTACTCACAAAGATGCAGTGTTATTTAGAAGCCTGAAAAAAATAAAAACTTAGGTGCCAAAAAGTAAGAGACTGGTTCAAAAATATGTAGTATATTTCCACAGTAAAACGTGAATGGAACCACTAGCAAAGATGTTTTGTAAAGTTTCTAGTAACATGGGAATATGCTTTTATGTCAATGTCAAGTAAAAAGAGCAGAAGGTAAAATTGCGTGTGTATATATATATTATAATCTCAGATATGTTAAAAAAATAAAACCCCAAAACATAGACACAAAGAAGAGGTAAAATATAATAATTTATTAACAGTGGTTGTTTTGAGGTATTGGAGTCATGGGTAATTTTTTCTCTCATTCTCCCCCTTTTCCTCTAATTTTTTATAACTGTCCTTATAACAAAAACTTGATTAAAAATAATAAGTAGCACCCTAGCTGGTGTGGCTCAGAGGCTAGAGCTTTGGCCTGTAGACTGAAGGGTCTCAGGTCGAGTCCAGTCAAGAGCACATGCCTGGGTTGCAGACTCAATCCCCAGTGGGGGCCATGCAGGAGGCAGCCGATCAATGATTCCCTCTCATCATTGATATTTCTCTCTCTCTCCCTCTCCCTTCCTCTCTGAAATCAATAAAAATATATATATACACACTGAATGGCCAGATTATTATGATCTCTGAACACATAATAATCTGGCCACTCAGTGTCTATCCTATATAATAAAAGGCTAATATGAAAATTGTCCCTCGACCAGGAGTTCGATCAGCAGCCAGGCCGGCCAACCACCCATGTCCCCTCCCCCTGGCCAGACTGGCCGGACCCCACCCATGCACGAATTCATGCATCGGGCCTCTAATATATATATACATATATATACATATATATATACACACACACACACACACACATACACACACACACACACACTGAGTGGCCAGGTTATTATGCGTTCAGAGATCATAATAATCTGGCCACTCAGTGTATATTTAAAAGTTTTAAAAAAAAGATAGTACCACCCGTTTTAATGACTTTAGTGCTGTCCATCATCTTTTTGTTGACACAGTGACAGTCTGGGAGCACTAGCTGGGCATTAGAACTTAGAGGGACATGGATTGGATTGTTAGGGTGGCGAGGACTCCCAGTAGGCAGGTGGGTGACAGGGCAAAGCAAGCGTGTCTTTGTGCCTGAGCAATGGGCAGGGAAGCAGTGGGGTGCTCATCAGCAAGACCCTCTGAACATTTGTCTGCTGAGAGTTTGTCAGCACTAGCTTGGGTCACTTTCTCTGTCACTGGGAACCCTGCGGGGCTTTCTCCTCCCAGATGAACCGCAGCTACACCCTGCCCACTTTCACTTGCTCCCTGTCCCTGCAGCAGGGCGACCCGTGCCTGGCAGCTGCCTGGCACTCCGACGATGCTGATTTGTGGGAAGAGATCTGTGCTCACAGATTAGGTGTGGACATGGTATCCCATGTGTCATTGGCTCAGTTCAGTTTCATGCTCAGACCACTCTCTTCTACGCTCTCTGTTTTGGTCCTTGAATGGGGCAAGGCTTCCTGTAAGCAGAGACACTGGTAAAATCCCCTCCTTGCCATTCACCCTGGCTTTGAACCCACAGTTCAACGCTGAGCTTTTCTCACTCCTTTGATGACTGGAGTTGCCAAGTCCCTTTTTGTCTGGTTTCATGTAGAAACCACTTCTCCCCGACATGCTCATCCAAATGTGATTAAATAACTAAATGCACATGAGTCGTGTAGCCTGTGTAAAGAAAGGCATAGATCTACTTACATACTGATGTCAAAAGTCCATGATAGTCCAGCGGGTGTGGCTCAGTGGTTGCGTGTAGACCCAGGAACCAAGAGGTCACTGGTTTGATTCCCGGTCAGGGTATATACCCAGGTTGCGGGCTCTATCCCCGGTAATGGCATTTCTCTCTCATCATTGATGGGTTTTTTTTTGTTTTGTTTTAAATATATTTTATTGACTTTTTACAGAGAGGAAGGGAGAGGGATAGAGAGTTAGAAACATCGATGAGAGAGAAACATCGATCAGCTGCCTCCTGCACACCTCCTACTGGGGATGTGCCCGCAACCAAGGTACATGCCCTTGACTGGGATCGAACCTGGGACCCTTGAGTCCACAGGCTGACGCTCTATCCACTGAGCCAAACCGGTTAGGGCTCATCATTGATGTTTGTCTCTTTCTCCCTCTCCCTTCCTCGCTGAAATCAATAACAATCTATTTAAAAAACAATAACAACAAAAACACCCCATGATATAAAAAAGTAACTCACCAAAAAACATTTGTAATGTGTGTGTTGTGTGTGTACTTATAATTGCATAGAAATACTTTTATAAATATTTATTCATTAAGGTGATTGGGGTGCTATTGGTCCACATGAACATACAGGTTTCAGGTGTGGGTTTCCATGTGACAAGATCTGTGTATTGCACCGTGTGCCCACCACACAGAGTCAGTTCTCCTCTAACCATATAGCAGGCCCTCCTCCTCCCCCCACACCCTTCTCTCTGGCAACTACCAAACTTGTGTTCACGGGTTTCAATTTTATATCCCACATATGTGTGAGATCACAGGGTTCTCAGCTTGTTCTGACTGACTTATTTTACTCAGCATCATGTTCTCAAGGTCCACCTATGCTGTTGCCAATGGCACTATTTCATCCTTTCTTATGGCTGAGTAGAATTCCATTGTGTGTATGGACCGCATCTTTATTCAGCCTTCTACCACAGGACACGTTGGTGTTTCCATGTCTTGGCCACCGTGAATAGTGCTGCAGTGAACATAGGGGCACATATATCTTTGTGAATACATGATTTTTAGTTTTTCGGGTATATACCCAGGAGAGGGATTGCTGGGTCGTATGGTAGCTCTGTTCTTAATTTTTTGAGGAATCGCCAGACTATTTTCCATAGTGATTGTACCAGTCTACATTCCCACCATTTTCATTTGTTTCAAGGTATTTTTTTAATTGCTAAGTTTGTGGTTTAGCATTTTTTAAATCCTCACCTGAGGAGATGTTTATTGAATAGGTTATGTTTATTGATCTTTGAGAGAAAAAGGGAGAGAGAGAGAGAAACATCAATATGAGAGAGAAACATTGACTGGTTGCCTCTTGTATGAGACCAAACCTACAACCTCTTTATGTGCCCTGACTGGGAAAGGAGCCCACAACCTTTCGGGGCATAGGACGACGCTCAAACCAGTGAGCCACACCGGCCAGAGCTCAAGGTATCTTTTTATTTTTCCTCCATCTCACTGTTAACCCGCATTCAGACAGGAGCCCTCACACTCCTTTTGGTCCGCTGTCTGAGAACCTCTTCTCTCTGATGTTCCAAATGGCTCACCTCCCAGGAGAAAATGGCTCCACAGAACGTGGTAGAGGCAAGTTTGGGGCACCTCTCCTCCCCCAGACCTGTGTGCCCCCTGCCCAGCCCCAAACAGCCTCTCTTTCTAGCTGACCAGGTGCCAACCTCCCAAGCCTCGTTCAGGACAGTGAGTCCCACAGCCACAGAGCCGGGCCAGCGTCCCTCTTCCACACCCGGGCTCCTCTGTGGGGCTCGGTGTATACCGGCTTCCTCCTCCCACCCCGTGTGGGCCGGCGAGGGCAAAGAGCAGCAGCTAGGTTCTGGTTCTGGGTCAGGCGCTGCCCTTGTGGATAAGCCGGGCCTCTCTCCTACCTCTGCCTCCAGGGCAAACCCTTCCCCCCTTGCCCTGCCCTGCCAGGCCTGGAGGACCAGGGTCTGTCACCCAGAGGTCAGGAATTCTTTTGCCAGAGACTCATCAGGAACAGCGACAGCTTCTGTTCATTTAGTTTCTTAGCTGGAAGTAGGATTTTATTTTATTATTTTAAATATCTTTTTATTGATTTCTGAGAGGAAGGGAGAGGGAGAGAGAGAAACATCAATGATGAGAGAGAATCATTGATCAGCTACCTCCTGCACACCCCACACTGGAACCCACAAGACCGGGCATATGTCCTTTGCTGGAATCGAACCCAGGACCCTTCAGGCCACAGGCCACTGCTCTATTCACTTAGCCATACCAGCCAGGGCTGGAAGTAGGATTTTAGACTCCAGAGGCATTGATTCATTTCATGCATGTGTTTACTCACCCATTCATCTCAACCCTGCGGACTCCCCCCTCTGCTGCACGGGGCGAGGTTATGATCATGAGGAAGAGTTGGCCAGTACACAGATGTCTCTACTACAAAGAGGAGTAAAGCAAATGCCCACCCCCATCTCCACCTTAAAAATAAGCTAAAAACATTACTCTCCCTGGATAACTGGTCAACAAACTTGGTTGAGCACTTACTAGGTATTGGGTGTCTATCGAGCCTTATTGATCCTCACAATAATCTTTTAAGGGAGATATTATTATATCGTTTACACTTGAGGAAGAAGACAGAGACTTCTCTTTTTCCTCAAGTGTAAATGATATAGTATTATCTACCTTAACCCGACTGCTGAGTCCCAAAACTGAGACTCCACAATGCCCGTGTTCCTTCTCCTGACCTTACTGGCAGCCCCAGGAGCAGCACTATAGGCCCCGCCCCCAGAAAGCCATCAGAGCCTTATCCCAGACCCCCCACCTCTCCTCCACCCTCCACTGCCCCACCCCCCTCCCCT
The DNA here is from genome assembly GCA_026230045.1 of Corynorhinus townsendii. Classification (NCBI taxonomy): domain Eukaryota; kingdom Metazoa; phylum Chordata; class Mammalia; order Chiroptera; family Vespertilionidae; genus Corynorhinus; species Corynorhinus townsendii. The sequence goes on from JAPDVU010000008.1 coordinate 84,554,314, forward strand.
CTGCAGTCAACTTTTAAAAAATATATATTTGTACTGATTTCAGAGAGGAAGCGAGAGGGAGAGAGAGATAGAAATCAATGATAAGAGAGAATCATGGATTGGCTGCCTCCTGCACATCCCCCACTGGGGATCAAGCCTGCAACTGGGCATGTGTCCTGATCGGGAATCGAATTGTGACCTCCAGGTTCATAGGTCAACACTCAACCACTGAATCACACTAGCTGGGCTCAAAGACAATTATTGAGTACCTACTCAGTGCAAGGCTCTTGGGGACAGAGGAAAAAGGATGAATCATGAATGACTTTGTCACCAAAGACACTCACAGCCTAGTAGGAGAATATAGCTCCTGAATAACTACAATGCAGGGTAAAAGTGAGAAATATAGGTAACGTGCTAGATCAAGTGCAAGGGAGGAAAAAACGGCTTTGATGTAGGAGAATCTTTGTGGAGGAAGGAAAGCCGAGATGGCACGGAGGACATTTCAGCCCAGAGGAGAGGGAATGATGCCAAGTGTCAGGAAACCCCTTAGCAACAGTGAGGAGGCAGGAGGTAGGGGGAGCAGGAGTCTATGTGGTTGAGGAGTGTGCGCCTACAGGGGAGCAGCAAGACATACATTTGGAAAAACCCAATAGACATTTCATAAATGTTTGTTATCTGAAAAACAAAAGCAATACAGTTGGCCTGGCCAACATGGCTCAGTGCCTGAGCATTGACCTATGCACCAGGAGGTCACGGTTCGATTCCCAGTCAGGGCACATGCCTGGGTTGTGGGCTCGATCCCCAGTGTGGGACATGCAGGAGGCAGTTGATCAATGATTCTCTCTTATCACTGATGTTTCTCTCTCTCTCTCTCTCTCTTTCTCTCTCTCTCCCTTCCTCTCTGAAATCAATAAAAATATATTTTAAAAGCAAACGAACAGCCCTAGTCGGATTGGCTGGGTGGATAGAGCGTCGGCCTGTGGACTGAAGGGTCCCAGGTTCAGTTTCGGTCAAGGGCACATGCCTGAGTTACGGGCTCGATCCCCAGTGGGGGGAGGGGAGGTTGTGCAGGAGGCAGCCGATCAGTGATTCTCTTTCATCACTGATGTTTCTTTCTCTCCCTCTTCCTTCCTCTCTGAAATCAATAAAAATATATTTTAAAAAAAGAAAAAAGCAAACAAACAAAAAACACAAGAGCAATACACTTGGACCAGCTTGCAGGGACCTTTGCTGCCAGCCCCCCCTCCCCCCCCGTGTCTGGCACCTGTTGCCTTGCTACCAGGAACCCTGATGGGGTTTTCCAACGTCCTATCCTCCGGTGGCTGAGGCCCGCCCGCTGCTCTATCTGGACCACTCCCTGCCTTCTCCCAGATGGTCTCAGTGCCAGGAGCCCTGTCCCCACTGCTGTGTCATCATTTACTCTCTTTCAAGTGCCTGGCCCCCACCAGCAGCCCAGGAAGCTTCCTTTACGTGTGCGGGCAAGTCATTCGGAAACTCTCTGATGAGCTGTGATGTGTGCTGATAGGGCGGTGGGCCAGCTCACCCTGCCCCTGCGTGGAGTGGAGCAGAGGGGAGTTTCACCTTTTTGCCTTGGGCCTGGCTCACTTTCACTGCCGAGGGGTGGCGATGCCTCTGGTGATGCCTTTGCACAACCGGCCTCGGCCTTTGCTGTCCAGGCTGCTCTCGGCTGGCCACAGAGGCCAGACCTCTACCCAACCCACCACTGACCACCGTTGGCGCTCACCTCACTAAGCAGCTCACAGGGAAATATGGACTGCTTGCCACTTGACTCTCCTCTAGGACAAGTGGGGAGCCCCACGGCAGGCTCCTCTCTTGCTCCTCAGAGGGAAGAGAACTGCGCCCACGTCCAAGGGCTGATGGGGTTTCCTTTCCCACTGGACAGACTTGACGTGACCCCTGAGAGTGGTTGAGCCTTGGTTTTCTCACCAATAAAATGGGCTAAGCAATCCTGGCCTCCCTGCACAGTGTGACAGGGCCTCAGGACTGCCCGCTCCCCGTCCTGACGGCTGTGCCTACCCGCTTGTGAGGACTGAGGTGACGTCGTTGTTCGCTCTCTTGGCACCCTGCTTTCTTTTTCCTTTTTTAATAAATATTTTTTTAATTTCAGAGAGGAAGGGAGAGAAAGAGAGAGAGAGAGAGAGAGAGAGAGAGAGAGAGAGAGAAACATCAATGTTGAAAAGAATCATTGATTGGCTGCCTCCTGCAAGCCCCACTGGGGAAGGAGCCCACAACCCGGGCACGTGCCCCGACAGGGAATCAAACCCCAACCTCCTGGTTCATAGATTGATGCTCAACCACTGAGCCACTGCGGCCGGGCAGCACTCCATTCTTTTCCTTTAGAGTACCCCAGAATTTTATAATGATAGGTTCTCGTGGACACCGCCTCCTCTCCAGACCACGAGCTATGATGGGGCAGGAGCCATGCTCAGCTTCCTTTCTCGCTACTTTTCCAGCCCCAGGTCCAGTGCGTGGATGTCAGGAGGCTGATGGCTGATGGAATAAGCACCTGTTCAGGGACGGAAGGACCCGTCCTCAGCGTGATGGTCACTAGGTCTGTCTGTCTTGTTCACGGCTCCATCCCAGCACATAGTAGGCAATTAGTTGATGGTTTTTGGATGTTGAAATGAACACACCTTAAATCCCAGCTTTGTGGTGAGGTTCTGTTGCTGAAGAATCTGCCACACATCCCAGTTGCCCTGAATGTGCCCCAAATGCCAATCAGCATCCCCCCCATGGGCTCCATCCTCCTCATGTCTTCCTCGCTCCAGCCCAGACCACTGCCCACCCACCTCTCGCCATGCACCCGCCCTTCTCTGTGTCCTGCCTGCACTTCCTTTCCAGTCCCCTTAGAAAAGCATGTGTGTGGCCCGGCCGGCGCAGCTCAGGGGTTGAGCGTCGACCTATAAACCAGGAGGTCAGGGTTCAATTCCCAGTCAGGGCACATGCCTGGGTTGCAGGCTCCATCCCCAGTGTGGGGCGTGCAGGAGGTATCAATTTTCGTCATTGATGTTTCTCTCTCTCTCCCCTCCCTCCTCTCGGAAATCAACAAAAAAATAAATAAAATGAAAGGGTTCTCAAGTTGCCTGTGTCTGTGAGTGTGCAGAGTTGCATCCATGTGTCTGTCTATCCTCTGTTAAGACAAAATGCTCCAAGGACAGAGCCTGAGTCCCACCTCCTTGACCTTCCCATCCCCTGAGAACACAAGCACCCTCCTGGCTCCCTCACCCTAACTCTCAACCTGGCCACGCCTGTTCTCAGGTCCGGTCTCCAGACGCACCATGGCCCCTACGACCTTGAGGTAAACTTGTGTCTCCTGCACCTTAGCCCATTTCCTCCCTCCCCGGGACTCCCACCTGTTACCTACGAGAGAGGTGCCGGCATGGGTGTGGGCGCCCAGCCCTGAGAACTGTACCTCCACTTCCTGTGTTTTGCATGGGCTTCTGGGCCTCTGCTGCTTGCGGGAGCTGTTCACACTCACACTGCTTCCCACTGCTGCTCAGTTCCCACAGGTGCGACGATGCAATCAAAACACCACGTGGAGGCGTCCGCGGGCGGGAGGAAGCAAGGAGTGTGAAGAGCTCAGCACAGGCACACGCAACACCTGGTCCCCAGCCCACTGGCGTGGGCAGCGCCACCCACCAGCCGGCCAGGTGCCATCCTTGCACAACGAAGTCTACGGGAGCACGTTGTGTGGTGGTGGGGGCTAAGGGAGGCAGCCCACAAAGCTGGCTCGGACCCTGCTCTGCGATCATGCTCCCCATCATCCTGAGTGAGGAGCTGAGCCTCAAAAGTGTGGCCAGGAAATGGGAGACACCTGTAATAGTGTCAACAATAAAATTAAAAATATCTTTTTAAGTATGGCCAGGGCCCAGCCAGTGTGGCTCAGTGGTTGAGCATCGACCTGTGAACCAGGAGGTCATGGTTCGATTCCCAGTCAGGGCACATGCCTGGGTTGCAGGCTTGGTCCCCAGTAGGGGGTGGGCAGGAGGCGTGCAGGAGGCAGCCGATGAATGATTCTCTCATTGATGTTTCTATCGCTCCCTCTCCCTTCCTCTCTGAAATCAATAAAAATATATTTTTAAAAAGTTACTCTTTATAAGCCAATATGATGGATGGGAACCATCACAACGGCATGTGTTAGGCATGTTGTCAAGGAAAGTGAGAGCCACAGGAAGCCCATTTTAATTGCAGTCACATAAGTTCGGAATCTTTAGTAAGAAAACCTTTATCTTCCTCTATTTTGTCCTAGTCAGATGTCGACCATTAACCTCAAATCACCCAGATGTCAAAGCACAGGCTGATGAGGGCCCAGAAGCAGGTCCTCTGAAGGCTGGCTGAGGGCCTGGGAGGGTGTGCGCAGGAGAAGTCTAGTGAGGAGGCAACATCTGGCTCCAGAGAAGGCTTCTGCGAAGAGGAGTTAGACCATGTGCACATGAAGCAGAGCCAGGGCTATGGAGATGCGTGACAGGAAGACGTGTTCGACTCAGCATGAGGGACATGTGTCTGATGATGCCATCATCCCACAGGAAAGCACCAGCTCTTGGAAGGAACAAGTGGTGTGTTTGTTCAATGCTGGGTGACTGTCTGGTGAGGATGGAGTGCAAGAATCTTACATTTCCTATATTAGTCATATAATTCCTACATGGTTTTATATTCTATATTCCTTCCTGATCAATGTCCTTGGAGTGGCAAAAGCTAAGGAGAATATATCAATGGATTGGAGGGCAGGAATATTGGGTGGGGGGGGGGTGCAGAACACAGGGGGTGGGTCCTGGGGACAGCACTCTCCTTCTCAGGCCTTGGGGTCCTTCTGAGTAAAAATCTGCTCTAGCTGAGTAGTCATTCCAGGACGTTAATAATTTAGACACCAACCAAGTTCCTCTTCAGCTGGAACATCATTATTCTCTTTAGTCAGGAAATGGCTCTGTGGCTGTTTCTGTTTTCGTGCTTTGGTAATTTGGATAATTTCACTTGTGTCCTCTACTAATATTTCAGTGTTGTTCCATTTGAAAATGTCTCACCTATTTCTTCTAAACTTGAGCTGAAGAGGATCTGGCTCAGTGGATAGAGCGCAGCCTACAGACTGAAAGGTCCCGGGTTCGATTCCAGTCAAGGGCACATGCCCGGGTTGCGGGCTCAAACCCCAGTAGGGGACGTGCAGGAGGCAGCTGATCAATGATTCTCCCTCATCATGGATGTTTCTCTCTCTCTCTCCCTCTCCCTTCCTCTCTGAAATCAATAAAAATATATTTAAAAAAATAAAGAAGGAACAGGTTTTGTCCCAGCCTGGGCAAAAGGGTGGTGGCAAGCACCCTGGCTGGACAGAATCTAGACAGACCCTTGGGCCCATTCCATGACAGAGCACATAAGCAGAGCCATTGCCTTAAATAGACACCCTTTAGCGGGAGCTGAAAGTGGGGGTTCAGCTTCTATGTCCTCCCTGACTTGCTCTGTGACCTGGAATGAATCACGTGGCCCACCCTCCTTGCCTCTCAGGGCTGATGTAAGGATGTACAAGGGAAGAACTGGGGGGTTTTGTTAATCTCAGGGGGCTGGCATTGCGAGTCGACCATGCCGTGTGTACATATTCATTCATCGCTTGCTAGACAATTCTATCATGGGGGCACTCCGTTCTGTTGAGGACCTGGTCTTAGCCCCCAGGGTCCCAGTGTGCCAGGGACTTAGGGGTTCCCAGGACAAGGGGCTTTCAGTCCAGGCACACTGGGCAAGCGGGATCCCTGGTGGCGAGAAGACGAGGGTTGGCAATGGCTTGGAGGAGTGGTCCTGGGAGGCCTTTCCTGTTCCCTGTCTTGGAGTTTCCCTCGTTGCCCCACGGACTGGTGTGGTTTTCGTTACAAGGTACGACTCCCTGATTGGAAGCTGGTAGAGGTCCAGGCAGGAGAAGTGCAGGGCAGCCTTTAAACGAGTCACAAGCCCCAAATGAGACAGCGATTGCCAGGAAAGAGCTGAAATGCTTGACTAGCATGAAGGCTACGGGGATTTTCCCTCTTTCTTAAAAAAAAAAAAAAAAAAAAAAAAAAGAACACACACACACACACACAAAGACCCAGTGGAAAAAAAGTGATGAGTTGTAAGGCAGGCAGCGGGCCCTCGCAGCTGGGGAGACAGCGCACAGCTCATTTGTTTAAATTTGCACCTGTCGGCTGCCACCTCTCTATAGGTACCCGGCTGGGAGTTTCTCGACATCAGACCACGAGTGGCCAGTTTGGGGACAAACAGCTACAACTATGAACTACCCGTTAACCCTGGACATGGACTTCATCATCAACTACAACCTGGAGGGCCTGGTGAGTAGGGACAGATGTTAGCCCAGGCCCTACTTGGAATTCTAAATATTTTGTGCCCAGGGTCCCAGGAAGAGGGAAAAGCTGTGGTGTCCCCTCCCACGCTGGCTGGACAGAATCTAGACAGACCCTTGGGCCCATTCCATGACAGAGCACATAAGCAGAGCCATTGCCTTAAATAGACACCCTTTAGCGGGAGCTGAAAGTGGGGGTTCAGCTTCTATGTCCTCCCTGACTTGCTCTGTGACCTGGAATGAATCACGTGGCCCACCCTCCTTGCTTCTCAGGGCTGATGTAAGGATGTAGCCTGGGAAGAACTGGGGGGTTTTGTTAATCTCAGGGGGCTGGCATTGCGAGTCGACCACGCCGTGTGTACATATTCATTCATCGCTTGCTAGACAATTCTATCATGGGGGCACTCCGTTCTGTTGAGGACCTGGTCTTAGCCCCCAGCATTGGCTTGTGGTCTAGCCGAGAAAAGTTGTCCCTCACCAGAAGCTCTCAGACAATCATTGCTAAATGGGAGAAGTATGAGGCCAGGTGGCCAGCTAGAGAGAGCACTGGTGGCCGGTGGCCCGAGCAGGGGTCCAAGTTGGTGAGCGTACTCTGTGTTCATCCTAGAACATGGTGTGGCCTCCTTGCAGGACCGACCCCCTAGAGCCCAGGTACTGGGGCTGCGAACAGGCCCTGGCCTCACTCTGCCCCATCAAGCCTCTCCCAGGCAGCGAGGGTTCAGTGGGCTGGGTTGTCCCTGGGCCCCCAAAGAATGTGTGTGTGGAGCATCTCCGCCAGAGACCCCAGGACTCCTGCTTGCAGGCAGCAGAGGACTGCTTCAGGGATCTTCTAGAAACTTCTTTGTGGTCTTTTCTCCCTTCCCCCACAGCCAATGGCACTTCTGGGCTGGACTATGAAGGAACCAAACCCTTTCTCCTCACCTGAACCTCACCCTCCAGCTCCCCTGGCTGTAGTCCATAGTGTAGCTCCATCCACCCTGCCCCCAGACTTGCTGGGAAGGTCTGCCCTCGCCTGCCTGGGTCCTGGGGTGTGGGTGTGAAGCAGACCATCGGAGAGAAGCTGAGGGGAAGGCTAAATGCCTAACATCGGGCCTAAGCCCTGGATAATAGTAGAGCCAGAACCATCCATCTAATCAGACCCCGTGAAATGGAAACACAGCCTCTTCTTCAAACATTATGCAACATTTCAGGACAGCGAGCACTCCCCAGGCGCAGGGCTTAGCTCAGGCCTCACACCCGCGAAGCTGGTCCTGAGCTCCAGCACCTCGTCTAACCCAAATGGGACTATCCCTCCCACCCAAGCGGCAGCATGCCGCCCCGGCCTGACCCGGCCCTGGGAGCTGCTGGTCTTCCTCTGTCCCAGCTCTGAGCTGACCCCAGCGCTGACCCAGTTGCTGTCAGGAGCCTGCGACAGGCCCGCTGGTCCCACTTCTCAGAAGCCTCACCATTTCCCCTAACTGCTCGCCCGCCGTGCTCCACTGCGTGACCTACTAGACAGGTGGTGGCGGGGGCAGGGCCATGGCAGGTTCCAGCTACCAGGACCCACAGCCCAGGAGAGGGGCCTGGGGCTGCTTCATGTCACATTTCAGATGAGTGGTCGAGTGGTTGCGGACCAGGTGTCCTGGTGAGGACCCTCCGTCAGGGGCCGTGCAGGGCGGCTGTGGGGCTTGTCTGTACCCAGCTCCCAGTGCCTGGCGTTACCTTCACTAGCTCCTGGCGCCCCTCCAGCTGTGGCCCCCCGGAAGCACGGCCCACGACCACGGGCAGCCTCTTGACCGGCTCTGTAGGAAACCCTCGGAAGCAGAGTAGAAGGATCTTGCACGTAGTCGCTTCTGAATAAGTATGGATTGGTTTGCGATTTATCGAAGGTCTTAGCTCACCGTTTCTCTAGGCGTTAGGCCAGATTCGATGCCTGCTGCCTCCTGCCCCTTTGGCCTTGCCCCCATACATGCTCCCTGTCCAAGAGCTCTGGTCTCCACGCTCCATGGCTGGGTAAGACCCGAGGCTCGAGGCCGTCAGCCACGTGCCTGCCAGTCACCCTGTGTGACCTTTGTCCTCTGGAAACCTAAGTGTCAGGGCGAAGGAGCCAGGTCCCTGGGTGGGCGTGCCAGGGACCCATCCTGCCGGGAAGGTGGATCTGGGCAGACATAGCAAAGCCTGGTCTACAGGCACTTTGATCTGAGAGCAGGCGCCTCCTCACGACAGAACCAGGAGCTGGGGCACCTCTGGGGGGACGGGGGATGGGGGCGGGCATCATAAATGGCACCTCCGCCCCACCCTGCATCCACTCAGGGGGAAGCGGCTACAGAGCAGGGAGAAGCTCCCCCATCCCCAGCTCCTGACCCTGACCATCCCCAGCGACGGCCCCATAAACTCTGGCTCCAGTGTGATCAGAACAGTACAGGCTGCAAAGCCCGTCCGCGCTCCATCTCATCTCATCTCACCCGGAAGTGCGGCAAGGACCCCAACCGGTGCAAGCATTTCTGGGCTTTATCTTGGGGGAAGGGAAGGAGCCCCTGCAATGAAGTCAAAAGTCCCAGAAGAAGCCCAGTGGAGGAGGCCCCCTGGGTGTGATTGGAGGGGTTGGAGGTGAGGGGAGACCCAGGGCCAGCCTGGGGAGGGTCAGCACTGGGGGCATCTGGGCTCAGGTGCAGACCACAGCCCCCGTAGGTGCTCTCGTCCGCCTTGAGGCTGGGCCACTTTAGAGCAACGGCCTGGAAGGTGGCACGGCGTTTGCACTGAGACTCAGGACCCAGGCCTGAGTGAGTGTCCTCTCGGGAACGATGCACAAACTCTCAGGCTGCGGTCTCAAGAGGTTGCTGCGCACACCGAGGAGACATCAACCTGTCCCTTGGGCTGCGTGGCTCTGTCTCCAAAGTGCATATTGGTGTGGGGTGCCCAAAGGGATCCCCTAAACCTAAAGTCTCAGTGCAGAAGTAGGGATAGTCTAAAGTCTCCCCTCAGAACCACAGACAGAGTCGTGCCCTGTTCCTAAGAGCCAAAACCCATGGGTAGAGGAGAAGGAGCCTGGGGGCTTGTTCCTGACGGGGGCAGGGGGGGGGAGCGCCCGGGGCCGCCGAAGAGAGGAGAAGCTTGGGACAGGGCAGGCCAGCGACCCAGGTGTTCTTTTGGGGAGTCTGATCCTCCAAAGAAAAAGTGGGGGCCCTGGCCGGTGTGGCCAAGTGGATAGAGCTTCAGCCTGGGAACTGAAGGGTCCCGTGTTCCATTTTGGTCAAGGGTACATCCAGGGTTGCAGACTCGATCCCCAGTAGGAGGTGTGCAGGAGGCAGCCAATCAATGAGTCTCTCCCTTCATTGATGTTTCTGTCTCTCTCTCCTCCCCCTTCCTCTCTAAAATAAATAAAAATATATTCAAAGGAAGAGTGAGGGATACAGACCTCTGTCCTCACCCTCAGCCCAGTCTCATTCTTCCAGACCCCAGCCCCTCCTCAAGGGTAGAATGAGAGAGACGCACTGACTGGCTGACTCCACTCACAGCTCCTGCCTCTCGGCTGGACTATCCAGACAGGGACATGCACGGAGGCACGCGTGTGTTCCCTGTGTCAGCCGTGGTCTACACCTGTGTGTAGATGCTCTGCCCCTGGAGTCCCAGCGCTGGCCCCTGCCCCCAACTTGGGGCTGAGAAGCAGAGTCAGGCTGGGGCCTTCATTGGCTGCAGGACAGACAAGTGAGAAAACAAAACAGCTCCCACCCAGGTCCCGAGCCACAAAGACCCAGCTCCGCCCTGGGCGGGGCGGCAGCCAGAGGACCCACGAAGCCAGGAGCTGGGAGCAAAGGTCGCTGGAGGGCAGGGCTTAGCCTCCTTTCTGGAGTAGGAATCCCTTCCCACACACAGGGGCTCAATTTCCTCTTCCTTCCAAGAACCCCCCGATGTTGGACAGTTCTGCCTGTTTAAAGGTTCTTTTTCCTCTGCCTGGAGCCCCTGACCCCAGCCTCTGCCCATTCCTCCTGGTCAGCCCTCTGAGCCTCACACCACAAGCTCAGTTTGCCCTCTCGCCCACGGGGCTCTTGTCAGTCCTCCAAGACAGTTCTCTGGGACTCACATCTCCTCTTCACTCCCGGACCTGAGAATGTCCCCCCACTGCCAGCTGTCCACCCATGTCCAAACCAAACAATGTGGGCTGGGGCCCGGACAGCCACCTGCAGGCTTCTGTTCACCTAGGGCAGGGCCTTTGTTCTGCCCGGGGCTATGTGGATATTAATAAGATCATTCCCAGGCCATAGAAAATTACCCACTTAGCCTGGCCGGTTGCATGTTGACCTATGAACCAGGAGGTCACGGTTTGATTCCCAGTCAGGGCACATGTCCAGGTTGCGGGTTCTATCCCCAGTGTGGGGTGTGCAGGGGACAGCCGACCAATGATTCTCTCTCATGATTGATATTTCTATCTCTCTCTCCCTCTCCCTTCCTCTCTGAAATCATTAAAAAATAAAAGAGCTGGCCCTAACTAGTTTGGCTCAGTGGGTAGAGCATTGGCCTGCAGACTGAAAGGTCCCAGGTTCGATTCCAGTCAAGGACATGTACCTTGGTTACGGGCACATCCCCAGTAGGAGATGGTGCAGGAGGCAGCTGATAGATGTTTCTCTCTCATCGATGTTTCTAACTCTCTATCCCTCTCCCTTCCTCTCTGTAAAAAAGCAATTAAATATATTTTAAAAAAGAGAGAGAGCTGGCCATGCAGTGAGGGAGCAGGTGCCCACCCTGGTCTTGTGACAAAGGCACGCGTCACGTAAGAAGGGACGATGTGAAGCCAAACAGAAGATCCGGGAAGGATGGAGAAGGTGATGGAGCAGGCCTTGACCTTGACGGAAGCCTAGGCATCAGGCACAGTCAGGAAGGACTACTCAGCCAAAGGAAGTGTTTGGGCCAAGTTTTGGAGACCAGGTTGTGCTGGAGTGTCAGAGCAGGCAGGCTGAAGCCATAAAATGAAATGTGAGGTTTGAAAGGTCAGAGGAATATGTATTTTGTTGAGATTTAAAGGCCCTTTGGAGGCATTTAGACCTCACCCTGCAATTCCAGGGTTTTCAAATGAAAATAGAACCATTTTCTTAAACAAAAGCCTTAGTGGGAAATGTCACCTTAGTGGAGGTGCCTGGTATAAAGGGAGGGGTGGGGGCTGGAGGCTGCCCCGCCCCCTCCTGGAGAAGTGCCCGGAATCCCGCTGCAGGAGTGCCTGCGCGACGTGGGAGCGTAGCAAAAGGGTTGGCTCTCTTTCCTGGAGGGAACTTGGAGGTGAACCCACTTCTTTTTGGGCTCCACATTGGACCCTGTTGTGTGGATGCATGACAGTGGTTTACTTGAATCTTTTTTTTCTTTTAAAATCTTTATTGTTGAAAGTATTACATATGTCCCCTTTCCCCCTCTTCATCTCCCTCCTCCCCCCACCCCCGCTCCCCAGGCCTTCACCCCCTATTGCCTGTGTCTGTGGGTGATGCCTATACGCATAGACTTCATTGGCTGATCTCTTTCCCCATCGCCCACCTTCCTGGCCTTCCCTCTGAGCGCGCTTCCATGGCTCTGACTCTATTTTTGGTCATCAGTTTATGTTGCTCATTAGATTCCACATGTGAGTGAGGTCATGTGATACTTATCTTTCTATAACCGGCTTGCTTTGCTCAGCATCATGCTCTCCAGGTCCAAGGCTTACTCCGATCCTGAGGCACTTTCTCACAAACATGACTTTCCCTATCATTGGTTTTGCTATTCAATGTGAAGTGGGGGAGAAAAAAAGAAAAAAACAGCAACACTGTTTATAGGTAAACCGGGAACCAGCAGGACCCTGGTGTGATGGGGATTTGGGGTTGGAAAACCCTTTCTCTGTGTGGAGCTGGGCAGAGTGAAGACTCACAAAGGGACGCTGATCCCCAGCATCAGGGTGCCGGTGGGACAGAGGACATGGCAGAGGGATGGGGCAGAGGTCTGCATGGTACTAATGTATCCCCTCACCCGCTTCTCCAGTCACATACCCCAGGGGCCAGTAGGAAAAGATCCGATTGGGGAACGGGAACTGGGGCCCCTGGGGCACTGCAAACGCCAGGGCTGTGCAGGATCTCACTCTCTGGAAGGAGGGCAGCACGGGACCCCCAGAACCCGGCTGCCAGGACCTCTCCCAGACTCTCCCTCCCTGGGCTCTTTGATTCTAGACTGTCTTTTTTAGCTGACATGCATTGGTTATCACTCGTTTTGAAAATGCCATAGAGAGGGGTCTGGTGAGGGGGCAGGCGGGAAGGACAGCCCTGGGGAGGGAGGGGGAGCAGGTGCAGGGGGCCAGCTGTGAGTGAAAGGTATGAAAAGGCACAGCCAACCCCCCTCTTCCTCTGCGGTTAGCTGGGTAAGCAACCTGAGTGCCGGGGAGGGGTTGGGAGGGAGGGTAAGAAAGGGAGGGAGGGAGGGAGGGTGAGGAAGGGAGGGAGGGAGGGAGGAGGAGGAAGCTGGGGCAGGGGAGCTTCCGGACAGAGTGGGCACACCTCCTTCCCTGGGAACAGGCTCCTCCCTCCCTCCCTCCCTCCCCCTGGGCCTGGTCTCCCTCCCTTCCTCTTGCTTCTGAGGCTGCCAGGGGAGCAGAGAGCCAGCAGGGAGCTCTAATGATGGGAGTGGCGGGAGGGAAGCCCAGGCCCTGCCCCTGGTGGGGGAGACACTGGCTCTGGAGTTAGATCAAGTGATTCAAACAGCCTGATCTTGAGCAAGACGCATTGGTAAAGTAGGAGCATCACCTGCCGGAGCCTATTGTTGGATGAATGGAAATGGGAGGCTATTACTGCAGCTTCCAGGACAGTGAAGGCAGACAGGGAGAGAGGGACACATCAAGAGGGGGCCAGCAGCCCTCGGCAGCACCGTGCCGGCAGTGGGATCCTAGGCTTCACGAGTAGAACAGAGGGCTCTGGCCCCACGGGAGCCATCCCACTCTGGAGTCTGGATTCCAGCCCCGACTGCAGCCTCCACAGCTGGGACACAGACAGGGGTCACTTTCGGGCACAGCCCTTCAGAGTCTGTGAACCATGCCACACCACGTGAGTCCTTTCGTCTCCATCACTCCTCTGAGCTATCAGTCCCTTTTATTTATTTTTTAAAATATATTTTTTATTTCAGAGGGGAAGGGACAGGGAGAGAGAGAAACATCCATGATGAGAGAGAATCACTGATGGGCTGCCTCCTGCACGCTCCCTCCTGGGGATCAAGCCCACAACCTGGGCCTGGGCCCTGACTGGGAATTGAACCGTGACATCCTGGTTCATAGGTGACACTCAACCACTGAGCTACAGCAGCCGGGCCCATCAGTCTCTTTCACAGATGAAAACTGAAGTGAGAAAAGGCACTCAGTGATGAGGTCAAGGACACCGAGGGGTGTTGGGTGTGGTCAGTGGGACACCGGGGAGTGCAGGCAAGAGCAGTCAGCAGGGGATCAGGACAATCTGTAGTGAGTGGGGGCCCCGCTCCAGGGAGCAGGGCTGGTCCTCAGTTCTCTGCCTTCCTGTCTCCTCGCTCCTGCAACCCAAGGAACTAGGAAACTACAGCGACAGCACGGAGACCGCCCCCGTGGAAAGCCACATCTGCTCTGCGGCCGAGGGGCCCCTGTTGACCTCCTTCAAGGCCGTGTTCATGCCCGTGGCCTACGGCCTGGTCTTCCTCCTGGGGCTGGCGGGCAACATCCTGGTGCTGGCGGTCCTGGAGCAACACCGGCACACGCGCAGCTCCACTGAGACCTTCCTGTTCCACCTGGCGGCAGCCGACCTGCTGCTGGTGCTCATCCTGCCCTTCGCCGTGGCTGAGGGCTCGGTGGGCTGGGTCCTGGGCGTCGTCCCCTGCAAGGCCGTGATCGCGCTGCACAAGGTCAACTTCTACTGCAGCAGCCTGCTGCTGGCCTGCGTGGCCGTGGACCGTTACCTGGCCATCGTGCTGGCCGTCCATGCCTACCGCCACCGCCGCCGCCTCTCTGTCCACGCCACCTGCGCCGCTGTCTGGCTGGCGGGCTGCCTCCTGGCCCTGCCCGAGCTGCTCTTCGCCAAGGTCAGCCAGCCCTTGCACAACACCTCGCTGCCGCTCTGCACCTTCTCCCAGGAGAGCCACACCGAGGCCCGTGCCTGGTTCACCGCCCGCTTCCTCTACCACTTCGGTGGCTTCTTGCTGCCCATGCTGGTGATGGGCTGGTGCTACACGGGGGTGGTGCGCAGGCTGTGCCAGGCCCAGAGGCGCCCGCAGCACCAGAAGGCGGTCAGGGTGGCCATTTTGGTGACTAGCGTCTTCTTCCTCTGCTGGTCGCCCTACCACGTGGCCATCTTCCTGGACACTCTGGCCCGGCTGCAGGCCATGGGCGGCAGCTGTGCGCTGCACGGCTACCTGTCCGTGGCCATCACTGTGGGTGAGTTCCTGGGCCTGGCCCACTGCTGCCTCAACCCCGTGCTCTACACGTTCGCAGGGGTCAAGTTCCGCAGCGACCTGTCGCGGGTGCTGGCCAAGCTGGGCTGCGCTGGGCCCGCTGCCCTCTGCCAGTTCTTCCCTGCCTGGCGCAAGAGCAGCTTCTCCGAGTCGGAGAATGCCACCTCCCTCACCACCTTCTAGGTCTCAGCCCCCCTTTTTTCTTTGACTTCTTAAGGGGCGCCCTGACGCTGGAAACTTCACAGGATTGGGATCCCACGAGCTTGCCTGGCCAGCAAGGCGGGCCGATGCTGCCTCCATCCCTGCTGGCTCTCCTCCCCTGGGGCTGGGCTGGAATCCAGGGAGGGAAAGGAGCTCAAAGGCCCAAAAAGGCACTGTGCCCACCTGAGTCACCTGGGCTGAGAGGGCCCTGCCTGCCTTCCTCATCTTAACCACCCACAGCTCAAGAAACAAATTTGCTTCTGTCTTCACCAAAGTGGAAAGCCATCAACCCCCAGAATGCCCCACGTCTCATAGGCCACTAGCCTCCGCAGCTACTGGCCCTCATCCCACCCCACCCCCAAAGGAGCGAAGCTGAGCTGCAGGGATGGAGATGAAGTCTGAGGAAAGAAAGGCAGGTGTGGCCTCAGCCTGATTCAGCCTCTGACACACACGGACTCCTCCCTCCGGGCCCATCAGCCCTGCAGCCTCTGGACCAGCAGGAAGCTCAGACTGACTCAGACCAGGCAGCTGTCCTCGGCTCTGACCACATGGTCCCTGGGCCAGCTCTGTGTTCCTGGGCCCCGGGAGGGCAGATTCCTGCACCTTGGAGACCAGACAGTTCCTGGGGAACCAAGGCCTCGCCAGCAGAAAGGAGCCAGCCAGGGGAGAAAAGACCTCCCGCCCCATCCCCAGGAGGGCGTTCTACACCAAAGCCGCCGCCTCCTCTGCCCAGGGCTGGCCAGGGCCCTGGTGGGTCTGGGCCCTGATGCAGGAGACAGACAGGTTGCTCCCTGCCCCTTCAGGGAAATGACTCAGCCAGGAGAAACTCCTGGAGCCGGAAGGTCCCCACCACAGCAAGGGCGTCAGGACCAATATGCAGACCCCAGAGGGGGAAGCCAGAGAGAAGCCTCTGGGAGCCAACACCCAGCCCCCAGGGAGGTCAGGCTACACAGACGGCCTGAGGGACAAGGGAGGAGAACAGGTGGCAGGGAAGTCCCCAGCCCCCAGGAAGCCTGCTTTTCAGAGGCTCTGCACTGCTTGCTTGCCCATCGGCCCATCTGCTCCCCCCTGCGGCCCCCAGCCTTCAGTCCAGCTGGAGTGGGAGAGCCGGACCCCTGCTCCTGCCAGGGCACATCTGAGCTGCCCACTCCCACGCAGGCTGATCAGCCACATTCCCGAGGAGGCCCCCACGAGGGGAGTCAGCTTTTGTCTCCTGGCATCCAACAGCAAGCTGGGCAGCGGAGGAGCCAGACATGGAAGCAGAGGCAAGAGATCAGGCTTACATTTTCTCTTTTTAATAAAAAGGCACCTATAAAACAGGTCAGTACAGTACAGGCAGCACAGAGACCCCCGGAACAAGCCTAGAAATTGTTTCAAAATAAAAACCCAAAGGATGTCTTCACATATTGTATTTATATATTTATATTTATATATATTTATATAATGGTACAAAATGGCTGAGGGATGGCCATGGATGGAGGAGGAGGCTGGCCTGTGGAGTTTACCTGGAAAAGCTACTCTGACAGCAGGTGGGAGAGGAGAGTGTCAGGCCTTGCGGTCTGTCCCTCCCCTCTGGGCAGGCAACATGGAGTCAGTTTGTAGAATTTGGGGTGAGGGTGGGGGCTCACGGACATAGGCCCAAGTGGAGGCAGCACAGGCAGGGTGTCTGGCTGGATGGTGGCAGTGGCTCTTGGACACAGAGGCCTGGGGCCTGGGCCCAGGAGGGGCTGGAGAGGCAGGAGCCTGCAGCCAGCCCTAGAAAAAGCGCTGCCTCTGGCTGACAGTGGACTGAGCACAGCACCAGAGGGGAGTCCCTTTGTGTGACAGCTGCTGAGGTGGGGCCAGGCCCTACAGGTCAGGGCTGGCAGAGGCCCTGGCAGAGGGTACCTTGCCTAGACGTGGCCCTGGAGGCCCAGGGAGAGGCCTGACCCCCACAGCAGGAAGAGAAGTTTGAAAACGAGTTTTTACTCCTGGCGGGGGGGGGGGGTGGGTGTGCACAGCACCCAGTGTGTATGGCTTCAGCTCAACAGAGGTGGGTGGTAGCTCGGAGGGGGAGACAGGAGCTGCACTCGGGTGGGCACAGCCCTGGGCCCTGGGCAGAGGGGCTTTGCCAGCGCGTGGGCGGCAGGCAGAGAGGCCAGCAGGGCGCTCTGCTCCGTCTCTCTCTAGTCCATCCTCAGGGCGGAGGCCGGTGGGAGAGACAGGCTTGGCCACAATCCTTGATCTTCCTCCTTTGGTGATAGAATTCGGTGGCAGCCTCTGTAGATTGGGGGCCTGGGGGGGGTGACCTGGCCCAGAGCCACAGGCACAGGGCCACCTGGGCCCCCACTGTTCCTCACGGCTCCACTCAGGGGTACACAGCGTCTGCCTTTCCTCTCCTCTTCCCTCAGCCTGGGACCTAGGACTTCAAGTTCTGGCTAAGATGTAGCAGCAGGGACTCCAGCCATCCATAACTGGAAGCCACACACACACACACACACACACACACACACACACACACACACAAACACACACACATACACACTCTCTCTCTCTCTCCACTGAATCAGTCAGCAGCCTGCTGTCCCATAGGTCTCAGCCCTGCTGGGCTTACCAGGGAAAAGCCAGGTGGTTTGACCTCAGTTCAGGTGTGGGCTCTGTCAGGTGTGGGCCATGTCAGGTGTGGATTGTCAGGTGTGGGCCATGTCAGGTGTGGACTGTCAGGTGGGGGCCATGTCAGGTGTGGACTGTCAGGTGGGGGCCATGTCGGATGTGGACTGTCAGGTGTGGGCCCTGTCGGGTGTGGGCCATGTCAGGTGGGGACCATGTCAGGTGTGGACTGTCAGGTGGGGGCCATGTCAGGTGTGGGCCCTGTCGGGTGTGGGCCATGTCAGGTGTAGGCCATGTCAGGTGTGGGCCCTGTCGGGTGTGGGCCATGTCAGGTGTGGGCTGTCATCTCCCCATTTGGGGGGACCAGAATGGTATCCTCTAGGGACCCAGAGATGCCGTGACAGTGGACAAGGTGTGTCAGACTGCACAGCCCTGAGGGTGATAATTTGAAAGAGGGGGGAGGGCTTCTTTCATCCCTTTTTTGGGTGACCTCTATCAAAGCACAGGACTACGGACTACGGGGCACACAGACAGCAAGAAGCACAGCTTTCTATGCGCAGCCATGGCAGCGCCTGTGTGTGTGTGTGCGGGGGGGGGGGGGGGGGGGCGAGTGTCAGCCATAGCAGCAGAGAGAGGAGAGGAGGCAGGAAAGAAGAACCAGGTGGGAACAGGACCCAGAGCAGCGAGGCTGGCGCACTGGAGCGCGGCGGGGAGGGGATGGAGAAGGGAGAGGTCACCTCTTCCTCTCCCCTCAAAGACTCCACACAGGACTCGGAAGGCAGAGCTGAATGACAGGGTGCAGAGACACAGGGAAAACAGGCTCCAAAAGACTTGGGGAGTGGGGTGGGATGGTCTGATGGCCACAATGGAACAACCCCCTACCCAGAGCCCTCCCCACTGCCATCCCACTCAGCTGCCAGCACGGCTGGTTGCCACAAATGGCATTCCCCACACAAGCCCCTCCCACCCTCCAACCCACCCTGGACCCCAGGTCACCCCAACACGGGAGGGAAGACACTTTTCAGGTGACACTACGTGCAGTCTGGCCCGGCCCCAGGCAGAGTGCTAGAAGGGCAGGTTGGCCATGCCACCCGGCCCCGGGAGGTAGCCCATCTGGCTGTCCAGAGACACACTGCGCTGCCGCAGGGGGTGGGCCACCATGAGGTTCTGCTGGGGCGGGGGGCCCATGAGGGAGCCCTGTGCGGAGAGCATGTGGGGGGGCTGGCTGTAGACCTCACCCCCCATGCCACGCTGTTTCATCAGCATGAAATTCTGCTGGGTCATGAGGCCTTGTGGCGGGGACATGACCCCTTGGTGCAGACCGTGGGGCACCATGCCCTGCTGCGGGGGCACGCCTGTCCTGCCCAGCAAGGACATCTGTCCGGGGTGGCACATGGGCATGTTGAGCCCCCGCTGGACACCCTGCTGGCCTGGGAGGTTGGGGGCCCGTGAGGGGGTTTGCTCCGCCATCATATTCTGCAGGTTCATGAGATGCAGATTGGGGGGCTGGGCCTTGGGGGGCTGGTTCTCGCTCTTGGGGAAGTACTGGAGGGTGCTGCTTGGCTTCTCCGAGGGGATGATCCTTGACAAGTCGAACTCAGGGATCCCCGTCGGGGTGGGCCGGATCACCTCGCTCAGCTCGGGGTCGTTCAGGACGGATGCCACCCCTGGGAGCACACCCGATGGGTATGTGTCGCCCATGCGCCCGGCCATGCCTTTGCCCATCAGGTGCTGCTGGGAGGGCATGGGGCCAGGTGGCTGGCTGGGCAGGTCCTCGGGGGGCAGGGGCATGCCCGAGGGGTAGTGCTGCTGTAGGCCCGGCCCCCCGCCCCCACCAGGGATGGCGCCACTGCCATGGGACTGCTGCAGCCGTGGGGGGAAGGGCATCATCTGGGAGGAGCTGGGCACAGGGCCACAGGGGGCATTCAGGGAGTCTGGGCCCCCTGGAGCCATCATCATGGAGTTCTGAGGTGGCCCCCCTGTCCCCTGAGCATTGGGGTGCAGTGGAATGTTGGAACCCAGAGGGGTCGGGGAGGGGAGCATGGCCGGCTGGGGCTCATGGGACAGGGGCTGCTGGCCTGGCAGGGTCATGCCCATGGGGCTTTGGGCAGCAGCTGAGCTCAGGTGCATCGGGTTGGACTGGTTAGTGCTGATCCCTGTGGGGAAAGAGAAAGGGATGAGGAACTCCAGGTGCCAGCTGGTGCCAGGGGGGAGGCCCTCACACCGGCCTGCCCCCGCTGCAAGGAAAGGGGCGTGAGGCATGAAGGTGAGAAGCCAAGAGCCAGGTCTGGTCCAGGTTGCCGTGGACACACCTCTGGGTGCTGGACAGACCCCTCGAGTGCCCTGGGCTTGGTTTCCCTAAGTGTGCGAATGGGAGTGGCACCCGGGATATCACCCCCTACTCCAAGAGCCATGGAAGAGCACATAACAGACGGCATGCCCACAGGGTTGACTGCTGGCCATGCCCACTCTCCTCACCCCCAGGGCCCACATCAGCTCTTCCCCAGGCCCTTTCCTAGCCGCACCTGGCGCAGAGCCCTGCGGTGGCGGCGGGGGCAGCAGGGGTCGGTCGGGCAGCAGCTCGTCGTCAGAGGTGGCAATGGTCTTGATGGCGTTGTGGTAGAGCGGCGTGGAGCTGGGCATGGCGTACTTGGACATCTGGGACATCATCAGCGACAGGGGATTCTGTGATGGCGAGGGATCTGGGGAGGAAGTGAACGGCAGGCTGGGGTTCATGAGGCTGCTGGTGGGGTTGGCGGGAGGCGCGGAGGAGCTGCTCCGGGGACCGCTGGGTGGGAGGGCACCTACAGAAGCGGGAGACAGAGAGCAGGGTGTCGGGAGGGGAGATGAACCTGGCTGTTCATATTTGGGGTGCAGAAGTCAGCCCCCAAATCTCCACCAGACTCCTCCAGGCACACCTCTATTCAGATGTCCCACTAAACACAGGCCCTCCCACTGTTATCACTGCAGCCACCCTTCTCCAAGCAGCTCCTATAGCCTTGGGGGCCCAGGCAATGGGAGATCCCAAGTGTTACCCCTCAAAATGCCTAGAGATTAGCATGTGTTCCTGGGAAAGTGCAGCACCTCTGTCCATCACCCACCCCGCATGAGCCCACCTGGAGACTCCCCATACCTGAGCCCAGGGCCCACACACCCACACGCTGACTCACCCTGATCCATGCTGCCCAGGGTGGAGGATGAGTTCATGCTGAGAGGCGGCTGCTTGTTTGGGGGGACCCCAGGGCTGGGCATGGCTGTCTTGGGCGAGGCGACCCAGCCTGGAGAAGGCACCGCCATGGAGGGAGACTTGAGCCTGCTGGGAGAGCCCGTGGGCGAGCGGGCACTGAGCGAGGAGCCCAGGACCTGGGGCGACTTGAGAGGTCCCGGTGGGTTGGCAGAAGGCAAGGGCACCATCTGTGAGGGAGTCTGGGGTGACTTCAGGTTGGCAGTGGGCGAGGTGACCAGCGGGGAGTGCACCTGGCTAAGTGTGGGCGACTTCAGGTGCCCCATGCCTGGCGAGCCCATCTGATTAATACTGATGGTGAGGTCCGAAGGGCGTCGGCCCAGCCCCCGGCTCGGGGCTGCATGCACAGACCCCAGAGGAGGGTTGGACGCAGGGGGCAGAGGCATGTGGCTGAGCCGAGTGGTCCCCACATTACTCATGGGCATGGAGTTCTGGTCAGGGCTGAACATGTCCTGGGTATTGCCCATGTCCTGCGGCAGGGCCTGGTAGGGCCCCTGGCCCCCAGAGAAGCCCTGCTGGCCCTGGCTGGGGAACTGCGAGGACATCAGCATCTTCTGTGGGCCGCCCACTAGGCCGCTGCTGCTCTGAGCCCGCACGCGGGCCATGTCCTCGGGGCCAAGGCCCTGCGGCCCCAGCATGTCCCCAGGGCCCCGCATCTTCTGCGCCATCAGCATCTGCTGCTGCGGGGTCATCTGCACATTCAGGTTCATGTTCATGTTCATGTTCACATTCATATTCATGTTGAGGTTGCCTGGCCCCAAGGGGGGGTCCACCTCCCTCAGCCCAGACTGCCCCATGGGAGGGCTCAGAAGGCCCCGGCCTCCACCAAAGTCCATGCCCATGGGAGTGCCCGCCAGGCTCTCACCGCCTGCCATCTGCCCAGGGAACATGGCTGGATCCATTTGCCGGTGCGCCTGCATCATCCGCTCCATCTCCACGCCCTGCCCCATGCCGCTGCCGCTGGCCATGCCCAGGGGGCGCTGCATACCCAGGGACCGCTTCTCTAGGAGCTGGTGCCGCAGCAGCTCCTCACGAACCCGGGGGGTCATGAATCGCTCTGCTTCACTCTGCCCACCTGGGTAGGGCATGGGGTTTTGAGCAAAATTGCTTGGCCCCCCCATGGGGGGTAAGTCTTCGTTCCAGCCCATGCCCGGCCTCACAGGCCTCTGCATGGCATTTATAGGCACCTCCATGGGCATGCCCTGCATGCCCCCAAAACCAGGCACCCGCTGCATCTGGTTGCCTGGGAAACGGGGGCCTGGGAAGGGAGGTCCACCCCGGAGCTGTATGGGATCTTGGACATCCATGGGCCCCCGCAGCTGGGCGCCCATCCCAGGCGGCCACTGGTCCCCAGGCTTGCTGTGGTAGGGAGGCGGCGGCCCCCTCACCATCACCGCGCCCATGCCCATCATGTCCTGCAGCGGGCGGCCCCCATGGAGCCCAATCTGCTCCTCCTTCCGCCGCTTCTCCTCATAGTACTCCTCCTGCAGCTTGCGCCAGGCCACCTGCTCAGGTGTCAGGCTGTCCTGGCCCAGCCTCTGCATCATCATGTTCATCTGCTGTCCCATGTCCCCGCCTGGGGGTTGCCCAGGCACCTCATGCTCCAGCGGGGGCCCCCCTAGGCTCTGTGTCTGCGAAATCATGGACTGCAAGGGCTCCTCATACTTCTTCAGCCCGCCGGGAGGGGCCGTGGGAGGTTGTTGGGGGGCGGGAGGGGCTGGTGCTGGTGGCCCGCCCTCACCTGCGCCTCCCGGGGGCCCCTTGAGAAAAGGCTCAGTCTCCCCGCTGCGAAGCAGCAGCCGTTCAATATCCCGCAGCGTCTGCAGGGAGCGCTCTCGGTGCTCCAGCTGCTCCTTGGACAGCCCCTCTGAGCCCACAAGGCTGCGCTGCCCACTTCCTGGGGGGGCGGCCTCCCCGAGGAGGGCAGGGCCTGGGGCGCCGCTGGGGTCTCCTCCTGGAGGCAGTGGGTTGTTGTTGGTTGCAGCTGTAGGGGTGCTCGGGTGGGTGCCCCCAGGCCCACCGCCTGTGCTGGCAGCTCCCACTGAGTTGGGTGTCAGGTCCTGACTGGTGTCCTCAGAGGGCCCCTCAGAAGGCAGAGCAGGGGGGGCACTGCCAGGGGCTGGGGGCGGTGGTGGCAGTGGAGGTGGCTGGGACTGTGGGGTGCCTGCAGACGGTGTGCTCAAGGGGAGCGGCTCTGGGGTGGAGAGTGCTTTGGGGGCCTGCAAGAGGACAAAGGCAGAGCGTGAGACAGGGAAGGGGCGCACTGGCCCAGGTGGCTGCTAGTGGAAACCCCAGGCCCAGCCAGCACCACACTCACCTGGTCGAGCTTGGCCCGGGGCACATTCTGCTGGTGGTAGGCCAGGATGGAGTCGGCCTGGCCCTGCAGCACAGCCTCCGCAGCCCTGCATGGGGTTCGACACAATAGCTCAGAGAGGAGACAGGAGGGCCCCTCACCTTCAACACCCCAACCCAAACAATCCAACCCGACCCAACCAACCTGACCCAACCCACCCCAACCAACCTGACCCAACCAACCTGACCCAACCCACCCCAACCAACCTGACCCAACCCACCCTAACCCAACCAACCCGACCTGACACACCCTAACCCAACCAACCCGACCTGACCCACCCTAACCCAACCAACCCGACCTGACCCACCCTAACCCGACCCACCTTAACCCGACCCAACACAACCCACCCTAACCCGACCCGACACAACCCAACCCAACCAACCCTACCCAACCCGACCCAACCCAACCAACCTGACCCAACCCAACCAACATGACCCAACCCACCCTAACCCAACCCGATACAACCCGACCCAACCAACCCGACCCAACCCAACCAACCTGACCCAACCCAACCAACCCGACCCATCCCAACCAACATGACCCAACCCACCCTAACCCGATCTGACCCACCCTAACCCGACCCAACACACCCTAACTGGACCAGACACAACCCAACCCAACCAACCCGACCCACCCCAACCAACCTGACCCAACCCACCCCAACCAACCTGACCCAAACCACCCTAACCTGACCAACCCGACCTGACCTGACCCGACACACCCTAACCGACCAACCTGACCTGACCCAACCCGACACACCCTAACCCGACCCGACCCACCCTAACCCTACCCACCCTAACCCGACCCAACACAACCCACCCTAACCAACCCAACCCACCCCAACCAACATGACTCAACCCACCCTAACCCAACCCGACACAACCCAACCCAACCAACCTGACCCAACCCAACCAACATGACCCACCCCAACCAACATGACCCAACCCACCCTAACCCGATCTGACCCACCCTAACCCGACCCAACCCACCCTAACCCGACCAGACACAACCCAACCCAACCAACCCGACCCAACCCAATCAACCTGACCCAACCAACCCAACCCGACCTAACCATCCAACCAACCAACCCGACCTGACCCAACACAACCAACCCAACACAACCTAACCAATCCAACCCAACCAACCCTACCCAACCAACCCAACCCGACCTAACCATCCAACCCAACCAACTCAAGCCAACCCAACCAACCCAACCCAACCAACTCGACCCAACTAATCCAACCCAACCCACCCAACCAGCCCAACCCAACTAACCCAACCCAACCCAACTAACCCAACCCAACCCAACCAACCCAACCCTGGCCCCACAGACACTCCTGCAAGACCCCAGGCTCCAGGTTGCTGGGTAAAGAGAGCCAGCACGGTCTGCGAGTCACTTACGTGTTGGCCAGGTGGGTGGTGAAGACATACACAAATTGTGAGGGAGGCTTTCCGGGGACACCACCGCCCCCGGGGGCATCTGGCCGCAGGGCTGCTGGGGGCCCATGCGGGGGGCCTGGGGCACTGCCCTCACTGAGGGGAAGCTGGGGGGCCTGGCCAGGACCCAGCTGCGGGGCCGCCATGGCAGGGTCTCCTACATTACAATCTGCAGGGAAGGAAAGGAAAGAGGGTCAGCAGTCCAGATTTAAAAAGCAGAACTAGCTGGCACCCCATCACCCAGAGGTTCACCGTGGAAGGTGGTGCCCATGGGGCCCTTTCCCTAGCTATTTTCCACACGTACTTTCCCTAGACCAGTCTTTGACCAAGATGGGGGACCATGTGGAATGAGAAGAAAGGGAAAGTGCCATGATGAGGAATAGGTTTGGCACCCTGAATGCAACACCCACAGAGTCTGCAAAACCTGCTCTTAGCCCTGCTCCATCCTCATGCCCTGGTCTCTATGAGGGGAGAAGGCAAAAAGGGTGCACCAACTGAGAATTCAGATGATGAGTGGTTTTTCACCACTAACTAGCCCTACCACTAACTAGCTGGCTGTGTGACCTTATGAACAAGACACTTAGTCTCTCTCAACCTCAATTCTCCTGTCCTGCATAAGGGGTAGTCAAAGAAATCTATTTTTTGTAACAAGTTCAGAAGCAAGTCACAAGCTAAAAAACTACCGGGGCCCAGTTGGTGTGGCTCAGCAGTGGAGCATCGACCTGCACCAAGAGGTCACTGGTTCAATTCCCAGTCAGGGCACATTGTGGGCTCAATCCCAAGTAGTGGATGTGCAGGAGGCAGCCAATCAATGATTCTCTCTCGTCATTGATGTTTCTATCTCTCTCTCCTTCCCCCCTCCTCTCTGAAAAGCTAACATTGTTCTAAGTATGTTATATGTACCAACTCAACACATATCAACCCTATGAGGTAAATATTATTTTTACAGGTGAATAAACCAAGGCCCTTTCCCCAATTTATACAAGTAATTAGTGAAAACCTGGGCTATAAACCAAGGTGGTCTGATTGAAGAGTCTGTGCTGTTCACTCTGTATTATATTGCCCCACCATTAAGAACTCTTTGAGAGCCTGGTTGGCATGGCTCAGTGGTTGAGCACTGACCCAGAAACCAAGAGATCACAGTTCGAGTCCCAGTCAGGGCACGTGCCAAAGGGAGGGCATACAGCAGGCAGCCAATTGATGATGTTTCTCTCATATATGTTTTTATCTCTCTATCCCTCTTCCCTTCCTCTCTCTCTCTCTCTCTCTCAAAAAATAAATAAATAAATAAATAAATATTTAAAACAAAAAGAACTCTTCGAGAATCTAGTGGCAGGCAGTACAACTAAAATAGTAATAGTGGTTGCCTTGGTACTGAGTATGAGGTGTTAGCAACATCTTTTCTGAATTTCCCTGTGTCTCCCGGCATTTTTACGATGGTGCAGCTAGTATCTTAAAAGTAAATGTGATAGCTCAACCAGCGTAGCTCAGTGGTTGAGCACTGACCTATGAACCAGGAGGTTCACGGTCCGATTATCAGTCAAGGCACACGCCCAGGTTGCCAGAAGCAGCCAATCAATGATTCTCTCTCATCATTGATGTTTCTATCTCTCTCTCCCTTTCCCTTCCTCTCTGAAATCAATTTTTAAAAAGTGCTTTTTAAAAAGTGAGTAAGACAGAGGAGGGGTGTCTGTCCTTAGAGGCAGTGACCACCCCGGTCTATCAGGGAAGGGTTCAGCCAGGGGTTCATGAACTGACAGTCAGTCCCTTGGGGAGACTTGGGACCAGATGACCTTTAAAGTCCCAGCCAGCCGTAGAGGTTCACTCAGTATTTGATCTATGTGCCACCTCCATGGACACAGTCCCTCATTCCACAAGCACCTGCTGAGTCTGCTTCCTCCTGTGGGACAGGCACCATAATCACACCTGTCTCATATAAGGATTAAATACCACACAATAGGACATTTAGCCAGCTTAGTTTTTTTCTTTCTTTCTTCTAAGCCCCTGCCTTCAAGAAGTTCACGATTGAACCTTCTCTGGCTGGTTTCTTATGCATTAAGCTGTTTCACCTCCCCACACACACACACACACACACACAAACAGCTGTAAGCTTTGAGGGAAAGCACCAAATAAACATGTATGGGCATCCCAAGGGCAGGGCTATGTCTGGTTCTCCCCCCATCACTGGTGCAAGGCCAAATACATGCCCAGAATAAGGAGTGGGCACCCACCCACCCTTTGTCCTGGTGATGTATTCTGGGCACTTGCCAGGAATCAGTTAAAGGTCAGGGAGGTGCGCCAGAGACACAGTCAGTGTTAGCTCACACCCTGGCACAGCCTGGACAACAGAGCCAACTCTCCCACTCCAAGTGATGCTGGACTCTTGCTGCCCTCCCTCCACTGACCAGCAGGTGGCAGCACAGGCCAGCAATTCATGGAGGTATAAGTGGAATAGCCAGGAGGGGCCACCTGAGGTTCACCCCACCCTGCCTTGGTCCTTAGGAAAAGGGGGCCACTGAGCACCTGGAAGGCAGGGGCAGAGCTGTCACAGTGCAGGGAGCAACAGTATGGAAGTGGGATCAGAAAGCAGGAGCCTGGGCTCCTGACCCTTGCTCCCTGCCTGCCCAGGCTCAGCCCTGAAGCCTGAGGTGAAGGGAGGAAAGCTCCCTTAAGGCAGCATCCCCCAAGGGCAGCGTGGGCCACAGCACCCTGGCATAATGGGCACTCACTGTGGGTGGCCCCGATGGGCTTGTCGTCCTCCTCACTGTCTGGTCCTGAGCACCATTCATCTCCACTGTACGGCTGCTTCCGCTCCAGCACACAGCGCCGCTTACTCCGGGGTGCCACCTCTGCTGGGCAGGACAGGGACAGGCAGGGGTCAGAGCGAGTGCCCCAAGGCCTATCCTCCCACCTCCAGGCCCATTCTCCCAGATATCCCAAGGTGATGCCCAGGCTGTGGTGGGCATTTCGCCAGCCCTTGGCCCCCACCACACCACCATTTGTTTCTGATTTCTCTCTACAGCCCAACCGCCTGCCTCCCCTCCCCCACCCAGTACCAAACACAACTGGTTCTAATTAAGGCTGGGGGGGGGGGAGGCCTCTGCTACTCTTCCAGGCTAGTGGCTGCTTAGCAGCTCCCACCAGCCCAGAACCAGGAGGCTCCTGGGGGGTATGGGTCTGCTCCTCCCCACGGAGCACCTTCCTCCTCCCCTAGGGGTTCTGGTGGGACAGCAGGAGAGGAAGAGACTGACTGGGAACCCCACCACTGGGTGGCCCCATAATGGGTGGCACCTATTTCCCCCCGGCCACTCCCAATCCTGAGCAAACTACCAGTGGGTGGTTGTAATGGGGGTAAGAGAAAGGTGCACCCACATACACGCTGGAGAGAAGCAGGGGATGAGGACTGGGAAGGGGACAGGAAGATGGGCTCTAAGCAAGTGTGGGCCTTGGACTGTAGAACATGCTGGACTCCTGGGGATCAGAAAATGGGGTACCTTTGGCCTCTGAGTCCAGGGATGGTGTCCCAGCCTCACGCTGCTCTCCAGAGTCCACAGACACACTCCGCTCCCTCTTCACTTTGCCCTTGAGCGAGCTGAAAGGGGGCACCCCGGCCTGGGCATTCTTCAGACTCGAGTTGCTAGGTGAAATCTGGTTGGCCTTGGCCCCATGGTTCCCCGCCCCCACACCCTTTGAGCCCAGGTTGCAGGTGGGTCCTTGGTTCACATTCTGGTGCTGGGGTTGGGCCCCACCATTCCCTGTCTTGCCATGATTGGTCAGCTTACTTTCTGGGTGCATTGGTTTGGATGGGGCAGGGGGGCAGTGGCCGCGGGGGGACAGTGGTGGGCTCCCCGGAGCTTCTCTCCTCCTGGGGTGGGGCAACCTGGGAGAAGGCAAGAGAGACAGGAAAGGTTAATCATGACAGGGGCTTAGCATGCCTGCATTTTCACTGCCCCCTCCTGCCTCACCTACTGGGAGGGGAGGGAGGGCTGAGTGGCATCTTAAGATGCCCAGCTTATTCCTACCTCCTTCCACTGCTCCTCAGACAA
Organism: Corynorhinus townsendii; assembly: GCA_026230045.1. Classification (NCBI taxonomy): domain Eukaryota; kingdom Metazoa; phylum Chordata; class Mammalia; order Chiroptera; family Vespertilionidae; genus Corynorhinus; species Corynorhinus townsendii. The sequence goes on from JAPDVU010000008.1 coordinate 84,582,900, forward strand.
GGGCTGATGCCATTCACCTTGGAGAGTGAAGATAGGGCAACCTCCACCCTCAGTACCCACAATTCAAATGAAAACCAGAGCCTTTTCTGGCATATCCACCCACACCCCAACACCCCCCAGGCTGCAAGCCTCCAGGCACCACCACCCTCACACACTACCACCTGACCAACACTTCGCATCCTCTTTTCTAGGGTCTGCTGTCTGGGTTCCTTCCAAGGTCCCAAACCTCAACTTCCACGTGTCCCAGCACCAATAGGGAAGGGCATGGGACCTGAGGGTCACTACTCATGCCCAGCCCTGGTTCCCGGGGAAGTGGGGAAAAGCACCACCGAGTGGTTGGTACCCACTGGTCCAGACAGCTCCCCAGAGCAGGAGGGAAAGCCTGCAGAGGCCTGGTGGGCAGGCGGAAGCAGGAAGAAAGGGGAAGGGGAGTGGTGTGTGGAGCAGACTGGAGTGCAACTCACAGCCAAGGATTCCAAGGCTGTGGGCCCTTTAAGATCCAGCTGGCTCCCCCCACCACCTCCCCATCCCCGGAGACCTATTAATAGCTGCTGGAAAGATCACATCACTGGGAGAGGATATTTATCCCCCTCATTCCACACCAGCTCAGATTTATTTCAGCTCTGCTGTCCTGCAGCCGCCTGGCCTGTCTGCAGGCTCCTCCTGGGGAAGGGAAGAAGGCTGGCCACCCCCTCCCAGTGAGACTGGGGCCAGAGGGCACCAGAGGGCCCACAGTGGGGTGGGAAGTAGGGGTTCCACTCAAAATGTTTCTAAGCGGAAAAGGCCTAGCTGGTTGCCATTCCCCTGCCCCCTGGGTCCAGGCACTCAGACTGGGCTCCTGACTCAGGGCAGGCCTTCCCATTCCAACCCCCCTTGATCTGGGTGCCAGGGAGGCCCGATCCCCAAGCCAGCACAGCTCAGCCCCATAGCTCCTGGGCCCCTCCCTTCCCCACACTCCACACACACGTCCCACCCTCCATGACACCCACACACCTTGTCTTGTTAGCCAGGATCCTCATGGCTCCCACACACAGTGGGGCTACGCCCCCTGCGTGCCCAGGGCCCAGCTGGTACTCGGTACTGGAGCAGGGACTGCAGCAACAAGCCCCAAAGAGAAAACTTGTGACTTGGGGAGTGGGTGAGGAGGGGAGGGAAGGAGGGAGGACCCAGCAGCCCTAGACTAGGGACCTGGACAGGGTGGAGAGGTGCGACTGCTAGGTGGGGTCTGTCCTAGAGGCTAGTCCTAGCCATCCCGCCCGCACTCGACCCGCAGGGAGCTTGCCCTCTCTAGCATGGCCCGGCCACGGAGGCAGAAAGCACTTAAGAGATGGGGTGCAACCGTGCCCGCGCGGGGCGGTCCTGGCACCTGGGGCACTCTCTCTCCCAGTCACGCCCCTCACCCCGGGCAGGGAGCCACTCACGACCCACCCTCCCCACCACCACCCCAGCGCAGCGTCCCTCCCGGGCGCCCCCGACGTGGGCAGCGGGGATGCGGGCTCTGCCGCGCGCTCAGCCCCGGGCAGGGCCCGAGCCCATCCCGGCAGGCCCGGGCGGGCAGCGAGGCTGGGGCCCGGACTGCAGCTGGTGCGGCTGGAGACCGGCGACGCGGCTCGGATTCCTCCCCAACCGCAAGAATGCAGCCCTCCCCGCGCCCACCCCACCCCCGCGCGGGGCAGGGGAGGCAGCCAGAGCCAGCCAGCGGGCGACGGCGCGGGAGGCAGAGGACCCGATCGCAGAGACGGCGGCGCCCCTCGGCCCGGGCTGCACGGCCACAGGGCCCAGGCTGAGCGCGGGCGCCGCGGGGCATGGGCTCCGGGAGCCTCGGCGGCCGAACTCTGACTCACTCCCAGCTCCCACGTGGATGGGAGACAAAGACACGCACGGAGCCTGGGAAGCGGAGGTGCGCCCACGCACCCCTCTCTCGGAGGTGCCAGAGGGCGCGGGGCGCACCCAGCCCGCCCTGGCCCCAGGGCTGCCGCAGGGCAGAGCGCGCGCGCCCTGCAGACTCATTGCACTGATGGAAAGACTGAGGCCAGCCCCAGAGGAGTCCTAGCTGCTGGTAGTCACAGAGAAACACACACAGGACCATGGATACATCCTAACAAACACACAAGCAGAAGCCTCGCCCGCCACCCCCCACCCCCCGCTGATCCTGGAGAGGGGAGGGAGTGGAAGGGTCCTGGGCTGCAGCCTAGCACAGGTGACAGGCCCACCAGGTACTGGTGCCCAGTCCCGCTGCTCCCCACCCGGCTGCTGGAGGCTAGGCTGGGACCACAGGACCAGCCCCACCCCCCCTTCGCCCCCCGTGAGAGTCTAACCCTAATTTAACCCTGGGCACATGAGCCTTCCGGGCTCAGATCTGTCTCTGGGAAGGGAGGGGCCTCAGGAGAAGGCTTCAAAGTCCAGGGCTTGGCTGGGAAGCAGCCGACAGCCAGCTCCCACCTCCGGCACCAGCTCGGGTTAGAGCTGAGGTGGAAGGACTGGGGGCAGGCGCAGAGGTGGGTCTCAGGCTCCACCTTCACCACCTCCTTTAGCCTGGCTACTTACCACCTACTGGGAGGTAGTTTGTTTACTTGTTTTTAATCCTCACATTTTTCCATTGAGAGTGGAAGGGAAGAGAGAGGAAACATGTGAGACAGTGACTGGTGGCCTCCTCGACAGGGGAGGTACTGCCTTTGACCAAGAATCGAACCGGAGACCCTTGGGTCGGAGGGTGACACTCGCCACTGAGCCAAGCTGCCCAGGGCAAGGGTAGGGTTTAGATTCCATTTCACCATGAGGACATTGAGGTCTAGGAAAAAGAAGGGACCAATAAGTGGAAGTGCCAAGACGCCCGCCCCATGGTGTCCCCAACACAGCAGTGTCCCTCTGCTGGGTCAGGACAGCTCATCGGAGCCTGTAACAGGTGGGTTGGCTTCCCACATGCCAGACATGGGGCCAGGCCCACCTCTCCCTCCTAGGTTTACAGCTGTGAATACTGAGACCTGTACTAAGTTGGGAAGGGCTGTTAGGACATGGGGCTTCTCCAGTGTCTCCCAGGCCAAGGCTCTGATCTCTCCTCACCCATCTCCCTGCTCCCACCCAGCCACAGGGCAACTGAGTCAGACAGGGATGTCATAACTTTCCCATCTCACACCCTCCCACTTTACCCCCAGTACTGGGCCCAGCTCCCAGAGAACCCAACTCCTTACACAATCCCAGGAGAGTGCGGGAAGGCCCAGGGGATGTTAGGCAGGAGGGCTGGGTCCTTCCTCGTGGGTGCAGTTTTTTTAATTAAATTGACTGGGGTGACACTGGTTCCTAGGATCATGTAGGTTTCACGTGTGGATTTCTATGTGACAAGATCTGTATATGGCCTACCACCCAACTCAAATAATCTTCCGTCACCATTTATTATGCTCCCTTTACTCCCACCCCCACCCCATGAGTGAAGGGTCTCCCCAGACCAGGCCCGGAGCCCCTGCGATGGTGAAAAGCAAGGGGTGGGGCTCTGAGAACCCAGCGCCCTGGCTCCTCTTCGGGGGTGGGTGGGGACGGAGTGAGCCCTGCTCACAGACAAGGAGCTATGCCCTCATTCCTCAGGGAAAGGCAGGGAGAGACCCATGAGAGCAGACCAGGAGGCAGCTGAGACAGTGTGCGAGTGTTGCCCTCCCTGTGTAACTTGGGGATGGGGGGCAGGAAGCAGGGCTGGAGGTGGACGACCCGGAGCTGCCCAGGCCTCCAGCTCCTGGCTCACAAGAACCACAACAGGCGCAGGGACATTCACACACCCATGGCACCTGCCTCTTGCCCACTGTCCCTGCCTAGAGAGCCTCTGCTTGGCTCCCTGCCCTGCTCCACACCACCATGAGAGAACTCGGGGTCCTCGCTCCCACATGCAGTGGGCAAATGTCTCCAGAGAGGAAGTGGATGGCTAGGACTCTGAAAGGACAGGCCCCTGCCGGGAGCAAAAGAGGTGGGATCCTTGGCCTCTGGCTAGAGGGGTGCAGCCCCCAAGACCACAAGGCCCTGAGCCCCCTTTCTCCAGGGTATCAGGTCTCCTTGGTCCCTAGAAGCTCTCCTCTAGCACCCAGCACTTCCTCTTCCTGAGGGTCCCTCAGCTGGACAGGTCAAGGATCACAGCCCAGCAGGAAACCTGCTCAAGGACCAAGTTGTGGCTCAGAGACCCTCTGTGGGAACTTCCAGGCCAGGAGCTGGAGTGAGGGGCTTCCCCTGGTCCAGGTTCCTAGTAGTGCTCCCCACTTCCCCCTACCTCCTGCCAAAGGAGACCATGCAAATCAACCATTTCTGCCTGGGAGTTTCCAGCCCAGCCCCCACTGCGCCCCAGCGTAATATCAGGCAACCCCAGCCCCACGGGAACATGGAAACTCCTGGCCCAGCCTTTGCAGGCTCGGTCTCTGCACAGGGTGTTTCCACGGGAGATTCTGTGCCCTCTGGACCTTCCGGAGGCTGCAGGGACAGTGGCATTGCCTGGACAAATCTGAGGTCACCTCCCTCAGCTCCTTCAGCCAGTGCCAATCATGCCCTGGCAGTGAGGTGCCCCCAAAGCTTGCTGCCCAATCCCTGCCTGTCCCCTCCCACCGCGGGGAGCGGGGGGGGGGGGGGGGCCACAGTAAACCAAGACAGGCAGGAAGCCCAGGCAGAGCGGGCACTGTGGGCCAGGCAAACAGCCTGCACAGGAAACCACGGCCCACCCCGCCCACCCCGCCCGCCCGAGCCTGGGAGAGAGGAGGGCCACAGTCTGGTCCCCAAACAGGGGCAAGGGCCAGGGGTCAGCCTGGGGCAAGGGAGGAACCAGCAGCCCTCCAGTCCCCTCTCTGCCCCAGACCCTACCTGGGGAGGGGAGGAAGCCAAGCTGGCAGGCATGGTGCTACCTCTTTAAATCCACCGAAATCCTGAGCACAGCCCAACCCAGCTCTAGTTTCACAGGAAGGAAAGGAGCGCAGGAGCCATGGGGCAGGCAGTGTGGCTGGGATTAGCCCCACTAGCCCAAATATAGCTGTCCCAGCCTGCCGCCCGCTGGCACTTCCTGGCCCCTGGCACCTGCACCGAGGTGTGTGTGTGGGGGGGGCGGGGGGCGGCAGAGAGGGAGGCTAGGTGCTGCTTCCTACCCTGGGGAAGACCCCAATCTCTAGAGCGGTCTTTGCCGGGCACAGGAGGGGAGAGGTGACTTCCCAGTCCTGTATCCTGAGAACAGAGCAACCTGTGGGTCCTCACCTAGCCTCTGGCCTCCAAGGGGTTAATCTGGCCCCTGTTTTAGGGGGGTGGAGGTTAGGGGTGGCCTAGGCACCTCCTCCAAACTGCCTGGCTGCAGGGAACAATGGGACCATTGTGGGAGGAGAGGCGGCAGCAGACTTGCTGGCACAGCCGCCTATACCACAGGCAGGCCCAACCCGCTGCCTCCTCAGCCTCTGCTCTCTCAGGTCAGCCGTGGCAGGGACCCCCCTCCTTCCCGCCCCCCCACCCCCCCAGCCTGCCTGGCCCCAACTCAGCACCTGCAGCACTGGAGGCCCTCAGGCTCTGCCTATGTTCACCACCAGACTCTGACGCTCCAGGAAGCAGGGCATGTGGGCAGGCAGGTGGGGAGGGGGGGGCGGGGCGGGGCGGACAGGATGTGTGATCCTCCTGTAGGACGACAGGAAGGCAATATGGGGTGGCCGGTGTCAGTCCTGGCACCCACTGGCAAGGAGAGCTTAGGGCATTAGGAGAGCAGTGACAGGCAGGGTCCCCTGCCCCCGGGCCTCCCTTCCCACTTGCATTCCCTAAACCTGTTCCTGAGGGGGCCCAGCGCCAGGGCCCAGGGGCCAGGACCGGCAGGCAGTGGGCATGGCGCAGGGACTGAGAGCTGGGTGTACAGTCAGGGGGATGGTGCCAGGCACAGCCCTTCCCTTCTGAGCAGCAGGACCTTCTCCACCCCTTCGGCCCTTTGAGCCCCAGTTTCACCTTCTGCAAAAGGAGGATAAATTCATAGAGTGAAATCCTATTAGTAAAACTATCCAACAGAATGCCTACGGCGCCCGGCCAGTGTGGCTCAGTAGCTGAACGTCGACCTATGAACCAGGAGGTCGTGGTTCAATTCCCGGTCAGGGCACATGCCCGGGTTGTGGGCTCGATCCCCAGTGTGGGGCATGCAGGAGGCAGCTAATCAATGATTCTCTCTCATCATTGATATTTCTATCTCTCTCCCCCTCTCCCTTCCTCTCTGAAATCAATAAAATATATATTTAAAAAAAAAAGAATGCCTATGGCATACTCAGCCCTCAACAAACCCATGATGTCCCCTTTTTTCTGGCCTGAATGGCATCCAAATCCATGGGTATTTGGTAAAGGTAGGCCTTGCCCGGGTATTTGTCTTTGACCTACCCAGGAGCTCCTGGGCATCACACTGGTGGTCTGAGCACAAGACTTAAACCACCTTATGTGAGCTTTCCTTTGCAGAGGCCAGGCATGGGCGAGCACTCCCCAGGCATCCCTGGGTTTATTGACAAACACACAGACCCCAAGTGTGAACCCCAGAGCAGCTGACCACTGGCTTAGCCTCAAGTCTGTGTCTCAAAACCCCTGGAGGCAAGCATCCCAATGCCAGGCCCCCCACCTCCCTCCTGACCCTAAGGCAGTCTCTCTGTTTGGGCTGGGCAAGAACTGGAATCTACTTTCTTGCCATGGACCTCTTTAAACAGTGGGGAGGTCAGCCCTGGCCAGTGTGCTTAGTGGTTAGAGCGTCGACCCTCAGAATGAAGGGTTGAGGGTTCAATTGCGGTCAAGGGCAAGTACCTCAGTTGCAGGTTGGATCCTGGCCCTGGTTGGTGCGTGTGTGGAAGGCAAGCAATCAAAGTGTGTCTCTCACATCGATGTTTCCCTCTCTCTGTCTCTCCCCCTCCCTTCCACTCTCTCTAAAAATCAATGGAAAATGTCCTCGAGTGAGGATTAGCAACAACAGCAACACAACAGTGGAGGGTCTGAGAGGGAATGAAGAGCAGCTGGGATGCACAGTTCTGGAAACTAGGGGACCAAGACCGGCTCTCTTCTCAACTAGAGGGGCTATCCCTCTCAAGGTGGCTCCACACGCCCCCAAAGGGTTAACAAGCCCTAAAAATAACCTGCTCCCAGCAGGACCCACCGAGGGGGACCCACCAGCCATCTGTTCTATCTCTCCTGTTCACATTGGAGCATCTGAAAGCAGCCCAGAGCCCCAAATTATCCCAAAAATAGCCCCAACCTGTCCAAGGAGCAGGCTCCTGGGGGCCAGGCACAGGAGCGTGCCCAGCAGCGAGGCGCAGGCCGGGCCAGTGCTGAGCTGCAGCCGGACCCAGGGGAGTGCTCCCCTCTGCTCCCAGAGGAGGCGGTGAGCGGAGCCAGGGATTCCAGCCCACGGCCCAGTACCAGGCCAGAGAAGGCACCTGCCAGCCAAGCCAGGCCTCAAACCCGGGTGCCCACATGCCCCAGGCACTCTGACCACCTTCTGATCAACTGTCTCCAGGGCTGTGGCCAGTGACTGCCCAGAAGACCCAAACCACCTTATGTGAGCTTCCCTCGTGGGAGCAACGTCCCTGCTGCCCAGCCTGGGCTCCTCACCCAGAAGGGCCAGGCCACAGCCCTCCACCCCCCTCCCATCCCAGGGCCTCTAGGACCCCTGTCCACCCAGCATCACTCAGCATCTCCCCTGCCCCGGGCACCCAGGGCTGACTGCCCCACTCACCCGTCAGCCCAGGAAAGGATTTTGGGGTTCCCAGACACCACAGATGCTGATACCCCACCCTGCTCGGGGCTTCAGGATGTCTCCTCCCTGCCCACTGTGTGCAGCAGGTGACAGGCATGTCCAGCTGGGCTTCCACACATGTCCCAGGCATGAGCACTGCCCCGTCCCCTCAGGGAGCCAGGGGACCTGGGCACCGAGGCAGGCCTAAGCACCATACATAGCAGAGCTCCACGCTGCCATTTTTTTCTCCCCAAGGAAGGTCCCTGACCCCTTAGCCAGGAAGAAAAGGAAGCAGCCATTTAAGGCGTTTAAGGACAGAATGTGTTGTTCAGCCTGTGAAAGAATAGGGCAGTGAGGGCTGGGGTGGCTGGGGAGGTGCTAAAGCCGACCTGTCTGCTCACAGGCTGGGGAGGGGGCTCCGCCTGAGAGGCTGGGAGACGTGAAGACCTGGCCTAAGGTCCCAGGCCCCCTCTAGGCCACTGGCTATTTGGCAAACTTGTAATCAAGATGCCAGCCAGCACCAACAGTGGGGAAAACTGAGGCAGCAAGAAGACGGGTCTGGCCCTAGGCGGTTTGGCTCAGTGGATAGAAATGTTCCAGATTCGATTCCAGTCAAGGGCATATGCCCAGGTTGCAGGCTCAATCCCCAGTGTAGGACGTGCAGGAGGCAGCCGATCAACAATTCTCTCTCATCATTGATGTTTCTCTCTCTCTCCCTTCCTCTCTGAAATCAATAAAAACATTTTAAAAAAAGAAAAAGGAAAAAAAAGAGAAGGGCATTGGAATCTAGCTGGTCTTATCCAGACACCTCTCAAGCCCTCACCTGCTTCGGGTCTTCCCCTGCATCGCCCTGGGAGTCGGAGTTCCCATGAAGAGCTGATAAAACTGGGAGGACCATCTCTGGTCTCTAACAGGCATTGAGTATATCACTCAGAAACATCAAGCTGTCTTGCGGCTTCACATGCATCATCTAACTTAACCCTCAGAACAGCTCTATGCCAAAGCACTATCCCCCGCTTCACAGAGAAGGCTGCAGCAGGGAAGTCACTCGCTTAAGGTACACAGTCCAGAGTGGGAAAGGTTAGGATTTGACCCCATAACCTCCAGCAATTGGTTCTTAACCATTTCACAATCCACATTCACCCTGGTAGCAGCACTCTGCTGTGAGGAAAGAATGGTGTCTTGCTCACTCCTTCCACTCCTCCATGCCTGATGTGTACCAGGTTGGAGCTAGAGGCCACAGTTCTCGCCTGAGGAGGAGGTCAAAGAGAGGGTACCACTCCACCCACCTTGACACCGGTGCCTGGCCCACCTGGAGCCCTGAAAGCAAAGCCTTTGGGCTGCCCCCAGCCCACCCACCCTTCATCCGGATGTCCTCCCTGATCCTGCCCCTCAGGATTAGGGAAGGGAGCAAGGCAAGTTACCATGACAGCAGCATAGCGCTTGATCCCTGAGAAAAGTAGTCTGCTGTCCCTCCCACTCTGCAGGTGAGGGTCAAAGGTCAAGTGGGGTGGAGTCCAAGCCCCACCCCTAAATCTGTCACTGTTCCCCAAACAGGACCACTTCCTCCTGGTCCCTGTGGGGTGTGTCCTCTGGCAGCGGCTGTGGGGGGGGGGGGGGGTCCTCCCTCCTGAGGACCACCTCCAAGAGCCTCCTCCAGGTCCAGCTTTCCCTGCAGACCTGGAGCCCAGAGACATGTTTGTGGTGAGTTCAGGGAGTTGTTGCTAATGAGAGAGGGAGGGAGGGGAGGAGGGAGGGGGGAGGGAGGGGGTGGTAGCAGAAGAGAGTGTGTGTCTCTAGGGGCCAGGCAGAAACCACACTATGGTGGCTGGTGGCCACCCTGGCTTTGACTCTGCCAGCTGAGGCCAAAGCCGGCAACAAAGAGAAGAGCTTGGGATGACCAGGAGTTGTACCTTGCCCTCCAGGGATGGTTGGGCTGACCTCCACCTCCCACTCCCACCCCCACCTCCCACCCCCTCACCTGGGGAAGGATCCAGCTAGTTAACCAGAGGCTGGATCCTCCCACTCCCTACCAGGCTCCAGGTGAAAGGCTGTGAGCCCCTCCTCTGAGGGAGGAGAATGAAGAAGGAGGAGGTCAGAAACCAGGAGGAGGGCTCCCATGACAAAAACCCACGCAGAAGACCCTGGCCCATCACCAAAGGGCTGTGGGAAGCAAGGTGAGGGGCACACACCAGCAGGGGACCTCCCCTCAGGGCATCTGTGTGTCTGGACTCAGGCTCAAGGGTACGGTCTGGGCCTGGGGCCCCCTATGGAGAGGGTCCCAGCGAGAAATCCCAGGCCAGCCATCTCTCAGGCCAGGATCTCTGCCCCTCCTCCTCCCATAGCCCCAGTCCCATCCCAACACACACACCACAGAAACATGCACACACACATGCCCCGCAGCTCCTGGGACACCCCCCACCCACTCCCATCCCGCCCCCTCCCATGTCTGTGAATTGGCTGGGAGCCAGGACAACCAGCTCCCCCCACACACTGCTCCCCTCCCTGTCCTAGAGGCAGGAAAGAAGCTTGGGAAGATGCCCAGCGATCCCTCGGAGTTCTGCCAGCTCCCTGGCATGGCCTGAGGACCTGGAAGGGGGGAGGGAGGGATGGGGAGGCCAAGGACCCCAGGGTCCAGCTCCAACCACCCCCAGGGTTATCCTGTGCCAAGGGAGAGTGAGGTGTGTCCCATGTCCTTGTGTGGTCTCCTTGGAGACATCCCTTCTCCCCTGAAGATGCAAAGTCCTGGGGACCAGGCCTGGCCAGGAGGGCCTGAGGTCAGAGAATCAGCACAGCTTCCACAGGCAGGCGGGAGGGAGGCTGGTGGCTGGGCTCAGTTAGTACTGGGGGTCAAAGGGGAGTTCTTTTCCAAAGAATTCTGGGAGAGAGGCCAACTAGAGCAAGCTGCTAACCACCTCTCTCTCTCTCTCTCTCTCTCTCTCTCTCTCTGGCAGGAGAGAGAGGGTGTCCCTGCCAGCCAGACTTAACCCTCTCTAGCCTGTGCTGCTCCCAGACACAGGATGGGGGCGTCGGGAGGAGACCCTCCTGTGCTGGGCTCTGCTTCTAGGTCCAGGGGCAATGGCCGGGCATCTGCCAGAACAAGGCTGGTGCCACACGGCCCATCTGGGACACCCGGCCCTGCCCTGCCCCGGGGAGAGTTCTGGGCTGGTCTCCTGAAGGTGTCTACAGTGACGTGTGTGTGCGTGTCTCAGAGACAGAGATTGAGCAATAAACTGAAAATGCCTTGCCAAGGCCTCCCCATGCTGGTTCCTGACCCTGCGCTCTGCCTGCCTGTCTCCCTGGGACCAGAGATCCCTGCTCCCCACACTGCCCCTGCCCCTCACACTGCCCCTGCCCATCACACTGCCCCTGCCCCTCACACTGCCCCTGCCCCCACACTGCCCCTGCCCCTCACACTGCCCCTGCCCCCACACTGCCCGTGCCCCCCCACACTGCCCGTGCCCCCACACTGCCCCTGCCCCCAACACTGCCCATGCCCCCACACTGCCCCTGCCCCTCACACTGCCCCTGCCCCTCACACTGCCCCTGCCCCCACACTGCCCCTGCCCCTCACACTGCCCCTGCCCCCACACTGCCCGTGCCCCCCCACACTGCCCGTGCCCCCACACTGCCCCTGCCCCCAACACTGCCCATGCCACCCCACACTGCCCCTGCCCCTCACACTGCCCCTGCCCCCACACGGCCTGTGCCCCCCCACACTGCCCGTGCCCCCACACTGCCCCTACCCCCAATACTGCCTGTGCCCCAGAACACAGCCCCTGCCCCCCACACTGCCCATGCCCCCACACTGCCCCTGCCCCCCACATTGCCCCTGCCCCCCACACTGCCCCTGCCCCCCACACTGCCCCTGCCCCTCACACTGCCCCTGCCCCCACACTGCCCGTGCCCCCCACACTGCCCCTGCCCCCCACACTGCCCCTGCCCCTCACACTGCCCCTGCCCCCACACTGCCCCTGCCCCTCACACTGCCCCTGCCCCCACACTGCCCCTGCCCCCAACACTGCCCATGCCACCCCACACTGCCCCTGCCCCTGCCCCTCACACTGCCCCTGCCCCCCACACTGCCGCTGACTCCACACTGCCCCTGCTCCCACACTGTCCCTACCCCCAATATTGCCCATGCCCCCCACACTGCCCGTGCCCCAGAACACAGTCCCTGTCCCCCACACTGCCCGTGCCCCCACACTGCCCCTGCCCCCACACTGCCTGTGCCCCCACACTGCCCCTGCCCCCACACTGCCCGTGCCCCCACACTGCCCCTGCCCCCACACTGCCCCTGCCCCCACATTGCCCCTGCCCCCCACACTGGCCCTGCCCCCAATACTGCCCGTACCCCAGAACACAGCCCCTGCCCCCACACTGCCCCTGCCCAACACAGCCCCTGCCCCCACATTGCCCATGCCCCCACACTGCCCCTGCCCCCCACACTGCCCCTGCCCAACACAACCCCTGCCCCCCACACTGCCCTGCCCCCCAACACAGCCCCTGCCCCCCACACTGCCCCGCCCCTGCCCGCCACTCTGCCTTGCCCCCACACTGCCCCTGCCCTCACACAGCCCCTACCCAGCCCTCTTCTTTCTCGCTGATTGGCCACAGGAGTTGCCAGGGGCAAGCAGTGGTTCGGTTCTAGCCTGAGATCCCAGGATGGCACAGGGGGTGTTGGGCTTTCACTGCCCACAGCCCATGCCGAGATAACTCTGCCATCCTCAGTACCTGGGCTTGGCAACAAAAACAAGCACCGGGCAACCTGCCCTCCGTGGAGCACTCTCCAACTGCAGGAAGAAGGAATGAGGCCGAACAGCAAGGACTGCCCAGGCTGGGCCAAGTAGCTCAGTGGTTTAGAGCATCGTCCTGAGATGCCAGGGTTTCAGGTTTGATCCCCGATCAGGGCACAAATAAGAATCAACCAATCAATGTATAAGTGGGACAACAAATCGATGATATTCTCTCTCTCTCTCTCTCAAGCCAATCAATCTTTTTTTTTTTTTTAAAGGACTTCCCACCCTAGCCTGTTTGGCTCAGTAGATAAAGCATCAGCCTGTAGACTAAAGGGTCCTGGGTTCAATTCCAGGCAAGAGCACATGCCCAGGTTGCGGGTTTAATCCCAGTAGTGTACGTGTAGGAGGCAGCTGATAATGATTCTCATCATTGATGTTTCTATCTCTCGCTTCCTCTCTGAAATCAATAAATGTTTTGTGGGTTTAAAAAAAAAAAAAAAAAGGATTTTCCAGGATCTACTACAATGGCAGCTGGCCCCACCCCAAACACTTCACATTTCTGGGGTGGCACATCACCCCCTTAGGATTTCAGGCCCCTCTGTCCTCTGTTGAGACTGGAAATAGGAGTGTCTAGTCTTGTTTTGCTCTTTGCCTCTAGCTGAGAAGTCAGCTTTCAGACCTTAAATTAGCCACCAAGTTCCCTGGTCCGGTGCAGCTGGCTGTTCCTTGTCCTCAAAAAGCAAGTGACCCCAGGGGGGAGGGCCAACTCCCTTTCCTTCAGAGCACTGGGCCTCCCTGTGACACCCACCACTGGAGCCTCCGGACAAGAAGAGGGGGGACCGGTAGGTTGTGTTGGGATCCTTCAGGGCACTAGGTGTCCATGAGAGACAGAGCGAGAGAGACCAGCCTTGGGGACAATTCATCCCAAAGCCTCCCCACTCTACCACTTTCTCTCCAAGAACCATAGAACTGCCAGTAGTCTTGGCCCCACGCCAGGCAAGCTCCCTATGGAAGGACAGAGGACTCCATGTCCCAGGCAGCTGCAGGGAGACATGTGACTACACACCCCAGACATGTTCCCAGGGAGAAGAAGGCGGAAACAGGCGCGGAGCACCCATGTGTGCACACCAGCAATGCACTCATCAAAGAGACAACTTTGCACACTCCTCAGAGATACTCCCCGACATGTGCAGCTGAGAGATGCATAGACACAACTCCCAAACACACACACCCAGGTGCCTCTTAAACATCACCCACACGTCCTATGAATGGCTCCTGCAGACTGTTGAGGCTTTCATACTCATAGAGAAGGCCCAGGAGAGCTCAGGAACGAGAGGGGCGGGCCAGTGCACAGAGCTGCTGGCTGACAAGAAACACCCACACTGGGACACACACACACACACACACACACACACACACACACAGGAGTATGCACATGGCCATGTGCTAGCACACACACTCACATACACACACAGAGGAGTACACATATGGCCATGTGCTAGGGCGCATGCATGCCCGCACCCTGGCGATGCACAGGATGCAGGATGCACAGCGTGAAGTCAGGTTAGGAGACTAGGCTCTGGGCTGTGGGGAGGAGAGTGGAGGGGGTGGAGAGGCCCTTAGAGATTTCAAAACAATTCTGGTTTCGAAATGCTGGACCCAGGGCCATTCCCGGCCTGGGGGTGGAGAGCCAGGGGGAGGGCAGTCGGGCCAGTGCAGATCAGCCAACCAGCCCCTGGGAGGAGGGGGTTGGACAGCCCCAGGCCCTGAGGAAAGGGGTCCAGCATCAGGAAAGGCAGGTGCCCAGGCCAGCAGGGAGGCCTAGGGAAAGGAGACACAGCAGAGGCCTCTGCCTTGGCCCCTGCTGGACAAGAAGGTGGGGCAGGCTTCCTTCCCCTCGGGACTGGGAGGAAAGAGAAACCTCCTGTGCCCCTGCCCCCACTCACAGGCTGTGCTGACCACCTTCTCCCCTACAGGCTGGTATCTGCACCCCTTGCCCACCCCCACCCCCCCCACCCCTCGTGCAGAGCCCCGTGGGGGGCCTAAAGCTAAGGGATGGGGCAAGGGCCTGTGGGGGGAGGGGGTTGTCAGGGAATTCCCACGCTCAGGGCAGGGTGGGGGTCAGCTCCTGGAGAACCCTGGGACCCTCCTCTCCGTGGGGGGAGGGGGTGTTAGAAAGATGGGCAGGAAGCCAGACTTCTCCTCCCAGGATACAGAATGCCTTCAGGACCCTTCCCCCCACCTCCTTGGGAAGTGGGCAATGCTCCCAGGGCAGGGGAGTGCAGGCCATTTGGGGGTGGGGATCTGGAGGCCGGAGCCTAGCACCTAGCAAAGGCGATTCCAGGCTCTGGCTCCAGAGTCCCCGACCAAGCGCCAGTCCCACAGTCTCCCCGAGACCCTCAGCTCCCAGCTCCTCAGCCACTGGGCCCTCCAGCTCTGGGAGTCACAGGGCAGGACCTGGACAGAGCAGCCTCTATGGCCCATCCTGGCGCCTCCGCTAGGCCACCTTTCCCCAGGTCCCTGGGCAGCTCACAGTGTGGCTCTGGGTGGGCAGCTGGCAGGGCTGGCAGGCAGAGGCACAGATGCCAAACTAGTGCAGCCAGGCACTCAACAGGTTGAGCCAGTCCCTGGAACAGCCCCACCCCAGGGAGATCAGGCCTGGCAGAGGCTCCGTGCCCAAGGCACCCAACCTGTCCCCACTTGGCTGTCCACTTTCCCACGCTGCCTTCCCCTCTTCCTCCTCCCTCTAGGTCAGCACCCAGGCAGTGCCCAAAGCTCTTGGGACAAGGAAGGGATGTTATTTCCCCATCACCCTTGGGTGCCCAGGCTCCGGGAGCACCTCACTATGAGCAGCCAAGACACCCCAGGAAGAGTAAACATGGTGTCAAAGCAATGAGAACCCCAAAGTGCCCCCACCTCCTTTCAGGTCCTCATTCAGACATCCTGGCTCCCACAGCTGCCCCCTCCCCCCCACTGTCCCTGGCACTAGGATGGAATTTGACACCAGAGGCAGTGTGCCCCAGCTCATGTCTTGGGCTCCTGCTAGAGCTGCCATTGCCTGCAAACCCGGTCCTTTCCTTGCCCCCCACTCCTGGGCTCTAGGGAACTCCCTCCCGACCACTCCCCCCCCCCCCAGGTGGGCAGCCCCTCTTTGCAGGCATCGCCTTTAATCTAAAGCAGGTGCCAGGCATTACCCCCTCTGCTGAGTCGACACTGCCACCCACCAGGCCTCTGCCCAGAATGCTACCCCCCCTGCCTGTTCATGGAAACCAAGTCTCTAGCCCAGAGTTCTTGCTTAACCCAGGGACCCGGAAGCTGGGAGGCAGGAACTACCCAAAGTCAAGGGTGCCCAACACAGATCAATCACAAGTTCACCAGGTCCCACATCCCCACTGCTGTGCCGGTCCCAGTTTCTGGGGACCAGCAATCCTTCCCCAGGCCTCTGCAGTTTCTCCCCACTTTGACTTTCCACCCCAGTCACTCACAGCCTCATTTGGGGTCTCCATATGGACCTCCAGAACCCACCTCCTGCTGCCCCAAGCACAAGAGTGACTCTGGACCCAAGAGTATAGGCAGTCTAGCCCTCACAAGCACCCCTCCCAACATTAGCCCAACCCCACCCACATTCAGAGCAACACAGGTGAGCAGATAGCCTCTGGAGGGACGTGGTCAGAAGGCTGGTCTTCAGGCCTGATCCCCGGGGGGCGGCAGCATCTTCCTCCCTGGCACCAGACTCCCTGACCCTTCGCCTTCTCTGCCATCCTCCCCCTGTCCCGGGGCTTCTCTCAGCAGGGCCTCAGAGCTGACACCAGAGAGACAGGGCCTGAACACGTCCTTCGCCTGGGGCCATGGAATCGCAGTCCTGCCCCAGAGGAGGCCACCAGCAGCCATAGCCCAGGAGTGGCTGCTCCTGGGAAGGTTAAGGAGCTGGCAGGAGGGCAGGGGAAGCCCACCCAACTCGGAAGTCGCGTTGGAAAGCTGCCTGGAGACATCGGTGGCTTGCAGCACACATTGGGGAGCAGCCTTCCCAGGTGTTCCCCTTCCCAGGGCTATCACCTGCGCAGCCCACCTCCCCCAGAGCAACACTTCCCCTCCCTGAGCACAGGCCTCCTCCCAGACAGGACACAGACATCTACCCACAGCAGCAGACAGAGAGGGAGGGGGAGTGTCAGAGAAAGCCGGAAGGAAGGAAGGAAGCTGGACAGACAGACAGAAGCTGATCCTGGCTTTACTGTTCCAGAGAGGCAGCCTCCAGATTTCCAGACCCTGAGGAGCGAGCTCCTCTCAGCTCCCAGGGGAGAAGGAGAGGAGACCTCGGTCTCTCCTGAGACCAAATCCCAGCAGCCCCGGGAATGAATGCCTCTCAGGCAAGCCCTGGGACAGACCGCGTGTCTGCCAAGCAAGAAGCCTGAGCCTCCCTTCTCTTCCTCACATTCCTTTGGGCCAAGGCAGGGGCCACTTCCCCTTAGCAGTGCAGGGACACCTCCAAGGAACTCTGTGATCGCCCAACCCCCCACCGCCCAGCCAAACCCACACCAAGAACCCTCGGCTGGGGAGACTCCTCCAGGCACAGCCCCTGCTGCCCCGGGCAGTGCTTAAGGGCAGAGGGTGACCCCAGTGATCCCCAAACCCAATGCACCTCCTTCGGAAGGTTCCCATCAGGCATGGAGGGGTGCTGGGACCCAAGGAGTGTGGAAGCCTAGGAAAGGGACTACAACTCCCAGAAGCCCCCAGGGCAGGGTTGCTGCTCCAGCTGGCCCCAGGCCGGCCTTGTTCTCTGCTCTAGGGTGGCAGGGTCCCTCGCTGCCCCTGAGCCCTCCCCACTGTGCTCTGGGGCTGCCTACCAGATTGGGGGCCCAAGCATAACCTCCACGAACCCTGGGGGCGTACCCGCCCATTAAACAGCTCAGGGGTGCATTCCCGAGGGCAAGAGATATTCCGACTGTGTCCCCCTCCCCACTTCGAACTGGACCCCCCTCTCGCGCCCCTGCTGGCAAGGCAGGACCTTCGCCCTCAGCCCAACCCGCCCCTCACCTCTCGCGGGTCGGGATCCTCAAGCCAGGCCGGAGCTGGACGCCATGACCAGGTCCGGGTCGGTGGGTGGATCGGGGTACTGCTCGCCAGTCGGAGGTGCGGAGGGCGCAGGAGGTGGTCCTTTGATCCTGGATACCTTGATCTCAACACCAGCCTGGCCGGGGCGAGGGTGTCCAGGGTCGCCGGGCGCCTAGGTCCCAGCTTCCCGGTCGCGGAGCATGGTCGTGGGCGGCGGGGAACGCGCGCCCGTCAGTCCCGGTCTCGGGGCTGGGGTCTCGGCCCGAAGCTCAGGGCTCGGCTCCCACGTCTCCTTCCTTTCCTTCCTTCCTTTCCTTCCTTCCTTCCTTTCCTTCCTTCCTTTCCTTCCTTCCTTTCCTTCCTTCCTTTCCTTCTTTCCTTCCTTCCTTCCTTCCTTCCTTCCTTCCTTCCTTCCTTCCTTCCTTCCTTCCTTCCTTCCTTTTCTTCCTTCCTTCCTTCCTTCCTTGCTTCCTTCCTCGCTTCGCCTCCTCCTTTCACTTTCCCCGAAGCCGGCGGGGCGGCGGGCGCGGGGCGGGGAGAGAGCTGTCTGGGCGCTTATTGTTGGCCGCGCGCCGAGGGTCCGGGGCGCAGCCCCCGGGCGGCGCGGCGCGGGGGGACCCGGGCGTGCGGGCGACGGGCCGGCTGGCTGCGGGCGGCAGCGGGGGTGCAGCGGCCCCGCGTCCGGGGCATGTCCGGCCTCTGGCTCCGCCGCGCGCCGCCGCCTTCCCGGGCTCCGCTGCGCTGCCGGGGCCTGGACCGCTGCGCTCGGCTCCGCTCCGGCCCCAATACGCTCCGCACCGGGCGCGCTGGCGGCCTCCTTCTGCCTTCATTCCAGAGCCGCGCGGCCCCTGTCAAAATAAGAGCTCCCCCATCTCCTCCTGCCCAGCCGGCTCCCCGGCCTCCCAGTGGCCTGACTCGGTAAGGCGCCGTGTAAGGCGCCGTGCCGGCTGGCGGGGAGGCCGGTGGGTCGGGACGGGAGGGGGCTGCTACCCCTCTCCTCCCTGCCAATAACCTCCCACGCTGGGGAGAGGCTAGACAAAACTCCCCGCCCCTCCGATCCACACGGATGGGAAGCAGCAGGATGCCTGGACTCCCTCAACACCCCACACACTCCCGGGCCCCCTCTTGCTTGTACGCACCCACCTCCACAATGCACTGAGCATCTCCTTTGGTCCTCTCTCTCCAGGAGACCATGATGTTCTTGAGGACATTGACTGGGTGTTTTCTTCTCAATTCTCAGGACAAAGTGGATGCTGAGAAAATGTTTGTGGAAGTGAAACCTTGGTCTTCTCCCAAGAACTCTCTCCTCACATCAGAGTCACACACACACACACACATCTATCTGAGAGCAGATGCAATGAAAATGAAGTTGTACTTTTTATTTTACGTTACTTCAGTGCTTACCACAAACCATGAGAAAGATGTTACGGCCCATTACACTAAGGAGGAAACTGAAATCTGCACTAGTGAAGGACTGCCTCCGGGTTTCACAGCTGGAAAATGGAAAGCCCAGGACCAGAATGTGGGTCTCCGTATCCCAAGGCACTTTCCTTGTGTCCCACTGCCCTCACCCACCCAGAATTAATACCAACAAGTAAGAAGGATGGACTGTCTCTCCTATATATATATCTGTTTTCTCCAAAAGATTCTTGAAGGCCAAACCATGCCTCCTATGCCGGTTACTAATGCGGACTTTGTAATCAAACACAGTAATTTCAAGAGAAACATCAAAAGTGCTTTATTCAAAGTAATGTCTATCGCTAGCTACACATTTCCCCCATCTTTCAGGTAATTTGTAGATACCGTCCCAATAGAACTTTTCTTGTTTTGAGGCAGACCATTCAGAGACCCAATTTTCCACTGCTTCATACGTTTTGAAGTGCTGCTCAGAAAGTGCGTGGGCCATCGATTGGAACAAGTGGTCATCTGAAGGAGCAAGGGCTGGTGAATATGGCAGGTGGGTTCATACTTCCCAGGCAAGATCTTTTAACGTGTCTTTAACTGGTTTTGAAGTGTGTGATGGTGCGTCATCACGAAGCAAAATTACTTTGCAGTGTCTTCTGGCCCATTCTAGTCATTTCACAATCTAAGTGTGGTTCAAATTGATTATTTGTTGTTGGTAGCGATCAGTGTTAACCGTTTCACCTGGTTTTAGAAGCTCATAATACACCACTCCTTCCTGATCCCCCCAAATGCAGAGCATTGTCTTCTTTCTGAAGCGATTTGGCCTTGCAGTCAATGAAGGTTGACCTGGATCAAACCATGATTTTGTGTGGGATTCTCAAATCCACTTTTTATCACCAGTCACAATTTGATGCAAAAAAAAGACTTTCTTTTGTGCTGTTGTACTACACGGATGTTTTATTTATGACTTTTTGGTTTTCCATTTGTCTTTCATTCAGTTGATGTGGCACCCATTTTCCTTCCTTTAAAATCTTTCCCATTGCTTGTAAATGATTGGAAATTGTTTGCTGAGCAATGTTTAATCTTTCTGAAAGGTGTTTTTGAGTTTGACATGCATCTTCATCCAATAATGCTTGTAACTGTTGGTCTTCAAACTTTTTCGGTTGACCTGGACGTTCTTTGTCTTTCACATCGAAATCATCACTTTTAAAGTGTTTAAACCAGCGTTCACAAGTATCTTGAAATGGAGCATGTTCATGATAAGCTTCCCGGAATATTCAGCAGCACTTTTCTTCAAAATAAAGTAATGAATTAAAACTTCCCGCAAATGCTCGTTTTTTGGGCACAAAATTCAACATTTTTAAGCATAAAAATATCTATGATGTTAACACCTTCAGCAAATTTGACATATGAAGTTTTGAAGCTTGCTGTCAATACAATATAGCATACATATCAAATCGCATATATATATCAACATATGTGTAACTCCATCTATTGAAAAAAATCCACATTATTAACTGGTACACCTGGTATATTCCCCACGGCACTCAAGTGCTGGAATCATAGTAGGGCTTCCATAAATTCACCAGATGGGTGAGTGGTGCCAAGCAACTGGGCCAGTCAACAAAACATCCCCAGTGTCTACTAACTGCTGCACCAGCACCGAGCTGGGTTGGGGATTGACTCATCACACCCTCTGAGCTGGTATTATTCCCACTTAAAGGAAAAGCAAACTGAAGCCAAAGAGAGGCTGAGCTTTGGTGTGAAACAATCCTAGGGTCTAGAGTAGTACCTGACCCATGTAATTAGGGTTTAATTTCCTCTCCCGTCTCCAGGGTCCTGGGGGTATAATATGAGCTACAACCCAGCCAGTGTGGCTCAGTGGTTGAACATCCACCTATGAACCAGGAGGTCAGGATTCGATTCCCAGTCAGGGCACATGCTCAGGTTGCAGGCTCCATCCCCAGTGTGAGGTGTGCAGGAGGCAGCTGATCCATGATTCTCTCTCATCATTGATGTTTCTATCTCTCTCCCTCTCCCTCTCCCTTCCTCTCTGAAATCAATAAAAATATTAAAATTAAAAAAATATGAGCGACAAGGTAAGAAGGCCATTTCTCAAACAGGATGCTTGTCATAAGGAAGGGTCCAGCCCATGTATGCGGATCAGTCTTCTGTTACATACATGTGGCTTGTAAACTACATGGCTTGTTCTGATCCGTGTAGCACAATGCCCGGTTCCTAGTAGGTTCATAGCACGGTGTCAGTAGGGGTAATAGCTGGGTTGCAAGGGGTATCTGAAATGTGGTCCACTGTCAATTCAGGTGGATTCGGCATGTACTGTGGGGCAGCCGCGTAGAGTGCTACCCAGGGTGGGGCTGTGACTCACTGCCCCGCATAGTCTCTAGACTGGGATGTGGAGCTGAGCTTGGGGCAGCCACAAGTTCTGGGTGGGACCCTGGAGCGCGGGAGGAGAGGTGGAGAGAGGCCAGGCCTAAGGATGGAATCCCGCGGCTCCCCCTACCGGCGGACTCGGGAACCACCGCATTCCTGTGCATTGATAGTCACAGGTGTGTCAACGCCGGTGGTGGTGGAGATGGAAGTGCCGTGCGAGGATGGTGTTGGTGTGTGCGGACACCTGTTTGTGGGGGTGCAGGGTGGGGTGCCAGCGCCACGAGGCCTGTCTCTGGAATCCCAGGGTGTGCACATGCAACTACATCTTGTCATGCGATTTACTTTGGGGCTGGGGAGGGAAAGGGGCGGCGCTGGGGCTGCTGACGACCTGGATGACTTCCTGCGAGGACCTGGAGCAAGGACCTTCCAGCCAGTGCCCCTCTCACTGACCTCGCGAAGAGGGAGGGACTCGGGGCTGGAAGGAATTCGGTTCCTAGGAAGCGACTCTGTTTCTTAAAGGAACTAGGGCCCAAGAAAGGGTTAACTTTGCGCCCCACAGTGACTTTCATCATTGGCTCAGGGCACTGTCAGTCAGAATTCTGGGGCAGGGTTTGCGGGTCCATCTGCGGAATGCCTGGGGCCCCCGCACTTGCCCCTCACCCCCCACTTCGCTTCGCTCGGGGATGCACCCACCGCCCCATCGGGATGCAGACAATTTTTCGGGCCTGGAGGAGAACCTTGGGACGTCCTGGCCCCCGCTCACGCCAGCGGCCTGGCTGTCTGATGGATGGTGATGATTACATAACAGAGCTAATGGGCAGGGCCGTGCCAGCTTGGAACACTCCGCTCCTCCTCGACGCTGCCCAGGGCCTGGCACCCACCGCACAGAGCCCGCTGCCCGGCTCTCCCACCTCCATCCAGGGCGAGGGACTCCGAGGCCGCCTCCCCCGGCGGTCCTGGGTTTAAGTCATGGGATGAGGTGGCACCGGGCGGGGAGCCCGGCTGGCACCCATCGGGTCTGGGGTCAGCCTGCAGAGGGTGGTTTTTACCAGCATCTCTCCAGGACTGTGAGGCCCACCGGGCCCTTCCAACCTGTCCTTGGAACTTAAGAGCCCATAGAGGTGGGGACGGGTCGCAAAGGGAAAGAAGTTTGGGAAAGGTCCTGGGGCAGGAACGGGGAGGCTGGGCGAGGGGCAGGGGGGAGGGACTCTTATCCTGACAGGGCTCCCGCCTTCCCCACTGGAGGGTTTGGAAAAACTGAGCAGGCGGCTGGGGCTTGGCTGGAAAGCCCGCAGCCCACCCTCCCGGGACACAAGGCTGGGGAGCGCGGCGGGTAGGGTGGGCGGGGAGAGCGCGACCCCGGGAGGGCGTGGCCTCTTTGGGGACTTGGGGCCCAGGGGCCAGGTCCCCGGGGAAGGGGTTCCTGGCGCTGTCTCCCTGCAGTGTGTCCCCCCTTCTCCTCCGCCCACCCACCACTTCCTCCTCCCGGCTCCAGTCCTGCTGACTTGGGCAGACTTAACTCCTTCCGCGCCGGCCAGGGGGACGCCGAGGTGGGGACGCCTTGGGGGAGGGCGGGACTTCCGACCCCACGCCCCCCGCAGTTTAACACCTCGTAGCCCGGGACGCGATCTCAGAATGTGGGGGGTTCCGAGCCCTGGAAGGTTGCCTGGGGCCCGATGAGCGACCCACAACAACAGGCACCTGAGAGCCGCCTCATCCAGTCCTTTCTCTGGCCAACTCGTACCTGTCTGCCCTCCCCGCTCCCAGTCTTCTGGGTCCCTCCCTCCCTCCCTCCCCTCTCCCGCCACTTTCCCTCTTATGCCCCTTCTCTCCCCCCCCCACCCCCACCCCGGCATTATAGGGTCCTGGAAGTTAGAGGCTGAGGGGAACCCTGAAGCGTGGGCTCTGTAGCCCCCTCCGCATCCTGCCTGCGAGGCCGGCGCTGGAAAACCACGCCTCTCTCACCTCCGAGGCCTCCGGCACCCACGGCGGGGGGGTGGGGGGGCGGGGGGGCGCAGCTACTCACGGAGGCAGATAATGCCGACCTCCCCCAACTCCATCCAGGACAAGGGCCTCAGTGATCAAAAAAGCTAAGTTCTCCACAACACCCCTTCTCCATCAGATTTTTTTTTAATGATGTATTTTTATTGATTTCAGAGAGGAAGGGGAGAGGGAGAGAGTGAGAGAAACATCAATGATGAGAGAAAACCAGCGATCAGCTGCCTCCTGCAAGCCCACACTGGGATCGAGCCCGCAACCCTGGCATGTGCCCTGACCGGGAATCCAACCGTGACCTCCTGGCTCATAGGTCGATGCTCAAACCCTGAGCCACCAGGGCCGGTCTCCACTATCAGACCTGCCCTCCAATTATGCTGTGAATGACTGGCGGAGGGAAGGACCTCCGACTAGGCAGGAACGGGTTAACGGAGCTACCGGGCTCCAGGGCCAGGTGAGGCGCTGCCTTTCTGGGTGCCCCGCGCGTGGGTGGGTGGGGAATTGGAGGGAGAATGACCCTCGAGCTGCTTTTTGCCCCCTGGTGGCCAGGCGTGGCTTAGCAGTCTCTTGCCGAAGCCTGCTTGGGTGGAGCAGCGAAGGGCTGGGGAGACAGCTTCCGTCCTCCAGCACGCAGGCCCTTTGGGGGAAAGAGTGGCCTCTGGATGGGCTGATGGAGTAAGGGAGCCCCGCAGGCCCTGCGATGCCAGCACGAGTCAGCAGGCCGCCTCAGCCACCCAGATCCTGGCCTAAGGGACTCCACCCGTGGGTCCCAGGTGCCAGACCCCTGCAGGAGGGAAGGGAAAGAAAGAAGACATAGGCCAAAACAGAAGTCCTCCCAAGGTTTAGACCTAACAGAGAGCTCCATAGAGGGAAGCTGCCCGCACCTTCTCTTCTTTCTGTGGCCTTCAGGCCTCAGCACCAAGCTCACACCTCAGGCCAGGCTTCCCAGCTCCTGCGGAGACAGGCCAGTCAGCCAGGACAAGTGAAATAGGGAAACTGAGCCAAATAAGTAAATGGCCAAGCGGTTTACTGCCATCCGGTAAATTGCGAAATCCTATCTTCCCTAACCAAGGATACTTGGGAGTAAATGGTTTTCACTACTCCCCAACCGGAGGACAAATAGCTTAAATTACCCTATTCAGGGAGACAGAGAGAACTCCAATTAGTGCCATTGTGCCCACCGCACCTAAGGAAAGATGAAGTTCAGGGAGGAAATCTCATTTTTGTCACATTGGTATAAAACTCATCAATATCCTATTGAGACCCTCCTGTGAAGTCTCCCCTAAACTCCCAGCCTTTAAAACCTTTGAGAGACCTAGCTGGTTTGGCTCTGAATAGAGCATGGGCCTGCAGACTGAAGGGCCCCCCCAAGTTCAATTCCAGTCAAGGGTACATGCCTGGGTTGCAGGCTTAATTCCCAGTAGAGGGTGTGCAGGAGGCAACCAATCAAAGATTCTCTCTCATCATTGATGTTTCTATCTCTCTCTCCCCCTCTCTTCTTCTCTGAGATCAATAAAAAATATATATATTGGAAAAAAAATACCTTCAAGAGCCAGGCTCACTCTCCCTCTGCAGAGCAAGCCTATGGCTTGCTTTCCTTTCAGGCCTGCATCTTCTAAATTCTCAGGGTGCCCAGGAGACATGCAACAAGGGGAGCAATGGTCAGCGACAGCTGGTCCCCAGCTCTCAGCCTGAACCTGTCCCCAATGTCCCTTTTCTCTGACTTTCCAAAGAACCAAAGCAGCCCAGCCCAGCTCCCTCCTGTTGCCTCTTCCTACCCTAAGCCCTTGTGTCACTGTCCCAGCTTTAATGAACACACTGTCACCACCACCTGGACATGTTGTGTGAAATCCTACCTGCACAGAGTCCCACATCCTCCAGGCTGGCCAAGCAGACCCGCTCCAGGCCTGGTTCTTGCTAACCACCAGCTTCTTTCCCCTCCACCCAGACACCCTCTGAGCTTCTCCCCATAACAGGACCCTCCTGAGGGATTCTAGGTGCTTCCAACCACTTCCTCTCACCCTGCTCGAGGCTAAGTCCATTCCCCCTCTACCCAGAAGCCTCCTGAGTTAGTGAAGGCCCCTTTTTAGTAGTAAACCGCCTTACTTTCCTCCACCTCCCCAGTCCCCAGGATCCTCATCTAAGACTGTCTTTTGCACAGGCAATTCTGGCTACTTGTTGACTGTGATGTCTGAATCCACATGTACCATTTCCTCCAGGAATCCTTCCTTACCAACCCCACCTACTTATTTATTCAATGACTACTGAATGTGCTGGGGCATGGGACTAGACAAAAGGTGCATGCTGGTGCCCTAACCGGTTTAGCTCAGTGGATAGAGCGTTGGCCTGCGGGCTGAGGGGTCCCAGGTTCGATTCCGGTCAAGGGCATGGACCTTGGTTGCGGGCACATCCCCAGTAGGAGGTGTGCAGGAGGCAGCTGATTGATGTTTCTCTCTCATTGATGTTTCTAACTCTCTCTCCCTCTCCCTTCCTCTCTGTGAAAAATCAATATATATATATATATATATATTTTAAAAAGTGCATGCTGGTGAACGAGACAGACATGGTCCCTGCCCTCAGAGATCCCACAGTCTAGTTGGGAACAAATGACAAGTAAATGGGCAATTTCAGTTCCATGTCACAGAGACATGGGGAGCACTTTGGAGAGACATCTGTCCAGGCATGGGAGTCTGAGAAAGTTTCCTGCAGGAAACAGTGTCTGAGCTGAGGCTGATTCCAGCCTGGGATAGAGGTCTGACTGGGCTCAGTGCCTCTCACCTACAGAACCTACAGAACAAGATCCCAGCAAGGACTCTTCACCAGGTGTTATGCAATATCTCTAAGGATGCATTCTCAAACAACCCATTCAAAATTTTTTTTTTAGCCCTAGCCGGTTTGGCAAACTGAAAGGTCCCAGGTTCAATTCCGGTCAAGGGCACATGCCTGATGTGGGCTTGATCCCCAGTAGGGGACTTGCAGGAGGCAGCCGATCCATGATTCTCTCTCATCATGAATGTTTCTGTCTCTCTCTCCCTCTTCCTTCCTCTCTGAAATCAGTAAAAATATTTTTTTTAATTTAAATATATTTTTATTGATTTCAGAGAGAAAGGGAGAGGGGGGAAAGAGAGAAACATCAATGACGAGAATCATTATCAGTTGCCTCCTTCATGCACTTTGGAAATGGTACATGTGGATTCAGACATCACAGTCAACAAGTAGCCAGAATTGCCTGTGCAAAAGATAGTCTTAGATGAGGATCCTGGGGACTGGGGAGATGGGGGGAAGTAAGGCGGTTTACTACTAAAAAGGGGCCTTCACTAACCCAGGAGGCTTCTGGGTAGATGGAGAATGGGCTCAGCCTTGAGCAGGGTGAGAGGAAGTAGTTGGAAGCACCTGCATCCACTCTGGGGATCGAGCCCACAACCCAGGCATGAGCCTTGACAGGGAATCGAGCCATGACCTCCTGGTTCATAGGTCAGTGCTCAACCACTGAGCCATGCCAGCCGGGCTCAAATAACCACCCTCCCCCCTTTTTCTTTAATCCTCACCTGAGGATATTTTCCCATTGATTTTTAGAGAGAGTGGAAGAGACAGGGAAAGACAGAGAGAAATATCGATGTGAGAGAAACGCATCAACTGGTTGCCTCTTGCATGCACTTTGACCAGGGGCTGGGCCAGGGAGGAGCCTGCAACCAAGGTACGTGCCCTTGATCAGAATCGAACCCAGACCCTTCGGTCCGCAGACCAATGCTCTATCCACTGAGCAACACTGGCCAGGGCAAATAACCCATTTTTAATAAACTCTGAGTCCCAGAAAAAAGAAGACTGGCCTGAAGGTCACAAGTGTGTAACCTTGGCCTATGCACTCCCTGCCTTAGTATCTTCAAATGTAAAAGAAGAGGGTTGGATAAGTTTATCTTCTCTTCTTTATCAGGAAGATATTAAATAGATGGAGCAAGTAGCAGGCTTGATCTGTTGAGAGAAAAACATGCCCTTAGCTTGGGTCTGCGTGGGGAGAGAGGGCAGAGTTCAGAGCCCAGGAAAGGCTGTCAGAGGCTCCAGAGAAAGTGACCGAAGTCACCTCCTGCTCCTCACTCTCTTGCATCACCTGCACTGCCTTCCGCGATCATGCTGAGTCGGTGCTCACAGGATAGATTTAGTCACTGCATGACTGTCTTGTATGTACAGCATGTCAAACTCAAAGGCTAACACGGGCCCAATAAACAAGATTTAAGTTTATGTGGGCCGCAAACAAACAAAAGCTTCCATTTTCATAGAAACGTAAGTTTATTTCGATGGGGACATGCTGAATACGAAGGGCTGAAATAAATGCCATCATTAACATAAAATAATAGAACATTTTAATAAACATTAATATTTTTTCTTGAACATTAACTTACCAGACACTGAATAACTGCACAAATTAATAAGCATAATGCAAATAAACCTATTTTTCTTGTTCTCCGAAAGCAAAATATTTCCAGTTGCGCACACCAAACAAGTCAGTCCAAGACTGATGACATGACCATCGACTGCTAAAATATTCGCTGCTAGTGTTAGTGGAGAGAAATGGTGCGCCTGCGCATAAGGCGTGTAAGGGAAATGAATGCAACACGATTGTAGTCATCAGTCATTAGTGAACATTGTAGCTCGTTGTTAATAATTACGTATAACAGTATGTTGTAAAAATTAAGTTATGACATTTTTATTAAAACGTTTCTTACATACCGTTATATTGGCTGGGCCGCAAAAATATTCTTTGTGGCCCTAGCTGGTTTAGCTCAGTGGATAGAGCATCAGCCTGCGGACTGAAGGGTTCCGGTCAAGGGCACATGCCTGGGTTGCGGGCTTGATTCCCATTAGGGGACGTGCAGGAGACAGACAATCAATTATTCTCCCTCATCATTGATGTTTCTATCTCTCTTTCCCTCTCCCTTCCTCTCTGAAATCAATAAAGATATATATTTTTAAAAAATATTCGTTGTGGGCTGCATGCGGCCCATGGGCTTCGAGTTTGACATGCTTACTCTAGGGCTTTTATCTTAAGAGATGGATGTTCACAGGTGAGGAAACTGAGGCCCCAGTGGTGAAAGGATTTACCTAAAGTCACGTGGTTGGTGAGTGACAGCTGCGAGAGGCGCCAGGGTCTCCTAATTCCGGGTCCAGACTCCAGGACACGTAGCACTTACCTCCAACTTTCTGCTGGATTTCTCCCCACCTCTGGCTCCCCTGCCCGGGAAGGCAGGCCTGGCCTCCTTATCTGAGCAGAGCCAGGAATCCTGGGACCGCCTCCCTGCCTCTGCTCTCTCATCCTGTTGCTATCAGGCCAGATCTCAAAAGGCATCCCTGGATGTGGACAAGGCCCTGGGCCAGAAATCTTCCCAGTCTGCGAGGGAGGGAAAGCCTGCTCTGTGACTCCGAACAAGCTGAGGAGCTTCCCTGGGCCTCCTGGTCTCCATCTGCCCAGATCTGTCACCAGTCCTCCTCTCAGGGTGTTTATAACTTCAAGTCCCCGATGACTGACTGGTTCTCAGAGGTAGAACCCTGAGGTAAGGAGGAAAGCTCAGTGTTTTGGTGTTTTTGGCAGGATCCCACAGCCTTGGCCGCATCTGCTCCATCCCCAGAGACGGGAGTGCTGCTTAATGGGGCACCCACACCCGGGCACCATGATGTATTCTGTGAAAACTACAGGACCTGTGCACTCAGTGGTTAGAGCACCAGCCCTAACCAAAGTATAACAGGATATTGTAAAAATTAAGTTTTTGCACTGAGGGGTTGTGGGTCCTCAGGACAGGTGCAGGAGGCAACCAACCTCTCTCTCTTTCTCTTTCCCTGGCATAGATGTTTCTTTCTCTTCCTGCCTCTCTCCCTCCCTTCCACTCTCTCTGAAAAACAATGGAAAAAATACCCTTGGGTGAGGGTAACAACAAAAAGTTACAGGATATGTAACCTGGAAATATTCTGGGGTCCCACTACCCAAATACCAAATATTGAAAATAATTTCAAGAAGGAATCCCAGTTTCTACTTGTATCACTTGAAGGCAATCTAACTCATAACCTACAGCACCACTCCTTCCAGTTCCTCTTCCCGCTCCCACCCTGCTACACCGTGAGCACAGGGGTACTCTGCAAGCCCTCCCTCAGCCGCTCTCACCTCTGCCCTCTGTGTCACCAGCAGAGCCTTGCCCTCTCCCTACTCACTGTCACCTCCTCACCCTGTGACTGGCTCAGCCTCTCAGGTTTCATCCTTTTCCTTCACTCACTACCCAGACCCTTCCTCACACACAGGAAAGCCGCCTCAGCAGCCCTCGCTCTCCCATCTGCTCCCCCAGTTCTCGTTACGGAAGCCCTGGAACTGAGTCACTAGACCAGGTTTCCAACCACAGGAGAAGCATGAAGTCACCTGGGGCTGAAAGGAGGTGGGCAGAGGGAGGCCTAGAGCCGTCAATGACCAATAAGTTTTTACCTGTAACATCACTTGGTGCCTGCCCTGAAGGAGCTCAGAGATGGGGACCACTGAAGACGGTAAGAGATGATGAATGATTAAAGGATGTGGGCTTCGTGCAACCAGTGCGGGCTGCGTCCTCAGAGAAACCTGGTGGAGAACAAAGAGACTGACCTCTGTTTTGGGGAGCACAGCGGTCTTGGTGAGGGCACCGAGGAAGCAAGAGCAGGAGGAATCACAGGTTTTGGTGGGAAAGGTCTCAGAAACCAACGACCTAGTCCAAATACTTTTTGATGCTCCACTCGCTGCCAACATCCCTCCAAGCAGTGTACCCACATCTGAGGGCCTCCCATTGTGGGGCACCTACTGCCCCCCCAGGCAGCCCCTGACATTTACGACCACCTGTTTTCCCTTCCCTTAGGCTGAAGTCTACCTTCCAGTGGTGCCCACTCATTGTGGACCTGAAAAGAGAGAGCTAGGCCCTGGCCGGTGTGGCTCAGTGGATAGAGCATGAGCCTGAGGACTGAAGGGTCCCAGGTTCTATTCTGGTCAAGGATATATGCCCGGGTTGTGGGCTCGATCCCCAGTGGGGGGTGTGCAGGAGGCAGCCGATCAATGATTCTCTCTCATCATTGATGTTTCTATCTCTCTTCCTCTCTCTTTCTCTCTCTGAAATCAATAAAAATACTTTTTTAAAAGAAAAGAGAGGATAGGAGGAAAGCTGCTGAGAGGTTTGAACATAAGTGCAGGGACAAAAGGGAAGCAAGAAAGAGATGCTGAGAGACGAGGAGAAAGCTGAGCGCAAGGAGTATGTACAGATGCAGGAGAGAGGGGGGGCGGGCAGAAAAAAAGGTTTGCAGGAGAAACTGATGAAGTGCAACTGAGAAACTGTTGCCATGGTGATGGGTCCAGAGGAGGGAGGAGAAATAAAAATCAGATTATGAGCTGGGGGAGAGAGGAAGAGGGTGTTCAAGACCCAGAAGCAGTGCCCCCACACCAGGCCCTCCCCACACCAGGCCCTCCCACCAGACCCCCTTCTACCCTTGAGGAATAGCTTTCTCAGAGGCCCCCAAGGCCAGACCAGGGGTGCTGCAGTCCTGGAGGGGTCAGGCCTTTGGAACCCCCTCCCTCCTCTCCTAGGTGAGAGCAGATCTGCACCCCACCCCCAATATGCCTCATGGCCCTGGGAACACTCTCTGCATCAACCCTCTTCCTCTCCTTCTACCTCTTCATCAGAAGCTCAAAATGAAGGGGGGAGTGGGGAGACCTCTTTTAAGCACCTACTATGTGCCAGACACTGCATTGGGCCCTTCGTGCCTGGTTTCATTCAGTCCTCACCACAGCCCTGGGGTAGGTTTACCACCTCCACGAATAGACAGGAAACAGATCAAGGTCCCAGGCTGGACAAGGGCAGGCAGAGCTGGGTGTGGCCCTGGCTCACCTGCTCCAGCCTTCCCTGCTGGACCTGCCTCCTGCACAGCCGTGCCCCACTCCTGCGGCCCCTGCACCCTGCCTGCACAGGGTGGCCGGACATGAGCTGCCGGGGCCTTGAGGCAAATATGCCACAGACAGTGAGACTGGGCTCAGTAGGAAGCGGGGCAGCTCAGGGCTCAGGGCTGGGGGTGGGAAGCGCAGAGTCCTGGGCATTTCTGGCTGAGCTGAAGGAACAGGTCCAGCGAGGCCTGTGGGAGCCCTGCGGGCAGCACTCGCTGAGCCTGTGAGCCGAGCAGCTACAGGGGGAAGTGCCCGCCCCCCCTTGGGCTTCTGTACAAACAGCAGTTCTGTAAAAGACACTGCCTCGGATGTGCAGATCAAACAGGGCCTGGGAGGTGGGAGAAGGCAGGGTTCAAGGGCATGTGTGGTCTTGGGTAGCTATGCCAAGACCGCCCCCGCCCGAGTTTGGGAGGGGGACTCCAAAAGGTGGGGGTCTAGCCCATCATAACCTGCTCTCCCTCCTGGTGGAGACCTTAAAACACCACCTGTTCTCTCCAGGCACTAGCTAGAACCATATCCTAACCTGGGAGGTGGGGGGTGGGGAGGTGAGGGGGTCAGAAATGACTGGACCCCAAGGCTAAAGGTCACAGTTCTATTGGGTCCCTTGTCCACTGGACTCCAGGGTTCTGGGTCCCTGCCCCACAGCCCATAGCAGTTAGAGAGGAAAAGAGCTGCTACAGAGGCAGGCCAGTCAGCCAGGACAGGCAGAACAGGGAAACAGGCAGACAGACAGCAGTTGGCAGCCATCTAGAAAATCCTATCTTCCCCAAACCAGGGACACTTAAGAGTAAACCGTTGTGCCTAGCTTGTGTGGCTCAGTGGATAGAGCGTCAGCCTGCAGACTGAAGGGTTCCGGGTTGGATTCCGGTCAAGGGCACATGCCAGAGTTAAGGGCTCCATCCCCAATAGGGGGCATGCAGGAAGCAGCTGATCAGTGATTCTCTCTCATCATTGATGTTTCTTTCTCTCTTCCTCTCCCTTCCTCTCTAAAATCAGTAAAAATATATTTTATTTAAAAAAGAGTAAATGGTTTTCACTTCTCCTCCCCAACCAGAGGGTAAAGAGCTTAAATCACCCTATTCAGGGAGAGACAGCAGAAATCCAACTAGTGCCATTTGCCAACCACACCCATAAACAGATGAAGTTAAGAGAATAAACCTCATTTTTGGTACATCTGCATAAAGCTGATAAAGATTCTATTGAACCTCCCCTAAGATCTCCCCTACCACCCGCCTTTAAAACCCCTCGAAAGCAAGGTCTAGAGCTGGCTCTCCCTTCCGGAGCACCCCACGCCTCCCTCCCTCCTTCCCCGCAGGCATCATCTCCTAGACTAGGGACTGCAAGAGGCTTGCACCAGGGCAGCAGTGGGCCGCAGCAGCTGGTCCCAGGAAACGCCGTTTCTCCTCCAGCCTGAGCTGTCCCAAGGCCCCTTTCCCTGGCCTCTCAGTGAGCCGACGCAGCCCGCCTGGCCCGCTCCCCAGTCCTCCTGGTCTCACTATCCCAGCTGTAACAAACATCCTCAACACTCACCTGGACGTGTGGCGCAACTTTCCTGCTGGAAGTCAAGAACCCACAGACTCACGGCCGGCTGGGGCAGACCCCCCAAGGCCAGGCGCCCTTCCCAGAGACTTCCTCCTTGGGCCTGAAGGAAGGGGACTCAGATGAACTCACTCCTGTTGCCTCCGTTCACATCTCATCACCCCACCAACACCCCAGGACGTCCTTCCCATAGTTCTTCCAGGCGCCCAGCGTTAGTTCCCACAGACAAGGCAGGAGGGGCCCAGCCCCAGCCCAAAGCATCCAAAGGACTGCAGGGAGGGAGAGAAAAGACACTTCCCTACCTCCTCCTCCTCACCTGCTCCCCAGACTGCCTGCCCGCAGCCCCGCATGGAATCCCAAATCCCATTCCACCAGACCGAAGCCTCACATTCTTGCCCCGCCCAGTCCCTCTCATTCTCATCTTCCCTCCCAGACAGGCCAAATCCAAGAAGCACATTCCAAATCCTCCCCCCACCTCCCAGGACTGGTCTGCTGCAGAATGGACTCCCAGAAGGCTTCTTGCAGTGCCTGGGGTGCCACTCCATGCAGGGCTCTTTCCTATTTTCTTTTCTTTTTTTAAATATAATTTTATTGATTTCAAGGAGAAAGGGAGGTAAGAGGAGAGAGAGAAAGAGAGAGAGAGAGGGAGAAGCATCAGTGATGAGAGAATCATTGATTGGCTGCCTCCTGCACAACCCCTACTGGGGATTGAGCCCAGGACCTGGGCATGTGCCCTGACCAGGAATCAAAATGTGACTTCCTGGTACAGAGGTACACGCTCAGCCACGGAGCCACGCTGGCCGCCCTATTTTCTTTTATGGAAGCTTCTCGGTCCCCTAGCGGCTCCTGCTCGGCCGGGAAGTTGGGTCCAGGCTCTATCCTCGGCCTGCCTTCCCCCTGGGCATGCCCTCCTCTCCCAGGCCGCAGCCCTCGCACCTGCGCCACACGTCTGAGCCTCAGACCACACTTCACCTCAGTGTCCAGGCGCCAACTCCGCACGTTCAAAACAGAGATGTCCTCCTTCTGCCCCCAGTCTGCTCCCCCTCACCGCTGTGGCTTCAGCCAGCGAAGGGCAGCAGCCAGCCAGCGGCTGAAGCCAGGCCCAGAGACATCCTTAACTCCACTCCGCCCCCATCCTGCCCTGAAAACTACCACCCAAAGTCTCCTCTGTTAACATCTTTTGCCTAGAATCTCATCTCAACAGCATGTCAGGAGACACCCCAGATGGCTCTCAGACCCAGCTGGTGTGGCTCCATGGTTTAGCATTGAGGCAGCAATCAGTGATTCTCTCTCATTGATGTTTCTATCTCTTCCTCTCTGAAATCAATAAAAATATATTTTAAAAGAAAAAAACAAACAACCCAGTGGTTGAGAAGCAACCCATGAACCAAGAGGTCACTGGTTCGATTCCAGGTCAGGGCACATGCCTGGGTTGCTGGCTCGATCCAGTGTGGGGAGTGTAGCCCATTCACCGGTATTTCTATCTCTCAATCCCTCTCCCTTCCTCTCTCTAAAATCAATTTTAGAAAAATATTTTTCAAATATATTTTATTGATTTTTTACAGAGAGGAAGGGAGAGGGATAGAGAGTTAAAAACATCAATGAGAGAGAAACATTGATCAGCCGCCTCCTGCACACTCCCTACTGAGGATGTGCCCGCAACCAAGGTACATGCCCTTGACCAGAATCGAACCTGGGACCCCCCAGTCAGCAGGCCGACACTCTATCCACTGAGCCAAACCAGCCAGGGCTGGAAAAAAATATTTTTTAAAATTGTCTCTCAGCTGTTCATCCAACACATTGCAGCAAAAATCATCTTTATAAGACACAAATTTGATCATGACACTCTTGTTTAAAACCCTTAAAGAGCTACCTTTTATCCTCAGGATAAAAATTAGAATCCTTGCCTAATCAGTGTGGCTCAGTGGATAGAGCGTTGCCCTGCAGATCAAAGGGTCCTGGGTTCAATTCCAGTCAAGGGCATGTACCTCGGTTGCAGGCCCCTGTCCGGCCCCAGCCCTGGTCGAGGCTCATGCAGGAGGCAACCAATTGATGTGTTTCTCTCACATCAATACAGTATTTCTCCCTGTCTTTCTCTCTCTTCCACGCTCTCTAAAAATTAATGGAAAAATATCCTCGGGTGAGGATTAAAAAAAAAAAAATTAGAATCCTTCAAGGGGCTTACAAAGTTCTTCATCTGGTCCCAACTTCTCCAATGACTTCCCCCAATACTCCTCTATACCTTCAATGTGTCCATTCTCTAACCTTGAGCCTTTGCAGTTATCTCAACCTAGAACAGTCTCCACCCCTTTTTCTGCCTTCACCCTGCT
This sequence comes from Corynorhinus townsendii, assembly GCA_026230045.1. NCBI lineage: Eukaryota > Metazoa > Chordata > Mammalia > Chiroptera > Vespertilionidae > Corynorhinus > Corynorhinus townsendii. Next base: position 84,617,988 of record JAPDVU010000008.1, read on the forward strand.
AACTGCTACTCAATGTCAGGTCTTCACTTACCACTTCTTCCAGGAAGCCCTCCAGGACTCCCCAAGCCCAGGTAAGTCGCCCCTTCAGTGAGGAGCCTTCTTTGACAAGTCCTTTAACTTCTCTAACCTAGATTCCTCATTTATCAATAACAGTACCTACCTACAGAGTTGTTATGAGGATTAATCAAAAAAATGCATGGAGGAGAGAGAATCCAAGATGGCGGCGTAGGTAAACACCTAAACTGCTGCCTCCTACAACAATTTAAACTGCAACTAAAAGACAAAACGTCTATCACCCAGAACCTGGGGAAAGCTGGCTGAGTGGAAGTTCTACAACTAGAAGGAAAGAGAAAAGAGCATTGAGACATGCACGAGCGCTGAAAAGCTGAGGTACGGAGGCGCGTGATCTGGGCTGGCTGCGGACGACTGGGTGCGTTGCTTTTTTCAACCCGAACGGAGACAAGCCCCCGATTACTCTGAAATCCAGTCTCTGGGGAGACGCGGGGGACCCAAACTCCTACGGAGAGAAGCTGGACTGTCTGCCAGTGAGGGTGGCTTGCTGGCAGAGCTGCGCGCAGGAATAATTGTTTACTGCACTGGGGCATGGGACTCGCGGATGCCATTGGAGACTCAGAGCCGGCTAACTAGCAGCCATTGCTGTTTGCCACGCCCTAACCTAGTGACACTCTGAGGCCCCGCCCTGCACAACCTACAAACCCACCCAAGCTCCAAGCAACTCAATTAGCATAAGAAAGGCCTGCCCTATCACAGCTTAACCTAGCAAATTTGCAGCCTGGGTCAGATAGCTCCAAAACCTCCAAACCCCAAGCAAAGAGGAGAAAACTGCAGCTCTCACTGTAGCTCCTGCTGGGTGGCCTCAGACAGTAGCTGACCTGCACCCCATTGGAGATCCAGAAGCCAGCGTACCTAGTGGTCAGTGTGAGACACCAGATTTCAACTCCTCACATCCATAAGTGACACATTCAAGAGGCAGGCTCAGTGAGCACCAAAGCCCCACTGAAACAAGTCCTGCCCCATAAGCGTGTCTTCAGCGCAGCAGTTCTTCCATTATAGACACAGGGAGTGCTCACAGCTAATTGGCCTGGAGGTCAATTCCTCCCAGTATACCAACAGCAATTCAGGCTTAACTACACCAAGACTTTGCACTCAGCCCACAAAGGGGTGTACCAAGAGCATCCACATCAGGTGATTGGGGAGGCTGAGCTACTGCCCCCTATAGGTCACCTACCACACAAAGCCACTCCATCAACACAGGGAAGCAGCCAAAATGCAGAAACAAAGAAACATGTCACAAATGAAAGAAACGGAGGAAAGCAAACTACTGGATGACATAGAGTTCAGAACCACGTGTGTAAGGTTACTCAAGAATCTTCTAAAAACCGCTGAGAAACTTGATGACACTTCTGAGGAGCTTAGTGAGACCTTTAAGGACCTTAATGAGAATGCCAAAAAAATGGAAAAGGACCAGTCAGAAATGAAGCATACACTGTCTAAAATAAAGAATATACAGAAACTGAATTGTAGATCAACGTACCCCAAGAATCAAACCAAAGATCTGAAATATGTGGAAACAAAAAACATCCAACCAGAAAAACAAAAAGAAAAAAGAATCCAAAAATATGAAGATAGTGTAAGGAGCCTCTGGGACAACTTCAAGCGAACCAACATCCGAATTTTTGGGGTGCCAGAAGAAGGGAGAGAGCAAAATATTGAAAACCTATTAGAAGAAATAATGACAGAAAACTTTCCCTACCTGGTGAAAGAAATAGATGTACAAGTTCAGGAAGCGCACAGAACCCCATACAAGAGGAATCCAAAGAGGACCACACCAAGACACATCATAATTAAAATGCCAAGGGCAAAAGACAAAGAGAGAATATTAAAAGCAGCAAGAGAAAAACAGTTAATTACCTACAAGGGAGTACCCATACGACTGTCAGCTGATTTCTCAACAGAAACTATGCAGGCCAGAAGAGAGTGGCAAGAAATATTCAAAGTGATGAACAGCAAGAACCTACAACCAAGATTACTCTACCCAACAAAGCTATCATTCAGAGTTGAAGGTCAGATAAAGAGCTTCACAGACAAGAAAAAGCTAAAGGAGTTCATCACCACCAAACCAGGATTACACGAAATGCTGAAGGGTATCCTTTAAGAAAAGGAAGAAGAAGAAAAAGGTAAAGATAAAAATTATGAACAACAAAATGACATCAAATACATACCTACCAACAAGTGAATCTAAAAATCAAGTGAATGAAAAATCTGAAGAACAGAGTGGACTGGTGAATATAATAGAATCAGGGACATAGAAAGGGAGTGGACTGACGATTCTCAGGGGAAGCAGGTGGGAGGGGTGCGGGAAGAGATTGGACAAAAATCTTACTCCTATGGATGAAGACAGTGGCGGGGGGTAAGGGCATGGGGTGGGGTGGGGAATCAGGTGGAGGGGAGCTATGGGGAAAAATAAAAGAGGAACACCTGTAAAAAAATAATAATAAAAATAAATGCATGGAAAAAAAAAATGCATGGAGGACTTAGCACAGTGCCTAGCATGGGGTTAGCACTCCATAAATAGCAGCTGTTATCAATTCTACTAAAATCCTGGTGCAGGGTAGTAGTGGATTCTTCAATACCCCTCACTGGACCATAGTTTCAGGGAAAGCATTTCATTCACCTCTGAATACCCAGCACTTAGCAGTAATTAGTGGAAAGGCATTTAATAAACATTGATTGAATAAAATAATTCATGCTAATTCCGGTCATCATTACTTCTCATATGGATTAGCTCTCCTTCGGGTACTAAGAGCCTTAATTATCACACAATGAAGGCCCCACCTCTCTTACCACAAATTGAAGTAGGCCCCTCCCCTGCTGACCTTCCCACCCCCACCCCAGGCTCCTCTCTCTATGGGAAACATGATGGGCCAGGCCTTTGCAGGGTAATTGCTCCTTCACATCCTTCCCAGGGCTCTGCCCAGGCTGCGCTGAGCCCAGGCTGCCTGTACAAACCTCCAGCCCCTTAGCCTCAAATAGCCTTCCTCTTTGCTCATCTGGCAGAAAAAACAACTCCCGGGGCCAAACGGCACAGCCTGAGGTCCCAATGTCAAAGCTGGCCTTGGGGATGGATGTTGCTTGGCTCACAAGGTGCATTTTTATCATGTATATCCATTTAAATTTGAAAATAAGAACATTTTACCTAAAAATTCTGATTTCTGGCTTCTCTAGGAAAAGTCAGAAGGCATGGCCGCACATGGTGTCCCTGACAGATCCCGGGCTGCTGCCCTCTCTCCAGCGGCCCCAGTGTCACCTGCCCCCTTTGGCTAATCTTGTTACCTGCCTAGTCCTTCAAGACACCAGGGCTGCCAAAACTGGTTTTGCTCAGTGGATAGAGCGTCGGCCTGCGGACTGAAGGGTCCCGGGTTTGATTCTGGTCAAGGGCATGTACCTGGGTTGCAGGCACATCCCCAGTGGGGGGTGTGCAAGAGGCAGCTGATCGATGTTTCTCTCTCATCGATGTTTCTAACTCTCTATCCCTCTTCCTTCCTCTCTGTAAAAAATCAATAAAATATATTTTTAAAAAAAAAAGACACCAGGGCTGGTCCTGGCCGGGCGCTCAGAGGTTAGAGCGTCAGCCCTCAGACTGAAGGGTCCCAGGTTCGATTCCAGTCAGGGGCCCAGACTTCGGTTGCCGGCTGGATTCCCAGCTCTGGTCGGGGCACATGTGAAGGCAACCAATCAGAGTGTCTCTCTCACATTGATGTTTCTCTCTGTCTTTCCGTCTCTCCTCCACTCTCTCTAAGAATCAATGGAAAAATATCCTCGGGTGAGGATTAACAATTACAACAACAAAACACCAGAGGCTGCCCCCAGCTGCCCTTCCGTGGGCCACCCCGAAGCAATAGTGAGCCTGGCTTTCCCTCCTCAGCAGCCGTGTAGATGCCACCACTCCCCTTCCCGGCCCGTCCACAGGCCCCTGCTCTTCCAGGTCTCATCTTCATCCCACCTGACGTCCCTGCCCACCCTTAGTGCTCCCCCATTCCCTCCGTCACTCACCTTCATAACTAGCCTAGATCGCCTTTCCATCCCTTCACTCACGCCGATACCCTCAATTTCCAAACCTTGAAAACCCGAACTCTGAGTCAATACAACCTGACAAGTTTACAATTTCTCTATCCAAACTGTTGAGTAATTGGGAAAAAACTCCCAAAATAGCAGGTCAGTTAATTTTATGTGTCAACTGACGGGTCACGATACTGATACTTGGTCAAACGTTCTGGGTGTATCTGGAAGGTGTGTTCTGGGTGAGGCTCACCTTAAGTCAGTGGCCTTGGAGGAAAGCAGATTAGCCCATAATGTGGTGGGTCTTGTCCAATCAGCTGAAGGCCCTAAGAGAACCAACAAAGAAGGTGTCCTTCCAGCAGCTTTTGGACGTGAACTGCAGCTTTTTATCACCTGGGGATATTTTTTTCTGTTGCTTTTTAGAGCAAGTGGAAAGGAGGGAGAAGACAGAAAGAAACATCGATGTGACAGAGACACATCAATTGGTTACCTCCCCCACACACCCCAATAAAATATATTTTTTTTAAAAAAGCAAGTGTGGTTCCTAAGGCAAAGGCTAATGCCTCCACCTCTGATCTGAACCCCATTTTCTTCCTCCTCCAAAAGCCCCTCAATCAGTATACACCCCTCTCTCCTGCATCTTTGACTTTGAAAACAAAATGAAGGAGCCTTTTCTGGACCCCGGTTCCTCTCGAGGTATCTCCTTTGCTTCCTGCCCAAGCTTCCTGAAAGCTGCGCTCTACCTGGACATCCTCGCAGGGGGCTCTGGCCTCTGCCTTCCTCCCCAGCAGGAAGCTGCTGCAAAGGAGCTGCATGAGCCTCAAGATGCTCAGCCCAGTGGACAGTGCTTAGTCCTTACTTCACAACACGTGACACTGCCTTTGGGAAACTGTCCATCCACTCCCTCCGTTTTCCTCCTCATTTTCATTCCTCTTTCATCAGCTCCCTCCCTGCACCTGTCCCTTAGACACTGTGCTTCTCAGGACCCTGTCCTGGTGTCTCCTCTCCTGCTGCTCTCTGCCAGGACTTGTCCACACTCAGGATTTTAACCATTGCTTGCCTTCCCTCTCTCTTTTTAAAAAAATTTTTTTATTGATTTCAGAGAGGAAAGGAGAAGGAGAAAATCAATGATGATTGGCTGCCTTCTGTACACCCTACACCGGGGATGGAGCCCACAACCCTGAACCAGGAACCGAACTTGTGATCTCGTGGTTCATAGGTCAATGCTCAGCCACTGAGCCACGTCAGCTGGGCTCACCTTCTCTCTTTATCCCATACCTCTCCTCTGCCCCAGACTCACATATTCAATTATGAAAATGTCCAGAGGATACAACTCACCCCCAAATGTAGCAATTTATAAAACAGACACTTTTATGAGCATCAGGAATCTGGGAGGTACGTTGCTGAGTGTTTCTGGCTCAGGGTGTTTCAGGAAGTTTCAGCAAAGCTGACCACCTGGACCACAGCCTGGAGGGCTTGTCTGGGCCTGAAGATATGCTTCCAAGCTTGTCCATGCACGTGGCTGAGTGTTTCTGGCTCAGGGTGTTTCAGGAAGTTTCAGCAAAGCTGACCACCTGGACCACAGCCTGGAGGGCTTGTCTGGGCCTGAAGATATGCTTCCAAGCTTGTCCATGCACGTGGCTGTCACTGGAATCGCAGCTCCTCCCGACCCCTTACTGTGTGGTCCTCCCCAGGGAGGAGTGCGGGAAGCAGCCACTGCTGATACTCTCATGAGAGTGCACCAAGGAACACAGAAGGCCGATGGACCTTGGGTGTTAGCAGGGCTAATGCCAAGCACCATTGTTCTGTTGAGATAATGGTGGCTCAAAGCAATTTCCTGACCTGATAGCCTCAAAGTTAATGTTTACTGGACCTTACCGATCTTTACTAACCTTTATTGACCTTAGAGACTGTCTGTCTGCTACCTGTTTGCCATGCTTTATTGAGGACAGGATGTGTATCTAAAACTGAACAAAAAGCAGATAACACCAGGTTTCAGTGTGTCTCTCCATGAGAGAGGTCTCCACCTGGCCCCCCATGCTATCATCAACAAGTCAACAAACGACAAGTACTGGCGAGGATGCGGAGAAAAAGGAACCCTCATGCACTGCTGGTGGGAATGCAGACTGGTGCAGCCACTGTGGAGAACAGTATGGAGTTTCCTCAAAAAACTAAAAATGGAACTCCCATTTGACCCAGTAATTCCACTTCTAGGAATATATCCCAAGAAACCAGAAACACCAATCAGAAAGGATATATGCACCCCTATGTTCATAGCAGCACAATTTACCATAGCTAAGATTTGTAAGAAGCCTAAGTGCCCATCAGCAGATGAGTGGATTAAAAAACTGTGGTACATCTACACAATGGAATACTACGCTGCAATAAAAAAGAAGGAATTCTTACCATTTGCAACAGTGTGTATGGACCTGGAGAGCATTATGCTAAGTGAAATAAGCCAGTCAGAGAAAGATAAATACCACATGATCTCACTCATTTATGGAATATAATGAACAACATAAACCGATGAACAAAAATAGATCCAGAGACAGAGAAGCATCAATCAGATGCCTCAATACTCAAAGGGAAGGCAGGGGAGGGTGGGGATAAGGGGGAGAGATCAACCAAAGGACTTGTATGCATGCATATGAGCCTAACCAATGGACACAGACATGGGGGGGGTGAGGGCATGAGTGGGGGAATGGGGGGACAATGGGGAGGGGATAAGGACACATTTGTAATATCTTAATCAATAAAGGGAAGGGAAAAAAAAGCCCCATGCCTTCTAAATTCGTGTTTCTTGTCTAGTATTTTCATTTGTGCATCGGCCCCTCCAGGTCCTACATAGGGAGGCATCCAAGAGAGAGCCAGGAGCAAGACCAGTGCTCTTTGTGACCTCGCCGTGATGTGCTCCTGGCCACTGACCAACCCTGATACCATGTGCCAATCCTTTCCTTGCTGCCATTCCATTCTCTCCTGTTCCCATAAGATCTTCACACAATTAAAACGCCTTAAAAGCTTTCTGTTTTTTTCAGGGTAAAAACCAAGCTCCTCAGCACAGCCTGCAAAGCCACCAGTGACCCTGCCAGTGGCTAGACTCTCTCCAGGCCCATCTTTTTACTATTATTGCTAGAGGCCCAGTCATGGATTTGTGCACATTGAAAGGAAATTAATTAGAAGAAGCATTTTAGAGGCCAGGGAGGGACCAGGGGAGGGCTCCAGGGTGTGTCTGGCCCGTCTCCCCAGTCCCGATTGACCGAACCCCAGCAGCAAGCTAACCTACCGGTCGGAGTGTCTGCCTGCTGGTGGTCAGTGTGCATCATAGCATTCAAACAGTTGAATGAACGGTTGGACACTTAGCATATTAGGCTTTTATTATATAGGATTACTTTTTATTATTATTGATTTCAGAGACGAAGGGAGAGGGAGAGAGATAGAAACACCAATGATGAGAGAGAATCATTGATCAGCTGCCTCCTGCATGCCCCACACTGGAAATCGAACTATGACCTCCTGGTTCATAGGTCCACGCTCAAGCACTGAGCTACGCCAGCCAGGTTCACCATGCCCATCTTTGAATATTTCTTTCTAACCAAGATGTACAGTTACCAGTTCCAGAAGGTGTCAATATCGTTCACATTTCTAAGTCTTATGCTGGCCCCTCTAGGTTCTGTCCCCAGGGCATTTTTTGGATATATATTTTTATTGATTTCAGAGAAGAAGGGAGAGGGAGAGAGAGATAGAAACATCAATGATGAGAGAGAATCATTGATTGGCTGCCTCCTGCACGCCCCGCACTGGGGATCGAGCCTGCAACCCGGGCTTGTGCCCTGACTGGGAATTGAATCCTGACCTCCTGGTTCATAGGTTGATGCTCAGTCATTGAGCCGCACAAATTCTAATTTCTATGCCATCTCCTTCCCTCCTCACCGTATAACCTTGGGGAAATAATGAGTTGCCTGTGTTTCTATCTGCACGAAGGGTTAATAGAACGGAAAGGAGAAGATTAATTACTTAAATTAATGTTTATTGAACCAGATCCTGTGCTAGACACTCTTTCATAAATTAACTGAGTGACAGACGCAGTATCCGGGCGAGACAGACTGTCTATCCTTCCCACAGATGAGGAAACTGCCGCTCCGTGTAGCTACATGGGTAATTTGGCCAAAGTTGTGAAGCTGGAAGCAGATGTGGGTAACGTTAGAAAGAAAATGGAGCATCCATGTCTTTTCCAACTGAGTGACGGAGATTTGTCATTCTCACGGCTTCTTCCAGCCTCAGGTCTCATGGGACCAAATCTGGTGAGCACTGCATTTCACCTCCAGGCTCAGCTCCAGGGTCTCTCCCAGTGCGTCCTACAGATCAGGGCAAAGACCTCCTGCACATGTACATGTGTGCCTATGTGCATGTGTGTGCATGCATGTGTGCATGTGTGTGTACGTGTGTGTGTGTGTGTATGTATGTGTTAATCCTCACCCGAGCATTTTTTTTCCCCAATGATTTTTAGAGAGAGTGGAAGGGAGAAAGGAGGGCGAGGGAGAAAGAGAGAGAGACACATCGATTGGTTGCCACCCGCAGGTGCCCTGACCAAGCCTGGAGATCAAACTGGAAACCGAGATACATGCCCTTGATTGGGAATCAAACCCATGACCCTTGGGTCTGGTCTGCAGGCTGACACTCCAGCCAATGAGCAACCAGCCAGGGCCTGCACCTTTATTTCTTACACCTGTCATATGTTGCTAGAGGAATGGGAAGGAATGAGTCTTCCCATTTTAAGTGAGAAAATGGAGGTTCAGAGTGACTTACCTAAAGCCTATGCACCACTCATCAGCAAGAGGCCCCCAGGAGAGGCTGACAAGGCTCTGGAGCCCATGGACCCACTTTCCTAAGGCCCTGGGGGCAGAGGGCGGCTTTAGGGGGGAACCAGCAGTGCAGCCCACAGACCTGGACTCTCATCTGAGGCCTTCCGGTTGCAAAACGACCAGAGTCAAGAAAAAAAAGTGCTGTCGCTCAGAAAGAGCGGGTCTGTGTGAGGAGGATCCAGTCCAAGCAGCAGAGGGAGCCTGGGAGCTCCTGGGGCAGAACTTCTCTGACCTTCCAGTCCCTGGTGCCTAGCACAGAGCCAGGGACATAGCGGATACTTAATACCTACTGGTTAACTTGAATATGGAAAGAGGCAGGGGAGGGAACTTGAGGGAGTTTAGGATTGAGAACCCAGCGGGGGGAGACAGCCTAGAGAGAGTGGGTCCAGGCTTGAGTCACCAGCACTTGTGCTTCTAGTTTGCTGACCCCAAGCCCAGAGAGAATTCTCTGGAGGGGCGGGGCTGCGCTTCCAGGGGCCTCCGTGTAGCCAAGGAGTCTGCTTGGCTAAGCGGCTAAGAGAGTTATCCTCTCACTCCTGAATTTGGCCTCCCCTCCTCTCAGCTCCCCAAACCCTTCTCCACCACCGTGATGGGATAATTAGATGTGAGAGCTCAGCACAGATGATGCTCCAGTTGCTTAGCAACTAATTGTTTCCATGGAGACCACAAAGCACAGCCTCCAGAGTCACCAGTGAGCAGCTTGGCAGGGCAGGGAGAAGACACAACTCTCAGCTCCTCCAGGAACCTGGTGGGGGGAGGGCGCCAGGGTTGGGGGCGGGGATTGGAAGGAAAAGGGCGGGTTTAAAGCTACAGGACCCTCTTATCCCTTTAAGTGCTGGTCCGAGCTCTGGTCTCCCCTACCCCACTCTGTCCCACTCATAATTTCATATGGGGCTGGGGGTTCAGAGTGGGCCCAACACAACCCACTCTGCAATAAACCCAACTTCTTCCCCTTTCTGCTCCCTGGTTTGTGACTGACATGGAGACAGACACTTCCCAAGCCCTAGAGTAAGCATCCTCCTGGCTCAGGGACATCCCCGATTTGAAGAGCCCCAGGAAGGTCCCCTTCCCCCTGGAGTTCCACCTTCTAGTCAGTTTCCTTCCTCCAAAGTTCCACTCAAGGTACAAAGATCCTCTTTCCGTTTGTACAATGATGGTAGAATCTGATCTAAAAGAGGGCAAAGGCCAAGGTGCGAGAAAAGCAGAATTCAGTTCTTTAGGAGAGCAGCTTGTCCGGGAGACAGGGAAAACTTGCCCTGGTCTTCATCAGAGAGGCCAGGGGCAGGGGGCTGGGACATACGCAGTCCAGAGTGTCTGGCAACTCCAAGTGGGGGCCACTCAGACCAGCATTACCAGTATCGCCTGGACACTCGTTAGCAATGCAGGACTTCAGGCCTCACCTCAGACCCACTGAACCTGAACCTGCATTTTAACAAGATGCTGCCCAGCCGGCGTGGCTCAGTGGTTGAGCATTGACTTATGAGCCAGAAGGTCACGGTTCGATTCCTGGCCAGGGTGCATGCCTGGGTTGCAGGCTTGATCCCCAAGTGCAGGAAACAACTGATCCATGATTCTCTCTCATTGATGTTCTCTCTCTCTCTCTCCCTCGCCCTTCCTTTCTGAAATCAATTTAAAAAATATTTTTAAATGCCTGGAGCAGATGCACGTTAAATTTGGAGGAGCACTGGTCTAAGGCCCCCAAACCCACTCTTCATTGTCACCCTTGCTTGCACCGAGGCTTTGCCCCACCACAGGGGTTAAGGGCACAGCCTCACCGTCCCTCGCTTTCCTGCAGGACCCTGACCTGCTCTGGGACTGAGGAAGACAGAGGGATCATGGAGTGAAAGGATATAGGAAAGCTCTGGTTCCGTGGGTTGGAGTGTTGTCCCCTAAACCTAAAGGCCGCCAGCTTGATTCCCAGGCAAGACACATACCCCGCTTGCAGGTTCCATCCCTGGTCAGGGCGAGTAGGGGAGGCAACTGCTGGAGGTTTCCCTCTGGCATGGATGTTTCTCCTCTCCTTCTCTCTTTCTCTCTCTAAAATCAATGAAAACATTCCCTCCGGTGAGGCTAGACAGACACCAGACACACATCAGCTTCTGCGGATGTCTCCATCCTCTCCTACAGTGTCCACATCCCACAAGTGATGGCACCTCTTGGAGTCTGTTTCCACATCTACAAGGGGAGCTAGTGCCCCCCACTGCCCAGGACGTGGGAGGACAAATGTTGGAGCCCGCAGCCCGGCATCCCCAACGCTCCCCTCTCCTCACCATTCCATCTCCCTCAGCACAGGGGTCCAGGTGCAGCCAGAGGGGCGATGCGTTTTCATTTTCTCTTACTAGGTCTCTTTGTCTTGTTTCTTCTCAAACAGTTCAACAAAGGCTGCTGAGCACGGCTGCCCGTGTCCACGCCACCCGTGGGACCAGTCCATGCCTGCCTCCCTGGTCTCTCCGAAGCCTTGCCTGGCGTCCCCTGCCCCAACCCCTTACACTCCCAGCACCACATCCCTCTGTGCTCCCACAGCAGGACCTGGGCCTCAGGGAACACTCAGAATTAGAGCCCCCTTTTTTAGAATATATATATATTTTTTGGTTTCAGAGAGGAAGGAGAAGGGAGAGAGACACAGAAACATCAATGATGAGAGAGAATCACTGATTGGCTGCCTCCTGCACGCCACCCACTGGGGATCCAGCCTGCAACCCGGGCTTGTGCCCTGACCGGGAATCAGCTGTGACCTCCTGGTTCCTAGGTCGACACTCAGTCCCTGAGCCACGCAGGCTGAGCCAATATTAGAGCCGCACAACCAGCTTCCATCCTTGCACCCAAGGCCTTGGAGTTGCTCCCCTCTTCCTGAGCCCAGGGCACCCTCAGAGCTCACTGCCTCTGAGACCTCCCACGACCAGGGGAGCCGTCCCCCACAGGCTGGGCTCCAGATACACGGGCAGCAAAATCACAGGTGCCCTTCCAGGTGTGGGTCCCAGAAGCAGGGGGGATTTCCACCCCTCCCCCCACCCCAACCCCCGCCCCTTAGTTATTGCTATCCCCCTATTCCCCCCCCCCCCCCAGCTGACTAAGCCACCAAAATGCTTACTCCGGGCCTGAGGGCCAGCTCCCCATCCTGAAAAACCTGTCTTCCCCCTCCCCCCCAGGCTGGAAAGCCCAAGGGGCAGGTTAGACAAGATTCCTCTACAGCCCCTCCCGCCCTAGGACAAAACCGCAGCCCTAGGGGCGAGGCCTCACTTGCCTCCAGAAGCCCCAGCTGCCAGCATCCATTCCAGCTCTCAGCCCAGCTATGGCATCCCTGCTACCCAGCTGGACCTTGCCCTTGACCCTGGTCCTGATGGTTATCCTGGCCCCAGGGGCTGCAGGTCTCTGCCATTTGGGGGGAGGAGGACTGGGCCTGGACAGGGCAGTGCCCCCTGTGCCTTCCAGACTCAGAAAGAGAGGCTAATCTGGCCAGTCGGGGGTGGGGACTGGTGATGGCAGTGACTGGTCATTGGTCACTGAAGCTATCGGCCACTGAGCCCAGTGCCACACTCCTGTCCTCGTCCTGGCTCAGGAGGCAGAGCGGCCTGGGGATGGGCCTGAGGCTGGGGTAGGGGTGAGGCTGGGCCTGCTGGATCTGCAGGTTTGTAGGGTACCCAGCTTCTGCAGCCCACGCCTGCCACCTGGCGGTCGGACCAGCAAAGGTCCGTATTCTGCCAATGGACCGAAGGGTGGGAGAGGCACCTGGGGTGGGGGTGGGGGGACAGGTCTGACAGTGGGGACCACCTGACTTCCCCCTGGCCCCTCAGCAGTCTTCAACATCTCAAGCCTCTCCGGCCTGCTGTCCCCGGCACTAACGGAGAGCCTGCTGGTTGCCTTGCCCCCCTGCCACCTCACAGGGGGCAACGCCACCCTGATGGTCCGGAGAGCCAATGACAGCACAGGTCTGCAACCCTGTCCCTGGCATCCCGGGTCCCTTCCCAGAATGCCCCTAGCGTGCCTGCTCCCACGCCCCCTTCCCTCGACTGACCCGCTGCTAGGCCTGCACTGTAAACTGCCCCTTCTCCTGGGGCCTCCAAAAGCCCGACCCTCCTTTCACCCCGATTTCCCACGCAGTGGTGACATGTGGCTTTGTGGTGCCCCCCTGCCGTGGGCGAAGGGAGCTGGTGAGTGTGGTGGACAGCGGGGCTGGCTTCACGGTCACCCGGCTCAGCGCATACCAGGTGACAAACCTCGCACCAGGAACCAAATACTAGTAGGTGCCAGGTCCAGGCGTGGGCCCCTGGGGGAGGGGGGCGCTGGGTCTTGGCAGTGGGCGGTCGTAGTGGGACTGGGACGTGGTCACCTTGGGGGGAGAGGGCATAGCTAAAGGGCTCACGAATGGGCCTCTCCAGCCAATCAGTGATTCTCTCTCATCATTGCTGTTTCTCTCTCTCTGTCTCCCTCTCCCTTCCTCTCTGAAATCAATAAAAATATATTTTAAAAATAAAAATAATAAAAAAGAATGGGCCACTCCCAGAGGAGGCAAATGGGAGGCCTGGCTGGGCTCCCTCTTCTCCCAAGTCCCAGGCATTCCCTGAGGATCCTCTCTCCTTTCTCTCCTAACCCCACAAAAGCATCTCCTACCGGGTGAGGAAGGGGCCGGCCACTGAGTCCAGCCGAGAGGTCCCCATGTCCACCCTTCCTCGTGAGTAACCCACTCCCTCTCAGCTCCAGCTGCAACCCCCCGGCCCTTCTCGGCACTGCCAGCCCCCCTGGGGCCCCCTCTATCCTAGCACCGAGACCTGGGCATTTTATTTTATTTATTTTTAATTGATTGATTTGAGAGAGAGATTTGTTGTTCCACTTATTTATGCATCATTGGTTGCTTCTTGTATGCACCCTGACTGGGGATGGAACCCGCACCCTTGGCCTATCGGGGCAACACTCTAACAAATTGAGCCACCCAGCCAGGGCCAACCCTGGGCATTCTCACTGTGTTGGCTCATCTTCCTGCTAAACTGAAGGTTCTCTGTGGGGGGACCAGGTCCAATTGATTGCTGTAGCCTCTGCGAGTGATGCTAGAGTTGCTCCCTAGACCATTACTGGGTGGGTGTCTGGATCCCTTGGATGGCCTGGATGCTGGGTAAACAGACAGATAAAAGGGTACCTGGCGGAATGGCTGGAGGAGGCAGCAAGCTGAGTGCCCGGGACGACAACTTGCCCTCAGACCTCCCTGCTTCCCCCCACAGGACGCAAGGGGGCCTCCATCGGGCTGGGGATGGCCCGCACAGGGGGCATGGTGGTCATCACGGTGCTGCTCTCCGTCGCCATGTTCCTGCTGGTAGTGGGCTTCATCGTGGCCCTGGCACTGGGTGCCCGGAAGTGAGGAGGCCAAGTGGGCACAGGGGGCTCAGCCAGGAAGTTGGCACTGGCCAGCTCTCCAGCCCAGAGCTGGGCCTTTACTCCTGACAAGCCGGCCTGTTCCCCATCCTGGTCGGGCTCCTTGGTGCCTTAGCTCCCCTCACCCTCCTCCCTCTGCTCCTCCCCTTGTCTCCAGTTCTCCCTGTCCTCTTCCTCACCCTGCTCCTGTTACAGTGGAGTTCCCTCCCCTTTCACTTCTTTAATTGCCTCCAACAATTCACCAGTACACTGAGCTCCTACAATAAAGGGGGGCCCTTGCCAGTGTGGCTCAGTTGGCTGGGGATCCTGTGCCCCGAAGTCCTAGTCAGGACACATGCCCAGGTTGTGGGCTTGATCCCCAACAGGGGGTGGACATGATGCAGTCGATCCATATTTTGCTCTCACATAGATCTCTCTCTCTCTCTCCTCTCTCTTTCTCTTCCTTTCCCTTCCTCTCTCTCTGAAAATCAATTAAAAATATTTTTTGAAAAATAAAGCCTGGCCAGTGTGACTCAGTGGTTGAGCATTGACCTATGAACCAGGAGGTCCTGGTTCAATTCCAGGTCAGGGGCACATGCTTGGGTTGTGGGCTCGATCACGAGTAGGGGGTGTGCAGGAGGCAGCCAATCCATGATTCTCTCTCATCATTGATGTTTCTCTCTCCCTCCCCCTTCCTCTCTGAAGTCAATAAAAATATGATTAAAAAATAATTAATTAAGTAAGCTGCTGCCTCTGCTGCATGTGTTCCCGTCTGTGGCCCCCACTTTGTCCTGAGGCTACAGATTCTGCCTCTAGACTGCGGGAGCTTCCAGGACCCTCTCTGTCCCATACTCAGCTCCAGAGGAGACAGGAAGAGGCCAGAGGAGGGAACTCAGGAGTCAGAGTCCTCAGACCCACACCTAGCTGTGGGGTTGTGCACCCTCCGCAGCAAGCCCCCCACCAAGGGCTGGTGCACCATGAGGGAACAGAGAGGCCACAGGGCCTGGGGGTGAGTGGCGTGGGCACCAGCTGGCAGAGGCAGGGGAAGCATTGGGGAAAAGGATTGGAAGCTCTGACTAGGGAAAGACAGAGGGCCACCAGGGGGAGACCAAAGGCCAGGACCCTGGAAGGGGGGAATGGAGAAGAGGCTAGAGGGGCTCTGGAAGGAGGGAGCAGGTGTGGAGTAACCTGGTGGGCAGAGACAAGAGCAGGGCATGTGGTAACTGAGGAAAAGAGCAGGAGTAGTTGCTCTCACTCAATTCAAAAAAATGTTCCCCCTGCACTCTTCCTCAACCAGGGCCAGAGCTGGGGAGGAGCCTGCAACAGAGGTACCCGCCCTTGATCAGAATCGAACCTGGGACCCTTTGGTCTGAAGCCCGATGCTCTATCCAGTGAGCCAAACCTGAAAAGGAAAATGGGGGCAGGTGGGGGGGTGCTTTTGCAACCTAGTTCAGTATCTGGTTAAAACTGTAGTCTTACTTCCCTACTCTGACTGACTGGGGAAGAGCTGCTGGGACCCTCAGGGACCGCCACAGGAGGAGATATATACGTCAGAGGCTCCCCACAAGTTCAGTTCAGGCTTTGGACCCAGAATTCCCCTGGACTAGCAAAGGTTACACTTTCCTTCCTCAGAGTTGGCTGATCCTTCTGCCGTGCGTTCTGCCACAACACTCTGACCAGGAATCGAACTGTGGCTTCCTGGTTCATAGGTGAATGCTCAACCACTGAGCCACACCAGCCAGGCCAGAAAACAAACTTCTAAGTTGATTTTTATAGAAATGGAGGGAGGGGGGAGGGAAGGAGACATTGATTTGTTCATTATTTATGCATTCAATGGTTGCATTACTGTATGTGCCCTGACCTGGGATGGAACCTGCAACCTTGGTGCATTGGGAGGTGCATAGCTCAACCAACGGAGCTACTCGGCCAGGGCCAAAACCAAATTTTTATAAAGGATATTATTGGGCCCTGGGTGGTGTGGCTCAGTAGATAGAGCACCGGCCTGTGGACCAAAGGATCCCGGGTTCTATTCCAGTCAAGGGCACGTATCTTGGTTGCAAACTCCTCCCTGGCCCAGGCCCTGGTCGGGCTCGTACAGGAGGCAACCAATCTATATGTTTCTCTCACATCAATGTTTCTCTCGGTCTTTCCCTCTCTCCCCCACTGTCCCTAAAATCAATGGGAATATATCCTCAGGTGAGGATTAACAACAACAAAAAAAGGATATTATTAAGACAATGTTTTCATTTCTGATTTCCTGGTTATGTAAGCCAATATCCTTGCTGTAGGGAATACACACGGAAGTCTTTAATGGTAAAGAGGCATGATGTCTGCAAATACTCTTAAACAGCTCAGAAAAAATACTATACATGTATATCGGGAAAGAAAAATTGAATGTGGTTGAATGTCAGTAGTGTAATTGCTGAATTACAATATTTAGGTATACAGGAGTCTTTATAGTATTCTTAGGATTTTTCTAAAATTTTTAAATTATTAAAAACAAAATTTAAGCCTGGCCAGCATGGCTCAGTGATTGAGCGTTGACCTATAAACCAAGAGGTCACAGTTCGATTCCCTGTCAGGGCTTGCAAGCTCCATCCCCAGTGTGGGGCATGCAGCCGATCAATGATTCCCTCTTATCATTGATGTTTCTCTCTCTCTCTCTCCCTCTTCCTTCCTCTCTGAAATCAATAAATTAAAAAAAAAAAAAAAAGCACCATTTAATCCCATCTCCAGTGTTCTACAGATTCGATCTTGGATAAGCCTTAAAACCAATCCGAACTTGTAGAAAGTTAGTACCCTCGGAGTCATTGTTAAGCGGTAGAGGAACCTAATGAAGTCAGAGGTCTGTGCAAACTCAGTGGGGAGGGGACCTGAGCGAGCTCCCGGCCGGAGGAGCCGTCACAGGTCCAGAGGCGCAGGCCGATGCCCAGGGCCCCATTCAATCAGCTCCAGGATTTGCAGCAGCTGCGGCCAGCCTCAGTCTCTCCGTCGCCCACGGGCTGGGCTCCTCCCGAAGGTGGACGTGCGGCCGCAGCGCCTGGACCTCTGGGCCGGCCTCCACGGCCAGGTCCCGGGGCTGCTGGACTGGGACATGGGCAACGAGTGCTTCCTGGCTGGTACCACCGCGCACCTGTCCCCCGCGGAGCAGAACCGTGAGCCTGCGTGGAGGGCGTGGCGTGGGGTGGGCTCGTGGGGCAGGGCCAGGGGCCCAGCTGTGGGCCCCGTCGGGGGCGAGCCCACCACAGCTTGGAGTTGGGGGGCGCGCCGCCCGAGCTGAAGGCCCCTGCCCGGAGCAGGGCCCGCCCCTGGGTGCCAGCAGCTCAGCCAGCCCGCCCGGCCGCCCAGGCCTTCCAGGCCCCTCGGCCGCTGCTCCTGGGCGCACACAGGGTTGGTCATTTTTCTCATGTGAACATAACGTGATGACCGGTTCTGACCGTGGCTGTGTCCCCACCTGTGACCCGCGGTCTGGCACTGAGAGGGCTCCCCACGGCCTGAGGGAAGCAGGCGTTGGGCTGGATGGGAACCTCAAGTGCAGGGAGTGGAGGCATCACCTTTCGTTCTCTGTGAGCCATGGCCACCTGTTGGGGCAAAGAACTCAGATTAACTCGCCTCCCTGTCCCCCTCCCCCCCCCAAGTCACGCTCCCACCCTACCCCTTCCACTGGTCCCCGCTGTGTTTTTAGGCCTGTGTCTCTTTAACAGCTGTTTAGCATTCTTTTGTGTTTATAGGTTACCTTCATTTACATAATGCTCATTGTTTCCCCCTTATCACCTTGTTTTTTTTTTGTTTTTGTTTTCTGTGAGGACTCTTCCTGGTCCTCTTGCTGTGTCTTCATGTGGCAGAAAAAGGGGTTTCTTTTTTTTAAAAAAATAAAAATCTATTTTTATTGATTTTAGAGAGGAAGGGAGAGTGTGAGAGAGAGAGAAACATCAATGATGAGAGAGAATCATTGATTCACTGCTTCCTGCACTCCACACACTGGGGATGGAGCCCACAACCCAGGCATGTGTCCTGATGGGGAAACAAACCATGACCTCCTGGTTCATAGCTCAATGCTCAACCCCTGAGCCACGCAGTCCGGTGATATCACATTTCTTTGGAGAGCTGTTCAGGTTGCTAACTAGACCTGGTCCACCATGTGTTACTGTTGTGCCGTGGCCTACCCTTTGCACATGCTCACTTCTGCACTTTTGGTCTCCTTACTCAAAGAGACCCGATCGCCTCCAACTCTTTGCCACCACCAGCAGTGCTGATGGCCATTCCCTTGTGGTCACTGATTCGAGAGAGATTTAGTGAGACCCCCAGTTTGCCAGGCACAGTTCATGATACATAAGAAAGGAAACAGACAAGCTGTCATGGAGCCTACATTCTCCTGGAACAGACAACCCGTTAGTTATGTACTAACTAGTGTGTCAAACAGTGAAAGGGCACAGTAAGAAGGGCTAGGGGGGCAGGGAAGGTGGCGGCAGCTACAGTTTTAAACAGGGCACCAGGTTGAGCTTCATTGGGAACATAATATTTGAGCATCGAGTGGGAGGAGGTGAGATAGGGAGCCAAGAGAACCATATTTAAAGTGAGTGTCCCAGGCAGCAGGAATTGCCAGTACAAAAGCCACCAGGAAGGCATATGCTTGGAGGGTGAGGAGCAGTAAGGAGGCCCGTGATGCTGGGTGAAGGAAAAGAGAGAGGAGGCTCACAGGTGTGGCATGGAGACCAGGAAGAGCTGCCTTCCCCTTTAAGGACGTTGGGGTTGACTTTGAGTGAGATGTGGCGTGGTTGGAAGGTTTTGAGCAGAGGGGAGACAGTCACCAGCTCATGAGCATGTGACCTGTGTAGCTGCATAGGATGGAAACACTTGTGTTATAGAAGACCAGAGAAAAACCAAGCAAAACTTAGAGAAATGGAGTTACACAGCTTTATTACACCAGCAGACTCAGAGGAGTTGCCTCTCAAAGTCTGAGCAAAGCAATCTATCTAGTGGAAGCTTTTCCTTTATAACTTTTTGGCTTCTTTGTCCCCCAAATATGGATGGGACTTCCGGACCTTTTGGGGGCTTTGCAAAAAGCCCCGTGCTTGGGGCTGGGGGTAGTGAGACCACACCTAAGGGCCTGGTCTGGCACCAGCACTGACAGCCCTCTTGGAGGTTGTGTATTGTTTTATGATTTATGGCCTCTGTAACATGGGAGCAAACAGGCAACAAATCTTGCTAGCCCAGACTGCAGGAAATGGGCAATAGGTTATATTTTCCCATCTGGGTTACACTGTTCCACTTGAGGAAAGTTCCCTTAGAGGGAACCAGATGTTATAGAAAGAATTCGCCTTTAATCTTCTCACTTAATTCAATGTGCTGCTATAACTGTCTTGAGATTTTTAAGAATTTTTTAACAAGGAGCTCCACAAGTTATGTAGCTGGTCTGGCATGATCTATATTCTGAAAAGATCACTGTGGCTGCTGTGTTGTGGGTACATTGTACATATAAAAAAACTGGGCCCTAGCTGGTTTGGCTCAGTGGATAGAGCATTGGCTTACAGACTAAAGGGTTCTAGGTTCGATTCTGGTCAAGGACTGTACCTCAGTTGCAGGCTAGATTCCCAGCTCTGGTAGGAACCAATCAATGTGTGTCTCTCGCATTGATGTTTCTCTCTATCTCTCCCCCTCCTCTCCACTCTCTAAAAATCAATGGAGCCCAGCTGGTGCAGCTCAGTGGTTGAATTTCTACCTATGAACCAGGAGGTAAGGGTTCAATTCTCGGTCAGGGCACATGCCCTGGTTGTAGGCTCTATCCCCAGTAAGGGGCATGCAAGAGGCAGCCAATCAATGATTCTCTCTCATCATTGATATTTCTCTCTCTCCCTCTCCCTTCTTTGAAATCAATAAAAATACATTTTAAAAAATCAATGGGAAAATACCCTCGGGTGAGGATTAACACACACACACAAAGAAAAGAAATTAGGATCCTAGAAACCAGGAGACTAGTTACTGGAAAGCTATTATAGTTGTTCAAACAAGAGATGATGCTAGACTTGACCCCCAGGATGGTAGTAGGGGATATGGCGAGAAGGTAGAACCAGCTAGGTTTGCTGGTAGAGTGGATGTGTGGTGTAAGAGAGGTTAGAGGATGATTCCTCCCAAGTGTTTGGCTAAATAAATGGAAGGATGGAGTTGCTTTCTACTGAGAGAAGCTTCGGCAGAACAGGTTTAGGAAGAAACTAGGAATGCTGTTCTGGACAGGCTGAGTTGAAATACTTTTTCCATATCTAAGTAGAAATGTTGAGTAAGCAGATAAATATATGCCTGGAGTTCTGGAAGTGTGGACTGCAGATAGCAATTTTGAGAGTCTGGTATAGAGGTGAGAATAGAGGAGAGAGAAGGAACAAGGATGAGCCCCGGGGGCATCACATTGTAAAGAGATTGGAGAGAAGAGAGATAACCAGCAAAACCTGAGGAAAGGCCATTGAAAATCAAAACTGAGACTGGGTTCTTAGAAAACCACCCACAGGAAGTAAGTGTTTCAAGGAAGAAGCGGCTAGGTGAGAGGAATGCTGCCAGGCCTGCTGAGAGGTGGGCTGACAATTGGATTTAGCACAACAGATCCCTGACGAGGTGGTTTGGGGCAGCGGTGGAGGAGAAGCCTGATAGGTGTCAACGTGAAAACATTCCAACCTAGAAAGAATTTTTGTGAGTTTATTTGAGCCAAACTGTTGACAACTGCCGGGAAGAAGAATCTGAACGAATTGAGATAATGCTCCGGAGAATGGCGGTTTCATCTGTATTTATACATTACCATCAAAGGAGGGACATAGGTGGGTTACATGAAATCCATTGAAAGATTAGAGAGGCGGGAGAAAGCAAAGCGGGAAACCTCTGGGATTGGATAAAAAGTAAAATGATAGACACATACTTACAGGATAGTTAACAGTCAACAATTAACATGATAACAATGCTGGACGCCCTGGCACATTAGGTGTGCCCCAAGGGGTCTGGAAAAAGGGAAGTTACAAAGTTATCCAGCTATTTCAAGGGTATGTTATCATAGATGCAAAAAGACAGGTGGGCTCAGTTCAGGTATAGGTTGACCTTGTCAGTGAAGATACCAACCTAAGATGTAACTGCCCACCATCACTGCTTTTAGTTAGGTTTAATTTCAGACCATCCTTTGTGGTTCCTTTAGGTCTCTGAGTTTACAAGACCACCATGCAGGCCTCCCCTGAGCCTGTCAGGTTAGCATGTGGCCCCTTCCATCCACGATAGCAATGAACCATGCAAACAGGAAGAAGGAAGCATATTTCTGGCTAAAGAAACAGCTTGTGGGAAGGCCTGGGATCAAGAGTGTGGTCTGTGGGAGATGGTGAAGGGCCTGGGAGGAATGACTCCACCCATGAGCAGCCAATGTTGGACATTTTCAAGGAGTATCTTTAGACTTGGCCCGAAGGCAATGGAAAGCCATTTCAAAGCTTTACTGCAGGCTGACGAGATTGGGTTCACAAGTTAGAGAGATCATTCAAACTGTAATATGATCAGTTAAAGAAAAGGATAAACTGATAACCCGGCCATTTGGATTATGGCTTGGACTAGGATGATCAGACTTGGTCATTGATTTGCTGTGGCTGTCGGGAAAGAGAAGAGTCAAAAGGGATTTCTAAGTGCCTGGCCTGAAAGGCTGGCTAAGAGGTGGGGCCACATGCTGAAACGAAATCCAGGAGGAAGATGGAGTTTAGTTTTTGTTTTGGTTTTTTTAATTGGAGTTTAGTTTTAGAAATGATGTTCAGACCTAGCCGCTTTGGCTCAGTGGATAGAGCACCAGCCTGTAGACTTGATTCCTGGGTTTGATTCCAGTCAGGGCATGTGCCAGGGGTGCGGGCTCGATCCCCTGGAGGGGGGGGTGGCATGCAGAAGGCAACCGATCAATGATTTTCTCTCATCTATCTCCCTCTCTGAAATCAATAAAGATACATATTTTTTAAAAAGAGCGAGTAGAGAAGTCTGGGTAGAGTTGTGAATGTCTATTATCCTGGTAGAAGGTGACGCAGCCACAGGCACTCATCAGATCCTTCAGGGACAGTGTGCACAGTGTGAGAAGAGAAGGACGTAAAAGGTGCAAGAGGTCCGAGACCTAAGGAAAAACTAGTAGAATATGGGGTCATATCTCCCCATGCAGGGCTCACAGCCCCATCCCACAAGCCTCAGAGCCCAGGGCCCTGGGGCCACAGTGTAAGTCCTAGGACGTTTTGACCCTCTTCTGTCTTTTGCCAGTTGCCAGATACAGACTGCGTGTGGTTGAGCCACCACTGCCTGTAAGGAAAAGCTCCTCCCCTGATGAAGATGGTGAGTGTGGGAGTGAGTGCTCTGGCGTGGTGGCCCCAAAGCCTGGGCTGGACCCCCAATGCCATGAGCTAAGGCGCCCAACCTGCTTTCTCTCTGCACAGGTCCAGACACTGAGCCCAACCTGTGGATGTGGGTGAACCCCAACATCGTGTTTCCCCCTGGAAAGCTGGAGGTCTCACAGCCCAGGAAGGGGGAGGGCCTGACCAGCATACTCCACTCCCCTCTGCTGCCCCCGAAAGAGGAAGACTGTGCCCTCTGCTCAGAGGCCGAAGTGGGGGAGCTGCTGCCCGCGTCCTCCGAGGAGCAGTCTCCTCCTCTGAAGCAGCCTCCTTCTTCCCCCAGCAGCTCAGAGGTGGGGGTCTCTGGGGTTTCAGGCAGGGTGGGCAAAGGGATGAGGCATCTCAGAGTTCTGGTGTTCAGGGATCTCACAGGGTTAATGGGCTCAGAAATCAGCTGTGCCCTTGGGTTGGAGACCAGTCCAGATGGTGGCCCTGCACCACGGCCCCTTCCTGCCACTGCACCGCGGAGAGGCCATGGAGTCAGGACCAGTCCCTACTCTGCACTCCTCTAGCTCACAGAAGAGGAGGAGGCTAAGGACCAGCACGACAGCTCTTCTGTTGCTCTCCCGTCCCCTCACAAAAGGGCCCCCCTCCAGAATCGGAGGCTCCGGCAAGCCACCAGCCAGGAGGGGAGGCTCTGGCCCCGGCCCCCTCTCAATTACTTCCACCTCATAGCACTGGCACTGAGAAACAGCCCCCCCTGCGGTCTCCACGTGCAGCAGATCTACAGTTTCACCCGGTAGGTGCCTTCCAGGCCGTGAGGAGGGGCGGGGGTGAGAGCCCTGGTCTGAAACCTTCCAGTCCACCCAGCCCTTTGCTGCCGCCTGGCTTTTACCATCCGGACCCAAGAGGACGGGTGTGTTCTCACACTCTTTCCCCAGGCACTGGTTCTGCGTAGTCCCTAGATGTGTGTCCACACATCACATGTAGGGAAGATACCCACCTCCACCCACTCTCACATTCAAAAACTCAACTTTTTACATCTTAGTTCTTTTTAAAAATATATATTTGTATTGATTCTGAGAGGAAGGGAGAGAGAGAGAAACATCAATGATGAGAGAGAACATTGACTGGCTGCCCCTGCACTGGGGAATGAGCCCACAACCTGGGCATGTGCCCTTGACCAGAATCAAACTGCGACCTCCTGGTCGATGCTCAATCACTTAGCCACGCTGGCTGGGTTTCATCTTAGTTCTTTAAAACATAAATTCCCCTGGGTGACAAATTCTCCCACCTCCCTCTAAAGATCATCTAGTATAAAATCTGGGTTCCCCAACAGTCTCCCCATGCTTTCCCTGTGGACAGTACTGCTGGGCACAGCTTCCCCATCCCAGGGGCACATGGCTGAGAAGGGACCTACCTGGAGCTTTGGTAGTCATGTACACACAAGTGTGCGGAGTTTCTCAGACCTTTCCTGTATCAGAAGAGCCTCCGAATATTCACCAAGTGGTTCCCCTCCTTGACCAGGTGCCTCTTCCAGGAGTTGGTTGGCCTGATTTATGCTCCGTTGCTGTTGCAAGTCAAGGTCCCCCATTCTCAGAGGGAGGGAGGTTAGGGAGCCTAGGGACGGGGCAGGCAAGGACCTCATTTAGAAGACGGGGGTTTGTGCCCACCATATAGCAGGTGGAGGTTTTGCCACGGGCTCAACCAGCAGAGCCTTCCCCTGGAGGGGGGGCTGAGGGTCCCAGCCCCTGGGGAGCCAGGCCTAGGAGACCGCAACTCCCTCACATGCCTTGTTCTCAGACAGCATTTCCCCTTCTTCCGGACGGCTCCCGAGGGCTGGAAGAACACCATCCGCCATAACCTCTGCTTCCGAGACAGCTTTGAGAAGGTGCCCGCCAGCGCGCAGGCCGCGGGGGCTGGCTCCTGGCCGCGGGCCTGCCTCTGGAAACTGACGGAGGAGGGCCGCCGCCGCTTCCAGGAGGAGGCCCGGACCTTGGCCTCTGCTCAGCTGGCAAGGATCCAGCAGTGCATGAGCCAGCCAGGTGCGGGCCGCCTCACCGTGTGTGTGTGGGGAGGGGCGGGGCGGAGCTGAAGATCCTGGCACATGCCATGGGAGGAAGGGGAGAGGAGAGCAGGGTCTGAGATGGGGTAAGGGGGCCGCGCTGCCTAAAGTGGGACCCACCCACAAGTTGGGACTTGAGATCCAGGGAGTTGATGGGGAAACAGCTCAGATACCATTGGTCCTATTCACAGGCCAGCAGCCTAGGGACGCAGTAGCCACAGTGTCGGGGCCTGGCATGAGCGACCGTGTGCAAAAGGGGCGTTTTCTTTGCCTGG
The DNA here is from genome assembly GCA_026230045.1 of Corynorhinus townsendii. Lineage (NCBI taxonomy): Eukaryota > Metazoa > Chordata > Mammalia > Chiroptera > Vespertilionidae > Corynorhinus > Corynorhinus townsendii. The sequence continues at coordinate 84,642,943 of JAPDVU010000008.1, forward strand.
ACACCAGGAGGAGTGTTCTGAGGCTCTTCTGATCTAGGAAGAGAGCTGAGAAACTCCTCACGCTCACGCCATGGCATGTGGGCCTTCAGGGAAAGACCAGCTGTGAGGGCTCCAGGCTCCAGCAGCAGCACCTGCAGAGGCTCGGCTCCTTTGACTCTTCTTCTCTTACAGATGTGATGCCCTTCCTCTTTGACCTGTAAGTCCAAGAAGCGAGGTCAGCCTGTGCCTTAATAAACTTCCAGCAGCAGCCTGTGTGTGTGTGGTCTCTGAGGATAGGGTGGAGGTGAGCTCTGAGCTTGGGAATGGGGTGTCCCCAGAGCTGACGGATGCCGCAGAGGCAATGGGGCAGTGGTCTGGTGTGCAGCAAAGGGTCCCATACTCTTTCTTTCCTTGAAGGAAGAAAATGCTTCACCCTCTTTGGAATCCTGGAACAATTCCCATTTTTCCTTTTAAAATATATTTTTATTGACTTCAGAGAGGAAGGAAAAGGGAGAGATGGAAACATCAATGATGAGAGAGAATCACTGATCAGCTGCCTCCTGCATGCCCACCACTGGGGATCAAGCCCCCAGTGCCCTGACCAGAAATCAAACCCTGACCTGGTTCATAGGTCAACACTCAACCACTGAGCCATGCTGGTCGGACACAATTCCCGCTTTTCTGGGTGATGACAATAGTCTTGGGAGATGCTATCTTATAGCAGCCAGCCTGCAAAAGACCCCAAAAAGCACTACCCACTCAGGAGCAGCGAGAAGTTGAGAGGAAATACTTTCTTGGAAAAGGGAGTAGTCAGGCTCCTTTCGCCTGTAAACATGGGTGGAACCGTGGGCTGGGTGCCTGGGCTGCCCCGTGCCACTCGACCTCACCACATGCTCAGCAAAAGCCAGAGCACTCGGAGATCCGCTCCTTAGCGCTGCAGACCCACCCGGGGGTGACTTTCCTGGGCATGGGAGGCCGTGCTCAGGGCTAGGCCAGCTGCCAGCCTCAGGTCTGAGGGGAATAGGGGGCAAGTAAGAAAGGAACATGGTTGGCCCGGCCGGTGTGGCTCAGCGGTTGCACATCGACATATGAACCAGGACGTCACAGTTCGATTCCCGCCCAGGGCACGTACCCAGGTTGTGGGCTCCATTCCCAGTGTGGGGGGATGTGGGAGGCAGTCGATCCATGATTCTCTCTCATCACTGATGTTTCTCTCCCTCCCTCCCTCTCCCTTCCTCTCTGAAATAAATGAAAAATATTTTTTAAAAAGAAAGAGGAACAAGGCTCAGAGCTATGTCTGGATGCCACAGACATTAGGAAGGTGCCTGAAAGCAATGGGTTTCTCCCAGGGCTGAGCTGACCAGTCCCATTCCCTCCTGCTTTCCCCTTGCCCACCGTAGGCCTACACAGAAACATGGCTCTCCAGCAGACACCACTCCAGGGGCCTGGGCATCGCACCTCCTGGAGGTGGCAGGGGTGATGCTTGAATTGAGAGAATGGATCCCCTGGTCTGGGGACCTCCCTGGACCTGCAGGCAGCTGGGGCTGAGGCGGTCTCCCTTCCACCCTGCGTGCAGGCCACAGCGCTGGGTCTCTGTTCGGAAGGACCCACCTCGGGCAGACACCTCTCTGAGCTGGAGTGTCCGGTCAGGAAGATGAGCTCACAATGCCTTTCTTCATGCCATAGCAGAAAACCAGGGGGTGGAGCAGAGCTTCGTGCTGAGCCTGGTTTACAGTGGAAGCAGAATGGACGGTCGCTGCTCTCCTGTCCATTGTGCCATCTCGTCAGGAAGCCTCCTGTCCAGGAGGCTGGTGGGCTGGTCAAGGCCTGGATCGACTCTGAGCATGGGACAGCTCTCAGTGGCCACCTGTACCTCAACACTCTGGCCTTCCACCTGGACTCCCAGCTCAGCAGGTGGCTGGCCTGCTGCACAGTATCTTCTCAGCACGTTTTCTCAGCTTTTCTGAACTTTGTATCTGTTTTTTAAAATAATATATACATACATATATATATTTCGGAGAGGAATGGAAAGGGAGAGATAGAAACATCAATGATGAGACCCCTACTGGGATCGAGCCTGCAACCCGGGCATGTGCCATGACTGGGAATCAAACCATGACCACCTGGTTCTTAGGTCGGCACTCAACCACTGAGCCACGCCAGCAGGGCTGAACTGTGGTATCTTTTGTATGCAAAACGGGGAATACTAAAAATGCAGATTTTATTTAAGATCTAAATAGAAGGAGGGAAAACGCGAAGTCCTGTGTCCAGCATATTAACGTTGAGCACTTACAACGGAGTAGACATCATTGACATACATTTGCAGGCTTAATCTGTAAAGCCGCCTTCAGAAGTATATACAATTTTTCTTGTCATGTCTTTGAGTGTGATAGTCATTATAGTCCTATTTAAGGAGTAGCCTTCATTTCCTGCCTCCTAATTCACCTCTAATCCTTTGCAGTCTGCCTCACCGTGAAACCTGGCTGCCTGGTCTCTGAAACCTGGGGTTCCTGGAAAGGCACGGTCGTGCCCTCCTAGACCAGCACCCCTACCTTTGAAGAAAGGCCCATTTGCTTGATTTGCACAGTCTGGCCACATACCATGTCCCACCCTGGCCACCTCTCCTCCACCACCTCCACCTCTGCACCACAGCTCCTGTGTTCACTCCCAAACACTCACCAGAAGGGGACACGTGCTGGGCCAGGGGCTCTTGCTGACTGGGCGGGGGTGGTGGGTGAGGGGGCTATGGCTGCCCAAAAGTTTTGAGGGTATTGTGGGCATTGGAAGTTAGACCCAAGAAGGTCAGATGTCCTCAGACAGGAGGCAGTCTCTCATCCTGAAGAATTGAGCCCCTAACTCAGGCCGTTTATAACTACCTGAGCCAAGCACCTAAGCAGAAAGGATTGCACCGTTTTATATGCACAGGATCCCCCAGGAATGCGACTATTGTGTAAAATGAAGACTGTACCATCTGGTTTGGAATGTTACCAGAGCTGTCTGCCATGTTGGGAAAATCACTGATAGCAAAGCTGCCTGGCATTTAGGTCACAGCTGGTGAAACTGTGCTGGGTCTGTTGCACTCAGGGATCCTACAGGTACGTATAAGCAAATGTTCAGTTATTATTTCAAGGTGGCCAGTATAAAGAAAAAGTATTTTCAATAGCCATGTAAATAAATACCTCTTAAATCTAAACTATCACTAGAAATATGTGCCAATTTCCAACTCATGTTTTCAAATATAGTTTATCCATTGGAATATTATAAATTTTTCTACCTTTATTTTTCTGTTATATTACAGTTAGAGCATTATATTGCTCCATTTATTTTATTTTTTAAAGAATCATATTTTCCATTATCTTTTATTTTAAATATATTTTTACTGATTCCAGAGAGAGAGAGATAAAAACATTAATGATGAGCAAGACTCATAAATTGGCTGCCTCCTTCAGGCCCCACAGCATGTGCCCTGATCTGGAATCCAACCATGACCTCCTGGTTCATAGGTTGAGGCTCAACCACTGAGACATGCTGGCCAGACTATATTGCTCTTTTTAAAATTACATGTGGCCCGACTGGCACAGCTCAGTGGTTGAGCCTCAATATATGAACCAGGAGGTCACAGTTTGATTCCCGGTCAGGGCACATGCCTGGGTTGTGGGCTTGATCCCCAGTGTGGGGTGTGCAGGAGGCAGCCAATTAATGATTCTCTCTCAGCATTGGTGTTTCTTTCTCTCTCTCTCTCCCTTCTTCTCTGAAATCAATAAAAATATATTTTAAATAATAATTAATAAATAATACGTGAAGGTAGGTTATTTTATCAGTAAGACTCATTTCAGGGTGGTAAAGATGGTCTTACAAAATATTGGCTCAGCCTGGCCAGCATGGCTCAGTGGTTGAATGTCAACCTATGAACTAGGAGGTCAGGGTTCGATTCCTTATGAGGGCACATGCCTGGAATGCAGGCTTAATCCCCAGTGGGGGTGTACAAGAGGCAGCCGATCATTATCATTGATGTTTCTATCTTTCTCCCTTCCTCTCTGAAATTAATTATATATATATATATATATATATATATATAAATTGGCTCAACAATTCGTAATAGCTAAGATCTGGAAATAGCCCAAGTGCCCATCAGTAGATGAGTGGATGAAAAAGCTGTGGTACATTTATCCCATGGAATACTATGCAGCAGTAAGAAAGAAGGGTCTCTTACCCTTTGAGACAGCATGGAGAGACCTGGAGAGTCTCGTGCTAAGAGAAATAAGTCAGAAAGAACCAAACAACATAGCCTTTGTGGGAAAGTGACCCTGAGAAAAATCTGCCTTCACCTGTTTCACCCCCAATCGAATAGTATACTCCTACCATCACGTCCTGTTTTTCGCTCATTCAACAATGATTTGTTTTCAGTTTTCAATGTGCCAGCCCCTTTGCCAGGTGCCAGGGACATGATGAAACCCAAAAGGGGTCCTCCCTCAGTTTTTAGGCTAGATGTAAAGACATAGTAAACAGGCACTAACCATGTGCGGTGATGACATCCACATGGCGAGTTCAGGTTATTGTGGGCACTCAGATTAGATTGGAGAGGTCAGAGAAGGCCTTCCTGAGAAAGACATTTTAGCTGAGACCAATTTAGTGAGTACCCAGGCTGAAGCTGGGAAGGAAAAATGTTCTAGTGGAGGGAAAAGAATGGCCAAAGCCCAGGAGGCAGGGCCCGCTCACTGTGGTCTATTGAGAGAATGGGGATAAGGCCATGGCGAATAGCAGGGGAGAGAGATCCACGGTGAGGCTGCGGAGGGAGGCAGGGACTAAACCATGTCGCCCTTTCAAGGACAGTAGAAAGTAATTTAAGTAACTGACATAACCTGATTTTATTTTTAAAATCATGCTTAGCCACTTGTCCAGTTAGTTGGAGTATTGTCCCGTGCACCAAAAGTTTTGGGTTCGATTCCCGGTCAGTGCACATACGTAGGTAGGTTTGATCCTGGTCAGGACACATTGGGAGGCAACTGATCGATTTTAAAAATAAGATCCTATCTGGCCACTCACTGAAGGTGGCTTGTAGGGTGCAAACACAGACGCGGGAAGACCTGTGGAAGTTGCTTGCAGCAGTCCCGGTGTCCCGGGGCAGTGGCAGTAGAAATGAAGAGAAGCAGGTTGATTTGATGATGAATCTTGGAGGTAGAATCAACAAGTCAACAGTATTGACTGCATGCTGGAAGAGAAAAGAATGACTCAGGTTTCTTTGTTTTGTTTTGTTTTTCAAATTTGTTTTTATTGATTTTAGAGAGAAAGGAAGGGAGAGAGAGAGATGGAAACAGCATGGAGGGCCCCCTGCCCGCCCTCAGGGGGAATCAAGCCCGTAACCCAATCGTGTGCACTGATGGGGAATCAAACCAGTGGCCTCCTGGGTCAACGATCAAACACTGGCCAGGCAAGACTCAGGTTTTTGGTTTGAGTAATTGGGTAAATGATGAGAGAAAGCCTGTAAAAGCAGCAGGTTTCAGCAGTTTTGTTTAGAATCTGAGAAATCAGAGTGGTTATGTGAAGTAGATAATTGTTATAAGTCAGAATTGAGATGATATATCTCAGCTGAAGGTATAAATACATTTGAGAGTCATCAGGATATAGGTAGTATTTATAGAAAGATATCCACAATACATTTTTGGAGTAAAAAAAAAACAGCAAACAGTATGCTCAGTATGATTTTAAAAATTATTGTTCATATACAAAAATATGTTTAGCCCGGCTGGTGTGGCTCATTGGTTGAGCATCAACCTATGAACCAGGAGGTCACAGTTTGACTCCCCGCATCCCACCCCCATTAGGGCACATGCCCAAGTTGTGGGCTTGATCCCCAGTGGGGGATGTGCAGGAGGCAGCCAATCAATCATTCTCTCTCATCATTGATACTTCTATCTCTCCCTTCTTTCTCTCTGAAATCAATAAAAACATTAAAAATAAAATAAAAATATGTTTAAGCATAGAAAATGTCTTGAAGAATATAGGTATCAAATAGCACTAGTCATCTTTGAGGAGTGGGAGTAGCAAGAGATACAGAGGATAATCACTTTTTATAGCCTCTATACAGGTGTGTTTTTTTTACAAGAAATTACTTTTTACAGTTTTTAAATAAATAAAGCTATCCATTAGCCTGTTTTGTCATTTGATACTATTAATTAGTAGGCTGTTAGCTGCATGCTTCATAGGCTCTTTCCTTGCTCAAATTCCCATCTCAGAGGCATCGTAACCCCAAGTGCCTGAAGTTTTGATGGTTTTAACTTAATTCAACAAACATGTATAGAAGATCACTTTATGTTAATTCTAGGGATTCAGACATTACAAGGCAGGTTTCCGCACTTGAAAAGCTTTTCTCTTTGTTTTAAAGAACTTTTATTGCCCTGGCCAGTTTGGCTCAGTGGACACAGAGTGGACCTTCGGACCAAAGGGCCCAGGCTTCAATTCCAGTCAAGGGCACATACCTTGGTTATAGGCTCCTCCCCGGACCAGGCTCTGGTCAGGGCGTGTGCAGGAGGCAACCAATCGATGTGTTTCTCTTACATGGATCTCGATGTTTCTCTCTGTCTTTCCCTCTCTTCCACTCTCTCTAAAAGATCAATGGAAAAATATCCTCAGGTGAGGATTAACAAAAAAACAATAAAGAAGAACTCTTACTGATTTTAGAGAGGGAGGAAGGGAGAGAGACCCAGATACATTGATGTGAGAGAGATACGTCCATTGGTTGCCTCCTGTAAGCTCTACAGGGATAGGACCCACAATCTAGGTGTGTGCCCTGATCATTCTGGTACATGGGAGGATGCTCCAACCAAGCCACACTGTTCAGAGCTAAGCAATTTATCGATCTGAAGTGTACAAGTCAATATTTTTAGTATATTCACTGGTGGTACAATCTTCAACTTAAGTTTATTGGATTTTTTTCATTTATATTATTTATTATAGAAAACGTAAAAGCCTCAGCCAGGTTGCTCAGTTAGTTAGAGCCTTACCCTGATACACCAAGGTTAAGGGTTCCATCTCCAGTCAGGGAACATACAAGAAGCAAGCAATGAAAAGCATAAATAAATGGAATAACAAATTGATGTTTCTCTCTCTCTTTCTCTTTCTCTCTCCCCCCTTCCTCCTATTCTCTAAAATCAATTTAAAAATTATTAGAAAACACAGAAAGGTTTATTAGAAAAAACTTACTTTACCTACAGACAACTATATTAATATCTTGGTGTATTTTCTCCAATATTTTTTTCTTTTGCACAGTCTTTTAAATGAATTTTGTTTTTCTGTATACCTTTTTTCTAATACCATAGAGTTTTATATCCCATTTTCACATTATAAATACTTACCTACATTACTATAAACATTTTTATAACTATTAAAATTTACTGAACACATTACCAGTCAATGTTCTAGACAGTATTAACTAAGTGATACTCTGAATAACCTGAGAGATTATTCTCATTACCAACAAAAATATTGATGCACTGCCCTAGCCAGTTTGGCTCAGTGGATAGAGAGTTGGCCTGCGAACTGAAAGATCCCAAGTTCGATTCCAGCCAAGGGCTCATGCCCAGGTTGTGGGCTTGATCCCCAGTAGGGGGCATGCAAGAGATAGCCAATCAATGATTCTCTCTCATCATTGATGTTTCTATCTCTTTCTCCTTCTCCCTTCCTCTCTGAAATCAATAAAAAATATATTTAAAAAAATATTGATGACCCTGACTGGTTTGATTCAGTGGATAGAGCGTCGGTCTGCGGACTGAAGGGTCCCAGGTTCGATTCCAGTCAAAGGCATGTACCTTGGTTGCAGGCACATCCCCAGTAGGGGGTGTGCAGGAGACAGCTGATCGATGTTTCTCTCTCATCGATGTTTCTAACTCTCTCTCCCTCTCCCTTCCTCTCTGTAAAAAAATCAATAAAATATATTTAAAAAAATATTGTTGCACTAAAAGCTTAAGTAACATGCCCTAGCTGGTTTGGCTCAGTGGATAGAGCGTTGGCCTGTGGACTGAAGGGTCCCGGGTTCAATTCCGGTCAAGGGCACATGCCCAGGTTGTGGGCTTGGTCCCCAGTGGGGGGCGTATGGGAGGCAGCCGATCGATGATTCTCTCTCATCACTGATGTTTCCATCTCTTCCTCTCTGAAATCAATAAAAAATATATATTTTTTTTAAAAGCTTAAATAACAGGTCCATGTTCATACAGGTAGTAAGTGGTGGGACAATAAACATTACATAACCAATTATGTAATATTCCAGTATTATGACCCAGTTTTCTCAACCATGTTGCTATTGTTGGAATTTCAAGCTATTTCTAATGTTTTGCTATTGTAAATAAAGTTTGATATCTTTTCTCTTTTCTATAATTTTCTCTTTTAGTATTTTATCCTTAAAATAAATTTCCCAGAATGAGAATCACTCTGTCAAGTGATGTGAAGCTTTTTAAGGCTCTTGATGCACCGCTTTCCCCAGGGGCTGAGCCAAGCCTCCCGTCCTCAGTACTGACAGTGCCCATTTCACAGTGGCCTCATGAGCACCAGGTTTTGTTTTCAAAATCTTTGTTAACTGTCGCTTTAACTTTACATTTCTCTTATTTCCAGCAATGTTGAGCATTTCGTTATATTTGTGCATCAGTTTTGTTTCTTCTTTTGGGTATAGTCTGATGTCACCAATAAGGGTTTTCTAACAACAAAGAACCCATTCCAGCTTTAAAAAAAAAAAAAAAATTATCACCCTAGCCGGTTTGGCTGAGTGGATAGAGCGTCAGCCTGAGGACTGAAGGGTCCCAAGTTCAATTCTGTCTGGCCAAGAGCACAGGCCCAGGTTGTGGGCTCGATCCCCAGTAGGGGGCGTGCAGGAGGTAGCCTATCAAAGATTCTCTCATCATTGATGTTTTTGTCTCTCCCCTCTGAAATCAACAAAAATATTATTTTATTTTTTTAAATATTTTTTTATTGATTTCAGAGAGGAAGGGAGAGGGAGAGAGAAATAGAAACATCAATGATGAGAGAGAATCATTGATCAGCTGCCTCCTGCATGCCCTACACTGGGGATTGAGCCCACAACCTGGGCAGGTGCCCTGACTAGGAATTGAACCATGATCTCCTGGTTCAAGCCATGCCAGCCGGGCTGAAAACAGACTTTTTTTTTTTTTTTTAAATAAGTGTGTCCTGTCCTTGGTCTGTTCACAAAATGTATTTCTTTTCTGAGTAATGAACCCACAGAGTCATCTTATCTTTCTACAGCCTTGCTTCTTCCTCCGGTTCCCAGGGTCTGTAAGAAAACCTCTCATGGACAGTTGGTAGGTGAGTAATTATTAGATGGCGGTGGCTCTGTTCTCGCCTGTGCCCTTCCCACTCTCCATTTGATCCATAGCTGTGGTTTGACAGAATGAGAGGTCTTGGAAAGTCAAGTGAGTGAGTTTGCCACAGAGTGGGGTGGAACAATTTGTAACATTTGATGTGGAAAGCAAAGCCAAGAGGCCCTAAGACCTAACCCACTGTCCTTAAACTCTACTGAGCATCAGAATCACACAAAGGGCTCATTATGCCAAAGATGGCTGGGCCCCACACCAGAGTTCTGATTCAGATCTGGCATGGGGCCCAAGAATTTGCATTTCTCTCTCTTTTTAAAAAAATATATTTGTATTGATTTCAGAGAGGAAGGGAGAGGGAGAAAGTAATAGAAATATCAATGATGAGAGAGAATCATTGGTTGGCTGCCTTTTTTTTGGTATTGGGTTTATTTTTTATAATTGAGTTTTGAAAGTTCTTTATAGATTCTGGACTCAAGCCTATTTATCAGATATATAATTTGCAAAATACTTTCTCCCAGTCTGTGACTTAGTTTTCACCTTTTAACAGTGTCTAAGAAAAGTTTTTTTTTAATTTTGATAGTCCCAATTTACCCATTATTTTTCTTTTATGGTTCATTCTTTTGGAGTCGTAGCTAAGAAATCTTTACCTAATGCAAGAACACAAGGATTGCCCTAGCCCAGTGGTTGGCAAACTGCGGCTCACGAGCCACATGCGGCTCTTTGGCCCCTTGAGTGTGGCTTTTCCACAAAATACCACGTGTGGGCGCGTGCATACAGTGCGATTGAAACTTCGTGGCCCATGCGCAGAAGTCGGTTTTCGGCTCTCAAAAGAAATTTCAATCGTTGTACTGTTGATATTTGGCTCTGTTGACTAATGAGTTTGCCGACCACTGGCCTAGCCTGTTTGGCTCAATGGCTATAGCGTTGGCCTGTGGACTGAAGGGTCCCAGGTTCGATTCTGGTCAAGGACATGTACCATGGTTAAAGGCTCCATTCCGGCCCCAGGTTGAGGCACTGCAGAAGTCAACCAATTGATATGTCTCTCTCATATTGATGTGTCTCTCTCACATTGATGTTTCTCTCTCTCTGATTGGCTGCCTTCTGCATGCCCCACACTGGGGATCAAGCCTGCAACCAAGGTATGTGCCTTGAAGGGGAATGGAACCGTGACCTCCTGAGCCACCCTGACTGGGCAAAAATTTGCATTTCTAACAATGCTCTCAGATGCTGATCTGGCTGGTCACACTTTGAAAACCACCGGCCTAGAGTAAAGCATCTGGCAGCTGGTAGATGCTGAACAATTAATTCTCTGAGTGAATGGGTAAGTCACTTCTAGAAACGGGGAGTCTTCCTGGAGTTAAAAGACCAGCTGGAAGGTAAGGTTATATGGGAAGATGGAAGATGGTCAGAGTAGAACTTCCGAGTTTGGATTCAAAGAAGGAACAATTTTGTTTGTTTGTTTTCTTTTTTGGAAGAAGGAACAATTTTGGGTGAACAAGGCCCAGGATTGAGCCTGCCAGGGGAATGACAGGAGGTCAAGGAATTGAGTGTTGCAAGGGTCATCAAAATGGATCGAATCTGGCAGAGGCTTAAGTCTAAAGGGAAGCTTCAACAGAATTCAAAATCTGAAGAGGAGGCTGGTACTTTCTGGGCCTGAATTATGTAAAGTTGACTGTGTATGTACCTACAGACATTGTAGCCCACCAGGTGAGTGCTCCGTACTCCTAACAAATCTAAGGGATTTGAGACTCTGGGCCACATCTGTCTGCTCATCCTGTAAGTAAGGTCTACACTAGGCCCCAGGCTTCTGTGGTGGAACTCTGGGTGGAGGTCAGGACCTGAGGACTTCAGCCTTATAAAGAAGCAGCTCACCTTCGGCCCAGCCTAGGGCTTAGGAGCAGGACAGGCAGGATGGCCGCTGATGCTCAGTGAAGGGTTTGCAAAGAATGAATAAAAATTCCACTAGACTGACACTTATACAGGTTGAAAATTCTGCTCACCCTCAGGAATGATTTTGTACCCTTTACAGTTTCCCCTTTACCGCTTCACATGAGCGATGCTCACACACCCTCTGGGCATGGCTGTGATCAGGTCTTTGATTATGTCTGCCCTTAGCTTGTGCTCCTCATAGTCTGCAGTGCTCAAGAGTTCGGGCCCAAGGTGCTGACTCCCCTGCTTACCACCTCTGCAACCTTACACAGTTCCTTCCTCCCCCGGCCTCAGTTTTCCTGCCTGTAAAATGCCTATAACAATAGTATACGCAGCCCTGACCGGTAGCTCAGTTGGTCCAGTGTTGATCCCCAGTCAGGGCACACACAAGAATCAACCAATTTGTCTCTCTCTCTCTCAAATCCTATATAAAAAAAACCCTAATATGCAAATCGACTGAATGGCGGAATGACTGGCAGAACGACCAGTTGCTATGACATGCACTGACCACAGGAGGCAGACGCTCAACGCAGGAGCTGCCCCTGCTTGAGTGTCGCCCCCCCCCCCCCCAACACCCAGAGGGAGGTGACCGGGAGCTGTGATGGGGAGGTGGGGCCAGCCAGTGGGTGGTGCCAGGCCACTAGCCAAGGCGGGTGCCAGCAGGACACCCCCCTTTCCCCTCCCGATCACCCTGCCCACTGGTCGCCCCACAGATGGTCTTGGTCACCGGCCAGGCCTAGGGACCCTACCCTATACATTGGGAACAGTCTTTTAGATTTAAAAATTTAAACCTGGCAAGGCTACTCTAACACTGAAAAAACAGGTTGATGCATGGACTGTGGCTTGCACATTTTATGGTCAGCCCTGATTCTGGCACTTATAACTGTGTGACAAAGCCAATTACTTAACTTCTCTCTGCTTCAGTTTTTCCACCCATAAGATGGGGAAGATGGCACTACTGCCTCAGAAGGATCATGTTATGTACTACTTTTTATAATCAGGGCAAAATGTACCTGCCCATACAACAGCAAGATGCCTTTCAGCTGCATGAAAAGTATGGTCACTGGTGCATGCAGCGCCCCAGATTTCGAGAGGAATTTCTGACTGCTGGTTTAGGCCTGACATCCCCATCCCCCGAGGGGTCCTGGATTAGGAGAGGATGCAGTCTGGGCTGAGGTACACACACACACACACACACACACACACACACACACACCACCCCCGTGCATGAATTTCATGCACTGGGCCTCTAGTAAATAAATAAAGCATTCTAAAAAACAATAGCATGCCATATAAGGTTATTGTGAGGATTACTGAAGTAGTTATGTAAAGCTCTGGACCCACAGTGAGTGCCCTACGCATTACTAGCTAAGGTCGGTGGCGTCCTCCAATACGGTCCTCGACCTGTGTGTGGTTTTCGGCCCCGCAGTGCCACCTGCTGGCGGGCGCTCCTTCCCGCGCACCCGCACGGGCCCATCCCTTTTCCCGCCCTTTGTGTCTCCTTTCCCAGCCCCTTACGGTCTGGGCAGCACCACGGCTATTGACGCCCACAGCGCATGAGCAGAGGGGAGCCGAGGGAGGGTCCGCGCAGCCGCAGACGGGCCCGCCCCGCTCCGCCCCCAGGGGTGAGGGGTCACGGGTTGCGTGGGACTCGCCGCGCAGCGCTCTCCCCGGCCCGCGCAATGGCTCCCGCGCAGCGTTGCTTTCTGTGCCGTCAGACCTTCTTCTGCGGCCGCGGGCACGTCTACAGCCGCAAGCACCGGCAGCAGCTGCAGGCGGCTCTGGACCGACTCCTGCCCCAGGTGCGGGCGGGCGGGCGGCTTGGGGACGGGGCTGGCAGACCAGTGAGGACCCCATGGGATGGGGGTGCGGGGGTCTCGCTCGGGTGCCCCACTCTGGCTCCCACTTGGCCTCCTCCGGTCATCCCGCCTCTCCCGCAGGTGGAGGCCGCCCGCAAGGCTGTCCGCTCGGCGCAGGTGGAGCAGTACGTGCCCGAGCACGAGCGGCGCTGCTGGTGCCTGTGCTGCGGCTGTGAGGTGCGCACACACCTCAGTCACGGGAACCTGACGGTGCTGCACGGGGGGCTGCTGGAGCACCTGGCTAGGTGAGGTCCGGCCGGGAGCCTCCTCGGGCCTGTCCGCCAGCACACGTGGGAGGGAGGATCTGACCTGGGGGATGGATGGCCACCCTGTAGAGGTTGCCTGCCCTAAGGGATAAGAGGGCTTTGGGCTGCCACGATCCCAGCGGTGTGGATGGTCTCACTGGGAAAGCCAGCAGGGCAGCCAGCTCGAGGTCACCTCCCGTCACGTCCTCAGGTTCTCGCATTTTAGTTGAGGAGGAGACTGGACATCTGGATGAGACTAGTGACTGTTTCTCTGCCAGCCTTGCCCAGGGGCAGAAACCCAGATGTCAGCTGGCATTACTTATCTAGTGCCTGGCTAATACCTGAGCAATAGTCTATAATCTATCATTGAGATTATGCATATTCTCCACTCTCAGCCCAGAGCATAAGAAAGCAACAAACCGATTCTGGTGGGAGAACAAGGCTGAGTTTCAGATGAAAGAGAAGTTTCTCATCTCCCCTCAGGATTATGCACAGTAAGTCGCTGCTTATGAAGGACCAAGTGGCAGAATGTGAATTCTCTGGCTCTGGGTCAAGTACTAGAGCTTCCTCTTAGAAAGTTTAGTAAAGAATTTATAAGTGTCTATTGTCTTCATAGGACTCATTACTCTAGGTACTATATTGGACAAGAGTCTTTGAGAGGTTTATAATCTAGGGGGTTGGGATTGACAAATGGGACTTAGCAAATAGAGAGCAATAGGTAGTAAAGGTTGACTAATCAATGAAGTGTGGCACAGTAAATACACAGTGCCCACCCAGCACCCACTTGTAATAGTTGTAGACTCTCTGGCCTCTGGAGGGCCCTTAGAAACAGAAGTGCAGGAAGCTGGTCAGCCCAGAGGGAGTGTGAGCCTGGCTGCCTCCGTGGAAGGACACAGGCAGCCCCACGACACCACTTGTATCAGAACCATATTCAGATTATGGATGTGGAGCCGTTACAGAGAAGCTCATGGTGTCTAGTGTCTATTATTCCGTTCTACTCAGTGTGGAGAGTAATGAGGGAATGATAAATGCCTAAATCTGCCTTTTAAATATATTTCTTTATTGACTTCAGAGAGGAAGGGAGAAGGACAAAGAGATAGAAATATCAATGATGAGAGAGAATCATTGATTGGCTGCCTCCTGCACGCCCCCTACTGGGGATTGTGCCCACAACCTGGGCATGTGCCCTTGGCCGGAATTGAACCTGGGACCCTTCAGTCTGCAGGCTGACCCTCTATCCACTGAGCCAAACCGGCTAGGGCAATAAAAAAATATATTAAATAAATAAAATAAAGACCCAACACTTAAAAAAAAGAAAAAAGAAATGCTTAAATCCCACTACCTGCCTTCACACCTGTGGCTCAGACTAGGAGATGGGAATCTGAGGCCAAAAAGCACTCACGTCTCATTACCTGACCCAGCCACAGAGGGGTTTGGGTGGGTGACTGAAGGATAATCAGAAAAGTTTATGATATAGAATTATGAGGACAGACTCTTGGAATTTATTAAAATACTAGAGGCCTGGTGCACGGGATTCATGCACTGGTGGGGGACATGGCCTGTGGGGACCAACCACCTGTGGGAGCACACTGATACCAGGGGGCAGCTCTTGCATTAAGCCTCTGCCCCCTGGTGGTCAGTGTACGTCATAGCAACTGGTCATTCTGGTCATTCTGCCATTCAGCTGCTGGGCTTTTATTATATAGGAGGAGGATAGTTTTGACTTTTAACCATATAAATTTTGTTGTTGTTAATCCTCACTTGAGGATATTTTTTGCATTGCTTTTCAAATAGAGTGGGAGGGAGGAAGAGAGAAACATAGATGGCACATTAACTGTTGCCTCCCGCACACGCTCCACCAGAGGGCAGGGAATGAACCCCCAACCCAGGCATATGCTCTTGACTGGGAATCCAACCTGCAACTCCAGTGCATGGGCTGATGCTCCAACCACTGTACCACACCAGCCAGGGCTAATTTTACACATTTTAAGACCACACATAAGACCAGACAAGACCAAGCCTGACTGACCAGTAATGATAAAATGAGCCACTTTTAGGTTTAGACAGTTTATTCCTTACCTAGACAGCAAAGAGAGTAAGCCCAAAGGGCCAGCCTCCCAGGTCCTTGTCCAGCATGCCAGAAAGGACTGCACTGAAACAGAAAGGGCTGGGGACCTCAGCATGAATGGGGGGAGTGGCTGGGAGCCAGGTGTCAGCTGAAGTTGCATCTGCATGGTTCTCAGGTCACAGTTCTGCTCTGTGAGGTCAGGACAGAAAGCCTGACCTCATCAGAACCTGGGGGTTGATGAGAAACTGTCTCATGGTAGCCTCCCAGGGAAGAGAGGGTAGGAGATGGCCTCAGTGCCTTCCAGGCCTCCTGTCCTCTGTGTTCTGGGATCACACAGGCATTCGGCCAAGACTGAAACTGCGGTTCAAGGCTTTGCCTGTGCAGCTACATGCAGGGCTGCCAGGGCACTGTGGGAGAGCTGTTCCCCCACAAATTAAAATTTCAGTTAGAGCCCTGACTTAATGGTTAGAGCGTTGGACCGCACACCAGAGTCACGGGTTTGATTTTTGGTCAAGGTCATGTACCTTGGTTGCATGTTCTCAAGCCCCAGTGGAGGTATGTTGGGGGTAAGTCAGTTGATGTGTCTCTCACATTGATGTTTTTCTCTCCCTCCTCCCTCCCTTTCACACTCTAGAAATCAATGGAAAAAATATTCTTGGGTGAGGATTTAAAACATTTTTTTTTTCCAGTTAGAAAACAGATCCTAAAAGTGATTGCAAAGACAAATTCCCCTAATTATAAATCAAGTTGATAACAATCACAAAAGAATAAGAATTCAAGTAACTTTTTTAAAATATATTTTTATTGATTTCAGAGAGAAAGGGAGAGGGAGAGATAGAAACATCAATGGTGAGAGAGAATCATTGATTGGCTGCCTCCTGCACACCCCCTACTGATTGAGCCTGCAACCTGGGCATGTGCCCTTGTGTGGAATTAAACCTGGGACCCTTCAGTCCACAGGCCAGAGATCTAGCCACTGAGCCAAACCAGTTAGTGCTCAAGTAACTTTTGTACAGAACATTCTGACTGTGCATCTTAGGGTATTTTCTAAGGACTAAAGAATTGAAAAGAAATCTTGAGCTGTGCTTAGTAGTTTCACTGTTAATAGTGATATTGGTGTTCTGATACTTTTGTGTGTGTTGTAGGACAGTTTACTCTTGAACAACATGGGTTTGGACTGCATGGGTCCACTTATACACGTTTTTCAGTGGGCCAGCGCAGATCAAACCCATGTTGTTCAAGAGCCAACTCCCCAGTTGTGAGTGCGTATGCTAAGGGCCAACTGTAGTCATACCTGGATTTCAACTGTGCAGGAGTTGGTGCCCTAACCCCCACATTGTTCAACAGTAAACTGTCTATTGATGTTGTGGAGAACCAGAGATTTCAGTATGGCAGAAGGAAGAGACCAGTAGGAATGGAGGGATTTGGTTGGGAGGTATCAGTATGAATTTTTATTTAAGGAAATCAAAGCTCTGTCCTTTGAAAGAGCTATACGTGCACCTGTGCAGCAGTAACTTTACTAACACTCAGCTCTGTTTCTAAATATGACTTTCTACTGCAAGAAAGCAGATCTCATTGGAGAACAGTTGATTTCAGGCTGGAGCAGGGAAAGTACACGGTGAGCCCATGGAGTGGTACAGAGGACAACAGCTGGTTTGAAGAGGGTCTCAATAGCCACATCCTATCTAATAAAAGAGCAATATGCAAACTGACCGTCACTCCAACACACAAGATGGCCACCCCCATGTGGTCAAAGATGGATGCTCCCATGTGGACACAAGATGGCCAGCAGGGGAGGGTAGTTGAGGGCAATCTGGCCTGCAGGGAAGGGCGGTTGGGGTTGGGGGGGGCCAGACCAGCAGGGGAGAGCAATTAGGGGCGACCAGGCTGGCAGGGGAGGGCAGTAAGGGGTGACCAGGTCGGCAGGGGAGGGCAGTTAGGGGCAATCAGGCAGGTGAGCATTTGGGAGCCAGCAGTTCTGGGTTGTGAAAGGGATGTCCAACCAGTGGGATCAGGCCTAAACAGGCAGTTGGACATCCCTCAAGGGGTCCCAGATTGGAGGGTGCAGGCTGGGCTGAGGGACACCCCCCACCACCACCACCCCATGCACAAATTTCGTGTACTGAGCCTCTATTCAAATTATGGGATACTTTGAATATCAGAGTAATTGACTTTCATAAATGTCGTCATGGTTTCATGGTTCCATAGATGCTCTCAGGAGATGCATGCTGAAGTATTTAGAGTTGTCTCATGATGTCTAAAATCCATTTTGCTTTGGCAAAAAGGAAATGTGTGTATAAAAGAGAAGTGGAGCCACTATGAAAAAATGTTAACAGTGCGTCTGGATGAGAAGTACACAGGTGTTCATTGTACTATTTTCTGTTGTGAGTTTGAAATTACTAAAAATTTAAAGAAAAAATTATCTACTGAAGATCTTTTTACAATTGGCAGGGCCTGAGGTTCTGGGCTCACTTGCCCTTTTTCTTTTTAGATTCAAGAAATCCATGGTGAAAGGTTTGGATTCCTATGAGGAAAAAGAGGACAAGGTGATCAAAGAGGTAAGTCAAAGGGACCCAGCCCCATAATCTTGTACCCATCTAAGCAGCCTCTCTCCCACAGATGGCAGCTCATATACGAGAGGTGGAGCACAGCCAGCAGGAGGTGGTTCGGTCCATCTTAGAGGTTGGTTTCCCTCGGAGAAGCCAGAGCAGTATCCAGATCCACTGATCCCTGCTTCTCCCAGGTCCAGCATTTCACCTGAAACTCATGGACTCCATGCTTCACCTGCTCTGCCTGAATTCCTTTACCTGTCCGCTAGGGGGAAGGCCTTATCAGTGGAGATGTGGGCAGGGCTGGGAGGCAGGGGGTGCTGCAAGATGGGCAGTACCCTCCATATGCCAATTTGTTTCCTTCTGGTGGGTGGGAGCATGGCCTAGGTAGACTCTTAAGCATCCTAGACACATTTATTTTTCCTGAATCAAACTCAGTCTCAGGCAGTGCCAGACCCAGAAGCAGGCTCTTCGACACCTGGAAGCTGGAAAGGGACAACCAGGTAAGACTGGAGAGAAATCGTGAGTTGAGTTTGACCTGTTAGAGCATTCTGTAACTTTTTTTTTCTAATATATTTTTATTGATTTCCGAGAGGGAAAGGGAGAAAGAGGTAGAAACATCAATGATGAGAGAGAATCAGTGATTGGCTGCCTCCTGCACACCCCCTTCTGGGGATCAAGCCCGCAACCCGGGCATGTGCCCTTGATTGGAATTGAACCTGGGACCCTTCAGTCTGCAGGCCAATGTTCTATCCACTGAGCCAAACCAGTTAGGCAGCATTCTGTAACTTTTGGCTGGGATATGGGAACAAATCACATCTTTGCTATCCTCATGGATCAAGGACCTCATTTGCCAGCCTGGCTCCTGTTTTGTCTTTTTCAGTCAAGTAGCCTCCACCTCACAGTGGCCCTCATACTTGGACCTGCCACCTGCCCCAGAGCTTGACTGGATGGAGACAGGACAACCTCTGACATTCATTGGTCATCAGGTACAATGGACAAGCCAGCCAGGAAAGCACAAATGCCCCTCGGCTCCCAAGACACCCATCTCTCCCAGATTTCCTACCCAGTCTTATCTTCGTTGCTGGGTTTTCTTGCCACAGTTCTCTAGTATAGTGTTTTCCAGTGTGTTTCTCACTCTCCATCTATACCTGTTGCCCCCACTGCCACTTAGGAGTGCCAACACCCAACGTATATCAACTGGAGAAGCCATTGGTCCAGTTCATTACATCCCTAGGTGTCCCACGGTATCTGTAATTAACCCCCCTCCTGTATTTCCAATAGCTTAGATGCAGGTCCTCTCCCCTCCATCTTCCACATCCTATCAAGTATGATCTCAGTACATTGATCTCTTGAAACAGTTCCTACCCCTCCCCCCTGCCTTTAGTCTTTTTTTAATTATTTTTTTTATAATTCAGAGAGGAAGGGAGAGGGACAGAGATAGAAATAGCAATGATGAGAGAGAATCATGGATCGGCTGCCTCCTGCACACCCCATACTGGGGGGTGGAACCCACAACCCAGGCTTGTGCCCTGGGCGGGAATCAAACCAGTGACCTCCTGGTTCATAGGTCAGTGCTCAACCTGAGCCACACCAGCTGGGCCTTTTAATCTTTACTCCAGCTGTACTGTGCTCTTTGCTTTGTACGCATGCAATTGCATTGCCTTAAATATGCTTTTCCTCATGACCTAGTTACTAACCTCCCTTTAGGTTTTAGCTCAAATGCCACATTTCCTGGAAGGCTTATCTGAAGTTCTTATAAATGGATGTAGTTACCATGTACAAGCCTGTGAATGTAACTTGTGCTTTTTTAATTCTCTTCCCCAACAACATGTATGTTGTGAGAAAAGGCTTGTTTACCTGGCATGTAGCAGGCACATCTCTATGAGGACCGAGTCTCTTAAGGACTGGACTTTCAATGGTTTCCTGTGCTCTTAGGATTTAGCATCAACAGGGTACAGAAATAGCATTGGCTCCAGCCACCTTCTACAGTTTGCCCTTTCCCTAGCTGTTGAGTACCCTATTATCTCGTGGCTTTCTATATCTAGGTTGTTTTCTTCCCACTTCCAACTACAGGACACACCAGGAGTTGGTAACATCCACTCAGGTAAGTGTTTCTCCAACTGTAAGAGGAACTTTTTTAAAAAAGCAACACTGAATGGCTTCTTGGCCTTCTGGCTAAGATCAAGTGTAGTTAACAGTTCTGGTTTTTTCTTGAGAAACATCGATTTGTTGTTCCACTTATTTATGCATTCACTTGTTGATTCTTATATGTGCCCCAACCAGGAGGGAATCCACAACCTAACCAACTGAGCTACCCTGCCAGGGCATAGCATCTATTCTCGACCAGTTTAATATAGATACATCCTTTAACTGAGGACAATATATCAGATGGACTTTTGAAGCAGGGAGATGGAATAGGAACTTGCTCCATCCACTCCACACATTGGCCTGGTATTGCACCAGGAACGGTACACCAGGAGAAATAAGGTTGATTAAAGCACTAACTGCAATCTAACTGCCCAAAAGATAAATGGAGAAAGATGTGATATGTGTGTGTATCCACTATAAAAAAATGAAAGCTTGCCATTTGGACCTAGAGAGTATTATGCTGAATGAAATAAGTCAGAAAAAGACAAATACCATACAATCTCATTTTAAGACAGAAACAGACCCATATAGAGAATAAGCTGATGATTTCCAAAGGGTAGGGGGTCAGGATGGGAATGAAAAAAAGAAAACCAATTGATGAAGGGTTTGGATCCTGAATATATCAAGAACGCAAAACTCAATAAAGGCATACTAAAAAGATGTTCCTCAGAATGGCTAAGTGAAAGACTGGGCATGTACTGGAAGAACTTCCCGCACTTTGGAAAACAGTCAAGCAATTCCTTAAACGTATGTTATGATCAAGCCATTCCAAGAGTAAAAAAAGGCTTATATACGAATGGACATAGTAGCCCCAAACTGAAAACAATCCGCCTCAACAAATGAAAACTGGAGCAGTCCTCAACAACAAAAAGGAACTGCTGGTATATGCAGCACGGTAACTCTCAAAGTAACTAACAGGTCTTTTCCAGGCGCTACACCGCCCTGGATGGCCCAAGATGAGGAACACAGCTCTGGGAACCAACAAATAGGCCCTTCCTATGAAGAATTTCTTAAAGAAAGTAAGTAAACTAAAGCAAGAATGGCAGTTGGGGCTCTTTAAATCTTCCTACTCACATAAAATCACTTATTGTTACAGAGGAAAAACAGAAATTGAAGAAACTCCCCCCAGACAGAGTTGGAGCCAACTTTGACCACAGCTCCAGCACCAGCGCAGGCTGGCTGCCCTCTTTTGGCCGGGTCTGGAACAATGGACGCCGCTGGCAATCTAGGTATGGGGCCGGGGCCAGGGCCAGGGCCCCAACCCACTCTCCTCCCCACTTTGGAGATGTCATCCTTTTGCCCTGTTAACCCTTCATTTCCTTTCAGGCATCAATTCAAAACTGAAGCTGCAGCAAGGAACAAACAGCAGTCAAAGAAAATGGTTTCATAAGGCTAGAAGCCACATCAGCAAACCCACATCTGCCACTACCCTTTGTGACTGCCTCGCTTAGGAAAAGACACACCCACTTACTGATTTAATAAAGGTTTATTTTTCAAAATGTACAGCTGGTGAGATCTGTAAAAAAAAAAAAAAAAAAGTAAAAAAGCATCAGTCTACAGCCTTATAAAGGGGAAGCATACTTCCCGCACCATGAGCCCCTGGATTCTTGCTCACCTATTGTTCATGCATCTTCTCCAGCAGCTGGGGCATCCCCACCTTTGGTGTTTCTGGTGTAAATCACTTGAGCTCTGTGTTTTGAGACTAGTTTAATAAGTCCTAAGGAGAAAGAATAGGCTTTCACATAGTCCTGTGTGTTATACCTCTTTCCAAAATTCATGAATTTGAGCATGAGTTCAATAACAGACATGCCTACATTCTGGGTGATAGCCTAATTTTACTTATCCTTTGTAAATGAGGGACCCACCATGTGCTCAAGATGGCCACCCTCACAGCACTTTTTCCATATTAGGCACTACACATAGTGCCACCGAACTGCCCCGGGGGCCAGAGCACAAAAATGATATTACTAACCACCACTGGTTAGCTTAAGCCTATTCTTTTAGACAATTTAATGTGCATCCTGGCCATCGTGGCTATGGTTGAGCATCCACCTATAAACCAGGAGGTCACGGTTCGATTCCTGGTCAGGGCACATGCCTGGGCTGTGGACTCCATCCCCAGTGTGGGGTGTTGCAGGAGGCAGCCCATCAACAATTCTAATCATTGATGTTTCTCTCCTCCTCTCCCCCTTCCTCTCTGAAATCAAAAATACATTTTAAAAATAATGTGCAAAACCACTCCAGTGCAATATTCCCCCTCACCTTTACTAAGGAGCTCCTGAAGGGCTGCCCTGGCCAAGGAGCCGCGAATCTTTAGCCTCTCGGAGACCACAGCTGGGGTTATAAGCTTGTAGTTGGGAACTTCCTTACAGAGCTTGTCATACGTGGCTTTGTCAAACAAGACCAGGTTATTGAGCTTGTCCCGAACTTTGCCTTTGGACCACTTCTGCTCACAAAAACAAAAAGGAAGGGTAAGTGCTCCTGACAGAATCCCCCTCGCTCTCCTTCAGACAACCCTATCAGAAGCTTCTGTATTGGCAGGGCCGGGAGGATGACAGGACTGAGAGGTTCCTGGGTCTGAAACTACAAATAAAGATTCAAATAATTAGGATATAAAGTAAGAGACCCTGGCAACCTTTAATGGCATCACATAAATTAGGCTTTGAGGTTTTGAGATATGGGTTGAGTCCCACCGGACTGGTTGGAATGATGTTACATGCGAGGCACCAGAACAAATGTCTTCAAACACATTGGAAGCTCCAAGTAGCATGCACCACACCGTTCTTGACATCAGAAAAGGCGAGAATGGCGATAGGCGCATGAGCTCTAATAGTCTGCCTCTATACCCCACAATGTTAAAAGCCATCTGCTACACGTCACTTATTACTAAGGCCATCTGGGACGGGCGCCCCAGTTTTCCTTACTCTTAAGAGGGGATCACTCCTACCTTCTTTTTGGCCTTGCCCCCCGACTTGTTCACGGGGTCTTTGTCTTTCTTAGCCGACTTTCCAGCATCTTTCTTTTTCTTGTCGTCCTTGGGCGGCTGTTGGAAGAAAAATGGGCATACCGCCGGCTCCTAGCGCGGCCCAGACCCCCACTACCGCGCCCGATCCGGCCAGGCCCGGCCCCCAGCGGAGCACGTGGTAAACGGGGCCACCCGCCCCAGGCTGCAGCCCGCAGTCCCATGGGTCCCTCCCGCGGAGCCTCCACCGCGTGGACACAGCACCGCCGGCGTCCGGGCCGCAACGCCGCACTCACCATTGCGGGACTCGGAGAGCAGGGATGCGCTGCTGCCTCGCCAAGATGTCGGCCCAAGAGGAAGCGCCGCTCCCCACCAAAGGCAGAAGCCTTCCCCGCCGGCAAGCGCTTCCGGGGCAAGGGGCGGAGCCCGCGGAGGGTGCCCGAGGCCCCGTCCCTCGCTGGAGTCGGAAGCGGAAGCGGGCTGAGCCGCTGAGCTCGGAATCCTGCGCCCGGACCCCGCCTGTCTCGTCGAGCTGTGCCGCTGGTTTGGAAGCTGCCGCGCGATGCTCTGCCCTGGCACTAAGAGCCGGGAGAGAGACCGGAAACCCGTTATCAATCCAGGCAACTAGTTTCCGGCGTCGCGCCCCCCGCGCGTAGCCTCCAGTGCGCAAGCGCGGCCGGCGGCAGACGGGGAAGTGAGGGCTGGCGGGTCCAGCGCCTACGGTCCAGCCAGGCCGCCCATTGCCCGGCTCGCCGCCGTGGCGCAACGATGGCTATTTTCAGTGTGTACGTGGTGAACAAAGCCGGCGGCCTGATTTACCAGCTGGACAGCTACGCGCCACGAGCCGAGGCTGAGAAAACGTTCAGTTACCCGCTTGATCTGCTGCTCAAGCTACACGACGAGCGAGTGCTAGTTGCCTTCGGCCAGCGCGACGGCATCCGGGGTGGGCTGGGCTCGGGAGGGGGTCCCGCGGCGGTGGGCTGGGCTCGGGAGGCGATCCCGCGGCGGTGGGCTGGGCTCGGGAGGCGGTCCCGCGGCGGTGGGCTGGGGCTGGAGCTGGGGTCGCGTCCTGTTCCCTTGGCGGAATCCACTGGATGGGGCTTCGTTGACCCTCGCCTCGCCTCGCCTCTGCAGTGGGTCACGCAGTGCTGGCCATCAATGGCAAGGACGTGAACGGCAAGTACACGGCCGATGGCAAAGAGGTGCTGGAGTATCTCGGCAACCCTGCCAACTATCCCGTGTCCGTGCGATTCGGCCGGCCCCGCCTCACCTCCAACGAGAAGCTCATGCTGGCCTCCATGTTCCACTCGTAAGTCCTCCAACTCTGCCTCGTGCCTCCTGGCCTGCACTGTGCTCTTAGGCTGGCGGGTTAGTGTTCCGTAGGCAGGCGGTCTCCTGAGCGGCAGTGCTTACCTTTCTCTACTTCTAAGTCATTAGGAAAAGTACAACGGATTCAGTTCGGCCAGGTTTTAGGTAATACTGGCATTGGTGGGCTGTGGCTTAAGTCAGCTTCTCGGAACCTCAGTTCGCCATGTTTATAGTAAGGCAGTTGAACTAAAAGATCTTTAGGATCTTTTTCTGTTCTCAACCACAGTATGAACTGTGATGGGTATGCTAGCCTTGGGTTAAGTAACATTCCCATTGTTAAGTTTGATTCCAGAGAGGAAGGGGGAAGAGAGAGAGAAACATCAATGATGAGGGAGAATCATTGTCTCCTGCACACCCCCTACTGGGAATGGAGGCCACAACCCTGGCCTTTGCTTTGACCTCTAATCGAACCCTGACCTCCTGGTTCATAGGTCCACCCTCAACCATTGAGTCCCATGGTGGGCCCCAGTGTTAATTTTTCCCAAAGTTCTTAATGTAAAATGTTGTATAGCAAAGTATGGATATACAGTAAGTCCTCACTTAACCTCCTCAGTGGGTTCTGCAACATTAAGCAAAAGGAGGTACAGTTGACCTTGAACCACAGGGGTTTAGGGGTGTGAGCCCGAGACAAATGACTCCCAAAACAACTACTGTCATCCCTTGGTGTCTGCAAGCTCAGTTGGTTAGAGCATCATCCAGATGCCAAGATTGAAGGTTGGATCCCCATCAGGGCACATACAAGAATCATCCAGTGAATGCCTAAATAAGTGGAACAAATCAATGTTTCTTCGTCCCTCACTCTCTCTCTTCCTCTCTCTAAAAACCAATAAATAAAACAGCATACAACAATACAGACAGTTGGCCCTCTACCTCCAGGAATCCCCTACTATGGATTGAAAATACTATTTTTGATCCAGAGGTGGTTGAATCTTTGTATTTGAAACCCCTAGATAGGAAGGCTGACCATATATTTCTTGGAAAAAATTGTGTATAAGTGGACCCACACAGTTCAAACCCATGTTTAGGTGTCAATTGTATCATGAAACCAGTTTTGCCACAAGTCAATTGATGTGAAAAGTTCCTATGGCATCTCATCAGTGTTAAAATAAATGATGTTATTTGAGGACATGCTGTAAAATTCTTGCAGAATTCGAGTGAACTTGAAAGAAATTTTGTTCCCACTGCCCGTTTTGCCTGCCTCCAACTGTAATGTGAACTCCGCAGCAGAGAGGATCACTTCAGTGGAAGGTTTGGGGAAGCACTCCTCCCTCACAGCAGTGGGTGCATCCCCAGCTTTGCCTCCTTTGCAAATAGGCTGTTCGCAATCGGCTCCCAGCTGTCTCCTGAACAGGGCAGCTCAGGCATTGAGATGCTGGAGACAGACACATTCAAGCTGCACTGCTTCCAGACCCTGACAGGTACGAGTCTCCAGATAGGCCAAGGGGATGCAATGGGATGGGTTGTGGAAGAGATTGACCAAAGCTTGGGGAAGCAGTGGCGTGGGGGTGGCTTCCTGGGGCAGTCAAGCATGGACACATCTGTCTGTTTTGTGAACCCGAAGCTAGTTAATATTTAATCTGCCGCTGATTTTGTCCACACCACCCAGTATGCTCAGCCCTGGTTATCTTATGCACACATAAAACTCACCTTAATGTCAGCTCATGTTGCGTACATTTTGGAAGGTGTGTTGTTTCAAAATGAAATTTGAATGCCAAGTGGTGACCTTTGGATCATGAGTTCCATTGCTTCACTCCCTTTTAACGCAGATAATTGAAAATTGCCTGAGTTTGTCCCCTGCCTGGCACTTTCTGCTGAGGGACCCCCAATTCCAGAAGTAAGTGATAGAGCCTCATCTCAGTCAGCTGAGTGATGTGATAAAGTCACTTCAATTCTTGGTCTCACTTATGGATTTAAAACCTTGCCTTTCTGCTCTATGGAGCAATAAGGATAAAACGAAAATGAGCTGATGAAAGTGCTTTGCAAACCTGAAGTGCTATACAAACACAGGATGACGCTGTTTGTTGCCATCTCTACCCTTTGGTAACCATTCCTGGCCCCTCTCCAGGAATCAAGTTTGTGGTGCTGGCAGACCCTAGGCAAGCTGGAATAGACTCTCTACTCCGAAAGATTTATGAGATTTACTCAGACTTTGCCCTCAAGAATCCATTCTACTCCCTGGAAATGCCCATCAGGTAGGTAGTCCACTCCCCAGATCAAGTTCTTGCCCCAACCTGTGTGCTCTTCTCCAAAGTCACTTTGAGATATAATAGAGCTTTTTAAAAATAAAACAAGAGTGAGTAGCCTTTTACTTATTTAAGAAATCCATGACTTTTTCTTGGAAATTATGTCCTTCAAGCAGGCACTTGATGGGCTCTGCCTCTGCACCCAGAGTGGGGAGAGAGCCTTAGCCTCTCACTTTGTCCTTACGTGTGCCTCCTGGGCCTGGTGTAGGTGTGAGCTGTTCGACCAGAACCTGAAGTTAGCCCTGGAGGTGGCAGAGAAGGCTGGAACTTTTGGACCTGGTTCATAGGCTGAACCTGCAACAATACCCCACTTTTGCCTTCCTAAACTCTGAGATCCTGTGGCAGGGGTCTTACTGAGTCCTCTCCAATGGAAGTCCCAGGCACCTTGTTAGTACACCTGAAAGGGAGGGGGGAGGGGAGCTGAGCTTTTGACGGTACTGATCCCTGAGCCTTACTACCATGCTCTTTCCTCTCATATATGTCATGGTCTTACTTCCCGTCTCTGCGTATTTTATGGAGGAGGTAGGCCCATAAATGCTATAATAAACATTCCTTTGATCTCAGTGTTTGCAATCCTAATTGATGGTTTTGGGGGAAAGGCCCAGGAGGGGAGACAAAAATGATAAGGGAATTCTGGGGAGATATTCTAGTAAAAACAAATGTACTCATGAAATGAATGAATGTGGGACTTTGAATCAGGACCCTTGGATCTAGTTTCCTAATTGCTACTGACTTCTAGGCTGGTGATAGTGGTGATGGAACATTTATCAAGTGTTTACAGCCAGGCTTTATCTCATTTAATCCTCACACTCAAATCTCAGGGGCGAGGCTCTGTTACAGACCAGAGGTTTAGCAGGTGCTCTGTGCTGCAGTGTCAGAGCCAGGTACTGACAGCCTGACCCTCTACTCACTTCTTAATCTGCTCAAAACCCAGTAACTCCACCTCTGAAGTGATCGTTGAGTTAGATATATAGTGTTAAACTAAAGGCAGAGGAGACGCAAATTCACAGGAGTCCATGTCCGCTTTCCCATTCCAAGGTCTCACTTTTAGGGTGGAAAGAGCAGGCCCCAGAAGGGTATTTTCCAAAGAAAGCTGCCTGGCTTATATATTCTTGAAAGAAGGACTGACTCACTGTCAGTGTTTAGTATCAAATCTAGTTTTAATCTTTTGGACCTGGGTCATTGGCTAAACCTATAATGTCTTCCTACCCTCCTACCCATACCCGAGGGGGAGCGTGTACCCAGGATGATGGTGAGAGTGATGGTCTCTCTTCCCCTGGACCCTGAGGAACTGGCAGTAGCAGTTAGCTCTGCTGAGAGGCCACGGTGGCCTGCAGCTGCAGGAGAGCCTCACCCCTAGTGGGGATGGGATGGGAAGGGGGCCAGGCAGGTCCCCCCAGGAGAGAAGAGTGTAGGAGATTCCCTGGCTGTAAGGGCTTCCTGTTTGAAGGCAGAAAATAGAAGCTAATGGGATCCTAGAACAAAGGTTATCTTTTAAATAGAGCATAGGACCGGGGAGCTGGAACCTCATTAGCCACTGATCCTGTCCAATGCTGCCTGGCCAGAAAAAAAGAGCAGAAGGAAGTCAGAGGTTCAGTGCCGGCCAGAACAGGCCCCTCTCCTCCCAGCTGGTGTGTTGAGGGCCAGGTAGGAGCCGGTGTTCTGGAACCTGCCTCTCACTCGGCCTTCATGGGCACTCGGCCCATCTTGGTGCGGATGTTCCGCAGGACGAAGAAGGCAGCTGTGCTGGCTGCGCAGATCACTTCCGCCACCCAGAAGGCTGTGCTCCAGCTGTAGTGCTTGGCAATGGTGCTGAAGGGCAACCCAGCCAGAAAGCCACCCACTGCCAGGGAGGAGGAGGCAAGAGCAGAATCACTTGTGAAACTAGTCAGTGGGGCGCCCCCAGCCTCTGACAGGCCCATGTGGGGGTGAGGTAGAGACAAGGGTATTGCTTACCATTGGCCATGAGTCCCACGATGGCATGGGAGGTGCCACACAAGTTGGGAGGGGCACTCTCATTGGCAATGACTCCAAACAAGGCAATGGGACCATAAGAGGAGAAACCAAACAGAGCTCCCAACACCAGGATCCAGAGCTGCGAGGGAGTGCAGGGCAGCATTGAGAGGCTGGGCACGCCCACCTTCCTCCGAGGCGTACCCCAGGAACAAGTGACTAGTCAGGAGGCGGTGACCCCTCACCCCACTCCCAACACAACTGCCAGTGCAGAGCCAGAGGAGTGACTGCCACACTGAGCGGCCCTGGGGCCATGTGGGTGGGTGAAGGAGCTACATGAGCCATGCCTCTGAGACGCTGGCTCCTGCGAGCTGGACTGGCTGGGCAAGGCAGAGGGGGTAGGACAAAGGTGAGAAACAGACAAAGATAAGGCACCTCGTGCTCCTTAAAGCCTGTGAGCTCAGTGAGAGGGTGAAGAGCCAGAGTCCAGAAAGCAACATCCTGAAGAGCAGAAGAGGAGAAAACCAGAGCAGAGTCAGGAGGGAAGGCACCAAAGTGCAGAGGAGAGGAGCCGAAGCACAAACAGAACCAGAAAGGAAAACTGAGCCAGAGGAGTCGGGTCAGGCCGCAGCCAGAGGAGAGCAAGTCCGTGGCCCTTGCTTCCTCCTCATTTCGTGCCTGCCCTGGCCCAGCCCCTTACATACCTTGGGGGCGTCACTGGTCACAGTTACCCGGAAAAGGTACATGGACACTGTCATGCCTGCCATCATCAACAGCAACAGGCCATGGCGAGGGTTCCCATGGGTGGACGGCCCTGCCTATGGAGACAGTCCAGCAACATCAGGCCCCAAGACCCTGGACTCTTGACAAACAGGCCTCTGCTTACAGGTCGTTAGCAATCCCTCCATTGGGACCTCCGATTCTCTGAGGCCAAACTCCACAATGTCCCTTTCTCTACTTAGGCCAGCTCAGGACATGTGCTGGCAAGCTGCACATCCTCCCAGCCCATTGCCGGGGTTGTGAGAAGCCCACTGCTAGGCTGAGAGAAATTCTGACTCACTTTGACATACGTTAAAACCCTTTCCTGCCCGGCCGGCGTGGCTCAGTGGTTGAGCATCGACCTATGAACCAGGAGGTCACGGTTCAATTCCTAGTCAGGGCACATGCCTGGGTTGTGGGCTTGATCCCCAGTAGGGGGTGTGCGGGAAGCAGCCGGTCAGTGATACTCATCATTGATGTTTCTATCTCTCCCTCTCCCTTCCTCTCTGAAATAAAAAAATATATATATACTTAAAAACCCTTTCCCCAAAGGCCTGATTTCCACATCAGCCTAAACCAGCACCTGCCTGTGCCCCAGGGCTCCCACCTCTGGTGCTTGTCCCATTCTGGCTGGGAAGATTTATATATATTGATTGATTCCAGAGAGGAAGGGGGAGAGAGACAGAAACATCAATGATGAGAGAGAATCAGTGATTGGCTGCCTCCTGCACACCCTCTACTGGGGATCGAGCCTGCAACCCGGGCATGTGCCCTTGACTAGAATCAAATCCAGGGCACTGCTCTATCCACAGGGTCAAACTGGCTAGGGCTCTGGCTGGGAAAATTTAGGGATCCTCCTCCTGTCCCTTCTGCCCACTCACCTTCGCCATGGCCCGGTCCGACAGGTAGCCAGCGGCAATGCTGCCTACAAGGCCTCCGACCTCCAGGGCACTCATGTAGGAGCTACCTGCAGTAGGGTGTGGGAGAGGGAAAGAAAGGGTGTTGCACATTGGGGTTGTCCCAGAGGGTCCCCAAGGGCTGGTCACAGCTGCCTGCATAGTACCCAGCCTCAGGGAGAGAAGAAAAGGGAATGAAGGGAAGCCAGGCCTGCATTGCCCACCCCCTGCATTGGTTTCTGCTCTATGCCCACCCCTGTCCCAACACTCCTCTTACCCACAAGAGCTGACTGTCCTTTCTCCTGGATGAGGAAGAATTGGCCCCAGTCAGTACAGCAAGTCTTGACTCCAAATACCACCAGGTAGCCAGTGGAGAGCACCCACAGGTAGGGGGACAGCAGCAGCTCCTGTAAGGTACTCTCCTTCATGGAGCCTGGGGGAGGAGGCCAGGCTTCAGGCTCTGCTGCTGCTGCCCTCCCCCAGGGAGCGCCCACCACTCATTAACCAGCCACAGGAACAGAGTCCATCCAGAGCCCGGGTCAGCCAAGGTCCCCCCACCCCTGCTCTGCCTTCCCCTCGCTGCAAGCCTCAGCCAGTGAACGACACTGAGGACCAGGGCAGATGGATTAGAGTGCCCCAGCCACTTCAGCTTAGGCTGCTGCCCAGGACAGGGAAGCCTGCTCTGTGTGGGGAAGGGTCAGGATATAATATGAATCCTAGCATTTATGGGCGGTGCCATTTGTCTGACACTTAATTGTGTTTGGAATGGAGTTTTATTTACTCCCCACCCACTCCATCACCATTCCAACCCCTACAACCACTGGCTAGCACAGGCCAGGCGTACAGCCAGTCCTCAATAAATGTCTGCCAAGTTATGACAAAAGGGGTCAGTCTAGGTGGGTGCTCACCCTTTTTGCCTTTGGAGGGGGTGGGGTCCAGGTTGCGGAGTCCAACATCAGCAGGTTCATTGTGGATGAGCAGGAGACAGAGGAAGGAGACAACCACACACAGCGCCCCCGACAGGGCCAGCGTGCTGCGCCAGCTGTAGCTCTGGGCCAGAATGGTTGCCAGGATGGGGCCCAGCCCTCCAGCCAGGTTCATGCTGGTTGACAGGATGGCCCACCAAGTGCCAAACTGAGATGGCTCAAACCACTGTGGGGCACAGAGGGACAGAGTAGGTAGGAGCCCAGCCTACAGTCCACGCAGAAGGAGGGGATCAAGTGGGGCAGACTCAGAAGCTCACATTACAGGAATGAGGAAGAGGGCGCTTCTATTTGGCAGGGCCATTTCCCTCATTTGCCACCTGATCCCACCATGTCAGGCTCCTAAAATACCTTGACAAGCGATAGGAGCCAGACTGACACTCCTGAGAAACGCCTCAGGTGGAGGTGGAGGTGCCAGCTCCCCAGGCTCCTCGGATCCTCAGGGCCTATTGAGACAGGCTCCTTGGAAGGAGACACTCACCTTCCTGAGGACCTTCCCACACGGGGGCCAGCCCAGGCCCTGCGCCAGGCCATTGAGGAACCAGAGGGCAGCGAAGGCAGACACTGTGGAGCTCCAGGAAAAGGCTACGTTGACCAGGCCGACCAGGAGCAGCCCAGACGAGAAGAGCCAGCGAGCGCTCATCTGGTCAGACAGCACTCCACTCACAAACTTGCTGATGGCATAGGCTGCCGACTGGCTGCTGGTGATGAGCCCTGCAGGGGAGGGGCATGGAACAGGATCCCTGGGGAGTTAGGGTCAGGGCAGAGGCACAGGAGAGGTTGGAGAAGCTGGGGTCAGGTGGGCAGAGGTGCTGGGCAGGGTGAGACAGCTTCCTTCCAGGAGTACTAGGAGACCCTGTGCTGGGACCCTGACCTGTGCTGGGACCTGCCACTGCCCCTGCCTCAGCTGCTCTCCCTGCTTCCCGTCAGCGCTAGCCCCGGCTGACCCATGACCTTTCAGCCTCTTGGAGCGTTCCAGCGACAGCTGTCTGGAAGCAAGAAGGGGCAGGACAAAGCACCCTCCCTGGGATTCAAATCCACTTGATTCCCCCTCACGCTGGGTGCCAACCCTTGGTCTCTGGCCACTCTGTTGCCCCACCTTTGAACATGGGGCAAAGGACTTAGAATGGAATCAGGGACCATATTCCTCCCGAAAGGTAACCTGCTGGACCACATGAAGCCGTGGCGCCGACTCCCAGTTCCCATGCTCACAGCACCAGTGGCCAGCAAGTGGCCAGTGACTCAGCATGCACCCGCACGATAGGCAACCAGACTCAAAATCCCCCTGAACACACTCAGCACCAACAGTGCCTCTGGGGGTACACGTGGGTCACAGGCACACAGACACATCAGGTTAGCAGCCTGCCTCAGGCTGCATGGATCATACTCAGAGTCCTTCACCAACACCCATGTACATGGCTCTCCGCCGCCGTCTGGCACACGGAGACTGTCCCCTCACCTCTGCTGTGCAGATGCTCCACACACACCACAGAGCTGTACACACCACACTGCCACACACACTCATCTGGTCCTGCGGCCCTGGCCCGCCACCTGCTTTGAGGGCTCACCCAGGTCATCCTTGTCCAGAGGGACCTCCTCCACCAGCGAGGGCATGACGAAGGAGAAGGTCTTGCGGTTGAAGTAGTACAGGCTGTAGCCTCCGTACATGGCCGAGAAGATCACAGTGCGATAGTAGCCATAGCCCCAGGCAGCCATGGTGGAAGCCAGCGAGCCCTGCAGGCCAGGACAGGGCGCCTCTGACCACGACTCCTGCCTGCAGCTCCCTTCGTGCCCAGATCTGCTGAGCTGGGCTTTTTCTGCTCCCTCCTCCACCTAGACTTCCAGGCTCTTTA
The DNA here is from genome assembly GCA_026230045.1 of Corynorhinus townsendii. Classification (NCBI taxonomy): domain Eukaryota; kingdom Metazoa; phylum Chordata; class Mammalia; order Chiroptera; family Vespertilionidae; genus Corynorhinus; species Corynorhinus townsendii. Next base: position 84,676,063 of record JAPDVU010000008.1, read on the forward strand.
TAGCCACCTTCTGGACAATCATTAAGCCTGGGGCAGCTCCTAGGAACCCAGTGTCCTGAGGGAGACAAGAAAACAGATTGACAGCCAAGCTGTGGGGGCCAGAGGCAGTGCCCGTGAGGCCAGCACCCTGTGTCCCCAGGATGTCTCCTTTTCCCTGCTCTTCCTTGTTCCTCTGCCTGTGCAGTCAGCAGTGATTAAAGGCTCACCCTAATTACTTTTGTCTGCAAGGGCCCAGGGAAACGAGAAGGGTGGGAGGAAGCAGAGCAGCCCTCTCCTGCCTGCTCCCAGGCACCACCTTCTCATTCATCCAGCAAAGAGTTACTGAGGTTCTACTGGGTGCTAGGAACTGCACTAGGCGGTGGGTGAGTTTCTACACACACTCCATCAGACATGTACCCCCAAAACACCATTTGCAATGCTTACAGAACTGACCTCAAGCCCTGTCACTCTCAATGCTTAGCACCCATGGGGCAGAACTTTACTTGTTGCAGTTACAAGAAGGAGGACCTCCTAGTGCAGGACTCACAGTGTCACCCCGAAGGCCTCACTAGGGGCTGGAGTTGTAGGATCACTCAGCGGCCTCCAGTCCCATTGACCCTGTGGTGCGGGTGCGGGTGCGGGTGCGGTTCCGGTCCGGCAGGCTGGGGGCTGCCGCGGGGCGGGGGAGGGGGGGTGCGCACCCACGGACTTCCAGCGGCAGTGCCGAGCTGCCGCGAAGCCCGAACAGCCTGCCCGCCCCCCTCCCTCCGCTTCTCCGCGCGGCTGAAAAGCAACTGGAGCGGAATGAGTACGGCCTGCGGAGCAGAAGACCTTAAGAAGGCCCCGCGTGGGCGCCCGGCAGGCGTAGGGGAGGGAGAGGCGGGAGCTCGCACCTGCACAGCCCATGACCTCAGGCTGCCCCGCACCCCCGACACCGGCTGGGGAGGGATCGGGCCGGGTGCGGGAGCTTGCAGAGGTGCTGAGACTCAGCCTGATGCACAAAGGAGCCGGCGCGTGCTGGTCCTGGGAGGCGCCTCCTTGGTCCCCAGAATCAAGAATTGTCGTCCCCCCCTCCCCTCCCCAGCCGCAGGAACAACTCTGGTAGTAGCGGAAATGGGGCAACTTTTGTTGGGGCTCCAGCAAAGGAGCCTAGGCCCTGAGATTCCCTCTCCAACCCCGCCTGCAGGAGACGCCGCTCCCCCGCATACCACCACCTACCAGAACCGGGCGGGAGTAGCCTTAGGACCCTGCGGGCGGAGTCTGCGCCTGAGCCCTGGTGAGGCGGGGCCTGGGAGAGCCAAGTCCAGTCCCCAAGGTTCAGACTTAACCCTGCCAGTCACACTGTCCTTGGGCGTGGACGCTCGCCTTAGGGCTGGGCAACTCTGTTTTCTTTTCTTTAAACGTATTTTAATTGATTTCAGAGAGGAAGGGAGAGGAAGAGAGATAGAAACATCAATGATGAAGAGAATCATTGGTTCTGCCTCCTGCACTGGAGAGCCAGCCTGCAACCCCGGGCAGGTGCCCTGACTGGGAATCCAACCCTCCTGGTTCTTAGGCCCACTGAGCCATGCCAGCCAAATTTGCATTTTTATACATCAATAATTAACTCTCAGAAAGAGAAACCAAGAATGCTAGTACAATCGCATTTCCCATTGTAACAAACAAAAAAATAAGGTACCTAGCCCAGCCCACATGGCTCAGTGTTTGAGCATCCACCGAGAGGTCAGCAGTTGGATTTCCAGTCAGAGCACATGCTGGGGTTGCGGCCGATCCCCAGGATGGGAGCATGCAGGAGGCAGCCAGTCGGTATTTCTCTCATCGATGTTTCTCTCTATCCCTCCCCCTTCCCTCAATAATATATATAAAGAAAGTATGTAACTCAACACTAGGAAGACAAACAATCCGATTTTAAAATGGGCAAAGGAGCCCTGGCCAGTGTGGCTCAGCTGATTGGAAGCATTGTCCCTTACAGCAAAAGGAGAGCTCAATTCCGGGTCCAGGCCCGTGCAAGACACAACCAATCAATGTGTTTCTCTCTCTCTCCCCCCTTCCTATCTCTAAAATCAATTTTAAAATTAAAATAAAATAAAAAATGGTCAAAGGACCTGAATAGGCACTTCTCCAAAGAGGACATGCAGATGGCCAATAGACATATGAAAAAATGCTCAGTGTCACCGACCATCAGAAAGATGCAAATTAAAGCTACAATGAGGTATTACCTCACACCTGTCAGAATGGCTACCATCAATAAGTCAACAAATGACAAGTGCTGGCAAGGATGTGGAGAAAAGGGAACCCTCGTGCACTGCTGGTGGGAATGCAAACTGGTGCAGCCATTATGGAAAACAGTATGGAGTTTCCTCAAAAAATTGAAAATGGAACTCCATTTGACCCAGCTATCCCTTCTGGGAATATATCCCAAGAAACCTGAAACACCCATCAGAAAGAATGTATGCACCCCTATGTTCACAGCCAGTATCTAGAAACAGCTCAAGTGCCCATCAGTAGATGAGTGGATAAAAAAGATGTAGTAATTGCCCAGCTGGCATGGCTCAGTGGTTGAGTGTCAACCTATGAACCAGGAGGTCATGGTTCGATTCCTGGTCAGGGCACATGCCCTGGTTTCAGGCTGGATCACCAGTCCGGGGCATGAAGGGAACAGCCTATTAATAATTCTCTCTCATCATTGATGTTTCTATCTCTCTCACTCCTCCCGTCTTCTCTGAAATAAATAAAAACATAAAATATGTTTGTTGTCCCGGTGCACAAGACAACACTGAACCAACAGAGCCACACCAGCCAGAGCATAACTTGGCCAGTTTTTACAGAAGAAATTATGTCTTTGATCATTTGATCCTATCTATGTAAAATTAGATTTTTTAAAAAGGTAATATGTGATCAAAGTTAATTTTCTTTCTAAGGCCTAAATAAAGAGAAAGCAGTTACCCATTTAAAAAAGAAAAAAAGCCCGGCCAGTGTGGCTCAGTGGTTGAGCATCAACCTATGAGCCAGGAGGTCACAGTTCTATTCCCGATCAGGGCACATGCCCAGGTTGTGGGGGTTGCGGGCTCAATCCTCAGTGTGGGGCATGCAGGAGGCAGCCAATCAATGATTGTCTCTCATCATTGATGTTTCTGTCTCTCTTTCCCTCTCCCTTCCTCTCTGAAATCAATAAAAATATATTTAAAATAAATAAAAAAATACATAAAATAAATATATATTTTGGAAAAAAAATCTTTCATGACTTTCATATTTTTCAAGAGTCTAGGTCAGTTATTGTGCAGAATGTCCCTCAACATTAACTCGTTAGACTGTTTTTGCAATAAGGATCAGGTGAAACAATTGTGGCACAAGTTCTATGGTGTGTCATTCTCCATGTACCACATCAGGAGGTATGTAATAAGTGTGGCATTTAGTTAAAAGGTGTCCTCCTGATTTCTATACTATAAAGGTACTTTTTCCTCTTTGTGATTAGCAATCTATGGGATCATTCTTTAATACTGTGAAATATCCTGTTCCAATAATCTTTCACCCAGTGGTTTTAGCATCTATTGATAATTCTTGCCTGAATTGATTAATTAATATGGTGGCTGCAAATGGAGATTTTTCTCAATATATAATTCCTTCTATATTTATGAGTTGGTATTCTTCTGTAAAGAGCTTGTCTCCCTCACCCTCCCCTCTTTAAAAAGATTAGCACAGTATTGCCCTAACCCAGTGGTCGGCAAACTCATTAGTCAACAGAGCCAAATATCAACAGTACAAAGATTGAAATTTCTTTTGAGAGCCAAATTTTTTAAACTTAAACTTCTTCTAATGCCACTTCTTCAAAATAGACTCACCCAGGCTGTGGTATTTTGTGGAAGAGCCACATTCAAGGGGCCAAAGAGCCACATGTGGCTGGCGAGCTGCAGTTTGCTGACCACTGCCCTAACCGGTTTGGCTCAGTGCATAGAGCATCAACCTGTGGACTGAAGGGTCCTGGGTTCGATTCCCAGTCAAGGGCACATGCCCGGGTTGCGGGCTTGATCCCCAGTGTGGGGCGTGCAGAAGACAGCCAATCCATGATTCTCTCTCATCATGGATATTTCTCTCTCCCTTCCTCTCTGAAATCAATAAAAATATGTAAAAAATAAAAATTAAAAATAAAAAAAGATTAGTATTGCCCAGCCGGGTGTGGCTCAGTGGTTGAGCGTCGACTTAAGAACCAAGAGGTCACAGGTTTGATTCCCAGCCCGGGTTGTGGGCTGATCCCCAGTGTGGGACGTGTGGGAGGTAGCCAATCAATGATTCTCTCTCATCATTGATGTTTCTATCTCTCTTCCCTGTCCCTTCCTCTCTGAAATCAATAAAAAAACATATATTTTTTTAAAAGAGCAACTGGACTTTAAAGAAAATTAAAAAAAAAAAAAGATTAGTATTGGCTCAGGAGTTGGAGCATTGTCCCCCAGACTGAAGGCTCCTGGGTTCAATTCCAGTCCAGGGCGCATACCTCGGTTGCAGGATCAAGCCCTGGCCCTGGTTGGGGCATGTGCCAGAGGCCAATCTATGTGTCTCTCTCACACTGATGTTTCTATCTCTCGCTGTCTCTCCCCCTCCATTCCACTCTCTCTAAACAATGGAAAAAAGTGTCCTCAAGTGAGGATTAACAACAACAAAAGATTAGTATCATTGTATTTGATGTATTATAATCTGTGCCCACTATTATCTATCTTATTGCTCAAATTGTCTCATATTTGGTCATTGGGAGCCCTTATATGTTTAACTTTTATTTATTTTAAAATATTTTATTGATTTCAGAGAGGAAGGGAGAGGGAGAGAAAGATAGAAACATCAATGATGAGAAAGAATCCTTGATCAGCTGCCTTCTGCACACCCCCTACTGGGAATTGAGTCCACAAGCCCGGCATATACCCTGACTAGGAATTGAACCATGACCTTCTGGTTCATAGGTCGCCACTCAACCACTGAGCCACACCAGCAGGGCTTTTAAATGTTTTCTGTCATTCATGTTATATGTTATTATTAGCATAAACTTGGAAAAGATAAAAAAGAAGTTTTAAATGCCAGTTGAAGATTGTCACTTATAATAGAGTATTTCTGATTTTATTCTTTTGTGTATACTAGTACATATGTGTGTACATATGTATCTTAGAATATATAAATATAATCTTTCCCATTGACTTGAAGTTTTCCATTTACTTGTCAGCCTCTCCAACTATATAAATTCCATGAGAATGGACTATGGCCCCTTTACCACTCTACACAGGTAGTGTTTGGTTCAGAACAAATGCTCTGTAAATTAGTAGATGAGCAATCACTCACATCATATAAACATTTTATATATTGATTTTTTTCCTGTTATTGCATAAACATTTCTAAAAAATATTTTGATTGATTTCAGAGAGGAAGGGAGAGGGAGGGAGGGAGAGAAACATCAGTGATGAGAGAGAATCATTGATTGGCTTCCTCCTACAAGCCCCACACTGGGGATCAAACCCACATGTGCCCTGACTGGGAATTGAACCATGACCTCCTGGTTCGTATGCTCAACCACTGAGCCATGCCAGCTGGGCTACACATTTTTACAGAGTTAAGGACTTTGAGCTGAGAAAAGTGAAACAGTCAAAATGCTGTTTGCTACAAATTAGTTTGCCATTGAAGAGCAATGGAAGAAGGAGCAGAAAGTGGACAGAGCTATAGTTTCAGTGAACTTTCTAGTAGAGAGACACAATGGGAATATAAAATCTTGCCTCAGCCACTGCTGATGCTACTAGTTGGCTAGAGGGGAAGGGAGTGGATCTCAGAATTGATATCAACCAGACCTAGAAAGTCTGGAGGAGTTTCCCTCAGCCACAGTTTAAGGGCAGAGACACCTGACAAGGGCCCTGAAAATTGCCCAGAAACAGAGTTTAACAGTGCTTCACACCTGCAGTACCAACTTAGGTACAATCAAACCACCTCTTAGCCACAGCTCATGTTGTTATTTGCCTATCTTCTCTCATTTAAGTTCCCTAAAATAAAATATGGATTATATAACCCACTTCAGCATAGCTGTGAAAATGAACTAAGAAAGCTAAAGATGAAGGAAGAGGAGGAGAAGGAGGAGGAGGAGTAAGGAAAACTCTGTAAAATATCTTAATGATCAGGTCATAGGAGGGACTCACATGCTAGTTTTCTCACTATTTCCCAAGATATCTACACTAATAAAAGAGTAAGATGCAAATTGACTGTACCTTCATGATGCCCACCAGCCAATCAGTAGTGAGTATACAAATTAACCCAACAAAGATTGTGGGTTAATTTGCATATGCAGGCACCAAGCGGCGGGGAGCAGGGTGGGATGCTTGCGTTGTTGCCATGGCGATGACACAGGCATTCGGAACCACCCCAGCCACTCTGGGCCTCTGGGCAGTGTGGGAAGGCAGAAAGGCAGCTCCGGGCCGGAGCGAAAAGGTGGCTCTGGCTGGAGCAAAGGCAGAGCCAGCAGCCAGGGTAAGGAAGGCCCATTCTTGCAAGAATCTTTGTGCATCAGGCCTCTAGTAGAAAAATAAGGAAAGAAAATGAGATGATATCACAAAAAAAGCAAGACAGACTTTACTAAGAGATAATAAAAGCTAATAAATCAGCCCGGCTGGTGTGGCTCAATGGATGAGCATTGATCCATGAACCAGTAATTCACGGTTCAATTTCTGGTCAGGACACATGCTTGGGTTATGGGGGTTGCAGGCTCAATCCCTAGTAGGGGGCATGCAGGAGGCAGCTGATCGATTGATGATTATATCTCATCATTGATGTTTCTATTTCTCTCTCACTCTCCCTTCGCTCTCTAAAATCAATAAAAATATTTTTTTAACTAGTAAAATAAAAAGAAATAAATGTAAATCATACTGGATGCCTGGAAAAAAAAAGCTATCATTTCAATACTGTCAAAATATCAATCTTTTCCAAGTTCTTTTGGAGTTTTAGAACAGTTCCAAAAAAAATCTCAATAGTATTTCTTGAAAATTGGAAAAAATTATTTTAAAGATCATCTGGAGGAAAAAATAAGCATCAGAATAAGAAGCTTGACCAAAAAAAAAAGTAAAGAGGAGCATTTCCACTGCCAAATATTAACAATTCTAAGGTTATGGTAATTGTATGGTTTAGAGCATTGCCAGTCTTTAAAGGAACAAGATGTACTAGAAACAAACCCTTGCATAAGTGATTTTTACTATGATAAAGAAGCTATTCCAGCCAGCATGACTCAGTGGTTGAGCATCGACCTATGAACCAGGAGATATGGTTTGATTCCTGGTCAAGGTATATGCCCGGGTTGTGGGTTCTATCCCCAATATGGGTGTGCAAGAGGCAGCCAATTAATGATTCTTTCTCATCTTTGATCTATCTATCTCTTCCTTCCTCTCTGAAATCAATGAAAATATATTTTTTTAAAAATAAAATATTTTAAAAAATTAACAGTGAAACATGGAGAAATTCCTGGAAAGTGGATGATAGATTCCAAGTGTGTGTTTGGAGTATGAGTGGAGAGTGGTGGAAGAAGCACAGAGTGACAGAGGACCATAAACTATGGATAGGATATAAGGGAGGGTGCTAGGGTCTTTCCGCAGCCAGGGTTCAGGAATCTGGAGAAGGGGCTGTGATGTAAATGAATAAAGAGTCTAGACAAGAAATATAAATTTGGGAGGCATAAGGGAGCCAGGGGAGGCTCCACTTTCTAGTGAAGTGAGCTCCCTGAATCTCCGGACCCATGGCTGTCTATTTGCTGGAAAACACATTGGCCCTTTAGGAATGCAAACAGGTACAGTTTGATAAACAGGAAAAGATGATCAGGTTAGGGGAAATGCCTACAGCTGTTCAGCAGCAGGTAATAATATGCAGATTTTCAGCCCTGCTGAAGCCCCAAGTTCCATCAGCCTTCTGAGGAACTTCTTGCATAATTATGACCTGATGGAATTTGCCACCAGCAGGAGTGGAGAGTTTTTAGGTCTGTAACTCACTCTCCCTCAATATTATGTCATTATGTTGGACAGTTCGTTGCTTGCCCTTATTACTACTTAAGGGCAGAAAACAGCAACCAGTTGAACATCAACAGGTTGGGGTATCAACTTTCAACACAGGTACAGGCAGACGGCCTGGATCCTAGCATTTACTCTGCCACTTCAAAATCTGAAAGGAAAAATGCTTCTAAGTTAGCAAGAGAGCTCCCCAAAAGGGAGTTGTACTGCTGTGGATGATTTTAACATTAGAAAAATCTTTGATCTATATCTCATACCCTCCTTCAGACAGAAGCCAAATTCTTCAGGAGGGGCACATGCTAGGACCTGAAATTAGCCCTTCCTCACAAGTCTGCCAGCTAAGATGGCAAATATCCTAGGGGAATATGAGCTCAAGGGGGGAAAGTGTAGACAACTTAAGAAAGAAATCATTACAAGAATGAATTAAACAAGTTGAACAGCCTCTAATAGACAAGGTAGATTGGTGGGACAAGGAGTTAAAATCAACATATTAAAATATCCCCAAAAATATTTTTTTAAGGATTAATGAAAATATTAGAAAAAACAAGGTCATCAAGGATGTTTTGTTTCTAGTAATTTTTCAGGTCAATTCTCCTGTCAATAACAATAAAACTGCTGATCAAAATGTGAAAAAGTGTTTGAAGGTATCGAACAGCAACCAAAGCACCAAGTTATCAACTGACTTTTGCTGTTAGCTGTTATATAGCAAAATTGTAACCCAGCTGAGCAAGTGGGCTCATTGACCACTACTCAACAGAAAGACCAAGTTCTGATGCAATGGTCTTTTGCAGAGAAAAGGATTTCATTATAAGGTAGTCAGATAAGGAGACAGGAGACAAAGTTCAGATCTTTCTCCCCAAAGGCTTGAGAGGAGTTTTAAGAAGTGAGAGTAAGAAGAGGTTATACATATTTTAAGTTCTGATTTTTTTTAAATTTTGCTACAAAAATTTAATTTAAAATCACAGTGTCTCAGCTAGGATATTCACCAGAACCTTGTCTAAGATGCCAAACTCCTGGGCCTCCATGGGGCTCATGCAGCGGTCTCTGTCCATGGCTGACTCAATCACCTGTAAGCTCTGTTTGGTGTGCTTGCCAATAGATGCTATAGAGCTGCTTCTAGTACCCCCAGGGCTAGTGGTCTTTATGATCTCCTGTGCCTGAATGGTGATGTCTGTGGCTTGGCCCCGGCCACCCCCAGGAGGCTTGTGGATCATGATGTGTGAGTGGTGCATGCCTGGGGTGCCCGCAGTGAGAAGCAGGGAGCCCATGCAGGCTGCCTGGCCAACGCACCACGTGTAGATGGGGTTCGGGATGTACTGCATCCTATCGTAGATGGCCAGGCCTGAGGTCACTATGCTGCCAGGGCTGTTGATGTACATGTGGATGGACTTCTTGTTGTTTTCAGACTGCAGGAACAGCAGCTGCGCAATAACCAGGTTGGCCACACTGTCACCGATGGGACCCATGACACACACACGATGCTCTCCCTCAGCAGCTGTGAGTAGATGTCATAGGCATGCTTGCCGCAACTGTGCTCCACCATGATGGGAATGAGTGGGATAGCTCTGCTGCAGGGCCAGACCCACCTCGGGTGTCCGTTGTGTGGGGATGTGGGGCAAGATGAAGCCAAAACGCTGATGTCTCCGAGTCAGCAGGTGGGTTGGTTGCTGGTTGGCTGATCTAAGATGGGCCCATGTAGTCTGTCATGTTCCAGCAGAATAGCTTCATTTTAGTCCTCTGGCAATTCCCAAGGAAAGGGTCTGAGACAGAATCAAAGCATGCAAGCCTCCTGAGGCCTAGTTCCAGAAATGGTACATTATTGCTTCTATGTCTTCTATTGGCCAAAGCAAGTTATAAGACCACCAAGATTCAAGGGATGGAGAAATAGACTCCACCTCTATTGGGAGGAGCTGAAAAATCACATTGCAAAGGTTGTAGATGAAAAATTGCACTTTTTTTTTTTTAATAACCCTGCCACACACAGCAAGGTCTCAGAGTGAAAAGAAGCACAGAGAAGTGAGCCTACTATTTGGTGCTGTTTGCATCACCAAGGCATTTACCAGTTCAGAAGGAGCTGCTGGGAGGAAGAGAAGCTCAGCACAGCTTTCAAATGTCTGCTAGGACTGGGGTAACAAAAATTGGAGTTCAAGGCCCACCAAGGAGAAGGCACTCTAAAAAATAACCCAGGCACTGAGGGCCTCTACAGGACTGTACTTTAAGAACGAGGATAAGCATTAAATATACAATCTTCACAAAGACTACAGTCGAATGAAATAAGCTGAAAACCTGGTTGGATTAAGGCAGTGGTTCTCAAAGTGTAATCTTCAGACGCCTGAGGTTTTTTTAGGGGGTCAAGGAGGTTAAAACTATCTTTATGATAATACTGAGCTCTAATTTGATTTTTTTTAGCATATTAACATCTGCACCGGTGAAGTAAAAGCAAATGGAAGATTCAGCTGTTGGCCCCCTGGTGTGAATCAAGACAGTGACATGAAACCACACTTTGCTTTCTTCACTACCACACACTCAGAGTTTAAAAAGGAAAAGGAAAAAGCCAATTTCACTTAAGACTCTCCTTTATTAAGCAGGAAAAATAATTAACTTTATTAATTTTGAACTCAAGCACTTATCTTTTTAATATTTTGCGTAATAAAATGTGAAATATGCCAGGCACTTCTGCTGCTAATAGAAGTACAATGGCTGTCTGAGAAAAAGCACCCATGCAACTGAGTTGTGAGCTGAGCACAGCCTCTTCTTTCATGGAACATGGTTTTTACTTGAAGGAACAACTGAGAGACAAGCTATGGTTACCCAGTTATGGGTATTTGGCAGACATTTTCTCCAAAATGAACGAAGTAATCCTGTCATGTCAAGGAAAATAACTGACAGTATTTGTTGCCAAAAGTTTTAAATTTCAGCTTGACATCTTTCCACTATTTTTTCTTTGTTTGTTAATCCTTACTGAGGATATTTTTCCATTGATTTTTTTATTCCTTAGAGACAGTGGAAGGGAGAGGGAGAGACAAAGAGAGAAACATCACTGTTAGAGAGACACATGGATTGGCTGCCTCTGGCACGCACCCTGACCAGGGCCTAGGATCCAGCCTGTAACCAAGGTATGTGTCCTTAACCAGAATCAAATCCAGGACCCTTCAGTCCATGATCCAACGCTCTAGCTAGCCACTTAGACAAGCCGGCTTGGGCCAGCTTTCCACTCTTTTATCATCTTTCCAATGAGATCAGTGGTGATATCACCAAATATCATTTTTTGGTTTTGTGTAATGTAATGTAAGGTGTTAACATTTGGAAGATCTGCATAATTCAGTGAACCAACATTTTCCAAATGACCAATGCATGAAGTTAAAAAAGCATGCATTTCCCTGGCTGGTGTGGCTCAGTGTGGAGTGTCAGCCGGTGTACCAAAGTGTTGAGGGTTCCATTCCTAGTCAAGGGCACATACCTGGTTTGCAGGTTCCCTCCCCACCCCAATCGGGGCACATGTGGGAGGCAACCAATAGATGTTTCTCTCTCACAGCCTTGTTTCTCTCTCTTCCCCTTCCTCCCTCTCACTCTTTCTAAAAAAGCAATGGAAAAAATATCCTTGGGTGAGAATTAACAACAAAAAAAGCACTCATAGGTAAGGTATCCAAAGTGCAAGATAGACCAATAGATTTTTATTTACTTTTTATTTATTGATTTGAGAGAAAGAGAGAGAGACATCAATTTGTTGTTCCACTTATTTATGCATTCTTTGGTAGTTTCCTGTATGTGCCCAATCAGGAATCCAACTGGAAACCTTGGTGTATCCATTCTAACCGAGTACCACCCCCCCCCCCCCGCCCCCGCTAGTAGTCTTTAAAGCCAGGCATTATAGAAATTTGCATACAGAATAAACAATCCCAATGCTCTCACAAATTTTAAAACAATTCTCTTTGGTCTAGCTTCAGCACCCATGCCAGACATTTCTGAGCGCAGCCTCACCGCCGGGGTCTCCTCACCGCCGGGGGGGGGGGGGGGGGAGGGGGGGGGGCCTCACCGCAGGGGTCTCCTCACCGCCGGGGGGGGGGGGGCCTCACCGCAGGGGTCTCCTCACCGCCGGTCCCCTCCTCCACTTCCGGGGGGGGGGGGCTCACGGCTAAGAGCCGCCTGGTGCTCAGGGGCCGCCTGGCACGTGGGCCTCGCCTGCGACCCTGAGCGGCGGGCCCGGCGCCCGCTCCCTATGGGGCTTCCTGAGCCGTGGAATTGGCCCGGTTGCCACCCGGGACGAGCGGACCTGGCCAGAGCGGAGTGCGCCGGCCGCTGGCTCAGGGAGGCCAAGCAGCCTGGAAGGTCCGCAGCCCTTGGAGCTCCACCTCCGGGCCGAGGGAGAGGAATGGGCCGCAGAGCTGACTGGGGCCTCCCCGTGCCTCACGCTGCCATCTGGAGGAGAGGACGGAAGCGCCCACTGGGGGTGCCAGCAGCTGTGGCAACTGGCCTGGTCCACGTGTGGGGCGGGCGGCGCCATTAGCAGCGTCGGAGGGATGGCCTGTGAGCTCCAGGGGCGGGGACAGGGCCTGGCCCAGCTTTCATCTTGCGTTCAGGTTTTCTTTTGGAGGAAGTGAGAGTTGTCAGGTTTCCTCGGGTTTCTTATTGTGGCCACGGCGACTGCGGGTGGAGAGGACAGAGGGACAGGGACCAGGCGTCCTCGGTGAGGCGCCAACGCCAATGCTGTGTGTTTGTTGGTCATCCTGGGCTTTGTCTGTGGTGACCTTTCTCTCCATGATCTTTTTTTTTTTCCAAATGGCTTGTTGGTTTGCATGATTTTTTTTATATGGTCTGAAAATGAACCTTGTTAGAAATATTGTTTTTGAGCAATGTCATCTCTATGTATTTTACCAAAACAAATGTTTTCTGTTTGTATGGGATTAGCCAAAGTACCCTTGTTACAGAAAACCAGAGAAGAACCAAGCAATACTTAGAGATATGGAGTTACATTTACTACGCGGGTCCAGAGGAAAACGTCTCTCAAATTCTGGGCCCCAACATGGAGGAATTTTCCCTATTTATATGTTTTTACCTTCTTTGTCTCCCAAATATGGGGTGTTTCCGGCCCCCTTTGCAAGTTCTTAAAGAGCCCCTATGTGCTGGGACCTTGAAACCTCAACCAAAGGCCTGGCCTGGTGCCAGCACTGATTGTGTGTGGGGCGGAGTGGGGTTAGTGGCCTCTCCAAAGCAGGAGTAGTCTTATTTTCCTTATTATTTAAGCAAGCAAGCATCTACAGAAATCAAATAGCAGGGTTAAAATGTCAAACAGCAGTTTTTATATAAGACGGCCCAGTACACAAAATTCGTGCGGGGGGGGGGGGGCGGAGAATGTCCCTCAGCCCAGCCTGCACCCTCTCCAATCTGGGACTCTTGGAGGGATGTCCCACAGCCCATTTAGGCCCGATCCCAGTAGGGGATCCCTAAACAGGTAGTCGGATATTCCTCTCACAATCCAGGACTGTTGGCTACCAACTGCTCGCCATCCTGCCTTCCTGATTGCCCCTAACCGCTTCTGCCTGCCAGCTTGATCACCCCCTAACCACTCCCCTGCCAGCCTAACTGCCCTCCCCTGCAGGCCTGGTCCCCCCACCTGCTCTCCCCTGCAGGCCTGGGTCCCCCCCAACTGCCCTTCCCTGCAGGCCCAGTCACCCCCAATTTCCCTCCTCTGCCGGCCTCATCACCCCTAACTGCCCTCCCCTGCAGGCCTGGTCCCCCCACCTGCTCTCCCCTGCAGGCCTGGGTCCCCCCCCAACTGCCCTTCCCTGCAGGCCCAGTCACCCCCAATTTCCCTCCTCTGCCGGCCTCATCACCCCCAACTGCCCTCCCTTGCAGGCCTGGTCCCTCCCAACTGCCCTCCCCTGCTGGCCTGATTGCCCACAATTGCTCTCCCTTGCAGGTCTGGTCCCTCCCAACTGCCCTCCGTTGCTGGCCATCTTGTGGTGGCCATCTTGTGTCCACACAGGGGCAGGATCTTTGACCACATGGGGCAGCCATCTTGTGTGTTGGAATGATGGTCGATTTGCATATTATCCTTTTATTAGATAGGACTGAGGCCTGTTGCACAGGTAGGGGCTGGCTGGTTTGCCCTGAAGTGTGTCCCAGATCAGGGTGGGGGTTCCCTTGGGGCGTGGGGCCTGTGGTGGTTTGCAGGCTGGTCATGCCCCCCTGTGACCCAAGCAGAGGCCCTGGGGTCTGGGATTTATTTATCTTCTACAATTGAAACTTTGTAGCCTGGAGTGGAGCCATGCCTTCTGTTCACTCCATGGCGGCAGCCATTTCTGTTGGGATTTACTTATCTTTTATAATTTGAAACTTTGTAGCCTTAAGCGGAAGCCAAGGCAGGCCGGGGCTGCAGAAGCTTGGTTTCCTCCATGCCAGGGGCAACCCTAGCCTCCTGCTCTCTCCAGCTCCCCGGCTGCCGCCGCCATTTTTGTTGGGATTTATTTATCTTCTACAATTGAAACTTTGTAGCCTGGAGTGGAGGCCTGGGCCGGCCAAGGGTGTGCGGAAAGCTTGGCTTCCTCCATTGCCGGGGAAACCCAAGCCTCCCTCCTGCTCTCTCTGTGGCTACAGCCACCTTGGCTGGGTTAATTTGCATACTCACTCCTGATTGGCTGGTGGGCGTAGCTTTGTGTGTGTAACAGAGTGATGGTTAATTTGCATATTACTCTTTTATTAGATAGGATGGATGTTTCAACCTTGTGTTTTTTGGATTCTGACTTTTCCTTCTTTTTTTTTTTTTTTTTTTTAAATAAATCTTTATTGTTCAGATTATTACAGGTGTTCCTCTATTTTTTCCCCCATAGCTCCCCTCCACCTGATTCCCCACCCCACCCCATGCCCTTACCCCCGCCACTGTCTTCATCCATAGGAGTAAGATTTTTGTCCAAGCTCTTCCCGCACCCCTCACACCTGCTTCCCCTGAGAATCATCAGTTCACTCCCTTTCTATGTCCCTGATTCTATTATATTCACCAGTCCATTCTGTTCTTCAGATTTTTTATTCACTTGATTTTTAGATTCACTTGTTGGTAG
The DNA here is from genome assembly GCA_026230045.1 of Corynorhinus townsendii. NCBI lineage: Eukaryota > Metazoa > Chordata > Mammalia > Chiroptera > Vespertilionidae > Corynorhinus > Corynorhinus townsendii. The sequence continues at coordinate 84,691,118 of JAPDVU010000008.1, forward strand.
GTATGTATTTGATGTCATTTTGTTGTTCATAATTTTTATCTTTACCTTTTTCTTCTTCTTCCTCTCCTTAAAGAATACCCTTCAGCATTTCATGTAATCCTGGTTTGGTGGTGATGAACTCCTTTAGCTTTTTCTTGTCTGTGAAGCTCTTTATCTGACCTTCAACTCTGAATGATAGCTTTGCTGGGTAGAGTAATCTTGGTTGTAGGTTCTTGCTGTTCATCACTTTGAATATTTCTTGCCACTCCCTTCTGGCCTGCATAGTTTCTGCTGAGAAATCAGCTGACAGTCGTATGGGTACTCCCTTGTAGGTAATTAACTGTTTTTCTCTTGCTGCTTTTAATATTCTCTCTTTGTCTTTTGCCCTTGGCATTTTAATTATGATGTGTCTTGGTGTGGTCCTCTTTGGATTCCTCTTGTATGGGGTTCTGTGCGCTTCCTGGACTTGTACATCTATTTCTTTCACCAGGCAGGGAAAGTTTTCTGTCATTATTTCTTCTAATAGGTTTTCAATATTTTGCTCTCTCCCTTCTTCTGGCACCCCAAAAATTCGGATGTTGGTTCGCTTGAAGTTGTCCCAGAGGCTCCTTACACTATCTTCATATTTTTGGATTCTTTTTTCTTTTTGTTTTTCTGGTTGGATGTTTTTTGTTTCCACATATTTCAGATCTTTGGTTTGATTCTTGGGGTACGTTGATCTACAGTTGAGTTTCTGTATATTCTTTATTTCAGACAGTGTATGCTTCATTTCTGACTGATCCTTTTCCATTTTTTGGGCATTCTCATTAAGCTCCTTGAAGGTCTCATCAAGTTTCTCAGCGGTTTTAAGAAGATTCTTGAGTAACCTTATAAATGTGGTTCTGAACTCTATGTCATCCAGTAGTTTGCTTTCCTCCGTTTCTTTCATTCGTGACATGTTTCTTTGTCTCCTCATTTTGGCTGCTTCCCTGTGTTGATGGAGTGGCTTTGTGTGGTAGGTGACCTATAGGGGGCAGTAGCTCAGCCTCCCCAATCACCTGATGTGGACACTCTTGGTACACCCCTTTGTGGACTGAGTGCAAAGACTTGGTGCAGTTAAAGCCTTAATTGCTATTGGTATACTGGGAGGAATTGACCTCCAGGCCAATTAGCTGTGAGCACTCACTGTGTCTATAATGGAAGAACTGCTGCGCTGAAGACACACTTAGGGGCAGGACTTGTTTCAGTGGGGCTTTGGTGCTCACTGAGTCTGCCTTTGAATGTGTCACTTATGGATGTGAGGAGTTGAAATCTGGTGTCTCACTCTGACCACTAGGTATACTGGCTTCTGGATCTCCAATGGGGTGCAGGTCAGCTACTGTCTGAGGCCATCCAGCAGGAGCTACAGTGAGAGCTACAGTTTTCTCCTCTTTGCTTGGGGTTTGGAGGTTTTGGAGCTGTCTGACCCAGGCTGCAAGTTTGCTAGGTTAAGCTGCAATAGGGCGGGGCTTTCTTCTGCTAACGCTGCTGCTTGGAGCTTGGGTGGGTTTGTAGGTTGTTCAGGGCGGGGTCTCAGGGTGTCACTAGGCTAGGGCGTGGCAAACAGCAATGGCTGCTAGTTAGCCGGCTCTGTGTCCCCAAGGGCGTCCTGGAGTCCCGTGCCCCAGTGCCGTAAACAATTATTCCTGCGCGCAGCTCTGCAAGTAAGCCCCCCTCACTGGCAGACAGTCCAGCTTCTCCCCGTAGGAGTTTGGGTCCCCCGTGTCTCCCCAGAGACTGGATTTCAGAGTAATCGGGGGCTTGTCTCCCTTTGGGTTGAAAAAAGCAACGCCCGCAGCCAGCCCGGATCACGCGCCTCCGTACCTCAGCTTTTCAGCGCTCGTGCACGTCTCGATGCTCCTTTCTCTTTCCTTCTAGTTGTAGAACTTCCACTCAGCCAGCTTTCCCGTGGTTCTGGGTGTTAGACGTTTTGTCTTTTAGTTGAATTTTTGAAATTGTTGCACGAGGCAGCAGTTTAGGTGTTTACCTACGCCGCCATCTTGGATTCCTCTCCTGACTTTTCCTTCTTATTCAGGAAGGTGACATTAACTACGGTATATGTGGTCTTCTGTAAAACAGCTTTGTTTTACTTGAGCCTTTTATACAGTTGAAATTTATTTTTTTTGCCTATGGTTATGGGATAAAAATGTTTTTAAAAAAATTATTTCCTATGGATAACCAGTTTGGCCAGCATAATTTATTAAATAGTCCAGTTCAAAGCCAAAAAGAACCACACAATACCACGAGGCAATCAAAGGTGCAAAACTATTGATATACATCACAAGTGGGATGAATTTCTGGAGAATCTGAGTGAAAAAAAGATAAAACCAATCCCCAAAGTTTGCATATTGTATAATTCCATATATATAACATTCTAGAGTGTGAGTCTGAAAGGCAACATTACAGGTAATTATAGTGACAGAATTGTGCTGGAAGCTAATTCCAGCATGTCAGCAGGGCTGAATCATCTGGAATGGCTGAGGGCATTTCCCCAAACCTGAAAAGGATGCATAAATGATTGCTTGCTGCCAGACAGCTGAGGGCATTTCAATCTACATGTTATTGCCTCCTGCTGGCCAAATAGCCAAATCCATTGTCCCCCAATCTGACAATGGATTCTGTATACTAAACCTTGGCCTTTGATGTGTATATCTACCTTGCCTTAGGACAATTTGTGTTAATAAAAAGCAAGGGGTCCAGAGAGACAGGAGAACTTGGTTCCTTTAGCTAAGTCTTCTCTGGCTCTCCAAAATGCCTTCCAAAATTATGTTTCATCTCTGGACTCTTTAATAATTTACATGCAGCACCTTCTCCAGATTTCTGAACCCTTCTTGATGTTGGATTAAAACCCCCAGCATTAGAGCTGAAACCAGTTTGGCTCAGTGGATAGAGTGTTGGCCTGCGGACTGAAGGGTCCCGGGTTCGATTCCGGTCAAGGGTATGTACCTTGGTTGCGGGCACATCCCCGGTGGGGGGTGTGCAGGAGGCAGCTGATCGATGTTTCTCTCTCATCCATGTTTCTAACTCTCTATCCCTCTTCCTTCCTCTCTGTAAAAAATCAATAAAATATATTAAAAAAACAAACCCCAGCATTAGAATTGTTCTGTATCCTGATGGTATCAATGTCAATACCCTGGTTGTGATCATGTACTACAGTTTTGCAAGACATTTATTGGGAGACACTAGGTAAAGGGTACATGGGATCTCTTTGTATTAGTACCTAAAATTCATGTAAATATATGATTATCTCAAACTAAAAAGCTTAATTTAAACAAAAAAACATTTTAAAAAATTTTTATTGATTTCAGAGAGGAAGGGAGAGGGAGAGAGATAGAAACATAAATGGTGAGAGAGAATCATTGATCGGCTGCCTCCTGCACATTCCCCACTGGGGATAGAGCCCACAACCCTGGGAATGGGCCTTTGACCAGAATCAAACCTGGGACCCTTCAGTCCACAGGCCGATGCCCTATCAACTGAGCCAAACCAGCTAGGGTTGCAAAAAACTTTATTGTTTCTACTTGGTCCATGGCTTGGGAAAAGGCTCCAGAGTGGTTAAAGAACTGCCTCAGCCTGGCTGGCGTAGCTCAGTGGTTGAGTGTCAACCTATGAACCAGGAGGTCAAGCTTTGATTCCCAGTCAGGGCATATGCCTGGATTGAGGGCTCAATCCCCAATGTGGGGCATGCAGGAGGCAGCCTATCAATTATTTCCTCTCATCATTGATATTTCTATCTCTTTCTCTCTCCATTCCTCTCTGAAATTAAAAAAAAAAATTTTTAAGCTGCCTCATGGCTGCAGGAAGAGACTGAGAAAGAGGTCTTGATACAGGGGACACAGAGGGGCCCCTCAAAGGCTGGTGGGCTCTAGAGGCTCCTTGTAGTACTTGAGAGTAAGCCTTTTGAGGAGACACTCGCCCATCCCAGAGTGAGGGACAACTAGCCTAGGGAGTTTAGGCAGGTAGTTGCCCATCCTCCTAATGACTTTCACCTTGTCATCTAGGAAGTGGCTCTCCAGGAAGCCATAAAGATGGGGTCTATGAGGGCAGAATCCAGGGCATGCAGACCCAAAAGGGCCTGGTTTATGTTGTCCTGTATAGCCATGGCAGCTCCCATGGCATGGTGGGACAGCTTCTGTAAGCCCTGGAAGAAGGCATGGCCACCAGACTGGTTCTGCATCTTCTAGAGATGTTCAGCGCCCTTTTATTTCTTCTTGGCCAACTCGCGGAAGTGTCCTAAATCCTCCAAAGTCACACCGCTGCAACGGAAATAGAAGCCAAGAGAAAGAGGGAGACCTTGGAGACCAAGGGATATAGGTTGACCAGACAATTGACAACATTCTCCATCTCAGGGGAATAACTGTGATGAATATGAGGGCTCAGGATTGGTCAGCAATAAGGGGCTAAACACACAACACAAAATGGATTTGTCTGGTCCCAGAGTCAGGGGATAGCTAAGAAGAGTTCCGGGAGGTTGCAACTGGAGAGGAGGTTGGAAGATGAAGAGTCCCCAGGTCTTCTCTGTTCAAACACTGTTGAAGCATGAAGCAAGAGACAGACCTGCCAGGACCACTAGGCAGGCTGTGAAAAAGAAATTAAGAAAATAATCTCTTTTACAATAACCAAGTAGGTGAAAGGTCTGTACACTGAAAACTATAAAACACTGATGAAACAAATTGAAAGGTAGGGTCAGGGTGGAGGGAGTCAATGCGGGGAGGGGGAGGGCATATTGGTGTTACTACTTTCTTTTTTCTTTTTGTTCTTTTTGGTATTACCACTTTCAACAATAAAGATAAATTTTTAGAAAAGAAAAACAGCCCTAACTGGCTTGGCTCAGTGGATAGAGCATCTGCCTGGGAACTGAAGGGTCCTGGGTTTGATTCTGGTCAAGGGCACATGCCTAGGTTGCAGGCTTGATTCCCAGTAGGGCGCATGCAGGAGGCAGCAGTTCAATGATTCTCATCATTGATGTTTCTATCTCTCCCTCTCCCTTCCTCTCTGAAATCAATAAAAATATATTCAAGTATGTATATCAGTGAGGATGTGGAGCAAAGGGAATGTTTGCACATTTACATGACAGTGGAAATATAGATTGGTACAGCCATTATGAAAAACAGTATGGAGGTTTCTCAAAAAATAAAACTAGCCTGGCCGGTGTGCTGGGTCTGACCAGCAGACCCTGAGTGATAGATGAATGGGTTATTCCGACATAACATTTGCTGTGAAAGAAAGGGCTAAGGGGACTGCTTGGCTAAATGAACCACATAGCCCCAATTGCCTGACTCATTAGGCTTTTATTGAAGCAGCAGTTTGAGATAAAGTTTATCTTTTAGATACAATCATTAGGGTAACTAATATTGGGAGGACACATGTGTTTGTAGGGTCCTTTAAGCAAGGACACCCAAAGATTAAGCATAAGGATTCCAGTAAACACCCAGGGGTCTGCACGTGCACAGACTTGTTTGGAAAGGTCAAGGAATAATTAGGGGCACCGCTTTTGGCACTACCCTAAGTCAGAATTCCGATAAACAAACTTTCTAACCAAGTCTCATGTGCTTCCCAACATCTCCCCATTTTTGTTTTGCTTAATGTAGAAGACAGAGAGGTGGTGAACTTTCTGCTTTGGAATGTCAAGGTCCACAAAGCGCATTTACTGCTCCAGTTCTGATTTTACAGACTATAAGAAAAACAAAAAGAACAATGGTTAGTTACCTGCGATGCATGGATTGTGAGTAAGCTCCAATAATTGCTCAGCCTCTGTCGTCAGCTTCATCATTCCCCAGATTATTCCGCAGGCCTTCTGGGTCCCGCGGAGATGCAGTGTTTGCTGCTGCAGAGTCCCCAGGCTCAGATTCTTCATTTCTGGAAGAGGAATGGTCCAGTGCCATTCCATGATAGGGTTTAATCTGGCGAGGTGGAATCCACAGTGGCCCTGTGGGGGTAGAAACACACGCATATCGTCTCCCCCATGTTAATAATTCATTGGGTCCCATCCAGTTATTAGTGTCCACATCTTGCCACAAGACTTGTGTTTTCTGAGGTGGGGTTATTGAGGATTGAAAATGATCATTCAGATTCAAAAAATAAGGGTAAAGATTGCTTTAGATAGTATTATAGCTGGGTCCTTGAGTCCCATATTCTTTTTTTTGTTTGTTTTACTAGCATACCCTTCAGGGTAGCATGGGCACATTCAACAATGGCCTGCCTTATGGATTGTAAGGGATTCCCATGGAATAGTGGATGGACCAAGTTCTACAAAAGACAGTAAAGCCATGGCTGTCATAAGCGGGCCCATTATCAGTTTATCTTGGTTAATATAGCCACAATTGGAAACAGTTCTTATTGAATTCATGCAAAGAAATGTACTGCCACTTATTAAGAACTACCAAATACTGGAGAGACAGATGGGGAGAATATATAATTTATCAAATTTGCATTAAAAATGCTTCCTTAGCCCTAGCTAGTTTGGCTCAGTGGATAGAGCATCGGACTGTGGACCAGAGGGTCCCAGGTTCGATTCTGGTCAGGGGCACATGCCTGGGTTGCAGGCTCAATCTAACGTGCAGGAGGCAGCCGATCAATGAATCCCTTTCAACACTGATGTTTCTATCTCTCCCTTCCTCTCTGAAATAAATAAAAATATATTTTTAAAAAATGCTTTCTTATATCTGAAAAACAAAAAGTTTAAGAATCAGCAATACTTGCAGCAAAAATTACAAAAACTATATAATTATTTTTCATTCATTCAGCCCCATAATAAATATTTTGTTTCTCCTGATTTTTACTGCCAGTACTTCTATATATCCAGATACTGTATAGAGTAATACAAATGACATGGAAGTGTGTCCTTTCTGCAAAACACAATATTTGAGAATAACAATTAGAGCTATAAATGAAAGCATAACATACTAGGAGTTATTATTATTTGACAAAGCTTTCTATGCACCTTAACCAGAAAAGTTTCCTTGATGAGAGAGAAAACAAACACTTGAGGCATTCCAGAGCCTATTGGAATGATCTAAAGCCAATTCTAGGTCAAGAAAAAGTTTCTTAAAATTCAAACCATAGAAGGATTGTCAAATTTATTTTACCAAAAGATCATATATCAAAGTGTATTAGGCACAAACACAGGCTAGCAAACTTCAGTTCCCATGATTAAAAGATGGCTTTAAAAAACCTGATTAATATAACATATAACCATTTTAATAATTTATAGAACTTTTGCTTTGTGGGTAGAAAAACAGGAAAGATCTTTTCCCTATTAACAGACTAGAAAATTACTAACCAAAATGAGGTTTATTCTCTAACTTCATTTGTCCTTGGATGCAGTCATCAAATGACACTAATTGGATTTCTGCTATCAGTCTCCCAATTCAAATTCAAAAAATAAGGGTAAGTACATTCATATAAGCTATTTACCCTCTGGTTAGGGAGGCAAAATTCAAATCATTTACTCTTAAGTGTCCTTGGTTTAGGGAAGATAGGATTTACTAGATGGCTCCAAATTGCTGTTTAACCACCTCAGTTTCCCTATTCCACTTGTCCTGGCTTACTGTCCTGTCATTTACACAATTTCCTTTCAACATTTCTCTTCACAAAATTCTACAACTTCCACAAATCTTTCTTTAGAACCTGACAACTTTCAGGAGTAACCAGCTTTAGAAACCACTTTCTTTCTCCTTCAAAATGCATCTCCGTGGCTCATGCCTTCTGTTACACCAAAGCCATACTTTATTTCCAATTAATTAGAATTCTTAACCCTTAAAAACCTTACTTTTTAGGTGGCATGTAAGTAATTAACATTCCTCAGATTAGCAATACATTCACATTTTAAGAGCTATCTAAGTGACTAAACGACTGAACAACCGGTTGCTATAATGTGCACTGACCACCGGGGGCAGACGCTCAATGCAGGAGCTGTCCCCTGGTGCACTCCCACAGTGGGAGCACTGCTCAACTGACCGACCCATCCCAGCAGCCCACCAGCCTGGCGGCAGACACTCACTCCCTCAGTAGTCCTGCAGGTCCAATCTCCGGAGAAGGGCCAGGCACTGATGGACCGGTGCCGCCAGCACAATCCCAACAGTACTGCTGGCCTCCTGGAAGTTGGCCTCAGGCGCCGTGGCCGCTTCCCCACCCTAGACACTCCACAAGGAAGAAACAATATAAAAGCGACTGCCAGGTGGTTCCCAACAACTGATTGCATCCCTCGGGATGGGCGCCAGATGCAGGGCTCATGGCTGGCAAGCACTGCTGTGATGGTGTGATCCTCTCCTGATTGGAATTGACTGGGCACAAGCCCTCAGAAGGTGCAGCGGTGCTGGGATGAGCGGGAATGGCAGCTAGGAGTGGCAGGCATCATTGGACTATGGGTTTCGGCCTGAACCCTGCAGGCCATCCTGAGGGACCCCACCCATGCATGAATTTGTGCATCAGGCCTCTAGTTTCAAATAAAATACAAGACATTCATAACAGATTCAAATCTATCCTCTAGATTTTTCATATGAGGCAAACTCAGATGAATATTTCAGTAGCCTGTTATTTCAAAACTAGAGGCCCGGTGCATGAAATTCATGCACGGGTAGGGTCCCTAGGCCTGGCCAGCGATCAGGGCCAATCTGTGGGGTGACTGGCAGGGTGATCGGGGCCCCTCATGGCACCTGCCTTGACCTGGTGCCACCTGCTCACCTGCTTCACCATCCCGCCATGGTCCCAATCTCATCGGGGTCCATCAGGGCCAGCAGCACCTCGTCTGCCTCCTGCTGCCAGTGCTGCATCGCCAACAGCCGCCATGTTCCGCACTTCCCTCTGGTCTGTCGTTTGCACATCTAACTCCTGGTTGGTCAAACTCCCATCTGTGGGAACAATTTGCATATTAGCCTTTTATTTTATAGGATACCTAGTTATTTAATAATTGTTATTATTTAATTTAGCAAACTCCAAATTTTTAAGTTACCAAAGACTTTGGAAAACTATGTTTAGGCATATATAATTACCACTGAAAAAGCTTTATCATATACCCTTCATTTTAGTTATGTTTATTTTGCTTTGACAACTTTGAGATTTTAAAGCCAGTTATTACTACCCAAGGCATTTTCTTGGCAAATTTTGTAACAGGGATAACTTTCAGTGACTTTAATGTGAAAGTACTATTCTTTTTTTTTACAAAAATGGGAGTGGCCCCCACACCGCTAATGCCTTGAGAAGGGAGAGCAGGAAGGGTTCCCAAGATTTAGAATTCTTGGCAGCAGCTGGGAAGTTCTGGCAATCCCTGCCACAAGTAGCTGGGGCCCTAACAAAGTGAAATATGCTTCATCTTTAAAATTAAAGCAAACAACAAAGACACATAAAACAACAATCAACAGACACTCTTATATACGATATTTATAGGTGCGCATAACCCACAGACAAGACTTAATAAATCAGAGTCCTTTTCATGGATCTTTCAGAAGATGTCCTATAGTGTCCAGGACTTACAAACCAGAATGTGGCCCAGAGGGCTCCCAGGTGGGGTGGCCAGTGAACACTCACAAACAGTCTGTTGCTCACAGATCTCGTCATATTCTGCTCTCCATAGCAAATATTGACTGGTGTCTAAAGTCATTTTAGTCAAATGACTGCCAGTCCCCAAGGCATCAAATGGTAATTTTCAGACAAAGCATTAAGGAGTCCTTTTATAAACAGACTGTTAGCCCCATTTTCTCTAACATTTTTCCTTATTTCTTTAAAGGTATTAAAGGAAAGCAGTTCATATATCCTATTACCTTGCTTATCTTGCATAACTGGGCAAGCCAAAAGCTCTCCTTCTAACATAGCTTGCCTGACATATGATCTCATAACTGATGATCTAGTTGATGAGCCTTCCCACACTGGAGGTGGAAGATCAGGAACTATTTCCTCAGGTGGTGGGGCCTTAGGTATTACAGGCTTTACAGGCTCTACTTCAGGAGGATGGGGTGGTGGTAAATCCTCCTGGCTTTCTGTAGGCTTTTGATCCTCAATATGAAGTGAGCATAGTGCACCTCGAACAAGAGCCCATATAGTTAAAGATGACAGGGGTACTCGTTTTCCCTGGGCTGATTTCTCTCTAAATTCCTACCTACTTGTTCCCAGAGATCAAGGTCTAATGTTCCAGCATCAGGGAATCAAGTTACTAGAAGCCTCGTACACAAAATTTGTGCACTCAGCCTGGTCTGCACCCTCTCACAGTCTGGGAGCCCTCAGGGGATGTTTGACTGATGGCTTAAGAGCAGGCCTAAGCTGGCAGTCAGACATCCTTAGTGCAGCCATGGTGGTGGGAGAGGCTCCCGCCACTGCCACTGTGCTAGCCAGCCATGAGCCTGGCTTCTGGCTGAGTGGCGCTCCCCCTCTGGGAGCACACTGACCACCAGGGGGCAGCTCCTGCATTGAGCATCTGCCCCCTGGTGGTCAGTGCACATCATAGCAACCAGTTGTGCAGTTGTTTGGTTAATTTGCATATTAGCCTTTTATTATATAGGACTAGTGGCCCATAATTTATTATATAGGACTAGTGGCCCATAATTTGTGCATTGGGTGGGGGGTGTCCCTAGCCTGGCCTGCACTCTCTCCAATCTGGGACCCCTTGGGGGATGTCCGACTGTCAGGGGATGTCCCTGTGGGATCGGGCCTAAACTGGCAGTAGGACATCCCTCTCGCAATCCGGGACTACTGGCTCCTAACCACTCACCTGCCTGCCTGCCCAATCGCCCCTAACCACTCTGCCTGCTGGCCTGCTCACCCCCAACTGAGCCCCCTGCCGGCCTGATGGCCCCCAATTGCCCTCCCCGGCCAGCCTCATAGCCTCCAACTGTCCTTCCAGGCTGGCCTCATGGCCTCCAACTGCCAGGCCGCCCACACTGCCTGCTCTCAGCAGCTGGGACTGGGGGACTCCAGCAGGGCTGAGAGGACTGGACACCACCATCTTGTGGCTATGGGTGCCACCAGCTTTGTGACGGAGTGACAGTCAATTTGCATATTCCCTCTTTTTAGATAGGATAATAGTCTGCAAAAGGCCCTTTAATTGTCTCTTTGTAACCGAGGCATCATTCGCTTTTAATAACTGTTTAAGCACTGTCATATATTGTTGTTGTTTTACAGACAGCTTCTGTCCCATTATGAAGCCTTAGCTGAAAAACTATTCCCTCAAACTTGGAAATCCCAATGGAACCAAGGATTATAAATTATAACAGTGCAACAGGCTCTTTAATTGTTCTTCTATAACTGAGGCATCATTGCTTTTAATAACTTTTTAAGCAACAAAGAAATCTGTTACTCAGTGGACAGCTGCTATCCTATTGTGAAACCTTAACTGAAAAGCATATCCTTGAACTTGGAAATCCCAAGTGGGCTCCAATGACTTACTGCACAGTTACTCTGTCTCCTTCCTCTTCATTATCAAGGTTTCCACTGCATCTCATTGCATCCCTTGGTTCTCACATGGGGCACCACCTTGTCAGGGCTGACCAGCAGACCCTGAGTGACAGATGAATAGATTAGACACAACATTTGATATAAAATAGAGGGCTTGTCCTGACCAGTTTGGCTCAGTGGATAGAGTGTCGGCCTGCGGACTCAAGGATCCCAGGTTCGATTCCGGTCAAGGGTATGTACCTTGGTTGCGGGCACATCCCCAGCGGGGGGTGTGCAGGAGGCAGCTGATCGATGTTTCTCTCTCATTGATGTTTCTAACTCTCTATCCCTCTCCCTTCCTTTCTGTAAAAAATCAATAAAATATATTTTTAAAAATAAATAAATAAATAAAAAATAAAAGAGAGGGCTAACGGACTGCCTGGCTAAATGAACCACATAGCCTCAATTGCCTGCCTTGTTAGGCTTTTATTGTAGCAGCACTTTGAGATAAAGTTTATCTTTTAGATACAATCAGTAGGGTAAGTAATAGTGGGAGGACACGTGTTTGTAGTGTCCTTTAAGCAAGGACACTCAAAAATTAAGCATAAGGATTCCAGTAAACACTCGGGGGTCTGCATATACACAGACTTGTTTGGAAAGGTCAAGGAATAATTAGGGCCACCACCTTCAGCACTCCCCTAAGTTGGAATTCCAATAAACATGGTGGGCAGTCTTCCACACACTTCCCTTTTCTCGGAATGTCCTCCTTACAAACTTTCCAACCAAGTGTTTTGTGCTCCCCAACACTCGTGTGGCTCAGTGTTTGAGCATCAACTTATATACTAGAAGGTCATGGTTCAATTCTGGTCAGGGCACATGCCCAGGTTACAGGCTTGATCCTTAGTGTGAGGCATGCAAAAGGCAGCTGATTGATGATTCTCTCTCATCATTGATGTTTCTCTCTCTCTCTCTTTCCCTCTCCCTTCCTCTCTGAAATAAATAAAAAATATATTTAAAGCCCTGACCGGTTTGGCTCAGTGGATAGAGCGTTGGCCTGTGGACTCAAGGGTCCCAGGTTCGATTCTGGTCAAGGGCATGTACCTTGGTTGCGGGCACATCCCCAGTAGGGGGTGTGCAGGAGGCAGCTGATCGATGTTTCTCTCTCATCGATGTTTCTAACTCTCTATCTCTCTCCCTTCCTCTCTGTAAAAAATCAATAAAATATATTTTTAAAAAATATATATATATATTTAAAAAATAAAACTAGATCTACCATATGATCCACCAATGCCACTTCTGGGTATCTACCCAAAGGACACAAAGGCACTGTCTTGAAGAGATATCAATACTCTCATGCTCATTGCAGTATGATTCACAATAGCCAAAGTATGGAACCATCTAAGTGTCCATTGACAGATGAATGGATACAGAAAATGTGATTATATATTTATATATAATTGAATAGTTGATTATATATAATTGAATAATGTCCAGCCATACAAAGAAGACAATCCTACCATTTATGACAATATGGATCAACCCCAAGGGCATTATGCTTAGTGAAATAAGCCAGACAAAGACCAATAGTGTATTGTATCAGCTATATTTGGAAACTAAAAAAAAAAAAAAAGTCAAACAAAGAGTAGAATGGTGGTTGTGAGAGGCTCAGAGGAGGAGGAAATGGGAAGAGGTTGGTCAATGGTATAAACTTTAGTTATAAAATGAATCAGTTCTGAGGATCTAATAATGTACAACATGGTGACTACAGTTAATAATATATTGTATACTTGCAATTTGCTAAGACAATAAATCTTTTTCTCACATAATACACAATAAAGGTACCTATGAGGTCATGGAAGAATTAATTAACTTGATTGTGGGACTCACTTTTTAAAAGATTTTTTTATTGATTTTTAGAGGGCGAGAAGGTAGAGGGAGGGAGAGAGAGAGAGAGAGAGAAACACTGAAGTGAGCGTGAAACATCAATTGCCTGCCTCCTGCACTGGGGATCAAGCCCAAAACATGGGCATGTGCCCTGACCTGGGATTGAACCAGTGACCTTTCGGTGCACAGGACAATGCCCAACCAATTGAGCCACACTAGCCAGGGTGATTTTGGAAATCATTTCACAATGTATATGTAACAAATCATCATTTTGTATATTTTAAGTATATTACAATTGTATTTGTCAATTAAACAAAGTTGTGGGGGACTTTAAAAAAAAGGTTATTTTTCTCTGCCCTAAGTGCCTACCATAAGGAAACTAAATATCGTTGAAGGAAGATAACATCATTCAAAACTTCAAATTATCTCTACAATTTTTTTTTATTGCTAGATTACCAATCTATACTAATAAAGTGGTAATATGCTCATTAGACCGGACATCTTCCGAACGTCCTTCCAGACAAAGCCACGGTGGCGGGGGCTGAGGCAGAAGCGGTTAGGGGCAATCAGGCAGGCAGGCAGGTGAGAGGTTAGGAGCCAGCAGTCCTGGATTGTGAGAGGGATCCCAGATTGGAAAGGGTGCAGACTGAGCTGAGGGAACAACCCCACACACATGAATTTCGTGCACCAGGCCTCTAGTATATACTGATAAAAGGGTAATATGCTAATTAGACCAGTCGTCTTCCAGACAAAGCTGCAGCAGCTGCAAGGGCCAATGGCTCAGGAGAGGCAGCGGTGCTGAGGGCCCAGGCTGGTCCCACCTGTGCCACATGGCCCCTCCTTCTGCAGAGATAGTGCTGGGAGAGGCAGGGTGGCACCAGTGGGCCCAGGCCAGTCCCACCTGCTGGAAGCCAAGATCAACAGTTATTAATATAAATGTGAGAAGTCCGGTCAGAAGGCTGAATGGGGCTTTTTTATATTCACAGGGATGAATATCTGCATTTTATTACCTACTGCTGATTACTCAATGACCTAAAGCAAACTCCCCCGACCTGATAATCTTCTGTTTACCAAGCATCACCATTGATATGTCTGTTTGCATTGCTGAAAGGCAATTGTGTATTCTAATAAATAAAAAAAAGATGGGAATGGAGACTCAGTGGAACTTGGTCCCTTGTACCAAGATCACAACTGGCTTCTCACATAATTTCCAAATTTGCATGTCAGCCCTTTTTCCAAGTCTGAACCCAAGGCCACACTGGCCGTGGCTTCACATCATCAACACCGTGTGGCCCCTCCGTTTGCAGAGGATGCACTGGGAGAGGAGGGGCGGCCTTCAGTCCCAGCGCCTCCACAGAGGCAGGATGGGATGCGGCCTCGGTGCCTCAACCTCCCACAGCCCCTGCCCCTGCTGGCCTGGCCCCAGATCGCCCCACACACACACATAAGTGTGGGGGCAGGGCCAGCACTAAGAAGCGGGGGCCAAGGGTTGGCAGCCCTGACAGCCGGCTTTGGCAGCAGCGACGGGGTGCTGGGGATGGCGCCTTCCCCTGATCCTCCCAGTAGCCTCCCACAGTGGGAGGCCAGACTGAGGCTTAGACCTGCTTCCCCTGGGGAGCGGGCCTAAGCCATCAGTAGGACATCCCCTGAGGGCTCCCAGACTGTGAGAGGGGGCAGGCCGGGCTGAGGGAACCCCCCTAGTGCACCAGTTTTTGTGCTCCGGGTCTCTAGTTTATTATAAAAGGACATAACTGAGGAAGAGCCAGATGGAGGAGATGCACAGGCAGAGCTTCATCGTCCTCTCCAGCCATGTCACTCTCCCCAAATCTCCACATGTTCAGCAACCCAGAAGATTGCCAAACCCCATCCTTTTGGGGTTTTATCATCTCTACAATTCTTTATACACAATGGTCAGTGCTCAAAAATCAACCAACTAACAAAAAAACCAGGCATTTAAAAAGATAAGATTTAAGAAGCTATCACGTGAAAAGTAGCAAGTAGAAACATATTCGTCCCTAGTCAGGTAGCTCACTTGGTTACAGCATTGTCACAATATAGCAAGGTTCAATCCCCGGTCAGGGTACATATGAATGCATAAATTAGTGAAACAACAAATTCTCTCTCTCTCTCTCTCTCTCTCCCCCTCCCTCCCTCCCTCAAATCTTTTTTTTTTTTTTTTTAAATAAACATAGCCCTAACTGGTTTGGCTCAGTGGATAGAGTGTTCTGCAGACTGAAGGGTTCTAGATTAAATTCTGGTCAAGGGCACAACAAATAAAAAAAGAAAATATATTCAGAGAGGATCCAGATATTGGGGTTATCAAACACAGATTTTATTTATTTTAAAGAAACAGTGTTTAATATATATTTATAATAATAAAAGCATAATATGCTAATTAGACTGGACAGCCGAATGACCCTCCAGATGAAGCCAGGGCTGTCAGGGCCGAGGCAATCCACCACAGCTGTGAGGGCCAAGCCCCTTGCACGAATTTTATGCCTCAGGCCTCTAGTCCTATATAATAAAAGGCCAGTGACCATAATGGCGTAACAACCGGAATGACTGATCTACAAGTTGCTATGGGGTGCATTGACTACCTCTCGGTTCCTCCCCCTCATCCCGTACGCTCTGATCGCTGGATGTCCAATAGGGAACTGGGGTGCATGGCGGTGGGATGAAACTGGGGACTGGCGAGTGGGCAGAAGTCAGACCTCTTGGTCCCTCCTCCCAGCCCGCAGGCTCCGATCATGGCAAATGGGGAACCATAGGGAACCGGGGTGGGTGGCAGCAGGGCAGGACTGGGGACTGGCAAGCAGGAGGAAAGCAGACCTCTTGGTCCCTCCCCCCAACCCGCAGGCTCCAATCGCTGGATGGCGAATGGGGAGCCACAGGAAACCGGTGGGAGTGGCAGTGGGGCAGGACTGGGGACTGGTAAGTAGGCGGAAGATGGCCCTGATTACAGGCTAGGCCTATGGACCCTACCCGCACATGATTTTGTGCCCTGGGCCTCTAGTATACAATAAAGAACTAATACGCTAATTAGACTGAACAGCCAAACGACTGTCCAGACGACATTCCAGATGACTGTCCAGATGACCTTCTAGACAAAGCCGAGGCTGCAAGGGGCTGCTAGGGCCAAGCCCCTTGCATGAATTTTGTGCATCGGGCCTCTAATATATACACACACACACACACTCACACACACACACTCACACACACACACTAGAGGCCCAATGCACAAAATCGTGCATGGGGTGGGGGCAGGGGCCCTCAGCCTGGCCTGCACCCTCTCCAATCTGGGACCTCTCAGGATATGTCTGATGGCTGGTTTAGGCCCCATCCTGCATGGGGCCTAAACCAGCAGTCGGACATCCCTCTCGCAATCTGGGACCACTGGCTCTTAACTGCTTGCCTGCCTGCTGGCCTGATCACCACCTAACCGCTCCCCTACTAGCCTGATGGCTCCCAACTGCCCTCCCCTGCCAGCCTGATGGCCCCAACTGCCCTCCCCTGCCAGCCTGATGGCCCCAAACTGCCCTCCCCTGCCAGTCTGATGGCCCCCAACTGTGAAGACCCACGTCCCATGTGGTTCAAGGTTCGGGATCTGGAAGAGGCGCTGTGCACAAATGAAAGAGAAGAGACAAGAAATAATAATTTGGAAATTGGGGGCCAGGCGGGCAGGCCCAATGCAAGAGAAAGGACTTCTGCTTGGGCTCTGTCGTTGCCATCCTTTTATTCAATTTGGGATACACCTATAGCCCTGAGGTAGGCAATTTCCAGTAACACACAGACTATCTTATCAACAAGGATTTACATGACTGTCTGGTGGGGAAGTTGCTTCAGCTACCATTGTCTCCACTAAACAGTGGGTGCATAGCTCTGACCTTTGCCAGGGCTCAAGGATCACCAGCATTTCAGGCTCCTTGACCACACCTCTCTGCTAGTGAAGACAATTGGCAGTTTCCCACACCCAACTGCCCTGCCCTGCCAGCCTGATGGCCCCCAACTGCCCTCCCCTGCCGACCTGATCGCCCCTAACCGCCTCTGCCTTGGCCCCCACCACCATGGCTTTGTCTGGAAGGAAGTCAGATGTCTGGTCACCCGGTCTAATTAGCATATTACCCTTTTATTAGTATAGATGGTTACTGAGCAGTGCATTCTGGGGAACATGGGGAAGCGGCCTTATGACTCAGAGACCACAGACTCAACAGGAAGCTGGGCGGTCCAGTCTCACTCAGCAGAGGACGGGCCTGGGATCATGGGTGAGGCCTGGACTGTGTTTAGGTCTGAGGATCCTCCCTCCTGCAGGCACCACTTGCTCAGTGGCCTCCCACACACACCCCAACCCAGGTTCAAACCCGTAACCTTTCAATGTACAGGACGAAGCTCCAACCAACGGAGCCACCAAGTCAGGGCAGTTATTCTTGGCTTTTCTTTTCCTTTTTTATTTTATTTTTTACTCTTTTTATTAAATTTTTATTATTGAGCCCTAACTGGTTTGGCTCAGTGGATAAAGCATCAGCCTGCAGACTGAAGGGTCCCAGGTTCAATTCCGGTCAAGGGCATGTACCTTGGTTGCGGGCACGTCCCCAGCGGGGGGTGTACAGGAGGCAGCTGATCAATGTTTCTCTCTCATCAATGTTTCTAAATTTCTCTTCCTCTCCCTTCCTCTCCCTTCCTCTCTGTGAAAAATCAATAAAATATATATATAAAAATTTTTTATTATTGAAAGGTTTACATAGGTCCTCTTTCCCCCATTAACCTTTTCCAGCCTACTCCCCGCCCCCAGGCCCACACCACCCCATTGTCTGTGTCCAGGGGTGATGCATCTATGCACACAGGCCGTTGGTTGATCTCTTACCACCCACCCACCCTCCCCCGCCTTCCCTCTGAGGTTCCACAGTCTGTTCATGCATCTGTGTCTCTGGGTCTGTTTTTGTTCATCAGTGTATTTGGCTCATTAGGTGTTAAAAGTGCTTTGGTTGTGATCACTTGGGTTTTCTAAAGATGCAGTCATATCACGTACAAATCTTTTTTCTTTTTCCAAAAGTTCTTGTGGACACATTGGGAATATAGACACCAGAAATAGAAGTCTGTGAATAAGTTGGGAATAGGATGCTGTTTCTTTTGTGACGTTGTGTACATGATCCTGTGCTCCCACTGTGATGAGAACACTGAGTATTGTGGCTGCAGGGAGGCTCTCGTTAGCAACTCATCCACATAGAGCCATAGCCTCCCTCTCCATCAGCCACAGCTCCCAGGACAGACGTGTGCACCCCTCAGCAGAGGTGGGGGCACTTGGCCACTCCCACAGGCTTGCCCCCTGTTATCACCCGGTGGGGCCCACCTTCCACATATCACCCTCTTGTTCCTACTCCGAGGCCTTTCCATGCACTTCCTCTCACCCAGCCCCCTCCCTCCTTCCGTCACGTCTGGAGCCCCAGGTGCTGTCCCTGCGAGGTGTGTGACACTCCCTACTGGATCATTTCATCTTATTCTTCCATGGCATCCCGTGTTTCTTCTGCCTCGTTAACTTGGTTGGAATCTGAATGGAAATGGTTCCATCTTCTATTCCTTTTGTGTCCTTTCCACCCCTCAGTTAATGTCTGTCCTTAGTATGTGGCCGTGAGATGTCTCCGTGACTGAGCTGGGAAACCTTTCACGTTTCTCTTTCCTGTTCTTTCATTTCAGGATAACTGAGCTCTGCGGTTTGTGTGGGACCAAAGGCCCTGGGAATACAATGCGGAGCCCTCTGAACTCATTTTATTCTTTTATTATTTATTTATTTATTTTTTACAGAGAGGAAGGGAGAGAGATAGAGAGTTAGAAACCTCGATGAGAGAGAAACATCGATCAGCTTCCTCCTGCACACCCACTCTGGGGATGTGTCCGCAACCCAGGTACATGCCCTTGACCAGAACTGAACCCGGGACCTTTCAGTCTGCAGGCTGACGCTTTATCCACTGAGCCAAACCGGTTTCGGCCTCATTTTATTCTTTATTGTATTAGTTGATTCCTGGGGTTGAATTAAAAAGGAGAACAGAAGAAAATATGCCCTTAGATATACAATCTGAGTTATTGCCCGGAGATTTCTTCGGGAGTTGACACTGAGGCATGTGACACATGTGTTTATTGGTCAGTTTCCTCCACTATAGAAGGAAGGTTGAACCTACCCCTCGGATCCTTTGGAGGTTGGATATGATGCATACAGAGGGATTAACTGGCGGCTGGGAGGGTAAAATCGGAAGTCAACAGACACTTGTTTCCTTTACCCGGACAGAGTTATAAAAACACAACTCTTTTTATCATAACACCAGGAAGGGCTATGTCTGTGGGAGGAGGTGCAGAGAACTGGGGCTTCCCCCTTGCTCCTGCCCAGCCCACCTTCCCTCCATCCCTGCACTGGTCCAGCTGCCATCAGGGAACCACTCAACTCAGGCTCGGCCCCACCCATCCCACAGGGAGGAGCACTCGCAGTTTCTTGCAGAGAAGGAAGCAGCTGTGAAGTAGGGAGGTGGCAGTTTTTCCCGAGGAGGGTGTTTGTGCTTTAAAGCTGATGCTCTCCATCCACCTCCCAGCAGTGAAGGCTGAGGACCACTGCAGGTGCTGAAGTCCTTGTTGAAGTCCCCGCCCAGGAGCCTCTCACAGCGGTGAGTCCACATCCCTGGGAGGCTGCGCAGTGGAGGCACCACGTTCCTTTCAGAAGAAACTGAGGATTGATCGGAGCCTGCCAGCTGTGAGGAGGGACCAGGAGGTCTGCCTTGCAGCCGCTCAGCAATCCCCAGTCTCACTCCTCTGCCACTAAGCCTGGTTCCCGGTGGGTCTCCATTGACCATCCAGCTATGGGATCCTGCGGGCTGGGGTTATGGGGGTGGGACCTAGAGGTGCTCCATGCACTTCCTGGTGTTTGGTTGTCCGTTTGGTCATTTTGGATGTTATGGACCCTGGCCTTTTATAATGTAGACTAGTGACCCATGCAGAAAATTCATGCCCATTAAAAGGGAATTAATTAGAAGAAATAATTTAATATTGTTATTTGCCCTTTCTCTATAATAGAAGTGTCAGAGATGAAAGAAAATTAGTAAAATGTATATGAAAATCTTCCTCCTGTCAGAGTCTGGGGTGCGCCATGGGAACCAGAGTCAAAGTCCCTGCCCACCCACATGCGCCTTGAAATTGCCCGAGACCCAGACCTGGTTGGCCCCACTCCCAATGGGCTAGATCCAGACCTGGCTGGCCCTACTCCCATCAAGCCTTGCTGGGTGAGGAGTGTGGCCTCAGGTCACCTGGCCTGGCACAGGGGTGGGGGGCGTGGCCCGAGGTCCCCTGGCCTGGGCCAGGGGGTGTGCCTTGAGGTCCCTGTCAGGCCCCACCAGGTGCAGGGGCATGGCCTCAGGTTCCCTGTCAAGCCCTGCTGGGCAGGAGGTGCAGCCTGGGACCCCCATCAAGCTCCACCAGACAGGGGATGCAGCTTGAGGTCTCCCGTCAAGCCCTGCTGGGTGGGAGGTGCAGCCTGATGTCCACCAGCCTGGCGCCAGGGCGGAGGGCACAGCCTGAGGTCCCCTGTCAAGCCCCACCTTGGGGGGGGGGGGAGCACAGCCGCAGGTCCCCTGCCCCAACCCAGCACCAAGCAGCCTCAGGTCCCTGCTGATTGCTCCTTAAGGCTCATTACAGGAACTTGGTCTCCACTGTGCGTGCAGCCGTCTTATTACAGTGTGATGGTCAATTTGCATATTCCCTCTTTATTAGATAGGCTATATATATATATATATATATATATATATATATATTTACTGATTTCAGAAAGGAAGGGAAAGGGAGAGGGAGATAGAACCATCAATGATGAGAGAGAATCATTGATTGTCTGCCTCCTGCACCCCCCCCCACTGGGGATCGAGCCCACAACCTGGGCATGTGTCCTTGACTGGAATCGAACCCAGGACCCTTCAGTCTGCAGGCCAACGCCTCATCCACTGAGCCAAACCAGCCAGGGTATTTATTTGTTTATTTAAATATTTTTACTGATTTCAGAGAGGAAGGGAGAGGGAGAGATAGAAACGTCAGTGATGAGAATCATTTATCAGACGCCTCCCGCACGCCCCACACTGGGGAATTACACATCTCACTGGAGATGGACCCAGCAACCCAGGCATGTGCCCTGACCGGGAATCAACCACGATCTTCTGGTTCATAGGTTGACGCTCAAACACTGAGCAATGCCGGCTGGGCTCAAACATATCTTTTTTAAAAGAATTGTGATTACGGGGATTTTTTTCATCTTGAAAATAGATGACAAACTAATGGGATCAATAAATACAGTACTATAGCCTGCCAGTGTGGCTCCGTGGTTGAGCATTGACCCATGAACCAGGAGGTAAGGGTTCGATTCCTGGTCAGGGCACATGCCTGGGTTGCAGGCTCGAATCCCAGTAGGGGGGCGTGCAGGAGGCAACCAATCAACAATTCTCTCTCATCATTGATGTTTCTATCTCTCTATCCTTCTCCCTTCCTCTCTCTGAAATTAATAAAAATATATGTAAAAAATGAATATGACCCTAGCCGGTTTGGCTCAGTGGATAGAATGCTGGCCTGTGGACTAAACTTTAATCATTAAAGGGTCCCAGGTTTGATTCCAGCCAAGGGCACATGCCTGGGTTTCGGCTTGATCCCCTCCCCCCGAGTAGGGGACGTGCAGGAGGCAGCCAATCAATGATTCTCTCTCATCATTGATGTTTCTCTCTATCTCTCTCCCTTTCTCTCTGAAATCAATAAAAAATATATTTTTAAAAAATAAACATGGTACTGTAAACATAAAAATAAATAAATAATAAAACAACTGTGATTAATATGTCCATGAAATCAAATGACCAGCAGAAAACTAGAAACTATAAAAAAGACTCACTTGGATCTACTTAACTGAAAAAATACAAGAAATTAAAATAAAGAGCTTAAAAGATCAGACATAAAAAAGGAAAGAACTGGCCCTGCAGTGGTGACTCAGTGGTTGAGCTTCAACCTGTGAACCAAGAGGTCACAGTTCAATTCCCAGTCAGGGCACATGCCTGGGTTGCAGGCTCCATCCCCAATAGGGGGTGTGCAGGAGGCAGCCAATCAATGATTCTCATCATTGCTGTTTCTATTTTTCTCTCCCTCTCCTTCCTCTCTGAAATCAATAAAAATATTTTTTAAAGGAATGAATCAAAGATAATTAACTTCACTTTTGTCGAAAAAAAGCCAGAGCCAAAACAAACAAAAAACTACATTCATAATTGTGATAATTTCATGTGTCAACTTGGAGGTTGTTTCTAGATGAGAATAACATTTAAATCAGTGAGTTTTGAGTAAAGCAGATTGCTCTCTATAATGTGGGTGGGCCTCATCCAATCATTTGAAGGCCCCAAGCAAGAGGAAATCCTCCGGCCAACCGCCTCAGACTTCATTAGCACCAAGGGCTTGTCTTTGGACTGGAACTGCACCATCGACCCTTGTGGGTCTCCAGCTTGCCAGCGCACACTGCTAATTTTGGATTTACCAACCTACTTAATCATATGAGCCAACTCCTTATAATAAACCTCTTTCTAAATATATACAGGGTGTCCCAAAGAAATGTGTACAAACTTCAACAACTGATAGTTCAATTTTGAAAATGAAATGTATTTTTTTAATTTACTAAATCTTTATTGTTCAGATTATTACAATTGTTCCTCTTTTTTCCTCCCATAGCTCCCCTCCACCCGGTTCCCACCCAACCCTCTGCCCTTACCTCCCCTCCACTGTCCTCATCCATAGGTGTACGATTTTTGTCGTCTCTTCCTGCAACGCCCCCATACTCCTTTCCCCCTGAGAATTATCAGTACACTCCCTTTCTATGTCCCTGATTCTATTATATTCACCAGTTAATAGTGTTCATCAAATTTTTAATTCATTTGGTTTTTAGGTTCACTTGTTGATAAATATGTATTTGTTGCTCATAATTTTTATCTTTATCTTTTTCTTATTCTTCCTCTTCTTAAAGAATACCCTTCAGCATTTCATATAATACTGGTTTGGTGGTGGTGAACTCCTTCAGCTTTTTCTTATCTGTGAAGCTCTTTATCTGACCTTCAATTCTGAATGATAGCTTTGCTGGGTAGAGTAATCTTGGTTGTAGGTTCTTGCTATTCATCACTTTGAATATTTCTTGCCACTCCCGTCTGGCCTGCATAGTTTCTGTTGAGTAATCATCTGACAGTCATATGGGTGCTCCCTTATAGGTAACTAACTGTTTTTCTCTTGCTGCTTTTAATATTCTCTCTTTGTCTTTTGCTCTTGGCATTTTAATTATGATGTGTCTTGGTGTGGTCCTCTTTGGATTCCTTTTGTTTGGGGTTCTGTGCACTTCCTGGACTTGTAAGTCTATTTCTTTCACCAGGTGGAGGAAGTTTTCAGTCACTATTTCTTCAAATAGGTTTTCAGTATCTTGCTCTCTGTCTACTTCTGGCACCCCCATAATTCTGATGTTGGTATGCTTAAAGTTGTCCCAGAGACTTCTTACACTATCTTCATATATTTGGATTCTTTTTCTTTTTGCTTTTCTGGTTGAGTGATTTTTGCTTCTTTGTATTTCAAATCTTTGACTTGATTCTTGCATTCCTCTAGTCTGCTATTGGGTCTCTGTATAATATTTTTTATTTCAGTCAGTGTATGTTTAATTTCTAGTTGGTCCTTTTTCATATCTTCGAGGGTCTCACTAAATTTATCAGCCTTTTCTAGGATATTCTTGAAAAACCTTATAATCGTGGTTTTGAATTTATATCCAGTCATTTGTTTTCCTCCATTCCTTTCGTTTGTGATCTGTTTCTTTGTCTCTGCATTTTCACTGCTTCCCTGAGTTGGCAGGGTAGCTTTGTGTACTAGGTTTCCTATATGGCCCAGTGGGTCAGCCTCCCCAGTTAACCTGAGGTGGATACTTTTGGTGCACCCCTTTGTGGACTGTGTGTACAGCCTTGTTGTAGTTAAGCCTTGATTGTTGTTGGTATCACTGGGAGGAATTGACCTCCAGGCCAGTTGGCTGTGAGGATCAGCTGTGTCTACATTGGGAGAAGTTTGGTGCTGGAGACAGCCTTATAGGATCAGACTTGCAAAATTGCAAAAGCCTCTGTGCTCAGCTTGGATGGGGCGGAGTCTCAGGGTGGATTCTCAGGGTGGAGCAAACCGTCTTGGCTTCCCATCAGCCCTGCCCTTGCACGTGCACCTCCAGACCTCTGCCTTCCGCCTGACAGTCCAGATTCCCCCCATATGAGCATGGGTCCCCAGGGACTTGCCCAGAACTGGGGTTCAGTGCAGTCGGAACGGGGGTTCAGTGCAGTCAGGAGCTTCCGACTCCCTTCCACTAGGGAAAGCCTGTGGCAACCTCCACATTCAGTCTTCTCTGTGAGCACTCTCGTGAGCGCCTCCAGACCCCTGCCTGCCGATTCCCCCAAGTCTCCGAGTTTCCGTGTGCCTTTCTCTCTACCTGACAGTCCAGACTCCCCCTGTATGAGCCTGGGTCCACAGGATTTCACCCAGAACTGGGGTTCAGTGCAGTCAGAACTGGGGTTCAGTGCAGTCAGGGGCTTCCTTCCCCCTCCTGCCAGATAAGGGCCACTCAGCCGCCCTTCCTCTCTGCGCCCGTGTCTCCATACCTCAGCCCTTTGCCGCTCCTCTGATTCTCTGTGAGCTTTTCTCTTTCCTTCTAGTTGTAGTATTTCCACTCAGCCAGCTTTCCTGTGGATCTGGATGATGTCCATTCTGTCTTTTAGTTGTAGTTTTGAAATTGTGTGAGGCAGCAGTTTAGGTGCTTATCTATGCCACCATCTTGGTTTTTCTCTCAATCCTATTTTAAATGCAGGAAAATTAACTCAACAGTATATTGTTGATTCATATTAAAAAATGAAAGCCAATCAGATAAATTTTATTTAAGCAAACTAATCTAAGTTGAGAGTTGAAAAATACAGTGGTTTGATGGATTATCTCACATCTAGATCTGAAATGACAATGTGCCAATTGGTAAAATGATAATACTTCTGGTGTCTTTTGAGGGTAGTCCCAGAAATATGCAGCAGTGATATCAGGATCCTATGGCAATTGTAATGAAGTATGGCAAGCCCAACTTATTTGTAACCATGATGTGCAATTCTTTGTCCTAAAAATGAGCACGTTCACAAACTAAATGAAGAAATTTTGGAAATACTCGATGGAGATTTTCACACCTTTTTGAGTGATGATTCCATCTATTCAACGGATGATGCCGAAAAGGAAAAGTTTCCCATCAAATCTCTTAATAGTATTACTCCTTTGGGAATGCCATGTCATAAATTAAAATTGAAAGTGGGTGCAATCATCATGCTACTGAGAAATCTTAATAGTAAATGGGGTCTTTGTAATGGCACTAGATTTATTATTACAAGATAGCAACCTAACATAATCGAAGCTGAAGTATTAACAGGATTTGCAGGAGAGGTTGTTCTGATTCCAAGAATTGATTTGTCCTCTTCTGACACTGGCCTCCCATTTAAATTGATTCGATGACAGTTTCCCGTGATGTCAGCATTTGCTATGACCATTAATAAATCACAAGGACAAACTCTAGACAGAGTAGGAATATTCCTACCTGAACCTGTTTTAGACATGGTCAGTTACATGTTGCTTTCTCTCGAGTTCAAAGAGTGTGTGACATTAAAGTTGTAAATACTTCATCACAAGGGAAATTAGTCAAGCACTCTGAAAGTGTTTTTACTCTTAATGTGGTATACAGAGAGATATTACAATAAGGTTAATCAATTTATCAGTCATTGTTTTAATCAATGTTTTTATATCATGTTTTTGTTGTTTTTATATCATGTCTTTGTTGTTATATCATGTTATTATTTATTTATTAATCAATTTATATATTATTTTCATATACATTTTACTAATTTTATTTCATCTCTGATACTTCTATTATAGAGAAAGGGTGAATATAGATATTAAAATAGTTCTTATAATTAATTTCCTTTCAATGTGCACAGACCCATGCACCAGGCCACTAGTACAATAATTCAGAAGGAAAATTATAGGTGATACTAGTGGCCTGGTGCACAAAATTCGTGCACATTAAAAGGGGGTCCCAGAGTCAAGTCCCCACCCACCCACATGCCCCTCAAAATCACATAAGATCCAGACCCTGCTGCCCCCCCCCCCCCCACTGGGCTGGATCCAGACCCAGCCAGTCCCACCCTTGTCAAACCCTGCCAGACACAGGGCGTGCCTCAGGTCCCCTGGCCCAGTACCAGGACGGGGGGCGTGGCCTGAGGTCCCCCAGATGGGGTGGGAGGCATGCCTTGAGGTCCCCTGTCAAGCCCTGCCAGGCAGGAGGGTTCAGCCTCAGGTCTGCCAGCCCAGCACTGGGAGAGGGGCATAGCCTCAGGTCCCCCATCAAGCCACGCTGGGTGGGGGGGCGTGGCCTGAGTTCCCCCAACCCAGCACTGGGTGTGCACCTTGAGGTCCCCCATCAAGCCCTGCTGGGTGGGGAGCACGGCCTGAGGTCCCCTGTCAAGCCCTGCCAGGCAGAGGGGTGCAGCCTCAGGGCCCCTGGCCCAGTACCAGGACGGCAAGCACACTTGAGGTCCCCCATCAAGCCCTGCTGGGGGGGGGGGTGACCTCAGGTCCCCTGGCCTGGTGCCAAGGCAGGAGGCATGGCCTGAGGTCCCCTGTCAAGCCCCATGGGGGTGGGGGAGGGCGTTGTGGGAACCCCTTTCACGTCCCGCATGGTTCAGGGCTCCGGTTCAGGGTTCGGGTTCTGGAGAAGGCCGCACACAAATGAAAAGAGACTCGAAAAGTATTAATTTGGAAATATTGGGGGCCAAGCGGGAGCCCACCTCTAGTGGGAGGACTACCACCCCGCTCTGGCTTTGCTATCCCTTTTATTAAGATTATGGGATACAGTCATATCCTTTAGGCAGGAAATTCTAATAATAGCCAATCAGCAAGATTTTACATAAGACTAAGGTAGAGGCTGCTTCAACTACCAATATCTCAACTAAACAATTAGTAATTAGCTCTGACCTTTCAGAGCAATTAAGGTTGACCAGCCTTCCGGATTCCCCTTCCACATCTCTCTATTAGTGGGACAATGATCATTTCCGGCAGGCGTAACCTCAGGTCCCTGCTGATTGATCATTAAGGCTCCTTAAGGGAACTTGGCCTCAGCTGTGGATGCAGCCATCTTTGTGATGGAGTGATGGTCAATTTTCATATTCCCTCATTATATAGGATTCTTCCTCTTTCTAAAATCAATAAATTAAAATTTTACAAAGACTAAGGCATTTAGCTTGTTATGGAGATAATTCAATGAAATATAAACAAACTACAATACAGTATATCATAGACAGACTGAAAAGCTACAGCACTGCCATCCCTCTCTAACACCAGCACTGCTCATTGCTCTCCAAGTTCCATCCCAAGGAGAAGGTGGATAACTAAAGAGATCTTTATTTATTTTTTAAGTATATTTTTATTAATTTCAGAGAGAAAAGGAGAGGGAGAGAGAGAGAGAGAGAAACATCAATGATGAGAGAGAATCATTGATTGGCTGCCTCCTGCACACCCCCCACTGGGGATTGAGCACCACAACCCAGGCATATGCCCTGACCAGGAATGGAACCTGGGACCCTTCAGTCCACAGGCCAACACTTTATCCACTGAGCCAAATCAGTTAGAGCTAAAGAAATATTTATACCATGACTCTGAGAAAGCAGATTTCCAACAAATCAAGTGGTGATACAAAGCCGCTCACAGAATGCGCCCTCTACTGGAGGGGTGAAGAAACCTTAATTTTACAGGCCTGGAACCTCAGCACTCCCTGAAATTAGATGTTATCATAAGTCCACTGAACTTCTGATTTGCAAACTTCCCTTCCAGCATCTGGTGTGATAAATTGCTCAGGATTTCAAACAGATCTGTGCTTCCAGAGGGCAGCTTTTCACAGGAGCAGGAGGCCTATCTGGTTGGCCTTTTTGAAGACACCAGCCTGTGTCGTGCCAAACAGCATCCAGCTAACACACCACATATGTGGAGATTGTGCTTAAGAATCCAGTATGATGACCTTGCCAATTTGGCTGAGTGGATAGAGTGTCAACCTGTGGACCAAAGGGTCCTGGGTTCCATTTTGGTCAAGGACACAAACCTCGGTCCCTGGCACAGGCCCTGGTCAGGACTCATGCAGGAGGCAACCAATCGATGTATCTCTGTCTTTCCCTCTGTCTTCCACTCTCCCTAAAAATCAATGGAAAAATAACCTCAGGTAAAGATTTAAAAAAAAATCACTATGATGCCCAACTGTGTGACTCAGGGGAGCATTGACCCATGAACCAAGAGGTCACTGGTTCATTTCCTGGTGAGAGCACATGCCTGGGTTTGGGGCTGGATCCCTAGTAGGGGGCATGCAGTAGGCAACTGATCAATGATTCTCTCCCATCATTGATGTTTCTATCCCTCTCTAAAAAAAAAAAAAAAATCCTATATAATAGAGGTAATATGCAAATTGACCCTCATGCCCTCACACAAGATGGCCGCCCCCATGTGGTAAAAGATGGCCACCACAAGATGGCCAGCAGGGGAGGGCAGTTGTGGGCGATTGGGCCAGCAGGGGAGGGCAGTTAGGGGTGACCAGGCCGGCAGGGGAGGGCAGTTGGGGGGACCAGGCCTGCAGGGGAGGGCAGTTGGGTGGGACCAGGCCTGCAGGGGAGGGCAGTTGGGGGTAATCGGGCCGGCAGGGGAAGGTAGTTGGGGGTGATTGGGTCGGCAGGGGAGCAGTTAGGCGTCGATCAGGCTGGCAGGGGAGTGGTTAGGTGATCAGGCTGGCAGTGGTTAGAAGGTGATCAGGCAAGCAGTTGGGAGCCAGCAATCTCGGATTGTGAGAGGGTTGTCCGACTGCCAGTTTAAACCAGCAGTCGGACATCCCCCAAGGGGTCCCAGATTGGAGAGGTTGCAGGCTGGGCTGAGGGACAACCCCCATCCCCCATGCACGAATTTCGTGCACTGGGCCTCTAGTAAATAAAAATATAAACATATATTTTAAAAAAGGAATTTACTATGATGATTGACCTGGCTGATGTGAATTGCTTGGTTGGCATCCCCCAGTAGACTGAGGGGTTCCTGGTTTGATTCCCAGTCAGGGCACCTGCCCAGGTTGCAGGCTTGGTCCCCAGTAGGGGGTCTGCAGGAGGCAGCTGATCAATGATTCTCTCATCATTGATGTTTCTATCCCTCTCTTCCTTCCCTTCTCTGAAATTAAAAAAACATAAATAGCCCTAACTGATTTGGCTCAGTGGATAGAGTGTTGGCCTGCAGACTGAAGGATCCTGGGTTCAATTCCGGTCAAGGGGATGTACCTTGGTTGCGGGCACATCCCCAGTAGGGGGTGTGCAGGAAGCAGCTGATAGATGTTTCTCTCTCATCGATGTTTCTCCCTCTCCCTTCCTCTCTGTAAAAAAATCAATAAAATATATTTTTAAAATTTTTTTAGGTTCAAAACTTGTCTAACCTGTTCAACCTTTAGAGAAAATTACAACCTTAATAGTCATTATTCAACTGCTTAAACATGCAAATGATTAATGACTGGAGTGATTTTCCTTTGGTAAAACAGGCTCCATCACAACTGATGGACAATCCAAATTGTGCTGTGAATGGGAAGCCTAGCAACATTCTTTTGTCAGATTAGTAACAGCAGGAACTAATGGCTCAGAATTAAGTTCAAACCTAGCTGAGGCACTAACAACCCTAATTCCTTGGACAAATTACTGAATCTCTATGAATTATCCATTTGTAAAATGGGGTCATTTTTAAAATGGAAGTTACCTAAAAAATAAAAGTGATCCTTGCCAGTTTGGCTCAGTTGGTAAGAGCTTTGGCTTGTGGACTGAAGGGTCCTGGGTTCGATTCCAGTCAAGGGCACATACCTGGGTTGTGGGCTCAATCCTCAGTAGGGGATGTGCAGGAGGCAGCCGATGAATGATTCTCTCTCATCATTGATGTTTCTATCTCCCTCTCCCTTCTTCTCTGAAATCAATAAATTTATATATTAAAAATAAAAGTGTTCCAAATGTCAGGAGACAAAACCCCCATTTTGTGTTCAAAAAAGAACTTATATATATGATCTCAAAGTCCAAAATGTTTTAGGGATAGTGTTGTAAATAATTTTATTATTCAAACTTTTACCTTCCAAATTTTCTGTAATAAATATCCATTATTCATATTCAGGAAATAAAGTTTTAAAAACCACAGCACAAAAACTGTAGAAAATAATATTTTATTGAAAGTTTTTCAATTAACAATGGAGCAAAAGTACAATTTGACTCAAATCTGCCCAAACAGCCTCAACTGCTATTGAAAGAACTCAAACACACAGGATAGGGTGGGACCCTTAGGTTTCATTTCTGCCAATGTGGCAAAAAAAAGGGGGTGGGGAGACAGACAAAACCAGTCTCCCCTCGCTCTAGGAACTGAGGTGGCAGCCCTGGCTCCTGCTACAGACAGAACACTAGAGGCCAGGCTCCCAACATCAGCCTAGTGGGTAAAGGGCCCCCATTCTAGCCTCTCCCTTCACCCACAGACCTGCCTCAGAGAAGTGGCGTTTTTACATTTACATCATCTCTCCTTCCCTAGGTCTTGGGATAGGGACTCACAGTAGAAAGCACACTTTGGTCAGCCCAGAGGGTCAGGGGGTGAGGGAAAGGCTGTCTGGGAGGGCAGAGGAGAAAGGGGGGCAGGTAGTCAAAGGACATGGAGTACCAGGCTAGTACGAAGAGGCAGACTGACAGTACTTGCAGGATGCTGGCATTCTATGCCAGCCACTCCATATGGCATTCCTGGCCGAGTCCACAGGTGGGAGCTACAAGGCTTTCACAGGGCTCAGTCCTGGAGAGGTGGCTGGATTCCCTTCCCTTTCTCCGCCTATGCTGGCCACTAGGCATTGTGCGTGCGGGTAAATCGACTTAAGATTTTTTTCTAAGTCAGTCCAGATGGAAGGGCTTTGGGCAGGAGGCTGCCTAACTCACAACAGCAAGCCAAGGAAACCCAAGGAAGAGGAGCAGTGAGCATGGAGGGTTAGGGAAAGAAAAAGAGCAGAGGAGAGAAGAGCATGAATAGGCACTCAGAGAGCAAACCTGGGGACCAAGGTTCTGCAGACACTGGCTGCTGTGTGACCTGGATTGGGTGTGGAGGGGAAGGAGAGCAGGGGTGACGACAGAAGACGAGTGACTCTAATAACCAAGGACATCCTTCCTTCCACTACCAGGTCTGCCAACACTGACGACCATTCTCTCACCTACCCACAAATAATTAAGATAGAATAGTGACTTTTCCCAATTTAGGGCCCGGGTAGATAGAGAACCAGGGGATGAGATTGGGGGACAGAACAATTTCAACTGTAACCACAGAACTGCTCTGGAAGAAACCAGAAGATGTCTCTTTCTTCCTCGTATCTGCACCTCCAATCACAGGTGCACAAAAGGAACGTAAGCCTCTGAGGACAGGACTAAACCCTCCCCCAACCCGCGATGTTCAATAAATAGGGGTGGTAGGAGAAGGAGGTGGGAAGGAATGTGGAACTGGAAGGTGGGAGTTATAGTTCATCATTCTTCAAAGCTAGCCTCTGTCCTGTAGGCTGGTCCTTCTGTTCAGATTCTGTTGGGAGTTGGGGAGACACACAACAGCAGCGGATGAAGTAGAGGTCACTGGCCCCAGTTCTGTGCAGATATTTCCCCCAGACCCTACTCGGCTTCCTGGCACCCCCCATTCCATCCTCACCTGCTCCAGATCCTTCCAACTCCAGAGGCTCCGTGTCTGCTGGCTCAGATCCTGCTAAGGGAAGGAACAGTTTAGTGTCTGCAGTAAGAAAGGGACTAAAGCCGTAGTTGGCCAACTTTTTCTGTAAAGAGCAGGTAGTAAATATTGTAGGCCACATTTAGTCTCTGCATTTTCTTTTTTTTAAAATAACCTCATGGGCTGTCCAGAACCAGGCTGTGCCTGCCCGTTTGCCAACCCTAGGCTAAGCGATGTCCATATTCCCAGTTTCCCCAACTCACGAGTCTCTTTCTCAGGTTCGGGAATGGGTTTTGCATCTTCAGTCTGGCCTGAAGGAAACCCAGAGTAAAAATGTGATGCCAGAGGGAAAGGAGGCTTTCTTCTGTCCTGGAGCCAGGCACCCTGCCTCACCTGGTGGGGGGATGGTCCTCTCCCCCTGGTCATTGACACTGGCATTGAGTGGAGGTTCTGCAGGGGTTTCATTCTTATCCTTGGGCTTGGGCCGGGGCTTGGCAAACTTGGCCTTGTTGAGCAGATACTGCACCTCACGGTCCAGGGCCATCATCTTGGCTTCGATGTCTTTGGAGAGCAACACTGGCTTCTCTGTGGTGGGCAGCTTGGCCTGCTCAGCCAGCGTTGCGTTCTTCCAGGCCTGTGGGCGAGGCCAGCACAGCTCAGAGCTAACAATGGAGATAGCAGACATCTCTGTCCCAGATGAAATTCACCCACAACTGCCTCAGGTTCTTCCCTCGGCCCTCCAATCACTCTGTTGCCTCTGGCCATCAGCCCCACAGGGGTAAGCAGACTCCTCAGAATGGCATTCAAGGCTTTCCACAAGGGAGTCTCCAACTACACATTTCTGGCTCCTAGCCTACTGTTTTGTAGCTCCAGCTGAACCACTTGATTGTTCCCTTCTCTTTCTTAAAAAAAAAAATACTTTTTTTTTTTTAATTGATTTCAGAGAGGAAGGGAGAGGGAGAGATAGGGACATCAATGATGAGAGAGAATCATTGAATGGCTGCCTCCTGCACGCCCCCTACTGGGGATCGAGCACCACAACCCGGGCATGTGCCCTTGACCAGTATCGAACCTGGGACCCTTTAGTCCGCAGGCCGACTCTGTGCCATACCAGCTAGGGCTGATTATTCCCTTGTCTCTCGTTCAAAAAATGTCCCCACACACCCAGTTTCTTCAATGACAAGTCCTTCTCACCTATCCAAACCCCAGCTCACGCCCTAGCTCCTCAAGCAATCCTTCTCTAACCTCACAGGGATGGGCCCTGTTGCTCCTCCAAGTATGACCTCTCCTGGCTCTAACCCTTGTTTAGGACCAATCAGACATGACCTCAAATGCAACATCTTTGCCTTCTCACTAGCTGCTAAGCCAGGGGGCAGAGGCCTGCCGAGTCTCCACCTCTCAACACCCCGGTGCTGCCTAGAATGGTACACTTTGCCAGGTAAGTAGCCAGTTAAGTATTTACACAGGGATTACCCAGGTCTCATTGATGACTCTCTCTAAGGTTGTCATCTCCACCTCAGTGAAGAGCTGGTCCATCTCTGGGATAAGCCGCGCCCCCCTGGAAGCCAGAGGGGAGACAATCAGCTCAGGAGGAAGTGGGACCTGGGGAGTGGGCGTGGGTAATGGGAAACTGATGGGAACGAGATCAGTGGGCGTAGCAAGACTGAATAAGGTAGAAAGGGCTAAGGAGCTGCTCACTTGAGGAACATGCTGGAATGGTTGAGGAGATTATCAAGGGCAGACAGCCGTTCAGGCCACTTCTTACGTTCTTCCACCCGAAAAAACAACGCTTGGCACAGTTTCCTCAGCTCAGCCAGCTTCTCCTTCAACATCTGATGGAGAGGGGTTGAAAGGATAACAGGATAGCCCTGAAGCCAGCCCTGCAACCTTCTGCAGTGCCTCATCCCCCGGCTCTTCTGACCTCCTCCGACCCTGGAAGGAGACTCCTATCCGCCCACTGTATCCGGGGAGACCCCTCACCACTGTGGTGGCCCCAAAGCCTTCGTCCTCCAGCCAAGTGGAAGCGGCACTGAGTCTCCCGGAGATCTCCTCACGCTGCTCCTCAGTGGACACTTCCTGGTACTCGGGTTGGTACAGCTTGTCCTGGGGAGGTGCAGCCAGCAGAGGACAAGGCTGAGTCCAACCCTCCCAGACATAGGCCCAAGGCAAGTGTGACGCCCACCCTACCAACCTGGGTCTCAAAGATGAACGCTTCCAAGCTGTTAGCAGCTTGCTCCCGCTCCTGCTTCTCTAGATCTCGGGCTGTTAGGTCCTGAAGTCTGTGGGACAAATGGAGAGACAGGCAGAGGGAGAGGTATGCACACCAGAGGCACCATTGTGATCCTGCCCGCCTCCAAAGGCACACGCCTGCACCCACACACTCAGTCTTGACTTACTTCTGTGCTGAGTGGGCCAGCTCGTCCTCGGACAAGTCAGGTAGGTCCAGTACAACCAGCTCCACCCCGACCTCCTCGACCATTCTTTGCTTCCGAGAAGGCTTCTGCTTCTTTTCCTCCCCTGGGGCTGGAGGGACACCCTCAGACCTTGTTTCCCCCTTGTCACTTGGCTTCTGTGGAGAGAGATGAAGATGTCAGGACAAGTTCAGGCCCTTCTATCTCCACAGCTAGGGATCCAGGGGAAGAGAAACAGGCAGAGATCTGCTCCCTTCACCTCTGGGTCCAGCCTGGAGCTTACCTGGACCTCAGACTTGTCCCCATTTTCTTTGTCTGTAGCCTTTTCTCCCTCAGGGGCCACACTGCCCGTAGGCTCAGGGGGTGAAGGCAGAGAGGTGTCCTCCACTGGGGCCTCTCCTTCCTCCCGGAGCTCTGCAGGCTCATCCTTGCTTCCCTCAGCAAGGCTTTCCTCTTCCTCCTGGGAAAAAAATCACAAGCCACAGAGGACAGTCAAGACCTAGGGAGCAAGACCAGCTTCCCAATGCCAGGCCCCGTGGCTCTGAAGGGCTCTCAGCATGAAGACAGGACAACTGCAGGGAGACACGCACTGGGCTGGTTCAACTGCAGCCATCTGGTCAGACGAGAGGATCTGGAGATGAGGGGAGTGGGCTGAGACCTTGAGCACAGGGACAGCTCAGAATGCAGAGTGGCATATGGTTACTTGTCATGGGCTGAGGAGGGAGAGCTATGAAATCGTAGGCAGTTGGGACACCCACTCACTCCCTGTCCCACATATCAGCTCCCAGGCTCTCCTGGCTCCATTCTGGGCTTACCTGACTGGTGCTGGTACCATTCTCCTTGGTATCTGCTGTGGTGCCACCTCCAAACAGGCTGGAGATGGTGTTGCCAAGTTCTAGGGGTAAGAAAGCCCAAGGACTCAAAGGGGACCCCAGCAGTGACCTTGCCTCCTCACTCCAGGGCAAGGCGTACCCAGCTCCCCAACATGCACACAGATATTCCCCCCCCACACCACCCCCCACACACACACACACACACTCGTGTGCGGGCGCATCTTACTGGTCAGAGTCGATTCTTCTTCTGGGCTGTCTTCCACCAGTGTCTCAAACACAGACTCCACCTGAAAACACGGTTCAAGATTAAGAAACCCATGTGTTTTTGCCACAAACCTCCTGCCTTGGTAGATCTGTGATGCACATCCATGACTCCCAGCTGTGCTGGCTTATTCTCCCACCGACCTTTTTCTAAGGACTCCTGGATCAAGCCCCCTACCCCACTTGGATTAGGGGTCCTCTGAAGACAGGTCACAGTTCCCTTTTTGCCCCCGAGCCCTGCATTTCTCCACTGGACAACAGAATGGGCCACTGTTTTCCACGCTATGCTCAGAAAGAGTTTAGCCCTCAGAATTATTCTTCAAAACTGGGTTCCTCGGCCACTGTATAGACCCTGACATTTGCAATGGCCATAAGCATTTACAGGCTAAGAAAGGCCACACCACATCCATGATGGTTAGCTTCATTTAAAGCCAAGATTCATCCACTCCAAACCCTTCTCATTTCTCATGTTCTAGAAAGGCTGGGGGACTGGGCCTTGCCGGCACTCCTGTGCGCACCCTGTCCAGGCTGAGCACGCCGCTCTCATCCAGATTGAAGTGAGCCTTGATGCCCTTGGACTCATGGCCGGGGTATCTCCTGAAGCTCTCGCCCACGCCTCTGAGCTTCACTGTGGTAAGATTCTGGGAGCCAAATACCCTGGTTGGGAGAAAAGAGCAGTTCAGGGGAACCCACTCAGCCTGTCTCCAGCTCTGACTACACAGCCTTCTGGCACAAGATGCTGAGGCCCTCCCCTAGTACACACTCAGGAGAAGGGCAGCACCCTCAAGAGAAGATGCTTACCCCAACCTCAACCCCACTGACTGCTTCCCCTGGGTTAGCCCTGTAGGCCCCAAGCCCTCCCTCCCCCGAAGCTCCATCCTCACCGAAGATCCTCAGGCCCTAGGAAGCCCAGGTCACCATAGTTGATGTGGAAGTTGAAATCATGGCTGTAGCGGTTAAAGGTGATAACTTTGCGTTGGGGGTAGGGCCCCATCCGGGAGAAAAGAACACGCTTATTGTGCTTCAGGCTGCGAACCCCAGGCTCCTCCTCGACCTCCCTGGTGAATTCAACCTACACAGCAGGCAGAGGAGGCACAGGGGAGAAGCCAACGAGTCCGGGGTAAGGGTGGGTGAGAAACATTGGCTGGCAGAAAAACAGAGAAACAGACTCGAGTGGACAGAAGGGGAGATCCCACATGGAGCGGGGAAGGGGACTTGCCGCCAAGCACTCAGGCTAACTCACCAGGATAGGGTAGAGCACCGCATCTCGGACTATGAATGGCTTCACCTTGAAGGCTTTGCTGAGCGCGGCTGCCTGGTACACAGCCCCCATGGCAGCTGCTTCATCTGCATTGATGTTCTTCCCCAGCTCTTCCCTGTCAAAGTCCTGAGCATCAGGACTGTCTATTCTGTAGCTTCCAGCCTGGCCTCCCTCCTCTCAGCCTTCCAGCTGCTCAGCCCTGCAGTCCTAGCCCCACACTCACTTGCCCACAGCCTTCAGCAGCACCTCCTGAACTTTGGGGACCCGAGTGGCCCCACCCACCAGGATCACCTGCTCAATCTCATCCTGCAGAGGGAGAAAGAATGTGAGACGGGATAGCAAGTAACAGACTCCTCCTCAGCACTGACTCTGCCTCTAATGTTCCTGCTTCCTCCTCCCACTACCTAATCACCTCTATCCCACCTGCCTCCTGCCCCAGGCCCGCCTCCCACTCCCCACTCACCAAGTTCATTTTGGCACTCTGGAGGGCCTGCTGCACAGGCCCAGGCACCCGCTCAAATAAGTCTGCACACAGCTCTTCAAACTCCGCTCTAGTCACCTTTGACTTGAAGTCCACGTCATCCATGAGGCCCTCGATCTGGAGAGGACAGGAGTGTCAGAGTTCTCGCCTAGGCCCTGCTTCCTGGGCGGGCAGGCAGGAGTCAGGGAACGGGACTTCCCAAGGATGGCAGGAGGCATGGGGAGAAAGGCTGGGCCACGCCAGGCACAAGTAGCCTGGTGCAAGATAGTGGGTCTTCCACCCTCTGAGTGAGGTATATTGCCCTCAACCAGCGACATGTGGGCACCTGTGCCATGTGGTCAACGTTGGCACTCAGGACAGTTTTGACTCGATTAGCCTCACGCAGCAGTTTGGCCATGGCACGGGGGTTCTCCCTCACGTCCTTTACGCTCTGGCCCTTGCGCTGTTCATTGAAGAGCCCAGCCAGGTGCTCACGCAGCCGGAGCTCCATCTCCAGGCCTCCCAGAGTGCGGTCAAACCTGCTCAGGAAAGGGAACAGGAGCAAGTGGGAGTGGCCCCCTAGGACCCCTTCACCTACACAGGGACCTGACTCTCATCCCACACAGAGACCCTCAAGGACAGATCACCCGCCCATTCATTCAACTGCATTTACAAGGCATCAATTATGTACTTGTATCTGGGGATGTAACTGTGAGAAGAAGAAAGATGGGGTTCCTGCAGACAAGGAGTGTACAATCTAGCAATCAAATAAATGGGACATTTTAAACACTGCACATGGTTTAAAGGAGAGGCAGAGAATGCTGTTACAATCTATAATGAGCAATTTCAGCTATTTCAAGATGTTAGGAAAAGTTCTGTGAAGAAGTGAGCTTAAGCTGAAACCTGAAGGATGGGTTCAGTTAACTAGTGAAGAAGAAAAGACATTCTAGACAGGAAACAGCCTGGGAAAGATCCTGAGAGCATGGTCAATTCCCAACGAGGGCAAGTATGGCGGAAGCTCAAAGAGCAAGAGGCTCAGGTTTAGAGACAAGCATGCTGGCATAGCCTTATAAGCCACGGAAAAGGTTCAAAGCCACTGAAGGGTTTTTGAAGAAACTTGTTAAAATCAGGCTGGCATTCTAGAAAGAGCCCTCTAGCTAAAATGTGAAGGAAGAACTGGAAGGATCCCACACTGGAAGCAGATCTTTGGAATGCTACAAGTTAGAGGTGATGGTAGCCTGAACTAGGATGGTAGTAGAGATGGACAGAAAATGATGGGTTCAAGAAATAGATGATGTCAGTGATAAGTTATTTAAGTAAACTGGAATTGGTAAGACAGTGACTAGACTGAATCCAACACCCTTCATATGGCCTACAGCCTGAGTCTTCTTAGAAGTCAGTAGGTTCCCTGC
Source organism: Corynorhinus townsendii (assembly GCA_026230045.1). Classification (NCBI taxonomy): domain Eukaryota; kingdom Metazoa; phylum Chordata; class Mammalia; order Chiroptera; family Vespertilionidae; genus Corynorhinus; species Corynorhinus townsendii. The sequence goes on from JAPDVU010000008.1 coordinate 84,729,826, forward strand.
CTTTCAATCTTCCCAAACTGTCCTCCCTGCCTCCACCCTCACCGTGCTTTTTGGCAGAAGTACCCTACAGTGATGGACAACACTTTTACCAGACAGCATTCCCTTAGGGAGCGGGAAGGTGAGGCAGCTGCCCCTCCAAGCAGGCCCCCCGACCTGAGAGTCTCTCAACAAGCAGCCTTCCTCCCAGAGCCCACCTACCCGACTCCCTGGATCTGTAGCTGTGGCTGCATCCCCGCCTCCTTAGTCTTCACTGTCTGGTAGGTCACGATGGTGCACACAGTGCTGCCTGAGCCCATGTCATAAAACATGATGTTCTACAGAGACATCAAATCAATTGTCACAGGAACCTTATCCAACTCCAGGGTGCCTGCCTGCTTCCATGGGGCTGTACCAACTCGCTACTAAAAGCCCAATGGCTCCACCTGGCTGGAGTGGCTCTAGTTAAGCGTCGATCTATGAACCAGGAGGTCATGGTTCGACTCCCAGTCAGGGCGCATGCCGGGTTGTGGGCTCAATCCCTAGTTTAGGGTGTGCAGGAGGCAACCAATCAATGTATCTTTCTGACACCCCTTTCCAGGAGAAGGTGAGATAGTAAAAGACATAAAAGAAAGGCCTGGGTCCAGCGACTCAAGAGTCCTCATTGCCCCTTCCCACCATGTCTCATTCACCCTTCACTCTTTATTCCTCCTTCCATCCTGTGGCAGGGGTACACACCACTCAGTGCCAACAGGCCCGCCATTTATGTTTCTATCTCTCTCCCTCTCTGAAATCAATACAAATACATATTTTTTGAAATTGAAAAATAAAAAAATAAAAACCCAATGGCTCCAACAGGGGCTGAGCAGAGCAGGCCTGTGCTAACAAGATGCTAGATGTGCCAAGTGGCCTCCATCCTCAGAACAAGTCACCCTGCAAGTCTGGTCAGAAGTTCCTCCCTGGCTCACCTGGGCAGTGGTGTTGATATCTTTCCGACGGAAGACACCGTAGCTGAGGGCAGTGGCAGTGTTGTCATTGATGAGCTGCAGCACTTTGAGGCCAGCCATGCGAGCAGCTTGCAGCACAGCTCGGCGCTCAGCCTGATTGAAGAAGGCTGGCACGGTGACCACTGCATCCTTGATGGGCTGTTCTACAGAGGACAACAAAGAAAGGTTCCACCAGCCCCACCCCTTAGACGAGGGTTGTCCAGTCTTGGAACGATTGACATTTTGGACTGGACGGATAATTCTTTGTGGTGGGAGCTGTCCTGTGCATTGTAGGGTGTTTGGTGGAATCCCTGGCCTCTAATCACTCACTGCCAGTGGCAGCTCCCCAGTTGGGTAACCAAAAATGTCTTCAGACAGATCCAAATGTTCCCTGGGAGACAAAATTGCCCCCATTTGAGACCCTAGGGAACCTGGCCATCATTGGCCCCATCTTGGCTGCTCACCTGCAAAGTCTTCAGCCAGGGAACGGGAGTAATTGAGAACCATGCCCAGTACCTCCTCAGGTGAGAACTGCAGCTGCCTGGTGGGAGGGAGGGCAGTTAGAGGAGGACAGCCAGGCATGAAGGGAAGGCAGCATCTCCAGCAGAGCACTCACGGGCTGATTTGGAAGCGCACAGTCTGCCTCTGTGGGTCGAAGCCTAGCTCATGCTCTGGGAATCGCTCTCTGTAAAGGGCCACATGGGGGTTATCCTCCTGCTTCCCCAGGAGCTGCTGGAAGTAACGCAGCGTAGCCTTTGGATTCTTGATGGCCTGAGAGGAAGTAAAAAGGAACAGAGCATTAGGCTCCAAGCCCACCATCACCTACGTGACATCAGAGCTTGATAAGGGAATGGCCTCGGGTCTGTCACCTCCTCCCCTCTGCTCACCACTCTGGGAAGGGAGTGGGCTGCTAGCTCACCATGCTTGCTGCACTGTCTCCAAAGAATCTTTCATTTTTGTTCAGGGTCACAGTCACTGGGGTTTTCCTCCGGGATTCCCTGAGAAACAGACATTGGGCCCAGGTGCCCTTAGCAGGGTGTGGCCCCAGGAACCTCAACAACACACAGACAATCACTCACACACCGAAGTCTGCTGTGGAGACTTCGAAGAACACACAGCAGCTCAGAGCCCACACTCCCTCTTTCCCCACCCCAGGCACTGGGGCTGTCCTCACTTGTTCAGGACAATTTCCATGGGAACTCCAGGTTTGACGATGGCCACCTTCAGGGACTCGCTGCCCAGGTCCACAGACATCACTGCCAGCATGTCTGAAGGAGAAATCCATTTGTCAATTAGTCCCTCTTTCCCCACCTTCCTGAGGCGCCTCTAATCAAAGCACACCCCTTTCCAGAAGAAAGTGAGATAGTAAAAGACATAAAGGAAAAGGCCTGGGTCCAGCGACTCAAGAGTCCTCATTGCCCCTTTCCACCATGTCTCATTCATCCTTCACTCTTTATTCCTCCTTCCATCCTGCGGCCAAGGTACACACCACTCAGCGCCAACAGGTCCGCCAAGAGCACAGCCATCAAGGCCCAACCAGCTCGCCCCCTCTGCATCCTGAATGTGGCTGCCATTGTGCCCCTGAGGAGTAGAAAAACAACCCTTGTAACTGGATGCTCTGAGCGAAGGAGACAGAACCTCATCCCAAAACAGAGACGCTTTAAGGTTCATACCTACTCCATTCTCACCCAGGGTAAAGCAGCCTGCATCCCCTCCTCTCCCTCCTGATGAGGACTAAGCCTCCACTCACCCCCGGAAGTGCCCAAAGACCCAGGTGAAACAGCAAGGACAGGACAGGGGAACCAGACACTTCCTATTGCATAGGCAATAACGGCCGCCCTACTGCACTGGTTCCGCTGTCTGACACCTGGACTGTGGCCAGAGATCCCCGCCCCGGCTCAACCACCTCCCCACACCTGCACCTTCCCACACGGGAGCTCCCCGCCGGGACGGAAAGCCAGGCCGGGCCTGGAGGGAACGGAGAGGCGGCGACGTTGAGGGAGGCTGGGATGCTCGAGGGCCTGTCGACTCCTCCGCATCCCTTCGGGTAGTGGCCCCAGCCCGCCGACTATATGGACGCTGTGCGGGGACGTCAGGTGCCTCGCTCAGCGAGTCCGGCGAGCCCGGAGTCCACTTGAGCCTCACCCGACCAAGGCGGCGGCTCCCCCTGGCGGGAACGGGTCCCAGCCCACCCCTAGGGCGTGGGGGCGCCCCAGGACCAAGCCGTGGGGAGCCAAGCGCTCCGGTATCCGTGCGGCCCTCGCTCCCACTCCCGACCCACTCGCAGAGCCGGCGCGGTGCCTTCCACCCCACCGCCACCCCCACCCTTTACCTCGGCCTCCGCTCCAGCTGGCCCAGCTCCGGGACAAACACGGCGCGGGCGCAACCACGAGGCCGGCAGCGCTAACCCAGCCCGCGCCCTTCACGACTCCCTTCGGTTTGCAAACTGTTACATTAGCCACCGACCTCTCGGCGGCGTCTCCCGCACCAGCCGCCCGGACGCGGCGCACGCTCATTGGAGCCGCCGCCGCACCGCCCTGCGCCGCGCGCCAGGCCCCGCCCCTGCCGCCCGCCGCGCGCTCCCATTGGGCCACGTCCTTTGCCCACCCCTTCCCCGCCCCGCCTCCGCCCCTCCCGGACTCCCGCGGCGACCCAGGGCAGAGCCACGTGCTGGCCTACGTCACGGGCCAGGCGCCTGACCCGCGTGCTCGCGGGCCCTCTCCGACCGCGGCGGGGGTGGATGGCTGCCGAGATGGGGACCTGACGAGTGAGCGCTCTTCTTTCGGTCACTGGGGGCGTCCCTCGCGCGGAGTGGGGCTGGTCGGCCTCTGTTCTTAGCCTCGCCGAAAGGGCGCTCGCCGCCGGTTGGTATTGAACTGCCCTTGGCTTTTGGTGGAAATCGGAGTGGCGGCGCTTCAGGTTCAGTACCCCTTAACCCCCTTTGTTTCACTGAGAGGGTCACCTAGGGGGAAACAAAAACACCCAAAGATATGTTCGCGTCCGGTCGGAGATCGCACCTGTATTAGCGGCAGAATTTGGCCTAAGTCCCACGTTGTAAGAGAAAGAATATCCCAAACTCCAAATACACTTCTGTTTGTGAGGCTCTAATGGTGGAGCGGATGTGCACCCCCTCATGTTGCTGTTCCAGTGAGTCTTGTACATTAAATCAGGCGGGCAGGTGTCGGGCGGTCCTCACTCGCTTCTCTGCCCCTTACACACCCTCGCTGTGTGCACAGGCCTTGAGGAGCGCACGTTTCTTTCCTTTTTCCAGTTTTCCTTGCGATGAGCGTGCTTTTCTTACGTTTTTTCTTTCCCGGCTTTGACGCCTGGCTTTCCTTCACAGAAGCCCTCCTGAGAACCTGGCTGTGCCGGCCAGGACTCGTTTAAGGAACTTTGTTCCTTTCCCTACATTTTTCATGATCTTAGGGAGAGAGAGTGGTCGGGTGTCAAGGCTTAGAAGATAATTCTACTGGCAGTGCCAGGGACAGGTCTAGTTTTCTTCCCTTCAAGAATAGTGCAGTCTTCAGGTAGAAGAGAAATTGGTAGAAATAAGGAGAAATTCGCTTAAATTTTTAAATAATTTTTTTATTGATTTCAGAGAAGGGAGAGAGAGCGACAGAAACATCAATGATGAGAGAATCATCTGCTGCCTCCTGCACACCCCCTACTGGGGATTGAGCCCACAACTTGGGCATCAAGCTCACAACCCAGGCATGTGCCCTTGACCAGAATGGAACCCCGGACCCTTCGGTCTGCTGGCTGATGCTCTATCCACTGAGCCAAACCGGCTAGGGCTCACTTAAATTTTTAACACAACTTGGTTACACAAATACAATCTTGAAAAAGACTCAGATATTCCAGATAAAGCGAAATCCCTTTGATATCATCCGCAACCTCTCTCTCTGGAGATGTATACTGATTATCAGTGTAGTGTTTAGCCTCCAAGGCCTTTTTCCTCAACTTTTACATACAGACAATGTCTCTTGAAACATTTAGGTATTGTCCTTTTATAAATGATAAAATTTTATACAATTAGGTTGTTTGGAACTTGCCCTTTTGGGGGGTAACTAATAATTATGTAGCGTTTTTCATATCTGTATCATTGCTGTTTACTGCTGTTTGTTCAGTGGTTAGAACATTCGATAGTGTGGGTGTTGTTTAGCTATAATGATGGACATATAAGTTGGCGTTTGAGTTCCACAGAGAAAGACTTTATTTCTCAATAACTGACTCGGCTTTTGGTCACCTGTCCTGTGCGGGAGGTTCTTTCCATCCACTTCAAACAGTGCGCATTTGAACATTTCTCGGACCCCTGTCATATGCAAGCACTGTGTTCTGTGCTGGGATTCCAGAGATGGGATGACCCTGTCCTTTCCTTAGGAAAAATCAGACTGTCAGGAAACAAGTTCTGTATGTTAATGATTTCATATAGTTGTTAAAAACCCATTGAATGGTCCTATCCTGTTTGCTCCGTGGTTAGAGTGTTGGTCCTTTGACTGTATTTGATTCCCAGTCAAGGACACATACCTCGGTTACAGGCTTAATCCCCAGGCGCATGAGGAAGGCAACCAATCCATGTGTCTCGCTCACATCTATGTTTCTCTCTGTCTCTCCCTGCCCTTCTACTCTCTAAAAATCAATGGAAAAATATCCTCAGGTAAGGATTAACGACAACAAAACTATTGATTGGCTGCAAATTAGGAGACTAGGAAAGTTAGCTTCCCCTGCTAAGTGAGCTCTCACCCCAGAACGCCCTTGGTGGGAGCACAGCTTTACTGAGCGAGGGCTTTGACCTGTGTATCTGTCCCCTGGGAGGTGCGACAGGTGCAAGTGCTCTGGGGAGTCACTTGTTTTGTTCTCTGACTAGAGAGGAGAAGAGCATTTGTAAAAAAAATAGAGAAATGTTTCATGTAAAACACCTGATTTAGGTTGACCAAAGCAGCTGAATCCACTGGTTCTTGTCCAGAATAACTGGTTAATAACACTTGAGGCCTACACCCCTTCCCCCAGGATGTTCAGAAATCTCAGGGAAGAAAGTTGCTATCCTGCAGGGCCTATGCAAAACTGACAAGAGTAAAAGGAACTCAGTTAGCAAGGGCATGTGCATACATTATTAACCATGCCCAATGTGATGGGCTGAGGATCATGTTGATTGGGGCAAACATCCTCCTGGTCCAGGAGATTTTAAAAAATTAGTTGTCACCCAGCAGCTTTGTGCTTAGGTTTATATCTACAAATGTAGACATATGTTCACCAAGAGACTAACAGTTTTATTCATAATGGCTGGAAATTGAATACTAATGCCCACCAATAGTTGGATGGATAAAAAAGTTTCGGTAGATTCACACAATGGAATTCTACATAGCAATGAAAATGAATGGTCTACTATTACACATGACAACCTAAGTGAATGCACAAACATAAGCCTATCTAATAAAAGAGTAATATGCAAATTAACCATCACCCCCACTATACCCACAAGCCACACCCACCAGCCAATCAGGAGTGAGTATGTAAATTAACACAAACGATGGCTGTGGCCAGGAGCGAGCAGGAAGCTTGGGTTTCCCTGGCAATGGAGGAAGCCAAGCTTTCTGCACACCCTGGCTGGCCAGGCCTCCACTCAAGGCTACAAAGTTTCAATTATAGAAGATAGATAAATCCCAACAAAAATGGCGGCAGCCACAGAGCTGGAGAGAGCAGGAGGCTTGAGTTGCCTGTGATGGAGGAAGCCAAGCTTCCGCAGCCCTGGCCTGCCTTGGTCTCCATTTAAGGCTACAAAGGTTCAATTATAGAAGATACATAAATCCCAGATACCAGGGCCTCCGCTCGGGTCATCGGGCGGCGTGGCCGGCCTGCAAACCACCACAGGCCCCTTGCCCAGGCCGCCCCACACCCCAAGGGAACCCCCACCCTGATCTGGGACACCCTTCAGGGCAAACCAGCTGGCCCCCACCCGTGCACCAGGCAGGCCTCTATCCTATCTAATAAAAGTAATATGCAAATTGACCATCACTCCAACACAAGATGGCTGCCCCCATGTGGATACAAGATGGCTGCCACAAGATGGCCAGCAGGGGAGGGCAGTTGGGAGGGACCAGGCCTGCAAGGGAGGGCAGCTGGGGGGACCAGGCCTGCAGGGGAGGGCAGTTAGGGGTGACGAGGCCGGCAGAGGAGGGAAGTTAGCGGTGACCAGGCCTACAGGGAAGGGTAGTTGGGGGCAATCAGACTGGCAGGGGAGCAGTTAGGCATCAATCAGGCTGTCAGGGGAGTGGTTAGGGGGTGATCAGGCTGGCAGGCAGAAGCGGTTGGGGCAATCAGGAAGGCAGGCAGGTGAGCAGTTGGGAGCCAGCAGTCCTGGATTGTGAGAGGGGTCCCAGATTGGAGAGGGTGCAGGCTGGGCTGAGGGACACACACCCCCGTGCATGAATTTCGTGCATCAGGCCTCTAGGATTGAATGAAAGCCAGGAGCCAACAAGTACATACTTTATGTTTCATGTCTCTAAAGTTTAAAAACAGGCAAAATGAAGCTGTAGTGATAGAAAATGGGACAGTGTTTACCTTTGTGGGGAGGAAGTGTTTAGAAAGTATTGGACAGTTAGGTTGTTTTTTTAAAATATATTTTATTGAATTTTTTACAGAGAGGAAGGGAGAGGGATAGAGAGAAACATCGATGAGAGAGAAACATCCATCAGCTGCCTCCTGCACACGCCCTACTGAGGATGTGCCCACAACCAAGGTACATGCCCTTGACCAGAATCGAACCTGGGACTCTTGAGTCCACAGGCCAATGCTCTAGCCACTGAGCCAAACCAGTTAAGGATGGTTGTTTCTTTTTGCTTTTATAAAATTGTAATAGATATCTTTATTGCCACATGTTTATGCAAATCAATCCATTATAATATATTTAGGATAAATTCCTAGAAGTGAAAATGCAGGCTTAAATTAATCTTTTTAAGCATTTTATACACACTGCCAAGTTGCTCTCCAGAAAGGCTTGCCGATATGCACTCGCCACCAGCAGTGAATGACAGCCCCTGTATCTTTAACACTGGAAAGTCTTGGTATTATGAATTTGATAGGATATGGGGTGGGGAGTGAGGAGTCAAGGATTGGGAACATTTTCTGGCCTGCATTAGATGTATCTAGAACAGAAAGCAAGATGTTGAAGATGCTTGAATTCTGTCACTTCATGATCCCATAGAAAATTATCCAGACTTATGAACAAATTTACTAACTTGAATATTCTAAAAAAATAATTCAGTTGAGCACCCAGAATACAGGGTTTTGGAGTTAGACAGGCCAGGGTTTGCTGAGAATACCACCACTGCCTGCTATGTGACTCCAGACAAGTTGTTTAGCTTCCCTGGGCCTCAGCTTCCACTTCATTAATAGAAGCATGCTGGTACTTGCTTCACAGGGTTGATATGAAAATTAAAGAAACTTTAAAGACAGTTTGGCTCAAATAAACTCACAAAAATTAAAGAAGGGGGCACTGTGCTTAACACAGTGCTTGAGACATCCTGCGAGTGGCCCACGTTGGGCTGCCAGTTGAGAGTACCCCAGGTTGGGCACCAATTGCGAGTGTCCCACGTTTGGGCTCCAGTTGCAAGTGGGCCCCGTGTGGTTCAAGGTTCAGGTTCAGGGTTCGGGCTCTGGAGGAGGCCTCACGCAAATGAAAGAGACTAGAAAATATTAATTTGGAAATATTGGGGGCCAGGCGGGAGCCCAACTCAAGGAGAAAGACTCCACCCCACTCTGTCCTTGCTATCCCTTTTATTAAGACTATGGGATACACCCATAGCCTTTAGGCAGGCAATTCCAATAATAGCCAATCAGCAAGGATTTACATAAAACTAAACAGTGGGTGGTTGGCTCTGACCTTTCAGAGCTTCAAGGTTGACCAGCCTTCTGGGTTCCTTGTCCACACCTCTGCTAGTGAAGGCAATGGGCGGCTTCCAACATCTCCCTGTTGTTGTTTTTTCCTTAAAAATTCTTGTATCTGCGGACTAGAAATAAACATGAGAACAAAAATGTGACAAGCAATAATGGTTATGCTGAGAGGCAAATGAATCAGTCTGTAGTAAGTTTCTTTCTGGGCCAACAGTTTTTTGAGTCCCAATTTCAATGTCCGGTAGTTCCTTATGTGTACATGTCAGCAGTGACATTTCAGTTCTGGATGGTGGGCAAACGGTGGCAATGCAGGTCCAACCTTCTCTGGTTTGGTCCTGGGCAACCTGCAGCGACACCCAGCTGCTGACTGCTAGCATAGCAAGGCGTCTTCAGTGTCTTCCATCTCTGGACTGTTTCTCCTCTTGTCTTCATGGCTGGAGCAATCCCATCAGTTCTTCTCTGGAATCTGTTGTTGCAGGAATCCACATGGGCTTTTCTGGAAATATACAAACATATTCTCGACCAAAGGTTAATAAAGAAATCTTTTCTATAAATTAGACTTAGGATCCTTTTTCATTTTTGCCCAAATGATTTTTCTTTGGCTTATTTTGAGCATGCATGTTTTCATGGGTGTCTTGCTATCAGTATTACCAATGAAAATTAATTTTCAAGGTAAAAATTTCCTGATGTAATTTACTTACAGAATATTATTTCTTACAGGATATTACTCTACTATCCCCCTTTTTTGATTTAAATATTAGGAGGCTTTTGGAAATTTTATAATGCAGTCTTGATAACTTTTAATTTTTTGCATAGAAATATGACTGCTTTTGATTCATTGTATGTTAGGCAATTTTACTATAAAATGAACTATCAGCCGAAACCAGTTTGGATCAGTGGATACAGTGTCAGCCTGCGGACTGAAGGGTCCCAGGTTCGATTCTGGTCAAGGGCATGTACCTGGGTTGCAGGCACATCCCCAGTGAGGGGTGTGCAGGAGGCAGCTGATCGATTCGCTCTCATCGATGTTTCTAACTCTCTATCCCTCTCCTCTCTGTAAAAAATCAAAAAAATATATTTTAAAAATAACAGAGGGACACAAAAATGAATATAAGAAACTGGCTATGATGCACAGTCTATACTGGTGACAGATACAAACTTTTAATATTTCTCTTCTTCTACAGTTGAAAAACCAGTTTCATACATACTAGTTCATTTATGTCTCAAAAGATCTGTTTTTTCTTATGCCAGTACCAGGCTGTTTTAATGGGGCCTTGTAGTATAGTTTGATATCAAGAATTATGTTCCCTCCAACTTTGTTCTTTTTTCTCAAGATTGCTGAGGCTATTCAGGTTGGTTTATTTTTAGTTCCATATAAATTTTTGGAATACTTGTTCTACATCTGTGAAATAAGCCATTGGTATTTTAATAGGAATTACATTGAATTTATAGATTGCTTTGGATGGTATGGACATTTTAATGATGTTAGCTTTTCCAATCATAAACATGGCGTATGCTTCCACTTATTTGTATCTTCCTCTATTTTTTCTTCAATGTCCCTATAACTTTCCAAGTACAGGTCTTTTACCTCCTTGGTTAAACTTATTCCTAGGTACTTTATTTTGTATATTGCAAGAGTAAATGAAGTTATTTTCTTAATTTCTCTTTCTGACAGTTCATTATCAGTGTATAAAAATACCACCAATTTTTTTTTTCTCACCCAAGGACATGTTTTCACTGATTTTTAGAGAGGATGGGGGAGAGAGAAGAAACATGGGGATGAGTGTGCCTACTTGTACCAGCCTGATGGGTGTGATTGGTTGCCTCCTGTATGCTCCGGCCACCGGGATCGAACTCCCAACCTAGGCATGTGCCCCCACTGGAAATCAAACGGGCAACCTTTCGGTGTACAGGACACTCCAACTGAGCCACTGGGGCAGGACGCCACCGATTTCTGCATATTTTGTATAGACATTCTTCATCTTGATCCCTCAATGCCCGGGTTTTTAAAGTATTTTTTAAAATTAATTTCAGAGAGGAGGGGGGGGAGAGAGACAAACATCAATACATAAACGATGAGATGATCATCCATTGGCTGCCTCCCGCCTCTGACTGGGGTTGGAACCCGCAGCTGGGGGATGTGGCCCGACAGGGAATGAAACCGCGACCCCCTGGCTCAGAGGTCGACACCCAACCACCGAGCCTTGCCAGCCGGGCAAGGGCCAGCTCTTAAGACCATTTCAGCCAGTCCAGTATTAAGCCGCAAACGGTCAGGTGCCGGGTTTCAAGTGGGGCCCCGCCCTCTCGCCAGCAGCCGGAAGCTTTCACTTGGCTCTGGAGGGCCCGGGCCTCCAGGCTCCAGGAAGCTGTGAGTCATGTGATTCTGGGCGCCTCTCACGTGACCTCCGACTGGCGGCCGGGGCCTGGGGTCAAGATGGCGGCCTACTTGCAGTGGCGGCGCTTCGTTTTCTTCGACAAGGAGGTGGTGAAGGAACCGCTGGGCAGTGATGGGCCCGCGCTTACCTCTGGGCCCGCTGCTTCCAAGTTCCTCTGCCTCCCTCCTGGCATCACAGTCTGCGACTCTGGCCGAGGGAGCCTTGTCTTTGGAGATATCCTTCACCCGGCGCTGTCGTCCGTCTCCGGACCCCTGAGGAGATCCCGCTGGGACGGAATCGGCCTCTCGGAGTGTTCGTGCCACATGCCCCTTCCTGTAGATGGGCGCCCGGTGCCGTCTGTTGTCTGAGGGCAGGAAGGCCATTCTCTAACTTGCCAACCGAGTCGTCCTGGGCAATCGTTTAAGCTCCCCAGGCTTCAAATTCCTTATCTGTAAAAGGGTATAAAGTGCCAATTTGCAGTAGGGTTATTTTAAGACCAAAAGAAAGGGTACAAGTTGTCTTTAAAAGATGAATATGTAAGGTGTCCCTATCTTCCCTGCCCAATATTGGGGTGACAAGGTAAATGAGACCAGGAGTTTGCTGCTTTGTTCTTCACATTGCTGCCTCTAAACTCTGGTCTCTTTTTACTCTTTTAAAGATAAGGGAGCCCAGGAGATAAGATGGACAAGTCCATGAAAATTTAAAGAGCTGCGTGTATGTTAGTTATCTGGGTTCTGGCCTAAATGTCAGTCTTTCTCCTTGGAAAGGAGGCTCCTTGACTGTTCTGCACATATGGAAGGTCAGGTCTGGTTCTTGTCCCGCTCCCTCCAGCTTACGGGCTTCCAAGCCTACAAACTACGGGTGACACACCTGTACCAACTGAAGCAGCACAACATTCTGGCATCAGTTGGTGAGGATGAGCAGGGCATCAACCCCCTGGTGAGTCCTGGGAAGGTAACGGGAAAGACCCAGATGTCTGGGTATGTTTGTTTGTTGGAGGTGATTAGCATTCATCCATCTGAGGTCTGCCAACAGGTAAAAATCTGGAACCTCGAGAAGAGAGATGGTGGCAATCCACTCTGTACTCGAATCTTCCCTGCCATCCCAGGAACAGAGCCCACTGTTGTGTCCTGTTTGACTGTCCATGAAAATCTCAATTTTATGGCCATCGGTAAGCAGGAAGAGGGCAAAGCTAGAGCTCCAGGATTCTTTGTAGATGTTTTTCAGAGTTGCTTCTGCAGCTCATACTGTTCTAATTGGACCACCTTGTTCTGAGATATTAGAGTTTGGAATAGGAAAGGTTAGTTTTGTTCTTTGAAAATGAGTCAGTGAGTACCTATCATCTCCATGTTAACCATTGGAGAAGTTGGGTATGGAGAGAAATCTCATCACTTCTAATGAGTGCTTCAAATGGTCATTTCCCCTTCACTGACCTTTCAGCTTCAGTGAAGTGGTTTCCTACTCTTGTACAGGTTTCACGGATGGCAGTGTTACCTTGAACAAAGGAGACATCACTCGGGACCGGCATAGCAAGACCCAGATTTTGCACAAGGGCAACTATCCTGTGACTGGACTGGCCTTTCGCCAAGCGGGAAAGACCACTCACTTGTTTGTTGTGACAACAGAGAACGTTCAGGTATTACCAGGACCTCCACTGTTAGGGGCAAGTGCGAAAGGCTTCTTTCTCAGTTGCTTAGGGAGCTAACTTAGGAACTGACAGGAGAGGCAGTATTCATACATTTGTCATCATATAGCCTGGAGTCATTTGCTGAGCTGCTTTTTTCATTTGAGAGAGTAGGAAGAGATAGAGTTAGGAAAAGAATTCTGGGCTTGTAAGAAAAGACCTGAATTTTTTCCCTAACTAACTTGTGAAGTGACATTGGACAAGTTGCTTTACTTCCCTGGATCCTTTGCTACTAACTTATAACAGCCTACTCTCAGGAATAGACTTTTGATAAAACAGTAAAAGATTATTGTATTTCTCTTACTTGCAGAATTCCTGTAGTAGGTAGTGACAGTATATACAGGGGAAGGAAGTGTGATCCTTGCTTATGTATTTAGTAGATGGGTGATGGCTATTGGAGAAGGCAAGTGACAGGGAAAGTCTTAGGGGGCTGAGAAAAGAGAGTTAGTATGGAGAAAGGAATACCTTTGGGAAGGCTTTACATGCCGCCGTCTCAGAGGGTGCCTGATAACGCCTTTCTTACTTCTCAAAGTCCTATATAGTTTCTGGAAAGGACTACCCTCGTGTGGAGTTGGATACCCACGGTTGTGGCCTGCGCTGCTCAGCCCTAAGCGACCCTTCTCAGGATCTGCAGTTCATTGTGGCCGGGGATGAGTGTGTCTACTTGTACCAGCCTGATGAACGTGGGCCTTGCTTCGCCTTTGAGGGCCATAAACTCATTGCTCACTGGTTTAGAGGCTACCTTGTCATTGTCTCCCGTGACCGGAAGGTTTCTCCCAAGTAAGAACTCAAGGGAAAGGGAGAGGGCTGTGCTTGATCCCCAGAATTGACCTGATTTTAAAACCCTACTACCTGGATCCTGTCAGTCTCCTAGTCTCCTACTTTGGTTTTATGTAGATTGTGCTTATACCTAGAATCAGTTACAATGTTTATACTGAAAGTTGTTCTTAAAGACATTTGTTGAGCAGTCCTGATGCCCTAGAATGTTCCAGAGGGTTTTTGACCGGGTATTGATTTTTGTACTCTTTAGTAAAAATAAATTGGGGCAGAGGAAGGAGGGCTTAAGTAGTAAAAACACTAGGAAGTGCAGGACCCAGAATTTTTTGTCTGAGCCACCTGGATGGGACGGTGGGTCCTCTGCATGATGGAAATAACCCCTCAGATGTTAGCCTGTTCATTCAGTACTAAGCACAATGCTTTACATATGCCAGGTGCTAATTATTTGTTAAACGAATGGGTGTTTAAATATACTTAATTTTTTAATCTGTTATCTGTGTTAGTTAAAGGACCTTACAGGGTAAGAGCAGATCTGTATGTTCTCTCCTTACGACTGCCAGCACGATGCTGCATGTTATGGGATGAACTGCTAGAAGGGCCAAGAGGTGATTTGTTCTGAGTGGAATGGGCAGCTCCAAAGTTGTCACTGGAGCCCTGGCTGGATAACTCAGTTGGTTAGAGCATCATCCTCATACACCAGGGTTGCAGGTTCGATCCCCAATCAGCACATGCAAGAATCAACCAATGAGCAAAAACCGGTTTGGCTCAGTGGATAGAGCATCAGCCTGCGGACAGAAAGGTCCCAGGTTCAATTCTGGTCAAGGGCATGTACCTTGGTTGCGGGCACATCCCCAGTAGGGGATGTGCAGGAGGCAGCTGATCAATGTTTCTCTCTCATCGATGTTTCTAGCTCTCTATCCCTCTCCCTTCCACTCTGTAAAAAAATCAATAAAATATATTTAAAAAAAAATAGAATCAACCAATGAATGCATAAATAAGTGGAATAACAAATTGATGTTTCTATCTCTGTCTCTCCCCTTTCCTCTCTCCCTAAAAATCAATCAATCAATAAAAAAATCAAAGTTGCCACTGGAAAGAAAATAAAGGGGAAGCTGAGGCAGAGAAGGTACAAATGTCTGGTGCTTTTTCTTTCCCACACAGGTCAGAGTTTACCAACAGGGACTCACAGAGCTCCGACAAGCAGATTCTCAACATCTATGACCTGTGCAACAAGTTTATAGCCTATAGCGCTGTCTTTGAGGATGTAGTGGATGTACTTGCTGAGTGGGGCTCCCTGTACGTGCTGACGCGGGATGGGCGGGTCCACGCACTGCAGGAGAAGGACACACAGACCAAACTGGAGGCAAGGCCACCAGGTTCCCAGTGCTGGCCATAGGCACCCAGATACTGCTGTAGGAACAGGCTCCCAAGACACCTTGGCCAGAATGTATCCTTCTCTTTGGGTCATAGCCTTACTCAGCTCCCTTGGGGTAGAGTTACAAGATAAATGGCCTGGGATGAAGCTTTAGAGCAAGCATGTCAAACTCGCAGCCCACAGGCCAGATGTGGCCTATAACGAATATTTTTGCTGCCCAGCCAATATAATGGTATGTAAGAAACGTTTTAATAAAAATTTCTTATCTTAATTTTTACAATATCCTGTAATACATGATTATTAATAACAAACTACAACTGATTGATGACTATAATCATGTTGCATTCATTTCCCTTACGCGCAGGCGCACCATTTCTCTCTACTAATACTGGCAGCAAATAATTTAACAGCTGATTGCCGTGTCATTAGTCTTGTACTGACTTGTTTGGTGTGCGCAACAGGAAATATTTTGCTTTCGGAGAAAAAGAAAAATAGGTTTATTTGTTTATTTGTGCAGTTATTCAGTGTTTGGTAAGTTAATGTTCAAGAAAAAATACTAATTTTTATTAAAATATTCTATTATTTTATGTTAACGTTGACTCATTTATTTCAGCCCTTTGTATCCAGCATGTCTCTATCGAAATAAACCTTAGGTTTCTTTGAAAATTGAAGCTTTAGTTTTTTTGTAGCCACATACACTTATACCTTGTTTATTTGGCCCGTGTCAGCCTTTGAGTCTGACATGCTTGCTCTAGAGGGAAGTAATGGCTAGGAGCCTGAGCCCACTTGCAGGGTCCACTCTCTGCAGAGAGCCTTAGGAGGTAACCTGATGTTGGTCTTGGGGGTATCAGAGGTCTCACCCTGCTTAGGATCTAGGCAGATCAGAACTTCAGGACTGTCTGGCATGTGTTGTGGGTTCATTCTGGGGAGGTGTTGCTTCAGGACTGCATCTACCAATTTTCCAATCTCTTTCCTTCCAGATGCTGTTTAAGAAGAACCTATTTGAGATGGCGATTAACCTGGCCAAGAGCCAGCACCTGGATAGTGATGGATTGGCCCAGATCTTCATGCAGTACGGCGACCATCTCTACAGCAAGGGCAACCATGACGGGGCGGTCCAGCAGTATATCCGGTCAGCCAAGGGTGCTTAAGGGTGTAGCTCTGAATGCAGAGACAGGCAGCCAGATCCGTTTATACCTGTGGTCGAGGGGAGGGAATGGACTCCACCCGGAACCTTTTGTTCTGCAGAAACTGGGATGCCTTGCAGGAGGAGACAGTATGTGGAAAGGGAATGTTTAGGGTGAAATATTACATGACCAGTATGCGATTGAGTTGATAAACACCTATTATTTTAAACTGTAGTTTGGCCTTTGTTAATATTCATTTTTATCTAATTCTCCCACACATTCTTTCATTGGTATTAATTCTTGGAATTTGCTGCCCTAATAAGGGGTTTTAAGACCCTTTCTAGCTTCTTTCCCAACTTCTCTAGAATTCCTGTTTTCAGCCAATTTTAAGAATTAGTGCTCTGGAGGCTTGTTACTCCTGTGGTCCACAATCTAGCAGCCTCAATGTCACCTGGGACTTGGTTGGAAATGCAGGCTCTCAGGCCTCTCTGCAGCCCTTTTAAGATTTGCAAGTGCCCAGCTGGTGTGGCTCAGTAGTTGAGCATCGACCCATGAACCAAGAGGTCCCTGATTTGATTCCCAATCAGGGCACATGCCCAGGTTGCTGGCTCGATCTTGGTGCGGGGCATGCAGGAGGCAACTGATTGATGTTTCTGTCATTGCTGTTTCTGTCTCTTTATCCCTCTTCCTTCCTCTCTCTCAAATCAATAAAAAATATTATTTCTTTAAAAAGGAAGCTCTGCAAGTGATTCCTATGCGTGTGAAAGTGTGAAAAGTACACTGATCCCACTGCTTCTTGTGCACGTGTCTCCCTAGAACCATTGGAAAGTTGGAACCGTCATATGTGATCCGCAAGTTTCTGGATGCCCAGCGTATCCACAACCTGACCGCCTACCTGCAGACCCTGCACCGGCAGTCCCTGGCCAATGCCGACCACACCACCCTGTTGCTCAACTGCTATACCAAGCTCAAGGACAGCTTGAGGCTAGAGGAGTTCATCAAGGTGTGGTGGGGTTGGGGGTGGTAGTGGAGCAGGACGGGTATTCCTTGAGGCCCCCACTGAGCACAAGGTGGCTCCCCCAGGGCTTGCCCTTCTTCAGCAGGATGTAGGGAGAGGAAAGAGCTGACCTTATTTGGGACCAGGAAGGATCCTCTGGTCTATAAACGGCAAGAGGAATAGCATTTCCCGCTAGTTCTCTCCTGTCTCCCTTCTTGCTTTATGATGCCAGAACTTCCCTCGGTATCTAAGCCCAGGGAAGTAGTAGTAGGGTAGCCCTTTGTCCCCAGAGGAGTCCCTCTAAGTAGTAGGGGCAGAGGAATCGGATCTCAGAAACTTCCTAAGAGGCAGGGGAGCATACTATTTTAAAAGCGTGGGCTTTATATTATCTTAAGAATCTGGTCTTGAATCAGACGCATGTTTCCTCTCCTTTCCCTGACCACAACCTCTTCTGTGAGTGATGTTGTCTAATGTTCCTGGCAGACAAAGAGTGAGAGTGAAGTCCATTTTGATGTGGAGACAGCAATCAAGGTGCTGCGGCAGGCTGGCTACTACTCCCATGCCCTCTATTTGGCCGAAAACCATGCACACCATGAGTGGTACTTGAAGATCCAGCTAGAGGATATCAAGGTAGGGGAGATTCTTTTTTTCCCCTTCACTTTCATGGAGGTGTTTTGTTTGTTAATCCTCACCGGAGGATATTTTTTTCATTGATTTTTAGAGAGAATGGGAGGGAGGGAGAGAGACAGACAGACATCCATCCATCAGTGTGAGAGAGACACATGGAGTGGTTGCCTTCCAAACTCAGTGCCCAGGCTGGTGCTCTAACCACTGAGCATACAGGTCAGGGCAGTAGGGGAGACTCTTGACTCAATGTTCTTTCTCTAGGACATTCCGGGATGATGACAGTGCTTCCTAGTGGGTGAGACAGGAACATGCCCTTACTCTGCCCTTTTCGTCTCCACAGAATTACCAGGAAGCTCTTAGGTACATTGGCAAGCTGCCTTTTGAGCAGGCAGAGAGCAACATGAAACGCTATGGCAAGATCCTCATGCACCACATACCAGAGCAGATGACCCAGTTGCTGAAGGGACTTTGTACCAACTATCGGCCCAGCCTCGAAGGCCAAGGTGACAGGGAGTCACCAGGCTGCAGGGTGAGGCCCTGGGGAATAGCTGTTGGACAGCAGGGATCATCTTTGGGGCATCTTAGGTACCAAGCTCACTCACTCTGTCTCCTCTCTCCTCCATTGCCATCTTAGGCCAACTCAGAGGAGTTCATCCCCATCTTTGCCAACAACCCACGAGAGTTGAAAGCTTTCCTAGAGCACATGAGTACAGTGCAGCCCGACTCACCACAGGGCATCTACGACACGCTCCTTGAGCTACGACTACAGAACTGGGCCCATGAGAAGGATCCACAGGTGAGGCCTGGTAAAAGCTGCAGGAGGTACTGGAGAAAAGACCGTTCTTCCATCTTTTGTGGTTGCTTTGGCTGCCTTCTATAGACCAATAACACTTCACCATTGGTGGCTAAATGGTCCTCAGTAAGAAGGAAATTGGACTGAGGGGAAGAGATAGTTGACTTGCCTTGCCCCAGGAGGCCTTGTGGTTTTTTCCCTTACGTCCAGCAGCTCTCTCTCCTGCCCCAGGTCAAAGAGAAGCTTCATGCAGAGGCGATCTCCCTCCTGAAGAGTGGCCGCTTCTGCGACGTCTTTGACAAGGCCCTGGTCCTATGCCAGATGCACGACTTCCAGGATGGGGTCCTGTACCTCTACGAGCAAGGGAAGCTGTAAGAGTTTGGGGAATTTCAGGGAAGGGGGAAGGATTCAAGTAATTTTCCAGGGATAACCCCTGAGGTGTGCCTGACTTTGCATAGGTATCAGCAGATGATGCACTACTACATGCAGCATGAGCAGTACCGGCAGGTGATTGTGGTGTGTGAGCGCCATGGGGAGCAAGAGCCCTCTCTGTGGGAACAGGCGCTCAGCTACTTTGCCCGCAAGGAGGAGGACTGCAAGGAGTACGTGGCAGCTGTGCTCAAGCATATTGAGAACAAGAACCTTATGCCACCACTTCTAGGTACTCGGGAGGAGAGTGGGTGGGTAGGTGCCAACTGCTGAAAATCAGGAGCGCTGGGGCAGAGCCCTTCAACTCTGTCCAGTGGGTACTGCTTGATTTATTGTTTTCCTCCTGGACCCCAATCTCAGTGGTGCAGACCCTGGCCCACAACTCCACCGCCACTCTATCTGTCATCCGGGACTACCTGGTCCAGAAACTGCAGAAACAGAGCCAGCAGATTGCACAGGACGAGCTCCGGGTGCGGCGGTACCGAGAGGAGACCACCCGCATCCGCCAGGAGATCCAGGAGCTCAAGGCGAGGTACTGGCATCTGAACAGGTGGAGGAGTCCAGGGATAACCTTGTCCTTCACAAGGTGTCATTAAATGCTCTTCAAAGACAAAAGATTATATGGAGTGTGTTTGAGCATTTCATGCTTGCAGATGTTTTAATGGAGGAATTCCAAAAATTGTTATTCATCGGGCTTGGAGGATATTATCTAGTATAGGTACTTTTATTTCTGTATTTGCTTATCTGTATTATACATTTTCTAAACACACATCTAAGTTGTGTGGTTAGAAGCCATTCAGAAGTAAAAACTTTGCTTTAGAAAATACAAAAAGGTGTGGCTCAGTTGGTTGAGCATCATCCCATGGACCAGGAGGCAGCCGATCAGTGTTTTTCTCTCATTGATGTTTCTATCTCTCTCTCCTTCTCCCTTCCTCTCTCTGAAGTCAGTAACATATTTTCAAAAAGAAATACAAAAGTGCTTAATTTATATGTATTTAAATGCTAACTCTTTAAAAATTATTTGCCCTTAATATTGTAAAATGTTTTATTAGAGAACAATCCCATAAATATTTACTGAGCCCCTATTATGTTCCAAGTACTGTTCTTTCTTTTTTTTTTAATTGATTTCAGAGAGGAAGGAAGATGGAGAGATGCTCAGCCACAGCCATGCTGGCCAGGCCCAAGCACTGTTAACACAGAGGAGTTTACATTGTAGAGGTAGAGACAGACAGTTAACATATTAAATAAGCAAAATGTTATAGTATATTAGATGGTGTTAAGTTCAAAGAAGAAAATTGAGGAAAGGGAGTAGGGTGAGGAGTGTGTGTGTGCGTGTGTGTAAGTGTGTGTGTGTGAATTTCTAAGGTGTTTGGGAGAGGCCTCTGAAAGGGTCACATCTGCATACAGACCTGAAAGACAGTTTTGTGGCTGAAAGAGAAAAGTACCCTGGGTTGTTGGACTTCCTGGGAACGTACTGAGACACACTGCAGGCCCAGCACTGTTGTCTTCTGACCTTTCATAGGTGGTGAGGAGAGCAGGGCCTGGAGCGCTCCTTTAGGGACTCCAGCTGCCTTCTCTCTCAGCTTGGCTCTTGGCCCTGCCCTCACTGTTTGCCACTCCTTTCTGGTCTCCCTTGCCTGTAGTCCAAAGATTTTCCAGAAGACCAAGTGCAGCATCTGTAACAGTGCCTTGGAGTTGCCCTCAGTCCACTTTCTCTGTGGACACTCCTTCCACCAACACTGCTTTGAGAGTTACTCGGAAAGTGATGCTGACTGCCCCACCTGCCTCCCTGAAAACCGTAAGGTCATGGATATGATCCGGGCCCAGGAACAGAAACGCGATCTGCATGATCAGTTCCAGCACCAGGTTGGAAAGAGTGGCTAGATGAGTACCCACTCAGAGTCAGGAGGTTGGGAGCACTGCAGGGGAGCTCATTTGAGGAAACTGAGCACTTCAGTTCTGATTCCTACTCTTCTTTCCCACAGCTCAAGTGCTCCAACGACAGCTTCTCTGTGATTGCTGACTACTTCGGCAGAGGTGTTTTCAACAAACTGACACTGCTCACTGACCCTCCCACGACGAGGCTGGCTGGAAGCCTGGAGTCTGGGCTGCAGCGGGACCTGCTTGTGCACTCCAGGAGGGGCACCTGAACAGCTTGGGGTGGGGGGAGGGGATAGTGCAGGCCCAGCAGCAGGAATACAGGACTGAGGCAGAGCGGTTGCCGGGGGAATCAGGCAGCCATGTCCCGGCCTCTGCTGTGATCTGATGCTATAGCCTTCAGGACTAAAGGGGATTTTTCTTCCTGCCTTCTCTTTGGCCAGCCCACCATTTTTCCTCTTAACTTTCTGAGCAGCATTGATTATTCAAACCCTGGCGGAGGGCACCTCAACAACCTCCAAGTATAGACGACAATAGCTGCTTTATTCTCCATCCAAGAGCACCAGCCTGTGCATGGGTCCTTGCTCCCAGAGTCTAACGATTTCAGCCCTGGCCGGTGTGACTGGGTTGGATGTCATCCTATACACAGAAAGGTTGCTGGTTTGATTCCCAGTCAGGGCACGTTCCTGGTTTTGGGTGCATTCCTTAGTAGGGGGTGTGCAGGAGGCAGCCTATCAGTTAACGTTTCCCTCCCTCTCTACAAAAATCATTTAAAAAATGTTTTTTAAAAATTGATTTCAGGGTTGATAAAGTTATCAGGGGACTTGATGATTCTTTGCTGTAGAATTACTTCTCTTCCTCTGCATTCCTAGAGCTCCACGACCCACTTCCTTCACAGACCTTAAAGATCTTGTTGGTTTGACTTCATGAGTGGGCGGGGCCTGTGGCATCTAGTAGAGTCCCACTTACTGAAGAACCGCCGCAAAAGATCCCAGGACTGAGGTCCCCCAAACAGTTCTGCTCTGTAGTCTGGCTGGGTCGGTGGTTCTTTGGACAAAATACTTAGGTGGGAGGCAGGTTCTGATAAGGAGCCTTGGGCCTAAGTCTCTACCTTCACAGGGTACGCTGGTGTCGGTACCCAGCATCGGATGATAAGCAGGATAAAAAGGTCTGCAAAAGGGAGCAGCGGGGTTCATCTGGGCTCTCAGCCACTGACCAGCATTGCGCGCAGAACAGTGGAAGTGGAAAGTAGAAATGAGCAGGTGGGAGGCTGGGTTTCAAAGCAGCTAGACGGGCAAGGAAGTCGCAGTCCGGCCTCAGCTTGACCGAGTAGGGGCGGAACCGCAGGGCCCCGCCTCTGTCGCAATCCTAGTTCCCGCCCAGGGGAGGCACCGCCCCTCAGAGGGCGGGCGCCGGTAGTGACGTAGCCGGGCCGAGCCGGCGCTGCGTGCAGAGCGCAGACTCTCCGTGACGCCGGTGCCGCCGGCGTCCCGAGTTCGGAGCCCCGCGCAGACCCTGCTGCCCGGGTACTGCCATGTCTGCCACCAGCCACGCGGCCGCGCCGGTGGTGAGTCCTAAACTCGTGCTCCTAAGAACTTCGGTGTCCGGACTAGGGTGCAGTGACTGGCTTCGGGTTGCCACCCTCTATCGTCTATTGGTCGGAACTACTGTCCGTCTTCCCCCTCCTGGCCCCGCCCAACAGTTAAAGGGCCAGTAGCTGAGCCGCCCTTCGGAAGGAGAGGAAGTCAGCGGGCGATGCGGAGATGGGGTTAAGAATGGAGGAGTCGTCCCCTTCCTGCGGGGGTGTGGGTGGGGATCCTGCAAGGCTGGAACGGGCGGGTCTAGATTCAGGTGGCCCTGACCAAGAAAGTTCGTGCGCCACAGTAGCGCCCAGACCGAGAAGACGGGCCGTTCTCCGGGATCCCTTCCCACGGGCCGGGCCGCGGTGGGGTCCCGCCATCTTGGGAAATGTTCCACGTGCATCCAAACGGGAGAGCCCGCCCCCCAGTCTCCGAACTGCACACACACATCCAGGAAGTGCACCTCCTTCCCTTTTTCCGTTTCAGCAGTCACCTAGCCCCCAGCCTTCTCTCCAAACCCCAGCTGCGCCCGGCGGTGTGGCCCAGGGATTGAGCGTAGACCTCTGAACCAGGAGGTCATGGATTCCCGGTCAGGGCACATGCGGCCGATCAGTGATTCTCATCGTTGATGTTTGTCTCTCTTCTGAAATCAATAAAAATATTTTTAAAAATTAAAAAAGCTGCAACACACCCCTGGGTCACTACCCTGGAGGCGGTATGGGAGCGCCCTCGAGTCTCCCTCTCCCCAGCTGCTCCGCGGGAGCTTTGGGCTGGTGCAGATGCAAACGGCAGAGCCGCTGGAGGCTGCTGCTAGTCTTGAGATAAGAAAGAAAGGGGCAGCTGCTTATCTGCCGCTGCCCAGCCTGCTAGTGAGTAGAGGATTCCTTGCCACTGCGGACATTCCTGAGCACTGGACTGGGAATAGAAAGGTCTGGATTCCAGCTCCAGCCCTCTGCTCATTAGGAGCGGTATGACCCTGGACAGTCACTTCACCCTTCGGAGCCAGGCTTTGCTGTTACAACATGGTCCCAAAGACTCCTGCCCTGTCCACCTTGATGTGTGGCCATGAAGATTAAAATCGGTAGCTCTATCATATACATGTTAAATCAGTTTTGATGGAATCATTTGACTTGACTATGCTGTGTGCAGACTCATTGAACTTAAGGGATTGTTTGAACCTAGCAGTTCTGGGACCTTAGATTTCTATCTGTGGTTTCCCTGTGGCCCAGAATTGGCCATGTTTAGCATTCCATGCCTAGCCTAACTTCTCAGGCTCCCCCAGGGTTGGTTTTTGTTTGTTTAATATATCTTTTATTGATTTCAGAGAGGGAAAGAGAGATAGAACCATCAATGATGAGAGAAACATCGATCATCTGCCTTCTGCACAACCCCCATTGGGGATCAACCCCGCAACCCCAGGCATGTGCCCTGATGGGTAATCAAACCATGACCTGCTTCATAGGTCGATGCTCAACCAATGAGCCATGCCGGCTGGCCAGTGTCGGTTGTTTAGAGAAGAGATAGAAATGTAATATACTGCAGTCCAAGACCAACTAGCTGTCACCTACTCCTCAGATGCCTGCCTAGCAAAAGAGCTCCCTGGCTAAAGATCCTAGAACAAGGAAAGTTGAAAGTATCTACAGTGGCAACTGTCAGATCTAGAAAGAAATAAGATCTCAGACTGAAGAACCCAGTTCTGCTTGCTTGGCACTGAACACCTTTGTCCTGGAAGGAGTGTTTTGAGTTCTTGGTTTGATTTTTGATGTCCCAATATTTCCTTGTTGGTGAAACCGGAGGCAGCACTCCAGGTGAATGATACCTCTTGTTCATTTTATAGATGAACAAGAAAGTACTGAAGGGATGATGTGCTCAAGGTCACCCCAGTCAAGAGGCTGAGCAGGACTATACAGCAGATCTGTTGACCTCAGTCCCTTGTGTATCATTTGTATCAGATTAGGGGCTTCATATTTTGGCAGCTGTTGGGTAGCTCTTGGATATAGGTGGCACTGAAGCTTCCTTGGTGCCTGTTCTGCTGTGGATGCTTGAACTTGTCCTCAGTGACTCAGCCTGTGTGGCCCCAGCTGCCCTGCCCCTAGGCCGCAGCCCCACCCTGTTTGTGGCCACGCTGATGGTCCTTATCTCTTTGCCCACCTGGCTCTGTGCAACACTCCCCTGCCGTGGCCAGGATGGGCTTGTGCACTCAGTGCCCTTGTTAGTGCAGCAACAGTAGATCCTACTGTTGTTTCCTTCTGGTCTCTGCATCTCTGGGTCTGTGAGGAGAGCAGAAGGTACCGAAGACAGGAAAGGGACCGGTCTTGGGTGGCCACTGGCCAGAGGCTGAGATTACTTTCTTCCAAGCCAGTGATTCTGTTTCTCGGACAAGGTGTTGAGGAACACAAGGAACAGAGGGACTGTGACCCAGGGAATTTTTTTTGCAGGAAGAAAAGAACCCAAAGATGAGAGTGATTCGCGTGGGTACCCGCAAGAGCCAGGTGAGTGCAGGTACTGGGTGGAGGTTTGTGGGAAGAGTCTGTGTGCACAATATTATAAGTTGGGGGGCCCAGCAACTTAGGGCTGGAGGAAATGGAGTGGCTGGGTGTTAAAATTTTAGGCACAATGGCAGATTGCATTCCGTGGAGAGAAAGTCCCTGGGCTGGGGAAGTTGTTGGGGTGCAGAGGACTCCCAAACCAGACCCCTCTCCTTCCAAGGTGGGCATTCAACACCTTCTTTGAATTCCAATCCATTCAGGATTGTCTTGATCCTATGAGCATCTGAGCTCAGGGCAGTGCCCAGGGAAGGAAAGGACTAATGCCAATTTCTGCCCCCAGCTGGCGCGCATACAGACGGACACTGTGGTGGCAATGCTGAAAACCTTAAACCCAGGCCTGCAGTTTGAAATCAGTGAGTTTTCCAGACAGTAATGGAAGCTAATGGGAAGCCCTCACCCACTCTGGAGGGGAGAGCACAGTGTTTCCAGCTTTGCCTGGGACCACAGCCTGGTCCTGTTGTCTCCAAGAATTACTGGCTACTCCCAGTTTGAAAGACTCCTCACCCCTCTACCTGGACTAGCCTGGCATTTAATGTCTTCTGCATGGAGCCTATTTATTTATTTATTTATTTAATCCTCACCCAAGGATATTTTTCTATTAATTTCAGAGAGTGGAAGGGAAAGGGAGAGACAGAAACATCAACGTGAGAGAGACACATCGATTGGTTGCCTCCTGCACACACCCCAACCAGGGCCAAGGAACCTGCAACCGAGGTACATGCCCTTGACCGGAACCAAACCTGGGACCCTTCAGTCCCCAGGCCGATGCTCTATCCACTGAGCCACACAAGCCAGGGTTTGGGTCTTATAATGAGGGTGTCTGATCTTCCTGCTAGATTGTACATTACCAGAGGGTTGGAGCTGGGGCTTGTGTGCCCCTGTGTCTACCCTGAGTCTTAGCACAGTGCTGGGGTTAGTAGGGGCTCAATGAAGACTGATCAATGAGTGAGTGACTGACTCTCTCCTCAGTTGCTATGTCCACCACAGGGGACAAGATTCTTGATACTGCACTCTCTAAGGTAATAATGCCCACCCACCCTAACCCTTGTCCCCTCCTCTTTCCTTCTTCCAAGAGATTCATTCTCTTGCTCTTTCTTATGTGGCAGATTGGAGAGAAGAGCCTGTTTACCAAGGAGCTGGAGCACGCATTAGAGAAGAATGAGTAAGTGAAAGGAGAGTGTGGGCCCTCCCAGCCTCTGTATGCAACAGACCTGGGTATCAGCTAGGCTGCTGGGCTTAGACTCTTGGATAGGCTCAAGAGGGAGTCATATTTGTGTTTTTTAGGCGTCAGAAAAGGAGAGTGTCCTGATTCTGAGCCAAGCAAGATTGATGGGGGCGGGAGGGGTGAGGTGGGGGTGGAGATGAGGAGAGTGGGGAGAAAAGGAGAAGGTCTCAGGGTCCTGAGATCTCTGAGGCCTGCTTCTGGAACTGCTCCTGGCTTGGCCACTGAAGTAGAAGCAGGATGGATGGAGAAGAGGTGGAGGCTGCTGCCTGGACCCTTCTCCTTGCCCCATCCCGTCTCTCCAGAGTGGACCTGGTTGTTCACTCCCTGAAGGACCTGCCCACTGTGCTTCCTCCAGGCTTCACCATTGGAGCTGTCTGCAAGTAAGTGTCCTCTGCGTCTGGGCTGGGCTGCAGAGGGGCAGGGTGGGCAGTGAGCTAACCTGGCTTTTCCCTTTGGGACTTGGCCCTCTAGGGCTGTCTCCCCTGCCCTGAGGCAGTAAGCATGGCAGAACAACTCCGAAAATGCCAGTTAGTGGCTATCAGGAGAAACTGGATATGACCTGAACTGAGAGCTCTCCTTATACAACCCTTCCTCCACCCCTAGGCGAGAGAACCCCTATGATGCTGTTGTCTTTCACCCAAAATTTGTTGGGAAGACCCTAGAGACCTTGCCAGAGAAGAGGTGAGTGGGGCCTGGCTAGGCATCTTGGTGGAATATGCACAGAAGCGGGAGTACTGGGAGGAGGAGGAAAGGAACAGTGCCTGCCTGGGGTTACATCTCACTTTCAACCCTGTCTTTGAGCAGTGTGGTGGGAACCAGCTCCCTGCGGAGAGCAGCCCAGCTGCAGAGAAAGTTCCCACATCTGCAGTTCAAGAGCATCGTATCCTTTTAGAGGAGGGCGGGGCCCCAGCTGGCAAGCCAGGTGGAAGGCGAGGTCCAGAGGGTCTGAGAGTCCCTAAAATGAAAGGGACTTCCAGAGGAAGTGGACCATGGGGCAGTGGATTGTCTGTCCTCCCATTCATCCACTCATAAACCTTTCACATCAGCATTGCCCCTGATCAGAATTTACAGTTTGGTTGGGGAAACAAACAGGCATTGATAATACAGAGTGATACTGAACAGTGATTGCTGCGGGGAGTGATGGGGAGGGGCAGGGCACTTCCATTTTTATTTTATGTTCTGTATTGTTTTGATTTTTACAATGAACATGTAGTATGTTTTGTAAAACTAAAATGGTATGTGCTAAGTGCTCTAATGTGTTAAGTAGGGAATTCTCTGGAAGCTTCTAACTGGAACATCTAAACAGATTTTGGAGGCAAGGAAGGCTTCTGAGAGATCTTTGTAATCTTGGGCAATTTAATTTATTTGCCCTCTCTGTCATTTTCCTCATTTGTAAAATGTAGATACTAATAAAACCTCATAGAGTTTCTGTGAAAACTAAATGAGTTGGCATATGTACATAGCACTTTAGAATAGTATCTGGCATGCAATATGAGCTGTTAGCTGCTTCCATTAAGCTGAGAACCAAAAGATGAGAAGTTGGCCAGCTAGAAAACAAAATAAGCCAATCAGAGAAAGCCAGGTGTCACATGATCTCACTCATATGTGGAATCTAATGAACAAAATAAACTGATGAACAAAATACACTGAGTGGCCAGATTATGATCTCTGAACGCATAATAATCTGGTCACTCAGTGTACTTCTCTTGAGTACCTCATTTATTTGATACCAAAGATACTATAAATCATGCACCTGATCAGTTTTCCCCTTTGCACTGACTGATAGAAAGCTCAGGGCAAATAGGTGGTTGATCTCCAGCAAAAGTCCAGAATACTTTTGGTACCCATTTGAGATACAAATACACTGAGTGGCCAGATTATTATGCGTTCAGAGAGCATAATAATCTGGCCACTCAGTGTAGATCCAGAGCCATGGAAGCATGGAACAGACTCTGGAATCTCAGAGGGAAGGTGAGGGTGGGAAGAGATCAGCCTTGTATGCATCTATGCATAACCCATGGACACAGACAATAGTGTGGTGAAGGCCGGGGGAGGGGAGCACCTAGAAGGGATCAAGGGGTGGAAGATGGGGGACATATGTAATACTTTCAACAGTAAAGATTTAATTTTTTTAAGTTAGGCAGCTAGAAAGTTTCAGGCAGAGAACAATGTGCATGGTCCTTAGCATCTCCTCAGCGGGGAAACCTCAACACCCGGCTTCAGAAGCTGGACGAGCTGCAAGAGTTCAGTGCCATCATCTTGGCTGCAGCAGGCCTGCAGCGCATGGGCTGGCAGAACCGCATGGGACAGGTGGGGGCCATCCCCTTCCCCGCCCAGTTCTTTATCCCCTGCCTAATGCTCTTTTTGAACACCCTGCTATGACACTGTAAGCCGGAAAGAAGTTTCAGGGCTGGGAAGATTGGGAATCAGAGGCTGACTCCCTCCTTTGCCTGTCCAGGCTTTCTGTCCGATAGGGAGCTCCCCCTCACTGCTGTGTCACCCTGTCTTTATACTTCTGCCTGTTCTTCCCCCACAGATCCTGCACCCCAAGGATTGCATGTACGCTGTGGGTCAGGTATGCTTTGCCCAAGGAGCTGGTTGTACAACCATGTGCATCCAAGTTCCCAGGGAGGGGCAGGCCTTGGAAAGCTACTCTAGCAAAAGGCCTTGGGGAGCAGTTGAAGGCAGCTGGTTCCCACCTTTAGCTCCATTGGTTGGGAAAAGATTGGGTCTGATGTCAGGCTGTTCTTCCATCAGGGGGCCCTGGGCGTGGAAGTGCGAGCCAAGGACCAGGACATGTTGGCCCTGGTGGGCATGTTGCACGATCCCGAGACCCTGCTTTGCTGCATTGCTGAACGAGCCTTCCTAAAGCACCTGGTAGGACCCGTGTTCCACCTGTGGTAGGACAGGAGTTGGGAAGGGTGGTGGGGAGACTGTCACATGGATGCTCTGTACTTAGGTGGTAACTCATTCTTGAATGTTGTTGTTTATGAAGAGGACCCAGGTCTGGGATCTTAGCCTCCTTTTCAGTTACGTCCTCACAGGCCTGTGAATTTCTGGACTCTGGGCACAGGGTAGTTAAGGGTCTTTGGGGTTCACAGGGAGACCTTCTTCCTGCAGGAAGGAGGCTGCAGTGTACCCGTAGCAGTGCACACAGCTATTAAGGATGGACAAGTAAGCAGGGAAGTGGTGGAAGGGTAGGGAAGGACTGGCATTTCTCCCTGGGCATCCCACCTTACCAGTAAGAAGAGCCCCAAATTCTAAGCAGTTTCCTCAGGATATGCTGAGGCACCTGTTTTCTTTCCCAGCTGTACCTGACTGGAGGAGTCTGGAGTCTGGATGGCTCAGAGAGCATGCAAGAGACCATGCAGGCCACCATTCACGTCCCTGCCCAGGTGCTAAGGCGAGGGTGAGGGAAGGGTAAGAAACAAGCCTGTCTCATCTCCCCTTGGGTGCTCACCGAACCTTACATTCTTCCCTCACCCAGCATGAAGATGGCCCTGAAGATGACCCACAGTTGGTGGGCATCACTGCCCGGAACATTCCACGAGTAGCCCAGCGGGCTGCTGAGAACCTGGGCACCAGCCTGGCCAACTTGTTGCTTAACAAAGGAGCCAAGAACATCTTGGACGTCGCACGGCAGCTTAATGATGCCCACTGACTGGTCTGTGGTGGGCTGCTGCTGCCCAGTGCCTGCCCCCTAGTCCTCGGTGCCTCCTTCTCCACGCCTCCAGGGGCCTAAACTGCAGGGCCAGACTTCCAGGGACTGTAGTGCCTGCTCGGTAGCTGGGGGCTTCATCTCTTCAGAGCTCGAGCTTTTGAAATGTAATCAACTCTGCTAATAAACCAGCTCTGAAGGTGCCTTTGTTTTGGTGGGCTTGCAGGGAAGAGGACAAACAAAACCCTTTACTCCTTCAGAGGCTGGTCACTGTCTAAAGCGCTTCTGGAACACTCCTTGTTTCTGCCTCAATGGTTCTCACTTCACCTCGAACAGCGAATTGTCTCCCGGGGACACCAAAGGACCTATAATCTTAAAGTCCTAGTTTGCTCTCCTGTTAACCAGTCTTATAACTGGGCGTCTCCCCTCCCCCATAGTACCCCCAGAACAGAGGGACCTCCAAGTCATCAATCCTACAAGGCTGCGGGGCAAAATGAAAACAGGATACATTTCTTAAAAAATCCTTTAATAAACAAAACTAGTCCATCTGAAACTTTCCAGTACCTGCTCTTGGATGGGTTAGCTGCTAAATTCCGTTCGGAAACCAACGAGGCTGGGCCCGGGTGGGGACCCCGGACAGTGCTGGTGTCTGTCGCGCGGGACGAGAGGTGAGGCCTGGCCGCCCGCCCGCGCCGGGTCCGGGGAGACGTGCACGTCCCAGTCCGTCCGGGCAGCCTCGCATGGGCCCAGGAGGTCGATGGGGAGCGGATGGTAAAGGCCTGGGGCCTGGCAGCCAAGGGGATGGCCGTGCACAAGTAAGGGTCCGAGTCTCCGCCGGCAGAGCCGGGAGGACTCCACAGCCCAGTCCGAGGCGGCGCCAGAAGCGCGCACCTCCCAGGCCGCGGCCGGCGCTGCGTAAGGGCCGCGGCCCGTCGGCAGCTCCAAGGGCAGGGCGGCCGGTCAGCGCCGGGGAACGGGGAGGGCGGCGGAGAGGGGGCGACCGCGGCTCAGCTCTTTCCGCGAGGCGGTGGTGGCCCTTAAAAGGGCCTTTGTGGTGGCGGGGCGGCGGCGGGCCTCAGTACTCCTGGGAGGCCTGTGTGGCCTTCTTGCCCGCCGGCGCCTTGGGGCCCACGGCTGCGCTCGTCTTCTTGGGCAGCAGCACGGCCTGGATGTTGGGCAGCACGCCGCCCTGCGCGATGGTCACGCCGCCCAGCAGCTTGTTGAGCTCCTCGTCGTTGCGGATGGCCAGCTGCAGGTGGCGCGGGATGATGCGCGTCTTCTTGTTGTCGCGGGCCGCGTTGCCCGCCAGCTCCAGGATCTCGGCCGTCAGGTATTCCAGCACCGCTGCCAGATACACGGGCGCGCCCGCGCCCACCCGCTCGGCGTAGTGGCCCTTCCGCAGCAGCCGGTGGACGCGGCCCACGGGGAACTGCAGGCCAGCGCGCGACGAACGCGACTTGGCTTTGGCGCGGGCCTTACCGCCGGTCTTACCGCGGCCCGACATGTTGCGCGAGACGGAGGAGAGAGGAGCAGCGATGAGACGCGGAAAGCAGGCACCAAAAGAAAGCCGTCCTACGCAGTCTAAATGCTGTCGCGCGCGCGCCCTGGGGACCGCCCTTATAAACCTCCAGGGCCCGCCTCCGCGCTCTCTTGATTGGCTCTTTTCTCTAATAGAGTGTCTGGTTGGTTGCAGTTAAACCTCGGTGACCGAGGGAGCGCGACAGCCGATTGGTCGAATTTGAAAACCTCTTACCCGGGGAAAACGGCGAGGAGCACGGCGCGCAGCCAGCCCCGCTTCCTCCCGCAGCCAATCCGCGGGGAGCGCGCGAGATTCAAACGCTACGTCGGCGACCCAAACCGGAAGCCAAAGAGGGTGGAATCTGAATCCGCCTGGAGAACCGTGGGGAAGTGTGTGGCGCTGGGCCTTTTAAAAGAGAGCTTTTGCCCTGGCTGGTTTGGCTCAGTGGATAGAGCTTCGGCCTGTGGACTGAAGGGTCCCGGGTTCCATTCCAGTCAAGGGCACATGCCCAGGTTGCGAGTTCGATCCCCAGTAGGGGGCGTGCAGGAGGCAGCCAATCAATTATTCTCTCATCATTAATGTTTCTCTCTCTCTTTTCCTCTCCTTTCCTCTCTGAAATCAATAAAAATATATTTAAAAAAATAAAAGTCCCCGCCACCCCTTCCGGTCTGGTCACTCCCTTCTCCCTCCTGTACAGCGAAGGGAGTGAAAAAGGAAATGAAAGCCAGTGGAAGTTCCAGTCCCACACCCGAGAGCAGATCACTGCAATCTATGGCCCTTTGTGCTACCTGAAATATCAGGATTTCAATATTTATTCAACAGGCTCTGCGGGTCTCAGTTCTTTCTGCTCACAATCTTGCTAGAAGGGGCTTGGGATACTGGGGGGCGGAGGGAGGGAGGGCGGGAGGGCGGATGGGGCGGAGAGATAGGCATCTGCTTAGAGGAAGGGCCCCCACCAACCCTCCCAATCTACCCTAAGATGCCCAGGAGGAAATACACTTACAGGCCAAGGAAAAAAATATCACTTTATTGTTAACACTGGGAGCACCTGCACCCCCTTCTTCTTTTACTAATTAGAACCCTTAATTTATAGTCTAATGTGAAGTCTTCTCCGAGCCTATGTCCCTATCATGAGCCAGGGCTCTGCCCCAGGCCCAGCCTATTCCTTGAAGGCCAGAGCTGTGGAAACCCTAACAGCCGCATGTCCCCCCGCTCAGGGGGTTGAAAAAGACGGATGGATGGGAAGAGTGGCAAGTTGAAGAAAACTATAGGCAAAGTCCAATCAATAGTCACTGGAGGACAGGAAAGGCCCAGCATGTCAATCATCACAGGGGAAAGGAAAGGCTGGGGAGGAGGGGTGATAGGGACCTGGGCTGAGAGGCAGTCTTGGTCTAGAACAAGCTTGGCCTGAGTCGGGAGCCCTGGAGACTGTGAAGTGAAGGCAATGATCAGGGACCTCAGACATCATAGAAGAGCCGGACAAGCTGGTACCGAATGGAGAAGGTGACAGCACTGCCCAGGACCTGCAAGGAACAGTGAACTGCAGTGAGAAGCATGGAAAGGGAGGCAAGGAGAGGCGAGCCCCGTCCCCAGCCACACCTGTAGCAGCAGCAGCAGCAGGGTGAGATTCCTCTCATGCATGGGCCCAAAGACTTTAAGGAGCAGGTTGATGAGGGTCATGTTGTTACACTCAGTGAAGACACCATCCTCATCCTCACTCTGGCGCACTGTCACCAGCTGCAAACTCTCTGCTACCTGGAAGGGCCGAGGTGGAGAGAACTCAGCTAATACCTATGCTTATCTAATGGGGACCTGATTAGTGCTTCCAACGCCCCTGGGGTGGAATGCAGGCCTGGGTTCCCCACTCCCTGGATTCAGGATGGTGGCCTAAAGCTTTACCTCCTCATTCCTGTTCCCTTTAATTATGTGTGTGGGTTTTTGGTGTGTTTTTTTCCGATGGATGTTAAGGGAGAGTGGAAGAGAGAGGGAAAGACAGGAACATCAATGTGAGAGAGAAACATCAATTGATTGCCTCCTGCATGTGCCCAGACCAGGGCCTGGGCCAGGGAGGAGCCTGCAACTGAGGTTTGCGCCCTTGACCGGAATCAAACTCGGGACCTTTGGTCCGCAGGCCGGTGCTCTATCCACTGAGCCAAACTGGCTAGGGCATGTGTGGGGGGGGGGTTTTAATTGATTTTAGAGAGAGAGGAAAGAGTGAGAAACATCGATCAACTGCCTTTGCACAAACCCCAACTGGGGATCAAAACCACAACCTGGGCATATGTCCTGACCTGGAATCAAACTGGCAACCTTAGATGCACAGGATGGCACTCAACCAACTGAGCCACACCAGCCACGGCCCCTGTTACCTTCAGAATAAAGGTGCCCAAGAAAGACAGGCTCTTGGTCTTGAACTTGGAGTAGCTCATCTCTAGTTTGCCTGTGTTGGTATTAAGTCTGCAGGGGAAGAGAGCTTTATGTAACCGGGCCTTACTTAGTTAGAGTGTGGTTATTTAATAGGAAGAGTCCTGAATGTGGAGTCAAACAACTTGAGATTTTTCTGGCTCTGCTGCTTACTTACTATGTGAGCAGAACTGCTGTGATCATTAAATGAGATTACATAAGTAAATGCGCTCTGCCATTTATAAAATGCTAACCACAGCATTTTGGACCCACTGCCTTTACACAGCAAATGTATAAAGCTGGTTTTATGCATCCCAAGCGAAAAGGCCATGATGTCCCTTTCAAGCCCCAAAGCAACTACCTGGGCACACGGTGGCGAGGGCAGGGGATGATGTGCAGGAGCTGAGGCAGGGAGTAGAGAAAGTTGAACACCTGGGGCATGAAGAAGAGTAGCATGGTCTTGCTGAAGTGTCCCAAGATGCCCACCACGGCAAAGGTCATGCCAGCAAAGTAACAGAAGGTATCTCCCACAAACACCCGTGATGGGTACCTGTGTGGAGGAGAGGATCTGAGCCAGCGGCAAAAGGCGCTATCAATCTTTCCTCTCACCCTGGGCACTGGGCTAGCCCTGACCCCAGTTCTGACTCAGACTCCATCCAACTCTCCCAGCAACATTCCAGACCCAAG
Source organism: Corynorhinus townsendii (assembly GCA_026230045.1). Taxonomy (NCBI): domain Eukaryota; kingdom Metazoa; phylum Chordata; class Mammalia; order Chiroptera; family Vespertilionidae; genus Corynorhinus; species Corynorhinus townsendii. The sequence goes on from JAPDVU010000008.1 coordinate 84,764,364, forward strand.
GCCCTGAACTCATCCATTCCTGGGGCTCCACAGCACTTGAACCCAGCCACTGCAGGTTACAGAGCAATTAAGAATACAACCAACTGAAGACCCAGAAAACGCTCAATAAGGCACAGACTTAGCCTCTCCATTAGGAGATGGGTCGTGATCAGGGCCATACATGCCACATGTTAAAACAGTTGTCCCCCATCTATAGGCCTACTTACCAGTTGTGATAGAGCAATCCCAAGGTGGTGAAAAAAAAGGGTATCATGAAGTAGAGGGAAAAGACATGGTCATCTCGACAATCACCTTTAGAAGCAGGGAGAAAAGACGGAAAAAGTGAGAGCCACTCCTCTGCATACCCTGTCTTTGTTTCTAAGTTATGTCCCAAGCTTTATTGTCTACCTCTCCCAAGTCACATTCAAGAACTCACTACTGCCCTAACTGATTTGGCTCATGGATAGAGCGTCGGCCTGTGGACTGAAAGATCCCGGGTTCGATTCCAGTCAAGGGCATGTACCTCAGTTGCAGGCACATCCCCAGTAGGGGGTGTGCAGGAGGCAGCTGATCGATGTTTCTCTCTCATCGATGTTTCTAACTCTCTATCCCTCTCCCTTCCTCTCTGTAAAACATCAATAAAATATATTAAAAAGAAAAAAAAAAAAAGAACTCACTACTGCCCGCTAGTGTGGCTCAGGGGGTTAAAGACCCATGAACCAGGAGGTCATGGTTCGATTCCTATTAGGACACGTGCGGGGGTACGGGCTCGATCCCCAGTGTGTGTGTGGGGGGGGGTGGGGGGCATGCAGGAGGCAGCCAATTGATGATTGTCTCATCATTTTTTTAAAAATATATTTTATTGATTATTTTACAGAGAGGAAGGGAGAGGGATAGAGAGTTAGAAACATCGATCAGCTGCCTCCTGCACACCCTCTACTGGGGATGTGCCCGCAACCAAGGTACATGCCCTTGACCGGAATTGAACCCGGGACCCTTGAGTCCACAGGCCGACGCTCTATCCACTGAGCCAAACCGGTTAGGGCTGATTGTCTCATCTTTGATGTTTCTATCTCTCTCTCCCTCTCCATTCCTCTCACTGAAATCAATTAAAAAAATATTTAAAAGAAAAAAACAAAAAGAACTCACTACCCATTTTATGTCAGCCAGGCAATTTTTGACATTCCAGCTCTTTCACAAGCCCTTTCTAAACTAGTTATTGCCTTAAATTGATATAGACCGTTCACACCTAGGTTTGAATACAAGCTTTACTCCTATCTGTAACCTTGGTCATGTCAAATTTAACTTCTCTAAGCCTCAGTTTCCACATCTGTAAAATAGTTATTAACACCTGTTACAGCTGTTATAAAGTTTAAATGTTTTAAAAGTGCTTAGCTTTTTTGTTTTAATCCTCACCTGAGGATATTTTTTTCCATTGATTTTTTTAGAGAGTGGAAGGGAGGGTGGTGGGAAAAAGAGAGAGAGAAGCATCGATGTGAGAGAGGCACATCAATCTTTAGCCTCCCGCACACACCCCACAGGGGCTGGGGATCAAAACTGCAGCCCAGGTGTGTGCCTTTGACTGGGAATCAATCCCGTGACTGTTTGGTTTGCAGGGAGTAATTCTGAGGAAGATGCAAGGAGGCAGAGTTTTGCATGGGTCTCGGTGCTGTCAGTAGGAGTAAGTCTATGAGCATCTTAGTTTTTATCTAAGTGGTAGGAGCTGAGTTAGAAAGAAGCAGCAATACTCATGTTAGCCAGAAGAGGGGGTCATTGGGTAGGGTTCCCAGTGTTCTTGTGGTTTTGTCTATGCTCACACATAGTTAGGGAGGGGTCTGGTTTTTGTCTTATTCTCTCATGGTCACAGAGTGACTTGGAGGTTCTGTGAAGTTGTTTAGGTTCAATAAGAGAAGACCACAGCTCACCTATTAGTGCCAATCTAGCTATAAATGACAAGGCTACTACTTTTCTCACATTTAATAAATCTGGTTATTTGCAAAGTAAATTATTTTCCCTTATCTTCTATATTTATTTATTATATTTTTATTGATTTCAGAGAGGAAGGGGAGAGAAATAGAAACATCAATGATGAGAGAGAATCATTGATTGGCTGCCTACTGCATACCTCCTACTGGGGATTGAGCCCACAACCCAGGCATGTACCCTTGACCAGAATCAAACTATGAACTGGTTCATGGGTCAATGCTCAACCACTGAGCCACAATGGCTGGGCATATTTTTATTGATTTTTAGAGAGAGGGAGAGAAATATTGATTTGCTGTACCATTGATTTATGCATTCAGTGGTTGATTTTTGTATGTGTCCTGGGAATCAAACCCACAACCTTGATGTATCGGGACAATGCTCTAACCAGCTGAGCTAACCAGCCAGAGCTCTTATATTTTAAAATTATTAACATACTGCTTTTTTTCCCAAATTCCCCAAAGGCAACTAATTCTCTTAACACTGTCTTCTCTCCCTCTGCCCCAGTCCTGCTTACCTTCCAGCTCTACTAGGTTGAAGACAATGATGGAAGCAGAGATGACTAGTGACTGACCAGCCTCCAGGCCATTGATCCCCGCGAGAATGTTGATGGCGTTAGTGCAGAACACTGCCAGCAGCCCCATGTAGACATAGTACAGGATCCCTGGGGGAGAGGACAGCGAGAAAAGTGGTGCCAAGTATAGAATGAGGGCCCTGGCCACCTCAGTGGATAGAGCATAGGCCTGTGGACTGATGGGTCCTGGGTTCAATTCCAGTCAAGGATAAGGGCCTCGTTTGCAGGCTCCTCCTTGGCCCTGACCCTGGTTAGGCACGTGCAGGAGGCAACCAATCGATGTGTTTCTCTCACATCGATATTTCTCTCTGTCTTTCCCTCTCTCTTCCACTCTCTCTAAAAATCAAAGGGAAAAATATCTTTGGGTGAGGATTGACAACAACAAAAAGTATAGAATGAGAATTTAAGGATAGTCTTCTAAAGTGGTGAGGACAGGATGAAAGGCCAGCAGAGAGGATCTGAGAAGACAGAACCAGAGTAGGGACACAGAGGAGGATGTGGAGCACCAGGAAGGACGCTCTTCTGGGTCTCTTACGGGGGTCAGGGTGCCCTGAAGTAGGGGACATAGGAGCAGCAGTAGCAGGGCTACTCACCCAAGTCCAAATGCAGGCCAAGAATCGGACGAAAGGGCTTGGGTACCACAATGGTCGTGTTGCCAAAGTTGGTGAAATAGACCATGAGGAGAGGTAGTGAGGCAGCTGTGGGCAGCAGCAACTTATGGCGCCAGCGCAGGTTCAGGACATCATCCGCGAAGCCCAGGAAAATCATGCAGCAGATGGCAAGAAGCGCGCCTATCAGGGCCACAAACTGGGGGAGACTGGGCAAGTCACGGCTCACCCTACTCCTACTTCATTCAAGAATAGATAGCCCCTCTCCCCAAACCCAAATAACTCCAAATCTCAGGGAACCCCCAGCCCCCGCCCCAGGCAACCGCCCCCACCAACCCACTTACTTCATGGTGGGGGAAGGCTTTACACTGCTCCTCTACAAAGCAGTTCAGGAATGGGAAAGGGATGAAGCAGAAGAGAAGGATCAGGAAAACAGCACCGCTGATCACTCCCTGGGACTCCGGGCTGTGGCCCAGCAGCAGGAGGTGGAGGGAAAGAGGAGAGGGGGCGTGGTCACTCACTAGTGCAAGCATGACAGTAAAGCATGGGGGGCGGGGGGCCACTGCTGGAGTCCCTGACACACCTGAGAGGCCCTTTCCCCTTGCCCAGTGATGGCCAGTTCTGTCCTTCACCTCCGGGGAAGCTGCCTGCTGTGTCGGCGCTGCGTCTCCGTACTCGGTCAGACACCCGAGTCCCAACCCCAGCCTGGCCCGCCCCCTCCCCAGCCCCGAGCCCTGCGCGGGACGCGAGTGCGGCCGCTCACATCAGCTCCTTGCAGGGTTTGTTTAGGTCCTTTCCACAAAGGCGCGCGGCGATGAAGTGGCCGCGAAAGGCTGGGATGAGGGTGACTGTGGCCGCAAACCCCAGCAGCGAGCCGATCAAATTCACCAGCAACGGCATCGGCAGCTCCAGGAAGGCCCGCATGGTGACCGCCCGGGGCCGCTTCGCCGCCTTCGCCGCCAGCGCCCCCGCAGGAAGCAGAGGCCGCGCCCCGAGGCGGGTGTCCCCACTCCGTCCCGAGCAAAACCCTACCACTCGGACTCTAGCCGCCCTCGGACGCCCGAGCCTCCGTAGCCTCAGCTCCGCCCCCCCTCCCCCCCCCCCAGCATTTCTCGCCGCCGTTTCCGCCCGGAAGAATCCGATTCGCGGAGCAACTACGGCTGCTGGAGGCGGAGGCGGCCGTTTTTAATGTGGGCAGAAGCGCGGCGACGGAATTATTTTAAACTACTGCACAGCCTTTATTCCGCCCGGACAGATCTGGTTCGCAGAGCAACTACGGCTGCTGGAGGCGGAGACGGCCATCTTTACTATGGGCAGAGTGGGAACAGTTATTTTAAACTACATCCTTTATTCGAGAATGGAGTCATCGCGTGGGGATTGGAAAAGCAACGAAAGGCAAATGCAGACACTTTCCTATCCTATAAAGGTGTACAGCTCAAAGCGGAAAAACTCCCTGTCCGGAAACAAGACGAGCGACCCCCTCGACCACGTGTCTGACGCCGCTTACTCTGAGTTCCACGTCAGTTTTACCTCCTTGGCCTCTGCCGGTCACGTTTAAAGGGGCAGTGCTCCGCGTTGACTCCGCGGAGGACCGTTCCAGGACGCAAGGGGGAAGGCAGGAGGGAGGAGGATGGGGAGCGGAAAACCTGTTCCCAATGTAATCGGAAGCCAAGGTCAGTACAACTCAGTTCCCAGAAACGCAGCTCCAGTTTGGAAGATGATGTAAATCCTAAAGCATAGGCACTTTAAAAGCCCCTCCTGTTCAGTGTTTTTCTTGCCCTCCTCCTTGCTCTTTTCATTAAGTATCTCGCCCATTCTTCCCTCACCTCCTAGTTAGCTTCAACCAGCACTTCCCCACTGAAGGGGCTGGGAATGCCCTCGAATCTTGCATTTAACTCGGTTCTTGACTTCTTTTTCATTTAATATATATACACACACTGAGTGGCCAGATGATGATGATCTCTGGGCACCTAATAATCTGGCCACTCAGTGTGTATCCTATATTATAAAAGGCTAACATGCAAATTGTCCCCCACTCATGCACTGGGCCTCATATATATATATATATATATATATATATATATATACACACACACACACACACACACACACACACACACTCTAGTGGCCCAGTGCATGAAATTCGTGCACATGAAAGGGGATTAATTAGAAGTAATTTAATATTGCTATTTGCCCTTTCTCTATAATAGAAGTGTCAGAGATGAGAGAAAATTAGTAAAATGTATATGAAAACCTTCCTCCTGTCAGAGTCTGGGGTGCACCACAGGACCCAGAGTCAAGTCCCCGCCCACCCACATGTGCCTCAAAATTGTGTGAGATCCACACCCGGCCAGCCCCCCCCTCCATTGGGCTAGATCTAGACCTGGCCAGTCCCACCCTTGTCAAGCCCCACTGGACAGGGGATGTAGCCTCAGGTCCCCTGGCCCGGCGCCAGGACAGGGGGTGTGACCTGAGGTCCCCAGCCCAGACTGGGATAGGGGTGTGCCTTGAGATCCCCTGTCAAGCCCTGCTGGGTGGGAGGCATGGCCTGAGGTCCCCCATCAAGCCCCACTGGCAGGGGGTACAGCCTCAGGTCCTCTGTCAAGCCCCGCTGGGCAGGGGCCACGGCCTGAGTTCCCCTGACCCAGCACTGGGGGTGCACCTTAAGGTCCCCTGTCAAGCCCCGCTGGGTAGGGAGCACGGCCTGAGATCCCCCTCCGCCAGGCAGGAGGGTGCAGCCTCAGGTCCCCTGGCCCGGTGCTGGGTCGGGGGGCGCAGCCTGATGTCCCCCGTCAAGCCCCACTGGGCGGGGGGTGCAGTCTGAGATCCCCTGGCCTGGTGCCGGGGTGGGGTGTGTGGCCTGAGGTCCCCTGTCAAGCCCTATGGGGGCGGGGGAGGGTGTAGCCTCAGGTCCCTGCTGATTGCTTGTTAAGGTTCATGGAAACTTGCCTTCAGCTGTGGGTGCAACCATCTTTGTGACGGAGTGATGGTCAATTAGCATATTCCCTCTTTATTAGATAGGATACACACTGAGTGACCATATTATTATGCATTCAGAGATCATCATAATCTGGCCACTCAGTGTATATATATTGATTTCAGGGAGGAAAAGAAAGGGAGAGAAACATCAATGATGAGAATCATTGATCACCTGCTTCCTGCACACCCCACAGTGGGGATGGAGCCTGCAACCCAGGCATGTGCCCTTAATCAAACTGTGACCTCCTGGTTCATAGCTCAACACTCAACCACTAAGCCATGCCACTGGGCCTGACTTTTTCTTGGTCCTGGCGGGATCACTGCTTTGTGCCAAGCTACTAAACCTAGGAGTTGAGGCTAAAGCATTGGAAAGAGCTAAGGAAGCAGGAGAGCCAGACTCATACATGGTTTCCTGGGAACTCTGGTTCTCCCTCCAGGTTCCTTTGCCTTTGGCTTGACACCTGTTTCCTGGCAAATGACAGTTTACCACCAGCATCTTCATTCTCTTTCATTCACCCACAGGCTCTTAGGTGGCAAATGACTTCTATTCCTCGAGAGGAAATCACCTCCAGGGAGTTTGGGAAGATGACTCAAGTATCCTGGCCCTTTGTCCATTCTTTGGAATATGACATGCTTGAGGAATAGGGTCAGGTTGACATTTTGGCCAAAGATAGTCCCCCTGTCTTTCAAAACCCGGTGTGAAATGTCTCTTCTACTTAAAGGTGGCTCTAATTAAACTACGAGAAACCATTTATTTATAAAGTATACTTTATACACATGCAGTAATCCTGGTAATTTACATGATAGAATTTCATCAAATTTTCAGTACTTATTATCCCACTGGTATTGTTTTCCTGTGTGTGTGTGTGTGTGTGTGTGTGTGTGTGTGTGCGCGCGCGCACGCATATACATGCATGTGCATCTGTGCCTGACTGGAAACTCCCAAGAGTTTTCTGTCCCACAGGACTAAGGATACACAGGCATCTGTATATAAGGCATCAGCACGCATAATGAGCCTTCTGTATATAAGGCATCAGCACGCATAATGAGCCTGGGTCTGAATGAGGTACAGGCAATAGAAGCACATTTAGTTGTAATCAAGGGAGGTGATAGGACCTCGAGGAAGAATAGCATCTCCAAAGTTTTCAGTGAGTGGCAAGATTGGAAGAGTCTTCCAAACAGGGAAAGGATGAGGCGGGAGCAGGTGGGAAGGAGGGACTGCATGGGAGCCCCAGGAGGCAGCACAGTTATCTCATCAGGAGCAGGCTGTGGCTCCCTGTTCCTCTGACTGGAAGATGGTGGGGAGACGTTCAAAGACAAGACACTTAGGGATTCATTGTCCAGGACACGTGTTCCCATCAGAACAGTTATGTGGATACTTGTCATATAATCTGAATATTTTTGTTCCCGAGATGGTAAATGCCCAGTTGATTATCAGACTAATGAGAAGAATCAAACACATCACTTGGCCACATTTGAAATTTCATGCCTTTCCTGGCAGGAGTTCAAAGCATTTGCCTGAGAGCTGCAGCTCATCCCGGGCCTCACAGATGAGGTGAGCTGTCAACGCTTCAGCTGGCTTCCTGAGCTGAGCAGACAATATCTGAGAAGAATATCTGCTGCTAGGGAGTCCTGAGTGACTCCCAGGGCACAAGGCCAATGTACTATTCAGTCTGAGTGCCTGGCAGCTTGTCCTCGAAATGTTTCAGAGCACCAGAAAGTCCACGAGACAGCATGGGGAGTGGGGGCTCGGAGCCTGGCAGGACCAGACCTATGGCTCTTTCCAGACAGCTGGGTTACTGTTTTTGCTTTTCTTCCTGCTTCCCCCTCCCCCTTCAGTTTTTCAGAAACTGTTACCTAAAAGGTAACATCTCCCATTCCACTAGGATGACATGAATGAATTTTCAAAAGATGGAAACAGTGTAGAAATTTTTAGTGTTTACATGTATATTGGAATATTTTTGTTAGACTTCTAAAAATTACAAAGAATTGACTAATCTCTACTATGTGAATGGAAAACTCTTAAGTACTGTAGGGACACAAAGTGATATAAATACAGTTTTTAGTTTTTCCCCCCCTTTCAGCATTGGTTGAATATGAGGGAAGAGAGAAGAGTAAGACAGGGCTCTACTCTTTTTAAATATATATATATATATATATTGATTGATTTCAGAGAGGAAGAGAGAGGGAGAGAGATAGAAACGTCAATGAGGAGAGAGAATCATTGATCAGTTGTCTCCTGCACTCCCCACACTGGAAATTGAGCCAGCATCTGGGCATGTGCCCTTGCCTGGAATCAAACCCTTCAGTCCTCAGACTGACGCTCTATCCACTGAGCCAAACCAGCTGAGGCAGGGATCTACTCTTTTTAAATATATATATATATATATATATATATATTTGATTTTTTACAGAGAGGAAGGGAGAAGGATAGAGAATTAGAAACATCGATGAGAGAGAAACATCGATCAGCTGACTCCTGCACACCCCTACTGGGGATGTGCCCACAACCAAGGTACATGCCCTTGACTGGAATCGAACCTTGGACCCTTCAGTCTGTAGGCCGACACTCTATCTACTGAGCCACACCAGTTAGGGCCATGGCTCTACTCAGCTTCCTGGTGCATGGGAAAAACATACAAATAAATAGCCAGGTTGACCATAAGACAGAATGAAATGAGTGCTACCGGTCTAAGCCACAAGTGAAAGGAAGCGTGGGAGCACTGGCTAGGGAGACTCAGGAGATTGAATTGCTAAGCAGCCTCTGGCAGCAGAGGAGCAAGGGCTCAGGGGCAGAGTTGAGGCAGTAAATCCAAGATCTCAGGGAAGCAAGGCCCCTGGGAGGCCCACGGCTCCTGAAGAAGGGTTCTTGGGGGGAGAGGGTCCTCAGAGTGAAACTTTGCACGTGGAACCTGCTCCCCTAGACTGGCTGCTCTGCCCACCGACAGCTTCCTCCTGCACCCCAGCTTCTGGCCTCAGTCTACTCCTTTCATCTCATGTGGGCTCCTTCCCTCAAGATTGGAAACCCATAGTATGGGAATCTGCCATTGCTTTTGGTGTTCAATGATGATGCATGGGCAGGGCCACAGCAAGGGGGTAGTGAAACCAGGGGTGCCCCACTCCCCCACCATCCACCACCTCCTCTGGCTCAGGCACCTTGGTGCTGACCTGCCAGCTTCTGTCTCACTCTGGAAGTCTATACTTTAAAGAGCATTGCTTAGCCCGGCTGAGCGTTGACCCAGGAACCAAGAGATCAAGGTTCGATTCCGTCAGGGCACATGCCCGAGTTATGGGCTTGATTCCCAAAGAGGGCGTGCAGAAGGCAGCAGATCGATGATGTTTCCCTCTCATCAATGTTTCTATCTCTCTCTCCCTCTCCCTTCCTCTCTCTAAAAAACGATAAACATGATAAACACACACACACATTTTTAAAGCATTGCTTGCTTCCAGGTACTCATTTCTCAGACGACCAACTGGGTTTGAGAGAGAGAGAGAGATTTAATACTTTCACTGTTGAGCCTCTAAGGAAAGCACTGGATGCCAAAGTCCTTGCAATGTGTATGTGGAGAAGGGCCTTTTGGGGAAGGAGATTCTTTGAATCCTTTTGTAGGATTTTCCTTCCCCTTCCTCCAGAAAGCAATGACAAGCTCTTGTCCTATAGAAATGGACTCCATTCTCTTAAATCTATGAAAGGTGTACCTATAACACAATTTTGGGGTGCTTAATGGGATATTAGATACTTGGAGGGCAGGGTCCTCTAGCCAAATCTACTGATAGTCCAGTACTACACCACCCGCTCCCTGCTCGCTACCACTTCCTCTACACATGCTCCTTAGGCAGGAGCTGTGACTATGGAAATATATTATTTTTAAAAAAGCAAGCAGCCCCAGGCTTGGGAAATAGCACCTGAACAAGCCCCCAGCAGCAGGGAGGTTAGGAGGGTTCTCCTGTGTCGTCGCTCCAAGGCGAAGTGGGATGGGAATGGTAGAGGGGGGATAATGTTCCATGTTCTGTCCCAACCTCGACCAGGTTCGGGTTCTGCTCTCTCCCTGGTCAGTATCAGTTGCACCTCGGCCAGGCACTGCTATCTGAGAGGGCACTCCACCTGCAGACCCTGGGCCTAATTTCAGCCAGGAGATGGGAGCCAAGAAGCTGCTGAGCCGCCCAGCCCGTGTGGCTCAGTGGTTGAGCATCAACCTGTGAACCAGGAGGTCACGGTTCCATCCTGTCAGGGCACAAGCTGGATCCCCAGTGTGGGGCGTGCAGGCAGCAGCCCATTGATGATTCTCATCATTGATGTTTCTATCTCTCCCTCTCCCTTCCATTCTAAAATCAAAAATATTTTTTAAAAAGAAAAGAAACAAAAAAAAAGAAGCTGCAGAGCCTGGGGGTGCTGGGAGAAGGGAAACACTGTCCATGGGAGTCACCTCCTTAACCACACAGGCGCGAAAGGACAGAAATGTGAGCAGCAGAGTGGAGAGCGGAGCAGCTTCCCAGCTGAGTGCAGCCACTCCGCGGGGAGCTCGGGAAGGAGGAGCACCCCGGGTTCAGGATGGGGCGGGCGGTCCAAGAGCCCGCCTATTTTCAACCCCGGAACCACCTCCGCTGCGCCTCGCCCTCCCGCGCGACTCTCCAGTGGCAGCGCCCCAAGCCCCAAGCCCGCCCCCCCCTCTCGTGAGGTGCGGCCCCTTTAAGGCGGTGGGGGCGGGGCGCGCGGTGTTGTCAGTGTCAGCCCGGCACTCAGCCCGCGGTATCCCAGCAGAGCGGCCAGAGCCTCGCGTTCCTGCAGACGACCTGGCGGGCCCGGGGGGCTCGCGCCTGGGCGGTGCGAGGAGCCCGGAGCGGCCGGCGACTAACCCAAGCGGGACTGCAGGACAGAGGAGCGACCGACCGCGGAGAGGGACCCGGCGCGGTGGCCCCAGGGCCCCCCTGAGTGCTCTCCGTGCATCCACCTTCCTGGCGCCCGCCTCGCAGAGCGCCCGAGCCCGTGCGCCCAGCCCCGGGGGAGCCGCCCGCCCCCAGTCGCCCGGGCCATGCTCCCCCGAGGCAGCGGCTGAGCCGGAGCGGGACCGGGAGCGCAGCCCGCGCGGAGCATGGAGGCAGACCAGGCCCTGCGGGACGCGGGCTGGGCGGCCCTGCTGGTCCTGTTCGCGGCCTCGCTGCTCACGGTGCTCGGCTGGCTGCTGCAGTCCGCGCGCGGCTGGTGGCGGCGGGGGGCGCCCGGGGACCGGAGCCCGGGACCTGCTCCAGCGGCCGAGCCCGGGGGGCCCCTGTGGGAGCTGGGAGTGTGGCGCTCGCTGCTGAGGATGCGGGCCGCTCCGACCGGCGCCCCGGGAGAGCCCGGCGTCCGGGGCCTCCTGGCGTCCCTGTTCGCCTTCAGGTCTTTCCGGGAGAACTGGCAGCGGGCGTGGGTGCGAGCGCTCAACGAACAGGCCTGCCGGGCCGGGGTGAGTCTGACGGGACACTCAGGGGTTCCCTCGCTCAGGCTTTCCTTCCCAGGGAGGGACCGCTCGCTGCTGCCCGAGGATCGGATGAGGATGGGGATCAACGGGGGAGCCCCGAGGCCTCTGTTCCTCTTTGGGGACAGAGAAAAGAGTGCAGGAGAGGCTGGAGGTGGTAGAAAGCCGGCTGGGTCCCCAACTCAGTGTTCTTGTGGTGGGGATACCCTGGCTCCCAACCCCGGTCCAAACTGCTGTTCTCATAGCAACGCTAATCCCTGAGCCGGAGAGCACTTCCGCCCAGTCTATGTGCAGATTGCATTGGGGGGCGGGGAGCGAGGCGGGGGGGTGGGGGGGCGAGCTGAGAGACGCTGCGAGAATAGGAGGGAGACAGGTAGTACACCTTCCCAAGGAATTTGCCCGGTTCTCCTGCCTCCACACCCAGTTAACATTTCGGGTCCCAAGTGTCCCTGATGCGATCAGGCATATTCCAAAAGAGCCTGATTTACCCTCCCCCGCCCCTCAGTAATCCGCTGCTACCGTCTAACTCTTCTGTTTCCATGTTGATGTGCTGAGGGAAGGTGTTTAGGTGGAGAGCAGATAGACAATCCACACTCTTCCCCTGAGATGAGCCGAACCTGTCACCAACTAGCCTAGTCTACTTCCTCCCATCGCACTTCCCAGGAGGTGGGGCAGGAAGCTCTCTTGAGACTGAGAGAGGTCTCCCTCTCCCCAGCTCCTGCCCACCCTGGCCCAGGGATCTCCTTACTCTCACCTCCATCAGGCCCCTCACTCAGAGTATTCTTCACCACCACTCCTGGGAGGGCTTTATTAATTCCCCAGATGCCTAGACACAGAAGTGGCCACACGAGAAGTTGTCTCCTGCCCAGGTGGCTGGCAGAAATCCAAATGCCATCTTTCAGTCAGTCTTGAACTCACACCTCCACCTGGCATTCCCTGCACCTTGTCCCTTGGTCAGGAGTGACTCCCCAGGGCAGCTGATTCAGCTGGACATTGGCCTCTCTAGCAGGGAGTAGGGAGATTGGGGTTCCAAGTATCCATCTCCCCATCTCCTTGGGCCTGGCCTCCAGAGGTGACAACTGCAGGAGCTAGGCATTGGCTTCCCTGGGTTCGGCAGGCTGATGAGCCCCGTGGATTTGTTTCCTCCCATCCCAAGGCCCAAGGAAGAGCCGTCAGTCCATCTGGGCCTGCCCAATTCTTCCCTCCCTGCTCTCCAGTCAGGGCTGCAGCAGGTTGCCTCACTGCAATGAAAGAATTAGGAAGCTCTTTCAAGACCTAAGCTAAGCAGCTTTTTGCTCCCTAATACTACTCTGCTGTCTGCCGGGAGGGATTAGCCAGGCCTCTGGACCCTGGAGTACTTTGAGCTTGCTTTTCTTCCCAGTCCCTCTGGTAAAGTTCCCCAAGGCCATGCTGAGCTGTCTTCATCTCCAAGAGTATGGAGAGAATCATACTCTTGTGCATCCACATCCTGTTTATCTGGAAGAAGGCGAGGCCTCATTTTTCCAGCTCTTGCCTTGAATAAGTGGGTCTTACTGTTTTACCCTTAGCTCAGTCGTGTCTCTGTCTGCCCAACTATCATATATAGATGGCCACCTACAACTTTATTATTTTTTTCTGTGCATCCCTTTTCCTTTGGGTGGAGGGTGGAGGATGAGGAGGAAGTTAGGGGGAGAAGAGGGAGGCTCCTGGTATTCCAGGAAAAATCTAGGGCCTCTGCTCAAGGTGACCTGGTCTCTGCGATAGGCTAGCTCCCCACTTCTCCCTGGCAGCTGCAGGCCCCTGGAGAGGTGGGTTTGGAGGACAACACATCCTATTTGAAAGTCCTGAGCCAAAGAGGGGTCAGAAGCCAGCCTGTGGCTGCGGCCTCAGCCGTGCCAGGCCCCGTCAGAAACTGAGCAAACTCGCCCTGCAGAGTCAGCTCCAAAGACCTAATCCTGTGTCCACATTACTCCCTCAGAGCTCCATCCAAATCGCCTTTGAGGAGGTGCCCCAACTCTTACCCAGAGCCAGCATTGGTCATGTGACCTGTGTAGACCAATCAGAGAACACCATGGTAAGGGTCTGCTGGGCAAGGCTTCTTTAGGGTCTCAGAGGGGGCTGATTCCAAGAGTTCCCTTTAGTCCAAGGGCTCTTAACCTGAGGTTGATGAATGATGAAGGGATCCAAGGATTGGCTTCAGGAGGTCTGAGAATCTCACTAAAGTGACATGCAACATGCAGTACATGTGTTCATATCTGCATTTTTCTGGGGAGAAGAGTCTTTGGCTTTTCTATGATTCTTTTATGGACTTGTGGCCCCCAAACAGTAAAGTCTCAAGGACAACTGAAGTGGGGAGGGTCTGCTGATCCATCACAGAGCAGGGCAAAGCAGGATGGCGCATCCTTCTTCCATGCCTAACCTCCATGCCTTGCCTGTCCCAGGTGCTGCATTGTCAGCTTTCTGCTGAGGAGGTGATGTTCCCAGTTTCTGTGACGCAACAGTCTCCCGCTGCTGTCTCCATGGAGACCTACCACATCACTCTGACACTGCCACCAACACAGGTGGAGGGGTGTGGGAAATGGAGTTGGGCAGCAGGTGGTTCAATTGCCTCTGCCTTTTCAGTTGGGCTCCTTTCTGAGAGGGGATTGCAGCTGGGGGGAGGGGGGGTCCTGGGGAGTGGGAATAATTGGAGGAGTAGGCAAGTCATCTCAGTCTCTTTGTCCCTGTCCCCAGTTGGAAATTAACCTAAAGGAAATCCCTGGCGAGGGGCTCCTTGTGTCCTGGGCCTTCAGGAATCGCCCAGATTTCAGCCTGACAGTGCATCCCAAGCTGCAGGCCAGAGAGGTAAGGGAGCAGGGCGGCGGGGCTGGGGGTGGGGGGGGGCAGGAAGAGGCAGAGCAGGGAGGGGGAGGCCGAGCTGTCCCCCCCCCCCCCGCCCCCATCTCTGTTCTCTTCTCCCTGCAGAGAGGTGAGGAGCAAGTGGAGGTCTCCACAATTGAGGACCTGATAGAGGATGCCATCCTCAGCACCCAGCCAGCCATGATGGTCAACCTCAGGGCGTGCTCTGCCCCTGGAGGGCTGGTGAGTAGGCACTGAGAGCAAATACCTTGTGCCCTGACCTGTGTGGCTCAGTTGGTTGAGAATCATCCCATGCACCAAAAGGTCACAGGTTCCATTCCTGGTCAGGGCACATGCAGGTTTGGGGCTCGATCCTCAATAGGGGGCTTGCGGGAGGGAGCTGATTGATGTTTCTCTCTCTCTCCCCCTCTCCCTCTCCCTCTCCCTTTCTCTCCAAAAATCAATAAGAACATATTTTTTTTAAAAAAAGCTAATTGTTTGCAGGCATAGTGTCTCCAGGGCACTATGTTGGAATTCCCTTCTGACCTCCTTCTGTACTTAGGTGCCCAGTGAGAAGCCCCTCACACTGTCCCAGGCCCAGCCAGCCAGCCCCAGACCCACCCAGTTACTCCTCAGGCAGCTTCGAGCCTCGCACCTGGGGAGTGAGCTGGAAGGTGAGCACTCCCTGTGGCTAGGGGGCTGCCTCGGGTATGCTTATAGGCACTTGGTCTCTCTTTTCCTCAGTGGCTTCCCGTCTTTGATCTGCGCATCACATTTCTGTTTCCTCCAGGCACTGGGGACCTGCGCTGCATGGCTGAGCTCGACAACCCCATGCAGCAGAGGTGGACCAAGTCCGCGAGGGCAGGTCCCCAGGTGGAGTGGACGGAGGACCTGGCCCTGTAAGGATCCCCACCCTGCCCCCTCCCTGCTCCCCGCGCAGACTGAGTCCTCCCTTCCAGCACAGTCTGGCACAAACTAGCTCAGTTGTCACTGAACCTTGATGTGTGCCCCTTAGGCCAAGGCCCCAGCTAGGTCCTGGGTATACATGTGACGGCGATACAGTGCTCGTCTTGGTGTGGTTTCGGTGTCCAGGCAGAGACAGATGTATGTAGAGAGGACAGAATCAGTGGTCTCTTCGCATTTACAGCAAGTGCACAGGAGCGCCTCCTGGGGGAGAGTAATTCCTGGAAGGGAATAAGGGTCAGAGCAGGCTTCGTGGAAGAGGCGATATTTAAACCACACCTTCGAGTACCAGGAGGGTTTCAACAGGCTGTTCTTGGCAGAGGGAAGAGCGTGAGCAAAGGAAAGATGGTGGTGTGACAGAGAGAGACTGGAAGGTGGAGTGGGGCAGGGGCAGAGGGGCCTGAATGCCCCGCTGAGGAATATGGTCTCCACTGGGGCCTCTCCTATTCTCCCAGGAAGAGGAAGGCCTTGGAGGGCAGGGATGAATCTGAGTGGAGCACACGGACCATCTTATTTATGTACATCACTGTCTGCCTCTGGCCTGTGATCAGTTCGAGGATGGATTCCCTTTGCTAACCTCCCCCCTCTCTGCCCCTGCTTCTCCTGTCTGCAGGGATCTGGGCCCCCAGAGCCGGGAGCTGGTCCTCAGGGTGCTGAGGAGCAGCCACTGTGGAGACTGTGAGTAGGAGGCGGGAAGGAGCACCTGGGTGGGGGGGGGGCAGGTGCTGAGTGGAGCCTGACCATGGGCCCAGCTCATGGTGCTGCCCTTCCCCAGCCGAAATCCTGGGCCAGGCCACACTGCCCGTGGGCTCCCCTTCCAGACCACTGTCCCGGAGACAGGTGTGCCCACTCACCCCGGGGCCCGGGACAGCCCTGGGACCTGCAGCCACCGTGGCAGTGGAGGTGAGGAGCGACCCAGGAAAGATGGGAGGAGGTAGCAGAGGGTGGTCTTTGAGGCCAGGCCTCTTTGCGCTCCCACCCCTCGACAGCTTCAGTATGAGGAGGGTTCCCCCCAGAACCCCACCCCCTCCACGCCACGCCCCAGCATCACACCTACCAAGAAGGTTGAGCTGGACCGCACCATCATGCCTGATGGCACCATTGTCACCACGGTCACCACTGTCCAGTCCCGGCCTCGCACTGTAGAAGGCAAATCAGGTAAGAAGGAGGAGCCGGGAGCCCAGCAGTAGCCAGGGGCCCTGAGTGGCAGGACAGGGAAAGGCAAGGAAAGCTCTAACCCTAACCACCTGGCTTCTCCACCACATCTTCCTCATGATCTCTGTCTCCCCCAGACTTTCCCTCTCACCCTACCTCTCCCTGATGTTCCCTCCCATGTCAACCCTGGACCCACCCACCCTGCAGTGGGACTCTTGTGCTTCCACCTCCCTAAGTTCCCTGTCTTTCCACGGGTCCGGTCCGTTCCCCTCTCTTTCCCCAGCCCCATTGCCTCTTCTTCCCTCCCTCTACCCTCCACGAGCCAGTACCCTGCAGGACCCTACCACCACTTTTGCTCTCAGGGCCCTCCATGACATTTCTCCCATCTCTAGGGGTCCCTTGGGATTCCCCTCTGTCCAGGGGCCCCATGTGCCATCTCGCACCTCAGTATTTTCATGGCATCTCCCCACACTCCCATAGTTCCTGTGGTACCTCTTTGTCCCCAGGGCATCTTCTTCTTCTTCTTTTTTTAAAACTAAAGAATATGAGTTATTTTTTTGTTAAATATATTTTTATTGATTTCAGAGAGAAAGGGAGAGGGAGAGCGAGAGAGAAACATTAATGATGAGAGAGAACCATTGATCGGCTGCCTCCTGCACACCCCACACTAGGGATCAAGCCCCCAAACCCGGCGTGTGCCCTTGACCGGAATCAAACCTGGGATCTTCAGTCCACAGCACGATGCTCTATCCACTGAGCCAAACCGGCTAGGGCTCCATGGCATTTTCGTAATCACTCCTGTGACTCATCATCTCTGAGTCACCCCTGCCCTCTGAGTCACCAAAGCCTACATCTCAACAAAGATGGGGTGGGTGGGGGCCATTCTCAAACACCCCCAAGCTCACTGACCCTCCCCCACCCAGCAGACTCCCCCTCCCGCTCCCCGTCCAAGGTGGAGGTGACCGAGAAGACGACGGTGCTGAGTGAGAGCGGCGGCCCCAGCAGCGCCTCCCACAGCAGCAGCCGTGAGTGGGGACCTGGGATGTGGGAGTGTCAGCTGGTACTGGGGCCCCAAAGTCAAAACCATGTTGGCTGGGGCCTGGGGGTTCTGGTCCAAGGGGAGCTGGAGCAGAGTTGGGTCCACTGTCTGCCCAGCAGGGGAGAGCCACTTTGCCAATGGCCTGGACCCTGTGGCAGAGACAGCCATTCGCCAGCTGACAGAGCCCAGCGGGCGGGCAGCCAAGAAGACACCCACAAAGAGGAGCACCCTCATCATCTCAGGTGTTTCCAAGGTAACAGCTCTGGGAGAGCAGCCGAGGTGGCAGGAAGCCCTCACGGTTACTGCAGTCCATTCAAACCTGTCCCTCTCGCCAGGTGCCCATTGCGCAGGACGAGCTGGCGCTGTCGCTGGGCTACGCAGCCTCTCTCGAGGCCTTGGCACAGGACTATGCCGAAGACAGCAGCGGTCCCTCTCCCCTTCCCTCGGACCCCCCAGACACCTTTCCAGGAGCCCTGGATGCCCTCTCCAGCCCCACCAGTGTCCAGGAGGCAGATGAGACCACACATTCGGACATTTCCGAGAGGCCATCTGTGGATGATGTTGAGTCGGAAACAGGATCGACTGGTGCCCTAGAGACCCGCAGCCTCAAGGATCACAAAGGTGGGGAGAGGTCGGCAACCCCCTCCTCTGATACCCAGTGTATACCCAAGGCCAAAGCCAATGGGCTGTGTCCTTCCTCAGGGGCTGCCAGAGGCCCAGTAGGCCTCAGCCGAACTAAGGTAGAGAGGGGAGAGGGAGCTGGGTGCGCTGGGTCCTGTGGCTTTTTTACCACGAGTTTCCTTTTTCCCATATCTAAGTGTGTCTCTTTCTTCCCTTGTGTGTTTTTTTCTTCCTTCCCTTTCTTTTATTTTTATATATATCTTTATTGATTTCAGAGAGGAAGGTAGAGGGAGAGAGAGATAGAAACATCAATGATGAGAGAGAATCATTGGATAGGCTGCCTCCTGCACGCCCCCTACTGGGGATTGAGCCCGCAACCCAGGCATGTGCCCTTGACCGGATTCGAACCCAGGATCCTTCAATCTGCAGGCTGATGCTCTATCCACTGAGCAAAACTGGCCAGGGCTCTTTCTTCCCTTTCATTATGTACTCTTTCCCCTGTGAGTGTAAGAAGTCCTACCCGGGCTGACCTGGGGCTGTCCCTGTGCAGTGACAGCTGTGGACGGCTGTGGTACTCCTCACTTCTAAAAGGAAGGGCTTCCCCCAACATCTTCATCCCTCTGTCAACCAGTCTGTTAACCACACTGCACCTAACCATTTCTAGCTTCAGCCTGCATCACTTCTTGGGATAATGAGTTCCCAAACCCAAAGCCTGCTGAGTGAGCACCTTCCTCATGACGCTTGTCTGAATGTACCTCTTGGACGCACCCCTTCCTGCTCACGTCCTGGAATTTTGTCAATGAGTCCATGTCAAACAATTTTGTTCTTCCATGTCTACCTTTGAGGACATTTCTTTTTTTCTTCTTTTAAAAATATTTTTGATTTCAGAGAGGAAGGGAGAGGGAGAGAGAGATAGAAACATCAATGATGAGCCAGAACCGGTTTGGCTCAGTGGATAGAGTGTCCGCCTGCGGACTGAGAGGTCCCAGGTTTGATTCCGGTCAAGGGCATGTACCTTGGTTGCGGGCACATCCCCAGTGGGAGGTGTGCAGGAGGCAGCTGATGGATGTTTCTCTCTCATAGATATTTCTAGCTCTCTATCCCTCTTCCTTCCTCTCTGTAAAAAATCAATAAAATATATTTTAAATAAATAAAAAGAAACATCAATGAGGAGAGAATCATTGATCGGCTGCCTCCTGCACACCCCCCCACTGGGGATCAAGCCTGCAACCATCTTATGTGCCCTGACCAGGAATCGAACCATGACCTCCTGGTTCATAGGTCAACGCTCAACCACTGAGCCACTGCCACCAGGATGAGGACATTTCTTTAGAGACACCCTCTGCTCAGCCTTGGTCTTTCCATAGTGAAGAGTCCCGGTGGTCAGTCTGTGGGCACAGAGCAGCGGCCCCTGACACTGCTCCTCAGCCAGGACCAAGGGCATACAGACCCCCACCAGCACCACCACTCGCTCCTCAGCCAGGACCAAGGCCACATTTTGTCTCTACTTTCTTCCCTGAGGAAGCCTGGCTTCTAGGCCCAGGGCCTGGTCTGTTCTGCATGGTGGACCCCTTGATGCTTGGTCTTTTTTTTTTTTTAATATATTTTTATTGATTTCAGAGAGGAAGAAAGAGGGAGAGAGAGAGAAACATCAATGATGAGAGAGAATCATGAATGGGCTGCCTCCTGCACGTCCCACAACGTGCCCACAACCTGGGCAAGTGATGGGGAATAGAACCGTGACCAGGCTGGCCAGGCATGCTTGGCTTCTCTCTGCCCCCTTCAACCCCCTCCCCTCCGCCCCCTGCTCAGCACCCTCTCCCCCGCAGTGAGTTTCCTGCGCAGCGGCACGAAGCTCATCTTTCGCCGGAGACCCCGCCAGAAGGAGGCCGGTCTGAGCCAGTCGCACGATGACCTCTCCGACACTATGGCCTCCCCCAGTGTCCGCAAGAAGGCCGGCAGCTTTTCCCGCCGCCTGATTAAGCGCTTTTCCTTCAAGTCCAAACCCAAGGCCAATGGCAGCCCCGGCTCCCAGCTCTGAGGGCCTCCTCCCTGCTCTGGGAGAGGGCGCAGTCCCCGGGCACATCCCTCCATCCCCTCCTGGCCCTGCTGGGTGGGAGGGCACCAGCAGGGGGAAGTGTGTGAGATGGCCCCGTGGACTAAGACACAGAGTGGTTGGCGGGGCGGGGAAGAGGAGGCGCTGCCTGGCACGCGTGGCATCCCACAGAGCTGTGCCCGCTGTTGGTACCGACCCCTCAGAGGTGTCCTGGGTGCCCAGCTCCTCGCCGATCACCCCTCCCTCTGTGTTCGCTTTTCTATGAGTATGTGTGGCCATACTCTGGGACCCGGGCGGCCCTTTCCTCTCTCAGGAGGGAGGGGTTTCCCGTGGCTGGGGCTGCCCCGCCCCCCCTCAGGCCCTGCTCTGCCCAGCACCTGCTGAGGACACTGGCAGCTCACCGGAAGCTCCGGACAGGGCAGGTTCTCCCCTCGCCCGCCTGCATCCTCGCCCCGCCCCGTTTAGGACCGTTTTTTTGTTTTTGTTTTTTGTACTTGATGCCTCTGCTGGGAGCAGCAGCTCTGAAGGCAGGAGGCCTCCAGGCCGGGAACCCTTCCCTGCACTGACGGCTTTAGGGGCTCCATTGAAAGACTGCGTCACGATGGAGCATATGCAGGGCTGCACCTCGGGTTGTGGAGATGATGGTGGCCATTGCTGTATGATGATTTGGAATTTAATTTATTAAAGTCAAATTGGAATTTATAAACTGGACCACTGGTTAGCCTTTGAAAAGTGAAGGGGCAGTGAGGCTGTGGGGTTGATGGGGTGGGAGGATCCCAGACGGCCCAGATACCGAGGGGGTAGGGGACACACATATTGGGTCTGTTAAGAACTTCCTTCCTACCCAGCCGGTGTGGCTCAGTGGTTCGAATCCCAGTCAGGGCACATGCCCCGTTGCTGCTCGATCCCCAGTGTGGGGCGTGCAGGAGGAAGCTGATCCATGATTCTCATCATTGATGTTTCTCTCTCTCCTTCTTCCTTCCTCTCTGAAATCAACAAAAATATATATTTTTTAAAAGTTCCTTCCTGCAGAGAGGAAGGGACATGTAGAAAGGGGTTGGAGAACAAGAGTCTAAAAGGTGAAATTGTAGCAAAAAGTCATTCAGACAAAAAAAGACAGTTTCCTAGTACAAGCATCTTCATTTCCCTTTTTAAAATTTTTTTAATTTTTCTTTTTTTTAATTCTCTCTCTCATTTCCTTTTTTTAAAAAATATATTTTATTGATTTTTTTACAGAGAGGAAGGGAGAGAGATAGAGAGTTAGAAACATGGATGAGAGAGAAACATCTACCAGCTGCCTCCTGCACAACCCCCATTGGGGGTGTGCCCACAACCAAGGTACATGCCCTTGACTGGAATCGAACCTGGGCCCTTCAGTCTGCAGGCTGACGCTCTATCCACTGAGCCAAACCGCTTAGGGCCATTTCCCTTTCTTGAACAAGCTGTTCCTTCCAGGATATAACAGAGTGCCAAGCGTGCACTCTGGATCTAGGCTGCCTGGATTTGACTCCTGGTTCCATTAATTGCCTCTGTGACCTTGGACAAATTATGTAACCCAGAGTGCCTCAGCTTTCTCATCTGTAAAATGGGGAATGTGATAATAGCTATCATTTGGTTGTAGATGAGAAGTGATTAAAGTGCTTAGCACTCTTCTGGCACATAGTCAGTGAGGAAGAAGGGTTAATAGTGTCTTAGAAGAGACACATTGGGAGGGGGAAGTCTTTAAAATTTTTCAGTTACAGTTCAGAAATATAGCATAGTGGTTAGACATTTATATAATTTATGAAGTGATCCCCCAAGAATTCTAGTACTCACCTGGAATTATACATAGTTATTACAATACTAGAGGCCCGGTGCACAAAATTCATGCACAGGTAGGGTCCCTAGGCCTGGTCAGAGATCAGGGCCAATCAGGTTCCTTGCATCCCCGCCTCCTGGCTTCCTCCTTCCCTTGCTCCCTCAGTGCCCTGCTGCCATTGCCGCTGCTTGCCCGCCATGTTTCACGTCGCCCCCTGGTGGTCAGCACATGTCATAGTGAGGGATCGAACTGTTCTACCTGTCAAACTCCAAGGGGACACTTTGCCTATTAGCCTTTTTAAAAAATTATTTTATTTATTTTTTATAGAAAGAAAGGGAGAGGGATAGAGAGTTAGAAACATCGATGAGAGAGAAACATCGATCAGCTGCCTCCTGCACACCCCCCACTGGGGATGTGCCTACAACCAAGGTGCATGCCCTTGACCAGAATCAAACCTGGGACCCTTCAGTCCACTGAGGGGTCTATTTGGCTCAGTAGATAAATACTCTATCCACTGAGCCAAACTGGTCAGGGCCCTGTTAGCCTTTTATATAGATAAATTATTATACTAGAGGCCCAGTACACAAAATTCATGCATGGGTGGGGTCCCTCAGTGTGGCCTGTGGAGATCGGGCCCTAGCTCATGCCTCCAGCCTTGCATCCCCACCTGGCACTCTCCCTTGGCCTGATGCCACCTGCTCACCCCGCCCCCTGCTGCCACTGTCTGTGAGGTGATTGGCCACCCACTCACCTGCTCCATCATCCCTCCGTGGTCCTGCTGTCATCGGGGCCCATCTGGGCCGGCAGCGCCTCCACTGCTGCCCACTGCCAGCGCTATATTGCCGATGCCCACCATGTTCCCTGCACGTCATAGTGAGCAATCAAACTCCTAGTACATGATCGCCCGAGGGGACAATTTGTGTATTAGGCTTTTATTATATAGGATTCTCTAAGCTACCCATTTATACTTCTTAATTCCTTCACTTTTTTCATCCAATCCTCCAACCCCCTCCCATCTGACAACCACAGTTTGTCTTTCTGTTTTGTTTGTTTATTTTGTTCTTGATTCCACATATAAGTGAAATCATATGGTCATTGTCTTTCTCTGTCTGGCTTATTTCATTCAGCACAATACCCTCTAGGTCCACGTATGTTGTCGAAATGGTAAGATTTCATTCTTTTTTATGGCTGAGTAACATTCCATTGTATACATGTATCACATCATCCTTATTCAATCATCTATTGATGGGCACTTAGGTTGCTTCCATATCTTGGCTATTGTAAATAATGCTGCAATGAATACAGAGTGCATATATTTTTTTGAATTAGTGTTTTGGATTTCTTCAGATAAATACCCAGAAGTGGAATTTCTGAGTTAAAAGGTAGTGCTAATCTTAAAAAAATATATATTTAGTCCTAGCTGGTTTGGCTCAGTGGATAGAGTGTCGGCCTGTGGACTGAAGGTCCCAGGTTTGATTCCAGTCAAGGGCACATACCCAAGTTGCAGGCTTGATCCCCAGTAAGGGCGTGCAGGAGGCAGCCAGTCAATGATTATCTCTCATCATTGATGTTTCCATCTTTCTCTCCCTTGCCCTTCCTCTCTGAAATCAATAAAAATTAAAAATAAATAGGAATATAGTATTTTTATTGATTTCAGAGAGGAAGGAATAGGTAGAGAGAGATAGAAACATCAATGATAAGAGAGAATCATTGATCGATCGGGAATCAAGCCTGCAACCCAGGCATGTGTCCCAACTGGGAATCAAACAGTGACCTCCTGGTTCATAAGTCAACGCTCAACCGCTGAGGCACTGCAGCCAGGCAAGGTAGTCCTATTTTTAACTTATTGAGGAGTCTCCATACTGTTTTCCATAGTAGCCACACCAGTTTCTAATAAGGGGGGGTGAGGGTGGGTGGGGGAATCTTATAAAGGTTTCATTGTAATAAAAATGGTTTCATTCCTAAATGTGGGCTAGTTTCAGGGAGTTATGGATACTAGCAAACTCTATGTCCCTGTTCCTGTGCTCTGGAACTTTACCCCAGGACTTGAAACAGGCAACCTCCCACACTGAGCCAAGGACAGGAAACCTGAGTATGCCACAGACACACCAGTGACCTTGAGCAGACCACTTCTTTCTGGACCTCAGCGTCCTGGTCTCTGAAACAAGGGGTGGCCTGGATCATCATTCAGGTGGCTCTCAGCCTGGCCACTCTGGCTTATCTATCGCGGGTGCTTTTGAGAGGCAGTATGGAATTATTAATAGTTCCCACAATCCTGTGATACTGTATGTAGAAAGAGGGGCAGAATGTGGATATTTGGTTAAGTTGAATATAGTGGTATGTTCAACTTTAGGCCACGAGGACTCAGATCTAGCAAGCTATTTCCCCTGAAATAAGAAATGCAGCTCTCCGCCGGTCACAGAGGAGCAATTTCTTTGTTGACTAATATGACAAGACAGCCAAACACACTGAACTTGAAATTTCACAAGAAATGTTTTGAAAAAAATATTTTTAAAATTGATTTTAGAGGGAGGAAAGGAGAGGGACTGAGATAGAAACACTGATGAGATTATTAGCTGCCTCCTGCATGCCCCCTACTGGGGATCAAGTCAGCAACCTGGGCAGGTACCATGACTGGAATCAAACCTTGGCCTCTTGGTTCATGGGCTGTTGCTCAACCACTGAGCCATACCAGCCAGACAGAAGAAACTTCTTTTTAAAAAAATATGTTTTTATTGATTTTTGCAGAGAGAAGAAGGGCTGGGCCATGCTGGCCAGGCCATGAGAAAATTCCTGATGGTAGGGCAGGTATTCCAATTCTCCTTGGACCCATGGATTGAGTGGATGGTAACTGGAAATTGTATTCAGCTTACAGTGCTGAGCTACCCAGAACTCAATGGAACCACTTACTTTGTAGAGAAGAAGAGCCTGTTCACAAAATAGAGATTTAAAAAGTGAATGTAAAAGATATAAAAAACATATCTTAATCAACTTTACCCACTTTACACTTTCAGAGGAGAGCACAGCTTTTGATGAGTATGGATTGTTTTTAAGTTTTTGTGTCAGCTTTTAAAGAACAAATCTCAGCCCTGCTGGTGGTGTGGCTCAATGGTTGAGCATCGACCTATGAACCAGGAGGTCACAGTTTGATTACCAGTGTGGGGTGTGCAGGAGGCAGGCAATTGATGCTTCTCTCTCATCATGGATGTTTCTCTCTCTCTCTCTACCTCTCCCTTCCTCTGTGAAATATATATGTATATATATCATAACTAGAGGCCCGGTGCACAAAATTCGTGCATGGGGGGGTGTCCCTCAGCCAGCCTGCACCCTCTCCAATCTGGGACCCCTTGAGGGATGTCCAACTTCCCAGGATCAGGCCTAAACGGGCAGTCGGACATCCCTCTCACAATCCAGGACTGCTGGCTCTCAACCACTCGCCTGCCTGCCTGCCTGATTGCCCCCTAACCACTCCCCTGCCAGCCTGATCGACACCTAACTGCTCCCCTGCCAGCCCAATTGCCCCTAACTGCCCTCCCTTGCCAGCCTGGTTACCCCTAACTGCCCTCCCCTGCCAGCTGGTCACCCCCAACTGCCCTCCACTGCAGGCCCAGTCACCCCTAACTTCCCTCCCTTGCCAGCCTGGTTGGCCCTAGCTGCCCTCCCCTGCCAGCCCGATTGCCCCTTAACTGCCCTCACCTGCCGACCTGGTCACCTCTAACTGTCCTCCTCTGCAGGCCTGGTCACCCCCAACTGCTCTTCCCTGCTGGCCCGATCACCCCTAACTGCCCTCCCTTGCCAGCATGGTCACCTTAACTGCCCTCCCCTGCCGGCCTGGTCGCCCCCCACTGCCTACCCTACAGGCCTGATTGCCCACAACTGCCCTCCCCTGCCGACCATCTTGTGCAGACATCTTGTCTCCACATGGGGGCGGCCATCTTGTGTGTTGGAGTGACAATCAATTTGCATATTACCTCTTTATTATGGGACTAGAGGCCCACTGCACAAAGAGATTCGTGCAATAGGCCTTCCTTCCCTTGGCTTATAGCACCGGTTTTCCTCCAGCACCTGGGACCCAGGCCTTTGCTCTGGCTGGAGTCTGCCACCTTCGTCTTCGCTGCAGACTCCGGCTGGAGCCTGCCATCTTCACTGCAGATTCAAGCCGGAGTCCTACCATCTTC
Organism: Corynorhinus townsendii; assembly: GCA_026230045.1. Taxonomy (NCBI): domain Eukaryota; kingdom Metazoa; phylum Chordata; class Mammalia; order Chiroptera; family Vespertilionidae; genus Corynorhinus; species Corynorhinus townsendii. The sequence continues at coordinate 84,790,573 of JAPDVU010000008.1, forward strand.
GTCTTTGCTGCTTTGTTGCAGACTCCAGACAGAGTCTGCAGTCTTCATCTTCGCTGCAGACTCTGAACTCTGCAGTCTTTGTCTTCGCTGCAGACTCTGAAGTCTGCAGTCTTCATCTTCGCTATGGCCGGAGTGCCGCTCCTATAGAACCCTTTGCCCCCACCCGCCCTCTCATAGCAGGCGTCCTGCCCTGCCCAGCCACTCCAAGCTTGGGACAGCTGGGCGGCTGCCATCTTTCTCCTTCTAGTTTGCATATTCCCTCCTGATTGGCTGGTGGGTGTAGCAGGGTGATGGTTAATTTGCACGTTTCTCTTTTATTAGTGTAGATAATAAAAGTGTAATATGCTAATTAGACTGGACAACCTTCCAGATGAAGCCGGGGCTGCGAGGGAAGCCCGGATCCTGGGTGCCAGAGGGAAGCTGGTGCCAGCAGCTGGGGGAAGGCCTCCTCTTGCATGAATTTCATGCATCGGGCCTCTAGTATATATATAGAAGTCTCAGAATGTGCCTGAGCAATCCAGCCAATATTGAGGCTATTTTCAAAAGAAGCAGATTGAGATAGAAGGAAACTATGCTGGACAGTAATACACTTCCTCAAATTTTGGAAACGTGTGGATCACAGAACTATCCTGAATTTTTGTCCTGTCAAAATTGAGTCTACACAATTCTGTGAGTGAACTTTTTCTTCATGAAATTGCTAAATGAAAGCTACTAGCCATCTTTACAAGTATAAATTGAATTAAAATAAGATTGGCATTTCATGAAGTATTACTATAACCATGGTTTTGAATGAGTAAAGTTGATGAAATATATTTTATTATTATATTATATTTTAAAACAAGGACAAAGCTATATGCACAGTTGTTAATAAACTTTATGTGCAAATTCCTGATTTTACTATAACTTTGCTTTTTGTTTTGTTTGGTTAATCCTTACCCTAGGATTTTTTTTCATTGATTTTTAGTGAGAGTGAAAGGAAGAAGGGAGAGAGACCAAGAGAGAGAACATCAATGTGAGAGAGACACATCAATTGGTTGCCTCCTGAATGCACCCTGAACTGGGGTGATGGATTGAGCCTATGACCAAGGTACATGCCCTTGACAGGAATCAAACCTGGAACTCTTCAGTCCATGGGCCGATACTCTATCCACTGAGCCAAACCAGCTAAGGCTTACTTTGCTATTTTTAATGGCATCTTTATTTTATTTATATTGAATATTTAATTGTTTTCTGATCATATAAACTATACAGGCTTATTTTTAGGTTAGAAATATATAACACAATAAAATAACTATTTATCCCAATGAACTTTATTAAGGTACAGAATTTATTTAACAAATGTATCTTGAACCCTTACTAAATTTCAGCCACTAGCCTAAGTGGTGGAATTATAAAGGTGAAAAACACATACCACGCCTGCCCTCTCCCACTGAATTGGATCTGGTGCAGACTGTGGACAAGGGAACAAGCAAGTGCAGTAGATGATAGAGCTGTCAGAGGGAAATATGGGGAGGTGATGTCAAGAACGACTTCTTGGAAAAATAAGCATCTCCACTGAGACCAGAAGAATGGGTAGCAGTCACACGAGTACACCTGGACGGGGGAGAAGTGGAAGATTGTTCCAGGCAGAGGAAACAGCAATCACAAGGCAGGGGAGGTAAGAGGTGGCCAGCTAGTCGTGGTGGAGAAACTGAAAGAAATTTGAGGCTGTTGGCTGGGTAGCTCAGTTGGTTAGAGCATTGTCCTGATACCCCAAGATTTCGGGTACATACAAGAGTCAACCAATAAATGCAAAAATAAGTGGAACAACAAATCTCTCCCCGCACCCCTGTGGCTCTCAAACCAAATTTAAAAAACAAACAAAATTGGGGCTGGAGCAGGAAGTGAGGTGGAGAAGGAAGGATTCAAGACACAGCTGGAGAGTTTGCAGGATCCACATGCTGAAGGGCAGGGGTCCTCAAACTTTTTAAACAGGGGGCCAGTTCACTGTCCCTCAGTCCATTGGAGGGCCGGACTATAGTTAAAAAAAAACACTATGAACAAATTTCTATACGCACTGCGGGCCCGGGACGAGTTGGCTGCAAAGTGGGACAGGCAGCGGCACCCGGCGGGCCGCATGTGGCCCGCGGGCCGTAGTGTGAGGACCACTGCTGAAGGGTCTAGGAAGCCTCAGTATGGTTTTGGGGTCTTGCCCTGAGGCCAATAGAATGCCTTTGAGTGGTCAAAGCAAAGTGGTTGTTTGATCACTTTTGCTCTCTGTAAAGACCACTTTGAATGTTCCATCGAGAATCATTTGTACCAGCTGTTAACGTAAGAAACATTCAAACCTGTAGGGAATTTTTGTGAGTTTATTTGAGCCAAACTGTTGACAATTGCCAGAAGCAGAATCTCAACACATTGAGACAGTGCTCTGGAAAATTGCTGTTCACCTATTTTTATAAACTACCATCAGAGGTGACATAAGTGGGTTACATGAAATCCATTGTTGATTGATTAGGGAGGTAGGAGAAAGTAAAGCGGGGAAACCTCTGGGATTGGATAAAAAGTAAAATGAGTCCAGCATCAACCTAAGAACCAGGTCAGGGTTCAATTCCTGGTCTGGAAAATGCCCGGCTGGTGGGCTCCATCCCCATTGTGGATCGTGCAGGAGGCAGCTGAACAACGATTCTCTCTCATCATTGATGTTTTTCTCTCTCCCTTCCTCTCTGAAATCAATTTTTTAAAAAAGGATTAAGAGGGTGGGCCGAACAGTGTTGGCAGCACTGGGCACCCAGCTTCTTTTTTAAAAAACATATTTTACTGATTTTTACACAAAGGGAGAGAGATAGAGAGTTAGAAACATCGATCAGCTGCCTCCTGCACACCCCCTAGTGGGGATGTGCCTGCAACCAAGGTACATGCCCTTGACCGGAATTGAACCCGGGATCTTTCAGTCCTCAGGCCGACGCTCTATACACTGAGTTACACCGGCCAGGGCGGCAGCCAGCTTCTGACACCTCCTCCTCGCTGTCCAGGCAGCCAGCTAAACGCATGAGCCAATCCGGGAGGTGAGACCCGACTGGCACCGCCCCCAAGGCCTGCGCAAGTGCAGTGGGGCCCGTGCGCAGCCTGCGCAGTAGGTGGAGCTCAGCCCGCGGGCTCCTGGCTGCGTCGCGCTGCGCTAGGGTCCCTGCGAAGCCCGCCACCTCCCCTTTCGCTACAGCCCGTCTCCCCGCGCGCCCGCCCCTTCCGGGTTTTGGCGCGCCCGCACCGTCAGTCGCCGCGGCCATTGGCTGTTAGAGAGTGGCGATTGGCTGTCGCTGACGTCGCTCAAGTGCTCTCCCGGAAATGGTCGCGGTGGAAGTGGAGGTGGAGAGACGCGGGAGCCGAGGGGCGGTAAGCGGGACTCCGCGCCGGGTGGGCAGCGTGTGGGGCCGCGGGCTTCGAGGCCCGGCTCTTCCCGAGTCAGTCGCTCCAGCGAGGCGTCCTCTCGCCGCTCGGCTACGGCGGTCGGCCTACTGCCTGCGCGCCCCGAACCTCCCTGCTCTCTCATCTGGGTCCCCGCGGCCCTGCGACACGGTCTCCCCCGCCTTCGGGGGCAGGGCCCGGGCAACTGCGGGACCGCGCCGGAGAGGCGCTACCCTCCGGGAGGGTCTCCTTTCTTCTCTCCAAACCATACCCGTCCTTGCGGGGCCTGGCGCCCACCGCTGGGGCAGGACTTTCCGTCCCCGCCTGCGCGCTGCGATTTCTTTCCTGATTTCCCTCCGCGGGCGCTTTGTTTTGGTTGTTGTCACGCGTCGAGCCTTCTCTCTTCTGCCGAATTGTGAGTCTTCAGGGGTTTCAGAACCTGGGTCCCTCCTTCTCCTGAGTACCATTGGAGGTTCATTCGGTGCACTGAGTTGTATTCACCCGCAAGCACTCGCTGATGGCGTCTTCCTATGATTCCTGTTGAAAAGATGTGTGAAGGACCCTCGGGTTTTCCTTTGGTTGACCTTTTTTGTAGAATTAGATCAAGCTTAAAATCAGCGCACCATCAGAAGCAAGGATATGTCACGAATAGCTAACATTTGTTGAGTTCTAGTGGTGTTTATTTATTTTACAGTTTATAGGTTCTTTTTTTAATTTAATAAATCTTTATTGTTCAGATTATTATAATTGTTCCTCTTTTTTCCTTCATATCTCCCCTCCACCCGGTTCTCACACCACCCTCTCCCCACCCCACTGTCCTCATCCATAGGTTCTAGTGGTGTGTTTTGCTGAGCATTTTAATATAATGTAATTTGGTTCATAAATAAATTCAATGAGGCAGGCATAATTATTCCTATGTTACCTTGCCTAAGGTCATGTAGCTAGTTGGAGCTTTCTGATCAGATCTGTTGACTCCATTACCCATTACTGAGATATTAGTACCCCTTTTTACATTTAAGGAAACAGGTTTAGAGAAACTGAGTGATTTGCCAAAAATAAAATAATAGCTTCGTTGGTTGGAGTGTCCTGCCAAGGTTGCGGGCTCCATCATCATGGCGTACACAAGAATCAACCAATGAATCCGTAGGTGGAACAACAACTCCATGTTTCTCTATCTCTCCCTTCCTCTCTCTAAAGTCAGTGAATTAAAGAAAAAAGGTAACAAATTAAGTTTGCTTAAATATTAAGAGACCCCCTGCAGTTAGAACTGAACAGGGCAAGGGGCAGGCTCTCTAAAGAGCTTCCAACATATTGAAGGAGACTGACAAAGTATTTAGTGAAACGTTTTGGGTATTGTGTATATAGATGTGATGTCTGTGGGGAGGAGGGAATCAGAAAAGTAAGTCAGATAGAGGGGGAAAATGGAGCTAAACTCGGCTTTGAATTCCTTTTCCATCAATCCCTAACTTTGTGACATTAGGTAAATTACTTAACCTATTGGCCCATTTATTCATCTGTGAAGTAGAATAATAATGGTACCTACCTTAGTGGGGTTCCTGTATTTGTTCGTGTTTGTTTGTTTGAAAACTTCCAGGATTTTGAGGAACTATTCCATCCTTGTTGAAAAGGCACGGCTTTCTCACAGGTGACTAGAAAGACTTTTTGCTGCAGGTTCTAGATAGGCTGCCTACCTGGGGTCACCCCCAGCCACACTGGGTGTAGTCCTGCAGCTGTGGATCTTTTCCTCCTCCTCTAGGGTGAAGGCCATGCCGCCCCCTGGGAAAGTCCCCCGAAAGGAGAACCTGGGGCTGCAGTGTGAGTGGGGGTCCTGCTCCTTTGTGTGCTCAGCCATGGAGGAGTTCTGTGAGCATGTCACTCAGCACCTGCAGAAGCACCTGCACAGCTCAGGGGAGGAGGAGGAGGAAGAGGAGGAGGACCTGCTGGGTAAGCAGGACACGGGAGGAGAAAGAGCTCAAGGGAAGGGGGAACATCTGACTTTCCTTCCTGCAGACGGAGAAGGCAGCCCAGGAGAGTGGTGGTTTAATTTCCTAGTTGTGCTTTTGTTGTTTATAAAAACACTAGTGGCCTGGTGCACGAAATCATGCACATTAAAAGGGGATTAATTAGAGGAAATAACTTAATATTGCTATTTGCCCTTTCTCTATAATAGAAGTGTCAGAGATGAAAGAAAATTAGTAAAATGTATATGAAAACCTTCCTCCTGTCAGAGTCTGGGGCGCACCATGGGACTTAGAGTCAAGTCCCCGCCCAAACACATGCACCTCAAAATCGCGTGAGACCCAAACCCGGTCAGTCCCACCCTTGTCAAGCCCCGCCAGGCAGGGGGTATAGTTTCAGGTCCCCTGGCCCGGGGCCAGGACAGGGGGCGTGGCCTGAGGTCCTGCGTCAAGCCCGGCTGGGTGGGGGGGCATGGCCAGAGGTCCCCAATCAAGCCCCGCCAGGCGGGGGGGCAGGTGCAGCCTCAGTTCCCCTGGCCCAGCACTGGGAGGGGGCGCAGCCTCAGGTCCCCCATCAAGCCTTACCAGCAGGGGGGCGCAGCCTCAGGTCCCCCATCAAGCCCTGATGGGCGGGTGTGCGGCCTGAGTTCCCCCGACCCAGCACTGGGGGTGCACCTTGAGGTTCCCGTCAAACCCCACTGGGTGGGGGGGCATAGCCTGAGGTCCTCTGTCAAGCCCAGCCAGGCAGGGGGGTGCGCACCCTCAGGTCCCTTGGCCCGGTGCTGGGGCGGGGGGCGAGGCCTGAGGTCCCGTCAAGCCCTGCTGGACAGAGGATGCGTCTGAGGTCCCCCAGGCTGGTGCCAGGGTTGGGGGAGCGGCCTGAGGTTCCCTGTCAAACCCCACCTGGTTGGGGGTGCGGCCTTAAGTCCCCCGGCCTGGCGCTGGGGCAGGGGAGCATCCTGAGGTCTCCTAGCCCAGCACCGGACGGGCAGTGGCGCCTTGAGTTCCCCTGTCAAGCCCTGCCAGGTTGGGGAGGGCATAGCCTCAGGTCCCTGCTGACTGCTCGTTAAGGCTCCTTATGGGAACTTGGCCTCAGCTGTGGGTGCATCCATCTTTGTGATGGAGTGATGGTCAATTTGCATATTCCCTCTTTATTATATAGGATTGTAGATGCATAGAAAACTCATTCAACAAGGATTTTCAACATGAATCTGCCATCTTCCCATCCAAAGGCAATTATTGACAGTACTTTTGTGAGCATTCTTTTTGACCTCTCTCTACATGCGATAACTGGTATTTTTATATGTATTTCTAAACAACCAGGCACATAAAAGTTCTTAATTCATTAATCCTCGTGGAAAATCTGCAGTCACCACAGATAAAGTCACTTAAGAACCTCCTGTTGTCCTGTTTCCAGCTCACTTCTTGCAGCACCAACACTGGCCTTTGCAGTTCCCTGGCTGTCTTCATTCTGTCCTTGCATTCCTTTCCCATTCCTTTTCTTGAGGTCTTCTTTTCATATAGGTCATGACTTGCTAGGCTGTTTGGGTTCATTTTTCTTTGAGTAATCCCAGGAATCAAATTATGACATGCCCAGCTGGTGTGTCAGTGGTTGAGTGTTGACCTATGAACCAGGAGGTCACAGTTTGGTTCCCTGTCAGTGACATCCCCGGGTTGTGGGCTCAATCCCTAGTGTGGGGCGTGAAGGAGGCAGCCGATAAATGATTCTTTCATTATTGATGTTTATATCTCTCCCTCTCCCTCTCCCTCTCTGAAATCAATAAAAATATTTTTAAAATTAAAATATGACAAAGCTAGTTTGTTGTTGTACCACCACCAAAATGTGTTCTGAATCTAAATACAGAGATGACATCTGGTGTGGTCTTGTACACTTTGGCTAGTTTTTCCTGATTTTCTATCTTAGGAACTGTTGACTTCCCAGGGAAAAGGATGTCAGTGATCCTTTGTTTCATTGAAGTATTCTGTTAATCATGAACTTCCTGATCTGCATAGTTACTGTTTCGTTCATGATAGCGGCTGATCTTCAAGCCTGGTTTTCCATTTATTTATTTACCTATCTTCTATATATATAAAAGGTTAAGTGACCATCCAACCGGCCAGTAGGTATGACGCACACTGACCAACCAGGGGGCAGACGCTCAACCCAGGAGCTGCCGAGCTGCGGTGACTTGACAGCAGTTCTTGGGTGACGTACCCTAGAACCAGAGAGGAGGGAGCCCGATTCTGGGGTGCATCACCCAAGAACCGCCCTCTTGCAATCCGGGACCCCTTGGGGGATGTCAGAGAGCTGGTTTTGGCCCAATCCCCGCAGGCCAGGCCGAGGGACACCACTTGTCAGAGAGGCCCCGCTCACTCCACAGACACCGTTCCAGCTGTGGGACCACCCCAGGTGCCACCAGCCGGGGAGGGACCACGGGAAGTTGGCTCCAGGGCATGTCTGGCCTGTCTCACCCAGTCCCACTGGCCACGGAGCAAAGGACAATGCTTAATGTTTGATTTCCGGTCAGATCACACAAGCGGTTGCAGGTTCGATTCCCGGACGGAAGGCAACTGATCAGTGTTTCTCTTTCACATCAATGTCTCCCTCCTTCCCTCCCTCCCTCCCTCCCTCCCTCCCTCTCTCCCTCCCTCCTTTCTTCCTTCCTCTCTCCTCTCTCTCCAAGCATGTCCTTGGGTGAGGATTAAAAGAAAGAAAGGAAAAAAAATGTGGTTTGCAATCCCCTAAATTGATTTTGCCACCCACTAATAGGTCACAGCAGAGTTTGAAAACTTAATGTAGGAAGTACAGAGATAGCTCCCTTCAAATTCTGTTTGAAGTCGTGACTGAAATACATAACTAACAGTTTCAAAAGCCAAATGATATTTACACAAAAGAGAAATTAGGGGATTATTACATTTTTAAAAGTATCTACTTTTTGAAACAAGTAAACCCATGTAAACATTGAAAATACGGTGCTTAGATTGAATGGTTGACGGGCCTTCCTGGAGAAGACAGGTCTTGAGCAGAACATGGGAGGAAGAAGGGTTTGTAGTTTGACACAAGGAGCAGGGGTGTCCCGGTTGGGAAGCAGCATCTTCTGCAGGCAGCAGTAGACACTCAGCCAGGGTACTGCATGCCACTCATACTGGTTTCTGGCGCTGGGACTTGCACACACTGTCCCTCTGCATAGATCACACTTCTCCACTAGTTTATAGACACTCGCCCTTCAGATCTTATCACAGGGACACTTCCAAGACACCCATCTCTCTCTGTGTATTTTGTAGTGCCGTGCCTCCACCTGCACAGAACTTATAATTGGTCACAGTTTATAATTATACATGTGATTATTTGATTAATCCTTTTCCTCCCTGGCTGTAAGCTATGTAAGGGCAAAGGCTGGGACCCTTTACTCGTGACATTTCCAGCACTTGGCACACAGTGGTGGTACATGTTGCTGAATGAACTGGCAATTCAATCAGGGTGCAGCTTCCTCACCTGCTGCTAAGTGCCACAGGTGGAAGGAGAGCTGAGTGTCAGAAAGCATCATGTTCTCTCTTAAACCCCTTTCTGCAGAGGAAGAATTCTCCTGCTTATGGCAGGAGTGTGGCTTTTGTTCTCTGGACAGTTCTGCTGACCTTGTCCGCCACGTCTACTTCCACTGCTATCACACGAAGCTGAAGCAGTGGGGGCTGCAGGCCCTGCAGAGCCAGGCCGACCTCAGCCCTTGCATCCTGGACTTCCACAGCCGCAACATCATCCCGGACATCCCTGACCACTTCCTGTGTCTGTGGGAGCACTGTGAGGTCAGCAGGTAGTTGCCAGAAATAGGGGTGGGAGGAAGTTGCAGGTCTGAACTCAAGAAGCCTTGATCCTTTCTTCGGACCCTTATAGTCCTGAGGCTCCTGCTAGTATCTCCTTCATGGCTGCATAGCTCCCTTGCTCAAATGTTCCCGTCCTCCCAGAGTTAATTTGGGAGGGAGCCAAGAGGTCCCCTTTGGACACATGGGGGTAAGAGTCCCTCCACCCACCCTCAGTCCTTACCCCAAGTTGCTCCTGGCACAGAGCTCCTTCGACAATCCTGAGTGGTTCTACCGGCACGTGGAAGCGCACAGCCTGTGCTGTGAATACAAAGCTGTTGGCAAGGACAACCATGTGGTGCTGTGTGGCTGGAAAGGTAGGGTCACTCCTTAGCTTCTGGCCTCTGAAGAAACCCTGGGATTGCTGAAGGGCTAGAGCAGCAGGGATGGTCCTGCAGGGCAAGGCTGGCTGCTTCTAGAGAGACATGGGGGTCCAGAGCCTATGCCGTGGGTTTGTGGCTGGAGCCTGACTGGTCCTTCCTTCCCAGGCTGTACCTGTACCTTCAAGGACCACTGTAAGCTTCGCGAGCACCTCCGCAGCCATACCCAGGAGAAGGTGGCGGCCTGTCCCACCTGCGGGGGCATGTTTGCCAACAACACCAAGTTCTTAGACCACATCCGTCGCCAGACCTCACTGGATCGTAAGCAATCAGAAGAAGTGGGTGCAGGCTGTTTAGCCTGTGGGGTTGGGGGCGTATTTCCAGGGCTATATGCAACTTGGCTGCATCTACCTGTAGGGCTCAGGCACCTGCCCTGGTCTCTGCTGACTCGGAGTTATTAGACATTGTTACTCAGAGCTGACTGTGTGCCTGTCAGTTATCTTAATGAATCTTCACAACAGCCCATGAGGTAGGCTTCTTATCCCCTTTTTGCAGATGAGGAAACTAAGTCTCAGAGAGCTTAAAATCACTTACTTGAGACCACACAGCTAGTAAATGTCCAAGCTGGGATTCTAATTCAGGTTCTCCATGCCAAGTCCCATGCTCTTTCTGTGTAACCCTGAAGTCCATCCTAGTTCCCTAAACTCCCCTTGTCTCCTCGGGGTGGTTCCCTTTTGCCTGGGAGGCTCCCCTCTCTGGGACTCGTTCTCCCCTCTATCTCCACCATCTTCTATAGCCACCCTTTCTTTTCCTGCCCTGCCCCAGAGCAACGCTTCCAGTGTTCTCACTGCTCCAAGAGGTTTGCCACTGAGAGGCTGTTGCGAGACCACATGCGTAACCATGGTGAGTAATTGGGCACCACCAGCCTAGCCTCCCTGCCCATCCCCCAAGGTTCCCCTGGCCCTCAAATCACAGCCTCCTCTGCTCCTCAGTGAACCACTACAAGTGCCCTCTGTGTGATATGACCTGTCCCCTGCCATCTTCCCTCCGCAACCACATGCGCTTTCGCCACAGCGAGGACCGGCCCTTTAAATGCGACTGTTGTGACTATAGGTAAGGGGAACCAGGGGCCGGAAATCACAGACCTGGTGTTCTAGAATCCCCACGACCCCTCCTACCCTCCTGACCTCTCCTGGCAGCTGCAAGAATCTGATCGACCTCCGGAAGCACCTGGATACCCATAGCAAGGAGCCAGCCTACAGGTGTGATTTTGAGAACTGCAACTTCAGTGCCCGAGCCCTCTGCTCCGTCAAGTCCCATTACCGGAAAGTGCATGAAGTGAGTGAGGCTGGGGTGGGAAGGGTCAGCAGAGTGGGGAGCGGGGGGCGTTGGGGAGCCAAGGCTGAAGAGCTGACTCCCCCCCCCCCCCCCCCCCAATCAGGGTTACTCAGAACCAAGGTACAAATGCCACGTGTGTGACAAATGCTTCACCAGGGGTAACAACCTCACTGTGCATCTTCGCAAGAAGCACCAGTTCAAGTGGCCCTCAGGGCACCCCCGTTTTCGGTATGTCTCAACCCTCCCATAGATTCGCACACATTTTTTCCCATATTCAAATTAAAATTTTTAATTTGATAGTGCTTTGATGCCCTCCATCCCCATTTAGGCTCAAGGAATCCTGAGAATAGCAGTGAGTGAGACAAAGATTTTTTTGATTTTTGAATTCAAGACACAATGACAAACCCAATAAATGGTGCCAAAATAGAAGTAGAGCCTAAGGGTCCAGAACCATAGCTCCTTGACCTCAGCCTCCGCTAATAATTTCTCATTTTCCCTCCTCCCTCACCCCCACCCTCTGGGTTTCTACTTAAAATTCTCCATTTTGAGTAATGAGTTCCCTCTAGCTTTCATGTCCTGGTAAACATCTCTGTCTTCAACTCCATCACTTCGAACCCCAGGGCTCCTCACCCCTTGGGTTTGTTCCTTACTTGCCACGCCTCCCATTTCTGTGGCCCCGCCCATGCCTGATGCCCTGTGTGCTCCTGCTTCCCCAGATACAAGGAGCATGAGGACGGCTACATGCGGCTGCAGCTGGTTCGCTATGAAAGTGTGGAACTGACACAGCAACTGCTGCGGCAACCACAGGAAGGCTCAGACCTGGGAGCATCCCTGAATGAGAGCGGCCTGCAGAGCATCATTCTAGAAACAGTGCCCGGGGAGCAAGGGCCCCAACAAGAGGAGGGCCGAGGTAGTGAGGACAGCCTTTCAGCCTCTCAGGACACCTCCAGTCCTGTCATTCATGTGGTGAATCAGACCAATGCCCAGGAGATTGTCTACTATGTGCTGTCCAAAGCCCCGGGAGAGTCCCGCCCCAGCCCCTGAGTCCCCCTCGGGGCATCATGGAGAAGCTTCAGGGAGTAGCTGGGAACCAGAAGTCCAGATCCTCTGAAGACAGTCAAGCAGCAGCATTCCTAGCCCAAGCTTGCGTTTGAGCCAGGCTGGTGGCAGTGCCCCTTGGGGCAGCCCTTGCCAGTGGATGCCTTTTGGAGTGGTGCTGGGAGCAGTGTGGTCCACTCAGAATCTGGCTTGCATCAGTCAGCAAACTCTAAAGACTTTTTCTGCCACACCATGTTTTTGTGGGGACCCTGAGGAGCTGGGACTCAGAAGGATAGCCTAGTTGTGTATGTTGTTTTCTTGTAGAGGGAGCTAGTATCAGGCTCAACCATGACCCCTAGATATGCTGGAGTAGTGGTGAAAGTCCTTAGTCAGCTTGCACCCACTCCCATCTTTAGGGTTTCTTGAGCCCAAGGATGACATGGTTCTAGTCCCTGCTGAGGCCCTTCCTTTCACCTGCCCAGCTGAGGTTATGTCCCAGGAGCCACTTCCCTCCAAAGGGTTCCTCCTGCCACCCAAGGACTTGTGTCATCCTCAAAGCCAGGGCGGGGCAGTGTGTGTAGTGCTTGTTTTGGTAATAAATGCTTCTGCTGTTAGTCTTTCTTGTGTTCAGTGCAGTTAACTAGGTATTGAGATACAGCCACCCAGAAAAGGAGCTGAGTAATTAAGCTTGTTCGCCTTGTAGTGGCTGGGGTTTCTGTTCCCAGCTCACCTACCTCCCCCTGCTTTAGTGAAATGTCCATTCTCAGCATCTACCCTCCTTCTGGAGGTCCTAGGCAGAGCCCATCCCATCTAACAAAAGAGTAATATGCAAATTAACCATCACTCCCAACACTCAAAGATGGCTGCCCCCATGTGGTCAAAGATGGCCACCCCCATGTGGACCAAGATGGCTGCCATAAGATGGCCAGCGGGGCGGGGGGGGGGCAGTTGTGGGCCATGAGGCCTGCAGGGGAGGGCAGTTGGGAAGGACCAGGCCTGCAAGGAAGGGCCGTTGGGGGGGACCAGGCCTGCAAGGGAGGGCAGTTGGGGGGGGACCAGGCCTGCAAGGGAGGGCAGTTGGGGGGGAACAGGCCTGCAAGGGAGGGCAGTTGGGGGGGACCAGGCCTGCAAGGGAGGGCAGTTGGGGGGGACCAGGCCTGCAAGGGAGGGCAGTTGGGGGGGACCAGGCCTGCAAGGGAGGGCAGTTGGGGGGGACCAGGCCTGCAAGGGAGGGCAGTTGGGGGGGACCAGGCCTGCAAGGGAGGGCAGTTGGGGGGGACCAGGCCTGCAAGGGAGGGCAGTTGGGGGGGACCAGGCCAGTAGGGGAAGGCACTTAGGGACAATCGGGCCAGCAGGGGAGCAGTTAGGTGTTGATCAGGCTGGCAGGGGAATGGTTAAGGGTGATCCGGCTGGCAGGCAGAAGTGGTCAGGGGCAATCAGGCAGTCAGGCAGGTGAGAGGTTGGGAGCCAGCAGTCCTGGATTGTGAGAGGAATGTCCGACTGCCCATTTAGGCCCGATACCACCGGGATCAGGGCTAAACGGGCAGTCGGACATCCCTCGAGGGGTTTCAGGTTGGAGAAGGTGCAGGCTGGGCTGAGGGGCACCCCCCCCCCATGCATGAATTTTGTGCACTGGGCCTCTAGTGAATTTATAACAGCAGCACTCTAGAACAGGTGAGTGGGGCTAACCACGAAGATACAGCACCAGACCAGGCCCTCACTTCCTGAGTGCCTCTGGGGCAGGCAGTTCCTTCCCTCAGAGGCTGGGGCTGAGGAGGAGGCTGGCAGGGTAGATTTGGGGGCCTAGGGACTAGTCAGTACTTGGAGTCCAGAACTAAGGTGGGAAATTGTGTGTGTGTGTGTACATTTTCCTGGGGAAAGGGTCTGATTTTCATCAAGTTCTCAGAGGTTGAATTCCTCCAAAATAAGAATTAGGTGTGTCCAGCCACTTCGCAGTAGCCTATGTCCATTCTAAGGGTCTCTGCACTCTGGAGAGGCCAAGAAAGGATTTTCCGGAGTCTTGGATGGACAGGGAGTTGCCCAACAAGAGTTTCTGGACCTTAAAAACTGCCAATTGCAGAAGGGAATAGGAAAGAAAAATCTTCATTAATTCCATCAGCCATTCACCGAGTTCCTCCTATAGTCCAGGCACGGTGAAAGGTGCTAAGGATGCAAAGGTGAATAAAACCTAGGATCTGCCCTGGAGGGGTTAGCAGTACAGAGGCAAGGAAAGATCTATGTAAGTGAAACGATAGAAGCCTGTCAAAGTTCATTTAAAAGGCTGAAAATCAGAGTAGACAGTATTTGGGCAAGGGATCAAGGAAATGATTAGAGCTGCATTACAAAGGGGCAAACAAGGCACTTCAGGTGGCAGAAACAAGATCTTAAATGAAGCTAAAGAGGTACTTGATGGTCTAGCACAGGGTGCCACAGCAGTGGAGCGACAAGACTGGGAAGGAAGACAGGACCAGCCAAGGACTGTATGAAGTTGTAGAGTGATGCTCAGCAAGCGGGGCTTGGTGGTTGAGCGTCAACCTATGAACCCAGTTAGGCCATATGCCTGGGTTGTAGGCTCAAGCCTTAGTTGGGGGCATGCAGAAGGCATCCGGTCAATGACTCTCATTGCTGTTTCTATCTCCCTCTCTGAAATAAAACTATATATATATATATTTTAAAAGTTTTAGAGTGATGATTCTGGTAATGGCTGTTGCTGGAATTCAGTCAAGAAACAAGCTTGCCCTGGCTGGTTTGGCTCAGTGGATAGAGCGTCGGCCTATGGACTGAAGAGTCCCAGGTTCAATTCCGGTCAAGGGTACATGCCTAGGTTGCAGGCTCAATCCCCAGTGTGGGGTATGCAGGAGGCAGCCGATCAATGATTCTCTCTCATCATTGATGTTTCTCTCCCTTTCCCTCTCCCTCTCTGAAATCAATAAAAACAAAAATAAATACATTGACTTTAAAAAAATAAATAAAAGCTTGCCCTAGACGGTTTGGCTCTGGATAGACTGTCGGCCTACGGACTGTAGGGTCCCAGGTTCAGTTCCAGTCAGGGGCACATTGCCTGAGTTACAGGCTCGATCCCCAGTAGGGGGTGTGCAGGAGGCAGCCAATTAATGATTGTCATTGATATTTCTATCCTCTGAAACCAATAAGAGTATATTAAAAAAATAAAAGCTTTAAAGCTATAGCGGTGTTGGTGTCCACTTTGCCTCTACAAGAGCCGCTTTGTGAAATGGCAATGTGGAAGAGAGAACACAGGAATTAAACATATCCACAAGCAAGCCTTGGTTGGATGTTCACAGTAGTTAGAATTTCATCAGGATACGCCAAGGTTGTGGGTTCCATCCCCAGTCAGGATGCATATAAGAATCAGCCAATGAGCGCATGAATAAGTGGGACAACAAATCGCTCTCTCCTTTATAAAATCAATAAAAGTTTTAAAATTTTTTCCACAAGCAAAGCCACTACATTTCCAGGCTTTAGGATCCTGAACTGTTGGCCTCCACACCCTGTCCTGCACTGAGTGTAATTCCTACTCCATCACCAGGCCAATGGAGCTTCTTTGGGCTAAGGAGTGCCCTCAGTTTCTCCTACGCTCCTCATATATAATCTGGGGTTCCCTCCCCAAACCTGAGTCTTCTGGGCCTGTGGTTTTGGTTACAGCATGTTTTCAATTCATTGTGAAGCACTGTCCCCCGGGACCCCTGAGGGTTTTTTGTGGGGTTTTCCCGCAACATGTTTTGCTACTGCCCAATCCATGTTCCTTCATGGTGTTTGTATGTAGATGTCACTGTGGACCTAACAGCAGGCCCTCATGTTTGTTTCTATTAACTGTTGCCTTGTTCTACTTGCTTGACAACTGCCTGCCATTGGTGGGTGTAACTATTTTCTCTCTTTTCCGCGTCCAGCGTGGAAAGAGAGCGGGTCCAGTTCCTGAGTAGAGGAGTTGGGGATTGAGAAATAAAAGAGACAAGGCACAAAATGGAAGGAAAAAGCTGGGACCAGGTGGGACCACCATCCTCTTCTGATGGAGGGACAGGGACTCATGCAGCGAGTTTATTTTATACTGCCACATACCAGGAAGTTTCACCAAAAGTCAAGACAAAGGAGATTATTTGCATTCTTGAGTAGGCCCAAGCATTCCTGGTGCTTGATTGGATTTACATATCAAAAACACACTACCGGACACCTGGGCAAAGGTAAGAGTCAGTGCTGATAACACATCTGCCTTTTTGGTAAATGTGTATCCAAGACTCGGCTTTGCCTGTTACCTTGAGTTCAGCTGACAATAATTAAAGAAATGGCCTAAGAGGCTGCATAGAATAGGTCCCAAAAGAGACCCCAAAGGCAAGTCATTAGAGACCTTCCTCCTAACCAAAACCAGATGCTTTTAAAGGCTCTAAACCCTAAAAAACTAGTGTCTCATTCTCCATATAGAATTAAAAAATGGAAATATGAGCTGAAACCGGTTTGGCTCAGTGGATAGAGCATCAGCCTGCGGACTGAAAGGTCCCGGGTTCAGTTCCAGTTAAGGGCATGTACCTGGGTTGCGGGCACATCCCCAGTGGGGGGCGTGCAGGAGGCAGCTGATCGATGTTTCTCTCTGATCGATGTTTCTAACTATCTCTCTCCCTTCCTCTCTGTAAAAAATCAATAAAATATATTAAAAAAATGGAAATATGAAACATATAAGGGAGTCAAACATGATTACACTTACCAAAATACGTACATGTATATAAAAATCTGATCACTTTTGCTTTCAATTTTTAATATATTTTTATTGATTTCAGGAAGGGAGCAGGAGATAGAAACATCAGTGATGATAGAGAAACAGCGATCAGCTGCCTCCCACAGGCCCCCACCTGGGGACTGAGCCCACAACCCAAGCATGTGCTCCAGCTCCCCGAGAGCTGAAAGATGAGACAGAGGGCCGGAGACCAGGACACAGGCTTTATTAGAGGAGAAGACCCTGCCAGTCTACCTTCCAGATGGAAAAGAGCACATGTGCTGGGGTGAAGGCGCCTTTTGAGGGGAGGAAAGGGAAGGGATGGGGCTTAGGGTACTCGGCACATGCTGATTGGTGGTTTCATATAGGGCACATAATTAGGGACTTAGAAATCGGGGGTTAGGGTATTTGGCAGGTGCTGATTGGTGGTTCAATGTACAGTCTATATAAGGTGCCTGGTTAGGTGTTCAGGAATGGAGTTTACGTCATTCTCTGTCCATCAGTTGCGGGAAGGGAGGATCTATCATTTCAGGCTTCTGGTAATATTAAAAAAATTGAGAGTCCAGGCAAGGTCAGGGGTGAAGGTCCATCTTCCGTAGCTACTTCCAGCTGAGAGGGAGTGTCGTTAGGGGCGTCTACCTGGGGTCTCAAGGATTCTGGTGTTAGGTTCTGAATTCAATGCCAGATAGATCTCTCCCACCTTCTGGTTGGCAAATGCCTGCATTCTGTTCTGCAAGAAACTAGTGAAACAATGCATGAAACAGGGGCCAAAGAGCAAAATTAAAAGGATACCAGTGGGCCTAATAGTGGGAGGAGCCATGGGGTAAGTGAGCAAAAAACAGGTAGTGTTTTCCGTGCTGGATGAGGGGTGCAGCAGCATGATTTCCCCAAGAGACTGGTTGGTGAAGTCTGGAGAGCGATCCTGCTGAGTCACTTGGGAGGTTAAAGCTGGTCCTGAGGCTGCCACAGCATCACTTGTTTGGTTTTGCTGCTTTTCTGGAGCTAAAATACAACTGAGACCTAGATGTTATTTTTAGGGGGAAAAGAGTAGGGGTCTCAGTTGCCTCACTAGTGATATGAAAGGGGAGAATAGGTTACCCTGGGGGTAAGGTTCTTGTTTTCCCAGTTTTTCCCTTTGCTGGGCATCCACATGTTCCTTGTAGGTCCTGAGACAGGTAGAGCAGTGGTTAAGCTCCCTATGGCAGTTCCAACCCCTGCTGTGATGCCGAGGGTTAGGAGGAGAGGGATTATCTGGACTCCACTTTTGTGTCAGATATCATGGGTTATGGGGACAGGTAAAGACTGATTATTGGGGCTGCATCTACATTGGGTGAGAGATAGATGAGAGTATAGGTTCCTGTCCAGACAGATGTATGTGTTTTCCCCACAGAGGAAGAAAAATCCCTGATCATGGAGACAAGCTGATAGGTGTAAGGAGAATAGGTGGACTAAAGGGTATGAGATTCCTTTTTCTAGTTCCACACTCCAAGCTGAGAGGGTAGTCACCATGATGCTACCAATAAGGGATGACAGATGAGTGATTGAGATTGTGTTGCAGTGAAAGTGGGAAGGAATATTAGAATGGGCTGTTATCCAAGGGAAAAGAGAAAGGGAAGAAAAGGAGCAGTGGAAGATGAGGCTGGAGAAAAGGCAGGCTCCAAAGTCTGTTTCCAGGCCTCTAGGGCTTGAATTTTAAACTGCGCATTTTCCTAGAGATAATGATCATAGAGGAGATAAGGAGATAAGGCGTTTACAGTCCAAGGAATGGCTCGGCCTTGTGGGGTGAGAGAGTGAAACTGAGATAGGTGGCTGGGTTTGGGACAACTGGGTTTTATGAGGGGATGCATGGTAGCCCTGGCCAGACACCGAGGTAGAATGAGAAAAGAGTGAATGGGGGAATTTAGTAAGATGCAGTGTAGACGTGAGGTGGCTAATGGCTGTGAGACTAATCCATCAACCCCCATAATAGAGACTGAGGAGTGGACAAGGGTCCCAGCGAATTCGGAGGGCAGAATAAGTGGCCCTAGTGTCAATTAAAAGGAGATCGGCTTACCTGCCACCATAGTCGTTACCTGAGGCTCTGTCCTGGTGATGTAAGTCTGTGGGGCCCTGTCAGGGCCTGGGCAGCTTCTTCGGTGGCCAGTCCCAGGGGGTCTGGAAGCTCCAAACTGGATCCAGAGGGCGGCCATGCTGGACTGGCTAAGGCCAGAACCAGAGGAGCCAGACCACAGTCTGATTTCCAGTGGCCTTCCCTGCTGCACCTTGGGCAGGGCCCAGGCGGGGGTCTCGGGTTTGAGCAGGACTTGGCTCAGTGTCCTTCCTTGCTGCATTTGAAGCATGGGCCCGGAGGAGGCTTAGCTCTGACTTATCCACAGTTGGAGGACTGGCACTTCGTTTGGGGTTTGAAAGCGGTGGCTAGGAGCTGGAAGGCCTCCTACTGGGCCTCAGCCTTGGCCTGATCTCGCCTTTGATTTTGGATTTGGGTCTCCTTGTCTCTATTATTAAAGACCTTAAAGGTCAGGTTAATGAGGTCTTTTTGAGGGGTTTGTGGACCTGTATCTATTTTTTTTTTAAGTTTGCAGCGTATGTCGGGGAGTAAAGGTGGCCAGGTCAGTGGAAAAAGAAACCTGAGATGCTTCTCAATCTGTGAGGCTGGACATAGAGAATGGGACGTGGACTCAGACTCTGCCCTCAGTTCCTGCTGCCTCCCTCAGGGGTAGAATGGACGTGGGAATAGAAGAAGCTGTTGCGGAAGGCAGTCTTTGGGTGGCCTGAGAATGAGTGTTAGATGGGAAAGGCTGTTTTGGAGCTCAGGTTCTCAGGATTTGGGCTCTCAGGAAGATCAGAAAGTGAGAAGGGAATGGCCAGCCACCTGTGAATTTGGTTGCTGGCGGTCACGGGGGCAGAGATTCGGTGGAGAGTGCACAGGGGAAGGCGGACGGTTAGAATTCTCAGAGGTAGAGTGTGGGGTGCGGATTCTGCGGCAGGGTTGTAAGGAGGTGGTGACAGTGAGACATGTGGAGAGGAATGATCCGCTGGGTCAAAAGAGCAGTCAGAAGACAGAGAAAGGGGCTGAGGACAGGTTTGAGAGGGCAAAGAGGACTTTGCGAGGAGGATCTGATGGGTGGGACATGAGGAGTAAAGCGAGGGGTGAGAGCGGGGTGGGGGTGGGGGGGAGCCCTTTCGTAGGAATCTCTGAGGCCTTCCTGTCCGGTGGCAAAATTATCTAGGTCTTGGAGGATACTGGAATCGAAACTGCCGTTTTCGGGCCACAGAGAGACATTGTCGAGTTTATATTGTGGCCGGGTAGAGCTTCTTTGGTTTATGTAGCCAGAAAGACCAAGGGTCGAGAGATTGGCGAGGAGACACCCTAAAGGTGTGTTACGAGGGGGTTTGGAATGAGAGGTTCCCATGACCAGAGGGAAGGGCCACCAGAAAGTTGGGGAGGAAAGAAGAAGCATCCTCCTTTTTCCTCAGCCAACCTGTAGAGAGAGACGAGAGAAGGTTCCAAGGTCGTCACCCCAAGACCTTTCCCGTGGAGTAGAGCAGAGTTTCCCGGCCAGGTACCTGGGCTTTCGTAGAACATAGGACGTGCAGCAGAGTAGACGGGAAAACTCTGAGGCCCTTCCAGGTCAAGGGAACGAGGACGGGCGGGTCGGGAAAGTCCCTGAAGCCTACTGGTGAGAAAGCGACGAGATCCCCACGTGTCCTGGTACGGCAGGGTTCGAGAGGTGTTCTGAGCAGGCCAATCATCTCAGAACCATGCCACCGAGCAGAGCCAGAGCAGGAGTCAGAAGCTCGGGGCTAGGTCCAAGGATTGTCCACGCTCACCCAGGTTTTCGGCACCAGATGAAAGATGAGCCAGAGACCAGGACACAGGCTTTATTAGAGGAGAAGACCCTGCCGGGCTATCTTCCAGATGGAAAAGAGTACATGTGCTGGGCTGAAGGCGCCTTTTGAGGGGAGGAAAGAGAAGGGATGGGGCTTAGGGTACTCGGCACACACTGATTGGTGGTTTCATGTAAGACACATAATTAGGGACTTAGAAATCGGGGGTTAGGGTATTTGGCAGGTGCTGATTGGTGGTTCAATGTACAGTCCATATAAGGTGCCTGGTTAGGTGTTCAGGAATGTTCGGGCTGCAGGTGGAGTTTATGTCATTCTCTGTCCATCAGTTGGGGGAAGGGAGGATCTATCAAGAGCAAAAGCAGAAGATGGACCACTGGCTGGCTCACAGCCAGGGCCTGACAGGACATGGATTACTTGGGGCCGGGTAATTAGAGCTGCTGGAGAAAGGTCAAGGGATCCAGTCTGGACAGGAGGCCTTTCGAGATGGGAAGGTGGGAGCTGGATCAAAGTCCTGAAGCTTCCAGCCGGGCTTCGGAAGGCTGGTGGGCAGGTGAGGCTGTGGTCAGAAAGGCGACATTTTTAAATGGCGTCCAGAGTATGTCTCCACAGGCCTGCTGAGTGGAGACAGAGGTCACTGGAGTAGCAGAGACCAAGGGGAAGAAGACATTTTAACCACCAGCAACGGCCTTTCTGTCCTTCTGGCCTCCCAGAGCAAAGCTGGTCTGAGGCTGGTACCATACACAGGATATAGACAAGGGGTTTGGTGGGAATTCAAATTCCAGGGAAGGAAGGCAGCAAACTGTGCCTGGGAGGAGAGGAGTGTGTGGGTTCCCACGTAAAAGGAGAGATGGGTGGAGAACCTTGGCATTCTGCAGCTTTAGAGGATGCCTCACTTTTTTAAAAATATTTATTGTTGAATGTATTACATATGTCCCCTTTGTTCCCCCATTGGCCCCCTCCAGCCCACACCTGCCCCCCCACACCTGATCCTCACTTCTTATTTAAGAAGAAAATGGCACTAGCCCTGGCCAGCGTGGTTCTGTTGGTTGGTTGTGTGTCGTCCTGTGTACAGAGGGGTTGCCAGTCTGATTTCCGGTAGGGGACATCTCTAAAAATCAATTTAAAAATACTTTAAAAATTAAAAAACAGAAAGAAAGAAAATGGCACTATATAGTAGGGGAGAGATGGAGAAATAAATATTACACTTTAAAAATATACTTTGATATTGCTTGATTTTGTTATATGCGTTATATTAGAATTTTAAAACAATATAAATTCTTTAAAAAGCAGGGGCTCTGACTAGTAGGTACTCCTGCACTACCTGGTTCTCAGGTGCCTATCCCCGACTTCGCTGCTGGCCTGGGGAGGGAGTGGGCTCCCAGGCTCCTCCACCACTCTTCATTCTGTCCTGGGTGCATTTCTCCAAGTGACCAGCAGAGGGGCCTTCCAATGACAAATACACTAAAACCATTTCGTCCAAAAATGAGAGCCCGTCACAGTGGGCTAGGCAGGCATGGTGGATGTGGAACCTGGGGTGATGGAAGCGGAACTGGATCAGTTCCAAAGTCTAATTCCTTTCCTGAGGTTATCTTGAGAGAATGAAGAGCCTGTCTACAAAGTGGAGGGAAACAGTTGTTTGGGAATAGGATTCTGAGAGGCCCCATAGAAGAATGGGTCAAAGCAAGTACTTTAGGGTTCAAGCCCTGCTCTGCTACCAGCTAGACATGTCCCCTTGGGTACATTGCTTAACCCCATGATTCAGTTTCTTTTTAAATATATTTTTACTGATTTCAGAGAGGAAGGGAGAGGGAGAGAAACATCAATGATGAGAGAGAATCATTGATCAGCTGCCTCCTACACACCCCCTACTAGGGATCAAGCCTTTAACCCAGGCATGTCCCCTGACCAGGAATCCAACTGTGATTTCCTGGTTCATGGCTCAACCACTGAGCCACGCCAGCCCGGCATCTATGCTTTAGTTTCTTTATCTCTACAGAGCGATTGTAATTCCTGCCTTATAAGGATTTTGTGAGGATTAAATTAGATAATGTCCATAGTAGTTGTTCAATAAATGCAACTGTTAGGATGTCTATAGTGGGCATTGCAGGTGTGAGGGAGGAGAAGCTTTCTTCTACCCTCAAGTTTCTTCTGGCTGGTATAATAATCAAACAGACACGAGACAGGTTAGGTGGAGAAAATGACCAATTAATTACTTACATATGTATGGGAACCCCATATACATGAGAGAGTCAGAGACCCCCCCCCCCCACACACACACATACATGAGAGGTTCAAAAACAGAAAGTGAAAGTGTGGTATATATATGACATTTTGAGCTAGGGACAAGGTAATGCATCTTGGGGACTTCAAAGGGCCATTGATAAGAGATCTATAGTAAATTAGAAGTTTGCCTTGCCCTATAGATAGATGAAAAGGGTTATCTCTGATAATCTCTTGTGGGAAGTCCTCTACTTCAAATTCCTAGGTGGTTGAGGGTGGTGGTGGTGGGGGTATTCTCTTGAGCCTGCAGAGTTTTGGTTGCCTTTGTGGACAAAAGGGGCCACATACTAACCTGACAGCTCAGGGGAGGCCTGCATAGCAGTCTTGCAGACTCAGAGACCTAAAGGAACCACAAAGGATGGTCTGAAATTAAACCTAACTAAAAGCAGTGATGGTGAGCAGTTACATCCTAGGCTTGTATCTTCACTGACAAGGTCAGCCTTTACCTGAACTGAGCCCACCTGTCTTTTTGCATCTATGATAACATACCCTTGAAATGTCTGGGTAGCTTATAACTTCCCTTTTTCTGGAGCCCCTGGGGCACAACCAAATGTGGTGGGCGCCAGGACAGAGACCACAAATTCCTTCATTATCATGTTAATTGTTCCTGCACCCACCTAAGTATGTGTCCATCCTTTTACTTTTTGTCCAGGTTTCCCGCTTTGCTTTCTCCCGCCTCTCTAGTCTATCACCAATGGATTTCATGTAACCTACCTACCTCCCCTCCTTTGATTGCAATGTATAAATACAGATGTAACCCTCCGGAGCATTATCTCAGTTCATTGAGGTTCTGCTTCCCATCATGTCAACAGTTTGGCTCAAATAAATTCACAAAAATCCTTTCCAGGTTTCAATGGTTTATGTTAACACTTTTAACTCATAACAACCCGCGAATGAGAGGCACGCCTTGAGGTGGCTCCTTCTGAACTCCTATGAAGGTTAACCTGGAGAATGAAGAGTCTGGAGGAATGGTGTCGATGCGACGCAGGGGGAGGGAGAAGGTGGGGAGGGCCGGCTCCCAAACTCACCCAAACCTCACAGTCACAGGGTGGGCCCTGGAGCTGTCCTGCAGGGGACGCCCCCCTCCAGGCTGTGGGGAGGCTGGGCGAGAAGGGAGGAGTAGGGGAGAGGTTTAACCGCTAGTAACCTCTCCCCTGTCACAGTGAAGAGCAGCCTCCTCTCCCATCAGCCTCTGCCGTGTGGCAGGTGGGAGTGTAAACGCTGAGGTCACGTGTCCCAGCGGCCTAATCTACTTACCCCGTGCAGACGGACTGGGGCAGGTCGGGCCAGAAGGGATTGCCTGAGAGAAGCGGAGCAGGGGGAAGCCCACGGTGCTCGGGGAAGCTGTGCTTGAGGTCTGTGGGGGGAGACTGCACCTGTGATGAGAAGATGCCTCAGGAGCCCTGGCTAGGTTGCTCAGTGGATAGAGCATTGGCCTGCGGACTGGAGGGTCCCGGGCTCTATTCCCGGTCACCGGTACCTGCCAGTGTTGCGGGCTCGATCCCAGTAGGGGGCGTGCAGGCAGCCCATCCATGATTCTTCCCTCATCATTGATGTTTCTATCTCTCTCTCTCCCTTCCTCTCTGAAATCAATAAAACTATATTTAAAATAATAATAAAGGCAACACGACTGACACCGCTTTTCTAAAAAATAAAATACATTCTTGGGTGAGGATTCAAAAAGAAGAAAAGGAAGCCCCAGGCGGCGCATGTCCCGGCAGCCCGCGCCCGGCACCGGGCAGTGAGGTCCCAAAGGCCCCGTTCAGGGCGAGTCAGGATTCTGCAGTTGGAGCCGGCGGGGCCCTGGGCCAGCTCAGCCTGGGAGCTGCCTGCAAGCTCCCCAAACAGCCGTCCTTGCCCGTCCCAACAGGCTTCCTGCTCAGGGGTAGGGGGACGGTGTGGGCGGGAAAAGGAGGATGGCCAGTTGCGGGCACATTGGATCTATCGCTTTCAAAGCCTTCTTATCTAGTTCGGGGATTCCCTGGGCCCAGACCCAGGAGAACTGGCTGGCGGGGCGCGGGTTACTGGCCAACAGCTCACAGTTTCCTGAGAGGGTTGGGATCTATACCCCAACCCGCACCCCGCATTGTCTGGTCTAGTGCCGGGACCCGTCCCTGCTGCGCGACCAGCTCTCCTCGCCCGCCAGCCTGCCCGCCCGGTCCACGCTGTGCGCTCGGGCTGCGTGGCCGGCGCCGCTCGCCTTCCTCCTCGTCACCCCGCCCCGCGGCTGCGGGCGGCGCCGGCCCTTTAAGGACGCGGGGCCGAGAGGCGCTCCGAGGGGAGCGCGTCGCTCGGCGGGTCGCAGGACTGGCCGGAGGACCGTGCTCGGGGGCCCGTGTGCGTAGCCCCGCGGCGAAGGGCCCTGACCTCCCCGAGCAACCGGGCATCCCCCCGCCCCGGGGACCCCTACGCCCGCCCCGCCCTGCCCCGCCCCGCCCCGGCCCGGCCCGCCCCGGCCCGCCCCGGCCCGCCCCGGCCCGCGCTGCGGGGACCGGGCGCCGGATCGGGTGCTGCAGCCCGGAGGCCCCATCCCCGGCGGTGACTGCACGGAGCATCCGGCTCAGCCCGCCCGGTGCGCTTTAAGGTGACGCGGCGCGCGGGGGTGGGGGAGCCCCGCGGGGGCTTGGCCGGCTGGGGGTAGGGGTTTCGGGGTGCCCCGGTCTGCCGGGATCGCCCGGGGCGCGAGACGCGGGGCGCCGGCGGGAGGGGCCAGGGCGCTACGCCCGGAACGGGGTGGAACCTCCTGCCCCCGCTTCCCGGGACCGCCCGGCGCCCACCTGCACCCCAACCTCCCGGTGGTCACCCTCCCGCCGCCTAACCGGCCCATCCCCGGTGCTGCGGGGGACATTGGAGCCGCCAGAGGAGGGGCGGTACGGGCCGTGCTGGGCTGGGCTGGGCTGCGGGTCCGAGGCAAGGTCGGGGCTGCGCCGGGTGCGGGGCGCGGAGAGGACGAGGCTCCGGCGGCGGGGAGCGGGGTGCCTCCGCTGGAGAGGGAGGTGGGGAGCAGGGCGGAGGCAATATTAGGAACGGGGGCTCTGACCGGGCTTGGGTCCCCCCGCATTGAGCAGGCCCCGCACCGCAGGCGATGGCGGCGAAGGCGCTGGAGGCCGCGGGCCGCGGGCTAGGAGCCGGGGCTGTGGCCGCGGCCGGGGCGCTGGAGGCCGGGCCGGAGCCCCCCGTGCTGACCGCGCACCTGAAGAAGGTGGAGAACCACATCACCGAGGCGCAGCGCTTCTCCCACCTCCCCAAGCGCTCGGCCGTGGACGTGGAGTTCGTGGAGCTGTCCTACTCCGTGCGCGAGGGACCCTGCTGGCGAAGGCGCGGTAGGGATTAGGGGGGGACTTGAGGGTGGGGGAGCAGATGGCGGGAAGCTGGGGTTCCCCCGCGCCCCGCAATGAGCAGGAGGCCGGGGTGTCCCCTTCTGCAAAACCTGCCCCGCGGGCACACGGAAGCCTCAGCCCCTCAGTGGAGGTGCCAGGGGCTGGGTCTCTCCACGCGTGGGAGCTCTGGGGAGCACTAGGTTCCCTTGGTCATTGACGCTTTCCTTTGCTCATTGAGGAGTTTTCTTCATTTTTAGGGAGGATTCTTGCCTTTGAGGGCCGGCATAAGGAAGTGTGTGTGTGTGTGTGTGTGTGTGTGTGTGTGTGTGTGTTTAGCAAATAACCTTGTACCTCTAGAACACTGCTAGTTTTTAAAAATATGTTTTTATTGATTTCAGAGAGGAAGGGAGAGGGAGAGAGGAAAACATGTGAGAGGAACATGGATTGGTTTCCTCCTGTATGTGCCCCAACTGGGGATCGAACCCACAACCTAGATATGTGCCCTGACTACGAATCAAACCTGTAACCCTTCAGTGAATGGGACTATATTCCAACCAACTGAGCTACACCAGCCAGAGCAAAATACTTTTTTTTCCTTTTTTTTTGGAAAGAGTGGAAGGAAGGAAGGGAGGGATGAAGGCAGAGAGAGAGAGAGAGAGAGAGAGAGAAACATCAAATGTGAGAGAGACACATCGATTGGTTGCCTCCTGCACATGCCCCACCCAGGGCCATGGTTGAACCTGCAACCCAGATGTATGCCCTTGACTGGGAATCAAATTCCCACCTTTTGGTGGGCAGGCCAGCACTCTAACCACGGAGCACACCAGCCAGGGCCAGGACAAAACACTTTTTTTAAAATAAATCTTTATTGTTGAAAGTATTACATAGGTTCTCCTTCCCCCTGCCCCCCATTAACCACTTCCAGCCCGCTCAGTCCACCCCCTGTCCTCAGGCCCTTACCTCCCCATTGTCTGTGTCCATGGGTTATGCATATATGCATACAACTTCATTGGTTGATCTCTTAAAACACTTTTTAATTAATTATCTCAATATTCACAATAGCCCTATTATATCCTTGGTAGGAGATACTACTATATTTCATAGTTAAGGACATGGATACTCTGGAAGATTGACTTAAAATTGCAAAGAGAGTTACTGAGGTGGGACTAGAACTTTGGTTCTCTACTGCCCAAAGGCCTGGAAGTTCCCTTCCATGCTGAGTAGTTATGGTCCAGCAGAAATCCCTGACATGGGTTCCTAACCACTTGTAGGATATGTGGCTTGCCTGGCCAGCGTGGCTCAGTGGTTGAGTGTGGACCTACAAACCAGGAGGTCATGGTTCAATTTCTAGTCAGGGCACAGGCTTGATCCCCAGTGGGCAGCCGATCAATGATCCTCTCTCATCATTGATGCTTCTCTCTCTCCCTCTCCCCTCCTCTCTGAAATCAATTAAAAAATAATAAAGAGATGTGACCTTGGGAAGGCTGCTTACCCTCTCCTGGCCTCACTGTCCTCATCTGTAAACTGGGATGATAGGGATGCCCCACGCAGGCTTGTTGCGAAGCTCCGAGGTTATCTGTGGAAATGCTCTGTGAAAGGCAAGTGAAAGGTGCCTGACTTAGGCATCAGTATTCAGTCTAGTGATTGGCTGTGATTCAAAGGGGGAAGGCTCATTGCTTCCAGCTCTCCCCTGCTAAAGAAGTCACTTGGTGCGTATCTCTGAAAGGCATGTGCTGAGGTACAGAAGCATGCCTTCTGATCCATGATGTGTGACCTCCCCACTCCCAGGAAGCAGCTTGCCCTGTGAGCTGGGAGTGGGGCTGGGGGGAGTCACTGGGTACCCTGGGCCCCAGTAGCTTCATTCTTGTTGCTACAGCAGCAACAAAGGTGATGAACGTTGTAAATGAGCTTCAAAGGCTTTCCCATTGGAATTAATGTAGTATTTATTTTTCTAAGTGCTGTATATCAACTAGTTTAAATCATTAGGTAAACGGGTGCTTTGGGGATGTTAGCCCAAGGGGCAATACTTTTCTGAGAGATTATCTTATCACAACCTGGATCCCAAACTATAGATACGACAGATAAAACCCCAATGCTTTGTTTGTTGTTGTTGTTTTGTTTTTGCCGCAGGTGCCCACCCCACTCCCCACCCCCAGCCCACCAGGGCCAAGGGGAGGCTGACCTGGTTGGTTTGGATCTGATAAATGCACGCATCCCCCTCGAGGGGGTCAGCACCCGTGAGCATGTATAAAACTGAGTGCTTTGGAATATCCTGGGAGCCACTGCCATCTTTTTCTTTCTTTCTTTCTTTTTTTAACTTTCAAATTTTCACCAATTTCTTCATTCAGTTTGTGTTATCAAGTGAGGAAAATGGAATTAGCCTACGCAGATTCAGCCTTGAGTATATTTTGGAAGGTAGTGTGTTGCCTCCTGAGAGGGTAACTGTGGTGGGTGGAGGACACTCAGAAAGGCAACATGAACTGTGAAGCACCATCCCAGCAGGTGGTGCGCTCAGGACCCCCAGTGGGCAGCAGCTGTCCCCCCTGACAGGATGTTCCAGGGGACAGCTGGGTGCTGGGGGGAGGTGAGAAATCACCCCCCTTCACTGTCTCTGCTAAGGAGACAGAGTGGAGAGGAACTTGGGCTCTGTGGGAGTCAGGGAGGAATGACAGTGAGAAAGGACCTGGCAGGGGATTGGTGGTTTGGCCTCACAGAGCCAGGTCTGCAAGCATAGCAGGCCAGGCCCACCTTATTGGGTCCATCCTTCTCTTCACCCCTGTCTCACCAGGTGAACCCGGCAGTCACTGCCCTCGGCTCCCTAGATTGTATTACAGAGATGTGCCTGTATGGGAGAGCTTTTCCTCCCAGAGCCTGGAGGACTTCTGCCTTCCCTTTCCATTTTGGAATATGCTTTTCCTTCAAGATTTAGTGCAAATACCACCTCTTCCATGAAGCCATTCCTGATTTCCCCTTGCCCTCCACCCTGATCAGTCCCATTGTCTGCATCTGCATTGTACAGTATTTATACTTTTTAAAAAATATATTTTTATTGCCCAGTTGGGCATGGCTCAGTGGTTGAGTGTTGATCCAGGAACCAGGAAGTCATGGTTCAATTCCCAATTAGAGACATGTACGGGTTGCAGGCTCAATCCCCATAGGGGGCATGTAGGAGGCAGCTAATCAATGATTCTCTCTCATCATTGATGTTTCTCTCTCTCTCTCTCTCTCTCTCTCTCTCTCTCTCTCTCTCTCTCTCTCTTCATTTCTGAAATCAATAAAAATATATGTATATATTTTTATTGATTTCAGAGATCCCTTGCTGGGGAGGGAGCCTGCAACCCAGGCACGTGCCCTGACTGGGGCCAACCAGTTACTTCCTGGTTCATGGGTCAACACTCAACCACTGAGCAATAGCAGCCTGGCATGTACTTTTGTTGTAACCCTTATAGATCTTTCCTCAGATCTTTTTTTTTTTTTTTAATATATTTTTATTGATTTCAAAGAGGAAGGAAGAGGGAGAGATAGAAACATCAACGATGAGAGAGAATCATTGATTGGCTGCCTCCTGCATGCCCCCCACTGGGGATCAAGCCCGCAACCTGGGCATGTGCCCTTGACCGGAATCGAACCTGGGATCCTTCAGTCTGCAGGCCAATGCTCTAGCCACCGAACCAAACCAGCTAGGGCTCCTCAGATCTTTTGTACCTAGATTGTGAGCTTCTTGAGTACAGGAACTGTGTCTTTCTCATTGTTTTGTCCACTGTTGGGAATATAGTAGATATCAATAACATTTGTCAAATAGAATTAATAATATGATGTCACCTTTTTAGTGGGCTGCGTATGCTTTACATAGATTATTTCATTGGATCTTTTATTTTATTTTTTAATTGATTACATTTGCACATCCCCTACTGGGGATAGAGCCTGCAACCCGGGCATGTGCCCTTGACTGAAATCGAACCTGGTACCGTTTAGTCTGCAGACGGATGCTCTATCCACTCAGCCAAACCAGCTATGGCTGGAGCTAGAATTGAACCTAGATTCACCTGACTCTAACCCAGTGCTTATTCTGCCTTCCAATGAGTGAATGAAGGTGAGCTTTTACTGGGCCGTATTAGGGGCTGCAGATCCAAGCCCGGGACAGAGTGCCCATAGAGAAGATGGCCTTTCAGAACGAGGCCCAATCTCTGAGAACACATGTCTATGGAGAAAACACTATGGAGCATCTAGTTGCCAGACAGTCTGCAGAGGCTACAAGATGAGGAAGACAGACCTGCCCCAGGAGCTCACTGGCTGAGGGGCTAGAGGAGGGGGAGCAACGGGCACAAGAAAATACAAGCCATGCTGGTGGTGAGAAGTGCTCCGGGAACCCAGGGGCTACCCAGAAGCTTGGGATGGGTCAGTGGGAAAGCCTTCTGGAGGGGGTGAGAGCGTGACTGACAGCTCTCTATAACCTTGACCTGTCCCCATGCCCAGCCATGAGATGTGGGGTTTCCCCATGGCTTTCAGAAGAGCATTGCCACCTCTGGTACTTAAAAAAAAAATCTATTTTTATTGATTTCAGAGAGGAAGGGAGGGGGAGAAAGAGATAGAAACATCAATGATGAGAGAGAATCACCGATCATCGGCTGCCTCCTGCATGCCTCCCACTGGGGAGGGAGCCTGCAACCCAGGCATGTGCCCTTGACTAGAATGGAACCCGGGACCCTTCAGTCCACAGGCCTACACTCTAGCCACTGCGCCACAGCAGCCAGGTCCGGGTCACTGCTGGTCCGACAGTGCAGTGGTCATTTCTAGGGGCTCTAAAGGTTCCTCCTCCATCCTCCCGCTTCATACTGAGCAAGGACTGCCCATTGCCCAGACAGTCATGGTGGCTCCTCCAAGTCCGGAGGGCCTCTGCTCACTCCAGCCCTTATCCAACATTCCTCCCTTGGTCACTGCAGGTTATAAGACCCTCCTCAAGTGCCTATCGGGTAAATTCTGCCGCCGGGAGCTAATTGGCATCATGGGCCCCTCAGGGGCTGGCAAGTCCACGTTCATGAATATCTTGGCAGGATACAGGTGAGGATGGCGCTGGATGAAGTGGGGGCAGGGCCCAGGGAGGAGGACCCCACCTCCCAGGGAGCCCAGCAGGTGTCTGAAGCAGCCTTGACCCCCATCCCCAATGACGCCGCTGCAGGGAGTCGGGAATGAAGGGGCAGATCCTGGTCAACGGGAGGCCCCGGGAGCTGAGGACCTTCCGCAAGATGTCCTGCTACATCATGCAGGACGACCTGCTGCTGCCACACCTCACCGTGTGGGAGGCCATGATGGTGAGGCTGGCGGCCCTCCTCCCAGCGCCCCTCCAGACCCACCCTCCTCCTGGGCTAAGGATCAAGGGCCTCCTCTCACACACAGCTGACCCGCCTGTTCTCTGGGCCTCAGGTCTCTGCTAACCTGAAGCTGAGTGAGAAGCAAGAGGTGAAGAAGGAGCTGGTGAGTGGGGCAGGGGAAGGGTAGGGATGGGACGGCCATCCTTTTTGGTGCTACTGTGTTCTGAGGCCCTGAGTTGGGGGCGTGGAAGAGTGGTGTACAAGACTGGCATCCTAGACTTAAGGGAGATGCTTAAGTTGGGGTCGGCCCAGCCCGGCCAACATGGCTCAATGGTTGAACATCAACCTATGAGCTGGGAGGTCACAGTTCGATTCTGCAGTCAGGGCACATGCCCAGGTTGCTGGCTTGGTCTCCACTAGGGGGCATGCAGGAGGCAGCTGATCAATGATTCCCTCTCATCATTGATGTTTTTTTCTCTCTCTCTCCCTTTCCCTTCCTCTCTGAAATCAATAACAATATATTTTTTAAATAAATAAATATGCCCTGGCTGGTTTGGCTCAGTGGATAGAGCGTTGGCCTGCAGACTGAAGGGTCCCAGGTTTGATTCCAGTCAAAGGCCACATGCCCGGGTTGTGGGCTGGATTCCCAGTAGGGGATGTGCAGGAGGCAGCCGATCAATGATTCTCTCTCTTCACTGATGTTTCCATCTCTCTCTCTCCCTTCCTCTCTGAAATCAATAAAAAATTAAAAATAAATAAATAAATAAATAAATTGGGGTGTGCTCAGGGAAGCAGAGACTCTGAAGCTGACTGGGGTTGGGGGGTTGGGCAGGTGACGGAGATCCTGACAGCACTGGGCCTGATGTCCTGCTCCCACACGAGGACAGCCCTGCTCTCGGGCGGGCAGAGGAAGCGCCTGGCCATCGCCCTGGAGCTGGTCAACAACCCTCCCGTCATGTTCTTCGATGAGCCCACCAGGTAGTTCTCCCCCTTCCCCGGCCTGAGCCCACACTGAGGAGGCACCTGTTTGGCTGTGGAGACCAGAGCCTGCCCTCAGCCTCCTGGGCCAGGATGAGGCTCACGCCTCCCTCTATCCCTGCCAGGCCGTGGATGCGCAGCCCGTCCTCCACAGGCAGAAACTGTGTCCTCCTTGCCTCCCTCTCCTTCTCTCGCCACAGCCAGTCACCAAGTCCTGCAGATTCTACCTCCTTCTCCACCTCTCAGCTTCACCCAGCCCCTCCCTAGTGCCAGCGCCAAATTCAAGGCACCACCAACCATTGCCTGCATTTCTGCAACCTGCTCCTATGTCCTCACCTCCAGCCTCTCCCAGCCCATCCTTCCTCCAAGCCGCCTACACAATGCTTCCTAAAAGCCAAGTTCAGCTCTGGCTGGTGTGGCTCAGTGGATAGAGCGACGGCCTGCAGACCAAAGGGTCCTGGCTTTGATTCCAGTCAAGGGCACGTACCTCGGTTGCAGACTTCTCCTGGGCCCTGGTCGGGGCTCCTGCAGGAGGCAACCAATCGATGTATTTCTCTCACACCTATGTTTCTATCTTTCCCTCTCTCTTCCACTCTCTCTAAAACCAATGGGAAAATGTCCTCTGGTGAGGA
This sequence comes from Corynorhinus townsendii, assembly GCA_026230045.1. Taxonomy (NCBI): domain Eukaryota; kingdom Metazoa; phylum Chordata; class Mammalia; order Chiroptera; family Vespertilionidae; genus Corynorhinus; species Corynorhinus townsendii. The sequence continues at coordinate 84,823,569 of JAPDVU010000008.1, forward strand.
TTTAAAAAAAAAAAAAAGCCAAGCCTGGCGATGCTCTCCCCACCCACACTGAGAACACGTATGACACCATTTGCCTTCAGGATAAAATCAGGACTCACAAGGCCCTGCTCTGATCTCACCTCTTGCTGAACGCTGTCTTGTATGCCCTAATAATATCGAGTTGCTTAGAATCCCTGAGTTGAGCCATGTTATTCATGCCTCTAAGCTTTGCACGTGCTGTGTCTTCTGCCCGGAATGCCCTTCCCCACCATGCCTGCCTTTCCACCTTCACCTGGGTTAGCATGTTCTCCTTCCAGAACCTTCTCTCACTTCCCTGCAGAACCCTCGTGCAGAAGGGCTGAATCCTCCACCTCTTTTACTTCGTGTTTCCACAGCATGTTCCATGTGATTACAAAGGATCCATGTACTTCTCTACCTCTTATTTATTCCTCATTGTAATCCCAGTGCCTGGCATTCAATAGGTGCTCAATATATGCTTGTCACATTGGGCTTCTTGGTCCCTCCAAATGTCTGGATCATAGTGTGTACAGGGTAGAGGTGTGGCCAGAGGGACCCCTTCCTGCCAGCCCCAGCCCCTATATAATAGCTGTCCCACCCCAAGCACTCCCTTTTCCAGGCTCCACCCAACTCACACGCCTCCCCTCCCCGGGGCCTCTCTCTGGACAGTGGTCTGGATAGCGCGTCCTGCTTCCAGGTGGTGTCCCTCATGAAGTCGCTGGCCCAGGGTGGCCGCACCGTTATCTGCACCATCCACCAGCCCAGTGCCAAGCTCTTTGAGATGTTCGACAAGGTGAGTGTCTCTGGCCTCAGAGCTGCCCGGCCTGCCTTGGGGCGAGGGAAGGGTCCACAGCGGTGCTGCTGGCCGCCTGCACTACGGGCTTGTTTTCCTCACCCTCTTCTCTGCCTCAGCTCTACATCCTGAGCCAGGGCCAGTGCATATTCAAGGGCCTGGTCACCAAGCTGATCCCTTACCTGAAGGGCCTGGGCTTGCACTGCCCCACCTACCACAACCCAGCTGACTTCAGTGAGTGGGCTGGGAGGGCAAGGCTGAGGGCTGAGGGGGCTGAGCTGGGGACTGGGGTCATGCTCCCCACCTTCACCTTACACCCAAGAGGGGCTGGCTTGCCCTTGGGAACCAAGGCTAGAGCTTAGCCGTGCACCCTGCTCGGTGTCCCCCAGTTATCGAGGTGGCCTCTGGCGAGTATGGAGACCTGAACCCCATGCTGTTCCGGGCCGTGCAGAACGGGCTGTGCGCCATGACCGAGAAGAAGAGCCTTGAGAAGAATGAGGCCCCTGCTCTCTGCCCCCCTTGCCCTCTGGTGAGTGCAGAGTTGGGGAGAGGGGAAAGATCAGGATAAAGGCTCTGCCAAGAAGGTTGCCTCAGAGGCACCACAGCCCGGGGAATGGGGAGCACTGGGGCTGGAGCGGCCACTGGGAGCAGCTGCCTCCCTTGGGGATGGGGCCTCTGCACTTCTCCTTCTTCTGCATTCACCCCTTCCGTCAGCATTTGAAATTTTTATTATTATTTTTTTAATCCTCACCCAAGGATATTTTTCATTGCTTTTAGATGGAGTGGAAGGGAAGGGGTAGAGAGGGAGAGAAACACACTGATGTGAGAGAGACACATCGATGGGTTGCCTCGTGTGCGACCTTATCAGGCTCGGGTTTGAGCCTGCATCCCAGGTACATGCCCTGGACCAGGCATCGTACCCTTGCCCTGTCAGCGAGGGCTGATGCTCTAACCACTGAGTGACTGGCCAGGGCTTCTTCAGGGGATTTTTGCTGAGCACCTATAGGGTGTTGTCCACATGTCAGCACAGTGCCGCTGGGCAAGCCAGACCGACGCTGCCGCTAGCCTTGTGGACGGTGTGGCTGGCTGTGCTCCAACCTGGAGGTGCTGTGATGGAGCTCTCAGGGCTGCTGGGGCGACGAAGACCATCACGGAAAGCTCTTGGCAGCAGCTGGTGCCACTGGTGCCCCTCAGTGCCTGCTTTCCTCCTCCAGTGAGCGCCTGCTGTCCCTGTTATCATTGTCACAGAGTGTTACTGTGAAAGAGGGGGCCTGGCCGCGGGGCTCAGGCATTGAGCATTGACCTGTGAACCAGGAGGTCGAGGTTCGATTCCCCATCAGGGCACATGCCCCGGTTGTGGGCTCCATCCCCAGTGTGGGGTGTGCAGGAGGCAGCTGATCAGTGATTCTCTCTCATCATTGATGTTTCTATCTCTCTCTCCCTCTCCTTTCCTCTCTGAAATGAATAAAAATACACTTTTTAAAATAAGTGGTGGCATAAAGGTATTATACCCTTAGAATAAATGTGTGTGTTTGTTAATCCTCACCCGAGGATATTTTTCCATTGATTTTTTTAGAGAGAGTGGAAGAGGGGGAGACAGAGAGAAATATTGATGTGAGAGAAACACATCAATTGGTTGCCTCCTGCACGAGCCCTGACGAGGGCCCAGGCCGGGAGGAATCTGTTACCAGTGTATGTGCCCTTGACCAGAATCGAACCCGGGACCCTTTGGTCTGCAGGCCAACACTCCATCCACTGAGCCAGCTGGCGAGGTAGGGCAAATGTTTTATGATGGATTAAAGAGAAGAGAAGTGACTGACCTTCTAGGGGCCCTCCTGGGTGTTCTTGACTACCTTGCTGTCTCCTCCCTCCCAAGTGGTCATCCCTCCTCCTGTCTCTCTGTGTCTCCTTGGGATTCACACCCTAAGGCTGGCTTCCAGGCACACAGCTCGATGGTGATTAGTCCTCCTCCTGTAGACACTCACCCTGCCCTGGCAGAGGACCTGGGTTCCATACCTGGGCTGAGTGCTCGGTGTGGGTGCATGGTGGCTGGGTGTAGGTGGGTGTGTGGGTGAGTGTGTGGTGGCTGGGTGCATGGTGGCTGGGTGTGGGTGGGTGTGTGGGTGAGTGTGTGGGTGGGTGTGTGGTGGCTGGGTGTGTCATGGACCCAATTTCCTCTCCCCAGGAAGTGGACCCCATTGAGAGCCACAGCTTTGCCACCAGCACTCTTACTCAGTTCTGCATCCTCTTCAGGAGGACCTTCCTGTCCATCCTCAGGGACACGGTGAGGCATCAGGCTGGGGGAGAGGAGGCTGGCGCAGGCCGAGCCTTGTGGGGCACAGGATCCCAGCAGCACCCTCGGGGCCCCTGTACCAGGGAGGGCAGCTCTGAGCTCCTGCCCCAGCCTGGCTGCCCGTCCCAGCCTGTGCCACCCCGTTCCTAGCAATGACCTTGTCCACAGGTCCTGACCCATCTGCGGTTCATGTCCCACGTGGTGATTGGTGTGCTCATTGGCCTCCTCTACCTGCACATTGGAGACGACGCCAGCAAGGTCTTTAACAACACGGGCTGCCTCTTCTTCTCCATGCTCTTCCTCATGTTCGCTGCCCTGATGCCCACCGTGCTCACCTGTGAGCAGAGCTGCCTGGGCAGGGGCAGGGTGCTGGGCAGGGTCGGGGAGCTAGGCAGGGGTAGGGGTGCTGGGCAGGGGTAGGGGTGCTGGGCAGGGGTGGGGTACTGGGCAGGGGCGGGGGGTGCTGGGCAGGGGTGGGGTGGCTGGGCAGGGGTGGGGTTCTGGGCAGGGGCGGGTTCTGTGCAGGGGCAGGGTGGCTGGGCAGTGGTGGGGTTCTGGGCAGGGGCGGGGTGCTGGGCAGAGGCGGAGTGGCTGGGCAGGGGCAGGGTTCTGGGCAAGGGTGGGGTAGCTGGGCAGGGGCGGGGTTCTGGGAAGGGGTGGGGTGCTGGGCAGGGGTGGGGGGTGCTGGGCAGGGCCAGGGTGCTGGGCAGGGGTGGGGTGGCTGGGCAGGGGCGGGGTGCTGGGCAGGGGCAGCATGATTGGCAGGGGCAGGAGCCTGATCGCTCCATGCCCTCAGTCCCCTTAGAGATGGCAGTCTTCATGAGGGAGCATCTCAACTACTGGTACAGCCTCAAGGCCTATTACCTGGCCAAGACCATGGCCGACGTGCCCTTCCAGGTGAGCCTCTCCCTCCCACCTGCCCACCCCTTCCCTCCCTTCTCGCTCCTTCCAGCCTCGCTTGCTTGCTTCCCTCCACCTTGTCACCTATCATCTTTTCCTTTACTTCTACTCACTTCAAAAATTGGTGGTGAGGACCTGCTGTGCGCCAGGCTCTGTGCCAGGCAGGGATGTAGTAGAGAGCAAGATGGATGGTCTTTTTTTAATATATATATACTAGAAGCCCGATGCAGGAAGATTCATGCTAGAATGGGCTTTCCTTTCCCTGGCTGCTGGCACTGCATTTCCACTCTGGCCCAGCCCCTTTCCGCTCAGGCCCCGGAGCCACCTCTTTCCGTTCCGGCCCCGCCTTCCCACGCTGCCCAGAGGCCCTGAGAGATCGGAGGTGGGGCAGAACGCCTGCGTCGGCGCCATGGTGACAACGCACTCGGCGCCTGTGTATGCAAATTAAATGCCATCTTTGTTGGGTTGATTTGCATATCACTCCTGATTGGCTGGTGGCGTAGCGGAGGTACGGTCAATTTACATGTTTGTCTATTATTAGGTAAGATATATATCCTATATAATAAAAGGCTAATATGCAAATCAACCAAGTGGCAGAATGACCGGTCACTATGACCCGCACTGACCACCAGGGAGCAGATGCTCAATGCAGGAGCTGCCCCCTGGTGGTCAGTGTGCTCCCACAGGGGGAGTGCAGCTCAGCCAGAAGCCAGGCTCATGATTGGCGAGTGCAGTGGCAGTGGTGGGAGGCCTAAGCTGTCAGTGGGACATCCCCCAAGGGCTCCCAGACTGTGAGAGGGCACAGGCTGGGCTGAGGGACGCTCCCCAAGTGCATGAGTTTTGTGCACCGGGCCTCTATATACACACTAGAGGCCTGGTGCATGAAAATTCGTGCACTGGAGGGGGGCCTCCTCAGCCCGGTCTGCTCCCTCTCACAGTCCTGGAGCCCTCAGGGGATGTCCCACTGATGGCTTAGGCCTGCTCCCCTGGAGTTCCTCTGTGGGAGGCAACCGGGCTGATCAGGGAAGGCGCTGCTCCCATCATCCTGCTACTGCTGCTGCCACTGCCAGCCACAGGGGCTGCAAGGCCTGAGCCCTGGGCCTCGCCGCGGCCTGAGCCCATGGCTGCCTGAGTACACAGCTGCCGTGAGCCCAGCACCACACAGTGCTGGTCCCCCTGCCTGTGTCTGCTCCAGGGCCACCTGAGCTGCCATGCTGGCTCGGGCAGGCCCCCCTGCCTCTGTCTCTGTCTCTGCTCCAGGCCTCACCTGCGTGTGCAACCTCCTCCTGTCCGGTCATGACCTGTTATGGAGTCCTGGCCTAATTTGCATATTACCTCTTTTTATATAGAGTGATTTCTTTATTGATTTCAGAGAGGAAGGGCGAGGGAGAGAGAGAGAAACATCAATGATGAGAGAGAATCATTGATTGGCTGCCTCCTGCACATCCCACACTGGGGATCGAGCCCACAACCCAGGCATGTCCCCTTGGTTGGAATCGAACCCAAGACCCTTCAGTCTGCAGGATGATGCTCTACTCACTGAGCCAAACCAGCTAGGGCAACTCCGTGAATCTTATTTGAAGTGTAGAGAACAGTGCAGGGGCAGCATGATTGGCAGGCTCTGGAGCCCTGATGCTGGGATCGCTGTGAGACTCCGGGCAGGTTGCCGCATGTCCCTGCCTCAGAGTCCCATCTGTGAAATGGGATGATGATGGAACCGAGCTTGGGAGCAGTCATGAGAATTAAATGAGCTAATGCATGTCAAGTACTGAGAATGGTGCGTGGCACACACTTGGTGTCCAATGACTGTTAGCTATTTGGGGTTGTTTTGCCCCTACCACCTGCTTCAAGCACTAGGGCCCCCGGTAACCATATGGCACCTTTGTGCGAATTAGTCAAAGGTGCCCCTTGCCCTGGCTGGTGTGGCTCTGTGGTAGAGCATTGTGGATTAAAGGGTCCTGGGTTCGATTCCGGTCAAGGGCTCATACCTTGGTTGCAGGTTCCCTGACCCTAGCTGGGGCACATGCAGGAGGCAACCAGTTGATGTGTCTCTCTCACATCCATGTCTCTCTGTCTCTCCCCCTCCTTCCCCTCTCTCTAAAATCAATGGGAAGATATCCTCCAGTGAGGATTCACAACATCACAGTGCCCTCCTCAGGGTGGGCGCCTCCTCAGGGGGTGCTGTGCTGGGCCGGTGCCTTCGGCTGCCTCTTTTTTGGGGGGCTGCCTCTTGACCAGGTGTCCTTGTGCAGGGAACAGCCTGCAGGGCTGTCTATAGTAGGCTTGGTCCTTGCCCTTCAGGAGTTAATAACTCATAGGGGACAAAACTCCTGTGTGGAACTAACTAATTAACAATGGGAGGCAAAAGTGGGTCTGGTGGGATGGGAAGGATGTGGGAGCTCGGGGAGGAAGCTCTGCCTCCGCTGGTCCGGGGACCTCGAGGAGGAGGTGTCCATGGCCAGGGAGGAGGATGTGTGCCCGGGCAGCGTGAACGGGAGTAAGAGGGCAGGACTGGGCCTGAGCATCCTAGGAAGAGCTGCTCCAGGGTTCCTGCCTGGACGAAGCCGAGGGGCTGGCTGCTGCGCCACAGCCCCCTGCCCGCCTGTGCCGCCCCCAGGTTGTGTGCCCCGCCATGTACTGCAGCATCGTGTACTGGATGACTGGCCAGCCCGCAGAGACCAGCCGCTTCCTCCTCTTCTCAGCCCTGGCCACGGCCACGGCGTTGGTGGCCCAGTCTCTGGGGCTGCTCATTGGAGCCGCCTCCAACTCCCTGCAGGTGGGAAGGCTGGCATTGGGGGCCCCGTGAGGGGAGGAAACGGGCTGGCAGAGGAGTTGGAGAGACCTGCAGGAAACCTGCTGGTCACCCTGTGATGGCCTGGCCCCTCCTGCCCCTCTAGGTGGCCACGTTTGTGGGTCCGGTGACCGCCATCCCGGTGCTCCTGTTCTCTGGCTTCTTTGTCAGTTTCAAGACCATCCCCACCTACTTGCAGTGGAGCTCCTACCTCTCCTACGTCAGGTCAGTGTGGCCCCGGCTCCCAGGCCACCAGCCTGGAGCTCCTGCGGGGCCAGCCCCAGGCGGCAGAGTTCCATCTGCCCGGGGAGCAGTGACCTCCACACTGCCCCCTGCTCTGATGGGCAGGGACCTCCACACTAACCCCTCCCCCCCCCCCCCCGCCGTTCTGACGCTCCTGCTCACCCAGGTATGGCTTCGAGGGTGTGATCCTGACCGTGTACGGCCTGGGGCGTGGGGACCTGGCCTGCCCGTTCCGAGAGGAGCGCTGCCCATTCCGGGAGCCGCAGAGCATCCTCCGTGCGCTGGATGTGGAGGACGCCAAGCTCTACGTGGACTTCCTGGTCTTGGGCATCTTCTTCCTGGCCCTGCGGCTGCTGGCATACCTTGTGCTCAGGTACCGGGTCAAGTCTGAGAGATAGAGTCTGGCCCCGCAGTGGCCAGCCCCTGCAGCAGGCAGCCGGCTCCAGCCTTTGGGACTGTTTTAACCTGTGGACTTGGACCCTGGGTGCTGGCCCAGCTGCCCTGCCCTCTGTCCGCTCCCCCCAGGACAGCTGGCCATGCTCCCAGCCGGGACCTGGTGCGGGCTGCAGCCCTCCATGCTGTGCCTAGGAGTCTTCCAGGGTGATGTGGTTTGTAGCTTCCTCCCTTCTCTCTTCAATGCCTGCATGCAAAGACCACAGGGCCATCATGCTCCCTCTGGCCCTGGTACCCCCCTCTGCTGTCTGCCTGGGAGCCCCAGGCTCTCCGCGCCCCACTTACAACTGACCAAAGTGGCCCCCTCTGGCGTTCCCAACCACACAAGTGTAAACACTGTTACAGAGTGGAGGTCCAGGGCTGGGCCCTGATGGGGTCCCTGGAAGTCCTATGTGGACATTAGAATGGGTAGGAAGGGCTCTGGCAGACTCTTCCTCCTTCACCCCCTCTTGCTGATGGGACAATCTGCTGGACAGAAGCTGGGTTTCAGTCTGGACCACCCTCCCAGTCCTGGGGATGGGAGCCGTGTGGGGCCCTAGGATGCCCCTGTCCCTTTCCCGCCCTTCTGGCTGGGCAGGGCCTGGTGGCATCTCTGCAATAACGTCTCTGTCTCTCCGGCCAGCCCCGACTGCAGAATGCACCCCACTCTGGACTGAGTGGGAGAAGCCAGGCCTCCCTCCTCTACTCCCCCATGGGCCTGCCATGCCCACCTCTCAGGAGTCCAGGCACAGACCTGGGACCAGGCCTCTCAGCCCTCACACCTGCTGCCCCCAGGGCTCAGAGGAACCATGTTGATGGCCTGGTGCTGGTGGGCGCTGCAGGGAGGGCAGCGTCACCCTCCTCCCGGGGTCCTGCTCTGACAGGAAGGATGAAGCTATGTTGTCCAGGGCATCTTCGGGTCTGTAGGTTCTACCCCCCAGGCTTTCCTTCCTCCTGAGCCAGGGGTGGCATGGGGCATTCGTTCCCTGGAGTTCAGGGCCTGACACAAGCACAAGCAGGGGCATCCATTGGCCTTGGACACTGCCACCAGGGCCCTGTGTGCCATGCTGGCATTCTCCCTCCTCCATTCCTTCCCCAGCCACATGCTGCTCATTCACACTCTCGCCCATCTCTCTCTACCCCCTGGGCACACCCTGAGCTCCAGGAGTCAGACACACCTGGAGCGTGTCTGGCTTTCCTGGTGGGTCCAGGCTCATTCCATGTCTGATTTCCCTTCCCTAGGACTCTTTTCTTCCCTTTTTAAAATAAACATATATATTTTTATTTATTTCAGAGAGGGAGAGAAAGACAGAAACATCAATGATGAGAGAGAATCATTACTTGGCTGCCTCCTGCATACGCCCCATTGGGGATGGAGCCTGCAACCCAGGCATGTGTTTTGATCAAGAATTGAACCGTGACCTGGTTGATAGGTGGACGCTCAACCACTGGGCCACCTCAGCCTGGCTACTCTTTCCTTCTTTATTATTGTGCATAGACCGCTCTACCTTCTCTCACCCTGCCGCAGGTTCTCCCCATGACAGAAATGCCAGGTGACTTGTGGGATTTCACCATTATTAATAAAACCTATATTTATACAGTGTGCAGTGTGTACATGTGTGTGGGTCTGAACCTGATGGCTGTGAGGGGTCTTCAAAGCACAGGGCAAGGAGTTTGCAAGCTGTAGGGAGCCCGTGGCAAGGGACGGTGAGTCCTAGGTGTATGTCACCTAGGAAATGTGTATCTGGTGAAATATCTAGATCATGTTTTACATCTTACAAATGCTTCCTGTATATTATCTCAAGGGAGTCCCATGACAATCCTGTGTTATTCTTCATGGCAATCCATTTTGCAGATGAGAACACTGAGACTTGGATTAAATCACTTGTCCAGGGACCCGTAGCTAATGAAGATGGACCAGGAACCAGGTCTTCTGCCTCTCTGCTCCTTGTCCTTGACATTGACCAGTGACACTGCTCATGGTGGACCCGCTAGCCGTGTGGGGCCCTGTGTCTGCGGCATAGGTGTGCTCTTAGCAGAGGGATACACTTTCTCCTCAGAACTGATGGGGCCCTCCTGGGGCCCATGGGGGATGAGAAGTAGGCTCCAACTTGCAACCTAAGCCCCAGGATGAGCGTGGGAGACCACACTGAGCTCACCCCAGTTCTCCCCTTCTCTTCCTCTCTCCTTTCCTTCGGGGACACACTTACGAGGGCGAAGCCATCAGCCATCAGGGCTGTAGATGGGCCTGGCAGCCTGAGCTTTGGAGTCAGCACGGTTCAGAAGTCCTTGTGGGCTGGCGGCAGGACAGCAAGAAGCGGACATTGTCTCACCTGTGTCCCTTCCAACCTTGAAGCTTGGGGACTGAAGGGACTGCACCCACCTGGCCAGCTGCCAGGAGCACCCTGACTGTGCCCCAGGGAGCTTATTGACGGGCTAGATTAGGGTCCCATCTAGGACTGATTGTGTATTTGCCTGGAGATGGACTAAATTTGTTTCTTATGGGGGTGGAGGGTGGGAGTGGGAAATGCAAAGAAATCCAACCCCTGAAATTCTAGCTAGTTTTAGGGGCATTCTGGGTGCCACCTTCTCTCCGAAGTGATGCCAATATTTGTTTGTTGTTGTTTTTTAATTTTACTTTAAAAATATATTTTTATTGATTTCAGAGAGGAAGGGAGAGGGAGAGAGAGAGAGAGAAACATCAATGGTGAGAGAGAAATCATTGATTGACTTCCCCATGTACACCTCTTACTGGGGATAGAGACCACAACCTGGCACATGCCCTTGACTGGAATCGAACCCAGGACCCTTCAGTCCACAAGCCAATGCTCTATCCACTGAGCACACAGGCCAGGGGCTCCATAAACTCAGAGAGCACAACATTTCACCATTAGATCGTTTTTTCTTAAGATTCTTCAGCTTTACTCTTTCTCTGAAAATGCAAGCACCCCTGAGAGACTAAAGCACCATCCATCCTGTCTGTAAATCCCCTTGGTTGCTAAGGAGATGGGTAGCCAACCTGGCGCCAGTGAAGTCCATGGGGCCCAGGGAGTGCGGGAGCGCTGGAGTCTCTGCGAAGGAAGTCCCTCAGATTCTTGCCGCACCCTGCGAGGCTGCAAGAGGAAGCCCAGAGTTGGAGAAGTGACTTGCACAAGCTCTCAAGTTAGGTGCTCTTGCCACCAAGAAGCAACTGCAATTTCTCCACCAGTTCCTACCCTGCAGGCAGTGAAGGAGAGGGGGTAAACACCCTCCCCCAGCCCAGTGAGTTTTGAAATGGGCCCACTCACCCCTGCGGCTGGCTTTCCTGGCCTCCGAGATCACTTCCACATAGCCACCTCTGTCAGGGCTGTGCCAGGGCAGAGGCGACCCAGACTTCTCCCCAGCGCCTGGCACCCATTCTGAGGTCAGGTGACAGAGCACGCGAGTATGACCCCAGGACCCCAGTCCACAAGAGGCCAGTCAAATTCTATGTTACTAAAAAGCTGACATGGCCCGCCTGGTGTGGCTGAGTGGCTATGGACTAAGAATCATGGTTCGATTCCCAGTCAGGGCACATGCCTGGGTTGTGGTATTGATCCCCAGTGGGGCTGTGCAGGAGGCAGCCAATCAATGATTTCCTCTCATCATTGGTATTTCTCTCTCTCTCTCTCCCTCTCTGAAAACAAAAACAAAAACAAAAAAACCCCACAAAAACCTAAAAATTTTAAAAAGCTGACAGGACTGTCATACCCAGGGGGAGGGAACCTGCTCTGAGATGGGGCACGTCACTGCAGCCAGGAGCCCCTCTGCCTCACACATGAAGTAAGGGGGTGAAGCTAGAGGAGTCCCCAGGCCCACCATGCCACATCTGAGCCCACATTCATTGAGTGATTCTACTTCCCTCTCCCCAGACCTTTCTACTCCCCTTTCAGAATATCTCTTACAATGCAAACGTGCCATTGTCCCTGCTGCCTGGAATTCCCTTCCTGGACTTTTTCCTCCCTCCCTTCCTTCCTTCCTTCCTTCCTTTCCTTCCTTCCTTCCTTCCTTCCTTCCTTCCTTCCTTCCTTCCTTCCTTCCTTCCTTTCCTTCCTTCCTTCCTTCCCTTTCCTTCTCTTCTCTTCTCCCCTCCCCTCCTCTCCCCTTCTCTTCTCTTCTCTTCTCTCTCTCTCATCCTCGCCCAAGGATATTTTCCCATTGATTTGAGGGAGAGGAAAAGACAGAGAGAAATATCGATGTGAGAGAAACACATCGATTGGTTGCCTCCTGCATGTGCCCTGACCAGGGCCCAGGCTGGGGAGGAGCCCTTGACTTGAATCAAACCCAGGACCCTTCGGTCCAATGCTCTATCCACTGAGCCAAGCCAGCCAGCCTGGACTTATTTCTTAGAATCCAGCTCAGCAGTCATCTCCTCTGCCAGAGGCAGTTAATACCCTCCCCTGCAGGACTTTCCTAAGCCTCTATCTCCTCTGAAGCACCATCATCTGGGCCCCTGGAGGGGAGCTGCTGGAGTCTGTCTGGTGCCTGCACCCCTTGTTCAGCACTACCCCAATACCATGTGTTTATCAGCACTGCCTTCGGTCTAGACCAGTGGTCCCCAACCTTCTTTTGGCCACGCCCCATCTAAGCATCTCTAACATCCTGATGTCCCCCTGTGACATATAATTCTTATTATTCAAAAAGTGAACTCCTATTCACGTGCAGGAAGCCTAAAAGGCCATTAACTTGGTCTAAACAAGCTTCCAAAAAACAGGTCAAGCATAAAAGAGAAAAATAAAAGAAAGGGCAGTTGAAGTACTGATGAAGAAATTACTAAGAAAGTGTTGAAAAAATAATAATATGAAGTGACATGAAAAAATAGAAAATAAAGTTTTAAAACATATAACAGAGAACTGAAATGCATAAATGTCAGAATATATATTTATATACTGTATATGAGGCCCTTAGAACCGTAAGAAATGAAAAAAAATCACTGTTAACTCATTTTTGAATTGCCCCCTTAAAAATCAAATTGCCCCCATGTGGGGCGTGTGCCCCATTGGGAACCGCTCGTCTATATGAAGGGTGGAGATCACACAGCCCTGCCCCGAGGAACCCATGCGTCCCCCATTGCACACCTGTTAGTGCACACTGGCCACCCGTGCTTGCATGTGGAGGCATGCTCTGCTGTGGGTGGTGGGTGGCTCCTCCACCACGACACAGGCCCTGGGTGTGTCCTGCATGGGAGCGGGTGGGGGCTCTGAGGACCAGGAAGCTCCAGGGCTAGGCCGTGATTGGGTGCCGACAAGACGAGCAGGTTGGGGTGGAAGCGGTTCCTCCGGCCCCATTCTTCCTCATTCCTTGACCCAAGTGGCCAGAAGCCTGCAGAGGCTGGGTCTGCAGAGCCAGGTGCGGAAGGAAGGGCCCAAGGAGACCGTGACTGAGTCTCCGCGGAGAGGTAGGCTGAGGACTGAGAAGAGGCCAGAGGGGTGAGGCTCGACCCCGATTCTGGTTCTGACTCTCGCTTCCTAATCGGGTTCACCTGCGCGAGTACTTGCACCCTTCCATGCCGCGGTTCCTCCATCTATAAAATGGGCAAAACAACCAGCCCTGCCCGGGAGGTGGTCAGTGAGGTCACTGGGTGGGACTGGCGCTTGGAAGCCTGCAGAGGCAGTCCTAGCAACGGGGCCGCCTGAGGTAAAACAGGAGAGGCGGTGCCTGGACGCGTAGGGAGAAGTCCCCGCCCCGAGCCTGCTCTCCGGGCGCCGGCCCCCAGGACCGAGGACCTGGGTTGCTTGGCCTCGCCCTCTCCCGTGCCCGCTGCCAGGGCCGGATGCCAGGCGGGCGGGCAGGACGCGCGGCGCCGACCCCGGAACCAGTAGGAGACGCTGGCATCAGTGGTGGCGGGATCCCGGGCGCCCTGGCGCACGCGGGGCGGGGCCTGCTGGGCGGGCGGGGCGGGGCGGGGCTGCGCAAGCGTCGTGGGGAGTTCGGGCCGTAGGACTGGACGCTACTCTGCCGAGCGGTGGGTAGGCTTCCCGGCCGGCTCTGCGTCCCGGTCCGAAGCCATTGGAACTGGGAGGCTACTTGGGACCTAGTTTGCGGGGGGGAGCGCTGGTCTGGGGAGCTCAGCCCTTGTACTTTCCCTGCCGAGTCCCCTCCTTTTCTCGCTGCCCTGGTCCGGGCTGATCTTGGGAGAATTGCCCTCCCCCCCCCTCCCCTTCCGCGAGTCCCAGCTTGAGTCGTGGCCCTGGGTCTGATTTGATCACCCCAACTAGTTTCCTCAGCCTTCCTCGGCTTTCCAGGGCCTCTCCCTGCCCCCTCCAACGCTTGGGTCACCTGCTGGGAGCCCCCCTCCCCACTGGTTGGCCCACTGGCGGTGGGCCTTGCGCAGCCAGTGCCTCTAAGTGTGCCCTGCCCATGAGGAGCCATGTCTCTGGAAATCTGTTGCCAAGGAGCAGCTGGCTCCGTGTCAGGGACGACTTTCCAGGAGACAGGACCTTTGGGCAGGGTCTGAAAAGATTGGGGAGGATGCTGAGGTCATTCCAATCTGGGGAAAGTGTATGAACACAGTAAAGTGCCAGCAAGAATTCAATGAGCCTGGCAAGTGAGGTGCGGGTTGGGGCAAACTCAGAAAAATAGTGTGGGCCAGGTGTTTGTGCTCTATTTATAACCGAAGATTTCAGGGAACTGATTGGTGGCTGGGATGAGGGATTGGAATGACATGAGACTGAAGAGAGGCCAGTAAGGGGGAGGGGTCCCCGGAAGTCTGCAGAAGGCCTGCATTAGCACAGGGACAGGAGGGATAATGCAATCAGCACAGGCTGGCAAAGCACAGGGAGGCGGCAGTAGGCCTGTTTCCACTGTGAAGGAGGGAGGGGGATTTGCAGGCAAAGAAGTCAGGTTTCTAGGATAAATCATGAATGGGAAGGTTTGCAGTGAAGTCACTGAAAGAGGGGGGAATGAGGAGTTTAGTTTTCCATGTGTGAAGCTTCAAGTATTGGCAGGATACTTGGAGATGTCAAATAGGAAGTTCATTAACTTATTTTTTTATTTGTTTAAATCTTTATTGTTGAGAGTATTACAGATGTCCCCCCTTTATTTCCCCATTACCCCACTCTACTCCATTCTTGCCCCGTCCCAGTCCTTCACCACCCTATTGTCTGTGTCCATAGGTAAAGCATATATGCATATAAGGCCTTTGGTTAATCTCTTCCCACCCCCCTTCTCTTTGAGATTCATCAATGTGTTCCTTGTTACCATGCCTCTGGTTCTATTTTATTAATCTGTTTATTTTGCTCATTAGATTTCTTGTTCATTTATTTTCATTTTTTTGTTCAGTTATTTTTTTATTCAGTTATTGATAGATATATATTTATGGCTATTTTATTGTTCATATTTTTCTTCTTCTTTTCTTAAAGATTCCCTTCAACATTTCATATAATATTGGTTTGGTGGTGATGAACTCCTTTAGCTTTTTATTGTCTGTGAAGATCTTTATTGGACCTTCAATTCTAAATGATAACTTTGTTGGGTAGAGTAATCTTGGTGGTAGGTCCTTGCTATTCATCACTTTGAGTATTTCTTGCCACTTCCTTCTGGCCTGGAAAGCTCCTGTTGAGAAGTCAGCTGACAGTTGAATGGGCATTTTCTTATAGGTAACTAACTGCTTTTCTCTTGCTGCTTTTAAGCTTCTCTTTGTCTTTAACCCTTGGCATTTTAATTATGATGTGTCTCGGTGTGGGCCTCTTTGGGTCTTCTTGTTTAGGATTCTCTGTGCTTCCTGGACTTTAAGTCTCTTTCTTTCACCAGGTAGGGAACGTTTTCTGACATTTTTCTTCAAATAGATTTTCAACATCTTGCTCTGTCTCTTCTCCTTCTGGCATTCCCATAATGCAAATGTTGGTATGCTTGGAGTTGTCTCCTGGAATTGGTAAAGCAGCCTTGTGTAGTAGGTGTCCTGTAGGGTGCAGTGGCTCAGCCTCCTCAGTCACCTGAGCTGGGCACTCTAGGTGTGTCCCTGTGTGAGCTGTGTACACAGTCTTGTAGTTGAGCCTTGATTGCTGTTGGCAAGTGTTCCTGAGGGGAATTGACCTCCAGACCAATTGGTTGTGAGTACCAATTGAGTCTACAATGGAAGAGCTACTGTGCAGGAGACACCCCTGTGTATAGTTCTAATCTGGTATGGTCTGAAGCTGTCCACCAGGTGCACTGGCTCTGGGGCCTCCTGGGAGGTGCAAAGTCAGCCACTGCCTGGGGCCACCCAGTAGGAGCTACAGAGAGATCTGCAGATGGCTGCTACTTGTATTGGGCTTGTGAGGCCCAGCTGTGAAGCAAGGCAGGCTGGTGCCAGTCCTGGGTGTCTTTTATTGATAGGTATGGAGCACGCTGACCCCAGATGCTGCTTGTTTAAGAGATTTTAGCAAAGTCTGAAGCCTGAGCCAGGACAGGCCATTCATATGGAAAAGCAGCTGCAAAGAGCGTGGGTGGGGCTGAAAATTGGATGGGATGGGGTCTGAGAGAGTCACTAGGATGGAGCAAACAGTGTGCACCAGGCTGATGGAGACTCAAGTATGGCTTCCAGTCAGCTCTGCAACTGGGGAGGTCCCAGCATAGGAGCAGTGACCCCTGTAAGCACCCCTGTATTGGAGAAAGCTGCTCCTGAGTTCCTGACCCATTGCCAGACAGTCCAATTCCTTCCCTTATGTCCCTGGATTCCCCTAAAGCCACTGCTGGGCTCTGGAGCTCAGAGGGAGCAGAGCATGTAAATTCATATGTGGGCCCTTTAAGAGTAGCACCTGGGACTCCAGTAATCTCTGTCACTTAGCCACAATCCCTGCTTATTTTGACAGCCTGAAGTTATGGGGACTTCTCTTCCCAGCTCTGGAACTGGGGGTCTGGTGTGGGGCTGGGGCCCCCTGCTTCTCATAGGATGCCTTAGAGCTATCCTTCCTGATTAAAAAAACGCCATACATGGGTGCCAGACCAGCTCGTTCTGTGCCTCCACCCCTCCTACCAGTCTCAATGTGCTTTCTTCTTCTTCCATTCAACCAGGACTTCCATTCAACCAGGTTCAGGCAGTTCTGAATGATGTTTGTTCTGTATTTTAGTTGTAAATTAAAAAAAAAAAATAATTGATTTCAGAGAGGAAGGGAGAGGGAGATAGAAACATTAATGATGAGAGAAAATCATTGATCATCTGCCTTCTGCACAGCCCCCACTGGGGACTGAGCCCACAAGCCAGTCATGTGCCCTTGACCAGAATTGAACCTGGGACTCTTCAGTTGGCAGGTTGACACTATCCATTGAGCCAGACTGGCTAGGGCTAATCGTAATTTTGTCGTGGTTGTGGGAGACGGTGAGTACCAGCATTTACCTATGCTGCCATCTTGGTTCTCCTTAATTTATTTATTATTTAGGCCAGCCTCAAAGGCAGCGCACATAAACGTTACAGAGAAGATAAAATCATAAACGGTGAAAACTCAGCTAAAAGGACCTGATACCTGGGGAGAAAAATGCAGAGGGGAGTAGAAAATTATTACTGAAAAAGGTTGGCTTAGAAAAACCACTGGAAATGAACACAGGACTCATCTGAGCTTGCTGGCAGTCAAGCCAGAAAAAGGACCCCTACATCTGGCCATTCACTAGGCTGAAACTCAGGAGAAAGACCTTCCTAAAGCCCCAGGGGAGAGGCAATAGGAGCTAGGAGTTAAACGGATCACTCAGGTGGGGGATGTGGAAGAGGGAGGAGTTCTGAAGGCCAAGCCAGGGCTGTGGCAATGCTGACATTTCAGGAAAGGCTCATGCTTTCTTGAGGAGAAGGACTTTCCTTGGCCTGCACAGGGCGGTGGGAGTGGGAAGGGCAAGCATGGTCAATTCACACCATTCTTTTTACAGGGGAACAGGATAGAAGGTGGTGTGCCCACCCCTGGCTTGGACTGTCTCTTCTGCCATGAGGTGGAGTCGCCATCTGCCCCGGGCCTTTTGGGGACCTGGCCTGGCAAGAGCACCTCAGCCAGCAGGTCAGTGGGCATCAGGGGTTTCTGTTTCCACCTCCTGCTTCCTTTTGAGTCCAGATGGTGCCTCCAAGAGGGCAGGAATTCAGACACCAGGGGTGCCAGCAGTCCCAGCTCTGGGTTCACTAGCTGTTGGCCTTGGGCAAGTTACCTCATCTCTTTCAGCTTCCTTTTCCCCATCCTGAAATAGGGGAGTCACCTAGGTGAGGGTTCCTGTAACTACGTAAGTCCAGGAACACTTCTCTGATTTCATTTTGCATTCAAAAAGTATATATATTTTAGTCCTCACCAAGAATATTTTTCCATTGATTTCTATAGAGAGTAAAGGGGGGGAGGGAGGGAGGGACAGAGAGAGAGAGAGACATGAGAGAGACACATCGATTGGTTGCCTCTTGCACACATCCAACTGGGGCTGGGGAACCTGCAACTGAGGTATGTGCCTTTGACCAGGAATCAAGCCCACGACCCTCTGGTGCGCAGGCCAACATTTTAACCACTGAGCAACACTGACTAGGGACAACAAATATTGTTTGAGTGCCTGCTATGTGCCAAGTATATAATTGTGCTAAGTTCTAAGTATATAATTGTGTAAAAAAACCCAGATGTGATCCTGCTCTTGTGGTGGGGTGGTGGTGGAAATGAATGTTAATCAAATGGTCACAGGGTAGAATATAAAATGGCATCATAACTGCTACAGAGGGGTGGTACATGATGTGTAAGAACAAAAGGGGGGGGTTGAGGTAGACATGGGTCTGTGTCTTGGTGGGGAAATATGGGTGGGATCTGGATGCTATTTCTTCCTTCTCTCTTCTCTCTGTAGATGAAAATATCCCCTGGATGATCTACTGGAATTGGGCCCTTAAAGGGGGGTGTCCCCTTGGCCCCCCTAGGTGAGGCCTTGGTGTCATGCCTTAGAATATACCTGGGCATAGCCGAGGAGCCTGGGAAGGGTCAGGACTTGGAGAGAGCACCAGACTTAAGAGGAAGTTGGCTTACATCATTTACAGCACAAGTCATGGTGGTCAGCCAGTGGGTGGATCTGTGGGAGGTGGGTGGAGTCCGGCAGGGACCAGGCTGAGTTCCTGACAGGCAGCTATGGGCAGCTAGAGGGCAAGGGGTAAGACCTCAGTCTCTGGGAGGGTGAGAGTCAGAGTGTTAACTTGGGTCTCCAGGCCTGGGCCTGGGTCTCAGAAAGCCAGAAGTTCCTCATTCCAACCCGGCCTAAGCCCCACGCTTGTGCAGGGCCTGAGCTCAGTAGCCAAGACCCAGCTCATCCCTTCTCCTTGCTCCCAGGGCCTTTACCCATCACTGTGGAAGCTCAGTGGGCAGTGTTCCCCCATCAGGGAGGCATGGACCAGTGTTACGGAGCATCTCTGCTGCTGGTAAAGAGATTGGTTCCTTGGCCAGCCTGAGGCAAGGGGCTGGCGGGGATCCCGGGTGGGGTGAGGGGAGAGGTCTGGGGGAGAAGCAGGCAGGGAGAGAGAGGCATGGAGGACCCACTGGCATCATCTATCAGTGGCCACCTGCCCTCGCCGCATCACTCATCTGTCCGTGCATCTCTTCCTGTAATGCTCATGCAATGCACACATGTGCAAAGCCCTGGGAAGGAGGTGCCATCCCTGCCTTTAACACACTGGGTCTAGCAGTTGGAAAAAGATTTCCCTTTGATCTAATTGTGAAGCCAGTGAACCCAGGCTCAGCATTCCTCATCCCCTGGCTCCCACTTTCTGCCCAAGGGGTTCCGCTTTTCTGGACTTTGTCTTTTTTGAGGGATGCATGGCACCATCTGAGTGCCCAGCATCATCTGAGCGCCATCACATCCTGTGCTGTCTGACTCTGCAGCCTGCCCCTCCCCCCACCCCACCTGCCCCATCTCCTAGCCCATTCCCTCTGCCTTCCCATCCAGAGACCATCCAGCAGCACCGCCGGAACCTGGCCGAGTGGTTTAGCCGGCTGCCCCGGGAAGAGCGCCAGTTCGGCCCAACCTTTGCACTAGACACAGTGCATGTAGACCCCGTGGTCCGTGAGAGCGCCCCTGATGAGCTGCTTCGCCCGCCTACGGAGCTTCGTTCCCCTTCACAGCCACCCCCGGCCATGCGCCCCACCCTGGCCCTGTCTCAGCTCTTTGACCCGGACGCCTGTGGGTGCCGGGTGCAGACGGTGGTCCTGTATGGGACCGTGGGCACTGGCAAGAGCACACTGGTGCGCAAGATGGTGCTGGACTGGTGCCACGGGCGGCTGCCAGCCTTCGAGCTGCTCATTCCCTTCTCCTGCGAGGACCTGTCCTCCCTGGGCCTGGCCCCGGCCTCCTTGTGCCAGCTGGTGGCCCGGCGCTACACGGCCCTGAAGGAGGTTCTGCCCCTGATGGCCGCAACAGGCTCTCGCCTGCTGTTTGTGCTCCATGGCTTGGAGCGGCTCAACCTGGACTTCCGGCTGGCAGGCACGGGACTGTGCAGTGACCCCCAGGAGCCAGCGCCTCCGGCTGCCATCCTCGTCAATCTGCTGCGCAAATACATGCTGCCCGAGGTGGGTGCCCCTCCTCCCTGCCTCTCTATCCCCAATTTGCCACCTATGAGTTTTTGTGTCTTAGGCCTGCATTGTTAAAATATATTTTTTTATTGATTTCATAGAGGGAGAGAGAGATAGAAACATCAGTGATGAGAGAGAATCATTGATCTGCTGCCTCCTGCACACCCACACTGGGGGCCAAGCCCACAACCTGGGTATGTGCCCTGACCAGGAATCCAACCATGACCTCCTGGTTCATAGGTCGATGCTCAACCACTGAGCCACATCAGCCGGGGTAGGCTTGCATATTGATTGGGTGGAGAGGCCCTGGGCGAGTTCACATCCTGGCGCCACCACTTCCCAGCTGTGTATCTTTGAACAAGTCACCAACTTGCCCGCACTTCTTTCTGTTTTTTCTTCTTGGGTTGTGCTGCTGGAAGAGGCACTAACTACATAGATGCTGTGTGCACAGTGCGCGGGCTCCTAGTAGGTGCACAGTCGTCGTCATTCCATCCTGGGACACTGGGTCCTCAGGCTCCCAGGGAGTGAGCCATCAGGATATGAGGGCCCTGATCCTCGCCTCTGCTCTTCCAGGCCAGCATCTTGGTGACCACCCGGCCCTCCGCTGTCGGCCGCATTCCCAGCAAGTACGTGGGCCGCTACGGGGAGATCTGTGGCTTCTCTGACACCAACCTGCAGAAGCTCTACTTCCAGCTGCGCCTCCACCAGCCGCACTGCGGGCCCAGCACCGGGGGTGCAGGCGTCCTGGCCACAGCGGCGCAGCGGGACAGCCTAGTGGAGATGCTGTCCCGGAACCTGGAGGGCCACCACCAGATCACAGCCGCCTGCTTCTTGCCCTCCTACTGCTGGCTGGTGTGCGCCACCCTGCACTTCCTGCACGCGCCCACCCCGGCCGGCCAGACCCTCACCGGGATCTACACCAGCTTCCTGCGCCTCAACTTTGTGGGGGAGGTGCTGGCCAGCGGCGACCCGGCCCAGCTGTCCCTGATGGCCTACGCTGCTCGAACCATGGGCAAGCTGGCCTACGAGGGGGTGTCCTCCCGAAAGACCCGCTTCTCGGAGGAGGACGTGCGCGGCTGCCTGGAGGCGGGCGTCCGTTCGGAGGAGGAGTTCCAACTGCTGCACATCTTCCGCAGGGACGCCCTGCGCTTCTTCCTGGCCCCGTGTTTGGAGCCGGGGCACCTGGGCACCTTCGTGTTCACTGTGCCGGCCATGCAGGAGTACCTGGCTGCCCTCTACATTGTGCTGGGCTTGCGCAAGACCACGCTGCAGCAGGTGGGCAAGGATGTGGCCGAGCTGGTGGGGCGCGTCGGAGAGGACGTCAGCCTGGTCCTGGGCATCCTGGCCAAGCTGCTACCGCTGCAGATCCTGCCTGTGCTCTTTAACCTGCTGAAGGTAACACCAGCAATGGCCAGGTGACCCCCAGCGGCCTCCTGCTCCCCTAGTGCCCTGCTTCTCTCCCAGAAGGAAAGGGCTGCTTCCTGCAGAGCTCTGAGCCCTCCCTTTGGCTCTGGTTTCAGATTTGGGCAATGTGGATTTATTTTACTTTATTGCTTTGAGAGGGAAAGGGAAAGAGAGAGAGACATTATGATGAGAGAATCATTGATAGCTGCCTCCTGCACGCCCCATACTGGGGATCTAGCCCCGATCCTGAGCATGTGCCCTGACTGGGAATCAAACCAGTTGCTGGGTCAACGCCCAGCCACTGAGCTATACCAGCCAGGCCAATTTGGCTTTTAGTGGGACTGGGGCGTTAAGAAGGGTGGAGAGGAGCCGCAGGCTGGGAAAGGTTTGGAGGCTGGGAGGGGAATTTGAGGATGCGCGGACTTCATTTATTTATTTTAAAGTTCTTTATGTTGAAAGTATTACATTTGTCCCCTTTTTCCTCCCATTGCCCACCTCCAGCTCACCCCTGCCCCCTGCCCCAGACCTTTACCACCCCATTGTCTGTGTCCATGGGTTATGTATATATACATACAAGGTCCTTGGTTGATTACCTCCCACCCACTCACCCTCCCTCACCTTCCCTCTGAGATTCCACACTCTGTTCCATGCTTCTATGTCTCTGGGTCCACTCCGTTCATCAGTTTGTTTTGTTCATTAGATTCCACCTATGAGTGAGATCATGTGATATATATCTTTCTCTGACTGACTTATTTCTCTTAGCATGAGACTCTCCAGGTCCTTCCATGCTGTCTCAAAGGGTAAGAGATCCTTCTGTTTTACAGCTGCATAGTATTCCATGGTGTGAATGCACCACAGCTTTTTACCCACTCGTCTCCTGATGGGCACTTGGGCTGTTTCCAGATCTTAGCTATTGTGAATTGCACTGAGGATGCAGGGACTTCAATAACAACCTACAATTCTAAGACGGTTTTCTTCCGCACCTCTGCTCCTAGCTTTTGTTTCTAGAAGGTGGGTCACCATAGTTCAGGGTCTGGCCTCTGGTTTCCAGGTCCACCCGCTGGATTGTATCTGTTCCCCCCAGAGGCGATTTGAGTCCAGGAACAATGACTCATCTTATCTGAATCACCAGAGGCAGGCTTATGAAGTTGATGCCATTTTACTCATTTATACCGGGCGGATAAATGCATTGTTAATCGGCTTAGGACAGCCCTCCAGGGTGCAGGTCCACTTCTGAAGCCAAATCACAGGCCTGAGAAGTGTGCTGTGAGCAGGGTGGAGGCACTGAGTCTTTGAGGCGAAGAAAGAGCCACTGTCTGCTGATATGTGCCACGTGTCTTGTAAATGAAATACTATTGTGATCCCTTTTCTAGATGAGGAAACTGACACTCACAGAGACTCTGCAGCTTGTCTGAGGTCACGGATGGAAGTAAAGCAGTTGGTGTCTGAGCCTAGGTTTTGCGATTCTGAGTCATGTCTCTTTCTGCCAAGCTGTTCCGACATAGTGTGGCTCTTCGTCACCCTGTGGCGCCTTGCTAGGAAGGACTGCTGCAGTAACTGGTTGTGCGGAGGCAGAGCCCTCGCCAGTGCTGGCAAAATTGCAACAGGTCTTCCTTTTTATAGGCAGCAAAGCATAAGGGTTAAGAACAGGGATTCAGGACTGCAGCTACCTGGGTTGAAATAAAGTCTCTGCCACTTAGTAGCTGTGTGACCTTTGATAAGTTGCTTAACCTCTCTGTGCCTCAAAGTCCTTATCTCTCCCTTTTCTTTTCCTTTTTTTATTATATTTATCGGGGTAACATTGGTCAACATGAACATACAGATTTCAGGTATGGCTTCTATGTTACAAGATCTGTATTATGTACTGTATGCCCACCACCCAAAGCCAAATCTTCTCCTGTAACCATATATCAGGACCCCCTTCACCAACACACCCTTCCCTCTAGCAACCACCACACTACTGTTTGTGTTCACAAGTTTCAGTTTTATATACCATACATGAGTGAGATCATAGGGTTCTCAGCTTGTTCTGACTGACTTATTTCACTCAACATAATGTTCTCAAGGTCCATCCATGCTGTTGCAAATGGTGCTATTTCATCCTTTCTTATGGCTGAGTAGTATTCCACTGTGTATATGGACCACATCTTCTTTATCCAGTCCTCTTTTGAGGGCACTTTGGCTGTTTCCAGGTCTTGGCCACCATGAATAGTGCTGCAGTTGAACATAGGGGCACATATATCTTTGTGAATACATGATTTCGAGTTTTTCGTGTATATACCCAGGAGAGGGATTGCTGGGTCATATGGTAGCTCTATTCTTAATTTTTTGAGGAATCACCAGACTGCTTTCCATAGTGGCTGTAGCAGTCTGCATTCCCACCAGCAGTGAATAAGGGTTCCCTTTTTCCCCACAACCTCTCCAGCACTTGTTGTTGCTTGTCTTGTTGATAATGGCCACTCTAACAGGTGTGAGGTGGAATCTCATTGTAGTTTTGATTTGCATTTCCCTAACTGCCAGTGAGATGGAACATTTTTTCATGTATCTGTTGGTTTGTATGTCTTCTTGGGAGAGGTGTATTTTCAGGTCCTCTACCCACTTTTTAAAAAAAATATTTTAAAATTTATTTTAGGGAGAGGAAGAGAGATATAGAAACATCAATGATGAGAGAGAATCATTTATTGACTGCCTCCTGCACGCCCCCTACTGGGGATTGAGCCTGCAACCTGGGCATGTGCCCTGACTAGGAATCAAACCGTGACCTCCTGGTTTACCAGCTGAGCTCTCTGACTGCTTTTTGATTGGGTTGTTTGTTTGGTGTTAATTTTTATGAGTTTTTTATGTATTTTGGAAATTAAGCCTTTGTCCGAACTACTGTTTACAAATACCATTTCCCATTTGGCCTGCTGCCTCTTTGTTTTGTTGTCATTTTCTTTGGCTTTGCAAAAGCTTTTTAGTTTGACATAGTCCCACTCATTATTTTACCTCCCTTGCCTTTCGGGTCAAGTTCATAAAATGTCCTCTATGACCAAGGTCCATAAATTTGGTGCCTTTATTTTCTTCTATGTAACTTATTATTTTGGGTCTTATATTTAGGTCTTTGATCCATTTTGAGTTAATTTTTGTACATGGAGACAAACTGTAATCCAGTTTCATTTGTTTGTATGTGGCTTTTCAGTTTTCCCAGCACCATTTATTGAAGCGACTATCTTTACTCCATTGTGTGTTTCTGGCTCCCTTTGTCAAAAATTATCTTCCAGCCCTAGCTGGTTTGGCTCAGTGGAGAGAGTGTCGGTTTGCGGCCTGAAGGGTCCCAGGTTCGATTGTGGTCAAGGGCACATGCCCGGGTTGCGGGCTCAATCCCCAATAGGGGGGGCGTGCAGGAGGCAGCCGATCAATGATTTTTCTCTCATCATTGATGTTTCTCTCTCTCTCTCTCCCCGCCCCCCTTCCTCTCTGAAGTCAATAAAAATGTTTAAAAAATTATCTGTCCATTTACATACGGTTTTATAGCTGGGGTCTCTGTTCTGTTCCATTGATCTGTGTGTCTCTTTTCTGCCAATGCCATGCTGTTTTGATCATCGTAGCTCTGTAGTGTAATTTGAAGTCAGATAGTGTGATACCTTCAGCTTATTCTTTATTCTCAGGATTGCTTTGGCTATTTGGGGTCCTTTGTGGTTCCATATAAATCTGATGATTTTTTTATTCTCTATCTTTTAAGAGTAGCATTGGGGTTTTGATGGGGAATGCATTAAATCTGTATAAGGCTTTGGATAATAAGGCCATTTTAACAATGTTGATTCTTCCAATCTACGAACATAGGATATTTTTCCATTTTGTTGTGTCTTTTTCAATCTCTTTTAATAATACTTTGTAATTTTCACTATATAGTTCTTTCATGTTCATTGTTAAGTTTATTTCTAGGTATTTTATTCTTTTAGTTGCAATTGCAAAAGGATTTTTTTTTTTCCATTTCTTTTTCTGAAGTTTTGTTGTTACTATACAGGAAGGCAATGGATTTTTGTACATTGATTTTGTATCCTTCAACTTTACTGTATTTGTTTATTATTTTAAATTATATTTTTAAGTAACCATAGCATTTATTATTTTTAAAAAATATATTTTTTATTGGCCAAAACCGGTTTGGCTCAGTGGATAGAGCGTCAGCCTGCGGACTGAAGGGTCCCGGGTTCGATTCCGGTCAAGGGCATGTACCTGGGTTGCTGGCACATCCCCAGTAGGGGGCGTCCAGGAGGCAGCTGATCGATGTTTCTCTCTCATCGATGTTTCTAACTCTCTCTCTCCCTTCCTCTCTGTAAAAAATCAATAAAAATATATTTATAAAATATATGTATATATTTTTTTATTGATTTCAGAGGGGAGTGGAGAGGGAGAGAGAGATAGAAACTTCAATGATGAGAGAGAATCATTGATCAGCTGCCTCCCGTATGCCCCCTACTGGGGATTGAGCACACAACCATGATAGGGCTGAAACCAGCTCTCAAACATCCCCCAAGGGTCCCGGGTTGGGAGAGTGCAGGCCAGGCCGAGGGACCCCACCAGTGCATGATTGGGGTGGGGAGAGATGTGGGAGGTTAGCCAGCGGGAGGGACCGTGGGAGGGCTCCAGGGCATGTCTGGCCTGTCTGGCTCAGTTCCAATTGGCTGCATCCCAGCAGCAAGCTAACCTACTGATCGGAGTGTCTGCCCCCTGGTGGTTAGTGCATGTCATAGTGAGCGGTTGAGTGGTCTTAGCATATCATTAGCATATTACACTTTGATTGGTTGAATGGTCGACCAGATGACTGGACACTTGGCATATTAGGCTTTTATTATATAGGGTAGTTTTTTGGTGGAGTCTTTAGACAGAATCATATCATCCACAAAAAGTCAGTTTACTACTTCCCTTTTTGGATGCTTTTTATTTTTTAAAAATATAGTTTTGTTTATTTCAGAGAGGAAAGGAGAGGGAGAGATAAAAACATCAATGATGAGAGAGAATCATTGATCGGCTGCCTCCTGCATGCCCTTAGTGGGGATCAAGCCTGCAACCCAGGCATGTGCCCTTGATCGGAATTGAACCTGGGACCCTTCAGTCCACAGGCCGATGCTCTATCCACTGAGCCAAACCAGCTAGGGTGCTTTTTATTTCTTTCTCTTGCCTTACTGCTCTGGCTAGGACTTCTGGCACTCTGTTGAATAAGAATGGTGAGAGTGGACATCCTTGTTTTGTTCCTGATCTTAGAGGAAAGCTTTCAGTTTTTCACCATTCAGTATGATATTAGCTCAGGGTTTATCATATATGGCCTATTTTATGTTGAGGTATTTTCCTTTTATTCCTATTGAGTGTTTTAATCATAAATGATGTTGTATCTCATCAAATGCTTTTTCTGCATCTATTGATAAGATCATATCATATAATTTTTAGCCTTTTAAAAATTTTTTATTGCTTTCAGAGAGGAAAGGAGAGGGAGAGAGAGAGAAACATCAATGATGAGAGAGAATCATTGATTGGCTGTCTCTTGCATCCCCACACTGGGGATCAAACCAGGCATGTGCCTCAATTGGGAATCTAACCATGACCTTCTGGTTCATAGGTCTTTGCTCAACCACTGAGCCACGCCAGCTGGGCCCTTTCTTTGGTTAATGTGGTGTTTACATTGATTGACTTGCATATATTGAACCATCCTTGTGCCCCTGGAATGAATCCCACTTGATCATGATGTATTATGTTTGGATGTACTGTTGTATTCAATTTGCTAGTATTTTGTTTAGGATTTTTGCATCTGTATTCATCAGAGATATTGGTCTGAAGTGTGTGTGTCTGTGTGTGTGTGTCTGTGTGTGTGTGTGTGTGTGTGTGTATCCTTGTCAGGTTTTGGTATCAGAGTTATATTGGCCTTATAGAATGTGTAAGGAGGTATTACCTCTCCTTAATTTTTGGGAAGAGTTTGAGAGGATAGGTTTTAAATCTTTTTTGAGCCCTCGCTGGTGTGGCTCACTTGATAGAGTGTCGGCCTGGGGACTGAAGGGTCCCAGGTTTGATTCCAGTCTAGGACACATACCTTGGTTGCAGGCTCCTCCCTGGCCTGGGCCCTGGTCAGGGCTGGTGTAGGAGGCAACCAATCAATGTGTTTCTCTCACATCGATGTTTTTGTCTTTCCCCCCCCTCTTCCACTCTCCGTAAAAATCAATGGGAAAAAAAAAAATAACTTCAGATGAGGATTAACATTTGGTAGAATTCATTGGTGAAACCATCTGGTTCTGGACTTATTTTTTGGGAGTTTTTTTTTTTTTTTTTTTATCAGAACAGAAGTCTTTTTTATTTTTTCCCACTTATCATGCCACTAGAGGCCCAGTGCATGAGATTTGTGCACGGGGGGGGGGGGGGGGTGTCCCTCAGCCCAGCCTGCACCCTCTCCAGTCTGGGACCCCTCGAGGGATGTCCGATGTCCATTTAGGCCCGATCCACCTAGGATCGGGCCTAAACGGGCATCAGACATCCCTCCCACAATCCAGGACTGCTGGCTCCCAACCGCTCACCTGCCTGTCTTCCTGATTGCCCCTAACTGCTTCTGCCTGGCAGCCTGATCACCCCCTAACCACTCCCCTGCCAGCCTGATTGATGCCTAACTGCTCCCCTGCCAGCCTGATCACCCCTAACTGCCCTCCCCTGCAGGCCTGGTCACCCCTAACTGCCCTCCCTTGCAGGCCTGGTCCTCCCCCCAACTGCTCTCCCCTGCAGGCCTGGGTCCCCCCCAACTGCCCTTCCCTGCAGGCCCGGTTGCCCCCAACTTCCCTCCTCTGCTGGCCTGGTCACTCATGACTGCCCTCCCCTGTGGCTTGATTGCCCCCAACTGCCCTCCCTTGCAGGCCTGGTCCCTCCCAACTGCCCTCCCCTGCTGGCCATCTTGTGTCCACATGGGGGCAGCCATCTTTGTGTTTGGAGTGATGGTCAATTTGCATATCACTCTTTTATTAGAAAGGATGAATTCATAGGGAATGGGTTCCAGCAGCTCAGGCTCCTTTCCATTGGTTCTCACAAAGTGTGCTTCTCTGGGTGGAGCAGGCTGGCGCTTCAGTTGAACCAGATACCTTTCTCTTTGGTTTCCTTCTTTTTCCAATCATTTTCCTTCACATGTTTCAGGAAGCTATCTCAGCTCTTAGAGTGCTTAATATGCTCAATACGTACATTCATTCTCTTGGCAAGAATCTTGCCCTTGACTTGCTTGTTCACAACAATGCCCACTGCATGCTGGGTGACACTGTGGACTCCTCCAGTTTTGCCATGGTAACGTGTGTGGGATGTTTCTTTTTGAATAGGGCCCATTCCCTTGATGTCCACAATATCACCTTTCTGGTAGATTCTCATGTATGTGGCCAAAGGAATAACTCCAGTGTCCTAAAAGGCCTAGAGAAAGTATAGTGGGTGCCTCTCCTCTTTCCCTTCGTGATAGTCATTTTGGTGAATTACTGGAAGATGGCAGTTCTGGCCAAAAGACTTTTGGGAGGTTTTTGATGGTAGTTTCAAATTCCTCACTGCTGATCAGTCTATGTAGATTTTCCAATTCTTCATAATTTAATCTAGGGAGGTTATATATTTCTAGGAACTTACCCATTTCTTCTAGGTTATTGAATTTGGTGGCATATAATCCTATCTAATAAAAGAGTAATATGCAAATTGACTGTCACTGCAACACACAAAGATGGCTGCCTCCATGTGGACACAAGATGGCCACCACAAGATGGCCAGCAGAGGGGCAGTTAGGAGAAACCAGGCCTGCAAAAGAGGGTAGCTGGGGGGGGGGGGATCAGGCCTGCAGGGGAGGACAGTTGGGGGGACCAGGTCTGCAGGGGAGGGCAGTTGGGGGGACCAGACCTGTAGGGGAGGGCAGTTGGGGGGGACCAGGCCAGCAGGGGAGGACAGTTGGGGGGGACCAGGTCTGCAGGGGAGGGCAGTTGGGGGGAACCAGGCCTTCAGGGGAGGGCAGTTGGGGGTGACCATGCCTGCAGAGGAGGACAGTTGGGGGTGACCAGTCTGGCAGGGGAGGACAGTTAGGGGTGACCAGTCTGGCAGGGGAGGAGGGCAGTTAGAGGCAATCGGGCTGGCAGGGGAGCAGTTAGGTGTAGATCAGGCTGGCAGGGGAGTGGTTAAGGAGTGATCAGGCTGGCAGGCAGAAGCAGTTAGGGTCAACAGGCAGGCAGGCAGGAGAGCAGTTGGGAGCCAGCAGTCCTGGATTGTGAGAGGGATGTCCGACTGCCCTCGAGGGGTCCCAGATTGGAGAGGGTGCAGGCTGGGCTGAGGGACACCCTTCCCCCATCCCCACCGCCCCCATGCACATTTCTTGCACCAGGCTGCTAGTCTTTCATAATAGTCTAGCATGATCCTTTGTATATCTGTGATGTCTGTGGTGACTTCTCTTCTCTCATCTGATTTTGTTTATATGAATCTTTTCCCTTTTATCCTTAATGAATGTAGCCAGTGGTTTGTCAATTTTATTAATCTTTAAAAGAAAACAGCTCTTCATTTTATTAATTTTTTGTATAGTCTTTCTCTTCTGTATTTCATTCCATTTGGCTCTAATTTTTATTATTGCCTTTCATCTCCTGACTTTAGGTTACTTTTGTTCTTCTTTTTATAGTTCTTTAAGATGTGAAGTTAGGTTATTTACTTGGGATTTCTCTTATTTCTTGAGATAGGCCTGTAATGATATGAACTTCCCTCTTAGTACTGCTTTTGCTGCATTCCCATATATGTTCTTTGTTTCAGGTAGAGTAACTCCCTTGAGTATTTCCTGCAATGAAGGTGTTTTGGTGATAAAATCCCTCAGCTTCTCTATGTCTTGGGTCATCTTTATTTCTCCTTCATATTTAAAGGATAATTTTGCTGGATATATTATTCATGGCTGGTAATTTCTCTCTTTCAGACATTTTAATATGTGGTTCTACTCTCTTTCGGCTTGTAGAGTTTCTGCTGAGAAGTCAGATGAAATTCTGATGGGTTTTCCTTTGTAGGTCACTTCCTTCTTTTTCCTGACTGTTTTGAGAAGTTTTTTGTTGTCATTAATTTTTGACAGTTTTAATATTAAGTGCCTTGGAGAGGGCCTCTTTAGATTGAGGTAACTAGGTTCTGTTTGCTTCTTGGATTCAAGGATTCAGTTCTTTCCATAGGTTTGGGAAGTTCTCACCCACTATTTGTTTGAATAGACTCTCCATTCCCTTCTTCCTCTTCCAGAATGCCTATTATTCTAATAACTAGAGGTCCGGCGGACAAAATTTGTGCACTCGGGGTGGGGGGGTCCCCCAGCCTGGCCTGTGCCCTGTCACAGTGTGGGAGCCTCGCAATCAATCGCCCCAAAGAGGTAGGCCCAGCCCACCCATCTGAGGCTCCTCGATGGGTTGCCCAAAGAGGTAGATCAGAGCCAGGGGTCCTGAGTCTGTGCCACGCTGAGCCGGGAGGTGGGACCCCCAGTACCCCCAGGCAGGCCTTGCTGTGCAGAGCTGGGAGGAGGCAGGCTCTGTGCTGCACACACAGTGTCAAGCCCAGCCCCACCCACCTGCACGCCTGTGTGCGCGCAGCCATCTTGTGACGGTGTGAGGGCATCACAGCACGACAACTACTTAGGCTTTCATTAGTAAGGATTGCTTTTTCTGATGAAGTCATTGAGTTCTCATAGAGCTCTTTCATTTTTCTTTTTAATATTTTTTTATTGATTTCAGAGAGGAAAGGAGAAGGAGAGAGAGAGAGAAACATCAATGAAAAGTGTGAGTCATTGTTTTTTTAAAAATATATTTTATTGATTTTTTTATAGAGAGGAAGGGAGAGGGATAGAGAGTTAGAAACATCGATGAGAGAGAAGCATCGATCAGCTGCCTCCTGCACATCCCCTACCGGGGACAGGCCCGCAACCAAGGTACATGCCCTTGACCGGAATCGAACCTAGGACCCTTCAGTCCCCAGGCTGACACTCTATCCAGTGAGCCAAACTGGCTAGGGCAAAGTGTGAGTCATTGATTGGCTGCCTCCTGCATGCCCCACACTGGGGATTGAGCCCGCAACCCAGGCATGTGACCTTGACCAGAATCGAACCTGGGACCTTTCAGTCCGCAGGCCGATGCTCTACCTATTGAGCCATTTTTCTTTATGATCAGGTCTGTTTTTTCCTCTGCATCATTTCTAGATTCCTATCTTTGATATCACTAATTCTTTCCTTCATCTGGTTGGCTCTGTTTTCTATGCTCAGTAGTTTACTTTTTTAAAAAATATATTTTTTTATTGACTTCAGAGAGGAAGGGAGAGGGATAGAAAGATGGAAACAGAGGAAGGGAGAGGGATAGAGAGCACGACTGTTTGGCTGCCTCCTGCACGCCCCTCCCTGGTGATCAAGCCCGTAACCCAGGCATGTGCCGTTGGCTGGAATCAAACCTGGGACCCTTCAGTCCGCAAGCTGACGCTCTATCCTCTGAGCCAAACTGGCAAGGGCAAGTAGTTTACTCTTAATCTCCTTAATTGCATGCTTCATTCCCAGAATTTCTGATTATTTTTTTCTTAAATATGTTTTTATTGACTGTAGAGAGAGAGAAGTGAGAGAGAGGGAGAGATAGAAACATCAATGATGAGAGAGAATCACTGATTGACTGCCTCTTGCACACCCCCTACTGGGGATCGAGCCCAAAACCTGGGCATGTATCCTGACCCAGTATAGAACCATGACCTCCTTATTCATGGTTTGACGCTCAACCACTGAACCACATTGGCCAGGCTGATTGATCCTTTTTTAAAGTTTCAATCTCTTTGGTAAAGTACTTGTTTTGTTCATTAATTCGTTTTCTGAGTGCATTGAATTGCATGTCTGTATATTCTCGCATCTTGTTGAGTATTTTCAGAACTGCAATCTTGAAATCTCTGTCATTTATATCATATATTTCCATGTGTTCCTGCTTACTTTCTGGGGATTTTTCATTTTCTTTCTGGTCATCCTCTTTGCCATGTTGATTCATGGTATTTGCTTTTCTCCTTTGCCTCTACTGGTACATTTACATCTGTCTATATTAATACCCGATAGCAGCTTTCTCTGAAGAGGTCTTCCTATTATTTTCCAGTAGATGGCGCTGGATCGCAATATTTTTACCTCTGTGATCTCAGTCTTTCTTTAAAATATATATTTTTTATTAATTTCAGGGAGGAAGGAAGAGAGAGAGAGAGAGAGAGAGAGAGAGAGAGAGAGAGAGAGAGAGAGAAACATCAGTGATGAGAGAAAACCATTGATTGGGTGCCTCTTGCACACCCCACACTGGGCATCGAGCCCACTACCTGGGCATGTGCCCTGACCAGGAATCAAACTATGACCTCCTGCTTCATAGGTCCACACTCAACCACTGAGCCACGTCGGCCGGGCCTGGTTGCCCACCTTTAGAAGTTTCGTTGCGAGGTTCTCTCAGGCATGTGTCTGTGTTGAACATGGACCTATATTGAATGATAGTTGGTTAACTTGTTGAATTATAATTGGTTGAATTATAGTTGGTTAACTTGTTGAATTATAGTTGAATTTTAGTTGGTTAACTTGTTGAAGTTTCAGGGGGAGAGGCCAAGGAGATCTCTCATGCCACCATTCCTCTGACTCACTTCAGTCCTTATCTCTGAAATGGGGATAATAGTAGAATCTGTCTCATTGCCTAATAGGAGGATGAAATGAGTTCATCCTCATGGTGAGGATGCTATTTAATTTTTAAACATAAAAACAGGCTCAGGCCGCCCACCCCTTCTCACACCATCTCCTCAGACGACGGTAATGGCTGAGGCTGCCCACCCTTCAAGGACGTGCTTGCCTCACCCAGACTACAGTGAGAGGCTGGTCCTCTGGGGGGCCCAGAACACCCCACAACTGTAGTCAGCGTCCTCAGCGCCACGCTCCCATCCTTCTCAGAGGGAGGCCTGCCTAGCAGAGGGCAGTTCCGCCTGCTTCTTCATGACCTGAGGGGAACATTTCCTATCCCAAAACCACATTAGTGTCAGTACAAGAGCATTACCCTCCATGGCAGGAACCTCGCCTAGAAAAAGTGAAGAAATAAAACCGTACTTCAGAGGAAGTGCCATAACACCCCTGGTGGCTCCCGGCCAGAGCAAGGGCCTCCTGTCCTTTCGGAACGATTGCAGGGACGAGTGGTGGGGTTGCAAACATCCCCAACATTCTTCCCTTGAGTGAACATTTGCATGCCTGCCGTGTGCCAGGCACTGTGCTAGATTCTAAGAAAAACCAGTTGACAGAACCCAGGTTCCTGCATTTTCTCGTGTGGTCTGAACACAAACACGTAAGCATCACCGTGGAATTAACCAGCATGTCCGTGCCTGCACAGCAAGTGGCGACGCCAGGAGTGGCCGGGCCTGGCCTGGGGGTAAGGAAAGCCCCTGTGCAGGAAGGGCAGGCAGTCTGGTCCCTGGAGGGTCCCCAAAGAGAATCGGCGGGAGCACCTTCGAAGAGTAGGAAGCTTTGAAGGAGAAGAAACCATTGGAGAGAGAGAAGCAGAGTGAGTGAGGTGTGCGGCCTGCGATGAAATTGTCAGGGATGCCAGCTGACGGAGGAGTGACATGACATCAGTCGTCATTGCCCTGAGGATGATGTGGAAGATGGGGATGTATTTATAATATCAGCCGGTTCCACACTAACTGCATGCTATCTGCTGTTTCCTTCCCACTACCTCCTGGGCTGGACATGTATGGGGTTGGGAGGAAAAATGTATGTCTGGAGGGCATGAGAACGCGGGCTGAGGGAGGACTCTGGGAAGATCACATGGGGCCCAGTTATGAACAGTTTTCTATTCTGTGCCGGCAGTGGGGAGCCCCAGGAGGCGTTGTAGCCAGGGAGTCATGTGACCAGACAGACCATGCTGCAAGTGTAGGAGGCATGCCTAGCTGGGGCAGTCGGGGAGCAGGCACGCAAAGGCCGCAGCACCTGCCCCCTTCCTCTCCCAGGTGGTCCCACGCGTGTTTGGGCGAATGGTGGGGAAGAACCGCGAGGCGGTGGCCCAGGCCATGGTGCTGGAGATGTTCCGAGAGGAGGATTACAACAACGATGATGTCCTGGACCAAATGGGTGCCAGCATCCTGGGCATGGAGGGCCCCCGGCGCCACCCTGATGAGGCCCCTGAGGATGAGGTCTTCGAGCTCTTCCCCATGTTCATGGGGGGGCTTCTCTCTGCCCAGAACCGGGCCATGCTGGCCCAGCTTGGCTGCCCCATCAAGAACCTGGATGCCCTGGAGAATGCCCAGGCCATCAGGAAGAAACTAGGCAAGCTGGGCCGTCGGGCGCTGCCCCCCTCAGAGCTCCTGGACCACCTCTTCTTCCACTACGAGTTCCAGAACCAGCGCTTCTCTGCCGAGGTGCTCGGCTCCCTGCGCCAGCTCGACCTGGCAGGCGTGCACATGACACCCCTCAAGTGCATGGTGGTGGCAGCTGTCCTGGGCGGCGGCAGGCATGCCCTGGACGAGGTGAACTTGGCCTCTTGCCAGCTGGACCCTGCTGGGCTGCGCACGCTTATGCCTGTCCTCTTGCGTGCCCGGAAGCTGGGGTGAGAACCTTGTGCTCAGGCACAAAGAGAGGAGAGGGCTGGAGGGAAAGAGGTGGGAGGAGAGGGTGCCAGGGAAACGGGGGCACTGAGGAAGGACCAAGGGGCCGGATGGAGACGTGGGTGTGGGCGGAGGGGACGAGCAATAGGAGGGAGGACAGGTGCGGACTGCAGAGTCAGGATGGAGAAACAGAGGCCAATGGATGGCCGGCCTCGGCTGAATTCTGGTTTCTCCCTCTCCTCGGGCCACTCCCTGCTCCAGCTTGCAGCTCAACAGCCTGGGCCCGGAGGCCTGCAGGGACCTCCGAGAGCTGCTGCTGCACGACCAGTGCCAAGTCACCACCCTGAGGTGAGTGCGGGGGTCTGGTGGGGGGAGGGCTGCAGGAAGACCGGCCGTGCTGGTGGCCAGCTGAGGTCAGGGGTGTGCTCCTCACCTCAACAGGCCCGCCCCAGGTCCAGGACTAGCAGGAGGGCAGATGGGGTGAGATGCCACCAGCAATAGATGCTAAGAGAGCCTCTCATGGGACTAAAGTCAGCCTGGGGAAGAGGTTGGAATAGAGCCCAGGCCAGTGGCTTTTGCAGAGCCACTGATCCTGGGATGTGTGTCGCCTCACAAGGATGACCTTACGCTGGGCACTCCGTCGATGCTCCCAGAGTTGAGTGACTTACTAGGAACCCAGACTCCTGGGCTCCCAATTTCTGGTTGAAGTGAGGAGAGGCGAATGAGGAAAGAAAGAAGGGAGGGCGAGAAAGATGGGGCTCTGGGCTCCAGGGAGAAGGTGAGGGGAGAGGGGAGTGGGAGTCAGCAAGGGGAGTGGGAAGAGGCAGTGAGGAGAGAAGCCAGCTCCTGCCCTCTCCCTCTGCAGGTACCACCCCTGCTAGTCTCCACCCTCCCTCCTGGGCCTGCAATTCTGTATCCAGGCTGTCTCAGCCCCAGGTGGCACCCTTTGGGCTCAAGGGCAGGGTCTCTGCCACGGGCCCTTGTAACCTTGGGGTGCTTGTGGCTGCAGGCTGTCCAACAACCCGCTGACGGCCACAGGGGCGGCCTCGCTAGTGGAGGGCCTGGCGGAAAACACCTCCCTGACACACCTATCCCTGCTGCACACGGGCCTCGGGGACAAGGGCCTGGAGCTGCTGGCTGCCCAGCTGCAGCGCAACCAGCGGCTACAGGAGTTGAATGTGGCCTACAATGGCGCTGGCGACACCGCAGCCCTGGCCTTGGCCAAGGCGGCCTGGGAGCACCCCTCCCTGCAGCTGCTACAGTGAGTCTTGTCCCGGCCGGCCTGGCCCCTAGCTGAGCTGTTCCTCCTATAGTGCTCCTGCCCACTCACTGAGCTTTTCTTCCCCGAGGGAGGGGCCTGGCCTGGCCTCTCTTCCTGGCTCCTGAGTGATGCCAACCCTTCCCTCTGCGATGGACCCTTCCCCTGCCCTGACCCCCATCCCCCATTTGTCCTAGCTCCTGGTGGCCCCATTCCTAGTCCCTGGTCCCACCAAATTCTATAGGCATCCCTGCCTCCCATGGGCCACCACCCTCTGTCTGGGGCTCATTGAAGACGCACCCATTGCATTACTCAGCCAGCGGCTGAGCTGTGAGCCCCCCTTGCTCTCTGTCCGCCCGCCCCGCTCTGCCCTCCCTCTCAGAACCCTGCTGATGGCACCACCTCTTCTCTCTCTTGCTAGCCTCTACTTCAACGAGCTCAGCTCCGAGGGCCGCCAGGTGCTACGGGACTTGGGGGACGCAGCGGAGGGCCGTGCCCGGGTGGTGGTGTCGCTGACCGAGGGCGCGGCCGTGTCCCAGTACTGGTCGGTGATCCTCAGC
Source organism: Corynorhinus townsendii (assembly GCA_026230045.1). NCBI lineage: Eukaryota > Metazoa > Chordata > Mammalia > Chiroptera > Vespertilionidae > Corynorhinus > Corynorhinus townsendii. Next base: position 84,860,309 of record JAPDVU010000008.1, read on the forward strand.
GAAGTCCAGCGGAACTTCCACAACTGGGACCGGGCCCGGGTCCGGCGCCATCTCCAGCTCTTGCTGCGGGACCTGGAAGATAACCGAGGCGCCACCCTGAACCCGTGGCGCAAGGCCCAGCTGCTGCGCGTGGAGGGCGAGGTCACGGCGCTCCTGGAGCGGCTGGGGGGCCCTGACAGCTGAGCCGGGGCTGCAGGCCAGGCCGGCCCTCTCCCTGAGCCCCGCCCGCCGTGGCCTCTTGCTGGGCACTGCTGCTCTGTGAAGATGCCTTCGCGGCTGGAGGCCAGGACTGGCACCACAGTCCCGTGCCCTCTGGGAGCTTGTCCAGCCAGTCCTCCCACGTCGCAGTCTCCACACGAAGCCGCCTCCTCGCCATGGGGCGGAAGGACGAGGACGTGGCATTTCCGTGGCTGAGCTGCTTACCTGTGGCACCACCACTTACCTGGCCCCTCTCTCCTCCTGAGGAGCCTCTGACACCAGGGGGCGCACTTCTCATGTCTGCCCTGCCAGGGGTGCTGTCTAGATGTGTTGGGGGGCTCCCACCCTTGCCGTAGTACCTTCTGGGGACGCCCAGGGTCCCCGCAGCCCCTTCCGCTCCCCTTGGTGCTGCTCCACAGCCTCATGCTCTCCCCACAGGGGCCTTGCGCTCAGGGCCCAGCGGACTTGGCCTCCCGGTATTAAACGCTCCCACCCTGCGCCCCGCCTAGTGATTCCAGCGCCGGGCACTGTGCTCGTCATTTGGATGAAATGACTGACCACTTCCTGTTACAGATGGTCCTTAGGTCCTAGTTTCAAAGGCAGTGAGTGCCGGGGGCCCCCTTAAGATGTTGGGATGGGGCTCCTACCACCCCTTTCTGCACACTTGCCCCAGATGTGGAGTCGGGGGTCGGCAGTCTACCTGCTGTGCACACGGCGGGGCGGGAGCGGCTCCGAGAGGCGGGGTCCCAGGCACAGGTGCATGATTCCCTGGGGATAAGAATCCGGCCCCCTCCCCCCCCCCCCCGCCGCGCCCCCGTAACCATTATCCCACTGCTTCCAAGCAGCGTCTTCAAGGAGGCGGGACTGGGGGGGGTAAGAGGGAAGGTCAGCTGATTTCCATGGACCTTGTCCCCACTCGGAGCCTGGGCCAGGTTGTTGATCCAGCTATGGAGGCAGCTGCAGGTAGGAGCGGGAGGAGCCCCCGGAGGAGACCTCAGAGCAGCCAGGGGTGGCCGGAGGCTGAGGCCTAAGGGAGCAGGGCACACGATGCGGGGGGCCTGGGGCCCCCGAGACGCAGACTGGAAGTGGGGGAAGAGTGCCTGGATGCTTCTCCCTTCCTGGTCTACACCCTGTGCCGACAGGCTCGGGACTGCTGTGCCCTGGCCTGGGGGAGGGGAGGAAGGGACAGGAAAGCCCCTTGGAGCAGAATGGAGGGTCATGTTCTGAGTTTGGGGTTCCCCCCAGTCCTTTCAATTAGCGCGAGGGGGTGAGGAATGAGCCTCTCCCCTCGCCCCTTTCTGCCCAGCAGGTCTCCAGGAGGCGGCTCCCGTCACCCTGTAAGTGCTGCCCTGGGAGGGGCTGGGCAAGGCCTGGAGGGGCTGGAGGGGGGAACCCCTCAGCTGACAGGAACATCTCCAGTGGCATCGGGGTCTTCTTGCAGGAAGTTTGAGTTTAACCCAAAGCTGGGCATTGATAATCCTGTCCTGTCCCTGGCGGAAGACCATGGCCCCTCTGGTAACCCCCTCACCGCCCCGGGGCAGCCGTCCCCTTCCCTGGAGATCTCCGCAGGCCTCCAGTCCCCTGGATACCACTCCCTCAGACAGTGGCCTCGGTTGGGAGTAACCACGGGGACAGAGGAGGAGGCCAGGCATGTCCTTCTGTCCCACCCACTCTGCCCACACAGTGTGGTCCTACTGCCCAACACCTAGCTGGTGCCCTCCCAAGGGGGCAGCGTCTGCTGGGCACAAGGTGACTAGCACTTGGGCCACATCCCTCCTCCCCCATCTCTGCTGCCCTTCCCCCCCCCCCCCCCAGATGTCTGGCTCTGCCGGGAGCGGCCCCGCTTCTGTCTGCTGAGCAAGGAGGCGGGCGGGAGTTTTGGCTTCCACCTCCAGCAGGAGCTGGGCAGGGCCAGCCACGTGGTGTGCAGGGTGGAGCCTGGCACCTCCGCCCAGCGGCAGGGTCTGCGGGAAGGAGACCGGATCCTGGGGGTGAACAGCCACGCAGTGGAGCATGAAGCCTTGGAGGTGGTGAGGCTGCACCCCGCCCCCCGCCCTGCGTAGCGTTGGAGAATACTCCGCAGCATGGCAGGAACCGTCTCCCTGGGTACGTGGGGGCGGGACCCAAACCTCCCCCTCCACCACCTCCCAGGAGTGAGGGGTGCCCCGGTCAGAATATATGGGAAACGGCATGTGGAGAGCTGGTTCCATGGTGAAAAGTGTAGGTGCCAGGGACTGGGGATTGGCAGAGTGGCCGGGCTACTCCACCTTCGCCCAACCTTTGTCTAGGTGGCGCGCCGCATCCGGGCCAGCGGCCCTCGGGTGCTGCTGGTGGTGGTGGCGGGGCAGGCGCACGACACGGCCCAAGCCCGGCAGGGCGACAGCACCCTTCTCTGTCCCACCCTCGGCCCCGGGGTCCGGCCCCGGCTGTGCCACATCGTGAGAGATGAGGGTGGCTTTGGCTTCAGTGTCACCCACGGTGAGCTCCGAGGCTCGGGGTGGCGGGGAGAGGTCAGGGGGTCTCAGCCCCGCCCTGGGCAGCCAGACTCACACTTGCTTTTTTTGGGGGGTGGAGTGGGGGGGCTTCCAGAACATCAAGGTTCTTTCTGGTTGGTGCTGAGTCCTGGAGGGGCCGCTGAGCGGGCAGGGGTGCCCCCAGGGGCCCGGCTGTTGGAAGTGAACGGGCTCAGCGTGGAGCAGCTCACTCACAGTCAGCTCAGCAGGAGGGTAGGCAGCGCCCCATCGCCTCTCCCTCCTCCCGGTACCGAACCCCCTGATCAGCTCTTGCATCTCCATCACCCCCTTCCCTTTCCATGTGCGCTATGCCCTCTCTCCCTCCCCCAGTGCCTCCTGCCTGGGCTGGGCAGAGGGGCTGTGAAGGCCCCCCCCACCCCCACCCCCGGCTGGTTCTGAGGCCCTGCTGGGTCCCCACAGCTTTGGCAGAGTGGTGAGCAGGTGACGCTGCTGGTGGCAGGGCCCGAGGTGGAGGAGCAGTGTCGCCAGCTGGGAATGCCTCTGGCCGCACCCCTGGCAGAGGGCTGGGCACTGCCCACCAGGACCCGCTGTCTGCACCTGGAGAAAGGGCCCCAGGGCTTTGGGTTCTTGCTCCGGGAGGAGAAGGGCCTTGGTGGTCTCCTCGGTGAGTGGGAGCCCAGGGGTCTGGGGGTGGGCACAGTGTCTATGTGCACCTATCTCTCAGGGGTGGCCGTGTCTGCACCCTGCCCTGACCTCCTCCTGGGGACCCGTCCGTCCCTGTGTCCCTGGCTGACCTGGGGACCAGAGGAGGAGCCGTGAGCGTGTCTGTGCCCCAGGGCAGTTCCTGTGGGAGGTGGACCCGGGGCTGCCGGCCCACAAGGCTGGGATGCAGGCTGGGGACCGGCTGGTGGCCGTGGCCGGGGAGAGTGTGGAGGGGCTGGGCCACGAGGAGACGGTGTCCAGGATCCGAGCTCAGGGCTCCCGCGTGGCCCTCACTGTCGTGGACCCCGAGACGGACCGCTTCTTCAGAATGGTGCGTGGGGCAGTGGCGGGGGCGCAGCCGGAGGGATGCTGGCAGGTGGAGGCAGTAGGTCTGTCCTCGCCGCCTCTAGGTGCGCCTGTCCCCGCTCCTCTTCCTGGAGAGCACGGAGGCCCCCGCCTCGCCGCAGAGCAACCACTCGGCCTCCGGGGCTGAGACTGAGAACCTACCAGGAGAAGACACAGCCCTGCCTTCTGCCCCACATGGCTCCCGCCAGTGCTGCTTGTACCCCGAGCCTGGCGGCGGCTATGGCTTCCGCCTTAACTACGTGGCCAGCGGGCCCCGCCTCTCCATCTCCCAGGTGACGGATGCTCACTGGCCTTCCCTCTGGGTGGACCTGCCTCGGCTGCATCCCAGGCCCTGAGAGGCCGCGCATTCCCAAGGGTTCCCTGTGCTGCATCTCACCCGCCTCCAGGTGATGCCAGGGGGCTCGGCTGCCCGGGCGGGGCTGCAGCGGGGAGATGAGATCCTGGAGGTGAATGGGCGCCCTGTGGACGGAGAGCACGACGTGGACAGGCTCCACCGGCTGGCCGAGGCCGAGCCCCCTCTGTGTCTGAAGCTGGGGGCCAGGTCTCCGGGGGGCTGGTAAGCATGGGTCGCCCAGGACCCTGGAGGTGAGGAAGGAGAGACAGAGGGACTATGAGCATCTGGGGAGGGACCAAGCGGAACCGAGAGGTGGGCAGAGCAGGGGAAGCAGGGTGGGGGGGGGGGCATGGAAGGTGGACCTCTAGGCCATGGTCAGTGGGAAGAGAAGGACCATGCAACACGCCCCATTCCTGGGTATTCGAGTGCAGCAGGCACAGGGCAAAGCTCTTCCGGTCCTTGAGTGGCCTTCTCCCTTCTCTCCCTGCTCAGGAGCGGGCTGTAGCCTCAGATCTGCCGGACTGCTCCCCTCCTCGGCCCAGGCCAGGCCAGTAGCTTCCCTGCCTTCCCCCTCCAGCAGAGCTGGTGGGAATTGGAGCTCTTGACGCTGGGAATTGGGCCTCTAGGAGCCTGGACAGTCATAGGCTGCCCAGCCTCCCTGCCTTCCCAGGGCCCACCTCCCAGAAGAGGATGTGGTCAGAGGCCTCAGGTGGGCCCACCCCGGCTGCTCCCCTCTGACTCCAGAGGAAGCCATGTGGGAACTCTGGAAGCTGTGCCCCAGGATGAAGTTCTGCCTGCAATGAGTGGTGGGATTTTGCAATTTGTAATACAAAATACATATTTGGTCTTCAGACCCATCTCTGGCACAGAACTCCTACGACCCTTGGAATTTCCTATGCAATAAGAGCAATCAAGGGGTCTTTTGTTATTCATAAAATGCTTCTTGCAACCTAATTTTGTTAATGAGGTGACTTTTGGAAGCCTCTAAGGATGGGGAGGGAATGGTTGCCAGGGGAACCAATGGGGTTGAAACTTTCTGCCCTCACCCCCCTCACGTTCCCTGCTGGGCTCTTGGAAGGGGAGAGGGGCTTGAACGTTAATGAACCCCCAGTGATGTCATCAGTCATGCTGCTGTGATGAAGCTTCCATAAAAACCCAAAACACTTGGAGGTGCCGGGAGGGGAGGGTGTCCATGGTCAGGGCGGGCACTCCCGTGCGCACACCCCGCTCCACGCGTCTCTGCCTTCGGCTGTTTCTGAATTATATCCAGATAATAAACTGGTAATCGAGTAAGCAGACTGTTTCCCTGAGTTCTATGAGCCCCTCTAACAAATGACAGGGGGCATGGAAACCTCTGATGTAAAGCCCATTGGTCAGAAGCGCAGGTGACCACCTATACTTGAGTTTGGTGTCTTGTGGAACTGAGTCCTTACGCTGTGCATCTCTAGGTAGAGTGTTAGGTCAGAAAAATTCTGATGTATACAACCGATGGTGACACAGATAACAGACTAGTGCACCAGACAGATGGTGACACAAATGCTGGTCCCTTCCTGGAACCCATGACGGACCAGTGCTCCAGGCAAATAGTTATGCAGATATTGGCTCCATTCCTGGAACCCCTGCCCGCGGCGGAAATTCCACCCGCCCTCAGCTCATGGTCCTCCGCCCTCACTGAACACCTGTATAAAAAAAGTGCCTCAGCTCCTGCCCAATGCGACTTCTCCGGCCCTACCTTAGGGACCGGTGAACCTGGCCTGGGAGTGCAAGATTAAACCTCCTTTTGACCGGCCTGGTCTCTGTCTTTGTTCCCCGCGCCACGAACCTCACAGAGAGTCAGAATGGAGTTCAATGTAGGACACTGAACTGGTATCCACAGAAGAGGTGGAGAATGCCTTAATGTGGGGAAAGCCCGTCCACATTTGGTGACCGGAAGTCGCACTGAGTATGTTTTCATATAAGAGAGAAATGCAGATTTTTCCCTTGTCGGTGGGCCGGTGGGCCATGAGGCCAGCTAGAAGCCATCTGGAAGTTGCCCTGGGCAGGACTCCAGGACTCCTGGATGGATTGTAAGAGTTTGGAGGCCAGTCACACTGTCCCTCTGTGAGCCCCACAGGACTGCGGGCTGATGCCTGACTACTGCTGGCCTATTACAGAATGACTTTCCCCCACCATCCTGGCTGCCTGTGTTTGTATGGGTGAGGGTCAGAGGCAATTGTTCGAAGGGACAAAAAGAGCTCCAGGCTCAAGGGGTGGGGAACCTTTTTCCTGCCCAGGGCCATTTAGATATTTATAACATCATTCAAGGGCTATAGACAATTATCAACTTAAAAATTAGCCTGCCCAGCTGCATGGCTCAGTGGTTGAGTGTTGCCTTATGAATAAGGAAGTTGGGGTTCAATTCCTGGTCAGGGCACATGCCCAGGTTGTGGGCTCAATCCCCAGTAGGGTGTGCAGGAGGCAACCGATAAATGATTCTCTGTCATCATTGATGTTTCTATCTCCCTCTCCCTCTCCGTTCCTCTCTGAAATCAATAAAAATATATTTGAAAATAATAATTAGCCTGCTGTATTTGGTCAGACATTTAATTAACTCATCCCTAATGCCTTGGCAGGGCCAGACGTTCCCCACTCCTGCTCTAGGATAAGGTCTAAGACCTTGTCAGATTTCTCTCCCATCACTCAGTCTTCAGGCTAATGGGTCAGCCCAGAACCAAGAAGTTTCCAGGAGAGGCACTCATCTTCACCAGAAAGCTTCAACCCATAGTTCTGTTGACTTCTACATCAAAGCGGCTTTCTTGCTGGGCTCCAGAGAACCCTGGAGACTGTTTGCTATAGCCTCACAGGTCCAGGGGGTTACGTCCAAGCTGCCAGAGCTGCTCCCGGTGCCTGTCGTGGAGTCTCAGCCCCACATCATCCCACAGAGGCTCAAGGGCTCTCAGCTTAGCCAGGAGCCCGTCCAGGCTGCCCTGCAGACACCAAGTCTCAGGCTCCAGGAAGGGAGAGGGAGCGTGAGGGGTGCCCAGGTGGGTCTATACTCTTTTCTTGCTAGTGTTTTCTTAAAGTTATTAGTCTTAGTGGGGGGGACATGGGTGCATCCCCTCAAGATAGAGTATCTTGTGGGGATCTGCTTCTCCTGCTCCTGGTCTGCAGTGATGGGGGAGCCCTGGGTACGGGTGGCTGGGTTCAGAGGGTGAGCTTACATGTAAGATTTCCTCACACTTGGCCTCCATGTCTGACACGTGGGTCTGGAGCTGAGCCCGAGTCTGGTCCCGCTCCCTGAGGGCCTGCTCTGTCACTCCCCATGCAGCTGCAGTCTGCCCAGCGCATCTCTGGGGAGTGGGCATAGGATGAAAGAGGACAGGATGGCGACACTGCCCTTGAACAGAATTTCTGGCAGCACACAAAAGGGGGACTTGAGTGGGATTCTTCCAGACTCTCCCAGGGTCAGCGGATTTCCTGTGGTCCCTACAGGGAGTTGAAGTTCTATTCAGGTGCAGTGGAGAGAGTGGAGGGCTTGGGACAAGAGATCTCGGTCCCAACTCTGGTTGTCACTTACTTCTGCATAGCATTGGGCATGTCTCTCTCTGAGCTTCAGTTTCTTCATCTTTAAAGAGAAAATGTCACACCCTGGCCGGGTTCTCTATTGGTTGGAGAATTGTTCCATACTCAAAAGGGTTGTGGGTCCAATCCCAGTCAGGGCACCTACCTAGGTTGTGGGTTTGATCCCTAGTCAGGGCACATATGGGAGGCAACTGATTGATGTTTCTCTCGCTATCTCCTTTCCTCTCTCTCTAAAAATCAATAAACATGTCCACAGGTGAGGGTTAAACAAAAGAAAAGAGAGACTGTCACCTACTTCTTAGGCTTGCTGTGAATAATGGAGATGTGATCAGCATGTAAAGCACCTGGGAGGTGCTCTGTAAATAATGCTTTCATTGAAATTTGAGATCAGGCAAAGATTAGGAAAGGAATTCAGGGTCTGCTTGGCAGATAAGCAACTCTTGAATCATCTACAGCTGAATAAAGCGATTTTAGGATAAGGAAACTTTGAAGCCTAAATGGTAAGAAACCTTGTATGCCATGCTAAGCTATTTCAACTCTATCTGGTAACCAAGAGGGAAGAGAGCAAAAACTCTTGTTTTTAAAATATACTAGTATTTGCTTATTTGGAAGGTTTACTCATTTATTTAGCAAACAGTGATTTAGGATCCACCATGGTGCAGGGAATGGACCTCTGTGACCATCTCCAGCATGGCAGGCTTTTTAAAAATATATGTTTTTATGGATTTCAGAGAGGAAGGGAGAGGAAGAGAGAGATTGAAACATCAATGACAGAGAATCATTGATTAGCTGCCTCCTTTACGCCCCCTACTGGGGATCGAGCCCACAACCCAGGCATGTGACCTTGACTGGAATCGAACCTGGGACCCTTGAGTCCACAGGCTGATGCTCTATCCACTGAGCCACACCATCCAGGGAAGCATGGTGGGCTTTTGATGGAATTTACTGAACTTCCCCAGGGCAGGCAGATTGCAGGGAGGAGAGAGGAGGCAAAGAGCTGTGCATGTGGGCCAACATGGTAGAAACCCCCCAGGTGTCTGCCTCAGCTAGACAGGGGAGGTAGAGTCAACTAGAAAGGCCTCAGCCCAATTTTTTTAAATGGCCCAATGGGAAACAGCAAGACCTGGGCGACATATTAGGAAACAGGTGACTAAATAGTACCCAGCCAATGAGGAACCTGAAGAGGGACTAAGTAAATAGGCTGTGTTCCCTGCCCCACTTGTGTGCCTGTACAATGGGCGGCCGCTCTCGTCGGTGTTATTAAAAGTCTCATTTTCACCCCAGCTGGTTTTGCTCATTGAATAGAGCATCGGCCTACGGACTGAAGGGTCCTGGGTTCAATTCTGGTCAAGGGTGTATGCCTGGGTTGTGGGTTTAATCCCCAGTAGGATAAAAAAAAAAAAAAAAAAGCTGACAGAATAATCTAAACTTAAAAAAAAAATAGTCTCATTTCACCATGCTCCATTTCCCAGTCTAACATTTGAAATTCGGACAGGTGAGCTATTTCTCACAATGGCCTAGGCCTTGAAGATATGGAAGTAAACAAGCCAAGCATTTCCCTTATTTTGTTGCAAAAGTCAGCCAGACTAAGAGGGAATATGTTTTGCTTAGGAAAGACATGCAGTGGTGGGAGGAAGAGCTGGGTTTGGAGAGGCCATTGAAAGGGGGAAATGGGGTGAGGGATTTGTCTTCTTTACTTAAGATTTAAAAAAAATATATTTATTGATTGATTTCAGAGAAGAAGGGAGAGGAAGAGAGAGAAATATCAATGAGGAGAGAGAATCATTGATTGGCTGCCTCCTGCAGGCCCCACACTGCGTTTGAACCTGCAACCCTGACCTCGTGGTTCATAGGTAGATGCCCAATCACTGAGCTATGCTGGTTGGGTTTCACTTATGAATCTTAAGGTAACTTAAAATCTTTGACATCCTGTATCCTCTGTTCCAGTCTGCGAAGGTGGGAGAGTCGTGGAGGAAAGTGATTAAAGAGCCAGGACTGCAGTCTCCTGGAGAAAGACCCTCTTAGTCCGCCTGTCAGGTCGACCCTCAGTGGCCCTCTGAGAGAAAGGCTAGGGGATGGGGATCCTACCGAGCTGCTCCCGAAGGCCTCTGGCTTCCTCCTCCTGCTGCCTGCCTCTGGTTTCTGCTTCCTCCTGGAGAGCCTGGCACTGGGGACTCATCTCTGTGGGGGCAGTGAGCAGCCAGGGTGCGTGAGGTGGAGTGTGGAGGAGGAGGGGAGGGTGGGTGTGAATGGCTCTCTTGGTCCCGTGGGACCAGAGCACAATGGCCTTGTGGCTCTCGTGGTGCTTCTGGGAAGAACCTGAGAACCGGCATGAACCAGCCCGGCTTCCATGCCAGCTCAGGACGGGTGGCAGCCCTCCCCCTGCTTCCTCCCGGGGGGGAATGAAATGAAGGCGAGGACTGCATTTTGTAACCCACAGAGCATCCACAGTGTGGCACCAGGCATCCTGGGAGGCCCCTTCCCAGAACCCAGAGGCCTTCCTCTCCTCCCTTCAGGTGTTCCTGGTCTGGCTCTGCTGGGAAGCCTGAGACTAGGCATGGCGGGTGGAAGCCTCCTGGCCTCCCTTCCCGCATTCTCTGGCCTCTGGGCTGTCCTCTTCCAGCCCCCCTGCTACCCCTCTGCTGCCCACCTACTTGGCAATCACATACCTGCATACACAGCCTTCCCTTCCCTTTGGGCCTCCTCCAGTTCAGCCTCTAGCCCTTGCAGCCTCTGCCTCAGCTGGTCTTCCAAAGCCTTGGCTCGGAGGGCCTCACCCCTCCACAGAGCTGGGAACAGGGCCAGAGCTCTCAGGACTGACTGGGGACACCACTGCGCCAGCCTCAATTGAACTTGATGGACTGACTCTGCCCACCCCGGGCCCCTGGCAGTGGGCTTCCAGTCGGTCTCATTCTCTCTCTCTCTCTCTCTCTTTTTAAATATATTTTATTGGATTTTTTTATTTTTATTTTTTACAGAGAAGAAAGGGAGAGGGAGAGAGAGTTAGAAACATTGATGAGAGAGAAACATCCATCAGCTGCCTCCTGCACACCTCCTACTGGGGTTGTGCCCACGACCAAGGTATATGCCCCTGACCAGAATCGAACCTGGGACCCTTCAGTCCGCAGGCCAACGCTCTATCCACTGAGCCAAACCAGTCAGGGTCGCATTCTCATTCTGTCTGCCCCCCCCACCCCTCACCACCCCCCACTCCTCCCATCCGACGGTCTCTTCGTTGCTAAGAAGCAAAAACTCCCTTTCTGTTCTGGCTCCTTAGCCCTCACTGCCCACCCCTTCCTCACAATCCCAACTTGTGACTGTCTTTCCCATTAGGGGATGTTAGAGGTCAGCTCAGCAACCCGCTCCCCCACCCCCCTGCCCCAGCTCCAACCCTCCAAGCCCTTCAGGATAGTGGCTCAGGGGTTGAGCATCGACCTATAAACTAGGAGGTCAGGATTCGATTCCTGGTCAGGGCACATGCCTGATTGCAGGCTTGATCCCTAGTGTGCAGTGTGCAGGAGGCAGCCGATCAATGATTCTCTCTCATCATTGATGTTTTTGCCTTTCCCTCTCCCTTCCTCTCTGAGATCAATAAAAGATATTTAAAGAAAAAGGATACAGACGTGCCCGCGGGCTCACTGTGACAGCCCCGAGCTTCGTCCTTCTCACCAAGGTGTTCTTGGAGCAGCTCCCTCTCCAGCTCTGCCAGCCTGCGAGCGGGTTCCGCCTCCACACCTGCCCACAGATGGCACAGCCTCAGCTTCCCTCAGCCAGCCCCTCCCTGCCCTGCATGCTCTGGGCTCTCTTCCAGCAGGAGGACCGAGGCCACTATGTGAGGGCTCCCTGGTGGCAGCTTCTACTGGGTTCCCCACAGTCCTCCCTGCCCAGCACAGACATGTGGAATGAATGTGCAAGGAAGTCACAGAGACAGAGAGGGGCTCAAGGGAGGGGTGGGTGCCAGTGTTCCCACTTTCCCAGCTTTGTGGGACCTGGATGTGAGGATATGAAGGGGGAGGGTCAAGAAAGCTCCATTCTGCCAGTGTGGCTCAGAGCTTGAGACTCAACCTATGAACCAGGAGGTCACAGTTAGATTCCTGGTCAGGGCCCATGCCCAGGTTGCGGGCTCAATCGCCAGTGGGGGTGTTCAGGAGGCAGCCGATCGAGGATTCTCTCTCACCATTGATGTTCCTATCTCTCTCCCTCTCCCTTCCTCTCTGAAATCAATAAAAATATTTTTTTGTTTTTTTTTAAAAAATATATTTTGTTGATTTTTTACAGAGAGGAAGCGAGAGGGAGAGAGAGTCAGAATCATCGATGGGAGAGAAACATTGATCAGCTGCCTCCTGCACACCCCCCACTGGGGATGTGCCCACAACCAAGGTACATGCCCTTGACTGGAATTGAACCTGGGACCCCTGAGTCCGCAGGCTGAGACTCTATCCACTGAGCCAAACCGGTTAGGGCCAATAAAAATATTTTTTTAAAAGAAAGAAAGAAAGAAAGGAAAGCAAGCTCTATATGTGGTGCAAAGGGCTGGCTTCTCTCTGGAGCACCGCAGCTTGGTCTCCGAGCCATAGCCTGGAGAAGCCAGGGCACCCACCTCCACCCACGCAACTCACCAGGGCCTGCACTCTTTTTCTTCGCCTGCGCTCCAGCTTTCATCCTTTCTTTTTTGGTCTTAGGTGGCATCTCCGTGCTGTCCTAGGGGAGGGTGAGGGGACATGTATTTAGACCTGGGCATAGGGGTGCTTTCCTGATCCTTAGATTGAACCAGGAATCCCAGGAGAGGGAGCATTCTAGGCTCCAAATCCGTCTCTTATACTTTTCAGAAGCTGCCTCCTTGGTCTCCTGGGACCCTGAGGCAAGGCTGGTGTCCGTGGGGAGGATGATGCTGTTTCTCTCAGCACGCCAGGCTCTAGGCACTCCTCTCCATCCTCTTTTGGAGAAAATAAATCTCATAGTTCCTGGTCCCTTCCCCCTTCCCATGACCTTGACCCTGCCCCTTCCTACCTAGAGGACCCTCTCTGCCTCTGCTGTGTTTCCCTGGGGTGTGAGCCTCTCATGGGTAGGGAGGGGCAGAGCAAAGGCCCAACCAGCGGGATCCTGAGGAGGAGTCATGGGTCTGGGAGCCAATCCAGGGGCACATGTCCTTTGGGGGCAGGAGCGAGCAGGAAGACCAGGCGTCTTGAGCCTGCGTGTTGTCCAGGCAACTGGGAAACAAGTTCACCAGAAGGTGGAGGACTAAATACAAAGCTTAAAGCACCAGGTGCCAGAGGGCGGGTTCTCTCCTTATTCTCAAGTCCGAGGGTCATTTGAGAAGACAGGGCTTTGGCCCATTAGCTATGATTCCATGTGGCACCGCCTGTAATTTGGAGACTTACCAAGGACAGGTCTACACATCTGAAATCATGCTGCTGTGTTGACACAGAGAAAAAGGGCTGACGGTAGCCATTTGGGAAAAAACTTTTTTTTGCTTTTAAGTTTTTATTTATTGATTTTAGAGAGGGGGGAGAAACATCGATTTGCTGCTCCACTTGCTTATGCATAATTGGTTGATTCTTGCATGTGTCCTGACTGGGATGAAACCCACAGCCTTGGTGTGTCTGGACCATGCTCCAACCAACTGAGCCACCCAGCCAGGACTCACATGGAGCGATTGACAGCCCTAGGTCTCACAATCTCACCAGAAGCTCCCCCTCCAGAAGGCATTCTATAGGGCGTGGGAAAGACATGCAGAAGGGCGTTGAGAGAGTTTCCCCTTCAGAGAAATGAGACCCAGGGGAGAGGCAGACCCAGGTCTCCAGGTGCTGACCTAGAGGGCTACAAAAGTAGAAGAAAGGGCTCTGGGCAGAGACAAGAGCTATGAGTTCTAGTCTCCCCTTTGTTTTTCTTTTTGTGTGTGTTTTTAAAAAAATATTTTTATTGGATGCAGAGAGGAAGGGATAGAAATAGATGAGAGAGAATCATTGATCAGCTGACTCCTGCATGTCCCCTACTGGGGACTGAGCCCACAACTCTGTCATGTGCCCTGACCAGGACTTGAATCTGTGACCTCTTGGTTCATAGGTTGATGCGGAGTCATGCCCGCTGCACTTAACTTTTTCTATTTAAATGATTTCTGAGGCAATGTTGTAGGCCCTTCGCTCTTGGGGAAGCTTCCTAGCATTTTGCTGAAGTTGTGAATGCTGGGACGAACACATCTGAGGAAGGGAGTATGCAGGGTGACTTGCCCTTGCTGAGCGCCCACGCCCTCCAGGCTTCTTCTGTGGGGCCTTGTCATCGGCCTGCCACCTGGATCTCTGGGCACCCCACTCGCTAGAATGAAAACCACAGAAACTGCAGGACTCTTCCCCTAGTTGATTAAGGGAACTTCAGACTCCTTTAGCTATTTCTTTCTATCTCTGTCCCCTCAACAATTTTGTCAATTGCCTATTGTCAAGAGCAGATTGAAGAAATAGCTATAAGATCTGGGAGTAAAAAAATCCTTCCTGCCTTAGCTGGTTTAGCTCGGTGGATAGAGCGTTGGCCTGTGGACTAAAGGGTCCCGGATTTGATTCTGGTCAGCGGCACGTACCTCGGATGCAGGCTCCTCCCTGGCCCAGGCCCTGGTCAGGGCACATGCAGGAGGCAACAAATCGATGTGTCTTTCTCACACTGATGTTTCTTTCTATCTTTCCCCTCCCTTCCACTCTCTAAAAATCAATGGAAAAATATCCTTAGGCCCTACCAGTTTGGCTCAGTGGATAGAGCGTCGGCCTACGGACTGAAGGGTCCCAGGTTCAACTCTGGTCAAGGGCATGTACCTTGGTTGCAGGCACATCCCCAGTAGGGGGTGTGCAGGAGGCAGCTGATCGATGTTTCTCTCTCATCAATGTTTCTAACTCTCTATCCCTCTCCCTTCCTCTCTGTAAAAAATCAATAAAATATACTTAAAAAAAATATACTTGGGTGAGGACTAACAAACAAAACAAAACAAAACAAACAAACAAAAATCCTTCCTTCAGACAGCAGGCAGAGTCAAGCAGAGGCGATTCATGTTGCTTTGTCTCCTTCATGACCGCAGTGGCCACGCTGCAGAGTAAAGAGCAGCGCAGGCTCATTTCCCACGTGTGCACAGGTCCTGCTCCTCAGGCTCACATAGCCTCGTGCTCCTTTCCTAAACATGGAGAACCCTTTTCTTCTCATCTCGAAGCATGTGCTGTGTTTATTCTTCCCCCAGAACCCTCTCTTCCTGCCCAGGAACACAGCGGAAGGATGCCCTAGTCCTCCTCATAAAAGCTGTTTGGGGGCGTTTTCCATGGACTGGTAGTGTCTCCATTATGCTGATGCGTGGATGACATATTGAGGACAGAGCTTATAGAATGCAAACAACATAGCATGCCTCAGAAGAGCATTTATTTTTCAAATATGTTCAGTCAACCGAATTTCAGGTGCAGAATGAGGATGTGGTTTGGGGTGAAGGTGAAATAGAACAAGAAAAGTGTCACATATCACATACGATATGAACTGAGTTAGCTCTAGACTAACCCAGGAATGAGAATGACATTGTGATCAACAATCCAGCTTCATCTCTAGTGTATTTTGAAAACAAGCCAAGTGAAAATTATGAAGAAAGTAACAATTTCCTTATTTTAAGGAAGGTTTTATTGACTTTAGAGAGAGAGGAAGGGAGAGGGAGAGAGAAGCATAGATGTGAGAGAGAAACACCGATTGGTTGCCTTCACCCCCACCTGGGATTGAACCCAAAAGCTGAAACATGTCCTTACTGGGAATTGGACCTCTCAGTGTATGGGACAACCCTCCAACCAACTGAGCCACACCAGCCAGAGCCAATCTTTCCTTTTAAAAAATTAACTGTGTTTAGAAGTGAACACAAGAAAGATTATTTTAGCATAACTCTGTCTTCCTTTGAATAGGATCACATCTGGGAGACTTGAAGAGACATAGTGAAGAGAAGGGTCACTGCATTATTCAGATGTGAGGCAGGTCATTGTCTAGTAAATGAATCATGGCTCCTGCAGCAGAAACAACACGCATTTATGCCATTCCGCTCTGTGCAGGCTGCACGGAAGACAGCACATATCGGAAGCCGTTATGCTAGAGGTGTATAGGTGACCTAGACAAGCTCAGACAAAAATCGTATTTTAGAATATAATAGTAGTCCTGTTATTTGCAGATTTTTAATATTTCCCACAACTTTTGTGATATTATACTATGTTAGTACAGTTTTGGTACTATTATATTTAAAATATTTTTTCTTGAAATATTAATGTTTATTGCATGTAATCTTGTTATATTTAAAATAATTTTCTTGAAATATTGTTTATTGCATGTAACATTATTGTATTTAAAATCGTTTTTAAAGGTTAATTTCTTTTATTTTTAAAAACATTTTTATTGAATTTCTTGGAGTTACATTGGTTAGTAAGATTCAATATAAGTTCCAAGGGTTAATTTCTTTTTTTTTTTAAATCCTCATCCAAGGATAATTTTCCATTGATTTTTAGAGAAAGTGGAAGAGAGAGGGAAAGACAGAGAGAAACATTGATATGAGAGAAACACATTGATTGTTTGCCTCCTGCACACGCCCGATCAGGGGCCGGCCAGGGAGGAGCCTGCAACCATGGTATGTGCCCTTGACTGAATCAAACTTGGGACTTTTCAGTCTGCAGGCTGATGCTCTATCCACTGAGCCAAACCGGCTAGGGCTCAAGGGTTAATTTACCTTACTCCATTAAATCTAGGATCTAACAATGAGGGGAAGAAAATTGCCTTTGTGTACCAACTATAGAAGACTACAGTGGATGTGAGAAATAAGTGGTTGTGGAAATTTAGAGGAGGTGTGGACGGGAAAAAAAAGGCCACATGCTAACCTGACTAGCTCAGGGAAGCCCTGCATGGCAGTTTTGCAAACTCAAAGACCTAAAGTAACCACAAAGGATGGTCTGAAATTAAAAATTTAACTAAAAGTAGTTTATAGGAGGTAGCCATTTCCTAAGCCAGTATTTTCCCTGACAAAGACCAACATCCAATCTTTACTAACTCTATTGTCTTTCTTTCTTTTGTTCTGGCGTAAGTGACCCCAAGTCAGGACACAGACCCCAACTGTATATTAAGGTTTGGCAGGTGACCCACGCTCAGAAGCATGTGGTTTGTCATGTTCCAGCCAGGCATGACTCCTGCCCTTTGTTTTAAAGTAAAGCCATCCCACATCACAAAGGTAACTTTTCTGTGCCTGTGGACCAGAACCTACAGGAGATTGATTCCCACTGACTCAGTAGCTCCAGGAGTAGAAACTGTAAAACACTTTTGGAGATTATTAACTTTGCTCAATTCTGCTTCTGTACAATCTGCTTTCGTAGATGTGACTGGGAGCGACCCTGCGGGCTGCGCCCAGCCTTTGTAATTTAGAGTTTAGAATAAAGGAAATCGCAAGGCTGATCAAACAGGCAACTTACGCTGTAACTACATTCTCCCATGCTTTGTAACTTTTGTAATTGCTTGTTCAACTGAAAATCTTCCATTATTGTGAGTAATGTAACTGACTTTTTGACCCAAGTTTAACCAATCAGGTTCTGCCAAATGCCCCTGCGTGGGGGATAAAAACTTGCTTGCTCCGAGTGTTCGGGGCTCACGCTGCTCCCTGCTGTGTCAGTGGAGACGTGGGCCCGGGCTCGAGTTCGTAATAAAGGATTCCTAAATTTCAATTTGGCTGCCTGGTGGTCTTCATTCGCGGGTCGCCCCACAACATTTGGGGCCCTGGCGAGGTACCCGAGAGGCAGGAGAGAGGGACCCCCCAGAAGGGGCTGGAGGCTCTCCCTCCTTTCGGGGACCTTAGCCAGAGCATCTGCCTCCGGTGGTCTTATTCTGACTCCAGGGTTAGACCCCACAACACTTTTTTATAAATATATTATTTTTATTGATTTCAGAGAGGAAGGGAGAGGGAGAGAGAAACATCAATGATGAGAGAGAATCATTGATCCGCTGCCTCCTGCACGCCCCCTACTGGGAGTTGTGCTTGCAACCCTGGCATGTGCCCTTGATCAGAATCGAACCTGGGACCCTTCAGTCCCCAGGCCGATGCTCTATCCCAAGCATGTGCCTTCGGGCCGCATGCGGCCCACAACGAATATTTTTGCGGTCCAGCCAACATAATGGCATGTAAGAAACGTTTTAATAAAAAGTTCATAACTTAATTTTTACAATATCCTGTTATACATAATTATTAACAACGAACTACAACGTTCACTAATGACTGATGACTACAATCGTGTTGCATTCATTTCCCTTACGGTCCTTACGCGCAGGCGCACCATTTCTCTCCACTAACACTAGCAGCGAATATTTTAGCAGCCGACTGCCATGTCATTAGTCTTGGACTGACTTGTTTGGTGTGCACAACAGGAAATATTTTGCTTTCCGAGAACAAGAAAAATAGGTTTATTAGTGTTACGTTTATTAATTTGTGCAGTTATTCAGTGTCTGGTAAGTTAATGTTCAAGAAAAAATATTGTTATTAAAATGTTCCTTTATGTTAACGATGACTCATTTATTTCAGCCCTTTGTAGTCAGCACGTCTCTCCCGAAATAAACCCACGTTTCTATGAAAATTGAAGCTTTTGGGTTTTTTTGCAGCCCACATAAACTTCAACCTTGTTTATTTGGCCCGTGTTAGCCTTTGAGTTTGACATGCTTGGTCTATCCACTGAGTCAAACCAACTGGGTGAGCCTATTGTTTTTCTGCATCTAAGATAATATACCTGTGAAATGTCTGGGTGACTTGTAACTTCCCTTTCTCAGGACCCCTCAGGGCACAACCAATGGATCCAAGGCGGAGACCATAAATTCCCTCACTGTTTTTTTATCTTGTTAATTGTTGCCTGTTAACTATCCTGCACCCACCTATGTAAAAGAAGCATGTGCCAGCCCTTGTGCCAGGCCCTCTTTCTCTCCCTGCTTTGCTTTCTCCCTCCTCCCTAATCTATCACCACTGGATTTCATGTAACCCACTTACATCTCCTCCTTTGATGGTCATTTATAAATGGTCATTTATAAAACCCCACCATTCTCCAGAGCATTCTCCCAATACGTTGACATTCTGCTTCCTGGCAATTGTGGACAGTTTGGCTCAAATAAACACACACAAATTCTTTACAGGCTTGAATGTTCTTTTATGTTAACAGAGAGAAGGATCATTTCTTGCTGGAGTGTCTGGTAAGGACACTATTTGGAGTGATTTTTGAAGAATGGATTTGATTTTAGCAGCGCACCTTAGAGGTGTTACAGGATTGCAGGCAGGAGGCTAGAGACACTGAGACAGGAATGTGAAAGCAAGGCCAAACCCTGTGGGCAATTTGCAGCTGGCCTATAACTAACAAGTCGTTATCTTCCCAGCCAGGGACACAGAGCAAACGGTTAGACACCTCCCTAGGGAGACGAGGAGAGGGGAAACAAAGGACCGGTTACTTCCTAAGCAGAGAAGCCAGCAGTTCCAAGGCGGGGCAAGGTAAAGTGCAGGTGCTTCTCAGGAATTCTGGGAAGGCCACAGCAAGGTAAACAGGGCCCTTGAGAATTCATCTGCACCAAAATATCCAGCAAAGGAATGTTGAAGCCTATAGCCAGGAGGGTGTATAACACCTCGGACCCCACCCAACCTGCTCTTCAGATGAGCTGAGAGCCCGTCTGCGCTTCGTAAGATGTATAGGTTTGCTTGCTTTGCTTTTTCAGTAAGGGTGCATGCTCCAACTGCTTTAATAAATTGGCTTTTCAAAATGCAGTCAAGACCTCTAGCATAAATTCATTTACATGGGAAGGATTGAGGCTGGGGACACCCTCCCCCATGGACTCAGAGGGCTGTCCAGGAACACCTCTCTGGTGTCGGTGAGAAGTGCCTCTAACACTGAGTAACGGTTATGAAAAAAAGAAAAGAATTGTGGTATTTTGTGACTTGGAGAGTCACTCAGTACAGGATCCATGTTTTGGAATAGTGTAAAACCACGAGGTATTTTGGAGTTAGATCATGGCTCTTAACTTCATTCAGGAGGAATGGGGAGCATTTAACGTTTTTTTGATGATGCTGTCAGAACCATATTTAGAAGATGCGTCTGGTGACAGGATGGATTGGAGGCAGCAGGACAACCAGTGTGGAAAAGATGTCAATAGACCAGGGGAGAGGAGGAGGGCCTGGCACAAGGGTGGACACTAGGGATGCTAAGCTTTGCCCATTATCTCAGAGCTTTGCCTAGATTCTCCCTTGGGAGAGTGTCCTAACTTTCTAGATAGGAACTAATCAAAGGAAATTCTTTGGAGGAAATGATACTGTTGACTTCATACTCAACCTTCCAGCAAGGCCTTTAAACTGCAGTGCCAGGATACCGGGCTGAGGGCTCTTGAGTTAGAGATTTTCCCTGATATGCAGGAGTGCTTGATCAGCTCAATTCCCGAACAGTCAAGGGTTTTGTGGAAGAGCCAGGCGGAGGATCTAAGGTGGAACTGAGTACTTATTGTCACACCAGTGTCTGCAAGTTCCCCAAGAAGAGGCTCAGAATTAGCAAATTGGGGCAGGGCACTTCCTTCTTTGGGAGGGAAGTTCCTTTTTTCAAAGTTCTTCCATCGGAACTCTTAGATTAGAAAAGGGGAAGTGCCTGGGAGCTCCAGAGGACTCCTCGGCCCGGCCCCAGCCCTGCTGGATCTGTGGTCGGGGCCTGGCGTCGGCGGCCGCGGTGCAAGGCGCTGACTGGGTGACCTTAAGTACATACTCAATTCCCAGCAAAGGAACTTGTGTTCAGAAGCCAAAAAAGGAGGAAGTGTTTGTTTTCAGAGGTCAAAGGGCTTTCTGGAAGAACAGTTCACGGCGCGCCTGTCTTCAGCCTTTTTCTGGGGTCTAATCAGGTTTCAACGATCCGCAGCGTTCTCAGTCGCGTCCGCGGCCACCTGGGGATGAGTGTAGAACTCATCGCTACATTCATTGCGTGGGAATCACTTCCTTTCTTCCAACGCGGGAAGGAGCCACTTCCTCCTCTGTCGGCCCGGGGCTATAGACTTGAATTCGGGTTCTTCTTACCGCGCGCGACCCACGATCAAGTTCCCAGGACCCACTTGCCCAGCGCCCGATGAGCAGCCGGCGGGGACCCGTGCGGCCCGGCCGTGTCCAGTACGCAGACTCGGACCAGGCCCCGCCCCTTACCGCCTGGTCCCGCCTTCGCCGCCCGGCCCCGCCCCTCCGGCCTCTTCCGCGCCCCGCCCACCGGCCGCCGGGCGAGGAGGAGGGAGGAGGTGGGGACGGTGCTCAGCTTGGCTGCTACCCGTGAGCGGCCGGCGCGGGGTCGCTGGCCCGTGGGGACGAGGACGCCCGATCTCCGAGCTCGACGGGTCCCTCGGCCCCGACACCGCCCCTCCCTGCGCCGCCCTCCCTGCGCCGACGCCGGCGACTGGGCGAGGCCCCAGTGCGCCCTCCCGCGTCCCGCTCGCCACCCTGCGGAGCCGGCGGCCCGGCCCCAGCGCCCCTGCGCCCCGCGCCCGCGGCCATGGCCGGCAACGTGAAGAAGAACGCGGGGCCCGGGGGCGGCGGCGGCTCCGGAGGCTCTGGTCCGGGCGGTCTGATCGGGCTCATGAAGGACGCCTTCCAGCCGCACCACCACCACCACCTCGGCCCCCACCCGCCGGGCGCCGTGGACAAGAAGATGGTGGAGAAATGCTGGAAGCTCATGGACAAGGTGAGGGCCTGGCGATCGCTGGCGGGGGGCGTGGGCGTGGGCCGCGGCCGGCGCTGAGGAAACGGGAAGCTGGGGGCAGGGGACGTGTCAGGCGAGGCCGGGCGGCGCTGAGCCGGGGTGCCGGGCTGGGGGTGGGGGTCGCGGGGCGGGGAGCCAGGTGGCGGTGGGGGAAGGGCCGCGGCAGCTGCGGGTGGGGACGTGGAGGTGGTGCGTGTGGCGTGGCGAGACAAAGGGGTCTGGGGTGCAGGTTCGCTGGGGAGCCGGCGGGCGGAAGTGTAGTGGGGGTGCGGGTTTGGGGCGCCGCGCAGGGCGCAGTGATGTGGGTCACGGACTTGCCCCGGGAGATGGGAGGCGGGATGAGGAAGTGTTTGAGTTCCCAGCTCAGCTGGGAGTTGCTGGGAACTTATTCCTGGAGCGGCTCGGCTGGAGAGACCGCTGTCGGGACCACCCCGCAGGCACCTGGACTCCGGGTTGCCGTTTAGTTTTCTTTCTCCTTAAGGGTAACACCAAGATGAAAGGAATAGGGGGGTGTTTCACTTGCCTCTCCGCCAGCGCTGGCACAAGTTTGTGTCCTCACGAGCCTGGCGGCTACCCTGAGGGCACACCTGTGCACGGATGAAACCGCAGGTAGCTGCAGCCAGGACCTTGGGGAAGGTGCACCGGCCTAGCATGCTGAACTGCAGGCGAGCTGCTCAACTTCCTCCTCACACCCGCCTGGCTGGCTTCTGCTTTGTGTAACGGACTTGCCTCATTACTACAGTTCCTGACCACGCCTGCTCCACGGGCTGCTTTGATTACCCGTTAATTTATTTTTAAAAAATATATCTTTTATTGATTTCAGAGAGAAAGGGAGAGAGAGAAACATCAATGATGAGAGAGAATCATGGATCGGCTGCCTCCTGCACGCACCCCACTGGCGATCAAGCCCAAGACCCGGGCATGTGCCCTTGACCTGAATCGAACTTAAGTCGGCAGGCTTATGCTCTATCCACTGAGCCAAACCAGGTAGAGCTAAAAAATTTGTTTTAAAGCAAGTTTGAAAAATAACACCATTATATTAGCCACTTTAAGTTTGGACTTTGGGGGAACTTTACTTCCTGGTAATTGTGTCTATATAACGAAATATAGTAGTTAGTCCCAAGTACTGAAGAGTGTTTTGAAGCAGTCTACAATTTGTTCGAGAGAATTCAATACAATAGTTCCTTGATCTCTTTCACATTATTAATAACTTGTTTCTGCTAAATGTATACTGTAAATGAGAAGTGATTAGAAGGATCTGGCACATTGTAAGAGAATGGTGTTATTTCCAGAGTAAAATTGGTTATTTTCTGATCCAAGATTTCTCTTCTCAAAAGTATTTCATGGATTGTTTTGGATTAAAACAACTAATAAAAATGATTATGAGCCCTAGCTGGTTTGGCCCAGTGGATAGAATGTTGGTCTGCAGACTGAAGGGTTCCTGGTTCGATTCCTGTCAAGGGCACATGCCGGGGTTATGGGCTCGATCCCCAGTGGGGCGTGTGCAGGAGGCAGCCGATCAGTGGTTCTCTCATTGATGTTTCTACCTCTCCCTCTCTCTTCCTCTCTGAAATCAGTAATAAAAAAATGATTATGAAGCACTTGGAAAATATAAACGTGCTACATAAATGCTGTATGTTAGTCCTGTGTGTGAGCTAACAATCCTGTAGTGCAGTGGTTCTCAATCTTCCTAATGCCGCGAACCTTTAATACAGTTCCTCATGTTGTGGTGACCCCCAACCATAAAATTATTTTTGTTGCTACTTCATAACTGTAATTTTGCTACTGTTAATGAATCGTAATGTAAATATCTGTGTTTTCCGATGGTCTTAGGCTCTAAGTCACGACCCACAGGTTGAGAACCGCTAGCAGGATCGCCTAAATAATTTCATGGTTGGGGGTCACCACAACATGAGGAACTGTATTAAAGGGTCGCAGCATTAGGAAGGTTGAGAACCACTGCTGTGGTGCATACCCGCAGTTTCAGAGCCACTTTTTCTCATGTTAAATCGATACTGTAATTAATGACACAAAGATTATTTAAAATCTTTTTTGTTGAAAGTATTACATAGGTTCCCCCCCCCACCCCCCCATTAACCTCTTGTAGCCCGCTCCTGGCCTCCTCCACTCCCTCGGGCACGGTATCATTATTATTTGTTAATCCTCACCCGAGGCTGTTTTTTCCATTGATTTTTACAGAGAGTGGAAGGGAGGGAGGGGGGAGACAGAGAGAGAAAAACATTGATGTGTCTGGGTTGGTTGCACCCCCCATGTACCCAGAGGTGTGCCCTTGACTGGAATTGGAACCCTTCTGTGTGCAAGCCCAGCTCTAATGACTGAAACACATGGCTAGGGCAATGATACAAATATTTTTATGTTGATTATATTGAGTGTTGTAGTGCTCATTTCGTTATTAGAAATTTAAATAAAACTGTTCCAGAAAGCCATGTAAAGGGAACTTTAAGTGCATTGACATATTTTATTTTATTTTTTTAATAAATCTTTATTCAGATTATTACAATTGTTTCTCCTTTTCCCCCCCATAGCTCCCCTCCACCCGGTTCCCACCCCACCCTCTGCCCTTACCTCCCCTCCACTGTCCTCATCCATAGGTGTACGATTTTTGTCCAGTCTCTTCCTGCACCCCCCACACCCCTTTCCCCCTGAGAATTATCAGTCCACTCCCTTTCTATGCCCCTGATTCTATTATATTCACCAGTTTATTCTGTTCCTCAGGTTTTTAATTCACTTGATTTTTAGGTTCACTTGTTGATAGATATGTATTTGTTGTTCATAATTTTTATCTTTACCTTTTTTTTCTTCCTCTTCTTAAAGAATACCTTTCAGCATTTCATATAATACTGGTTTGGTGGTGATGAACTCCTTTAGCTTTTTCTTATCTGTGAAGCTCTTTATCTGACCTTCAATTCTGAATGATAGCTTTGCTGGGTAGAGTAATCTTGGTTGTAGGTTCTTGCTATTCATCATTTTGAATATTTCTTGCCACTCCCATCTGGCCTGCATAGTTTCTGTTGAGAAATCAGCTGACAATCCTATGGGTGCTCCCTTGTAGGTAATTAACTGTTTTTCTCTTGCTGCTTTTAATATTCTCTCTTTGTCTTTTGCCCTTGGCATTTTAATTATGATGTGTCTTGGTGTGGTCCTCTTTGGATTCCTTTTGTTTGGGGTTCTGTGCGCTTCCTGGACTTGTAAGTCTATTTCTTTCACCAGGTGGGGGAAGTTTTCTGTCATTATTTCTTCAAATAGGTTTTCAGTATCTTTGCTGTCTCCCTTCTTCTGGCACCCCCATAATTCTGATGTTGGTATGCTTGAAGTTGTCCCAGAGGCTTCTTACACTATCTTCAACTTTTTGGATTTTTTTCTCTCTTTGCTTTTTCAGTTGAGTGTTTTTTGCTTCTTTGTATTTCAAATCTTTGACTTGATTCTTGCGTTCCTCTAGTCTGCTGTTGGGTCTCTGTATAATTTTTTATTTCAGTCAGTGTATGTTTAATTTCTAGTTGGTCCTTTATCATATCCTCGAGGGTCTTGTTAAATTTATCGGCATTTTCTAGGAAATTCTTGAAAAGCCTTATAACCGTGGTTTTGAACTCTATATCCAGTCGTTTGTTTTCCTCCATTTCTTTCATTTGTGATCTCTTTCTTTGTCTCCGCATTTTCGCTGCTTCCCTGAGTTGGTAGGGTGGCTTTGTGTAGGTGCCATATATGGCCCAGTGGGTTGGCTTCCAAGTTACCTGAGGTGGACACTCTTGGTGCACCCCTTTGTGGACTGTGTGTACAGCCTTGTTGTAGTTAAGTCTTAATTGTTGTTGATGTCGCTGGGAGGAATTGACCGCCAGGCCAATTGGCTGTGAGGACCTGCTGTGTCTATATAATGGAAGAACTGCTGTGCTGGAGACATGCTTATGGGGCAGGACTTGTTTCAGTGGGGCTTTGGTGGTCACTGAGTCTGCCTCTTGAATGTGTCACTTATGGATGTGAGGGGTTGAAATCTGGTATCTCACACTGATCACTAGATACACTGGCTTCTGGATCTCCAATGGGGTGCAGGTCAGCTACTGTCTGAGGCCACCCATCAGGAGGTACAACGAGAACTACAGTTTTCTCCTCTTTGCTTGGGGTTTGGAGGTTTTGGAGCTGTCTGACTAGAGCTACAGTTTGTTAGGTTAAGCTGGGACAGGGCAGGCCATTTGTATGCAAAAGCCACTGAACGGAGCTTGGTTGGGTTTGTAGATTGTGCGGGGTGGGATCTCAGGGAGTCACTAGGCTAGGGCGTGGCAAACAGTGATGGTTGCCAGTCAGCCCTCTCTGCGTTTCCGCCTTTCCAAGTCCCTGCGTCCTGTGCCCCAGCGCAGTAAACAATGATTGCTGGGTGCACCTCTGCAAGAAAGTGACCCTCCCTTTCTGACCCCTTGGCAGACAGTCCAGCTTCTCCCCGTAGGAGTTTGGGTCCCCAGCATCTCCCCAGAAACTGGAGTTCAGAGTAATCTGGAGCTTGTCTCCCTTGGGGTTGAAAAAAGCAGCGCACCCAGTCGCCCACCACCAGCCCGATTCATGTGCCTCCGTACCTCAGCTTTTCAGCGCTTGTGCACATCTCAGTGCTCTTTTTTCTTTCCTTCTAGTTGTAGAACTTCCACTCAGCCAGCTTTCCCGTGGTTCTGGGTGATAGACGTTTTGTCTTTTAGTTGTAGTTTTGAAATTGTTGTGCAAGGCAGCAGTTTATGTGTTTATCTATGCCGCTATCTTGGTTTCTCCTCTAGGATATTCTTGAAAAGTCTTATAACCGTGGTTTTGAATTCTATATCCAGTCGTTTGTTTTCCTCCATTTCTTTCATTTGTGATCTGTTTCTTTGTCTCCGCATTTTTGCTGCTTCCCTGAGTAGGTAGGGTAGCTTTGTGTGCTAGGTGTCCTATATGGCCCAGTGGGTCGGCCTCCCCAGTTAACCTGAGGTGGACACTCTTGGTGCACCCCTTTGTGGACTGTGTGTACAGCCTTGTTGTAGTTAGGTCTTGATTGTTGTTGGTATCACTGGGAGGAATTGACCTCCAGGCCAGTTGGCTGTTAGGATTAGCTGTGTCTACACTGGGAGAAGTTCGGTGCTGGAGACAGCCTTATAGGATTAGACTTGCAAATTGCAAAAGCCTCTGTGCTCAGCTTGGATGGGGCAGAGTCTCAGGGCAGAGCAGACAGTCTTGGCTTCCCATCAGCCCTGCCCTTGCTTGCCTGCCTCCAGACCTCTGCCTTTCGCGGCTCCCGAGTTTCCGCCTGACAGTCCAGATTCCCCCCCGTAAGAGCATGGGTCCCCAGGGGCTCGCCTGGAACTGGTGATCAGTGCAGTCAGAACTGGGGTTCAGTGCAGTCAGGAGCTTCCAACTCCCTTCTGCTAGGGAAAGCCTGTGGTAACCTCTGCAATCTTTGTGCACACTCGCGTGCGCGCCTCCAGACCCCTGCCCGCCGTGGCTCCCCCGAGTTTCCGAGTCTCTGTGTGCCTTTCTCTCTACCTAACAGTCCAGACTCCCCCTGTATGAGCCTGGGTCCATGGGGTTTCGCCCAGAACTGGGGTTCAGTGCAATTGGGGGCTTCCTTCCCCCTCCCGACAGAGAAAGTCATCCAGGCTCTCAGCCGCCCTTCCTCTCTGCGCACGTGTCTCCGTACCTCAACCCTTTGCCGTTCCTCCAATTCTCCATGAGCTTTTCTCTTTCCTTCTAGTTGTAGAATTTCCACTCAGCCAGCTTTCCTGTGGTTCTGGATGGTGTCCGTTCTGTCTTTTAGTTGTAGTTTTGAAAATGTTGTGCGAGGCAGCAGTCTAGGTGCTTACCTATGCCGCCATCTTGGTTTCTCCTCTGCATTGACATATTTAAAAAAACAACAACATGAATGCTAGGAGGAGGGGTAGACGAGGTGGGAATGGGAGATATCTGTGATACTATCAACAATAAAAATATGTTAAAAAACAACACAACACAAGCCCAGCTGGCATGGCCCAGTGGTTGAGCATTGACCTATGAACCAGGAGGTCACAGTTTGATTCCCAGTCCGGGCACATGCCTCGGTTACAGGCTCAATCCCCAGTGGGGGGGCGTGCAGGAGTCAGCCAATCAATGATTCTCTCTCATCATTGATGTTTTTATCTATCCCACTCCCTTCCCTCTGAAGTGAATAATAATAATAATTTTAAAAATATGTATATAAAAACACAAATGTGTTCAAAATCTGAAGTTTGTACATTTGTATGTTAGGGATTTGCAGTTAGGACTAAAATGGTTCTTCTGGTATAAAAAATATTTATATTTCTAATTAGTCTCATATAAAATATGTACACAATGTATCAAAATTGTATTGATTAGAGACCTCTTCTTAGGAATAATAAACTTCAATCAAACTTTTGAGTCTCTGTAAAGTAGTCCAAATAAGATCCCTTCTTAAGTCTTACCGCTTCATCTATTTAAAGTATGTGTGTTGAGTTTTTATTTCTTCTGCAGAATGTTTAACTATTTGGGAAGAACAAGGAGGACTCAGAGTTTTGCGTGAAGGTGATTTTTAGTTGTTGACAGTTTCGAGGAGAGGAGGCTCTGGCTTTTCCACGTCAGTGTAGGGAGAGGGTGTTTTACTCTCAGCTGCTTGTCCTGGAAGGTGGCTTGTGGTCCACTTTGAGCTCTGTGTCACATATTACTGGTTGTGCTGGGATGAAAACTTCGTTCTTTCTGATGTATGATAGGTTCATACTATTTCCAGAATTTCTGAATATTTCTGCAGTGTTGTTAGGTCACATAATCTCCTTGACTTTTGACATTTTGAGCATAGATGTTCTCTTTTTTCTACTATATTGTTGAAAGTCTTAAATGTGACTTCAGGTGGTCTAAGTGGTAAAGAACTTACTGTCAAATCCATAGGTTTCACACATTTATTGAATTTAGTTCTGTCACCATCTCGGACATGTTTTTTCCTTGTCATTGAAGTGAGATGAATGTTATTCCAGCCTATTGTTAAGCAGTTTATTGATATAGCACTGAAAATCTTTAGTCTCCTGCCCTCTGGCAATATTGGATGCATGCAGATGGAGAAGTTGGCATAGTCATAGGTTCTGGGCAACATAGGCCCAATTCAGTAATTCATTCATAGGCTCAGTTTATTAAACCATTGTGGAACTTAAACTGGTTGGAAAAATACTTGTGCTACAATGCTTGTTATTAAACAAAAGACATGCTCAGCCCCTAGTGTGTGTGTGTGTGTGTGTGTGTGTGTGTGTGTGTGTTAGTTAACCAACCCAGAATATTGTATAATGCCTGTATAAACACTTGTATGTGAAGCGAATGGCTAGTAAAGAAAGTACTGGACAGGGGAATCGAGAGAGAAGTCGTATAAATTCCCTTAAATGTAAATTTAGAGGTATGAAGGCATTGGTTTAGCGAGACAGTCAAAATTCCATTAGGAAGTAGAGCAGGAGGTGGGACACTTTTGTCAGGGGACAGATAGTAAATATTTTAGGCATTGCTGTCCACATACTCAGTCCCATGTTTTTGGTTGTTGTTTTTACAACGCTTTAAAATGTAAAAGCCACCCTAGCCGGTTTGGCTTAGTGAATAGAGCATCGGCCTGTGGACTGAAGGTCCTGAGTTTGATTTTGGCCAAGGGCTCGTGCCTGGGTTGCAGGCTCGATCTCCAGTAGGGGGCGTGCAGGAGGCAGCTGATCAATGATTCTCTCTCATCATTGATGGTCTATCTCTCTTTTCCTTGCTGAAATCAATAAAAAAATATTTTTAAAAAATGTAAAAGCCATTCTTAGCTTGCAGGTATACAAAAAGCTGTAGGCTGTGGTTTACCCACTTCTGAAGTAGAACATCATGCTGGCAGAATTTTAGGTCTATACTATGTTTTTATTTTAAATAAGTTTACATCATTAAAACATTAAGGTGTTGATTTTTTAAAAAATTGGATGTAATTTATTGGAAAATGCTTCCCCTTAAAGCATACGTTCAAAAACAGTATTTTCAGCTCCAAATTTCGAAAAAACCCAAGCCTGCATCTTCCGGATTAGTGGTGGAAGGACATCTCTAAAATGTTTTAATTATCATCATATGCATCATTTAATCAATTGAATAAGTAAAACAAACCAAATAACATTGCTTGAAACTGACTCTGTTCTGTTTGTTCATTTATTTTGTTTTTTAGATTCAGTTGTGTGTATGTGTATATATATATGTATATAGCCATCTTATTGTTCATATATTTGATTTTTGATTTTTCTTCTTAAAGAAGACTTTAATATTTTATATAATGCAGATTTGGCAGTGATGAACTCCTTTTAATCTTTTTCTTGTCTGGGAAGCTCTTTATTTCTCCTTCAATTTTAAGTAATAGCTTTGCTGGGTAGAGTAATCTTGTAGATAACTTACTGGTTTTCTCTTGCTGCTTTTAAGATTCACTCTTTGTCTCTTTAACCTTTTTTATTTTAATTATGATGTGTCTGGATATGGTCCTCTTTAGGTTCATCTTGTTTGGGACTCTCTATGTTTCCTGGACTTGTGTACAAGTCTTTATCCTTTCCCAGGTTAGGGAAGTTTTCCGTCATTTAAAAAACAAAATTCTTTATTTTGAAAGTATTACATATGTCCCCCCCCCCCCCATTGAACCCCTCCAGCCCCTTCCCCCCAGCATTTTTTAAAAATAGGCTTTTAATTTCTAACTCTCTCTTCTCCTTCACTGTTTTGAGTCTTGGCTTCATCTCTACTGTTAATTCATTGTAAATTATTCTTTTTATTTACCTATGCTGCAAACTTGACCAGAAGCCAGTAATCACTTTAAATATAATTGGATTAAGTGCTGCAATCAAAAGACATAGGGTAGTCCTGGCTGGGTGGCTCAGTTGCTTGGACCGTTGTCCTATACAACAAAAGGTAGGTTTGAGTCCCTGTAATGACACATATCTAGGTTGTGGGCTTGATCCCTGGTTGGGGTGCTTACGGGAATCAACCGTGCAATGTTTTCCTCTCATATTGATGTTTCTCTCTCTCTCTCTCTCTCTCTCTCTCTCCCCCCCTCTCTCCCCCCCTCTCCCCCCTTCCTTCCCTCCCTCCCTCTCTCTCTTTCTCTCTTTTTCTCTCAAATCAATAAAAGTATATTCTCTGGTGAGGAAAAGAAAAAAAGACATAGAGTAGCTGAATTGATAAAATAAACCCATATATATGCTGTTTGCAAGACACTTAATTTAGATGCAGAGACACACACAAACTGAAATTGAAGGAATGGAAAGATTTCATGCAAACAAAAACAAACAAAAAAAGCTATGGTAGCAATACTTATATCAGACAATGTAAACTTTAAAAGAAAGGCTGTAGTAAGAGACAAAGAAGGACATTACATAATGATTAAAGGGATCAATTCAACAAAAGGGTATAACCCTTGTATACATTTTTGTATGCAACATAGGGGCACTGAAATATATAAAGCAAATATTGGTGGACATAAAGGGAGAGATCAACTGTAATACAGTCATAGTAGGGGACTTTAACACCCTTTGACATCAGTGGGCAGGTCTTCCAGACAGAAAATCCAAAAGGAATTACTGTGGCCTCAAATGACACATAACAGATGGATTTAATTGTTGTTTTTAAAGCATTTTATCCTAGAGAGCAGTAGAATATGCTTTCTCTTCAAATGTACAGGGAGCATTTTCTGGAATAGATCACTTGTTAGTCCACAAAGCAAGTCTCAGTAAATTTAAGAAGATTGAAATCATAACACGCATTTTCTCTGACTATAGTGGTATGAAAAGATTAATCAATTATTAGAGAGAAAAAAACACACACCTGAAAACACACAAACACATGGAGGCTAAATAACATGTTACTAAACAATGAGTAAGTTAACAATGAGATGAAGAAGGAAATAGAAGATACATTGAGACAAATATAAGTGAAAAAAAGCAACCCAAAATCTATGAGTCATAGCGACAGCAGTTCTAAGGCAAATTCATAGCAATACTAGCATCCCTCAAGAAACAAGAAAAATCTCAAATAAGCAATCTAACCTTACAGCTATAGGAACTAGAAAAAGAACAACAAAAAAAGCCCAAAGTGAGTAGAAGTAAAAAAAAAAATAAATAAAGATCAGAGCAGAACTAAACAAAATAGAGTAAAAAAAAAATCAATACAAAAGATCAGTGGAGCAAAGAACTGATTCTATGAAAAGATAAATAATATCCATAAACCTTTAATCAGACTCATCAAGAATAAAAGAGAGGACCCAAATAAATGAAAAAAATAAAAGTGAAGAAGTAATAACAGACACTACAGAAATACAAAGGATTATAAGAAAATACTATTAAAATTATATACCAACAAATTGAACAATCTGAAAGATATGGATAAATTCCTAGAAACTTACAATCTTCCAAGACTGAATTGAAAAAAAACAAAATCTGAACATACCAATTACAACCAACAAAATTGAAGCAGTAATAAAAAAAATTCCCAACAAACAACATTCTGGATTGGATGGCTTCACAGATAAATTTACCAAACATTCAAAGAAGAACTAACTCCTATGTGAGGTGATGGATGTCAACTAAATTGACTGTGGTAATCATTCCACAGTATAGCCATATATCAAATCATTGTTCTGTACACCTTGAAACAAAAGGATCCCTCTTTTTGCTCCCTCCGTACCTGCTCCTATTGGCACTACCCACCTGCCTCCCCACCAAGAAAAGCACCTGAGTTAATGAACATCCTGTTTGGGAAGTAACATGCAAATAATAGAATTTATGAATCAGTATCTATATATTAAAATTTTTTTTTTATTGATTGATTTCTGGAGAGAGAGAGGAAGGAGGAGAGAGAGAAACATTAATTTGTTGTTATTTATTTATTCATTGGTTGTTACTTGTATGTGCTTTGACCGAGGATAAAACCCGAAACCTTGGTGTATCCGGACAGTGCTCTAACCAATTAAGCTATCCAGCCATGGCTGAATCAGTATATTTCATTGGCCTTCTAACTCCCTTTCTTCTTGCCTTTCTTCCTATGTTTGCCTGGTCACTAAATCCCAAGCAGAGTGCTTGGTGTAAATTCTTATACTACAGGAGATTACGTTATAGTGATAAGTGACCACATAAGTATGTACAGAGTGATAGATCTCAAGTTTAAATATAGCATACATATTTCTTCTGTGCTTATCTTTTTTTTTTTTAATTTATTTTTTCCCCCTACTTCTGTGCTTATCTTAAGATTGTAAGCTCACGGGGACAGCAGCTGTAGTTTGCTTATCTGCTGCATTGTCCAGTCTGGAGGTCTTACACAATAATAAGTGCTTTGTAAATATTTGTTACCCAAAGTATTTACTGAAAGGGAAGGGTATTGAGATGGGAATGATTTTAATTACATTAAATTGACTTATTTCTTGCTGTAGCCCTTTAGTGATATCATCCGTCCATCCAACTGTCCATCCATCCATTCCTTCCCTTTTTAAAAATTTTATTTGTGTATTTATTTTTTAAACATAATGGTTTTATTTTTTAAATATGTTTTTTAATTGATTTCAGAGAAGAAGGGAGAAGGAGAGATAGAAACATCAAAGATGAGAGAGGATCATTGATTGGCTGCCTCCTGCACACCCTCTACTAGGGATCAAGCCAGTGGCCCTGGCATATGCCCTGACCGGGAATTGAACCGTGACCTCCTGGTTCATAGGTCGACACTCAACCACTGAGCCACATCGACCAGGCCTATTTATTTATTTATTTATTTAGGTAACATGGAAAGGGAGGGAAGACGGGAGAGAAGAAGGGAGGTGAGAGAGAAAGAGAGAAGGAATGAGAAAACAAGAAACATGTATGTGAGAGAGAGACATCAATTGGTTGCCTCCCACATGTGCCCCTACTGGAGTCGGGATCGAACCCACAACCCAGATATGAGCCCTTGATTGGGAATTGAACCCATGACAGTTCAGTATGTGGGCAGATGCTCTAACTGCTGAGCAGAACCAGCCGAGGCCATCATCCGTTTCTTTTTTATTTTATTTATTTATTTATTTTTAAATATATTTTATTGATTTTTTACAGAGAGGAAGGGAGAGGGATAGAGAGCCAGAAACATTGATGAAAGAGAAGCATCGATCAGCTGCCTCCTGCACACCCCCTACTGAGGATGTGCCCACAACCAAGGCACATGCCCTTGACCGGAATCAAACCCAGGACCCCTCAGACCCCAGGCCAATGCTCTATCCAGTGAGCCAAACCAGTTAGGGCTTTATTTTATTTTTTTGTTGTTTAAAGTATTACAGATAGTAGTACATATATCTCCTTTTTCCTCCCCATTGACTTTCCCCCAGCCTTCCCTACCCGCCGTTGCATGTCCTCATCCCAACCTCCCCAGTGTCTTGTGTCCATTGGTTGTGCTTATATGCATGCCTTTTTAAAAAATAAATCTTTATTGTTCAGATTATTACAGTTGTTCCTCTTTCCCCCCCCCCATAGCTCCCCTCCACTAGTTTCTACCCTACCCCCTGCCTTAACCACCCCCCCCACCCGGCACTGTCCTCATCCATAGGTGTATGATTTTTGTCCAGTCTCTTCCCGCACCCCCCACACCTTTTTCCCCGCAAGAATTGTCAGTCCGCTCCTTTTCTATGCCCCTGATTCTATTATATTCACCAGTTTATTCTGTTCCTCAGATTTTTTATTCACTTGATTTTTAGATTCACTTGTTGATAGATATGTATTTGTTGTTCATAATTTTTATCTTTACCTTTTTCTTCTTCTTCCCCTTCTTAAAGAACACCCTTCAGCATTTCATATAATACTAGTTTGGCGGTGACGAACTCCTTTAGCTTTTTCTTATCTGTGAAGCTCTTTATCTGACCTTCAATTCTGAATGATAGCTTTGCTGGGTAGAGTAATCTTGGTTGTAGGTTCTTGCTATTCATCATTTTGAGTATTTCTTGCCACTCCCGTCTGGCCTGCATAGTTTCTGTTGAGAAATCAGCTGATGGTCGTATGGGTACTCCCTTGTAGG
This sequence comes from Corynorhinus townsendii, assembly GCA_026230045.1. Taxonomy (NCBI): domain Eukaryota; kingdom Metazoa; phylum Chordata; class Mammalia; order Chiroptera; family Vespertilionidae; genus Corynorhinus; species Corynorhinus townsendii. The sequence goes on from JAPDVU010000008.1 coordinate 84,894,709, forward strand.
TAACTAACCGTTTTTTTCTTGCTGCTTTCAAGATTCTCTCTTTGTCTTTTGCCCTTGGCATTTTAATTATGATGTGTCTTGGTGTGGTCCTCTTTGGATTCCTTTTGTTTGGGGTTCTGTGTGCTTCCTGGACTTGTAAGTCTATTTCTTTCACCAGGTGGGGTAAGTTTTTGGTCATTATTTCTTCAAATAGGTTTTCAGTATCTTGCTCTCTCTCTTCTTCTGGCACCCCATAATTCTGATGTTGGTACACTTGAAGTTGTCCCAGAAGCTCCTTACACTATCTTCATATTTTTGGATTCTTTTTTCTTTTTGTTTTTCCGGTTGGGTGTTTTTTGCTTCTTCGTATTTCAATTCTTTGACTTGATTCTTGCAATCCTCTAGTCTGCTGTTGGATCTCTGTATATTATTCTTTATTTCAGTTAGTGTATGCTTAATTTCTAGTTGGTCCTTTTTCATATCCTTGAGGGTCTCACTAAATTTATTGGCGGTTTCTAGAAGATTCTTGAAAAACCTTATAACCATGGTTTTGAACTCTATATCCAGTAGTTTGCTTTCCTCCTTTTCTGTCATTTGTGACTTGTTTCTTTGTCTCTGCATTTTGGCTGCTTCCCTGTATTGATAGAGTGGCTTTGTGTGCTAGGTGTCCTATAGGGCCCAGTGGCTCAGCCTCCCCAGTTACCTGAGGTGGACACTCTTGGTGCACCCAGGCCAATTGACTGTGAGGTCCAGCTGTGTCTATGCTGGGAGAACTTCTGTGCTGGAGACACCCTTATAAGGCAAGAGTTGCTTTAGTGGGGCTTTGGTGCTCACTGAGTCTGCCCCCTGAGTGTGTCCCTTATGGATCTGAGGAGTTGTAATCTCGATGGTCCCACTCTGACCACTGGGTACACTGGCTCTTGAATCTCCAAGGAGGTACAAATTTAGCCTCTGCCTGAGGCCACCCAGCAGGAGCTACGGAGAGATCTGTAGATTCCTCTTCTTTGTTTGGGGTTTGGAGGTGCCCAGATGAGGCCGAGCTGTGAAGTAATGCAAACTGTTGTGGGGCATGGGCCTTCTTTTGGAAGTTCTTGGGCTCTCTGACCCAGCTGCAGTTTGTTAGGTAATTTTAGATTGCAAAGGACCAGGCCATTCATATGCAAAAGCCTCTTCGCACACCTTAGGTGGGGCGGGGTCTCAGGGAATCAATAGGGCGGAGCAAACAGCTATGGCTGGTCCTCAGCCCTGCCTTAAGAGGCCCCCGGTCTCAGTGTCCCTCGGTAGTCACTGCAAGCACCTCTGAGTTCCACCCGATGCCAGACAGTCCAGTTTCTCCCCGTATGAGTCTGGGTCCCCAGAGTCTCGCCTGGAACTGGGAGTTCGGAGCAGTCGGGAGCTTGTGTCTCCCTCCTGATTGAGAAAGCCAGCCGTGTACTCAGTTGCCAGCCCTTTTTGCATGCACACGCTTCTGTACCTCTGCAGTTTACTTGCGCACCTCCTCTGAGTCTCAGTGTGCTTTTCTTTTTCCTTTTAGTTGTAGAATTTTCACTCAGCTTTCTGTGGTTCTGGATGACGTCAGTTTTGTCTTTTAGTTGTAGTTTTGAAGTGGTTGTGCGAGGTAGCAATTTCAGGTGTTTACCTATGCTGCCATCTTGGTTTCTCCTCTATCATCCGTTTCTTATAGATGTGGTAGGCTTCGAGGTTATGTAACTTCGTTAATAGTGGAGGTTGACCTGGAATCAAGCATTACACACTATCTAAGGTGTAGTTGTTTCCTCCGTACAATACCTTCTTGGATATGTATAACAAAGTCTGCATAATACAAGCCATTTATTCAGAAAGGGACCTATGTAGGCACACAGCAGCATTGCACGCATGAAAAACTCCCCTGCCATTACACAACCAGGCAAAGCACACCTATTATTTTGAACTACAGCCCTGAGCAGGGTGTGTTCCTCAGCCCAGCCTGCACTCTCTCCAATCTGGGACCCCGCGAGGGACGTCCGACTGCCCGTTTAGGCCCGATCCCAGTGAGATTGGGCCTAAACGGGCAGTCAGACATCCCTCTCACAATCCAGGACTGCTGGCTCCCAACTGCTTGTCTGCCTGCCTGCCTGATTGCCCCCAACCACTTGTGCCTGCCAGCTTGATCACCCCCTAACCACTCCCCTGCCAGCCTGATCAACGTCTAACTGCTCCCCTGCCGGCCCGATTGCCCCTAACTGCCCTCCCCTGCAGGCCTGGTCACCCCTAACTGTCCTCCCCTGCAGGCCTGGTCAAACCCAACTGCCCTCTCCTGCTGGCCTGGTCACCCCTAACTGCCCTCTCCTGCAGGCCTGGTCAAACCCAACTGCCCTCCCCTGCTGGCCTGGTCACCCCTAACTGCTCTCCCACACTGGTCTGGTCCCTCCCAACTGCCCTCCCCTGCAGGCCTGGTTCCTCCCAACTGCCCTCCCTTGCAGGCCTGCTCCCTCCCAACTGCCCTCCCCTTCTGGCCTGGTCACCCCTAACTGCTCTCCCACGCTGGTCTGGTCGCCCCTAACTGCCCTCCCCTGCAGGCCTCGTTCGCCTCAACTGCCCTCCCCTGCAGGCCTGGTTGCTCCCAACTGCCCTCCCCTGCAGGCCTGGTCCCCCCCACAACTTCCTTCCCTGTTGGCTTGATCGCCCACAACTGCCCTCCCTTGCTGGCCATCTTGTGGTGGCCATCTTTGACCACATGGGGGTGGCCATCTTGTGTGCTGTAGTGACGGTCAATTTGCACATTACCTCTTTATTTAGATAGGATGATATTAAGAGAGTGTTTAGCCCTAACGGGTTTGGCTCAGCGGATAGAGCATTGGCCTGTGGACTGAAGGGTCAAGGGCACGTGCCCAGGTTGTGGGCTCCATCCCCAGGAGGGGGCGTGCAGAAGGCAGCTGATCAATGGTTCTCTCTCATCATTGATGTTTTTCTCTCTCTCTCTCTCCCTTCCTCTTGGAAATCAATAAAAAAAATATATAAAAAGAGAGTGTTTAATTAGTACCATTCAATACAATATCTTATCTACTTTTAAGTTAAGGGTTTGTGTCTCTTCAAATTATGTGTACTGGCCCTAGCTGGTTTGGTTCAGTGGATAGAGCTTCCACCTGTGGACCAAGGTCCTGGGTTCGATTCTGGTCAAGGGCTTGGTTGTAGGCTCCTCCCTGGCCCAGGCCCTGGTTGGGGCTCATGCAGAAGGCAACCAGTGATGTTTTTCTCACATTGATGTTTCTCTCTCTGTCTCTCCCTCTCTCTTCCAAGCTCTCTAAAAATCAATGGAAAAATATCCTCGGGTGAGGATGAAAAAAAGAAATTATGTGTACTGGTTATTTTGCATAGAGGTTTGTACACCTTATTTTCCCATCATACTTAATTCACATTGTCTGTGCTAATATTCATACTTTTATTTCATCCCTCTCCCTCATTAGCGCTCCTCAGGACCCAGGCTTTGCCTGAATTTTGGTTCCTGTGCCCAAGATATAGCACTTACGAGTGAAGTTAAGTGGGATCAGAATATAGTCCCTCTTTTTCTATATGATTAATTAGGGGGATAAGGTAGAGAATATTTTTATTTTTAATTTTAATTTTAATGCTTAATTAAAGTAACATTATAAGTAATTTCACCCTTTTTTGTTATAAAGATATCATAGTCATTGTAAAACATGAAGTGTTGTTTTAATGCCTATTTCGATAAGCTTCCCCCAAAGGATGTAACATTTTAAATATTTCCTTATGAAAAATGAGCTCAATTGAGCATTTCATGTGATTCATGATTGAAATGCTGCAAGCCCCATAGAATAAAAGTAGTATTAGGCCCAGAAGAAGATAGTCTGCTCTGTTCAGTGTGTGACTTTGGTTGAAGTTTTCGGTGATTCTTGCTGTAGTAAAGCCTGTTTTTAAAACAAGAGTAGGGACAAGTAGGTTTACATATGGAAAATAATATAATAATAAATAATCACAGAAGAATAAACAGTGTCTTGCGTACTCACAACTGCCACCTACCTTACCTGCCCTGTACATTAGTCAGCAGCACACACATAGTGCACCTGGTAAGTCAGGAGCAGATTGGCCCGACTCCTCACTCACCAGCATTCATGTTACATTCAAACATACAGTAACGTTCATACAACGAAAAACTATCACTCTAATGACTATCCCAGAACATTAAAATAAAAATGGACTAAGTATTAGTTTGAAAACTGAGTCTGAACTCAATCCCATTTTCTAAGCTGTTAGTTCTGATCTACATTAGGTTTGTCAGAAGAGGGAAGTGCAACCAGCAAGTCATTGTGACATGTTTTCCTGATTAGCACATGCTGTGCTGGAAGGAAGTAGGTGGGAGTAGTCAACAAGGAGCCCTGGAAGCCAGCTCAGCTCGGGCATCAGTGGTGCCCCCTGTGGGGGTGCAGGCCCTGGGGGAGATGCCGCCCCCATCTCAGAAGCTCTGGGCTCCCTCCGTGTGTTTACTTTTGTAAACACATAGACTGCTGCCTTCCCCTGGCTCCGGGCTCAGCCCTGGGGAAGCCTTAAGGAGAGGCCAGTGCATTGGTCCTTTAGTGAGTGGCACAGGATCCTGATTCTTGCCTCCTCCTTCCTTAGACCCGCTTGGTAGAGCAGCACATCAGTGCAGCACTTTTTGTAGAAAACTATTTATGAGCCATAAAATATTCACAACAAAAGGTACCGCTCCTTTTACGCTCATGTTCCCCAATGACTACCCTGCAGAGGTACCTAGTATCTAAAATGTGGGGTTCACCACTTCAGTCCTTATCCCTTTCCCTAAGTGCTTCTGGGGAGGCTGTCCATCCAGCATTGTCTTTGAAAGATTTATTGACTTGGTTGTTGACTGTAGCATTTACTAAGACTGATAACCAAGTTCTAATCATCTCTCAGATTGTAGTTTACAGCTTCACAGCTGCTGATGCATGAAAAGCTCACGTGTCTTTTGAGAATGAAACAGAGATTCAGAGAGATTAAGTAGCATGTCTAAGTCGCCCAGCTAATACTATTTTTTTTTTTATGTGGATCTTGAACTGGTATTCAGACTCCGTTAAGTGATTTCTTATAAACCAGTGCTTCTTATAACATGAATTCAGATCATCTGGGGCAAGCATGTCAGACTCAAAGGCTAACATGGGCCAAATAAACAAGGTTGAAGTTTATGTGGGCTGCAAAAAAAAAAAAAGCTTCAATTTTCATAGAAACGTAGGTTTAGTTCGATAGAGACATTCTGAATACAAAGGGCTGAAATAAACGAGTCATCATTAACATAAAATAAAGGAACATTTTAATAACAATATTTTTTCTTGAACATTAACTTACCAGACACTGAATTAATAAGCGTAACACAAATAAACCTATTTTTCTTGTTCTCCAAAAGCAAAATATTTCCTGTTGTGCACACCAAAAAGTCAGTCCAAGACTAATGACATGGCAATCAGCTATATTAATAGTTCGTTATTAATAACTAGACGCCAAGTGCATGAAATTCGTGCACTGGTTGGGTCCCTAGCGGCTGCCGGCAGGGGCCTCTGTCCCTTCCCCCAGCCAGCCTCACCCCCTGGTCGAACTCCCAGACAACTCTCGGTCCAGGAGACAATTTGCATACTATGCTTTTATTATAGAGGATTATGTATAACAGGATATTGTAAAAATTAAGTTACGAAATTTTTATTAAAACGTTTTTTTTACGTACCATTATATTGGCTGGGCCGCAAAAGTATTTGTTGTGGGCCATGAGTTTGACATGCTTGCTCTGAGGCTATTGTTAAAATATATAATCTGAGTAGATCTGGGTGGGTCTTGAGATTCTACATCCCTGACCAGCTCCCAGGGGAAGTCCATGCAGCTGGTCCAGGGACCACACTGGAAGGCAGGGCTCCATACCATAGGTGCTTTAATTTTAGACAGACTTGACAGGTTTGTTTGTTTTTTTTAAAGAAATGGCAACAGCCCTGGCCCATTTGGCTCAGTGGATAGAGTGTTGGCTTGCTGACCAAAGGGTCTTAGATTTGATTCCAGTCAAGGACAAGTATCTTGGTTGCCAGGGGGCATGCGGAAAGCAACCAATCTATGTGTCTCTCTTACATCAGTGTTTTTCTCTGTCTCTCCCTCTCCCTTCCACTTTCTAAAAATCAATGGAAAAAATCGGTTGAGGATTAAAAAGTAAATAAATGAAATGGGAACAAAGCATCTTATTTCTGTTTTAAGGTTTTAGTTATTATGTTCTTAAATTTTATAAAATTATACATTTTTAAGTAAAAGTGGGATTTTTAAGCAAAATTGGTTCCAGAAGTTTTTCTTTTTAAAAATTTGTTACATAATGGAGGTTTTTCCATGTTAATAACACTTATATGTCTTCTTGAATTAAAATTTTTTTTAAGTCCTCACCCTAGGATATGGTTTTTTAATTGATTTTTAGAGAGAGGAAGAGAAAAAGAGAGGGAAACATCAATGTGAAAGTGAAACATTGATCGATTGCCTCCTGGGGCTTGAACCTGAAGCCTAGATATGTGCCCTGACCAGGAATCGAACCCACTACCTTTTGGTGTATGGGGGGATGCTCCAACCAACTGAGCCACCTGGCTAGGGCTTCTTGAATTATATTTTAAGGACTTATTTAATACTAGTGTGAAATTTGTGCATGGGTGCGGGGGCGAGGGGGGAAGGTTCCCTCAGCCCAGCCTGCACCCTCTCTAATTGGGGACATCCATTGCAATCTGGGACCGCTGGCTCCTAACTGCTCACCTTCCTGCCTGCCTGATTGCCCCTAACCCCTCTGCCTGCTTGCCTGATCGCCCCTAACCTCTCTGTGTTTCTGCCTGATCGCCCCTAACTGCCTCCCCCCATCAACCTGATCTCGCCCCCAACTGCCCTCCCATGCTGGCCTGATCTCGCCCCCAACTGCCCTCCCATGCCAGCCTGATCTCGCCCCCAACTGCCCTCCCCTAAAGGCCTCTGCCTTGGTCCCCACCACCATGGCTTTGTCTGGAAGGAAGTCAGATGTCCAGAAGATGGCAGGTCAACCCAGTCTAATTAGCATATTACCCTTTTAGTAGTATAGATAGATTATATAGGATAGGATTGCTTAAAAGTGGGGGGGGGGGGCTTTTTCATCAGGAGGAGATGCTCTTGGCAGACAAAAATACATAATCTCTATATCTGGACTGATAGCCAGCCATATGCACTATACTGCCAAACCAGTCATTAAAAAATTGAACCGCTTTCTTACACCTTACACCAAACAGCTGTTGCCCTTAAAACCCCTCCTTAGCCCCCACCTTAGGTTCTGCCTTCGCAGTTCACCCAGATTAGGTTCTGATTGGTCGGTTTCTATGCCAGTCAGTGTCAAAAGCTCCGCCTCCTAGGCAGCCATTGGTTCCTTGCACTTTACCCAGATTTGGTTCTGATCGGTCGGTTTCTATGCCAGTCAGTGTCTCTGGGCCTATCAACGGGCCTGATCAAAGAGGTGGGCCTGATCAGCAGCCCCAGGGGAGGCCCAAGAGAAAGAGGGACACAGCTGCTGGCCAGGCCCCGAGAGAAAGAGAGAGGCAAGGGCTGGTCAACAGCTGCCATGGAGGCTACAGATCAGACCCTGCTTCTCCCTCCAGGCCTCTCTTCAGGCCTGATCCGCAGCCCCCTCAGCAGTCAGTGCTGGGTTACAGCACTGACTTCCTATCATTTGAGCCTTCGGTCATTTTGGATGTTACAGACACTGGGCTTTTATATATTAGGATATTTATATTGCTTACTTTCTAGGTTATTCTTTATTTTTAATATTAGAAAGAGTGCTTTAATGAGTATCCATTATGCAATTTCTAAATATTTCTTTAGACTAAACTCCTAGAAATGAAATAGGCTGAAATGAAATAGGGTGAAATGAAATAGGCTGAAATGAAATGAAAAAGGAATTATACATTTAACTTTAAAAAATATATACTATATCAAACTAAATAACTTGACATTTGCTGACTTCTTAAACATGTAGTTTTTATACATGGATTCTATTTTTGAGTTTGTTTTGTTAATCCTCATCTGAGGATATTTTTTCCATTGATTTTTAGAGAGAGTGGAAGGGAGGGGGAGAGACACAGAGAGAGAAACATTGATGTGAGAGAGACACATCCATTGGTTGCCTCCTGCATGTGTCCCAACCAGGGGCCAGGAATCAAGTCTGCAACCCAGGTACGTGCCCTTGACTGCAATCAAATGTGGGATCCATGGGCCAATGCTCTAACCACTGAGCAACTGGCTAGGGCTATTTGTCCTTTTAAAAATAGAATCCATGCCCTGGCTGGTTTGGCTCATTGGTTAGAGTATCGCCCACCAACTGAAGGGTTGCGGGTTCGATTCCAGGCAAGGGCACATACCTCAGTTGCAGGTTCCCCAGCCCTAGTATGGAGTGTGGGGGAGGCAACCAATCCATGTGTCTCTCTCATGTCAATGTTTCTTTCCCCCCCACTTCCTTCCTCCCTTCCATTCTCTAGAAATCAATGGAAAAAATATCCTCAGGTGAGGATTTAAAAAAAAAAAAAGTAGTTCTCTGACCAGGCATATTAGTTAAACTCCAAACCAAACACAGAACAAACTAGAGGTGAAATGATTTTAGCATCACATGTGGATGTCTGACCCTAGTTGAGATGCTACTGTGGATTAGGACAGTGCAGCGCCTGTCTGGTCTAAAGTCCCTCCCCATTCCCAGTGCCCTGCTTGTCTTCTCAGGGATTAAGTAATAATTTACCTAATGACCCCCACTGAGCTGCCCAGAGCCCTCTGTGTGCCCTCACTACGGCACGAGAGCGCAGTGTGCACGCACTGGGCACCTGTATAGAGTATGTGCCCGATACAGCGTGAGTGTGGCAAGGTGCCATGACTTTCACTAAGGTATCTAAGATAACTAGGAATCAGCTACCATATTTAAATTAATAAACTAGACAAGGGTTGTGGGTGGAAGATTATTTTTTGGAGGGCAGTATGCTAATATACATATTTATACTTATACAACTGATAACTCTTCAAGTTTCTGAAACTTAAAATTTTAAGAAGACTTTAGGAAATTAAAAATTACTTGATCTCTTTTATTTATAGAGTTAGAAATTGAGAGATGAATAACTTGCCTAGCATCATGTAGCCAGTTCATGTCATACACCAGACTAGAACCCAGGGCTCCAGACTCCTAGTCTGGTGTCTCTTTTGCTATACTTCCTATTCTCTTGAGCAATATAAATTCTTTTAAAACTGTAATCCAATTTTACATGTTTTATGTGAAGCTCAACATACTGAGTACTCGTTTTTGAGTGCTATTTTAATAATGTTTTAATGTATGAAATAGTTTGAAATGAAAAACGCTCCCATGGATAAGTTGAGGTCTACAGAGATGAAAAGTACTCTATGCCTGGCCAGCGTGGCTCAGGGGTTGAGTATCAATCTATGAACCAGGAGGTCATGGTTGGATTCCCGGTCGGGGCACATGCCCCAGTTGTGGGCTTGATCCCCAGTGTAGGGTGTGCAGCTGAGCAATGATTCTCTCTCATCACTGATGTTTCTCTCTCTCTCTCTCCCTCTCCCTGCCTCTCTCTGAACTCAGTAAAATAGATTCAAAAAACGAATACTTATTCATAGTCCTATGTACTTACAGTTTCCGGCTTAATTAGAAATACAGGTTTCTTTGTGTTAGCAAACATTGTGATCAGAATAGAATTAGGTTAGGCACTGTTCTCTGTAGCTTTTCTATTTTTCAAAAATTTAGCAGTTTTGAAGCATAATATTATACCTCTGTAGTGTGATCATAGCACTTTCCAAAATATTTCTACTGATCATTGAGCATTGGCAGAAGCAAAGAGCAGTCAGACTAGTGAGAAAGCTGCTATGAATGAAGGCTATGGCAGCTGCACAGGCTACTGTTGGTTCCAGAGCTAGGCACATTCTTCTTTTTGTCATTGTTCCGCGTGATGCTGTAAATGTACAGCAGAGGTAAACAAAAGGCAGCCATTTTTTCTGTTGTGAGACTTGGTAAGCAAAGGAAAGCTGGCCACATAGAGATCAGACTAGTCAGGAAAATATTTTATCTGGCAGAAATTATTTGGTGAATTTTTTTAAGTTAACTATGACTGCCAATTTAAAATTCACTAAAGTAACAAAACCAGGCTGCTTTGGCCTTTGATATTTGTTAACTATTGGTTGATAATTTGTTGAATTATTTACAGAGCCTTTTTGGAACTTTGTTTTCCTAGAGGTTATAAATATTTAAGGCATTTTTTTTCTTTTCAGAAGACTTTAACATCCAAAGAGTAGTTCAACCTATATATTTTCTTTATTGTCTGTGTTAGTATTGGAGATTCAGGTTGTTGGTGGAGTGCTGGTTTCCCTGGTCAGACACTTAGTCTACAAATGATCTTTTCCAAGCTTATATTCTAAGGAGAGATATATAACACTCCTGGGAGGTCCATAGTACTAATTTGAAATGCAAATTGATCAAGCATTTTGGAACATTTTTTAAAACTTTTAATATTGTAAGTCTGGTATGTTATTGTGGAGTGATATATGAACATTTATTGATTGCATGTTATAGGTTGGACAATATATGTAAGATCAGAGCAATGTTAGTTTAGTTTTTAGTTGTTACTGAAAGGAAATATATCTTCTTTCCAGAGATTTTAGGCAAATATTCATTTTAACATGATTACGTGGTGTTAATCCAGTTACTTTTAATTAGGAAGAATATATGGGTTTGTGTGTTTGGCCCTGGGTATAAATGTAAATGCTTTTATTGGATCTTTGAAGGGGTGGTTCCTGTAGCATCTGTAGGTTGTCGGTCTGCTTGTTCTTGGGCGGCCTGCTGTTTGTTCACTATTCCTTGGGTACCAGTTAGTCAGAGGCCATGCAGAATTGGGAAGGTAGTGGTGGCTTGGCCAGGATGGTAGGAATAATGGTATCAGTTTCTGGGAGTCAGCAAAGGGTTATGTGAGGTCTACCACTGCATCTTCAATAGACAATTCCTGCCCCCCTGTGTGAGCTGTGTGTACATGGGGAGGGGACTGGCCTTCTCCTGAAACCCTACTTTACTGGAAACTATGTTCTTTCACAATGAGGTAGTATCATCTCTTTCTACAGATGGGAGGATTGAGGCTCCGATGTTAAGAAATTTACTAAAGGTAAATGACTGATACAAGATATTTTTTTAAAAAATATTTTTTATTGGTTTTAGAGAGGAAGGGAAAGGGAGAGAGAGAAACATCAGTGATGAGAGACAATCATTGATCTGCTGCCTCCTGCACGCCCCCTACTGGGGATGGAGCCTGCAACCCAGACATGTGTGTGCCCTGACTGGGAATCCAACTGTGACCTCCTGGTCCATGGCTTGATGCTCAACCACTGAGCCACACCAAACATGCAGCCCTTTTAAATTCTAATTGAAAATTTAAAAACATATTTTAGGCTTCATCGTAATGCCTTCTTGTTAATTTCCTGCCTACTCCACATCTCTGTCTCAGTCACCCTCTCCACCTTGCTTTCTGCATTTTTCTTTCACTGACCTTTCTATCCAAATCTGTTCTACTTTAGGGCTGTTGGATTAGTTCTTTTCCTCGATTTGGGCTGCTCTTTTGCTGAATCTGCATGGCCAACTCCTTCTTGTAATTTCAACTTTCAACCCAAATTTATCTCAGAAAGCTTTCCCTATTCACTATTCTAAAGCACCCAGGATTTTCTTATTATACTACTCTACTCTGTTCTCTGCATAGAACCTGATGTTTTTCATGTTGATTTTTTTGAAACATATTTTTTATTGATTTTAGAGAGTAAGGGAGAGGGAGAGAGAGATAGAAACATCAATGATGAGAGAGAACCATTGATTGGCTGCCTCCTGCATGCCACCCACTGGGGATGGAGCCTGCAACCCAGGCATGTGCCCTTGGCTGGAATCGAACCTGGGACCCTTCAGTCTGCAGGCCAACACTCTATCCATTGAGCCAAACCAGCCAGGGCTCATGTTGATTTTTTAAAAGTTGTTTGGCCCTAGCCGGTTTGGCTCAGTGGATAGAGCGTCGGCCTGCGGATTGAGGGGTCCCAGGTTCGATTCAAGCTAAGGGCACATGCCTGGGTTGCAGGCTCGATCCCCAGTGGGGGGCATGCAGGAGGCAGCCGATCAGTGATTCTCTCCCATCATTGTTGTTTCTGTCTCTCTCTCCCTCTTCCTTCCTTTCTAAAATCAATAAAAAAATATTTTTAAAAAGTTGTTTGTTGCCTTATTCCTCTCAGATTGAGTTTATTCTTGTATTATTATTTATTAATTATTGTATTATTTTCCCAAACAAACAACTGTAAAGCTATGTTGTCCGACCCTGTATTTGTTGAATGGATACATTGAGAAAAATCAAAACCAGCAGGTACAACTTTCTTCAACTTACTGTCTCCATGTCTGGACCTGTCCTAACTCCTTTTCTTCCTGTTTGAGAGGAAGGAGATGTCTCTTCTTTTAATGTGTGTAGAGCTTCTGGTTATGCTGTAGATCTCATTTCCTGTTCAGTTTTCTCTGAAAACAAAAACCTTTCGTCATATGCCTCACGTGATCCTTGCAGGTCCTGCTCTCTTAGTTCCAGTGTCAGCTTCCCCTTCTTCCTTCCAGGGACTCACCCACGGACCTACCATGTTAACATTTTTATATGTGAATACATATTCTGTAAGAATATATTCTGAATTATAAGCAACTGATTTACAAATGAGGTTTTAGAATGTAACTGGTACATTAGGGACTGTCTGTATTTGTTTTAGTAACGTGAGTTCTTGACTCCATTGCACTTAGAAGACAGTTGTCTTCTCAGACAGAGTCTTTTTTCTTGGCTACGCCTTTGTCTTCTGGCCTGAAATTCTTGAGAGGATGAGCACTTCCTAAAGCACTTTAAATATTCATACATTGAATATTTTTGTTGATTTAGTTTATATTTATTTGCTAGGCTTATATGTAGGTCTGTTCTTAAACGTTTAGGAAATGGTGTACAGAGAATAAAAGATTTAGCTTTAGAAATTTAATACCGTCTCACTCATAATTTAAAGAGTTCCTGATGAGTAATCATTAAATGGGAATTTTGCAGTTGTTCTAGATGGACCTTATGATTCCACTTCTGGGGGATCTATCCTAAGGAAACAGTCTGATATATAGAAGAATAAAGTACCCAAAGATGTTAATCACACTGATACTTACAATATTTAAGACTTAAAAACAATCCTATATAATAAAAGGCTAGTATGCAAATAAACTGACTGGTGGAACAACCAAACAACCGAACAACTGGTCACTATGCCGTGTGCTGATCACCAGGGGTGCATGCAGAACATGGCGGGTGTCAGCCATGGCAGGATGGTGGAGCAGGTGAGTTGGGGGTGGGGGGCGGCAGACCAAGGTGAGGCACCTGTCGCTGGCATTGGGTGAGCCTCTGGTGGTTACTGAAAATTCTTTGCTCCTATATGCCATGGTCCTGTCTGGCACTTGCACCTGCTGCAGGCACCAGCCCCGCTCATACCCACTGCTGGCACCGGAGCTGCCACTCACACCTGCCAGTGCCCGGCACTGGTACCAGTCGCTTGGTGCCATCAGCGGGAGCGAGCGGCCGCTGGCGACCCCAATCACCCCTGAGGAACTTCTCCACCTACCCCTGCTCCTGAGGGGAGATCAGGGCAGCAGCTGCCACTCACACCTGCAGATAGGGCCTGCCCTGCTCTCACCAATGCTGGTGCCGGCCCCAATCGCTTCGTGCTGTCAGCAGGTGGGAGCAGGGCTGGTGCCGTCAGCGCATGGGAGTGGCAGTGGCAGGAGCAGGGCTGCCAGCAGACAGGGGACTGGGGGCCGCAGCGGGGGGGGGAGGGGCTAGATGGGGGCGCAGAGGATGGGCCAAGACTGCCCCTGTGCCCACTGCAGCCTCGTGGCCCACAGTTCCTTTCAAGGTGCACGGATTTGTGCACTGGGCCCCTAGTATAAAAGATAAAACGAAATGTGGGCAATGATTAAGATATGGTATATTCATAGACTGCAATCATTTAGACACCTCAAGAGGTTTATAGTGAGCTTCTGGTGACAAAAATATAGGTATTTTAAAATGTGAAATAATGAGTAAGATGTCAGAGTTCTGCAAATGTTAGACTAGGTTGCTTCAAATTAAATATACTGCTGACAACTAGAAAAGCTAGAAGATATAGAAAAGCTGTAAAAGCAGTGAGGAATTATGAGGCCAAACTCTGGGAGATAAGGAAAGCTCAGAGAGGTGAGCCTGATGTTTGAGGCTGCCTTGCCGATGAGGTCATTACTGATTTAGCCAAGGAAGACAAACAATTGGAATTAGAGCCTGCCAAAGCGGAGGGCCCTGGGGAAATGCTCCAGGCTTTGGGTCGGATCCCTGAGGGCCTAAATCGGAGGTGTGAGGGTGCAACAGAAGTAGACCCGTCTTTTAAGGACTGAAGCCCAGCTTTTAAATCTTCTCAATTCTGGGTTAAGATATCTGGGATTCCTAGTGTCCATAGCCTATCTGCCTGCCAGAACCAAAAGTAAGTCCTTTATGAATAACATCAGTGGCCTCAATTTGTCTCTCTACCTTTTTATAATGTTCAGCATCCCATAAAAAATAACTAGGAATATGAAAAGACAAAATACAATTAAAAACGAAGAGGAAACTTTGACAATAGAAACATACCTATGAAGATACAGATATTTAAGTTATCAGTCATGGACTAAAGATATATTTATGATTAATGTGTTAGAAGAATTAAAAACAAAATTTATCATTTTGACAGAGGCTTGAAATGATAATGATATAGAAACTCTAGAACTGAAAAACACAAGAACTGATTATTAGGAGCTGAGTGGATAGGTTTATTAACAGTATAGATACAGCTAAAGAGAGAATTAGTGAAGTGAAAGATAAATCAGAAAAAAATCCAGACAAGCATTGAGAGACAAAAGGATGGAGAATACAGAAAAGAATGTAAGAGACAAATAGAATATTGTGAAAAGATCTTGTGTATAAGTAACTAAGGTTCCAGAGGGAGAAGAGAGAGAATGGGGCAGGAGCAATGTTTGATGAGAAATTGGATAGTAATTTCCCCAAATTGATGGAAATCATGAAGTTGCAAAGTAAAGGAACTCAATAAAACACCAGGAGAGCCCTAACCGGTTTGGCTCAGGGGATAGAGCATCGGCCTGCGGACTCAAGGGTCCCAGGTTCGATTCTGGTCAAGAGCATGTACCTTGGTTGCAGGCACATCTCCAATAGGGGGTATGCAGGAGGCAGCTGATCGATGTTTCTCTCTCATCGATGTTTCTAACTTTCTATCCCTCTCTCTTCCTCTCTGTAAAAAAATCTATAAAATATATTTATAAAAACAATAACACCAGGAGAAGTATGAATAAAACGCGAGCCAAAGAAAATCTAAAAAGCGACCAGAGAATAAGACACTTTACCTTCCATGAGGCAGCGAGATTGACAACTTGCCCTCAGCACTAAGTGGCATCCGGAGATGAAGTAGCCACCCTAAATGGTGACATGAAATAACTGGCCATCTGTCTAGTGAAAATAGCTTGTAAAAGTGGGGCCTGTGTGTGCACCCCAGAGGGCCTATGGCATTGTTCTTGGTTCCCACCTGACTTAAAGGGAACCTCACAGTGTCCTGCAGAGGAAGGAGGAGGGTGTCCTCAAATCCCCGCAGCAGGCCCACTGATGGCACTGTCTTGACTTCCAAATGGAACAGTCCATCCACACAAGGAAGAGGGGCGGCGGCGACACCTACATTTTGAGAGAACCTGGGAGAAGCTTCTGCTGGTGGCTTGGGCCCTTGTTGCCACTGAGCTCCCGCTGAGGTCAGTGGCAGGTCGTCCAGGAGCTCTGGCCAGCGGGTGGTGTGGAAGGTGCCTGTGGCCTCTGGAGTTGCTTCTATGGCTGCTGCCTCACCCTGGAATAGTCACCAGCCAGATCCAGGCCCTCCGGGAGCCGAGATTGCCGGCAGTCCCTGCTGCCAGCTGGCCACTAGCCACAGCGTCTGTGTGGACCTGCCTGCCGCTGCCTTGTGTCACAGGCGCTGTGTGGGCAGTGCCTTTCCCTGTAGCCACTGGATGGGGAGGAACAGGAACTGAGTTGCCTTAAACCGCTCTTCCACAAACTTTTTATTTTTGTTTTTAGATGGAGGGAGGGAGAGAGTGGGGGGGGAGAGAAAGAGGGAGAGAGGGAGAGAGAGAGACATGGGTATTAGAGAGAAACATTTATTGGTTACTTCCCTTCTGTGCCTTCCTCGCCCCCCCCCCCCCCCCCCCCCCCGTATGTACCTTGACTAGGGATGGAACCCACAGCCTAGGTGTGTGCTCCGACCGGGAATGGAACCTGCCACCTTTTTGTGTACGGAAGATGCTCTGACTGAGCCACCCGGCCAGGGCCTGAGAGGCCTAATTTTAGTTTTTGCATAAAGACAGCCAATTTCCCCGTAGTTTTTCTCTTGATCTCTGATCTTTTATGCCACTTCCGATTCTGAATTTCAGTACATGTGTGAATCTGTTTTCTTTCTTTCTTTCTTTTTTTTTCTGTTTCATTTGGCCATTTACTTACTGTCTTTGGTCAATATCACACTATTTTATTTATTTATTTTTACTTTTTTTTTTTTTTGTAGGCCACCTACATTTTATTTTCTTATTTTTTAAAAATAAATCTTTATTGTTCAGATTATTACAGGTGTTCCTCTTTTTTTTTTCCCCCCATAGCTCCCCTCCACCTGATTCCCCACCCCACCCCATGCCCTTACCCCCCGCCACTGTCTTCATCCATAGGAGTAAGATTTTTGTCCAATCTCTTCCCGCACCCCTCACACCTGCTTCCCCTGAGAGTCGTCAGTCCACTCCCTTTCTATGTCCCTGATTCTATTATATTCACCAGTCCATTCTGTTCTTCAGATTTTTATTCACTTGATTTTTAGATTCACTTGTTGGTAGGTATGTATTTGATGTCATTTTGTTGTTCATAATTTTTATCTTTACCTTTTTCTTCTTCTTCCTCTTCTTAAAGAATACCCTTCAGCATTTCATGTAATCCTGGTTTGGTGGCGATGAACTCCTTTAGCTTTTTCTTGTCTGTGAAGCTCTTTATCTGACCTTCAACTCTGAATGATAGCTTTGCTGGGTAGAGTAATCTTGGTTGTAGGTTCTTGCTGTTCATCACTTTGAATATTTCTTGCCACTCCCTTCTGGCCTGCATAGTTTCTGCCGAGAAATCAGCTGACAGTCGTATGGGTACTCCCTTGTAGGTAACTAACCGTTTTTTTCTTGCTGCTTTCAAGATTCTCTCTTTGTCTTTTGCCCTTGGCATTTTAATTATGATGTGTCTTGGTGTGGTCCTCTTTGGATTCCTTTTGTTTGGGGTTCTGTGCGCTTCCTGGACTTGTAAGTCTATTTCTTTCACCAGGTAGGGGAAGTTTTCTGTCTTTATTTCTTCTAATAGGTTTTCAGTATTTTGCTCTCTCTCTTCTTCTGGCACCCCAAAAATTCGGATGTTGGTACGCTTGAAGTTGTCCCAGAGGCTCCTTACACTATCTTCATATTTTTGGATTCTTTTTTCTTTTTGTTTTTCTGGTTGGGTGTTTTTTGTTTCCTCATATTTCAGATCTTTGGTTTGATTCTTGGGGTACGTTGATCTACAGTTGAGTTTCTGTATATTCTTTATTTTAGACAGTGTATGCTTCATTTCTGACTGGTCCTTTTCCATTTTTTTGGCATTCTCATTAAGGTCCTTGAAGGTCTCACTAAGCTCCTCAGAAGTGTCATCAAGTTTCTCGGCGGTTTTTAGAAGATTCTTGAGTAACCTTATAAATGTGGTTCTGAACTCTATGTCGTCCAGTAGTTTGCTTTTCTCCATTTCTTTCATTCGTGACATGTTTCTTTGTTTCCGCATTTTGGCTGCTTCCCTGTGTTGATGGAGTGGCTTTGTGTGGTAGGTGACCTATAGGGGGCAGTAGCTCAGCCTCCCCAATCACCTGATGTGGACGCTCTTAGTACACCCCTTTGTGGGCTGAGTGCAAAGTCTTGGTGTAGTTAAGCCTTAATTGCTGTTGGTACGCTGGGAGGAATTGACCTCCAGGCCAATCGGCTGTGAGGACTCTCTGTGTCTATAAGAACTGCTGTGCTGGAGACACGCTTATGGTGCAGGACTTGTTTCAGTGGGGCTTTGGTGCTCGCTGAGTCTGCCTCTTGAATGTGTCACTTATGGATGTGAGGAGTTGAAATCTGGTTTCTCAAACTGACCACTAGGTACACTGGCTTCTGGATCTCCAATGGGTTGCAGGTCAGCTATTGTCTGAGTCCACCCAGCAGGAGCTATAGCGAGAGCTACAGTTTTCTCCTCTTTGCTTGGGGTTTGGAGGTTTTGGAGCTGTCTGATCCGGGCTGCAAGTTTGTTAGGTTAAGCTGCAGTCCATTCATATGCAAAAGCCGCTGCTTGGAGCTTGGGTGGGTTTGTAGGTTGTGTGGGGCGGGGTCTCAGGGCGTCACTAGGCTAGGGCATGGCAAACAACAATGGCTGCTAGTTAGCCAGCTCTGTGTCTCCAACTGCGTCCAGTCCCGTGCCCCAGTGCAGATAAACAATTATTCCTGTGCGCAGCTCTACAAGCAGGCCCCCCTCACTTTCCGACCCGGTAGCAGACAATCCAGCTTCTCCCCGTAGGAGTTTGGGTCCCCCGCGTCTCCCCAGAAACTGTATTTCAGAGTAATCGGGGGCTTGTCTCCCCTTTGGGTTGAAAAAAGCAACGCCTGCCGCCAGCCCAGATCCCGCGCCTCCGTACCTCAGCTTTTCAGCGCTTGTGCACGTCTCAATGCTCTTTTCTCTTTCCTTCTAGTTGTAGAACTTCCACTCAGCCAGCTTTCCTGTGGTTCTGGGTGATAGACGTTTTGTCTTTTAGTTGCAGTTTAAATTGTTGTGCGAGGCAGCAGTTTAGGTGTTTACCTACGCCACCATCTTGGATTCCTCTCCCTATTTTTACTTTTAAAAATATATTTTTATTGATTTCAGAGAAGAAGGGAGAGGGAGAGAGAGAGAGAGAGAGAAACATCAATGAGAGAGAATCACTGATTAGCTGCCTCTCGCATGCTCTCCACCAGAGATGGAGCCCGCAACCCAGGCATGTGCCCTGATCAGGAATCGAACCATGACCTCCTGGTTCATGGGTCAGTGCTCAACCACTGAGCAACACTGATTGGGCAGTTACATTGGATTTTTAAAATCTAGCAATATGTTCTTTAAAAGAGACACATTTAAAATATAAGAATTGCCCTAACCAGTTTGGCTCAGTGGATAGAGCGTCGGCCTGCAGACTCAAGGGTCCCAGGTTCGATTCCGGTCAAGGGCATGTACCTTGGTTGCGGGCACATCCCCAGTAGGAGGTGTGCAGGAGGCAGCTGATTGATGTTTCTCTCTCATCGATGTTTCTAACTCTCCCTCTCCCTTCCTCCCTGTAAAAAATCAATAAAATATATTTAAAAATGAAATAAAATAAAATAGAGGAATTCAGAAAAGTTGAAAGTAAAGGTGGTAAAAGGAATTCCAGCCTAAAAAGAAAGGGGGGGAAAAAAAAGAATTACAGGCCCAGCCAGTGTGGCTCAGTTGGTTGAGCATTACCCTGTGCACCAAAAGGTTGCCAGTTCGATTCCTGGTGAGGGCACATGCTGGGTTGTGGGTTCGGTCCCCCCGATTGTTGTGCATGTGTGGGGCAGCCGATGGATGTTTTCCTCTCACATCAATGTTTCTCTCTCTCTTCCTTCCTCTCTTTCTGAAATCAATAAAAACATATTTTTAAAAATTACACAAAAAAGAAATTACTAGGCAAATTCTAAGAAACCTGCATTTATATGAGAAGAAAAGGTATGTCAATGAGCTCGAGCTCCATGCTTCACTGGGTCCACAGCCTCTCTGCCCCTGTCCCCTAGTGGTTGTTCAAAGGCCATACCCTGCACCACCCATTTACCTCCCGGCAGCCATCTGCACTTCCGTGCTTGAGAATCTTCTCCTGCTCTCAGGGAGTGAGCTGTGCATCACAAGGAACCTGCTGTATTTCATCCGCCTCTTTTTAGGCATTTGTGTGGGTGTCCCCCACCTTCCCCACCTTCCCCACCTTCCCCACCTTCCCCACCTTCCCCACCTTCCCGCCTTCCTGCTTCAGTTGTTTAGTCTGTTACATGTTGTCTGAATCATTAGTCTCCCATATGGTTTTACGCTTCTAGGGGAACCAGTAAAAATGTAAATAGGCCCTGGCCGGTTTGGCTCAGTGGACAGAGCGTCAGCTTTTGGACTGAAGGGTCCCGGGTTTGATTCTGGTCAAGGGCACAGGCCTGGGTTGCGGGCTTGATCCCCAGTAGGGAGCACGTAGGATGCAGCTAATCAGTGATTTTTCTCTCATCATTGGTGTTTCTCTCTCTCCCTCTCCCTTCCCCTCTGAAATCAATAAAAATATATTTTAAAAAAGTAAATTGATAGCCGGTGGACAGAGGAGTTATGGATCATTTCTTGTATTCTTATCCATTTTTCACATTTCTGCAATAGCACATATTTTATAACTTTTTAAACTTAAAAAAGGAAATTGTCCTTAAGATCCTCCAAGTAATAGCCCTTCTTTTCCATTTGTTTCAGGTGGTGCGGTTGTGTCAGAACCCAAAGCTGGCGCTAAAGAACAGCCCGCCTTACATCTTAGACCTGCTGCCAGACACCTACCAGCACCTTCGCACTGTCCTGTCAAGATATGAGGGGAAGATGGAGACACTTGGAGAAAATGAGTATTTTAGGGTGTTTATGGAGAATTTGATGAAGAAAACCAAGCAGACTATAAGCCTCTTCAAGGAGGGTAAAGAAAGAATGTATGAGGAGAATTCTCAGCCGAGGTAATGGAGATCCTACACAAATGTTTCTGCAGGTCTGTGGCTACTTGAGTGGGTAACATGCAGAAGTAGTTCAGTTAGTTTTAATTTTCTGTCAACAAGAATGCAAAGCTGACATTTGATTTCAAGGTGGGGTTTATAGAAAAGGTTGCCCCGGAGGACGTTGAACTGTCACTCTCTTCCTATGAAAAGTCATTGACTTACAGTCATGAAGATGAGTTGGAGGCAGTAGGTCCTTTAGAGACCCTGAAGGTCATGAAATTTTGTGGGTAGGTGAGAGTTTGAAAGAAAGAGGCTGGAGTGTTAAGCTGAGGTATAATAAGGGCAGATTTTGCTGGAACTGTAGCATATTAGGTAAATTGTAAGTATGGGATAATAGGAAGACAAATTAAGGCAATAGTTTAGATAACTTTTAAATGTAGTGAAATGACATTTCTTTTATAGGTAAAGTGACTTGGAAAATAGAATATTATTGGCAAATGTAAGTCAATTCAATAAATATTTGAGGGATCATTATATATTCTTTTATTATTATTAAGTACCAAAAATTATATTGGCTATCCTGTAATATTGGTTGTTGGAAGCTACATACTAGAAGGGAAATAGGTTGATTATATATACTGAGTGGCCAGATTATTATCTCTGAATGCATAATAATCTGGCCACTCAGTGTATGTGTATATATATCTATCTACACTAATAAAAGAGAAACATGCAAATTAACCATCACTCCACTACACCCACAAGCCATGCCCACCAGCCAATCAGGAGCAAGTATGCAAATTAACCCAACCAAGATGGTGGCTGGCCACGGAGCTGGAGCAAGCAGGAGGCTTGGGTTGCCCTGGCAATCGGGGAAGCCAAGCTTCCCGCCCTGGCCAGTCCTGGCCTCTGCTCAAGGCTACAAAGTTTCAATTATAGAAGATAAATAAATCCTAGATACTTGCTTCCAGCCAGCCCTGGTCTCCACTCAAGGAGGCGCTGAAAAAAAAAAAGAAAAAAAAGAAAAGGTAAAAAAGAGGTTGGGACCTTGGGTCGCCGTGGGGGTGATCAGGTCAGGATGGGATAGCAGGGGCCGTTGGGGGTAAGCAGATCGGCAGGGGGGCCAGTTGGGGGTGAGCAGGCCGTCAGTGGGGGTCAGTTGTGGGTGATCAGGACAGCGGGGGGGGGGGGGAGAAGCAGTTGGGGTAGACCCAGGCCTGCAGGGGAGAGCAGTTGTGGGGGGGGACCAGGCCTGCAGGAGAGGGCAGTGGGGGGGGGGGGAACCAGGCCTGCAGGAGAGGGAAGTTGGGGGGACCAGGCCTGCAGGGGTGGGAAGTTGGGGGCAACTGGGCCTGCAGGGAAGGGCAGTTGGGGGGGACCCAGGCCTGCAGGGGAGAGCAGTTGGGAGGGACCAGGCCTACAAGGGAGGACAGTTGGGGGCGATCAAGCCTGCAGGGGAGGGCAGTTAGGGGTGACCAGGCCGGCAGAGGAGGGAAGTTAGGGGCGACTGGGCCTGCAGGGGAGGGAAGTTGGGGGCAACTGGGCCTGCAGGGAAGGGCAGTTGAGAGGGACCAGGCCTGCAGGGGAGGACAGTTGGGGGGGGGGGGGGACCAGGCCTGCAGGGGAGGGCAGTTAGGGGAGATGAGGCTGGCAGGGGAGGGCAGTTAGGGGTGACAGGGTCAGCAGGGGAGGGCAGTTAAGGGGGACCAGGCCTGTAGGGGAGGGCAGTTGGGGGGACCAGGCCGGCAGTGGAGGGCAGTTAGGGGTGACCAGGCTGGCAGGGGAGGGCAGTTAGGGGCTATTGGGCTGGCAGGGGAGCAGTTAGGCATCAATCAGGCTGTCAGGGGAGTGGTTAGGGGGTGATCAGGCTGGCAGGCAGAAGCGGTTTGGGGCAATCAGGAAGACAGGCAGGTGAGCAGTTGGGAGCCAGCAGTCCTGGATTGTGAGAGGGATGTCCGACTGCCCGTTTAGGCCCGATCCTACTGGGATCGAGCCTAAATGGGCAGTCGGACATCCCTCAAGGGGTCCCAGATTGGAGAGGGTGCCCGCTGGGCTGAGGGACACCCCTCCCTCGTGCACGAATTTCATGCATCGGGCCTCTAGTATGTATGTGTGTGTGTGTGTGTGTGTGTGTGTGTATTAGAGGCCTGATGCATGAATTCGTGCATGGTTGGGGTCCGGCCAGCCTGGCCAGGGGGAGGGGACATGGACGTTTGGCCGGCCTGCCTGCTGGTCCAACTCCTGGTCGAGGGGACAATTTGCATATTAGCCTTTTATTATATAGGATATACGCTGAGTGGCCAGATTATTATGCATTCAGAGATCATAATAATCTGGCCATTCAGTGTATGTGGATATAATTGTATTTGGTTTTATTCAATTGAAAGTAAAGATTAACTCATCTGAAACAAGTAAAAAGTGTAAGTTCTACTAGTTCTTTTTAGGAAATAAACTACTCTTAAGGAGTGACCTGAATTAGGGGGCAGTACTTTCTGAGGGCATTAAGCAGTAGCTTACTGCCTGATATCCCTGTGCCCTTTGATGCTGTTGTTTTAGGTTCTGTCTCTCACTTAACATTTGATGCACATCATTATTCCTATTATCTTTACTACCACAAATCATTCAGGTTCGGTCCTGGATACTAGTCTTTTTCTTCTTTATTTAAAAAAATGTCGGGTGACTAAATTCAATGTGTAGGAACATTTGTAACTTCTAGTTTATATGAAAATGAACTTTATTCCTTTTAATTATTTTAATTTCATGACTTATGTTAAAATCTTGACTATATGGACCTTAGCTAACTAGTTTTGTATTGTTGAGTTTAAAAAAATTATTAAAAATATAATTTTACTTTGTTAGGTACCAGAACTTAAAAAATTTAATTGCCATCTACACTGAACTAGGTTCTGTTTAAATTCTAAGTAAAAAGAAGGGTTACGCATTTAATTATGATGCAACATGATAAATGCTTTAGTAGAGATGTGTACAAAATGCTGTGAAAATATAGTTTTGCTTAGTGGCTTTAGGAAGTGTGTCCCAAAGAAGGTGTTATTTGAGCTAGATTTTGAAGGGGAGGACTTTTCTAGGCAGAAGAGTGAAGAAAAGGCCTTTAACACAGTGGCATGAAAACATGTTTCAGGACATGTGCAGTCTGGTTTGGCTAAGCATTGGGGAGAGAGGTAAGGTGGAAATACAGGTTGGAATTGGATTGTAAAGAGCTGTTCTTTGACCTCTAAACCTTCTCCTTTAGATAAGAGGCTGCCATAGGAGAGTTTTTTTTCTAAAAGGGCGTTTTTTCTCTTTAAGATTTTTAGAGAGAGAGGAAGAAAGAGAAATGATACCAAAATCTCAACAGTAGTTATTTCTAGGTATTAGAATTAGAGATAATTTTAATTTTCTTTCTGTTTATATTTTCAACATTTTCTACAAGAATATGTAATCAATCAAATTATTTTTAAAAGAAGGAAAAATGCGATAATTTTTAGGTACCACGTGGATTCACAAGGGCAATCCTTAAAAACGTTGTTTATTACAGAACATGATCAGTTAGACGCAGCTGAGCTCGGCGAACTTAGTCACACACAGTGCTAAGCCCTGTGTCCAGAGGCTAGAGATCTTGGTCAAAGTGGCGACGGTGAAGTTGATAGAGGTGAACACGCACACTGAGTCCCACAGCCCTCTCCAGCCTTCGGCAGCAGTGCTTGTAGACGGTAGTCAGTCCCGAGTCACTATGATTACCTGGGACACACGGCAGTCAAGCCTTCAGGGTTCTTAGAAAACATCACTAGGGTAGGCTGCATGTTAGTGTCTAAAGTACTGTTTCTTAAAACTATAGATCTAGTTGTCTAGAGTTTTTGATTACTAAAGTAATTTTTTTCTCGAACCTTTTTTAATTTTAAGATCCTTTACATTCTAAAAATCACTGAGGACATTAAAGAGTTTTGTATATTTGGTTATACTGGTATATCTCAATATTAACCATATTTAGTATTAAAACCAAGAAATTAAAAATATTGAAATAGTTAAAATAACATTTAAACGACATTTTAAAGTAACAGTGATAAGCCCATTACATTTTAATATGGAAACATTTTTATGGGAATTTTTTTTGGAAATATTTTTAAAAAGAGTTTTACATTTTTGCAAATCTTTTAGACCACCTCAAAGAATATTTTGTACTTTATTACATTAAAATGCATGGTCTTGCACTTGGAATTAGTCTTTACTCATGTATGATTTTGTAATATCAGGCATTAGTCATTTGGAAAATATTACTAAATTATGTAGGTTTTTTAAATGTTGACCCATCATTGTACAATCACATTAATTAATTAAATCTCATTAGAAAAGTTTTATTGGGAAGCTGTTAAGCTCATAGTGGATGGAAGTTTTCCAAAATTCTAATTTTTACTTAAAAGCTCGAGTGCATCACTGGCAACACAAACCATCCGTTGTTTTCCTTAAAGTGACAGGTCACTTCCTTCATTGTGGAGAAACTGTGTGCCAAATACCCTGTCTGAGCCACTGTACTGTGTTAGTTATCCCTTTAAGTAAATGGTGTTCCATTCACGCCACAGGCTGCAAGCTTCCTCCCAACCTCAGGAGCAAGACGAGGATGTCTGCTATCACCACTGCTATAGCTTCTATTCTGACAGATGAGGTTCTAGCCAGAGCAATTAAGCAGGATAAAGAAATAAATGTGTCCACAAAGGAAAGGAAGGAGTAAAACTATATCTCTATTTGCACATGAAATGATCTTGTTTATAGAAAATCCTAAGGAGTCTACTAAAAAAACCCGACTAGAACCAGTAAATGAGTTCTGCAAAGTACAGGATACAAAATCAATGTATAAAATCAATTGTATTCTATACATCAGCAATAAACTGTCCAAAAATGAAATTAAGAAAACAATCCCATTTATATCATCATCAGAAAGAATAAACTAGTTAGGAATAAATTTAACACTTCTACATTGAAAACTACAAAATGCTGCTGAAAGAAGTAGAAGACCTAAATAAATAGACATCCCATGGTCATAAAGTGAAAGAGTTAGTATTAGGGTGACAATATGCACCCCTATTTTCATAGCAGCGCAATTTACAGCAGCTAGGATCTTGAAACAGCCCACGTGTCCATCAGCAGATGAGTGGATAAAAAAGATGTGGTATAATTACACAATGAAGTATTATGCAGATGTGAGAAAGAAGGATCTCTTACCCTTTGAGACAGCATGGAGCGACGTGGAGAGTATCATGCTAAGTGAAATAAGTCAGTCAGAGAAAGACAAGTATCACATGATCTCACTCATATGTGGAATGTAATGAACAAAATAAATGATGCACAAAATAGATTCAGAGACATGGAAGCATGGAACAGAGCGTGGAATCTCAGAGGAAAGAGGGGAGAGAAGGGCTGGAAGAGACTAGCCGAAGAATTTGTATGCCTATATGCATAACCCATGGACACAGACAGTAGTGTGGTAAGTCGTTTGGGGGCAGGTGCAGGGTGGAGGGGATTAATGGGGAAAAAGGGGACATCTGTAATATTTTCAACAATAAAGATAAATTTTTAAAAATGGCAGTACTCCAAATTGATCTACAGGCCCACCACAATTCCTATCAGAATCCCAGTTGCCCTTTTTGCAGAAATTGACATGCTGATCCTAAGTTCATAAAGAATCTCAAGGAACCTTGAATAGCCAAAACAATCTTAAAAAAGAACAAAGTTGGAGGACTCACATTTCTTCATTTCAAAGCTTTACTACAAAGCCACAGCAATCAAGATGGTGTGGTACTGGCATAAGGACTGATATATAGAGAGAGCCCAGAAATAAACCCTCACACATATGGTCAATTAATTTTCAACAAGAATTCCAAGTCCACTCAAAGGAAAAGACAGCTTTTCAACATATGGTGCTGGGAAAACTGGATATCTACATGCAAAAGAATGAAGTTGGACACTATGCACAGCATATATAAAAATTAACTCAAAATCAAAAATCTAAATTTAAGAGCTAAAATATAAAATGCTTAGAAGAAAACAGGTGAAATATCTCCATGATCTCAGATTGGGCAATGATTTTTTTTTTTTATGATGACACCAAATCACAGACAAAGGAAAAAATCAGATCAATTGGACTTCATCAAAATTTAAAGCTTTATGCATTGGGGGCTAGGGAGTGGTAGAAGAAGGGAAAGTTGGGATAAATGGTGATGGAAGGAGACTTGACTTGGGTGGTAAACATACAATACAATATACAGATGATGTATTTCAGAATTGTATACCTGAAACCTGTATAATTTTATTAACATGTCACCCCAATAAATTCAATTTTTAAAACACTTTATTCATCAAAGGACATTATGGAGAGTGAAAACATAACCCCAAAATGGGGCAGGGTATTTGTAAATCACATATTTGATAAGGGATTAAGATCCAGAATAGATCTACAATTCAACAACAAAAGAACAGTCTAATGAAAAAAATGAGCAAAAGATATGAATAGATATTTTTCCAAGAAGTTACATAATTAGCCAATAAGTACATGAAAAGAGGCTGAGTAGCATTAGTCGTTAGAGAAATGCACATCAGAATCATAAGATAGCGCCCATTCGGGTGGCATTGCCCAAAAGGGAAACTGATAAGTGCTGACAAAGCTGTGGAGACGCTGGAGCGCGTGCACTGCTGGCCGCGATGTGAAGTGGAGTGGTCACTGTGTACAGCGATGGGCGGCTCCTCACAAAGTTGAAAGTAGCATTACCATCTGCTCTAACTATTCTAGATGTTTACCCAACATAATTGAAAGCAGAGGCTTGAACAGGTGTTTGTACACACATGTTCCTAGCAGCATTATTCACAATAGCCACAAGGTGGACACCACTTGGGTGTCCCTCAATAGAGGAATGTGGTATTTACATACAAGGCAATATTTCCCAGCTGTAATGAGAAAAAAATTCTGATACATGCGGCCACATGGATGAACCTTAAAAACGTTATGCTAAGTGAAATAAGCTAGATACAAAAGGACAAACTATTGTATTATTTCACTTATGTCAGGTATTTAGAATAGGCTAATTCATAGAGACAGCACAAAACAGGGCAAGATTAGCTGGGCATAGAGAGAGTATGTAGTTACTGCTAATTCTGTTTGGGATGATGAAAAATTCTGGAAATGGTTAATGGTGATAGTTACACAACATTGTGAATATACTTAATGCCACTGAGTTGTATACTTAAAATGATTAAATGATTTAAAAAATGTTTTATGAAAAAAAGAGGCTACTTCAACTAACGGTTTAAACATTGCAAAAGTGCTCTTTCTGAAGACATTGCTATGGAAGTGCTCTCTGTGAACTTCTCATTTTGTCATGCAGAATATTAAAAATGTCCTGAGCATCAAGATTTAACAAAATTAATGATCTTTCCTGCTTCATCAAGGACATTGCATGCAGCTAACAATTTGACTTGATTGCAAGTCCCGGTGAAGAATACAGTGACCACATATGTAGTTTAGTGCTGCTGTCTTGATTCATATTGGGGCACCAGCAGTCTCACCACCATTGTTTTATGCAATCAATGTAAATATCAACACAGTGGAAAAGACCGATCACATGCTGTCTTAGTGTTGCTATGGAAACAGTTTTTACATCCCACGCTCCATAAGGGCCTGGAGAACCCCAGGACTGTGCAGCACACTGAGAACCTCTGTAGTCATTTATAGAATTTAATGCTACAGCCATGCTGTAGGGAATTGAGGAAGTAGTGAAAGGAAAGAAGGAATTGATGCTGCTGTCCTTTTGTTGCAGCTCCAAGCTTTTAAAGAGCAGTAAGCTTTTCATGATGTCATGCTGCTCCAGTATAGCTTTATAATTAAGGAGCAAGGCAGGCTAATCTTGTGTGTATGTGTTTGAACCATTATACATTTCAAAGGAACAGAATATCAAGGCTGGAAAATAGATATTTTTTTAAAATATATTTTTATTGATTTTAGGAAGGAAGGGAGAGATAGAAACATCAGTGATGAGAGAGAATCTGCAGATGGCTTCTACTTGTGTTGGGCTTGGAGGTGCCCAGGAGAGGCCAAGCTGTGAACTTTGGCAAGCTGCTGTTAGTGCCAGGCCTGGGGCCACTTATTGAGAGGGATGGGGCACAATGAGGCCAGTTGCTGCTTGTTTGATATATTTTAGGAAAGTCAGGCCTGCGCCAGAACAGGCCATTCATGTGGAAAAGACACTGCAAACACCTTGGTGGGCTGCAAATTGGGTGGGGTGGGATCCAGGAATCACCAGGGCAGGGCAAACAGTGTGGGCCAGGTTGGTGGAGACTCAGATATGGCACCTGCTGTCAGCTCTGTGGAGGGGAGGTCCCTGCACTTTTTTCTGGGAGAAAGCTGCCCCCCAAGTTCTTGCCTGATGCCAGACAATTTAGTTTCTCCTTGTATGTCCATGGATCCTTGCAAGCTACTGCCCCAGTGCTGGAGCGCAGAGGGAGTGAGTCTGAGTAAGTCCGTGCACGGCCCTCTAAGACAAGCACGTCAAACTCAAAGGTTAACACGGGCCCACTAAACAAGGCGTAAGCTTATGTGGGCTGCAAAAAAACCAAAGCTTCAATTTTCATAGAAACGTACGTTTATTTCGATAGAGACATGCTGAACACAAAGGGCTGAAATAAATGAGTCATCGTTAACATAAAATAATAGAACATTTTAATAAAAATTAATATTTTTTCTTGAACTTACCAGACACTGAATAACTGCACAAATTAATAAGTGTAACGCAAATAAACCAATTTTTCTTGTTCTCCAAAAGAGAAATATTTCCTGTTGCGCACACCAAACAAGTCAGTCCAAGACTAATGACATGGCAATCGGCTGCTAAAATATTCGCTGCTAGTATTAGTGGAGAGAAATGTAAGGCATGTAAGGGAAATGAATGCAACACAGTTATAGTAACCAGTAATTAGCAAACGTTGTAGTTCATTATTAATAACTAGAGGCCCGATGCATAAAAATTCATGCACTGGAGGGGGGTTGTCCCTCAGCCCGGCCTTCCCCCTCTCACAGTCTGGGAGCCCTCAAGGATGGAAGTTGACCCGGCGATCAGGGGAAGGCAATGCCCCAATCATACCTTTGCTGCTGCCACTGCTGGCAGTGCAAGCCTCAGCCGGCCCTGGTTATCTGAGCCTTGGGTGGCCCTGGGGGGCTGGGCAGCTGACTTCCGAGGCTTGCCTGAGCCTCAGGCATCGGCTGGCCAGGTAACATCTGAGGCTTGCCTGCGCTTTGGGCCGGCTCTAGGTGGCTGGGGAGCTTTTAGAGTGGGTCTGGCTACACTGTGTGCCTACCATCCCCCCAACCGCCCCCCCCCACCCCGGGCCTGGTGGGTCTGAAAGGACTGGGGGACTCCAGTGGGGCTGAGGGGACTGGGCACCACCATCTTGTTGCTATGGGCGCCACCATCTTTGTGACAGCATGATGGTCAATTTACATATCCCCTCTTTATTAGATAGGATTATGTATAACAGGATATTGTAAAAATTAAGTTACAGAATTTTTATTAAAACATTTCTTACATACCATTATATGGCTGGGCTGCAAAAACATTCTTTGTGGGCTGTGAGTGTGACATGCTTGCTTGAAGAGGAACTGCCTGGGATTCCAGTAGCCTCTGTGTCACTCAGCCACAAACCTTGCTGGTTTTTACAGCCCTAAATTATGGTGACTTCTCTTCCTGGCTCTGGTACCCTGGTCTAGGGGTCTGGTTGTGACAGACCTCTCGCTTCTCAGGGGGGCATCTCTGTAGCCAAGATGTCCCTCCCAATTAAAAACACTCCACACGTGGATGTCAAACCAGCCTGTTTTTTTTTTTTTTTTAATATATTTTATTGATTTTTTACAGAGAGGAAGGGAGAGGGATAGAGAGTTAGAAACATCAATGAGAGAGAAACATTGATCAGCTGCCTCCTGCACACTCCCTACTGGGGATGTGCCCGCAACCAAGGTACATGCCCCTGACCGGAATTGAACCTGGGACCTTTCAGTCCATAGGCCGACGCTCTATCCACTGAGCCAAACTGGTTAGGGCAAACCAGCCTGTTTTGTGTCTCTAACCCCCCTACCAGTTTCAATGTGGTTTCTTTTTTTTATTCTCTAGTTGTAGGACTTCCGTTAAGCCAGATTTCAGGTGTTTCGGAATGATGGTTTTTCGATATTTTAGTTTTAATTTTGAGGTGGTTGTGGGAAGCAGCAAGCACTATGTTTATACCACCATCTTGGTTCTTCCTCGACCTAAAATTAATGTAGCTTAGTGAACATGTGCACAATGATTTTAAAGCTATTTTTGTTTGTTTGTTTTTACAACCACACTGAAAACCAAAAATACTAACACAAATATTATGCCTCAATAGCTTGTGCTTTAATGAGAATGTATCACGTTAATCATTTAAAAATATTGACTCTAGTATAAGTAGTCTGTTTTAAATGAGTTAGGAAGGAGGGAATATATATGAAAAGTAAATATTTTCCAGCAATAACTATACTGTGGAGAAGCATGGTAAACACTGCCTACCGTGGGTAGTCAAGGTTGACATTTCCAGTGATGTCATGTGGACTTTATGTACCCCTGATGTGATGTGATGTGATTAGAAGACACAGCAGTTCTGTGTTATTTTTCCTATAAACTCATAACCCCAGTCAAAATATGAGAAAAACATCAGCTAAACACAAATTGAGGGATGTCGTACGAAAAATCTGAGCAGTACTTCTCAAAATGATTAAGGTCATGGAACGCAAGGAAGGACTGAGAAACTGTCACGGACCGCAGGAGACTGAGGAGATGGGGTTAATAAATGTAACGTGTTATCCTTGATTAGAACCTGGAACTGATGAGGACATTAATGGAAAAAGAGATGAAACCTGAATGAAGTCTGGGTTTAGTTAACAGGACTATATGATGTTGATATCCCAGTTTTGACAGAGGTACCACAGTAATATGAGATGATAATATTAAGGGAAACTGAACCTGCATGAGGAGTATATGGGAGTGCTGTGCACTTACTGTCTTTGCAACTTTTGTGCAAACCTAAAATTCCAAAATAAAAAGTTTATTTAAAAAATAAGTTAGAGAACCAAGATGAGTTTCAGGTTCAATTCCCAGTGTGGGGTGTGCAGGAGGCAGCCAATCAATGATTCTATCTCATCATTGATGTTTCTGTCTGTCGTTCCCTCTGCCTTCCTCTCTGAAGTCAATAAAAATATATTTTTAAGACAAATAAATAAAAAATAAGTTATAGCCTGGCTGGTGTGGCTCAGTTGGTTGAGCGTCGTCCCATGCTCCAGGGGTTGCTGGTTCCATTCTCTGTCATGCCTGGGTTGCAGGTTCGATCCCCAGTGGGGCTGTGCAGGAGGCAGCTGATTGACGTTTCTCTCTTATTAATGTTTCTCTCCTTTTCCCTTCCTCTTTCTGAGATAAATAAAAATATTTAAAAAATAAGTTACATTTTCCAATTCAATTCTACAAATTTTATTGAATGACTATTAAGTGCAGGGCAGTGTGATCCCTCCTGCAGGGGATAGAGTATGTAAGACACCTTCCTGGCCCTGCTTGTCATCTTGGCTGGGGATGAGACAGCTGATACAAAGTAGAACACGATGGAGCCTGTGCAGAATATGGACAAGATGGAATCAGGGGTGTCCAAAGTTGTAGAGTAGATCCTGAATGAAGACTGGCAAACCTGTTCCCCCTCCCCCACCCACACACCAAGAGATTGCGTTTCAAGTACACTTGGATGGGCAGCATTGCAGTAACCAGTCACTGAAAGGAAGCGACTGTGTGGCACACCAGTGACCTTGAGCAAGCTATTTAATGTCACGAAGTCTTGGTTTCTCAATTGCGCAGTAGGATGAGTCATTTCTACCTCACAGCGCTGTTCCGAGTTAAGTGAAGTACACATGTCGTTTAGCAAAGTATCTGATGCATGATCTGCTGTTAGTGTTAACTATTAAGAGATGGAGAGAGGCATATGTTTTTGTAACACCATCACCTGACCAGCAGGAAAGGGTATCACAGGGAAGGGTAGAATGGAAATATTGAGCAGTGTGCATTTAGAAAGGCGGATCAGGAGCACATTGTGAGTGCTTTCACTTGCAAACGAAGCGATTTGAAGTTTTTGGTGGTTATTGTGAAGTCATTGAAGATTGCGTGTAGAGGGAGTAAGGAGATGGAGTCTCTTAGAACTCATTTGGTAGAAGTCAGAGGGAGTGTTGGAGGATCTCATATGGACTGCTGCCTTTCCGTGGACTTGGGGGATTAGTTTTAGAATTTTATGAAGCAGCTCAGTGTCCTGGGAGGTTGATGTGGGGTGGGCATCTTTCACCAGATAGCTGCGAGTCTCAGAAGTTGGACCACGAGTACAGTGTCAATGCACTTAATATGTGTTTAGTAAAAAAGGGTATTGGTATGTTGAGATATATTGGCTTAGAGCTCCTTCTGCAGGTGATGGTTTTCGTTTTGCCCTTTTTAAGAAGCAGTTTAAGGAGATGAGAGTTAAACAGCACTTCATTGGCTTCCTGTGCAGCTGTGAGAGACGTTCCGCTGTGTCTATTTTAAAGATGATCACTGTGAGCAGAGGATGCTGCCACTGAGTTATAAATGTTGTCTCAGTGTGCTCTCACTCAGCATTCTTCGGGTGACACTACTGTTTGTCTGCCAGGTTTTTGGAGTTTAACAATAAACAGGAAAAGCAGCACATTTATCACTGAAATGGTATCAGTACATGAAATACTTAAGAGAACTGATCACCTTTCAGCAGTATAATCATCATCTATATGAATTTTTCAGCTCATACCATGTTGATTTGCAGAGAATGAGTTATAGTGTGACCTCATTTAGGAAATACTTTACAAGTCCAAAATGGTATCATATAATGTTACACAGTTTGTTACCCATTATATTAAAAAATGTTAATAATTTTTAAGTTTTCCCACTGGGAATTACAGGATCATTTGGTCCACAAATATTAAAATAGATTTCTGCAGAAATAACACAGAAATGTGTTATTTTTGTCGTCCTCCCAGTGTTTTATTGTGAAATTTTTTAGTCATGCAGAAAAGTTGGAAGATTTTACAGCAGTCCTATGCCTGTCTCTTAGATCCCACAGTTAGCTACACCACTGTTTTTAAAAGGAAAGCTCTGTTTCTCTTTTTAAAAATTAAAGAAACTTCTGAGTCTTTGAACCATTTTCACATGGGACTGTATTTTGAAATGGCTGAGATTTTTATACATTTCTGTGTTATTTCTTCAGAAATTATAAAATTCTTGGAGTAAAATAATTACTGTTCTGGGATTTAGTCAATCCCTAGTGACAAGAGTAGATAATAAATTTTAGTTTATCATCTTAATTTTTCAGACCCCATATACAGGTTATACAATGAACTGTTCATTTAAATTCCATCAGATTTCAATTCTTTGCAAGCAGGAATAAAATATGCTTTTAAAAATTATTATTTATTGATAAAATTTCTAGTTCTCAGATATATAAGGATAAACATAGATGTCTTTCTCTCAGGTCTTCCTTCTTCAACCCTCTTATGACATTAAACTAGCAGTTAAGGTTTCTTTTCCAATTTCAAATCCATGGTAAGCATACGAGTACATTTATACATGTTTATATATGGGCAGAGATCTTTATGATAAATGATTCCAGCTGCCATTATTACATTTGTGCAAAGAGGCCCAGGGAGGTTAACTGCCCAAGGAGACAGTAAGTTAGTAAGAGGCCAGGAAATGCATTTTAGGTCTCTAGTCCTCTTGACTATTATCATATGTATATATTTCCATGTACTCCTTTGTAGAAGGAATTTCAAAAGCATGCTTGTTGATGATAGAATCTATCACTGACTATCAAAATGGAGTTTCAAAAAATAGTAACCCTGCCCTAACCGGTTTGGATCAGTGGATAGAGTGTTGGCCTGTGGACTGATTCGATCCCAGGTTTGATTCCGGTCAAGGGCATGTACCTTGGTTGCGGGCACATCCCAGTTGGGAGTGTGCAGGAGGCAGATGATTGATGTTTCTAACTCTCCATCCCTCTCCCGTCCTCTGTAAAAAAATCAATAAAATATATATATTAAAAAAAAATAGTAACCCTAAGTGAGAATATCTTTATGAATACTTTAGGCTAATTGTTTTGTAGGTCATTATTTTTTTCTTGAAGAGCTCAGTCTCTTAATATTCACTTCTCAACAGTCTTTTCTTCTTGAAACTGTTACTGTACCTCTAAGGAATTCTCATTAAGACAAAAAAGAGTGATGCTGCTCTCAATACTTGTCTTAAACAACACGTTAAGTGCCAGCCCGTTTTGTCTTCTGGACAAAAAGTATAGTGTCTGTCACCAGTGACTGGGGGGCACTTAATGTGTTAATAAATACATTCTAATATTATGGGTTAATTTCTTCCCCCATATGATGTCCTTTCCCCGTTTCCGCTTCCCTTTTAAGCGCTTTGTGGCCAAGAGCTACACAATGTTTCCCATGTTCTGTGCAGTGGTCAGTGCATGGGCCAGGATCATCATTTGAATTTTCTGTTTATCTCTTATTTTTGTTTGTTTTTTTGTTAATTCTCACTAGAGGGTATTTTTTCCATTGCTTTTCAAAGTGAGTGGAAGGGAGGGAGGGAGGGAGGCGGAAAGAGAGAAAGGTAGAAAGAAACATCAATGTGAGAAAGACACATTAACTGTTGCCTCCTACTGGCACCCTGACCAGGGGGTGAGGAGCAGACCTGCAACCCAGGTGTGTGCACTTGACTGGGAATCGAACCAATGACCCTTCAGTGTGCAGGCTGGCGCTCTAACCACTGAGCAACCGGCCAGGGCAATCTTATTATAAAGGTTCCAACACTTTTTTTTTTTTTGGTAACAGGCTTAGGGAGACAATCCTGTTTATTGTTGAGGACTAAGAAACAAAGTCTGGAGATGCTCTGTACAAGTGGCGATGAGCTACTAAGTGGGTGGGGAGGGGAGGATGGGGTAGAGAGTAGACACAATAACACACAGCATTATTCTGAGTGAGCACCGGCTCTTCATTCTAACATTGAACCAAGGAGAGACAGCCACCCTTGCCACTAAGGCTGAAGGAGAATGGAAACCTCACTCAATTTACTGTATCAGTTTCTACAGGGCAGGCTGAGCAAGAGGTTATTATTTGAAGCTGATGCAAGAAGCCACTTGTGGTCCATTGGGGTCCCAATCCCAAGCACAGAGTGGGTACTGGAGGTGGTCTGTGGTTGCTGATGGTGCTGGTCTTTAGGTCTTGGGCTTCTCCTGATTCTCAATGATAAGCTTGTCAGTCGAATACAGTTGGCCAAAGTGGACCTGTCGATGAATAATTTCCAGGTCTCTCTTGGCTTTATTCACTAGAGTCTGAATTTCTACAGGATCTTTCACATTCTTATTTTCTCTGAAGGCATCTCTTATCTTCCTGATAGCATAAGTTCTGTAATTGTAGGCGCTGAATTGCTTGCTGTCTCTCAGCATCGCTCGGTACAGATCTAACACTCGTGCTTGGCTGGAGACTCAAATGCAGTGTGGTTTAGTTAGGACAGCGGGCCGGGCCTCAGCCTGGGCGAGCAGCGCCGCCGCCTCGGGCCGCAGATGACCGAGCCCGGAGTCTCTGGAACTTCCCAACACTCTTGATTGATATATAGAAATGGTGGTTGTGGTTCCTTTCAGGTGGTATTTATTTTTCTACCTTTGAAGCTAAAACAGGAGCTATAATTGCTCATTTAATTTTTAATATATCTGTGTATTGGTAACATACAAATATTAGTCCCTTATTAGTTGAAAGATACAAAGAAAAATGTATGCTGTTCCTTTAGTCCTGAGATACATTAACTTTTGGGGTAGGCCCTTTCACAGGTTGGGGGAAAAGAAGTGACACCAGCCTTGACCTTAAAAGTAAGTTGATGCTCAGTCAGCACTTGGTCAGGGGGCGTTGGGCAGGAGAGGAGAGGACGATGGGGCTGTGGAGTGGAGTCGGCAGTTGCTTGATGTGAGTGGTTAGAGCTAAAATGACCTCCTTCTGCAAACACTGAACTGAAAAACGGGTGCTGCTGGCTGCTGCTGGAACCCAGAAAGGAGTCTCCTCCTCAGAGCATCAGGAGCATTGGACAGCGGCGCAGGGTCTGGAGCGCTGCGGGGACAGGGGCACAGCGGGGGGCTAGTCACGCTGGGAGGCGCGGGGACCTTGGTGTCCCCGCGGGGCCCATGGAGCCCTCGTGCGTTCTTGTTCTGATTTGTGTGTTAGCAGCTGCAGCTTGGGCTCTGCCCAGTCCCCGGCGGGCGCTGCCCCACAGCTTGCCCCGTGTCACGGAGGCTTTAGAGTCCCTGCTCTCCTCTGAGAAACGCGCCCTCTGTGGTTTGAGGGACTGTGAGCTGGCTTCTTGGTGGGGTGCCTTCCTGCGCCTATGTCGTCACTTGGAACTGCTCTGGGGCCCTGGGCGCCCCACATGCCGCGGTCAGGCACTTGTGTGCGGCTCCTCCACGAACGAGGATGCTCCCTGTCCGCTGGGAGCGGTCACCTCTGGCCCCGCAGGGCCTGGTAGATTCTCCGTGGAAAACGGTGTGAAGAGTCAGATGCTGATAAGGCCAGGACTCCCACGACTCACTTCCTGTCTTGACTTGAGCGCCGGCTTAAGAATCAGTCCTCAGAGATGGTCCGGGCCTCTGGTACAGCAGCCCGCTGCACTCACATCCTGCCTTGGTTTTCTTTCTTTCTTTGTTTTTTAAATTTCTTTATTGATTAAGGTATCACATATTTGTCCTCATCCCCCCATTCCCATCCCAAACCCCTCCCCATGCATGCCCCCACCCCCCTGTTGTCTGTGACCACTGGTTATGCTTATATGCATGCATACAAGTTCTTTGGTTGATCTCACCTTGGTTTTCTTCAAAGCACTTTCTCCCCCGCCTAGTACTGCCCCCGGAGATGTAAGTGCTCTGATGCCAGGAATGCTGTTTGTTCATGGTTGTATCCATCCCCAGTGCCTAGCACATAGTAGGCAGTCAGTGTGTTCTGGTGTAATGAAGGTTAGCCATTGTGCCAGATGCCCAAGGGATGGGAGGAAGTATGCCTCAGAAGTGGATTCGCTCTGTGCACACAAGTAATTCTAATAGAAGGTGGGTTCAAGAACTAAGAGAACTGCAGGGAAAATGCTGTGATATTTAAAGACAGATTGCTTCTAGCTGGCCTCTTAAGAAATGATATTTAGCCTGACAAGCGTGGCTCAGTGGTTGAGTGTTGACCTATGAACCAGGAGGTCATGGTTCATACTCCCAAGTTATCTGATTCAGAATCCCTCTGTGATATAGTCTTGATCTTTTCTCTTTTTTTATTTTTGAAACAGTAAAAGTCCTAATCAGCAATAGATAAAGGCTCTCAAAGTGCAAACAGTAATGAGGAAAACAGTAATGGAGGTTAGGCATTAACTCTTTAGGATCTGAATTATTTCAGATAATTTTCAAAGCATATTAATATTTATCAGTTTTTGTAGGTGCTTTCAGAAAAGAAATAAGAAACTAGAAAGAAGGTAATGTGCTACAAGAACAAGGAAAGTATGAAAAGCTGAAGTTGATGTTGAGTTCTGGTGGGAAGAGTTCAGCAGCATTTTGCAGAAAAGTCAGGCTAGAGGTGGTTGCTGTGGGGCAGCGTTGTATTCCGGGAAAGAGGCGATGATGGCTCCAGTGTGGCACAAAAACAGGAGGGTCTGTATCAAAGAGACTTTTTAGGCAATCAAATTTGATCCTGAATTTACTTGAAATTTTATAGTCCACTTATATGACAAGTATAGACTTTTGAATACATAACTACAAATTATTGAGGCAAGGGAAAGCAAGCGAGGGTAGTCAGTAGCTATCTGGAGTATGACAGTATCGAAAGCATCTATATCTTCCTTTTCCATTAAAGATAAAGATTATTGCTTAAAGGACATACCTAAAAGTGGAGATATTAGCTGATGTGTTAAATTGATAGGCTGGCATCTTTATAATCACAGCCATTAAACAGAGGTTACTAGTATGAAGTTACTAGTTGTTAAAGCAGTAGTAGCACGTGTACTTAGACATTTTTACATAGTTTGGATGTTAACGTTCCTTTTTTGGAAACGGAAGAGTTGTTTTTGTAAAACCTTTAGGGTCTGATTCAGTGAAAATATTGGTTAGGTCTGGATATTTAAATAGTCCTTTTTATTGATAATTTTATGAGTTTTATGATAATTTTCTTACCTAGAATAGCTTATGCAAAGCAGGAAATAATATATTTTGCTTTTCTAACATTTCTTTTCTCTTATAAGTTGAGTGGTTAGTCTAGTAGTGTACACGTTCTTTTTTTCTTTAAATTACATTTATTGGGGTGCCATTGGTCCACATGAACATACAGGTTTCAGGTGTGGGTTTCCATGTGACAAGATCTGTGTATTGCACACTGAGCCCACCACCCAGAGTCACTTTAAAATATATCACTGTTAATTTTTTTCTTATTTACTACACAGCATCTATTTGAGTGGAGGGAATAGTGGGTGTAGTAGATTTAAGATACCAGGAATGCCGTTATATTTGCATCTTTCATATGATGTTAGGACAAACAGTTTCTGAAGTCCTTCTTCGAACAAAAGTACTCTCCTGGAATGTAGCTGGTCCTTGAGTAAGAGGTCAGAGGTGCCTAAGAGCATACTCCCCAAAGTGGACCAATTCCGCTGCTGACCAGAAGCGTGGCTGATAGCAGTTAGTTAGCACGTATTTTGTCTGTTATGTATTAGATGCTGTATTCTTACCATAAAGGAAGCTAGAGAATAGAAAACACTAAGAAAACCATGAGGAAGAGAAACACACTCACCTTTCCATGTGCGTTAATTGAAAAACTCCGCACATGCGTGGGCATAGTTGGTCCAGGACCAGCTGTTTCAGATCATCAGCAGCATGTTCCTTTCTTCTTCCCACACGTTCTGTATCTTGGATAATGCTGGCTGGGGGTCTATTTGAAAGGGTTTATAAATGCACTTCAATGTTCACCTGTGCGTGGCTGGCGGCGGGAGTGCATCCTATCTAATAAAGAGGGAATATGCTAATTGACCATCAGTCCTTCACAAAGATGGCTGCACCCACAGCCTGAGGCCAAGTTACCTTAAAGGAGCCTTAACGAGCAATCAACAGGGACCTGAGGCTACGCCCTCCCCCGCCCCGTGGGGCTTGACAGGGGGACCTGAGGCCTCGCCCCCTGCCCTGGCACCAGGCCACGGGACCTGAGGCCATGCCCCCCACCTGGTGCGGCTTGACTGGGGACCTCAAGATGCGCTTCCTGTCCTGATGCTGGGCCAGGGGACCTGAGGCTAGCCCCCTGCCCAGCAGGGTTTGACAAGGGTGGGACTGGCCAGGTCTGGATCTAGCCCAATGTGGGGGTGGGGGCGGCCGGGTCTGAATCTCACGCAGTTTTGAGGCACATGTTGGTGGGCAGGGACTTGACTCTGGGTCTCCCTTTTAATGTACGCGAATTTTGTGCACCGGGCCACTAGTCTAAGATAAACGTCACTCGGACTGTATCCTGATGTGATTGCTGTGCTTCTCTGGTCCTCGCAGGCGGAACCTGACCAAGCTGTCGCTCATCTTCAGCCACATGCTGGCTGAGCTGAAGGGCATCTTCCCCAGCGGGCTGTTCCAGGGCGACGCGTTCCGCATCACCAAGGCCGACGCCGCTGAGTTCTGGAGGAGAGCCTTCGGGGAAAAGTGAGTCTCAAATCATGAATGTGAACTGTGAGGAACTGAAGCTGGTATTGTGAGTTTTTGTTTCGTTTTTTATTAATGAAATATTTAAAACATGGGAAAACAGTAAAATAATGACTGTTTGTAAATGCTATCCAGCTTTGGTAAATATTAACGTTCTCCCCTCTCCCTTTTTAAAAAAAAAAATATATATTTTTGTTGATTTCAGAGAGAAAGGGAGAGGGAGAGAGAGATGGAAACATCAATGATGAGAAAGAATCATTGATCGGCTGCCATCTGCACGCCCCACACTGGGGGGTCAAGCCTGCAACCCAGGCCTGTGCCCTGACCAGGAATCGAACCGTGACCTCCTGGTTCATCATAGGTTGATGCTCAACCCCTGAGCCACACTGCCTCCCCGCTTTTTTCTTTCCATTGTATTTCTTTATTTTTTAAATGAGGTAGCATATATTTCCTTATGTTCATTTTCTCCATTACAAAAGAGCTGTTCAGGTTGTTCATCCACTTTGCTATTAGAAGTCTTTGGCCAAATGTTTTTTTTTAATTTTATTATTTTTATACATATGTGTCCTTATTCCCCCATTACCCCCTACCCCCCACTGATGCCACACCCACCTGTTATCTGTGTTCAATGATTAGGTTCATATGCATGCACACAAGTCCCTTGATTGATCTCTCCCCCTTACTCCCACCGATCCCCTCCTTCCCTGAGGTTTGAGGTTCTGATCAACGTTTCTCAGTCTCTGGGTCTGTTCTTGTTCATCAGTATATGCCGTTCATTATATTCCACAAATGAGTGAGATCATGTGATATTTATCTTTCTCTGCCTGGCTTATTTCACTTAACATAATACTCTCCATCTCCATCCATGTTGTTGCAAATGGTAGGAACTCTGTTTTTACCACAGCATAGTATTCCATTGTGTAGATGTACCACAGTTTTTTAATCCACTCATCTGCTGATGGGCGTTTAGGCTGTTTCCAAATCTTAGCTATGGTGAATTGTGCTGCTATGAACATAGGAGTGCATATATCCTTTCTGATTTGTGTTTCTAGTTTCTTGGGATATATTCCTAGAAGTCGGATCACTGGGTCAAATGGCAGTTCCATTTTTAATTTTTTGAGGAAACTCCATACTGTTCTCCACAGTGGCTGCACCAGTCTGCATTCCCACCAGCAGTGCACGAGGGTTCCTTTTTCTCCGCATCCTCGCCAACACTTGTCGTTTGTTGATTTATTGATGATAGCCATTCTGACAGGTGTAAGATGGTACCACATTGTTGCTTTGATATGCATCTCTCTGGTGATTAGTGACTTTGAGCAGGTTTTCATATGTCTCTTGGCCTTCCTTCTGTCTTCTTTCGAAAAGTGTCTATTTAGATCAGTTGCCCATTTTTTGATTGGGTCGTTTATCTTCTTTTTGTTTAAGTTGTATGAGTTCTCTAAATGTTGGAGATTAAACCGTTATCGTTGATATCATTGGCAAATATGTTCTCCCATGCAGTGGGCTTTCTTGTTCTTTTATTGATGGTTTCTTTTGCTGTGCAAAAGCTTTTTATTTTCATGTAGTCCCATTTGTTTATTTTCTCTTTAGTTTCCATTGCCCTAGGGGCAGTATCAGTGAAGAAGTTCCTTCGGCATATGTCTGAGATTTTGCTGCCTGTGGATTCCTCTAGTATTTTTATGGTTTCCCATCTTATTTTAAAGTCCTTTATCCATTTTGAGTTTATTTTTGTGTATGGTGAAAGTTGGTGATCTAGTTTCATTTTTTTGCATGTATCTGTCCAATTTTCCCAGTACCATTTGTTGAATAGACTATTTTGACTCCATTGTATGTTCATGCCTCCTTTATCAAATATTAATTGGGCATAGTGGTTTGGGTCAATTTCTGAGTTCTCTATTCTATTCCATTGGTCTATATGTCTGTTCTTGTGCCAGTACCAGGTTGTTTTAAGAACCGTGGCTTTGTAATACAGCTTGATATCTGGTATTGAGATCCC
Organism: Corynorhinus townsendii; assembly: GCA_026230045.1. Classification (NCBI taxonomy): domain Eukaryota; kingdom Metazoa; phylum Chordata; class Mammalia; order Chiroptera; family Vespertilionidae; genus Corynorhinus; species Corynorhinus townsendii. The sequence goes on from JAPDVU010000008.1 coordinate 84,937,344, forward strand.
ACCTACTTTGTTCTTCTTTCTCAGGATTGCTGCAGCTATTCCGGGTCTCTTTTTATTCCAGATGACTTTTTTGAAGGTTTGTTCTAGGTCTGTGAAATATGCCATTGGTATTTTAATGGGAAGTGCATTGAATTTATAGATTGCTTTGGGTAGTATGGACATTTTGATGATGTTGATTCTACCAATCCATGAACATGGTATGTTCTTCCATCTGTTTATGTCTTCCTCTATCTCTTTTTTCAGTGTCGTGTAGTTGTTGTTTTTTTTCTCTTTTTTTTAATTAAATAAATCTTTATTGTTCAGATTATTACAATTGTTTCTCCTTTTCCCCCCTATAGTTCCCTTCTATCTGGTTCCCACCCCACCCTCTGACCTTACCCCTTAACCCCCACTGTCTTCATCCACAGGTGTATGATTTTTGTCCAGTCTCTTCCTGTACCCCACACACCCCTTTCCCCCTGAGAATTATCAATCCACTCCCATTCTATGCCCCTGATTCTATTATATTCACCAGTTTATTCTGTTCATCAGATTTTTAAGTCACTTGATTTTTAGATTCACTTGTTGATAGATATTTATTTGTTGTTCATAATTTTTACCTTTACTTTTTTCTTCTTCTTCCTCTTCTTAAAGAATACCCTTCAGCATTTCATATAATACTGGTTTGGTGGTGATGAACTCCTTTAGCTTTTTCTTGTCTGTGAAGCTCTTTATCTGACCTTCAATTCTGAATGATAACTTTGCTGGGTAGAGTAATCTTGGTTGTAGGTACTTGCTGTTCATCATTTTGAAGATTTCTTGCCACTCCCGTCTGGCCTGCATAGTTTCTGTTGAGAAATAGGCTGACAATCGTATGGGTGCTCCCTTGTAGGTAATTAACTGTTTCTCTTGCTGCTTTTAATATTCTCTCTTTGTCTTTTGCCCTTGGCATTTTAATTATGATGTGTCTTGGTGTGGTCCTCTTTGGATTCCTTTTGTTTGGGGTTCTGTGCGCTTCCTGGACTTGTAAGTCTATTTCTTTCACCAGGTGGGGTAAGTTTTTGGTCATTATTTCTTCAAATAGGTTTTCAGTATCTTGCTCTCTCTCTTCTTCTGGCACCCCATAATTCTGATGTTGGTATGCTTGAAGTTGTCCCAAAGGCTTCTTACACTGTCTTCAAATTTTTGGATTCTTTTTTCTTTTTGCTTTCCTGGTTGAGTGTTTGTTGCTTCTATGTATTTCAAATCTTTGACTTGATTCTTGCATTCCTCTAGTCTGCTGTTGGGTCTCTGTATAATATTTTTTATTTCAGTCAGTTTATGTTTAATTTCTAGTTGGTCCTTTTTCATATCCTCGAGGGTCTCGTTGAATTTATCGGCCTTTTCTAGATTATACTTGAAAAACATTATAACCGTGGTTTTGAACTCTATATCCAGTTGTTTGTTTTCCTCCATTTCTTTCGTTTGTGTTCTGTTTCTTTGTCTCCGCATTTTCGCTGCTTCAGTTGGTAGGGTGGCTTTGTATGCTAGGTGTCCTATATGGGCCAGTGGGTCGGGCTCCCAGTTACCTGAGGTGGACACTCTTGGTGCACCCCTTTGAGGACTGTGTGTACAGCCTTGTTGTAGTTAAGTCTTGATGTTGTTGGTGTCACTGGGAGGAATTGACCTCCAGGCCAATTGGCTGTGAGGACCCACTGTGTCTATAATGGAAGAACTGCTGCGCTGGAGACATGCTTAGGGGGCCGAACTTACTTCATTGGGGCTTTGGTGGTCACTGAGTCTGCCTCTTGAATTTGTCACTTATGGATGTGAATAGTTGAACTCTGGTGTTGTCTCACACTGATCACTAGATACACTGGCTTCTGGATCTCCAATGGGTGCTGGTTAGCTACTGTCTGAAGCCACCCAGCGGGAGGTACAGCGAGAACTACAGTTTTCTCCTCTTTACTTGGGATTTGGAGGTTTTGATGCTGTCTGACCAGAGCTGCAGTTTGTTTGGTTAAGCTGTGATAGGGCAGGCCATTTATATGCAAAAGCCACTGAAGGAGCTTGGGTGGGTTTGTAGATTGTGCGGGGCGGGGTCTCAGGGAGTCACTAGGCTAGGGCGTGGCAAACAGCGATGGCGGCCAGTCAGCTGTCTCTGCATTTCCGCGTTTCCAAGTCCCGGCGTCTTGTGCCCCAGCGCAGTAAACAATGATTGCTGCACACACCTCTGCAAGAAAGTCACCCTCGCTTTCTCACCCGATGGTAGACAGTCCAGCTTCTCTCCATAGGAGTTTGGGTCCCCAGTGTCTCCCCAGAAAGTGGAGTTCAGAGTAATCTGGAGCTTGTCTCCCTTTAGGTTGAAAGAAGCAGCACACCCAGACACCCGCCACCAGCCCGATTCGCGCGCCTCCATATGTCAGCTTTTTAGTGCTTGTGCACGTCTAAGTGCTCTTTTCTCTTTCCTTCTAGTTGTAGAACTTCCACTCAGCCAGCTTTCCCGTGGTTCTGGGTGATGGACATTTAGTCTTTTAGTTTTAGTTTTGAAATTGTTGGGCGAGGCAACAGTTTGTTTAGGTGTTTACCTATGCCGCCATCTTGGTTTCCTCAGTGTCGTGTAGTTTTCCATGTATAGGTCTGTTACCTCCTTAGTTAAGTTTATTCCTAGGTATCTTAATTTTTTTGGTGCGATGGTAAATGGGATTGCTTTTTTAGTCTCTCTTTCTGTATGTTCACTATTGGTGTATAGAAATGCTGTAGATTTCTTGGCGTTAATTTTGTATCCCGCTACATTGCTGAATTCATTTATTAAGTCTATTAGTTTTTTGATGGAGTCTTTCAGGTTTTTTATGTACAATATCATGTCATTTGCAAATAAGGACAGCTTTACTTCTTCTTTTCCAAATTGGATGCCTTTTATTTCTTCTTGTCTAATTGCAATGGCTAATACTTCCAGTACTATGTGGAACAGGAGTGGTGAGAGTGGGCATCCCTGTCTTGTTCCTGTTCTTAGGGGAAATGGTTTTAGTTTTTGCCCATTGACTATGATGTTAACTGTGGGTTTATCATATATAGCTTTTATTATGTTGAGGTATGATCCTTCTATTCCCACCTTGTTGAGAGTTTTTATCAAGAAAGGGTGTTGGATTTTGTCAAATGCTTTTTCTGCATCAATTGATATGACTATGTGATTTTTATTGCTTAATTTGTTTATGTGATGTATCACGTTTATTGACTTGCATATATTGTACCATCCTTGCATCCCTGGGATAAATCCTACTTGGTCATGGTGTATGATCTTTCTGATGTAGTGCTGGATCTGATTTGCTAGAATTTTGTTGGGGATTTTGGCATCTATGTTCATGAGAGATATTGGCCTGTAATTCTCTTTCATTGTGTTGTGTTTATCTGGTTTTGGTATTAGGGTGATGCTGGCTTCATAGAATGAGCTTGGAAGTGTTCCTTCCTCTTGAATTTTTTGAAATAGTCTGAGGAGGATAGGTTTTAGTTCTTCCTTGAATGTTTGTTAAAACTCCCCTGTGAAGCCATCTGGCACTGGGCTTTTGTTTGCTGGAAGCTTTTTGATGACTGCTTCAATTTCTTCCATAGTTATTGGCCTATTGAGATGTTTAGATTCTTCCTGATTGAGTTTTGGAAGGTTATATTTTTCTAGGAATATGTCCATTTCCTCCAGGTTCTCCAGTTTGTTGGAATAGAGCTGTTCATAGTATTTTTTTTAACAATCCTTTGTATTTTGGTGGGGTCTGTTGTTATTTCACCTCTTTCATTTCTGATTTTGTTTATTTGGGTCCTCTCTCTTTGCTTCTTGGTGAGCCTGGCTAGAGGTTCATCAATCTTGTTTATCCTTTCAAAGAACCAGCTCTTGGTTTTGTTGATCTTTTGTATTGTTTTTTTGGTCTCAATGTTGTTTATCTCCACTCTGATCTTTATTATTTCCTTCCTTCTGCTTACACTGGGCTTTTCTTGTTGCTCTCTTTCTAACTCTTGGAGTTGCAGGGTTAGGTAATTTATTTCCATTGTTTCTTGTTTTTTTGTAGTAGGTTTGTAGAGCTATGAACTTCCCTCTCAAGACTGCTTTTGCAGTGTCCCATAGATTTTGGATTGTTGTGTTTTCATTGTCATTTGTTGCCATGATGTTTTTTATTTCTTCCTTGATCTCTCTGGTAACCCAGTCATTATTTAATAGCATGCTGTTTAGTCTCCATGTGTTTGAGTTTTTTGGATTGTTTTTATTGTAGTTGATTTCCAGTTTTATGCCACTGTGATCTGAGAAGATGCTTGATATGATTTCTATCTTCCTGAATTTGAAGAGACTTTGCTTATGGCCCAACATATGGTCTATCTTTGAAAATGACCCATGTGCACTTGAGAAGAATGTATATTCTGTGGCTTTGGGGTGAAATGTTCTGAAGATGTCAATTAATTCCATCTGGTCTAGTGAGTCATTTAGGATTGATGTTTCTGTTTGCTGACTTTTTTTCTTTAGAGGATTTGTCCAATGGTGATAGTGGGGTATTAAAGTCTCCTACTATGATTGTATTGCTGTCCATTTCTCCTTTGATATCCTCCAGGAGTTTTTTTATGTATTTGGGTGTTCCTGTATTGGGTGCATATATGTTTTCCAGAGTTATTTCTTCTTGTTGGATTGCTCCCTTTAGTATTATGAAGTGGCCTTCCTTATCTCTTGTTATGTCCTTCACTTTGAGATCTAATTTGTCAGATATAAGTATTGCTACCCCAGCTTTTTTTTCATTTCCATTCGCCTGAAAAACCTTTTTCCATCCCTTCACCCTCAGTCTGTGTGCATATTTTTTTCTAAGGTGGGTTTCTTGTAGACAGCAGATATATGAGTCATGTTTTCTAATCCAATCCGTTACCCTATGTCTTTTGATTGGGACATTTAATCCATTTACATTTAAAGTTATTATTGACAGGTACTTACTTGTCGCCATTTGTATTCTTTACCCCTGTGTTCCTTCTTCGCTTCCTATTTCTTTTTTTCTTTTTCTTTTTTTTTTTTTTTTTTACAGAAGACCTTTTAGCATTTCTTGCATCGCTGGTTTGGTGGTAATAAATTCCCTTAGTCCTTTTTTGTTTGTGAAGCTGCTGATTTCACCTTCAATTTTGATTGATAGCCTTGCTGGGTACAGTATTCTTGGATTCAGACCCTTCCTTTGCATGATTTTGTATATTTCATTCCATTCCCTTCTGGCCTGATGAGTTTCTGTTGAGAAATCAGTTGCTAGTCTGATGGGGGTTCCTTTGTATGTAACTTTCTTTCTCTCTCTGGCCACTTTTAAGGTTCTTACTTTGTCGTTGGTGTTTGCCAATTTAATTATAATGTGCCTTGGCATTGGTCTTTTGGGGTTCATTTTGCTTGGGACTCTGTGAGCTTCTTGGATTTGTGTGGGTTTTTTCTTCCCTATATCAGGGAAGTTTTCTGTCATTATTTCTTCAAACAAGTTTTCTATTCCTTGCTCCGTTTCCTCTCCTTCTGAAACCCCTATTATGCGGATGTTGTTTTGTTTCGTGTTGTCCCAGAGTTCCCTTAGACTCTCCTTCTGCTTTTTAATTTTCTTTCTAGAAGCTGCTCTACTTGGGTATTTTTTCCTACCTTGTCTTCTAGCTCACTGATGCGGTCCTCTGCTTTTCTAGTCTACTCTTGATGCTTTCTATTGAGTTTACAGCAACAATTTCATTTTTCATTTCCTCTTGGTTCTTACTCATATTGTCACATTTGTCTTCCATTCTTTTCAGCCACCTTATGACCATTTCTCTGAATTCTTTCTCTGGCAGGTTGCTTGCCTCCATTTCATTTACTTCCTTTTTCTGGTGATGCCTGCTTTTCTTTCATATGCAGGCTGTTTCTTTGTCTCCCCATGGTCTCTGCTTCTCTGGGTGTCTGGTTATGTAGTTCTCTCCTGTGTTGATTTAAAGGCACAGAATACAACACAACCAAGTACCACACACAAGTACCTGTGAATAGGAATGTACTCACAATATTAATAACCCGAAATAAAAGTGACCACCAGAGAAAGGCAAATTAGGGGATAGGAGAGAAAGAAGAAGAGAGGGGGAAAAATGAAATTGGGAAAAGGAGAGAAAAAAAGTAAGAGAGAAAAGAAATAGAATAAGAAGAAAACGGGAACAAACTGTATATATGGGGGGAAACTCCAATAGAACAGCCACTAATCCCAGCAAATGCCAGCAACAAGTACCTGGAGATGAATACAAACTACAAACAACAATTAATATCAAGTGAGGCGAGGAAAAACAGATGCAAAAAACCAAACAAAAACAAAGCAAACAAGAAAACAAAACAAAAAAGAATAAGCAAAAGAATCTCACAAACAAGCATAAAAAAAGATATAATCAACATTCGAGGAAACAACAACAAAAGGACAGAGAGAAAAAGAATTTTTGGATAATGAAGACAGAGAAGAGAGAGGTGTGTATGAACTCGGAGCAGGGAATTGGAAATTAGATATATAAATAGAGTGAAATTTTAACAGGGGGTAAAAAGAAAGAATAGGGAAAATCTAAGGCAGGAAAAGGGTAAGAGAATCAGGACAATAAAAGGGCAAAAGTTAGGAAGAGAGTGATGGCATAAAGATAGAGTTGAGATAGAGTAGAATGATGCTAAAGGAAAGATGAAAATAGAATGTAGAACACTAATCTCAAAGTCAAATAAAGAGAAAATAAAGTGACACTTTTTAAAAAAGTAAAATAGTAGTAGTAATAATACTGATTGAAAAGAAAAATATAACAAAAAGGTAAAATCAAGTGAGGAAAAAAAGAAAAAAGTTTCTTAAGTAAGAGATGAAAAAGAAAAATATAAAAATTAAAATGTGCAGTAGTGAAGGTCATTCACTTCCTCTATTGTTCTGTTTGGCACGTCTGTTTCCCAGTCAGGACAGTATTGCAGTACCCTGTGTTCCACTGCTCCTCAGTGTTGTAAGCCAGTCCTGATTTTTAAGCAGGCAGTGTGTCTTACTTTCTTGTATTCCTTAATTTGTGATTACACAAGAGTCAATTTGTGATTCAGCCCCTGGGTGGCAGTGTTTCTGGGTTGACTTCTGGGTCTGTGGGTCCTTTCTAGCCTCTGCTTTAGATCCTGCTTTCCCTATGGCACTCAATACCGGTTTGTGGGAGTGGGCTGCCTCAGAGCTGGTTCTCCGATGGTCACTCTCTGCTTCGATCCCCAGGTTCCAGAAACACAACTTTCCCCTGCAGTCTCCTAGGGTGTCCCCAACTGGGTGATCCTATGTATTGGGCTCAGTAATCAGAAGCAAGGATTCAAAGAGGAGAAAGTGCAAGTGTGCGACCTCCGGGTTTCCTCATAAGCCTGCATAATCCCTTTTTCCCCCTTGTGTCCAAACAGCTGGCACACTCCCAGAGTTTTTAGGCTGTCCTTCTGCGTCAGATCAAAATGGGTTGCTTTTTAGAGATCCCCTCTGTTAGCAGCTCTGAGGACCCCCTTCCACATTCACGGATCATGCCAGCCCCAACATCCACGGATTTTTCTAGGCTCAGACTTCCCCCGGTCCTCCAGCTTCTACAGTGCGTGAGTTTCTCTGTCCTGCCAGCACCAGAGACCTCACCTTATCCCAGGTGAAATCTGACCTTTCTGTGGTGGAGTGTAGAGCTCCTCTGAATCCGTGTGTTTGCACCAATTGGGGACTGGTGCTCTGGGGTTCACAGCTGTTCTGGTGGGTACCGCAGTTGTAGATTTTCAGGTTTCCCATAACATCCACTTTCCCCTTCAAGATGGCGAGGTCTCAGACTTGGTGGCTCCGGGAGGGAACCCAGCAGCAGTGGGGGCTGCTTAGTCAGGGGAACCCCATCCACCAGCCCCCCACCTTCTCCTGGAGTATCGCTGTCCCTTAACTCTTCAACAGACACTCCTCGTGCAACCCTCAGGTGTTCTTTCTCCTCTTTTTTTTCTTAAAGAAATAAGCCTGTGAAGATTCAGTTGAAACCTATGCTCTTTGATCTCCTCTCTTCCTCTCCCTATCCATTATGCTTTTAATTGACATTCACATTTAAAGTTATTTGCTGTTGCCAACAGTACTGCGTGAATAAAATTGTATTTGTCTTCAGATGCAAGAGCTTGTCCGTATTTTCAGACCTAGGGGTGGAATTGCCAAGTTGCGGTTTCACATCTTCTGCTTAGCCAAATATTACCTAATTGCTTTCCAAAGTGGTTGTGCCAGTTCATTTCCTGAAGGCAGTGTGCATGAATTCCAGTCGCTCCACAATCTGTCTAACACCAGTAGTAGAAATTGGTGTCATAGTTTGCTGTATATTCATGGGAGGTTGAGCATCTTTTCACATTTCTGACTGGTCGGATTCTTACTCTGACTTGCCTCTTGCTCTTCCTGCTGTCTCCACTTTCCTATTGCGTTGTCTTTTTCCTGTTGTAAGGTACTAATTCCTTACTACGTTACAAATACATTCTTCTAGTCTATGGCTTGTCTTTCTACTTTGTTATAATGTCTTTTGAAACACAGAAGTTTAAAATTACATAGACAGATTAATAAGTCATGCTTATGTTTTTACCTTAATATAAATGTTCTTATAGATCTGAAATTTTGGATAAAAAAACTGAAAAAGGTAGAAAGCAACAAAAGTTTTCAGTTGAATATATAGATCGTAATGTAAGTCTCTTTAAATGCTACTTTTATTTTTTTAAATTGTGTTTACATATAAAATATAGAATAACCACAACTTTAAAAACTTAGTTGAAGAGAATGTGAATAAGTTTACTTTGTTCCTTTAACTTAATAACTGCATTAGAAAAGAGTTTCAAATGCTACTTGTTTTTTCAGGCAAGCGAATACATAAGCTACTCAAAGGCTTTATTTGTTTTAAAGATCTTAAGGAAGAAAAATCACATCATATCTCTTGCTAGCCCTATCTAGGGTTTAATCAGTCTTATAATCAGTTCAGCAGTTTCTCACTCATCTCTGTGAGAACTCTGCTCTTCCTGTACCTCCAGCCTATTTTCCTCCTGTCTAGGCCTTGATGGTGTGGTTCCTCAAAGAACTCATCATGTTTTACATGGTTTTAAAAAGTTAGCTTAAACACAGTTTTCATTAGTGAAGTTTGGGTCATTCTCTAATAGAACAAATGTCTGAAGAAAGATGATAAAAGAGATTAATTTGTGACATTCTGTTAAAGAACAGTGGAAAAAGACTTGTCTGTTGTGAATTTACTCATTTGACAGTTAAGAAATATATCATTTACTACCTTTCTGTTCTCAATCCAAAATATAGCTCCACTTCTTTAAGAGATTTGAAATTGATACTGAGAGCTTATTGTGGTTCTCTTTTCCTTGATTATAGCATTGCCCAGAATTATCTGTTACCCCACTCTGCCTTCTCACCCCTCTGCCACCCTAGGACGATAGTCCCTTGGAAGAGCTTCCGACAGGCCCTTCATGACGTGCATCCCATCAGTTCTGGGCTGGAGGCCATGGCTCTGAAGTCCACGATTGATCTGACCTGCAATGATTATATTTCAGTTTTTGAATTTGACATCTTCACACGGCTCTTTCAGGTAGGACACTAAAAAGTTGGTTAAATTAGTTATTGCTGCTTTTCTGAAGAGAACGCTTTTTAAAATAACATTTGGGATTTTGCCTATTATAAATGTATTTTTACTTATTCTAGAAATGATAGCAAGGAAGATTAGAATTACCTTGCACTTCATAGGTGTATATAAATATGTATATGTACATATAGTGCTTTTTGTTAAAAATAATCTACACTAATAAAAGAGAAACATGCAAATTGACTGTACCTCCATTATGCCCACAAGCCATGCCCACCAGCCAATCAGGAGCGAGTACGCCAATTAACCCAACCAAGATGGCTGCAGCCATGGAGCGAGCAGGAGGCTTGGGTTTTTCCGGCAATGGAGGAAGCCAAGCTTCTTGCCTGCTCTGGCCAGCCCTGGCCTCTGCTCAAGGCTACAAAGTTTCAATTATAGAATATAAATAAACCCCAGATACCAGGGCCTCCACTTGGGTCACTGGGGGGCGTGGCCGGCCTGCAAACCACCACAGGCCCCTCACCCATACCCCAGGGGAACCCCCACCCTGATCTGGAACACCCTTCAGGGCAAACCAGCTGACCCAACCCGTGCACCAGGCCTATATCCTATCTAATAAAAGAGTAATATGCAAATTGACCATCACTCAACACACAAGATGGCTGCCCCTATGTGGTCAAAGATGGCTACCCCCATGTGGACACAAGATGGCCGCCACAAGATGGCCAGCAGGGGAGGGCAATCAAGCCTGCAGGGGAGGGCAGTTAGGGGTGACCAGGCTAGCAGAGGAGGGAAGTTGGGGGCAGCCGGGCCTGCAGGGAAGGGCAGTTGGGGGGACCCAGGCCTGCAGGGGAGGGCAGTTGGGGGGGACCAGGCCTGCAGGGGAGGGCAGTTGGGGGGACCAGGCCTGCAGGGGAGGACAGTTAGGGGTGACCAGGCCTGCAGGGGAGGGCAGTTAAGGGTGACCAGGCCTGCAGGGGAGGGCAGTGATGGGCAATCAGGCTGGCAGGGGAGCAGTTAGGCATCAATCAGGCTGTCAGGGGAGTGGTTAGGGGGTGATCAGGCTGCCAGGCAGAAGTGGTTAGGGGTAATCAGGAAGGCAGGCAGGTGAGCAGTTGGGAGCTAGCAGTCCTGGATTGTGAGAGGGATGCCTGACTGCCCGTTTAGGCCTGATCCTACTGGGATCGGGTCTAAACAGGCTGTCGGACATCCCTCGAGGGGTCCCAGATTGGACAGGGTGCAGGCTGGGCTGAGGGACACACACCCCCGTGCACAAATTTCATGCACTGGGCCTCTAGTAACTATATAATCTGCTTTCTTGCCTTGACATTTATCATCTTTCTTTGCTATTAAATAATTCTTTTGCATCAGTTTAATGGTTGTAGAATGTGCAGAAAATGGGTATACAGTCACTTGCTACATAACAACAGGGATTTGTTCTGAGAAATACGTGTTAGTCACTTTCATCCTTGTACAAACATCATCACGTGCACTTACACAACCCTGAGTGGCAGAGCCTACTGCACACCTCGGCTGAATAGTGTAGCCTGCTACTCCAAGGCTGTACACCTGTACGGCACGTTACTGTACTGAATCCTGTAGGCAGTTGTAGCACAGTGACTAAGTATTTGTGTATCTAACCATAGAAAAGGTGCAGGAAAAATATTGTATAAAAGATTTGCAATATGGAACACCTGTACAGGGCACTTCTCATGAATGGAGCTTGCAGGACTGGGAGTCATTGAGTGGGTGGTAAGTGAATGTGAAAGCCTAGGACATTACTATATACTGCTGCAGACTATAACACTGTACACTTAGGCTGCATTAATTTATAAAACAACACTAGAGGCCCGGTGCACCGATTTGTGCACCGGTGGGGTCCCTCTGCCTGGCCTGTGGGGGTCGGGCCGAAACCAGCTCTCCAACATCCCCCGAGGGGTCCCAGATCGCGAGAGGGTTCAGGCCAGGCCGAGGGACCCCCGCAGTGCATGATCGCTCCAGGATGTGTCCGGCTCGTCTTGCTCAGTCCCGATCAGCTGGACCCCAACAGCAAGCTAACCTGCCAGTTGGAGCGTCTGCCACCTGGTGGTCAGTGCACATCATAGCGACTGGTCAAATGGTCCAAGGATTGGACACTTAGCATATTAGGCTTTTATATATATAGATGATGCTAAATCAAGTGTAAGAGAAAATAATACATTTAAAACATGTAGCAAACACATGATGTATAAGGCTGCTGCCAGCATGCCCGGGTTGCAGGCTCAGTCCCCAATGTGGGGTGTGCAGGAGGCAGCCAATCAATGATTCTCTCTCATCAATGATATTTCTATCTCTCCCTCTCCCTTCTTCTCTGAAATAAATTTAAAAAATACATATTTAAAAAAAGGTACACTCTAAAATGACAATAAAACGTTTAGTATAAGTCAGTAAGAGCCATTTGTTAGTAACAGATATTATGTGTTGTAATGATGTGTGTGCTGTACTTGTATGGGACTGGCAGCACAGTAGGTTTGCTTACACCAGCACTGCCACAGGCATGTGAGCAATGCAGTGCCCTACAATGCTAGGATGGCTGTGATGTGAGTAGGTGACAGGACTTTTAGCTCCATTTTCATCTTAATGGGACTACCATGGTATATGGGGTCAGTCATTGACCAAAACATTAGTGTGTGGTGCACGACTATAATATGACATATTTAATGAGTTCTCTGTTAGTGGACAGTTACATATGTTTCCAACTTTTTTCCTATTGTATTGAAATTCTTGATTTTAATATTAAGATGTAATGATGCTTCAAAAAGAACTCACGTTTTCTTTTCTAAAGTTAATGTGTGTGTGAGACATCTGCATAACCTGCATGTGGAGCTTCTTGGTGGCACATGTAGTCCCTGCCTTGTTCTGTTCTTTGGGTTCTTGTGGTCTAACCTCATGACTGTTAGTTGGAACTGCTTTAAAGTTTTTTAAATTTTATTTTGTAAAGTTGTTTTTTCTATACGGATATATTTGTTTCTTTCTAAGTTTTCACAGTTCTTATCCCAAACACATCGTCTTTCCTCAAAGTGACAATCCAATAAAAAATTTGTGACAATAAATGGGGATTTGTAATTGAGAATTGAGGTCTCTGTCACTCTGAGGAGGGCTGTATGTCTCGAGCCAAATGGTCCAATTGATCTCTTGTTTTCTTAGCCCTGGTCCTCTCTGCTCAGGAACTGGAACAGTCTCGCTGTCACTCACCCTGGTTACATGGCTTTCCTGACGTATGATGAAGTAAAAGCTCGGCTCCAGAAATTCATTCACAAACCTGGCAGGTCAGTGCCATGAGTCAAAGAGGCTTATTCTCCTGAATTTTATTTTCTGATGACCTTTGTTAAAATAGAGAAAACATGATATTTGATTAGTTCCCCAATGGCCATGTTTCTGCAGATTGATGCCTAATTTATCAGAGGAATTGACTCATTCAGATCTGATGATTTGATAAATGCTTTCAATTTATTTTAGAATTGGGCTTATGTGTCTTTGCTTTTCAGTCTGGAGTCATTGAAGATTCTATTATTGATGGTGTTTTTTTATTTTTGTCCCTGTTTTACTATTTACCCTAATATGAACTTATCATGTATTAAAGATTCTGTTTACCTCTATTCTCAGTTACATATTCCGGCTGAGCTGTACTCGTCTGGGTCAGTGGGCTATTGGGTATGTCACTGCTGATGGGAACATTCTCCAGACAATCCCTCACAACAAACCTCTCTTCCAAGCACTGATTGACGGCTTCCGGGAAGGCTTGTGAGTACCTGCTGTTTGCCATCTGCCAGGGTCTGGGAACTAAGGGCCTGTCAGACCCCATCATCAATGACTTTGATGGGTTCCTTATGCAGATGTAACAGATCATATTGTTGTGACCTTCAGATTCTGTAGGTCTTTTGTTTTTATTTAAGAGGAATTGGATGAAATTACTTTTCTCTACTGCTTCACTTATTACTATTCGTAAACTTTATCTTTCTTCTTTTCCGAATGTTAACTTATTTTCAAGTCTGTTAGATTTAAAATGTTATCAGCTATTTCACTAGCCACGCTAGAGTGATTAGGTGTTTGTTCCTAATGCCACCAGGCTCAGGCCTTCATCCTGACGTCACTTGGCTCAGCAGCATTTCTCCAGGCTTTGGGCTTTTGTAATGTGTGCTGATATTTATGGTTAAGTTCTTATTTATTCCAGAATTGCTATTCCTTTGGGAATTTAAATAGATTATAACTTGGTAAGTACTGAAAGTACCAGTGTTGACTAGGTATCAGAAAACTACTTGTATTTAAGGTAATTATACATCATCTATAGTAGCATTGGTGCTTCACCAAATGCCAGAGCGGTTTGATTCTAGAAGCTTCCTGGTAGATGATCTCAAGTGCCTTAATTTGTTTCTTGTTACATTTCTTTTAAGTTGGTGTCTCTCAGTGTTAAAATCTGTAAACAAGGATATTTTAGGTGTTTGGTCAAAAGTAAATGCAGTTTGGAGAGTCAACCTAGATGGTGGTGTAGGTAAACATGGTACTTGCCTCGTACCACAACCACATCAAATTTACAACTAAACTACAGAACAATCATCATTCAGAACTACCTGAAATCTGACTGAATAAAAGTCCTACAGCTAGAGAATTAAAGAAGAAGCTACATTCAGACTGGTAGGAGGGGCGGAGGCATGGAACAGGCTTGTCCGACACCTGCATGTGGCTTTTTTTTTTTTTTTTTTTTAATTGGGAGGGATATCTTGGCTGCAGAGGTCTCCTGTGAGGAGATAGGGGTCTAAAACCCATCAGCCCAGGGTTCCAGAGTTGGGAAGAGAAGTTCCTATAATCTTGGGCTGTAAAAACCAGCAGGGGAAAAGTAAAAAAAGAAAAAGAAAAAGAAAACCAACAGCAACTGTGACTGAGTGACATGGAGTCTGTGGGAGACCCAGGCAGTTCCTCTTAAAGGGCCCACACGGACTTAACTGACTCACTCCCCCTGAGTGCCAGCACTAGGGCAGCAGCTTTTCAGAGAGGAAGGGAGATGGAGAGAGAGATAGAAACATCAATGATGAGAGAGAATCATTGATCCAGCCATGGGGTAACAGCTTGAAAGGATCCAGGGACGTATGGGAAGGAACTAAATTTTCTGGTATTAGGACAAGAACTTGAAGGCAGCTTTCTACCAGACAAAAGGGCTAGCAGAGGTCATTGAACCATTTCTGAGACCTCCCTGCCACATTTCGGACAGGCAGTCACCAGATATGAATCTCCATCAACTTGGCCCATACTGTTCGCCCTGCCCTGGCGATTGCCTGAGACCCAGACCCACCCAATTTGCAGCCTCACCCAAGCTGTTTGCTTTTTTCATATGAATGGCCTGTCTTGGCTCAGGCTTCAGATTTTTTCCTAAAATCTCTCAAACAAGCAGCAGCTGGCCTCAGTGTGACCCATTACTCTTGATAAGTGGCCGCAGGCCTGGCAGTAGCCCCAGCCTGCCTTGGTTCATAGCTTGCCCTCTCCTGATACTTCCAAGTAGCAGCCATCTGCAGATTGCTCTGTAGCTCCTGCCGGGTGGTCCCAGGCAGTGGCAGACTTTGCACTTCCTGGAAGGCTCCAGAGCCAGTGCACCACATGGACAGCTTCAGACCCTACCAGATTACAACTCTACACATCCACCAGCAACACACTCAAGAGGCAGACTAGGTGAGCACCAAAGCTCCACTGAAGAGAGTCCTGCTCCATAGGGGAGTCTCCTGCATAGCTGCTCTTCCACTGTAGTCACAGCTGGTCCTACAGCCAATTGGCCTGGAGGTCAATTTCTCCTAGTGACGCCAACAGCAATCAAGGCTCAACTACAATGAGACTGTGCATACAGTCCACACAGGGTGCCCCTAGAGTGCCCAGCTCAGGTGACTGAGGAGGCTGAGCCACTGGGCCTACAGGACACCTACTATACTAGGCCACTCTACTAACTCAAGGAGACATAGCAGCTCTACCCAATACACAGAAACAAACACAGGGAGGCAGCCAAAATGTGAAGACAAAGAAACATGTCACAAATGAAAGAACAGAAGAAATCTACAGAAAAAGAACTAAATGAAATGGAAGCAAACAAACTACTAGATACAGAGTTCAAAACAATGGTTATAAGGATGCTCAAAATCTTACTGAGAACTTCAAGGAATTTAGTGAGAACATCAAAGACATAAAAAAAAAAGACTAGTCAGAAATTAAAGATACACTAAGTGAAATGAAGAATAATTTACAAGAAGTCACCAGTAGAGTAGAAGATGCCAAGAATCAAATCAACGATGTGGAATATGAGGAAGCAAAAACACCAATCAGAACAGCATTTAAAAAAAGAATCCAAAATTTCCATCATGGAGTGCCATCCTGGAAGGAGAAGAGAGGGAGCAAGAAATTGAAAATCTATTTGAAAAAATAATCAACAAACTTCCCCTACCTGGTGAAAGAAATAGACATACAAGTCCAGGAAGCTCAGACAGTCCCAAACAAGATGAGCCCAATGAGGCCCAAAAGAGAATTTAAAAGCAGCAAGAGAAAAGCAGTTAGTTACCTAAAGGAGTGCCAGCTGATTTCTGGCACCCGCTGGGAATGGGCCTAAGCCATCAGTTGGACATCCCCCGAGGGCTCCTGGACTGCTAAAGGGCGCAGGCTGGACACCTCCCCACCCCCTACCCCCTCATGAGTGCATGATTGTCGTGCACCGGGCCTCTAATAAATACATATCTATCAACAATTGAATCTAAAAAGTCAAAATAACACACAAGGAATCTAATGAACAAAATAAACTAATGCATAAAATAGAGGCATGGAAACATGGAACAGACTGATGAATCTCAGAGAGCAGGGGTAAGGGGAGGTGGGTAGATATTAAACAAAAAAACTTATAAGCATACATGCATTACCCATGGTCACAGATAATAGGGTGGTGAAGGTCAGGGTGGTATGGGAGCCAGGGGGGAGGGGGAAAGGTAAGGGGGGGACATCTGTGATATTCTCAACAATAAAGATTTTTTAAAAAGCAAATGCAGTTTAAATTAAGAATTTATACTTTGTGGCCATCCATAGATTAAAATAGGGCTGGCAAACTGGCACATAGGCCAGCTGTTTTGTGGCTAAGATATTTTTTAAAGTGTTGTTAAAAAAGAACACACACACACACACACACACACACACAAGGAATATGTGACTTTATCGCTTGCAAAGCCTAAAATATTTACTGTCAGGCCTTACAAAAAAAGTTTGTCAACTCCTTGATTAAAAGGTGGGACCGGTGGCAACATGCCCTGGAGAAAGGATAGCAGTTTTAGGAGAATATTTCCTTGGAACTGTTTTTGGAAGTGTTAGTAAGATATATCCTTGCACTTTTTGCAAAGCGGCCCTTTGACAATGAGGGAATTCCTAAATGCCATCTGTTATGTTAGCAAGGGCTGACAAATGAAGTCACAGGCTGCTTTCTCCGCTCACAGCTATTTGTTTCCTGATGGGCGGAATCAGAATCCCGACCTGACAGGCTTGTGTGAGCCGACGCCCCAAGACCACATCAAAGTGACCCAGGTGAGCTTTGTTGACATGATAACCATTTCACTAGAGTCAATTTTGTGTGGACTTAATGGAGCTGCCAGGAGAATTGTTTTAAGTCACTGAACACTTAAATTTTAAACCGTTGACTAAATTAGTGAATTTATGTTCCATGTGGTTTCTCTTTGAACCATGCAGCTTCAAGTAGAACCAAGACTAGGTAATTTCTGTGCTACGGGAGAACATAGACCACTGATGTGAAATTTTTGTTGTGATGGTGAAATTTTTGTACAAGCAAAATTTGTATAGACAGTAACGGTCTTTAATATTTTCATTTTTAGCATTTATGGTTGCATTCATTCATTCAACAAATACCTGAAATAGGCTGAGTAACTTGTTTTTTATTTTTATTTTAATCAAAGGAACAATATGAATTATACTGTGAGATGGGCTCCACATTCCAACTGTGTAAAATATGTGCTGAGAATGATAAGGATGTGAAGATCGAGCCTTGTGGACACCTTATGTGCACTTCCTGTCTTACATCCTGGCAGGTATGGATCCAAATCATGCATTTTCTCAATTGTGTAATCCTTCTGAAGAGTTGGGGATCGTATGTAAAGGATGGCTTGGTGTGTGGGATAGAGGAACGTTTTCTTTCTTTTTTCAAATGTATTTCCTGGTGGGTGAATATTTTAAGTGCTTTCAGATATGCCTGTCACCATCTCCTATTTCCTCTGCAGGAATCAGAAGGCCAGGGCTGTCCTTTTTGCCGATGTGAAATTAAAGGTACTGAGCCCATTGTGGTAGATCCATTTGATCCTAGAGGAAGTGGCAGCCTATTGAGGCAAGGAGCAGAGGGAGCTTCTTCCCCAAATTATGATGATGATGATGATGAACGAGCTGATGATTCTCTCTTTATGATGAAGGAATTAGCTGGTGCCAAGGTAAGTCTGCAATTTAAGAGCTGGTGGCAAACTCCACTGTGAGTTGTAATCTAAAGCTATGGAACACGTAATGGCATCCAAACTATGAGGAGCAATAATAGCTAATATTTACTGAGCTTCTGATGTCAGAGATGCCATGCTAAGCACTGTGCTTATTTTAACTCATATAACCCAATAAGTAAGGACCATTATTATCCTCATATAACAGATGAAGAAACTGAGGCACAGAGATGAAGGAATTTGCTGAAGGTCACACAGATAGTAAGTTGAACCAGAATTTGTGGCCAGGCATTTTGGCTTCAAGGCCCATGTTCTTACTGTCTATATCCTAAATTTGGGCTTTACTCAGATATCTTGGTGGAAAAAATGAAGGGAAATAAAAGAACAGGAGCGCTAGCCAAGGATGAGGAAGGTTTCTCTGGAGAGGAGTAAGACCTGGATCTCAGGCAAGGCCTCCCAGCCCGGACAGCCAGAGCTGGAACAGCTGCCCATGCAGTAACTAGCAGCGGGGCTTCTATCAGCTAGGGAGCTGAGTCGCCTGAAGACAAAGCCACAAGGGCTGGTGCACAGGATTTTCATTCTAAGACGCTCACCTAGGTTTCTGTGGAGAAATGGTGGTGCGGACTGGAGTTCCCTGAAGAGATGGGTAGAAGGAGTTGGGGAGAGTTGTGACGAGGGTGCTATTGGGATACCTGTGTTGAGCCATCCCCCCACTGCAATATCACAGCAGCCGTTTTTCTGGAAAGGCCCAAATCCCTCCCAACATTAGAAGCCTGGGGAAAGGCAAATACCACCCCCACCCCCCCACGCGGCTCCCTGCCCTGAGGAATTCAGCGTGCTCCACCTTGCATCTGACGCCTGCTGAGGAGGAAGCAGCTTGGGGGCAGCAGTCTCAGAGAGCTTCAGGACTGGATTTGAGGTGGGAATATTCCTCCCACATTCACAGGAACCTGCCTGGCGCTTCCTTCAAACGGGAGAGCTGATAGAAACTCCTGGCTTCTGGCATACTACACTGGCCTGCCTAAGAGGGACACTGCCCTGCGGAGGACGGGGAAATAGTGCAGGAACACATTCACAATCTTCCCTGAATTCTGAACATTTGCTGACCTGTTTAGGGCCCTGTGCTGACAACAAACAAACAAACCAGCTTAAGAGCTTAGCTTGACACCTGCACTGGGCAGTCAAGCCCAGAGGAGGCAGCCACAAGCTGTGGATTGCTTGAAGCTTTGAACAGGGTGTTGAGAGCCAAACTTGTACAGCTTCTGACACTGGCTAGCACAAAAGTACCTCCCAGGAGGCCCCAAATGAGCATGCAAAATGGTTAGCCACAGACAACATAGAGCAGAACCAAAGGGAAAGCTTACCAGGCCCTATCATCTGCTGAGAAGAACTTCACTTATTTGGTAATATTGTTGCTTTGTTTTGTTTTTTTCTTCTATTGCTTTGGTATTGTTATTTTTTTCTCATTTCTCTCTTGTTTCTTTCATATCTTTTATTTGCCTTTCCTTCTCTTACTCTGTTTATTTCTCTTTTTTTTTTCCTTTTCATATCTCTTTCTTTTCCTTTTTATCATTTTCCTTTATCTGTTCTTTATTCTAATTGTTTTCTCTCCTTTCTTTCCTTTCAGATTCTTTTTTCATTCCGATTTCTCTTCTAGTATTATTTTAGTTTTATTGATTACTAGAGGCCTGATGCACAAAATTCGTGCAAGGGGCTCAGCCCTCCCAGCTGCGGTGGCTTCCTCCAGCTTCGTCCAGAAGGTCATCTGGAAGGTTGTTTGGCTGTCTGGTCTAATTAGCATATTATGCTTTTATTATTATTACTAGTGGCCCGGGGCAAGAAATTCGTGCACAGGAGGGTGTGTGTCCCTCAGCCCAGCCTGCACCCTCTCCAACCTGGGACCCCTCAGGGATGTCTGACTGCATCTGACGGCAGTTGGACATCCCTCTTGCAATCCAGGACCACTGGCTCCTAACCACTCACCTGCCTGCCTGCCTGATCGCCCCTAACTACTCTGCCTGCTGGCCTGCTTTCCCCAACTGCCCCCCCCTGCCAGCCTGCTCACCCCCCAAATGCCCCCCCTTGCCAGCCTGATCGCCCCCAACTGTCCTCCCTTGCTGGCCTGCTCATCCTCAACTGCCCCCCTGTGCTGGCCTGCTCGCCTCCAACTGCCCCTGCCAGCCTGATCGCCCCAAATGCCCTCCACTGCTGGCCTGCTTGGCCCCAACTGCTCTCCCCTCCTGGCCTGACAGCCCCTAACTGCCTCTGCCTTGGACCTGCCACCATGGCTTTGTCCGGAAGGACGTCCATAAGGTCTCCCGGTCTAATTAGCATATTACCCTTTTATTAGTATAGATTATAGATTATTATTATTTCTTTATTTCTTTTTCACTTATTCTTTTTCTTAATTTTCTTTTGAGGTTGTTTTTGCTGTTGTTGTCAGGTTCGTTTGTATGGTTTTGTTTTGTTTCCTGTTTTGTCCTATATAACAGCTTGCATGACATGGTGTGGGTGGAGCCTCAGAGCCAGCTTCAGAGGAGATCCCACCCATAAACTGGACAATAGCAGTCGAAACCCCATTGCAACAGTAGAGCCAAAATACCCCACAAAAGGGTCACTCCTAGAGCATCCAGCTCAGGAGTTCAAGAAGACTACACCACAGGGTTCCACAGGATATTTACTACAAAAAGACCACCCCACAAAGACTGGGAGTCATAGCTAGTATATTTAATACATAGAAACAAACACAAAGAGACAACTAAAATGGGGAGATAAAGAAACAACTCTCAAATGAAAGAAGAGGAGGAGTCTCCAGAAAAAGACTGAACTGAGATGGAGGTAAGCAATTTATCAGAGTTCAGAGTAATGGTTATAACAGTGCTCAAGGACCTTAACAGAACTACAAGGAATTTAATGGGAACTACAAGGAAATTAGTGGGAACTACATCAGCATGAAAAGAACATAGAAACCATGAATAAGAACAAGTAAGAAATGAATACTAAATCTGACAACTAAATCTGTCGTACACATATGACACTGAAAGGAATTAAAAGCAGGCTTGATGAAGCAGAGGGTAGAATCAGTGATTTGGAAGAGAAGATAGGAAAAAGCAATTAGAGCAGCAAAAAGAAAAACACTTAAAAGGCCTGAGGAGAGTTTAAGGGAACTTTACGACACTGAAATGGAACAACATCTGCATCATAGTGGTACCAGAAGAAGAATGTGAACAAGGGATGGAGAAGTTGAAGAAATAATGACAGAGCCATGGCCAGTGTGGCTCAATGATTAGAACATTGGCCTGCATACCGAAGGGTCATGGGTCAAATCCCGATCAAAGCATATACCAGAGTTGCAGAGTCTATCCTAGTTCCTGATCGGGGCATGTGTGGGAGACAACCATTAGATATTTCTCTCATCATCCCTCCCTCACTGTTTCTATCTCCATCTCTCCCTCCTTCCCTCCCTCTCTTCCAATCTATCTAAAATCAAAAGAAAAGTATGCTTGGGTGAGGATTAATAACCACCACAACAATGCTATATAATAAAAGAGAAACATGTAAATTGACTGTACCTCCACTATGCTAACCAACCAATCATGAGGGATTATGCAAATCAACCCAACAAAGATGGTGGGTTAATTTGCATACGCAGGCACCGAGTGGCCTGGGTCCCGGGGACATCCTCGGGACCCAGGCTGCTCCTAGCCTGTAGGCACATGTGTAGGCCCTGAGCAGCTGGGGTCCCAGAATGCCCCTGGCCACTCTGGTCCTGCAGGTTCCAAGTGGATGTTCCCGCCCTGTGGCTTCTTGTGCATGCACTGCCGCCAAGTGGTGGCCCAGGTCTACATGCCCCCCCAGCCCGGTGCCCACAACGCGGGGCTGCAGTTTTGGGGGGCATGCTCCCCAGGCTGCGGGGACACGCCCCTAGCCCAGTGGACACAATGCAGGGGGTCCTCTGCGCATGAGCTGCAGAGGAAACAACCTTTTCTTTTTAAAAAAAATATATATTTTATTGATTTTTTACAGAGAAGAGGGGAGAGGGATAGACAATCTGAAACATCAATGGGAGAGAAACATCGATTAGCTGCTTTCTGCACACTCCCCACTGGGGATGTGCCCCCAGCCAAGGTACATGCCCTTAATAGGAATCAAACCTGGGACCCTTCAGTCTGCAGGCCGACGCTCTATCCACTGAGCCAAACCAGTTTGAGCGTAAACACCTTTCCTGACTGCTCATTGGCTAAGCTCCCTGTATGCTGCCACTTGCAGTGTTCTTGGTAACTTGGGTTATAACACTCCAAGAAGGTGATCTAGGGTTTTTCCACCACACTCCTGGAGGAAAAAACGAAGGTCCGCTGCTGGAGGGGCTAAGAAATGTCATATCCTGCCCTAGCCGGTTTAGCTTAGTGGATAGAGCCTCAGCCTGCCAACTGTAGGGTCCAGGTTCGATTCTGATCAACGGCATGTACCTAGGTTACAGGCTCCTCCTTGGCCGGGGCCCAGGTCAGGGCTCATGCAGGAGGCAACCAATCAAAGTGTCCCTCTCACATTGATGTTTCTCTCTGTCTCTCCCTCTCTCTTCCACACTCTCTAAAAATCAATGGAAACATCCTCAGATGAGGAAGGAAGGAAGGAAGGAAGGAAGGAAGGAAGGAAGGAAGGAAGGAAGGTAGGAAGGAAGGAAGAAAGAAAGGTCATATCCTATGAAAGACAAATCTTGAAAATGCCTAAAGAAACTTGTCATTTCTTCATGGTGAAGGAACTGGAGTCCGTGTTGATGAAAACACCTTGGTGGCTGCAGTGGCTGGCAGTGGCTGCAGCAACAGGGTGATGGGGCAGACACCTTCCCCTGATCAGCGCAGTCACCTCCTGCAGAGGAAGGCCAGACTGTGGAGCGGGCCTAAGCCGTCAGTAGTACATCCCCTGAGGTCTCCCATTCTGTAAGAGGGGGAAGGCTGGGCTGAGGGACCCTCCCCCAGTGCACAAATTTCGTGCACCGGGTCCCTAGTAAGGATAACAATAGAAAATGTTCATAACCTGGTGAAGGAAAAAGTCACACAAATCCAGAAAGCACAGGGAGTCCCAATAAAGATAAACACAAAGACACTCACACTAAGACACATTATAATTAAAATAGCAAACGTTAAAGACAAATAGAAAATCTTAAAAGCAGCAAGAGAGTGACAGTTGCCTACAAGGGAGCTCCCTTAAGGCTGTCAGATCATTTCTCAACAGAAACTCTACAGGCCAGAAGGGACTGGCAAGAAGTATTGAAAGTAATGAAAAGCAAGGGATCCAAGACTACTCTATCCAGCAAGGCTATCATTCAGAATTGAAGATGAAATAGTTTCCCAACAAAAAAGGCTAAAGGAGCTTATTACCACGCTACCAGCACTGAAAGAAATGCTAAAGGGACTAGTAAAAAGAAGAAGAAATAAAGAGAAAGAGAGGAACATAGACAAAGAATAAAGATGGCAATAAATAAGTACCTATCACTAATAATTTTAAGTGTAAATGAATTAAATGCTCCAAAAGACATAGGATAGCCGAATGGATAAGACAACATGACTCATATACTGTGTATGCTATCTACAAGAGACCCGCCTTAGAACAGAAGACTCACACAGACTGAAAGTAAAGGGATGGAAAAAAATTTTCATGCAAATGGAAATGAAAAAAAAAGTGGGGGGTAATATTACTCATATCTGACAAAATATGACTCCTGGAGGTCCTGGCCAGTTGCTCATTGGTTAGAGTGTTGGCCTGTGGACTGAAGGATTGAGGGATCGATTCCCAGCCAAGGGCACATACCTGAGTTGCAGGTTTGATTCCTGGCCCCTGTTGGGGTGTGAGCAACTAATTGATGTGTTTCTCTCTGTTGATATTTCTCTCTTTGCCCCTCTTCTCCCTCCCTTCCATTCTCTCTAAAAAGAATCAATGGAGCCCAGTGGTTGAACATTGACCTATGACCCAGGAGGTCACAGTTCAAGTCCCGGACAGGATCCGTGCCTAGATTGCAGGCTTAATTCCTAGTAGGGGGCATGCAGGAGGTGTCCAATCAATGATTCTCTCTCATCGTTGATGTTTCTATCTCCATTCCTTTCTGAAATTAATAAAAATACACTTAAAAATAAAAAGTCAATGAAAAATATATCCTCAGGTGAGGATTAAAAAAGCAACAACATCGCCCTGACCGGTTTGGCTCAGGGGATGGAGCATCGGCCTGTGGACTGAAGGGTCCCGGGTTCGATTCCAGTCAAGGGCATGTACCTTGGTTGCGGGCACATCCCCAGTAGGGGGTGTGCAAAAGGCAGCTGATCGATGTTTCTCTCTCATCGATGTTTATAACTCTCTATCCCTCTCCCTTTCTCTCTGTAAAAAATCAATAAAATATATTAAAAAAAACGCCGAAGCCGGTTTGGCTCAGTGGATAGAGCGTCAGCCTGCAGACTGAAGGGTCCCGGGTTTGATTCCGGTCAAGGACATGTGCCTTGGTTGCGGGCACTTCCCCAGTGGGGGGTGTGCAGGAGGCAGCTGATCAATGTTTCTCTCTCATCGATGTTTATAACTCTCTATCCCTCTCCCTTTCTCTCTGTAAAAAATCAATAAAATATATTAAAAAAAACGCCGAAGCCGGTTTGGCTCAGTGGATAGAGCGTCAGCCTGCAGACTGAAGGGTCCCGGGTTTGATTCTGGTCAAGGACATGTGCCTTGGTTGCGGGCACTTCCCCAGTGGGGGGTGTGCAGGAGGCAGCTGATCGATGTTTCTCTCTCACTGATGTTTCTAACTCTCTATCCCTCTCCTTCCTCTGTAAAAAAATCAATAAAATATATATATATTTTTAAATAATAAAAAATAAATAAAAAGCAACAGCACACTCCTGGAGGGGCTTTAACTCCCGCTGACATCAATGAATAGGTCTCCAGACAAAAATCAGCAAGGAAACAGTGACCTTAAAGCACACACTAGATTAGATGGATGTAATTGACATTTACTGAACATTATATCCCCAAACTGCAGAATATACATTCTTCTCAAGTGCACATGGAACATTCTCAAAGATAGACATGTTAGGACACAAAACAAGCCTTTACAAGTTCAGGAAGGTAGAAATCATATCAAGCATCTTCTTGGATCATAACAGTATGAAACTAGAAATTAAGTACAGTAAAAATAACACCCTGAAAAACATTCAGACACATGGGTGCTAGTTAAATAGCATGTTATTAAACAATGAATGGACTACCAATAAGATCAAAGAAGAAATATAAACTTTCTGGGAACAAATGAAAACAAACACAAAATCTAGAGGTCACAGTGAAAGTAGTCCTGTATAGCATTACAGGTATATCTCAA
This sequence comes from Corynorhinus townsendii, assembly GCA_026230045.1. Taxonomy (NCBI): domain Eukaryota; kingdom Metazoa; phylum Chordata; class Mammalia; order Chiroptera; family Vespertilionidae; genus Corynorhinus; species Corynorhinus townsendii. Next base: position 84,962,727 of record JAPDVU010000008.1, read on the forward strand.
GAAGCAATAAACTCAAATAAATGATCCCCTGCAACTAAAAGAATTAGAAATAGAACAAGAAAAGCCTAGAGGAAGAGGAAATAAGGAAATAATAAAGATCAGAGAGGATATAAAAGGCATGCAGACTAAAAAATAAATACTAAAGATCAAGGAAACCAAGAGCTGGTTCCTGGAAAAGATAATAAACAAGATTGATGAACCATTAGCCAGACTCATCAAGAAAGAGAGGACCCAAATAAAATGAGAAATGAAAGAGGTGAAGTAACAGCTGAACCATAAAAATACAAGAGAATTATGAGAAAATACTATGAACATCTATATGCCAACAAACTGTACAACCTGGGAAAAATGGACAAATACCTAGAAACACAATCTTCCAAAACTCAATCAGGAGGAATCAGGAAACCTGAATGGGCTGTTAGCAACTAATGAAATTGAAGCAATAATAAAAAAAAAGTTCCAGAAAACAAAAGGCCTCAACCAGATAGATGTACAGGTGAGTTTTACCATGCATTCAATTAAGAACTAAAAGCTATCTTCCCCAAACTATTACAAAAAAATTGAAGAGGAAGGAACACTTCTAAGCTTATTTTACGAGGTCAGCATTATCTAATTCCAAGGCCAGATAAAGACACTACAAAGAAAGAGAATTACAGGCCAATATCCCTGATGAACATAGATGCTAAAATCCTCAACAAAATATTAGCAAATTGGATCCAGCAATACACTGAAACGATCATATACCATGACAATGTGGGATTTATTCTGGGAATGCAAGGCTGGTACAATATTAGCAAACCAATAAATGTAATTCATCCCATGTAAAATGAAAGATAAAAATCACAGGATCATACCAATAGACGCAGAAAAGACATTCAACAAAGTCCAGTGCCCATTTTTGATAAAAACTCAGCGGAGTGGGAATAGAGGGATCATATTTTGTTGAGATATGTAATAAAAGCCACATATGACAAACCTACAACTAACATCATACTCAATGGGCAAAAACTAAAACCATTTCCCATAAGAACAGGAACAAGACAGGATGTCTGCGTTCACCATTCTTATTCAGCATAGTACTGGAAGGCAGAGCGGAAGAAACAAAATAAAGAGGCACCCAAATTGGAAAGAAGGAAATTCATTATTGGCAGATTATATGATATTAGAGGGCTGGTGCACGAATTTGTGCATGGCTGGAGTCCGGCCAGCCCGCCTCTATGGGGACCGATCGGGACCGTGCCGGTTAGGGGAAGGGGCCTGGGGAGGTTGGCCACCCTGCCCTGCCCCCAATTGGGATGGGGGGGGGGCACTATTTGGGGGCAGGGCTGGCCAGGGGGAGGGGCTACAGGTTGTTGGGGCCCAATTGGGCCAGTTGGCTACTGCAGTATGTGTCATAGCGACTGGTCATTCCAGTTGCTTTGCATATATATATATATATATATATATATATATATATATATATATATATGTATATTGCATAGAAAATTCGAAAGAGTCTGCCAAACAACTAATACATTTAATAAATGAATTTGGCAAAGTTGCAGGAAACAAAATTAACATCCAGAAATCATTGGCATTTTTATACACCAAAAATGAACTCTCAGAAAGAGAAACTAAAAAAACAATCTCATTTACCATCTCAGGAAAAAAAAAAGATACCTAGGAATAAACTTAACCAAGGAGGTAAAAGACCTGTACTCAGAAAACTATGGGAAATTGAAGATAGAAATAGAGGAAGATGCCCTAGCTGGTTTGGCTCAGTGGATAGAGTGTCAGCCTGTAGACTGAAGGGTCCTGGGTTCGATTCCAGTCAAGGGCATGTACCTTGGTTGCAGGCTCCAGGCCCTGGTCGGGGCATACAGGAGGCAACCAATCAATGTGTCTCTCTCACAGTGGTGTTTCTCTCTGTCTTTCCCTCTCCCTTCTACTCTCTCTAAAAATCAATGGAAAAAATATCCTTGGGTGAGGATTATAAACCCTATCTAATAAAGAGGGATATGCAAATTGACCATCATACTGTAACAAGATGGCTGCGCCCACAGCTGAGGCAGGGATTCCTTAACACAAGATGGCTGCGCCCATAGCAGAGGCCAAGTTCCCGTAATGAGCCTTAATGAGCAATCAACAGGGACCTGAGGCTGTGTGGTGCTGGGCTGGAGCAGGGGACCTGAGGCTGTGCGCCCTGCCTGGTGGGGCTTGACAGGGAGCCTCAGGCCATGCCCCCTGCCCAGTAGAGCTTGATGGGGGTCTCAGGGCATCACCCCCCCACCTGGCAGGGCTTGACAGGGGACCTCAGGCCGCGCCCCCTGGCCCAGTGCCAGGCGGGGGGACCTGAGGCCATGCCCCATGTCCGTGGGGCTTGATGGGGACCTCAAGGTGTGACCCCTGCCCTGGCCCAGGCTGGAGGACCTCAGGCCGTGCACACTGCCCCGCCACTGGGCTGGGGGACCTGAGGCTATGCTCCCCACTTGGCGGGGCTTGATGGGGGTGGGGTTGGGTCTGGGTCTAGCCCAATGGGGTGGGGCCAGCTGAATCTGGGTCTTGTGCAATTTCGAGGCGCACGTGGGTGGGCGGGGACTTGACTCTGGTTCCCATGGTGTGCCCCAGACTCTGACAGGAGGAAGATTTTCATATACATTTTACTAATTTTCTTTCATTCCTGACACTTCTATTATAGAGAAAGGGCAAATAGCAATATTAAAATATTTCCTCTAATTAATTCCCTTTTAATGTACATGAATTTTGTACAAAAAGAAATAGAGGAAGATACTAACAAGTGGAAGTATATATCGTGTTCATGGCTTGGAAGAATTAACATCATTAAAATGTCCAAAGCAACCTATTGATTCAGTGTAATCCCTCTTAAAATACCATCGGCATATTTCACAGGTATAGAGCAAATATTCTGAAAATGTATGGAACCAAAAAAGACTCCAAATAGCCTTAGCAATTTTGAGAAAGAAGAACAAAGTTGGAGGGATCACAATACTGGATATCAAATTATACTACAAAGGCATTTTAATCAAAGCAGCCTGGTACTGGCACAAGAACATGCATTAGATCAGTGGAACAGAACAGAAAGCCCAGAAATCAACACTTGCTTTTATCCTGAATTAATATTTGACAAAGGTGGCAAGAGCATACACTGGAGTAAAGACAGCCTCTTCAATAAATGATGTTGGGAAAATTGGACAGATACATTGAAAAAAAATGAAGCTAGACCACCATCTTACACCATACACAAGAATAAACTCAAAATGAATAAGAGATTAAATGTAAGCTGTGAAATCATAAAACATCTACAAGAAAATAGGTAGTAAATTGTCAGACATCTCACATAGCAGATTTTTACTGATACATCTCCTAGCTAGGGCAAGAGAAACAAAGAAAAAAATAAACAAATGGGATTGTATCAAACTAAAAAGCCGCGTGGCAAAAGAAACCAGCCTCAAAATGCAAAGGGCACCCACTGCGTGGGAAGACATATTTACCAATGACGCATCTCATAGGGGCTAATTTCCAAAATGTATAAAGATTCATACAACTTAGCAAAAGGAAGACAGACTATGCAATTAAAACAGTGGGCACAGAACCTGAATAGACACTTTCCAAAGAGGACATACAGACCTGGTTGGTGGTGCTCAGTGGTTGAGCCAAGAGGTCTCGGTGCGATTCCTGGTCAGGCCACATGCCCAGGTTTCAGGTTAGATCCCCAGTAGGAGCGTGCAAGAGGCCACTGACTGATGATTCTCTCTCATCATTGATGTTTCTCTCTCTCTCTCTCTCTCTCTCTCCCTCTCCCTTCCTCACTGAAGTCAATAAAAACATACAAAAACATAGGCAGAGAGGGCCCTTCAAACGGGGAAACAATTTGAACAAAGCGAGGAAGTGGGAATTCCAGAATAAAGAAGGGGGAAGAATGAGTTATGGACGGATGGTTTCTGAGTTGGTGAGTATTTAAGGATGGTAATGTGAGCAAAAGGATTTGCTGAGATAAAAAACCTGGAAGCCAGGAGAACCACAAGATGGTGGTTTAATAAACCAGGCCAGGGCTGATAGGTACAAGGAAAAGGCTGCTATAGATTTGAGATCATTTTAATTGAAATTAACAGGACACAGTGACTAACTAGAAATCAATGATGAAGGTGGGTTAACTTGACTAATGATTTCGCTTTCTTAACTGAGCATTTAGCTTCTCAGATCGCACTGTTGGTGCCCCCTTGATGGCCTGTTTTCTGAGGGCGGAGTGAAGGCAAGGAGCAATGCTTAGCGCTGTGTTCACCTCACTTACCAGCAGCGCCAAAACAGGGACAGTGCGGGTGCTGTGTCCTGTCGTGGCCTCCGTGCCTGCAATGCTGACCCCCTGCGCCATGGAGGCGGCAGGTGCCGCGCAGTTGGGCGTGGCTTCCGTCGCCTGCTGTGGTTCAGCAGGGAAATGGGAAAGGTTGCACACGTCTGGTTTCTTCTAATTTGGCTCCTCATTGTTTAGACCACAAATTGACAGAAGGTACTAATCCCTTTAATTACTGAACTGAAATAACTTACTTCTTCAGAAGGACTCAGGCCTTTTAGTGGTTTTATTGAGTGTTTTCCTCTCAGGAAGCTCTTTTTTTCTACCAGAACAACCAACAGAGAAGTTATCATCTTTGATCTCCTTGGTTGTTCTGCCCCTAAAACACTATTTTCCAGGTGATTTCTTGAGAGGTTAATGTCTGCTCCTTTCTTTTCATATGGGTTTCTGTTTTTAATATTATTATTTATCTGAAGATGAAGAGGTGGGAACTTGTAACTTAAAATAAAAATCATCCTATACGCACTGGCCTGCAGCTGCGTCTGTGTGGCCTCCGGGATGGAGACTGGTCTGCTAGGCGACAGGAGCATGGCTGAGAGTGCCACCCCGACCAGGTCTGCCCCTCGGTAGTGTGGTCCGTGTTCATCCGGGGCTTGCTGTTCGCAGCTCTGGGAGGGGTGGAAGGTGCTACTCGCCCAACCAGAGTGACAGTGAGGTTTCCCCATGCAGGTGGAGCGGCCCCCCTCTCCATTCTCCTTGGCTCCGCAGGCACCCCTGCCCCCGGTGCCGCCCCGACTGGACCTGCTGCAGCAGCGCACTTGCGCCCCCACGGGGGTGAGCCTGGGAACGGCACCCAAGGTAACGCCCTGCTCTAGTCGCAGCTGCTCTAGTCCCCGCTGCTCTAGTCCCCGCTGCTCTAGTCCCCACTCCTCTAGTCCCCGCAGCGCTAGTCGCAGCTGCTGTAGTCCCCGCTCCTGTAGTTGCAGCTGGTGTAGTCCCCGCTCCGCTAGTCGCAGTTGCTGTAGTCCCCGCTGCTCTAGTCGCAGCTGCTCTAGTCCCCGCTGCTCTAGTCGCAGCTGCTCTAGTCCCAGCTCCTCTAGTCACAGCTGCTCTAGTCCCCACTGCTCTAGTCCCCACTGCTCTAGTCCCTGCTCTTCTAGTCGCAGCTGCTCTAGTCCCCATTGCTCTAGTTGCTGCTGCGTGGCTGCAGCCAGGGCTCTCCTGACTTGCTTCCCTCCTGCTCCACAGGCTGTGGCCGGCACCCTGCATAAGGACAAGCCATTGCCAGCACCCCCCACCCTCAGAGACCTTCCTCCGCCACCCCCTCCCGACCGGCCTTACTCCGGGGGAGCTGAGGCCCGGCCGCAGAGACGCCCCTTGCCCTGTACTCCCGGTGACTCTTCATCCAGGGACAAACTGCCTCCTGTCCCCTCCAGCCGCCTTGGGGAGTCCTGGCTGCCTCGGACGATCCCCAGAGTGCCCATCGTCACCCCCAGCTCTGGGGAGCCCTGGACAGGACGAGAACTGACCAACAGGCACTCCCTGCCCTTTTCGCTGCCCTCACAAATGGAGCCCAGAGCAGAGGGGCCTCGATCTGGGAGCGCCTTCAGTCTGGGCTCCTCCGTGGTGAGTCCTGGTTTTGAAATGATTTAGCCTGTTCAGAAATGTCTGTGGCCTGGCCTGTGGCACAGCATCAGCCCCTGCACCGAAGGGTCGAGGGTTCGATTTCTGGTCAAAGTCACATGTTTGGGTTGCAAGTTCGATCCCCAGTCCCAGTCGGGCACATGTGGGAGGCAACCAATTGATCTCTCTCTCTCTCTCTCTCCCCCCACCCCCGCTTTCTCTCCCTTCCTCTCTTCTTCTAAAAATGCAAAAAATATCCTTTGGTGAGGATTAATAAAAGAAAAAAAGAGAAATACTTGTCCAGATAGAGCAGACGGAGCAGGCTCTCTGGAAAGAGTGGCTTCTGAATTTGAAGGACTTTCCAAAGCGTGTCCAGCTCTACAGAGATCAGAACCAGTGACAGAAATGCTTCAGTGTATTACAGAATGCGTGGGAGGGTGAAGAGAGCAGAAATGTTGTGCATTGAAGTATGAAAATTGGCTAGAAAGGGCATTAGTACTAGATTAGAGGGCCTTTGCGAACCTCTCCTACAAGGATTGGAATTGATTTGGTAGGAAATGGGGGGCATTTGAAAGTTTTAACTTAGTGGAGTGACATGACCAAAATGCCAATTTAAAGAGATCCCTGCCCTGGCTGGTGTGGCTCACTTGGTGGAGCATTGTCCTACTCACAGTTGGATACCTGGTCGGGCACATATGGGAGGCAACTGATCAATGTCTCTCTCTCTCACAATCTTTCCCTCTCTCTCTTTTTCTTCCCTTCTCTTTAAAATAAATAAAAACATTTTTTAATTATAAAGAGATGACTCCAATAATTGTAGATAGAATGGATTGATAAGAGAATAGACTGAAAAAAGACAGGTTAGGGGTCCATTCTATAAGCATGAGATATAAAAGGTTTGGAACTGAGGGTGGAAGAGATATATTCATTCTTTTGTTGGTTCAGTTATGCATGCAACATAAATTCTTGCCCTTACAAAGTCTATATTCTAGTGAGGGAAAGACAGAAAATAAAAAAGATAAGTTAGTAAACATACAGGGTGTTGGGACATGGATGAGTGCTGTAGAGAAAAATAGGGCAAAAAGGGTATTGGGACAGCTAAGCAAAGACCTGGAGCATGGGGAGAGGAGCCATGCTACTTCTGGGGAAAGACAATTCCAGGATGAAGGGAAAGCAGTTGAGCTTAGGAGTGTGTTTGAGCAATGACAGAGGGTGGAACATAGTTGGTGCTAAGTGAGCAGGAAGGAGAATAGCTGTCTATGAGAAGGTGGGGCAGCCAGAGCATGCAGAGCCTTGAGAGGGTGAGAAACAAAGACCCAGTAAGTTTGAAAGCAGTCAGTGGATGGGGACAGGACAGGAAACCACATACACACACTCACACATGCGCACACACACTCGCGCACGCACACATGCTCACACGCTCACAAGCACATGCACATGCGCGCACCCTTGAGGTTTTGAACCTGGCTAAAGACATGTTGAATTTGAGATGAACTATTGAAGCAAGAATTTACCAGCAGGTAGTTAGAAATCTAAGGCGAAAAAATGGAAGTGAAAGGGGGAGGTTGAGGAATGCTGTGGCCAGGAATGACTGCAAGGGGAGGGGTGACAGATTTAAGTGGCGTTTCATTGAGAGATTAGGGTTGACATTGTGGTGGCGTCAATATAGAAAAATAGGTTTTTAAAACTAGAAATGGTATTTGTGTAGACAGTTTTCACAAATATTTCTAGAATTAAGAAAAAATAAATATGTCCTTGGCTTGTTTTTTATCTCTGTCTCCCTCATCACCCTACATTTGAGCTTTTCAGAGCCTGGAACAGCCGTGCTTTTGTTAGATGTAATAACCTGAGTGTGCCGTGGAGTGAGGTCTGTCTGTGTCTGTGTTACTGTTCTTGTTATTGTCAGTAGGTTAATAAGAGGAGATGCTTAGCTGTATTAAGAAGGTCCTTTTTCAAAACTTTTCTTTCCAGAATATGAATAGCAGCCCATTAGCAGGTCCAGAGTGTGAGCACCCCAAAATCAAACCTTCCGCATCGGCCAATGCCATTTATTCCCTGGCTGCCAGGTGAGTCTACAAAGCTGCATTTCACACCGGGGAGCTGTCCTTCTAAAGGATTTACCTACATAAAAGTAAACTCAGAGGAAAGTAAAAATGGGTCTGCATTTGCACATATAAAAATCGCCCTGCTTATGTTTGGACTATTTCCTCACATTCTCTTCTGTGTAAATGTACAGAGATTAGTCCTGTTGGGTGAGGTTCATCAATTTTACTACATTTTTTCAAAGAAACAATTTTGGATTTTGTTGATTTACTAAAATTAATTTCTGAATTCTTATTTTTTATTTTAATTCTTAATTCTTGGGTACCTGCTTTTTTGTGGTAGAATATACGACATTAAATTTTCATCTGACCTATTTATCAGTATACAGTTTAGTTTTATTAATTAAAACTTCACATTGTGCAATGATCACCACCATCTCCATAATTCTTTTCACTTTGTTTAACTCTATACCTATTAACAATAAATCCTCATTTCCCCCTCTGATAGCCCCTGACAGCCACCATTATACTTTTTGTCTTTGTGATTTTGATTACTCTAAATTCCTCATGTAAGTAGAATCATACAGTATCTGGCTTTTTGTGACTGGTTTATTTCACTCAGCAAAATGTCCTCCAGGTTCGTCTCATTGTAGCCTATTGACGAACATTCCCTTTTATAGGCTGAATGCTATACTATTGCATGTCTGTGTGACATTTTGCTTATCCATTCATCAGTCAATGGCCACTTGGGCTCTTCTTGTTTTAGCTATTGCAAATGACGCTGCTATGAATATGGGTGAGCAATTATCTCTTTAAGACCCTACTTTCAGTTATCTGGGTGTATACCCAGAAGTTGAATTGCTGGATCATATGGTAATTCTATTTTTTTTTTGAGGCACCTTCATACTATTTTTCACAGCAGCTATACTATTTTACATCCCAAACCATGGTGCACAAAGGTTCCAGTTTCTCCAAATTTTTACCAACACTTGTTATTTTTTATTTTTTTTAAATGTTTATTTCTACTTATTTATTTTTAAAATGTATCTTTATTGATTTCAGAGAGGAAGGGAGAGGGAGAGAGAGATAGAAATATCAATGATGAGAGGGCATCACTGATCGGCTGCCTCCTGCATGTCCCCCATTGGGGATCGAGCCTGCAACCCAGGCATGTGCCCTTAACCGGAATCAAACCTGGAACCCTTCAGTCCACAGGCCAATGCTCTATCTACTGAGCCAAACCAGCTAGGGCTATTTTTATTTTTTTATATCAGCCATCCTAATGGGTGTGAGTTGGTATTCCCTGGTAATTTTGTTTTGCATTTCCCTGATGATTAATGATGATAGTAAGCATCTTTTCATGTGCTTATTGGTCATTCATATATCTTCTTTAAAGAAATTTCTATTGAAGGCCATTGACCATTTTTAAAAAATCTTTATTATTAAGGGTATTATAGATGTTCCCCCTTTCTTTCCCTCATTGCCCCCCTCCACCTGGTTCCTGCCCCGCCCCATGCATTATTGATGAACACCCTATTGTCTGTGTCCATAGGTAATGCATATCTATAATAATAAAAACGTAATATGCTAATTAGGCTGGACAGCTGAAAGAACTTCCGGACATCCTTCCGGACAAAGCCGCGGCTGCGAGGACCAAGCCCCTTGCACAAATTTCGTGCGTTGGGCCTCTGGTATGCATATAAAACCTTTGGTTAATCTCTTCCCACCTCTCCTTCTCTGTGAGATTCAACAGTCTGCTCCATGTTTTCATACCTCTAATTCTATTTTATTCACCACTTTATTTTGTACATTAGATTCCTTGTTCGTTTATTTTGATTTATAGATTCCATTGTTGATAGATATGTATTTATTGCCGTTGATTGTTAATATTTTTCATCTTTTTCTTCTTCTCCCTCTTCTTAAAGCATACCCTTCAACAGTTCATGTAATACTGGTTTGGTGGTGATGAACTTCTTTAGCTTTATCTTGTCTCTGAAGCTCTTTATCTGACCTTCAATTCTGAATGATAGCTTTGCTGGGTAGAGGTATCTTGGTGGTAGATCCTTGCTATTCATCATTTTGCATATTTCTTGCCCCACTTCCTTCTGGCCTGCAAAGTTTCTGTTGAAAAATCAGCTGACAGTCATATGGGTGCTCCCTTGTATGTAACTAACTGCTTTTCTCTTGCTGCTTTTAAGAGTCTCTCTTTGTCTTTAACCCTTGGCATTTTAATTATGATGTGTCTTGGTGTGGGCCTCTTTGAGTTCCTGTGGGACTCTCTGTGCTTCTTGGACTTGTAAGTCTATTTCTTTTACCAATAGGGGACTTTTCTGTCATTATTTCTTCAGATAGGTTTTCAATATCCTGCTCTCTCTCTTTTCCTTCCGGCACCCCCATAATGCAAATGTTGTTATGCTTGAAGTTGTCCCAGAGGCTCTTTACACTATCTTCATATTTTTGTATTATTTTCCTTTTTTCTTTGCTGCTTGGGTGTTTTTTGCTTCCTCATATTCCAAATAATTGATTTGTTTCTTGTTGAATCTCTGTAAATTATTCTTTATTTCAGTAAGTATATTCAGACTTGTCCTTTTTCATATCTTTGACATTCTCACTAAGATCCTTGAAAGCCTCACTAAATCCCTTGAAGTTCTCTTTGAGTCAACTGAAGCTCTCTTGAGTAACCTTATAACCATGGTTTTGAACTCTGTAAACAGTAATTTGCTTGCTCCCATTTCTTTCATTTGTGACATGTTTCTTTATCTCTGCATTTTGGCTGCTTCCCTGTATTTGTTTCTATGTATTAGGTAGAGCTGCTATGTCTCCTGGAGTTGGTAGAGTGGCCTTGTGTAGTAGGTGTCCTGGAGGGCCCAGTGGCTCAGTCTCCACACTCACCTGAGCTGGACACTCTAGGTGTGCCCCTGTGTGGGCTGTGAGCACAGTCTTATTGTAGTTGAGACTTAATTGCTGTTGGTGTCACTGGGAGGAATTGACATCCAGGCCAATTGGCTGTGAGGATTGGCAGGGACTACAGCGGGAGAGCTGCTGTGCACGGGACACCCCTATAGATTAGGACTTACTTCAGTGGGGTTTTTGTGCTGAGTCTTCCCCTTGAGTGTGTCACTTGTGGATGTGTAATCTGCTATGGTCTGAAGCTGTTCACTGGGTGCACTAGCTCTGAGGCCTCCCGGGAGGTTTAAAATCAGCCACTACCTGGGGCCACTGGGCAGGAGCTACAGAGAGATCTGCAGATAGCCATCTACTTGTATTGGGCTTGTGAAGTGCCTATGCGAGGTCAAGTTGTGAAGCAAGGCAGGCTGGTGCTAGTCCTGGGTCTTGGCCTTTTATTGATAGGTTTGAGGCACACTGAATCCAGATGCTGCTTATTTGAGAGATTTTAGCAAAGTCTGAAGCCTGAGTTAGGATAGTAAATTGATATGGAAAAGCTGCTGCAAACAACTTGAGTGGGGCGGGATCTCAGAGAATCACCAGGGCAGAGCGAACAGTGTGAGCCAGGCTGATGGAAACTCAGATATGGCTACCAGTCAGCTCTGCAACAGGGGAGGTCCCAACACAGGAACAGTGATCCCTGCGAGGACTCCTTGTCTGGGAGAAATCTGTTGCTGAGTTCCCACTACAGTGCCAGACAATCCAGTTCCTTCCTATATGTCCCTGGGTCCTCCAAAGCCACCTGGCACTGGAGCTCAGAGGGATCATGTCTGAGTAAGTTTGTGCACTGGCCCTTTAAGCGAAACTGCCTGGGTCTCCAGCAGCCTCTTTGTCACTCAGCCACAATCCCCACTGGTTTTTACAGCCCATAGTTATGGGAATTTCTCTTCCCAGCTCTGGTAGCCTGGCCTAGGGATTTGGTGTTGGGCTGAGATCCACTGCTCCTTGTGGGAGGCCTCTGCAGCTGAGATACCCCTCCCAATTAAAAAAAAGGGGCACACAGAGAGGATTAAAAATAGCGGCAGAATAAGTGGATATTGCATGAACATGATCCCAGGAACAAACTGAAATTACAACTAAAATACTGAAAAACTTTCTGAATAATGAATGGAAAATTCGTAGGAGAGAACCCTGATACCTGAGGACTGAAACTGGAGATTGCATAGAGACTGGTAGGAGGGGCAGAGGCACAAAAGGGCTGGCCAGGTGCTGCAGACAGCAACTGAAGTTCTGGAGAGATACCTCAACTGTGGGGGGTTGCAACTGAGAACTCTGGCATCTAATCCCCAAGCTGGGCTCCCCAGCAGAGAGCACCAAATCTGAGGAGGGTACCCACATAACATCTGGCTGTGAAAAGCAGTGGGGTGCTGTCTGCTAGGGAGTGACAGCTGAAAATTCAGATACTCTCTTAAAGGGCCAATGCACAAAATTCCCTGTGGAGCCACCCACCTTGTGCTCTGGCAGAAGGAGGGCAAAGTGGACTGGAGCTATGTGAGCAGAAACCAGGTCTGGGGACTTGGGGGGATAGAGCTCAGAAGGCAGACACCCCCAGTTTCCTGGGCTGAGTCATTCCCTCACACAGTGGAGGACAGACAGTTGACTTACCCTATTGGAAAACATCTTGTCCTCAGTCACTTAAGAGACCAAAAATAACAATTAGCCTCCAGGCAGAAGCCACTGCCCTACTCTTTTGAAAAAACTCTCACCACACCTGAGGACAATTGCTTGGGGGCAATTCAAGTTGGAATCCTATCAATCTATAGGAAGGCAGGCTCTGGAGGCTTTGAGTCTTTGCCTGATCTAATTAGTTAGAAATAGCATTTGACACTGTCCTGCACTGGAGCTTGAGAGTCATAGCAGATCTACCTAATACATAGTCACAAACCCAAACAGACAGCCAAAATGAGGAAACAAAGAAACAAATGGAAGAACTAGAGAATTCTCCAGAAGAAGAGATAAATGAAGCAGAGGTAAGAAATTTATTTGAAACAGAGTTCAGAGTAATGATGGTGAAGATGCCAACAGCATGAAAAAGATATAGTAACTATGACAAAAGAATAGTCTGAGATAAAGTATGACACAGCAAAAATAAATAACACATTGGAAGGAATACACAGCCAATTAGGGGAAGCCGAGGATCGAATCAGTGAAATGGAAGACAGGGCTGAAAAAAATCACTCAATCAGAGAACCAAAAAGAAAGAAAAAATTAAAAAACAGGAGAACAATTTAAGGAAGCTGTGAGACAATGTGAAACGTAACAATATTCACATAGGAGGTGTGCCAGAAGAGGCTGAAAGGTAGGGTTAGAGAACATGTTTGAATAAATAGTGGCAGAAAACTTTCCTAACCTGGTAAAGGAAAAAGTCATGCAAGTTCAGGAGGCACAGAGAACCCCAACAGGCCCACCCCAGACATATCATAATTAAAATGACAAAAATTAAAGACAAAGAATCTTGAAGGCAGCAAGAGAAAAACAAACTGTTACCTACAAAGGAGTTCCCATAAGGCTGACACCTGATTACTCATCAGAAACTCTACAGGCCAGAAGGGAATTGCATGAAGTACTCAAGGTAATAAAGAACAAGGGTCTTGAAACCAAGATTACTATATCCCGTAAGGCTATCATTCAAAATAGATGGTGAAATAAAGAGCTTCCCAGATAAAAAGAAGCTAAAAGAGTATATCACCTCCAAGCCAGCATTATAAGAAATGCTAAAGGGATTGCTGTAATGAGAAGAAGAAACAGAAATCTCAGCATACGGAATTAAAATGGCAATAAATAAATACCTCTCAATAATAACCCTAAATGTAAATGGGTTAAATGCTCCAATCAAAAGGTGAATGGATACAAAAACATGACCCAGGTATATGCTGGCTACAAGAGACCCACCTCAACAAAAGACACACACAGGATGAGAGTGAAGGAATGGGGAAAAAATTGTCCATGTAAATGGAAAAGGAAAAAAAGCTGGAATAGCAATACTCATATCTAACAAAATAGATTTTAAAATGAAGGCCATCACAAGAGACAACAAAGGTCACTACATAATACTAAAGGGATTTATCCAACAAGAGGATATAACCCTGGTAAACATATATGCACCCAATATAGGAGCACCTAAATATATAAAAATACTTCTGGAAGACTTTAACGGAGAGATCGACAACAATCCAGTCATAGCTGGGGACTTTAACACCCCGCTGACTTCACTGTATAGATCTTCCAGACAAAAACTTAAAGAAACAGTGACTCTAAAGGACACACTGGATCAGATAGATTTAATTGACATTTATAGAACATTTCTCCCCAAAGCAGCAGAATATACATTCTTCTCAAGTACACATGGGTCATTCACAAAGACAGACCACATGTTAAGACACAAAGCAAGTCTCTACAAGTTTAAGAAAATTGAAATCATATCAAGCATCTTCTCAGATCACAGTGGAATGAAATTAGAAATCAACTACAGTAAAAACATTCAAACACATGGAGGCTAAATAGCCTGTTATTAAACATTGAGTGAGTTACCAAAGAGATCAAGAAAGAAATAAAAAAACTTCCTGGAAACAAATGAAAATGGGCACCCAACAACCCCAAGTCTCTGGGACACAGCAAAAGCAGTCCTGAGAGGGAAGTTCATAGCACTACAGGCCTACCTCATAGAACAAGAAAAATCAGCAATAAACTATTTAACCCTGCAACTTAAAGAACTAGAAAGAGAATATCAAGAAAAGCCCAGAATAAGCAGAAGGAAGGAAATAATCAAGATTAGAGCAGAAATAACAGAGACCAAAAAAAACAACAACAAAAAAACCAATGAAACCAAAACCTAGTTCTTTGAAAGGATAAATAAAAATTGATAAACCATTAGCCAGATTCATCAAGAAAGAGAGAGAGTACCCAAATATATATGTATGTGTGTGTATTTTTTTTTAAAAGAAGAACAAGGAAAAAAGGGGGCACACATGGGTGTTCCACCCAACCCATTTTAAACCTCTGCCCCTCCTACCAGTCTCAATCTGCTTTCTTCTTTTCTTCTCTAGTTGTAGGACTTCCATTCAGCCAGATTTCAGGTGGTTCTGAATGATGGTTCTGTATTTTAGTTGTTATTTTGATGTGGTTGTGGGAGGCGGCAAGTACCAGCGTTTACCTACAGTGCCATCTTGGTTCCTCCCATTGACCATTTTTTAAATCAGGTTGTTTGTGTTGAATTTTAGAAGTTCTTATCCTGGATATTAATCCCTTATCATATTTGCAAACATTTTCTTCCATTCTATGGATTGCCATTTTGGTCTTGATGCAAAAAACTTTCATGAAGCCGAAACCGGTTTGGCTCAGTGGATAGAGCGTCGGCCTGTGGACTGAAGGGTCCTGGGTTCGATTCCGGTCAAGGGCATATACCTGGGTTGTGGGCACATCCCCAGTAGGGGGTGTGCAGGAGGCAGCTGATCGATGTTTCTCTCTCATTGATGTTTCTAACTCTCTATCCCACTTCCTTCCTCTCTGTAAAAAAATCAATAAAATATATTTTCTAAAAAAAACTTTCATGAAGTCCAACTTGTCTATTTTTTCCTTTGTTACCTGTGCCTTTGGTGTCATTTCCAAGAAATCACTGCCAAGTCCAATGTCATGAAGCTTTTGTTCTATGTTTTCTTCTAAGTGTTTTATTTTAGAACTAGAGGCCCAGTACACGAAATTCATGAATGAGTAGGGTCCCTAGGCTTGGCCGGTGATCAGGGCTGATTGGGGCCTTGCTCTGGCTGCTGGCTGCCAATCGGGGCCTTCCTTCATTCCACGCTGCCCCCTTTGGTGGTCAGCGCACGTTATAGCTAGTGGTCAAGCACCAGGTCGGTCAAATTCCCAAGGGGACAATTTGCATATTAGCTTTTTATTATATAGGATTTATTTATGTAGGTCTTACATTTAGGTCCTTGCTTCATTTTGAGGTAAACTTTTTTTTTTAATATACGAAAGAGAGAGAGAGAGAAAATCATTGATCAGCTGCCTTCTGCACGCCCCCTACTGGGGATGGAACCCGAAATAGGGCATGCGCCCTTGACCAGGATCGAACCTGGGACCCTTCAATCCACAGGCCAACACTTTATCCACTGAGCTAAACCAGCTAGGGCTAGTCCTGTTTTTTAACAAACATTTACAGCTATAAATTTACCCCTTAGCACTACTTTTGCTGAGTCCCATAAGTTTTGGTTCATGATTTTCCTTTTCATTCCCCTCTAAATATTTTCTAATTTCTCTTGTAATTTCTTCTTTGATCAAGGGGAAATGTATATGCTATTTATAAGAATAAAGGAGAACTGATGTAGTTAATCAAAGGGGTATTCTTATAAATAGCATATACATTTCCCCTTAATCAGTCTAGCAGCCTTTGTCTTATAATAATTGGAATATTTGTTTTCATTCTTTTTCCCATATTTTCTTGGTTCATTTCCCTACTTTCTCAAAGTACTTTAAACATTTTCCCCTTCGATTATTCTTTTTTAACAGTTATCCTGGGCACTCCCTTCATGCACCCTGGACTCAGTAGAGTCTGGCTCTTCACACTTTGCGTACATGAAATTTCCCACATACTTACTCTCCAGCCTCCTCAATCCTTACTGCTTGCCATGCTGGAATCTCTTCCTTCTGCCCAGAGAGCTTCCTTTAGAGACAGAGACAGAGAGAGTGTACAGGTATTGGGTGGGGGAATATATGTGTCTCCCAGCAGTGAGTGCTCCCAGATTTTGTTTGATGGAAAACATCTTCTGTTTGACAGAAAATATCTTTTATTTCACTGTGACATTTTTGCAAGGTATTTTCACTGTGTCTAGTATTGCGCTAGAGTTACTGTCGTGAGGCACTTTAAAATAGCAGTGTCCTGCCTCCTGGCTGCCGTTGTTCCTGCTGAAAATGTCACTGCTGGCTTCGGTGTGCTCCCTTAAAGGCGATGTCTCCTCTCTGGGCCTCCTGGTCTTGAGTCCCAGCAGTTTTCTTAATGTCCTTGAGGTTTGTGGGCTTTACTCCTTTTTGTGGTTCGATGTTGCTAATGTCTTAGAAAATTCTAGCCCACTATTTCTTAAAATAGCCTGAATACTATAGTCTCTCTCCTCTCCTGCTGGCCCTCCTGTTACCTACAGGCCGGCTTCTCACTATTCCTAACGTGGGTGTTATGCTCATTCTGTTTTCTTTTTTTGAGTAGTTCCTGCTATCTTCCACTGCCTTTATCACTTAGCAGTCAGTGTCTAATCTGCCCTAAGTCCACCTATTCAATTTGTATTTTCAGATAGTATGGGTTTTTTATTGTTGGGTTTTTTGTTTTGTTTTGTTTTAAATCCTCACCCGAGGATATTTTCCCATTGATTTTTAGGGAGAATGGGAGAGAGAGGGAAAGACAGAGAGAAACATCAATGTGAGAGAAACCCATCAATTGGTTGCCTCCTGCACATGCCCCAACCAGGGCCCAGGGTGGGGAGGAGCCTGCGACCAAGGTACATGCCCTTGACTGGAATCAAACTCAGAACCTTGCAGTCCGCAGGCCGATGCTCTATCCATTGAGCCAAACTGACCAGGGCCAGATACTATAATTTTAGGTTCTAGAGTTTTTATGTCATTTTCAAAAATGTATTTATTTTATTTTATTTCAGGGCTAGCATCAGCTTTTATTTATTTTTTAAATAAATCTTTATTGTTCAGATTATTACAGTTGTTCCTCTCCCCCCCACCCCTATAGCTCGCCTCTGCCCTTAGCCCCCCCATCCCCACTGTCCTCATCCATAGGAGTACGATTTTTGTCCAGTCTCTACACGCATCCCCCACACCCTTTCCCCCCCAAGAATTGTCAGACCACTCCCTTTCTATGCCCCTGATTCTATTATATTCACCAGTTTATTCTGTTCATCAGATTTTTTATTCACTTAATTTTTAGATTCACTTGTTGATAGACATTTATTTGTTGTTCATAATTTTTATCTTTACCTTTTTCTTCTTCTTCCTCTTCTTAAAGAATACCTTTCAGCATTTCATATAATACTGGTTTGGTGGCGATGAACTCCTTTAGCTTTTTCTTATCTGTGAAGCTCTTTATCTGACCTTCAATTCTGAATGATAGCTTTGCTGGGTAGAGTAATCTTGGTTGTAGGTTCTTGCTGATCATCACTTTGAATAGTTCCTGGCACTCCTGTCTGGCCTGCATAGTTTCTGTTGAGAAATCAGCTGACAATCGTATGGGTGCTCCTTTGTAGGTAACTAGCTCTTTTTCTCTTGCTGCTTTTAATATTCTCTCTTTGTCTTTTGCTCTTGGCATTTTAATTATGATGTGTCCTGGTGTGGTCCTCTTTGGATTCCTTTTGTTTGGGGTTCTCTGCGCTTCCTGGACTTGTAAGTCTATTTCTTTCAACAGGTAGGGGAAGTTTTCTGTCATTATTTCTTCAAATAGGTTTTCAGTATCTTGCTCTCTCTCTTCTTCTGGCACCCCCATAATTCTGATGTTGGTACACTTGAAGTTGTCCCAGAGGCTCCTTACCCTATGTTCATATTTTTGGATTCTTTTTTCTTTTTGTTCTTCTGGTTGGGTGTGTTTTGCTTCTTCGTATTTCAAATCTTTGACTTGATTCTTGCAATCCTTTAGTCTGCTGTTGGATCTCTGTATATTATTCTTTATTTCAGTTAGTGTATGCTTACTTTCTAGTTGATCCTTTTTCATATCCTTGAGGGTCTCACTAAATTTATCAGCGGTTTCCAGAAGATTCTTGAAAAACCTTATAACTGTGATTTTGAACTCTATATCCAGTAGTTTGCTTTCCTCCATTTCTTTCACTTGTGACCTGTTTATTTGTCTTCGCATTTTGGCTGCTTCCCTGAGTTGATAGAGTGGCTTTGTGTACTAGGTGTCCTATAGGGCCCAGTGGCTCAGCCTCCCCAGTTACCTGAGGTGGACACTCTTGGTGCAGCCCTTTGTGGGCTATGTGCACAGTCTTGTTGTAGTTAAGCCTTGATTGTTGTTGGTATCACTGTGAGGAATTGACCTCCAGGCCAACTGGCTATGAGGATCAGCTGTGTCTACACTGGGAGAACTTCTATGCTGGAGACAACCTTATGAGGCAAGACTTGTTTCAGTGGGGCTTTGGTGCTCATTGAGTCTGCCCCCTGAGTGTGTCCCTTATTGATCTGAGGAGTTGTAATCTCGATGGTCCCACTCTGACCACTGGGTACACTGGCTCTTGGATCTTCAAGGAGGTGCTTACTAATTTAGCCTCTGCCTGAGGTCACCCAGCAGGAGCTATGGAAAGATCTGCAGATTCCTCTTCTTTGCTTGGGTTTTGGAGGTGCCCAGATGAGGCCCAGCTTGAAGCAGTGCAAGCTGCTGTGGGGCCTTGGGCCTTCTTTTGGATGTTCTGGGTCTCTCTGACCCAGCTGCAGTTTGGTAAGTTTAGATTTCAAAGGACCAGGCCATTCATATGCAAAAGCCTCTGTGCACAGCTTGGGTGGGGCGGGTCTCAGAGCGGAGCAAACAGCAATGGCTTCGCATCAGCCCTGCCCTAAAAGGCCCTCGGGTCTCAGTGTCCTTTGGTAATCACTGCAAGCACCTCTGAGAGAAAGCCGCCCTCGAGTTTCTCCCCCCCAATGCCAGACAGTCCAGTTTCTTCCCGTATTAGTCTGGGTCCCCAGAGTCTCACCCAGAACTGGAGTTCAGCGCAGTCAGGAGCTTTTGTCTCCCTCCCGCTTGACAAAGCCAGCCGCGTACTCAGTTGCCAGCCCTTTCCGTGCATCCCTCCGTACCTCTGCCTTTACTTCCGCAGCTCCTCTGAGTCTCAGTGTGCTTTCCTCTTTCCTTCTAGTTGTAGAATTTCCACTCAGCCAGCCTTCCTGTGGTTCTGGATGATGTCCGTTTTGTCTTTTAGTTGTAGTTTTGAAGTGGTTGTGGGAGGCAGCAACTTCAGGTGTTTACCTATGTCGCCATCTTGGTTTCTCCAAAAATGTATTGATTTTAGTTTTCTAATAAATATTCTCCGTTCTCTGTTCTTATGAACACATAGTTATTGGAAAGGCCTGCCTCTTACTCCAGCTGGCAGCACAGTCAGCATCTGCTCGTACTTGGTGGCTGCTTTAGCTTGAGGAACCAGAACCCGCCTCCAGGCAAATAGTCAGGGGTCAGCATGACTCCAGGCACATGGGTCAGGGTCAGCCTGACTCCAGGGAACCTGCAGCACAGATGAACCCTCCTCCTCGGCTTCGCTCTTCTTCAGGGTTGTGGGCCCTCACAGATGAGCCATCCTGACACCCCAAATTCCCTGCCTGCTGAAACACCCTGGAAACCCCAAGCATAGCGTGGTGCTTCCGTCAGTGTGCTCCCCACTCCGGGACCCCGGCCGTCTCTTGAGTCCTGATTGTGGGGCTTCTCTCCAAAACCTTCTTGGTTTTAATTGATTGGGGTGACATTGGTCACCGTGGGCATGTAGGTTTCAGGTGTGAGTTTCTGTGTCCAGATCTGTATTGCATGGTGTCCCCACTACCCAGAGTGAGATCCCCTTCTGTGACCTCATATTAGGCCCCCTCTTCCCCACACCCATACGCCTTCCCTCTGGCCGCCACCATGTGCTGTGTGTGTCCGCGAATTTCCGTTTCAGATCCTACACATGCATGAGATCGTAGGGCTCTCCGCTCTCTCCCAAAGCCTTCTTTCTCTTGTATTTTATCATGCTTCTTCAGTGGCTGTTGTAGGCAGGTGGTTAGATAGCTTGTGGCTTGGCCATGGCTGTAAACATGTAAAATGTATCTATGTTTCAGATCAAGATAGAGTGTTTTATTCTCTCCTTTTTTAAACTTAGCATTATATCTTGGGCATTTCTTTCTATTTAAAAAGTTCTTCAAAATCTGTACTTTTAATGATTACTTATATAATGTGACTATTACTATCACATAATTTAATTATTCCCCTATTGGTGTATATTTATTTTTTTTAAAAGCTTAACTATAATAAATTTATTTTGATGAACATTTTTGTACATAACCAGAGATGCAGCCAAAGTAGAATTTCTGTGACGAAAGATAGTGAATGTTTTAAAATATGTGCTGGGCGCTGTGTAGTGTGGCTCAGTGGACTGAAGGACTGTGGACTGAAGAGTCCCAGGTTCGATTCTGGTCAGGGCACATGCCCAGAGTTGCAGGTTCGATCCCCAATAGGGGGCATGCAGGAGGCAGCTGATCCATGATTCTCTGTCATCATTGATGTTTCTCTCTCCCTTTCCCTCCTCTCTAAAATCAGTAAAGATATTTTAAAATAAATAGTAAGTGAGTAAATAAAATGTGGAAGGGACAGCATAGGACAGAGAGCAGGAGGCTTCGGGAGCGCCTCTGGGACCTGTGAGCCGGGTGCTGACAAGAGCAGAATGATTCTCTCTCATCATTGATGTTTCTATCTCTCTCTTCCTCTCCCTTCCTCTCTGAAATCAATAAAAAAATATATTTAAAAAATAAAATATGTGTTGGCAGAATGCTTAATGAGGAGGTGCATTTTTATATTTTTAACCGAGACCTGATGCACGAAATTCGTGCAAGAGTAGGCCTTCCTTCCCCCAGCTGCCAGAACTGGCTTCCCTCTAGCACCCGCGACCTGGGCTTCCCTCGCAGCCCAGGCTTTGTCCGGAAGGTCGTCTGGAAGGACGTTCGGTCTAATTAGCATATTATGCTTTTATTATTTTAGACTAGAGCAGTGGTCGGCAAACTCATTAGTCAACAGAGCCAAATATCAACAGTACAATGATTGAAATTTATTTTGAGAGCCAAATTTTTTAAACTTAAACTTCTTCTAACGCCACTTCTTCAAAATAGACTTGTCCAGGCTGTGGTATTTTGTGGAAGAGCCACGCTCAAGGGGCCAAAGAGCCGCATGTGGCTTGTGAGCCACAGTTTGCCGACCACGGGACTAGAGGCCTGATGCACGAAATTCGTGCAAGGGGCTTGGCCCTCGCAGCTGCTGCAGCTTGCCTCGGCCCTTGCAGCCCCAGCTTCATCCGGAAGGTCGTTTGGCTGTCCAATCTAATTAGCATATTATGCTTTTATATAGAGGGAGTAACATCATCAACAAAAAGAATTATAATTTAAAAATTTTATTGCCCTTGTAATAACTTTTTTCTTTTTATGGAAGTAATGTGCTAAGTAAAGAATATATAGAAAGTATATATATTCAGACAAGCAATTTTGAAGAAATGGAGTCATTCATAACTTACCTCAGTTAGCATGTGATGTATGTTCACTGCCATTCTGTGTGTACGGAATCATACTGCACATGCTGTTTTTCACTAGGAATATCTCAAACATCTTAGGATGTCATTATATATTCTTCTACAGCAGTGATTTTCAAACTATTTCAGTTGCTCGCAAAGCAGAGGAGCTGACCTAAGTGCGCTCTCAGTGTGGGAATAGATAAGACCTACTGTGTAGGAGCAGAGACCTCTGAGGCTCTGGTCCAGAGCCCCTGAGGCGCTAAGGGACAGAGTCAACTTCAGACAGGTGTGGGGAGAGGAGGGAGGGTTAAAATGTATTCAGCTCCTTGTTATTCAACAGGTGGTTGCCTGTCATTTAGGATTATAAATAATGCTATAGTGGACATTCTTTATCATTTCCACAGGGAAATTCCTAGAAATGGAATTTCTGAGTGTAACGGTTTGTATGTTTGTTTAAATATTTTTGCTGAATTACACTCCAGAAAAGTTATAGCATATATTTCTTTATTTCCAAAACTATATAAGAAAGTATCCATTTAACAAAAGAAAACAACAAAAAGAAAATACCCATTTTCCTACATCTTCACCAATACTTGTTTTGTTGTTGTTTTTTGCTAATCTTTATGGGTTGTTTGCCTCCCCCCCCCCAACATTTTATTATGAAAAGTTTTAAAACATAAAGTGAAAGATTTTTTTAGAATATATTTTTATCGATTTCAGAGAAGAAGGGAGAGGGACAGAGAGAGAGAAACATCAATGATGAGAGTCATTGATCAGTTGTCTCCTGCATGTCCCCTACTGGGGATTGAGCCCACAACCCAGCCATGTGCCCTGATTGGGAATTGAACTGTGACCTCCTGGTTCATAGGTCGACACTCAACCAGCTGGGTAAGATGTTTTACAGTGAAAATTCGTATATTCCCCGCCTAGGTTCTACCATTAGTATTTTATTATGCTTGTTTTGTCACACATTTTATCTATCTGTACTTTTACCCATCCATCAATCTTTCTTACTTTATTGATGCATTTCCAGGCACACTGTAGATAATGATACAGATCTACTTCAAAACTTTAGCATGCAATGCACAAATAATAAACATAATATGAAGACATAAGAAAAACTCTGAAGTGAAGTGAGATTATAGGGGATGGTCATCAGTTAGGCTTCTGTAGCACTTCAGTGTTTTTAATAAGCAGCTTTTGCTTTTATAATTAGGAAAAATAAACATCAAATAAACCCTTGACTGACAAATCCAATAGGTGTTTCTTAGACTATTTAGAATGTGTAAAAAGGCACAGAGGAAGGAAGAGAGGTTCACGCACTCCCACTCCCAGAGCAGTTGTGTTCCATGTGTGTGTTTCTTACAGGATTACATGGGCTTTTGTTGTTTGTTTCATGTTGTTTCCTCTCTGCCTAGTCTTAGAGAGTGGGGTGACAGGAGAAGTTCTGTTTAACATTGGAGAATTATGTGTGAGTGCAATGGCCAGATCCCCGAAGGCCAGGCCTGGAAACTTGGGGGTGGTCCCAGATTTGATGCTGATGCCAGGGCACTTCATATCTTTTTATTTCCTACAAGTGACCCAGTGTGCGAAATCGCGCTACCCCGCCCACCTGCCCGCAGCCCTGCCTTGACACCCTACCCTTTCTCCCCAGAGCTCGATGCACTTAGCTCCACCCCTGCCTGCTCCGGCCTTCTCTGGAGGCTTCAAGCCCCGCCCTCGGTTCCATGAGTCGCCTTGGGTTGGTCCCGCCTCCTCTAGGCACCTCCCCGCTTCCGCCCCATCTCTGGAGCAACGTGGCAGCTCCGCCCCACTGTTCACGCAGCCTCCTGCTGAATGGTCGTTAAGGCGTGAGGGCATCACGGCCATTAGGATATTAGCTCTTTGTTATACAGGATTTTTCTTGCACAGTATGAATAGGAAACCTGTTTATGCTACAAGATAATACACGAGAAAGCTGTCAACAGCTGTGATGTTAGGGCTGAGGTGTGCCTGTTGTCAGGAAGTCTGCTGCTGCTGCTTGTTTCCTGCCTCATGAGAAGCCAGCACGTAGTTGGCTCGACGGTCCACTCCTGAGGGGGGGCTCCCTGGGACAGAATCCTCTCCCAGTGCACATATCTCAGCATAGCAGCCTCACCTTGTCAGTTAAAAGTGAAAATTGAAGTTAGTGTGTGTTTATTAAAATTTTTCCCCTTTTGTTGTGTTTATTGGGGTGATGCTGGTTAGCAGAATCACACAGGTTTCAGGTGCACAGCCTACAACAATCCTCTGCACACTGTTGTGTTCACTACCCCGAATCAGTTTCCGTCTGTCACCATTTACCCTGTGCCTTCCCTGCCCCACCCGCCGCTAAAGGAGTGTGTGTTCAGCAGGTGCCTCCCTGAGCCAGGAGGGGGAGGGGTTCCCTGGCTGGCACCTACTTGCTGGTCACATCGAAGCGGTGGTTGTTGTGAAGACACTTGTTTCATGCTGAAGGGTTTCCAGCTTCTTTCTTCGCTTTCTTTTCTGTGTTTTATTCCTCTTCCAGACCTCTTCCTGTGCCCATGCTGCCGCCCGGGGTGCAGCGCGAGAGCGAGGAGGACACCGAGTACATGACTCCCTCCTCGAGGCCCGTGGGCCTTCAGAAACCAGAGGGGAAGCAGCCCTTCGAGACCACCCCGAGCCTACGGTGGGTTCCCAGCCTCCCCACTTGCCTACTGCTGCAATGCAGCACAATCGAGCCCCAGTTACAGCTCAGGCTGTAAGCAAACCTACTTCTGTTTCCTCAACACCACAGCATCTTCACACACACACACCACAGCAACCTCACACACACACCCCCATTACCCTCACACACACACACCCGTTACCCTCACACACACACCCGTTACCCTCACACACACACCCGTTACCCTCACACACACACCCGTTACCCTGACACACACACACCCGTTACCCTCACACACACACCCGTTACCCTCACACACACACACCCGTTACCCTCACACACACACACCCGTTACCCTCACACACACACCCGTTACCCTCACACACACACACCCGTTACCCTCACACACACACACCCGTTACCCTCACACACACACCCGTTACCCTCACACACACACCCCCGTTACCCTCACACACACCCCCGTTACCCTCACACACACACACCCGTTACCCTCACACACACACCCATTACCCTCACACGTGCACACACCCCCATTATCCTCACACACACACACACGCCCCCATTACCCTCACACGCATATCCCCCGTTACCCTCACACGCGTACACACCGCCATTGCCCTCACATGCACACACCCGTTACCCTCACACAAACACACACACACCTGTTACCCTCACACAAACACACACACACCTGTTACCCTCACACACACCCGTTACCCTCCCACGCACACACACCCACGTTACTCTCACACGCACATACCCGTTACCCTCACACGCATACACGCCCCCGTTACCCTCACATGCACACACCTGTTACCCTCACACGCACACATCCTTTACCCACACACGCACACAGGAGTGGGTTTTCCCGCCTCTTAGTGACACTGGTGAAAGGACGGTGCTGCCTTGATAGGGTCGGGTTCCAGAGCAGCAGTGAGGGGATGGGTCTCAGTGAGTCTGCAGGTGACAGACATCTGTTTCTGAGACCTTGCGCTGCTTTCTTCTGGGTCAGAGCGGGCGGCGGCGACCAGCAGGCGGACGGCAGCACCTATGAAGCCATGTACACCCTACAGCCCCTGGGGGCACCAGCCGGCGCAGAGGGCAGCTCCGTTGGTGAGTGGCTTTCTGCTCCCTGAGGTCATGGTGGCCCCGGAAGGAGCCTGTGGCATTTGGCTGGTGAGAAAGCTTGATCTGAGCGGAAAATAATTGTAAATAATTTTATTTGCAAAATATATTTTACCCATGGACAGTAAACCCTCCTCTCTTTTACTTGCTGTTCGCATAGCCAGAGTCTTTGTGCTTTTCTTCCTTCCAGAGCCGGGACCCAGTGTGACAGCTCCCTTTACCCCACTGCTTGTTATTTATGTATTTATTTCATTGATTTCAGAGAGGAAGGGAGAGGGAAGCATCAATACTGAGAGAGAATCATGGATCGGCTGCCTCCTGTACGCCCCCCACTGGGATCAAGCCTGCAACCTGGGCATGTGCCCTGACCGGGAATTGAACCCGGGACCCTTCAGTCTGCAGGCTGACGCTCTTCCCACTGAGCCCTACCAGCTAGGGCGCTCCCGTTGCTTTTTAGCATCGATGAACTCCTTTTGTGTGTGTAGTGAGTCCTGGGCCCCACACTAACCAGCGCCCCAAGTTGAAAGCTCAAGAGGGCCGCGCACAGGGCCCTTGGCTGTCGTGGAGTGAAATGCATAGAGAGTGCTGGGTGAACTGCCCTTGGCAGGGTCACTTGGGCACCTTTGTTATTTGCAAAAGGAGAATTGCAGGGAGGGGATCTGCAGGCCTGGTGTAGAGTTATTCCTCCGTCTCTTTTATCTCCACCCCTAGGTCTTCCGTGGTGTGTGGCCCACAGTAAACATGTAGTGACAGCTGATTGTACATACGTGCACGGGTGATGGATGCCCTTCTGTAGTGTGTGTTAAAGGTGAAGTATGAGAGGTGAGGATAACGCATGCACTTTGCTCTAGGTGAGGGGGACGTGGCTGCAGCCCCTGCCGGCGTCGGCCCCGAGGAATCAGAAAACGAAGATGAGGGCTACGATGTCCCTAAGCCGCCCGTGCCCACAGCGCTGGCCCGCCGGACGCTCTCTGACATCTCCAACGCCAGCTCGTCCTTCGGCTGGCTGTCTCTGGAAGGCAACCCCACAAGTGAGTCTCGGGCTGCCTGGCTCCTCCTTGGTGCTGAGCAAAGATGCCTGCCTACCTGGTGACCAGGAGCTTGTGGCCGGAAGCAGTGGACTAAGAAGTCCATCCGAGGGGAGGGAAGCTGGGCTGGGCCCTGAATTAGGAAGTTAAACTGTAGTCAGACCCTGGGATCTGGCCAGAAATGAGGTGTTTCCTTAAACCAGTGGTTCTCAACCTTTCTAATGCTGTGACCCTTTAATACAGTTCCGCATGTTGTGGTGACCCCCAACCATGAAATTATTTTCGTTGCTACTTCATAACTGTAATTTTGCTACTGTTAATGAATCGTAATGTAAATATCTGTGTTTTCCGATGGTCTTAGGCGACCCACAGGTTGAGAACCGCTGCTGTAGAGCCTAAGACCATCGGAAAACACAGATATTTACATTATGATTCATAACAGTAGCAAAATTACAGTTATGAAGTAGCAACGAAAATAATTTCATGGTTGGGAGTCACCACAACATGCGGAACTGTGTTAAAGGGTTGAGGCATTAGGAAGGTTGAGAACCACTGCTTAAACAGTGGCTCCCCCAGCGCCCTTGGTGCTTCTGAGGGTGTGAGGACAGTGGCCATTGAGCTCGATGGTTCAGGCCACGCATTCCGCACTCGGCCCCCTCCCTGAGTGAGAAAGGGGTGCTGGCCGGGGCAGCCGCAGTTGGGCCTGTCAGGGCTATCTTCCTGCGCCTGTGGCTGCTGAGGGCAGCCCTGTGCAGCCTCCAGGCCCGAAGCAGGTGGTGACCCCCGCCCGCCTTGTTTATGTTTCACCCGAATTGTGCTCATTTCCGCTTTGTTATTTGCAAAAGGAGAATTGTCATGTCTTCTCAGAATCACTTAAAAACTACTCCAGGCCGCGATGCATGTGTTGCCAACTGTGCTGCGTGTTGCCTTGTGGATGAGGTGCTGTGGTAGCAGTGGGGAGAGCCAGGAGGGCAGGTGTGGAGTGTTCACAGGGGCTCCCACTGGGAGGAGGCGCTGGGGCCTAGAGACCAGCCTTGGACTGAATAGCCTGTGTCCCCAAGGGCAGCTAGCGACATCCGACGGCAGCACGTTGGTGTTACTCTTGCAGTAGCTGAGGTCCCCCAGGTTTGCAGACACTTTCTTTCTTGTTTCTTCTAGACTTCACAGAGGGTTCCCCAGTTCCCGAGAGACCCCCCAAGCCGTTCCCTCGGAGAATCAACTCTGAGCGGAAGGCGGGGCCGGGCCAGCCAGGTGCCATGGTGGCCACCTCGCCACAGCTCTCCAGCGAGATCGAAAGCCTCCTGAGCCAGGGCTACTCCCACCAGGACATCCAGAAAGCCCTGCTCATCGCTCACAACAACATCGACATGGCCAAGAACATCCTCCGCGAGTTTGTGTCCATCTCTTCTCCCGCCCATGTGGCCACCTAGCACCCCTCCACCTGCGCTGGCGAGGAAGTGGCTGGGCTCCTCCCGGGGCACCAGGCAGGGGCTCCCCCGGGGCACCAGGCAGAGCTCCAGAGACTTAGTAGTGAGGTCAGCCCTGCTGTGGGCATTCCTGTGGCTAGGGTTTCAAAGCGGTGGATGAACATGGAGCGGCTGGTGCTTGTTGTATTTGTTGGGGGAGTGCGTTTGAAGGCTCTCAGGCCCCACCTAGCACGAGTAGGGTTCTATAAAAACATAGCCCGCCTGGGAGCGGCAAGAGCAGCGAGAGGAAGGAGCACTGTGCTCTCATCTAACGGAGACCTAGGGCCTTCCTGGGCTAAGACTGTGGCTGTGTCCGTCTCTGTCTATGGCTGTGTATCCTGTGATTTTAAGACAAACCTGCTGTCTCCTTTAATCCCAGGCAGGGGAAATCAGCACAAGAGGTTCCAGAAGGAATGGTGTTAAAACTTCCCTACGCTGTGGTGTCCCCCACTCCAGCGTGTGTGCAGCCACAGCATTCCCAGGCCAGCCGCACGCATAGCTCCCCTGTGTTAGACTCCACCCCCCCTCCCTCCGCTGGCTCACAGGGTGCTCCAGTGCACGTGGGTGTTGGTGGGTGTGGAGACCAGGGAAGGACGGTTGATCCGAGCAGTGGACATGTTGCGTCGTTTCTATGAGAACATGGAGGGGCTCTGTTTAAAGGCGTCTCAGTGATCTAACTACAGAATGCCTGCCTGTGTCAGAGGCCTCGACACCCCAGGCCTCCCCGGAATGAGTTGGGGTCGCTGCCCTGATGCGGGGACAGGGGGGGGCGCGGGGGGGGGGGGTTGGGGGGTGTGTCTGCTGTGGACACGCATGTTTCTGCCGCACGGGTGGGAGGAGCATTTATCCTCAGTGTGGCTTCTTCTGGCCAACACCCTGAAGCTTCCGGAAGCCTCCTCACATGCTCTTGACCTTCTTGTCCATAAAATGCACAAAACAGACATTTGGGATCTGTTCAGTGTTTCTTCCCAGTGAACTGATTCCGCTTATACAGGTGCCTCCCTGGACGGGCAGCCTAGCTGTGTCCCAAGTGATGGTTGTCTTTGCCCTTTGGGTGTGGGTGCCAGTGGGTGGTGGCACAACGTTTGCTGGTGTGAGTGCCCATCCTGTGCCCCGCAGCTCCGTTTTCTCTAGTGCCTGTGATTTGGGGAAGGTAGGGTCTCCTTGGCCTCCTCGTCCCCCAGGGCCTTGCACACTCGGATGCCTGTGCCCACAGTGGCTAGACGGCACTCACTGTGTTCAAGACTGCCGTCAGACCGTCTGGGCAGCCCAGCGTGTGACTGCAGGTTCCTACACAGATCTGGCCCAGGTGGAGCCCAAGCTGCTGGGTGCCACTCAGAGCCCTCCGGTCCAGCCCCTGCCCAGCCCTCTCCCCCTGCACCTCCCCTCCCCCGCAGAGACCACCCCCTGGGCTCAGGGAGCTCCTGTCTTCGGATCCGGGCAGAAACGACTCTCCTTAGAGCCTTTGCCATCTTGTTATCTGTCACTAAACTTCTAACTCTTCCCTTGCCACAGCTCCTCACAGGCCTGTGGTCTGACCCTCTCACCTGAGAGCCGCTTATGCCTTGTGGTGGGCAGTGTGGGCATCTGGTGATTTGCATGTTCCCAGGGCCTCCTCCGCTGGGCACAGCTCAGCGCCCTCAATGTGGGTCCTCAGTGGGGTGAGGACAGGGAAGTGGCAGCGATCGGAAACAAAGACGGCACCGCCTTCCGACGCCAGGATAGGGTCTCATTGTGCTAACACTGACGTGTGTGTTTTGTTGAGATGTTGGAGCCTTCGGACAAAGAACTAAAACACATGGCACTGCCCACGCCTGTGGTCCAGGAGACCGCGGGCTCTGCCGGCCCTTTCCCTTCAGAGCTGTGTCCTCCTGTGGGGCCACAGGCAGCCCTTTTCTTCTCAGGCCCTGGTGTGGCGCGGGGTCCCTCCTGCCTGGCCTGTGGGCCTGCTGTGGAGCATGTGGTGGTTGAACATTGTGTCTGGGCCTCCAGGATTCAGAGCGCCCTGCGAGGGTCTCTCCTGGACGGGGGCCCCGAGGTCCCGGGCCCTGCAGGCTCCCGTGGCTCCTTCTGAGGGTTTCCAAGCGTGAAGTCCTGCATTTTCTTTGACTCAGGCCCTAACAACTCCTTCCTCAAACTCCGTTTGTATGGCAGGTTTTAATTCTTTGGCTCTGCTGGGAATTTAACCACAATCCCTTTCTCAGTGGGCTTTATTTGGAGTGTGCCATTTTTGACAAAGTCCTCTCTTCCCTTCTATCACCAACGAGTCTTCTCTCTGACCATCAGGTGGATAGGACACTTCACCTCAATGGTCTCTTTCCTGGCATGCAGCAGGCTCTTCTATCACCCAGCCTCCTGCTTCCTGGCTGCTTTTTTCTTATGCTCACCCTTGGATAAGTTTTAATTGATTTTCAGAGAGAAAGGAAGGGAGAGGGAGAGAGAGGAGGGGAAGAGAAACAAATGGTTGCCTCCTATATGCACCCCGACCAGTGGATTGAACCTGCAACTGATTTGTATCCAGGACAACTGAACCAACCGAGCCACCGGCAGGGCCCTGGACTGCTTTTCGTATCCTACCTGCCACCTTAGCTGGGCCACCTCACAGTGCTTGCAGCCATCCGCCTGCCATCTCCCCTGCACTCCCCAAGTGGGAGAAACTGGGCCACGGGATGTTCCTCCCTGTAGGTAAGGAATGGACAGGGCACCATGGACTGGGCATGTATCTATGTTCTCTCTATAATAGCAGATGGCCACTCTCCCAGCCTCTCTCCCCCTGCCCTCTCCCTCAGCCCTCTCTCCCCTCTTCCCACCCTCCCTCTGCCTTCTCTCCCCCCTCCCCCTGCCCTCCGCCCGCCCTCTTCCTCAGCCCTCTCCTCCCCACCCTCTCCATCATCCCTCTCTTTCCCCCTCTCCCTGCTCTCTTCCTCAGACCTCTCTCCCCCTCCCCCACCCTCTCTCTCTGCCCTCTCCCCCCCTGCCCTCTCCCTCTACCCTCTCTTCCCCTCCCTTGCCCTGCCCCCCCCCCCTTTCCGCCGCCCTCTCCCTCTGCCCTCTCTTCCTCCCCTCCCCCTGCCCTCTCCTCCTGTCCTCTCCCCCGGCCCTGCTTCCCTGTCTCTCCTTGTACAGACTTTCAGCACAGGGCCCAGGTGCGTCGTCTGGCTGTTCTGTGGATAAAAACATTGGGGGGGGGGGTACTGTTCTTCATACTTGAAGTGTTTATTTCTTCTATAGAAAAGTGAGATATTTTATGATCCAAACAACAAATTTACAAATGAATTTTTGTAAATTTGCTTGCAAAGTAGGGACCCAGCTGTATGTTCCCTTCACGGCACTATTAACAAGATCTAGCCCTCCCCCACCCCCTTTTTACTGAGGTATAATTGACATAACATCCTATTATAAGATCACCAAGATCTTACTTTCCCTGTGACGAGAACTCTTAAATGTCCTCTCTAGACAGCGCTCACATAGTCACTCTAGTGTCCCCCTCCCTGTGGGGAGAGTGCTGGGTGCGTGCAGCCTCCTACCTCACACGTGGGTGGCAGGGCCCAAGCCTTCCCCTTCTCATCCAGCGGATGGGTGACCACCATGCCGGGTGTCAGCCTGTTCTCCGGCCACCGTGTGGTGAGGCACTGATGGGGCTGGTCCTTGGGCTCCTTGCCACTTGCACTTGGCCCTGAAATACCCCTTCCCAGTGTGGGTGCGGCCTTCACTCCCAGCCCTGGGTGTACCCCGCAGAGCCGCCCTGGCTCAGACCAGGTCAGGGCTCTCCGTTGCTCCCCACTGTCTTCCGAGCCGTGGTCCTGTCTGGGAGGGTTCCCAGTGGAAGTCATGGATCCCCTGAGTGTCGTGGAGGTAGAGCCTGGTGGGTTGGGGGTGTGTTGGCTCAGAGTGCATGCTAGGTGGAGTGCAGTGCGCCTGCCGCTTCCCTCTCCAGCGTCGTGCCTGCCTCATCTTCCCGCCGGGCCCAGCCTTCTTGTTGGGAAGTCTCCCTGTCAGCCTCTGGGCCCTCTCACCGTCTCCCATTCTATTTGGAACTTGTTTTTAATCCTTCACAAGCTTTGCAGCTAACTAACCCCGTGTCTTAGCATAACCGAGGCGTGGGAGGGAAGGGTATGTCTCTGGGTCCTGACCTCCACCAAGTGTGTGGTCTCCCTGGAGTCACAGGAGAATAGACTGAACTCAGTTCTCCAAGGTATCAGCCTGTGTCTCAAGCGCTCAGGGTCCTAGAACTTAGCACCACAATCGGGCTTCCTCCTCCTGGTCTTCCCTCGGGGGCTCTGGGTCACGCCCACAAGACGGGCTCTTTAGAACCGCACATGGTGGGCGGAATGGGACGCCGTGGAGGAACGTCCAGGGTGCATCTCGGACAATCCTGCTTGGGAATCACAGGAGTGGTCAGGGTGGAGGCAGGAGGGAGTTCAAGGATGCAGGCTGTTTCCCAGAACCCAGCTGACCCCTGCCTAGAGCTGGAGCTGGGCCGTGTGCACCTCAGCCTTTGTCCCGCCTGGCAGTCTGCTTATTGGGTGATGGGTCCCACTGACGCTCCATGTTCCCCCCACGTGGCCTCCCAGCCCAAGATCCTCGTGGACAGGTTCCCATTGCCTCTCGGTTCATAGTCTCCAGAAAGAAAATGCTCCCAGCATCTTGATGGGTGTCTACCCTAGCCGTCCGCCTCACCCCTGGGCAGCAGTACTCCCCCCGGGCGGGGAGTCCTCGCAGGGGTGTAGGTGGACAGGTGGCTGAGAACGCCGTGAGGAGAGCTGCTCTCACTGCTTCACAGAGAGGCGGCAGCTGTGGGCTGTGCCTGGGCTGGCAGGAAGGTCCTAGGTTAATGGATGCAGGTTGCTGTCTGTCCATTTTCTGTTTTCCTTTCCTTTATGCTCTTGGTGCCAGGATTTCTTGCCTCCCTTGTTAGGATACGTCCCTCCTGTCTCGGAGCTGGTATGTCTGGGGAGGTGGGTGTTCCTGCGCCCTCAGGCACTCAGGATGTTCAGCAATAGAGAGCGTGGCACAGCTCACTGTGGTCCCTTCGGGGAGTCAGGGAGGACGGAGGCCACTGGAGCTCCACAGGGCCCTCCTCCCGCCAGCTTGCTGCTGCAGAGGCTGATGGAAGCCCTCCCATGGCCGGTTTCACAAGCTGCTTGCACTTGCCTGAGCCTTTGACCTTATTTCTCTTGCCCTAGAGCCTGTCCTGTGTCTTAGGCCTTTCACAGTCACACCTTACAAATGATTGGAGCCGCTAGGTGTCTGCAGAAGGAACCTAATGGCCCAAGATGAGCTCCGAGGCCCTGGAGGGGGGCTGTCACGCCTCCCTTAATGCTCCAGCTCTGATGACAGGGGCAGCGCCCTCGCCAGCCCAGGAAGGCGGTTTCACAGGGTGCTCCTTGTGTCCTGGCTCTGGGTGACAGCACAGGAGGAAGAGGGGAGGGGTGAGCGGCGCTGCATGGGGCTCAGGTGGAAGGGCTGCCCTTGTCCAGTGACTGAGACAGATGTTCCCCCTCTGCCTATCGGTCTGTCCACCCATCCATCCGGAGCAAAGGCCGAAAGCCAACCTCATGTCTGCTGGCTCAGCAGCTGAACAGATCAGCAGTTCTGATTGCCCAGCCTGATTCTTGATTAGAACCAACAATCACCGTGAGAGGCACCGCCATTCCAGCTCTCCCAGGCCCTCCTGCCCAGAACCAGCTGGGGGGCTGGAGGCTGCTCAGCACCCACTGTGAGCCACTCCTCACCTCTGACCCTTGGTGACTAGAAGGGAGCCACCCTCACCTCTGGAGGCTGAAGAGGCAAAGCTGCTTGTGGGTTAGCAGTCCACTGTTCTCTGCCGGGTATGGGGGGTGGCTCCTTTGCTGTTGGGGTGAGAAAGCCCAAGGGCATCCCCCCTGCTCTCAGCATTGTTTAGTGTCTTGGCCATGATCTGCTGAGCATGTGGCTGGGCAACTATGAAGTACCTCCTACGCCTGCTTCCTGGCTGGATGATTTAGGGTTTTTAACCTTATATATCTTTTCCTTTATTTAAAACAAAGCAATTTTTAGCACACTGAAGAAGAAAAAAAAAAGTTAAACATTTTGTGCCTTTCTAAGGCAGAGCTGTACCTCAGGCTGCATTTTAGAGCTTAATATGGACATAGCAGCGTCTCCATTCTGCTCTGAGTGTCACAGTCTCGGGGAGGGCAGTGCTGGATGTGCCTGCAATGTTGGGCCGGCGCTGGGCCCTCTCCCACCACACCATGGGTGGGAGACTGGTTCCATCAGTTCTCAGCCTGCATGTGCTCTGGCCTCAGTGTCCCTGACCCAGGCCTGCTGGTCATTCAGATGTCCCAGCCTCCAGGCCAAGGCAGCAGGGTCAGGCCTCTCCTGGAGGGTGGGTTCCCTTTCCCTTTGGTGGATCCTAACCTGCCTCGACCTTCCCCCCCCCCCCCCCCCCCCCCCCGCAGAGCCTTCAGACTCAGAGCAGTGAGCAGTGAGCGCCTCTCTGGGGCTCACCTTCCCCTGGAAGAGGCAGTAGAGCTGTGACCACAGCCTGTCCTTAGAACTGATCTTAAAAGTGTCATTAATATAAGAAACTTTATATTCGTAGTATTTAATCTTTCTCACTTGGGAAGAATAAGAAAAACAGACGGTAAATATTCCTACAGAGAAGAGCAGAGCTTTAAGATGTGTCCAGGTCTGTCATACTAATGTTATTTATTGTTTTCATTTATATACAGTTAACTAAAGAGCTTTTTCAAGCACCCACATCTGTAAAGTATTTTTAAATAAAGTTTCTTTTGTTGTGGTTGACCTGAGCATTTGTGTTTGGTGGGGATGGAGGGTTGACACATGGGGGAGTGAAGGCCCCGTGCCTCAGCAGGTTCGTGCCGCCCCTCCCCACAAGGCCACGTGGCCCCAGGCTCTCGGGCCTGCCCCTGAGCAGGGGCCACCCTGCGGGCTGGAGCCGCGTGCCTGCTGCCGGCCTTGGGGCGGGTTCCTCCTGGTGCTGGTCCATTTGGAGCCCAGGCGCTGTGGTTCCCATGGAGAATGAAACGTGTACGGTTTCCCCGACAACTAAGCTTTATTTGTGTTTGTGTGTGTGTATAAAGGAAACTATTTGCAAGTTTACACACAACCTAACAAAACCACACACACACAAATACACACTATACCCCAAGTTCTGGCCCATTTCCCAGCCTCCCTCTAGGGCCCTTCCTAAAGGGGTCGAGGTCCATCGGCTCAGCTCATAGGAGTTTGGTGCTAGGGTTAACTCTAACCTTAAACCCCTTAAAGGACCGCAGGGACCCTCTCTCTGTCCCCTACTCTCACCCTTCAGTCGTGATCCTGGAGCCAAGTGAACAGCTCAGGGCCTGACTAGAAAGCAGCGGCTCCCTCACTGCTGGGACAATGAATGTGAATATGAAGGGATGACACCAGTTCCTGGCTCCACCCAGGGAAGGGGGTCACAAAAGGGGCCCCGGCAGGCAGGGAGGCAGGCAGGCAACTGCTTCCAGACACTGCCAGGTCCACAGTGGAGCCTGCACACCTCCCACCCCAGTGGAGCACCTGGCTCAGCCACACAGCTGAACTGGGAAGGCAACTGGGGCAGGAAGTCCCCTGAGGCAACAGGCCCCTGACTCCCTGGCTGTGGGCAGAAGGCGGAGCCTTAGTCCATAACTGAGCAGAGATGTTCTGGTGGAACTCGACCCCCCTCCCGGGCAGAGGCCGCCTGGGGTGAGTGCCACTCCACACGTGGACAGTGTGGTCCTGAGGACAGGCCGTCAGGGCCCTGCGCCCTGGTCCCAGCCCTGCAAAATGGGGGGGAGAGGGGGAGGGGAGAGGGAAGGGGTGCCCTCTGTGGTCCGTGGGGTAGAGGCTTTGGTGACCATCCTGAGTGCTGGGGCCGGGCGAGCAGGGGCGGCGGCAGGAAGGGGTCCAGCTCCACGCTAGTGCCTCAGATCGATGTATTTCTCCCCCTGCGAAGGGGAAGGAGGAGAGGAGCATGGAGATGTGAGGGGGCAGGGGCGAGCACCAGCAGGAAGGAGGCACCAGAGCAGCAGCTGATGAGCCCGGTGGTGCAGCAGCCACAGGGCGGATAGGAGAGTCTCAGCCCCCAGGTCAGATGGGCCCCACGCAGATCACACCTCTTGGCCTCAGCCACAAGCACTTTTGGAAATGGTGACGGCGATGGGAGGGGTCTTTGCTCTCAGTGCCGGGAGCCACCCTGTCCAGGTCCCTCAGCCACTGGCCTGGCCCTACCACCTGTGAGTGTTAGGAGGTGAGGTGCGGCCTGCTCGTCTCCAGCGGAAGGACTGAGGGTAGAGTTAGTGTTGGGGGGACGAGGCCCGTGAGCCCTGTGCGCCAGCCCTGGCGCTGGGCAGGCCCTGGCCGTAGCAGCTGCTCCTACCTGGTCTCTGGGCGCCCTCTGGTCAGCGCGGCTGCCCTGTAGGAGGCCCATCTCTTCGGGGGGCTTATCTGACTTAACTTCAACTACAAATGTGCTCTTAAGAGATGGGGGCAGCGTTCTGGGGGGAGGAAGGGAAGCAAGAGGTTGGCAACTCAGGGGGTGAGGGAAGGGCAGGGCTCTGGGGAAGGGCTTTGTCGGGGGGGGGGAGGGCACCCAAGGGACATGGTGCTCTGGGGCTGAGGTGGGGGGGAGGCAGGTCATGAAGGGAAGGGAGAGCGT
The DNA here is from genome assembly GCA_026230045.1 of Corynorhinus townsendii. Classification (NCBI taxonomy): domain Eukaryota; kingdom Metazoa; phylum Chordata; class Mammalia; order Chiroptera; family Vespertilionidae; genus Corynorhinus; species Corynorhinus townsendii. Next base: position 84,999,803 of record JAPDVU010000008.1, read on the forward strand.
GATGGATGGAGCATGGCCGGGGCAGTGAAGCGAAGAGCACGCAGACCCAGCGTCCTCTCCTGCTCCTAGGGGTGAGCAGCCGCAGTCAGACCAGCAGGGAACCCGGGAAGCAGTGAGCTGGGTGACAGCGATGCAGGCAGGGGCTAGGACGGCTTACATCTCCTGTTTGCCCGACCGCCCGCAGGGCAGCTTGCCCTTCTTGTAGAAGAAGCAGAGGATGGCGCCCAGCAGCGCCAGGACCAGCAGGCTCACGGTCACGGCCGCGATGACCATGCCCTTGCTCTGGGGCTCGGGCAGCTTCTTCTCTGTCCCACAGAGACACTCGGTCACTCCTGCCCCACTCATTGCTGCCCACCCATCCAGCTGGTGAAAGAGGGGCTTCCGGGGGCAGCGGGGCAGAATGGGGTGCCCGATGGGGCTCTGCTCTCGCCGGCACAGCTCACCCGTGGTGGTGCCATTGGCTCTGGCGTGAGGCCCTACGGTGGCAGTGCTGAGCCCAGTGCTTCTGTTGGAGGCTGGGGGGAGACCCACAAGAGGGATGGGGTGGAGGTTTGGAAGCGCAGGAGCCCAGGCCCACGTGGGGGGGAGGGGGAGGGGGGAGACCGGCACCCCGCGGGGTAGGCCTTACCCAGCTCCAGGAGGATGAGAGTGGTGTTCCTGCCCAGGGCGTTGGAGGCCACACACTCAGCGCCCGTCTCTACCAGCTCCGGGGTCACGCGGACACTCAGGAGGCTCAGGACGCTCTGTGGGCCCTGGTCGTGCTCGCTGGCCTACGAGGAGGAGCAGCAGCTCAGGGGGGGCGGGGGGAGGCGGAAGCCTGGAGCCCACAAAGCGAGACACTGCTCACCCTGCCACCCACGCTCCAGGAGATGGCGGGCCGCGGATGCCCGGACGCCTCACAGGTCAGGTTCAGCAGCGCGTTCTCCCACACCGGCACCTTCCTCTCCTTCAGCGCCATCCACGGGGGGCCTGCGGGGCAGGGCGGCTGAGCCACAAGGCCGGCCCCTCCTCCCCCAGTGCGGCCGGGGAGGCTTTCTGTCCTCCAAGGTCTTGCAACACCCCACGTGCGGCGGCTTCCGCCCGATCTCCGCTCAGGGAGCCTCACCGAAAACGGCCACGCTGACCAGCCGCGTGGCGTTGAGGCCGGGCACTCCGGGCGCAGAGGCCACGCAGCGGTAGCCACCCCCCGCCTCCCGGTCCAGGTTGTGCAATTCCAGCACCGGCCCCTGCGCCAGCACCCTGCCTGTCTGGGGAGAGAGAGGCGGGTCAGAGTCCGCTCCCGGCCTGGCCCCTACCGCCCCCCCCCCCCGGCCGCCCCCGCCCGGCCCGTACCTTTTCTCGCAGCCACTGGAACTCCAGGGCTTGGCTGCTCTCCGCCCCGCAGGTCAGAGTGAGGCTGCTGCCTTCGTGGGCTTCAGGGGCCGCGGGGCGCACCCGGACATCAGACACATCTGGGGACACAGCAGTCGCATCGGCCAGCGCGGGGCAGGGAGGCCACCCGGCCCTGGCCCCACCCCCGCCCGGCCCCGGCTCCACCCCCGCCCGGCCCCGACCCCCGACCCACTCCGCGCTCACAGTCCACCCGCAACTCCTGCGGGGCGCTCAGCAGCGAGGCCGTGCTCTCCAGGTCGAGGCCCTGGCACTGGTAGCGCCCGCTGTGCTCCCTCCGCGCCGGAGCCAGGACCAGCACCCCGTCGTCGTCGGTCATCTCCTCCACCATCTCCCTGGTGCTGGGGTCCTGGGGCGCAGGCGGGGTGAGCAGAGGGCACCAGCCTCCGCCCCAACCCCGCCCGCGCCTCCGCCCGGGCCCGCACCTGCTTGCTGAGGCTGAAGTGCGGCGGAGGGTTGCCGTCCGCCAGACACCGGATCTCCACGCGGTCCCCTTCCTTCAGCGGCCCAGCGGGTGCCACCTCCAGCCACACCCTCTCCGCCGGGTCTGCGCAGCAAGGGGCGCCCTCAGCCACCGCCGCCGCCGCCCCTGCCCCGCCGGTGGGGAGAGCACCGCGGAATGGGAGGGGCCGCACTGGAGGAGGCCTGTCTTGCGGCGCAGCGCGTCGGGTGGCACTCACAGAAGACGGGGACCGTGACCTCCCGCGACTCCTTCATGTGGCTCCCGCTGGGCAGCCGGTAGCTGAGCTCGCAGTAGAAGCGCGCGTCCTGGTCCTCCTTGCGCAGCTGGGCCTTGAGGACGCTCCGCAGGGTGTACAGGCCGCTGGACTCCGCGGTCTGGGACGACTGGATGTGCACCCCTGGGTGGGCGGGAGGGGCGCTCGCCTTGGCTCCGCCTCTACCCCATGGTCTCCCGCCTCTACCCCATGGTTTCCCGGGAGTCAGCCGGGGAGACCTGAGGCCCCCTCTGTACCCGCAGAGGACCAGGGAGCGCTGCAGACTGAACCGCAAGGGCTTCCAAGCCTCACCGTCCAAAGGAGAGCGAAGCTGTGCACAGTGTGCGACACAGTGCCATCCGGACCGGCCTCCACTCGGCACCCCACGCTCAGGACCTGGCAACCCTCACTGGGGCTGTCCTGTGCTGGTGGGATGTTAGAAGCACCCCGACCTCTACCCACTAGATGCCAAGGATTCGTGACAACCACAAATATTTCCAGACACTGAAATACCCCAGAGGGGTCAGATGGCCCCTGGCTGAGAGTCACTGATTTAGGTAATAAAAAACAAAAGCCTCTATATTGCTAGGTTTGTATATATATATGGGAAAGTACACACACTCAGAGCAAGAGATTAATTCCAGGGCAGGTGAGTCTGGGGCAGGGTATGAAAATAGCCCTGGCCCACAGACTGAATCAGATTCTCTGTCAAAGGCACATGCCTCGTACCTCGGTTGCAGGCTTTGATCCCCAGCCGGGTTTGGGGGAGGGGGGTGCGAGAGACAACCAATTGATGTGTCTCTCACATCGATAATCTCTCTCACCCTACCTCCACTCTCTCTAAAAACGAATAAAAAAATATCCTCAGGTGAGGATTAACAGCAACAAAAAAGTTTAAAATCTTATGACAATGTCTTCAAGTATCACTGTGCACTTTTTAAAAAAGAAAAGTAAAACGTAAGGTCGTTTTCAAAGGCTGAGAGGGCTGCTTACAGTTCTTCCGCTCCTTCAGAGGCTGTCCATTCTTGTACCAGATGACTTGAGGGACGGGGTACCCATTCCTCCCCACACAGGTAGCAACCTAAGAAGGCAGAGTGAGTCTAGCTTAGCCAGCCCCACCTCAGCTCCTCTTCGCGCCGGGCCACCTGGGCACCTCACCTCCTCAGGCTCCCTGCTGTTCACCGAAATGCCCAAGGCATTGGCCTGGATGGTTGGCTCCTCTGGAGCTTCTGCACAGGAGAGAGACAGGGGGAGGCCTGCAGCAGCGCTCCCCCACCCGCATGCCCACTCCACCCGCCCTGCCCCCTCCACCCAATTCACACTGCACACACTCCATCTGACCGTACTGCCCATCAGGCACTCACTGTAGACGCGGAGCTGGAGACGGTGCTCCTGGGGCCGAGGGTGCTTGCACTGGCACAGGAAGACACGTTCATCGTGAGGGGTGACCTGGGTCAGGGCCAGCATAGACCCTGTCTCCTGGAGGCTGAGCCGGTGCTGGTACTCCCCAGGCTCACTCTGACCATGGCCCTGGCGCACGCGGAAGATGAGTGTGGGTTTCTCCTTGTGGACCTAAGGGGAGGCGTAGGGGAGGTGGGTCCTGGGCCACAGGAAGGGGACAACCCTCCCCCCCTCCCCCCGTCACCAGCTCTGGAGCCTTGGCACTCACGGAAAACCAGTCCACGTGGCTGAAGTTGCCCTGGGAATGGGAGGGGCCGCACTGGAGGAGGGCTGTGCTGCCCACTTCCACCTCCACCAGCTTGGGCTCGGGCGGCTTGGCCTCTCCAAGCACACCTGGGGCAGAGGACACCCAGCAGCTGCTTCAGCTCCAGCTGCTCCCCATCCCTCCTCCCATCCTGCTCCCTGCAGCTGCTCTTCCCACCTCTACACGGGTCTGAAGAGGGCCCAGTCCTCTTCCTGCCCTCACCACTCTCTCCCCTTGCCTTGAGCCAGCCCTCTCCCAGTTCAAGGGAGTTGGATGGTCACCTTTGGTCATGGGAGCAGAGACCCAGAGCGCCAGGCACCTCCCAGACGAGGCTGGCAGAGGGGCCCCGGGCTCCAGGCCAAGAGGAAGGCCCCTTTCCTTCCAGGCCCGCCCCGGAGTGAGCTCAGAGGGTGGGAATGCAGGGCATGTGCCAGGCGGGGCACACAGGCCCCTTTGTGCCCCATACCCAGGAGAAGACCACTCCTCTCCCCTTTGCCCCCAAGCCCCTCCCACGTCCCCACAAGACCCACTGGTCCAATCCTGGTCAGAAGCTCCCCTTTCATGCTCCTAAGCAGCACCTCCAGGAACATACCACACACTCAGGGGACCCCATTCTGAGAATCTTTAAGTATTGAGGGGTCACAGTCTTTTCCAGGGATCAAGACAAGGCCAAGCAGTGAGCAGGGGTGGCGTCAGTGCTGCCAGCCTGCTGCCTGCTCCATTTGGAGGTGATGTCACTGGACCCCATCCGCCTGGACTCAGGGATCCCGTCCTTGGACTCGGGGACGCCACCTGCTGGACTCGGGGTTGTGGCCCTGGCCTGGCTCCCGGACAAGGACAGACGGAGTGGTCCTCAGCCCACAGCAGAAGCCTGCACCCTAACCCTGGCCCACACCCGGGAGAAGGTCTAGGAGGGCAGGACAGGGCGGCTGGACCTGCGGAGGCTGCGGAGCCTGATGGACCCTTTCCCCCAGAAATGCAGTCAGCTCGGGAGGCTGCCGGCACCGGGCACACGGCCAGCAAGCTGGCACTGCCCAGCCCGCCCCTCTCCAGCCGGTCGGCGGCTGCGACAGGGAGAGGGAGCCCAGGGAGACGGTGCCTCAGCGCTGCGCGGACCGGGAGCCCAGCGAGTCCGTCCTGGCGCTCTCCCCCCGAGGGCGGCCCCAGTCCCGGAGGTGGGACAAGTTTGGGCGCTTCCACTCTGGGAACCCTCAGCCCTCATCTCTGCCACCTGTTTTCCGTTCCCCGGTGGAGGTGCGGGGACCCCCCCCTCCTCACCCAGCCCCTGCCCACGTGGGGAAGGAGGGGCCGCGCACCCCCAGCTGAGAAACTGCCTTTTCCTGTGGCGGCGGAGCCGCGGGACCCTCGGTGCCCGAGGGCGCTCTGGCTGCGCGCCTGCCATCGCTCCGACCGCGGCCCCGAGCAGAGCACCCGGAGCAGAGAGAAGTCCTCCTGTGCCCCGAGTCCCCGCCACCGCGCCCCCAGTGGCTCGGTTGCCCCCTTCCCCGTTCCCCACTCGCTCCCGGACTCCGATCGCGGCTGCGAACGGGCTGAGAGCGGCGCGGGAACCTGGGAAAGAGGGCGCACGCCGGGCGGAGCTCCGGCCATTGGGGTGCGGGCCCCCAGCGCCCCTACTCACCCCCGGCGCGGCGGCAGCAGCAGGCGGCCAGCAGGAAAGCGCAGAGGAGCCAGAGCAGCCGCATGCTTCCCCGCGGAGCGCCGACGCCAAGTGCGGAGGTCCGCGCCCGCCCGCCGGCGCTGACGTCAGGGGAGGAGAGAGGAGGGGTGGGGGAGGCAAGCGGAGGGGAGAGAGGCAGGGGAGGGGGCGGGGGGGGGCCAGGGGAGGGAAGAGGAGGGCAGGGGAGGGGAGAAGAAGGGAGGGGAGGGGATGAAAGGGGGCAGGGAAGGGGAGGGGAGCGCAGGAGAAGAGCAGGGGATGTGGGGGCAGGGGAGGAGAAAGGGTGGTCAGGGGAGAGGTGGGGCCTGAGCTCCCCGAGGCTCCGCCCCGAAGCCCCCCGCCCCTGTCCCTGCCCGGCACCCTGGGGTGGGGGGGACGGGACGCGCACCCCACAGCTCCCGCGAGGCTAGGGGAATAGGCCGCCCGCCCTGGAGGGTGAGCGGGAGGGACAGGTGTCTCGAGCGGCCTGGAGAAGCTGCTGAAAGGCCAGAGTCCTGTGGTCAGAACCCACAGCGCTCACCCTCCGCTCAGCCTCGACCAGCCGGTGCAGCCCTGGGGGCCTCCTGGCGGAGGAGCCGCTGACTGGGCCTCCCCTTCAGGCTCCCTCTGCCCCCGCCTCCCCCCACCAGATCTCGGCCACGGCCACAAGAGACCAGCCGGCCACGGACGCGTCCCAGAGCCACCGCACTGGTGAGGCTGCCCCTGCCCGGACTGCCCCCGCAGGGCGCCGCCCCCACGCCCCGGTCCTGGCATCTTTGAGGGAAGGACGCCGGGCGGACCCCGCAGACCCAGAGGTACCTGTGTGGGGAGTGGAGACGATGCCTCGGGCTGTCCCTTTGAACCCTTAAGTCCGTGCTGGACCGGACGAAGGAGGGGGAGGTGGGTTCACAGGCCGAGGCAGTTGCGGCCTGGAGAATCTGTTTCTGCCTCTTTGCTCATGCAGGGTCGCCGGGACTCCGCTTCCCTTCGCCTGAGTGAAAGAGGGGAAGAAAGGGGTAATGGGTGCCAGGTCTCCAGTTTGACCCCAGAAAACCTGTTGTGATTCCTGACAGTTGAAAGGGCGCCACCCCTCTCTACGCATCACCGCAGGCTCCCCCAACACTCGGGTGTGTGGCTTAGCAGCTGGGGTGGATGTGGAGGAGGCATCAGATCCGCCAGGCAACGCAGCCCCCTCTTCCCAAACCCTGCTCTCCTGGCCTCTGGAATTGAGGCTCTGGGGAGTGGGACGGGGTCCTGCCTCAGAGAGATCCCTCCCCCTGGCTCCGGGGCTTCCTCAGCGGGTGGTGGTGGTGGAGGGGCCAGATAGGGCCTGGCCGGGCAGCCTGCACCCTTTGGGGGAGGAGCAGGGCGATGGGCAGGTGACTAGAGAGCAAGCCCTGGGGTGGTGCTTTGATGACGCAGGGATGACTAATAAACCACATCAGCTCCCATCAGTCTCCGGCCGGGGCCATGCAGCGTGGCCAGGCCCAGGCCTGGAGCCAGGGGGGATAGAGGAGGAGGTCCCTGTCTCCCCATCCCCCAGGCGAGTATAGGGTCGGGCCCAAGCACTGGAGGGGAACGGATGAGCTTGCTGGTCTGCAGGGGCAGGAGTGGGAATGGCTGGAGGATGCTGGCAGCTCTGCTTCCCTGCCCCACCCGCTTCCCCTCACTTAACACCATTAACTCCTCCTCCTGGTCTCTTGGGCCTGAAACCAATGCCCGCCAACCACCAAGGACAGTCAGTGCGGGAGTCCTTCCGCCTGGAGGAGGGCGAAGCCAGTGGGGTGAGAGGTGCTGCCTCTGCAGTGAGGGGAATGCAGGCAGAGCCCCTCCCTGCAGCCCTATCCCACAGGCTGTCCTTCACCAGCGCCAGTAGCAGCCGAGGTGGTCTGAGTGGCCACAGGCAGACAGCTTTGGGGTGGCTTTACTAGGGGCACTTTAGGATTCCAGAATGAAAAGGCAAGACCTTGGCAGGGACTCCAAGGGGACTGGGAACAGAAGAAAAGGGAGTGAAGACAGAGCAGGACAGATGGAGCGGAAGGTGTTGGGGGTCTGCTCCCTAGGCCCTCCCAGCTGCCAAGAGATGGTGTTCAGCAGCTGCAGGACAGAGAGAGGGGCCTAGGTAGAACCTGCAACAGGAGGATGGAGACCCCGCAGCAGGACCAGCAGGCCCTGGGAGGCAGGCGAGATTCACCTGGGCTGAGTTGGAAGCAGGCTTGCTCAGATACAGGCCGAGATCAGAAGAAGGTGCCCCTTGCGAGAGCCCTGACTTGCTTGATTTCCCTGCCGAAGGAAGGGGTGGGACGGCTGTCGCCCTGCACCTGGACAGCCAGGGGGTCTGGGCCGCCCGTCACTACTCAGCCAATTCAGCAAACGGGTGAATCATATGAGAGTGTGTTCCAATCCTGCGGGCAGCGTGGGAGAGCAGCAGGTCATTCACAGAAATCTGCTCTGCCCCCATTAAGCCGCTGCTATATTGGGTAGAAGGACGAAGATTACATGGGAAGGAGGCATTACAGGCATGAGAAAGTGGGCACAGATTGCAAGTCATGGGGGCTGGGGGGTCGCAGAGGTGGGCGCCCCGGCCCAGATCACAGGCTGCAGGGGCTAGGGATGTAAGGAGCAGGTGCCTCCAGGACTAGATTGTCTCAGCCCCGAGGCTGTCAATCTCTCCACAATGACAGGCAGCTCTCCGAAGGACTGACCGTGTTCCCATGTGAGCGGCAGGTCCCAGGGCCTGCAGCTCCCAGCCAGGGGAGGGAATGCTTTCTACTCAGAACAGACCCGTCGTGGCTAACAGGGCAGGATTGGTAGTTCTTATCATTGTAGCTGGTCCCCAAGTTCTATTTCTGCCCCTAACACTCCTGCACCCCATGGTCGACCCAGACTACTCAGAGATGAGAGCACCTGGTGTGTGGGAGGTCCAAGCTGCATCTCTCTGGCTGTGACTGGGGCTGTACTAGGGCTGGGTGGGGTCCTGGGCCTGCAGCTAAAATCCCCAGGTGGGTGGGACTTCTACTTCATTGTGAGGAGAAGTGGTGCCCAGCCCCAGAGGCGTTGGAGGTAAAAGGACAAGGATGGACCTGTGCCCCCCCTCCCCCTTCCCCACTGGGCAGAGATTTGACCCCAGGATCCCTGCCTGGCCTCCAGCATCCTGGGCACAGTGACCTTCCACCCCGCCTCTGGTCCGGGACCTCCCGGAGGATGTGCAAGGACAGGCTGGGCTGAGGAAGGAAGCTGATAAAGACACGTTTGCAGCTGCAGGGAGAAGGAGCTGGGGTGGAGGGGGTGGCCTGGCCATCTCCACAAGGAGTCTGGGGAACCCCCTGGGCCGGCCAGACTGGGCTGGGAGGAGGTAGGAGAGTATTTCCAGGATGGGTCTGCGTTGGGAGGAGCCAGTGCTGAGGCAGTTGGGGGGGGGGGGGGCTGCTTGCCGAGGGCATCAGGGGGCAGGAAGCCGGATGCTGGGGGCTGGAGGGAGATGTGGGGAGTGATTGAATGGGGGGAAGCAGCCCCCATTCTGGCCGGATGCTATCTCCCCGTCTCCTTGCACCTGATCAGGCTGGAGGAGGCTCCTGGATTGAGGTGCCCCAGAAACTCTGGGAGAGGAGGGGGTAATGGGGGGCTGCAGAGGCTATTTTTAAACTTGGAAAAAACGTGAGTGAGTTCATCTCCATCCCAGCTTGGCAGCGCAAAGGCCCCATTGTCCCGGCGCAGCGAGGGGAGGGGGTGGACAATGGGGCTTATGTGGGGCGGGGGAGGGGGTTTCTTCTCACAGATGGCCCACTGCGCCGGGGCCAGCTGGGCTGGGGCGTGGACAGGGGCTTCCAGCACACAGCGCCCCTGCTGGGGAGCTGGGGGGTCTCTGGTGTACCCCGCCCATCCCAGGGAGGCGGCTGGGGCGGGACTCCCACAGCCTGGCTTTCCCAGGGCCTGTTCCCAGGCTCCCAGCATTCCGGCGGCTCCCCTGGGAGCTGTGGCCTCCGCCGGGGTGGGGGAGCAGGAGGGGAGGACAGGCACTTCCTGGGGAGCAGGACCCTCACCCAGAGGAGGGGTCCCAGCGCTGTCACCCTAGCCCCCACCTGCGGCGCCCTCAGGGGCTGCCCCTCCTGCCCCTCCGACCCCAGGGGCCTCTCCGCATGGCCAGCCCTCCACGCCCCGCGCCAGGTCCGCCCAGCGGGGCCCAAGGAGGCGGTGCATCAGGCGCCGCTCGAACTTGACCATAAAAGCTCCTGTGGCAGCGCCGGCGGGGGGTGGGGTGGGAATGGGGGGCCCTGCTGTGGGTTCTGGTCCCTCCGGAAACCCCGAATCCGGTCTCAAGGCTTTTCCAGTCGGACGGCAGCATGATTCCGTTTGCTCGCTCTCCACTCGGGAAAGTGGGCCTCCAGGGCTGGGGTGGGGGAGCCCCGGGGGTGCCTCCTGGGTGCCCAGTGGCCTGTGATGAAGGAAAGAGCAGGACCCTCCTGTCGGCTGGAATAGTGGGGCCTCCTGTTCCCTGTCCTGAGTTTCAGCTCTCTGTCCTCTGATGGCCTAAACCCCCTCCACCGGCTCACCCACCAGCACTGGAGACCGGCATTGGAAGGCGGGCTGGGAACAGGATACGGAGCTTCCATCTTTCCCCCTGGGGGAGGGTCACATCTGCTCCCCAAATACCCGCCCCCATGTCTCCAGGGAGCAGTTTAAAGCGACTGTGGCTTATCCTGAGCAAGGGCCAGCTGGTCCATGAGGACCTAGGGGTGCCCTGGGGTCTCCTGACACCTCTCCTCCCCCCAACCACCACTTGGCCCCTTTTCTCCTCCCCCCACCACCACCACCTGGCCCCTCTCTTCCCTCAGAGCACCTGCCCCTCCCCCCCCCAAGTCCCCCCCACCAGCCACCTGGCTCCTCTCCTCCCAGGCCCCATGTCTGCATTTGTTTTTCATTCCACACAAAGCAGCCCCCTCTCCCCCCACCCCCGCCCCGCCCTGTGATCCTCTCTATGGTTGCCACAGCTGATCTTGGGAGGAGGGGAGGGAGGTAGGAGGAAAGAGGAGATGGGGTGAACCAGGGCCTGCTCCTTGCTCCCCAGTGGCCGGGCTTTGAGGAAACATGAACGGGGAGAGGACACTGGACCTGGGGTCAGAGGAAGGGCCCGGCCCGGCCTGCCCATTGGGCTTTCACTTCCCTTCACGCCCCACGATGGAAAGTGCCGCTCAGCGTTGGCCTCAGACACCGGCTGGGACTCCATGAAGGAAATGGTGGCTTTGAAGCAACCCTGCCACTAACCTTGGGCTAGTGACCGTTCCGAGGGGAGGGGACCAGCAGGGTCAGGATGAGGGGCAGCCACTCATGCTGGACATTGGTGCTTGACAGCTCAGAGGTGTCACTTAAGGGTCGTTTTCATCTCTGATGTTTGCCTTGATCTTTGCAACAAAACAGTGAGGAAGCCGAAGCACCAAGACTTGTATGACGTGAAGGCACACAGCCTGTGAGTGATGGAGTGACATGGTTTTATTAGGATAAAATAAACACAACATAAAATGTACTTTAACCATTTTCAGTGTACAATTCAGTGGCATGAAGTATATTCCCAATGTCACACACTCGTTACCACTGTTTAGTTTCAGAACGTTTTTACCACCCCAAAGAACCACAGTTTGAACCAGGGTTTATCTAACTCCAAAGCCTCAAGACCTGTAATAGTTTATCGCTGACTTAAGTAAACAGGTGACGGAAATGAAAGGAGAGGACTGAATACCCCTGGATTCTGTGTGTAAACAGGAAGTGCAACAGGATTCAGAAAAGAGAGCAGCGTGGCGGGCCTCGTTTGCTCCTGCAAAACAGTCATGGCCTGGAAGTGTGGTGGCTGCCAGAGGCCGGGTTCAGGAGGAGGAGTCAGATGTCTCCCATTTCCCCTGTCCCCCTTTACCTCCCTCTCCCAACTTCTTTCTACCCACCCCCCAGGTCTTCACCACCCTATTGCCTGTGTCCATGGGCTTTGCATATAAGTATATAAGTTCTTCGATTTATCTTTCCTTGTCCCACAACTCCTACAATGAAGTATGTCAGCCTGTTCCATACCCCCATACTTTGGGTCTTATTTTGTTGGTTGATTTGTTTTGTTCAATAAATTCCACAAATAAGTGAGATATGTGATATTTGTCTTTCTCAGATTGGCTTATTTCACTTAGCATAATAGTCTCTAGGTCCATCCATGCTATTCCAAAGGGTCCCTCTTTTTTACAGCTGCATAGTATTCCATGTGTAAATGTCCCACAGCTTTTTGTTGTTGTTGTTAATCCTCACCCAAGGTGTAGAGAGTGCCTGGGAAGGCACATGGGCATTTCTGTAATTATTGTCAGCTGAATCCAGTGGCATCAGCAAAGCCATGTCCTGGAAACATGCTTTGCCAAGAGACAGGCGTGTTGTCAGCTTGACCTTCGGCCCAGGTGCCGGGGGTGGGTTTTGTTATTTAAATCCAGTCAAGCACCAGGAATGAATATGACTCAGGCCCACCCAAGAATGCACATAATCTCCTTTGTCTTGACTTTCAGTAAAACTTCCTGTTTTTTGCTGTATAAAATAAACACACTGTATTGGCTCTTGGTCCCTGTCCCTGTCAGAGGACTTCGGTCCCACCCGGCCCCAGCTTTTTCTTCTATCTCTGTATCTGTCTCTTTCATTTTCTCAATCCCCAGCAGTCCCTACTCAGAAACCGGATAACTCTTTAGCCACACTGACGCGGAAAAGAGAGAAATATCCTCACCAAGGATATTTTTTCCCATTGATTTTTAGGGAGAATGGAAGAGAGAGAGAAAGACAGAGAGAAATATTGATGTGAGAGAAACACATCGATTGGTTGCCTCCTGCATGAGCCCTGACCAGGGCCCAGGCCGGGTAGGAGCCTGCAACCAAGGTATGTGCCCTTGACTGGAATCAAACCTGGGACCCTTTGGTCCACAGGCCAAGGCTCTATCCATTGAGCTAAATCAGCTAGGGCTCCCACAGCTTTTCTATTCACTCATCTGCTGATGGGCACTTAGGCTGCCTCCAAATCTTGGCTATTGTAAACAAAACTGCAATGAACATAGGGATGCTTAAATTCTTTTGAATAAGTATTTTGGGTTTCTTAAGATAAATCCACAAAAGTGAAATCTCTGGATCACAAGGCAGTTCCATTTTTAATTTTTGAGGACACTTCATACTGTTCTCCAGAGTGGCTACACCAATCTGCATTCCCACCAGCAGTGCACGAAGGTTCCCTTTTCTCCACATCCTCATCAGCACTGGTTGTTGATTTGTTGATGGTAGCCATTCTGACAGGTATGAGGTGATACCTCATTGTGGTTTTAATTTGCACCTCTCTGACAATTAGTGATGTTGAGCATCTTTTCATATGTCTATTGACCAGCTGCATGTCTTTTTTGGAGAAGTGTTTATTCAGGTCCTTCGCCAATTTTTTAATTGGATTGTTTGGGTATTTTGGTGTTGAGTTTTATAAGTTCCTTATAAATTTTGGATATTAACCCCTTATCAGATCTATTGGTTAATATGTTGTCCCATTCAGTGAGTTGTCTTTTCATTTTGTTGATGGTTTCCTTTGCTGTGAGAAAACTTTTTAGTATGATGTAGTCTCATTTGTTTATATTCTCTGTTGTTTCCCTTGCCCAAGGAGAAATAGCAGAAAAAATACTGCTATAAGAAATGTCTGAAATATGACTATGTATCTTTTCTTCTAGGATTTTTATGGGTTTGAGTCCAATATTTAAGTCAACAGAAACATTTCAGACCAGAAGGGATTGGCATTAAATATTCAAAGTGATGAAAATCAAGGACCTACAACCAAGACTACTTTATCCAGCAAGGTTATCATTTAAAATTGAAGGAGAAGTAAACAGCTTCCCAGACAAGAAAAAGCTAAAGGAGTTTGTTACCATAAATCAGCATTACAAGAACTGTTAAAGGGCCTGCTTTAAGAAGGAGAAGAAGGGGAAGAAGGAGGAGGAGGAGGGGGAGGAGGAGGGAGAAGATGAGGAGAAAACAAAAACAGGAATATAATTAAAAGAATAAAATGGCAATAAATATGTACCTATCAATAATCACTTTAAATGTAAATGGCTTAAATGCTCCAAATAAAAGACATAGATAGCTGAACAAATAAGAAAACATGACCCATATACAGGGTCTTCCCCCAAAAATCTACACACACTACAATAGCTAATAACTCAACTGATGTTTCTTTCTTTTCAGATTTAACCCATTAGAATGAATAATTATTCAAAGTGTGAATACATTTTTTGGGACACCCTGTATATGCTGTCTACAAGAGACCCACCTCATAATGAAAGACACACACAGACTAAAAGTAAAGGGATGGAAAAAGATGTTTCATGCAAATGGAAATGAAAACAAAAGCTGGGGTAGCAATACTTATATCAGACAAAATAGACTTTTTAAAAGGCTGTAGTAAGAGACAAAGAATGACACTACATAATGATAAAGGGAGTAATTCAACAAGAGGCTATAATCCTTATAAACATTTATGCACTCAACAGAGGAACATCTAAATATATATATAAAAAAATAAAGCAGATCTTGATGGACATAAAAGGAGAGATGGACAGTCATAGTAGGGGATTTTAACACCCTGTTGACATCAATTAATAGATCTTCTAGGCAGAAAATGTCTAGATTAAGTGGCCTTAAATGGCACACTAGATCAGATGGATTTAATTGATATCTTCAGAGCATTTTACCCCAAAACAGCAGAATATACCTTCTCTTCAAGTACACATGGAACATTTTCTAGGAAAAACCACACATTAGGACACAAAACAAAGATCAATAATTTAAGAATATTAAAATAGCTGAAACCGGTTTGGCTCAGTGGCTAGAGCGTCAGCCTGCGGACTGAAAGGTCCCGGGTTCAATTCTGGTCAAGGGCATGTGCCTGGGTTGCGGGCACATCCCCAGTGCGGGGCATGCAGGGGGCGGCTGGTTGATGTTTCTCTCTCATCGATGTTTCTAACTCTCTGTCTCTCTCCCTTCCTCTCTGTAAAAAAATCAATAAAAAAAAAAGAATATTAAAATAATATCAAGCATCTTCTCTGACTGTAATGGTCTGAAACTGGAAATCAATCTCAAGAAAAAACTGAAAAGCACACAAAGACATGGAGGCCAAATAACATATTACTAAACAATGAATGGGTTAACAATGAGATCAGAGAAGAAATCAAAAGATACCTTGAAACAAATAAAAATGAGAATACAACAACCCAAAAGCTATGGATGCAGTGAAAGCAGTCCTAGGAGGGAAATCCATAGCATTACAGGCCTATCTCAAAAAAACAAGAAAAGTCTCAAATAAACAATCTAACTTTACATTTAAAGACACTTGGAAAAACAACAACAAACAAATCCCAAAGTGAGTGGAAGAAAGAAAATAATAAAGATCAGAGCAGAAATAAATAAAATAGAGTCTAAAAAAATTAATACAAAAGATCAATGAAATGAAGAGCTGGTTCTTTGAAAAGACAGAAGAGACTGACAAACCTTTAACCAGACTCATGAAGATAAAAAAGAGAGGGTAGCAATAAATCAGAAATGAAAGAGGTGAAGTAACAACTGACACCAAAGTAATACAAAGGATTGAAAGAAAATATTACAACTGTATGCCAAAAAATTGGACAATGGACAAAATGTATAAATTCCTAGAAATATACAAGCTTCCAAAACTGAATCAGGAAGAAGCACAGAATTTGAATAGATAGATTACAACTAGTGAAACTGAAGCAGTAATAAAAAAACTTCCTGGACCAGATGGCCTCACAGGTAAATCCTATCAAACATTCAAAGAAAAACTAACACATCCCTCACAAACTATGCCAAAATATTCAAGAGGAAAGAAGACTCCCAAGATGATTTTACAAGGCTAGCGTTATCCTAATTCCAAAACCAGATAAAGATACTACAAAGAAAGGAAATTACAGGGCAATATCCCTGATGAACACAATGGATCCAGCAATATTTAAAAAGATCATACACTATGATCAGGTGGGATTTATTCTGGGGATTCTAGGTTGGTATAATATCCACAAATCAATAAATGTAAGACATCACATAAACAAAATGAAGGCTAAAAACCACATGATCAGCCTGGCTCAGTAGTTGTGCATTGACCTCTGAACCAGGAGGTCACGGTTTCATTCCTGGTCAGGACACATGCCAGGGTTGTGGCCTCAATCGCCAGTGTGGGGTGTGCAGGAGGAAGCTGATCAATGATTCTCTCTCATAAGTGATGTTTCTTTCTCTCTCTCCCTTTCCCTTCCTCTCTGAAATTAATTCACACACACAAAAACACACACCATCATATCAGTAGACACAGAAAAAGCACTTGACAATATCCAGCACTGATCTATATATATAAAAGCCTAAGTGACCGAACGACTGGTTGACCAGTTGCTATGACGTGCACTGACCACCAGGGGGCAGACTCTCAATGCAGGAACTGCCACCTCATGGTCAGTGCACTCCCACAGTGGGGATGCTGCTCAGCTGACTGACCAGTCCTGATGGCCCACCAGCCCAGTGGCAGCCACTCACTCCCTCAGTAGTCCTGCAGGTCCAATCTCTGGAGAATGGGCCAGGCACTGATGGACCAGCGCTGCCGGCACGATTCCGACAGTGCCACTGGCCTCCTGGAAGTCAGCCTCTGGCACCATGGCCACTTCTCCCTAGATGCTATCCAAGGAAGAAACCATATAAAAGCGGCTGCCAGGTGGCTCCTGACAACCGTCATGAATGTCAGCAGGATGGATCCAGATCCTGGGCCTGCAAGGGCGTCCCACCACCCACCTGGAGGCCTGATCAAGTCCCAGTTCCCCCCATCCCTCTCGGGACAGGTGCCAGATGTAGGGCTCACAGCTGGCAAGCACTGCTATAGTGGTGTGAGCCTCTCCTGATCAGGACTGACGGGGTGTGAGCCCGCGGCAGGCGCAGTGGGGCTGGGATGAGTGGGAGCAGTAGGCAGAAGTGGCAGGTGGCATTGGACTGCCGGTTTCAGCCCAATCCCTGCAGGCCATGCTGAGGGAACCCACCCATGCACGATTTCGTGCATTGGGCCTCTAGTTTAAGATAAAAATTCCCAGCAAAGAAGGAATAGAGGGAACATACTTCAACATAATAAAGGCCATATATGACAAACCCACAGCCAACATCATACTTAATGGGCAAATCTACAAGCATTTCCCTTAAGATGGTGAGCAAGACAGGGATGTCCATAGTACTGGAAGTGCTAGCCACAGCAATGACACAAGAAGGAGAAATAAAAGGCATCCAAATTTGAAAGGAAAAAGTAAAACTGTCATTATTTGCAGAGGATATGATACTGTATAGAGAAGACCCTAAAGATTCCACCAAAAATCTACTAGAACTGATAAGTGAGTACAGTAAAGTAGCAGGACAAAAATTAAATATTTAGAAATCAGTTGCATTTTTATACACCAATAATGTGTATTTTATACATGAATAATCTCTATCAGAGAGAGAAAATAAATTCCATTTACAATTGCATAAACAATACCTAGAAATAAACTTAACCAAGGAGATAGAAGGCCCGTAGTCAGAAAATTATGACATTAAAAGAAATAAATAAAAGCAGATACAAATAAATCAGAGCATATACCTTGCTCATGGATTGGAAGAATTAACATCATTAAAATGTCCATACAAAGCAATCTATAGATTCAATGCAATCCCCATTAAAATACCAATGGCGTTTCTCAAAGAAGTAGATGAATAACCCAACATTTTATGGAAACACAAAAGATCCAGAAGAGCAACAGCAATCTTGAAAAAGAATAACAAACTTGGCTGCATCACACTACCTAACATTAAACTATTCTACAAGGCTATGGTAATAAAACAGCATGATACTTGCATAAAAACAAACACATAGATAGATGGAACAGAATAGAGAACCCAGAAATAAACCCATGCCTATATGGTCAATTAATCCATGACAAAGGAGGCAAGAACATACAATGGGATAAAGACAATCTCTTCAATAAATGGTGCTGGGAAAATTGGACATATACATACAAAAAATATTTTAAAAAGAAACTATGCCACCTTCTTACAACATATACAAGAATAAACTCTAAATAGATTAAAGACTGAAGTGTTAGACTTGAAACTATAAAACTAGAAGAAAACACAGGCAGTAAAGTCTCCGACATCTTTTGTAGCAATGTTTTTTCTGACATACCTCCTCAGGCAAGGGAAACCAAAGAAAAACAAACAAATGGAACTACATCAAATCAAACAGTTTTTGCACAGCAAAGGAAACCATCAACAAAATGAAAAGATGACCTACTGAATGGGAGAAGATAATTGCCAATGACACATCTGATAAGGGATTAATATCCAAAATTTATAAAGAACTCAGACAACATCCAAAAAAGGCCAAACAACCCAATTAAAAAACAAACGCCCCCTCCCCCAAACAACACAAATATTTACTACTTTTGACTGGTTACAGGCAGCAGCCCTGAAAATTCAGGAATATATTCAGGATACAGTGGCAGCTAGAGGTCGACTTGAATCAGAGCTTCGACATACGACATACATTAAAGAATGAGAGCACTCTTTTGTTAATTGGCCCACAGCTAGTCACTGGTTAGTCATTCCTGTTTCTTCTCTCACTCTCCAGCAGCTGTAACTTAATTTAGAATTTTCTCTGGTTAATACATCAGCTTTTTATCCATGGCCTATAGGGAGTGACAGATGCAGACAGTGTTCAGGGAGGAGTGAAGGGACACACAGACACTTTCTGGAGTCCAGGCCAGCGTGCAGATGAAGAGCTCACTGCAAGCAGGCAATTAAAGGAACGGTGACCAGGGGAAGGATAAGCTCCCAAGTCCTTGCTGTTAGCAAGTCAGAGAACACCAGGTTTCAAAATATATTTGGGATGGGGTCTCAAATATATTTCAAATATTATTTGAATATTAAAGAAAGGGGTAACTTCTTTTTAAATATATATATATTTTATTGATTTTTTACAGAGAGGAAGAGAGAGGGATAGAGAGTTAGAAACATCGATGAGAGAGAAACATCGATCAGCTGCCTCCTGCACACCCCCTACTGGAGATGTGCCCACAACCAAGGTACATGCCCTTGACTGGAATCGAACCTGGGACCCTTCAGTCCGCAGGCCGCTGCTCTATCCCCTGAGCCAAACCGGTCAGGGCAAGGGTAACTTCTTTTAAAAAATATTTTTATTGATTTCAGAGAGGAAGGGAGCAGTAGAGAGAGAAACATCAATGATAAAAGAGAATCCTTGATTGACTGCCTCCTGTACGCCCCCTACTGCGGATCTAGGGAGCCGCGGTTTGCCGCTCTGTTGACCAATGAGTTTGCCGACCACTCACCTAGACTCTCGATTCTAATAATTACAGGCTGTTGTTCCTTGTGATTAAGGCCGAGAAAGAAAACCCTGTTGAGCCCAGCTCTGTCCTGTTCTTTCTGGGGGTGGGGCTAAAAAGGCACCCGCCTCTGCCTGTCAACGCTCGTCACCGCCTCGGGAGGGCGGAGACTCACTGTCCCCGCCCTCCCTGGGAAGGATGAGTGTGCTGCCGTTCAAACGAGCCAATGAGCGCCCCCGTCCCCGGCGGCTGGCCCTGGAGCTCGCCGCCCCTCCCGCCCATCACGGCTCCGACCCCGCCCTTCGCGCACAAGATGGCGGCGCACGGCGGGGTGCAGGCCGCACCGGGGCTTGGCTGAGGGTACCCCCTTTCCCGCGCCCTCTCTGGGCGCAGAGTGCCGCGAACCGAGGAGAGGGGCCGGGCGGGACAGGGCACTTGCGCGGCGGGACCACGAGCCCATGCCCGGCCTGCGCCGCCCCTCCCGGCCCCGGCCCAGCCCGTCACAACCGCTCTCGGCCTTTCCTCGCTCCGACCGCCGGGACGCGGGACGCCGCTGCCAGGTCTGCACAGCCAGGCCCCTCTCCTCCCGCCCGGGCTCACCTCCGCCCAGAGATGTCCGGTCTCTTCCCTCCCAAACAGCCCGCCTTACAGGCCGGGCCTCCTGGACCCCGTTCCCCCCACTGAGACCCCCTCACCCCTAACCACTTCCCTCTCAGACTCCCGATTCTCGCCCTTAGTGGGAGACTTTTTCCTTCCCTTCCAGATTAAGCCCGGACCTCCCCCCCCCACCCCCCGCAACATTGGTACCTTCCTCACCCGGGAGCTGCACTGTCTTGGGACCGCCCTCCACTCCCCGCCATGGAGGCTGTGTACTTGGTGGTGAACGGGGTGGGTCTGGTGCTGGACGTGCTCACCTTGGTGTTGGATCTGAACTTCCTGCTGGTGTCCTCCCTCCTGGCTTCCGTGGCCTGGCTCCTGGCCTTTATCTACAACCTGCCCCACACTGTGCTGACCAGTCTTGTGCACCTGGGCCGCGGAGTCTTGCTGTCACTGCTGGCCTTGATCGAAGCCCTGATGCGGTTCACTTTTGGGGGCTTTCAGGCCCTGTGGACCCTGCTGTACAGCTGCTGCTCTGGCCTGGAGAGCCTGAAGCTCCTGGGGCACCTGGCCTCGCACGGGGCCTTGAGGAGCCGTGATATCCTGCACCGGGGCATCCTCAATGTGGTCTCCAGTGGCCATATTCTGCTGCGCCAGGCCTGTGACGTCTTTGCCATTGCCATGAGCCTGGTGGCCTACGTGATCAACAGCCTCGTCAACATCTGCCTCATTGGCACTCAGAACCTCTTCTCCCTGTTGCTGGCCCTATGGGATGCAGTGATGGGGCCACTGTGGAGGATGACGGATGTTATGGCGGCCTTCCTCACTCACATTTCCAGCAGTGCTGTGGCCATGGCCATCCTTCTCTGGACCCCATGCCAGCTAGCAATGGAGCTCCTGGCCTCAGCTGCCCGCCTCGTGGCCAGTTTTGTGCTTGTCAATCTCACTGGCCTGGTGCTGCTGGCTTGCGTGCTGGCGGTGACGGTGACCTTGCTGCACCCGGACCTCACCATGAGGCTGGCCACCCAAGCCCTCAGTCAGCTCCACGCCCGCCCATCCTACCACAGGCTTCGAGAGGATGTTACGCGGCTCTCTCGCCTTGCACTGGGCTTGGAGGCTTGGCACCGAGTCTGGAGCCGCAGCCTACAGCTGGCAAGCTGGCCGAATTGGGGAGGGGCACCTGGGGCTCCCCAGGGTGGCCCTAGAAGGGTGCCTGCAGCCAGGACCTTTCAACAGGACACTCTTCCAGAAGCAGGGCCCAGATCAGAGGCAGAAGAGGAAGAAGGTAGAATGGCCAGCGTGACCGCTGCCTGGGGCAGAGAGAGGCTCAATGAAGAGCCTATAGCCAGACAGGACCCATGGAAGTTGCTGAAGGAGCAAGAGGAGCGGAAGAAGTGCGTCATCTGCCAGGACCAGAGCAAGACAGTGCTGCTGCTGCCCTGTCGGCACCTGTGCCTCTGCCAGGCCTGCACTGAAATCCTGATGCGTCACCCCGTCTACCACCGCAACTGCCCGCTCTGCCGCCGGGGCATTCTGCAGACCCTCAACGTCTACCTCTGAGAACTCCCTCCCTGCCCCTCCTCCAGCTGCACGCACCACACAGCCACCTGTGCTGACAGTATTCACACCTGACCTCTGGGTCTTGGCCTGAATCGCCTTTTGCCCTGTGGCTGTCATGCCAAGCCTCCAAGCCATACGTCCAGAACATTGAGATGGGATACCCTGGAAGACAGTGACCTGGGTGGGGGCAGGATAGCAGCTTCTCTTTACTCAGTAGGTCCCTGCGATGCTGAGGATGGTGTGTCACTATGTCACGCCCTGAGATTGTTGTAGCTTCCCCTCCAGCTTGCCAAGGCCCACCCAGATGCCAGCCCTGGGGCTCCTCCTCTGCTTCTGTTTTTGTTGTTGGGGGTTTGCAGGTCCTCTTCCTAGCTTCTGTAGCCACAACACATTAGTGTTATTTGGATATTTTGCCAACTCAAGGGCCTTGGAATGATTTTGAACCTTTGCTTTTAGCCAGAACTCCTGTGCCGGGCAGGTTTTGGGGGTGTTGTCTTGCAGATGCCCTTGAGCTACCGCTTTTGCCTGCCATGATCATCTGAAGCTCCCTCCCAACCTCATCCAGCAGCTGGGGTCAGAAGTTTATCCCTGTGTGTGTGTGTGTGTGTGTGTGTGTGTGTGTAGCTGCACCTGGCTTTGGGACCATGAACCCTTGCATCCCAGCTCCACTGGAGCCTCAGGAGAGAGAACCAGATTTCTATTCCTGTCCTTTCATTCCCCACGTCACAGAGGAAAATTGCATTCCCCTTCTGTTTGCCTCTCCCTGGCACTGGGGAGGGCAGACTGTGTACATTCCAATGGGGTCCAAACACAGTGGGGCCAGGGCCAGGGGCATGCAGTTCCCTGAGGGGTCTTATGGCTCAGTTTCCAGTGAATAAAGTTTTGTTGACAACCCTGACAGCCTCTGTGTGCATCCTTGCGAGGGTGAGCAGCTGGTCAGCGTGACTGACACTACAGCAGGCCCTTCAGTCCTGCTAGTCACCAGAGTGATCTGTGGGGAACCTGGTGGGGGAGAGGGAAGGTAGGATGGGAGCCCTGTGCCTTGGGAAGACCCACAGTGTGGCTGGATTGGCTTTTATAACTCAATTTGTGTCCTCACATGATCAGCCATTGGAAAGTCTCCCCTATCTTCTATTTTTGCCGGAAAGCCCCAGTAGAGAGAAGTGGGTGCTCTCGTCCCAGCTTTCCCTCTGATGCCACTCTTCCCAGGAGAGAACTTGGGGTTCCTGCTACCTGGTGTCCAGTCAACTCTGATCCCTGGAGGAGCAGGTGCTTGTCTTTGTGTTTCTTGGCATAGAGTGACACTGATGGGACCTGGTGGAGAGCAGGGAGTTGAAGCTCAGTACTCCGGAGGCCTGTCTCCAGCTCACCCCAGTTCCCATTGGTCACATCTGCCCTCAAATGACCAGCAAGAGAGAGGGGAACATTCCCCCATAATTGTATTTAAATCTAGGAGCATTATGCCAGAGACAGCCTTCTGGAAGTGGGGGAAGAAGGAAAAAGCCAGAAAGAAACTGAGGGCCCCTCTACTTTCTCAGGTTGAGAGGCTGACCTGATGTGGGCCTTGCAAGCCCTGATTTGTTATTGGGTTGAGGTGTGGGACTAGGGCTGCTTCTGAAGAGGGGAGCCTTGAAGAACTCAGACTTGGCACAGCCCATCGGGGCTATGCGCCGCACAGCAGGGGTGGTGGGAAGTTCGTGGATATCACCTTGGAGTTGGGAGGCCTTTTTCCACCCTCCCAACCCTGGAGAGAGCTGAGCGAGGAGAGCCTTGGCTCCTAACACTGTTTAAAGTGAGGATAAACGTTTTAGGAGAGAAGATAAACTTCCTGAGCTGGGAGCAGAGGACTCTCCCCTCCACCCCCAACAGGCATTCCATTGGCCAACCTCCATACCCTTCCTCCCGCAGCCAAGAGCCCAAGTTGCCCAGGGTCATTGCTGCATTCTAGAGCGGGCGCGCCCTCTTGTGGCCACCTCAGAAACTACTATAGACCCCAGGGACACTCCACTCCCTGGCAATGGGGGGTGAGAGAGAAGCAGCCTTCCTCCCAGCCATCTAGGGACCAAGCCAGCAGCAGGAAAATGGTCAAGGAAGAACCCGGGCTCCGTTTCTGTTGACCAGAGCAGGAGTGTGTGTAAAAGTAGCCCCTACCCAGGGCACAGGACACCTTTGAATTCGGACAAGTGGCCAGAGCTCCGTGCCAGAGTGTACCTTCCTCAGCTAGGAACTCCTGTGGACTACCTACAAGGGCAGCAGGGTAGGCCACTCTCCCACAGGGCCTGCCTCCTGTCTCTCCTGCCCTCAGGGCATCCAGTCCAGAGCCCTCCCTTCCTCCCTCTCCATCTCACTTTCCCCATCCTCAGACCCAGGGCATCTCCACCTCCACCGACGGAAGCCGAGCCAGGAGGAGGGTTGTAGATTTATTGAATGGCCTCCACAGGAAGGGCCCAGGAACGGAAGGGGAAGGGGAGACGAGAGAAGCAGAGTCCCAGGGAGACAGCACCCGACCTGGAGGGTCTAGGCCAGAGGACCCCACCTACCAGCACAGCCCTGGGTCTTGGGCAGAACCACAGCCAGGAGGCCCTGGCTCAGACAGCCTGTCCCCACCCCCTGCCAGCAGCGGGCGTGCCCCAAGGCGCCCCTCATCATTCACAGCATTCTGGGGGCCAGCCTTCCCGGAGGACCTGGTGACAGGGTCACACCCGGCCCCTGGGAGTGAGAGCAGCAGGCGCACTGCCCAGCGGACATCAAGCGAAGACAGGGGAGCCGTGCCAATCGGAATACACCAGGAACCCGGAGAAGGTGCTGTCCGTCTTGACGCTGGCGTAGATGCCCACGTAATCGCCCACCCCGACCTGCACCCACACCTGGTCCTCGGGCTCCAGCCTCACCATGGCGCCGCCCGACAGCGAGGCAGGCTTGGGCCACCCCCCGAAGAACTGGAAGAAGGAGGCCACGGACTCGCCGTTCTTGACCAGTTCGAAGTGCAGGCTGGCACGGTAGACGGTGGCGTGGACCGCGAAGTAGTAGACGCCGGGCACGCGGCAGGTGAACTTGCCCGAGGCCGCGTCGTAGTGGCCCTGCTCGTTCAGCAGCACCCGCTCGAAGGGCAGCGGCGCGTCCGGCGGCGGCGGCTCCCGGCTCTCCGCGCGCTTGGCACTGAAGGCGGAGCGCGGGGGCACCGCGCACTCCCCCGCTGGCCCCGCCGTGCCCGCGGGGCCCGCCTCTCCGCGCGGCCCGGGCTCCCCGCGGGGCCCCGGTAGTCCTGCAGGGAAGGGGAGGGTTCGGGGTGCTCGGAGGGCGACCCTGGGGACCTCGCGTCTCCTCCAAGCTCCGCAGCTGCCATCTCCCGCCAACCCCGCCCTGTACCCCAGCTCCCGCGTCCCAGAGCGCGCGGGTCTGACCCGCTGGATTCCGGGAGTGCGCCCGCGGGCGGGTCCCCCTCGTCCCATCCCCAGTCAGGAGCTCGGCGGGTCTCGTGGGAGCGTCCCCTATTCCCCCGTCCCCCCGGGAGCGCCGCCCCTCCGCACCCGGCCCGCGGCCATGTCTCCGCGCCGCCTTACCCGGCCGCCCGCCCTCGCCTTTCTCTCCCGGCGCCCCGGGCGCGCCGTCCCTGCCGTCCCTGCCGTCGCGGCCGGGCAGGCCCTGGGCGCCGTGGTGGCCCGGGGAGCCGGGGAGGCCGGGGTGCCCCGGGCACAGGCTGGGGATCTTGTTGTCGTCGGGCGGGGCCGAGCCGGCCGCCAGGCGCAGGAGCAGCAAGGCGAGCAGCAGCCTCATGGCGCCGGCACGGGGCCCGACGCCGGTCCTCTTGCGCCTGCGGGCGGGACAGGGGTCGGCCCAGCCTTCCGGGACCTGCCTCGCTCCCCATCCCATCGCCACCCAGTCGAGCCCCACCCCACGGCCAAGTCCCTGGAGCGGAACGGTCGGGGAAACAAAGAAATGGGGCGCCCCTCGGCCCGAGAGTACAGCCGGGAAGGAAGGGGGAGCCCACCCGCCCGGCCCGCGCCCAGTCTCCCCCAGCCCCTCCCAGCCCCAGTCCCCGCCACCGGACTCACCCCTTCCCGCTCCCTCCCGGCAGCTCCCTCTGTCCGCGGCCTCCTCCGAGCGAGCGCTGGTTACTGGGGACCCACAGGGACCCCCCGCCTCCCTCTGCGGCCCGGGCTGTCCTCCGCGCCTCTCCCCGGCGGGCGCCTCACCCTCGCGCGTCCTGCCTGCTGCGCTCGGCCTGCGCGGCTCCGCTCCTCCCCGGCTCCGGGAGGAAACCCAGACCCGCCGGGAGCGGCAGGGAAGGAACTCGTGGTGCCCGGCGGGCGGCCAGACTGCGAGGGAGGAGGGAGGAGGGCCGGACGGAGTGGCCGGGAGACAGATAGACACGCAGGGCCCCTACTGCTCCCCGGAGCGGGAAGGGGAAGTGTTGCCAGGTCAGGGACCAGGGACAGACTCCAGCCCCGGAGAAACTAAGCGGAGAAGAGGGCCGAGAGGGCTGGAGGCAGACGGGCAGACAGCTGGGTCCTGGGCCCAGGGCAGGCCCACCACAGGCCAGGCACTCGGTGAACAAACGAAAAGGTCCAAAGGCAGGGGCTGGAGCCCTGGCCGGTGTAGCTCAGTGGGTAGAGCGCAGACCTGCGGACTGAGGGGCGTGCAGGAGGCAGCCGATCAATGATTCTCTCTCATCTTGATGTTTCTATCTCTCCCTCTCCCTTCCTCTCTGAAGTCAATAAAAATATATATATTTTAAAAGGTAGGTGATGGAGACACCTGGAGAAGCAGATGGAGGGGGAGGCAGGAGACAGGAAATGGGAGTCAGAGACTTGGTGGGAAGCGGCTGGGTTGCCAATGGCACAGCTGGAGGTGCAGGGACAGAAGGAGCTGGGCCAGTGGCCAGGTCTCCTGAGCCTGCTGAGGGTTCCCTCCTTCCCAGAGGCCCCAAGAAGGTGCGCAGAATCCCATGCAGCCCCCTTTCTTGGGCCCTGGCCTGCCCCCCTGGTAGATAAAGCGTGGGCAGGCAGAGGGCAGGGGCCTAGTGGGCGTCAGGGCTGGGCACATGCTTCCAGGCCCATGGCCTCGGGCAGCTGGTTGCAGTTGAAGGGCCAGGGGGTACCCATCAGTGCCAGGCCAGACTGGCACCAGTGCTCCGCCTCCTGGCAGACAGAGCGGCAAGGGGGGAGCACACTGCCCAGTGGGGTGCAGCGGGGCACCAGCAGCCCGCAGAGGAGTCTCCGGAAGCTCGGGTAGCAGGGAAGGCGGGTCAGGTTCTGCGGGAGGAGGTCAGCCTTCAGGTGCCCACACCTCAGATTCCTTCCCATCCCAGGGTCCCTCCTTATCACTTCCCAGGGCACCTCGTACTCTCTGAGCACCTCCATCACCTCCTCCTGGGTGGCTACGCCAATCCAGATGTTTGGGAAGGCTGTGGCATTGTAGCTGAGCTCCAGGCACATTGCCACTCGGATGGGCTCACAGGCCAGCTCTGCAGGGGGGGGGGGGTCACGGTGGGGTCCACTCACTGGCTAGTGGACAGGGCACGTCCTGAATCACTCTACAAGGGCCCAGAGGGAGTTGTGAACATCACAGGAGATAAAACAGAGGGAGAGGCGCTTCATACATCCCGAGTCTCTCTGAGTGCCATGGGCCAGCCCTGGGCACCAGGCAGACACCTCTTTAAAAAATATTTTTAAATATGTTTTTTTTTATTTCATAGAGGAAGGGAGAGGGAGAGAGAGATAGAAACATCAATGATGAGAACCATGGATTGGCTGCCTCCTGCACGCCCCACACTGGCTGGCAATCTTTCTTTAATATATACTTTCCAGGCGCCTCTTTGATCTCAGGGGGCATGGATGGGGCACCAGCACTGGCAGAGGCTCTCAGCAGCTTCCGCCGTCCTCTTGAGGGGGGCTGTGGAGAGGGGCTCTCTCCTTATGACAAGACTGGGATAGTTCTGGAAGGCTCAGCATTGCTTCCCATAGAGCTTGGGGTGACACAGGACTCCCTGGAGAGTCAGGAGAGTGACCCCTGTCATCTAGGAGGATACGGGGGGCAGGGGAGGCTATGAAGTGTGCTATGAACTGGCACCCTGCCTGCTCAGCCTGCCGGGTTCTGTCCACAGGCTGGACCCAGGCTTCTCACCTGGAGGTAGGGAAAAGGGGCCGCCGCACTTGTCCTGGCTGCCCTCTGCACAGTCTCGCCACGGGTCACACCTCCAGTGCCTACACCCCCCATCCTGGCAGGAGGGCTCTGTGGGCCCACAGGGCTCTGCAGGTACAGGGAGAGGGAAGTGCCCGGGGATGTCTGCCCCCACTGCCTCTGCGGCGCCTTGACTGGGTCACAGCCTTGCCCTCCTCTTCCGGAGGCACCTCCACTGCCCACACCCATCTGCCCCAGGGCACCTACTCTCTGTAGTGTCCAGGGCCCGGTAGGTGGCAGAGAAGCCTGCATCTCCGATGCCACGGCCTGTCCTGAGGAGCACAGCCAGCTGGTGGTGTGAGGAGAGGAGGCGGGGTGGCGGCTCTGCCCCACAGAACCTGCTGAGCAAGAGCAGCCCTGGGTGTGGGGGCCTGAGGCCCCCCAGGCCCACAGAGCCGGGTGCTCTGGGTGAGGCTGGAGGGGGTGGGAGAAAGACCTGGGTCATTGGACTTAGGGTCTGAGGGGAAGACACGTATGCAGTGGACAAAGTGTTAACAAAGGCGTGAACTCCAGCCACTGAGAATGGGGAAAGTCCATGGGCGTTCCTGAGGCCCTGGATGGCCCGCAGCTGGGGAGGTGGGCGGGCCTCCTGGAGACGGTGGGGCAGGGAACAAAGGCCTTTTGTAGGGGACAGTGCAGACACCTCCTGCTTGGAGGAGCCAAAGTACAGGAAGGGAGGGGAAGCGTTGGGCGAATTAGTAGGAAGCAGGGAGGGGTACTGCGGAGGAGAGGGGCCAGCCCCTCCCCTGGCGCTGTGGATACCTGCCCAGGAGGCCCAGGGCCCCCGAGCTGCCGGCCTCATACACCGCCACGTGGTCAGACTGACACTCGCCCTGGGCGTCCAGGCTGAAGTTGAGGAACTGCAGTTCTACGCCATGTCCGGCAGGGACTGAGATATGCCAGGTGCAAAGCTGGGGGGGGGGGGGCGGGGGGGACACAGCTGGCATCATTCCAGGTTCCTTCTGTCCCTATCTGATGTCCAGGCTAGGCCTGGAATGGGTGGGTACTGCCCACATAGCTCATCATAGGTGCTTCTCCAGATAGGAAGGGCCTTTTTTAACTTGTCTGCTCTCAGAGATCAATGAGGATGGGAATACTAAGGTATACAGTAGGCACTTAGTAATACTCCCTGTTTGGACCATGTGGCTCAATGATTGGCCATCGACCTATGAACCAGGAGGTCA
Organism: Corynorhinus townsendii; assembly: GCA_026230045.1. Lineage (NCBI taxonomy): Eukaryota > Metazoa > Chordata > Mammalia > Chiroptera > Vespertilionidae > Corynorhinus > Corynorhinus townsendii. The sequence goes on from JAPDVU010000008.1 coordinate 85,028,194, forward strand.
TGGTTTGATTCCTGGTCAGGGCACATGCCCAGGTTGCAAGCTTGATCCCTAGTGTGGGGCATGCAGGAGGCAGCCGATCAATGATTCTCTCTCATCATTGATGCTTCTCTCTCTCCCTCTCCCTTCCTCTCTGAGATCAATAAAAACATATTTTAAAAAAATAAAAATAATACTCCCTTCCTGTCTGCTTGATCTCTGACCTTTCCAAGGACAAGGCCATGTCTGCTGTGCTGTTCTTAGTCACACTGGCCGAATGTCACCCTGCCCTCTCCATGGAGTGCCAGCTTACCAGTCGCTGAGGGTACCCCTGCAGGAAGCTGGGAGCAGAGAAATTTCCCTGGAGCCCTGTCAGGTTCCCCCCACATCCTGTAGAGAGGAGGAGGGCCCTGCATTGGCCAACATCTGGGCCTTTGTCCATCAGGCCTGGCTGTACCCGCAGAGGCCACACTGGCCATGCCCATGGGGAACAAGTTCTAGGCCAGACAAAGACCAGGCGGGTTAGGGGCAGGGCCAGAGCTGGGAGCCCAGCCTGAACCTGGATCAGACGCCTGAAGATGGCACCTCCCCAGCCCCCTTGAGGCCGGTGGGGTGCATACCCGAGGCCTTGGCACTGCAGTTGCTCTCGTCCCTGCCATCGGTGCAGTGGGTGAAACCGTCACACACCGAGCCAGGGGGCAGGCAGGTGAGCTGGTCGCAGGGGAACTCGTCCTGGGCACAGCTTCCTGGGGGGTGCAGAGGCATCTAGATTTAGAAACACCAGAGCCTCCCCTTCCTGCCAGTGTTGGGAGTGGCTGGGGGAGGGAAGGGACCAGGGACAGGTAGCTGGGGCCACACGGGCACACACTCACCGTGCCCCGGAGCCACAGTCTGAAACCAGGCCTGGAAGCCTCGCCCCTCCACGCTGCTGTCTGAAACGAAGGCCACGCGGAGGCGGCTGGCATTGGTGTTGAGTGTTGGGGGAGGGTCCCTGCCACACACCCTGCAAGAAGCCGGGTGAGGGGCAAGAGAGGCTGAGAGGCAGGACGGAGCCCGCCTGGGCCGTGTACTGTGCCAATGTGGTCGGAAAGGCTCCTGTCATTTCCCAGGGAGCTCTGGGCTTCCTTATACCTGGGCACCCAACCCTGCAGCATTTCTTTCTTTTTTAAAAAAATACATTTTTATTGATTTCAGAGAGGAAGGGAGAGGGAGAGAGAGAAACGTCAATGATGAGAGAGAATCACTGATTAGCTGCCTCCTGCACACCCCACACTAGGGCTCGAACCCACAATCCAGGCATGTGCCCTTGACGGGAATCAAACTCGAATCCCTTCAGTCCGCAGGCTGACGCTCTATCCACTGAGCAACACTGTCTGGGCCTTGCAATATTTCTTGATGGGAAAGGAAGTAGGGGCTCCATTTTACAGATTTGGAAACTGGTTAGAGAAGGGAAGTGACCTTCCCAAGGTCATGGAGTAAGAGGGTAGCAGAACTGGGCTCAGATGTGGAGACTCACAATTTCCTCCCAATCAGGCCTTTCCCACTGACGCTCCCTGGCGTTGCCTACCAGACAGGGATTCAGGACAGAGGTGGGGCACCCGGGGGAGGGGGACACACCTGAGGAGGGGGCCTTCCGGCTCCGGGGAGATTTCCAAGCGATCGAAGAGGCAGGAGGCCACGCTCTCTGTGCCCAGAGCTTCGATCCTGAGCTGTATCGCACGGTCTGCGGGCACCTGGATGTGCCAAACACAGTGGGTGTCGGGCGGGTAGGGGTCTGGGTAGTTGGGGCTGCTGAAGACGCCCCGTGGTCCAAGGAGGAGGCCCCCACAGGCTGCGGAGACAGTGGTTAGAGTTCAGAGGTCAATGGGAGAAAGAACCTTCCCCGCCCCCAATGCCTCTTCCAGGCCTCCCCCTCCCCACTCATGCCTCCCCCACACCCCCCAAGGTTGGGCTGTGGCACTCACAGGCCTGGGGTGCAAGGCTCAGACCCGCCTCTTGCTGCCCTTTAGGGGTCCCCATTCCCTGAGAGGGGGTGGTGGCTGTGGCTGTGGCAGAAGGAGTGCCAGTGGTGATGAGGCCCCTGGTGGGCAGCGGAGGAGAGGAAGCTCCAGATGGGGGTGCAGCCTGCAGCTCTGGAAGCAGAAAGGTGGAGGGGGAGGGTTCAGAGGGGCTGGATCCCTGGGGGATGGGTGGCACAGCTCATGGAGTCCCGTTCCAAAGCCCCTCTCTGGGCAGGGTCTGGGCACTCACGGGCCAGCAGGATGGCCACCAGCCCCAGCAGCCCCAGCAGCAGGCTGGCCAGCAGCAGGGCGCACAGCCCACAGAAGTGCCAGTCGGGTGGCAGCCCTCGGGGACGCCAACCTGTGGGCAGACGGGGTGGGACTGAACCCCTCTCCTTGGCACCCCTCCCCATGCTCCTCAGCCCCTAGGCCTCTCAGTCCTCCCCCGCGTCACCCCTGAGACGGCTACCGTGCCAGGGCGCACGCATGCAACGGCGGGCATCCCCCTGGAAGGCGGGCAGAGGGCAAGGTGGCCCTGACTCGGGCTCAAAGGCAGGGTTGCAGAATTCAGTCTGGAAGAGAGAGGCCGGAGGGCTGAGGGCAGGTGGAAGCACCGCCTGGCAGGGTTGCCCAGGGGCACTGCCAGCTGGGGTGGGCAGCTGGGGTTTGGAAGAGCGGCTCTCAGTGGTCCTCACCTGGCTCTTCTCTGTGGACTCCACACGCAGGAAGGTGTCTGCACCGTCCTTCATGCTCAGGTGCTGCATGGTGTCTGAGGCCTTGCCGAAGCCCGAGCCCCTGGGCCCTCTCCTTGACCCCAAGCCCCTGTCCAAGGGGCCACCCGTGCTTCTGAGGGGAGCGGTTGCCAGGCTGACCAGCTCCCAGGCAGCACTTGGCAGGCTGGCCCCGGGCCCCAGGCCACTGGGGCTCTGTGTCGGGGAGGGGGCAGCCGCCAGAAGGAATTTGCAAAGGCATGAACCGGCCCCTTAATCCAACTCAGCTGAGGGTGCTGAGGGCCATGCCCTGGCCCAGTGCCACAGCCCTGAAAGGCACTCGGTGGCTGTACACATCCCACAGGAGAAACTAGGTGCCGTGCGTGTATGTGTGTGTGCGCGCGTGTGAGAGAGAGAGAAAGAGAGAGACCAGGGGAGTGTGGGGTGAGCCTGAGGGGTGCTAGGAGGGAAGGAGGCCAAGGGGGGCTGCTTGGCAGCTTCAAGGCCCATGAGTCCTAAGGGCCCTGGACAAAACCAGTTTCAGCACTCCTCCCTGGCAGGGTGGCCAGGGCATGGTCACGCCCGGGCCTGTGAGGCCCCTGTGCTCCCAGGACAAGGAGGTGAGCCCTGCTGGGCAGAACATGGCTGCTCAGGGCTGTGATATGTGAGGGGGAAACGGCCTCTTCCTGAGGCCCTCAGCCTGCAAGAGGAAGGGCAGGGAGCTGTAGCAGGTGCCCCGGCCTTGAGCAGGTGGTCAAGGCCGCCTCTCCGAAGGGCTGGGTATCTGCAGTGGCTGTAGGACAGACAGGAAGCTGCACTCTGCAACAAGAGCCTCCACGCCTCCCTCTCCACCAGGATGCTCTCTGGGAAACCCAGCCTGGCCTGGTGCCCTCAGGGAGACGGAGGGATGGCTGCCTGGTCTGTGCAGCCCGGTTCACCTGAGGGAGGCGGGGAGGCAGCTGACACCTCCGGCAGCTCCCCGTGGACTGTGTCGGGTGCCAGGCCCTGCAGAGCCCTGACATGCAGTTTCTCTCTTTTAGTCCCTCGATGAGGTAGCACAACTACTTTCCAAATGATGGCAACCAAGGCTCAGAGGGGTGTGGTGGCGCCACACGCTCACAACTGGGGAGCGACAAAGACCAGAGGAGAATGTGGGGCCAGGTGAATCCAAAGTGCTGGTCTGGCCCTGGCCGGTGTGGCTCAGTGGACAGAGCGTCGGCCTGTGGACCAAAGGATCCCGGGTTCGATTCCAATCAGGGACATGTACCTGGGTTGCAGGCTCCTCCCTGGCCCGGGTCTTGGTTGGGGCTCATGCACGGGGCAACCTAATCGATGCGTTTCTCTCATATCGATGTTTCTCTCTGTCTCCCTCTCTTCCACTCTCCCTAAAAATCAATGAAAAATATCCTCAGGTGAGGATTAGCAAACAAAGAAACAAAGTGCTGGTCTTCTGAACCCTCTCTTTCACCCCACCCTGGAGGCGAGCCACAGGGAGAAACAAAGTGGGGAGCAAATGGGGGAGAAGAGAGACCCAGGAGGCTGATTCTGTCAGCCTAAGGCAGTCCTCCGGCTCAGGGGATGCCCCCAAGCCCAGGTTCTACCATTCACTTCGTGGGGCCTCGGACTGCTTCTGTTGGGGCCAGCCCTCAGGTGGGAACTGCACCTAGGATGTGCCAGGTCAAAGGTCTTTCCATAGCAACACTGACACCATTTCCATGTTCAGTGCCCCTAGGCTGCGTGGTGTGTGCTCTTGGGACACTGCATGCAGCAGAAGATGAGAACCTACCTGTGGTCTAGCAAGCCGGGCACCCGCAAGATTTGCAAAAGTGTAAAACAGCGCTGCCCTGCTTGCTAGTTTCTTCCCTTCCTTTTTCCTTCCTTCCTTCCTTCCTCCTCCCTCCCTCCCTCCTTCCTCTCTTCCTTTCTTCCTTCCTTCCTCCTCCCTCATTCCTTCCTTCCTCCCTCCTACCTTCCTTCCTCATTCTTCCCTCCCTCCCTCTTTCCTTTCTCCCTCCCTCTCTCCCTCTCTCCCTCCTTCCTCCTCCCTCCCTCCCTCCCTCCCTTCCTTCGTCCTTCCCTCCCTCCTTCTTTTCTCCCTCCCTCCCTCCTTCCCTCCTTCCTTCCTTCCCTCCTTCCTTCCTTCCTTCCTTCCTTCCTCCTTCCTTCCTTCCTTCCTTCCTTCCTTCCTTCCTTCCTTCCTTCCTCCTTCCTTCCTTCCTCCTCCCTTTCTTCCTTCCTCCTCCCTTTCTTCCTTCCCTCCTTCCCTCCCTCCCTCCTTCCTTCCTTTCTTCCTTCCTTTCTCTCCCTCCTTCCCTCCCTCCCGCCTTCCCTCCCTCCTTCCATCCTTCCTTTCTTTCTCTCCCTCCCTCCCTCCCTCCTTCCTTCCTTCCTTCCTTTCTCTCCCTCCCTCCCTCCCTCCCTCCCTCCCGCCTTCCCTCCCTCCCTCCCTCCTCCCTCCCCCCTTCCTTCCTTTCCCCTCCCTCCCTCCCTCCCTCCCTCCTTCCTTCCTTCCTTCCTTCCTTCCTTCCTTCCTTCCTTCCTTCCTTCCTTCCTTCCTTCCTTTTCTTTTGTTAATGCTCACCTGAGGATATCTTTCCATTGATCCTAGAGAGAGTGGAAGGGAGGGGGAGAGACAGAGAGAAACACTGATGTGAGAGAGTCACATTAATTGGTTGCCTCCTGCATGTACCACAACCAGGGCTGGGGAACCTGCAACCAAGGTACGTGCTCTTGACTGGAATCCAACCTGGGACCCTGCAAGTCTGCGGACTGATGCTCTATCCACTGAGCCACACCGGCCAGGGCATTAATTTCTTCTTGATTTATAAAATGTAGTTTTTGAAAAAATAGAAAATGTTATTTATCTTAGTATAGAAAGGGTTTATTGTTATTTTTTTTAGTTTTAAAAATAGATTTTTATTGCCCTGACCGGTTTGGCTCAGTGGATAGAGTGTCAGCCTGTGGACTGAAGGATCCCAGGTTCGATTCCGGTCAAGGGCATGTACCTTGGTTGTGGCACATCCGCAGTAGGGGGTGTGCAGGAGGCAGCTGATCAATGTTTCTCTCTCATTGATATTTCTAACTCTCTATCCCTCTCCTTTCCTCTCTGTAAAAAATCAATAAAATATGTTTAAAAAATATTTTTTTATTGATTTCAGAGAGGAAGGGAGAGGGAGAGAGAAAAGAAACATCAATGATGAGAGAATCATTGATCAGCTGCATCCTATACTCTCCCACACTGGAGATTGAGCCCGAAACCCAGGCATGTACCCTCATTGAGAATCAAACTGCGACCTCCTGGTTCATAGGTTGATGCTCAACCATGGAGCCACATGGCCAGGCTGGGGTTCTCAATCATTTTAGAAGTGCAAAGGGGTCACCTGAGAACTGCTGGTTTAGGGGACATACATGAAGACAGTTTACTGGGTTAGATCAGAAATCGAATGCTGGGTAAGCGGAAGCAGCAATGGCCCCTCATTGAGGCGGGCAAGCAGAGGGGCTTCTTGGAAGAGATAGACATTTTGTCTAAAGTTTAAGGGTTGAAAAGTATTTGAATAGGCAAAACTGGGAGTGGGTGGGAAGTTCCAAAAAGGAGGAGCCGAGCACTGTGGGCTTAGGGACGGAGCTTGGCTTGGAAGCTGCTTTAAGCAAGGACTGGCTTGGGCAGACTGGGCCTTGAAACAGTCGGTTTGCGGGACATACTGTGAAGGAGGCTGGGGGAGGCTGGGCCAGGGGGAGCCTTCTCTCTGGCTTGGCTTGTGCATGGCCATCCTCAGCGACGCCCGTGGCTCGGCTGGCACCAGCGCTCTTGCCATGGCTGCTTCATGTAGCCCGCCAGGCAGGGCGGGGCCAGGCCTGGGTGGGAGAGTGGCAGTGACCCGACAGTGAGAGAGACAGTGAGCAGATCCCACCACTCGTGGCCTTGTTTGACCTTCACAACAGCCCTGGGACAAGGTCAGAGAGCTGATTTTGTTCCATTTTTCAGATGGAATTGAGGCCCAAATGTGTAAGCTGGCAAGGAGCAGGGCTGGGTTTTCTGGGTGGGGCTGCTGGATTCCTGCTTTCCCATTTTTGTCCTTTTCCTTTCCCTTCCTGTCCACATCCCATGTCCTTTCTGTAAACAATATAGAGTAGTTGGGGGCCAGAGGCCTGTGGGCAAGTATGAGGCCTTTGCTGGAGCCCAAGTGGAGAGGTGGCTGTGGGAACCCCTTTTGTTACAGAAAACTGAAGAAGAACAAAGCAATACTTAGAGAGATGGAGTTACATTTATTACGCGCGGGTCCAGAGGAAAATGTCTCTCAAATTCTGGGCCCCAACATGCAGGAACCTTCCCTATTTATATGTTTCCACCTTCTTTGTCTCCCAAATATGGGGTGTTTCCAGCCCCTTTTACAAGTTCTTAAAGAGCCTGTATGTGCCGGGACCTTGAGACCTCAACCAGAGGCCTGGCCTGGCGACAGCACTGATAACCTTGTCTGGGGAAGGTTTAATGGCCTCTCTGAAGTGGGAGTAGTCTTAGCAAGCAAGAATTTACAGAAGCCAAATAGCAGGGTTAGTATTTCAAACAGCAGTATTTATATAAGATGGATGCTTCATTCCCCACTGGTTTTATGTACATGAGTCAAATCATTGACTCTTAGTCATTGTACTTATATTTACTCCTGAGGACTATAATCTTAATTTTCTGCCTAATAAAGTTAGTGGGCCTGCTTATAAGATAAGGGACTGGAATGAGGGCCAGGAGTAATCTTTAGAGTCCGAAGAGTCCTAGACTCTCAATTTTTCCTGGGCTGTCTTAAGCCAGGTATGATGAAGCCACGTTGGGATTCCATTGACCTTGACTGCCGTGGAGATTGTCCTTTCCAGGTAGGAGTCAGTCCTTGGGTGGCAAATTTCTTTACCCAAACAGAGTCACCAGGGTGGAAGGGATGAACCAGACCAGAAGTTGGTACAGGCAGAGCATCTCAGATGTGCTTTGGATTGCTTCCTGGGTAGACTGTAAAGCCTGTAAGAACTTGAATAAAGACTGGTTATGGATTTTAGCTTTTCTAGATTGGGTAGGTCAGGATCTGGAAGAGTCACTAGAATCGGTAGAGGTCCCACTGGTTTTAGGGCAGCCTCCTGGGCAGCTTCATCTGTGGCCCAGTTCCCTCTTGCTTCTGTGGAGAACCCTTATCTTGTTGTAAATGCGTACCTGCTATCAGTATAAATTGTTATTGATTTTTCTTTTGTCTACCAGAGAGCCTGAAACTGGGTGACTCAAGTGTTTGACATCCAGTTCTCTAGTGTGTTCCGGAATAAAACCTCGACCTCATGTGGGGCAGTTAGGATTAGTTACTGCCCTAGGGTTAACTTATTTGTTTTTTTAGTAAGCATAGATGTGGCTGCCACTGCCTGGAGGCAAGTATGTCACCCAAATGCAAAGGAGTCAAGTCTTTTGGACAAATAGGCTACCAGCCTTTTCTCGGGGCTGAGACTTTGGTGAGTACCTCTTTGGCTATGCCCCTTGTCTCACATACGTAGAGGTGGAAAGACTTAGTTACATCCTGTAGCACTAATTGGCCCATCGTCCCTGCTCTGCTCATGTCTGTCTAACTGCCTAATATATTACCTCAAGGATCCTGGCTCTGAATTCTTTTAGGGAAAATGGACGTTGAATTTCTTCTGTAGCTGCTTCATGCTGAGGAGGGATGGAGTTTTCTCTCAGAGCCAAGAGATCCTTGCTGTCTGTCACAGGGATGATGAGGCCTCATCCCAGAAGGAGGTGAGCTTGTGACCTGACAGAGACAAACTATAACAAATGGTCCCGTGGAAGGGAAAGAAAACATTTCAGTTTTAATGACCTCTATTGAAATAGAATTTTTCTCCTCAAAATTACCTCTATGCTTCTCAAAAGAGCCAGATAAAGACTAATTCACCTATTGTATTTAATTTGGCCTGATTGTTTGCATAAACACAACAAGAATGGTAACTGACTACCTTTGCCAGAATTTCATGATTGAATCTTAATATGCCCCGTAGGGACAGGAAGCCAAGTCATCCAGCTGCCGTCAGGCCGGCCTGTAGTATCTGCTGAGTTAGGTGAAGTCCTCACCTGTAGTGGCTCTACCCCGGCCCATGACTTAGGTTTCAAGGCCCATCTCAGTAGCCCTCCTATTCATCGTGGCTCGGAGTGCGTGGGGATCCCGCAGGGACGCAGAGGCGCCCTTATTGCTCCCCTTCCACTCTGACCAACTGCCAGTGATGGTAGGGCATGGGCCTGACACTCCAGTGCCAGCCATTTTCAGAGCTCCCAGGCAGGATACCAGGCTTTTCCTTGGCATTCTTTTTTTTTTTTTTTAATATATATATTTTATTGATTTTTTACAGAGACGAAGGAAGAGGAATAGAGAGCTAGAAACATCGATGAGAGAGAAACATCCATCAGCTGCCTCCTGCACACCCCCTACTGGGGATGTGCCCGCAACCAAGGTACATGCCCTTGACCGGGATCGAACCCGGGACCCTTCAGTCCGCAGGCCGACGCTCTATCCACTGAGCCAAACCGGTTTCGGCTCCTTGGCATTCTTATTAGCTCCAAGTCTTCAGAGTTCAGGCAGGGCTCTTTAAAACATGACACTCCAGCCAAAGTTTCTAGTCAATAAAACCACTATTAGAAACCGGTCTTATTGAACTTATGCAAAGAAATGTACTGCCATGATTTATTAAGCATTGCCAAATTTCAGAGGAATTAAATAAGGAGAAAAATATATTGACCTGCTTTAAGATCTTCTGATTTTCCTTGTTAGTCCTTTCTATGGATTCTTCAGAGAAATATAACTGTCTTCAAATGACAAGGAGAAATTCAAAATGTGTCTATATTCAAGTAGACAATTATAGCTATCCTTGTAGTAGGGTTCCCCCTACTTAACGTGTCCTTAAAATTTCATATGGTCTCTGGGAGGGGTGACATGCCTTCTGAGAAAGGGCTAAGAGAGCTTTATTGCTTTTTAGGGTCTCATATGTCACAGGACCTCACGGGGTCTGTAATTCCTGTAACAAAGGGCTGGTACTCACCACTTCCTTCTGTTCCAAACAGGCCTTCCCCAGTTTCCTAAAGTTGAGGTTTGTGCCACCCCTGACATGGGCATGGTCACACAGGCCTGCAAGACAGTAACATTGGCACTGTGGCCATCTAAGGTAGCCAAATCTTCTGCTACCATATATGACACATGGTAGGGCTATACAAATATCTTAGGGAGGTGACTAAGGTCCATTCTTGACCTTCCCAAACAAAGTAAAATTGTCCTTGTCTTTCTGCAGTTATGTCCATGAAGTCGCAGGTATCATCTAAGTCTATTATACAGTTTTCTGCAGGTCACTGTCAGGGCTGTGCATGGTGGCCAGTTCTTCTTTCTAGCCACAAACACAGCCTGTCTAATTTCCCTATATTTTATTCTGGCACGGGAGAAAATTGTTTTGCTGTAAACAGGCAGCTTAACCCCTACGTATCTGGGCTTGGACACCTGCCTAGAAAGCCGTAATTTATAAGTTTAACATGTGGCCTTAGGTCATTCTAACCCAATAGGGTCTCTGCCATCCCTCAGTCAGACTCCTCCTCTCTTGGAGAATCTCAAAGTCCTGAAGGCTCCCCAGTCCAGGGAGAGTGCCTTTCCTTTGCTCTTTGACTTTAAGCTGCCAGTCCAAAACAGCCAGAGTTACAGTTAGAAGCAGCTTTGCATATTGCAAAACGCTTCTGTGGCAGTGGCTTGGGTATTAGGCCCCTTGTCTTCCCGCCAGTCCCCTTTGTGGCAGAGCAGCCACCAGGCCTCTCCCAAGGGAGTGCACTGGAAAGGGATCTCAGCCCCTCCTCTTCCAGCAGCAACAGGTACTGAACCCTTTCAGTACATTTGCAAACAGGGAGCTTTCACTAGCTCTATCTGCTGCTTTTACAGATCCCGGGCCTGCTGCTCTATTCCTGGGGCTGCAGGAAGGCCAGTAGCAGTCACTGGCTTCTGGTTTAACTGCTGCAGCCAGCAAGGCAAAGGCCTAAGTCTTGTATTGCTTGTTGTAAAACCCTCATTACTCATTGGGCATCAGCGGGGCAGCTCTAGTGTCAGGTAAATGTCTGCTGTCCTGCGCTTTTCTCACTGCTGCTGCTTCTTCCAGGGCCACTGCAGGCAGCTCAGGCATCCAGCCCCCCTCACCCCCTTCTTTCATCTGGCTCTTGGGGGATGAGTCTGCCTAGCAACCAGTTTTAAATCACCAGGGCAGCTAGATTAGTTATGCTTGCAGAAAACTTGCGACCTTAAATCTAGTGAAATTCTGATAAGACACCTGGACCATACCCCTACACCAGCAGAGCGGTCTGCAGCCAGTAAAATCAACAAAAACCTATCTCTCCCTGCTTCATAATTAACTGCCAACAACCCCCCCTCTTCCGACCCGGCCCCCAGTCCAGTTGCTTGTCTCTCTTCCCGATTGTGAGTCAGAGGAAGACAATTCCTACAGAGGGGAGAAATAGAAACAGTGGAAGTTTCGAGAAAACTACAGACTACCGCTGTTGTAGTGCTCCCTTTCGAAGGCTGAGGTCCGACCTGTGGAGAAAAATGACTCTTAGTCAGCCTGGAAAGATAGTGGAGGAGGAAGATAAGGGTGTGTAGGGAGATTTCTTGCGAACTGAGAGCCTGGAAGGCCTCCTGAAAGAAAAGATCTTTAATCCATTACAGATGCTATTAGAATTGCGGGTCCATAGATAGTTAATAATAACTTCAGCCTTAGTTGCACCACAGGTGGCTCACGTTGGATTATGATGTCACAGGCAGGGACAGGGCCTGTAAATCTCTCTGCCCTGCGGAGCTGTAAGCCCTGCCCCTTGAAGTCTCCAACCACCAAAAGAGATAAGAAAACCATAAATAAAAGTTCTTTGTTCTTTGAAATGTTACAAAATTATGCCTTTAAATTAACCCTAGGACTTTAAAATTTCAATTTAATACAGCAAATTCACAAATCAGAGCAAACTGAAACCCTTACTTACATAAAATTAGAGAGAAATTTTTATTAGCTAAATGGGCTGATTCCCTTCCACTGTGATAGAGAGCAAACATCTCTGAGGAAAATAACTCAGCAGCGCTGCTTAAGACGTTTGCAGACTATCACAGGTTCAGCCTTTAATAAATAAAACATTTTAGCCAGATGAATCAATAGAAATGCAGAATAAATCAAAGTAGCTTTTGCTTCACACAGACCAGTTAATGAGCAGATAATTATGCCAAGACAGACAAACATCCATACTCACACTCTCTCAGTAGACTAGCCCAAACTGGAGCTGAGCAGATAAACAAAACAATGTCCAACTCCCCAGATGGGCATGGGGACACTCACAGCACCCATGCCCCAGAACAGAATTCTCAACCAACGTCTCGGTGAGAACCTACCGGAGGAGTTAAGACTGCGTCCAGTCCCCCTTCTCGGTAGCAAATTGGCTAGTCCCACACAAACAAACAGCAGAGTGAACTCATAATTCCTTCACTCACCTCCAGAGTCCCACATTTATATACTAGCTAGTCCCAGTTTTTTTTACTTCTACCAGATATTTACCCAGAGTTTAAACAGCCACCTGATTCCTGACTCCTGATTAATTTGCCTGAGGAAGCTGTATGGCTTCCGGGGAGGTGATCAAGCTCCCCCGTCCACTCACTTGGAGTGGGCTGAACTGACGGGGCCCCTACCTTACAGATTCTGTCGACAGGTCCAGAAGTGTCCGTCCACTCTCTCCAGATGCCGGCCGGGTCCTGGCCTGAGGTCCGGGAGTGCCCGGAGACCCCCGGTTCAATTCTGCTAAATCAGCAGAGTGTCACCTCCCGGAGGCCTATCCGGTCCCCCGGGCCCCAAACCTGACTCATTCACTGGAGGCCAAAAAGGTCAAGCACAGTTGTTCCCGGTCAGGGAATCAATAATGTTACAGAAAACCGAAGAAGAACAAGCAATACTTAGAGAGATGGAGTTACATTTATTACCCACGGGTCCAGAGGAAAATGTCTCTCAAATTCTGGGCCCCAACATGCAGGAACCTTCCCTATTTATATGTTTCCACCTTCTTTGTCTCCCAAATATGGGGTGTTTCCGGCCCCTTTTACAAGTTCTTAAAGAGCCTGTATGTGCCGGGACCTTGAGACCTCAACCAGAGGCCTGGCCTGGTGACAGCACTGATAACCTTGTCTGGGGAAGGTTTAATGGCCTCTCTGAAGTGGGAGTAGTCTTAGCAAGCAAGAATTTACAGAAGCCAAATAGCAGGGTTAATATTTCAAACAGCAGTATTTATATAAGATGGATGCTTCACTTTCACGTCCCGCGTGGTTCAGGGTTCCAGTTCAGGGTTTGGGTTCTGGAGAAGGCTGCACACAAATGAAAAGAGACTAGAAAAATATTAATTTGGGAAATGGGGCCAGGCGGAAGCCCAACTCTAGTGGGAGGACTACTGTGGGAACCCCTTTCACGTCCCGCGTGGTTCAGGGTTCGGGTTCTGGAGAAGGCTGCACACAAATGAAAAGAGACTTGAAAAGTATTAATTTGGGAATATTGGGGGCCAGGCTGGAGCCCACCTCTAGTGGGAGGACTACCCTTTGCTTTGGCCTTGCCATCCCTTTTATTCAGGTTTGGGATACACCCATTGCCCTTAGGCAGGAAATTCCAATAATAGCCAATCAGCAAGAATTTACATAAGACTAACAGGTAGAGGCTGCTTCAACTACCAATATCTCAACTAAACAATGAGTGATTAGCTCCAACCTTTCAGAGCATTTAAGGTTGACCAGCCTTCCGGATTCCCTTTCCACAGCTCTCTATTAGTGGGACAATGATCGGTTTCCAGCAGCTCCCCTGTTTCTTTCCTTTAAAAAAATCTTGCATCTGCAGACCAGAAATAAACATATAAGAACAAAAATGTTTGAGTCCCAGTTTCAATGTCAAACAGTTCCCTATGTGTACATGTCAGCAATGATATCTGGATGGTGGGCACGTGGTGGCAATGCAGGTCCGACCCTCTCTGGTTTGGTCCTGGGCAACCTGCAGCAACCCACAGCTGCTGAATGCTAGTGTGGCAAGGTGTTGTCAGTGTCTTCCATCTCTGGACTGTTTCTCCTCTTGTCTTCGTGGCTGGAGGATTCCTGTCAATTCCTCTCTGTTGCAGGAATCCACATGGTCTTGGAGTTGTTTTCTAAAAATATACAAACATGTTCTTGACCAAAAGTTAATAAAGGAATCTTTTCTATAAATTTTACTTGGGATCCTTTTTATTTTTACCCAAACAATTTTCCTTTGGCCTATTTTGACACCATGTGTGTTTTTCATTGGTGTCCTGCTGTTAGCATTACAAATGAAAATTAATTTTCAAAGTAAAAATTTTTCTAGATATAATATACTTACAGGATATTTTTCCTTTACATGATATTTTTCCACTATCCTCCCTTTTTTTGATTAATGGAGGCTTTTGGAAATTTTATAATGCAGTCTTGATAACTTTAAATTTTAATTTTTTGCACAAAAATATGACTGCTTTAGGTTCTTTGCATGTTAAGCAACTTTACCATGAGATGAACTACCAATAGAAATTTTAGTTAATACTTTAGGAACAGCTTTTTGCCCAGTACAATTAAATTTTCTTGAATAATCACTTATTTCAATTAGCCAATTTAAATTAATCTGAAAACTTGACTATTATTTAACTGTCAAATTTAATACTCTAACAACAGTCTTAGTTTACCCTGTAAATATTAGTGGAAAGGATTATTTGCATTCTTGAATAGGCTCTGAGCATTCCTGGTGCTAGGCTGGATTTAGATATAGGGCAGCTGCCGTCTGCCAAGTCTCTGTTTGTTGCCTGATTCCCGATCTGAGCTGGGCATGGGAAGCAAAACAGCCATGGGGGCAGGAGACCTCCCTCAGAAGGGGCGAGGGTTCAAGCCCCTGCAATGTTGGGGGGGTGAGGGTCTGTGCCCCACCTCTGTTGACCCCCAACTTCTCTACAGATGGCTCCTCTGCGACTGTGCCTGTCTTAGGTTGTTCCTTCCTTGAGGAATCTTACCCGTCTCTGGCTAACTAGCCATCCTCCGGACCCAAGCAGGGTGATGTGAGGTTCAGTTCTGTCTCCTTGGTAGCCTACGTCCCCGTGGCCTCCACACCCAGCACCTGCCTTGGGATCCCATTGCCTGCTGGCAGGGCCCCGACAATGATCACATATTTTGGGGAACCCAGATTTCTTCTCCAGGGAGGGCCCACCTCATGCCATTGGGCGAGAGACAGATCCATGGTACCAGCCACTACGAGGCTTCAACCTCAGCATGAACAGAAAGCTCAGGCAACAGCTGTGGGAGGGTCCCTCTTGGCAAAAAGGGCAAGAGAGGCCAATATAGAATGCTCAAGTGCCTTCCCAAGAGGCCCTAATTCCTTTCTAGAAAGGATTAAGTCCTTTCATGTCCTTTTTTGTTTTTTAAATGCTGCCAAACATGCAAAGAATTAGTTTGTAAGTTTGTTTGGGATCATTGTACAATATGCTGTTGTAAAATATCAAAAATTATAATGACATTGTAGAATAATATCATGTAAGGATATTCTTTGCTCTAGGTCATGGCAATTCAATTTCAAACTGGCTGTCAGTTTCTTTTTGTATAGACAAGGTATTAGATACATTTTTTGCACCTCTCCCAGTGAAGTATGGTAGTAGAAACTGCTGTTTGGGTTCTGTACTTATTTGTTTGATAAAGCAATAGAAAGCTATTTTGATTTTCTGAACTTATGTATGATTGAAAACTCCATTGATGGCGGTTTGAATATCTCATTGATTGTGATCTCACTGGTCATCGAAGCACATTCCTCTGGGACCCAGGACAGATAGTGATTCTAAATTAGATAATGTGTTTCTGTTGATTCAGTGATTCGTAAATACTTTAGATAACTAACTTGCTCAATTTTTGCTTCAGTAAAAATGCCTTTTCTCGAAACAGGTTCCTCATTCCAGACCCAAAGATGTAATGGATACCTTTGTGATATTCTGCCAATATAAGCCAGATGTGGCAAGCTGTTCGGGGCTGCGAGGTCTGGAGAGCTTTTGCTCCCTCGTATGCTGCCAGCTTTTAATAAGTGACTCCATAATTTGATCTTTTTTGAGGCGTCCTTTGTAAGATGGGGGTTACACTACAACATTTGGAGGCACCAGCAAGATCCGCCACTAGGGGGCGCTGGTCCGGACACCAAGGGAGGCCAATCTCCCCTGGGCCGGTCTTGGAGGCTGAGGGGTCTCTAGGGGGTACACAACCTGAGACGTCCCAGGGCCCTGGAGAACTTCCCTTCAAATCCAGCAAGCGGACAGGGAACATTGGCACATCCCTAAAAATTTGTCTCAGAGTCCTGGAAACCCTCCTGGAGGTGAGTCCTGGTTTACTGGTGGACCTGTCATCTGTCATCTGGGGATGGCTGGAAGGGCTGGATGCAGCCGGGACTTCTCCATCCTAGTAGTGCCCTGAGATGTCAGTGGTCACTCCTAGTTTCTGGATTGTTTTTGCCTCCTGTCTGGGCCCTGTGTGTAATATTTGTTGAGTTTTGATTTGTAAAGTTTGTGTAGGTTTGTTGAAATCCTCTTGGGGGACATTGAGTGGTTCTTCCATTCCTGCTTAACCTTTGACTGTGTGACTGGATTACTGATCTTTTTATCAAGGTTCCTTGCAGGATTTTACCTCTCCTGAAATAACCCTCTATGTGTAACCTGCTTCTCCTCGACTAAGCACTCTTTTTCCCAGGTCAACGTGGAGTACAGGATGACTTTCCCCTCACAGTCCCTGGCAGACTCCGGGAGTGGTTTTAACCTTTTTTTCCTTCACACACCAGTCCCGCCCACTGGCCTGTGGAGGTGGCAGCGGAGCCAGAAAAAGCAGCGGTGGCGGCGGCGGAGGCGGCCCTCCCCTCCCTCAAGGTGTTTGCTTCTTGAGCCCTCAGTCTCCCTGCGCCGCCCTTCCCTCCTGGTCCCACCCTCATTATGGGAGGCAGACCGAGCTCCCGAGAAACTCCCTAGGTTGGAGGATGGGGCATTTATCTGTTTGTTGCGTCTATTAGTCTTGTTTCCTTTGTCCAACATGAGTGCCATTTCTGTTTTGCTGTCACATGGGTTGAGAATCCTGTCCTGGGATGTGGGAAAGGGAGGCCCCCACGTCTGTTCTTGTTAGGCTCCCATCAGGGGACTTGGGCAGTGTTCCTGTTTCTGCTCAGATCCCAAGACTGTAAGAGTACTTGTTCACTGAAAGGGTGTAAGTACAGATGTTTGTTTGATATTTTGTCTGTTTGCCTGGGTATAATTATTTGTTCATGTAAGTGTGGAAGTCTGTGAGAAAAAAAGAAACATTTAATTTATTTAAGGCTGAGTGCTCTGACACATAGCAAACTGCCCCGAGTGGCCACTGGGATTCCTTTTTCCCAGGGGTGCTTGCTCTCTGTCAGAGGGGGAATCGGCCCACCTAACTAATAATATTTCTGTCCATGTTTATTAATTTGAAGGTATGAAGTTGTAACAGTTGTGGTCCGGAGAGGTTTAAAGCAGGGACCAAATTCTAAAGTTAACTATTTATAACAAGGAAGCCAGAACTGGCAAAGTCACCAAGTCTGCCCAGAAAGCTCAAAAACTAAATGAATCTTATTTCTGACACCTGCCGCCACCCAGTCTTAATTAGTGGTGGAGGAATGGTCTCCGAACTGTATGTCTCAATTGGCCATTTGAATTTAATATGGTTAATGATTACAATGCATTGTAAAACCTTCAGAAGAAAAGGAAAATATTTTGTGGGCCACTTGGTCCTTTTGTGTGTGGCAGCTCTTAGGTTATTAGTTTTTAAAATCAGTATTTTTAATGGAAACACACTCAAGCAGAGGGGCTGTTCAGAAAGGTCAGGGAGTCTGATTGCAGCGCAAGGGTCACCGGTTCCCCCACGCCACCTCGTTGGCAGGAAGCAAGCACTTTTCCCAGTGGGAACAGAGAGAGGACTGCCAGATGAAAATGCTTTCTCCCTTGGTGGGAGCACCTCCATTTGCCACATGGGATCTGCGCTGTGCTCCCTGCCCCTGCCCACTGGGTGCTCATCCCCTCCAGGGGTTGTTTTGAGTAGCTGGAGGCGGTGGCAAGGAGAGAAATTCCCTTGTGACTCCCTGTGCCCCAATGAGACCTAATAACCCCCGGTGACTCCTTGGACACTCTTCACTGTGTTCTGTTAGGGGGCTTAAGGCGGCAGCTAGAAATTCCCCCATTCCCCTTTTCAGGCTTATCAAAAACTGAGATCTTTATCTCTAGGAAAGAAAGAAAAGGCCAGTAAGAAATAGGAAGGAATTAGTATGCCTATTGTAGGAAGCAGGGGCATTGGAAGAGAGAATGTCCTGGCAGGTTAGCTAGGGAAGCAAAAGGGGAGACTCAGACTTTAAGGATCTTTAACTTAGAGGAAGAGGACTGACAGGAACGGGGCTCCTTTCCATTAAGCCCCCAGGAGCCCAGGGTAACCTTACAAGTGGGGGGCAAACCTATTAGTTTACTGGTGGACACTGGGGCAGTCTATTCAGTCTTGACAGAGCCGATGGGACCCGTAACCTCTAAGAAGACATCAGTCCAGGGAACCACTGGACAAACTGCCTGTTTTCCTTGGACATCAAAAAGGACTGTGGACCTCAGAAGGAACATGGTAACGGATTCATTTCTGGTCCTGCCAGAATGCCCATGCCCCCTGCTTGGACATGACCTCCTACAGAAGCTACAAGCCACCATATCCTTTGAGGGGGACGGAGCACACCTCACCGTGGATCCAAGGAACCCAGGTCCGGTTACATCCTCCCCTGCCTGTATTCTTTTAACCTGTCCTCTCTTAGAGGAATATCTCTTGCAGGAAATGGAAAAAGCGACACCAGGTGTAGAACATGAGCCCTCCACCTACTTGGAGGAGTTACAGCATCTCTATCCCCTGGTCTGGGCAGAAAACAACCCCCCGGAGTTGGCAAGTCATCAATCTCCTGTAGTAGTCCAATTGTAAACCACCACCACTCCAGCTCAGCCGCTGAACTGGACCAAAGTCGAACAACGGCCTTTGAGGAGCTGAAGAAGGCTCTCGTCTCAGCACCTGCCCTAGCCTTGCCAGACATCATGAAGCCCTTCCACCTCTACATGAGTGAGGTAAGGGGCATTGCCAAAGGGGTTCTCACTTAGACTCTAGGTCCCTGGAAGAGACCTGTTGCCTATCTGTCTAAGAGGCTAGACCCTGTGGCAGCAGGGTGGCCAACATGCCTCCGGGCAGTGGCCGCCACAGCGTTGCTGGTAAAGGAGGCAGATAAGCTGATTCTGGGCCAGGAACTAGCCCTGACAACACCCCATGCTGTGGAGGCACTCCTCTGAGCTGCTCCGGAGAGATGGATGTCAAACACCGGGATCACCCAGTGCCAAGCTCTTCTCCTGGACCAGCCCTGCATCCAGTTCCATAAGACACTGGCCATCAACCCTGACAGCCTGCCCCCAGATGATGACCCGGAGGAACCCATTCATGACTGCATAGAGGTAACAGATGCAGTACAAACAGCTCGCCCAGACCTGACAGATGTCCCGCTACCATCACCAGACGAGGTACTGTTCACGGATGGGAGCAGTTATGTTCAGGATGGGATCTGATATTCAGGAGCAGTGGTAGTCACCCTGGACCACACCATTTGGGCACAGTCCCTGAACAGGGGGACATCAGTATAAAAAGCTAAACTTTTGGCCTTGATCCAGGCCCTTCAATGGGGACACAGTGCCATCCACCGGGAAAGAGGGTTACCAATTTCAGCCAGAAAAGACATTATAAATAAGGAAGAGATTTTAGCCTTATTACAGGCCATCTGGCTCCTAAGGGCAGTTGCAATAGTGCACTCCAAAGGACATCAGAAAGGGGAGACAATTGAAGCCAGAGGAAATAGAGCCGCAGCCCAAACTGCCAAGGAAGCTGCCCAAAAACCAGTGGGGCCTTTACAAGTCTTAGTAACCCTACCGAACCCCGACCTACGACAGACCCGCTTCTACACCAAACAAGAGGAGGAATTGGCAGAACAGAAGCAAGCCATCAAAGGACCAGATGGTTGGTGGATCCTACTAGATGACAGACTGTTGGTCCCAGAGGCTCTAGGTCAGACGTTAGTTGCCCAGTTACACCAGGCTACCCACCTAGGCGTCACCAAGACTTCTGAACTTCTGCGAGGCAGGTACTACATACCAAGCTTAGATAAGATAATTAAAAACATAGTCACTAGAAGTGCTGTCTGTGCACTGCTAAGTAAGGTAAGAGGGTCCCCCTGGGAATTCGGGCCCCGGGGAAATTCCCTAGGAGAGCATTGGGTGGTGGATTTCACAGAGATTAAGCCACCAGCGTCAGGGTACAAGTACCTGCTAGTTCTTATAGACACCTTCTCGGGTTGGGTTGAAGCATACCCCACTAGGATAGCTCAAGCCTTAGGCATAAATTAGAAACTCCATTGTGCATACCAGCCACAAAGTTCAGGAAGGACTCTAAAAAAGGAGTTTAACTAAATTTGTCCTAGAAACTGGTGAAAACTGGACCAACCTCCTGCCCTTCCCCCTCTTATGGGCGAGGTGTACCCCTTACCAGGAGGGGTTCCCCCCTTTTTTGAAATCATGTATAGTAGACCTCTCCCCATCCTTCCCAGGGTCAGGGAGAAACTGAAAGTTGGAATTCATAACCATTCCTTGCTCAAGTCCTTACAGGCTCTGCAGTATACCCAGAAAGCCATCCATAAGCTTGTTTGAAACACACTGCCAGTGCCTACCGCGGACCCTGTACATCCCTTCCAGCCCAGGGACTCGATGTGGGTAAAGAAGTTCACTGCCCACTGTTATCCTAAGCACGCCCACGGCTGTTAAAGTAGACAACGTCCAGACCTGGCTACACCACTCCCAGCTCCTGCACCAGGAAATGGCCTGGATCCTGGCACCAGCAGCCTCACCCGTGAGATCCCTAGTCTGGGCTCCACGCAGGCCAGGAGGAGACTCGACGCCTGCAGGAGGGGAACTGGGCTTCAGTGAGGACAGTACTAATGGGGACTGTGGTACTAGGGGCCTTGGTAACTATAAGAACATTTTTGCTAGCCAGTGAGAAAGTCCAGGGCCGAGTAAGGCTAGATGTGCTAGGGAATGGGAGAGCAGGAACAGAACAGAGAGTGCCCTTAAAGAAGGTAGAGTGAGTAAATAGAAAACTAATTGTGCCAAGCAGGTAGTTTAGAAAAATTAATGCAGTCAAATTACTTGAAGTTAGGGGGCAGTACTATCCCCTAACTAATAAGGATGAGTCCATGATTTGACTCATGCACATAAAACCAGTGGGGAATGAAGTATGGTAGTAGAAACTGCTGTTTGGGTTCTGTACTTATTTGTTTGATAAAACAATAGAAAGCTATTTTGATTTTCTGAACTTATGTATGATTGAAAACTCCATTGATGGTGGTTTGAATATCTCATTGATTGTGATCTCACTGGTCATCGAAGCACATTCCTCTGGGACCCAGGACAGATAGTGATCCTAACTTGTCTCAGCAGCTACAGATAACTGAGTTTTGGTTGACTCAGTGATCTCAGAATCTAGACAGCACAATTATTCTAAAATTGCCCAGGTGGTCCCAGATAATGTGTTTCTGTTGATTCAGTGATTCGTAAATACTTTAGATAACTAACTTGCTCAATTTTTGCTTCAGTAAAAATGCCTTTTCTCGAAACAGGTTCCTCATTCCAGACCCAAAGATGTAATCGATACCTTTGCGATATTCTGCCAATATAAGCCAGATGTGGCAAGCTGTTGGGGCTGCGAGGTCTGGAGAGCTTTTGCTCCCTCGTATGCCGCCAGCTTTTAATAAGTGACTCCATAATTTGATCTTTTTTGAGGTGTCCTTTGTAAGATGGGGGTTACACTACAACACCAGGAGCAAGTAGTGATAATAGACGTATTACCTCTAAGTAAACTAAACAAAGTTTGTCATTTCTCCTGTAGAGATCTTCAGATAAGGTCTTAACCAGTTAATGTCCCCTAATAATTTCTGAAAGTCATTTAAAGTTTTAAGACAATCTTTTCTTATCTCCACCTTCTGAGTCCTAATGCATTGGTTATCAAGTACAATCCTTACGATATTTGAAGGAAACCTGTGGCGAAAGGAGCCACATGCTGACCTGACAAGCTCAGGGGAGGCCTGCGTGGCAGTCTTGCAAACTCAGAGACCTAACATAACCACAAAAGGTGGCTTGAAAATTAAATATTTAACTACAAACAGGTTATAGTGGGTAGTCATGTCCTAGGCCGATATTTTCCCTGACAAAGATCAATTTAGATCTTTACTGAGCCATTTGCCTTTTTGCCTCTAAGATGACATATCTGTGAGATGTCTGGGTAACTTGTAACTCCTTTTTACCCCACCCCTCAGGGCACAACAAATGGCACCGGGACATTCCCTCATTGTTATTGTTATCAAGTTAATTGTCAACTGTTAATTACATTAAAGTATCCTGTATCCATCTCTGTAAAAGAAGCACGTGTCCATCATTTCACTTTTTATCGAATCCCAGAGGTTTCCCCCGCTTTGCTTTATCCCACCTCCCTAATCTGTCACCAATGAATTTCATGTAACTCACCTAAGTCCCTTTTCTTTGATTGCAATGTATAAATACAGATGTAACTCTCCATTTCTCCAGAGCATTATCTCAATTCATTGAGGTTCTTCTTCCCAGCATATGTTGACAGTTTGGGTCAAATAAACTCACAAAAATTCTTTACAGGTTTCAAGGTGGTTTTTTTTTTTCATTAACAAACCTCTATTTCCTTTCAAAAATGTTTCAGGCTACAGAGAGTTTCATTTAAAAATCTTTGTCACATGAAGCAATTTCTCTTAAGGTTATGGTGACCACTAGTATGGATTAGATTTAATCTTTTAATAACAATCCTCAGTTTATCCTATAAATAACAGTGAAAGAGATTTCAAAATTTTCAAATTTCTTTTTATTAAGCTGGAATTTTATTTTTTAAAGACTATCCCCTTAGGCTTATTTGCATCCACAGAGGGACCATGGGAGGCCTTCAGTAACTTTCTTAGAATACTTAATCAAATTGCTTACAAAGACATTGGCTTATTCCAAAGGAAGGGGTTGGCCCCTACGGCTTCCAAGGGGACTGGCAAGCCATGTGGCCATCATGGCAGTTGTCTAATCTGTTCTTTTAAAAGACAGTCAAATTTATATTGCAGACAAACAAAAATCTCACTAGCTGTTTCTGGTCTTTAATAGAATTGTTTATAAAAATATTGGCTTTTCATTTAGCTGAAAACCTTGATTATAATTTAAAAAGCTAATTTATTTAAGTAATTAAAATAGGTATCTTCATTTTAAAAGCAAAGCAAATTTAGTTGATGTTTACGTTTGATTCACAAGCCGCAAATGTTGCCCTGCCTTTAGCTTAATTAAGAATACAGGCGGCTCCGGGCTTTTTGTCACTTTAAATTCCATCTTAAAATTTTGCTATTGAATTTTAAGAAATATTTTACTATCCTTAGAGGCCAAAACCTTCATAACATTTAAAATATAGTTATTAATTTTTATTTGATAAGGGTTTCCATGCAATTTCAAATATATTAGATCTATTAAATTTAAAAAGATTTCCTTTAAGAAGAGAGAATAAATTTCTTATATTACTCTGGGCCCTTGGAGCTTTCCAAGAATCATCTCTGTTAAAGCCTTGAAATTTTAACATGGATAAAAACCATCAAATATATATATATATTTCCACATATGATTTCAAGATTATAATACTAATTAATCCTCTTTTAATGTGCACGAATTTTGTGCACCGGGCCACTAGTACATAAATAAGAATACAAAAATAAACTCTGTGTTTTGTGTACTCACAACCATACATCTACTTTTTCCCACTGGTATTTTATTTATTTACTTATTTAATATATATATATATATATTTAAATATATTTTATTGATTTTTTACAGAGAGGAAGGGAGAGGGATAGAGAGCTAGAAACATCGATGAGAGAGACACCGATTCAGCTGCCTCCTGCACACCTCCTACTGGGAATGTGCCCGCAACCAAGGTACATGCCCTTGACCAGAATCGAACCTGGGACCTTTCAGTTTGCAGGCCGATGCTCTATCCACTGAGCCAAGCCGGTTAGGGCTTAATATATTTTTATCTTTTTAATGATTTCAGAGAGAAAGAGAGAGGGAGAGAGAGAGATAGAAACATCAATGGTGATGAGAACCATTGATTGGTTGCCTCCTGCATGCCCCACATTGGGAATTGAGCCCACAACCCAGGTGTGTGTCCTTGACCAGAATCGAACCTGGGACCCTTCAGTCCACTGGCCAACGCTCTATCCATTGAGCCACACCAGCCAGTGTTGTGCACTTGTATTTCTATAGTAACTTCATGAACTGGAACCAGGGAACCAGAGCCATGTAAGTCTCCTTAGAACTCGGGGCATGTATTTAGAGAAAAGTGACTTGTAATGAGGACACATGAGCGGAGACCTTTAAGGTCCACTAGTCTGATCTCCTTAAGTCACAGACGAGGCATGCAGGCTCAGAAAGAGGGAGGCCCTTGTGGAAGGTCACACAGAGCACTTGCAGGGGACCCTGCCCCCCAGGCCTACTGGAAGGCACGCAAAGAATGGGGGGAGAAATCCCAGTTGCTAGGAGGCAAAGCTGATGGATAAGAAAACAGGGATTTTGTTTGGGATCTGGTAGTACCAGGACCTATTGCCTTGGGGATGAGAAAGCACCTCAGGTTGAGTATAGAAGGAAGAGCTAGGGACAAGGGCAGAGTGGGCTGAGCCTTGCCCTTGATGTTACCCACAGCCCATCTGCTCTCCACTGGGAGATGCAGGAATTCTTACGTGCTTCCACCTCCAGGGAACGACGATTCAAAGGGGAGGCATAATCTGGCTGGCCTGGCTCAGTGGGTGAGTGTTGACCTATGAACCAGGAGGTCATAGATCCATTCCAGTCAGGGCACATGCCTGGTTTGTGAGCTTGATCACCAGTGTGGGGTGAGCAGGAGGCAGCCAATCAGTGATTCTCTCTCATCATTGATGTCTCTCTCTCTCCCCCTCTCTAAAATCAATAAAAATATCCTATATAATAAAACCCTAATATACAAATTGACTGAACGGTGGAACGACCAGTTGCTATGATGCACACTGACCACCAGGGGCAGATGCTCAACACAGGAGCTTCCCCCTGGTGGTCAGTGCACTAGTACACTGCTCAGCCAGAAGCCGGGCTCACGACTGGCAAGCACAGTGGTGGTGGCAGGAGCCCCTCGGGGGATGCCTGCCTGCCAGCTTAGGCCCACAGGTGGACATCCCCCTAGAGGTCTTGGACTGCGAGAGGGCGCAGGCTGGGCTGAGCGACCGGCCCCCCTGCCCCAGTGCATGAATGTCGTGCACCAGGCCTCTAGCATCCTATCTAATAAAGAGGGAATATGCTAATTGACCCTCACACCATTGCAAAGATGGCGGTGCCCACAGCCAATAAGGAGGGAATATGCTAATTGACTGCCACACCCTCAAAGATGGCGGTGCCCACAGCCACAAGATGGTGGTGCCCAGTCCCCTCAGCCCTGCTGGGGCGCCTGCCTCCAGAGTCCCCTAGTCCCCTCAGCACCCAACCGCCCAGGGCTGGCCCAAGGGCTCCCTGACTGTGAGGAGGGCAGGCTGGTCTGAGGGACCCCCCGTCCAGTGCATGAATTTTCATGCACCGGGCCTCTAGTGTATATAAAAAAGGGGAGGCATAGCAGCTGACACCAATAGGGCTCACCTGTTCACTTTGCTCTAAGCTCCCCCCTTCATTGTGTGGGCAAATCTATTACCTGGTGTTTGGGTAAATCAGCAGCATTTAGAACCTTATTGGGGTGGGGCATCCTGGTCAGGCCACATGCCTGGATTGTGGGTGCGATCCCCAGTGTTGGGTGTGCAGGAGGCAGCTGATCCATGATGTTTCTCTCTCATTAAGGTTTCTCTCTCTCTCCCTCTCTCTCTGTAAAAATAAAAATATATACTTAAAAAGAGAGAAATGCTCGTCAGGTATGTCCGCCCTCAGGTGCGAGGAGCTGAGGCTGTGTGGCGGGTCCTCTTCTCTGGAGACCATGCTGAGGAATTTAGAAATGGTGACGTGACACCTCGCCCCTACATGTTTTGCTCAAAAGAATAAAGAATATGTAAACAACTGTGGCGTTTAAAATACCAGTATGTTTATCAGCGAGTCCAGATGAACAGTGTTCAGAATGTGCACTACTCCAGCTTTTTATAGCAAAGCTTACACTGAGAGGTGGGTGAGCCTGACTCCCAGGACTTGAAATGCACACTCTGGTTGCAGCAGTGGAATACTTGGTCACTGATATGCCAGGGCTCTCCCCGAGACCACAGTCTCCCAATCACGATTCCGTCACAGACCAATGGAGTCCTCCAAGCTGGCCTTTATTCTGTACAAGGTCCCGCTGTACACTCGATGCTCTCCTCTTGCTTACACAGTAAACACATGTCCACCGCCCGTGGCTCAAGTGCCCAGGGCTTCCCTAGAGAAAGGTGTCAAGCCAGCGAAGTGGAAGTGGGGGTGTCTTTCCCTGATGCCTCCTCCTGGGAGCACCAGGAAGCTGCCAGCCTCCACCACAGGAGCGGCGCCACTGAGTGGTGCAGAGAGCTCCCTGCTGGTGCGGAGCAGCCAGACTCCCCAGGACAGCACAGAAGTCTGCCCGACTGCTCAGGGCAAACCCTGCCACTGGGAAACATCATGGGGCGGAGGCAAGGCATCTCAGCACCCTGGGCACCACCCTAGGCAGGCCTGGACACTGTGCCTAGGGAGGGGTGGGGCGGGCATCCCTGAGAACTCGTTGAGGAGGCTCTGAGAAGGCGGGCAGGGAGGCGGAGGTCAGGGAGAAAGGCAGGTTGAGAGGGAATAAATTAAAGGTGAAAGGAGCTCGAGGGACAGGAACTGTGCTGACCTTCAAACAGCAGGGGAGTGACCAGGGGTGGGTGGGAGAAAGCAGGCAGGGGAACCTGATACACTACATTGTAAGAGATATCCTCTCATCCACCTTCTTCTCCATCTCACTGTGATGCCAGCCAGCTGGGGGCTAAGGGCATGGCCCCACCTCCCCCAGTCAGTCTGGACATGGTGTGGGGCCAAGGGAAGTGGCTGTGGGATATTTCAGGGAGGGACAGTCACTCCCCTGGTCCCCAAATGCTATAAGGCACAATTCTTAAGAGGCAATTAGATTCCATCCAAAACATTAAAAAAAGAAAGAAAAAAACAACAACAAAACCCCTAAAAATCAAAACTCGTTAGATCCCAGGCCTCCGGGGCGGTGCTGGGCCTGGAAGCCTACCCAGCAAGCTTAGAAAATGTGTGTCTGAAGAGACAGAAAACCACCGGTGTCACCGCTGGGCAGAGGGGAGCAGAGGGTGCCTCCAGTCAGAAAACCTGAGTGAGGGCCGTCACAAAAAATTGGGCTTTTAAAAGCCAACAGCAGCTCTTCTTCCAACATGTGCCGGTCTGTCCCTAGGACTTAGCAGCGCTGAGTGGGCTCCTGGCTCCTGGGGGTCTCCTGCTTCTGGACGGTGTGCAGGGTCCTGGTGGAGATGGACTGATGCCCGGCTCTGGGGGAGCCGTCCTCTCGGGAGGAGCGGGCAGCAGAGGGTCCTCTCTCACATGCCACTGCTGTTGATTTCATTCGGGGGAAAAACCAAAAGCTTAAAGATGCAAATGGGAGAAGCCGAGGGGCCCTGCCCGCCTGGTCTCCGAGTCCTGCTGGTCTTCGCTGCGGGCGTGGGCTCCAGCCCCGCCCAGGCCGCAGCCACTCCTGCTCCGCAGCTTTATTTACTTTATTTTTCTCTTGTCAGGTTTGCTTGTTTTTTAAAAAAAACACGTAGGGCATGGGGCCGCCAAGGGCAGGGAGGGTACTGCCACTACATGCGGGAGGGTGGGCTGGCCAGCTCGTAGAAGAGCAGGTAGGCGTCGCTGGTGCGCACTTGGCTGGAGGACATGGGGGTGACACTGTGGAGAGAGGAGGGTCAGCACCCTGGTGGGCGGGGGCTGAGAGGCTGCGGGGTGGCCCTACTCTCTGGGACACACCCAGCACCACCCTCATCTGTGGTCTTCTAGTCTTCAAATGGGCAGCAGACATGCCACTTGGCTTTCTGGCTCGGACTTTGTTTTTTGTTTAATTTAAAAAAATATATATTTTTACTGATTTCGGAGAGGGAGAGAGAGAAACATCAATGATGAGAGAGAATCATCAATCGGTTGCCCCCTGCATGCCCCACACCGGGGATCGAGCCCAGGACCCTTCAGTCCATGAGCTGATGCTCTATCCACTGAGCCACACCAGCTAGGACTCTGGCTCTGACTTTTCTGTCAGTCAAGGTGGAAGCCAAGCAGATGGGCAAGGGACAGGGTCTGACAGCGGTGGGGCTGTCTGGGGCACAGGTCTGTCTTACCTGGAGTCATTGAACGTGTGCCATTCGCCGGTGGCCGGGCTCCGGCAGTATGCGGTGTAGTGGCCGCCCATGGTGGTTCCGGAGTGATTGGACACAGCGTACAGGTTGTAAACAGCGTGGTCTGGGGAAGAAGCACGGGTCTGCGAGCCCCTGGGCGCTCCCACCTCCTCCTGCTTTGATTCCCAGTTTCAAACTCCCTCTCCAGCAGCTTCCCCCTCCGCCTGACTTCCCATCTGCATCGTAGGTACCTGTGCCCTGTCCCTCCCTCCCTCCCTGTGACAAATACCGCCCTCTCAGCATGGCTCAGGGGTAAGCATCAACCTATGAACCGGGAGGTTACCATTGGGTTCCTGGGCAGGGCACATGCCCGGGTTGCAGGCTTGCTCCCCTGTAGGGCCGTGCAGGAGGCAGCTGATCAATGATTCTCTCTCTCCTTTGATGTTTCTCTCTCTCCTCTTCTTCCTTTCTCTCTGACATCAATAAAAAAGATAATATTTAATTAAAAAAACACTCACTGGTGTTTTCTGAAGCAAATTCTCTCAAGTCCAGGTCTCTCAGCGGGAAGTTCACAAATGTTGTGAGCTTGCTGGTCCGCACCCTGGACTCGGAGAACCGTTTCAGATCTGGTAGGAAGCGGGTCAAGGACAGACAGGGTGCAAGCAGAGTCAAATAACGGGCCGGGTACTCTGACGCAGGCACCCTCCGGGGACAGAAGAGCAAACACGAAAAGAAAGGCCCTCTAGACCCCTTTGCTCCTTCTGTGGCCTGCCCTGGGCCCGGGCCATCAGCCTCGCTGGGTCTCGCCTGGACGCATGGTCCTAAGGATACGGAGCACCAGGACCTTGGGGAACCTCTGGATGGAGAACTTCTTTAGGCACCGTCTCCTGGCGCGGCAACGGCAGCACGTCTGGGAGACACAAGAATGAGAGGCCGCTGAGCCCAGTGCCAGCGGCCACGGGTGACAGTGTCTCACGGGAGGCCACTTACAGGCTTCTCGTCGCCATCGAGCACGTCCTCTTTGGTGAAGAGCCTCATGCAGTCCATTAAGGTCACCTCGGGATAACCCCGCTGGCAGAGGCAAAGGTATAGGTCAGAGGTCAAAGGCACCAAGGGGTCGGGTGAGAGTTTCACAAGTGGGTCGGGGTGCCTACCTTCGCAATGGGCAGTGAGAGGTCCCAGAAGGGGTCAAAGACCGTGGAGCAGTAGCCGCAGTCTGTGCAGGTCAGGGAGCTCTTCAGCTGCCCCACAAAGAGATCTGGGGGGACACATGGGTGAGCGGGCACAGCTCCTCTCATGCCTTCTCCCCGGGTCCCAGGACACAGGCAGGGCAGGGCGCCGGGGGGAGGATCCTGAGGGCTGGTGTGCTCCACTCAGGCTCATGCATGACGGAAACGCGGCGCCTGCCCCCCCGTCCCCGCCCTACCGGCACTCACCCCCAATCCGACTGTCTTCCCGCTCCAGGTATTTCCTCCACATCTGCCGCCCTTTCTCATCATCACTGGGGACCAGAGAGGGGAAGGCAATGGGGTCAGAGGCAAACCGTGATACATGTAGGGTCTATCAATCTTATCCGTAATATTCAAACTTCTTCTCAAACCACTGCCCCTGAGGACGTAGGCAAACACCTCAAGTCCATCCAGTTTTGCTCCCCACATTCCTCCTCTTACTTACGGAAGTTGATCGAGGTTCTCAGGGGTGGACTTAGGCCTCACTGTGACTCGGTTTACCTCATTGTGCAGCCCATCAAGAAGGAAGCGGAGGAACTCCTGAGCATCCTGCTGACTGAGCCCCAGAACAGAGAGTGAGCAAGCCCTCCTGGCCCAGCAGGTGCACCCACCCTCCTGGGGGGGGGGTGCGTTTGAGGAAACCTGTTGGCAAGGCCCTTACTTATAGCCCACGAAGCGCGGGGCGTATCTCTGGATCTGGGTCTTGAACTCTGAGGGGCTCACCACGTCACTGAGAGGCGAAGTCCACATGGCCTGGATTAGCTTGGCAAACTCTGCCAGGAGGAAAGGGGAGGGTGGAGAATGAGTGAGGCATTTTCTATAAGCAGCTCCGAGACCAAGGTCTCAACGAGGAGGAGCCTGGAAGGAGACAGGAGAGGTGCACAGGAAAAAACAACTACTAGCCGCCCTGGCCAGTGTGGCTCGGTGGACAGAGGGTTGGCCTGCGGATGGAAGGGTCCCAGGTTTGATTCCGATCAAGGGCACATGCCCAGGTTATGGGCTTGATCCCCAGTGGGGGCGTGCAGGAGGCAGCCAATCCATGATTCTCTCTCATCACTGCTGTTTCTCTCTTTCTCCCTCCCCCTTCCTCTCTGAAATCAATACAAATATATATTTTTTAAAAGAAGGAAAGAAAACACAGCTCCTAGTGCAGCCACAGGGGAGCGGAAAAGGTGTCCAGAGGGGAAGCAGGGCTGTGCGGACGGGCTCCCACCTTCCATGAGGGCTGTGTGCGCGTGGCTGCTGTGGCTGAGGTCCCGCAGGTAGAGCCGCTGCAGGCAGTAGTCCCTCAGCTCGCGCGTGTTGCTCAGGCACTGCAGGATGGCGTTCATGAAGCACTGCAGGAAACGCGCGTCAGAGGGGAGGCCCTGTGGCACCCACGCACCCTGCCCCAAGGTCCTCAGCATCACCCACCCCGGAGCGACCTTCCCTCAGCCTCCAGGTCCTCCCTGGTGAGTGAAAGGGGCGGAGGTGAGGCAGATGCCCGCTGCTGGCACAGGTGATGCCACCGGTTATTGCCCAGAGGGGTGTATAAAAGGGTGTGGGCGCCAGACAGCGGTGGGGGGGAGCGGCAGCGGTCCTGGGGGAGAAAGGCCCAGGGAAGCGCCCCCTGCTGTGGGCAAGGGGTCTGCTGGGGCCCAGAGGGGACTCTGGGCAGGTGGTCCCAGTCGGGAGAGCAGGGGGTGGCCCCAGGAAAGACGTGGGCTGAGAACTCACCGTGTTCCCAAGGTTGCGCAGGCCAGCCAGACCCTGGGCACTCTTAGAGTTCTGCAAGCAATGAGCACAGGCACATGAGGCAGAGGCAGAGGGGCCGGGCCGCGCGAGGCTCTCTCATGCTCTCTCCGGGCCGGGAGCAACGGCCACATGTGTGCTCTCTTCAACGTTAGTCACACACCCCATAGGCAAGAGGATTGGGACGCCTGCCCTTTTCAGTGCACAGCAATACCTTTAGGGCTTTGCTTTCTTTCACCTGTCCCCCACCCCCCTCTTAAAGGGACTCTTCTAAAAGAAAAAGCTTTTTATTGAGTTCAGAAAGGGAGAAAGAGAAAGAGGAACATCGATGATGACAGAGAATCATTGATCAGCTGCCTCCTGCACGCCCATACTGGGGATGGAGCCTGCAATCCGGGCAAGTGCCCTTGACCGGAATCACACCCGGGACCCTTCAGTCCACAGGCCGACGCTCTATCCACTGAGCCACATCAGCCAGGGATTACGCTACTCTCCATTCTCTGCCATACTGGAGGCTGGAGGTTAGAACTGGAGAGTAAGAATTCATATATTTGGGGACATATTTGAGTCATGGTTACAAGAAACTTCAGGTCCCCAATCCAGACACTGGCCCAGAGATCTGTGTCCTAGGCGCCGAAAGCAGCTGTCCTTAGGTACCACAAGGAAAAGCTCAATGAGAAAACATCTCAACTGAACGTAGGTCTTGGGTGGGGGTTGTGGGGGGGCGATACCAAGTCGGCCTGCTACTATGAACGGACAGAGACAGGCAGATTCTTTCCAGGGGAGCTCAGCTGGGGCAAGCCTGGGAGAACCTCCCTGCCTGGCTGGGGTTCCACATCCCAGCAGCCCAGAGGGGCAGCCTTGTGCTGGCAGGTTGCAGCTGCAGAGGCATGCAGCTGCCTGCAGGTGCCGCTCCTGCTCTTGCCCTTGCCCTTGTGGAGGTGGTGAGGTCAGAGAGAGCGGGGGGAGGGCTCTGCGCATGGTGTGTCCAGGTCCATGGCTAGTTCTGGCCCTGCCTCCAAGGAATCAGAAAACCTTCAGGCTCCAAAGGTTAAAGAAGCCATATGCAGATGAGCCTGCCCCCCCCCCCTCCCCGCCCCTCAGAGTGGGGGCCGGGGCAGGCAACTCTGGAGCAACCCTGGCTGGGGCATGCTCAACCAGCTCAACCTGATCGAACAGGAGCCCAGAATAGCTCAGATAAAATTACTCATGCCCGGCCCTGGCCACGATGCTCAGCTGGTTGGAGTGTCATCCCATACACCAGAAGGTCGTGGGCTCAATTCTCAGTCAGGGCACATAGCTAGGTTGTGGGTTAAGTCCTTGCGTATGGGTGACAACTGCTCGATCCCTCCCTCCATCCCTCCCTTCCTCTCCCTCTCAAAGCATATCCTTGGGTGAGAACTAAAAAATAAGAAACAAATAAAATAACTCATGCCCTGTGCTGACAGCCCAAAGCCCACGAGGTTGTCATCTCCAGGGGAAGGGGCGGGGGCTGAAGGAGGGCTTTTCCCAGGGAACGACATGCTGAGCCACAAGGGAGAGCACCCCCCTCGCCAGCTGTCAGGCCTAACCCTGAGAGGGAGGGAAGGACAGACCGGAAGGGAGGTGGCCGCAGCAGCGAGAGAAAAGCCCTTGGCAGCAGAAGGGGCAAGCATTCTTGAAGATGTCTGCTGACTGTCTGAACCCCGAGGTTCCAAAGAGGCCCACAATGGAAAGCGTCCCCTGGACAGAGACCACACCAGCCTTGTCGCCCATCCTGAGCTCGGCCTGGAGGCCCTCGGGCACAGACGGCCATGCTCACACCTGCTATGGGCAGAGCTCTGTTAGTTCTCACCTGCTGCACCTCAGACCACACCTGCCCAAACAGGCTGTGGAAGCAAAGTCACTCTACCACTGGCGACCCTGGCCACAGCCACCAGGTGGGCCCTCCGCTGAGAAAGTGGTCACTCGGACCAAGGACAGCGGGCAGCAGGACCCGGTGGAGGCTTCCTCGTGAGGTATACGCGGTGTGGACACTCCACTCACACCCCCACTGGGGATTGAGCCCGCAACCCAGGCCTGTGCCGACTGCAGTCAAACCTGGAACCTTCATTCTGCAGGCCGACACTGAGCCATACCAGCCAGGCCCAGTGACTGTTCTTGAGGAACTAGTCCTGCTAATGCCTAGTGCACTGTGAGGACTCGGTGTTTTTTTGGGGGGGGAGAGGGTGGGATATGCGGGGAGGCGCTGTGCCTTTCTCTAAATTCCTGAATTCAGCCTGGCCAATGTGGCTCAGTGGTTGAGTGTTGACTTATGAGCCAGGAGGTCATGGTTCGATTTTGGTCAGGGCACATGCCCGGGTTGCGGACTCCATCCCCAGTGTGGGGCATGCAGGAGGAAGTCAATCCAAGATTCTCTCTCATCACTGATGTTTCTCTTTCTCCCTCTCCCTTTCTCTCTAAAATGAGTGAAAACATTTTTTTTGAAAAAATAAATAACATTTTCTGAATTCAAAACCACATGCCAATTTCTAAGGGCTCTATATAGAAGGCGGTGAACAGCGGCGTTGGGGTGAGGGCAGAGGGAGGCAAGAGTCGGGCCGCCCAGAGTCCAGGCTGCAGCCAGGTGCCTGCTGTGTGCCCAGCCAGATATCCTCTGCTACCAACAGGCACCAGGAGCTCCAGGGAAGGCCAGCACTTCCCATCCCACAGAGAAACACAATGTCCCGGGAGTGACCTTTCTCTTGCAGTTCTCTGGCAGGGGCAGTGGGCGCACTGTCAATGCGGGTGGCTGCCTGTTACATAGACCTGTCAAGCTCTGGCCCTTCTTCTCCCCAAGGTAGGCAGTGCCCAACCTTTACCCCCAGCTTCTCTCGGGTGCCTGCCTCCCTGAGGGACCTAGTGCCCGCTGAGCAGAACTGGAAAGAACAGGGCCTGCACCTCCTCTGCCCTTCACAGGGCCCACGGTCTCGTTCCCAAGCGTTCGGGAGCTGCCCTTTGGGGATCAGCATGTATGTGTGTGGGGAGGAGGCTGGGGGGCGCTTTCCGACCAGCCTTTCTGGCCTCCTTTTGGCCTCAGAGTCGTCACCCCGTCACCCCGGGGGAGACCAGCGAGACGGCCACCAGGGCCCTCGCAGGCCAAGAACAGTCAAGGTTACCCATTCCTGCACCTGTCCCACCTGTCCCGACAGGTGCCTGCCAGGGGAGTCACCTGGCGCCGGTTACCGGGGAGTCAGGGCCCGGCCCTCAGGAAGGGGAGGGGGCTGCGAGGAGGCGTGGGATCACCTGGGGCGGGGGCATTCCTGGCCCGGGGCCCTGGGGAAGGAGGTGGGGGCGGGCAGAATCCGTCCTGGCAAGGGTCGCGCGGGGACCCGGGAGGGCGAGTGGGGCGCCCGGGAGTAGGCGGAAACCCAGCCCGCGCGGGGTCCCCGGAAGCAGCCCGTACCTTGGCTTTGTTGAGCAGGAGCCCCACGAAGGTGGAGAGCAGCAGCGACGGGGAAAGCGGGGAGCGCGGCCGCAGCTCCTTGGCGAGGGCGGGGAAGGGGGTAGCGGGGGGCTCCTCAGGCAGCGTCACGGTGTAAGAGGTGCGCATGCTGGCTCCGCCCGCGCCTAACGGGGGCCCGAGGAGCGCGGGGGGCACCGCGCGGTCCCACAGCCCGACGCCCAGGCCGGCGGGGCCGCCCCGACCCGTCCGCCGCGCCCGTCGGTAACCGCTGCGGCGCGGCCCGCGCGCTCCTGTCCCAACCTCCGGGCGCGCGCCGCCAACGCCAACCGCCCCGCGCGCTCCGAGCCCAGCCCACTGGTGGCTCCCGCGGCCCGACCGACGTCAGCGCCGGGCGGAGCGCGTCCCGCCTCCTACCGCGCTCCGCGTCCCCCGCCCCGCGCCCCCCTCCCTGCAGAGACCTGCACCCCACTCCGGGGAGGGCAGGATGGGGGCGCGGAGCCCCGCACCGGCCTGGGGATGGGACTCAGGAAAACTGTCATTGAGGCCCGCAGAGGACACGGCCCCAAACGGAGTGTCAGCCGGTGAGCTCCCCTGAGGCAGCGCAAGCACCTGCACTTGGGGACGGGTGCAGATCGCTGCGAGAGCCCATGGCGTCTGGACAGTCTCTTCCCGGGAAAATGCACTCGCATACAAACGTTTGTACAGCACGGGGGAGGGGGTTATTCATGCCTTTTTGGAGCCCAGCACCCAGTCTGTGAGGGTCCGTGAGCCCAGGTCAGGGGGCAGAGTTCCAAGGCCCCGCCTCCCTCCAGCCCTAGTTTGGCCCAGTATTGAGAGGCGATGTTCATATTCTATAAGGACCAGAAGGTAAGAACCTTTTCTGGGCTCTTCTACGCAATTACTCAACTCCCTTTCTCCCAGAATCTCAATTTCTGATTTTTTTTTTTTGAGGTGGGGGTAAAGTAACACAATGGTGTGAGTGTGTGTGTGTGTGGGGTGCCCAGCTAGCGTGGGAATGAGGGTACCACTGACCCCAAGGGTGGCAGCGCTTGAAGGTCAGCGGTCTGGTGTTTTTTCGGTGCTCCACCCCTTACCTATCCAGGACACACCGGAATCTGCTTAGAGACAGCTTTGCCTGGGCCGGGCTATTTTTAGCCAGTATTTTTAGCATCTCCAATACTTGGAGGCCAGCAGGGTGCCTGTTCCTCCTGCAGGCCCCACCGCACATGCACACGCACCCTGCACACAGGATTAAAGCCGTGAGGACCGTGTGCATGACACACGCGTGGCTGTGCCCTAGGCCACCCCAAAACAGCAGTTTCATGCCAATGGGTGTGTGTGTGGGGGGGGGAGGGGAGTGGGGAGCTGGCAGGAGGCAGGACCTGCAGAGCTTCCACTTGGTGATAAAAGAGGGTGCTGGCGTTCAGAGGGTGGTCTCCACAGTCTCTGTGCTCCCCCAGTGGCCTGTCTTGGCCCCTGGACAAAGCACAGCCAGCCATTTTCTGTGCGCACCCTCCTTTTTGATCACAGTCCTTGGCGGCCTGCAGCGACACTAGCTGGCATGTGATCACGTCTGCATCTCTGCCCTGCGAGCCTCCTCCCGGCTCTCGCCTCTGGCCTGGAGCCTGGGGCGGTCCTGTGTGTGGAGCTCTGTCCATGCCCCCAGTCCCCCCTCCCCCCCCCCCCGCACGGTCACCACCAGTCTGCTCTCCTTTCTCTGCCCCAGCACCTGCCTTCTCTCCCGGGAACAAACCCGCCTCTGATTGCGTGCTTCCTGAAGGCCAGGCGCTGGCTAAGTGCTTTAGCTAAACCATCGCAGGTGACGTCTGTCATAACACAATGCGCAGTGACGATGGCCTCTGCTTCACAGACAAGACCCTGAGCCCTGAGAGCCGGATGACTTGCCATGACTGCAAAGCTAATACATGTCAGCCTGGGCTTTGAAGCCAGGCCTGTCCTGCAGCAAAACTCATGCTCTTACTGACGGGGAGATGGTAGCCTGGCCTTCCTGGTCGGCTAATTGCCTCCTTATAAATTAGAGAAGGCTTTGTTTTCTCCAAAGCCTCCCTGATGGACTCCCCCACCCAGCTCTGAACCCCGCAATGGCACCCCGCAGTCTGCTGACATTCGGTTTATCCTGCTTTTAGTTTATCCTGATGTATCAATCTTTGCTGTGGTGTCTCTTAGACTCCAGGGGACGGTTTGATTGTGGGTGAGGGTGCCATCACTGAAAGTGCCTCCAGGACAGGGTTGTGGGTTCTTAATAAACAGTGCTCTCATTTCTGCAAGGGGCCAGGCCAGGCTCTGCAGGGCACCCTGGGAGCCCCCGAGCCTCTGCTGGTGGGGTGGGTCTGAGTTTGCATGCGGAATCGGGGCTGCAGGGGGCAGTTTCCAGCAGGCACTCCCCCCTGGAGCAGGCCTGCCTCCCTCTGACCACAGCCAGCTGTGCCTGCTCCACCCAGGACTTCACTGCCTCCTGCCAGATGCTCTTCCCCTCCCCCGGGGGCAGAGGGTTGTGGGCATGGCTGGGCTGGGGGGGGAGGGCAGGTGGGAAACCTTTACCTGGGAGTCCCTGAGAAGGCTCAGAGGAGGGGAGAGAATTCACACAGAGTCATCTTGCTAAGCAGGTCTGCACCACCAACAGAGAACTGTGACTCATTCCTCGACTAGCCACACCCCCTGGAGACCCTCTCTCTTCAGTGCCACTTCTTAACCCTCCCTGAGGACATGTTTCTCACTAATTCTAGAGCGAGAGAAAGGGAAAAGGGGGGGGGGGGGACACTGATCCTTTGCCTCAGGCACGCGCCCTGACCAGTCAGGAATGGAACCCAAGACCCTTTGGTGCCCAGGATGATGCTCTAATCACTGAACCACACCAGCCAGGGCCAGGGCCATTTCTGGAAGTGGAAGAGGTAAAGAATATACAGCCAGCCTCCTGTATCTATGGGTTTCACACCCACGGACTCAACTAACCTCAAGTTTAAATTTTTTTTAAAAAAATGTCAGTTTCAAAAAGCACAGCTTGAATTTGCAATGTGCAGGGTGCTACACTGAGTCCCCGTGAGTGGAGTGATGTAGGGGCCCATTCTGCCGCAGCCTCCATGTAGAGAGGTCACGTGCGAGCACAATGCCATTACATAAGAGGCTGTGCTTCTGGGGGTTTGGTATTGGGAGGGGGTGTCTTGGAACCGATTCCCCGCGGATCCTGAGAGAGGACTAGTCTCCTGGGTCTGAATCTGGCTCTGGTCTCCTGGCTCTGGGGGAGCAGGGTTCGCTCTCACAGGCTGCCTGCCCCCGGCAGCACAAGTAATTTTCTCCCCCTCGAATACTTCCTGGCCTGTATGGAACATAGATAAAGTCAGAGGTAGCTCTGTGAGAGCAAGACTGAGTGTGTGACCAACAGCATGGCTCAGTGGTTGAGAGTTGACCTATGAACCAGGAGGTCACGGTTCAATTCCCTGTCGAGGCACATGACCGGGTTGTGGGCTCGACCCCCAGGTGAGGTGTGCAGGAGGCGGCCGGCCAAGAGAAGAGATAAATATAAACATATATGAAGACTGAGTGTGAAGACTTAGTGGGCAGCTGGGCCAGGGTTTGGAAACACTGCTCAGGCCCAGGCGATGCCATAGGCCAGCAGCCGGCTCCTGCACACAGCTGCTGTTCTCGCTGTCTGCCCGTGGACAGCTGGTGGCTGATAGGTTGTCAGGGTTCCTGATAGATCCTCCCTTCCCCCAACTGATAAACGGAGAATGACGTAAACTCCACCTGCAGCCCGAACATTCCTGAACACCTAACCAGGCACCTTATATGGACTGTACATTGAACCACCAATCAGCACCTGCCAAATACCCTAACCCCCGATTTCTAAGTCCCTAATTATGTGTCTTATATGAAACCACCAATCAGTGTGTGCTGAGTACCCTAAGCCCCATCCCTTCCCTTTCCTCCCCTCAAAAGGCGCCTTCACCCCTGCACGTGCTCTTTCTCCATGTGGAAGGTAGCCCAGCAGGGGTCTTCTACTCTAATAAAGCCTGTGTCCTGGTCTCCGGTCCTCTGTCTCATCTTTCAGTTCTGGGTCCTTGTTGGGGCTGGGCTTTTAGTCACACGTGCCCTCGGAAGGGAAGGCCAGTGGGAAACTCTGCTTCCCGGCGTCACTCACACCGCGAGAGGCCACCAGCTACGCCTTGGAGCCTCAGGCAGCCTGGTCTGAACGAGCCAGACCCTGGAGGCCCACACACTTCCCTCTCTTGCTTGTACCTCTGTCTAGGGCAGTGGTCGGCAAACTGCGGTGCAAGCCACATGCGGCTCTTTGGCCCCTTGAGTGTGGCTCTTCCACAAAATACCACGTGCAGGCGCGCACATACAGTGCGATTGAAACTTCGTGGGCCATGCGCAGAAGACGGTTTTCGGCTCTCAAATTTCAATCGTTGTACTGTTGACATTTGGCTCTGTTGACTAATGAGTTTGCCAACCACTGGTCTAGGGCACCACTTTTATGTCTCCATCGAGATCAGAGGGTGCAGGGTTCCCTGTACAGCGCTGGGCCCTGAACATGACGTTCATTTCTACAGCCCATGGCGAGTGGAGTGGCGCCTCCAAGGAGGGGACCTTGGCCGGGCCGGACTAACTTCTGCCTGGCCGAGCTCCACCCAACACCACGGCAACTCCTGGACTGGGGTGAGGGAGGAGGCAGGGAGGATGGGGCTGGGCACTGATTGGGACACAGCTGGGCAAGGCCGAACAGGGCCACCGCCAGGCCACAGCCCACAGCTGGCCTTCCAGGAATGAGCCCACAGTGTCCTGCAGGGCTCTGACCACAAACCACGAGCCGCCTGCCCTTTCTCTGCAGCTGGTCCTGGCCCTGGGCCCCCTCTGGCTCAGGGTCCCCTCTGAGTGACCTTCCCATGCTGTCAGCACACATTCAAACCTTAGGGAGTCCAGCCCCTCAGGGCAGCCGACAGGGTGAGGACAGGCCCAGGGTCTCAGGCAGCCAAGCTGCACAAATAGGACGGCGGGCTGCGGCATAGCGAGCCGAACAGCAAGGAGGTGGGGAAGGGGGGCGGCGAGGGGGTCACACCCTCCCTCAGGAGCCCGGGTGGTCCCCGTCTCTCTAACGGGTGCCTGTGGAGGACGCCCCCCTCTCCCCTCCACTGCAGGCAGCAGTCAGGTCCAAAGTCCCACGAGAGACAAATCCCATGACCTCAGCTTATATAATCTGCCTGCCACCCAACAGCTGGGACCCAAGCTTCAAGAGATGAGTGGGCAGCCTGGGGGCAAACAGGCCCTAGGACACCATGGGGCCCAGGTGCATTAGGGCCCAGACCTTTGGCTCTAGCGGCAGGTCCAGGGCAGAGAGCACGGGAGCAGTGGAGACAAGCTGGGCCAGGATCCCAGCCTCGGGCCCTGCTCTTCCGCGTAACAGCAGGTGCCTGGCCTGGCAACTGCTCTGGAGGGCCTAGGCCACCGCCCAGCTCTTCCTGGGGACCGGAGAGCATGACCTGGGCCAGGTAGGGCGGGGCAGGGAGCAGGCAGGGCTGAGGCTGAAGGCAGAATGCCAGGGCAGGGAGGGAGCACTTGGCGGGGTGGTGTGGAGGAGGATTAGGATAGATTGTGGGGTTAAAGCAGCCCTGGCAGGGCTCTGCGGGAACAGCATGTCCTTGGGCCCAGGGACAGGAGAGGTGGGCCGGGGAGGGGGGAGGGGGACAGACCAGGTTAGGTACTTGGGCTCCTGCATCTCTGCAGGGCCAGGCCACCTGGTGTAGAGCGTCCCCTGTGGGTAGTGAAAGCTTTTTCTTCTTTTAAAAACAATACCAGTTTTTTAAACCATCACATCCTCCCTCTCCAATGTGTGTGCGTTTTAAACAGAAGGTGGAGCCTGGGGCAGCCCTCACTGTCCTAGGCTGAGCGACACCCAGTGGACTGGCATCTGGTTGGTGCTTAGGCAGCAGGAGGGGGTCATTCATGTCCTTACTGTGCCCAGTTGAGTCTGTGATATTCCAAGTTCATGTTGTCCGGTGGGAGGGAGTCTGGTTAGAGCTTCGGTGCCCTGGCCGGCTTGCTTCTGACCTTCTGACCTCCCTGCAGAAAGCCAGCTGTGGAAAGCCGGCTGCCCCGAGCCCTGGGGATGCCCCCTTACCTCTCTCCTCCGAGGCTGCTCCCTTCCCCTCTCTGGGGAGCTGCCAGATGCCCCTTCCTGTCCCTCCCCCCGAAGTTTACAGAGACTCCCTGACATCGACATCGCAGTGGCTTCACATCCCTCCACGCCAGCCCGGTGGCATCCCTGTGAGGCAAGCGGGCAGTGTGGCCTTATGGATGAGGGAGCAGAGCTCAGATGAGGGGTGTCAAGGTAAAGAGGCAAATGCTGCTTCCAGCAGCCGCAGCCCATCCTGGCCACGCCCTCGCCCTCTCCCACCACCTATGACACCTGAAAACAACAAGTTTTGTTGTTTTCAGGTGTCATAGGTCCTATTGCAACTATTTTAAGAACTTATTTCCTGCCCAACCCGACTGGTGTGGCTCAGTGGTTGAGTGCTGACCTATGAACCAGGAGGTCATGGTTCCATTCCCGGTCACGGCACATGCCCGGGTTGTGGGCTCCATCCCCAGTCGAGGGGTGTGCAGGTCAATGATTCTCTTTCATCATTGATGATTCTGTCTCTCTCCTTCTCTCTTCCTCTCTGAGATCACTAAAAATATTAAATAAAAAAAGAACTTATCCCCCCTCCGTTAAATGTGAATGCCCTGGAGCAGGCACCAGCTCACACAGCTCGTGCCCCTGGGCGGGTGTGAGGGGGTGGACGTTCTTTCACACCTGCCACACGCCAGGCCCTTTCCTATACAACCTGCGATTAGTCACGCCAGGCCCTTTCCTATACAACCTGCGATTAGTCACGACAAGACAATCTGTGACAAGGAGACAGGCTCAGAGGTGAGGCGTTTCTCCGGGCCACACTGCTAGGAGCCTGAGCGCCCATAGGGAGGTCAGGGCAGATGCGCACAGAAACGGGTTTAGAAAGCGCGGCCCAGGCTCCCTGATGGGGTTGTTCTCATCTCAGTAAAGTGCAGGCTGAGCAGCGAGGAGAGGGGCGAGCCAGACCTCACACTAACGCTCTCCTGGCTTCAGCATCTCCTTGAGCTCTGCGTGGGGCACTGGCTCGGTGGCAGGGCATGGCTGTCATTGCTCGTGGGCTGTAAGGTGTTCTGGAGCAAGGAGGGCTATTGGGGTGCCTAAGTGTGCCCCAGGGCAACTGGTTACTCCCCTGAGGCCCTCTCTCAACACATCCCTCAGCCTGGCCTGGGTGAGGGGGCCTGGTGTCTGCTTGGGATGGCAGGAGGGCACGGACTCCTGGGAGGTTGGGGATGTGGTGTGTGGGAAGGAGGCAGAGCCCAGTGTTCTCACCCCAGAGCAGGAGATGCTGCTCCCTCCCAATGGGGCTGAGGGGCTGTCCTTCCTCTTGGAGAGGCATTGCTGGGCCTCAGGCTCAGGTGCCTACAGGTGGCTGAAGAGCTGAGCGCAGGGTAGACTAGTAGGCACCAGCCTAGAGGCTTAAATTCAGGGGGCCTGGGTGGGGCCAGGTGAGCCCTGCAGGTGGTTCTGAGGTGGGAAGTCTGTGGGCCCATGTGGAGGAGCCCTGGGTACCACAGAAACCCTGCTCTTTGGAGCAAAGTGAGGTGGCCTCTCAGAAGCCTCTAGGACCTGGGCCCCTCCACGGAGGGCCGTGTTCTAGTCACCCCTGAGATGGGCAGTGCCAGCCATGCCCATGGGGGTGAGACACACTCCCACCCCAGCAGCTCTTCCTCTGAGAGCTCACACCTGTCTCCTCAGCAGCTCTGCCATGTCCCACTCCTACCCCAGCCCCGGCGCAGCCACCCACCCAGGCGGCACCAGCTTCTGTATCTCCCTTGGCCCTTTAGACGCCTCTCGGGGCCAAGACTCTCTAGTCAGGTTAGCAAAGTTGTCCTCTCCAGACCATTAGTGCTTCCACGCTTCAGGGTCTGTGGCCCGAAGCCCCGCCCTGAGCTTTACTCCTGCTCCATTTATCTGACAAGCCCGCTCAGCAGCATTTCTTTTTTGGTTTTTGAACTTGAAGTAATCTTTTTTTAAAAAATCCATCCTCTGACAAAGGCTTTACTGACAACTTTCCATAAAGTTAGTAAAAAAATACAGACCACAGCAGACAGTATTTTGTACACTAGAAACCAACATGACAGAAGTCCCTTTTCATCACTGTAAAAAAATCCCCAAACCCTAAGCACTTAGTTTTGGTGGCGACAGGACTGTGGTCTCCCACCTAATGAACCAAAACAACCCAGCGGAAAGTTCTAACCGGGGGTAGGATTGAGGCAGCGGATCAGATTTTAAAATAACTTCAGCATTTCTTATTGGACACAGCAATAGTGTAAAAGAAGGCACACGTCCTAGGAGTATGGGCAGAGCACATAAAGGAGACATAACACCTAACTCTTCTTCCTTTATGCTAGCCTGTCCATCTGTTCACCCATCCACCCACCCACTCATCCACCCATCTATGCATCCATCCATCCATCCATCCATCCATCCATCCATCCATCCATCCATCCCTCCATCCATCTACCCATCTAGCCATCCATCCGTCCGTCCGTCCGTCCATCCATCCCTCCACCCATCTACCCACCCACCCATCCATCCATCTATGCATCCATCCATCCATCCATTCATCTACCCATCTATCCATCCATCCCCCCACCCTTCCATGCATCCATCCATCCCTCCATCCATCTACCCATCTAGCCATCCATCCGTCTGTCCATCCATCCCTCCACCCATCTACCCATCCACCCATCTATCCATCCATCCACCCACCCACCCACCCATCCCATCCATGCATACACCTATCCACCCACCCATCCCACCCACCCATCAAGCCATTCATCCACCCACCCACTC
This sequence comes from Corynorhinus townsendii, assembly GCA_026230045.1. NCBI lineage: Eukaryota > Metazoa > Chordata > Mammalia > Chiroptera > Vespertilionidae > Corynorhinus > Corynorhinus townsendii. The sequence continues at coordinate 85,071,720 of JAPDVU010000008.1, forward strand.
ACCCACCCCATCTATCCATACAACTATCCATCCTCCCACCCACCCATCCATTCATCCACCCACCCACCCATCCCATCCATCCATATACCTATCCACCCACCCCCCACCCATCCATCCACCCTTCTATCCACCCATCCATCCACCCTTCTATCCACCCATCCATCCATCTGTCCACTCATCCACTCACTCACCCTCCATCCATGCAATCAGCAGGCCAGCTAAGTTCTGTGCTGCTCTAGGTACACGCTGAGGGGTCTAGAGACATCATTTCTTTCTCATCCCCAGAGCACTTGCCACTTAATAGTTTACCAATGACCACAGACAAAACCGAATGAAGTCTGTGCCCCAAGGAAGGAGTGTTCAGGGATTAGATGTGAGGGAGATGCTGCCAGCCCTCACTCAGTCTCCAGGAGAGCCCTGTCCTCACCAGGCCCAGGGAGGGTGGAATCAGAGGTATTAGCTTGTCTAAAGCCAGAGACAAAAATGTCTCCAAAGACACAGGAGACGGATGGCTGTCCAGGCGCCTGGCCCTGAGCCAGCCGGTGTCAGTCAGTGGAGAATCCCTCGCCCAGTGACCAGGCCCACCTGCTAAGCAGCCTCCGGGCTGGGAGAGAGCCTGAGCAGGAGAGACGTGCCGTGCAGAGACCTCTCACCACAGGGACCAGGTGATCTGGGGCCTCAGCACCGCACAGGAGGGGGCCGGGCCTGCACGGGGTCCTGGCCTTTGGGGTAAGAACAGTGGAGTATGTGGGGGTCTCTGAGTATTTCTGGGAGCACTACTGGACTGTCCTCATGTGCATAAGTCCTCAGTGGGTTTCCTGGGGAAACGGGAAACCTTGGAGCAGGGCTAGAGCCATTGGGGCACCGGCCATGCCTGGCTGGTCCCCACCAGGGATGTGGGAGCAGCGGCTGGGCCAGGTGGCATGGGGAGAAGCCCTCTGCCTGGATCATCAGCAGAGGAAATCCTTCCTGCAGCCTGGCTCTTCCCCATCAGGGGCCCTCCCCAACCCCTCCCTGGGTCCCCCAGGGGCAAACTCACCGTGGTATGCCGCCCTGGGGAGCTGCTGCGGCTGGGCTCTGGGGCCAGGCCCTTCCCCTTCTCCCACAGAGTGTACCGGCAGCTAGGTCGGTAGGTGGGGCTGAGGACTTCAGGGACTCTTGAGGGAGGGGCCTGGGCAGGCAGCTGAGGGGTGCTGCCCTTGCGCCCGTAGTTCTCCAGGTAGTCGGCCAGGTACTCCGAGCGGCTGGCTGCTTGGTAGAGGCCCTGCAGGGCACACAGCTCCCGGCGGGTGCGGGCCAGCCCGGGGCTGCGGCCCAAGGGCCCTGGGTCCAGGCGATAGCTCTCTGAGGCCCGCAGGCTGGAGAAGTCCCTGGCCAGGTCAAGCTGACTGCTAGACTTTTTCTGCATTAGGGGCAGCCCCTGGCTGCGGACACTCATGGGCAGGTAGCCGAGGGAGCTACTGGTCACTCCATACAGGAATCCGCTGCCCCCGCTGAGTCCGCTCCCTACTGGCCGCTCGAGGCCTCGCGCTGGGCTCTCTGCCTTCTTACCAGCCCCCAGGAAGTCTGGTCTCAGCAGGGGGCGGCCCCTGTCGTAGTCCAGGATGGAGGAAGGGCCATAGGTACTGGGCCGGGTGAGGAAGCTGGCTGGGGGGCCCGGCTTGAAACCCCGCTTCTCCTTCTCCAGGAAGGAGGCAGCCAGGGTGGCACCATAGGAGGAGGGGGTGTAGGAGCCATAGCCTGCCTTGGCGTAAGGGGTGTCTGCATAGCAGGCCGAGTCCGTGTAGCGCTTCAGCGTGGAGGAGAGCTGGGACATCCTTTAGGGCTGTGCTCTGTGGGGACCGGGAGCCTCATGGGCTGGAAGACAAGGAAAGGTCATCAGAGGGCCCTGCCGGGGGTCAGCTCCCAGCATTCCCGCTCCCCATCCTCCACCTCCGAACTCTGGATCTCAATTAGGGACCACACGGTCCCTTTCCACAAGAGGCTGGCCCGCCACTGAGCAACATGCCGCTGCATGGTGCACACACATGTGGGCGTGCAGGTCTGCACACACTCAAGCATTCACACTTCAGGGAGGGCACAAAGTGGACTGGCTTTGATGAACCACAAGGGCAGTCAGTCTCTGCATCTCGTGGCGTCCCTGAGTGGCCCCCTCACAACACCAACATGCCAACAGGAACTGCCCTCTCCCCGAAGCCTCCAACCACACACACAACCCAGCCCAGGCCCCATCGCTCCTCCTGGGCTCCTGCAGAACCTTTGGTGGGCAGCTGCATGACCCTTGCCCTCAGGACAGAGGACCTGGACAGTGCAAGAGTTAGGACCATCCCACTCCTGTCTGACTCATGGGGTGAGTGGGAGTCTGGAATTAGACTGTCTGAGCTGGAAAGACCAGAGGATCCTTGGATCAGATTCCTGGTGAGGAAAAGCAGGCTCGTGAGAGGGAGCGACAGGGGGTGGGAGAGGGGGAGGAGTGAGCAGGTGGCTGGGAGGGGGCTTGACCTTGGTCTCCACACTCCATCCCCAGCCCTTCCTCGACACACCGGCTGCCCTGAGCTGAGTCTCCTGCTCTAAGTGGATCAGGGCACCATGGCCTCCAGGAGTCCCTGCCAGGCCCATGTCCAGCTGCCTCTGGTGAGGAGGACATGCCCCTAGAGGCTGGCTTCCTGCACTGCAGGAGGCGCACCCCATGCTGCCCCAGGCGCTCATGTTGGGGAGATCTAGTGAAGGAACACAGACCAGCAGAGCCAGGATGGGAATCCAGGCCTTTCAGATTTCCAGCCCAGTGCTCTTTACACATGACCTTGATTCCCCTCCCATCAAGCGTAGGCTCACTCGGGACACCCAGAGTCCCTTCTGCACCCCCAAAGCGCAGGCTTTATCTACAGTGAAGATGGAGGGCACAGAGGCTTTGGAGAGAGCAGCAGGTAGGATCAGGGACCCTCAGAGTAATGTGTGTAGGCGCTGGCTTTGACTTGCCCTGTGATGGACTAGCTGGGTGACTTTGCCCTCATCATTTCACCCCTCTGAGCCCCAATGTTCTCACCTGTAAAGCGAGGATAACATCATTGCCATCATCCCTACCTCACAGGGCTGTCCTGAGGAGGTCAGTGAGATAATGACACGGGAAAAGCCCTCAGCAGGACAGCTATTATCTCCCCCCTCCCCCACACTGCAGGCAGCCTGTCCGGACCCAACCTTGGTGAGCCTGGAATAAGTTAAGGCAGGGCTGAGTCTTCCCCCCCCCCGGCCCCGGTTGTGGTGGCTTCTGACCTCAGCCTTGAGCATTCAGGTTCCCTGCAGCCCCCAGTGACCTGTACCCCCTCCTCGGGGGTGGCCGCTTAGGAGGCAGCCTGCAGCTTGCCAGGCCTGTAGCTCAGCCCATCAGGGCAGAGAGAAGCTGGTGCTAAGCCCCACCCGCCAAGGGCTTGGCAGAGAGCACTAGAAGCTCGGTGCATGCCAGGCTTGGGGTCAGTGCAGGGGGAGACCCACAGGTGGCAATGTTCACAGGGGCCCCTGGAACAAAACATCTAAGGGCTGGAGACCTTCAGCAGTTTCCAGCCCAGGTGGCCTCCGACCAATCCGGCCCACATCTATTGTCTAACTTTCTCCCACCTGCCCAGACCCCAACCTTCACACACACTCCCTGGCCTGCTGTGCTCCCACCTCCAGCACAATCTTCACCCCTTTCTAGGGAAAGGTGGCTGCAGGAAGACCTTATTCAGGGTTGGGGAAACCATGAGCTTTCCTCGCATCGACTTAACTTTCTGGCGTGCAGAGAAGGAAGAGCGTGAAAGCTGAGGGAGGCTTGGGGAGGAACAGACAGAGGCCCAGGGGCTGGGCCTGGGCCAGTCCAGTTGGGCTGTTTCACTATTGATGAGAACGCCATCAATAATTCACAGTCAAAGAAACTCCAGGTCTCGGGAGCTGGGCTTCAGGACACGGAGCTGCCAATCAGATACGACCTGCCCCTCCCATGCCTTCCTGCCTCCGGCCAGGGCTATCTCCCTCCCCCACGCCTTCTCTGGGGAGTTGGCTCTCTGCGTGCAGCACCCGCTGACGGTGCAGAAGGGCTGCAGCCAAGCTAGGTGCAGCCTGGACAGGGACAGACGGACAGATGGACAGCTGATGAGCAGCCCTGGGTAGAGTGGGGGATGGAGGCAGACCACGCCTTCTGGCCTCAGAGTCCCAGAGGGGCTCCTGAATCCCTGCTTTCCTGCCTGCTCCCATCTGGCAAGCAACTGGTAGACCTCCCCACCCCTGGAAGCTGCCCCGGGGACTGGGTGCGTGCGTGCGTGCGTGCGTGCGTCCTGCTCCCACACACAGCCTTTCCCGCATCTGGGAGAGGGTCCCTGTTGGGGCCCAGGCCTGCAGCGTGCCTATCCCCCTCTCCTGCCCTGTCCGGCGCCCCCCCCCCACCCCCGCCCCACTGTCTCACTCTTGAGACAAGTGCTAGTACCTTCCAGGGGAGCAGACAGGTTGGGGTGGGGCCTCGCTCCTCCCAGCATTACCTGGCAGGGCCCACCCTGGAGGCTGCATCCCACACATCGGGTGGGAGACCAGGCCAGGCCCTGGTGGTATCCTTGCCACACAAGCCAGGGGCAGGACTGGCACTCACAGGGCTACGTGGAGGCTCGTTGCTACAGGAACAGCCTGAACAGAATGGCCTTTCCATGGGGCAGTGGGAGACATGCTGATTGGCTGGGGCAACCCCTACCTGTCCCTGCCCAGTGGGGGGGTCCCGCTGCCCGGCTCCTGGCCCTGTGTGCCCAGCGCTGGCAAGCACAGGCATGTGGCTCCAGAAGGTACCTCCCAAGTGCCGGCCACCTGGGACGGGAGGGCAGTCCTGCCAGGCTCCTCCTCCGGCCATCGCCACAGAGGCCCTCACTCTCCTGCTCGCTCCACTCTCCTTGCTCTGCTCAGTTCCCCCTCTCGGGAGGGGCAGCAACATTCCTCTTTGCAGAGCATGCAGCCTCCTGATAACACAGGTGAGCCAAATACCACCCCGCAGGCCAGGGCTATGCTGAGCACTGCACACGCAGCCTCACTCAGCCTCTCACGCCCCCCCCCCCCACCCCCCGCCCAGGGATCTTCTAAGTACCTTCAGATGTGTCCCCCAAATCTTAGCGCAGCATTAAGCTTTAATTCTTTAGGAAGAATAAATGCCTTGATCTGGCCGCATGACTCAGTTGGTTGGGTGTTGTCCGATGCACCGAAAAGTCACCGGTTTGATTCCTGGTCAGGGGACATGTCTGGGTTCGGTCCCGTAGGGGGAGTGCAGGAGACAGTGCTCAGTGATTCTTTCTCATCATCGTTTCTCTCACATCGATGTTCCTTTCTCCCTTCCTCTCTCTCCCTTCCTCTCTCTCCCTTCCTCTCTCTCTAAAAGAATAATAATAATGATGATGAATAAATGCCACAAACATCATTTGAAGATTTAATTTTTTACATTAACTTGAAATTTAAAATATTTTATTCAAAAATTTAAAAATAAATAGACGAGAAATATAAGGAATGGAGCATTCAAACGAAGCACTCATGTTCCCGAAGTTGTTAGAGCTTAAAACTCACTGAGGTTGTGGAAGCCTGTGCGGACCCACCTCCTCCCCGCAGGAGCAGGTGCTCTTAACCTGCCCTTTGTGGCTGGGTTCCCAGGTCTCACTGGGAGGAGGGGAAGAGCTGGTGGGATCTGCGTTCTTCCTCTCACAGCCGCCCTGACCTTGGCCCCCACTTCACTCTACCCTATGCTCTCCCTGAGCTGGCCCATGGTGGGGGACCCTTGGGACAGGGCGAGGGTGGGCCTCCAGGTGTTACTGTCTGGCCACAGCAAGGCCGAGGCAGCAGCCTCCACAGGGCAGCCCTGGAGTTTCCACTGCCTGGGAGTGAGCACAGTCAGGTGCAACCTGAGCCACAAGATGCGATGGCAGCGAGATGGGCCGGGAGGCCTCCTTCCCTGCAGCCAAACCCCGTGTGTCACCAGGCCCTGGGCTAGCTCTGCCGGCCCTCGGCCCAAGGCCTGGTCAGGGATATGCCCCAGCCTCCCACCTTGCTGCCACTTGGCTCACTCCCCAAGGCAGCCGGGCCAGATGAGTAGGGGTTCAGATGAAACCGATCCCCCAGGGGCAGCCAGCCCCTTGCAATCAGTCACTGTCATTTCCTGTTGCTCACGTGCAAGGTTCCCGAACCTGCCAGGCCAGGGGAGGACTTGCTCCCCAGGAATCCTGGGCACTCCTGGCATCCAGGTAGGAGACTGGGAACATCCCACGTCCCAGCAGCCTTCCTGCCCCGCTCTGCCCAGATTTGCCCTGCTCTCTGGGGTGAAGGCATGCCAGCTCCTGGGGTGTGGCCGTGTCGCTGCCCAGATGGAAAGCCCATGGCTGGGTCCCCAAGGCAGGCCTCCACAGGACCCAGGCTCACCCCCTGCCAGGTGGCCAGGGCAGGTGCATGAGAACCAGCCACCCCAGCCCAGCAGGACCGTCAGAGCTTCCCACGGCCACTGGTGAGGGCAGGAGGCCCTGCTGGTGTGCTGACCCGCAAGGCCAAGTGGCCGAGAGAGGGGGCCCGTCTCCCTTCACCTCCCCTCTGACCTCCCTCTCTGCTGTCCAGGCACTGGCTGGGCACACGCGGGAGCGTGGAAATCTCAGGATGTCCCGGCAGGTGTGGAGACGCAGGTGGAATGGAGGCTTGGGCGAGGATACCTGTGCTCACATCACCCAGGAGACCTGTGGATTCTTCTCAGGGCCCAGGAGCCTCGGCTGGCCATTCCTCCTAGCCTGTCCCTGGCAGTTCTAGCTCTGAGGGGAGCAGCCAGTGACCCACCGGCAGTGCCTGATCGTTTCACAGAACTTGACAGGGGTCATGGAAGGGAATTTGGGGCCATTTCTATCTCTCTGGCTCCCAGTAGGTGCCCAAGGATTGGGAGAGGGGCGGGAGAAAAGGTAAAATAAAGAGATTGAAGATGAAAGCAAGAATCCTGACTGGCTGAAAAGAAGTGGGTGGGCCCAGGAGTATTTCCATTGGGTAATTCTTTTTAAAAAATATATATTTTATTGATTTTTTACAGAGAGGAAGAGAGAGGGATAGAAAGCTAGAAACATGGATGAGAGAGACATCAATCAGCTGCCTCCTGCACGCCCCCTACTGGGGATGTGCCCGCAACCCAGGTACATGCCCTTGACCGGAATCGAACCTGGGACCCTTCAGTCCGCAGGCTGACGCTCTATCCACTGAGCCAAACCGGTTAGGGCTCCATTGGGTAATTCTTTGATTTGGGCTTGAGAGAGGGTAGGCATCTCTACAGGGCTAAGAAAAGGCATGGAAATGGGCCCCCAGACAGAACTGAAATCCTTAAGTTCCCTCCAGCCACCACTGTGGGGCACCTCCCAGGGTGCGGCTTTCTCTCTCCCCCTCCAGGACGCTATCCTGTCTTGTCCTTGACCTCCAGCCTTTGGTCTTACCCACAGCACCCACTAGGCCTGGTGGGCCGTCTCTCCAATGTTCCCCCAAACAGTCCAGGGCCCTCCATTCAGCGTCCCTGTGAAGCTTAGATATGAAAGGGTCAGCTACTAACCTGTGTTGGGGGGGCAATGGGCAGGATCTGGGGCCTTCTCCTTCCTTGGCTGGGCCGGAGCGCCGTGGTGAGCCCTGGTGGCTGGAGTACGCCTCTGGGCTGGTAATCCTGCTCAGGTTACTGACTCATATATATATAGCATCTTATCTGACCTCACAGCCATGGCCAGCTAGCTCCACTCATTGCATTCCAAGCCCAGAGGGAATTAAAGGGGCAGCGACAGGCCTTCCCTTAAGGGGCTGTCCTGATAGGCCAGGCCAAGCCAGGAGTCCCAAGAGGACTCTCTGAATGGGGAACACTTTGAAGTGGAACTGAAGGGGGATTCCAGGTGGAACAACTGGAAAGAGGGCAGTGGGATGGGGACGCAAACTATGCAGAAGCAGATTCCAGTCACAGACTTAGAGACAAGGAAGAAGCACAGCGCTGGCCCTTGCTTCTGAGATGAAGACCTCAAGGTGACAGCCCCTTGTTCAAGGGCACAGACATTGAGAGGCAGAAGAGACCAGTGCCCAGACTTTCAGCCCAAACCCTTTTACAGCGAGCTCCCAGGCCTGGGCTCCCAGTCCCTTCCTTCCCTTCCAGTGGCTCTGAGACAGAGGGCAAGTCGCGTAGGCTGTTGGAACCTCAGTTATTTAATCCTCAAAACAGGAGTCGTAGTCAGCATAATAACACGACACCTCCCAGTTGTGAGGGTTAAATAAAACACATGCCAATATCCTGGCAGGACAAGAGCCCCAGCACAACACTGATGGGCAGCGAGGTGGGCAGGGAGGCTTCCTTCTCCTGCAGCCAAGCTCCCGTGTGTCCCCTGGCCTTAAGGGCTAGCCCTGGCCATGGCCCTCGGCCCAAGACCTGGTTGGGGACATGCACTCCAACCTCCTAATATAATAATTATTATTATATTGAATACTTCCACTTACCATTATAGTTAGTGGTAGTATTTCTTGTTGTTGTTGTTAATCCTCACCCAAGGATATTTTTCCCATTGATTTTCAGAGATAGTGGAAGGGAGGGGGAGAGACAGAGAGAGAGAGAGAAACATCGATGTGAGAGACACACATCGATTGGTTGCCTCCTGCATGAGCCCTGACCAGGGCCAGGGAGGAGCCTGCAACTGAGGTATATGCCCTTGACTGGAATTTATCATGGGACCCTTCAGTCTGAGGCTCTATCCACTGAGCCAAACCGGCTAGGGCTAATAGTCATCATAATAATGCCATATCTCCCAGTTGTGAGGGTTAAATAAAGCATATGTCAATATCCTGGCACATAGTAAGAGATCAGGAAGTGATCATTATTATTACATTGAGTACTTCCATTTACGAGTATAGTTAGTGGTGGTATTTTCAGTAGCACTTCCCAGGTGAAACTCCTTAGGGAGAACAGGACCTCTGTGCTGGCCCTCGGAGCACCCTGCCCTGATGCTAGGAGACGGCCCCCACTCCCCTGAGCTAGCCTGTGCCCTGTAACTGGCCAGGGCAAACAAGGCCTGCCATAATCCCAGCCCTGGAGGAGACCTGGCCCACCAGGCGCCTTCCTCCTTTGTATAGAAAAACACAGCAAGAGCAGCTGCTCCAAGGTGGCCCACTCTACCTGTGGGAGTGCTCGGTATCCAAGGCCGCAGAGCTGGGCTGGGCAAGGGTCACGGGCAGAAGGAGCAGGGTTCTTAACCTTTCGGCCTGGGCTCTCAGTCTGTTTCTCAAAGGCTCTGCCTACGGACTGGGAGTCCCCAGGCTGTGCCTTACTCTGTCTTGGCCAAGGCCCTGACTCAGCTCGAGTCCTGATGATGCATTTCGGAGGACGCCCTGGCCTGGCCCTCATTCCAGGCCTGGTGACTCCTCGTTTGGCAGCATCTGTAGTATCAAAGGAGTGTGGGGTGCCCAACCTCAGCTCAACCAGCTCTCCTGCCCTCCACTTTATGGGGTTCCACTTGGGGGACCTTCACATGCCCATGCCTGGGGAGGTGATCATCACCCCTGTCTCCAACTCAGCCCCATTCTATTTTTATTTATTTATATTTTTATTGATTTCAGAGGAAGGGAGAGGGAGAGAGAGATAGCAACATCAACGATAAGAGAGAATCATTAATCGGCTGCCTCCTGCACGTCCCACACTGGGGATGGAGCCCACAACCCGGGCATGTGCCCTGACCTCCTGGTTCATAGGTCGACGCTCAACCCCTGAGCCACGCCGCAGGGCTCAGCTCCATCCTAGAAGCAGCCAGGCGGGAAGTAGATGATCAGTCCTCAGAAACCAGCTAGAACGGGTTGGCCAGGGCTTCCCTGGGCTGTTACTTGCCCCCTGGAGTACCCCTCTCCCGCCCCCCCGCCCCGCTTCTGGCTTCTGGTTCCGGATGGGTGAGAATTTCAAAGATGCCTCCTTCTGGTCGGGAGGGTGGGATATCCCTCCATCACTTCACTGCTGCTCTTCCGGGCTCTTCTGGCACATTGACAAGAGGCAGCCCCCCTCCCGGGAGCTGTACAGGGCGGAGGGAGTGAGTTGCGCGCCCACGCGAGGAGGTACTGTCAGTGTCCAGGCGGCTCTCAGGCCACACACCACAGGGCACAGGGCACAGGGCACGGGGCACAGGGACCCCGACCCGCCAGAGCGCGTTTCCGGAGAACCACTGATCAGCACGCAGACGGCGCCCCTGGCCCTCGGGCTGCCAGCGCAGCCCCCGCCCACGGCGGCGTCCTCCGCCTGGCACCCGCTCTGCGTCTCCAGAGCCCGCTTCGCCCGGGCGGTCTCCGACGCTCCGCTCTCTGAGCCTTAGAGGCACCGACCTCCGCCCCCGGCCTACCCCGCTTCCCCTCCGGCAGGTGGCACGTACCTGCGTCTTCTCCGAGGGTGACCGCGCCGAGCCGGGCACAAGCATGGGGCCGCGAGTGCCCCCCGGCGGGTCCGAGCGCGGGCAGCGAGCCGCTGACGCGGGGAGCTGCCCGGCCTCCGCTCCGCCGCCTCCCGCACCTCCACCTCCAGTACCTCCGCCCGGGGCCCGCGAGGACCTCCCCGGGCAATCGGCGCCACCCAGCGGGCAGCCGCCGCATCGCGCTGGGCAGCGAAGCCACGCCTCGCTGCGCGTCACCGAGACGCCGCAAGGATATTGGTTGTTCCTATTGTGGCGTCTTTAGAGTCCGCCCTGCTCGGGTCTCCCTGGCAACGCATTGTCCCGGGAGCCAAGTGGAGCAAAAGCCCGCAAGTTTGGAAGCGTGAGAGCACAGAAGACCTGGCCCGGAATGTGATCCCGGGGGCAGGAAGGTGGGCCAGGACGTGACGGTGGCAGCAGGAACAGGAAGGTATTGGGGAAAAGGAGGGAGGGGTCATGGGGAAAGGCCCAGAACTTGAACCCTGGGGCACATGTAGCAGCTCCCAGTGTTTAGGGAAGAGGGCCTGTCCCTCAGTCCCCCCTTTTCCTCTAAAAGACACTCTCTCGTTTCACCAACGTGAGACCGGTGCCTGGTGGTGACTCCTCCAGTGGGCAAACGCGGGGCGGTGCTGAGGCCACAGACCACGGACGGGACGCTCTTTGGTCTTTCAAGAAAATGCTGAGGCAGAACTTGCATTCTGACCCTCGTTATGTACACTCTTTCTGTACACTCTCCTCCTCCTCTCCCGAGGGTGCGGAAACCCGCACAGCCAGGCAGATGGGCGTCAAGACCAATCAGGCATTCCGTTTACCTGGACCATCAAACCAAGAAGAGCGAAGCCGTAGGGCTTCCCCTAGACTCTCAGATTCCAATAATTATAGGCTGCTGTTGTTCCTTGTGATTAAGCCCTAGGCGACCAGAAGCCTTGGGCGGCTTCCCCACCCCCCCTCCCCGCGCAGGAGTGCCCAGGGTCTGTTAGCTGCCTCTCCCTTCTCCACCGCTGGCGTTTGTGTGCATTGCCGCTCTCCTGATGGTTTCCCTGAGAAATCAGAGGAGGAAAATACTTAAATTTTTGCTGCAAACATATCTGAATTCATTCTTCCTTCTGCGCACAGTAGGAAGGGGTGTGTCTCTTTGTTGTTTCAGACTCATCTTAAGGTTTGAGAATCTGGATCTCAACCCTTTGTTTCCTTAGGGCCCTGATTAGATCCCATCTTCCAGGTGGTGACTGACCGTGCCAGGCACTCTTCTAGGCATTGAGGATACAGCAGTGAGCAAGACAGGCAAAATCTATGCATTCCAGTAGAAGCAGAAGGACGATCATCAAATAAGTATGTCCTATGTTAGATGGTAGTGAAAACTATAGAAACAAATAAAGTCGGGAGGGGGTGGGGAGGGGTTCATTTGCAGTCAGAGATGGCCTCCAGGAGCAGGTGCCATTTAAATGACCTGACAGAGGCGAGGGAGAGAACCATCTGGATGTCTTGGGGGAGAATGTTGGACACAGAAGGAATAGTACATGCAAAGGTCCTGAGGTGGAAGCATACTTGCCACTTTTGAGGAAGAACCACAAGGTCGCTGTGGCCGGAGTGAGGAGAGAGAGAGTGGGAGATGAGGTCAGAGTTAAGGGAAGGACTTCACCATGGCTCTAGGCCAGTGGTAGGCAAACTCATTAGTCAACAGAGCGGCAAACTGCGGCTCGCAAGACCACTGCTCTAGGCCATTTGATGATATTTGAGAGAGAAGCATCACTTTGTTGCTCCACTTACTTATGCATCATTGGTTGACTCTTATATGTACCTTGACCGGCATTGAACCCGCAACCTTGGTGTATGGGACAATGCTATAACCAACTGAGCTTCCCGGCCAGGGCTGAATATATTTGAATCCAGAACCCCCAGGGTCTTCTGATGGGCTAGTACCATGAAAGAAAGGGAGGGATTGTTGGCCTGAACATTGAGAGGGTGTAGACTGTGAAGGGAGCAGGTTTGGGGGAGGGGGAGGTCAGGAGCTTGGTTTAATATATGTAAGTCTTAGATGTCTATCAGTCATGTTAAGATGTAAAGAAAGTGTCTGGATGTATAAGTTTGGCAAAATATGAGTTGAAGACATAAAATTGAGAGTCATCAGCTTATGGTTATTATTTAAAGCCATGAGGTTGGAAGAGATTCCCAGGAGCAAGTATAAATAAAAAAATATGCAAGGCCCGAATCTGGGAGCTTTCCAACAGTCCATGGCTTTATTTATCACCAGCAGCCCTGCGCCATTAGCTCTCTGCCACCTTCCTGTAGCTCCCCCTTCCCCTTCCCCCTCCCCCTCATAGCTTGCTGCCCTGCCCCCTCCAGTAGCTTTTTGCTGCCTACTTGTAGTTCGTTGCCCCACCCTCCTGAAGATCCGTGATGTGGTCATTAAGCAGTTGGTCTTTATGCCTCAAGGCCTAATGGATAATTAGCACATTTCTCTCTTATTATATAGGACTAGAGGCCCGGTGCACAAAATTCGTGCAGGGGGGGAGTGCCCTCAGCCCAGCCTGCACCCTCTCCAATCTGGGACATCCCTCTCACAATCCAGGACTGCTGGCTCCCAACTGCTCGTCTGCCTGCCTGCCTGATTGCCCCTAACTGCTTCTGCCTGCCAACCTGATCACCCCCTAACCACTCCCCTGCCAACCTGATTGGTGCCTAACTGCTCCCCTGCCGGCCCGATTGCCCCTAACTGCCCTCCCCTGCAGGCCTGGTCACCCCCAACTGCCCTCCCCTGCCAGCCCAGTCACCCCTAACTTCCCTCCCTTGCCAGTCTGGTTGCCCCTAATTGCCCTCCCCTGCTGTCCTGATCGCCCACAACTGCCCTTCCCTCCCGGCCATCTTGTGTCCACATGGGGGCAGCCATATTGTGTGTTGGAGTGATGGTCAATTTGCATATTACCTCTTTATTAGATAGGATATATATATACTGAGTGGCCAGAGTATTATGACCACCTGATGTTTGTAGGCAAATTAGCCGTACACTGCATCGTATGGGATATGGAAGCCGAAGGCCTGTTCGAACACCTTTGCAGTCTGCAGTTACCAAGATAAAATGTCTCCAATTCGCACAGGAACACAAGGATTGGACAGCCGAGTATTGGAAAAAAGTCATGTGGTCCGATGAGTCATGTTTCCAAATGCATCATGCAGATGGCAGAGTGAGAATTTTGCGGAAACAGAATGAAAGCATGCACTCCACATGCATGAGTACAACCCTTCAAGCTGGTGGGGAGGCAGGGTTATGGTTTGGGGCATGTTTTCCTGGCATGATTTGGGCCCTTCAATTCGTGTGGCACAACGTCTGAATAGTACAACATACCTAAGTATTGTTGCTGATTAAGTTCATCCTATCATTTTGATGGCATATCCCAATGGAGATGGCTTCTTCCAACAAGACAATGTGCCATGCCATGGTGCTCATATTGTGCAGGAGTGGTTTCAAGAACATGAGGGAGACTTTACCTTCCTTAGGTGGCCCCCACAATCACCAGATCTCAATCCAATTGAGCATTTGTGGGACTAAGTTAAAAGAGCCATCAGGCAGCAGGTTCCACAACCATCAAATCTCACAGAACTGGACAGTGCTATTCGTCAGGCATAGTGTCAGATTCCTCGCATCACCTTTCAACATCTTGTGGAGTCAATGCCAAGAAGAATTGCCACAGTATTGAAGGCAAAAGGTGGCCCAACGAAGTACTGATGGGGTGGTCATAATAATCTGGCCACTCAGTGTATGTGTGTGTGTGTGTGTGTGTGTGTGTGTGTGTGTATTTTTTTATTTTCAGAGAGGAAGAGAGAGAGAGAGAAACATCAGTGATGAGAGAGAATCACTGATCAGCTGCCTCCTGCACACCCCACACTGGGGGTCAAGCCTGCAACCCAGGCATGTGCCCTTGACCGGAATTGAACTTGGGACCCTTCAGTGCGCAGGCAGACACTCTGTCCACTGAGCCAAACTAGCCTGGAGAGCTCCATTCTTTTATCTTTCTCCTAGTTGGGCAACTTTCTCTCCCCAACCTTGAGAGTCCACTTGCTAAAACAGTGGGAAGTTTTGCAGTTGACACCCTTGATAAAAAAATAAGATTGGGGAGGGAGAAGGGGCCCCAATATATAGTGATAGGAGAAGATCTGACTCTGGGTGATGGGCACACATGCAATACACAGATCTTGTCACATAGAAGCCCACACCTGAAACCTGTATGTTTATGATGACCAATGTCACCCCAATAAATGTAATAAAAAATAAAAAAGATTAAGACGACTGAGTGGCCTACAAAACACTGGAGCAATTTTATCTTCACTAACACCAAACATGAAGCACTAGCATGTTAAATGAAGGGGCACCAGAGGCAGTTTACAGATGGCGAGTTAGCAGTGATGTGCATTAGACTCTCACTGGCCACCCTGGGCTTCACCTGCCTAGGATTTTCAACACGAGAGGGTAAGTCTGGTTTGTTTTGCTGTAGATGGCATGTAAGATCCTCATGGCAGGTCCTTCTTCACATGCTGATGCCTGTGTGAAGGAAGGGCTTGCAGTTTCTGGGGCCCCCTGGTCCCGTCGGGCTAGCTCTGGGGAACCTGAGATTGGATCCTATGATTTTTAACCACTTGGTGAGGAGAAATAGGAAAAAACATCATTTAAAAGTTGCAAGCAGCCCAGCTGGTATGGCTCAGTGGTTGGGTGTCAACCTATGAACCAGGAGGTCACTGGTTTGATTCCCGGTGAGGGCTTGGTCCCCAGTAGGGGGCGTGCAGGAGGCAGCTGATCAATGATTCTCTCTCGTTGTTGTGTCTATCTGTCTCCCTCTCCCTTCCTCTATGAATCAATAAAAATATATTAAAAAAAATAAAACTTGCAGCAGCTTTGGTTTTAGGGGAGAGCCTCCCACTCTCCTTGGCTGACCGAGTCTCTGCTTTGGGAAAGTTGCTACACAATGTGGGCTTTAGTTCCTACATGTAAAGCAAGTAGTTACAGTGAGCTGAGAGGAATGTTCAATCTGGTAGAATGGGAAATGCTTTTCCCCATTGTGCTTTTTATTTGTTCCTAAGTGTTTTTTTTTTTTATTGATTTTCAGAGAGGGAGGGAGAGAGAGAGAGAGAAACATCAATGATGAGAGAATCATTGATTGGCTGCCTCCTGCATGCCCCACACTAGGGATCGAGCCCACAACCTGGGCATGTGCCCTGACGGGGAATCCAACCATGACCTCCTGGTTCATAGGTCGATGCTCAACCACTGAGCCACGCTGGCCGGGTCCCAGAAGGTCTTTACAGGAGCTGAGACCCAGGGCAAAAGGGACTCACAAGGAAAGGAGGTGACAGCAGTAGGGAACGGGGCAGAGGCAGCCAGGTGCTGTCCCACATGGCTGGCTCAGATGGACATTTGGAATGTGTTGAGTTGGCGTGTGTCATGGTGTCTGAGGGTTTGCTAGGGTCAAAGGCCCCTCACACCGTGGGTGGCGGTGAGTCTGTTCTTCTGCAGGAGGTGACTCCATGGTCAGGTGAGCGGAGGCAGGAAATAAAGGGGGTCTTAGACGAGTGACAAGGACAGCGCCCCCTCCCTAGGCCTCATGACGTGTTTGGGCCCGGAGGGGGTGTATGTTCTGAGCGTTGCTGGAGTTGCGGGAAGCTGACCTCGCCCCGGGGAGCAGGCTGAGAGGCTGGGCCCGCCCTTGCCGAACTCGGCTGCTGGGCAGCTCCTCTGAGGCTGTGTGCATGCAGGGTCCCTGCTCAGGGTCCCGCCAGCTCTGTCCAGTGGAACTCTGGGCAGGTGGACGTGACTTCTGCGCTGTCTGCTGTGCCAGCCGCCAGTCACATGAGCGTTGCAGTGTGGCTGCTGTGACTGAGCAACTGACATTTTAATTTACTTAAATGTAATTTATTCATTTTAGTTATTTTTTAAAACTTCTTTTTATTGATTTCAGAGAGGAAGGGAGAGGGAGACAGAGAAAAATCAATGATGAGAGAGAATCATTGATCAGCTGCTTCCTGCAAGCCCCTCACTGGGGATGGAGCCCGCAACCTGGGCAAGTGGCCTGACTGGGAATCGAACCGTGACCTCCTGGTTCATAGGTCAGTGCTCAACCACTGAGCCACGCCAGCTGGGCTAAATGTAATTTATTTAAGTTTAAATCTAAATAACAGGTGGGACTATTGGCTACCAAACCGCACAGCTGCAGTCCGGTGGCAGGGTCTGCAGAGCCGGGATGCAGGCTGATGCCAGGAGAGGCCGCTGAGGCCCCAAGAATCCGAGTGGTGCTGTTTGTGGGTGGAGCTGCCTCAGAGCCTCACAGGGAGACACAACAGGAGGGGTGGCATCCTAGCTGTGCCAGGGCCGTGGCTGCCTACAAGCAGGCCCCTCCCACATCTGACCACGCCTGACCACACCCAGAGCCCAGGTGGTGGGAGCCAAGCCCAGGGTGCACAGGGACCCTGTGCCCCGAGGGGAGGGCACCGTTTCCCCTGAAGCAGAGGCTGGTTTCACTCTTGCTTTCAGCACCTCGGGCGGGCTGGCGGAGGGCCTGCGTTGCCCAGGGCTGTGGGAGTCGATTTCCGCCCCGCCCCTTGGCTTAACACACACACTGGCTTTCTCACCCTTTTGGAAGCCACAAACCAACGTGTCCCAGGGCCACGCCCCCTCGGCACAAGGACCTTCCTTCCACTTCTAGTTCTGGTGGCCCAGGTGTTCCTTGGCTCGTGGAAGGCTCACGCCAACCTCTTCACATGGCTGTGCCCCCAGGCCCCCCGTTTCTCTGTGGGCCAGTCTCGCTTGTCTTACAGGAACTGCCTTCCTGCACTGTGACTGCATCTAACTTGATTCATTAGCAAAGACCTTCTCTCCAAGGGCTGTCCTGTTCACAGTGAGCAGGGGCAGGGCTGCCAGTTGACCCACAGCCGCTGGGGTGCGTGTCCCTGCTCCCCTCTTCCTCCCCAGGCACTGGAGCATTGCCTGGCCTCGTCACACTATTGCTCCTTCTTGTGACTGCCACTGGCTGCTCCCAGGCCCCTTTGCCTCACCCTGTAACACCTCCTGTCTTGTCTCCCTTTCCACTGTCATCCTCTGATTCAGCACCCCTTTACCCAGTGTAGGCTTTAAAATGCATCATTTTAATCACTACGTTTAAGAAACAAATACTTTTATTGATTTCAGAGAGGAAGGGGAAGGGAGACAGAGAGGGAAACATCAATGATGAGAGAGAATCATTGATCAGCTGCCTCCTGCACGCCCCCCTACTAGGGATTGAGCCCGCAACCTGGGCATGTGGCCTGACTGGGAATCAAACCGTGACCTCCTAGTTCATAGGTCAATGCTCAATCACTGAGCCAATTGGGGGAAGAAGGGACATATGTAATACTTTGAACAATAAAGATTTATTTTTTAAAAACCACAAAAAAAACCTTTCTCTTCTCTGGTCCATGGCCCCTGGCTTTCCTCTTACCTTGCTGATGCTCTGTAACCTCCTTCGCTTCCCCCAAAACCCTAAATACTGGTCCACCTCAGATCTGAGGTCTGGACTCAGTTATTTCTCTATAATGTTTCCCTGCATGGTCTTACCGGTCCCATGGCTGATATTTACCCCCTTCCCCCCAACGCTGATGTCTCCCAACTCCAGCTGTCTTCTCAATACTCCCATTTGGATGCCTGATGGGAGGATTGATACCCCAATCCTCCCCAGCCTCTTCTATCTCAATGGGTGACATCATTGTCTCTCCACTGTTCAAGAAAAACCCGAGACATTTAGGATTCTTCTTCTTTTCCTTTCAAACCCTTTCCCCTCTATATTCCTCCCCTTTCAAACCACTAGTAAGCAAGTCTTTTCTGTTTTTTTTTCTTTTTTTTTTTTGGGGGGGTAGCATTAATATATTTCTTTAAATATGTTTGATTTACAATGTTTAGTGAACCAGTATATTTATAGAGATAAATTATTACTAGGCTTATAATGTAAGAGCCGTCTGTTACCCCATCCTAAATTTTCATTCCTCAAAGCAATCATTCTCAATTATTTTAGCTACTTTTTTCTACTATTTACTTCTGTATTTCAAAGTTTGTCATATAACGATGTCTTGATTTTTCAGTTGTAAGTATCGTCTTTTGACCTCTGACATTGCCCTCTCCACCAAACACGCACACTTATTCTCCCCTCTTCCAACCTAGCTTTATCACAAATTTTGGTTAAAAATCACTGTTTAGTGTTTATGATAGTATGACTATATAAATATTATTCACAGGTAAGCCATGTAATGTGCTACTGGAATTCTTTTTTCCCCTCCCTCTGGAGTTAATACTTGGCTTTTTTTGGGGCGGGGGAGTTGTTGAGAATTAAAAAACACTTGGTTGGGGTACATGTGGGAGGCAAATTGATGTGTCTCTCTCACATCGATGTCTCTCTCTTTCACCTTCCCTCCCTTACAATCTCTAAAAAATCAATGGAAAAAAATATCCTCAGGTAAGGATTAACAACAACAAAACTCATTTAAAAATAACAGATTTACAGGAAGGAAGTTGCAAAAATAGCAAAAAGAGGTCCTGGGTATGCTTCCTTCAGGTTCCCTCAGTAGTGACATCTTACATAGCTGTAGCACAGTATCAAAACTGGGAAACCGATACTGGTAAAATCCATAGGCTGCCTTCAGATCTCAGCTTTAACTTTGTGTATCTCAAAGCCACCACTTCTTTCTAGATGACCATCATCTCTTTTAGGACGATTGCAATATCCTCCTGTTTTTTTAAAAAATATACTTTTATTGATTTCAGAGAGGGAGGGAGAGATAGAAACATCAATGATGAGAGAATCATTGATTGGCTGCCTCCTGCACCCCCCCTCCCCCCGCCCGCACTGGGGATCCAGCCCACAACCCAGCATGTGCCCTGACCAGGAATTGAACCTGGGACTCCTCAGTCCTCAGAGCGACACTCTATCCACTGAGCAAACCAGCTAGGGCTCCTCCTGATTTCTTGCTTCTATTGTTATTCTTCTTCAATAGTATGCCAGTAAACCAATACATAAATCAGATTATTGTAGCTTCCTGTCATTTACATGTAGGAGGCAATCTGAGAACAATGGGTGGAGCCTTGGTCAGGATGTGGGGGAGAGCCCGAGGATGGGCTGAAAGATGTGAAGTGCCCCTCATTAGCTAGCTGCATGAGCGCCCCCAGCACAGGGAAGTAAGGGCACACTCCTCGGGTCCAGGGAGGGCGTGGGACAAGGTGTCCATGGAGATGAGATCCAGGTCCCATAGGGCCTCAGAGGTCATGGTGAGGAGTTTGGATTTTAGCCCTGGCTGGGTTGGCTCAGTGAATAGAGCGTCGGCCTGTGGACTGAAGGGCCCTGGGTTCGATTCCGGTCAAGGGCACATGCCCGGGTTGCAGGCTCCATCTCCAGTAGCGGGCATGCAAGAGGCAGCCAATCAATGATTCTCTCTCATCATTGATGTTTCTCTCTCCCCCTCTCTATAAAAATCAATACAAAAAAATTTTTTTTAAAAAGTAGTGGAGTCTGTCTTTTAATGCCTCCTCCCCTGGGAAGTGCTGGGCCTGGCAGAGGGCCCTGTGTGTGCCTTTCCATAGCACTTTATTGAGGTCACATTTACATTTGATGGGACTCCCCCATTTTAAGTGTAAGTCTATGGTTGATGGGCCTTGACCGATGTGTACACTCATGTAAGCACTCAAGAGCTCCCTGCGCCTTGGCTGCTTCCCTTAAAAAGCACACAACCAGGGTGCAGTACACACGGCATGAGATGCCCACCCCGCCCCCCCGCCCCCGGAGTGTGCAGCACGGCGGTGTGCACACACTCACATTGTTGGGGCCCCTGTCACTACAATTCCTGTCCAGACTCTTCTCAGCTTGCAAAATGGAAACTGCACTGAACAGTGGCTCCCACTTCCCCTCCCTGACCCTGGCCACCGCCCTGCAGCTGTTTCTATGAATTTGACTTTGCATTTATTTTATAATGGTAAAAACACATGGAAAATTTACTATCTTAACCATTTTTAAGTGTACAGTTTAGTAGTGTTGAACACTAGCTTCTTTTTTTAAGCCTATCTTTTTAATATCTTATTTTTTATTGATTTCAGAGAGGGATAGATAGAAACATCCATGATAAAAGAGAACCATTGTTTAGCTGCCTCCTGCACACCCCACACTGGGCATGTGACCTGGTTCATAGGTCAATGCTCAACCACTGAGCCACGCCAGCTGGGCTAGGTACTGGGCCTTTTAACAAATGCTCATAAGGAACCATTTTACCCAGAGCTGAGCGAGGAGTGAGTGGCCCCTGGTATTTGCACCCACCTCCCCCAGGTCCCTGCCCTAGCAGGGAAGGCTGTGGGGGGTGCCTCAGGGTGCAAGCAACAGGAACCTGGAACCCAGCAACCCTGTCCTAGCACCTGTGCCAGGACATGGGTGTTGAGCCTGTACATAGCCTCTTAAGGGAGGGAGCTGAGGAGGGGTTCTGGCGCTCCCCCTCCCCCTGGTGATGGGCCCCACCTACTTGGCCCACTCCTGCTCCTCTGCTTGCCCCAGCACATGCCCTCCCCACAGCAGGCATAATTGGAGGGGGCATTCCCAAGAACCAGATATGAGAAGGAAAAGTGGGCTCCACCTCTTAGCACTTGTTAACATGTTTCAGGGCCAGGGTCACACGTGGGGAGATGGGCCGGTCACCTGCCAGGTGAGTCAGCAGAGGAAAGGTCCACTCATTTGGGCAAATGTGTCACGTTAACTAGAGCGGTTCTGAGCTGGCCAGCACACATGGGTGCACCCCTGGGGGCAGGGGAGAGGGGCAGGTCAGACCTCCAGACCTCCCGGGGTCAGGTGGGGCCGCCTGGGGGTGCAAGGAGCAGAGCTGGGACCACAGATTCCGGAGGTTTATTGTGCAGCTTTCTTCTTCCTCAATGAGATGCCATAAGTGGGGTGGGGGGTGGGGGGTGGCGGGGGCGCAGGCCCACAATGCATGTCACAGGACGAGGCAGAGCTGCCAGGCAGGCTGGGAGCTGGGTGTTGGGGAAATCAATTCCTCAGGGCTTGCCCCTGGC
The DNA here is from genome assembly GCA_026230045.1 of Corynorhinus townsendii. NCBI lineage: Eukaryota > Metazoa > Chordata > Mammalia > Chiroptera > Vespertilionidae > Corynorhinus > Corynorhinus townsendii. The sequence continues at coordinate 85,093,221 of JAPDVU010000008.1, forward strand.
CCCCCAGAAGCAGGCTGTGGGGCAAGCGGGTGAGGCTCAGGCACCAGATGGGGCTGGGATGGCTGGGAGGGAAGGAAACGCCTCTGCCTCCTGGAGAAACATTGGGGCCAAACCCCGTGTCTCTGGGCTCCCTGGCCCCTCACCGCCTCCAGGTCAGTGTTTGGGATTCTTAGGGGCTGGGACAGCCACCTGCTCAGCTGCTGGGGAGGCAGCAGGCCCCTTCTCAGCGTCTTGAGAGAGAGATGAGGGGCCCTCCCTTCACCCCCTCTGGACCCCATTAGTACTGCTGCTGGGCAGGATCTATGCCTCCACTGGACTGAGGCCCTGAGGGAAGGCTGTGGGAAGAGGCCAGCTTCAAGCTGCTGGGAGGATGCTCCCAGCTCTCTCCTCACAAACAGACCACAGGCACCAGCATCCCTCACGTCTGGGCAGGGCTGCTGAGGGGGCTCTGCACCCAAGCACACCCCCCTCCCAGGCTCTGTTCCCCAGGGCAGGGATGACCCCGTCCCCGCCCCCCCACAGGTACCCTTCCGCCCCACAGCCCCTCCCCTGTCCTCACTCTCCATCAGGCCCCAGCCTGGCTTTCCTTTTCACAAACTCCCCAAGGAAGGAAAACCCTGAATAAATTACAGAAGCAGCAGCAGCTCTGGAGCAAGGATGAGAAGCCAGTGGTGTGTGGAAGGTGGGAGATGTTGTGGGGGGGATGGGGAGTGGGTAGATGATGGCATGCAGCACAGGACTCCTTATAAGGGTGGGGTCCCCATTTCCCCCTGGTGTGTAAGGGACTGGGGGAGGGGTAAGCAGACCCGGAGGAAGCTGTCTGGACGGGGCCTGTGGTTTCCTGCATCCTCTGTGGCCCAGCCCGTCACAGGTCAGAGGGAGACAAAATCCATGGCCTGCAGGAGAGGCAGGGAGAGCAGCAGCAGCAGCAGCCACGAGGCATCCTGGGCCAGCAGGCCGACGCCCCTGCACTTGACCAGCTTGTCTGTGGGGAGAGACAGGGAGAGGGCAGAGCAGGCATGAGGAGCAGTCCCAGGCCGCCACCTGTGGGGAGACAGCCCGGCTCCCTGGGGAGGCTGTTGCCATGAGGCTTTCGGCTGGAACCAGGGCCAACCTGGTCCAGCAGAACCAACCACCTTTCCCATGTGCAGGGTCCTGAGTCTTTGAACAAACAGCATATCCAATCTCTACTAAGCATCCTCACAGGAAAACTGGGGGTGACTAGTCAGTGTTGCTCAGTGGTTAGAGAGTTGGCCTAGAGACTGAAGGGTCTCGGGTTCGATTCCGGTCAAGGGCATGTACCTCGGTTTCAGGCTCCACCCTGGTCAGGGATCATGCAGGAGGCAACCAATCGATGTGCTTTTCTCACATCAATATTTCTCTCTGTGTTTTCTTCTCTCTCCATAAAATCAATGGAAATATCCTCGGGTGAGAATTAACAAAAATACAAACAAAACTGTGGGTGAGGTGACTGGGGTCAACTCCGTTTTCCAAGTGGGGAGAGGGAGGACTGTGGAGGCCAAGTCATGGTGGAAGCCTGTCTGACTGACCCTCCCCCATTCTCTGAAGGCAGGGATTCCCAAGGGCACGGGGAGAGGTTAAGGCGAGCCCCTCCTCCTCTGGCCAGGGGAGCTTGCCCTGCAGCCTCCCCCAGCTCCACTGACTGACCTGCTCTGCTGGCCCCGCCCCCCCCCCCTCCCCTGGCCTCATTAGTGCGTGCTCACCTCTGAGCACAGAGATGTTCCTATGGGAGAAGGCGGTGGGTTGGCCAGGGAGGTGGAGCTCGCAGGTGTATAGCCCCTCGTCCCTGGAGCTGAAGCCAGACAGGTAGAGGACCTTGAGGGTGTTTCTGTTGGTGAGGTTGGTACGGGAGCGGTATGTGTGCTCGGGGACCCCCACATTGCCTAATAGCACGTGCTTCTTGGCATCGCGGGTCAGGCTGAACTCAAACTGTATGGGCAGAGTCGTGGCATTCTCATGGCGGCAGTCCAGGCGCAGGCTCTGGTCCTCCAGGCAGGCCGTCAGGCTGGTCACCTTCTGTCCTCCGGCCACCTGCAAGGCTGCCCCAGAGCGCTCCCTCTGAGTGTGTGGGGGGGAGGCCGGAGGGGTTGGGGGGCTGCCCAGCAGGAGGCCTCCCTCCATTCACAGCGGAGAGGGCCCGCCCAAGGAGGGCACAGGGGGTGTATTCTGAGCCCCCCTCCATGCCCCCTGCGAGCTGAGCCCTCCTCCCTCAGGCGCCCCAGGCTTGGTCCCACCATGTCTCCCAGGGCCAGGACACTCTGGGGAGGTGATGCAGGTTCCTCGCTCCCAATGGAGGTTCCAGCTCCATTCGGGGTGGGCTCTTTGAAATGTTTCCCAAACCAACCCAGGCCGCCAGGTCAACCAGGGGCCCCGCTGACTTAGGGATGAAAAGCACCCTTTCTGCCGGGTGAACGTGGCTCAGTAGTTGCGCTTGGACCCAGGAACCAAGAAGTCATGGGTTCAATTCCCGGTCAGGGCACATGCTCCAGTTGTGGGCTCGATCCCCAGTGTGGGATGTGTAGGAGGCGGCCAATCCATGATTCTCTCTCCTCATTGATGTTTCTCTCTCTCTCTTCCTCTCTGAAATCAATAAAAATATATTAAAAAAAAAAAAAAAAGAAGAGCCCTGACCGGTTTGGCTCAGTGGATAGAGTGTCGACCTGTGGACTCAAAGGTCCCAGGTTCGATTCGATCAGGGGCATGTACCTTGGTTGCAGGCACATCCCCAGTGGTGGGTGTGCAGGAAACAGCTGATTGATGTTTCTCTCATCGATGTTTTTAACTCTCTCTCCCTCTCTGTAAAAAATCACTAAAAAAAAAATATATATATGTATATATATCTATATATATATTTATATATAGATATATATATAGGTATATATCTATATATATATAGAAGAGACCTCCCTCCTGCAGTCATCCTCACTTTCCCAGGCCAGGAGGAAGCAGCTAGCTTTTCAAAGGAAGGAAGCCAGGATGCTCAAACCCTAGCCCCGGCCCTTGCCCAGTACCTGTCAGCAGGAGAGTGATGCTGAGGGCGGGGTTCATGGTGTGGAGAGCTTGGTTCTGGATCTGCGGGTGGGAACAGGGAGTCAACCAAGAAATGAAGCCAGTGTGCCGTGGGCGCTGGGGGCCCCGGGACACAGGCCATAAAAGCACTGGCAGGCACTCATGCCTTCCTGAAATCGTGCCCTACTTCCAGTGGCTGCACCGCTGCCCCTCCTCCTTCCCTCAGGGAGCGCAGGGGGAGGGCGACAGGCCCTGTGATGGTACAAGCTGGTGCTGAGCACTCGCTAGGGTGGCTCTGGATGATTTTCATTCTACCACTTACTTTCCCTTCAGGAAGGCAGGAGACTCCTACTTGTAATTGTGGCAAAGTACACATAACACACCATTCACCATCTTAACCACTTTAAGAGTACAGCTCAGTAGTGTGAAGTTCATTTACCTTGTACAACCGACCTCCAGAACGCTTTAAAAAAAAAAGTCCTCATCTGAGGACATTTAGAAAGAGGGAGGGAGGGAGAGGGAGAGGGAGGGAGAGAGAGAGAGAGAGGGAGGGAGAGAGCGAGAGAGCGAGAGAGAGAGAGAGAGAGAGAGAGAGAGAGAGATCGGCTGCCTCCTGTATGTGTCCCGACCAGGAGGGACCTGCAACCAAGGTATGTGCCCTGACCGGAATGGACCCAGCAACCTTTTGGTGCAAGGGACTATGCCCCTGCCCAGCCAAGGCTCCAAAACGCTTTTCATCTTGAAACTCTCTTAAAACAAAAACTGTTCATCTGGGGACTTCCTCGTTGGCATTCAGAAGGAAATCCCCAGTGTCCAAACACTTCGTGGCAATGCTCCAAAGATGTTCAAGGAATGAATGCCTCTGGGCGTCAGCTAACCAGAGGGTGTGAAGTCATGAAAACTGACAAATGTCGGGCACCATGCTCTATCGTCCTCTTCCTGTGGCTGTGTGGTTAGGGATGCAACTGCGTGCGGCTATGGTGCGCCCAGCTAGCACTACACTTGGCTCACAGCTAAGGGCGTTTGCTCGCGATGTGGGGAGGGCGCTGCTCTCCTGTTGTTGGACTGCAGAGAAACCAAGAGGTTCCCAGATGTCTAGTTCTCCCAGCAGGGCTCCTGGGCCTGCAGCCTTCCAGGCCGGCTCCAGTGGTCTCAGGCCCAGGGTCTCTGCCCTGCCTTTTTTTTTTTTTTGCAATCTTGGCTGGCAAGGCAGGCGACTCAGAGCAGGCACCCAGATTGTGCACCTGCTCCCCAGGGAGGCCTCAGGAGGGGCCTACAGTGCACGCGCCCAGTCGAGGGCCTCAGCGCTGCGCCCTGCGGCTGGCGAGGCTGGGGTCCCGCGGCTGCGGCTACAGTCAATACCCTCTTGGAGCCACGTCGAGAGGGACCTGTAGGTGCTGTAGAAGAACGGGAGGTGGCATCTGGCTCTGGCTCGTGGACACCGAGCCATGGAGAGAGGTGCGAGCTTGGGGACCGAAGAGCTGAAGCAGCGGCGAGAAAGAAGGGAAGGCAGGGTTGGGCTGCGGGAGTGGTAGGGCCACAGGGAGGGTTAGCGGGCGGGAGGAGGCCCAGCCTGCTCTCACTTCCTCCGCCTAGGCTCTCAGCAGACCAGACCCCGGCGAAGCTCCGCCACTGCCCTCTCCAGCGCCCACGCTGATTTCTTTTCCGTCGTTCAGTCCCTCCCCGCCCCCCACTGAGCTCTCCCTTCCCCCTCTCGCCGTTTTCCAGTTCTTTCCTTCCACCCAGCCCCCGCCCGCCCGCCCGCGGCACTGCGGTTCCCCATCCCTCGGATGCCCCGCCAGTTTTCTCCAGTTCATCACCCTTTGTCCTCTTTCCCCAATTTTAACGCCCTCACCTTCCCCCCGCCCCCACCCCGGCCTTCGCGAGCGCGGCTTGGGATCCTCTGGGTGGAGAGCGGAACCCAAGGTGTCCTTGGGCCCTTCCTCCCGACTCCCCTCCAGCGCCCCGGCTCCAGGAGCCACCGCCCCCCACCCCGCGGGCGAAAGCCCGGAGGCCTTCCTGAGAGGCAGGAGCGGCGGGACCCCGGCCCGCAGGCTGCGTCTGCCTGCGCCCCCTCCGGGAAGCCAACCCTCCCCACCTCCCCGGGCGCTGCGCAGCTCCTTCCCGGGGCGCAGGCTGCCTCTCCCAGCCTCGCCTCGGGCTGCGGGGTCTCGCGTGGCACGTGCCCTGCCCCTGTACCGGGTGCCCAGCCCCTGCACCGGGTCCCACCCAGGGTCAGGCTCCCACCTGCTTCCCGACCGCCGCCGCCACTGCCGCCGCCGACCTCCTGCTCTCTGCGCGCGGGAGACGTCGCCTTGCTGCTGCGCCCGCCCGGTGGCCGCAGTTTTCACCGGGGGAGGGAGGAGGAACTGGAGGGGCGGCCAATCAGAGGCTGAGGGCAGCGAGCTAGCGTGCGCAGGGGCCTCACCCGCGGCTGACGGGCCTGACGGGGGTGGGGGTGGGGTGTCAGGCTGGGGAGCACAGGCCCCGCCCAGGGCGCCTCGGCGATTGCTCCCTTTTACTGTGCCCCCCTTCGTCTGCAGCCGGTTCCGAACCTGCCCAGGTGTGAGGGGCGGAGGCGTAGGCCAGCGCTGGTCCCCTTGGGCAATGGCCTCACCTTGTTGCTTCCTTTTCCGCCTGAGCTTACCTGCTAGGGAGGCTCCAGTGTTACAGAAAACCGAAGAAGAACAAAGCAATACTTAGAGAGATGGAGTTACATTTATTACGCGCGGGTCCAGAGGAAAATGTCTCTCAAATTCTGGGCCCCAACATGCAGGAACCTTCCCTATTTATATGTTTCCACCTTCTTTGTCTCCCAAATATGGGGTGTTTCCGGCCCCTTTTATAAGTTCTTAAAGAGCCTGTATGTGCCCGGACCTTGAGACCTCAACCAGAGGCCTGGCCTGGTGACAGCACTGATAACCTTGTCTGGGGAAGGTTTAATGGCCTCTCTGAAGTGGGAGTAGCCTTAGCAAGCAAGAATTTACAGAAGCCAAATAGCAGGGTTAATATTTCAAACAGCAGTATTTATATAAGATGGATGCTTCACCAGGAGAGGGTTTGGAGTTGAAATTTGACAGGCTTTTTCCAAAGGAAGATGGTAGGGTGTTTCCCACCCTGGAGTGGCCCTTGGGGAGCAGGGCAGCACTGCACCCCATTTTTCCAGGTCCCAGCCCTCACCGCCCAGCCTCCCCCCCCCCCCCCATCCTAACACCCAGCCTTCAGGGGCTGTCTCCTCTGGGGCACCGTCTTAGTTCTTGGGCTGGCAACTCCCTGCGCAGGGAGCTAGAAGGTTCCTGCCCCCCTCCTTCTCCTCCCCCTCCCCCTCCCCCCAAGTCCCTGAGTACCGTGTGTGTTTGGTCTCCAGACCAGGACAAGAGTGCTGTTCTCCACCAAGCACTGTGCTGGGCATACCACTGGTGCCCACGACCCCCTCCCCCCACCCCCCCCTCAATAGTCTGCTGGGTTCATCCCATTTCAGGGCTAGGAAGTGGGAGAGTTGCCAGTCTACCTGGGCTGGCGAACCCCAATCCTCAAGGCCCAGCCTAGTGGGGGGAACACTGTGGAGCTGTGGGCAGGGGAGGAGCTGGGCCAACTGGAAAGGAACTGCAGGGACGGAGCTTTGGAGCTTTTCACCTCCTGAGGTGCCTGTCCTGGCGCCGCCGATCCGCGGTCACCAGAAGCTCTTGGTGCTTTTCCTTTAAAAAAATCTTCACCAGAGGGTACTTTCCCATTGATTTTTAGAGAGAGTGGGAGAGAGAGGGAGAGACAGAGAGAAACATCAATGTGAGAGAAACACATCAATTGGTTGCCTCCTGCGTATGCCCTGACCAGGGCTGGGATCAGGGAAGAGCCTGCAACCTGAGGTATGTGCCCTTGACTGGAATCGAACCCGGGACCCTTTGGTCCGCAGGCCGCTGCTCTATCCACTGAGCCACACTGGTGAGGGCTGGGCTTTTCCTTTACAGCCAGCGCTGACCACTTGTCTCCCTCCCACAGGTGAGGGAGCTTTTCAAACCAAGGATCTTTTTATTATTTGCATTCTCATGGCCACTTTGTGAATTCTGGTCAGGACATCCTGTGGGCTTGCCTTGCCTTTCCGCCATCTGCCTGCCTCCTACTCTCCTATTTCTCTGTAGCCAGTGGCCTGCACCCTGGCTGCAATGCCCATTACGCTAATGGCCCTTCTGGGAGCCGTCCCTGGGCTGGCAAGCAGGACACTCTCTCCTCTCCACCCTAGAGGTTAGATGGCCTCCGGCACTCAGAGTGACAGCTCTCTAACTGGAAAGCACCTCATGGAGTCCAACCTGGGCCATGCGCTCTGTTGAACAACAGAAGCTCTAGGGGCAATTAATGCCTACTACCCTGTCCCCTCGTCTCTCCCTTGTGTCTCAGTAGAGCTGCCTGAGTCTGCACTTCTCACAACAGCTTGGGGTCTGGGACTGCAGGGCACTGGTATCAGACCATTCTCTCTCTCCTTTTTTAAAACACACACCGAGTGGCCAGATTATTATGATCTCTGAACGCATAATAATCTGGCCACTCAGTGTCTATCCTATATGATAAAAGGCTAATATGCAAATTGTCCCCTCGACCAGGAGTTCAACCAGCAGGCAGGCCAGCCAACTGCCCATGTCCCCTCCCCCTGGCCAGGCTGGCTGGACCCCACTCATGCACAAATTCATGCACCGGGCCTCACACACACACACACACACACACACACACACACACACACACTGAGTGGCCAGATTATTATGCGTTCAGAGATCATAATAATCTGGCCACTCAGTGTATATTTATATTGATTTCAGAGAGGAAGGGAGAGGGAGAGAGAGAAACATCAATGATAAGAGAGAATCAGGATCGGCTGCCTCCTACACGCCCCCTACTGGGGATCTATCTTGCAACCCAGGCATGTGCCCTGATGGGTAATCAAACCCTGACCTGGTTCATAGTCACTCAACCACTGAGCCACAGGCCGGGCTATGACCATTCTCTTCACATGCGCACACACGCACACACAGATAGGGGCTGGAGACAGTTCATTTTTTTGCTTTGGCAGGACATGGGCTTCCCAGAGAGAGGCCCATTAACGACAAAAGCTATCTGGGCTCGGATGGGGCTCGGATCGGGCTCTGATGGGCTGAGACCCCATGCGCTGTTTTCTGCTCCACAGCCCCCTCTCTGAGTGTTGCTGGGTGGAAGGCCTGGCTGTGCTATTTTGATAAGTTCTGAGAACCTGTCCTACATTCTGGGTCCCCAAGCACTGGCCTCCAGGCAGTGAGGGGAGTGGGGACTCTGGAGGGAGAGGCAGTCATATGTCTGCTAGAGCGAGGTCTCCATCTGGATCGCATTAATGGCTCAAATGAGATGACCTGGGAGCACAGGGTGGTACAGGAGAGAAGATTTAGAAACTCCCATTTACTAATGGGATGGGGGCAGATGCTAAAAGCAGGCAGGGTTAAAGGTGTCAACCCAAGGAAGACTTTCCTGGCAGACCGTGGCTGTTTATTGATCCCTTAGATCTTTCTTCTCTCACCATCTGCGGTTGCTCCAGCTAGAGGCACCTGGGATCAGACCTCCTCGCAAATACTGGCTCCTTTAGGGTGACTACCTATTACTCCCTCTTCTCATTCACTGATTTAATTAGAGTGTTCTTTATAAAACCACAGAGGTGACAAGCCATCCCATCATTCTGTTTCTTTTTTATTTTTAAAAATATATTTTTATTGATTTCAGAGAGTAAGGGACAGAGACAGAAATAGGAGCATCAATGATGAGAGGGAATTGTTGATTGCCTGCCTCCTGCACACCCCACGCTGGGGATTGAGCCCAGAATGTGGGTATGTGCCCTGACTGGAATTTGAACTGTGACCTCCTAGGTCATAGGTTTCAGAAGCTCAACCACTGAGTCACGCTGGCTGGGCATCCCATCCTTTTAGAGCAGGAAATCAAGGCCTAAGAAGGCGAGTGATTTGTACAAGGCCAGATGAACACTTTGGAACTCTGCCACCAAGAGCTGGATCCCCATTCCCCTGACTCCACAGACACTGCTCTCCATGGGGGGGGGGGGGGGGGGAGGGGTTCTGAGTTCTGCCAGATGGGTTCCCTGGTTCTCAGTGAACTGGGAAGCACAGGACAACGTGGGACAGTCTGCACAGGGTTGTCGGGCACTGCCTGTGGGATAACCTCTTTTTTACTTTGTCGACGAGGGAGGCATTCCCATTCTAGGGTCTGGGAGATGACTAAGCCTCTGACATCTGACACTGCACAGATAAGAGCAACAGCAATTTATGAGTCACATATACTCACAGCCCAGAGGAGGACACTGCATGCCATGTAGGGCCATATAGGAGTCGTGATTGGAAACCGAATGAACAACCAGGATCCAGGAAGCAGGCTTTGTCATATCAAGCAGCTGGGCTGGCCCTGTGTCCCATGGGGGCATGGGATGGACTTGTTTGAATGATCTGTGGCCTGGCAGGGAATGAAGCCCACAACTGAGGGATAATCAGGAGCTATGCCTGGTCCTGAGTAAGGAGAATGTGGTCAGGTCCCGTGAAGTCCTCCCAGTCTTACCAGGTGTCAGGACTGCACATACCATTGAACCCTAGTTTTGGGCTAATGGAGGCCACATACTTCCCCTTCCTTGGCAAGGCCTCTATTTTCAGTCTAAGGTGATACCTTCCTGCTTTTGGGAAGTGGTGGCAGATGGTCTGTGTTTTAGTGGCCTAGCTAGTCATAAAGAGAAAATTTATAATTTTCTGTTAAGCCTCAAACTTCTTTTTTTTTAAAATAAATCTTTATTGTTCAGATTATTACAGGTGTTCCTCTTTTATTTTCCCCCATAGCTCCCCTCCACCTGATTCCCCACCCCACCCCATGCCCTTACCCCCCGCCACTGTCTTCATCCGTAGGAGTAAGATTTTTGTCCAATCTCTTCCCGCACCCCTCACACCTGCTTCCCCTGAGAATCGTCAGTTCACTCCCTTTCTATGTCCCTGATTCTATTATATTCACCAGTCCATTCTGTTCTTCAGATTTTGCATTCACTTGATTTTTAGATTCACTTGTTGGTAGGTATGTATTTGATGTCATTTTGTTGTTCATAATTTTTATCTTTACCTTTTTCTTCTTCTTCCTCTTCTTAAAGGATACCCGTCAGCATTTCGTGTAATCCTGGTTTGGTGGTGATGAACTCCTTTAGCTTTTTCTTGTCTGTGAAGCTCTTTATCTGACCTTCAACTCTGAATGATAGCTTTGCTGGGTAGAGTAATCTTGGTTGTAGGTTCTTGCTGTTCATCACTTTGAATATTTCTTGCCACTCCCTTCTGGCCTGCATAGTTTCTGTTGAGAAATCAGCTGACAGTCGTATGGGTACTCCCTTGTAGGTATTAACTGTTTTTCTCTTTCTGCTTTTAATATTCTCTCTTTGTCTTTTGCCCTTGGCATTTTAATTATGATGTGTCTTGGTGTGGTCCTCTTTGGATTCCTCTTTTTTTTTTTTCTTAATTAAATCTTTATTGTTCAGATTATTACAGGTGTTCCACTTTTTTTCCCCCCCTGGCTCCCCTCCACCTGATTCCCCACCCCACCCCATGCCCTTACCCCCCGCCACTGTCTTCATCCATAGGAGTAAGATTTTTGTCCAATCTCTTCCCGCACCCCTCACACCTGCTTCCCCTGAGAATCGTCAGTTCACTCCCTTTCTATGTCCCTGATTCTATTATATTCACCAGTCCATTCTGTTCTTCAGGTTTTTTATTCACTTGATTTTTAGATTCACTTGTTGGTAGGTATGTATTTGATGTCATTTTGTTGTTCATAATTTTTATCTTTACCTTTTTCTTCTTCTTCTTCTTCTTAAAGAATACCCTTCAGCATTTCATGTAATCCTGGTTTGGTGACGATGAACTCCTTTAGCTTTTTCTTGTCTGTGAAGCTCTTTATCTGACCTTCAACTCTGAATGCTAGCTTTGCTGGGTAGAGTAATCTTGGTTGTAGGTTCTTGCTGTTCATCACTTTGAATATTTCTTGCCACTCCCTTCTGGCCTGCATAGTTTCTGTTGAGAAATCAGCTGACAGTCGTATGGGTACTCCCTTGTAGGTAATTAACTGTTTTTCTCTTTCTGCTTTTAATATTCTCTCTTTGTCTTTTGCCCTTGGCATTTTAATTATGATGTGTCTTGGTGTGGTCCTCTTTGGGTTCCTCTTGTATGGGGTTCTGTGCGCTTCCTGAACTTGTAAGTCTATTTCTTTCACCAGGTAGGGAAAGTTTTCTGTCATTATTTCTTCTAATAGGTTTTCAATATTTTGCTCTCTCCCTTCTTCTGGCACCCCAAAAATTCGGATGTTGTTTCGCTTAAAGTTGTCCCAGAGGCTCCTTACATTATCTTCATATTTTTGGATTCTTTTTTCTTTTTGTTTTTCTGGTTGGATGTTTTTTGTTTCCACATATTTCAGATCTTTGGTTTGATTCTTGGGGTATGTTGATCTACAGTTGAGTTTCTGTATATTCTTTATTTCAGACAGTGTATGCTTCATTTCTGACTGATCCTTTTCCATTTTTTTGGCATTCTCATTAAGGTCCTTGAAGGTCTCACTAAGCTCCTCAGAAGTGTCATCAAGTTTCTCGGCGGTTTTTAGAAGATTCTTGAGTAACCTTATAAATGTGATTCTGAACTCTATGTCATCCAGTAGTTTGCTTTCCTCCGTTTCTTTCATTCGTGACATGTTTCTTTGTTTCTGCATTTTGGCTGCTTCCCTGTGTTGATGGAGTGGCTTTGTGTGGTAGGTGACCTATAGGGGGCAGTAGCTCAGCCTCCCCAATCACCTGATGTGGACGCTCTTAGTACACCCCTTTGTGGGCTGAGTGCAAAGTCTTGGTGTAGTTAAGCCTTAATTGCTGTTGGTACACTGGGAGGAATTGACCTCCAGGCCAATTAGCTGTGAGCACTCCTTGTGTCTATAATGGAAGAACTGCTGCGCTGAAGACACGCTTATGGTGCAGGACTTGTTTCAGTGGGGCTTTGGTGCTCACTGAGCCTGCCTCTTGAATGTGTCACTTATGGATGTGAGGAGTTGAAATCTGGTGTCTCACACTGACAACTAGGTACACTGGCTTCTGGATCTCCAATGGGTTGCAGGTCAGCTACTGTCTGAGGCCCCTCAGCAGGAGCTACAGTGAGAGCTGCAGTTTTCTCCTCTTTGCTTGGGGTTTGGAGGTTTTGGAGCTGTCTGACCCAGGCTGCAAGTTTGCTAGGTTAAGCTGCGATAGGGCAGGCCTTTCTTATGCTAACTCCGCTGCTTGGAGCTTGGGTGGGTTTGTAGGTTGTGCAGGGCGGGGCCTCAGGGTGTCACTAGGTTAGGGTGTGGCAAACAGCAGTGGCTGCTAGTTAGCTGGCTCTGCATCCCCAACGGCATCCGCGAGTCCCGTGCCCTAGTGCAGTAAACAATTATTCCTGCGCGCAGCTCTGCAAGCAAGCCACCCTCACTGGCAGACAGTCCAGCTTCTCCCCGTAGGAGTTTGGGTTCCCCGCGTCTCCCCAGAGACTGGATTTCAGAGTAATTGGGGGCTTGTCTCCGTTCGGGTTGAAAAAAGCAACGCACCCAGTCGCCCGCAGCCAGCCCGGATCATGCGCCTCCATACCTCAGCTTTTCAGTGCTCGTGCACGTCTCAATGCTCTTTTCTCTTTCCTTCTAGTTGTAGAACTTCCACTCAGCCAGCTTTCCCGTGGTTCTGGGTGATAGACGTTTTGTCTTTTAGTTACAGTTTAAATTGTTGTGGGAGGCAGCAGTTTAGGTGTTTACCTACGCCGCCATCTTGGATTCTCCCGAGCCTCAAAGTTCTTTGGAAATGTGACTAGTCTATAAAATTTAAAAAAGCATCTATCTTGGAACCACTGCTCTACACTCTTCTGGCTCCCCTAATCTCTAGTTGAAGTCAACGCCTGAGTGAGGTCACTCCCTGAAGAACTGCATGGCTGGCTGGAGAGCAGGACAAACATAAATGGTATTTCTTAGAGCGCAGGGCTGAGGGCAAGAGGACAGAGCCCTGATGGAGATAGAAATGTCAACATTTAATTTAAAGAACCCTGCTACTTTATCGTTGGGTCACGAGGCAGTGCCATTTTTAATTTTTTTGAGGAACCTCCATACTGTTTTCCATAGTGGCTGCACCAATCTGCATTCCCACCAATGGTACCCAAGGGTTCCTTTTCCCCACACCCAACACTTGCTTGCTGATTTATTGATGATAGCCATTTTGACAGGTGTGATACTTTAATGTGGTTTTAATATGCATTTATCTGAGGATTAGTGATATCATTTCATATGTCTATCAGCCATCTGCATGTCCTCTTTGGAGAAGTGTCTATTCAGAACCTCTACCCACATTTTTGTAGAGAGCGCTTGGGAGAGCACCTGAGCAAAGGTCATCGGCTGAGTCCAGTGGTGTCGGCAAAGCCATGTCCTGGAAACATACCTTACCAAAGGCAGAAATGTTGTCAGTTCTGACTATAGCTCAGGCGCCAGGGGGTGGGTGTTGTTATCTAAGTTCAGCCAGGCACCAGGGGCAGACACAATTATCCGGGCTCAGTAAGGCCTGACAATTACAAGAATGAAGAATTGCAGCTTGATCTTTAAGCATAATTTCACATAATTTTCTTTGTCTTAAATGCTAGTAAAACTTCCTGGTATCATGGTGTATATAATAAACACGCTGCACTAGCTTTGGGTCACTGTCTCTCCATCTGAGAACAGTGTCCCACCTGGCCCCAGCTTTCCCTACTGTTTCTGTGTCTGTCTCTTTTTCTCAATCCCAGGCACCCCTACTCAGGACTAGTTTGCTCTCTAGCCATGGCTGGAGAACCCCCATATCTGGCACCCAGACAGGGAGCTGCGTACAGGGGAACTCAAAGCAATAAAAGGCGAGGGGACGGCTCCAAGCTGTGCATGCAACAAATTCAAGAAGTAATGTAAGGAGCTGATTGAAATAGCTGTGTGTAAAACATGGGAAATTCAGGGTCTCAGGAAAGAGACCTCTATTCTCAAATGCTTAAAACAATGCTTAAAGCTAGAGGATGCTCTGTTAAGTGTAGTCAAATTCTTGATTTCTTAAATATTGTTAATAAACTTGCCCTTGGTTTCCTGAAGAGGGAACTGTCAACTTACAGACCTGGGAAAAGGTTGGAAAGCAGTTGCGTGACTGATACACAGCAGAAGGTCCAGAAAAATTTCCTATTCCTACATTCTCACTATTGTCTCTAATTCTTGACTGCTCGATCCAGTGCAGGAGAGTTTAAGACTGTCTAAGCAGGGTGTGGCCATGGCTTTACACCTACAGTAGAGGGGTGCGAATCTCTAAAAACATCACCGCTCCCCTCTGCTCCACCTCCTCCTCTGCTCGTTGCTCCTGCAACCTCAGTCAAGAGCCTGCCTGATAAAGTTTTACCTCCTAATTATGAGTGAGAGCTAGAGTTTGAGGTGGAGCGGGACAAGCGTCACAGTGAGTAGGATGACTCAGATAATGAGAAAAGTTTTACTTGCAGCCACCTAGCTTTTACTGCTGGATGCAGGTGCTCAGCCAAAAGTGAAAGTGACTTCATATTTCACTTTGCTGGAAGCTCAAGCTACTTGTAGTCGACTGAACCTCATAGAAGGGATTGAAGGAATTTCCTAGCAGCTGCCTTCTTTCTCTCCCTCCCAGGCCACCAGAAAGAAACTCTTAGCTAGTAAGATTTCTGTCTGTAATGTAATTTTGGCTTTCTGACTTTTAGAGACTTTAATTTGCTCTTCTCTGATTTATGATTTTGCTGTGCTGGGTTAAATTTTTTAAATTCTAAGATTAATTTGAAAGTGTAAAATTTGTGAATGTTGCAACCCAGGAAAGTTTAAACAAAGGTCAGCTAATTCCAAGCCTGCCTGTGATTAACAAACCATTATCTTCTCCACCTGAGGCAAAATGGAAAAAATAAAAATAAACTGAGGTTTCAATTTCCAGGCAAGGCAGAATGAGAGGCAATACTTGCTGAATTTGGCAGGGCGGAGAAATTTGCAAAGCCCCCCCCCCCACCCCCCACAGCATCACATCCATTAAACATCCAGTTGGCAGTGTCAGTATTAACAGGGACCGGGTGGTCTACGCCTGCCTGTGAATTCACAAACCCACACAGGCCAGCAGAGGTGGAACTAAGGCTGACCTTGGGGGCACGGCAGCAAGGGAAGGGCAGGCGTTAGGTGTGTCCTCCCAGTGTTTTCTCTACAATTCAAAGTATACTATGGAGTTATTAAAATAAAACAATTTATTAGCCAGATTGAAAAGGATTAATTCTGTGGTCAAGACCAAATTTTTAATGTTAAAACTGGTTTAAGTTTTAATGATCTTTAAATTGGGTATATTTGACAGCTTTTCTGAATGTAATATTTCAAGAATTTAACTGAGAGACAGCTTTGTGACACCCCAAGCACCCTGAGGTGACACAAAGATATACTCTCTCACTAAAAGAAATGTTTTTGAACTAAATTAGACCAACATAATATACTTGAAATTATGTAAGGAAGTAAGCTATACAGGCTAGGTTGGACAACAAGATTTATGCTTCCATGATAAGGGTGGCTCCTGGGTCCCAGGGGCATACAATTCCTAGCCAGATTAGCATGTCCTTGCTTTGAACAGAAAGGGCAATCATGGTTAAGAAAATGCTTTAGGTAATAATTGGCCTGCACCAAAATGCCTCTGCCTTGCACAAGGGAATTTCATATTTCCCGAGAGCAGGCTCACTAAATTGTTAAGCAATGCCCCCAGTGTGTTATTCACCTCCCTGTGCCAGCATTAGGGGTAAGTCCCCGAGGACTTAAACCTAATCAAATCTGGCAGATGGATGTCACTCATGTACCTGAATTTGGCAGATTTCAGTGGATCCATGTCCTGTGGACACATGCTCATGCTTCATTTTCGCTACTCCCCAAACAGGGGAAAGCACAAAGCATGTAATTAATCACTGCCTAGCAGCTTTTCCAGTCATGGGACGGCCCCTAGAGATAAAAACAGATAATGGACCTGCTTATACTAGCTCCTCCTTTCAGCAGTTTTGCAAGCAATACCAAATAATACATAAAACAGGAATTCCCTATAATCCCAAAGACAGGCAATTGTAGAAAGAGCCAATCAGACCTTGAAGACTTACTTACAAAAACGAAAACGGGGAGATGGGTATTATCCTAATCTACACAATCAGTTAAATCATGCCCTTTACTTTAATTTTTAAAAATTGTGACAATGAGGGTCGCACAGCAGCCGAGAGGCATCAAGCTCCGGGTGCTGTGGCATCTGCAGGTATGGCGCGATGGAAGGATTTACAAACAGGGCAGTGGAGAGGGCTGGATCCAGTAATGATGTGGGGAAGAGGCCACATTTGTATCTTTCCAGAAGGAGCTCCTAACCCCATCTGGGTGCCAGAGCGAGCGGTGCGTCACGACCATGGACCTGGGAGAACAGCTCATCCCACCGTTCAAGAAGCTGAAGATCATACCTCCCGTGATGATGCCAGCTCAGCCACCGATCCCGAAGAAGGAGAAGAGCAGAGGGCGGGTGGCCAAGGCCACCCAAGAAGCTAGTGTCCCCACATGGGGTCAACTGAAGAAGCTGACCATCCTTGCTCAACAAGTGGTAGAAGGACAGGTAACCCCCTCCACCCTTTTTATTGCTATGCTGCACTTGTCAGCTGCCAGGTAGGTATGACTACAGCAGAAACTTACTGGACATACGTTCCAGACCCCCCTGTGGTTAATCCAGCCACGTGGACCGGGGAACCAGTGCCAGTGTTTACTAACAACCGGAGCTGTTTATACTTTCCTGGATACTGGCTGATCCAGGGTTCCAGATACTGTGTAAACTCTCTTAAGTCCTCATCCTAGAGTAGACCCCTCAGAAATTCAGTTCAACAGGTACTTCAACCCATCCAGTTCAGTGGTACTTCAAAACATCACGGCCAGCTCAGGCCCTTTTTAATCACAGAAAGGGGCCTGAGAGCAAGACACAGGTTATACACGCTTCCCCCATGAGACAAGGGAGGAACCTATGACCTCTGAGTGAGCTCGGGTCGTTGGATTGACCACCTGACAAGCTGTTTTGCGACTGTGCGCAGCAAGGGCCACTCACACCAGATTCACGAGTGAGGTCCTCACTCCTTACACCCATGGCCAGGAGATGGGGCGCTGCACTGGCAAAGGCATCCTTGGCTGGGAGGGGACGTGCCCCTGCCCCCCCAAAAGGGGTGTACATAGTGGACGCAGGACGTCCTTTGTGGGTACAGGATGCTGGACATCCTTGTACATTTCCTTTTCTTTCTTCTTTCTTCTAATGGGAAGCATGCCATCACATTACATAAAATACAGCCCCTCAAAGATTGGGATAAGTTTGACCCACAAACCTTAAAAAAAAGTCTGATTTCTCTCTGCCCTCAGGTTTAGCGGCCTCAGTACCAACCAAAGAATAGTGAAAACTGCCCCAGAATGAGGTTTTAATCTTTTCAATAGAAAAAATGGAAAATGGTTAAAAGTCCCATATGTCCAAACTTTCTTTACCCTAAGGGACAAGCCAGATTTATACAAGAACTGTAAAGTAAATCCCTCACTTCTGGCAATAACAACCCAAGTCCATCGAGGGAGAAGGCAGAGCCCATGCCCCGCCCCAAGCCAACCTTAATTTGATGTCGGTCATACTTTAGCCCAGATCCCCTTCTTACCCTGGGACATATTAAAAATGATTTAGAAAAGTTCTCAGAAGACCCTGACAAGTATATTGAAGTCTCCCAAAACCTCATTCAAGTATTTGATCTCTCATAAAGAGACATCAGGCTCATATAAAGTCTGACCCTCTCAGCCACTGAAAGGCAGGGTATACTAGAAAGCAAGAAAATTTGGGAATAATCACCTTCTTACTTATGCTGGGGGAATAAAGAATTCTGAGGAAAGGAACAGAGATTTCTTAACAGAACAAGAAACAATTCCCCCCCCCCCACCCCCAAATCCTCAATGGGATCCTAAAACTGAAATAGAAAATAGAAAATTGCCAGTTCTGTATTATAGAAGGTCTCAAATATAATAAAACAAAGCCTATTAATTACTCTAAGTTAACCACCATTAACCAAGAGGCTGACGAAAACCCCTTGGCCTTTTTGGAAGGCTCAGGGAGGCTTTGGTTAGGCATACCAACATTACCGCAGATTCAGAATTGGGACAACTAATTTTAAAGGGCAAATTTATCACTCAGGTTATCCCAGACATCAGGAGGTTACAAGAATTGGCTATTGGTCCCAAGAGTATTTTAAAAAATCTCCTGAAAGTTACCACCTCTGTGTTCCATAATGAAAACCAGAATGAGGAAAAAACAGAAACAGGGGAAGCTGGGCCAGAACCAAGGCTCTTTGTGCCGCGCTTCAGCAAGTTCGGCAAGCAAGGGCCCCGTCAGAGCCTGAGGTGAACGGTCAGTGCCGGTCACCTGCTACGACTGTAGGCAGGTTGGACTTATGCTCTAGAGTTGCCCCAAGGGGCGTGGTGGGCCCCCGAAGCCCTGTTCTGCCTGTGAAGGAAACCACTGGAAGTCGGACTGCCCCTGGAAACGGAGGTCCCTTGGGGTGGGGCTGGTGACCAGCTGGCCCGGCAGGACTGACGGGGCTCAGGGTCTCCCAACCTGGCTCCTCAAAGGACTGCCTCCTCCACCCAGGAGCCCCGGGGAAGCCTGACAGTGGGGGGCAAGGAAATTAATTTCCTCCCCAATGCTGGAGCCACCTCCTCTGTACTCCTCCCAAACCCTGGTAAACCATCCTCAGAGGCTGTAGCCGCTACAGGCATGTCTGGGAAGACAAGAAAGATCTTTTTCTCAGTCTTTAGGGCGTAGCTGGGTAAGTTGTTCCTTTCCCATTCCTTCCTGACCCTGCAAGACAGTATCCTCTCAACCCTGAGGCTATAGAAGGACTCAATATTCTCATAAGCTGTCTGTTCTAGAAGCCCATGGTTTATTGAAGCCTTGTTATAGTCCTTGCAATACCCCCATCTTAGGGATTCAAAAGCCAAATGGGAAAGAAGGACTAATTCAGGACTTATAACTAATAAATAAGACAGTAATTCCTATCCAAACAATTGTCTCTAACCCTCATACTTTACTTACCCAAATTCCAAAGGACACAAAGTGCTTAACAGTACTAAATCTCAAGGTTGCCTTTTTCTGTATACCCCTGTCTCCTAACTCACAGTCCCTATTTGCCTTTTAAAAATCCCAATAATTAAAGCAGTCAGCTAATGTAAAGTTCGAGGTGCAGGAAATGGGAATCGGAGACCAAGGTATGTTAAAGAGGAAGTTTATTCCACACTAACGAGCGAGATTCATTACAGAGGAGAGTAGAAAAGCCAGCATTAGAGGAGGGGGAGGAGGAGAAGAAGGACCTAGCTGGACTGCCTCGCAGACTGGGGAGACAGCAACATGTACAGTCCATGAACACACCTTTTGAGGGAAGTAACAGGAAGGGGTTGGGCCCAGGGCTGAGCAGGAAGGGGTGGGCCCAGGGCACTCGGCACGTGCTGATTGGTGGTTGATGATTGGTGGTTGAATGTCTCGGGGTTGTCCCAGCGCAGACGCAGGTTACGTCATACTCCGCCCACCAGTTGGGGGAAGGGAGGATCTATCAGCTAACATGAACAGTCCTGCCCCAGAGCTTTTGGGAATAGCCCTCATTTATTTGGGCAGGCCTTTAAATAGCTCAAAAAACCCTTTTTACAGACCCTGTCTTTAAGTCTCCCCACAGGTCAGCAGCAGCCACTCCTAAATTCGTCTGTCTCGAATGAGCCTCAAATGCCAGCACAGAGGAGGATGAAGCTGTATGGCCATCAACTAGATCACCTGATTTCTACTTGTGTGAGCCTCTAGACTCTGGAGTCTAGAGGACCTGAAACTTCTCTTTCGAAGAAATCCTGGGAAATCAATGAGTGCCAGATAAGGAACATTCTCTGGTATTTCTAGATAATCATTGCTTTCATTTTTTAATAATTCTTATTCTGTCTTTTCAGAAGTGTCACATGAAGCCTAGACTGGTACCTGGAGAAGATCTTCTCTGCCCTTACTAGAACCCAGAAACACCATAAGATGCTCCCACTGATAGCCCCTCTCCGTAGCCCTGGTAGAGTACATTTCTCAAGCCACCCTGGTTCCCCAAATCCCTGGCTACTAGGTATGTTACAAGCAGCCCAACTCAGGACACAGCTTAAGCTAAATCAGACCACAATTGGAGGCTCTGTGGCCTTAGGAGTAGCAGCCTTATTACAGCTGTTACAGAATTACTACCACCACCACCAACCAGACCAGGACCACTTCTCAAGTCTATGATCCTTATTTTTAAGAAGGCCCTCAATCAAACGGGCCAAAGTCTGTGCCATAATTAACACTTCTCGTTGCAAGCAGCTTAGCTAAAGGAAAAGGCCTCAAAGTATAGAATACCATCTCTATTAGCTAGCACCCCTTCTCAGACCTTGGTTTATACTGTTTTATTATTACTCATCTTTAACCATTGCTTGTTTAACCTTTGGTATGCCTCATATCCTCCCATTTAGAAGCCCTAAAGCTACAACTGATCCTCTGCATGGAACCGCAGAAGACTTAAGGCTGCTACATCCATCATCTGTGGACCCTTAGTTAACCCACTTCCGATTGGACCCTGACTGCCGCCCCTAAACTATGACCCCTTTGCCAGCAGGAAGCAGCCAGACAGACCAGCGTCCATTGTTCCCAATGGCAGTTGGGGTTTCCTCTGATTAGGAAACTCCAACTGCCATTGGAAACAGGAATTTTTAGGGATGAAAAAGACAGGTTTAGGAAATTTTAGACATTAAGAGGACCATGGAAGAAGCACAGGGCTGCAGAGCAGCAGAAGGTATATCTCCATAAAATAGGGGAGCTGAAAAGCTGCAACAGGTATATTTCCATAGAATGAGGGAGCTGGGAACAGCAGAAGGTCTATGTTTACAAAATAAAGGGAAGGAAGCCCTTCATCCTGAAGGAGAAGAAGAAAGCCCAAAGGGAATAGGAAAACAATAAGGAAGGAGGGAGAGAACCTCACATGTCCCATGTGACCTTTGAGCTCAGGAGTTACTGTAGTAACCAATCCAAGGGAATAGTGACCAATCAGAGGGGATATCAAAGCACCAAGATCTGCAGCCTTTATAAGCCGCAGGGAAAAGGAACTCAGTGGGACCCTTTCCCCTCCCTACGTGGGAGTCTTTGCTGTGAGAGTCTCTCCCCTCTCCACCCGGGAGCCTATACTTGTTCTTCAATAAATCTCCACCTTTGCCATACCACCTTCCGTCTGTGGATTTATTGGACAAAGAGCTCAGGAACAAGTCTCTCCAGGGGAACATTGCATGTTCCAGTCCAAAAACTCCTGCTTCAGCTCTATCCACTGAGCCAAACTGGTTAGGACTCATTTCATGGCAGATGAGGGAGAAACTAGCTTTCTAGCGAGGGCCATTGTCTGTGTGGAGTTTACATGTTCTTCCCGCGTCTGTGAGGGTTTTCTCTGGGGACTCTGGTTTCTTCCCAAAGATGTGCAGGTTCGGTTAACCGGCCTGACTGTATTGTCCCACTCCGAGGGAGGGTGGGATGTGGTTTGCGTGGCCTGCCAGAGCAGATCACTGACTTGTCCCCTGAGCTGCTGGGACAAGCTCAGCCACCCGATTCTCAACTTGAATAGCAGGTTGGAAAATCATTATCCTATTTGTTTTTATCCATCTTTCTTAAATGTATGCATAGCTCATATTTCAGTGTTTCATATTAGAAGCATTTGGGTCTTTATTTAGGAGTTTGGTAATGTTTTTGTGACCAGAAATATGACACAGGAACTCAACTCTTGTGTTTATCAGTTGGCCTAGGGTCCCATTGGTTTATGCTGTGTCACTTAAAGCCAGTTTCCGGGAACCTAACACAGACATTGAATGGATACTGACTGTATACAGTGTGGATGCTGAGAAAGAAGTCACCTCCCAAGAAGGGCTCCTGGTGGCTGCTGGGCTCAAGTGTTTTAGGAAAAGCAGCACTTAGGTGCCATTTCTACATGGGCCTCACACAGAGAAGCCTGCACTGAAGCCTCTGCATGGGGTTCTTGCATCTGAGCTGACCTTATAAAGCAGTTCCCGGAATCTTATTTCAAACAATATGACTGAGCACTTCCCCATCCGATTGGAGCTGCAGAGCTCTGACCAGCCAGGGGTTGGGCTGAGGGGGGCAACTCTATTCTGACCAATCAGGACAGTGCCTCTTGCACCAATCAAACTGTGAGAATTTAGAGTCCTCATTTGCATGAGGATGGACCAATCAGGGACCAGGGGTAGGAATTTCTATCCATATAAACCAGCTCCTCTCTGCATTTTCCCTTTCTACCTAAGATGGAGGATTGTGTCTCCTTGTTTGACCTGAAAGAGAAGTTGTCTCTCTAGAGCAGAGAGAAGCAGACCAGCCAGCCCAGAGCCCACTGGCACAGAGGGGAGCAGGCCAGCACAGGGGAGCAGACCATGGAGGAGGTGAGGGGCTGGGTCTGGCTGCCTCACAGCCATGCTGAATCACAGTTGAGCTGCTTTTACACTGACCAAAAATTTCTTCTTCACAGAACCCCCGACTTGGGGATTTCTGTTGTCATTGAATTGGTTCCAACTACCAGTTGCCAATAGCTTCTTGAATTTTCACAAAGTCATACACAGTGCAACCAGAACCCAACCCAAGAAACCAAATTGACAGCCGCTATGCATAAACCCATGGACACAGACAATAGCATGAGGAAGACCTGGGGTGGGTAAGGGGTTGGGCCAAGGGGGGCAAAAAGGGAGAAAATGGGAGACATATACTGTCAACAATAAAATAAAAATTAAAAAATACATATATGTTATAAACTCCAATGCCAATAATTTTAAAAATGAGGATAAAACTAATTTAAAGGAAAGACAATTTGCCTGGCCCATCTGGCTGGCATGGCTCTGGTTGAGTGTAGACCTATGAACCCTGCCTGGGTTGCGGGATGGATCCCCAGTCGGGGGCATGGAGGAGGCAGCCAATGGATGTTTCTCTTTCATTGATGTTTCTATCTCTCCCTCTCTGAAAATTAATAAAAATGTATTAAAAAAAAGAAGAAGAAGAAGAAAGACAAGAGTTAGCTTGGGAAGGCCCAGAGAGGAGGTGAGATGGGACGGGGAGCTTGAGTAAGCCTGGGAGGTTCCTCGGACTGAAGGGGACCAGACACATTCCTGGAGCTGCCCTTTTCTTAGTCTTTTGGGAAGCTGTTAGGTGTGTTTTTGTGTGATTGATAAGAAAACACACACCAAACTCTTAACCGCCAAATAATCTGGATACAGAGCAGTTTGAGGAATAGTTCCAGCTGCGGCGACGTTACTGGCCACTGTGGACGGTAGGGGGCACTCAGGACAGTCACCTCAGCAAGGACCATCATCCTGGTGGCTGATTTCCTCCCGTCAGTTTCCTTATAGGGAGATAAGTTTGGGTGATGTTAGGGGGAGAAAGAAGCAAAGGAGAGCTGGCCTGCACCTATAGCTGCCTGCCTGGCTCTGTTTGGCCCAACTCCACAGTTGACTTGTCAACCCCCTTTGACTGGTGAAGATACCACAGGGAGGCCCAGCAGCTTCCCTGGGCCCCTCAGCTTTTCGGGAGAGTGAACTGGAGACAGCAGCCAGGAGTGTGGTTTGGAAACCCATGCTCTGTCCCAGAGGGAGGAACTCCCCGCCCTCCTCGATAGAGAGGATTGAGGATGCAAACCCAGTGGTGGCTTGAGATCTTCTTTGGAAAGGCCTTCTGGGATTAAGGAAGGTGCTTGTAAACGGCTCTTTATCTCCCTTTTTCATCCCACAGGGGAAATGAGCCTTAGATCCGGGAGACCTCAAGCGGGCACAAGGGTGGGGCCAGTGCCCGGGAGCCCTGAGGCCAGCTGGGTGGAAAGGGCTTTGGGAGGCCCTGGGGGGTGGAGTCTGGACAAAGTGTCCCTTGTCTGGGGCCATTGCAGGCCTGCTGCAGAGGCTGAGAGGACATTTGGAGGAAATTCGGAGCATCTACTGGTCGTAGTCCATGGGTCTGAGGAGGCAGGGAGACCACTCCAAGTGCATGGATGGGTTTAGAGAGAAGATGACTTTAACAAAAAAGAAAAGACAATTTAACAAAATTGATTCACAAAGAGTGATAAAACCATAATGATGGAGTAGTCATTAAATACAAATTGAATCAGCTTAATTTAAAAAGAGACTACTTCTGAAATAATGCATTATGTTCAGAGGGTCATTTATTTTATTTTATTTTCTATCCTCACTGGAGAATATTTTTTCCATTGGTTTTTAGAGAGTAGAAGGGAAGGAGGAGTTGGCAGGGGCGGGGGGGGGGGGGGCGGTGTAGAGAGAGAGAGAGAGAGAGAGAGAGAGAGAGAGAGAGAGAGAAACATTAATTGGTTGCCTCCTGCATGGACCCCAGCCAGTGATCGGTTCCACAACCTGGGCCTGTGCTCTGACCGGGAATTGAACCCACTGCCTTTTGGTGTGCAGGACAATGCTTCAACCACCTGACCCACACTGGCCAGGGCACATTTAGGGGCTCTATAAGCACATTTAACCTAGTCTTTGGGAAATTTACAATTTTTATTTATATAACTTGTTTCAATAAATAAAAATGAAGTCTTTTTAAAAAAATATTTTTTATTGACTTTTTACAGAGAGGAAGGGAGAGGGAGAGAGAGTTAGAAACATCGATG
The DNA here is from genome assembly GCA_026230045.1 of Corynorhinus townsendii. Lineage (NCBI taxonomy): Eukaryota > Metazoa > Chordata > Mammalia > Chiroptera > Vespertilionidae > Corynorhinus > Corynorhinus townsendii. The sequence goes on from JAPDVU010000008.1 coordinate 85,118,042, forward strand.
AGAGAGAAACATCGGTCAGCTGCCTCCTGCACCCCCCGCACTGGGGATGTGCCTGCAACCAAGGTACATTCCCTTGACTGGAATCGAATCTGGGATCCTTCAGTCCGCAGGCCAATGCTCTATCCACTGAGCCAAACTGGTTAGGGCTAAAAATGAAGTCTTGACAAAAAATGCAGTTTAAGATAGCTCAAGAAAAAAATTGTGACTTTGAAATATGGATATTCAAAAGCTCTGAAGAAAATATCAGCAAAATAAACCACTATTTGTATACAATAACACATGGATACCAAGAACTATTTAACCTATACAATTCAAAGATGGCTCTGCATCAGGAAGCATCCCCATTCACATCAACACCCTAACAGATTAAAGGAGAAAACCATACAGTTACCTCCATAAATGCGGAAAGGAAGTTATGAGAGCTGGGCCTAGCAGGGAGCATGCTTAACCCGATGAAAAGCATCTGAATCCAGCAAGTGTTCGACGTAAAGAAGAAATGGCTGAAGTTTCTGGCTCTCTCATGTTTGCACCTCTGGACCCCATGCCACCCTCTCCCCGGCTCTGTGCCCGGGGTCTGGAGTTTACACCCACACGCTCCCTCGCCCACTGGTTTCCAGTTGCCATTGGGTGGTACTGACCGCAGCTCTGAGAGAGGAGTCATGTCAGCGTATCTATTCCCCTTGTTCTTCTGGGCAAGTCTTCCGAGGCCACCAGCTCCTAACGCAGCCATTACTTTTCTCAACGTGATCCGCTTTCATGACAGACATTTTATCACACACATCACTTCACCTATTCATGCACATCTGTGTGTGTTGTACCCCAGTCCTTCCCACTCACACTAATTGGTTCTCATTTATAGCCAATGGTGTAAGAATTATGAAATCCATTGTGTTCTGATATCCATGGTGACCTCTGATGTTTGCTATATTTCTTTTCTTTTTTTTAACTTTTAAAAAATGTTTTATTGATTTTTAGAGAGAGAGGTAGGAAGAGGGATAGAGAGATAGAAACATCGATGAGAGGAACATCATCGATCAGCTGCTTCCTGCACAGCCCCACTGGGGATCGAGCCTGCAACCCAGGTACATGGTCTGACTGGTATCAGATCCGGGACCCTTCAGTGCAAAGGCTAATGCTCTATCCATTGAGCCAGACTGGCTAGGGCTGAAAGTTGCTATATTTCTTATTTGCATATATGAATTACCTACAAGTAGCCAAATAGCCAGAGCAGAGGCTCTGTCTTCAGATTTTTGCTAATGTTATTCTTCCTACTTCTGGTTTACTACTCAATGGAGATTCACATCAGTGTAGGCACGAGCTAGCTTCTGTTTTCTCTCTTCTGTAGGAAAACAACTTGTAAGTTCATGACTTCTGACATATTGACACCAAAGTAGTATTTCTTTGCTTAGGTTTGTAATTTTTTCTTAGCCCCATGTTCTTCCCTACCTTCTCTATTTTTGACTTCTTCTTTTTAAAAAAAATATATTTTATTTTTTTTACAGAGAGGAAGGGAGAGGGAGAGTTAGAAACATCGATGAGAGAGAAACATCGACCAGCTGCTTCCTGCACACCTCCTTCCTACTGGGGATGTGCATGCAACCAAGGTACATGCCCTTGACCGGAATTGAACCTGGGAACTTTCATCTGCAGGCTGACGCTCTATCCACTGAGCCAAACCAGTCAGGGCTTGACTTCTTTTTTAAAAAATAATTCTATTTAAAAAAATGTTTTTATTGATTTCAGAGAGGAAGGAAGAGGGAGGGAGAAATAGAAATATCAACGATGAGAGAGAAACATTGATCGGCTGCCTCCTGCATGCCCCCCACTGGGGATTGAGCCTGCAACCTGGCATGTGCCCTGACTGGGAACTGAACCCAGGACCCTTCAGTCCACAGGCCGATACTATCCACTGAGCCACACTGGCCAGGGCTATTTTTGACTTCTTAATATCCCATTTTTACTTTATAATTTATACATCATAACATCTCAAGTCTGTGCTCTTGGTCTTTTTGTTCATTTTCTTTATGATTTTTCTCATCTGTTTCTAGTTTCAGATTTAATGTGGTCTCCCTGGCAAAGTTCTGGATTCTGAGTTTAGCTTCATGCTCCTCTGAGCAATGACTCAGTGTTTTGTTCTAAAAAGCCTTTGGTGCATATCACTCAGCTGCTGATTTGTTGGGGGAGTACATGCCTGCAATTTCAAGTCCATTATTTTTGTGATTAATAAGCAATTCCTGTACTGCCTCCCTACCTCTGTTGTTTACTGTGAGGGCTGGAAGAGCTCTAGCCAGAAGTTTCTGGAAGACCATTTTTCCTCTAGAGCTTTGCAAATCAGAACTTTAGAAAACAAGCTCAATAGCTTAGAGAACATAAATGGTTGTTGTGAGTTTCTCCTAAAAATTGGTTATTTTGAAAGTCAATTTGGCCCGTCTGGTGTGGCTCAGTGGTTGAGCGTCGACCTCTGAACCAGGAGGTCTCAGTTCCATTCCTGGTCAGGGCACATGCCTGGGTTGTGGTCTTAATTCCCGGTGGCGGGGGGTGGGAGGGACATGCAGGAAGCAACCGATCAATGATTCTTTCTCATCATTGATATTTCTATCTCTCCCTCTTCCTTCCTCTCTGAAATCAATAAAAAAATATAAAAACAAACAAACAAACAAACAAAAAATTTGGTTAAAAAAAGTGATGTAAAAGAAAAAGGATAGACAAAGATGACTCCTTGTTTTTGCCTCGGAGGATAATATTCTATCAGCAGATTTGGGTATGACTAATGGTAGAACAAATTTGGGGAGAAGATATATTGAGTTTGGAATGTCTATTTAGTCACTCAAGAAGAGATGTTGAGTAGCTGTCTGTATAGATGAGTTTGAAGTTCAGGAGAAAGGTCAAGGTTGGAGATGTATGTTTGGGAGTTGAGGGCATACAAATAGTGTTTAAAAGAATGTGATTGGATTGGATGATAATCTATATATTTAAATGCCTAAACAACCAGAACAACCAGTTGCTATGACACGCACTGACCACCAGGGGGCAGATGCTCAATGCAGGAGCTGCCCCCTGGTGGTCAGTGCACTCCCACAGCCAATCTCCACTGGCCAACCAACTTCCTGTGGTCTCTCTCCCTGGCCCCTGGGCTGGGACAGGGAACTGGGGGTGGGTGGCAGCGGGCACCAGACACGGTGGCAGCATGGTGGTGAGAAAAGGAGGTGGGTGGGGAGGCAGGGAACCACCTGATCGGCCTGGCCTAGGGACCCCACCTGTGGACGAATTTCATGCACTGGGCCTCTAGTCAAGAAATAAGCATGTTTAAGTGGTGGCCAAATAAATTTGAGTAAATTGAACAAGGTAAGATAAAATATTTTAGTTATTTCATTTACCATAACCATGTAGGCATTAAATAGAACTTAGAAAAAATTGACTCACCACTGACAAAGTTCTCTCAAACAGGCAAAATTCTTAGATATGTATAAAAAGACCATTTATTTTACTGGTTAATGAGTCTCAGGTCTGATCCTAACGAGTCTACTTTGATTCCTTTAATAGCACAATTTTTCTCACGCAACGTTCTAAGACCATGGACTAAGTGCCCTTTCTAGTCAGCTTCTTACATTTTGTGATCTAAGGAGATGGAATATAGATGTCTCAGAGGCAACTCACGAATAACCTCGCCTGTGGAGAAAGTCATTTATCACTAAGATCATTTTTATTCCTTTACTAGAGGCCCGGTGCATGAAAATTCATGCACTGTGGGGGGGGGGTCCCTTAGCCCAGCCTGCCCCCTCTCACAGTCTGGGAGCCCTCAGGGACCGGAGGCAACATGGCGATCAGGGGAAGGTGACGTCCCATCACACCTCTGCTGCTGCCAATGCTGGCAGCACAAGCCTTGGGCAGCCCCGGTTACGTGAGCCTTGGGCTGCCCTGGGCAGCTGGGCAGCTGCCATCTGAGGCTTGCCTGCACCTGTGGCCTGCCCTGGGTGGCTAGGGGGCTGAGGGGACTGGGGGACTCCAGAGGCAGGCGCGTGAAGCACCTTGCTGCGCACCTGCCACCCCAGCAGAGCTGAGGTGACTGGGTGTCACCATCTTTGAGGGTGTGGCAGTCAATTAGCATATTCTCTCCTTATTGGCTGTGGGTGCTTCCATCTTTGTGACAGCGTGAGGGTCAATTAGCATATTTCCTCTTTATTAGATAGGTATTCTTAAATAAGTTCCTTTAACATTTTCTGGTAGTACTGGTTTGGTGGTGATGAACTGCCTTAACTTTTTCTTGTCTGGGAAGCTCTTTATCTCTTCTTTTATTTTGAATGATAGCCTTGGTGGGTAAAGTAGTCTTGGTTGTAGGTCTTGCTTTTCATCATTTGATATTTCATGCTTCTGATGAGGACCCGAATTTTCTTGGTTGAGTGTCAGCCTCTTCCTCCCCTCTCACTAAAGGCATTTTTTCAAAGTATTTTCTTCCCATGTCTGCCCTTTGTGGAGGTGGTGTCTTTGCTAACTTGGTTCCTGGGTTTTCATAAAGTAAAACACTGCTGGGAGGGGTAGAGAGGGAGAGAGGAAATCCAGAATGGTAACGTGTATTGGGAGGGCTGAGGTTCACTCCTGGGAGATGCTGAGGACCCCTCTAAACAGGACCCCTTCCTTGCCTAAATCCCGGAACAGTGAGGCTGAAGACAGGCTGTCAGGCAGAACTATCACGGCGTGGAAGAGCTGCTGTGGAGATGGTGAGTTTTTAGAAAAGTTGAATAAATTTTACATATAACATGGTATAAATGTAAGGTGCACAGGTGTTACTTTGATGCCTCTGACATATTGTAATATGATTGCTGTTGTAGTGCTGTTTATCATATTACATAACATAGTACAATATTGTTGTCTATATTCATTATGGTGTGCATTATCTCTATGGTTTATTTACTCTTCATTGCAAGCTTGTGCCCTTAAACAACATTAATCTTATCCCCCATCCCTCAAGATACTGCAATGTTGTATGCGAGCTTCATATAACAGTGCATTCCAGAATGCGGTCATTTATCTACCTTGCCCGGGCAGCACTGGGCAGGGCCTTTGTAAAGCTTTCAGCACAAAGGACAGCGGGAGGGAGGCGCCTGCACAGGCAGTCTGACCTGAGGAGAAAGGGAAGAGGAAACATCAGGCTTCCACATGAGGCTTCCTTCCCAAATCACAGTCAGGCGTGCCTTCTCATGGTGAGCGGGTAGGGGATGCGTGGGCCCTTCACACGGAAGGAACACCAGGTGGGGAGAGGCTGTCCCGCACACCTCCTGGATTCCTCTTCTCAGCCCATTGGCTTAACATTTAAGCCTTTGGTCAGTCAAGAGGGTGTCTGTTGCGTCAGAGGGCTGTTCCACAGTCTCCCTTATCTTTCTATTCCTACACCTGGCACTGTGCCTGGAAAATAGTGGTGCTTAGTACATACCTTTTGAAGGCAGGAAGGCAGAGAGGAAGGCAGGCCTTGACTCAGAGAAGAAGGGGAGTCAAGAGGCCTCACCCTGCTCATCACCTGCCTCTGGGTGAAATGGTACTCATCGCCCCCCAGAGAGATGCCCCTCCTTCAGGGCCTGGGGAAGGCAGGCACACGCATCCCTTTTGCACGTCCTCAGGTTTCTTATGGTACAAATCAACCTACTAGGTTGTGACCGTAATTTAAAAAATAAAATAGACCTGATAGTGCAGGACAGACAGAAGGAAAACAGGAGAGCACATTGTGTGTAGCAAGATGTTGCTCTGTGGAGACTGGGATGTGCATGTATTTGTTCTGAGTTTCCTTGTAAATTGCATATTTTACTCCGTTGCAGTAAAAAATGTCAAAAAAATTGACTCCCCCGATTCAGCAGCAGGAAACTGCACCCCCTCCTGCAGGGGTGAGCTCACAATGGTGGCCTCTGTCCAGCCCAAGTGGAGGGCTGGCTGCTCCCAGAGGGGGCCGCTCTGGAGGGGGCCCTTCTGGGAGGACCTGGAGGCCATGCCCAGGGGCTGGGCCTTTCTGAGAGCCCAGAGAAGGGGGATGGGCGGGGAAGCGCACTGCGTTTGGGGAAGCAGGTAGGGATGGCACCTGGCTCCAAATGCAGCTCTGTCCTGAGTGAGGGTAAGACGTGGGCAGGCTGTTCCCTGTGAGCACGTTATCTCAGAAGTGAAAGTGAGCACCCACTCTCTAGTACAGGCTCAGGGGGCTGCACGTGAGCGGCCTCGTGGTGCAGTGCCTGGCCGCTCAGCTCTCATTCAAGGGTCTCGCACTCCCAGCTCTGTGATGTGGCAGCCAGTGGAGGGTGTGTGGGCGGTTCTCTGGGCACAGCTGGTGGAAGGCTCTGTTACCAGGCCTGAGAAAGGTGTTAGGTGGGCAAGTGGGTGGAGGATGGGGCCTGTGGCAGGGAGGGGGGGCGGGGCGGGAAAAGGGTGCCCTTAGGAGATGGGGGGCCCTGCGAGAGACACCAGGTTCTGCTCTGAGAGGGAGTTGTAGGCCTGAGAAGGACTAGCTGTGGGCAGGGGAGGGAGAGGCAGCCATTAGGCTGGGCAGACCAGGCTTGTCTGAGGAGGGAGCCCTGTGCTGACCCTGGAGGAGGAGGCCTGTGGGGAGGCGGGGAGGGAAGCAGGAGAGTGGAGGAGAGCACAGGCCTCAGAGGAGGAGCATCTTCCACAGAGGGAAGGGCTGATTGCCCAGGGCCAGCCCTTGCAGGGTGGGGGCGGGCTGGACAGGAGAGCCTCAGGGTCTGGAGCTGGGTAGCCCCTGCCCTGAGGGCGGAGGCAGTTGCCACTTCTTTCAAATGCATGTGGGCAGCCTGCTCTTCCTCTGGTACATGCTGTCTTCCCCTCCCACTGTTTCTGGAGACTGAGTCAGGGTCTCGGGTTGCAGTGGCAGCTTGTACATTCCACTGGGAGCCATTATCATGGGAGGACGGGGGGTGGGAGGGGGTGGGGGAGGGCGGGGGCGAATCAAAGCCAGCGGGGTCATGGGCCTTCATGCAGCTCGTCCTTCCTTCCCACGCCCAGGCCTCATCTGCCCCTTCCTGGGGGAGAAGCGGCTTCGCCTGCTGGTGAGGGGAAAACCGATCGCCCATAGCAGGCCACCTTGTTTTTTTTTGTTTTTAAATATATTTTTATTGATTTCAGAGAGGAAGGGAGAGGGAGAGAGGGAGAAACATCAATAATGAGAGAATCATGGATCGGCTGCCTCCTGCACAACCCCCACTGGGGATCAAGCCCACAACCCGGGCATGTGCCCTGACCGGGAATCGGACCTGGGACCCTTCAGGCCACAGGCCGATGCTCTACACATTAAGCTATACCAGCCAGGGCAAAAAATAGTCTATATTTTAAAAATTTGGTTTGGGTCACAATTTCTTAGCATCAGCAGGAAAAGGAGGGCTTAGATGCCATGTTCTCTCTCCTCAAAGGTCGCATCAAATAATTTAGACGGGTCTGAGGGCCCTGCAGTGCCCACACAGGTGTCCGGTGGTGGCACAGTTCTTGGCTAGGCAGCCGCAGCCAGACCTTTGGGAAGTCACTTCAACCGTCACAGGAAATGAACCGAAACTAAACTACATAGGGCAAGAATGCTGTGCAACGGATACATTTTTAGTTTGAGACTTCATTAACATTTTTTTCAAGTTGCAATAAAGAAAACATTGAATTAAAACTGAATTAGCCCAGCCAGCATGGCTCAGTGGTTGAGCATCGACCTATGAACCAGGAGGTAAGGGTTCCATTCTTGGTCAGGGTACATACCCAGGTTTTGGGCTCGATCCCCAGTGTGGGGCGTGCAGGAGGCAGCTGATTAATGATCCTCTCTCTCTCTCTCTCTCTCTCTCTCTCTCTCTCTCTCTCTCTCTATCAGAGGAAGCTGGCTGTGTCCTGTCTGACTCTGCAACTCCGAATTTGTGGTGAACGATTAGGGTCTGAGACAGAGTAATGGAGGAGCTGATTGAAGAGGACAACCAGGGGAGCTGAGCAGGAGGCTTAGGGATGGAGGAGAAGGAGCCCAGGTAGAAATGAGGGCAGCAGGTGCGAGGCTGGGGCGGAGTGAGGAAGATGGCACCTGAGGCTGCGCACCCCCCTCCCCCCTGGGCAGGACTGGCTGAGGGACCACCCAGCACCAGGCTGGCCTCTGGTCTCCTCCCCCCTACCTCCTCCCCCCCATCCCCAGTGAAACCCGCTGCCTGCATCTGGCTGCATCTCTCCCAGGCGTCACCTCCATGTCCCATCTCTGCTCCCAGCTCTGTGTTCTCCCACTTGGCCCATCCTGACCTCCTCCTCCCCCTATCGACCTGGGAAGTAGGCTCCAGCACTGTCTCTGTAAGGTTCGAGGCGCAGGAAAAACGGGGGTGGGAGGAGAAGAAGGAGGGACTCAACCAGACTGCCTCCTGCAGAACAGAAGAAAGAGACAGTAACACGTGCATGAATGGAGAGTCCTTTTAAGGGAAGAAACAGGAAGGGGTTGGGAAGGGGTGGGCCCCAGGGCACTCGGCACACACTGATTGGTGGTTCAATGTCCCGGGGATGTCTCGGCGGCAGACGCAGGTACATCATAGCTCCACCCACCAGTTGGGGGGAGGGAGGATCTATCATTCCAGGCTTTTTGTGGTATTATAAAAAAATTGAGAGTCCGGGCAAGGTCAGGGGCTAAAGGTCCGTTTTCCGTAGCTACTTCCTGCTGAGAGGGGGCATCATTAGGGGCGTCTACCTGGAGTCTCAAGGATTCTGATGCTAGGTTCTCTCCCACCTTCTGGTTGGTGAATGCCTGCATTCTGTTCTGCAAAAGACTAGTGAAACAGCGCATGAGAAAGGGGCTAAAGAGCAAAATTAAAGGAATAGACACCAGTTGGCCTAATGATGGGAGGCTGGACGAGGAGTGCAACAGCATAATTTCCCCAAGGGACTGGTTGGTGAAGTCTCGAGAGCGATCCTGTTGAGTCACTTGGGAGGTAAAGGCTGGTCCTGAGGCTGCCACAGCGTCACTTGTCTGGTTTTGCTGCTTTTCTGGGCCTGGAGCTTAAATACAACCTGGGGGGGGGTAAGGTTCTTGAGGAGGAAATGAGTCCCCGGAGGCTGGTCCTCAGGAGTCCTGGCCAGCTGCCAGTGTGTTCCCAGAGCAGTTGCCTGAGTAAGGGCAGGTAAAAAGGTGGGGCTCCTTGGTGTAGCCCGGATTCCGGTCAGGACCATGGGCAGAAGGTCTGGCCAGGAGCTGCAAATTTCTAGAGAGAGTTTAGTTAGATGGTCTTTAAGGAGGCTGTTGACCCTCTCGATCTTACCCGGTGATTGTGGGTGGTAGGGTATGTGCAGTTTCCAGGAGATGCCAAGAGAGGTGCTAACCTGCTGAACGACCCTTGATATAAAAGCTGGGCCGTTGTCTGATTGTATGGAGGTGGGGAGGTTGAGCCTAGGGATTATGTGTGTTATTAGGGTCTTAGCCACCACCTCAGCAGTTTCCTTGCTGGTGGGAAAGGCCTCTACCCACCCTGTCAGGGTGTCTACCATGGTAAGCAGATATTTGATCTTCTTGTGGGGAGGCATATGGGTGAAGTCTACCTGCCAGTCCTTCCCTGGGAGGTGTCCCCTCATTTGATGGGTAGGAAAGCTGGGGTGCATTCCTCCCTGGGGTGAGACAGCTGCACACGTGGAGCAGGCACTCGTGACTGCCTCTCGCAGTGTGGGTGAGGTGAAGAGGGATGAAGGCCGCCTCCAGGGTCCGCTCGACTGTTACTTGGGAGGTAAAGGCTGGTCCTGAGGCTGCCACAGCATCACTTGTCTGGTTTTGCTGCTTTTCTGGGGACAAGGAGAGATAAGGATCAGTGGGACAGAAGATCCTGTAGTCTATGGGTGGAGAAGACCTGTAAGGTTTGCTGGAGGCAAATCTTCTGGGCCTCCTCGATGAGAACAGCAGTTGCAGCCAGAGCCTAGAGGCAGGGCTGCCATCCCCAAACCATGGGATCAAGCTGTCTGGACAGGTAGGCTACAGGGGTGAAAGCTGGCCCTAGGGGCTGGGTGAGGACCCCCATAACTATTCCCTGTCTTTCATCAGTAAATAGTTGGAAAGGCTTAGAGATGTCTGGGAGAGAGAAAGAGAGATGCCCGAAGGGTATCCCAGAGCTTAGAAAAAAAGCCTGGCGAATGAGGGAGGGTGAGGAGAGGGGGCCTACTGGTGTTTCTTTAGTGGCCTGGTACAGTGGGTCTTTCTACAATTCTCGTCAACAGTTAACTTTAGATCTTTATTTCTTTCTTTCAACATACCTTCCATTAAATATTTCTGAATATGTCTAGCAATTAATGTTTCAATATTGTATGCTATTTAAAATATTTAGAAAAGGCAGGGGGAGGAGGGAACAGGCCTCTAGCTGCTTGAATTCAAAACTGCCACTTTCCCCCCCCCAGAGGTAAAGATCTAAGTTTCTGATAAGCCTGTGCCAGCAAGAAAGTTGTTCTCTAGGGAGGGTGGAGTGGGGGAGAGGGCAGGGTGAGAAGGCGCTGAGGCCAGAGCAGTTTTCAGAGCACTAAAAGGTTATTTGCATCCATACCCATGACCGAGATCATGGAAGGGAAGAGTGGCCTGAAAAAAGAAGGGCAGGACAGAGAAGGTAGCCTCCGTGTCGACCAGAAAGGAGACAGCGAGGGTGATGGGGTCATCGAGTCTGGGCATCATCAGTCTTCAGTCAGTTCCAGCATGGCCAGCGGTGGGTCATGACCTGGAAGGGCATCCCCTCTATGCTGAGACACAGAGGGCCCGTCACTTTTCCAGGGGCAGTCACTTTTACTGCACGCTGGGCAGGGCTTGGTTGGAGCCAGGGGCTGGGGCACTGCTTTGCCCAGTGGCCATTGTTTCCGCAGTTAAAGCATCTTCCAGGTGGCATTCGTCTTCTCGTTGCACCCTCACCATGCACAGTACCCTTTGGACCATGCATGGTTGCCGTCGGCCTCAGAGGTAGCAAGGCTTGGGTTTGCAGACTCACCTCCTTACTCTGCCTGCTCCTCATGGGATTAAAACCTTAAATGCTGTGTTCGGATCTTGGACCTGGGTCTGAGAAGGCATTAGGGGAGGGGGGTGGTGGAGCAGGAGGCAGGCCATGGGCCGGAGGAGGAGGAGCACGGCGGTGGGAGGCCACACCAGGCTGGGCCTGTGGGGGCAGGACTTACTGGTTCTGGGACTTGCCACGCCAAGATGGCGGCCCCCATGGGAACAGCAGCCCATGCAGCCAATATGGTGGCTGGCTGCCCACAATATACAAGGGAAGAGCAACCCAAAACAGAAATCTCACTTAGCTGTTTTGGAGTGGCTGGCGGGATGGTGGGCAGGTAGCTCTTGCGCTGCGTGGCAGCCTCTGGTCAGCTCAAGGCCTGAGGCAGTGACAGTGGTTCCCACAGCGGCTACGGGGAAGGGGTGGCCGGAAAAGGGGGAGCCGCGGCGAAGAAGGAGGAGGAAGAGAGGGAGCAGAAAGCAGGCGGCGGGAGCGAGAGGGTGGAAATGAGAGAGCGGCTGGGTCCAAAGAGTCAGAGACAGAGGGGCTGTGGAGAGACAGAAGGAGCAGAGGGAGGGACAGGAGAGCAGATAGAAAAAAAAAAAAAAAAGCCTGGCCATATGGAACCTCGCGCCACTTCCTGGCTTTCCGGCAGAAATTACTGAGGTCATGTTAGTCCCGCTTTCAGGGTCATCTGAACCCACTAAGGCCATGCCACGTTACAGAAGTAGCCAGATTGGCGAGGAGACACCCTAGAGGTGTCTTTGGTGAGTGCCCATTTCAATTCCTGGGGTCAGGTAGCAAAAGGCCAAGGACCAGCATCCCAATCCTTGAGCCAATGCTACAACGGGGAACCCACGGGACAGTAGAGGACGTCTCCTCTACTTCCTGGGGTCTGGACGGAGGCCAAAAGGCTGGAGAACTGAGGGGTGCAGGAATGTCTTTGCTGCCTCTCTAGGATTGGAACTTCTCCTGGAGAGGCCTGGAGGGCTATGACCAGAAGGCAATCTCTGACGTGGGCCATGATTTATGGACAGAGATGCCGGAAAAACCGCCAGGAATTAGCATGGGTTGGGACTTAACGCCAACATTGCTGAGCCAAGGGAAGAAGGCTGAGTGTCCTGAGCCACGAGGAAAGAAGAAGGGAGGGAGTGGAGGGGCACCCCGGACTGTGAAAGGTCAAAGAGGGAGCACGCCCCCACCCGTGTTCGGCACCAGATGTAACGTTCAAGGTACAGGAAAAATGGGGGTGGGAGGAGAAGAAGGAGGGACCCAATCGGACTGCCTCTTGCAGAACAGAAGAAAGAGACAGTAACACGTGCATGGGTGGAGAGTCCTTTTAAGGGAAGGCACAGGAAGGGGTTGGGCCCAGGGTGGAACGGGAAGGGGTGGGCCCCAGGGCACTCGGCATGCACTGATTGGTGGTTCAATGTCCCGGAGATGTCTCGGCAGCAGACTACAGTAACGTCATAACTCCACCCACCAGTTGTGGGGAGGGAGTATCTATCAGTCTCTATCTGCTGCCAAGGCCATTCCGGGAGTCAGACCTGTGCTCTGGGCTCCAGACCATGTGCTTAACCCAAAGACCCGCAACTGCACTCAGAGGTGCTGCCTCTGTTCCCCCTCTCCCCTCGCACCCCATGCCCCCAGCCCTGATGGAGCAAGCCTGGGGTGTCTCCATCCACCTGGCCTTTATTGGGTTCTCCTGTTGCAGTTAGTCTTGAATGTTGTTGTCACTTCATGGATGAGTCTCCTCTCAGGCTGGCTGCCTAGGTGGCTCATCCCCAACCACATCCTGCAAGCTGTGGTGGAGGTGCTGACAGACAGAACAAAATATAACACAAAAAAGCAGGAAACAGAAGAAAAACGTACCCAAGACCCTACAGCACCAATACAAGCAACCACCAGAGAAGAGAAAGTTAGGAAAGAGAAAAGAGAGCAAGAATGATAGAAAAGAAAGAAAGAAAAACTGCAAGAAGAAAACAAAACAAACAAACAAAAACACACAGAAAAAAGGGGATGTGAGAAAAAGGAATATGTAGGTACAGAGCTGGAATAAAGAAAACAAGAATAAAGGGTTAGCAGAGTAGGGGAAGGAAAACTGAAAGATGAGACACAGGGCTGGAGACCAGGACACAGGCCTTATTAGAGGAGAAGACCCCTGCCAGGCTACCTTCCAAATGGAGAAGGAGCACATGTGCAGGGGTGAAGGCTCCTTTTGAGGGGAGGAAAGGGAAGGGATGGGGCTTAGGGTACTCGGCACATGCTGATAGGTGGTTTCATATAAGGCACATAATTAGGGACTTAGGAATCGGGGGCTTAGGGTATTTGGCAGGTGCTGATTGGTGGTTCAATGTACAGTCCATATAAGGTGCCTGGTTAGGTGTTCAGGAATGTTCGGGCTGCAGGTGGAGTTTACGTCATTCTCCGTCCATCAATTGGGGGAAGGGAGGATCTATCATTCCAGGCTTCTGGTAATATTAAAAATAATTGAGAGTCCAGGCAAGGTCAGGGGTGAAGGTCCATCTTCCGTAGCTACTTCCAGCTGAGAGGGGGCGTCATTAGGGGCGTCTACCTGGGGTCTCAAGGATTCTGGTGTTAGGTTCTGAATTCAATGTCAGATAGATCTCTCCCACCTTCTGGTTGGCGAACGCCTGCATTCTGTTCTGCAAGAAACTAGTGAAACAATGCATGAAACAGGGGCCAAAGAGCAAAATTAAGAGTATAGATACCAGTGGGCCTAATAGTGGGAGGAGCCATGGGGTAAGTGAGCAAAAAACAGGTAGTGTTTTCCGTGCTGGACGAGGGGTGCAGCAGCATGATTTCCCCAAGAGACTGGTTGGTGATGTCTTGAGAGCGATCCTTTTACTCAGGTAAAAGCTGGTCCTGAGGCTGCCACAGCGTCACTTGTCTGGTTTTGCTGCTTTTCTGGAGCTGAAATACAACTGAGACCTAGATGTTATTTTTAGGGGGAAAAGAGCAGGGGTCTTAGTTGCCTCACTAGTGATATGAAAGGGGAGAATAGGTTACCCTGGGGGTAAGGTTCTTGTTTTCCCAGTTTTGCCCCTTGCTGGGCATCCACATGTTTCTTGTAGGTATTGAGACATGGTTTCAAAATAGGTAGAGCAGTGGTTAAGCTCCCTGTGGCAGTTCCAACCCCTGCTGTGATGCCTAGGGTTATGAGGAGATGGATTATCTGGACTCCTCTTTTGTGTCAGATATGATGGATTACGGGGACAGGTAAAGACTGATCATTGGGGGCTACATCTACATTGGGTGAGAGATAGACGAGAGTACAGGTTCCTGTCCAGCTGATGGGGAGACAGATGTATGTGTTTTCCCCACAGAGGAAGAAAAATCCCTGATCACAGAGACAAGCTGATAGGTGTAAGGAGAAGAGGTGGACTAAAGGGTATGAGATTCCTTTTTCTAGTTCTATACTCCAAGCTGAGAGGGCAGTCACCATGGAGCTACCAGTAAGGAGTGACAGATGAGTGATTGAGATTGTGTTGCAGTGAAAGTGGGAAGGAATATTAGAATGGGCTGTTATCCATGGGAAAAGAGAAAGGGAAGGCAAGGTGCAGTGGAAGATGAGGCTGGAGAAAAGGCAGGGGGAGAAGGGAGCAGGCCCCTCAGCCTGTTTCCAGGCCTCTAGCCTCATTTTTCCTAGAGATAATGATCATAGCGGAGATAAGGAGATAAGGCATTTACAGTCCCAGGAAAGGCTCCACCTTGTGAGTCGAGAGAGTGAAATTGGGATAGGTGACTGTGGTTTGGGACAACTGGGTTTTATGAGGGAATGCATGGTAGCCCTGGCTGGGCACTGAGGTAGAATGAGAAAAGAGTGAATGGGGGAATTTAGTAAGATGCAGTGTAGACGTGAGGTGGCTAATGGCTGTGAGACTAATCCGTCAACCCCCATAATAGAGACTGAGGAGTGGACAAGGGTCCTAGCGAATTCGGAGGGCAGAATTAGTGGCCCTAGTGTCAATTAAAAGGAGATCGGCTTACCTGCCACCACAGTCATTACCCGAGGCTCTGTCCTGGTGATGTAAGTCTGTGGGGCCCTGTCAGGGCCTGGGCAGCTTCTTCGGTGGCCAGTCCCAGGGGGTCTGGAAGCTCCAAACCGGATCCAGAGGGCAGCCATGCTGGGCTGGCTAAGGCCAGACCCAGAGGAGCCAGACCACAGTCTGATTTCCAGTGGCCTTCCCTGCTGCACCTTGGGCAGGGCCCAGGTGGGGGTCTCGGGTTTGAGCAGGACTTGGCTCAGTGTCCTTTCCTTGCTGCATCTGAAGCATGGGCCCGGAGGAGGCTTAGCCTCTGACTTATCCACAGTTGGAGGACCAGCACTTCATTTGGGGTTTGAAAGCGGTGGCTAGGAGCTGGAAGGCCCCCTAGTGGGCCTCAGCTTTGGCCTGATCTCGCCTTTGATTTTGGATTTGGGTCTCCTTGTCTCTATTATTAAAGACCTTAAAGGTCAGGTTAACGAGGTCTTTTTGAGGGGTTTGTGGACCTGTATCTATTTTTTTGAAGTTGGGGCGTATGTCGGGGAGTAAAGGTGGTCAGGTCAGTGGAAAAAGAAACCTGAGATGCCTCTCAATCTGTGAGGCTGGACATAGAGAATGGGACGTGGACTCAGACTCTGCCCTCAGTTCCTGCTGCCTCCCTCAGGGGTAGAATGGATGTGGGAATAGAAGAGGCTGTTGCAGAAGGCAGTCTTTGGGTGGCCTGAGAATGAGTGTTAGGTGGGAAAGGCTGTTTTGGAGCTCACGTTCTCAGGATTTGGGCTCTCAGGAAGATCAGAAAGTGAGAAGGGAATGGCCAGCCACCAGTGAATTCAGTTGCTGGCGGTCACGGGGGCAGAGATTCGGTGGAGAGTGCACAGGGGAAGGCGGACGGTTAGAATTCTCAGAGGTAGAGTGTGGGGTGCGGATTCTGCGGCAGGGTTGTAAGGAGGTGGCGGGAGTGAGACACGTGGAGAGGAATGATCCGCTGGGTCAAAAGAGCAGTCAGAAGACAGAGAAAGGGGCTGAGGACAGGTTTGAGAGGGCAAAGAGGACTTTGCGAGGAGGATCTGATGGGTGGGACATGAGGAGTAAAGCGAGGGGCGAGAGCGGGGTGGGGGTAGGGGGGAGCCTGTTCGTAGGAATCTCTGAGGCCTTCCTGTCCGGTAGCAAAAATTATCTAGGTCTTGGAGGATACTGGAATCGAAAGTGCCGTTTTCGGGCCACAGAGAGACATTGTCGAGTTTATATTGTGGCCGGGTAGAGCTTCTTTGGTTTATGTAGCCAGAAAGACCAGGGGTCGAGAGATTCGTGAGGAGACACCCTAAAGGTGTGTAGAGTTTGGACTAAGAGGTTCCCATGACTAGAGGGAAGGGCCACCGGAAAGTTGGGGAGGAAAGAAGAAGCATCCTCCTTTTTCCTCAGCCAACCTGTAGAGAGAGACGAGAGAAGGTTCCAAGGTCGTCACCCCAAGACCTTTCCCGTGGAGTAGAGCAGAGTTTCCAGGCCAGGTACCTGGGGGATGTGCAGCCGAGTAGACGGGAAAACTCTGAGGCCCTTCCGGGTCAAGGGAACGATGTGGGGGGGGGCGGGAAAGTCCCTGAAGCCTACCGGTGAGATCCCCACGTGTCCTGGTACAGCAGGGTTCGAGAGGTATCCGGAGCGGGCCAATCAACTCAGAACCGTACCACCGAGCAGAGCCAGAGCAGGAGTCAGAAGCTCAGGGCTAGGTCCATGCTCCTTTGCACCTTTCCTGGGTTTTGGCACCAAATGAAAGATGAGACAGAGGGCCGGAGACCAGGACACAGGCTTTATTAGAGGAGAAGACCCCTGCCAGGCTATCTTCCAGATGGAAAAGAGCACATGTGCCAGGGTGAAGGCGCCTTTTGAGGGGAGGAAAGGGAAGGGATGGGGCTTAGGGTACTTGGCACACACTGATTGGTGGTTTCATATAGGGCACATAATTAGGGACTTAGGAATCGGGGGCTTTGGGTATTTGGCAGGTGCTGATTGGTGGTTCAATGTACAGTCCATATAAGGTGCCTGGTTAGGTGTTCAGGAATGTTTGGGCTGCAGGTGGAGTTTACATCATTCTCCGTCCATCAGTTGGGGGAAGGGAGGATCTATCAAAAACCTTTTTTTAAAAAAATTTTTTAAAATATATTTTATTGATTTTTTACAGAGAGGAAGGGAGAAGGATAGAGAGTTAGAAACATCGATGAGAGAGAAACATCGATCAGCTGCCTCCTGCACATCTCCTACTGGGGATGTGCCCGCAGCCAAGGTACATGCCCTTAACCAGAATCAAACCTGGGACCTTTCAGTCCGCAGGCCAACGCTCTAACCACTGAGTCAAACCGGTTAGGGCTATCAAAAACCTTTTAAAATAAAGGAGGGAGAATAGAAAAGAAATAACTTGAGAAAAGGAAAATAGAGGAAGAAGCAGATAGACACAAACTGAGAAAAGGAAAAAAGATGAGAAAGCAGGAGGAAAAGAAAAGAGAGAACAACATGGAGTAGGAAAAGGGAAGAGGAAGATTAGATATAGGAACACAACAAAAGAGACTAGATAATAACAAATCAATAAAGCAGAAAGATAAAGAAGATAAATTTTAAAAGGAAAAGAAAGGAAAGAAAAAATAAGAAGAGAAAAAAAGAAAAAGAGGAAAACACAGAGGTGCTGTTTGTTTAAGCATTTTGTGCTTCCTGGGATCTGCCGACTCTGGCTGACCTGCTGCTTGCAAGTCTGGCTTCCAGGGAGGGAAGCAGGTGCTGGCCCGAGAGGCACCGGGCTCTGCTCTCAGCACCCTGCCGGGAGCTCGCAGCCACCCACCTCCCCCGCTGGTGCCTGTCCCCCAGGCCTGGCTGCAGCAGGAGGTCCTCTGGCCTCTACAACATGTTGGCTAGCACCACCACCACCACACGGGGGCGGGAACAAAGAAAAACAAAGCGAGTTCGAGTTCATTAGCAGCAAACTTCCCCAGAGCCCTGGCTCCGCCCTGCCCGCTTCAACCTTAACCTCTTGGAGGTCTGTTTCTGAAAGGTCTGGGTCTCCTGAGAGGGGGAGGCGCCTGGGTCTTGAGTCCCCAGGCCCCAGGGGAAAGAACTGCTTCCTCAATTTACTGTTTTGCCACCTTAAAAAACCCAACTTTTCTTGACTGCATCCCCCCTCCAGCCACCTTCTCATCTCCCCTCCCTGTTACAACAGAATCCACGGAAGAATGGCCTCGCCGTGTCCTCAGTCTCTCTCCTTTCCTTCTTGCTGGCTCTGAGTTCTTTCAGGCTTTGCCACCATTCTGCCAACAACCAGCTCCTCTCAAGGTCACGGGTGCCCTCTGCGTTGTTGAACCCAGTGGTCCTTTCTCAGCCCTGGCCGCGTGCTCAGTGGTTAGAGGGTCCTGGGCTCGATTCCAGTCAAGTGCACATACCGGAGTTGCAGGCTCCTCTCCGGCCCTGGTTTGGGTGCCTTGGGAGGCAACCAGTGGATGTGTCTCTCTCACATGGATGTTTCTCTCTCTCTCTGTCTCTCCCCCTCCTTTCCACTCTCTCTAAAAATCAATGGAAAAATATCCTGTGAGGATCAACAACAAGGAAACCCCAAAGAGCCAGCACCTCTGGCCTGGCTGCTCTGCCTCCCCTTTTCCTATTGAGCGCCAGGTCACCGGGCATCCAGCCCTTGGCCTTTGCTGTCTCTGGGCTCTCCTGAGACCGAGACCACACAGCAGCATCCTGACCTTAGGAAGCCTGGGTGGGTCTCGCTCCTTGCTCCCCTCACCCTCCTTCTTACCCTCCCTGGAAGTCTTGCAGTCCCATGACATGAAATTCACCCATGTGCTAACCACACCCAGACACCAGTGGTCGAAGGAGGCGCTCCCCCAGCTTCAGACTCAGGTATCCAGCTTCCCTCGGGGTGCCTAAAAGGCACCTCTGACCCTGTAAGTCCCAAAGGAGGCTCCCACCGCTTCCCGTCCAGCCTCGGGTCCCACCTCTCAGTAATGGCACCACCCTTCCTTCCTTTTTATTTACTTTATTATGTTATTATTATTTTATTTTTAAACTTTTGATGCATATTTTGTTGATTTACTTTTCCCTTTAATCTTTTCTGTTGAAAGTATCACACAGGTCCTCCTTTCCCCCCATTAGCCTCTTCCAGCCGCTCCCATCCCCCCAGGCCCTCCCCACCCCATTGTCTGTGTCCATGGGTGATGCATCTATGCACACAGGTTCATTGGTTGATCTCTTCCCACCCTCCCATCCTCCTCTGCCTTCCCTCTGAGGTCCAACAGTCTGTTCATGCATCTATGTCTCTGGGTCTATTCTTGGTCATCAGTTTACGTTGATCATTATATCCTACATATGAGGGAGATCATGTGATACTTAACTTTCTCTGACTGGCTTATTACACTCAGCATAATGCTCTCCAGGTCCCTCCATGCTGTTGCAAATGGTAAGAGTCCTTCCTTTTTCACAGCTGCATAGTATTCCATTGTGTAGATGTACCACAGCTTTTTAATCCACTCATCTGCTGATGGGCACTTAGGCTGTTTCCAATTCTTAGCTATGGTGAATTGCGCTGCTATGAACATAGGGGTGCATATATCTTTCCTGATGGGTGTTTAAATATTTTAAAAATTGATTTCAGAGAGGAAGGGAGAGGGAGAGAGATAGAAACATCAATGGTGAGAGAGAATTATTGATCCACGCTTCCTGCATGCCCTCCACTGGGGATCGAGCCCCCAACCTGGGCATATGCTCTGGCCAGGAATTGAACTTCCTGGATCATTAGTCAATGCTCAACCACGGAGCCGCCGGCTGGGCACCTCCCTTCCTTCTGCAGCTCAGGCCAAAGCTGTGGGGTCAGCTTGACGCTTCTCTTCCTCTCAGATCCTGCGAATTCTGCCATGCCTCCCTGCCCGTGGCCTCAGTGCCCTGGACTGAGTCCCCACCGCGGAGGTGGAGGGGCCTCCTAACCAGTGCCTCTGCTTCCATTGACCCCACAGTCCACTTTCCACACAGTGCAGAGGCCCTTTATTTGTTGTTAATCCTCATCCAAGGATATTTCCCACTGATTTTTAGAGTGAGAGGAAGTGAGGGGGGGAGAGAGAAACATTGATGTGAGAGAGACTTCATTGACTGGTTGCCTACCACATGTACCCTGACCAGAGCCAGGGATCGAGCCTGCAAAACAGGTACCTGCCCTTGACTGGAATTGAACCCGAGACCCTTAAGTCCATGGGCCGACGCTCTAATCACTGAGCAACCAGCTGGGCTAGAGAGTTCCTTTTAAAATGGAAGCTGGGTTATGCTGTTGCTGTGCTCAGCACCTGTAAGAAGACTTAGTTCCACAGGGTCAGAGCCCTGGCCGTGGCCTCTATCCTGCAGGTCCCGCCCCACGTCCTCCTGCCCTCTCAGGCCTCCATCAGTCTCATTGCCCTCCCTCGTTTCTCAGACGCACAGGCTCAGCCTGCGCACCTGCTCCCTCTGGAGTTCTCTTCTTCCAGGCTTGACCCAATGCCACGGCCTTGGTGCAGCCACGGCTCACCCATCTGTCTAAGACTGCCCCCTCCTCGGTGCTCCCCTCCTGGGCGTTCCAGTGCTTACCCTGCTAGCACACTGCTACATGGTGTTGGCCTTGTTTATTATTTTTTAAAAAATATTTTTATTGTTTTGAATCATTGATCGGCTGCCTCCTGCACCCCTACTGGGGATCGAGCCCACAACTACTGAGCCATGCGGGCCGCCCGGGGCCTGTGTTAGTCTTGTTCTTTCTGTTCCCCCACTAGAATGGAAGTGCCTGAGTGCAAGGCTTCTAGTCTTCTTTGTCCATGACTGTAGACCCAGTCCCTGAAGGCGTGCCTGACACCTAGCAGGAGCTGAGGAGATATTTGCAGAATGAATGAGGGGACGCTTGTCTGGAAGGTTTTTGATGACAGCCCCTGCCTGCTATGCCATGTACAGCCCGAAGGTGGCGATGCAACCACAGAAATGGCAGACTGGTTCCCAGCCACTTTTCTGGGAAATCCATTCCCACAGATGCCCCTGCTTCCTGGGGAAAGGGCTGGACTGTGTGTATGTGTGTGTGTGTGTGTGTGTGTGTGTGTGTGTGTGTGTGTGGTGTATGTTTGAGGTATGTGTTTGTGTGAGACGTGAGTGTGCATGTGCATGTGTGGTGTGATGTGAGGCTTGTGTGTGAGATGTGAGTGTGCATGTGCATGTGTGTGTGATATGAGGTGTGTGTGTGATGTGAGGTGTGCGTGTATGTGTGATGTGAAGGGTGTGTGTGTGTGTGTATGAGGTGTGTGTGCGAGTGTGTGTGTGCATGCATGCGTGCATGTGTGTGTGTGTGTGTGTGTGTGTGTGTGTGATGTGAGGTGTGTGCCTCCTGGTCAGCCTTTGGCCAGGTCTCATCTCCTGGCAGAATCCAGAGAAGCCTGAGGATTTCTGGGCTGAAGACTACCACACACCCTGTGCCCACCCTTGCCCCGGGCACAGGTGAGGGGAGGGGTGTGGAACCAGGCAGCCAGCTTGGGTGCAGTGGAGCAGACTAGGTTAGACCCGGGCACCTTCTGGGTGCCTTGGGGAGGGACAGGCTCGGCCTGGGACCTTGGGCTCCTGGCTTCTCGCCATCAGCAGGAGGACACACCAGCCAGGACCCTGGATCAGATCAGGGCCTACACCTGGCTTTGCCCTTTGCCCCTGGGGTGACCTTGGCCAAACTCTGAGCCTTAACTTTGTCATCTGTCCAATGGGAGAGATGCCCACTGCCCAGGCAAGTGAGGCAGCAGGAGAGGACCCCGTGGCCCTGAGAGACCGCCAGCCACAGACACCCCACATGGCAGTGCTCACTCCTGAGTGTCTCGTCTCTGTGTGCCCACCTGCCGGGGAGCCTGCCATCTGGTGGGGTCCCGGCAGGCGTGGGCACAGAGGCCGCCTCTGCCCTATCCTCCCTGCCAGCCTGGGCTTGGAGCTGCTGCTCTGCCCGGGTCGTGGCTCTGCCCGCTGCCTGCCTGGCACTGACAGCCTCTGCCAGCCGCTCTGGTCTACAGCTGGGGCAGCGGCTGCGAGGGAGTCTGTGCCCTCCTCATGGCACGGGGCAGGCACTCACTCAGTAGCTTCTGCCCAGCTCTGCTTCCCAGCCGGCGCTTATTCCTTGCCAAGTGGCACTTTCACTTTGCTGGACATGCATCAATATTTCATCCCTGCTCTGCCTGCCAGCTCCCTGCTCCCTGCTCCCGGCTTCTCCCTGGCTCCCGGGCCTAGCAGGCTGGCATCGTTGGGCCTGGACCCAGACCTTGCTGATAGGTGAGCTGAAGAGCAGTGGGGAGTGGCCAAGGGGCAGGGTGCTGTGGCTCAGGATCTGAGGTGCGGGTGCTGCGAGTGGGACGTGGGCCAGTGCGTCCGTCAGTGGTGGGGTGTGGGAGGCTGTGCCAGGCATGGATGCTGTCAGAGCAGGTGCTCACTTCCTCCCCGTCCTAGACCAGGGTAGCTGCTCGCTCTCGCCTCCCACCTGCTCCCTAACCCTCACCTCCTGCCAGCCCTCAGGCTTCCGAGGGCCTCGGCCCAGCGGCTGGACTTGGGGTGGGAGGTGCCCTGACTGGGACCCCGCCCGGGGCTCACCCAGGGTATGTGGGGAGCCTCCCAGATGGGCAGGAACCCCTGGAACAGAAGCAAGGGCAGTGTGTATGTGAATGTGTATGCACATGTGCATGTGTGTATATGTGTGTGTTCTGGGGAGGGTCACTTCAGATCCTCAGGGAAGGTTTTGAGCCAGAAACGCTGCATCCCTACACTGGACAGGCCAGAGCTCTCTGTGAGTGGGAGGAGGAGAATGATTGCTGCCCCTTGTCAGGATCTACCGCCAAGGTGTGAGTGCGGGAACATGAGCCTTATGGGTGAGCGAATGCATGTGTGTGAGCGTGTGTGGAACACGGTGCGGGTGCCGGCTCACAAGGAACCTGCTGCCCTGGAAGAACTGTCCTGGCTGGCAGACAGGGGTGGGATGGCAGTGGCCACCTCGGGCTGCTGTGCCCTGGCCTAGGCTGGTGGCTGTGGCTGAGGGCGCCTGTGAGCGTGCCCCATCTGGGGGAATAGCTCTGTCCTCCGGCCTCGGAGGATGATCCATAAATGCCGTGGGGCAAATGCGTGAATGCTTCCCTGTCACTCACTCCGCGGTCCACTCAGGACAGCCTGTGGGTGATGTTTTTCATCTCAGGCCAAAGTGCCAGAACACCTGAGCCTGTGTTGAGAAACTGGTGCTCAAATATTGATTTATTCAATATCTTAAAAAAAAATCGACTTCAGAGAGGAAGGGAGAGGGATAGAAACATCAATGATGAGAGAGAAGCATGGATCGGCTGCCTCCTACACGCCCCACACTGGGGATCAAGCCTGCAACTTGGGCATATGCCCTGACAGGTAATCGAACCCGGGACTTCTGGGTGAATGGGATGATGCTCAACCACTGAGCCACACCAGCCGGGCTTTCTACTTTCCTTCTCCCCACGACCTGATTGTTTTGAACAGGAAAGGGAAGTTCATGGCTAGAACTGGAGTTCCCAGTGGCCTGGCCCAGGGCCCGGGAGGTGCTGGGGGCCCAGGCTTCTTTCGGTCTCTGCATGGAACTTGCAGGCTCCTCTCTCTGTGTCTGTGCCACCTGTGTTCTCCTTGCGCTGCCCATGGGCCACCCTCTCACTCCCACAGTGGATGGCGGGGCCGACCACGCTGGCTTTGACGCCATGGCGCAGCTCCAGTCTAGTCTCAGATGCTGCTCTGCTGCGTCACAGCCTTCGGCCGCAGGACGTGCATAGGTTACTGCTTATGATGAATGCACTGGGGGGTGGGGGGGAGGCGAGGGGGATGAGGGGGCAGGTTCTGATGGAGAGGGGGCCAAGCAGATCCAGGGGACTTCTGCAGAGAAGAAGTGAGGGTGGCAGACCCCTTGCTTAGGGGGGGTCCCCTGCTGCCACTCGCCCCTACAGGCCCTTCTTTGAGAATTGGTGGGGTTTGTTCAGCTACAGTCTTGCAATTGCTGGACCTACTTTTTAAATTTTATTAAATATTTTTATTGATTTCAGGGAAGAAGAGAGAGGGAGAGAGAGAGAAACATCAGTGATGAGAATCACTGATTGGCTGCCTCCTTGATGCCCCACACTGGGGATCGAGCCTGCAACCTGGGCATGTGCCCTGGCCAGGAATCAAACTGTGACCTCCTGGTTCATAGGTCGATGCTCAATTACTGAGCCATGCTGGCCGGGCCCGGACCTACTTTTGTCACCAGCCTGCCACCTTCCACAAGTCCCCATTCCCATCCCCGCAGCCAGCCTTGCACTTCACAGCCTTGTTCCCGGATAAAGCCAGGTACCTCTTTGCCCCTGGCCCCCATCACTGTGGCTGGGAGGACCCCCTACATCTGAAACGTGGTGCCAGGAAAAGGAATGGGCGGGTATGGGAGAGGCAGGGGTGATTGGCACAGAGGGCTGGGGGTGGAGGAGCCAGCTAGAGGTGCTGGCCACACAGCTTGTGCCACAGGGGTGCCCATGCCTCCCGTCCTTGAACTGTGCTCTCCCTCTGTCAGCACCACACCCCTAGCAACTAACCAGATGTGGAGGGTGTGGCCCACAGGGCAGGAAACGGGGGCCTGGCAGAGGTGGGCCTGGCAGAAGTGGTGGCAGCATGTGAGTGTGCGTTCCCAGGTGTGGGTGGCAGGGGGAGGGAGGGACATCTGGAGACCATGCGAACCTCCCACCTCACAGCTTGGCCCCAACTGGCCCTGCTCTCTGTAGCCATGAGCCCCCGCCTACCCCTGCCCCCTGCAGCCTCCAGGGCCCGGCCTTGGACTTGGGGGGCTCTGGAATGTAGTTATCTGTTGGGCTGGAAGCCGGGTGCCTGCCCCCCGCCCTGGATGGAGCTCTGTCAGATGCCTCCAGGCCCCAGGAAGGATGGAAACTGGCCCCAACGCAGGGAAAAGCTTAGAAACAATTTCATTTTTTACTGAGATTATGAGGAAGAAAAGACAAGTGAAAATAGCCCATCTGGATGGAGGGAAAAAGCAATTTCCTTCTGAAATATGGTTTTCTGATTCTTAAAAGATGCAATTTAAAAAGGTCCTGGTGGTTTTGGATGAGGGGTGGGCCAGGCCCCCCGAAGGCACCGGGTTGGGACTGACTCGCTGTAGGGGCTTCCCTGAGCCTGTCCTTCCTTCTGACAGGAAGCCAACCCCACTTCCTAATGCCTAGCCTCCCAACCAGCCCTCCAGCCAGCCCTCCAGTCAATCCATCAACCACCGAGTCACCTACCCGCCAGTCAAGGCATCACCCCACTGACCAGTCCAACAGCATGCTACCCTGCACCATACCACACCTCCAACCCACCAACCTCCTGACAACTGCCAGCCACCCAGCAGCCAGCCAGTCTGCCAACCAACCAGCCCACTAACCTGTTCTTCCTCTTACCTCACTAACTAGCTTATCAACACATCCACCAATCAACCCATTTCCCCACTGTCCAATCAGGAGAGAGAAACCACACAGGAATATTAATAGGAAAGGTTAAATATAAAGGTATCAACACAATAGAAGATGACTTATGAAGGATTACCTAGTAACTATAAGAGTAGATTGCCAACCTACTCTAAAGAAACACAGGACTGCACAGCTGGCGTGCCTCAGTGGTTGAGCCTTGACTGGAGGTCTCAACCAGGAGGTCACAGTTCAATTCCTGGTCAGGACACATGCCAGAGGTTGCAGGCTCCATCCCCAATAGGGGGCTGTAGGAGGCAGCTGATCAGTGATTCTCTCTCATCATTGATGCCTCTATCTCTTTCTCACTCTCCCTTCCTCTCTGAAATCAATAAAAATATATTTAAAAAAGAAAAAGAAAGAAAAGAAACAAGGATCTGCAATATGGAGTGGCCACTACCTCTGAGCCTCAGGCAGCGCATCCCAGGGCAGGAGGGCTCCCTGCATAGCCGCTGGGGCTGATACACAGCCCTCAGGAGGCCCACTGGGTGGCAGAAGAAGGTGTTGAGGTGCCTGGGGGTTGGACTCCCCGGGGCGCTGTGCTTGGGGCACTGCAGGTGCTGTAGGTGCAGGTGCCTCAGGGCAAGGCCTCTTCTTCCTGCAGTTTCAGCCCCTTCTACTGCCAAAGCTTAGACGAGCGCCCCCTGGTGAAGGAGAAATGTGTACAGAGTACAGGCTGGCCACGACCAGGCGGTGAAGAGGGGATCTAAGCTGAAGGTAGTGAGGTCATAACTGGCTCACCCATCCTCCCATCACCCCCCAATCTAGCAACCCCCTGACGCATAGACCAGCCAATCAACTAACAAGCCTACGCTTCCACAACCCACCCTATCACCTCACCAACCGGAGAACCTCTAACCAATATGCCATCCACCCACATACCAGCCGGCCCAGGAGCCTGGTTTTCTTGGTGTTGCCTATCCCAGGTGCTACGCTTAGGGTTACCTTGAAGGAGAGACACGGGAATGATTACCCCAATGGGGAGACACATGCACCTATGACTGGGACCAGCTGAAGGTCAGCAGAAACTTGCCGCACTGGTGATGCCCGTCAAATAAGCCTAAGGTGTGTTCGGAGGCCCGTGGTGGGCAAGGTCACTGTGGCCTGATGTTCTGGGGCAGCTCTGTGGAGGGGAAGTGGTCTGGGCTTTGGAGAATCAGAACAGAGACTTAGATTTGGAAAGGGCTTCAGAAGGGAGGCAGGTGAGAACAAGCACCTTGGAGGGGAGGACTCAGGCATGGAGACTTCTGGGCGGAGGCCTCGTGTGTGGGGAGCTTCCTCTGCGCCTGCAGGGCCTGGAGTGAGCGAGTCCCCACCCTGCCCGTGACCGGAGGGGCCCTGGGACCCTGGGAGGAGGCGAGGATCGCATCATCAGGCAGTGGAGAGGCTTTCTCTCTAAGAAGGCTCTTCCTTTGTCATCACGAACTAAAGGGAAAAGAAAATGAAAAGGCTCACCCATCTTAGGCCCACGCAGGAGGAACTTCTGGTCCAGACCAGCAGGGGGCGCAGTAGCAGGTGTCTCTGTAGACCTGAGAGAGCCTTCTATTCGTGGGGCGCTGAAATACTGACCTGCTCAGAGGCAGGGCATACCTGAGGTGACCCTTTGACCCTGCTGTGAAAAGTTTCCCTGGGCTCCAGGTCCGCCTACTCCCAGGCTCCATCAGCCCTAGTGCCATGAAGTTCTTGGGATCCACATCTGACTTTAGAACCATGGGATGGAGAGAGGTTCTTCAAACACTCACCGGAGAAGGAAATGGCATTCTGGCAGGAGAAGGGGGTGGGGGGAGCTGTCTGGCTGTCTGCGCTGAGCACACAGGTCCACGGCCCTAGATGGCAGCCGCACAGAGGGAGCTGGAGCCTTAGGTGCTTCTCTCCTCACTGCCACCCCTCCATTTGCGTGTTACAACAGAGGTTCTTAAAGCCCTAACGAGAAGGCTGCTCTTGCAGAGAAGAGATAATTAAGGCTCTGCCAGATGAGATGGGGCAGGAACAAAGGCTTGTTAATTATCTCAGAGAGCCAGGAGGGGAGCCAGGCTCCATCACCGCTTCCCCAGAGCCTCCCAGGCTAGTCCCTTCCTGTTCTTCAGGCTCACCTTTGCCCCGTCCTGGTGACCTTCAAGAGCCGGCCGGCGTGGCTCAGTGGTTGAGTGTCGACCAACATAAAAAAATATTTGGGTTGAATAGATCTCCAGGGCGACATTCAGGGGCTCATGGATGTTCCCACCCCCCCTTTTAAGGGCGTTATTTCAGGTTGTCCCCATAGTACATGAAGATCTGTCTTCTGGAGATGCTCTGTGGGGTGGGCATAAAGGGAAGGGACCAGAAGAAGGCACATGCAGAGGACTTTCTTTTTTCTTTTCTTTTTTAATATATATATTTTTATTGATTTCAGAGAGGAAGGGAGAGGGGGAGAGAGAGAGAGAAACATCAATGATGAGAGAGAATCATTGATTGGCTGCCTCCTGCATGGCCCCTATTTGGGGATTGAGCCTACAACCCGGGCATGTGCCCTTGTCTGGAATCAAACCCAGGACCCTGTCTGCAGGCCAAAGCTCTATCCACTGAGCCAAACTAGCTAGGACAGGACTTTCAATCAAGATGGTGGCATAGGTAAACACCAGTACTCGCATTCTCCCACAACCACATCAAAATACAACTAAACTATAGAACAATCATCAGTCAACCATCTGAAATCTGGCTGAGTGGAAATCCTACAACTAAGGATACACAGAAGAAGCCACATTGAGACTGATAGGATTGATGGAGGTGAGGAACAGACTGGTCCCATACCCAAGTGTGGTGTAAAAAGCAGGATGGATATCTCAGATGCAGAAGTTCCCCCTGAGGAGTGAGGGGTCTCGGCCCCACACCAGGCTCCCTATCCCAGGGCCAGGAAGAGAAGTTCCCATAACTTCTGGCTGTAAAATCCAGCAGTGAGACGGAGGCTGCTGGAGTCCCAGGCAGTTCCTCTTAAAGGGCCAGTGCCTGGACTTATTTGGACTCATTCCCTCTGAGCTCCAGCACTGGGGCAGCAGCTCAAAAGGCACCAAGAACATATGGGAAGAAACTGAACCATCTGGCATCAGAGTGGAAGCTGGAGGGGCAGCTTTCTCATAGACAGAGGTGCTGGCAGAGGCCAGTGTTCCTTTTCTGAGCCCTCCCCACAAGCCATAAGGTGGGCACCATATCTGAGTCTCCATCAACCTGGCTCACACTGTTTACCTGCCCTGGTGATTCCCTGAGACCTCACTCCACCAACTTGTAGACCTACCCAAGCTGTTTCCAGTTTTTTTTTTTTTAATACCAACATCCTGTCTTGGCTCATGCTTCAAATTTCCCAAAAGTTTGAACTGTCTGACCTCAGCATGACCAGTACCTCTCGATAAATTGCCCCAGGCCTGGCACTAGTGACAGCCAACCTTGGTTCATGGCTTGGTCTCTTCTGGGAACTTCCAAGCCTAGCACCGGTAGCAGCCATCTGCAGATTGCTTTGTAGCTCATGCTGAGTGGCCCTGGGCAGAACACAAGGTTGTGGCCAACCTTGGGCTATATCTCCTGGGAGGCCTTGAGCCAGAATACCCTGTGGACAGTTTCATGCCACGTCGAGGCACCACCCATCCATCTTTACACAATCAAGGGGCGGACTCAGTGGGCACCAGAGCCCTGCTGAAGTAAGTCCTGCTTCATGGGGTGGGCCCCTGCACAGCTGATCCTCCACTGTGGGGGCAGCCAATCCTTGCAGCCCATTAGCCTGGGGGTAAATTCCTCCCATTGATGTGACAACAGCAATCAAGGCTCAACTACAAGAGGAGGGTGCACACAGCCCACACAGGGGCACACCTGGAGTGCCCAGCGAGGGTGAACCAGGAGGCTGTGTCACTGGACCCTACAGGACATCTACTACAGTAGGCCACTCTACCAAGCCCACAAGACTCATAGAAACACAGGGAGGCTGTCAAAATGAGGAGACAATGAGACATGTCCCAAATGAAAGAACAGGACAAAACTCTAGAAAAAGGACTAAACAAAATGGAGATAAGGAATCTACTAGATGTTTGCTGCAGTCATTGTCTTCTTTCCTGCCTAAATTTTGGCCTTATTTATTTATTTATTATTTTACTGTTGCAGTCAACAAAAGACAAACTTAAAAAATATTTTTATTGATTTCAGGGAGGAAGAAGAGGGAGATAGAAACATCAATGATGAGAATCATGGATTGGCTGCCTCCTGCATGCCCCAGGCATCAAGCCTGAAACCCAGGCATGTGCTCTGACCAGGAATTGAACTATGACCTCCTGGTTCATAGGTTGATGCTCAACCATTGAGCCACACAGGCCGGGCATCAAAAGACAAACTTAATTGAGGCCCACAGTCACAGGGTTTAGGCAGGAGGCCACCTGTGGCTCAGGGAGGTGGTGGAAGGGCCCTATTTAACCTTCTTGTTGGGAGAAGGTTATAGGTGTGGCCACACTTCTTGTGGCCGTTGGCAGCATGGGTGGGATGGGGTGGGCTGGAATGGGTGGGCGTGGGCGGGCATAAAGCTTGTGGCATATCATCTTGGTGCTGTGGGCCTTCTGGGCGAGCTGGCGGAGGGAGGCTCAGTGATGCCTCCCGCAGACGAGGCACCGGTGCAGTGGACTCTGGAGGTTGTGGTCTGAGTATGGCCATCCTCCTGCTGTTTGCCCTTGAGGACCAGACGCTGCTGGTCAGTGGGATGCCCTCCTGTCTTGGGTTTTAGTGTTGAACTCTCGATGGTGTCACTGCTCCACCTCGAGGGTGATGGTCTTGCCAGTTAAGCTCTTCACAGAGATCCGTGTCTCTGCTCTGTCACTTTGTGGAAGAGAAAGAGCTGGTCCCAATTATTATTATTTTTAAAATCTATTTTTATTGATTTCAGAGAGGAAGGGAGAGGGAGTGAGAGAGAAACATCAATGATGAGAGAATCATTGATCGGCTGCCTCCTGCACACTCCACACTGGGGATGGAGCCCACAACCTGGGTTTGTGTCCCGACTGGGAATCGAACCGTGACCTCCTGGTTCCTATGTCAACGCTCAACCACTGAGCCATGCCGGCCAGGCTGGCCTTAATTATTAAAAAAAATTTTAAATTATGGTAAAATACACATCAAACAAAACTGTCAACCTTTTTGTTGACAGGGTGAACCTGGGCCACAGGTGGCCTCCAACCAAGCATTTTTGTTCATGGCTTAGCTGTGCTAATATTACACTCACATGCTGTGAGCTGGTCTCCAGAACTTCTCATCTCGCAAGTCTGGAACTCTGTGCCCAGGGAACAAGTCCCCTGGTTCCGCTCCCCCGGCCCCGCACCACCTTCTCTTCTTTCCTTTCTGTGGCTGCGGCCGTTCCAGGTGCCTCCTACACAGGAATCACGAGCAGCTGTCCTGTTGGGATGGTCGTTTCACTCAGCATAGGTCCTCCAGGTCCATGTGGCAGCAAGTGCCGGCATTTCCTTTTTCAAAAAAATTTACTTTTATTGATTTCAGAGAGGAAGGGAGAGGTGGAGAGAGAGAAACATCAATGAGGATAGAGAATCACTGACTAGCTGCCTCCTGCAGGCCCCACACTGGGGATGGAGCCCGCAACCCCGGCCTATGCCCTAAGCGGGAACCGAACCCTGACCTCCTGGTTCATAGGTTGATGCTCAGCCCCTGAGGAGGAACCGTTTTCTGTAGTGGCTGCAGCACCTCACTTTCCTACCAGCGGTGCACAGAGGCTCCAACTTCTCCACGTTCTTCCCAGCATTTGTTCTTTTCTGGGTTCTCTTCCTTTTTTAAGAGCCTGTGAGGTGATAGCTCACTGTGGGCTGGATTTGCATTTGGCCCCATTTTATTTATTTTTGACCCCAATTTAGTTTAATGTCCCTCTGTGAGGAGCCTCTGTCCCCTGTAGCATCCGGCCCTCCCGCCATCCAGGATGCTCAGGAGGCCACCGAGGGTCTAGGTATGGCCCCCCTGCAGCCGCAGACTCCAGCCCCATGCAGGGAGGGGCTCTCTTCTCCGGCAGCCTCAGCACAGCTTTGGGCACCCAGGGGGCTCTGTCACATTGACAGGGTTCTCAGACTTGACCATGAATCAGAATTGCCTGCTGGGCTTGCTACACTCGAAAGGGCTGGGCCCTACCCCCTGTTTCTGATTCAATAAACCTGGGGTTGGGCCTGAGGATTGGCATTGTTAACAAGTTCTCAGGTAATGCTGATAAGGATGCTGCTGGCCCAGGGATCACACGTTGAGAATCACTGCTGTTCTCAGCAAAAGTGTGTGTGCGTGCATGCGTGTGCATGTGCATGTGTATGTGTGCGGGCATGCATGTGTGGGCGTGCATGAATGTGTGTACATGAGGGTGTATGTGCGTGCGTGTGTGGGCATGGGCATGCATGTGTGTGTTTGTGCATGTGTGTGCATATATGGAGGTGGGTTTAGGGGAGTTTGGAGGGGTGATACCCAGACACCCAGGAAGTGAGCTCCCCGTGCTTGCAGGCAAGCACCTCCACTGGTTTGGAGACTAAGCATTGGATGCCTTCAGCCAGAGCATCCAAATCCAGGTTTAATTCGTGTGGAGCAGCCAGAGGGGGACCTGGGGGGGAGGACGCTGCATTTCCAGGCTGTGCCCCACCTGAAGGTCCCAGGAAAGCAGGCCATGGTCTCTGTGGCACCCTCATCTACAATAAGGAGTGGGTGCAGAGTCTGGGGCTCATTGCTGAGGTGGAGGGACCTGCAGGGAGGAGAGGGGGCGAGGCGGCCAGGAACGCGGAGGGGATGGACCTGCGACCTGGGCCCAGGATGTGGGAGTGCTGGGAGATCCCTGAAGGATTCTCAGCCACAGCTCCCCTGTGTCCGTCCCCAAGGGCGCACCTGGAACATCTGTCCCCTTCCAAAGGCGCTGCCACAGCTGCAGAAGCTCCCGGCAAAGCCAAGCCCTGTGCCCCCGACACTGTCCGTTTGCTGGGTGGCATCTGGAGCCTCTACGTGCAGGACCATGGCACTCCTCACCCTGTGTGCACCTCCTCCCCCCCCCCCCCCCAGCCCACCTCCCAGCAGAGCTGCTGTCTTGCCAGAGCTGATCCTTCTAAAAGGCCCTCTTTCTCTTGTGGCCACAGGCCCTCCATCTGATCTCCATGGCAACGGGGCAGGAAGGGGCAGGGTCCCTGCTCAGCAGGAGGTAGGCTTGGGGCAGTTCCTGAGACCACAGGGTGTGTGAGTGCATGTGCCCACACATGTGCATGCATGTGATGTGTGTGAGTGTGAGCGCACATGAGTGCATTGTGGGGTGTGTGTGTGTTTGTGTGTGTGGTGTGGGGACCAGTTGACATCGGCAGTCATGATTCCTACTCACAGAGACCAAGTCCTCACCAGTCAGTCCTCAGACTCTTCCCCCCCTCTACCCCCTCCCCTCTGCCCCTCCCCTCTGCCTCCTCCTCTCTGCCTCCTCCCCTCTATCCCTTCCCCTTTGCCCCTCCCCTCTACATGCCCCTCTGCCTCTCCCCTCTACCCCTCCCCTCTACCCCTCCCCTCTATCCCTTCTCCTCTGCCCCTCCCCTCTGCCCCCTCCCCTCTCCCCCTCCCCTCTATCCCTTCCCCTCTGCCCCTTCCCCTCTGCCCTCTGCCCTCTGCTTGCCTCTATCCCCTCCCCTCTGCTTTCTCCCCTCTGCCCCCTCAGTCCCCTCTCCTCTATCCCCTCCCCTCTGCTCCCTTCTGCCCCCTCCCCTCTGCCCCCCTCTGTCCCCTGCTCTGCCCCTCCCCTCTGTCCCCCTCTACCCCTGCCCCTCTACCTCCTCTCCTCTGCCCCCCTCTGTTCCCTCCCCTCTGCCCCCTTCTGCCCCCTCCTTCTTCCCTCTCTCTTCTGCCCCCTCTGTCCCCTCCTCTCTGCTTCCTCCCCTCTGCCCCCTTCTGCTCCTCCCCTCTGCTCCCTTCTGTCCCCTCCTCTCTGTTTCCTCCCCTCTGCCCCCCTCTGCCCCCTCCTTCCTGCCCCCTCCCCTGTGCCCCCTCCCCTGTGCCCCTTCCCTCTGCCCCCCTCTGCCCCCTCCTTCCTGCCCCCTCCCCTGTGCCCCCCTCTGTCCCCTTCTCTCTGCCTCTGCCCCTCTGCTCCTTCCCCTCTGCCCCCTCTGCCCCCACCCCTCCCTATTTCTAGGGCCCCATTTGCAGCCAGGGCTCAGGAGAGGGCCCTGGGGTGGGAAGGGATGATGGGATGCAGAGCAACTGTCAGTCAGAGGCCCGGCGGGGGGCGGGGGGGGGGCGGGCGGGGGAGCCCGGCTTTGCTCACTGATTCCTGGATATCCGGGCTTCCCAGAACCTGGGGAGCTCATCTTTAAATGGGGGCCTCCTTTCAGGTTTGCAGGGATGTGAGGACAGGGTATGTGGAAAGCAGTGGGCACAGTGCCTGGCGCCCGATAAGGGCCCACATAGGGCCTCTAAGAGGCCTCTGGCGGGACCCGCTCCAGCAGGGGGAGCATCCGATCCTGGGGCACAGCAGGCACCCAGTCACCTTCAATTCGGAACTTGGGTCCCCCCGCAGGGCGCTGCTTTCATTTTTATTTCTGTTTTAATCCTCACCAGAGGGAATTTCCCACTGGTTCTTAGAGAGAGTGGGTGGAGGATGGAGAGACAGAGAGAAACATGGATGAGAGAGACATCGGTTCATTGCCTCCACACGCACCCCAACCAGAGCAGAAGATCGAGCCTGCAACCTAGGTACTTGCCCTTGGCCAGCATCTAACCCGGGACCCTTCAGTCCGAGGGCCAATGCTCTATCCACTGAGCCACACAGGCCAGGGCCCAGGGTGCAGCGCTCACCCCTCTTGGTGACTTGGCTTTTCTACTCTGTGAAGCGAACCAGGTCCCTCATCTGAGCAGGCCTGCTTCCCCGCGCCTGCCACCCCAGAGCCAGCACACCCCAGCTTTCTCCGGCCTGACGGCTGGGGGCCCCTGCAATTCCCTCCTCAGTCTCTGAACCCCGCAGCAGCCTCATCTCACTGCCATGTCACGTGCTGTCCTTGCGCAGAAAAAGTGTCACACGCCAGTGCTGCGGGCGCCTCTTTACGCACAGGCCCCTGCGCTCTGCCTGCGGGGGTTCACATGTGTTTCCTCTCCTTCCATAAGATGGGGAGCTGCATGCAGACTCGGTTCAAATTCCTGTACATTTCCAAATGCACACTTACATCTTTAACCCCTGCTATAACATGGAATGAAAACGCCTGATTATTGCTGACCCCCTGCCCCCACCTCTGCTGCATGGTGATTTGAGGCTGGGGCTCCTCACTGCCTCCCACCTTCTTGGCAGAGAAGCTTTAATGGAAATGAGGGCGCTGGCAACAGAGACGGGTCGGCAGGTGGCAGAGGAGCCAGGCCCCACTTCCAGGTGTAGGCATGTTCCTGGGGCACCTGCTGGGTGGGAGGTCCGGGCCCAGGTGGACGGAAGGAGGCCCGGATGGCTGGGCTCCTGGGGACCACCTCTCCTCACAGCTGGCATGGGATGCCCCTTTATGCCCGAAGGAAGAAGCTGGCGACAGCGGCCGAGGGGGTCTGCTCTCACACAGATGGCAAACAGGCACATGAGCAGGAATGCGGATCAGAGCGCCTCACAGCCTGCTGGACGCCATCACTAAGAAGGAAAGCTAGAGGAGAAACCAAGATGGTGGCATAGGTAAACACCTGAAATTGCTGCCTCCCATAACCATTTCAAAACTACAACTAAAAGACAAAATGGACATCATCCAAAACCACAGGAAGGCTGGCTGAGTGGAAATTCTACAACTAGAAGGAAAGAGAAAAGCACACTGAGACTCAGAGGAGCTGCGGAAGTAAAGGCAGAGGTACAGAGGGGCATGCGGAAAGGGCTGGCAACTGAGTACACGGCTGGCTTTGTCAAGCGGGAGGGAGACAAAAACTCCTGACTGCTCTGAACTCCAGTTCCGGGCGAGACTCTGGGGACCCAGACTCATACTGGACTGTCTGGCAGCGGGCGGAACTCGAGGGCGGCTTTCTCTCAGAGGTGCTTGCAGCGATTACCGCAGGACACTGAGACCCAGGGGGCCTCTTAGGGCAGGGCTGATGGGAAGCCATTGCTGTTTGCTCCACCCTGAGACTCCGCCCCATCCAAGCTGTGTGCAGAGGCTTTTGCATATGAATGGCCTGGTCCTTCAAAAGCTAAACTTACCTAACAAACTGCAGCTGAGTCAGAGAAACCCAGAACATCCAAAAGAAGGCCCAAGGCCCCACAGCAGCTTGCATTGCTTCACAGCTGGGCCTCATCTGGGCACCTCCAAAACCCAAACAAAGAAGAGGAACCTGCAGATCTCTCCGTAGCTCCTGCTGGGTGGCCTCAGGCAGATCCAAGAGCCAGTGTACCCAGGTGTCAGACTCAGTGAGCACCAAAGCCCCACTGAAGCAAGTCTTGCCCCATAAGGGTGTCTCCAGCACAGAAGTTCTCCCATTGTAGACATAGCTGATCCTCACAACCAATTGGCCTGGAGGTCAATTTCTCCCAGTGATGCCAACAACAATCAAGGCTTAACTACAACAAGACTGTTCACACAACCCACAAAGGGGTGCTCCAAGAGTGTACACCTCAGGTAACTGGAGAGGCTGAGCCACTGGGCCCTATAGGACACCTAGTACACAAAGCCACTCTATCAACACAGGGAAGCAGCCAAAATGTGGAGACAAAGAAACAGGTCACAAATGAAAGAAATGGAGGAAAACAAACTACTGGATGTAGAGTTCAAAACCATGGTTATAAAGTTTTTCAAGAATTTTCTAGGAAAGGCCAATAAATTTAGTGAGACCCTCGAGGATATGAAAAAGGACCAACTAGAAATTAAGCATACACTGGCTGGAATAAAAAATAATATAGAGATCCAACAGCAGACTAGAGGATGCAAGAATCAAGTAAAATATTTGAAATAAGAAGAAGCCAAAAACACCCAACCGGAAAAGCAAAAAGCAAAAAGAATCCAAAAATATGCAGATAGTGTAAGGAGCCTCTGGGACAATTTCAAGTGTACCAACATCCGAATTGTGGGGGTGCCAGAAGAAGAGAGAGAGCAAGATATTGAAAACCTATTTGAAGAAATAATGACAGAAAACTTCCCCCACCTGGTGAAAGAAATAGACTTACAAGTGCAGGAAGTGCACAGAACCCCAAACAAAAGGAATCCAAAGAGGACCACACCAGGACACATCATAATTAAAATGCCAAGAGCAAAACGCAAAGAGAGAATATTAAAAGCAGCAAGAGAAAAACAGTTAGTTACCTACAAGGGAGCACCCATATGATTGTCAGCAGATTTCTCAACAGAAACTATGCAGGCCAGACAGGAGTGGCAAGAAATATTCAAAGTGATGAATAGCAAGAACCTACAACCAAGACTACTCTATCCAGCAAAGCTGTCATTCAGAATTGAAGGTCAGATAAAGAGCTTCACAGACAAGAGAAAGCTAAAGGAGTTCATCACCACCAAATCAGTATTATATGAAATGCTGAAAGGTATTCTTTAAGAAGAGGAAGAAGAAGAAAAAGGTAAAGATAAAAATTATGAACAACAAATACATATCTATCAACAAGTGAATCTAAAAATCAAGGGAGTAAAAAATCTGATGAACAGAATAAACTGGTGAATATAATAGAATCAGGGGCATAGAAAGGGAGTGGACTGACAATTCTCAGGGGCATAGGGAAGTGGGGGGTGCGGGAAGAGACTGGATAAAAATCATACACCTATGGATGAGGACAGTTGGGGGGGTAAGGGCAGAGGGTGGGGCGGGAACTGGGTGGAGGGGAGCTATGGGGAAAAAAAGAGGAACAACTGTAATAATCTGAACAATAAAGATTTTAAAAAAATGAAGGAAAGCTAGCCAGTGACCCTGCGGTTTGGGAATGTGAGTCACACAGGCAGCTGGGCATTAGGATGGAGGCTCCTGAAACATTAAGGCAGAGCTTCTCTATGACCCACCAGTCCCACTCCTGGGAGTTTGTCTGAAGAATATGAAAACACCAACTTGAAAAGACATGTGCACTCGGCTGGCTTGGCTCAGTGGTTGAGCATTGACCTATGAACCAGGAGGACACTGGTTCAACTCCTGGTCAGGGCACATGCCCGGGTTGTGGGCTTCATGATTCTCTCTCATCATTGATGTTTTTATCTCTCTCCCTCTCCCTTCCTCTCTGAAATCAATAAAAATATATTTAAAAAAGACATATGCACCCCAATGTTCATTGCAGTATTATTATTATTATTATTATTTTAGTGTCCTTGACCAGAATCAAACCCTGGACCCTTCAGTCTGCAGGCTGATGCTCTATCCACTGAGCCACACCAGCTAGGGCCATTGCAGCATTATTGACAATAGGCAGGCTATGGAAAGAACCAAGTGCCCATCGATGGGTGAATGGAGAAAGAAGATGTGGCATAGACATCGATGGAATACCACTCAGACATAAAGAAGGTGAACTCCGTTGCTTTCAACAGCAGGGATGACGGGTCGTGAGGTGTTATGCTCAGCGACGTAGTCAGATGGGAAGATGCTGTGTCCTTTCACTCAGCTGTGAAATGTGAAGACAAATACAAAAGCAAATCCATAGACACCGAGAGCAGATTGCTGGCTCCAGAGGGGAAGTGGGGGGAGGGCAGGTGGCCAGGGGGAGGGCCGACTGTCTGATGATAAATGGAAACTGTCCTTTGGGCAGTGAGCATGACACCATGCATGCAGATGGTGAGATGGTGATGGGTAACATTCCACACCTGAAACACGTAATGTTAGAAACCAGTGTTACCTCAGTACACAACTGGCATTAGGAAGCAAGACCTCATTTATTTATTATTTTTGAAAATACGTTTTTATGCATTTTAGAGAGGAAGGGAGAGGGAAAGAGAAACATCAATGATGAGAGAGAATCACTGATCGGCTGCCTCCTGCACGCCCTCTACTGGGGATCAAGCCTGCAATCTGGGCATGTGCCCTTGACCAGAATCAAACCTGGACCCTTCAGTCTGCAGGTCAATGCTCTATCCACTGAGCCAAACTGGTTAGGACTGAAGCAAGATATTTATAAAAAACCTCACAATGTGGCCAAGAAAGTCTTCTCAATTAGCACTAATGAACAAATAACCAAGAGGGTAACAGTGGCAGCTACCATTAATTGGCAAATACTATGTGCCAGGAATGCTGCTAAATGCTTCAAGACATTCCCTCTCTATTTCCTCATCATAATCTTTTCTACATAAACAGAGACTTGGAGAGGCACTAATACCCAAGGCCAAGGTAAATGGAAGAACGTGGGTTTGACCTGGATTCTGTCCGACTCCAAAGCACCACTCCCCTCCTTGTAGTGACTGACTCTCCAAGCCCAGCCCAGAGTCAATTTCCCAGGCCAGGTGCTTGCCCCTGGAGCTGGTGGCGGGCAGTCTTGTAGAGGGACCTGCGGAGGGCACTGGTGGGGGAGCTCTTCCATCAGCTCCACCTCCCATGAGCTTGGAGACGTTAGGAAAACCGTTTCTCTTGAGCCTGTCTATAAGATGGAATAAAAACAGGCTTGTCTAGTTCAGGGGTCTGTCATGAGCCTCAACCGAGGCAATACCTGTGCAAAAGCTTGGCGAGTCCTCTTTTCCTCTTCAAGGGCCACGTAGGATAGTCATTATTTGATCATAGGAAACTGGTCGAATTTCTGTCCTCCTCCCAAAGCTGTCTTCCCAGCTGCCAGTATGCCCAGCCTTTCTAACAAAACCCAGCTCAGAATTTACCTCCTCCTTCAAGAAGCCTTCTGGATCAACCCCTCTCAGGGCCCATTATTGGATGATCTCCAACCCCACTTTCTCTACTTTTTGCATTTAGTTATTTAGCTCCTTAAGTTGCTTGAGAACACAGGTTGTGTGCGTGTGTGCATGTGTGTGTGTGTATGTGCATGCATGTGTGCATGCATGTGTGTGCGTATGTGTGCACATGTGTATGTCTGTGATGTGTGTGTGTGTGTGTTCTCTCAGACTGTCAAGTCCACTGCAAGGCTGTTGTTTCTTTAACCTCAGAACTCTGCCTCTGCATCCAGGCTGCACCACATCCATCTAGATGATCTGCTGCCTGACTCGAGAATGGATGGTGAAAGCTGCAGGTGAGCCCTGGTCATGAAATGTTCCTGTGTGAGTGCTGAAACACATCCTCTCTCTCTCCCTCTCCCACCCCCCTCTCTCTTGCCATCATGTCTGCATCTGGCTTGCCTATATTGTGATGATGGTCCACCTGGGGACAATGAGTCCCAGCCCTTATCTTACAGTTTATAAAGTGCTTTCCTGTCCATTAAAGAATAGGATTTTCGCAATTGCTTCCTGCAAGAGACACAGGGCAGGATTATGGAGAGTTCTCTCTTTTCCGAGTCCATCGCAGCTAGAGAGCGGTCTGGTTCCTGAGTAGGGGCGGCTGGGGATTGAGAAAATGAAAGAAAGATATAGACACAGAGATGGAAGGAAAAGCTGGGACCAGGTGGGACCGCTGCCCTCTTCTGATGGAGAGATAGGGACCCAGAGCCGATACAGCGTGTTTATTTTATACCCCAAATACCAGGAAATTTTACTAAAATTCAAGACAAAGGAGATTATTTGCATTCTTGGGTGGGCCCCAGTGGTATTTATTCCTAGTGCTTGGCTGGATTTAAATAACAAAACCCAAGCCCTGGCACCTGGGCTGAAGGTCAAGCTGACAACACACCTGCCTCTTGGCAAAGCCTGTTTCCAGGATGTGGCTTTGCCGACGCCACTGTATTCCGCTGACAATAATTAAAGAAATGCCTATGTGCCTTCCCAGGTGCTCTCTACACAGGATCACTGCCCTCTTTTCAGGGCAGAAGAGGTTGGGTGGCTGCTCATGATTCCTCTGTGGAGTGCGGAGAGACCAGGCTT
The DNA here is from genome assembly GCA_026230045.1 of Corynorhinus townsendii. Lineage (NCBI taxonomy): Eukaryota > Metazoa > Chordata > Mammalia > Chiroptera > Vespertilionidae > Corynorhinus > Corynorhinus townsendii. Next base: position 85,158,430 of record JAPDVU010000008.1, read on the forward strand.
TCGCACTCCTGAGTGGGGCTGTCTCCAAGGCAGCAGTGGGTTGTCTGGCTGTAGAGAGAGTTCTGGTGTGTGTGCCAGGGGAGAAGCCTGGAGGACTGCCTGAGGGAGGAGGTGGCTGCCCAGGGCAGGCACTCAGCATCCCCAGAGCCACGAGTCTTGGGGACAAAGCCCTCCTTGTGCCCAGCAGAGACCTAAGCTCTAACCCAGCCTTCCTGTGGGCATCACCTTGAGCTTCCCTGTACCTTGGCCTTTCTGAGGACTCGGGAGTCAAGCCCCCGCTCAGGAGGCCCCCACTGTCCACACTCTGGTTGGGGTAGCTTGCATCTTGGGCCTCAGGAGACAGAAAAGGGCTGGAGTTAGAGGGGGATCTGCCCAGACCTGGCTGGGTTTGGTGCCTCCCCACCTCCCTTAGTGCTTCCTGGAGTGAGGAAGGAACTGAAGGTCCTCAGAGACACTTGAGCCTGGTTGTGAATTAAATGTCTGACAATGTCTCCCATCAAATGTCAAGCGACTTGGGGTATCCAGGACTGACTGCTCCCCTGAGTGGGCAGCTGGGGGACATCTGGCCCCGGATGCTTCTCCGCCAGGAAAGTCCCTCCCCAGGCTTTGTGGGCGTTGTCACTGAGGTGAGCTCTCCCTGGGCTGTGGGCGCCTCAACTCTCATCGCAGCCCTCCCTTCACAGGGCACTGGGTCTTCACCTCTCCTGGGCCCCGCCACAGGGTGGGCATTGTGGGTGCAGGGTAGGTGGGAAGGATAGGGCTGAACTTGAACTGACCTCCCTGGTCCTGGGCTGGGCACAGCCTAGCTGGTCCTGGGCTGGGCAGAGCATGGGTAAGCTCAGTTGGCCTCTTTGCAGAAAAGAGTCCTGCCTTCCAAGGCCCTGGGGAGCACAGGCCTCAGCTTCTCCATGGCGATGGCATGGGGTCTTTTCTTAGGGCTGAATAATCTGTTAGCTAGTGCTTTGTAACAAACCACCCACAAACTCAGCAACTTCAAACAATTGGATTTATGATTTCTTATGAGTCTATGGGTTATCTGGGTGGTCCTTTGGTCTTGGTTGGGATCACTTATGTCTTTGTGGTTGGCTGTACATTGAGGGGCACCTCTGTTGATCTTGTGTTTGGGGGTATCTGGTGGTAGGCAGGGTTAGGGAGGCCTCAGTTGGGACAACTGGGCTCTTCTGGGCATGACTCCCAGCCTTCGGCAGCCTGTCCCGGCATGCTCACGTGGTGCTGGTGTCTCTAAGAGAGCATAGGAGGCCGTGGGTGTCTGAGGCCTGGCACTGGAAGAGCACGCTGTCACTTCTGTTGAATTCTACCATCAAAGCAACCACGACGCAGCCCAGAGCAGCAGGAGGGGACACAGACTCCACTTGTTGGAGAAGCAGTGACGTCACATGTGCAGGAGCGGGGCACGGGAGGGGAGGCCGGCACTTTGCCATCAATTGGCTGTCAGTCTCTGAAGCTTCTTGCCTTCCCTCTTCCAAGGACTATGTGGGAGGGCTTGGCTTCAGTGACCAGGGGAGGACTGGGCAGCAGCTTGACTGTGTGGTCATGTGGGTTCTTCTAGTTTGGACCTGGGTCCATGGCATTGCTGTGCTGCTGTGTGACTTTGAGCCACTCACTATGCCTCTTTCTGCCTCAGTTTCCCCAATGGTGAAACAAAATAGTTGAATTAAACTTGAGGATTAGATGAGATGATTAGTTACTGGGAACCTGCTCTGCGCCCGGTGTGAAGACGGGTCGTGAGCTAGAAGACCTGTAAGGGAGGATGGCACGAGGGGACATGTGGGGCACAGAGTGCCCAAGGGCGTGGGAGGTGAGCTTGCACTCTCCTTTCCCACCCTGGGAGGCTGGTTCCCATTGGCAAAGTTGGGCTGTGACCATATTTGATGAGACACTAGCCGAGAACCCACTGGGAGCTGGGAAGTAAGGTGCACGTGCCAACCGCCGGAGTCGCTGGCCGCCTCCTGGACGTGGGCTTCCTTGCGGAGGGAAAGGGCATTACTCACTTCGCTGGAGCCCATGCTGATTCCTCCATCGCTAAGTGCTCCTCGGCTCTGGAAGCGTGGAGGGATTTGCTGAGTTAGATGTGAAGTGGGGAAGAGCGTAGAGATGGGGTCATCGTTTGTCCTCAGGGGAAGAAGCTCAGGGAACCGAGCCTCACTTCCCAAGCATCTGAGCAGATCCGGGTTCAGTGACCACCCCAATCACCGGCCCCGCCCCAGGCACTCTCCTAGATGCTGCTGCCTTGATGTCACCCTCACAGGGCTTCTGGGGGCAGTCCTTTCCTGTTGGACAGACAGAGACACTGGGTCCTGTGGTCCGATAAGCACAGTGAGGTCCGTCTGTTTGCACAATGAGTGATCACGTATTTGGGATCTTAGGCTGACTGGATGGAGAGAGAATCGTGGCTGGCTGACTTGAGATGGGCTTTGAACCATGGCTTTCCAGGCTGCCTCACACCAGGGCCAGAGTTCACACGCACAATGAGCAGCATACACTGGAATGGCCTTAAAAGGCCGTGGGTCCGAGTCAGGTTCAATGAACCAAGAACTTCCTGACTACAGGGGGCTGCCATCATGATTATGATCATCATCTTCATCTTCATCATCAATAATAATAATAACAATAGCTACCAATGTGTGCCAGGCACCTTGCTCAGCCCTTTGCAAACACTATCCTATTTAATTTTCAGAAGAAACTTGTCAGTTTGTACTATTTACTTTACTTGCCCAAGGTCAAACAGGTAGTGATCATTGCAAGCGGGGGGCTGGGTGGGGGGAGCGGGTTGCATCCAAGTGACTGGCTCCAGCTAAGGTGTAGCGTTCCAGTCGAGGTGATGGGCCAGGTGTTTTCTGTCTTGGGCCCACCCAGGCCCTTAGCTGAGGAGGGCTGTACGCTGCCCAGGGCAGGGCTTGTTGGTGTCCAGGAAGGTGCCGCGGGCCTGTGTGCATCTGCTCGCACCCGACAGTTACGGGGAGAAGGTAGGGGTGGAAGAGCACCTGAGCTTGGGTTTCTTCTCAGGGTGTAAGGTGTTCCTCAGATACCCAAGGCCATTCATCTCCTAATGGGTTCAGTTCTCCGCTTGGTTCTTTATCATGCCCAAGGGTGTGAAATTGACTCCAGAAACTTGTCCATTTCCTCTGGCTTGTCCTGCAGAGGGTGGGGAGAGAGGTGGAGGGGGAGAGGCTGGCCAGGATGAAGGACACCCTGGGGTGGGCAATATAACCCATGTGGGTATATCTCTCCAGGGGCCTTTGGTACCTCATCTCCACATCTGTGATGGACATCTTCCCAGGGGTGTGTGGGTATGAGGCCATGGTTGAGAGGAACCAGCTCACTGAAAGGGCTAAGGCCCTGGACAGTTTGGCTCAGTGGATAGAGCGTCAGTTTACAGACAGAAGGGTCCTGGGTTTGATTCCTTGGGCATGTACCTTGTTGCAGGCTTGTACCTCTATGCTTTCCTGATTGACCTCCTTGAGCCATTGTGTATTCTGTAGAATGCACTGTGTTCTTTCCTCTATTTGACCTGTAGAGTTTAGATAAAAACAATAGGAGGTGTCAGCAATTAAACAAACCCTTCCCTCTTTTGCTAAAAGATAGTATAGGGCGAGGAGGGGGACTATTTTTAGGGACATAAGAGATCTGTGATATTCAGAAGCACTATGATGGTAAACAGATAGAAGTGATCTGGAGAGAAATCCTGTAAATCGCCCTGGAGCCAGAGGTCTGTAATGAGTTCGAAAATATCTTGCACTGTTCGGATGGGATGGTCTGCACCAGGTGGGGGAATGTTGTTACTAACAATTCACGGGAATGTGAAAGCCTGGGTATACAACTTATTAGCCATTTGCTGATATGCGAGAGGGGCTACTTTTTCCCAGCAAGGCTAGTGGGAGGGTAGGTTATTCTGGGGGTGAGGTTTTTGTGTGTGTTTTTCCAGTTCTGCCCCTTGCCAGGCATCTGGAGCTTTCTGCTCTGGTGAGTTTTTAATTTGTACTTGGCCTATTGTCTTTGCTCTGGGGCCAGGGACAATGAGGCCTTGGGCACTAAAGGAGTTTGTGATGGTGTCTAGGGGTGGTATTTTCTGAGTACAAGTAGGGCTTGTAACCTGGTGGAGATAAACTGTTTTAGACATTCTAGTATTATTGGGTAAAAATTAGAACAATAAGAGTTATGACAAATGGTCTGGTGGAAGGAAAGAGACATTCATTTGGAAGGTTGTAGTCTAATATATTAAAATGAGGTTTATTCTTAAATTATTTATTTTTAAGTGTCCCTGGTTTAGGGAAGATAGGATTTACTAGATGGCTGCAGACTGCTGTTTTATTATTTCAGTTTTTCTGTTCTGCTTGTCCTGGCTTACTGGCCTGTGTCATTTACAATATTTAAACCTTAATTTTCCAATGATGATTTAAAAGTAAACAGCCAGCATTTCTTAGATTGACATTGATGAACATGCTCATTTTAAAGAAATATATCTTTAACGAAACACAAGATATTAACAGTTTTAAATTTACTTTGTAGATTTTCTGTAATAAAAGCTAAAATTAGGTTAACTTAAAACTTGTTGAAATATTTAGATATTTATCATTTAATATAATAAGGTTTTAAATTGTTAAAGACTTTGGAAAATTATGTATAGGCATATGAGGCTAGGGAAAAGGTGGGGGAGGAGGGAGCAGGCCTAGCAGTCTGTTCTCAGGCCTCTAGCTGCTTGGAATTAAAACTGCCACATTTTTCCTTAGAGATAACATGCTAAGGTTTGGGAGATAATGAGCTCAGCTTCTGATAGTAGCCAGACTGTTAAGTGGTTATAGTTTTGCAGTAAAGAAAGTTGTTCTTTGGGAAGGGGTGTGTGTGTGAGTCAAAAGGCGCTGAGGTCAGAGCATTAAAGGGGAGAGAATGCTGGCCTTGGGATCTAAAGGCTCAGTGAGGGGTCCCTTGGCCATGTCATGTTATAGAGGAGCTTTGTAAGAAAGCTGAAATTGGGAACTCAGAGGCAAGAGTACCTAGGGAGCCAGAAAAAGGAGAGTATTTCTTGTTTAGAGGAGGGGACAGTGGTAGAGGAGATAAGGCCTTTACAGTCTAAGGCGTGGCATGGCTTTGTGGGGGTGAGTGACACTGAAGTAGGTGAATGTTGTTTGGGACAGCTGGGCTTTATGAGGGGATGTCTGTACTGTTCCAGTCAGGTAAGAAGAGTGGATAAGGGAGAATTTAGTAAGATGCAGTGTAGATGTGAGGTGGCTAATGGCTGTGAGATTAATCCGTCAACTCCCATAATAGAGACTGAGGAGGGAACAGGGTCCCCATGAATTTGGGGAGAGCAGAATAAGTGGCCCTAGTGTCAATTAAAAAGGAGATTGGCTTACCTGCCACCACAGTCGTTCCCCAAGGCTCTGTCCTGGTAATGTAGGTCTGTGGGGCTTTGTCAGGCTTCAGTTTTTGGTGGCCAGTCCCAGGGGGTCTGGGACCTCCAAACCGGATCCAGAGGGCCGTCATGCCGGACGAGCTAAGGTTCAACCAGGAGGGGCCAGACTACAGTCTGATTTCCCGTGGCCTTCCCTTCCACACCTTGGGCAGGGCCCAGGCGGGGGTCTCGGGTTTGGGCAGGACTTGGCTCAGTGTCTTTCCTTGCTGCATTTAAAGCATGGGCCTGGAGGAGGCTTAGCCCCTGACTCACTCTTGGTTGGAGGACTGGCACTTCGTTTGGGGTCACGAGAGCAGTGGCTAGGAGCTGGAAGGTCTCCTTCTGGCCTCAGCCTTGGCCTGATTTCATCCTTGTTTTTGGATTTGGGTCTCCTTGTCTCTGTTATTAAAGACTCTAAAGGTCATGTTTAAAAGGTCTTGTTGTGGGGTTTGTCCCTTCTGGGCTTGTAGGGTCAAGATTGGTGTATTTTCTCATGTCGGTGTAAGGTGAGATTGGAAGACTGCCGGATTTCGTGTCTTTCCTGGGTGACCTTTGCTAATATTTTGTAATTCACTGCTTTGTGGGATGTGTTTCTCAGTCCTTCTAAGCAAAGAACTGTGTGGTTTCGAGACCTGCAACCTGCCTGCCCTTCCTGATAGGTTTACAGTGGGTCCCTGTCAGGGACAGCACCTGCTCCGACTGGGAGGGCAGGGGCCTGCCAGTGGAGGGTATCTGCATGGCCCTGGGCATGAAGCCAGATTTGGCACCAGCAATCTCTCCAAGGGGCACTTTAAGGCTAGTGCCAGAGTGGGCGGAGGAAGAGAGCGAAACCTGCTCAGGAGCGGGTGTGAGATGGGGTGGTGGTGGTGGGATCTGCTGGGTAGGGTGCGGGCTCTCAGGCTGCTGAGATGGAGGAGCCCTAGGCTGGGGGACTGGGGATGGTTGGCGAGATCAAAGTGGTGAAGGAGGAGGAGGATTTGAGATCCTCTGGGGGCTCAGAGTGAAGAAGGAAAATCTGAGGGAGAGCAGCTGTTACAGAGAGAAGGACGTGTCCTGAGTGTGAAAAAGCCTGGACGTACAGGCCCTCAGACCACTTGCCCTGCCTGTGGGGGACTGTCAAGGTCAGTTAGGATTTGGAAATTGAAAGCGCCATTTTTACTGAGGCCAGAAGTCCTGCGTGAATTCCAGGGTCTGAAGGCTTTTAGGTAGACAGCCCAGGGGTGTGGTGCGGGGAATGGTCAGCTGCCAATTCCCCATGGCGACTGGCAGTGGCTTAAGGTCTGCTTTCCATGAAGTTAAGGCCAAGAAAGGCATCCCCATCTCCCTCTAATGTTCATGAGAAACAGACAGAGCCCCCCTCTGTGACAGCATCCCCATCAGGAGAGGGGGCAAGGGAACTTGGTTCCCCCTGGGACTTGTCCCGACCAGCGCTGGATTTCCTTGGGGCTGGCTGAACAGTATTAGCCCGGAGCCTGGCTCCAAACCCAAAATGACAGGACAGTCAGGACGGAGGAAAACAGACTAAAGCCCCTTAACCGTGAATCTGTGCCTGGTGTTGAAGCGGGAGGAGGCAAGGCAAGGAGAGGTCCACTATCCAGTCACAGGCACGACCCAGACCGCTCTGGAGGAAGGCTGGGGGGCCCAAGTCAGTGTCGTGAGTTCAGCAAAAGCTCAGCTGAGCAGGAGCTTGGCTGGGGGCTTCCCAGGACACAAGGGGGCTCAGGAGCCAGATGATCACGTCTCTGAGTACCAAGTGCCCGGTTGCTGGAACCCTGCAATGGCTCTTACCAGACCCTCACTAGACCTTCCCGGGTGTTCGGCACCAAATGAAAGGTTCAAGTGGGCCTGGGTCGTGCACCTATGACATGAAGCCATAATGTATTAAAAGAGATTTTATTCTGGGCACCTGGGTGCAGGTGGGCTGAGACCGAGAAAGGCATCAGGGAAGAGAGCAGGGAGAGGTAGGTTTTTATTAATCTTGGCTGGCTGCAAGCTGCTCTGCTGACGTGAGGGTCTGGTCCAACCTTGGTTCCTCCCATGACAGGTGTCTTCTGGTTATCTGAGCTATTCTGTCCTCAAGGCTGCAAGCTTTCTGCAAGATATCTGCTAAACACAATAAGTCTTTCTCTGCCCCATTTTATTCTCTTTAACCCTTTCACTACCCAGTTGCAGAACTGACTGGCAGCCCTAACTGAGATTCCATTAGCCTGGCTCACACTGTTTGCTCAACCCTGATGATTCCCTGAGACCCTGCTCCTTCCAATTTGCAGCCCCACACAAGCTGTTTACAGGGGCTTTTCCATATGAGGGACCTGTCCTGGCTCAGGCTTCAGACTTCCCTAAATCTCTCAAACAAGCAGCATCTGGCATCAGCAAGACCTGGCACCAACAGTAGCCTGCCTTGCTTCACAGTTTGGCCTCATCTGGACACTTCCAAGCCCAACACAAGTGTCAGCCATTTTCAGATCTCTCTGTATCTCCTGACAGGTGGCCCCAGGCAGGGCACAGGCAGTGGCTGACTTTGCACCTCTTGGGAGGTCCCAGAGCCAGTGAACCTGGTGGACAGCTTCAGACCCTACCAGATTACAACTCTACACATCCACAGTGACACACTCAAGGGGCAGACTCAGTGAGCAGCAAAGCCCCACTGAAGCAAGTCCTGTCCCACAGGGGTGTCTCCTGCACAGCAGCTCTTCCACTTAGTCACAGCTGGTCCTCACAGCCAGTTGGCCTGGAGGTCAATTCCTCCCAGTGACACCAACAGCAATCAACTACAAGACTGTGCACACAGCCCACACAGGTTCACCTAGAGTGCCCAGCTCAGGTAACTGTGGAGGGTGAGCCACTGGGCCCTACAGGACACTTACTACACCACTCTACCAATGCCAGGAGACATAGCAGCTCTACCTAATACATAGAAATAAACACAGGGAAGCAACCAAAATGTGGAGACAAAGAAACATCACAAATGAAAGGACCAAAGAAATCTCCAGAAAGAGAACTAAATGAAATGAAAGCAAGCAAGCTGCTAAGATACAGAGTTCAAAACAATGGTTATAAGGATGCTCAAGGATTTTAATGAGAGCGTCAGGGGCTTAGTGAGACTTTCAAGGATCTTAGTGAGAATTTCAAAGACATGAAAAAGAACAAGTCAGAAATCAAGTATACACTAACTGAAATAAAGAATATTTTACAGGGATTCAACAGTATTGTAGAGGATTCTGAGAATCAAATTAAAGATTTGGAATATGAGGAAGAAAAAACAACCAATCAGAAGAGCAAAAAGATAAAAAGAATAAAAAAATGAAGATATTTTCAGGACAACTTCAAGCATACCAACATCCACATTATGGTGGGGCCAGAAGGAGAAGAGAGAGAGCAAGATATTGAAAACCCATTTGAAGAAATAATGACAGAGAACTTCCTCTACCTGGTGAAAAAAAAAACACACACAAACTTATAAGTCCAGAAAGTGCAGAGAGTCCCAAACAAGATGAACCCAAAGAGGCCCACACCAAGACACATCATAATTAAAATGCCAAGGGCAAAAGACAAAGAGAGAATCTTGAAAGCAGCAAGAGAAAAACAGTTAGTTACCTACAAGGAGTGCCCATAAGACTGTCAGCTAGCTGATTTCTCAACAAAACTTTGCAGGCCAAAAGGGAGTGGCAAGAAATATTCAAAGTGATGAATAGCAAGGATGTACAACCAAGATTACTCTACCCAGTAAAGCTATAATTTGGAATTAAAAGTCAGATAAAGAGCTTCCCAGATAAGAAAAAGGTAAAGGAGTTCATTACCACCAAACCAGTATTACATGAAATGTTGAAGGATATTCTTTAAGAAGAAAAGAAGATAAAAAATATGAACAATAAAATGGCAATGAATACATATCTATTGACAATTGAATCTAAAAATAAAAATAAGTGAACAAGGAATCTAATGAACAAAATAAACTGATCAATAAAATAGAACCAGAGGCATGGAACAGACTTATGAATCTCAGAGGGAAGGGAGTAGGGAGGGGGGGGGGAGATATTAGCCAAAGAACTTATATGCATACTAGAGGCCTGGTGCACTGGGGGTTGGAGGGTCTTTCAGCTTGTCCCATCTTGCAGTCTGGGACCCCTTGGGGGATGTCTGCCTGTGGGCTTAGGCCTGATTCCCTGGCTCGGACGTCCCTCTTGCAGTCTGGGATCCTTCTCACAGTCTGGGAACCCTCACTCCTTACTGCCTGCCTGCTCACTGCTCCTTACCACTTGGCTTGCTGCTCCTTAATGCTGTGGCTGAGGCAGGAGAGGCTCTCTCCACCGCCACTGCACTCGCCAGCCATGAGCCCAGCTTCTGGCTGAGCAGTGCTCCCCCTATGGGAGTGCACTGACCACCAAGGGACAGCTCCTGCGTTGAGCGTCTGCCTCCTGGTGGTCAGTATGCATTGTAGCGACTGGTTGTTCTGCCAGTCATTCCACCATTTGGTCAATTTGCATATTAGGGTTTTATTGTATAGGACTAGAGGCCTGATGCACGAAATTCGTGCAAGAGTAGGCCTTCCTTCCCCTGGTTGTTGGCACTGGCTTTCCTCTGGCACCCGGGATCTGAGCTTCCCTCCGGCCACTGGCAGGCATCCAGGAACTGGGCTTCCCTCACAGCCCTGGCTTCATCTGGAAGGTTGTCTGGTCTAATAAGCATATTACACTTTTATTATTATAGATATGCATTACCTATGGACTCAGACAATAGGATGGTGAAGGCCTGTGGCAGGGCGGGAACCAGGTAGGGGGAGGGAAATGGTGGAAAAGAGGGGGACATCTGTAATACACTCAGCAATAAAGATTAAAACAAATAAATAAAAAATAAACCGGTGGTCCCAGGTCCCAGGGGCTAAGAGGTGTGTGTGTATGTGTGTATGTGTGTGTGTGTTGGGGGACAGTGGAGAGTCACATGGGCTTATGCCTATATGAAGACTATGTAAGAGGCATGAGCAATGGGACTGGGTTTGGGGGAGTTCAAGGAAGGGGCTACCCCAAGTGGGAGCTCAGACTGAGTAATGCTCACCAAGGATGGGGAGCCCCGCCGCTGCCGTCATGTTTGTGACTGTCAGCAATGAAAGTGACTGACTGACTGAGCAGAAAAAGAGACCTATATTCCCGAAGTGAAGGGGAGACAGAGGCTGGGGAGAGATAAAAGGGAGAAAGACTACACATGTGAATATATTTTCCCAAAAAGAACATTTCTAATCCTATATAAGACTAGAGGCCCGGTGCATGAAAATTCATGCACTGGATTGGGGGGGAGGGGGTCCCTCAGCCCAGCCTGCCCCTCTCACAGTCCGGGAACCCTCAGGGGCGGGAGGCAACCTGGCGATCAGGGGAAGGTGACGCCCCATCACACCTCTGCTGCTGCCACTGCTGGCCCTGGTTACCTGAGCCTCAGGCAGACTGAGGGGACTGGGCACCACCATCTTATGGCTGTGGGTGCCATAATCTTTGAGGGCATGGCAGTCAATTAGCATGTTCCCCTCCTTATTGGCTGTGGGCACCACCGTCTTTGAGGGTGGGGCAGTCAATTAGCATATTCCCTCCTTATTGGCTGTGGGTGCTGCCATCTTTGTGATGGCATGAGGGTCAATTAGCATATTCCCTCTTTATTAGGTAGGAAAAGCAACCAAAACAGTGGAACTACCAGAATGACTGTGGCTCCTTGCCCAGGCCGGCCCCGCCCTCCAACAGGGACCCCCACCCTGATTGGGGGGCGTGGCCAGCCTGCAAACCACCCATGGACCCTCGCCCAGGCCAGCCCCACCCCCAAGCAGGGACCCCCACCCCAATCCGGGGCCCCCATCAGGGCAGGCCAGCCGGCCCCCTCCTGTGCACCAGGCCTCTATCTTATATAATAAAAGGATAATATGCAAATTGATCCTAATGGCAGAATGACCAGAACGACCACTGTACCAGTCACTATGAGGCACACTGACCAACTCTCGGTCCCTTTCCCCGGCCTGCAGGATCTGATCGCCTAATGGCGAACAGGGAACGGGGGGTGGGTGGCGGGGGCTGTGGGTGGTGCCAGGCCAAGGCCCCTGCCCCACCCAGCCAGTCACCCCACACACAGAGGGTGACCCCATGGCAGGGGCTGGGCCAGTGAGTGGGCGGGAACAGCCGACCTCACAGTCCCCTTCCCGATCACCCGATGGCAAATGGGGAACCGGGGGTGGGTGGTGGCAGGGGGTGGGGCAGGCTGCAGGCCGCTGGGGAAGATGGCCCTGATTGCAGGCCAGGCCTAGGGACCACACCCGTGCACAAATTTCATGTGCTGGCCCTCTAGAGAGGATATAAAAGGCCAATTCAAGCTAAACATTATATTCTTTGGGAGAACATTTTTTTATCTGACCATTCTGGTTTAATATTTTCTATAGGCTATCTGTACAATAGGGGGTCCTCTCGAGTAATTACTTGCTAAACAAATCACATCTATCAACCATCTCGATTTTAGACATGTTTGTTTAAGTCATCCTCTACAGACTGTCCTAAAGAAGAAGAAAGTGTAGAAACTTGTAGTAGGCCAGGGGAATATACTAGTATTTTTCTTTTCAAAGTCTTTAACATTACCAAATTCAATTCAGAAAAATTCCTTGACTCTTCAACAGAAAAATAGGCAAAGAATATGAATAATCAATCCCTGGAATTAAAAAGTGATAATAAATAAATCTATGAAAAAGTATACAACTTTACAGGCATTCAAATACATGCATGGGAAAACACAAGAGACATGTCTATTTCACTTACTACGTGCAACATCAGTTGTGTGTAATAAGACAAGCTCTTCATAAAAAAGGAACAGAAAAGAAAAAGGAGTCTATCGGAAGAATACTGGTGTCTCCTGGAGCCCTACGTTTGCCCTGGAGAACCAGACCTGAGGCTACACTTCCAGATCCGCCCACTGCAGACCCGACTGTCCCCCAACACCTGCTCCCGCTGCGCCCTGCCCTCCCATGCGCTTCGGGGCCAGAACCTGATCCTGTTTCACTTCCTCCTGAGACGGGCACGGCCATTTCCGCCTTGGCAGCTCTGGATCCCTCCTGCCTCAGAGCCACATCTCCTAGGAGTACCTGATGGGCGGATGGAGTCCCTGTCTGGTCCTTGCTGCAGGGAGGCTGTAGCCTCGGTCCCACCTCACGAAGCTGCGGCGCACGCAGGAGGCCCACGCAGGAGGCCAGGAGCTTCGCACTCAGCAGAGGTCTGCAGGCGCCCAGACCAGGGAACTCAGGTGACCTTTAGTGCAAGGACCTGAGTCCACAGGCCGGGACTGGGCCCTTTACGCCAGTGGACCCCGCCTTTGGTTTGTGCCTGGCGCAGAGTCGACAGGCATTACTATGATGGAGTGATGGCTCCGTGGCTCCGGGGTGAGGCTGGCCGCGGTTCGGACCAGCCGTCCTTCCCTCTATGGATATCCCGGGAAAGAGAAGGACATCTGGACAGCAGTCTGGTCATCCCAGGGCACCTGCCAGCCTTCGCACTGGGTCCTTGGCAGATGCTCTGTCTTCGGGGGACGGGCAGTTGTCTGGTTCTCAGAATCACGCAGAGAGGAACAAATCCCATCCAAGTGGGGACTCTGGGCCAACATGTCAACGATGAAGGCACCACCGATTCCCCAGCCTCTACAGCTTACTGCTGTCTCCCAGAGTGGCCCCTGCTCTGCACTCACTAGGGCCTGAGGGGACGCTAACCCAGCGCCAGGGTGGCCTGGAGGGTCTGAGGAATCTTGCCAGCCATTGGTCAGCCTGCAATGCGATGGAGGGAGTTTTCCGAGGGGAGGGGAGGGCAGGGAAAGCCTTCTGGGCTTCTCTGGCTGAGTCTCAGAAGCTCTCTCTCCTGGTTTCCTGTGGCTGTGATCTGGGCGGGTCTAGTCTTCGAACTACCAGCCATCTGGTCTAGTCTGAGGACCATGATACGGAAGAGCCCCGGGAGGCAGGGCTGGAGCCAGACCACACAGGCCACCCCAGCGTGCCTCCAGACAGCTCGTGGGTAATGGTGGCCCAATCCCAAGAGATGGCAGCACTGTCATCTAGGGGGTACAAGGGGGGTACAGAGGCCCTTCCCCTTCCCCTTCCCCTGAATATACTCAGACAGCCAGGGGGTCCGGGCTGCCTGTTACTGTTCGAGCCAATTCAGCAAACAGGGGTCAATCATATGAGAGTGTGTTCCAATCTTGCAGGCAGCGTGGGAGAGCAGCAGGTCATTCACAGAAATCTGCTCTGCCCCCATAAGCCGCTGCTATATTGGGTAGAAGGACGAAGATTACATGGGAAGGAGGCATTACAGGCATGGGAAAGTGGGCACAGATTGCAAGTCATGGGGGCTGGGGGGTTGCAGAGGTGGGCGCCCCGGCCCAGATCACAGGCTGCAGGGGCTAGGGATGTAAGGAGCAGGTGCCTCCAGGACTAGATTGTCTCAGCCCCGAGGCTGTCAATCTCTCCACAATGACAGGCAGCTCTCCGAAGGACGGACCATGTTCCCATGTGAGCAGCAGGTCCCAGGGCCTGCAGCTCCCAGCCAGGGGAGGGGGTGCTTTCTACTCAGAACAGACCCGTCGTGGCTAACAGGGCAGGATTGGTAGTTCTTATCATTGTAGCTGGTCGTGGTTCCATTTCTGCCCCGAACATAAATGCATTCCCCTGGCACATGGGATGGTGCCCAAGGTGGCTCAAGGCTGTACTGTGTCTGAGGACCCGGTTAGGATAGAAATACTGTGGACTAGGTGGCCCACAGTCAGCATCTCGGAGAATGAGGGGGAGCCCCACTGCTGGGCACTCAGCAGGAAAGAGTCCCCTTGGGTGGAGGGGGTGGAGCTCGCCGCTTCCTGTTGCTCCTGGAGACAGAGGTGAAGACCCTGCTCCTGCCCACATCCTGCCCATGCTCTGCCAACACCCTGCCCATGCCCTGCCTACCCCTGCCCACGCCCTGCCCATGCCTTGCCCACGCCCTGCCCACACCCTGCCCACATTCTGCCCATGCCCTGCCAACACCCTGCCCATGCCCTGCCCACGCCCTACCCACATTCTGCCCACATCTTGCTCATGCCCTGCCCACGACTTGCCCACATTCTGCCCATGCCCTGCCCACACCCTGCTCACATTCTGCCCATGCCCTGCCCACACCCTGCCCACATTCTGCCCATGCCCTGCCCACATTCTGCCCATGCCCTGCCAACACCCTGCCCACACCCTGCCCATGCCCTGCCCACACCCTGCCCACATTCGGCCCACATTCTGCCCGCACCCTGCCCACACCCTGCCCACACCCTGCTCCCACCCTGCCCATGCCCTGCCCACATCCTGCCCATGCCCAGCCCATGCCCTGGATGCATTCTGCCCATGCCCTGCCCACGCCATGCCCGCATTCTGCCCATACCCTGCCCACGCCCTGCCCATGCCCTGCCCATATTCTGCCCATGCCCTGCCCACGCCCAGCCCATGCCCTACCCACATTCTGCCCAGGAGTGGGGGTAGGATTTGGGGAGGCAGCCCAACTGAGCACTTGGCATGCCCTTGACCCTGCCCGTGAGCTGTGAGCGACATTTGTCTCTAAGTCACTACCCCAGGGGCACGAGTGGATACCCTATTCCTTAAGGAAAAGTGGGGGGTTCTGTGCCAGGACAGCTCCAAACTGTTCCCTGTTCCCCTGGGAGGGGAGTTGGACCGAACACAAACAAGACAATTTATACTGAGAAAACAACTTCCTATTTCCATTTAAATTGAACAATTTAAAACAGCGTCACCCAATTCCATACATTACCCCCTGTTGGATGGGCGGTCCAACTCCATGGAGAGCATCTTCCTGGTGGGGGGGTGCTTAGTTACATTCCCATGGGGGTGGGGGGCTTAGTTATATTCCCCACTGAGGGGGTGGGGGCTTAGTTATATTCCCACTGAGGGGGTGGGGGCTTAGTTATATTCCCCACTGAGGGGGTGGGGGATTAGTTATATTCCCACTGAGGGGGTGGGGGATTAGTTATATTCCCACTGAGGGGGTGGGGGCTTAGTTATATTCCCACTGAGGGGGTGGGGGCTTAGTTATATTCCCACTGAGGGGGTGGGGGCTTAGTTATATTCCCCACTGAGGGGGTGGGGGATTAGTTATATTCCCACTGAGGGGGTGGGGGATTAGTTATATTCCCACTGAGGGGGTCGGGGATTAGTTATATTCCCACTGAGGGGGTCGGGGATTAGTTATATTCCCACTGAGGGGGTGGGGGATTAGTTATATTCCCACTGAGGGGGAGGGGGATTAGTTATATTCCCACTGAGGGGGTGGGGGATTAGTTATATTCCCACTGAGGGGGTCGGGGATTAGTTATATTCCCACTGAGGGGGTGGGGGCTTAGTTATATTCCCCACTGAGGGGGTGGGGGATTAGTTATATTCCCGACTGAGGGGGTGGGGGCTTAGTTATATTCCCCACTGAGGGGGTGGGGGATTAGTTATATTCCCACTGAGGGGGTCGGGGATTAGTTATATTCCCACTGAGGGGGTCGGGGATTAGTTATATTCCCACTGAGGGGGTGGGGGATTAGTTATATTCCCACTGAGGGGGTGGGGGCTTAGTTATATTCCCCACTGAGGGGGTGGGGGATTAGTTATATTCCCGACTGAGGGGGTGGGGGCTTAGTTATATTCCCACTGAGGGGGTGGGGGATTAGTTATATTCCCACTGAGGGGGTGGGGCTTAGTTATATTCCCCACTGAGGGGGAGGGGGATTAGTTATATTCCCACTGAGGGGGTGGGGCTTAGTTATATTCCCACTGAGGGGGAGGGGGATTAGTTATATTCCCACTGAGGGGGTGGGGGATTAGTTATATTCCCACTGAGGGGGAGGGGGATTAGTTATATTCCCACTGAGGGGGTGGGGCTTAGTTATATTCCCACTGAGGGGGAGGGGGATTAGTTATATTCCCACTGAAGGGGTGGGGGATTAGTTATATTCCCACTGAGGGGGTGGGGGCTTAGTTATATTCCCGACTGAGGGGGAGGGGGTGGGGGCTTAGTTATATTCCCACTGAGGGGGTGGGGGATTAGTTATATTCCCACTGAGGGGGTGGGGGATTATATTTTCACTGAGGGGTTCGGGCCTTAGTTATATTTCCACTGAGGGGGTGGGGGATTAGTTATATTTCCACTGAGCGGGTTTGGCCTTAGTCATATTCCCACTGAGGGGGTGGGGGCTTAGTTATATTCCCACTGGGGTTGGGGGGTGTGCTGCCTGGGGAAGTAGCTCCTGTGTCTCCAGGGCAGATGCCTGGCTTGGAATGGCAGGAAGGAAGGAGGAATAAGAGGGCTGCGAGGTAAGGGTAAGGGGTCCCCTGCTCTCCAGGGAGCACCATGTTTTGAGCAGTCGCCCACCTCAGCCAAAAGCAACATCCACATTGGACTTGGTCTGGAGGACAGGCTCACAGCTCTCACAGACTGGACCTCTGACCCCTGGGAAGAAGGGGACGGAGAGAAAGAACAGGCTTCCTCAGCGGGCACCTGGGACCGACTGGCAGGCCAGGCCGGCCAAGTGCTGGGACTGGAGAACAGCCCCGCTCTCCTCACTGGTGGGGTCCTTTCAGGCAGGCCCCATTCTGGGGTTCGGGCTAATGGGTAAAAGCACCCCTCCCCTCACTGCATAGACTCTCAGGCCATTCATTCTGTGAACTTGGGAATTACGCATTAGCCATGGGCTAAGGGGGTGCAGTGTGGCTGGGATAACAGAGGAGCTATTGGGGGATGATTCTCATTCCTACCTGGGGGTGCAGTTATGCCTGGGATAACAGTGGAGGCTTCCCATTTGTGTTTAGGGTGTCAATGACCTCCACAACAGGCATCTCCTATTTCATCAGCTAACTGACTGAGCAAAGCCATCCCCTGAGTTGCATCCTGGACTAGTGTTAGGACGTTAGAGGCACTTCAAGATCCAGCCCAGACAGGCTTCCTCCAGATACTGTCTTGCTCAGGTCAGCCCAGGCCGAGGGGAGCCCAGTCGCCAGGGTGTGTAGCCCTGGGCAGGGAGGCCAGCGGCCAGGGCGGTGCCATGGGTCTTAGATTCTGGCTCAAACACACTGGCAGTTTGATTTTTTTTAAAGTGAGGGTCTAATTTCTTTGAGCCTCAGTTTCCTCATAAAATAGAGAACTCAATCAGATGACCTCCAAGGGCCTCTGTATGTTCGGAAAGGCTGGCTTGGCCGCTGCCTTGGTAAGCAACGAGCAGCACTGGCCGTCTGTCCTGGTGGGAAGCGTCGGTGGGATTGTATTCTAATTAAATATTTAATGGGATGTGTCTGTGTTAAAATGCCGCCACACCTTGGGGCTGGGCCTTGCTTTGTGTTCCTATTTGCAGGGCCCATGCCAGCTGGGAATCTGCCCCCCGCCCCCCCCCACCACCACGTGGGCTGGCGGGGTTCACCTCGATTGTCCAAAGCTTTGTGGGAGGTTTCAGGCTCTGCACCTGCCCTTCTTCCCCACGTCCCAGGACCTGCTGTGGGTGACCCGGGGACCCAGGAAATGGCTCAGCGCCCTGTTCAGGCTGCTTTTCACCTACTGCTCGCTCTCTGAGAGCCGAGAGAGCATGTGCTTTTGCTGGATGTGAATAACAGCTGAACCCAGTGCTCATTAAGAGCTCCATCAAGCAGCTGCGCTGTTCTCCGCACTCATTAGCTGGGCTGTACACCGGCATCGCCCACCCCTTCCCGGGCCCCGCCCCTTCCCGGGGCTGGCGTGCTGCTCTCAGGCCTGGATCTGCTGAGCTTCCCAGATGATGGCCTGGTATGTTACTCATCATCCCGTTCAGGCCACTCTCTGGGGAATTGCCCGTCAGACTTCTGATGGCTCCGAGCCTTTCGAGGATTTGGAGGATCTAGGGAGAAGTTCTTCCTCTTGCTGCGATGAGGGCCAATCGGAACCCTTTGCTGGATGAGGAACATCTTTTTTCTGAGGACACCTTCAGGTCCACGGTTAATTTTTAAAAATATTTTTATTGACTTCAGAGAGGAAAGGAGAGGAAGGGAAAGATATAAGCATCAATGATGAGAGAGAATCATTGATCGGCTGCCTCCTGCACGCTCCATACTGGGGATGGAGCCAGCAACCCGGGCATGTGCCCTGACCAGGAATCGAACCTGGGACCTTTCAGTCCACAGGCCGATGCTCTATCCGCTGAGCCAAACCTGACAGGGCAAGTTCTCTCCTTTAGCCAGAACCCCAACAAGTAGGCATGCTGGTACCATTCTGTGAATAAAAACTGAACCTCAAAAGGGGTCAGGTCCTTGGTCACACAGGTGGTCAAGGTAGAGCCAGAGGCCAGCCGGTCTCCTGCCTCCAAGTGGAAGACACAGCCCATGTTACCAACCATCCTTGTCCTTTCACCTTTCAGGGCTCAAGATAACGATCAACCGACAGAAGGAAGGGCAGGGCCTCCTGGAGTAGCCACCTGCTGGTGTGACAGGGACAGGTGGGCCTTCAACACAGCACCTGGAAGGCCTGATAGGGGTGCCAATCATGTCACATTCCCAGCACCTCTGGACTCTGCTTTGGGATTTCATGGCGGATGGTTTTGAATATTAGTGAACATTTATCTTTCAAAAAATATATTTTTATTGATTTCAGAGAGGAAGAGAGAGATAGAAACATCAATGATGAGAGAGAATCATTGATAGGCTACCTCCTGCATGCCCCCTCCTGGGGATCAAGCCCAGAACCAGGCATGTGCTCTTGACCAGAATCGAATCCGGGACCCTTCAGTCTGCATCCTGACACTGTATCCACTGAGCCACACCAGCAACATTTATCTTTTTAGGGTGAACTGTATCTTTGGAAATACCCCAAAGTCATTTAAATTCAAGTGTGGAGAATAAGGTGAGGCTCCCAAATAGGTGATTCTTCTTTGGGTCCAAAACCTTTTAATCCATGGCTCGGTGGAGGGTCGTATAGATGCTCCCTGTTCCTCAGGTCTCACCTTTGTGTTCAGAGGAGTTCTCAGATGTTTCAGAACCCTGACTTGTGAAATAAAGCTTGATTGGCTATTCCCTGGGGAATGGGATGGGGAAAGGTGGGCTCTGATGTTCAAAATCAAGGAGCTCATGATTTTGAGCCAAGTTTTTAAGTCTGGGGAGTTGGACTTCCCCAGAAGAAACTCTGGCTCTCTGATGCTGGGTCAGCAGCGGTGTCAGCAGCTCATCGCTGACCACACTCCTGCCAAAGGTGTTGCTTGTTCTGACTGCATCAGGAAGACAAGACAAGTGAAATCCTCTCTTCTGTCCATCCAGAGTGTTTCAGCCTTTTACAGCCCAATTTCCTGTTGTCTATGGGAGTCTGCTTCTATGTCTTTACTGAACTCTTCAGCCATCGTTCTCTCTCTTTTTTAAGTAGTATTAGACATTGAAAGAGGAAAGTTTCTGCAAGACATTTTATTTTTATTTTAAAATATATTTTTTATTGATTTCATAGAGGAAGGGAGAGGGAGAGAGAGAGAAACATCAATGATGAGATAGAATCATGGATCGGTGCCTCCTGCACACCCCCACTGGGGATCGAGTCTGCAACCCAGGCATGTGCCCTGACTAGGAATTGTACTGGTCACCTCCTGGTTCCTGGGTTGATGTTGAGCCAAGCCGGCAGGATGGTACATGTCCATCTTCCCTCCCCTGCTTTCAGGGAGAAACTGTCTGGTGAAGTTTTTGTCATGAAATACGTACAAGCCAACAGGAGCCCCTGCATTAGGTGCCCTTGCCTGTTTTTTAAGACAAGCTCAGGGGCAGTGTTGAGCTTTTGAACTTCGGTTTTGTCAGTTGTAGAGTGAGAATAACAGCTGCATCCTGGGATCAAAGAGATGACTCATACAAAGGATCTGCTCGTGACTGGCACCGAAGAGCTCTCAAAACGGAAAGCCATTGTTATGACAACTTAGTGCCTCTGACAGGCTGTGAGCAGGAGCTGCTTTTGCTCAGGGGAACTGATCACAGAGGGAGAGGAAAGGGGCCAGAGCTGTCCATGGTTCTGCACCGTTCAGCCCAAAGTCATTGAGACTGAACAAAAAAGACAGAGATGACCTATGAACCCGGAGGTCAGGGCTCCATTACCGGTCAGGGCACCATTACCGGTCAGGGCACATGCCTGGGTTGTGGGCTCGATCCCCAGTAGGGGGTGTGCGGGAGGCAGCAGTTCAATGATTCTCTTTCATTATTGATGTTTCTATCTCTCTCCCTCTCTCATTCTCTCTGAAATCAATTAAAAACAAACAAAACACAAACATCAGAGATCACCCATTCTGTGTCAGGCACCTTGTTCAGCACTAGTGCTCAGGCAAAGGAAGGTCTTTACTTATTTATTTATTTGGTTAGTCCTCACCTGAGGATATTTTCCCATTAATTCTTAGGGAGAGTGGAAGAGAGAGGGAGAGGCAGAGAGAAACATTGATGTGAAAGAAACACATCGATTGGTTGCCTCCTGCACACATCCCTGATCAGGGCCCGGGCCGGGGAGAATCCTGCAACTGAGGTACGTGCCCTTGACAGGAATTGAACCTGGGACCCTTCAGTCCACAGGCCGACGCTCTATCCACTGAGCCACTCTGGTGAGGGGAGAAAAGGCCTTTTATCTAGACTTGCAGGCAGCCTCGCATGGACAAACGCACACCTCTGTGGGTAAGATGGGCAGTCTCTTGTGCATGCATATGTGGGCATTTGAAAAAACACTGGAGTCATGTGAGTGTGCTGTGTGTGCCATGTGAGTGTTCTGTGTTTGTCATATGAGTGTGCTGTGTGAGTCATGTGAGTGTGCTGTGTGTGTCATGTGAGTGTGCTGTGTGACTCATGTGAGTGTGCTGTGTGTGTCATGTGAGTGTGCTGTGTGACTCATGTGAGTGTGCTGTGTGTTTGAGCTGGGGTGCGGGATGTGTGGGTGGGATGAAATGGAGGAGATACCACTGTAATGCAGCTCAGGGGTAAACAGCTGATAAGAGGCACCAGGTTGGCCACGAGGAGGGGATGGCCTCCCAGAACTTCCTGGGGAGACTGAAAGGAACACTGGCCCCACCCCTGTACTCCTCTTGGCCCCCCAGAGCAGAGCAAACCTGAGGCCAGAGCTGAGCTGCTCTCCTGCTGGGCACTCTGAACCAATTTCCTGGTACATTAGACAGTTGGCCTTTCTAACAATCAATGACCTTCAATGCTGTTTGGCTCCTGTAGCCAAATCAAAGAGAAATAAGACATATCCATCTGGCTGATGTGGCTGGAGCAGGGAGGGAAGAGAAGAGGAGAGAGAGAGAGAGAGAGAGAGAGAGAGAGAGAGAGAGAGAGAGAGAGAGAGAGAGAGAGAGAGAGAGGCGAGAATTGCCCTGGGGATCTCTGCTTCACTTGGGGGGGGGGGTGGGCAGGGAGCCTGGAGGGGCCTGCAGCTCTGAGAGGACCAGACTTTAAGAGCTATTGATGGTGGTTAGTCAGAGTCCCGATGGTCTCAGTGCAGCCCACCCATCGTGCAATCTTTCCAACAGGAGCTGAGCTCAAGTGGGAAGGACTGGAATGAGAGCCAGGATTCAGGGTTCAGAGTGGGGTCTAGCCCTTGGTGTGGAGGTCCTAGAGTCCTGGGTGGAAAGGTCTGGCTTGGGTGTCATTCTGGGGTTAGATTTGGAGCACCAACCCCTAGAAGCCCTGAGAAGGTACCAGGCAGGGAACAGGGTACCAGTCCCCTGGGACAGGGAACTGGGGTTCCAGCACAGGCTTGGGCTGCTTGGGGGAACCCACAGCGGGATCAGCAGAGCATCAGCCCTGCCTGGGCTCAGCCTGCAGAGGGGGTGTGGAGAGGTGGGTGGGTTCACTGTTTCCCAGGAGGGTTGTTCCCAGGGAAGAGCAGCAGAGGCAGCCCCTCAGGGCCTCTGCTCTCCAAGGGGGACGCCCTGGAAGGACAGTGAAGATCTCAGGGGCCCCTGCTGCCGACATCAGCAGGGGGAGCACCCAAGGACCCCAAACCTCTGCTTCTCTCTAACCTCAGACTTATGCCCACACTGAGGAATGAGTCGGGGGAGCCCAGGGTTAGGTTTCCTCACCTCTTTCTGGAAGTAGATGATGTCTGGAAAAGGCACATGGAGAACAAGGCCTCAGCTGGGCCCAGGAGTGGGAGCAATGGCATTCACGATGGAAAGTCAGTCATCAGCATCTGGGGAGGTGAGTGTGGGGTGGGAACACATCTCCCCAGAGGGTTGTTTGGGGGTGGTCTCCCTGAGGAAGGTGTCCGGGTGCAGGATGGGAAGGGGGAGTTGGCAGCTCTCTGTACCTGGTGCTAAGGTGGTGCTGCCTTGTACCTGGCTCTGGGGATGGGATCCCCTCGCTGCCTGTCTGCCTCTCCTGGCACCCGCGTGCCTAGGCTGCTGCTGGTCACACAGCTGACACAGGTGACACTCAGCCTGGGGGCTGTGGAGCAAGGGAGGGGTCAAGGCTAAGCAGGGGCCACCAGCTTCGAGGACAGAGGAGTCGCAGGGGGGCAGGAGCTGACAGCGGGGCCTCAAAAAGGGCAGCTGGAGGCTGACCTGTGGGCAGTGAAAGGAGCAGAGAATCAGGCTCAGCATTTGCCAGCACCTGTGGGATCCCCTCTATCCAGGCTCTTGTGGGAGACCTCCTCCTCCTCACAGCCTGGGCCTGGGGCTCCCCTCCCAGCCGGCCCGCCCGCTCAGCTTGGCTGGAGTGCTGCTCCTGCTCCCTGGATTCAGGGCAGCTGGGCTACTCAGCACAGCAGCTCTATGGCAAGGGCGGGGCTGCACTCTTCCATGATGATAATTATGCTTCGAGCATGTTTTATGGAGGTGCATGACTTGTCTGACAAGGCATCGTCTTGTTCCTACTGCCAAGGCAGCTGGGGAGCTGAGCGGAGAGGCCAGGGACCGACAGACGTTGCTGCCTGGAGACCCAGCATAGATAATGAGTTGCTGATCCCCATGGCGCCCATCCATGGGGTGTCTCTGCCTGTCCCCCGGGCCAAGGAGAGGGCAGCCAGAGAGGCTGGGTCAGAGGGTGCTGTCACACACGCATGGCATAGTGATGGTAGCGCTCACTGTGAATTATTACAATAGCAGAGACACCTGTCAGTTATGTAATGTTGGGCACATCGTCACCATGGTCCTCTGATGGAGGGACAGCTCCAAATCCCCATTTGGATGTTTAAGAAGCTGGGACACAAGAATATGAAGCAGCTTGGCCAGGATGGCAGGGTGGAGCCAGGTCCAGAGCCCTGTGGCACGCAAAGGCTGGGGGTGTGAGGTCCAAGGTGGAGCTGAGAGGTGGTTGGGAGGGAGAAGAGTCCCTGGTCCCCAAATTGGGCAACTCCTACATCAGCACAGGCTGCTCATCAGAGGTGGAGTGAGGCTGAGCTGAAGGCACAGGTAAGCAGTGGGAGGGGCAATTGGGGTGTGTGCACAGGTGAGCAGTGGGAGGGGCAGTTGGGTGTGTGCACAGGTGAGCAGTGGGAGGGGCAGTTGGGTGTGTGCACAGGTGAGCAGTGGGAGGGGCAGATGATGGATCCCCACAGACATGCCCCAGACCAGGAGGCTGTGACCCCGACTGCCATCTGTGTGCATCCGTCAGTCTTACATGACATTGCATGATAAGCCGCCCTTTCTCCGCCACACACGTGAAGATGGTGGCAGCAACACTCTGCGGATTTTGCCAAGAAAAGACGACAGGATCACTGAGGAGAGCTGGCTGGGGAAACCAGGGAAGGCTTCCTAGAGAAGGCGGTTCTGAGCAGAATTTTGAGGGAACAAATGAACATGTGACATCAGAGGCAAAATGGCGGACCTGGGCCAAAGGGGTAGAAGGACTGGGGGTGCATATGTCAGCTTGGAAGGGCCTACAGATGGGAAGCTTAGGGTGAGGAGGGACCTGGAAAGCTGATGACTGAGGGAGAAGGTCATATGTGACGTTGACAAGCTAGAAATTAAGGCGCCCTTGAGGATCACTAGGAGGGAATAAATATGATCAAAACAGCTTGAAATATAACTCCGTTTCTTTGCAGGGCTCTGTGTAGGATAAGGATGAGAGGAGACCAGAGGACAGGCATGGGGGCCCCTGGATGGAGGGTGTCCCATTGTTGTGGGATTCCAGGCGCGGGCTGTGGAGCCTGGATGCTGGTGGCTGCAGCTTTGGGACTTCTGCACATTCTGAGCCCGCCTGGCTGTGCAGCAGGGCTGGATTCTGAAACTTGGCAGCATAGACGGCACTCATAGTCATTGCCTCTCCCTCCCCCTGGCAGCACCTTCCACAGAAACAATGCCCAGATTTCCCTCGACAGGTTGCCAGTTCAAAGCCTAGTTCTGCCTTGGGCCCCAGGAAGATCTTGCTGGTCTGGCACAAGACCCCGCTGCTGCTGTTCTCCCTTTGGTGATATGTGGCTAGAAAGGTGTGGGAGCGGTCTTCGCTCCCAGCTCAATTCAGATGGTAGGAGAGGGTGGAAAGCAGGTTGCCAAGAAGCCAAAGAAGAATGGGAGGAAGAATAGGCCCAGGAGATGACCCAAGGTTCTGAAGGATGTCACCAGGGAGGATGGCTGCAAAAGAATGAGTGAGTGGTCCAGGGAGGATGGCTGCAGAGGAGTGAGTGGTCCAGGGAGGATGGCTTGGAGGAGTGAATGGTCCAGGGAGGATGGCTCAGAGGAGTGAGTGGTACAAGGAGCATGGCACAGAGGAGTGAGTGGTCCAGGGAGGATGGCTGCAGAGGAGTGAGTGGTCCAGGGAGGATTGCTCGGAGGAGTGAATGGTCCAGGGAGGATGGCTCAGAGGAGTGAGTGGTACAAGGAGCATGGCACAGAGGAGTGAGTGGTCCAGGGAGGATTGCTCGGAGGAGTGAATGGTCCAGGGAGGATGGCTCAGAGGAGTGAGTGGTACAAGGAGCATGGCACAGAGGAGTGAGTGGTCCAGGGAGGATGGCTGCAGAGGAGTGAGTGGTCCAGGGAGGATGGCTTGGAGGATTGAGTGGTCCAAGGAGGATGGCTCAGAGGATTGAGTAGTCCAGGGAGGATGGCTCAGAGGAGTGAGTGGTCCAGGGAGGATGGCTCGGAGGATTGAGTGGTCCAGGAGGGATGGCTCAGAGGAGTGAGTGGTCCAGGGAGGATGGCTCAGAGGAGTAATTGGTCCAGGGAGGATGGCTGCAGAAGAGTGCATGGTCCAGGGAGGATGGCACAGAGGAGTGAGTGGTTCAAGGAGGATGGCTGCAGGGAATGCGTGGTCCAGGGATGATGGCTCAGAGAAGTAAGTGGTCCAGGGAGGATGGCTCTGAGGAGTGATTGTTCCATGGAAGATGGCTCAGAAGAGTGAGTGGTCCAGGGAGGATGGATGCAGAGGAGTCAGTGGTCCAGGGATCGTGGCTGCAGAGGAGCCAGGAGATGTTGCAAAGTACCATATTGTTAGCTTAATAATGGAGTTTCTTCTGTAGGAATGCCAAGGCCAGCCTGACAGGTGAACCGGGCTGAGGTAGGGAGGTGGGAATTAAGAAAAGAAAGAAAGACAGGAGAGCGGGATTGGGAGGGCTGCAAGCCATTGACAGGCTGCAGCAAGTTTATTAACTGTATAATGCCTTTTATACACAAAACACTGAATAGGAGGTCTGTCAAGAGGAATGTATTCTTTGTTCCTCTTAATCTCTAAGGGAGAGACAGAGCAGAAGGACAAATTCTCAGTACAGCAAATCTCAGGAAATAGTTACAGACTTCTTGGTAAGCTATGAAAGGTTGCTCTCATTCTACTGATAACCGCCATCCAAACAAGCCTGGGAGAACTGTGTGGGTAGGGGACCCAGCCTTGCTAGTTCCTTCAGGTGCAAGGACCGTGTCAGCTTACACCCCGTCTCCAACATAGGAAGAAGGTAAGATTTGCTACCTAAGTTCTTTGTTTCTGAGGGCCACCTGGTTGGCCCTGGAAGACCATGATGCTGGGGAGGGAGGGCTTGCTCTTGTCTTCAGGAGGAAAGCAAAGCGCACAGAAGAAGGTTAATCCCGACAGAGACTCTGAGTCCGCTGCTGTGCTTCCCTCAGCCTCTCTCTGGACTCCCACCATGTAGGAAGGGGTTTCTCCTCTTCCCTCTGTCTCTGCCAGGCCTACCTGGGGAATTTTAAGGGGACAAATCCTCTTCTGAGAATGGGAGGTGGGGGAACCCCAAGAGCTATAGGCACCTGTAAAACCAATTTAAGAATTGGTCTAGCCAATCAGCCCCCAATGGACCTAAAGGGAGCTACAGAGTAACTCAAAGCAGACACTAATGGAGGAGAAAAGAAATGTTGTTACATATTCAGCAGCTTTTAAATATTCACGAGGATTGTAAAGCAGGTTAATTTTCATGCCTCATTTCTCCTGTGGTTCCCGCTGTCTGTAGTTTATGGCAGCAGCAGAAGAAAAAGGAGTTATGAGTCAGGTCTCTGTCCTCATGTCACTTAAGAAGCAATGTGCATGTGTGTGTGCATGAGCATGTGTGCATGGGTGTGTGTGCATGTATGTGTATGTGAGCACACATGTATGGGTGCATGAGTACGTGTGAATGGGTGTGTGTGCATGGGCACGTGTGAATGGGTGTGTGTGCACATGTGAGATGCCCAAGGCAGGGGAACAGAAGGTGAAAGTGCTTGTCCCTGAGGGGCTGGTGTCTTTGGCCAGGTCAGGGGGCATGGGACCAGGACAGCAGGACAATGTAGGGAGGACGGAGGATCTGGAAGTGTCTGAGGCAGGGGAGCCTGGGAGCCAAGAGGACTCTGGGGCCCCCAGTTAATCTCTGGTCTCACCAGGTAAGACAGACAAGGATCTTCGCCAGAGTCAACATGAGTTTCATCCACACTCCCCTGAAATAACTGTGAGGCAGATGATGGAGAGCAGGGGAGGGGCAGGCAGGGAGGGCCAAGGAGAGCACCATGGAGATGGGAAGGATGAAGAGGAGGAGAGCACTGGGCAGGAGAAGCAACGGCCAAGAAGAGGAGAGGGAAGGTGCTCGAGGCCCTTTGTTCCAGGTGGAGCGCATCAGACTAAAAGTACACAGGATAGTCCTGGCAGTGGTACCTATTAACACCCCAGCAGGTCCACACACAGGCGATTTGGTTGTGCCAGACTATGGGCAGGATGCCCACATGTGAGCCAGGAAGGGTGTCGCCAGCATGTTCTTCCTGCAGGAATTATTGTCAAAGTTGCCTGAGTCAAAAGGCAGTTCCAGTCTTACTTTTTTGAGGAAACTCCATACTGTTTTCCACTGTGGCTGCAATCTACATTCAGAAACCTGAAACACCCATCAGAAAGAATGTATGCACCCCACCCCTATGTTCATAGCAGCACAATTTACAATAGCCAAGATCTGGAAACCCCAAGTGCCCATCAGCAGATGAGTGGATAAAAAAAAACTATGGTACATCTACAGAATAGAATACCATCCTATATAACAAAGAGGTAATATGCAAATTGACCCTCACACCTTCATGTCACATAATGGCCACCCCCCACGTCATCACAAGATGGCCGCCCCCGCGTTGTCACAAGATGGCCGGCAGGGGAGGGCAGTTGGGGGTGACTAGGTCTGCAGGAATGGGGAGTTGGGGGGACCAGGCCAGCAGGGGAGGGTAGTTGGGGTGATTCGGTCAGCAGGGGAGCAGTTAGGTGTCAATCAGGCCGGCAGGGGAGCAGTTAGGGGGCTATCAGGCTGGCAGGCAGGCGATGGGATCGGGCCTAAACCAGCTGTCAGACATCTCCTGAGGGGTCCCAGATTGGAGAGGGTTCAGGCTGGCTGAGGGGACCCCCCCGCCCCAGTGCACGAATTTTGTGCACTGGGCCTCTAGTTTAAATAGATAAAAGCATAATATGGAAAGTGTCCCCTTGGGAGTTCTATCGCTCACTATGACATGTGCTGACCACCGGGGGTGGCACGAAATGAAGGAAGGCCCTGGCCAGCAGCCAGCAGCTACTAGGGATCCTACCTGTGCATGAATTTCGTGCACTGGGCCTCCAGTGTGGCAACAACCAAGAGGGATCTCTTACCTTTGAGACAGTATGGGGGGACCTGGAGAGTCTCATGCTAAGTGAAGTAAGTCAGTCAGAGAAAGATACGTATCACATGATCTCACTCATATGTGGAATCTACGTAACAAAATAAACTGATGGACGGAGTGGACCTAGAGACATGGAAGCATGGAACAGAGTGCAGAGTCTTGGAGGGGAGATGGGGAAGGGTGAGTGGGTGGGTGGGAGGTAATCAACCAAAGACCCTGTATGCATCTATGCATAACCCATGGACACAGACAGTGGGGTGGTGAGGGCCTGGGGTTGGGTGGGGGTGGGCTGGAGGGGTGAGTGGGGGGAAATAAGAGGACATATGTAATACTTTCAACAATAAAGACTAAATAAATAAATAAATACATAAAATAAAAGACGGCTCTCCCCGAGTGCGTTCGCACTTGCCCCCCTGCTCTATCTCCCAAAGCAGGTTCACCCTCTGCCATGATGCACAGTTAGCTACTGGTGATTGTCATGTTTATTGCCTGCCTTCATCCACTGGGATCCCCTCTAGGAGGCAGAGATCTTTCCCTTCAGGTCAGCCGTGGTCTGCACCAGAGCAACTGTGGCTAAACATTGATCTGAGTATGATTGGGGTGAGACACCTCAAGAGAGAGCGAGAATGGCCAGAGAGCGAGAGACTGGAGGGTTCCTGGAGCTCACGCGGGGCTGGCAATGGCCCCGCGGGGGGGAGGGCTGGCCGTGCAGGGGGCACTGAACAGGGGCTCGGGCAGATACCACTTCAGCCGAGGACCAGGCTGCCCGCACCCACCATAATAGGTCTGCAGAGGGTCAAAGGGATTCCAAGCAACTAGGAGCCAGAACGACAAACTCCAGAATCCAATAGCAAATTTACAGCATCTACCATCGAATAAAAGAGTAACAGTCATTCAAAGAAGCAGGAAAACATGAGCCAGAACCAGGAGAAAACCAGGCTGCAGAAGCAGACCCCAAAGTGACAAGGTGGGTGGGATTAGCAGACAAGGACGCTCAGGTAGAGATATAACTCTACCCCACAGGCCCCCACATGCACGGAAAAACATGGATTTATAAAGGTGAAAATAGAATATCTGAATGAAAAACATTGTGGAGCAAATACGTGATTTTATTTCTGCTACTGGCACTACTGAAACCACTTGGAGGATGGGGTACTTTTTAAAAGTTAATTTGATTTTTTAAAAAAATATGTGTTTATTGATTTCAGAGAGGAAGGGAGAGGGAGAGAGAGAAACATCAATGATGAGAGAGAATCACTGATCCACTGCCGCCAGTGTGGGATGGAGCCCGCAACCCAGGCATGCGCCCCAACGGGAATGGAACCTGGTTCCTTGGCCGAAGCTCAGTCACGGAGCCTTGCGCTCCGTGCCGGCTGACAGCTGGTCCCCAGAAGCAGCATGCCCCTTCGTGAGAGCCCTGTGTGCCCCCTCAGGCCTGGCCTCCAGAGAAACGGGCCACCTTCCCACTCAGCCCCTAGTGCAATCTGGGTTTGGGGGTGAGCACCGCCTTCCTGCTTTTGGTTCAGCCAGCACCCCCAACCTGTCCTACGACCCATTTCTTGTCCGGCTCCCTGCAAGCTCTCCTTTCTGTCAGGCCCTTCATCAGAAGGCCTGGGGGCTCTTGTTCTGGGACAATGAACAGACCCGGCTCTGGGCCCATGGCTCCCAGCCCAAGTGGTTGGCACAGTGCCAGGCACAAGGCTCCCCAATTCTGAGGGGGGAACAAGCTTCGTGAGGGGTCAGGGAAGCTCCGTGAGGGGCCAGGGAAGCTCTGAGAGGGTCAGGGAAGCTTCGCTGGTGGCCTCGAAAACAACACAGTTCTATCCAATTAAAAAATGCACCTGGCCTGGTGTGAGAGCATGGGTATATCTAGTCTCTGGCCTACAATGTCAGACAGCTAAGTTTACCTTCCTCATTATTCAAGCAGGCTAAAGCAGGCTAGAAAGCAAAGTTATTTTTTCAGAATAAGGGGCTGTTTAAAAATAGCAGAGTTGACTCTACAGAATAAGGGACTTTCTAAACAGCAGAGAATTTCAAACAGTAGTTTTACAAACTAGGGGTTAGACTTCTCATTCCCCCCACTTGTCCCACAAGCTTTTTAGCCTTGTGGTACTATAACCACAGGATGTTACGGTGAACAGGGGTGACAACCACTCTTTTACTGCTTCCTACTGAAAAGGGGTGACGACCAAGGGCTTAACATCCCGTTTCTTCCTCTCGGAGGGGTTTGTAGGAATTCTTCTGGCTTGTAGGACCATTTGAAGTTTAAAGGCATCTAGACGGGTTGAGATAAAGCAAGTTAACAGATTTAGAAGACATGGTCCTAGGGTTTATGGCTCTGAGTAGCATTAACAGTGATCCTGTCAATGGAAGGAGCTATTTCCAGACCTCCTCCCCCCCATTCAGCCCAGGTCTCAGATAACTCCTGTCTTATTTTTGAAGCTCGATCAGCTAGTTTCTTGGCCCCATCCCTTACAATACCAGACTGGTTAGCATAAAAACAGCATTCTTCCTCAAGGAACAGGCACAGCCCCCCTTCTCCGCTGCGAGAAGGTCCAGTCCTCTTCAATTTTGAAGGGTAACGGCTGCCAGTGAGTTAATCGGGTCCCGCACTGCAACAATACTTTGGGCTATTTCTTCTAAGCTGTCAGTAAGGTCTTTGGATAGGATCTGATGGTAGGAGAGGGAAGTTTCCAGTCCCCCTATTCCAGTGCTAACCCTGTTGAAATGCCAAGTGTTATAAGGAGAGGGGTTAGCTGGAGTGCTCTTTTGTATTGGATATGGTGTGTTACAGGGACAGGTGAGGACTGATTGTTGGGGGCAATGTCTATTTCGGGGGCTAGGTAAACCAGAGTGCAGGTCCCAGTCCAGTTGGCAGGTAGACAGAGATAGGTACTGGTTCCACAGAGGAAAGAAATCCCCTGGATCTCCAGACAGAAGGTCTTCTCAATGGTAAAGAGGTGTGTGAGCTTGCTATTCTCCTGTTCCCAGGCAGAGAGAGTTCCTGCCAAGGTTGCTCCTGTAAGGGGCTGAAAGGGGCCTAGAGGATTACTTTGTGTAGCTCCAGAGGTGGTGTTTTCAAAGAAAATAAATTTCCTGTCAGTCTCTACCCAGAACTTAGAATGTGTGAGCCTGTGGGAAGGGAGGCGACGGCATGAGGCCTGTCGATTCAATGTGCAATCCTGCCATGGGTGAAACCTTGAACAGGTGTGGGGTCAGCCTGAACAGAACTGAGAGGTGTCAGTGGCTGGGAAGGCTGCTGAGATGGTGGGCCCTGTTAAAAATCGAATGGGTTTCCAAAAGGGAGCTGTCTGGGTGACAATGTAGTTAGCCCAATTAGAGGCAGGTTTTAGGTCGAGAGTAAAGTTGCAGAGGCGTTGATTAAGATGTCCCAAAGCATCTCCTCCAGGGAGTTCCCTTCTGATGCAGAGGGGTGACTGAAACGTTAAGGCAGCGTTAGTGGTTACCAGTCCAAAGTTAGGAACCTTGTTGAATCGGTGTGGTGCTATACCATTTAGATAAGTTTGGAGTAGCTGGACAGCCCTGCCTATAAGGTCCTTTTGTCATCTCTGTGATTTGGAAGTTATAGAGTTCATTGAGGCGCATAAGTTGGAATGCATGTCCTCCGTGTACTTTATGATGGAAGGACAGACTAGAATCAGACTATGAGTGCAGGGAGGTGGGGGCTGCCGTGTAGCTTGTAGATGAGAGGAGAAGACAGAACCAGCACTCCCTGGCTAAGGCTGGGTTGGTCTGATTTAAGAGGGAGAGGGTGAGATTAAGTGTTTGGTAGAGATAGTGAGGACTCAGGAGGCTCTCAAGAGGCAGAATGTAGACCTGAGAGTGGTCCAGATTAAGAGAGTTCGGTAACAGTAAAAGAATTAGCCTTAGCCTCATTTTGTTCCTTTGCTGTGTAGGAAGCAGTAATTTTATGGTGTTTCTGTGTTCCAGTAAGGGCAGAAGAGTTCTCCTCCTGGGACTAGCCTCGGGTTCCAGCGGCACTCATAAAAAGACAAAATGAGAATTATTAGAAAGATAAAAACAATGATGATCCAGAAATAACAGAGCTTTAGGAGAAGATAAGAAAGGAAGATTAGTGTAAGGAAGAACTCAGCAGGGCATTTCTGAATTCCTTGGAGCAGGTTGATGAGCCAGGTCCGCCATCCTCTTGAGGGTGATCTGCAGGGAGTGTTTCTGGTCAGAGGTCACCTTCCACTCAGGCTAGGCTTCACTCGGCTGGTGGGCTGCCTTCACCCGGGAGTGGTGGATCCAGGTGTTCAGTCCTGCAACCTTGAGAGCTGTGGGGGTGGTTAATGTGACTGGATAGGGTCCCTTCCAGATAGGTGTGAGGGGCTCCCTTTTCCAGTCCTTTACCCAAACCTCGTCTCCAGGTTTATAAGGATGTACGGCTGTTCCTAGAGAGATGGGTAGTCAGTCAGTAACCCACCTGTGGACCTCAATGACAGTTTTTCCAAGTCCTTGTAGTTGCTTCTGGATTTCTAAGTTTCCTATTTCCCCCAAATCCCCCTTTGTCCAAATTAAGGGAGGGGGTCTACCATATAGAATTTCAAAGGGAGAGAAACCTACCCTGGCCCTCGGGGCACAGCGTACCCACAGGAGTACAAGAGGCAAGATATCTGTCCAGGGTAAGGTTGTCTCTTGGCATAGCTTAGCCATAGTCTGCTTTAGAGTCTGGTTCATGCGCTCTACTTTCCCTGAACACTGAGGCCTGTAGGCTGTATGTAGATTCCATTTAATTCCTAAAGCCTTAGTTACCTGTTGTACTATTTCTTCTACAAAGGCTGGGCCATTATTGGACCCTATGATCAGAGGCATTCCATACTGTGGAATCATGTCCTATAGCAATGCCTTAGTGACTTCTCTCGCCTTTTCCGTGCAGTGGGATATGCCTCAACCCAGCCTGAAAAGGTGCAAACAAAGACTAGTAAGTATTTATTTCCTCTGCTAGGCCCTACTTCTGTAAAGTCTACTTCTAAGTCCTCAAAGGGAGTTTGCCTGCAGCGCTGAACTCCTATCGGTCCCACAGGACCCTATTTGGTGTTGTTCTGCGCACAGAGGAGGCAATGCTGAGAGACTGAGGCACACGAGGAGGGAAGACGGGCAATTAGATAGTATCTGCCTAACAAAGCTTCTTAGGGCAGCCTTTCCTAAATGAGTGAGTTCATGCTGCTGGAGGACTACCTTATGGGCTAACTATTCTGGGACATAGACCCTATGATCCGGGAGTATCCACTAACCTTCTTTTGTTCTTTTGCCCCCTTCTTGCTGAGCCCATTCCTCCTCCTGCGGAGTGTACTTTGGAGGTTCAGGTAATTTGGGGACAACATGATCCTTGCTGGTGCTGCTTGTCCTTTGGCAGCCTGCTTTGCTGCGGCGTCAGCACGCTGGTTTCCTTCTGACACTGAGTCTTTCCCTTTCTGGTGACCTTTGCAATGAATGACAGCTATTTCCTTAGGCTCCCAGACTGCTTCCAGTAACTTTAAAATCTCATTCTGATTTTTTATTCCTTTTCCTCCTGCTGTCAAGAGCCCCCTTTTCTTATATATGGCCCCATGGACATGCAGGGTAGCGAAGGCATAGTGTGAATCAGTGTAGATGTTGGTACACGTATCCTTCCTGAGTTCTAAGGCTCTGGAGAGGGCCCAAAGTTCTGCCCTCTGTGCTGACCATCCTTCAGGCAGGGCCTGTGCTTCAATTGTCTCAAAGTCTGATACCACTGCATATCCGGCTCATCTTTTTCCTTCATCTAAGAAGCTGCTGCCGTCTGTGAACAATACTAAGTCTGGATTCTGTAGGGGCTTATCTGTTAGATCTGGCCAGCTAGAGTAAACCTCCTCTAGGACTCCCAGGCAATCATGCTCAGGGGCCCCCTCAGCAACGGGTAGAAAGGTAGAAGGATTAAGAGTTCTCACTGCTTCTAATCCTACCCTTGGATTTTCACATATAGCCCTTGGTTGAGGCAGCCAAGCATGAGTTAGCCAGTGCTGCCCCCTAGCTTCCATTAGGGTTATAACAGAATGAGGTACTTTTACATTTAAATTTTGTCTTAGTGCAGTGTCAGTAAACTCTGTTAGTCAACAGAGCGGCAAACCAAGGCTCACGAGCCACAGTTTGCCGACCACTGTCCTAGGGTAAGCTTATCTGTTTCTTTGACTAATAATGCCGTGGCTGCAAGGGCCCTGAGACACGGGGACCACCGGAGGCAACTGCGCCAACCTGCTTGGAGAGATAGGCTACTGGTCTTTGCCAAGGTCCAAACTCCTAGGGCTACCCCGCTGTTCTTGTGAATGAACAGGTTAAAGTCCCGTGTCACATCTGATAGCCCTAGTGCTGGGGCCTCAGTGAACTTTGCCTTTATGGTGATGAAGGCTTTCTCCTGCCTTCAGTTGATGGGTGCCTTCTCTTCCCCTTTTAAAGCTTCATAGAGAGGCTTGGCCAGGTCTGAAAACCCTGCGATCCAGATTCGACAGAACCCTGCTGCTCCCAGGAATTCTCGAATCTGCTGCCGGG
Source organism: Corynorhinus townsendii (assembly GCA_026230045.1). Taxonomy (NCBI): domain Eukaryota; kingdom Metazoa; phylum Chordata; class Mammalia; order Chiroptera; family Vespertilionidae; genus Corynorhinus; species Corynorhinus townsendii. The sequence goes on from JAPDVU010000008.1 coordinate 85,193,411, forward strand.
TGCTAGGGACTGGGATGGCACATACTGCCTGCTTCCTTTCAGTCCCTAGCCTTCGTTTACCTTGGGTGATCTGGAAGCCTAGATACTTGACTTCCTTCTGACAAATCTGTGCTTTTTTCTTGGACACTCTATAACCTGTTTCAGTTAATAATCTCAGGAGGGCTCGTGTCCCTTCCCAGCACTGAGCTCGTGTGGAGCTGGCTAGTAGGAGGTCATCTACATATTGAAGTAGAACGCACCCCAAGTCCTGTCCTGGGAACTTAGACAGATCAGATGTTAGTGCTAATAATCCTTGTGGAAGTCTGGTCCAGGTGAACTGCTCCGTGGCCCCCATAGTTGGGTTTTCCCACTCAAAAGCAAAAAGAGGCTGCTTGAAGGTGCCTAACCGGAGGCAGAAAAAGGCAGCTTTCAGATCTAGGCACGTAAACCATTCCACTTCTGATGGAATGAATCCTAGTAATGTGTAGGGGTTTGGCAGCGCCGAATGCAAGGTTATAACAGCCTCACTAACAGACCGCAGGTCCTGTACCAGGCGGTAGTCATTAGTCCCAGGCTTTTGACAGGCAAGAAGGGAGTATTCCATGGTGACTGGCATCTTTTAAGGAGTCCCCACTGAAGTAGCAGGTCTAAGTGGACCTGAATTCCTAGGCGTGCCTCCCTTGGAATTAGATATTGGTGGATTTTGACAGGCTGTGCTACAGGCTTTAAGTCAATTAGTATCGGGGCATGGTCTTTGGCCAGGCCAGGGGGATTTCCTTCTGCCCAGACCAGCGGGAATTCTTTCTCTAATTCAGGCTCTAAAGATGAGGCCTTTGACTGAGGGGCATAAAGTCTCCATTCTTCCTCCCGGGGCACTGCTAAGGACAGGATCATTGGAGAGGTCTCCTCACCTAAGCGCAGCTGTGCCGAGCCATCTGGAGCAAAGGTGATCTCTGCCTTCATTTTGGCTAAAAGGTCTCTACCCATCAGAGGTACTGGACAGTCTGGCAAATACAGGAATTCATGAATTACTTGGTGGCTGCCAAGTTGGCATCGGTGAGTCCGGCAGAATGATCTACGGGTCTGGTCCCCAGTAGCTCCAATTATGGTGACCTCCTTTCCTGAGAGAGGTGCTACTTTCTGTGTGACTACTAAGTGCTCCGCTCCCGTATCAACCATAAAGTCCATAGTCTGGCCCCCAATTTTCATTCTGACCATGGGCTCGTGGGGGCCCAGCTGAAAAGAGCCCGGTCTGTCCTAGTCAGAGTCAGCTGCTGCCAGCCCAACAAGGTCTGCTTCAGGTGGTTCTGATTGATAGTGAGGGGACCCTGTTTTCTTGCTTTGTGCTTTGGGACATTCATTCTTCCAGTGCCCTGTGTCCTTACAATAGGCACACTGGTCCTGTCTCAGGCTCGCTCTTCCTTTCCCTTTTGATCTGTATTCTTGCTTCCCTTTTGGGCTGTCTGGGGGCCCGAACCTCTGTAAGCCGCTGCTATCACATTGGCCCTTCTTTGTATTCTCTTTTCTTCCTCCTTCCTTGCTGCCCTGTCTCGGTTGATGAAAACTTGTTGGCTATCTCCAGCAGTTCACTACCATTTTCCCCTGCAAACCCTTCCAGCTTCTGTAATTTTCTCCTGATGTCAGGCTGGGCTTGGCTTACAAAAGCGGCATTTACCATGTTTTGAGTGTCCGGGGCCTCAGGGTTAAAGGGAGTGTAGATCTGGTATGCCTCACACAGTCTCTCATAGAAAGCTGCTGGACTTTAGTCAGGCTTCTGGAAAACCTCAGAGATTTTAGCCATATTGGTGGGCTTCTTGACTCCGGCCCTGACCCCCTGGAGGAAAGCCAGCAGATATCTTTCTAGCCTAGTCTTTCCATCTTCTGAGTTTGGGGACCAATCGGGTTCCTCATCTGGGAGGGCCTCCCTTGCCCATCTGTATCTAATGTCCCTGCCGGGGCCTGGGTCTGGAGCCACTTCCGAGCCTCTGATACTACTCTCATGCGCTCCTCAGTGTTAAATAATGTGCAAAGGAGCTGCTTGCAGTCCACCCAGGTGGGCTTCTGGGTCTGGAAGATCGTTTCTAGGAGGTCTACCATGGCCTGAGGTTTTTCAGAATAAGCTGGGGTGTGATGTTTCCAATTCAGGATGTCACTTGTGGTAAAGGGCTGATAATAATAGACCAGCCTTCCTTCTGTAAGGTCCCATTTTCGCCAAGCACTTGGGCACCCTGAATCTTCCTGAGAGGCATCTGACCTGCCAGTTGTGGTTTGGGTCCTTGATTGGCTGAACTCAAGTGCTGCCCAACTGGCTCTGGAGAGCCCAGTTGAAGGTAGATGGAGGGGGGCAGCGTTTCCAGACTTTTCGGACCTTCCAGGCTAGCAGGGGGAGCACTTGGTGCTGTTTGTGGCTCATATGGTGGTGGTAAAACTGGTGGAACATCCTGCGGGGGAGGGTCTTGTAGAATAGGGGGCTGAGCTTCCTTCTGAAAGACCTGCTTCTTTTCTCCTGCCTGCCTCTCCTTAGCCTGCTCCTGCCCTGCCTGCTTCTCTTCTGCTTTCTCCTGTCCTGACTGCCTCTTTACTCCTGCTACTAAAATCTTACTCTGTCCCTTCTTACACACACAGAACAGGACCCACGGTGGCAAGGTTTGAGCAATTTCTAACCAGCTGTCTATGTAGGAAAACTGATCTGGGTGTCTGGGGTCTCCTGTGACTACATTCCAGACCGCCCTGACCAATCCTTCATCTAAAGAGCCTTCCGAGGGCCTGCCGACCCTGAAGGCTGGCCATTCCACTTCACAGAATTTCCTCAGGGTTTCAGTATTCATTTTAATACCATAATCCCCATTGAATCCCTTTTTAAAATTTTTCAACATGCAATTGGGACCAGTGAGTTTACTCTGTCCTGACCCCATGATGATCGGTGGTGAGATACAGATAAGGGAGGGGTGACCTGTTTTCACAGATCCTCACTCAGATGCCCACCTGGCCATGTCCCTTGGGAGCTTAGATTCGTCTTAGCTAAGGTGCTCCCGTATAAACCCCGGGCCTGGTCACCTCTACGTTGGGGTGAGTCACTGTTATGCCGTATGATGAATCGGGGAACCACAGGTTGGGGCCCACTTGGACTCTGTAACCAAAGTTGTGGAGCCACACAAAGGAAAGGAGAAGGCAGGCCCTTTCCTTTCACACTCACACACTTTCACCAGACATTCACTCAGAGTTTAAACAATCCACCCAATTCCTGACTAATTGCCTGAGGAAGCCGTATGACTTCCACACACTTGGAGTGGGCCTGACTGACTGGGGCCCCTACCTTACCGATTCTGTCGGCAGGTCCAGAAGTGTCCGTCCACTCTCTCCAGATGCTGGCTGGGTCCTGGGCTAAGGTCCAGGAATGCCCAGAGTCCCCTGGTTTAATTCTGCTAAGATCAGCAGCACCAGTGCCTCCTGGAGGCCTGTGCAGTGCCCCCTGGGCTCCAAACCCACTCCACTCACCGGAGGCAAAAAAGACCAGCACAGTTGGTTTTCTCAGTCACTGAACCAATAATGTTGCAGAAAACCAGAATAAATCAAGCAATGCTTGGAGAGTTTGGAATCACACTTTATTCACCGGTGGGCTCAGAGAAAAATGAATTCAAATTCTAAGCAGAGCTACAAGCAGAACTTCCCTTTTTATTAAAGAGCCAGCCTCATGTGTGCTTAGTGGTTATTTGCTGGTGGCCTTGAAAACAACACAGTTCTATCCAATTAAAAAATACACCTGGCATGGTGTGAGAGCATGGGTATATCTAGTCTCTGGCCTATAAGGTCAGACAGCTAAGTTTATCTTCCTCATTATTCAAGCAGGCTAAAACAGGCTAGAAAGCAAAGTTATTTTTTCAGAATAAGAGGTTGTCTAAAAATAGCAGAGTTGACTTTACAGAATAAGGGACTATCTAAACAGCAGAGAATTTCAAACAGTAGTTTTACAAACTAGGGGTTAGCCTTCTCAAGGGAAGCTTCATGAGGGGAGGGTCAGGGAAGCTCTGTGGGGGTCAGGGAAGCTCCATGGGGGTCAGGGAAGCTCTGTGTGGGTCAGGGAAGCTTCGTGGGGGGGGGTGTCAGGGAAGCTCTATGAAGGTCAGGGAAGCTCCGTGGGGGTCGGGGAAGTGAGGGGTCGCCTTTCTGTGGGTTTGAAAGGTTTGGGCTGGAGGGGAAGGGGCCGGCGTCAGGGCCGCACCGGCCTCGCCATGAACTCCCTTCCTTTGTCATCCCTCCAGAGCCGCAGGCGCCTCTCCTCGGGTCTGTCAGCTCATGGGAGGCTCTGCTGTCAGGAGGGAGAGGCTCCCTGTGGGCAGTGTCACCGCCCAGCCGCCCCTCCATGCGTCTCCCCTAGAGGGAACTGCTGCGGTGACGCTGTTCCCAGGAAGGTGGAGGCCAGGCTGGGGAGCAGGCTGGAGCCAACGGAGATGGCAGCCTCCCTGGCCCTGGGGCCCTGCAGCGGCTCCGCGACCCCTGCTTTGTTGCTGCGGGAGGCACCGGCCTGGCTTGGGGCATCTGAGCCTCTCATTTCCCGCCTCTCTCTCCTCTCAGCTTCCCCGTTTTCCTTCATGTTGGGTGCCATGCGATCAGCTCCTAGAAAGGGCAGTTTTCTGGGCCATTTCCCACATATCACCCGACCTTCAGGGCCCTTGGGGAGTAGGGGGCTCCCACACCACAGCTGGCGCCCTCCTTCCAGCTCGCTTGGCACAGACAGGAAGAGCTTGCTAGTGTCCATGATGTCGCCGCATGCCCGCCCTGCTCCCCCAGACCAGGTGCTCTTCCTCTTCCTCCCCAGCAGGGTGGCTGCCAGGGGTGTGGGCCCCCGTCCCCAGGGCCCATGCCCAACACAGCCCCAGTGCCCACGGCGCCAGCCAGACAGCTCCGCCCATGCCCGTGTCAGGGGCCGTGGGGGACCCTCGGAAGGGGCAGTGTCGGGGGTCTGACTGTGGTGCCAGTGGAGCTGGGCCTGGACTTCACCTCCAGGAGCTGCGAGCTGAGGCTCCAGACAAGCGACTTGAAGCCCCCTCGACCCTCATCTCCTCCTAGGGAAGGCCGCTGCACTGCGAAACAGGTGTCATCACAGTCCTGCTGTGGGTGGTGGCCTTGTCGAAAGGACGAGGCTGCACACCCACCGCCTGTCCTGCCTCCTGCCCCTGCTTCTTTTTACCACTTCCTCCCCACCCCCACCATCCTGACCTTTGCTTGGGACCTTGTACCTCAGCCCCTGAGGCACCATCCCATCTTTAATTGAAATTCTTTGGCTCAGTGAAGCCATCAATACCTTGTCCCATGTCATTGCTGGTTCTCTGGCCATAGACACCTCCTTCCTGGGGCTGCCCAGCCATTCAGAACGGGTCCATGTGGTGGCCCGGCCACAGCGGGGCAGGGCCAGGACCTGTGGGCTGTGCTGGTGACAATCTGCTCACAAATGACTTCGCATCAGAGGTGGAGACCTCCTTGCTGGTCCCTGGCTCTTCCAACCTTGCTATGCCCCCCACACTGTGGTGACCTCAAGGTTAGGCCTCCCCCAGCAGCTGAGTGGGCCCCACATTCAGCAGGCGGCCAGCCAAGGCCGCAGGCAACCCCACGCGGAAACGGGGCTGAGCGCAGGTGCCTTGCCCGGGGCTGTGACCGGCAGCAGGCAGACTGTGCGGGCTGGGCCCTGCCCCGGGCCTGGGGGAGGTAGCAGCCTCAGGCTGCAGTGCTCATGGAGGTTGGGAAGCCTGTAGTCTGGAAACGTGATTATTCCTATGCTGTTTGCATGCATGCTCCCCCTCCCCCCCCCCCCCCGTGCTACCCCCCCCTCCCGCCCCGGGCCCTGTCTCCATATGGAACCCTGTGTGCTTTGGGAGTTCCTTAGGGTCTTCCCTCCCACATGCTCCCTGAGCACCGCACTGGGAGCCAGGGCTCACACTCTGGGGCCCAGGTCTCATGAGCCTGCCTCCCTCTTGGACGCAATGGCATCACCTTGGTTCTATTGCCTCTCTATTTGCATTGAAGCAAAAGAGAAAAAAGAAGTAATACATAAGAGCAGGATTTAACAAGCTAAAGGAGCCCCGCCTCATGGCTCAGTGGTTGAGCACTGACCTATGAACCAGGAGATCAGAGTTCCTGGTCAGGGCATGTGCCCGGGTTGTGGTCTGGATCCCCAGTGTGGGGCATGCAGGAGGCAGCCGATCTGTGATTCTCTCTCATCATGGATGTTTCTCTCTCTCTCTCCTGTCCTCTCTGAAATCAATAAAAATATATATATTTTAAAAAGCTAAAGAGTTACTTACTAAAACAATAGAGATGAACACTAAGAAAACAGCTCTGGCAAAATGACAAAAAGCTCTACCGAATGGGACCACAAATGACCAATGGGGCCTTTTGTCTAAATGAGAAATAGCAGCCATGAAGTAGGAAGCCTGAGGTTGCGGTGGGAAGCTTCTGGAGGCCGTGGGCAGAGCCGGGCGCCGGGAAGCAGGCCCTGCAGTGCCCCACCTCATGGGCAGGGCCACAGTCCGGCCTCCTGGGCACCTTCGGGCCTTTGCCTAGGTGGTCCCTTCCTGCCCGCCATTCTGCCTTCCTCTTCTGGGTGCCTGTGGCCCAGCAGTCAGGGAGGGCCATGGGCTGTAGCGCCAATCCCCTTTGAGCCCTGTGTGTCCTGGGACCTGGGCAAGCAGCTGCGCCTCAAGGTCCTTCTCTCTCAAAAGGGGAGAGTCAAGATCTGGGTCCAGCGTGCCCCCAGCCTCCCTTTGGGACCCAGGGCCCAAGGAAAGCCGAGGGACTTTCAGGGCTGGAGGCTCGCTCAGGCCCCTCCCCACAGAGCCCTGCGTGGTACTTCCCCCAGACTTAGCGATGCCCCGTTACCCTTCAGCTGCGTTGTTCCAGCCCCGAGATCCACCTGCCTGGGAGTGGAGAGGCTGTGTGTGGTGCTCAGTAGATGTGGACTGAAAGGTCTTTGCCTTCTCGCTGTTTCCCTGCCTCTAGCCAGACTGTGAACTCTCTGAAAGATGAACATCTACTATGTTCCCGTTCCTGTTCCTGTCGAGGCCGGGCCCGGGACAGTTACAGGCCTTGGCGACATCAGACTCAGTCCAATATCGGCCTCAGCCCCGCCCCAGGGACCTGCATTCTCGGGGGTGTAGGAGAGAAAAGGCAGCTAGCTACACACAACGGGACAAACTAGTAGCAAACGTAACTGCAGATGGGAGACGAGCCATGGACACAGAAAAAGGCTGAGAGAGCCCGAGAGGGTCGACTCTGGGCCACAGGCTGCCTGTCGCCCTGGCTGGTGTGGCTCAGTGGATGGAGCGTCGGCCTGTGGACTGAAGGGTCCCGAGGACTCATGCCCAGGTTGCAGGCTCCCGGCCCTGATCAGGGTTCATGCAGGAGGCAACCAATCGATGTCTCTCTCTCACCTGGGTGTTTCTCTCTGTCCCTCCCTCTCCCTTCCATTCTTTAAAAATCAATGGAAAAAATATCCTCGGGTGAGGATTAACCAAAATAAATAAATAAAAAAGGGTATCACAATAAAGTTAGTCTTAATCTTTAAAACAAAACATACAAAAACAAAAAAACAAGGCTGCCTGTGTCTGGACATGACAGCGAGTGGAGGAGGAGGACGGTCTGGCTGGTAGCCGCTGTGGGGGTGCTGAGGGGGTGGCTAAGGGGAAGTGTCCGCGAGAGGTCTGCAGGGCATGGAAAGGTGGGGTTCTCTGTGGGCCAGGAGGTCACAGAGGTTTGAAGAGGAGAGCAATGTGACCTACTTTACACCTGTGAGACCCTCTCTGGAGATTGAGGAGAATGTTAGACACACAACAAGGATGGAATTGTCAGCCAGGGTGTGGGGCATTCTACCGCACAACGACCTTGATGAAACTGGGGGTGCTGTTGACCCTAAAGAGCCTTAGTATACACGAGCCAAATGCAATGGACAGGCCTTGTCTGCACCCTGACTTGAGCAAACCAACTGTTAAAAGTTGTTTGTAAGGCAACTGAGAAATTTGTTGCTGTTGTTAATCCTTACCCAAGGATATTTTTTTCCCATTAGTCTTTAAAGAAACTGGAATGGAGGGGGAGAGACAGAGAGAGAAACACTGATGTGAGAGAGACTGGGCCAGGGGCCAAGCCTGCAACTGAGGCATGTGACATTGACCAGAACTGAACTCAGAACCCTTCAGTCCAAGGGTCAATGCTCTATCCACTGAGCCAAACTGGCTAGGGCATCACTGGGGACGTTTGACCATAGACTGAGTATTAGTAAATGTTAATTTTGTGAGGTGTGATACTGGTATTGCAGTTAGGTTAGAGGAAAAGAAGTCCTTTGCTACTAGAGACACACATTAAGGTATTTACAGGTGAGTAAAACGATACCTGATGTTTGCTTGTAAATACTTTGGATAAAGAAGTTTGCGCCAGGGAGAACCGATGAACTGAGATGAACAAGACGCTAATACATTTTGAACTGAGTGGTGACAGGGGCTCTTTGTAGTGGCTGCTGAAATGCTCCTTAGTGCACAATTACATGCAGCACTTTAAAGCCCCTGCTGTGCTGGAGGGCCTGCCTGGCCTCTCAGCCCCCTGGTGGCTGCAGGTGCCCTTGGCTGTGCCGTGTCACCCACCTCTGCCTCTGTCGTCATGTCACGTCTCTCAGTCCGGAAGAGGAGTGAGCCAGGTTCCTCATTATGGACAGACGGGTGGACGGGCGGACAGACGGAGGGCTCAGAGCCAAGCGGGCCCCATCCCGTGGGGCTGTGGAACGTTAGGTGGGAGGAGGTCGGTTGCTCTGGGTTTTGGAGGCCAGGGGGCTGGGCACTCCTGGGGCCCACGTGTACCCAGGAGGTGGCTGGAGGTGGACAGAGTGAGCTCAGGCCGAGCAGCCCACAGGGATGCTGATCTAAGCACCCCTTTGAGGGACTGCCCTTCCTGAGAGGGCTCCCCATGGGGTGGTGGCGTCGGCTGGGACTTTGGTCTGAGCTTTAGGGCAGCAGCTTGGCTCATACAGAACTTGTTCCTTAGGTCACAGGGCGCTGTTTCCTCTCACAACCGTGGCCTTGGGGGGTGGTCCCTGGCTGCATGGAGACCTGGCATCAGCTGTTCGCTAGCATTCATCCTCTTGGGCATCCCAGGAGGTGGGAGGGGCAGCCTCCAGGTTTCCTTCGAGAGGCCGGGAAGGGTGCACATAGCCATCTTCAGCATGCAGGGCCCAGCACCCCTCACTCCCGTTGAAGCCACGGGACCGTCCACATCATGACAGAACGAGCTTCCCATGCTTTTTATTTTATTTTATTGCTTTCAGAGAGGAAGGGAGAGGGAGAGAGAAGCATCAATGCTGAGAGGGAATCATTGATGGCTGCCTCCTGCACGCCCCCTACTGGAGATTGAGCCTGCAACCCAGGCATGTGCCCTTGACTGGAATCAAACCCGGGACCCTTCAGTCCACAGGCCGATGCTCTATTCACTGAGCCACACCAGGCCAGGGCTCCATTCTTTTATGTCCGTGCATTATTCCCCTGGGTCCTGGGAAACCCTTTATTCCATCGGTTCCCTACCAAACGGCATCGGATGTCCCGGCCTTTGGTTTTGTTATTACAAACAATACAATGAAAATCCCGCCACAGCGGCTGCCTCATGGGGCGGCTCATCCGCAGGATACATTTCTGAAAGTTGAGCCTCATCAAAGGTGTGTGGACGCTGCACCTGGATACACAGCACCTCCCATGGGGGCGGGTCAGGCCCCTGTGTCCGAATGCTGGCCCTGTCCATTTGCCCACGTCCCCACCAATGTGGCAGGTGAGAAAGAGCATTCAGTGTAACTTTTATTTACAAATCTCCTATTCCGCGTAACTTAGCGTGTCTTTAACACCCACTTCTGTAAAGTGCCTGTCCCTCTCTTTCGCGTGCTTTTGTGCTGGATGGGGTCGTTTTCTTGTTGCTTTTGGGTGCTTTTTATTTGTCAGAGGACTCGGCCCCTTGTCTGTAATGCGAGTGCCTGGAGCTCTGCCCGGGGCTGAGCCTGTCGGTCTGCGAGCTGCCCCTGGGCAGCAGCTCTTCTCTCTGAGGTGGGCGGTGTCCCAGGGCCTGTGGGTCAGTGTGGCAGGTAGCTGGGCCAGGTCATGGTGTGCAGGAGCCCACAGGTCACTTGGGGCTGAAGCCTGAGCCACCAGCGCTCCACACACTTCCCTGCCCATGCCTGGCACTACTGTTTATGCCACCAGACCGCCTCCTTTCAGCGCCAGCAGCGCTGCCCTCACTGGTCAGATAGAGGCGATTTCTGCCACAAAGAGCATCCTGCTGAGGTCCCAGCGAGCAGTTCTGTTTCCTGATGTCTAGGTGTGTGTAAGGACATTGTTTAAATCCCCCATGACTTGTTGAAAACCATGATTTCTCTCTCCTTTTGAAAGGAGCTCAGGTGCCATTGCTCTGTGGTCATTGCAGAGGCGTGGCTGCGGACATGCACAGCTGGGAGCTGTCCTCTTGGCGGAGGAGCGCTGGGCCTCTCCGGCTTCTGGTGGGCGGTGATTTACCCCTTCAGATGTGGCTTTCTAGACACCATTGTCCATGATGCACGTTGCACTCCAGCCACCGACTGAGTGCCAGGAGGAAGCTGGGGCGGGGGGAGGGGGACAAAGAGCTGCATCCACTGTCCATTACTCTTCCAAGGGACTTAGCTGGAATGCTCGTCCCCAAACGTCTGCTATGTCGTTGCCCAGGACGCAATCACAGGGCCATGACTTGACTCAAAGGATTGGGAAGTGCTGTGTTTTACTAAGTTGGCCTGAGGGGCAGCCCAGGTGCTGGTGTGACAGGCGGGCAGGCTGACCACAGAGCTATCTGACAGCCTCAGGGCTCAGGGGCAGGCCCTGCTTCTGAGAAGGGGTCCCGGGGGGCGAGTCCCAACCAAAGGCACCACAGCCATCACATGCTGCCCTCACTCCTTTGCCGTCCTGGCTTTGGGACTTCCCAGCGACGGCAGCACCTGTGGGGGAGGACTCTGTGAGGGAGCTAGAGGACACAGGCACTGGCGGCTATGCTTCCTCTCGGAGCCCAGGTGCCTCTCTGTGACCTGGTGACAGGAGGAATCCCCGGGCTGCTGCGATGACAGAATGAAGTCCTGCTGAGGAAGGGCTTGGGGTTGCAGCTATTGGTCTTGGGACAGGAGGAGAAGGCTGCCCCAGAGGCTGTGCTGCCGGGTGCCCATGGGGCAGGGGTGGCGTGTGGTCCGAGAAGGGCCTGGAAGCAGAGGTGTGCCGCTCACCTGCTCCGCATGCCCTGCTGCTTCCTGACCTTCCTTGGGAAGCTTTTCACCAGCTCCCCAAAGCGAAAGCCACTCGCCTGCCTTCAGCACCAGCCCTGCCCTGCCCATCACTAATCAACCCTCCCCTTTCTTTCTCTGCCCCTCCCCCCACCCTCGCTGACCCAGTCGCTCAGCACCTTGTATTCCTCAGGAAAGGCTGGATGTAGGCCTTGGTGACAAAAGAGCCTCAAGGTGGAGGCAGACCTTACTCACTGCACTCGGCTCGCCTGTGCTTCACACACACCGTGCTTTCCTCACCATCAGGCAAGACTCTCCTCCCGCAAAAAGATTCCGACGTGAGTGGCTTAGGCGATGGCTGGCTTCTCTTAGCAATCGCTTCTCATTGGGACACGTGCATTGCTTGCTGGACATCATGCGATTGCACATGCCATAGACTGCAGTGCAGTGCAAACATCACTTTTAATGCACCAGGAGCTCCAATTCCTGTGCTGCCCGCTGTGGAGACATGTGCGCGATGGTGGGGATTGGAGCCATGCTCAGCGTGGCTGAGGCAGGCTGGCACGCAGGCGCGCTTCTTGCTCACAGAGGTCTGCGTGGCTCCTCAGGACAGTTGTCCCCAAAGACGCAGGCGGAGATGGGGCGAGGCACCATTTCGTACCCGCTACACTTGCTGCAAAGAGTGGAGAGAGATGGGGGTCCACCGGCTCTCCTGTGCTTCACTTGCCGCAGCTCAGAACCACAGCCCGTTGGCTAGGAGAGGGCGTGGCTGTGCCTGCCTGCAGGCTGGCAGCTGGAGGCGCTGCCTCTGCCCGAAGCCCACAGGAATCTGCCCTTCGTTCTCGTCCAGCTCCTGACCGGCCTGCAACAGCTCCTGTGATGGGCCCCCTGAAAAATTCCGCACCCCCCCCCCCCCCCGTCACTGTCTCTCCCTGGGTGGACTCTGCTCCAGACGCATGGCGCAGGCGCTCCTCTGAGCCTCTGCGGCCATGCTCTCTGTCTGTCAGTCTCCCACCACCTCTCCCCTAGGTTCTCCAGGGCCCAAATCAAGGGTCAATCTCTCTGCTGTGAAGCTTCCTTTTGGCTCAGTCCTTAGCTCCTCCAGGGCTTATGTTCAGGCTGGCACTCAGCCGTGACGGCACGGGCTATGCCCACCCCGCCTTCTCAGTGCCTCGTGAGCCGCGGTTTGCCACTCTGTTGACTAATGAGTTTGCCAACCACTGCCCTAGTGGGTAGGCTTCTCATGGCTTTAACGTGTGATGGTTATGGAACGCCTGTCCAGTGCCAGACTCCATGCCAGGCCCAGAGGAGTCTGGGCCAGTAACACATGATTCTGGAAGGAATCAACCTAGCGTCTCTATGTGCCCGGTGGTGGAGCATCTAATGGGGAAGAGACAGCACTGGCCTCTGCTTGGGCTTGACTCCTGCCTCTGGTTCGCCGAGCTGCACACCCTCAGGCAATGTCCTGCACCTCCTCAGGCCACCGTCAGCGGGGCCTCGGCTTTCTCTGTCTTCCCTGCTCCGAAGGTGTGTGGCCTGTGGGTTGGAGTGGGTGGGGAGGAACTGCGTTGGAGGCACAGAAGGGAGATTAGAGGGACTCTTCTCTCTGCCCACCAACTGCCACCCCTCTGTCCGCAGATGGATCCCAGCAGGGGGATGTGCAGAGGCCTGAGTCCTTTTCACTCAGTGCTGTCACCTGACTTCATTTAGCTTCAGCTTTTCCACCCGTCAAACAGGCAGGATGGCGAGGCTCAGGGGGCCCTGGGGAGGAAGAGGATGGGTCATCTGCAGAGTGACGAGCAGGTGTGACTGCTCCTTCTTCTTCGCACTCCCGCGTAGCAGGGAGGGGGACCCAGACAGGTCACTGCACCTCAGGCTGGTTCATCAAGCTATCACCTGCCCAGGCAGGTGCCTGGCCCATGGGAAAGGGCAAAACAACAGCCGCCAACAACTGGGGTGCGATGCTTACCCACAGGGCTCCCCTCCACCGCAGACTCAGCCTTGGAAAGGAGCTCTAGGACCTGCACCGGCGAGGACCTCTGAGCACCTGTAGAAACATTTATAGGAGCTGCTGGAGCAGAAGTCCTCCTCAAAGGGCAGTTAATACCAACCAAGCCAACCCATGCAGCCATCATTCTGAGCATCCCCGGGTGCCATCCTGAGCTGGGCACTGTAAGAAGACCCAAGAGAACCCCGGAGGTTTCACAGTGCACCTGAGACAATAAGGTAATTCTTTCAACAGGGAAATGCCAGGACCCACAGACAGCCACGCCACAAGTGCAGGAAGAAGCAGCTGTTTAACCCCATGGCCTCCCATCAGCCAGCCTCTACCAGCTGCACAGGAGTGTGGGAGGCTGGGGGAGGGACAAGGGGCACTGGGCTCACAATCGATCTCCCAAGCAACTCCCTAGAGTTAGCACTGGTGACGGGGCCCAGCGCACAAGTTCACTTGCTTGAGAGGCCAGTGCAAGGCCCGGTGTCCCCATGCCACCCACACATGGCCAGCCACACATTCAAGAGTTCCTACGAGTGCCCCATCTTCAGGTTCAACCATTTTATAGTGACTCACAAAGCTCACTGCAAGCACTCCACTGAGGACTGTCATTGTGTTATAAGGGATACAGATGAATAGCAAGATGAAAGGGTCCAGGCCGAGTCTGGGAGGTCCAGAGCACAACGACCTGCCCCGTGGAGTCAGGGTGTACCTCCTCCCGCCCAGCACCCAGGGCCTCTCAGAGCCCCACTGCTCAGTGTTTGATGGTGGGCTCAGCACTCAGGCTGATTAAATCACTGGCCACTGGATCGAGCTCAGCCTTCAGGCCCTCTTTTCCCTGGAAGTCGGTGAAGGGCTGAAATGGAGTTACTTGGCTTCCTGATGACCAGTCCTCAACCTGAAACCCTCTGGGGACCTTCTTTGAGTCACCTCATTAGCAGAAGCTCAGGTGTGGTTGAAAGAGGTTTGAAGAGAGCCTCAGCTGTGTTGCTCAGTGGATGGAGTGTTGGCTTGTGGACTGAAGGGTCCCAGGTTCAATTCTGGTCAAGAGCACATGCCCAGGTGGCTGGCTCGATCCCCAGTGGGGGGCGTGCAGGAGGCAGCAGATCAGTAATTCTCTCTCATCATTGATGTTTCTCTCCCCCTCCCTCTCCCTTCCTCTCTGAAATCAATAAAAACATATTTTTGAAAAAGAGCCTAGTAGAGGCCCTTATGAAGAACAAAATGTGCTCTCTCATTTAGACAGTTCCAGGGTTCGGAAGCTCTGTGCAAGGAGCTTACAACCATTTGAAGGCACCTTTCTACTCACAGAAGGTGCGGCCTGTGCGGACGGGGAGCACTGAGAGGGAGTCGGGTGGCGACTGTACCACACCACAGGAAGAGCGGCTACAGGAGCTGAGGGGTGACTGGGAAGGGAGGTCTGAGGGGACAGGGTCCTAGGAAGCCTTCAGGGAAGCGGAGGTCTGTCCCACAGAGCAGCGCTATTCGGACTAATGGACAGTGAGTGCCCTTTGGACCAATCAAACTTTGAGGATTTGGAGTTCTTATTTGCATGAGCACAGACCCACCAGGGTCCACATAAGCCAGCTCCCCAGACTCCGGGAAGCACTTTCCCGTCCAGGAGAGAGGGCTCTCCCTGGCTAACCTGAAACACTCAGGGGAAATGGTGAGGATTGTCATCAAAACAAAGCAACCAAAACACTTCCTGAACAACAATGGCCTGTCTCTTCTTCCCTCCCTCCCACACCTGCAGGGTGCCCTCCCCCGAGGAAGGCAGGAGCAGGGTTTCCCAGGACCCCAGTTGGGGGCTTGCAATGGAGACTCTGGTGGATTTCAGGAAAGATAAAAACCCTTGGACTGGGGTGCAAAGTTGTGTATATCTGTGTCTTTCTCTGTGGGACTCAGCCACCCAGCCTGGGAGTCCTCAAAAGCTGAAAAACTGCTGATGCTGCCTCATAGCCTGGACTGTTGGGGGGAAGGAGGGGCTGTGCCATGCAGTCAGAGGGCAGCGTGTGTGAGACAACATGTGTATCCATGTGTGCATGCATGCACACATGCATGTTGGTGAGTTGCATCGTGGGACTGGGGGTGCAGGCCTTGTTTGTGATTATGAGTCATGTGTCCATGAGCAGATAGATAGTTGTGTGTGTGGGGCCTGTAAGTCAGGGTGTATGTGTGTGTGTGTACATGCATGTGAATTTGTATGTGGATGGAGGTCTGAGGATGTCTATGGTCACGAGTTGTGTGTCTAGGGGCAGGGATGTTGTGTGTGGCATGCCTGTGGATGTATGTGCATGGATGTGAATTTGTGGGGATGGAAGTGTTTTGTGATTGTGGATCACAGAACAGAGGAACAGATTCATATAAACATGTGTGCCCATTATGTGGATTTGCCTATGGAGGGGGGGTGAGGGAGTGTTTGTGTGTGGCTATGGATCCTGTGTCTAGGGCAGGTGTGTGGGGTACCTGGGTGTAAATGAGGGCATGAGGCAGGCCTGTATCCATCCATGCGCGTGTCCACGGGTGCTCTGTGTGCTGGAAAGGAGGGACATCAGATGTCCTTGTCAGCTCCCACCCCAGACCCCAGGCCCTCTGGTCCTGCTGTCATTTGCATCTAGAACAGCAAGTTAGAGAGAGACCAATGCCCTTTCAGTCACCTGTGACCTGCTGGGGAAGCAGTGACAAGAACATGTGCTGCTTTATACCCAAATCCTGTCAGAACCATCCATTCCACGTGTCACGGGAGGGGCAGGGGAAGGCGGCATCCAATGTGAAGGACGCACAGAGAGTGGACTCCGTGGGAGGATGAACCTGTGGGCTCAGTGAGCAGACGCCAGGCCCGGAGATTGGGGCCCTCTCCCTCCTGCACTCCTTCTCCCTGCAGCAGAGCCTGGGAGTATCATCACTCCAAGAACAGGTGCGTGCTGCAGTGACCTTTGTCAACGTAAAAACCATTCAAACCTGGAAAGGATTTTGTGTTTATTTGAGCCAAACTGTCGACATATGCCGGGAAGCAGAACCTCAACGAATTGAGATAATGTTCCGGAGATTGGCGGGTTACATCTGTATTTATACATTGCAATCAAAGGAGGGATGTAGGTGGGTTACATGAAATCCATTGGTGACAGACTAGAGAGGTGGGAGAAAGCAAAGGCAGGGGGAGGGGGAACCCCTGGGATTGGATAAAAAGTAAAATGATAGACACATACTTAGGTGCAGGAACAATTAACATGATAATGAAGGAATTTGTGGTCTCCGCCCTGGCACCCACCACATTTGGTTGTGCCCCAGGGGCTCCAGAGAAAGGGAGGTTACAAGTTACCCAGACATTTCAAGGGTATGTTATCATAGATGCAAAAAGATAGGTGGGCTCAGTTCAGGTAAAGCCTGACTTTGTCAGTGAAGATACCGGCCTAGGAGGTGACTGCCCACCATCACTGCTTTTAGTTAAAGTTTAATTTCAGACCATCCTTTGTGGTTCCTTTAGGTCTCTGAGTCTGCAAGACTGTCATTCAGGCCTCCCCTGAGCTGTCAGGTTAGCATGTGGCCTCTTTTGTCCATACCTTCTTAATTATGATGAGCAAAATATTGCTTAAAACAGACGCCAGATGAATGCGTTTCTGTCGCTGTCCTAATTGCAGTTGTAAATTGGGGAGCAGCTCTGAGCTGGGAGCTTCCCTCCGGCGTGGTGAGAGATGGATAAAAATACCCAGCGGATTGCACGGCAAAAGGCAAAAACACACCCGCTCCACATGGGGACGATGAATCCTGCAGGAAGGGAATCCCACACTCACCCGCTTGGAGCTGTGGAGGTGAGACTGGAGCCTGGGGAGCAGTGGTGACGGGGCGCAGAGGAGGGGCGGGGGGGTGGGGGTGGGGCGGGGATAAGCTAACTGGTCCTGTGACCTCTCCGGAGTCCCATTTCTCCTTCTGTGAAATGGAGATATAAAACACTCAGAATGGCTCAAAGCAGGCGGTGCATGTGGAGGTTTTCAGGAACCCACCAAGTCCATGTTGAAGTGAAGGGGTCCTGGTTGATGGGGGGAGGAGACTGGGGGTTTGTTTTTTGAACCTTTCCAGGGAGGCTGCAGGTCTAGGATGAGAAAGCTGCCTGAGAGCCTCATGGTTAGGAGCACGAGCTTGGAATTCGTTCATTCGTTCATTTGTTCATTTATTCATTCGTTCGTTCATCTATTTCTGAGTGGTGCCCTGGCCCTTGCAGGGAGCTCGCAGCCGGCACGGAGGAGAGGTTCCTGTCCTCGGGAAGCTGACTTCCCTGGAGGAGCCAACACACAATGAACGAAAGAAGGCAGCAGTGCGATGACACGGAAGTGAAACAGCCCAGCATTTCATTTCATTTGTTGTTGATCCTCACCCGAGGATATTTCCCATTGCTTTTTAGAGAGGGTGGAGGGAGGGGGAGAGACAGAGAGAGGGAAACATAGATGTGAGAGGGACACATCGATTGGTTGCCTCCTGCATGCGCCCTGACCAGGGCCAGGATGGAGCCTGCAACCGAGGTACCTGCCTTTGACTAGAATTGAACCCAGAACCTTTCAGTCTGCAGGCTGATGAGGAGTAGAAGTATTTTAGTTGTAAGACTCTGGGCAAGTTAGCCCAGCACTGTCCCCATTTCTGGGAAGGGTGGCAAGTGCCATCACCCTTGTGTTGGTGGTGGTGGTGGTAACAACAGTGAGTGTCTACCCGGTGCCCACAATGCCAGATCCTGTTCCTAGCACTCGCCTGTCTATGGAGCAGCTTAGTCCGCAGAAGGCAGCTGTGTGGCGGGACACATGGGTGTTCCTGGGCCTGCGGAGTGTGCACAAAGCGGCTGTCCTGCCGCTGAGAACGGTGGGTGTGTCCTCACGCCTGGACCCTGTTTGCTCCCCTTCTCTCAGGGCGTGAATTTCCATGTTGAGAAATGGGGACAGTCAGGGTGTTGGGCCCAAAGGGCTGAGCAAGTGCCTGAGGAGCACTTAGCACAGAGCTGCCTGGAGTCATCCCCAGGGTGCGCTTGCTCCTGTGGCTACCCAGCAAGCCATGGGCGGGCAGAGTCGGGATGACAGTGGGGAGTAGGGAGAGGGAGTGCCTGCCATTGCTGTTCACCAGGTCACCGCAGAGCTGCTAAGGTCCCGGTGTCACGGGCACCAGGCACCGGGTGTGGAAGGCCATTTCTGGGGGAGGAGTCTTCATTCCTGGTTGGTGTCAAATAAAGAACAAAGCCCAGCCCGGCCGGTGTGGCTCAGGGCTGAGCGTGGACCTAGAAACCAGGAGGTCACGGTTCGATTCCCAATCAGGGCACAGGCCTGGGTTGTGGGCACCTCCCCAGTGTGGGGCATGCAGGAGGCAGCCAATCCATGATTCTCTCTCATCACCGATGTTTCTCTCTCTCTCTCCTTCTCCCTTCCTCTCTGAAATCAATGAAAAAAACCAAAGCCTCAGGTGAGGAGGGGCTTAAGTAGAAAGGACAGTTGCAATAGGAGGGAGGGCCCTGGCCACAGGAAGGAGGACTGCAGTGCTCCAAGGTCCCGAGAAGGGACGTTTTAATAGAGAAGGCGGACCAGGCCCAGGGAGAGCAAGAGAGGGGTGGGTGGAGCAGGTGGCCTGGAGGTCACAGGGTCCTGCGAAGGTCATTCACAAAGGGTTGTTCCAAGCGCCCATGCTGGCATAGGCTGAAGGGATCAGAGTTCAGGGGAGAGCAGCCTGGCCAACGCTTGATCAGGTCAGATGTGTGGGCACTGTGTCCAGGTTGGCCAAGAGGGGACCCCTGGCTTGGCTTATCCTCTGGGAGACTGAGAATGGGAATTTGCAGGGAGACGGGGCATGGTGACCATCTTGGAGTTGGATCTAAGTCTCAGGGGGAGTGTGTTCTCTGCAGTGAGCTCCTTCCAAACATGGGAGGCGGGGAGTCTGGCCTCTCACTCTTAGGAGCACAGGGCTAGGGCCAGTGTAAAGCTGTCCCTGGTTCCTGCAGGCTGTGGAGAGAGATGGGGAGCCAAGATTGGCTGGTTCCTGATTCCCCTGGCCCCCACCTTGGAAAGACAGGGCTGAGCACCAGGGGGGCTGCCCATGGGAGCCCTGGTCCTGCCCAGGGAGATGGAAGCTATGGTGCTGGACGGTTCACAGACCACAAGCCTCCATACCATGCCCTTTTTGGCCAGTGGGCCTGTGACCTTGGCCAGTAGGGCTGTGACCTTAAGGTCTAGGCCACTCCGACAGGGGCAGAGATAGAATGTGGGGGGCCAGCTATGACTGTAAGGAATGTGAATCCTGCTCTGAGACCGGGATTGCTTTGTTCTGATTACAGAAGGTGCAGACTAACCTGGTGGGAGTTGCAGTGGGACCTGGGAGCTCACCTGGACATGCAGCCCATCCTCCCCACCTGGGAGCTCCTGTTATCATGGAAAGATTAGCAACCTTGTTGCAGAGACCAGAGCTGCCAGCCCTTTGAAGACCCCCAGCCTTTGCTTACCCACAGGCCTTTGCAAATCTCCAGCCCCCATTACCTGGGAACTGTCCATTTGTCACACCCTTTGCCTCCTTCTCCTGTAATCTTCGTCCTTCTACCCAATATAGCAGCAGCTTATGTGGGGAGGGAGGAGAGCAGATTTCTGTGGGTGACCCGCTGCTCTCCCACGCTGCCGGCAGGATTGGGACACATGCTCATATTCATCTGTCTCTGCTGAATTGGCTCAGGTAGTGACAGGTGGCCCGGACCCCCTGGCTGTCTGGCTACACCCCCTGGACCACCTGTTGCCACATGGAGCTTCCCCGGATGCTCCCACCGCAGGAGGTGGAGCCCTGGCCTTCTGGGGAGATAGAAGTGGGATCCCAGTTCCCACCAGGTGCAGTTTGCAGACCACACGTCTGGGGACACATTTCCTTTAGCTGCCCCCACCCCAGGCCCTGCCCTGCCCTGCCTCCCCTCCCCCAGGAAGAGTGCCATGAGTGGGCCTGCTGCAGGCCTGGGTTGCAGGGTACGGTGAAGCCCAGTCTGAAGGGCAAATTGAGGGACACCCCATTTTGTGGAGAGCTTGGTGCCCTGGGCTTACTGTGCCCTGTGGCTGCTGTACCAATGAACTGGATGCCTCCCTGAGGGAGGGCGAGGGGAACTGACCCCTCTTTCTCCAGCGTCTGCCACCCCTCCCTCGAACTGGTCCTCCTCACCCTGCAGCTGCCTCCTGCCTTCCAGGCCTCAGATGAACCATCTACTTGTCTTCCTGTCACTTAGGGTTGTAACCGGACAGCCAGGGGGTCCGGGCCACCTGTTACTACCTCTGCAGTGACAACCTGCACCCCCATTGCTGCCTGTCACCCTCCCCTTGATTAAAGCCACCAGGAAGTGTGAGTGGTAGGGACAGTTTTCTGTTTTCCTTCTTGGCACCTCGCAAATAAAACAACTTCACTTTCTCCATCACACGCCTTGATATTCCGCATTTGACTTTGCTGATGTAGGGTGGTCAGACCCTTGTTAGGTTCCCCAACAAAACCTTTCTTTCTTTTTTTTAAAATTTATTTTTATTGATTTCAGAGAGGGAGAGGGAGAGAGAAATAGAAACATCGATGAGAGAGAATCATTGATCGACTGCCTCCTGCACATCCCCTACTGGGGATTGAGTCTACAACCCGGGCATGTGTCCTGACCGGAATCGAACCTGGGACCCTTCAGTCTGCAGGCCCACTGAGCCATACCAGCCAGGGCCCCAAACAAAACTTTTCTATAAATCACACCCCTGGGTCTAATCCTCCCGTCCTTCCCTTCCTCCCCACCCCCAGCCTCATTCCTATACCCTGCTGGTTTCCTAAGAGGCTGAACAATGTCTTTGAAATGCTAAACGAATGTCTTATGGCCAGTGTCTGCACCCACTGAGTCTGACATGGGTGCCTCTGGGGAGGGCAGCTGGAGCCTGGAGCAGAGGTCAGCAGAGCTGCTAGATGGGTTTTCAGTTTGATGCAGTCAGACTCATGGTGCATGAGCAGAGCAAATTTGGCAAGATGTAGAATTTAGAGAGAAACAATTTAGCTCATCAACTAATGGCTATTGGTGCCAATTCTGAGCCAACAGGAACCCCTGACTTGGGGTGCCGTGAAGAAGGAAACTATTCAGTGCAACACAGCTCAACTGTGACACAGCACAGGTGCCTCCATCAGCACCGGTGAGGCAGCTTGCAGTTCAGCTCAGCCAGAGGCCCAGTCTTCAGTGAAAACGGAATGGGCGCTCTCAGCCACAGGGGAGCTGACTTATATGAACAGAAATCCCTGCCCCTGGTCCATGATTGGTCCATTCTCATGTAAATGAGGACTCTAAATCCTCACAGTTTGATTGGTCCAAAAGGCACTGTCCTGATTGATCATAATAGATTGCTCTTATTGGCCAGAGCTGCATAGCTGATTGGATGGGGAAAGCCTCAGTTTTGCTGGTTGAAATAGGGTTCCAGGAAACCTTTATAAGGGCCTGTAAGTAGGCACTTGAGTGCAGAGGCAGGCACTTCAGAGCAGGCTTCTCTGTGAAGTGCAGTTTGTGTTAGAGGCTGCCCCGTCCCCCCAGGAATGTTTAAAATTTGAGTCCAAGTAGCCACCAAGTGTCCTTGGTAGATGCCCTATCCCCCCACCTGCCAGGGTCCAAAAGCGTTAAATTCCAAAAAGGCTTAAACATAGGACTAGTCATTGAATTTTAAAAGTATATGTTTTTGTTGGTTTCAGAGAGGAAGGGAGAGGGAGAGAGAGAGAACCATCAATGATGAGAATTATTGATCGGCTGCCTCCTGCACGCTCCACACTGGGGATTGAGCCTGCAACTCAGGCATTTGCCCTGACCGTGAATTGGACTGTGACCTCCTGGTTCATAGGTCAATGCTCAACCACTGAGCCACACTTGGCCGGGCAAGTCATTGAATTTTTAAAAATTAATGGTAATAGACTTATCAGGGTGATCACTTCATAAGGTATATAAATATCTAATTACTATGTTATACACCTAAAACTAGTACAATATTATATGTTAACTGTAATCTATACTAATAAAAGGGTAATATGCTAATTAGATCCAACGTCTTCTGGACGTTCTTCCGGACAAAGCTGTAGCAGCAGGAGCTGCTGCTGTGAGGGCCAGGCCGAGGCTCAGGCAGCAGCAGTGGCATGATAGGGGCGTCCCCTTCTCTTGATCTGCTCAGTCGCCTCCTATAGAGAGAGGCAAGACTGTGGCTTAGGCCCACTCCCTGGCAGCTCTGGTCTCTGCAACAAGGTTGCTAATCTTTCCATGATAACAGGAGCTCCCAGATGGGGAGGATGGGCTGCATGTCCAGGTGAGCTCCCAGGTCCCACTGCAACTCCCACCAGGTTAGCCTGCGCCTTCTGTAATCAGAACAAAGCAATCCCGGTCTCAGAGCAGGATTCACATTCCTTATAGTCATAGCTGGCCCCCGACATTCTATCTCTGCCCCTGTCAAAGGCTCAGCTGAGAGGTGGGGGTCCCAGGAGGAAAGGCTGTCCACGAGAGGGAAGGGCAGACCCATCAGGGGCCTTGGAGGGGAGTTTGGGTTGACATCCTAGCTCTCAGGGCAGCTCGCACTCCCCGTGGCCCACCCTGCCCTGGGCAACATGTGGGCAGTGACCACTTGGACTCAACTCTTGGGGGGTTTATGGGGCAGGCACCTGTCTTGCCCACCTCACCATAGGCTGATGGGGAAAGTGCCCCTGCTGGGCTGGGTGTGACGCTGAGACAAGGAGCTCAGGCGAGGCATCTTGGTGGTGCCTCTTTCAGCCCCAGCCCTGTGTCTGTTAAAATTAAAATGGCCCAGCTGGCATGGCTCAGGGGCTGAGCTTTGACGTATCAGCCAGGAGGCTACGGTTCGATTACGATCAAGGGCACATGCCCGGGTTGTGGGTTCGATCCCCAGTGGGGCACGCGCAGGAGGCAGCCGATCCATGGTTCTCTCTCATCATGAATGTTTCCATCTCTCCATTCCTCTCCCTTCTTCTCTGAAATCAATAGAAATTTTTAAAATTAATATGAAAATTAAACAGTGTGACACTGACACACCAGTATGTGGCTGGTGCTGTGCCCTGGAGAGGCTGAGGTGACTGCTCAGCCACTGCACTGCTGGGGGCCTGGCGTCGGGGACCTCGCTGAGCCAGAAGCTGGGTGCAGGAGATGCTCTGCTCACCATGTGGGAAGGGGTCTGGAGGGGGTGCAGGGGGTGCTTCGCTCACCGTGTGGGAGGGGGTCTGGAGGGGAGTGCAGGCTGGCAGCACAGAGCTGACTGGCGCTGTGGCTCTGAGCTCCCATGTCCATTTACAACCTGGAGATAAGGTCCCATCAGGTGGCGTGGGGTAGAGGCCTGCAGGGCCCGGGCTCTGCCACTCCTGCTGTTGACCAGGCCCTCACCTCCTGGAGCCCCGCCACTTCCTGGGACAACAAGACCAGGAGGTTCTGGAGAGATGGGAGGCGCCGAGTGTCCCAGCTGTTGCTATGGGAGCAGCGCAACCTGCAGATGATCTTCTGATGCTGGGCCTGAGGCCTCAGAGGGCCTTGGCCCTACCCCCCGGTTCTTTTTTTTAAATACATTTTTATTGATGTCAGAGAGGAATGGAGAGGGAGAGAGAGAGAAGCATCAATGATGAGAGCGAATCATGGATCGGCTGCCTCCTGCACACCCCACACGGGGGATGGATCCAACAACCCGGACAGGTGCCCTGACCAGGAATTGAACCGTGACCTCCTGGCTCATAGGTCGATGCTCAACCCCTGAGCCATGCTGGCCAGGCCTCGTGGTTCTCTGAAATGATAGTGTGCGCAGAGGCGGCTGCCGGGAGAGGTCTGAACATTCTACAGTGAGAAAGGTGTGTGTGTGGGGGGGAGAAGCGGGGGGGGGGGGGGGGAGGGGGGCGGGGGCTGGGCTGCTCAGGTTACCTTGTCCCTGGAGCTCCCTGCTGCTCGCAGCCAAGAAATGGGTCAGAGTGCAGCTGCGGCCCCCCAGCCCTCCCCGCCCGACGCCACGGGTCCGGGCGAGGCTGGGTGAGACCTGGGCCAGAGACTCAGAGAGGCTGCCTGGGCAGGAGAGCCCACCTGGGGCCCAGCTAGGGTCTGGGAGGAGAGGGTGCTGGGGTGGCCACTACTTCCTGTCAAGGCCAAAGCTTGGAGAGCGGTTCAGGTGGAGCCTCTGTGCAGAGTGGCTTCTCTGGGTCAGAACTGGGATGTTAGGCTCCTGCCCTTTGGGGAGCAGCCTCACCTTTCTGGACACCCTGCTGCCCTGAACCTCGGCGGGAGGGCTGTGCTGGAGGGCACGTGAGGAGCAGTGCCCTGAGCACCTGCCGTGGGGCCGACAGCACTGGGCCTTTCACGTACTCCCTCCTTGCAGCCCTCTGCACCCGCTGGGCAGGCCGCAGGCCCATCTCAAGAGCCTGCAGCCTGGCGGCGTGGCGCAGGGGCTGAGCATGGGCCTAGGAACCAGGAGGTCACAGCTCAGGGCACCTGCCTGGGTTGTGGGCTCGGTCACCAGTGCAGGAGGCAGCCGACCCATGATCCTCTCTCATCATGGATGTTTCTCCCTCTCCCTCTCCCTCCCTCTCTGAAATCAGTAAAATCTATTTTAAAAAATGACCTACAATGCAGCTGTGGGTCAGAGGGTTTGGTGATGTGCCCGGTGCCACGCAGTCGTAGGGAGCTGGCTGGGCCAGGGTTCCCGCCAGGTCTTCCCGCCAAGTGCTCAGAGCTTCCCACCCACCAGTGGCCTTTCCAGCCGGGGCTCCGACCAGACTGTGTTTCCTGGGGGTTTGGACGGGGTGCTGGGAGGGAGTGCTGGGTGAGAGTGCTGGGACAGGGTGCTGGGTGGGGGTGCCGGGGTGTGATGCTGGTGTGGGGTGGGAGTGCTGGGTGGGGGTGCCGGGATGGGGTGCAGCTGTTGGGTGGGAGTGCTGGGTGGGGGTGCTGGGGTGGGGTGCAGGTGTTGGGTGGGATGCTGGGATGGGGTGCTGAGGTGTGGTGCTGAGGTGGGGTGCTGGGATGGGGCGCTGGGTGGGGTGCTGGGGTGGGGTGGGAGTGCTGGGATGGAGTGCTGGGGTGGGTTGTTGGGGCGGGGTGCTAGGGCGGGGTGGGAGTGGGGAGAGCCCTTTGGAGAGCTACTGTATAAGGGAGAGCCTGGCTTTTGATGGGGGCCCAGCTTTGATCTCCTTTGAAATCCTGGCCTCTGGAACCAGGCCCTCCTGTGGGGAGGGGGATGAAAGGCCAGAGGAGCACAAAGGGAGGGAGTAGAAATGGGGGGAGACAGGAGAGAAACAGATGTGTGACTAGGTAGCTGGTGAGAGGGGAGTGGAGGCTGGTGAGGAAGCAGGAGTGTGAGGGAGGGAATCTTGTGGGGTGGGGGTGGGGACAGGTCTTCGGGCCCAGCTTTCAGCCTCTTGTGCCCAGGAATCTGAGCTGTGGGTAGAGCCAACCTGGCCCTCACCTGCCATGGCCCTCTGCCCAGGGATGGCACCTCCCTCAGGCTGCTCCTGCATGGCTGCCTGTGATGTCGAATGGCCCAGGTCTCACTGAATGCAGCATGCCGGTTACTAATACGGATTGACCAGTTACCCGTTACTAATGCGGATTTTGTCATCAAAGGAAACACGATAATTTCAAGAGAAACATCAAAAGTGCTTTATTCAAAGTAATGTCCATCACTAGCTACACATTCCCCCATCTTTCAGGTAGTTTGATACCGTCCCAATAGAATTTTTCTTGTTTTGAGGCAAACCATTCAGAGAACCAGTTTTCCACTTCTTTGTACGTTTTGAAGTGCTGCTCAGAAAGTGCATGTGCCATCAATCGGAACAAGTGGTCATCTGAAGGAGCAAGGGCTGGTGAATACGACCGGTGGGTTCATATTTCCCAGGCAAGATCTTTTAACGTGTCTTTAACTGGTTTTGAAGTGTGTGATGGTGCGTCATCATGAAGCAATATTACTTCGCCGTGTCTGTGTCTTTCTGGCACATTCTAGTCGTTTCACGATCTAAGTGTGGTTCAAGTTGATTATTTGTTGTCGGTAGCGATCAGTATTAACGGTTTCACCTGGTTTTAGAAGCTCATAATACACCACTCCTTCCTGATCCCCCCAAACGCAGAGCATTGTCTTCTTTCCGAAGCAATTTGCAGTCGATGTTGATGGTTGATCTGGATCAACCCATGATTTTGTGCATTTGGGATTCTCAAAATAAATCATTACAGGTCACAATTCGATGCAAAAAAGACTTTCGTGTCGTTGAAGCAACATTTTACTGATGACTTTTTGGTTTTCTATTTGTCTTTCGTTCAGTTGATGTGGCACCCATTTTCCCTCCTTTAAAATCTTTCCCATTGCTTGTAAACGATCGGAAATTGTTTGCTGGGCAACGTTTAATCTTTCTGCAAGTTGTTTTTGGGTTTGACACGCATCTTCATCCAATAATGCTTGTAACTGTTGGTCTTCAAACTTTTTCAGTTGACCTGGACGTTTTTTGTCTTTCACATTAAAATCATCACTTTTAAAGTGTTTAAACCAGCATTCACAAGTATCTCGAGATGGAGCATATTCACCATAAGCTTCCCAAAGTACACAATAACTTTCAGCAGCACTTTTCTTCAAAATAAAGTAATGAATTAAAACTTCCCACAAATCCTCTTTTTTTGGCACGAAATTCAACATTTTTAAGTGTAAAAATATCTATGATGTTAACACCTCCAGCAAATTTGACATATGAAGTTTTGAAGCTTGCTGTCAATACAACAAAATAGCATACATATCAAATCGCATATATATCAACATATGTGTAGCTCCATCTATTGAAAAAAATCCACATTAGCCAGTACACCTGGTACATAGATATTTTTTGTTGAATTCAGAGAGGAAGGGAGAGGGAGAGAGAGAGAAACATCTATGATGAGAGAGAATCACTGACCCGTGGCCTCTTGCATGCTCCCCACTGGGGATCAAGCCTGCAACCCGGCACGTACCCTGACCTGGGAATCCAACCCTGACCTCCTGGTTCCTAGTTGATGTTGAACCCCTGAGCCATGCTGGCCTGGTGAGCACTCTCTCTTTGGAGCAACCTGGGTTCTGACCCCAGGAGGCCTGGGAGATTGGGGTGGGGGTTGGCCAAAGGTGGTCCGGGACCATCTCCAGTTCATCCTACAGGTCCCCAGGGTGCAGTGCTGCCCAGGACCTCGATAGGATCCATCTCAGAGGCGGGAGTGAGCAGGACCAGTGCCTCCTGCTTGGCGAGGGGCAGCCTTGGGCCAGCCGGGAGCTGGCACCTCACAGGCCAGTTCTGATCCAGCCTGTCTCACCCTGAAGGAAGGCGCACACCTCCCGGCAGAGTTTAGGGAAGCAGTGGAAGCCAGGCCCCAGTTGGCCCCTGAGCAAATTCACCCTCAATTGCATCCCACAGGGGGGCGAGGAAGGGGAGGGGGAGCCGGGCCGGGGGGGTTGGGGGTGGGGGGGGTATGCTGGCCCCACACCCCTGTTTTGTCTGTAACTCTGCAGCCGTGCAGGGGCCCCACTGACTGACAGCCCAGCTGCCGGGGCTGGATCACCGTGACATCTGCAGAGGCCACACTCCCGCGGCCCCCTGAGCGCAGCTGGGGCCTCCAGGCAGCCCCGGTCCTGTGGGCAGGACCCCGGCGTGAGGCTCCCTGCTTGCCCTTTCCCCCCCACCCCCAGCCTTTTCAGAGCTGCCCTGCTGTCTGAGGTCCCCATGTGCTCCCCCTTCATCCCCTCCACTCTAAGGGACAGACCTGCCCCCTCCTGTCCCATCTTCTTGTGTGCCTCCCAGGGAAGCTCTTGTCGTCCAATGTCATCTCGGGGCCTCAAGGCTGAGGCCAGAGTGACCTGGTGAATAGGGGGGCCTGAGAAGATAGGCAGCGGCAGGAGAAGGGAGTTGGGCCTGGTTCCCTGCCTGGCAGCAGGGATCTGCCTGGGTGGGAAGCAGGGCGTGGAGCACTCTGCACAAGGCAGCAGCCCACTGGTGACATGTCCACGGTGCTGGCTGGGAGGACATCCAGGCACTGGGGATGCGCAGACAATGCTGGGCAGCAGGGTGGTGGGCTATTGTTTAGTTTATTAGCAGGTGGAGAGACCTGACAAATGAGGGCCTCAGCAACTATGGCTCCATCGGAGAGCCAGGTCCTCCCAGGAAGCTTGCCGAGGCGCCCCTCCTGTGGCGGGGGCAAGAGCGGCAGGGGCGCTGGTGGTAGGGGTGGAGGTGTGAGGGTGTGGACACAGGAGCTGCCCCACCTGGGTTCCTGGCTGCAGTCTGAGAGCAGAGGAGAGAGCCCAGCGCTGCCGGCTGTGGGGCAGCTGCACCTCCCGAGGAGGAGGGAGGAGGCCGGGGCAGAAGGAGGGGCGGGAATTGTCTAGCGCATCTGTCCTGTCCCCAGAGAAGCCCAGCTTGGATTCTGTGGGTTCCTGACCAGAGTGGGAAGGAAGATTGGTGGAGTCAGGAGCACTGATGTGGGAGCGCTTTCCCAGGACATGGCTTCCAGGCCCGGCCAGGACCCAGACCACAGAGCACTTTTGCTTCTAAGGCACCGGGCATGTCCCAGGCACAGGTGCAGAATTGGGGCTGAAGCACTAACACCACATGGGGCCCTTTTCTGAGGACAAGAGCCAAGCAGAAGCCTCCACAGGTGCCTAGGAGCCAAGGAGCAAATCAAAAGTGGCATTGTGCTTGCCCTAGCCAGTATGCTCAGTCAGCTTGTGGACTGAAGGGTCCCGGGTTCGAGTCTAGTCAAAGGCACATGCCCAGGTTGTGGGCTTGATCCCTAGTGTGGGGTGTGTAGGAGGCAGCTGATCAATTATTCTCTCTCATCATTGATGTTTCTATCTCTCCCTTTCTCTCTGAAATCAATGAAAATCCTATATAATAAAAGCCTAATATGCAAATTGTTCCCTAGGGTGGTCATTCGACCTGGAGACCGGGAGTTCAATCACTCGCAATGACATGCGCTGACCACCAGGGGGCAGCGTGGAACACGGCAGGCAGGCATTGGCACCAGGGCACTGGCAGTGAAGGTGCTTCGGCCCTGATGGGCCCCCCCCACACACACAAGAGCGGGACCATGGCGGGAGGGTGGAGCAGGTGAGCAGGAGGGTGGAGCAGGTGAGCGGGCGGCGCCAGGCCAAAGTGGGTGGGAGTGGGGGCCTGATCACCCAGCTGATTGTCCCGCAGACGGGGGTGGGTGGCAGCGACCAACCTCCCACATGGCGCCCGGGCTGAGGGCTGCAACCTCTCGCCAGGGTGATCGGTGTGGTGAGAATGCGGGTGTTGGAAGAGCTCGCTCTCACTTCCCCTGCTACCTTTCCCCAGGACGCCAGGGCTCACGTGCTAGGAAAGCCCCCTGTGCTCAGGTGCTGCCAGGAGCCCGCCCACACCTGCATGGCCTCTTCCGGGTGGCCGTTGGGATTGCAGGGGCTGGTCAGGCTCCCCGTGGGTGCGCGCAGGAGCTGGTCTGCAAGGCCAGCTGGGGGAGAGTGTGCTGCCTGCCCAGCTTCCATGCCGCGCTGCTGGGCAGCCCAGAGGCCCATGCTGCGCCCTGGCCCGCAGCCTCTGGCTGCACTCACCACATCTCTGCATGGGGACTCGGACCCTGTGACTCAGGTGGAGGGGGCATGCAGGGGCCCAGGGGCCCAGAGGTCAGCTTGACCTGCCCTTCCACGCCAGATGCTCGCACTTCAATTGCCAGCCAGGCCTAGGGACCACACCTGTGCACGAATTTGGTGCACCAGCCTCTAGTTTACTTTAAACAATAGTGACATCGTTTTTGAGGAGGGCGAGAGATTGGTGATCTCATTACCACCCAAGAGGATGCAGGGGTGCTCCCTACATCATCCCCATGTAATGAGTCCAGCTGCCCCTGCTGGCCAGGTGGGTCCTGGGAAACGGCTATGGATGGCCAGGGGCATCATCACGGGGCAGCCCCGGATGCAGCTGCCACAGCGTCGGAGCCAGCAAGTGCCAGCCCAGTGGCAGTGCTCGGCCAGGCCTCTCTGTGGTGCTGTGTCCCCAGCAGGAAGGATGCATGGCCCAGGGACCAGGGATGGGAGTAGGGGTGGCCCCACTACCAACATGCCAATGACTTGATGGGGAAACTGCGCCCCCCACCCCCAGCCCTGAGACCTGCCGGGTGAGTGGTGCTTCAGGCCCTTGGCGGGGGGACTGGCTCTGGTCGGCAGGAGGAGGCCTGGCTGTGGTCAGACTTGGGCTTCTGCTTTTCTTTCTTTTAATAATATACTAGAGGCCCGGTGCACGAAATTTGTGCACGGGGAGTGGGGGGTGGGAGGGGGAAGGGTGTGTGTGTCCCTCAGCCCAGCCTGCACCCTCTCCAATCTAGGACCCCTTGAGGGATGTCCAACTGCCCGTTTAGGCCCTATTCCAGGATCAGGCCTAAACGGGCAGTCAGACCTCCCTCTCACAATCCAGGACTGCAGGCTCCCAACTGCTCACCTGCCTGCTAGACTGATTGCCCCTAACAGCTTCTGCCTGCCAGCCTGATCACCCCCTAACCACTCCCCTGTCAGCCTGATCAACACCTAACTGCTCCCCTGCAGGCCCAATTGCCCCTAACTGCCCTCCCCTGCCAGCCTGGTCCCCCCACAACTGCCCTCCGCTGCAGGCCTGGCCCCCCACAACTGCCCTCCCCTGCAGGCCTGATTGCCCACAACTGCCTTCCCCTGCCGGCCATCTTGTGTCCACATGGGGGCGGCCATCTTGTGTGTTGGAGTGATGGTCAATTTGCATATCACCCCTTTATTATATAGGATTTTTATTGATTTCAGAGAGGAAGGGAGGGGAGAGAGAAACATCAATGATGAGAGAGAATCATGGATCGGCTGCCTCCTGCATGTCCCACACTGGGGATCAAGCCCACAACCCCAACATGTGTCCTGACTGGGAATCGAACTATGACTTCCTGGTTCGTAGGTTGATGCTCAACCATTGAGCCATGCCAGTTGGGCTGGGCTTCTGCTTTAACGATGAGTGGACACCGGGCCTGGGAAGGGGCGATGATCAGGCTCTGACCACTGAGGAGTGGAGATGTGGGTCAGCGCCAGGTAAGCAACCAAGGCCTGTGAGGTGATCACTGAGTGAGGCTGGGAAAGAGAGGTGGATCCAGTTGTGGCCCTAAGACCTATCCAGGCAGCACCCTCAGGCAGAGGGGTTTGCTGAACATGGAGGAGCAGGCCCGTGTGCAGGGTAGGCTGTGGGCTGTGGGCAGGCTCAGCTCTGCTCTGGGCCCACGCCATGACCTGAGGGGGGGCGGGGCGCGCACAGAGCATTGGTGCTGAGACCACGCTCCAGGCTGTCCTGCCCGGGGCTGACCAAGCAGGACCCAGGGCAGGCCCTCCTGCAGGAGGCAGGGCTCCCCTCCCGCTTGTGGCAGTGCCCCAGTGCCCTGGGGCCAGCATCCAGAGCCTCTCCTGCCCACCCCTCCTGCCCTCTCCCCATCAGACCTACACCATGGGCCAAGCTCTCTCTGCTCCTGCTCCCTCCTGACCCTTCATTGGTGTCCTCCAAGGACTTGGCAGGTCTAATTCCACTTGCATCCCCTTCTTGTGAGACCTGAATGGACATACTAGCCTCAGAACTCACCCCCTCCCCCACCAGAGTCGCTGTGTCCAGTCCTCTGCGTCTGGCCTGGGCCGTCTGTTCTCATGAGGTTGAAGAGAGAAGGCCATGCCTCTTCCTCCTCCCTCGTCGTCCAGACATCTGCCAGGGATCCTCTGCAAGTCCCCCCTGAGATCTAGCCTAGAGCCACCTCGCTTTTCAAATTGTACCTGCCTGGCCCGGCCCGCATGGCTCAGTAGTGAGTGCCTGGGGGAAGCGTCATTCAAAGCCCTGGTCCTCTGCTCCCTAGCGTAGCCCTGACCACCTGGCAGCCACCGGTGACCGAGCTTGTGGGGAGTTTAGAGGTGAGGCCTGCTGGCCCCCCAGCGCATTGTCCGAGGCAGAGCCCTCGTGGGTCCCAAGCTCCTGTACTCAGCTCGGGGCTTGGTGCCTCTCAGCCCGGCCAGGGTTCACGGTTTGATTCCCAGTCAAGGCACATGCCCAGGTTGTGGGCTCGATCTCCAGTAGGTGGTGTGCAGGAGGCAATCGATCAATGATTCTTTCAGCATTGATGTTTCTATGTCTCTCTCCCTCCTTCTCTCTGACATCAATAAAAATATTACTAGTAGAAAACAACAAATTGTACCTGCCTGAGGAGATTCCTGGCCCAGAAACCTGGCCAGAAATAGGGGGCGGTGCTGGCCATGGCCTTAGGTAGCGTGCTTGGGTGTGTGTGCAGCAGGAGCCTGGGAGGAGCTTGGATGAGCCTCTGCCAGTCGCTGCCCCCAAGCCTCCTGCAGCCCCCACCCTCCCAATCCCTTCCTGGGGACAGCGAATGCTCCGCCGGCTTCCTCTGCGCGTGGGGAAGGAGAATTGACATCAATAAGCGCCTTGCACGAGCGCTGGCCGGCAGTTCTGGGTGGTAGGCAAACCCCTCCGCCCGCAGCCGCTCTGAGACAGAAGCAGTTTCCCTTCCCTGGGCGGCTGGCCTGGCCACTCCCCACAGCCCCTCCCGACGCCCTGGGTTCGGGAGGTAGAACGTCCCCATCCCGCGGCCCTCCTGCCCACGGTTTCCCTCCGCCCCAGAGCAGCAGGGCCAGGGAGGAGCCAGCAGAGCGTGCTGGGCCTGGTTTGCAGGGGAAGAGGGTGGAGGAGCGTGCAGGGGAGGGGGGTTGCATCTCCAGTTCGGCTGGGGTCCTCTGTGCGCGCCCCCCCTCCCCCCGTCCTGAGGGCTGTGCGCGCCCCCCCCCTCTCCCCCCGTCCTGAGGGCTGTGCGGGGCAGCAGGCAGAGTGGGTGGGAGACGGCGCTGGTGGGATCAGGCCAGCTGCAGCTGTCCCCTCACATCACAGAGCGATGTCCATGTCCGGGCTGAGCCGGGCCCAGTCCTCAGGGGAGCGCCTGGGTGGCTCCCACGACTTACCACATGGCGACTTCCATCCCCCCTCATCTTTGCCTTGGGCTGTGGATGCTTGGCATTGGGGGAGCTGGGGGAGGGGGAGCTGCTCTGGGGAATCTGAGCGGCCATGGCTTCTCCTCTCTGCAAATATCAGGGTCTCCATACTCTCCCTCCTCCCTCCTGCTCTCAGGGCCGGGAACAGCATTCTTCCTCACTGTCCCAGAGGCAGAGAGCCTGAGAGGGGATCTCCAGAGAGTCCCCTGCCTGGTGTTTGTGTGGCCCGAAGTGGCAGCTGATACCCGACTCAGGACACCAACCCTCAGGGTTCCTGGCTGCTCCTGGCCGGGCTGAGAGGCACCAAGCCCCGAGCTGAGCACAGGAGCCTGGGACCCACGAGGGCTCTGCCTTGGCCAATGCGCTGGGGGGCCAGCAGGCCTCACCTCTAAACTCCCCACAAGCTCGGTCACCGGTGGCTGCCAGGTGGTCAGGGCTACGCTAGGGAGCAGAGGACCAGGGCTTTGAATGACGCTTCCCCCAGGCACTCGCTGGGTGATCAGGGCAAGCCTCTCGGCTCCACGGAGCCTCAGTTTCCTCATCTGTAAAATGGGACCCACCAGGACTTATCATCGTGGAGATGGCTGTGAGGATTGAACAGAACAGTGTTTGGAGTCTCAGCCTGGTGCCTGGCCCAGAGCAGGCACTCAGTGCAGCCACCAGGACCCCTCTTTCAGGGACTCATCAGCGGCGGTAGGATGCGGGGTGTGGGTGGGGGACTCTCCCAGGGGAAGGGGCTCCCAGCTGCTGTTTGAGGAACGGGACCCTGTGTCCTCAGTGAGTTCCAGCTCACCTCCACATCTCCGCTGGTTGAGGAATAATAAAAAGCTGGAGGCCTTCTCATCCCCACACCCAGGCATTGGGACTGGTGGCCTTTGGCCTTGGCCTCCGGGGCAGAATTCGGCATCTCAGCATGGACTCCGCACTTTGGCGCACCCAGGTGGGAGGGAGGAGTGCTGTGCTGTGGAGACTAGGCCTAGCCCTCCCATCAGTGTCAGGAGGCCTTGCCCTCTGGTTGGGAGGGGGGGGAGGGGGAGAGTGGGGGTGGGGGTGGGGGAGAGGGAGTCTGGCCAGGGTCTCTGAGCAACACAACCTGGGTGCCTACCCCCCTCAACCCCCCCCCACCCCCCCGCCCCGCCACCTCCCGAGTCCGCTGCAAGGCCAGGCCATGGGAGCAGGCAGCAGCCGGGCTGGTGGGAATGGCCGGGCCCTGCTGGGAATGGGCGGGCAGAGGCTGTGGATGGTTTGCTGGTGGTGGTTGGTGGGGACTGGGGTGCAGGGTAGGGAGATGGGTGGGGTTTGGGGAGACAGAGCTGGGTATCAGATCCGGGTTTTGCCTCATCAGAAATCCCCCTCCTTCCTGGTCTGTCAGTGCCCCAACCCACTCTTCCCTGATACCCACCTTAGAGCCACTTCCGCTCCAGGATCCCCCCCCCCCCCCCCGCGACCCCCCTCAACCACCTAGGCCCCCTGTCCTGCCTCCCAGCCTCCTCCACCCCTTTCTCTCTAAGGCAGTGGGCGGAACTGGGTGGGGGCACCATCCCAGAGGCCCAGTGGTCCTTCCTGAGGGGGTGGAGAGGGAGGCTCCCATCACAGTGGGGGGTCTGCAGAGGCAGCTCTGCCCCACCCCCTCCTGCTGCTGCTGGCCTGGCCACAGGGCTTCAGGGGAGCATGTGGAAGAGAAGCAGGTGAGCCGCTACAGACTCCACGCCGCTCCAGGCAGCCTTTTCACACTCCAGCATGATTGGGGTTTCCTCCTGGTTCCCTAGGCACCCCATCTCCGCCTTCACTGCACTGCTGGCTGCTGGTGACAGGGGCAGAGATAGAATGTGGGGGACCAGCTATGACTAAGGAATGTGAATCCAGCTCTGTGACCGGGATTGCTTTGTTTTGATTACAGAAGGCGCAGGCTAACCTGGTGGGAGTTGCAGTGGGACCTGGGAGCTGATCTGGAAATGCAGCCCATCCTCCCCATCTGGGAGCTCCTGTTATCATGGAAAGATTAGTAACCTTGTTGCAGAGACCAGAGCTGCCAGCCCTTTGCATACCCCCAGGCCTTTGCAAATCCAGCCCCCATTACCTGTGACGGGCCCATTTGTCACACCCTTTGCCTCCTTCCCCTGTAATCTTCATCCTTCTACCCAATATAGCAGCGGGCTTATGGTCGGGGGGGGGGGGGGGGGGGGGGGGAGAGCAGATTTCTGTGGGTGACTTGATGCGCTCCCATGCTGCGTCAGGATTGCAATACAGGCTCATATGATTTACCCGTCTCTGCCGAATTGGCTCAGGTAGTGACAGGTGGCCGGACCCCCTGGCTGTCCGGCTACACTGGGAGGACCCCCTGGCTGTCCGGCTATACTACTACTTCAGCGTGAGCAGCTGAAGCCTCAGCTCTGCAGACTCCAGCAGGGAGCAGGGCCGGGCACCAGACCCTGGTGATGTTCTCTGAGTGAGTGGGTACAGGGAGAGGTGGAGGAAGTGGGGCTCTGGGGCCCTGGGTGGGGAGGTGCCCAGGGGGTCCTTTCTCTGGGTGGGGAAGGGGGGTGTTCAGGGGCCCATGTGCAAGGAAGGCCCCTTCATGTGGGGCCCCTCCTTGGGACATCTTCCTTTTTTTTCTCCCATCCCCTCATTCCCGGGCCTGGGCCCCCGCAGGTCCTCAGGTGCAGGTGGCTCTCCCGTCAGAGGAGGCACCCTTCTGGGAGGGGAAGGCAGTCCTGGGCGAGCAGAATGAGGCTCCGGGGGGCCCTGCCCACCAGACCACCTCGCGGTGTCTGGCCCCTGAGCTCCCCTCACAGGAGTGGCCTCAGAGTGGCCTGAGCTTGGGGTGTGGTCACCCCGTGAGGTGGGGAAATGACTGAGTGCTCTCCCCCACCCCAGCCTGGGCACAGGCATCGGAGGGTATCGGCAGTGGGAACCCTGAGGATGCACGTGGGCCCAGGACCGAGGGGAGAGAGGCCTCAGTGCAAAGCTGGCGAGGACACCCAGTCTCAGCCCTCACGATAAACAAAGTTTTACTGCAAGACTCCAAACCTGGACACAAGTGCAGATGTCTCTGAAGGAAAAAATGTTAGCCTTCAAGTCAAGGCAGGCTTCGTCACAGCGCCGAGCCGCCGGGGGCCTGCGGCCACAGGAGTCAGTGTACCCACCCATGTTTGGGAAATATCACTTGTCATGCTGACCAAGGTTTGGGGCTTCCCGTTAAACCCTGTGCCAGAGTGCCCCATTTACCTTGCCTGGTCTGGGTCCTGCCTCACCCCTCGTCCGTGGCTGGGAGGTCAACCTGGGTAAGGGGTTAGCCCCCGTGCCTCAGTTTCCTGGCCTGTAAACAGTTACAATTGCACACCTGCTTCTCAGCGTTGCTGAGGAGATGCGTTTCTAGTGCCTCAGTGTGGACCCGGCCTGGCTCACAGGCCTCTGAGGGTCAGCTCTTCCGGGAGGTTCCCAGCGGGAGTGAGACCTGGGGGGGCGGGGGGGGCGGGGGGGCGGGGGGGAAGGCCTGGGCCACAGGGAGGGGCTGGGCTTACTGATGGCCCTCCCCCGCGACCCCCCCCCCCCCCCGCCAGCAGCTCTTCTCTGCAGGTGAGAGAGGGGAGCTAGGGAGAGCCCCAAGAACAAGGGCCAGGAGCCCAGGGACCTGGCTGGGCGCCCTGGGGGAGGGGTGTTGCTAGTAGAGAGTGAGAGGGGGAGAGGAGGAAAGATGGAGGGAGGGGACTCCAGTCAGAGAGGAGGCGGGAGGGAAGAGCAGCAGGCCCCCAGCAGTGCCAGCCCTCGCCCCGCCCCTGCCTGCAGCCCTCTCCTCATCGCCCTCAGGTTTGGGAGAGAGGCTGTGGGTTAGGGAGGAACAGACCTCACACCCTGGGTCCCCAGGGCCCTGTAACCCCAGCCTCTGCTCTCAGGATCTGGGGCATGGAGGTGGGAATGGGGGTGGAAACACAGGGCAGGTGGAAGGGTACTCAGAGACGGGGTGCCACCCCTTTGTTCCATCCCTAGCCCTGCAGGGAAGATTCCCATGGAGTTTCTTGTTCTCCCCTCCCTTCCCAATTAAACACGCAAACGGATAAATGGGGCTTTGCCTGTAGCTCTGGAGACAGCCAGGCCCAAAGCCTGGGAGGGGAGAACTGCGGCCAGTGGGGGTCCTGGGAGACCAAGGCCATCTGTCCTGAGCAGTGGAAACCCAGGGGCCTGTGGTCTGAGCCTACCCCTGCCTGACCTGCTGGGCCAGTGTCCCTGGAGCCCCAGCCCCCGGGGCAGGAAGTGAACTGGGGCCCATGGGGCCTCTGTAACAGTCAGGGAGCACTCGGTCCCTCTGGGTCTCAGGAAGCAA
Organism: Corynorhinus townsendii; assembly: GCA_026230045.1. Taxonomy (NCBI): domain Eukaryota; kingdom Metazoa; phylum Chordata; class Mammalia; order Chiroptera; family Vespertilionidae; genus Corynorhinus; species Corynorhinus townsendii. The sequence goes on from JAPDVU010000008.1 coordinate 85,230,982, forward strand.
GGCGTGTGGAGGCTCTCGCATGATCTCAGTCTGGGCTGGAGCAGCTGGCCGTCCCTGAGGACAAGAGTGCCAGGGGGCACTGCCCTGAGCTGGTGGCTGGTGGCCGCGGACGGCGACCCTGGTGGCCAGGCTGTGAGACCTCTCCTGGCCTGTGCTGGTTTGTCTCACCTCTAACCTTTACAATCCCCAGAGGGAGGAAGAGACGGAGGAGGGGGATCCACTCCCTTCCTTTCCTCCCCTCACCATAGTCCATGGAGTGCATGCGGGGCCCTGAACAGAGGTGCAAGTTGCAGTTGGCAATAAACCTCATGCAGCCAATGTCCTCCAGCAGGACTGACAAGTTCCCTGCTCCATCCCTTGGCCAAGGAGGAGTCTGGCTCCTGGGGAGTCCCAGCCGTAGGGTGTGGGGGAGCCAGCCTGTCCCTCCGCAGCTGGTCTTATTCTACCATAAAGGCGCAGAGAGGTGGACTCAGTGTTCATGCCCTGTAGCCAGGACTGCCCACCAGGCTGCCTTCTCAGTCCCCTCTCCTCACTCCGCAGCCAGTAGCCCCTCTCCCAGAGAGCCCCCCCCTCCCTGCTCAGGTCCCAAGGATGGCCTCTGACCCACTCCCTCCTGCTGGCTCTTGGACCACACCAGTGACACCCACTAAGCCTCGAAGCTCACCTGTCCCCTAGGGACAGCACACCTGGTTTTCCCTCCCACAGACTGAGAATGTGACCCCCAGTTCAGAGGGAAACACAGACCTGGGCCCAGTCCTGGGGTAAATGGGGCTGCAGGCTGAGGACACAGGCCCTTCCTGGCCCTTCCTGGAGCTCCCCTTGGCACGGAGGCCCTGAGGTGGGGAGGGGCGGAGCTTTGGATCCCACCCAGGCACCCAGCAATCTCAGTCTGTGCTTCCCTCCAACGCCCACTGGGCCATACCCCATGGTCCTGAGCCTGCTCTGCTCAGTGGTGGGAAGGAACCCAGACAGCTTGCCTCATGGAGGGCTTGCATGGCCCTACTGCATGTCAAGTCTGTATTGGGCCGAGGGTCTTGCCCCCTGGCTAATGGGGATGTCAGGCAGGTACACAAACTGAAAGATGAGTCAGAGGGCTGAAAACCGGGACTACAGGCTTTATTAGAGGAGAAGGACCCTGCCGGGCTGTCTCGCAAGGGGAAAGCAGCAACACGTGCAGAGGTGAACATGCCTTTTGAGAGGAGGAATGGGGCTTAGGGTACTTGGCACTCGCTGATTGGTGGCTTCATATAAGGCACATGATTAGGCACTTAGGTACTTAGGGACCAGGGCTTAGGGTATTTGGCAGGTGCTGATTGGCAGTTCAATGTATAATCCATATAAGGTGCCTGGTTAGGTGCTCAGGAATGTCCAGGCCGCAGGTGCAGGTTACATCATACTCTGTCCACCAGTTGCGGGAAGGGAGGATCTATCATTCCAGGCTTTTGGTAATATATATATATATATATATATATTTTAATTGAGAGTCTGAGCAAGGTCAGGGGGTGAAGGTCCATCTTCCATAGCCACTTCCTGCTGAGAGCAGACATTGTCATGGGTGTCTATCCGGGGTCTCAAGGATTCTGGTGACATAGGTGTCTCTGGGTTCTGAATTCAAGGCCAGATAGATCTCTTCCACCTTCTGGTTGGTGAATGCCTGCATTCTGTTCTGCAAAAAACTAGTGAAACAGCACATGCGACAGGGACCAAAGAGCAAGATTAAAAGAATAAAAACCAATGGTCCTAATAGTGGGAGGAGCCATGGGGTAAGTGAGTCAAAGATGGCATACCCCCCTTCTAGCTGGTTACGTCATCTTTGGTCAATCCTGTCCTGGAGGGATTTAATGTGATCTTTGACAATTTCTGATTCATTTACAAAGTAGCAGCATTCTTCCCCAAGAAAGACACAGGCACCCCCTTTTTCTGCTGTCAAGAGATCTAAAGCGTGCCAGTTCTGTAGGGCTACTGCTGCTAAGGACGAGGGGTGCAGCAGCATGCATGATTTCTCCAAGAGACTGGTTGGGGAAGTCTCAAGAGCTATTCTGTTGAGTCACTTGGGAGGTAAAAGCGGGTCCTGAGGCTGCCATAGCGTCACTTGTCTGGTTTTGCTGCTTTTCTGGGCCTGGAACTGAAATACAACTGAGACCTAGATGTCATTTTTAGGGGGGAAAAGAGTAGGGGTCTCAGTTGCCTCACTGGTGATATGAAAGGGGAGAATAGGTTACCCTGTGCGTGAGGTTCTTGCTTTCCCAGTTTTGCCCCTTGCTGGACATCCGCATGTTTCTTGTAGGTCCTGAGATGGGGTTTCAAAATAGGTAGAGCAGTGGTTAAGCTCCCTGTGGCAGTTCCAACCCCTGCTGTGATGTTGAGGGTTATGAGGAGAGGGATTATCTGGACTCCTCTTTTGTGTCAGATATGGTGGGTTACAGGGACAGGTAAAGACTGATCATTGGGGGCTGCATCTACATTGGATGAGAGATAAATGAGAGTACAGGTTCCTGTCCAGCTGATGGGGGGACATATGTATGTGTTTTCCTCACAGAGGAAGAAAAATCCCTGATCATGGAGACAAGCTGAAAGGTGTAAGGAGAAGAGGTGGACTAAAGGGTATGAGATTCCTTTTCCTAGTTCCGTACTCCAAGCTGAAAGGTCACCATGGCACTACCAATAAGGGGTGACAGATGAGTGGTTGAGATTGTATTGCAGTGAAAGTGAGAGGGAAAGGGAAGGAAAGGAGTAGTGGAAGCCAGGGACCTGGATGGTTGGATAAGAAGTTAGACACTGTGAATATTCTAGTTTAGCTTAAGAAGTATCCAGCAACCTTGTCCTGCCAGGCTTGGAAACTGAAGCCTCACTTTCTTGCTCAGAGTAAAATGGCCCATGTACAATTCTTGTAAATAGTTAATTTAGAACTTCTTTCTTTCTTTCAACATTTCTCTTTCCCTTCTCATCACAATCACAACCTTCACAAATTTCACACTTCCAAATTAGCCTTCAAACCTTCTTTCTATGTCCTTCAAAAATGCATAACATGTCTAGCAATCAATATTTCAGTATTATATGCTATTTTAAAATATTTAGAAAAGGCAGGGGGAGGAGGGAGCAGGCCCCACAGCCTGTTCCCAGGCCTCTAGCTGCTTGAATTTTAAACTGCCGCATTTTCTCTAGAGATAAAGATCTCAGTTTCTGATAATAACCGGACTGTTAAGTAAGCCTGTGCAGTAAAGAAAGTTGTTCTTTGGGAAGGGTGGGGTGGGGGGGTGGTGAGAAGGCACTGAGGTAAGACCAGTCTTCAGAGCATTAAAGGGGTGAGAATGCTGGCCTTGGGATCTAAAGGCTCAGTGAGGGGGTCCCTTCGCCATGTCATGTCATAGAGGAGCTTTGCAAGAAAACTAAAGTTGTGAACCTGGAGGCGAGAGTACCCAGTGAGGCTGAGAAAGGAGAAAATGTCTTGTTCAGAGGAGGGGACAGTCTTAGAGGAGATAAGGCGTTTACAGTCCCAGGAATGGCTCAGCCTTGTGGGGTGAGAGAGTGGAACTGAGGTAGGTGACTGTGGTTTGGAACAACTGGATTTTATTGAGGGAATGCATGGTAGCCCTGGCTGGGCACTAAGGTAGAATGAGAAAAGAGTGAATGGGGGAATTTAGTAAGATGCAGTATAGAGGTGAGGTGGCTAATGGCTGTGAGACTAATCTGTCAACCCCCATAATAGGGACTGAGGAGTGGACAAGGGTCCCAGCCAATTCGGAGAGGGCAGAATAAGTGGCCCTAGTGTCAATTAAGAAGGAGATCGGGTTACCTGCCATGACAGTCATTCCCCGAGGCTCTGTCCTGGTGATATAAGTCTGTGGGGCCCTGTCAGGGCCTGGGCAGCTTCAATTTTGGTGGTCAGTCCCAGGGGGTCTGGAAGCTCCAAACCGGATCCAGAGGGCAGCCATGCTGGACTGGCTAAGGTCCGACCCGGAGGAGTCAGATTTCTAGTGACCTTTCCTTCTGCACTTTGGGCAGGGCCCAGGCAGGGGTCTCAGGTTTGGGCAGGACTTGGCTCAGTGTCCTTCCTTGCTGCATTTGAAGCATGGGCCCGGAGGAGGCTTAGCCCCTGACTTACCCACGGTTGGAGGACCAGCACTTCGTTTGGGGTTTGTGAGAGTGGTGGCTAGGAGCTGGAAGGCCCCCTAGTGGGCCTCAGCTTTGGCCTGATCTCGCCTTTGATTTTGGATTTGGGTCTCCTTGTCTCTATTATTAAAGACCTTAAAGGTCAGGTTAACGAGGTCTTTTTGAGGGGTTTGTGGACCTGCATCTACTTTTTGAAGTTGCAGCATATGTCGGGGAGTAAAGGTGGTCAGGTCAGTGGAAAAAGAAACCTGAGTTGCCTCTCAATCTGTGAGGCTGGACATAGAGAATGGGACGTGGACTCAGACTCTGCCCTCAGTTCCTGCTGCCTCCCTCAGGGGTAGAATGGGTTCGGGAATAGATGGAGCTGTTGCGGAAGGCAGTCTTTGGATGGCCTGAGAATGAGTGTTAGATGGGAAAGGCTGTTTTGGAGCTAGGTTCTCAGGATTTGGGCTCTCAGGGATTGGGGAGAAGGCGGCTGCTGATTAAGAGGGTCTGAAGAGAAAGTGCTGAGGCATTTTTCAATTCGAGAAAGATCAGAGAGTGAGAAGGGAATGGCTACCCGATGATACCCGAAGTTCCCTGCAACTTCACGCAAAGGAACTGGCCAGCCACCTGTGAATTCGGTTGCTGGCGGTCACGGGGACAGAGATTCGGTGGAGAGCACACAGGAGAAGGTGGGCGGTTAGAGTTCTCAGAAAGTAGAGCATGGGGTGCAGATTCTACAGCAGGGTTGTAAGGGGGCGGCGGGAGCGGGAGAGTTGGAGATGAATGATCGGCTGAGTTGAAAGAGTCACAAGGCAGAGAAAAAGGCTGAGGACTGATCTGAGAGGGCAAAGAGGACTTTGCGAGGAGGATCTGATGGGTGGGACATGAGGAGTAAAGTGAGGGGCGAGAGCGGGGTGGGGGCGAGGGGAAAAGCCTGTTCGTAGGGATCTCTGAGGCCTCCCTGTCCTGTGGCAAAATTATCTAGGTCTTGGAGGATACTGGAATCGAAAGTGCCGTTTTCAGGCCACAGAGAGACATTGTCGAGTTTATATTGTGGCCCAGTAGAGCTTCTTTGGTTGATGTAGCCAGAAAGACCAGGGGTCGAGAGATTGGCGAGGAGACACCCTAAGGGTGTGTTTCGAGGGGTTTGGACTGAGAGGTCCCCATGACTGGAGGGAAGGGCCACCGGGAATTTGGGGGAGGGAACAAGGAGCGTCCTCCTTTTCCCTCAGCCAACCTGTAGAGAGAGAGAGAGACGAGAAAAGGTTCCAAGGTCGTCACCCTGAGACCTTTCTTGTGGAGTAGAGCAGAGTTTCCTGGCCAGGCGCCTGGGCTTTCATAGAATGTAGGACGTGCAGTCGAGTAGACGGGAAACTCTGAGGCCCTTCCAGGTCAAGGGAACGAATGGGGGGGGGGGGGGGCAGGTCGGGAAAGTCCCTGAAACCTACTGGTGAGAAGAACCTACTGGTGAGAAGGAAGTGACGAGATCCCCACGTGTCCTGGTACAGCAGGGTTCGAGAGGTGTCTGGAGCGGGCCAATCAATTCAGAACTGTACCACCGAGCAGAGCCAGAGCAGGAGTCAGAAGCTCGGGGCTAGGTTTGAGGATTGTCCACGCTCCCGTGCACCTCTCCCAGACTTCAGCACCAAATGAAAAATGAGACAGAGGGCTGAAAACCAGGACTACAGGCTTTATTAGAGAAGACGGACCCAGCCAGGCTGTCTCACAAGGGGAGAGCAGCAACATGTGCAGAGGTGAACATGCCATTTGAGGGGAGGAATGAGAAGGGATGGGGCTTAGGGTACTCGGCACTCACTGATTGGTGGCTTCATATAAGGCACATGATTAGGCACTTAGGTACTTAGGGACAAGGGCTTAGAGTATTTGGCAGGTGCTGATTGGAGGTTCAATGTATAGTCCATATAAGGTGCCTGGTTAGGTGCTCAGGAATGTCCAGGCTACAGGTGCAAGTTTTGTCATACTCTGTCCACCCGTTGGGGGAAGGGAGGATCTATCACAAACAAGTCCCTATTTTATGAGTCATGACTCAAGAGAAGTCTGTCAAGGACCCGCATGGGTGCAGAGAAGAGAGTGAGTGATTGGCTTCACAGAGAGGGGTCTTCTGAGCATGGTTTTGAAAGCATGATAGGAGTTCACCAGGAGAACAAAGGGAGAAGAGCATTGTAGGTAGAGTGAAGGGTGCTGCAGGGATGTGTGTGAAATGTGGGACTCATGAGGGAAGTGACACATATTAGATGTGCCTGGAAGTGGGTGCAAAGGGGGATAGGCAGCAGGAGTCAGGGTGGGATAAGTAGAGGCAGGCCTGGCTCAGGGGTGTCGATGCTCCAGCCCAGGTGGGCAGGGGTGGCTCCATCACTGGCCAGAGGCAGGCAGCCAGGGCTTGCGTCAGGGCACTCTGGGCCAGCTCTCCTCTCTCCACAGCCTCCTGTACCTGCATCTCCAGGTGCTAGATGGAGGCAGAGCTCCCGAGACCCATTCTAGTCTTGTTGCTCCATCCGTCTCCACCCAGCTCTGAGAATCCGGACCTGATCCACAAGGGATGGGGGTTGAGCGGGGACATAAAGGGCAGCAGGGCCTCCACAGGACTATGGCTGCAACATCAAGACTAAGCTCCCTGCGCGCCCCTCTCCCCAAGGCCCTGCATGTGCTCCCAGCCTGGCCCACACCCTTCCTGGAAGTGTCTGTCTGACTGTGTGTTCCGGCTCACTCCGTTCCCTATCATCTGTCTCTCTAGTTCAATGCTTTCTTTCCAGGACCCCAGAGGGGTGGCTGCGGCACCATCACACTTGGGGGTGGCAATAACTTGTCTCCCAGCCTAGGAGTGGACACAACCCTCTCCTCCTCAGCTCAGCCCATACAGGAGGAACTCTTTCAGGCACTTTCCTCTGACCCAGGCTGGGGAGGGACCCCCAGAGTCTGTAGCTGGGGAGCTGCAGCCAGGAGTACCTGGCCACATGGCTCAGGCTGGGCCATGCCACTGGCTCTCTCTCCCTGGGCTGCTGGGCTAGGAGGCCTGGCCCCGGGGCTAAAGCTGCCGGGAACCCCATCCTGCCTGCTCCCTGGGCAGGCTCCTGGCCATCTCCTGTGCCAGGCTGCCTTTTCTCTTTGGCTACAGAGTTCGCTGTGGTTCTGAACTTGGGCGGAGGTCCCCTTGCAGTCAAGGCCTCCGACCTCCTAGATGGAGGCTGCAGCCCTGGCTCTGCGCTGCCCTCTTTCTACCCCGACCCAACTCCCACTCCATGTGTCTGGAGCAGACGTACGTTATGCAGAGTGCTTAGCACAGTGCCCGGAATGTTCTCAGTTTGCAATACATGGTGCTGTTTCTGTTATTAGTTACTAAATAGATGTTGTCTTGGTGGTGATGATGGTGGTGATGATGGTGATGATGATGATGATGGTAGCTGGTGGTGATGATGGTGATGATGGTGGTGATGATGTTGATGATGGTTGGTGATGATATTGATGATGGTGTGACAATGGTAGTTATGATGATGGTGGTGGTGATGATGTTGATGATGGTGGTGATGGTGATGATGATGATGATGGTGATGGTGATGATGATGGTGGTGAGGATGTTGAGGATGGTGGTGATGATGGTGGTGATGATGATGATGGTGGTGATGATGATGGTGGCAGTGATGATGGTGATGGTGGTGGCTTCTCCCCTCCCTGGAGCATGGCTTCTCAGCCAGCACTCGGGCCGAATGATACCTATGGCCACATTCATCTGATATCATTATATCCTGCATGTGCCTTTACTTAAATTGCCTCATTTGATGTTTCCACTTTTTGCTCTGATGACAGCTGGGTTACTGGAGGCTCAGAGAAGTTTAGTAAAATGCTCAAGGTCACACAGCCACTGATGATGGAATGAGGTAGGAACCAGACACTAAGATCCTCAGTGCAGATTCCGAGTGGCCTTGGCGAGGAGCCCACCTGGTCCATTTTTATGCTCCCGTTGCCTCCCTCTCCTAGGTCATCTTCAGAGGAAGACACACCCACTCACTCTTAAATTTGCCACTTACTTAGCTGTATAACCTTGCAAAGTCTCTCCAACCCTTTTGGCCTCAGTGTCCCCATCTGTACAATGGGAATAACCACCAGGCTGTTGCTGGGTGTAGATGAGGTCATGCATGTTAGAGCTGAGCACAGTGCCTGTGCCTAGTCCGTGCCCAGTGAGCATTGGTGCTGGTGGGACAGGGGCAGGTCTGCTGCTTGGGCACATCCTGGGCAGCGGCCTGGATAAGCTCTGCTCGTCCCTGCCTGGTGGCTGGACGCATGCCTGCCCTCAGCTTTCCCCAGACCCTTGCTGGGCATGACCCTGTCTGCACACAGTGGTCCACCCTTTGCAATGCTCTCCCAGTGTCTCTCACTTCCCAGCCCCGCCCCTGGCCTGCACTCCCTGAGCTGTCATTAGGAAAAATGAACATGATGGGCCTGACTTTCCCAGAGGCCCACTCTTCCCCACCCTGCTCTGGTCAGGCCCAGCTGGAGGGAGTTACTGGGATTTCATGCACATTTCTGAGGGGAGAGAGATTGTCTCCTTGTTGGGGATCCTGCCGGATAGGGACCTGACCCCCGGCCCTTGGCCCTCCCTTGCTGAGGGAGAGAGATGAGCAAGGACCTGGCCCAGCCAGGTGGGGAAAGCTAGGGGCATAGGGAAGCCATTTATCTGTCACACCCACTGTGGGCTGGGCACTCCCCCTCTCCTCTCCACCCCCCACCCCCCACTCCTAGCTCTTCCCCTGCATCTCCTTCTCACAGAGTGCTGCTTGAAGGGGAAAGAAGGACAGGTCTGAGCTGATGCACACAGTGGCCTGACTCTCCACTTCCTAGCAAGGCAGCCCTAACTGTTCTGAGCCTCAGTTTCTCTCTGTAAATTGGGGATGTGGAGGAAATAAGTGTGATGTGTGTGGAGTATCTGGCATGGAGCGGCAGGGGAGCACTGGAACATCAGTACTTTCCTTGTCCTGGTATCACTGTATTCTGACATTCAAGCAGGGGCTGGTAGGGGAGGGGAGGATGGTGGTAGGGGTGGGGAGGGTGGTCGTGGTAATGCCCGTGGCCTGTGCATAGCTCCAGATTCTCTAGCTTAAGAAGATCCTCCTTCACCCCCTCCCCGCCCCGCCCTGCCCACTGCTGTCATGGAGCCACTGTCCAGCGCCCAGTAGGAGAGCCGGGTAGAGCAAGGGTCCCAGATTCTGTCCCTGCAGAAACCAAACGCCCCCAGAGCCGGCCCCAGTCGCCAGCAGGAGTGGCCCTGGGCAGGGTTCCCCACCAGCCCATGACCTCGAGGGACACATTCCAGCTCCTTGGTTGTGGGGGGTGAAGCAAACCACTGAGGCAGAAACTAAGGGGACACGGTCACCATGAAGCAGAAGGCAGGTGTCTGACTCAGTACCACGGCCATGGCAGGCCCGTGGCTGCTGCGCACCCCCTCGGTCTAGGCACTACACTCAGCACTCTGTAGGCGGAAGGTCCCCTGTCGCTCCTGCTTCAGCAGGAACCTTCTAGCACAGCGACTGGGCCACCACAGCAGGCTAGGGTGAGAATACAGCTCAGGGAGGTGAGCAACCTGCCTGAGGCCCACACAGCTCATAGGGTGTGCCCACTCAACTTCAGGGGTCCCTAAAACCTTGCCACTGTCCTTTCACCAGGTTCCTAAGAAACACCTGCTGTGAACTAAACAAATAGAAGAGCATTTGAAAGGACCACACGTCTCAATGACGCCTGTGAGCATTACAATAAAACAGGAGAGATCCTGGCCACGTCCTCATGTTAGGGGAGAAGCAGCCTAGCACAGGGAGAGAGGTCTGCTCAGAGGTAGCACATGTAAAAAGGACTCATCCATCCATTCACTGCCCCTGCCCAGAACTGCCACCACCACAGTGGGACCTGCTGTGGTCTCCATCACTGCCAGGTGGGCAGCTGGGCTGGTGGTGCCCAATGTCAGAGGAAGCAGGCCTCAGGGGGACAAGCAGACAACACCCCCACCCCACCCTGCTGGAACAGTCTTTTATCTCTGGCCCTTAGAATGAGAGGGAACTAGTAATGTGTTGGTGGTTTTGTGTGTGTGTGTGTGTGTGTTTCAGAACAGCTGGAGTAACTGGGATTTTTTTTTTAAGCCTACATATATAAATATCCTATCTAATAAAAGAGTAATATGCAAATTAACCATCACTCTGTGACAAAAATGGGGGTGCCCATAGACACAAGATGGCAGTGCCCAGTCCTCTCAGGTCCGCTGGAGTCCCCCAGTCCCAGGGAGGGCTGCTAATGACAGCTGGCAGCGTATGGCCTGGGCCATCGGCCTGTGAGGTAGCTGCGCCCCCGCTCCCCCCCGCCCCCCCCACCCCCCGCGCGATCCGCTCCCAGCCCCAGCCGGGGCTGTAGGCCTGTGAGCTGGCCCCCCCCCCCCCCATGGTGTGATCTGCCGCAGCTACGCTCCCAGCTGCAGCCCAGGCAGTCGGCCTGGGAGGCGGCCCCCCTTCTCCCCCCCAGCAATCAGCTCCCAGCCACAGCCGGGGGTATAGGTCTGGGAGGCAGCTGGGCCTCCCAGAGCGAAACCCTCCCAGCTGCAGCCTGGGTTATCAGTCTCCAAAGGGCCTGCACCCCCATGGAGTGATCTCCCCCACACACACCTATAGCCTTGGAACTTCCCTTGCCCCCAGTGGAGTGATTTGACATGGCGGGAGGGAGGTATCTGGGTGATGCTGCCCAGCAAACTTCTCCCATTGGGTAGAAACTTCTGACCAGGTTAGGGAGGTAAATGGATTTTGTTTAAAATATTCTTTAGAAACCGCAAAGGAAATGTCTGAGGGAGGGTTTCACATCGGAAGTAACTTATAACTAATTTCTGAAGGCAAACGGGGACATTGCAGTTACATTACTGGAGAGTACCCCGTGGCCCGGAGGTTGGCTCTGCAAGGGCGGTGGTGGGTGCTCCCTGCCCTGGTTCCTCAGCACCTCGGGGAGGGCTTGAGCCCACCCAGGAAGGCCTTTTCCCCTACAGTTTTCACCAAGGCAGGGAGGTTTTGTAGACATGAATAAGAAGTGTCCACACACAAGTCCCGAAGATGCCGGGGCTGGCAGAAATGACAAACCAGGAAAAGAGCAAAACCAGAAACACCACCGATCCCAACATAGATCATCTTTTTCGTCAGATGATGGTGTTTCCCTCTTCTTCGTCTTCTGGAAGCAAGACAGATTCAAGTACTGACGATTCTACCAATGGAAAAGTTAAGAGAAAGAGAGGACAGAAAAGGAATAAAAGGAGAAAAGAAAGAAAGGACAAAAGATGAAACATCAAGAAAAAGAAACAGAAGGAAGAAATGAAGAAACAACCACATGATATCACCTTTCCAAGGTCTCATGAAATTCCTGTTTAAGGAGTTTATTTTATGACACTTTTAGTTTGGGTTTACATTTTTACAGGTTTGTCAAGACCACAGCAGGTACACTGTCCATATGTTAAAGAAAAAACCCTATCTAATAAAGAGGGAATATGTAGGGGAGGGCAGTTGGGGATGATCAGGCTGGCAGGGGAACACTTAGGTGTCGATCAGGCTAGCAGGGGAGTGGTTAGGGGGTGATCAGGGTGGCAGGCAGAAGTGGTTAGGGGCAATCAAAGGCAGGTGAGCAGTTGGGAGCCAGCAGTCCCGGATTGTGAAAGGGATGTCTGACTGCCTGTTTAGGGGATCAGGCCTAAACAGGCAGTCGGACATTCCCCGAGGGGTCCCAGATTGGAGAGGGTGCAGGTTGGGCTGAGGGACACCTCCCCACCAGTGCACGAATTTCGTGCACCAGGCCTCTAATAGTATGTATGTATGTGTGTGTATACACACACACACACACACACACACACATATATATATATATATATATATATATATATATATATATATATATATATTTTGTTGTTGTTGCTTTTTTTGTTAATCCTCATCCTAGTCTATTTTTCCATTGATTTTTAGAGAGAGTGGAAGGGCAGGGGAGAGGGAGAGAGAGAAACATGGATGTGAGACACATCAACTGGTTGCCTCCTGCACGCACCCCTATCAGGGCCAGGGATCAAGCCTGCCTGCAACTGAGGTACATGCCCTTGACTGGAATCGAACCCAGGGCCCTTCAGTCTGCAGGCTTATGTTCTATCCACTGGGCAAAACCAGCCAGGACAATGTGTACACTTCTTTGATCCATGACCTGTATTGCACTGTGTGCTCACCACCCATAGTCAGATCACCTCTCACCAAATACAGGTCCCCCCAAAGCACACATAGCTCAACCGACACTTCTTTCTTTTCAGCCAGAGTAAGCTTTGAACAAAGGAAATTCATCCTAAAATGCTACGGAAGTTTGAAAATGCAGTGAAGTACAAACACTGCCTCTGGAGGGAAAACAAAACCAAGATGGAGGCATAGGTAAACACCTGAACTTGCTGCCTGGCACAACCACTTCAAAACTACAACTAAAAGACAAAACAGACATCATCCAGAACCACAGGAAGGCTGGCTGAGTGGAAATTCTGCAACTAGAAGGGAAGAGAAAAGCACACTGAGACTCAGAGGAGCTGCAGAAGTAAAGAGCAGAGCTACAGAGGTGTGTGCATGAGGAGAGGGCTGGCAACTGAGTACACGGTTGGCTTTGTCAAGCGGGAGGGAGACATAAGCTCCCAACTGCTCTGAACTCCAGTTCCGGGTGAGACTCTGGGGACCCAGAGTCAAACGGGGAGAAACTGGACTGTCTGGCATTGGGGGGAACTCGAGGGCGGCTTTCTCTCAGAGGTGTTTGCAGTGATTACCGAGGGACACTGAGATCTGGGGGCCTCTTAGGGCAGGGCTGATGGGAAGCCATTGCTGTTTGCTCTGCCCTGAGACTCTGCCCCATCCAAACTGTGCGCAAAGGCTTTTGCATATGAATGGCCTGGTCCTTTGAAAGCTAAACTTACCTAACAAACTGCAGCTAAGTCAGAGAGACCCAGAACATCCAAAAGAAGGTCCAAGGCCCCACAGCAGCTTGCATTGCTTCACAGCTGGGCCTCATCTGGGCACCTCCAAACCCCAAAGAGGAGGAATCTGCAGATCTCTCCATAGCTCCTGCTGGGTGGCCTCAGGCAGAGGCTAAATTAGCACCTCCTTGGAGATCCAAGAGCCAGTGTACCCAGGTGTCAGAGTAGGACCATCCAGATAACAACTCCTCAGATCCATAAGGGACACGCTCAGGGGGCAGACTCAGTGAGCACCAAAGCCCCACTGAAGCAAGTCTTACCCCATAAGGGTGTCTCCAACATAGAAGTTCTCCCATCATAGACACAGCTGATCCTCACAGCCAATTGGCCTGGAGGTCAATTCCTCCCAGTGATACCAACAACAATCAAGGCTTAACTACAACAAGACTGTTCACACAGCCCACAAAGGGGTGCACCAAGAGTATCCACCTCAGATAACTGGGGAGGCTGAGCCACTGGGCCCTATAGGACACCTAGTACACAAAGCCACTCTATCAACTCAGGGAAGCAGCCAAAATGCAGAGACAAAGAAACATGTCACAAATGAAAGAAATGGAGGAAAGCAAACTACTGGATATAAAGTTCAAAACCACGGTTATCAGGTTTTTCAAGAATTTTCTAGAAAAGGCCAATAAATTTTGTGAGACCCTCGAGGATATGAAAAAGGACCAACTAGAAATTAAGTATACACTGGCTGAAATAAAAAATAATATGCAGAGATCCAACAGCAGACTAGAGGATGCAAGAATCAAGTAAAAGATTTGAAATACGAAGAAGCAAAAAACACCCAACCGGAAAAGCAAAAAGCAAAAAGAATCCAAAAATATGAAGATAGGGTAAGGAGCCTCTGGGACAACTTCAAGCGTACCAACATCCGAATTATGGGGATGCCAGAAGAAGAGAGAGAGCAAGATATTGAAAACCTATTTGAAGAAATAATGACCGAAAACTTCCCCTACCTGGTGAAAGAAATAGACTTACAAGTTCAGGAAGTGCAGAGAACCCCAAACAAAAGGAATCCAAAGAGGACCACACCAAGACACATCATAATTAAAATGCCAAGAGCAAAAGACAAAGAGAGAATATTAAAAGCAGCAAGAGAGAAACAGTTACCTACAAGGGAGTACCCATACGACTGTCAGTTGATTTCTCAACAGAAACTATGCAGGCCAGAAGGGAGTGGCAAGAAATATTCAAAGTGATGAATAGCAAGAACCTACAACCACGATTACTCTACCCAGCAAAGTTATTATTCAGAATTGAAGGGCAGATAAAGAGCTTCACTGATAAGAAAAAGCTAAAGGAGTTCATCACCGCCAAACCAGTATTATATGAAATGCTGAAGGGTATTCTTTAAGAAGAGGAAGAAGAAGAAAAAAGTAAAGATAAAAATTATGAACAACAAATACATATCTATCAACAAGTGAACCTAAAAATCAATCTAAAAATCAGAAAGGATAAAGGGAATAAAAAATCTGATGAACAGAATAAACTGGTGAATGTAATAGAATCAGGGGCACAGAAAGGGAGTGGACTGACAATTCTCGGGGGGAAAGGGGAGTGGGGAGTGCGGGAAGAGACTGGACAAAAATCGTACACCTATGGATGAGGACAGTGGGAGGGGGTAAGGGCAGAGGGTGGGGTGGGAACCGGGTGGAGGGGAGCTATAAGGGGGAAAAAAGAGGAACAATTGTAATAATCTGAACAATAAAGATTTATTAAAACAAACAAACACTGGCTCTATAATTATTCAAAGTGTGTATATATTATTTTTTGGGGGTGACACCCTGATAACTCACTTCTTACTCCTTCCCAGGTGTAACTGATTTGAAATAATAGGTGAAGCCAGACTAAGCTTTGAACAAAGAACATTTACCCACTGGACTTTTTGTGGGGATACATAAGATAAAGCTGACGGTACCAAACTGGCAGCAGGTGCACAAGTACCGAACAAAATGATTCTTGATGTTTGCGATTCCGTTGCTTCACGCATTAGCAGTGCCTGGACCAGAACAGTCATCAGTTTGAAAACTCATTGACAAAAAATTACTCATTTCTGTACATTCTTTTAACTTTTGAAAATGAACTGTACGTTAATAAACAC
The DNA here is from genome assembly GCA_026230045.1 of Corynorhinus townsendii. Classification (NCBI taxonomy): domain Eukaryota; kingdom Metazoa; phylum Chordata; class Mammalia; order Chiroptera; family Vespertilionidae; genus Corynorhinus; species Corynorhinus townsendii. The sequence goes on from JAPDVU010000008.1 coordinate 85,246,212, forward strand.
TGACTTTATAATCACTTAAGTGTGTGTACATTTTGGGGGATATCCTCTATTTGGTCCCCTCAAATGATCTCTTTTACAACTAATATTAGATGCTAAATTATCACATGGCCTAGAATCCTCTTAACACACCTCTGGTCTGAAGAACTCCTATACATCCTTCAAGGCCCAGGGGAAATGTCACCTCGTCATTAAACCTCTCAGACCTTCCCAGACATACGTAGCCACTCCCATTCTGTGCGCCGACAGCGCTTCGCACACAGCCCTGCTTCAGCCCATGCTGAGCAAGGCCCTGCTGCTTTGGAATTTGAGATCCTGGAGGATCTGAATTCTTTAAGCAGTGCCTGGCCCAGGGGGACCGAATGAATGATGAATGCGTGCCTGCATAAGTGAATAACTGGACCCCTCCATTCATCAAGCTCATTCCCTCAACCACCTGCAACCAGAGGCCAAGGTGAGGACGGAAGAGGAGGAGCCCTGTGGCCTCCAGGGAGAAGCTATGACTGCAGCTCTCAGTCCCGGGCCCCCAGTCCAGATGGAGTTCAGGTGGGCACACCCCAGGGGTCCTGCTTCCAGGCCAGACAGCGTTTGGCCCTCTGCTCTGTTGAGGGTCGGGTAGGGGGCTGGAGACAAGGGCTGCGACTTGGGGAAGGAGCCTCAGCGCAGAACGTGGCTTAGCCAGCGGCTCCTGTGCCCCAGATTCCTGGGGTCCTGGGGTCCTGGGGAGGGGCCGGGCCTGGCCCTCCAGCCCAGAGGCTGTGCCCGGACTGATTGGTCTGCCCTCCTTCCGCTGCCGGAGAAAGTCTTAATCTGCTGGAACGCTCTAGTTAAATACCAGTTAGGACGTCTGTCCACTGCTCTCTTCCAATCTATTAATCATACTATTAGCACTTGCTCCTGTGCAAATTAAACATGCTCTTAAACGGATGGCCTGGCAGACAGAGGGAGGGGCACCTCCTCAACCGGTTTGCATCTCGTTTGAGCATCAACATCTACACAGTCTGGACGGGGCCTTCTGCGAGGGCCACCAACTGCTGCCAGCTGCCCTCTCATCGCCCGGTCTCCGCGCCAGGTACTCCCCTCCCCCCCTCCCCGCCCTCCCCCCCCCCCCCCCCCCGTTGTGTCCCGTCCAGTCCAGCCCCTTGCAAAGCAGTGCCTTGCCCGATGGCAGGAGGGCTCTCTGCTAGGCAGCCCCCGGGGCTTACCCCCCCCCCCCCCACTTTGCTCAGAGGTGTGCATTTCAGGGAGAGGAAGTGCTGGGGGGTTGGGAGGGGAGCCACTGGAGCCTCTGCCGCTCCCACGCTGCCCGATTGGTCCTGCATTCCAGCCTGAGAGATGGAAAGCAGATGGCGCAGGAGCGAGGAGGGGGCAACTGAGGAACCACAAAAACATCCCTGCAATCCCTGCAGACGGCCCCTCGGAGGGCTGGGGGCTGGGTCTCCAGAGAGCTGGCCGGCACGGGGCCTGGCAGCGCCCTCGATAAAGGATAAAGCTCCTGCCTCTTACCTGTCCGGAGGGAGCTGACACAACAGGTGTGACGCTGCTTCTCCAACAGCCAAAGGGGTTGGCAGCAGGAAGCAGGCCAGCGGGGCCAGGTTCAGTGGAGCTCCCAGCTCTGGGGCCCAGGCCTGGGGCCCCAGCCCTCACAGCCCCCTCTCCACTGTCAGCCTCCACCTCTCTGGACCCGCATCCCTAAGGCTCCTTGCCACCCCACTGGCCTGGCCCGGATGCTGCTGCCGTCCTCTTGTGTAGCAGATGGCACAGTGGCAGCGGGAGCTGCAGGTGGACTTGAGCTGGACCCTCAAGTCCTCCCTTCGGGGTCTTTTAAAAATATATATGTATACATATATATTTTATATAATATATATAAAGAGAGGAAGGGAGAGGGAGAGATAGAAACATCAATGGTGAGAATCACTGACCAGCTGCCTTCTATACGCTCCACACTGGGGATCGAGGCCACATCCCGGGCCTGACCCCAATCAAACCGTGACCTCCTGCTCAACCACTGAGCCACACTGGCCAGGCTCCCTTGGGGCTCTTGCCTGATGGCAGGTTGGGGTTCCCTCAGCCTAGGGGGGGGTCCCTGCCAGGAAGGATGTGCACCACCACCCCAGGGGGCGGGGAAGGACACGAGCCAGCCAGCATTGTTTTAAACACTTTATTATAAAAAGTACATTTTTCAAACCATGAGTTTTTTTTTTTTTATACAAGTAAAAGGGGGCAAGGCCAACACCCCCAGATCAGAACCAGGAGGCTCTGTGGGGTACCCCTGGGACCAAAGATGAAAATGGCGATGAGAAGTCGAGGCAAAGCTTGTGCATCACGCTCAGGGGAGAGGCTGCTTCTCCAGGTTTTGTTTTCATTTATACAAAACAGAACACCTTTGGTGGGGCCAGGAACCCCATCCTTGCAGCAGGAGGAGGAGCAGCAGCGAGGGGCAGGGCTCCTCAGCTATGCACCAGGCGGAGGCAACCAGGCCCTAGGCGCCCTCACCCTGGGCAGGGGAGACCTCCTGCTGCTCACGAGGGGCCGTGGGGGCCCCAGGAGGCCACCCCCACCCAACACCATCCCTGCTTCCTCCGCTTGGCAGATGGCAGGACGATGGCACCAGTGACCTGGGCACATGGAGGGGCTCGCAGAGGGCACATGCCCAGTGCCGGTGCTCCTGGGAGCCTCTCTGCCCATTCCTCTGGTGTCTGTGAGTGTGCAGGGCCTGTGCCTGGGCTGCCAGGGGTGTATGCGCTCCACGTGCCCTGTGCCCGTGTGGGCATCCCCGCGCTGCGCTCTTCACATCATTCTCCTAAGAGCCTCATGGTTCTGTTCCATGTTATAACAATATCAAAATCTTAAGAAAACAGGGTACAGGGAGGCCAGGCTGGGCCAGGACAGGAGGGTACCCCCAGAGGCAGGATGACAGCAGGAGGTCTTGGCTCCCCGAATTCCAAGTTCATCTCATCTCCAGCCAGGAAGGGCCGGGGCTCAGCAGTGCTGGTGTCACAGGGAAATGCTCCCCCCCGCTGGGCCACAGCTCCCTGGGCCAGCTGGCTGTCTGGGCCCTGCAACCATGCCCAGCTCCCTGCAGACTCGGGCACAGAAAACCCCATCTCCCCAGGCCCCGGTGCGGATGCTGCCTCGTGCCCACTTTCGGCTGCGGGTGGCAGCTCTCCCATGGGGAATGTTGCAGTGGGCTCCCGGCGAGGCAGGGGGTCCCTTGTGGCCCATGCACGTGGCACAGGCATTATGATTTGTGCTTTGCTTGGGGGAGGGCGTGGAGGTGTCCTGGGGGGATTCAGAGCTTTGGCTGGGCCCAGGGGCCTCCAAAGTCCATCATCAAGTGAGAAATAGGGGTGGCAGTGGTAGCATTGACAAAAGAGGAATCCTTTCAGTCTTATGGTTTCAAGGGGACAGAGAATGCCTCCACCAGGCAGCCTCCTGAGATTTCCCCCTGCCTGGGGTGAGGGAACTGGGTGGAGGAGTCACTGCCCATGGGATGGACAGTGATGTCACATGGAGAAGGCCCCTCCCCTGGGGGCTAATCCTGCTGGGAGAAGCAGCCCATCCCTCCCTCCTTCTCTTTATCTTCTCTGTGGCTGGAAAGACCCCAGAATTTTCTCCCTGACTGCATGCCATCCAGCGCCCTCAATGCCGAGGAGAGGGTGGCCCCAGGGCTGCCATGGCTTCAGATCTCTGCTACGTGGCTACTGGGTGGCTGGTGGGGTATGGGGGCCAGGTGAGGGTGGCCCAACTGCAGGACCCAAAGTTGCCAGGAGTTGGCCAGGGGTCCCATAGCAGCACCAGAGAGGGGAGAAATAGGGTGCGGGGGGGCTCCCTCTGGAAGCCTAAGGAAGGGCAAGAGGTGCCTGGGGGGCACAGCCATCTGCCCCTCCTCCCAACACTTGCCATCCCATGGGGCTCGACACCTGGGCCAAGTTCACCAGAATCCAGTGGGCAGGTGTGACCCCGCCTCCCCACTCAAGGTCTCCCCACCTAGAGCCAGGGGCAGTGATGGGCAGAGGAAGGACCTGAGGCACTTTGAGGAGGGGATCAAGGGGCGGGGCAGGCCTTGCTCCTCTGTGGAGACAAGAGTGGGTGACTGACAGGAGCTCAGGCCTATGCACGCAGAACCTACAGCTCAAAGGGGCAGCTCTCCTAGATGCCCAGGGATAGCTGAGAAGGAAGGAGTGTGTGGGGAGCAGGAGCTTCGGATCAGTATCCCCGGCTCCCCCTCCCACTTTGCACTTTCTGGCCTCAGTGGGTGAGGCGCTACCCACACCCTTCAGAGTCTGAGCTCCTCCCGCATGGCTCCCTCCCCCCATGCAGTGCCCCCTCCACATCTGGACCCCTAACCCCAACCCCAAGAAAATCTTTCTTACCTAGTAAGTTGCTAGAACTTACTAGGTAAGAAAGAGACTGGAGGCTTCCTGCTGTACGGAGTGGTTTAGGGCCAGCCCACGATCCTAGGGGGGAAGAATGGGGAGGAAGTGGGGGGCAGCTGTGGACCGTGTCTCACCTGGAGAAGGCGTGTGACCCCAGAGTTGTGCGGAAGCAGACACGGGTGGCATGTGTATATGGGTCCGTGTCTGTGTCGGCAGAGGTGAGTGGGGGTGTGGGACCCCCTCTGTGGGGACAGACTGGGGTGGCAAGGAGGGTCATGTAGGACGAGGAAAACACATCACCAAATGCACGTGCCCACGGCCCAGGGGCCTTGGTCTATTCAACAGACTCACAGCACCCGGGCACGCCCCCTGCCTCTTGGGTCTAGACTGGTTCCAATCCCGGCCGCGTCCACTCGCACAGGGGCCGGGTGCCCTCTTCATGGGAACGGGGAGCAGCATCTGGGGGAGGCTTTCCTTGGGGAGGCCCTTGTGCCCCTCCCAGTGGAGAACAGAGACATTCCAGTGTTGGGGTGGGGAGGGGGCTCCCCAGGCCCTGGAGGGCTGGGTGACCAGGTGCACCAGACAAGACCAGGCCCGGCTCGCACACAGCACAGAGGGCACCGCCAGGGAGAGGAGGCGCAGCAACATCAAAGCCACAGAGAGGACACGTGGGGAGGGCGAGACGAGGGACCAGAACCAGGGCTCTGCCCACAGCCCGGGCAGCGGTGAGTCTCTGGGGGTCCTGGAGGATCGTGGGGGAGGCTGGTGGGAGGCGTGCGGGTGGAGGAGGGCGCAGACAGGCTCTGGGAAGGACTACACATACCACTCCTTCTTGGAAATGAAAGACCCATCGTTCTGAGAAACCATGTTCTCGGCCAAGTCCAGCTGCTCGGGGTCATACTGGTAGCCCAGGGTCCGGTCCCCGTAGCCATCCTGACAGGCCTGGGCTTCGTCCACCGTGAAGTAGGGCCGCTTGGCGTCCTCCTTGTATTTGGGGTGCGTGCCCCCTACCTTGCACTCGCGCCCCCCACTGCCCTCCTCCTCCTCCTCCTCCTCTTCATAGCTGCTGCCCCCCAGTGGGCCAGCCTTCTTCTCATCGTCCGAGTCATCGGGGTACTGCAGGCTCTGGCCCAGTGGCGGGTGGTGCTGGGGGACGCCCGCCTTGCTGTAGCCATTACCATACACGTGCTTCTTGGTGCTGTAGTCGCCCTTAAAGGTGTGGCGGCGCCGGCGCAGGGCCAGCACGGTGCCCCCGACCACCAGGAGCACCAGCAGCACGCTTCCCGCCACGCCCCCGATGATGGCCGTGGGCACCGGCCCGGCCCGCTGCCCGTGCTCCGGAGGAGACGGGGTGTAGGGGAATTCTGGGGGAGGAAGAGAGACGGGGGGACGGTCAGTGTCCGCTCGGTGGCAGGGGTGGGGTGGGGGGGGAGACCGGCCAGGGAGTGGGCCCAAGGCCCAGGGATAGACAACTCCAGCCCCACCCTCCCAGGCTGCAGTGTGACGCGAGGCAGAGGCAGCTGCACAGCCCCAGGGCCTCTGTGCCCACCTCCTTGGCTGTGGCGCAGGCTCACCCTGACTCTGTGCCCACCGTTGCGTGACGGCCACGACGCCCGTGGAGCAGGGTGCTGTTACTGCCCTTGACACCGGGTGAGCCCGCGGCTCAGGGCCCTGCCTGCAGCCACGGGCCATGACGCAGGGTGGGCTCTTGCATGTCCAGTTTGTGCCAATGTCACCACTGCCTCTCTGCCCACACCTGTGGTCCCGGGGCCCCTGACTTCACCTGCTCCTAGAGCATAGGGGGCTGGCCAGCTCCCGGGGGCTGACCCCACAGATGCCCAGCAAGTGCCAGAAACCAGGGCTGTGGCTCTGGGCTGTGGTCTGGCCTTGCAGGGCACAGTGGGGTAGGGGTGGGGTTAGAGGTGCTGCCAGACTGGGCCCTGAGCATAGACACTCAGCCAGAATGTGTAGGAACAGGCATGCGAGCACGGGACTTGGTACTAAAGGTGACACGGAGACAGAGGTCATCTGGGCACATGCCCCTGTGCCATGGCGAGCCATGTTAATGTGGTGAGTGTGTGTAAGACAGGGTCACACTGAGGACAGAATGGAGACGAGAGGCAGGAAAGGTAGAAAGAGAAGCAAGGAAGAGAGGCTGGACAGGTGACTTTCTTGGCCAGTGGAGTCAGGCCAGAGGCCGGAGGGGCAGTTCCCAGCACTGCCACAGGGTGGCACCGGAGACCAGGGCCAGCCCGGGTCAGGCGGGCAGGTCAGGGCACACCTGGAGGCTGGGGCCCTGGAATATCCCTCCTTTCTGCAGGTGGAAGGTGAGTTTGGGCCTATGTCCTGGCCTTCGGGTGGGTCTCTGCCAGCTCACGCCCTGATTCAGCCTCACTCACTGCGGTGACCCTGCCCAGCCTCCTAGGCGGGCGGCCCCTGTGTGGTGCGGCTGTTGTTGGCAACAGGGGAACCAGGGCAGAGATTCCAGGGTGGAAAAGTCCTTCCAAGGGCTCAGGCTGGAAGGGCCGCCCATGGGGAAGGGGGATGCGGCGGGGGGGAATGGACGTGCCCAGTCACAGGCGGAGTGGGGACACCCATGCCCTCCAGAGGTGGAGTCGGCAGAGCTCCTGTCCCCATTGTGTCCTCCATGCAGGTGCCCACATGGCTGCCCAGTGATTTTTATTTTTAAATCTAGCTTTGTTCTTTTGAAAATAGATTTCAGAGGGGAAGGGAGAGGGAGAGAGAGAGAAACATCAATGATGAGAGGGAATCATGGATAGGTTGCCACCTGCACGCTCCAACCAGGGGATCGAGCCTGCAACCCAGGCATGTGCCCTGACCAGGAGTCGAACCCTGACCTCTTGTTTCAGAGGTCGATGTTCAACCCCTGAGCCAGGCCGGCCAGGCTGCCCAATGATCCTTTACTGAATATTTGTCTTCACTGCCCATGTCCAGAGCAGCACCTCTGGAGCCTCAAGGTTCTTCTGGTCTCACACCTGCTCCCCACGAGGGGAGAGCTGCCTCCATGAAGGGCAGGCACTGAGGCAGCGGCCTCTTCTGGAACTTGCACCTGCCCATGACCTTCCCCTGCCCGTGGCCTTCCCCTGCCCTTAACCTTCCCCTGCCTGTGACCTTCCCCTGCCTGTGATACCTCCAGTTCCCACCCAGGCTGGATGCGCTCCTCTCTTCACCTACTCCCCATCACCCATCCACTCATCCTCCCGTTTATCCATCCGCCCAGCCACCTGGTCAGCAAGCGTGTGCCGAGCACCTACTTTGCTAGTGGTTACAGGGGACAGGACTCACAGATTCCCCAACTCGGCACTTTTGGAGATGATTTTTAGAGAGAGTGGGAGAAAGGGAGAGAAACATCGATGTGAAAGAGACACATTGATTGGTTGCCTCCCACAGGCACCCTGACCTGGGGCTGGGGAGGAGCCTGCAACCGAGGTACATGCCCTTGACTGGAATCGAACCAGAGACCCTTAGGTCTGAGGGCTGACGCTCTATCCACTGAGCCAAACCGGCCAGGGCCCCAGGGAGCTTTCTGGACCAGGGGAACCTTGGTGATATTGGCTGTGTTGGGCTCAGGCCTGTGCAGAGGAAGAAGAATGGCTAAGATGACTCTAGCCCCACAGACTTGGGGGAGGGGGGGAGGAGAAGATGCTACGTGGGGAGCCAGAGAGCAGGCGCTACAGGGCCTAATGCAGCCTGAGCGGGCTGCTTGCTGTGGAGAACCCGCCCGCCCACTCTGTCCCTCCAGCTGTCCTGCGCAGCCGCAGGCCCTGCCTCCATCGCTGCAGGGGGAGGGGAGGGGAGGGAGGGCTCAGTAGATCGTGGCGCTTGCTGGGGGGGGGGGGGCAGCGGGATCCAGCTGCAGCCCTCAAATCCCCTTACAAAGGGGCAGGGTGGCCCCAATTCCTGACTGGCTGAAGCTTCCCCTCTGGCAGCGGGGGTGGGGGTGGGGGGATGGTGCGGGGAACCTCTGCATCCCTTCAGAGCCCTGGCTCCCTGATGGAGCTGGGTGGACTGCTGTGGGGGCTTCGGATGGGTTTGAGTAGAGGGAAGGGTTGGGGTTTTCAGTCTGAATCTAGGATCTGGAGGAGGCTTGTGGTCAACAAGAATGTTTGAACTGGCTTCCCAAACCAACACAGACAGGCAGGAAGTGCTCGGCACCAGATTAGGCTAGGTCCTAGGACGCTGTGAGAACTACACCTCCCAGCATGCAGTGTGGTGGGCCAGGGACAGTGGGAAGGCCAGGGGTCAGACTCTGGGGAGCTCTTCCCTCCTCTGCAGCTGCAGCAGCTGAGCATCTGTCAGACCGCAAACAGGCCTTATCGAGTCCAAAGGGCACCGGGTCCTCTGAGGTGCAGGCACAGCTGCCTTCCCAGACACCGGGCACTGCCACCTGCCTGAGGAAGGACACCTGACCCAGCCCAGCCAGGCCCGTTTACACACTCAGCACTTGCACACTCAGCACGCAGCTGCTCATCTGCTGCTGGCACATCTCCTCGCCCAGGGGCACCCCCACTCAGGACCGCTGCAGCAGCCTGGGTCTAAAGAGCACCTTGCCCATAAGGCAGACCCTGTCTCCTTCATGGGAAGTGGGTCGACCCCTGCACCCTGGGGCCTCCCTGCCCTGCTCTGGAAGTGGCCTGAACCCTCAGCCGAGGGGCCTAATTTGGCCTCTTTAGTTTGATCAGGGACATCCCTGAGCGCCCCTCCCACCCCAGCATCACCCCACAGGGAGAAAGGAGGGGAGCTCACCAGTTTGTTTTGTGACCTGCCCTCAGCAGGGCTCAGGCTCCACCTCATGGGGACCTCGGGGAGGTTATCTCCTCTGCTCTCTCACCCCACGGCCCCAGTGCAGGCCCTGGGTCCCCTAGAAAGACCCTCAGGCAGCCCTCACTGCTCCTCGCAGCATCCACAGCGCCTCCCAAATGCTTGGTCGGAACCAGCCCTGCCACTGCCTCTCAGGGAACCCGCAGGCTCCCCTCGGCCAGAGAGAGAAAGCCCCTCCTTCTGTTTCCTCCCACACACTCCCCCCAGGGGACGCCCCCCACCTCCCTCCATGCACTCATCCTTGTAGGAACAACTCAAATACCACCTCTTCCGGGACCCGGGATCTAGAGAATCCTGTTGCAAAGCGTGTGTGTGTGTGGTGGTGCAATGGCCAGGGACACGCATGCCCTGGACACGTGTGTTGTGCACACACCCTGTGGCCCACCTTCTGTCCATCCTGGCCTCACTGCTTTCCATCCCTCTGCACAGGCACCAGGCTCCGCTGCTCCTCGAGCAGATGGGAGAACAAAATGTGAGCTCCCACCTCTCCATCTCCTCACATGTTCCCTCCAGGCCAGCCAGGCTTGGGCCAGGACAGGGCTGTGCCTCAGTGGCCCTGAGGAATGTGACAGGAACCAGCTGGTGCAGGGTGAAGATTGGGGGGCTGCTGCTTAGAGATTGCCTTGAGCCCAGACAGCGTGGCTCAGTGGTTGAATGTTGACCTATGAACCAGGAGGTCATGGTTCGATTCCCAGTCAGGGCACATGCCTGGGTTGTGGGCTCCATCCCCAGTAGGGGGTGTGCAAAAGGCAGCTGATCATGATTCTCTCTCGTTATGATGTTTCTATCTCTCTCCCTCTCCCTTCCTCTCTGAAATCAATAAAAAATATTAAAAGAAAAAAAGAAATTGCTGTGAGCACAAGCACACTCAGCTGGGCAAAGGCGTGGGTGCTGGCTGAGACCACCTCTCAGGATGGCAGCTAGCGGCCCTGGCCCTCGCTGGTTCAGGGAGTGTTGTGCTCCGGGGCTCTGGCCTGACCAGCTGCAGAACAGGGTCCCCCTGCCAGCTGCTCACCACCTGGTGTCTCAGTTACCACCCTGCCCCCCCTCAATCTCCAGGGCACAGCCTGCCCACCTGGCCTAGAGGATGACCCAGGAGATGGCAACCTCCACAGCTGCCTCCCTCCTTCCTTCCCTCTGCTCTGTCCCCAGAGCCCGGAGGTGCCCACCGGTCTCCCCTCCTCGATCTGATATGGCTTCCTGATGAGCAGCGAGCGCTCATGGGCGGGCTGAGTCCTTCCCACCCTGTCTCTGGGCTGAGCAGCACCACGAACCCGGCAGGCTGGTCCGTGTGGCTGGGGACCAGGGCTGCCGGGAGGAAGCTGCTGGGCTTTGTGGCCTCCTCCCAGATCTTGTAACCTGTGGTTTCCCTGGAGCGCCCTGGAGGGAGGGGGCGCAGCACTGTGGGAGGGGTGGGCCACCTGGGGAAGGTACACTGGGCGGGAGCACCGCCTCGTGCCAGGCAGTGAGTGCAGGTTGGCGTGACCATCAGAAGCCCGAGGTCTCCATATAAAGCCAAGGGAGCTGAGGCTCAGAGATGAAGGACTAGTTCAAGGCCACAGCCAGAAGGGCCCGTATGTGAACACACTCGGGCCGAGTCTGTATTCCCATACAGCCAGCCTCTCGCTGGGGTGGTCAGGCTCCCTCATGACGACCCCTCACCCTTGCTGTCCCCAGTGTCCAGGCCAGTGAGGCCTCGCCGAGCTCTGCTCACTTGCTCCAGGAAGGGAGGGGTGCAGGACTGGCCTCCCTTTGCCAGCCTTTGGGAGCCCTGAACCCTGGCCTGGAGGGGTATGCCCTCCCAAAGCAGCCTGGAGGCCAATGGCAGGGAATGGAAGAAAAGAGCAAGTGGCTCCCCCTGCACCCCGAGAGGTGAGACAGCCCGGCCCTAGGTTGAGGCAGGCTTAGTGCAGCCACAGCTGCTCTTCCTGCAGCTGGGCCCCAATACACCAACAAGGCCACCCCTCCTCACAGGCTCGGAGCTCACGGTCCTCAGGTTGGCCCAGCCCTGCCCTGGGCCCCGTACTTCCGCCCACGCACTCGTCCCTGAGACACACCCGCAATGCCACTCTCTGCCACGCTCGCATCCTGCAACGGTTCAAGCTGAACACGTCCTGCTCCGCCTGCGAGGCTGATGGCACTCTCCCAGTGCTGCCTGTTTCCATCGTTCCCATGACAACGAGGACGGGTCGAGATGACTACGGAGGGCGGCCGCTTATAGGCAGGTAGGTCTGTGCTGTCCTTAGCCTGCTTTTGGTGTAATTCTGACTCTTCACGGTACCTCGTATTTTCCCCATTTTACAGATCCTGCCCTCCTGACATGGAAGCCTCGCTCCTTCTCATCCCTGTGAAGTCGCCGAGCCTCCCAGCCCACGTCCTCCCTTTGCCCCAAAAGGTCTGGAGGACCACCCCCCTCATCTGCATTGACAGAGAGAGAAATGCAGGGAGAACATCAGTTCAGTGGCAGGGCCCACACACCACCCTGGCTCTGGGCAACCTCCTTGCTCTCCCTCCAGTGTCCCTGCAGAGGTCGGCCTCCTCCTCCTCCAGGGAGGCCTCAGCCTCCTCCTTCAGCACATGGGAGCTCCCTGAACCCCAGACACAGAGCTTGGAGATTAGTTCCATCACAATCTCCCCTCCCCCAAGCTGGCATCCCATGGTGGCTACTGCTGGCAGACCCCAGGTGGACACTCACACACGACCACAAGCAGCTCTGCTGTGAACAGCACTTACTTCCTCCTCCTGCTCGGGGCCTCCCTGACTATCTCTCACACAGCCATAAACGGAGGAAAAAGAAAGGCCAGGTTTCCCGGAGAATGGGAGATGCAGGAAAAGGAGGCACAAGCTTCCTGTCACAAAGCAACCGGAAGGCGGGGGTCGGCAGTGGAGGAGCGGTGGGGGTGGGGGCAGGGAGGGTGCAACTTCCCACCTGTGATGTTGACCTCCACCTGGCCTGAGCGGGTGCCGATGGGGTTGGTGGCCTCACAGATGTAGGTCCCCGTCAGGCTGTAGTCGATAGGTCCCCTAAAGAAGAGGGTTCTGTTCTGGGCCTCCACGCCCCTGGGCAGAGAGCCGTTCAGCCTGCGGGGGTGGAGACGCGGTTGGGTCAGGACCCTCCGGCCACACCTGGCGCCAGCCCAGCCCAGCCTTCTCCGCAGTGAGCAGGGATGGTCTGGCTGGGAAGGAGTCAAAGGAGAACCACCACCATCGCTTGCATCGGCAGCTTTCTGTGACCCAGCCTTGCACACTGATTGTCACTGCACCACAATGCGGATGCCACAGGTGGGTATGAGTTCCATTGGACAGGTGAGGGCCCTGAGGGTCAAGGCCAAGGAAACCGCTCTAAGCGGCAGGACTGGAGCTTAAGCCAGCTCTCTGGACGCCTGGCCGGCGCTCTTTCTAATTCTCGTGGTTCCTGGTTGTTGACCTGGTTTCCTGCGTAGCTGATTAACCACACATGTCTGGGCTCTTACCCCAGCTCCACTGAAGCTCGACCACTGGGGCCAAGGCCTGGGGATCTGTATTTTTAAAAAATATATATTTTTGTTGTTTTCAGAGAGGAAGGGAGAGGGAGAGAGATAGAAACATCAATGATGAGAATCATGGTTCGGCTGCCTCCTGCACGCCCCAAACTGGGATGGAGCCTGCAACCTGGGCATGTGACCTGACCAGGAATCGAACCCTGACCTCCTGGTTCCTAGGTTGATGCTCAACCCCTGAACCATGCTGGGGGGCTGGCCATCTGCATTTTAACAAGCTACGTGGGTAAGGAGACGTGACTCAGATTGTTCAATTTCCCTCTCTTGTGTTCTTGCTGGGCACGTCACAGGCCTGGACATTTCCAGAACATAGATAGGGACCTTCTTCCTCTTGCTCCCCAAGGCCACAGAGCAATTACCCTGTGGGATTCCACAGCTGTGGCCCACGAACATGGAACTGGTGAGCAGGCCCCACTCACTCGGACCTTTGGAAGCACTTCCGCTTTCAGGAGGTGGAGGGTGATGGCAGGGGCTTAGTGCCCGCTCCCTCCTGGAAGAGAATGTGGAGCCCTGGCTGGTGTGGCTCAGTGGATAGAGTGTCGGCCTGCAGACTGAAGGGTCCCAGTTCGATTCCCGGTCAGAGCACATGTCCAGGTCATGGGCTTGATCCCCAGTCAGGGGTCTGAAGGAGGCAGCCGATCCATGATTCCCTCTCATCACTGATGTTTCTCTGTCTCCCTCTCCCTTCCTCTTTGAAATCAATAAAAATATATTTTAAAAAATAGTAAATGTGTTTAAAAAAAGAAATAGATGTAGATGTCTCTGCACACCGTGCCCAGCTCCTCCTCGGCCGCCCTACCCCGTCTCTCTGTGCCCCACAGCCCTTCTCCAGGAGAGCTGGCTGTGGTACTGGGGCCACTGGAGGGGACAGAGCCTCTGAGGGCCAGGCCTGAGGCCTGCGAAGCCAGGAGAGGGACAACGGGATGTGGAATGAGCCCTCTGAACATAGGAGCTCTGGGCTGACTGCAGCCTCTCTGAAAATCTGGGGGTGCTGGAGAAGGAACAGTAGAGAAAGTTCTGGAAGGCTTCAGAAAGCCAGCTTTCCTGGGGACACCGGACAGAAATAAATGCAGGGGCTGGGGTGGCAGCGACTCAGACTGAGTCACCCGCGGAAAAGGGCAGCATCATTAGCAGCAGAGGGGGGCAGGTCACAAGGTGAGCCCCTCTGGCCGACTGGTCTGTCCCACTGACCCACGCTGTGGACAGGTGCTTGCTGCCATGGAGCAATACTGACAGCATAGCCCCAGCGGAAAGGCAGCACAGAGCAACATGTCACTCAGGCCCCTCACAGCCCATTCCCCTTCTCACCAAGAAACCTGAGGCTAGACCTGAATTTCCTCCCTGCCTCAAGGTCCTGGGGTTGGGTGGGGCCCCTCTGTGACCAGCCAGGCACGCCAAGGCGACGGGCTGGCCCCGCGCACTCACGTGGTCCAGTGGTATTCGGTGGCTGGGGGGTTAGCGTCGGCTTTGCAGGTGAGCTTCACATCCATCCGTTGCAGGTACCAATTCCCATCAAACCCTTCGATGGTCACCTCGGGCTCATCTGTGGCCAAAAGAACGATGTCAGAGGAGCAGGACGTGAAGCCAGGGGCCCCCAGACAGTGAAGGGGTGGCATCAACAATGACACGGAACCAGCCAGAGAGGGAAGCGTGAGGGGTGGTAAGCTCACAGAAGCAACAAGGGGAATAAAGGAGGAGAGGAAGGGTGAGCAAAGGGAGGCAATGGGGAAGAGAGGAGGGGGGACAAATCACCCCCAGAAAGAGAAAAGGAGGAGGAAGAAGGAGAGGGGAGAGGGAGGAAGGGGGCTGGGAGGGTGACAGGAGAAGGGAGGCCTGGGGAGGGCGGGGCAGGAAGGGATGGTGCCCTCCCGGGAGGCCCGCCCACCACACCTGCCACCCCCCCCCCCCCCCCGCTCACACTGCACGTGGACAGTGATGCTTTCCCGGAAGCGGTCCAGGTGGTAGTTGACGATGCAGGCCAGGGGCTGCAGGTGGGCCTCCCGGCCGGGCACCAGGCGGTAGCGGCTGACAACGGTCACCGTGCCGTTGGGGTTCCGGACCTCCTGGTACTCAGCTTCCCCCTTCAGCCGCGTTTCCCAGGACAGCACACCGGGTGGCTTCCCATTGGCCGAGGTGCAGGTTGCCACCAGGACTTTCTCATCCTGCCCCTTCTCGGCACGAAGCGCAGCATGGCTGCTCTCGATCCAGTTGGTGGGTTTGGCTGCGGGAAGTGGAGGGAGCCATGGGCCTGGCTCTCATGCCCCGTTAGAGGGGCCCGGGCGGGGATGCCCCTGCCTGGCCTCGCTCAGGTCTCCGTGGCTGTCCCATTGCTGTGCCCCCGGCACCCCTTCTGGGACTCTGCATGGCCGACCTCATTCCACCATCTGCACCCCCTCGGGCAGGCCCAGGCCTTCTGGGAGGCGTGATATGATCCAGGCCATGGCTCCAGCAGCCCTCCCTTTCCCAGGGAGTCTGAGGCTCTGCATGCCTCCTGCCACCCACTAGGGGCCCCACAGTGGGGCTGCAGCCTGAACACACTCCCTCAGCTCTGTCCAGAGCTGAGGCCCTGCCCCCAAACCCTAGGAACTGTGGGCAGCCAGGCCAGAGGGACTGGAGGTGCCAGGCCTGGAGCCCTGGGAGCTCGCCAACAGAAGGAGAGTGTCTGGGGCCACTGAAACACACGGAGGCTACACCCCAGCCCAGGCCCTGTGCACGTGGGCATTAGGTGGCAGCTCACCCATCACGGTCAGGTTAAGCTGGCTCTCTCGGTTGCCTGCAGGGAAGGTGGCGAACTCGCAGATGTAGACGCCCTCGTCGTCCAGCTCAAGGCGGGAGAGGCGGATGGTGCCATCGGTGAAGGAGGGCTGTAGGAACTGCACACGCTCGCGGTAGGGGGCCAGCACTGAGACGCCCATGGCTGGGTTGAAGATGGCCACGTTCTGCTTGGAGCCGTTGGTCGCCTTCTGCCAGGTGACCTGGGTGATCTTCACGCCGGGCAGCGGGTTGGCGAAGCTGCAGTGCAGCACCACGTCGGTGCCGATGAACCCGGACATGGAGTCGTTCACCTGCACCATCTGGGCATGGGCACCTGGGCGGGAGAGGGGGCGGCGGTGGGGGGGTCAGCGCTAGGCACACCCTCCACCCAGCTCCTGCGACTGTCTTCTTTCCCGGCAGCCACACTCTACTTATTCTTTTCTTAAAATACATTTTTATTGGTTTCAGGGAGGAAGGGAGACAGAGAAACGTCAATGATGAGAGAGAATCATTGATCGGCTGCCTCCTGCACGCCCCACACTGGCGATCAAGACCCCAACCTGGACATGTGCCCTGAGCTCCTGGTTCATAGGTTGACACTCAACCACTGAGCCACACCGGCTGGGCATATTCTCCTTATTCTGATTACACACAGAATACGCGCTTGTTATAAAAACACTGGGTGATATTGAAAAATACTGAGATGAGCCCTGGCTGGTGTGGTTCAGTGGATAGAGCATTGGCCTGCAGACTGAATGGTTCCAGGTTCAATTCTGGTCAAGGGCATGCACCCAGGTTGCAGGCTCGATCCCCCCAGTGTGAGGCGTGCAGGAGGCAGCTGATCCATGATTCTCTCTTGTCATTGATGTTTCTATCTCTCTCTCCCTCTCCCTTCCTCTCTGAAATCAATAAAAATATAGAAAGAAAAAAACTGAGAAAAAAGTGAGAACCCATGGCCCCGCCACTCAGAAACGCCACTGGTCATCTTGTGGGAATGCCTTTCATTTTCTTCTCTGTAGATGCCCAGCCATCTACTTACTTTTTTCCCACAAATTCAAGACCATACTTTGTATGTTGCTCTACGCTGCCTTTCAGCTGGTGCTATGCTGTCAATATTGCTCCATGGCAGCAAGTACCTGTCCACACCCTCAATTTTTAACTTTTTGGTTAATCCTCACCCGAGGACATTTTTCCATTGAGTTTTAGAGAGAGTGGAAGGGAGAGGGAGAGACAGAGAGAAACATCGATGTAGAGACACACTGATTGGTTGTTTTCCACAAGCCCTGACCAGGGCCAGGGAGGAGCCTGCAACCAATATACATTCCTTGACTGGAATTGAATCCGGGACCCTTCAGCCTGCAGGCCAATGCTCTATCCACTGAGCCACACCAGCCAGAGTTCATTTTCCATTTCCAATGAGGGTTGAATACACTGCTCTTGAGCCCAGCCCAGTGCCACCGGCTGCTTCACTTTGCCGGGCCTGGGTTCCCTCCTCTGGCAGATGGGGTGGATAATCCATGGCCTCCACCTCACAGGGCTGCTAGGAGAACCAAATGGTCTGATGGATGAGGAACTGAGGAGGCAGGAAGCGCTGGGGGACATAGGACCCTGGTGGCTCCTGCTCTCTCCTCCGCAGAGTTCCATCCTGTGTCCGGGTGCACTGGCTCACTGCCCCCTTCCCACCCTGACCCAGCGGGGCAGGCAGAAGCAGGCGTGGCCTTCAGAACCTGCCTGGTTTCTGAGTTTCTCCCCCTCCTCCCATTTATTCTACCACTAGGTGCTGAGTCCACGTATCAGCACTTGAATCATATGAGCAATTCAGTCCCAGCCCCAAGGAACAGATGCAACACTTCCTGCCTCCTACTCATGCAGTTCCCAAGAAGGCCCGCCTCTCGCCCCCTGCCCTCCCCCAGATAATCCACTTGGCCACCTCCTCTGGGAAGCCCCCCGATCCTCCACTGTGAACTCAGCCACATCCACGACAGCTCCTTTCTGCCTCATGAAATGGCTGCTCACACCCCTGACACAGTGAGTGCTCGGGAAATACTTGTTCTACAGAAGATTTACAGATCAGCTGGGGAGCACCATGGGCTGGAGCGTCGCCCCAGCCTGCTGGGGTTGCACGTAGCATCCCTGGGCAGGGCGCATACAAGAATCAACCAACGAACGTGTAAGTAAGTGGGACAACAAATCTCTCTGTCCCTCTTCCTGTCTCTGAGACCAATTAATAAAAAAATTATTTACAAGTCACCATGGAGGCAGTGAGAATGGTGATTCGCAGGAAGGAGGGAGCGATCAGTGGGACTCAATAAATACCCCGCCATGGCCTCCCCCAGCTGTTCTATCCCACCGAGAATGGCTTCTGCTTGCACTTCCTCAGCCCTGAACTTGGCTTAGCCCTGACCAGACAGCCACCTCCTCTAGCATGTGCCTTCCGCTCTCTGCAGCCCGAGCCTCTGTGCACAGCGTGTCCCTGCACCCCCACTCACTCGGCCAGCTTGCTGAGTGCCATCAGCTACAGCAGTGCCAGGCCCTGCACGGACCCAGAGGCACAGCATGGCCTGGAGGCTTCCAGAGGGGTCTGGGCTCCGCAGCAGGACCACGGGCAGTGCGGCCTCTGCACGTGGGCACTGGGAGCAGGGCACAGTCCTCTGAAGGCCCCAACACCATGGTCAGGGAAGCCCTCTCCTCCCCTTACGAGGGTACAGGCCAGCTTTAGGCCACTGGGCTATGCCCTATGCTTGGCACACCGGGACTCAGGAAATGATTGTGACTAAAGGTCGCTGGTCCCTCCACACCAGGCCCCTGCCACGCTCTGAAACTCCCGAGGTCCCCCTTCTCCCCTGTCTGCACGTCCACAAGCCCACCTGGGTTGTCCATAGCCCCACACCCAGCTGTCCCTCAGCAAGTCTATGGGGTTCCAACATGTCCCTGCAGATGCCCTGCAGGCTGGTGGGCATCTGACAGAGGAGCACCCACAGCAGGTGAGGCGGCATGGGTCCTATTGGCTCCATCTTGAGCTGCTTGAGACCTGACCAGGAACCTCCTCTGAGCCTCACTTTCTTCTCCCTAAGTTGCCCTAACTGTTTGAGTCCTTGAGCTGTAGCCCAGCCCAGTGTGGTCAGTGGGCCGGATAGCCCAAGACCCCAGGTGATCGGTGAGGTGGCCAGCAGGGAAGTCCTGGGCCCTCCCAGGAGAAAAGGGGTGGGTGCTCCCTGCCCGTCCCCAGCCTCCACTTGCCAGGCTCGCCCAGCAGCTGAGATAATGCGGGTACAGTTGGGGAACTATCACCGACAAAGCAGGAACAGGAAAAGCCGGTTGGGAGCGCTTGGGCCAGGTGCAGGCAGGGAGGAGAGAGGGGTGCCCCCAGCAGCCCTCTGGGGGTTGGCGTCAGGCACGGTGAGGCCTGCAGTGGAACAAGGCCACCCCGGAGGCTGAGACCTCCTCTCCCCACATCTCCCAGCAGGTGTGGGGGCAGCAGGGCCAGTGCCTGGCCACCAGGCTGACACTCATTATGGCCTCTTCAGCGGTGACCTGAGCCTGTGGAGCTGAGTGCCAGTGGAGGGCTGGTAGCACCTGGCATGGGCGGGAGGGCGCGGCAGGGGCTTGGGCACCAGAGATCCATCCCACTAGCCATGCCTCCAGGGCAGATGTGGCCTTCCCCTACCCCATTCCTACACTAGGGGGAGGCTGCTCTCCCAGAAGTCACCGTGGTGAGCAGTGAGGAAAGTGCCTGTGTGCCTGTTCACTGGGCAAAAAGTGGGTTCTCCTGGCCCGTGTTCCTTTGCCCTGGGGTGGGCGGGCCGGGCACAGTGTGTGGGAAGACCTCCAGGGAGCAGGCGACTCATTCTGATGTGGATCTCTGTGCCCACAGCACTGTTGGCAGGGCCAGGGGTGTGGCCCTGGGTTGGGCATGAGGGAGCTTGTGGATATGGGCATGGGGTCACTAGGGGAGCTCAGTAGTGGAACTGGGAGAGGCTGGGAAGACTGGGACAGTCTGAAGGCTCGTCCCCTCCCTCCCCCCCCGCACCCTTCCCCCACCTGCCATGCTTAGGAGTCCGAACCCAAGCATCTGGCCTGGGGCTGCCTGTCCTGGTCAGACCAGGCAATCAGGGAGAACGCCCTTGCTGTTTACACTGGGAAGATGGGGGGCTTTCAGAGAGGGAGGCAGACTCCTGGTGATGCTGACAGGCAGGGCCAGAATGCCAGTCACTGAGGGAACAGGGCTCACCACTGAAGGGAGAGAAAGGGCTGATGGGAAAGGGCAGGAGTCA
This sequence comes from Corynorhinus townsendii, assembly GCA_026230045.1. NCBI lineage: Eukaryota > Metazoa > Chordata > Mammalia > Chiroptera > Vespertilionidae > Corynorhinus > Corynorhinus townsendii. The sequence goes on from JAPDVU010000008.1 coordinate 85,265,997, forward strand.
GGACAGGGCCTCCTAGGGGCAGAAAGCCGGGAGAGTGGCAGGATGGAGGGAGGCCCCTCGGACACTGATGAAGATTGTCACCCCCATCCCAGCCCTCTCTATGGTGTCCAGGTCTCTCCACCATCCCCCCGGCTCTGACAACCCGAAAACAGATGCTATGTCTCATCTGCACTGCCTACCCCCTGCCTCCGGAAGGGCTGTCCAACCCCCTTTCTGGCAGCCAGTCGGTGGGGCTGTGGAGGGTTCTCATTCTCCCCCTGCCACGGGCGAGCTGTGAAACCTTGGACGAATTACTTCACCTCTTTGTGCCTCAATTTGCACTGAGGTTGCACATCTGTAAAATGGGGATCATAATAGCACATACCCCACAAAATCGTTGTAAGGATTAAATGAGTGGGCACATGTGAAACTTAGAGAAGCAGCACTAAGCACAAATTAAACGCTCAGTAAATGTTAGTTGCTGTCATCGTCACCATCACCACCATCATTGTCACCATCTTCCTCCTCCTCATCACCATCATTGTCATCATTGTCACCATCATCATCACCACCATCATTGTCACCATCATCATCACCATCATTGTCATCACCATCACCATCATTGTCATCATCATCACCATCATCACCATCCTCATCATCATCACCATCATTGTCATCATCGTCACCATCACCATCATCATCGTCACCATCATCATCACCATCATTGTCACCATCCTCCTCCTCCTCCTCATCATCATCCCCATGATCGTCACCACCATCACCATCACCACTATCACTGTCATCGTCACCATCACCACCATCATTGTCACCATCCTCAGTCATCATCACCATCATCATCACTGTCACCACCATCACTGTCATCATCGTCACCATCACTGTCACCATCCTCAGTCACCACCATCATCACCATCATTGTCATCATCGTCACCATCCTCAGTCACCACCAGCACCATCACATCCTCTCTCCTCTACGAAGCAGTGGGCTTCCCTTTCTGGAACCTCACTCAGCAGATATCTATTGAGCATCTCTAGTACGAGGCCTTGTACTGGGTGCTCCTAGGCCCCCTCTTCCAGGAAGCCCTTCCTGACTTCCATCCCTTCCTACCTAGCTGACACCTATATGTATGCACACCCTGTTGTTGTGTTTCCTGCTGTATCACTCCGTCTCCCACAGGCTGCAAGCTCCTGTAGGGGAGGAAGAAGTAGGCCTGGCCTTGGGTTGAGTTGGTCACGTCACAGCAGACCCTGGCAGGGTCCAGAGAATGGAGAGGAGAGAGGACCCCCCTGCCTCTTCCTGGTTCCTGGCAGCCAGGCCGGTCCACAGAAGGGACCATGTCTCCCCGCCCAAAGGCTCCCTCTTGCCTGGGAAGCAGAGGCTGTCCCAAATGTGGGAATGGGACAACTACAATGGTAACATGTAGGAGCTCACTGGAACATGAAACCTATTGTTTTATGAAGAACAGGGTCCAGAGGTGTTGGGTCACTTGCTCAGGGACACAGAGTAGCGGCACCCAGCCGTGTTCTTTCCACCCTGCCCTAAAAACCATCACTGTCATCACCATCACCACCATCACCAGTGTCACTGCCATCATCATCATAACATCTCTCCTCTATAAAGCAGTGGGCTCTCTTCCTGCCATAAAAACAGACCCCACTTCTCAGTCTAACATCCCAGGGCCTCATTCTGGTGGTACCCCCCCCAAAGAATGTAATCTCAGTGCCTCCGTCACTTCTTCAGAGAAACGGCTGCAGCCAAGGGGCCTGGGTGCCAGGAGCCTGGTGAGTGGGGGTCAGAAGCAGGGACTTTGAGAGCCCAGGAGGGGATCCCTGCAAGAGGCTGCGATGTTCAGAGCAAAAAGGCGCTGGAGAGGTGGGGAGTGGAGGGCAGAGAGGCCCACGGGAGCCTGCGTCCCGGCGGAGGGGTTTCTGCACCCTGGGGACATCCAAGAATGAGCGTTTCCTGACCTAAAGCTCAGGCATCCTTCTTCCCGACTGCCCTGCGCTCCAGGATCTAGGGCCCAGGCTGGCCTGTGCAGTGCTCAGTTTCCCCCGGAGCTCAGGCAGGGCTGCTTCCATGGCTTCTCAGAAGTGCTGAGCCAGCAGCGGGTGCTTGGTGGGCCTGAGACTCACGGACCGCAAAAGCCCGCACTCAGCAGCACAGCGCAAAGGCTCCTCAGTGTGGCCAGCAAACCTGCTCCCAGGCCCTGCCCAGGCCCTGCCGCTGTGGCGCTAGTCCCAGGCTGGGGCTGGTGCCCACGAAGTGGGTGCAGCCCAGTGTGCGGAGCGGCTCTGCTTCCCACCCGTGGCGAGCAGCGTCCCCTCCTGCCCCACACAATCCAGACCCCTCATCAGACCAAGCAGGTGGGCCTGGGCCTGCATGGTGGGAGGGAGAGGGCCCAGGGGAGGGGCTCGGGGATTCCTGGCATGGACCCTTCCCTTCTGTTCCTCACTCCTTTCCCAAGACTCTGCCCAGGTGCCCGCACTGGATGGGCAGGATGGCGGCATTGCCCAAGGAAAAGTAGAGGTGCCTGGCGGGGCACAAGGCTCCTCAACAGGGGCCCCTCCAAAACCAAACCCTGTGGCCTTGCAGCCCCTCCAGGGCTTTCCAAGGATCTACCTGTTGCCCTCCCCCCGCAACCCCCCCTCTCACTGGTAGAGATGAAAAGGGTATCTAGTGAGAAACCCATTAAGGGCAGAGCGGGCAGCGAGGCCAGGGCGGGCAGGGTGCTTCCGGGGAGGTTTTGCGGTCAGTGTCGCCGGGACCCACTGTGCAGCCAGCAAGAACCTGGCAGGCTCTCACCAAGGTCCTTCCTACTGTCTGTCTCATCCCCACACCCCACATGTCTCCCCACTATCGGGGGGGCTCCCATGTGACCAGGCTGCATCCACAGGTTCCCGTTGGCACCCAGGGTGGTGTCCAAGGTGATCCAGGTCAGAGTGAAGAAGCAGCCGCACCCCCATGCCCCTCCCTGGGTTGGGCATGACGAGCAGGCGTGAGCGCTGTGGGCCGAGTGCCTGCCAGTGCCCCTGTGAGCCCAGCCAACCCGCTCCCCTCGGCCCCTACAGGGCATGGGAGGCCCTGGAGTGGGCCCTGGGGTTCTGGGGCGGGGTGGGGGGGGGGTGTCAGCGGCGCCAGGTGTCCTGGGCCTGAATCACTTCCACACCCACCTTGCCGCAGGGCAACCTCCCAGGAACCCACCAGTGGCTAATTGCTACTGTCAGAGCCAGGCTCCTCTGGGGTTGGGGTCATAGGAACTGTGGCAGCTTTTCCCTTGGCTGACACCCCCATCCCCCAGTCCCAACACGGAGCTGGTTAATGATGGGCTGTGAGGCTGGCGCCGGGCGCCTTAGGCGGGCGAGCTCCATGCGTGGGATAGGAAGGGGCGTGGCGCCTGGGAAAAGCCCGAGGGAGCGGGAGTGGGAGGCCAGCATCTCCCAGACAGGGGGGCCAGCCTACTCCCTGCAGCCCGGAAGCCTGGGGGGGTAGGGGGGGTCCCTGGGAGTGACAGGGGGGCTGCTCTAGTGAGTCCTGTCTCTCCCTGAAACCTGGCAGGACAGGTTGAGGGACAGGGATGAATCAGGGGGCTGGGTTTTGCAGAGGAGCCCAGACGGCTCTGCTAGTCTATAGCCTGTCTCATGCTGGTGCCCCATCCCCAAGGCCAGGGCAGGGCTGGTCCTGAGCAGTCGAACTAGAGCTCGTCCTCAGAACTGGGAGCCACTTGGCTTCTGCCCCCACCCCCGCCCCCCCTGCCCCACACCTGCCCCTATACTCAGGCCAGGCCAGGCGGGAGGAAGAAGGGCACCTACTGAGCATAGAGAGGTAAGATCTAGTCTCTGCTGCTTCGTCGCTTCCTCCTCTTGGGCCTGAGGAGAGGTAATTTCCCCTTTAGCCTCAGTTTCCTTGACGGTAAGAGGGAAATGTGGACTCTATGACCCTGGAGGACGAGGCTTTGGATGTCAAATGTCCAGCTCTGTCTGGGCCCTAGCGCCGCACCTTCCCTGGACCAGCCTCTGGGACCTCTCCACCTCTGTGTGCTGCCCAGACCTCTGTGCACTGCCCATCAACTCCAGGCAGACCTCCTGGATTACATGGAGCACCAGGGAGGTCCAGGCTGCACACCAGCAGAGCTGGTCATCACAGCCATGCAGTCACCAAGGGCAGCGGTTGCCAGCCCCCCTCTCCCCCCCAATAAGTTCCCCCCACGAAGCAGAGTCTCACTTCCTTAGGTTTCAACCCTCCTGGGCTGGACTCTACCTCGGTGACGTGTCAATCCCTTTCCTCTGAACCTTAGGGACCCCCTTCTCATCCCTCCCACCTCATCTTCTCCCCATAGCCTGCCCCTGGCGCCGGCCACAGCCATCTCTTATCCAGCCTCCTAGGGTATAATGGCAGGTGTACATCCCTGCGTCTAGCTCCCTGCTCCGATCCATCCTCCACTCTCTAAAACAGAAATAATTCTCTGTGCAAAATTCTTCCCTGGATCCCTGCAGCCTCGGCATCAAGTTCAAATCCTTCCACTCCAGACCTCATCTGGGGGATCCCAGCCTCCAGCCACCTCCTCCCCTTCTCTCTCCTGCCACACGAAACAAGGCCATCAATTCCCTGTTAAAAATACCCGCACCCGTTGCCAGCCCCGTCCTCTTCATCTGTCTTGAATGACCTTAGCTTTGACTTCCAACCTTCCTGGAGCCTCGCCTCCTGCATCCCACGGGCCCCATCCATCTGCCTTAGCACCTCCCCCAGCCCAGGGCCTGGAGTGGAGAAAGCATCAAAGCTCCCAAGTGGTTGGTGGAGAAGACGGAACCCACTGGGTCCTGGGCCAGGGTGAGTCATTTCTCAGGTCTGACTGTACTTCCTGGAAGTTGCTGTCAGCGAAAGGCATGGCCTATACAGGAGGGCACCGCACAGCGGGGCAGGTGGGGTAGGAAGACAGAGTGGCGAGGCCTCACACCTGCATGGGTGGGGAGCGGGACAGCACTTGAGCCTTCCACTTCTTGACTGAAACCAGGAAGCTACACCCCAAAAGGGTGTAGGTCTGCCTGACCTCTTGCCTGCCCCCCATTCATGTGCTCTCCTTGCGCCCACTTGCCACTCCTGTGTCCCAGTTCCTCTTCCTCCTCCACTCCAGGCCATAAGGTGAAACATATTCTCCCTCAGCGGGGGCAGCCCCGAGCCCCGCTCCCCAGGTCCGAGGCCTGCAAAGCCTGCGGCTCCCCACTCCACACCCTCCTGGCCTGGTCATTCGAGGTCTCGAAGCCCTGGAACAGTCCAGCTCTAAGGCCAGGGTTCAGATGGGGCCTGCTTGTAGCTGATCCCTACCCTCTCCACCGCTGACAGCACCGCCTCACATGGACCCACACGGAAGCCTGGATTCCCCACTGCGAGGGGTGTGTTTCTTGGTTTGGTGTGTGTGTGTGTGTGTGTGTATGTATGTTTATTGATTTCAGAGAGGAAGGGAGAGGGAGAGGGACAGAAACATCAATGATGGAACAACATAAACTGATGAGCAAAAACAGAACCAGAGTCATAGAAGCACTGAACAGACTGTCCAACCTCAGAGAGAAGGCGGGGGGTGAGGGGGTAAGAGATCAACTGAGGGACTTGTATGCATGCATACAAGCATAACCAATGGACACAGACAGTAAGGGGGTGAGGGCATGTGCTGGGGGGCAGGGGCGGCCGGGGAGAGGTCAATGGGGGAAAAAGGAGACTTATGTAATACTTTAAACAATAAAGAATTTTAAAAATTGAAAAAGAAAAAAGAAACATCAATGATGAGAATCATTGATTGGCTGCCTCTTATTGGCTGCCTCTTGCACGCCCCTCACTGAGGATCGAGCCCACAACCCGGGCAGGTGCCCTGACCAAGAACCGAACCGTGACCTCCTGGGTCATAGGATGACACTCAACCCCTGAGCTACGCAGGCTGGCCAGGTGGGAAGAGGGTTTAAAGAGGGGTTTGGGCTTCCTGTGAGTGCCTGCTCTGGGCCCTGTAGGAGGAGGGGTGGTGAGGTGTGCATGGGGAAGGCGGGGGAGGGAACAGGCCCGCTGCTGTTGGCGTGGGGTATGCTGTGGCACGTCTGTGCCCTCAGAGGGCAGAGCATGGGGAGGAAAGGGGAGCGGGGGACAGACAGGGAGGCAGGGCGTGCTCGTGGCTGGCGCTCTCGCACAGGGGGAGGAGGCTGCGGAGACGAGGACAAAGATGAAGAAGGAAGTTGGGCACCTCGCTGGGAAACGGAGACCACTTCGGAAGGATGTCCACATCGCCTGGCTCCCGCGTGAGGGAAGGCGCCTGTGCTCTCCGCATCAGTGGAATGCTTGTGCTTAGCTCGTGGCAGGTCTTTTGTATGAAAGGCATTCAGTCTTGCGTTTACGTGTCTCACCCACCTGCTCTCCTCGGTCCCTCCTGTGACTAGGACGGTGGGCGGCAGCCTCACACACACCAGTCCTCCCTGTGGCACTGGAGCCCACAGGCCAGCCTGCGCCGGCCCATCCCGCGCTGGTGTTTGTTGCTCCCAGCACCTCTGCCCCCGCCCAGCTTCAGCCTCTGCCACCTGGGCTGGCAGCTGTGCCTCAGGCCCCACCACCTCCTGCCTCAGGGGCTGCTCCTAGGCCAGGCTTGCAGGCCAGAACTCTGGCAGGACCCTGGTTGGAGGGGGTGGTGGAGTGGGCGGGACCCTGCAGGCCTCAGGGGGTGGGGGTGGGGGAATGCTGCTGGGACGGGGGAAGGCACCACGTGCACAAAGTCCGCCAGCAGAGGATGGTGCTCCAGGGCACTGCTGGATGGTGGGGTTGGGCCGGCCAGCCAAGATGGCCTCTAAACCCCACCCTCTAAGATGGCCTTGGTCTCATGGGCCCCAAGTGCTGAATGTGTGGCCTCATGCCCACAGCAGTGTGACCCTGGGCTCTGGACAGGAAGAGGGGTCAGCGATCAGGGCCTGGTTCTGAAGCCATGTGAGGGGAGGTCCGCAGAGGGAGGAGGGTAGCGCACAGGCGGCTCTGGGCCTGCAGGGGCCTCCTCTGGCCTGGACCGGTGAGGGACTGGGAGGGAGCCCTGCACAGATTCCCCATGGGAAGCCCCTACTAGGGTGTCTCAGTTGCCAAAACCTGGCCCAGACTCCAGTGGCTCAGTCTCCCTTCACACTCCCGTCCAGGGCCGTGTCACACTCCCGTCCTGGGCCATTACACACTCCCGTCCAGGGCCGTGTCACACTCCGTCCAGGGCCGTGTCACACTCCCGTCCAGGGCCATCACACACTCCCGTCCAGGGCCGTGTCACGCTCCCGTCCAGGGCCGTGTCACGCTCCCGTCCAGGGCCGTGTCACGCTCCCGTCCAGGGCCCTTACACGCTCCCGTCCAGGGCCCTTACACACTCCCGTCCAGGGCCGTGTCACGCTCCCGTCCAGGGCCGTGTCACGCTGCCGTCCAGGGCCATGTCACACTCCGTCCAGGGCCGTGTCACACTCCCGTCCAGGGCCATTACACACTTCCGTCCTGGGCCGTGTCATACTCCATCCAGGGCCCTTACACACTCCCGTCCAGGGCCGTGTCACACTCCGTCCAGGGCCCTTACACACTCCCGTCCAGGGCTATTACACACTCCCGTCCTGGGCCATTACACACTCCCGTCCTGGGCCGTGTCACACTCCGTCCAGGGCCCTTACACACTCCCGTCCAGGACTGTTTCCATCTCCAAAAGCCTACCTTGCAAGCCTAGGAGCTCCCCCCTGGGCCTCAATTGGAGGCAGAATCTTACCCAGGCAGAAGCACATTCACCGTCTTCCATGGGCAGGCAGAGCAGTTGGATAAGAGGAGGCAGCAGGGAGCAGGGGACTGGCCAAGGCTCTGGGTCACATTTGCTCTTTGATTAGCTTTCCTTAGCTGGTCTGGCCCCAGGAGCCCCCACAGGGTCTTCCACAGGAGGGCCGGGGGGGGGGGGCTGGACAGCAGGCCCCCAGGTCAGTCAGGGCCTCAGGCCTGCTGAGTGGAGAGGAAGAGGAGGAGGGAAACCCTTAGTTCTCACTGGCCCTTGGCTGATGGGAGAACATGAACCCCACAGAGGAGAGGCCTCCTGAGGACTGACATTCAGGCTGACGTCCAGGGAGCATCTGACGGGTGGACACTGGGGCCTGGGGTGGGGTAGACACAGGGGCCCGGAGCGGGGTGGACACTGGGGTCCGGGTGGACACAGGGGCCCGGGGTGGGGTGGACAAAAGGATGAGAGATGTGAGTGAACTTGAGGAAAGGGAGGGAGAAGTCTTCCCATGGTCTCTCCGTCACCATAAGAACCCACCTCTTACCCCCCACACTCCACCTGCTGTCCACATGAGAAATAGAGGTCTCACTCCAAAATACAATCAACAGGTGCTGGATCCCCCAACTCCCACCTTCCTGGACACGTCCCAGTGTGAACCCTGAGAAGCACACCCCTGACCCCTCACGTGAATCCCCACACCAGCCTAGCCCAGTCCCCACCTCAGTGCCAATCTGGACCCGAGACCTGGGTGATGACCCTCCTCCGGGCGGCGGCCGGTCCCTGGTTCTAACTACTCGTGCAGAGCCCACATGTGGCGTCATCTCAGCCTGAATCTCCCCTCGCTCGGGGGTGGGGGGAGGCCTCAGCTGGTGGCAGTCATGCTCCCAGCTTCCTTGCCACGTGACAGTTCTCTTCGGTGGTCTGAGAAGGCGGGTCTGCAAAGGGTCCTGACCTCGTGTGGCAGGGGGAGGTGGCTGGGCCTGGAGGCCACCCCTGTGAGTGGCGTCCGATCTCCATTGCGTGACTGGGGCACTAGGCTTTCCCCACTCTCTGCTTCTCTAGCCCCCTAGCGGAGCCTCATGAACAAGCCCAGACCCTGGGAAGCCCTCCTGGCCTGGGTCCTTCCCGCCCGCAGGAGGCTGGGAAGGGCAGTGGGAGGCCCATGCTTTACCATTTGTCCTGCTGCTAATTTCAGTGTAGGAACCACACACAACCTTCCTGAACCCCAGCCTTCTCACCTGCAAGCTGGGCTGAGATCAGTCGCTCAGGCGCTGAGGTGAGGAAGTGGAGGGGCCCTGTGGAGAGACCCCCAGCTCTGGGGTCCCCTGGGGCCTCTCCCGCCTGGCTCACTGCGCCCCCGCACGCTGCCCCTGCCCCTCCCCACGCCTCTCCTCTGCTCCCTTCTCAGCAGCACTGAGGTCATCACCTTCTTGGCAAAATGCTGAGGGAGTGCCCTGCCCCTGTCCCAGCCTGTCCTCGCCTCCCGCAGGAGCCTGTGGGTTGCTGGGACCCAAGAGGTGGGAGGTGAAACCTTGAGCCGCTCACTCCCCAGCCCCGCCCCCTCTCCAGTCCACAGTCACCAAGCGGCTCATGGTTTCCAGTGCAGGGGTCTCTCCCAGCCTCCCACTTCCTCTGCCACCCTTCTGCCCACCAGCATTCTCTTAGGAGCCTCGCCCAGCCTGCTTCCCGCTCAGGCTTGTCAGGGTTTCAGGAGTCACTGGGTAGGGGCCGGCGTGCCAGGGCCTGCTCCCAGGCATGCCTGCAGGAACAGCAGGCACGTAGGCACAGGGCACTGTGCCCGGGCACAGGGAAGCAGCCCAGCCTCTGGGTCACTTGCTTCCTCCTTCCCAACTTGTCACTCAGTCACATTCCTATGCCCTCCTGCCCTGCCCTCACGCTGCCCAGAATGGTCGTGGCCGAGATGTGTGTGTGTGTGGGGTGGGGGGAGAAGTAGACCCTGTGTTCTTCCATTCAGGGAAGGGTGCTGCCTGCTTCCCTTGAGCCCCCCAGGCCTGGGCCCTCTCCTTGGTGGTAGAATCAGGAGCCTCCCATGCTCCCCGTCCCTGGGAGAGGGAGGAGACATGGTGTTCCCTGCTGCCCCCACTGACCGATGGCACGCACGCACAGTGACCACCTATGATCGCTGACCTGTGCCGCCCAGTGTGATGTCTACGTGTATCAGCTTGGTCGGCCCCACCCCTTCGGGAGCGCCAGTCCCATTCCTGTCTCATCTGGGAGAGGAGGAAACGAGGCGGGGGGTGGGAGGGTAGGGGGGTGAGCGAATGACCTGCCTGCAGCACACAGCCCATGCTGCTGCTGCTGCTGCTGCGATGGCAGCTGGGCCCCCTCTCCTTCCGGCCGACACGTGGCTGGCACACCAGCCAAGCCCCACACTGTGTGAGGGACACGCCACACGTGGCAGCCACAGTGATAGACCACCCGTGCACGAGGCTGAGACCCCAATTCTATGGGGCAGCCGGGCCCAGGGCAGCCCTGGCTAAGGGGCATGCCAAACCCAGAAAACCATTTCCCCTGCGCCCTCTCCGCCTGGTCCCGGAGTTAAGAACCTGGGTTCCAGTCCAGACCTGCCTCCCTGGCTGTGGGTCTCCCCCCTGCCCTGGCTCCCTGCCTGGGCCATGCGGCCACCCTTCCCCTGGCCTCTGGGCTGTAGGGCTGGAAGGACCAGGTGTGCCCAGGTGAAGGGCCTGGAAGGCTGACAAAGCACCCATGGCGTGCCAGCCGCTTCCCTATATCTCAGTCTCCACATGCATCCCAGGAGGGGGTTCCTCAGCGTCTGGCCCAGACGACCACCCCACTCTGTCCTTTCCTTAGGCCCCAGAAATGTGAGGTTTGTTATTCTTTTCCTTCTCATTTTCCTCCTGCTTCCCCCACCTGGTAGGCACTGCCCACCCCCAGCACCACTTGCCCTCGCCACTCTGGGGGACTAGCTGCCCTGAAGCCCAAACCAGGCAACGGGGGGGCTAATGGACACTCTGCAGGGCGCCTCGCCCCTCCCTGGAGAGGGCCTGGAGGGGCACTGTGGGCTGGCCCTCCTCAAAGCTCCAGGTGAGCAAGGAGCTCGGACATACCTTCCAGCGAGTGCCACTAGTAGGCTTCGCCCAAGGCTGCTGGGACAGCAGCTCAAAGGAGCGTCAGTAGCAGCAAGGCCCTGCGTGGTTGGGGCCCCAGGCTCACAGTGCTGCCTCCTCTCCTGCTTCCACTGTGAATGCTGGGAACGGGGTGGGGGGTGGTCTCTTTCTGGGGCGCCTGCACATTTCACCCTGGCTAATGGCTCCTGGCTCCCAAAGGCCCCCACAAATGCTAACTGGGTTTATGACAGGGGTAATTAATGATTCTGTTGGAAAACTGACATTCTGTGAGTGAACTTTATGTATAAACTAGAGGACCGGTGCATGAATTCATGCACGGATATGTCAGACTGGCCAGGGGTAGGGGTCACAGGTGGTTGGCGGGCCAACCCCACCCCCTGGTCGAACTCCTGGTCGAAGGGGCAATTTGCATATTAGCCTTTTATTAGATAGACAGGACAGTCAAAGGGACAGAGAACTCACAGTGAGACCCAGGATGAGCTTGGGGTGGAGGGAGGACAGGCGCGCCCCCATCAGCGGTCCTGCGTGTGGAAGAGGAGAGGCAGTGCCAGGAAAAGCACCTCATCCGAGGCTGCCACGATGTTGGTAGGGGTGGGAAGGGGGTGGCTGGTGGAACTGGACCCTGCTCCTAACTCATGGCCACGAGAGAGCCTCAGGACGGAAGGTCTCAGGCTACTGCCAGCCGAGACTCCCTCTGTGTAGGTCTCTGTGGCTGCAGAGGCCCAGCCTCTGGGTCAATGGATACCTAACAGTTCATCAGGCCCATCAGGCCCATCAGGCCGAGCAGCAGGTGGGCGGGAGTGAAGGCCCACCCCTCTACCCCTCCGCCCCCTCCAGTGTGGAGCTCTCCCCTGTGGTCCACACGGAAAGGGCTGGTGAGGTGTGTTTCCTGCGTGGCTCACCCCTAGCCTTCCCCTGAAATGCTGGGAGGACGGGGAAAGGGGCAGATAGCTGCCCCGTGAACTTCATGGGGACCTAGAGGTTGGTACTCTTTGGAGAGGAAGGAGATTGGGGGAAAATATGAGATAAAAAGGGGAGAGAGAGGACTGGCTCCCTGGGGGGAATATCTGGTCCACGTTCCCCCACGGCCTCGATAATGCTTCCACGCTGGGGGCCCCACCTCCTGTGCTCAGCTGCCCACACAGACCCCTTCTCCTCCCAGCGGCTCCTCATCTCCTCCCTCACCTCCCAGCTGCTCCTCCAACCTCCCCTCCACTCTCACCTCCTCCCTCATCTCCACTCTCAGGGCCCAGCCACATCGGTCCCCTCATGGACGCATTGAATTTCTTGACTTCCTCTGAATTTCTAGAACACAGCTCCCTTATCGCCTGATCCTCATGCAGATCAACCAGGTCCCCCACTTATCTGGAACCCTGGCCTCGAGAACACCAAACGGGATGTGGACTGAGCACTCACTACCTATGAGGGATTGGTAGGCACCGACGCTCATCATTCTCACAGCCTCCGAGGCACTGCAGCAATGCTGGGAAACTGAGGCTCGGGCAGGCAAAGTGGTCCGTCCACGCCACAAATCAGATCTCGTCAACTCTCCACGGCCTTGGAGTGAGGCTCAGCTCCCCATCAGCCCACAGCCTTTCCCTGACTGTATGCCCAGCGTCTCAGGCCCCCTTGTCCCCATGTCCACAGCAGCCTGTGGGCACTCGCACCACATTCACATGCAGGTACCACTGCCACCGAGACATGTGATTGCTGATGTCCCAGCACATGGCACACATTAGGATGGGAGGACCGTGATTCGTGTTTGCTCACTGACCCCAGAGCCGGGCTAGACAGTCAAAGCTCTGAGAAGGGACTCAGGGACACGGGCCCTGTTGACTTTTAACCACGACTTCCCAGGAAGCCAGGGCCACAGGCCGAGCAGGCCCTGGAGGAGGCCAGGGCTGTCTGTCAAAGGGAGGGTCTCTCGCAGAGGATGGCTGAGGCCTCACATGTGGGACAGGCATCCGATTCCAGCCCCATGGGAGGTGGGAGACCCTTCCTTTGCTTGGTCCAGCCTCGTCCACCCTGGTGCCCCTAGCTCTTGGAGTGACCTACAGGAAGGTGCTGCCCACCCATTTCGTAGATGTTAGCACTGAGGCCCAGCAGGGGGCGGGGACCTCCTGAGGGTACACACTACATGAAACAAAAAGCCAAGGAGAGAGCTGCAGTCTCTAAACCTTTCACTTTTCTGGTCCCAAAGGGATGAGGAAGAGGGTGGGCAGAGGCAGACCCTGGCTGCGGGGAGCCTTGTGGGTGGGATCTTTGGAAGGTAGGCGGGTGTCCCATGACCATGCTCGGAGGCTCAGAATAGCCCAGGTCAGGGGGAACACGGGCAGCATCCCTCAGCCCCATGGCTCTCCACTCGGCCTCAGCAGCCCCAGGCTGGGCTCCTTGCGATACATCATAATCGGACGATGTGGGGTGGGGGGGTAGGTGTGCTCTGGGGTTCACCACACCGGCCTGGGGGTGGAGACGGGTGAGGGAGGGAAGCCTAGAGAAGCAGGTCAGAGCAAATCCTCCCACGGGCCCCACCCCCACCAAGCGGCAGCTCTGAGCCGGCAGGACCAGAACCCGGCACCCTGTCCTGACACGTCCCAGCGAACAGCCTGAGTGGGAGGTGAGGGATGAGTCAGGGCTGGGGGTGGGGAGTGCGGGGACAGAGAGGCAGGGCGGGGGCTGGGAGATCTGTCTGCCTCGGAGGACATGGGACCACGGCTGGGAGGAACCTGGAAGGAGGTGGGTTCCCAGGGTTGGGATGAAGCAGCGCTGGCTCCGGGAGTCTGCCCATAGCCCCACCTCCTGGCTCCCTGAAAGGGGGCGGGGATGCTGCTGGCCGAAGACAGAAGCCAGGGGAGCAGCCTGTGGCTTCCACTGTCTGGGCACAGCCTCCCCAAGGCCTGTGGTGAGATAGCAGCACCCTTCATCCCAACAATGAGCTACGATCAGCAGGAGGCCTGGCAGGCGGAGTTGGGGGTGGGGTGGCTGCTTTTATATCCTATTTCTCACCCGCTCCTTGCCTCCCATCAGGCCTGGAAACTCTGGGTCCTGCCACCTGGTCAAAGACTGGGCTGGGGAGGGGCAGGGCCCATGCCCTCTCACCCACAGTGGGGGTGTGGGCATGGGGGAGTGGGGAGGTCAGGGGGACAATGAGGCTAGGAGATGCTTTGAACCCAAGAAACAAGGTGGGAACTGGTTCTTGACTCATGGTAGAAAAGTGGGGGCTAGGGCTTATGCTGTATTATTTTTTCTTTTATGACTTGTGAACTCAAGCAATTAAAATATGCATCTTATTTTACACAACCTGCCCTGCTGTGTCCCTTCATCTTGCTCCAGCCCTGGCCCACCATAAGGGTTGGCATTTCACAGCAACTTTTTATCTTCAAAGTGATTGGACAGATTGGGTCCCTAAATTCTTACAAGGCTCAGAGCCCCCAACCCCCTTATGGCTCCCTCATCCCTACCAATAGATCCTGGAGGGCAGCATCGGTCCCAGGTTCCTGCCTCCCTGAAGCGAGCTATTTTATTCCCCCCAATACTGACGAACAGCTCCTATGCAGCAGGGCCTGGGATGCATCTCCCATTCAGGGTCAATCACACTTTTACTCCCATTCTTCAGTTTTGAAATATATATTTATTGATTTAAGAGAGGAAGGGAGAGGGAGAGAGAGAAACATCAATGATGAGAGAGAATCATTGCCTCCTGCACGCCCCCCACTGGGGATCTAGCCCACACCAGGAATCCAAACGTGACTTCCTGGTTCATAGGTCGACGCTCAACCCCCGAGCCACGTGGGCCGGGCTACTCCCATCCTCTGGAGCAAGTATTGCTGTCCCATCTTGGAGAGGAGGAGACAGAGGCTCGGGGGCTGAGAAGTCCGTCAAGTTGCATCTGCACAGCGAACAAGCACTGCGCCCGACCCCTCTGGCTCCTGGCACTGTGCTGGCTCTTAGACGAGCCCACGCTGCCTTGCGGCTGCGGTTAGAGCCTCTCCTGCCCACATCTGCCTGCCTCGGAAGACATGGGGACCGTGGCTCCCAGCTGACAGGCAGGTAGGACAGACGTGCTGATGTGAGCAGGACGGGTATCCACAGAGGACAGGGCGAGCATTAGAAGCCGAAGCTGGTGGTGACCTACCCGTCCAGGTCTCCGCGAAGCCCTGTCCTGAATGTGGGAAAGGAAACGGGAGCGAGGACTGGGGTTCCGGAGTGGCTGAGCTCTTGCCATGAGCTAACTGGTGCTGGAGCAGATAGCTGGGCCCACACCTGCCCAGGCCCTGCCCGGCTGGCGCGCTGCCCTGGGCAGGAGCTGGCGAGGCATTCCGAGTACACCTGGACAAGCAAGTGTGTCCTTAGAGAGGCGGCATCCGTGCTGATGCTCTGGGCCAGGTGCAGCGTGGAGGGCAGGTGTGCCCAGAGGCTGCGGAGAGGCAGTGTCACCTACCACCCTCCGCCTCCAGCAAGGGGTTGCCCGAACAACTCTGCTGGGTCACCACATGAGCCTGTGCCCTGGCTCCCAAGGTCTCTGGAGTCGGAGACGCACCATTTTCACCAACAGAGAAGCCCTTCGCGATCTGCCCACCATGCTTCCTGCTGCAATGGAAGCGCACGCTGCCCTGCAGTGTGCTCGGGCTTTGGGTCAGGTGCCAGAGCCAGAGACTGCACAGCCCCTTTACAGCGCCCAAGGGGGCCAGGAGGCAGGCAGACCTGCGTGGGCACTCCCCTCACCAGCAGTAAGCCCCCGGAGCCTTGGTCTCCCCATCTGTAAAATGGACTTAGTGTGTCATCACACGACGGCTAAGGATGCAATAAAGCACCAAGCGTCCCCGGTTTGTGCGCAAGAGGCCGCAGCTGGCAGGCAGGCACTTGGAGTCAAGAACAGAGCCACCAAGCTGAGACCACCCCAAAGCTGAAGCTGCCTTTCCTGTCCCGACGTGGCTCTGGGCTCTCCCCAAGGCCAAGGCTACGTTTGTCTGGATGCTGGCAGCTGCCCTGTGCCCTCCTGCTGAGGATGGGCAGCCTCAAGGCCCCACAGTATGTGCCTGGGAGCTTGACTGCCACCCCACGTCAGCACTCTCCTGGCCTGGCAGGGCCTGGGGTCCTCTGGAAAGTGGCCTGGGCACCCAGCAGAGCTCCCTGCAGAGGGTGAAGGGAAGCGCCCTGCGCCTCTGCCTGCCCACCTCCTGGTGGTGCCAGCACAGCCCTGCATGCACACCGTGGGCCCTGGATTGCAGGCAAATGAAGGGCCAGGGCTGCCCAGGTGTGACCGGCCGAGGGACTTCCCCGCCGCCCTCCCCAGCCTGGGAGACTCAGAGAGCTGTGTCCTAATAGGAACTCAGGACTCCTTTCCCTCCCCCCGGCCCCCGGCAGATGCCAACTATGCCAGCTTCTCCCTCTCCTGCATCCTTCTCCCTACCCCCAGGCTGGCCGCACCCCACTGTGGGTGCCTAGCCTGAGTTCTAAGCAGCAGAGGCCCGTCCACCCGCCCGCCATGCTCCTGCACCCTGGCCCCTTGGGCAGGCAGGCCTGGCTGGGAGGGACCTATGCCAACATCTCCCCTCTTCCCTCATGGGTGCTCCTGCACCCACCTGGCTCCTCCACCCTCAGCATGACCATCTGCAGTAGGCACAGGGGGAGGGGCTGAGGAAACAGGCTCAGAGCCTCCAAGTCCCTTAGTGGTGGAGCCCAGACGAGACCCAGATTGCCCACGGGCTCAGCCTGCTCCAAAGCTCCGGGAATGAGGACAGCTCTCAGGCCTGCCTGGACAGTGGGAGTTACAGCCACCGCCACCTGGCGCCGGCAGGCCGTGAGGCATTAAAAAGATGGGCTGGAGAAGGTGCCAGCTGCCACAGTTTCTCCACCTGAATGCGGGGAGCAGGGCTGCGTGCCCCATGGGGGAGGCTCTCCTCACAGCTTGGCCTGGAGGCTGGAGGCTGGAGGGGTGGGGGTAGTGATCTTGCCTCTCCCTCCCCCTGGGGGCACAGGACCCCTCCCAGGGTTTTGCACTCTTTGCTGCCACCGACTCATCAGCCTGTCCTTGACTCAGAGAGTCCCTGACGGGACAAGGTCACTGCCCTACGATGAGTTCACCAGCACCGACACCCACTCCCCAGCAGGCACCTGGTGGGGCATCAGGAGACCCGGGTTCTAATAATGATGCCTCCAGGAGTCAGTGACGCCAGCCTGAGACTCTTTACTGGGCCTCAGTTTCCTCCTTGGAAACCCCGGAGTGTCCCCTCGGGCTGCCCCTACTGTGACCAGTCAGGGAGTCGCTGCCGGTGCAGCCCCTGTAGGCTCAGGAGGCATGGGCTCTGGGCGTCTAGGAGATGCTGCTGCATGGGGAGAGCTTGCTTCCACGTGCTCCCAAGGGCCTGGGAGCTGCTGGTGGCAGAAATGGACTTGGAGAACCTGGCCAGTGTGGCTCAGTGGTTGAGCGTCAACCTATGAAACAGGAGGTCAGTTTGATTCCTGGTCAGGGCACATGCCCAGGCTGTGGGCTCGATCCCTAGTGAGGGGCGTGCAGGAGGCAGCCCATCCATGATTCTCTCTCACCATTGATGTTTCTCTCCCTCTCCCTTCCTCTCAATAAAATGTGTTAAAAAAAAAAAAAAAAAGAAATGGGCTCTGAGATGCTATCGCTCATGGTGGATAGAGAACTCACTGGATTGTGCAACCGCTGACTTACAGATCAGGCGTGGCCCGTTTTCCGGCTTCTCGCCCGGCTGGTGGGAAGGCGGTTGTCTGCGGGTGGTTCTCTGAGATGGCACAGCTGTGCCCTGTTCTGAGGCGGGGGTGCGGCAGGGTGGGGTGGGAGATGCAGAGGGAAGGTGCCAACTCTCCCAGAGGAACACTGGCTTTTGCCTAAGTTGGGGGGGAGTGGGGTGGGGAGGGGCAGTGTGCAGACACACTGGGCGCTGGGAGCTGGGAGAGGCTCCTGGGCTGGAGACCTTGAACTCACACCCAGGAAGTGAGTGCAGGCCTGCCTGGACAGTGGGAGTTACAGCCACCGCCACTTTTCCCAATTTTTCCATTGATTTTAGAGGGAGTGGAAGAGAGAGGGAAGGACAGAGAAACATTGAGGTGAAAGAGATACATTGATTGATTGCCTCCTGCATGCACCCCGAGAAGTGAGGAAGCGAGACTCGGGGTGTGCAAGGCTGCGGGCCCCGGGGCAGAGGGTGGAGGGCCAGGCCAGGAGGCAGAGTATGTGCCTGGCCCATCTGGCCCTGCTGCTCCATGAGTGTTGGGTCTCAGCAACGCCCTTCTTCCTCACCTGTGCCTCCTTTTGAGCACCTGTGCCGTGGAAGCCTGCCAGCTGCTCACTGGTGCCCGAGCTCCCTGTGCAGGTCCAAGCGACGCACCATGCGCACACAGTGAGGCTGCGACCCACGTCAGGGCCGTCCCCAGGGGCTGCCTCACGCCTGGTGGGCAACGTGCGCTCTCGCTCTCCCACCCACGGGGGCGCAGGCCCACCCAGGGCTTGCTGGGGGGCTCAGAGACGTAAGGTGTTAGTGTTGGTCAATTCACTGAACGAAATGAATTGTCATATCAGGGACTTTCAGAGTCAAGAACAGGGGCTGGAGGTTTTCGGGGGCTCCACCCCAATGTGTGTCGCCCAGGATGGGACAGGCAACTCAGTAAGTGAACATGACGATTTTGTGGGTCCCTCCCAGCTTGCGGTTCCTAGAATGGGACCCCGAAGCCTGAAGTCTGGCTTCTCCCAGACCCTCCCTCCTGCTCGGGGGATGTGAAGAGGTGCACTAGGGAGATGCTAATGGGCTCTGAGAAATTCATAGAGAGCTGGTTTATTCTCTGAATCTCATTTCCTTCCCCACGCTCGGCTCCTGCCAATGAGCTGCTGCTGGGAGGGCGGGGAGGGGTGCTGGCGGGTCCCTCAGAAGACAGGGTCAGCCCCCATCCACGCACCTCCTTCTGGTAGCTGCTGGTGCCCACCTGCCTGCCACTGCCCAGGAGCCACCCACATATGAAGCTGTCAAACCACAAGCCCCTATCTCTCGGGGCGCCTGCCGGCTCAGCGGTTGACTGTCGACCTCCAGGAGGTCACGGTTTGATTCCCGGTTGGGCCATATGCCCGGGTTGTGGGCTCCATCCCCAATGTGGGCTGCACAGGAGGCAGCCGATCAATGATTCTCTCTTATCATGGATGTTTCTCTCTCTCTCCCCTCTCCCTTCCTCTCTGAAATCAATAAAATATATTTTAAAAAATGACGTTTGAAGTCAGGGCTGGAGCAGACAGCGTCCCAGGAAGAGGTGGGCCCACGGGGCAGCTGCCAGTCCCCTCTGTCTATGGCACAGTGCCTCGCATCGCCTGACACCATCTCAGTCTCAGTGCCAGCTGGGACCTGGCAGGAGGGACCACCCTACACCTTCCTCCCCACTCCCTCTCCTACGGCAGCAGCCACACCTTGGCCTGCCCAGGAGGGCCTCCGCTTCCCTGGCTGCCCTGCCCTTTTGTTTGTTTGTTTTGCTGTTTTTAATCCTCACCTGAGGATATTTTTCCATTGATTTTAGAGGGAGTGGAAGAGAGAGGGAAAGACAGAGAAACATTGAGGTGAGAGAGATACATTGATTGATTGCCTCCTGCATGCACCCCGACCAGGGCCTGGGCCGGGGAGGAGCCTGCAACCGAGATTTGTGCCCTTGACTGGAATCGAACCCGGGACCCTTCAGTCCACAGGCCGACGCTCTATCCACTGAGCCACATCGGCCAGGGCTCCTGTGCCTGGGTCCTTGCGTGCCTGAGACCTGCCCGAGTGTGGGCAGTCATGACCCGTGCACATCACTGGCACCGAGGAAGGCACAGAAGGGACACAAAAGAACAACAGGCCCACCCCTTTTCCCAAACAGTCGGGACCCTCACCCGCGGCTGATGCTCTCCCCAGAGCCCACTTGGCCCAGGTAGCAAGCCTGCTGCCTGTCTGACCCCAAGTCCGACCCTGTCACCCTGCATGGCTATTGAAGTAGCTCCTCTTCAAAGCTGAAAGGGAGGCTCAGAAGGACCCTGTGAGCGAGGGAGCTCATGCCAGGTTCCCTCCAGGTGTGCTCACCGCGCCCACCCCTGCTCCCAGGCCAGCCTGCTCCTCCGGGAGCCTCCCCCTCCCGCCCCATTGGGCCCGGCTCCCTGCACAGGAGACACAGAGGCTTGTGCAAGGCCACGTGGTTATTCCCTGGGAGCCACCACATGTTGGCACATGCACCCGAGGCAGGGATGTCTCCCTCCCCCTCAAATCTTTCCCAGGCGACCCCAGGTTTCTCCAGGTGCAGAGCCCCCGCCTGGGAGAAGGGCTTCTGCAACAGAGGGCACCCCGGCATAGTAAGAGGCCCTGGCCTCCCCACGTTCACCTCTCCACTCTTAAGGATGCTGATGCGTGGTGAGGGCTCAGGGCTGGTCTGATTCTCCACCATGGGTGCGAGCAGGCCGGGGCCCTGCGCATGGCTGGCATTCCCAGGAAGCTCTCTAGTTAGGCAGGCAGCTGCAGAGTGTGCCCATCAGCCGTGCCCGTGCCCGTATCAAGGAGGAAGGGAGGGTGTAGGAGGGGAGCCAGAGGAACAGGGCATGGGAAGACCCAGATTGCCCTGAGCTGTGGGTGCAAGGAACTCCAGGATGTGGCAGCATGCACCCTGGGCCGGGGATGGAAGCTGAGGCTGGGAAGGCTTGGCTGTTGTGGCACTCACAGACCAGGGGCATCTGTGGAAAACAGGGCAGCTCTGGCTAAGAGCCTGCCACTCCGAGCACGATTCTCCCGCAGGTCCCCCGCCTGTCTGAACGTGGCTCAGATATAAAGCAGGGCGGACACCTTGGCCTGGGAGGCTGCAGGGACAGCTGAGAGAGCTGTGCAGAGGCTGCAGGCCTGCAAGAAGGGGCCCTGCCAGGCAGAGCAGGCTGCCCAGCAGCAGAAAGGGGGCTCAGTGCGTGTGCGTGTGTGTGTACTCATGGGCAGAGGACTGAGTTTAGATGGAGGGTGGTAGGAAGGCCACACACAGAAAGAGCATGTGAACCCAGACCTCACAGCACCTGTGCTACTGGGAGAACATTCCCCCCAGAGGGAGGGAAGGTGCCAGACCTAAGATGGGGTGTGCCTGGTCAGTGTGGCCGGTGTGGCTGGAGGGAGGGAGGCAGGGGCAGGTGGGGAGGCCCGGCTCCTCTGAGCCGGAGCTGGGGCCTAGAGAGTGTGAGCGGGCCTGGAGGGTGTGAGGGCTGGAGGGTGTGAGCAGGCCTGGAGGGTGTGAGCAGATGAGGAAGGACACACAGGTTGTGGTTGTGGAGAACACACTGCAGTGCGGGGCAGCAAGAGGGGGGGGGCACACTCGGAGCGAGCTGGATGGGTGGGGCATCCAGGTCTGGGGCCTCCTCTCCCCCTCCCCCGCCTCTCAGGTGGGACAGCTGGCAGCCTGCACCCTCTCCCAGCCACAAGCTGCCTCCACATCCTGGGCCTGAAAGGGCAGCTGGGAGGGGGTGGGGGGGTGGGGAGCCCTGCTGAGACCATGGCCTTGTGCCAAGATGAGAGATGCTGGTTCCCTTCATTTGGGATTGTCACCGGTTGAGACAGCTCTTGTGGCAGCTTCGCAGCTGGGAGCCAGGCCGGCTCTCCCCTCTCCCCGTGCATCCCACCTCCTCCCAGCACAGGTTCCCTCGGACACACAGAGATCAAATAACTCTTCCCTCAGAGAAGATAGTATCTGCCCTTACAATTCAGCACTGACATCCCCGATGAAAAAGCAATTAGACAACTTTGTGTTTGCTGGGCAGGAGGCCCTCCTGTCTCCCTGTGGGAAAGGCGGACCCTCACAGCATCCTCCCCAGCCCCTCACCCACCAGAAGCAGGGAGCCAGACCCCCTCTGCTGCCAGTCTGTGGGTGCCCACAAAGGCGCCCAGCCAGGCACCCCTGCACATTGCACCCTGGGAGTGAGAGCGGGGCTCCATTTGTCCCCTGCCCCCCAAAATCAGTACCGATTGCTTTCAAGCTTATTTCAAATAAACAGCATGGAACGGTCCCCAGCAGGGAGTCTATAATCTCTTGGAAATGAGAAAAAACAGGAAGAGAAGGGGCCGTGGGGATTCCTCACACCAGAGGCCCAGCCTCGGCTTCCTCACGCAGTCACTGTGCGATGGCACCGTGGGACAATGCTCCCACCCCTTCCAGTCCCACCCCCTTCCAGAGCACTCGGGCCCATCTCACTCAATCCTCACCAACCCCGAGGGCAGATGTCACCCGGGTTTACACTCAGCTCTCTACATATGTGCGAGGGGACCCTGGGGGTCCGAGGGGGAGCCACAAAGGCAGTGTGTGGCTGGGCCCTGCTTTCTCCCCTGGACTGTGCTGAAGGAGGGCTGTAGGAGCCATCATTTGCCTTCTAGCAAGGACAGCAGGGCCCTGACGTGTGGGTTGGTGGTCAGGGACGTCCCTCCTCCTCTGGAAAGCAGGAGGTTTCATCAGATGCAGGAAAAGGCCGCCCCCTTCCAGCGCCTGAAGGCCCCTGGGCCTGGGGCCCCTGCACCCCTGCCTGCTCCTCTGTGGTCCTCCCCTCTCCCAGGCTGGCCTGCGCCCCCAGGATATTCTAGGTGCTGGCCCTCGCCTTCTCTGGGCCATGCCGTCTTCTGTGCCTGCGACTCCCCCTTTCTGGCTGAAGGTCACTCCTCTCTCTCTTCTGCTGCCTTTTCCATGTGCTGCTCCCACCCCTGCTGCTCCCTTCCAAACCTCCCACCCCCTCTCAGGCGGCAACCTCTGGGCACTGGGCACCTCCGGGCACTGGACACAGCTGTGTGAGGGAACCACCTCCCAATGTTTCTCAGCTCTGCGCGCACAGACAGCTCTCAGACCCAGCCGCCCCACCCCCCCGCCATGGGGAGGGGCAATACACTGGCCATCACAGGCTGCCCACCTCCCGCCCAGGTCTCTCCAGGTTGCATCGCCCGCGTGGCACCCACTGGCTGGGCTCACTGATCGCTTGCTGAGTGCACGCCACGTGCCAACGCTGCTCGCTGCATCTGGGGAGATGACGAGAGGGCAGGAAGCAGGAGGCAGAACAACAAGAAAACGTACGGATTTCCTTTTTCTCTAGAAACCCAGCCTAGTGGGGGCCCAGATGTGAAAACATGTCACTACTAAGTGATAAGTGCGTGTTTGGTTGTTTCTTAAAGTCTAAACTCAAAGCAACGGGAGTTCCGGAGGAGGGGGGCCCGGGCGATGGTAGAAGTGGAGAGAGGGGGTGAGCTGGGCCTCAGAGCGAGGGACATCCCTGAGGGGGAAGAGCGAGGAGGGAGAAGAGAGTATTTTCATTTTTATTTTTTAAATAAAATTCTGTATATTAGTTTTTTAAATTGGTTTCAGAGAGGAAGGGAGAGGGAGAGAGAGATAGAAACATCAATGATGAGAGAGAATCATGGATTGGCTGTCTCCTGCATGCCCCACACTGGGGATCGAGCCCGCAACTCGGGCCTGTGCCCTTGATGGGAATCGAACCGTGACCTCCTGGTTCATAGGTTGACACTCAGCCACTGAGCCAGGTGGCCGGGCAAAAAGACAGTTTTTAAAAAGCACGGATGGGGCTGAGCCCTAGCTCTCCGGTGCAAAGGGAGAGGGCCTGGAGGCGGGCACAGCCCTCCCGCCGTGGGGGCAAGAAGCCCTGGCCTTGAGACCAGGAGCATGTGTGCATTGATGTGCAACACCTGACAGGCACAGACACGGAGCAGATGCCTGGCCACGGGGGCTGGGGAGAAAGACACGGGGAGTGACTGCAAACTGGCACATGGCTTCCTCGGGGCGACGAGGTGTCCCGCGTGAGGGAGTGGTGTGGCTTCACAGACTATGAACACACTACACCGCTCACTGTACACTTCATGATTGTATTTTTGTTATTGTTAATTCTCACCTGAGGGTATTTTTCCCTTGATTTTTAGAGAGAGTGGAAGGGAGGGGGAGGGGGGGAAGGGGAGAGAGAAACATCGATGTGAGAGAGTCACATCAATTGGTTACCTCCTGCTGGGGATCGAGCCTGCCACCGAGGTATGTGCCCTTGACCAGAATGGAATCTGGGACCCTTCAGTCGTGGGCCGACGCTCTATCCACCGAGCCACCAGCCAGGGCTGACCATACACTTTAAAGGGTGAATGTGATGGCAGTGAATTGTGTCAATAGAGAAAAAAGAGGCACGTGAAGTAGCCTGACATGGGGGAGCTGACCCCCCAAATGGAAGCAAGCACTCCCCAAACATGGGGTCCCCTGTTCAGCAGGGCTG
Source organism: Corynorhinus townsendii (assembly GCA_026230045.1). Taxonomy (NCBI): domain Eukaryota; kingdom Metazoa; phylum Chordata; class Mammalia; order Chiroptera; family Vespertilionidae; genus Corynorhinus; species Corynorhinus townsendii. Next base: position 85,290,122 of record JAPDVU010000008.1, read on the forward strand.
CTCTGAGCAATGACCACTGACGTCCGAAGCTGCCCTGGGCCCCCACAGGGCAGCTCACTCCGCCCCGGTGGGTAAGGGGTGTGGTGGCACATTGTGCCCGAGAGTGAGACCCCAGGTGAGGTGCGTGCACCCTGGGGTTTGAAGACGTGCAACAGTCACAGAAGAGGCCTTGCCATGGATGGGAAATGAGGGCAGAATCGCTCCCCAGAGAGGGGACTGCCTGGGAGCGGGAGAACAGCCCTCTCACACCGTGTCTGGGCCTTTCCGAGGGAGTTTGCTGAAGTGGGGGCCTGGGATCGTCCCATCTCTTGTGCCAGTGACCACCAAGGTGCTCCCCAAGTCCCTCGTGTGGGGCTGTGAGGGAGCACTCAGGCCCAGGGTAGGAACAGAGGACCCCACACTCCAAGCCTGTCACCTGCACGGCTGTGGGGACAGGTCCCTGGGCACAGGCTGGGGAGGGGCAATACATTGGCCATCACAGTGGGTTGAAATTTCTGACATCTGTAAAGTGGTGTGAGCGACAGAGAGATCACTGCCAAGGAGGTTCTGAGCTGCGGCTCGCAGTGAGGAAGTGGTTGGGAGGCAGGGTGGCTGAGCTCAAAAGTCTAGGCACAGCCTTAGCTGGTGTGGCTCAGTGGATAGAGCGTGTGCCTGCGGACTGAAGGGTCCCAAGTTTGATTCCGATCAAGGGCACATGCCCAGGTTGTGGGCTCTTTCCTTAGTGTGGGGCGTGCAGGAGACAGCTGATCAATGATTCTCCCTCATCATTGATATTTGTCTCTCTCTTCCTCTCCCTTCCTCTCTGAAATTAATAAAAAATATATTTTTTAAAAAATCTAGGCACAAACCACAGGCTTGCATGTCCCCGTGTTCCCTCCAGCTGTGGGTGAGAGCAGAAGGGCAGAGCTCTCTTCCTGGTCTGCAAGGTATAAGAGCTTATGAATGGAGGGGGCAGGAATTGTGTGTGGGAAGCCCGAGGAGCCTGGGAGAGAGTAGGACTGGGTGGGGTGGGCGAGGGATGTGGAGGTACCCCAGACTCCCTGGCTTAGCAGGAGGGGCAGGGCAGAGAGGAGAAGGTGAGGCAGACAGAGCAGTTTGAGGGAAGGACTTGGCTGATTTTTCCCAGCATCCCCCAGGCCACTTTGCTCACCACAAACCACAGTCTCAAGCCACTTGGTTGTCATGGAAACAGGCTGGAAGAGAACAGATGGTCTCCACTAGTCAAATTCCAATTAATCAGGACAGAGATGGATTGGAAGGGAGTGTGAGGTGACCAGGCCATAGAGAACTGCCCACCAGCACCCCCCGACCACCCAGCCCACTGAGGGCGCAGTGGACAGGAGTCCTCGGTCACTCCCCGCGGAGCAGGACTGGGCCAGAGGAGATCCTGGAGGGGCAGGAGTCTCCAGTGGGTGGACAAAGCCAAGCCTGGGGGGGGGGTTAGTTACCACCAGTCACCCCAACCTCCACCTCTTTAGTTCTCACCGGTGCAGGCGCAGGGCTGGAGGTTGGGGCCACTTAGAAAGGGCAGCATTGGGGGGCACACGGAAAGATCTGCAGAAACATGGGAACAGACACCTGCATGTGTGTGTGTACATCCATACACATGTGGGCACAAAGCGCTGTATGTAGAAGTATGTGCATGTTTACATGCACAGAAACACATGGGAGCCTATGCAGAGGGTTAGCTAAAGTTGTTCATCAGAGACACACTCAGAACAGCACAAAGGAAATGCTTTGGAAAACAAAGCAATACAATTCCATTTACTTAATAATTATGAATCTGTCCAGTGCCTGAAAGTAGGGATTATAAACAAATAGGCGCGTGCACACACACACACACACGTGGGACATGGTCACAGCTCAAGGACACAGGATAAGTTAACTAATATCACAGCTCAAGGACACAGGATAAGTTAAATAATAACACAGCAGTACTGGAGAAATGATGAATTTGGGAGGTAGATGAGAGAAGGAAGGGCCTTGAAGGCTGAGTGGACGTTTGCCAATTAGCGAAGCAGGCCCACCAAGCAAAGGGACAGCGAGAGCGCAGGCCTGGCAGGATGGAAGGTGGGAGCCGGTATGGAGGAGGGATCAGCCGGGTCTCAGCCAGGGGGGCGTGGGGTGCAGAGCAGCTGGTGGAAGGGAGACCCCAGAACACACCCTGGTGGGAACAACGTCATTCCTGATCCAACACAGACACCCACAAATAGGAATGTCACCGAACACCCCTGCCTGCAAAGCCACACATCTGCCCGGCCCGCATGGCTCAGTGGGTGAGCGTCGACATATGAAATAGGAGGTCACGGTATGATTCCTGGTCAGGGCACATGGCCGGGTTGTGGGCTCGTTCCCCAGTGCGGGGCGTGCAGGAGGCAGCTGATCCATGATTCTCATCATTGGTGTTTCTAACCCTCTTTCCTTCTCCCTTCCTCTCTGAGATCAATAAAAACATATTAAAAATAAAAAGCCACACACCTATGCCCAGCATCTCACGCAGCCACAGCGCCCCTGGCCCCAGAGGCTCGGTAGATAGGAGGTACGTAGTAAATGCCAACTCAATGGGAAAAGAGGCTTCTGTTTGCTGCAAACAACACTAGGAGGTGTCAGGAGTGAGGTATCAACAGATGTTTTCCCATCTTGGCTCCAGGGGTTAAACAAAGTGCCAAGAACACAGGTGTGCAAAGAGGGGAACCTCAGAACTTACTGGGGCTGAGAGGGAAAGTCGGCCAGCTCCCACTGTCTACTGTGCATTTATGGAGCACCTACTGTGCAGGGGTGGGTGCAGGGCTGAGTACAAGGCTAGGTGCAGGGCTGGCTGCAGGGCTGAGTACAGGGCTGGCTGCAGGGCTGAGTACAGGGCTGTGTGCAGGGCTGAGTACAAGAGCTGTGTGCAGGGCTGGGTACAGGGCTGAGTACAGGACTGGATGCAGGGCTGAGTACAGAGCTGGGTTCAGGGCTAAGTGTAGGCCACACAGGAGGGGAGGGCTCCAGACGCCTCAGAGCAGGGGGTTGGTGGGACTGGGGAGGGTCCAGTAAAAACTGGTAACAAAACAGCCAGGCAGTGTGGCTCAGTGGTTGAGCGTCAGGCAGTCAACAGATGATGTTAGAGTTGGTGGGGGCGGGGAAGGTTGGGGACACCTGAAGACCAGGTGACTCCTTGCAGCAAAGCAGAATTGGAGCCAGCCAGCGTGGCTCAGTGGTTGAGCGTCGACCTAGGAACCAGGAGGTCAGGCCTCAATTCCTGATCAGGGCACTTGCCCGGGGTTGCTGGCTTGACCCCCAGTGTGGGACGTGCAGGAGGCAGCCGATCCATGATTCTCTCTCATCATTGATGTTTCTCTCTCCCCTCTCCCTCCCTCTCTGAAGTAATTTAAAAAAACAAACACCTTTTTAAAGCAGAATGGAGTTTTAGGTGAGGAGGAGAGAGGTCAGGTGTCCTGAGGTTTGCCCTTTGGGTGGCATGTTTCCCCACTAACTGCTGGACAGTGTCCCAGCGGAGGTTGTCCAGGTCTCGTGCCTCCTCCTCGGGGTCCCTAGTGCAGTCCCAACCCCATGGCTGTGCTTCTTTCTGGAGCCATTTTTGTAAGGTCTGGAGGGGGGTGGGCAGAGAAAGGGCAAAAGGAAAAGGAGGCCAGAGTGAAGGAAGGACAGTGGGACCCACTCCTGCCTCCTAATCCTCCACACGAGGAGCTGGGGCTGAGCCCTGCCCTCAAACCAAGTGTCCCCTGTCCCCTGGGGAGGCACAGGGTGGGAGGGAGACACTGCCCTCCCCTGGGGAGTGACCTTGACAGAAGACCTGGGGCTGAGTGGCAGTGGCTGGAGTGGCAGCACGGAGTGGCAGGGCAGCCCGAGGGAGGCCAGTTGTGGGCACACGTGGGAGAAGTCTGGCATCTCCTGGGGTGGCCCCGTGTGGCCATGGAGGGATGGGGAAGGCCATGGGAGGACTGGGGACTTAAGAGAATAGTCCCCCCATCTGTCCTGTCCAATTCCAGCCAGACCTGCACCTCACGCCAGCTTTTCTCCTGCCCATTGGGCACTGCCGCCTTGTGCCAGCGTGCCATACACCGCGGCCTCACAGCCTCGTCCTTTTCCCTGGTGGGTGCTTCCCTCGGTCCTTGGAGCCCAGTTCTGCCGTATCCTGGGGCTGCACGCCTCCTCCTTCTCCCTCGTGTCTGACTTGTTTTTTTTTTTTAATATTTTTTTATTGGTTTCAGAGAGGAAGAGAGAGGGAGAAAGAAACATCCATGATGAGAGAGAATCATGGATCGGCTGCCTCCTGCACGCCCCACACTGGGGGTCAAGCCTGCAACCCAGGCATGTGCCCTGATAGGGAATTGAACCCTGACCTCCTGGTTCCTAGGTTGACGCTCAACCACTGAGTCCAAGGGTGTGGACAAGGGCGATGGGCTGCAGCTTCAGAGTGCAGACTTCAGCTCCAGGCCAGGAAATCTGGGGCAGTCAGAATTGTACGGCTCCCGTGTGGGTGTGAGTCCTCTGTCACGGGGTGGGGGGGGTGGGGGGGGAGAATCAAGCAGAGGCTGGATGATCAAGCAACCAGGCGGGTTTTAAGAAGTGAGTGAGGCCCTAGCTGATCTGGCTCAGTGATAGAGCATCAGCCTACAGACCCAAGAGTCCCAGGTCCCATTCTGGTCAAGGGCATGTGCCTTGGTTGCAGGCTTGATCCCCAGCCCTGGTCAGGTGCCTGTGGGAGGCAACCAATCCATGTGAGTCTCTCTCACATCAATGTTTCTCTCTCTCCCTCTCTCCCATTCTGTTAAAACAACAACAACAACAACAAAAACAAACAAACAGAACAATGGAAAAATATCCTTTGGGAGAATTAACAGCAACAACAAAAAGAAGTGAGTGGGTGTTACATGATTTGACTTGCTGCCCATTCTCAGACCCTAGGATTCTGACTTACCTTCCCCTCTAGGCATACAGGCACACTCTGGGGCTCGCCCCCCCCCCCCCGCCCCAGGGGACAGAGTGGGTGTGGCTGTCTAGCCACTGGAGAGGGGAAGGAGATGTGGCCCCTGCCTAGCTCCCGGCACTAAGTGTGGACACACAGAGGCTGGGGAGCATCACACATAGGCCCAGCTCCTCCTCTCCATCTCCCAGCCAGGCCTCTGCCCTCTGGGCATTGAGAGGCAGCACCCTCAGGGGTAGCCTGCTGTGGGTGAGGCCAGAGGGCTGTGCTGCCCCACAGTGCCAGGACCAGGAGGGAAACTGCTCCTCCCACGCCAGGGCTTCCCACGGGCGCGCACCAGGCACTTAGGGCAGCCGCCACCCTGAACCTAGGCCTCCTTGCTCCAGGTGCACAACTCTTGCTGCCAACTACTCTTTACGAGGGAGCCCTGGAGGCTCCAGGGCCACCAGGCACTTCCCAGCTGACGCTCTGGGCATTGGGGTGTTCTCTCTGGGTTGAGCCCCGATGACCCTTCCTGAGCTGACCCCCCTGGAGACGTCCCAGGAGCCTGGCCGAGGGAGCCAGGACAGGAACTGCAGGGAGGGCCCTGACCTGGCTTCGTAGCCCCAGGGAGCCAACTCCTCTCCAGTGTAGGGCCCTGGGCACAGGCCTGGTGGGGCCAGGGGTGCAGACTGGCTCACCAGGCACTGGGCCAGGCAGCTGCCTTTTTTTCGTCTTTGAAGCCTCCAGTGATGGCATCCCGTTTACAGTGGCGGGAATTTGCCTTTAGGAGAGATAAGGCACGGACACACACAGGCACGCGTCAGTAACAAAAGGCGGAGACGCGGCCTCCAACAGACCCGGCCCGCAGTCCATTTTCTGGGGGGAAAAGAGTCAAACCAGTTGTCTGTGATCTTATAGACAGAGCAATTACCCGAGACCGACCCCCGTGCCATCCTTTCACTCGTGCCGTCCTTTCACTGCTGCCTCGCCCAACTCCACGCGGCTGGGGGAGCCCTCGCCTCCACGGGGAGAGGATGCGACCAGACTATCAGGAGCAGGCGCCCCCACAGGCCCGTGGCCCCGGGCACACACAGCACAGCCCTCACGAGCACACCATAAACCATAACCCTCTCTCACACAAAGCACATACAAGCACAGTAAGGAAACACACCAATGATCCTGACTGCACATGCTGCACACCGGATGAGAGAAATGAAGTGATGAGGGGAGAGGGGAGAGGGGGCTGGCCTCTGGGGAAGCTGCCCCCCCCAGCACTGTCTGCCCCGCCCCAGCTCCCTGGTGGGAAGGGGGCACAGACCTCCCACCCTCCCCCAAGCATCACTGAGAGGCAGGTGCCTGCCCTACTCTATCACCACCCCCTTCAGCACTGATCCCCCCTACATACACACAGGCCATTATCTGAGTCTTGGGAGGTGACAAGGGTGGAAGGGGCGGGGCCTTGCAGGGGCCTGGGGAGCAGGGCCCCATCCATCAATGTGGGGCTAATCAGGGTGCTCGCTGGCCCAGGATACTGTCTCTCTCTGGGTATCATAAACACAGGCACCCGTCTGGGAAGGTCCGAGGAGGAGGTGGCTTGGGAGCAGGCTGGCCTCCGGCGGGAGGAAGGGCCGGGGCCATCCATCGTTCTGAGAGATGCAGAATACAGGCCAAAGAGATCAGCACAGTGGGGGTTGGGGGAGTGGGCAATCACAACCCGAAGGGCCACCTGGGGCAAGGCTCCGGTTTTATTTCCATTCCGGGAGCAGCCTGTCCCAGCCTCCGCCCCAATTTTTAACCAGAAATTCGGCAGAAGCCTCTGCCATCGACTCGAACCCTCAGAGGAGGCCTGGCCAGAGGCAGAGCGAGGGTGTGAAAGTGACCCCATTCCAGTGCCCCGCCCCCCCCCCCCCCCCCCCCCCCAGACAGGAAGCTCTGGGCAAAGCGGCTCCTCTATGAACGAAGGCAGTCCTTAGGTTTAGGTGGGTGCGGGTGGGCCAAGCGCCCTCCCTCCACGCAGTTCCTGGGCAGGACACTCCAGTCCCGGGAACCCCCTGCAGCGCTGGGCCAGCTGTGCCGGTACAGCCCCAGCGGAGGCAGCTCCTCTCCTTTCCTTCTAAGACCAAAGCAGAGCACAGGTGAACGCCGAGTCCTGTCCCTGCCCTATCCCCAGTGAGGAACCCCTCCTTGCCGCCGTTTGGGATTCGGGGTGAGGACAGGAGAGACAAAACCCTCCAAGCTTAGGACAGGCCTGGCACAGTGCACCTGGCTGACCATGGGCCCCTCTGGGGTCTGGGACGGCTGGGAACGCCTGCTGGGGCAGCTCCAGGCAGACTCTCCCAGACAGGCTATTTACATGCCCTGGCTCACAGTGCAGCGCGGTAGGAGGCCCCAAATGGCACCGTGATGCCGAAGGCTCGGGGGATGAAAGTGATCATATCAGGACACTTCCCTCCAGCACAGCCACAGCAATGCTCCCAGGCACAGGGGCACTGGAAGGGCGAACCAGGGGTGCGAGGACGCGCTCTTAGTGCTTGGGAGGCATCCACAGGCACAGGTGAGACTGATGATGAGCAGATAGCTCCCAGGCCCTGGCTTCGCAGGCTGTCTGCAGCGTCAGGGGGAGCAGGCAGATCAGAGATAAGGAGCTACAGGGCGGCACAGAGGGTGGCAGCCCCCTGGAGGCAAGGTTTGGTGTGACTCAGGCTTAGGGAGCTGTCTGCCCACCGCCCACCCACGCGGGAGAGGGGCAGCGTAGCCCAGGGTCTGAGCGTGGACAAAGAGCCTGGCTTTCCAGACAGGAATCCTGGCTCTGCACTGACCCGGGCGCGTTAGCCTACCTTCCGCAGGGAAAGAGCTGGGGTTCCCTGGCTTTTCCATTGCAAGAAGGGGGAGCACAGGAGTCCCTCCCACAGGAACGGTTAGGGAAGTGAAATGAGTTGTTGTATGTGAGATGCTTACAACAGTGTCTCAGTGACCAAGAACTCTGGGTAAAAGTTTTCTGTTATTTTTAAAAAAATGTATTTTTTAAAATTGATTTCAGAGAGGAAGGGAGAGGGAGAAAGAGAAACATCCATGATGAGAGATAATCATGGATGGGCTACTTCATGCACGCACCCCCACTGGGGATCAAGCCCGAAACCTGGGCCTGTGCCCTGACGGGGAATTGAACCTCGACCTTCTGGTCCATAGGTCGACGCTCAGCCCTGAGCCGTGCCAGTAAGTTTGCTCTTCTTATTATAATCACCAACTGTCCAAATAAGCAACCACGTAGCCACCTAGCATGCACTTCCAGCCCAGGACAGGCCACAGCGCCGGGCCCTGAGGACCGAGCCCTGTCATCACCGGCCCTTTGGGAGCTGTCTGATGGAGAAGTCCATCCCAGGCACAGCGAGCTCCACAGCGAGACGCAGAACTACTGGCGCCTGGTGCTGCGGCTCTGAGAGGATAGGGTCACCCAGCCGGAGCTCACAAGGCTTCACGCCAGCAGCGGCTTTGACCTCAATACTTGGATGTGAGAGATGAGGGGGAGGGTGCTGCGGGGGAGGCATGTGCTCAGGCACTGAGGCGGGAAGCGGGTGCAGAGGGGGTGGCCGTGTGGGCCTGGCTGTGTTGCGAGGGCAGTGAAGGTGAGCCAGGGAGGGGCAGCGACACTCCTGAGGCTGAGTGTGTCGCAGGTGAGCGCACCCAAGCAGCAAGGTGGGCAGAGCAGGCTGAGAGCCAGGGGCCGGCGCAGTGAGCCCAGGCTGCTGCCGCCAGCCCTCCTCCCCCTCAGCGGGAGCCTCAAGGGGTAGCCAGCCTTGATTCGGAAGTGCCTTCTCGACCTCCTTTGCCCTGACAGCTCACAGCAGATGCCCACAGACCCTAGGAGTGAGGGAGGGGTGCCTGGGATGCTGGTCAGGGACCAGAGAATGGGGTTCCCGGAGGCAGCCTTGCCAGCCCACATGGAGCTCCACTCCAGACCATGGCCTCGCGGGGGCTAGTACAGGTCTCTGGCCCCTCTCTCCCGGGCAGGGCCAGCCTCAAGGCTGCTGATTGGCACTCCCGTCTCTGCTGACTCACTTGGCGCCAAGCTGGGGGCTGGCTGTGTGATCCTCAGGAACAGACCAAGTCCCCCATGTGCGCCACGAACCAGTTACTCGAGACGGGCACTCATCCTTCCTGAGACGAGGCACTCAGAAGGGCGAGCTTTGCTATTCTCTTGCCTCACTTTTTTTCTGGTTATTCCTCACCCAATGATATTTTTCTATTGGTTTTTAGGGAGAGCAGAAGAAAGGGAGACACACATACAGAGAAACATTGATGTGAGAAGCACATGGATTGGTTGCCTCCTGCACGCATCCTGACCTGAGGCCTGGGCCGGGGAGGAGCCTGCAACCAAGGTACATGCCCTTGACCAGAATCGAACCTGGGACCCTTTGGTCCGCAGGCCAACGCTCTATCCACCGAGCCAAACCAGCCAGGGCTCTTGCCTCATTTTCTCATGGCGACACCCATGAGCTGGGTGGCAGGCATGTGGGATCGCAGGGGAAGACAGATAAAGTGGGGCGGGGAGGACGCAGGCAGAGAGGAGGTGTTAGGACCCACTGAGAAGGAACAGTTTTGCCTGTGGTAGGAGGAACCCTGAGCTGGAACCCAAGGCTCCATCACAGTGCTATGGGTGTCCCTGCACCTCAGGGAGGGCGTGGAACCTGGAAGCTCAGCCAAGGCTCCCAGCTGGTGAGACCACATCTACAGGGGAGGGAAGATGCTCCCCCAGGAGGTCCCAGGTCCCTACCCCTTCTGAACATAAAGATGACCACGATGGAGGCCACGGGGAGGCTGGCAGGCTCCACTTCTCCAGCTAGGGCAGGCCCCAGGCCTCCAGGCCCTCAGGCATGGACGGGCATGCTGGCTCCCATGCCCAGGACTCTCCTCCAAGGAATGGGCACTTGCCAAGCTTCTGGGCGGGCTCCTTCCAGAGAGGGCAAACTCCCAGGACCAGGCCCGTGGAGCGCCGTGTCCTGGTCGCCTCAGGCAGGAGCAGAACTCAGGCTCTGAGTGGACAGAGGAGCCCAGGCTTCTAGGTCTGGAAACTCCAATTCCAGGAGCGAGGAGGGTGCAGAACTCCATTTAAGTCCATTGGTCACACTCCCAACGGGGCCCTCTCATGCCCGCGGCCACTGGCCTGCTCTGCCACCCGGGCTGTGCCTGCAGCTGCGTCCCAGTGGAGCCACCAGACACCAGCCGACGGAACTAATGTCCTCTAATGAGAGCTGGGCCGAGGGGCAGGGCAGCCTTTATTGTCTGTGGCACGGTAATGAGACTCCTTATAAACCGGGAATAAAACTGGGGTCTGCACAGAACGGAGCGGGTGGGGGTGGCCCAGGAGAGGGGGCTGACTCCACCTGCCACATCTTTCTCCTCGCCTCTCCTCTCCTCTCCTCTCCACACCCCTGCCCCCGCGTCCGTACTTTCTGGGCACTGTTCTACTGGTCTCTGCCCAGCGCCAGGCTCACACCCTGCCTGGGCCTGCCATGCCCTGCACTCTGTGCCCACACTTCAGGGGCCCTGTCTTTGTCTCAGGCCGGATCCCAGTGGACACCCTCCCCTTGGCCCCTCTGTTGTTGGACGGCTTGTATTCTGCGAGCCTGGGATGTGGGCCCCACAGTCAGCTCTGGCTGGGTCCCCATCCAACCATGTCCTCAATTGACCCCCTTTTCCCCCAGGAGCTGCCATGCCCTGGCTTGTGTGTGTGTGTGTGTGTGTCGGGCGGGGGGCGGGGAGGGGTCTGGCGGAACAAGTGGCATGTCACTGGGTAGGCTGCACCCTGGCCGGGCCCGCCTCCTCAGAGGTGTCTGTCTACCCGGCCCCTCCTGTTCCCTTGGCTGCGTTTCGAGATCTGGAGCAGGAAGGCCTGGACCACATGTGGCCGCTCAGGTGTGAGACGGTCAGCAAATGACTGCTGTGGCCTCACCTTCCTCCTCTGTGAAATGGGAGAATGACTAACCCTCTCGCCCAGGGCCACCCAGAGGCTTGGCTGAAACAGGAGGTAAACGCACGCATGTTTGTTACTGGCGAAAGCTCTCATCTGCAACAGGGACACTGAGAGAGGCTTTCTCAGTGAGAGGCGGTACCAGGAGGAGCCTTACCTGATCACCTGATCAGGCTGCACCTTCTCACTGAATGAGATGGTACCAGGCACTGCTGGAGAGGGGGTCCTGTGGCCCACCCTTTCCCAAAATGGGGACGTTTGAGGGGAGGCAGCGGCTGGTCCCAGGCCCCCCTGCCAGTCTAGGCTCCTGCCATGGCGAGCACTCCAGATGGTCAGCGGTGCCCAGCAGGCCGCAGCCTGGGAGAGGTGGGTGCTGGGGAGAGCCCCTGGGGGTGCAGAACAAAGGCTGCACAGCACCCGATGCCCATGCAATACCAGCCACCTGGCTGCAGCCTCCACCATAACTACCAGGTGGGGGCAGGGGGGCGGGGCTCACTGCTCAAAGCAGCTCCTGGTTGGAGAGAGGGAAGGGAGGTTGCAGTGGGTAGGCAGCAGAGTTGCTCTTTCTCCAGGTCGTGCAGATTTGGCACTGCCCAACTGCCCGATTCAGAGGGGTCGGGACACTCAGAGGAAAGGCATGGGAACAGGAGCAGCCGCCACTCACACTGTACATTCATCACATGCCTGGTGCTGTACTACGCACGTTTCATACATTATTGTTGATCTAGTCTTCACAAATCTCTTTTGAAATCGACATTAATGGAAACCCATTTTCAGATGGGAATACTGAGGTCTACAAAGTGACTTAACCAAGTCCACTCAGCTAGCAATTGGCAGAGCTGGGATTCAAATCCAGTGCACCAGGCCCCACTTTGCTGTCTCACTGTGCCAGGCAGCCACATGGGGGAATCTCCATGTGGTACCATCTCATTCAGTGAGAAGGTGCAGCCCGATGCCCACCCCTCTCCAGGTCGCAGGGAGGGGAACAGAGCTACCTGCTGCTCCCTTTGGACGAGGGCCTAGGGCCACACTGCTGCTCTGCTCTGGATGGCTATGGAAGGCACAGATGCCAAAGCCCCTGAGAATACATACCCTTTGCTCCCTCCCCTGCAGCAGGATAAACTGTGGGATTACCCATTCCCTGGAGAGTCTCCTGCCTGCTGTGCTGTCAGGAAGTCTCTTGGGTCTCCCTGCCACTGAGTTCCTGCTTCCTTGTGGAACAGCTCTGGGTTGATGTTGGATAAGTCATGCTTTCTCCCATTTTTCCCCTTTTGCATCTCCCAACTCCAACACACCCCGAGCTTAAAGAGTTACTGGGCCAGGGGTGCTATCTCCAGCTCAGGGCGCTTCCTTTGCAAGATGATCCCTGCTCAGATCTCACATTACCTCCTGCCCCAGCCAGCACATCTGCTGCCGCCCTGCAGCCCTGGTCTCTGGAGAGGGGTGGGCATCATGGCGGGAAACAGTTGCAGCTGAACTTCAGACAGGGTACTGGGCTCCAGGACAGCCCTCCTCCCTACTCCTCGCCCCTCATTCCCACTTCCCTTTCCTACAAGGGGGCCGCCACTGCCTGCTGCATGGACTGGGGAGGCCTCAGGCACATGCTAGACACACAGACGGTTCTGCAGGGCTGGTCAGGGGGGACCAAAGCCTAATGCACCCCCCTTCTCAGATGCCCAGAGTGTACCACCTTTCCCCTCTGAGGGTGCCTCTCTCCAAGTATCCCTGCAGGAAGCAAAGGTGCTAAGTTAGTAGCTGAAAACCTGTCTCTGAGATCCCTCCCCACCATGCAGGATCCTGAGAGACGGGCGAGCTCGCGGAGGCTGAGAAGAGAAGACCATCTCTCCAGGGAAGCACCTTCCACAAGGACACAGGCAGGCCGCCCCCCCCCCCCCCCCCCGCCCCGTCTACGTCTACAGCCAAGGGCAGAGCACAAGAAGGAAGCTGCGCCCAGGCCTGCTACCCCTCCAGGACCTGGCAGCCCGTGGGGGGAGGAGACAGGGGTGGGGGGTGGAGCTGCCTCAGGCACATCCCTGTCTCCTCCCAGGGTCACCCTCGCTGAGCTGACATGAACACAGACATCGCCACTGAGGCTCAGAGTCACTCACTGAACCCTCGTTGGGAAAATAGGCAATCTGTTCTATGAGGATATATACTTGACTTGTGACCCTAGTCGCATGGTGACCTGCAGACAGAAGTGCATACACCTCCTGTCCCAGGCCCCACGGCCACACACGCAGGGAATGTGGATAACCAACACAAGCATACAAAGCCCACACTCTGCCACTCTACACTGGTGGTGAGACTGTATGGTGACATTACAACTACACCCATAGCCGGCTTCCGTGCATTCTAGCCTGGCACACACTAACATCCAAGTTAAAAGAAAATCAGAACAAGTGAACTTACAGATGCCCCTCTCCCAGGTAGGAGCCGTTCAATTTACCAGATTAACCAGTAAAGACACACTCAGGGAAAATGGAAGGGACATTGACACCTCCCTTGGGTGTTTTCTGTTTGTGATGAACAATGAACATTAGTCAGCTGTTAAACAATGGCAGTATCACAGACACAGCAGCTGGGGCTCACCCTCAGCCCCCAGCCTGGCCCACTGACTTGGCCATCACGCCAGGCTCTGGCCTGTGAGACCAGCCTGCTGGCACACACCTGGGTCAGACAGTGGCCGCATGCAGCACTGAGAAATGGGGAGAGGAAAGGGAGCCGACACCCTGACACCCCGCATTTCAAAGGAGCCCCCAGGACGGTGAGCTCTGCCCAGCTTCGGAGAAGGGGCGGACTGTGGCCATAAGGCCTTCCGAGGGTATGCATGACACCTGGGCAGTGTTTTCCTTCCAGACAAAAGGTTTGGGGAAGCCAATTAGGGCGGGTGTGGTACAGGTGGGACACCAATGCTGCACCTGTTCCTAAGGCGGGTGCTCTGCCTCCTCCCGGGCTCCCAGGTCCCTCTTTGGGTGGAGCCTGCATGCTCCACTGGCTCTCCTGTAGGGAGACTGTCCTCAGCTGGTGGACTCCACACAAACACACACACACACACACACACACACACACACCCCGCCTGGCAAAGTCTGCGCCGTTGCAAATGTACTTTGGTGTTGACACTCCAGTGGCCAGACTGGGGATGTTTTGAAGTCAGAGACCAACCCTCCACCAGAGGCTCCCTGAGCCCCTCTCCCTCAGGAGGCTCCTCTCCTCACTCCTCCAGGTTCAGGAGACCCCAGGAAAGACCGACCCAGGGCTACTGAGTCCCCTGAGAGAAGCAGCAGCAGTAGGCAGTCAGGAGGGCTGGGTGTAATGGAGGGGGACAGAGGGGGCAATGTCTGGATTTACCAGCCTCCGTCCAAGTGTTAGGCGGGCCCTGGACATCCACACCCCTGCCCAGGGGCCAGGGCCCAGGCCCTGCACATCCACACCCCCTGCCCAGGAGCCAGGGCCCAGGCCCTGCACATCCACACCCCCTGCCCAGGCACGGGGTGCAGGAGCGGTTGAGTCCAGGCACTTCGCAGCCATAGCAATGACAACCAAGCCCAGAGTCCACAAACTCAGTAAGCACCTTTCTGGTCCCGGTCCTTCTCTGTGTTCCACCCTCCATCTGGATTTTCGGTGTGTGTTTGGGGGAGTGTCCTTGCTCAAACCTGTGACACTGTCCCCTCTCTGCTCCTCCTTCCTGAATTGGGTGGAGCAGGGCAGGCCTCCAAGACCCCAAAGCAGGAATTACCCACTAGGCACCCCAAGTCTGGGGGAAGAAATAACCAAAGGAGGGGAGCATGGGAGTGAGTGGCTCCCCTCCTCTTATGGGACCCAAGGTTAGGGTAGCCCCTAGTGTGCCAGATCCACTGGAGCTGTCTGCCTGTGGCTCTCCTGTGGCGGGACTCCAGGTGGGCGATATGGGATGAAGGGTGTCCAGAAGCCCACACCCCAGGGTCAGAATTTCCTGGCTGCTCCCCATGGAGGCTCAGTGTGAGAAAAGACCCCCTCATTCCCTCCAAAAGCGGGGAGGGGGGTGCTGGGGGGCTTCATCAAGCCCCTGAATGGGCAGAGACACCTATATGTCCAAGGATTTCCCCTCCCCCACCTAGCAGGGAACACCACAGGCCCAGGAGTGGGGGCACCCGCCTCCACAAGTGCTTTAGGTACCACTCGCTACTCCCCGAGATTGTGAGGCTCGGGCAGGGAGCTGGCAGCAGTCGAGGCACAGACAGGAATGGCGCCGGGTTCCTGACTTCCTGGAGGGCACCCCAGCCCCAAAGTCGGCGGCCAGGCTGGGCCCTGGAAACCAACTGCCCGGTGAGTCCTCTGCCCTCAGGAATCGCGCCTCGGTGGCGGCCAACGGCGCCCGCGATCTCAAAGCTGGCCCCCGGGAGCTGCTCTCTACTCCGACCCGTCCTTCTGCCACCCTCAGGCCACGGCCACGTGCTCCAGCCCAACCTGCACCCTGCAGCCACAGCGGGGGTATCAGGTTTCCTCCCAGGGAACCCCACCCCACCAGCGCTGGAGTCCCAGCCACCCGGGGAGGCGCGCAGCTTCCCCAGGGACGCGAAGGGTTAAGTCCAAGCGCGGGGACTCGGTGGGATTAGCCTCCAAAACGCATTTTCCAGTCCATTCCCGGCACTGAGCGCCCAGGCGGTCCCGGCCTCCGCCCCCGTCCTCCCCGTCCTCCGCGTCTCCCCGTTGGCTGGGCGCCGCAGGCCACCCCGGGGCGAGCTTCCGGTGAACTCCTCGGCCGCCCACCCGCCGGCAATTCGAGGAAGGGCACCCCGGGGAAAGTGGGTCACAAGGCCACTTGGCCGGCACGAAGCCGAGGCGGCCCCCTCGGGGGAGAGCCCCCCAAACTGGGAGCGGAGCCCAGAGGGGAAGCGCAGCCCCGCAGTGGCCTGGAGAGGGACCGCAGGTGGGGGCTTGTATTGGTGCCGCAGTCCCGGCTCCACGCGCCCGCCGTGGCGCGACGCGGTGCGGGAGGCGCCAGAGCGCCCGGCACAGCCAGGCAAAGGGGCTCGACAAAGAGAGGCAGCCCCCCTGCCGCCTCCCAGCCTGCAGCCCACCAGCTTGGGGACAGACAGACAGACGCCTCCTCCGCGGGGCTGGGTCTCCGTCCCGAGAGGCGATTACGGCGGCTATTTTGCATTTATGTAACAAGCAGTGTTTCCAAACTGTCTCCCCAGCTGAGAGCTGAGTATTAATAGGACGCGATTACATACTTTTTTGTGGAAAATTGGGCGGACTGGGCGATCTCTTGCTGCACAGACATTTGCATCCCACCAGCCCCCTTCGGGGCAGGCTGCTGGGTCTCTCCGTCCACCTCCGCCGCGCACCCTCGGCCCTCCCTGTCCCTAAACCCTAACCCAACTTTCCTGGTTCCTTTCACTCCCTACAACCCAGACGCGCCCGCCATCCAGCTCCCAGCGCTGGGAGGCATTGAATGGGGAAAAATTAATAATAAGGAGGCAGAACTCACCTGGGAGGAAGAAGGCGGCCAAGCCGAGAGCGAGTCCCCACCAACGTCCAGCCTCGTTCGCAAGCCCCCGCGGAGCCATCGGGGCCCGGAGGTCCGGCGAGGAGTGCGCTCCTCGCCCCAGAAACCCGCCGAAAGACGAAGGCGATCAGGGCCAGCCGGCGTGCTCCGAGAATCCAGGTCCGCTGCGGAGGTGGCCGGGGCGGGCGCGCAGGGTGCGCTCGGCGCGGCGCAATCCAGGCCTCGGCCGCCGTCAGCTCAGAGGCTCGGCAGATGCCCGCCGCCAGTTGCACGAGTCATGCCCCTCTCCTCGCTCTCCGCCCCGAGCCGGTCCCGCCCTCCCCTTCCACGCAGAGCTCAGGAGAAGGGACCCACCCCCGGCTCGGCGCGGCTGCCCAGCTGCTCTGCTGCGCGGGTTCCGGGCCCGGCGCGCTCACGCCCTCCCGCTCGGCTCCAGCTTGCAGGCGTCCAGGTCCGGCGTCCTTCGGGGCCCTGTGGTGGTGGGGCGTGGGCCCAGGCGGCGGGTGGGCGTTCGGGGGCTCAGGCCCGGGCGGTGGGCGCGCGGCGCTGCGGGGGGGTGCGGGGAGCGATCTGCGCGCCGACAGCCAGCCAGGTGCGCGCTCCGCCGGCCGCGATCCGCACGATGTGGAGCTGCCCGGGCGCCGAGGGAGCCGCGCGCCTCCCCTCGCTCTTTCTTTCCTCGCCAGCGCCGGCCTCCCCCCGCTCGGCCGTGATGTCAGGGGGGAGGGGTTAGCGTTAACCCTCCCGGCGCCGCGCCGGCTTCCGCGCGGCTGCTCCCACCTTCCGGCAGCGGGCAGAGGCGGATCCCAGCGGGGGCCGGGGTCCCGCTCGGGCCCACTGGCTCCGGAGATGCCCTCTCCGGCGCCTGCAGCCCGGGAGAGGGCTGGGGACCCGCTCAGCAGCGGGAAAGGCGGGCAGTGACCCCTGGCGGCCGGCGTCGGGGAAGCGCTGTGCCGCGGGGTGGAGTTAGCCGGGGCCGGGTGCGGGGTGGTGGCCGCGGAAAACTGGTTCTATTCATGTCCCCGCGGAACAGGCTCCCCCAGGCCCTCCGCTCCAGTCCTGGCCCCATTTTACAGCTGGGGAAACAAAGGCCCCGAAGGGTAAGGCGACTTGCCCTGGGCACAGGGCAGAGCGTGGCGGATCTCTGGGACTGGAATCCAGGGCCAGAGCCCCTGGCACCGCCCGGACGCCCGATGGAGAGGCCGCCTGGCGGGACCCGCTGGGAGCTGTGGGGAAGAGAAAGGGGGAGGGGGGAACGGGGACGGTAGCGGGTGAGATGGGGCCACGGAGGTTTCTGGTCTTTTCTAATCCCCGCTCCCTTCAGGGGTTCCTTTTCTAAAAACTGCGTCCTCGCCTCCCCAGATAGAGAGTTGCGTGGAGGTTCCCTCTGTGGGCACCGTCGTTGTGCTTTGCGGGAACCCATCCCGCCAGTGTCTGGGCAGGCGCTCCTGCCTCGCTCACCACATCCGGGTGGGGTGGGCTTCCTGCCAAGGTGGCCAGCCCTCCGGGTCCTTGGCAGCCCCAAGCCTGCCCTCCTTCTCTTTGGACCTCCCATTCTCTCTCCCAGCAGGAGACAGACAGACCTAGTTTTCCCCAGATGCTGGGCCAGAGGAGAGAGGAAGGGAGAGGAGAGAGAGATAGAAACATCAATGATTAGAGAGAATCATTGATGGGCTGCCTCCTGCACACCTCACACTAGGGATAGAGCCCATAACCCCTGCATGTGCCCTGACTAGGAATCGAACTGTGACCTCCTTGGTTCATAGGTCCACGCTCAGCCCCTGAGCCACGCCAGCTGGGCTGGCTGAAGCCGTTTAGTTTGGCACTTGAGCACCTGCATCACCTTTACCCAATGCGACCCACATTCTTGTTAGCAAGCCCTGTGCAGGCTTGCAGATGCAGAGGCATGCCATTGTCCTAAAGGCACCCAGTCCCCTGGGGGCGTGGAAAGACAGACACAGTGGTGTGTGTGCTTACAGAGGGTACAGGACTTGCTGGGTCTCAGAGAAAGTGCCCAGCTCCGCAGGGAGGTGGGGGCCTCCACAGGGCTGAGTCAGTCACCCATCAGATGGGTATGCCCCGCAGGGAGGCACTGAGGCTGGATTGAAGGGAGCTGGGTCAGCACGTAGAAGGTGCAAAGGCCAGCAAATGGTTGAGGCCTGAGTGAGGCCCCACGTGGTTGGCTGCAAGCCTGAGCCTGACTTGGGCAAAGGGGAGGCCTGCAGAGCCATGAGTACCAGGCAGCCACTGGGAGGGTTACCCCGGGCAATGCCTAGTCAGGATCTGTGTCCAGCCTGGCAGCTGGCACCTCCCCATGGCTCTTCATGGAATCCACAGGCCAGGGCTGCATTGTGTCCGTGCTGTGGTCTTGGACTCAGACTGGCGTGTTGTAGAATGAATAGATGGGTTGGAGGGGCACTTCCAGATGTGCCCATGTCTGTTCACTTCCTGCTCGTGTTCTCACCTCTCTACCTGTCGGTGAGGCTCCTGTGACCTTCTGCTCTTACATGGGTGTCCAGAGAGGGTGTGTGGGCATTGGCATGACTGCCTGGGGGTGGGGTAGGTAGAGGAGACGAAGACAAGTACCTGAGCTAGCATGGTCACCCACGCGTCATATTTATAAACAAGCCCCTAAAACATGCAAAGCACCAGCATGGGGGCCAGTGGTGTGTGTGTGTGTGTGTGTAGTGGGTTTACTCGGAGAGTAAATAGAGGTCTTTGGGTACCTACCAGCGAGGTGCTGAGGGTACAAGAGTGAGCTACAGCTAAGAGCCCACTCAAATAACTAGATTATTATAGGATGAGAGGTCACTGCCAAAGAGAGCCACAGCTGGCCGGCCTTCGAGGCGAGTGAGCGCCTCATGTGGAGAGCAGGGAAGGCTTGTGGACGAGGTGACATTTGAGGGAGCCCTGAAGGATGGGTCAGCTTGGAACCGAGGGAGACTAGGAGAGCATTTTGGCGAAGGGGACCGCACTTACTGGGAGCAGTTGGGCTGTGCTTTTGGACGAACCTGGCAGTAAGGAGCGGGACGGGCAGGGGAGGACTGGCGGGAGGAGGAAGAAAAGATGCCCTGCAAGTCCGGGAGGAGGAACGGAATGGAGGAGGAAGCTGCCCCAGGGTCTGACGCTGTAAGAAGCGGGTGGGGGTCGGTGGGACTTTGGAACCAGTGATAGGAACACTTGTGACTTTGGAGAGAGCGGTGTTGGGGCCGGAGCAGGGGCAGAACCCAGACTAAAGTGCCAGGAGCAAGTGGGATGTGGGAGCAGAGGCAGCAGGCACCCGCACTACTTCTGAGGTGCCTGGTGGCGGGCAGATGAGCGAAGTGGGACAGAAGCTGGGACACGTTAGCATGACATATACCAAGGGGCTTGGTCTCTCCTTTTTGCTGGAAATCAAAAGCTACAGAGTCTCTCGTCAGCAGAGGGGAGGGGAGTAGACAGCAGACTGGAGAGAAGGGGTAAGAAGTGAAAGTGTGCACTGCAGGTCAGCCGGGAGGAGGCTTGGGTGGGGAACCAGGGAGGAGGAGTCAGCTTTGGAAGGTAGAGGACTCACCCTTCCCTGAGCCTGGAGGGAAGACGGGAAGTGCGGTGAAGATGGAGGTTTGGGGTAGAAGGCAGGGAAGTTTATAATAAGGTCGCTGCAGGGCAGTAGGAAGGGAGATGCCTGCAGAGAGCACGTACACCTCAGGTCTCAGACAGGGAAAGCCACAGTCGGTGGAGGGAGGCGCACTTAGCTGTCTCCAGAACCGAAGGGAGAAGGAGCATTGTGTCTGTGTGCTCCCCAGAGAGGAACCAGGATTCGTGGGCACATGGGATGGGGAAGTTGATTTTAATTTATTCCAGGGACGAGTATTTGGGGAGCACTCCCTGTCCCTTGTCAGATGGAGGCCCAGGCCCATTTACCAGAGATGCCGTTGGTGGGATTCTTGCCGGGGCAAGAGGGCCGGCCAGGTGAATGCCACGTTCCTGCCTGGCTCTGAGACCATGTGACTGCAAAAAGGATACCATTCACAGGACAGGCACTTGGCCCATCAGGAGACGAGTGGGTAAAAAGTTGTGTGCATTCACACAACAGAATACGATGCAGCAGTAAAAAGAGGGATCTCTTACCCTTTGGGACAGTATGGAGGGACCTGGAGAGTATCATGCTGAGTGAAGTAAGTCAGTCAGAGAAAGACACGTATCACATGATCTCACTCATAGGTGGAATCTACGTAACAAAATAAACTGATGAACGGAGTGGATCCAAAGACATGGAAGCATGGAACAGAGTGTGGAATCTCAGAGGGAAGGCAGGGAGACTGGGTGGGAGGTGATCAACCAAAGACCCTGTATGCATCTATGCATGACAGTGGGGTGGTGAGGGCCTGGGGCGGGGGGAGGAGATCAGTGGGGGGGAAAGGAGGACACATGCAATACTTTCAACAGTAGAGATTTAAAAAAATAAATAAATAAACAAGCAAAGGGCTGGCACTTGGACTGTGTCTTCTCTCCTATCCATGGTCGGGCAGTGGCCAGCCAGGCTCCGCCCCGAGGAAGGTGCCGGCCCTGGGAACTGCCCCAGAGCCCTTCAATGCTCGCAGGCTCTGCCAGGGAGGGGCAGCTGAGCCTGGAAGGCCCACAGTCCATACAGCGATGACTTCCCCTGGCCATGCCTTGGCCCCTCTGTGTCATTCATCACTGGCTTGTGAAGCTCACTCTGATGTGAGGGGAACCCTATGAAGAAGCCCCCGAGATGCCCCAAACCCCTGAAATCTCTTGCTAGAAGATAAACTTGAACATGCTGCATGGAGTACCCCACTTCTGGGTCCCCAATCTGGGGTCAGTTGAGGCTGAGGGCAAGGAGAGAGGAGAGGAGGAGGAGGAATTCATGGAGGAAGGAGGGCCAGAGCCCTAGCCAGCCCCAGAGAGGACCCACTGGTGTGGACGCCCCTCTCCCCCTGCAGTGCTCCTGGGCAGCCAGGAGCCCAGCACCTAATGACTGCCTGCGCCACCCGTAGCTGTGGTGATGGTGTAGCTGCCCTTCGCCCACAGTGCTCAGCGACATCTAATTTTTATTCTTACTGAGGTCACGGCAGAACCTGCCAATCACCATGGCTGCCACTGCTCAGGGGGATGCAGCTGTCCCCAGGCCCAGTGATCCCCTACCTCAGTGTGGACCAGGATGGCTGATGGCTGCCAGTCCCTCACCATGGGCCATGCCACCCCAGAATCTCCGGGACTCTGGGAGCTGGAGCTCTGAGCAGGAATAGAGAGGCCCCTAGCCAGTTTGGCTCAGTGGATAGAGCATTGGCCTCTGGAACGAAGGGTCCCGGGTTTGGTTCTGGTCAAGGGCACATACCTGGGTTGCAGGCTCCTCCCCGGCCAGGGCCCTGGTCAGGGCACGTGCAGGAGGCAACCATTCGATGTGTCTTTCTCACATCAACGTTTCTCTCTGCCTTTCCCTCTCTCTTCCACTCTCCCTAAAGCCCATGGGAATATATCCGTGGGTGAGGATTAACAAGAAAGAGAGGCCCCTGTTCCACCTTGAACCACCCAATTCCCAGGACAGAGTGACCTGGAAGGTCAAGTCCTGCCTCCAGCTGGAAGCCCTCCACACCTTCCTGAGAGTCACCCGCCCCTCATCCTAAGGAGCCTGGACGGAGCTGGCGGCAGCATTCCTGCCTCGGTGGCAATCCTTGAAACACCGGTTCCTTCTCAGTGAGGACGGGAAGCTTAGCCCCAGAGGTGGGCCCAGCGGAGAGAAGGCAGGGAAGACATACCACCTCCCCTCCACTCTCTTCCTTCCGGTGGGCCCCTCGATCCAGGAGGCAGGGTAGTCAGAGTAAGACCAGGATGGACTAACTATCTAGAACCGGGCTTGCTTTGAGCCTCAGGGAAGCTGAGAGATGGGATTCATATGGGCGCAGAGCTCTCGGGTCAGCCAGCCCCCGGGGAGCAGCCTGTTTCAGGCTGTGGGTCTTCACCAACTTCTCTGGGCGCAGGCCCTCGGGGTTGGAGGAAAGCTGTCCCTCTGCCCTGCCAAACGCCCATGTGCACAGGCCAGGGCGGTGAGGCAGCCGCGGAGCCCAGTGGGGCCTGAGTTGGGATCCACTGAAGAGGGCGCCCGTCAGGGAGGGCAACCTGGAACGACTCCCTTGCCCAGGCTGGTGCAGGGCGCCATGATGCGCGGAATCCGGGGTGGGGGTGTTGGGACCAGATTTCTACAATGTGAAGTGGAGAGCAGGGCAGGTGCTGTGTACACTGCATGGCACCCCGCTGTAAAGCGAAGGCCGCAAAGAGAGGGAAGCCATGTGCGGTACAGGTTTCTGACTTTAACATTGACTTTAATGTCATTATGAAGTCGCTGTAAAACAGGCTTAGTTTTTCTATATTCTGTAAAGTGCTTGTCCTGGCCCAGCTGGTGTGGCTCAGTGGTTGAGCATTGACCTATGAACCAGGAGGTTGTGGTTCGATTCCGGTCAGGGCACATGCCTGGGGGCGTGCGGGAGGCAGCCGATCCATGGTTCTCTCATCGTTGATGTCTCTCTCTCCCTCGCCCTTCTGCTCTGGAATCAATAAAAACACATTAAAAATTTAAAAATGAAGTGCTTGTCCTGCAGAAACGAGCCTCCGAGTGACCCCTGCTGTGGGGGAGGGTGGGTGCCCCAGGGCACAGGCTGCTGGGAGAGGCTGTGGGAGGGAGCAGGTGGCCTGGAGGCATGTCCACCAAGAGGCAGTGCCCAGGTGGCCACTGGATTTGAGGAACCTCGGGAGGAAGTTGAGCAGAAGGCATGTGTCCTGGGTCTGCCATGACTACATGTGGGCAAGAAGGTAGCAATGGCCCCAGTCTACCTGGGACCAAGGGGCTTCCCAGGACAGAGGATGCAGTGCTGAGACAGAAAGTTCCGGGCAAGCCAGATGAGCTGGTCCCACTGTTAGCATGCGTGTTAGCCTCTCTGCGCCTCCCTTTTCTCACGGTAAAATGGTGTTGTGATTCCCGGGGCCTTTGCAAAAGTGCTTTCAAACTCTGCCATCTTCCCCCGTGTTGGGATGATGAGTATGATGGTGGGTGGGACAGAGGAGAGAGGCCTGAGAGGCCACGGGCCTGGCCCCCCGGCACGCATGGCTCATATAGGGAGAGCCAGACCACTCTCAACACGGGCTTCCCACAAGAATTCAGTCAGCAGGCATTTGGCCAGCTACCATGCCTGGCGCTGGAATCAAGCCATGAACACGGAGACACACCCCCTCCTTCCTGGGGCTAGAGTCCAACAGCAAAGGACGAGTCTGTCAGGAAGTGGGGTGATAGGGAAATCTGGGTGCCATGGGAACTTCCTGTGGGGGGCCTTTCTAATCCAGGAGGTCAGGAAGGATCAGAGTGAGCTGAGTGGCTAGTAAGGGATGGCGTGTGGAGAGACCAGGCAGAGGGAAAGCAGTGGGTCGGGACAGGGGCTGGGGTATCAAAAACTAAGAGTAGTTCAGCCCGGCCGGTGTGGCTCAGGGGTTGAGTGTCAACCTATGAACCAGGAGTTCATGGTTCGATTCCCCTTCAGGGCACATGCCCGGGTTGTGGGCTCCATCCCCAGTGAGGGGCATGCAGGAGGCAGCTGATCGATGTCTCTCTCACCATTAATGTTTCTCTCTCTCCCTTCCTCTCTGAAATCAGTAAAAATAGATTAAAAAGAAAACGACTAGTCTGGCTGGCGGGCACAAGGTGCGTGGGAGATGTGTGTGGTTGTGGACTTCATCCCGAGGGCGAGGAGCCAGGTATCTGCACCCAACCCCACTCACTCCGATGGTGTGCCTGGGCCAGGCCTCTGCACCTACAGGTGCCAGCTCTGTCTGTCCTGCTCCCGGCTGAGCCTGGCCCGTCTGCTGGCACTCCTGTGGCTCCAAGCCTGGTGGACCTTGCCCTGGCAGGGCCCTGCTGCCTGGCACAGAGTGGCACCCCCCAAGCCTGCCACTGTCACCCCATGTGTGGGTTGATGGCTGTCTGGCCCTGAAGGCAGGCCGTCCAGGAAGCTGATAAACAATGCAGTGACATCCATCAGCTCAGGTGCAGGGAGGAGGGGTGCATCTATCTGTACATATGTGCACACACATGCATGCGTGCACACAGACTCACTGACATGTATGTATATCCACACTGTCAATGAAACTCAGGCAAGTGCAGCAGTGCCCTGCTGCCAGCACACGGTGAGGGGTCAAGTCAGTCATATTCCCCCAGCACATGCTCTGTGTGCAGCTTCACACAGCTTCCTGCACCCCCACACTGGCCCACACCCCTGTATTAAGTGTTTATTTTTTAAAATATATTTTTAATTGTTGATAGTAATACAGATATCTCCCATTTTCTCTCCCTTACCCCCCTTCTCTCCCAGGCTCTGCCCCCCCACCCCACGTCTTCACCACCCTATTGCCTGTGTCCATGGACTATGCATTTAAGTATGTAAGTTCTTTGGTTTATCTCTTCTGGTCCCCCCACCCCCACATCAAGGTGTGTCAGTCTGTTCCATGCCTCCCTGCTTCAGGTCTTATTTTGTTGGTTAATTCATTTTGTTCATTAGGTTCCACAAATAAGTGAGATCACATGATACTTGTCTTTAGCTGACTGACTTATTTCTCTTAGCATGATATGCTCCAGGTCCCTCCATGCTGTATCAAAGGGTAAGAGATCCTTCTTTTTTACAGCTGCATAGTATTCCATGGTATAAATGTACCACAGCTTTTTTAAAATATAGGTTTATTTTCTTTTCTCTTTTTTTTGATGGGCAACCACAGTATTGCCTAACCTACTGTGATCTTTTTTTAAAAAATAAATCTTTATTGTTCAGATTATTACAATTATTCCTCTTCACCCCCCCCCCCCCCAATAGATCCCCTCCACCTGGTTCCCACGCCATGCTCTGCCCTTACCTCCCTCACTTGTCCTCATCCATAGGTGTATGATTTTTGTCCAGTCTCTTCCCGCACTCCCCACACCCCTTTCCCCATGAGAATTGTCAGTCCACTCCCTTTCTATGCCCCTGATTCTATTATATTCACCAGTTTATTCTGTTCATCAGATATTTTATTCCCTTGATTTTTAGATTCACTTGTTGATAGATATGTATTTGTTGTTCATAATTTTTATCTTTACCTTTTTCTTCTTCTTCCTCTTCTTAAAGAATACCTTTCAGCATTTCATATAATACTGATTTGGTGGTGATGAACTCCTTTGGCTTTCTCTTATCTGTGAAGCTCTTTATCTGACCTTCAATTCTGAATGATAGCTTTGCTGGGTAGAGTAATCTTGATTATAGGTTCTTGCTATTCATCACTTTGAATATTTTTTGCCACTCCCTTCTGGCCTGCATAGTTTCTGTTGAGAAATCAGCTGACAGTCCTATGGGTACTCCCTTGTAGGTGACTAACTGTTTTTCTCTTGCTGCTTTTAATATTCTCTCTCTGTCTTTTGCTCTTGGCATTTTAATTATGATGTGTCTTGGTGTGGTCCTCTTTGGATTCCTTTTGTTTGGGGTTCTCTGCACTTCCTGAACTTGTAAGTCTATTTCTTTCACCAGGTGGGGGAAGTTTTCAGTCATTATTTCTTCAAATAGGTTTTCAGTATCTTGCTCTCTCTCTTCTTCTGGCATCCCCATAATTTGGATGTTGGTTCGCTTGAAGTTGTCCCAGAGGCTCCTTACACTATCTTCATATTTTTGGATTCTTTTTGCTTTTTGCTTTTCCGGTTGGGTGTTTTTTGGCTTCTTTGTATTTCAGTTCTTTGACTTGATTCTTGCGATTCTCTAGTCTGCTGTTGGATCTCTGCATATTATTTTTTATTTCAGTCAGTGTATGCTTAATTTCTAGTTGGTCCTTTTTCATATCCTCAAGGGTCTCACAAAATTTATTGGCCTTTTCTAGAAAATTCTTGAAAAACCTGATAACCGTGGTTTTGAACTCTATATCCAGTAGTTTGCTTTCCTCCATTTCTTTCATTTGTGACATGTTTCTTTGTCTCTGCATTTTGGCTTCTTCCCTGTGTTGATAGAGTGGCTTTATGTGCTAGGTGTCCTATAGGGCCCAGTGGCTCAGCCTCCCCAATTACCTGAGGTGGACACTCTTGGAGCACCCCTTTGTGGGCTGTGTGAACAGTCTTGTTGTAGTTAAGCCTTGATTGTTGTTGGTATCACTGGGAGGAATTGACCTCCAGGCCAATTGGCTGTGAGGATCAGCTGTGTCTATGATGGGAGAACTTCTATGCTGGAGACACCCTTATGGGGTAAGACTTGCTTCAGTGGGTGCTTTGGTGCTCACTGAGTCTGCCCCCTGAGCTTGTCCTTTATGGATCTGAGGAGTTGTTATCTGGATGGTCCTACTCTGACACCTGGGTACACTGGCTCTTGGATCTCCAAGGAGGTGCTAATTTAGCCTCTGCATGAGGCCACCCAGCAGGAGCTATGGAGAGATCTGCAGATTCCTCCTCTTTGTTTGGGTTTTGGAGGTGCCCAGATGAGGCCCAGCTGTGAAGCAATGCAAGCTGCTGTGGGGCCTTGGACCTTCTTTTGGATGTTCTGGGTCTCTCTGACTCAGCTGCAGTTTGTTAGGTAAGTTTAGCTTTCAAAGGACCAGGCCATTCATATGCAAAAGCCTCTGCGCACAGTTTGGATGGGGCAGAGTCTCAGGGCGGAGCAAACAGCAATGGCTTCCTGTCAGCCCTGCCCTAAGAGGCCCCCGGGTCTCAGTGTCCCTTGGTAATCGCTGCAAGCATCTCTGAGAGAAAGCTGCACTCGAGTTCTGCCCACTGCCAGACAGTCCAGTTTCTCCCCGTATGAGTCTGGGTTCCCAGAGTCTAGTCAGGAACTGGAGTTCAGAGCAGTCAGGAGCTTGTGCCTCCCTGCGGATTGAAAAAGCCAGCTGCGTACTCAGTTGCCAGCCCTCTCCTCACGCGCGCGCTCTGTACCTCTGCTCTTTACTTCTGCAGCTCCTCTGAGTCTCAGTGTGCTTTTCTCTTCCCTTCTAGTTGTAGAATTTCCACTTAGCCAGCCTTCCTGTGGTTCTGGATGATGTCCGTTTTGTCTTTTAGTTGTAGCTTTGAAGTGGTTGTGCGAGGCAGCAAGTTCAGGTGTTTACCTATGCCGCCATCTTGGTTTCTCCCCACCTCTCTATTTTCTTTTTTTAAAAAATATTTTTATTGATTTCAGAAGAAGAGAGAGGGAGAGAGAGACAGAAACATCAATGATGAGAGAATCATTGATTGGCTGCCTCCTGTATGCCCTACACTGGGGGGTCAAGCCCACAACCCGGGCATGTGCCCTTGATTGGAATAGAACCTGGGACCCTTCAGTCTGCAGGCTGATGCTCTAGCCGCTGAACCAAACCAGCCAGGGCTACCACAGCTCTTTTATTCACTTGTCTACTGATGGGCACTTGGGCTGCTTCCAGATCTTAGCTATTGTAAGTTGTGCTGCTATGAACATAGGGGTGCTTATATTCTTTCTGATTGGTATTTTAGGATATATCAAGTGTTTAACAAAATGCCTGGCACATAAATTTATTACATTATTATGTTTTAATCTGGTGCTTTATTAAAGTGCTCATGTGTGTGCCCGCGTGCCCCACCCACACACATGCCCCACAAGTTCTTTTGAGCCAGCGCGAACACAAGCCCACCATCCTATGAACGTGGGTGCACGCTGCAGGTACCCAGCCCTCTACCCACAGACATGCGGATGCCACAGGGCACCTACATCCCACCCTAGCAGGAGTAATAACAGCACCAAACCCCGCTGAGCGATGGCTTCACTTTGTTCAAAGGGCTTTCAGGCCTAAAGCGGACGTGACCCTCAGAGCATCCCAGGGAGGCGGGCGAGTGGGGCAGGGACATGGAAGTAGCAGAATCCAGGGTTAGCCATGCCGTCAGGAGAAAGCCTGGGACCCAGGCCGGACTGTCGCGTGAATGTCCCCGATGCCTTGAGGCCCCTGCCCGCGAGACCTCCAGCCCTCATGACGGGAGCAGAACCGGGACGGGAGTGGGACCCAGATGGGCTGCTACCGGATCCTAGACTCCTGGTTGAAACATTTCCCAGAGTCCACCTGCGCTGAGAAGCAGGAATTGGAGGCTGGCAGAGGGAAGCTGCCACCATTAGAAACCCCATCATCTCATTCGCAGCTCCATCAGATGAAGGGAGCTCGGACAGCGACTGCGTTGGAGGGACATGCCAATTTGGTTTCCTTTAGGATTTCGGGGCCACAGCTGATCCCGGAGGGCCTGGGGTGGGGTCCTGCCCCATCTGGATCTCCCCACTCCATGCACGCTCTCTCCTCTGTCTGACTGGCCCTAAGGTCAGTGATAAGAGAAGGGGAGAAGGAACAAGGGAAGTGCCTCCCCACTCCCAGTGAAACCCCCTCTTTTCTCAGTGCTGAGCCTGCAGGGCCCATCAGCACCCTGTCCCTGACCTGGTGGGGCGGGAATGGGGGACAGGCTGCAGGCCCCACACCTGGCCTGCCCCGCCCACGGAGGCCAGACCTTCTGCTGAGCCCTCTGCTGGGCCCACTGCCCCAGCTGCTGGGCAGGCCTCCCCTACCTGGTGGTGGGGGGTGGGGCAGGAAGGTGGTGTGGCAAGAGCTGCTTCCTGGGTGTGCTGCCCTGGCTGCAGGGGGAAGGAGGAGTCGTCTGTCTGACACTTTTGTCAGCATCCGTCTCCTGGTGTGTATTTCCCGGGCATTAGGCTCGTGTTGATAAACATTGGGAGCTGAGCCCAGTGGCAACTGAGCAGAATGCTAAGTTCGGTGCTCTGGCGGGAGCTGCTGAGAAGGGGCTGGTGGTGTGGGAGGGGGTGCTGCCGAGAGCCCCGAGCCCGCCCTTAGCCTGCCGGCCCGTCCTTCTCTCTGCCTTTCTCTTTCCCCGTGGCCCCTGCTCTGACCCCAGCAGGACAAGAGGACATGGCCCCAATGCATTCCAGCAGAAAAGACGTGGAGTGTGGACTCAGGCAGGGTTGGCACCTGGGCCTGTCCCTTCACCTCCCTGAGCCTTAGTCTCCTCTTCTGTAAAGTGGGTTGAACAACTTTCGCCTGGAGGGAGAGCCATCCTGCCTCTGTGGTGCTTTGGGTCTGAGCAGCAGTTTCTTAGGTTGACTTTGGGCCAACAGGGAGTGGGCTGACTCGTGTTCTTCGTATGGAAACAGCCCATTTCCCACGCTGGCTGGGCCTGGGCAGGTGAGCGAGAGCGCACACCCCTCCCCACTGGGTCTGCACCATGAGGCCGGGGATTATCTGTGTGGTTACCGCCTTGTCCTCTTCCCGGGCAGGGCTGTGTTACCTGGTCTCTGGCGAATGCGTGAAGGCGGCCGCCCAGGGCCTGGTGTGGAAGGAAGGATGACTCTCCCCCATTGGATTGGTCCCAAGCAGAAGGTCAAGGCAATCCTGCTCTGAGTCTGCAGTGTGGTAATCGCGCTGTTCCCCAGTTTAGAGCCCGGCTCCCCTCTCCCTGGCCTTCGCATGGATCGCCTTGGACCGACGCTTCCTCCCAATGGCTCTCATTTCCAAGTGGGGCTTCTCGGGGTCAGGAGGGAAGTTAGACCTTCTGGAGAGTGAAGGACATGCAGATGAGTGCTGCGGCCTGGGAGATTTAATGGGGTGGGGGTGGGGGGGAAATGGACGGACCGACAGACGTGAATACATGAAGGAGGGGGTGCTGTTCCCAGCTCCTCCCCCAGCCCACCTCCAGGGGGCCTTAGGGGACTCCATGCTGCTGGGGCTACCTCTGACGGAGGGGCATGCTGCTCAGCCTCACCTAGTGGGCGGGGCAGGGTGGGGCCAGGCCCCTGTTTTCCCCCCCTCCCCCCACCATGCCAGGCCCTCACTCCTGCTCCAGGCAGCTCATCCAGCCCTGGGTTCTGGGGAGCCCTGGGCCCAAGGGTGACAGGTACCCACAAGGTGGTTTCCCTCCTCCCCCACGTTTGCTGCATCCTCCTCCTTCCTCAGCCACAGAGGCCATGGATTTGGAAGAGCAGCAGGTTGTGGTGGGACAGGTAAAAGGACATGTGGACACACACACAGACCCTACCTGCTACACCACCCAGCACTGGGGAGACACAGGAGGGGGGGCACGGATCAGGCCCCAGGGTGGGAGGTGCTGGTCCCAGGAGAGCTCTGCCTCTGGGACCCGCCCCCCAGATGGTGCACCCTGGGCTGCCCGCCTCACCCCTCCTCTGCCTCCTGGTGTGCAGTCTCCTCTCACAGCAAAGATGTTGGTGGCATGTGGGGCCCTTTAAAAATATGTATGTTTCTTGATTTCAGAGAGGACCATCAGTGATGAGAGAGAATCATCGATCGGCTGCCTCCTGCACACCCTACACTGGGGACCAATCCCACAAACTGGGCATGTGCCCTGACCGGGAATTGAACCATGACCTCCTGGTTCATAGGTCGACGCTTGACTGAGTCACATGGGCCGGCGAGGGACCTTTTGAAGCCCAGGCGAAGCCAAGGTTGTCAGGAAGGAGGCTTCCTGGGGGGCGACAGGCTGGACCAGCTCTGGCTCAGCACCAGGTCCTCGCATAGGAGGGTGAACCCAGGAGGCTGTGTGTGTGTGGGGGGGAGGCAGGGGGCAGGAGCAGGAGTTTGGGCAGCAGGCCTCCCTGGGTCCCTCTCCCTATCCCACCCTGAGGGGTGGGGCTGGTGTGACATTGACCGTTGGCTGGAGCTGGTGCTTCTGAGCCTCCTGCAGAGTCCTGCCTCGTCACGTCTGATGGGGGGGTCCTTGCCTCACAGCACCCACCTTCTGAGCACCAACCCTTACAGGCCAGGCTGCCCGGCTGCACGGCTTCCTATCAGTCCACCTGCAGCTGTGGTAGAACCAACACGACCCCGCCCAGTCCCGGCCCTGCCTGACCGTCTCAGGGTTGGGGTGCAAAAACGGGTGGGGCTGGCAGTTGGTGCCCGGGAAAGGTGGCTGGGAGTGGGAGGGACAACTGACTTGGAATCCGGCCTGGTGCCTGCCACCTGGATGCCCTGTGGACACAGGATCGGCCGGGTGCTGGGAGCGGCTGAGTGGGGCTGCTGGCTCACCTGGTTTCCAACACTGATCCCCAAGGCCAGTGCTGAGGGCGTGCCCTTCCTTGTATGTGTATCTCCATTGGTGGGCAAAGCCATACCCGCGTGGGTGCCAGGAGATGCGGTTCATCCATGTATCCAGTCTCTCGGGCGGGAGGGACTTTGGAAGAGATTCCCAGCCCCAGCTTGCGCCCCATTCATGCCGAATGCTACCCTGAATGCTGCTTGCTCCCTCCTGGTTCCAGGAGTTCACTCCTGCTCCAGGCAGCTCATCTTGGCTCTGACCATGGGAGTGAGAGCTGAACTCCATGCTGGCAACCTAGGGCAGTGGTCGGCAAACTCATTAGTCAACAGAGTGGCAAACCGTGGCTCGCGAGCCGCGGTTTGCCGACCACTGGCCTAGGTTAGACTCAAAGGCTAACACAGGCCCAATAAACAAGGTGTAAGTGTATGTGGCCGCAAACAAACAAACGCTTCCATTTTCATAGAAATGTGGGCTTCTTTCGGGAGAGACGTGCTGACTACAAAGGGCTGAAATAAATGTCATTATTAACATAAAATAACAGAACATTTTAATAAACATTAATATTTTTTCTTGAACATTAACTTACCAGACACTAATAACTGCACAAATTAATAAGCGTAAAGCAAATAAACCTATTTTTCTTGTTCTCCGAAAGAGAAATATTTCCTGTTGCGCACACCAAATAAGTCAGTCCAAGACTAATGACATGGCAGTCGGCTGCTAAAATATTCGCTGCTAGTATTAGTGGAGAGAAATGGTGCTCCTGCACGTAAGGACTGTAAGGGAAATGAATGCAACATGATTATAGTCATCAGTCATTAGCGAACGTATAACAGGATATTGTAAAAATTAAGTTACGAAATTTTTATTAAAATGTTTCTTACATACCGTTATATTGGCTGAGCCGCAAAAGTATTCGTTGTAGGCCACATGAGGCCTGCAGGTCATGAGTTTGACATGCTTGGCCTAGACGGTGCCCCCCACTCCTGCAGGAAGACAGGCAGGACAAGGTGTCAGGAAACAGCACCCCAAAATAGTTGTAGCTAATGTTTACTGAGTACCTGCTACTTCATACAACTGCATGAAGTCATGTTTGCTGTACTAAAGGGACTGAAGCACAAAGAAGTTGAGGAACTTCCCTGAAACTTCACAGCCTAGAGTGGCAAAGCCCAGATTTGAAACCAGGCCTCAGACTACCCTCATTGTATCCCAGACGCCACCCCAAGAGTGAGTGTGCATGTATGTACGTGTGTGTGTGCATGTGTGTGTTCACCAGTCCTAGGGAGCAGGGCTCAGCGGTGTGGTAGGCAATTGGGAACCTTGGACAGAAAACAAGGAGACCAGAAATTGCCCTCTGCTCTCTCTTCCCTGCCCTTCACCCCTTCTGCTTACCTTCATCTGAGTTAAAAGTCATCTTCTGAGGACATGTGTGTTCAGGGGTCTGAAGCAAGGACCCCTGGGAGTGTCCGGGCCCAGCCAGGTGTGTGGCTGTGCTGGTGGGCAGATGGGGAATAAATGGATCTGTCTTTCTGCTTCATGACAGCCAAGAGGTCATGACACAGCTTCAGAATTTGTTTTTCTGCTAGAGGCCGGGTGCGTGGATTCGTGCACTGGTGGGGGTCCCTCAGCCTGGCCTGTGGGGATTGGGCTGAAACCGGCTCTCTGACATCCCCCAAGCAGTCCTGGATTGCAAGAGGGTGGTTTTTGGGTGATGCACGCCAGAATCGGGCTCTCTCCTCTCTGGTTCCAGATGCGTCACTGAGAACCACGGCTGCCGAGTCACCGCAGCTTGGCAGCTCCTGTGTTGAGGGTCTGCCCCCTGGTGGTCAGTGCGCATCATAGCTACCAGTCACATGGTCAAATGGTTGGCAGGTTGCTTAGGCTTTTATATAGAGAGATTTTTTAAAAAATCTGTGAGAAAAAAAAAAATCTGTGAGAGTATTACACAGGTCCTCTTCCCCCCACCCCCCGTTAGCCTCTTCCAGCCACTCCCATCCCCCCAGGCCCTCCCCACCCCATTGTCTGTGTCCACGGGCGATGCATCTATGTACACAGGTTCATTGGTTGATCTCTTCCCACCCTCCCATCCTCCCCTGCCTTCCCTCTGAGGTCCAACAGTCTCTTCATGCTTCTATGTCTCTGGGTCTATTCTTGGTCATCAGTTTATTTGGTTCATTAGATTCCACATGTGAGTGAATGTGGTACTTGTCTTTCTCTGACTGGCTTATTTCACTTAGCATGATACTTCCAGCCCCCTCCATGCTGTTGCAAATGGTAAGCATTCTGTCTTTTTTATTGCCATATAGTATGTAGATGTACCACCGTTTTTTAATCCGCTCGTCTGCTCATGGGCACTTGGGCTGTTTTCCGTTTCAGAGTTTTATGTTCAATTTTATGTCTGGACAGAGTTGGGGTGAGGCTGTCTCTTCTAATTCGTGCACAGGACTCCCCTGGGCGCTGCTCTCAGGAGCCCTCTTGCTGCCCTGCCTTTGCCATGTGCTTTCGAGAATGAGGTTCGGGCAGAGCGGGCAGGGAGTGAGCACTGGCTGGGAGTCAGGGACTGGGGCGTGTGTCTGCTATCAGCATGGTGAGTGATGGGTGACCCCACCCTTTCGGGGTCTTTGCTTCCCCACTTGTAAGATGAAAGGCAAGGCTTGCTGGTCTGTCGGCCCTTCTGGGAGTATCCTCCCTGGAGTCTGCCAAGTGGGCTGCTCGGGCAGGTGGGCAGGCAGTGCCCCATGCAAGGACATGCGGCACAGAGTGGATGGTGCTAAAACCAGCCCATGCTCTTCCCATAGGCACCTGGTGGGGCTACTCCTCCCAGAGCAAGAGCCTTCTTTTCTATAAAATATGTTTAATGATTTCAAAGAGGAAGGGAGAGGGAGAGATAGAAACATCAATGCTGAGAGAGAATCATTGATCGGCTGCCTCCTGCACGCCCTCAACTGGGGATCGAGCCCGCAACCTGGGCATATGCCCTTGACCGGGAATCGAACCCCGACCTCCTGGTTCATAGGTCGACACTCAACCACTGAGCCAAGCCTGCTGGAGGCGCCTGGTGGATCAGCATGCACCTGCGAGGCCCCCATGCCTCCGTGCGGGGTGTTAGGGGCATTTCTTTATTAGCATGTGAGGTGGGGCTGGGGGATGGAGATAACAGCTGTGGAGGGTGCAGTGGCTGAGCAGGAGCAGTGGGAAAGCCTGGGCTTTGAGCTCCCTTTCAGGGAGGTTGGGAATGGGTGTGTGTATGTGTGGGGGGGTACCCTGGGGAGGAAGGGAGGTCTGAGCTGACTGTGGGCGAGTACCTTAGATGGGCCCTGGGCTGGGGCTAAGCTACTCCTGGGAGCCATGGTTCTCCTTGTCCAGTCCCCCCAGCCCAGCTCACCCCTGCCTCCTGCTACCCCGAAGCAGCCGGCCTCTTGGGGAGCAGCTCTTTCTGCTGAGCTTCCCTTCCGAGGAAGAGGGGGAGGGCTCGGGGCTTCCGGGGCCCCCTGAGAAGGTGTGGACTCTTAGAGGGCTCTCCCTGTTCAACACACGACTTTGGAGGCTGCTCTGTGCCGGGCCCTGGTGAGTAGGCAGCGTGAACCCAGTCCAACATGTGACTGCCGCAGCCGAGGGGAAGTGGCCCTGTCCCTGAGATGGAGGCGGCCTATGTCTTTGTCCAGCTCAGTCTGCGGGCAAAGGTCCTTCCCTGTGTCCCGGAGAAGTGAGCGATATCATGGGACAGATTTCTGAGGCCCCCCCCCCCCCCCCCACTCTTTAGGGAGGATGTGGGGTCCCTGAGGAACAAATCAGGAGGCATTTGGGAGAGGAAGGAGAGGTGGGCAGGCCACATGGCCAGGAGCGGGGCTGAGACAGGGTGTGGGAGGGATTACCCTGTGAGGGAAGCTACTGCTGACCACAGCCAGGCCCTGGAGCCTTTCCATCACCCTCCACCACCCCCACCCGCACACAGCGAGTGAGCGCTTTCTGCTCCTTTGGATCCTCCTGGGGAACGGGTTCTCTGGTGCCTGTGCTCTCAGAGAAAGTGCCCCTCTGTGTGAGGGCTCCCCCGGGCCCTCATCTATGCAGAATAGCCCTCCGGGTGATGGGCAGTCCGACCAGCACAGCCAAGCTGGGACCGCGGTCTCTGCAGTGATAGCCCCAGGCAGCTCTGCCGGGCCCAGGCAGGCACCCTCTCCCCCCAGGGTGCGCCCACTCCTATTCTGGGGAAGGAAGTGGGTGCGGGAGACTGACCCCGGCTGCCTCTCACTCACAGCGGACGTTTTGTTTTGAGGATGTTGTCTAATCCTCCCCCACCGGCTGCTTTGCACACAGACTCCCAGACCCAAGGAGGAGCAGTGGCGTGTCGGGTCCTCTATCCTGTGTTGTCACAAGGGTGATGATGGCGGTGATGACATTGATATTAAAGAGCCAACACTGCCTGGCCCGGATGCTCAGGGGTTGAGCATTGGCGTATGGACCAGGAGGTCACGGTTTGATTCTTGGTCAAGGGCACATGCCCGGGTTGTGGGTTCAATCCCAGTGTGGGGTGTATAGGAGGCAGTCGATTAATGATTCTCTGTCATCACTGATGTTTCTCTCTTTCTCTCCCTCTCCCTTCCTCTCTGGAAAAAAAAAAAAAAAAAAAAGATGGAGGCTGTGTTCCTCTGGTGATGCTAGGGATGGTCCCATGTCCTGACCTTTCACAGCTGCTGGAGGCCCCTTCTCCCAGCTTCTAAGCCAGCAACGTTGCACCTTGGGATGGCTTCCATGCTCTGTCTGAGAACCAGGGAGGTTCTCTGCTTTAAGGACCACGTGGTTGGGGGCCACCTGGACAGTCCGGTAGAGGCTCCATGTTAGGCCTCACAGCGCCATCGCAGAGGCCTGTGTGAGGGTGTGCTCTCCGGTCCCAGGGATTTAGGCAGGGACCTTTGTAGAGTCCATTATTCTGCTACCACAACATATTTGAACTTTTAAAAAACTTAGTGATATTTAATGCAAGCAATAAATTTCCATTTTTGTACATATAAAATTGGATATACATACATATTTTTTCCAAGTTTTTAATGTAATTTAATTTTTCTTTAGAAATCTTTTTTTTTTTTTCCAATCTTCACTGAAGGATATTTTTCCACTGGTTTTTAGAGTAGAAGAAAGGGAGAGACAGAGAGAAACATCAATGTGAGAGAGACACATTGACTGGTTGCCTCCTGCAGGGCCCGGGCTGGGGAGGAGCCTGCAACTGAGGTACGTGCCCTTGGACAGAATTGAGCCTGGAACCTTTGGTCCCCAGGCTGACGCCCTATCCACTGAGCCAAACCATCTAGGGCTAGAAATCTTTTTTATTTTTCAGTCACAGTTGACGTTCAATATTACATTAGCTTCTAGTGTACACCATAGTGCTTATATGTCTATTAACTTATGAAGTGGTCCCCTCAATAAGTGTACGACCCCTCTGACACCATACACAGTTATTACAATACTAGAGGCCCAGTGCATGAAATTCGTGCACGGCGGGGTGGGGGTGTGTCCCTCAGCCCAGCCTGCACCCTCTCCAATCTAGGATCCCTCTCACAATCCAGGACTGCTGGCTCCCAACTGCTCTCCTGCTTGCCTTCCTGATTGCCCCTAACCGCTTCTGCCTGTCAGCCTGATCACCCCTAACCACTCCCCTGCCAGCCTGATTGATGCCTAACTGCTCCCCTGCCAGCCGGTTTGCCCCTAACTGCCTTCCCCTGCAGGCCTGGTCACCCCTAACTGCCCTCCCCTGCAGGCCTGGTCACCCCTAACTGCCCTCCCCAGCAGGCTTGATCACCCCCAACTGCCCTCTCTTGCAGGCTTGGTCCCTCCCAACTGCCCTCCCCTGCTGGCCATGTTGTGTCCACATGGGGACAGGATCATTGACCACATGGGGGCAACCATCTTGTGTGTTGGCATGACAATCAATTTGCATATTACTCTTTTATTAGATAGGATAGAGGCCTGGTGCATGGGTGGGGGCCAGCTGGTTTGCCCTTAAGGGTGTCCCAGATCAGGGTGGAGGTTCCCTTGGGGTATGGGGAGGCCTGGGCGAGGGGCCTGTGGTGTTTTGCAGGCTGGCCATGTGCCCAGCGACCCAAGTAGAGGCCCTGAGATCTGGGATTTATTTATCTTCTACAATTGAAACTTTGTAGCCTAGAGTGGAGCCAAGCCTTCTGCTCACTCAGTGGTGGCAGCCATTTCTGCTGGGATTTATGTATCTTCTATAATTGAAACTTTGTAGCCTTAAGCAGAGGCCAAAGCAGGCCAGGGCTGCAGAAGCTTGGTTTCCTCCATCGCCATGGGCAACCCTAGCCTCCTGCTCTCTCCAGCTCCGTGGCTGCCGCCATTTCTGTTGGGCTTTATTTATCTTCTATAATTGAAACTTTGTAGCATTGAGTGGAGGTCTGGGCTGGCAAGGGCAGGCAGAAAGCTTGGCTTCCTCCATTGCTAGGGAAACCCAAGCCTCCCTCCTGTTCTCTGTGGCTGCAGCCATCTTGGTTGGGTTTATTTGCATAGTCCCTCCTGATTGGCTGGTGGGCATGGCTGGTGGGCATTGCTGTGGGTGTATCAGAGGTATGGTCAATTTGCATATTACTCTTTTATTAGATAGGATTATAGACTATACTAGAGGCCCAGTGCACAAATTCATGCACCAGTGGAGTCCCTTGGCCTGGCCTGCGGGATTGGGCCAAAACCGGCTCTCCGACATCCCCTGAGGGGTCCTGGATTGCGAGAGGGTGCAGGCCAGGCTGAGGGATCCCACTGGTGCATGACTGGGGACAGAGAGAGACTTGGGAGGTTGGCCAGCCAGGGAGGGATCACGGGAGGGCTCCAGGGCATGTCCGGCCCATCTCAGTCCTGATCGGTGGACCCCAGCAGCAAGCTAACCTACCAGTTGGAGCATCTGCCCCCTGGTGGTCAGTGCACATCATAGCAAGTGGTTGAGCAACCTTAGCATATCATTAGCATATTGCGCTTTGATTGATTGAATGGCCAACTGGTCAACCGGACACTTAGCATATTAGGCTTTTATTATATACTAGTA
The DNA here is from genome assembly GCA_026230045.1 of Corynorhinus townsendii. Classification (NCBI taxonomy): domain Eukaryota; kingdom Metazoa; phylum Chordata; class Mammalia; order Chiroptera; family Vespertilionidae; genus Corynorhinus; species Corynorhinus townsendii. Next base: position 85,328,593 of record JAPDVU010000008.1, read on the forward strand.
GCTCTGTGCATGAATCCATGCAGCTGCCAGGGTTGGAGTAGCTCGCTGCCACTTGCCTCAGCTGGCTGCCCTGCCCACCACTGCTCCTAGCTCTCCGCCGCACACAGCTCGCTGCCCCGCCCTCCTGTAGCTCTCTGCCCCTTGTAACTCGCTGCCCTGCCCTCCTGCTAATCGGTTGTTATGTGACGGTGTCCTGACCAATGTGCATATTACCCTATTATAAGTATACACTAAAGGCCCAGTGCATGAAAATTCATGCACTCAGGGGCGGGGGGTGGTCCCTCAGCCCGGCCTGCACCTCTTACAGTTCGGGAGCCCCCAGGGGATGTCCTACTGATGGCTTAGGCCTGCTCCCCAGAGGAAGTGGGCCTAAGCCACAGTCTGGCCTTCCTCTGTGGGAGGCGACCGGGCAGCTGATCAGGGAATGACGGCACCAGCTGGCATGGCCCCGCCCCTCCCCCCATCAACCCTCTGCCAACCCTGGTTGTTGATGCCTCCCTCCCTCTATCACTGTCCCCTCCCTCTGCCCACTGGCATGCACCTTGGCTGGCCTGCCACCACCTACCCACAGGCCCCGCTCCCTGCCGACTGGTCGATTTGCATATTATACTTTTATTATGTAGGAGTATTCCTTGTGCGGTGCCTTACATCCCCAGGCCTGTTTTTACAATTGCCAATTTGTACTTCTTAATCCCTTCACCCTTTTCACCCATCCCCCCCGCCCTCCTCCCACTTGGCAACCACCATTTTGTATCTCTGTATCTATGAGTTTGTTTCTGTTTTGTTTGGTCATTTGTTTCTTAGATTCTACTTGTAAGTGAAATCACATGGTATTTGTCTTTCTCTGTCTGACTTATTTCACTCAGCATAATGCCCTCTAGGTCCATCCATATTGTTGCAAGTAGCAAGATTTCATTATTTTTAAAAAAATATTTTTAAAAATTTTCACCTGAGGATATGTTTATTGATTTTAGAGAGAGGGGGAGAGAGAGGCAGAGAGAGAGAACATCAATGTGAGAGCAAAACATTGATCAGTTGCCTCCCATACTCACCCAGACTGGGGATCAAACCTGCAACCTAGGTATGTACCCTGACCGGGAATCAAACCCATAACCTGTCAGTGTATGGGATAACGCTCCAACCCACTGAACACACCAGCCAGGGCAAGATTTCATTCTTTTTTTATGGCTGACTAATATTCCATTATATATATATACAGTCCCCAAAAATGTATACACACTTTGAGTAATTATTAATTCCAATGTTTTTTTCTTTTCCGATTTAACCCATTGGAATTAATAATTATTCAAAGTGTGTATATGGGAGGAGGAATCCAAGATGGTGGCGGAGGTAAACACCTAACTGCTGCCTCGCACAACAATTTCAAAACTGCAACTAAAAGACAAAACGTCTATCACCCAGAACCACAGGAAAGCTGGCTGAGTGGAAGTTCTACAACTAGAAGGAAAGAGAAAAGAGCATTGAGACATGCACAAGCGCTAAAAAGCTGAGGTACAGAGGCGCGGGATCTGGGCTGGCAGCAGGCGTTGCTTTTTTCAACCCAAAGGGGAGACAAGCCTCCGATTACTCTGAAATACAGTTTCTGGGGAGACGCGGGGGACCCAAACTCCTACGGGGAGAAGCTGGATTGTCTGCCACCGGGTCGGAAAGTGAGGGGGGTCTGCTTGCAGAGCTGCGCGCAAGAATAATTGTTTACTGCACTGGGGCACGGGATGCAGTCGGAGACACAGAGCCAGCTAACTAGCAGCCATTGCTGTTTGCCACGCCCTAGCCTAGTGACGCCCTGAGACCCCGCACCACACAACCTACAAACCCACCCAAGCTCCAAGCAGCGGCTTTTGCATATGAATGGACTGCCCTATCGCAGCTTAACCTAACAAACTTGCAGCCCGGATCAGACAGCTCCAAAACCTCCAAACCCCAAGCAAAGAGGAGAAAACTGTAGCTTTCACTGTAGCTCCTGCTGGGTGAACTCAGACAATAGCTGACCTGCACCCCATTGGAGAGCCAGAAGCCAGTGTACCTAGTGGTCAGTGTGAGAAACCAGATTTCAACTCCTCACATCCATAAGTGACACATTCAAGAGGCAGACTCAGCGAGCGCCAAAGCCCCACTGAAACAAGTCCTGCACCATAAGCGTGTCTCCAGCACAGCAGTTCTTATAGACACAGCGAGTCCTCACAGCCAACTGGCCTGGAGGTCAATTCCTCCCAGTGTACCCACAGCAATTAAGGCTTAACTACACCAAGACTTTGCACTCAGCCCACAAAGGGGTGTACCAAGAGCGTCCACATCAGGTGATTGGGGAGGCTGAGCTACTGCCCCCTATAGGTCACCTACCACACAAAGCTGCTCCATCAACACAGGGAAGCAGCCAAAATGCGGAAACAAAGAAACATGTCACGAAGGAAAGAAACGGAGGAAAGCAAACTACTGGACGACATAGAGTTCAGAACCACATTTATAAGGTTACTCAAGAATCTTCTAAAAACCACCGAGAAACTTGATGACACTTCTGAGGAGCTTAGTGAGACCTTCAAGGACCTTAATGAGAATGCCAAAAAAAATGGAAAAGGACCAGTCAGAAATGAAGCATACACTGTCTAAAATAAAGAATATACAGAAACTCAACTGTAGATCAACGTACCCCAAGAATCAAACCAAAGATCTGAAATATGAGGAAACAAAAAACACCCAACCAGAAAAACAAAAAGAAAAAAGAATCCAAAAATATGAAGATAGTGTAAGGAGCCTCTGGGACAACTTCAAGCATACCAATATCCGAATTGTGGGGGTGCCAGAAGAAGAGAGAGAGCAAAATACTGAAAACCTATTAGAAGAAATAATGACAGAAAACTTTCCCTAACTGGTGAAAGAAATAGACTTACAAGTCCAGGAAGCGCACAGAACCCCATACAAAAGGAATCCAAAGAGGACCACACCAAGACACATCATAATTAAAATGCCAAGGGCAAAAGACAAAGAGAGAATCTTGAAAGCAGCAAGAGAAAAACGGTTAGTTACCTACAAGGGAGTACCCATACGACCGTCAGCTGATTTCTCAGCAGAAACTATGCAGGCCAGAAGGGAGTGGCAAGAAATATTCAAAGTGATGAACAGCAAGAACCTACAACCAAGATTACTCTACCCAGCAAAGCTATCATTCAGAGTTGAAGGTCAGATAAAGAGCTTCACAGACAAGAAAAAGCTAAAGGAGTTCATCACCACCAAACCAGGATTACATAAATGCTGAAGGGTATTCTTTAAGAAGAGGAAGAAAAAGAAAAAGGTAAAAATAAAAATTATGAACAACAAAATGACATCAAATACATGCCTACCAACAAGTGAATCTAAAAATCAAGTGAATAAAAATCTGAAGAACAGAATGGACTGGTGAATATAATAGAATCAGGGACATAGAAAGGGAGTGGACTGACGACTCTCAGGGGAAGCAGGTGTGAGGGGTGCGGGAAGAGATTGGACAAAAATCTTACTCCTATGGATGAAGACAGTGGTGGGGGGTAAGGGCATGGGGTGGGGTGGGGAATCAGGTGGAGGGTAGCTATGGGGAAAAAAAAAAGAGGAACACCTGTAATAATCTAAACAATAAAGATTTATTTAAAGAAAAACAACAAAGTGTGTATACATTTTTTTCTAAAATGTTTTTTTAATTGATTACAGAGAGGACGAGAGAGAGAAACATCAATGATGAGAGAGAATTGGCTGCCTCCTGCACGCCCCCTGCTGGGGATCAAGCCCAAAACCAGGGCCTGTGCCCTGATTGGGAATCAAACCATGACCTCCTGGTTCTTGGGTCAATGCTCAACCACTGAGAAATACTGGCTGAGCTGTGAACATTTTTGGGAACACCCTGTATAGACAGTGGTGGGAAAATGTACCCCGTAGGTTAATAATAAGTAATGCAATGATAAATAAATAAATAATAATACAAGAAAACGTCTGTTTTGCATACTCACAACTGTAAATCTACTTTTGCCCACCCTTGTGTGTGTATCGCATCTTTTTTTAAAACTTTATTGTTCTTGTTGACACATCACAGATGTCTGCACTTCCCCCTTCACCACCTCCACCAGCCTAGACCTCCCCTCTGGCTGTCAGCACTGTGACTGTGTCTGTTATGCATTGTGACCTCTGGTGACCCCTTCACTCAATCACCTACTGATAGGCACTTAGAATGCTTCAGTGAGCATGGGGTGCATTCATCTTCTCAAACTGTTATTTTGGATTTCCTCAGAGAAATACCTGGAGGTGGAAATCTGGGTCATGGAATAGGTCTGCTTTTAATTCTTTGAGGAAGCTCCACACTGCTTGCCACAGTGCCTGCACCAATTTATAATCCACCAACAGGGTCTTTTCTGCACATCCTCACCGCACTTGTTGTTTGTGGGTTTATTGATGAGAGCATTCTGACAGGTGTGAGGTGATAGCTCACTGTGGCTTTAATCTGCATCTCTCTGATGATCAGTGACCCTGAGCACCTTTTCCTATGTCTGTGGGCCACCTGTAGGACCTCTTTGGAGAAGTGTCTATTCAGGGCCTCCAACTGTTTTTTAGTCCGATTGTTTGGTCTTGGGTGTTGAGCTTTAGTTCTTTATTATATATTTTGGATATTACCTCTTGTTGAATATGTCGTTTGCAAATATCTTCTCCTATGCAGTAGGTTGCTTTTTTGTTTTGATTTCACTATACTTTACTTTGAGGTGCAGAAGCTTTTCAGTTTGATGTGTTCCCATTGGTTTATTTTTGCCTTTGTTGTCTGCCCGAGGAGACACATCCACAGAGCCATGTCAGAGAGTGTACTGCTGTCAATGTAAAAAGCATTCAGACCTGTGAAGAATTTTTGTGAGTTTATTTGAGCCAAACTGTCGACATGTGCTGGGAAGCAGAACCTCAATGAATTGAGGTAATGCTCCGGAGAATGTCAGATTACATCTGTATTTATACATTGCAATCAAAGGAAGGGATGTAGGTGGGTTACATGAAACCCATTGGTGATAGACTAGAGAGGCGGGAGAGAGCAAAGCAGGTAAACCTCTGGGATTAGATAAAAAGTGAAATGATGGACATGTGCTTCTTTTACAAAGATGGATACAGGATACTTTAACGTAATTAACATTTGACAATTAACTTGATAACAATAACAATGAGGGAATGTCGCGGTGCCATTTGTTGTGCCCTGAGGGGTCTGGGGTAAAAGGATAACATCTCACAGATATGTTATCTTAGAGGCAAAAAGACAAATGGGCTCAGTAAAGATCTAAGCTGATATTTGTCAGGGAAAATACCGGCCTAGGACATGACTACCCACCATAACCTGTTTGTAGTTAAATATTTAATTTCAGACCATCCATTGTGGTGACTTCAGGTCTCTGAGTTTGCAAGACTACCATGCAGGCCTCCCCTGAGCTTGTCACTTCAGCATGTGGCTCCTTTTGTCCACACATCCCCTTTTTGGTTATAAATCAGTCCAGAGGATGCATTGATGACCAACCTTTTGGTTGGATAATGGAGTCCCACGGTGCTAGGAAGGCTTGTTCCTAGGATGTTTCAGTGTCAGCATGTCTTGCTGAACAGGTGGACCACTGGGGATGGGGCAAGACCATAACCTTAGATGGCATTTAAGGTCAAATTATTATTATTCAAAAAGGGCAGGTACGTGGGAGGCAGTCAGACCCTATATGTCCTTGTTAAAAAGTATTCTGGATCATTTCTAATTTTTGAGCCACCATGATCCGAGTCTTTTTGCTGTTTGTCAAGTTTTGTTTTTTTGCATCTAGTATAACATTTACAGATCAGGAATAAAAGTAACAATACTAAACCAGTAACATTGATTAGGAACAGAAAATGTCTAATACTAGACGAGGAAAAGTCTGAGAGGAACAAGGATCCTAGCCCATTACATGTATTATAATTTTTTATTAAGCTAATTATATGTTTTCCTCCTTCATCCACTGTGAGTTGTACCTTATGATATGTTTGGCCAGATGAATTAAGACTCTCTACTATTTCATTATCTAAAAACTTTAATTTTCTTCTGGCCAGTTAGTTTCTATAGAAATGACTTCATGGGGAGGAGTTCAATTTCCCAATACATTGGTTTTTCAGAATCAATATTATCACAGATTTTATGAACATCAGGCAAAGTCATTCTGCCTATAATTTCAGTACTGCACCATGTTCTAGTATTATTTAATGTAAACTTGGTGATATTATAGTAAAAATTGCTTAGTATACAGAAGAGTCTTTTAACCCTTCCCAGAAAAAATGCCCCTTTCTCATATACCATATATTGTTATTTGTTGGGGTAGATACAATAGGCCAGGACTGGGTGAATTCAGTATTCTGTATGGATTGGGGGCATAACCATTCACCTTTCCGATTTTCACAGACAGTGAGATGGGTTTCCATTGTTTATTATTTTTAAATATGGCCCCTCTACTTCCCATTGGAAGTGTTCTAGTATTATTGAGGATGGTCCCTAGCCCCGCCAGTTGAACTACTGGGAATTTAAGCTTAGGATTTAACTGGCACCTGAGCTTTTAAAACACAATGTCGTAGATGGCATTTCCCATTCAAATTTTCCAAATTCCTGGGGAACCATATGAGTCCCATAAGTGTCTGGCCTGGGCTCCTGCAGCTATTAAGTTGGCCATTGTTTCATAGCCACTTCAGATTCCTTGCATTAGCATAGACAACAGGCCCAGTTGAGTTAGGGCACAGGCACGTTCCCATTGTTGGGTTTGTGCCTGAGTTTTTATAGTCTATGGAGCCTGCTCTATCCATGAAACTAAGGTTTTATTGTCTTTCCATGCTGCTTCCCACCCTTTTTCCTTCTTCCTGAAACAGCATTCCCTCTATATGACCTATTTGAGATAAAAACCTTTTTCTAATGAATGACATTCTTCATTAGCTGCAAGTTCAGCTTGTCCCAGGATACCAAGGCCAGCCCCTACTCCTCCAAGTATTCCCCTTTTGCTTCTTTTAGGGGGACAATGTTGTTGGATCCACCAGGAGTGTTGTTGCCATTGGGTAGCTAAGGCTTGGGAGCAGTTAGGAACCAAAAATGTTGACTTTTCCATGCCATAGTTAAATGGGTGAAGGTAACCCCCAAATGAGCTAGAGTTTGAGTATTCCATAGGGCTTCCCACAAGTGTCCAGGAAGCAAGGACGGTGGGGTAGTTATAGACATCTCTACCCACTAAGTGATCCCAATAATTTCTGAAATGGGATCCATTGATTTCTTTCTTGTTTCACAGACATCCAGCCATAAGAGCATGGCTGGTGAGTCCGAGGACATGACATACTATGACAGATAGGGCAGGCTGCTGCAAGCCTTTGGCCAACATATCCAGGTATTTTTCTTAGCTATTCATCACCCATCTCTATAGCTATACAATATTCATCCAGATTAGATCCATATACAATTCTAACCAGTGAAATTATCAGGGATGTATTCTTGGAGGTATTTGCCTAAGATGGGTCCTTTATAATAGATATAGCCAGAAAAAACAAAAGCAACCAAAGCTTATATTGATAGTAGGAGAAGACCAATGTGTGGCTAACAAAGCATTAATTTCACTATCATACCTGATAATCAGAACATCATTGTGTAGTAGGTGGGAAAGATTAGCAGGTATCCAAGTTAAATTTTTCATATCTAATAAGGGAGGAGGTCTGGGGAGGCAGATATTTTTTCCACTAGGAAACCCTAAGGAGGATAATAATAATATGAAAATAATTTTATGTACATTCAATCAATAACAATCAGATGATATAAAAACAAGGTTCAACCAATATCAATACAGGCCTTGTTGACGTCGTCTTGGGATAGCTGTCTGCCTCCGTGGTCAGCGACTCTTGTCCTCGAAAAGTTTCAGCTGTTTCTCGTCCTTGAAAAGTCTTTGATCTCCGCTGCAGATGGAGATGGGTGTCAGAGATGGGAGTAGACATCCATTCACAGTCAGGTGCCTTTTTAAAATGAGAAATGTGAATCCATGAGCTAACTCCTTCAAGTTTAGCTGCACATGGGTTAGTTAGTAATACCTGGTAAGGTCCCCCCCAATGAGTTTGGAGTGTCTTTTATTTGGTGTCTTTTCCAATACACCAAATCTCCTGGTTGTAAGCCATGATCTTTGAAATCTTTGTCTCTCAGGAGCGCACTGTGAAATGAATCTGTTACGTTTGTTAGTTCCTACAATGCAGAATGTCTGCTCTTTACTTTTCCTTACATTTGGGAAACAAAAGATTTAAAAGTCAACAATATTTTAAACAGAGTCATAAGAATAATTATCCTCAATTCATTTAGTCCCATAGTTATTTTTGTTTATCCTGATTATTTGCCAGTAGTGTTTGAATTCAGTTATTCCTTGAAGCTCTATAAATCTTCATCCAGTGAAAAAATATGACCTGCTTAGAAGCCTGCAATTTAGAATAAGTCAGAGTCCTTTTTATGGATTTTTCTAAACATATAATGTACCTACAAATGCACCGAATAAAGCTGTCCACAGATGACAAAAATTTAAAAGTGGCATGGTTATAGATTTGATAAAAAAAACTTTGCTTTTCTATCCTATCTAATAAAAGAGTCATATGCAAATTAGCCATCACTCCACAACAAAAGTAGCAGTGCCCATAGGCACAAGATGGCGGCTCCCAGTCCTCTTAGCCCTGCCTGAATCCCCCAGTCTGCCCAGCGGCAGCAGTCTGGGGTGTCCGGCTGCGAGGCGCCAGCACCCGGCGTGATCCCCGGCCACAGCCTGGGCTGGGATCTCAGGCTGGCAGGGCCTCGCACCCAAGCCGTGTGATTCCTCGGCTGCGGTGACAGCCTGCATTGGGGTCTCAGGCCGGCAGAGCCACACACCCCCGCCACACGATCTTCTGGCCAGCGGAGGCAGCCTGGGCTGGGGTCTCAGCCTGGCCGGGGCGTGCACCCCTGCGGCCTGATCCCTGGCCAGGCTGAAATGGCAGCCTGGGCTAGGGTCTCAGCCTGGCTGGGGTGCAATCCCCTTCCAGCGGTGGCAGCCTGGGGTCTCAACCACTGAGTCACACCAGCCAGGCAGATATGGAGGAATCTTAAATGTTTCTTTTTTTAAAATATATATTTTATTGATTTTTTACAGAGAGGAAGGGAAAGGGATAGGGAGCTAGAAACATCTATGAGAGAGAAACATCTATCATCTGCCTCCTGCACACTCCTCACTGGGTATGTGCCCCCAACCAAGATACATGTCCTTGGTCAGAATCGAATATGGGACCCTTGAGTCTGCAGGCTGATGCTCCATCCACTGAGCCAAACCAGTTAGGGCTGTCCAATATGTTAAAGAAAAAAACCTATCTAATAAAGAGGGAATATGCAGGGGAGAGCATTTGGGGGTGACAAGATTGTCAGAGGAGGGCAGTTGGGGACAATCAGGCTGGCAGGGGAGTGGCTAGGGGGTGATCAGGCTGGCAGGCAGAAGTGGTTAGGAGCAATCAGGAAGGCAGGCAGGTGAGCAGTTGGGAGCCAGCAGTCCTAGATTGTGAAAGGGATGTCCGATTGCCTGGATTGGGCCTAACAGGCAGTCGGACATCCCCCAGGGGTCCCAGATTGGAGAGGGTGCAGGTTGGGCTAAGGGATACCCTCCCCCCCCCCCCAGTGCATGAATTTCGTGCACTGGGCCTCTAGTAAAATATAACATTCCAAGACAACAACTTCTTGTTAAGTAATAGTCCTTGTAAAATGACACAGAGAATAATACAAAATTTGTATACCTTTAGATTCAATTATAATTTCAATATATAAAGAATAATATGTAAGATTTTAAAATGAGGCACATGGCTTATTGCAAGCAGTGTATTAAGCATTGAAAATAATTCACAAACTCCCAATATGTGAAACACAAATACCCAGAGTATCACTGGCAGATGCCCCCACAGGGAATCGTGACTCTTGGCTTGCCCGGTGTCCCTGACTGGACACAGGCTACCCCCGTAAAGTTTCCTGTTTGAACTTGGCTCTGAATCTTTGCAAGTTCCTTTCTGAAGCAGAGTGCCTTAACAATGCATGTGACCTGTCCCTTGCTCTTGATTGGAGCACAGGTGCACAGTCTTTCTCGATTGGCTAATTCAAAGGGAGAGGTTGGCCTTTGCTGTTTCAAGATGGTGGCCCCCAGGGGAGCCAACATGGCAGCTGCCAAGTCACATAGTCCAAATGGAGGCTGTCTAAACTGTTCTTTGACAGAAAAGATGATTTGTTTATTCTCACAATAAACAAGGAAAGAGCAAACTGAAATCCCTAAAAGATAGACTCGACAATTATATTGCAGACAGACAGAAATCTCACTAGCTGTTTCTGGCGACTGAACCCTGAGAGGGAGAGCAAGAAGAGCCCCCAAGATGAAGAATTCTTGGCAGCTGCTGGGACGTTCTTGCAATCTCTCTCACGCTTTCAACCCCACCACACACAACTAGGTTTCCCCAGAGCGGGACTTGCTTCTTCTTTAAACTAATTAAACAACAACAAAGAGACACAAAAACATCAACACTCTTATATAGGCGGGCAGAACACACTAAAAGTTTACACCAGAGAATGTCCAGCATTAAAATTACCAAAGCAGTGTCTTTTGTCCCTGGTTCAGGAACTGCCCCTCTTTAGAATTTCAGTATATTCCCAACTGACCATTAAAAAATGGGTTTGGGTCTTTTTTTGTTGCCTCTAAATCAGAGGCATGCTTCCTACAGGGAAAAACAGGGTGTAGACATTTATTAACTTCAGGACAGTTCTGAGACAGTCTCTAAAATTTTTTATTAATTTCCATCTTATTGGAAGATTTTTTTTTCTATGCTTTTCCTTAGAAGCTTCTAATTTCCAAATCAAGATATGCTTCCCATATACTCATTCAGTTTAATTTCAGAGCTGGCATTTTCTAATTTCTGCAAGCAAAATATTAACATAGGTACCCCAAACAAACTGCATTTTTGGTAATTTCTCAGTTAATATTTTCTAGTTAAATCTTCTCATTTCTGTAAAGCACTTGCAAGTAAAGGCTTCCTATCAGGAGTATTAAATGAGGGCTGGGGTCTTGGGATCTTCTGGCCTTGGAGGCCCAATTTCCCATGTTAAATTTTTTTATTTTTTTTTTTGCATATCTGTAGTCTGAGCAAATTTTAGCTCGTTTATACGGTGAAGGTTATTTTTGCTCAGACTCTCAGCAATTCCAATTGAAAAGCCAAAATCAAAACCAGCCACCCATTTTTTCCTCCAGTCCCGCCTTAGCCTGGGTTCTGTCAACCCTTAACCTGGGTTCTGTCAACCCTAGTTCCACCTCGAGGATTTTAAAACACAGCTCAAATAAAGTAAGACCCTCTACCAAAGCAAGGGAAGGTCCTGGATCCAAGAGACAACTCACCCACCTTCACCCAATGGGTCCTTTGCTGGATCCTAGCACCAGGTCCAAGTCCAAGGGATTGTCCTGGTGAGCCTCTTTGGAATCCTGCTGCGACTATGCCAAGTAATGTTAACGGAAAAACAAAACAAACACATTGAAACCTGAAAAGGATTTCTGTGAGTTTATTTGAGCCAAACTGTCGACATATGCCCATATGCCGGCAAGCAGAACCTCAATGAATTGAGATAATGCTCCGGAGGTTGGCGGGTTACATTTGTATTTATACATTGCAATCAAAGGAGGAACATAGCTGGGTTACATGAAATTCATTCGTGATAGATTAAGGAGGTGGGATAAATCAAAGCGAGCGGGCGGGGGGGGGGGGGAGGGACCTCTGGGATTGGGTAAAAAGTAAAATGATGGACACATACTTAGGTGGGTGCAGGAACAATTAACATGATAATGAAGGAATATGTGTTCTCTGTCCTGGCACCCACCACATTTGGTTGTGCCCCAGGGGCTTCATAGAAAGGGAAGTTACAAGCTACCCAGACATTTCAAGTGTGTGTTGTCATAGATGCAAAAAGACAGATAGGCTCAGTTAAGGTAAAGGTTGACCTTGTCAGTGAAGAAACTGGCCTAGGATGTAACTGCCCACCATCATTGCTTTTAGTTAAAAGTTTAATTTCAGACCATTCTTTGTGGCGACTTTATGTCTCTGAGTTTGCAAGACTGCCACACAGGCCTCCCCTGAGCTTGTCAGGTCAGCATGTGGCCCCTTTGGTCCACAACTTTGAGTTTGTTTTTGTGTAGGCATGAGAGAGTGGCCTAATTTCCGCATGGGTCTGTCTTCCCAGTTTCCCCAATGCCCTTCAGACCTGAACGTATTCATCTAATGGACTAGTGAAGGTTGGGTGAGGGGCATCATCCCCTCTGAAAGATGGGAAACTGATATCTTGCCCAAGCTCACCTTGCCAGTAGTAAAGACTATGAGATGCTTCCAATTTGGGCCTCATGGGCTCTTGAAAGTTAGATGGAGTAGAGACAGATTTCTGATCCCCCCACTATTCAGGGAGGTGGGTGGTCGCTGAGGAGGAAAGCTGGAGGCAAACAGGATGTTAGAAAGAGCTCACCAACAGGGGGGATGGGTCCTGAGGAAATGAGGAAGTGGGGAAAGCCTGTATACTGTCAGAAGGCACACACCCAGGAAGGCCTCCCACCACAGAGACAAAGGGCGGTGGAGACAAACTGAAGCCCACAGCCCACTTTTTAAATAGCCTGATGGGAAATCATGAGACTTAGGTAATGCATGGGAAGAATGTGCCCCATAGTGCTCAGCCAGTGAGGACCCGGGGAGGGATCAGGCACTGCGGAAAAATTGCTCGCTGTAACCACGCAGGGTGTGCCTGCCCACCAGACGCCTGGTCTTGCGAGACCACCATTAAAAGTTTCGCCTTCGCCGTACTTTGTGTCTCCAAGTTCTTTATTTGAATTTGGACAGGTGAGCGTGCTTCTCACAAGCTGGGTCCACCAAGCAGTGGAGCAGTGTGTGTGTGTGTGTGTGTGTGTGTGTGTGTGTGTTTGTGTTTGTGTGTGTGACCTACTATTAGGCAGGTCCTGGGTGGGGCTCTCAGAGGAGGTAAGGGAGTTGCACCCTGAGCTGGCACTGAGCTCATTCTCCTTCTGAGTCCTGTGGCCCTGTGAAGCAATGGGAAGGTTGCCTGCAGAGGTCAGCTGGGAGAGAGGCTGATGATGCTCTGGTGAGCTCAGGGCCCTGGCTCAAGGTGGACCTAGTGGAAGATGGGTCGCCTGCACCCACAGGATGTCCCCTGGGACCTGCTGAGGCAGAACACTGGGATGGCCAGTGGTCCACGCTGGGGCCTCCAGGTGGCTCTGGTGCAGCTGCAGGTTGAGAAGCATTGGCTAGTGTGACCAGACAATCAGTGAGTCTGGGCTGCCTGTCGCTACTTGAGCTGGTTAAGCAGAGGCAGGGTTGAATCATATATGTTTATTCCAATCCTGCTGGCAGCGTGGGAGAGCAGCAGGTCACCCACAGAAATCTGCTCTGCCCCACCCTACCCCCCACCAGCTGCTTATATTGGGCAGAAAGACAAAGAGTACAGGAGGAAGTAGGCAAAAGGGTCAAAGGCTTGTCAGTAAGGTAAGCAAAGGCTGGGGGTCTTCAAAGGGCTGGAGGCTCTGGTCTCTGCAACAAGGTTGCTAATCTTTCCATGATAATAGGAGCTTCCAGATGGGGAGGATGGGCTGCATGTCCAGGTGAGCTCCCCGGTCCCACTGCAACTCCCACCATGTTAGCCTGCGCCTTCTGTAATCAGAACAAAGCAATCCCGGTCACAGAGCAGGATTCACATTCCTTACAGTCATAGCTGGTCCCCCACATTCTATCTCTGCCCCTGTCACATCCTCTCTGCACAGGGGCAGCAACCCAGGGCCCACAGCTGGTTAAGCCCCTCCCCCAGGCTGGTGGAAGGTGCTGGGCTGGCTGGGCTGGGCCAGGCCAGGTACTGCTGGACTGTAGGCTCAGTGAGTACAGGACCCAGCGTTTCCGTTTTGCATGATCTCCCAGCAGGTAGATGCTCCGTAAGGTTTAATGCACCCGTGAGAGGAAGACAGAGCCAGCGTCCTGGCATTTGCTTTTGTTCCAGATCCACTTCCTGCCTTTCTGGGCCCTGGTTTGTGGCCTAGGGAACTACATTTCCCAGGGTCCCTTGCCTCTAAGCCTTTGAGCCAATCAGAGCCACGGGAGAAGGGGGAGCCTAGGAGGAGGGGGAAGCTGGGGATATTTCTTTCCTTCTGCTGTCAGCCTGGGCTCCTCTTGGTGCCTTGTGATCCCTCCCTCCAGGGCTGTGGGCTCCAGGGCCATGGCTCCAGCTCCGTCTGCTGCCTGAGCCTCAGTCTGGAACCCACCCTCCTCCCTCGGCCTCAGGAGGGGCAGCTTCCTGCGGCTGCTCATCTCTGGGTGTCCTGCCTCTCCTGTCACCTGTGCAAATCCCTGGTTTAAATCTCGGCTCAAAAGCCTAGCGTGGTTTTTGTCTTCTCAGTGGACTCGGTGGGGTGATGGGTGAACCCGCCACTCGTTCCCTGTATGAGCGGCCGGCCTGAGCAGGTTGGTTTGTTTTTTAAATATAGTTTTATTTATTTCAGAGAGGAAGGGGGAGAGAGAGGGAGGGGGGGGAGAGAGAGAGAGAGAGAGAGAGAGAGAGAGAGAGAGAGAGAGAGAGAGAGAGACAGAGAGACAGAGAGACAGAGAGACAGAGAGAGAGGAAGAGAGGAGCAGAGAGAGAGAGGGAGAGAGGGGCAGAGAGAGGGAAAGAGAGAGTGGGAGGAAGGGAGATAGAGAAGAAAGGAGAGAGGGGGAGAGGAAGAGAGAGAGAGAAGAAGGGAGAGAAAGAGGAAGAGAGTGGGAGGAAGGGAGAGAGAGAGAGGAAGGGAGGGAGATTGAGAGAGAGAAGAAGAGAGGGGGAGAGAGAGAGGGAGAGAGGAAGAGAGGGGGAGAGGGGAGAGAGAGAGAGAGGGAGAGGGAGAGAGACATCAATGATGAGAGAGAATCTTCGATCGACTGCCTCCTGCACGTCCCACACTAGGGATGGAGCCCACAAGCCAGACTCATGGTTGGATTCCTGGTCAGGGCACAGGCCCAGGTTGTGGGCTCAGTCCCCAGTGGGGGGCGTTCAGGAGGTAGCTGATCGATGATCTCTCTCACCATTGATGTTTCTCTCCTCCTCTCTGAAATCAATAAAGATATATATATATTTTAAATGTAGGATAACTATTTTAAAAAATTGTTACTGTTCGATTTCATCAGCAACAAAAGCATCCTCTCCTGTGTCTGTTGCCTGAGAGATGCTTTTTGTTGTGCTGAGGTGTCAGCATGAAAGGTCTATCCGGTCAAACATCTGAAGTTTTGATTGCCAATGGCGACATTTTCTCTGTGAACAACTTGGTTGTTTGAGAACCGAGGTTTGATGGCATGTTCATTCCCTGCACTGATTCTGCTGCATGGGCATGAGGTGGGCACCAGCTAGGTGCCAAGAGGAACAGCCACCCCCTGCCTACCAGCCCGGGCCAGCGTGGCCTCCAGTCCTTGTCTCTGGGAGCGGAGGGCACGCAGTGACCCTCGGGATGTGTCGTCGCAGTCTCAGTTGAAGGAGGAGGAGACATGGCCTCTTTGCTCTTTACAACCAACAAGCCACTCAGTTCTGTCCATCTGGTTGCATTTCCTCCCTCTCCTTGCCTCCCTGCCTGGCCTCAATGCTTCTGTTCACTTTACCTTGTCTGCACCCCATGTTTACTGTAGTATTGTTTACAATACCCAAGATATGGAGACAATTGAAGTGTTCATGAATGGTTAAGTAGATGAAGTTGTAATTGTAGCCCAGCCAGCGTGACTCAGTGATTGAGCACTGACCTATGAGCCAGGACTCAATCCACTGAGCCAAACCGGCCAGGGCTGACGGTTCCTTTTTTATGTTGTTGATGGTCTCATCAAGTTCCTTGAGGGTCAAACTAAGTCCCTTGGGTGTCCTTACAGCCATTGTTTTAAACTCCATATCTGGTAGTTTGCTTGTTCCCATTTCATTTAGTTCATTTTCGGGAGATTCCTCTTGTTCTTTCATTTGTGACATGTTTCTTCGTCTTTGCATTTGGGCTCTGCTCACTTCAAACTCGCACAGCTCTCTCCAATCTCCGAACGGGTCCCCCTGCTTCCAGGCCTTATTGTTGGAGGAAGGAGGCCAATGGCCTAACCCTGGCAATCAAGGCCCTCCCGGGCTGGTCCAGCACCCTTTCCAGCTGCCTCTCTTGTCTCCCTCCCTGTTAGGTCTGATCAAATAATTGAATTGACACCCCTCCCCTGGGAGCTGACCTTTAGGCCACTTCACAATGGACATTCCCTTTCGCTTAGACCACATCCCATTTGCCAAGACCCTTACCTCTCTGCTCCACACCTTCCCAGAATCCTGACCACACAGAGAGCTCCCCATGGAAAAAGCCCATCTCTGCATCCCCACCCTGGGGTGCTGGCACCACTTGGGGGCTCAGCCCATCTGGTTTCCAGATGACCTGATCTATATACATAAAAGCCTAAAATACAAAGTGTCCCCTTGGGAGTTCAATTGATCAGGAGTTCGATTGCTCTCTATGACGTGCGCTGACCACCAGGGGGTGGCATGGAATGAAGGAAGGCCCCAGCTGGCAGTTGGCAAGCACTAGGAACCCTACCCATGCACAAATTTCATGCACAGGGCCTCTAATAGATTTATAATTCTTTACCCCTTTGGGCCTCATGCATTCCTCCTTTGGTGATCTTAACATTTGGTGCCAAAACCCGGGAGGGTTCCATGGGAAGGGGGAGCAATCTCCCTGGCTTCAGTCACCCCGAGTTTGCTACTTGGAGAGCAGTAGGCAGCAGCAGCTTGTCCTGGGCTTTCCTCCGAATCCCACTAGGGTGACTCGATTGCCAGCCTCAATCAGGCCTCTCTCCCTTATGGGGTCTTCCCCAGACAGCCAAGGAGGACGCCGTACCAAGAATCTCTCCTTCTCCATTGCTGACCCTCTATCCCACACCAGCCAATCTTCTCTAGGTGAGTGACGTCCCACAATTCCCCTCGTCTCCGGTCTTCTACCCACTCTCTCATTGACTTCTCAGAAGTCTCTCACTTTGAAAGTCCTAGCGCTAGGCCAGAAGACTCCTCAGCCATTTGGTTTTGGGTCCTTCTGGATTGGGGATGCCCAGTCCGAAGGGTCACCTCTTATTTCTTGCGGTGATTTGTTTAGCAGTGGGGATGCCTGCTCTAAACAATCACCTTGGAATTTGTGATCTGTCACTCACCCTTCCTCTCATGAGCCACACCACACTCCCTCTTCACACTCATGGGGGAGATCATGCCCAAGCACCTCATTTCCTTTTGTAACACTGTGTGGCCACAACATAAACTAGATAATAGGTCTCAATGGCCTGAAAATGGCACTTTCAATTTTAACACATTGCACAATTTATTTTTATTGTTTTTAAAATATGCTTTTATTGATTTTAAAGAGAGAGGAAAGGAAAGGAAGAGAGAAACAGAAGCATCGATGAGAGAGAAACATCTATCGGCTGCCTCCTTCAGGCCCCCTACTGGGGATCAAGCCGGCAACCTGGGCATGTGCCCTGAGCAGATATTGAACTGGTGACCTCTTGATGCTTGGGTCAATGCTCAACCTCTGAGCCACACCAGCCAGGCCACATTGTGTAATTTAGATAATTGCTGTCACCACAATGGACAATGGTCAGAGATTCCCTACATCCAGGCCTTTTCACCCTTCCGTCCTGACTCTCCCTCTCTCTCAGTCCTGCTCTACCCATCAGATCCTTCTTCACACACAACATCACCCCCTAACACTTCTGATTCTGAATCCACTTTTGACCCAGAAGACCACTGGCCTCCACCCCCTTACACGCCCCTTCCCTCACCTGCAGTAGGGTCCCTCCTAATCAGCAACCACCTTCTCCCCTGACCCCTGAGAGCCCAAATCTCAAGAACTCGAGCTCCAATACAGACTTTCCCCACCTAACACTCGCTCTCAGGCCACCCAGAGGGTGCCTTCCTCAACAGCAGCTCTATTCCCACACCCACTCTACCCCTGAGGGGGGCCGCAGAAACTGAGGGGATTGTCTGGGTGCACATCCTATTTTCCATGTCTGACTGTGCACAAATGGGAGGCATCTCAGGTCTTTTTCCACCGACCCCCCCACATTTCCCAAGGAATCTGAGTGCCTGACCCAGTCCTATGAGCTGATCTGGCATGACATCCATGTCCTCCTGTCCTCCTCTCTCACCCAGAAGAGAAGGAGCACATGTGGCTAGCAGCTCAGGACTGTGCCCATGCCCATCCCTCCATAGACAGGACATGCAGCCAACCTGGTTGGTGCTGACATGGTCCCCTGAACTGACTCGAGACAGGACTATTGGGTTAATTCTCCAGGGCGCTGGCTCCGTAGCCATATAATCCCCTGTCTCATTGCCGATATCAAAAAGGCTGCCCATAAGGTGGTCACATAAGATGAACTTAGTGAAATCACTCAGGGCCCTGATGGAAACCCAGCTCTCCTCCTCTCCCGCCTCACAGAGGCCTTACAGAAATTGACCACCTTAGACCCCACCCCTCAGTGGGAGGCCTTCGTCTGAACACCCATTTTATAGCCCAATCAGCCTCTGATATAACCAATGAGCCACAAACTTAAAAAAATAGACACAGGTCCACAAACCTCTCAAAAAGACCTCATTAACCGGGTCTTTAAGGTCTTTAATAATAGAGACAAGGAGACCCAAATTCAAAAACAAAGGCCAGACCAGGCCAAGCTGAGGCCCAGAAGGAGGCCTTCCAGCTCCTACCCACCACTCTCACGAACCCCAAACCAAGTGCTGATCCTCCTAACGAGGGTAAGCCAGGGGCTAAACCTCCTCCAGGCCCATGCTTCAAATGCAACAAGGAAGGACACTGGGCCAAGTCCTGCTCAAACCCAAGACCCCCGCCTGGGCCCTACCCAAGGCGTGGAAAGGAAGGCCACTGAAAATTAGACTGTAGTCTGGCCTCTTCGGGTCGGACCTCAGCCAGTCCAGCACAGCCGCCCTCTGGATCTGGTTTGGAGGTCCCAGAGCCCCTGGGACTGGCCACCAAAAACTGAAGCTGCACAGGCCCTGACAGGGCCCCACAGACTTACATCACCAGGACAGAGCCTTGGGGAACGACTGTGGTGGCAGGTAAGCTGATCTCCTTTATAATTGACACGTGGCCACTTATTCTGCCCTCTCCAAATTCATTGGGACCCTTGTTCCCTCCTCAGTCTCCATTATGGGGGTTGACAGATTAGTCTCACAGCCATTAGCCACCTCACCTCTACACTGCATCTTATTAAATACTCTCATTTACTCTTTTCTCATTCTACCTCAGTGCCTGACTGGGGCTATGGCACATCCCCTCATAAAGCCCAGTTGTCCGGAACCACAGTCACCTACTTTGGTTTCACTCTCACCCCCACAAAGCCGAGCCATTACTGTTAGATCACCGAAGGAGGAACGCACAAGGCCAGAATTATGAGGGATCACGAAATATTCGATCACCAGGTATCTGAGCCTGGATGGCTCCAGCCCCCAGTGACAGGAGTCAGCATCTTTTAAAGGCCTTTCCTGGGCTTTTTTTTCTGGGCAGAGACTTCTTTATGCAGATGTGGAGGGGAAAGAATGGAATGTGGTCACCACAGGTGAAATGTGGTCAAAGGGAATGTCCTTAGTGAAATGACCTGGAAAGTCAGTTCCCAGGGGATGGGTATCAATTCAATTATTTAATCAGACCTAACATTCCGGCCTTTTTGTTTTATGGAATAGGGATGAAGGTCATATCTTCTGTAATTGCTTCCTGCTGAAGTGGGACGTTGGGATCCCAGGAGAATGGACTTTGATAGTGCGCTGGACGAGGGGTGCAGCAGCATCATTTCTCCAAGAGACTGGTTGGTGAAGGCTTGAGAGCATCCTGTTGAGTGACTTGGGAGGTAAAAGTTGGTCCCAAGGTATGCCACAGCATCACTTGTCTGGTTTTGCTCCTTTTTTTTTTTGCCTGGAGCTGAAAGACAACTGAGGCCTAGATGTTACCTTTAGGGGGGTCTCAGTTGAATGATGAGTGATATGAAAGGGGAGGAGAGGTTTCCCTACAGAGGAAGAAGAAGCCCCAGTCATCGAGACAAGCTGAAAGGTGTAAGGAGAAGAGGTGGACTAAAGGGTATGAGATTCCCTTCTAGTTCTGCACTGCAAGCTGAAAGGGTAGTCACCATGGTGCTACCAATAAGGGTGGCAGATGAGTGGTTGAGATTCCATTGTAGTGAAAGTGGGAGGGAACGCTAGAATGGGCTGTTATCCAAGGGAAAAAAGAAAGGGAAGGAAAGGAGCAGTTGAAGCCAGGGACCTGGATGGTTGGATAAGAAGTAAGACACTGCACTCAGACCAGCCAAATTTAATACTTTAAATTTCCTGAGGTTATAACCTCCCATTCACTGGCTTAACTTCTTATTTTTACTGAGCCTTAATCCTTCCTGTTTTTATTTTAAGCCTTAAACTCCTACATTAAAGAGTTTTCCTTTTTTTTAAACAGAACAACCAACTTGGTTGCCTTCCAGAAAAACAGGTAGGAGAGAGACATGCTGGCCAATACTGCAATGCATACATCTCAAGTAAAAGTAACTTTCTTTTTACTTATGGTTTCTCATTAATGGTGAGATTTAATGCTTAAATAATAACGTTTAGTTTATTCTTTAAACAGTAGTGCAAGAGATTTTTAAATTCCTTCTTTTTAAGCTTAAATTTACTTCTAAATAGCATTCTTTTTGGCTAGTGCTCATTTGCATATGTATGCAAATTTTACTTTGGACTTTACTAGAACCAGTTGCTCATAAAATATTGGCTTCTCATATGAATGAGTTTATATGAAACCTTGATTATATTGTGAAAAATCTAACTTATCAAGTAATTAAAGTGTACTTCTTTATTAAAAAGCAAAGTAAGTAAACTTATACATTTGACCCATGCAACTAATCTGTCAACCCCAATAATAGAGATTGAGGAGGGAACAGATGCCGCCCTCCCCCAAGCCAATCTGAAGAGCAGGCTGGGTAGGGGTCTGAGGCATTATGTACGCCGCTGTCTTAAAATTCTGCTGCTGAATATTCTGATTTAACTTAAGAAGTATCCAGCAACCTTGTCTTTCAACAGTTCTCTTTTCCTTCTCATCACATACACAATGTTCACAAATTTCACACTTTTAAATTAACCTTCAAACCTTTTTTTCTATGTCCTTCAAAAATGCATAACCAGGAGAGAATCCAAGATGGCAGCATAGGTAAACACCTAAACTGCTGCCTCCCACAACAATTTAAACTGCAACTAAAAGACAAAACGTCTATCACCCAGAACCACGGGAAAGCTGGCTGAGTGGAAGTTCTACAACTAGAAGGAAAGAGAAAAGAGCATTGAGGCGTGCACGAGCGCTGAAAAGCTGAGGTACGGAGGTGCGTGATCCGGGCTGGCTGCGGGCGACTGGGTGCGTTGCTTTTTTCAACCTGAACGGAGACAAGCCCCCGATTACTCTGAAATCCAGTCTCTGGGGAGACGTGGGGGACCCAAACTCGTACAGGGAGAAGCTGGACTGTCTGCCAGTGAGGGTGGCTTGCTTGCAGAGCTGAGCGTAGGAATAATTGTTTACTGCACTGGGGCATGGGACTCATGGATGCCGTTGGGGACGCAGAGCCAGCTAACTAGCAGCCATTGCTGTTTGCCACGCCCTAACCTAGTGACACCCTGAGGCCCCGCCCTGCACAACCTACAAACCCACCCAAGCTCCAAGCAGCGGAGTTAGCATAAGAAAGGCATGCCCTATCGCAGCTTAACCTAGCAAACTTGCAGCCTGGGTCAGACAGCTCCAAAACCTCCAAACCCCAAGCAAAGAGGAGAAAACTGCAGCTCTCACTGTAGCTCCTGCTGAGTGGCCTCAGACAGTAGCTGACCTGCACCCCATTGGAGATCCAGAAGCCAGTGTACCTAGTGGTCAGTGTGAGAAACCAGATTTCAACTCCTCACATCCATAAGTGACACATTCAAGAGGCAGACTCAGTGAGCACCAAAGCCCCACTGAAACAAGTCCTGCACCATAAGCGTGTCTCCAGCACAGCAGTTCTTATAGACACAGCGAGTCCTCACAGCCAACTGGCCTGGAGGTCAATTCCTCCCAGTGTACCCACAGCAATTAAGGCTTAACTACACCAAGACTTTGCACTCAGCCCACAAAGGGGTATACCAAGAGTGTCCACATCAGGTGATTGGGGAGGCTGAGCTACTGCCCCCTATAGGTCACCTACCACACAAAGCTGCTCCATCAACACAGGGAAGCAGCCAAAATGCGGAAACAAAGAAACATGTCACGAATGAAAGAAACGGAGGAAAGCAAACTACTGGATGACATAGAGTTTAGAACCACATGTATAAGGTTACTCAAGAATCTTCTAAAAACCACCGAGAAACTTGATGACACTTCTGAGGAGCTTAGTGAGACCTTCAAGGACCTTAATGAGAATGCCAAAAAAATGGAAAAGGACCAG
The DNA here is from genome assembly GCA_026230045.1 of Corynorhinus townsendii. NCBI lineage: Eukaryota > Metazoa > Chordata > Mammalia > Chiroptera > Vespertilionidae > Corynorhinus > Corynorhinus townsendii. The sequence continues at coordinate 85,351,150 of JAPDVU010000008.1, forward strand.
TCAAAAATGAAACATACACTGTCTAAAATAAAGAATATACAGAAACTCAATTGTAGATCAACGTACCCCAAGAATCAAACCAAAGACCTGAAATATGTGGAAACAAAAAACATCCAACCAGAAAAACAAAAAGAAAAAAGAATCCAAAAATATGAAGATAGTGTAAGGAGCCTCTGGGACAACTTCAAGCGAACCAACATCCGAATTTTTGGGGTGCCAGAAGAAGGGAGAGAGCAAAATATTGAAAATCTATTAGAAGAAATAATGACAGAAAACTTTCCCTACCTGGTGAAAGAAATAGACTTACAAGCTCAGGAAGCGCACAGAACCCCATACAAGAGGAATCCAAAGAGGACCACACCAAGACACATCATAATTAAAATGCCAAGGGCAAAAGACAAAGAGAGAATATTAAAAACAGCAAGAGAAAAACAGTTAATTACCTACAAGGGAGTACCCATACGACTGTCAGGTGATTCCTCAACAGAAACTATGCAGGCCAGAAGGGAGTGGCAAGAAATATTCAAAGTGATGAACAGCAAGAACCTACAACCAAGATTACTCTACCCAGCAAAACTATCATTCAGAGTTGAAGGTCAGATAAAGAGCTTCACAGACAAGAAAAAGCTAAAGGAGTTCATCACCACCAAACCAGGATTACATGAAATGCTGAAGGGTATCCTTTAAGAAGAGGAAGAAGAAGAAAAAGGTAAAGATAAAAATTATGAACAACAAAATGACATCAAATACATACCTACCAACAAGTGAATCTAAAAATCAAGTGAATGCAAAATCTGAAGAACAGAATGGACTGGTGAATATAATAGAATCAGGGACATAGAAAGGGAGTGGACTGACGATTCTCAGGGGAAGCAGGTGTGAGGGGTGCGGGAAGAGATTGGACAAAAATCTTACTCCTATGGATGAAGACAGTGGCGGGGGGTAAGGGCATGGGGTGGGGTAGGGAATCAGGTGGAGGGGAGCTATGGGGAAAAATAAAAGAGGAACACCTGTAATAATCTGAACAATAAAGATTTATTTAAAAAAAATGCATAACCATGCCTCAGACCTTCCATTAAGTATTTCTACTCTAATATTCTTTCTTTCTCTCATACCTTCAGCAACTTGTACAAACCTTTTCTTTCTTTTTTTAAATGTATTAGGATTCTTCACTCAGAACTATCTTAATTTTGCAATGATAACCAAAAAATAAACAGCCAACATTTCTTAGATTGACATTTATCAACACACTTTCAACACTCTTACTTTCAAGAAACTACACATTCAACAAAGTACAAGAGATCTTCTGTAATAAAAACTAGGAGCAGGCTAATTAAAACATGCTTAGCACCCGAGCCAGTTTGGCTCAGTAGATGGAGATTTGGCCTGTGAACTGAAAGGTTCCAGATTTGATTCCAGTCAAGGGCACATGCCCGGGTTGTTGGCTTGATCCCCAGTGGGGGACTTGCAAGAGGCAGCCAATCCATGATTCTCTCTCATCATGGATGTTTCTATCTCTTCCTCTCTGAAATCAATAAAAATATATTAAAAAAAAACATTTCTAGCAATCAATGTTTCAGTATTGTATGCTATTTTAAAATATTTTAGATGTTTATCATTTAACCCAGCAATGCTCCCAAGCCTTTAAGTTACCAAAGACTTTGGAAAATTATGTATAGGCATATGAGGCTGGAGAAAAGGCAGGGGGAGGAGGGAGCAGGCCCTGCAGCCTGTTCCCAGGCCTCTAGCTGCTTGGATTCAAAACTGCCACATTTTCCCTTAGAGATAACATGCTCAGGTTTGGGAGATAATGAGCTCAGCTTCTGATAATAGCTGGACTGTTAAGTAAGCCTGTGCAGTAAAGAAAGTTGTTCTTTGGGAAGGGTGGGGTGGGGGGGTGGTGAGAAGGCACTGAGGTAAGACCAGTCTTCAGAGCATTAAAGGGGTGAGAATGCTGGCCTTGGGATCTAAAGGCACAGTGAGGGGGTCCCTTCACCATGTCATGTCATAGAGGAGCTTTGCAAGAAGACTAAAGTTGTGAACCTGGTGGCGAGAGTACCCAGTGAGGCTGAGAAAGGAGAAAATGTCTTGTTCAGAGGAGGGGACAGTCTTAAAGGAGATAAGGCGTTTACAGTCCCAGGAATGGCTCAGCTTTGTGGGGTGAGAGAGTGGAACTGAGGTAGGTGACTGTGGTTTGGAACAACTGGATTTTATTGAGGGAATGCATGGTAGCCCTGGCTGGGCACTAAGGTAGAATGAGAAAAGAGTGAATGGGAGTATTTAATAAGATGCAGTGTAGAGGTGAGGTGGCTAATGGCTGTGAGACTAATCCGTCAACCCCCATAATAGAGACTGAGGAGGGAACAAGGGTCTCAGCGAATTCGGGGAGGGCAGAACAAGTGGCCACAAGTCAATTAAAAAGGAGGTCAGCTTACCTGCCACGACAGTCATTCCCTGAGGCTCTGTCCTGGTGATGTAAGTCTGTGAGGCCCTGTCAGGGCCTGGGAAGCTTCAGTTTTTGGTGGCCAGTCCCAGGGGGTCTGGGGACTCCAAATCAGATCCAGAAGGCAGCCTTGCTGGACTGGCTGAGGTCCCACCTGGAGGGGCCAGACTACAGTCTAACTTCCTTTCCGCACCTTGGGTAGGGCCCAGGTGGGGGTCTCGGGTTTGGTCTGGACTTGGTTCAGTGTCCTTCCTTGTTGCATTTGAAGCATGGGCCTGGAGGACGCTTAGTCCTGGACTTACCCACGGTTGGAGGACCAGCACTTGGTTTGGGGTTCATGAGAGTGGTGGGTAAGAGCTGGAAGGCCTCCTTCTGGGCCTCAGCCTTGGCCTGGTCTGGCCTTTGTTTTTGTATTTGGGTCTCCTTGTCTCTATTATTAAAGACCTTAAAGACCTGGTTAATGAGGTCTTTTTGAGGGGTTTGTGGACCTGTGTCTATTTTTCAAAGTTTATGGTGTGTGTCAGGGGCTGACTGGGCTATAAAATGGGTGTTCAGAAGGAGGGCTCCCACTGGGAAGGTGGGGTCTAAGGTGGTCAATTTATGTAAGGCCTCCATGAGGCGGGAGAAGAGGAGAGCTGGGTTTTTGTCAGGGCCCTGAGTGATCTCATTAAGTTTGTCAAATTCCTTAGTAAAGGTGTTTGGGTCAGTGGAAAAAGATCTGAGATGCCTCTCAATCTGAGGCTGGACATAGAGAATGGGATATGGACTCAGAGTATGTCCTCAGTTCCTGCTGCCTCCCTCAGGGGTAGAATGGACTCAGGAATAGAAGAGGCTGTTGAGGAAGGCTGTCTTTGGGTGGCCTGAGAACAAGTGTTAGATGGAAAAAGCTGTTTTGGAGCTCACATTCTCAGGATTTGTGCTCTCAGGAACTGGGGAGAAGGTGGTTGCTTATTAGGAGGGTCTGGTTTTTGGGAATCTACTGCTGGTGAGGGAGGGGTGGGGATGGAGGTCAGTGGTCTGCTGGGTCAGGAGTAGATTCAGAATCAGAAGTAAAATGGGGGTAAGATGTTTTGTGTGAAGGAGAAGGATCTGATGGGTAGAGCAGGACTGAGCGAGAGGATTGGGACTGAAGCATGGAAAAGGCCTGGACGTAGGGAATCTCTGACCATTTTCCATTGCAGTGTCAGCAATTATCTAAATTGCTCAGTGTGTTAAAATTGAAAGTCCTGTTTTCAGACCATTGAGACCTATTATCTAGTCTATGTTGTGGCCAAACAGTGTTACAAAAGAAAATGAGGTGCTTGGGCATGATCTCCCCCATGAGTGTGCAGAGGAAGTGTGGCATGGCCCATGAGAGGAAGGGTGAGTGACAGACCACAAATCCAAGGTGACTGTTTAGGGTAGGCGTCTCTGCTGCTAAATAAATCACCATTAGAATTGAGAGTTGACCCTTCAGACTGGGCATCCCCAATCCAGAAGGACCCAAAGCCAAATGGCTGAGGAGTCTTCCAGCCTAGCGCTAGGACTTTCGAGGCAAGAGACTTCCAAGAAGTCAGTGAGAGAGAGTGGGCAGAAGACCGGAGATGAGGGGAATTGTGGGATGTTACTCACCTAGAGAAGTTTGGCCGGTGTGGGATGGAGGGTCAGCAATGGAGAAGGAGAGATTCCCAGTCTGGCGTCCTCTTTAGCTGGGAGAGAGGCCTGATCGAGGCTGACAATCAAGTCACCTGAGTAGGATTCAGAGGAAAGCCCAGGATGAGCTGCTGCTGCCTACTGCTCTCCAAGTAGCAAACTTGGGGTGTTTGAAGCTGGGAGATGTCTCCCCATCCCTGTGGAAACCTCCCACATTTTGGAACCAAAAGTTAGGTCACCAAAGGAGGCCAGAGTGGTGAGGGATTACGAATTTATTTGATCATCTGCACACCAGGTGGCTGAGCCTGGATGGCTCCAGCTCCCAGTGATGGGAGTTGGTGGCTTTTAAAGACTTTTGGTGGGCTTTTTTCTGGGCAGAGACTTCTTTATGTAGACGCTGAGGGGAGAGAATAGAATGTGGTCACCACAAGTGAAATGTGGTCAAAGGGAATGTCCTTAGTGAAATGACCTGGAAAGCCAGTTCCCAGGGAGGGGTATAATTCAATTATTTGATCAGACCTAACAATTACCTTCCCACAGAGGGGCTTTAGACTTCTCGCAAAGGCCCTCTACGATGAGAGGGACCCCTCACTGAGCGTTTAGATCCAAAGGCCAGCATTCTCACTCTTTAATGCTCTGAGACTGCTCTCACCTCAGCACCTTCTCACACCCCCCCTTCCCAAAGAACAACTTTATTTACTGCTAAACTGCAAACACTTACTTAGCAGTCCAGCCACTATCAGAAGCTGAACTCATTATCATCCAAATCTTAGCATGTTATCTCTAAGGAAAAATGTGACGGTTTTAAATCCAAGTGGCTGGAGGCCTGGAAACTGCCTTCCTAGAACAGGCTGGGGGGGGGGGGCTGCTCCCTCCTCCCCCCGCCTTTTCTCCAACCCCATATGCCTATTTATACTTTCCCAAAGTTTTTTGGTAAACGCAAAGGCTTTGGAGCATTGCTGGGTTAAATGATAAACACCTAAATATTTTTAAGTAACATAAAATACTGAAACATTGATAGTTAGACAAGTTTTAAATTCGCCCGCTCTTCGCTTTTAGTACAGAAGGTCTCTTGAACTTTGTTGAGGGTATATTTCCTTGTAAGTAAGAGTGTGTTTAAAGTGTGTTCTGGTTGTTTGTGAATGGGTAGAAAGGTTTGTGAAAGTTGTAGAAAGTTTTTCCAGTGAGTTGGACCTGATCCCCCTGACATCCCAGGGGACCCCTTTCTCTGAGTAAGCTAAAGTAGCTGCCCAGGCCCTCCTGTGGCTTAAGACCTTAGATGGCAGCCTAGACATTCTTTATTTCCAGTGCTCATTCAGTCCTGGTCACTGTCATTGAAATCCTCACAGGTCTTCCTAGTGGCATTTAGGAACATCTCTCTCCTTTTCTGGCTAGAAAGGAATGACCTTCACTGCAAAGGACTCCGAGTCAGGAATGATCCTGTAACACAGGGAGATAACAAAGCAGACCATGAGGCCAAGGCAGCAGCTCAGAGGAATCCCCCATCTCCCCAGCTCTCAGCTAAACCCCATATAACATCCTAATACACTCCAGAGGAACTTCAGTACTATTAACTTGTGGGGCCACTCAGGAAGATCCATGGTTAAAATTTCAGGGAAAGTATATCCTTCCCCAGGGACAGGCCCGCCATATCTTACAGGCTACTCACAATTCCTTACATATAGGGTAAAGACCGCTTCTACAACTCCTAACCCCCCATCACATATCCTAGCCTAGCCTTCCTACTGCAAGATATCCCCCAAACCTGTTCTACTTGGTACTCAGTATCTCCCCAAGGACAGGGTAGACCTCCTTCTTTCCCCACTCATCAGCAAGGGGCCAACTCCCTGGACAAGACTGGCAGATTTCCTTCACTCACTTGTCCCCTATTAGAAGGACCAAGTATCTCTTAACCCTCATAGACATCTTCTCGCAGGTTAAAAGAAGCACTCCCCACTGCATCTGAAAGTCCTCCAAGGTCACACAGCTCCCATTTAGCACATCATCCCCAGATTCGGCCTCCTCACCTCACTGCAATCAGATAATGGACCTGCTTTCACATTTCAAATGACTCAACAGGTCTCCTCCACTCTGAACATCCAGTGGAACTCACATCCTCCTACCGGCCCCAATCTTCAGGCAAGGTAGAAAAGGCAAATTCCTTAATTCAGTCTCACCTAACTAAATTAACTCTCAAAACTAAAGAACCTGAAAGTACTCTCCTTCCTCTAGCCCTTCTGCACATCAAGGCAACCCCCATGCACCCTCCTTTCTTAGTCCCTTTGAACTCAGGTATGGAAGACCCTTCTTATTAGGAAACTTCCCTTCCACAGAGACCCCTCTAGAAGGCTATGTTGCTATATTAAATCTCATCTGACAATTACTGAGAGAACATGCTGATCAGATCCTCGACCTTTTACGGACGACCCCCCTACCCCTCCTCCCCCCCCCCCCCCCACACACACACTTCTCTACAGCCAGAGGACTAGGTCCTCCTAAAGGAAATCCATTTGTCAATAATTTACAGTCCCAATGGCAAGGCCCTTATCAGGTACTCCTAACCACCCCACTGCAACTAAACTACCGGGCACACCCCTTGGTTCCACCTTCCAGATTAAAACCCATCCCAGGAACCTCCATCATGTGAGCTGAGTCCCCTAAGTATCACAGCCACCAGGTCGGGCCTACCAGATCCAGCCTTGCCCACATCCCAGAAGCAGACAAATTCTCCAGGTCCTAGCTACTGCTTCCTCTCCCTTCCCATCAGGATTCTCACCTTCCTATGGGACTCCCTTCTCCAAGGGAACTTGGCTTCCTCTAGAGATTTCCTTCCCTCTAGATCCTGAACATACCCTTCCCCCACTTGGGACAATCCCGACCCTGGAAGTGGGAATTAGCTCTCCTCATTCTATTTTAGCCCTCCTCTCCTACACCCATAGGGAACCTTCTCACCTCCTCATCTCCAACCAACACTTAACCTCGCCCATTCCCTCCTAAGGCAGACCAATCCAGCCTTAGCCAAGACTGCTGGCTCTGCCTTCCCCTCTCTTCTTCAGCATATACCACCATCCCTATCCCAATCAAGACAAGGAATAGGGCAAAGATCACTCTAGCTTATAAAAAGGAGAAGGGAACTATGTTTCTCGAAAAGGCAGACACACTTCTAGATAATTATCCTGCAGCCCAGGCATCAAGCCTCCCTCCTCTTTCGTTCTTCTATTCTATCTCCTACTAAGGTGGCTCCTTCCTCCCTCCTGGTCATAGGTCCCATCAACCTACACACCCCACTAATCGCCCAAGCCCCTTTGTGCTTTACAAGGTCACAGGGCAGTATATCAATAGGCCATCTCCCATCATCAGCTTGTAACCCCACAGTTAACCATGAACTACTGAATGGCCAGTGGTCCCAACAGGTTAACTGCCAGGTCTCCCCGGAAGCCAGTGGTTATTTCCTACAGCCTGTCTGTTTCAATTCTTATCCAACAATCCAGGTCCAAGGTTTCAACTGCTCCTTTCCTTCCCTTTTGCTTTTCCCTTGGATAACAGCCCATCCTAGCGTTCCCGCCCACTTTCATTGCAATAGAATCTCAACCACTCATCTGTCACCTCTTATTGGTAGCACCATGGTGACTACCCTTTTGGTTTGAAGGGTAGAACTGGGAAAAGGAACCTCATACCCTTTAGTCCACATCTTCTCTGTACACCTTTCAGTTTGTCTCCATGATTGGGCTTCTTCTTCCTCTGTGGGGAAAATACATGCATCTGCCTCCGACCAACTGGGCAGGAACCTGTACTCTCGTTTCTCACCCAATGTAGACGTGGCCCCCAATAATCAGTCTTTACCTGTCCACATAACCCATTAGATCCATCACAAAAGAGGAGATCCGACACTTTCAGTCCAGATAATCCCTCTTCTCATAACCTTGGTCATCACCGCAGGGGTTGGGATTGGCCTAACCGATGCTCTATCATATTCTGAAATCCTGTCTCAAGATCTACAAGAAAGCCTAGATAACACTACCAAAACTTTAGTTCAAATTCAGGATCAGATAGACTCACTAGCGGCTTCACCCCCCAAAATCGAAGAGGACTAGACCTCTTTTTTGTTTTTAATATTTCAAGAAAAACTATTTTAAATATAATAATACTAGAGGCCAGGTGCATGAAATTCATGCATGGGGAGGGGGGTGTCCCTCAGCCCAGCCTGCACCCTCTCCAATCTGGGACCCCTCGAGGGATGTCTGACTGTCCTGGTGGGATCAGGCCTAAATGGGCAGTCGGACATCCCTCTCACAATCCGGGATTGCTGGCTCCCAACTGCTCACCTGCCTGCCTTCCTGATTGCCCCTAACCACTTCTGCCTGCCAGCCTGATCACCTCCTAACCACTCCCCTGACAGCCTGATTGACACCAAACTGCTCCCCTGCTGGCCCAATTGCCCCTAACTGCCCTCCCCTGCAGGCCTGGTCCCCCCCAACTGCCCTCCCCTGCCGGGCTGGTCCCCCTCCCCCCCCCCCGCAACTGCCCTCCCCTGCCGGCCCGGTCACCCCTAACTGCTCTCCCCTGCTGGCCTGGTTCCCCCTAACTGCCCTCCCCTGCAGGCCTGGTCCCTCCCAACTGCCTTTCCCTGCCGGCCATCTTGAGGTGGCCATCTTGTGTCCACATGGGGGTGGCCATCTTTGACTACATGGGGGCAGCCATCTTGTGTGTTGGAGTGACAGTCAACTTGCATATTACTTTTTTATTAGACAGGATTACATACAATAAACATTAATTTTTCAAAAAAAGATTTTAAATATAATAATATTACCAAAACTGTAATAACATAGTATAATATCACAAAAGTTGTAGGAGATATTCAAAATCTGCAAATAACAGGATTGCTTCTATTATATTCTAAAATATTTTTTTCCTGGCTCTATTTTTGTTCATCAGTTTATGTTGTTCATTATATTCCACAAATGAGTGAGATCATGTGATACTTATATTTCTCTGACCGGCTTATTTCACTTAGCATAATGCTCTCCAGTTCCATCAATCCTGTTGCAAATGATAAGAATTCCTTCTTTTTTACTGCAGCGTAGTATTCCATCATGCAGATGTCCCACAGTTTTTTAATCCACTCATCTGCTGATGGGCACTTAGGCTGTGTCCAAATCTTAGCTATTGTAAATTGTACTGGAACACAGGGGTGCATATGTCCTTTTTGATTGGTGTTTCTGGTTTCTTGGGATATATTCCTAGAAGTGGGATCACTGGGTCAAATGGGAGTTCCATTTTTAGTTTTTTGAGGAAACGCCATACTGTTCTCCACAGTGGCTGCACCAGTCTGCATTCCCACCAGCAGTGCATGAGGGTTCCTTTTTCTCTGAATCACTTGTTGTTTCTCTGAATCACAGTCTGCATTCCCACCAGCACTTGCCGTTTGTTGATTTGTTATTGATAGCCATTCTGACAAGTGTGAGGTGGTACCTCATTGTTGTTTTGATTTGCATCTCTCGGATGATTAGTGACTTTGAGCATGTTTTCATATGTCTCTTGGCCTTCTGTATATCCTCTTTCGAAAAGTGTCTATTTAGGTTCTTTGCCCATTTTTTTGATTGGATTGTTTATCTTCCTTTTGTTAAGTTGTATGAGTTCCCTATAAATGTTGGAGATTAAACCCTTATCAAAGATAACATTGGCAAATATGATCTCCCATGCAATAGGCTTTCTTGTTGTTTTGGTGATGGGTTTCTTCTGCTGTGCAGAAGCTTTTTATTTTGATGTAGTCCCATTTGTTTATTTTCTCCTTGGTTTTCATTGCCCTAGGAGCTGTGTCAGTGAAGCTATTGCTGTGATAGATGTCTGCTATTTTGCTGCCTGTGGATTCCTCAAAGATTTTTATGGTTTCCTATCTTACATTTAAAGGACTAGACCTCTTAACGGTGGAGGAAGGGGTTTGTGCTTCTTTCTGGAAGAAGTATGTCTACCTGGCTCTTCCCTTCACAGGATCATTCACATTCCTATTCCTCATCCTGGTGTTGGGCCCGTGTGTTCTGTGCCATTTTTCATCTGTCCCTTGGGACTGCTGGGAGCCTGCAGCAACCGCCCTCTTGGGGGTCATGCACTGCACCCCCCCTGCACCAGCGGAGGGGGGGGGTCTAAACCATCCAAGTCCATCCACGATCTCAGCAGGAAGTGGCTGCGGAAGACATGACCCTTGGCCCTGTTCCACTCCGAATAAGGCTGGAGTGTTAGTCTTTTTTTTTTTTTTTTCCCCCAAAACATAGTTTTATTTAATTTTTTTTCAGGTTATTTTTTTATTGTTTGAAGTATTACAAATAGTAGTACATATGTCTCCTTTTTTTTCCCCCATTGACCTCCCCCTGACCTCCCCTACCCCCCAGTACATGCCTTCACCTGCCCGCCCTCCCCCCCTGTTCCAGTGTCTTGTATCCATTGGTTGTGCTTATATGCATGCATACAGGTCCTTCGGTTGGTCTCTTACAGCCCCCCTCGCCCAACCTCCCCTGTCTTCCCAATGTAGTTTGACAGTCTGTTCAATGCTTCTTTGCCTCTGTATCTTTTTCCCACCATTTCTTTCCTTTAAAAAGTTTTGCCTTTGCAGACTAGAAGTAAACATATAATAATAACAAAACAAAACAAAAAAATGTTTGAGTCCCAATTTCAATGTCCAACAGTTCTGAGTCCCTGTTTCAATGTCTAACAGTTCCTTATGTGTACATGTCAGCAATGATATCTGGATGGTGGGCACATGGTGGCAATGCAGGTCTGACCCTCTCTGGTTTGGTCCTAGGTAACCTGCAGCGGTGCACAGCTGCTGACTGCTCACGTGGCAAGGCGTTGTCAGCGTCTTCCATCTCTGGACTGTTTTTTCCTCTTGTCTTCATGGTTGGAGCAGACCTGTCAGTTCCTCTCTGTTGCAGGAATCCACCTGGTCTTGGGATTGTTTTCTGAAAATATACAAATATATTCTTGACTACAAGTTAATAAAGGAATCTTTTCTGTATAATTGATTTGGGATCCTTTTTATTTTTGTTCAAACGATTTTCCTTTGTCTTATTTAGACACCATGTGTGTTTTTAATGGCCGTCTTGCTGGAGTGTTAGTCTTGATCAAATAATTGAATCGATACCCTCCCCTAAGAGCTGACCTTTAGGCCACTTCACAATGGACATTCCCTTTTCCTTAGGCCACATGCCACTTGCTAAGACCTGTCACTCTCTCCGGGACTTTCCCAGAATCTCGACCCACCCAGAGAGTTCCCCGCTGAAAATGCCTGCTTAGAGTCCTTTCAAACCTCTGCCCCGTCACCCCTCCCCACCGCACCTCCCCCCGGGTGCTGGAGCCATTCTGGAGCTCAGCCCATCTAATTTTTACCTAACACACTTATAATTTCTTACCCCTTTTGGCTTCATGCGTTCCTCCTTTGACGACCATAACACTCCACACTCACACCTCAACCATAAGCCAGCAGCAGGAGGCCCTTGGAGCTCCTGGGACCAGCTGGCGGCCTGCCTCTGCTTTCCCAGGGCTGTGCCCTCAGCTGCGAGCTCTCCCTCCCCCACAGGCTCCTCTCACTGAAAGCTCCTGTTCTTTCTCCAGCACCTGGGATTGCAACTCCCTCTGAGATGCCTTGGCCAGCTCTGCTCCGGGACCCCTCCTGGATTCCTGCACACCCTCTGTCTGCTTCCGCTCCTCACACTCTGTTGCAACCACTGCTGATGTCTCTATCCTCCCCTGAATCTGCAGTTCCTCGAGGACAGGAACCATGCTTTATGCATTTGTTTTAAATTGCTTACTGAGCACTAACTTTATGCCACACTCCCTGCAGAGGCTGGGATACTTGTTTCCGTGTCATGCAGTGTGTGGTGTAAAAGAATCAAGCACACTGGTAATCATAGCAATAAAGGAACACACCAACAAATACTTGATTATAGACTATGAATGGAAAGTAAGGTGTGACATCCTTGGTGCCTGGCACTAGTAGGTGTTTAATAAATTTGACTTTCACCCTGGCCGGTGTGGCTCAGTGGATAGAGCGTTGGCCTGCAGAGGGAAGGGTCCTGGGTTTGATTCTGGTCAAGGGCACATACCTCAGTTGCAGGTTCCTCACTGGGGGCCCTGATTGGGGCGTGTGCAGGAGGCAACCAATCGATGTGTTTCTCTCACATTGATGTTTCTCTCTGTCTCTCCCTCTTTCTTCCACTCTCCCTAAAAATCAATGGGAAAATATCCTCGGGCGAAGATTTAAAATAAAAATAAACAAATAAATAAATAAATAAATGCATGTGCCTCCTTGCCCAGCAGTGCTGGCCAGGCACGCACTGCTGCCTGCTGCTGCTGCAGTGGGCACGTTGGCTCACCTGGTCTCCGCGCTCCTCACAGAAGCTCTGGAATGGAGGTCCCAGGGCCTGGCACACAGCAGGTGTGTGGCCATGTGGGTGAGTGGAAAATGGAACTGCATCCCGTGTGTGACTCGAGATGGCCTTGCCACCATGAGGTACCCAGACCCCAGGAGAGTGGGGGTCTGGACATGGCTCCCCTCCTCTCCCCCGAGGACCCCTCCCCGCAGCCGTGGGACCCAGGCAGGGGTCTTTTCAGGCCTGTTCCTGACTGGCTGTGTGACCTTAAGCAAGTCCTATAGCCCTCCAAGCCCTGCTTTCCTCACCTGTAATAACAACAGTACCTATGTCACTGCTCTGAGGAGGTTTCTGTTCATACATAGAAAGTGTGAGGGCCATTCCTGGCATAAAGCAGGTGCCTGGGGATCTGAGTTATGACTGCTGTCATTTATGTTATTACTAGAGGCCCAGTGCACGAATTCGTGCATGGGTGGGGTCCCTCCGCCTGGCCGGCCATTGGGGCCGATCAGGGTTGTCTCTCAGTCCCAATAGGGGCTGATTGGGGCCAGCTGGCTATTCGGAGGGAGGGACTGTGGGAGGTAGATTGACTGTGGGAGTGTACTGACCACCAGGGGGCAGCTTCTGCATTAAGTGTCTGCCCCCTGGTGGTCAGTGTGCATTATAGCAACCAGTTGTTCAGTTGACCAGTTGTAAGTGTTGCTTAGGCTTTTATGTATAGATACTAGAGGCCCGGTGCAAAAAATTCAGGCCTCTAGTCTATATAGTGGCGGGGGGTGTCCCTCAGCCCAGCCTGCACCCTCTCCAATCTGGGACCCCTTGAGGGATGTCCGACTGCCCGTTTAGGCCCGATCCCAGTGATCGGGCCTAAATGGGCAGTCGGACATCCCTCTCACAATCCAGGACTGCTGGCTCTTCACTGCTTGCCTGGCTGCCTGCCTTCCTGATTGACCCTAACCGCTTCTGTCTGCCAGCCTGATCATCCCCTAACCACTCCTCTGCCAGCCTGATTGCTGCCTAACTGCTCCCCTGCCAGGCTGTTTGCCCCTAACTGCCCTCCCCTGCAGGCCTGATCACCCCTAACTGCCCTCCCCTGCAGGCCTGGTCACCCCTAACTGCCCTTCCCTGCAGGCCTGGGTTCCCCCCAACTGCTCTTCCCTGCAGGCCCAGTCGCCCCCAAATTCCTTCCCCTGCTGGCCATCTTGTGGCAGCCATCTTGTGTCCACATGGGGGCAGTCATCTTTGACCATATGGGGGCAGCCATCTTGTGTGTTGGAGTGATGGTAAATTTGCATATTATTCTTTTATTACATAGGATTAGATAGGATAGAGGCCTGGTGCATGGGTGGGGACTGGCTGGTTTGCCCTGAAGGGTGTCCCAGATCAGGGTGGGGGTTCCCTTGCGGCATGGGGCGGCCGGGCGAGGGGCCTGTGGTGGTTTGCAGGCCAGCCACACCTTCCGGTGACCCAAGAGGAGGCCCTGGTATATAGGATTTATTTATCTTCTATAATTGAAACTTTGTAGCCTTGAGTAGAGCCAAACCTTCTGCTCACTCTGTGGCTGCAGCCATTTGTGTTGGGATTTATTTATCTTCTATAATTGAAACTTTGTAGTCTTAAGCGGAGGCCTGGGCAGGCCAGGGCTGCGGAAACTTAGCTTCCTCCATCACCGGGGGCAACTCAAGCCTCCTGCTCTCTCCAGCTCCATGGCTGCTGCCATTTTTGTTGGGATTTATTTATCTTCTATAATTGAAACTTTATAGCCTTAAGCGGAGACTAAGGCAGGCCAGGGCAGGCGGAAAGCTTAGCTTCCTCCATTGCTGGGGAAACCCAAGCCTCCTGATCTCTCCGTGGTCATAGCCATCTTGGTTGGGTTAATTTGCATACTCGCTCCTGATTGGCTGCTGGGCATGGCTTGTGGGTGTAGTGGAGGTATGGTCAATTTGCATATTATGCTTTTATTATATAGGACTAGTGGCCTGGTGCATGAAATTCGCGCACATTAAAAGAGGATTAACTAGAGAAAATATTTTAATATTGTTATTTTCCCTTTCTCTATAATAGAAGTATCAGAGAGGAAAGAAAATTAGTAAAATGTATATGGAAATCTTCCTCCTGTCAGAGTCTGGGGTGCGCCACAGGACCCAGAGTCAAGTCCCTGCCCACCCAAGTGCGCCTCAAAATTGTGTGAAACCCAGCCCCGGCCAGCCCCCCCCCCCAATTGGGCTAGATCCAGACCTGGATGGTTCCACCCTTGTCAAGCCCCACCGGGTGGGGGCGCACAGCCTCAGGTTCCCCGTCAAGTCCTGCCAGGTGGGGGACACAGCCTGAGTTCCCCTATCAAGCCCTGCTGGGCAGGGGGAATGGCCTGAGGTCCCCCATAAAGCCCTGCTGGGCAGGGTGCACAGCCTCAGGTCCCCTGTCAAGCCCAGACAGGCAGGGGCTGCAGCTTGAGGTTCCCTAGCCTGGGGCCCGGGCTGGGGAGGAGCCTGAGGTCCCCTGGCCAACTACTGGAGTGGGGTCACACCTTGAGGTCCCCCGTCAAGCTTCGCTGGGGCAGGGGGCATGGCCTGAGGTCCCCTGTCAAGCCCCGTGGGGGTGGGCGCAGCCTCAGGTCCCTGCTGATTGCTCATTAAAGCTAGTTATGGGAACTTGGCCTCCACTGTGGGCACAGCCATCTTGTGTTACAGAAACTCCCCCCCTCCACTGTGGGCGCCGCCATCTTTGTGGCAGAGTCATGGTCAATTTGCATATTCCCTATTTATTATATAGGATTACTATTTCTTTGTTGTTGTTATTGTTAATCCTCACCCGAGGATATTTTCCCATTGACTTTTAGGGAGAGTGTAAGAGAGAGGGAAAGACAGAGACAAACATTGATGTGAGTGAAACACATCGATTGGTTGCCCCCTGCACATGCCCCAACCAGGGCCCAGGCTGAGAGGAGTCTTTAACCGAGGTACGTTCCCTTGACCGGAGTCGAACCTGCGACCCTTCAGTCCACGGGCCAATGCTCTATCCACTGAGCCACACCAGCCAGGGTTTATTATTGTTGTTACCATTTCTACTGCGGGTTCCCAGGGATTGCCTCACTGGCCCAGCCCCCTCTGGCCTGACCTGTGGCTGGAGCCCTGTCCTTTTCTTCTGCTAGGAAGCTGTGGGGAACTGGGGCTTAATTAAGCATCTCTCCTGGGGTGTGATCAGGGACTGCTAGCTGAGGGTGGAGCTGAGGATTGGAGGGGGGAGAATAGGGAGGTCCAGGGAGAGAGACGGAGCAGGAGGCTCCTGGTGTCAGGGGTGGTACTTCCAGGCTCAATCAGCCCACTTTGTTCAACAACTGAGGTCCCAGGAATAAACCTTCAGCTCCTCCCAATTCCTAGGGTAGGTCTCACCCTCGCTCCCAGAGCTGTAGTTCCATAGTTACTATCACCCACTCATTCGATTCATTCATTTTAAATGCTAGGGGAGGGGAAGTAGGCTTACAGTTGTGGGCGCATGAAACAAAGCCAATTGAGCTGCTGCAATGGCCACACCTGTGTGTTTTGTATGCGAGCCACTGTAGGCCTGCTTTGCCCCTCCCCCTGCTTGCCCACCACAGCCAGCCTGCTCTGTGCAGTCCCCATGCTAAGAGTGGCTTCTACGTTTTTAAAGGGCTCATTGTAAGAAAAAAGCAATAAAACAAAACTCAGACTACTAGCGTGCAGAGACCCAGGTGGCTTCAAAGCCTAAAGTATGTATTTTCTGGTGTTTTACAGAAAGTGTTTGCTGAGCCCAGATAGAAGCCGCTGCCGCACCTCGCTCTCCGTCCGGGAAACACACGGTCAGAGGTAGACACCCCACTCCTTCCATGTGGGATGAAGGGTTCTGGATCCCGTTGTCTGTGTCTCTGGCCGAGGGTCCGAGTGACTCATGCTGTGCCTCCAGCAGGTGCCAGGCGGAGGCCCAGCTGGTGCTGTGGTTGGACAGGAGGAGGTGGGTGAGCTTCCAAAAGCAGTTGAACTCTGAGCCACAGTTTCCTCCCCTGGAAGGGGGGATAATTTAGCTCCTACTTCCTGAGGTGCAGTAAGAGCTAAAGGAGAGACTTAAACGAGGAGCCTGTGAATGCTCCCGGGCCCAAAT
The DNA here is from genome assembly GCA_026230045.1 of Corynorhinus townsendii. NCBI lineage: Eukaryota > Metazoa > Chordata > Mammalia > Chiroptera > Vespertilionidae > Corynorhinus > Corynorhinus townsendii. Next base: position 85,367,710 of record JAPDVU010000008.1, read on the forward strand.
GCTAGCAGCAGTTGTTACCATTATTCCTGCACGTTATGGGGACTCAACTTTGCTAGTTCTACTTGATACAATTTTTTCCAGGTAGGGAGAAGGAGAGAGAGAGAAACATCAATGATGAGCGAGAAACATGGATCGGCTGCCTCCTGCACGCCCCCCACTGGGGATGGAGACCACAACCCCGGGCCAGAATGGAGCCAGGACCCTTCAGTCCGCAGGCCAGGGCTCTATCCACTGAGCCAAACCAGCTAGGGCTACTTGATACACTTTAACTTATAGTATGGGTTTCCTTAGAATAGTTTGGAAGATCAAAGTAGATTCTCAAGCTGCCCATCAGAGAGGCCCAGGGCAAGTGGGCTCTGTGATGGGGTGTCTGTAGCCACAGGACACCTTCAGCCTGGTCTCTGCCTGCTCCTCAGTCGTGAGGGGGGATGGACTGTGGGAAGGAACTGAAACATGATGGGAAGGAAGAGTCAAGGCTGGGGAAGGCGAACTCCCAGAGTCTTGATTCCCAACCGTCCCCCAGGCCAGCGCTGGAGCCAGACCCACACAGCAGGTCCAGGTTTCCCCCTGCTCCCTGGAAGGGAGAATTTGGCTTTACTGCTTTCAACCAATGGCTGTTGGCGCCAGTTTAACACCAACAGGAATCCCCAATTTGGGGTGCAGTACAAGGGCTGTGAGGCTGCTCAGACGGGACATCATCTGTGTTCAGCACAGCCAGGTAGATGCGTCTTGGTGGAAAGGGAAGGCACTGTCAGAGCTGGAGGGGAACTGGCTGATATGGACAGAATCCCCACCCCATACCACTGGTCCCTGCTCATGCAAATGAGGACTCCAAACAATCGCAGTTTGTTTGCTCCAAAGGGCACTGTCCTGATTGGTCAGAATAGAGCCACTCTGATTGGTTGGAGCTGCACAATTCCGATTGGATGGGGAAAGCCTCAATCCTATTGGTTGAGCTAGGATTCCAGGAAATCTTTATAAGGGCTGGCTCAGGGGCAGGAACACAGTGCAGGCAGGCAGTTCAGTGCAGGAGGCTGGCTCAGCACAGGCTTCTAGCCACCAGGAGCCATTCTTAAGTGTCTTTCTTTTTTTCTTCTCAGGGTTCACACTACCTATCCCCCCCACACCCTCCACCACCATAGCTCTGGCCTCTTCTCTTCATGCCCTTGACTGATCTTTGTTTAGCATTTTCTTTTCAGTGAATCTTCCCATGTCTATCCAGTTTCTTTTCCACAAAACCCTATGCTGTCAGCATATGAGTTGCCTTTATCCTATGTAATAAAAGGCTAATATGCAAATTGTCCCCTTGGGGGTTCAACCAACTGGGATTTTGACCTCTTCCTATGACATGTGCTGACCACCAGGGGGTGGTGCAGAATGAAGGAAGGCCCTGGCTGGCAGCTGGCAGCCAGGGGAAGGAAGGCCCCAATTGTCCCTGATCACTGGCTAGGCCTGGGGAGCCTTCCCGTGCATGAATTTCGTGCCCTGGGCCTCTAGTTTGTAGATAAAGATACTGGCTCAGGGATGTTAAGTGACTTGTCCGAAGAGCGTGCCCCGCCTGGGTGAGCTCTGGGTTCCTGACTCCCAGGGCTCCCCCTATCACACCTGCCTCCATGGTACCAAAGACTCTGTCCTCTCCCTGCCCCTCCACTCTTGCCCTGCCCTTCCCTTTGCCCTGGCCCAAACCTCCTCCTCCCTCCCCTCCTGGGCTGCTGGGTCAGGCCTGCTCCTGAGTAGAAATTGGCTGTAATGACAGTGGGGTGCGGGGCTCCTCCTTCCCTGGCCCTGACCTCTGGGTCTGGGATAGGGGGCTGGGGAAAGGGCATGACAGGGGTGCCAAGGAAGAAGTGTCGGGTTCTGTTACTGTGATGGGGAACATCATGCTGCCACGTGGCCTGGTGTCACAGTGCATTGCATGGCACCAGCTGCACCGCTGCCCCTCCCCTCCCCCCGCTCCCTCTACCTGCTGATGCCATGCTCGGGGGCGTTCTGAGCCTGGGGTTGCAGCTTGGCTCTCCTGGGTGCCGGCCTTTGGGAGGGCCACTTCCTTGGAGCTCAGGTTTCAGCTGGGGACAGAGAGCTCTGACCCCAACAGGTCTGTCTGGCCTTCCCAGGGGAGGCTCCTGTTCCCTGGTTTGAGGGCCCATTAGTCTTTTTCTGTGGGTGATGCTCAGCTGGGGGGCGGGGCTGCCCATCAGGGACTGGATACAAGAGCAGACTGCAAAGGAGGAGAATCTCAGGCCTTGCTCCCCCTGTTGGGTGGACAGGGAGACTAGTAGCCCCCAGCCCTCAGCATGCACCCTCCTGCCCTGCTCATCCTCAGTTTTGTCTCTGTAGCTCCCCCTTCCCTGGGAGCCATCATCTGGTCGAAGCTGATGGGGTGGGGAGCAAGGTCTTTGGAAGGGGGCCTGTCTACACTGCAGAAGAAGTGTTTCCTGGGAGAGCATAGACTCTACGTTTTTAAAGGGCTCATTGTAAGAATGAGCCCTTGGAGCTCAGGTTTCAGGGGGCACCCAGCCTGAGGAATGGGGTGGCATAGAACTGAGCCCTGAGCATAGGGCTCCGCTGTGCCGTCCCTCCCCTGCCTACACACCCCTAGGCCGACCTCATGCTCCCCCTCCTCCTGCCTGGTGCCTGGCCTGAGCCTTCCCGGCTGCAGCCCCCACCCCTCCTCTCTGCTCACCAGACCCCACTAGTCTCCCTCTGCCCCACCTGCCTGCAGCCTCCCCACAGGCTGCTGACGCCCTGTACGCCCACTGTGACTTCCCTGCTCCAGTCCTTCAGTAGCTCCCCCTACTGCCCTCTGCACCCTCTTCTCCGGGTCCCTCTTGTTCTTATCTTGGCCTTGGTGCACACTGACCCCTGAGGACTGATGGCTACTCCCTCATCTCAGAGAAAGAGCCCTTGGGTTCTTCCTGTCTCCTCCTAACACCCACCTCCCCGTGGAGTAAGGGGATGCTGCATGGACTCGCTCCCAGGAACAAACTGGAATGACAACTAAAATACAGGAAAACATCCTGAATAATCAGCGGAACACTCTTGGGAGAGAACCCTGATAACAGGACAGAAAGTGGAGACGCAGAGACTGGCTTGTGAGTTAATGTGGATAGAAAGCTGTTGTTCCAGGAACAGAAATGTATGGCCAGACCTGCCCTGACCCAGGAGAACCACAAGCACTTGGACCCTTGAGCCCCGGGAGAACCGAACAGGAAGCTATTAAGATGGTATCAGACCATGGCGCTCCAGGGAGAGAATGCCCATCGCCCGGGGCACAGAAAGAACCATCGTCAGCAGATGCAGGGACACTGAGAAAGCCATGGGGTCACAGGCTTATTGGATTCACCTGCTCCCCAAATTCCAACCCCTCACTTTTCCCAGAGTCCCAAACCTGTTAGCTACACTTTTCTTCTCGTCGAAAAGGTCAGCTTGCCCAGCTGGCACAGCCGGGTAGTTGAGCACAGACTTATGAACCAGGAGGTCATGCTTCGATTCCCAGTCAGGGCACAGGCCCGGGTGTGGCCTCCAACCCCAGTGGGGAATGTGCAGGAGGCAGCCGATCCATGACTCTCATCATTGATGTTTCTATTGCTCTCTCCCTCTCCCATCCTCTCTGAAATCAATAAAAATATTTTAGAAAGTCAGCTTAAGATGAGATGCAAGATGGTCTTTACGGCACATAACCCGCCCTCTTCTCAGATCACCCGCCATCTGAATCAAGTGCCCATAAAGATTCAAAAAAGAAAGAAAGAAAGGCCTGGGGCACATGTGGGGTGAGAGGAGGTGGGAGGGGTCCTGGGATAGGGGGCAGGGCCCAGGCTCCGCCCTCATCTCTGGGGCCTGGGCATGGCACATGCCAAAGCCCCTGTTGCCTCCCTGTCCTCCTCCCTGGGCCACCTCACATGAGGTTCCCAGCAGCAGGCCCACGTGGCAGGCAGAGGCTGGAGGGCAGAAGGGCATACAGAGGAGGAAGGGCAGAGGGCGGGCGTCTGCACTCAGGGCCAAGGATACTCTCCAGAGGCCTTTGCATCGGGCACAGCGTGGCTGTCAATGTCAAGTGGCCTGGAAGCTAATAGAGTCGTTTGCATGCCATTACCCGATTGGCTGGGAGGAACAGAGGGCACTTGTCTCCAGTGGTCTCTGCATGCTCTGTTGGCACGGGGCTGGGTGACGTCATCACCTTCATGCGGGAGAAGGTGGAGGGGCCATTTGTCTTTATGGCCGGTCTCAGCAGCCGGGTCAGGGGGAGAGTCTCAGTCAGTTCCCAATGAATGAAGAAGGCAGGCCACTGAGCTGGCATTAGCATGGCGTCCCGGCAAAATCTTCCTCGGAAGTGCTATTGGGTGATATTTCATCTGGTGTGGCTTTCCTATTCCTTTTCTATTGCTGAGCAACCAAGCACCACAAATGGACCAGCTTGAAACACATCACTCTGTTCTCTCTTGGTTCATGTGAGCCAGCGCTCAGCCCTGTCCAGCCCAGCCCCGTGGGCTCTTGCTCAGGGTCACATACAGTGACATCTGGCTGTGGGCTGGCCTGTGTTCCTTTTGGGAGCATAGAATCCTCATCCGAGCTCCCATGATTCCTGGCAGAATTCAGGTCCTTGTGGTGGTGGGACTGAAGTCCCGTTCTCTTTCGGGTTTTCACTCCAGGGCCCCTCTTCTCTTCCAGGAGCTGCTCAGGGTCTTGCCCTATAGCACTCTTATCAGCTCGCTCTCTTCTTCTTCTTCTTTTTAAATTCTCACCTGAAGATATGTTTTTATTGAGTTTAGAGAGGAAGGGAGAGAGAGAAAGAGAGAAACATGCATTGGTTGTCTTCTGCATGTTCCTGACTGGGATCAAACCACAACCTAGGTATGTGCCCCAACCAGGAACCAAACCTGCCACCTTTTGGTGCACGGGGACGATGCTCCAACCAACTGAGCCACCGCCGGATGCTCTCTCATTTCTCTAAAGTTGCTGGGAGAATCTCCCTTTCCCAGGAAGGGCCAGTCCCTCTTTTATGGGATTTTGCCTGATTACGTCAGGCCCACCAAGATGGTCTTCCTTTTATTAACTCACATCAACTGATTGGGGACCTTCATTGCCTCGCCCCATTCTATGCAGGAGTCTTCCCACACTGTAGGGAGAAGGGGGCAGGTTGTATAGACAAGGAGGCAAGAATTTAGGGACTGTCATAGACTTCTGCCCATCACAGTATTTCAGAGAGAGGGAGAGGGAGAGAGAGAGAAGGAGGGAGGGAGAGAGGTAGAAGAGGGAGGGGGGAGAGATTTGATAAGAGGGATTGGTGAGTACAGAACAAGAGTTTTAAAAGCCCTCCTGTGATCCCCTTCTGCTCTGCTCCCCTTTCTTGCTTATAATGAAAGTCATTAATTCAGAATCTTCATGATAAGCAGTGACTGTTGTGGGGAGAGGAACCAAAAGAGCATTTGCTATGCATGCTGGTTTCTGACAGGGCAGGGGCGGCGGCGGGGGGGGGTAGGGGGAGTGCGCGGGGGGCGTTAGCCCAGCCAATGCAGTGGCTGCGGCCACCTGCTGGGACGTGCACATAGCTTCTCCCTTCTCAGCCCAAGAGCCAAGAGCCGCAGGCAGCGGGAGCCAGCACGGGTTTTGGGGGTCATGTGAGTCCAGGCAGTCATTGCCCAGAGGAGAAACAACGAACAGAGGCCTCAAGAGGAGGCGGTGCCGTGAGAGGTCACGCAGCTAGTCTCGCGGGTGGCCAGGCTTACCATGAACTGGCAAGACCGACCCATTTGGCACGGGGTCCTGCGCGGAGTGGGAGGGGCAGGCATGTCCCGGCCATCCCATGCATGCCCCTCTACCGGTTTCCCCCTGACACTGGGACATGGCTTTGAGAACTTGCAGTGTGTAAGATAAGACATCGCAGTTGCCTTTTTACATTTTCTAAATTGACTCCAGAGAGGAAGGGAGTGGGAGAGAGAGAGAGAAACATCAATGATGAGAGAGCCTCCTGCACACCCACACTGGGGATTGAGCCCACAACCCGGACATGTCCCCTGACCTGGATTCAAACCGTGACCTCCTGGTTCATAGGTCGATGCTCAAGCCCTGAGCCATGCTGGTTGGGCCGCAGTTGCCTCCTTTGTCCTGCTTGGCAGTGGGGAGCAGATGAGGGAGCTGTAGCCTGAGCACAGATGGGGTAGCAGCAGGCAGAGTAGCAATGTTCCTGCACACACGCATGTGTGCGTGTGTGCATGCGTGCATGTGTGTGCACGTATGTGTGCCTGCGTGTGTGTGTGTGCATGTATCCAACTGAGATGCAGTCCTGAAGCAGGACTCGGCCTCCCGATCCCCATGCAACCACATCCTGCCTCCGACTGTCCCTGCCCTGCAGCGGCCTCCATCACGATCACGATGCTGCCTCACAAGATGCCGTCCTTGGGCGCACATTTGCGCATGTTGGCTCTGCTGTGCATGGGTCAGCATGCCTGACACCAGAGGACAAGCCGTGTGAACCCGGAGCCGTCACTGTCCAGGCCGTCGGTGGCCTGAGCCATCACTCTCCTCCCTGAAGGGTGAGAGGGAGACCAGAGGGAAAAGGACTCGCTCAAGGTCACACAGAAGAGGTCTCCTGGTTCCATTTGAGTTTGTTCTCCCATCCAGTTTCCATCCTCCCTGCTGCACTTTTATTCTCCCCTGGAGTTGGGGACCTGCCAGCGAGGGGCTCACAGCTGCAGGTGCAGGGGAGGGAAGGGCACCCTCCTTCGTGACAGAGCTTCCGGCTCGGGGGCCTCTCCCAACACCCGCCTCTGAGAGCTGCCCCAGCTCCTTTCTTGTTTCCTAGCGACTGGAGTGGGACACGATAGCCTCCTGCACAGGGAGCTCACACAGTGGACCGTGTCCCTTGTTCTTTTCATTCTGTCTGTGTGTGTGTGTGGGGGGGGGTTGGGGGGGAAGCGGGAGCTGCAAATGGTGAGGCACGCAGAACTTTTTCTTTTTTATATATATTCATACCAATAGGTTATAGGACTTTTTAAAAATAAGCCTTTATTGTTGCAGGAATTACATATGTCCCCTTCTCTTTTCCCCCATTGAGTCCTTCTAGCCCGCCGCGCCCCAGGCCCTCACCCCCCACTGTCTGTGTCCATGGGTCATGCATAGATGCACACAAGGTCTTTGGTTGATCACCTCCCACCCACTCACCCTCCCCCATCTCCCCTCTAAGACTCTGCACTCTGCTCCATGAGTCCATGGTTCTGGGTCCACTCCGTCCATCAGTTTATTTTGTTACATAGATTCCACCTATGAATGAGGTCATGTGATACGTGTCTTTCTCTGACTGACTTACTTCACTTAGCAAGGCACACAGATCTGTACGCTGAAGTTCGGATTTGTGTGATGGGTCCTCAGCCTCCTGTGTGTGAGGGAGGCCCGGGGACTACATCAGGGTGAACGAGGAGGACCAAGGCTGCTTTTCCTGGCTGCTGGCTCCCTTTGGGCCAGGCTGGGGGTTGGGAGAGCCCCGTCATCCTGTTTGCTGCAGCTTGGTCCTTGGGTGAACTTGGCTGAGGGAGAAACTAGGTCATGGGAGACAGGACTGAGCACTCCTACCTGGAGAGTTGGGGACATGAGCTAAAGCCACGGGCACTGTGCTTGTTTTTCTGTTTTGTGGTTTTGGCATTTTCTTCAGGAGTGTCTGGTTGGGCATTCCTTTTGGGGAGGCCAGGCCGCTCCGTGGGTTCAGCACCACGGACAGGGCCAGGCCAAGGTCGCACAAACAGGAGGGCTCTGCTTGCTTTTAGGCGCCCCCACCAGGCCTGCGGGAGTGGTGCCTGTGCACCCACCTCTGCCCCAAGCTGGTGGGTGGGCTAGGCTCGCATGACCGAGAGGAGGCCTAGGGCTGGCCAACTGGCCCCAGGGGCACGGGCTGGGCTGCTCCGTCAGGGAGGAGGAGGGCTTACTGCCAGGACTGCTGGAGGAAGCCAGCGAGCAGCATGGTCACATCCCTCCCTGTGACGGCCCAGCACTGCGCGCCTGGAGGCCAGGCACAGAGCACATCTGTTCACAGAGTGACTGGCATGAGGTAGGTGCCTTTTTTTTTTTTAAATTGATTTCAGAGAGGAAGAGAGAGATAGAAACATCCATGATGAGAATAATTGATCAACTGCCTCCTGCATGCCCCTCATTGGAGAGCGAGCTCACAACCGGGCATGTGTCCTGACCAGGAATCGAACTGTGACCTCCTGGTTCATAGGTCGATGCTCAATCCCTGAGCCCCGCTGGCCGGGCTGATGATTAATTCTTGATGGAACTTTGAGGAAGGTCACAGGGTGAAGGTGAGGGGGAGCTTGCTGGGAACCGAGAGGACCTGGGTGAGGCTCTGTGGGGAGGCAGCTTCCCGGCCCTTTTCATGCTCTCCCCACCCCTCCCCCACCTCAGTGTTCCGGGCACCCACTTCTCTACACCCGGTGCTCCTTTCTCTTGCTGCTTTCTCACCTTTATTCCATCCCTCCATGCATTTCCCAAGGCCACCACCCCACACATCGCTGACACTTACCTCACCGGCCATGCGCTTTCTCTCCCACACGCGCAGGCCCCAGTTCTCCCCACGATTCTCCCCATGCCACCTACATTCTCCACCCCGTCACCTCTCCCTCCCCCTCACACTGGCTTTTGCATTTTACATATATTTGTCTTGGGTCCATATCGGGATGTCATCGTTTAAAAAGTTAAACAAATGACTAATATTAATTTTATGTGATCCAACAGCATTATGTTAGCATGTTTAAAAAATATGAATGAAATGTTTCACATTCTTCTTTTCAAAACTTCATAGTGTGTTTTGAGCCCATCTCCTCCCACAGAGGGCATGCCCTGTGCCCAGCGGCCTCCTGTGGGGCGGGGACGACACAGCACGTTAAGTGGCGTCTGGTGCTGCACACGGTCCCTGGGTGCACACAGCGCATTGCACAGGCCTTCTCTCTTTTCTCCAGTGTAAGCAGGTGGGAGAGCCCCGAGAGCCAGAGCCGTGGGCTCCTGCCCCCTCCCTCCTTCCTTCGCTCTGTGACTGCGTCTGGAGCAGGTTCTGTGTTTCCCTCGCCTGCTCCTGTGAAAGGCGGGCTCATTCCAGCTTCCTCTGAGGAGCACCAGAGGCTCCCACCTGCTATCGAAGGCTCCCCACAAATAGAAGGCGCTATGTTTCCTTTGCATAAAAGCTTGCTGCCTGTATGGCCCTACATTCCACTTTGCATCGCCTTTCCCTCCTCTCACACACACCCATCATGAGCTGTCCCAGATATAGAAGCTCTCATTTTTTAAAATATATTTTTATTGATTTCAGAGAGGAAGGGAGAGGGAGAGAGGGATATAAACATCAATGATGAGAGAGAAGCATGGATCAGCTGCCTTCTGCACACTCCACACTGCGGATCGAGCCTGCAACACGGGCATGTGCCCTGATGGAAATTGAACCCAGGACCCTTCAGTCTGCAGGCCACTGCTCCATCCACTGAGCCACACAGCCGGGCAAGAAGCTCTCATTTTAATGGGACTGTCTACCCACTGGCATCGGCGCCTCATATGGTGCTGAGCCCTCCTTCCTTAGAGGTGGCCAAGGCCAATGTGCTCCTGCAGCCGGGATGAGGCCGGGGAGTTCTGTGTGAGGGGGGAGTGGAGCAGGAGGGCCTCAGGGCGTCAGCCCCACGTTGAGACTCCACAATGCCATCCGGCATCTGCAGTGGAAGCAGACAACGGAGGCTCTGAAGAGACATATATGGTCCTGCTGCAGGTAAGACAGACACGCATGGCCTGTTGGCCCAGCAGTTGAGGTCAATTCCTGGTCAGGGCACAGGCCCGAGTTGCGGGCTCAATCCCCAATGTGCGGTATGCAGGAGGCAGCCAATTGATGATTCTCTCATCATTGATGATTCTATCTCTCTCGTTCTCTCCCTTCCTCTCTGAAATCAATAAAAATAGGTTTAAAGAAGCACCCACCTCACAGAGTCCTCATAAGATGTAAGGAGCTGAGAGCGGTGCTGGGATCCAAGAGCGCACTGCAGACGCGGCGCTGTGAGCACTTGTAAAGTTAAATACATGACACGGCTCCCCCACACCCCCCGATTGTCCTCCTTCGAGGGGCCTTGGTTGTCAGTGTGCCCTTTGCGATGGAGACCCAGGACTAAACAGTTTCCGGAGAAATGGATCCGACCTCCCTCCTCTGTCTGCTGCTCTAGGAGTAGCCTGGCCCATGATACAGACATTTAGATATTACTGTGGCCTCATCATCTTATCATTTTTTTAAAGATATATTTTTATTGACTTTAGAGAGGAAGGGAGAGGGAGAAGGAGATAGAAACATCAATGATTGGCTGCCTTCTGCATGCCCCACACTGGGGATTGAGCCCACAACCTGGGCATGTGCCCTGACTGAGAATCGAACTGTGACCTCCTGGTTCATGAGTCAATGCTCAACCACTAAGCCAGGCCGGCTGGGCATCACCTTTTTATATTTCAACCCTGGGTCTATTTTCCACAGGCTGCTGAGAAATGGCTTCTCTCCCCCCCCCCCCCCCCCCCCCCCGTACTCATGCAGCCGAACTCTGCGAATAGAGCCATCCCTTCCCTCCACCTGCTCCTGTGGGGTGACCTCTGGCCCCAGCCTGTTCAGGTCTTTGCAGGGTCTGGGTGCTCGTGTTGGCCGTGTGGATAGTGTCTCTCCGCTTGGGAGCTCCTGGCCCCACAGTGTGCCCTGGGCCTCTGACTGGGAGAGGACCCGGAGGAGTGGGTGCTGAGAACAGGGCCTGCTCACACTCCTCCCTGTGGCCTTGTGGTCTGAGTCTTTCCAGCCTTTGCCAGAAGCCTTTTCTAGAAGGCTGTGTGTCATCCACATGCCTCATCCCAGCGAGGTCTGGCACTGCTGTCTTGTGAGCGCACCTGGTCTCCAGGTCTCAAAATGCAGGCTCGGTGGTGAGAGACTCCTTCAGCTTGTTTTGTCGGGGAGCCTCTCTCTCTGACTGTCTGTTTTGAATGACAGCCTTGCTGGACATAGTAATCTTGGTCTCAGATCCTTGCTTTCCATTCCCTTCTGGACTGTATTTCTGATGAAATCATGTGTCAGCCTATGGGGAGCTCCTTTGTAGGTAACAGTTTCCTTTCTCTTGATGCCTTTAGGGTTCTCTGTCTTTAATTCCTGGCATGTTAATTAGCTGTGTCTGAGCCTGGGCCTGGGCCTGGTCTCCAGAACTTTAGAGCAAGTGCTATGCCCTGTCTCCCTCTTTCTTCCCAGCTGCTGGCCTTGTCCCTGGGCTTTTGGCCAGTCTGAGCTCCTTCTTCACTTTCTGGATGGTCTCTGTCTCTGACATTAAATAGGGAACCTCCGCCCCCCCAAGGAACAGGCAGGCCCCTCATGTTTCCTTCCACTGTCTCTGCATTACTTAGTGCGCTTTCTCAGTGTCCCCTCTCTCAGAGGTGGCCATCGGCCATCAGCCACCGGCCATCAGCCATCAGCCACCAGTCATCAGTCACCGGCCATCAGCCACCGGCCACCAGCATTAGCTCTGCCATGCAGGGGAGTGCCCTGCTCCCTCCCCACAGGCCAGGCTGAGCCCACCTGCTGCCCAGTGACAGGAGGACATATGGGTCCCCGCCTGCCTCTGGCTGCCCTGCAGGCACCCTGTCCTCTCACCCAGAAGGCACGGCCCACACCAAGGGTGGAGCCTATAGCGACCCCAGGTGCGCATATGGCAGACCTATGTGGTGGTCACCGGGGTGTGGCTTCCGCACCGGTAAAGGCTGGGCTGAGCTGGGGGTGGGGACTCTTCAGGAGGCTGGGCTGAGCTGGGAGTGGGGTCGCCTTCTCACTGCTGCTGATGCTGCTCAGCCTGCAAGACCAGCAACCCCCCTCCCAAAGCAGAAGGCAGAGCCACGCAGGAGCTGACTTATATATAGAGAAGTCCCTGCCCCTGGTCCCTGATTGGTCTGTCCTTAAGCAAATGAGGACTCCAAATTCTCTAAGTTTGATTGGTCCAAAGCCACTGTCCTGATTGGTTAGAGTTGTTCTGATTGGCCAGAGCTGTGCAGCTCTGATTGGATGAGGAAAGCCTCAGTCCTATTGATTGAAATAGGATTCAGGGAGCTGCTTTGTAAGGACTGGCTAGGAGGGTGGGAACCCAGAGCAGGCAGGTGGATCAGTGCAGGCTTCTCTGTGAAGTGTAGTTTGGGTGAGAGGCCCCCTTGTAGAAATGGGACCTAGGCTCTGCTTTTTAAAGTTTGGGTCCAGTTAGCCACCAGGAGCTCTTTTTAGCGTGTGCATTTAAAAAAGTTTTTTTTACTGACATTAGAGAGGAAGGGAGAAGGAGAGAGAAGCAGCGATGTGAGAGTGAACCATCACTTGGCTGCCTCCTGCACGCCCTGACCAGGGATGGAACCTGCACCTAGGCATGTGGCTGAACGGGAATGGAGCTGGCAACCTTTCAGTGTGAAAGAAGAAAGCAGAACTGACTATCTCCCATCTTGCAGAGCTAGATCCTCAGCTGACCCTCCCCACTGGGGGTCACCACAGGAATGTCAGAATTGTCCTAACTCCCCCAACCGCTGCCTGAGTAGACCAGTGAAGCTCCAGGAATGTAGCTAAGGTCCTAATAAGGCTATCAAGAAGCAAAGGTAGGGGGATGGCTCAGACCTTGGAATGTATTGGCCACCTCCTGACCTTTGTGCCGTAAAACCCTGCAGAAAAACCCTGACCAAAGTGACCACTCTCTGTAACCCACGTCACCCACCTAAGCCCACCCAAATGACTAGCCCTATATAACCTTTGTTCCCCTGGGGCTCGCTCTCTCGTCTCGCCGCTGCGTCGGTAAAGAGGCTGGGAGCCAAGCCCGGGCTTGAATAAAGACTCTTTTGTTTTTTTACATCGGAAGTGGCTCCCTGGTGGTTGAATTTGGGGACCCCGAAATCTGGGCATAACAAGTGCACGGGACAGCACCCCAAACACACAGCCACACCGGCCAGGGCAGGGTCTTTTTTGATTTTCCCTCCTCAGTGTTCACAGGTCCAAGGTGCTGCTGGTGCCCCCAGCCTCATCCTGGTTCTTTGGGCTTGAGCCAGTGAGTCCACGGCCCCTGACCTGGCCATGCAGCCCCTTTGCCTGTTGAAAAGGAAGGTCTTTCTGGGAGAGAAACCACTCTCTTTCCAGGGTGTTCTCTCCCAGCCTCCAAGCTACACAGCCTCTGGGGTGGGGGGTGGGGGGGTGAGGGGCGGCAGCCACTGCTGAGGAGCTGGGGGAAGGGGCAGTGGCAGAGGCTGGGGTGGGAAGGGAAGGGCTGCATACCTTCTCTCCAAACGTGAGAAGTCACAGGCCCAGGCAAGTGTTTTTTCCGGGGTTTGGGCGCACCTCCCTGCCCCCCTGCTCACGGAGCTGGCTTTTGTCTCCGCACCAGGAAGGTCAAGAGGCTCTGACTTGCAGTTTCCTCTCTGACGATGAGTCATTCTCTCGCCTCCCTGCCTTCGCTGTCCCTCCCTCCCTTTCTCACCTGGCCCTCCGCTGGGGCTGGTGTGGCCTCTGAGAGTTGGGCTCCGGGTTCCTCAGCAGGATCTGCAAGCCCCACTGGAGGCCAGTGGAGCCCGCCTCCTTCAGGGACTCTCCTGAAAGTAGCTCCCAAGTCAGGCACGGGGCTAGGCACACAGGTGCGTGCTAGGCACACAGGGGATGATTCCTGCCCTCACAGGAGGAGGGGAATATGAGACACAAAATTATATGACAGACGTGATCATATTCAATCAACACTGTGCTGTGTGTTTTGCAGAAAATGTATAGGAAGCTTGGAGAAGGCATGAGAAATGCCACATATAGATTGGGGTAATGGGTGGTTGGGAAACCCCTGAGGAATAAATATTAGATGAGACCTGAAGCTCAGCTGGTGTGGCTCAGCCAGTGTGGCTCAGTTGGTTGAGCGTCATTCCATGCACTTAAAGGTTGCCAGTTCGATTCCCAGTCAGGGCTGATGCCCAGGTTGCAGGCTCAATCCCCAGTAGGGGGCGTGCAGGAGGCAGCTGATTGATATTTCTCTTCCGTCCTAGCTCTGGGAAAAAAAAAAAGTAAAAAAAAAAAAAAGATGAGAGTTGTAGAACAGAAAAGTGGGGAAAGCTTTCCAGGGAGAGGAGCCAGCACGTGATAGGTCAGGTGGTCAGAAGCTGGGCCCTTTAAAGGAACAGCAGCAGAGTGTGGCTGACAGGCAGTGAGCAAGGGGGAGGGAGGCGTGAGGGGCTGAGAAGAAAGGAGTAGCTAGGGCCTGTGGGGTGGGGGGTGGGGGGTGGGGGAGGAGGAGGGTCAGGCTAAAGAATTTCAAAATTCATACTAACTACCAGTTTTGCAGTTTCTGATAGCGTTAAACATGACATGTACTTACTTTATCTAGCAATTCTATTTCAATTGCCATATTTTCCCCAAAGGAATAAAAATTTGCGTATCTAAAACAATGTGTATGAAATATTCATAGTAGCTTTATTGATAACAGCCCCAAACTGGAAACAACCCAAATACCCAGGCACCGGTGGATGGATAAGCAGCTGCAGAGCAGCCGTGAGGTGGGATACCCACGGAGCATCCACAGGAGCAAGCTTCAGCACGCGCACGTGTGCTTTACGCACGATATACCCAGGCATGGGGGTGAATTCTGAAAATATTACTTTGAGTGAAAGAAGCCAGATACTGAAGAGCATGTACTGTGTGGGTTTGTATGAAATTCTAGAAATTTCTACAGCTAGAAATCAGATTGCTCATGGGAGATGGGGAGGAGTGTGGGGCCTGACTGAACAGGAATATGAGGAAAACATGTGGGTGGTGGTTACACAGGTGTATGTTTGTCAAAACTCATCACCTAAAATGCAATGAGTGCATGTTGTTTTATGTAAATCATATCAATAACATTGATATTTTTACAAAGCACCTTTTTGTCCTGACATGAGTATAATTCTATCACCCCAGTAAAGACATATTATTTGCAAAACAAACAAAGAAAAACACACACACAACACCCCAAAAGCAAAACCAAAAAGAGAGAAATGAGTGATTCGATCTGTCTGCGTGGAGACAGGACTGAGAAGGAGCAGGCTGGAAGGGGAGATGGTTGCGAGGTGAGGTGAGCCCAGTGTTGCTGGGGACTGGGGGTGGGGGTGGGGTTGGTGAGCATAGCCGGGAGGAGACTTGTCACCCCCAGGTGGGGGCTCTGAGCTTCCTGCCCAAGTGGACGGAGGGTCCCAGGCCTTAGCGGGAGTGGCCCTGGGCGGAGCCTGGTCCCAGCGGAGAGGAGAGCGTTGCCTAGTTCCCCCTGCTGGTCCGCCCCAGCCCTGCCCCTGCCCTGCACAAGCCGGGCCTCTCACTCCAGCTCCCAGGCACGCGGAGCTTGCAGTCCGGAGGACACACGCGGAATGCTGCTTCCTCGCCCCCAGCTGTGCCAGCAGCCCGGTACCCCCAGCCTCCTCTTCCTCGTGGTAAACTGGCAGCCACGATGCGCCGCCCCCCCGGGAAGGTAACGGGGAGAGGTTTGCCTGTGAGGACTGCTTTGTCTGATGGCTATGTGGCCACTGGCTTCTGCAATAAGGACTCATCCTTATACATCCACAACTTCTCTGTCTCCTCCATCTCCCAGGACCCCCTGCCAAGCTCTGCCCAGACTCTGAGCAACTCAGAGCACCAGGCTGGTGCAGAGCCTGTGCTGCATGCTTGGACAGCCCCCTGCACCTCCAGCGTGAGACTCCCTTGCCCACTGGCCGAAGCCTAGCCTGGGATCTGAGCTTCCAGATGCCTCCCCGGACCAGGGCTCCCTCAGGCTGTTCCCAGCCCCCCAAGGCCCCTGTGCACCTGAACTTCATCCTCCCTCTCTCCACACCCCTGCTGTCAGGAGGCAGGTGCAAGCAGGGCTGGGAGTATGTCATCCAGACGGGGCTCCTTTAGCAACACGGGGTTCAGGGGCAGATGCCAACCAGCTCAGGAGCTGTCGTGGCCCGTGCCAGGAGATAGCAGTGAGCGGAGCTTAATTCTGGCCCTTTGTGGGCCTTTAGGAGCTGTGTGGAGAGTGAGGCGGCAGATGGGGTGCAGCCACATGGGCAGTGGCAGGGGGTCTGGGCATCTTCCTCGGAGGGGCCCTGTGATGGGTGGGGTGGGGGTTGGGGAGAAGGTTGGCTGGGGCGGAGGGGTGGAGGACGACAGGGGGCAATGCTTGGCTGTTGGCTGTTTCAGATCCCGAGCAGCATTGGGGTTTCAATGGGATGGCGGGTGGGTCTGAGCAGGTGCGCCAAAGGACCAGTCAGTGTCCTGGAGACCAGCACCTGGGATGGGGCCTCATCTGGAGAAAGAATGAAGTTGAAGGTTCTCGAGCAAAATTACCCTCGATTATCTGGGAGGGAGGGCCCCAAATTCAATGGCAAGTGTCCTTACAAGGGACACACCAAGAAGAGACCTGGGGAAGGAGGCAGAGGTTGGGGTTCCTTGCTCTGAGTCAGGGAAAGCAGTGTGAGGAAAATAAGACATTTTTGGGGGGAGACCAGCAGCCTGACTCTGTATCCCTAATGCACATTCCTGTTAGCCTATAGTCTAGTCACTGCCCCTTCCTTAATTATTTGCTCTTGCAAAACCTGTTTACCTAAATACTCCCATTTTACAGAGACCATAAACCATGAACCGTACACAACCCCCAAAGGGGTTATCAACGCTGGCGCCAGGCCAGGCCTTTAGGTGTGGTCTCACGGCCCCCATCCCAACACACAGGGCTTTTTGCAGAGCCTGCGAAAGGTCCGGAAATCTGATCCATATTTGGGGGACAAAGCAACCAAAGGGGATAAAGGGAGAGCTTCCTCCTCCATGTTGGGGCTCAGGATTTGGACACAGGCTCCCCTGAGTCACGGTGCTAGTGCATCTGGAAATGAATGGGTTTGTCCTGTATCTCTGGGTACTCCTGTGCGTGTTTTTCAGTCGCCTGGTAAGTTCTGCAACAGCAGGGCCCCCATAAACAGGAGGAGCTCAGGGAGGCTCCCAACTAGAGCCTGGGGAGTGTGATCCTGCTGACGCCTGACTTTGGGTTTCTGGTCTCTGTGAGAGAAGGCATTTCTGTCATAAGCACCTAGTTTGTGGCAATATGTTATGGCTAGGAAATGAATACAATCATCTTTTTAAAGAAATAAAGAGTTCTGATTCTAAAAAACACACTGAGCTGTGGGAGCAGGACTTTAAAGGGGCCTTGCTTAGGATGTTGACTGTGAAGTGTGGATGGAAGGGGCCACATGCTGACCTGACAAGCTCAGGGGAGGCCTGCAAGGCCTGTAGAGACCTAAAGTCACCACAAAGGATGGTCTGAAATGAAACTTTAAAAGCAGTGATGGTGGGTAGTCACCTTCTAGGCCGGTATCTTCACTGTCAAGGTCAGCCTTTACCTGAACTGAGCTCACCTGTCTTTTTACATCTATGACAACATACCCTTGAAATGTCTGGGTAGCTTGTAACTTCCCTTTTTCTGGAGCCCCTGGGGCACAACCAAATGTGCTGGGCGCCAGAGCAGAGACCACAGATTCCTTCATTATCATGTTAATTGTTCCTGCACCCACCTAAGTATGTGGGATTCCCCCCTGCCCCCCTGCTTTGCTTTCTCCCGCCTCTCTAGTCTATCACCAATGGATTTCATGTAACCCACCTACGTCCCTCCTTTGATTGCAATGTATAAATACAGATGTAACCCGCCATTCTCCGGAGCATGCAGTTAAAAACTCATGCAGAAACCAGAGGGAAATAAACAATTTGTTTTGATAACAGGCTCAAATAAACTCACAAAATTCTTTACAGGTTTCAATGGTTTTTAAATTAACAACAGAAACCCGAGACCAGGGACTCTGTGTTTCTTCCTTGGGTTTCTGTTCTGAGATGAGCCTGCTTTATTTATTTTCATTTTTTAAAAATGTATTTATTGACTTTATTGGGGTGACATTGGTTAATAAAATTATACAGGTTTCAGGTGTACAACCCTATAATCCATCATCTGTATATCGTGTGCTCATGGATTTATTTTTGACAAATGTATCTGCATGATGAACTATATTGGGGTTGGAATTGTGACGTTAAATCAAAGTTAGTTTTTGGCTTCTGTTCAGGACACCATACATCATCAACTCCAAGGCAAAATTATGGACTGAGGTTGCCAAATCAGGCTAATAAGGATGATTAAACTCTTGAATTCTAAGTTTCTGGAGGAATAACAATCAGTTATTATTTACATGTTTGCCATGCCCTAGGATTTGCAACTTTTTTGGAAGCTGCTATTACATATAAATAACAGCAAGAGTTGTTTAAAGCTGCAGTGAGGCCTGGGGCATATGCTACTCTCTTTCCTGGTGCTCACTCTGCGGGTGTGGTTGGAGTTTGGGCTCTGGGTCGGAGGCCAGCAGAGGTGGTGGGGGGGGGGGGGGGGCGCGGGCATGCCACAGGGGCTGTGCATTTGTAATTGGACAGCCAGGGGGTCCGGGTCGCCTGTCACTACCTGAGCCAATTCGGCAGAGACAGGTGTGAATCACATGAGCATTTATTCCAATCCTGCCGGCAGCGTGGGAGAACAGCAGGTCACCCACAGAAATCTGCTCTGCCTCTTCCCTTAAGCAACTGCTATATTGGGTAGAAGGACGAAGATTACATGGGGAAGAGTGTGCCAAATGGGCTATTCACAGGTAATGGAGGCTGGATTTGCAAAGGCCTGTGGGTAAGCAAAGGGCTGGCGGCTCTCTAATCTTTCCATGATAACAGGAGCTCCCAGATGGGGAGGATGGGCTGCATGTCCAGGTGAGCTCCCAGGTCCCACTGCAACTCCCACCAGGTTAGCCTGCGCCTTCTGTAATCAGAACAAAGCAATCCCGGTCTCAGAGCAGGATTCACATTCTTTACAGTCATAGCTGGCCCCCCACATTTTATTTCTGCCCCTGTCAACAGATCCCCAGGAAGTTAGGCCACTTGTCAGGGTCCGTGGGACAGGTGCCCGCTCAGCAGTCTGTCTCAGACGATGAAACCAGAGGCCTGGGCCTTCCTCAGGGGCTTGGGGAAGTGGGAGACAAGGCTCACAGAGGCTGGAGAGAACCCTCAGAACTTGCCCAGCTTACAGTTGCCAACAGCCCGACGTGGCATTATTGTGCCTTCAGAGAGCACTCAGGAAATGTGGTTCCCACACAGCAGGCAGAAGGGATGGAAGGAACCCCCAGATGATGGGGTCGTCATCATGCAAGGCTTCTCCTCACCCACTTCCCATGGATTTGCCTCTGAGCCTGACCGGCGGGGCTCAGTAGCTGAGCATCAACCTCTGAACCAGGAGGTCACAGTTCGATTCCCGGTCAGGACACATGCCCGGGTTGCGGGCTTCATCCCCTGCGTGTGGCGTGCAGGAGGCAGCGGATCAGTGATTCTCTCTCATCACTGATATTCTGTCTCTCTCTCCCTCTCCCTTCCTCTCTGAAATCAATAAAAACAGATTTTTAAAAATTTGCCTCTGAGATGTGCCACGTTCTCTGCCGAGAAGGAAATGTATTTCCGTGGGCAGCACCAAGGAGCCAGACTGGCCTTGCTGGGCAGGTTCTTCCTCAAAATTCTGTCTGGACAGTAAAGCTCCCAGCACCCAGCACCCGCTGCCTCCTCCTGGGAGCACCCACAAGCCGGGCAGTGCCAGCACCTCTTCCAGGCCAGGTGGCTGGTGCTCCTCACAGTGGCCAGCTGAGTTGTGTGCCCACAGCCAGGGCCCTGCCCGGTGGCTGGCAGGCAAGTGACCAACTCAGACTGTGCCATTTGGCTCCTTGGCTGCTGCTTTGGGGAAAAAAACTAATTGACTGAGAAGAGGTAAAAGCTGTTGGCAAAATGTAAAGTCTGGGCTCTTGGTCCCAACTCAGCAAAGATAATCCTGACTTGGCTTGGCTTCTGCACGTGTGTGCATGCGTGTGTGTGTGTGTTTTCACTGCTCCGTCACACATTTTTAACTGTCATAAAATTAAGATGAAACTGAAGCATCCATCTTATATAAAAACTGCTGTTTGAAATTTTAACCCTGCTATTTGATTTCTGTAGATGCTTGCTTGCTTAAATAAGGAAAATAAGACTACTCCCACTTCAGAGAGGCCATTAAACCTTCCCTGGATGAAATTATCAGTGCTGGCATCAGGCCAAGCCTTTAGTTGAGGTCTCAAGGCCCCAGCACATAGGGGCTCTTTAAGAACTTGCAAAGGGGGCCAGAAACATCCCATATTTGGGAGACAAAGAAGGTAAAAACATATAAATAGTGAAAACTCCTCCATGTTTGGGTCCAGAATTTGAGAGACATTTTTCTCTGGACCCGCATGTAATAAATGTAACTCCATCTCTCTAAGTATTTCTTGGTTCTTCTCTGGTTTTCTGTAACATTAATGGTTTCTTGACTGGGAAACAACTGTGCTTGACCTTTTGGCCTCCGGTGAATGGGCCAGGTTTGGGGCCCAGGGGAGCCGAATAGGCCTCCAAGAGGTGCCACTCTGCTGATTTAGCAGAATTGAACTGGGGAACTCTGGGCACTCTCGGACCTCAGTCCAGGACCCAGACAGCATCTGGAGAGAGTGGACAGACACTTCTGGACCTGTCGACAGAATCAGTAAGGTAGGGGCCCCGTCAGTCTGGCCCACTCCAAGTGAGTGGAAGGGGGAGCTTGAGCACCTCCCCGGAAGTCAAGGACTTCCTCAGGCAAATTAATCAGGAATCAGGTGGCCTTTATCTGCTCAGCTCCAGTCTGGGCTAGTCTACTGAGAGAGTGTGAGTATGGATATTTGTCTGTCTTGGCATAATTATCTGCTCATTAACTGGTCTGTGTGAAGCAAAAGCCACTTTGTGCCTTCTGGCTGTACACATGAGAGTATTTGTTATCTCTTTCTATTGTTTAATTTGTTTAAAGATAGGGCAGACCCGCTCTGACGGAATGCAAAAGTCTCTAGCAGCTGTGAGATTTTTTTTTCTCAGAGTCTTTTGCTCTCTGTGGGAGAGGGAATCAGCCCAGTTAGCTAATAAAAATTTCTCTCTATGTTTGTATAAGTAAGGGTTTCAGTTTGCTCTGATTTGTAAATTTGCTATATTAAATTGAAATTTTGAAGTCCTAGGGTTAATTTAAAGGTATAAATTTGTGACATTTCAAAGAACAAAGAACTTTTATTTATGGCTTTCTTATCCCTTTTGGTGGTCGGAGACTTCCAGGGGCAGGGCTTACAGCTCCGAAGGGTGGAGAGATTTATAGGCCCTGTCCCTGCTTGTGACATCATAGTCCAATGTGAGTCACCTGAGGCGGAATTAGGCTGAAGTTATTATTAACTGTCTATGGACCCCGTTATCCCTGGTTGTGTGTCTTGTGTGGTCTGTTGTCTTCATGGTTGTGTGTTTTGTTTGACTTGCTCTTTTCAGTTATTTATTAGGATCCTCATAGAGGACATAACCTGGTCTTTCCCTTCCTCCCTCATCCTGATTCTGATAGCATCCGTAACTGGATTAAAGATCTTTTCTTTCAGGAGGCCATCCAGGCTTTCAGTTTGCAAGAAATCTCCCTACACACAGCAACTGGACTGGGAGACCGGACGGGGTGGGGAGGGGTGTTCAGAGAAATCAAGAGTGGTAAAGGAGGAGGATTTAAGATCCTCTAGGGGCTTAGAGAAAAATCTATGAGGGAAAGCAATGGTTACAGAAAGAAAAAAGTATCCTTAAATGTAAAAAGCCTAAATATACAGGATCTCAGACCATTTGCCTTGTTTTAGGACAGAGTAAATTGTTAATGCAGAAAGGGGAGGGGTGTCAGCAGTTAATTATGAAGCAGGGAGAGATAGGTTTTTGTTGATTTTTACTGGCTGCAGACTGCTCTGCTGGCGTAGGGGTCTGGTCCAAGTGTCTTATCAGAACTTCACTAGATTCAAAGTCGCAAGTTTTCTGCAAGCATAATTAATCTAGCTCCCCCGGTCTATTTTTTTTTAACCCTTCTAATACTAAATTAGACCAATACAATATACTTAAAATTACATGAGGAAGAATATAGCAGTTTTTACTAGATAGTTTTATCTAGTTTTATCCCAGAAGGTCTAGATATATTTCCTTGAAAGTAAAAGTACATTTTAAATGTGTTCATAAATATTAATCTAAAAATGCTAACTGTTCACTTTTGATAATCATTAAAGGATTGAGGTTTCTAAGAATTAAGAATTCTAATACATTAAAAAACTAAACTCCCAGGAGCCAAGTGGAGGAGAAAGGGAGCTGAAGTCCGCAGCTGCCCTAGTGATTTAAAACTGGTTGCTAGGCAGACTCAGCCCCTGAGAGCCAGGTGAAAGAAGAGGGTGAGGGGGGTGGATGCCCGAGCTGCCTGCAGTGGCCCTGGAAGAAGCAGCAGCAGTGAGAAAAGCGCAGGACAGCAGACATTTACCTGACACTAGAGCTGCCCCGCTGCTGCCCAGTGAGTAATGAGCATTTTACAACAAGCAATACAAGACTTGGGCCTTTGGCTTGCTGGCTGCAGCAGTTAAACCAGAAGCCAGTGACTGCTACTGGCCTTGCTGCAGCCCCAGGAATAGAGCAGCAGGCCCGGGAGCTGTAAAAGCAGCAGATAGAGCTAGTGAAAGCTCCCTGTTTGCAAATGTATTGAAAGGGTTCAGTACCTGTTGCTGCTGGAAGAGGAGCGGCTGAGATCCCCTTCCAGTGCACTCCCTTGGGAGAGGCCTGGTGGCTGCTCTGCCACAAAGGGGACTGGAGGGAAGACAAGGGGTCTAATACCCAAGCCACTGCCACAGAAGTGTTTTGCAATATGCAAAGCTGCTTCTAACTGCAACTCTGGCTGTTTTGGACTGGCAGCTTATGGCAGGGCCCTGTAACTAGTAAACAGGGTTAACAAAAAGGGCAAAGGAAAGGCTGGACCTGGGAGCCTTCAGGACTTTGAGATTCTCTAAGAGAGGAGGAGTTTGAGGAATAGCAGAGACCCTGTTGGGTTGGAAGGACCTAAGGCCATATGTTAAACTTATAAATTACGGCTTTCTAGGCAGATGTCCAAGCCCAGTTATGTAGGGGTTAAGCTGCCTGTTTACAGCAAAACAACTTTCTCCCGTGCCAGAATAAATTTTAGAGAAATTAGACAGGCTGTGTTTGTGGCTAGAAAGAAGAACTGGCCACCATGCACAGCCCTGACAGTGGCTTGCAGAAAACTGTATGATAGACTTAGATGATACCTGTGTCTTCATGGACATTACTCCAGAAAGACAAGGACGATTTTGCTTTGTGTGGGGAGGTCAAGGATAGACTTTAGTCACCTCCCTAAGATGTTTGTATAGCCCTACCATGTGTCATATTTAGTAGCAGAAGATTTAGCTGTCAGAAGTGGCCGCAGTGCCAGTGTTACTGTCTTGTAGGCCTGTGTGACCATGCCCATGTCAGGGGTGGCACAAACCTCCATTTTAGGAAACTGGGGAAGGCCTGTTTGGAACAGAGGGAAGTGGTGAGTACCAGCCCTTTGCTACAGGAATTACAGACCCCATGAGGTCCTGTGACATGTGAGACCCTGTAAAGGAATAAAGCTCCCTTAGCCCTTTCTGAGAGGGCATGTCACCCCTACCAGAGACCATATGAAATTTTAAGGACAAGTCAAGTAGGGGAATCCTACTACAGGGACACCTGTAATGGTCTACTTGAATATAGACACACTTTGAATTTCTTCTTGCCATTTGAAGACAGTTATATTACTTTAAAGAGTCCATGGAAAGGACTAACAAGGAAAATCAGAAGATCTTAAAACAGGTCAGTATATTTTTCTCCTTATACAATTCCTCTGAAATTTGGCAATATTAATAAATAAATCATGGCAATACATTTCTTTGCATAAATTCAATAAGACTGGTTTCTAATAGTGGTTTTAAAAACTGAAAACTTTGACTGGAGCATCATGTTTTAAAGAGCCCTGTCTGAATTCTGAAGACTTGAAGCCAATAAGAGTGCCAAGGAAAAGCCTGGTATCCTGCTTGTGAGCCCTGAAAATGGCTGGTGCTGGAGCATCAGGCCCATGCCCTACCATAACTGGCGGTTGGTCAGAGTAGAAGGGGAGCAATAAGGATGCCTGTGCAACCCTGTGGAGCCCCCACACACTCTATGCCGCGATGAGTAGGAGGGCTGCTGAGATGGGCCTTAAAACCTAGGGCATGGGCCCAGGTGGAGTTGCTGCAGGTGAGGGATTCACCTAACTCAGCAGATACTACAGGCAGCTGGATGGGTTGGCTTCCTGGCCCTACGGGGCACACTAAGATTCAGTCATGAAATTCCAGCAAAGGTAGTTAGTTACCATTCTTGTTGTATTTATGCAAACAATCAGGCCAAATTGAATACAATAGATAAATTGGTCTTGATCTGGCTCTTTTGATAAACATAGAGGTAATTTTGAGGAGAAAAATTCTATTTCAATAGAGGTCATTAAAACTGAAATGTTTTCTTTCCCTTCCACCAGACCATTTGTTACAGTTTGTCTCTGCCAGGTCGCAAGCCTACCTCCTTCTGTGCCCAGGCCTCATCGTCCCTCTGACAGACAGCAAAGATCTCTTGGCTCTGAGAGAAAGCTCTGTCCCTCCTCAGCACAAAGAAGCTACAGAAGAAATTCAATGTCCATTTTCCCTAAAAGAATTCAGAGCCAGGATCCTTGAGGTAATATATTAGGCAGTTAGACAGTCATGAGCAGAGCAAGAACGATGGGCCAGCTAGCACTACCAGATGTAACTAAGTCTTTCAACCTCTACATATGTGAGACAAGGGGCATAGCCAAAGAGGTACTCACCCAAAGTCTCAGCCCCTAGAAAAGGCCGGTAGTCTCTTTGTCCAAAAGACTTGACCCCTTTGCATTTGGGTGACATACTTGCCTCCAGGCGGTAGCAGCCACAGCTACGCTTTTTGAAAAAGCAAATAAGTTAACCCTAGGGCAAGAACTAATCCTAACTGCCCCACATGAAATTGAGGCTTTACTCTGGAACACACTGGAGCGCTGGATGTCAAACACTTGAGTCACCGAGTATTTCAGGCTCTCTGGTAAACAAAAGAAAAATCAGTAACAAGTTATACTGATAGCAGGTACGCATTTACAATGGCTCACATACATAGTGCTATTTACAAGGTAAGGGGACTCCACAGAAGCAAGAGGGAACCGGGCCACAAAGGAAGCAGCCCAGGAGGCTGCCTTAAAACCAGTGGGGCCTCTATAGATTCTAGTGACTCTTCCAGACCCTGATCTACCCAATCTAGAAAAGCTGAAATCCATAACCAGTCTTTACTCAAGTTCTTACAGGCTTTATAGTCTACCCAGGAAGCAATCCAGAGCACATCTGAGATGCTCTGCCTGTACCAACTTCTGATCCGATCCATCCTTCCACCCTAGTTACTATTTGGGTAAAGAAATTTGCCACACAAAGACTGACTCCTACCTGGAAAGGACCACCCCCACAGCAGTCAAGGTCGACGGGATCCCAATGTGGCTTCATCACACCTGGCTTAAGACAGCCAGGCAAAATTGAGAGTCCAGGACTCTTTGGACTCTCTAAAGATTACTCCTGGCCCTCATTCTGGGCCCTTATCTTATAAGCAGGCTCACTAACTTTATTAGGCAGAAAATTAAGATTATAGTCCTCAGGGGTAAATATAACTCCCTCCCTGACAATGACTAAGAGTGAATGATTTGACTCATGGACATAAAACCAGTGGGGAATAAAGCATCCATCTTATAAAAAAAAACTGCTGTTTGAAATTTTAACCCTGCTATTTGGCTTCTGTAGATGCTTGCTTGCTTAAATAATAAGGAAAATAAGACTACTCCCACTTCACAGAGGCCATTAAACCTTCCCTGAATGAAATTATCAGTGCTGGCACCAGGCCAAGCCTTTGGTTGAGGTCTCAAGGCCCCAGCATACAGGGGCTCTTTAAGAACTTGCAAAGGGGGCCAGAAACACTCCATATTTTGGGAGACAAAGAAGGTAAAATCATATAAATAGGGAAAATTCCTCCATGTTGGGGCCCAGAATTTGAGAGACATTTTCCTCTGAACCCTCATGTAATAAATGTAACTCCATCTCTCTAAGTATTGCTTGGTTCTTCTCCAGTTTTCTGTAACAAAACCAGGTCAAAGGTTCATTGTGAAAGAGAAAGCACCTGGGACCATGGACAAATAGTGACCAGTCTTGGATGAGGTCATCAGACAATATGTCAGTCAATAAATGGGTTCATCCAATTAGAACAGCCAATTGGTTCAGTCATTTTCTGATCCCACCAATGGGGAAAGTCAGTTGTTAGAGACTGTGTGGACTTGGCTGAGTGGATGCTTTACCAACTAAAGGCTGTGATGCTGTGTAGAACCTCTTCCAGGCATCACTTCACTAAAGAAAAAGGTGTTTTCCCGCTTCCATTTCTGGGCATGTATTAACAGTAACAATAATGCACACCTGTGCACAGGCACCTCCACTCTGAGCCATGCACTCGACTGTGTCCTTTATGTGCTTTCTCCAAGTAGCCCTCCACACGTGCTCACAAGTAGGCAGTGTCTCCCCAGCTGGACTGCAGGCTCCGTGAGGAGAGCCAGCCCGTCCTGTTGGCCCTGGTCCCATGTCTGCGGTAGCTGAACAGGAGTGCAGAGCAGGTCTCAGCAAATGCCCCTGGGTGAGCGTATGAGTGAATGGGTCAGTCCCAACAGGGGCAGAGTAGAATGTGAGGATCAGCTAGGATCATAAGAAGTACGAAGCCTGCTCTGTGAACCGGGTTGTCTTGCTCTGATTAAAGAGGCACGTGCTAACCTGGTTGGAGTTGCACGTGGAGATGCAGATTGTCAGGGAAAGATTAACAACCTTGTTGCAGGAACCAGAAGCAACAGCCCTTTGAAGACCCCAGCCCTTTGCATGTCACTAACCCTTCAGGGGAAATGTGTGTGTAATTTACCGATGTAAATGGCCCATCTGGCACACCTTTTGCCTCCTTCCCCTATAATCTTTGTCCTTCTACCCAATATAGCAGTGGCTTATAGTGGGGGGAGAACAGATTTCTGTGGGTGCCCTGCTGCTCTCCCACGCTCCTGGCAGGATTGGAATACACGCTCGTATGATTCACACGTCTCTGCCGAATTGGCTCAGGTAGTGACAGGCACAGACCCATTGTTTGTCTAGTTACACTTCCTGTCCAAGTGCAGAAGGTTAAAAACCAAGCGTGGCCCCAGGTGGAGATGTTGTCATTGTTCCTGATGATGATTCAACAACCATAATAATATTGTCGTGTCTCAGTTGGGAGTGCTTCCCATGCCAGGGCTTCACACACTGTGTGGTCTTTTCCAAGATCCTTCAGATGCTATTACCCTCCTGCCCAAGGTCACGCCACTGGTGAGCCCAAGGTCACACTGGTGAGCAGCCCCACTGGGCTCTGACTCAGGCCATCCAGCTCCAAACGCTGCTCCCCGCTCTGAAGCCCATATGATGAGATGCCCTGATGCCCCTTGCAGGCATCTCCCCACGTCCCCTTTTGTCTGCTTCACCCTCCACTCCCACCATCTTTCCCCAAGTGGAGGTGACAAGCCCTGCCCACATCCCTGCACTATTCTAAGAAAACAGGACCCAGTAGCCCTGATACCACGCAGATGTCTTGTGGTGGGCGGGCCTGGAAGACCCAGGTCCAGTGTATGGAAAGCATGGGACTTGGTGGGAAGGTCTGTAAGGAGGAATCTCCAAAAGGTCAGGGACCTCTGCGGGACCTTGCCGAAGGAGGCAGACCCTGCCTTGACTTTTCCAATCAAATCTGAGTGCCCCCCCACCCTGTGTTTTACTAGAATCTTTATATTTAGACTTCAAAGCATCCTTGCTTAAAGGATGCATGTGTCTTCTCAAGGTGCTTGGCCTGCTGATAGTATCTAGAGGTTAATTTTAGTTCAAGCTGTTGCTACAATAAAAGCCCAAGGAGGCAGGCGAACGGGGCTGTCTGGTTTCTGTAGCCAGGCAGCCTCTTAGCCCTCTCTTTTACAGAATGTGTGTCAGAGTCATCATTCATCTGTCACTCAGGGTCTGCTGGTCAGCCCCGGCACCGGAGCAGAGTTGGATGGGCCCGAGTCCTGACCGGTCTGAAGACAGGGGAGGCAGTGGGCTGGGCAGTGGGACCCTGGAGAGTTGGGACTCCCATCCATCTGGCTGTCACCCCGTCCTGATCAGGGTGCCCCAGCCTGGGACCATGCTCAGTTTTCCAGTCCCTTCCAATCACCCTCACTGTAGTCTATTCGATCTGGGAGGGGTCTAGTAATGACCCAGCATAAGCGCCTCCTGTTGTGCGTGGGGAAGGGCAAGCCAGAGAGGGCAGGCAGCCTGCCCAGCTCACACAGCTCAAGTGACCAGCCAGGAGGTGCCCACCCCCACCAGGGGAGGCCATGGCACAGGTCATCATGGACAGGACTTGCTGGGCCTGAGGAAGGAGGATGGAAGTGGGCCTGCTTCTCCGTGCCTCCCAATTAGGGGGAGATGCCCCTCGCCCCGCCTCCCCTCCCCTGATTGCTTTATCTCCACAACTCCAGCATGGATGGAACTGGAAGGGATTGAAGGGGGAGCAATGCCTGGTGGGGGGGGGGTGTCCCACCGACATGGCTGTTTCGTCTTCTCACCTACTGGCCTTCACCCTCCTGGTGAGGCCCAAGCCTGGGACAGGCAGGGACCCAGCTGCCCCCACGCTGTCAGCCTGCAGAACTCAGACAGACCTGGGTCCCTGTCCACTCCCTTCCTCTGGGGCTGAAGGGCTCAGGGAAGGACCCAAGGCGTGGCAGCCAGGACTTGTCTCTGAGAACCGGGTGTCCCAGTGTCCAGGAGCACGGCCCCTCACCGTCAGGGTCACAGGGCTGCAGGGTGGCCCAGGGAGATGGGCTGCTGGGTGCGGAGCCCTCCTCAGGGGGCACCACTCATGGGACTGCAGCCCACCCCCACAGCCCAGGGGAGGCCAGAGGGCAAAGCACCCAGCCCTCTCCTTCCCTTGTGCCACAGGTCCCTCCACAGGGGACAGGCCCCTTCACCTTCCTCTGCGTTCCTACCCAGTCCTCTGTCTTCCTCTCGAGGGATGCACTTGTTCAACATGGAAGAAGGAGCCATCAGTGGTTTATTGAGGGGCGGCCTGAGCTGAATGTCTGCCCGCCCTCTTCCTGCAAGTGGCCCAGCCTCCTGGCCGAGGATGGAGGGGCAGTGAGAAGAATGACCCCGCTTGCTGCCCCGGTTTGGTTTGGTCTCATCTTCAGGCCCATGGCAGCACGCAGCAGTGGGGAGAGAGGGAGACTGTGCTGGAGCTGGAGCGGTGGGGAGGGGCATGTGGACAGTGGTGGGGAGAGGCAGGGAGGCATGGGGGAGAGAGAGACTGCACTGGGGTGGTGGGGAGGGGCAGGGAGGCATGGGGGAGAGGGAGACTGTGCTGGCATGGTGGGGAGGGGAGTGTGGGCAGTGTAGAGGCACCTCATTTAGTAGCGTGGCCGTTTGGCCCAGCACACTTTGCCGGCGCTGTCTGCCCATCGCCAGGGGATTCAGTTACAGAACTAAGGGCCCTGCAGGTAAGTGATAGTCCCTCAGGGCAGCTGGGCCGGGGCTTCCACTGTCCAGGGAACTGCTTATATGAGAGAGAGGACTGTTTAGGCTGAAGTCCTGCTAGGCAGGAGAGCAGCCCGCCCGCCCTGAGGGACTGCACATCCAAAGGGTGTGGGGAGCCCAAGGGTGATGCCAAGACCCTGAGAAGCCTCCCTCTGTCGTGGCCACGGCTGAAGGTCTGCCAGGCTGGGCATGAGCAGGAAGGGCCAGGGCAGGGCACAAGCAACAGTCTCTCCTGGATGGGCCCACACAGGTGGGAGGTGAGCGGCTGGGTCAGGCGCCCACTGCTCGCTGCATGAGGCCAGGGCTTGGAGAGCAGGGCCACAGGCCTGAGGCAGCAGGGCCTGGGCAGGGAGGCTGGCTGGTACCATGTGGCACCCATCGCTAGTCCCACTGAAGAGAAAGGTGGGGGTTGAGGAGAGAAGCCCACTTGTCTCCCACCCCATGATGCTTGGCTTCTGAGCACAAGGAAGACTGTGACCGTTAGAAGCCTAACACCTGGGTGGAGTGTGGCCAATGGGAAAGGTGGGGTTGGCCAGGACGGCGATGGGGGGCCGGCAGAGGGCTGGGGACAGCAGGCACAGCCCCGAGGACAGTAGCAAGAACAGCAGGGTCAGCGGGAGGTGGGTGCCTCGTTCCCTCTGGAGCTCATGGGGCCTCGTTGGAGCCAATCCCATTGCCTTTGTTGACGTAGAATGGCCGGTGGTGAGACTGCAGGAACAAGAGTAGTTAGGGGTGCGGATGGCAGGGATCCCACTAGCCAGACCCACTCCACCCTAACCCCCTGGGAATCAGCAGTGGTCTGAACCCCAACAATTCTATGAGCTGTGGCCTAATCTGCAAGCTCAATCTATCCTGTGATCAGGATTGGGCCCCCATGTTACAGAGTTTCCAGGTTCAAATCCTAATTAGAGTTCATTTTCCACCATTGGTTGGTGAGGTTGAACCTCAGCCCCTCATCCAATTCCCTCCATGGCCCAGGGCCTCCCAGCATTGCAGCTCTCACTCTGTAGGGCTCTCTACTCGGCAGAGCCACACAGCACTGCTCACACTTGTGGGATTGCCACAGCCACCCAATTACCTGGTTACTGCTCTCAAACCCACTTTACAGATAAACAAACCGAGGCACAGAGAGGCTAAGCAATTTGCCCCAGGTCACTCAGCTGGTAAGTAGAGGAGCCGGAACGCCAGGCCCAGTAGCCTGGGTCTGTGTCCATCCACCATCCCCACCCATTTCTTCAAACCACTTCTGGGTCTCAAGGGCTGTGGGTGTTTGCTACTTCCTTTGCCTGACTCTCCTGACAGAGGTGGTGGAGAGGCCTGTGCCCGCCCCAGCCCAGCAGGGACCACAGCCAGTCTCAGCCTCCTCTTCCATCCTGCTCCTCCTTAGGACTCAGGAAGCCTCTCAGGACAGAGCCAGCGACGCCACTGCTTGACAACAACGCTCCTGCCAGGTCAGTGTGACATTCAGCAGCGACTTCACAGAATCAGCGCTCCCCTTGCTTCCTAGGCCCCTGGCAAGCACTGTGGCCTCGTCCCTGAGCTGGTCAAAGGCGGAGCCCAGCAACACCCCCGACCCTGACCCAGGAGACACCAGATGCCTCCAGCCTTGCCCTTGGCCTTGCCAGCTTAGACCCTATATTTCCTAGGACTCCTTGCTAGGCCCAGTCCCCAGCAGGCCTGGGGCCTGGGGAATGTGGGGCTGAGGCCTCAGTTCATGCCTCAGGGACCCCACCTATAAGCAAGGAAAGAGATGGAGGCCAGGGAGGGAATGACAGGCAAGGCACACAGACACTTAGCCGCAGCGTCTGGACCAGATCTATGGTCCCCACGTGCCCACTGGACCCAAGCCTTCAATACAGCAAAGGGAATGGCCTGGCCATGGCTGCACCTTGCTTTCAGGGAGGTGGGTCAGTAAGATGGGCTGCAGGTCAGTTTGAAAAGGCTAAAAGGCTAATTCCAATGTAACCCTGGTATTTGGGGGGCTAGCAATCTGAATCTGTGCCAGCAAGCCCAGTGTACATTCTTGATAACCTATAATTAAGTCACTGCCTCTTTCCCAGAAACTGGTCTTGCAAGACCTGTTACCTAAATACAGAAGCTATAAACGATGAACAGTGCACATCCTTGGGCGGGGGCGGGGGGAGAGTGGGAGGTTTATTAGCGCTGGTATCAGGCCAGACCATTAGATATGGTCTCAAGACCTCCAACACCTGGGCCCTTTTTTGCAAAGCCCGAGAAAGGACTGGAAGCATAATCCATATTTGCCAGACAAAGACACCGGAAAGATGTAAAAGAGAAGCTCCTGCATGTTACTTTGCTCAGACTTCGGAAGTTATTCTGCTGAGTCTGCCGGCGTAATAAACTGTGTAACAACTTTTCTCTAAAGCGTTGCTTGATTTTTCTCCGGTCTTCTGCAACAAGTGAGCAGTGCTGTCTTTTAGGCCCCAAGCGGTGGGTGAGCGGAGACACAGAGCCCAGTGCACCTGAGCAGGGTGTGCCCCCCCCACCCCGGTTCCTCTCCATAGAGTCACAGCCTGTGAGGGTTGGAAGAACTATGAAATAATCTCATCCATCTGACATGTTATAGATGGTGAAACTAAGGCACTGAGGAAGAATGGCTCCCATGAGGTCACATGGCAAGTTGGTGAGAGGCCTGGGGCCAGCCCCCAGGCCGCCCAGCCCCCTGGCATAAAATCACCTGCCTCTTCTCCCAGCTCTGGGCATGGCTGCAGGCACCAGGGCCTGGCCAGTATCTCGAGGTGGCCATGAGCCCCCTCCCTGGGAAGTGGGCTGACCCCTGCAGGGCCGGGCCCGGCCTCCAATGGAGAAGCCTGTGGAGACCATGGCACAGTGTCTGAAGGCAGCCCTGATCGCTGAGGTCTGTGCAGGGCCTGGCATGTCAGCTACCAAAACCTAAACACATCTGTTCCTAAGTTTGCAGACGTGGCCTCCAAACTCCCACCGCCTCCCCATGCTGTGTCGAGCACAGGGGGCTCCTGGCTGGGTGCCTGTCCCAGGCTGAGCATGTCACCCTCCCAGAGCTGGCAGCAGAGCCATCATTCAGCAAGCACAGGTGCCCAGCAGCCATCTGCCAAATCACAGCCCAGGCTGCCCGTTTTACAGATGAGAAAACTGAGGCTCAGAAAGTCCCTGCTGACTTATGCCCCCTGCGTGTGAGGCCTGGATTCCTACTGCCCTTTGTTGTGTGCAGGTCCTCAGGCCACTGCTGCCTCCTCCCACCCATGGCCCGGAGATGACACCGTCCCCCCATAGGCCTCGGGCAAGTGACGAGTTGTCACTGGGGAGCCCCATTTAGTGCCCCATCTGGCCATGCCTGGCCTGGGCAGACTGTCTGCACGGCTCCTCACTCACCAGCAAAGTCTGCTTGCCAGATTTCCAAGTCTGGGGCTGGACCTTGGGGCTCTGGCTCCGCATGAGGGAGGGGTAGCCTGGGGAGACAGAAGCTGTGGTCAGAGGAGGCCCTGCATGCAGGGAACCCCCAGGGCGCGGACTCATCTCCAAAGTGACCGCCAAGCTCCATCCAGTCTGTTACCAAGGAGAGCCACCCCCGAGGAGGTGTGCAGCCCCTGGGGTCCCACTGAGGAAACCTGGGAGGCTGGCCAAAGGGAGGGGGCCCAACACAGACAGAAAAAGGAGGAGGAGGCGAGATGGGCTGGGCCAGGCAGCAGGGGAGTGTCCCCCAATCCAGGTCAGGGTCACTCCACTCTGGAAATTTCCTCTCCCTCTCCCCCAACTGCCCCTACCCCCATCCTGAAGCCTCACCCTCTCCTAGAGCCCAGGAACGCCTCTTCATAGCACAGCCTGCCAGGCTCCACCAGGAGGCCCCCCACCCTGTGTTACACGGATGTGCCCTCCCTGACCGGCCCACTTGGCGGCTCCCCGCTGGGACTCTGCGTGTCTCCCTGAGCCCCGCTCCATCCCTGCAAGCCTCGCGGCTGCCCAGAGCCACAGTGAACAAGCAGCGAACAAACGAGCCCAGGTTTGCTGGACACCAGCCCCGCCCTCGGGCTCTGCTGCCCCTCCTGTGTTGAAGCAGGAGGACGGGCCCAGGAGGGGCAGCTATTGCCCTGTGGCTGTGGTCCAGGATTGAGCGCAGGCCGGGGCCTGCAGCAGGGGTCCTGGGGGTCCCCCATGAGTCTGGGAGAGCTGTGGCCACAGGACTGGGAGAGGCCCTCAGTGCCAGCCAGGCTAGACCCTCTGAGGCAGGAGCGGAGTCAGGGAAAGGCCTGAAAGCAGAGGCACTCAGGAAATCAGCAGGCACTGCCCTGGCCGGTGCTCAGCAGGTCGGAGCCTTGTCCTGTGCACCAAAAGGTTGCAGGTTCAATTCCTTGTTGGGGCACATGCCTAGGATGCAAGTTCTACCCCTGGTCAGGGCATGTATGGCAGGCAACTGATCAATGTTTCTCTCACATTGACGTTTATTTTTCTTGCTCTCTCTCCCTTTCTCTCTAAAAATCAATAAACATATCTTTGTGTGATGTTTATAGTGTGGGATTCATGAGGTCAAACAATTAAAAAAGAAAGAAAGCCCGGCCAGCATGGCTCAGGGGTTGAGCATTGACCTATGAACCAGGAGGTCACGGTTCGATTCCCTGTCAGGGCACATACCCAGGTTGCCAGCTCGATCCCCAGTGTGGAGTGTGCAGGAGGCAGCTGATCAATATTCTCATCATTGATGTTTCTCTCTCTCCCTTTCCCTTCCTCTCTGAAATCAATAAAAAACACAAGACATTAAAAATTAAAAAAAAAAAATCAACAGGTTTGTCCCTGGCAAGGGCCACCGAGAGCCCTTAGGGACAAAAGCTGGTCAGACCCAGAAGCCAGCAGCACCGGCAGGGTGCCAGCCACTGCCCTTCCCCATGGGCACTGGGCAAGGGGGCAGAGACAATCAGAGAATCCTGGCTCTGCCTGCACCTGGGGGGGCCGGCCTTGGAAAGAGGGTCCTGCTGACCCTGAATGGGAGCCGAGAGAGTCCTACTTCTCTGTGTCCAGGAAGAAAACCCCACACCAGCCAGGAGAGGGGGGTGGGGGCTGCAGGAGGAGTGGGCAGCCAGGGTGACAGTGGGCATCCACCCTCTCCTGGAAGAGGGACCAGGATGTAGAAGTGGCGAGAGCCCACAAGCTGTCACTGTCCCGTGTGGGAGAGAAAGGGACGGGGATGGACAGGTACCAGGATTAATTTTAAACAGCTCATTGGTGTCCAATGGCCTGGAAAACTCTGTGGTGGCCTGTCCCAAGGTGGGGAAGTGGTAGGGGGGCCTCCCAGGGCCTGCTGGGAGAGAGAGGCGTTAGCAGCGTGGGGCGGTTCGGGGGAGCTGCCTTCCCACAGCCGGGCTCGCCCTGCCCATGCTGGGAGCGTGCTCTCTGCCTCCTGAGCTGCTGCGGCAGGCGCTGGCGGGGCTGGTCCTGGGGGGGGGGGGTCTCCTTGCTGCACGCGGCCCTGCCTCCCTCCAGGGCCCTTCCCAGGGGGCTGGTGAGCTGATCTGTGGAGGTGACCGCAGGTGTCCCAGCTATTCCTGGAGGACATGGTGCATGGGAGGGGGGCTCGCCTAAGGCCAGGCCGACCCGAGGCTCTGTGGGCAGGTGAGAGCAGGCAACCCCACCTCACACCTGCCGGGCGGCCTTTGACTGGGCCTGACCACAGAGCAGGGAGGGATCTGTTGAGGGATCCGTTAGAAGCCAGACAGGCCACGGGGACCCTGTTCCCTAGCTCCTGGCGGTGGGGACCCTCTTCACCTGGCTGATTGTTCCAAGCCTCTGCCCTGGGCACAGGCTGGGTCCCAGCCGGGAAGAGGGGGCTGAGGATGAAGCCACCTTCAGAGGCCGCTGCCTGGGTGTCTGCCTGCCCTGCGAACCCCTCCCCCCCCCCCGGACCCCTCTGCCTCCCCCCATCCGCCATCCTGTCTTTCAGGCCAGGCATCTTCAGTGCTGGAACACGGGCGGGCTCTCTGCACCATGGCTCACCAAGCCTGGACATCTCCAAAGAGATGTGAGGGCC
The DNA here is from genome assembly GCA_026230045.1 of Corynorhinus townsendii. NCBI lineage: Eukaryota > Metazoa > Chordata > Mammalia > Chiroptera > Vespertilionidae > Corynorhinus > Corynorhinus townsendii. Next base: position 85,403,318 of record JAPDVU010000008.1, read on the forward strand.
TGGGCCCCACTGTGAGGGGTTTGGCGTGAGCCTCCCCTCAAAGTGACCCACCTCCAGGGGCCGGAGGACTGACTATTCAGCCATGTAGAGCCTGGGAGTGGATCAGAAGTGGAGGCCCTAGAGGTCCTCACACCCACTTTCCCCAAAGCAGCTCGAGGGCTTTGGCTCTGTGGACCGGTGACAGGTGCCACCTGGCCACAGGGTTCAGCTCACCCAGCGGGGAGACGGGGTGAGCACAGGGAAGGGAGCTCTCTGCAGTGGGGAGACTTGGGGCTCAGCCCCCAAGCACCTGGGGATGTGGGGAGGAGGGGATGTAGAGGGTGTGGCCTGGCCCTGGTGCCCACAGCGGACAGTGCGATTCAACAGTCCCAAGAATGCTGCCGCTGCCGGGTCAGCTGCCCTGGCACTGGGGAGGGAGCATGGCTCTCGGCTCCCAGCCCAGGGCTCGGGCCCTGGGAGGTGGCCCTGGAAGGCGAGGTGGCCCTGGGAGGCGAGGGCCTGGCGAGTGAGGAGCAGGGCCAGGTGCAGGGCTGCAGGTGCAGGGGAGTTGGGGAGCAGGGCTCAGAGCTCACCTTTCAGGGAAAAGGAGGAGCTGCCTGGGACCCCGGGCAGGGGCAGGTCCTCGGGGCTCTGTATGGTGGAGGAGTACTCCCAGACTCGCGACGTGTAGTTACCTGCGAGGCAAAGGAAAGGGTCAGGCCACAGCGGTTGGCCAGAGGCCAGAGGCAGGGGGGCCAGAGCCAAGACAAGGCCATTCCTGGGACTGTCCAGTCTTCACCGGGTCTCAAGCCAGGAGGACACTGGGCCCACTCACCTCCTGCTAATCAAAGCTGTCCTTCTGAACTAGGAAGTGCTGGGCCCTGCCCTCCCCGCAGGCCCACGGCCACCCGATGAAGGTTCAAAACCCACACTGCACAGCCCACCTCTCCCCACAGCCTCCACCTCCTGGCTCCCCCTCATGTCCTCTCCATTGCTCATCATCCCACCGCTGCACTCGGAGTTCCTCACACACTGCAGGCTCCCTCCTGCCCTGGCTTTTTGCACAGTCCGGGCCTGGGGTGCTCCTCGTGCAACCCCACTCTCAGCAAACCCATGTGTTGGTCTTCAGTGTCAGCTTCCATATCACCTCCCCAAGTCTGTGTGAGCTCAGCCACGCCCCCCTCACCACACGCCTGCCTCCGTGGTGCAGGTGTGTGTTCAGCTGTCTGTCTCCCCACTGGGCTCCGAGGGCAGCATGCACCTGTGCCTGGCACAGAGCCTGGCCCCAGAAGAGGGTCCTTGGATGGCTGACAGATGAATGAGTGAGCAAATGAACAAATAAATGCAAACACAGACTAAACATTAGAGACAGAGCAGCTGCTACACCTCCTGGCACTCTGCTCACCAGGTGGGGCAGCTGACATGTGTCCATTTGCAAGCATGTCCTTGTGGCCTGGAGGGAAGGAGGCAACTGGCAGGGGCGGGGGTCGCATACAGGACAGTGGGGGCCACTCTGGAAAAGACCCCTCCTCTGACCCCTACCGTCCAGCTGCAGGGTCCCAGTCCTGAGATCTCCCACCATTGCCTGAAGGGGAGTCTGGTGCTCAGCAGTCAGAGGGCTAGTTGTCCACCTGCTGCAGGTGAACCCAGCCCACAGGGTCCCCAGGAAGTCTCTGCAGCCTGGACCTCAGCCAGCACTTCTGCCCAAGGTTCTCAGGCCCCATGGGCCTGGCTCTGTCATTCCCTCATTCATTTGTTCTCTCTCTCTCTCTCCAACAAGTGTCTCCTGAGTCCCTTTGGGCCCGAGGTGGCAGCTGTGACGGACAGACCCAGCTTGGCCCTCACAGTCTGCCCTGCCCGTGATGGTGCAATGGGAGTCCAGTACTGGACATGAGGCTGTGGCGCTGCCCCGTCCAGGGGGGTCCTGCCTCCAGATCTCCAGGACTTCGTTTTCTCTGAAGTGGCCCCAGACTGGCCTCTGCAGATGGACTCTATGTCAGGGGGGCTGGGAGCTGGCTCAGTCTCCCCCACTCCCTCTGCATGGGGCTGGGCAGCACCAGGAGCCCTGGGAAGGGCCAGGCCCCCAGCTGGGCTCCCCAAGCCCACCGCCTGCCCTCGGCGTGCGGTCCACCGCAGCATCTGGCAGAGGCTGGGCACCTGGCTGTCCCCGGCAGGCCAGGGCTCTGTTCCCATCTCATCTCTCCTGGGCCGAAGGGCATGTCACCCTCCCTTCTCATGGCAGGGCACCTCCCTGATACCCGGGGCAGGCCCACTCCTCACCGTGCCACCTGCCACTTACAGCAATAGGAGTCTGGCTTCACTGCCGTCGGCTTTGCAAGGTGTAAGCACGCAAATCTGCAAGGTCCCTTCTGCCCCGACACACGCTGAGGGTCGTCCCCAAATCCACCCAGGCCCCAGTTCCCCTGCTTGTCCCTAAGCAGAAGGTTCCTAGACTCAGGGCTCCCAGGGAGGCCCCTGCTCCCTGCAGCCTGAGTCAGTGTCTCACACTTGCACACACAGGCACACTAGCCCTTACACTCAGCAGGACCCTTCCGTCCACTTCTGAGCTCAGAACCCCTCCAAATCCCCCTTCACCTAGGATTAGGAAGCCAAGCCCACGCCCACTCCCCCCCCTCGCCCTGAGCCCTTACTCACCTCACCATGAGCCCCGCCCACCTTGCTCTGATCCCCGCCCCTACCTTTGGTGCCATAGAGATTATTGAAGTTCTTCTGGTTGATGTCCTTGGAGAGGCGGCTGGGGGACACGGGCTGGTATGACGTCCTGCCCCCCCCTGGGAAGCAAAGGGGAAGGGCTGTCATCACAGAAGGTGGGCTGGCTTACTCGGGGCCAGTGCCTGAGACCTGAAAGCCCAGTGCCTGTCCCAAGGCCCAGATACCACTATGACAGCTCACTGGGGTCTGGAGTAAGGTGACCATTTTATTTACCCCCAAGTCCCAACCGGGACACATTCTCTTCATGCCAAGAGCACCAGGTGTGGCTTGGACAGCCCTGGACACGGATGCATCTGGTCACCTGCTCGAGACTGAGGGTCACCAGAGGCTGGAGAGGCCAACATGCTACCCTGAGCCAGTCCCCTGTGGCTGCAACCCCCGCGGCTGGGACATGGGGCTCCTGTGAGGACGGCTGGCCATGGGGACCGTGAGGCGCTGGATGGAGGCCCTGGGCCCTAAAGGGCTGATGAGCCCATGGACATGGCAGGTGCTTCCCCGGGAAAGAGTCCTCTGCCCTCCCCCCCCCTCCCCCACCCCCCCACACTATCCCAGTGTGGCCTCTGATATCAGTCTTGAGAGGGTGGCAGACTGGCATACACCCCCCTTTATAGATGAGAAAACACACTCCTACACTAGCTGGCGTGGCTCAGGGGTTGAGTGTCGGCCTATGAACCAGGAGGTCATGGTTCAATTCCCGGTCAGGGCACATGCCTGCGTTGTGGGCTCCATCCCCAGTGTGGGGCGTGCAGGAGGCAGCCAATCAGTGATTCTCTCTCACCATTGATGTTTCTCTCTCTCTCCCTTCCTCTCTGAAATCAATAAAATATGTTTTTTAAAAAAGAAAGTGCATCCTCAGGTCCTTCTGTGGGATCCTCCCTCTGCAGAACCAGCCCCGTCCGGTCCCAGCCCCTGCCCAGCACCTGCTGGTCCTTCCTCCGACCCTCCCACCCACAGTGCTCACACCTCTCCCCAGGGCCCTCAGCCCTCACGCCAGGCCCTCTGCACTGAGCCCGATGCCTCTTGCTGGGCCCTGGAGACCAACCCTCCTGGGAGCCTGACTGACCAGCCCCACTGCCTGGAGCCCCAGACTCCAGCGGGCGGCCCTCCAGGGGCCTTGCTTCCTGAATCTCTGACCTCCATGGCCTTCGTTGGCCTCTGCATCCAGCCCAGGAGCCCCCAGAGGGCACATCTCCTCCTGTTCCAGGGCAGGTGGGGCCAGGGCACGGGGGTCGGGGAGCCCTGCGTCTCCCCTGCAGATGCTCAGCCTTACTCACAGGGCTGAGAGGCGTCCTCCTGGTATCCTCTCTTCTCAGACAGGGACAGAGGGGCAGTGACTGTCAGGATCTCAGGGGACATGGTGGGGTGCTCTGCCCTCCCTCTCCATCACTGCCCTCCTCCTCACAGCCTGCGGGGGAGCTTCCCTCCCCACCATTGTCCACAGAATGGTGGGCAGAGCAGGGACAACTCCGGGCTTGATGCCCAGCAGGGTCTGGCCCAGAGGCCTGGGGAGTGAGGAGAGAGGGCCTGGTGGGGAGCTGGGATCTCATAGAACTGCGCCCAAAGGGCAGCACTGGGGGGTGGGGGAGGGGCAGGACTCTTCGTCCACACAAGGATTGTGGGGGTGGGGTCAGGTGCTGCCGCCTCACCAGGCCTCCACCTGAAGTCCAGGTGCTGTTTTCTCATTGGGTGGGGCAGCTACTCCGAACTGAGCTCATCCCTCCCACCCCTGCACCCCACCCACTGTGTGTCCCAGGGATGAGTCAGTGCAGGACTGAGGCCTCCTCCGCGCATCCTTTCTGCCTCTCCCCACATGTATTCTCCCCCCATACGTGCCTGCACACCTTCCCCCACACATGCCTGCATACCCTCCCCACACATGCCTGCACACCCTCCCCACACATGCCTGCACCCCTCCCCCACACAGGCCTGCACCCCTTCCATGCCTGCACACCTTCCCCCACACATGTCTGCACATCTTCCCCACACATGCCTGCACACCTCCCTCACACATGTCTGCACCCCTCCCCCACACATGCCTACACACACTCCCCACACATGCCTGCACACCCTCCCCCCACATGCCTGCACCCCTCCCCCCCACATGCCTGCACAACCTCCCCCCACATGCCTGCACCCCTCCCCCACACATGCCTACACACAGTCCCCACACATGCCTGCACACCCTTCCCCACATGCCTACACACACTCCCCACACATGCCTGCACACCCTTCCCCACATGCCTACACACACTCCCCACACATGCCTGCATACCTTCCCCCACACATGCCTACACACAGTCCCCACACATGCCTGCATCCCTCCCCCACATGCCTGCACACCCTCCACCTGAGGCTGGCGGGCCACACCCACCTTACATAATGGGCATTGTTGTGGTGCCAAAGAATGCGACAGGCTCCCACAGGTCAAGGACAGGCAGGCACTGGTCTGCACCCCACCCCAGCGGCACCGCCTCTCAGGGCCCGGGGAAGGCTGGGGGCCCACAGAGGGAGGGAGGGAGGAAGCACCTCCTCACAGAGGGAGGGAGAGTAGCCCTGTCTCCATGCCCTGAGGAGCAGGACGATGCAGAAACCAAGGCAAAAGCCAGACCCAGCGTGGCCGGGCAGGGGGAGGAGTGGGAAGGAAGGGTGGGGGCTGGAGGCGAGGGAAGGTGGGGACCCCTGGGTCGTGAGGAGGGAAGCCCCTGAGGAGAAGGGTGCCAGGTCATAGGTCATCTGAACAGGAGGCACATGCTGAGATGGTCCCAGGCGAACAGGACAGTGCCCTCGCCCACCCAGGGCACCTGACAAGTCTTTCCACGAAGCAGCGGGCACCTTACCCTTGGGCGTGAGGTACATGGAATATCTCTTCAAGGTGTCGGGTGCACTCCAGTCGCTGGCGTAGCTGCTAGTGTAGTTGCTCATGTAGCGATGGTCACCCCCTGGGAGGAAGGAGTCAGGGCGGTCAGTGGGGGGGCTGAGGGGAGCAGCTGCCCCTGAGGCACCCCCGGCCTCACTGAGGCAGTGCCCCACCACCGCTGTTTCCTGAGAGGTGGGGCTCCCCAGCCTCAGAGAAGGTAATACTGGCCGCACCCCGTCTGCTTTGGGGTCCCGGGGCCTTAGGGGGCCTCTGCCCGCACTGCACAGACCTGGGAGTGGTGTGCATAGACCTGCATCTGCCAGGCGCTGACGACTCCCCTCCCCATCTGACAGGCACACAGCCCCTGCGCCCCCAAGACGCAGCCCAGGTCATGGGTGAGGAGCCTGGGCTCAAAGAAGTCACTTGCCCAATGTGGCTGGGCCAGCCAGGACCCAGGGGTGAGCCCAGCCCCCCACTGCTGCTGCATCCCTCGGGGCGGGCTGATGCCCTGGCTGGTCCCCAGGCTGGACTTAAGAGGGTATGCAGAGGAATGAGCTCTCAGAATGGGCACGACTCCTCCCCCGCCCCATCCCTTACTCCTCAAAACCCAAAGTGTGGCTCCCTGCTGCCTCCCAGCCCTCCTTCTCACTCTCTCTCCTCACTCCTTCCCTCTCCTATGTTCCCCTGCCCTGCCCACGCCTCCCTCCATGCTGGGCAAGAGGAGAAAAGAGTGGCTCATCCCTCTTTCTGCACCTGTCCCTGTGCCCAGCAGCCCTGGCATGCAGGAGACATCCATGACAACCCCTGGATGTGGCTCAGACTTTCCTATTCTTCTCCAGCCCAGGATGAAGGCGGCTGGTGCTGCAGCTTGCAGGCCTCTGACAGCAGAATGAGACCCTGGCCTGTGGGCGGCTGGCCTCAGGGTGGGAGGATGGTCACTAGGGTCTCTCCGCTTCCCACAGCCAAACACATTCCCAGCAACATTGTGGCCACAATAAGAACAAACACGGAGGCCAGGGCCCTGGGCGCAGGTGCGGGCTGCTGACATCAGAGGTACCATCTCTGCTCCCAGGAGCCACCAGCCTCCACACCTGCAGGGAGGCCGTGGCCGACACAACCGTGACCCAGAAATGACCAGTGGTGGGGGCAGGCCACCTGGGCCTGTCGGGCCATCCTCACGGGTCTGGCCAGCCCTCACCTCCCCCAGGTGGGCGCCCAGGGGCTGTGGCCACCACACGCTCCCGTCCTCCGCGTGGCGCCAGCAGCCCCTTGGACAGGATGAGATGGGAGAGGGTTGCAAAGCATGAGAGCTGCCGGTGCCTGCTGAGCAGGTGCCTGAAAAGCTGCTCCTCAGAGCCTCGGCCCTGACCCGGGAGACGCGCTACAGCTGCCGAGAGCTCAGATGCTGGCCTGGAGAGCAGGTGGGGCCCTCCGTCTCACCCCTGGTGTCATTGCCATCGTCATTAGCAGGAGGGTTTCAGGAGCCGAGTACCACTGAAGCCAAGTGCTTGTCTCACTGCCATGGCTGACCAGTCCTCAGAGGCACCGTGTGATGCCACCACCACCCAGACATGCAGGGGCCCCGCTGGGCCTAGCACTTCTGCACCCCAAAACGGCACATGCTGCCTCTGCCTGCCTCCTCGGGTGTCTGGGGCCAGAAGCCGTTAGTCAAGCGGTGTCACGGGCCTGGGCCGGCCCAGGACCAGGTGGGGCTCTGGGGAAAGTACCCAGGCGTTGGGCCCTAAAGGGATGGATGGGGCTGGGACGGGGGCGGCGGGGGGGGGGGGGCGGCGGGTGGGCGTGGGGAGACTCAGCAGGGTAGGTCCAGGGTCGGAGGCTTTCTGTGAGGCTCTTCAGTGGCTTCTGTGGGTGGAACATGATTCAGAAGAGATGCCTTCAGGGGAGCTGGTGAGTTACCAGGACAGGCCGTGTCCCACTGGCCCCATCTGGCCCCCCGGGCCCGGCCTAGCCTCTGAGCTCAGAGGACTCAGAACAGATGACAGGCAAGCTCTCTCTCGAGCCCAGGTGCAGTTCTAGGCCCACCTCCCGAGGTCTGCAAAGCCCTTACAAGTGGCAACACAGCCCGGCCAGCGTGGCTCAGGGGTTGAGCATGAACCTATGAACCAGGAGGTCACGGTTTGATTCCAGTCAGGGTTCATGCCTGGGTTGTGGGTTTGATCCCCAGTGAGGGATATGCAGGAGGCAGCCGATCCATGATTCCCTCTCATCATTGATCAATAAAATATTTTTTAAAAACAAGTGGCAGCGTCCACCCAGCTGCTGAACTGGGCCTGGCATCAGACGTAGCCCCTGAGCCTGATGGGTGACCACAGAAGAGAGACATGTGGGCGCTGGCTGTCCGGCTGCCCCTGCCCCGAGGCCCCTTGCAGAGGCTGCCTACCTTTGGCAGCAAGTTCAATGGGGGCTGCACTCCCAGAACCCTAGCCCTCACCTCCCCCAGGTGGGCGCCCAGGAGCTGTGGCCACCACACGCTCCCGCTCTCCGCTTGGCGCCAGCAGCCCCTTGGACAGGATGAGATGGGAGAGGGTCGCAAAGCATGAGAGTTGCCGGTGCCTGCTGAGCAGGTGCCTGAAAAGCTGCTCCTCAGAGCCTTGGCCCTGACCCGGGAGACGCGCTACAGCTGCCGAGAGCTCAGATGCTGGCCTGGAGAGCAGGCAGGGGCAGGTGCGATGGTGGCTGGGGACAATAAGGGCCCATCCGTGGGTGCCAGCCAGGACTGACCAGGAGGAACGTGCCCACTGCCACGGCCGCCTGCAAGGACCCACCGTTCTCTGCGTGGCTCCTCTCAATGAAGCTGCGGCTCAGGTCAGCCTTGCACACCTTCTCCACGTGGCGCATGCACACGTTCAACAGGTCATCCCGGCAGTTGCCCAGTGCCTGCCCCAGGCCCTCCCCCTCCAGCAGCACACGGTAGCTGGGCAGGGGCGGGGGCAGGGAGTAATTGCTCATCAACGTGCCAAATTCCTGCAAGGAGGGAAAGCAGCCCTTAGTCTAGGGAGGGGGTTGTCTTGGAACCTTCTGCAGGGGCTGTCACAGGGCAGTTGGCAGTCTCCACACTGGAGCCAGGAGAGCCGGGGCTAGACCCAGTTCTGTTGTAAAATGCAAGTGTTTGGCCCTGGCTTGTTTGGTTCAGTGGGTAGAGCATCGGCCTGTGGATGGAAGAGTCCTAGATTCTGTTCCGGTCAAGGGCAGGTGCCCAGGTTATGAGTTCCAGTTGGGGCACATGAAGGAGGCAACAATGGATGTGTCTCTCTCACATCAATGCTTCTCTCTGTCTCTCCCTCTCCCTTCCACTCTCTCTAAAAATCAATGGAAAAACATCCTCAGGTGAGGATTAAAACATTTTTAATAAAATGAAATGAAACGAAATATGAAAGAGTTTGACTAAAACCCACGGGATGCCAATTCCCTGACAGCATGGTGGCCAGCCATGGGACTCCTTGGCTCCCAACACCACACTGTGCACCACGCCTGTCCCGTGGGGTTAGGCAGCAGCACCCTGTGCAGGTGTGGGGGTGAGAGCCCTAAAAAAGGCAGAATTCCTCGAGCGTCTGTGCCAGTCAGGGCAGCACCTCCATCCAAGCCGCTTGGTCCTGCCGCCTCACCTTTGAACTCCTCCTCTCCCTCCCCTCTCACCAGAGAACCCCTTTACTTTCCAAATCCTAAGGGGCCTGCAAGAGCAGGCTCAGTCCCACCTCCTCCACACGCTACCTCAGCTCCCTCCACCTGTGCACCCCTCCCAGGGCCTCTGGGACCACCCCCCTGAACCACATGGTCTAGCAATGACTTCCACATGCATATAGGTTGCTCTCCAATTGTCTGGATGCAGCTCCTTGGGGACCAAAACCATAACCCCTAGTGAGAGGACTAGGCAGGCAGGAGCATCCAAAGCCCTCCAGCAGACAGAAGGACAGATGGATGACTAGACCAACAGCCAAGATCAAGGACAACAGCCCTAGTTGGTGTGGCTCAGTGGATAGAGCGTTGGCCTGTGGACTGAAGGGTCCTGTATTTTATTCCGTTCAAGGCCACATGCCTGAGTTGTGGGCACAATCCCCAGTAGGGGGTGTGCAGGAGGCAGCCGATCCATGATTCTCTCTCATTGATACTTCTATCTCTCCCTTCCTTTCTGAAATCAATAAAAAATATATTATAATTAAAAATTTAAAAAAAGATCCAGGACAACAAATATGCAACGCTTCTCGCCACAATCCCACGGCCCGAGCAGGTGTCACTGACTGCTCCCTGCTGCGGCAGGAACCCTGCTCGAGGGGCCAGGTGGCGCTGGGTGCCATCCTTGGATTAGGCAGTGAAATGGCTTGGGTAGAAGAATTAAGGGGAAAGGTGGGCTGGGGCATGGATGGATGAGTGATGGATGCATGGAAGGTGGGCCATAGTGAGTGCCTAGAAGGCGGGGGGGCGGGGGGTGGCCAGGGGGCAGGTGGGGAGGGCTGCCCATCACCTGCAGGAAGAGCACCGAGTCGCTGATGCTTTGCAGCTGCTCCCGGGTCTGCTTGTCCTCCTGCAGCACCTGGGCCCGCTGGTCCAGGGCGTCCACAATCACCTTCACCTGGCCCACGGCGTCCTGCTCCCGCTGTTCCAGCGCCGCCCTCACTTCCTCCTTCTGCTTCTCCAGGTCCCGCACCAGCTCCCGAAAGTTCTGCTCCAAGATGGCCTTCTCATTGGTGGTGAAACTCTGGGTGCAAAGTGAGGGCACCGAGGAAGGAGGGTGTCAGTCACTGGGGCGTTCCCGGCCACAGCGAACTTTTAGATTTCCAGCACAGAGTTGGGTCTTTCCCACCCAGAGAGCCTGGTGGGCCAAGACGCTCACTCGAGGCATCACGGAGAAAGGCCAGCTCTGATGGAGGTGGCCAGGTGTTTACAGCTCGCCACTCCTTATCCACCGGTGGCCCCACCGCCACCATCACTCCTCCCCACCCCCGATGGGCAACGCTGTGAGCCCAAGAGTACCCATGAGTCAGGCTGTGCTCCCTGGAACCTCAACCAGGACCCAACACCACCAGGAAGTGAACTTATGGATGCGTATGTGGCCGGGCCACGAGCCAGATGTGTTTTGCAATTACTCAGACCATGGCACACGCGCACCTAACCTCCTGGCCCAGGGAGTGAGCAATGGCAAGCCTTTGGGGGCTGGTGGCCTGCGCAGACAATGGGAGCATTGGAAGGTGGTGGTTCTAGAGTCTGTCTGTCCTGGAATGATGTCACGTGAGTGTCAGGTGATGGGTAGGATCTCACTTGTACCCCTGGCCCTGAATGAGACGAGGAGTTGGCAAAAACGCCAAAGCGAGAGGGAGAACTGGGAGAAAACCAGTGTGGGGGTCAACGTGGGCCTGAGACCTCCAGCAGGAGGCCTGCCTCTGTCCGGGAAGGGGGAGGGCAGCGGGGGGCGGGCTGCTTACCTTGATTCGGTCCTTCTCCTTCTGCCACTTGTCTGCTTCATCCTCAAGCTCGATGATCTTGAGCTGCAGCTGCTCCTTCTGCAGGGACAGCTCTGTCTGCAGGGGAGGGCCGGGTGGGAGGAGACGTCAGAGGTCAGTGGGAGAAGTGGGGAGTGGGCCCACCCAGGGAGCAAACTCAACAGGCTCACTCATCCATCCAGTCCTTTGTTCAGCAAACCTGTGTCCAGACCTCACGTAGGCCAGGCACCGGGCCAGTGGCCAAGGATCCAAAAACACTCTCTCCAAAAACCCGGATCTCTGGGGCCGGGCATCCCAGCCATGTCTTCACAGGGCTAACCCTCTGCAAGGCCCTCCACTCAAAGTGAGCAGGAGGGAGGCCCATGTATGGGGTCCCACTCCTTCCAGTGGGCCTGGGGCCATTGGAAGAGGGAGGAGAGCTATGGGAAGGCAGGGACCCAGCCCTGCCCAGGGAGTGTCTGAGGCACAGCAGGTGGCATATTCCCAGGGCCTGACCTGAGCCTGCTCTGTGAGCTGGAGCCAGACCCGCTGCTGGTGGGGATGCTGGTGGGCAGGCACAGTTGTAACCTGCTCGTGGACAAAGGGATAGTCTGCCTGTGGACAAGATAGAAACTTGATTCTGGGCAGGAAGAGGCTTGTGTGTGAGGCAGTAATGGGTGGATGGAGGGGAGCAGAAGAGTTTCCAGGGGCCCCTGATGAGGGGGAGAACAAGGCTGTTGAGATGGGGTGGGTTGGGAAGAGGATGTATGAGGACTGTGCTGGGACATGAGCTCTCCTATCCATATGTCCCTTCCCTTTGGGAAAAAAAAGATCTTGCTTTGGAAAGCAGCTACAACCAAGGCAGAAGGGGAGGCTGGCAGCTCACACCGGTCCCATTCCACTGAGCCAAGAGGAAGCTGCCTGGCTGCCGGGCTTCCCAGGGGTGCTCTCAAGGCCCTCTCGCTCTGCTTGGGCGGTAGGCAGGTGGTCCCCACCTGACAGGAGAAGGCACAGGCACCTGGGAGCCTGGGCGTTACATGCAGAGCCCCCCCTTTGCAGCGTCTCCCTGAGGAACATGAAATAGCCACAATGGCCAGGAATGTGTCTCCATCACTGGAGTCTGAGCAGCCGCCACAGACCTCCACACGCCACGCCTGGAGGCTCCCCTCACCGGCAGTGCTGCGTGAATCACTGCAGACACGGGGGAGGGGTGCGGGGGGACGAGGTGGAGAGAGCTAGGGGTGGAGGGCGCCTGGAGAGTGTGCCCTGAGGCCTGGGCTTCCCAGATGAGACTCTAGTTCATCTCAGGAGACCTGGCAGGGAAACGCTCAGCAGGGCCGGCAGGGTGGCGGGAGCCGAATAAGGGAAGGTTAGGGCGGGGTTTGGTCTGGGCTCTGGAGGAAGGCTGGGGAGAAGCCACTGCCACAGACACGGGCAGGAAGACAGCGTGCAGGAGCGACTTCACATCAGCCCTCAGTGGGCCAGAGGCCGGCCGGTGGACGGCAGCTCAGCCCTCATGCTCACAGGGGTGGAGCCCAGCCAAGTCCTGGCCTGGAAGCCCATGGAGTCTGGGTCTGGTAGGCAGATGGCGCTGGGAGGAAGGGACCACGAGGGACCACGAGGTTGGACAGTGGGCCTGTCCCAGGCGGTTTTTCCATCCCTGGAGAATTCCTGTCTGTCCCAGGCTGAAGGGGCAGGCCTCTGGGCTGCTGGGCGTTGTCGCTGCCTCAGGAATGGAGGAGCTGGCCTTGAGTTTTTGCCCCCCTCCACCCCACACAAGGTCTGGCGGACAGGAGAGCAGAGAATAAAAGTGTGTGCAGGCTGCACTCCCACCTCAGGCCTGGGGCATCCAGGATGGACCCGCCCAGAGCACAGGACTGGGCATCCGAAGGCTTAACTCCGGGTACTGTTACCTCCAGGCAGGGGGCCTTCACAGCTCCCCTGTGCACACACCTCACCTTTCATGGAGGTGGGAAGGGAGCTGCCTCCAGGGAGCTGTGGGGTTCCCTGGGACCAGGAAAGGGATGCTCTCAGCAGGTGCCTGGCACAGGGCACCTTCCCCGGACAGTGTGCCAGGCAAGCCAGGAGGGCACTGCGAGTGAGGGCAGTGGGCAGGTGGTCAGATGAAATCGGGGATCATGGCCTGGGTGGGTGCACATCAGCAGGTGTGATGTGGACACTGTCCAGGCACAGAGTGAAGTGTGCACAGAAAGGCCGGGGAGGCCAGTACTTTGGAGCAGCGGTCGCCAACCTGTCAGACCTCACAGACTTCTGTGGCCCACAGACCACCGGTTGGCAACCGCTGCTTTAGATTAAAGATGCAAAATAGATCACAAAGGTTTGGAGGACATGGGGGACACCAGAATGGAGGTGGGAAAAGGAGGTGAGTGGGAGACGATTTGACCAGAGAAGGTGGAGGCCAGAGGAGCCCAGTGTCTGGAGGGAGCAGTGGTGCGGGGCCTTGGGGACGAGGAGCAGACGAGGCTGTGTCGAGGCCTGCGGGCGCGACAAGGACAGCATGGACTCACTGGCCAAGAGCAGGAAGAAGGCCCTGACCACAAAGGAAGAGGGTCCGATGAGGTTAAGAAAATGTTTAAGCAAGCCAGGCCACCCAGCCTGTGTGGCTCAGGGGTGGAGCATCGACCTACGAACCAAGAGGTCAGTCAGGGTTTGATTCCCCGTCAGAGCACATGCCTGGGCTGCGGGCTTGACCCCAGTGTGGGGCATGCAGGAGGCAGCCTATCCATGATTGTCTCTCCTCACTGATGTTTCTCTCTCTCCCTCTCCCTTCTGCTCTGAAATCAATAAAAAACTATTTAAAAAAAAATTAAAAAGCCGAGGCCAAGGGCAAGGGAGTCAGCCCCTGGGAGCCCATCCTGTTCCGAGGGAGAGTAGTACTGTGGGGCTCGCTGAGGTGTGGAGGGGTGTCTGCCAGCCCCAGGGAGGAAGGGGATGGCTGGCCTTGAACCATGAGAGGGTAGAGACAGGAATGGAGATGCACTGCCCACAGCCATGTGTGGGAGAGTCAGCTGGGCAGAGGGCAATCTCATTTCTCTGGGACACTAGGAAGCTGTACACCAAGCATGTCAAACTCACGGCCCACAGGCTGCATGCGGCCCACAATGAATGTTTTTGTGGCCCAGCCAATATAATGGTATGAATAAAAATTCCATAACTTAAATTTTACAATATCCTGTTATACATAATTATTATTATTTTTCTTTTTAAAAAATATGGAACGCTTCACGAATTTGCGTATCATCTTTGCACAGGGGCCATGCTAATCTTCTCTGTACCGCTCCAATTTTAGCATATGTGCTGCCAAAGCAAGCACTATACATAATTACTAATAATGAACTACAATGTTCGCTAATGACTGATGACTATAATCGTGTTGCATTCATTTCCCTTACGCACCTTACGCGCAGGCGCACCATTTCTCTCCACTAACACTAGCAGCGAATATTTTAGCAGCCGATGGCCACATCCTTAGTCTTGGACTGACTTGTTTGGTGTGTACAACAGGAAATATTTCACTTCCGGAGAACAAGAAAAATAGGTTTATTTGCTTTACGCTTATTAATTTGTACAGTTATTCAGTGTCTGGTAAGTTCATGTTCAAGAAAAATATATTAATTTTCACTAAAATGTTCTATTATTTTATGTGAACAATGACTTACTTATTTCAGCCCTTTGTAGTCAGCATGTCTCTATCGAAATAAACCCACATTTCTATGAAAATTGAAGCTTTTGTTTGTTTGCGGCCACATACACTTACACCTTGTTTATTGGGCCCGTGTCGGCCTTTGAGTCTGACACACTTGCTGTCCCCTATATGCGGCTCCCACAGCACATCTGGCAGGACCAGACCCACAGAACACAGCGGGTCTCGGAAGGGAACCTGGACCAGAGGCTGTGCTGCTAAAATGGCCCCTTCTCAGCTCTGAGGTGAAGGGTTTGGGTGAGACCCTAGAGGTGTACTCAGCCTCTGTGTACTCCTTGTCAACACCCCTGCTGGGAAAGGCGGGATAGACAGAACACTGGGACACTGGAGCTCCAGGGGCCCTGGGCTCTCCGGCAACACGAGGGGAGAAGGGGCACTAATTGTATCACTGAGCATCTACTATGTGCCAGGCATTTCTCCTCTCATCTGCAAACCCCCTGCGGAGGTGCGGGTTTTAAAGATGCAGAAACCATGCATGTTTAAAAATGGCAGGTGAGAAATACAGTCACTGATGATTACGTGCTGTCCTAACATGGACACTTGACCTATTAACAATCTGCTAGGTTACAGTGGCTTAGTTCTTGAGATCTAAGTGTGTTGTTTTTTAAAAATTATTGTCTTCTAAATGTTTGGAAGTTATTTTGTTCAAGTACTTAATGTAGTTTGGCTTAAGTACTTTTACAATTTAAATGGATATTTTAGCATTTAACGGAAGAAATGGCTCTGGTTTACCTGAGAAGAATGGCAGCATGACTTGGTGTAGACTTAAAAGAATACATGTTGTGAATATCTTATAAGGTGGCATGGTCATTGAAATATCAAGGACTTGAGTAATTGTATTTCCTGAATAAATGTATGTTTATGAATTTTCTAACTTAAAAAAAAAAGATGCAGAAACCAAGGCCTGGCCAAGTTTGCCTGAGCCCTCACAGCTAGAAAGTGGTGAGACCAGAAGGCAGCAACACTCAGATTCTGTGGTGTGGCCGCCTGGCCTCTGGGCTGTCCCTGTATGTTCCAGGACATCCCTCCCTCTCGCGCTGCTTTAGCTCACAGGCTTTCCCACCTTGCAGGGGGCAGTTTGGTGATTCTACCCCTTCCTCTTGGTGCCACCCCCCCCCCCCCCCGCAGCCCTTGGGCCCCAGCTCTCTCTCCTTCTCTCCCTTGGAAGGTGATGAAAGTCATGTCTGATGGGGCCTCAGCTCCCTGTGTTCCCCTCCTTCCTGACTTCCTCCGACTCCCCACTTCATCCTCTTCACCTGCCCAGGCCTGTCCCTAAACGCCTCCTTTATTCCCGCCTCCACTCTCGTCTGGTTGCCTCTTGCTCTGAGGCCTGGGACTGGCGCCCAGCCTTGGGGGAGTAGAGGTTTCCTTGAGAGCAGAGAGTGGCTCAGCATGTGCCCCAGCCTGGGGGAGGCCTCCAGCTGCACACACACCTGGACACGCACCTGGACACTCCCACTGCCCTCACCTCAGGGAGGGGCGACTGAGATCAGGCCATGTTCTTCCTCTGGCCGAATCAACCACATGGGCCACTGGCTGAGGCACCAGTTAATTGCCAAATTTGCACTCTCTGACAAGTGGTGATTATCTGGATGACAATCTGAGATGCTCAAGCTCCCCATTTCCACTCAGTGCCGACAGCCCACGGTTAGCCTGCATGGCAGGGCTCCCCTTCCTCTGCTTCCTCAGGTGTCAGGTAGGGGAGGGTCTACAATGGTGGGAGAGCATCACCAGGCCAGCGCCACAGCTGTGGCCCTTGGGGAAGTCACCCCACTTTCCGGGCTTCGGTTTCCTCCGGGTAACATTGAACTAGATCTGGGATTCTCAACCCAGCAGCACATTAGCAAAGATCCCAGGCTCTGAGCCCTTGACCCAGGACCTCGGGGGTGGGGGGTGGCGGGGGGGGGGGGGAACACCCTGGGCATCTGTGTCCTAACAATTCATCAGGCCATCGGGTCAGAGGTTGACTGTTGGAAGTCACTGGACTCAGGGAGTCCAAGGAGAGCCTGCAAGTAGGGGAGACAGGACAGCCTGGGCTGCGGCCCCACTAAGGGCTGAGCCAGCGCTGCCTCTCCCAGGGCTGTGATGAACTTCAGGTAAGTCTCTGACATATTTGAATCTTCCTTCCTTCCTTCCTTCCTTCCTTCCTTCCTTCCTTCCTTCCTTCCTTCCTTCCTTCCTTCCTTCCTTCCTGTCTTTCTCTTTCTTTCTTTCTTTCTTTCTTTCTTTCTTTCTTTCTTTCTTTCTTTCTTTCTTTCTTTCTTTCTTTCTTTCTCACCCAAGAATATTTTTCCCATTGCTTTTTAGAGAGAGTGAAAGGGAGAGAGGAAGGGAAGGAGGGAGGGAGAAAGAGAAACACTGATGTGAGAGAGACACATTGATTGGTTGCCTCCTGCACACACCCCAACTGGGCCTGGAATAAAACCTGCCACTTTTTGGTGTGCAGGCTGCCACTCTACCTACCGAGCTACACTGGCCATGGCGAGCCTATTTCTTCATCTATAAAGTCAGTGCAGTAGCCCCACTGGGTGGACTGTTGTCAGGAGTAACCATGGAAAGCCAGGGCCAGTTCCTGGCACATGGGTGTGTTCCCAGAAGCCTGGTGTGCCTCTTGCCCGTTTGCCTGTCACTCTCCCGCTGTCCTGTCTCCAGCTTCCCCCTCAGCACCCACAGAGGTCACCCCACCTCCTTTCCTTATCTGCTGGGTTCCAGAGCAGAAGGTCTCCCCCCAGACCTCCGGGAAGTGGTCCCGGGCCTTGAGCTGGCTTCTCTTCCTAAACCCATCCCTGTTCTCTCTCCACAGAGCTCTTGCCCGCACCAGCCCAGCATTCAGGGCTGAGGGGCCATGACTGCCCTGCCTCGCAGCCGGCAGCTCGGTCTCCGTAGGGAGCCGGGCACCAAGGGCAGAGGCAGGGCTCTGAGGTCTGAGGAGCACACACATGGGCTGACCGCCTCCTGGGAGCAGGCGGCCCTTTGCTGGGAGGAGCCGCCCTCGCTCAGCAGCAGGAAGGCCTGGGCAGATGGGGGGCGGGGGAGGGAGAGGCGTGAGGCACAAGGGTGCATGTGTTCCTTGTCATCTCGTCAGCCGATCCAGCCTGGGGAGCACCGGAGGCTGAGGTGGTAGACACCTGAGGGACCCCTGTGTCATTCAGAGTGAAAGGGACAACGTTCTGACCCCGGGTGCCCCTAAAGGGCCATCATGTTGCCACCAAGTGCCCTGCCCCCACGCTGCCTCTGCTCAGATCCTAGGAGGGAGGGAGGGGAGGAGGGAGGGAGACGGACACCCTCAGCTCATGTCACCTGCAGCGAAGCAATGTGTCTGGGATGACCTCACCTGGGCTTTCACCACTAGCCTGTCCGACAGGTCTGGACAGAGCTCTCTGGCAGAGTGTGTGGGCTGGTGTTGGGTCTGAAGGGGATGCGTCAGAAAGGTACCAGATTGATGTGCATGTTCATTCTGACCCATTAACCCACGCACTCTGCTCAGTGCCACGGCTGATGCTCCCGCAGAGCCAGTCCCAGGCAAGCTGTCTGCTCCCTCCATCCCCGGGTTGGTCTACGCTCCTGGCACCACACACACATACACAGATGCACGCACACAGATGCATGCACACACCACATGCACACACGCAAACACGTGCGCCCACACACGCGCGCGCGCACACACACACACACAGGTGCACGCAGGCTGCATGAAGCTCCCACCATCAAAGTCACGTCTGTGGGTCAACTCTCCCTGGAGGCCCCGTAGAGCACACCGCTGAGTCCTGCCCCTTCAAGGCTGTTCTCCTGAGCTGCTCCCAATGCTGGACAAGAACTCAGGGAGATGGTCCCTCAGACCCTACAGCTGCATGGGTCCCTCCTCCTGGGCCTGTCCCCACTGCAGGTGAAGAGGGAGGATGTAGCTTGCAATCCCCGTGCACCTGGCCTTCGTCCAAGGTGACTTGTTCACCTGCAGTTGCTGTTGGGCAGATGCTCCCAGAGGAGCTGCTGTGCGCTCTGCCTCCTGCCTGCGCCTGAGCCTCGGGGACCACTATGGCTCCGGACCAGCTGGTGCTTCCGGGGAGAGCTGCCCAGGCTCCTCTGCCTCAGGGCACCTGTGCTTTCCTAGGTGGGGACACCCTTGTTTCAGATGACGTTGGGCCCAGCCCTACGATGAGCCGGATGGAGGGCTGCTGGTCACAGACGCGGGAGCCCTGAGCCAGCTCTTGGCTCCATTGTCCTCCCTCCTTGTCTCTGAGGCCTTGACGACATTTTCAAGGACCCCGGGTTCCAGGAGGGCAATGTGGGAACCAATTCGTCTAGCCCTCGGTTTCGCCGGGAAACCAAGACCCCGCGCACGAAGGTTAGTCACACCAAGGAACAGACCGGGGCGGGCCCTGGAGCCCAGGCAGAGGCACTGCTGTGACCTGGCTGCTGTGGCTGCTGACGATTGCCCCTCATTCTGGGTGATTTCTCAAGTCAGCCCCTGGGGGAGGGGTTCTGTGGCCCCCCACATCTCGGCCTCCCAATAGGAAGGTGGGAGCCAGGCTGGAGTGGGAAAGTGGGGGGAACTGGGAGCACCTCCTTCCTGGGCCAAATGAGGCTTCTGGAGGCATCCAGGTATTTTCCCATCTCCACATGCCCCTCCCTGCCCAGGGAGAGAGCCACCCACAGCTCCTGGTCAGGAGGGCTGGGCATGGCCGTCCACAGGGTCACCAGGGGCTGCCAGGCCAGGCCGAGTCGCCGTGGGAGCACTGGCTCAGCACCCATGCAGAAGGAGCCTCAGCCGAAGCTGAGCCCTTAAAGCAGGACCTTCTCCAGGTTTCCCAGTCTACATGCCCCTGCTCCTCCCCACAGCAGCACAGGCAGGGCCACATACACAGAATTCATGCAGCACACATACCTGCCACACCCTGCACTTTCAGACCCACCCCGATTTTTGAAAGAAGTGTTTTTCTTCTCCCCCAGTTTAATTATTTTCTACAGCTCATGCAAACATCCATGTGTACACATAAACACCCGCATGCCCAGAAACACACACACACACACACACACAAACACACACACATATGTATATACCCTACCCACACAAAAATGCCGACCTTACTAATAGTGTCCGCCCACAGGCCTAGACAGGTTCTGCATGCACCCACATGCAAAGCACACAGGGCCGGCTGAGAAGGTAAAGGTGGCCAGAGAGGGGGTCAGGCGACTGGCTGGTGGGGGTGGTCAGATGGAGTGGGAGTCGCTGTCCTCTAAATGCAAACTCTAAAGCCAGAGATGAAAGACATTTAAAGATCAAATTCCCTCTTCACCCCTGACCCTTTCCCGGGCCAGCCCTGCTCAGAGCGAATGGAAGATTCTCCCTTAAATAAAAAGGAGGAACGGCCAGCCTGGCTCAGAGCAGGCCTGAGAGCCGACTCTCGGATCTGGCGGGTTGGCCCTGAGCTCTTGGCCAGGCCCCCATATTCCCTGAGCCTCTGCCTGCTCCTCCAGGGGAAGGCATGTCTCCTAAGGCCTGGGGGCTGCTTCCGACCCTCAGCCGGGGCTGTGCTGGGGCAGGAGAGAGTCAGGGACAGAGGAGGAGGCAGCCCCAAAGCTTAGGGCCCCCCGCATGGAGGAGAGCAGGCGGCAGACGCCTGCGGTGAGGGAGGGCCTGCGGTGAGGGAGGGTGGCCCTGGCCAGGGGGCAGGTTACCTCCTTCTCGGCCTTGGCCTCCTCCACGGTCACGGTGCTGTGGTTCTTGTGCTCCTGGAACATGCACAGGTAGCAGATGCAGGTCTGGTCTGTCTGGCAGAAGAGCTCCATGGTCTTGCCGTGCAGTGGGCACTTGCGGGCCTCAAAGTCGCCAATGGGCTCCAGCAGTGGGTGGTCGCGGAAGGCAGCGCCCTCCAGGTGCGGCTTGAGGTGCAGCTCGCAGAAGGAGGCCTGGCACACCAGACAGGACTTGACGGCTTTCTGCCTGTTGCTGATGCAGGAGTCACACAGGACCTCCTCGGCACCCGGCTTGGCGCGTGGCAGACTGCCTGGGCCTGCCCGGGGGAAGCTGTGCCTCCTGGCGTCCCCGGGCTCCCCGATGGGCAGGGTGAGCTTGTGGGGCTCCGAGAAGATGGACTTGCGCAGCTCCCCCTTCTCGGTGAAGGTGACCTGTGGCTTCTTGGCCACCCCCAGCTGCAGCCCCGCGTAGGGGGACCGCTTGCCGTCCCCGGAGTCCATGCTGAAGTAGTTGGGGCCCTTATCGTCCACCGACTCCACGAACTGGATGATGGGCCGCCGCCACTCACTCCCCAGGAACAGGGAGCTCTTCCCCTCCCCTGGTTTTGGGGTGCTGCCCGGGCTCTTGCCCTCAGCCGCCTCCCCGCTGTGCCCGTTGGTGGTCTTGGTGTCTTTACCATCCACCTTGGCTCCGTTCTCAGGGCTGCCCTCGGGGCCTGGCAGGCTGCGGGCTTCCCTGGCCTCTGGGCTGGTCCCGTTGCTCCGGGCGGCGGCGTCCATGGCAAGCGCTTGGAGGGTCTGTCTCAGGGTCACGGGCTGCGGTGGTGGCCTCTCGGGTGGCGTCTGCTGGGCAGTGGGACAGGCAGAGGCAGAGCCAAGAGACACACCTTGAGGGAGAGGGAGGAGGCGGAGGAGGGGCGGGCTGGGACTAGCTGACACAGGGCCGCCTCCAGGCAGAGCAGCTCATTACCCAGGCCACACCCTGCACTTTCAGACACACCCCGATTTTTGAAAGAAGTGTTTTTCTTCTCCCCCAGTTTAATTATTTTCTATAGCTCAGCAACCAGTCGGGCTGCTTCCTTCTGATGCACCTTTTAAAGGGGAGCCTCTCTTACAGGTGGGCCAGCTTTGCTGAGCTGAGAGGCCCTGGGGGCAGAGGCGAGGTGTCTGCCGAGGCCCACGGGACAGAGGGCTGTGAACTGGGTCACACAAGCCAAACAGCCGTGTGATGTGTGGGCCTGGGTTTCAGAGGGGAGGCTCCCTGCCTGAGGTGGTGGGGTTGCTCCTCGTCTTAAGGGAAAGGAAAGGTGCTAGGGATTTTAGGGTTTGGAATGAAATGGCTACCAATTATTTAACTCCCCTTGCCAACGCCCAGACACTGTCCTCTGTACATTACAATCCAACAACCCTCTCAATGATCCTGCTTAACAGACGAGAAAACGGAAGCTCTAGCCTACGCCAACTGGGAGAACTGGTATTTGAACCCAAGGCCTAGAGATGCTCAGGTCTTTTCTCAGTTAAGTGCCCCAGCACCACCTGAGCATCTCCATGCAGGCGGCCTCAGAACACCGTGCACTTGGCAGCCCTCACAAGGTGCATACAGACTGCGGCTACTCCTGTCAGAGCAAGCCAGGACTTGCTTGGATCTAAAAGACAGAGACACAGTAATGAGGAGAATGCAAGCAATGCCAGGCCAGGTGGCTGGGTCCTGGGGCCCGAACACTGAACTCTCAGCTGTCTCCACAGCAGGTGTGCTGAGTGACTCAGAAAGCATCTGCCCACCCCTCTGAGCCAGGCCGCCTAAGAGAAGCCATGAAGGGTGGACCTCAGGTTCTTTCCGAAGGGAGCTGTTCAGGTGTGACTCTCCCACCAGCACAGAGCTCAGGACCAGACGTGAGGAAGCCTATGCCAGCAGAGGCTCCTCTCCAATCACCTGCAGGAACACCCGCCGGATATGCCACCTGGTCCCCACCTGGGCTGTGACCCGCTGCCATAGTCCCGGGGAGCCTCCCCAGCAAGTGCATAACTGTGCCTCTCCCAGGCAGGGCTGGAGGGACAGAACAGAGGGTGGGTGCGGCTGGGGTGGCATGTTCTGGGTGGTGTGTATGCAGGGAGTGGGTTTCCCTCCCTCCCCTTGAATCCAGGTCAAGCTCAGGAGTCCTGGCCCATTGGCTCACCAGGCTGAGCAGCTAATCCTTTGCAATAATATCCCTGGGAATAAGAGCCGAGACAAGCTTGGTTCACAAGCCAGCTGGAGTTTTAAGAGGTGTGGGGTGGTGTTGAGGTGTAGAGCTGGCTCCATAATGGGAATTCCCTCTGTTCTCAGGCCCCACAGGAGCCACCTCTTGTTTGAACTTACTAGGAAGTTGGCTAAGAGCTCATGGGGTCTTCGAGGGTGGAAAACCCTTCCTCAAAAACTCAGTCCCCATTCCACTGGGCTCTTGCCGGAGTTGTGAAGGAAGAGGCCCCCTCTTCTGACAGTGTCTCCCCAACCTTGTGAGAACAGACCATAAGGAGAAAAGAGCAGGGAAGCCAAGAAGAAGCAGAAGAGCAAAAACAAAGGGTTCTGGTTATGGATCCGCCATTAATGGGCTGAGCCTGGGGGCTACGCTAGGAGGCTCTGTTAGTCCTCGGAGCTCATGAACCTTCATCCCGAGTCTGGGGGATGAGTCTGAGCCTTGGGAGTAGCTGACACAGAGTAGATGCTCAGAGAACATTGGTGGAAGGATGGATGGGTGCATGGATGGATGAATGGATGGGTGGATGGATGGATGGATGAGTTGGTGGATGGATGAATGGATGGGTGGGTGAGTGGGTGGATGGATAGATGCATGGATGAATGGATGAGTGAGTGGGTGGGTGGATGGATGGGTGGGTGGATGGATGGAAGAAATAAAAGTTAGATGAATCTGAGTGGGGAAATAGATGGGTAATATAAGTGAAGAATGATGGGTGGACAAAAAATGGATGGATGGATGGATGAATACATAGTTGGCAAATTGGATAAGATAATTGAGAAAAAAGGAAGGAAAAAGGAATGGAGAGAGAAAGGAAGACGGGTGGGAAGGAGAGTTATGAGAGGGAAGAGAAAGGATGGAAGAAGATGGACAGGTAGAAGGCGGTGCGTGTGCTGGTAACAGGTTAGCAGCTGGCTCTTCCAGGCTGAAAAGGCGCTGGTTTGCAGTGTGCCCATTTCTCCTGCCAGGACCAGCCTCCAGCTAGCAAGGCGAGATGTGTGGGGAAGAGAGGCACATGATTGGCTCTCCTGAGCTATGGGGAGCCAGCTCCAGCCTATCACCGAAGAGTGGTGGGTAACTGAGGGAGACTGATAGATCATAGGAGAGAGACAAAAATATGGATTCTGGAGAATGCCACCTGCAGTTGTCCTGAGGAGGGAAACCAGGTACAAGTGACTCAGGCCGTGAAAATCAAGGCTGATTTATGTCTCCCACAGCATTCCCTCTGCCCAGGTCATCAGTGAGGCTCCTCCCCTGGATCCCTGTCTGTCCCACTCTGAGGCATTCAGCTCAGACTACTCAATATTGTTGTGATTGACTCATGGACACGGATTTCTTGAGCATCTTACTATGTGTCAGGCCCTAACCAAGGGGCTGATCACAAGGGCATGAATGAGTTGGAGAGCTCACACTCCAGCGGGAAAACAAACCAGTGAGCCAATTATTTGAATCTGGAGTAAACGGAAAGGAGGGCATTCTGTGAGGGCTGGGCTCAGAGAGGAGGAGGAGGAGGAGAAGGGGGAGCAGAGACATGCTAAGAGGCCTCCCGCCAGGCTGGGTGGGGGCTCACTTCCCAGCACAGACGCATCCTCCAGCCAGACAGAGGGGACTTGGGTTTAACTCAGCAGATGTGTATGTGGTTGGATGCTGGTTGACTGGTCTTTGATCCTCCTGGGCAGGGCCCCCGACCCCTTCCTCCCTCAGGGACCCAATCCTTCCAAATGCCTGGTGGGAGGTGGAGGCTCCCGGGGACCCTAAGGCCTGAAGAAACTGTGTTGGGGGAAGCCCTGCTCTTCCAGGACGAATGAAGCCTCACACCCCACCCACCTGTGGTGCAGCCACGTGAAAGAGCCAGGATTCTGTCTGCTCAGATATGAGGGCTGAGCTGGCACTGAGTGCCATCCGTGGGAAAGCGACAGCCGAGAGCTGCCCCAGGCCCTCACTCAGCCCCGCCCGGGTGCCATCCAGGGCCCAACTACACTCAGTCCATCCCTTGGGCCTGCCCCTCCACCCACATCCAGTGGTACTGGCTCCACAAGCAGACAATCCCTGACGATCCGCAGAGACTGTGCCACATGCCAACTGGCAGAAAGGACCCAAAGGCCACCTCCCCCCTAACCCCCTCCCCGTGCTGAGGGCTGGGGCAGAGGAACCTCTTCAACTTTTAAAAATGATTTTACTGATTCCAGAGAGGAGGGGAGAGGGAGAGAGAAAAGCATCAGTGATGAGAGAATCATGGGTCAGCTGCCTCCTGCAGCCCCTCACTGAGCCCTGACTGGGAATCGAACTGTGACCTCCTGGTTCATAGGTCGATGTTCCACCGCTGAGCCAGGCCAGTGGGGCTTGTATGATGTAACCATGTGGGGCCTGCTTCTACCTTGGACTAGTGTAACTCTTTCATGCCACAAGCTGAGAAGAGCCATGCAAAAAAGAAATAAAAGAAAGCAGCGGGGAGTCCTCCCAGGTGAGGCAGAGGGAGGCTGCCCAGACCCAGGCCTTGTCTGAAAGGGCCCGAGCACAGACGTGCTCACTCACAGACACTCGCCCTGAGCTCCAGGGGAGGGATAGCCCTGCAAAAAAGTGCAGGGACCCGTGGGAGAAATGGAATTGTCTGGCTTCAGGGACAGGGCTGCAGATAGGACTGAAGGCTGGCTGGCGCCATCGTCCCTTGCTGAGTCCTCCCCCCACACAGCCCTCCCCCCCACACAGCCCACCCCCACACAGTCCTTCCCCCAACGGCCCACCCCCCCCCCACAGCCCACCCCCACACAGCCCTCCCCCCACAGTGCAGGCAGGTGCCAAATCTGGGGTCTCCCTGCGGGCTGCCTGAGACCGGCCCCACCCCATTCGCCTGCCTGGCCCGTGTTCCAGCGGCTGCCCCACTGGCCTCGCCTGCATTGTGGTCTTTCCTAAACTCTCTCAGTGGCCCACAAACACCAAACACACAGTGGCCTTGATGCCCTACACCTCTTGCTAAGTGTCCCCATGCTTGGCACGCTTGGCACGTGTGACAGCCACCCAGGTGGCAGCACAGCCTCCCCCAGAGGCACCCATGGCCAGCCCGGGCCCTGCCCCTTGTTGGCACTTCCCTGACACTGACCGAGGGCTCTGACCCAGGGCCCCGGGACCAGCGCCGACTCCTGCAGCCTGGCCCCATGAGGAGCGTGCCATGTCAGCTCGGTGAGTGCCGCTCCTGCCCCTTAGCATGTAAGCACGCTCGGCGGGGCCAGGGCAGGTGCCTTGTGGAAGGTGTGGCCGGCAGAGCCAGCTGAGAGTAAAGGAGGACATCTCCTCCAGGTGGCTGGGCCCATCAGGTCCGCTGAAAGGCCCCGAGTAAACACGGAGTTTTCCTGGAGAAAGAAAAATCTGCCTCAAAACTGTACCAGCCCCCGCTGCCTGAACCCCCACCCCAGCTGGCCCCCGAGTTCTAGCGCCAGCTGCACCACTGAGCGCTTCCGGGGATGGACCCTGGACGTAACAGCCTCCTCTGGGTCGCTGCTCTGGCATCCTGACTGCTTCCCGAGCCGCCTGCCCCCCCACCCACCGGGAGTGGGCCAACAGCCCCGGGCACTGGCTCTCGGGGCGACTGGCAGCACGGGGAGCTTGGGCGGGAGACGCTGGCACTTTCTTGGTGTGTGAATTGGGGCAAATTCTCCATCGTTGGGTCCAGCTTCCTAGCCTACAAAGGAACTGAGCCACAGCTCCTGACAAGCACCGTGGAGGGAGGAAGGAGGCGACCACGTGAAACCCCTAGATTCACCCGAGACAGAGACAGCCATGGCCCCAGGAACTGCTCAGGAAGGTTTGTTTGCATCCTTTAAGAGGGATGAGCAGGTTCTCCTCTGAGGAAGGTGGGAGTGCTGAAGGGGAAAGGGGTTGCCCCCCCTCACCTCGGGCTGGTAGGCTGGGCTCTACACTGCACCTCAGCCCTCCCAGTGCCTCCAGCACTGACATACCCTGATCAGAGGCTGCAGCCCTGCACGGAGAATGGCCTGGCATCACTGTTAGAGGCTCAGAAACAAACCTGCCAGAAAGAGCTGGAGGCCTGGGATTGCTTGGCCTGGGGCAGGGGTGGCTCAATGGCACCCTTAGTGCAGGGAAGGCTGCCTGCTTCTCTCCCTCCCTTCAGGGCAAAACAAGAGGGAGGCCCAGGCCTGGAGTGGCCAAGCGTGGGCCTTGTCTGAGAGAACGTCACTCCTTCAGAGAGCGTGAGGAGGGTCACGGCCTGCCAGCAGTAGGACATGGACTAGGCCACCCCTGGGCTCCTCTCTGCTGTTTGAATTCTAGAATTCAATTTTTCTCAGAATTATGAAAAATAGGAGGAAAGCGCCTGGCCAGTGTGGCTCAGTGGCTGAGCATCTACCTATGAACCAGGGGGTCACGTTTCGATTCCTGGTCAGGGCACAGGCCTGGGTTGCAGGCTCAATTCCCAGTGTGGGGCATGCAGGAGGCAGCTGGTCAGTGATTCTCTCTCATCATTGATGTTTCTCTCTCTCTCCCTCTCCCTTCCTCTCTGAAATATATTTTAAAAAATAGGAGGGAAGGGAAAGACATGGAGAGCAGATGGACAGGGTGGCGGGCGGCTTGGCAGGCTCCACGACCTGCCCTAGCCCCAGCGGAGGTCAGCAGGGGAGCAGAGGCCCTGAGGGGTCAGTGAGCTCGAGCCACGGGGAGCAGGTGGAGGGGGGTGCACTGTGGAGAGCAGCCCTTGCTCCTAAAGCCTCAGCAGGCACGCCCCGCCCCCAGAATGGCCAGGAACTTGACCAGATCCGGCAGTACTAACAGCTCAGGGAGACGTTAGGAAAAAGAAGATGGTGGCACGTCCGGAGGCGGCAGTGGGAAGCTCTCTCCCAGGAACAGGCAGAGGGACCCGTCCCTCTTAGACTCCTGACCGGCTTCTCATCCTCATCATCACCGTCCTCATCGGATAACAATAGCAACCGCTATTTTGCATTGAGGGTAGACCCTCCGCCACACACCGTACATAGCTTACCCTTAAATTTACAGCTCTTCCTGGTACGTGGCACAGCTGGGGAAACAGGACACAGAGGCCCAGAGAGGGAAGCCACTGTCCCAGGTCACACAGCAGACCTGGGACTCCGTCTGTGCTGGGCAAACCGCACCACTAACCAACGAGGTAGCACCACCTTCATCTCACTGATGAGGAAATGAAGATTAAATTGGGCAACACATCCAGTCACTCAACTACTAGTCAGTGAGGCAGCTATACCCGCTCCCAAGCCACAACATGTCCCTAAAATGAGAGTGAGAGCGATGGAGGGTGCCACCTACTCCCACAGCGCTCCCCCCGGGAAGGAAGAGGTCCCTGTAAAGCCCCACATGGGTCACAGGCAAGAGCCACTCAGCCCTCAACGCAGGGATAGGACAGAGGGTGCCTTCGTTCCACACTGCCAGGCATGCTGCTGAGCCCCTCGTGGCGACCCCCTCAGCCCTCCCAGGTCCTAGGAGGCAAGTGCTTCCCTCCTGCGTTTCAGAGGAGAACCTGAGGCACAGAGAGGCTGCGTGGCGGGCCTGAAGTCACATGATTAATAAGCAGCTCGTGGGGTTTTGAATGCGACATAACCAGACTCAAGAAGTCTCCTTCCAGCCCTGGCAGTAATTCCGTACGCCAAGGTTGTGGGTTTGATCCTGGTCAGGGTGCATGCAAGAAGCAATCAACAGATGCATAAAGAAGTACAACAGCAAATCGAGGCTCCTCTCTCCAGCCCCTCACTCTCTCTAAAATCATTCAATGAATATGTTGGTTTTTTTTTGGTTTTTTTTTTAAAGAAGCCCAGCTGATGTGGCTCAGTGGTTGAGTGTTGACCTATGAAGCAGGAGGTCACAGTTTGATTCCTGGTCAAGGCACATGCCCGGGTTGCAGGCTCCATTCCCAGTGGGGGGCATGCAGGAGGCAGCCGATACATGATACTCTCTCATCATCGATGTTTCTATCTCTCTCCCTCTCCCTCCCTCTCTGAAATCAATAAAAAAATATTTTTAACATAACTAAGTAAAAATTGGAAAAAGAAAAAGAAGTCTTCTAGTTTCTTAAACTCTGAGTCAAGCATGCTAACTGACTTCATAGTCTGACAGTGACCTTTGTGACCTCTACAAATGCTTCCATGTGTTCCTGTCTCTATCCTGGGAATTTCATCCCAGCCTGTCTCCCTCTTCCCCCATGACTGTCTCTCCCCATCCCAGCTAGGGAGGGTGAGGAGGCTGTGAAGGCAGAGTCTGCTCTCTGGGCCCAGGCCCCGCCTGGCTTCCCAGGTGTGTGGTCTCACCTGTGAGCACAACTGAGCCCAAAACCTGGATCAGAGTCACACTTAGAGCCACAGGCAGAAACAGACCCCAAACCAGAACCAGAACCAGAGCCAGACCCAGAACCAACCCCAGAACCAGACCCAGACCCAGAACCAACCCCAGAACCAGACCCAGACCCAGACCCAGAGCACCCTGAAAGTCAGAGGGGCCGGTCGGCTGCCCCGCCCATGGAGGCAGAGTGAGTCACATGGAAGGAGAGGAGGCCAGTCCTGCCTGAGTCACTGCCCGCCCGCCCGAGGGCTCTAGGAAGGAGGACGGGCGAGGGGAGAAACAGGGACACATGAGGGGCCCTGGCCCTGCTGCTCCAGGAGGAGAGGCACCCACACTGGGGTCACCCTGATTGGCAAGAGCACCCGAGGCTCTGGAGGAGCAGCACCAGGGGACTGGGCAGGGAGACTGGGCATGGCAGCCCGGCAGGGGAGCGTGGGCTCTTCAGGCCTCACCTCCTGGCCAGACTCACCCTCACACCCAAAGCCTAACCAGCGCGCCCTGCCACTCCCAGCAGGCCTGCCAGCGCTGCCCGCCCTGGGCTGTTTCACAGGCTGCGCCTTCGCCACTCCACCCACCGTGGGTCTTAGCGTAGTTGGCACGTCTTCCAAGAATCATTTCTTGACCCCCCCTTAATCCAGGCTGGGTGGCCCCCCTGCCCCCACCCATCCTTCCTAGGTCCCCAGTGGCTGCCCTGGTTGCACTGCGTCATAGCTGTCTGTTACTCCACACCCACCCCGAGCCCACATGTCTGCTCATCTCTGTGGCCACAGCGTCCCAGGTCATGCCAGGCACACAGTGGGTGCTTGATAAACATCTGTTGAGTGGACAGATGGTTACAACAGAACAAAAGAGGTGTCTGTTGGCATCTCATGGGTCTTGCCCCCAAGCTCAGGGTTCCCAGACACTGTCAGATGCCCAGCTCGGGCTTGGCGAGAACAGGTCAGGATTCAAGGGCTGAGAGGCTGACGACACCATGAGGCATCACCCAGATGGAGGGAGGTGGGCAGGACGGCTCCAACAAGGAGGGGGTGGTGCAGGGCTGGGCCCTGGCTCACTTTCCAGCAATCGGCATTTCCAGGGCAGCCAGGTGGGGAGACGTGTAGGGGCAGGAGTGCAGAGCTGGCCCTCGCAAGCAGCGGCCCGCCTCCCTGGGAGAGGGAGATGGTGCACAGAGCCGGGCAGCCAGAGGCAAGGAGAAAGGCCAGAAGCAAAGCCTTCCAAGTGTTAAGAGAGTGGGAATTTTTTAGCATGCTTCCTCCTAGTGAGAAGGCTAACCCCTATTTTGAAAAACTACTGTTTGGAATTCTCTGCTATTTTTTAGACAGACTCTTATTCTAAAAATAACTTTGCTTTCTAGCATGCTTTAGCCTGCTTGAATAATGAGGAAGATAAACTTAGCTGTCTGACCTTGTAGGCCAGAGACTAGATATGCCCATAATTTCAATGCCATGCCAGGTGCATTTTTTAATTGGATAGAACTGCTTTGTTTTAAATTGTTTTAGACTGTTTGCTCGGCAAAAACAGGATGTAGTGAATGGGTTTAAATATGGTCAGACACAAAGGGTCAGGGCTGCTCTCTGGGCTTGCTGCGTGGAGAGAGACCAGTCAGCCGGCTGGTTATTACAAGGCTCCCTAAATTTTAATTTGGTCTGAACTTCAATGGTCGTTTACTCACGTTCGCTCCACAACACCAAGGCCTCTCCAAAACAGTGCTGCTGTGTGGTCACGGCTTCAAGACAACTCTCCTGCCCCCACCCCCCTCCCCACCCCGAAACCCCAGCCTCCAGCCTCCTGCTGCTGATATGCTGATTCCAAGCCAGCAGTGGGCAAAGGGCATGGAGCAGGGAGGGAGAGGGTGGCCACTGGGCAGGTGAGAAAGGGAGATGAAAAGAGGGCTGCGCCCAGCTGCGTGGCTCAGTGGTTGAGTGTCGACCTATGATCCAGGAGGTCACAGTTGGATTCCCAGTCAGGACACATGCCCAGGCTGTGGGCTCAACCCCCAGTGTGGAGTGTGCAGGAGGCAGCCCATTCTCTCTCATCATTGATGCTTCTATTTCTCTCTCCCTCTCCCTTCCTCTCTGAAATCAATAAAAATATGTTAAGAAAGAAAGAAGGAAGGAAAGAAGGAGGGAAGGAAGGAAGGAAGGAAGGAAGGAAGGAAGGAAGGAAGGAAGGAAGGAAGGAAGGAAGGAAAGAAGGCGGGCTGCAGGAAAGTCGAAGAGGAGCAAAAGGGCAGCAGTGAACAAGAGGTGGAGGGAGCAAAGGAGGGAGAGGCCGGAGGGGACGGGGTACCTCCCAGCCTCCGAACCCCTCCTGGCCTGTCCCTGTCACACCCCATAGCTCCATGAGGTGTAATTATCCTGTTCTTTCCTTTCATGCTACTTCACTTTTTATTACCGAAAATGTAAAACATACACAAAGTAAGCAAAATAGTGTAATTTAAATCCCTAGGCACCCATCACCCGCTTTGACAATCATCGCTGTGCCATTTTTGTTGCATTGTATTTCTACCCATTCTATTTCTATTATCTTTAACGCTGCTATTTTTTAGGAAATTTTACAGACAATACAATACACAGATCCTAGCTGCAGAATGTCGGTAGATGTTTATATCCAAGAAACTCACATGCATAACATAACATGGTACGTTACTCTCTCACCAGAACATTCTCATTCCTCTCAGTCAACCCTACCTCCACCCAAATGCATCTAATTTCTAACTCCAGGTTAGTTTTGCCTAATGTAGAATGCCACATACATGGGATTATAGAATATACACTTGTTCTTTCTCTCATTATATTGTTTGGAGATTTACCTATCTTGGCACCTCTATCAGGAGTTTCTTTTACAGTTGCTGACACGCATTCCCGTGTGTGAACATGTCAGAATGTGTCCAGCAGTTCTTGGGTTGGTGAGCATTTGGGCTCTTCCCAGTATGTGATGGTTGTGAACTAAGCTTCTAGGAGCACTTGTGTTTGTGGGCAAGTTTTCACTTCTCTCCGCTAAGCACCAGGAGTTGAAGATTAATTGTATGTTTAACTAACATTATAAAAAACTGTCAAACCCTCCCAGAGGGCCCATCAGCAGCATGTGTGTCAGTTGCTCTACAGTCTTGTCAACATGTGGTTGTCAGGCTTCTGAAGGCAAGCCATTTGTTGCTTAGTGGTTGTCATTTGTATTAATGCAATGTTCCATGTGCTTATTGGGATGCACACATCCTTTGTGAAGTATCTGTTCAAGTTTTTGCCCGTTTTTCATGAAGTCACTTGTCATTTTATGATTGAGTAATCCTATCTAATAAAAGAGTAATATGCAAATTGTCTGTCACTCCAACACACAAGATGGCCACCCCATGTGGTCAAAGATGGCTGCCCCCATGTAGACACAAGATGGTTGCCACAAGATGGCTAGCAGGAGAGGGCAGTTGTGGGCAGTTAGGGGTGACCAGGCCAGCAGAGGAGGGCATTTGTGGGCAATCAGGCCTGCAGGGGAGGACAGTTGGGGGGACCAGGACAGCAGGGAGGGCAGATGGGGGGGGACCAGGCCTGCAGGGGAGGACAGTTAGGGGTGACCAGGCCAGCAGGAGAGGGCAGTTAGGGGCTATTGGGCCAGGTGGGGAGCAGTTAGGTGTCAATCAGGCTGGTAGGGGAGTGGTTAGGAGGTGATCAGGCTGCCAGGTAGAAACAGTTAAGGGAAATTAGGCAGAGGCAGGTGAGCAGTTGGGAGCCAGCAGTCCTAGATTGTGAGAGGGATGTCCAACTGCCAGTGGGATCGGGCCTAAACGGGCGGTTGGACATCCCTCAAGGGGTCCCAGATTGGAAAGGTGCAGGCTGGGCTGAGGGACACCCCCCTCCCACCCCTGTGCATGAATTTCGTGCACCGGGCCTCTAGTAATTCTTTATATATTCTGGTAACAAGCCCTTTGTCAGATGCAAGTTTTCTGAATATTTTCTCCAAATTTGAGACCTGCATGCTGATTTCTTAATGGTGTCCTTTTAATCAAATTTATGAAGGTGTAATTCATATAAGATTCCCCAATTTTAATTGCGCATTTCAATGATTTTTGGACAAGTGTGTATTGCCATGTATCCACTGTGAGAAGCATGACAGAATATTCTTATCACGCCAAGAAGTTCCCATGTGCCCCTGAGGAAATCCCACGCCCCATTTTCTGGAGCTGAGGGAATGTGGACTGGTATCCGCTCACTGCTTTCTTGTGGGAACCCCTTTCACATCCCACGTGGTTCAGGGTTCCAGTTCAGGGTTTGGGTTCTGGAGAAGGCCGCACACAAATGAAAAGAGACTAGAAAAGTATTAATTTGGGAATATTGGGGGCCAGGCAGGAGCCCACCTCTAGTGGGAGGACTACTCCCCGCTCTGGCTTTGCTATCCCTTTTATTAAGGTTATGGGATACACTCATTGCCCTTAGGCAGGTAATTCCAGTAACAGGCAGATTATCTTATTCAGTAAGGATTTACATGATTATTTGGTGGGGAAGTTGCTTCAGCTACCATTGTCTCAATTAGATAGGGAGTGGTTGGCTCTGACCTTTCAGAGCTTCAAGGTTGACCAGCCTTCCGGGTTCCTTGTCTACACCTTTCTAATTAGTGAGACAATGATCGGTTCCTGGCACTTTCTGGCTCTATACACTTGCCTTTTCTAGAATTTCATATAAATAGAATCTTGAAGTATGTAATCTTTTCTTAAAATATATTTTTATTGATTTTAGAGAGGAAGTGTTGTGGGGTCTAACCCTGGAGTCAGAATAAGACCACCGGAGGCTGATGCTCCGGCTAAGGTCCCCGAAAGGAGGGAGAGCCTCCAGCCCCTTCTAGGGGGTCCCTCTCTCCTGCCTCTCGGGTACCTCGCTGGGGCCCCAAATGTTGTGGGGCGACCCGCGAATGAAGACCACCAGGCAGCCAAATTGAAATTTAGGAAGCCTTTATTACGAACTCGAGCCCGGGCCCGCGTCTCCACTGACACAGCAGGGAGCAGCACAAGCCCTGAACACTCGGAGCAAGCAAGTTTTATCCCAAAGCAGGGGGAGTTGGCAGAACTTGATTTATTAAACTTGGGTCAAAAAGTCAGTTACATTACTCACAATAATGGAAGATTTTCAGTTGAACAAGCAATTACAAAAGTTACAAAGCATGGGAGAATGTAGTTACAGCATAAGTTGCCTGTTTGATCAGCCTTGCGATTTCCTTTATTCTAAACTCTAAATTACAAAGGCTGGGCGCAGCCCGCAGGGTCACTCCCAGCCACATCCTGCTGGACATAGGATTGGAATGTAGATCTATCTTACGAAAGCAGATTGTACAGAAGCAGAATTGAGCAAAGTTAATAATCTCCAAAAGTTATTTACAGTTTCTACTCCTGGAGTGCTGAGTCAGTGGGAATTGATCTCCTGTAGTTCTGGTCCACAGGCACAGAAAAATTACCTTTGTGATGTGGGATGGATTTACTTTAAAACAAAGGACAGGAGTCATGCCTGGCTGGAGCATGACGAACCACATGTTTCTGAGCGTGGGTCACCTGCCAAACCTTAATATACAGTTGGGGTCTCTGTCCTGACTTGGGATCACTTACGCCAGAACAGAAGGAGCGGGGGAGAGAGATAGAAACATTAATGATGAGAATTATCGATCAGCTGCCTCCTGCATGGAGCCCATAATCCAGGACTGTGCCCTTGACCAGAATCGAACCCATGACCCTTCAGTCCACAGGTGATGTTCTATCCACTGAGCCAAACTGGCCAGGGTAAGTATATACTCTTTTAAGTCTGGATTCTTGCACTTGGCATAATATTGTCAGCCAGTGGTGCCAGTTCAACACCAACTGGAATCCCCAGTGTGAGGTGTGGCAAGAAGGAAACTATTCAGCACAAGCACTCTGTTGTGATTCAGCACAAGCCACTGTCCTGGCTGCACAGTTCTTCCCTGCCCCGCCCCTCTCCCCGCCCCCCCCCCCCCCCCCGCCCTCCACACCCCCACACACACACTCTGGGCAGAGGTCTGGCTGGCTCCACTTCTGGGGAAATGCAGTCCTTGGTCTTTGGTGGAAAGAGAAAGTGTCCACTTCCTGAGCCAAAGGGAAAGTTATAATGATACTAGAGGCCCGGTGCACGAAATTCATGCACTGATAGGGGGTGTCCCTCAGCCTGGCCTGTTCCCTCTCACAGTCCGGGAGCCCCATGATGGATCACCACAAAGAGGTAGGCCCTGCCCACCCAGCCGGGGCTCCTCGATGGATTGCCCCTGCAGAGGGAGGCCCCGCCCACCCACTGCAGCCCGCTGGTTGGTGGCCTGGGCCTCCCACTGAAGTGTGATCATGGGGCGATGGCTGGGCCCCTGACCAATCACATGGCACCTGCCTTGGCTGGCCTGTTGTCAGTGGGTGTCATAGCGTGGTTGTCTGGACGGTTGTTCTGCTGTTCGGCTGTTCAGTCGATTTGCATATTATGCTTTATTATTATAGACTAGTGGCCCAGTGCATGAAATTCATGCACATTAAAAGGGGATTAATTAGAGGAAATAATTTAATATTGCCATTTGCCCTTTCTCTATAATAGAGGTGTCAGAGATGAAAGAATATTAGTAAAATGTATATGAAAACCTTCCTCCTGTCAGAGTCTGGGGTGAACCATGGGACCCAGAGTCAAGTCCCCACCACCCACATGTGCCTCAAAATTGCGTGAGACCCAGACCCGGCCACACACCGCCCCCTCATTGGGATAGATCCAGACCTGGCTAGTCCCACCCTTGTCAAGCCCCGCCAGGCAGGGAACGTAGCTTCAGGTCCCCTGGCCTGGCACCAGGACAGGGGGCGTGGCCTGAGGTCCCCCAGCCCAGACCGAGGTGGGGGGGCGTGCCTTGAGGTCCCCCATCAAGCCCCACCAGGTGTGGGACATGGCCTGAGATCCCCTCTCAAGCCCTGCCAGGTGGGGGGGCACAGCCTCAGGTCCCCCGGCCCAGCACCAGGATGGGGGGTGCAGCCTCAGGTCCCCCCTGGGTGGGGGGCACAGCCTGAGTTCTCCTGAGCCAGCACTGGGGGTGCACCTTGAGGTCCCCTGTCAAGCCCCACCAGGCAGGGGGGCGCAGCCTCAGGTCCCCTGGCCTGGTGCTGGGGCGGGGGGAGCAGTCTGAGGTCCCTTAGCCCAGCACCAGGACGGGAAGCACACCCTGAGGTCCTCTGTCAAGCCCTGCTGGGTGTGGAAGGCGGCCTGAGGTCCCCCGTCAAGTCCCGCCAGGTGGGGGGTGCGGCCTGAGATCCCCTGTGAAGCCCTGCTGGCCTGAGGTCCCCTGTCAAGCCCCACTGGGGTGAGGGAGGGCATAGCCTCAGGTCCCTGCTGATTGCTCGTTAAGGCTCCTATGGGAACTTGGCCTCAGCTGTGGGTGCAGCCATCTTTGTGATGGAGTGATGGTTAATTAGCATATTCCCTCTTTATTAGATAGGATGAGGCAATGAGTGTTCACTAAACTCATGGTGATCACTTTGCAATAGACACAGTTATCAACTCACTAGAGGCTTGGTGCATGAGCACCGGTGGGGTTCCTCGGCCTGGCCTTCACCCTCTTACAATCCAGGACCCCCTGGGAGATGTCAGAGAGCTGGTTTCCATTCGATTCCCACAGGCCAGGCTGAGGGACCCCACTGGTGCATGAATCCGTGCACTGGGCCTCTACTATGCATATAAGATCTTTGGTTAATCTCTTCCCGCCCTTCCCTATCCCCCTTCCCTCTGAGATTCATCAGTCTGTTCCATGTTTCCATGTCAGTGCGTTGAGTGTCTGCTCCCTAGTGGTCAGTTCTCGTCATAGCTACCGGTCGAACCGTCACTTAGGCTTTCATATAGATAGATTATGCTGCACCCAAAAAGCTGCTGGCTTGTATAGAAAGAAGTCCCCACACCTTGTGCCTGATTGGTCTATCCTTCTGCAGTTCCATTGGTCCAAAAAGTACTATCCTGATTGGTTGAAATGGAGCTGCTCTGATTGGACAGGGAGGATGCTAATGAAACATAGTTGCAAAGCTCTGATTGGATAGGGAAAGCCTCAGTCCTATTGGATGGAGAAGGATTCCAGGAGCAACTTTATAAGGGCTGCTCAGATGCAGGAAGCCAGTGCAGGCAGGCGGTTCCCTGAAGTGCAGTTGATGTGAGAAGCCGCTGTGTACAAATGGCTGCATTTCTGTTTTAAAATCTGATCCCAGTACAATAAATTAATGGTATTTTATTGTACAAATAAATCTACACTTTTTTTTTTTATTATCCATTCACCACTTAATGGAGATTTGGGCATTTCTGTTGCAGCTAATCCTATCTAATAAAGAGGAAATATGCTAATTGACCATTACTCCATCTCAAAGATGGCTGCACCCACAGTTGAGGCTAAGTTCCCTTAAGGAGCCTTAACAAGCAATCAGCAGGGACCTGGAGCTATGCCGTCCCCCGCCTCCCGTGGGGCTTGACAGGGGACCTCAGGCTGAGTCCCCCACCTCGCAGGGCTTGATAGGGGACTTCAGGCCTCACCCCCCGCCCTGGCGTCAGGCTGGGGGACCTCAGTCTGCAACCCCTGCCCCAGTGCCAGGCCAGGGGATCTCAGGCCAAGCCCCCCACCTGGCAGGGCTTGACGGTGTGCTTCCTGTCTTGATGCTGGGCTAGGGGACTTCAGGCTGCTCCCCCTGCCCCAGTGCCAGGCCAGGGGACCTCAGGCCATGCCCCCCACCCAGCAGGACTTGACAGGGGACCTCAGGCCGTGCACCCCACCCAGCGGAGCTTGATGGGGGACCTCAAAGTGCACCCCCAGTGCTTGGTTGGGGGAACTCAGGTCGCGCCCCTGCCTAGTAGGGCTTGACGGGGGACCTGAGGTTGCCTCCCCCACTGCTGGTGGGGATTGACTGGGGACCTAAGGCTGCACAACCCCCCCCCCCCCTCCTGCCTGACGGGTGGAGCAGGCCATGCCCTCCACCCAGTGGTGCTTGACAGGGGATCTCAGGCCGGGTCCCCCACCTGTTGGGGCTTGATGGAGGACCTCAAGGCACGGCTCCTGCCCTGGTCTGGGCTGGGGGACCTCAGGCCATGCCCCCCATTCTGGCACTGGGCCAGGGGACCTGAGGCTATGCCCCCTGCCCGGCAGGGCTTGAGTAGGGTGGGACTGGCTGGGTCTGCATCTAGCCCAATGGGGTTGAGCTGGCTGGGTCTGGGTCTCAGGCGATTTTGAGGTGCATGTGGTTGGGCGGGGACTTGACTCTGGGTCCTGTGGTGAGCGCCAGACTCTGACAGGAGGAAGGTTTTCATATACATTTTACTAATTTTCTTTCATTTCTAATACTTCTATTATAGAGAAAGGGCAAATAGCAATATTAAATTATTTCCTCTAATTAATCCCCTTTTAATGTGCATGAATTTCATGCACTGCGTCATTAGTATAGATAAATAAATGGAGATATGCCATGTTATGAGCCAAAAGACTTAATATTGTTAAGATGTTAATTCTCCCTAAATTGATCTATAAATTTAATGTACTCCACTCAAAATCCCAGCAGATGGTGCATAAATTTTTTTTGTGTTTATTTCCCCTGGCAAATACCTAAGAGTGGGTTTGTTGGGTTATACAATAACAATATGTTTACCTTTGTAAGTAACAATAAATTGTTTTTCAAAGTGGCTTTGCCATTTTGCCTTCTCACCAGCTCATACAACTTCCAGTTGCTCCTCATCCTGCCAATCCATGGTGTAATCAGTTTCTTAAACTCTGAGCGGTGGAGTAGATGTAGCAGGGGAACCTCAGTGTGATTTTAATTTGTGTTTACCTAGTAACTAATGATGGTGACCTCCTTTCATGTGTTTATTTGCCATTTTTTACATTTATCGGTGAGATGTCTCTCCAAAGCTTTGCCCAGTTTTTAATTAGGTTGTTTGCCTTCTTGCTGAGTGGGAAGAGGGTTTATATAGAGAGATTCTGGATCTAAGACTGTTATTAGATATATGTTTTGCAAATATTTTTACCCCATTGAGTCTTGCCTTTTTATTTTTTTAACTATGTCTTTTTAAAAGCAAAAGGTTTCCATTCACTTTTAAGTCCAATATATTGATTTTTTTCCCCTGTAGAAGTTGTGCTTTCTGTGTCCCCTCTAAAAAAATCGTGACTAATCCAACATTTCAAATATTTTATGACTTTGACCCACTACTTTAAGTTAAATGTTTATGGTATGAGACAAGGGTCATTTAAAAAAGTAATTTAGACACCCAACTGTTTCAGCACTCTTTATGGAAAAAGACTGTTATTTTCCTCATCGAAATGTCTTAGCACCTTGTGAAAAGTCAGTTAACTGGGGATGTGTTAGTCTATTTCTGGACTCCCCTCCGTCCCACTCATCTGAAAGTCTATTGTATACCACAATGCACTGTCTTAATCACTGTAATTTTATTGTAAGTCTTGAAATCAGGAATTAACTCCTCCAACCTTGTTCTTTGTCATAGGTTGTGTGTGTGTGTGTGTTGTTTTTGTTTTTTTTTTTTGCTTTTATACTCCTTCTCATTGCCATATAAATTTTAAAATCAGCTAGTCAATTCCTCAAAAAATCTGGGATTTTGACTAGGAGTACATTAAATCGAGAGAGCAGTTTGGGGACAATTAACACCTTAACAATATTAAGTCTGCTGGCTCATAACATGGTATATCTCTATTTATTTAGCTCATCTTTAATTGCTCCCAGCAATATTTTGTAGTGTCATTGTGCTGTATGAATTTTGCTAATTTGTCCGTAAGTAGTTCATGTTTTTATGCTATTATAAATGTTATTATTATTATTATTACATCATAATAATATTATGTAAACCTGCTTGGTTTCTCTCTTGCTTTTCTGTGACCTGGACACTGCCTCCAGGCAGTCAGGTCAGCTCTGTGTAGGGCTCATCTCACCTGAGTACATGCTTATTGATTTTAGAGAAAGAGGAGGGGAGACAGAGCAAGAAAGAAACATCAATCAGTTGCTTCCATATGTGTGCCCACCAGGGAGTCAAACCCGAAAACCAGGCATGTGCCCTGACTGGGGATCAAACCTACCACCTTTCAGTGTACGGGACATGCTCCAGCCCACGGAGCCCCCGGCCAGGGCTGTACATTTTATTTTTTATTTAAACTCCCAGTTGTTAGTTTCTAGTATGTAGAAATAGATTGATGTTTGTCTATTGAACTTGAATCCTAAAACATTGCTAAACTTACTTATTCTGGTATCCTAGATGTTTTTTGTGGATTGCTTTAGATTTTTCCAGATAGACAATTATGTTGACTGTAAGTAAAAATAGTTTTGAATCTACCCTTTATAACAACATATCTTTTTTTTTAAATGACTTCAGTGGCTAGGACTTCCAGGACACTGTATGTTGAATAAAAATAGTTATAACATGGCAGGTGGGAGAGGCCTTGGCAAAGGTGGTCAAATGCTAGAAGCCTCCAGTCCCAGTATTAACATGCTCTGGCTCTAACGTGCAGCATGGTGACATTGGTCAGCAGCATGGTGCTTGTATATGAAAGCTGCAAACGTGTAGATCTCAGGAGTTCTCATCACAAGAAAGACATTATAACTATGTGAGGCAATGAATGCCAACCAAACACATGGCAGTCATCTGTGCAATGCACACAGACCCACACAGTGTCCTATGCCCATTGCACCTCCCTGAACCGGGATGGCAGAGTTGTCCTAACAGGCATCCCTGCCTTGCTCCTGATCCGAGCAGAACAACATTCGGCCTCCCACCCTAGTGTGAGGTGAGCAGTAGGTTTTTGTAGACAGTCTTGGCAGGTTGTGTAAGTTTTTTTCTATTTCCGGTTGCCAAGATTTTATTATGAATCTATGTTAAATTTTGTCAAAAATTTCCTCTGCATTAATTGATGTGATTGTGTGTTTTTTCTTTTAAGATGGTTTAAATCAGTGGTTGCCAACCGGTGGTCCTTGAGGTCTGAAAGGTTGGCGACCGCTGGTTTAAATGATGTGCTGATGTCCTACTTAGTTTTCTTTTTCTTTTTCTTTTTCGTTTTTTATTCTGTTACTCCTCACCTGAGGATATTTTTCCATTGATTTTAGAGAAAGTGGAAGAGAGAGGGAAAGACAGTGAGAAATACTGATGCGAGAGAAACACATAGATTGGTTGCCTCCTGCAAGGGCCGGGGAGGAGCCTGCAACCGAGGTACATGCCCTTGACCAGAATTGAACCCAGGACCTTTTGGTCCACAGGCTTATGCTCTATCCACTGAGCCAAACCAGGTAGGGCCCTACTTACTATTATCTTCATTTTTAATCCTACTTATATAAATCTTATATAAATAAGAGTTTTCTATAAACAGCATATAGTTGAGTCATACTTTTTATCCAATCTGACAATATCTGCTATTTAATTGGAGTATTTAGACGAGTTAGATTTAATGTAATTGTTACTATTACTTGGTATAAGGTTGTCATCTTGCTGTTTGCTTTTTTAGAATATTTTTATTGATTTCAGAGAGGAAGGGAGAGGAAAAGAGAGACAGAAACATCAGTAATGAGAGAGAATCATCAATTGGCTGCCCCCTGCATGCCCCACACTGGGCATGTGCCCTGACCAGGAATCGAACCATGATCTCTTGGTTCATAGCTTGATGCTCAACCATTGAGCAACACCAGCCAGAGGCTATTTGCTTTTTATTACCCATTAGTTCTATGTTCATTTTGTCCCATTTTTCTACCTTCTTTGCAATTGAGGAGTTTTTATAATTCCTTTTAAAAGTTATACATTAGCTGTTTCTCTTTATTTTTAGTGGTTGTTTTAGATTTTAAAATATACATCTTCAAGTAACCTTCACCCCTTTACATATAATTTATAACAGGAGTCAGTAAACTTTTTAAAAAATATTTTTTTATTGATTTCAGAGAGGAAGGGAAAGGGAGAAAGAGATAAAAACATCAATGATGAGAATCATTGATCAGCTGCCTCCTGCACACCGCTCACAGGGACCAAGCCCACAACCCAGGCACGTGCCCCTGACCAGAATCAAACCCGGGACCCCTCAGTCCCGCAGGCCGACACTGTATCCACTGAGCAAACCGGCCAGGGCCGAGTCAGTAAGCTTTTTAATGAAGGGTCAAAGTGCAGGTATTTTAAGCTTTGTGGGCCGTGCAGTCTGTCACAACCATTCACCTCTCCTGTTGTAACAAAAGCTGCCACTGCCTCATATAAATGAGAGGGCATGACTGGTTTCAATAACACTGCATTTATGGATACTAACATTTGAATTTCACATAATTTTCACATGTCACAAGATGTTATTCATCTTCAGATTTTCCCCCTAACCATTTAAAAATGTAAAAACCATTCCCTAAAACCATTTAACTCATGGGCCATAGTTTGTCAACTCTTGATGTAAAAACCTTCTAACAGAACAGCAAGTCCTTGCTTCACAGCATTGGTAGGCCCTGCAACTTCCAGGGGAATGGCCTGTGAAAGATCAGTTTACCCCAGGCTAGCTGATATAAGTAAGCATTAGGTCCCTAAGGCGGCCCATCAACATTAAGATATAAGTCTGTTGAACAGAACAAAGTTATTCGAGGACCTGCTGTATATGTTAGTCCTATCCCGTCTCCTTCCTGATATGCTCGTCACACATTTTACTTCCACACATGCTGTAAGCCCAGAAGACATTGATATTTTTGTTGCAATGAACTTTTCTAACGATTTTTAAATGAGGAAAAAATAACTTACCTACATAGCTGTCACTTTAGCACTCTGTTCCTTCCTGTAGATTTAAATTCCATCTCATGATCTCTTCCTGCCCGAGAAGCCCCTTCACAGGCGTTGGCAGTGCAGTGCGGGTGGCACTGGCGTTCAGCTTGTTTGGGAGAACGCCATCACTCCCTCTTCGCTTCTGAGAGACAGTTACTTGCCATGGGATTCCGTGATGCAGGGTCTTTCCTTCCCTCCAACACCATTTCCTGTCCCGGGCTGCACACTGTTGATGAGAAGTCCGCTGAATTCTTATCTCCATTCTCTTTATGTGTCTTTTTTCTTGTCTGCTCTTGAGATGTTCTTTGTCACGGGTTTTCAGAAATTTGATTATAATGTACCTAGATGTCATTGAATTTTTTTTTCCTATTTGGGTTCATTGGATTCATGAATCTGTTGGTTTATACTTTTTAGCAAAATTGGGAACATTTTAGCCCAAAACTCTCTTAGTCATTTGTTCTGCCCCTGCTGCTCTCTCCTCATGCTACCCGGTTACCTGTGTGTGTATCGGTGCCTGACATGTCCCAGGGGCACTGGAGTTCTATTCATTTTCCCGTATTTTTCTGCCTATGTTTTATTTTGGGTAATTTTTATTTTTGATCTTCAAGTTCATTGATCCTTTTATATGAAATGTCTAATCTGCTACTAATGCCTTCCAATGTATACGTTACAGCCACTGTATTTCCATCGCTAGGAGTTCCATTTGCGTGTTTGGATTATCCATGCTTTCTCACATGTGTTCATGCTTTCCTCTACCTTCCTGAGCCCATGAAGCATATCTACCATAGCTCTTTTAACGTTGTTGTTTGCTCATTTTTTTTTTTTTAACCAGGTTTTCTATTGGCTGA
Organism: Corynorhinus townsendii; assembly: GCA_026230045.1. Lineage (NCBI taxonomy): Eukaryota > Metazoa > Chordata > Mammalia > Chiroptera > Vespertilionidae > Corynorhinus > Corynorhinus townsendii. The sequence continues at coordinate 85,446,912 of JAPDVU010000008.1, forward strand.
CTTATCTCCTGATTCTGGGCATAGTTTTCTAATTCATTTTCTACCTGTGAAGTCTTAGGTGCTGAGCATTGTAATTTTATAGGCTGGGCGCTGGGTTCTGCTGTCTGTCTGCATGCTGTGCTGGGCTTTCCCCTGGTACACGGGGAGCTGACTTGCAATCAGGTGGAGCCTTTCGCCTTGTATTTAGGCTTCTTAAACATGGGCTCCGTGAGGCTGGAATCAACTCAGCTTCAACCCTAGGCAATTCCCTCTGAGTGGTCGACTTCACACCCCACTTATTCGAAGGTCTGTCAACTCTGGCAGGGGGAGCGTACATTCCAAGGTCTGTGTGAACCTCAGAAACTGTTCTGTCTGCTCCTTTCCTGGTGACTCCCGCTTTGGGGTGTTTTCTCTCCCATCTTGTAGACCCACAGCCTGTCAAAGGGGCAGGCGTATCTCTCAGGGTCCAGAGTGCTGCCACCTGTTTCTTTCTGGGTGCTCCCCCCTCTTTCTTTCTGGGTGCTCTGCCTCTTTCTTTCTGGGTGCTCCTGCCTCTTTATTTCTGGGTGCTCTCCCCTCTTTCTTCCTGGGTGCTCCCCCTCTATCTTTCTGGGTGCTCCCCCCTCTTTCTTCCTGGGTGCTCTGCCTCTTTCTTTCTGGGTGCTCTGCCTCTTTCTTTCTGGGTGCTCCCCCCTCTTTCTTTCTGGGTGCTCTCCCCTCTTTCTTCCTGGGTGCTCCCCCTCTATCTTTCTGGGTGCTCCCCCCTCTTTCTTCCTGGGTGCTCTGCCTCTTTCTTTCTGGGTGCTCCACCTCTTTCTTTCTGGGTGCTCTGCCTCTTTCTTTCTGGGTGCTCCCCCCTCTTTCTTTCTGGGTGCTCCCCCTTCTTGGTGCCTGCCTGCAGGCTCAGCACCTCACTCCCCTCAATGCCAGTCACTTCCTCCTCACTTCACAGGTCCTGCTTGGTTTCTCTCTTGCTTTTCTGTGACCTGGACACTGCCTCCAGGCAGTCAGGTCAGCTCTGTGTAGGGCTCACCTCATCTGTTCTCCTTCTTCCAAGGAGCATAACTGTGTGCTGACTGTTATCTAATATCCTGCACATTCCACACTCTGCCGCCTGCTGCTGACACCCACCATGTTTCACAGGCGCCCCCTGGTGATCAGTGCACGTCATAGTGACTGGTTGTTCTGCCCTTCAGTCTATTTGCATATTAGGTGTTTTATATATATAGATTCCAATTGTCTAGTTGTTTAAAGGTGACAGGGTAGGTCTGGTCCCTGTTACTCCATCCTGTTGAAAACAAAAGTGTTTATTGATGAGCAAAGTTTTGTTAAACAGTTTTTAATGAAGCCTAATTTATCATTTTTATCTTTATGGGTATTAATTTTGGGTTTCTATTCAAGACCTCTTTGCCTACCTTTGGGCCTCAAAAATAATCTCTACTATGCTTGCTTTAAAAATATTTTTTATAGTTTTAGTTACTATATTAAGGTATATGACCTGACTTTTTGTTTGTGTGTTTTTCTATCTTTTGTTTGTTTTTGGTGTAGTACAAAGTTCAGGAGTCAAGGTTCACTTTTCTGCTGGATAAAGATGAGCCATGGTTTCAGCACCATTTTTTTAAAATTTTATTTTATTGTTTAAAGTATTATAAATAGTAGTACATATATCTCCTTTTTTTCCCCATTGGCCTTCCCCCAGCCTTCCCTATCCCCTGTCGCATGCCCTCCTCCACCCTCCCAGTGTCTTGTGTCCATTGGTTGTGCTTATATGCATGCATACAAATCCTTCAGTTGATCTCTTTCCCCCACTCCTCAACACTCCCCAGCCTTCCCGCTGTAATTTGATAGTCTGTTCGATGCTTTACTGCCTCTGTATCTATCTTTTTGTTCATTAGGTTATAATGTTCTTTATTATCCATAAATGAGTGAGATTATGTGGTATTTTATTTTCATTGCCTGGCTTATTTCACTTAGCATAATGCTCTCCAGTTCCATCCATGCTACTGCAAATGGTAAGAAGTCCTTCTTTTTTATAGCAGCGTAGTATTCCATTGTGTAGCTGTACCATAGTTTTCTAATCCACTCATTTGCTGATGGGCACTTAGGCTGTTTCCAAATCTTAGCTATGGTGAATTGTGCTGCTATGAACATAGGGGTGCATATATCCTTTCTAATTGGTGTTTCTGGTTTCTTGGGGTATATTCCTGGGTCAAATGGGAGTTCCATTTTTAGTTTTTTGAGGAAACTCCATACTGTTCTCCACAGTGGCTGTACCAGTCTGCATTCCCACCAGCAGTGAAGGAAGGTTCCTTTTTCTCCGCATCCTCACCAGCACTTGTCGTTTGTTGATTTGTTGATGATAGCCATTCTGACAGGTGTGAAATGGTACCACATTGTCATTTTGATTTGCATCTCTCGGATAATTAGTGACTTTGAGCATGATTTCATATGTCTCTTGGCCTTACTTCTGTCTTCTTTTGAAAAGTATCTATTTAGGAGGAATCCAAGATGGTGGCGTAGGTAAACACCTAAACTGCTGCCTCGCACAACAATTTAAACTGCAACTAAAAAACAAAACGTCTATCACCCAGAACCACGGGAAAGCTGGCTGAGTGGAAGTTCTACAACTAGAAGGAAAGAGAAAAGAGCATTGAGATGTGCACAAGCACAAAGCTGAAAAGCTGAGGTACGGAGGCGCGGGATCTGGGCTGGCGGCAGGCGTTGCTTTTTTCAACCCAAAGGGAGACAAGCCCCCGATTACTCTGAAATACAGTTTCTGGGGAGACGCAGGGGTCCCAAACTCCTACAGGGAGAAGCTGGATTGTGTGCTACCGGGTCGGAAAGTGAGGGGGGCCTGCTTGCAGAGCTGCGCACAGGAATAATTGTTTATCTGCGCTGGGGCATGGGACAGGACTCAGTCGGAGACACAGAGCTGGCTAACTAGCAGCCATTGCTTGTTTGCCACGCCCTAGCCTAGTGATGCCCTGGGACCCCGCCCCACACAACCTACAAACCCACCCAAGCTCCAAGCAGTGGCTTTTGCATATGAATGAACTGCGTTATGGCAGCTTAACCTAACAAACTTGCAGCCCGGATCAGACAGCTCCAAAACCTCCAAACCCCAACCAAAGAGGAGAAAACTGTAGCTCTCACTGTAGCTCCTGCTGGGTGGACTAAGACAATAGCTGACCTGCACCCCATTGGAGATCCAGAAGCCAGTATACCTAGTGGTCAGTGTGAGAAACCAGATTTCAACTCCTCACATCCATAAGTGACACATTCAAGAGGCAGACTCAGCGAGCACCAAAGCCCCACTGAAACAAGTCCTGCACCATAAGTGTGTCTCCAGCACAGCAGTTTTTATAGACACAGGGAGTGCTCACAGCCGATTGGCCTGGAGGTCAATTCCTCCCAGCGTACCAACAGCAATTAAGGCTTAACTACACCAAGACTTTGCACTCAGCCCACAAAGGGGTGTACCAAGAGTGTCCACATCAGGTGATTGGGGAGGCTGAGCTACTGCCCCCTATAGGTCACCTACCACACAAAGCCACTCCATCAACACAGGGAAGCAGCCAAAATGTGGAAACAAAGAAACATCTCACGAATGAAAGAAACGGAGGAAAGCAAACTACTGGATGACATAGAGTTCAGAACCACTTTTATAAGGTTACTCAAGAATCTTCTAAAAACCGCCGAGAAACTTGATGACACTTCTGAGGAGCTTAGTGAGACCTTCAAGGACCTTAATGAGAATGCCAAAAAAATGGAAAAGGACCAGTCAGAAATGAAGCATACACTGTCTAAAATAAAGAATATACAGAAACTCAACTGTAGATCAATGTACCCCAAGAATCAAACCAAAGATCTGAAATATGAGGAAACAAAAAACACCCAACCAGAAAAACAAAAAGAAAAAAGAATCCAAAAATATGAAGATAGTGTAAGGAGCCTCTGGGACAACTTCAAGCGTACCAACATCCGAAATTTTGGGGTGCCAGAAGAAGAGAGAGAGCAAAATACTGAAAACCTATTAGAAGAAATAATGACAGAAAACTTTCCCTACCTGGTGAAAGAAATAGACTTACAAGTCCAGGAAGTGCACAGAACCCCAAACAAAAGGAATCCAAAGAGGACCATACCAAGACACATCATAATTAAAATGCCAAGGGCAAAAGACAAAGAGAGAATCTTGAAAGCAGCAAGAGAAAAACAGTTAGTTACCTACAAGGGAGTACCCATACGACTGTCAGCTGATTCCTCAACAGAAACTATGCAGGCCAGAAGGGAGTGGCAAGAAATATTCAAAGTGATGAACAGCAAGAACCTACAACCAAGATTACTCTACCCAGCAAAGCTATCATTCAGAGTTGAAGGTCAGATAAAGAGCTTCACAGACAAGAAAAAGCTAAAGGAGTTCATTGCCACCAAACCAGGATTACATGAAATGCTGAAGGGTATTCTTTAAGAAGAGGAAGAAGAAGAAAAAGGTAAAGATAAAAATTATGAACAACAAAATGACATCAAATACATACCTACCAACAAGTGAATCTAAAAATCAAGTGAATAAAAATCTGAAGAACAGAATGGACTGGTGAATATAATAGAATCAGGGACATAGAAAGGGAGTGGACTGATGACTCTCAGGGGAAGCAGGTGTGAGGGGTGCGGGAAGAGATTGGACAAAAATCTTACTCCTACGGATGAAGACAGTGGCGGGGGGTAAGGGCATGGGTGGGGTGGGGAATCAGGTGGAGGGGAGCTATGGGGGGAAAAAAAAAAGAAGAACACCTGTAATAATCTGAACAATAAAGATTTATTTTTTTAAAAAAGTATCTATTTAGGTCTGTTGCCCATTTTTTTATTGGATCATTTATCTTCCTTTTGTTATGTTGTATGAGTTCCCTGTAAATGTTGGAGATTAAACATTTATTGGTGGTAAGATTGGCAAATATGGTCTCCCATACAGTGGACTTTCTTGTTGTTTTGTTGATGGTTTCTTTTGCTGTGCAAAAGGTTTTTATTTTGATGCAGTCCCATTTGTTTTCTCTTTAGCTTCCATTGCCCTAGGAGCGGTATCAGTGAAGAAGTTCCTTCGGCATATGTCTGAGATATCTCTGCCTGCGGATTCCTCTAGTGTTTTTATGGTTTCCTGTCTTATGTTTAAGTCCTTTGTCCATTTTGAGTTAAGTCCTTTGTCCATTTTGAGTTTTTTTGCATGTATCTGTCCAATTTTCCCAACACAATTTATTGAAGAGCCTGTCTTGACTCCATTGTATGCTCTTGCCTCCTTTGTCAAATATTAATTGGGCATAGTGGTTTGGATTGATTTCTGGGTTCTCCATTCTATTCCATTGGTCTATATGTCTGTTCTGGTGCCAATACCAGGCTGTTTTGAGAACAGTGGCTTTGTAATACAGCTTGAAATCTGGTATTGAGATCCCTCCTACTTCATTCTTCTTTCTCAGGATTGCTGCAGCTATTCCGGGTCTTTTTTTTATTCCAGATGAATTTTTGGAGTTCTTTCTAGGTCTGTGAAATATGCCGTTGGTATTTTAATGGGGATTGCATTGAATCTATAGATTGCTTTGGGTAGCGTGGACATTTTGATGATGTTGATTCTACCAATCCATGAACACGATATGTTCTTCCATCTGTTTACGTCTTCCTCTATCTCTTTTTTCAGTGTTCTGTAGTTTTCCAAGTATAGGTCTTTTACCTCCTTAGTTAAGTTTATTCCTAGGTATCTTAAATTTTTTGGTGTGATGGTAAATGGGATTGCTTTTTTAGTCTCTCTTTCAGAAAGTTCACTATTGGTGTATGGAAATGCCATAGATTTCTTGGCATTAATTTTGTATCCTGCTACATGGCCAAATTCATTTATTAAGTCTAATAGTTTTTTGATGGAGTCTTTCAGGTTTTTTATGTACAATATCATGTCATCTGCAATGAAAAGCAATTTTACTTCTTCTTTTCCAATTTGGATGCCTTTTATTTCTTCTTCTCGTCTAATCGCAATGGCTAATACTTCCAGTACTATGTCGAACAGGGGTGGTGAGAGTGGGCATCCCTGTCTTGTTCCTGTTCTTAGGAGAAATGGTTTTAGTTTTGCCCATTGAGTATGATGTTGGCTGTGGGCTTGTCATATATGGCTTTTATGATGTTGAGGTATGATCCTTCTATTCCCACCTTACTGAGAGTTTTTATCAAGAAAGGGTGTTGGATTTTGTCAAATGCTTTTTCTGCATCAATTGATATGACTATGTGATTTTTATTGCTTAATTTGTTTATGTGATGTATCACGTTTATTGACTTGCATATATTGTACCATCCTTGCATCCCTGGGATAAATCCTACTTGCTCATGGTGTATGATCTTTCTGATGTAGTGCTGGATCTGATTTGCTAGAATTTTGTTGAGGATTTTGGCATCTATGTTCATGAGGGATATTGGCCTGTAATTCTCTTTCATTGTGTTGTGTTTATCCGGTTTTGGTATTAGGGTGATGCTGGCTTCATAGAATGAGCTTGGAAGTGTTCCTTCCTCTTGAATTTTTTGGAATAGTCTGAGGAGAATAGGTTTTAGTTCTTCCTTGAATGTTTGGTAAAACTCCCCTGTGAAGCTGTCTGGCCCCGGGCTTTTGTTGGCTGCTTTTTGATGACTGCTTCCATTTCTTCTATAGTTATTGGCCTATTGAGATTTTTAGATTCTTCCTGATTGAGTTTTGGAAGCTTGTATTTTTCTATGAATATGTCCATTTCCTCCAGGTTGTCCAGTTTGTTGGAATAGAGTTGTTCATAGTATTTTTTAACAATCCTTTGTATTTCTGTGGGGTCTGTTGTTATTTCTCCTCTTCCATTTCTGATTTTGTTTATTTGGGTCCTCTCTCTTTGCTTCTTGGTGAGCTTGGCTAGAGGTTCATCCATCTTGTTTTTCCTTTCAAAGAACTAGCTCTTGGTTTTGTTGATCTTTTGGTTTCTTGTTTTGTTTTGTTTTGTTTTTTGGTCTCTATGTCATTTATCTCCACTCTGATCTTTATTATTTCCTTCCTTCTGCCTACACTGGGCTTTTCTTGTTGCTCTCGTTCTAACTCTTTGAGTTGTAGGGTTAGGTAATTTATTACCATTGTTTCTTGTTTTTTTGCGGTAGTCTTGTAGAGCTATGAACTTCCCTCTCAAGACTGCTTTTGCTGTGTCCCATAGATTTTGGATTGTTGTGTTTTCATTGTCATTTATTGTCATGATGTTTTTTTTTTTATTTCTTCTTTGATCTCTCTGGTAACCCAGTCATTGTTTAATAGCATGCTATTTAGTCTCCAAGTGTTTGATTTTTTTTTTTTTGGATTGTTTTTATTGTAGTTGATTTCCAGTTTTATGCCATTATGATCTGAGAAGATGCTTGATATGATTTCTATCTTCTTGAATTTGAAGAGACTTTGCCTGTGACCCAATATACGGTCTATCTTTGAAAATGACCCATGTACACTTGAGAAGAATGTATATTCTGTGGCTTTGAGGTGAAATGTTCTGAAGATGTCAATTAATTCCATCTGATCTAGTGAGTCATTTAGGATTGATGTTTCTTTGTTGATTTTATTGTTTAGAGGATTTGTCCAATGGTGACAGTGGGGTATTAAAGTCCCCTACTATGATTGTATTGCTGTCAATCTCTCCCTTCATATCCTCCAGGAGGTTTTTTTAAATTTGGGTGCTCCTGTATTGGGTGTGTATATGTTTACCAGAGTTATTTCTTCTTGTTGGATTGTTCCCTTTAGTATTATGAAGTGGCTTTCCTTATCTCTTTTTATTCCTTTACTTTGAGATCTAATTTGGCAGATGTAAGTATTGCTACCCCAGCTTTTTTTTTTTTCATTTCTATTCGCCTAAAAACCTTTTTCTATCCCTTCACCATCAGTCTGTGTGCATCTTTTTTTCTGAGGTGGGTTTCCTGTAGATAGCAGATATATGGGTAATGTTTTCTTATCCACTCAGTTACCCTATGTCTTTTGATTGGGGCTTTTAATCCATTTACATTTAAAGTTATTATTGAGAGGTACTTGTCGCCATTTTTATTCTTTACCCCTTGTTCCTTCTTTGCTTCCTATTTCTTCTTTTCACAGCAGACCCTTTAGCATTTCTTGCATTGCTGGTTTGGTAGTAATAAACTTAGTCCTTTTTTGTCTGTGAAGCTTCTGATTTCACCTTCAAGTTTGATTGATAGCCTTGCTGGGTACAGTATTCTTGCATTCAGACCCTTCCTTTGCATGACTTTGTATATTTCATTCCATTCCCTTCTGTCCTGATGAGTTTCTGTTGAGAAATCAGTCGTTAGTCTGATGGGGGATCCTTTGTAGGTAACTTTCTGTCTGTCTTTGGCCTCTTTTAAGATTCTTACTTTGTCATTGGTGTTTGCCAATTTAATTATAATGTGCCTTGGCGTGGGTCTTTTGGGGTTCATTTTGTTTGGGACTCTGTGAGCTTCTTGGATTTGTGTTTTTTTTCTTTCCTATATCAGGGAAGTTTTCTGTCATTATTTCTTCAAACAGGTTTTCTATTCCTTGCTCAGTTTCCTCTCCTTCTGGCACCCCTATTATGCGGATGTTGTTTTGTTTCATGTTGTCCCAAAGTTCCCTTAGTCTCTCCTCCTGTTTTAAATTTTTTTTTTTTTCTGGATGTTGCTCTGCTTGGGTATTTATTTCTACTTTATCTTCTACCTCACTGATGCAGTCCTCTGCTTCTTGTAGTCTACTCTTGATGCTTTCTATTGAGTTCTTTATAGCAGTGATGTCATTTTTTCATTTCTTCTTGGTTCTTCTTCATTTCCTCTTGGTTCTTACACATATTGTTGAATTTGTCTTCCATTCTTTTCAGCCACCTTATGACCATTTCTCTGAATTCTTTCTCTGACAGGTTGCTTGCCTCCATTTCATTTACTTCCTTTTCTGGTGATGCCTCCTTTTCTTTCATATGCGGGCTGTTTCTTTGTCTCCCCATGTTCTCTCTTCTCTGGATATTTGGTTATGTAGTTCTCTCTCTCCTGCATTGGTTTAAAGGCACAAAATAAAACACAAGGCACAATGCACAAGGCACTGAACACAAATGTATTCATGATACTAATAACCCCAAATAAAGGTGACAACCAGAGAAAAGAGACTTAGGAGATAAGAAAGAAAGAAGAAGAAGAATAAAAGGAGTGCAAAAATGAAATTGAGAAAAGGGAAAAAAGTAAGAGAGAAAAGAAAGTGAATAAAAAAGAAGAGGGGAAAAACTATTTATATGGGGAGAAAACTCCAATAAAACAGCCACTAATCCCAACCAATGCAAGCAACAAATCCCTAGGGATGAATGCAAACTACAAATAACAACTAATATCAAGTGAGGTGAGGAAAAACAGAAGCAAAAAACAAACAAAAATAAAACAAAAAAAGGAAAAGTGAAACAATCTCACAAACAAGCATAAAAATATAATCAACAATCAAGCAAACAACAATAAAAGGACAAAAAATGTGGATAGTGAAGAAAGAGAAGAGAGATGTGTATGGACTTAGAGCAGGGGATTGGAAATTAGATATATAAGTAGGATGATTTTTAACAGGGGGTAAAAAGAGGAATAGGGAAAATCTAAAGCAGGAATAGGGAAAGAGAAATAGGACAACAAAAGGGAGAAGGTGAGGAAGACAGTGTTGGCATAAAGGTAAAGTTGGGATAGAGTAAAACGATGCTAAAGGAAAGATGAAAATAGAATGTAGAACACTAATCCCAAAATAAAATAAAGAGAAAATAAAATACACTTAAAAAAAGATAAAATAGTAGTAGTAATAATACTGATTAAAAATAGAAATGTAATAATTAAAAAGGTAAAATCAAGTGAGGAAAAAAGAAAAAAATTAGTTTCTTAAGTAAAAGATGAAAAAAATGTGCAGTAGTGAAGGTCATTCACTTCCTCTACTGTTCTGTCTGGCACGCCTGTTTCTTAGTCAGGACAGTATTGAAGTTCCCTGCATTCCACTGCTCCTCAGTGTTGTAAGCCACAGTCCTGATTTTCAAGCAGGCAGTACTTCTTTGTTTCTTATACTCCTTTATTTGTGTTTACACAAGAGTCAATTTGTGATTCAACCCCTGGGTGACAGTGTTTCTGGATTGACCTCCGGGTATATAGGTGCTCTCTAGCTAGCACTTAGATTTTGTTTTCCCTGTGGCACTTAATACCGGTTTGGGGGAATGGGCTGCCCCAGAGCTGGTTCTCTGATGGTTATTCCCCTCTCTGATCCCCAGGTTCCACAAAAACAACTTTCCCCTGCAGTCTCTTAGAGTGTCCCCAATTGGGTGATCCTATGTTCTGGGCTTAGTAATCAAAAGCAAGGATTTAAAGAGAAAAGGAAAAAAGAGCCAGAGTAAGTGCCTGACTTTTACCCTCCGGCACTGTGCACAAGTCTGTGCAATCTTTTTTTCTCCTTGGGTCTAAGCAGCTGGCACACTGTTAAAATTTTTAGGCTGCCCTTTTGTGCCCAGTTCAGCTATGGGTTGCTTTTTAGAGTTCCCTTCTGTTAGCAGCCCTGCAGATCTCCTTCCACATTCGCGGATCACGGTTTTTGGGGCGGGGGGCGGTGCAGACTTCCCCAGATCCTCTAGCTCCCATTGTGCGTGTTTCTCTCTCCTGCCTGGATCACAGACCTCACCTTATCCTAGGCAAAATCTGACCTTCCCGTGAGGATGTGCAGAGCTCCTCTGAGTCAGTGTATTCATGTTGCTTGGGGTCTGTTGTTCCTGGGTTCACAGCTGTTCCCTGGGTGGTGGTGTTGTAGATTCCCGGGATTTTTAAACTTCTGATAACAGCCACTCTTCCCTCCAAGATGGTGTGGTCTCCGTGTCAGAGCCTGTTGCTCCAGGAGGGATTTCAGCAGCAGTCGAGGCTTCCCGGTCAGGGGAACCCTATCTGGCAATCCCCAACAGTCCTTTGGAGTATAGCTGTCCCTCAACTCACAAATAAACACTCCCCGTGAGACCACACACTCTCCTCTTGTTCTCTCACTCACACACTGTCTTGCAGTCTGCCTTCCTGTCAGCAACCATCTTCCCAATCCTCAGAACCATTTGTTAAAAAATGTTCTCTCCATGCAATCACTTTGACCTCTCTATTAAAAACCAAATCACTGTGTGAGTGCAAGTTTATTTCTAGAACTTCTATTGTATCCTATTGATCAGTTGGTCTATCCTCATGTCCATGTAGCACTGTCTCGATTGCTACAGCTTTGTTGTAAGTCTTACAGCAATCTGGTATAAATTCTTCAGCTTTGATTGGCTTTTGCTGGGTTATCTTGGTCCTTTGAACATCCATATACATTTCAGAGCGAGCCTATAAAATTCTATCAGTGAGGCCTCCTAGGATTATAACTGGGATACATTAAACCTACAGGTTACTTTGGCAAAAATTATCTTTTCAAGGTTGAGTCTTTCCAGTTCATAAGTGTTGTATATATCTCCATTTATTTAGGTCTTTCTAAATTTCACTTAATAATATTTTTGTAATTGTCAGTGCACAATATTTTTAGGTGCTATTAATTTTAGTGCACATTTTTAAAAAGACTTTCCTAAGTATTTTATTATTTATAACTAGAGGCCCCATGCACAAAATTCATTCAAGAGTAGGTCTTCCTTCCCCCGGCTGCTGGCACTGGCTTCCCTCTGGCACCCGGGACCAGGCTTCCCTCCGGCTGCCGGGTTTCCCTTGCAGCCCCAGCTTTGTCCGGAAGATCATCCGAAAGGACATCTGGTCTAATTATCAGATTACACTTTTATTATTATAGATACTGCTGTAAGTGGAATTTTTCATTTTCCAATTATTTGCTGCTTATATGTAGAACTACAATTTCTGTGTATATATTGTCCTTGTATCCAGCAACCTTGCTAAATTCATTTATTAGCTCTAGCAAGGTTTTTATACACATAAACTATCATGTCATCTGTGATGACACATTGTTTTACTTCTTCCTTCCCAATATTCATGTCTTTTATCTCTATTTCCTGCCTTGTTGCAATGACTATGCTCTCCACTACAGTGTGGACTAGAAGTATTTATGAGAAGTTAGCCACTATTTCATCATTGTTCTTCCCTGGAAGCTTTCAGTACATTGTCCTTACCTTTGGATTTTAGTCGTTTGATCATAATGTGCTTAGGTGTGTTTTTATGTTTACTTTGTCAGGGGTTCACTGAGCTTTCTGGATTTCTAAATTAAGGTCTTTCGCTGCATGTGCAGTGTTGAGCCATTGTTTCCTTAAAGGTTTTTTTTTTTTTTTGACTCTCTCTCTCTCTCTCTCTCTCTCTCTCTCTCTCTCTCTCTCTCTCTCTCCCTTCACGGACTCAGTTGCATTTATGTTAGACAGCGGCTGCTGGCTGCTCAGAGTGGGGATGGAAGGTTAGCCCTACATAGCTATTCTTCCATGACTGGAAGTCAGAACTTTATAATCCCTCCTACATGGTAGGAACCTGAGGTAGAGAAATTATGTGACTGGCCCAAAGTATGGGGCTGACCAATCAACTTGAATATCCAAGCCTCCCCCCAGGTGATTGCCCGGAGGGCCTCCTCGGATTTTTTTCTGTTTGAAATTCTTTCATCTCCCTCCCTCTGCTTGCCCTACGGACAGCTTTCCTCTGCTCCTGTGTGAGGTGTAAGCACTTGGTTGACTGTTTGCTCCTCGTCAGCTGTTAGGATGACCTGGGCTCAATGGTCGTTGCTGGCCACATGGAGCCCGCTGAGCCCAGTGGCAGTGACGAGGGTGCTGCCAGCAGGTGCTCGCTGAAGCTGTGAGCATGGCGTACAGAGAGGGGTGCCCCACACAGGACTGCTGAGCTCAGCCTGATGGCCATGGCACAGTGCTGAGGTCTGATGCATGTCTAGCCTCACTCTGCACTTCATTCCCCTGTGGAGCCCCTGATAGGGCCTAGTACCAGGACATTGTTCTGAAGAACAGAAAGAGCGTAGAGACGGGAACTGTGAGGGACACGAAGAGGATCCTCGTTGCCACCCTGCTTGTGCACGTGGCTGCTGGGAGCATGGCCGGAGGGTGGGGGGGGTGAGTGGTGAAGGGGGGGTGCTGCTAGCTCCTGGGGCGGCAGGAAGCCTCCAGGAGCCGGTCTCCGAGGGTTAAGCATGCAGGATAGGCACACGTCTAACCCAGGAGACCATCCGCAATATGAGACCAAATGATGTGGGAACACCCAGTGTCAGCCTCAGCAGCCTGGCGTCCTAGATTGCAGGGCTGGCCTTGAGCGTGACTGGAGATGAGAAGCACAGTTGCTGGAAGGGGCGCTGTTTGGAGAAAGACTGTGCTAATCAAAAGGGATGGGGTGGCCCCGGCCGGTGTGGCTCAGGGGCTGACCGTTGACCTGTGAACCAGGAGGTCACGGTTCAATTCCTGGTCAGGACACGTGCCTGGGTTGTGACTCCATCCCCAGTGAGGGGTGTGCAGGAGGCAGCTGATCATTGATGTTTCTCTCCCTCTCCCTTCCTCTCTGAAATCAATAAAAACATAATAAAGAACAAACTGGCCTTTCAGACTGTGAAGGGCCCAGCAGTGGGGAGCCTGGGAAGTGGCGGAGGCCCGCTTGTTGAGGAGCTGACCCACATGTTCTGAGGTGAGGGCCCGCCATGTGCCTGGGCCACACACAGGCACCTGAAGCAGAGCAGGTAGCCTTGACCCAGCCCCTGGCGGCCCCTGGTCTGGCCAGTTGGCCCCAGAGGAGGGCTGGCCCTGCTGTCCCTCTCAGGGGGGCAGAGTGGCTCCTGGATGCACAGGCTACACGGCCCTCCTGCCCTCTCACCCCTAGGGCCTTCCTGCCCTCATGCTCCCAGGGCCCTCCTGCCCTCACACCCCCAGGGCCCTCCCGGGAGAAGCAGGGAGAGTGACAAAGGGTGAGCAGTAGCCCCCGTAGGATCACCTACACAGCCCAGTACAGGCAGGGCCGAGGTGCGTGGAGGAGTAAGCATACCACACCCCCAAATCCCGACCTGAGGTGCTGTGGTCTGAGCAGTGCCTGAGCTCAGGGGGGAGAAATGAGCCCACAGCCCAATCTCAACTCTGTCCTTTGCCAATTCAGTCTTGCCTTGGTCACCTGGGTTAGCCAGACCTACAATCTCCTCTTTATTTTTTAAAAATATATTGTTATTGCCCTGACCGGTGTGGCTCAGGAGATGGAGCGTCGGCCTGTGGACTGAAGAGTCCCAGGTTCAATTCCAGTCAAGGGCATGTACCTTGGTTGCGGGCACATCCCCAGTGGGGGGTGTGCAGGAGGCAGCTGATCCATGTTTCTCTTTCATCGATGTTTCTAACTCTCTATCCCTCTCCCTTCCTCTCTGTAAAAATCAATAAAATATATTTTTTAAAAATAAAGATATATTTTTATTGATTTCAGAGAGGAATGGGGAGAGAGAGAAAGAGAGAGAGAAACATCAATGATGAGAGAGAATTATTGATTGGCTGCCCCATGCAAGCACTTCACTGGGGATCAAGCCCGCAACCGGGCATGTGCCCTGACCGGGAATCGAACCGTGACCTCCTGGTTCCTAGGTCGACGCTTAGTCACTGAGCCACGCAGGCCAGGTTATATTCTCCTCTTTAAAATGGAAGGGAGACACCTACGTCTATTTCAGTGCCTGGTCACGGGGGTACCAGGGGAAGGGTGGGGGAGGGACACGGGAGGGCCCGCACCACCCCTCTTCCCATGTGGAGTGCTGGGCCTGCCTGAGAGCCAGGTGTGGCCAGCCAGCCTCCTCCTGCCCCACTGGAGGCGACAGCCAGCTCACATCCTTCCCATCTGGGGAATAAACATCATCTGGGATAGGACATTCAGCAGTCTCACTACACTGCTTTTTTTGAGGGGGAACATGCAGAACCCTGGTTAAGCCTCTGCTGTCAGATCCTCACTAGCTGTGTGATGGGGCCTTCTAGGAGCGCGAGCCTTTACTGGCTCTGACTCAGTGCCAGGTCTTGAGGTGAGCACTCTGCCCCACCCGGCAACGCTCCCATGAAGCCCCATTTCACAGGTGAGAAAACTGAGGTTCCAAGAGGCAAGTGGCCCAGGTCGCACAGCGGCAGGTCTCTACAAGGTGGGCGCTGCCTCTATCCCCCACCACAGAGGCGCTGGCACAGCTGACCCTAGGCCCTGTGAGGAGCGCAGACCTCCCAGGCACGTCTGACCCCATCCCCCTACCCTCCCCACCTCCCACCCCCCACTCCCACCCCTCCCGCAGCGCCACCCCTCTCAGAGGGCAGCGCCACCCCTCTCAGAGGAGGCTCCACCGCTTACCCATTGCCTCTGAGGGAACCTGGATGTGGTTCCTGCTTCCCCCACAGGGTGTCTCCACGCTCCTGCTCCACCCGCCACCCTGGCCACCCTGGAAACAGCCCTGCCCCAGGGCCTGCCTCCCCACCAGCAGCTCAACCCCTTCCTCTTCTTCCTCTGCTTTCTCTTCTTCTTCTGCCTCCTCTGCTTCCTCTTCTTCCTCTGCTTCCTCTTCCCCTTCTTCCTCTGCTTCCTCTTCTTCCTCTGCTTCCTCTTCCCCTTCTTCCTCTTCTTCCTCTGCTTCCTCTTCCCCTTCTTCCTCTGCTTCCTCGGCTTCCTCTTGCTTGGCAGCGGCAGGGGAGAGCCCTGGCTGTTGGCAAGTGCGAGGCCTGTCACCACCAGCCCCACCTCACTGGGTTGAGCTGAGCTGAATGGCGGTAGAGGAGTCCCTTTCCCATGACCCGGCCCCCTGTGGCCCCGGGAACGGTACGACCACCTCAGGGTCTTCTCGTGTCCTATCAGGGGTCCCGGCAGCACAGCAGCCCCCGTGAGCCAGCATGCGAGGGGCTTCTAGACCTGCGCCCCTGCGGCCCTGGCCGGCTGGAGGCAGGCGCAGGCCCTGCTCCTTAGGCTCTTGCTCGTCCACAGAGTAACTGGCAGCCTCCTATTGCTTTCCAGTCCCGCACCCTGCACTCCTGACCGCTCCTGGGGGGTCATCCGAGAAGACATGATTACCCTATTTTGAAAATTAAATGAGGCCCCACAGGTGAAACTGCTGTTGTGAGCACTTTAGGACAATATAAATGTCAGTTGCCAAAGACATTGGGAAATGGAGGCCTCACAGAATGAAAGGGTTTTCCCAGAGCCACACAGCATCCCAGTGGCCCCGGGGCAGCCAGGCCTCTCAGTCCCAGCTGGTGACTCTCCCAGGAATCACCCTTGGCTCCAGAATGGCCTCCTCTGTGTGACCAACTCCAGGGCTTAAAAGGACATCAGAACACCCAGCCAGCATGGCTCAGGGGCTGAGCATCAACCTATGAACCAGGAGGTCACGGTTTGATTCCTGGTCAGGGCACATGCCCGGGTTGTGGGCTCGATCCCCCGTGTGGGGCATGCAGGAGGCAGCCGATTAATGATTCTCTCTCATCATTGGTGTTTCTCTATCTCTCCCTTTCCCTTCCTCTCTGAAATCAATAAAAATATTTTTTTAAAAGGAAATCAGAAGGGAGATGGTGGGGAGACAGGAAGCCAGGGATGAAGGTGCAAGGAGCCATCAAGGCTGGAGGCTGTGCACAGACCAGGAGGAGAGGGGAGGCCAGAAAGACATGGGGCTGTGATCAGGCCCTGAGCCACCTGGAGAATCAGACTCTGAGACAGGCTGTACAGCAGTAGGTGGCCTGGATTCCAGATGGTAGGGGCAGTGACCTCTCCTCACTAAGGGGTCGAGCTGGACCAGCTGCATCTGCTGCAGCCCTGCCGCCCTCCTGCCCCCAGGACAGTGTCCCTTCCACGGGCCAGACACACCTGCTCCCAGGGAGTCAGAGGACGTACCATTGCCGGCACCGGCTTCTCTCTGGCACCTGGGACCCAGGGTTCCCTTGCAGAGGGAGGCCCCGCCCACCCGCCATAGCCCGCTGGTCAGTGGCCTGGGCATCCCTCTGTGGGGCAATCATGGGGCGATGGCCAGGCCCCCAACCAATCGCATCACACTTGCCTTGGCTGGCCTGGTGCCAGTGGGTGCCATAGTGTGGTCTCAAATGGTTGTCTGGTCTAATTAGCATATTATGCTTTTACTAGAGGCCCGGTGCATGAAATTCATGCATGGGGGCAAGGGGAGAGCGAGGGGGTGGTGTGTCCCTCAGCCCAGTCTGCACCCTCTCAAATCTGGGACCCCTCGAGGGATGTCTGACTGCCCGTTTAGGCCTGATCCCAGTGGGATCCTGGAGGGATGTCCGATTGCCCATTTAGGCCCGATCCTGGATGGGCCTAAACGGGCAGTCAGACATTACTCTCACAATCCAGCACTGCTGGCTCCTAACTGCTCGCCTGCCTACCTGACTGATTGCCCCTAATCGCGTCTGCCTGCCAGCCTGATCACATCCTAACCACTCCCCTGCCAGCTTGATCGACACCTAAGTGCTCCCCTGCTGGCCTGATTGCCCCTAACTGCCCTCTTCTGCCAGCCTGGTCACCCCCATCTGGCCTCCCCTGCAGGCCTGGTTGCCCCTAACTGTCCTCCCCTGAAGGCCTGGTCACCCCCAACTGCCCTTGTCTGCAGGTCTGATTGCCTCAACTGCCCTCCCCTGCTGGCCATCTTGTGTGTTGGAGTGATGGTCAATTTGCATAGCACCTCTTTATTTTATAGGATTATTATAGATGTCATCTAAATAAATTCAATTAAAAAATTTGCCCTAGTTGGTTTGGCTCAGTGGATAGAGCATTGACCCATGGACTGAAGGGTCCCAGGTTCGATTCTGGTCAAGGGCACATGCCCGGGTTGCTGCTCAATCCCCAGTGTGGGGCATGCAGGAGGCAGTCAATCAATGATTCTCATCATTGATGCTTTTATCTCTCTTTCTCCCTTCCTCTCTGAAATCAATTTAAAAAATAAGTAAAATAAAAATAAAAATAAAATGTCTTTATAATATTTTTAATGTGGTATAAGCCTTGGCCCGATGGTTCAGCATCATCCTGTGCATCAAAATGTTGTGGGTATAATTCCTGGTCAGGGCACACACCTAAACTGCAGGTTTTAATCTCTGGTCTCAGATCAATGTTTCTCTCTCTCTCTCTCCCTTCCTTTCTCTCTAAAAACCAATAAGCACATTCTCGGGTGAGGATTAAAAAGCTTTTTTGTATGTGGTACAAGCCTGGAGCCACGGTAGACAGTGAACCACCCTGCAGCCCAGCGAACCACGAGCCGCAGAGCCACCGTCTGCCCCTGGCTGACTGCAGGTCACGAACCACAAACCATGCCCCCTGCTGGTGCTGTGCTCCTCAGCCCCTGCCCACCGCTCCCGCAGGAGCCTGAGGCCTCATGCCACACCACCGCTAGGTCTGACTGGCTCCCTGCACTCCCAGTTCTGGAGCCAGCACCTGCTCATGACCGCATCCAGCCCGGCTTCCTCACCTGACCCAAACCTGCTGCCTCTCTCCCCGCTGACACAGAGTGGAACCTTAGTTTCAGGGGGCTGCGCCAGTTAAACCGACCGAGCTGAGGATGGCGGTTGTACTGCCATGTGGTGAACAGAGCTGTGAGCACCTGGCGTTTCCTGGCTGGCTGGAGCTCTGCTTTAGGGGGAGCCTGGCTTGCACCCCCTGATCCTCACAGTCTCCCCTCAGCGCTGCTCTGCCGAAGATAAGCCAGTAATGCTCGACCTAAGAAAGCAGCATGAGGAAGAGGGACCATTAGGCCACAGACAGACAAACAATCTATCTTCCTGCATCCCGGAGCCCAACAGAGGATTTCCCAGGCATCCCTGGGACTACTCACCTGCTGTTCCATCCCCGAGGGGGAGGAGGATGGGAGACAGGGATAGAGGGTTAGCAATCACTTCTCCCGTCACCGTCACCATGGAGTGATCTTGGCCAGAAAAGAGCCCGCAGTGTCTAGCCGCTTGCGCTCCGTCTGGACACGGCGGTTCCTTTCCAAGCAGCCGGCCCTTGCTGCATTAGCACAGACATGCACGCATAAGGTTCCCTTTGCAGCTGCCATAGACAACCTCCATGTCCACCATGAGGGAATGAGGTCAATAAATGAGGGACATCCATCCTATTTAACACCAGGCAGAGGATGAAGTCGGGTTAGGTGTGCGTGCACATGAGGTAGGTTCCTGCAAAGACAGTGCTCAGGACAAGTCGTATAGGGGAGAGTGTGTGTAACATGTTTCTGGGTTTGTTTGTTTGTTTGTTTGTTTGTTAGTCCTCACCTGAGGGTATTTTTCCATTGATTTTAGGGAGAGTGGAAGAGAGAGGGAAAGAGAGAGAAACATGGATGTGAGAGAAACACATCGATTGGTTGCCTCCTGCCCAGGCCAGGGAGGAGCCTGCAACCAAGGTACATGCCCTTGACCAGAATCGAACCTGGGACCCTTTGGTCCACAGGCCGACGATCTATCCACTGAGCCACGCTGGCCAGGGCTCTAATATGTTTTTGTTGATAGCAAAAAAGAATGCATGCAAAGCCTAGAAAATGCGTGGATGACACACAGAATGCTGTGCACAGTTCCTCCCAGGCTGGGAGACTGGTGGCCTTTGATGCAGGGGGACTTCCTCCTCGGTCTGTTCCTAGTTTAGCATTTGTCTATGTGCTATTTCTTCCAGTTAAATTAGGGCACGTAAACATGGGCTCAGCCACATTTCTCAACTCTGTCCACCTTCCAATTTCCAGAGTCTTGCCTCTGCTTTCTTCCCCAGCAGCTCTGACCCACCCCAGCCTGCAGGCCTGTCTCCACCCAGGCTTGCCTCTGGGGCAGCTGCCCTTCGCTCTGTGAGGACCAGGGCCCTCATGCCTGGCTGCAAGCAGCTCGCAGGGCTCCACATGCTGGGTACAGGGACACTGCGCGGTGGAGCCGTGAGCAAGCCACGGGCTTCGTTTCCTGTAAAGTGCTAGGAGAGGCAGTGCAGCACCAAGCTTCAAAGATGCCAGGACTCCCAAACTTGCTTTGGGGGATATCTAGCTTTTATTGGCGGCCCAGATGTTAACGAGAGTTCTGGATCCTCCTAAGTGTGAGGAACGCTCTCTCCCTCACTCCTCTGCTCCCACTCCTCCCGTCCCCTGGCCAGGCCCCTCTGATTAGTAAAGAGGGGTGATAGTCCCAGGGCCTCCTGTCCCGCCCACAGCCCAAAGCTCTCCCACTGCCACTTCCAGAAGACAGTGTTGGAGCTGAGAGGACCCCAGGGAAGGAGAGTGGGCCCCAGGGAAGGGCTGGGAGCAGCTTCAGAAGCGGCCGGAAAGGCCAGCCTCACACCCCTGCTCCCCGAGAAAGGTCGGTGGCAAATGATGAGAGGCTCTGGACCTGCCCATGCCTGTTGGGACGAAGACCTCCGAATCCAATGCTTCCTCTGCGAATTGATCACACTCTTAGATATTTTGAGACCCTTAAACAGAGGAGTTGTGGGAACCTCGTTTTCCCTACCATATAGCTACAAACAAGCCTTACTGGACCATGTTTTAAATACTGGTTCAGCCCTGGCTGGTGTGGCTCAGTGGATAGAGTGTCGGCCTGTGGACTGAAGGTTCCCAGGTTCAATTCTGGTCAAGGAAACATGCCTGAGTTGCAGGCTTAATACCCAGTAGGGGGCGTGCAGGAGGCAGCTGATCAATGATTCTCTCTCATCATTGATGTTTCTCTCTTTTCCTCTCCCTTCCTCTCCGAAATCAATAAAAATATAAAATAAAATTTTAAAAAGCAAAAAAACCAACAACACAAAACAAAATGCAGGGGCACCTTTCAGTCTATCTGAAACAGAGGACCCTCCTAAATATCTTAGGACGCACATATGTGCTCATATACACATGAGTGAATGAGCGAGTGACCTGTTTTATCTTTATATACAACAGGAAGACATTAGATTTAACTTGAGAAATTAGACATAGACAGCAAATGACATTAGACACTTAGATTAGACATGAGAGAATACTCCTGGTGGTTAGGCATTGGAATCCTTGACAAGGCTATACCATGCCCGGCCAGCGTGGCTTAGTGGTTGAGCGTCGACATATGAATTAGGAGGTGGTAGTTAGATTCCCAGTCAGGGCACATGCCCAGGTTGCGGGCTCACTTCCCAGTGTGGGGCATGCAGGAGGCAGAGGTCCATGATTCTCTCTCATTATTGATGTTTCCATCTCTCTCCCTGTCCCTTCCTCTCTGAAATCAATAAGAAAAAAATATAATTTTCAAAAGGACTATGCCATGAGTTCTTAAAGGAAAGAATCCCTATATTACTCAGGTTTTTTCATAAAGGATGGAGGGTTGGGTGGGTGGGTGGATGGATAGATGAGTAAATGAGTGGAGAAACATGTGTTATCAAGATCCCTGGAGAGACAGGGGAATAGTAAGACAACCTGAGGCAGGAGAAGGGACAACATGACCTACTGGGTTTGTTTCCAACCCAAGCATCTGCAGGTTGTGAGTGTTCAGGAGTATTTGCATCCAGACCCCAAGCATAGGCTGTTACTAAGGTTTCTCAAAAGTTACTCCTTGCTGACCTGTGAGTGGCTATCAAGGAGTCAGTCTGTCCACTGATCAGGAAGGTGGGACGGTGGTCACACTGCTGACCCGAGTCCCTGGGGAGCTACTGAGGGCCCGCGCTCTTCCATCCACCTCAGCGGGTCCCTGGAGGGAGAGGTGGGCGAGTTCTGTCCTTTTCTGAATCCTGGAGAGTGTGCCCTGTCAGACAGAGACTGAGAGGCGGCGGGCCACACGTGTCTTTTCTTCTTATTCAAGGCTCAGGTGGGTTTTGGCAGCAATAAAAGCAAGAAAATGTTGGAGGAAAGTTTACTTGTTCACTCCCAGGTACCAACAGAGGGTGCTGGCCTGAGGCTGAGTTCTGTCCCCGCCCCCTCCTGTCTCTTCCATTTCCTACCCTTTCCCTAGAGTCCTTTTTGTTTGTTTGCTTGTCTTTGTTTTTTGTTAATCCTCACCTGAGGATATTTTTCCATTGATTTTTAGAGAGAGTGGAAGGGAAGAGGAGAGACAGGGAGAAACATGGATGTGAGAGAGACACATCGATTGGTTGCCTCCCACACACCCCCAACCAGGGAAGGGAATCAAGCCTGCAACCTGGGCATGTGCCCTTGACCGGAATGGAACCTGGGACCCTTCAGTCCGCAGGCCGACACTGTCCACTGAGCCAAAGCGGCCAGGGTTAAAGTGCCTCTTTCAGGTTCCCTGGACCAATGTCCCTATTCCTTCCCTTCCCACAGAAAGCCTCCCATTTATGGCCCTGGACTTGCCCAGATGCTCATCAGGACTCCCTCAGGAGAGCAGCAGTGGGCTCCCTGGTCCCCTCTGTCTCCCCTGGACAGTGAGGCTGAGGTCTTCATTCACCGAGAAACAAGCACATCTCCCCTCATGGTGAGCACCAGTGCTTTTTGTCTTATTTTCCCAGAGCCCTCACAGCCTGGTCTCATGGGAAGGAGGTTCATTTCTCCTTGTAGCTTGCCCTTGACCCTCCCCTTGTAAACAATAGCCCCAACACTCCGTGTCTAAGGAGGCATTGCTGATCCCTGAGCTCGGTGTGTAGTAGAGGCATGCACACATCCATTGGCACCTACTCTCAACATCTGAAATGACTCTAATTAGATTCCTTCTAATTCCCAGCATGCCCTGGGTGCAAGGTGGGAAGGCCGCCAGGTGTTCATTTGGCCACAGTAAGAATGACAGAGAATGGTCCATACCATAGATCTTCTCTCCGAAGGGCTGGAGAGTTTGTGGTCCTCCAGTATCAGCGTCAGGATGCGAGCGGTGCGGATGCGTCTGAGCATTCTTATATTCCCCGGGTTGGTGTGGCCCTTCACAGCTTACATGCATGCTAATGCCCAGCACATCTGCTGGTCTAACTCGGGGGAGGTTGATAGCACTTTTCTCCCCAGAGTATAACTGGTAAAAGGTCAAGTCAAGCACAGGCCCCTGACCCTCTGCTTTCTCCACCTCACCTTTTTAAAATTCTATATTTCCCCCATCGGTGCCCAGACAGCTGCTCTACCCAGGAGGGTTACAGGGCGCTTCCCTCCTCCTGAGACAAGGCTCATGCTAAGAGTCCTGGCGCTGCAGGCGGACACCCACACAGCACCTCTGTGTGCGGGCAGGGGACTGACCTGGCCAGCTTCCCAGGTCCGACCTTGCTTGCATGAATCTGTAGGTAAATCACCAGATTTTTCTACATCTCTATTTTTTCATCAGCAAAATGTGGGGATTATTCCCATCCAAAGACAGCCTGAAGCTAAAAAACAAAACAAAGGTGAGCCTGGTCAGAGTGGCTTGGTGGTCTGAGTGGCATCTGTGCGCCCACAGTTGCCAGTTAGACCCCCTCTGGGTCGGGCACATGCCTGGGTGCAGGCTCAGTCCCGAGTTCAGGCATGTGCAGAAGGCAGCTGATCGATGTTTCGCTCTCACATCAATGTTTCTCTCTCTCTCTCTCTCTCTCTCTCTCTCTCTCTCTCTCTCTCTCCCTCTCTCTCTCTCCATGTCCTTGAGTGAGGATTTAAAAAAAAAAAATTGAGCCATAGCCGGTTTGGCTCAGTGGATAGAGAGTTGGCCTGGGGACTGAGGGGTTCTGAGTTTGATTCCAGTCAAGGGCACATGCCCGGGTTGCGGGCTCCATCCCCAGTGTGGGTGTGCAGGAGGCAGCTGATCAATGATTCTCTCTCATCATTGATATTTCTATCTCTCTCTCCTTCTCCCTCCCTCTCTGAAATCAATAAAAATATATTTTAAAATAAAATAAAATAAAATAAAAGTTGAGGCAGAGACTAGAGGAGAAGGGGAATAGGAGCAGAGGGAGACAGGGAGGCTCTACTGGGAGGATGTTTGAGAGCCTCAGATAAGGACGTAAGAAATCACACTGAAGAAACCATTCTCTAGAATTCACAAAACCCAGGAAAAAAATCCAGTTCTTTCCTCTTTGCAATGTTAGTATTCAGCCCAGATCCTCTCCTCTGAAGAACCCTTCTGTCTGCCACTGCCCTGATGTAGCCTACAGGCTTGGCCAGAGGACCCTCCCCGCACTTCGTCAGCCAGGCCTTCTCTCCACCTCCCCCGAAACTCCTGTGCTCAGCAGAGAAGGCAGCCCTGGGGTGTACCTCGCCTGGGCCCCAGCCAGCCTTGTGCCCCGCAGACACAGCCGCCTAGAGAGAGGCTTGCATGTACAGAGGCTGACCTACACTTGGAGGGCTTGACCTGGAACAAAGATTCTAAAAGATGGAGAAAGGGAGGGGCTCATTGCAATCACTTTGCAAAGGCCAAAGGGCAAAACTGTGAGTCAGATACTGAGGTTATTGAGCAAATACAAGTAAGCCTTGCTGAATGCAGAGCCAAGCTCAAGGCAAGATGGGGGTGGTGGCTAAGGCTGGAAGGCCCCAAGGGCCAGAGAAGGAATCCGGCCTTCATGAGACAGAGGGACAGTCCATTTCCAGCCACAGAGGCTCCTGGACATCAACCCAGTGGGCTGAGAGGCAGTGGCCCAAGCAGAGGCATGGATAGGCAAGGGGGCTGAGCCAGGCCTCCTCGAAAAGGAGTGGGTTGTGGGCTGGGTGTGAGGGAAACTGAGGCAGCTGACCCAGCAGGCCTGGGAGAAGCACCAGTGTCAGCGGGCCCAGCATGTCGCTCTGTTCCCAGGGATGAGGCCCAGGGCGGGGACGGCAGCCTTCTGTCCACAGGGCAAGCCCTCTTCTCTGCTGTGGCTTCATTCAATGGCCCATCCTTCCCCCCATCTTCCTTGTGCAACTTCCTGGATCTTCTCCGGCTCCCAGACTCCCCACTCCAGCCTGAGATCAAACTCAGCCTCCCCCACACCCCGGCTCCCGCGCCCCGCCCTCCCCCCCCCCCCCCCAAAGCTGGGAGGAGGAGAGCTACCTCAGCCAAGGCTGGGAGGGCAGGAAGCAACACCCTGTGTTCTTTCTTTTTAAAAAATATGTTTTTATTGATTCCAGAGAGGAAGAGAGAGGGAGCAAGAGGGAAGCATCAATAATGAGAGAGAACCATTAATCGGTTGCCTCCTGCACGCCCCACACTGGGGATTGAGCCAGCAACCCAGGCATGTGCCCTGACCAGAAATGAACCGTGACCTCCAACCCCTGAGCCACGCCGGCCAGGCCGGAAGGGACACCCTTTGAAGGCTTCTCCCTGGGGATGGGTCTCACTCCCCGCTGTGCGGCCGTGCACTCAGCACGCTGTGCTTCATTCTGGAGAGTGGCGAGGGTGGCTTGTTCTGCTCCCAGTGATGTCAGCCAGGCAGGCAGGTGGGGACTCTGTGCTCCAGACAGCGCCCAGGAGCCTGGGAGGCAGGGACTGCAGAGAGGGGAGAGGGATGGCCCAGGACCACACTGCTGGCTTGAGTGGGTCCCTGGGAGCCTCAGCAGTCACTGGCTGACTTGCTGGGGGGCCTAGAGAAGCTCCGTGGGGTCAGCTCAGGGGCCCTCAGGCTAGGGTCTCAGTGATGCTTCCTCCGGAGGAAGGGTCTCCACAAAGCCCGCTGAGCTCAATCCCAGAGCTCAGTAATCCCTGATTACTGCTGTGCACTTGCCCGGTCCCCTCCCACTGGGAAAAGCACCAGCTCTGCAGGTGCCCCCCAGCAACAACCAGAGGAGGGGGCGCCCCTCACTGCCCTCTGGGAAATTCCAGCCCTGCAAACACAGCCTCCAAGTCCCTATGAGGGATCTTGACCTCCTTCGTGGAGGGACAGGCAAGGGCAGATCAGCCCAGCTCTTCCCCGACAACAGGCCCCCGAGCCCAGAGCTTGGTGGAGCCTCGGGCTGAGAGACCCCGGGTTCCCTGGGCACCAGAGTCAAGGCCTCCACCAGGTTGGGCCCTGCTTTGTCCTGGTCATTGAGATAACAACCCACTTCCCAGAGCTGCCAGGGCTCTGAGATGCTGGGATGGAAGCACTGGGCTGAGCACAAAGTGCAAAGCCAGCGGTCCTAGGGGCGGGACGCCTGGCCCTGGGCCTCCCAGCCTGGGTGCTGAGTCACTGCCTCTCTCCTGGCCAAACTGTACATGCACATTCTGAGACATGGGACTCTCCGCAGGGGTGAGGGCAGGGATGTGTGTGGGACACAGGCTGGGCATGGACTTCAGTTCACCCCAAAGGGCCCAGTCGAGAGGGGAGGGGTGTTTTGGTCACAATGCTGGTGATGCACTCATCGCTTTAGGATCTCCTCCTAATACATTGGGAGGCAAATGGCTCAGCGAAGGCATCCTCTAGTTCCATTAAAAACCAGGACTAAGCGGAGATGCCCCCAAGGCTTCAGGGCCCACCTGGGGAGGAAGCAGCTCTGAAGCCTCCACCACGAGTCCCCCTGGGCAGCTGGCCACAGCTACTCACCCTGAAACCTGAGGCCTCCTCCGAGCTCCCAGCCCCGGGCTTGCTCCATCAACAGTGCCAACAGACCAGCCTGGGCTTCGTCTTCGAGGAATTTCTTCTCCTGCTCGACTGGCACTGCTTTACTCCCCGGAGGGCTCGCTAGGCATTTCAGGGGAATGGAGAGAAGTGGGAGTTGGCCAAGGCCTCTGGAAGGTCAGAGGGAGAGGGGGGGAGCTCTCAAGGAAATGATGGGGGCAGAAATAGAATGTGGGGAGCCAGCTATGACTGTAAGGAATATGAATCCTGCTCTGTGACCGGGATTGCTTTGTTCTGATTACAAAAGGCACAGGCTAACCTGATGGGAGTTACAGTGGGACCTGGGAGCTCACCTGGACATGCAGCCCATCCTCCCCATCTGGGAGCTCCTGTTATCATGGAAAGATTAGCAACCTTGTTGTAGAGACCAGAGCTGCCAGCCCTTTGAAGGCTCCCAGCCTTTGCTTACCCACAGGCCTTTGCAAATCCAGCCCCCATTACCTGTGACCGGCCCATTTGGCACACCCTTTGCCTCCTTCCCCTGTAATCTTCATCCTTCTACCCAATATAGCAGCGGCTTATGGTGGGGGGAGAGCAGATGTTGGCGGTGGGTGGGGGAGGATGTGTAACCTGCTGCTCTCCCACACTGTCGGCAGGATTGGAATACATACTCATATGATTCACCCATCTCTGCAGAATTGGCTCAGGTAGTGACAGGCGGCCCGGACCCCTGGTGGTCTCGTTACAGAAAGGGTTCCTGTTTAAGCTTCTGCCTACAGGTTAGAACCACAAATTCCCCTGAGATAGGCGCCCCCTACTGGTCTTCCATTGGCCTTCATGACACCCGGTCCCCCAAACTGGGTGGCTAGCGTCCCCTTCATCTGATGGACCTCAAAGCTCTCCTTCCGACAGGATGGGCTCCATTCAGCATGTTTGCATGCAGAGGAGAGCCAGGCCCCACCTGGGGCCAGCCCCAGGCTGTGGACAAACAAGGCGTGGCTCCTGCTTCGGAGTAAAGAAGAAGCAGGTGCAGCTGAGCACACTGGAGGGACACGCTGACACGGGGACCCCACTCGCTGACTTGTACTTTGTAACCAAGACTGTCCCCTTCCCACTGTTCAGGCATCTCCCCGCTCCGGCTCCCCCACTCAAGGCCTATGGTATTCCCTTCAGCTAGCCATGCCTAGCTCTGCCCATCTCTAAGTAGGTTTTTAAAAAAAATCCTCACCCGAGGATATTTTCCCATTGATTTTAGAGAGAGTGGAAGGGAGAGGGAGAGACAGAGAGACACCAATGTGAGAGAAACACTGATGTGAGAGAGACACCGGTGTGAGAGAGACACATCGATTGGTTGCCTCCCATGTGCCCCTAGCAAGGCCGGGACCCTGGGACCCTGCCACGGAGGTATGTGCCCTGGACAGGAATCAAACCCGGGACCCTTCAGTCCCCAGGCCGATGCTCTACCCACAGAGCCACACCGGCCAGGGCTCTAAGCAGGTCCTTGCCCTGGACCCTTTCTCATGCCCAGAACCCTGAGAAGTAGGGGTGAGCACAGTACGAGCAGCCCGTGAGCTCTGAGCCAATAAACATGAGGTCCTGGGCAGCCCTGGCCCAGCCCGCCCTTCAGGAGGCCGGTCACCCCACGAGACTCGCATCCACCCTGCTTAGGACGCAGGAGCCGCATTTGTGTGAACAGGAAGTACCCCTTCGCCCCAAGCAAAGGTGGTTCAAGCCCAGAACTGCAGGGCGGGAGGTGCTGAGGCCTCTGTGGGTGGGCATTGCTGCTGCACCAGGTCTGGGGTGGCGGTGGCCTCCAGGTCTGGGGCGGTGGTGGTGTCAGGAGCAGCGCCTGCAGGGGCCTCCCAGGCCCCTCTTGGGTCTGAGGCCGCCGGGAGGCTCAGGGCCCAGTGCGGGTGTGGGAAGCCAGTGAAGATGGAGCTGTTTTTTCCTCGTTTTCTGCCCTGGGGCTCCCTCCCTCCTGGCACTGGGCCCTCCTGGGGTCCTGCTCCAGCTTGTTAGTTTAACTGGAACAATTTCCTGTGAACTCAGTGAATTAGCATCACCATGGCGATGCAGCCTCATTTTCACACATCAACCCGGTTTTCCCCCCCTTAAGCAATGAGTTCCAAGGAGAAAAAGCTGAAGGAGGAGGAGGATGGAGGAAGATGAAGGGTGGGAACAGTGGTAGGAAACCAAGAGGAGAGGAAAAGGGAGAAAGAGGAGGGAAAGTCCTGGGAGGGGGCCAGGAAAGATGAGGAGGGGGGACAGACCAGGAGGAGGCAGAGGCAGGAGAGTGGGGGAGGAAGGAGGCCAGGACATGAAGGGGGCACTCTGCCTGCCATCCTCACCAAGCACCAGGCAGGAAGGAGATGGGGTGCCCATGCCTTCATGCCTTCCCTCCCTCCTGGGGCCCCACCTCCCAGGGAGGCAGGACACTAAGCACAGACCTTCCCCTGACCTGGGAGGAGCTTTCTCAGGACCCAGGAGCCTGCACGGCCACCACTGCACCCCCCACCCCCCCCAAGTCACCTTCAGCCCTCCCTCCTGCAGGCGCCAGGCCCACAGAGACAAAACAAGGCCTTGGAGCCTGAGGACTGAGGCAAGCCGAGGGCCCTCCTTCCTTGCCTTGGGACCTGGGCAGCCACTGACCTCTGGCACAGACCCCAGTCCCTCTGTGGGGTCACTGCCTGGTCTGGGGTCTCACTTGTCTGGAAGCTTCAAGGCATGGTTGCGACGAGGTAGTCATTGTTGAGTTCCCTGCACTGGCCCAACTCCGTGCCTGGCACAGTAGGCAGGCAGTGAGTCTTTTTCAAGTAAATTATGAAATAATTAACTATTGATTTTTTTTTGTTTTTTTTTTTTGTTTAAATATATATTTTATTAACTTCAGAGAGGAAGGGAGAGGGAGACAGAAAAACATCAATGATGAGGGAGAATCATTGATCGGCTGCCTCCTGCACGGCCCTTACTGGGGATCAAGCCTGCAACCCAGGCATGTGACCTGACTGGAATCAAACCCGGGACCCTTCAGTCTGCAGGCCAATGCTCTACCCACTGAGCAACACCAGCTGGGGCTCACCAGCATCCCTTTGAGTCTTGTTTTTCCCACATGAAAAATGGAAGTCAACTCCTTTCCCGGCATCTTCCTCTCACCCACCCCTGTGCCTCCCAACAACAGGCCCCTTCTCTGCAGGAGGCCCGGGGGAGGCAACGCCACAGCCCGACCTGAGCAGCGTGCCTTTTCTCTTCCTTGTGATTTTCTCAACACCATGTTCCTCTCTCTGGCTCACCTTTATCAGAACACAGCACATAGTTCATAACATACATAATGTGTGTTAATTGACTTTTCATATATCAGTTGGGTTTCCAATCAACAGTAGGCTATTAGTAGTTAAGCTTTGGGGAAGTCAAAAGTTAAACGTGGCCCAGCCAGAGTGGCTCAGTGGTTGAGTGTCAACCTATGAACCAGAAGGTCACAGTTACAATTCCCGGTCAGGGCACAGGCCTGAGTTGTGGGCTCCATCCCCATTGTGGGGCGTGCAGGAGGCAGCTGATGAATGATTCTCTCTCACCATTGATGTTTCTCTCTCCCTCTCCCTTCCTCTCTGAAATCAATAAAAACATATATATATGTAAAAAGTTAAACGTGTTTCTGACCACATGGAAGTCAGCACCTCTAGTCCCCATGCCATTCAAGAGTGAACTGTTTTCCATCTGCCCTAAGAACTCTCCTTTCTGCTCCTCATTCCTCACCTCTGGCTCCATGTACTTTTCTCCATCTGCTCTCAGACCCTCCAGGCCTCACCCGCCTCCCTCCTTTCTTCCTAAGCCCTGCCTTTGGCCTCTCTGTCTCACCCTCCCTCCCCTCTCCTCCTCTGTGGCTCATTATAAGAAAGAAATCTTTCTAAATATGCCAAAAATGTACTCATCCCCCAAGGGCTTCGTTCAGCACAAAAGGCTGGTTTTCCGGGCTGCCCACAGGCCCCTTCCAGCCCTGGCCTTTGCGTCCTGGCCTGGTTCACAGGCTGGGGAGTGCTGACTGGGGCTTTGTCCGTGGCTGGTGGGGAGGAAGCTGAGAGGACCACGAGTGGGGTGAAGGAGGGTGGAGACCAGCAGCTTCGAACCTTCCCAGGGTTTGGTTCATCCTCTGAGTTGGGGGCGGGAACTGCTCACTTGATATCACCAATAACCTCTGGGACCCTGAGGAATTCTCAGAGTCCTGAGCAAGACCGGTTAGACAGCAGGGAGCTGGTGCCTACCGGGATGCCCATGGGGACGGCTTGTCTGGAGGACACACAGCACACTCCTGGGGTTGGAGTGCTTTGCCCTGGGGGCTGAGGGCTCCCTGGTCCTTAGGGACACTGATGTGAGCATCTGAGATGCCTCAGGGAAAAGTACGCTCCCTCTCCCCACAGCCCCACCCAGTGCTCTCTGTCCAAGTCCCGGCCCACGGCCCACAGGACACTGGCCTCCAAAGTCAGGATGACCTTGCTCCTGGGGACAAGGCAGGTCTGATCGGGGTGGAGGCGGAGGCGGAGGTCCAAGGCCTCTCTTTATGTTTGGTTTTGTTACTCCTCACCAGAGAGTGGAAGGGAGGGGAGACAGATAGAGGGAAACATTGATGTGTGTCGATTGGTTGCCTCCTACATGTACCCCAACCAGAGCCGGGATAGAGCCTGCAGCTGAGGTATGTGCCCCTGACTGGAATTGAACCCGGACCCTTCAGTTCTCGTGCTGACACTCTATCCACTGAGCCAAACCATCCAGGGCCACCAAGGCCTTTCAGTCTCATAGGAATTCAACCTCCCACAGAGGCTCAGGGGCCAGTGCGCCCAGGGAGCCAGTGCAGGCCTCAGCAGCTCCTGCAGAGAGGCAGTGGGAGGAGGCCTTGGCCTCAGCCTCCCCTGCCCCTTTCCCCGCCCCCTCCCCCCTACCCCCCCCCTCCCCCGCCGCCTGCCCTGCCTGACCCTCTCTGCCTGACCCGCCCTGCCTGACCCGCCCCGCCATAGCAGCTGGGCTGCTGGAAGGAAGCCTGTTCCTGAGTTAATCAGAAACTCCTGGACTTTGCCCTTGAGTCAAGGCCATGTGCCTCTGTCCCAGGGCAGAGGGGCAGCTGGCTCTGCTCTAGCTGATCTGAGGTTAGAGGAGGGGAGGGGGATGAGAAGGAATCAGTCTGCCAGGGACCTCCTGATGTCCTCAGCTGGCACTCGGCAGGCTGACCCCACCCCCGTCCTGTGGGGGTCAGGGGTCTCCATTTTGCATTTAAGAAACTGAGGTACAGTCCGCCGGCGTGGCTCTGTGGTTGAGCATTGACGTGTGAACCAGGAGGTCACAGTTGGATTCTCATCAGGGCACAGGCCCAGGTTGCGGGCTTGGTACCCAGTAGCAGGCGTGCAGGAGGCAGCCGATCCATGATTCTCTCTCATCATTGATGTTTCTATCTCTCTCCCTCTCCCTTTCTCTCTGAATCAATAAAAATATATTTAAAAAAGAAAGAAAGAAACAGAGGTACAAAACCTTAAAGAAACAAGCCCCGATATCACAAATAGGAAATGAAGGATGGAAAAGCCTCAGGCTTCCCCTGGAAGTTGCGGGGGGTGCCATCCATGATAGAGTTAGAAGATTCTGTGCTTGTCAGTAGAGTGTGGACAGGAAGCTGAGAAGAGCTGTGATGGTCCTACTTGGAGAGAGGTAGAGAGGGGGAGAGAGAGGGAGAGAGAGAGAGAGCGCACGAGCGAGCAGCCTGGGCTACAGACAGGGGCCCCAGGGAGCTGGGGAGACCCAGGAGGCTGGATAGTCCTTAGGACCAGGAGAGCCCCTTGTGCAAATGGAGAGGGGAGGCCCTGAGGCCAGGGCACCCCTCCAAGGGCCTGAGAATCCTGGTCTGGCCCTGAGAAGATCAAAACTTTGGGGTACATTGCCAGAGAGGCCAAGGACCTAGGTCTGGTTCCCAGGGGTCTAGGCAGAGCCTTAAAATGGCTATGCAGCTAAGCAAGGGGACTTGGGAGCACAGCTCTGCCCCTGCTCCCTCCACACCTCTGTCCCTGCCCCCCTCCCACACACACACCCTGCCCCGTTCGTGGTATGCTGCAGCACTCTAAAGGGTCCCTCCTCCCTCCCACACCCGAGTAGGTGCCAGTTCTTACTGCCCTTTCGCTGTCTACTGTCCAAATGCCCTCTCCCCCTCCTTTGCCTGCTCCTCTCCCCCTCCCCACCACCGTGGGGCCTAAGGAGCAGGTTGGGACCTGGGAGGCCTGGTTTTGCAAAAAGAGAAAAGGCAGCCACTGCAGATTGAGAAGAAGCCTGAAGGAATGAAGGAGGCGAGGGAGGGGCCCGCAATGGGGACAGATGGGTTCCTGCAGGGGAGGGGCTCCAGAACCCATGAGAGGGGTGGTGTGCAGGGATGGAAGAGGCAGGTCAGAACAGGGGGCACTCCAGGACCCAGCCCTGCCCCCAGTGGGGGCGCAGCAGCTACACCAGCTGAGTCCCAGTCAGCCTCCAGGTTAACCCTTGCACACCTGGCAGCCTCCTCCTGTTTCAGCCACCTGTTTTTAATATGTTATTATTATTACTAGAAGCCCAATGCACAGAGATTCATGCAAGAATGGGCCTTCCTTTCCCTGACTGCCGGCACCGCCTTTCCGCCCACATCCTGCCCCTGGCCACCATCTTTGTTGGGTTAATTTGCATACTCACTCCTGATTGGCTAGTGGGCATCACCAAGGTAGGGTCAATTTGCATCCTTCTCTTTTATTAGTGTAGATCAGTGGTCAGCAAACTGCGGCTCACGAGCCACATGCGGCTTGCCAACTACAGTTTGCCGCTCTGTTGACTAATGAGTTTGCCGACCATTGACCTAGACTCTCTATTCCAATAATTACAGTCTGTTGTTGTTCCTTATGATTAAGCCCCTATCCAGTGGTTAGCAAACTCATTAGTCAACAGAGCAGCAAACCGCGGCTTGTGAGCCGCATGTGGCTTGTGAGCCGCAGTTTGACGACCACTGGTGTAGATTATTGATTCCAGAGAGGAAGGAAGACGAAGAGAGAGATAGAAACATCAATGATGAGAGAATCATTGATGGGCTGCCTCCTGCACGCCCCCCACTGGAGTCGAGCCTGCAATCCAGCATGTGCCCTGAACGGGAATCGGACCATGACTTCCTGGTTCACAGGTCAATGCTCAGCCGCTGAGCCACACTGGCCAGGATCAGCCACACCTGTCTTGTCCATCCAACCACAAGTCCTAGTGTCACAGCACATGATGGCCTTCCTACGCCTGCCCAGCCAGTGCCTGGAGCACGGGGCCCGTCCTATCTCCTTGCACGGGCAGGCCCCAGCCTCCAGGCCTTCCAGAGAGCCTGGCATTCCTACTTCCCCTGTGGACCTGTGCCAGTGGCCTATCCCCAGTCCAAGCAGCCCTAGAGAAATAGGTGTCCAGTCTAGAATGTTTGAACAGAAAGGCCTCACAGGCCTCCTGCCAACACCAGCGGCACAGGTGCTGAGGGCACCTCCAGATCACCTGATGGAGAGAGCATCCAGAGCGCTCAGGCCAAGGAGCAGGGAGGCAGCCTCCAGCAGGGGAGGGCGGGAGCAGGCAGAGGGTACCCAGGCTCCCTGGCAGGCCTGCGCTGTGTCAAGGCTGCAGGCGCAGCTGGAAGCGGTGGGGCTTGGCTGGCTTGGTGGGTGTCTGCAGTGGCCCAGCTGAGTCCCCCCTGAGGGATTGCATGCCTGTGTGGGCATGCTGACGCAGAGTGTGCTGCCCTGCATGTCTGGGGATGCCGGCCGCACATGTGTGACACCCTTGCATGGTGGGTGCCGTGTGCCTGAGGAAGCATGCTCAGGTGGCTTCTGTGCACACCTGTGCACACGGACCAGCACCGGGCTTTCTGTAGAAGCAGGAACTCGCTCTCCAGTGGCTGGTTGTGCTGAGACCAGAGGCCGGGAAGCACGCTGTGCCCTGAATCCCAGGGAACTGCAGTGCCTGCCTTTCCAGCTCTCCCGGCTGAACCAGCACAGATGGGGGCTGTTGGCTGCAGCTGTAAACAGACCTCCCAGGATTTTTCCAGAGGAAACAGAGAAACATTTGGTGTCTGCTCCAGGCATGGGGAGAGAGGGAGGTATGGGCTTGAGGGTAGACCTTCCAAACAGAGGGACCTCTAGTCCCAAGGGAGGTGAAGGCGTGGGACCATCTCTCAAAGCCCCCGGGCTGGTCTGGAGGGGGAGGTGTTTGTGTGGCTTCCAGGTACGAGGCCTTGGGCCCAGTGACCACCTGGGCGAGTCAAGTCCCAGGTGCAGAGGTGTTGGCCTACCAGAGCCCAGGCCAGCCTGCTCCCTGTCCCCCCAGCTGCCTCTCTCTGATGGGATGGGCCCCCTCAGGGATCCCTCAGTAAGTGTCCTGCTGCCTGCTGGGATAACAACCCCGCACACCTCCATCCTTCACTCCAGGACAGCGGCGTGCCAGGTGGTGCCCACACCCACCCACGGCCCTGTCATCACACAACTGACCACACACACAGCACCACCCCATTCTCACAAACACTCACACACACACACACACACACACACACACACACACACACCACACACACACACATACCATACACACACACACTACACACATACACCACACACACACTACATACACACACACGCCAATATTTCAAAACCACCATCACAGCCCCCCCACACACACACACCACACACACCACGGCCCCCACACATGCAGCACCACACCATTCACACACACACACACACACACACACACACACACACCACACACCCCCACAGCCCCCACATGTGCAGCACCACCCCATTCACACACACACACACACACACACACACATCAATATTTGAAAACCACCATCACAGCCCCCACCACACAGCCCCACACACAGACCAGCCATGGGCTCTGACAGTGCACCCCACCCCCACGAGCACATGCCCGGGACATTGGCCTCCCATACAGCCCCAGGCCTCTCCAAGCAGGGGCCAGGCATGGGGCTGTTCTTAGGGTTCTCATCAAAGCAAACTATTTACTTATTTACTTATTTAATACTAGAGGCCCGGTGCACAAAATTCGTGCACGGGGGGGAGGGGGGGGCGGGGCAGGGTGTCCCTCAGCCCAGCCTGCACCTTTCCAATCTGGGACCTCTTGAGGGATGTCCGACCGCCCATTTAGGCCCAATCCTACCAGGCAGTTGGACATCCCTCTCACAATCCAGGACTGCTGGCTCCCAACTACGCACCTGCCTCTGCCTGATTGCCCCTAACCGCTTCTGCCTGCCAGCCTAATCACCTCCTAACCATTCCACTCCAGCCTGATTGACGCCTAACTGCTCCCCTGCCAGCCTGATTGTCCCTAACTGCCCTCCCCTGCTGGCCTGCCCCCCCCCCAATTGCCCTCCCATGCAGGCCTGGACACCCCTAACTACCTTCCCCTGCAGGCCTGGGTCCCACCCCAACTGTCCTCCTCTGCTGGCCTGATCTCCCCCAACTGCCCTCCTTTGCTGGCCCGGTCACCCCTAACTGCCCTCCCTGCTGGCCTGATTGCCCACAACTGCCCACAACTGCCCTCCCCTGCCAGTCATCTTGTGGCAGCCATCTTGTGTCCACATGGGGGCAACCATCTTTGACCACATGGGGGTGGCCATCTTGTGTCTTGGAGTGATGGTCAATTTGCATATTGCTCTTTTATTAGATAGGACTGGAGGCCCAATGCACAAAGATTCATGCAAGAATGGGCTTTGCTTCCCCTGGCTGCCGGCACTGCCTTCGCTCCGGCCTGGAGCAGCCTTTCTGCCTTCCCACGGAGCTGCTGGGGCAGTGGGGAATGCCTGCATCATCATCATGGCAACAATGCAAGCACCTGAATATGCAAATTAACCCTCCATCTTTGTTGTATTAATTTGCATACTCACTCCTGATTGGCTGGTGGACATTGCAAAGGTATGGTCAATTCGCATCTTTCTCTTTTATTAGTGTAGATGTCTTATTGGTTTTAGAGAGTAAGAGAGAGGGAGAGATAGAAACATCAATGATGAGAGAGAATCATGAATCAGCTACCTCCTGCATACCCCACACTGGGGATCGAGCCTACAATCTGGGCATGTGCCCTGACCAGGAATCAAACCGTGACCTCCTGTTTCATAGGTCAATGCTAAACCCCTGAGCTATGCTGGCCAGGCAAAGCAAACTATTTAAAGGTTTAAAAGAATTTGGCCTAACAAGTCTCCCATGGAAAACTCCCCCATGCAACTGTGCTCCCTTCCTGTCCCCCGCAAGGGTGCAGAAGTGCTGTCTTCCCTCTACTTTCTCTCTGATTCCGTAGGTAGGAGGGTTTGCACATCCACCAGCAAGCCCTTAGGGAGCTAGTACCTCTGCCCGCCTTACACTAGGTCAGGCTGCTCCCGGAGCTGAAGGCACACCTGACCAGCTTCCTCATCTGTGAATGGAGACAACTGTCACTGCTCCGCCTGCTTCAAAGGGTGCCCTGGAGGTCAGGTGTGGTGGGAGAAGAAAGGATGTGCACTCATGTGCACGGAGGAGGCACAGAACATGGAGCAGGAGGGCGAACAGGCCCTGCACTCAGATTCCATCAGGAGGCTGTTTCCCAGCAGCTGCCCAGCCTGAGCGCCAGCCTCACCCTCACCCTCACCCTCACCCTCAACCTCACCCTCACCCTCACCTGCACCCTCACCCTCACACTCACCCGCACCTTCACCCTCATCCGCACCCTC
The DNA here is from genome assembly GCA_026230045.1 of Corynorhinus townsendii. NCBI lineage: Eukaryota > Metazoa > Chordata > Mammalia > Chiroptera > Vespertilionidae > Corynorhinus > Corynorhinus townsendii. Next base: position 85,483,972 of record JAPDVU010000008.1, read on the forward strand.
ACCCTCACCCTCACCCGCACCTCACCCTCACCCACACCTGCACCCTCACCTGCCCCCGCACCCTCACCCTCACCCACACCCTCACCCTCACCCTCACTCTCACCCGCACCTTCACGCTCACCTGCACTCTCACCCTCACCCTCACCCTCACCCGCACCCTCACCTGCAACCGCATCCTCACCCGCACCCTCACCCTCACCCTCACCCTCACCCGTACCATCACCCTCACCCTCACCTGCACCCTCACCCTCACCTGCACCCACACCCTCACCCTCACCCTCACCCTCACCCCCACCCTCATGCTCACCTGCACCCTCACCATCACCCGCACCCTCACCCTCAACCTCACCCTCATCAGTGAAGTCCCCTTGCATTTGCCACTCCGTCTCGCTGGACCTCAGCTGCCTGATCTGTAAGCTGGGAGTGGAGAGGGTGGTACTAAATGCTCACTAAGCTCTTCATTTGTTCCCTGCTCCCCCACCACAGTCTCCAGAATTCTCCCTCCTGTTCTCTCATTCTCAGCCCAGGGGCCTGGAGAAGAGTGAGGTGGCTGCCAGTAAGGCTGCTGGCTGGCAGCTGAGCAAGGCGCAAATGGGCACGGAGAGTGGCAGAGGCCACAAACGGCTTAAATGGAGCCTCCAACTGCTCCTCACACAGACGGGCAAGATGCTGAATTCCAAAGCGAAGGCTCCTCTGTAACTGACTTTGTGTGCTGCACACGCCTCCTTGTCTTTGTCTTTTATATATTTTTACTGATTTTTAGAGGGAGGACAGTGAGACAGAAACATCACCCATCCGCTGCCTTCTGCATGCCCCCCACTGGGGATGGAGCCCACAACCCGGGCCTGTGCCCTGACCGGGAATCAAACCCTGACCTCCTGGTTCATGGGTTGATGCTCAGCCCCTGAGCTACTTGGCCGGGCTTCCTTTTTTTGGCAAGCATAGAAAGTTGTTTGAACCAACATTTCCACCATCATGAAAATTACTCTTGGAGAAACCAAGAGGTGGCATAAGGTAAACACCTGTATGTGCTGCCTCTCATAACCACACCAAAACTACAACTAAAAGACAAAATGACTATCACCCAGAACCATGGGAAAGCTGGCTGAGTAGAAGTTTCACAACTAGAAGGAAAGAAAAAATCGCATTGAGACTGTGTAGGAGGTGCAAAGCCGTGGAAAAGTAGAGGTACGGAGGCATACGAATCAGTCTGGCGACTGGGTGCACTGTTTTTTTTCAATTGGAAGGGAGGTACAAGCTCCCTACTGCTCTGAACTCCAGTTTCCGGAGAGACTCTGGGGTAGAAGCTGGACTGTCTGGCATCGGGTTGGAAAGTGAGGGTGGCTTTCTCACAGAGGTGCACTCAATAATCATTGTTTACTGCGCTGGGGCGCAGGACACAGAGATGCGGAGACACAGAGATGGCTGACTGGCAGCCATCGCTGTTTGCTACACCCTGGTGATTCCCTGAGATCCCGCCCCACCCAATTTACAAACCCACCCAAACTGTGTGCAGTGGCTTTTGCATATGAATGGCCTGCCCTTTTGTAGCTTAAGCTAACAAACTGCAGCTGGGTCAGACAGCTCCAAAACTTCCAAACTCCAAACAAAGAGGAAGAATCTGCAGATCTCCCTGTAGCTCCTGCTGGGTGGCCTTAGACAGTAGCTGAGTTGCACCTCCTTGGAGATCCAGGAGCCAGTGTACCTAGTGGTCAGTGTGAGATGACACTAGATTTCAACTCCTCACATCATAAGTGACACACTCAAGAGGCAGACTCAGTGAGCACCAAAGCCCCCACTGAAGCAAGTTCTGCCCCATAAGGGTGTCTCCAGCACAGCAGTTCTTCCATTATAGACACAGGATCCTCACAGCCAATTGGCCTGGAGGTCAATTCCTCCCAGTGTACCAACAGCAACCAAGGCTTAACTGCAACAGTGTCTATACAGCCCACAAAGGGGTGCACCAAGAGTGTCCACCTCAGGTGATTGGGGAGGCTGAGCCACCGGTCCCTATAGGTCACCTACCACACAAAGCCACTCCATCAACACAGGGAAGCAACCAAAATGCGGAGACAAAGAAACATGTCACGAATGAAAGAAATGGAGGAAAACAAACTACTGGATATAGAGTTCAAAACCACAGTTATAAGGTTACTCAAGAATCTTCTAGAAGCATCTGAGGAACTTAGTGAGACCTTCAAGGATCTTAATGAGAATGCCAAAAAAATGGAAAAGGACCAGCCAGAAAAAAAGCATACACTGTCTGAAATAAATAATATACAGAAATTCAACAGTAGGCTAGAGGACCCCAAGAATCAAACCAAAGATTTGAAATATGTGGAAGCAAAAAACACCCAACCAGAAAAACAAAAAGAAAAAAGAATCCAAAAATATGAAGATAGTGTAAGGAGCCTCTGGGACAACTTCAAACGTACCAACATCAGAATTATGGGGGTGCCAGAAGAGAGAGAGCAAAATATTGAAAACCTATTAGAAGAAATAATGACAGAAAACTTTCCCTATCTGGTGAAAAAAAAATAGACTTACAAGTCTAGGAAGTGCAGAGAACCCCAAACAAGAGGAATCCAAAGAGGACCATACCAAGATACATCATAATTAAAGTGCCAAGGGCAAAAGACAAAGAGAGAATACTAAAAGCAGCAAGAGAAAAACAGTTAGTTATCTACCAGGGAGCACCCATACGACTGTCAGCTGATTTCTCAACAGAAACGATGCAGGCCAGACAGGAGTGGCAAGAAATATTCAAAGTGATGAATAGCAAGAGCCTACAACCAAAATTACTCTACCCAGTAAAGCTATCATTCCGAATTGAAAGTCAGATAAAGAGCTTCACAGACAAGAAAAAGCTAAAGGAGTTCATCACCACCAAACCAGTATTATATGAAATGCTGAAGGGTATTTTTTAAGGAGAGAAAGAAGAAGAAAAAGGTAAAGATAAAAATTATGAACAACAAAGTGACAACAAATACATACCTATCAACAAGTGAATATAAAAATCAAGTGAATAAAAAATCTGATGAACAGAATAAACTGGTGAATATAATAGAATCAGGGGCATAGAAAGGGAGTGGACTGACAATTCTCAGGGGGAAGGGAGTGTAAGGGGTGTGAGAAGAGACTGGACAAAAATCTTACACCTATGGATGAGGACACTGGAGGCGGGGTAAGGGAATGGGGTGGGGTGGGAACCAGGTGGAGGGGAGCTATGGGGGGAAAAAAGAGAACATCTGTAATAATCTGAACAATAAAGATTTATTTGAAAGAAAATCACTCTCCAACGCTGATCCAAGCGCCACAAGCGCCACGTCTGGAGGTGAGGGGACATATGTTCTCACTCATCCACCTGCTTCTGCCATACGCCAGGTACCAGTTTGGATGCTGAAAACAAAGAGCATTCACGGCCTCGTGGGAGACAGCAGGCTGGGTCCTCCAGTGTGAAAGGCTTGGGGGGGGGGGGGTGCCCAGTGCTGGGGCCAGAGCAGGAGGCTGCGCCCAGCCAGTGAGAGAGGGGCTTGGACCTGCAGGCCGGGTGTTGGGGTGCAGGAGCCGCTTGGCGCCGACCCCTGGGCGGGGAGGGACAGGGTGCTGAGAGCAGGCTACTGGGTGATAATTAGTGTTTTGCGAAGAAGGAAAATATAAGTGTTGCTGCTCAGCATGAAAATACCTCAACTGACAGAACCGCTCGGAGAAAACACACGGCGTCCAAGATTTTCCTCACAAAGACACAGAGAAGAGAGGGAAGAGCAGCACAGGCAGCAGCCCACACGGGACTGGCCGGTGGGAAGCGGGTGCATGCCAGGCGGGGAAGCAGAGGCCGGGCTCTGCCGCTGCCCTTCTGCTGCAGGGCCTGCACCTTGGCTGCTGAGGGGAGGCTGTGCACACACACGGAGAGCATTTTGAGGAACAAGCGGTTCCCATTCCTTAGGGCGTGTCCAGCAGGTGTTAGTCCCAGACCCTGGCCCTGACCTCCCTGGGGAAGGCGGGTATCTATGCTCACAACGTGAGGAGCCACCTGGCAGGAGAAGAGAGGAGAGTTACCTTGTTTCTATGCGTGTGACCTATAAGTACGGGTTCAGAATCTCCAAGTGACAGGACGGTCCCAAGTGGGCACTTTCTGAATGGATGCCAAAGCCCGACAGGCCTCAGTGCTTGGGGCCACCCGGGACCCAGGTGGCCTGCCTCCCAGGTGCAGGTCCAGGTGTGCTGCCCCCCAGGATGGCTGCTCTAGTGTCGTCTCCCCTTTAGGTGGGGTCTGTACCTCAAGAGACAGAGCTCAGGAAGATGCTTTCTCCAGGCCACCTCCGAGGCGGGGCTGCTGGGAACTGTGTGCAAAGGCTGCGGCTGCAGCTCCGAGCGGCTGGCAGGACTGTCTCCTCCATGCAGCTGGAGCAAGGCTGGCCTCGCTGTGTGCCAGGGAGCTGCGAAGCTGGCCATTCCCCCACATGCCCAGGTGGGTGCCGAGCCTGCCCCTGTGGCTGCCTCTGGTGTGCGACTTTGGTCCTGGGCCTGGAACCTGTGTCGCCCTGGACCCGTGGTCAGCCTGGGGTCTCCCTCCGCTAGAGCTGCCCTCGGCCATCAGAGCTGCCGAAACCGCAGCTGTTTCCCTGTCTGCGTGCCTCCATCTGCACCCCCGTGTGCACACCCTCTCGTGGGGTTTGCATCTCTACTGGGACACAAGAGGCTGTCTTTGGGTCCCCAGCTCCTTCCACGTGGACCCCACAGTGGACCCCATGGTCTGTGGGTGGCAGCGCTCTCCCCCAGTTCGCGGGGTCTCTGCTGGCGTCCCAGCTTGCCCAGGTGCTCACTTTTGGTCTTGACAGCTTCTCCAACTTTTCCTCAACAATAGAACAGCAGAAACACTCGTTTTGAGATGCATTGCATTAAACGAGACAGTCTTTTTAAAAAGCACCATGTTGCTTGATGTTGGCTCCCCTCTCCTGCTTCCTCCGAGGAGACAGACTAAGAGGTGTGTGGGCCCTTCACAGTGCTCTGAAGGACCTTCTGTGGTGAGTGAGGAAGCAGGAGTGTGCAAGAGGAAAGTTGGACTTTGATGCGGTGGCAGCCAAGGCCTCAGCTAACCCGTGGAGTTCTGGGATTTGAATGGCCCTGCACAGATGTCCCACCCTGAGGCGGGGGCCACCCCGCCTCCACCTGCCCCGGGCATGTGCTGCCCCTTCCCAGGAGGGCATAACCTTGGTTAGTGAGCTCATCCACTAAGAACAGCTGTGGCGACAGCGCTGAGCCTCTCCAGCCTGAAGGGGCTGGGCCCTCCACTCCAGCACCCACACTCCAGCCTCCCCTCCCCGCACACCTAGTACCAGTCTCCAGTGGTGAAGTCAGTTCACCCCGAGGCTCCGTGACACACGATGGGGCTCTGTCCTGATAAACTCGCTGGAAGCTGAAAATATCATAAGTTGAAAATGCATTTACTATGTGGCCTGGCTCACCTTCAATGTGCTCAGAGCACTTCCATCAGCCTATTGTTAGGCAATTATCCCGAGTTTCATCTTTTTTTTTTTAATATTTTTTTATTTTATTGATTTCAGAGAGAAAGGGAGAGGAAGAGAGAAACATCAATGATGAGAGAGAATCATTGATCGGCTGCCTCCCATATGCCCCCCACTGGGGACCAGCCCGCAATCTGGGCATGTGCCCTGACCAAGAACTGAACTATGACCTCTGGTTCCGTGGTCGACGCTCAACCACTGAGCCACATCTGCTGGGCTTCATCTTAAGAGTAACTGCCTTCCTCTTCCTTTCACCAGAAGCAGGAGACACAGTTGTGCATTTTGTGGTCACAATGGATGTGAAAATGCAAAACACGATGCCAGCAACCACTAGCGATGCCAGCAACCACTAGCAATGCCATGCACTGTGGAGGATGGTCACTTATCCTCGTGCCACGTGCCCACTGGGAGCCGCACCCTGCTGCCAGAGCTACAGAGCATCGCACCGCGTGTTGCCAGCCAGGGAAGAGCACATGCAAAGTGCAGTCTCTACTCAGTGCACATTGTATCTGCAACGTTGTAAAGTAGAAACATCGCAAGCCGGGTGCTGGCTGCACGAGGCCAGTTGGGAATGAGAAGGCCATCTCCCTGTCAGAGCCCAAATCGAACTGACTGCAGGCAGGGGGTGGGAGCATAAACATCATGATGCAAACTGGGAAGTGCTCTGAAACCCGTGGTTTTATTATTATTATTTTGTTGTTAATCCTCACTCGAGGATATTTTTCCATTGATTTTTAGGGAGAATGGAAGGGAGAGAGAAACATCAATGTGAGAGAGACACATTGATTGGTTGCATGTACCCTGACCAGGGCCGGGGAGGAGGCTGCAAGCAATGTATGTGCCCTTAACCGGAATTGAACCTGGGACCCTTCTGTCTGCAGACCGTCACTCCATCCCCTGAGCCACACCAGCCAGGACTGTTATTATAATTCCACAGCAACCACACATACTATGAACTCTGTCAGTGCTGATTCCTGTTATCTGCATGTGTGGCCCATAAGCTTGCTCCTCCCTGTCAGGCTGGGAGGTGAGGAGAACGGGTTGCCATAGCCATGCCCATCCAGAGAACCTGAGCTGGGGGACCTTCTGTGCTAAGGAAGCTGCTGCCGCCAGGCAGGAGGGGTGGGGGTACAGGCAGCAGGTGCCTACACCTCCCAGGCTGGTCTTGGAGGGGCCCGGCTCGGGCCTTGCTCTTCTACAGAAAGCACTGGTGTGGCAGCAGCAGGCCGGCCTTGCATGCCTTCACACCATGGCCTAGGGGTGAAGCAGGTGGCCCTCAGCTGCTCCCCGCCCCCCCTCTGCTCCTGACCCTAGGAAGACTGAGCTGCCACATCCATCTATCATCAGCTTCCTTCCAGGAGGGGAGCTGGGCCCCAGAAGCATCTCCAAATCAGCAAGGCTGCCTGTCCAGCATGGCTCAGTGGTTGAGCATCGACCAGGAAGTCAAGGTTCCCAGCCTGGTTTTGGGCTCGATTCCCAGTGTGGGACGTGCAGAAGACAGCCGAACAATGATCCTCTCTCATCACTGATGTTTCTCTCTTTCTCCCTCTCCCTTCCTCTCTGAAATCAATAAAAATACACATTTTTTAAAATCAGTAAGGCTGCCTCCATTACACTGTGTCCACCTGACCCTCCACAAAGTCAACCATGTCCCCTGGCCCAGCTCTGGGAGTTATTTCTGAGTGTTCAGAAGCCAGGTCATTGCTTTTCCTTTCAAATGATTGTGTCAACTCCTTCACAGAGACCTTTCACCCAATTTAGTTCGTTTTTTCTCTTTCCGGGTCATTTTTTCTAAATCTTCTTGGTGGGGAGAAGGTCGAGGCCTCCCAGGGAACGGAACTCCCAGCACCAGTGCCCTCCGCAGCTGAGAAGCTGGTCCAGGCAAAGGCCCACCTTTCTCCGGGGCTGGTGCTCACCACTCAGGCCTCAGTGCCCGCCTCGCTTCGGGGAGCCCGCACCAACACCTGAGCCTCGGCCTCCGCCATCTGCTTCCTGCTCTCACTGCAGGTCTGTGGGCCATGGAGAGGAGAGGAAGCCCGGGTCTCAGGACCACGCTCACTGGCACAGCAGCAGCACCTGTGAGGTTGCTAAATGCAGATTCTCATGTGTGGCCAGGTGGCTCAGGGGTTGAGCATCAGCCCAGGACCCAAGAGGCTGTTGGTTTGATTCCCGGTCAGGGCACATGCCCCGGTTGCGGGATCGATCCCCAATAGGGGGCATGCAGGAGGCAGCCAGTCGGTAGTTCTCTCTCATCGATGTTTCTGTCTCTTTCTCCCTCTCCCTTCCTCTCTGAAATCAATAAAAATATATGTATTTTTTAAATCAATAAAAACATATTTTTAAAAAGAATGCAAATTCTCAGGCCCTGCCTCAGACCCGCTGAAGCAGAACTCTGGGGTGGGGACCGGCCCTCTGCAAGGTGACTATGGCCACTCTGAAGAGAGGCACACAGCCATGATCCTTCCCTCAGCCTCAGGAGGGCCTGGCTGCCCGGGCCCTTTGTCAGAGCAGACCAGCCCCCAGTGCCCGTTGCCAGGTCTAAAGGGCAAGAGGGGTGCTGCCTCCGGGCAGAGTGTCCAGGGTTCCTGAGTCAGCAGTGAGGAGAAAGCTGAACCCCCCTGAGAAGGTGCTGGCACGGAGCCCATGGATTATGGGGCCCTAAAGGCCCCGCTGCTCCACACGCCCCAGGGCCCACGATGGTGGAGGGTGGGGCCTCCTCCTGCAGAAAGCACCATCCCTCAGAATCAGCCTCCTGCAAGGCTTCATTTCCCAAAAAGCCCAAAGCCCTGGAGAGGTGATCACTGCCTGCAGGCTCTCGCAAAGCTAGTGGCTGAGCTCAGACTCAGGAAGAAGGGATCTGAGCTTCTGGGGTTATGAGGATTTGTTCATTCATTTAGTCATTGACAAACAGCCCTCGGGCAGCCAGGCAGGCCTGGTACCTGCACTGGCCAGGTGGAAGGGGACCATTCCCTCTGCGAGGAGGCTCCCAAAGGAGGAGTCATCTCTGAAGGCCCACAGCTTGGAAGCAGGGAGCACAGTGTGACCAGAGTTTGACCCACAGTTGATTTCTTCTGTGAAAAAACTCATCATGGCCAAAGCCAGCAGCTCCTCTGGGAAAGCCCAGAGCAGTGTGTCCCAATAGCTCCCCAGGGACACAGCAGCTCTGTCCCCAGCAGGAGCCAGCAAGGGCAGAGGAAGGTCCCTGGGGAGGGTCTTTGGCTGAGCCCTGCACTTCGGGAGGCCGAGGGCCTGCTCAGGGCCCCTTCCTGGCCTGCAGCCCCCCCACGTCCAGCCCCACGTGGGCCTATGAGCTCCAGACATCTGTCTCCTCCAGTTATGGTTTTTCCTTTGCTTCTGGGGTTCTCCCTGGATGAACGCCCCTTCCCTCGATTTACAGCCACCTCTGGCCTGGGCTCGATGTCACTTTAATGAGAGTTACAGCTGCCTTCACTGTGGCTGTGGCATTCCAACCACTGCGGGCCTCCAGAGCCCAGCAGGCCTCCCGACTGGGAGGGGCAGAGGGCAGAAAATGGCACCCTCTGTGTGCGGGGCAGCTGGGCCAGCTTTGCACCAAGGCTTCAGACTTGGGTGGGTGCTGAGGACTATAAGAACTGAGGTGACCGGGAATCTTAACACTGGGACCGGGGGAGCTGGATGAGGGAGTGTGTGTGCAGAGGTGTCCCCCTCTCCCAGCCCTTCTCCCATCTGCCCCTGTAAGAACCAAAGCCCTGACCACGAGGGCCCAGTGTGGGAGAGGGCGAGGCGCTCACAGAAGCCTGTTGTTCCCTATTGAATCCAGATGTGGTCAGTAGGAGAGGAGAGATGGGGAGGAGGAAAGGGGGAGGAGGGCATCCCTGGAGCCCGCTCTGCGGGGGAGGGGAACTGGGAAAGCTGTGCTTCTGCAGGAGAGCTGAGAAGCTCTGAAGTCATTTCTGGATTCGGTGCCTCTGACTGAGTGTAGCACTCATCTCAAATCGGCCCACAGTCTCCTGTGAATAAAGGGAGGTGCTGCCCATGGCTCACCACCTACCAAAAGCTGCTCCACACATACCCACACCTCTTACTTGCAGCCGGGCATCCAGCTCTGGGCAGGGCTTCCTGGGCCCGCATTGCTTGGATGGTACCTGGCCCTGACCAGAGATGCTACAACATGGGCGGCAGGAACGCAGGCCTGCACTTCATCCTCCATCGGCCAATGAGCAGGGAGAGTGCACCCACTGTACAGACAAGGAGTGGAGGCTCTGATTCTTTTTAAAAAAAATATATTTTTATTGATCTTAGAGCAGAAGGGAGGAGGGAGAGATAGAGAAACATCAATGATGAGAATCATTAATCAGCTGCCTTCTGCACGCCCCCCACTGGGGATCGAGCCTGCATCTCAGGCATGTGTCCTGGCCAGGAATGAAACCGTGACCTCCTGGTTCTGTTGCATTGTACCCCGAATCTTACAAAGGACGCCTCAAGAAGTCAAATTATGGAGTCATTTATTAAAGGCTGGTGGCACACAAGGGGCAAAAGCTCCAGATCTCGCAGCGCCAAAAAGCTTGCAATATCTGGCTTATATGCAGAATATCACAAAGGTATCGATTACATCTTTGGGTTCTGGAATGAGGAACCTGGTTTGCACGAAGCAGTTACAGAAGCAAAATTGAGCAAGTTAGTTATCTAAGGTTTTTGGGTCTACAGATCACTGAATCAACAGAAACACATTATCTGGGGCCACGGAGGCAAATTAGAATAATTGTACTGTCCAGATTCTGGGACCACTGAGTCAACCAGCACCCATTATCTGTAGCTACTGAGGCAACTTAGGGTAATTGAGCTGTCCTGGTTCCCAGAAGAATGTGCTTCAATAACCAGTGAGATCACAATCAATGGGATATTCAAAACACCATGAATGGAGTATTCAATTGATTGGGATAGCATACATAAGTTCAGAAAATCAAAATAACTTTTCTATTGTTTTAGCAAGCAAATAAGTACAGAAGCCAAGCAGCAGGGTTAAAATATTAAACAGCAATTTTTACCCAAGCATGTTGCTACCATGCTTCAGTTCATAGGTCAATGCTCAACCATTGAGCCACATGGCTGGGCTAGGCCCTGATTCTTAAAGGGTTAGTCCCGTGTGCAAGGCCACACGGCTGGAAAGTGGCATCCAGGCTTGGGGCTGAGGAATGCTGCTGCCATGCTATGCTACCCATCTTGGAACGAGGACACTTGTTTCTCTTTAAACAAGATGGGCATGTGGGGGACTCCTGCGGGGACCATTGAATGGCCAAAGACCCCCTCCCCCCAGTTCCTAGAAATCTGAAATAGTCTCAGAGATGCCCCACAGTCACCTAAAGAAAGGCTCCTGGGGCCAGGCCTTGGCCACACATGGACAACGCCCCAGCCAACTCCCCCCTCCACCGTGCCCTCCTGGAAGGTGGATGGCTCCTTCCCACAGCTGGAGAGGGACCAGACTGTCCAGGAGGACATCGGGTGCAAATTCTCCCAGAGGTTGTTGATCTGGAGAGGGAATAACCTGTCCCTGCCCTGCTCTGCCTTCCTGTAGCCTCCACCTGCCCAGGAACAGGAAGTCCATGGCCAGGTCCAGGCTGGAGAGGGAGCCAAGGGCTGCAGCCTCACGGCAACCCCTGGGCCAGCCCCTTGGTGGAAGCCAATGTGGAATGAATACTTGTCTCTGGGGGAGAGGCCATGGTTGGGGAGGGGGGCGGGGGACTTGGGGTGGGTGAGTGCAGAGGGCTCTGGGGAACAGGGTAGGAGCTCACGCAGGTGGTCGTAGGTGGCCTCAGCTCTGCCACCCTCGCTGTGTGACCTTGGATAGACTTGTGCCTCGTGGTGAAGTGGGGAGGTGGATCTCTCTCTCCTGGAGGCCATGCACATGTTCACTGCTTGTTTTAGACTCCACTTCCAGGGTCACTGCTGACTCTGGCCTCAGCCTCCTGTTGCTCATTGTGGGTGGAAAGATCCTCTCCATTTCCCAGGTCTCCCCAAACCTGCATTCCAGAGTCCCCAGGGATCCTACAGGTGTTAATAGCAGGGCCTGGAGACCCAGGTGAGGAGGGAGTGTGGCTGACCCTGCTTGGTTCTCTCAGGTCTTCGCCCAGCAGGCAGGACAGAGCAGGGCAGCCTGCAGCCTGCTATAGGGCCTTTGAGCTGCAGGTTACACTTTGCCCAAGACTCACCCCAGAGCAGCTGGGGTGGGTGGCTAGGCAGGCAGCCCCTCCCCTGCTCGCCCTCAGAGGCAGGGGAGAGGGAGGGATGGGGTGCAATCTCCTATAAAAGGGCGTGCAGCCAATGTGGAGGATGGCCCTCAACTCATTCAATGTGTCCAGGAGCCTGTGTGAAGTGCACAGCCCCAGGCTATGCCTGAGCAGTTGAGGTCCAGGGCCTATGCTTGTCCCACACACCCAGGGGTTAGTGATACTGGTCTGTAGGATCACATTCTGAAGAACCCTTGGCTTTAGTCAGTGTGGCTCAGTGGATAGAGCGTCGGCCTGTGGACCAAAGGGTCTAGGGTTCGATTCTAGTCAAGGGCAGGTTCCTTAGTTGCAGGCTTCTCCCCAGCCTGGGCCCTGGTCATGGCTCATGCAGGAGGCAACCAATCGATGTGTCTCTCTCACATCACTGTTTCTCTCAGTCTTTCCCTTTCTTCCACTTTCTCTAAAATCAACGGAAAAACATCCTTGGGTGAGGATTAAACAAACAAACAAAAAAACACTGGTCAGATGTTTGAATGCCCAGTATCACCTATTTAGTGTGGGGCCAGGCACACTGTGGGTGCATAATAAATGCTGATTATGGAATACACAAATGAGTGAGGGAGTGGATGAGCATGGCTGGGCGATGCTCGCAGCTCCATGGTGCTGGAGCAAGGGGGCCTCCGCTGGGAGCCTCCCCGGGGAGAGGTGGGTCTTCCTCTCCAGGTCGCTGTGTGCAGCTGGGATGGGATGTTTCCATGGAAGCTGCCAGTTCCTGCCGAGGGTCTAAGGGAAGTCCCAGCCCATGGGAGAGAAGCCCCACAGAGTCCCCTCCTCCCAATCCGTGCAGAGAGGTCAGGGCCCCTCAGCAGTCTGTTTCCAGAAAATGCAGCTACACACCAAGGTTTGCCTGTGGAGTCAGAGCTCTGGACGCCGGCGTTCCCCATGGTTATGGATCCTCAACCCCCAGTCCTGGCTGGGCTGTCCTTTCCTCTGAGTCACAGCAGGGAACAGGCAATGGGGAGGACCCGGGAGGAGGCCAGGCAAAGGCAGCCAGGGCTCACCCCTCTGGGGCAGAAAGTTAAGGTTTGGGACGCTGGTTTCCTTGCTCCTGTAAGAAGTAAGGTGAGCCCCCCAATCCAGGGGTCCTGGTGGAACATAAAGCATACTCGGGAGCCAGGCAGCAGGCAATATCTTTCCTCCTGCAGGAGAGCACGCACATGGTCTGGGCCCACTCAGCTTCTTTTTTTTAAATATATTTTTTATTGACTTTTTACAGAGAGGAAGGAAGAGGGATAGAGAGTCAGAAACATCGATGAGAGAGAAACATCTATCAGCTGCCTCCTGCACACCCGCTACAGGAAATGTGCCCGCAACCAAGGTACATGCCCTTGACCGGAATCAAACCTGGGACCCTTGAGTCCGCCGGCTGACGCTCTATCCACTGAGCTAAACCAGTTAGGGCTCGGCTTCTTTTATTTTTCTGATTAAAAAATAGGCAAAATATGTTAATAGATATTTTTCCAAAGAACACATATACATGGCCAACTGGTACATGAAAAGGTGCTCTACATTATTATTTTTTAAAATTTCTTTATTGATTAAGGTATCACATATTTGTGCTCATCCCCCCATTCCCCTCCTGAGCCCTTCCCCATGCATGCCCCCACCCCCTTGTTGTCCGTGACCACTGGTTAGGCTTATATGCATGCATACAAGTCCTTTGGTTGATTTCCCCCCCCCTTACCCCCACCCTCCCCTACTTTCCCTGAGGTTTGACAGTCTGATCAATGCTTCCCTGACTCTGGGTCTGTTTTTGTTCATAAGTTTATGTTGTTCATTATTTCCCCTAGATGAGTGAGATCATGTGATACTAGAAATACACTTATAAGAACCGAAAATGGGACAAGCAATAATGGTTATGCTGAGAGGCAAATGAATCAGTCTTTAGTGAGTTTCTTTCTGGGCCAACAGTTCTTTTGAGTCCCAATTTCAATGTCAAACAGTTCCTTATGTGTACATGTCAGCAATTTCAGTTCTGGATGGTGGAAAAATGGTGGTAATGCAGGTCCGACCCTCTCTGGTTTGGTCCCGGACAACCTGCCGCGACACATAGCTGCTGACTGCTAGTATGGCAAGGTGTCATCAGCGTCTTCCATCTCTGGACTGTTTCTCTTCTGTCTTCATGGTTGGAGCAGTCATGTCAATTCCTCTCTGTTGCAGGAATCCACATGGTCTTGGAGGTGTTTTCTGAAAATATACAAACATTTTCTCAACCAAAAGTTAATAAAGGAATCTTTTCTATAAATTTGACTTGGGATCCTTTTTCATTTTTTTGCTCAAACAATTTTCCTTTGGCTTGATTTGACACCATGTGTTTTTTCATGGGTGTCTTGTTGTCGCCATTTTTATTCTTTACCCCTGTGTTCCTTCTTCACTCCCTATTTCTTTTTTTTTACAGCAGACCTTTTAGCATTTCTTGCATCGCTGGTTTGGTGGTAATAAATTCCCTTAGTGCTTTTTTTGTCTATGAAGCTCCTGATTTCACCTTCAGTTTTGATTGATAGCCTTGCTGGGTACAGTATTCTTGCATTCAGACCCTTCCTTTGCATGACTTTGTATATTTCATTCCATTCCCTTCTGGCCTGATGAGTTTCTGTTGAGAAATCAGTTGCTAGTCTGATGGGGGTTCCTTTGTAGGTAACTTTCTGTCTCTCTCTGGCCACTTTTAAGATTCTTACTTTGTCATTGGTATTTGCCAATTTAATTATAATGTGCCTTGGTGTCAGTCTTTTGGGGTTCATTTTGTTTGGGACTCTGTGAGCTTCTTGGATTTGTGTGGGTTTTTTCTTCCCTATATCAGGGAAGTTTTCTGTCATTATTTCTTCAAACAGGTTTTCTATTCCTTGCTCCATTTCCTCTCCTTCTGGAACCCCTGTTATGTGGATGTTGTTTTGTTTCATGTTGTCCCAAAGTTCCCTTAGGCTCTCCTGCTTTTTAATTTTTTTTTCTAGAAGCTGCTCTACTTGGGTATTTTTTCCTACCTTGTCTTCTAGCTCACTGATGCAGTCCTCTGCTTCTTCTAGTCTACTCTTGATGCTTTCTATTGAGTTCTTTACAGCAGCAATGTCATTTTTCATTCTTCTTGGTTCTTCTTCATTTCCTCTTGGTTCTTACTCATATTGTCAAATTTGTCTTCCATTCTTTTCAGCCACCTTATGACCATTTCTCTGAATTCTTTCTCTGACAGGTTGCTTGCCTCCATTTCATTTACTTCCTTTTTTGGTGACACCTGCTTTTCTTTCATATGCGGGCTGTTTTTTTGTCTCCCCATGTTCTCTCTTCTCTGGGTGTCTGGTTATGTAGTTCTCTCTCTCCTGCGTTGATTTAAAGGCACAGAATACAACACAACCAAGTACCACACACAAGGCACTGAATAGAAATGTATTCATATTAATAACCCCAAATAAAGGTGACCACCAGAGAAAAGCAAATTAGGGGCTAGAAGAGAAAGAAGAAGAGAGGGGAAAAAAGAAAGAAAGAAAGGAGTGCCAAAATGAAATTGAGAAAAGGGGAAAAAAAGTAAGAGAGAAAAGAAAGAGAATAAGAAGAAAACGGGAACAAACTGTATATATGGGGGAAAACTCCAATAGAACGGCCACTAATCCCAGCAAATGCCAGCAACAAGTACCTGGAGATGAATACAAACTACAAACAACAATTAATATTAAGTGAGGCGAGGAAAAACAGATGCAAAAAACAAACAAAAACAAAGCAAACAAGAAAACAAAACAAAAAAGAATAAGCAAAAGAATCTCACAAACAAGCATAAAAAACTGACATAATCAACATTTGAGCAAACAACAACAAAAGGACAGAAAGAAAAACAAATTTTGGATAGTGAAGACAGAGAAGAGAGAGGTGTGTATGAACTTGGAGCAGGGGGTTGGAAATTAGATATATAAGTAGGGTGAAATTTTAATGGGGGGTAAAAAGAAAGAATAGGGAAAATCTGAAGCAGGAAAAGGGTAAGAGAAACAGGACAACAAATGGGCAAAAGTTAGGAAGAGAGTGATGGCATAAAGATAGAGTTGAGATAGAGTAGAATGATGCTAAAGGAAAGATGAAAATAGAATGTAGAACACTAATCTCAAAGTCAAATAAAGAGAAAATAAAGTGACACTTTTTTAAAAAAGTAAAATAGTAGTAGTAATAATACTGATTGAAAAGAAAAATATAACAAAAAGGTAAAATCAAGTGAGGAAAAAAAGAAAAAAGTTTCTTAAGTAAGAGATGAAAAAGAAAAATATAAAAATTAAAATGTGCAGTAGTGAAGGTCATTCACTTCCTCTATTGTTCTGTTTGGCACATCTGTTTCCCAGTCAGGACAGTATTGCAGTTCCCTGTGTTCCACTGCTCCTCAGTGTTGTAAGCCAGTCCTGATTTTTAAGCAGGCAGTGTGTCTTACTTTCTTGTATTCCTTAATTTGTGATTACACAAGAGTCAATTTGTGATTCAGCCCCTGGGTGGCAGTGTTTCTGGGTTGACTTCCGGGTCTATGGGTCCTTGCTAGCCTCTGCTTTAGATCCTGCTTTCCCTATGGCACTCAATACTGGTTTGTGGGAGTGGGCTGCCCCAGAGCTGGTTCTCTGATGGTCACTCCCCACTCTGATCCCCAGGTTCTAGAAACACAACTTTCCCCTGCAGTCTCCTAGGGTGTCCCCAACTGGATGATCCTATGTATTGGGCTCAGTAATCAGAAACAAGGATTCAAAGAGGAGAAAGTGCAAGTGTGCGACCTCCGGGTTTCCTCATAAGCCTGCATAATCCCTTTTTTCCCCTTGTGTCCAAACAGCTGGCACACTCCCAGAGTTTTTAGGCTGTCCTTCTGCGTCAGATCAAAATGGGTTGCTTTTTAGAGATCCCCTCTGTTAGCAGCTCTGAGGACCCCCTTCCACATTCACGGATCATGCCAGCCACAACAGCTACTGATTTTTCTAGGCTCTGACTTCCCCTGGTCCTCCAGCTTCCACAGTGCGTGAGTTTCTCTGTCCTGCCAGCACCAGAGACCTCACCTTATCCCAGGTGAAATCTGACTTTTCTGTGGTGGAGTGTAGAGCTCCTCTGAATCCGCATGTTTGTGCCAATTGGGGACCAGTGCTCTGGGTTCACAGCTGTTCAGTGGGTGCAGCAGTTGTAGATTTTCAGGTTTCCAATAACATCCACTTTCCCCTTCAAGATGACGCAGTCTCCACGTCCGAGCTGGTGGCTCTGGGAGGGAACCCAGCAGCAGTGGGGGCTGCCTGGTCAGGGGTACCCTATCCAGCAGTCCCCTACCTTCTCCTGGAGTATAGCTGTCCCTTAACTCTCCAACAGACACTCCTCGTGTGACCCTCAGCTGCTCTTTCTATCTGCTCCTTGACAAGGCTCGGGACACATCTTTCTATTCTGCCGCCATTTTGGTTCTCTCTCAGGGCTCAGCTTCTTAATCCTGACACACATGATCTGTCCCTCACTTCTGATTGGAACTCAGGCTCACAGTCTTTCCTGATTGGCTAATTCAAAGGGAGGGGCTGTCCTTTGTGGTTTCAAGAGGGCAGCCCCCAGGGAGCTGCAAGCCATGCGGCCAATGTGGCTACTGTCTAAACTGTTCTTTGACAGAAAACATGACTTGTTTATTATCACAATTCCCCCCTTTTTACTTAAACTCTTCTCTTCAAACTCGGCTGACACCCCCCAATTTCCTGCTCCACAGTGTCCAGGAGGAGACTATTTTGCTGTTTGGTCAATGCGGTTCCAATTAGCCTTTGGGTAAGATGGGATGATGTGACACCCCATCACGGTAGCTCCTAATCAAAGGGGTGAGGTGGACACCATCGCTCCTTCCAATTTCCAACCATCGCTCCAGGGAATTGGAGAAGGAGCCTTGGTCCCAGGCTCTAGCTCATGCATCACTGAAGCTGCCAGTGCCTTAGGCTCAGTCACGGTCCATGTGCTGTGTTGTCAGAGACGAATGTGCAGCACTGGCCCCAACATTACACATTTTCCTCCTTTTCTGCCAGAATCATATCCAAGGTCAACCTACTCTCCCAAGTCATCCTACTGCTGGCATCTAGCTGTTCACTATCCCTTTAGCTGCATCTTGAGTATAGTTAACAAGCTTTTGCTGGTTTAGTAAATATAATTAATCTTAAGAAATTTGGTCGCTGGTTTCCATTGTAGGAAGATCTTGAGGCATTCTAGAACCTATTGGAATCACCTACAGCCAACTCTAGGTTAAAAAAAAACAACAACACTTTTCTTAAAATATAAACCCTAGGAAGGTTATCAAACCCATTCTACCAAAAGATTATACAGCATTCAAAGTGACAAGAGGGTATTAAGCACAAACATAACCTAGTAAAACTTCAGTTCCCACAATTAAGATTACTTTTTAAAAAAATAGCTGATTAATATAACATACTAGAGGCCCAGTGCATGAATTCATGCACCAGTGGGGTCCCTTGGCCTGGCCTGCAGGGATCGGGTTGAAACTGGCTCTCTGAAATTCCCCAAGGGGTCCCAGATTGCAAGAGGGTTCAGGCCAGGCTGAGGGACCCACCTGGTGCAGGATTGGGGCCGGGGATGGATGCGGGAGGTTGGCCAGCTGGCGGGGGACTGCAGGAGGGCTCCAGGGCATATCTGGCCCACCTTGCTCAGTCCCAATTGGCCAGACCTCAGCAGCAAATTAACATGCTGGTTGGAGCATCTGTCCCTGCTAGTCAGCGCATGTCATAGCGAGCGGTTGAGTGGCCTTAGCATATCATTAGCATATTATGCTTTGATTGGTTGAATGGACAATCGGGCACTTAGCATATTAGGCTTTTATTATCTACTAGAGGCCCAGTGCACGTAATTCATGCACTCAGGGGTGGAGACCCTCAGCTCAGATTGCGAGAGGGCACAGGCCAGGCCAAGGGACCCCACCAGTGCACAATCAGGGTCAGGGAGAGATGCAGGAGATTGGCCAGCCAGGGAGGGACCGCAGGAGGGCTCCAGGGTATGTCCAGCCCATCTCCCTCAGTCCCAATTAGCCAGACCCCAGCAGCAAGCTAACCTACCAGTTAGAGTGTCTGCCCCCTGGTGGTCAGTGCACGTCATAGAGACTGGTCGACCAGTCAACTGTCTGCCCCTGGTGGTCAGTGCACATCATAGCAAGTGGTGGGGAGGCCTTAGCATATTGTTAGCATCTTACACTTTGATTGATTGAATGGCCAACCAGACAACCCGGCACTTGGCATATTAGGCTTTTATTATATAGGATATTTTTAAAAAGTGACTGGAACGCCATAACAACTAGAATGACCGGTCACTATGACACCCGCTGCAGCCAGCAAACAGGCTTGATTGGGGTGTGGAGTCATCAGCCAACCTCTTGCGGCCCCTCCTCTGGCTGGCCCCACTCCTGATGGACCCCCACCACCCCAATCGACCCATGGCCCCTTCTCCCAGCCAGCTCCACCCCTGATCTGCCCCCCCACTCCAATCAGGGGCAGGGCCAGCCAGCCAACTTCCCATGGCCCCTCCCCCAGCCACTGACTCCCAATCAGCCTGCCCACCCCATTTGGGGGCGGAACTGGCTGGCCCACTGCCCACAACATCTCCCCATGGCTGGCCCTGCTCCCAATTGCCCACCCACTCCAATCGGGGGCGGGGCCTGCTAGCCAATCACCTGTGGCCCCTACCCCTAGCTGACCCAGCCTTTATCAGGCCCCAATTGGGGCGGGCTGGCTGGCCAACCTCCCACCATCCCCTCCTCCCAAAAGGCCGGGCCCAGATCTGCCCTAATTGGGACTGGGCTGGCTGGACCCCACCTGTGCATGATTTGTGCACTGGGCCTCTAGTATAGGATAATAATTTATAGAACTTTTGCTTCAGAAAAGGACTAACCAAAATAAGGTTTATTTTCTAACTTCATTTGTCCTTGGATGCAGTCAACAAATGATACTACTTGGATTTCTGCTATCAGTCTCCCTGAGTACATTGGGAGGCAAAATGCAAATCATTTACTCCTTTTTAAAAAAAATATATTTTATTGATTTTTTTCAGAGAGGAAAGGAGAGGGAGAGAGAGTTAGAAACATCGATGAGAGAGAAACATCAATCAGCTGCCTCCTGCACACCTCCTACTGGGTATGTGCCCACAACCAAGGTACATGGCCCTGACTGGAATCGAACCTGGGACCCTTGAGTCTGCAGGCTGACGCTCTATCCACTGAGCCAAACCAGTTAGGACAAATCATTTACTCTTAAGTGTCCTTGGTTTAGGGAAGATAGGATTAATTAGATGGCTCCAAATTACTGTTTATTTCACTTTCCCTATTCTACTTATTCTGGCTTACTGGCCTGCGTCATTTATTCAACTTCTTTTCAACATTTTTCTTTACAAATGTTTTATAACTTTCACAAATCTTTCTTTAGAAATCTTACAACTTTCAGAAATAACCAGCTTTAGAAACCATTTCTTTCTCCTTCAAATGCTTTCTCTATTATACCAAAACCATAATTTATTTTCATGATTTTTGAATTCTTAACCCTTAGAAACCTTAATTTTTAGGTGGCATGTAAATAATTAATATTCCTCAGATTAGCAATACATTCACATTTTAAGAGATATCTTACTAATAAAAGAGAAATATGTAAATTGACCATCACTTCAAGACACCCACAGCCAATCAGGAGTGAGTATACAAATTAACCTGACAAAGATGGCAGCGGCACTGCCTCTCCCCCCTGCCTCCCCCCACCCCCCCGGGCTGCTCCGGGCCTCTGGGCAGCGTGCCTCCTCAGGACCTCCCTGCCTCACTCCACACCTGACAACCGCCCTTGCAGCCGCCCTGTGGCCCAGCCCCCAGCCTCAGAGGCAACCCGCTGGTGCCTGAGGTCGTAGCTCCTGGTGTCTGGCATCTCCCTCTAACCCACCCCTGCCCCGCTGCTCTGGTAAACAAAACCCTAGTGTTGGAGCAGCCTTTTGGGAACAGACGTGCATGGGAGCTTGCTCAGTGCACAGTTAGCGCACCCTGGAGCCCCGGGCCAGCCAAGGGGCGATGGTGGTGGCGATGGTAGTGGCTACGGTGGCAGCAGCAGTTGGCTCAGCTTTGTTTTTAATAGATGAGAGAAGCCACCTACACAGTAACCCAAATTATCAGATCTCCCTCCTCCCTATCTCTCCAAATCAAGAGGGAAGGGGTGATGGACGTGGAGGGAGGGAGGGCAGGAGGCGGAGGGCTGAAGAGGAAGAGGATGAGGAAGGGGGCTAGTTGTATCACACTTTCACAATGGGAAACTGAAATACACTAGAGCACCCAACCTCTCCAGTCCTCCCCGCCTGCCTTGCTCCCTCCACCTCTTCCCCTCCATGCCTCCTCAGGAGTGCCAGCGCTGCACAGAGGAAGTCTCCGAAGAATGAGGGTGAGGAGGAAGCAACACTGGAGCATGCAGGGCTTGCCACCGCCGCCACTGCACAGGCTGTTGGAGCGAGCCCACCATGTGCCGGCAGCCGGGGGAAGGAAGGCCTATTCTTCCACGAATCTTCATGCATCGGGCTTCTAGTTTCAAATAAAATACAAGACTTATTCATTAATAGATTCAAATCCATCCTCTAACTCATACTAATTAATGTTTCAGTATCCTGTTATTTAAAATTATTTCGATGTTTATTATTTAACCCAGCAATGCTCCAAAGCCTTTAAGTTATCACAGACTTTGGAAAATTGTGTATAGGCTTATGAGGCTGGAGGAAAGGAAGGGGGAGAAGGGAGCAGGTCCCATAGCCTGTTCCCAGACCTCTAGCAGCTTGGATTCAAAACTGCCACATTTTTCCTTAGGTTTGGGCGATACTGCTGTGGCTTCCGTTTCTGTCCCTCAGGGCCAGCCCTTTCGTGGGCCACTTGTTCTACAGTTGTGAACATTATGTTATTTTCTGTTTCTGCCTTTCTTATCTTTATGTACATAGACCTTCTGAACCTTTTTTAAAAAACAGTTCTTCTGCACGTCTACTTTTCTAGCTCTTCAACTTTGTAGTTTTCTTGAAATGTCAGGTCAACTCTTGGTGACAAAATGTAATTTTTAATATTTCTTGGCCCAACAGGTCCTCAGGGTCTGGCCCAGAGTACTTTCTCATTTGATCTTTTAGTCTTGGTAAAATTTGGAAGGTCCTTCTTCCTTGCCCTGCTGATATTAAAGGCTTTATTTAGGTTCTGAGACCAGAGAACTGCTCCCCCAATCCCTTTAATTATTAGTTCCCTGAGACGTCTCATGTGTCCCCTATGGGTCTGCTCCCGGGTTTGGAAATTTTACATCTGTTGGAAGCACACCAGGGCTAGCCACGAGCTCCCTTTCCCAGATAGCCATAGCTGACCTTCAAATCACTCCCCCTTATTTTCCTGAGAATAGGATTCCCAAAATAGACATTAACTCGGGTCTATGAATACACTTGTGGGCCCCAAAATGGGTCTAGCTGATCAGCTAAGCCATGTGGGTCTTCCAACAGAGGTTTTAACCCCCCTTTTTTTACTGCTCCAACTCCTTTCACAACCTAGGAAAGCTGATTTCTGGTGGCACAGTGGCCTCAGGGCTGGTTGGAACCTTATCAGGAGAGCTCTCCTTCCAAGGGGAAGGCTGGGATTATAAATCGCCATCTTGGATGTTCCCTCAGGTCATCCCCCCAGTCGCATAGGGTGGAGAAGGCAAGGCAAGGGATCTCATTCCTCTGTCTGCCCTTGTTCTCTTTTAGGCTTCTTTGCTTTTACAGGGAGAAGGACAACTGGCCCCTTCCTCCAACAGAGAGCACAGTCAATCTCCTCTTGAGGACTGGACTTTTATTATTAACATATTTATAATTATTACTGAAGAGCTTTATCATAAATCCTTCATTTTAATTGCATATATTTATTATATCTTAACAACTTTGGGATTTTAAAACCAATTATTACCTAAAGCATTTTTTTGACCAATTTTGTAACAGGGATAACTCAATGAGAAAGTACCATTTTATTTTTCTTTATAAAAACAGGAATGCCCCTGTTTCACTGCTAGAGGGTACTTCTACAGATCTGTTCCTCCCAGGGTTACAGGAAAAAATAGAACATTGGGGACTAGTTATGGTTATGGGAAATATTAATTATGCTGTTAACCATGATTGCCCTTTCTGTTCAAAGAAAGGACATGCCAACCTGGCTGGGAGTCCCACGCCCCTGGGGCCTGGGAGTCACCCTTGGAATGTGGTCCATCCTCATTTAAGAACTGCCCACTATCATGGAAGCATTAACCATGTTGCCCAAACCAGCCTGCATAGCTTACTTCCCCATATCCATAAACCAGGGAAGAACAAACTAAAGTCCCTAAAAGATAGAAAGCCCACATTACATTACAGACATACATATAGAAATATCACTAGCTAAGAATTTCTGGTGGCTAACACCCTGAGAGGGAGAGCAGGAAGGGTCCCCAAGATAAAAAACTCTTGGCAGCTGCTGGGACTTTCCTGCAGTCTCTGTCACATGGTCAGCCTCACCACACATAACTGGGCTTCCTCAAAGTAGGACTTGCCCCATCTTTAAACAAATTAAACAAATAACAAAGAGACATAAAACATCAATAGAAAAACTTATATAAGCACGCGCAACACTAAAAGTTTACACCACAGAATCCTCTGCATTAAGAATCACTAAAGCAGAGCAATGTCTTCTGTCCCTGGTTCAGGAACTTGCCTCCCCAGGACCTCAGCATTCTCCCAATGGACTATTCAGGGGAACGTTTTCCTAGGCCTAGAATTTCTGTTTCCCATCCTCAGCAGGTCCTTTGTGACTATGTACTCAACCCCCCATGTTGGAGGTTTCTCGTACTCCCTGAGATCTGCTTTGTTCCTCTCTGGCCGCTTCCCTCTCAGGAGAAGGGAACCACAGATCAGAACTCCGCACTTGCTTTATGTCCAAGACACATCCCAGTCACATATGCCTGACCTCTGAGGACACCCAATCACCAAAGTAGTACTCCGTCTAATTCCCACCTTGGCTCATGCATGAGGTCACTGATTGCCGTGGATCTTGCCTGGGCCCTTCATGTGTTGCTGGCTGACTCTCAATCCTGAGCTCATAGTCAGCCCATGGGTAATGGCTGTCCCTCCACACCAAGGCTGCCACAACTTGGCTGCAGGGCATACCTCCTTAGGAGAGGGGTCTAATTTCCCCGTGACAACAAACTGTATCTCGGATGAGCCCCAAAATTGTAAGAAATAAGGCAAGCCCCTCAATCCAGGGGTCCTTGTAGAACACAAAGCATACTGGGGAGCCAGGCAGCAGGCAATATCTTTCTTCCTGCAGGAGGGTGCGCACATGGTCTGGGAGCACATGCATGCTGAGCAGGTGGTCGCTCCGCTTTTTAATCCTGATGCACGTGACCTGTCCCTCACTCCTGATTGGAGCTCAGGTGCACAGTCTTTCCCGATTGGCTAATTCAAAGGCAGGGTTTGGCCTTTGCTGTTTCAAGAGGGCCAGTGGCCCCCAGGGAGCTGCAAGCCATGTGGCCAACATGGCAGCTGTCTAAACTGTTCTTTGACAGGAAAGGTGACTTGCTTATTCCCACTCTCCCTTCTCTGTTGTCTGGGAGAAGGAAGGGCAGCTGGATAGCCATCAATGCTGGGGTCTGAGGGCCAGAGGGCAGCTGAGACTCCACTCTCACCTGGGCACCAGGGTGGGAAAGGCAGCAATGGGAGGGGAGGGAAAGGACCTCTGTGAACTGCAGGGCGCAGGCCCTGGCTGCTGTGTGGTGCCCTCCTGACTCCCTCAACAGGAACTCCTGCCCCTTCTGCGTGCGAGGGAGCAGAGACCCCAGTGGGCAGCATCCTAGGCCCAATTTCACAGTCAGCAATGGATAGAGCCAACATCTCAAAGCCACAGCCAGGGCACCCTCCTGTCCATGGGCTGCGGTAGACTCGGTGCCTGCAAGCCTCCTCCTCCATGGCAGCTCTTACTCTGTCCTCCGCTTCCCTGCAGCTACTTGCAGGAAACAAGAATTTCTGAAGGGGCGGTGGGGGCCAATCCCTGTCCTCCACCCTCACCCCAACAGCCTGGGCCAGCCCAGCCACACACTCTGCCCCCTCCCTCCACCCAGCTCTCCACCTAGCCCACCTGCACCCACCCACCCTTCACCCCCCACCCACCCCTCCACCCGCCACCAAGCCCATCTGCACCCACCCAGCCCTCCTACCACCCCTCACCCACCCCTCCACTCAGCCCTCCACCCGCCCTCCACCTACCTATCCCTCCACCCAACCCTCCTCCCAATCCCCATCCACCTGCACCCACCTGAACCCACCCCCTCCACCCATCTCTCTACCCAGCTCTCCTCTACCCCTCCACCCCCCACCCACTCCTCCACCCCCCTCTACCCAGCCCTCCATCCAGCCTTCCACCCGCACCCACCCAAGGCCTTGGATTTGAAAGCTGCCGGGTCCCATCTGGCAATCACAGCACAGAGAGGGACTTTCAGATCCCCAACTTTCAGGAGGAAGCAAAAAGTTGTGGTTTTTTTTTAAATCCAGCAGGACCCAGGCAGTGTGGCTCAGTTGAGCATCGACCTA
This sequence comes from Corynorhinus townsendii, assembly GCA_026230045.1. Classification (NCBI taxonomy): domain Eukaryota; kingdom Metazoa; phylum Chordata; class Mammalia; order Chiroptera; family Vespertilionidae; genus Corynorhinus; species Corynorhinus townsendii. Next base: position 85,509,323 of record JAPDVU010000008.1, read on the forward strand.
TGAATCAGGAGGTCAGGGTTCAATTCCCTGTCAGGGCATGTGCTGGTGTCATGGGCTTGATCACAACCCTGGCAGCCAATAAATGATTCCCTCTCATCATTAATGTTTCTCTCTCTCTCTCTCTCCCTTCCTCTCTGAAATCAACAAAACATTAAAAATATAAAGTGTAAGTCTGAGCATGCCATGCCCTTACACAACACCTCTCAGACTGTCCTTTGCTCTTAGGACCACCAAACAAAACAAAGCCCGCATCCTCCTATGCCCTGCTCGGCCCGCCACACTCTCCACATTATTCCAGCAGCTCCCTCTCTACATCAGGCTGTGGGCAGTTGGCGCTGTCTCTGGGGAGCCCCCAGACTCAGGCCCATGCTGCCCCTTGGCCTGGAGTGTCTTTGCTGATCAATCCTGATCATCTCTAGGTCGGCCTGGACACACTGCCTCCCAAGGCTTCCCGGAGGAGACCAGAGTCTCCTCTGATTCTGCGTGGTTCCAGTTACAACAGTTGTAATGTAAATACTTGGGTTTGCACTTATTTTTTTTTAATGCCTGCTCCTTTTGCTGCTGTGGGTTTCATTGTAGGATAAGGGATTGTCACACCTGTCACCTGTAAGGCAGCAGCTAGCACAGTGTCTGACCGACTGGGTGACGGATGGACGAATGAATGAATGACGAATGAATGAATGATGAATGAATGAATAAATGAAGAATGAATGAATGAATGAAGAATGAATGAATGAATGATGAATGAGTGTCCAGGGAGGGCGCAGGAAAGGCCTCCTGGAAGAAACAGCAGCGAGAAGGAGACAGTCATGTTTAAAAGTTGCAGCAGGAGTCACGCACGGGCCTGGAATAAGCAAGGGGAGAGGTGCCTTGCCATTCCCATCATTCGGCCTTCCTTCCCTTCTAAGGCACCGATTCAGCCTGCCCCATCTACAGTTCCTCAGCCCAGCTTTCTGACAGGGGGGAGAACGGCTCCACCAGCTGTCCCAGCTGCTCTTTCTGTTCCACTCACCACGCAGGCCCTGCCCCTGCGCCCACTCGCCCACCACACCCTCAGATGTGTGTGTCTGAGGACTGTGATACCTGCACTTCCTGTGGGCTGTGAAGCAACCGGAGCCTTGCAGCTGGCCTCGAAGGGCAGAGGAGAGTGTCCACCCCATTCCCAGCACCCTCATCCCCAGCACCCTTATTCCCAGCACCCCCATCCCCAGCACCCCTATTCCCAGCACCCCTATTCCCAGCACCCCCATCCCTAGTACCCCATCCCTGGCATCCCTTCCCAGTACCCCTATCCTCAGCACCCCCATCCCAGCACCCCCATCCCCAGCACCCCATCCCCAACAGCCCCACCCCCAGCGCCCCCCTCCTAGCACCCCCATCCCCGGTACCCCCATCTCCAGCACCCCCTTCTCAGCACCCCTAGCACCCTCAGCCCCAGCACCCCCACTCCCAGCATCCCCATCTCAGCACCCCCACCCCCAGCACCCCTCAGCACCCCCATCCCCAGTACCCCCAGCTCCAGTACTCCCAGCCCTGGCACCCCCAGCCCCAGCCTCTCTCTGTCGCAAACTACAGCAGCCAGCCCATCTAGAAGGAGCAGTGACAGGACCATGGCAGAACCCAAGCCAAATGCCACCCACAAAAAGAAATTGGAAAAAATCTTCCCACAGTGGAAAGATGAGGTTCCCATTGCACCCTGCCGGCCTCCTAACAGAGTTCATTTCCCTTCCGACTTCCAGGGGACCTGCCCACACCTGCTCTCTGGGTCTTGGATTGGGAGGTGATGTGTCATCCCTCTTCCTGCAGCTCATGCACACTAAGACCAAAAGGCAAAGGGGGTGCCTCCCAAGGCTTGGCTGCCCACTTCCCCATTTCAGAGGTTCCAGGCAGCATGAAACTAGAAGACCAGAAGAGAACAAAGAGAAAAGGTGTTCCCAAATGAGTGAGTGAGTGAGTGATGTGTGTGGAGGGTGGGCCAGTGGAGGAGGGGGATGTGTGTGGATTACACAAGGATGTAATATTTGATACAATGGGAAAGAAGAAACAATATCTATACTAATAAAAGGGTAATATGCAAATTGGTCAGGACACCGTAACAGTACCAACCGAATAGCAGGCTGCATGGGGCAACCAGGCCGGCAGGGGGGTTAGTGAGGGCCAACCAAATGACTGAACAGCAGGCTGCGTGGTGCAACCAGGTCAGCAAGGGGGGTCGGGCAGTGAGGGGTGACCAGGCTGTGGGGGCAGTTGGGGGCAACCAGGCCGGCAGGGGGCATCTGGGAGTGACCAGGCTGGTGGGAGTGGGGCAGTAAGGGGCAACCAGGTTGGCAGAGGGGGGGAGTTGGGGGCGACCAGGCCAGCAGGGGGGGCAGTGAAGGGCGACCAGGCCAGCGGGGGGGGGGGGGGCAGTGAGGGGCAACTGGGCCAGTGGGGGGCATTTTGGGGCAACCAGGCTGGCAGCGGGAGCAGTTGGGGGTGACCAGGCTGGCAGGGGGGCAATTGGGGGTGACCAGGCTGGCAGAGGCGGGCAGTGAGGGGTGACCAGGCCAGCAGGGGGGCAGTTGGGGGTGACCAGGCCAGCAGTGGGGGGCAGTGAGGGGCAACCAGGCTGGTGGGGGTGGGCATTTTGGGGCAACCAGGTTGGCAGTGGCTATCAGATCGACAGGTGGAGGCAGTTAGGGGCGATCAGGCAGGCAGGCAGGATCAGGCCTAAACCAGCAGTCAGACATTCCCCAAGGGGTCCCAGATGGGAGAAGGTGCAGGCTGGGCTGAGGGCCCTCCCCTCTGCACAAATTTCATGCACTGGGCCTCTAGTTAAGTAATAATAGGCCCATTTATTGGCCTTTTCTATATGCTGTGAAGTGTTTTGTACTCAATATTTCATTTACTTTTCCAAACAACTCAGTGAGGGCAGCATCTATGTGCCCCTTTTACAGATGGAGACACAGGCCTACTGAGTCCCACAAGCTCATGAGTGGTCAGGCTCCAGGATCAAGATCCGAGGCCCTTGCTGGGAAACACTCCCTGTAGCCGCTCTCCGGGGCTGCAGAGCAGAAGGGAAGGGAACTGGTTTATGGCGGCAGAGGCTGCAGCCAGACACAAAGAGCCTCTGACAATGGGGCCTCTGGGTTGCAGTCGGGGTAACAGGCGTGGAGAGTGCTCCCTCTGAGGGTCTTCACAGTCACAATGAATGGACGTCTCTGTGTCCGGCTGGGGTGAGGGAAGCACTGTGCTCTGATGCCAGCCTCACTGGGCACAAGATTGCCTGCAGGAAGCTGTTAGATCTCAGAAGAGAGCACAGGATGTGTGCCACGTGGGCAGGAAGAACACAGGGCTGCAGGTAGGCAGGTGCCACTGTGTTCAACATCGAAAGCGCGTGGCCCGGGGGCCTTGTGTTTTCAGTCCCTGTTGGCTCTCCTGCTTGTACTGCCTTGAGTATGTCACTAACCTCTTTAAACCTCATTTCCTAGGGCAGTAAGGAGAGGCTAAGAACAGAACCTACTCTGGAGGGTTGCTATGAACATGTTTTTAAAGATGATACGTGTAAAGTGCCTGGCACAGAACTTGAACACAATAAGGATGCAACAAATGGGTGTTGCTATGACAATTGTTGGAGTTATTGCTGGAGTCAGAGGTGGAAGCGGCCAGCACAGGCAGGGCTGTGCCTTCATCAGGAGCCGGGAAAGTCTTCCCAGGAAACTCATGTTTCATTTTGAATTGTGAAGAGCTGGTCAGGTACAATCCAACGGAAGGAGTAGGGACAGAGGTCAGGTTCACATAGTGAAGTGAGACTTCACATTTCCTAATGTAGTTTGATCTGTGGTTTAACTAAGTAAGATGTTGATTATGGGGGAAGAGGTGGTAGAAAAAGAGGAGGTGGAACTTATCTCCAAACCCAGAATTTAAAGAGACAGAGACAGCCAGAGGGACTGAAACAGGAACACAGACACAGGGGGCTCTGCTTCCTTCTTCTGGGATCCCATTGGGAATATGGCGGGGCAGAGCTGATTGATGAAGGAAGGGGGACAGAACCTGAAACAGGGGAGTGAGGAAAGGCCCCCGATAGGTGAGGCCCTGAGAAGTGTGGGGGATCCCGTAGGAAAATGTAGCGGCAGGATTTTCCCACCGGGTACCCGTCAGGCATGGGGCCTCTTTGAGACAGCTCTCTCAGTCCTGCTAGCTCAGGGGCCTCTGGGAGGAAAGACTGCTCTGTGCCAACCACCCCTCCCTGACCGCTGCCTGTCTCCTGCATGGAGGTAAAGTCCTGGGGCCAGCCCGCTTTTCAGGAAAGATGTTTGCTTTATATTCTCTATCCCTAACCCTCAGACAAGTACCAACTTTCAAACCCTTATATCATGTATCACTGGGGATTTTGTTAAAAAACATATTTTCAGGGTTTTCCTCAGGGAGTTTAATTGGCTAGATTTTGGGACCAGGTTTTTTTTTTAAAAATCCATTTTTCTTATTGATTTCAGAGAAGAAGGGAGAGGGAGAGAAACATCAATGATGAGAGAGAATCATTGATCAGCTGCCTCCTGCATGCCCCCCCCTCCCCCCACCATTGGGGATTGAGCCCACAACCCAGGCATGTGCTCTGATCAGGAATTGAACCGTGACCTCCTGGTGCATAGGTCGATGCTCAACCACTGAGCCACGTTGGCCGGGCCGGGACCAGGTTTTTAACAGGCATCCAGTGCATGTTGGTGAGGCAAGCTTAGAAAACCCCAAGCTAGGTAAGCCTGAGTCCCCTCTGTCCTGAACACAGGCAGCATGTGTCGGAGGAAGAGCCCTGAGTGAGTAGCGAGAGGTGGTCTTGTCCTGACTCTGGCCCCACAGTCCCAGGAAGCCGAGCCCTGCTCTCGATGCCTGCACAGCGCCTGCAACTGGGGCCTGTTGGCATCTCTGGTCCTGACAGGAGCCTGTGCTGGGGAGCCATGGAGGGGACTGAGGTTTAGGGCAGAGGATGTTTATTTATCTGCACTCAAGATCTCAGAATAAAATATGGGGACACAGCTCTGGCTGGTGTGGCTCATTGGATAGAGCATCAGCCTGCTGACCGAAGGGTCCCGGGTTTGATTATGGTCAAGGGCACATGCCTAGGTTGCAGGCTTGATCCCTGGCCCTGGTTGGGGCACGTGCAGGAGGCAGCCAATCAGTGATTCTCTCTCATCTTTGATGTTTCTCTCTCTCTCTCCCTTCCTCTCAGAAATCAATAAAAATTAAAAAATTAAAAACGTGGGGACATAGAATAAACAGAAGTGATCCAACATCAGGGAACAAGAGTCCAAGCATCACCTCGGGGCTTCCCCTCGCTGGGATCGGCGGACCTCAGTCACTCTAACCCCCACAGGGATACGTAGGCCCAAAGACTATCTAAAACGCCCCCAATCACACAGATAATCAGAGGAAGCAGGCATCTAGGCTCCCAGCCTTCACCAAGTCCATTGTTGGGGTGCATGACAGGGCAGTCCTGTTTTCTTGGGGGTTGTGGAGACCCCTGATGGTGGAGCCCCAGTGTCCTGAGTCCCTGGACAGTCTCCAGAGTAGCCTGGAATCTAGCCTTTTTCTGGATGTGCTCAGACAGTGACAGAGAACGGGGTAGGGAGAGCGGGCAGGACGGAGGAAGGCCCTGAATGTGAGGAGGGGGCTGGTGGGAAGGAAGCCAGGCAGGGGCCAGAGGTGCCCTAACCTCCCAGAGTGTCACTCTGAGGGCGTGGAGCAGGCAGCAGCCTCAGTCCCTCTCCTTCTAGGCCAGAGAGAAGCTGCCGCGAGTAAGGTCTGGTTTTGCAGGAGCCTTTAGAAATCCGCTTTGTCAGAGAAACTCAGAGATCAAACCAGACCCTGCAACTCCAAGCCCCATGACTGCATCCACGTGGCACGAGGACCAGCCAAAAAAGGGAGGCGGGGTGAGAGTCCCCAGCTCCGCCCCTGCTGGGAGGACTGGATTTACCCAGAACCAGCCCCTGACACAGCGGATCCCCGGCGGCACCGCGGGGAGGGGGAGCCCCAGAGGCCTCCCCACAAAGCAGGCAGCGCTCCCCTCTGGCCAGGCGGGCGCGGGCCTCGCGGGCCCTTTAAGGCGGAAGGTGCGCGGCCTCTTTAAGGCAGGTCGGGCGGTTTGTTTGCCGAAGGAAGTGACGGGGGCGGGATTGAATGAAAAGTGCAACAGGGAGTCCCGAGCGCCCAAGTCAGGAGCCGCGGGACCCCAGGGCCCGTCCGCTTCGGAGCGCCCCCTGCTTTCGCGCGCCCCAAACTCTCCTCCAACTTTGAGCGAAGTTGGCAGCGCCCCCGTCCGCCGCGAACCGGCTGGGGATGCGCCCGCCGGGTGGCCGCGGGGTCCCTTCTGCGCCCCGCGCGCTGCTGCTGGCGCTGCTGGCGCTGCTGGCGGTGCTGGCGGTGCTGGCGGTGCTGGCGGACGCGGGGGGCGTGCGGGCCGAGCTGCGAGTGCGCGTGCGGCTTCCGGGCGGCCGGGTGGCCGAGGAGCGCCTGCAGGCGGACAGCGCGGGCGACAGCGTCGGCCTGGAGCTGCGCGAGCCCGACGGCGCCCTAGTCTCGCTCACCGCCGACTTCAGGAAGGTGAGCGCCGCCCGGGGCCTCGCGCCCGCACCCCCGACCCCGCACTTAGGTTCGCGGACCTGAGGCCGGGCCGGGGAGGGGCGCCACCTACCCACGTGTGTGCAGGCTGCTCTCTACCCCCCTGTGCCTGGGTCCCCAGCGCCCAGACGGCCCATTCTTCTCCCCTGACCCCTCTGCTCCCTCCGAGCCCTCCCCGCCCCCATTTCCCCTCTTTACTCTGTGCGCCAAGCCCTGTCCCGCTCCCCCACCTCCAAGCCCTCCCAGAGCCTCCAAGTGCAGACCTTGTTCAAGTTCGTCCCTGCCCCTGCTGCCTCTTGCGGTCATGTCTGGGTGCTTCTGCGGGAAATCAGGCCGGAAACCAGAGACCCAGGTCCTTGCTGTGATCCGGGCAAGTCCTCCTCCGGACCTGGACCTCCTTTCTCACGTGTCCTGGACAGCTGAGTGGCTCCAGGCCCTGCGGCCCCCACTTGGAGTCTGTGAACCACCTTCTGCTCCGCTCTCCTGGGCTGGGGAGGCGGGAGGCGGTGCGGGCAGCGCTGGGCCCTTGGTCTCACAGGCCCAGGAGAGCTGCCTTTCCGTGCTGGGCTGGGACGCTGGGAAGCCTGCAGCAGGCTGGCCTGGGAGAGGCCTCAGAGGGTCCCTGTGCTCTGGGGGAGATGCCACCCCTTTCCAGGCCTGGAGGGAGGGCTGGCCGCCCCCATGTCTTGACTGATTGTGGGAGGAGAGGAAAGACCAGCCTCTACTCAGGTGTGTGTTGTGGAGGGAACAGAGGTGGACCTGGCTCCCGGGGTCAGGTGAGGGCCTGGGAAGTGGAAGTGATGGGGGTCATCAGCAGAGGGCCCTGAAGGGTAATGAGTGACTAACAATGACCCAACAAGGGGAGTCCTGAAGGAAGAGGTGGGTGAGGGATAGCACTCACAGGGAGCCTTCTGATCGCCTGCATCCCCCCAGCCCCTCTTCTGATCAAAGGAGGCCCTGCTGTGTCCAGGGCAGGGGACAGTGAGCCTGGGGACAGCTGGGCCCTGGGAATGTCAGGCTGCAGGACCCTGGCTGAACCCTCTTCTCCTCCCTTGGAGAGTCTGGAGCGTGAGAAGGGGCAGAATTGGGAGGCAGCCTGGGACTCAGCCACAGACAGCTGGGACGGAGACCCTGTGGGCAGCAGAGGCCAGCCTGACTCTGGCCTGTCATTGGCATGTGACCTGGGGGGTGGGCGGGTAGGGGGCCTTTCTTACTCAGCAGGATGTGGGCCAGTGAGGTTCTCCTTCAGGGGGGCGATGCTTGTGTGTGGCCAGAGGGAAGCCATGGGGCAGACACCTCCTGCTCCCCCTCCTCCTGCTCCCCCACCTCCTGCTCCCTCTCCTCCTGCCCCCCACCTCCTGCTCCCCCTCCTCCTGCTCCCCCACCTGAACTCCAGGGCTGTGTTGTCAAGTGTGCTCTTTTCTTAGAAAATCCAAAATGTGGCTGGACCCCTCAGGAAACAGACCCAACCTTCCCTCCCACCCTCCATGGAGCCTTTGCCCGAGAGTGAGCCTCTGGCCGGGCTGAGCCCCTGCCGTCCTGTCCCCTGCCCGGTGCCTGCACAGCGTTCTGTGAGCTGGAACTTGGAGATCTCCTGTGGCTAGGACATCAGTGAGGGAGGCAGCAGGGGCTGAGCAGTATAGCCTCTGGCTGCAGCATGAAGCATGGCCTGCTCTCCCCCAGAGGCCAGGAGAGGGGAGAGCTTGGGGCATGGAGGACTGAAGGTGGGCTGAGTGTGTGGTGGGAGGGCCCACTGCCCGGTTAGGGACCTGTTTGTGGCCAGTTGCAGGAGTCCGTGTTAATTCCCACAGCAGCTCAAACTTCCACCCAGTGTCTGCCATTCTTCTCAGGTTAGCCTCTGCTCTGGAAGCTGCTGTGCACCAGCTGCTAGCATCTCCAATTTCACCAGCGAGGGTGGGAATGGGGAGTGGATGGCTCAGAAAGGGAACCTCCAGCTCCCAGTGCTGGGTCAACCCGCAGGGTGGAGCTGGGGGATGCCAGTGCCCAGGTGTGTGCCATGTGGACTAGCGTTCACTCCCACCCACTTCCAGTCTCCACCGCCCAGTTCTCAGGCCTCAGGCCTCAGGCCTCAAAGCCTGTGGTGGGTGTCCCCAAGAAGTTCTGTCTAGAAGTAATTAATTTTTCTTGTAGGAAAAAAATGCCTGGACATAGTGTTCCTTTTGTTTCCTGTACCAAATCCATTAGGGGTCGTTTGGGGAAAGTCCCTAGTCTGTTTGGGAATAGTGGTGTTTGCCATTTTATCACCTTTGGGAAATAGTCCAGATTGAAATGAGACAGATTTAACGCTGGGCAAACTACTTAATCTCTGCAAGCCTTCACGTATTCATCAGAAAAATGGGGATAATATGGTACAAGCCCCGTGGCTATTTTGAGAACTAAACAGGAATGCATGCAAAATGCTCACGTGTGTTGGCTGTTGTGCCAAGTGCTCAAGAATAGAAGCCATTTACTGTCATAGTCATGGCTCAGATAGCATCTCAGCATGCTAAGCTTGGGCCCAAAGAGGTTGAATGACAGACCCAAAGTCACACAGCAGTCGGCACCGAGCCTGGAGCCCCTCACAGTGACCTCTTTTTGAAGCACCATGGGTCAGAGTTCTCCAGGGAAACAGAAATAAGACACACACACACACACACACAGATATATAGAAAGAGATTTTCAACTATCATGACATTTAAAAATTTTTTTATTCGCTGGGTATTAATGCAGTTCCACTTTTAATTTTTGAGATAATCCCATCCTGGTTTCCGTAGTGGCTGCACTAGTCTGCATTCCCACCAGCAGTGCACAAGGGTTCCCTTTTCTCTGCATCCTCACCAGCACTTGTCCAGTTTGTTGATTTGTTGACTGTAGCCATTCTGACAGGTGTGAGGTGATTCCTCATTGTGGTTTTAATTTGCATCTCTCTGATGGTCAGTGACTTTGAGCATTTTTTCATATGTCTATTGGCTTTCTGAATGTCCTCTTTGGAGAAGTATCTGTTCAGGTCCTTTGCCTGTTTTTTAATTGGATTGTTTTCATTTTGGTGTTGAGGTACATAAGTTCTTTATCAGTGTTGGATTTTAGCCCCTTATCAGATGTAACATTGGCAAATATCTTCTCCCATTCACAGGTTGCTTTTTCATTTTGTTGATGGTTTCCTTTGCTGTGCAAAAACATTTTAGTTTGATGTAGTCCCATTTGTCTATTTTTTCTTTGGTTTCCCTTGCCTGTGGAGATATATCAGCAAAAATATTGCTAGGAGAGATGTCTGAAATTTTGCTGCCTATGTTTTCTTCTAGGATTTTTATGGTTTCAAGTCTTATATTTAAGTCTATAATCCATTTGGAGTTTATTCTTGTGTGTGGTGTAAAAAAGTGGCTTAATTTCATTGTTTTGCACATCTGTCCAATTTTTCCAGCACCATTTATGGAATAGACGATCTTGATCCCATTTGTATTCTCGCCTCCTTTGATGAATATTAATTGACCCGAGGGCATGGGTTTGCTTCTGGGCTCGCTATTCTGTTCCATTGGTCTGTGTCTGTTTTTATGCCAGGGCCATGCTGTTTTGATTACCGTGGCCTTGTAGTGTAGTTTGATATCAGGTAGCATGATAGCTCCAACTTTGTTCTTCTTTCTCAAGATTGCTGTGACTATTTTGGGGTCTTTTGTGGTTTCATATATAATTTTGCAATATTTGTTTTAATTCTTTAATGGCATATTTAATATTGAAATATGCCATTGGTATCTTGATAGAAATTGCATTGAATCTATAGATTGCTTTAGGTGGTATGGGCATTTTAATTATGTTAACTCTTCCTATCCATGAACACAGTATATTCTTCCACTTATTTATATAGTCAATTTCTTTCTTCAGTGTCTTGTAATTTTCTGAGTATAGGTCTTTTACATCCTTGGTTAAATTTATTCCTAGGTATTATATTTTTTCATGCAGTTGTAAATGGGATTGTTTTCTTAGTTTCCCTTTCTGATAATTCATTATTGGTGTATAAAAATTCAACTAATTTCTGGATATTTATTTTGTATCTTGCTACTTTATTGAACTCATTTATCAGTTCTGGTAGTTTTTTGGTAGAATCTTTAGGGTTCTCTACATAGAGTATCAGATCCTCTGCAAATAATGACAGTTTTGCTTCTTCCTTCCCAATTTGGATGTCTTTTATTTCTTCTCCTTGTCTGATTGCTGTGGCTAGGATCTCCAGCACTATTTTGAAGGAGAGTGGTGAAAGAGGGCATCCTTGTACTGTTCCTGGTCTTAAGAGACACACTTTTAGTCTTTGCCCATTGAGAGTATGATGTTGGCTCTGCGTTTGTCATATATGGCTTTTATTATGCTAAAGTATGTTCCCTCTAGTCCCACTTTGCTGAGGTTTTTTATCTTAAATGGGTGCTGGATTTTATCAAATGCCTTTTCTAAATCTGTTGATATGATCATATGGTTTTTACCCTTCATTTTGTTTATGGTGGTGTATCATGTATGAACCTTCCATTCCTGGAATAAATCCCACTTGATCATGGTGTATGATTTCTTTAGTGTATTGGTGAATTCAGTTTGCTAATATTTTGTTGAGGATTTTAGCATCTATGTTCATGCAGATGTGGTGGACGTGATGGGAAGCGGGGTGCCCGCCAGGCCCGGGCAGGCCCGCTCTCTCCTCACCTGCTGAGCCATTGTCTCAGCTGCTGCTGCTCAGGGACCAGCGCATTGGGCGCTTCTGTCCTTTAGGTTGAAGGTGTTTCCGTTGCTGTCCCACTGGGGGTCTCAGTGACGGAGGGAGCGGGGCGGGGGAGGGGGGCCGGTCTGGCTGGGAATCCGGGTGAGAGGCAGCTCTGAGCCCCATCCTAGGAGCCTAGTCAGCAGGTCATTGGGCCTGACTGGGTCAAGGCATTGTTCCCACAGGGTCAGGGATCAGGGCAGTGGTGACCTTGGGGATTTGGCTGACGGACCCCTAGGGCTGCGGGCGGGGGTGGGGGGGGAGGGGGCAGTGACCGCAGTCCTGTGACAAGAGCCCTGTCCCCAGCTGGGCCCGAAGAGCATGCACACCTCCTGATGGTGGGCATGCCCTGGGCAGCAGCCTGGGATGTGCTTGGCCAGCTCGGGGGCTCGGGGGGGCGGGGCGGGGACTCCACTCCCCGTGTTCAAGGGCCCTGGACAGGGCAGCCAGCATGGGCTCGGAGGCGTGGGTCCCGGCTGGCCCTCTTCACTGGCCTAGCAGCCCAGCCAGGGGCAGAGGAGTCAATATTTAGGTTGGCTCAGTCCCGCCTCAGGATCTCGCACCCTGGTGTGTGTGATGAGAAGAGGCTGGGACAGGAAGCTCCAGGGGAGGGTGCTGGCTGTGGAGAGCAGGGAGGAATTGGGGAGTAGGGGGGCCAGCTGCTTTATGAGAACTGGTGGGGGGGGGCATGAAGAAGGGGCACGGCCTCATCCTGTCCCTTTAGTCCTCGGCTCCCTTGTGGTGGAGGCTGGGGGCACAGCCAGGTCTCACCCCCCGCCCAGGTGGGCTTTCTGGAGAAGGGCTCTCGGAGAGGGGGGGCAGCGGGAGCTGGGGGAGGTGTCAGCAGGAGGGATGAAGGGCAGAGGAGGAGAGACCCCTGACTGATACTGAGTGCAAGGACGTGGGGACAGGTGTACTGTGCGGGTGTGACTGGGCAGGAAGGCTGTTGGGCTGTGGAGAAGGGGTGGGGTGACAGAGACTTAGAGAGGGGAAGGCCAGGGATCTGCGGGAGGGCAGTCTGGGAGGGAGGCTGCCCCTGTGACCGTGAGGTGGAGGGATGAGGGAGTGGGACGGGGCTGTATGCGGAGAGCAGGGATGTGCACTGAGCCACAGGGATCCCGAGGCAGGGGTGCAGGAAGAGCGTGGGGCCGGGCCCCTGCTCAGATGCTGAGCACCTGGGTGTGAGTGTTTGCAAAGAAGCAGGTGTGTGAGAAAGACGTGGCTCCGGGCGCAGGTGGAGCCAGGCCATCCCTCCTAGGAGGCAGCTTGTGGAAGGTCCTGGCATGGCTTGTGGCTGGTGCTGGAAGGGCCAGTGCCTGGGTTTGGGGCCTGGGAGGGTGCGGGCGCTGTGTGCAGAATCCGGTGCCAGGACCGAGGGGCCTCTGAAGACCCTCTCCTCGGTCCTGCCCACCCTCCTGCTCCATCCTGGCTGTGCAGGCTCTCCTGCTGGCTGGCTGGTTACTTCCAGGCCCAGAGTGTCACCCGCACTCCGGGTCTCGGGTGCATCTCCATGGGAAAATGCGCCTCCTGCCTCTGCAGGTCGGAGCCAGCAGTGGGCAAGGCCAGGGCCACAGGTCATAGAGGTCAGCCACTATTCTGGGACCTCTCGCTCCCCTCCTCCTCACCGTCCCCTGAGGAGGGTGCTGCTGTTTGTAGTCACCCACAGATGTGGGGACTCAGGTGCTGAGATTCGGAAATCCCTCGAGGCCACCTGGGCAGGTGGCCCCAGCCCCAGGGCCTCTGTTCACATGTACCTGCCCTGTGTCGCACTCAGATCCGCAGGAGACTTGGGCAGGGCTCTCTCCATGGCCCACTCACCAGGCCTCCACCAGCCCAGACCTCACCCCTGACCCCGGGGACCACGTCTCCTCCTGGTGGCCCCTCCTGGTGGCCCATGCCTGGCGAGCGGCAGGTTCCAGGAGCTTGTGGGAGAGGAACCCTTAGTCCTAGGTCCGAGAACCTGCTTCAAGCCTGCTGTGGGCTCTTTGCCAGCTGTGCCATCTGCCTTGGGTGCGAGGCCGCATCCGGGTGGGCCATCCCAGGACATTTTCCATGAGGAGGAAGCCTGGGCGTAGAATCTGGCCAGATGTTCTCTGAAGTAGGGTCCTCTCCCCTAGACTCCCCTCCTTGTGCTGGAGAGAAAGGACCTCTGGAACCTCAGTAGTGACCCTGAGCGGGAGGGAGGAGAAGGTAGGAGGCCCCTGGTCGGGTTGGGAGAGTCAGAGTCCCAGAAACTACGCCTGCCCCTCCCCTCCCAGGAGCCAGCGAGTAGGGGGTGGTTTTTAGGAGAAATAGGACGGAGAAGACGGGGCAGGTTGGGGTTTAAAGAGGCTGGAGGGCAGGCAGGTCATGGTTGTTCGGCCTCATCTTGCTCGATTCATGTCAGATGCTGCTGTTCATTGGTCACACAGAGGCGTGTGTGTGTGCGGGGTGGCGGGGGGGGGGGGGGGTTGCCGCATCCCCAGCCAGGTGACGGGTGGGCAGGCATGGCTGCCAGAGGGTCTCCTCCTGGCTCTGCCCCCACCATCTGTGTGGCCCAGGCAGGCAGCACGACTTCTCTGGGCCTGAGCGTCAGTTTCTGTAGCTGGCCAGGAAAGTAGACTCGCGAAGCTAGGAGCACTGATGCGTGTGGTTAGGGACCTCGGCCTCCGGGTCAGGCTGCCTCCGTTAAACTCTGGCTGCGTTTCCTCTTGTCCCATGACCTGGAGCAGTCACCCTTCCCCATCACAGTCCTGCTGCAAAGATGTGACACAGGACAGGCTGTCCTTTCTGACTCAGTGTGACAATGACTTGTCTCTCCCAGGTATGAACCTCAGTGAACCTGTGTCCTGCACAAATAAATGAGACACCGAAGACGCCCTGTTTCAGCAGGAAGTCCCTGCTCCCTCTCTTCACCCCCTGCTGTGCTCCCATTGGGTAGTGTTTTGTTGTTGGCACTGTTGTTTAGGAAGGATACAGGAGGAAACTTGGATCTCTTTCCTTCTCTGCCTGGTCTAAGAATTCAAATAGATGAGCCCTAGCTGATGTGGCTCAGGGGACAGAGTGTCGGCCTGTAGACCAAAGGATCCCGGGTTCAACTCCAGTCAAGGGCAGGTACCTCGGTTGCAGGCTCCTCCCTGGCCCGAGCACTGGTTGGGGCTCCTGCAGGAGGCAGCCAGTTGATGTGTCTTTCTCACATGGATGTTCTCTCTGTCTCTCCCACTCTCCCTAAAAACCAATGGACAAGTTCTCAGATGAGGATTGACAGCAACAACAACAGTTGCTTTCTGTTGCTGGTGGGCAGGTGATGTCCCAAAGCGGGGGTCCCCAGCAGTGCAGACGGGCAGGAGGTGTGGATGGGAAAGACACTCGGAGCGTTCCGGACCAGCCTCCAAAGGCCCCTGCTGAGAGTTCCCGAGGAGGCAGCAGGGAGTGGGCAGCGCTCTGGGCTTGGAAAATGCCTGGGAGTGGGGTCCGTGTGAAGTCTCCTGGCAGGACTGAGCCTGCAGTGGCAGCTGCATGAGGGCACCAGCCTCCAGTGCCCCCTCAGCTGACCCCAGGGTGGGAGGCCGGGCGGCTGGTGGGGCCCGAGGACACATCTCCTGCTGAGCAGAAGCTGTGAACCCAGCCCTGACTCGCCCTCAGGAGCCTAGTGGAGCCGCACCGCTGAGCCTCCGTTTCCCTTTCTGTGCAATGCGTGGAAAACCTCCTGAGACACTCCCACAGCTCATTGTCCCCGAGATCACTTCCGGTGAAAGGAAGTGAGAGGAACGTCCCGGGGAAGCCGAGGCTTCAGAAGTGCAGGTTTATAGAGTCACCTGAGGCCACCACACCCAGCTCTCTGAGCCCCTCGGTGGGCAGGCACCATGCCTCCTTGCAGCTCATGGAGTCCTCCCCACAGCCCTGCCGTGCCCCGCTCATCCCCGCGTCACAGAGGCTGAGGGAGCGGGCGGCACCACGGCCCTCGTGTGGGGCCCGGTACCCGGGGGCCTAGACTGTTCTCAGAGCCCTTCTGCTCGAGCAGGTGGACAGCAAGCCCCTATGGGCCTGTCCAGTGCATGAGGCCTGGGCGCTCCATCCTCTTGTGCCAGGCAGGGCATCAGCCCTCCTAGACCAGGACTGCCATGGTCACCAGGGTCTCTGCTAGGCAGGGGGCCTTGACAGGTTTTTTAAATTGACTTCAGAGAGAGAGGACAGGAGAGGGAGAAGGAGTGAAACATCTGTGTGAGAGAGAAACACTGATAGGTTGCCTACTGCACGCGCCCCGACCGCAATCAAACCTGCAAACTGGTCAGGTACCCTGACCAAGAATTGAACCTACCACCCTCAGTGCATGGGAGGGACTACGCTCCAACCACTGAGCCACCCTCAGGGCAGGGCTCTGACAGATGTAGGTCACTTCTGGCTGGGACCTGGGAACTCATCCTTGGGGGCTGTTAGCAAGGCACTGCAGGAGGTGAGGGCAGGGTCACCCCAGGTGCAGGGGGGCCGAGCCCAGGGCTCAGCAGGCAGTTAGGAAGGGAATCCCATCCCACAACCCCACCCCACCTCCCCCGTTCATGCAGTGAGTCAGTGACAGGAAGCAGCCCTCCATCAGCAGGTGGGTAGTCACCCCATGGGGAAAGGGGAAGTGAGGAGGGAAGGGAACGGTGAGCCATCTGGCTTTCTCTGGCCAGGAGGCGGCCACAGCAGCAGGCAGCTCATGGGGGTGTCGGCCAGAAACCTCTCTTGCCCCCACGACCACACCTGAGATGGGGTGCAGGAGCCGGGGACAGCAGTCTGGGGGCATTTTGAGGAGTACTCACATCCAGGCACTTCTGCGAACTTGGTTAAGGATGTCAGCAAGAGAAACTCTGCATCTGTACCTGTGCATACAGCCCCTGCCCGAGGCCTGGCCCTTCTGCTTGGAGCCCAGTGCCTGGCCGCGCTGCTGGCCACGATCCGGTGCCTGCAGGGAGGCTCTGCTCTGGCCAGCGCTCTGGCGGTTCCTGTGGGAATTGTCCAGGCGGCCACGGCACACCTGGGTGTGTTCTTTCTCTTAAGTAGCGGGGTTAAATGGGGAAGATAATTCCTACGCCCACGGGAGGGGGGTGTCTGTGCGGCTGTGTCCATGTGGTGGCCTCATAGGCCGCACTGAGCACTGGGTAGGCTCTGGAACCCCCTCCAGTCAGCTGCACCTCCCCTCCCCCCAGCACGTGAAGATCCTGCGGGCGCTGGTCCTGGGGGAGCTGGAGAAGGGCCAGCGCCAGTTCCAGGCACTCTGCTTCGTCACCCGGCTGCGCGACCACGAGATCATCCCCAGCGAGGCCATGGCCAAGCTCCGACAGGTGAGGCCACCGTGCCAGCCCCTTCCGCCCAGCGCTCCCACCCCTTCAGCCAGCATGGCCCCAGCCTGCACCCACCTTATCCTGCCAGCACCAGGCCTTAGCACTCAGACCTGTAGCCCGCTTTCCCTCTAGGCCTGAACCCCCCTCCCCCCGACTCTGCCCTGGCCACACCTGAATCCGTACCCCAGATCCCTGGTCTGCAGTGAGCCCTCCATTTGCATCCCTCCAGTCTCTAAAGTCAGCGCCCCCACTTATGGTGCAGCTGGGTGCTTGCGCCCTGAAGGTGGCTCTGCCTTCAGACCCAGTGCCACCCTCACTGTCTGGGTTGCATTGGTCATATTACCCACCTTCAGAGCCTCCACCTCCCTGGCCTGTTCCCTGTGCCTGCCCCTCCCAGAGAGACTCATCTCCTGGGAAGCATGGAGCCCCGGAGGTCACTCTCCTCAGACAGCCTGTTCCCTGGTCCCTGGGACAGCAGAACTGGGTGCTTCGTGGGCCACAGAGGATGGTGGGGACAGCTGCGGGGGTGACTGCGCTCTGGGCATCAGTGTCCCTGCAGCTGGAGGAGGGCCGGGTATTCCTGAATGCCCCTCAGATTGGCCCAGGCGCTAAGACCACCAGCGCATCCAGAGACCTGGTAGGAGTGGCCCTTCTCATCCCACAGAAGAACCCACGGGCGGTGCGTCAGGCGGAGGAGGCGCGGGGCCTGGAGCGGCTGCACATGGATGTGGCCGTGAACTTCAGCCACGGTGCCCTGCTGAGTGCCCACCTGCACAACGTGTGTGCGGAGGCCACGGACGCCATCTACACCCGCCAGGAGGACGTCCGGTTCTGGCTGGAGCAAGGTTCGCTGGGTCTGCCTGCTGCCTACCCATCAGATAGGATAGAATGCACATGGCGTGTGGGGTTCAGGGAAGGGACCTCCAAACAAGCTGGGCGTTAGCCAAAGGGAAAGGGACCTACCCAGAACGATGGCTCCAGCAAACCGCCCCCCCCCCCCCAATCTTGGTGAGGGCACAGGTGGGGCAGGGAGGGAGGTAGACTCCTGTGGGCTGCACCCCATACTGAGTCACCAGCCTGACATGTCCCCAGAGGCTGGTCCCCAGTGGCCACTGCGCTGAGCCCGGGCCTGGGCCCTGCCGCCTCCCACAGCCTATGTGCCCATCCCGTCGGCCCCACGCCCTGGCATCCTGAGCTCCCTCCTGGTCCTCCTCAGGTA
Organism: Corynorhinus townsendii; assembly: GCA_026230045.1. Lineage (NCBI taxonomy): Eukaryota > Metazoa > Chordata > Mammalia > Chiroptera > Vespertilionidae > Corynorhinus > Corynorhinus townsendii. Next base: position 85,527,180 of record JAPDVU010000008.1, read on the forward strand.
CCTTCCCTTGAAGAAATGTTTCCTGATTTCCTACTTGTGCTCCCTGCAGCCAGCAGGTGGGCAGTCCCCACTCCTTCCTGCTGTGTGAGAGCTGACACTCCCCGCTGGTTTCCTCACTGGAGACGGCAATGGGATGCTTAGCTCCTGGGGGTGATGAGGTGCCCAGAGTCCTGATGGAGGGACCCTCTGCCAGGGGACGCCCCTCCCCTGACCTCCCCCTGACCTTCCCCTGACCTTGCACCTCCCCCCCCCAGGTGTGGACAGCTCCATGTTCAAGGCTCTGCCCACGGACATAGAACAGGTGCTGCCTCGCTGCGGGCAGGCTGGGGACCGGGGGGCGCCCTGTGTCTGCCACTACGGCCTGAGCCTGGCCTGGTACCCCTGCATGCTCAAGTACTGCCACAGCCGGGACCGCCCAGCACCCTACAAGTGCGGCATCCGCAGCTGCCAGAAGAGCTACAGCTTCATCTTCCTCGTGCCTCAGCGGCAGCTGTGCCCCTGGGAAGAGGACCCCTAGCTGGGGAGGGAGGGAGGCACACCACACGTCCCCCAATCCCCAGGAGGTCTTACTCCCCTTTCCCTCCCCTCAGCCAGAGCCTCTGGTCCATCACTCATGACTGTGAAGAGGGGTGTGGTGTGCGGGGTAATCGTGAAGGCAGCCCCACTCCCCCCTGTGTCTGACAGAAGGGGCTCTGCACACTGCAACCCTCCTTCAGCCCCCCGATTTCAAGCCACCAAATGCCATGGCCTATGATTCTCCTGTTGAACTATGCAGGTTTAGACCCTACAAAGTGCCTTTTCCTGTGACCCCCCTCCCCACAGCAGCCACCTGTGCCTTTCCCCAGACTGCCCTGGCCACACAGCAGGTGGGCTCCTCCTTCCCTCTGAGCAGAATCATGTCTGTGGGGTTCTGGGACAGGGGGAGCATGAAGCATGAGGAAAACTTGAATTCCAGATTTTTAGTGCAAAGTATTTATCGTTTCTACCAGAAATTAAATGTTTCCATTTCTACTTGACTGGCCTGGCCAATGATGCCCCTGGTGTCGGACCAGTGGTGTGGTGGGGCGAGGAGGGGGGGTGGAGTGTCACTGGGGTTACAGACAAACCCTGCACTAGGAAGAGGAGACAGACACAGGTGAGCAAGCCAGACAGTGGCAGGCAATATGGAGTATATTCAGTCAAGAGAGACGACAAACATTCCAGAACCGGACTTCAAGGCTTCAAATCCTGAGGGTCTGGCTTCTTATTTGCTGTGCAATCTTGGTCAAGTTGCTCTCCTCTCTGCCTCAGCTCTCTCAGCAGTAAAATTAGCTTAATTGTGAGATGTAAGTGAGTTCACACATGTCAGGTGCCCGGCACATGTGTTCATGGTGTTAGCTATTATTACATAACTAGAGGCCTGGTGCACGAATTTGTGCACCAGTGGGGTCCCTCTGCCTGGCCTGCAGGATCAGGCTGAAACCAGCTCTCCCTGAGGGGTCCTGGGTTGCAAGAGGGCACAGGCCAGGCCGAGGGACCCCACTGGTGCACTATCGGGGCCGGGGAAGGACGCGGGAGGTTGGCCAGCTGGGGAGGGACCGCGGGAGGACTCCAGGGCGTGTCCAGCCCATCTCACTCAGTCCTGATCTACTGGACCCCAGCAGCAAGCTAACTTACCAGTTGGAGCGTCTGCCGCCTGGTGGTCAGTGAGAGCAGTTGAGCAGCCTTAGCATATATTAGCATATTACACTTTGATTGGTTGAACAGACTGGACCCTTAGCACATTAGGCTTTTATCATATAGGATTTCTGTCCATGAAAGGAGCAGACGTCCTCATCCACAACCCAGATCACCAGCCCACACTCCTGAAGCTCCTCCCTTCAAACGTGCCGCCTGCATGAAGAGGCTGTCACTGCCGTCCCTGCTGGACGCCGCAGGAGTCCCGAGAGGACACATGGCACCTGAATCTATTGTCCAACGTGCCCTGGATGCAAGGGGATGTGGGTGGAGGCTGAAGGGTGGTGAGAGTTTGTCAAGGTGGGGGTGGGGGGAGCTATGCTTCAGAGGTTGGGAAGTCCCGGGGTCCCAGCTCCTCAGGAAGAGGGGACCAGGGAAGTCAGCCTCCTCACAGGCCATGGAGAGGGGGCAGACCCCCCACTCTGCTCCCAGCACCCCAGAACAGGCTATGGCTGCCCCTGAACCTGTGCAGGCTGGAGGAGGGCTGCGAGCCAGGCTTGGCCATGGCCATAGTTAGGGGGCTGTGGGGAGACCTCAGGTGAGCGTTCCTCTCTCTGAACCTGTTTGCAAAGATAAGATTTAGCCACGCTGAGGGGAAGGGGGTTACGGGAGGGGGGGTGTTGCTCCCTGGGACTCTCCAACCTCCCCTCCAGCACATATGGCCTTGGGTCTAAGCCCTTAGCCCTCCTCGGGATGAGGGAGGCACTACTTGGAGAAGGCACCTTCCACCCTGTGTGTCTGCCTTTTTGTTTGTTTTAAATCCTCACCTGAGGATTTTCCCATTGATTCTTAGGGAGAGTGGAAGGGAGAGGGAGAGATAGAGAGGAACATCAATGTGAGAGAGACACATTGATTGGTTACCCCCTGCACGCACACCGACCAGGGCTTGGGGCTGGGGAGGAGCCTGCAACCGAGGTACATGCCCTTGACCGGAATTGAACCTGGGATTCTTCAGTCCACAGGCCAACGCTCTATCCACTGAGCCACACCAGCTAGGGCCTGTGTGTCTGCTTTTATTGAGTGGGTGGGGTCCCCAAATCATATGACTTCCCTACTCACTTTCAAAATAGCCGAAATCAATACTTTTGTAAAAAGTAATATTTTCAAGACTTGGAGTGTTTTTCTGATATTCCTTGGGGACTGCCCCCTGCTTGGTGTCGGTCATAGGGATAATTAAGGTCCCCTGAGACCTGGGGCCAAGCTACCAGGGCACCCCAGTTCCACCACTGTGGCCACGTCCTGCTGACAGGTTTTGGGGCGTTGGGGCCCTCGGAGCTTGTTAAACAGACGTAGGCTGTCAGCTAGTGAGCACAGAGGTGCAGCTTTGCTGACCTCGGAGGCGCTTGGGGGTGCGGAGCCCTGGGAGGTCACCCGCCCACAGGGGTCTCCTTCCTTTAGCCCCTCAGGTTTTATAAAGTCCCTCAGTGGGCTCCTAGGAGTGATTCCGGGACATCTTACAGGCATGGCTCTGTGCTCCCCAGTGGTCACCCCATGACCAGCCCCAATCCCAGGACCTGCAGGGAGAGGCCCACCATCACCTCCCATCTTCCCCAGCACCGCATGCGGGCGGGACTGCTGCTGGCACCCACCTCAGACGCTTGGCCGTTTGGCGGCTAGACCAACGAATGGCTCACTGTGACTTGCTCTTACCGGCCATAGCTGCAGAGAATGTAACAATGAGACCTGAACTGGCCAGTACTTAGTAGAAACCATAAAATCCCCCCAAATCACTAGCATGTGTGGGAGGCCTTGTTCCCCCACTCGTGCTGTAGTGGGGAGTGGTCTTGAGAGAGAGATTGAGATTTTTGAGGAATTTATGAGATTGTGGAGTCTGGTAAGTTCAAAATCCTCATAGGCTGGCAGCTTAGGCAAAACTTAGAGTCTTTTTTTCTTTTCGTTAATCCTCACCCGAGAACATTTCCCCATTGAGTTTTAGAGAGAGTGGAAGGGAGAGGGAGAGAGAAACGTCAATGTGGGAAAGACACATGGATTGGTTGCCTCCTGCCTGTGCAACCAGGGCTGGGGACTGAGCCCGCAACCCAGGCACATGTCCTTGACTGGAATCGAACCTGGGACCCTTCAGTCCACAGGCCAATGCTCTAGCCACTGGGCCACACCAACCAGGGCAGGACTTCTTATGCCCGAAGTGCACAGCTGGGAACGCAGGCAGGGCTCTTGTTCCAATCAAGGCAGAATTGCCTCTTTCCTTTCAAAAGCTCAGCTGTTGCCTAGGCCGGCAGCTTGTGTTGTGGAGCCATGGCCCCTCAGCAGAAGAGCATCCAGTGCACTGATGGCTGAGGGTTGGTTCTGCTCAGGGCACATACCTTGACTGCGGGTTCGATCTCGGTTGTGGTGCTTACAGAAGGCAGCCGATCAAGATCCACATCTAGCTCTCTCTTCCTCTCTCAAATCAATAAACATATCTTCTGGTAAAGATTTGAAAAAACAAAAACTTCACAGCAACCTTGAGATGAGCATTAGACCAGACCACCACACAGCGGGGCGCCCAGCATAGCGCGCTGGCACGGTTAGCATCACCCTCCCCACTTGATAGGGTCACGTGCTGCCATGGTCCCAGACAGCATCCAGCATGCCAAGGCTGGTTCCAGGCGTCAGCACTGACTGCAGCCAGTAACAGCTGGGCTGCTGTCCCCTGCTCAATCCCTTGCTCCTGCCCTGTCCCATCCATCTTCCACCTCCCCTGCCTGTGCCCACAGACGCCACCCCTGGGCCCGGCGCACCTGGGCCCTGCACCTCTGCTTGCCAACCTGCTCATGAGAAGTCTGAGACCTGAGGGCAGGATGAGGGACTCGACAGGTGTTCCTGCTCAGCCTCAGGCCTGCCACGGCCGCCTTCCCCTCAGTGCCCAGCGGCTCTTCCTCCTCTTGCTCCTCACCCCTCTCTCCCCTCTCCCCTCTCCTCTTTCCCCTCTCTCCTGGTGGTTCTGTTTCCTGGTAGAGACCCTGGCTGATGACCACTGTGTCCCAGAGGGGGCCCAGGGCAGGAGCCGTTGGGGGGGGGGGCACAGGGCAGGAGCCGGGGGGGGGGGCAGGGCAGGGATGAGGGGTGCACTCCCCGGGGAGAAGGCCCACCTGAAGGGCTCCCTCAGCAAGGAAAGAAGGAGAATCACAGGCTACCTCAGGGCCCAGGCCTATGGGGAGCCCACGCCCCCTGAGGGGACGGGAGGGCAGGGTGAGTGACAATCCCCTGTGGCTCCCCTCCTACATCATAAGCAGCAGAAACATCTCCATCCAAGCTCCAGACTCACCTGTCTTTCAGAATTCTCTCCTGCCATGATGGTGGGGGGTGTCCCTTCACCCTGACCCTGACCCCAGTCACCTGCCCCCCCCCCTGCTCTGAGTCCTAGCCCCTCTCTTTTCTCTCTTCTTCTCTCTTCCCTGCCTTCTTCCCATCCGCCCTGAAAGTATTTAAATCTTTCCCAACTAAAAAACAAACAAGTAAAAACACCTCAACTCGAGACCTTCCCTCCCATTGCCCTGTCTGTCCCTGTCCCTCCCAGTGAGACTTCTTGCTGGAGCTCCACAGCCAGCGATGCCCAGCCTGTGGTCAGCAACAAGCCTGTCACTGGAGCTGGCGAGCTGGCCGCCTAAGTCAGGGCAGGTGGAGGTCCCGCACCGATGCCTGAGCTCGGGCGCCGCCTGCCCTGCTGGGAGCCTTGTTTGTGCTCCTTGCGCCCACCCCCTCCCCCAGGAGCATCTCACTTGAGGCCCTTCCTCTGCGCAGCCTTTCCCGATGCCCATGCTGTTAGCAGTGTTCGCACCAAGGGACTCGCCTGGTCACTGGCCTGTAAGCATCGCAACTGGGAGCTCCCTGGGGGCTGGGCTTGTCTGGGTGTCATCCCTTCCCAGCTCCTTGCCCAGTGGCAGCTGCAGTGGGTCCTCAATCCATGCTCTGAGTGGCGGGAAGGACAAGTGCCTCTGAGGTCCTCCATGTGGGGGTACTCAGACACTGCAGAGATGACTGACCACAGGACGGACACCCCAGAAGGCCAGATCTCCTTCTGTTTGTTGTCTGGGCAGAGCCTGGCTGACCCTGCTGGGGTTCCAGGGTAAAATCTGGCCTTTGTTGGGGAGCAGGGACTAGAAGGCCCAGCAGCATTCTGAAGCTAAAGTTCAGTGTCTCCATCTTGCCCGGCACTGGGCCCTCACCAGTGACCTTCCCAGTCCCCCCAAACCCCCACGCTCAGCCCTGGGCAGGCTCTCCCTGACAGGGGTCCTGAGACCTCTCCAGAGACCTGCGGGAGGGATGCTCAGCAGGCTCACACCCCTTTCACCACGAGAGGGCGCCATAGACTTAGACTTGCCCTGAGCATAAGGGTGAACCTGGAGGCCTACCTGATCTGAGGTAGGCCTGACTGAGGCATAGCTCTGCTGAAAGTGCAACTAGAGGGGCCAATGCTGGCCCCAAGATCAAAAATGTACATTTAAAAACAGAGTTGCCCTAGCTGGTGTGTCTCAGTGAATAGACCGTCGGCCTGTGGACTGAAGGGTCCCAGGTTGGATTCGGTCAAGGGCACATGCCTGGGTTGCAGGCTCGATCCCCAGTAGGCAGAGTACAGGAGGCAGCCGATCAATGGTTCTCTTTCATCATTGATATTTCTGTCTCTTGCCCTCTTCCTCTCTGAAATCAATAAAAATATTTCTTAAATAAATAAAACAGCATTGTTATGCCATTTTAACATAAAACACTTCTTAGTATGTTCTAGTATTTGGAAACTTCAAGTGCAAAATGGGCGGTGAGTTTGTGTGTGTCTCCCCTGCGTGTGGGCAGAGGCTGGGTCCCAGGTGGAGTGGGATGTCCAGGGGTGGCTCAGCATTGGGGACATAGAGGCAGGGGGTGAATCCTGACTCCCGTGTGTTCTCCAGTTGAATCCCCAGAAACAGTGGCTTTATCATGGTTCCCAGAGCACCTCTTGCTTCATCACCCTGACACCCCCCACACACAACCCTATTCTGCAGTACTCCTCTGGCACCGTGTGACTCTGAGGTGTGATGTTTAAAGAGGGCTCCGAGTTCTTCCTGGCGTCTGCCTTGTTCCCATCTGCCCTTTGGAGAAGCTGAGCTTGGATTCAATCCCTGTGGTGGCCCCAAGGCAGGGAGCTGACTCCGCCACGCAGCCCCACGCTCTGGGCCTGCAGTCCATCTGGCAGGCGGAGGAAGCTAGAAGGGACTTGTTGCTTGGTGGCCTTCCAGGGCACCTCGCTCTCCACCCTTTTCCCAGCTCTGACAATTCAATCCCGCTGACAGGGCAGGAAGTGAGAGTGCACAGCAGGGCCTGCAGCCAAAAAGGCCTCTGCTCTCTGCTTCAGGGGGAAACAGGGCTGGGGCGCTGTGACCAGGCCCAGGCTGTGGACCAGGCCCCACAGTGTGTCTGGAAGGGGAAGCCTGGTTCCCGAGAGTTTCTAGACAGAGAGCCTGGGAGCTAGTGAGTTCCTAGAGGTGCAGCCAAGGAGACCCCAGGGCCAGGAGGGTCCGCGTTGATCACGTTTGGGGACCACAGCGTCCTGGAGGAAGACTGGTTGCTCCCTGAAAAAGCCCTCCAGCTACTGAGAGGGGAGGGGAAGCGGCCCAGGGAGAGGTCATTTGCATGTTATTTGCATAGGGCTCTCTTGATGTCCAAAGGCTCTGAAATTTCCTGTCCTTCTTTCAGCCTTTCTTCCTAATGTTCCTGTCTAACCCCAGGCAACCCCTTCTCTCTCTTTCCCCTGGCTTTCCTCTCCCAAACCAAGCGCAGACGTGGACTATCAGGCTCCAGTGGCTGACACCTCCCCCCTCCTCTCATCTGCCCAGAACCCACAAAGCTGAACTCATGGGGCTCCATGTGGGGAGGAGAGAGGGCAAAGGGGGCCTTTGAGTTCCTGTTCCAGGGCATCTCGTTGAAATGACCATTGAGCAAGTCAGCGAGAAGAGGACTCAAACTTGTCCCCCCGCGGCCTCTTGCCCACACAGAGACTGAGCCCACCCACCTTTCTAAGCCCCGGGAGGAGCAGGTGAGGGGAAGCAGAGTTGCAGGGTCTCTGCTCTGTGTGACTTGTCCTGTGACCTTGTATGGATGACGCCTAAGTTCCAAGGTTATGGAGGAAGAAGAGAGAGGAGACAGGCCAGGCACGGAGGCGGGCTAAGTGCCGGCTTTGGAGAGCCTGGGTGAAATCCCTCCCCCTCTGCCATCTACATTGCTCTCCATGAACCTCAGTTTCCTCTATAGAAGGAGCCTAAAATTATACCTTCCACCCTCGCCAGTGTGGCTCAGTGGATAGAGTGTCAGCCTGCGGACCACAGTGTCCCAGGTTTGATTCTGGTCAAGAACACATGCCCGGGTTGTGGGCTCCTCCCGGGCCCGGGCCCTGGTCAGGGACATGATGGAGGCAACCAGTTGATGTATCTCTCTCTCTTTCCCTCTCTCTAAAAATCAATGGAAAAATATCCTCCAATGAGGATTTTTAAAAAAAGTGACTCCTTCCTTCTACAGCTCTGCTGACTAAGATGCCCAGCATGTAGCAGCTCTCCTGGCTCATAGGGGAGTACACAGCCAGTGTTTATGGAATGATGGAATAAAGGAGTGTGCAAAGGAATGAATGTGAAACCATGCCGGCCCCCTCCCACACTTCCACATCCCATGTCTGACACCCAAGGCTGTGCTTCCAACTGTGAACCTCCATGTGCCCATCTCTGTCCCAATGGGCACTGTCTCTGGAGCTCCCCGCACCCTTCCCCAACCCCTGGGCCCCAGAATCCCAGGCCCTGGAGCTGGAAGGCCCTGAGGTATCATCAGGCACATGCTCCCTTGGCTTCTGGGAAACACAGAGAGACAACGTAACTTTGCACATGGACAAGAGAACCAGGTCCCAGGAACTGCAGTCAGAGAGTCAGACCCTCCCTGCACACAGCCATGCAAATGATATGCAAATCGAGATAGGGAAGTCGCAGGCAGGCACACAGAGCATATAAACATGTGCTTTGTAGGATGATGGTAGGTGAGGTGCAATTGCAGATCAGAAATGGACCCCAGGAAAGGGACCCGCCAGCAGGGAGGGGAGGGAGAGGAGACAGCAGGGGAGGGGAGGGAAGGACAGGCGGGAAGTGCCGAGTGGGGCTCCCTGGACTCACTGGGCTGCAGAGAAGTCTTGGTTGATCTCCTTCCCCAGCCAAAAGAATGGGGGGTTCCCCTTTCCCCCCCTACCCCCTTGGGGCAGGGGAGGAGATAGTGTGGCTGGGGAGGGAGGTCTCTGTATCTGAAGATGCACTTCTGGCCCTAGCTGGTTTGGCTCAGTGGATAGAGCATTGGACTGCGGACTGAAGGGTCCCTGGTTCGATTCCAGTCAAGGGCACATGCCTGGGTTATGGGCTTGATCCCCCATAGGGGGCGTGCAGGAGGCAGACGATTGGTGACTCTTTCTCATCATTGATGTTTCTACCTCTCTCTTCATCTCCCTTCCTATCTGAAATCAATAATAATAATAAAATGCACTTCTGAAGCTCTTCCTATTACCCCAGGGTGCCCTTCCTGAGAGCTGAGGATCCAGCACAGTGCCAGGGCTATGGGGGACCAACCCATTAGCAACCAGGAGGGAGGGCAGGAGATATCTCACAGAGCCACCACAAGAGCGCTAAGAACATGGAAATTATTTAGTAAAAGGTCAGGCCAAGTCCGGCTTCTGATAGGAGGTGGCCTTTGAACTGTGTGTAGAGGGAGCAGAGGGCAGTGCTTTAGCATAGGAGCTCTGGTGCTTGGCCAGCTGTGTGACATGGGGCCAGTTACACGTGCTCAGCCTCACCTGTCCCATCTGTAAAATGGAAACAATTAACAGTCCGATTTACGAGTTGTGATAACTAAACAAGGTGGATGCTTTAAAATGTTAGTACAGTGCCTGGCACAGAGTGGAAGTTCAACAAATGCTGGATATTAAAACAGGGGTGACTGGGGCAGCTGTGGGTGGAGAAAAACACAGAGAGCCAGGCCCAGCAGAGGAAAGCAGGCCCTGCACTATTAGGGGGAAATCGTCCCTGAGACCCACGTGCTTGGTAGGGAGACTTGTGGAAAGAAAGGGCCTGCCCTCCTGTTGGCACAGGGTTATCTGTGCTAACCAGACAGGTGACCCCTTGCCTTGGGCACCCCTTACTGAAACCTAAAACGTGGGGGGTGGGGGGTGGTTAGGTCTATAATGGGTGCAAAGAGCACTGCAATGGGAGTCCAGAGACCTGGTTCCAGCCAGGCTCGGTTTGTCACTAGGGAACTGTGTGACCCTGTCACCTCCTGGCTCTATTGATGAGGGAGCCAGCTGTCCCCAGAACCCCTCACCTGGTAAGTAACTTTCCCATCACCCTCTCATAGAGCTGCAGAGCAACCCGAGCCTGGGTCGGGCAGGAAAGGGGCAGTATCCTTACCGGGAAACTATGACCATAGCTGGGCCCATCTCAGTCCCAGGATGTTTCTCAGATGCACTGAGGCTGGTGAGCTTGGCCACCTGCTAACTCCATACAGAGAGATGCTGGTTAGGGTTTGCATTACCCCATTTTACAGATGAGTAAACTGAGTTCGGGGAGGTGAAAAGCCGTGTTTCATGTCGCACAGTGGGTAAAGGGTTGAGAGGATTCCCAAACCAGATTCTTTCCGGTACACATATGGCTTTTCCAAACACCCGGCTCCTTGCAGCCTCACACTTCGCAAGTCAGTCCAACGTCCCACTGTAGCTCAGCCAGCGGGTCACCTCAGGGGTTCCTAAAACTCCCACTAGATCCGGAGTCCTGGTTGCCAAGAGCTGGTGCGGTGGGGCGAGGCTGGGCGCCCAGGGGTCCCGCGGGGTCAGGACCCGCCCCGGCAGCACCTGCCCTCCCCAGGCCCGGCTCCCCCTATGCAAATCGCTGCTTTGCCTGGGCGGGGGGCCAGCGCGGGCTGCCAGGGGGCGTGGCGAGGTCCCGCCCCGCGCTCTCACCTGGCGGGCTGCAGTCCTGGCTGCGGAGCCGCCGGGGCACGGGAGAAATTGCGCGACAGCAGCCGCCCGGGTCCCAGAGGCGTCCAGGCCGCAGCGGTAGGGGCGGGAGGAGGGGACCCTGGCTTCGCAGGGGGCCCGGCTGGGGCCCACGCAAGGAGCCTGGGGGGGCGCTGGTCTCGGCCCCGCCTGGGGCAGGATGGTGAACCTGGAGCTCATGCACTCAGGTAGGGAGCAGGAGTGAGCCCCAGGTGTGCCTGCGCGGGGCGGTCCGAGGGCACCCTCTGGGTCTCTTTCTGGTGGCCAGGAGAGGCGGTGTGCTAGCTGGTGGGGCGGAGGATAGCGGGGGTGGGGGGGGGGGGGAAGGTAGGTGTTGGGGGACCTTGGAAAAGCATGCAGGTGGGACTATGAGGTTGGGGGGCAGAGGGCTCCCGAAGCCTCCCTCCTGGATGTGGGTGTGTGAACTCTGTGGCCCCTGCATGGCCTGTCCACTGACTGCAGGCGTGGCTCACTCACTCAGCCATGGAGGTGTGGACTGGGAGGTGTCAGTGAGGAACATACTAGTACCTACATGTTACATGTGTGGTGTCCTGGGCATTTATGTGAAGCGGAGGCAAAGTGGGCATCTGTGTGGGCAGAGTGGGGCCAGGCAATCACAGAGGCACCCTGGGCAGGTGCCAGGCCCCCAGCTGAGAGTAGGGCTGCGGGCAGGTGCCTACCTGCACCAGAGATGAGTCCACCTGTCCCCAAGGGAGCTGGGAGGTGGTGGAGCCGACCCATGTGTGAAGGTGGGCCCGCTGGAGGCCTGTGGGCCTTGGCAATGCTGTGGGCTCCAAGTGTGGGAACAGGGGCATCTGGCAGGGCTGGGTGGGGCCCGTGGCAGAGGCGCTTCCACTCTGCGCCCCCGATCAGACACGAGCCCTCCTCTCCTCTGGTGGGGCCCAACAGATAAAATGCATTCCCAGGAGTCAGTGTCTCCCGCAGGAGTGGAGTGTGGTCCTGGGGTGAGCCAAGTTCCCTCTATCACCCTGCCAACCCTCCTTCCCCAGCTGGGATAGGGCAGGAGGTACTGCTGCTGAGGGGTGGGCTTGGGGGTAGGGTGGGCCTTCTGGCCATTTCCAACCCGCAAGCTGACTCTCCACAGGACCGTCACTTAGGATTGCAGCGGGACAGGGTGCTGTGACCGCTCCCCTTCCTGAAGGAGTATGGGAAAGTGGGGTAGGCCCACCTCAACGAGCAGAGCAGGCTGGAAGCGTTGGCCTGTCCTGCGACCACCAGTCCTGGAAATACACAGGACCCCGTGAAGGGCAGGCTAGCAGGGGTGCTGACTCTGAGGGGACCTCAGGTGTCAGGAGCTGCCAGGAAGGGCTTGGTGAAGCTAAACCACCTGCCATCAGCCCGTTGGGGGAATCTGTTTCCAGAGCCTGAGGCACCCACAGGGCCTGGGCTGACGGGGCAGAGCCCCTGGCCCCCTTCACTTCCCACTAACAAGGCCTGGGCTGGAATGGGAACAAGGCTTCAGAAATGCAACCCCACCCCCACCCCCACCCAGTGGCAAGTCCTTTAGGGCCAAGATCAAAGACTTCCAGGGGGTTTTACCCCCTCCAGCTGGGGTGGGGAAACGGCAGGGAGTGGGGAGGCTGGGACCGGCTTCCTGCCCTCTGCAGCCTGAGAGGATGGAGCAGAGAACAGGAAAGCCAGGGACGGGAGGTGAGAGGGCTTAGCCTCCAGGCCTTGGTCTTGGAGGAGGCCCAGACACCCCCTCACTCCATGGGTTCCAGGCCCAGAAGGGAGACTGAAACCCTAAGGGAGGGGTGATCCTCAGGGAGGGTCTCCATCCCCCTCCTGGATCACCCATTATCTCTGCCTCCCCTCAGGCTGAGGGCCCTCTGACACTGGTTCCCCTCTGGGACATCGAAGAGCCCCTCCAGGGAGGCTGCCTGTGGAATCTGCCTGAATCTGCACTTGCAACTTCTTTTCTCTGGTCCCCCGGGCCGGCGGGCAGGCCATGCCAGCCAGGTGGCCTCAGTGGGGCCCTCCGCGTGGTGTGGTCACTGCACTCTGTGAGGGAGGCCCTCTGTGAGTGGCTCAGTCTGGGCCCCTCTCTAGAGGCCCTCAGTCCAGGACCCTCTTGGTGGGAACCTGGTCTTCTGGGCCCTATTCCCCTCCCAGTGGCGTCTCTCCTGCTGACTCCTTGCCAGCAGCGCTTCCCTGTGAATGGAGTCCTTGGGGAGCCTCCATCAATTCACTAGCACAGGTGGAATGGGGGAAGGTCGGGAAGCAGGAGCACGCAGAGTGGGCACAGGCCCCTCAGACAGCACCACAGCACCCTGGCCCTTGAGTCAGCCCACCCTTCTGCTCTGATAACCTGGGTGTAAGCCTGGGCCAGGTCTGCCTGGGGCCTTGGCCGTGTGTGCTTCAGAGAGCAACTCCCACGTGGGAGCAGGAACACGGAGCAGGCAGGAAGTCCCCAGACCTGGGGCACCACAGCCAAGGAGGGGCTCCCAAGCTAAACCATGCAGAGGGGGAGTGAGAGGGAGATGGGTGGGCAGGGAAGGAGAGGAGAGAGAAGCAGGGAGCAGCTGGCCACAGGCTCCTTCTCTGCCTCCTCCTGTGAGCTGCTCCCCTGAGGCTGGGAAGGGTCAGGGGTAGTCCGGGGATCCCTGAGGTGGGAAGGCCTGGAGATCCCTGAGGTTGGAAGGTCCGGGGATCCCTGTGGTGGGAAGGCCTGTAGTGTGAGGGAGTGAATTTCTCTTGAAGGAGAGAGTCTCCTGCGGGAAAAGGGGGAGCCCTGGTTGACTCCAAAGTGGAACGGCGGGGCCCCTTGAATGTTCTCTGGTGGACATGCCCCCGTCATGGTGCCACGGGAGAGGTCAGGGGGGAGCTGGACCCTGGAGGTCTGAGGCAGGGAGGATACCAGCCTGCAGCGCGGGGGCGGAGGGGGGGCGCTGCCCAGGGCCTGGCGCCTGCAGTTCACACGGGCACCCTGGTTCACAGATGCCTAAGGAGGGCTGCTCCTGGGTCATGCACAGGGCGGGGCGAGGCAGGCCGCCAGTGTGCTGCCCCAGCTTCGGAGTGTGGGGTGCCGGGAGCTGCTGGTATCTGTGCCCTCACCCAGAGCAGCGAGCCTCCCGGAGGAGGGAGTGATGGCAAAGAGCCTACTCAGTTGCAACTGAGATAAGTGCAGCCGGAGCCGCCCGCACTCACTCCTCACCTGTGACTGCTGTCTGACCAGAGCAGGTTACGGCTTCCTGGGGAGTTTCGGTGTTGGCCCATTTTTAGGCCGAGACCCAAGAGCTCGTCCCACCCATCAGCCCCAGCTCCTACCGGCAGGAACCGGTTCTCAGCAGTGGAGTCTCTCGTGGGACTGAGAGGAGCTCTCACAGGTCACCTCAGGTTGCCCTCCACTCAGGCTCAGGCCCTGTCCAGCTCAGAGGGGCCAGTGTTGCTTCCACCATGGGCACCTCCCAGGAGCAGGAGTCCTGTGCGTGTGAGACCTGTGACTCCTTCAGACATCGTGTGTACATACAAGCAGAAGTGCTTCTTAAATGCCAGGAAAGGAGGGCGATGGCCTTGGGGCCTATTCAAAGGCAGTGCAGGGATGGGTATTAGGAGAGAGCTTGGGTTATGGCATAAAGTGATGATTTAGCTAAAAAAAAGTGCCCTTATTGAAGGTCAGGGGTTTGAAATAAGCCTATTGCGAGGCTCTGGTCGTCAGCCCAGCTTCACTGAATCTGAACTCTTCCTGTCCACATGAGTATTTTTCAGGCAAAGTCAGAATTTGGAGAATGCCAAAGGTTCCCAGGTAGAGGCCAGGTTATGACAGAGCTGAGGAGAGTAAAACTGACGATTGTATAGGAGTGGGGCTCACATCCAAACCTCTCTGCTCACTTGTGTGTCGCAGGCTTACTTTGTGCCAGGGCAGGCTGCATGCACTATTTTATTTGCTCCTCACCGTAACTCTGGAGAGTATCTTTGTTCCCATTTTTCAATTGAGAAAACTGAGGTTCAGTTATGTGGCCAAGATCCTCCAACTCATTGTAAAGGCACTGGGATTAAACCCAGTTCTGTCTGCTACCCAAACCCAGGCTCTGAATGACAGGCGCTACTGACACAGATTAAAAAATCACCAAGGGGCCCTAACTGGTTGGGCTCAGTGGCTAGAGTGCCAGAAGCAGACTGAAGGGTCCTGGGTTTGATTACAGTCAAGGGCATATGTCCAGGGTCAAGGGCACAAGTTGAGGTTTGCGGCTTGATCCCCGATGGGGGGCGTGCAGGAAGCAGCTAATCAATGATTCTCTCTCATCATTGATGTTTCTAACTCTCCCTCCCTCTCTGAAATCAATAATGTATTTTTTTTAAAGTCACCAAGGGGAGGACTCTCCTACCCCAGTCCTCCCAGCAGCCTCTGACTTTTTCTCAGTGCTGCCCAGGATCCCTGTGGGTGGTGAGGGCCAGGCCCAGCTCCGGGGCAGTGCTTCGGGGGTGAAGCAGACAGAGCCTGATGTGGCACTGGCACCAAGGAGAGCAGCCCAGAGCCCTTTATATATGAGCCCAAGTGCCCTACACTAGTCCAGTGGTCAGCAAACTCCTTAGTCAACAGAGCCAAATATCAACAGTACAACGATTGAAATTTCTTTTGAGAGACAAATTTTTTAAACTTAAACTTCTTCTAACACCACTTCTTCAAAATAGACTCTCCCAGGCTGTGGTATTTTGTGGAAGAGCCACACTCAAGGGGCCAAAGAGCCGCATGTGGCTCGCGAGCCGCAGTTTGCCAACCACGGCACTAGTCAGTCTGCATCTTCATGCAGGACAGACTCCACGGAGAACTTCAAATTGTAGAGAAAGGACTTGGGCTCAGGAAATGCCTTCCTCAATGCAGTGCACAGGATAGGTGGCAGGGCGTGGCTGTGGTCTCCCCAGGGCTGTGATGCGCAGGGCAGTGTGGGTCTGGGGAAGCTGTGTGGAGCTCCGGGTATTGGTCTGGGAATCATCACTTTGGCAGGTCTCCAAAACAGCACTGAGGCCACAGTGGCCCCCCAGATTGCTTCCTTTCTCCCTGGCTTCTGGGGTGTCCTAAGGGCTAGAGAGCCGCTGGGCTCCCCATCTCTGTCTTGCTAAGCAGGGAAGTCACCCCTCCTGCTGGGTAGTCACTACACCCCCAGGGGCCACAATTTAAATCTCTGCCAGAGCCACACACGTTATTGCTCCCCCCCCCAAAAAAAAGAAAATGAGCAGGTTGCTCCCACTTTCCTTGGAGAAGTGGTCCCCCTTTCCATGCATCCTGATTATGTCCAGACTCTGGGTGGCCAGACTGCCAACTGCTCATGACCTCATGCAAATTAATATTGCCTGCTTAACTGGGATTGGCTGGTGAGCTAGGTATGCAAATTGGCTCATGGAGATTTGATCTGGTTTGAAAGAGTTAAAGTGCTGCCCCAGAGAAGAGTGGGGTGAGGGTCCATGCCATTTGTATAAAATACTACAGGCCTGATACACGAAATTCATGCAAGAGTAGGCCTTCCTTCCTCTTGCCGCAGGCAGGTACCCATCCGGAAAGCCAATTAGCATATTACGCTTTTATTATTATAGATTCTTCTGGGTGTTTACTAAGGAGCATAGTTGAGAGAGTGAGGTTGAAGTGCCTCTTTCCTTCTCTTTCCTGACTTTGGAGGACACTTGGGGGCCTCATAGGTGATGGCAGCTGTCTTTGGGGTTAATGTTTAGTTTATTGAAATGGAGCAGGACAGAGCGACAAACCCACAGCCCTTGGGGGCTGAGATGGGCCCTGCCCAGGTCTTTTTTTGTGAGGCCCAGACCCACCTGTCGCCCCTGTGTCTCTGGTGCTTCGGAAGTGTAAGAGAGAAGTAAGGACCTCAAAGGACAGGGCTCCCGGGAGACCCCAGGGAGCTGGGTTTCATTCCTAGGGAGTGGCTGCTGACCTCTGAGATCCAGAGGACAGAGGCAGGAATTGGAGAAGAAATGTGAGCAGGTGATGCCTTAGTTCAAGGTCCTCTTACCTTCCAGGATAGGGTTATTACGGGTGGGGAGGAGGGAAGATGGCTATTTCTTAGGCTGCTTTAACAAGTAAAATAAATTCCCCAAATCTAAAAGGAAATGAGAATTGAGAATGGCAAGCCTTCTCTCCCACTCCCGCTCTACCCTCACCCCCTGTTACATGTTTACCATGGAGCTTGGTGATGGGAGGGAATGACCTTAAATAATATGAGGTGAGCAACCCCCGGGAGCCTGAGAGGAAGAGGAGGGAGGCCAGGGAAGGGAGGCAAGCGTGGAAGGAGGAGATGTGTGCCCGGAGCTTATGAATATGTGAATGGCTGTGGGTCCAGGAACCAGGAATTTGAAAGTCGGATGATTGTTGTAAATTACACATTCACTTCACTGTTTCGTTAAAGCCACATATATCACAGCAGGAAAGAGGGTGACCTGCTGTTGAAATCAGATGTGCTTTCCCTACAGACAGCAAGATGAGTGGGGACGCAGCCGACCCCACAGATGGTCACGGTGCCCTCAGCCAGGTGGACACAGGTAAGAAGGGTCTTCTCTTCGGGTGGAAAAGGAGATGGAGTGGGAGAGAGTTGTTGAAAATCTTCCAACAGTGTGGTGTCTGTTCGCACTTGGTCTTTTAGCCCATCAGACCCAGAAGGTGGGCCATAGGGCCCTAGGGCAGTGGTCGGCAAACTCATTAGTCAACAGAGCCAAATATCAACAGTACAATGATTGAAATTTCTTTTGAGAGCCGAAAACCGACTTCTGCACATGGTCCACGAAGTTTCAATCGCACTGTGCGTGCGCACCCGCATGTGGAATTTTGTGGAAGAGCCACACTCAAGGGGCCAAAGAGCTGCATGTGGCTCGTGAGCCTCAGTTTGCCGACCACTGGTCTAGGGAATGAAGGAATCCCGAGCGACATGGGTAAGTCTCAAGCCTCTGAATGGTGCACCTTGATCTGCAGTGTAACGGAACCTCTAGAACTTGGCTGGAAAAAGGCCAGACCCTTAAAACAAAACAAAAAAGTTAGGGGGGAGATTCATGTCTTGATGCTCCATTCCAACACTCCTAAAAGCAGCAGGCATGTCCTGGCTGCTACTGACAGACAGAAGGCAGATGCTGTCTTCAGTAAATGGAGACAGGAGCGCCCCCCCCCCCCCCGGCTCCCCAATTTCTCATTGGTCATCAAGGACCCACCAGACCCGTGTACAGAGCAGGAACTGGAGAAGGTGAAGCTGTGGGTGTGAGGACTCACAGAGGGAGGCCTTTGCCTTGTGAAGAAGAAAGAGAGGCAGGGGAAAATGGGAAGAACGTTTCACACCTGTCTGCTTTTAACTCTCTAGTTCAGGGCTTGCTTTGAAAGCTCCATATAATTAAAAATAACTTAAAGAAAGATGAGTATGAATTGTAACCCCACCAAATAACTTTAATAGCATCCCAACAAGACTTCAATTAGCCTTTCATCTGGGTCATTGGAGACGTAGACATTAGAAGTGTAAAGGAATCAGTGACCCCAGAGCTAAAATACCTTCCCAAGTCTTCAGGTCGGTCTCCAGGTACTGTCTAGTTCCATTCTTGAAGCTAAAAGACGGGGTAAGGGTTAAAATAACTGGGTTCTTGGGGGGCGGGGCAGGGCATCTGCAGGATGCATTCACAGTTCACTCTTCTGCCCCCCATTTCATACCGAAACAGTGTCTGTTCACACAAGCAGAGCGGAGGCTGCTCATTTTGCTTCGTGTGTAGAGACAGCTGAGCTAGGAGAGTGGGCCAGTGACATCCGTTTTGCAAGTGATTTATTAGCTGAGTATGTTTTCCTGTGCTTCTGTGGCATGAGACACCTGTCCTTCCCAGTCAAGAAAAAAGTCTCTCCAACCTCAAGAACTGAACAAGGCTTTAAAACCAGTCCCGCTGGCGACAGCACAGTCCCGGCTCTGACACACTGCCCTTAGAGAAAAGCCAGATGAGGTGTGCCGGGAGAGCGAGGGCTCAGCTC
Organism: Corynorhinus townsendii; assembly: GCA_026230045.1. Lineage (NCBI taxonomy): Eukaryota > Metazoa > Chordata > Mammalia > Chiroptera > Vespertilionidae > Corynorhinus > Corynorhinus townsendii. The sequence goes on from JAPDVU010000008.1 coordinate 85,545,851, forward strand.
CGGGGCTGGGTTAGGACAGTGAAGGTGTTGTTGACAATCTGAGCGAGGCTGGCCTCCACTCGGGAACTGTGGAGCTGGGTGCAGACAGTCGAAGGAGAAAGAATCCAGCCATAGGTTGGGACTCAGAATCTGACGTCATCCCAGGGTTACTGCCGATCAGTGTGCAGCCTGAGCCCAGCCACTGTGCCTCCGAGGAGGCAGGAACAGGTGGCCTAGAGCAGTGGGCTTAGGCTTGACAGAACAGGGTGGGAACTGCAGCTCTGCGCTTCCCGCTGTGTGATTGATACGTGGATTTAGCTGTGTGATCGATATGTGGATTTAGCTGTGTGATCAATAAGTGGATTTAGCTGTGTGATCGACACGTGGATTTAGCTTCCCCATCCTATAAAGGAACAACTCGTGCACATCCTCAAGACTGGCTGAGAGCCGGCGGAGGGTGTGTAAAGGCGTCAGCACCGTGTGTGGCTCATGGCAGCTGAGACCATGGCTACCTGACTGGCACCGTTGGGATTCTGTGACCCTGTAGTGCTTGGCGCTTTGGTGCTGTAGCCAGCTGGGGGGCCCTTCTCCCCTTCATTCCTGCTAAGCAGGTTGGACCCAGAGGTTGGTCTTTCTCCTTTCACTTTTAGTAAAGGGTTCTGTGTGGCTCCTGGACTCCAAGGAGACTGTGAATCCACGCTGCCCAGCTCAGTGGCTGGAACACCCGTACTTAGGTGATCATCAAATTGCTGCGTGTTTTCCAGGCGAGAAAAAAGAGGTTGCTAATTAAGCAACCACACTTCTTGGAAAGCCACTGTGACTCAGTTTTTACAGAGGAGCGCTTATTATGCGTCACCATGGTTACCAGCTTGGGTTAATGGCTTTCTTTGGGGTTTTAAGAGGCAGATTCTTCTTCCCAGCAGGGCATGGATGAAGAGGTGGTTTGTGTCTGGGTTTAAAGGAACTATAAACAGAGGTGACCTAGAAAGCCCCAGTGCCCCAGGGCACCTTCTGTGTTGTGTGAAATCCCCACGAGGCACAGGTTTGGGGGGGGGGGGTGCAGCTGGGAAGAGGAGACAAGTTTTCCCATCCACACTGGCCCAGATGGCCAGGGCCAACATTCCCAGGCCCAGACACAGACCCCTGGCTGGAGAGATGGGCAGAACAAGTCTTTTTCCCTGTCGTACTGCCTGTCAGCGCGTTGAGGGTGGAGAGTCAGCTGCCCGGGTCTCAGGATGACAGCTCTAGGGTCAGGGAAGGCCCCCACCCCTGCCCGTGCCTGCCCACCCCCGGCAGAGGCACCAGCCAAGCTGTTTCTGGATTTCTGCACTGTCCCTCTTCCGTCACCCCCTCCCATCCCCACCTGCTGCAACTCTTCCTATATTCTAGGGCTGACAGCATCTTTATTTGGTGCTCATTGGAGTGGTTGGTAAGGAGATACCCAGCGCATTCCACAAGCCCCCAGGTGTGTGACTGACAGCCCCACGCACCCCTGCAGCAAATCTACACGTCTGACCACACTGGTCCCAGCTAACCGCACAGTGAGGAGAGGATAGGGAGATGAGGTCCTCACTTTTCAGGTGAGGGTGATGAGGAAGAATGTCAGCTCATTTTCCCAGGACCCCGCACCTAGCAAATGACAAAGGGAACCTGGTCTTCCTAGTGACTCTGTAGTCAAAGGTGGTGGTGGGGAGACCGGGGACCAGCACAGGGAATGGGAGATGGAAGAGAGCAAGAGCAAGAGAAAGAGAGAGAGAGAGAGAGAGAGAGAGAGAGAGAGAGAGAGAGACAGAGAGACAGAGAGAGAGAGAGAGAGAGAGACAGGAGCAGGGAGATGAGAGTGGCAGGAGGGAGGGGAGTCCAGCCCTGAAAAGTGGGCAGGTCTCGTTCCAGAGGCAGCACCTGCCCGTGGGGGTGTGGTGAGAGGGGCGGGAGAGGGCTGGGGGGAAGGGGAGAGCTGGCCACTCACTCCCCTTCTGTGGAGGGTGAGACTCTGGCCCTCAAAGAACCCCCTCTCCCTTCTCTTCTCCTGCACCAGCCTCACCGATGCACCAGCCCCTGCTCACCAGCCCCCACTGTCCGGGGTGGGGAGGGTGCAGCCAGATGACAGTGGACCAGATGCCTGAGGAGGCACCTTGTCCTCTTCAGGGGTGTGGGAGGGGAGGAGGGAGAGGAGAGCTAGAGACTGGGACGGGCTTGGTCAGCTGTCCCTTCCTCTCTGGCACCCTTGTTCCTCTGTGCGGGGGGAGTGACTGACGCCTGCCCCACCCTCGGGTCGGCCACCCAGGTGAGCAGCTGTTTGGGGAACCTGGGCTCCTCACTTCACCCTGAGCTTTCCACGTAAAGAAGAAACGGCATGAGCTGTAGGGGAGCCCAGATGTTGGTGATTCTCCAGGGTCCCAGGAAGAGAAGGACCATCTGACCCAAGACTAGAAGGTCCTTCTCCATCAGTGCACCCCCAGGGCCTCCCATTCCCCCCTGCACCAAGTCCCCAGGAACACAGGCTGCAGGGAAAGCAGGAACCTCCTCAAGACCCACAGGCGAGGGCCGGTAGAAACAGGCAGAAGGCTGGGGAGAGAGCACGGCTTCTCCATCCACGTACTTATCTAATGAGAGTCCTTTCAAGGACAGAGAAGGCAAGACCTCTCAGGAGTCCTTGGAAGCGGGAGAGCAGGAGGGAAGTGCCAAGGCCTCCTATTGGCAGCTCTTCCTAAGGAGGCCTGTGCACACGCGAGACACACACACACACACATACACATGCACACGCATGCTCCTTGCTGGCCTGGGCCCTGGTCGGGGCGTGTGCAGGGGGCAATCAATCCATGTGTCTCTCTCACATCAGTGTTTCTCTCTGTCTCTCCCTCTCTCTTCTGCTCTCCCTGAAAACCAATGGAAAAACACCCTTGGGTGAGGATTAACAGCAACACAGATGCGATCTATCATTAGGCTGGTGATTATCGGAAACATTCAGGAGACAACACCCGGCTCTGGGCTCTGTTGCTGAGAGATGTGGGATTCGCCTGCTGTGCTGGCCCGCAGTGTCCTGGCGGGCAGGCGGGGTGAAGGGGCTGCAGGAGTGGGAGGGAGGGGTGAGCCAGGTGGCCCCTGGGGTTGGAGCCTGGTGACTGACCCTGTGCCTTGGCCTGTGCCAGCTTTGCCCCCACCTCCCGGAAGAGAAACATGAAGCTCCAGTCCGTGCAGACATTGGGTGGTGGGGGAGGGGGGAAGGGGCTGATCCGAAGGCTTGAGGTGTAGGGATTCTGAGGGGACAGCTTGTCCACACCTCTTTCTCCTCTGGAGACATTTCAAAACCAGCCCTGGAATATGAAAAATGCACTGTTCTTGGGGCTGTTTCTTCCCTCTTAAGAACAGCTAATGCTGTTCTTGGCCACCTGCTCTTTTCTTTTTAATTTTATTTCCCTCACATTTCTCCCCTCTGCTCTCATACAATCCACTCCTCAGGCTGGAAGTCCCTCCACCTCTCACCGGAGACCCTCCTGATGCCGCGTAAGCCATCTTCTGGGTTAGCCCTCCTCCCACCTTGTTTCAGTGCCTGCGATGGGAGAGGGTCTCCTTGGCCACCCAGGCCTCCCATGCAGCCCTGTGTGTGGGAGACGCCAGAGCAGCCTGGGTGTCAGGACCCCTCAGAGAGCCTGAGCCCATAAACCAGCTCCAGAACTGCACCTCCCAGCTCAGAGACCCCTGCTGCTGCTGTTAACCCTCACCTGAGGCTGTTCCCATTGATCTCAGAAAACACGGGGGGGGGGGGGATGGGGGGAGGGGGACGGCGGGGGGGGGGGGAGTAGGAGGCCGAGAGAAACATCCAGGTGAGAGCAACACATTGATTGGCTGCCTCCTACATGAACCATGACCAGGGCCCATGCCTGCAACCGAGGTACCTGCCCTGGACCTGAATCGAACCCGGTACCCTTCAGTCCACAGGCCAATGCTCTAGCCCCTGAGCCACACCCGCCAGGGCCACCCTCTACTTCTTGTTCATAGATGCCCATAGGGAAGACCAGGCGGGGTCCGGGGGCTCAGAGGGGCTGTGGGGGCTGAACCAGTCCCCAGGGACCAGCTGCTCTTCCTTTGGGGTCTCTGGAAGGCAGTGCCCCTCCTGCACCCGCTGCCCTCTCTTTGGCCCCAGAAGCACAGGAAGGAACAAATGGAGGGAGCCTGGTGGGGCGGCCGCATCTCTCCTACCAGCCTGAGCTCCTCGGGCTTCATCTGTGGGCATTGCTGGGAGCATCGCCCGCTCCACTTCCAGGCGGTCAGAGCCCAGTGTTTTGTCCGCTGGTGCACAGCCTGCACCCACCGTCTGTGCTCAACAGGACCCACTGGTCCCCCTGCACCCATGGCAGAGCCACTAGCTGGTGCTGGGGGTGCTTGTGCCATTTCTAAAGTCCCACGCCCTGGGCATGCACACAGGTCTCAGACCCTGGCAGACAGGCAGCTTGCAGCACAGCCTGGATGCGGGTGCAGGGAGCAGAGCGGGCGGGATGGGTCCGAATTGCCCTTTCCACAGCAGCATGGGGCCCAGGTGTGGGGGACGAGGGCGTGGAGGGCAAATGGTGATGGAAAGTAAATGTTAACAAGTAACACAGAAGAGCCCTTTCCCATGTGCATCTGAGAACCCTCTCCTCCCACTGTGGGCACTGTGGGGTGAGGAGAAGGTCAGCAGGAGAGGGGGTCCCAGCAGGAGGGGGGGTCCCGGCAGGGGAGTGAGTTTGGGCTACCCTGCTGGCAGAGCTGGAGTGTCAACCCCACACTCAGGTGAGAGACGAGGTGTTGAGCAGCATCCAGAGACGTGGCCAGGGCAGCCAGGGCCCCAGGCCTTCACTAGGCCCAGGATTGCACCCCTCCCCACAGCCCTGAGTAAATGCTTTGGCCTCTTGGGCAATGAACCCTGGTATGGAAAAACGCTGAATACGTGGGGAAAGAATTTAAAGTGAAATGAGCAACCAAATTAGGGTGCGTCTCGGGATACTGAGGAACAGCCCAATCCAGGCAACTGAAATGCAGTTACATTTTGTTCTGCCCCCTCCTTCACAGACAGACAGAGACACACAGACTCACTCACAAAATCAGAACCCTCGTGGAGCCCTGGCCGGTTTACCTCAGGGGGTAGAGCGTCATCCTGCAGACTGAAGGGTCCCAGGTTCGATTCCGATCAAGGGCATGTACCTCAGTTGCAGGGTCCTCCCCAGCCTGGGCCCTGGTCAGGCCGCATGCAGGAGGCAACCAATCGATGTGTCTCTCTCACATGGATGTTCTCTCTGTCTTTCCCTCCCTTCCACTCTCTCTAAAATCAATGGGAAAATATCCTCGGGTGAGGATTTTTAAAAATAAATGCTTGGAGAAAGCTCAGGGTGCCCCCTGGCAGTGCTTCTGGTCCAGGCTGCTCAGTCACAGACAGCTCAGGTCTGAGGGGTTAGGAGGGGCAGAGAAATGGGACTGGAGGCTCAGCCAGCATCCAGTGGAGGGTCTCCCCCAGCCAGGGCTGCGCCCAGATGCCCATGGTAGGGAGAGTTGCTGGGGAGGTGCAGGGCCAGCTTCCCTCCGAAGAACCGGCACAGCACCCTCCAAAGGGCAGCTGAGTGAGGTCGCCCCAGCCCAGCCCAGCCCAGGCTGTGTCCCCTCACTGGAACCTCAGGGTCTGGAGGGCAGCCAGGGTCAGAGAACGAAGAGACCCTCCAAGACTGAATTTCATTTCTGGGGACTTCAGCCACTGGCTCTTCAGAGGCCCCCCTGGCACCTCCATGGATGAATGCTGGGGGGAGGGGCCTCCTTGGGTAGCAGCAGGGCCCTGGGAGACTGGGGGTTAGTGGGGGCATCAGGCCTTGTATGGAGCCGGGGAAACCTAACCCAGGCCTCTCCCAATAACCCCCTTGCAATTGACTCAGAAAATAATAGGTGCTCATTTGCATGGCATTTTACATACAGGTTTCAGCTGTGCCTTCACCCGCTGCCCTGGCACCAGGAAGACCCCAGGCCTCCCCTCTCCTGTCCCCCCCCCTCCCCCCCCCCCCCCCGACCCAGCCCTGCTCTCCCACCAGCCAGGCCAGGATTCGCCCTGCGGGGAAGGGACTGCTGTTCAGAGCCTGGTGGCTTGGTCTGGTTTGTCAGAAGTGCAGGCTGGTGGCCTGGCCCATGTGGGCCTGGCTGGGCACCTGGGTTAGGGGCACCCTACTTGCTTGCCTTCTGCCAACATTCTCCCCACCCACCAGCCCCTTCCGCGCCTGCTCGGCTGGGAGCCAGGGAGCCCCAAGAGCTGCTGAGAAGAGAAGCAACTCAGTGGTTGCCGTGAAGCAGGGTCTAGCAGATGATTTGCATAGAGAGGTGATTTCCATACTTGGGGTGAATTTCCATATTCCTGCCTCAGAGCCTGTTGGGGCAGAGAGGGGAAGAGGGAGAGGTCTTTTGAAATTCAAATGAGCATGATTAAGGTTTTCTCTTGGAGGGAAGCCTGGACAGAGGGGTTAAGCTGCAGGCAAACATCTGCCCAACTGGGTTGTAAAGGGAAGCGGCCTGGGCGGGTACCTCACACCCTCTCTGAGGGCCCCAAGGCCAGCTGGGGGTCAGGCGAGGCTGCGTAGTAGGGACGACCAGCTGGGCTCCATCCCTTCCAGTCCCTGGACTCAGTTTACCTCCCTGTGTCCTGAGGATGCTCGTGAGGACGCGGAGCGCGCTCTAGTTCTGGGCTCAGGCCCATCTCCCAGGAGCTGTGAGATTAGCACCATCTCAAATGGCCGAGGAGGTGTGAGGGCCGAGGAGGTGTGAGAGCCAGTGACCCTGAGTTCATCTCCACCGCTAATCTGTGCCTGTGGACAAGTCAGCATCCCATCTTCGGGCCTAAGGTTGGGCACTGGACGTGGGTCTGAATGTGAGGGTCTCTGAAGCCCTTTTAGCTCTAAGATGTGTGATTGCCGAGCACACTCAGCTCCTTGGCACACACCAGTCAGCATGTGTAAGATGCTGTGAATGGGTGACTTGCTTCACCCTCAGTTCCCCTACTGTGTAGGGGGGCACCTGATGTCAGCTGACCGAGGTGCAGCCGGAAGCCCCTGGACCTGGGGCCAGAGCCTGCGTTCAGGTCCCAGCTGCCCTGCTCACTCCCGGTATGGTTCGGCCACTCCCAGCCGTGCTCCATCCTGGCTGTGAGTGGGGAAGCACAGTGCCCGCCCCCTAGGCTCCTGGCCACACACTCACACACTCACATTCACACTCACACTCACTGTATGTGGGAGCAGGAAGCTAAGGGCTGGCTCCAGGAGTGGCTGCCACAGCTAGTGGTCACTCCACCAGGAGCCCCCCAGGTAGAGGAGTCTGTCCCCTCAACCAGTGTGGGCTCCTGGGGTCCATTGAGCCCAGTTTGCCTTCCCTTCTCAGGAAGGAGGAGAGAGCAGTTCCCTGGCTTCTCCAGAACCCAGCGCTGAGAGCAGCAGGCTCCCTGGGCGGGAGGCGGGGAGAGGGGGTCAGTGCTGGGAGAGCCCAAGGCACCTCCCCCAGAGTTTCTGCAACAACTCCAGGTGAGGGGTATTTGGAGACAGCATAGTAGTGTGGACATGTGTTTCAGTTTCCTTGTTTTTTTTAACCTTTATTGTTGAAAGCATTACACAGGTCTTCCTTTCCCCCCATTAGCCTCTTCCAGCTGCTCCCAACCCCTTCACCGCCACCCCCCCCCCCCCGCCGCCCTCCCCACCCCATTGTCTGTGTCCACGGGTGATGCACCTATTCACACAGGTTCATTGGTTGATCTCTTCCCACCCTCCCCTGCCTTCCCTCTGAGGTCCAACAGTCTGTTCATGCGTCTATGTCTCTGGGTCTATTTTTGTTCATCAGTTTATTGGGTTCATTATATTCCACATATGAGTGAGATCATGTGATATTTATCTTTCTTTGACTGGCTTATTTCGCTTAGCATAATGCTCTCCGGTTCCATCCATGCTGTTGCAAATGGTAGGAGTTTCTTCTTTTTTACCGCAGCGTAGAATTCCATTGTGCAAATGTACCAAGCTTTTCTATTCACTCATCTGCTGATAGGCACTTAGGCTGTTTCCAAATCTTAGCTATGGTGAATTGTGCTGCTATGAACACAGGGGTGCATATATCCTTTCTGATTGGTATTTCTAGTTTCTTGGAATATATTCCTAGAAGTGGGATCACTGGGTCAAATGGGAGTTCCATTTTTAGTTTTTTTGAGGAAACTCCATACTGTTCTCCACAGTGGCTGCACCAGTCTGCATTCCCACCAGCAGTGCACAACGGTCCTTTTTCTCCACATCCTCGCCAGCACTTGTCGTTTGTTGAGTTGTTGACAATAGCCATTCTGACAGATGTGAGGTGGTACCTCATTGTCATTTTGATTTGCATCTCTCGGATGATTAGTGACTTTGAGCATGTTTTCATGTGTCTCTGGGCCTTCCTTCTGTCTTCTTTTGAAAAGTGTCTATTTAGGTCCTTGCCCATTTTTTAATTGGGTTGTTTGTCTTCCTTCTGTTAAGGTGTATGAGTTCCCTATATATTTTGGAGATTATGGGGGTTTCAGTCTCTGCTCAGTGACTTACTAATCGGTAGCCTTGGGCAGGTTATGAACCCCTTTGAGGCTCAGGCTTCCTGTCTGTGTAATGGGGTTAATGGAGCACCTACTCACAGGGCGGGGAGGATAAATGCTGTCATGTGTGTAAATGTTCACTACAGAGCGTGGTGCGTAGTAAATACTTAATGCATGTCACCTAGTAATTAGTTCTTATTATTTGAAAACAGTGTTTTGCTGCCAAAATGTTTAAAATGCTCTGACCTGGGCCTGGTCTCCTAGTTTATGGGGAGGAGGTGGGGTCAGCACAGGGGATGACTTTCCCAAGGCCACAGCCTGACGCTGAGGTTCCTTCCAGAGCCCTTCCCCACCTGAGGGCGTCTTCCACCCTTTTGTTTTGTTGTTTTTGGACAAAGCTTCCCCATCCTCACCCTCCTCTCTCAGCAGTGGCCCCTGCAGCCCAGGAATGTGGGCCCGGAGCAGGGGGACAGGACGCTGGTGGGTCACTCCACTTGAGGGGAGGGACCGGTGTCGGGACTCAGAAGATGCTGTGTGACCTCTGCCAAGGCAGGAGCTCCGGATGCAGCCCTACTGCTCATGGAGGGGGTGGGGGGAAGGCCTGAAAGTGCACAGCAGGGGAATAAGCCCCGTATCTGTGGCGGCCAGGGTCCTGGCACCTCGCACCCTAGGCACTGAGCCTCAGTTCCCTCCCTCTGCTCTGGTGCTGAGCCAGCCTCAGCTTCCTCACCTTAGACGAGTGAGTGGTGAGGAATGAGTGAAAGGAGAATGCCTCCTCGCAGCTTGCGGAAGTGTGAGCTGCTCTGCAAACGTGAGCTAACATCTCTCACCTGAGCTTCTACACATGTGCCCCTTGGAGCCACAAGGGCACCTGGGTGCCCAGAGCTCCCCCATCGCCCCCCACCCCCTTGCCCTACTGCACCTGGGAAGAGGTGAGGATACAGGTAGCTGGCCTCTTACTGACCTTGAACCCCTTGGAACCTCTTCTCCCTCAAGGCTGGGTGAGGGGTGGAGGGTGCTGGTGGAGGGTGTTGACCGTTAAAGGGCCCTTGGGCTGTTATGAAGGGAGGCAGGCCTAGATGTGGAGCTCAGGGATTGGTTCCTGCTTTGCTGCCTGATGCCTGCAGGCCTTTAGCTGCTCACTTCTCTGGGGAGTGCAGTGTCCTGACCTGTGAGTGGTACATGCAGCGCCGGGCACCTTGGGGTCCCCCTGAGCCTGGAGATGTGCTGACAGGAGCATTGACACCATGGTGCTTCTCTGAGGGTGGGTGCTGGGGCAGTGCTGGGGCAGCCCCTTCCCTGCACCCCCTCCCCCCACCGGGTTCCTTTGAAGGTGGATTTCTTTCTTTAAATGTTTTTATTGATTTTAGAGAGAGGGAGAGAGAGATGGGAACATCGATGAGAGAGGAACATCATTGATTGGCTGCCTCCTGCACACTATTGGGGATCAAGCCCACAACCCGGGCATGTGCCCTGACCAGGAGTCAAACCGGCGACCTCTTGGTTCCTGGGTCGACGCTCACCCCCTGAGCCATGGTTGAGCTGAAGGTGGATATTCGGGGTATGAGGAGTTCTGACTGCGTGCCCGTGTGTGTCCCCTGTAGAGAAGGGGGCCATGTGGAGAGCCCGAGGGTCCCTTCTGTAGCTCAGCTGGAGAGGAATGGGGACCACATTTCCTTAAAAACTTAGAAGGTGGGTAAGGTACCTTCCATGTATTAAAAGGGGAGCTGGGGGGATGCGGGGCTCCCCTGAGCAAAGGGGTGCTGGGAGCCCTGTCCACCGTGGCCTGCGCACCATGATTCTGTGTGAGGGGCAAGGCCTCAGGTCCATCTTGTGACCAAACACGTGGAAAAGGTCACCAGTATGCTCACAGAGGCCACGTGTCGCAAGGCCTGAGTTAGTCAGTTTGCTCGGTTTTACATCATGAAAACCCCAAACCCACAGCCGTCCAGCGGGAGAGGGACCTGAGAGGTCTCCTGCCTGGGGCAGGAGGGAGAGCAAGGCCTGAGCACTAAGCACTGAGCACTCAGCTTAGGAAAAGGAAAGGGGGCGGGTCCCCGAGGAGTCCTCCAGGCCCGGCTGCAGGGGGCTGCTGGTTGCCCTTGCTGCCTGCAGCCTGGAGGTAAAGTGGCCTGGCCAGGACACAGCTGGTGGGGACTGGCGCCCAGGCCCCTGGCTCCTCGGGCAGTTGTCCACCCCAGGTCTCCTGGTCCTGCTCCTCACGCTCCCTTGGGCCCCTCACACCTGGGGGACAGGAATGCAGACCCTGTTTTGTTTTCATACTTGAGGGAAACTGAAGGCCACCGAGAGTAAGCCACGGGCCCAGAGGCCTGTGGAAAGCAAGTTTTCCTGCACTGTCCTATGGAGCTCTGACCATTAGGCAACACTTCCCAGCTCCTAGTTGGAATCTCAAGTCACAGGAAAGCGAGTGTGTCCATGGGTCCTGGACAGCTTGTCACCTGGCGTGAGTGGCTGCACTGGGAAGCCTTGGGTGTGGCTGGCTGCCCAGCAGTGTTCCCAAGGTTCTGGTGACTTCAGTCACTGCTGTCCCAGCAAGTGCCGGGCAGTTGCCAGGTGGCCACAGAGTGTTCCTGGCAAGCGTGGGGCTCTGCTGGGCGGGAGTTGGTGAGGAGAGGCCATCAGAGGTGGGAGAGTCTGGGCCTTGCCCAGTGCCCTGCAGTGTTTACGGCAGAAGTGAACAATCCTGCTCGCACAGTTCTTCATTCCTGTGCTCCCACCTCCCTCACCCGGAGAGTTACTCCCCAGGCAAACTCACATCCCCGCTGCCAAAGCCATGCAAATCAGGGCCTTCGAGCTGCAGCAAAGGGTGAGGCCGGTGCCAGGGAGACTCCTGCATCTGCCCGGGAGAGGGCTCCCACCAGGCCCAGCATGCCTACCCAGGAGAAGGGTCCCGCCAGGCCCAGCCTGCCTGCCCAGGGACATAGGTCCCGCCAGGCCCAGCCTGCCTGCCTGATGTCAAGAGGAGGGCAGAGTGGACGTTGCTCTTGACCCCCAGGTGCCTCCTGCAGAGCCATCCTTGGCCTCTGTCATCAGGACTCTGCTGGGCATTAGGTCCATCCTGGCCTCAGGAGACTCATCTAGGATTCTAGGCTCCCCACTAATTCCAGGTGCCTTTCCTCTCTTTTGATCACTGACTGTCATTTTCTATGGACGGGGCCTCCCTCCCTGCCCCTCGCCTCTGACTCTGAGGGAGGCTCTTCAGTACAGATGGACGGCACCCATGTGGGACAGGGAGGTGCTGGGGTTGGGATGCTAAGTGGGGGCTTTGGCGAGTCCTCCGACGCCAGCACTGATCCGTGCTCAGGTGGGAGGAAGCCCTCATACTGCATTGGAGGCGTGGGTTTTGTCTCCCCTGGATGATTGTTCCCCAGACATGCCCTGACGTGAAAAGCTCTGCCACTTTGTACCTATTGCTCCCCTTGCTGGGGCTCAGTTTCTTCACCTATAAAACGGAGTGAATAGTAATGCCTCATCGTCCTAGCCGGTTTGGCTCAGTGGATAGAGCGTCGCCCTGTGGACTGAAGGGTCCCGGGTTCGATTCTGATCTAAGGGCACATGCCCAGGTTGCTGGCTCGATCCCCAGTAGGGAGTGTGCAGGAGGCACCCAATCCATGATTCTCTCTCATCATTGTTTCTCTCTCTCCCTCTCCCTCCCTCTCTGAAATCAACTCAAATATATATTTTTTAAATAGTAATGCCTCATCTCCTCAAAGGCAGGCACAGACCCTGATGTCTCCCGAGGCCCCTCCCAGCCTGGGAGCTGGGGTCTCAGCGTGCTGGCTGTCCTACTGCTTTTGTGCTGGGATCTCAGGGCTCAGGGGTTCCCAGGAGACCCTGAGATTCAGAGGCCTGGAGAGACACCAGCTGGTGGCCCTTCCAGCTTGGCACAAACCTCACCTGTTTGCCCCACCAAGACCTCCAAACCTTTCTGAGCCCTTTCTCCCCAGCTCTCCCTTCTGTCTGGATCGTGTGCGCGCAGGACGAGCAGGACAGAGGGAAACAGTCGGGGTGCTGTGGTCCTTCCCGTGTCTTCTGGGAGGGAAGAGGAGGCCCAAGTGCATTGCAGTCATTTGCCTGAACCTGAAGACATCAGAGATCAGCCCGGCCGGCGTGGCCCAGTGGCTGAGCGCCAACCTTGGAACCAGGAGGTCAGGGTCCAATTCCCGGTCAGGGCACATGCCCAGATTGTGGGCTCCACCCCCATGGGGGCGTGCAGGAGGCAGCCGATCCATGATTCCCTCTCATCACTGATGTTTCTCTCCCTCTCCTTCCTCTCTGAAATCAATAAAAAAAAAAAAGTTATTAAAAAAAAAGACTTCAGAGATCGAAGAAATTTCAGAAGTCACCTGCAACCCCCCCTCTTGATACTAAATTGCCCCTTAATTAAAAGAACACTTCGGCGACATCCCTGAACTAAGCAGCCTTTGCTCACTATTCCTTGCAACAGAAGCTCTGTTGATGGGAAAACTCTGCTTGCGAAACGTTTTCCGTATGAGGCTTCTGTGAAGCCTGCTTCTCAGCAGCGTCTCCCGCCTCCCGTTGGCTGCTGCTCCGATCTCTGCGCTGCAGGCGAGGCCCGCATGGCTCCCAGGCCAGTGTTTGGCATTTACACGCGCGCTGTGTCCTAGGTCCTGTGCCATGTGATTTCAAGGGTTTCCTCTTGAGTTGTTTTTTAAAACCTTTATTTTGAAAAATAAAAATACAGAAAAATAAAAATTCAGACATACAGAAAAGAGAAAACACAGTTTCACAACTAATTAATAATCTAACAATTATTATTTGGCACATTTATTTGCTCCATTTTTGCAAAATATTTTATTTTTAACTTTTTATTGTAGACACTTTCAAATGCATACAAAAGTAGAGACAAATACACTGACCCCATATACTCCTTGCCTACTCGTAACGACCATCAAGTTTCTGCCAGTCTTGCTGCTGGAACATTTTCTTATACGTTATGGACATGATTACATGTCAATCCTAAATATGGCAGCATGCACCTCTAAAGCATGCATTCTTTAACCAGAATACCATTATCACACTTAAAAACAGAATGTCTCATTCCTGCTCACAGCACTCCCAGCAGAAGGTTTTGTCTGAAGGCCATGTTCTCTGAGCTACACATCCTCTCTGCCTGGTGGGTAACATCTGGGCTCTCTAACATCTTGGTCTTCATGCTCTTTGCCCAGTTCCTTGGGGGCCCTTTTAAGAACTGGAGCCTGGACTGGCCTGATGCTGTTGGCGGAATCTGCACTGACCTGCACGCCTGCTGATGCTCAGGACAGCACGGCCCTGCACACACGCCTGCCGCACGTTCCAGGCCGGCACTGAGCTGTGGTCAGCAGGAGCTCCTTTAGTACATGTTTTTGTGGCACCAGCTCCCCTCCCCCTCCCCTCAAGGGAGTGCAGGGTGTTTGTTTCCACAAGCAGCAGCGAGGCCTGTTCCCTGTGTCCTCTAGCAGGAAGCAAGCTAGATTCTCTTGGAAATTTGGCCTCTTTAAAAATGTAAAATACAACATGCAGACAGCTTTTTTTTAGTTTTTGTTTTTTGTTAATCCTCACCCGAGGATATTTTTCCATTGATATTTAGAGAGAGTGGAAGAGAGAGGGAAAGACAGAGAGAAATATTGATGTGAGAGAAACACATCGATTGGTTGCCTCCTACACGAGCCCTGACCAGGGCCCAGGCCAGGGAGGAGCCTGCAATCTAGGTAGCTGCCCTTGACTGGAATCGAACCCGGGACCCTTTGGTCCACAGGCCGACGCTCTGTCCACTGAGCCACAGCGGCCAGTGCTGCATATAGATATCTCAATGGTAGAGTCTCTTAAACTATGCACGCTTGAACTTTTAATCACCATGTGTGTCAGCTATGCTTATTTGTTGTTAGTTCCAGTTTGAGGTGGGTTATTGGTGAAGAAACTCATGCTGTAGCCGACAATCTTTTCCCAGCTCTCTAGGGCACCTGCCAGGTGAGTGAGATGTGCACGTCATGGTGACGCAAGAGTACCCTGTGAAAGCGTGCCTCCCGTCTAGTTATTATTCCCTGCACCGCCTCACATTGTCATCTCTTTCTGTGTGTGAGAACATTTAAGCTCTATTCTCTTACCAAGTTTCAGTGGGACAACACGTGTTATCCACTCTAGTCACTGTGTTTACATGCATCTTCAGAGCACATTCATCTTATACTGAAAGTCAGCATCCTCTTACCAGCCTCTCCATCGTCCCCTGGCTACCACTGTTCTGTTTCTATGAGGTTGACTTTTTTTAGATTCCACACACAGTGATACTAGCATGCGTGGCCGGCAGTGTTGTCTTTTTCTCTGTGGCTTATTTCATGTAACATAGTACCCTCAAGGAACATCCATATTGTTGCACATGGAAGGTTTCCTTACTTTTCATGGTGGAAGAATATGTTACTGTATGTATGCTGTGCCGCATCTTCCTTGCCTGTTCATCTGAGGGGTACCATGGTGTGTCTGTATTTTGGCTGCTATGGGTCATGCTACAGTGAACGTGGAAGTGCAGGTAGCTCTTCAATAGCCTGTTTGCATCTTCTTTGGCGATATGCCCAGATGTGGGATGGCTGGGTCCTATTGAGCAGACTATAATTTGACTATTGCATTTTACTACCCAATATAAATTAGAAAAGTAGATTTCTGGGTTAGCATACTTGTCAAAACAGAATTCCTTAATTAAAAGAAACACCTTCAGATTACTTTCTTACTTTCTAATTTTTATTGGGGGCAGAATAACACATAAAATAAAATTTAAACAAAACATAAAATTTGAACATAAGGTTTGCCATCTTCACCATTTCTAAGTGTGTAGGTCACCCTTCCCTGTCTTCTATTGATAGAGGTGACTTTCACACCTGAATGCACTGATTCCTATCACATTTTATCCTGTTGGTTTGGCCTCTGAGTAGAATCTACCAAAATATTTTCCATTCCTGACTCCTCATCTAGTTTTCGGCATGAATCTTACTCTGTGCTGTGAGTCACTCCCAAACTCCATCACCCTCTTCCTGCTCATGTGCCCAAGCGTCCATTCAAGTTGAACCCTGGTTTTCTCTCTGTTGGACACTGAACGCAGTGCAACTATTGGGAAAGTTGTGTGAGTAGATGACTTGAGAAGTCCAAGTTTTGATGCTGACTCAAGTCTCTGAAGCTGTGTGGCCTGGGCCAGGCACGTCCCCTCTGGGGCGGGACCTCTTGACTCTAAAATAATGTTCCTGCGTCCACATGTGTGTGTCCTGCCTTGTTTTTCTGCAAGTGGTCGCTGCTGCAAAGAGGCACAAGGGCGTGGAGGTAGAACGTGATGAGGTTTCTGCAAATGGCACCTGTGGGGGCCTTGCACTTTCTCAGTTCTCATCGGGGTTTCCATAGCCGTTCCTCAGTCATTTGGGTCAAAGAGAGTCATCCAGCACCCACTCTTGTTGGACACGTTCAGGCCCTCAAGGTACAAAGAGAAATCAGACCTAATAACCCACATTCAACGGGATGTAAGAAGGCCTCTAGGAGCTCACACTTTCCTGAGGGAAACAGACTCTAAACAGCGTGACATGTGCACTAAGAGATGGAGATGAGAGCTGTGGGAACAGAGGAGGAAACCCCTTGTCTGCTTAAGACAAGCTTCGCGGAGGATGTGGCACTCGTGGCTTGGAGGGTGGCTGTGTGTTCTAGGGAGAGAAGGGCATGACAGTCGGAGGGAGCAGAACGTGCAAAGCACCTGACCTGGACAAGGCTTGCCTATCTGAGAAACAGCCCAGAACCCACGACCAGACCGTTTCCCAGCTTCCAAACCTTGGTCACCAGCTTCATTTCCCTGGAGTTTCACCAGATTCCTGGGAAGTGGCCTGATTGGGAATTGTGACCTTATTTTGACATTGAGAAAACCTGAGGCTCCAGAACAACTTGCCTTGACCTTGGGGTAGGGGGGCGGCGCGGGGCACAAGGCTGGCACTCCTGTCCATGGATTTCAAGTCCAGGACTCTTTCCTGGTCTATCTCACTGCTCCCCCATGTAGCATCTCACAGGGCAAGAAGTCCCTGTGGACCAGTGTCACACACAATGGGGTAACTGTGTCTCCTCCTTCTCTGGGAAAGAGGGGCACCTCCCTCACTGTTCAGAGACTAGTAAACTGAGCCTGGGAACACTGGCCGGCCTCTTCTCAATCTGAAGCAAAGGGCAGCAGCAGAACCCGGCGGGCTGGATCTTGGCACGATACTCCTGGCACCACCTCCGGTCTTTCCGGTAGACGGGTGGAGAGGCGCAGGTGGAGCCCAGCAGTGGGCCCTGGGAGAAAAGCTGGAACCAGCTTGGCAGTAAGTGAGGGCAAGGTGGTTCCCTTTCAGGCAGATCTGGAGGGAGAATCAACAGTGTCAGCGTCACGTGTGAGCCAATGCCGCTGTTTGCCTACATCAGTGGTCAGCAAACTGTGGCTCGCGAACCACATGTGGCTCTTTGGCCCCTTGAGTGTGGTTCTTCCACAAAATACCATGGCCTGGGCGAGTCTATTTTGAAGAAGTGGCGTTACAAGAAGTTTAAGTTTAAAAAATTTGTCTCTCAAAAGAAATTTCAATCGTTGTACTGTTGACATTTGGCTCTGTTGACTAATGAGTTTGCCAACCACTGGCCTACATTCCCGAGTCTCGGCTGGGACACCCACATGCTCCAAGCTCCTTCTCATGGGCCGTGGACCAAGAGAAAAGCCATGTCTCCTGAGCAGTGGACTCAGAGTCAGCATGGGAACTGCTGTGTGGAACGGCCCCACTACGTGCCCAGTGCTGAAGTGTGGGCCCTCCCCACCTTCCTGGGGCTCAGTCTACCAGGAGGTCCTGGCTGGCCCAGGTACCTCACGTCCCACCATGTAGTTAGCCCAGGGTTCAAGGACAATCAAGCAGAGGTACCAGTGCAGGTAAGAATTCATTGTATTTTATTTTTCTTTAATATTTTTTATTGATTTCAGAGAGGAAGGAAGAGGGGGAGAGAGAGAGAGAGAAACATCAGTAATGAGAGAGAATCATTGATCGGCTGCCTCCTGCGTGCCTCATGCTGAGGATTGAGCCCGCAACTCAGGCATGTGCCCTGAGTAGGAATCGAACCCTGACCTCCTGGTTCATAGGTCAACACTCAACCACTGAGCCACACCAGCCGGGCTACCTTGTTCACTATCATATTCCCAGTGACAAGAACAGTGACTGGCATGTGGGAGAGTGCTTAATGGAAACTTGTAGAATGAATCAATTTGATCTTTTGTCAAACTTTAAAGTTGCTCCTTATGAGGCACATTTAAAATGGTGTGTAATAAAAATATTTTTAAGGTAAAAACACTTTTTCCTTTAAGTCGACACTTCCAAGGCAGCTAATTCTAGTCTGTGGGCCCTTCCCATCCGGATCCCCCTCCTAGATCTTATATGTCACCTTAGTTGATCTCAAAATCAGGCTGCTATCCGGAGTGCACTGGATGTCTTGCCGTAGTCCTCTTTCTTGGGCTCCCGTAGCCCTCATCCTCTGCTCTCCCCTTGCTGGCCCCGTTGCTCTTGGAGACGTCTCACAACCTTACAGGAAAGGCCACACTTGGCCGTTGTTTAGAACAGAGCAGAGAGAAAAGGGCTTCAGTGAAAACTCCAGAGGAGCCCTAGCCAGTGTGCCTCAGTGGATAGAGTGTTGGCCTGCGGACCAAAGGGTCCCGGGTTCGATTCTGGTCAAGGGCAGGTACCTTGGTAGTAGGCTCCTCCCTGGCCTGGGCCTGGTCAGGGTGTGTACAGGAGGCAACCAATCAATGTGTTTCTCTGTCTTTCCCTCTCTCTCCCTAAAAATCAATGGGAAAAATGTCCTTGGGTGAGGATTAACATCAACTCCAGATGATTCTTTTAGACTCTAAGACTTAGAGAATCCGTGAGGTCCGAAAAGTTGGTGACCGCTGTCTTAGAGAATTTCATTCATCTACAGGCAGTGTGTGTGTGTGTGTGTGTGTGTGTGTGTGTGTGTGTAACACAAGACAATCTTTAATTGAGTAACGACCATTTGACCTAGAGTAGGAGGAAACATGATATGATGTCAGAGAGGTGGGGTTTTTCATCTACAGGCATATCGCGAGTCTCTGACCTGTGTTAGGACCTGTGGTGGCCATTGAGGGTAAGAATGAGTGTCATCGTCCCAGTTCTCAAGGAGCCCATGGCCTAGGGGAGAAAGAGCACACAGACAAATGAGGAGGCACAGGATACACACCCATGGCTGGTGGAGAGGCTGCTTGGCTCCAGAGGGGAGAGGCTGTGTGAACGGGGACCGTGCAGGAGGGATGGGCCCATGAGCGTGTGGGGTTGGACATGAGTGATCATTCGATGGGCTGCCGTGCAGGGTGCCTGAGAGGAAGGCAGCGGGACAGCGAGTGGAAGAAGACAAAGCAGAGGTGATAGGCAGGACACTAATTTCATCCTCTTCTAAGAAATGTGGACTTTATTCCAACGCTATTGAAGGTCCAATGAAAAGCAGAAGAATTTTCTAATTGCAAGTTCTGAATGTATTCACTTGTTCATTAATTCACTCATTAAATCAAGACATTTTGAGCTCCTGTCTTTACCCCATTGTGTATTCTTGCCGCCTTTGTCATAGATTAAATCAATATATTTTGAGCTCTCTGTTAAGCAGAGTGCGAGGCTCTGGGTTTATGGTATGTAATAGTCATTTTCTTTTTTTTTAAATTTTCCATTACAGTTGACATACAATATTAGATTATGTTCAGTGTACAATATAGTGATTATATACATAAACATATGCATATTCATATACATATACGTATACGTATAACTTATGAAATTATCACCTAGATGAGTCCAATACCCACCTGACCCTGTACATGGTTATCACATGTTATTGACTGTGTTCCTTATGCTGACTGTGTTATAACTGCCAGTTTGTACTTCTCCATCCCTTCACCCTTTCACCCAATCCTCCAAGCCCCCTTCCCTCTGGCAACCATCAGTTTGTTTTGTGTCTATGTTTGTTTCTTTTTTGTTTGTTTATTTTGTTTTTAGATTCCACATATAAGTGAAATCCTATGGTATTTGTCTTTCTTTGTGTGACTTTTTTCACTTAGCATGATACCCTCTATGTACATTTGTGTTGACACAAATGGAAGATTTTACTCTTTTTTATGGCTGAGTAATATTACATTGCATGTATGCACCAGGTCTTCTTTATCCCTACATCTATCAATGGATGCTTAGGTTGCTTTCATATCTTGGCTATGTACATAATGCTTCAATGAACATAGGAGTGCATATGTCTTTTTGAATTAGCATTTTGGATTTCTTCAGATAAATACCCAGAAGTGGAATCTGTGGATCAAACAATGGCTCTATTTTTAATTTTTTGAGGAAACTCCATAAAGGTTTTTAACAGTGGCTGCACTAATGACGATTCCACCCACAGTGCCCAAGGGTTCCCTTTCCCACATCCTCACAGCACCTGTCTGGTGTTTGCAGATGGCAGCCACTGACAGGTGTGCGGTGACACCTCGCTGTGGTAGCTGGCGTCTCCCTGGGCATCAGTGCTGTGGACCATCGTTTCATATGTCTATAGGCCATGTGAACGTCCTCTTTGGAAAAGTGTCTGTTCAGGTCCTCTGCCCATTTTTAATTAGATTTTTGTCTTTCTGGTGTTAACTTGTCTGAGTTTCTTACGTATGTTAGACATTAACTCCTTATCAGATGTGTCATTGGCAAATACCTTCTCCTATTCAGTAGGTTGTCTTTTTGTTTTGCTGATGGTTTCCTTTGCTGTGTATAATCTGTTTAGTTTCGTGGAGTCTCATTTGTTCAGTTTTGCTTTTATTTCCCTTGCCCGAGGATACTTACCAAAAAAAAAAAAATACTGTTAAGAGCAACATTGGAGAGTTGACTGTTATGCTTTTTTCTAAGAGTGACATGGTTTGTAGTCTTACATTTAAGTCTGAAATTCATTTTGAGTGTATTCTTATGTGTGGTATGAGAAAATGACTCAGTTTTATTCTTTTGCATGTGTTGTCCAGTTTTCCAAGCACCATTTATTGAATAGACTGCCTTTCCCCCCTTTGCATAGTCTTGCCTCTGTTGTCATAGACTAATTGACCGTATTGCTGTTGGTTTGTTTCTGGCCTCTGTGTCCACTGCATTGATCTGCGTGTCTGTTCCTATGCCAGTCCCACGCTGCTGTGGTCACATGGCTGTGGTATTAGTTTGATGCCAAGTGGTGTTCTTTCCCTTCCAGATTGCTTGGGCCATCAGGGTCTCTTTAGGTCCATGTCAGTGGCAGGACTATTGGCTCCAGTTCTGTGAGAAATGCCACTGGCATCTTGATACGGATTGCATTGACTCTCCAGATTGCTTTGAGTGGTATAGACACTTTAACAATAGTAAGTCTTTCTATCCATGAATACCGTATATGCTTCCATCTATTTGCATCTTCCTCAATTTCTTTCTTCAATATCTTATACTTTTCTGAGTACAGGTCCTTTGATGCAAGTGTACTTAAATAGGGTTGTTTTCTTTTTCTTTTTACTTAAAAGCTTTTTGGTTCATTAACCCTCTCATGGGAAATCTGCAATCACCACCGATAAAGTCGCTGGAGAACCTTTACTCCTGTTGTCCAGTCTCCAGCCCACTGTTTGCAGCACCAACACTGGCCTTTGCAGTCCCCTGGCCTTTCTCATTCTGTTCTTGCATTCCTTTTGCTGTTTTCTTGAGGTCTTCTTCTCAGACTGGCCATGACTTACATATCTATGTTTGGGTTCATTTTTCTTTGCATAACTGAAGGAATCATGAATCATGGCAAAGCCGGTTGTCTTGCCAACACCAAAGTGGTTTCTGAATCCAAATACAAAGGTGGCATCAGGTGTGGGCTTGTGCATTTTGGCTAGTTTTCCCATATTTCTCTCTTAGGTACTATTGTATGCCCTGGCTAAAGGATGTTAATGGACATTTGTTTCCGTTCAGTAGCCTGTTGGTCATGAACTTCCTGGTCTGGATAGTTGGTGTGTTGTTCATGAGAGTGGCCAATCTTTAATCAGCCAAGGAGAAAAAGAGGGAAATTGTGTAATTTCTCTTTCTGATAGTTCATAATTTGTGATTAGAATGCAACCAATATCCAAATACTAATTTTTTACTGAATTCATTTATCAGTTCTTGTAGTCTTTTGGTAGAATCTTTAGGGTTCTCTATGTATAATATCATGTCATCTGCAAATAATGAGTTTTACTTTTGCCTTTCCAATTCGAATGCCTTTTTTTTATTTTTCTCGTCTGATTGCTAAGTCTAGGACATCCTCCACTATGTTGAATAAAAGTGTTAAAAGTGGACAATTTCTTCTTTTTCTTGATCTTAAGGAAAATGTTTTTAGCTTTTCATCATTGTACAGGATGTTAGCTGTCGGTTTGTCACTTATGACCTTTAGCATATTGAGGTATGTTTTCTCTCTTCCTACTTTGCTGAGAGTTTTTATCATAAATGGATGGATTTTGTCATATGCTATTTCTGCAACTATTGTTATGGTCATATGGTTATTATGCTTTGTTTTATGTATGTGGTATATTATGCTAATTGATTTGTGGATATTAAACCAACCTTGCATCCCAGGAATAAATCCCACTTGATCATGGTGTGTAATCTTTTTAATGTATTTCTGAATTCAATTTGCTCTGTGTGTGTGTGTGTGTGTGTGTGTGTGTGTGTGTGTGTGTGTTAGGGGTTTTGCATCTCTGTTCATCAGGAATATTGGCATATACTTTTCTCTATTTTTTTTTATATGCCTTTGTCTGGCTTTAAAATTAGGGTAATGCTGGATGCATAAAATGAATTTGGAAGCCTTTCCCCCTCTTCAATTTTTGGAATAGTTTGAGAAGGATAGGTGTTAAATCTTCTTGCAATTATTTGGTAAAATCCCCCTATGAAGTCATCTGGTCCAGGACTTTTATTTGTTGGGAGTTTTGTTTTTTTAAATTACTGATTCAATTTCATATGTTCTTGAATATTCTAGTTATTGTTCTGTTCAGATTTTCTGTTACTTCTTTATTCAGTCTTGGCAGATTCTTTTTTCCTTCCTTCTTTTTTCTCTCTCTTTCTTTCTTTCCCTCTCTTTCTTTCTTTCTTTCCTTTTTTGTTAACAAGGCCTTACCTGAGGATATTTTTCCATTGATTTTTAGAAAGAGTGAAAAGGATTGGGAGAGACACAGAGAGAGAGACATCAATGTGTGAGAGAGACACATTGATTGGTTGCCTTAAACATGTGCCCCTACCAGGGCTGGGTAATCAAATCTACAACCAAGGTATGTGCCATTGACCAGAATTGAACCCAGGACCCTTCGGTCCACAGGCCAACACTCTATCCACTGGCTAGGGCCAGATTGTATGTTTCTAGGAATTGATCTATTTCTTCTTAATTGTCTAGTTTGTCAGCATTTCATTGTTTGTAGAATTTTCCTATATTTTTTTGTATTTCTGTGGTGTTAGTTGCCACTATTCCTCTTTCATTTCTGATTTTGTTTATTTGGTTTCTCTCTCTTTTTTTCTTGATGAGTCTGGTTCAATAAATATCAATCTTGTTTATCTTTTAAAAGGAGTAGCTCTTGGTTTCATTGATCTTTCTTTAAAATTAAAATATATATATATTTACCCATTTCAGAGAGGAAGGGAGAGGGAGAGAGAGATAGAAACATCAATGATGAGAGAGAATCATTGTTCAACTGCCTTCTGAACAATGGGGATCAAGCTCACAACCTGGGCATGTACCCTGAACAGGAATCAAACCATGACCTCCTGATTCATAGGTAGATGCCCAACCACTGAGCAACACTGGCCAGGCTCATTGATCTTTTGTATTGTTCTTTAGAATCTGTTTTATTTATTTCCACTCTGCTCTTTATTCTCTCTTTTCTTCTACTCACTTTGGCTTTGTTTGTTATTATTTTTCTAGTTCCTATAGGTGGGAGGTTAGATGGTTTATTTGAGATGTTTCTTATTTCTTAAGGTAGGCCTGTATTGCTATGACTTTCCCTCTTAGAACTACTTTGGCTGTGTCCCATAAGTTTTGAGTTATTTTGTTTTCATTTTTATTTGTTTCAATGTATCTTTTGATTTCATCCTTGATCTTATTGCTTACATATTTATTGTTTAGTAACATGCTATTTGGTCTCAATGTGTTTTTCAGTTTTGTTATTGATTTCTAGTTTCATATCATTGTGATTGGAAAAGATGCTTAATCTGATTTTGATCTTCTCAAATTTGTTGAGACATATTTTGTGACCTAACATGTGTCTAGTCTGGAACAGTTTCCATGTGCACTTGAAAAGAATTTATTTATATTCTACTACTTTGGCATGAAATGTTCCAATAATATAAATTAAATCCACCATGTGTTATTTAAGGCCACTCTTTCCTTCTTGATTTTTTGTCCATGGACATTGACAGGGTGTTAAAGTCCCCTGCCATTATTGTCTTACTCTTTGTGTCTATCAATATTTGTTTTATGTATTTAGGTGCTCCTACGGTGGGTGCCTAAATATTTACAAGGGTTATATCTTCTTGTTGGGTTGATACCATTATCATTATAAAATGTCTGTCTTCATCTCTTGTTATTGCCTTTGTTTTAAAGTCTATTTTGTCTAATATAAGTATTGCTACCCATCTTTTTTTCTATTTTCATAAAAAATATTTTTTATCCCTCTACTTTCAGTCTGTGAGTGTCTTTTAATCTGAAGTGGGTCTCTTGTAGGTGACAAATGTATTAGGCTTGTTTTCTGATCTAGTTAGCCCCATGATGTCTTTTGATTGGAGCATTTATTTCACCAACATTTAAAGTAATTATTGTCACTTTATTATTCATTTTTAAATTTTTTCTTCTTAAATTAATTTTTAACATGTTTTTGTAATATGACTCAGTGATGGTAAAGTTCTTTAGCTTTTTCTTGTCCAGAATAAATAGTTATTTTCCTTGGCTTTATAAGGAAGGTTGTTTGGCTGCTCCTGCACTAGAAAGCTATGTGCATAAAACACTTTATTACAGCAAAGAATAGAAATGATTTCCAAACAATAGCTATATGTTTAAGCAAATTATGGTATGTCCACAGGATGGAATATTAGGTAGCCATTAAAAATTATGTGTGCAAGCATAGCTAAATATTTTTTTAAATATTTTTATTGATTTCAGAGAGCAAGGGAGAGAGAGATAGAAACATCAATAATGCGAGAGAATGATTGATCAGTTGCTTCCTGCATGCCCCGCACTGAGGATCAAGCTTACAACCTGGGCATGTGTCCTGACTGGGAATCAAACTGTGACCTCCTGCTTCATAGGTTGATGTTCAACCCCTGAGCCATGCTGGCCGGGCCACAGGGAAATATTTTTAATGTTCCTTAATGGTATAGGAGAAATATGTGTGATGCTTACTAAAAAACTCAGGGATAATAATCGATACAGACTAGTATTTATCAATGAGAAAAAGAAGCATAAAAACAACCATAATATATCAAAATATTAATTACAGTTGCCTCTCAACAGAGTGATTTTCCTGCTACTGTATACTTTTTCTGTACCAGAAGTTTTCTTTATTCAGCACATATTTAACTTTTATTACAAAAGGAAAAAGATGAACAAGGCAAGAGATGGAAGTGGAGGGTGGGGAGAAACAGGACTGCCCCCTGTCTACCTGACATGACTAAGATGGCGTTCGTTACCCTGGAGGGCTGGGATGTGGGAGGACGTCTCGCCTCATGGCAGTCCCTTTAGGATGCCTGGCTGCTCCTTCTGTGCTCACCCGTTAAAGTACTATAATAGCTTCTGTCTCAGGGAGTGCCAGAAGACCTTTCTAGGAAACAGGATAAGCAGGAGATCCTAATCATAGGAAAGTGGGTGTTCTTTTTAAAAATAAAGACAAGCTTCTCTCAACCTCCTGTTTTTCCTCTAACCTTAGGTCTCTTCCAATCCTGCTGGCAACTAATATTCATTTTATCTCTTCCAGGAAATGACCGAAACAGCCTAGATTTCAACAGGCAGGTAAGGAACCTTTATTCAATTAATTTTGGGGGTCATTTTTACTACGCCAGATGTGGGAGAAACCAAAAAGATTAAGTGTTTATTCAAAGACCCTACATTTGAAGATTGGAAGGGGCATTTAAAGGGCTTCCACCGCCAACCCACAATCCATTGTCTGGGTCTCTTTCACTCTCCCCTCAAAAGAGCACTGACCCTGCAGCGCCTCTTAGAACGGACTGCGAGCTGGACATGGTCCAGAGTCTAAGATGCAGCTCTTTCCAGGCAGAGCTCCCCAAGTCGCCTCCTGGCCACGCTTGTTTGCACCGTCTGACCGTGTGTAGGGGAATTTATGGAGATGCCGAGCGGTACCTGGATTTCTCATGGAATTCCTGGTTTGCAGGAAGGAGATAGTGGACGAAAAGGGGAAACAGGCACTGAGAGAGCTCAGAGGGAGGGAGTGGCCACGCTCAGCGGGACAGTGCAGGCGCGGGCCTGGCGCCTTCGCAGGAAATTGGGTTGGTAGGTTGGGGTTAGTCAGGGAGGGACTTGGGTGGGGTTAGGCAGCTCTGGATGGATCACAGGATGGATGGATGTGGATGTGTGAAGAGAAGGGTGGAGAGGAAAGAAAAGATTTTTCTCTTAGGGTGAGCGGCCAATGGGAAGCCTGGGTGCAGCTGGGACAGGGAATGTGTCAGGAGCAGAAGGCCTGCGGTTTGTTGGGAGGAGGCTAAGCTGAGACAAGAGGAGCAGTGCTGGAGGGTCCCGGAGTGAGTCAGAGAAAGGAGGCGAGACTTGGGTGCACCAGAAGCCTGGCTTTGGTCCGGTTCCTGCCATTAACCAGCTAGATAACATTGGTCAGGTCGCTTAGTAGTTTTGGTCTGAATTTTCTCAGCTGCAGAATAAATTTATTTCATAAACTTGGGTTGGGGTTAGGGGGAATGTGCTATGTCAGGTGTAGGAATACAAAGAAAATTAAGATGTGGTTCCTGCCCTAGAGGAGTCCACAGTCCAGCATGAAGTGTGGGGGTAGGAAAAGAGGGAGAATGAGAGGGAAAGGGAAGTGGGGAGGGAGCAGGGAACAGAGAAATAAGGACTCTTTTTTTTAAAAAAAGTATTTCAATTGCATGGATTTTTTAATTTATTTTTACAGAGAGGAAGGGAGATGGAGAGAGAGATAGAAACATTGATGACATGGAAACATCATCCATCAGCTGCCTCCTGCACGCCCCCCCCCCGCCCCCCCTGGGGATCAAGCCCACAACCCGGGCATGTGCCCTGACTGGGAACCAAACCAGCAACCTCTTGGTTCACAGGCCGACGCTCAGCCACTGAGCCACACCAGCTGGGTGAGATAGAGACTCTTGAATAAATACGTATAGTACAGTCTCATGCTTACTACAGATATGTAAAAAGCATGGTGTCATCTGGCCGGCATGACTCATTGGTTGAGCGTTGACCTATAAAACTGGAGGTTTGATTCCCGGTCAGGGCACATGCCCAGGTTGCAGGCTTGATCCCCAAGTGGGCACCCAGGAGGCAGCCAATCAGTGATTCTCTCTCATCATTGATGCTTCCATCTCTCCCTCTCCCTTCCTTTCTGAAATCAACACACCACACGCACACACGCGCGCGCACACACACATATTTTAAAAAGCATGGTGTCAAATAGAAATGGGAATCTCAGGCAGGCTTCATGGAGGAGGAATATTTGTGTCACGCTCTGAAGGGTGAGTAGGCGTTGGTTAGATAGAGAAAAGTAGACTGGAGAGGGCGTGTCCGTGGGGAAGAGAAGATGGCCCCCAAGTGGTCGTGCATTGGGTGAGCACTGGAGTCTCTTCCCGCTTTGAACATCCGAGCCCAGGTTTAGACGGAAGCCTGTGGTAGGACGAGAGGTGACATGTAGACATGTTTCCTCCTTCATCTGTAGAGGGATTTGATGCCACTGCTAACGTTTCCTGAAAGACTTCACTCTGGGTGTGTCCCTCACAGTTGGAGAGGAATGAGCTTGAGTCCTGAGCCAGAACCTCTCGGAAGGCAGCTTTGCCATGACTTTCCTTGGGGACATTTGCTGACGATGGAGGCCAGCCCCTCCCTCTTCACTGAGACCTGAAGCAGAGACTTCACCCGGAGCCCTCTCAGGGGGGCTAGGAGGAAGGACCCACAGCCAGCAGCTCAGTAAACGCTGGATCAGCTACCAGGGAGGGAGGCTGAGACACTGCCTGTGGGTAGCACTGGTATCACTCGGCTTCTCACTTGCAGTCTTTAATAGGAGACAGATTCTTACCTAAGGGATAGCTGGGCCTGGTCTGCTTCGATCCCGCGGATTCTGTGATCCTGTCTGAGTCCTAGACAGAGGAGAGAGATGGGGCCTGTGCCCCGAGCTTCCTGCCCTGAGACTGAGGATCCAGCCTCCAGCCCTTGGGTGAGATGCCCAGGGGGGATCCCAGTCCACACCAAGATGTGGCCCCCCCCATCCCGGCCCAGGGGTGGCCCACGTCTTAGGCCCTGTGGACTCGGCTGCAAGTGCAATCTCTCTTGAGAAACCCTCATGCTTTGGACATGGCTGGGCAGCCCCTCTGGCCTGGGGTAGCCAACAGAGATGTTGGTAGGACAACAGAGATGTCCCTGGCCTTTGGACATCTTTTGAGGTGTGGTCTCTCCCCCAGTTGGGAAAAAGTTTCCTGGCTGCTGCCAGGATGGGGCCTCCCTAGAGAGTACGTGCCCACCCCCCACCAAGGGCTTTGGACTCCTGTCACTGACAAGAACAGACGTGACTGGGGTCTGTAAAGGGGGATTGGGGAGGGGCAGAGGCTCTGAGCCATGCTTACTTGCACAGAGAATGGAGTTCTTCCCTGTTGGTCACCGCACACGTCCTGCCCCAGGCTGACCCCCTGCTAACGTGCATGCCAACTCAGCTGTGGGCCTGCAGGTCGGCGCCTGGGGATCCCCAGGCCATGGCTTTGACAAAACCAACGCTTTGCCGAGCGCTGGCTCTGGGCAGGATGCTTGGGGCTTGGCCTCACTACCCTCACCATAAAACAAGTGGTGCTTCCATAACCCTGGTGAGGACTCTGCCCCCAGGCAGCTGCCTGTTCTGGTGAAAGACTGGAAGGTTAAGTAATTTGTTGAAGGGCACACAATTGGACAGTTGGCAGGGTCAGGCCAGAACCCGCATCTCATTTTCCCCACTTTCCCATGAAGCCTGGTGGCTCTTCCTCTACAGTCTCTCAACTCCCTCTCCCGTCCCTGCACCATCTTTAGGGAGAGGTTGAGCATGACTACCCAGGAGGAAGTGGAGAGAAGGAGAAGAGGTTGTGTAGGAGCAGCCTGAGTGTTAGCAGACACAGGAGAGCAAGGATGAGCCGCTGCCCTGGGTGAAGCCTGCCTGAGGCCCCAGCAAGCTGGTGTGACTGGGAGCTGGTGGGACTGGGAGTTCCACCTGGTGCTGGATAGACTGCAGCCCTGAAGGTGCATGATGAGGGAGGTGGTGCATCAGGCAGCTTCATGCTTAGCCTGTTAACTTGTTGGTCCCCAGGAAGCCGCCTGAGCCTGTGGGGAGAACTGGGTGATCCACAGCAGGGACACCCCTCAGCCTCCAGAGAGATAAGACAAAGTTGGGAGGCAATGAAGAAGGATCGATCTCTGGCCAGGAAGTCAGTGTCCCAGGTGCAGTGCTCCTTCTGTCCCTGGGTAGCTGCTGCCTTTATCTTTCTGTGCCTCAGTTTCCCCGAGGAGAACATGAGCTGACTTCTGAGGCCCTGCAGGCTGTGTATGGTCCCATCACTTTCTTCTGCCGTGTCCTGCTGCTTCGTTTGACTTCCCCTCTCCTCTCACTGTTTTTTCATTTGAGGAGACATGAGGAAAGTGCCTGTTTCTCACCCGAGATGGGGAGCGTGAGGGGAAGTAGGTAATATGGACGCTGCCCAGCACTTAGGCTCTTGTGTGACCCAGTGGAAAGAAACATCTGAAATTTAGGGACAGAGACAGAAGGACCTAGCAGGCAACATGAGGGGCTTCGGGTGTCTGGTTACCCCAAGTCTGAACAGAGGGAGCCATTGTAAGACGGTGAACAGCAATGCTGTGCAGTGAGCCTGGGAGGTGTTAAGAGCACTGACCTCTGGGTTCTGCTGAGGACATTGCTGAAGAGACGGCGTCCAAAATGGGTGACAACAGAGAAGTCGGGAGGGGGGGAGCAGGGGCGGGGTTGACTGGCAGAGAGGGGCAGCAAGACTGTCAGGCACTGGAGGCACCGAGTGAAGGCTCCTGTGTGAGGGTGTGGCTGCAGGGAGCTGGGCGGCTATCAGCCAAGGCTGAGATGGTGGAAGACGTGGCTGAGCTGTGGGTGGGACCAGGTGATGAAGAACTTTAAATGCCCAGCAAAGAATGCTGCCTTGTGGTCAGTAGGGAGCGTTTTCAAGAATGACTGGCTTCAAGTAATGGATGCATTGAGAAGGTGTGAGCAGGGGAGTAGAAGGGAGCAACAGCCTGATGCCAGAGAGGCCTGTGCAGTGCTGCTGTAGGAAGCAGCCGGCCATGCCAAGGAGAGAGCCTAGCAGCGAGGTCAAGTGTGCAGGCCTGCAGCTAGACTGCCTGCATGTGGGCCGGGGCTTGGCACCACCTGCTGGGTGACCTTGGGCAAGTACTTCAGCTTCTTGTCCCTTGTTCTCCTCATCTGTAAAGTGGGGAGAATAACGATACTTATCCCACAGGATTGTTGTGAGGGTCAAGTGAGTGAGTAAGCGTGAGTGTGAGTACCTCTTAGACAATGGTCTAGATTCTAGAACATGTACAGGGTAGGGCAAAGTAGGTTTACAGTTGCCCACATGTGCCCCATAGAGCACTGAGGCATAAAAAAGATGGGATTTTCCTTCATTTTTTAAAATGGGAGCTACTGTGGTTCTCTGGCTGTATGTGTGTGGACTCGCAGCATTTAGTTGGCTCAGCGGCTATCTCTAAACATCAACAGAATGCAGCCTTGGGAAAGGCTCTGAGACTTCACAGTGATGAAGAGGCTGCTCCAGGGAGTCAGGGGCGGGTGGCCCCCTGACCTTCAGGCTGCAGGGGAGGGTCTGAGTGTTGGCAGGGTTAGCTCCCTCTACCCTTACCCCCTGCCCCCACCCGCCTGGAGCAGCCTCAGAGCTCCCCGAGCAGCTGAGTGGGAGAGGGCAGGGGAGGAATTACCTCATGGCATTTGCCTTTAGTTCATGGATCTGCAGTGAACCAGTTAGTGAGGAGTCAGCGGGGACTAGCACATGCTCCCTGGCCATACAGCACCCCACCAGGGGGAGAACACCCAGAAAAGGCCACGCAGGACAGGAAGGGCCCTGTGCCCTGATGATGGCCACGGCTCGCTCAGTGAGGCAAGGGAAGCCCAGCAGGCGGCAGGCGGTGGGCTTGGAGCCAGGAGGCTCGGCGCAATCCCTGTGAGAGGCCTGAGGGTGAGGATGAGGACGGAGTTGCTGGGCCCTCGGCTTGCTTCCCTTTGCCACAGGGTCCAGCTCTGGCCCCACCCTTCCAGGCAGAGGCAGGGATATTTGGGGGCAGGAGGGCTGAAAGGGAGAGGAGATGAGGAGCAGTGGGGTTGGGTTTTAGAGTGTGAATTCATAATCTCCTTCCTTTTCCCCCCACTGTACCAAATACAGTCGAAAAAATAGACCCAGGAGTGACAGATATGGCTGCAGGGGCACGTGGTTGGATATAAGTTCAGAGGCCTCCTCCAGATTAACTACATCCCTGGGTTCAGGGGGAACTGGTGGAGGGCAGAGCCTGCCAACACCCTTCTAGCCAAGAGCAGGTCCTGGAGGAGCCAAGCCATGCCCCTCCCCCATTCCTTCTAGACCTGTAGTTCTTGGCCTTCCCAGATGCCCCTTGCAACAGGGTTCTGTAAAGCCTCTTTAATATCCTGGAATGAAATTTAGAGAAAACAAATAAAAATCAGTGAGACTCTCTACTTGACATAAAAAGAGAACAAAAAGTAATTTAAAATAAAATAACATGTATTTCAATTCAGCAAGTAAGAGTCCTTAGCACACACTTCCCGTCAAGGTTTAACAAGATGGTGGGATGCTTCTGCTGACATGAAGACAGACACACTTACAGACTGACTGGGATCTCGATGGGCAGTCCAAAAGCCATAATTTTCCAAAGTGTTAACTCTTGGTAAACCTCCAACAATGTAAAAATGTAATAATATTTCCTCTATTTATAAAGAAAATGGCATTCCTGAAAAAAAGCCA
Organism: Corynorhinus townsendii; assembly: GCA_026230045.1. Classification (NCBI taxonomy): domain Eukaryota; kingdom Metazoa; phylum Chordata; class Mammalia; order Chiroptera; family Vespertilionidae; genus Corynorhinus; species Corynorhinus townsendii. The sequence goes on from JAPDVU010000008.1 coordinate 85,577,651, forward strand.
GTGGGTATTAAAAATCTTCAAAAGATACTCTGTGCTCATGGGAAAAATGGAGCTGGGTCCTCGGCTCATGTGACGCTACACAGGCTGTTTACGGACATGAATGTCCAGCAACAACATTGAGGGGCCCACAGAGGGTGAGTGGGCGAGCCGTATTTCCTAGTTGTATGTCTGCTGCCTCACAGGGGCCTGCCTTCAGCCCAGCAAGTGCAAAGTACTGAGAGCTAGAAACACCATCCCCAGACTCAGAAGTCATGCCCGCTTGCTGTCACCCCAGACCCCCAGGGAGGCGAGTCACTTCTGCCAGGAGGCAGGGACCTAGAAATGCCAGGTAGTGGGAGGTGGAGGCGGCCCTGGCCCTGGGCAGGGCACTCAGAAACAACACACCCGGCCTCTGTCCTCAGATGCCTCATTGCTGTGTGAGGGGCACCATTCCTGGAAGTGTCAGAGCACAGGTGTGAGCCCGCGCAGCCTCCTGCCTCCGCCAGGGGTAGGGCTGGCGGAGAGGCAAACACACAGCACGTGCCGAGGTAGCCGGTGTGATGAGATGCCCCTTCTCAAAGTGGGTTCCCCCCTAGTAGTTAGATGATATACCAACAATATAACAGTTGTAGTTATGGGATTGTGCTTGTGTCTGCTTCCCAGCGTGGCATAAGGATGGATTAGAATGAAGATCTATAATTTAGAATAGTCTCTGATATGCAGTGGCCAACCAATAAACATTGGCTCCTGGTATTTTCTGAGGGATGAGAACCCATCATTTTTTTTCCTCTCTCTCCCTGTGCTGCTGCTGAGCTGGGCTTGTACCTATCTGGATGGGTGGCAGATGCTACCAGAAAGGTAGTGTTTTCTAAGATCCATAATCTGTCCATCGAAGTCCCCCGTCACCCCCACAGCCTGGGTGGGAAGTGGTTGCTGAGTAGGTTGAGGAGTGTCTTTGCTCTTGGAGAGGAGGGAGTTTGTCCCTCTTTGCCAGCCATCCTTGGCTCTTTGGCCTGAGGCCCAGATGGTTTGTGGTGGGGCTACAGTCCCCGTGCTGGGTGGCCGAGCCTGTTGAGAACAGGGTAGGGAGAGGAGCCGGGAGCAGGGACCCTGCGGGCTCTCCAGGGCCTGTCTTAGTGAGCTCTGGGAGCAGACAGCCCCCAAGTAGCACCACCAAGCCCTTTGGGTCTGAGGGTTGGTTCCTCCAGGTTCAGCATCTGCAGGAGCCGCCGGGTGCGGGTGCTTGGGGACGAGCAGAGGAGACAGGCATCTCTCTGGCCAGGAGCGGGAGAGCTGAGAGGACGCAGGTGGGAGAGGAGCATGTCTGCACCCTCTCATGAGTCTGCAGAAGTGCAGGGTGGCTTTCTGTGGAGATCTCAGAGCTGGCTTTGGGTGGATGCAGACTCGGTCCGGTGAGACTGAACCAGAGCCAGCTCTGCCCCTCTCCCACGGGCTCTCCCAACAGACTAACTGCTCAGACAATCCCAGGGGAGCTAGCCCTCAGCTTGACAGGCCCAGGCGCGGGGCTGAGCCCCCCCACGCCGCATCTCACTTACACTTTACCTAACCTAGAGCAGCAGTTTGTTTGTTTTGCTTTTTTATTTATATTAATAAATTTAAATTTATAAAATAAACTGTGGCTCTCACAGGGTGAAGTCGGTGTCAGCTGGGCTGCCTCCCTCCTGGGGGCTGTGTGGAGGGTCGCCTCCCTCGCCCACCTCTGTGACCCTCCTGGTCCCCTCTCTCCGACTAGAGCCAGGAAAGAGAGGCCTTGCTTTTAATGCCGCGTGCGATTAGTCTGTTCCCCTACCCCCCGACCCTGGGGAAGGCAGGACAGTCTCCCACCTCCATGCTCTTAACCTTAGTCACAGCTGCAGAGTCCCTTTGCCAGGTGAGGGTACATGGTCCCAGGTCCAAGGGACAAGTGGATACCTTGCAGGAGATTTTATAATCCCTGTTTTACAGAGAGAGCCCTGAGGCTGGGAAAGGTCACAGGACTTGCTTAAAGCTAGGATTCAAGCCAAGGATGATGGGACGCGCCAGACACTTTACATAAAGTTGTGTCTTATGTGATGTTACTTAATCCTATGCCAGCAGGGAGGCCAGCATCATCACTCCCACTCCTGAGCCGGGGAACTGCAGCGCAGGGAGGTTAAGGGATGACCCAGGCTCCCAGGTGCACAGCCGCCTGCCTGACTGCCCTGGCCCTGCTGCCCTGGGAGAGGGCGGACCAGGCGTGGCCTGGAGGTCTGGCTCCTCCCGACACACTAGTACTTTTCCACATTTCCAGGGCCCCTCACCCACACAGGCTTCTCAGACCTCCTGGCCGGCCAGGCTTGCCGATGGGGATGGCAGAGATAGTATCTGAGAGGCCGGGCAGGCAGCCAGGCGGGGTGGGGCGAGGAGGGCTCCCTGGGCTTGTGCGTGAGAAGGTGCCGCTCCTGTGGGCCGCGGGGCAGGGCCGGGCGGGTTCCCCCCCCGCACCCCCCAGCCCCGCCCCCATCAGGGGCTGTCAGGGCAGCTCCAGGAACCAGGAGGCTCTCCCAGAGCCACAGCTGCTGCTGAAAGAAGCTTTTTCCACCTCAAGAAAGGGAAGCCCCAGGGCCCATGGAGGCCGCTCCAAGGTCCAAAAGCTCCGCGGCCCGAGGTCCCTCCCAGATGGGTTCTCTTTGCGCCCCCATGGCCCCTGCGTGCACTCGCCCAGGCGCAGGAGCCAATAGGTTTCCCTCTCGCAGTAACTGAGCGGGGTGAGGGTTCTCCTTTGACAGATAAAGGAATAGAGGCTCAAAATGGTAAAAGGTGGGATGTCCTCCATGTATCTTTATTCGGTGCCACTTGATTGTAGGCACCGTGTTCTTCTATTAGCGCCCCCCCACACACACACACACACACGCGCGCGCGCGCGCGCGGCCCCTGACCTCTGTTGCTATGTCCTGATCAGCTATCGGGATGCCTCCTTCCCTGTGGCCACTGAAATCCCCTTGCCTCCCAACCCACTGGCATCCTCTGCTCACATCATGTTTCACCTTTCCTTCCTGGCACCCCTTTCCCTGAGCTAGCATCCCTAAGATTTCCCCCATAGACGGCTCTGGCACCTGCTGCTGGTGTCCTGGGTCAGGCTGCAGACACAGTCAGTGGTCAGAGTCCAGCTCTGGCATCACACAGACAGACCTGCATGTGAATTTTGGCTCCACCAGCAGGAGCTGGGTAACCTCCTCCCTCATCTCTCCAGCCTCCATTTCTGCATCTGTGAAATGGGCAGAAATCATAGCATCAACCTCACAATGCTTTTAGGAGGGGAATTAATGAGATCTTGAATGGAAAGTGTTTGGAACATAGTACGTGCTCAGTTGACATGAGCTATGGTTGCCCTGGCCTGTGTTGCTCAGTGGATGGAGCAACGGCCTGAGGACCAAAGGGTCCCGGGTTTGATTCTGGTCAAGGGCACTTACCTCAATTGCAGGCTCCTCCCAGGCGTGGACCCTGGTCGGGGCATGGACAGGTGGCAACCAATTGATGTGTTTCTCTCACATCAATGTTTCTCTGACTTTCCTTTCCTTTCCACTCTCTCTAAAAAAAATCAATGGAAAAATATCCGTGGATGAGGATTAACAATAAACAAACAAACAAATAAATAAATAAATAAATAAAATTTTAAAAATTTACAAACAGGAGCTAGTGTTGCAAGGGTCTGGGGCTAAGGACAGATGACCACATCGGAGTGGCTCCGTTCCCCTTTTCTTCCCACTTGGCCCCTGAGAGGTTCTGGAGGCCTTTTCCTAGAGAGCACCCTGCTCAGACTCTCCCAGTGCTGTCCTCTGTCTCTGTCTCACCTGTGCCTTCCACCTGGCTCAGCCCATCTTTGAGCAATAATGAGAAAACCAGGCAGACTTGGTCTGGGCCAGGTACACAGGCGTGCCTCTCTATACCTAAGAGTGGTTTTTGAAATGTTGTGCATAAGTCAAAGTTTTGTCAGCTAAATATCATGTTTCTTTACCACAAGAGCCTGTTATTTAAAGGAATGTTAGACTGATTCTTTTCAGAGGACAAAGAATGCCTGTTGGTGGTCAGTTAGCCACCGATAGGGTCTGTGGAAGGGGGGTTGTATATTCATCTGCTGCCCCCGAGGACAGTGTCGCAGAGACAGTGTGTGAGCCTGGCCAGGGCACTAAAGTGACCCGTGCTGTGGATGAGCCGTCTGGGGGGCTGGAGGTGGGTTCTGTAGGTCACGTGTGAGCTGGTGATCTGAGGCCTGGGAGGTTAGAGCATCGGTCACTAGGGGTTAAGTGTGATTCCTTTGGGGCCGCGAGGAGAGGACTTGTCTTTCTTGCTGGTGAGATGAGAGGGTCCATGCCAGGCTGCCCAGAGGAGGTGTCTTCTTGCTTCCTCTCTCTGAACCAGAACCAACTTCCTCCCTGAAAATTTGGTGCTTCCCCTGCATCAGCCCACGGCCCCGAGGGCAGCTCCTGGCTGGTGGGGCAGCGCCAGTGCCGGGCTTGCCTGTGGCCTGGGAGACGCTTCTCTGGCATAGAGCAAGGTGGCAGGACCTGGAGTGGGACGACTTCGCCTGCGAACTGGGAACCTGGCCAGGGCCCAGCATTCTCAGGGGTGGCCCATCCTGCTCAGGAAGGCCTTTTAGGGGACAGGATCTGGGGAGTCCAACTTCACAAAGGGCCTCCAGGTCCCCTCGTCTCCGTTCCTAAGGACTTCTAAGTGCCACCTGGGTGTTGTAAGAAACGAGAGTCCTCTTTGAAACGATGGAGGTGCCTGGAGCAGGGAGGAGCAGGGGACTGGACAGGCATTTGCCTCTGATGTGAACAGGCCCAGGCACCAGCCTCCACCTCACCCTGCCCCCATCTTCCTGTCGGGCTCTTGTTCATCTCTCCACGCAGCCCTTGAGACCAGCCCTCCTCTTCCTCAGCATGATAGCTCCTGCTGGGTGTGTCCACCTCCCCCACCAGTGAGAAAGTGTTTGAGGGGAGATCTGTGCTTTATGGTTCTAGTGCAACAGGGCCTGGCACAGAGTGGACATTCAACACATGTGTCCTAAACCAACGGCCTGATGGGTAGTTGGAATGAGCCTTCCCACCCACCCCCACCCTGTGTGCCCACCTCTCTGCTCTACAGGGCCTTCTGCTCTGCACACTGCTCGACTCCCTGCTGTCCCCCCTGGCCAGTGATACACACACACCCTCTTCCCAGGAAGGCGAGCCTGCTGGCCTATGCAAATAGCGTGTGCAGAGCGCTCCAGCAGTCACTGCGCAAATATTCCCCACCCCCGCTCTCCTGGCCGGGCCAGGAGCTGCTGGCTGAGCTTCTGGGCTGCTGGCTCAGTGGTTGCTCGGGGCGAGGGCCACTCTCCGGGCGTCCCGGCTGCACCTGGGACTCTGACCAGCCCGGTTTCTAAACCCTGAGGATGGGAGTTCAGCAGCAAGCGTCTCTGTGAAACCGGAACAGGTTGCCTTCCCTGGGCTGCCTCTTTGGGCCACGTAACGGGAATGGTGTGGCCGGATGTCCATGACCCCTGGTATCAGTGCAACTTTGTTTTTCATAAGCGATGGAGACAGATTTGGGTTGAGCCTCTAACCCTGGGGTGAGTCAGAGACACGCAGACTCCCAAAGTGAAGGTCCTGCAGGTCATCTGTCCTTAGCCCCAGACCCTTGGTATCTGACCCAAGGCTTTCCTCCTCCGCCTTCTGCTCTGTGTACTAGCACGCTTACCTGTTCATGATATAATGCCTCAGACTAATTGTCACTGGCTGCAGTGACATTTGAAAAGAAAATGTAGTGCCCTGGCCAGTGTGGCTCAGTTGGTTGAGCATTGTCCCATGAATTAGGAGGTCACAGTCCAATTCCCAGACTGGGCACATGCCTGGGTTTTGGGTTCGATCCCCAGTAGAGGGCGTGCAGGAGGCAGCTGAGGGATGTTTCTTTCTCTCTCCCTTCCTCTCTCTCTCAAAAAAAAAAAAATCAATAAAAGCATATTAAAAAACAAATAAAAGAAAATGTAGCAATTTTTAATAAATTTATACATTCAATTTTTACAACCTGAGATTTTTCTATTTTTAATGTTAAAATGTTCATTGCACATAATTCAATGATAGTCTGAGTAGAAATTAGTTACTTTAATATTCTTATTTGGGCCCAGCTGTGGTGGCTCAGTGGATTAATAGTCATCCCATGGACCAAGAGGTCCCAGGTTTGATTTCTGGTCAGGGCATGTGCCTGGGTTGCAGGCTCAATACCCAGTGTGGGGTGTGCAGGAGGCAACCAATCAATGATTCTCTCTCATCATTGATGTTTCTAGCTGTCTCTTCCTCCCTCTCTGAAGTCAATAAAAATGTACTTTTTAAAAAATATTCTTATTTGGCAAAATAAAACAATCCTATCTGAACTTCCAAAGGAAAAAAAAAGATTTGCTTGTCAGGAACCTCAAACTCCTAGGAACCAGTGATTCCAGCCCAACCTACCTCTGGTGCATCTGTTCTTCCACTGACACCCTATGTCTGCCAAAGCTCCCCCAGGAATTCCAGACTCACTACCCAGAATGCAGCCTGCTCCGGGGCTGAGTGGTTGCAATATTGGGGCCACTCTTGTCCCAGTGGACCTCTGACTGACCTCCCTGTGGTGGTCACTGCCTGGGGCAGGCCCAGGTCCTCAGTCCATCCCCTTTGCTGGATGGCCCTTCACTATGTGAGGAGAGCCGTCACACCCAAACCTTCCCTTTCTACATAAACTAGAGGCTCGGTGCACAAAATTCATGCATGGGGTGGGGGGGGGTGTCCCCTCAGTCCAACTTGCACTCTCTCCAATCCGGGACCCCTTGGGGGATGTCTGACTGCTAGTTTAGGCCCGATCCCAGGGATCGACCCTAAACTGGCAGTCGGACATCTCTCCCACAATCCTGGACCACTGGCTCCTAATTGCTCACCTGACTGCCTGATTGCCTCACACTACCTCTGTGTGCCAGCCTGATCTCCCCTAACTGCCCTCACTGCCAACCAGGTCACCCCCAACTGCCCCTTCCCTGCCAGCCTTGTCACTCCTAATGCTCCCCGCCCCCCCCCCCCCCACCGGCCTGGTCATCCCTTACTGCTTTCCCTACTGGCCTGGTCACCCCCAACTGCCCTCCCCCACCGGCCTAGTCGCCCTTCACTGCCCACCCCCCCCCCCCCGCTAACCTAATTGTCCCCAACTTCCTCCTCTGCTGGCCTGGTCACCCCCAACTTCCCCCCCTGCTGGCCTCATGATCCCTCTGCCAGCCTGGTCACCCCATGCAGCCTGCTGTTCAGTCATTTGGTTGTCCCTCACTAACCCCCCTGCCAGCCTGGTCCTAGGCAGCCATCTTTGTGAGGGTGTGATGGTCAATTTGCATATTACCTCTTCTTTATATAGAATACCCAGAGTTCCTCACTGAGTCTACATAGAAAGCTCCTGAGGCCTCACTTAGCACACGTATACACATGACACATGAGTACTTCCTTGTGTGGGAAGAAGTCACAACAGAGATAAAAAAAAAAAAAAGAAGACTTTTGATCCCTGTTCAGTCTCAGCATGAGGCCACTCCTGTTATCAATGTATGTGTGTGTGTGTATGTGTGTGTGCATGTGACTTCTCTCTCTGTGCTTACAGGAAAATCGGTACAAATGAAAATGTAGAAATGTTTGTGAAGTTTTAAAAAAGCATCTAGGTACATATATTTCTTCCATTCCTTTTATACTAGAGACCCAGTGCACGAATTTGTTCACCTCAGCCTGGAATGCAGGATCAGGCTGACACCAGCTCTCCAACATCCCCCGAGGGTTCCCAGATTGTGAGAGGGCACAGGCAAGGCCAAGGGACCCCACCTGTGCATGATCTGGGCTAGGGAGGAACACGGGAGGTTGGCCAGCCAGAGAATGACCGCGGGAGGGCTCCAGGGTGTGTCCAGCCCTTCTGGCTCAGTCCCGATTGGCCATACCCCAGCAGCAAATTAACCTACTGGTCAGAGCGTCTGCCCTCTGGTGGTCATAGCAAGCGGTTGAACGGCCTTAGCATATCATTAGCATATTACACTTTGATTGGTTGAATAGATGACCAGTCAACTGGACACTTAGCATATGATGCTTCTATTATATAGGATATGCATAAATTGAACTATGTGCAACTTTCTTTTTAAACTTACAAATAACATGTATAGATTGTTGCATGGCAGAACCTAGAGAATTATATCATTTTTGTGAATAACCTCATACTGTCCTATTGTTTTAATGTAAGTTCACTTTTCTGTTACGCTGTCAGTGGGCATTAGGCTTGCCTCAAGTATTTTTTAACAAAACCATGGTGAGCTCCTTAGACTCGCTTGTGCCTTGCTACCATATGGTTTGGGCTGCCAATTACCCACTTTAGTATCTGCAAGCACACAGCATTCAGTGCTCAGATGGCACCTGGTGAACCCAGAGCATGGGGGACCACCTGCTCATGTATCCATCTGCTCCCTCGGTGCATGTCACTGAGCAGCGCTGTGTGTTTATTGTGCCTGATTCCCCTGGTGCCCAGAGCAGGGAAGGGCACGGTGAGCCTCTCCTCAGGGTCCCTCCTGTGGTCCTGCTGCCATTAGCACAGTCTCCGCTGCAGGACCTTAGTGATCATTCCACCGCCCTCTCAGCTCACTCGCTCTCAGGGTCAGTTAGCACCTCTCCAGTCATTTTATTTATTTACTAGAGGCCCAGTGCACGAAATTCATGCACAGGAGTGTGTGTCCCTCAGCCTAACCTGCACCCTCTCCAATCCGGGAGCCCTCAGGGGAGGTCCTACTGATGGCTTAGGCCTGCTCCCTATGGTTCTCTGCTCTCTGTGGGCCTGCCTGCTCCAGACCGCGGCAATGGGCAAGCGGGTCCTGCTGGGTGCTGCCTGCAGGCCACGCTTGCCTGCTCCCAGGTCGCCACAGCTACAGCCAAGTAGACCCTGCTGTCTGCTGTCAAGCTGCAGTTGCCCTGGAGTTGCTGGTCTAGCCCTGCCTGGCTCCCTGGCCCTGCCTTCCTCTCCGGCCCTTGAAGCAGCCTCGGTGGCTGCTGACCAGGTCCTCTCCCAGGGCAGGTGCGCAGAGGCCCCTGCTGCCTCACCCTGCTGCGTACGCAACCTCCTCCTGTCCGGTCGACCCATTATGGCATCCTGGTTAATTAGCATATTTCTCTATTTTATATATATGTGTGTGTGTGTGTGTGTGTGTGTGTGTCTGTGTGTGTGTGTGTGTGTGTGTGTGTGTATTTTGTTTTGTTTGTTTGTTTGTTTATTTTTTAATCCTCACCTGAGGATATTTTCCCATTGATTTTAGGGAGAGTGGAAGAGAGAGGGAAAGACAGAGAGAAACTTCGATGTGAGAGAAACACATCAATTGGTTGCCTCTTGCACATGCCCCAACCAGGGCCCAGGCCAGGGAGGAGCCTGCAACTGAAGTACATGTCCTTGACCGGAATCGAACCTGGAACCCTTCGGTCCTCAGGCCGATGCTCTACCCACAGAGCCAAACTGGCCAGGGCTCTCAAGTCTTTTTAAATATAAAACTGTTGCCTTCACTGGAACAGTTAATGTTCACATTGTAAGTAAAGGAGTTTTACATGGATTCCTATATTCTATTGTATTACTTTCTTCCATTCCTTTTATATTTTCAAGCTTAAAGAAAATCTTGATGTCTTTGTGCAAGGTGCTGGCTGCTCTGCTCCTCGTCCCGAGGTTCCCTGAGTGAGCCTGAGCCACTGCGTCTTCCCCCACGCCTCACAGTGGCCATGCCGGTCAACCCCGCCTCCGCTCAGACACCCCTACCTTGACCTCCGGGGACATTACAGACATACACTATACAATAATTACAGCATGCACCCCCTCTTCATTTCCAGGAACTCCATATAAAAGGAAATGAGTCTGTCGTCATTTTTTAAATCCGCGTAATATGGTAAAAGAGAGTCAATTCTGGATCCGGTCAGACCCAAGTTCACATTCAAACTCTGCGACTTCCTAGCCATATGGCCTTTGGGAAATCCCTTGACAGCTCTGACATCCAGTTACCTGTGTTCTAGGATTGTTGAATGTGTGTATGCATTATTCGCCATGTATTTAATAAGCACCTTCTAAATGACAGGCATTATGCTCTGTGCTGGGCACGCATAATCAGCAGCACAGGTCTTCCAGGTGATAAATGTGCAGAATCAGTATCTTCATATTGTGTTGTTGAAAAAAAAGGAAAGTGCTCTGAGGAATAGTTTTTACAGACATTTAGCCCTAACCGCCAAGACCTGGGCAAGAATCAGAAGTCAGCTCCTTTCATAAGTAGGAAGCATACTTGGAGAGAATCCCTTGTCTCAAGGTCACTTGGGCTTTTGGTAACACATTTGTTAACTGCTCCCCAGCCATAGGGAATTGAGCTGACACTGTCAGTTGTGTGGGTTTAATCAACCATTGTGCCTGGAGCCCTGACCCAGGATAACAAGGGTAATAGGACAGATATGTCCTCACTAGAAATTAAACCAGAGGGCAAACCCATTGTCACTGAGAGAGAGAGAGAAAGAGAGAGAGAGAGAGAGCTGCTTCGTGCCTCACTGACCTGAGAGCCAGCAGCCTTGCCTACTAGAGCCCAGCTGAGGATCAGGAGGAAGCGAATGAGACCTCAAGCCAAGTCCTTTCTCAGAGCCCTACATTTTAATTTAATTTTATTTTTTAAATGTGTATATATTTATTGATTTCAGAAAGGAGGGGAGAGGGGAGGAGGAAGGGAGGGTGAGGGAGAGAGATAGAAACATCAGTGATGAGAGAGAATCATTGATCGGTTGCCTCCTGCACAACCCACACTGGGGATGGAGCCCATAACCCCGACATATAGCCTGGCGGGGAATTGAACCGTGACCTCCTGGTCCATAGGTTGATGCTCAACCACTGAGCCATGCCACCCGGACCTTAAATTTTATTTTAGAAACAGTTGTAAGAGCTTACTTATCTGACTTTTCCACACTACTTAGCAAATAAAAACTGCAAATTTGAGGTGGAATACGGGGTTGCTAGAGGCAAGCATACCAACAGTAGCAGGTGAAAAACCTATTTGTGAGAAAGAAGTGAAAAACCTGGAAAAACAGAGCTGCAACAAAGGCAATTTAGGGCCATGGGGAGGCGGCCAGGGCTTTCAGTAGCCCAGGGTCTGGCGCCTTTGGAAGGAGTCCCCAGTCATGGCTTGAGTCGGGGCCTGAATTCTCGCTTGGGTCCTCTTCGGGGGGGAAAAGCAGAGCTATATGCAATCCCTGTGAGCAAGATCTGATTAAAAATGACACCAATCAACATGCATCCAAAACTGAAACAAAGGGCTTGGACCTGTACGACAGAGATTTTAGTGACTGAAAATCCACTTATTTGGGAAGGCTTCCTCAGAAAATCCTAGGAATTTGAAGGATGTGTTGAATTTTAAAGATGACATGGGTTCAAATCATAGCTCTCTTGTTAGTGGCTGTGTGCCGTGGATAAATCTCCCCCCTTTTGTGAGCCTTGCTTTCCTCCTCTGTAAAACAGTAACGGCATTGTCTGCCTTTTGTTTTTTCTGTTAATCCTCACCTGAGGATATTTTTCCATTGATTTTTACAGAGAGTGGAAGAGAGGGGGAGAGACAGAGATGGGAAACATCGATGTGAGAGAGACACATTGATTGGTTGCCTCCCACACATGCCCCAACCAAGGCCAGGGATCAAGCCTGCAACTTAGGTACATGCCCTTGACCGGAATCGAACCCGGACCCTTCAGTCTGCAGGCCAGTGCTCTATCCACTGAGCCAAATGAGCCAGGGCTTTTGTCTGCCTTTTTAATCTCATGGGAATATTCTGAAAATGAACCAAAATGGTGTGTTTAAAAGTGTTCTGTAAGCTGTAGAGCATCACAAAATATCTGCGTGAGGCATGCAGGCCACCTCCCAGGTGTGTCTGCTGAAAGACAGCGACTTGAGATGCAAGGAGAGATCTTTGGATCCCCATTATTGCTTTTAAAAAACACACACGCGCGTGCGCACGCACATACACTATACATATCTGATAGCTGCATGACCATGTGTGCTGACTTAGATAATGTTCCCCTAACCCTCTGAAGACTTTCCTTTCACTGGCTAAGGAAACGCTTTCCACCACGTTGTACACTAAAGAATTCTATACAGATTGAACATTTTCAGTGCTGACTATTTTTTAATCTTATTTTTTCTACTTTAAAATTAATGTTTAGCTTTCTACCATTGAACCTTGCAGAAATGTGTGATCTAGAGTGTAGATCTTCTGGATCCAGGGGCCATCCACTCCATCTGTTAGGAGCAGTCTGGCTGGCTGTGGTCTCCAGATTCTTCCCTGTGCTCTTCAGTCCTGCAGGCATTTGACAGAGCTTCCAAGGGAAACAGTCCTTCTTTGTTGTAAAGGATGAACCTTTAGGGGCAGAAATACACTTTCTATCCTAGAAACTCTTCCATCCTCTGTCTCCTGCTCCATTTCTGTTACTCTGGCCTCGGGTGTGTCCTCCTCAGCTCTTACCTGATGATTGCAGGAAACAGCTCTTTAACTAGTTCCCTGTGCACAGCTGCACACAGCTGTCACCATCATTGAACTACAGAAATCTCACAGGGGCGCTCCCTTTACTCACACTTTTCTCCCCTAAGTGCCTCTGCTTGACACACGGGCTCTGTGGTGGGCCTGGCTGCTGGCAGGCCGTGCCCACCCCTCACTGTGCCCACCCCTCACTGAACCACCAGTCCTCCTGAGCCTGAGGAGCTTTCTTACCTCTGTGACCTGGGTCAAGTGCTCCCACTCCCTGGCAGGCCCTTTCGCCTTCCCTGGGCATCTTAGGACTCTGGTTTACAGGGGCTTTTCTCATCTCATGCCTTTCCCTAGAGGCCTGTGCCGCCACCCCCCTCCCCCCCCCCCCCCCCCCCCCCCCCCGCAGAGTGGCCACAGCCTCCCTGCTGCAACCCGGCACACTTCCAATTCAATTGCTCCCAGTACTGTGCCGGAGGTGATTGCTTTTCTTTCCTTTTTTAAAAAAAATTTTTTTTGTATTGATTTCAGAGAGGAAGGGAGAGGGGGAGATAGATAAACATCAGTGACAAGAGAGAATCATGGATCGGCTGCCTCCTGCACGCCCCCCACTGGGGATCAGGATCGAGCCCACAACCCAGGCATGTGCCCTTGACCAGAATTGAACCCGGGACTTCCGTCCACAGGCCCACCCTCTATCCACAGAGCCAAACCAGCTAGGATGGTGATTGCTTTTCTCCTTGTCATCTTCTAATCTGGAAAGTTCTTATTTGTCTTTGTGTGCCTAGTTTATCTTGGTATACAGCAGGTGCATACTAAATCTTTGTTAAACTAAGTTGAACTGGGCCCAGCTGGCATGACTCAGTGTCCACCTATGAACCAGAAGGTCACAGTTCAATTCCCAGTTAGGGCACTTGCCTGGGTTGTGGGCTTGATCCCCAGTGTGGGACATGCAGGAGGCAGCTGATCCATAATTCTCTCTCATCATTGATGTTTCTCTCTCTCCCTCTCCCTTCCTCTCTGAAATCAATAAAAATACATTAAAAAAAAATAAAATAAGCTGAACTGGGAAGAAGACCGTTATGGGGGAGGAATGTATGTTTCCAAGCATGCCACCTGGTCGGGGCCCACCTGGGCCAGAGCCCATCAGAGAAGCTCCCTGGGGATCTCCGGCTTAAGGACAAAATTACCCTAGAAACCCACCCCCTTGTGTTTCTAGCCAGGGCTGAGCCTCTGAGGGACAGGCTTCCAGGTCACAGCAGTCTCCCAGGAAAGGCAAAGGGAATCCCACAAGCCCTGTTGCGAACTTGATTTCAATAGCAATGTAGGTCCCACACATGTGCATGCCCAGGCTACGCTTGTTACCAAGTGAGCACTACACGTGAAAACAAGGGGCACAGCGCAGAAATGTGTCAATAAGCACATTGCTGGGTGAAAGGTTCCAGGAGCCAGTACTGCCCTAGACCAGTAGAGGCAGAAGAGGGAGGGTCTGGAGGGATGTCGGGCCCTCTCCCCTGGCTGCAGGCCTGTTGGTTAGAGCCTCCTTGCCATGGCTACTCCATCTGTAAGAATAGTTTGATAGATTATTTTTCTCATTGAATTATCTTGAAGAATAAGTGACAATGCATTTGAAAGTGTCTGTAAATCTCTAAAGTGCTAAAGATATGTTACTTTCGCTCTTGAGCTGATGCTCATGGAACTATCCGCGTAGCACTTTATAACTACAAGCTGGTCATGTGTGTGTGTGTGTGTGTGTGTGTGTGTGTGTGTGTGTGTGTGTGTTGAGCAGGGTGTCCTCCCTTTCTTTCATTAGTGTCCTTTGGAAATTGTCGTTAATGAAATATTCACTGAGCCTGATGGGTCCCAGGTTAAATTCTGGTCAAGGGCACAGGCCTGGGTTGCAGGCTTGATTCCCAGTGTGGGACATGCAGGAGGCAGCTTGTCAATGATTCTCTCCCATCATTGATGTTTCTCTCTCTCTCTCTCGTCCTCTCTGAAATCAATAAAAATATATTTTTTAAATAATAAATAAGTACATAAATAAATAAATAACATATATACTGAGACGGGATCCTCAGGGCATGACTGAGCCTTCTCTGTCCCCCCCACCACCTTCCTCACAATGAGGGAGGGAAAGTTGAGGCAACACACAATGCTGGCCCCAGGCCAAGTCCATTCTGTTGTCATAGCAACTTGATGTATGTTGTGTCTATATGCAAACTTCGCCCAGGATAGCAAATGAGAATCTGAGTGGCGCATTTTCTTTTGACTGAGGTTAAACCTCATTAGAGCAATGGGATCAGGGCTCCTGTGAGCGGTTACGGAGCCCACATCGGCAGCTCTCAGAGTAATGGCCAGAGGAGGGAGAGCCAGGCCACAGTGCCGGGGGTGGGCCACATGGGGGGTGGGAGTCGGAAGGCCCATCCTAGCTGGCCTGGCAACTTGCGGCATGAGCTTGTGTCCTGAGCAAGTGGTTCCCCTCCCTGGTCTTCAGGAGCCAGAGCTGTAACTTTCCCCTTTTGGACCGAGTGATAATGGACATTTCATCCAGTCCTAACGGGCAAGGAAGGGGATCACACCTGCTGAGTATCTGCCCTGAGCCGGCACTATACACTAAGCTACCTTGAAGGGTCTGTGATCCCATGACTCCATCACACAGTGAGTGAGAGTCAGGTCTATGCACAGGAACTGTGTACAGGTATACTTGGGTTGAAATCTCAGTCTTGTTATTTATCAGCAGTATTTAAAGCAAGTTTCCTAACATGCCAAAGCCTGAGTCTTTTCATCTGTAAAATGGGTCTAATCATACGACACACATACAAATAGGCTCACAAGTCTGCTCCTACTCTCTCTTTAATGCATTATACATTGGTCAAGTAGATTCTAGTTTACTTTCTTTGAAATGTGGAGGAATAACCTAGGCCTACAGAGATGAGAAATTCAATATTAGACCATGCAATGAGGTAGAAGCAGAAATGGACTGCACTGCCAGGTCTGTTTGGTTGTGAGCTTGGTGCTTGTTTGCTGGGTGCCTCTTGTTGGCATCGCCCCCTGCTCTGCAAAGGACACCCCAGCCTCCCGTAATGGGCAGCCCGGTGTGTGCAGGAGATCCTGGGGAGATAACAAACCACATCTACTCATCAGAACACCCAAGACCAGCCACTGGCTGAGAAACAGTTTTGAGAGAGTGATTCCAAGAACGCGCTCAGCACCGTGCCCTTCCTTCTCTTCCCACTGCACCCCACCTCTTTCTCCCACCTTCTCTCCCACACCATACCCCTACTTCTCTCCCCCACCGTACCCCTCCTTCCCTCTCCCACCGTACCCCTTCTCTCCCCCACCGCACCCCTCCTTCTCTCCCCACCATACCCCTCCATCTCTCCTCCACCATACCCCTCCTTCTCTCCCCCACCGCACCCGTCCTTCTCTCCCCACCATACCTCTCCTTCTCTCCCCCACCGCACCCCTCCTTCTCTCCCCACCACACCCCTCCTTCTTGCCATTGCACTTGTTTGGGGGCAGAGCAGCCCTCTGGGTGGCCAACCAGCAGCGCTAGGCGGTCCTCCTCCCTGGACAGCGTGGCTCTGTGCCTGCCTCCCAGTAGGTTCCCAGGAGAACACAAAGGGACCAGGATGAGAGAGAGCCCATCAGTCTAGCCCCCACCGCAGGGCCCTGGGCATCCCAGGAAGGCGGTGGGTAGTGCAGGGTTATAACTGCCCAGTCCTGGGCACCATGGCGTATGCGAGAAAGTGCTCTTTAAAAAAAACGCACACATCTTTTTATTGACTTCAGAGGGATAGAAACATCAATGATGAGAAAGAATCATTGATCGGCTGCCTCCTGCATGGACCCTACTGGGGATTGAGCTCGCAACCCGGGCATGTGCCCTGACCAGGAATCAAACCCTGTACCCTTCAGTCCGCAGACTGATGCTCTATCTACTGAGCCACACAGCCAGGGCAAGAGAATGTGTTCTCCATGAGAACACAACTCCTTTCCCAGAGTTTTAAAACTTGAATTCATGGACTTACGCGCCAGGGGCTTTCACACATGTGTTCGCATTAGCAATGATGTGTCCTAAGAACTGACGCCAATGCATTACTCACACGACTGGTAAGTGTGTTGCGTTTCCAGAGCAGGTGAGAGCCGGGAAAGCGGAGACTTCTTTTTGGAAAGTTCCTTTTCAGGAGGCAGCAGCTCCCAGGGGCCCTAGCCTCCTGAGGAACCATGAGTTTATGGAAGGGCTGTCTCCTGGCTGGCTTCCCCCCTTCACCTGGAAGTGGAGCTGTCAGGGAGAGGTCGCAGCAAAGGTGTGTCCAGGCTGGCCTGCCACGGGTCTGACTGGAGATCAAGTCGGGATGAGGCCATCTCCCCAGCTCTCCCAGCCTGTCCATCTGAGATGAGTTACCTGCCTCCCCACTCCACCACTTGGAATATATTTTTAGGATATTTTCATGAGCAACCTTTGCCAACCCTTTATAAATCAGTTACAAAACAGAAACTCTTCCTCACTGCTGGGCAGGAAGATAGAAAGGGAAAAAGAGAGAGAGAAAAAACACACCTTGCCTATAATTGAAGGCAGGTTGAGAGATGTTCACGCTTTGAAATTCTCCTTCTTGTGAAATGTTTATGAAACATTTTCCACAAACGAGTTATGCAACTGGGACAACAGCTTTGATCACTTCCATCACCAGTGGTGTGCCCATTCGTGTTGGCTGTGCCTCCCCTGGAGAGGGCCCTGCGGAATGCCATGGGGCAAGATGAGCCCTGAGGCCTGGGGCCCCACTGCGTGCCCCCAGTCCGAGGGCCAGTAGGAGGTGAGAGTGTGTCTGGGCCAGAACCCCCCTTTCCCGTCCCCTGGGGTCTGCTCTCCTCCCATCCCTGGGATGTGTGGGCCTGCTTTGCAGAAAGAGCACGGGGAGGGAGAGGCCCAGCCTTGTCAGGGTCCTGCCGGCACTTTGCAGGCAATTTGGGGCCCATCTGGGAAGCTCTCTGGGCCTCCAGAGCTGGGACAGCTCCCACCCCTCCCAGCGGGAGGTGACGCCCAGCAAGGAAAGTGCGGCTCCGGAAGGGGCTCTCTCCATCAGAAGGAGGCCGCTGGCTGCTTCCTAAAGCCCGTGGTGTCAGGGAGTTCGCTCAGATTAGAGGAGATAATCACCCCATACCGTCTCACCTCCCTGCTCACTGCCCAAGCTCAGCGGGATGCCTCTTGCACAGCGCGGTGGCCGAGGAGCTCCTGCGCTGACAGGCGCGGCCAGCAGGTGAGCAGCATGGCCAGCGGCTGCGACCACGTGGTGGCCAGTGTCGGGGACTCGCTCCCCCAGCGGCTTCTGGAGAAATGTTCTGGTGGCTGAGAGAGCCGCCAGGGGCCCTGGGGATGGCGCCCACCGGCAGGCTGTGGGCTGGGCAGGGTTCTCACAAGTCTGGGGGAAATTGGGTTTCTGGCCATCTGCCTCAGGTTCTCCCTGGAGAAGCCAATGGGACCCGCAGGAGGCACCCTATCTCATCTCTCGGCCCACACCCAGCTGCCAGGACCGGCGCCAGCCCCCGCCATCGTGGCCGGGGAGCTGTTGGTGACGGGGCTCCATGTCTTCGTTCCTGAGCCTCGAGACCTCCGGGTTGGAGGGAAGTGTGCGGAGGCGGCGAGAGCTGATATCTGCCCCGCACCCAGCAGCGGGTCCTAGGCGCCCACGTGGGGCCTGTGGAACTTGCCATAGAAAGAGGGGCTCCCTTCGTCTTCCACTAGGGTGTGCTTGGGGCTGTCTGCTCTGGGGGCGACTAGAGCAGCTCATGCCCAATGGGGTAATGAATTACGAAAGATGAAAAAGTAAAAAGTTGGCAAAGAAAAAGCTCAGAAGAAGAGCACACGAGGTTGCCAGACCCGCTCAGACGGACGCCCCAAGGGGCGCAAGGATGGGATTGGCACTCTCTCCTGCGGCTGAGAGGCGGGCCGTGCCCCCGCGGCTGGAAGCCAGGCCCAGCGGCAGGTGGGGGCTCTCAGGGGGCAGCCTGGCACGGGGCCTAACAGATAGGGCGGGCGGGCCCAGCGCGTGTTTTCCAGCCCCGTCATCGCCGCGCCTCCTTATCTCTGCCCCGCGCACAGGAACCTGCCGCTTGCCTGGCGCTGGGGCGCGGCCAGAGCCCCGGGGGGGGGGTTCCACTTCTCCCCACCCCACCCACTCCTCCCGGCTTCACCGATGTCCCCCCCCCCATTGCTCGGGGGGGGGGGCGGGAGGCGGGAGAGAAGGGCCATGTGGGAGGGGGGCTGGCCCAAGAGGCTTGCTTCAGTAAAATCGCCTCGCAGAGAAAACCTTAAGGTTGTTGTTGTTTTTAAATAAGTCGTTTATCATTTATTTCTAGCTTTTAAAAATGTTCCTGTGTAATTTAGACTGTGAGAACTCCAATTTGTGGGGAAGAGTTGGGGTGCCAGACCATCTTAGACTGCCATACCAAGTGCTGGTGGAGGAACTGAGGGGCGTGGGGGGGAGGCTGTGCCTGGGAGCCTCCTGAGTGAGGGCGGGTGGGGCTGTGGCGGGGGTGGGGGGGTCCCTCCTGAGTGAGAGCAGGGATGGGGCTGTGCGGGGAGCGGGTACAAGGGGGCTAAGGGGGATGGGGTGCAGGGGAGGCTGTCCGAGTCCCTCCTGAGGGCGATGCTTTGTGAGTTTTTGGAAAGCCCCCTCTGCGCCCACCGCTCCGCCTCCTCCCTCCCTGCCTCCTTGAGTTCGAGGAGCAGAGGGGTGGCTGTAACACGTCTGCAGGAGGCACCCTCTCGCCAGTGCGCACCCAGGGCTCTGGCTGCTGTCTGGACCCGCTTCCTCTGATAACACAGAGCCATCTGGGCCAGCCGGCGCCATGCGCACCCAGGAACTGGGACTGTCCTTCTCTCTTGGGCCTGAAAGGGGGACGTCAGGTAGGACCCTATGTCCGACGGGAAGCTGACCTCCCCGGAGGCAGGTGGCCGCTCAGTTCCACAGGCAGTTAGCTCAGAGCCAAGCGGGACAGAGGCCGCCCGCTCCACCGCGGCCGGAGATGCTGGGGGGTCGGTGTGTGGCTCCATTTACCCGCGCTCTGGCCACCCCGTGCAGCACCTGCTCCTCCCGGCCCGGTGTCTCCGTGGCGTCTCCCGCCACAGGGAGCCCCGAAGCGCCGCCTTTCTACAGGGTCCAGCTGCTCCTGTGACCCCTTCGCGCGAGTTCAACTAAAGCAGCGAAAACAAAGCAGAAATGCCAGGGTGCCCGCTGCGAGCATCCCAGCGCAGCCCCCGGACACGGGGCCGCCTGCTCCTTCTGTGAGAGGTGGTCGGTCCTGGTGCCCTCGCCCCGTTATAGGAACTCGGCGCCTCTTCGCTGTCCCCCACGGGCTGCCTGACGGGCTGCAGGGGCGTCTGCAGGCTGCGAGGAGGGTGGCCCCAATCCGCTCCAGGACGCCTGGCACTGAGGGGGTGGTGGGGCTGCTGCCGAGGCAGAGGCTGTAGAAAGCTTGGATACCACCCCAGGCACCTCTGGCGGCAACTGCGCAGTGCTGGGGAGACTCTCCCCGCTGCAGGGATCCAGCTGCAGGGGCCGCTCAGCTGCGGGGGGCGGGGGTGTCAGGAATAAGGGTGGGGGGGGGCTGATCTTCAGATCAGTGGCCCCAGACTTTGGGACTCTGTGGACAATGAAAACCTGAAGAGGGGAGGCGGGTAAAGGGCTGCTCTGTGAGGGGGAGGTTTTAAAATGTCATTCAGGATCACCATCCCTTCATGAAAGAAATTCTGACATCCCCCCAAAAGGTTATCATCTCAGGTTCAAAACGAAGTTTCCGTCACTGCAGTACTTATTCTTGCTCACCTTAACAAGGAGAAGCATGTGTGCGCACAGCATAGCCCTGTGGGCTTGGCAGGTGAATCTCCCTGTGCCCAGCCTGCAGGCTGGGACTCAGGGCCACTCCCTCTGTACCCTCCCCACCCCCCCACTCCTGCCTCCGGGCCTGAGGGGCACACACACAGGAAACTCCAGGTGCGCCTAGTGGGCTCTGCGCTGGCTCTTTTTTTTTTTTTTTTTTTTTAATATATTCTTATATATTTCACAGAGGAAGGGAGAGGGAGAGAGAGAAACATTCGTGAAGAGAGAACCATGGATCAGCTGCCTTCTGCACGCCCCTCCTCCCCACTCCCCCCCCCACCCCCACCCAGGGGACAGAGCCTGCTACCTAGGCATGTGCCCTTGACTGGAATCAAACCGAGACCTCCTGGTTCATAGGTCAATGCTCAACCACTGAGCCGGGCTGAGATGGCTCCTTATTTTCTGAGTTATCACTCGTCCCCTGCCCTGATCTTCTCTAAGTTTCCCTTCCTGTTGGCCTGGGAGGCCCAGACTGAGCCACCCTTCCTGCCTCCACTTACAGATTAAAACCGAGGATCTCAGCGACTCCCTGCAGCAGACGCTCTCACACCGGCCATGCCCCCTGAGCCAGGGACCTGCCATGATGCCTGGAAGCCAAGTGTCTGGGGTAAATGCCAGCCCTGCGTGAGCCCTGGCGCTCCTGGTGGGCAGTGGGCTCGTCCCCAGCACAATGAGTGACCTCTGGGCAAGGTGAACCTGTATTGGTCTAAAGAGCCCCTGCCGGGGTGCGAAAAGAGGTTGGAGAGCTGGGGTGGAGGTGAGGTTCCAGAACAGTCCTTTCAAAAGCAAGCCTGGCTCGTCACAGGGAAGGGAGGGGTCCCCTCCCCGGGAGAGAAGGGAGGCAACTCTGCAGAAATAGCAGGCCTCGCGCTGGGGCAGCAGCCACGCTAGTGACAGGTGTTTCTGTCCTCCATGCCCGCCCCCTGCAAGTGCTTACGTCGAAACCAAACTGGAGGGGGTCCTGGCCCAGGGAGGAAGGAGGCACCCAGACAGCCTACAGTGTTTGTGTGGGGCTCCTGTCAGGCCTGGCTCACCGGGGAGGCGAGAGGCACCACTTCTCTGGCCATGTTTAAAACGGGAATGTGCACCCATTCCTCCACTTGGGAGGAATCGTGGGGCTGGGATGTCCATGCTCTGGGCTGGTGGGAGGAGCCCGGGAGATGAACTTTCTGTGGAATCCAATGGGTTTTCCTGAGAACTAAGAACTGCTGCCTTCCTCCAGGAAAGATGGGTCAGGCCCAGAAACTGGCCAAGACATGGCTTCTAGCACAATAAAATGCCATGAGGTTTTTAAAACTTGGACAATTGGGACTGCGTGTCATTTTAGAGTAAAGTCTGAGACCTGAGAAGACTTAGCCTCACCCCAGGGCTATTGCAGTCTCACCGGGGGCAGGACTGACACACGTTAAACAACAGACCAGGCTGCAGGGCCAGCAGATGGCCAGGTCTCCTGGCTGCACCGTGATGACCAGCATTAATGGAGCAGCTGCTGTGTCCCAGACTCTGGGACATGCAGGGGCATAGACCAGGTCACTGCCGCACACTCCCGCTTCTGAAGACCTGGAACAGATGGGCAGCGGGCGATGGGACCTGTCTAGCGTGTGAGTCCTGTAATGTGTGTCTCTCCCCCGCGCAGGATCTGACGTCCCTTCATCCCCTCCAGCAGCTCGTGCTGGTTCCCGGCCACTTGCAGTCTGTCTCGCAGTTCCTGCTCTCTCAGACTCAGCCAGGGCAGCAAGGTGAGACCCGGGCTCACGTGGACCAGGTGCAGCACGTGCTGCTGCGGGCCCTGCTGCTGGCTGGGTGAGGGAGCCTGGTGGGACCTGGGCGAGGGGCCAGCCCACTGGTGCTAGATCAGCTTTTCCTAATCACGGCCTGAGCCAGGGACCCTGCCTTGCCCCTCCAGGCCATTGCCTTCTCTTCTTCCTTTTCCCATCTTCCTTGATTTCATGGCCACTTGAGGCTGAAAGGGAGGGGGTGGGGGAGGCAGAGCGGGACCTGGGCAGTGCAGGAAGGAGTGGCACCTGGGAAATGCCATGCAGATGACCCAGTTCTCTACACGTCCCTCAGGAAGCTGGACCGTGAGGACTCGGTGGAGCAGCAGTGCCACCCACAGGCTGCCAGGTTTTCTTTGGCCAGAACATAACCTCCAGATAACCTGGCCAAGAGCAAGGGGTTAGATTTATAACAATTGTGCCCTCGCCAGTGTGGCTCAGTGGATAGAGTGTCAGCCTGTAGACCAAAGGGTCCCAGGTTCGATTCCGGTCAAGGGCACATGCCTGGGTTGCAGGCTTCTCCCTGGCCCTGGCCCTGCATGTTTCTCTCACATTGATGCTTCTTTCTGTCTTCTGCTCTCTCTTCCGCTCTCTCTGAAAATCAATGGGAAAATATCCTCAGGTGAGGATTAACAAACAAACAAATAAATAAAATACAGAATGTTTATAATAATCGCTAACATCACTTGAGCATGATGTGCCAGGGAGCTCTGTTGAGTGGTTTTTCTGAATTATCTTTCAAAATAACTGTGTGCACTGGATACTCATATTATGCCTCTGGTGACCTCCTAGAAAGTTCCAGAATTGTCTGTCTAAAACCCTTGCTCTTGACCCACCACTGTGCCACCTATCTGCCTCCTATAACCATCAGCTTGCCCAAACGTGATGGCGGAGTGTAAGCTCCAGGATCCAAGGCCAACGGGGCTGTGGTCCTGCCCTCCGCGCTGCCTGCATCTAGCCTGTCCTTGATGCTGGCATCTCCGGATGTCACCATCATGATGAGCCAGAACGTATTTGAACTTTGAAGCATTTGCTCTGGCAGAATAATACATATCACACTCCTGGGCCAGGAAGGGAAGGTAGTGCTGAATTCGGTATCTTTTTGGTCGACAGTGATATGAAATTGGCCCAGGCATATAGCCAATAAGGCCAAGGTATAATATTGAGCAAACAACAAACAATTAAAAGCCCAGTTCAAAATCTGGAGTCAAAAAAGCTCATTGGTAAAAATTACTAGCTGTGGTTCTTGGGAAACTTACCTTAACCTCTTTGAGGTTTATGTCCTCCTCCATAAAAAAGAAAAATAGTAAAACTCGACCTTCCAAGGTGATCGAGGGTCACCTGAAATAAAGCATGTGAAAAGGCTTTGTACACTTCAAAACACAACACAAAGGTTACGATTAGCACTCCTAGGCCAGGGTTCTTGCCCATTTATTTTAATAATAAAAAACCGCCCTGGCCAGATTGGCTCCATGGATAGAGCATTGGCCTGAGGATTGAAGGATCCTGGGTTCGATTGCACTCAAGGGCACGCACCTTGTTTGCAGGTTGATCTGACCCCTGGCCGGGTCAGATCATGCCAGGGCTCGTGTGGGAGGCAACCAGTCGATGTGTTTCTCTCACATCGAAGTTTCTCTCTCTGTCTTTCCCTCTCTCTCCCACTCTCTCTTAAATTCAATGGAAAAATATCCTCAGGTAACGATTAACAAAAAGAAGAAGAAAAAAAAACACACAAGTCCTGACTTCTTTTTTTAGACTGAGGAGCATAATGTTTAACATCAGCTGATGCTCTACATCAGTGACCTAAACCAGCTTGGGGACCACAGAGACTCTGAGGCCGAGCTCTGTGCTGAGCGATCGGGGTGAGCCCCCTTCTGCTGTGGGCTGTAGTGGTCTCTCTCCGAGTGGCAGCGAGAGGCCTGGCTATGACCTTCCCTGAGGAAGACACTGGCATGACGACCAACCAGGATACTCCTGCAGGGACACCTGCCCTGGGGAGGGAGGGAGCAGGTGGAGCAGGGGAGTCCCACCACCAGATGGAATCTCAGAGGCCTGGCTGCTCTCCCTTCCCTCAGCCCTTTTCCCACATGTAAAGTGTCTGGTATGGGGTCCTGGCCAATGGCCCGTCAGCGTGCTCTGACATCCTTGCCGATGTGCGGGGCCTGTGGAGCTGTCCAGGCAGGACCTTCTCAGCTGCAGCTGGAACCCTTAGTCTTCACACCTGCATCTCTTGCCCGCGGGGTCTCTCCAGCTTCCTTCCCTCTGGGCTCCCCCAGCCCTGGTGTCCACCTCATAGCAGATTGCTGGGCCCTCCTTAGCCTCTGCCGCATCCCGGGCAGGCGGGTGGGCAGGTGGGCAGGCGGGTGGGCGCAGCAGGACTGATTTGGGGACTGCTGTTTACATCCACTTCTCCCTGGGTCTGCTCTGCCTCAGCCTGTGGAGATGCCTGGCAGTGCCCGTGGGGGTCTCTCCCGGGGCTGGAGGTGGGCTGCGGGACTTGGTTCATTAGCGGGGGATGAGGAGAGTGGTCAGGCTTCCAAAGCTGCACGGGGGTTTCATTCCTGTCCCTGTCCCCCTCTCACCAGGTTTGCAGCCCAATCTCCTCCCCTTTCCACAGCAGCAAAGCTCCCTGCTCCTCCCACAGCCTGGACCCGGCCTGGCATCCCAGGTAAACCCCACACTCCCTGGTGTCCTCTGGGAGTGCCTCTACTTGACCGGAGCTCAGCCCATTGGTCTTCCTCCAGCCCCTTAGCTGGGCTCTTACCCCCCTGGGAAGAGGGAGTAGCAGGGGACTCGCCCTCTTGGTAGGCGAGCGAATGACAGCCACAGCTGGGGAGGGTGGGCTGCTGTCAATGGTGGAGGCAGAATGAGGACCCCGTGACCAGCTCCTGGCCTAGCCCACTCCATGGTGCAGGCACTCCCACCCCCAGCCAGGCCCTAGCAGCAGTCACCTCAAAACCAGCGGTCAACTAGCTCCCCAGGACACCATGGTGATGGCAACCCAGCCTAGCACTCATACGCCCCGAGGGGGGACCACAGTCCCTTGGGCCTGACACCCCAAGACCATAAAGCCAGTGGCTCTTCCCTGCACCTGGGCCGAAGGCAGCCTCATGTCAAGGGGTGAGGGGGGCCACACTTGGCAAGAGTGACCGGCTGTGCTGTGGCTGCTGCTCCTCCCGTCTGCACAGCTGCCCGAGGTGATTCTGCAGAAGTGGGCATACGGGAGGTTGCAGGGAACCCAATGCCCCTTCTCTATGCTGAGATTCCTAGGGATCACTAAGGGCCCTGGCTCAGCAGGGGCACCTGGGAGGACATCGCCACCTAGTGGCTCATGGGAAGGGGACACTAGAAGCATAAGCTCCCAAGAGCATACTGGACTGTGACAGCGACTGGCCTAGAGCCATGGCATTAAGATGGAGGCGAGGGGTGAATGAGAGATGTTGGGGAAGTTGAATCAATGCAATTTGGCATCTAGTTGGATGTGAAGGGGGAAAGTGAAGGTCTTAGCAAAGAACTTGGTATTTGTCTGATGAAAGAACAAATAAACGAATGAAAAGGAAGTCTCAAGAAGACAGAGCTGTGTCTGATGGTCTGAACTATATCAGAGGGATCAGATCAATAGCCATCCTAAATTATTCCATCCCAAAAGGCCCTTCGCTGGGAAGAGTCCTCAAGTTCCTTCAGGTCCTTTACGTCCTCATCATAACGACGCCTGTCGTCATGGTAACCCTGAGTGTCTTCGATGAGAAAAGGCACAAAGTTAGCCCCAGTCTAGAAGAGTAAACGGGGAAGAAGAGAGCAGAGGGTGGGCTTAGGCCACGTTGGCCACATGGGCAGAGGCCCTGTGTTGGCCCCTCGGCCTGGGTGTCCTTCCTTCCTTGGGGGATGATCGATGTCTTCAGGGTTCAATGGACGCCTGACCCCAAATGGGGACAACATGGATTCTAGGTTTAAGAATCCATTTTCCTATGAAAATAAATGAAAGAAACAAGTTCTCCTGACAACCACAAATGAGATCACAGTGCATTTAGAGAGCACTGGAATGCCTTTGATTAAAAAAAAAAAAAGAGCAGCCCTAGCCAGTTTGGCTCAGTGGATAGAGGTCAGCCCATGGACTGAAGGGTCCTGGGTTTGATTCTGATCAAGGGCACGTACGTAGGTTGCAGGTGTGATCCCCAGCCCAGGTCAGGACACGTGTGGGAGGCAGCCAATTGACATCAATGTTTCTCTCACATCGATGATTCTCTCACATCAGTGTTTCACTCTGACTCTCCCTCTCCCTTCCATTCTCTCTAAAAATCAATGGAAAAATATCCTTGGGTGAGGATTAACAAAACAAACAAACAAACAAACAAACAAAAAAACACCCAAAACCCAAAACATTCCAATGAATGAAAATGGGTGGTTTAGAATGTGAAATGCCAGTCATAGGAGTCTGACATTGTGCAGAATTCTATGAAGGAAGCCATCTCAGCTGCCCTGTGTTGAATACCTCAGCAACTTTGCCTTGTGGTGAAAACAGACAAAGCAAACAGCCTTGGCTTGTCCTGAGATTGCTCTTTGGAATCTGTACACAAGCCTGCTGGCTCCTTTTATGGTGGAAAACCCACAAGAAGGCGACAACTTCCCCAAGTCAGTGAGTCACAGACTCGCCCAGTGGACTATCGCAGGCCCACTTGCTGCTCGCCCCGCTGGCCTAGGTGACTGCTCGCCCTTCATATATGAACATCCGTTCCCACTTCCTGCTGGTGAGACAATATAGGCATTCAGTGCAGCCAGGGATCGGCCATCTTCTAAGCTGGCCTATTAGTAAAAATGTCAGAACTGCCATCGGATATGCTGACTATCTGTGCGTCTTCTAGGCAGTCGGGCGCCCTGGGCTGCCAGGACCCTCCTTAGACCCCCACCTGGAAGTGCCCCAGCATCTCCCAGTGCCTAAGCATCTGCCTGGCGCTGGGGGGACTGACGAGTCCAGCGACCTGGAGGAGCTGGAGAAGTTTGCCAAGACCTTCAAGCAGAGGCGCATCAAGCTGGGCTTCACACAGGTTCGCTTCTGAGGGAGACAGAGGAGGCTGGACTCCCTGCGTCCTGAGGTCGGCGTTTTGGGGGCAGGCCCATCCTGCACCTGTTGCGCAAGCCTTTTGCAGTCCCGTGCTCCTGTGGACGGGTGTGGTTGTACTGAGGACATTGCTGGTGGAGGGGAGAGAAATGAGAGTCAGGTGAGGGCCAGGCCTACGGCACGGAGCCCACAGAGTCTTAAAGAGAAATAAGGCAACTTCCCATCTTGGGGGGGACCTAGAAAGGATCCGAGGTGAAACAGGTGGTGCTCGGGTGGTGGGGTGTGGACCTGGAGGAGAAGCGGCCTGTCTCTCATCACCCCCTCCCCCTGCCCCCAGGGGGACGTGGGGCTGGCGATGGGGAAGCTGTACGGCAACGATTTCAGCCAGACCACCATCTCACGGTTCGAGGCCCTCAATCTGAGCTTCAAGAACATGTGCAAGCTCAAGCCACTGCTGGAGAAGTGGCTGAGCGATGCCGGTAGGCCTACCTCAGGGGCGCAGGGGGGACGGGCCCTGGGACAGCCTGCAGGGGAGGGGAGGCCACTTGTCAGTGCTGGGCTTTAGGCGGTCCATGCCCCACACTCCTTTCTCCTGCTCCTGAGTCTGGAGCCGGCTGAGAAAGGAGACACAGGCACGAGGAGAGGAGCATGCCCGCTGCATGGCTCAGCTCCCGTGGCCATGGAAACGCACACCTGCTCCGGCCCCTCCCGGAGCCCCGCCTGGACCTCAGGACACCTCAGGACACCTCAGGACAGCTGGCCAGGGGGCTGGGTCTGCAGAGCAGGCACAGTTGCCCAGACACTAGCGGGACCAGGGCTCGGTCAGGGGAGAGGGAGGCGGGCTCCCGAGTCCCTGGAGGAGGAGGCAGCAGTCCCGACAAGAGGTCGTTATCTGGTTGATCTTGAGAAGGTTCTCAGAGGGCAGGGGCCAGGCGAGGAGCCAGATAGGTCGGTAAGGAAAGCCTGACAGTGGGAGTGGAGTTTGCAGGGAGCTGCAGTCGGTGTGGAGGCGGAGGTGCCCGTGGGCGGGAGGGGAGCCTCGGGCAGCATTTGGAATCATGAACGGAAGAGTTTGTTGACCGGACAGAGCTTCTCAGCTACGCACCATCCACATCTGGGGCCAGAGACTCCTGTGCTATGGGGTCGTCCTGGCAGCACCATCCTTGGTCTCTACCCACTAGACATCTCCAGATATTGCCAGGTGTCCCCAGGGGTTACCAAGTCACCCTTGATTGGGAACCACTGGTCTGGCTGAGAGGGACTGAGCAGAGAGCCAGGACCAAGCCTCTGTTTGGTTGAAGTGAGGGTTAGTGGTTGCTGTGGAAACCGGGAGGTGGGCAGCAGGATGCCACCCTCTTGGAAGTCCTTCCACTTGGAACATGGAAGGGGCAAAGATGCGTCCCCCACAGACGGTCCTTCCACAGCTTTTACAGCAGCATCGAAGTGAGAGCTACGGTCAAAGGGCCCTAGGGTCCTTGGGAAAGGACCTTAAAAATCACTTCTAGTGGACTCCTGCCTGTAAACCCAGCAGCCTTGGCCCTGGCACTGGTACTGAAGAGCAAAGGGCTCAGCATCAGCGTTCTGCCCCAGGTGCCGCTGCTTCCAGCTCATAGCCGCTCACCCTGTATTTGGGGTTCCCACTGAGGCTGCTTATAAAACACAAACTCGGGAGACCTCCTCGCAGGAGCTCTGCCTGTGCCCACTCAGCCCACACATGCCTGAGACGTCGGGGTGTCCCTGGGCAGTGACTGCAAACACTGGAGGCCCTGCTGGGGGAGCCAGAGGACCTCTGCCCAGAGCAACAGGAGAGGCAGGGTTTTTGTCCATCCAGTTCCCCTGGTTGAGGGGAGGGGCCTATCCAGAAAATGCCACTGCAGAACCCACCCAGGAGAGTCGCTGAACCTCAAGTCCATTCAGCCGGGATGGCTGCCACTCCCTTCTCTTTGCTTCCTCCCTGTTTCCCTCCCATAGAGTCCTCCCCGGCAGATCCCTCAGTGAGCACCCCCAGTGCGTACCCCACCCTCACCGAGGTGTTCGGTAGGAAGAGGAAGAAACGCACCAGCATTGAGACCAACATCCGCCTGACCCTGGAGAAGAGATTTCAGGATGTGAGTGGCCCCTTGGGCTGGGAGCAATGGGTGAGCAGCACATGTGGGTGAGCAGGCACATGTAAGCCCCTTGGCACCAACCCCTGGGCACTACATGCCTGTCCTGGGAAGAGGCTAGAAAGCACACACACCCCCTCTGTAGACACCCAGGTGACAACCTGCCCATTCTCTCACATCCCAGGAACTTCTTCCCCCACTCACCCTTCTTGCCCTGATGCCTATTCAGGGCCCATTACTCCTTCCACTGGGAGATTTAAAGAATGGAATATTGCCCTGGCTGGTGTGGTTCAGTGGATAGAGCCTCATACTGCAGACTGAAGGGTCCCAGGTTCGATTTCAGACAAAGGCACATGCCTGGGTTGTGGGCTCAATCCCCAGGAGGGGGCCTGCAGGAGGTAGCTGATCAATGATTCTCTCTCATCATTGATGTTTTTAACTCTCCTTCTTCCTTTCTCTCTGAAATCAATAAAACTATATTTAAAAACAAACAAACAAAAAAAGAACAATGGGATATGGATTCTCAGAAAAGAGTGTAGTTCTCTGTCCAGTTGAAGTGGAGGGAGCACAGCCAGGGCATTGTATAGAAATTCTTCACTTTCTGTGCATTGTTTTGTATTTTTCAAATTACAAATGTAATAAATGCTTATTGTACACAATTAGAAAAAGACAGGGATGGAGGGGAAAAAATTCATCATCAAATTTTTACATGTGTTTCCTTCTATTTCTCTTTTCCACACACATTTAAATACTTGCAATCATATTACATACATACAGTTTTTAAGGAGGAGCCAAAGCATAGTCTTGAACCTGTATGTTGAAGCTAATAATATCAACTCTGTGTCCCCCTGGGGGCTGGGGGAGAGAAGAGAGGAAAACAGGTTTGGTCAAAAGAGCTTCTAATCAGGGTCCTTGGGTACTACTCCAGAGCCTGCATCTCCATCACACAGACCCCTAAGGACATGCTTTGGCCTCCATCAGCCGCGCAGACCCCAGGCCCAGGCCAGCCACCCCTAAGCAGAGTCTGCAGTGCATCTGGTCAAGGAGCTGGAGGCTGCATCCTGCTGGCAGGATGGCAAGAGCTGGCTTTTCCTTCTGATTTGGTTTCTCAGAGCAACAGGAAGGCCTAAGAGAAGGTGTTGGAGGGAGGAAAGAAGGCAGAGGTCAAAGACAGGTGGGTGTTGGGGAGCAGAACTAGAGTGTGATCTATATATATATTTAAAATATATATATATTTTTATTGATTCCAGAGAGGAAGAGAGAGAGAGAGAGAAACATCAATGATGAGAGAGAATCATGGATCGACTGCCTCCTGCACGCCCCACACTGGATGGAGCCTGCAACCCGGGCATGTGCCCTGACCAGGAATCGAACTCCTGACCTCCTGGTTCATAGGTCGATGCTCAACCACTGAGCCACCCTGGCCGGGCAAGTGTGGTCTGTATTTCCACAGTCTTGATGGGTGCACAGGTTTGGCTTTATCCTTTCCTATGTGGGGGCAGAACAGGAGGCAGGGCCACAAGAGAAACACCAGATTGTGAGGACAGAACACAGAGGAGAGCACCTGGAGCTCCTGTCCCCATGTGACTCACCAGGGACTTTTCTTTGCAGAGCTGCTCCTGAAGGAAGGAGCAAGGGAAGAAGCTGTGTCAGGCCCGTGTGCAGCACCTGACACACATTCTCTCATTTAATCCTCACCATAATCCTTTAGGGCAGGCATTATTATTTTTGTTTCACAGATGATAAGACTGAGGCTCAGAGAGGTTAAAAACATTTCTTAGGAACACACAGGAAGTGATGAGCGAGTATTCCATCCTAGGTCTGATTCTAAAGTTTTTGATCCATCTGTTGTTTTATACTGTTTCCATGAAACATCTGTCCCTCACCCCCAATTCTTGACCCTACTCCCTTCTTCTCCTGACCACTCTCTCTCCCTTCGGTCTCTGTAGAACCCCAAACCGAGCTCAGAGGAGATCTCCATGATTGCAGAACAGTTGTCCATGGAGAAGGAGGTGGTGAGGGTCTGGTTCTGCAACCGACGCCAAAAGGAGAAGCGGATCAATTGTCCTGTGGCCACACCCATCAAATCACCCATCTACGCGTCCCGTCTGGTGAGTGGCCAGGAATGAGCTGCCTGCCAAGCACTGAGGGGGACGATGCCTGGAGGGCAAAGAGTCTTCTCCATCCCAGGGAAGATGGGGGAGGTGTTGATGGGTACATGATGTAAATAAATCAGCAAATAGATGCTGTACATTAAGTATTTAATATCAAGAAGGAGAAAGAAGGGTAAGGAGAGAGAAAGTGATCGTGAGGAAATGTTTTTAATAAAGAGGTCGGACTCTCTGATGAGATGACATTTGAGCAGAGAGCTAACTGTGGAAAGGGAAATAGCTCAAGGAAAGAGTATTCCAAGGGAAGAAGGGCCAGTGAATGAGACTGTCTGGCATGTCAGAGGAACAGTGAGAATGCCACTGCAGCCGGGCAGAGCAAGGAAGGAGGCCAGAAGTAGGAGCTGATGTGAGTGAAGTGGCAGGAAGCAGGCACCCAGAGGCCATTGGAAGGACCCGGCTTGTTTGTGTGGAAGAAGCCACTGGAGAACTCTGAGCAGAGAAGCCGGAGCCAGCGACATGAGCGGCTGTGAGAACCATGTGAGGGGAGCAGGGAGCCAGGAGAATTGTGTGATCAGGCTAAGAGTCCTGGAGGCTTGGGCTGGGGTGGTAGCCAAGGTGGTGAGGCGAAGTGATTGGATCTGAATCGACTTCACCTGCGGAGCCAGGAAGATGTGCTCACCGCTTAGACATGGCCTGAGAAATGAGGTAAAGGAGACTTCCAGGGTTATGGCCTGAGCAGCTGGTTGGGAGATGCTGCCACTTTTTTGAGATGATGAAGACTCAGGAGGAACAGGTGTGAGAGGGGAAACTAAGAGTCTAGAGTTCGTCACAGTAAGCTGGACATGACTCCTAGACACCTAAGAGGAAGTGTCAGATAGACAGTTCTATCTGTAACCCTGACAGACGGGGAGCCATCAGGGCTGGGAATAATAACATGGAGGGCAGGCAGGTGTGGAAGTTTGGAGAGGAGACAACATCTCTCTCCAGGGAAGATGATGCCTAGAGGGTGGGGTGGGAAGGTTCTTACCCATCCTTGGGGATGGGGATGGGTGAAGGTTAAGGTCGTTGGGGATAATGGGGATGCCCTTGAGTCTTTAGCACTCCAGGATGAACAACATTCAGCCTTGTCTAGGGTGGGGCATAGATGTTTCATAAAACTGCGCCGTTGTTCATTCCTTCACCAAACCTGATTGACTCTACTGCTGTCTACACAAAGAAATCATCTGTGACCCTCTCCCAGAGGACCTCATTGCCTCACAGGGGAAACAGTCAAATAAACACATGATACACCACATGATGATTTCTCTAGGAGAACTTAGTAGTCACAGCTAATTAAGCCTTGGGAGGTGGTGGTTAGGGAAGGCTTCCCCAAGGAGATAATTCATGCCTGGGCTAAGTCTAAAAGGCAAAAAGGAGTGAAGAGGCAAAAAAGATGGGGGAAGTACAAGAACATGGTATAGAACAGGAAGAACATGTGGCACATTCATGGAACTGCAGGTGGTTCCATGAGGAGGAATGTAGAAAGATGAGGCCGGATAGGTCACCAAGGACAGGCTAAGGGATGCTGTGCAATGCTAAGACACTTAAAGGCTTAGAGAAGCTGTGGAGGGTTTGTAAGCAGGACACTGCATGACCATATCTGCTTTTTAGACTAATGATCATCCTCACGTCGGTGCAAAAGGTGGTTTGAGAGGCTGGGAGTTATCCAGTAGAGAAATGAAGGCTGAAGCAAAACCAAGTGGTACGAAGGAGGGGGTGGAAAGATCCAGGAAATAATTAGAAGGTAAAATCATTAGGCAATGGCTAATAAACGGAGAGTTGGATGGGGCCGTGGAGAGTAGTGAAGGAAAGAGACTGCCCTGGGATGGTATCAACATTGGGGCTGGGCTGGTTGGGTAGATGGTGATGCCATTGATGAACAAGCAAACACGGGGGAGGAGCCAGCTTGGTGATGGAAAGAGTGGCCATTTCCGTTCTCTTCATTATTATGATGCTCAGGGAGGCCTGTGGGTCAGGAGGTCAGGGGAGAAGGCTGGAATAGAGATGCGGGTCAGGCAGCTATAAGCACACACCTGGTGGCTGAGATCCTGGGAAGAAAGGAGCTCACCTGTGGGGTCTGGACAGAAGAAACAAAGAGGAAAGTCCAGTCTCAACCCTGCAGAACACCAGCACTTGAGGGACTGGCGAAAGGGGAGCATCAAGGGAAGAAAGGGAACAGGAGACGCGGAAAAGGCAAGAAATTGAAGGAGATGGATGAAAGGGGTAAGTGAAGTGGGTGTGAGGAGCTCTAGGGGGTGCCACAGGAACACTGACAAAAGCAAGCAAATCAGGTCTGGGAGTACCTACGCCCTCTATTGGAAGAGCTGAGCAGGAGTTAGCAGGAAGAGCAGCATGGTGGGCAGGAGGGCGGTCTGTGAGGAGCATGGAATTCCAAACAACATAATATCTTTGGGGAATACACGCATTTCAGTCTGGTTGGAGCAAAGGGTTTGGGACTAAGACAGAGAGATTGACGAGGGCCAATCATGATGAGCCTTGGTACCTAAATACTCTAAAAACTACGAGAGTCCATTAAAATTTTAAGTTGGAAGCCACGTGACATTCAGTCATCATTCCTTTCTTACATGTTTCCTGAGCACCCCATATGCTTGGCCCTGGGGTACAGGGCGTGCAGGACTTCTGTGGCCTGCTCACAGCCAGCAGGGAAAACGGACATGAAGGCTGGTGTGCTGAGCCTGCAGAGAAGATGTGGGGCATTGGAGGGACCTAACCTGGCCCAGGAGTCTGAGCTCCTCTGAGGAAGGCTGTTCACACTGACAGCAGGGAGTGAGGGGACATTCATGGGGAAAGGTGTGAGCTGGGAGGACAGGGAGGAGAGGGCACAGGCAGAGGAAAGTGTGTGAAGCGGCCCTGAGACTGGGCTGTGGAGAGAGGAAGCAGGGAAGGCTTGAGGGGGTTGGACGCAAGAGTGAGTGAGAATGTGAATGAGGAAGCTGGCCGCGGCTGTAGAGTGTCGTCGGCCTTGTTAAGAAACCTGGGTCATGTCACAGCAACACTGGACTCCTTGCAGACGGTGTTTGTTTAGAGCAGATGGGAGACAGGTGCTCACTTTGGTTCCTTCCCAGCCAAGGGCACCGGCATGGAGAAGAGCGGTGGCGGCACGGAGAAGCTGTGGAGGAGTGTGACTCTCTCTCTCTCTCTCTCTCTCTCTCTCTCTCTCTCTCTCTCTCTCTCTCTCTCAAATATTTTTATTGATTTCAGAGAGGGAGAGAGACAGAAACATCCATGATGAGAGAGAATCATTGATCGGCTGCCCCCTGCACGCCCCCTATGGGGGATGGAGCCCGCAACCCAGGCATGTGCCCTGACCAGGAATCGAACCCTGACCTCCTGGTTCCTAGGTTGACACTCAAGCTCTGAGTCATGTCGGCTGGGCGGAGCCTGACTTATTCTCAGCCTTCATCCAGCACATTGCTGCTGAGCACCTGCACGCACCGCGCAGACCCTGAGGACACCCACAGGATCACCCTGCCCTCGTGGGCGACAGCCTGTTGGGGGTGGGGTGGGGTGGAATAAACATTTGCGTTAGGGCTTGTGGGCTCTGAGGAAAGCAGAGAGAGAGTGTCTGGCTTTCTTCCTTGGCCCACGGGGACAGTGTCTTTGGGACCAGGACACAGTTCCTTCTGCCTCTGAGAGGAAATGCTCTCCACGACATCCAGTTCAGAAAGAAAAGGCAAAGTGGTGCAGACCAGCGTGGGCAGAATGCTGCCATTTGCAGCTGCAAAAAAGAAGGATCTCACCCTCTGAGGCCACATGGAGGGGCCTGGAAAGCATGATGCTGAGTGAAATAAGTCAGTTAGAGAAAGACAAGGGTCACATGATCTCACTCACATGTGGAATCTAATGAACAAAATAGGTCCAGAGGCAGGGGTGCATGGAACAGACTCACAGACCTCAGAGGGCCTGGAGGAGGGGAGCGGTGGTCAGAGATTAACCTAAGGACTTACATGCATATTTGCATGGTCCATGAACACAGACAATAGTGCAGTGAAGGTGGGGGGCAAGGTGGGGGGAAAGAGAGGTGGAAAGGGGCCATGGGGGACATCTGTAATACTCTCAACAATAAAGATTTTAAAATTTTAACATTAAAAAGGGGGAAACCATATGTATGTCTGCTTGCACATGCATAAGCTGTCTCCAGAAGGAAACCTCTTAGAAGCTGCTCACAGTGACTGAATACATTATTTACTTAAAAACAATGAAATTATTGGGCTTGGCAGCAGGGAGGGGAGAAGAGAGATTTCTGATAACACATCTTGCCTTGCTGACCCGTACCTGCGCCTACCCCTGGGGACCTGCGGACTGAGGAGGCTTGCTATGCAAAGGTAGCAAATGCAAGGAGCAGAACCAGCACGGGCCCATTAGGAGAGAGCATGCGCTGCCTCCTGCTGGAAAGGGTGTTACCAAGTGGAGTGGGGGTGGAGGTTTCAAATGCAGCTCCCTGAGCAGAACTTTCTTTCAAATCTTTAAAAAGCATCATCAGAGCTCTCCTGTCAGCGTGAGGAGAATGGGGGGTTGGAGGGTGGGATATAAAGACCTCCGTTCATTGAAGGGGAAAACAGCATCTAGAGCAGTGGTTCTCAACCTTTCTAATGCCGCGGCCCTTTAATACAGTTCCTCATGTTGTGGTGACCCCCAACCATAAAATTATTTTCATTGCTACTTCATAACTGTAATTTTGCTACTGTTATGAATCATAATGTAAATATCTGTGTTTTCCGATGGTCTTAGGCTCTACGCTAGCATGGTCGCCTAAGACCATCGGAAAACAGATATTTACATTATGATTCATAACAGTAGCAAAATGAGTTATGAAGTAGCAACAAAAATAATTTTATGGTTGGGGGTCACCACAACATGAGGAACTGTATTAAAGGGTCGCGGCATTCAAAAGGTTGAGAAGCACTGGCCTAGAGGGATGGTTCCCAGCCTTCTTTTGGGCACACCCCACCTGAGCATCTCCAAAACTTGATGCCCCGAGACATAGAATTCTTATTCTTCAAAAAGTGAACTATTCACATGGAGGAAGGCTAAAAGGCCATGAACTTGTTCTAAAAAAGCTTCCAAAGAACGTGGCATCCATGAAAGAGAAAAATAAAAGAATGAAAGGACAGGTGAAGTACTGAGGAAGAAGTCACTAAGAAATTGTTTTAAAAAGTAATAATAATATAAAGTGATAGGGAAAAATAGCAAATAAAGTTTCAAAAGATATAACAGAGAACTGAAATGCATAAATATGTCAGAATATATATTTATATACTGTATATGAGGCCCCTAGAACCATAAGAAATGAAAAAATTCACTGTTAATAACTCATTTTCGAATTGCCCCCCTTAAAAGTCACATTGCCCCCCTGTGGGCGTGTGCCTCACGCTGGGACCCACTGGGCTAGAGATGTGCGGCTGGCAGCCCCGCATGAAGGAAGGGACTGGCATGTAACTAGTCTCACTCTCTGCCAGGTGCTGCGTTGGGCGTTTTATGGACACGATCGCACTAAACGTTAATGACAAGAAACTGTGAGGGGAGAGTTGCTGCTGCTTCACCAAATCCCAGTGGGTTAGGCAACTGGCCAAAGCCACACAGACTGTCCATGGTGGAGCCAGGTCGCCTCCTGATCTGCTGGGCTCCAAAGTCCATTCGGCTGATTCCGTCCTATTTCGGGTGCTAAGAAGGCAGTGCTAGGGGAGGGTCCTGAACTGTGTGGGAGGTTAGACTACATTATCTCCCGTCCCTGCCAAAGCCCTGGTTGGTGATACTGTGAGGGCTCCAGGGCAAAATTAAAAGCTTCAGAGACCAAAGTCCAGCTTCCCCAGTGGCCACACTGGGCAGCCTGGGGCAGGCGGTTAGGGCCCCCTGAGCAGATGCAGGAAGCAGTGGTTGGTGGGTTGGGGAGTGCTCTTCCCATTGCTGAGCCTCTAGCACAGCTGGGACCTGGCTTGCCCGGGGGCCACACAGCAGGTGGGCAGGGCCTGAGAAATGAGACAGGATGTGGGTTTGGACTGGGAAATGGGCAAGAAAGCAAAGACCTGGCCTCCGGAACCTGGACCCCAGCACGCTGGGGGCGCATGGGGGGGGGGGTGGTGCAGGGAGGGACACGGACATTGACACGCTTGTGTTGCCTTTCAGGTCTCTCCCTCTGGGTCTCTGGGCCCCCTCTCCATCCCTCCCGTTCATAGCATGATGCCTGGAACAGGTGAGCTCTGAAATGAAGCTTCTGAATGATGCCAGAATTCCTCTAAATAACACCGTGTTAGCACTGAAAGGCACTGACCTGAGTCAGAACTCCCTAAGTCAGTGGTAAGCAAACTCATTATAAAACAGACTCAAATATCAACAGCACAACCATTGAAATTTCTTTTGAGAGCCAAATTTTTAAACTTAAACTTCATCTAACGCCACTTATTCAAAATAGACTCACCCAGGCCATGGTATTTTGTGGAAGAGCCACACTCAAGGGGCCAAAGAGCCGCATGTGGCTCGCGAGCTGCAGTTTGCCGACCACTGCCCTAAGTGGAGTTCAGTCTGTGCTGGAGGGAAGGAGTTCCCTGACCAAGGAAGTTTGTGGAATGCTGAGCAAACAGGGTTTCTGTGCGTTTTCGTGTTTTGCTCGAAGCGCTTCTTAGCACCCATGTGCATCCTACATTCCTACCTGAGCCCTATGAGAAGCTGAAGGTAGGCAGCGTTTCCCAACCAACGTTCCACAGAGCCCTGCTTTTTAGAAAGTGCCTGTAGTATTTCTAAAGCTAAGTAGGGTGGCCATGGGTCTGGATGCACCATAGCTATCAATAGCGCTTTTTGCCACTCTTCAAAAACCCTTCTTTTGGGTAGTAAGATACATGTCACCTTATCCATGGAAAGTTGTTTGGAAAACTCAAATGCAAGAGCCCAGTTTAACCTGAATCTGCCATTTTACGGAGGACACAAAGGAATGTGAGGGATGCCAGGCCAGTCGCCGCCACAGGGACCGCCTGGTCCCCTCTCTTCCTGTTGTGCATTTCTCGAAGACCGCGGACCTCTTGTTTGTGGCGATGGGAACACCAGAGGCTGGCGATCCGGGACTGTGCTCTTGGCTCTCTTCCTCCCGGGCCCCCTCCTCTGCTCCCTCTTCTCTTCCTTCCTGCGGTTTCTGCTCTTCCCCTCCCGCCTCTGGGGCTGGGCTGCCATGCCCGCCAAGGTGTCCTGCATGGGGCTGGCTCTGGCCTTCGCCCTGCTTGTGTCCAGGACCAGCTGGGCAACTCCTTGGGGCCTGGTTTGAGGCGAGCATTGGCGGGGACCTCCCGGGTCTGGGTGCTCCTGCCAAGATGGCAGGGCTGGGTGGATGCATGGGGCAGGGAGAGGGCGAGAGCCCTTTGGGGTCCCTGCAGGACCAGCCACATGACCCCCTGTGTTTGCCTCTCCTCATCCTCAGTGACCTCGTCCTGTTCCCCTGGGAGCAGCAGCAGGCCCTCCTCGCCCAGCGTAGGCCTTCCCTCTTCTCAACACAACGCCAAGGCAGCAGCCAACTCCTCCTCCAGCCTCGGCACTTCAGGGTGAGACCCGGGAGAGGCGAGCATCCAGCTGGGCCAGGGGCTTGTGGGGGCTTGGTTAGAGCCTTGGGAAAGAACGTGATCACGGGTTGGACAAGGGGATGGGATGGCGGGAGGGGCCGAAGTGTGGAGCCCAACTGGGCCTGGCCCCAGGGAGCGGGATCCAAAGAGGGGCTCAGCCACTGAGCATTCTGGGCAGAAGCCCCCCTCCCTCTGCCCTGGGAAGGGGGACAGTCCCAAACCTCCTGTCGGAAAGCCAGGCCCTCCCTTGGCATAGGGGTTCCCACTTCCTGCCAGTAGCCCCAGTTTCACACACGGCTGACACAGTGAGAGAGGGAAGTGAGGGTGCACACGGGGAAGTAGCCTCTTGGGTCCAAGACTCTCCTCTGAAGAGTGTTCTTAGAGCTGGTGTGTGTGTGGGGGCCTGACCTGGGACCAGGGAAGACGGGAGGGAGGTGAGAGGGCAGAGGCCTGGCTGTGAGAAGAGATGAAGCCCAGGATCAAGCCCAGCAGGGCAGCCGGGCAGCCAGCTCTCACTGGGCCGTCATCACACAGCCGCCACCAAAAACAGAGAGGAAACCACCATGTCCACCTAGAAAGGTTTAAGGTATAATTCCCACGCCATGAAACTTGTCATGGTAAGGCGCGTGGCCCAGTGGGTCCAGTGCATTCGCTGGGCCCTGTGCTCGCTGGCACCAGCTCCAGGACACCGGCCCTCGCAAGAAGCCAGCTGCCGTCTCACCTTCCCGCCGGCCGCAGCTTGCACGGGGCTTGTTCTCTCCCCTCCAGACCCTGGTATCGATGGAATCATCCCACCTACCTCCACTGAGCCCACAGATGCTCCCCAAGCGAGCAGAAGGGCACCCACCGCCATGAGCCTGAGCTCGCCTTCTTCAGACCGGGCCTCGGAGGCTTACACTGCGGGGGGGACCACGCGTGGCCCTCATGTTCTGGAAGCAGGGCCCGACCGGGAGCTGGCCTTCCTGCCGGCTGCCGCTGGTTCCATTTCAGGCGGCGGTGCTGCCCAGGCCTTTCCGAGAAAGGACATCTCGCCGTTGCTCTCTGCCTCTTCCTGGGGACAGCCACGCTGGGTGTCAGCCAGCAGGGTTCCACCCCGAGGACAGCCATGCTGGGTGCCAGCCAGCAGGGTTCCAGCTCCAGGCTCCTTCTGAAACCCGGGAAGAGCTGTGAATCCGCCGCCTCCAACAAAGCCTCTCTGTTTCCTCTGCTCAGCAACCTTTTCTGACTGAATTTTCTTTCACCCAGTGCTCTCCGTGGCCCTGCCCCCTTTCATAGAACCAAATGCACTCATGCTTTTGTTCTCAAAGTTCCCTCCTCTTTAGAGAAGGCCAAGTCCCTCCGTCCAGGCATTTCTCTGCCCACGAGGCTCCCTGGCAGCTACACCTGTCACTGAGCCAGGAGCTTGTCCCTCTCCCCTGCCCTCAGCTCAGCCGCCCATCTCCAGCTGCAGGAGGAGGAACAATGATGCTGTCAAATGCCTGTAGAGAGCCCTTTCCTGTTGTTTTCATTATGTTCTTCTCTCCTTACTGTGGAATTTTCCAGCAAAATGTTTAACTCAGGTGTGAATTTCAAACATGTCTCTGTAATATTTTATCATCTTTTTAAAAAAAGGAAGAAAAAGAAAAGAAAAAACACCAGCGTGTGAAATACTGTGCTAAGTCCCACAAGAGTTCCCATGCGGGCTGGGGATTCTTATTAGCGTCATGGAACCATCCCTGCCATCTCCTCTGTGGGCCAGGGTGCAGAGAGGTTATGTGAAGCCATCCTAGGAATAGAAACTTAAATAAAACCTGCATATCCAAGGGAATGGGGGGATTCAGAAGCTCACTGTCCCTAGGTGAACTTGTGTAGTGAGGACCTGCACGGCTCCACGGCTGACAACACGAGGCTTAGAGGATTGCTCTGTGTCTTTTGTTGTGGAGGATGTGAGTACATGTGATGAAGTGGGATGGGGAAAATGTCTCAAATTAACACATTAAGCCGATTACTCCCCAAACTAATGCTATAGCTGACACACATTCACACAGGGCTCTAAAGACTTGAGAGTTCTTACTCTTTTTGATGGAACTCCCTGGAAGGCCGAGAAGGTGAGAGATTGGTTTCCTTACTGTGTAAAGGGGACAATGCTAAACACTTACCATCCAGCCCTTTGAAGACTTAGCCGAGACTAACGGTCATACCTCAGACATCCCGAAGGCCAATTGTTCATAATTCAGCATGGAAAGCAATAGATAGTTGAAGCGAATAATAATTTCCTAACCGTAGGTATTTGGCTTTGCAATGGTCTATGACTTTGGTGAGGGGCGTGAGAGGCAAGGAAACTGTCCTCTGGTTTTTCTTAGGTTATAAATACTTAAACAGTCACCATTCCTGAGGTAGACACTGACTGTGCGACAGAGAGGGGGAACTAAAATTAGGGTTAGACATTTGTTGCAAATAATAATATCCAAGTGGAAAATCTATACATAAATGATTAAGAGTTAACTGTTCTTTTTTTTTTTTAAGATATATTTTTATTGATTTCAGAGAGGAAGGGAGAGGGAAATAGAGTTAGAAACATCAATGATGAGAATCATTGATCGGCTGCCTCTTGTATGCTCCACACTGAGGATCCAGCCCACAACCCGGGCATGTGCCCTTGGTTGGAATTGATCCAGGACCCCTTAGTCCACAGGCTGACACTCTAACTGCTCTTGGTGTTTAAATGGGATTTATAATAAGTAGGAGAGGCCTATTGGTAGTAGTTAGTTTCTCAGGAAAAGTACTAGTTGAATGGGGCGTGGTAGGTTACAAAAAGCAGCGAGTGGAGCCTCCACAGTCAATGAAAGGACCACTCTGCTCCCAGGCCCAGCTGTCATACATGCCCACGTGTGCATCTGTGTGCTCACTCCCCCACAGCAATCTTGGCCGCCTTGACCCTGCTCAGATGAGTGCCACAGGTTGATCTGCACTGTCCAAGACTCCAGTTCACATCCATGTGAACTTTTAAAAAAATACTTTAATTTTACAGCAGTTTCAGGTTTACAACAAAATGAGAAGATGGTGCAGAGATTTCTCCTATCCCGCTGTTCTCACACATACACAGCCTCCCCCATTATCCATGTCACTCATCAGAAAGGACTTTGTTTTTTTTTTGTTGTTTTTTTTTTTTACTAAGGATGAAACTAGATTGACACATAATCACTCAAAGTCCATAGTTGACCTTAGAGTTCGCTTGGACAAAAGTGTACTATGTTCATCATCATAATATCATAATGAGTATTTTCACTGCCCTAAGAATCCTCTGTGCTCTGCCCATTTACCTTCCTTCCCCTACATCCCTAACCACTGGTCTCGTTACTGCCTCCCTAGTTTGGCCTCTTTCAGACATAAGAGATTGGAATCATGTAGTATGGAGACTTTCCAGA
This sequence comes from Corynorhinus townsendii, assembly GCA_026230045.1. Taxonomy (NCBI): domain Eukaryota; kingdom Metazoa; phylum Chordata; class Mammalia; order Chiroptera; family Vespertilionidae; genus Corynorhinus; species Corynorhinus townsendii. The sequence goes on from JAPDVU010000008.1 coordinate 85,620,104, forward strand.
TTGACTTCCACTTCGTCATATGTACTTAAGGCTCCTCCATGTTCCTCATGGCTTGAGAGCTCATTCCTTTTTAGTTCTGAGTAATAGTCCGTTGTCTGGATGTACCACAGATTACCCATTTATCCACGTACTGAAGGACATCTTGCTTGCTTCCAAGTTTTGGCTATTATCAATAAAGCTGCTATAAACATCTGTGTGCAGGTTTTTGTGTGAACATAAAACTTCAAATCCTCTGGTGAGTACCAAAAAGCATGATTGCTGAATTGTATGGTAAGAGTGTATTTAGAGCACATTTAGTTTTATAAGAAATGGCCAAACTGTCTTTCAAAGTGGCTGAACCATTGTGCATTCCATCAGCAAGGTATGGGAGCTCCTGCCGCTCCACATCCTTGTCAACATTTGCTGTCCCTGTCCCAGATGTTGGCCATTCTGATAGGCCTGTAATAGTATCTCACTGTTTTAATTTTCAATTCCCTGATAACATATGATGTGGAGCATCTTTTTATAGTTTTATTTTCCATCCGTTTACCTTTGTTTTGGTGAGCTGTCTATTAAGGTCTTTGGCCCATTTTTCAAACCAGTTGTTTGTTTTCTTGCTGTTGAGTTTTAAGAACTCTTTGTATATTTTAGATAACGATCCTTTGTCATATATGTCTTTTGAAAATATTATCTGTCAGATCTGTGGCTTATCTTCTAATTCTCTTGGTATTTCCTTTTGCAGAGCAGAAGTTTTTAATTTTAATGAAGTCCAGCTTTTCAGCTATTTGTTGCATGGATCATGTCCTTGGTGTTGCAGCTAAGAAACCAGCATCATATCCAGGGTCATCTAGATTTTCTCCCACACTATCTTCTAGGAGCTTTATTTTTCACATTTAGGTCTACCATTCATTTGAGTTCATTTTTGTGAAGGGTGTAAAGTCTGTGTCTAGATTCTTCTTTTTGGCCTTTTGCAGGTGGATGTCCAGTTGTTCCAGCACCATTTGTGAACACTGTCATTTCTCCATGATATTGCCCTAGCTCCTTGGCCAAAGATTAGGTGAGTATTTATGGGAGTCTATTTCTGGGCTTTCTATTTGACCATGATTAGGTTTTCTTAACTCCCACCTAAGGAGATTATATATAGTAGTATACTAAAGGCCTGGTGCACAAATTTGTGCACCAGTGGGGTCCCTCGGCCTGGCCTGCGGGATCAGGCCAAAACCAGCTCTCTGACATGACCCGAGGGGTCTCAGATTTCAAGAGGGTACAGGCCTGGCCGAGGGACCCCACCGGTGCATGATCAGAGCCGGGGAGGAACATGGGAGGTTGGCCAGGCGGGGAGGGACCACGGGAGGGCTCCAGGGCATGTCTGGCCCATCTTGCTCAGTCCCAATCGGCCAGACCCCAGCAACAACTAACCTACCAGTCAGATCATCTGCGCCCTGGTGGTCAGTGCACGTCATAGCGAGTGGTTGAGTAGCCTTAGCATATCATTAGCATATTACACTTTGATTGGTTCAGTGGTTGACCAGACAACCAGACACTTAGCATATAATATTTTATTACATAGGATACATATATATATATGTATGAGAGAAAGAGAGATTGAGAGAGAGAAAGAGAGGCAGAGAAACACTGATGTGAGAGAGAAACATCAATTGATTGCCTCCTGTATGCACCACAAGTGGGGATTGAACCCACAACCTAGGTGTATGGGACAATGCTCTAACCAACGGAGCCCCCAGCCAAGGCTTGGCCATAGTTTCTAACGAAAAAAATAAACAGAATTATAGTCTAACTGCTCATCTTCCAGTAGCTTTCACTGTCTGTTGACTTGGGCAGTTGCTGAATAGATTCAAACCTGAAAGCGAGTGTCGATTACACTTCAGGTCTGCACGATTCCATGAAGCTCAAATTCTAGTACCGTCTAAGCTAGGCTTGCTTGGCTCCTTCAGCGTCTCAATAGGCGCTAGAGAGTCTCAGGCCAACCGCCAGTCCTTGTCCAGGGGGAGCTTTTCAAGTCTCATGCTTCGATCTTTAGTTGACTCAAGACTGGTGGGCCCTGGTGTGGCTCCCAAGATGAAGGCTTTTGGGTCCAACTCAGAGAGTGAGCTTAGTTCCAGGACTCAAATTAGGAAGCTGCCCCGAACACCCGGTTTCAGGCTCAGTGCCTCTCCTCACCGCACACTCAGAACGTTCCTTTCAGCTCACACAGGACACTTGCTGGCCCTGCTGCCCCTCTTGCTGGACTGAGAGCCCTGGAGTGGAAACGTGTTCCCATGACTAGCATTGTGACCAGCCATGACAGGCCATGAAGATTTTCAAAAATTGAATTTAATTTTTTTCTCTAAACAACTTCTAATGCTCTTCACCAAGGAAAGGCGCTGCAGATGCAGGAAAGCACAGGGTATACCCGAGCAGATCCCAGTGCTGCAGGGGCTGTACGTCTTGATGGTGGAAAACACGGCCTCCAGAGCCACATCGCCCAGGCTCATTCTGCCTCCAACTCACCACAGCATGCCAGCCAGCTCTGCCGGTTTTCCGTTGTAAAGTGGGATTAACAATAGAGTAACTCAGAGTTGTGAGAGTTAAAAGAGTCAATATATGTAACATGCCTGGCACTGCCAGTGGAGAAATGACCCAATGTTGGACCAGTGGATTCAGACCAGACCTGGGGTTGGCACCCTTGGTGCTGGAGTTCTGGCTAAGGAAGAATTCAGAGCCAAGGCTCAAACCAGAAGAGAAAGTTTACTTAGAAAGTCACAGAGGCAGGAAAAGTGAGCCAGTCGGCAGGGGCTCAGGAAACAAGTCACAGAGGCAGGAGGGGGGCGCGTGGAGCTAGGCGAGGAGCAAAAGGTAAAGGTAATGCACCTGGGGGGGGTGTGGTTCGGTGTCCTCCCCGAGGGCCAGCGCACTGGATCCTCGTCCCAAGGGCTTTATTTGAAGGGTGGGAGTTTCCCGGGGGCTTCCAGGGGAGGATCTTACCAGAACATGATCAGCTTCCCAGTGTGTCCTTTCTGGGTGGTGGTCTCCACTGACTGGCCGGCACCGAGGCAGGGCTCAGGTGTTGTTGCAGCTGGTCCTGTTGTCAGTCGTTGCTGCTTTTCTGGGCCTGGAGCTGAAACAGAACCCAGGCCTGGATGGATTTGATGGGGGTCAGAACCTCACGGTCCTGGAGGCTCAATGCTGAAGGGCTGTTCTCTGGCTTCCTTGTTCGTTCCCTCTCTAAGGGGGTCTCATCCACATGACTGGCAATATGCCTGGGGGAGGAGAGGTCAAGGGAGTATCCGTGACCAGTGAAGCAGAAGGTCAGGGAGCCTAAACTGCATGCCCAGAGATGTGCTAGGGGAGGAGAGGTCACTCTGGAGGAGAGGTACACGTCTCCTCCGCTTTGCCCCTGGCTAGGACTTGGGGCTTTCTGTACCTGGTCCACTGCCCTTGCTCTGCCCATGTCTGTCTCACTTCCTTCCACAGAACAATGCCTGGAGCATTAATACTTGTTATCTGTTATACTTGTGATCCTTATTGTCATTGTTATTCAAATGAATTGGGGGAGCGTTCCCTATCCACTGCTGTCCCTAACAGAATAGCACTCTTCTGGAAATGTCACTATTGACAAGGATCTGACTTGGTGGAACAAGGACTGTGCCCACAGATATGTGCATCAGTACAATTCAATCCCCAGCAATGAGCCGCGAACCTGGAATCGCAATCATCCTGGGATACAGGCCCAATTGAGTCTTTCCTGGAGGTACTGGCGCCATCTCTCCCGCCCCGAGCCTTCAGGCACCTGATGCTCTCTCCTGGGGAAGGTGGCAGCAAGAAGCAAGCTCCAGGTTCCCTATGGAAGGAAACCATTCTGCACAAAAGCAAGGGGGAAGGCAGAGCTTCGTATCATCCCACTCAGTGCAGCAGGTCTCACGTGCTCTTCCTCCCCTCTCCCCTCGATTCCAGCCCACTGGTAACAGGTTGTCTTCTCAAATTCATTTTATGCTGATTTTAGCTGAGTGTTTGCACAGCAGGGATTCTCAACTTAGGTGCACGATGGAATTACCTGGGAAGCTTTAAAAAAGATTGCTACCCACACAGGCTATGATTTATTTGGGGTGCAGCATGGACATTTGGGGTTTTAAGGAGCTCCAGTGATTTGCTGTGCTCTCTAGAAGGAGAACCATGGCCTGGATGTGTATGCATGTCACCGGGATCACACCACAAAGCAGATCCTGATTCAGGATCTGGGGTTAGGGTCTGTGATTCTATGCTTCTAACAAACTCTCAGATCCTGTAGATTTTGCTGGCCCTACGAACTTCGAGTAGCAAGGGCTTGTGAAGCATGACACCATTATTCCGTTGCCCAATAACATCCTAGGTTTCCTGTTAGTCACACACTAAGATGACTCAGCCTAGCATCCTCGGCTGGCGTGAGCTATTGAAGGTCCTTCAACAGCAGCGGTTCTAAGGTATCACGGATCCTCTGATTGGCCCTGTGTGCAGCCTGCACAAAGGGGATTTTGACACTTTCCATGTGGGGTACCCAACCAATAAGATTTAGGAGCCACAATATGCTTGCAATCTACTTTTTCTTTTTTTTCCAATATACTTTTTCATGTTCATTTCCTATTCATCCAATCAGCAAACATTTATTTATTTTTTAAAAAGATATTTTTATTGATTTCAGAGAGGAAGGGAGAGGGAGGGTAAAAACATCAATGATGAGAGAGAATCATTGATTGGCTGCCTCCTGCATGCACCACGCTTGAGATTGAACCCATATCCTAGGCATGTGCCCTGACCAGGAATAGAACCCTGACCTCCTTGTAGGTAGGTCGATGCTCAACCCCTGAGCCAGGCAGGCAGGGCTCAGCAAATATTTATTGAACCTGCCTCATACCAGGTACAAAGGAAACAAAGATGAAAACAGTGCAGTCTTACTCTTGAAGGGTTGGCAAGACAAATGACCAAAATAAGACTATGGAGCATTCCCAGGACTCGCATACAGGCGCCGCCTCCTCTCCAGGCCTTCTCCCTTTGTGCGCATCTCGCCCATCACGGCCATCACCGCCTGTGCTAGTCCGCCGGATGCCCTCTTTACTGCATTTTCTCTAGACTTATGTTTCATCTCTTCAAAGTTACTTTCCTGGGTGTTAAAATAGAGCCAAATTGACATAATAACAGTGAACACATACATGGTGATTTCCACGTGCCAGCCCTTGTTGTGAGCACGTTAAATGTGCAAAGTGTGTGAAATTCTCACACTAGCCTTAGGAGAGAGCTATTCGTACTATGCCTGCTCTATGCATGAGGAAAGTTAGGTAACTTGATCAACGACACACATTCAGGCATCAAGCCGGTTCACTCTGAGGGCTTAGGCTTTGCTGCCAATTCAGCGACCCGCTGCAGAAGGAGAAAGGCCTCCCAGGGTCCAGGCCCCAGAGCTTCTCTGGAAATTAGTGATGTGAGCTCGCTGCACCGCGTAGACCCGAGCACAGCATGGGGCAGGGACTATGTCTTGCACCTCCGGAGTGCCAGTAGGGATGCAAGCACATAGTAGGTGTGCAACGGTTGTGTACTGGTTGGCCGTCTCACCCTGGGAGAGATGGGGGATGGACAGTTATCCAAACAGACAATGAACACACAAGCAGGAGCAACAGCGGCAGGTCTCAAGTCACCACTAAAACCACTCAATCACCCCAGCCCACCCCCACCCCATCCGCCCCACCCTCAGCCCACCCAGCCCACACCCACTCCACTCCCACCCCACCTAGACCACCCCCACCCCACCCCCACTCCACCCCCACTCTCAGCAGGGCCTTGCGAGAAGGGAGCGCGCGTCCACCTCTAGGTCCTTGTGCCGCGGAGCCTCTGCGCTCCGTCCTCCCGGCCACGAGGTGCCCCCAGACCCCGCTCCTCCACCGGAGCCTCTGTCCCTCTTTCCGCGGCTTCTGCTTCCGGGACCGGCCGAACGCTGCGTAGCCCCTGCGCGGGTCCCTGTGGCCGGTCAGGTAACCGCGGCCGCGGGCTCGGGACGGGGGCGCCCCGGCGGGGGGAGGCGGGCAGCGGTCTGGGCTCCGAAGGAGGCTCCTCCTCCACCCTGGGCGCGGGGGGTCGATGCCTGGCGTGGGCGTCCGGGCGGGGTGGGGGTGGGGGGGATCCGGGGAAGGCGTCCGCACATCGCCGGTGCCCACCCAGCGCCCTCCGCCCGATCGGCCCGCTGGGACAGGGCGGGGTGGGCAGGGGGGCCGGGAGCTGGGGCTGGACCGGCCCCCTGATCTCTCCCGCTTCCCGGGACGTGAAAAGCTGAACCGGGGATGGAGGGGCTTGCCGAGGATACAGAGTGTGACTGCCATTTGCACGGCCTGTTCTTTCCCTGGGGTTTGTAAAAGGGCTGCTGTTCCCGCTGCTCGGCCAGGGATTAGGGTTCAGGGAGGAGGACCCTAAAAATAAACCGTCAGATCCGGGGCGCTGAGCCGGTGCCGGCGCGCGTGGACTGGATAGAACATCGCGGCTCCCCCTCCGAAGACGCGCCTGACGATGCAGTTTGGCTCAGCCTGGACCGAATTGGAGACTTACCCTTTTCTCCCTCCTTAATGTCCATTTTTAAAATGTAAATTACATGCGACATTCACTATTATTATATAGGGTGCCCCAGAAACGAATACACACTCAGGTCCGTAGATTCTTTTAAATGGTGAAAATGAACTGTATGTTATAATCATTCCAAGTGTAATAGTTTCAGGTGTACAGTATAGTGTTTAGACATTCACATAATCCACAGAGTGATCCCCCACTATGTCTAGTACCACCCGGGCACCATACATAGAACATTATTGACTGTATTCCCTGTGCTGTACTTTACACCCCTGTGATTATTTTGTAACTCCCAATTTGTACTTCTCAATACCTTCACCCAGCCCACCAACACACTTTCCCTCTGCCATCCATATCTTTGAGTCTGTTTGTTTTTTACTGTTGTTCATTTATTGTGTTCTTTAGATTCCACATATAAGTGAAATCATATGTATTGCACTCTCCCCTCTACCCCTCAACTGAGGCTCAAGAGGTTAAAGATTTGCCCACACACTCTTATTGGCCACTTAGAGACGGAATTGGAACTCAAGTCTATGATTGACACCTACTGTTTTCTTTTTCTTTTAATATATTTTATTGATTTTTTACAGAGAGGAAGAGAGAGGGATAGAGAGTTAGAAACATCAATGAGAGAGAGAGACATGGATCAGCCGCCTCCTGCACGCCCCCTACTGGGGATGTGCCCGCAACCCAGGTACATGCCCTTGATGGGAATTGAACCCGGGACCCTTCAGTCTGCAGGCCGATGCTCTATCTACTGAGCCAAACCGGTTAGGCCCTACTGTTTTCTTGAATAGAAATCTGATTGTAGACGAAAGCTGTACAGAATGAAGCTTTCTCTGGAAGGCATTCTTGAGAGTGGCTTGTGTATTAAAGTGTGTTGGTCCACAGATACTGTTTCACTTGTCAGAGTAGGATGAAGCAATAAGTGTAGCCATGCAGAAAATTCCTGCTGAGAGGAGACAGATATATAAAATGTTTTGACATTTTTACTTGTACTTCAATAGAGGAGCTAATCTACATAATAAAGCCTAATATGCAAATTGTCCCCTCCAGAGTTCGACTGACCAGGAGTTTGCCCACTCGCTATGATGTGCACTGATTACCAGGGGGCGGCACAGAATGAAGGCCCTGGCTGGCAGACAGGGGAAGGAAGGCCCCTATCGGCCCTGATCGCCAGCCAGGCCTAGGGACTCTACCCTTGCACGAAATTCATGCACCGGGCCTCTAGTGAATATTAATAACATCTTGGTTATTTTTAGAGTTTAGTCCTGTATGACTTAATTGACTCATTTACAGTCATTCTTGATATGTTTCTCACAGTAAAAATTCCAAAGAGTGGGTTTCTGTTCCATATTTTGTAAAATAATTGTCTTAAAGATATATATTTTAAAGATATTTCTATATCTCCATAAAAACTTTGCAATTGTACCTCAAAACCTTGCTCCCCTCTTTGATTGGATTTCAGAGCAGAATAGACCTAGAATTTCCCCCTCACCAAAATACCAGCACTCCATTTAGTCCTTTATTTAGGGTTGCCTCAGGCTTCCATTTGGACTGATAAACTTGTAAGCCACATCCACATTTCAGCTGAGTTTAGTATCAACGTAAAACCACATTAAGCTGCCATGTGTCATGTGAATTCTTGCAGAGACCACAAGTGGTGGGGGTGTGTTTCCATAAGAGCTTCTTACCAGGGTTTTTTGACATGTGAACACATTATCTAAGTCCTGTCTTATATACATGCTAGCGGCCTAGTGCATGGGATTCGTGCACTGGTGGGGGGTGTGGCCTGTGGGGATCAGCCCGCTGTGGGAGCACCATTCATCCCAGTCAGCTGAGTGGCTGTGGACCCGCCCTCTGAGCGGCTGCTCCCTGGTCCGGCATCTTCTGTGGAGCTAGGGCACTCACCTCTTCAGGGAACCTGGTCGGGGCCTGGCCCAGGGACAATAGCACTGAGAGGTGGTGGAGTAGGGCTCAGTCCCACGGCAGCCACGAACCCACCTCCCAGCCTCTGGGGTCGACACTGCATGGCCTGAAGACGTCCAGAGGAGGTGGTAGGGAACGAGAAGGAGGAGCCTGGGGGTAGGAGACGATGTTCACAGTGCAGGTTCCTGCCCATTGGCTCAGGGTTCAGAGCGGGAGCAGCCGCTCACCTGGTCAGCCGAACATCTCTCCCACTGTGGTAGCACACTGACCACCAGGGAGCAGCTCCTGCCTTGAGCATCTGCCCCCTGGTGGTCAGTGTGCGTCATAGTGACTGGTCGACTGATCATTCTGGTTGTTCCACTGTTTGGTCGCTGGGCTTTTATTATATAGGATATTATGTAATATTATTCCCAAGGTCAGTCATCACTGGAGGTTATTACTGACATTTACTGATTGTAACAGTGTGTTACAGTAGACAGTCTGCTAACTCACGATGCAGTGCCTGGTGTTCCTGCTACAGCTTGTACCAGTTGCAACATGTTATCTTTTAAAATATTTTTTATTGATTTCAGAGAGGAAGGGAGAGGGAGAGAGAGATCGAAACATCAGTGATGAGAGAGAATCATTAATGAGCTGCCTCCTGCGTGCCCCCTACTGGGGATCAAGCCCCCAACCGGGAATCAAACCATGACCTCCTGGTTCATAGGTCAATGCTCAACCACTGAGCCATGCCAGCCAGGTCCAACATGTTATCTTTGAGGAACATGGAATCAGAAATCCAGCCACACTTAAATAGGAGATGCTTGGATATGTATCTAAGGAAGCAGTGCTTCCGTGAAGGCAGCATCTTTGTACTCTGCTATTGTGGAAACAAAGATCATACTCAGATGAGCCCAGTGCTGTTTGCTTAGGTGCATCCTTTGTGTTTCTGGTGTCGGTCTCTTCATTGCAGGATGGCATTAGCCCTGTGTCTGCAGGTGCTGGGCAGCCTGGGAGGCTGGGTCTCCCTCTACATTTCTTGCTGCCACGTGAATAAGCACCGAAGCTATGAGTGGAGCTGCCGGCTGGTCACACTCGCCCACGGAGTCCTCGCTATAGGCCTCTCAGCGTACATTGGCTTCATTGACGGCCCTTGGCCTTTCACCTACCCAGGTAGGTGGGAGATAGGATTTTTCCCTCAGGTATTTATAATTTGAGAGTAATCTTAGAAGGAGAGGACTCCCCCCCCCCCAGAGAATTTGTACAATATAAAAGAATATTGAAAATAATTTTCATTATCATTTCTATTGGGAGTCTTCATTGTTAGCTGTGATGTTGTATATGTCACCTATTGTTTCTGCTTTTCATAACTCTCTACCTTTAAAACATACTTAAAATGCTTGTTATAATGTAATCCATCAAAATGTACAAAACAAGAAGCCAGTATCAACATCTTCCACCTCTTCCCCAAACAGACACAAATGGGCGGTATTATACATACTTATTGGTAACCTGCAATTTTTACTTGATTGTATATTCAAAAGATATCATATTTCCATGTATATGGATATAGAGCTTCCCTTTTCTTTTAATTATTACATAACATTGTGCTCTATGCATTTGCCATCACTTATTTAACCAATGACTTATAATTTGGGGCAGCTATATTTTTTTGCTGCTAGATGTATAAGTGTTACTTTCTTAGAGTACAAAAATTGTGTCCCCTTGTATTAGTTTGCTGGGGTTGCCAGAACAAAATGCGATAGACTGGGTAGCTTAAACAACAGGAGTTTATTTTTTCATAGTTTTAGAGAATAAAAATCCAAGATGAGAGTGTTGGCTGGTTTGCTTTCTTCTGAGGCTTCACTTCTTTGCAGATGGCTGCCTTCTTGCTGTGCCCTCTCATGGTCTTCCCTTTTTTGTGGGTGTCTATGTCCTAATCTCCTGGTTTTATAAGGTCACCAATCACATTGGATTAGGGCCCACCATAATGGTCCTCTTTTAATTTAATCACCTCTTTAAAGGCCCTGTCTCCCTGAGGTCCTGGGGGTTAGGGCTTCAGTACATGAATTTTGGGATGACATAATTCAGTCCACAAGTCCCCTAGAATAAGATTTTTAAAAACACCTTTGATTCTTTTCTTTGAATTTTCTTAGATTTCTATATTGAACGTCTGCGTTTCCTTCCAAACTGTCAAACTGTTATGAAAGCAACTTTTAAGCTTTGTGTTGTATCCATGAAGGTCCACTTTTAAGATGGGTTAGGGTCACCAGTGTCCAGCACTCTAACTCAGTACATTATGAAATTTATATGACATTCAGGACAGGCTAATTAAAAGCTTTGGAAACAGAATTTTAGCTGGAAAAAAAAGGAAAGAAAAGAAACTGTGTAGGATTTTAATTGAAAGAACAAAATAACTCGATTTTATGTTGCTACATAGAGAGGATACTGAAATCATTGCTGGTGCCCAAACCATTTATTGAGAGATCTGATTCATCAGAACAGCATTTCTGGGGCCTGGAACATTGTTTGGTTTGATAAAGACTAAGTTTTCAGATTTCCTTAGGTTGTCATTTTAAAAGCATGTAATTACCATTGTTTTTTTTAAAATATTTTTTTAAAATATATTTTTATTGATTTCAGAGAAGGGAGAGGGAGAGATTGAAACATCAATGATGAGAATCACTGATTGGCTGCCTCCTGCACGCTCCCCACTGGAGATTGAGCCCACAACCCGGGCATGTGCCCTTGACCAGAATCAAACCCCAGACCCTTCAGTCTGCCGGCCGACGCTCTATCCACTGAGCCAAACAGGCCAGGGCTCTATTATTTTTTATTTCAGTATTTTAAAAAGGATTGAGAGACAGTGACCTAGGGTCCCTGTGTGGGCAGCACAATCCCCAGCTGCTCAATTTCTTTCTGTCTTGGTTTCTTTCAGGCTCACCCAATACACCTCTGCAAGCGCACGTCCTGTGTCTCACCTTGGGCTACTTCATCTTCGACTTGGGCTGGTGTGTCTATTTCCAGTCTGAGGGTGCCCTGATGCTGGCACACCACACCCTGAGCATCCTGGGCATCACCATGGCCCTGGTGCTAGGAGAGTCGGGCACAGAGGTCAACGCAGTCCTCTTTGGAAGTGAGATTACCAACCCCTTGCTGCAGTTACGCTGGTTTCTCCGCGAAACAGGGCACTACCACAGCTTCACTGGCGATGTGGCGGACTTCCTCTTCGTGGCCCTGTTCACGGGAGTGAGAATTGGCTTAGGAGCTCACCTCCTTTTCTGCGAAATGGTCTCACCCAAGCCCAGGTGGTTTATGAAGGCTGGGGGGATAGCCATGTATGCTGTGTCGTGGTGTTTCATGTTAAGCATCTGGCGCTTTGCCTGGAGGAAAAGCATCAAGAAGTACCATGCCTGGAGAAGCAGGAGGGGTGAGGAGCCGCAACGGAAACATAATGGGCACCTCAGGGCGCACTAGCTGACGTTACCAGGCCTGATGGATCGGGTTGTTAGCCATGGGACCCAGGTTGGACGTAGGGCTGTCACGGAGTCATGCTTGTCTAACAAACGTAGGTTTCAGAAAAAGGGCTACGCTTATCGATCAGCTTCCACGTGGAGCACATGCCAGTATTAAAAGCCTAACTCCTGCGTGGTGCAGTGGAGAAGAGCAGGCTAGTCAGTGGTAGTTTCAATGAACCAGGACCGCATTCCTTTCTGTTTGTGCTGACTATGGTCCCGTAGTTCCTGGGCAGCTGGATGTTCATTCATATAGCTCAGAGAGGAACCCGGAAAAGATAGGCGCTACTTCGTCCTTATACCTTTGAGGAGTGACTGTTTCAACAAACACTACTGTTTTCCGTGTAGCAATTTAAATAAGTCCCGCCATTTACTACAAAGTGGGTGCCTGTTAGGGAGACTCATGCCTTTGGCATTCTGAGCATTGGATCAGAGAACGGCATCTGCTTACTTAACCGAAGGGGAGGTGGGGGAAGTGTGGTGAGGGACGGAACTGTGGCTGTGGGGTGGGTTACTGGTTTAGCCTCCCTGTACCAACTAGGTTGGGGTCCCCAAGGCTACCTTTGGGTTTGATATTTGGTGAGAGGACCCAGCATGTAGTTGTACTCATAGCTCTGATTTACCATAGTGCAAAGATACAAAGAAAGAGCAGCAAGAGGAAAAGGTGTCCAAAGCAGATCCAGGGGAAGCCCAGGCCCAAACGTCCGAGTCCTTGCCCAGTGGCAGCACACGGGCTGTGCTGATTCCTCTAGCCATGGTTTGTGACAGCGTGTGACATATCTGCCAAGGAAGCTTATTCGAGACTCAGGTTTCCTTGGGGTTGGTCACGAAGGTAGCCTTTGGCTGGCACGCAGCAAAGTTCCTGACTGCCAGGAGGGAAGTCGGTGCTCAGCATAAACCGTGTTGTTTGCACAGTGAGCCAGTCTGATTGGTTCATGGAGCTCTTCCCAAATCCGTGTTCCCAGATGCCAGCCAAGGGCCAGCCTTCCCAAGGATAGCAGCTCAGACCTGCTGTGTTCACTCTTCTGCTCAAAATCCACAGAGCTGGGGCTTGGGTGAGAGGTGGAGGAGGTGTGGGCAGGCTTACCCTGTCCTGCTGTCTGGGTTCTGCTCCACCAGGGAAAATGCCCCTGGTCAGGGCTTTTGTGCATTAATGTCTTGGGCATGAGCAGCTGTGACGATTCCATAGGATTTCCCATGTGGACTACACTGGACTTGAGGGAGACGGCAGTTCCGTCTATAGGTCTGCTATGCTTAATGCAAACTAGAACCAAAGACCCAAGTGTGTAGTGGCCTCAGGGTAGCAAGTCTAAGTTTTCATTTTGGATACACCTTTTAGTCCTGTTACTATTTTTTCTCTTCTCTGGAAAAGGTACCGCCATCTGTGGACAACATATTATGACAAGGCCAGTCTAGGAAATAACAACAACAACAAAATTAGTGTGATAGTCTCTAATCTCACTCAGGAAAAGCAAGAATGTAAACTTAGAACGAGAAGTTTGGAATCAAGAATTCCTGCATTCTTTTACAGAATGTGGCTACTCCCTGGCCAACTCATTGGGGCAGGTCACTGATTTATTCTTTGCCTCCATGCAAATCCTGCTATGAATGGAGGAAAGCCCCATTGTGCATGTCATAAAGACATTATGTAGCATTTCTTTAATGCAGGGCTTTTACGAAAAAAAACCACATTATTTATTTATATCTTTGCTATTTATTTGTTTGTTATTTAGATCAGTGGCGATGGATTAGCTGTTGGTGAGAAAGTGTATAGGGCTATTGAAGTTAAGGCTGACAGTCAGTGGGAAGTTTCAGCTCATCTGAGGTCACTGGTCATAATAACCTTATGAAGCTCTTGAAAATGCATGTCACTGGCCACACAGGGCAGAGTGCTTGGAACCACATACAGTCATCATTGCTCCGTGGAAAGCACCTTTAAAGGCTTGTTCACAGTGCATCTTTTTAAAATGGGTGTCATTTGGTTAGCGTTTTGCTGGACATGGAAATAATCTGACAGTAATATATCTCTTTTTTTTCCTGTGATCAGAATCCCTAAAATGTTGGCCAGTTTCTTTCCAACAAAATTATGGTCAAAGTCGGGTGCTGGGGAGTGCTGACTTCAGCAAAAGCCTAGCAGCAAGTGGCATGGAGCATGAGCTTTAGAAAGAAAAGAAGCTGGCTCTTCAAGTGTGGCCCGTGCAACCTGCTCCATCCCAGACACATGAACAGGCTTAACCTACTAACAGTTCCTTTCCCCTCACTCCTCAGAAGTGAAGGGATTGGGGACTGCAGATATTGCTGCTTTGGGGTACTCTTGGGTGAATGTATATAGGTCTTTAAAATTTGAGAAACCTAAAGAATGATAAGGGAAAGAGAATCCCTCATCTCAGCTTATCTTGCTGTTGTAACTAATAAATGTGAAGGAAACCGAGAGAAAAATGTGAAATGAAGATGACCACTTAAGATGCTGAGGACACGAAGGGCTAATTAACATGCGGCATGGTTGGGTGTAATGAAGTGCTCTTTTGCATTCGGATTACTGCGTGATAATTAGCACTGCTCAAGAGGACTTACATTTCAACACGATTTGTACTGTTTTATAAAAATAAACAACTTTTTATCCATCCAGAGTTTGCTTTATATTTTTGTTGTGGTTTTGCCAAGAGATTTGAAAAAAAGTCTTTGGCCTGTAGAAATGGTGACCCACGTTTACACGTTTCATGAAACACCTCCCACCTGCTGCTTCTCATTGCCCATCCCTGGTATTCTTTACTTCCGGGGCAGCAATCTATATACAGAAAACAGTGTGGCAGAAAAGAGAGGAAGAATGTAATTTCTTTTGTTATTTTGCCCCATTTGGGTAGTTACCTTGAAAATAACAGAGTGGGCTCCCTGAGAACAGGGCCCCGCTGTCTTCAGAAATGGACTCCCAAATGCCCACAACAGTGCTAAGTGGCGGTGCTCGGTAAGCATGTTGAGAGAATGGATGAGGAGATGAGAATGCAGTTTAGAGTAAGCGCATTGTACAACCTTGGAGACCATGTACCAGGAACTGGGTCACCACAGTCATCTTTCTAGGTAAGGAATTAGTGACACGGGAATGTGATGGGACTTTCTGAAGGGATTCTATAGATGGAACATTCAGAACAGTCTAGAGTGGTGGTTCCCAACCTTCTTTTGGCCATACCCCATCTAAGCATCTCTAAAATAGGGATACCCCCTGTGACAAATAATTCTCATTAAAAAAGTGAACTCCTATTCATGTGCAGGAAGCCTAAAAAGTAACTTGGTCTAAACAAGCTTCCAAAGAGCATGGTATCCATGAAAGAGGAAAATAAAAAAACGAAAGGACAGGTGAAGTAGTGAGGAAGAAACCACTAAGAAATTGTTAAAAAATAATAATAATATGAAGTGACATTAAAAAAAACCCAGCAAATAAATTTTCAAAACATTTAACAGAGAACTGAAATGCACAAATGTCACAATATATACTTATATACTGTGTATGAGGCCCCTAGAACCATAAGAAATGCAAAAACTTCACTGTTAACTCATTTTCGAATTGTCCCCCTTAAAAATCAAATTGCCCCCCTGTGGGCGTGTGCCTCATGCTGGGACCCACTGGGCTAGAGCTACCAACACCTGTAAAGCAGCTCTCAGGGACATTTCTGCCATCAGAAATGTGGGCTTTGTGGGTGAACACAGAGATCCATCATTAAAAAGAACAGTTCTGGAATGAATGAATGACTGGCTTAATTAAGTCCTTTGCTGTCTTCTGAAACTTTCCCACAACAAGAGCCTTCTTTGCTCACAGCTAGAACTGTAGGCCTGTTTAATTTTGGAAAGATCTTGAAAGCAGTCTGCCAAGAGGTTTTGTATGCAAGGAAAAGGAGGTGAATCAGGAAACTTTCCCAGTTTGTTTTATTCCCAAAGCTCAAGTAGTGAGGCATTCTTGAAGGAAAGAAAGAAACTCATTTTTAAAATGCATAATTTGATGAGTCATTGGGGGCAACTATAAAATTATTAGGACAGGGCCAAAAAAAGATACATATTTAGTATGTGTGAAAAAGATATAAGTTTGGGAATAAGTTTGCATTTTGGTCATTGTATAATGATGGATGGAACTCTTTCCAGTTATATGTAGAAAATAATTGTCTTCAGGACAGAATTGTCATGCTACCAGCAGGTGGTGATGTATCCTGGTTTGATCATTTGGAAAATGGCTTGGAACCCTAACTCACTTCTATTCTCTCCCCAAATAAACATTGCAAAATTAGCTGGCTGTGCCCTGAGTTTAAAAAAGATCAATCAATAAGGAGTCATCTCTGGCCTCTGTTTATCTTTTCCTTTTTGTTTTTTAACCCTTCTAATTTTTTTTTTAAATAAAGTAAAATCCATTAAGAACAAGTAATAAATATGTACAAGAAATTATCCTAAAAAGGTAATATGCAAATTGACCATCACACCCATGCACAAGATGGCCACCCCCATGTGGTCATAAGATGGCTGCTACAAGATGGCCAGCAGGGGAGGACAGCTGTGGGTGATCAGGCCAGCAGGGGAAGGCAGTTAGGGGTGACCAGGACAGCAGGAGAGGGCAGTTGGGAGCGACCAAGCCAGCAGGGGAGGGCAGTTGGGGGCAACCAGGCCTGCACGGGGGGGGGGGGGGGCCGTTGGGGGCGACCGGGCTGGCAGGGGAGAGCAGTTAGGGGTGACTGTGCTGGCAGGGGAGGGCAGTTAGGGGTGACCAGGCTGGCAGAGAAGGGCTAAGTTAGGGGTGACTGGGCCTGCAGGGGAGGGAGGGCAGTTAGGGGTGACTGGGCCTGCAGGAGAGGGAGGGAAGTTGGGGGGGACCAGGTCTGCAGGGGAGGGCAGTTGGGGAGGGGGGCGCAGACTAGCAGGAGATGGCAGTTGGAGGCGATCGGGCCAGCAGGGGAGCAGTTAGGCATTGATCAGGCTGGCAGGGGAGTGGTTAGGGGGTGATCAGGCTGGCAGGCAGAAGCAGTTAAGGGCAATCAGGCAGGCAGGCAGGCAGGTGAGCGGTTGGGAGCCAGCAGTCCTGGATTGTGAGAGGGATGTTCAACTGCTGGTTTAGGCCCGATCTCTGTGGGATTGGGCCCAAACCGGCAGTCCGACATCCCCGAGGGGTTCCAGATTGGAGAGGGTGCAGGCTGGGCTAAGGGACACCTGCCCCCAGTGCATGAATTTCGTGCACTGGGCCTCTAGTCCTATATAATAAAAGCCTAATATGCTAAGTGTCTGGTCAACTAGTCGGCAGTTCAACTAACCAAAGCGTAATATTCTAATATGTAATGTCGCTCAACTGCTTGCTATGACATGCACTGACCACCAGGGGGCAGTCAACCAGTCGCTATGACTTGCACTGATCCAGGGGCCAGATGCTCCCACCAGTAGGTTAGCTTGCTGCTGGGGTCCAACCAATCAGGACTGAGCGAGAGGGGCCTGACACTCCCTGGAGCCCTCTTGCAGTCCCTCCCCCATTCTGATTGTGTACCGGTGGGGTCCCTCAGGTTGGTCTGCACCCTCTTGCAAACTGGGATCCCTCAGCGGATGTCGGAGAGCCAGTTTCCACAGGCCAGGTCAAGGGACCCCACTGGTGCACGAATTCTGCACTGGGCCTCTAGTATTAGCTAATAAAGAGGGAATATGCAAATTGACCATTACACCATCACAGAGATGGAGGCACCCACAGTGGAGGCGGGCTTTCTGTAACACAAGATGGCTGCACCCACAGTGGAGGCCAAGTTCCTAGAATGAGCCTTAAGGAACAATCAGCAGGGACCTGAGGCTGCATGGCGCTGGGCCGGGGCAGGGGACCTGAGCCTGTGCCCTCCACCTGGTGGGGCTTGACAGGGGATCATAGGCTGTGCCCCCCGCCCCAGCGTCAGGCCGGGGGAACTCAGACCGCAGCCTCTCCCCCAGCTTCAGGCAGGGGTCCTTCAAGCTGTTCCCCCTACCCTAGTGCTGGGCCAAGGACCTGAGGTTGCACTGGGGGACCTGAGGCTGTACCCCCCGCCCAGCAGGGCTTGATGGGGGACCTGAGGCTGCGCCCCCCTCCTGGTGTCAGGCCAGGGGACCTAAGGCTGCACCTCCTGCCCAGCGGGGCTTATCAGAGGTGGGGCTGGCCAGGTCTGGATCTTGCCCAAAGGGGGTGGGCCGGCTGGGTCTGGGTCTCGCGCGATTTTGAGGCACCGAGGGTGGGCAGGGACTTGACTCTGGGTCCTGCAGCGCACTCAAACTGTGACAGGAGGAAGATTTTCATACACATTTTACTAATTTTCTTTCATCTCTGACACTTCTATTATAGAGAAAGGGCAAATAGCAATATTAAAATATTTTCTCTAATTAATCCTCTTTTAATGTGCACGAATTTTGTGCACTGGGCCACTAGTCCTATATAATAAAGAGGTAATATGCAAATTATAACCCTCACACCCTCACAAGATGGCTGCCTACGACCAGGCCAGCAGGGGGGTTAGTATGGGACGACCAAACCACTGAACAAGCAGGCTGCCTGGGGCGATCAGGCCAACAGGGGGGTTAGTGAGGGACGACTAAACGACTGAACAAGCAGGCTGTGAGGGGTGACCAGGCCGGCAGGGCGGGCAGTTGGGGGCAATCAGTCCAGGGCCAGTGGGGGGGGGGGCAGTTAGGAGCGACCAGGCAGACAGGCAGGTGAGCGATTAGGAGCCAATGGTCCAGGAATGTGTGAGGGATGTCCCGATTCCCGGGATCAGGCTTAAACTGGCAGTCGGACATCCCCTGAGGGGTCCCGGATTGGAGAGGGTGTAGGCTGGGCTAAGCGGACCCCCTTCCCCTGCATGAATTTTGTGTACCGGGCCTCTAGTAAGAAATAATGAGCACAGTTAGTTACCCTTCTAATTTCAGTCTTAGTTCAGACATCTATTCAGGGATAATGATCCTTTCTTTCAGGAACTGTGGGGAATGACTTTTAGAAACAGCCTTGTTAAGAGGTCATTATTTCCCATCTCCACATTCAGTGTTTACTGTATTTCCTTTGTCACTTTATTTCCACAAAAAGGTTAAGGTCCCGTACCCATCAGCACAAGTTTCAATTCACAAGTCTGAAAACTCTGATAAAACGATAGCTACTTTAGATGTCTGCAAATGGAATTAAAAGGAACTATATTGAATGGGGTACAGTTACTTAAATGGCTACCATACCTAATTATGGAATCACAAAACTGGATGGATATGGAAATCTATCCGGTAAGGGGCGGGGGAACAGGGGCATTTTTTTTTTTCTTCCCGGAACTCTTCAGAACTATCGCTATGCACTTGATAAATCTCCTTTCTCTTCTGTCCTTTGTTCCACAGCAAGCTTGAATCGCCGTCGAAAGCATCAGGCTTTCTTAATTGGGCAAATAATGCATTTCACTTTGCCAAAGCAGAAGCAGCCCAAAGAAATACTTTTACTAAGAAATCCTGACTCCAAACTTTCTTTCTCCCCAGCCCTGCACAGCTCGGTCCCACAACCCGCTCCGCGGCGGGACGGGCGTGGAGGCCGGCAGGTGCCGGGCGAGGGGGACCAGCCCAAACCCCTCTTTGCTGGGGGTGCTTCCCAGGAGAGGACGGCGGGAGCACCTGGACTGGAGGTCGTTTCCGTCCATCAAAAGTCGTCGGCGCGCGTCACCAGAGTCGGGGGAACAAGGACATCCCTCCGTGGAGTGCACGTTTCCAGGACGTGAGCTGCTCAGCCTGAACCTCGGGGTAGTGCCCTTTGGACTCGGTCTCGGGTTATAGCCGGACTCGGCGCTCTGGGCTTGGAGGGCTCCCAGGTCGCCCATAAACTACGTCTTCCCTTCCCCCAACAGGCTCGGCGCGCGGCGGGATCCGGGCGGGGCGCCCCCGAGTCTGGGCGGAGGCCTCCGGTCAGCGGGGCGGGGCCGGCTTGCGCTGGACGCGGCGGAGACAGAGCCGGAACCGGAACCCCGCCCTTCCCGCCGCCGCGGCCTCCTCTGCCAGCTGCGCGAGCTCCCGCGAGGCCTGGACTTCGGAGGCAGCTGCGACCGAGGGACCGGCGCGCAGGGCTGACGCTCCGCCGCCTCGGAAGCCGCCGCCCAGCCGACGGGGCGGGGCCGCGCGCCGCAGAAGAGCCGGCCGTGGGTGCGATGGGCGGCGAGTTGTGGCGCTGAGGCCGGGCTGCTGTCACCCCGGCGCCGCCGGACCCGCGTCCGCGCCCGTGGCTGTGAGGGCGGCGAGAAAGGCACAGCGGCCCGGCCCGGGACATGGGGCCGCGCCAGCCCGGCGCCCGGCGGCCCGAGAGGCGGCGGAGGTTGTGGCCCCAAGCGCCCGGCGGCCCCCGATAGAGGCGGCTCCCGGAGGCTCCCGACTGCGCTCCCGGCAGTGTCTTTTCCCCGCGTGTCTTTTCCGCTTCCGCCTCCGCCTCTGCTTGTCGGGGCGACCTCTGGTTCGGGGCGATCTCTCGTCTGGCTCCCACCGCGCCCCCTGGACCTCTGCGGCCCCCCTCGATGCCGGCATGCAGTTCTGAGCTGGACCTTGTCGTCCCTCTCGGAGTCGGGCCTGGGCCCCGAGCGGCAAGGGGAGGCGGCGGTGCTCCCATAAAATGCCAGTTGGATAAAAGGAGGACCTCTTGCCACGGGCCCCAATGAGCGGCACACAGTTCACGACCACCGACAGGTTTGTACGCGCCGCCTCCGCCCTGGCCTGGGCCGACGGAGCCTCGCACCCGCGCCGGTGACCGGCGGGGAGGAAGGGCTCCCGGGAGCCCGCAGCCAGGCCCGGCCCTGACAGGTCCTGGGTGGGTTGCACTTGGAAATGTCGGTTTTTTTTCCTGGGGAGAAACTTCTCTGCATATTCTCAGGAACGGGCACGTAAGACCGTGGTGCGGTTCTCTGTTCGGGGTGCGCCTTGGGGTTCTGTCCTTGCCCAGGGATCAAAGGAAGGTGATTGGGGGAAAGGTCAATGGCCGGACTTGGCTGGGAATCGGTGCAGCATCGCTTCACTCCTGTCCTGGTCTCTAGACACGCCAGGCGTTTCTGTTCGTGAGCTCCATCCCGAGCCTGCTGTGTGATGCTGGTGAACTTAGTCTCTTTTAAGTACTGTCCTGCGCAGTGTTGATCAAGTAATTGTCCAGACTGTTGACGTCACCCGTCAGTCACAGGCTCTTGCAGGGGACAGTATCAAGGAGCTAAAGAAAAAAAAAAGTGAGGGGGAATCCTGAGGCTTTATTTGAATAATTGCGTTTTCAGTATTTCATTTTCCAGAAACATTTATATTTAAAGGGATACAAACCCCAAGCGAATCATGTAGGACAAGCATGGCAGGTGGACTTGCCAGGTCTGCTGGTGGTTGGTGAATTGTGCTAGGGGGCCATTTGTGATTTCCGTGGAGCACTCTTAATAGTTTACTTTTGAATATCAGGTCAAGGGATAAAAGCATATTCTTTTACTACATTTTATTTCTCACTTTCATTATGACTTTGTATCCTTGTATGAGACTTCAGCTTGTTTTTTTCCCCAAGCAACCTTCCAACTATTATATCATTAAAAAAAGATAAAATAACTGAATTAGGGGGCCAATGAAAGCTCTTTGATGAAGGGTGCAATAGTGCTTCTGCAGAAAATAGTTGAATTTCCTAAGCGAGTTTCTAATTGTAAGACTTAGTTGTTGATTTTAAAAGGGCCAAATTCCATTATCATACCATAACAGCTATTCCAAAAACAGAACTTCCTGTTCCTATTTGCTTTCCAGTGTCAAGTGAATGCTTACCTAAAAAGATACCATTAAACACTTAAACTATATTTATTTTTAGATTGGATGTCTTAAAAAATATGTTTTAGTTTTTAATGAAATGAAATAATTTTCAACTTTTTGAGATCGCACTTAACAGGAGTAGCAACGCTTATCTTGATTTCTCTAGTTATCCTCATTCCTTTCAGGGTGTTTTGCTTCTGAGAAATCAGTTTCATGGGCGTGTGGGTAATTGTTCTCCTGGTTTGTTCAGTTACCCCCCACTCTGCTGAACCTGTAGGCAAGAAGTCTTATTAGGAACTAAGGTAGTGTTGGTGGTTTTCATTGTGATAATAGGGGTGTTTAATTTTGTAGAGACAGATACAGAGTCATCAATTCATTCCACATAAAAATCACCCACAAGCCCACACTTAATGACCTTTCTTCCTCTTTGCTTCTCAGAGATTTTCTTACTATTTCCATTATCTTGGAAATAGAATCTTGGGATTTGTGCCCTTTCTATAATGTAGATGAACTATAAATATACAATAAGCATGCAGCTAATTGGTGCCTGTTCCTTGCCAGGCACTGTGGTAGGCCCACAGGGTTAAAATATGAGGATTCTAAGTCTAAGATGAATCTGGAAATTGGTTTGGATAGTAATATCTTTGAATTGCTTCAAGTGCTGCCTGATTTTACATATTTTTAAAAAGAAAAATAACACCTTTAAAAGTCATTTAATTTAAGAAGCACTACTGAGACAGTATGGAAACCTGTTTCTTAAAAATTTACTAACAGCTTTTTAAAGTACTAATTATTCTTATGTGACCATTACTTTTTCTTTAAGCATATTCTATAAATATATAGCATCCATTGGCTCTTTGGGAGAGGAGTTGCCCCTGACCTGAATATATATTGGGGTGAAACACAGCTTTGATACTCTGTCTGTGCCAGGATGCCTTAACAGACTTCTGCCATTGTTCCTACCTTCTGCTCAGTCCTGCCTGCCTCCCTCATCCTCATTCGTACTAACTGCAGTGTACTGGAGGCATGTCTTGCTGACTCTAGAGCTGTTGGCACAGTTAGCAGTGCCAGTGTAGCTTTTAAAGATCCTTTCAAGTTTGAAGTATTGTCACAAGGTCTGGCTTTGCTTGATAGGGTGTGCAGACCCACAGGCCAGCTGTGGGACTTGAGCTCTTTGCGGACTGGAGTCTGTCTGTCCTTAGTTGAATTTGGACTGGCTGGTTTTGGACGTTACTCTGTTTTGCAGTTAGTAGTAGGTGGCAGAGGACACATGGCTGAACAAGATAAGAAAGTTTTATTCTTATGTGTTAGGGAAGTGCTCGGGCTGGGATGGAATTCAACTATGTTTAGGGTGGGATTGGTCACTTTGGATGCTCAGAACTAAAATCCTGTTATTATTTTGCAGTTAAATTAACACATTTATTTTACTCTCTTTTCCTCCTTTTCATCTACTCCCCAAACCTCCCACCCGCCCCCCCTTTTTTTAAAGCATCGTCATCAATGAAAAAACCGAACTATGTTTATGGTACTGTTTGTATATAGACTATCTGAACAGCTTAAAGACATATATAAGCAGGGGACCTTCCAGTCTCTTGCTTTGCAACTTCTGTGAGACCTGGAGACTAGTTTTCATCTTTTAGAATCAGCACTTAAAAAGTGGTGGAAATATCCAATTGCTGCTTTTCAGTTTGCATTGATTTCCACATTCAGTCCTAAAACTTACTGTGTTTCCAATCCTCTTAGGTGCCTGTCTTCTGTCCCTAAGAATTCAGGGCTTCTGTGGCAATTGGAATGTCTTCTGAGAAATAGAAGAGAGTGATTTCCCGTGGACTTAGTAAACAGGCTAGGTTCTAGAACAGTGAATTTTTAGGGGACAGTACAGGTGGGATTTTGTTATAAGCGTCTTCCTTGAAATAAATGGAGTTTTGTCTTCTCTTGGACTTTTGGATTTTGTTGTTTTGATTTAGAGATAAAGATTTTTGAGGTATTGGCATTTTCTTAGTGTGAGTTCAGCTTTATGCTTATTTAATTTGAGTAAACTTTAAAAGTAAATGTGAAAACCTGTGACTTTATATGCATATATCCAGTAATTAGCATTTTCATTCATGATACTTTTTCTGCCAACATTGCTATATAATGCTTTTGATTAGAAAACAGTGCAAAAAAATGCTGTAAGTATGCTATTTTGAAGATTGCCTGAGCCATCTGCAAGATGAAATTATTTGTAATATTTACTTACAAAGTCAGTCATTTGATAAATACAAAATTGAAATTGGGACTCAATCCCAGTTATGTTGTCTTTTCTAATATAAAACCATGATTCATATAGGTATGCAGTAGTACATTTACTTGTTCAATTCTACATGAAAAACATGTACCATCCAAATTAAATTAAAAAAATGCAGAGTTGTAGTCTTCCTGATAAATGGCACATTTATTAGATGTTCACATTTATTCAATAAAATGACAAGAGAAGCTTTATTTGAATCAATACACAAATATGTTAACCTGGAAATACAGCATAACACATTCTTGGTTTCCAGTTGTATATAATAATGTTGAGTTAAAATGTAGGATTTTTTAAAAACTAAGTTTGAGTTTTCAATTGAAAAATTAAATTTGAGGCAAACATTGACGGAACCCATAAATAGTGTGTTTTACAAATTTTTATGTGGAGCACTGTGATTCCTGGGAAAATCTATAATAATAAAAGCGTCATATGCTAATTAGACCGGATGGCCTTCTAGATGTCCTTCCGACGACCTGGACAAAGCCAGGCTGCGAGGGAAGCCCGGGTCCCAGGTGCCAGAGAAGCCAGTGCCGGCAGCCAGGGGAAGGAAGGCCTCCTCTTGCGTGAATTTCATGCATCGGGCTTCTAGTTTTTGCATAAACACATGGTTGCCTCTTCTAAAAGCCATCTAGAAATGGGTATGAATTGCCTGCCAAACTAACATGGGTCACAGAACCAATAGGATGTTTTAATGTTTTTTATTCAGAGATAATTGGAGGAACTCTTTTACTCAGTTGCCTGACAGAGTTACTAAAAATGTTTATCATATAATTCCTTATCTCCTAGAAATTGACCATGCCATATTTTCAGGAATAGGGAGTTTAACTTTATTTGGTCTCATCAGTTAAAATTTAGCTTTGATGATGTTTTAAGGTTTCATGTGAAGACATGCTCCTTTCCCTTTTAATAATTAAGGGTCTTCAAAATGGTGGTATTTAAACCGAAATTGCAAAATTGTAAGTATTTTATCTCCTTTTGAGTAAAATACCCTCATGCATGTACTGATATCCTGTCATTCTTTAGCATTTACAATGTTTCCGACTCAGTGTAGAGCAGATTACCACTTTAGGCAGCTCATAAAGTTGGTCAAGTTATAAAACTAGAAAGGACAGTTTTATAATCTAGATTTTTAATCTAGATTTTTTGGCTCTCAAGTCTCCTACTTTTTCACTTTAAATTATTGTCTTTCTACATACATTATTTTTTCTTCCCTACTTTCCAACCTGACCAAATCCAAGTGGGATTTTGTCTCTTATAGTATACTTTTTAGTACCTTATCTATTTTAATTTTAAGTGTTTTTAGAGTAGCTACCATCACTTTCTCAGGAGACTGCACAGCAGTCTAATCTCATAATCAGGACATGTTTTTAGTGATAATTCCCTCAAAGTTTAGAATTTTGGAAACATGCCAAATTTAGAGCATTTTACTTTTTCAATTTAGGATATCTAGAGTACCAAGATAGCCATATATGAAAGAAGTTTGTAAAACAGCTTCTAATTTATGTTAGCTTCTAATATAGCTCCTAAGAAACGCCCACGAAGCTAATATCAATAATTTTCACCTTTTTGCTTCTGCAGAGGTAATACACGATGATGCTTAAGGTCAGAGGCTTTGCCTAAATTGCATAAGCGTATAAGACTGACTTTTTTTTTAGTATTTTTATTGATTTCAGAGAGGAAGGAAGAGGAAGAGAGAGAGAGAAACATCCATGATGAGAGAGAATCATGGATTGGCTGCCTCTTGCAAGTCTCCCATTGGGGATTGAGCCCACAATCCGGGCATGTGCCCTTGACCGGAATCGAACCTGGGACCTTTCAGTTCACAGGCTGATGCTCTATCCATTGAGCCAAACCAGCTCGGGCACAAGACTGACTTTTAATACAAGTAGAGATACACTAAGTTTAACTTAGTGAATTAGTTAACGTAGCTGACAGATTAGGTTCTTACTGGCTTCCTAGTGTTGAGAAACGTGCAAATGTAATGGCCAATGAAAAAGTGGATTTTCTGTCTTGGGACTGAGAGTAACAATTCAGGAAGAAATGGGAAATGTTTTAAAACTCTGGTTTAGTTGGTGCTTGCTTGTCACACTGCTTTTCCTTTTAATATAAAACTGATTGTCATTTAAAGAAATTGCTTTGAGACTACAGTTTTAGTCAAATACTATATTTAAATGCTGATTTTAGATTCACGTAAGATATTAAATAGGAGTTTGTAGGTCTTCTTGGATTCAGAAAATGTAGATTATTCTGTTGTTGAAAGACTGAAGACGTCATTGGCATGTGAAGAAATTGTGTGTGTAATGCAGAAAGTGGCTGTATCTTATCCAGAAGAGGAGTCCTCAAAATACACGTAAAACATACAGGAAATCTGTGAGGGTGTGTAGACAGAGTTTTCCATAGATGTTAGATGCGCTGTCTTCCAGACACAAGCTAATATGCTGTGGTTTGCCCTGTTCAGTCTTTGTGGTTTACTCAGAGGAAGTGGTTCTTGTGGGTGAAGGTCTGATCTTGTCAGAGACTGTTGGTGGCACATGCACTGTCAGCTTATTTCCTGTTTTATTGGCTGTTTGGGGCAAGACCTTCTCAGGGCAAGTACTGCTGAGGGGTATTTAAATATTTTGTAATGAAAAGGATGGATTATTATAATGTGTAACCTCTACCTCTCAGGTGAAATGAGGGTTAATATTGGTGAAGTGCTTTGAGATGCAAGTCTGAAAGTACAGACATTTCCTAATCATATTTGCAAGATACTGCTATAGTCAAATATTGCTCAAATTAAGTAAAAATATGTTCATGTAGTTAAGTCTTACTCTATGGAACTTGACTTCTGTAACCATTCAAGTGTTTAATCAAGGCAAGAGTCATGGTTAGAATTTTTTCCTTCTTCTAACTCTGTAATAATTTTAACCTACATGGGCTAACTTAGTAGAATAAAATACCTTGTCTGTAGTAGTACTATTTGAGTCTTGTTCACAAAACTTAATGCCTAGAGCAAGCTTCCTCACCAGTTTACTGGTGTATTAAAATAATGTAATTGAGAGAATTTCCTTTGAGATCATTACCACATAACCCAAAGCCCTGTATTTGCTTTGCTGAAACCTACATCATGCTCCTGTTGCTTATTTATTTATTTTTGCATTTAGCCTTTATCACTTTAAAAAATTAACAGTTGTTTTTTTTTCTGGGGGGGGGAGACACTTTTTAAAAAGCTAAATTATCAACAATTTTTTAGTTTCTCAAGGGTAGAAAGATAGCTCTTAGTCATTTTTAAGTAACTATTATTTGCTTAAATATATTGTTATATTTTTAATACTAAAATACATAGGAAATAAAAAATAGCTCCAATTATCCAAGTCCCTAGATGATGATGTTCAGGTTTAAAAAACATACACAAGGAAATTCAATGACATGTGATGGTATAAATAAAGTCTCTCTGGTCTTATCCCTATCTCTGTACACCCACCAGTTCTCAAACTGTCTGCCCAGAGTTAACCATAGTTAAATTTTTTTGTCTGCTTTCTAAAACGTTCTTATAAATATACTAGCCTTTCATTTTAACATGCTTTGTACCTAGCCCCTAGCGTATCCATCAGCTTTTGCTAGGTTATGCTACCATAGCAACCCATTCAAATTTCAGTGGTTTACAACAGTGGTTTATTTCTTGCTTACGTTATATCATGTCCACTGTGGATTGGCTGCAGCATTTGTGGAACCCTGACTGAGGGAAAGAACAGGAAAACTGGTGCAAACATATGATGGCTCTTCAAGTTTCTACTCAGTCCTGGTGTCCATCAGTCACATCCGCTTACACATGTCATTGGCCAAAGTAAGCTGTGTGGTCAGGCTGGTTGTCAGGGGGCCAGGGATGTGGACCTCCACAGGTAGCATTGCAGATCACATACTAATGGCAAGTCTGCCTAATCCTCCTAAGGAAGCAAAGGGGAGAGCGAGTCATTAGGAACCAGGGGAAGTGCTCAGTAACTGCTTGGTAAATGCATTGTTTTGAATCTGGGGACGTTCTTAATGGAATACTTCAAACATATACAAAACTGTAGAGACTGGCATGGCGAACCCCATTTTCACATCATTTCACATCAGTGCGTGGACGGTCTTGGCTCATCTGTCTCCTGGTTCTGTTTCTCCACTGGGTGATTTTGAGGCAGTTTCTGGATATCATTTTACCATAAATATGTTACTATCTCTGAAAGATAAGGTCTGATAGTATCACTTCTTTTAGTAGATTCTTACTGTCTAGTTACTATTTAGTAGATTCTTACTGTCTAGTTAATATTTTTACCTTCTAGACTCTAGTAGGTTGAAGTAATAGCTCTGTGGGTTGATAGGTGCCAAGTAGGGAAGGATGTTTATTGAGTGACAGCCAGAAACTTGTTCTGTGTCATTTTGGGTATTTCTGGAGGAGGCTTACAGCAGAATGTCACTTGTGTTTCCAGCATCATCTTTACTCTGAGAGAGAGAGAGAGAGGGAGAGGAGGAGGAAGAAGAAGAGGAGGAGGAGGAGGAGGAGGAGGAGGAGGAGGAGGAGGAGGAGGAGGAGGAGGAAGGGGGAGGGAAGGGGGGAAAGGAAGGGGTGGGGAGAAGAGGGGAGAAGAGAAGCAGGTTAATAAGCCTCTAGGGGGAAAACATTACAACAGATTTGATTTGCAGGAGGATTCATTTCTCACTGAGCCTCTGTTGAAATGATGCCATTTGAAAGGAATCCCAGCCCTAATGGCTCTAAGTCTTCTGGGAGTTCCCAGTCAGTGATGTTATTTACTCTAGAGAAGAACATTGGAATCATTTATAAAAATCCTGTATTCACCTATGCGATTTACTGTCCAGAGAAAGGCTCTGTCAGATCTTTAAGGATATCCTCAGGATAATGTAAAAGTAAGGAAATGAGTCTATCTGATTTTATTTTATTTTGATTGAATGTATTGGGGTGATACTGGTTAATAACGTTTTACAGGTTTCAGGTACACGCTGTGTTTACATCCCAAGTCAGGTCTCCTTCCATCTTTAAAGCCACTTTCAACTGCTCGTGTTTAGATTGTTAAAGCCTCCATTTTGAGTCAAGACTTCACAGATTTTATTCGCATGCCGTGTGATGCAGCGCGTTCACCTGTCCTTCCTGTGGTTATAGGCGGCAGCAGGCATTGCATGGTGGACCTGGGTCATCAGTTTCATGGCATATTCTTTGGGGAGGTGTGTTATGTAATCAACTGTGGGCAGCAATTAAAACTGACTAATCCCCTTTAGTTTGTAGATTGGCAGGTGGCAGTGAGGTGATCAGAGGGGATTTATACAGGCCAGTGAATAAATAAAATTATTGTAATTAACATGACAATAGTTTATTTTAGTATAGTACTACTATCTCTTTTTTTAAGTTCTCTCACTGTGTATAGAGACATTTAAAGTAGTCTTTCTAGATATTTAAAAGTTTTAGTTTTCTTTAGTTAAGTTCTATTGTTTACCTCGTTTCAGAATCCATGTAACTGCAGTAGAAAAATGGCTATCATCTATAATAATAAAAGTGTAATATGCTAATTAGACTGGACAGCTGAACGACCTTCTGGACGTCCTTCGGACGACCTTCCAGAGGAAGTCCAGGCTTCGAGGGAAGACCCGGTCCTGGGTGCCGGAGGGAAGCTGGTGCCGGCAGTCGGGGGGGGAAGGAAGGCCTAACCTGCACGAATTTCATGCAGGGGGCCTCTAGTTGACTTATAAATTTGCGTTTTTCTTGTCATGGAATTGATTTTGGCTTTTGTTGCTTGGGATAATATAGTTTGTTTTCAATGCATATGATTTTTTTTTCATGGCATATAACTCTTTGACTTGCCATTGTTTGTGTTATTTTCCTGTTGTGTCATGATTAAAAACATTTATTTTCAAAGATAGTTTGTCATCTCTTAGAGTAATGTACTTGTGCTTTGGTTGTGGTTTAGTTTGATGGGTAAGCTGCACAGTTTGGGGAAAGGTTCGTGGCTTCAGTTACTGTATTTATTCAGAAGCTCTCCATGATCAGAGTTCTCGAGACTGTTTGATTGCCTGTGAATAGTAAAAAAAAGAATCTTACCACGATGCAGTCATCGCTTAATAGGATTAGGATGTTAGGTACAGTTGTTTCAAAAAATAGGAATCAAGTAAAATATTAAGTGGGTAAATAGTAGTGATTATGTTAATTTTTACTCCCTGGCAAAATTATTTTTGAGACTATCCTGTTTGTCACAGGTAAAACTCTTTGAAAGGAAAAGCTATTTCAGCTCTTAATTTTACGTATTTTCCTTTTTTAGCCTTTGTAGGAGAGGAGCAGTGGAAGGGACCTGAATGAGGGGCTGTAGAGAACAGAGCCTGGGTGTTGTGTGTGAGACTTGTCCTGCTACTTACCAGCTGAGAGTCCTTAGGCAGATGCACCTCTCTGAGCAAGCAGTTGAGTTTCCACATTACTAAAAATGGGAATAATAATACTTAATTTGCAGAGTTGTCATGAAGATTAAATGAGAATGTATTTAAATGCCTAGCACCAATAAATTATAGTAGCTGTTACTGTTTAAATTTCAGAAATTAGTTATGTTTTTCTAAAACTTTGATCTACGCGTGTAAAAGGACTTTGAATTCATATGAACTTGCTGCTGTTATGACTGTGCCTTGTGAAAATATTCCTTATCCTTTATATTTCAAATGATAGGCTGTTTTTAAAATTAAGGTACATTTGGAAGTGAAGAAGAAACTTAAGAGACACAGTTATTTCAATTCAGACTGTGAAGCAATAATATCTCTAGTTGCAGAATTGGTTAGATTTTTAGGATTGGCAGTCAACTTTTAAATCTGCCTTCAATAACTCAAAATTTGTCCAGTTCTATCTTTTACACATTAGTTTGTTTATTTATTCAGTAAATGGTAATGTCTGCTCTGTATAAGTCATTGTTTTGGCAAAGTTATTTTGAGTTCTTGTTACCTGTTGATTTATATTTAAGGATTAAGAAATTTACCTGTAAGTGATATTAATTGACTAGTGGCCTGGTGCACTAATTCGTGCACATTGTAAGGAAATTAATTGAAGAAATATTTTAATATCGCTCTTCGCCCTTTCTCTATAATAGAAGTGTCAACCAAATTCATGATCGACAACGACAGATGGAAACACATGTGTGCGATTGGCACCAGCGAGAGCTTTATATGTATCATGCATGCATGAGTCAACTTAGCCTTTTATAGATACAGAATAAACTTGCTTAATTAGACCTGCTTTCTGATTTAGCTAAACTTTTTCCAGCCCAGTGAAGCACCCCAATTTCTCTTTCAGGTAATTGTCAGCAACACAGCAGTAAATAACAACACAAAGCAGTTTATTATTGTAGATCACACAGGGAGAATAAAGGATAAAATATTTAACTGCAGCAGTATTTGACTATATTCTGCGCAGTGAGAAAACCTGAAGTCATTTTCAAGGTCCACCATTTCTTACTTCTGTTCAGTTGGGTCAAGCTACTAAGCTTTCTAAATCTCCTTGTTCTGGCTAATGAAAGGAAATAGGATTCCACCAAGTCTCCTATCTACCTGCTCTAGGACTTCTGTGAGGATCAAATGAGATGAGCCACAGGAAAATGCTTCACAGACATTTGGTTACAGTGTGAAATGTTTCCACCTAGCTATAAAGCAAGTGGTGTTCCTGGGCCGAAGAAACTGCAAGGAGGCTAGTCACTAAGGAGAGGAAGCCAGGCGTTGCTATGTGACATCATTACCTGGACGGTCAGACACTTAGCATATTAGTCTTTTATATATATAGATTGTTGAAGATAAAGATGAGAAGTCCTGTGTATTTTTTGGAAGGAGTGGTATATGAATCATAATTAATGAGTGAATTTATCTTTTTCAAATTAAAAAAATTAATGTAACTTCCTATCATACTATTTATTTATCTATTTGTTTACTTATTTTCTTTTAATTATATTTTGTTGAGTTACCTAAAGTAAAAAGAAAAGAGCATGGTATAAGTTGAAATTTAAGAAACTTTAGGTGTTCAGTGCTTTATTTTCTTTTTAATTTATTTTATTGGTGAGAGTATTACAAATGTCTCCCATTTCCCCTCTTCCTCCCCTCCACTTATATCCCACCCCATCCCAGGCCTTCACCTGTCTGTGTCTGTGGGCTATGACTGATTTGTATTTCTAAATCCCTTCATCTTTTTTACTCATCCCTCCAATCCCACCCCCATCTTGCAACCATCAATATGTTCTCTGTATCTGAGTGTGTTTCTGTTCTGCTTGTTCGTTTATTTTGATTTTTAGATTCAATTGTTGATAGCTATGTATTTATTGCCATTATATCATTCATATTCTTTATCTATCTTTTTTCTTCTTTTTCTTAAGGAAGACCCTTTAACATTTCATGTAGTACAGGTTCGGTGGTGATGAACTCCTTTAGCATTTTCTTGTCTGAGAAGCTCTTTATCTGACCTTCAATTCTAAATGATAGCAAAAATTCTAAATGATAGCTCTGTTGGGTAGAGTAATCTTGGTTGTAAGTCTTTGCTATTCATCGCTTTGAATATTTCTTGCCACTGTCTTCTGGCCTGGAAAGTTCCTGTTGAGAAATCAGTTGACAGTTGTATGGGTGCTCCCTTGTAGGTAACTATTTTTCTCTTGCTGCTTTTAAGATTCTCTCTTTGTCTTTAACCCTTGGCATTTAATTATGATGTGTCTTGGTGCGGGCCTCTTTCAGTTCATCGTGTTTGGGACTCTGCACTTCCTGGATTTGTGTGTTTATTTCTTTCACCAGGTAAGGGAAGTTTTCTGTCATTTTCTCAAATAGGTTTTCAATTTCTTGCTTCATTTCTTCTCCTATTAGCACCTCCGTGATGCAAATGTTGGTAGGCTTGAAGTTGTTCCAGAGGCTCCTTACACTACTTTTTTTTTTTTATTCCTTTTTATTTTTGCTGTTCTAATTGGGTGCTTTTTTGTGTCCTCATATTCCAAATCACTGATTTGATTCTCTATATTCTCTACTCTACTGTTGCTTCCCTATAAATTATTCTTCATTTCAGTTAATCTACCCTTCATTTCTGATTGATTCTTTTTTTATGGTTTCTATGTCCCTTTTCATGTTGTTGAAGTTCTCACTAAGTTCCTTGAAGTTCTTTTATTTTAAATTTAATAAATCTTTATTGTTCAGATTATTACAGTTGTTCCTCTTTTTTCCTCCCATAGCTCCCCTCCACCAGGTTCCTACCCCACCCTCTGTCCTTACTTCCCCCCACTGTCCTCATCCATAGGTGTACACTTTTTGTCCAGTCTCTTCCCTCACCCCCCCACTCCCCTTTCTCCCCAAGAATTGTCAGTCCACTCCCTTTCCATGCCCCTGATTCTATTATATTCACCAGTTAATACTGTTCATCCAATTTTTTATTCCCTTGGTTTTTAGATTCACTTGTTGATAGATACATAGTTGTTGTTCATAATTTTTATCTTTTTTCTTAAAGAATACCTTTCAGCATTTCATATAATTCTGGTTTGGTGGTGATGAACTCCTTTAGCTTTTTCTTATCTGTGAAGCTCTTTATCTGACCTTCAATTCTGAATGATAACTTTGCTGGGTAGAGTAATCTTGGTTGTAGTTTCTTGCTTTTCATCACTTTGAATATTTCTTGCCATTCCTGTCTGGCCTGCATTGTTTCTGTTGAGAAATCAGCTTACAGTTGTATGGGTGCTCCCTTTGTAGGTAACTAACTGTTTTTCTCTTGCTGCTTTTAATATTCTCTCTTAGTCCTTTGCTCTTGGCATTTTAATTATGATGTGTCTTGGTGTGGTCCTCTTTGGATTCCTTTTGTTTGGGGTTCTCTGTGCTTCCTGGACTTGTAAGTCTATTTTGTTCACCAGGTGGGGGAAGTTTTCTGTCACTATTTCTTCAAATAGGTTTTCAATATCTTGCTCTCTCTCTTCTTCTGGGACCCCCATAATTCTGATGTTGGTACGCTTGAAGTTATCCCAGAGGCTCCTTACACTATCTTCAACTTTTTGGATTCTTTTTTTCTTTTTGCTTTTCTGGTTGAGTGTTTTTTGCTTCTTTGTATTCCAAATCTTTGACTTGGTTCTTGCAATCCTCTAGTCTGCTTTTACGTCTCCATATAATATTTTTTATTTCAGTCAGATGCTTAATTTCTAGTTGATTGTTTTTCATATCCTCGAGGGTCTCATTAAATTTATTGGCCTTTTCTAGGAAATTCTTGAAAAACCTTATAACCGTGGTTTTGAACTCTATATCCAGACGTTTACTTTCCTCCATTCCCTTCATTTGTGACCTGCCTCTTTGTCTCTGCATTTTGGCTGCTTCCCTGAGTTGATAGAGTGGCTTTGTGTGCTAGGTGTCCTATAGGGCCCAGTGGCTCAACCTCCCCAGTTACCTGAGGTGGACACTTTTGGTGTGCCACTTTGTGAGCTGTGTGCACAGTCTTGTTGTAGTTAAGCCTAGATTGTTGTAAGTATCACTGGGGGGTGTTGACCTCCAGGCCATTTGGTTATGAGGATCAACTGTGTCTGCAGTGGGAGAGCTTCTGTGCTTAGCTTGTATGGGGCGGAGTCTCAGGGTGGAGCATACAGCCTTGGTTTCCCGTCAGCCCCGCCCTACGAGGCCCCTGTGTCTCAGTGTCCCACAGCAATGGCTGCACGCACCTCTGAGAGAAGGCTGCCCTCGAGTTTCGCCTGCTGCCAGACAGTCCAGTTTCTCCCCGAATGAGTCTGGGTACCCAAAAGTCTCACCCGGAACTGGATTTCAGTGCAGTCGGGAGGTTTTGTTTCCCTCCTAAATGCTTGCTGCCTGCCCTCTCCGCACGCAGCGAGTAAGCCAGCCGTGTATTCAGCCGTCTGCCCTTTCCGTGTGTGCGGGTCTCCACACCTCTGTCTTCCACAGCTCCTCTGGGTCT
Organism: Corynorhinus townsendii; assembly: GCA_026230045.1. Taxonomy (NCBI): domain Eukaryota; kingdom Metazoa; phylum Chordata; class Mammalia; order Chiroptera; family Vespertilionidae; genus Corynorhinus; species Corynorhinus townsendii. The sequence continues at coordinate 85,655,061 of JAPDVU010000008.1, forward strand.
CAGTGTCCTTTTATCTTTCCTTCTAGTTGTAGAATTTCCACTCAGCCAGCTTTCCGGTGGTTCTGGACAATGTCCGCTCTGTCTTCCAATTGCAGTTTTGAAATTGTTGTGTGAGGCAGCAGTATAGGTGTTTACCTATGCCGCCATCTTGGTTTCTCCAGGACTCCTTGAAGTTTTTAGTAAGTTTCTTGAGCATCCTTATAATCATTGTTTTGAACTCTGTAACTGGTAGTTTTCTTGCTTCCATTTTATTTAGTTTTCTCCTCCTGGAGATATCTTCTGTTCTTTCATTTGTGACAAATGTCTTTGAATCCACATTTTGGCTACTACCCTGTGTTTGTTCCGTTGTATTAGGTAGATATGCTATATCTCCCGGACTTGGTAGAATGGCCTTGTATAGTAAGTCTCCTGTAGGGCCCAGTGGCTCAGCCTCCCCAGTCACCTGAGCTGGGCACTCTAGGTGCTCCCCTGTCTGGGCTGTGTGCACTGTTCTATTGTAGTTGAGCCTTGGTTGCTGTTCTTGTCTTTGGGAGGGATTGACCCTTAGGTCAATCATTTGCCAGGATTGGCTGTGACTACAGTGGGAGAGCTGCTGTGTAGGAGTTGACCCTCAGGGGCAGGACTTGCTTCAGTGGGGCTTTGCTGCTCACTGAGTCTGCCCGTTGAGTGTCTCACTTGTGGAAGTGGTAGGGTTGTAATCCAATGTGGTTGAAGCTGACCACAGGGTGCACTGGCTCTGGAGCCTCCCAGGAGGTGCAAAGTCAGCCACTGCCTTTGCCCTGTGCAGGGCCACCCAGCCTGAGCTACAAAGCAATCTGCAGATGACTGCTACTTGTGTTGGGCTTGGAGGTGCTCAGGAGAGACCAAGCTCTGAACCAAGGTGGCTGCTGCTAGTGCTGGGCCTGGGGCCACTTATCGAGAGGTATAGCGTACACTGAAGCCAGCTGCTGTTTGTTTGAGAGATTTTAGTAAAGTCCAAAGCACAAGGCAAGAGAGGCTAGTTGTATGGAAAAGCCACTGTAAATGACTTGGATGAGCCTGCAAGTAGGGAGGGGCGAGGTCTCAGGGAATCACCAGATTGGGGCAAACAGTATGAGCCAGGTTGATGGAGATTTAGAGTCCTGTCGGCTCTGTGGCAGGCAGGGTTCAGCAAAGGAACACTGGCCTCTGCTGGCATTGTGTCTGGGATAAAACTGCCCCTCCAGCTCTCTCTCTGATTCCAAACAAGTTAGGTCCTCCCCAAATGTCCCAGGTCCCTTTCCAGCTGCTGCCCCGGTTCTGGAGCTTCGAGGGGGTAAGTTTGTCTACTGGCCCTTTAAGAGGAACTGCCTGGGACTCCAACAGCCTCTGTGTCACTCAGCTACAATCCATGCTGGTTTTAACAGCACAAAATTATGGGGATTTCTCTTCCTGGCTCTGGAACCTTGGGCTGGGGGTCTTGTGTACCCCTGGATCCTCAGGGAAACCTCTACAGCCAAGATATTCCTCCTGATTTTAAAGCCACCACATATTCTGGTCTGATTGGGTGTTTTCCGCTACCTTGTCTTTCAGATCGCTGATTTGATCCTCTGCTTCATCTAACCTGCTGTTGATTTCCTCCAGTGTATTTCAGTTACTTTATTCTTCACTTCTGACTAGTTCTTTTTTATGTTTTCTATCTCCTTATGCATGTTTTCTGTCTCTGTTGAAGTTCTGTGTTTAGGTATTTTTCATTTCAGTTCATTTAGCATACTTATAACCAGTGTTTTGAACTCTTTGTGTGGTAGATTCCTTATCTCCATTTTGTTTACTTCTTTTTATGGAGTTTTGTCCTGTTTTTTCATTTGTGACATGTTTCTTTGTCTCCTCATTTTGGCAGCCTCCTGTGTTTGTTCCTATGTATTAGGTAGAGCTGCTTGACACTGTGGGCTTACATAGAAGATGTCCTGAGGGCCCAGTGGTGCTGTCTCCCTGCTTATCCAAGCTGGTGCTCCTAGGGTTTCCCCTGAGTGGGTTTTATGTGCCCTCCTGTTGTAGTTGGGCCTCAATTGCTGTTGGCATGCCAGTGGTTGGAATGACTCTCAAGCTGACTGGCTGTGAGAGTTGCCTGTGACTACAGAGTACAAGATGTTGTGTGGCTGCCAATCCCATGGAGTGGGAGTCGCGTTCTCAGGCTCTTAACCAGATGAGCTTAAACTTTGGGAATGTCATTTAAGGAGCTGGTGGGTAGTGGTTTGAAGCCTGCCACTAGGTGTGATGTTTTTGAAACCTTTCAGAAGGGGTTTCTATGTAGGCCAATATCAGCCTCTGTTTGTGCTGGGCTTGGGGCTTCTTGGTAGGTGCTACAAAGTGACCTGCAGTTGGTTGCTGTTTATGCTGGGTTTGGAGGTGCCTGGGAGAGGCTGTGATGCAAACCTCAGCCTGCTGTCACTTGTGCTGGGCTCGGGACCCTTTTTTTTGGGCACCACGATGTGAGCGAGGCTAGGCCATTTAGCAAGAGCTACAAGGAGCTCTGAGGCCAGTAACTGCTTTTTTAGTGTTTGTAGACCTTTGTGAGATTTTTGGGAAAGTCTATAATGGCACTTGAGGCATGGTGCTTGTGTGGAGGTATATATGAATGTTTTATTCTTTAAATGAGTTCTAAATTTTAAAAAGGAAAAAAAAACCCTTTTTTTAGTGGTATTAAATATGTCTCACCTAGCTGCAACATCTAATTTTTAAATTTCCCCTTTTTCATCATTTTACTTCATTGTGAAATATTGCAAGCATAAATCAAAAAAGAAAATCTAGTGAACGTTATCTATGTACCTACTACTTAGCAGCATCTTTTTGTGGGGAAAAGGAAGAAATACATATTACAGATAAAGTTGGGACTAACTCCACCTGTTGGCTTGGCTCAGTGGTTGAGCTTTGACCTATGAACCAGGAGGTCACAGTTCAATTCCTGAACAGGGCACATGCCCAGACTTATCCAGGTACTTCCCATGAAGAATAAGAGATCAGAGTCATACTTGGCAGAAACTATGGTTTTCAGGTCTAGCAGGAGCTTGGTTAACTTTTTCTCCAACTCTAGAGCAGACTCTAGAAAGCTTGTCTGCTGGTTCCCCAGTTCTCTCTCTCAGGCCCCTTAATCACTGGAAGGCAGGTTCCCTCTTCATCTCAGCTTGGTTTTCCAAGAATGTGGCAAAACAAGATTCTCCTGGGCCTTCAGTGTAATAGCAGGCCATCTATATATATAAAAGCCTAAGCGACCATTACGACTGGTCAACTGAATGACTGGTTGATCGGTTGCTATGACACGTACTGACCACCAGGGGGCAGATGCTTAACGCAGGAGCTGCTCCCTGGTGGTCAGTGCGCTCCCACAGCCAACCTCCTATGGTCCCTTCCCCTGGCTGGCTGGCCCCAATCGGCCCTGATCGGGACTGGGCGAGATGGCCCCCATCAGCCCCAATCACTGGCCAGGCCCAGGAACCCTACCCGTGCACAAAGTCGTGTATCGAGCCTCTAGTAGATAAATAAGCATCACTGATGGGCAGCTCATAAGATGCCACATGATTAATAGGAACCTTACACTCTTCAGAGAGGAGGTGCTGGGCTGCCATCTCAGCTTTAGATGAGGCAGAAACATTGCTCTTAGGGTTTTTAATTTCTTTCAAAAGATTCTAGTTTTCAGTATAGAGTTTAACTTCATCTCTATTATTTCATGTGTTTTGAGGTTATCTTAAGTGGTATTTACCGTTAATTTTTAATTTGTTGCTAGTGTATAGAAATACAGTTGCTTTTTGAATATTGATCTTATGTACTACTAGAGGCCCAATGCATGAGTAGGCCTTCCTTCCCCTGGCTGCCGGCACCGGCTTCCCTCCATCATGCAGGACCCGGGCTGCTTCCCTCCGGCTACCAGCAGGAACCCGGGACCTGGGATGCTTCGCTCTGGCCTCAGCTTTGTCTGGAAGAATGCCCAGAAGGACGTCTGGTCTAATCAGCATATTACCCTTTTATTAGTATAGATTACCTTGGTAAACTTATTCCCCAAGTTTTTATTTATGGATTTGGGTGGATTTTTTACATAGATAATCATGTTATCTGTGGTTAAAGACTAGTACTTTTTTCTTTTCAGCCTGTAAGGCTTTTGTATATTACTAATGACCCGGTGCATGGATTCTTGCGCACTGAAAGGAAATTAATTAGAAGGTGGCCCACAAGGCGGGACTGGGTGAGATGAGCTGGACAGGCCCTAGAGCCAGCTTTCCGCGGTCCCTCCCTGGTGTCTGTGGAGTGAGCAGGGTCCCTCCAGCAGGTGGGGTCCCTAAGCCTGGCCCATGGGGATTGGGCTGAAACCGGCTCTCCGACATCCCCTGAGGGGTCCTGGAGTGTGAGAAGACACTCTGCAAAGTTGCTCTTGTACAGGGTGTGGAACACAAACACAAGTGTGAATTTGTTCAGGGCCGACAGTGCCCCAGCAACAACATAACCCACTGCTGAAGGTGGAATCGCGTGGACCCGCGAGGAATTGGGCTCCCTCCTCTGTGATTCCAGGGTGTGTCACACGAGAACCGCTGCTGCCAAGTCACTGCAGCCCGGCAGCTCCTGCATTGAGCGTATCCCCCCTGGTGGTCAGTGTGCATCATAGTAACCGGTCGGACACTTAGCATATTAGCTTTTTATATACATACTAGAGGCCTGGTGCACGAAATTCGTACGGGGGGAGGGAGTGTCCCTCAGCCCAGCCTGCACCCTCTCCAATCTGGGACATCCCTCTTACAATCCAGGACCATTGGCTCCCAACTGCTGGCCTGCTTGCCTTCCTGATTGCCCCTAACCGCTTCTGCCTACCAGCCTGATCACCCCCTGACCACTCCCCTGCCAGCCTGATTGATGCCTAACTGCTCCCCTGCCAGCCTGTTTGCCCCTAACTGCCTTCCCCTGCAAGCCTGGTCACCCCTAACTGCCCTCCCCTGCAGGCCTGGTACCCCCCAACTGCTCTCCTCTGCAGGCCTGGGTCCCTCCCCCCCCCCAAACTGCCCCTCCCTGCTGGCCTGATAGCCCATAATTGCCCTCCCTTGAAGGCCTGGTACCTCCCAACTGCCATCCCCTGCTGGCCATCTTGTGGTGGCCATCTTGTGTCCACATGGGGGCAGGATCTTTGACCACATGGGGGCAGCCATCTTGTGTGTTGGAGTGATGGTCAATCTGCATATTACTCTTTCATTAGATAGGATAGAGGCCTGGTGCATGGGTGGGGGCCAGCTGGTTTGCTCTGAAGGGTGTCCCGGATCAGGATGGGGGTTCCCTTGGGGTGTGGGGCAGCCTGGGCGAGGGGCCTGTGGTGGTTTGCAGGCTGTCCACACCCCCCCAGCGACCTAAGCAGAGGCCCTGGTATCTGGGATTTATTTGTCCTTTACAATTGAAACTTTGTAGCCTGGAGTGGAGCCAATCCTGCTTGCTCTGTGGCAGCAGCCATTTCTCTTGGGGTTTATGTATCTTATATAATTGAAACTTTGTAGCCTTAAGCGGAGGCCAAAGCAGGCCAGGGCTGCAGAAGCTTGGCTTCCTCTATTGCCTTGTGCAACCCTAGCCTCCTGCTCTCTCCAGCTCTGTGGCTGCCGCCATTTCTGTTGGGCTTTTTTTATCTTCTATAATTGAAACTTTGTAGCATTGAGTGGAGGCCTGGGCCAGCAAGGGCAGGAGGAAAGCTTGGCTTCCTCCATTGCCAGGGAAACCCAAGCCTCTCTCCTGTTCTCTGTGGTTGCAGCCATCTTGGTTGGGTTTATTTGCATATTCCCTCCTGATTGGCTGGTGGGCATGGCTGGTGGGCATGGCTTGTGGGTGTAGCGGAGGTACAGTCAATTTGCATATTACTCTTTTATTAGATAGGATAGGTTGCTTTGCTCCTTTGGGCAACATGCTTACTAGAATTTGTGAGAGTAGACATCCTTGTATTGTTCTTGATTTTAGGGGAAAGGCATTCAATTTGTTACTGTTAAGTATGATGTTTTGTGTTAGTTTTATATAGATGCCCTTTATCAGTTTTGGGAAGTTACTTTCTTAGTTTATGAGAGATTTTATCATTAACTAGAGGCCCAGTGTACGAATTCATACACCAGTGGGGTCCCTTGGCCTGGCCTGCAGGATTGGGCCAAAACCGGCTCTCTGACATCCCCTGAGGGGTCCCAGATTGCAAGAGGGTGCAGACCAGGCTGAGGGACCCCACTGTTACACGATCAGGGCCGGGGAGAGAGGTGGGAGGTTGGCCAGTCGGGGAGGGACTGCAGTAGGGCTCCAGGTGTGTCTGTCTCGATTGGCTGGACCCCAACAGCAAGCTAACCTACCGGTTGAAGCATCTGCCCCTTGTTGGTCAGTGCACATCATAGCAAGTGGTTGAGCTACCTTAGCATATCATTAGCAATTATTCTTTGATTGATTCAACAGCTGACCGGACACTTAGCATATTAGGCTTTTATTATATAGGACTAGAGGCCCAGTACATGGATTCGTGCACTGGTGGGATCCCTCCGCCTGGCCTGTGGGGATCAGTGGACCTCCATGCTGCCGCAATCTGGCCTTACCTGCTAGCTCATTGGGCTCTAGCTCACTGTCTGCATTGATCCCACACAGTACCAAGTAGCGCGGGAAGCGGCAGGCAGCCAGTGAGGAGCATGAGCCCGGGCTGGGCGCTGTGCCTCTCCCACTCATCCTAGCCCTGTTGCACCTGCTGCAGGCTTGCACCCAGTCAGTCCTGATTGGGAGAGGCTCGCGCCACCGCCAGCCGTGAGCCCTGCATCTGGTGCCCGTCGATCAGCTGAGTGGCGCTCCTGCTGTGGAGTACAGTGACCACCAGGGGGCAGCTCCTGCCTTGAGAGTATGCTCCCTGGTGGTTAGTGCGCATCATAGTGACCGGTTGACCAGTTGTTCAGTCATTTGGTCACTTAGGCTTTCATTTATATAGATGGGTGAATTTTGTGAAACTCTGTTTCTGCATCTGTTGAGAAGATAATATGGCTTTTCTTTTTCAGAGTGGTGATAATGGCAAATTATATTGAATTAGAATGTTGAGCCAACCTTACATTCCTGGGTTAAGCCCCATGTAGTTACTTATTATTGACAGATTTGGTTTGCTAATATTTTGATGAAATTTTCATATTGTGTTCATAAGAGATTTGGTTTTTCATTTTCTTGTAATGCGATTGACTCATTTAAAAGTAAATGTATATACATTTATTGATTGTAGAGAGGAAGGGGGAGAGAGAGAGGTAGATAGAAACATCAGTGATGAGAGAAAAACCATTGATTGGCTGCCTGCTGCATGCCTCCTACTAGGAGTATTGAGTCCACAACCCAGGGCATGTGTTCTGATGGGGAATCAAACTGTGACCTAGTCCATAGGTTGGCGCTCAACCACTGAGCTGCACCAGCTGGGACCATTGCCTCATTTTGATATCAGGGTAATGTTGGTCTCAGAAAATAAGTTGGGAAGGGCCATCTGTTTTCAGAATGAAAAAGTGTGTGTAGAGTGATACTGTCTTTCCCTCTAAATGTTTGTGAGAATTCACCAGTGAAATCACCTGAGTCTGAAGGGTTTTTTGGGGGAGGGTGTTTTTATTCAATAATTGGTGTCACTACCCAAGAGTACCTAATATCTGACGTTTAGCATTATAGACTAACTACTCAATAACTTTATTATCTATATATATGAAAGCGTAAGTGACCATTATGACTGGACGACCAGATGACTAGCAGGTAGCTCTCATGCACACTGACCACCAGGGGTAGCTCAATGTAGGAGCTGCCCCCTGGTGGTCAGTGCACTCCCACAGCCAACCTCCCATGGCTGGCCAATCTCCTGTGGTCCCTCCCCCCAGTTGGCCGGTCCTAATTGGCCCCTGATTAGGACTGGGCAAGACGGCCCCAATAGGCCAGGAGGGGACCCCATCTGTGCACAAATTCATGCTCTGAGCCTCTAGTTTTGGAATAATTTTAGATTTACAAAAAAGTTACAAAAATAGTATGGATAGTGTATTTCACACCTAGTTTTCTTGTTAACATCTTACATCACTGTGGTACATCTGTCAAAACTAAGAAACTGACATTGGTATTAACTAAACTACTTTACATTGGACTTTATTTGGGTCTCAACAGCTTTTTCTTGAATGGTCACTTTCTATTTTAGGGTCCAGTCTAAGACAGCACAATGCGTTTGATTTTCATGTGTCCTCAGTGTCTTCTGGTAACAGTTTCTCAGTTTTACTTTGTTTTCATGACCTTAACAGCCTTGCAGAATACTGGCCAGACATTTTTTTATTTTATTTTATTATTTTTTCTTTTTTTAAAATTAAATCTTTATTGTTCAGATTATTACAGTTGTTCATCTTTTTTCCCCCCATAGCTCCCCTCCATCCGGTTCCCATCCTACCCCCTCCCCTTAGGCCCCCCCCCCCCCACTATCCTCATCCATAGGTGTATGATTTTTGTCCAGTCTCTCTCTCTTTTTTAAAAATATATTTTTATTGATTTTTTTTTTTTTTTTTTTTTACAGAGAGGAAGGGAGAGGGATAGAGAGTTAGAAACATCGATGAGAGAGAAACATCGATCAGCTGCCTCCTGCACACTCCCTACTGGGTATGTGCCCGCAACCAAGGTACATGCCCTTGACTGGAATCGAACCTGGGACCCTTGAGTCCGCAGGCTGATGCTCTCTCCACTGAGCCAAACCGGCCAGGGCGATTTTTGTCCAGTCTCTTCCCGCACCCCCCACACCCCTTTCCCCCTGAGGATTGTCAGTCCACTCCCTTTCTATGCCCCTGATTCTATTATATTCACAAGATTTTCTGTTCATCAGATTTTTTAATCACTTGATTTTTAGATTCACTTGTTGATTGGTATGTATTTGTTGTTCATAATTTTTATCTTTACCTTTTTCTTCTTCTTTCTCTTCTTAAAGAATACCTTTCAGCATTTTATATAATACTGGTTTGGTGGTGATGAACTCCTTTAGCTTTTTCTTATCTGTGAAGCTCTTTATCTGACCTTCAATTCTGAATGATAGCTTTGCTGGGTAGAATAATGTTGGTTGTAGTTTCTTGCTATTCATCACTTTGGATATTTCTTGCCATTCCCGTCTGGCCTGCATAGTTTCTGTTGAGAAATCAGCTGACAATCGTATGGGTGATCCCTTGTAGGTAACTAACTGTTTTCTCTTGCTGCTTTTAATATTCTCTTTGTCTTTTGCTCTTGGCATTTTAATTATGATATGTCTTGCATTCCTTTTGTTTGGGGTTCTGTGCACTTCTTGGACTTGTAAGTCTATTTCTTTCACCAGGTGGGCGAAGTTTTCTGTCATTATTTCTTCAAATAGGTTTTCATTATCTCTCTCTCTTCTTCTGGCACCCCCATAAATCAGATGTTGGTACACTTGAAGTTATCCCAGAGGCTCCTTACATTATCCTCATATTTTTGGATTCTTTTTTCTTTTTTTCTTTTCCCTTTAGGTGTTTTTAGCTTCTTTGTATTTCAAATCTTTGACTTGATTCTTGCGATCCTCTAGTCTGCTGTTGGATCTCTGTATATTATTATTTATTTCAGTCAGTGTATGCTTAGTTTCTAGTTGGTTCTTTTTCATATCCTTGAGGGTCTCACTAAAATTTATCGGCTTTTTCTAGAAAATTCTTGAAAAACCTGATAACCATGGTTTTGAACTCTATATCCAGTAGTTTGCTTTCCTCCATTTCTTTCATTTGTGACCTGTTTCTTTCATTTGTCTCCGCATTTTGGCTGCTTCCCTGTGTTGATAGAGTAGCTTTGTGTGCTAGGTGTCCTTTAGGGGCCAGTGGCTCAGCCTCCCCAGTTACCTGAGGTGGACACTCTTGGTGTGCCCCTTTGTGGGCTGTGTGCACAGTCTTGTTGTAGTTAAGCCTTGATTGTTGTTGGTATCACTGGGAGGAATTGACCTCCAGGCCAATTGGCTGTGAGGATCAGTTGTGTCTATGAAGGGAGAACTTCTGTGCTGGAGACACCCTTATGAGGCAAGACTTGCTTCAGTGGGGCTTTGGTGCCCACTGAGTCTGCCCCCTGAGTGTGTCCCTTATGGATCTGAGGAGTTGTAATCTGGATGGTCCCACTCTGACCCTTGGGTACCCTGGGTACCCTGGCTCTTAGATCTCCAAGGAGGTGCTAATTTAGCCTCTGCCTGAGGCTACCCAGCAGGAGCTACAGAGAGATCTGCAGATTCCTCTTCTTTGTTTGGGTTTTGGAGGTGCCCAGATGAGGCCCAGCTGTGAAGCAATGCAAGCTGCTGTGGGCCCTTGGGCCTTCTTTTGGATGTTCTGGGTCTCTCTGACGCAGCTACAGTTTGTTAGGTAAGTTTAGATTTCAAAGGACCAGACCATTCATATGCAAAAGCCTCTGCACACAGCTTGGATGGGGCGGAGTCTCAGGGTGGAGCAAACAGCAATGGCTTCCCATCAGCCCTGCCCTAGGAGGCACCCCGGGTCTCAGTGTCCCTTGGTAATTGCTGCAAGCACTTCTGAGAGAAAGCCGCCCTCGAGTTCCTCCCACTGCCAGACAGTCCAGGTTCTCCTTGTATGAGTCTGGGTCCCCAGACTCTCGCCTGGTACTGGAGTTCAGAGCAGTTGGGAACTTGTGTCTCCCTCCCGCTTGTAAAAGCCAGCTGCGTACTCAGTTGCCAGCCCTTTCCGTGTGCGCGCCTCTGTACCTCTGCCTTTACTTCCGCACTCCTCTGAGTCTCAGTGTGCTTTTCTCTTTCCTCTAGTTGTAGAATTTCCACTTAGCCAGCCTTCCCATGGTTCTGGATGATGTCCATTTTGTCTTTCAGTTGTAGTTTTAAAGGGGTTGTGCGAGGCAGCAATTTCAGGTGTTTACCTATGCCTCATCTTGGTTTCTCTTTGGCCAGATATTTTTTAGACTATTCTCTAGTCTGAGTTTGCTGCTGTTTCTCATTATCAGGGTTATGCATTTTGGAAAGAATACAGCAGAGGCAAAAGTGCCCTTTTCATTTCAACAGATCAGGGGCATATGATGTCCAAATGACATCCATAGCACATCATATTAACCACGACTGCTTGGCTAAGGTGGTGTTTGCCAGATTTCTCCACTCTAAAATTACTCTTTCTTTGCCCAGTTAGTGTTTCTCAGTGGTTGAGCATTGACCCATTAACCAGAAGGTCGTGGTTTGATTCCCAGTCATAGCACATGCCGGGGTTGTGGGCTCCATCCCAGTGTGGGCCTGCAGGAGGCAGCTGATAGTTGATTATCTCTTATCATTAATGTTTCTATCTTTATCCCCTTCCTTCCTGCCTCTGAAATCATTTTTTTTTTAGTTACTTTTTTTTTCCTTTCCATACTCTGTTTTTTAGAAGCAAAACACTGAAGTCCAATCCACAGTTGTAGGGTGGGGGAGGAGGAAGTATCTACATGTATTACTTGGAATCCTTCTGTAGAGAAAGTTTGTGTTTTCCTCTATTTATTCAATTATTTATATCAGTATAAACAAATTTATATTTATTTTATACTTTGAGTTCTAGTCCAATACTGTATTTTTATTTTGTTGCTCATATTTTTGTAACTTTGAGCATTAGAAAAGCTTTCAATTTGGCACTGCTCCATCTATTTGCTTTTTGACCACTTTTCTACTTTCTGGTACTAGAAGATGCTCCAGGGCCATCTTGTATTTTTGTCGCCCTTGCTTTAAAATAACCCTTTTACCAAGGGACTGATTCCTTTTATTGGGGGATGGTTTTTAGAAACCAAAATGTTGCTCTGGGTTGCTCATTGTTATTGAGGTGCCATTACTTTTAGATCTTCCCAAGGGATGAAGCTAGGTTACACACACACACCCATGTGTACCCATATATCTATAGAATTGTTTCTGTGTCCATGTGTATGTATGTTAAGCATGAGTTCATATTGATGTCTCTGATTTTAATCCAGTACCACAAGGTTCTGTGGTCTAGTCTTCCTTTCTTGTATGTACATGACTTCGCAGTCTGATGGTGAGAAACCTGGCTCTAACCATGTAGTACCCATTTACTTAATTGTTCAAGTCCAGTGTACATGAAAAGCTGTTTCAGAACTGCTAACTCATATGCCCATGAGACACAAATTTTCCAACTAGAGTATAGTGTTTATTATTGTCATTAGCTTTATAATTTCCATTCAGAACATTGTTTTCCCAAATTAGTTATGTTAGCTCATTTACCCCCACTCTTTCAATGCAGTTCTGCATAATTTGTAATGTAGGTAGATCCATTTGTCATAGTCCACGTTTCATTTTGGAATCTGCCAGCATTCTGGTTGTTGTTGGGTCAGCATCCACTGAATGCTCTTCACAATGCTCTGTGGGTTCTGACAGAGTTCTGTATCCACCACCCTAACCCTAGCACCCCACTGAAGGGATCTGCACTCTAAATATTCCCCTGTGTGTCCCCTTTGCAGTCTCAGCAACTGCTAATCTGTTTTTGTTGAATCCTTTTTTAAAATTTTGCATTTCCTTTTCTTTAATTAAATTTTTAAGTGATTGATTTCAGAGAGAGAGAGAGAGAGAGAGAGAGAGAAACATCAGTTTGTTGTTCCACTTACTTAAGCATTCATTGGTAGCTTCTTGTATGTGCCCTGACCGGGTATTGAACTCACAATCTTGGTGTTTTGGGACGATGCTTTAACAAACTGAGTCACTTGGCCAGGTTGAATTTTGCATTTTCCAGAATGTTATATGAATAGAATGATATGAAAATCTTTGGATTTTACAAATGTTTTCTTTAACATAGTAATATGCATTTAAGATTTATCTGTATTGTGTGAGTTAATAGTTTATACTTTTTAAATTGTTAAAAAGTATTCCATTTTATGGATGAATCTTAATTTTTTTACCTTTCCCCCCATTGAAAGGCATCTTGCTTCCTTCCAGTTTTTAGCAATTATAAGTAAAGCTGCTATAAACATCCAAGGACAGGTTTTTGTGTGAACATAAGTTTTCACATCACTTGGATAAATACCTAAAAAGTGCAATTTCTGGGTCATATGGTTGTATGATAAGTAGTATCGCTACTTTTCTACTAAATACTAATAAACCATAAATTCAATAAGTTAGTTACTTAATATTGCCCAAGAAGATTATTAAGTCGTTGGTCTGCAGTTTAGAGAATCTACGAAATCTACTCATCCATCTGTCCTTTGGTTCTTATTTTGTTTACTTTTAACAAACTGCATTTGCCATTGTGCGGTTTCTTGGAAGCTGATACATCATAGATCACTAATTATGGTTCTGGGGTTCTGTGAATTTATAAACGAAGTAGTTTATGTGAGTGACATGATTACTGGGTTTAACTTAAAATTAGATACATTAAAATATTTTATAAAACAAAGAATATTTTTTCATTATTACTAATATATTGATCCCAGGAATTAAGGGTGTGCATATTGTCAAGGTGGGTTGATGGTTCAGGAAAGGAAAGGAAAGGCTAAGTGAGTCTTCTCAGATGGTGATACATTTGGTAGAGAGCAGTGTATGAAGTAAATTACAGTTTTAGTGAAATTACAGGGCTTCTAGGGATTAGATTGAGTGAGTGTGTCTCTTGTCCCTCCCTTGTTTTACGTAAGTGGCAGGGATACTCGTTTAGAGTGCCTGGGGTGTTGTTAGAGATGAAAAAGATTTATTGTAATCAAACACAGTCTGACAGCTTAGTATGAAGAAATTTCAATCCTCCAGCCTTATAAATGTAATTAGGTTTATTGAGGCAGAAAATGTTTTCCCTCCTTCCATTTTTTTTCTGCTTCCCCATTCCCACTTCCTATCCCAAATTATCTTTGAAGGGGTCACACTACCAAAAAAAGGAGTCTTTTAAAAATAAATAATTTATTTGGTTTATTTGGCTTTAGGGAAATGAGCCGTAGCAACAACAAAACTTTAAGATATTTGAGGACCTCCATTTTTGGCAGAGACACTACGTTTTTCTAAAAACTATACTTTATTCAGGAAGTTCTAACAAAAATTAATATTTTGTGGCTCTGTCATTGGATCTTGAATGGGTATTTTTAACCTTGTGGGAGCGGTTTGGCTTGCTCCCTTAGAAACCTGCGGGCTAAGCCTTTGCTTCCTTCTCGTTTCTGCACCTGTCACCGGGCAGGCGCCCTCCAGGGCAGGCGTGGGGCTGCTGCTCTTGCCTTGCCCCTCGCTGTGTAGGTGTGCTCCAGTGGATGTGGTAGGTGACAGTGGGGGGAGAAGAGGTGGGGTTTCGGATCCTCCCTCTCGTGCTCAGCAATGCTACCAGCCACATGCCTTCCCAAGGACCCACTGTGTGTGAGAGGAAAAGCCTAGGACTGTTAGGAGAGGGGTGCTTCGGTGAGGACTTCCTCCTCCTCTGCTCCATGGAAATGAGCCTTGTGAGCTTTTACTTGCTTGCTGCTTTGCCCAGAGACCCAGGTAATCCGGAGCAGTCTTTGTTTTCTCCGTGGTGTGTGAAATGTAGCAAAATGCTAGAAAAATAGCTTCAGTGAAAGGGATGTGCCTATAGCAGAGTAATAAAATAAAAAAGAAAAAGGATATTTTTGCATTATTATTCTTACAATAGCTTTTAAGGTTTCTTCATCTTTTAAAAAGCCTAATTTGACCTCAGAGAAGAAAATTGCTAGTTTTGAAAACGTGTGCTTTAATTGCTTAGCTTGAGAACAAAGGTTTTAATATCCAGCATTGCAGGGATATTTTTTTATTCAATAGGAAAGGAAGCAACATCCTTCTTTTACATTTTTAGAGCTGAATTGACATGGCTTCTCTTGAATCTTAGCTGGGTACTTTATGGTTCTGTAAATTGTGATTTAATTCTCTGAAGCTTCAGGATGGTTTTCCCCTTTATTCCCAAGGGACACTGGATGGCATATTGGGGGTTGCAGAGAGGAATCTTACAGTGGGGGAAGGGAATGTTTTTACAAAGCAATCTTCATGATTGTTTCTTATTTGAAATCAAATTGGAATATATAATCATTTGAAAAAGGCATCTAACACTGTTGGCCTTTTGAATTATTTTATCCTTGGCTCAGTTTGTGGTTATTTTGCTGTTGTCAGCTAAAAGGATGGTTATAAATAAGAAGAAGCTGCCGATTGCTATGATGGCATTGGTGGAATTGCTTTCTGCTTTTTATTTTTTTATTTTTCCATTCATCTCTGTGAATACAGGAACAGAGGCATGAATGTGAAAAGTAGACACGGTATAAAATGCTGTGGGCTTTTTAACTTTCTCCTAAGGTGTTTTTCATGGTGGAATTTATTTTCTTTTAGAAAGACCCAAGATCATAGTTTCTGACACTAAAAGGTGTTTAGTGCTACAGACTTCTCTGTTTAGAAAAGATAGATAAAAAATATTTTCAGCATACTTGGAAGCTTCCAGTTAATTTATCTCTCTTAGTGATAGGAGTCATCATAATGTTTGCAACATTTTGAAAGCTGGTTGACCCCTCAGAATATTAACAATTAATGAATGCTTATTTAGTATTTACATAATATTTAGTATTTTGGATATATACAAGGTTTGTAGTCTAGTAGAGAATATGAACAACCCACACATATGAATGTCCTATTTTTTGTGCTAGTATACAAATGTTGGTTATACTGTATATTTGTGTACTGGTACTGATACATAAAGTTCATAAACTATTTTTAGTCCTAATAACCCAGTAACGAAATTGTCACCATCTCTCTTCTATAGATGATGAAATTTGTATTTCACCTGGTTATTTGCCATAAGTAGCAACACCATGAAGCGACGAAGCCCAGGCCAAACTTCAAAACTCTTCCCACTGTTTCCATATCAGCAGATTAAGACATTTTATCATAATTATTTGACATCACAAAGAATGATGCCAATAGAGTGAATAGGAGATTGGGATCTTAATCTCTGCCAAAAATGGAGTAATTTAACGACATCTGTAAGGTGTGATGGTTAGACTAGGTCACCTAAAGTTCAGTTCTAACGTTACCCGATTCTGTTCAGTATAAGAGAGATTCTTGTGTAGCTTGTGGAAACAAGTCTTATACTTTTAAATTTTCATTATAAGTATATTTAGTTTGCACTCCTGATCCTGCATATGCTACTGTACTGTTGTTTTCTTTTCCCTTGGGGAGAGTAAGATATCTATAATTCATATCACCTAATATATTACAGTATATATTTATTTATTGAGATTATTATTGTCAGTTGTCTCCCTCTTTCCTTTTCCTCAAGTATATTTCAAGGACCTAGAATAGTGCCATATTATATTATATTATATTATATTATATTATGTATATATAATGCATATATATATGCATTTATAAATTCATGAATGATGTATTTGTATAGTACACTGGAAAAATATATAAGTAACTTCATACTTTTTAATACAGAGTCTCTTGGGACTAAAATATTTCACTTTATTATTGTAATGACCCTTTAAGGAACTAATTAGTGTGAGAATCTTGAGAAGAAGAAAACCTACATAATAATTACGTTTAGGCAAGTAAACCTAAATTTGCTGGAATTTCCCCATACAAAATAATGACAGTATAGAACTTGATAACCATAGGTTTACCCAGTATTCTACTTAATAGTTTCCTAAAGCATTATTAGATGCTTTTTCCACATATACAAAGAAAAACATAGTAGCAAAGCTCCTTTTTGGTTTATCTGTTAATTTAAGTATACTCTGAAATGCTAATTACAAGGGGTACAACATATTTAAACCATTGAATCTTATACTTAAAATTAAAAAGATATTTAATGAAGTATGATATCATGTGTACTGGTAGTTTTGGTGCATTTGAACATTGGGCTTTTTGAGATTTTATCAGCTTTATTGAGGTATAATTGGCACATAATAAACTGTATGCATTAAAGTATCAGCTGCTAGGCTTTGCTATATGCATACAACTGGAAAGCTGTTCACCATAAGCAGGATAATAAACATATCCACCCCCCAAAAGGATCTTTTGCCTTTTGTAATTCTTTCCTCCCAACCCTCTCCACCCTGCTCAGGTACCCAGTGATATTGCCATTATAGATTAGTTTGAAATTTCTTGCTTTTTGTCACTGTAGAATTAGTTTGCATTTTCTTGAGTTTTATGTAATTGGAATCTTAAAATATATGCTCTTTTTGTTGGACTTCTTTCATTTTGCATTGTTATTTTACAATTTGTCCATGTTGTTGTGTGTACCAAAAGTTCATACCTTTTTATTGCTAGTGATATTTCAGTATATGGATATGCCAATTTATTCATTCATCCATTGATGGACATTTGGGTTATTTCAAGTTTTGGGCTACTAAAAAAAGTTCTTTGGACATACAAGTCTTTGAATGGACTTAGGTTTTTATTTCACCGGGGAGTGGATGGCTGGGTCATGGGTAGGAGTGGAGTTAACTTTCTAGGAAACTGGGAACTGTTTTCTCCAGTGGCCTATTGTCTTACATTCTTACCAGCAATAGCCACACACTCTGCAGTCTCACAAATACTTGGTATTTTTAGCCTTTATAATTTTAGCCATTTTAGTGGTTGAGCAATGGGATCATTTTGTAGTTTTATTTGCATTTCATCAAATGACCAGTGATGTTGAACATCTCTTCACGAGTTTATCATCTATACGTCTTCTTTCATGCATTGTCTGTTTAAATCTTGTTTTTAATTACACTGTCTTTTTGTTATTGAGTTGTAAGCGTTCATTATGCATTCTGGATGTAAGTCCTTGATTAGATAAATGCTTTTGAAATATTTTATCCCAGTCTGCAGCTTGCTCTTTCATTCTCTTAGTATTTTCTCTCTTTTTAATAAAAACAGATTTATTGAGCTGTTGGTCACATTTTGAAGATCAGAAGTTGTAAATTTGAATTCCAATGTCATTTTATTTCTTTCATGAATTGTACATTAGAAATACTTATCTAACCAATATTTTCTCCTAGGTTTGTTTTTTAGAAATGTTACAGTTTTAACTTTACTTTTAGGCCTCTGATACATTTTGAAGTAATTTTTTAATAGGGTATGAGGTATAGATTAAAGTATATTTTCTTTGCAAATGGATATCCAAATATTTTAGTACCATTTGTTGAAAACTATCTTTTCTCCAGTGAATTGCCTTTGCACCTTTGTCCTAAGTCTGTTGTCAGTGGGGGTCTTGAGATTCTGTTCTGTTGATCTTTCTGTCTGTTGACCCATACTGTTTTGTTAGCCCTCCAACTTTGTTCTTTTTCAAACCTGTCAGCTTTTCTATGTTCTTTGTATTTTCTTATGATCTTTGGAATCAGTTTGTCAGTTTCTGAAAAAACAAAACAAAACAAAACGAAACACACACACACACACACACACACACACACACACAAAACCACCTTTTTGGGTTTTGTATGAAATTGCTTTGAATCTGTAGATCAATTTGTGTATAAATGTCATCTTAACGATCCTGAAGTGTTCTAGTCCATGAACATGGAGTACTGTTTCTTTCATTTAGGTCTTAGTTTCTCTGAGCCATGTTTCCACTTTTCAGTTTTACAGGTCTTGCACATCTTTTGCCAGATTTAACCTAAGTGTTTAATATTTTAATGGTATCATAAATGGCATTGTCTTTTCAATTTCAGTTTTTAATTGTTCATTGCTTATACAAAATACAGAAATACAACTCATTATTGATTTTTAATTCTGCAACCTTGTTAAGTTACTAATTAGAGCTCTAGTAGCTCTTTTGTTATTTCATAGTTTTTTACATACATCATCATGCAGTCAGTGAATAAAGACCATTTTACTTCTTTCTTTCTAATCTGGATACTTTTTATTTATTTTTCTTGCCATACTGCACTGGCTAGAATAGTACAGTGTTGAGTAAAAGTGGTAGGTGGGGCTATCCCTGTTCCTGATCCTAGGGAGAAAGCGTTCTGGGTTTCACCAATAAGTATGATGATGCCATTATCAGGTGGACGTTGTGTGTTTATTGTTATAAGAACTAGAAATAGAATTGATAACACTACTGTTCAAATTAAGTAAAAGTTATAAACAGTCTCAGAGATCACATTTTTTTTTTAAGAAGAAAGGCCTTCAGAGTATTTTTCAATATAATTCTCTTTTTAACAGGTGAATTCTACCACCTGTTAAATCCTGTCAGTATTCTGGCATTGCAAGGGAAATCATAACTAAACATTGTTAGCATTTTCTTTGCTGTGTAATTGTTTTCACATAAATTATCTGATAATAATTATAAAATGTGGCAAATAGTTAAAAAAGAGGACAGGGTAACTATGGGAGGTAGTAACAGGAAGGACCTAATTTAAATGGAGGAGCAGTGGCCAGGAAAGGCCTTGCTGAGGTAGTTCTCTAAGCAAATACCTGAGTACCATTGGCGTTGGGGTGGTGGGTCGAGTGTCCCAGGTAGAACAGCAGCATATAGGATGCGAAGCACTGACAGCCTCTGGCGGACGGGGAATGACGAGAAAGGCAACGAAAGCTACGTTTTATGTTTGGGCCTCCCATGTATGTCATGCTTGGTGTTTGGATTTTTTTCCTAAATGCAGTGGGAAGCTATTGAAAGAATTTAAATAGGGAGGGACACATGAAGATTTGTGCTTTAAAATTATATTTGCTGTATAGGAAATTGGGTTGGAGGATGTGTGCTAGAGTAGAAGTGTCAAGACCTGGAAAACTACTGCCTGTCTAGGCTTGAGATGAGTCAGGGGCCCAGCTCTAAGCTAGCATTGGCAAAGGTCAGAAATAGACACATTTGAGATATGCATTTAAGATAAAATCAGTAGAATTTGATGATGGATGTTAACTCCATGAACATGGGGAATTTTATTCATTTTGTGTCTCAGCCTGTTGAGCAATGCCTGGTTTATAATAAATGCTCAAACAATTTGTTGGATGGATGGAGAATTGGATGTTTTGGATATGAGGCCTGAGGGGGAGGAAAATATCAGGTAGGCTGATGAAGGTTTTGAGATGGAGAAACAGGTTTTGAGAGGCAGAGTAAGAATTTAGTTTAGAGTTTATTGAATTTCAGATGCCAGTGGGATATCTACATGGATATGCCCTGCTGGCAATTGGTTAGAGCCCAGAAAATAGAGCAAGTCTATATGCCCATGTCTCATATCTGTTCTTTCATTAGACAAATATTTATTGAGCATCACTCCATGCCTAGCACTCTCTTGGGATCTAGTAGTGAACCAGGGATCTTGCCATCAAAGAGTTTATTTTTGTTCCTTGAAGTTGGGGGTTGGGTGGGTAATATATCAAATTATCATTTTTTAAAGTACTTATTTGTTGAGTACTGAGAGCAGAGAGGTACCATCTGAAGTAGAGTAAGTGTACAAAGTTAAGGCAGAGTCACTATTGAGCTAACACTAGTGTTTGATTGGGTATCAGGGGGAACTGGTGGCTTTGATTACAGGTACAGTTGACGCTTGAAAAACACAAGTTTGAACTGTGTAGGTTCACTTTTAGGCAGATTTTTTCCGCCCCCCATAAAAATGCAGCTGGGCCTCCTGGTTTCACATCCTTGGATTCAACTAACCAGGGTGATTGAAACAGTATTTTTTTATCCACAGTTGGGAATTCCTGCTCTGCATCTTTCTATGCTGCTGTACATAAGGGACTTGAGCATCCACAGGTTTTGGTGTCTGGGGGGGGGGGGTCTAGGCTCAATCCTCAGCAGTCAGAAGTTATACTGGAGTTTCCACTCGGGTTCATGTCCTTCACACCCCCACATTTCTGTATGTTAATCTATCCAGGTCTTACCTTCAATCTTTTACCTTAGTTTCTACATTCCTGAGTTTTTATTTTGATTATATTTTTATTGGATGGATTTTGTCTTCAAGTACTTTTTCCCTCTTCAAGAATGGTTTGTAGGTGCTTTATTTTCTTATTTCTTTAAATATTCCTATGTCTCTATTTACAGTATGCATAAAAATTTTTAAAAGAAATTTTAGACATTGTCTCACATTGGGGTCATATCTTCTGGTATATGGAATCTTATTGTGGAGAAATCTTGAGGCTAATTTAATATTTCCAACTTGCATATAACTTAAGTTTTGTGTGTTGTTGTTTTTTGTCTAGGTGCTTACGTAGTTCTTTATTTTAAAACTAGAGGCCCATCCGTGCACCAGTGTGGTCCTCAGCCTGGCCTGAGCCCTCTCGTAATCCGGGACCCCCTTGAGGGATGCAGTAGTGCATGAAGCAGCAGGCAGCTGGGGAGGAGCCCGAGCCAGGGCCAGGCATCGTGCTGCTCCTGTTCATACTGGCCTCGCTGTGCCTGCTGCCACCGCCGCATGGTAGCACTGCCATGGAGGAGAGTCAGAGGCTCGTGCCGCCACAGCTGTGCTCGCCAGCCGTGAGCCTGGCTTATGGCGCCTGTCAGTCAGCTGAGCGGCCCTCCCCCTGTGGGAGTGCACTGACCACCAGGGGGCAGCTCCTGCGTTAAGCATTTGTCCCCTGGTGGTCAGTGCACATTATAGCGCCTGGTCAAATGGTCATTCTGTCACTTAGGCTTTTATATATATATAGACTAGAGGCCCCGTACATGAAATTCGTCCCTAAGCCCAGCCTATACCCTCTCCAATCGAGGACCCCTTGAGGGATGTCCAACTGCCCTTTTAGGCCCGATCCCTGGGCCTAACAATACAGGACTGCTGGCTCCCGGCTGCTCGCCTGCCTGCCTGACTGCCTGATTGCCCCTAACCACTTCTGCCTGCAAGCCTGATCACCCCCTAACCACTCCCCTGCCAGCCTGATCGACACCTAATTGCTCCCCTGCCAGCCCGATTGCCCCTAACTGCCCTCCCTTGCCAGTCTGGTCGCCCCCAACTGCCCTCCCCTGCTGGCCTGGTTGCCCCTAACTGCTCTCCTTGATGGCCTGGTCACCCCTAACTGCTCTCCCTGCTGGCCTGGTTGCCCCCAACAGTCCTCCCCTGCAGGCCTTGTTCCCCTCACCTACCCTCCCCTGCAGGCCTGGTTGCCACTAACTGCCCTCTCCTGTTGGCTCAGTCACCCCTAACTGCCCTCCCCTGCTGGCCTTGTCCCTCTCAACTGTCCTCCCCTGCAGGCCTGGTCCCTCCCAACTGCCTTCCTCTACCGGCCCAGTCACCCCTAACTGCCCTCCCCTGCCGGCCATCTTTGGCCACATGGGGGAGGCCATCTTGTGTGTTGGAGTGATGGTCAATTTGCATATTACCTCTTTATTATATAGGACTAGTGACCCGGTGCACGAAATTCGTGCACATTAAAAGGGGATTAATTAGAGAAAATAATTGAATATTGCTTTTTGCCTTTTCTCTATAATATTAATATTGCTATTTGCCTTTTCTCTATAAGAAGTGTCAGAGATGAAAGAAAATTAGTAAAATGTATATGAAAACCTTCCTCCTGTCAGAGTCTGGGGCACGCCGTGGGACCCAGAGTCAAGTCCCCGCCCACCCACATGCACCTCAAAGTTGCGTGAGACCCAGACCTGGCCGCCCCCTCCCCCTCCCCAATTGGCTAGATCTAGACCCAGCCAGTCCCACCCTAGACCCAGCCAGTCCCACCCTTGTCAAGCCCTGCTGGGCAGGGGATGTAGCCTCAGACCCCTTGGCCTGGTGCCAGGACAGGGATGTGTGGCCTGAGGTCCCCCAGCCCAGACCAGGGCGGGGGGTGGGCCTTGAGGTCCTCCTTCAAGCCCCACCAGGTGGGGGACACAGCCTGAGATCCCCTGTCAAGCCCCGCTGGGTGGGGGGCATGGCCTGAGGTCCCCTGGCCCAGCACTTGGGGGGGGGGCGCAGCCTCAGGTCCCCACCAGCATGGGGGCACAGCCTCAGGTCCCTTGTCGAGTTCCCCTGACCCAGCACTGGGGGTGCACCTTGAGGTCCCACATCAAGCCCCGCTGGGTGGGGGGCATGGCCTGAGGTCCCCTGTCAACCCCACAGGGGCAGGGGGTCTTTAGCCTCAGGTCCCTGCTGATTGCTCATTAAGACTCCTTAAGGGAACTTGGCCTCAGCTGTGGGTGCAGCCATCTTTATGATGGAGTAATTGTCAATTTGCATATTCCTTTATTATATAGGATATTAAATTTTCATAACTTTAGCACTGTATGTGTTATTGTTGACTATTTTGTGTTTGTTTATATAGGACAGTGTGCTCTTTCTGTCTTCAGATTCAAATTATTCTCTATTTTTAAATACATTTTTCTAGTATTTTAAAAATATTCTTATTTCTGCCCTAAGCAGTTTGGCTCAGTGGATAGAGTATCAGCTTGTGGACTGAAGTGTCCCAGGTTCAATTCTGGTCAAGGGTACATGCCTAGGTTGCAGGTTCGATCCCTAGCCCTGGTCGGGGTGTGTGCAGGAGGGAACTAATCAATGTGTCTCTCTCATCACTAATGTTTCTGTCTCTCTCCCTCTTCCTTCCTCTCTGAAATTAATAACAATATATTTAAAGCATAATAAGCATAATAAGAATTAAGAACATGGCTGTAGAACTATAAGGTCTGGGCTTACATCTGAGCTTCTCTGTTTATTGTCTGACCTTGGCCACGTTCCTTCATCTCTCTGTGCCTTTGTTTCTTCACCTGTAAGTCAGGGATAATAATAGTATGCACTAAGAATTAAATGAATTAATGTGTGTGATGCAGGCACACGGTTACTGGCATCTGTGACATGCACAGTATGCCTTAGTTATTAGCTGCTCCATTTTCCTATGACTGTGCGTCCTGTCAGGGTTCCAAAGGCCTCTGTTGCTTGCAGCAAAGGTCTTGAGGTCACGGGCTCCTGTTTGTGTTCTGGTGGCATTTGTTCTGTCTTTCCATCATCATCTCTCCTGCACCTCCAGTGGTACCCTAGTCCCAGGAATGTATCAGCATTTTTTTTCTTTAAATTGTTTTTCTCCTCTTCTGGATCTCTACTCCCTTGTTCTATGCATACACCTGGGTATTACCTTTCTAATCAAAGGGTAGTTAGATCTATATTTCAAATCTGTGATCCTTAGATGTAGGGAAATCTGTTCCAGTCTATCAGACCTTCCTTGTTATATGTGGATCCTGAATTTAATTAGTGTTTTAAGGTTATAATCATGTCCTTTCCTGGAAGATGAATTTCTTTTTCTTCTATTTTTTTCTGTTAGTATTGAGGAAGGATAGATTGCTTTTGTTCTCTTTCCTTTATCTTTACCTAAATTTAATGCATAGTTATTGGAGGAACGAGTGGTGGTGAGAATGGTGCCATGAAGAAACACTTTCAGTGGATATCTTTAGGTGTAGCTGGCAATTCACCCATATAGCAAGTATATAGAAATGGAATTCACTGAGCGTTAGGGTTTTGGAGAGACAGATTCTGTGTGATTGGAAGTCCTTTGTAACCATTTTATATTGGCGTATCTTTGCATAAAACTATAGGGTCTAGTTAAACGTTTTTGTAGTTGCATCAGATCTAGTTTTCTGAGCTCACTCATGTGAAAACTTGTAGTTGACTGTGAAAACACTATCCACAGGGAAGACATGTGGGAAGGCAGTAGCTAGAGGCTGAGAGCAGGGCCTAGTAGAGCGTGAGGGTTTAAATCAACGGTTTCATCTGGTTACATAACTTGTTTACGTTATTCAACTTCTTTGAACCTCACATTTTTCTGCTATAAAATGAGGCTAAAATAATAACTATGTTTTAGAATTATTGTTAGAATTAAATTAACTAATATGTATAAAGTACTCAAAACAGATTGGCAATGGTAAGTACATAAGTAAAACTACTCAAATAACTTCTATATATTATTATTATTATTCTAATTGTTAATAATTATTATTATGGATACTGGAGGATCAATGTATCTAACATAATTTTTTACTACCAAGTGTATCTTCAAGGTATTGAGTATTCCTTAACGAATAATTCTTCCAATGAGTATTTTTCAGGAACCCAACACCAGAAAATATGGAACAGCTTACTGTGTTATTCTCTACCTCTCTAATTTACATTTGTTTTTAGCCAGTTCACCTCCTCTCTCTAGACACACACACACACACACACACACACACACACACACTCTACATAGTTTTATCTAGCAGGGTCTTCCTGACCTTACTTAGCAGTAGAGCAGTACAAAGGCCACATTAAGCATAGCTGCTGGGGAAAACCCTTTTTTCTTCTCTAGCTTATAAATGCTGTTCTACGAAAAAAACCCTGACATCAGCTCTTGGAAAAATCCAAATACTTGTGTTAGAGCAGGACTGATACACTTGCCTGGACAGAGATTAAATGGCTGAACTTGAGTTCTAAGTTGCCTGTCCAACATGTTATGCTTTAAAAAAAAATCTACACATTTCAAATATTATCTGGAGAAATTATGTTAGAAAGAACAATTTAACATCCGTACTTCCATGTTTTGCTAATTTATCTTCATTTTAGTTTTTCCCCTAAATAAAATCTAAGCTTAAGATAATGTGGAATTCATGCTTGGTGAGTACAAGATATATCAGTGTTATAAACTTTGCGTAGTGCTCTCCACATATTGAGTGCACCATAGTATTTGATGTTTGGGGCCAAATACACTAACTGTAAGCATGAAATGAATTGGACTTTCTTAGCATTCAACTCTATGGACTATAAAGGTTTATTCATTCATCAGAGTTCTCCTTTTTTTTTTCTTTTTTTTTTCTTATAAATCTTTATTGTTCAGATTATTACAGGTGTTCCACTTTTTTTCCCCCCCATAGCTCCCCTCCACCTGATTCCCCACCCCACCCCATGCCCTTACCCCCCGCCACTGTCTTCATCCATAGGAGTAAGATTTTTGTCCACTCTCTTCCTGCACCCCTCACACTTGCTTCCCCTGAGAATCGTCAGTCCACTCCCTTTCTATGTCCCTGATTCTATTATATTCACCAGTCCATTCTGTTCTTCAGATTTTTTATTCACTTGATTTTTAGATTCACTTGTTGGTAGGTATGTATTTGATGTCATTTTGTTGTTCATAATTTTTATCTTTATTTTTTTCTTCTTCTTCCTCTTCTTAAAGAATACCCTTCAGCATTTCATGTAATCCTGGTTTGGTGGCGATGAACTCCTTTAGCTTTTTCTTGTCTGTGAAGCTCTTTATCTGACCTTCAACTCTGAATGATAGCTTTGCTGGGTAGAGTAATCTTGGTTGTAGGTTCTTGCTGTTCATCACTTTGAATATTTCTTGCCACTCCCTTCTGGCCTGCATAGTTTCTGTTGAGAAATCAGCTGATAGTCGTATGGGTACTCCCTTGTAGGTAATTAACTGTTTTTGTCTTGCTGCTTTTAATATTCTCTCTTTGTCTTTTGCCCTTGGCATTTTAATTATGATGTGTCTTGGTGTGGTCCTCTTTGGGTTCCTCTTGTATGGGGTTCTGTGTGCTTCCTGAACTTGTAAGTCTATTTCTTTCACCAGGTAGGGAAAGTTTTCTGTCATTATTTCTTCAATAGGTTTTCAATATTTTGCTCTCTCCCTTCTTCTGGCACCCCAAAAATTCGGATGTTGGTTCGCTTGAAGTTGTCCCAGAGGCTCCTTACACTATCTTCATATTTTTGGATTCTTTTTTCTTTTTGTTTTTCTGGTTGGATGTTTTTTGTTTTCACATATTTCAGATCTTTGGTTTGATTCTTGGGGTACGTTGATCTACAGTTGAGTTTCTGTATATTTTTTATTTCAGACAGTGTATGCTTCATTTCTGACTGATCCTTTTCCATTTTTTTGGCATTCTCATTAAGGTCCTTGAAGGTCTTACTAAGCTCCTCAGAAGTGTCATCAAGTTTCTCAGCGGTTTTTAGAAGATTCTTGAGTAACCTTATACATGTGGTTCTGAACTCTATGTCATCCAGTAGTTTGCTTTCCTCCGTTTCTTTCATTCGTGACATGTTTCTTTGTTTCTGCATTTTGGCTGCTTCCCTGTGTTGATGGAGTGGCTTTGTGTGGTAGGTGACCTATAGGGGGCAGTAGCTCAACCTCCCCAATCATCTGATGTGGATGCTCTTGGTACACCCCTTTGTGGGCTGAGTGCAAAGTCTTGGTGTAGTTAAGCCTGAATTGCTGTTGGTACGCTGGGAGGAATTGACCTCCAGGCCAATTAGCTGTGAGCACTCCCTGTGTCTATAATGGAAGAACTGCTGCGCTGAAGACACGCTTATGGGGCAGGACTTGTTTCAGTGGGGCTTTGGTGCTCACTGAGTCTGCCTCTTGAATGTGTCACTTATGGATGTGAGGAGTTGAAATCTGGTGTCTCACACTGACCACTAGGTACACTGGCTTCTGGATCTCCAATGGGGTGCAGGTCAGCTATTGTCTGAGTCCACCCAGCAGGAGCGCAAGTTGGGGCCCAATCCCCATAGGCCATCCCGAGGGACCCCACCTGTGCATGAATTCGTGCACGGGGCCTGTAGTATCAATAAATTGTTAATCCTGTAACCAGGCTGGTCAAGAATGAAAGAGAAGATAAACATTACCAATTCAGAAGTGAAAGAAGTGGCATCATTGCATGTACAGATATTAAGAGGACGACAAGGCAATATTATGAATAACTTTAAGCCAATAAATTTAGCAATTTAAATTGAAATATGGTTTGGAGTTTTATATACAGAGGGATAGATATAGGAACAATTGTAGATGTATGTAAATTTCCAAGCTCTGTCTGCCTAGAAACAGTCATATCCTAGTAACAGCAATGGGATATCCACATGTAAAAAAGTAAACTTCTATCTATACCTCACACTCTACAAAAATTATTGAAAAATGTCTCATAGACTTTTTGAATGTCTTAAACTTATAGGAGAAAACCACCCATCATCTCAATAACCAGCATTTTTATGAATATTTCCCCTGTCTTTTGTCAAGATAAAGAAATATTTCTATATTTGTATAAAGTAGACATATGGTGTATAAAATTTCTTTTTATAAAAATTAAAGCATACTGGATATACTGTTTGGTAACTTTTATCTTAATAAAACATCAACATAATTTTACATTATTAAATATTTCACTATAGCACCAGTTTTAAATAGTGTTGCATAGATTCCTAGAGGGTCAAATGATGTCCCTTAGAGAGTAAAAGTAGGCAGTTGGGAGTTGGGGGGTGGTTTCCCCTCAGCCCAGCCTGGACCCTCTCCAATCCGGGACATCCCTCTCACAGTCCGGGACTGCTGGTTCCTAACTGCTCATCTGCCTGCCTGCCTGATTGCCCCTAACTGCCCCCCCTGCTGGTCTGGTCACCCCCAACTGCCTCACTCTGCCAGCCTGGTCGCCCCCAACTGCCCTTCCCTGCCAGCCTGGTCGCCCACAACTTTCCTCCCCCCAGTCTGGTTGCCCCACACAGCCAGCTGGTCAGTTGTTTGGTCATCCCTCGCTAAACCCCTGCCGGACTTGTCGCCCCACACAGCCTGCTGTTCGGTTGTTACTGTGAGGGCGTTGTGACCAATTTGCATATTACTCTTATTAGCATAGATTGAACTTCAAAATAAGACAAAGATTTGAAAAAACAGATCTCTAAATCTTGATAGCTGTAAAGTGCTTTGTGATATGGCTAATTAATTTAACCAGTTCATTTCTGTAAATATTTAGGCTAGGCACAGTTTTTTATTATAATAATCAAAGTTGTAACAAAATATCTTTGTAACTCTAATTATGTGTTCTCTCTCAACTTCTGAGGATGAATTTATCTATAGCAAGGAAGCCACATGGGAGTTTGGACTAGAAGTAAAGAGCTTGTATGTGAACCGGGTAAGCAGAGAAGAGAGGACACACCAGTCCCTTGGACTAATCCCAGGGATCTGTGCCTGTTCTCTAGGAAAGATACAGCAAGAATCTGAAGGGGCTGTTTTGGGAGCAGACCTTTTGAGACAAATGTAACATTACTTTGATGCCAAGTAACAAAGTAGGACACAGAATAGGTAAGAAAGACTCTATTTCTGTTCAAAGTAAAGAACAAACAAAACAGGGATCCATGTGATAGCAGATAGAGGTATAGTCTTATCAAACTGAATAAATGCCAAAAGCTACAATGAATTAATGTTTGCAAATGAATTGTATTTTTATTAATCACACCACCATCGTTACCCTTGGGGCAAAGCGAGCCTCGCTGGGAAGATGCACTGGTTGTGCAGCATGCAGTGACTTGGAGTTCTCATGGGTTCCACTTAGCTTCGCCCTGGCCATGTGGCTCTAGTGGTTGGAGCATCATCCCATGCACCAAAGGTTGTGGGTTTGACGGGAGGCAACTGGTCGATGTTTCTCACATCAATGTTTCTCTCTCTCTAAAAATCAATGGAAACGTCCTCGGGTGAGGATTAAAAATAATAAAATGAACTTAACTTTGTAAAGTAGTAATTCCCAATTCCGGGATGATCTAAGAGGAATGTCAAAATAATTAACACACCTTCCCTCCAACTTTCCAAATTCAGTGCTATGATGAGCCATTATTACTGATGAAAGTGTACCCCAGCTTTAATTTCTTGGTTTGGGGTCAAGAAAAACTCTTGTAGAAGAAAGTGTAAGATGGCATGCATATAACAAATTTTATCACCTTTCCCTATGAAATCAGAGGTCTTTTTCTTTGTGGTGGTTTGAAAGTTTGGGGTATTGAGATTTGGCAGCAGAAAGTGTGGTTTCACAATAAACTAAGTGGATAGCTAGGAGGCATTAATATTCGAGGCCAGAACCAAACCATTTATGAAGAGATACCTCTTTAGTGTTATGTACAATAGCCAAGATCTGGAAACAGCCCAAGTGCCCATCATTAGATAAGTGGATAAAAAAAGCTGTGGTACATTTACACAATGGAACACTACATAAGCATAACAAAGATAGAAATCTTACCTTTTGTAACATTATGGCTGGACCTGAAGATTATTATGTCGAGTGAAGTAAGTCATTCAGAGAAAGACAAATGCCATATGATCTCACTTAATGTGGACAAATGAACAAACTGGGTAACAAAATAGAAACAGAGGCCTGGATACCTGGAACAGTCGGACAGCTGTCAGGGGGAGCAGTGGGGCTGGGTGAGAGAAGGTGAAGTGATCAGCCAAAGGACATATTTGCATAATGTAGACGCAGACAACAGTGTGGTGATAGCTAGAGGGAAAGGGGGTGGGGGCTAAGTGGAGATAGGCATGGGGGAGAAATGGGGACATCTGTAATATTGTCAACAGTAAAAATAAAGAAAAAGATGAAAATTCATTTACTTTTCGTAAAGTTTTTAAAAATTTATTTTTCATCTACAGATGGCATACAATCTTAGTTTTAGTTGAAAACTTAGTGATTAGGCATTTGTATACTGTGTGAAGTGCTCACCTAAATAAGTCTAGTACCCATCTGCCACCATGCATAGTTATTACAATATTTTTTATTAGATCTCCTATGATATACCTTAGTACCCGTGACTATTTCTATAGGTGACAATTTGTACTTAATTTTTTCATCTATTTCGTCAACCCTCTCCCATCTAATGATCAGTTTGTTGTCTGTATCAATTAGTTTCTGTTTTGATTTTTAGATTCCAGATATAAGTGAAATCAGATGGTACTTATCTTTCTCTGTCTGACTTACTTGACTTAGCCTTCTACCCTCTAGCTCAGGGGTCCTCAAACTACGGCCCGCGGGCCACATGTGGCCTGCTGAGGACATTTATCCGGCCCGCTGGGTGCCGCTGCCTGTCCTGCTTAGCAGCCGACTCATCCAGGGCCCACAGTATGCATAGGAATTTGTTCATAGTTTTTTTTTTTAAACTATAGTCCGGCCCTCCAATGGTCTGAGGGACAGTGAACTGGCCCCCTGTTTAAAAAGTTTGAGGACCCCTGCTCTAGATCCATCCATGTTGTTGCAAATGAAAGTTATTTTTTATGGCTGAATAATTTTCCATTGTATATATGTACCACATCTTCTTTACCCATTTGTGTATGACATTTAGGTTCATATCTTGGCTCTAATATATAATATTGCAGTCAGCATAAAGGTATTTAAGTCTTTATGAATTAGTGTTTTGGATTTTTTCGGATTAATACCCAGAAATGCCATTGCTGGGTCATGTGGTAGTTCTATTTTCGGTTTTATGAGGAGCCACCATAATGTTTTCCATAGTGGCAGCACCAGTTTGCAGTTGCATCAACAGTGCACGAGGGTTGCCTTTTCTCCACACCTTCACCAACATTAGTTGTTTGCTTGTTTTTATTATTTTTATTTATTTATTATTGTTTAAAGTCTTACATATGTGTCCTTTTTCCCTATTAACCCCCCCACCACCACTCGCACCCTCGAGGGCAAGCCCCCACCATCCTGGTGATGCTAATATGCATGCATACAAGTTGGTTATGCTAATATGCATGCATACAAGTCCTTTGGTTGATCTCTACCCCTCCCCCCACCCCTTCCTTCTTTCTGAGGTTGGACAGTCTGTTCAATGCTACCTTGTCTCTGGATTCTATTTTTGTTCATCATTTTATGTTGATCATTATATCCCACATATGAGTGACATAATGTGATATTTATCTTTCTCTGACTGGCTTATTTCACTTAGCATAATACTCTCCAGTTCCATCCATGGTGTTGCAAATGGTAGGAACTCCTTTTTTACTGCAGTGTAGTATTCCATTGTGTAGATGTACCACAGTTTTTTAATCCACTCATCTGCTGATGGGCACTTAGGCTGTTTCCAAATCTTAGCTATGGTGAATTGTGCTGCTATGAACATCGGGGTGCATATATCCTTTCTGATTCGTGTTTCTAGTTTCTTGGGATATATTCCTAGAAGTGGGATCACTGGGTCAAATGGGAGTTCCATTTTTAGTTTTTTGAGGAAACTCCATATTGTTCTCCACAGTGGCTGCACCAGTCTGCATTCCCACCAGCAGTGCATGAGGGTTGGGAGCCAGCAGTCCTGGATTGTGAGAGGGATGTCCGACTGCTGGTTTAGGCCCAATCTCTGTGGGATCGGGCCTAAACCAGCAGTTGGACATCCCCATGGGGGTCCCAGATTGGAGAGGGTGAAGGCTGGGCTGAGGGACAACCCCCCCTCCCCCAGTGCACAAATTTTGTGCACCAGGCCTCTAGTGAGTGTATAAGAAGAAAAGTAAAAAACAAAATACTCAATAAAAATAAATAATAATTAAAATATACATATATTAAAAAATATATAAAATTTTATATATATAAATTCCCCCCCTTTATCTATATATTCATCTGTTTTTGGGAAAGGAGAATAGAGTAGAGAGCAGATAGGCCTGAGTTTGGTGAGTGAAACATTAAGCTATTAGTAGAAGAAGAGAAGAAGTGAGGAGAGGAAAAACAAAAGCATGAAATAAAAAACAAACTAACAAACAAACAATAACAATTAGAAAAAAAATTGGCTAGTGAAGAAAGAGAAAAGAGAAGGGTGCATGGACTTGGAACAGGGCAGAGGAAATTAGATATATGAGTAAGGCAACATAGACTATTATCATAGTAATGCATCAATAAAGCAGGTAAAGAAGATCAGTTTTTAACAAGGAGTAAAAAGAAAGGAGAGAAAAAGTAAAGCAGGAACAGAAGAGAAACAGCATGAAAAAGGGAGAAGGGAGGAAGAGAGGGTTGGCATAAAGGAAAAAATGAGATAGAGTAAAATAATGATAAAAAATAAAATTAGAATGTAGAACACTAACCCAAAAATAATAAGAAGAAATAAAAAATTTAAAGGTTAAAATAATAATATAAATAATTTAAAAATAAAGAGAAAAAAATTTAGTTTCTTAAGTAAAAGATAAATTAAAAAGTGAAGTTTGTTCCCTTCAGCTTCGTTTTAATGTCCCATGGGGGCTGGTTTAAGACCCCTCTCTACTGTTCTGCCTGCCACGTCTGTTTCCTGTCAGGTAGTCAGCACTGTGTTGAAGTTCCCAGCGATACGCTTCTCCTTGGTGTCTGTCTGCCAGGCGGGACCAATCTGCCCGCTTTGTTTTTCTGCCTGCTTTCAGCAGTATTTACACAAGCTTTTATTTCTGACACGGCCTCTAGGTGGCATTGTTTCTGTATTAGTTTCCAGGACCAAATGGCCCCTCAACCCAATCCCTGGGAGCTCTCTGGGGGTATTTAGAATCCTTGTTTCCCTGCCAAGCTCAAGGTTGGGTGCAGCTGCACTGCTAGGAGGGGTCTGGTCTTCAGGAGAAAAATGGTTGTTCGGGTGGGAGGGCTGGACTGTCCCAGAGATGGCTTCCTGGCCGCCTCTCCCCACCGTGTTCTCCAGCTTCCAAAACCACCTTCCCCTGCACCGCAGCCTCTGTGAGTGTTTGCAATTGAAAGATCCTATGCCCTGGGTTTAACGAGTAAAAGCCAGGAAATTATAAAGATAGAGTGACCACATTGCCGCATGTCTCTCTCCCCCTGGCATTGCGTGGCTAGTGCAGAACTTAAGGCTGCCTTTCTGCTAGCAGCCCTGTGGACCCCCTTCCACAGTCGAGTGCTACACTTGTCCCCAAGGGACTCCGACTTGGTGCAGCGCAGTCTCCCTCTAACACCCTAGTTCTGGCTGCTTGCATTTCTTATTTATTTATTTATTTATTTTTATTTTTCAATAAATCTTTATTCAGATTATTACAATTGTTTCTCCTCGCCCTCCCCCATAGCTCCCCTCCACCCTGTTCCCACCCCTTCTGCCCTTACCTCCCCCCCCCAACTGTCCTTATCCATAGGTGTACGATTTTTGTCCAGTCTCTTCCTGCACCCCCCCCCCCATACTTCTTCCCCCCTGAGAATTATCAGTCCACTCCCTTTCTATGCCCCTGATTCTATTATATTCACCAGTTTATTCTGTTCCTCAGGTTTTTAATTCACTTGATTTTTAGGTTCACTTGTTGATATGTATTTGTTGTTCATAATTTTTATCTTTACTTTTTTCTTCTTCCTCTTCTTAAGGAATACCTTTCAGCATTTCATATAATACTGGTTTGGTGGTGATCGAACTCCTTTAGCTTTTTCTTATCTGTGAAGCTCTTCATCTGCCCTTCAATTCTGAATGATAGCTTTGCTGGGTAGAGTAATCTTGGTTGTAGGTTCTTGCTATTCATCACTTTGTAGATTTCTTGTCACTCCCATCTGGCCTGCATCGTTTCTCTTGAGAAATCAGCTGACTGTTGTATAGGTGCTCCCTTGTAGGTAATTAACTGTTTTTCTCTTGCTGATTTTAATATTCTCTCTTTGTCTTTTGCTCTTGGCATTTTAATTATGATGTGTCTTGGTGTGGTCCTCTTTGGATTCCTTTTGTTTGGGGTTCTCTGCGCTTCCTGGACTTGTAAGTCTATTTCTTTCACCAGGTGGGGGAAGTTTTCAGTCATTATTTCTTCAAATAGGTTTTCAGTATCTTGCTCTCTCTCTTCTCTGGCACCCCCATAATTCTGATGTTGGTACACTTGAAGTTGTCCCAGAGGCTTCTTACACTATCTTCAACTTTTTGGATTTTTTTTGCTTTTTGCTTTTTTGGTTGAGTGTTTTTTGCTTCTTTGTATTTCAATTCTTTGACTTGATTCTTGCATTCCTCTAGTCTGTTGTTGGGTCTCTGTATAATATTTTTTATTTCAGTCAGTGTATATTTAATTTCTAGTTGATCCTTTTTCATATCTTTGAGGGTCTCGTTATATTTATCGGCCTTTTCTAGGATATTCTTGAAAAGCCTTATAACTGTGGTTTTGAATTCTATATCCAGTCATTTGTTTTCCTCCGTTTCTTTCGTTTGTGATCTGTTTCTTTGTCGCCGCATTTTCA
This sequence comes from Corynorhinus townsendii, assembly GCA_026230045.1. NCBI lineage: Eukaryota > Metazoa > Chordata > Mammalia > Chiroptera > Vespertilionidae > Corynorhinus > Corynorhinus townsendii. Next base: position 85,689,761 of record JAPDVU010000008.1, read on the forward strand.
CTGCTTCCCTGAGTTGGTAGGGTAGCTTTGTGTGCTAGGTTTCCTATATGGCCCAGTGAGTCGGTCTCCCAGTTACCTGAGGTGGACACTCTTGATGCACCCCTTTGTGGGCTGTGTGTACAGCCTTGTTGTGGTTAAGTCTTGATTGTTGTTGGTATCAGTGGGAGGAATTGACCTCCAGGCCAGTTAGCTGTGAGAATCAGCTGTGTATACACTGGGAGAATTTTGGTGCTGGAGACAGCCTTATAGGATTAAACTTGCCAAATTGCAAAAGCCTCTGTGTTCAGCTTGGATGGGATGGAGTCTCAGGGCGGAGCAGACAGTCTTGGCTTCCAGTCAGCCCTGCCCTTGTGCACGCGCAGCCTTCCCCGGCTCCCGAGCCTCCCCCCGAGAGTCCAGATTCCCCCCGCAAGAGCGTGGATCCCCAGGGGCTCGCCTGGAACTGGGGTTCAGTGCAGTCAGAACTGGGGTTCAGTGCAGTCAGGAGCTTCTGAGTCCCTTCTGCTAGGGAAAGCCTGTGGCAACCTCCACAGTCTTTGTGCACAGTCACGCGTGCGCTTCCAGACCCCTGCCTGTCGGGGCTCCCCCGGCTCTCCCCCGGGTCTCCGAGTCTCCGAGTGCCTTTCTCTCTACCTGACAGTCCAGACTCCCTCTGTATGAACCTGCGTCCATGGGGTTTCTCCCGGAACTGGGGTTCAGTGCAGTCGGGAGATTCCTTCCCTCTCCCGCCAGAGAAAGTCAGCCAGGTTCTCAGCCGCCCTTCCTCTCTGCGCGTGCAAAGACCCTTTGCCGTACCTCAACCCTTTGCTGTCCCTCCAATTCTCCGTGAGCTTTTCTCTTTCCTTCTAGTTGTAGAATTTCCACTCAGCCAGCTTTCCTGTGGTTCTGGATGGTGTCCGTTCTGTCTTTTAGTTGTAGTTTTGAAATTGTTGTGCGAGGCAGCGGTTTAGGTGCTTACCTATGCCACCATCTTGGTTTCGTTTCTCCAGCCCAGTCCCCCAATCCCACTGCTCTCCATGCGACCTCTGACCTTTCCGTCCATGGATTTCCTCACAGCCTGTGTTTAATTCGCCAATTCTGGGTGGATGTTATTTGATTCAGCTGTTCTATCTGCTCCATGAGAAGGCACTGGACCCATTCGCCTATTTAGCCACCATTTTGTCTCCCCCTGGACAAACTTTTTAGGAGCCTGTGGCTTGGGTGGCTGGAGTCTTGGTGTTTGTGGGTTCACAGCCGACCTCCCTGTAGGGTCCCAGGTGGTATCCGAGGTTTCCCCGGGTGGAGATGGAGGCTGGGCTCCCAGTCACAGCTGCTCTGCCCTTCAAGATGACATCATCTCTGTGGCAGAGCCCGCCGCCCCAGGAGAGATTGCAGTGGTAGTAGAGGCTGCCTGACCAGGGTAGCCTAGTCCACCAGCCCCCAACAGTCCTGCGGAATATAAGTGTCCCTTACTTACACAGACACCCACGCCCCACATGTCCCTCTCACACCCTTCCTCACTGCTGTCCTGTCAGCTTCCATCTTGGATCTCCTAATTGTTTGTTGATTTATTAATGACAGGTGTGAGGTGATATCTCATTGTGGTTTTAATTTTCATGTCCTTCGTGATTGGTGATCTTTTCATATGTCTCTTGGCCATCTGTATGCCACCTTTGGAAAAATCTCTATTCAAGTACTCTGCACATTTTTAAGTCGTGTGTGTGTGTGTGTGTGTGTGTGTGTGGTATGAATTCCTTATATATTTTGGATATTAACACCTTATTGGATATATCATTGGCAAATATTTTTTCCTATTTAGTAGGCTTTGTTTTCTTGATGGTTTTCTTTACTATACAAACACTTTTTAGTTTGATGTAGTTCCACTGGTTTATTTTTCCTTCTGTTTCTCCTGCCCTAATGGACTTATAAAAAATAATTGCTAAAAGTAATGTCAAAATGTTGACTGCCATCACTTGGCCTTTTGGCTAAGATCAAGTGTAAAAAATTTACTGCCTGTATATTTTTCTGGGAGTTTTATGTTTCAAGTCTATTGAAGAGGCTGTGTTTACCCTATTATATATTCTTATCTCCTTTCTTATAGATTAACTGGCCAGTTAGGTGAGGATTTATTTCTGGACTCTCTATTCTGTTCCATTGATCTATATGTCTGTTCTTATGCCAGTACCGTGCTGTTTTGATTACTGTGGCCTTGTTTGATGTTAGGTAGCATGATACCTCCAACTTTGTTCTTCTTTTCTTTTACAATATTGAATTGGCCATTCGGGTTCTTTGTGGTTCCATGTAAATTTTAGTATCATTTGTTCTAGTTGTATGAAAAATGTCATTGATATTTTCATAGGGATTGCATTGAGTCTGTAGATTGCTTTGGGTATATGGACATTTTAACGATGTTCATTTTTCTTATCCATGTGCATGGTGTATCCTTTTACTTATTTCTATCTTTAATTTCTTCAATGTCTTACAATTTTCTGAATATAGGTCTTTTTTTTTTTTTTTTTTACTTCCTTTGTTAAGTTTATTCCTAGGTATTTTATTCTTTTTGATGCAGTTGTAAATGGGATTGTTTATTTATTATTTTTTAATCCTCACACAAGGATGTATTTATTGATTTTGAGAGAAATGAGGGGGGAGCATTTATGTGACAGAGAAACATCAATTGGTTGCTTCCCATACATGCTCCTCCTGGGATCAAACCTGCAATCTAGGTATGTGCCATTATTGGGAATTGAATCTGCAACCTTTTGGTGTACAGGACAATGCTCCAACCAACTGAGCCATCCATCCAGGGCTGGGATTATTTTCTTAATGTCTGTTTCTGATAATTTGTTATTGATGTATAAGATAGCAAGCGATTTCTGAATATTTTGTTTAGTTTACTGAATTCATTTATCAGTTCTAAGTTTCTTTGGTTGGAAATTTTAGGGGTCTCTATATAGTATCATGTCATTTGCAATTAATGGCAATTTTACTTCTTCCTTTTCAATTTCAAAACTTTTCATTTCTTCTTGTCCACTTGCTGTGGCCAGGACTGCCAAAACAATGTTGAATAAAAGTGAAAGGGACACCCTTGTCTTGTTCTGGTATTAAAGAAAAAAACCTCAGCTTGTCTTTGTTGAGTATGATGTTAGCTTTGGGTTTGTCATATATGGCCTTTATTATGTTGATGTATGTTCCCTGTATCCTCACTTTGCTGAGAGTTTTTAATCATAAACTAGAGTCCTGGACATGAATTCGTTTACGAGTGGGGTCCCTCAGCCTGGCTGGCAATTGGGGCTGATCGGGGCGTCTCACACAGTCCCAATTGGGGCCGATTAGGGCTGGCCGGCTGCGGAGGGTGGGGGTTTAGGCTATGGGATGTTGGCTGTGGGAGCACACTGACCACCAGGGGGAAGCTCCTATGTTGAGTGTCTGCCCCCTGTTGGTCAGTGTGCGTCACAGCAACTGGTCAACTGGTCATTCTGGTCATTTGGTTGTAACGGTTGCTTAGGCTTTTATATATATAGATGGATGTTGGATTTGTCTAATTATTTAACTGCATCTATAGATATGATCATATGATTTTTATTCTTCATTTTATTTATTGCTTCCCAGAAATCTTACTTGATCACATGTATAATCTTTTTAATGTGTTGCTAAATTTGATTTGCTAATATTTTGTTGAGATTTTTGCATCTATGTTTATCAGGGATATTGGTCTGTAATTCTCTTTTTTGGAGTGTCTTGTCTAGTTTTGGTATCAGATAGTGCTGACCTTGTAAAATGAGTTGTGGAGTCTACCCTCTTTTTCAATTTTTTGGAATACTTTGAGGCAGATAGATATTCGTTTTTTGAAACTTTGGTAGAGTTTGCCTTTGAAGTCATTTGGTTCAGGTCTGTTGTTTTTTAAATTACTAGTTTGATTTTGTTAGTAGTTATTGATTTGTTTGGATTTTCTGTTTCTCTTGATATTCAGTCTAGATTTTATATTTCTAAGAATTTATCCATTTCTTGCCAAATCAAATTCAGGGATGAATGCATATCAAGTGCAGTGTGTCAAGGTAAGCAGATATTCTATATAATAAAAGAGAAACATGTAAATTGACCATACCTCTGCTATACTCACCAGCCAATCAGGAGTGAATATGCAAATTAACCTGACAAAGATGGGGGTTAGTTTGCATACACAGGCGCTGGGCGGAGAGCAGAGTGGGAGAGCCTGGAGTGAGTGGAGTGGCTTGGGGAACTTGGCTCCCCAAGCCGCCAGATGGAGAGCAGATAGGATGAGCTGGTGGCTTGGAGGACTTGGCAGAGCGGGATAGACACAGAGCAGGAAGGGAAAACCAAGAGGGCGGGGAGCACCAGGAATTATGGGAATAGTAGTTCTGGTGGCAGCCCCAGGACCGGAAGCGGAAGCCCAGAGTGCGGGGAGCACCAGGAATGCTGGGAATCATAGTTCTGGTGGCAGACAGATCTCCTAGACACTAGAGCAGAGTGAGTCTGGAGCAAGTTACTGTTGCAGTGGGGCATGTAGGGGAAGCAAAGGTGAGAGTCATAAGTAAAATCAGAGTGTCTAGGAAAAATTAAAGGGAAGATAACCTAAAACTTCCAGGAAATCTCCACCAATGAAGTAAAGAAAAAAAAAAGCCTCTAATATTTTGTGAGCAACAAACCAAACTGGGTTGGGGTCTCAGACAATTTGCTCATATGATTGCAAAGACAGACAGAAACTCCCAGATTGTAGAGGGCTCCCCTGAGGGCTCCCAGATTAGAGAGGGTGCAGGTTGGGCTGAGGGACTCACCCCTCATGCACGAATCTTCATGCACCGGGCCCTTAGTCATTAATAATACTCTGTAGTTTGGGAGTTATTGTACTTTATTTGAGTTTCTCCTTAAGCTAAGATTTTAGAAATAAAAGACTCCTATCCTGTAATTATGTTGGTAATTGATAGAAGTGTTTAGGAACATTTATGATAAATTTACTCTTTTGTTTTTTTATAATATACTAGTGGCCCAGTGCATGAAATTCGTGCACATTAAAAGGGAATTAATTAGAGGAAATATTTTAATATTGCTATTTGCCCTTTCTCTATAATAGAAGTGTCAGAGATGAAAGAAAATTAGTAAAATGTTTATGAAAATCTTCCTCCTGTCAGAATCTGGGGGGCACCATGGGACCCAGAGTAAAGTCCCTGCCCACCCACGTGTACCTTAAAATCACATGAGACCTAGGCTCGGCCGGTCCCACCCTTGTCAAGCCCCGCCAGGTGGGGGGGTTGCAGCCTCAGGTCCCCTGGCCTGGCACCAGGATGGGGCATGGCCTGAGGTCCCCCAGCCTGGTCCAGGACAGGGGGTACGCCTTGAGGTCCCCCGTCAAACCCTGCCAGGTGGGGGACACAGCCTGAGATCCCCTGTCAAGCCCTGCTGGGCGGGGGGCATGGCCTGAGGTCCCCTGGCCGGGGGCAAGGGGAGCAGCCTGAGGTCCCCAGGCCCAGCACTGGGGTGGGGTGGGGCACACACCTTGAGGTCCCTTGTTAAGCCCCGCCGGTCTGGGGGCATGGCCTAAGGTCCCCTGTCAAGCCCTGCTGGGCTGGGGGGCATGGCCTAAGGTCCCCTGTCAATCCCCAATAGGCGGGGCGTGCAACCTCAGGTCCCCGACCTGGCACCAGGCCAGGGTGTGCGACCTCAGGTCTCTTGGCCTGGTGCTGGGGCGGGGGGCATGGCCTGAGGTCCCCCGTCAAGGGGGCATGGCGTGAGGTCCCCTGACCTGACACTGGGGTTGGGGGCGTGGCCTGAGGTCCCCTGTCAAGCCCTGTCGGGCGTGGGGTGTGGCATGAGGTCCCCCGTCAAGCCCCGCTGGGTGGGGGGACATGGCCTGAGGTCCCCTGTCAAGCCCCATGGGGGCGGAGGGGGGGTCCAGCCTCAGGTTCCTGCTGATTGCTTGTTAAGGCTCATTATGGGACTCAGCCTCCGCTGTGGGTGCAGCCATCTTGCGTTATAGAAACCCCGCCTCTTCTGTGGGCACAACCATCTTTGTGGCAGAGGAGTGACAATCAATTTGCATATTCCCTCTTTATTATATAGGACTAGAGGCCCAATGCACGTAGATTCATGCAAGAATAGGCCTTCCTTCCCCTAGCTGCTGGTACTCGGGACCCGAGCCTTTGCTCTGGCTGCCACCTTCCGCCTTCGCTCAGGCCGGGAACTGCCTTCTGCCTTCACACACTGCCCAGAGACCTGGAGCGGCTGGGGCAGGGCTGAATGCTTGTGTCGTCACCATGGCGACAACACAAGCATCCAGGTTCAGCCACCACCATCTTTGTCGCGTCAGTTTGCAAAATCCCTTCTTATTGGCTGTGGGCGTCGCCATCTTTGTCGCAAAGTGGCGGTCAATTTGCATATTCTGTCTTTATTAGATAGGATATTTTTTAATGTTTTTATTGGTTTGAGAGAGGAAGGGAGTGGGAGAGAGAGATAGAAACAATGATGAGGGAGAATCATTGATTGGCTGCCTCCTGCACGCACCCCCACTGGGGACCAAGCGTGCAATCCAGGCATGTGCCCTGACTGGAAATCGAACTGTGACCTCCTGGTTCATAGGTTGACGCTCAACCACTAGGCCGCACTGGCTGGGCTATGATAAATCCTACATAATAAAAGGCTAATATGCAAATTGACCGAACGGTGGAATGACCAGTCGCTATGATACACACTGACCACCAGAGGGCAGATGCTCAACACAGGAGCTGCCCCCCTGGTGGTCAGTGCCCTCCCACCAGGGGAGCGCCACTCAGCCAGGGTGGCAAGTGCAGCAGCAGTGGTGGGAGCCCCTTCTGCCTCTGTGGCAGTTAGACATCCCCTGAGGGATCCCACACTGCAAGAGGGCGCAGGCCGGGCAGAGGGGACCCCCAACCCCCGAGTGCGTGAATTTCATGCACTGGGCCTCTAGTTTATTATAATTCGCTTTCTTGTGAAATCAGTATCCCTTGCTGTAGAATACCTTTTTTATGGATGCTTTAATTTTTTCTTTCACAAAATAATGCAAACAAATGGCAAATACATCATCATATATGTGATTTAAAGGATAAATTTTGAGTAGAACTTCTTATATTGGAGAAATAAAATGTTATTTGACATAATACTTTATATTTAATTTTACATTTTAAACTTACATACTGTTCTCAAGCTTAGATTAATGCTGGAACTTACCTCAGTGGCACCTCAATGCAAAAGGTTTAAAGCTAACCAAGACTTTCTACTTTTTCAGAAGCACGATGGTATCTTTTGGCAAATTTGCAGAAAGCACCTTGTCCTAACAAATTTTGCACAATTCTCACTTTAGTTTACAAAATTTGAACATTTAACCTCAATGTATTTTACATAAAATCTTGTTGGAAAATATTCCCATCCTAGATTAAGAGGCCCCTCCCCTTTTTATTATTTTCACATACATACCCTGAAACAAGTGTTTGTGAAACAAGATTAAGTGTTAAATCCCTATCAAATGAAACACATACATTGTCCCTATTTTATAAGTCATGAGATTATATTGTAGAGTCCAGTTTATTACTTACATTTGCTTATGATGTTAATGCCTCCTGAAGCATGGATTTGGTGGTTTGATCAGTGGTCGCCAACCTTTCAGTCCACATGGACCACCTGTGGTCCTGGTTGGCGACCGCTGCAATCGGCATTGTGTGGGATGAGGATACTTAAGTAGTTTGAAGGTCTCATACTTTTTATCTGGCAGTTCTCTTTACTTGATTTTTTGAAGTGAAAAAGTCTAAAAAGACACTGTATAACTTAATAGTTATTACCTCAGAGGAAGTTATTTTAGAAACCTTATCAGATAGACTCACAAAACTGATCCTGTCTCAACTTCTCAATAAGCAAAGCCTTTAGTGAGCTGCTGTTGTCATGGTGAATTACTTTTCCAGCTGAGAAACCACCAGTGTTCAACTTATAATAACTCTGATGGAGAGAATGAAAATTACTTAGAATTTACACTTGCTTTGTCAGGGAATAAGAGACATATAATAAGGGTCTGTCATATGTTTAAGTTCTTCAGTAAAAGTGGCATTATACTAAGCTATATTTAAGAAATTAATTTGAAATCTTATATTGCATTTGAGTGGATCATTTTTGGATTTTACACCAGAACTGAGTGAGTTCCTTAGTCCTTGTTATTCTGTATTGCAAGGTTCAGAGGGTTAAAATGAAAAACATCATGAAACCACCCCCCCCAGGAGCCATCCTGCAGCTCAGCTTCTGCTTAGAGGCTTTCTGATAGAGCGGATGTTTACTGCCAGCTCTGCGCACACTTCCCCTTGCCTTGGCTCTATATACTGATGAACTACAAAGGTAGATCACATTCAGGCTTTTTTATAGAGTTTAATAATGTTTAGTTCTTTTAGTGACTCTAAGCTAGACCAGTTATGAATTATAGGTGGTGTAAGAATTTATGACTGGGGTTTTATGAAGAGAGAAGAGTGGGAATGGCCACTTACTATTTTTAGTTCTGTTAATCTTACTGTCTAGAGATCTAAAGATTGAATTAAAAGTTCAGCTGACAGCAGCACTATGTTCTAAATACCTATACCTTAAGGGCGCATATGTATTGCTTACAAATGCCCTGGAAGTTATTTTGTGAAAAATAATAGAATACTAGAGTTAGCAGGTTCATATTCATATTAGAGTAACTTAATTGTGTTATGCTTCATACTGCTTAAATTATTTTGTAGGAATAGATAAATGAATATCTTGATTTACACCCAGGACACAGAATGCCTTAATCATTCTTGATATTTTACAAGAGATCAGAAAGTAGTGGACATTTTTGCTAAATGTCAGGTATAGTCAACACAGGAAAATTTAATCCTTTGGGAATTTTGTTAACTTGAGTATTGATCTAACTTTTATATAATATGATAATATGACTTGGTGAGTTAAATTTGTCACTGGCTTTGAATTATGTCTTTCTGTGGATTTTACTGAACTAAAAACCTATTTGAATATTGTTAGTCTTTAAGTTTATTTTTCTTTTCTACTTAATTTGAAGTCATGCCACAAAAGTTCAGATTTTTATTTTTGTTCTTCCTAATCCTATATAATAAAAGCCTAATATGCTAAGTGTCCGGTCATCCGTTGAACCAATCAAAGCGTAATATACTGATGATATGTTACGGATGCTTAACCACTGCTATGGCATGCACTGACCACCAAGGGGCAGACTCTCTGATGAGTAGTTTAGCTTGCTGCTGGGGTCTAGCTGATTGGGACTGAGCGAGACGGGCCGGACATGCCCTGGAGCCCTCCTGCAGTCCCTCCCTGGCTGGCCAACCTCCCACGTCCCTCCCCGACCCCAGTTGTGCACTGGTGGGGTCCTTCGACCTGGCCTGTTCCCTCTCGCAATCCAGGACCCCTTGGGGGATGTCAGAGAGCCGGTTTTGGCCTGATCCTGGAGGCCAGGCCGCCGGACCCCACTGGTTCACGAATTCGTGCACCAGGCCTCTAGTAGTTAATAATGTGGTTACTGTGTGCTTAGGCAGTGCTTCTCATTTTCTAATTTAATTCTCAAGACAGATTTGATGTAGATACTATTATTATCACTGTTTTACAGATGGTACTCTTGTTAAGTAGCTTACTCAAGTTCAAGCACTTTTTAAATTGTTCAGATAGAATGTGTAGCTAGTTATATTTTTTTCTGAGGAGTCCTTGCCCCCAGAGCCTTGAGATCACATGTGATTTTCATTGACTATAACAATATTGGAATAGTATTTTTTGCATTGATGGTCATAAATTTATAAATATTGAGCCTTAGAATTAACTTAGTTGTTACCTATTTTGCTGAGTTCTTTGTCTAGTAACTCTTCTCACTGGAGTGGATTCCAGCAAAAATAGTGCTACATTTCATTGACTCTTACGATGCCCAGGATGCATCTACAATGGATTTTTGAGATTTCTAAATGTAGTAGTTGACAATGTTTAACTGCTAATGAAAACCTGACCCACTCACCTGTGTAGTAAATTTCCTTAACTTCCTCCCCTTCATTTCAGTCATACCTTACTAAGAACCATGTGGAACCCCAAGTTCCTCCCCATAACTAAACCTGGGGGCGAGAGAGGGCATATTTAAAACTTGAGAGCAGAGATAGGATAGGAATTAAGGTTTGAGTGTGGTATCTCTACTACTTCTTTCAGAACACTTTTTACTGGAGTACATAGTGTCAAAAGGCTAGCTCTTTTCTCACCCAAATCAATAAAAGGAAAATAAGATTTCCATTAGACTATCCTATCTAGTAAAAGAGTAATATACAAATTGACCACCACTCCATCACACAAGATGGCTGCCCCCATGTTGTCAAAGATGGCCACCACAAGATGGCCTGCAAGGGAGGGCAGTTGTGGGCGATCAGGCCAGCAGGGGAGGGCAGTTGGGAGGGACCAGGCCTGCAGGGGAGGGCAGTTAGGGGTGACCAGGCCAGCAGAGGAGGGAAGTTGGGGGCAACTGGGCCTGCAGGGAAGGGCAGTTGGGGGTGGGGGTGGGGACACCCAGGCCTGTAGGGGAGAACATTTGGGGGTGATCAGGCTGGCAGGCAGATGTGGTTAGGGGCAATCAGGAAGGCAGGCAGGCAAGCAGTTGGGAGCCAGCAGTCTTGGATTGTGAGAGGGATGTAGGATCGGGCCTAAACGGGTGGTCGGACATCCCTTGAGGGGTCCCAGACTGGAGAGGGTGCAGGCTGGGCTGAGGGACACCCACACCCGTGCACGAATTTTGTGCACTGGGCCTCTAGTGTATTATAATCAAATATGTAATAACACAAAACTTTCTCAGTCCTTTGCAAATTTTTTTTAATCCAGAAGAAATTCTATTTACATCTTAAAGGGATAATCCAATTGTAAAATCAGGTATGTTTATATATTTTGTAGACTAGTTAAACCTAGTTTAAAATGGAAGTTTTACACATTATATAATTTGGGGGGGGTTAGGGTTATTTAACTAATCACATTTTTCTATCCAGTCTAATAGAGAAGAGAATATGCTAATTGATAGTCACACCCTCACAAAGATGGTGGCGCCCACAGCCACAAGATGGCGGTGCCCAGTCCCCTCAAGCCCCACTGGGGCAGCAGGCAGGCCCTGCCGCTCCGCGCGCCTGCCTCTGGAGTCCTCCAGTCCCCTCAGGTGGTGGCTGCCCAGCCGCCCAGGGCCTCCTGAGGCTCTGGTAACCAGGGCCAGCCGAAGCTTGCGCTGCTGGCAGTGGCAGCAGCAGTGGTGTGATGGGGCATCGCCTTACTCTGATTGCCAGGTTGTCTCCTGTCCCTGAGGGCTCCCGAACTGTGAGAAGGTGCAGGCCTGGCAGAGGGATGCCCCCTTCCAGTGCATGAATTTTCATGCACCGGGCCTCTAATCCTATATAATAAAAGCATAGAATGCAAATTGTCCCCTTGATTGGGAGTTTGTCTAGAAGTTCAATCAGGGGGCGGGGACAGCCAGGGAAAGGGAGGGAGGTACTGGTGGTGGCGGCAGCTGCTAGGGTCCCTACCAGTGTATTAATTTCGTGCACTGAAATTATAGTGGGCCTCTAGTCCACTATAATAGCATATTGGAAAGTCTGTAAAAATAGAAAAGTCAGACCCTGGACAGGTGGCTTAGTTGGTTGGAACATGGTCCCGTACACCAAAAATGGTTGCAGGTTTGATTTTTAATTAGAGTACATATGGAGTACATCTGTTTCTCTGTTTCTGTCTTTCTTTCTCTGCCTCCCTTTCTCTCTCAAAATAAACAAACGTATTCTCAAGTGAGGATTTAAAAAAAATGGGGGGAGACCTCTGTATATTGTTACCTAGGGATTTAATATTAGAGCTGAGAACTAAGTAGGAAAAGGCATCTATCCTTAGTCAAGAGTGTGACTTTTAAGGCTTTTGGTTAGGATTTCTGGCATGTGAGTATACAGAGTATAGATCAGCAATTTTCAGCCTTCTTCATCTCATGGCACATAAACTAATTACTAACATTCTGTGGCACACCAAAAGTATATTTTTTGCCAAACTGACAAAAAAATAGGTATAATTTTTATACATTTGCCCAAGATGGTTGTTGTTATGTTGGCTGTTGTCATTTTTTTATTTGACAGTCAAAGGGAAAAGAGGTCAGTGCCCTGACTAAAAATTCTTACAGCACACCAATTGAAAATTAGGTAATCAAAATAAGGCTGTCTAATCACCTTATACTCAAATTCCTGATAATCTTTTTATTTATTATGGTTCTTAGTTTTGGTACTTCGATTTTGGCTTATATCTGGAAAAAATACCTACCCACATACATACATATATATATGTATGTATATATATACACACACACACATACACACACACACCAGAGGCCTGGTGTATGAAATTTGTGCACGTGTGTGTGTGTGTATGTATATACACACATATATGTATATGTGTGTGCACACACACATATGTATATATGTGTATGTGTATACATACATACATATATATGTATATATGTGTGTATGTGTATATATATACACATATGTATATATATGTGTGTATGTATATACAGCCCAGCCTGCACCCTCTCCAATCTGGGACCCCTTGAGGGATGTCCAAATGCCCGTTTAGGCCCGATCCTGGTGAGTTTGGGCCTACACTGGCAGTCAGGCATCCCTCTCACAGTCTAGGACTGCTGGCTCTCAACCACTTGCCTGCCTGCCTGCCTGATTGCACCTAACTGCTTCAGCCTGCCAGCCTGATCACCCCCTAACCACTCCCCTGCCAATCTAATTGACACCTAACTGCTCCCCTGCCAGCCCGATTGCCCCTAACTGCCAGCTTGGTCACCCCTAACTACCCTCCCCTGCTGGCCTGGTCACCCCTAACTGCCCTCCCCTGCCGGCCTGGTTGCCCCCAACTACCCTCCCCTGCTGGCCCAGTCACCCCTAACTGCCCTCCCCTGCTGGCCTGGTTACCTCTAACTGCCTTCCCTTGCCAGCCTCGTCACCCCTAACTGCCCTCCCCTGCCAGTCCGATTGCCCCTAACTGCCCTCCCATGCCTGCCTGGTCACCCCTAACTGCCCTCCTCTGCCGGCCTGGTCGCCTCTAACTACCCTCCTCTGCTGGCCTAGTCGCCCCTAACTGCCCTCCCCTGCCAGCCTGGTTGTCCCCAACTGCTCTCGCCTGCAGGCCTGGGTCCTCCCTAGCTGCCCTCCCCTGAAGGCCTGGTTACCTCTAACTGCCCTCCCCTGCTGGCCTGGTCATCCCCAACTGCCCTCCCCTGCAGGCCTGGGTCCTCCCCAACTGTCCTGCCTTGCTGGCCTGGTCGCCCCCAACTGCCCACCCCTGCAGGCCTGATCACCCTCTACTGCTCTCCCTTTCAGCCCAGGTCACCCACAACTGCCCTCCCTTGTTGGCCATCTTGTGACGGCCATCTTGTGTTCACATAGGGGCGGCCATCTTGTGTGTTGGAGTGATGGTCAATTTGCATATCACCTCTTTATTATATAGGATACATCATATATAAATAGGTGTACAAACATGTTCATTGTTGGCTATGTGTCCAAGTCATCACTGATGTTTTCAAAAGGCAGACAGTTTGATTAGGCACATCTAACATTATACATATCAGCATTCAAATGTAGCTGTTCTACATAAAGACCTAACCAAAGGAGATTATCACAATTTTGTTATTTACTACACAACACACAGAGATTTGAAAATACCGAGTTTTGAACACCAGAATTGTTTCATCAGCCTAGTATTGGGCTAATTTGTTGTTTAGAATATGGCCAATTATTAGCCTTTATGCCTGCATTTTGCAGCATTTAATAGTATTGATTACCTCTTCTTTCTTGGCCCCTAAGACAGCTCTTTTTCTTTTCTGATTTATCTTCTTCACTTGGTCCCACATTCACAGTCATTCAGAAGCTAGTCCCCCCCTTCCCCTCCCACCTGCCTCAGGATTTGATCCTTCACCTTTTTTTGTAAAATATATTTTTATTGATTTCAGAGAGGAAGGGAGAGGAGAGGGAGAGAGAGAATCATTGATTGTCTGCCTTCTGCACGCCCCCCACTGGGGATCAAGCCCGCAACCCGGGCATGTGCTCTTGGCTGGAATCGAACCTGGGACCCTTTAGTCCGCAGGCCAATGCTCTATCCACTGAGCCAAACTGGCTAGGGCGATCCTTCTTCTTTACATGCTGTTTTCCATTTTAGTGACCATCTGTGGGTGGGTGATTCAACTCTTCCGACTCTAAAAAGCAATTAAAAAACCCAATTTTATAATAAACCCTGTTCTGATTACTTTTCCTTGGGGTTCTAGCTTCCTATTTCCAGCTATCTGATTGCATCTCCATCTCAGCATCAAGCAGATGGCACAGAGGGAACAAGTGCAAAACCCAGGATGTCCTTTGACATCATTAATTATGTGTATATGCAACTGCACATACATATGAACATACATATTTGCTTCACCACATAATCTAAAGTGGAATTTAGTGACCAGAGAAAAAGTATTATGATTTAAAAATGTTTTATTGAGTAAAATTCTTTATCTGTATTTTATGAATATAGTGATAGATTATGATAAGCAAATTATACTGTAGGGTGGTCCTTGTTCTTCGTCTTCTCATTCAATTTTTTCCTCTTTTATACCCTCCTTTTTCATTTTCTGGCAAGAGAAAATACTCAGGAAGTTGTCTTACCGTCACTAGTCCGAAACTTCCGGATTCTTGACCAGAACCTCCCTGGGTGTAGCAGTCCCTGAAACAGCAGCATTGCTTGGGGGTAGTAATCTTTGCAGTGGCCGCCAGGCAGTGACCAAGGTTGCTAACTGCAGCTGTTAGCCTTTGCAGAAACTCAGCTGAACATTCTTTTTTCCCTCCAATTCTCATATATTCACCTGTGAATTACAAATACATATTCATAACCCCCTGCCCCACAAGTAAGGATGGATTGCTTAGGAGCATTTACTTTGGTAATCTTTTGTAATCAGTATATTCTCTAGAGCAGTGTTCGGTAATCTTTTATAATCAGTGTATTCTCTAGAGCAGTGTTCTCTTATCCCAGAACCCCTTTCCTTGTTATTCCTAACTTTGTTGTGAGTTAACTTGCTTATTAGGCAAGTTTTTAGATTCTTTGTCTTTCTTAGGATCAATTTTGATTTATATAGGAGTTAAAGGGAATTTTAATTAAACTTGTACTTTTTTAAAACTAAACTCCATGCCAAATAAAGTAGTCAATTAGGTATCATTGTTTTATATTTATCTCTTACTAGCTTTACTATTAGACTTTTTCAAAAAACCAATTGTACTGGCTGCTCCCATGTGGTCAAAGATGGCTGCCCCTATGTGGACACAAGATGGCCACCACAAGATGGCCAGCAGGGGAGGGCAGCTGGGAGGGACCAGGCCTGCAAGGGAGGGCAGTTGGGGGTGACCAGGCCAGCAGAGGAGGGAAGTTGGGGGCGACTGGGCCTGCAGAGAAGGGCAGTTGCAGCGGGGTGGGGGGACCCAGGTCTGCAGGGAAGGGCAGTTGGGGGGACCCAGGCCTGCAGGAGAGGGCAGTTGGGGGGGGGGACTCAGGCTTGCAGGAGAGGGCAGTTGGGGGGACCCAGGCCTGCAGGAGAGGGCAGTTGGGGGGGTGGACCAGGCTTGCAGGGGAGGGCAGTTAGGGGCAAACAGGCTGGCAGGGGAGCAGTTAGGCATCAATCAGGCTGGCAGGGGAGTGGTTAGGGGGTGATCAGGCTGGCAGGCAGAAGCGGTTAAGGGCAATCAGGCAGGCAGGCAGGCAGGCAAGCGGTTGGGAGCCAGCATTCCTGGATTGTGAGAGGGATGTCCAACTGCCTGTTTAGGCCCAATACCAGGGATCGGGCCTAAACAGGCAGTCGGACATCCCTCGAGAGGGGTCCCAGATTGGAGAGGGTGCAGGCTGGGCTGAGGGACACCCCCCGCCCCGTGCACAAAATTTGTGTACCGGGCCTCTAGTATTACATAAAATGCCATAGGTTGAGATAATATCTAAAAAGGACAGAAATTGAAGAGAGGAATGGGAGGAAATTTAAGAACTCATTTTAGACTTAGATTTGCATCTGTGTATAGCATCAAACTCTTATCAAGAAGCCTCCCATAATATTGCTTTTAAAAAAGACAACCAAGAGGAAGTGATTTAGTTCTTTTAGCTTATAAAATTGAAAAAAGAAAAACATCCCTTTTGTTTTCTACTTTATGAACATATTTTTCATAATTGATACTAGTGCAATAGTAACTTTCTAGGTTCCTGTTATTAAAGTAAAACCTAAATAATTGAGGATCATGCTTTGATCATGATCAAAGTGTAGAAAGGTCAATAGAGCCAATAATCAGCACCCAGGTATTTTAAGGGGTGAGGAGAAGTGATGGACAGGAAGGAACTTTTTCTCTTAGGGAAACAAAGTGTAACATCTTAATGGTAAATATCTTTCTTTGCCCTTTTTAAAAAACCTGTAAAATGGAAATATCTTCATAGTTATTTTTTAGGATTAAATAAGATAATATATATAAACAGTTTAGAGCAGTACCTAGTATTTAGTAAGCCCTTAATAAATTTAGCTGTTGTTATTCTTATTTGGATTTCTTTTTCAATCCTCACCTGAGGATATTTTTTCCATTGATTTTTTAGAGAGTGGAAGAAAGGAAGGAAGGGAGGAGAGAAAGAGAAACATCAGTGTGAGAGAGAGGCATCGATTGGTTGCCTCCTGTTCATACCCAGACTGGGGCCAGGGATGGAGCCTGCAACGGAGGTACATGGCCTTGACTGGGGATTGAATCTGTGACCCTTTGGGCCATGGGCTGATGCTCTAACCACTGAGCACCTGGCCAGGGCTATTATTTGGATTTTAAAAAAGAGAAGCCATACTCAGGGACAGCTGATTATAAATACACCTGCAATTTAAGATTTAGCAAAGTATTTAAGATATTAACAGTGGTACCCAGCTTTTCTTCACCTGTTAGTTGAATTGCTTTGGGAAGTTAGCATAAAATTTAAATTCCTTATTCTGGTTTAATAGAATGCAAAAATATGTAATGACTGTCTTACAAGTGAAATAATTACATTTACCCTTTTTTTTTTTACTTTGTTTCAGGTTTCCCCTCAAAAAACCTATAAGGTAAGTTGTTCAGTTGTTCTTCATACATTTAGGTTAAATTTTCATTAGAATTATTTCTTTGAAATTATGATGGATTTTTTGTGGCTTTTGAAATGTGGATTTTAGTTTAAATTTTCAAAATATTTTACAAATTATAATGTAATAGGTGTTTTCTTTTTTTTCTGGAAGATAGCATTGTTTTGTTAACATATTCAGTGTTTTTAATACAAGCATTTTGAAAGTGCATATTGGTATTAAGGTCACTCCCTATGAAGAGGTTAAATTTTTTTTGCTTTTATTTTCCCCCCCTTTCCTGTTCTTCTTACTGTCATTATTTTTATTGTTGACTCTATTACAGATTTTAAAATCTATTGTGACTGTTTTTGGTTGTGAATAATTTAGGAGATGTAAATGGATTACTAGTTTTTGATGTGTGTTATCATCTGGTAACTGTAACTGCCTTTAGTTAATGAACTTTGGCAAACTGGATCAGTCTTAATTACTTTAAGACAGTACAGGGAAAAATCCAAAATGTTTCAGATGTCTGTGCCCATATCCATATCTGCACATTTATTAATTTCCCAGGATTAAATGCCTCTTCTTTAACACTTGTTCAACATCTCTCCCTCTTTCATCTTGTCATAAATATTATTTAAAATGTAGGTAGTATGTCATTCCTACCTACATTTATAGTACATTCATCATTTTTAATGACACCATAGTCCAGGATACCAATGTTAATCTTGGGATTTCAATTAATTAGTTGTGTATGCATTATAGTCAGTCTTATTTACTGCCCGGCCATTATCTGATCAGTGTAATTTGATAGACCATAAGAAAATAATTCTAGTGTCATCTGGGCTTGCTTAAGAAAGACTGCTGTGACTAGAACTATTCGAAGGTTTTAAGTGCAGCTTCCTGGAAAAATTTTTTTTCAACTGCTAACATCAGTGCTATATTTATACAGTGATTTTAAATCTGACCCTGGTATACTTAGGTTTGGGTAATGTATTGAATTACTTGTAGGCATGGTTTTATCTGTTAAATGAAAATAATAATAAATAGCCTTTGAAAATCAGTAAAAGAATTTAAGCAGTATATCTAAGAATAAAACAAACTTTATTCCTGAATAGTACTTTTATAATTCTAAGCACTTCTTATAACCAAGTTAAGAGCCATTGTGTTATGTGTAGCATAGCCTGAATTTTAAAACTTCTTGAAAAAATAGAGAGGTTTATGAGACAGTGTAAGGTAAACTGATTTCTTCGTCTCTCTCTGTAAGATACACTTGAGATTTTTAAATTAAGTTTTTATTCTATTGACTGTTCTGTTGTACCTATTTGATTGCTTTGATTTGATTTAGGCATGGAAGTATTTTGAACCGAGAGTCAACAGCTGATAAGAAGCAGAGAGTTGAGCGCAGTGCATCACATGATTTTGACCCCACAGGTAAAAACACCGTTCTTCCAAAGAATAGTGAAAGCAGTAAGCTCCTGAATACTATCACTTAAGCTGCATAACTGCCTGGAACACCTGTTTCAGAAGTAGGACTCCTGTTTAGGACTCTCCTCCTTCTTCAGTTATAAACCCTTTTCATTCAGGAGAAATGCAGTATTTTTAACTTTCAATACCTTGTATTCCACTATGGAAGCTTCATTGTAAAGTGTATCATATTTAAAAATAGTGATTATAATAGAAATAGTTTTATATCATAATTGAGTATTTTGTTACAACCAAGGACTTAGAATTAAGATAAATCATAGGTATAGACTAATAAGTAAGTAGTATGTCATAAAATTAAGTCTACAACTGCCAATTTCCATAGTCACTTAAAAATTCAGGTCTGGAGTAGATAAAATGCAACTTCAAAATTAATTATCATTTTAGAGTAAGCAAATGAAGAGAGACCCTTTGCTCAAAGAGGATTCTGCACTCAGAATGTCTTTCACCCTTTCCTAGCATTTTCGTGTCAGTGGCCTACTTGTAGCCTTTATTTATACAGAGTTTGACCTCCTCTTGTAAAATACAGGCATTTGCTTTCTCCTTATAAATGTACCAAGTATTTAATTGATAAAAATTGCTTGATAATTCTGCTTTCACTGTTTGAAACTGCTGTGCATTCTTTATGCACATACTGTTTTATTCAGTGGTATGTTCCTGTAACCAAAGATAATGTAAGTAAATGCTGAGATCCCAGATACATAAATATAATGTGTCTGTTTTTAGATATTTTCACTTAGAAATAAAATTTAATTTTTAATAGAAAGTAAGTATATTTTTGTGTCTAATTAAGATGCTAGGAAGGAAAGAATACAAAGTGAATAACTAATAACTTATCTGCATCTTCAGTAGTAAGTAAAAGTGAAACCTCAATCATCAATTTAGAAAGTTTTGGTGGTGGGAATATGTAATATGTAACTTCTAGATCTCCGTTAAAAGATACTTTAAAAAAAAATTTTGACACCTGATTTTGACATCATGGGTCACAGAAGCTTTTACTTATGATTACTTATTGTCTTGCTAGCAAGGTATTGTTCATCTGTGATGTGACACATTTAGCAAAGTGGTATATAATGCTTCATAATGAGATTATTATAGCTTTTAGTGCTTTTGCTATCTCTCAGATTTTCAGATGATGTATTTTGTAGACTATTCATGTTTTGTTTTGTTTGAATATATATTTTTTACACTGTCTTTTCTTTGGTAAATCTGTAAAATATGTCATTACCTGTGCTGTTTGTGACTATTCTTAAGTGCTGTCACCTGTGATGTTCATACTTTGTTTGCATGATTTAACTTGATCATGATTCATTCTTTTCCCACCATGAGTTTTTCCCTTACATTGGTCTCCATATTTTCTATATCTCTCTCCTTTTCTCCCGCTCTTATGCAGATAGCTCCTCCAAGAAGACAAAGTCTAGTTCAGAGGAGAGTAGATCCGAGATATATGGTAAGCTCATATAGCCAATCAGCCTTGCACCATTGGAGCTTGCTTCATGCTGTTTCCTTTTTAAAACAACTACAGCCTTCCTGTGTCTGCTCTGCATGGCATGATGTACTGCAGGGAAAGGGAACCTGGGACCAGTGTGGCGGTGATGTGGAAGCTTAAGGCTGCTAGAAACTAACATTGTCGAGTAAGAATAGGCCACATTACTCATCTTCTCTTTCACTTTGTTCATGGAGGAAAGTGTCTTTAATATCTTTAGGTCAGGTTCCTCCATGTCACATGTAGGCATTGGTTTCTTGTTATCTTCTTCCCATGTCCCATTTGCAGAGTTTGGATCATGTAGAATTTGTGTAATTTAAAGTGTGTTAGCAGTTCTTTGGATTTTTTGTTTTCTTTTTTATTTGTTTCTTTATTTTTAATCACCTCATCTTTTGGAAATGCTTGTATGATTTATCCACAGCAGCAAAAATACCTTAAGTTTTTATTTTTGTAACATGAAGTATTTGTCTATGCCTTTCATAAGTTTCCCTAAAACTTATGAATGGGACAATTTCAAAATGGCACCTTAGAATAATTTTTATAAAGAGCAGGTTTCAGCAGAACGGTCAGCTTTGTTTCTTTGTCCCCCCATGTTCTCTCTTCTCTGCGTGTCTGGTTATGTAGTTCTCTCTCTCCTTCTCCCAGGCGAAATCTGACCTTTCCGTGGTGGAGTGTAGAGCTCCTCTGAATCCGCTTGCTTGCGCCACTTGGGAACTGGTGTTCAGGGGTTCGCAGCTGTTCGGTGGGTGCCTTAGTTGCAGATTCCCCCAGCTTTTCAGGCTCCCGATAACATCCACTTTTCCTTCAAGATGGCGCGGTCTCCACGTCCGAGCTGGTCACTCGGGAGGGAACCCAGCAGCAGTGGGGCTGCCTGGTCAGGGGAGCCCGTCCGACAGTCCCCCACAGTCTCCTGCAGTATAGTTGTCCCTCAACGCACCAACAGACACTCCCCATGCGACCACACACTCTCCCTTTGTTTTCTCACTCACACACTATTTTGCAGTCTGCCTTCCTGTCAGCAGCCATCTTCCTCCCCCATCTCAGAACGGTCAGCTTTGTAAGGGGTGATTGAGACACCAGGGTTTCCAGATGGTGCCGTCTCCCAGGCATGCGAGAAGCCACATTGTGAAGCCTACAGCTATTTCCCTTTGCCTTTGCCTAGTTTTACTTTCCCTCTTTCCTTGTTTTGACATCTAATTAGTTTTTTGAGAAAAGTGACAGGGCCTGGGACCAATACTTTAAATTAATCTCTGAAAGAACAAGAAGTTTTTGGTTTTTTTTAAAAAATATTTTTATTTTTTTTTATTTCAGAGAAGAAGGGAGAGGAAGAGAGAGATAGAAACATCAATGATGCGAGAGAATCATTGATTGGCTACCTCCTGCACAACCCCCACTGGAGATTGAGTCCATAGACCTTGACCAAGATTGAACCTGGGACCCTTTAGTCCACAGGCTGACGCTCTCTCCACTGAGCCAAATTAGCTAGGACAGAAGTTTTATTTATTTTTTTAAAGACTATTCCAAATTCAGCATCAAAGGAAAACCATGTCTTCTCTAATAGTCTATTAAATAGAGGTTTCCCCAGGTGTAGCTGTTTCCTAGCTTGATAAACATGAAAGGAAAACAATATATGACATTTTATAATTTATATCTCCTGATAAAATTATGAGGCCTCAGTGTTTGGTTATAAAGCAGTAAATGCTTCTTTGTTAGATACATACACTTGGTTCTTTGCTTGGGTTTTTGTGACCAGAGTTTTCTCTATGTAGTTAATAAACCTTTTACAGGACAGTAGTTCAACAGGAGATGTCAAGTTTATGTTTTTTCTTCCTAAGTATCAGGCTCCACATAAGTAAGAAATAGCTTTTGAATTTCTTGAGACTTTTTTCTGTTCTCTACAGAGTTTCCTTTGGTTTATTCTCCCCTATAGCCCCATTCATTTTGAGACCTTTGGAATTTTGCATTTTACCCTCACCACCACCCCATTTTTCTAGATCTGTGGATCTGTGGTATGTATGAAAGCTTGTTTGATTTGGATGTTAATATTCCAGTGATAGTAACACAGGCTAAGACATGCCATTGCTGGGTGTCATAGGGAAGTGGGTATGGGTTCTCTGTGCGTGTGTTTCCTGACAACCCTTGAAACGCCTTTTGTAGAAGAAACTGAACCACGAGTCCCAAAAAGTACTTAAAGAAGGACGAGTTTATCAGAACCGAGTTAGTATTTAACTTTAATCTCTTCGGCATCACAAATATTCTATCAACTGTGTGCATAGACTTCTTCAGACTGTGTGCACTTAGCATGGGTAAAAAGGAATCTCTCATCTCTGGGAGCCAAGGGAAGCTGGGACATCCTGGAAGATGAGACTAGAACAAAGAACTGGTGACATTGCTTTAATTTAAGGTCTCTTAACCAGCCAACTTCTAACTTTTGAGATTATACATTGTCTTGGAGTAATATTTATTAACTGGATACTTAACACAAATGTCATTTATTCAAGTATAAATTATATTTATTTGAAACTCTCTTAGCCATTTTCAGAGCTGTTTTATCAGATGGATTTACTTTGCGCATTTTAAAAGGAACCCAAGTGTTTGTTTTGTAGTGATTCCTTTTGTTAATTTTCTGCCCAAAGCAGTAGGTCAGTATTTATTCCCTATCACCTTATTTCCCCTGTACCTATTGGAGTCTGTTGATGATACTAGTATACAGGAGTATTTTCTGATCTGCAATTTTAATACTTACTTTCCTCTTTTTTTTTTTTTTTTACTAATATTGTAATGGAGAAATTTTGTTGGATATGAGATTTAACAAGGGAATTTTGAGTTAGACTACTTCTCCTAACTTCTCTCTCGGTTTTATGAAGAGATTCCAGCTCATAGTATTTTGTACAATAAAATAAGCAATGCCTTTTTGAAGCTGCCTCACTCTGTTGGGGCTGCTATAACAAAATACCAAAGACTTGCCTTGAGTAACAGAAATTTAATTCTTTTCTCACAGTTTTGGAGGCTAGAAGTATGAGATCAGGTGCCAGCATGGTTGGGTTGTGGTGAGAGCTCTTCCCCTGGCTTGCTCTGGCTCACTCAACATATGCATTTTGTGGGATACACAAACATGCAGTCCGCGACAGGCAAACTGTTAGCAATTGAGACATCCTGGTTTGGATACTTCAGAGTACTTATTTTTAAAATTCATACATTTTTCTTTTTTTAAATATATTTTTATTGACTTTATTGGGGTGACATCCTATCTAATAAAGAGGGAATATGCTAATCGACTGTCACGCCCTCACAAAGCTGGGGGTGCCCACAGCCAATAAAGAGGGAATATGCTAATTGCCTGTCACGTCCTCAAAGATGGCGGTGCCCATAGCCACAAGATGGTGGCGCCCAGTCCCCTCAGCCCTGCCAGGGCGCCTGTCTCTGGAGTCCCCCAGACCCCTCAGCCCCCCAGCTGCCCACGGCTGGCCCGAGATGCAGGCAAGCCTCGGGTGTTGGCTGCCCAGCTGCCCACAGCCAGCCCAAGGGACGACCAAACGACTGAACAAGCAGGCTGTGTGGGGCGACCAAGACAACGGGGTAGTGAGGGACGACCAAACGACTGAACAAGCAGGCTCTGTGGGATGACCAGGCTGACGGGGTTAGAGAGGGACGGCCAAACGACTTGTGTGAGGCAGGCTGTGTGGGGCGACCAGGATGACAGGGGGGAGCAGTTGGGGGGCGACCAGGCCGGTGGGAGGGCAGTAAGAGGCAACCAGGCCGGTGGGGTGGCAGTTGGGGGTGACCAGGCCGGCAGGGGGGCAGTTAAGTTGGGGCAACAAGGCTGGCAGGAGGAGCAGTTGGGGGTGACCAGGCCAGCAGGGGGGGTGCAGTTGGGGCAACCAGGCTGGCAGGGCCACAGTTCAGGGGGATTAGGCTGGCAGTGGAGGCAGTGAGGGGTGACTAGGCCGGCGGGGGGTGGGGGGGGAAACAGTTGGGGGTGACCAGGCCTGCACGCAGAGGCAGTGAGGGGTGCAGTTAGGGGTGACCAGGCAGGCAGGCAGGCAGGTGGGTGAGTGATTAGGAGCCAGCAGTCTGGGATTGTGAGAGGGATGTCCGACTGCCAGCATTCGGACATCCCCTGAGGGGTCCTGGATTGGAGAGGGTGCAGGCTGGGCTGAAGGGACCCTGTCCCCCCATGCATGAATTTCATGCACTGGGCCTCTAGTTGGTTAATAAAATTATATAGATTTCAGGTGTACAATTCTATAATACATCATCTGTATATTATTGTATTGTGTGTTCAGTATCCCATGTCAAATCTCCTTCCATTACCATTTATTCCCCCTATTACTCTCTTCTACCTCCCCTACTCTCCATCTTTTTTAAAATTTTATTTAAGCTTCTCATATATGTAAAAGGAAAAGTTCTTAGTTTGTTTCTTACTTTCACCTAGTTATTATTCTGTTTTCCTCCTCAACTTTGCAAAGAGCATTCTACAGTATGAACCTTCAATGTCCTTATAAATCATTACTTCTTAACCTCTTGAAATCTGAAATCTAAACACATACTATTGTGAAACAGCAGTTTGGGTCCCTGCGACAGACATCATCCCGGACTGCTCAGTGAGGTAAAAGCCAGTGGCACCTGCAACTGACACCTCTGGGACAAGCTCTGTGGGGGAAGGGAGTACAGCTCAGAACAGGAACAATCAACGCTGAGACTCAAGGCAGACCCAGCCTCTGGGTTAAGGAGTCCCTGACCATTGGACTACTAATGGAATCAACATCTCAGATCTCAATCAGGTTGCCCAGGGCCAGAAAGGGACAGTGACTCACATTCACCTGCACTAGAGAAGCTCCCAGGAGGCCCACGATAGACACACTAAGGGAACAGATTCAATAAAATCCAGTGAGCCCCACAAATAGTGGAACCAAAGCACCTCTATAAGAGCTGGCACAAAGTCAGAGGGGTGAACCTCACTGGCAGCAAGTCAGAGGGGTGATCCCTCCCACAAACAAGACATCAACAATCAAGTCCCAATTGTAACAGGAGAGCCCAAACAATGCACACAAGGGGCATTCCTAGAGCATCCAGATCAGGTGAACAAAGAGACTATACCACTGGACCCTTCAAGACACTTTCTCCATAAGGCCATCCCACAAAAACTGGGAGGCATAGCAGTTCTGCCTAATACATAGAAGCAAATACAAAGAGACAGCTAAATTGGGGATACAAAGAAACAACCCCCAAATGAGAGAAAAGAGGGCATCTCCAGAAAAAGAAGTAAATGAGATGGAAACAAGCAATCTATCAGATATAGAGTTCAAAACAATGGTTATCAAGATGCTAATTACAGCAGCAAGTAATTTGCACTGAGTGAGTGCAAATTACAGCAGCAACAAAAGGGAAATAGAGGCCATGAACAACAACCAGACAGAAATGATGAATGATATATCTAACAGCAAGAACACACTGTAAGGTATTAAGAGTAAATTTGGATGAAGCAGAGGATTAAATCAGTGACTTGGAAGATAAGATAAAAATACCAGGTGTACTGGTTAATAATGCGGATTTTTTTCAATAGATGGAGTTACACATATGTTGATATATATGCGATTTGATATGTATGCTATTTTGTTGTATTGATTGCAAACTTAAAATCTTCATATGTCAAATTTTCTGAAGGTGTTAACATCATAGATATTTTTATGCTTAAAAATGTCGAATTTCATGCCAAAACAAAAGAGCATTTGCGGGAAGTTTTAATTCATTATTTTGAAGAAAAGTGCTGCTGAAAGTTATCGTATACTTTGGGACGCTTATGGTGAACATGCTCCATCTCAAGATACTTGTGAACACTGGTTTAAATGCTTTAAAAGTGATGATTTCAAAGTGAACGACAAAGAATGTCCAGGTCAACCGAAACAGTTTGAAGAGCAACCGTTACAAGCAATATTGGATGAATATGTGTGTCAAACTCAAAAACAACTTTCACAAAGATTAAACGTTGCTCAGCAAACAATTTCCGATCGTTTACAAGCAATGGGAAAGATTTTAAAGGAAGGAAAATGGGTGCCACATCAACCGAACAAAAGACAAATGGAAAACCAAAAGTCATCAGTGAAATGTTGCTTCAATGGCACAAAAGAAAGTCTTTTTTGCATCGAATTGTGACTGGCGATGAAAAGTGAGTTTATTTTGAGAATCCCTAACGCACAAAATCATGGGTTGATCCAGGTCAACCATCAACATTGACTACAAGGCCAAATCGCTTCAGAAAGAAGACAATGCTCTGCGTTTGGTGGGATCAGGAAGGTGTGGTGTATTGTGAGTTTTTAATACCAGGTGAAACCATTAATACTGATAGCTACCAACAACAAATAATCAATTTGAACCACACTTTGATCGTGAAACGACCAGAATGGGCCAGAAGACAGGGCAAAATAATTTTGCTTCATGATAACGCACCATCACACACTTCAAAACCAGTTAAAAACACGTTAAAAGATCTTGCCTGGGAAGTATTAACCCACCTGCCGTATTCACCAGACCTTGCTCCTTCAGGTTACCACTTGTTCTGATCAATGGCACATGCACTTTCTGAGCAGCACTTCAAAACATATGAAGAAGTGGAGAATTGGGTCTCTGAATGGTTTCCCTCAAAACAAGAAAAGTTCTTTTGGGATGGTATCCACAAATTACCTGAAAGATGGGGGAAATGTGTAGCTAGCGATGGACATTACTTTGAATAAAGCACTTTTGATGTTTCTCTTGAAATTACCATGTTTTCTTTGATTACAAAATCTGCATTATTAACCGGTACACCTGGTAAATAGCCATTTAGAGCAGCAAATAGAAAAAAGAAACAAAAAGCAGGAAGATAGCTAAGGGAGCTCTGGGACAATATGAAATGTAATAACATTTACATTACAGGAATACCCAAAGGGGAAGAGGGTGAGCAAGGAATAGAGAACCTGTTTAAAGAAATAATGACAGAAAACTGCCCCAATCTGGTGAAGGAAAATGTCACACAAGTCCAGGAGGCACAGAGAATCCCAATCAAGATGAACGTAGAGACCTACACCTAGATACATCATAATTAAAATGGCAAATGTTAAAGACAAAGAATCTTAAAGGAATCGAGAGAGAAAATAAAATTACAAAGGAGTTCCCATTAGATTTTTAGCTGATTTATCAATGAAAACACTTTAGGCCAGGAGGGAGTGGGATAAAGTCCTTGAAGTAATGAAAAGCAAGGGCCTAAATCCAAGACTACTGTATCCAGCAAGACTATCATTTAATATCTATTGCACCTATCAATAGTTGCAGAAAAATCATTTGACAAAATCCAGCACCCATTTTTGATAAATATAGTAAAGTGGGAATAGCGGGATTATACCTAAATATAATAAAGGCCACATATGACAAACCAACAGCCAACATCATACTCAATGGACAAAACTAAAAGTGTTTCCCTAAGAATAGGAACAAGACTAGAATGTCCATTTTCACCACTCTCATTCAACATAATACTGGAACTCCTAGCCACAGCAATCATACAAGAAGAGATAAAAGGCATCCAGATCGGAAAGAAGGATGTAAAACTGTCATTGTTCACAGGTGACTTGATATTGTGCATAGAAAACCCTAATGACTCCACCAGAAAAATAATAGGCTTAATAAATGAATTTAGCAATGTAGCAGGATACAAAATCAACATCCACAAATCTATTGCGTTTTTATACACCAGTAATGAACTCTCAGAAAGAAAAACTAAAAAAGCAATCTCATTTACCATTGCAACAACAACAAAAAATAAGATACCTAGGAATAAACTTAACCAAGGAGGTAAAAGACCTGTACTTGGAAAACTATAGAACATTGAAAAATCAAGCAGGAAGATACAAATAAATTGAAGCATATACCATGTTCGTGGATTGGAAGAATTAACATCATTAAAACGTCTATACTACCAAAAGCAATCTATGGATTCAGTGCAATCCCTATTAAAATACCAATGGCATACTTCACCAACCTAGAACAAATATTCCAAAAATTTATATAGAACCATAAAATACCCTGAATAGCTGAAGCAATCTTGAGAAAGAAGAACAAAAGTAGGAGGGATCATAATACTGGATATCAAATTATACTACAAAGCCATTAGTAACAAAACAGCCTTGTACTGGCACAAGAACAGGCATAGACCAATGGATCAGAACCGAGACCCCAGAAATTGACGCAAGCCATTAAGCTCAATTAATATTTGACAAAGGAGGCGAAAACATACAATGGAGAAGAGACAGTTTCTTCATTGAATGGTACTGGGAAACCCAGACAGATACATGCAAGAAGATGAAACTAGACCACCAAGTTACACCATACACAAGAATAAATTCAAAATGGATAAAAGACTTAAATGTAAGGCATGAAACCGTAAAAACCTTAGGGGAGAACATAGTAAAATCTCTGACATGTCACATAGCAATATACTTATGGATACATCCTGTAGGGCAAAAGAAATGAAGGAAAAAATAAACAAATGGGACTACATCAAAATAAAAAGCTTCTGCACAGCAAAAGAACCACCATCAAAATGAAAAGGGAACCCACTGAATGGGAGAACTTATTTGCCAGTGATAAATCTGATAAGGGGTTAATATCCAAAATATATAAAGTAGTCATACAACTCAACAAAAGGAAGACAAGCAACCCAATTAGAAAATGGGCGGAAGACTTGAATAGACATTTTCCCAAAGAGGACATACAAATGGGCAAGAGACATAGGAAAAAATGCTCAAAGTTACTAATCAGAGAAATGCAAATTAAAACCACAATGAGATACCACCTCACACCTGTCAGAATGGCTGTCATTCAAAAAACAAGTGCTGGTGAGGATGTGGAGAAAAGGGAAAACTAGTACACTGCTGGTGGGAATGCAGACTGGTGCAGCCACTATGGAAAACAGTATGGAGTTTCCTCAAAATATTAAAAATGGAACTTCCATTTGATCCAGTGATCCCACTTCTTGGAATATATCCTAAAACCCCCTAAATACCAATCAGAGAAAATATATGCACCCCTATGTTCATAGGTGTGGTATTTATAATAGCTAAGATTTGGAAACAGCCCAGGTGCCCATCAGTAGATGAGTGGATAAAAAAGCTGTGGGACGTTTACACGATGGAATACTATGCAGCTGTAAAAATAAAAGAGGGATCTCTTGCCCTTTGGGACAGCATGGATGGACCTGGAAAATATGCTAAGCAAAACAAGACAAACTGAGAAAGACAAATGTCACATAATCTAACTTATTTGTGGAATTGAATGAACAAAAATGAATTGACTGACAAAATAAGACCCAAAGCATGGAGGCATGGGACAGGCTGACATACCTCGATGTGGGGGTGGGGGGAGGAGAAGAGATAAATCAAAGGACTTACATACTTAAAAGTATAGCCCATGAACATAGGCAGTAGGGTAGTGAAGACTTGGAGGTGTGGGTAGGGGTGGTTGGGAAGATGGGGGTAGAAAGGGGAAAGGTGAGATATTTGTAATACTATCTATAATAATAAAAGGGTAATACGCTAATTAGACCAGACAGCCAAACAACCTTCTGGATGTCCTTCCAGACGCTCTTCTGGATGAAGCCATGGTGCTACGGCAGTGGGTGGGGGGGTGTCTGAGGCAGAGGCGGATAGGGCAATGAGGCAGGCAGGTGAGCAGTTAGGGGTGATCAGGCAGGCAGGCAGAGGGGTTAGGGACTATGAGGCAGGCAGGCAGGCAGAGGTGGTTAGGGGAAATGAGGCAGGCATGCGAGTGGTTAGGGGCGATCAGGCAGGCAGGCAGAAGCAGGGGCAATCAGGCAGGCAGGTGAGTGGTTAGGGGTGATCAGGAAGGCAGGCGAGTGGTAGCGGTGATCAGGCAGGCAAGCAGAGTGTTTGGGGTGATCAAGCAGGCAGGTGAGTGGTTAGGTTCAGACAGGCAGGCAGGCAAGCTGTTAGGGGTGATTAGGCAGACAGGCAAATGGTTAAGGGTGATCAGGCAGGCAGGCAGAGTGTTTAGGGGTGATCAAACAGGCAGGCGGAGGTGGTTAGTGGCAATGAGGCAGGCAGGTGAGTGGTTAGGGATAAATCAGGCAGGCAGGAGAGGGGTTAAGGGTGATCAAGCAGGCAGGTGAGTGGTTAGGGGCAGACAGGCAGGCAGGCAAGCAGTTAGGGGTGATCAGGCAGACAGGCAGAGTGTTTAGGGGTGATCAAACAGGCAGGCAGAGGTAGTTAGGGGCAATCAGGCAGGCAGGTGAGTGGTTAGGGGCAAATTAGGCAGGCAGGAGAGGGGTTAAGGGTGATCAGGCAGGCAGGCAGAGTGCTTAGGGGTGATCGCCAGGCAGGCAGGCGAGAGTTTAGGAGTCAGTGGTCCTGGATTACACAGGATTATACAGGGATCGGGCCTAAAAGGGCAGTCTGACATTCCCTGAGGGGTCCTGGATTGCGAGAGGGTGCAGGCCGGGCTGAGGGACACCCCTCACTCCCGTGCATGAATTTCGTGCACTGGGCTTCTAGTCAACAATAAAAAATATATTTTAAAAAATAAGTAAACACATACTATCTGGAAGGTAAACTAAAATATTTGACTTGAAAATTATGAAATTATTCTCAGTTCTCACCTTCTCTCTGAACCATATGACAATGCTGATGCCTTTGCTTTGATTTCTATAATATTGTATTAACCTGGTTCTTTTCTCTCTATAATTTTGTCTTTTCTTTACTGATTGCTGTTCCCTCTTGCAAATGTAGACATGACCTGAGTTTCTGTCCCTAATATTACTTTTACCAGTTTTATATTTTTAACTTTTTTGAGTACTTTTTCTCTGTCCTTCAAATTCAGAATGACAACCTGAAATTCATCATTTTTCATCATGACTAGAAATCAGTTTTCCTGATTCTTTCAGTGGCTCTGTCATTCTTTTGTTAACCTTGTCTTACTTTTTTATAGTTATCTTTGACTTCTCCCTTTACCTTGTCCTCTCTGGTCAACTGTCTGCGAGGTTCCGTTGATTGTAGCATCACATTATTTTTCATCCCTTACTATTTCGTTGCATCCTCACTGCTTTGTTCAGTTTTTCATTTTTTCATTAGAATATATTTTTTAAAATATATTTTTATTGATTTCAGAGAGGGAGAGAGAGATAGAAACATCACTGATGTAAGGGAATCATTGATCAGCTGCCTCCTGCACGCCCCCTACTGGGGATCGAGCCAGCAACTCAGGCATGTGCCCTTGACTGGAATCGAACCCAGGACCCTTCAGTCTACTGAGCCACACCAGCTAGGGCTAGAATATTTTAATAGACTCATAACTTTCTTTCACTTTGATTTCGCATTGATTCACTTCTCCATTCTTATATATTTTGTAAGATTAGTATTACTAAAGTCAGGATCTGGGCATTCATTTGCTAGGAAGTACAAATAGTTTTTAAGATATACTATAATTTGTTTCCAGTTTATAATCCTACCTTAATTTACTATTCACCTAAATGTACTACAATCTCTTCCAAAATTTCATTTCTGGAATATGGCTTCATTGTCTTTCTTTATTCATGCCATTCCCAAAGTCTTGAAAGGTTTACCCACTATAACTTCCTGTTAGAACTCTCTTCATCCTTCAAGGCCCATTTCAAATATTGCCTTCTTCCTAGGACTTCCCTAGAGTTGTTCGGCTGTTTTTGTTGTCTGAGTTTTGACATCCTGTGTTGTATCTAGTTATTTGTACTTACATTTGTCTTCATGTCTCCCATAATGCTTGACACACTAGAGGCACTCATTCAGTTTTGATTGAGTGATTGTTGAAAGTGGGATGAGTATTATAGTAAAGAGAATTGGAATAAAATGTTGACTCATCTTGGATTTTTCTTCTGAAAAAGTTTAAGGTAGAAGAAAATGTAACTTAGGAAAGAGACATAACTGTCAGAGTGATAGTCAAAAGAATGAAGTCAGCATACTTGGAGCCGAAGGCACCTCTTGCCAGTAGCATTGTGCATTTAGAATCCAGGAGCCTCTTAGTGAAAGGATTATCTGAGGTCTTACTCATAAAATAACGAGCTCTTTTTAGGAGATTGCACATGGTTTTTCTCCTCACCCTTCCCTGAAGCTAATTTTGAAGACATGAGACTTAGAGAAGGTTGATCATATAATAAAATCAAAGGTGAAAAAAAAAAGTGCTTTCACTAAAGTAAATGTGGTATGGAAGGTTAACATGTTGCCTGACATATTTAACACTCCATTTTCATTAATTTGCTGTTTGGCAGTATAGTTGTGCCCCCCCTCCCCCCACCAGGAATGTGTTATAGTGAAACTTTCTCACCTTTTTTGAATAGTTTTTTATGACTTCTTCCCTTCCCCACTTCATAACATTACAAAGAACCCAATTTTTTCATTTCCAAAATATAATTCTTGGTAATTATCTTTTTTTTCTTTTAATTTGTCTTATTGTTGTATTGTAGTATTACAGATGTCCTCCTTACCCCATTAACCTCCCTCCTTCCCATTCCCTTCCCTCCCCTCCCCAGGCCTTCACCCCACTATTATCTGTGCCCATGGGTTATTCATATATACATATATGGTCTTTGATTGATGTCTTCCCTTCCCAGCACCAACTCCCCCTATTCCCTCAGAGGACCCTCAGTCTGTTCCATGCTTCCATGTCTCTGGATCTACTTGGTTTGTCAGTTTATTTTGTTACGTAGATTCCACCTATGAGTGAGATCATGTGATACATGTCTTTCTCTGACTGACTTACTTCACTTAGCATGATACCCTCCATGCTGTCTCAAAGGGTAATAGATCCTTCTTTTTACTGCTGCATCATATTCCATTGTAAATGCCCCACGGCTTTTTTATTCACTCATCTGCTGATGGTCACTTGGGCTGTTTCCAGATCTTGGCTTTTGCATTTCTCTGATGAGTAGTGATGCTGAACATTTCTTCATGTCTCTGGGCCTTTTGTATGTCCTCTTTGGAGAAGTCTTCTCCCCATTTTTTTTTTTTTTATTGGATTGTCTTTTCTTTTGTTGAGTTGTAGGAGTACTTTATATATTTTGGGAATTAACCCCTTATCAGATGTATCATTGGCAAATACGTTCTCCATTCAGTGGGTTCCCTTTTAATTTTGATGGTGGTTTCTGTTTCTGTGCAGAAGCTTTTTATATTGATGTAGTCCCATTTGTTTATTTTCTTCTTTTGTTTTTTTTGTCCTAGGCGATATATTGGTGAAAATTTTGTTGCATGAGATGTCTGATATTTTGCTGCCTATATTTTCTTCAAGGATTTTTATGGTTTCATGACTTACATTTAAGTCTTTTATTCATTTTGAGTTTATTCTTGTGTATGGTGTGAGTTGGTGGTCTAGTTTCATTTTTACATGTAGCAGTCCAGTTAGTCCAACACCATTTATTGAAGAGACTGTCTTTACTCCATTGTGTACTCTTGCCTCCTTTATCAAAGATTAACTGAGCATTATGGAGTGGGTTGATTTCTGGTTTATATGTTCTATTCTATTGATCTGTATGCCTTTTCTTGTGCCAGTACCAGGCTGTTTTGATTATGGTGGCTTTGTAGTATAGCTTGATATCTGGTATTGTGATACCTCCAACTTTGTTCTTCTTTCTAAAGATTGCTGTAGCCTTTTTGGTTCCATATAAGTTTTTGGAGTGTTTGTTCTAGATCTGTGGAATATGTTGTTGGTGTTTGTTCTAGATCTGTGAAATATGCTTTTGGTATTTTACTAGAAGGCCTAACCACAGTGATCAGACAAGAAGAAACCAACAAACAAGGCATCCAAATTGGAAAGGAAGATATAAAACTGTCATTATTTGCAGATCATGATATAGTACATAGAAAACCCTAAAGACTCCACCAAAAAACTACTAGATTTAATAAATGATTTTGCCAAGGTAGTAGGATACAAAAGTAACACCCGGAAATTGTTGGCATTTTTATACACCAATAATGAACTTTCAGAAACAGGAACTTAAAAAACAATCCCAGTTACCACTGCAATAAAAAAATTAAGAGCCCTGGCCTGTGTGAAAAAAAAAAAAAATTAAGATACTTAAGAATAAACTTAACGAAGGAGGTAAAAGACCTGTACTCAGAAAACTATAGAAAGTTTGAAAAAAGATGGAAGAAGAATAAACAAATGGAAGAAGATACCAAGTTCATGGACTAGTAGAATTAACATAATAAAAATGTCCATAGCTAGACCAAAGCAGTCTATAGATTCAGTGAAATCCCCATTAAAATACCAACAGCATAGTTCACAGACCTACAACAAACACTCCAGACATTTATATGGTATTTATCTTTTGATTAAAGAGTAATATTTTTATGTTGGTTTCACCACATCATTCTAAAAGGGGAAAAGTCTTTTGTTAGAAAGAGAAAATGAAATTTAGGAAAGGATAGTGTTTACTAAATTTGATAAAATATCTTTATTTCACAGATGTCATAAAACCAGATATCTGTTATTAGCTTCCAGGTGAAATATCATACTCTTTAAAAAAAAAACAGGCAATAAAAAATGTGTTTATAAGTAGAGGAGTTATTTTATGTTTGTAACTAGTTATTTGTAACTAGAGTTATTTAGATGGGAATCAAATTATTTTATCAGAATTTAGCCAGTGCCCTTATAGGAGTATTTCTCTACTTTGCATAGTTTTCAGACCTATGACATTACTTTTTCTTAAACAGTGACTGGATATGATTTATTTAAAATATATTTTATGTAAAATACATTCAGTTTTACTTAGCAAATATTCCTTGAGCAGCTATTATATGCCATGCACATAAGTGATGAGATACAAAGATAAGGGGAGATTATTCCTGTTTTCTGAAAGTTCAGTGTAGTACAAAAGGAAGAATTGTAACATGTTTTGGTAAGCACAGTAATAGAGATATACACTAGTTTACTAATACTTTATGTGTACCTAAAAATAGGTTGTTGTGGAAAAACCTTCATATGGCACTAAGAACGGTGAGAATGAAGATCACTATGCTAAGTTTCAAGGAAGTATAAGCTTATTATTTCACTGCTAAATCCTTTTTCTGTCTGTCTTCATGCTAACTGCTTGGATTCAGCTGATAGTAATGTAAGTTTGTGACCTTATAAAAATTCATATTGAAAGATAACACATTTATATGGTAATTACAGTTAACTAGAGGCCCGGTGCACAAAATTCGTGCGGGGGGGGGTGTCCCTCAGCCCAGCCTGCACCCTCTCCAATCTGGGACCCCTCGAGAGATGTCCGACTGCCTGTTTAGGCCCGACGGGCAGTCGGACATCCCTCTCACAACCCAGGACTGCTGGCTCCCAACTGCTCACCTGCTTGCCTTCCTGATTGCCCCTAACCGCTTCTGCCTGCCAGCCTGATCACCCCCTAACCACTCCCCTGCCAGCCTGATTGATGCCTAACTGCTCCCCTGCCTGCCTGTTTGCCCCTAAATACTTCCCCCTGCAGGCCTGGTCACCCCTAACTGCCCTCCCCTGCAGGCCTGGTTGCCCCCAACTGCTCTCCCCTGCAGGCCTGGTCACCCCCAACTTCCCTCCTCTGCTGGCCGGGTCACCCTAACTGCTCTCCCCAGCAGGCTTAATCGCCCCCAACTGCCCTCCCTTGCTGGCCCGGTCCCTCCCAACTGCCCGCCCCTGCTGGCCTGATCACCCACAACTGCCCTCCCTTGCAGGCCTGGTTCCTCCCAACTGCCCTTCCCTGCTGGCCATCTTATGGTGGCCATCTTGAGTCCACATGGGGGCAGCCATCTTGTGTGTTGGAGTGATGGTCAATCTGCATATTACTCTTTTACTAGATAGGATAGAGGTCTGGTGCATGGGTGGGGGCCAGCTGCTTTGCCCTGAAGGGTGTCCCGGATCAGGGTTGGGGTTCCCTTGGGGTGTGGGGCGGCCTGGGCGAGGGGCCTGTGGTGGTTTTCAGGTTGGCCATGCCCCCTGCGACCCAAGCAGAGGCCTGGGATCTGGGATTTATTTATCTTCTACAATTGAAACTTTGTAGCCTGGAGTGGAGCCAAGCCTTCTGCTCTCTTGTGGCAGCAGCCATTTCTGTTGGGATTTATGTATCTTCTATAATTGAAACTTTGTAGCCTTAAGCGGAGGCCAAAGCAGGCCAGGCTGCAGAAGCTTGGTTTCCTCCATCACCATGGGCAACCCTAGCCTCCTGCTCTCTCCAACTCCGTGGCTACTGCCATTTCTGTTGGGCTTTATTTATCTTCTATAATTGAAACTTTGTAGCATTGAGTGGAGGCCTGGGCTGGCAAGGGCAGGAGGAAAGCTTGGCTTCCTCCATTGCCAGGGAAACCTAAGCCTCCTTCCTGCTCTCTGTGGCTGCAGCCATCTTGGTTGGGTTTATTTTCATATTCCCTCCTGATTGGCTGGTGGGTGTGGCTGGTGGGCATGGCTTGTGGGTGTAGTGGAGGTGCAGTCATATTGCATATTACTCTTTTATTAGATAGGATAATATGTATACTACACAATAGGGATTTAGCAAAACAAACCATGGACTTTATGTGTTTGTTAAAATCAGAAAAAGTAGAAATTAATTTTGAAAATGGCTCTTTTGGAGTTAGGAGTCAATTTTTATTTTTTATTTTTTTTTAAATAACATAACAGGGCCTGTCACTGTACCAGCCTCTGACTCTTAGTAGGACATTGTCCTGCCTCCCTATTTGTTTCTCTGCTGTTCTTCATGCCAAGGTTTGAGTTTTTTGAGAGCATACTTCTAGTAGTTTTGTATTCCTCACAACATCTATATACTGCAATGTTAAATAGCTAGTAGATAATCAATACAAATTTGCTAAAATAAAGAAATGGATTTTTTTTTTCAAAAAGGACATTTCAAAGTTGTCATAATTTAGTCAGTATTAGTGATTTCAATGTTAAGGGTGCATTTATTCTGTGCAGTGGGTTAAAACAATTTTTGGGCTACAACAAGTAGAAAGAACATCACTCTCAAGAAAAAACATTTATTTTATTTTGAATGAGAAGGAACATAATAGAACTAAGCATCTGAAAGGCTGGATTTCTGAATTTTGAATGATATGGCAGCTTAGTTTTCAGTTAATTAAGTTTATGCAGATGGCATAGATTAATAGGACAGAATAGTATTATTAGTTTGAATTTCATAGTTTCTTAATTGGCTGTATATATAAGGTATGTTTCCTTTTGTATTAGTCTAGTAATCTACACTAAAAAAAATATGCAAATTGACCTTACCTTCACGATTCCCACCAGCCAATCAGGAGTGAGTATGCAAATTAACACAACAAAGATGGCAGGCGTAGGTGCCAAGCGGCCTGGGGCGATGACACAGGCATTCCGCACCACTCCAACCGCTCAGTGCCTCTAGGCAGCGTGGGAAGGCGGGGCCAGAGTGGAAAGAGGCTTCTCTGGAGCTGGAGTGGAAAGGAGGTGCCGGTAGCCAGGGAAAGGAAGGCCCATTCTTGCACGAATCTTCATGAATCGTGCTTCTAGTTCTTATATGTTAAAAGACATCAGATTGTTAGGTTAGCAGATGTCATAATAATACATGGACAATGTAGTGGGTTTGGGGAGAAGAGACAGGGGACTAGGGTGTGCACATCATTCTTTCTCCTTTTCCTCTTTATCCTTTGTTCTCCATCTTTTTTTAAAAAAAAAATATATTTCCATTGCTTTCAGAAAGAAAGGGAGAGGAAGAGAGAGATAGAAACATCAGTGATGAAAGGGAATCATTGATTGGCTGCCTCCTGCACGTTAGACCGAGCCCACAACCCAGGCATGTGTCCTTGACCAGAATCTAACCTGGGACCTTTGGGTCTGCAGGCCGATGCTCTATCCACTGAGCCAAACCGGCTAGGGCCTCCATATTCTCCTTTTGATGTAGAATTAAAGGGAAAATTACCAGACTGAACAATTTTGAATTGGAGAAAACAGATTTGCAGTATTTTGAGGGAATCTTGTTGTATTTATTCAACCCTTAACAGTCTGTTAGGGCCCTGGGTCTGTTTGCTAAATTTGACTGTGTGTACTGGTATTTTTTTTTTCCCTCTTAGATCACCTCCCTTTCTGAGTTTCCATCCTTTCCCTAGACTCTTCTACTTATCCAGTTTTCATTCATTTATTAGCAACTTTTTAAAAAGTTTTTCCTGTACCAGACAATTGCCAGGTCCTGACATAAGACTGTAACAAAATAGAGCCCCTGTCCTTTTCCTTGGAGCATATGCTCTGAGGAAAGGACAAGACGAATATAAATCAGATGGCACTGTGGGGTAACCAGAGGTTCAGGGGGGCTATAGAGACTCCCCTCCCCCAGTCTGGATTGTCTGAAAAGGCTTCTAAGAGGAGGTGATGTGTTTCTTGTAGCTTTTCTATTGTCTCTCATCTTCTGAAGTTACCTATTCCTAGAAGCCCTGCTCTGTTAAATTTTTTTCTCTCTAACTGCCCCATTTAAAACTAATTTGCTTATCTGTTAAAACCAAGTAAAATTTAGACAAAGACATAAATGAGGATTGATCCTTTTAAAGGAGAAATTGCAAAAATGATAGGAGTTAGTTAATATACAGGTGTTAATTGGTTTTTAACTGATAGCTATATATCTGATGAGGAAAGTCCAAAGGCAACTTACCTTCAATCATAATAAAACTAGAGGCCCGGGGCACGAAATTGTGCATGAGTAGGGTTCCTAGGCCTGGCCGGTGATCAGGGCCTATCAGGGCCTTCTGGCTGCCAACCCAGGCCTTCCTTCCCTGGCTGCCATCTGGGCCTTCTTTCATTCCGCACCGCCCCCTAGTGGTCACCGCATGTCATAGCGAGTGATCAAACTCCCAGTCTCCCAGTTGAACTCCCCAGGGGACACTTTGCATATTACGTTAGTCTTTTATATCGATGGATAATACTTAACATTTATGAGCCCTTAGTATGTGTCAGGCATTAAATAATTACTTTATGTTCATTGTATTACAGTGAAATGCACAAACGTGCAAACTCTTAACCCTTACTTGCTCTCATTTTCACAAGCACCCGGTTCTCTAAAGTGGTTGCCAACCAGTGGTTTGTGAAGTCCAAAAGGTTGGTGACTGCTGCTCTAAAGTGACCTGAAGATGAATCTGCGAGTGGCTGAGTACAATGAACACCAGGATTAGAACTTTCAATTCACTGACTTGCAGCTCGTGGGAAAACTGGGGAGGTGGATATAGTATGAAATGTGTGTGTGTGTGTTTGTGTGTATTCAGTGTTGCAGTTGTCTTGATTTTTATCTTAAAGTCGCAATATATAATTCATTTTGAAATTTCAAGGAACTCTGGAAAGGAGGACATTGGGTATTTATGTTTTCAAAACCATATATTTTCTTAAATTACATTTATTGGGGTGACATTGGTCCACATGAACGTGTGGGTTTCTTTGTGACAGGATCTGTGTATGGCACCATGTGCCCACCACCCAGAGCCAGATCCTCTCCCGTCACCTCATATTAAGACCCCTTCTCTGCATCCCCTTCCCTCTGGCAACCACCACACTGCTGTGTGCCGCGAGTTTCTGTTTTATATCCCACACGTGAGTGAGATCCTAGGGCTCTTAGCTTGTTCTGACTGACTGACTTCACTCAACATACTGTTCTCAAGGTCCCTCCATGTGGTTGCAAGTGGCGCTATTTCATCCTTTCTTATGCTGAGTAGTATTCCATTGTGTATATGTCCCAGCAATCCCTCTCCTGGGTATATACCTGAAAACCTTGAAATCATGTATTCACAAAGATATAGGTGACCCTATGTTCACTGCAGCTTTATTCACGTTGACCACGACATGGAAACAGCCAAAGTGTCCTACCATGGAGGACTGGATAAAATCATGATTTTTTAAAACTTCCTGTAAAACACTGCTCTTAATCTATTTTGAGGTTCTCTCATTCCTATATTTGTTGTATTCTGTATTAGAAATTTATAAAGAATGCCTTTTTTTCTTGTTTTTATGTATTCATATCCATCCCATTTATAGTTTTTCCTAGTTACTTGAAGGAAGCAACATTAAGCAAAGGAAAATGGTTGATTTTGATGGGCTGTCTTCCATCTACCCTCATTATAATTGACTATTTTGTGGGAGTGGTAAATTCAAATGCTATTTAGTATTTAGTAGTCTCTTGAGTTGAGTGGTAACACATTTTTTTAATGTTGAAAATCAACTTTCTTGGTGTACAGTTTACATAAAATAAGATATATCCATTTTAGGTGTGCAGTTCAGTAAGTTTTGACAAGTGAATATACTCATGTAACCATTACCTTAATTAAGTACAGGACAGTTCCATCACTCCCCAAAATTCCTTAATGTTCCTTTGCACTCATTCTCCCCATCCTGCCCCAGGCAAACCACTAATCTGATTTTTGTTACTGTAGTTTAGTTTTGTCTGTTTTACATTGGAATCAAATGGTGTTCACTGTCTTTTGTATCTGCTGTCCATTGCTTAGCATTATGTTTTTGTGATTCATTTGTTGCATATATGCCTAGTTCTTGTTTTATTTCCTAGTTTTGGGCTTTTATGAATAAAAAACTGTTATGAACATTTGTCTACCAGTCTTTATGTACACATGAGTTTTCATTTCTCTTGGGAATGAAATTGCTGGGTCAGATATAAATACATGTTGAAATTTCTGAACTGTTTTTCAAAGTGTACCATTTACATTCCTACCGGATGTATGAACATTCTAGTTGTTCCACAGCTGTGCCAGCACTTGGTATTGTGACTCCTGTTTTCAGCCATTTCAGTTAGTGTATATGGCATCTCAGTGTGATTTTAATTTGCGTTTTTCTGATGCCTGTAGATATTGAGCACCTTTGCATGTGCTTATTACGCATTGGTATTTCTTTGTGATGTGTTTATTCAAATCTTTTTTTGTATTTTGTATTAGAAATTTATAAAGAATGCCTTTTTTTCTTGTTTTTATGTATTCATATCCATTCCATTTATAGTTTTTCCTAGTTACTTGAAGGAAGCAACATTAAGCAAAGGAAAATGGTTGATTTTGATGGGCTGTCTTCCCTCGACCCTTTAAAGCAGCAGTCGCCAACTGGTGGTCCACGGACCACTGGTGGTCTGTGAGGTCCGAAAGGTTGGCAACCCTGGTTTAAAATGTCTTCCATTTTTAAATTGTAGAGTTTTAAAATATGTAATTTGGATATAAACATACATATTTGTTTTGTGAATATTTTCTCCCAGTCTGTGGCTTGCCTTTTCATTTTTCTTAATGTCTTTTAGAAGAGCAGATGTTCTAAATTTTTAGTTCAGTTTACCAGTTTTTTCTTTTCTAGTTGGTACATTTTGCATCCTCAACTATCTCTGCCTAAAGTCTAAGGTCTTGGAGATTTTTTTCTGTGTTTTCTCATGAAAAATTTTAGCTTCATGTTTAGGTCCATGATCTGCTTAAGTTAAATTTTGTGTAGGGTTATGAGTTAAAATTTAAGGTTCATATTTTTCATGCTGCCACCTAGTTATTTTCTTTCATCTGCAGTAGTCTCACATACTTGTGACATTTCATTAACAGCAAGAAATCTATATAAATCTATATAAAAATATGCAGTCTTTAACATACTCTTTGTTTTGTAAAAGATCATGGCTCTGTATAAAAATCTTTATTTTGAAGAATATTTTCTAACCATTATTAGACCTGCTGTTTTACAGCTGTTTATGTATTGATT
Source organism: Corynorhinus townsendii (assembly GCA_026230045.1). Classification (NCBI taxonomy): domain Eukaryota; kingdom Metazoa; phylum Chordata; class Mammalia; order Chiroptera; family Vespertilionidae; genus Corynorhinus; species Corynorhinus townsendii. The sequence continues at coordinate 85,731,568 of JAPDVU010000008.1, forward strand.
TTATATGTTTTTATTGATTTTAAAGAGGAAGGGAGAGGGATAGAAACATCCATCGGCTGCCTCCTGCATGCCCCCTACTGGGGATCAAGCCACAACTTGGCCTTGTGCCCTGACTTGGAATCAAACCAGTGACCTCTGATGCATGAGATGATGCTCAACTAACTGAGCCATACCAGCTAGGGCTGTATATTGATTTTTGGTGAAATGATTAGATTCTGTAAAACTGAAAGTATATATTGAGTCTTTGGTTAACACAGAGTTGAGGATCTACATATCTGATCCATAATAAAAGAGCTGGGCACTAATCAGGCTTCTTCCATCATGGGACATCCCTATCCTTTGACGGGGTCCTCTTCCTCTCACCTTGCCTTGACAATTTTCATTTGCTGTTTAACTGAAAGGAAAATAAATGCTCCTGGACGAGTTAGGTCAGTATATGAAAGAAATAAAAGAGTTGGTGGAGCTCACAGAATCTTTATCTTTTCTACTTTTTTCTCTTTTCTGTTTTATTTTTTTCTTTGACTTTTGTAGCTTTCCCTTTTTTTTCTTTCTTTTGGGAGAAAGTGGCAGGAGCTCTGCAAGCACCTTCTTTCTTTATATAGTCTGTGTTTCTGAGTATGTTTCCCTAAGAGGGAGATTGGATTTCTCTAGAATTTACTATGGGCTGCTTCTAGCTTAATGTCCCAGAATGTTTTGGTTGTGCATTTCTTTTTGGGGGGGCGGGGGTTAAGAGCACCAAAACACAGGGTGGTAGGGGAGGATTTTATCCTATCTAATAAAGAGGGAATATGTTAATTGACCATCACTCCATCACAAAGATGGCTGCACCCATAGCTGAAGCCAAGTTCCCATAAGGAGCCTTAACGAGTAATCAGCAGGGACCTGAGGCTATGCCCTCCTCCACCCCCATGCGGCTTGACGGGACCTCAGGCTACACCCCACACCCAGCAGGGCTTCACAGGGGACCTCAGGCCACGCCCCCCACCCTGGCATCAGGCTGGGGGACCTGAGGCCATGCCCCCCACCCGGCGGGCTTGACGGGGGACCCCAAGGTGCGCTTCCCGTCCTGGTGCTGGGCTAGGGGACCTCAGGCTGCTCCCCCCACCCCAGTGCCAGGCTGGGGGACCTCAGGACGTGCCCCCCACCAGGTGGGACTTGACAGGGGACTTAATGTTGCGCTCCCCACCCTGGCACCAGTGGGGGACCTCAGACCGCACCCCAAGCCCAGCGGGGCTTGACGAGAGACCTCAGGCCGCGCCCCCCGCCCCAGCACCGGGCCAGGGGACCTGAGGCCGTGCCCCCCTGCCTGGCTGGGCTTAACAGGGGACCTCAGACCGCAACCCCTGCTGGCAGGGCTTGACAGGGGACCTCAGGCCGCACCTCCCGCCTTGGCACCAGGCCAGGGGACCTCAGGCCACGCCCCCCTCCCAGCGGGGCTTGATGGGGGACCTCAAGGTGCGCTTCCCATCATGGTGCTGGGCTAAGGGACTTCAGGCTGCTCCCCCCACCCCAGCACCAGGCTGTGGGACCTCAGGCCGTGCCCCCCACCCAGTGAGGCTTGATGGGACTTCAGGCCGTGCCCTCAACCCCAGCACCAGGCTGGGGGACCTCTGGCCACACCCCCCTGTCCCAGCACTGGGCCAGGGGATCTGAGGCTGCGCCCCCCTGCCTGACTGGGCTTGACAGGGGACCTCAGGCCATGTTCCCCACCCAGTGGGGCTTGATGGGGGACCTCAAGGTGCACCCCCAGTGCTGGGTTGGGGGACCTCAGGCCGCGTCCCCCGCCCAGTGGGGCTTGACGGGGGACCTGAGGCTACACCCCACTGCTGGTGGTGCTTGACAGGGGACCTGAGGCTGTGCCCTCCTTCCTGGTGCTGGGCCAGGGGACCTGAGGCTGCGCCCCCTTGCCTGGCGGGGCTTGATGGGGTACCTCAGGCCATGCCTCCCACCCACTGGGGCTTGACAGGGGATCTCAGACCGTGTTCCCCACCTGGCGTAGGGCTTGACGGGGGGCCTCAAGGCATGGCCCCTGCCCCAGTCTGGGCTAGGGGACCTCAGGCCACGCTCCCCATCCTGGCACCAGTCCAGGGGACCTGAGGCTACGGCCCCTGCCTGGTGGGGCTTGACAAGGGTGGGACTGGCCAGGTCTGGATCCAGCCCAATGGTGGGGGGGCGGGCCGGCTGGATCTCGGTCTCACGCGATTTTGAGGCGCATGTGGGTGGGCGGGGACTTGACTCTGGGTCCCATTGTGCGCCCCAGACTCTGAAAGGAGGAAGGTTTTCATATACATTTTACTAATTTTCTTTCATCTCTGACACTTCTATTATAGAGAAAGGGCAAATGGCAATATTAAATTATTTCCTCTAATCCCCTTTTAATGTGCACGAATTTCGTGCACCAGGCTACTAGTATTACCAATAATAGCATAGATGTGAATGGGCGTTTTTTATAACTGTCTCCTCTCCAATACTTCCTCTTTCCAGTTTGCCAGAGCTGTTGTTAATCTTGGACCCATTCCACGCTACCTCTCCAGTGAGAGACCAATATATATGACTTTGTGATGTGCTTATGTTTGTTTTGTTCATGGGGTCAGTGCATATATGGGTTTCATGTGCTACCTTATATTTCTCCAGAAAGAATACAGATCATTGCTACCATGTAATTATTATCTTTTTTCTCTTTGTTTTTCTCTTCCTTCTCTCTGTTCTGTGGTTCCTGTGCAGGTCTTGTTCAGCGCTGTGTGATCATCCAGAAGGGTGACAATGGATTTGGGCTGACAGTCAGTGGAGACAACCCAGTCTTCGTACAGTCTGTCAAAGAAGGCAAGGCATTTTAAAACTGTCTTGTCACTCCAGAGCAGAGTAAGAACAGAAAAGTACAAATAAAATCTGTTGCCCAGAATAAAACAGTCATATACAGTGCAGGTTATATAGCTATGGTGCTAGATTTATCTTTAGTATCGTAGTTTTAGGCATGAATTCCCCCAGTTGGTTTTCTTTGCACTTTATAGTTTTAGAAATCATAGTACTCTGTGTCGTGATACTTTATGCATCATCACTTACAGAAGTTTGTTGAATATTATTTCTTAAGAGATGTTTGGTAGAGATAGATTAAGCAGGTGGTTATAGGCTCAAAAATACCTATTCTTTTTCCAAAACAGCAACAGTATCTTTTACTGCTATTACCATATATTGAATACTTGCTTCATGCTGGGTGCTGTGACTTGAGGTAGTATTTTTATATCCCATTTTATAGGTGATATTGAGGCTTAGAGTAAAAAACGTAAAAGCAGTCCAAGGTCACACAGCTAGTGAGTGGCAGGGGCAGCATTTGAACCTAAGTCTGTCTGACTTGACAGCCTGTGTTCATGAGCACTTCGTTATGTTCCTCTCTTTCAAGAACTTGTCAATCAATGCCAGTGAGTTAAATTTTAATTAATTAGTTTCTCTTACAGATGGAGCAGCCATGCGGGCTGGCGTACAGACAGGTGATCGAATCATCAAGGTAAGGAAACAACCACTAGAGAATTTATGGTAGAATTAAAAAAAACACAACACAGCATATATTAGCCATATTTTTATTTTTTTCACTTGGATTTTTGTAAAACGCAGCACATTACATATGTTGGATTTATGGTCTATAAAAACTCACTTTAAAAAAATTAATATTATCCTATACTGAAAGGCATAAAAAGGGCTTGAATAAATGGAGTAATACATGTTCCTGGATAGGAATGTAATTCACTGTTGTAAAGATCATTTCTCTCCATATTATTTTTTAACAAGTAATTCTCATTAAAATATATTATTAGAATTGGGGAGGTATGTCATTACTTGTCTGATTATTCTTTCAAATGAACTTTATAAAGGTTTAAGTATCACTAATGAAAAAAGTGTTCTGTGTGTAGGTTTGTGTGATGTGACAGGGTGTGGATTAATGTAGTCAGTGACCCTGGGCTGGTGTAGATCTATCAGTGGAACAGAGAGCCCAGACCAGCCTTGAATCTGACCAGGAGGAAAGAATGGATTAGTTAGCAATGAAGCTTGAGACACTTGACTCATTTGATTTCTTTCTTTCTTTTTTTTTTTTTTTTAACATTTTTATTGATTTTAGAGAGGAAGAGAGAGGGAGAGAGAGATAGAAACATCAACGATGAGAGAGAATCATTGATTGGCTGCCTCCTGCACGTCCCCTACTGGGGATCGAGCCTACAACCCAGGCAGGTGCTGTTGACCAGAATTGAACCTGGGACCTTTCAGTCCACAGGCTGCAGGCTGACGCTCTCTCCACTGAGCCAAACCAGCTAGGGTTCATTTGATTTCTTGAAACAAAATTACTATCCAGGAAAAGACACCATGTACTTACAAAGAACAATCTGGAAAAAAATACTTGAAACATATTACAGAGTATATCCTTAATTATAAGGAGCACTTTTCAATTACCTGTACTAAGAAAAGAATAAACTAATAGAAAAATGGCCAAATAATTTTATCAGGCAATTCCCCAAAGTAATTGAAATAAGAATATGTCCAACCTCACTACTAAATTAAAGATACGTGAAAATATATTTGGTTGTCAGAAATTCTAAAGATAGATGATACATATTAGGTATGTATAGTTTGGGCATGGTAAAATGGCTACTCTCATAAGCTTGTCATGGGTATAAATTAGGTAAAATCTGGATGGGAATTGTGAATATATATTAAAAATTATAAACTTTAAGTAAGTATATTACCTTTGACCAGCAATTTTGCTTTTAGGAACATATCTAAGGAAATACATGTACAACCATGAAATGTGTACAGGGAAATTCATTTTGGCTTCATCATATTGACAACTTATAAACAACCTACATATGCATAAACTGAGAGCTAGAGAAATAAATTACATTTTATCTGCAGCTTTTAAGAATGTGTATACCTATAATGAAAGATATACACAATACAGTAAAAAGTATTTACAGAAAAAAGACAGTAATAATTTATGTTTTGTGCATCTGTATGTGTGGTGTGTGTATGCTAGAATAGTGTCTAGGATTAAACATCATGGTTAACAGAGGTGGTCTTTGGTGGTCATGATAGTATACCTTTATTTCTGGTTTATACACTGACTAGAGGCCTGGTGCATGAAATTCTTGCAAGGGGGGTGGGTCCCCTCAGCCCAGCCTTCACCCTCTCCAATCTGGGACCCCTTGGGAAATGTCCAACTGCCGGGGATCGGGCCTAAACCGGCAGTCGGACATCCTTCTCACAATTTGGGACCACTGGCTCCTAACTGCTCACCAGTCTGCCTGCCTGATCGCTCCTAACTGCTTCCCCCCCACCCCCCCGCTGGCCTAGTCACCCCTAATTGCCCCCCCCCGCCAGCCTGGTTGCCCCTCATTGCCCCCCCCTCCCCCGCCAGCCTGGTCACCCCCAACTGCCCCACCTATGGGCCTGGTTGCCCCATGCAGCCTGCCTTTCAGTCATTTGGTCGCCCCTCACTAACCCCCCAATTGGCCTGGTTGCCCCACACAGCCTGCTGCTCAGTCATTTGGCCACCCCTCACTAACCCTCCTGCTGGCATGGTCACCCCACACAGCCTGCTGCTCAGTCGTTTGGCCACCCCTCACTAACCCTCCTGCCGGCATGGTCACCCCACACAGCCTGCTGCTCAGTCGTTTGGCCACCCCTCACTAACCCTCCTGTTGGCATGGTCACCCCACACAGCCGGCTGCTCAGTCGTTTGGCCACCCCTCACTAACCCTCCTGCCGGCATGGTCACCCCACACAGCCAGCTTCTCAGTCATTTGGTCACCCCTCACCCCCTGACAGCCTAGTTGCCCCCAACTGCCCCCCCTGCGGGCCTGGTCACCCCACACAGCCTGCTGCTCAGTTGTTTGGTCGTCCCTCACTAACCCCCCTGCCAGCCTAGTTGCCCCACGCAGCCTGTTCGGTCGTCCGTTTGGTTGTGATGGTCACTTAGGCTTTTATTATTATAGATAGTATTTTAACTTATAAAAATCAGAGAAAAATAGTTTTAATGTTAGATCCATGTTTGATATTTTTACCTTAATTTGTTTTGTTCAGTGGAGACTTTGGAAAACATTTCCTACATTTAGTCTCTCTGAAAATATTTTCTTTGTAAAGATTAGGTCATAATTGGGAAACTAAAAGTAAGTTGAATATTATTTTGGAAATAATTTTTTTATCTTTTAACAATGCCTTATGATTTTAACAAATCACTGAATTTATAATTAAAGGCAAAGAGATATTTTCTATTTGCAAGAGCCCTCCACTGTGAAGGCTTGTAAATCTGTTGTACGTTATGTTTCATCATCTGTCATGGTGGATACACTGCAATGCCCTTTCAGTCAAGGCCTTATTTTGCATTCAAGTTCATTTTGTTGCTGAGTATATCTGATGGGACAGTGGTAAAAGTGAAATATTGAATCAGGCATATACATATTTTAGTAAATACATAGCCCCATCTACTGTATTATAATTGATTATACTATGCATAATAATTCCTGAAATCAGTTTACCTATGTGTCTGTAGAATGTATCTGATATGCACTATTTTCATTTTCTTGCAGGTGAATGGAACTCTGGTGACTCATTCAAACCATTTGGAGGTGGTAAAGTTAATCAAATGTAGGTGAATGTTGCTGTTCTGTTTTCTGAAACCCTGAAGCAAGGATCAGCAAATATTTTCTATAATAGATCAGATAGTAAATATTTTAGGCTTTTTGGGCCCCATGGTTTACAAAGTGACTTTGTCATTGTAGCATAAAAACAGCCCTGAACAGTATGTAAATGAATGGGTGTGGCTGTGTTTCAAAAAAGCTTCATTTGCCAAAATAGTCTGTGGCTATAGTTTGATAAGTCCTACATTAAAGGAAAGTCTGAGGTGAAAATTCTTAACCAAATACTTATTTCCTGTCACTTCATAGATGTGGTTGATTATACTGTCCTTGTTATCTTGGTAATATTGAAAGCATATATTTGAAAGAAATGTCTAAGCCACCTGAGAGGGGGAAGATTGGACACAATGATCTAGATCCATGGTTGGCAAACTGCGACTCCCGAGCCACATGCGGCTCTTTGGCCCCTTGAGTGTGACTCTTCCACAAAATATCATGGCCTGGGCGAGTCTATTTTGAAGAAGTGGCGTTAGAAGAAGTTTAAGTTTAAAAAATTTGGCTCTCAAAAGAAATTTCAATCGTTGTACTGTTGATATTTGGCTCTGTTGACGAATGAGTTTGCCGACCACTGACCTAGATGAACAGAAACCCTTAAAAAATGTATATTCTTAAAATTCTCCCAAATCATAGTACTTATGACCATTAAGTGTAAAAAGAAAACCTTTTTAGCACCTTAAACGTGGTGAAATAACTGACAGCGAGTTCCATAGTAGTGTTAAATTGCTAAAAATATTTTGAAATACTATACATTTAAAAGTTCTATTGAAAACTCTAAGAGAAAGATTTTTGTCAACTAAAGAAGTCATTTACTTGGAAAATCTCATTTATTCTTCATGCTAGGTAACTAATGAATATCTTCTGTTGAGTCTTTCTGGTCATGGTTAATTTTGCTTTCTGTCTTCTCCAAATATATATATATATACATATATATACATATATATACACACATACATACACACTAGAGGCCCAGTGCACAAAATTTGTGTGTGTGGGGGGTGGTGTCCCTCAGCTCAGCCTGTACCCTCTGCAGTCTGGGACCCCTCGAGGGATCGGGCACAAACAGGCAGTTGGACATCCCTCTCACAATCCAGGATTGCTGGCTCCCAACAACTCGCCTGCCTGATTGCCCCTAACCGCTTCTGCCTGCCAGCCTGATCACCCTCTAACCACTCCCCTGACAGCCTGATCGATACCTACTTGCACCCCGGCTGGCTCGATTGCCCCTAACTGCCTTCCCCTGCCAGCCTGGTTACCCCTGACTGCTCTCCTCTGCTGGCGTGGTTGCCCCTAACTGTCCTCCCCTGCAGGCCTGGTCACCCCCAACTGCCTTCCCCTGTGGGCCTTGTCCCTCCCAACTGCCCTCCCCTGCCAGCCCAGTCACCTCTAACTGCCCTCCTCTGCAGGCCTGGTCACCCCCAACTGCCCTCCCCTACAGGCCTGGTCACTCCCAACTACCCTCCCCTGCAGGCTTGGGTCCCCCCAACTGCCCTCCCCTGAAGGCCTGGTCACCCCCAACTGCCTTCCCCTGCAGGCCTGGTCCCTCCCAACTGCCCTCTCCTGCTGGCCATCTTGTGGAGGCCTTCTTGTGTCCACATGGAGGCAGCCATCTTGTGTGTTAGAGTGACGGTCAATTTGCATATTACCTCTTTATTAGATAGGATTTTATGGTGCAACAGACTTCATCTGTCTCTCTGTCTATCTATCTATCTATCTATCTATCTATCTATCTAATCTATCTATTTATTGTTGAGAGTATTACAGAATGTCCCCCATTGCCCCTTCCACCCTGTCCCGCCCCCCACCAGGTCTTTAGCACACTATGGTCTGTGTCTATGGGTTATGTATAGATGCTTACAAGTTCTTTGGTTGATCTCTGCCTGCCAGCCCTCCCCTCTTCCCTCTGAGATACATCAGTGTGTGCCATGCATCTCAGTCCCTGGATCTATTTTTTTTGTTGATTTATTCTATTCATTAGATTCCATATGAGTGAGATCATGTGATATGTGTCTTTCTCTGACTGGCTTATTTGCTTAGCATAATGCTTTCCAGGTCCCTCCATGCTGTCTCAAAGGATAAGAGATTCTTCTTTTTCATAGCCACAGTAGAGACTCAGTGCACAAATTCGGGGTACCTCAGCCTGGCTTGTGGGATTGGACCAAAACCAGCTCTCTGACATCCCCCGAGGGGTCCTGGATTGTGAGAGGGTTCAGGCCAGGCCAAGGGACCCCACTGGTGCATGATTGGGACCAGGGAGGGACTGCGGGAGGGTTCCAGGGTGTGTCTGGCCCTGTCTCGCCAAGTCCCGATCGGGGCCTATCTGGGATGGCCAGGGAGGGATGCGGGAGGTTGGTTCCAGGGCATGTCCGGCCCTTCTCATTCAGTCCCAATTGGCCAGACCCCAGCAGCAAGTTAACCTACTGGTCGGAGCGTCTGTGCACATCATAGCAAGCAGTTGAGCGGCCTTAGCATATCATTAGCATACTAGAGGTCCGGTGCATGAAATTCGTGCACGGGGTGTGTGTGTGTCCCTCAGCCCAGCCTGCACCCTCTCCAATCTGGGAGCCCTCGAGGAATGTCCGACTGCCAGTGAGATCGGGCCTAAACGGGCAGTCGAATATCCCTCTCACAATCCAGGACTGCTGGCTTCCAACTGCTTGCCTGTCTGCCTGCCTGATTGCCCATAACCGCTTTTGCCTGCCAGCCTGATTGCCCCCTAACCACTCCCCTGCCAGCCTGATCACCCCCTAACCACTCCCCTGCAGCCTGATTGACACCTAACTGCTCCCCTGTTGGCCTGGTTGCCCCTAACTGTCCTCCCCTGCAGGCCTGGTCACCCCTAACTGCTCTCCCCTGCTGGCCTGGTTGCCCCTAACTGTCCTCTCCTGCAGGCCTGGTCGCCCCCAATTGCTCTCCCCTGCTGGCCCAGTCACCCCTAACTGCCCTCGGCTTCCAGCCTGGTCGCCCCCAACTGCCCTACCCTGCTGGCCATCTTGTGGCGGCCCTCTTGTGTCCACATGGGGGCAGCCATCTTGTGAGTTGGAGTGACGGTCAATTTGCATATTACCTCTTTATTATATAGGATTATGCTTTGGTTGAATGGACGACTGGACAAGTGGGCACTTAATATATTAGGCTTTTATTATATAGGATAGTATTCTGTTGTGTAAATGTACTACAGTTGTTTTTATTCACTCATATACTGATGGGCACTTGGGCTGTTTCCAGATCTTAGCTATTGTAAGTTGTGGTGCTATGAACATAGGGTTGCTTATATTCATTTTGTTTGGTGTTTTGGGTTTCTTAGGATATATTCCTAAAAGTGGGATCACTGAGTCAAATGATAGTTCTATTTTTTGAGGGAACTCCATACTGTTTTCCAAAGTGACTGCATCAGTCTGTATTCCCACCAGTAGTGCACTAGAGTTCCCTTTTCTCCACATCCTCACCAGCACTTGTTGTTTGTTGATTTGTTGATGGTAGCCATTCTAGCATGTGAGTGATAACTTATTGTCATTTTAATTTGTATCTCTCCGATGATTAGTGACATTGAGCATTTTTTCATGTCTTGTTCCTGTCTATATGTCCCCGTTAGAGAAATGTCTGTTTAGGACCTTTGCCCATTTTTTAAATTGGATTGTTTATCTTTCTTTTGTTGAGTTGTATGAGTTCTTTATATATTTTGGAAATTAACCCTTATGAGATGTAACATTGGTAAATATCCTCTCCCATGCAATGGGTTTCTTTTGCATTTTGAGGATGGTTTCTTCAGCTGTGCAGAAACTTTATAGTTTGATGTAGTGCTATTTATTATTTTTTCTTTTTTTCTCTTGCCATAGGAGATGTTTCTGTGAAAATTCTGTTACATGAGATGTCTTAAGATTTTGCGGCCTGTGTTTTCTTCTAAGATTTTTATGGTTTCATGACTTACAATTAAGTCTTTTATCCATGTGGTGTTCATTTTTGTGTATGGCATAAGTTGGTGATCTGGTTTCATATTTTTGCATGTACCTGCCCAGTTTTCCCAACACTATTTATTGAAGAGACTGCCTTTACTCCAATGTATGCTCTTGCCTCCTTTGTCAACTATTAAATAAGCATTAATGGCATGGGTCAATTTCTGGGTTCTCTGTTCTATTCCATTGATCTATATGCCTGTTCTCGTGCCAGTATTAGGCCAGTACTATAGCTTTGTAGTATAGTTTGATATCCAGTATTGTGATCCCTCCAGCTTTGTTTTTCTTTCTCAAGAGTGCTAGAGCTATTTGGGTTTTTTGTTTTTTTTTTTGTTCCATATAAATTTTTGGATTGTTTGTTCTTGATCTGTGAACCTTGGTATTTTAATAGAGGTTGCATTGAATCTATAGATTGATTTGGGTGGTATGGACATTTTAATGATGCTAATTCTTCCGGTCCATGAACACTGAATATGGTTGCACTTGTTTGTATCTTCCTCTATTTCTTTTTCCAATGTCCTATAGTTTTCTTAGTACAGGTCTATTATGCCCTTGGTTAAGTTTATTCCCAGTTACCTTATTTTTTTAGTTGTAGTGGTAAAGGAATTTTTTTTTCTTTTAGTTTCTAAATCAGAGATCATTATTTGTGTATAAAAATGCCATTGAGCCCTAGCTGGTTTGGCTCAGTGGATAGAGCATCGGCCTGCGGACTGAAGGGTCCCAGGTTTGATTCTGATCACATGCCCAGGTTGTGGGCTCGATCCCCAGTCGGGAGTGTGCAGGAAGCAGCCGATCAATGATTCTCTCTCATCATTGATGTTTCTCTCTCTCCCTCTTCCTTTCTCTGTGAAATCAATAAAAAATATTTTTAAAAAATGCCATTGATATCTGGGTATGAATTTTATGTCCTGCTACTTTGATAAATTCATTTATTAACTCTAGTAGTTTTTTGTTTGTTTTGGATTCTGTAGTCTTTGCTGTGTACAATATCAGGTCACCTTTACACTAATAAAAGAGAAACATGCAAATTGACCATCACTCCGCTACATTCACCAGCCAATCAGGAGTGAGTATGCAAATTAACCCAACAAAGATGACGGCGGCTATGGAGCTGGAGCGAGCAGGAGGCTTGGGTTGCCCCCAGTGATGGAGGAAGCCAAGCTTCCTGCCTGCCCTGGCTGGCCCTGGCCTCTGCTCAAGGCTACACAGTTTCAATTATAGAAGATAAATAAATCCCAGATACCTGCTTTCAGCTGGTCCTGGCCTCCGCTCAAGGAGGTGCTAAAAAAAGAAAAAAGTAAAAAAGGAGGGGCTGGGAGCTTGGGTTGTTGCCAGGGGGTGTGGCCAGCCTGCAACCAGCCATCATCCCCTCACCTAGGCTGGCCAGGCACCCCAGTGGGGACCCCTACCCTGAAGGGGGTATGGCCAGCCTGAAAACAGCCCTTAACCCCTCACCTAGGCTGGCCACACCCTCATGGCCCGATCCCTGTAAACAGGCAGCCAAACATCCCTCGAGGGGTCCCAAATTGGAGAGGGTGCAGGCTGTGCTGAGGGACACCCCCCAAACCCCATTCATGAGTTTCATGCACCGGGCCTCTAGTCCTATCTAATAAAAGATAATATGCAAATCGACTGTACATCCGCTACACCCACCAGCCACGCCCACCAGCCAATCAGGAGGGAATATGAAAATAAACCCAACCAAGATGGCTGCAGCCACAGAGAGCAGGAAGGAGGCTTGGGTTTCCCCAGCAATGGAGGAAGCCAAGCTTTCCCCCTGCCCTTGCCGGCCCAGGCCTCCACTCACTGCTACAAAGTTTCAATTATAGAAGATAATTAAATCCCAACAGAAATGGCGGCAGCCTCGGAACTGGAGAGAGCAGGAGGCTAGGGTTGCCCGCGGGGATGGAGGAAGCCAAGCTTCTGCAGCCCTGGCCTGCTTTGGCCTCCGCTTAAGGCTACAAAGTTTCAATTATAGAAGATACATAAATCCCAACAGAAATGGCTGCTGCCACAAGAGAGAAGGCTTGGCTCCACTCTAAGCTACAAAGTTTCAATTGTAGAAGACAAATAAATCCCAGATACCAGGGCCTCTGCTTGGGTTGCCGGGGGGCATGGCCGACCTGCAAACCACCACAGGCCCCCCGCCCAGGCCGCCACACACCCTAAGGGAACCCCCACCCTGATCGAGGACACCCTTCAGTGCAAACCAGCTGCCCCCCACCCATGCACCAGGCCTCTATCCTATCTAGTAAAAGATTAATATGCAGATTGACCATCACTCCAACACACAAGATGGCTGCCCCCATGTGGACACCAGATGGCCACCACAAGATGGCCAGCAGGGGAGGGCAGTTGGGAGGAACCAGGCCTGCAAGGGAGGGCAGTTGTGGGCGATCAGGTCAGCAGGGGAGGGCAGTTAGGGTGACCCGGCCAGCAGAGGAGGGAAGTTGGGGGTGACTGGGTCTGCAGGGAATGGCAGTTGGGGGGGACCCAGGTCTCCAGGGGAGAGCAGTTGTTGGGGACCAGGCCTGCAGGGAGGGCAGTTAGGGGTGACCAGGCTTGCAGGGGAGGGCAGTTAGGGGTGACCAGGCCTGCAGGGGAAGGCATTTAGGGGCAAACAGGCTGGCAGGGGAGCAGTTAGGCATCAATCAGGCTGGCAGGGGAGTGGTTAGGGGGTGATCAGGCTGGCAGGCTGAAGCGGTTAGGGGCAATCAGGAAGGCAAGCAGGCGAGCAGTTGGGAGCCAGCAGTTCTGGATTGTGAGAGGGATGTCCGACTGCCCGTCGGGCCTAAACGGGCAGTCGGACATCCCTCGAGGGGTCCCAGATTAGAGAGGGTGCAGGCTGGGCTGAGGGACCCCCCCCTCCCCCCCGTGCAGGAATTTCGTGCACCGGGCCTCTAGTATATAATGAAAGGTTATTATGCAAATCAAACAGTGGAATGACTATTGCTATGATGTGCACTGACCACCAGGGGGCAGACGCTCAATGCAAGAGCTGCCCCCTGGTGGTCAGTGCACTCCCACTGGGGGAATGCCACTCAGCTAGAAGCTGGGGTCACTGCTGCTGAGCACAGCAATGGTGGCATTGCTGTGCTCAGCAGCAGTGCTAAGGACCCCTTGGGGGATGTCCTACTCCCGGTTTATGGTTTCTCATAGTAATTTTTTAGAATACTTTGAGTAGTATTTTTTAGAACACTTTGAATTTCTATGGTCTCAGTTGTTCAACTCTTTCCTTTCTGATTCTGTTTATTTGAGCCCTCTCTGTTTTTTGATGAGTCTAGCTAAATTTTCATAAATCTTGTTCATCTTTTCAAAGAAGCAGCTCTTGGTTTCATTGCTCTTTTGTGTTGTGTTTTGTTTTTAGTTTCTATGTCATTTATTTTCACTTTGATCTTTATTTGTTCCTTCTATCTATCTACTTTGGTTTTTTTTTATTTTTCTCTTTCTGATTCTTTTATTTATATAGTTAAATAGTTTATTAGTCCTTTTTCTTCTTTCTTTAGGTAGGCCTATATTGCTGTGAACTTCCCTCTCAGGTTTGCTTTCACTGGTCACGTAGATTTTGGGTTGTTGTGTGTTCATTTTTATTTGTTTCCAGGATGTTTTTGATTTCTTGCTTGAGCTTATTGGTAACCCATTCATTGTTTAATAACATGTTATTTAGCCTCCATGTGTTTGATTGTTTTTGAGTGTTTTTATCGTAGTTGATAACTAGTTTCATGCCATTGTGATCCAAGAAGATGCTTGATATGATATCAATCTTCTTGAACTTGTAGAGACTTACATTGTGTCCTAACATGTGTCTGCCTTTGAGAAATGTCTCGTGTGCACTTGAGAAGAATGTATATTTTGCTGTTTTGTGGTGAAATGTTCTGTAAATGTCAATTAAATCCATTTGATGTAGTAAGTCGTTTAAAGTCATTTCTGTGTTGTTTTTTTGTTTGGAAGATATATCCGGTGATGTTAGTGGGGTGTTAAAGTCCCCTGCCACTGTAATGCTGTTGATCTCTGCCTTAAAGTCCTCCAAGAGCTTTTTTATATATTTAGGTGCTCCTATAGGGAATGTATATATGTTTACGGGGTAATATCATCTTGTTGGATCAATCCATTTAGTATTATGAAGTGACCTTCTTTGTCTCTTGTTATAGCCTTTGCTTTGAAGTCTATTTTGTCATATGTAAGTATTGTACTTATGCTTTTCTTTATGTTTCCATATGCATGGAAAATTTTCCTATCTCTTCACTTTTATTCTGGTTGGGTCTTTTATTCTGAGATCTAACTCTTATAGACATCATACATATCGGTCATGTATTCTTATTCATCTACCCTATATCTTTTGATTGGAGCATTTAATCCATTTATATTTAAGGTTATTATAGAGTAGAGGCCCAGTCCATGAACATTTATGCACTGGAGGTGGGGGTCCTTCAGCCCGGCCTGCCCCCTCTCACAGTCCGGGAGCCCTCAGGGGTGGGAGGCGACCCGGCGATCAGGGGAAGGCAATGCCCCCATCACACCTCTGCTGCTGCCATGCCGGCAGAGCAAGCCTCAGGTGGCCCTGGATTGTTGGCAGCCACCATTCAAGGCTTGCCTGTGCCTGGGGTGTGGGCTGGGCAGCCGAAATCCAAGGCTTGCATGTGCCTCGGGCGTCGCCTAGGCATCCACCACCCGAGGCTTGCCTGTGTCTTGGGCCTGCCCTAGTCGGCTGGGGGGCTGAGGGCGTGTCCAGCTGCACTGCGCGCCTGCCACCCCCCTCCCCCGGTGGGGCTGAAAGGACTGGGGGACTCCAGCGGGGCTGAGGGGACTGGGCACCACCATCTTGTGGCCATGGGCACTGCCATCTTTGTGACGGATGTGGTGGTCAATTTGCATATTCCCTCTTTATTAAATAGGATAGGTATTTATTTCTTGTAATTTGTATTCTTTATGGTTTTGGTCTTCTCTCGTTCTATTTCTTCTTACAGAAATCCCTTTAGCATTTCTTGCATTGTAGGGTTGGTGGTGGTAAACTTCTTTAGCCTTTTTTTTTTTTGGTCTTGGAAGCTTTTTATTTCACCTTCAATTTGAATAATAGCTTTGCTAGATAGAGTAGTCTGGGTTTCAGATCCTTGCTTTTCATTCCTTTCAATATTGCCTGCCATTCCCTTTTGGCGTATAGTGTTCCTATTGAGAAATCATTTGAGAGGCTTATGGGAGCTGCCTTGTAGGTCACTGGCCATCTCTCTCTTGCTGCACTTGAGATTATCTCTTTAACACATTAAGCACCCAGCCTGTTTTGTCTTCTGGACGGAAAGTATAGTGTCAGTCACTGGTGACTGACATGGGGCTTAACGTGTTAATGTTTGCTATTTTAATTGTGATGTGCCTATGTGCCTTGGAGTGAGTTTCTTTGGGTTCATATTGATTGGTACTTTCTGTGCGTCCTGAACTTGTGTGGCTTTTTCCTTCACCAGGTTAGGGATGTTTTCTATCATTATTACTTTAAATAGGTTATGTATCCCTTGCTCACTGTCTTCTCCCTTTAGTAACCCTATGATGTGGATGTTGTTCCATTTGATGGTGTCCCTGAGTTCCCTTAAACTGTCCTCATGCTTAAGTATTTTTTCTTTTTGCTGCTCTAATTGAGTGTTTTTGTCTACCTTGTCTTCTCATTCACTTATTCTATCCTCTGCTTCATCAAGCCTGCTTTTAATTCCTTCCAGTGTATTCTTGATGTCCTATATAGTCTTCATTTCTGCCTGGCTCTTAATTCTATGGCTTTTTTCATGCTGATGTAGTTCCCACTAAGTTCCTTGTCATTCTCACTATGTTCCTTGAGCATCTTTATAACCATTACTCCGGACTCAATGTCTGATAACTTTCTCACCTCCATCTTATGTAGGTATTTTTCTGGCTATACCTCCTTCCTTTAAGTTGGGGGTTGTTTCTTTGTCTCCCCTTTTTAGGTGTCTCTTTGTGTTTGTATCTGTAAATTAGATATACTTGCTATGACTCCCAGTCTTCTTGGGGTGGGCTTTTTTAGTACATGTTCTGTGGGACCCAGTGTCCTGTACTACTGAGTTGTATGCCCTAGGAGTAACCCTTTTGTGGGTTATTTGGGCTCTTCTGTTATAATTTGGTCTTGATTGTCATTGTCCTGTTTGTGGGTGGGCTCTCCTCTCAGGATGGCTAACTGTAAGTCTCAACCAAATCCATGTTGTGTGAGCTGTTTTACATGTGCTGATAAGGGAAGCAACCACAAACGTGAAGAGAATTAGTAAAGAGATAAGAAAACAAGAATAGTAAACAAAAAAGAGAGAAAAAGATAATATTACTAATAGTAAAATAAAATAAAAAGAGAATAGTGGAAAAATGACAGAAAAAAATTCTTAAAGAACAAAGGGAGAGCAAAAAGTATGAGTAGAGGGTAGGAAAAGGAAAATGGTAAAAAAAAAAAAGACAAGAACACAGAGAAAGAAAGGGAAAAAGTTATGCAGTGGTTAAAAGAAGAAAGGTAAAGGTAAACTGAAAGAAAGACTGAATAGGAAAAAGACAGAAAAGGAAGGAGGCTTATAAGATATGAGAGAAAAGAACCAAAATATTAATGGCAATAATAATAAAGCAATATAGAAGAAAATATTGAAAAAAGAACAACAACTGAATTCAGCCAAGTGGCGTTCATCTAGGTGGATACATTATCAGACTCACTGTTTTGTATTTTGATTTCAGGCTTCCCGGGAGGTACTTTTGTGTCAGCTAATGTTAGAAGCTGTCCATGTTTGGCTCTGGGTGTCCTGTTGTAGCTTTGGTCAGTCTGAGGCTTTCTGAGGTCCACTCTACATGTCAGCTACTCTGCACCTCCCTTCCTCTCCACAAGTTGCTTGGTTTTCCTCCAGTGTTTTCTGAAGAGAGTCTTTAGGGTGAAGCCAGGCGAGCACAGCTAGAGCTAATAGGCCCCCGGCTTAGAGGTTACTCATCAGGCACTCACTGAGGGGGAATGAATCTGCTGCGAAGCCAAACTCCTCAGTCTCTACCATATCCTCCAATTCTAGTTCCCCATAAGGTGGCCTGGTGCAGGCTCAGGTTGGATATGGCCTGCCACCCATTCTGCAGGAGAAGTTTCTGCTGCCCTGGCTCAGTGGGATATATCAAAAGAGATCCTGATTGAGAATGTTGCCAGTCTCGCCCTCAGGACCAGGCTAAGCCTTTTCTGCTGCTAGACAGTGGCCTCTGAGGGTCTTACTCTCGGGATGTCCTACTCTGTGCTGTTTTCCTGCACCCACCAAAGTGCCCAGCAGGGGATCTGGTCTCCTTCAGGTAGGGGTGTTCCCAGCCCACAAGTGGGGAAGACAAGCTCCACCCCTCCTTCCTGAGCCTGGCCGCCTGGACACACAGGGAGTTTGGATTGGTCTCTCCACAATGCAGTCACAAAGCCAGCTCTCCCTCCTCTGTCTCTGCAGTAGAAGCCTTCCCATGGGATACTATCAGAAAAACTCAGCTCTGCCAGGACTGGGTGCCCTTGTGCCACAGGTCCAAGCAGAAGGGATTGCGAAGTCAGCCCCACTGAGGACTCTGAAATCTCCACATGGCTGGTCTCGGTAAAGCTGGGGCCAATTATCCCAGCTCTACTTGTGCTCCCACTCTCTTCAGTGCAGGCTTAAGATCCCTTGGCTCAGTGGATAGTGTCTTGGCCTGCAGACCGAAGGGGCCCAGGTTCGATTCTGGTTAAGGGCACTTACCTCAGTTGCAGGTACTTCCCCCGGCCGGGCCTTTGTCAGGCTCGTGCAGGAGGCAACCAGTCAATGTGTTTCTCTCACATCGATATTTCTGTCTTTCCCTCTCTCTTCCACTCTCCCTAAAAATCAATGGAAAAATATCCTCGGGTGAGGTTAAAAAAATAATAAAATAAAATCCCTGATCTGCCTGCTGCCAACTCTACAGGCCGGAGCAGGCCCTGCGGCTCCACAGGTGCGGGAGGGGTTCCAACCCTGAACTCAGGTGGAGATTCCCCTCCCCCTCCCCACACTGTTGCTCTTTGGGCTCTGCATAAGCCTTTCAGGAAAGCCCAGCGTCCTTCAAATCACTGCTGGGTGCAGTCCTCAGGCCCTGTGTGTTTTGAGCCAAACACTGCTGTGCAGCCTCTGCAGTCAGAGCCTGTGGCGAATTTCCCCTGGGACAGCCAGCACCTGGCACATTCTGTCACTGGGAAGGGAGGACCCAGCCTCCTAGGCAGGCAGAGCCCCCTGAGCCCCTTTGCCTGATGCTGTGTGGGTCTCCTTCCAGTCTCTGCTACTTGGGGTTGGGGGGTCCCTGCGTGGAGGGCGCTTTGCAGCCAATATCACTTGGGCCTCAGCCGAGCATCCACCCTGGGGGGCTCCCCTTCTTACGGTCTCTACAATGTTTTTTCAGTGCTCCTTAGACACATATGTCCAGTCAGCTATACTTCTCACTTTTCCAGGCAGCCACGTAGCATTTCAGCTGTAAGTCCAGCCGGGCTGGGAGCACAGGCACCAAGTCTCCTGGTCCCACAGCCATCTTGCCCCATCAGTCTTCTCCAAATTTTAAAAATTAAACTCATTACTTATTTATTGAGGGTTTTGTGGGATACTTTTTGTCAATTTTATTTAGTAAAGTAAATTTAAAATTGCATCATTATATTCTAGAAAATTAGTTAAACTCTGCCTAATTAATATCTTAAAATGATTTTTAAATATTTACATTTAAGAAAAATTTTTAAAATATATTTTTATTGATTTCAGAGAAGAAAGGAGAGGGAGAGAGAGATAGAAACATCAATGAAAAGCATTGACCTTCTATACACCCCCCACTGGGGATCAAGCCTGCAACCTGGGCATGTGCCCTTGACTGGAATCAAACCCAAGACCCCTCAGTCTGCCCGCTGACGCTCTATCCACTGAGCCAAACCAGCCTGGGCTTTGCATTTAAGAAGTTAATTAAACATAGTCATTAGTAGATGGTTGATATGATTTCACTCTTCTCTAATTAAAAAATTGGGGGATTATACATTTTATTTGCTTTTAAGTAATATGAGTAGTAATTTGCTATCTGAAAATAACATTGTTCTTTTAGATCTTAGAGGATTCATAAAAAAGACATTGGGTTGTTTTTATGTGGACCAGTGGTTATAGTCGGTGTAGCTTTCTCACATGACTGGATACTTTTAGAACTGTCAAAGGCTAAGTAGTGAAATGCTATAAAAACTTGTTTACAGAGTTACTTTTCCCTTTCTTTTCTCTCCCCACCCAAGCTGGTTCCTATGTAGCTCTCACTGTTCAGGGACGCCCCCCTGGGATGCCCCAGGTCCCACTTGCTGATTCTGAAGTAGAGCCATCCGTCACTGGACATATGTCTCCTATCACGACATCTCCTCACTTACCTGGAGCATCTGGGAATATGGAGAGAATTACTAGTCCTGTGCTCATGGGGGTAAGAGCAGGAAACGTTTTTGCAAATACTCAGTTGCATAATGCCTTTACTTTTTATATTCAGAATTTTGTGGTATTGAGCTGATAAGCAAATTTAAGTTCAAGATTCTAGAAAATAACTTTCTAATATAATAATTACATAATACAGTTGACCCTTAGACAATATGGGTTTGAATAGTGCAGGTCCACTTATGCATGGATTTTTTTTCAATAAATACATACAGCCCTGTAAATGTATTTTCTCTTCCTTATGATTTTCTTAATAACATTTTCTGTTCTCTAGCTTACTTTATTGTAAAAATTCAGTATTTAATACAAGTAACGTACAAAATATGTGCTAATCGGCTGTTTCTGTTACTGGTAAGGCTTCCTGTCAATAATAGGCTGTTAGTAAAGTTCTGGGGGAGTAGAAAGTCACACGGAGCTTTTCGACTGCACTGAGGGCTGGCATCCCTAACTCGCACATTGTTCAAGGGTCAGCTGTAATTTGGAATGATTACTGAGTACTGGGATAAGAGATTTAATTTTAAAAATATGAAACACCTACTATACACAAAACCATTTGCCTCTCACAAAAATATTTAAAATAACCTGTGTTCAAGGTCCATACTTTGAAAGAACATGGGTTTTTTGTTTGTTTGTTTTGTTTATTGTTGAGCCCCTAGTTTCTGAAAAAGTACCTAGTGCTTGGCATATAGTAGATGCTTAATAAACCTTTGTTGTTTAAGATGGATTCAAGTTTATACAAGTAATTACAATACATAGGCAGAATGTGACATGAGGGGAAAATAGTAAGTTCTATAAGAATTCCAAGGGGCGGGGGGAGTACATCCAGTTGTGATAAGGAAGGACTTCGCCGAAAGCTATTTTATTAATTGAGCCTTGAAAAACAGGTAACACGTAAGTGGTGGCAATGGAAACGAAGGCAGCTCAGGTAGAGGAGGTAGAGGGAAAGAGCCAAGAAAGCACCAAATACGTTTTGGAAGTAGCTGGTGCCTGTTAAGGATTTATGTAGTGGGAGAGGAGCTTGAAAACTTAAGACTATTTATTTTCAGAAAACTCACAACTACAAGGTTACTTTATATGTAACTAGATAGGCAGTGAGATCCATTACAATTTCTTTTGAGCAAGAGAGTGATGTGGTTATAACAGGATTTTAGGAAGACTAATTTGATTAAATAAAGGGTTATAAAACAAGGAGAGAGAGATAGCATGAGGTCAGGTAGGAAGCCATGCATGGGGGCTGACAATGATCTAAAGATGGGAAAGTGTAAGTATTATTCCTATACTTAAGCCAACTTCATTTTTCCAACTAATATAAGTATTTAATGTTTTCATGAGCCTAGTTTAGTAAAAGTGAAAAGGGCTAAAATTTCCCTGTAATCTTTTATCTTTAGTGTCATGTCTAAAAGTCCATCCTTGTAAGTGATGGAAATAAAGAAAATCGTAATAGATATTGAAAACCAGAGCTGGGGCATAGCATTATATGTCTCGTTTTCCTTATTTATTTTAGCTTCACTTTCCCTGTATTGGTTCTTTTTTGTTTGTTGGTTGTTGTTTTTTATCTTTTTCTAGGAGGAAAACAATATGGTTCATAACCAGAAAGTAGAAATTCTGAGAAAAATGTTACAGAAAGAACTGGAACGGCTGCAGGTACTGCCTTAGGAAAGGGCTGTATCCAGGCAGTCAGAATGCAACTGGCTTCTTCTCAGAGTCACAGGCAGACAATGGGATCGGTGCCATCAACTATTTGGTTAAGAATAGACTTTCTCTATTTTCTTGACATAAGCAATCAATTATTAAAATGTTTTTATAACTTTTCAGTTATTGCAGGAAGATTACAACCGATCACCTACCCCAAAGATGCTAAAAGAGATCCAAGAGGCCAAGAAACTCCTCCCTCAGCTGCAGGAGCAGCTCTCCAAAGCCTCTGGCCCCGCGCAGGTAGCAACACCCTGAGAGCCTCCCCTGCCTGTGCTGGAGCAGGCTCTGTGAGCACGCCAGAGAGCGCCACAGCACCTGCTGCAAAAGTTATTTCCTAAAGGAGGCCCTGTATAGGGCATGGCAGAAATAATGGTTCATCGAAAGAAATGTGGCCTTTGATTATTGCCTTGTTCATGATTTGATGTGTTTTTCCACAATAATTTTAAAAAGATTGCTTTTGCTTTGTTTGATGTGACAAATTACTAAAATATATGTGTGTGTGTGTGTGTGTGTATTTACATTTTTGAGGTTCCTTCTGCAATTACGTTTTTAAGTACAGTTATAAGATTTTAAAAATTGACAGGCATTGTGCTAAGTACTTGGACAGGCATTTTTTTAGTCTGCACAACAGCCCTCTTAGATTAGGTGCTCTGATGTTTCCCCTCATTTTATACACACACTTAAAGAATTCAGAAAGATTAAATAACTTGCTGAGGTCATGTAGCTCAGAAGCAATGGAACTGGAACTTAAGCCCAGTCTAATGAATTCAAAGCACATTTGCATTCCTAATACTATCGTTTCATTGTAATTTTAAAATAGATTTCAACTGAATTTGGTATGTAAGTATAAGTATAGAGATGATGGTGTCATTAGATAACATAGCTTAGCATTAAATCTCAACCAGATTTATATTCTATTAGCAGCCTGGTACATGAAATTCGTGCACAGAGCGGGGGTTCCCCTCAGCGCAGCCTGCACCCTCTCTAATCGGGGACCCCTTCCCGGCCTAAACTGGCAGTCGGACATCTCTCTCACAATCCTGGACTGCTGGCACCTAATCACTCACCTGCCTGCCTGCTTGCCTGGCCATCCCTCACTAACCCCCCCTGCTGACCTGGTCACCCCATGAAACCTGCTTGGTCAGTCGTTTGGTCGTCCCTCACTAACCCCCCTGCTGGCCTTATCGCCCCATGCAGCCTGCTGTTCGGTTGTTACTGTGATGGCGTCCTGGACAGTTTGCAAAACCCTCTATTATAGATAATATTCAGATATGGGATATGAAAAGCTCCTTTACTTCATTTTAAAGCAAAAAGGGTGAATTGCCTATATCATTTAAAAGAAGTAAGAGCTGTTGATTTGCTCTTCTTCCTCAGTGAGGCCTGGCAGTGACAGCCAGGTTCAGAGTACTGACAGCACTTTTTATGTCATTTTGCTAAGGTGGTGAGAACTAGGGCCTAAACTGGTTACGTGACTTACACAAAGTCACAGTCATAAGGTCTCCTGACTTGCTGGGTTAGTGTACTTTCTATTACACATTATTTATTTTTTCATCACTTTCAGTTCCAAAAACATCCATAGATGTTTTTAGAATTACCCTTCAGTTATGTTGACCATTTTATGTTGTTATTACTGAGCAAAGACAGCATTCTTACTGTCTTCAAATAGTAAAAGTATGGTTCCTGATCTAAAAGTTTATCATTGTGTTATAGCATTGTATCTCAGTATTTGTGATTTATTGAAATTCTGAAGTGTTGAAAGGCAGTGAACCAGATGCTATGTGTAATAATCTTTACTAATGGGCAGGAAATAGAAATCATGTAGCTTAACAAACTGTTCTACCTTTATGTTCTATATGGAAATTCAAACTTTTTCCTCTTTACTAAACTGTCTTTGATCATTACCATTTTAGAATCACAGAATTAGTAATTGTTTATGTTTTCAACTTTTAGATCTTTAAGCATTCTTGATCACATCAAACTGGCCAGATGTTAGCGCTCTTCTTTAGATTGTTAGTGCAACTCGATTTCTTTATGCAATCCACAGTGAAAGTCTTTTTAATGTGTGTGTGTTTAAACTATTTTAGGATGGAGCTGTAATTACATCCTCCAAGCCTTTCAGTGACATACCAGCAGTCAGTGAGGTGGAAGCAGATTCTGGTGACGGACTAGGCAGAGTTGACTATAGCGGTGGAGATGCATCGTGGCCCAGCAGTGACAATGCAGATGTAAGTTCCACATCTCTGTCTTCCTGGGTTCTTCTGAAAGCTGCTCTCTAGATTTAATTTTAAGTTGCATGAGTTAGAGTTATGTTATCTTCCTGCTTATATTTTTATTGTTGCCCTCTTTAGTGTAGCAATTGGATAAGCAGAAATTCTGGACATTGTGTAGGAGCTTTTAATTCCAGAGCTCACTTTTCCCTTGCACACCATTGACACATGTTTCTTTAGAAGAGATGGAATTTCCCAGCAGGTATCTTGTTTGAGGGTGGAAAAGCTAATAACACAAGTGCTTTCTTACTGAACCGGGAGGCCAGCTGTTGATATCTTTAAGAGCATGTTAATATTCCATTTGTGGTCAGAGTTACTCAATCTTGAAACATGGGGCCCTTTGCCGTTGCAAAGAGGAAAAGACTTAGTAGTTCTATTAGGTAGACTTACGCTAATAGCTCGTTTAGTATCAGTTTCTTGATTAACCCAGAAATTGCTAGATGAACTTGGATGTTTGTTAAAAGATAAAATATTTGATGTTGAATATGATGTAGCTTCATAGTCATATGAATACTTAAAAGCTAAATTCAGTGTTACTCAGCATTTCTTTGTAAGTAGTATGCAATGATAGAATAATGACTTACAAATAGATCACCCTTTTTTAAAGTAATGAGCAAAGTAGTCTAATGCAGCATTTTAAAAACTGATTCATGAAATCAATTTAGTTGGTTGGGACCAGCATATAAAAAAAAAAAGAATAGGAAATAAGAGTGCTTTGCATGTAGAGGTGGTGTAACTCCTTCTGACTTTGTTGTATGTGCATGTATACATGTACACACACATACACAGAAACACACCCAAGTATTATATTTAACAGTAAAATTCCTGCCTTACTGAAGGTTCTACTAAAAAAAAAGGAAAAGAAAGGAAAGCTACTGGCCTAAGCCACCTTTTGAGGTTTAGGCCCAATGACTCAGTTCCTCATGCAAAGAAAATATGACAATTGTGTGTGTGTGTGAGAGAAAGATGACAGTAGGAGTCTTATGATTGGGTAT
Organism: Corynorhinus townsendii; assembly: GCA_026230045.1. Classification (NCBI taxonomy): domain Eukaryota; kingdom Metazoa; phylum Chordata; class Mammalia; order Chiroptera; family Vespertilionidae; genus Corynorhinus; species Corynorhinus townsendii. The sequence goes on from JAPDVU010000008.1 coordinate 85,756,598, forward strand.
GCTAAAGGTTTTAATGAGAAATCCAGTTTTGACTCGAGAAAAAAAATATAACAGCTAACGTTTATTGTGCATACATATTATATGCTGTCACAGTGTTTTACATCCCTATCTTAGTTAATTCTCAAAACAGCCATGTAATGTAGTACTGTTGTTATCCTAACTTTACAAAAGATAAAGCAGGCCAAATGGAGTTAACTAACTTGCCAAACTTACCCAGGTGATAAGTGAGCTGCCTTTACCAAGGTGCAGAGTGTGAGCACTCTATAAGCAAAGGCACTTTTGTGTGAAAGTGCCTTGCCTGGGAGAGCAGTAGAAGTTTCCCTGATGTGTTAGGGCATGGAGGAAACGGCTGTCGTTCATCTCAGAAACAGGCGAGCCCACACGTCACCTGTACCAGCATTGGCTGAGGGTGCCCTTCTCATGCTCTCCTTTCTGCTCTAGTGCTGCTTTTCCTTCTCTTTCCATGACTTGGTCCTACCATTAGAGGGAAGTGTCTGAGTGGAAAGGGACTGTCCTGTTTACCTTTATGCTTCCAAAGCTTGGCATATCGTAGGGATTTAGAACAAGTCATAAGAAAGAAAGTTGAGAATTTTGTATTTAGAGTGATGTTACAATAAAATCTGTGGCTTAGATGTATCTACCTAATAAAAGAGTAACATGCTAATTGTACCTTCACGAAACCCACCAGCCAATCAGGAGTGAGTATGCAAATCAACCCAACAAAGATGGTGGGTTAATTTGCATACGCAGGCGCTGAGTGGCTGGGGGTGGGATGCTTGCGTCATCGCCATGGCGACAACACAGGTGTTCCACACCACCCCAGCCACTCCAGGTGTCTGGGCAGCATGGGAAGGCAGAAAGGCAGCTCTGGGCCGGAGCAGAAAGGTGGCTCCGGGCCGGAGTGAAGGCGGTGCCAGCAGCCAGGGGAACCAAGGCCCATTCTTGCATGAATCTTCATGCATCGGGCCTCTAGTATACTTTATAAAATAGAGTGAATTAGCAAATGTAGAAACAGGCATTCTAGTGAATTAAGAGTGTTTGATACATAATTAGTGTTTATTAAGTACTAGTGGCCTGGTGCATGAAATTCGTGCACATCAAAAGGGGATTAATTAGAGAAAATATTTTAATATTGCTGTTTGCCCTTTCTCTATAATAGAAGTGTCAGAGATGAAAGAAAATTTGTAAAATGTATATGAAAATCTTCCTCCTGTCAGCGTCTGGGGTGCACCACAGGACCCAGAGTCAAGTCCCCGCCCACCCATGTGCACCTCAAAATTACTTGAGACCCAGACCCAGCTGGCCCCCCCCATTGGGCTATATCCGGACCAGACCGGCCCCACCCCCATTAAGCCCTGCCGAGTGGGGGGCTCAGCCTCAGATCCCCTGGCCCACCGCCGGGGCAGGGGGTACGGTCTGAGGTTCCCCAGCCCAGCACCAGGGAGGGGGGCGCACCTTGATGTCCCTGGTCAAGCCCTGCCAGGTGGGGGGCATGGCCTGAGGTCCCCTGTCAAGCCCCGCTGGGTGGGGGTTCTGCCTGAGGTCCCCTGGCCTGGCTTCAAGGCGGGGGGCACAGCCTGAGGTCCCCTGTCAAGCCCCATGGGCGGGGGGTGGCGCAGCCTCAGGTCCCTGCTGATTGCTCGTTAAGGCTTGTTACGGGAACTTTGCCTCCACTGTTGGTGCAGCCATCTTGTGTTACGGAAACCCCTGCCTCCACTGTGGCGCTGCCATCTTTGTGGTGGAGTGACAGACAATTTGCATATTCTCTCTTTATTATATAGTATTTGAATGAACAGCAAAATGAATGATTAAAGAGTTTGGTCTTTGTCTTGCATGCAAAACACAGGCCCAATCAGAAACATGTCTGTGTGCAAAGTGAAGTGGAGTAGAGGGAGTTCTGTAAGGAAAGAGGACTGCTGTCCGGCTGGTGGCTCCACTGGTGGAGTGTTGTCCCAAACACCAAAAGGCTGCAGGTTCAGTTCCCGCTCAGAGCACATACCTTGTTGAGGGTTTGATCCCTGACTGGGGTGCGTACAGGAGGCAACTGGTTGATGATTCTCCCTCTCTCTGTTTCTCTCTCTCTAAAAATCAATAAACATATCCTCAGGTGAGGATAGAAAAAAAGACTACTTGGCTTAATAGTAACAAATCTGTGTTGAATGGCTAATACTTGGTTATCATTTATGGAATACTTGTGTTGTGTCAGCAGTTGTACCTGATACTTTACACATACTCTTTTTAGCTCTCATAATATTCTTCAAGGCGCAGTATTACCATTTTAGGGATGAGGAAACTGAGACTACATAAAAAAATGACTTTTGTAGAAATCTGGGTGAGAGGTGATATACTGTAGACAAGAATATTTACTGAACACATAACAAACTAGATTAATTTCTAGTTCTTCAAAATGTGCCTTTTTGAAGCTAAGATATGCTGTTTTTAGTTTATGGGTTTCCATGTTTCAATTATATTAAGATTATAGGAATCGGTCAGTGTTTTATATTTTAAATGAGCGCTATTAATTTTTTTCTTTTTCTGCTCATTTTTATAGAATAATCTCCTTGTGCTATTTGTGATATTATCATTGCAAAATTCCCTGCTTGTGTCCACCTCAAAGGTGATTCTAATGAATACCCACACACCAGTTCTCACAAGAGAAGTTGCTTGATCACAAAGAATCATCAAAAATTCAGAGCATCTACCTCTCTAATTTTTAGTACATAAATGATATAAAAATAACTTATGGAAAAGTTTTAAATCTCTTCAAAAGTAGAGGTGCATAATGATCCCCTATCCACCTAATCACCCAGCCTCAGCAGTCATCAACAGGTGCTCAAACCTCTGGATTACTTTAAAGTAAAATCCAAGACACTAGTTCATTAATATGCATCTTTAAGAGAAAAGAATACTTAAAAAATTAGCCAGCGGAGAGGCAGTATGGCTGTAGAGTAACTGGAGGTTGCATGCCTTTGCTCCCAGATAAGGACCAGGTTTACAGCTAAATACTTGAGTAATCAACTTGAGAAACCAGGTGAAGTGTAGCTGATTGGACATACTACATCTCAGGAGCACTGGAGAAACAATGAAGAAACTGGTCAAAGGAGGGGAGTTTAAGAAAAGGAGAGACCACAGCAGCACAGTGGCTGAGAGGACTGGGCTCTGTTGCCTGCAAAGCTCCGCCCCCTGGGAGTGTGGTGTCTCAACCCCCCGCAGGGATTCCAAACCCAGAGCAGCAGAGACAGCAAGAAGAGCTTCTGTAGCATTGGGCAGAGGGAACTAGGGGAATTCTGTCTGCCTGAGAGACTGGACAGCAGATTCCCAGTGAAAGAGCGCTCCTATTAGCACCCCAAGCCTGAGAAGTTTGCTTGGGCTCTGACTGCTGGAGAGGCTGTGCTGCCATGTTTGGGTCCAGCAGAGGGGTCTCTTCTTTCTTGAAAGGCATTGTGCAGAGCCCATCAATGACTAAACTGTTTGGCTTAGGGAAAGGGGAAAGGATTCTTCCACCTGGAGCACAGGGCTGGAGCCCCTTCCTCCACCCAAAGAGCCTTCTGGACTGCTCCACCTGCTGGTTGGTGTCATGGGGGAGCAACACAGATTGGGGGTTTGGAGCACCAGTGGCTATTGGAATTTCAATCCCCACTTTGTTGAGACCAGCCATGTGGGAAAATATTCCATGCAAATGGAAACAAACAAAATGCTGGAGTAACAACTTTATATCTGACAAAATAGATTTCAAAATAAAGGCCACAAAAGTGACAAAGAAGGTCACTACATAATAATAAAGAGATTGACCCAACAAAAGGATATAACCCTCATAAATGTATATGCACTCAATATAGGAGCACCTAAATATATAAAAAATACTTTGTGTAGACTTTAAGCGAGAAATTGCCAGCAATACAATCATAGTAGGGGACTTTAACACCCCACTGTCATCAATGGATAGGTCTTCCAGACAAAAAAAAATCAACAAGTAAACAATGATCTTAACACACTAGATCAGATGGATTTTTAAAAAAAATTTTTAAATATACTTTCATTGACTTTTTACAGAGAGTAAGGGAGAGGGATAGAGAGAAATATCGAAGAGAGAGAAACATCAATCAGCTGCTTCCTGCACGCTCCCTACTGGGGATTGAGCCTGCAATCAAGGTACATGCCCTTGACTGGAATCGAACCTGGGACCTTTCAGTCCACGGCCCAATGATCTATCCACTGAGCCAAACCAGTCAGGGCAAGATCAGATGAATTTAATTTATATTTACAGATATTTCATCCCAAAGTAGCAGAATATACATTCTTCTCAAGTGCACATGGAACATTCTCAAAGAAAGACCACATGCTAGGACACAAAATAAATCTTAACAAGTTCAAGAAGAATGAAATCATATCAAGCATATTCTCAGATCATAATGGTATAAAACTGGAAATCAACCACGATAAAAAAGCTCATAAAATACTCAAACACATGGAGGCTAAAAAGCATGTTATTAAAGAATGAATGGGTTACCAATGAGATCAAGGAAGAAATAAAAAATTACCTAGAAACAAATGAAAATGAATACATAACTACTCAAAATCTATGGTACACAGCAAAAGCAGTATTGAAAGGGAAGATCCTGTCATATAGACATACCTCAAGAAGCCAGAAAAATCTCTTGTAAATAATCTAACCCTGGACCTAAAATAATTGGGAAAGAAAATAACAGGAAAAGGCCAGAGTAAGTAGACGGAAGGAAATAATAAAGATCAGAGCACAAATAAATGACATAGAAACTAAAAAAATAAATTAAAATAAATACCAGAGATCAATGAATTCAAAACCTGGTTCTTTGAAAGGATAAATGAGATTGATGATCCTAGGAGGGAGGACACAAAGAAATAAAATTAGAAGTGAAAGAGGAGAGGTAACATCTGATATCACAGAAATACAAAGGACTGTAAGAAAATCTTACGAACAACTATTTGCCAACAAAATAGACAACTTGGGTAAAATGGACAAGTCTTGGAAACATACAATCTTCTAAAACTCAAGAAGAATAAAAAAAACTGGAATAGATGGGAAACTAATGAAATGGATGCACTAACCATGAAAAACTCTCTGCAACCAGAGAGTTCTGGACCAGGTGGTTCACAGGAGAATTTTATCAAACATTCAAAGAAGAACAAGCACCTGTCCTCAAACAATTCCAAAAAATACAAGAGGATAGAAGACTTCCAAGCTCTTTTTAGGAGACCAACATTATTTTAATATCAAAACCAGAAAAAGACACTACAAAAAAAAAATTATAGGCCAATATCCCTGATGAACATAGATGCTAAAATCCTCAACAAAATATTAGCAAATTGGATCTAGCAATACATTTTAAAAAATCATATACCATGATCAAGTCAGATTTATTCAAAGAATGCAAGGTTGGTCCAATATTCACAATTCAATAAATCTGATACATCACATAAACAGTGAAAGATAAAAATCATGTGATCATATCAGTAGATGCAGAAAAAGCATTCAATAAACTCTGGCATCCACTTATGATAAAAACACTCAGCCAAGTGGAAATGGAGAGATCCTACCTCAACCTAATAAAGGCTTTATATGGAGCCAACATCACACTTAGTGGGCCAAAACTAAAAGATTTTCCCTTAAGATCAGGGATGTCCACTTTCACCACCCTTATTCAACATAGTACTGGAAGTTCTACCATAATGATCAGACAAGAAGAAGAAGAAATAAATGGCATCCCAATTGGAAAGGAGGAAGTAAAACTGCCATTATTCGCAAATGGCATGATGGTGTATATAGAAAACACTAAGGACTCCACCAAAAAACTACTAGACATAGTAAATGAATTCAGAAATGATACTAAATACAAAATTAACATCCCAAAATCGATGGTATTTTTATATACCAATAATGAACTTCCGCAAATAGATACTAAGAAAACAATCCCATTTATTATTGCAATAAAAATATAAGTTACCTAGGAATAAATTTAAGCAAGGAGTTAAAAGACCTGTACTCAGAGAACTATATGACATTGAAGAAAAAAATTAAGAAAACTACAGATAAGTGAAAGCTTACACCATGTTCATGGGTAGAAAGAATTAACATCATTAAAATGTCCACACTACCCAAAGCAAGCTATAGATTCAATGCACTTTCTATTAAAACACCAGTGACATATTTCACAGAACTAGAAACATATTCCAAAAATTTCATGGAACAAAAAAAAGACCCTGAATAGCCTCAGCAATCTTGAGAAAGAAAAACAAAGTTGGAAGGATCACCAAACCTGATATCAAACTATATTACAAGGTCATAGTAATCAAAACAGTCTGGTACTGGCATAATAACAGGCATATAGACCAATGGAACAGAAAAGAGAACCCGTGCCTTTATGTTCAATTCATATTTGACAAAGGAGGCAAGTGCATACACTGGAGTAAATACAGTCTCTTCAATAAGTGGTGCTGGGAAAATTGGACAGGTACATGCAAAAAAATGAAACCAGACCACCAACTTACACCATCTATACTAATAAAAGGGCAATATGCTAATTAGACTGGGAGACCTTCCGGACAAATCCATGGTGGCGGAGCCGAGGCAGAGGCAGTTAGGGGTTTGGGGGCAATCAGACTGGCAGGGGGGCAGTTGGGGGTAAGCAGGCCGGCAGTGGGGGGCAGTTGGGGGCAATCAGGCCAGCAAGGGGAGGCAGTTGAGAGTGAGAAGGCCGATGGGGGGGGGCAGTTGGGGGCGATCAGGCTGGCACACAGAGTGGTTAGGGGTGATCAGGCAGGCAGGTGAGCGGTTAGGAGGCAGCGGTCCCAGTTTGTGAGAGGGGTCCCCCAAGGGGTCCCAGATTGGAGAGGGTGCAGGCTGGGCTGAGGGACAACCCCCCTCCCCAGCCCGTACACGAATTTCGTGTACTGGGCCACTAGTACAGAATAATAAACTCAAAATGGATAAAGGACTTAAATGTAGTCGCCACACCATAAAAATCCTTGAGTGAAACATAGGCAGTAAAATCTCTCGAAGCATTTTTGCCGATAGGTTTCCAAGGGCAAGGGAAACTCAGGAAAAATGAACAGTCGGGACTGTATCAAACTAAAAAGACTCTATTCCGCACAGCAAAAGAAACTACAGAAATGAAAGGGAGCCCACTGCATGTAAGAACATATTCGTCAATGATACATGTCATAAGGAATTAATTTCCAAAATATGTGAAGAACTCAAACAGCTCAACAGCAGGCAGACAAACAGTCCAATTAAAAAATGGCCAAAGGACCTAAATAGATACTTTGCCAAAGAGGACATACAGATGGCCAAGAGACATATGAAAAAATGCTCAACGTCACTAATCATCAGAGAGATGCAGATTAAAATGACATGAGGTATTACCTCACACCTGTCAGAATGGCTACCATCAACAAATCAACAAACGACAAGTGCTGGCGAGGATGTGGAGAAAACAGAACCCTCTTGCACTGTTGGTAGGAATGCAGATTGGAACAGCCACTGTGGAGAACAGTATGGAGTTTCCTCAAAAAATTAAAAATGGAACTTCCATTTGACCCAATAATCCCACTGCTGGGAATATAGCCTAAGAATCCCAAAGCACCAATCAGAAAGAACATATGCACCCCTGTGTTCATAGCACAATTCACAATAGCTAAGATGTGGAAACAGCTCACATGCCCATTAGCAGATGAGTGGATAGGAAAGAAAGCTGTTGTGCATTCACACCAGGGAACACTATGCAGCTGTGACAAAGAAGGGTCTCTTACCCCTTGTGACAGCATGAGAGACCTGGAGAGCATCATGCTGAGTGAAATGAGCCAGTCAGAGAAAGGCAAGTATCACATGATCTCACTCATATGTGGAATCTAATAAACAAAATAATGTGACGAGTAAAATGGAATCAGTAGCATGGATACATGGAATAGACTGGCCAGTTCCTGAGGGCAGTGGAGCAGGGTGACTGGATAAAGAAGGTGAAAGGATTAGCTAAGGAATGTGTATACATATCCCATGGACAGGGACAAGAGTGTGATGAAGGCGGAAAGGGGGGAGGTTGGGGGAGAGGCGGGCATGTGGAGGGGGGGAATGGGATAAGTCTGCAATTATATCATTACAAATTCTTAATAAAAATATTTACCCACTAGAGGCCCGATGCACAAAATTCGTGCAGGAGTAGCTCTTCCTCCCCCCCCTCCCCGCCAGCACTGCTTCCCTCAGGCACTCAGGACCCATGCTTCCCTCGCAGCCCCGGCTTCATCTGGAAGGATGTCCAGTCTAATTAGCATATTAAGCTTTTATTATTATAGACTAGAGATCCAGTGCACGAAAATTTGTGTACTGGGGGGGACCCTCACCCGGCCTGCCCCCTCTCACAGTCCCAGAGCCCTCAGGGGATGTCCTACTGATGGCTTAGGCCCGCTCCCCTGGGAGAGCGGGCCTAAGCCGCAGTCTGGCCTCCCTCTGCAGGAGGCGACCTGGTTGATCAGGAGAAGGTGTGGTCCTCATCACCCCACTGTTGCTGTTGCCGCTGTGGCTTTGTTTGGATGAATGTCCGGAAGATGTCTGCCCTAATTAGCATATTACCCTTTTATTCATATAGATATTATCATCAATCTTTAGAATTACTATATCCTTAATTTGTAGTTTGACTACCCTGATTGTCTTATAATGATCTTTTTGCAGTTTATTTGAATCAGAATTAAGATTTTCAACCTTTGTTTAGTAAGTCTCTTAATTTATAATGGTTCCCTCTTTTGTTGTTGTTGCCATTTTTGTTAAAGAAACTAGATCATATGTCCAGTATTATGTTTTCACGGTGTTGTTTAACATGTTCCACCATGTATATTTCCAAAAAACTGATAGTGAGATCCAGTCTTGATCAGATTAAGATTTGAGAGTTGTTGTTTATTAAGAACAATTCATGGGTGGCACTGTGTACATCCTGTCCCATTGCATCATGTGGTGACTATCTGGTGGTGGTGGTGGTTTTGTGACCTTAAGTTTGTTTAAGGTGTTCAGATGTTGTGAGCATGATTCTTTCATTATAAAGTTCTCCATTAAGTTTTTATCTCATGTTTTTTACCTGCCCTTAATGGTGAAAATGCCTGCATCCGTTATTTAATTAGTTGCTTCAAAATGATATTGTTTTGTCATTTCTTCTGTGTATATTATATGGAATTATTGTATAAAGAATAGTTTTCCCTTACTAGGTTTTAGGTTACCCTAAAATATAGCTTATGCAGGAAGGGTGGTATAAATGCTTGATTCTTTTCCTTTATGAATCTGTTTTCAGAAGAGTTATTACCTTAACAAACTCCAGAGGTCCCCAATGTGGGGATGTGTGTACATTTACTCGTGTGTATGATATTTTGAATTGATAGATTTTAACATACTTGCTTAGTGTGTTTCGGTCCATTGCAGTCATTATTTTTTCTGATGCTTAAATTGCTCTTTTTTTTTGCCAGTGGAGTCTCCTCCAGTTGTCTTCTGTATTCTTGTGACATGACTCCCAGTAGGTCTGGCAGCTTTCCTGTCTCTCTGTCGCACGTATTTGGTGTCTGTATAGAGAGCATGTATAGTCCCTATTGGCATTCACACAAAATCTCTGTGCCTTGTTTCAGCTGCTCTGAAGAGTGGCTCCATTGCTTTGGGGTATTCCTCACCCTCCAAAATTGAAATTCTGCATGTCAGAGAGTTTGTGTTTATATTAGGTCATTGCAAACATACTATGTAAATTTTATGAAAATCTATACAACCGTTTTACACAAGGTAGTAACAGCAAAATAGAAGCTTAATTTCATTCATATAAATAGTCCAAAATGCTTTTCTCTTGGGACAGAGGGGATTAGAGGAGATGGATAACGATAGAGATTGATTTTGACATAATGAGTTTGAGATATGTAATATATCTAGTTACACTTATTTGGTAGAAATATGCCCTCAGGCCCAGATATAGGTAAAACTATTCTATTGTTTATACATTGTGTTTTGTTGTTGTTAGTTTTGTATATCCTCACCCAAGGATATTTTTCCATTGATTTTATGAGAGAATGGAATGGAACGAAGTAGGGGAGAGAGAGAGAAACATAAATGTGAGACCTGGCCAGGAATAGAACCTGTAACTCAGGAATGTACCCTTGACCAGGAATTGATCCCAAGACATTTTGGTGCACGGGTCGATGTTATAACCACTGAACAACACTGGCCAGGATGGTTCTATATTGTTTTATTGCTATCAATATAAAACTAAAAGTTGAGAGAATAAGTGATTTGCTAAAGTCAGGGAAAAAATTAGCCAAGCCAGATATTATATGAAAGATACTTAGTAGTTTCAAAGACATATATTAAATTCAGAAGATTATTTTTCCACATTATTTTTTAACTCTCCTTTTGGTGAGCCTGTTGAAATGAACTAAATACCTTTCTTCGTTTTCTTTTTAATTAGAGTCCTAAGAGTGGCCTGAAAGAGAGGATTTATCTAGAGGAAAACCTGGAGAAAAATGAAGTGATTCAGGACACTGTGAGTATAAAACCTGTGAAATGTAGTGCTTTCCTGAGACTTAAAGTGACAGCCATTTCTGCTATTTGGTTTTTGTTTGTTTGTTTGTTTTGAGAGAAAGCTTAAACTTTAAAGCAACTTAATAATTTTTTTTATAAATGGAGAGGTACTCCATAGTATTATTAGGTGGTTTAATGTTTTTTATTGTAATGAAACATAGATAACATAAAATTTGCCATGGTTGTTTTTAAGTTTGCAGTTCATTGGCATTCTATTACTTTCACATTGTGCAGCATCACAGCACTCATCTCAGAACTTCCATCTTCCTGCAGCTGAGACTCGCATACTGACTTGAGATCATCCTCTCCCTCCAGCCTTTGGCAGCCACCTTCCTGCTTCCTGCCTCTGTGAATATGACTCCCCTAAAACCTAGGCTAGTGGGATCATACAATAATGGTCCTTTTGTTGACCAGCCTATTTCACTTAACATAGTGTCTTCACGATTCATCTCTGTTGGAGCAGGTGTCAGAATGTTTGTCCTTTTTAAGGCTGGATAATGAACCATCGTCCGTTTGTACCACATTAAGTTTATCCATTTGTCAGTGAGCACTTGGGTGGTTTCTATCTTCTGGCTGTTGTGAATAATGCTCCTCAGATCACGGCTGCACATATACTGTTCAAGTTCTTTCAGGTTTTTTTTTTTCTTTAATTCTTTATTGTTTAAAATATTACAGATAGTATTACATATGTCTCCTTTTTCCCCCATTGACCTCTCCATGGCCACTTCTACCCCCCAGCATGTGCCCTCGCCTCCCTACTGTCCATACCCATTGGTTATGCTTATATGCATGCATACAAGTCCTTTGGTTGATCTCTGCACACTTCCCTCCTCCCCCGTCCCCCACCTGACTTCCTTCTGAGGTTTGACGGTCTGTTCAATGCTTCTCTGGCTCTGGCTCTATTTTTGTTCATCAGTTTATGTTGTCATTATATCTCACAAGTGAGTGAGATCATGTGATATTTATCTTTCTCTGACTGGTTTATTTAGCTTAGCATAATACTCTCCATGTCCATCCATGCTGTTGCAAATGGTAAGAGTTCTTTTTTACAGCAGCGTAATATCCCATTGTGCAGATGTATCACAGTTTTTTATTTTTTTAAATTTCTTTATTGATTAAGGTGTTACATATGTGTCCTTATTCCCCCATTACCCCCCACCCCCATCTCCCCACTCATACCCTCACCCCCCTGTTGCCTGTGTCCATTGGTTAGGCTTATATGCATGCATACAAGTCCTTTAGTTGATCTCCCTTACCCCCACCCTCCCCTATCTTCCCTCTGAGGTTTGATGGTCTCATCGATGTTTCTCTGTCTCTGGATCTGTTTTTGTTCATCAGTTTATGTTGTTCATTATATTCCATAAATGAGTGAGATCATGTGATACTTATCTTTCTCTGACTGGCTTGTTTCACTTAGCATAATGCTCTCCAGTTCCATCCATGCTGTTGCAAATGGTAAGAATTCCTTCTTTTTTATAGCAGCGTAGTATTCCATTGTGTAGATGTACCACAGTTTTTTAATCCAGTCATCTGCTGATGGGCACTTAGGCTGTTTCCAAATCTTAGCTATGGTGAATTATGCCACTATGAACATAGGGGTGCATATATCCTTTTTTATTGGTGTTTCTAGTTTCTTGGGATATATTCCTAGAAGTGGGATCACTGGATCAAAGGGGAATTCCATTTTTAGTTTTTTGAGGAAACTCCATACTGTTCTCCACAGAGGCTGCACCAGTCTGCATTCCCACCAGCAGTGAAGTAGAGTTCCTTTTTCTACACATCCTCGCCAGCACTTGTCGTTTGTTGATTTGTTGATGATAGCCATTCTGACAGGTGTGAAGTGGTACCTCATTGTTGTTTTGATTTGCATCTCTTGGATGATTAGTGACTTTGAGCATGTTTTCATATGTCTCTTGGCCTTCTGTATGTCCACTTTCAAAAAGTGTCTATTTAAGTCCTTTGCCCATTTTTTCCCCCGATTGTTTATCTTCCTTTTATTAAGATATGTAAGTTCCCTGTAAATTTGGGAGATTAGGCCCTTCTTGGAGATAACATTGACAAATATGTTTTCCCATGTAATGGGCTTTCTTGTTGTTTTATTTTGATGTAGTCCCATTTGTTTATTTTCTCCTTAGTTTCTATTGCTATGACATATGATATTTTGCTGCCTATGGATTCTTCTAAGATTTTTATGGTTTCCCATCTTACCTTTAAGTCCTTTATCCATTTTGAGTTTGTTTTTGTGTATGGTGTTAGTTGGTGGTCTAGTTTCATTTTTTTTGCATTTATCTGTCCAATTTTCCCAGCACCATTTATTAAAACTGTCTTGACTCCATTGTATGCTCTTGCCTCCTTTGTTAAATATTGAATATAATTGCTTGGGTCAATTTCTGGGTTCTCTGTTCTGTTCCATTGGTCGATATGTCCGTTCTTGTGCCAGTACCAGGCAGTTTTGAGAACAGTGACTTGGTAATATATCTTGATATCCGGTATTGTGATCCCTCCAACTTTGTTCTTCTTTCTCCAGTTTGCTGCAGCTATTTGGGGTCTTTTTTTATTCCATATGAATTTTTGGAGAGTTTTTTCTAGATCTGTGAACATGCCATTGGTATCTTAATGGGGATTGCACTGAAACTATAAATTGCTTTGGGTAGTATGTACATTTTCATGATGTTGATTCTACCAATTCATAAACACAGTATATTCTTCCATTTGTTTATGTCTTTCTCTATCTGTTTTTTCAATGTCCTGTAGTTTTCTGAGTACAGGTCTTTTACCTCCTTAGTTAAGTTTATTTCTAGGTATCTTAATTTATTTGGTGCAGTGGTAAATGGGGTTGTTTTTTTTTTAGTTTCTCCTTCTGTGAGTTGTGTTTTTTTTTTAAATAAATCTTTATTGTTCAAATTATTACAGATGTTCCTCTTTGTTCCCCCCATAGCTCCCCTCCCCTCCATTCGGTTCCCACCCCACCCTCTCCCCTTACCCGCCCCCACTGTCCTCGTCCATAGGTGTAAGATTTTTGTCCAATCTCTTCCTGCACTCCCACACTCTCTTCCCCCCCGAGAATTGTCAGTCCACCCCCTTTCTATGCCCCTGATTCTATTATATTCACCAGTTTATTTTGTTCATCAGATTTTTTTATTCACTTGATTTTTAGATTCACTTGTTGATAGATATGTATTTGTTGTTCATAATTTTTATCTTTACCTTTTTCTTCTTCCTCCTCTTCTTAAAGAATATCCTTCAGCATTTCATAGAATACTGGTTTGGTGGTGATGAACTCCTTTAGCTTTTTCTTGTCTGTGAAACTCTTTATCTGACCTTCAACTCTGAATGATAGCTTTGCTGGGTAGAGTAATCTTGGTTGTAGCTTCTTGCTATTCATCACTTTGAATATTTCTTGCCACTTCCTTCTGGCCTGCATCGTTTCTGTTGAGAAATCAGCTGACAGTCGTATGGGTACTCCCTTGTAGGTAACTAACTGTTTTTCTCTTGCTGCTTTTAATATTCTCTCTTTGTCTTTTGCTCTTGGCATTTTAATTATAATGTGTCTTGGTGTGGTCCTCTTTGGATTCCTCTTGTTTGGGGTTCTCTGCGCTTCCTGGACTTGTAAGTCTATTTCTTTTCACCAGGTAGGGAAAGTTTTCTGTCATTATTTCTTCAAATAGGTTTTCAATATCTTGCTCTCTCTCTTCTTCTGGGACCCCCATAATTCGGATGTTGGAACACTTGAAGTTGTCCCAGAGGCTCCTTACACTATCTTCATACTTTTGATTTCTTCTTTCTTTTTGCTTTTCTGGTTGGGTGTTTTTTGCTTCCTCATATTTCAGATCTTTGACTTGATTCTTGGGATCCTCTAGTCTACTGTTGAGTTTCTGTATGTTGTTCTTTATTTCAGTCAGTATATGCTTAATTTCTGACTGGTCCTTTTCCATTTTTTTGGCATTCTCACTAAGATCCTTACCTGCCTCACTAAGTTCCTTGGAGGTTTCTAGAATATTCTTGAGTAACCTTATAACTGTGGTTTTGAACTCTATATCCAGTAGTTGGCTTTCCTCCATTTCTTTCATTCGTGACATGTTTCTTTGTCTCCGCATTTTGGTTGCTTCCCTGTGTTGATGGAGTGGCTTTGTGTGGTAGGTGACCTATAGGGCCCAGTGGATCAGCCTCCCCAATCACCTGAGGTGGACACTCTTGGTGCACCCCTTTGTGGGATAGGTATACAGTCCTGTTGTAGTTAAGCCTTGATTGCTGTTGGTACACTGGGAGCAACTGACCTCCAGGCCAATTGGCTCTGAGGACCAGCTGTGTCTACAATGGAAGAACTGTTGTGCTGGAGATGCCTTTATGGGGTGGGACTTGCTTCAATGGAGCTTTGGTCCTCACTGAGTCTTCCCCTTGAGTGTGTTGCTCATGGATGTGAAGAGTTGTAATGTGGTACGGTCTCACACTGACCACTGGGTACACTGGCTCTTGGATCTCCAAGGAGGTGCAAAGTCAGCCACTGCCTGAGGCCACCCAGCAGGAGCTACAGAGAGATCTGCAGATTCCTCCTCTTTGTTTGGGGTTTGGAAGTGCCCAGATGAGGCCCAGCTGTGAAGCAAGGCAGGCTGCCATGCCTTGGTCCTTCTTTTGGAAGCTTTGGAGCTCTCTGACTCAGCTGCAGTTTGTTAAGTTTTAGGCTGCGAAAGGACAGGCCATTCATATGCAAAAGCTGCTGCATACAGTTTGAGTGGGGTTGTAAATTGGGTGGGGCGGGGTCTCAGGGAATCACCAAGGTGGTGCAATCAGCAATGGCTGCCAGTCAGCCCTGCACCGAGAGGTCCCCAGGTCTCTAGGTCCTGTGCCTCCATGCAGGAACAATGATTGCTGCAAGCACCCCTGAGAGAAAGCTGCCCTTGTGTTCTGGCCAGATGCCAGACAATCCAGTTTCTCTCCGTATGAGTCTGGGTCCCCAGAGTCTCGCCTGGAACTGAACTTCAGAGCAATTGGGAGCTTGTGTCTCCCTCCCAATTTAATAAAACAACAACAGCACACCCAGTTGCCAGCCCATTTCACGTGCACCTCCGCACCTCCTACCCGTCTCAGTGCACTTTTTTCTTTCCTTCTAGTTGAAGAACTTCCACTCAGCCAGCTTTACTGTGGTTTTGGATGATCATTGTTTTGTATTTTAGTTGTAGTTTTGATGTGGTTGTGAGAGGCAGCAAATACAGGTGTTTACCTATGCTGCCATCTTGGTTCTCCCCTTCTGTGAGTTCTTTATTGGTGTATTAAAAAACCCATAGATTTCTGGGTGTTAATTTTGTATCCTGCTACATTGCCAAATTCATTTATTAAATCTAGTAGTTTTCTGGTGGAGTCGTCAGGGTTTTTTGTGTAAAATATCATGTCATCTGTAAATAAGGACAGTTTTACTTTTTTTTTTTCAATTTGTATGCATTTTATTTCTTCTTCTTGACTGATTGCTGTGGCTAGCACTTCCAGTACTACGTCAAACAGGAGTGGTGAGAGTGGGCATCCCTGTCTTGTTCCTGATCTTAGGGGAAGTGGTTTTAGTTTTTGCCCATTGAGTATAATGTTGTCATATAAGGCTTTTATTATATTGAGGTATGATCCCTCTATTCCCACTTTGCTGAGAGTTTTTATCAAGAAAGGGTGTTGGATATTGTCAAATACTTTTTCTGCATCAATTGATATGAATATGTGATTTTTATCTCTCAGTTTGTTTATGTGATGTATCACTTTTATTCATTGGCGGATATTGTACCATCCTTGCATCCCTGGAATAAATCCCAATTGGTCATGGTGTATGATCTTTCTAATGTAATGCTGGGACCGATTTGCTAGGATTTTGTTGAGGATTTTGAACAGCATCTATGTTCAGCAGAGATATTGGCCTGTAATTCTATTTCTTTGTGGTGTGTTTATCTGGTTTTGGGATTAAGGTCATGCTGGCTACATAGAAAGAGTCTGGAAGTATGCCTTACTCTTGAATTTTTTGGAATAGTCTGAGCAGGATAGGTTTAATTCTTCTTTGAATGTTTGATAAAAACCCCCTGTGAAGCCGTGTGGCCCAGGGCTTTTGTTTGCTGGACATTTTTTGATTACTGCTTCAATTTCCCTCCCCTGCAAGCCTGGTTCCCCCCCCCCAACTGCTCTCCCCTGTAAGCCTGGGTCCCCCTGAACTTCCCTCCTCTGCTGGCCTGGTCACCCCTAAGTTTCCTCCCCTGCAGGCTTGATCACCCCCAACTGCCCTCCCTTGCAGTCCTGGTTCCTCCCAACTGCCCTCCCCTGCTGGCCATCTTGTGTCCACATGGGGGCAGGATTTTTGACCACATGGGGGCAGCCATCTTGTGTGTTGGAGTGATGGTCAATCTGCATATTACTCTTTTATTAGATAGGATAGAGGTCTGGTGTACGGGTGGGGGCCAGCTGGTTTGCCCTGAAGGGTGTACCGGATCAGGGTGGGGTTTCCCTTGGGGCGTGGGGCGGCCTGGGCGAGGGGCCTGTGGTGGTTTGCAGCCTGGCCATGCCCCCTGGTTACCCAAGCAGAGGCCCTGGTATCTGGGATTTATTTATCTTCTACAATTGAAACTTTGTGGCCTTAAGCGGAGGCCAAGGCAGGCCAGGGTGTGCAGGAAAGCTTGGTTTCCTCCATCGCGGTGGGCAACCCTAGCCTCCTGCTCTCTCCAGCTCCATGGCTGCCGCCATTTTTGTTGGAATTTATTTATCTTCTATCATTGAAACTTTGTAGCATTGAGTGGAGGCCGGGGCTGGCAAGGGCAGGAGGAAAGCTTGGCTTCCTCCATTGCCAGGGAAACCCAAGTTTCCCTTCTGCTGTCTGTAGCTGCAGCCATCTTCGTTGGGTTTATTTACATACTCACTCTTGATTGGCTGGTGGGCATGGCTTGTGGGTGTAGCAGAGGTACAGTCAATTTGCATATTACTCTTCTTTAGATAGGATAGGTAATTGTTTGTAGCCATTTTTATTCTTTATGCTGTGTTCCTTCTTGCCTTTCTACTTCTTTTTACAACAGTTCCTTTAGCATTTCTTGCATTGCTGGCTCGGCAGTGATAAACTCCCTTAACCTTTTTTTTGTCTGCGAAGCTCCTGATTTCCCCTTCAGTATTGCATGATATCCTTGCTGGATACAGTATTCTTGGATTCAGTCCCTTGCTTTGCATTACTTTTTATACTTCATTTCATTCCTTTCTGTCCTGATGTGTGTTTCTGGTTCGAAATCATTTGATAATCTAATGGGAGATCTTTTGTAAGTAACTTTGTTTCTCTCTTGCATTCTTTAAGATTCTCTCTTTGTCATTAATGTTTGCCATTGTATTTAGGACATGTGTTCGTGTGGTTCTTTTGGGGTTTATCTTGTTTGGGATTCTCTGTGCTTGTGTGACTGTTTCCTCCCAAAATCAGGGAAGTTGTCTGTCATCTTTCTTCAAATAGGTTTTCTAATCCTTGCTCCTCTTCTTGTCTTTCTGGTGCCCCTATTGTATGTTACTTCGTTTCATGTTTTCCTAAAGCTCCCTTAGCTCTCCTATTTTCTAATTTTTTTCCAATTTCTCTTTATATACCTTTTAGATTGTGTGTGTGTTTTTCTGCCCTGCCACATCTTCTAACTCACTAATTCAGTCCTCCGCTTCTTCTGGTCTACTGTTGAAACCTTCCATTGTGTTTTTTATTGTATCTATATAATTTTGTATTTCCTCTTGATTCTTACATAAGTTGTTGATTTTTCTCCTCCATCCAGTTTATGAACTGTATGACCTTTTCTCAGAATTATTTTTCTGACATATTGCATGCTTCCGTTTCATTTAGTTCCTTTTCTGGTGCTTTGCCAGGGCTGACCCATAGACCCGGAGCGATGGATGAATAGATTGCTCTAACACATGTTTCTCTGAAAGAGAGGGCTGTCACTGCCAAGTAGCCCTGTTCATCTGCCTCCTTTGGCTTTTATTGTCATAACAGCTTGAACTAAAATTAACCTCTAGATACAATTAGCAGGTAAGTATCCTTGAGAAAATATATGCTTCTACAAGGTCGGGTCTTTAAACACTAAATATAGAGATTCTAGCAGAACACCCCAGGGGATTGGATTTGTTTGGAAAAGTCGAGGTAGGAGCTGCCACCTTCAGCAGGGTCCCTTCAGAGGCCCCCGACCTTTCAAAGAATCCTCCTTACAGACATTCCAACCAAGTCCCATGCTTCCCTGCATCTCCCCCTTTTGTTTTCTTGGCTGTAGTGGACAGAGGAAGATGGTGAACTTCCTGCTTTGGAAGGTTGGGGTCTGCGAAGCGCATTTACTGCTCAATTTCTGATTTTGTAGACTATAAGAAAAACAGAGAATTACAATGACAGCAGTGGTTAGTTTAATTAAGAAGACAGGGTGCCTACAAGCATTAAATCTTTCCTTCTAGCAAGGTATAGGGATCAGGATGATAAAGGGGAAGGGGCAAGGTGCGAGATGTAGCTATGTGCAGGCCTGGGGTCTGTAGACATAGCTATTGTCAGGCAATGAGATGATGTTGGCAAGATGATGTTGATTTCTAGTGGGTCGGTCTGACCATGCTTACCGGTTCTGTTTGCTGGATTCATAGCGGAATTACCTCTCTAATTACTTTGCATAGGCCTTGAAAAGAAAACTTTAGGGAAAACTTAACGCCCTATTCACATATAAGGATATGTGTTCTAAGATCTACACTAATAAAAGAGAAAGATGCAAATTAACCATACCTCCGCAACACCCACCAGCCAATCAAGAGTGAATATGCAAATTAACCCAACAAAGATGGAAGGTTAATTTGCATATGCAGTCGCGGAACGGCCAGGCGGGGTGGCACACCTGCCAGGAGGAGGAGGGCGGGGGCAGAAGGAGGTATAGGAGTGGTGCTTGGGCCAGGAACAAAGACTGCCAGCTCCCAGCCCGAGCGCCATGAGTGAAGACTGCAGGTTCCCTGGCCACAGGGTGGGAACTTCCGCCTCGTTGCCATGGCAATGCGGTGGATGTTCACACCAAGCACCTGGGGGCAGAGCGGGGAGCTTGCAGTCTTCACTCGCGGCACTTGGGCCAGGAGTGAAGACTGCAAACTCCTGGCTGGCTGGTAGCAAAGACTGCAGGTTCCCTGGCCGTCCAGAGCAAAGACTCCGGCCAGAGTGAAGACTCCGGCCGGAGTGAAGGCCTGGGTTTTGGGTGTCGGAGGAAAACGGATGCCAGCATCCAGGTGAAGGATGCTCTATTTATTAGATTTATTATTTAGTATACTTATAATTTCTTTTAAGATTTTTCTTTATAAACCTTTTAGAACCTTTATAAACATTCTTATAACTTTCACAATTATTAAGTATTCCTACTCTAATTTCCTCTCCTCCTGTTATATTCCTTTCTTTACATCTCTTTTCACAAGTCTACCTCCTCAACTTTAGTTCTCCTTTAATTGAAAGACCCTCTGTAACTTATACATACCTTTTAAAATTTATATATACCTTTTATAACTTATATATACCTTCTGTAACATATATATATCTTCTGTAACTTACACATACCCTTTCAGTTTGTCTACTTTACTTTCTTTTTCCTTTATCTTTATACCTTCTATTATACGAAAACTATAAATTCCTTCTAAGTAGTTATGATTAAAGGTTAGTTCTATACAGGTTCCTCTATTCCTAGTTTCAGAGCAGTTGGAGTGGTGAGAAGTATATCTATTTCTCCTCTAGTTGGTCTATCGTCCTTGCTCATGCCTGTCTAACTGCTTACCACATCCCCCTCAAGGGTCTTGGCTCTGAATTCTTTCAGGGAAAGGGGACACCAGATTTCTTCTGTAGCTGCCTCGTGCTGAGGTGGGTCAGAGGTTTCTCTCAGAGCCAAGAGATACTTGCTCTCTGTCAGGTGGATGATGAGGCTTAGGCACAGAAGGAGGTGGCAGTGGTGCCTAGATGTGGTATTCCCTAGGTGCAAGTAGGGCTTGTAATCTAGTGGAGACAAACTGTGTTATAAAATTTAGTATTATTGAGCAAAAGTTAGAACAGTTTTTAATAATTTCCTGTTGAAACATTTTCTCTCCCTAAAATCATCCTTATTTTTATTAAAGACTAATTTGCTTACTGTATTAAGTGTAGTTATAATTTGACCTGATTGTTTGCATGAACACAATAAGAATAACAGTTGATTACATAGGCTATTTTTTTTTAAAATGTGCTTTGCTGGAATCTCATGAGAAAGTGTATTCCCAGGGCCAAGAAGCCAAGCCACACAGTTGCCATCAGGCTTTGCCTGCAATATCTACAGAATTGGGGTGCATTCCTAAAGTTGAGGTCCCCATAGGTGTCTGGAGGTTTCTTTCGTGCAGTCTCTCAGGAAAGCAACCTTCGTTACTTACCTGGAAAGGCCCTAGCAGCAAGACCCTGGGCTTAGGGTGGAGTGGGCGCAGGTTGCTCTGGTTTGCACAGTTCTCGCTTTCTTGTAGTCCATAGTGAGATTCGTGCTGGTTTGCTCCAGTTCTCCCCTCCTCGGTGTGGAGTGGGGGCTCTCCTGTCACCCGGAGTGAGGTGCACGTTGTGTTGCTCCAGTTTAGCAGATCCAAATACATAGTATTGGGACAACACTTAAGGAGGAAAAACTACAGTGACATGTTATTTACTTAATTTGTAGCTTGTTTCAATTATTACTACTTTGCAGATGACTCCCAAAACTTTATAGCCTCACTCTTTTTGCTCAGCTGCTGTCAGATTTAAGCCAGCTTCGTTCTTTTCTATTTCTTCCAAAATTTTTACTTCTCTTCATACTCCGGTGTCTTTGAATTTAATATTTGTGGTCTTTAAACATCCCATATTTTTTACGTTATCCATTAACTAGAGGCCTGATGCACGAAATTTGTGCATTGGGTGGGGGGTGTTCATCAGCCCAGCCTGCACCCTCTTGCAATCCGGGACTCCTCAGGGGACATCCCTCTCTCAATCCAGGACCCTTGCTCCTAACTGCCCACCTGCTCGCTCCTTACCACTTGGCTCACTGCTCCTTACCTTCCACCTGCTCAACTCCTTACCGCTTGGCTCACCACTCCTTGGCACTGCCACAGAGGCTGGAGAGGCTCCCGCTACCACCGCTGCACTCACCAGCCGTGAGCCTGGCTTCTGGCTGAATGGCGCTCCTGCTGTGGGTGCACACTGACCACAAGGGGGCAGCTCCTGGGTTGAGCATCTGCCCCCTGGTGGTCATTGAGCGTTATAGCAACCGGTCGTTCTGGTTGTTCTGCCGTAACGGTTGCTGGGCTTTTACATATATAGTTGCCTCTACACTGCCTATTTCATGCTGAATTTTACACAGTGAATTGACAAAGGGATGTTCTATTTCATGGAGTGAAATCTGTAATTTATTTTTGTAATTTTGTCATTTTTGTTTCTGTAGCAGTGTTTTATGTGATTGCTTTAAATTTTAATTTTGCATTGTGCCTGTGATTTTCAGCCAGGAGTGATTTTATCCCTAGGACACTTGATAATATCTAGAAACATTTTTGATTGTCATGGCTGGGAGGCTAATACTGGCATCCAGTAGGTGTGTAGAGGGAAGTATGCTGTTAAACACCTTACAATGCACAGCACAGCTCCCTGTCCAAAATATCAACAGTGCAGGGCTGGAAGTGCTGCATTGTGCACTTAGGAAAATTAATTAAAAATGAAAAACTAAGGTTTAGTGACAGTTTTCAATATGTGACATTAATAGAAATCTTTGTATTAACCTCTGCAAATTGTGTATTATCATTTCTACTCTCATGTTTCCTTTGCACTGATGTCTTCACTCACATTTCAAAATATAACTTTTTAATATTTAACAATTTATATAAGCTGATTTTATTTTTTCTCTAACAAGGTCTAGACATGTATGAAGTAATAAATGAAGTATCCTGAGAGTGATTGAAATCAGATAACTAGGGGTATAGTGAGCAAAGAATGTTTATTATTTCCAGGAGAATTGTGCCCCCTTTCCCCCAAATACTGTTGTAGTTTGTTTGCTGCTGTGGTTCATGGCCTTGAAAACTTGAGAAGCACTTCTTTGAGAGTAAAGTACATAAAAAAAACAAATAAAAAGGAGTCACACCTGTTTGGTAAACCACATCTTTATTCTTTCTCTGAATTTGATGACAGGTAATTTTTTTGTTTCTTTTCTCTGAATATCACCAGGACACTCAGTCACTTATGGGGAGCCCCGCGACCCGCACAGCACCTCACATTATTGGAGCAGAGGATGATGATTTTGGTACTGAGCATGAACAGGTGATGATATTTTTTTTCTAAAAAAAACCATTTTCTGAGATATTTGATTATTATAAAAATGAACACTTCCTGGACATTAACTAAGATTAACTGGATAATTAGTGGGTTAGTTGCTTATTTTAGCTTTAATCAATAGGAATGACTTTGCTTTTAAAACTGATAAGAAGTCACTGATTAGACCTAAGTACTTCATTTTAGGAGGGGGAGGTGTTATTGTAAAGGTTGTTTTTCTTTTTCTTTCAAATTCCAATTGTTTATTGATGGTATATAGGAATATGATTGGCTTGGTACTTCAAGCAGCTTTTTAAAATAGCTCTTTTGGCGCCCTGGCCAATGTGGGTCAATGGGTAGAGCATAGGCCCACAAACCAAATGGTCACAGCTTCAAGTCCTAGTTAAGAGCAAACTCTGTTGCAGGTTTGAGCCCGCACCCCAGGGCACATGTGGGAGGCAACCAACTGATGTGTCTCTCACATCAATGTTTCTCTCTCTCTCTCCCCCCACCTCCCTTCTACTCTCTTTAAAAAGGCACTGGAAAAAGATATCCTCTGGTGAGGGTTAACAACAACAGCAAATTTGTGATATTCTCCATAGGCAACCATGGTGTCTGTGACTAGAGACAACTTTTTTGTTTCCAATCTGTTTATCTTTTATTTCTTGTTGTTACCTTCACTGGACTGATTAAGACTTCCAGTAATGCGATTGAACTGGAGAGGTGAGGCAGCACATCTTTGCTTTATTACTGACCTTAGGAAGAAAGATTAGTCTTTTATCATAAAGTATAATAAAGTTAGCTGTAGGTTTTTCACAAATACTTTTTATTACAGGTTAAGGAAGTTTCCTTCTATTTCTAGTCTGCTGAGAGTTTTTATCGTGAATGGATACTGAATGTTATTGAACGAGTGAGATGATTATATTAGTCTCCTAATATAGTCTCCTAATATAATATTCTGGAATGCAGAGCCTGTTGAGCCAGCTCTGCATTCCAGAATAAACCCTAATTGGTCATAATGCATTTTCCTTTTTAGATGTAGTTGATTCAATTTGCCATTATTTTGCTGAGGATTTTTTGTGTCTGTGTTTATGGGGGATATTATTGTATAGTTTTGGGTTTTTTGTTGTTGTTTTTGTAATTTGTTTGTTTTTAATAGTTGGGTATTGCTGGCCGCCTAGGATAAATAAGAAGTGCTACCTCAGCCCAGCCTGTGTGGCTCAGTGGTTGAGCGTGACCTATGAACCAGGAGGTCAGGGTTCAATTCCCTTTCACAGCACATGCCCAGGCTGCAGGCTCGATCCCCAGTGGGGGGCGTACAGGAGGCAGCAAGTGTTACGTCCTCTTGTATTTTGTATTTTCTTTCTTTTTAAATAAGAATTGTGGATTTATTAGGTCATCTGAAAAAGCAAGTGGGCTGAGCCCCACAATGGTGTCGGCCTCCTCTTGTGTTTTCTAAGAGAGATTGTTGGGATTGGGACTGTTCCTTAGATTAACTTTAGTCTCACCGTAATTTATTTACGTGTAAAAATTATATGAAAATTGTGATTTTAGTTACCTTAATTTTAATGATTGCTGTTTTCTATATGGTAAGGAATATATACATTTATTATAGGCCAGTGTTACTTAAAGTGATACAACTCCATTTTCTACCACTATTTCTGTGATTAGTTCAAAAGAAAAGGAAAAGAGCTGGTTCCTTATTAGGCAGAGAGTCTTCCAGGACATTTGCAGGAGTGCTGTGAGGTAGGTGTGTGCTGACTCAGAGATGCCTCAGCTCCTTGATAATTATCTCCTAACCTGCATTCTCCCAGGATGGCCTTCCTCCCAGCCTCTCCCCTGAAAGTGCTCATGTCAGAGGAAAAGATTCCATAGCCTGTGATGCTAGTAAATTCTAGTGAAATTTCTCAAATCTTGAATTTTTTACGGTAGATCTAAGTAGATTTTGATAGTTATGCTTAGTTGAGCTCACGTGACATTTGCATTTGTGTTGGAGTCACTGATGTGTAATTGTTTCTTTTTCTAGATCAATGGGCAGTGCAGCTGTTTCCAGAGCATTGAACTGCTGAAATCTCGCCCTGCTCACTTGGCTGTTTTTTTACACCATGTAGTTTCACAGTTTGACCCTGCGACATTGGTAATACATTTTACGATTTAGCAAATTCAAAGTTTTTACATTGATTAATAAACCATAAAACTTTTCACTTCTGTGAAATAAGTGGAAAGACTTTTTTCAGTTTTCTAAACATATAAGGATAGACATGAAAGATACTTAAAATGTTATTTATTTTTTTAAGCACTTTGTTGAATGTTTTAACTATTACTGTTTCCTTTGTTCTGGTACATTGTTTATGGTGACTTGCCTGTTCCAAACATTCATACTCTATGAGAATATAACATTATATTTTTCAAGATTTCTGACTTTTCTTCATTTTCTTTTTTACTACAGCTCTGTTATCTCTATTCAGACCTTTATAAACAGACCAATTCCAAGGAGACTCGTCGTATCTTCCTTGAGTTCCATCAATTCTTCCTGGATCGATCTGCAGTAAGTTAGCAAGTTAATAGTAAACTCTTTGCTCTAGTACATTGAGTTATCGGCCTCCTACTTCCAGTTTTCCCTCCCATTTGATTTTTTTCTTTCACTTCTTCTAAAAATTACTTTAAAAATTGATTTTAGGGATGGTGCGGGGGGAGGGAGAGAATGAGAGAGAGACAGACAGACAGACAGGAGAGAGGGAGAGAAAGAGAGAGAAAGAATGGGAAACATTGATTGATTGCCTCCTGCACATGCCCTGACCATGGATCGAACCCGCAACCTTTTGATGGACAGGTAGACGCTCCAATCAACTGAGCCGTACCAGCCAGGGCTCCCTCCGTATTTTTGGACTTTATTGTGCTTTGTGACATCTGTCAGTTATTGATTACTCTTGGCTGTTTTTTTATTTTTTTACCATTTATACATTAATTATAGGCATATCTGTTGTCACATGTGTATGATTAGGATGAGGGAATAAAAAGAGAACACAGTGATATACATTTATATGTCAGGATCCAAAGGGTAACACTTGCATACTTGAACTCCGCTTGGCCTCTTCAAAGTTTTTAAGTACAAGTTTAACTAAAAAGTGGTGAAAATTACGTTATTTACATAAGTGATAGTAAATGGCAATAGTGTTTCCTAAGAGTTTTATTATTCGTTTTGCTCTCAGGAAAGGAGAACTGGCCCCAAATGCTCCCTGGCTAATCAGTCACTCTGTGTCCCTAGTTCTCTCTCTCATATACCTGTGTCATACTTGCTTTCTCCTAGAACTCCTATCCCTTCCTCTCTTGTCCTTTTCTCAGCTGATGACCTGACTTT
The DNA here is from genome assembly GCA_026230045.1 of Corynorhinus townsendii. NCBI lineage: Eukaryota > Metazoa > Chordata > Mammalia > Chiroptera > Vespertilionidae > Corynorhinus > Corynorhinus townsendii. The sequence continues at coordinate 85,782,812 of JAPDVU010000008.1, forward strand.
TGCTTGAGAAATTTACAGTAGTTTACAGAAGAGAACTTCTGCAGATACTTCCTCTCCTCCACCATACTTTGTGCATTGCTCCTATGCAGAGACGCTGCTGTATCTGTAGCGCTTTCTGCCCTGCACCACCAGTTCTTGTTTTCTGTGGGGCCATTTACGTCCACTGCAGACCTCGTTAGTTCTCCCATCTTAAAGCAGTAAACACTCACAGAAACTTTGGGCCTCTCCTTTCTCCAGCTCCCCTTGCTCCGTTCCTTTACGCAGTTGCCTGCACACTGCTGAATATAAGCACCTCTCAGTGAGGCCTTCCCTGACCAGCCCACTTAAAATGTAACCCCTTTCACTTTATGTTGCTGTCTCTCCTGTTATTTTTGTCCATAGAACTTATATTTTATTAACTTTGTTTGTATTCTTACTCTACCCTGAATGTAAGCTTCGTCAGCGAAGATGTTTTTATCCTGTCTGTTCACAGCTGTTCCCCCAATATTAATAGATCACAGCACAGAGTGCCACTCAGATATTTTTTGAATGAATATTAGGCTTGTGATTTTACTGCCATTGTTTAATATATTACGCATCTTATTTATTAAGAAATGACAGCATATTGAAGTGTATTTGAATTTCACATATAGAGCTCCATGCTAAGTTAAAACTTTATATTTTGCTACTGGTCTATATAAGTTTATTAACATTAAAATGTAAGAACCTTGATTAATTTGCTAATTATTTTTGATGCACAGGCGACATTTTTTTCATATAAATATCCACTTGTATAAATGAACATTTATTTACTTTTTTACATTTGTGCTAGAAATACTTTTAGGAAAGTTGATTTGAGCTGCAGCATGGCAACATCAGTTAAAGAGAAAGCTTTGAAATCCACTTCCCTGTCCTTCAAATGAATATTAGTGATTCATAATTTTTAGCAGTGACTTATTTTCAAATATAAAACTTCAGATCTTATAGGAATTGTTTAAATTCTGGAAGTATATGACTTAAGTAGGTGTACAATACAAAGTCAGTATACAGAGGTTATGATATTTACTGTAACTGCAAAAAAATATTATTTTTAAGATATTTCCCAAATTAATGGGAAGGAAAACACATTTCTAAATTAATAGTGGGACCAGAAAATGCAATTATTATGGGAGAAGTCCTAGCTATACAGAACTAAAACACAGTTACTTTAATTAGTTCACTAGTGTAAATACTACAGATGGTTACTGGATATTTAAGAATCCAAATCCTCAGAAATGACATGCACTAACTCTCTCATTGGGAGTGTCACTATTGTGAGGGTTCTTTAAGGAAAGGGACTAGAAGTGTCATGGTCTGTAGTGGGAGTATCTCAAATACAGTAAATAAAAATTGTAATAATAAAACATAATATGCTAATTAGACCGGATGTCCTTCCAGACGACCTTCTGGACGAAGCTGGGGCTGCAAGGGAAGCCTGGGTCCCGGGTGCCTGCCAGCAGCCAGAGGGAAGCCCGGGTCCTGGGTGCCTGCTGATGCCGGCAGCCAGGGGAAAGAAGGCCTACTTTTGCATGAATTGCGTTCATCGGGCCTCTAGTAGTTATATATGAGTGAATTTTCCATATAATAATATATGCACATAGTTTAGTTTTTACCTATATTAATTCAAATGATGTAGATTAACCAGATTCTAGAAAGCCAAAGTCAGTATTCATTCATTCCAGAAAGCCAGTAAGAATAAGTAAGGCACAAAAGCATTTAGTCATTTAGTAAATATTGTAGATAATTCCTTTATAGCATGATCTGTGGAAAGGGCTTCTTTTCCAGGTTAAACAATAGAATACACCAGAGCTGTGACATTGAGTGGGGGAGCACAGTAAATGAGCTTATGCATGATTGTGCTTGTGAAAAGAGGTGTCCAGGCTCTATTAATTTACTTTATGCAGGCACTTGTATGCATCTTGAAAAGTCCTGAGCGCTATCTCACTTTTTCTTTGCATTTCTGTTTTAGCACTTGAAAGTTTCTGTTCCTGATGAAATATCAGTAGATCTAGGTAAGTTTGGAGCACCTATATCCTGGATCTCTATAGTTATGTAGCTCAGCTCATTTGTAAAGGTGTTATGTGTCATGTGGTGACTAGTAGGTCATCGCATTGAAAGGTAAATGAAATCTGAATCATGAGATGAAATACAAGTTGAAGAAATCTTTGTCTTACTCCAAGACAAGTTTACCCCAGTCACATTGGTACGTTGCCAGTGATAATGCACAGAGTAAATGTTTCCCTTTTTCTCTTTTCAGAAAAAAGAAGACCTGAGCTTATTCCTGAGGATCTCCATCGCCACTATATTCACACTATGCAAGAACGAGTCCACCCTGAGATTCAGAGGCACTTGGAGGATTTCCGGTAAGCATGGGCATAGAGAGACGTAACTGGTAGATTATACATGAAATCCTCGGCTTAGCATCTGGTCTCTGTCTCTGTTACTAAAGCATAATGAGCATCTGGAGTCAAAGTGTTTGGATATTGAGAGTTCATAGTTCCCACCCCATGTGACTTCCCCATTTGTCTCTGCTGAGTGTGTTCCTTCAGGGTCTGTGCTCTGTTGAGTGAGTGCCCCTGGAAGGTCTTCCTCTATCGTCCTAGCAGACATGTGTGCTGATAGAAAAACCCTGATCTGTGCCTGTTGCTGGGAACTCGTGGCTATGGAAACAGATGAGGGAGATACTCTCCTCTGAGCTACTTCAGGCAATGCCTCCTGTTCCCTTTAGGCAGAAAAGGAGCATGGGGCTGACCTTGGCTGAAAGCGAACTGACCAAACTTGACATCGAGAGAAACAAGGACCGGGTCACCTTGGAGAAGGAGCGGGCATGCGCAGAACAGATTGTTGCCAAAATCGAAGAAGTGTTGTAAGTAACAGACGTGAAGTAGAAATGCCCTTTATTCTGCTGAGAAACAGTATACTCTGAGCACATCCAGAAGGGGGGCTGGGCTAGGTGGGCAGGGCTACTTACTTCGTCATGGTGCGTGATAAACTGAATGTTTTACTTACTTTTTTTGCTGATACTTTATTATTTTTGCTGATAATTTATTTTAAATAAAGTTCTTGAGGTTTTTTTTCTGGGTATTAGCAAAATGAGTAACTATAAAATTTCTAGCTGATGAAGAACAGGTTAAATGCTTTCATTGGTTTAAATTCAGAGGTTTGGAAATCACATTTCTTGCTATAAAACGTTTATAGTTGATGACAGGACATGAGTGAGAAGCATGCAGCTCCTTTGAGGATAGAGGGGTTTTTATTGGAATTACAGTCCCTGTGGCTCTGTTCTGCTGTTTCAGGCATCTGGGTTTAATAGCAACTCTTTTTTTAAACTTAAATATTTCATTTGTAAATGTTTTTATTTTTAGGATGACTGCTCAGGCTATAGAAGAAGATAAGAGGTAATACAACTTTTATTCTAGAATTTTAAGGAAATAAAAAATACTTTTCTTTTGTCAGTCCTGAATTATATTTTATTTCTTTTAACTTAAAAAATGTAGACTGTCTCCTTCTGGTGGCTTATATTTTATTTGACTAATATTCTAGTGTCTTGAGATAGAATCCTTTCCTGGTAATTCCTTCTTTTCTATGTGATGAATGAACTCTAAGAATTCCATCACTGAGGTTTTGGAAGTCAGTTGCTATCTTTATTTTACCCACCCTCCTTTTTCTTATTTTCCTTAATCTGTTCTCCTCCAGTTCAACAATGCAGTATGTTATTTTCATGTACATGAAGCATCTGGGAGTAAAAGTGAAAGAACCTCGAAATTTGGAGCATAAGCGGGGTCGGATTGGGTTCCTTCCAAAAATCAAGGTGAGGCTGGGAGAGCACTGTATGCAGGTCTCGGTGCTTTTGCCTGTGCTTGACGCTTTCCTGCTTAGTGTTCACTTCTTCAGCAGCTTTGTGCAGGGTGCTTATTAGACAAGATATGGCTCCTGTTGTCAGAAACTCAAAACCTAGTGAGAAAGCGGGGATATGAACTAATTACTAGAAAATATGAAAAGTTGAAAACAGCAACTTACACAGAGTACCATCCCCAGCTTACCCTTTTTTTGTGTGGTGCCTGTCATAGTTGGTAATTATTTGTGTTTTTGTTTAATTTTTATTTAATAGTGAAGTTCTGTGAGGGCAAGGAGCTCCTTCATCATTGGATCTCCAGCTTTTAGCATAGTGCGCTCACATTTCATGAGCTTAGCAAGTAAATATTTGCTCAGTGGATAAATGAATCATGTAGAACAAGCTCCCAGTAAATGTGTTATAAAACTATCCTTTTGTTTTCCAAAATTATCAGCTCTAAAGAGTTTGAAAAAATGTCTTAAGTTTTTTATTGAATTTACTGGGGTGACATTGGTTAATAAAATTACACAGGTTTCAAGTGTACAACTGTATAATGCATGATCTTTCCACTGTATTGTGCATTCACCACCCCAAGTCAAGTCTCCTTCCATCAGTATTTATCCCTCATATACACTCCTCCCCCTCCCCCAGATATCTTAAGTTTCATCTCTACACAGTACTGTGTGCCAGTTTCTAATGAGTATCGTGTACGTGTGTGTGTGTGTGTGTGTGTGTGTGTGTGTGTGTGTGTGTGTGTGTGTGTATTTCACTTACATTTAACCAATTTCTTTCAAATGACCATTGGAATTCCATTTCTATGTTTGAAAACAACAAAAGAAACCCACTCTATTATGTATCTCTTATCTCTTTGATTGTACCTTAACTCTAGCAAAGTATGAAGAAAGATAGGGAAGGCGAAGAAAAGGGGAAGCGAAGGGGATTCTCCAGCATCCTGGGGCCCCCACGGAGGCCCAGCCGTCCTGACAACAGTGCAAGTATGTTGAAGTTTAAAATGCTGTATTCTGCTGTCCCACGCCGCCTTTTAACGGGCTCATTGAGCTAGAGTGAATTGCTAGAGAGGGTGTTCTTGACATGGTTCCTCTGAACTTCCAATGTGCCTTGCTTCCATTCGGTGTTCTGTCTGCACTAAACTCTCCCATGTGGCTTCATAATTGTTAAAAACATCCCCTGTGATGGTAGCAGAGCATCCCATTAGTTATCCATAATATAATTCATTCACCTGTCCTAATATTGTTTGTATTCATGTTCTGATCATTAAAGTTAAAAATTAAAAACACAGAAAATGTGCATGGGTCTCTCCACCATACTTTGTTCAATCCTTCTATGCATATATCCCTCACACTTTTCACCTCTCCACTGTACTTTATTTTCTGATCTCCCTCCACCGTCAGGTCCAGGGGAGCCATCTGCCCCTGGAGAGGGCTGAGGAGGATGTGGAATCGTGGAGCTGTGAGGAAGACACGAGTCCTGTGGGGTCCAGGGTCGTGTCTGGGTACACTGGCAGGGTGGCGTGGGTAGGGGTTGGGACCGAGTGACGCTAACTGTCCTACGTGATGAGGCGCTCTCCCTCAGGGCATCGGCGCCCTTGTAGAGAAACACTGAGAAGGTGAAGGACATTTTTAGAGAAGTTGAGAGGGAGTGTTTCCCAGATGCTGACCACGAGTTCCCAGGCGACAGAGAAAAGTCTCTGGAATGAGGGAGAACATGCGGAGCTCTGAGGGGGTGCATTGCTGCAAGGAGGGCGCTGAGGTGTGAGCTCCGTGTGTGTGACTGACAGGAGCAGGACAGTACCAGACGGACGGACCAGGGCGCTTTGTGAAGAAGTGACGAGGGTTGGGCGAGTGAAGAGCTTCTAGAGCTCACAGAGCTCAAAGGCTTCCTCTCCATGGGTAACAGCGCTTACGCTCTCCTCCCACCATGGCACCCCCTCCTTTTCTCTTGCTCATCTTTGTGTACCTTCTGTCTCCCCTCACGCTGCACCATCTCCCTCCCTCTCCCTTTCAGCCCTCTTCCACCTTCTTCTCTCTCTTCCCCTTCCTCTCATTTCCCTTCCTTTCTGTCTTTCCTACTTACCTTTCCTTTCTCTGTGTAATAATTAGCCTTATAGTTTTCTAAGGCCTACCATGTTTTACACATTTTTCCAGACCTTTGACGTCATCGTTCTTTTAGCTGCTTTGAAACACAAATTTTTGACCATTTTTTTCTGTTCAGTTGGCAGAGCCATGGAGCTACAGAAGCAGCGCCACCCTAAGCACTCACCCACACCCATACCTGTGAGTCCCGAGCCCCAGGATGCTGCTAAGTCGCGCCAGAGTGGGCCAGCAAGTGACGGAGCCGATGCTGGGTACCTGCCCGCTGGCTCCGTGTCCTCGGTGGCTTCAGTGGCCACTCTCTTCCAGGATGGAGGGAAAGAGAATGATATGGGTGAGCTGTAGTTCAGCTTAACTAAGAGTCAAGATTTTAAAACAATCATACTAAGAGAGTGGCAGGCTATTTTAGTCAAGACTGAACCCCAGTTAAATTTAGTTTTAATATTGAACTAGTGACAAATCTGTGCTGAATGATAATTTTCAAGTTCTCATCCATTCAAAAACTATTACTGAGCTTCTGTTAGGCATCAGCTTCATACCAGATGTTAGCACATGATAATTATACATAGATTCTGCCCATGTAGCTTAGTCTCCTGGGGGAGTGTCCTACACTCACAAATTCAAATTGTGCTGAGTACATAGAGGAAAGGTAAAGGAGTGAGGAGGACTGTCAGAGGTTCGGGGCAGATGTAGGAGGTCTAAGGAAGGCTTTTAAAATTAGACTAGAGATACCTTTTAACTGCTAAGGGGAAGCCAGCTGCTGGGAAGAGGTTGAAGATGCAGGGATAAACTGTAATAACGAATGGAACAAAGTTTTGAAAAGGAGAGAGGAGATGAAAGACTAGGATATTGCCTCAGAGAAATAACCGTGATGAAAAGAGGGGATTTAAAGAGTCAAGACAGATACGAAGTAATTGTAGATACTTGGGAACGAGTTTATTATGATGTTCTTCAGAAAGCACGTGTTATGAGTTTTTTAAGCACGTGAGCTGGAGAAGAGGTGGTTTTGTTTGGAGGAGACAATGCCTGTGTTAGTGATTTGGGAGGCAGTCAGTTTTTGTTGAAGCCAAGGTCAAGGCTAAAGCGGTGGGAGTGATCATTGAGGTGGCGTGGAGGAGGGTGCTAGAGACGAAGGAAGGAAGGAAGGAAGGAAGCCGAGGAGACGGGAGTTCGAATAGTTTAACATGCATGTGGGGTTTGAGGCCATGTGACTTTCGGGTTAAGAGGAGAACTTTGAAGCCGCAGCCACAGGCGGTGTTCCTAGGTGACTGCTGTGAGGAAGAGGACATGTGGAATGTCCAGGGAGGGAGGAAGCGAGACAGTGGTCTGAAGAATGTGCTGCGGGAGGAACCCATTTCATCTCTACCCTGCTGAGCCCAGTGCATGACAGAGTGCAAGTCTCTATGGGAGGGGTGGTTGCAGTAAAGGTTGCCTTCCCATGGGATAGGCAGGTTTTTATTTAAGACAAAGAAGTAGGAGGGACATTTGTAGAAAAGTCTGGAGACTGACACAGAACTCTGAAGGTGTTGGATTATGTACATGCAATCACTCATGGCTCCATGTCTCAGTGAAATAAGTACAAGCATGGTGGGTAACAAACAGAAAACAAAAAGGAGGTAGAGGAAAGTAAGATGTTATCAACAAGTAAGAAATGTCAGCACCTTTTGGGGAGACTGAACAAGGACAGTTGTGGTTTGGTGGATGAAACAACATAAAGGAAGCTGAAGCCCATAACTTGGTGAAGGAGTCCAAGGTGACCCGTCACCCACGAGAGCCTGCAGGCTCAGGGCTGGCTGTGGAGCGCATGGACAGGAGGCAAAGCTGAAAATGACGGAACCAAAAGTCTAATCAACGCAATCATGTCAGCAGCTTCTGCTCCTTGCACTGCAGGCTATGGGCAGTCTGTCCTTCATGTACCAGGGGAAGCCAGAGGCTCTGTTTTAGAGAGGGTGAAGGAAGTGTGTGGGGAGAGTTAAGTTCTCCACAGGATGATTGTCCTGGAGCTCTAACTGTGGCCCTAAAGCAGGGGTCGCACTGCATCATACTTGCCTTAGGACACTGGGTGCTTGGACACAAAGAGCATTTCTGCAGCTTCTGGAAGGAAGTGGCATCGAACTTAGAAGTCTGTCTGCATTCAGACCCTCCCTAAAGTACGGAGAAAAGTAGGAAGGCATTTTCAGATATTCTAGGATTAAGAGTTTAACTGAAATGTACCTTTTACTTGAAAATTATTTTAAGGTACCATTGTAGCAAAATGAGAATAAATAGGAGGAAAGAAAATGTCATGAGATCCAGGAAAAAATGGGAACCACCCAGGAACGTGGAGAAGGGCAGTTCGAGGATGATGCCTGTCACAGGCCTAGGGCAGCGGCTCCGACGAACACAGGAGCATGCAGGACAAGCACGGGTGGAAGTGGGTGTACACACACTGCAATACAATGTAGCAGATGAAAACATTTGAGACTTGATAAAATTCTATTATTTTGACAGTAATAATGGAAAAGCATTTAGAAAAACAGTTGTTCAGAATGTTAAGTCATGATTTTAAACATGAAGTAAAATAACAAGTGGCATGATCTTAAAGTAATTGATGAGTATAAGACTTTAATATAATAAACATTTTATTTCAAATGGCCCAGGAATTACATTATCAGACCATATAATCCTAATACACCTTTTGACCTGACAGGAATAATATGTATATGTATGTTATATATTGCATATGACCATATGTATATATTGCTATAATAATGTAAGCATATGTTTGTTTTCAGACTTTGAGAACCAGACTCTTAGGCAAAGCACAGAAAATTCTGTGGCTACAGATCGAATGGAAATGTAAAAATCCTGTTAATCATACAAGTGAAATTGTAGTTGAAAGAAATGAAGGTAGAAAGGTCACTAAATACCTAATCTGACATAGAAGAGCGTTAACATACTAACTTCTTGCCCTGGCTGGTGTTGCTCAGTGGTTAGAGTGTCAGCCTGAGCACTAAAGGGTTGCAGGTTCAATTTCCTGGTCAAAGGCACCTACCTGGGTTGCAGGTTGGCTCCCTGCCCCCAGTTGGGGTGCGTGTAGGAGGCAACCAGTTGATGTGTCTCTCACATCTATGTTTCTCTCTATTTTTCTCTCTCCACCTCCCTCCTTTCCACTCTCTCTGAAGAGCGATGGAGAAAATATCCTCGGGTGAGGATTAACAACAACAAGAAGATAGCTAACTTCTTGAAGGAGCAAATATATAGATACCAGAGGCCTGATGCACGGATTCATGCACTAGTGGGGTCCCTCGGCCTGGTCTTTGGGGATTGAGCCGAAACCAGCTTTCCAAAATCCCCCGAGGGGCCCCAGGTTGCGAGAGAGTGTCTGGTCGGTCAGTTGCTTAGGCTCATATATATACTAGAGGCCCACTGCATGAATTTGTGCACCTTGAAAGTAACTGTGGGCCACAAGGCTGTGATAGGCACAGGAGCAGGTCTCGGCTCATCTCTACATCCCCGCCCAGCCCCTCCCATTGTGGCCCCCGTCCCCAGTCCCCTGTCTGCCAGCAGTCCCACTCCCGCCGCCGCCACTCCCACGCACTGACAGTGCTGGCCCCACTCATACCCATTGAAGGTGCAGAGTGATTGGGGCCAGTGTCAGCAGCAGATGCAAGCAGCTGCTGCCCCAGTCACCCCTCAGGAGCAGGGGGAGGTGATCTGATCACCTCAGGGGTGATCAGATCCAGCAGCCACCTTTCGCACCCGCTGATGGCTCTGAGCAATTGGGACTGGTGCTGGGCAGTGGATGCGAGCGGCGGCTCCAGCACTGGCTGTAGGTGCAAGCAGGGCCAGCGCTGGTGGTGGGTGCGAGTGGTGGCTCTGGCACCAGCAGCAGGTGCAAGAGGCGGCTGCTGGCCCCAATCTCCTTTCAGGAGCAGAGGGAGGTGGAGAAGCCCTCAGGGATGATTGGGACTGGCAGCCACCACTCGCACCCACTGATGGCGCCGAGCCTTTAGGACTGGAGCTGGGTGCTGGCAGTGGATGGGAGTGGGGCCAGCACAGGCAGCAGGTGCGAGCGCCGGGCAGAACCACAGTGCACGGGAATAAAGAATCTTCAGTAACCAACATAGGCTCGCCCCGATGACAGCGACTGGCTCTGGTGCCACCACTCACCTGCTCCACCATCCCGCTGCGGCCGATGCCCACCATGTTCTGTGCATGCCCCCTGGTGGTCAGCACACGTCATAGCGACTGTTCAGTTCCATTTGTTCTGTCATTCGGTCTATATGCATATTATCCTTTTATTATATAGGATATCCTATCTATACTAATAAAAGAGAAACTTGCAAATTGACCGTACCTCTGCTACGCCCACAAGCCACGCCCATAAGCCAATCAGGAGCGAGTATGCAAATTAACCCAACCAAGATGGTTGCGGCCACGGAGTGAGCAGGAGGCTTGGGTTTCCCCAGCAATGGAGGAAGCCAAGCTTCCTGGCCGGCCTTGGCCTCTGCTCAAGGCTACAAAGTTTCAATTATACAAGATAAATAAATCCCAGATACCAGGGCCTCCACTTGGGTCACTGGGGGGCGTGGCCGGCCTGCAAACCACCACAGGCCCCTCACCCAGGCCGCCCCACGCCCCAAGGGAACCCCCACCCTGATCCCGGACACCCTTCAGGGCAAACCAGCCGGCCCCCATCCGTGCATCAGGCCTCTATCCTATCTAATAAAAGAGTAATATGCAAATTGACTATCACTCCAACACATAAGATGGCTGCCCGCATGTGGTCAAAGATGGCCGCCACAAGATGGCCAGCAGGGGAGGGTAGTTGGGTTGGGAGGGACCAGGCCTGCAAGGGAGGGCAGTTGGGGGCGATCAAGCCTGCAGGGGAGGGCACTTAGGGATGACCAGGCCGGCAGAAGAGGGAAGTTGGGGGCGACTGGGCCTGCAGGGAAAGGCAGTTTGGGGGGGGGGGGGACACAGGCCTGCAGGGGAGAGCTGTTGGGGGAACCAGGCGTGCAGGGGAGGGCACTTGGGGGGAACCAGGCCTTCAGGGGAGGACAGTTAGGAGCAATCAGGCTGGCAGGGGAGCAGTTAGGCATCAATCAGGCTGGCAGGGGAGTTTTTAGGGGGTGATCAGGCTGGCAGGCAAAGCAGTTAGGGGCAATCAGGAAGGCAGGCAGGCGAGCAGTTGGGAGCAAGCAGTCTTGGATTGTGAGAGTGTCAGACATCCCTCAAGGGATCCCACATTGGAGAGGGTGCGGGCTGGGCTGAGGGACACCCCCCCTCCCCCCGCACGAATTTTGTGCACCAGGCCTCTAGTGTAATAAAAGCCTAATATGCTAAGTGTCTGGTAAGCCAGTCAGCTGTCAACCAATCAAAGCATAATGTGCTAATGATATGCTAAGGTCTCTCAATCACTTGCTCTGACCTGCACTGACCACTAGAGGGCAGATGCTCTGACTGGTTGGTTAGCTTGCTGCTGGGGTCTAGCCAATTGGGACTGAGCGAGATAGGCCAGACATGCCCTGGAGCCCTCCCGAGGTCCCTCCCCAGCTGGCCATCCTCCTGCATCCCTCCCTGGCCCTAATCGTGCACTGGTAGGTTCCCTTGGCCTGGCCTGTGCCCTCTCACAATCTGGGACCCCTTGGGGGATGTCGGAGAGCTGGTTTCAGCCCAATCCCACAGGTCAGGCGGAGGGTTCCTGCTGGTCCACGAATTCATGCACTGGGCCTCTAGCATATAGATAATTATATTGTTTAAACTTAGGTAATAATCAAAGCACAATTAATAATAATATAATTATCAAACATAGGGAAGAAATGGGAAATTGAAGGCAGGAAGAATAAGCAATATCTTCTGAGGAGGAGGAAGTAGATATTACCTAAAGATAATAAAGTATAAAGTTATTATTTGTTGGATCACCAAAATATCTGAAATGTGAATGAATGAAAAAAGTTTAGGGTAGAAAAGGATAGGTAAGAATGTTTTTCTCTTATATGCTCTTCTGCGTTGTTGCCATGTTTTATGTTGACACTTAAAAGCTGTTTAAAAATGATTTTCTATTTAGTTTTTAGTCTATTTTAAAATGTTACGTACTAGAATTTTGATTCTAGCTAACTCACAGTTGTTTAAATACGAATGTGACTATGGATTAGGTTGAAGCTCTTTTGAAATGAACACCTTGTTTTTGTTGTCATCACCTGAGTAAGTACATGATATTACACGTGTGTGGCACGAATTGAATGGGTGCTGTTTGTCTCTTCAGGGTTAAAGCCAGTGGCCGAATCCCCAGCATCTGCAGACCTCGTAGATGCCCCCCCTCGTGCTTCCAGTGCTGCCCTGGAGTTTCCGCCGCCGCCGCCGCCATTGGACCAGGTGCAAGAGGAGGAATGGGAAGTGGAAAGGTAATTCAGATGTAACTGAGGTCTCCGTGTCAGACATTGCTTACCGTTTTTTAATTGTATATTATTCCTGTATTTTATAGTTATTCCCACATGTGCTTTTTGGGAAGAAACTAGAACTTATATTGGTAATAAATATTAGATAGATATTGAATGCTTTTCAATTTATTCTTTCATTATCAAGAAAAATTATTTATCAGCTGCTGTAGTTTTACCCAGTTTTGAACACTGGCATACATTTCTTAATTAACATTTTGTTTTTTTGTTGACTCTTTTTTTCCCCATTGTTTTAGGATGACTGAACATGGGACACCAAAGCCCTTTCAAAAGTAAGTAGTCCTACAGCAGCTTTCAGTAGGGCATGCTTTAAGAAACACATTTTCTTGCCCTAACACCTATATTAAAGGAAGAGACTCGGGTATTCTGGTCAGGATGTTAGAGTAGATAAACGCTGCCTTCACCCCCTCTCATGACCACAGCAGATCACAACGAAGTTAGGGAGCAGCTATCACTGAGAACCGTCTGGAGACCAGCTGTATTAGAGGTGTTTTAATGAGAATATGGAGAAGCTCTGTTGAGACAAATGGGTTGTGAAGTGGGTGGTCATGTACCCACTAATCAGAAAACAATTAAGAATAAGAAGGCCATTTCAGTTGTGGAGATCTCCACGGAGGAATGAGGGGTCCCAGCACCAGGCTGGGCTTTCCGCCTGGGACCCCAGTGTTGGGAAGAGGAGTCCCTACATCGGGCTCAGAAGCCAGCGGGAATTGCCTCTGAGCGAGGCAGGGGCTGCAGTGCCCCAGCCATTCTTCTGGAGGGGCCCAGGTGCTGGCTCACGCAGGAGCTCACTTACTCAGGCCTCCAACCCAGGAACAGCTGGGAGGTGCCAGGGACATGTGGGAGGAACTATACTGGGTAGGTGTGGGTTGCCAGCTGAAGGACAGCCAACCAGAACAACACTCATGGCACAAATGCTGGCAGGCCCCGCTGTGCCTGCTGCCCATACCCCACCCACTTGGATGCTCAGGGTGGCTCCCAATCTGTGCTCCAGGAGCCTGGCTAGCACTGCTCCTACAGCTGTGCTGAGTCACTCCGACACTCCCCCCCCCCAGCTTTCACTGCCAGCCTGAGCCACTTATAGTAGCTTTTCCACACAAGCGGTCTGCCTCAGCTCCTGCTGCGGATTTTCCTAAAATCTCTGAAGGGTCTCCAAACCCCAAACAAGCAGGGGCTGGCCACAGCATGCCCCATCCAGCTTGCTAAGTGGCTCCAAGTGCAACCAGCACCCAGTCTCAACTTGCATTGCTCAGGTAGCCCCAAGCCTGGCATAAGCTGTGGCCAATGTTGGCTTAGAAAGTAGCTTTAGCTGAGTCACAAGCCTAGCACAGTGGCTGCTGCCTCAATTCCCATCATGATGACCTCCATGGGTCTCAAGCCTGGCGCTATTGACAGCCAGTCTTGCAGTGTGACCTCTTCCAAGTGCCTCCCACTCCAGCACAACAGCAACCGACCACAGGTCACTTTGTGGCGCCCACCAGGCGGCACCAGCCAAGCATACACAGCAGTGACCTGAGCCCACACAACAGGCTCCAGTGCCAGCACCAGGGCCAGCATCAATACCCGCCAGGACAATACCCGCAGCCCCACAGATGACAGATCTGAAGGGTGGACTCCGCTACTCCTACAGCCCTGCCGCTCTGTGGGGTCAGCCCTGCCCTTGCATGCAGCCCATCTGATAGTCACGGCAGCCCTCACCCAGTCAGCCTGCGGGGCAGTCCCACCCACTGAGGTGCCAGCAGCAGTCGAGGCTCAACCACAATAGGAGGGCACACACAACCCACAGAGGAGACATAGAAGAGAAGAGAGCAAGAGAATGAGAAAGGAACGCAAGAACTACAAAACTAATCAGAAAACAATTAATAAAATAATAATAACTGCATACCTATCAATAATTACTTTAAATGTAGTAAATGCTCCAAGCAAAGCACATAGGGTAGATGAATGGATGGATAAAAAAATACGACTGGTACATATACTGCCTATAGACCCATGTCAGATCTAGACACACACAGTGAAAGTAAAGGGATGGGAAAAAGGCATTCCCTGCAAATGGGGAAAAAAGAAAGCTGGTGTAGCAATACTTAGAGGAAATAGAATTTAAAGCAAGTAACAAAAGACAAAGGGCATTTCGTAATCATAAAGGGATCAATCCCACACGAGAGCACAGCTCCTGTAAGCTTCTACATACCCATATAGGGCTGTCTATATAACACACAGGAGGATGGAGAGGTGCAGAGAGGTTGGCAGTAAAGCAATCATAGTAGGGAGCTCAACACCCTGTTTGCATCGATGGATAGAGAACCCAGAGAGGAAGTCAGTAAGGAAAACAGTGGCCTCAAATTACACACTAGATTGACTTGATGACATCTATGACATCATTACACAAAGCAGCAGAATATTCACTCTGATTCGTTGTTTTCTACTTTTTTTTATTGTTGACAGTATTACAGATGCCCCCCAATATCCCCCTCCACCCAGCCCCAGCCCCACCCCACCCCTTCAGCACACTATTGTCTGTGTACATGGGCTCTGCATATATGTTCTTTCTGTCCCTCCCAACCCCCTCTTCTCTGAGCTATGTCAGTACGTTACATAGGTCAAGAGACATGGGTGCATGGAATAAAATATACATTCTTCCTAAGTACATATGGAACATTTTCCAGGACAAACTACATGTTAGGCCACAAAACAAGTCTCAGTAAATTTACAAAGGAAATAATCAAACAGCAGTAGCACAAAACTAGAAACAGTGAATGGATTAACAAGATCAAGGAATAAGTCAAAAGACACCTCGAGACAAATCAAAATGAAAACGCAGTAACCAAAAACCTATGAGCACAGGCACAGCAGCTCTAATGGGGAAATGGAGTGAGACAGGCCTCCTCAAGGAACAGAAAACCTCAAACCCAAAGTGAGGAGAAGGATGGAAAAAACAAATCAGAGCTGAAATAATGAAATACAATTTTTTTTTTTTAAAAAAAAAAGGAAAAGAAATGATCAATGAAACCAAGACCTAGTACTTTGAAAAGATAAAGTAGATAAACCCTTAGCTAGACTCATCAACAACAATAAAATGGGGGAGACACATAAAATCAGAAATGAAAGAGAAGAGACAACCAACACCACAGAAATAAAAAGGTTTATAAAGAAGTACTGTGAACAAGTTTATTGCAACAAATTGGACAACCTGGAATAAATCAGTAAATTTTTAGAAATATAGTCTTCCAAGCTTGAAGAAAGAAATATGAACAGACCAATAATTACTAAAGAAATAGAATTAGTAATTTAAAAAACTCCCAACAAACAAAAGCACTGGATCAGATGGATTCACAGGAAAGTTTTACCAAACATTCAAAAAAGTAATACTTATTCTCAAACTATTCTTAAAAAAATGGAGGGAGGGAAGACTCCCAAAATCATTTTAGGAGGCCACATTATCCTGATACCAACACCAGACAAACACTACAAAAATGAAAGTTATAGGCCAATATCCCTGATAAACCTAGATGCAAAATTCCTCAAAATATTTTAAATTCAGCAATAGAGTAAAAAGGTTGTACACCATGATCTAGTCGGATTTATTTCTGGCATTTGAGGTTGGTTCATATCTGCAAATCATTTAAGGTTACATACCACATATACAAATTAAGGATAAAAACTGTTATGATTCCATCAATAGATGGAAAAATCTTCACAAAATGCTTCATTTAGATAAAAACTCTTAGAAAGTGGTGATACAGGGAACATACCTCAGCATAAAGGCCACACATGAAAAACCCAGCTAACAGAGCCCTAAATATTCTGCCAAAAAGTTACTAGAACTAATAAATAAGTGCAATAAAATAGAAAGGTATAAAATTAGTATTCAGAAAAACCAGTTGCATTTTTATACACTAATAATTATTATATAATAATTTCTTAAAGAGCAATTAAAAAAAAAAACCCATTTGCAGTTGCATCATAAATATGCAGGAATAAAGTCAACCAAGGCAGTAAAAGGTCTATACTTGGAAAACTAAGAAATTGAAGGATCAAATTGAAGACTATACAAATAAATGTAAATGTAGACTGTGCTCATGTAGGAAGAATTAGCATCTTTAAAATGTTAATACTTCCCAAAGCCATCTACAGTTGTATCAAAATACCAATGCCATTTTTCACAGAATTAGAACAAATAATCTTAAAATTCATATGGAACCACTGGAAAAAGAAGAACAAAGTTAGAGGTATTATACTGCCTGATATCAGACTATTCTACTGGGCTGTAGTAACCACAGCAGCATAATACTGGCATAAAAAACAGGCACATACACCCTGGCCAGTGCGGTTCAGTTGGTTAGGCGTTGCCCTGTTCGCTGAAAAGTCACCAGTTCAATTCCCAGCCAGTTCACATACCCAGGTTGCCATACCCAGGTTGTGGGTTTGATCCCCAGTTGGGATGCGTGCGGGAGGCAACCTATCAGTGTTGCCCTTCTCTCTCTAAAATCAAATTTTTTTTTTAATTAAAAAAACAACAGGCACATAGATCAGTGGAACAGAATAGAGAGTCTAGAAATAAACCCATGCCTGTTATGATCAATTAATCTGTAATAAAGGAGGCAAGACTATACAATAAGGTAAATAGAGTCTATTCAATAAATGGTATAAGGAAAACAGCGATACGTGCGAAAGGATGGAACTGGGTAACTTTTAAGTTATGGAGGGTTTTATTAGCTATAAAATGTCTTTCATATTTTGAGTGATTAAAGTCGTCTGCTTTAATAAATTTCAGATATACGAGAATCCAACATTGGAAATGCCCCTTCAGCCACACTGTTCCGTGTCAAAAAGGGTTCTGACTGTTGGCCGGAGGCCTCAGCTCCTGGCCGGCTAGGAGCAGCAGGGATGTTTCTTGCCATGTGGGTCTCTCCATAGGGCTCCTTGAGTGTCTTCACAATGGGGCAGTGGCTTCCTTCAGAACTCTCAGCTCTCCAACTTGAGTTTAAATTGTAGTATTGCTTTTAAAGCTTTAAAGTCTCCATTTTCTTTCTTTTTTTTCTTTTTTGAACCTTGGATCCAGCTTCTTAGAAATGGCTCCAAGGGCATCTTGTCAGCATCATTCAAGTCTAAACTTGAAGTCCGCCTGCACAGCGTCACCAATGCTGGAAGACACAGGACTTGGTTACTCAGCATAGCTGTCAGCCTAAGCTTCCTGTTCCCCTTGGTTCCCATCTTTTTGTCAGATGTGATTCAGACCTAAGTTAAAACAATTGATCCCCGTGGCTGAGGTGTGGACTTGTGGAGTCTGGGGAGAAGGGCAGCTCGGAGAGAGATGGCTGGGAGTCTGGCACTGAGACATACCTGACACACTGGACCTAAGTAGCCATTTTCCCCTCTGGATAACTTTCTTACACCGTATACAAGAATAAACTCAAAATGGATTAAAGATTTAAAAGTAAGACCCCAAACCACAAAACTTTTAGAAGAAATCATAGGTAGTGAACTCTTCGTTATTGCTCTAGTTGTAGGTTTTCGGATATGTCTTCTCAGGCAAGGGAAAGAAACCAAAGACAAAAATAAGCACATGGGACTACATGAAACTAAAAAAACTCTGCACAGTGAAGAGAACCATCAACAAAACAAAACGACTGCTTGCTGAGTGGGAGATACCATTCTCTAATAGTACATCCAATAGGGGTGAATACACAAATATATAGGGAAATCATGCATACTAATACAACATAAAACCCCTAATTATTCAATCTGAAAAAGCGCAGAGTACCTGAATAAATATTTCTCCAAATAGGACAGATAGATAGTCAGTAGATATATGATAGGTTGTTCAGCATCACTAATCATCAGGGACATGCAAATTAAAACCACAGTGAGATACCACCTCATATCCCTCAAAATGCCTATCAATAAGTTTTGGAGAGGATGTGGAGCAAAGGGAACCTTTCTGTACAGATAACCACTATGGAAAATATTGTAGCGGTTCCTCCAAAATGTATAGAGCTACCATATTAGCCAGCAATTTCACTTCTGAGTATTTCAAAACACTAATTTGAAAAGCTATATGCACCCCTATATTCATTAGTGTTATATATGATAGCCAAGATATGGAAGCAACCTAAATGGCCATCAGTAGACAAATGACAGAGAAGATAAGGAACATATACACAATGGAATATTATTCAACCATAAAATGAATGAAATCTTGCCATTTGTGACATGGATGGATCTAGAGGGTATTATGCTAAGTGAATTAAGTCAGAGAAAGGCAAATACCATATGATTTCAGTTATATGGTATATCTAAAAAACAAAATAAATGAACAAACAAAACAAATCCATAGGTTCAAACAACAAATAGATGGTTGCCAATGAGAGTGGGGTTGGTGTTACGGGTAAAAAAGGGGAAGCGGTTAAATTATAAAAATTGTCATGGAAATATTAAGTACAGCATAGGAAATATAGCCAATAGCATTTTCATAGCTGTGGTGTAAGATAGGCACTGGGCTTATCAGTGCGATCACTGTGTAAGTTACACAAACGTCTCATTACTGTTGTACACCTGAATCTAATGTAATATTGTATGTCAACTGTAATTGAAAAATAAGAAATTTTTAAAAAACACTACATAGTTTGTCAGACTT
This sequence comes from Corynorhinus townsendii, assembly GCA_026230045.1. Taxonomy (NCBI): domain Eukaryota; kingdom Metazoa; phylum Chordata; class Mammalia; order Chiroptera; family Vespertilionidae; genus Corynorhinus; species Corynorhinus townsendii. The sequence goes on from JAPDVU010000008.1 coordinate 85,801,856, forward strand.
ATGTGTTGTAATGTACTAGTAAAGACTTCTGCTGTTTCCCATTGTCCACTTGATGTCCTCAAATAGGATTCTTCATCCTTTTTTATCTTTATTAGGTTAGACAGCATCGCTTTTGGAGAAAGTCAAAGTGAGGATGAACAGTTTGAAAATGACTTAGAAACTGATCCACCCAACTGGCAGCAGCTCGTTAGCCGAGAAGTGTTACTGGGACTGAAGCCCTGTGAGATCAAAAGGCAGGAAGTGATTAATGGTGAGTTTAATTGGTTTATGTTGTTGTTTTATTATAGCAGAAAATGCCCTGGGCCTTGGTGTTTGCTTCCAAGTTTCTGCTTGCCTTTTGTTTTAAAGAAAGATGAAATTAGACTATATAGATGATCCTTGAACTTCAAAACTAGAAAAATCATTGAGACATTTGTCCCATCACTTTCCTTTCAGACTCTTCATCTTGTTCATAGATTATGAGTGAGAATGCTAAGGCTCAGGGTGATGGAACAAATTAAGATTGTGCAGCTGATAAGTGACAGGGAGAAAACTATCACTCAGCTCCCCCTTCGCCCCAGTGCAACTCTTCCTCACCTGGCGAGTGTGCAGCAGAGGTGTGACATGGACACTTCCCTCTCCTGCCTTTAGGATGTGATTTAATCAATATCCTGTTGTCCCCAATAACATTGAGACAGTGACATTACAAGCCTGGCCTTAGAAATGAGGTTTGATAGGCATTAGATGACCAAAAGTAGATAACCAAGGCTATATGATGTTTGGGCTTACGGTTTTCTAATGTAGTTATGATTGTTGGCTACTATTTAAAAAAGATAGAGGAGTTTTGGAGTACACTGTTAACTTTTAAGTACAAAGCAGTTTATAATGATGTTTTTCATTTGCCAATCTTAAACTCTTAGAGCCAATATGTAGGCGAGTTCTGTGAAATAAAAAAAATGACTTCCTTTCTCTAAACTGTAAATGATTATTATATAACTTATTTGCTAGTTAATCCCACCTGAAGCCTATAGGAATATAAGCTATAATATTGTAATAACTATGTGAGTGTGAAATAGGAACTAGACTTTTCGTAGAATTATTCTAAGTAAGGCTACATTTTATATTTACTTCTTTTCTGTTTAGAATTATTTTATACTGAAAGAGCTCATGTTCGAACACTAAAGGTTCTTGATCAAGTGTTCTACCAGCGAGTGTGCAGAGAAGGAATTCTGTCACCTTCAGAACTACAGAAAATTTTTTCAAACTTGGAAGATATTCTTCAACTTCACAGTAAGAGAAATTGACTCTGATCTTTGTCCCTAACATTTCCATTATATAAAAGAGTACAAGATAAGTAAGTGATTGGATCTTTGAATAAACCTTCCACCCCATTCCCATATCAGCCTTTCATATTCAAAGTGTTAACACAGGACTTGGGATCTAATATCAGTGTCTAAGCTGAAAAACATGAGTAGTCAAAACTACCCTTGAAAATTTCCTATCAATTATAGTTTATATGTTTTTAAAAATATATATCCTATATAATATATATGTATAAATGCATGTTAAAAATAGTAATACACAACATACAGTCCATGGCAGTGTCATTTCAGGAATTAAATCACTCCATTGTTTTATTGTTTGCTTGGGATGCTCGAGTAGATACAGGGAAGCTCTCCTGGTGCTGTTCATCGTGGAGTTCCTGTCAGTGTGTCCGTTCCTCGCTCTGAGTCACTGTTCCCCGTGTTTCTTCGTGTTTCATCTTTCTTTCACCAGGAATGCCATCATCGTCTTTCAACACCTGCCCACCATATGAATGCCTTTTTACTTGTCCGGGAGTGATTTTAGGTTTTACCAACATGCATTGTCAAGTTCAGACTAGATTATGTTCATTGCCTGTAAACATACACATTTTCAGAGGGACAGTAGGCAGAGTGACCTGCATTATTTAAATTCAAGTGCTTTATAATATGTTATAGAATGAGTCTTGAAGTTAAATGACTATTTGATATACCTATCCTGTATTTAATTTGCTATTTTTCACATTGTTTTGTGCTTTACCATCTGTTTTTCAGATAGAGCTCGTAATATCTAGATTTATAAGAATTGTGTCCTGATTTATATTTAAGGAGATTAGAAGTAGTTGTACTGAGTAATGAGTGTATTCTTACTTTTTTTTCCATTTTATTTTTCCCCTTGAGTTGGGTTGAATGAGCAAATGAAGACTATTCGAAAGAGGAATGAGACCTCTGTTATTGATCAAATTGGGGAAGATTTGCTAACCTGGGTAAGGAAATTTGCTATTTTATTTTAATACTTTTATAGATATTTTATTATCAGATTCTAGGTTAAGTAATTAACATTTCCAAAAATGCAAAGTCATCTATTTTGCAAAGGTAATGTAAAGATGAAGAGTCCGGAATATGTATTCTTTGGTTAATTTCTTCTTTAAGTGCTTAACCAACTAAGTGCTCTTTATTCACCAAACACTATTTCTTTGTGTTTTAAAGAATATAGCATAAAATAGATCATCATAGAAATAATTTAACTGATGTACAATTTTAGCTCTCTGCTGCTGTCCATATCTCAGAATTTACTTCACAGTATTAGACAATTGTAGTTCAAAACTACCATCACAAAAGTAGACAAGTGAAAATTACTTTGTCTTTTTTATCTATATATATAAAAGCCTAAGTGACCATTACAACAGGTTGACCAGTTGTTATGATGTGCACTGACCACCGGGGGCAGACGCTCAACACAGGAGCTGCCCCCTGGTAGTCAGTGTGCTCCCACAGCCAACCTCCCGTGGCCCGGGTTGGCCAACCTCCCGCGATCCCTCCCCCTGGCCAGCCGACAGTCGGGATTGGGTGAGACGGCCCCGATGACCCCCTGCATGAATTCGTGCACCTTTCTACTAGTTATTACTAGAATATTCTAGTTATTACTAGAATAACTCTTTTATTCTAGTAATATAATAAAAGAATTCAGAGACTCTGGTAGCTACTTATCAAGTTGTTTTTTTCTGACTATTTGTCCGTATAGACCTCTCAATATATATTTATGTGCCAAGCCCTGTGCTGGGGAATACAGTAGGAACCAAAACAGACATGGCTCCTGCCTTTTAGGATCGGGCCTAAATGGGCAGTCGGACATCCCTCTAGGGGTCCCAGATTGGAGAGGGTGCAGGCTGGGCTGAGGGACACCCCCCCCCTCCCTGTGCACGAATTTCGTGTTGAATAAGAGTGGTGAAAGTGGACATCCCTGTCTTGTTCCTGTTATTAGGGGAAATGGTTTTAGTTTTTGTCCACTCAATGCGATGTTGGCTATAGGTTTGTCATATATGGCATTTATTATGTTGAGGATGATCCCTCTATTCCCACTTTGCTGAGAGTCTTTATCATAACGGATGCTGGGTTTAGTAGAGTGGTTTTTCTACATTGGTTGATATCATATGATTTTATCCTTCATTTTGTTTATGTGCTGCATCATGTTTATTGACTTGTGAATGTATTACAAACCTTGTATCCACGGATAAATCCCACTTGGCCATTGTATATGATCATTTCAATGTACTGCTGGATCCAGTTTGCTAATATTTCCTTAGGGATTTTAGCCTCTGTGTCCATTAGGGATTTTGACTATAATTCCCTTTCTCTGCAGTGTCTTTGGAATTAGAATAATGCTGGTCTCCCACAGAGAGCTGGGGAGCCATACCTCCTCTTGAACTTTTTGACACAGTTGAGAAGGATGGGTGCTAGTTCTTTTTTTGAAAGGTTGGTTAAATTTGCCTGTGAAGCCATCAGGTCCAAGACTTTTGTTTGCTGGAGTTTTTTGGTTACTGCTTCAGTTTCATTAGTTGTTATCCATCTATTCAGGTTTCTAGATTTTTCTTGATTGAGTTTTCAAAGATTGTATGTTTCTTGGAATTTGTCCATTTCTCCCAGGTTGTTCTATTTATTGTCATATAGTTCATAGAATTTTCTAACAATCCTTTGTGTTTCTGTGATGTCTCTTGCACGCCCCCTTCTGGGGATCGAGCAGCAACTCGGGCATGTGCCCTTGACTGGAATGGAACCTGGGAACCTTCAGTCTGCAGGCCGACACTCTGTCCACTGAGCCAAACTGGCTAGGGTGTGTTTCTTGATGAGTCTGGCTAAAGGTTAATCCATCTTGTTTATCTTTTCAAAGAACTAGCTCTTGGTCTTATGGATTTTTGTATTTTATTTTTATTCTCTATGTTATTTATTTTCACTCTGATCTTTTTGTTTCCTTTCCCTTATTCTGGGCTTTACTTGTTTGTTTTTTTTATTATGGTATTTTTTTTTGTATTTATTTTTTGTTTAGTTCTTTTTATTCTCCAGGTGTAGTGTTAGATTGTTTACTTGAGATTTTTCTTCTTGAGATAGGCCTGTGATGCTATGAACTTCCCTCTCAGTATTGCTTTCACTCTGGCCCATAGGTTTTGGGTTGTTATGTGTTCATTTTCATTTGTTTTCAGGTAATTTTTTTGGTTTCTTGTTTGATATTATTAGTATCCCATTCATTGTTTAATGACATACTATTTAGCCTCCATGTGTTTTAATGTTTTGGTTTTTTTTAGTATAGTTGATTTCTAGTGTCATGCCATTATGATTCAAGAAGATGCTATATATGATTTCAATCTTCTTTTATTTGTTAAGAATTATTTTGTGTCCTAACAAATGGTCTATCTTTGAGAATGTTCCTTGTGTTCTTGAAAAGAATGTATATTCTGCAGCAGATGAAATGTTCTTTAAATAGCAATTAAATCCATCTGATATAGTGTGTCGTTTAAGATCTCTTTTGTTGATTTTTTTGTCTGGAATACCATTGATGACATTCAGGTGTTAAAGTCTCCTATTATGACTGTCCTAGAGGCCCAATGCACAAAAAAATTCGTGCACTTGGGGGATCCCTCAGCCCGGCCTGCGCCCGCTCGCAGTTTGGGAGCCTGGCTTCTGGCTGAGTGGCACTCCCCCTGTGGGATCACACTGACCACCAGGGGGTAGCTCCTGCATTGAGTGTCTGCCCCCTGGTGGTCAGTATATGTCATAGCGACCAGTTGTTTATTATATAGAATTACTGTCAAACTCTCCCTTAAAATCCACCAAAAGATTTTATGTATTTAGGTATTTCTATATTGGTTGCATATATATTTACCAGGATTATATCCTCTTGTTGGATTGATCCTTTTTGTATTATGTAGTGGCCTTTTTGTCTCTTTTATGGCCTTTGTTTTGAAGTCTATTTTGTCGGATGTATATATTACAACCCCAGCTTTTTTTTTGTTTTTCATTTTCATTGGCATGGAATATTTTTCTGTGCCTTCACTTTCATCCTGTGTGAGTCTTTTGTTCTGAGGTGGGACAGCATTTATGTGGGCCATGTTTATTTATCCATTCATCTACCCTGTGTCTTTTGATTGGAGCATTTAATCCATTTACATTTAAGGTTATTATTGATAGGTACTTCTATATTGCCATTTCTATTCTGTACGCCTATGTTGCTCTCTCTATATATTTCTTATTTTAGCAGTCCCTTTAACATTTATTGCAATACTGATTTGGTGATAATAATCTCCTTTAGTCTTTTTTTCAGATTCTTGCTTTTCATTACCTTGAGTACTTCATGCCATTTACTTCTGGCTTGATGTGTTTCTGTTGAGAAATCAGCTGACAGCCTTATGAGGATTGACTTGTAGGGAACTGATGTCTCTCTCTTGCTGCCTTTAAGGTTCTCTCTTTGTTTTTAACCTTTGACATTTTAATTATGATGTGACTTGGCATGGGTCTCTTTGGGGTCATCTTGATTGGGACTCTCTGTGCTTCCTTCAACAAGTTAGGGAATTTTTCTGTCATTATTTCTTCATACAGGTTCTCTATCCCTGTCTCACTTTCTTCTCCTCCTGATTCCCTTACAATGTGGATGTTTTTCCATTTCATGTTGTCCAAAGTTCCCTTAAACCAGGGGTGGGGAACATCTGGCCTGCGGGCCATATAACTCCCGCAAAATCATTTTGTCTGGCCCTGCCAAGGCATTAGGGGTGAGTTAAATGTTTGACCAAATATAGTAGGCTAATTTTTAAGTTGATAATTTTGCCATGAATGATGTTATAAATACCCAAAGGGCCCTTGGCAGAAGAAAGGTTCCCCATCCCTGCCTTATGTAATACTCATGCTATTTAATTATTTTTCTTTTTCTGTTCTGATTGAATAATTTTTTCTACTTTGTCTTCTAGTTCACTGATTTAGTGTTCTACTTCATCTCACCTACTGTTTATTCCTTCCACTGTCTTCTTTATTTCAGATAATATTACTCTTCATTTCCAAGTGTTTTCCCCCATGGTTTCTATATCCTTTTTCATACGCTAGAATTTTTAAAACCATTAGTTTGAACTCTGTTTCTGGTAAATTGCTGGCCTCCATTTTATTTAGCTTTTTCTGGAGATTCCTCCTGTTCTTTCACTTGAGGCCTGTTTCTTTGTTTCCCTACTTTTGCTATTTCTTTGTATTTGTTTCTATGTATTAAGTAGAACTGCCATGACTCCCAGTCTTGGTGGGGTGGCCTACTGTAGTGGTGTCCTATGGGGTCCAGTGGTGCAGTCTCCTTGACCACCTGACCGGGTGCATTACGGATGTCCCTGGTGTGGGTTATGTGGGTCCTTCTGTTGTAACTGTATCTTTTTAAAAATATATATTTTTTTTATTAATTTCAGAGAGGAAGGGAGAAGGAGAGATAGAAACATGTGATGAGAGAGAATTATTGATTGGCTGCCTTCTGCATGCCCCTTACTGGGGATCAACCTGCAACTCATACATGTGCTCTGACCAGGAATCAAACCGTGACCTCCATCTAGTTCATAGGTTGATGCTCAACCCTGAGCCATGCCAGCCGGACTATAACTGTCATGATTGCTGTTGTCCCATTCATGGGTGGGCTCGGCTCTTGGGCTGGCTGACTTTGAAGCTCAACCCCGACCACGTTATGCAAACTGCTGTACGGGTGTTGAGGGATCAAAACAAGACAAAAGTAGACCAAACCAAAAATAACATGAACAAAAAAACCATCCACAGAGATAAAGAATAATAAAAGAAAAAAGAGAAAGAAAAAAATAGTAAAATACAAGAGAAAAAAAGCATTAGAAAAAAAGAAAGAAAGAAACGAATACAGGGCATATGAAAGGAAAGAAGAAAAAAGAAAGTAATAAATAAAATAAAAGTATTATTTTTAAAGTAATGAAATGTAGAATAGGAAAAGAAAAACAGTAAAAAATAAAATAGAAAAATAGAATAAGGAAAGGAGAGAAGTAAGAGATATGAAAGAATAAAGATAAGAGAAAAATGAAATAGAACAGAAAAATAAAAGATTTAAAAGAGAAAAAAGGAGTGTGCCTCAGCGGATTTTGGTGCCGACAGCAATCACCCATTGGACCCGTTGCTTGTGGAGCGCACAGAAGCCTTCTCAGATGCTGGTGCTGGCCCTGGGCCCCAGGCGGTTCCCTGCTGCAGACCATTGTCCCTCGCTTGGCGCTGCCTGGCCCTCCGTAACCTGTGTGCAGCTGCAACCTGTGCGTAGCCACAGGCAGAGCCCTGCAGCCTGGTGGTGGGCCTCCAGAGTCCAGAGTGTTTCTTCCTTGGGTCTCCCACCTTGAATGTCCCCGATCTGCACTCAGTGGGGATGTAAACAGTCCTGGGAGGGGTGGGCGCAGTGCCCATAAGCAGTGGGAGGGGATGAGCAAGGCCTCTCCTTCCCAGGGCTGCTTGGGCTGACTCGCTGGGGAGCCCGTGTCTGCTTTCCGCAAGGCAGCGCAGGGCCCAGCACACGCTTGTCTGTTCCCTGGACAGAAGCCCACCCAGGAGATAGTCACAGTCACTCAGCTCTCCTGATGCCCTGGCACCCCTGTGCCACCAAACCAAATAGGATGGATGGAGAAAGCCAGCGCCAGCCAGGAGGTGGCTCAGCTGGTGGAGCGTCCTCCTGTGCACCAATGAGGTTGCAGGTTTGATTCTCGTCAGGGCAGATTCCTAGGTTGTGGTTTGATCCCCCATTGGGGTGCATACAAGAAGCAGCTGATCAGTGTTTCTCTCTTGATTGATGTCTTCCTCTCTCTCTCTCTCTCTCTCACTTTCTCACCCTTCCTCTCCCTAAGCTGAGGATTTTAAAAAAATCGGCTCCCCTTAGCACTCCAGTCTCTTGGTGGCTGGACCAGCTGGCTCCCATTGGGCCAAATGTCCGACTCCCCACGCCATCAAACCAAGTAGTACCTGCTCAGATTTCCAACCCAGCACTGTCCCCTTTTGTCTGGGATCACAGCGGGTGGGGGGGGGGGGGGTAGGTATCCGAGCAATTCAGCAGCTCTGATCCTCTGTCCCAAGCCACAGTCTAGTCTTTGGCTGGCTGTCTCCCCAAATTTCTCCCAGAAAATAGAGGCCCCTCAGTGTCACTCTGGATGTACCAAGCAAACCCCTCCCCTGGCCCTGAATTTTGCCATGGGCCCCTCCAGCAATCCCAGACTGGAGCGGACTTCCTGCCAGTGCTGGAACAGAGCTCGTTCTGTGCCCGGATGATGTGGTCCGAGTTTCCCAGGTGGACTGAGTCCCCGCTGCTGCCCACCGCCTGGTGCTGCCTGGGCTCCCCTCACGAGCTCTGTTGCTCTGGGTTGAGCTCATGCTGGCTGAGTGTAAGGACTGACTGACCCACGTGTGTGGACCCCCAGCAGGGCTGGGCTTGCAGAGCGCTCCCCCTGGGTGGCCTCTTGTGGGCTGCGTGCTGATCTGGTCAGGAATCCACCACTGTATGTGCTGCTTCTGGGGATTTGGGGCGAGAACCCGGGCAGGTCAGTATCAGATTCTGCGACTGGCCCTGGATTACCTGTTTCAAGCTACAAAGAGACCCACAATTTGTATCTGCTTCGGGCCTATATGTGCGTGAGAGGGACCTCGCTGTGCAGCAAGGCAAACTTCCACGGCTCCCCCACAGCTGGGCTATGCCCGCCTGTGGCTGCCATGGGCCCAGCCCCCAGAGCCTCTGGCAGCGTGCGAGTTGCTTGAGGTCTGTTCCCAGTGAGTGTCAGATAGGGAGTAGTGTCCACCAGGCTGATGCCGAGTCAAACTTGGCACAGTGTCAGGTCTGAGACCACTTGGCAACAGTCTTTGTGTCCACCAGGGCCAGCTGCCCCGTGGACTTTTGTGGTGGGTGGGTCTCAGGGATGTGTCGGGCTGAGGCCCGCAGAGCTCATCTGGCTAAAGAAGACCACAGTGTGGCCGTGTGGAAGGATGCTCCACACTGGAAGGCGGCACTGATCGTGGGAGGGGAATGGCCCTCTCCCTCTTGCCACGCAACCCAGTCTTGCTCTGGGACTCTGACACAACTTGAGACTGCTGGCCTCCTCAGGAGCCTCCGGGAAGTCTGCGCTGTGGGTCCCTGGGGACCATCCCACCTGTGCTCTGTGGGCATGCACTGTCAGGGCCACAAGGAGCTGCGAGGTGCTGCCTTTCCCCAGGCTGGGGCTGTATGGGGGTGCCCAGTCCAGGGCAGATGCATCTGTGGACCATGGGGAGTGCACTCGTCACAGGGACTGGCGGCCCTCCCGTCAGCCTCTGCCTGAAGCCGCATAGCCAAGTGTCTCCCTTAGGGCCCCAGTCCACTCTGAGCTGCCTTCCCTCCCAGAGCCCAGGATGAGTGGCCGCAGGACTTGGGGCATGGGCCCTTTCAGAGGCGCCGGTTTCTAGCAGACCCTGTCTCTTCCCGGTGGGTAGAATCCACAGCCACCTGTGACGTGGACTCCTCTTCCTGGCTCTGACGCTCTGAGGTGGGTGACCTAGCCTGGGGCTGAGACCCCTTTCTCCAGGGGATCTTTGCAGCTGAGATGCTCCTACAAATTGTCAACCACTACACATGCAGGCCAGCCCTTCTCACATCTCCACCTTCCTACCGTCCCCACATGGCTTCTTTTATAAGTCCTTGGTTATAAGAAGTCTCTCCAGCTAGTCTTCAGTGGGTTATTCAGGACGATTATTCTGTAATTTATTTATAATTCTGGTTTGTTCCTGGGAGGAGGTGAGTGCTACTGTTACCTACTCTGCCACAACCTTGGATCTCCCAAAAGAAGTGTGATCTTAACAAATGTAATTACCTATAAAACAATTGGAAAAGACCAATCAATTTGGTTCGTAACTGTTAGGTATAGATGGTTAATTTAGGGCAGTGGTTGGCAAACTCATTAGTCAACAGAGCCAAATATCAACAGTACAATGATTGAAATTTCTCTTGAGAGCCAAATTTTTAAAACTTAAACTATATAGGTAGGTACATTGTTATTAATTAGGGTACTCCTAAGCTGGCCTTTGCTAAAAGCTCAAGGGGCCAAAGAACCACAGTTTGCCAACCACTGATTTAGGGGAAAATGTTGGCCAGAAATAGTAAAAGCAAAAATCATAAATAGGCTTTTAGATTTACTCTCTTTTTAACTATTTTTGGAGAATTTTTTTTTTTTTTAATTCATCCATTAAGTTCACCTTACGGACACCTGACCTCTGTTTGAGGTTGGATGTGAAAGCCGCAACCTGCACGGCTAGGGTTCAGGACCTGGAGGAGCACTGCGCACAAACGAAGAGACTAGACAAGAAATATGAATTTGGAAATCACAGGGGGCCAGGCGGAGAGCCATTCTCTAGTAGAAAGGCTTCGCTGGGGCCCAGGCCCTGTTAGCTTTTATTCAATTCTAGATACACATGTCCTTAGGCAGGCAATCTGGAAGCAGACAGACTATCTTAAAGGTCAGTCAATATTAGTAAAGATTTACTTTGAGACTATTAGGTCAGGAAATTGCTTGAGCCACCATTGTCTTGACAGAAATATCAGTGCATAGCTTTAGCCCTTGCCAAAGCTCAAGGTCCATCAGCCTTCTGGGTTCCTGTTTGCACTTTCCTGGTAGTGTGAACAATGGGTAGCTGCCAGCATCTCCCTCTTTTTGTTTCCTTAATAAACCTTGAAAAGTGAATGCCGCCTGAAGGGTTCAAGTCCTTTCAAGACTCTTCATTCCGAATCTGCAGACTAGAATCCTATATAATAAAGAGGTAATGTGCAAATTGACCATCACTCCAAAACACAAGATGGCCGCCCCCATGTGGACACAAAATGGCTGGCAGGGGAGGGCAGTTGGGGGAAATCAGGCCTGCAGGTGAGGGCAGTTAGGGGTGACCGGGCCAGTGTAGGAGGGCAGTTGGGGGCAACCAGGCCAGCAGGGGAGGACGGTTGGAAGGGACCCAGGTCTGCAGAGGAGGTCAGTTGGGGGGGACTAGGCCTGCAGGGGAGGGCAGTTGGGGGGAACCAGGCCTGCAAGGGGAGGGCACCTGGGCGGGGACCAGGCCTGCAGGGGAGGGCAGTTAGAGGTAACCAGGCTGGCAAGGGAGGGCAGTTAGGGGCATCCAGGCTGGCAAGGGAGTACAGTTAGGGGCAATCAGGCTGGCAGGGGAGCAGTTAGGTGTCGATCAGGCTGACGGGAGTGGTTGGGGGTGATCAGGCTGGCAGGCAGAAATGGTTAGGGGCAATCAGGCAGGCAGGCAGACAGGCGAGCAGTTGGAAGCCAGCAGTCCTGGAGAGGGATTGTGAGAGGGATGTCTCAGATTGGAAAGGGTGCAGGCTGGACTGAGGGGGACACACACACACACCATGCACAAATTTCGTGCACCGGGCCTCTAGTAACATATAAGAACAAGAATGAGACGAGCAATAGTGGTTATGCTGAGGCAAATGTAAGGAGATCCAGTGGAAGGGATTAATTTCTTTTATGTCCTTTTTAAATTGCTGCCAGGCATCTAAGGAATTAGTTTGTAAGTTTGCCTGGGATAATTGTACTTCTGTTGTAATTGCTGTTGTAATTCTAAAATATCAAGGGTTGTGGTACCTTTACCCCAAGCACTAAGAAGGTGATTTTTTATTGATTCCCAAGGGTGTGAGGTACTATTATAGGGAATGGGGGTAACACAAATCTGGGAAAAATTATAATGACACTGTAAAGATATTCTTTGCTCTAGGCTGTGGTTTTTATCTCCCTTCCATAGGACTGTAGACTTTAGTGCCGATAATTCTATATCAAACTTGCTGTACAGGTCTTAGTTACATTTTCCTTAACTTGTTGTACAAACAGAGAAGTTTAAACAGTTTATACCATGGATGAAGCAGCAATGCTGTGGAAGTAAAATAACATTATGAGGGCAAATAGTCCTGCAATTAACATTCCAGGAAATCTTTTTTGGCATTTTAAGATTTTTACCAGATCATGTAACAGTTAGTAGGTTTGATGAGATTCCCAACGCTCGGTTAGGTTAGTGAGAACCCAAGTGAAAGCTGGTTGTTTTAAAATCTTGAGGGAATCTTTTGGGAATGTAGAATTAATACAATGGGATAGTGTGCAGCCTGTGCATGACACCTCATATAGATGACTTGTTGCATTAAGGCACATCTGGATGGGGCCTGAGAGGAGTACACAGGCGGTGGCAAATACTGTCTTATTGGGAGTTCCCCATAAGGTATGAATGGAATTATCTGAGCTATAGTTAAAACTATACCATTTAATAGGTGCAGTTGCAGCAGCTAATTTCCATTGCATATTTTGTTGGCACTAATTGTCATGTTGTAATTGGGATCCAACAAATCCTCCACCATACCATGAAATGGAATGATTAGCTTCAACTTAATGATAGGATGCGGTCCCCTTCCATTTTAGGGTGCGATTGTTACTATATGCAGACCCATAGGGGCTCCAATCCACAAAGAAAAACCTGTTATTAAGCCAATTGGGGTGGTCACTATAACAGTCTTTCCAATTAATTTCTTCCCCTGTGGGGTGCCATTCATAAGACTTTTTACATAACGGCTTAGTGGGGGGTGTCTTGGTAAAGTTACATTTTCTGCATCTCTCCCCAGAGCAAGTAGTGATAGATGTATTTGGGCTTTTGCTTCCCCCTCCTTTGGTGTCCATGCTAGCCAGAAGCCTCTTTTTAATTTTACACACAAAGGATCTGTGGTTTGGTTCTGTGTCATACAAAAGGGAAGCTGGGTGGCAACACCCCGTGTAATTGTACTTTGCCCATATACTTCCTTGCCCCACCCGTGGTCCTCCTGGGTGACCAAGGTGCTTGGTATTATTGATGACTACATTAGATGGGGGATCAGCCCACATAAGGGGTTTTACCCATGGAGGGTCAGGAACATAAATCCAATATACTTCCCCATTTGCCCTTGGTAGTATTACCGCATTGCTGATGACTGCTAGCATGGCAAGAAAGACGTTCTCAGGCCTTCTTTCTTGGGTTTCTGGTTTCCTCACAGATTCGCTCAGTTTTCTGGACCGTCTTCTTCACCATCCCACAGGTCACCTCTGGGCTGTTTGTCATCTGCCTTGTTATCCTCCCACTCCTTATCTTCAGTGAGTTGCTTGGGGCTGCTGCTATCTGTGGCTGGGGTAGCCGATTGTCTGCAGCTGCAAGGCATGGCTCCAGGTGCAGGGTCCTCATTAACCTGGCCAGTTCCTCCCTCCATTCCATGTTGAAGTTTAATATTTTTTGCAGGAGGCCACACGGGCTTGGAGAAGTTTTCTGGAAATGCACAAGCATATCCTCGACCATATGTTAACAAGGGTTGGGGTCCTTCCATAAACCAGGCTCAGGATCTTTCAAAATAAACCTTAATTTTTCAGTGATAATTAAAAGTAAACAGCCAGTATTTCTTAGATTGACATTTATTAACACACCTTTTTTAATTATTCTAAAAGATATCAATTAAATTTAAACCAGTTTTAACATTAAAAATTTGATATTAAACATTTGGTTCAGATCATAGAGTTAATCCTTCTTTTTAATTAGGCCAATAAAATATTATATCCTAGGTTGAAATTTTACCACATGTAGTACACATAAGGACTACGATATATTTTGAACTACTAACTTCTCCAGAGAATTTCTATACTTTATGTATTTTCCTTTAGCTTATTCTGACACCAGTGTATTTCCATGGGTGTCTTGCCATCAGCATCACAAGTGAAAAAATTTAAAGTAAGGCTTGGTGTAGTCTACTTACAGGCGATTTCTCCATATTCCCCTCTTTTTGTTTTTCAAGTTTGGATTTTAGCCGTTGATGTTGGCGTTTCATAATTGCCTGTCCTTGGGAATTGTATGGTATTCCTGTAATGTGCTGAATTTTCTACTTTTTACAAGATTGCTGGAAATGACAGCTTGTGTCACTGAGTCATTTTAATTGAGTAACACATTTGTCATTTCTTCCATAGAGATTTTTAGATAAGGTCTTAATTAATTAATGTCCTTTAATAACTTCTAAAAAGTCACTTAAGGTTTTAAGGCAATTCTTTCTGTATTTCTACTTTTTAAGGCCTAATATGTTGACTTTTAATTACAGTTTCTAAATATTTTGAAGGACATGTTCCTTTATTTTCTCCCAGAGTGATCTTTAAGCTACATTTAGGGAGTTGTTGTTTTTTTTTAATTTTTTTCTTTCTTTTAAACAGAGCAACAAACTTGGTTGCTTTTCGGATGCTGGCCAGTACTGCCACGCATACATTTCTAGTAAAAGTAACTCCCTTTTTACTTATGGTGTCTCATTATAATGGGGAGATTTAATGCTTGAACAATAACTTTTAGTTTACTTTGTAAATAGTGGTGGAAGAAATTTTAAAATTTCTCCTTTTTATTAAGCTTAAATTTTACTTTTAAACGGCATTCTTTTTAGCTAGTGCTCTTTGCATATGTATGCAAATTTTACTTTGGACTTTACTAGCCTTTGTTTAAACTTCCCTGAGATTTTATGACTCTTTTGCAAATAGTTAACTTTAATATTCATTTCTCTCTTTCAAAACTATTTTCCTTCTCATCCTATCTAATAAAAGAGTAATATGCAAATAGACTGTCACTCCAACACACAAGATGGCTGCCACAAGATGGCTAACAGGGGAGGACAGTTGTGGGCGATCAGGCCAGCAGGGGAGGACAGTTGGCAGGTGCCCAGGCCTGCAGGGGAGAGCAGTTAGGGGCAACCAGGCCTGCAGGGGAGGACAGTTAGGGGCAACCAGGCCTGCAGGGGAGGGCAGTTAGGGGCAATTGGGCCGGCAGGGGAGCAGTTAGGTGTCGATCAGGCTGACAGGGGAGTTGTTAGGGGGTGAGCAGGCTAGCAGGCAGAAGCGGTTAGGGGCAGTCAGTCAGGCAGGCAGGCGAGAGGTTGGGAGCCAGCAGTCCCACTGGGATCGGGCCTAAATGAGCAGTCGGACATCCCTCAAGGGGTCCCAGATTGGAGAGTGTGCAGGCTGGGCTGAGGGACACCCCCCCATGCACGAATTTCATGCACCGGGCCTCTAGTTATATATATATACTTCATAAATTTCATTCTTTCAAATTAGTCTTCAAACCTTTTTATGTCCCTGTAAAAATGTATTTTACTCTAATATTCTTTCGTCATTAACTTGTATATACCTTCAGCTATTTGTATAGAACTTTCTCCTCCTTTTCCTTTAAAATGTATGTCCTGCCTTCTCTTACTTAAACTACAGTATTTAAACCTTAATTTTTCAGTGATAATTAAAAGTAAGCAGCCAGTATTTCTTAGATTGACATTTATTAACACACCTTTTTTAATTATTCTAAAAGATATCAATTAAATTTAAACCAGTTTTAACATTAAAAATTTGATATTAAACATTTGGTTCAGATCAAAGAGTTAATCCTTCTTTTTAATTAGGCCAATAAAATATTATATCCTAGGTTGAAATTTTACCACATGTAGTACACATAAGGACTACGATATATTTTGAACTACTAACTTTTCCAGAGAATTTCTATACTTTATGTATTTTATTACAATCATATAATTTTTCCCAACATAATTTGAACTTTAAACTTTTAGAAGCCTCAAATTTTAGGTGGCAAGTTAAATACTTAGCATTTCTAAGGTTAGTAATACTTTTACATTTTTAAGAATATATTTCAAGTAAAATACAAGACATATTTAATTAATAGATTCAATTCTATTCTCTAGGTTTTTCATATGAGGCAAACTCAGATTAATATTTCAGTATTTTTGTCATTTTAAAATACCTAGGTATTGAATCATTTTTATTATTTAATTCAGTAATATTCTAAAGTTTTAAGTTACCAAAGACTTTGGAAAACTATGTTTCTGGCGAAAAGGCAGGGGGAGGAAGGAGCAGGCCCATAGCCGTAGCCACTTGAATTTTAAAACTGCGACATTCTTCCATAGAGATAACATCTAAGGTTGCTACTGCTGGGTTCTCTGCTTTTACAGGGAGAAGAGTGACTGGCCCTTCATCATTAATATGTTTATAATTATTACTGAAAAGCTTCACCACCAATTCTTCATTTTAGTTACATTTATTTATTTATGTTTTAACAACTTTGAGATTTTAAAGCCAATTATTATTATCCAAGGCATTTTCTTTTGGCAAATTTTGTAATATAGATAACTTACTGACTTTCAGTGGCTTTAATGTTAAAGTATTATTTTCTTTCGTATTAAATTAAAGTCATGCTTAATAAACTAACAATAAACGATAAAGACAGATAAAACAACAATCAACAGACAAGTGCCCATAACACATAGATAAGACTTAATAAATGAGAGTTATAATTTCTCTGGTAAAAGGAGTGGTAAGACCATTTTTTACTACGCTCTCATGCAAGGCTGTTATCATTTTAAAGTCAAATTTGTCATGCTGTCTTGTTATTTGATTTGGGAGATGTGGGTCAGCTACCTGTATAATAGGAAAAGCAAGTCTCTCCGCCACCGTCATGTCCTTTAATCTTTCTCAGATAGCTCTTTGCACAGGTGATTCTATTAGCGGCGAATTAAATGTTTCAGGATCAGGACATGGAGGTGGAGGGAGGCATGAAGGCCACTCCTCCAATTTTTCTTTTTGTTCCTCTTTAGGAGCGGAGGGTGCAAAGGATGGAGGTTTATCCTCTTTTGTTTCTCTAAAAGGTTCTAGCAAATGCAATACCATGTTCCACAAGGAGAAACAATTTGGAGGCAAGTTTTTCCCCTGCTGCTGAGCTTTTTTCAAGTTCTGACCCTACATTCAGCATCTAATGTACCCTCTTCAGGAAACCAAGGATTTTGTTCTATAATAATATGCAAAAACTGTAAGAGAATACCTCCTGACACTTTAATTCCTTTATCCTTGAGCATGCAAGCCAAAAGTCTACAATAAAGTTTCTCCCCTTTACTCAAATTCTGCCCCATTAGCCTGGCTGAAAAAGACTTTCCCACCCACTTACAGATTTCGACTTCTGAAGCTGGCATAGGCTTTGTACTTGGCAAATTTTCCCCCACCTTTTCGTTGATTCTTCCCATCTTTCTGGTGAACTTCTTTTTTCGCTCCAGTAAATCTTCTCCAGGTGTCCATCGTTCAAGGTGCCAGATGTGAAAGCCGCGACCGGCTAGGATTCAGGACCTGGAGAAGGGCCGTGCACAAATGAAGAGACTATACAAGAAATATGAATTTGGAAATCATAGGGGGCCAGGCAGAGAGCCATTCTCTAGTGGAAAGGCTTCACTGGTGCCCTGTTAGCTTTTATTCAATTTTTGATACACATCTTGCCCTTAGGCAGACAATCCAGTAGCAGACAGACTATCTCAAAGGTCAGTAAATATTAATAAAGATTCACTTTGAGACTATTAGGTCAGGAAATTGCTTGAGCCACCATTGTCTTGACAGAACTATTGGTGCATAGCTTTAGCCCTTGTCAAAGCTCAAGGTTCATCAGCCTTCTAGGTTCCCTGTTTGCACTTTCATGATAGTATAGACAATGGATAGCTTCCAGCAGTTGGGGGCATTTATTTTCTTCTGTAAACCCAGCTGGTGTTCATATCTGTGGCAGAATTAAAATTCCAAAATGCTGTCAGTCCATCTTTGCTGTCTGGAGTGTCACATTTATAATAGAACTAGAGGCCTGGGACCTGGGGTGGGGGTGGTCCCTCAGCCTGGCCTGCACCCTCTTGCAACCTGGGACCCCTTGGGGGATGTCCTGCAGGAATCGAGCCTAAATTGGCAGTCGGCCATCCCTCTCACAATCCAGGATCACTGGCTCCTAACTGCTCCCATGCCTGCCTGATCTCCCCTAACCACTAGCCAGCCTGCCTGCCTGGTTGCCCCTAACCACTCTGCCTGTCTGCCTGGTTGCCCCTAACCCCTCTGCCTGCCTGCTCGCCCTTAACTATTCACCCACCTGCCTGATTGCCCCTAACAGCTTGCCTGCCTGTCTGGTCACTCCTAACTGCCTCTGCCTGCCTGCTTGATCGCTCCTAACTACTCGCCTACCTGCCTGATCACCCCTAACCACTTGCCTGCCTGCCTGATTGCCCCTAACTGCTCACCTGCCTGCCTGATTGCCCCTAACCACTTCTGCCTCGGCCCCCACTATGGTGGCTTCGTCCAGAAGGATTACCGCAATGACATCCGGAAGGTCATTTGGCTGTCCAGTCTAATTAGCATATTACACTTTTATTATTATAGGTAAGTTTACAACCTCAGAGCAACCAATTACAATGCCACTTGTATGTGTCCTAGTTGAAAAAATACTCTGAATTTATCTGCACATGCACTACAAAGGGATTTTTAACAAAATATCTTCATGTATAAACTTTGGGAAATATGGCTTTAAAGGGAAGATTATATGAAAATTTATTTGTAAATCATGAAAGCAATTATTACAAATACAAAGCTGGTTAAAAAAATTTTTTTGGCCTCTACTTACAAGAGTGTCTATTGCCCTAGCTGGTTTGCTCAGTGGCTAGATCACCAGCCTGAAGACTGAAGGGTCCTGGGTTAGATTCCATTTAAGGGCACATGCCTGGCTTGTGGCTTGATCCCCAGTAGGGGGCATGCAGGAGGCACCTGATCAATGATTCCCTCTCATCATTGATGTTTCTCTTGTTCTCTCCCCTCTCCCTTCCTCTCTGAAATATACTTTTTTAAATGTTAAAAAAGAGTGTCTATTAGGACTTGAAGCACTTGTTAGGTGTTTCATCAGAAACTTTAAAATTATGGTATATACAAACTTAAATTCATATATTAAAAATATCAGTTTAAAAAAGTATAATTTTTAGTAAGAGATTCATTCACAGGCTCTTGGATCTTCCCCAAGAGAGATGTGCGGCATGGATGTCTCGCCTCTACGCAAGTGAAACAGTGGATGATTTAATTTCATTGGGGCCCCGAAAAGTTTTGATCTGACTTAAGTTTCAGAGTATGAAAGCAAGTTCTAATGCCAGGATTTTCTTCCTGGAGCAATTAGCCATTTTTGTGACGGTGTCAGATTCTAAGAAAACGAAATTGTAATCTTAGTCTTTTTTACACTTTATTTTTAAATTTTATTTTTTTAATTAAATCTATGAGGGTGACATTGGTTAATAAAATTATATAGGGTTCAAGTGTACAATTCTATGATACATTATCTGTATGTTGTACTGTGTGTTTACCACTCACAGCCTCTTACGTGTTTTACGTTTCCTGATTCTCCAATGCCAACCTTTCTGCCTAGTATGTAAGTGGCATGGCCCAGAAAGGGGGTAAGTGTGGAGGCTACAGGAAGAAACAGTAGAATATAATTAGGAAAGTTTTGGTCGTGTCAAGATCAGATGTTTTCATAGAGAAGCATGGATATTCCACATGCACGTGAAGTTCTGTTTCTTGTCTTCTGAGAATATTTACTGAAATACCTGAAGGCTTGTATCCTCTCACATGGTGTCTGGCCTGCTATCAGCTTACACCCTGGTCGGTTCTTGGTCTCTCATGCAGTTCAGTGGGCCCGGGGAGGAGAAGCTGAAGCACGCTGCCGCCACCTTCTGCAGCAACCAGCCCTTCGCTCTGGAAATGATCAAATCTCGTCAAAAGAAGGACTCTAGGTTCCAGACTTTTGTGCAGGTGAATTGAGGGTGTCCTGTGAGAGAAAACATAATTTTACCAGGTGTAAATTCTAAGCCTGTCTTTCACAAGCGTTATATCTGTGTTAATGTTTTTTTAAAGCTATAACTGCCCTCTTCAATTACTGATGGTAGAAAGATGATCTTGGGGTGGTGAAAAATAAAGAGTATATTCATGATTAAATTACTTGACGTAGACATTCACATTGCCATGGAGATATTGTCCAGAAATGGCAATGCACACTATTAAAATAATATCATCAAAACATAGGAATGGGTTTACATCAAGCCCAGAGAAGAACATGACAGCAGTTGTACTGTTGAGGGGTAAGAGATCAAGGGTCAGTGAGCTACAGCCCAGGGGCCGTTTTCAGCCTCTTGCCTGTTTTGGTAAATAGTTTTATTAGAAAATAGCCTAGTAGTTTTTTATTGCCAAATAGTAAATTACCACAAGCACAGCAACGTAACACACTGTCCATGCATGATGCCTGGTGTGGGTGGAGGAGTACAGGTGTAGTTCAGCTGGGTCCTCCCTTCACCTGTAGTTCCCACCCGGGACTTGGGGTCCTCTTCTAGGCTCACTTGTTAGCAGAATTCATGTCCTTGTCAGTGCATAGCCAAGACTCTTGTCTGTTGTCTTGGCTCCTAGCCAACACTGTATCTGTTTGCTTCACGGCCCCTGTGGGCCGTTTAGAAGATGAGTGTTTGCTTTCTCCCAGGCGAGCTTTTCTTTAAAGGAAAGGCTCCTCTGATTAAGTCAGCCTCACCTAAGACAGTCTTCAAAAGTAAACCAATAGTGACCTAATCCCAGGTGTGATGTCCCATTTGACTCCAGGTTCTGTCCACAGCACGGGGAGGGGATTATACAGGGTGTGGACACCAGAGGGAATGTGGGGGCCATCTCAGAACTTTTTAATACACATAGGCATGTCCATTCGTTGACATATTGGCTGCTGTTGTTATAAAACAGCAGAGTTGAAAGTTGTACAGAGACTGTAAGGCATGCAAAGCCTCAAATACTTTACTGTCTGGCACTTTACCAAAAAGGGTTCAGAACCCTGCGAATCTGCCTACTTGGAACGGCAGCCAGCATATCAGCTAACTTGGTTTGGTAGGAATGCCAATTATAAGCACATGAAACTAGAGTTTTTGAATATGTGAAGATAAAACTATTATCCCAAGAAAGTGATTCTTGGAGTTGATGGTAGAAAGATGATCTTGGGGTGGTGAAAATAAAGAATATATTCATGATTAAAATACTTGACATAGACATTCACGTTGCCATGGAGATATTATCTAAGTTGTTGCTTAAACAGATAACAAAGAAGCCATTGGTCTAGTGATAAAAAGAGAAACAGAAGTATAGTGTGGCAGTGGTATGTCTTAGTATGTGGTAAGTTTTATTTAATTACCAGGGCTGTGTTGCTATAGACACTTATGTAATGAACATATGGTCCATGATAAGTATTCTCCTAATAACCAGGATCAATTCCCCCTTCACTTTCATGCAGGACGCTGAGAGTAACCCTCTGTGCCGGCGCCTACAGCTGAAGGACATCATTCCCACCCAGATGCAGAGGCTCACCAAGTACCCTCTCCTCTTGGACAACATTGCCAAGTACACAGGTGCAGTATTCGTGGAAATTCAAAAGCTTAGCAACAAAACTACAAACATCTCTCATAGCATTCTGGTGCCTGCATGTTTCCAAATCCTAGAGCAAATTTTTTTAATAAGATTCAGTCCACTCTCGGGATATTTGATGTAATGTCTCCATCAAGAGGCCCAGCACAGGGCTTGGCAGTCTATGGCTCACCCCATCTTTGTAAGGTATTAGGGCAGAGTCATGCTCATTGCTGGCCATCGTCTGCCTGCCTTTGCCCTGTGACTGCAGAGCTGAGCAAGTGTGACACAGACCACTTGTCCTGGGAAATAGAAAGTATTTACTACCAGCCATTTACAGATGACATTCACCAGTTCTCCCTCTAGCATACATCACATTTCCTGTGACGAAGGCTTATACTGGATTGAAGAGATATTTTATATCTATGTATGAACTTTATTGAAACCCAACTGATCAGTGCATTATAGTTCCAGCTCTCCTGTTTTAAAACATATAGTAAATCTAAGTTTGTCAGTTGAGCTTTAGGCTCTTATACTTAGTTCTCATTAATAATCTCCTGTTTCTTATGTTGGAAAATTTGAAAACACATAATTTTTTTATACTTGAATATATCTGCTCATTATAGTTGGACTATTTGGAAGATTGTAATTTTGAATATGCTGTTTTGGTATTTACATTGTAAACCTCAGTGTAACCTCACCACATTGTGGTGAAATTAATCTTTTAGTGATATAAATATTCTGATCTATTTTCTTTCTTTAAATATAATCTCAAATTCAAAGAAATTTATTTTGGAGTTATTTTGAACAAGAGGCCCGGTGCACAGATTTGTGCACAGGTGGGGTTCCTTGGCCTGGCCTGCAGGGATCGGGCCAAAACCAGCTCTCTGACAATCCCCCGAGGGGTCCCGGATTGCGCAAGGGCTGTTCTCGGGTGACGCACCGCATAATTGGGCTCCCTCCTCTCTGGATCTGGTGCATCACCTGAGAACCGCAGCTGCCAAGTCACCACAGCTCGGTAGCTCCTTCATTGAGCGTCTGCCCCCTGGTGGTCAGTGCGCATCATAGCTACCGGTCACACAGTTGCTTAGACTTTTGTATATGTAGATAGTATTATCATTAAAAAATAGTAGCAGGTGCACTGGACAGAACCACGTGGCTGTGCATGTATCTTGCTTACACTCTGAAGGAGACTCACTCCCTGGAGTGTGTAACACAGTGGGCTTGATACTTGATATAAAGCATCTCTCCTAGAGCTTGGTGCTCTGTACTATGGTTTCTTTTTAAAGATCAGTATTTCTGTTTTAAAGTGCTGTCATAAGAAGTTTCAGTGGTCCAAAGACCACTGAAATGAGATTCTGACATAGGTTCAGCCTGGTATAATAATATTCAAGGTCTTATTAAGGTTTTATAGCTGTTCAAATAAAATGATATTATATGTATATACTAGAAGCCTGGTGCATGAAAATTCGTGCATTGGGGGGGGGGGTCCCTCAGCCAGGCCTGCTCCCTCTCACAGTCCTGGCACCTTCAGGGGTGGGAGGTGACCCAGTGATCAGGGGAAGGTGACGCCCCATCACACCTCTGCTGCTGCCAGTGCCGGCAGCAAAAGCCTCGGCTGGCCCTGGTTACCTGAACCTCGGGCAGCCCTGGGCAGCTGGGCAGCCGCTATCCGAGGCTTGCCTGCACCTCAGGCTGGCCCTGGGCAGCTGGGCAGCTGGGCAGCCAACATCTGAGGCTTGCCTGTGCCTCAGGCCGGCCCTAGGGGGGTGAGGAGACTGGGCGCTGCCATCTTGTGACTGTGGGTGCTGCCACCTTTGAGGGCATGACAGTCACTTAGCATATTCCCTCCTTATTGGCTGTGGGCACTGCCATCTTTTATGAGGGCATGACAGTCAATTAGCATATTCCCTCTTTATTACAAAGGATGATATACTACAGGCCCGGCGCATGAAATTCATGAATGGGTGTGGTCCCTAGGCCTGGCCAGTAATCAGGGCCGATTAGGTTCCCCTCCTTCTTCCCTCGCCATCCATGTCCATTGCCACCCACCCCCAGTTCCCCATCCCAGCCCGGGGCCCAGCCCCGATCAGGTGATTGGGACCTGCCAGCTGAGGGGAGGGCACCGGGAGGTTGGCCAGCAGGCCCCAATCAGGCAGGCTATCAGGTCCTGCTGGCTGGGGGAGTGGGAGGGAGGGGCCAACTACAGCAGGCAGGCAGCAGGCCTATTGGGGCCTGCCAGACAAGGGGAGGGACCCAGGAGGTTGGCTGCTGACCCTCGGGCCCCCAGGGAAAGGGGCCACATCCACCTCCACCCACCCCTATTTCCCCATACCAGCCTGGGGTCCGGCCCCAATCAGGTGATTGGGGCCTGTGGGCTGGGGGCAGCTCCTGCATTGAGCATCTGCCCCCTGGTGGTCAGTGTGCGTCATAGCGAGTGGTCATTCCACTGTAACGGTCACTTAGGCTTTTATATATATAGATACTTTTTTCTGATTTCCTCCATTTACATTTGGATTTTTGCCCTTGTTTAGAGTGGCCAACAGAAAGGGAGAAGGTGAAGAAAGCAGCTGATCACTGTCGTCAGATCTTAAATTATGTAAATCAGGCCGTCAAGGAGGCAGAAAACAAGCAGGTAAGAAGGGAAAAGCAAAAAGATACAGGATGGCATAGTGAGAATATTAAGTTAGCATCACCTGGAATCTGTGAAATAATAATTGGAAGCATCATTGCATCACTGCAGGGTGGACATTCGTTAATTGTGCATGTCATAGGTGGGTCTGTGTCACTTTGGGACAGAGCACCAGCGTTTTAGCTGACTGAGCATCTCTAGCTGCGTGTTTGCTCATTCAGTCATTGGTTCAGTGACTGGAGCATCTGGTGTGCTGAGTGGAGGGCACAGAGAGGTTAACAAGTGAGCACATGCTGGCCCACGCTGAGCTTCTTTTCTAGCAGGACGGAGTGTCATTGACCAGATTCAGATGCAAGTGTTTCATGTCAGTGTTGATAGCTTCTATGAAGGAGGATTTCAGGATGCTAGGAGTGTAGGTCGTCGGAGGGATTCCCAGTCAGGGCACATGCCCAGGGTTGCAGGCTGGATCTATGTTTCTCTCTCATGGATTTTTCTATCTCTACCTCTCCCTTCTCTCTCTCTCCAATTAAAAAAAACAAAACTTTTTTTTTTTTTTTAAGCATGTTTGAGGAACTGAAAGATGAGATTAGCATGTTTGTCATGCTGAAACGCAAAGTCATAGTGTTATGAAATGAAGTGCAGTAGGGTAGGGCCACATCATACAGGGCCCTGTACCAAGCATATCAAACTCATGGCCCGCAGGCTGAGGCATGCAGCCTGCCGGCTGCGAGTTTGACATGCTTGCTATAGACCATGTTTTAAAATGTTTTTATTCTAAGAGCAATAGGACTTCATTATAGACGTTGGAGAAGGAGAGGGGCATGCTCGGGTGTTCACTTTATAAGTATCAGCCATCTACTCTGGAGAGAGGACTGAAGAGGGATGAGAACGGATGCAAGAGCTCACTGGTCTCTCAGCGGCCAGGACAATGCTGGTGCTCCGAGTGGTGCTAGGATTGGAGAAGTATTTAGACGATGGAATTGACAGGGTATTGCCTGACTTAGAGAAGGATTTGAAGAGAGAGAATGTCAAGAATAAACCAAGGTCTCTGACTTGCACATTTGGGTGCACGGGATGAGTGGAGAAGCCCCAGATTTGTGAGGAAGATTGAGTTCATTTGTGACCTCAGGGAAAATGCACAGTAAGCAGTTGGCTACATGGGTCCAGCTCTCAGCGCGCTGGACCGAAGATAAAACACAAGCACACAGAGGCCTCCTGAGTCCGTGGACTTGGATGTAATTTTTAAGAACCGAGTATGATGACAACTCTGTTGGTGAGGCGATAGAAAAATGGGAACTTGCTAGTGTATGCTTAGAGTATAAAATGATTAAATGCCAGAGGGCAATCTTTATGTAAGTTGAAAAAACACATATTCATACCTCCTTTGACCCAGCCATTCTTTTCCTAGTTATTTACCCAAGAGAAATGAAGTTATGCCCAGAGACTTATTAGAATGTCTATAACATAAACCAAGTGTGGTGTAATCATAAAAGAAAATAATACCAGCAATAAAAGGAAGCTTGGATGAATCTCACAAACATTCCAGAGAAAGAATCCAGACACAAAAGGGTATACACAGGTAGTCAGTTGTTTAGAGTATCTCTCACACAACAAAAGGTTACAGGTTCGATGATTGATCTAGGTTGCGGGTTCAATCCCCGGTTGGGGCGAGTACGGGAGGCAACCGATGGATGTTTTCTCTCTCACATTGAGGTTTCTCTCTCTCTGTCTCCCTCCCACACCTACTCCTTCTTCTTCTTTCCCTCTAAAACCAATAAAAACATATCCTTGGATAAGGATTAAAAAAAAAAAGAAGAGTATATACTTACAATTCTATGTATGTAAACTTCCAGAACAGGGTAAAATAATCAGTGGTGGAAAAACGTCAGAAAGGTGGTTGTCACTGGGAATGTGGGGACAGATACTAATTAGGAAAAAGTATGAGAGTAGTGGTATTTTATAACTTGATAGGAGTTTGCACAGGTACATTTGCATTCATAAAAACTTACGGAAAGCTACATTTAAGACGTGTACATGTCACTGTAGATTTTAGTTTATAAAAAGAACTGTGAAGAAATATTGAACTCTTGTTTATTCCAGGAATGCTAAAATGTTTAGAAGTAAAGTGTGCTGTGTCTGCAGTATATTTTGAAATGCATACAAAATACAAAGTGGATTAATGGATAGAGGGATGAGGATGACTAGAAGGATGGATATATGACAAAAGCAAGTGTTAATTGTAGAATGTAGGTGGAAGGTATCTAGGTAATCATTATACACATTCAAACTGTTCTGTGTATTTGGGAATTTTTATAATCTTGGGGAAAATACATGTACCCTTTGAGCTAACAGTTCTTCCTTTAGAAATGTATTCTATAGTTATATCTACACATGTGGACAAAAGTATACGTTTAAGGCCATTTTATTGCAGTATTGTTTGTTATAAGAGAAGATTTGAAGTAACCTACATTTCCATCAGTAATGAACTATAGTTCATTCAGAGTTGAATACCATGCAGCCACTAAAAAATGAGACCGCTTTTTTCTATATGTGCTAATGTGGAACAATCTCCAAGATACATTGATGAGTGATATGCATATATAGAAAAATGTGTATATAAATATATTATGCTACCATGTCTTTTTTGTTGAAGGATATATACACACAACATGTACAGAGACAAGCGTACACATATATTCTTTTGCTTAGAGTTTTTCTCTTAGGCTACCCAGGAAATGGGTATTTCTTTAGAGAGCATTGGGGTGGAGAATCAAGAGAAAAGGGCGGGGGAGACCTACTTTTTACTGTGTGCCTTGCAGCACATTCTGAATTGTGTACCATGTACATGATTTACATGTTCAGGAAATAAATACAAGCTTGTAAGTCCAAAAAGATTGAAGAACAGCCAGAGGTAAGATGAGAATTAGGAGAGCTCTCACAGCCCAGGGAGAACTCGGAGGAAGATCGAGCGTCCGTTCTGTCTAGTGTTGCACAGAGCTCAGTACAGTGCCGTTCGACTTAGGAACAGTGAGGCTTTTACCTCCGTAGCAGTAACCTTTGCTCTGTTCTGTCTGATTCTCAGCGTTTAGAGGATTATCAGCGCCGCCTTGACACCTCCAACCTGAAGCTGTCCGAGTACCCAGACGTTGAGGAGCTCAGGGTGAGAAATGGTCCAACAATGACTTTAACCATAAAATGCCTGACGACCCCGCAGGAAATGAAGGCTCCGAGGGGGCATCGTGGCTCAGCTCTTTCTTTTAAATGTTGAGTCCCTGTGGGGCTCCTTCATTTAGTCTTTCACTAAAGGAATGTTTTCTGTGAGATAAACTTTATTTTTTATAAAAATTTGCAAGAGCCCTGACCGGTTTGGCTCAGTGGATAGAGCATCGCCCTGCGTACTGAAGGGTCCCAGGTTTGATTCCGGTCAAGGGCATGTACCTTGGTTGCGGGCACATCCCCAGTAGGAGGTGTGCAGGAGGCAGCTGATCAGTGTTTCTCTCTCATCGATGTTTCTAACTCTCTATCCCTCTCTCTTCCTCTCTGTAAAAAAATCAATAAAATATATATTTTTTAAAATTTGCAAGAAATGAAAGAACATTATGAAGTTAATGTTATTTATGCGATGATAGTGAAATATTTATTAATTGTCACTTCTGGTACATGAGGCTTTTCTATTAGTCACTATTTAGGTTTAAATCTTACACTGTTTCACTGTTGGTTGTTTTGGCAGATTAATTTGGTGACTGTTAAAACTTCTGTGTCATATATAACAACTTATCAACAAGCATGCTGATGTGCTTAGCCCCGGCCAGAGAATGGGTTTTTCTTAGAGCTGTTGATGCTAAAGGTGACTCTCGGCCACGTCATTACTCCCTAGAGCGAGCCTGAGCGCTGCCTGGGCTCTCCCTACGTGCTTCCTTAGAAGTCCCCTTGCCACAGAACCGGGGACTCAGAGGCCTCTTACAAACCAGCTTAGCAAAATCCTCATCTGGTTATTGATGGACGATGCAGGGATGGTGAGAATCTGACGGCTGAATGCTCACAGCTTCACTTTCCTAAGCGAGATCATCTGTTCACAGAGAGGTTTAGAAGGCTCTGAGTGTTTTTTAAGATGCCTTTCCTTTGTAGAAAATGTTATACAGCTTACTTTAACTTACTGTTTATTTCATTTTCAATAGTTGACAGATATCAGTAATAATAGTGAATGTAAGTGGTATTTTTATATTAAGAATTTCTTGAAAAGAGACTAAAATATTATCTCACTAAGTACTTAGAAATAATTTCTGTATAATTCTCTTTATTTTGACAGAATTTGGATTTAACAAAAAGGAAGATGATTCATGAAGGACCATTGGTTTGGAAGGTGAATAGAGATAAAACTATTGGTAGGTCTAATGTCTGTCAGTTTTGGGGAGAGTGAAGAAAGGAAAATAATAGGGAAGTGTCATAGAAGAAGAGAGAACCATTCACAATTTTCAGTTACAGCAGTTAGCATTGCTACTCTGTTATTCATGCCCCTACAGGAGATGTGCTTCTGTGGTTTTGTTATCTGTGTAGTTGCTACTTGTTCATGTGGGGGTGAGGCAGGAAACTGTCATGCTTCAGTCCTGTCTCCATCATCCTTGCATCTGCATTGAGTCTGGGCTTTTGGATCACAAGGCTACAGCTGTCTGTGTTGAGGAACTGTTGCTCTTTGTTTTTTTGTCAGGCTGATACTTCAGGGTAATGAGGTCCATTTTTTACAGAAAATTTCTCTGTCGCATTTTATGAAATTTAAAGTTTCTGTACTAATCACGTTTCCCTGTGTTTTTCTCTCTAGATCTGTATACATTGCTGCTGGAAGACATCCTTGTATTATTACAAAAGCAGGATGATAGGCTGGTGTTAAGATGTCACAGTAAGATTCTGGCATCCACAGCTGATAGCAAGCACACGTTTAGCCCTGTCATTAAGTTGAATACAGTGTTGGTTCGACAAGTGGCAACAGGTGAGCATGTCTGCTGAGTGTTGCTAACCTTCAGGTTCATGGTAAAGTTGCATAAGATATTTAGTGTTATTTAAATAGAACAACTGGCATAAAGTTTTGTTCTTTCATATTCTTATGCAAATTATATGAAAATTATTTACTACTTGGAAAGTGGATTAAGAGTTTATACTCCCAATTAGGACACCAAGACTCTCTGAGCAATTTTCTGCATATTACTTTGGTCTTTATTCCATATTCAAATCATTGATAGACAAAAACATACCACTCAAATAATTGATTTGAGTGGTATGTTTTTTGATTTGGTGGGGAAAAGGGACAAAACCTCAAGAGTTGGGTGTAGTTTAGGTTTTTGAAATCAATTTAAGTTAGCAAATTATCCTAATATATGAAAACCCTGGGTCATAAAGTCTGGTAATGATTGAGGCTCAACCAACCAGAAGTCAGTCTTGCACGGCAACCCAGTGCTGACTGCTTCCACTGCAGGCATGGTGCCCCAGCACTGACTGCTGAGGGGG
Source organism: Corynorhinus townsendii (assembly GCA_026230045.1). Lineage (NCBI taxonomy): Eukaryota > Metazoa > Chordata > Mammalia > Chiroptera > Vespertilionidae > Corynorhinus > Corynorhinus townsendii. The sequence continues at coordinate 85,831,561 of JAPDVU010000008.1, forward strand.
CTTCGAATTAGGGCCAGGGAGAGGCCTGAAGAGAGAAGCAGGAAATGATCTGTTGCCTCTGGCAGCTTTTGATCAGGACTTGCCTCTCTCCCAGTCTGGCCAACAGCCTCGCCTCCATTTCTCTCCAGGACTCCACTGGGGCTGCTGATCAGTCCTGCCTTTCTGATCAGGCCCCATTGATAGGCCCAGAGATGCTGACTGGCATAGAAACCGATCAATCAGAACCAAATCTGGGTGAAGTGTGAGGAACCAATGGCTGCCTAGGAGGCGGAGCTTTTGACGCTGACTGGCATAAAAACCGACCAATCAGAACCAAATTGGCCAGCAGACGAGGGCAGTTGGGGGCGAGATCAGGCCAGCAGGGGAGGGCATTTGGGAGCAACCAGGCTAGCAGGGGAGGGCAGTTGGGGGCAATCAGGCAGGCAGGCAGAGGCAGTTAGGGGGCAGAGGCAGTTAGGGGTGATCAGGCAGGCAGACAGGTGAGTGGTTAGGAGCCAGCAGTCCCAGATTGAGAGAGGGATGTCTGACTGCCGGTTTGGGATCGGGCCTAAACCGGCAGTCGGACATCCCCAAGGGGTCTCCGATTGGAGAGGGTACAGTCTAGGCTGAGGGAACCGCCCCCTCTGTGCATAAATTTTGTGCACCAGGCCACTAGTATATTAATGATACTGACAATGAGATCCCTTTTAAAACTCATTAGTTCCATGATGACAGGGTAAATTTAGGCACTTAGACTTTTTGTTTCTATTGAGTTACTGTGGAATCAGTACTAGTTTTTATAATTTTTCTTTGTAGCAGTATAATAAACACAGTAAAACACACAGTCTGTTGTACAAAGTTTAAGTGTGTAGCTTGGTGAATTTTTACAAAGTAAACACATGTTTACAAAGTGAACACATGTAACCTTTAGCTGGACTAAGATGCAAAATAATACCAGGGCCCTAAGAATGGCCTCTGTGGGTCACACTGTGAGTCATTTTTGTCTTTTTTTTTTTTTTTTTTTTTTCTAGATAACAAAGCTTTTTTCGTCATTTCCATGTCAGACAATGGAGCCCAAATCTATGAGCTGGTGGCACAGACAGTTTCGGAAAAGACTGTGTACGTATTAAACATTGCTGTTTCTATAACTTTTTAAATTAAATCTATTGGAGTGACATTAGCTAATGAAATTATATAGGTTTCAAGTGTATAATTCTGTGATACATAGTCTGTATAATGCATTGTGTATTTACTACGCAAAGTCAATCTCTTTCCATCACCATGTACTTGGCCCCCTTTACCCTTTACGCCCCCACCCCCATGATGTTCTAATGTTTTCAATGTCCTGACTATAATCTTTCACAAACGTAACATTGTTTCTGCAAAAAACTTTGAAAACCAAAAAACAAGCAATTCCTCTATATTCTGTTAAATATGTTCTTCTAAGAACATGTTACTTTTTAGATTGATGTCCCTTATTTTGATTCTGTTCTACTGAAAGTATATTTTCTAAAGAAAAAAATGCAGAGAGGTCATGGGAAGTGTTTTAATAAGCAGTGTGTTCATTATATTGTTAGGTTTTTCTTTAAAGTGCACAGTTATAATCTCTGCTTAATAGCAGTTGTCAACATAAATATGATCTGTCAGAAGTAGAGTTTCTGGTTGGTTTTGGTTTCTGGTTATGTTTGTTTTATTTTGTTTTTATTTTTGTGTTCTCAGTGTATTTAAAGGCCCTCTCTTTTTCCTCCCCCTTTTGTATGTGGGATTCTTGTAATAATCCCACAGCTGGCAGGACCTAATCTGTCGGATGGCCGCATCGGTGAAGGAGCCGTCCACAAAGCCAATCCCCCTGCCGCAGTCACCGCCTGGCGAGTGAGTATGCCTGGGCCTGTCTGAGGAATGTCTTTGTTTGTTTTCTTTTGGTCAGAAGAGGAGTGGGTAATGTTTGCATTTTGTTGCATGATGTGTAGGTGCCTGTGACGTCTAAAGATTGTCTTCTTTCTTCTGCAGAGGAGACAGTGAGGACGGCGAGCCTCCCAAGTTAAAAGCGGAGCATCATGGCATGTCTGTCGCTGGTCTGCAGAGTCCAGGTAAACCCATCTGCTAGTTTCCTTGGAAGAATGCAGTCCACATATTGCTTATTAAAATGCACAGAAACCGCACGGCCATGTGGTTCAGTGGGTGAGCATCAACCTATGAACCAGGAGGTCACGGTTTGATTCCAGTGAGGGCACATGCCTGGGTTGCAGGCTTGATCCCCAGTAGGGGGCATGCAGGAGGCAGCCAATCAATGATTCTCTCTCATCATTGATGTTTCTATCTCTCTCTCCCTCTCCCTTCCTCTCTGAAATCAATAAAAATATAAATTTTTTTTTAATGCACAGAAACTTTAACTCTTTTTGTTTTTGGCAGGTTTGGGCGTCAGCTTTTCATTTTAACAAACTTTGCTTGTGAGCCTTCTGTGGGCCATTGTAACACTGCTCTGACTGTATTTTACTTAATAGACAATCTCGGTAGTTCATGTGATCATTTTTTTCCAAGTATTTCCTGAATGCTTCATGTTAAATGTTAAAAGATATGTTCTACTTTTCCTATTTCATTGAACAGACAGAGATTTGGGATTAGAGTCTCCCTTAATATCATCAAAACCTCAGTCTCATCCACTGGGCACTTCTGGAAAAGCAGAGGCAGACGAACTCTCTGTGGCCGAGAGGCGGTTTGCACAGGAACTGCATGCAGAGGGAGCTATCAAGGAAGCAGGAGTAAATAATCACATCACAATCCCAGACCCACACTTGCCTGTCTCGGAAGAGCGGTGGGCGTTGGACGCACTGAGGAACTGTAAGCTTTATTCATAAGTTAACACAGATTCTTAGTAAGTACCAGAGCTGTGTAACGTACTACGCAGTCATTTAGGGAGAATCCAAAGAAATATAAACAGACTTTTTCTTGGTAGAATTTTAAGTCTAGTCGGGAAGATAATAGAAACATTGCCCATCTTTTTAAGTAAACATACAGGGATGTCCAAAGTGATCTGGTCAGGGGGACCAGGGCAGGGAGGCAACAGAAAATGAGAGAGAGGTGATTAGCGCCTTCAAGGATGAATAAAACTCTGATAGGTATTTAGAAGAGTAGAAGTTATTCAGCAAGAATATGATGGTACCAAAAGCACAACGAGGGGAAACTGAGGGTGTGGAGGGAGCAGGGAGTAGACGGCTGGCCTGAGGGAGAGCCTGCAAGCACAGGAGCTGTGTGAGATGGCTGCAAAGGGACAGATGGATGGTGCAGCCCACCTGCTTGAGCCTTGAACACTAGACTGAGTCTCCTGAATTTGACTGATGGCACAACACAGTGCTCAGAGGGCTTTTCCAAACTATAAATTACTCTAATAATCCTGTGGCAATTGTAGTGTTCTCTGCCGAGGCCCATCCTCAGACACACGTGCGCACGCACACACACACCCCATGCACTTACCCAGGAGCATGGGCGGGCCTTGCCACTCTTAGCTGCCCCTCTTCTCCAGCCACTAATAATCAGCTATAAGTGGGAGTATGCCATGCCTCTCAGGGGTAGTGGGGGTTGGGGAAAAGGCTGAGAATGATGGCTCTAACTGTAGAGATCCATTTGTAGTTTTTAAGGTTATGACTAATGAAAAAAGATTAATTTGAGAGCTGTGAAAGGATTTTAATGAGAAGAGGCTTAGAGTGGTACACTTACTGTTAGACTATTATAGTAGTGTGGACTTGAGCCTAAAAGGTTAGAACTAGAATGGTGTCAGAGGGTCAGAGGAATTAATATAAAGGGAGGAGTCAACAAATATTTAAAGCAATTGACTTGTTTGGATGTGAGGACAAAGGAAAGGAAATAGAGATAATTTTAATGTTTTTATCAGATATAAAAGTAAAAAAGGACCACCACTGCCCACTGTCACACTCTTCCCCCTTTTTTAATTTGACAGAGATTATGGGCGTAATTGTAAAACATACTGAGCTTAAGATAATGAATAACAAAGCATTAAGAGGAAGCAGGAGATTGCAGTTTCAGGCTGGGACTTGGGAGGGGCAAGGAGGGAGCTGGATGTGAGCATCATAGCCACAGGGATTCAGAGCATCTCTTGGGAAGTGAATGCAAAGCAAGAAGACAACGTCAGAGCCTCAGGCCTCTGGGGAGGAACAGAAGGTAGAAACTAAGCCAGAGCTGCAAGTGGGGCATTGGTCTAGCTTATTCACACCTGATTAATTCTAGATTCTCCTGAATGAACAATGATAATGATTTCTTTTAAAAAAATTTTTTTATTTTTTTCAATTATATTTGACATTCAATATTATATTAATTTCAGGTGTACAACCTAGTGGTTAGGCATTTATAAGTACAATAAAGATTTCTGATGGTTTGACTAACCTTGTTCCAGTAACTGTCATTGTATGAGGGGCCTTACAGCATACACTTGCCTATTCAAATTTATATTGGTTCTTTTTTTTTTTAACAACCTAAGAAAGCTATGCCATGAATAAGGTCATATTAAAAAAAACGAATTACTATTCCCTTTTGAAATTATGCACACTGCTAAATCATTAGAATTAAATATTTTTACTGGGAAGTCTATTTTCTTCTTCACCACTTAAGGAAAGTCTTTAGGTTATTATCTTATGTAATAAAAGGGTACTACACAAATTGTCTCCTCGACCGGGAGTTCGACCAGGGGTTGGGGATGGCCTGCCAACTTCCTGTGGCTCCTCCCCCTGGCCAGCCTGGCCCAACTGGCCCTTATCTTGGTGGGCTGGCTGGACCCTACCCATGCACGAATTTGTGCACTGGGCTTCTAGTCTATACTAATCTATACTAATAAAAGGGTAATAGGCAAATTGGTTGGGACGCCGTCACAGTAACGACAAATCAGCAGGCTGTGTGTGCAGCAGGCACGAGTGGGCCAGAACTTGCAGCATCAGGGACAGGGGCAGGGCCACGGCAGAGAGGCCTCTCCGCGTGCCTGCACCGGGAGTCCACAGGCACACGGAGAGGCCTCTCTGCTGTGGACCCGGGGGCGGATCCACAGGCACGTGGAGGTCCGAAGGCCTCTGTGGCAGGGGCCTCCGTGCACCTGCGCTGGGGGTCTGCAGGCCTCCGCCGCAGCCCAGCCCAGGCATCTGCAGGTCTCCCCCAGCTCTGGCCTATCTCTTTGGGGCCGTCCATCGAGGAGCCCTGGATGGGTGGGCGTGCCCTACCTCTTCGGGGCGATTTATCACGGGGCTCCCACACTGTGTCAGGGCACAGATCAGGCTGGGGGACCCCCCCGATCCCAGAGTACACGAATTTCGTGCACCGGGCCACTAGTCCTATATAATAAAAGCCTAATATGCTAAATGTCTGGTTGACCCTTCGACCAGTCACTATGATGCAGCAACTGACCACCAGGGGGTAGACGTTCCTACTGGTAGGTTAGCTTGCTGCTAAGGTCTGGCCAATCAGGACTGGGCGAGATGGGCCAGACATGCCCTGGAGCCCTCCCACGGTCCCTCCCCATCCAGCCATCCTCCCGCGGTCCCTCCCCAGCCTCAGTCGTGTACCATTGGGGTCCTTCAGCCTGGTCTGCATCCTCTCGCAATGCAGGACCCCTCGGGGGATGTCAGAGAGCTGGTTTCAGCCCAATCCCCGCAAGCCAGGCTGAGGGACCCTACCAATGGACAAATCCGTGCACTGGGCCTCTAGTAAGTGATAAAATAAATGTTCTTTGTTTTTAATAAAATTAGAAAAAATAATGCCGATGTGTATAGTGTCTGCTTCTGGAAAAACAGAACTTTCGGAGTTTTTGTTGTCTAGCTTAACAAAGCTTCTGCATCTTTGGGTCTTATTCCAGTTACTAGTATATGGAAGAAAAAATAGAAGAGGACATAGTATTGGTTACTTAGCAGTTCTAAGTAGGAGCACCTCCCATTACAAATATCTAGATTTTCCTAGTCTAGTTTAATATTATATTGTCTGTAGATGGTGCTTTATTTCAAAAAATAAAAATAATTATATGAAATTAACATTTTGACTCTGTTACTAAAAAGGTGCTTACTTTTAGAAAGTGCTAACGGCACTACTTAGTTTTGGTTTCAGTCTGAGGTTTCAGTGTGAATATGCCTGTCCCTCCCCCCTCAATCTTGCAGTGGGCTTGTTGAAGCAGTTGCTGGCACAGAAGCTGAGTCTGGCTGAGAAGAGCACTCAGGAAGATTGGCCACATTTTTCAAGATACAGGATGGCCTTCCCTGGGGTGCAGACAGACAGTGGAACCCAGAACTTTGAAATTATGAAGGCCTGTCCTGGTGAAAGACAGATGCCCTTGAGAGCTGGAGCAGGTAGCCTTTCAACGTGCAGCAGTCCACCGGCCTCAACGGACTCTCCTGCTCCATGGGATCCCGCAGTCCTGGCATTCCAGGAGGGCCAGGCAGGTAGCATTGCAGTGATGGGCCGCACGCCTGTGCCCCCGGAGGCTCCTCCTGCAGAGCCAGAAGGTGGTCTTGATGAGAGTGGGGAGCACTTTTTTGATGCCCATGAAGTACACAGTGATGATAATCCATCCGAAGGTGAGGGAGCAGTTAAACAGGAAGAGAAGGACGTTAACATACACATCTCAGGCAAGTTCTCTCACATGTACACTTTGATGTTGATTGCTGTTACTGTACTGTGTGGTGAAATGGATGGTGTTTGGATTTGCAAGCATTGTGTGTGTTATTTATTCTTTATCACACTAAATAATTCTTGGATCTACTCTAGTGCTAGGAGATATAGCATTGAATAAGCAAAAATCAACTCTTCTCATGAAGCTTAGGTGCTAGTTGGGGAAAGAGTAATCGATCCTATATAATAAAAGGGTAATATCCAAATTGACCGAACTGCAGAATGACCAGTCACTATGACGCGCACTGACCACCAGGGAGCAGACGTTCAATGCAGGAGCTGCCCCTGGTGGTCAGTGCGCTCCCACAGGGGGAACGCCACTCAGCCAGAAGTTGGGCTGATGGCTGGCAAGCACAGCGGCAGTGGCGGGAGCCTCTACCACCTCCATGGCAGCGCTAAGGAGGTCTGACTGCTGACATCCCCCGAGGACTCCTGGACTGCGAAAGGGCACAGGCCAGGCTGAAGGACCCGCCCACCCCCCAAGTGCACAAATGTCGTGCACCAGGCCTCTAGTCCTATCTAATTAAAGAGTAATATGCAAATTGACCGTACCTCCGCTACACCCACAAGCCATGCCCACCAGCCAATCAGGAGGGAATATGAAAATAAACCCAACCAAGATGGCTGCAGCCACAGAGAGCAGGAGGGAGGCTAGGGTTGCCCATGGCGATGGAGGAAGCCAAGCTTCTGCAGCCCTGGCCTACTGTGGCCTCCGCTTAAGGCTACAAAGTTTCAATTATACAAGATACATAAATCCCAACAGAAATGGCTGCCACCACAGAGGGAACAGAGGCTTGGCTCCACTCCAGGCTACAAAGTTTCAATTGTAGAAGATAAATAAATCCCAGATACCAGGGCCTCTGCTTGGGTCGCCGGGGGGCGTGGCCGGCTTGCAAACCACCACAGGCCCCTTGCCCAGGCTGCCCCACACCCCAAGGAAACCCCCACCCTGATCCAGGACATCCTTCAGGGCAAACCAGCTGGCCCCCTCCCATGCACCAGGCCTCTATCCTATCTAATAAGAGTAATATGCAGATTGACCATCACTCCAACACACAAGATGGCCACCACAAGATGGCCAGCAGGGGAGGGCAGTTGGGAGGGACTAGGCCTGCAAGGGAGGGCAGTTGGTGGGGATCAAGCCTGCTGGGGAGGGCTATTACGGGTGACCCGGCCGGCAGAGGAGGGAATTTGGGGGTGACTGGGTCTGCAGGGAAGGGCAGTTGGGGGGGGGGGGACCCAGGCCTGCAGGGGAGAGCAGCTGGGGGGACCCAGGCCTGCAGGGGAGGACAGTTAGGGGTGACCAGGCCTGCAGGCGAAGGCAGTTAGGGGCAAACAGGCTGGCAGGGGAGTGATCAGGCTGGCAGGCAGAAGCGGTTAGGGGCAATCAGGAAGGCAAGCAGGCGAGCAGTTGGGAGCCAGCAGTCCTGGATTGTGAGAGGAATGTCCGACTGCCCGTTTAGGCCTGAGATCGGGCCTAAACGGGCAGTCGGACATCCCTTGAGGGGTCCCAGATTGGAGAGGGTGCAGGCTGGGCTGAGGGACATCCTTCACCCCCATGCACGAATTTCGTGCACCGGGCTTCTAGTGTGTATATAAAAGGCTGACCTTGCTGGTTTGGCTCAGTGGATAGAGCATCGGGCTGTGGACCGGAGGGTCTTGGGTTCGATTCTGGTCAGGGGCACATGCCTGGGTTGCAGGTTTAATCCCCAGTGGGGGGGCGTGCAGGAGGCAGCCAATCAATGAATCTCTCTAATCATTGATGTTTTTCTCTCTCTCTCCCTTACTCTCTGAAATCAATAAAAATATATTTTAAAAAATGAAATAAAATGATAAAAGGCTAAGTGACCAACCGACCATCTGTCTGACCTTCTGACCAACCGACTGGCCAGTACATATGACGCACACTGGCAATTTAAAATAAATGTTGGCTCATGCGTGCACGATACATGTAAAGCTCTCTGAATGGGTATTACTGAAATCCCCTGTGAAATGATTTATAATGGATCTATTATTGAAGTTACCTTTGGAAATAGCATATCTATAGCTAATATTAAAAATATATCTAAACATACGATTCTTTGTCCTAAAAATGAGCACGTTCATAAACTAAATGAAGAAATTTTGGAAATACTCGATGGAGATTTTCACACCTGTTTGAGTGATGATTCCATCTATTCAACGGATGATGCCGAAAAGGAAAAATTTCCCTTTGAATTTCTTAAGAATATTACTCCTTTGGGAATGCCTTGTCATAAATTAAAATTGAAAGTGGGTGCAATCATCATGCTACTGAGAAATCTTAATAGTTAATGGGGTCTTTGTAATGGCACTAGATTTATTATCACAAGATAGCGACCTAATATAATCGAAGCTGAAGTATTAGCAGGATTTGCAGAATTCCAAGAATTGATTTGTCCTCGTCTGACACTGGCCTCCCATTTAAATTAATTTGACGACAGTTTCCCGTGATGCCAGCATTTGCGATGACCATTAATGAATCACAAGGACGAACTCTAGAAAGAGTAGGAATATTCCTACCTGAACCTGTTTTAGACATGGTCAGTTATATGTTGCTTTCACTTCAAAGAGTGTGTGACGTTAAAGTTGTAAATACTTCAACACAAGGAAAATTAGTCAAGCACTTGGAAAGTGTTTTTACTCTTAACGTGGTATACAGAGAGATATTAGAATAAGGTTAATCAATTTATCAGTCATTGTTTTTATCAATGTTGTTTTTATGTCATGTTTTTTATTGTTTTTATATCATGTCTTTGTTATATCATGTAATTTTTTATTAATCAATTTATATATTACTAGAGGCCCATTGCAGGAAGATTCCTGCAAGAATAGGGCTTCCTGCAGCTGGAGCGAAGCAGAGAAGGGAGTGGGCTTCACTCCCTTCTCCGCTGCCTCGCTCCCTCCTCCACTGCCTCGCTCCCTTCTGCAGTGCTTGGCTTCCTTCTATGCTGTCTTCGGTCTTCGCTCTGCACCTGCGTATGCAAATTAACTGTCTTCTTTGTTGGGTTGATTTGCATACTTGCTCCTGATTGGCTAGTGGGTGTAGTGGAGGGATGGTCAATTTGCATGTTTCTCTTTTATTCGTGTAGATTTTCATATACATTTTACGAATTTTCTTTCATTTCTGACACTTCTTTATAGAGAAAGGGTGAATAGTGATCTTAAAATATTTCTTCTAATTAATTTCCTTTCAATGTGCATGAATCCTTGCACTGGGCCACTAGTGATAAATAAGTAAGCAAATAAACAGAGTCACAGGAAAATGAGTCAGAGTAAGGGTCACAGAGAGTAAGGGGCAGGCAAGTGACCAGGGAAGAGGCCTCTGCTGAGGCTGCATTGGAGCCGAGACCCTGGAAGCAGCTCGGGGTGTCTGGGGCAGAGTCCCAGCCAGAGGAGGCACAGCTGTGCAGTGAGCTCCAGCTCAGGGTTGAGGAGTGAGTAGGGGGCAGGGAAAACAGCAGTGGGAGATGAGGCGGGGAGCAAGTAGCAAGGGAAGTGGTGGCAAGATTGTATAGGAACTTGGTAGTTTTCAGCTTTTAACTTTTCAAATGCTAACTCTTATGAATTATTCAAAAAGTACCATGAAAGTTTGCTAAGTGTCCCTGGAACCGAAGGGAGAACATTAAATTGTGCTTTAAACATGGGGATTCGGGAATTAATGGCTTTCACCGTCTTTAATCGCTTTTAAAGCTGTCACCATATCACTTGCCCCGTTTCCTGATGTGTTGATGGCAGTACAGTCTCACAGCCTGCTCTGTCTGTCGATAGGAAACTATTTGATCCTCGATGGCTATGAAGCCGTGCAGGAGAGTTCCACCGATGAGGAGGGTGCTGTCTGGCTCCCCCCGCAGCCCGGGACAGGCCTCCCCACCACAGACCCTGCCCAGCAGCAGCGGCCCTCTTCCCAGAAGGCTCTTTCTGACAGGACGGTGTCACCATTCACCCCGGAGCCCCTAGCCCCGCAGCGCTGGGAAGCCATGGAGGGGGCCTGCTTGGAGATCCAGAGTCCCTCCTCGTGTGCAGACTCCCCGAGCCAGGTCCTGGAGTGCATCCACAAGATAGAGGCTGCCCTCGAGCACTTAAAGGTACCTGGGCCTCGGCCTCTTCAGGACTCGGTGGGAGGCAGCACATGGACTTGAAGGGAGTGTAGAGTGATTGAAGCACTGGTGTCAGCAAACTTGTTGAATTCTAAATGTGTGTTTTCTTTGACCATCATCCATGAAAGGGCCTGATAAGAAGCAGAGGTCAGCATTGTTTATCTGGTTACAAAGCACAGCGACAAGAAACGCTGCAGCCCTGGGAGCTGTTTGCACGGGCTTCTATGAGTGAGGCCTGAATGTGTCTGAGGGGACTGGCTGGCCACTGTGCGAGGCGGGAACAAATAGCGGGATGAAGAGTTTGTGTCCTTAGAGTTGAGGCTGGGACGTGTTAGCCCAGGTGCCCGGGCTGGTGTGCCAGTGCTGTGGGAATGGAATTGGCTCCTGTGGCTCTTGTGAGTCAGCGCAGCGTGAGGGGTTTTGTGAATTGTGAGTGAAGATGTCACGCACTGTCCTGGCCCCTGGTCAAGCCTGACAGACGGGTGGTTTCTGAGGAAAGGGCTTTATTGGCATTTCCATCTGCTGCCCGCTGCTCCCGCTGGCCAGGCAGTGGGGACTCTGGGGACATGTTTGCCTTGTTCACACGCAGTGTCCTGGGCTGCTGAAGGGCACATCTGAGAGGCGTGTGCAAGGGCGGCTCTCAGCTCTCGGCTCCTGGCACCCACTCAGGCGGCCCTGGGAGGGGCCTCTCCCAGCTGCTCTCTCCTCTGCTTCTCACGAGGGAAACATTAAGTCACTCATTTAAGACGGAAAAGGGCAAAAGGAATGAAATTTACATTTTTCCCTCCACTAACAAAATTTTAATTATGTTTATGTTGCAATTTGGAAGCATACCTGTAATTAAAAAACATTTTTCTTACTTTCAAAAATAATTTTTTATGACATTCAAATGAAAAACCTATGCTTTTATTTTACAGAAGGTGGAGGAAAATTACACCATTCTGTGCCAAAGGCTGGCTGGGTCAGCCCTCACAGACAAACAGTCAGGTATGTGAAAGTGGTAGATTCCAGACTCTGGAATTATCCTGCTTTGAACAAATACATGAGATACATAAATAAACAAATATTTTGAAATGTTTCCAAACATCAAAGATCACCCCCTCTCCCCTTTGCACAGCGGGAGGCTGAGTGGAGGGGCTGCTAACCCAGTGCCCTGGGGCCGCCTGCGCTGTAGCTCCTGACCCAGGCCTGGCCCTCCTGGTCTCTTTGACTCCGTAGCTGCGGGTAGTGCTGAGTTCAGTGCCGCAGTTTATGGTCATTGGCTCTTGGATGAGGCTGTTCTGGTCCAGAAACAGAGATGGAGCCAAGCCGTGGAGTTCATGGTGTTCTCCAGGTGGCCATGTGCCCTTTCTTCTTACTTTGATCCATGATGTCCTTATTCTTTCAGATAACAGCTAGAGCTGCACATCCTGGAGGTGGTTGGAGTTTGAGCATCGGCACATCCGGGCCCCAATGTGAACGGAGAGAGAGTGGCAGAGGGTCTGCCTGGGAAGCTTCAGGGCTGGCCTGTCCCCGGCCCAGAGCAGGACTGTCCTTCCCAGTCAACAGCTGCCCTGCTGTCTGTGAGGGAACCTCTGCTCCGTACTCTGCACCTCATGACCAGAAATTCATTTTGATTCAGAACAAAAACCAAATGTATAGAGCTCTGGGTGTGGGGTATGACATTTTATTTAGACTTAAGAAAATGAGAAAATCAGATATATTTATTTGACTTCATTCCACATTTGAAAGCACATTTTAATTTCTATTTTGCTATGTTTTAATTAAGTAGTGAGACTTTGTCCCTTTATATTTAGTTCACCAAAAACCAGTGGCTCCTAAGGCAGAGAGCTCAGGAGGGGGTGGCAGGCGGCCGGGTGGAGAGGAGAGAGCAGCCGGGGGAGGAGCACCCAGCCTTCCACTGTGTCACAGCCTCTGCTGCCCCGTGGCTGCTCCCATCTGACCTCAAGGCAGAGCCGGGCCTGTGCTCCTGTGCTCCCCAGGGGGGCAGAGCGCAGGGCTCCCCACTCCTAGGCCAGCACCGCCACTCCCGCTGGGATCACCATAAACCCAAGCCTCGTGTGCTACACGGCAGCCACTTGGAAATGAGCGTGTTTTCTTTTCCATTGAGGGTTGGGATTTGGGAGGGAAAGGAAAGCGAATTTCATTTTCTTGACTATAAATTTGTTTTCCTTAATGTTGTTTCATTTTTATAATTATACATTGGACTTCAGCACGTGTGTACAATTGCTCCTGGAGATTGAGCAGGAAGTAAAAGCAGAAACAAGTGGAGATGCCTCAGATGGCAGGGGTGGGGTCCTGAGGAGGGCAGGGTGGCAGCAGCCGAAGGAGTTTGGGAAGGTCTGCAACCGAGTCCCTCCTGAGTTGAAGTGGCTGCCACTAGGCACAGGCACTGCTGCCCCTGTGGCCAGTAACACTTTAGTGCCTGGAGGTTTGACTCTGATGTTTGCATGGATGGTGCCAAAGGGCTGAGTGAAAAGGAGAGCCAAGAGGAGTGGAGAAAGGGTGGAGGAGGCAGAGCTGCCTGGACCAGCTCCCTGCTAACTCTTCTCCCTGCTGGTGCCTGCCTGCGTCGCAGACGCAGGCCTAGTGTACTGGACCTGCCAGTGAGCTGGGGGGACGCCTGCCTCAGGATGGCCAGCAGTGTTGGCAGCACCCCACAGAGGATAGAGGGCCAGAGTAGTGGCTCGAGAGCTCCTTTAGTTATATTGTCTTCTGTGATTTTCTTTGTGCATCAAGTATGTATGTTTTGGAGTAGTTTTGCCAACTAAAAGGAAATCATTTGTCAAATCTTAAAATTCTGTTAATATGCAAGGAGTTCACCTGCTGTTCTCGTCCTCCAGCAGTGCCCTCTGGACGTGGGGGTCTGATGTGCCCTTCCCCTCCCTGCAGCCTAGTTACACACACACTCATCACACATAGGAGGGTTCCCAGCTACTGTGACAAACACCACACAACTCACAGCCAGTTCGCCGATGTCGGCTCCTGTCTCCGTCTTTTCAAAACTGACCTCTTTTTTTAATAAGTGGTACAGCTGTATTGCTGGACCCTCGTTTATACATTATAATTATTTTGGGGGTCAGAGACCAAGTATAAATTAAATCAGAGTGGGATTTAAATTTTAGAAGCAGAAGCTGATATATAAGTGGAGCTTGAACCTTCTGATCGCTTAAGAGAAGCAAGTAGCAACTAGATGGTTACATGGCGCTGCTGGGAATAATGCACTCCCTCAGCTCAGAGGTTCACTTCCGGCGGCTGACCCTCAGACCGTCTGTGGCAGGACATCAGGAGAAAGGTACCCAGAGAACTTGGTCTCACCGCAGACACTGCGGGGCCCTGTGTCCTCCCCTGGCGCTCACGTAGGAAGCTTGCTGGGTTAGCAGCATTCTGATTTCTCCTCTGGCTTAGCCAATACCTTGTCCTTGGCAACTGCTTTTCTTTTCCTGCAGTTTAACCTTTCCTTGGAACAATAACAGGGCTAACTGGGAAAATACTTTGACCACAGCTCTAGTACTTCCAAATAAATGTATGTCTAGATTTTCAAACAAAGCCCCAAAATGAAGTCTAATTTTGAAAATATACCACCGTTTAGAGTGTTCTTTCTATCTTCCCAGCTGAACATCCTCTTCCTCTCTAGCCTGGCCTCCCACACCTTCCACTGTATACTGGCCATTATCATCACATTTGTTTTACTTGGATATTAGATCTGCCTTTCAGGCCGATGGAATTCATCCTGCCCTTGAGTGGAAATGGTTCAGTTACCATCAAAGTCATTTTCTCAAAGTTAGGAGACTAGAAGCTGGAATCTACTTCCACACCGATGAACCCAGAGGGAGTGGATGGAATATTTTCCCAGAGCAGGGAGCTGGCTCGCTGTGTGAGCGGCCCGCGGGCCTGTGCTCTCTCCTGAGGCTCATGAAGTAGGAAAGAGGACAGTTAGTCCAGACAAATCACTGGGCTCTCGGTTGCTCTAAAGTGCTGATCACTGCCCAAGAAGCGACATGTGTGTACCTTGATATCAGCTGCCCTGGGCTGCCTGAGTTATCTTGGCTTTTCGAATCTACAGTAACTATTTATTACACTGCACGGGAGGTACATTTCATAATTTTTTTGCTGAGTTTTAAAGAGGAAAAGGGAGGGGGGGGGAGAGAAATATCAATGAGAAACATTGATCTGCTGCCTCTAGCACATTCCCAACTGGGGATCAAGCCCACAACCTGGGCATGGGCCCTGACCAGGAATCAAACCGTGACCTCCTGGTACATGCGTCAACACTCAACCACTGAGCCTCACTGGCCGGGCTGTTTTATGAAATACACCTCCCATGCAGTATAATAAACACGGTTTAGGCACAGAGGGGAAAGAGTTTTTTATTTTGGAGGGGAGAGGGGAACTAATGTAATAGTGGAGGAGAAGAATCTTTTTTCTTATTTTCAGAAGCTAAAGAAATACGTTCTCTGGGTTTTCTTTCATTTGTATCCTTTTTTCTTCTTGGTGTTGGTAAGTGCAGCGTGGAGCTTCTGCACTTCCAGCCAGAAGCGCCTCTCTGAAAGCAGTGGAGTATCACTTGAGCTACTAGGCTCTGGCCAGCAGTTTCTTCCCTGGAGGGCACTGAAGGCCCGTTGAGAACCGAGTACGAGGGCCTACAGCAGACCAAGAGCAGGGCCTCTGTCACCTCTGCCCCTTGTTCCTCTAATACAGTGGTTCTCAACCTTTCTAATGCCACAACCCTTTAATACAGTTCCTCATGTTGTGGTGACCCCCAACCATAAAATTATTTTCGTTGCTACTTCATAACTGTAATTTTGCTACTGTTATGAATCATAATGTAAGTATCTGTGTTTTCCGATGGTCTTAGGCTCTACAGCAGCAGTTCTCAACCCGTGGGTCATGACTGCTAGGCGACCCTGCTAGCGGTTCTCAACCCGTGGGTCATGACTGCTAGGCGACCCTGCTAGCGGTTCTCAACCCGTGGGTCATGACTGCTAGGCGACCCTGCTAGCGGTTCTCAACCCGTGGGTCATGACCCACGGGTTGAGAACTGCTGCTGTAGAGCCTAAGACCATCGGAAAACACAGATACTTACATTATGATTCATAACAGTAGCAAAATTACAGTTATGAAGTAGCAACGAAAATAATTTTATGGTTGGGGGTCACCACAACATGAGGAACTGTATTAAAGGGTTGTGGCATTAGAAAGGTTGAGAACCACTGCTCTAATAGGACAATTTTTGTTTTGTAAATTGTGGGGGTTTTTTCTGATTTTTCAACCCCTTTTCAAAATGTTCTGCAAAATTGTTCAAGAAAAGAATTCCTTTGCTTCATTCCTATGCCTTCCGCACTGGTCCTGCCGGTTTGATAATAAGTTGGTTGGGAAATGGACCTCCTAGAAGGAAGCTCTGCCTGCCCTTCCAGGGCCACACCTGCGCGGATGGGGCTGCAAAGACCCCTGGGATGTGCACACTGGGTGGTGGTTAACATGCCTCTTCCTGCCAGAACCTTTTCTTCCCTTGTTCACCACACAGTCTTGTTCTCTTTAATAGAAATCACTTTGTAAAAATGGCAACTATCTTCAAAAAGACTATTACTAATCATGTATTTTTACTCATATTTTGAAATACCCAAAAGGCTTTATTGTTCTAATTATCCAGATGTACCTTTGTAAAATAGCTCTTTTATGAATTAGCTGATAAGGCTATATGTTTCTGGAACAAAATACTGGTCAGCTAAAAACTTTGTCTTTTCTGGGGTCTGGGAAAATAGAAAATGAGAGTTCAAATATAAAATATGCTTAAAGGAACCAAGTGTGTGACTTTTTATTTGCATTCTTGTTGATGTTCTTATACAAGTTTCAGAAAAGTGTACATGCAAAGGAGGCCTTAATTGATTTCACTGGCAGGGACAATAAACATCTCCCTCCTATTAGAGGTCTTCACTAGTGAGACTGGCCATTGACCTCTGATGGTTAAACTTCCACGAGGACACCAGCAGCTGGGATAGCTCAGCATCTGGGGCGATGGCATGGCTGCTGAGCAGCTAAGTGTTGCTACAGGAGCAGCATGAAGCTGCCGCGCTGTGGGAGCAGATCTGCTGCCTCCTGCTTAAGTGTAAAGCATCATGGCTGTGGGAGGCCCTGGGGTCAGGCTGACCTGAGTGAGTTCCCTTAGGGCCACTCCGCTCTACTCCAGTTCTGTTCTGGTCTGGTTCTGCCATCTCTTTGCTCAGTCTACATGTCTTTATCAGTCAGTTCAATGTGGGAGGGAGTTTGCAGGTCACTCCCTCTGAATTGAGGTTTGTATTAGAAACTCCTGTGTAGAAATGAACATGAGGCTCTGGTTTGATTTTTTTTCTATTGTTGTTGTTATTCTAAATTTGAGCTGTTATCCATCAGGAGCCCTTTATAGTAGGGATCTGTATTCTTAGTATCTATCCATATATCTGTCATCTGTAATGTGAGTTGCACAGGGAATCCTGGTGTAAGGGATGAGGAGAGAGCTAGAGGCAGATTTCCTATCCTGGTTGAATCAGCCATTAAGGAGTTGAGGGGTGCCTGAGGAAGAACGTGGTAGACCTGAAGCAACATTTCCATTCTGCCTTGAGACCAGTATGTGAGGGGCAGAGCAGATGTTTGGCTAAGAGGTGAGGAGAGAACTGGAGACAAATTACTTATTCCCTTTCCACACACCTTTTGAGGGGGTCTTGGGTCAATGAGCGAGGAGAGACCTGGATGCGATTTCTCCGTCCTGGTGCAGGTAGTGTGGGGGATGGGGGGGTGCCCGAGATAAGGGTCAAGTGCCAGCGAGTGTTTGCAAGCCAGAGGGGATGCCTGGGGTGGGGTGCACTGCAGCCAGCTGGAGTCTGTGAGTACTTTCTCCAGCTGTTTCCAAGGCAGCGCGTCCTCAGGACCAGTTTCCTGGGGGGCATCCTCCTGGTTCCAGTTGGACCCCTTTTCGTGATCGCCTCCTCCGGACAGGGTTCAAGAGTGCACTTCTCCCAAATACACACCTTTTAAAAAATATGTTTTTATTGATTTTTAGGGAGAGGAATAGAGATATAGGAACATCATTGAGAGAGAATCATCGATCAGCTGCCTCCTACACACCCCCTACTGGGGATCAAGCCCACAACCTGGGCATGTGCCCTGGCTGAGAATCAAAACCATGACCTCCTGGTTCCTAGTTCGACACTCCACCACTGAGCTACACCGGCCAGGCCAAATAAGACACATTGATGGAACAGAATAGAAGGTGTAGTAATCGACCCAAATCCAAAGATAAATTTTGTATGATAAACATGTCTCCTCAGGTCAATAGAAGAAATGTGCATTTTATTATAAATAGTGTTGGGACATGAGGCAAGCAGCAGGTCACAGATAAAAGTCTATCTGCAGCCCTAGCACGTTGCTCAGTGGTTAGAGCATTGGCCCTGGGACTGAAGGGTCTCTGGTCATTCCTGTCAAGGGCACAATTCCTGCTTTGGTTGGGCCTAGTGTGGGAGGCAACCATTGGATGTATTTCTCGGTCTCTCCCTCTCCTTCCACTCTATCTAAAAAAGAAGCCATGGAAAAATATCCTTGGGTGAGGATTAACCAAAAAAAATTAAAAAGTCTAGCTGTAAGGCTTTCTCTTGAATGGATGGGTGGGGCCAGGTTGGAGCGAGGGTTGGGGCAGACCCAAGGCTGGAGCTGGGCTGGGATTCAGGAGTGGCCTTGTGCACCTGAAGCCAAAAGACCCACCATGATGTGCCGGAAGAGTGGGAATTGAGGCCTGTGGGGTGTGAGGTGAGATGAGATGAGATGCATGAGGAATGAGATGAGGAGAGAGATGAGAGGTGTGAAGTGAGGTGAGGCATGAGGCATCAGAGTAGGGATGTGAGGTGAGATGAGATCCATGAGGAATGAGGTGAAACGAGAGGCATGAGGTGAGGCCTGGGGCATGAGGTGAGGCGGGAGGTGTGAGGTGAGGGGAGAGGCATGAGGTGAGGCATGAGGCATGAAGAGAGGCAAGAGGCATGAAGTGAGTGGGGCGTGGGGCGTGAGGTGAGGTGAGGCGTGAAGTGAGGTGAAAGGTGGGAGGCAAGAGGCATGAGGGGAGAGGTGACACCAGAGGTGTGGGGCCTGAGGTGAGGCGAGACACATTAGAAATGAGGTGAGGCAAGAGGCATGAGGAGAAACAAGAGGCTGAGGAGTGAGGTGAGATCAGAGGTGTGAGGAGAGGTGAGAGGCCAGAGGTGTGAGGTGAGGCCAGAGGTGTGGGGTGTGAGGTAAGGCAAGATTCATGAGGAGAGGCGAGAGCTGAGGAGTGAGGTGAGGCAAGAGGTGGGATGAAAGGTGAGAGGTGAGGCCTGGGGAGTGAGATGAGGTGAGAGGCATGGGGCATGAGGTGAGGAGTGGGGCATGAGGTGAGGAGTGAGGCATGAGGTGAGGCCAGTGGTGTGAGTTGTGAGACAAGGTGGTGTTATATTGTCAATCAGCAAGCTAAATACAAGATGACTTAAGCCAATTAATTAGGAGTGTTTATTACATGCGGGCTCAGAGCAGAATATCTCTGTCAAATTCTGAGCCAATACATAGAAGAAGTTTCCCCTATTTATACCTTTCGAGCTCTTTGTCTGCAGATTTTACAAAGAACTCTGTGTAAGTTATTTTTTCAGACAGCTTGTAACCTTGGATACATAATGAGCAAACACTTGGCATGAGAATATTATCAGTATCAGTGTATCAGCCCCTTACGTTAGATGGCTAGCTTGCAAGGTCAGACAGTTAAGTTTATCTTTTCTATTATTCAAGCTAAAAAAACAAAGTCATTTTACAGAATAAGAGACTGTCTGAAAATGACAGTTTACAATGACAGTTTACCGAACAAGGGACTATCTAATAATACCAGATATTTTCAAACAGCAGTTTTTATACAAGATGGAGGCTACTATACTTCATTCCCCACTAGTTTTATTTATTTAAAACATATTTTATTGATTTTTTACAGAGAGGTAGGGAGAGAGATAGAGAGTTAGAAACATCGATGAGAGAGAAACATCGATCAGCTGCCTCCTGCACACCTCCCTACTGGGGATGTGCCCGCAACCCAGGTACATGCCCTTGACCAGAATCGAACCTGGGACCTTTCAGTCCGCAGGCTGACGCTCTATCCACTGAGCCAAACCGGTTTCAGCCCCACTAGTTTTATTTAAATGAGTCAAATCATTGACTCTTGTGAGCCTTTGTTGGGGAGGGGATTATATTGGCTTCTGAGGACTATGAGCTTGATAGAGTCAATTCTCTGTTGAATAAAGTTAGTAAACCAGTTTGTAAGACGGGAGCCCAGAATGAGGGCCAGGAGTACATGTGAGAGTCTCAGTGTTAGTGGGTCTGATGAAGAGTCTTGGAATCTCTATTCTGCCTGGGCTGCCTTAAGCTAGGTGTGTGCCAGAAGCCAATTCCAGCATGTCAGCAGGGTTGAATCATCTGGAATGGCTGAGGGCATTTCCCCAAACCTGAAAAGGATGCATAAAAGGATTGCTTGCTGCCAGCCAGATAAGGGCATCTTAATCTACATGTTATTGCCTCCTACTGGCCAAACATCTGAACAGCTGTAGGCAATTCACCAATCTGACAATGATTCTGTGTGCTAAACTCTGGCCTTTGATGTATATCTACTTTGCCTTAGGACAATTTCTGTTAATCCTGGCGTAAGGGATGAGGAGAGAGCAGGAGGAAGATTTCCTATCCTGGTTGAATCAGCCATTAAGGAGTTGAGGGGTGCCTGAGGAAGAACGTGGTAGACCTGAAGCAACATTTCCATTCTGCCTTGAGACCATTATGTGAGGGGCAGAGCAGATGTTTGGCTAAGAGGTGAGGAGAGAACTGGAGACAAATTACTTATCCCCTTTCCACACACCTTTTGAGAGGGTCTTGGGTCAGTGGACGAGGAGAGACCTGGATGCAATTTCTCTGTCCTGGTGCAGGTAGTGTGGGGGCTGGGGGGTGCCTGAGATAAGGGTCAAGTACCAGCGAGTGTTTGCAAGCCAGAGGGGATGCCTGGGGTGGGGTGCACTGCAGCCAGCTGGAGTCTGTGAGCACTTTCTCCAGCTGTTTCCAAGGCAGCACTTCCTCAGGATCAGTTTCCTGGGGGGCATCCTCCTGGTTCCAGTTGAACCCCTTTTGAAAAAGCAAGGGGTCCTGAGACAAGAAAGAACTTAGTTCTTTTAGCTAAGTCTTCTCTGGCCCCCCCATAATTCCTTCCAGGATTATGTTTCATCTCTGGACTTCAATTTACATACAACGCTTCTCCAGATTCCTGAACTCTTCTAGATGCTGGATTAAGACCACTGGTAATAGGTGTGATGAAGCCACATTGGGATCCTGTCAACCGTTGGGGTGGTCAAGATGATGGTGTATGGTCCTTTCCAGATAGGAGTCAGTCCTTGGGTGGTAAATTTCTTTATCCCAAACAGAGTCACCGGGGTAGAAGGATGGACCAGATCAGAAGTTGGTACAGGCAGAGTGTCTTGGACATGCTTCTGGACTGCTTTCTGGGTAGACTGTAAAGCCTGTAATAACTTGAGTATATATGGGTTATGGATTTCAGCTTTCCTAGATTGGGTATATAGTACTTATCTCTTAGAAGCTCTGCAAGTTTACTATGGTTCCGTATAAGCTGGTGAGGTGGGTAGGTCAGGGTCTGGAAGAGTCACTGGAATTTGTAGAGGCCCCATTGGTTTTAGGGCAGCCTCCTGAGCTGCTTCGTCTACTTCCTTGACAAGTATAGTAGTGGCTGCTACTCAGAAGTAGGCGGGCTACCTAGACACAATGGGGTCAACCAAAAGACAAGTAGGCTACTGGCCTTTTTTAGGGGCTGAGACTTTGGGTAAGAGCCCTGTTGGCTATGCCCCTTGTCTTATATATGTAGAGGTGGGAAGACTTAGTTACGTCTGGTATGCTAGTTGGCCCATCGTCTTTGTTCTGCTCATGTCTGTTTTATTGCCTAATATATTACCTCAAGGATCCTGGCTCTGAATTTTTTTGTAGGGAAAATGGATGTTGGTAGGGCTCCTCTGGCTACTTCCATGGTGAAGAGGGGTGGAGTTTGTGTGTGTGTGTGTGTGTATGTGTGTGTGTGTCTGTGTGTGTTTTCAGAGTCAAGAGATCCTTGCTGTCTGTCTGAGGGATGATGAGGCCTAGGCACAGAAGGAGGTGTGTTTATGACCTGGCAGAGACAAACTGTAACAAATGGTCCAGGGGAAGGGAAAGAAAACATTTCAGTTTTAATAACTTCTATTAAAATATAATTTTTCTTTTTAAAATTATCCTTATGTTTATTAAAAGAGTTAAATTAAGACCAATTTATCCATTGCATTTAATTTGGCTTGGTTGTTTGCATAAACACAACAAGAATGGTAACTGACTACCTTTGCCAGAATTTCATGATGGAATTTTAATGTGCCCCTTAGGGCCAGGAAGCCAAGCCATCCAGCTGCTGTCAGGCCTGCCTGCCATATCTGCTGAGTTAGGTGAATTCCTCACCTGCAGTGGCTCTACCTGGGCCGATGCCCTAGGGCTAGGCTTTAAGGCTCATCTTAGCAGCCCTCCTACCCATTGTGGCCTAGATTGTGTGGGGGTTCCACAGGGATGCAGAGGAGCCCTTGTTGCTCCCCTTCTACTCTGACCAACTGCTGGTGATGGTAGGGCATGGACCTGATGCTCCAGCGCTATCTATTTTTCAGGGCTACCAAGCAGGATACCAGGCTTTCTCCATGGCACTCTTTTTGGATTCAAGTCTTCAGAGTTCAGACAGGGCTCTTTAAAACATGATACTCCAGTCAAAGTTTTCAGTCAATAAACCACTATTGGAAACCAGTCTTATTGAATTTATGCAAAGAAATGTATTGCCATGATTTATTTATTAAGTATTGCTAAATTCTGGAGGAATTGTATAAGGAGAAAAATATACTGACCTGCTTTAAGATCTTTTGATTTTCCTTGTCAGTCCTTTCTATGGAGTCTTCAGAGTAATATTTTTCTAAATGTATCATAATAAAACAGTAACGGTCTTTAATTGGCAAGAAGAAATTTAATATTTGTCTATACTCAAATAGATAGTCACAGCTGTCCCTGTAGTAGGGTTTCCCCTACTTGACTTGTCCTTAAACTACATATGGTCTCTGGGAGGGGTGACATGCCCTCTCAGAATGGACTAAGGGAGTTTTATCCCTTCACAGGGTCTCACAAGTCACAGGACCTCACGGGGTCTGTAATTCCTGTGACAGAGGGCTGGTACTTACTACGTTCCTCTGTTCCAAATAGGACTCCCCCACTTTCTTAAAGTTGAGGTTTGTGCCCGATCAGAAGTTGGTACAGGAAGAGTGTCTTGGACATGCTTCTGGACTGCTTTCTGGGTGGACTGTAAAGCCTGTAATAACTTGAGTAAAGATTGGTTATGGATTTCAGCTTTCCTAGACCCCTGACATGGGCATAGTCACACAGGCCTGTAAGGCAATACACAGGCTGCCAACTGGCTCTCAATAGAGACCAAAACCTGATGGGTATGCCCATTTGGGCACCTGCCTTTTTGGAAACTGCATTCAAATCTGCAAGAGAATTAAAGTTAATATAGCATATTTACATAATGAAGTGTAACATTGGCACTGCGGCCACTTCTGGCAGCCAAATGTTCTGCTACCAAACATGACACATGGTAGGGCTATCCAAACATCTCAGGGAGGTTACTAAAGTTCATTTTTTACCTTACTATACACAAAGTAAAATTGTCCTTGACTCTCTGGAGCCATGTTCATGAGAAGAAGGCCAAATCCATCATGTAGGGCTTTGTTCTAATGCCATGTAGAGTGATACATGCTCTTGGCTATAACCAGCACAAGGAGTGTAGCAAGAACTGAACCTTGCTCAGTTCTCTGCAGGCCACTGTCAGGGTTGTGCGTGGTGGCCAGTTCTCTCTAGCCACAAACACAGTCTGCCCAATTTCCCTAAAATGCATTCTGACATGTGATAAAGTTGTTTGCTGCATATAGGCAGCTAACCTTTACACAACTGGGCTTGGACATCTGCCCAGCAAACTGTAGTCTACAAGGTCAACATGCAGCCTCAGGTCCTCCCAACCCAGTGGGGTTTCAGCCAGTCCCTCAGTCAGATTCCTCCTCTCTAGGAGAGTCTGAAAATCCTGAGCCATTTTCTTTCACTTGGCTCTCAAGGGCTCAGTCTTTGGTCTGCCTAGCAACCAGCTCTAAATCACCAGGGTGGCTATGGACTTCAGCTCTGTCTCTCCTCCATCTGGCTCCTGGGAGTTTAGTTTTTCCCAAGTCATGCTTGCTCCTGTTTTGACTGCTTTTTCTGCCTGCTAATAAAACCTTATTCTGCCCCTTTTTATTACATACACTAGAGGCTCCCTCAGCCCAATGTGCACCCTCTCCAATGTGGGAGCCCTCAAGAGATGTCCTACTGATGGATTAGGCCTGCTCCCTGTGGTTCTCTGCTCTCTGTGGACCTGCCTGCTCGACGCTGCCACAGGCCCTGATGTCTGCTCTCTGCGGGGGCCTGCTTGCTGCTCACTGCCATGGCCAGGGGCAAGCAGGGCCCTGCTTTCTGCTCTCTGCAGGGGCCTGCTGTCTGTATGCTGTGGGGGCACTGCTGTCTGTGCTCTGAAGGGGCCCTACTGTCTGCTCTCTGTGGGGCCTGCTTGCCCCTTGCCACAGTAAGGGCTAAAGGGACTGTGGGACTCCAGAGGGACTGAGGAGACTGGGGACTCCGGCGGGGCTGAGCGCTTCCATCTTGTGGCTATGGGTGATGCCATCTTTTGTGATGGAGTGACAGTCAATATGCATATTCCATCTTTATTAGATAGGATAACCTTTATAAATTTCACACTTTCAAATTAGCCAAAAAGGTCAGATATCTGTATGAAAGTGTTTAAAACACTTAGAATTCAGTGATAGACTAGGGAAATATTTAGGAGTGTGTTTTAAAATACTAGTAATACATGTTCATAGAGCCTTAATGTCTGAAGGGCAGTGTTGAAACACTGAGAATTCATGTTCAAAGAGCTGTGAGCTGTGATAGTATTTACAATTATACTTCAGTCTCAATGAGTTGGTGTTTTTGGAAGATAGTTGTTTAAATACTTAAGAATTCATGATCATAGAGGTCAGATACCTGAACGAAAGTTTTTAAAACTCTCAGAACTCAAAATGCAGACCAGAAAAATATTTTGGAATGTGTTTCAAACACTTGGAATACATGTTTGTAGAATCTTAATATCCTTATGGCAGTGATGAAACACAGAGAGTTCGTATTAAAAGAGTTGTAGACTGAGTAGGAGAGTGTTTACATTTCAGTCTCTATGAATTGGCGTTTATTGAAGAATGTAGTTTAAACACTATAGAATTCATGTTCATAGAACTAGGATAACTATATGAAAGAGTTTAAAACTCTTAGAACTCACAATGATAGACCAGGGAAAAGTTTAGGAATGTGCTTGAAACACTTGGAATACATGTTTTTAGAACAATAATATCTTTGAAACAGTGTTCCAAAAGCTGTTAACTGATGAGGATAGTGTTTACAACATTTATAATTCAGTCGCTATGAGTTGGCAATTTTTGAAGAAAGTTGTTTACTAACTTAAGAATTCATGTTCATAGAGCTCTGTTAACAGTAAGAAACTGCTTAAAACTCACAGAACTCACAAGGATAGACCAGGGAAACTTTTTGGAATGTGTTTCAACACTTGAAATACATGTTTGTAGAGCCTTAATATCTGTTGGGCATTGTTGAAACACTGAGAATTTGTGTTGAAAGAGGCATTTATAAGTTAGTCTCACTTAGTTGGCGTTTTTCAAAGAAAGATGTGTACAAACATAAGAATTCATGATCATAGAACTCTGTTAACTGAATGAGAGTGCTTAAAACTCTCAGAACTCACAATGATAGACCAGGGAAACTTTTTGGGATGTGCTTGAAACACTAGGAATACATGTTTTTAGAACAATAATATCTGTGAAACAGTGTTCCAAAAGCTGTTAACTGATGAGGATAGTGTTTACAACATTTATAATTCAGTCGCAATGAGTTGGCGATTTTTGAAGAAAGTTGTTTACTAACTTAAGAATTCATGTTCATAGAGCTCTGTTAACAGTAAGAAACTGCTTAAAACTCACAGAACTCACAATGATAGGCCAGGCAATTTTTTTGGAATGTGTTTCAACAATGGAATACATGTTTGTAGAACCTTAATATCTGTGGGGCAGTGTTGAACCACTGAGAATTCGTGTTCTAAGGGGTATTTATAAGTGAGTCTCAATGAGTTGGCATTTTTCAAAGAAAGTTTTTTACAAACATAAGTATTCATGTTCATAGGACTCAGTTAACTGAATGAGAGTGCTTAAAACTCAGGAATTTTACCATGAGATGAACTACCAATAGAAATTTAGTAAAATTTAAAGTTATCAAGACTGCATTATAAAATTTACAAAAACCTCCATTAATCAAAAAAAGGGGGGGATAGTAGGGTAATATCATGTAAGGAAAAATATCCTATAAGTAAATTACATCTAGAAAATTTTTACTTTACAAAATTAATTTTAATTTGTAATGCTAACAGCAAGACACCCATGAAAAACACACACGGTGTCTAAATAAGACAAAGGAAAATAATTTGGGCAAAAATAAAAGGGATCCCAAATCAATTATATAAAAAATATTCCTTTATTAACTTTTGGTCGAGAATATGTTTGTATATTTTCAGAAAACAACTCCAAGACCATGTGGATTCCTGCAACAGAGAGGAATTGACAGGTCTGCTCCAACCATGAAGACAAGAGGAGAAACAGTCCAGAGATGGAAGACACTGACGATGCCTGCCACGCTAGCAGTCAGCAGCTGTGCGTCGCTGCAGGTTGCCCAGGACCAAACCAGAGAGGGTCAGACCTGCATTGCCACCATGTGCCCATCATCCAGTTATCATTGCTGACATGTACACATAAGGAACTGTTTGACATTGAAACGGGGACTCAGAACTGTTGGACATTGAAATTGGGACTCAAACATTTTTTATTATTATATGTTTATTTCTAGTCTGCAGAAGCAAGATTTTTTAAAGGAAAGAAATGGGGAAAAATAGATACAGAGGCAAAGAAGCATTGAACAGACTGTCAAACTACAGCGGGAAGGCAGCGGAGGTTGGGGGGGGGGGGGGTTGCTGTAAGAGAAACAACCAAAGGACTTGTACACATGCATATAAGCATAACCAATGGATACAAGACACTGGGCGGGGGGGGGGGGGCAGGTGAAGGCATGTACTGGGGGATAGGGGAGGCTGGGGGGAGGTCAATGGGGGGGAAAAAAGAAGACATATGTCCTACTATTTGTAATACTTCAAAAAAACACACAAAACTCTCAGAATTCGCAATGATAGACCGGGGAAACTTTAGGAATGGGATTGAAACACTTGGTATACAAGTTTTTAGAACATTAATATTTGTGCAACACAATGGGAAGGGGCCAGGTGGACAGCAGGAAGTGTTGAGGTGACCAAGGATATGGGCTGGCCCAGGTGAGGAGCCAGAAGTGCTCTGGTGGACAAGGGCTTGGGGCCATGTGACCAGCAGAAAGTGCTGACGTCATCTATGGGGAAATCAGGTGGACAGCCTGAAGTTCTCTGGAGGAAAGGGTTTGGGGCCTGGTGACTGGCCAGAAGTGCTGACGTCATCCTGGGGGAGGGGCCACGTGGAGAGCCAAAAATGCTCAGGTGGATAAAGGGCTTGGGGCTCCTTTACCTGCCAGAAGTGCTGATGTCATCAAGGGAAGGGACCAGGTGGACAGCCAGAAGTGGTGATGAGACCCAGTGTTTGGGCTTGGCCCGGTGAACAGCCGGAAGTGCTCAGGTGGACAAGTGCTAGCTGCCAGGTCAACAGCAGGAAGTGGTCAAGTGTAAATGCTGGTAGAGCAAGGTGAATGCATTGGAGGGTCCCAAGGGGTCGCAAATGACAGAATTTCCTTTGGTCCATACTCTGAAAGGCAGTGAGATGGTACCTGTTCTCAGGGAGGGGCGTTCCCCATGAATTAAGCAAAAAGCTGGCCCTCAGAGCGTGGCAAAATGTGAGCCTAGAGGTGGAAGGCCTTTGCGCCCAGTAGGGAAAGGGTTTTCAGGGCCTCCACACTGCTTTTTCCCGGATTTCAAAGCCCACAGGCAGGGCTGTCAGAGTCCCAGGTCACTCCAGGGTGAGATGCCGGCATGTTGCAGACCATGGGTGGGGGGGTGTCCCTGGGC
Organism: Corynorhinus townsendii; assembly: GCA_026230045.1. Classification (NCBI taxonomy): domain Eukaryota; kingdom Metazoa; phylum Chordata; class Mammalia; order Chiroptera; family Vespertilionidae; genus Corynorhinus; species Corynorhinus townsendii. The sequence continues at coordinate 85,859,602 of JAPDVU010000008.1, forward strand.
TCATGGACACCCAGGGTGGTCTTAAAGGAGTGCTGGCGGTCCCCTGCCTGCCACCCTACCCACCGGCAAAGAGGCAGTCTGTGAGCAGAAGGTGACCTGGGGCTGTGCGTGTTAGGCCCTTAAGCCAACTTCCAGAGATTGGGAAGTCACCCCTCTTCTTAGGAGCTAAGCAGAAGGCCAGTGTGGCTCATTGGTCAGGCAAACAGGGGCCTGGGGAACAGCCAAAAGTTGTCACGTGAACAAGGGTGGGACTCATTGACCAACATATCATATCATCAATGGAGAGGAGTCAGGTGGACAGCTGGAAGTGCTGAGGTGACCAAGGATATGGGCTGGTCCAGGTGCACAGCCTGAAGTGCTCTGGTGGACAAGGGTTTGGGGCCTGGTGACCGGCCTAAATGCTGAAGTCATCAAGGGGGAGGTGCCACGTAGAGAGCCAGAAATCATCCCGTGGATAAGGACTTGGGGCCCTGTGACCAACCGGAAGATCTGATGTCATCAAGGGGTAGGAGCCACGTGGACAACCAGAAGTGTTCAGGTGCATAAGCACTTTGGGCCAGGGGACCGGCTGGAAGTGCTGATGTCATCAAGGGTGGGGCCCACATGGATAGTCAGAAGTGCTGACCAGGCCGTGTGGTTGGGCTTGGCCCAGTGAACACCTGGAAGTTCTCACGTGGACAAGGGCTTGCTGCCAGGTCAACAGCTGGAAGTGGTCAAGTGTAAACGCTGGTAGAGAATGGTGAATGCATTGGAGGGTCCCAAGAGGTCGCAAATGCCCTAACTTCCTGTGGTTCACTCTCTAGAACAGGCAGCCAGAAGGTACCTGTTCTCAGGAAAGGGTGTCCCCTCTGAATTAAGCAAAAAGCTGGCCCTCAGGACATGGTGAACTGTAGGTGAGGCTAGATGTGGCAGGCCTTTGTGCCCAGTAGGGAAAGGGTTTTCAGGGTTTCAACAATGCTTTTCCCCATATTTCAAAGCCCAAAGTCAGGGCTGTTAGAGTCGCAGATCACTCCAGGATGAGATGTGGGCATGTTGGGGACCATGGGGGTCCTCGGCTTATGGACACCCAGGGTGGTCTTAAGGAGTGCTGGCGGGCCCCTGCCTGCCACCCTATCCACTGGTGAAGAGGCAGTCTGTGAGCAGAAGGTGACCTGGGTCTGTGGGTGTTAGGCCGTTAAGCCAACTTCCAGAGATTGGGAAGTCACCCCTCTTCTTAGGAGCTAAGTAGCCAGACAGTGTGGTCCATTGGTGAGGCAAACAAGGGCCTGGGGAACAGCCAAAAATTTTCACGTGAACAAGGGTTGGGGCCCGGTGACCAGCTTAAAGTGGTCATATTATCAATGGAGAGGTGTCAGGTGGACAGCCAGAAGTGCTGAGTTGACCAAGGATATGGGCTGGTCCAGATGAACAGCCAGAAGTGCTCTGTTGGAGAAGGGGTCAGGGCCCGGTGACCAGCTGGAAGTGCTGACATCATCAAGGGGGAGGGTCCATGTGGACAACCAGAAGGGCTCAGGTGGATAAGAGCTTGGGGCCTTGGGACCGGCCGAAAGTGGTGACGTCATCAAGGGGAGGGCTGATGTGTACAGCCAGAAGTGTGACCAGGCAGAGTGGTTAGGCTTGTCCCAGTGAACAGCTGGAAGTTCTCAGGTGCACAAGGGCTTGCTGCCAGGTCAACAGCCGGAAGTGGTTAAGTGTAAACACTGGTAGAGCCAGGTGACTGTATTGGAGGTCCCAAGAGGTCGCAGACGCCCCAACTTCCTGTGGTCCACGCTCTAGAACAGGCAGACAGAAAGTACCTGTTCTCAGGGAAGGGCATTCCCTATTAATTAAGCAAAAAGCTGGCTCTCAGGGTGTGGCGAAGTGTAAGTGAACCTGGAGGGGGCAGGCCTTTGCGCCTAGTAGGAAAACGGTTTTCAGGGCCTCAACACTGCTTTTTTCTGGATTTCAAAGCCCACAGGCAGGACTGTCAGAGTCGCAAGTCACTCCAGGGTGAGATGCCCTCACGTTGGAGACCATGGTGGTTTTAATGGAGTGCTGGCGCCCCCTGCCTGCCACCCTACCCACCAGCGAAGAGGCAGTCTGTGAACAGAAGGTGACCTGGGGAAAGTCAGAAATGCTCAAGTGTATAAGAGCTTGGAGCCCAGGGATCGGCCAGAAGTGCTGACGTCTTCAAGGGCGAGGCGCCATGTGGAGAGCCATAAGTGCTCAGGTGGATAAGGGCTTGGGGCACGGGGACCAGTCAGAAATGCTGAGGCCCTTAAGCCAACTTCCAGAGATTGGGAAGTCACCCCTCTTTTTAGGAGCTAAGTAGCTGGCCAGTGTTGCTCATTGGTTAAGCAAACAAGGGCTTGGGGAACAGCCAAAAATATTCACCTGAACAAGGGTTGGGCCCCAGTGACCAGCTTAAAGTGGTCATATCATCAATGGAGAGGGGACAGGTGTACCACCGGAAGTGCTGAGGTGAACAAGGATATGGGCTGGTCCAAGTAAACAGCCGGAAGTACTCTGGTGTTTAAGAGATCGGGACCAGGTGACCGGCTGGAAGTGCTAACATCATCTAGGGGGAGGGCCAGGTGTACAGCCTGAAGTGCTCTGGTGGACAAGGGTTTAGGGCCTGGTAACTGGCTAAAATACTGACATCATCAAAGAGGAGGGGCCCCGTGGAGAGCCAGAAGTGCTCAGGTGGATAAGAGCTTGGGGCCCGGGGATTGGCCGGAAGTGCTGATGTCATCAAGGGGGAGGGGCTACGTGGAGAGCGAGAAGTGCTCAGGTGGATAAGGGCTTGGGGTATTGGGACCGGCCAGAAGTGCTGAGGTCACGAAAGGGGGATGTGTCACGTGGACAGCCAGAAGTGCTCAAGTGGATAAGGGCTTGGGGCCCTGGGCCTGGCCGGAAGTGCTGATGTCATCAAGAGCAGTGGCCACATGGAAAGCCAGAAATGCTCAGGTGGATGAGAGCTTGGAGCCTGGGGATCGGCCAGAAGTGCTGTGGTCTTCGACGGGGAGAGGCCATGTGAAGAGGCATAAGTGCTCTGGTGGACAAGGGTTCAGGGGCAGGTTACCAGCTGGAAGTGCTGATGTCATCTAGGGGGAAGGCCAGGTGGACAATCGGAAGTGCTCTGGTGGACAAGGATTTGAGACCTGGTGACCGGCCAAAATGCTGATGTCATCAAGGGGGGGAGGGGCCACATGGAGAGCCAGAAATGCTCCCATGGATAAGGGCTTGGGGCACAGGGACCAGCCTGAAGTGCTGACATCATCAAGGGGAGGGCCCACTTGGACAGCCAGAAGTGCTGACCAGGCCGAGTTGTTGGGCTTGGCCCAGTGAACTGCTGGAAGTTCTCACGTGAACAAGGGCTTGCTGCCAGGTCAACAGCTGGAAGTGGTCAAGTGTAAAGCTGGTAGGGCCAGGTGAAAGCATTGGAGAGTCCCAAAAGGTCCCAAACGCCCCAACTTCCTGTCGTCCATGCTGTAGAACAGGCAGCCAGAAGGTACCTGTTCTCAGGGAAGGGTGTTCCCCATGAATTAAGCAAAAAGCTTACCCTCAGCATGCGATGAACTTTAAGTGAGCCTAGAGGTGGCAGGCCTTTGTGCCCAGTAGGTAAAGGGTTTTCAGGGCCTCAACACTGCTTTTTCCCGGATTTCAAAGCCCAAAGGCAGGGCTGTCAGAGTTGCAAGTCACTCCAGGGTGAGATGCCAGCATATTGGGGACCACGGGGTGTCCCTGGGCTCATGGATGCCCAGGGTGGTCTTAAATGAGTGCTGGCAGGCCCCTGCCTGCCACCCTATCCACTGGTGAAGAGGCAGTCTGTGAGCAGAAGGTGACCTGGGGCTGTGGGTGTTACGCCCGTAAACCAACTTCCAGAGATTGGGAAGTCACCCCTCTTCTTAGGAGCTAAGCAGAAGGCCAGTGTGGCTCATTGTTCAGCCAAACAAGGGCCTGGGGAACAGCCAGAAATTGTCATGTGAACAAGGGTTAGGGGTCTGTGACTAGCTTGAAATTGTCATATCATCAATGGAGAGGGGACAGGTAGACAGCTGGAAGTGCTGAGTTGACCAAGGATATGGGCTGGTCCAGATGAACAGCCAGAAGTGCTCTAGTGGACAAGGGCTCAGAGCCTGGTGACCGGCTGGAAGTGCTGACATCATCTAGGGGGAGGGCCAGGTGGACAGCCTGAAGTGCTCTGGTGGTCAAGGGTTTGGGTCCTGGTGACCGGCTGATGTCATCAAGGGTGAGGGTGCACTTGGAGAGACAGAAATGTTCCCTTGGATAAGGGCTGGGGCCCAGGGACTGGCCAGAAGTGCTGTTGTCAGCAATGGGGAGAGGCCTCGTGGACAGCGCAAAGTGCTGACCAGGCCCAGTGGTTGGGCTTGGCCGAGTGAACAGCTGGAAGTTTTCAGGTGGACAAGGGCTTGCTGGCAGGTCAACAGCTGGAAGTGGTCAAGTGTAAACATTGGTAGAGCCAGGTTAATGCATTGGAGGGTCCCAAGAGTTCGCAAACGCCCCAACTTCATACGGTCCACGCTCTAGAACAGGCAGCTAGAAGATACCTGTTCTCAGGGAAGGCGTTCCTCTTAAATTAAGAAAACAGCTGGCCCTCAGGGCACGGAGAACTGTAAATGAGCCTGAAGGTGGCAGGCCTTTGCTCCTATATGGCTAGGGCTAGGGTTAGGGCCAGGGTTAGGGTTAGGTGTACAGTTAGGGTTAGGTTAGGGCTACGGTTAGAGCTAGGGTTAGGGTTAGGGCTATGGGAAGGATTAGGTTTAGGGTTAGGGTTAGGGTTAGGACTAGAGCTAGGGCTAGTAAACACTTGGATGTCACAATGAATGGGCTTGAAACACTGGACAGGAATAAATCAAACAACGAGAAATCACAATGATAGACTAGAGAAAGATTTAGGAATGTGCTTGAAACACTAGGAATACCTGTTCAAAAAGCTTTCATATGTGAAGGAAACTGTTTTGTCTCTGGGAAATCGTGTTCAAGGAGCTGAGAAATGAGTTGGATACCTGTTACATTTATAATTCAGTCTCAATGAGTTGGTGTTTTTAAAAAGCAGTTCATTAAACATTTAATCATTCATATTCATAGGGCTTGGACACTTTAAAAAGCTGGTATATATGAAAAATTGCTGCATAAACACTTGGAATTAACAATAAATGAGCTTGAATCACTGGACAAAAGTGAATCAATCACTGAGAATTCTCAATGATGGACTAGGGAAATATTGAGGAATGTGCTTGAAACACTAGAATGCATGTTCAAAGAGCTTTAATATCTGAAGGACACAATTTAGTCACTGGGAAATCGTGTTCAAAGAGCTGAGAAGTGAGTGTGATACTGTTTACATTTATTATTCCGTCAAAATGAGTTGGTGTTTTTGGAAGAAAGTTGGTTAAGCACTTAAAAATTCATTTTCATAGACCTGATATAACAGTATGAAAGTATTCAAAACTCTTAGGAATCAAAATGATAGGCTAGTGTTGAAAGTAGTAATAATTTACATTTAAAGAGCATGCACTTATGGAAAAAGGCTGTTTAAAGACTTGGAATTCCCAATGAATGAGCTTGAATCACTGGACATAAGTGAATCAAACACTGAGAATTCATAATGATACACTAGGGAAATATATAAGAATGTATTTGAAACACTAGGTATACCTGTTCACAGAGCCGTAATATCTGATGGACACTGTTTAATCACTGGGAAATCGTGTTCAAAGAGTAGAGAACTGAGATGGATAGTGGTTACATTTATAATTAAGTCTCAATGAGTTGGCAATTTTAAAAGATGGTTCCTTAAACATTGACACATTCATTTTCATAGGGCTCAGATACTTTAAAAATTATTTTCATACAGCTGATATGACAGTTTAGGAATAGGGCTAGTGTTAGGGTGAGGGCTAGGGCTAGGGCTAGGATTATGGCTAGGGATAGGGTTAGGGTAGGGCTAGGGTTAGGGCTAGGGCTAAGTCTATAGTTAGGGTTAGGGCTAAAGTTAGGGTTAGGGTTATGGTTGGGGTTAGGGGTAGTGTTAGTGTTAGTGTTAGGGTCTGGGTTAGTATTAGGGTTATGGCTATAGCTAGGGGTAGGGATAGGGTTAGGTCTATGGTTAAGATTAAGGCTAGGGTTAGGGTTAGGGCTATGGGTAGGGTTAGGGCAGGGGCTAAGGCTAGGGCTGGGTTAGGATTAGGGATAGGCTTAAGGTGTATAAACACTTAGAATTATCAATAAATGAGCTTGAATCACTGGACAAAAGTGAATCAAACACTGAGAATTCACAATGATAGACTATGGAAAAATTTAAGAATGTAATTGAAACACTAGGTATACCTGTTCATAGAGCCATAATATCTGATGGACACTGTTTAATCACTGTTTAATCTTGTTCAAACAGTAGAGAACTTATTTGGATACTGGTTACATTTATAATTCAGTCTCAATGAGACTTTGAAAGAAGGTTCGTTAAACAATTATTTTTTTCCATTTTTTTATTAAGGTATTATATGTGTACATATCTTACCATTGTCCCTGACCCCCACCCATCTCACTCCCATATATGCCCTCACCTCCCAATGTTTTGCATCCATTGGTTATTCTTATATGCATGCATATAAGTCCTTTGGTTGATCTCTTATTTCTCCCACCTCTCCCTAACCTTCCTGCTGTAATTTGACAGTCTGTTTGATGCTTTACTGCCTCTGTATCTATCTTTTTGTTCACCAGTTTATAATGTGTTTTTTATTAATTCCTGGGATAAATCCTACTCGGTCATGGTGTATGATCTTTCTGATGTACTGCTGGACCGATTTGCTAGGATTTTGTTGAGGATTTTGGCATCTACGTTCATGAAGGATATTGGCCTGTAATTCTCTTTCATTGTGTTGTCTTTATATGGTTTTGGTATTAGGGTGATGCTGGCTTCATAGAAGGAGCTTGGAAGTGTTCCTTCCTCTTGAATTTTTTGGAATAGTCTGAGGAGGATAGGTTTTAGTTCTTCCTTGAATGTTTGGTAAAACTCTCCTGTGAAGCTGTCTGGCCCTGGGCTTTTGTTTGCTGGAAGCTTTTTGATGACGGCTTCAATTTCTTCCATAGTTACTGGTATATTGAGCTGTTTAGATTCTTCCTGATTGAGTTTGGGAAGGTTATATTTTTCTAGGAATATGTCCATTTCCTCCAGGTTGTCCAGTTTGTTGGAATAGAGTTGTTCATAGTACGTTTGGACAATCCTTTGTATTTCGGCAGGATCTGTTGTTATTTCACCTCTTTCATTTCTGATTTTGTTTATTTGGGTCCTCTCTCTTTGCTTCTTGGTGAGCCTGGCTAGAGGTTCATCAATCTTGTTTATCCTTTCAAAGAACCAGCTCTTGGTTTTGTTGATCTTTTGTATTGTTTCCTTGGTCTCAATGTCGTTTATCTCCGCTCTGATCTTTATTATTTCCTTCCTTCTGCTTACACTGGGCTTTTCTTGTTGCTCTTTTTCTAACTCTTTGAGTTGTAGGGTTAGGTAATTTATTACCATTGTTTTTTGTTTTTTGCACTATGCTTGTAGAGCTATGAACTTCCCTCTCAAGACTGCTTTGGCTGTGTCCCATATATTTTGGATTGTTGTGTTTTCATTGTCATTTGTTGCCATGATGTTTTTTATTTCTTCCTTGATCTCTCTGGTAACCCAGTCATTGTTTAATAGCTTGCTGTTTAGTCTCCTTGTGTATGATTTCTTTGGATTGTTTTTATTGTAGTTGATTTCCAGTTTTATGCCACTGTGGTCTGAGAAGATGCTTGATATGATTTCTATCTTCTTGAATTTGAAGAGACTTTGCCTATGTCCCAACATAGGGTCTATCTTTGAAAATGACCCAGGTGCACTTGAGAAGAATGTATATTAGGTGGCTTTGGGGTGAAATGTTCTGAAGATGTCAATTAATTCCATCTGGTGTAGTGAGTCATTTAGGATTGAGGTTTCTTTGCTGATTTTTTGTTGAGAGGATGTGTCCAATGGTGATAGTGGGGTATTAAAGTCTCCTACTATGATTGTATTGCTGTTAATCTCTCCCTTGATATCCTCCAGGAGTTTTTTTTGTGTATTTGGGTACTCCTGTATTGGGTGCATATATGTTTACCAGAGTTATTTCTTCTTGTTGGATTGCTCCCTTTAGTATTATGAAGTGGCCTTCCTTATCTCTTGTTATGTCCTTCACTTTGAGATCTAATTTGTCAGATATAAGTATTGCTACCCCAGCTTTTTTTTTTTTTCATTTCCATTCGCCTGGAAAACCTTTTCCATCCCTTCACCTTCAGTCTGTGTGCATCTTTTTTTCTGAGGTGGGTTTCTTGTAGACAGCAGATATATGGGTCATGTTTTCTTATCCTATCAGTTACCCTATGTCTTTTGATTGGGGCATTTAATCCATTTACATTTAAAGTTATTATTGATAGGTACTTATTTGTCACCATTTTTATTCTTTACCCCTGTGTTCCTTCTTCGCTTCCTATTTCTTTTTTCTTTCTTTTTTTTTTTTTTTTTACAGCAGACCCTTAAGCATTTCTTGCATTTCTGGTTTGGTGGTAATAAATTCCCTTAGTCCTATTTTGCCTGTGAAGCTCCTGATTTCACCTTCAATTTTGATTGATAGCCTTGCTGGGTACAGTATTCTTGGATTCAGACCCCTCCTTTGCATGACTTTATATATTTCATCCCATTCCCTTTTGGCCTGATGAGTTTCTGTTGAGAAATCAGTTGCTAGTCTGATGGGGGTTCCTTTGTAGGTAACTTTCTGTCTCTCTCTGGCCGCTTTTAAGATTCTTACTTTGTCATTGGTGTTTGCCAATTTAATTATAATGTGCCTTGGCATTGGTCTTTTGGGGTTCATTTTACTTGGGACTTTGTGAGCTTCTTGGATTTGTGTGGGTTTTTTCTTCCCTATATCAGGGAAGTTTTTCTGTCATTATTTCTTCAAAGAGGTTTTCTATTCCTTGCTCAGTTTCCTTTCCTTCTGGAACCCCTATTATGTGGATGTTGTTTTGTTTCATGTTGTCCCAAAGTTCCTTTAGGCTCTCTTCCTGCTTTTTAAATTTTTTTTCTAGAAGCTGCTCTACTTGGATATTTTTTTCCATCTTGTCTTCTAGATCACTGATGCCATCCTCTGCTTCTTCTAGTCTACTCTTGATGCTTTCTATTGAGTTCTTTACAGCAGCAATGTCATTTTTCATTACTTCTTGGTTCTTCTTCATTTCCTCTTGGTTCTTACTCATATTGTCGAATTTGTCTTCCATTTTTTTCAGCCACCTTATGACCATTTCTCTGAATTCTTTCTCTGGCAGGTTGCTTGCCTCTATTTCATTTACTTCCTTTTCTGGTGATGCTTCCTTTTCTTTCATATGCAGACTGTTTCTTTGTCTCCCCATGTTCTCTCTTCTCCAGATGTCTGGTTATGTAGTTCCTTCTCTCCTGCGTTGACTGGGGATTAATACAAGCTACAACACCAATTTATGCCAGACGAAATCTGACGTTTCTGTGGAGGAATGAAGAGCTCCTTTGAAACTGTGAGTTTGCGCCAATTGGGGACCAGTGTTCTGGGGGTCGCAGCTGTTCAGTGGTTGCTGCAGTTGTGGATTTTCAGGCTTCCAATAAGCTCCACTTTCCCTATCAAGATGGTGCAGTCTCCGCATCTGAGCCCGTGGCTCTGGGAGGGGACCCAGCGGCAGTGGGGGCTGCCCGGCCAGGGGAACCCCTTCTAGCAGTCCCCCACCTTCTCCTGGAGTTTAGCTGTCCCTTAACTTGCCAACAAACACTCCTCGTGTGACCCTCAGCTGTTCTTTCATTCTGCTCCAGGACAAGGCTCGGAACACGTTTGTCTATTCCACCGCCATTGTTTTCCTCAGTCAGGTTCATTAAACATTTAAAGTTAATTTTCATAGGGCTCAGATACCTTAAAAATTATTTTCATATAACTGATATGACAGTTCAGGGTTATGTTTAGGGTTAGGGCTAGACCTATAATGGGGCTAGGACTAAGGCTAAAGCTAGTGTTAGTGCTATAAGTAGGGATAGGGTTAGGGCAAGGGTTAGTGTTCAGGTTAGGGTTAGGCCTAGGGCTGGTCTGGGCATGAGTTAGGGTAAGCGTTAGGGTTAAGGTTACTGCTAGGGTTAGGTTTAGGTTCAGGTTTAGGGTTATGGCTAGGGTTAGGGCTAGGGCTAGGGTTATGGCTAGGGCAAGAGTGAGGGCTATGGCTAGGTTTAGGGCTATGGTTAGAGTTAGGGTTAGGGTTAGTGCTAGGGCCAGGGCTAGGGTTAGGGTTTGGTTTAGGCTAGGGTTAGGGTTTGGGATAGGGTTAAGGTTATGGCTAGGGCTATGGCTAGGGCAAGGGCTAGGATTATGGTTATGGTTAAGGTTAAGGTAAGGGTTATGGCTAGGTCTAGGCCTAGGGTTAGGGCTAGGGCTAGTATTTGGGTTAAGGTTAGGTTTAGGGTTAGGGTTAGGGCTAGTGTTAGGGATGGGTTAGGTTTAGTTCTAAGGTTAGGGAAAGGGTGAAGGTTAAGTTAAGGGTTAGGGTGAGGGCTAGTTCTAGGTTTAGGCCTAGGTTGAGGGCTAGGGCTAGTGTTAGGCCTAAGGTTAAGGTTGGGGTTAGGGGTTAGGATTAGAGATAGGTCTAGGTTTAGGGCTAGGGTTGGGGTTAGGGTTAGGGCTAGGGTTAGGGTTAGGCCTAAGGCTGGTATGGGCTAGGGTTAGGGTAAGGGTTAGGGTTAAGGTTAAGGTTAGGGTAAGGGTTAGAGTTAGGTTTAGCATTTGGTCTAGGGCTAGTTTTAGGGATAGGGTTAGGGCTAAAGCTAGGATTATGGCTAGGGTTAGGGTTAGGGTAAGGGTTATGGCTAGGGCTAGGGCTAGAGATAGAGCTAGAAATAGGGTTAGGATTAGGTTTAGGGTTAGGGTTAGGGCTAGTGTTAGGGCTAGGGTTAGGGTTAGGGTTAGGGCTGGGGAAAGGCTATGGGTAGGGTTATGGTTATGGTTATGGTTATGGTTATGGTTAGGGCTAGGGCTAGGACTAGGACTAGTACTAGGGTTAGGGTTAGGGTTATGGTTAGAGTTAGGGCTAGTGCTAGGACTATGGCAAATGTTGGGGTTAGGGTTAGGATTAATATTAGGGTTAGGGTAGAGCTAAGGCAAGGGTTAGGGTTAGGGTGTATAAACACTTGGAATTCACAATGAATTTCTTGAATCACTGGATAAAAGTAAATTAAACACTGAGAATTCACATCGATAGACTAGGGACATATTTAGGCTTGAAACACTAGGAATACATGTTCAAAGATCTTTCATATCTCAAGGAATCTGTTTAGTCACTTGGAGATCGTGTTCAAAGAGCTGAGAACTGAGTTGGTTACTGATTGCATTCATAACCAGTCTAAATGAGTTGGCGATATTGAAAGAAGGTCGGTTAAACATTTAAACATTCATTTTCTTAGGGCTCACGTACCTGTATGAAAATGTTCAAACTCTCAGACCTCAAAATAACAGACCAGGGAAATATCTAGGAATGTGTCTGAAACACTGGGAATATGTTTGTAGAACTTTAATACCTCTAGTGCACTGTTGAAATACTGAGAAATTTATTCAATGAGCTGTGAAAGGCAGGATAGTCCTTACATAATAATCACGTTAAAAGAGCTGGTATAAATGGGAAAAGGCTGTATAAACACTTGGAATTTACAATGAATGAGCTTGAATCACTGGACAAAAGTGAATCAAACACCAAGAATTCACAATGATAGACTAGGGAAATTTTGGGAATGTGCTTGAAACACTAGGAATACATGTTCAAAGAGCGTTAATATCTGAAGGACACAATTTAGTCACTGGGAAATCGTATTCAAAGAGCTGAGAAGTGAGTGCGATATTGTTTACATTTATTATTTCATCAAAATGAGTTAGTGTTTTCGGGGGAAAGTTGATTAAACACTTAAACATTCATTTTCATAGAGGTGATATACAGTATGAAAGTATTCAAAACTTAGGAATCAAAATGATAGGCTAGTTTTCAAAGTAGTAATAATTTACTTTTAAAGAGCTGATATATATGGAAAAAGGCTGTATAAACACTTGGAATTCACAATGAATGAGCTTGAACCACTGGACAACAGTGTATCAACAGTGAGAATTCACAATGATAGACTAAGTAAATATTTAGGAATGTGCTTGAAACACTAGGAATACCTGTTCATAGCGCCTTAATATCTGATGGACACTGTTTAATCACTGGGAAATCATGTTCAAGGAGTAGAGAACTGAGTTGGATACTGATTAGATTTATAATTCAGCCTCAATGAGTTGCTATTTTTGAAAGAAGGTTTGTTAAACATTTAAACATTCATTTTCATAGTGCTCAGATATCTTAAAAATTATTTTCATACAGCTGATATGACAGTTTAGGAATAGGGTTAGGGTTAGAGTTAGGGCTATGGCTAGGGCTAGGTCTAGGGCTAGTGCTAGGACAGGGCTAGGGCCAGGGTTCTGACTAGGGCAAGGGTTAGGGCTAGGGCTAGGGTTAGGGTTAGGGTTAGGGTTAGGGTTAGGGTTAGGGTTAGGGTTATGGCAAGGCCTATGGCTAGGACTAGGGCTAGAGTTAGGTGTATGGCTAGGGTTAGGGCTAGGGCTAGGTTTAGGACAAGGTTTAGTGTTATGGCTAGGGTCAGGCTAGGGCTAGGGTTAGGGTTAGAGTTAAAGTTAGGGTTAGGGTTATGGCTAGGGCTAGGGCTAGAGCTAGAGTTAGGGGTAAGGTTAGGGTTAGGTCGAGGGTTAAGGATAGTGCTAGGGTTCAGGCTAGGGCTTGGGTTAGGGCTAGGACTAACGCTAGTATTAGGGCTATGGGAAGGGTTAGGGTTATGGTAAGGTTGAGGGTTAGGATTGGGGTTAGGGTTAGGTCTAGGGCTAGGATTAGGATTCGGGTTTGGGCTATGATTAGAGTTAGGGTTAGGGCTATGTTTAGGGTTATGGTTAAGGTTTGGGTTAGGTTTACGTCTAAGGCTATGGCCAGGACTAGGGCTAGGGCAAGGGCTAGGGCTAAGGTTACGTTTAGGGTTAGTTTTATGGCTAGGGTTAGGGTTAGGCCTAGGGCTGGTTTGGGCTACGGTTAGTGTAAGGGTTAGGGTTAGGGTTAGTGCTAGGGTTAGGTTTAGGTTTAGCTTTAGGGATAGGGTTATGGCTACAGCTAGGGCTAGGGCTAGGATTATAATTATGGTTTGTGTTAGGGTTAGGACTATGGCTAGGTCTAGGGTTAGGGCCATGGTTAGGTCTAGGGCTAGAAGTAGGGTTAGTGTTAGGGTTAGGTTTAGGGTTAGGGTTAGGGCTAGTGTTAGAGTTAGGGTTAGGTTCAGTTCTCAGGCTAGGGTTAGGGCTAGGGTAAGGATATGTGTAGGGTTGGGGTTAGGGTAAGGGTTAGGGTGATGGCTAGGTCTAGGATTTGGCCTAGGGTTAGGGTTAAGGTTAGGATTATAGATAGGACTAGGGTTAGGGTTTGGGTAAGGCTATGGGTCATTTATGGTTATGGTTATGGTTATGCTTATGGTTTGGGCTAGGGCTAGGGCTACGGTTAGGGTTAGGGTTATGGTTAGGGTAAGGGCTAGGGCTAGGATTCTGGCTAATGTTAGGGTTAGGGTAAGTGTTAGGGTTAGAGCAGAGCTAGGGCAAGGGTTAGGGTTAGGGTGTATAAATACTTGAATTCACAATGAATTTCTTGAATCGCTGGATAAAAGTAAATTAAACACTGAGAATTCACATTGATAGACTAGGGAAATATATAGGAATGTGCTTGAAACACTAGGAATACATGTTCAAAGATCTTTAATATCTCAAGGAATCTGTTTAGTCACTTGGAGATCGTGTTCAAAGAGCTGAGAACTGAGTTGATTACTGGTTGCATTCATAATCCAGTCTAAATGAATTGGCAATATTGAAAGAAGGTTGGTTAAACACTTAAACATTCATTTTCTTAGGGCTCACATACCTGTATGAAAATGTACAAACTCTCAGACCTCAAAATAACAGACCAGGGAAATATCTAGGAATGTGTCTGAAACACTTGGAATACGTTTGTGGAACTTTAATACCTCTAGTGCACTGTTGAAATACTGAGAATTTGTATTTAATGAGCTGTGAAAGGTAGGCTAGTCCTTACATAATTACCACATTAAAAGAGCTGGTATAAATGGAAAAAGGCTTGTATAAACACTTGGAATTCACAATGAATGAGCTTGAATCACTGGACAAAAGTGAATCAAACACCGAGAATTCAAATGATAGACTAGGGAAATATTTGGGAATGTGCTTGAAACACTAGGAATACATGTTCAAAGAGCTTTAATATCTGAAGGACACAATTTAGTCACTGGGAAATCGTGTTCAAAGAGCTGAGAAGTGAGTGCGATACTGTTTACAGTTATTATTCTGTCAAAATGAGTTGGTATTTTCAGAGGAAAGTTGGTTAAACACTTAAAAATTCATTTTCATAGAGGTGATATACAGTATGAAAGTATTCAAACCTCATAGGAAACATAATGATAGGCTCATTTTCAAAGTAGTAATTATTTACTTTTTAAGAGCTAGTATATATAGAAAAAGGCTGTATAAACACTTGGAATTCACAATGAATGAGCTTGAATCCATGAACAACAGTGTATCAATAGTGAGAATTCACAATGATAGACTAGGTAAATATTTAGGAATGTGCTTGAAACACTAAGAATACCTGTTCATAGAGCGTTAATATCTGATGGACAATGTTTAATCACTGGGAAATAATGTTCAAGGAGTAGAGAACTGAGCTGGATACTGATTAGATTCATAATTCAGCCTCAATGAGTTGCCATTTTTGAAAGAAGGTTTGTTCAACATTTAGACATTCATTTTCGTATTGCTCAGATACCTTAAAAAATTATTTTTATACAGCTTATATAACAGTTTAGGGTTAGGGTAAGGATTAGGGTTAGAGTTAGGGCTACAGTTATGGTTAGAGTTAGGGCTACATTTAGGGTTAGGGCTAGGGTTAGGATTAGGGCTAGGGTTAGGACCCTGGGTAGGGGTAGGGTTACGGTTAGGGTTAGGGCTAGGGCTAGGGCTAGGAAAGGGCTAGGGCCAGGGTTCTGACTCGGGCTATGGTTAGGGCTACAGCTAGGGTTAATGTTAGGGTTAGTATTACAGTTAGGGTTAGGGCTACAGTTAGGGTTAGGGTTTGAGTAAGAGTTCAGGGTAGTCCTAGGGCTATGTATAGGGTTAGCCTTTGGTTTAGGACTAGGGTTAGGGTTAGGGCTTGGGCTAGGGCTAGGGTCAGTGTTAGGGTTAGGGTTTGGGATAGAGTTATGGTTATGGTTAGGGCTAAGGCTAGGGCTAAGGGTAGGAGTAGGGTTAGGGTTAGGTCTAAGATTAGGGCTAGGGCTAGGGTTCGAGCTAGGGCTCAGGTTAGGGCTAGGTTTAGGGCTACGGGTAGGGGTAGTGTTAGGGTTAGGATTAGTGTTAGGGCTAAGGTTAGGGTTAAAGTTAGGGCTATTTTAGGGTTATGTTTAAGGTTTGGGTTAGGGTTAGGGTTATGCTGAAGGCTAGGGCTAGCACTACGGGTCGTGTTAGGGTTAGGTCTCGGATTAGGATTAGGGCTAGGTTTAGTTTTAGGGTTCGGGTTAGAGTTAGGGTTAGGGTTAGGGCTAGGATTAAGGCTAAGGCTAGGGCTAGGTCGAGGTCTAGGGCTGGGGCTAGGGCTAGGGTTGGGGTTATGATTAGGCTTAGGATGTATAAACACTTAGAATTCACAATGAATGAGCTTGAATCACTAGACAAAAGTAAGTTAAACACTGAGAATTCACAATAATGGACTATGGAAATATTTAAGAATGTACTTGAAACACTAGGTATACCTGTTCATAGAGCCATAATATCTGATGGACACTGTTTACTCACTGTTAAATCCTATTCAAAGAGTAGTGTACTGAGTTGGATACTGGTTACATTATAATTCAGCCTCAGTGAGTTGCCGTTTTTGAAAGAAAGTTTGTTAAACATTTAGACATTCATTTTCATAATGCTCAGATACCTTAAAAATTATTTTTATATAGCTTATATGACAGTTTATTGTTAGGGTAAGGATTAAGGTTAGTTTAGGGCCAGGGTTAGGGTTAGGGCTAGGTTTAGGATTAGGGCTAGTGTTAGGACTCTGGGTAGGGCTAGGGTTACGGTTAGGGTCAGGGGTAGGGCTAGTGCTAGGACAGGACTAGGGCCAGGGTTCTGACTCGGGTTATGGTTAGGGCTACAGCTAGGGTTAGGTTTAGGTTTAGGGCTAGGGTTAGGATTAGGGCTTGGGTTAGGGTTAGGGCTAGGCTTTGGACTATGGTTAGTGTTAGGTTTATGGTTAGGGTTAGGGTTACTGTACGGGTTACGTTTAGGGTTATGCCTAGGGCTGGGCAAGGCAAGGGATAGGGTAAGTGTTAGGGTTAGGGTTAGGGCTAGGGTTAGGTTTAGGGTTAGGTTTAGGGTTAGGGTTATGGCTAGGGCTAGGCCTAGGGTTAAGGCTAGCACTAGGGTTAGTTCTAGGGCTAGGTTTAGGGTTAGGGTTAGTGCTAGGGCTAAGGCTAGTGTTAGTGCTATGGGTAGGGATAGGGTTAGATAAGGGTTAGGTTTTGGGTTAGGGTTAGGGTTAGGGCTAGGTCTGGTCTGCGCTACGGTTATGGTAAGTGTTAGGGTTAGGCTTAGGCTAGGGTTAGGGTTAAGGTTAGGGTTATGCAATGCCTTGGGCTAGGGATAGGGTTAGTTTAGTGTTAGTGTTAGGGTTAGGGTTAGGGTTAGGGCTAGGGTTAGGAATAGGGCTAGGTTTAGGACTATGGGTAGGGGTAGGGTTACGGTTAGGGTTAGGGCTAGGGCTAGTGCTAGGACAGGGCTAGAACCAGGCTTCTGTCTCGGGCTATGGTTAGGGCTATGGCTAGGGTTAGGGTTAGGGTTAGGGCTAAGGTTAGGGTTAGGGCTAGGGTTAGGATTAGGGCTAGGGTTAGTGTTTGGGTTCGGGTTCGGGTTAGGGCTAGGGCTGGGCTGGGCAAGGGTTAGGGTAAGCATTAGGGTTAGGGTTATGGTTAGGTTTAGTTTTCGGGTTATGTCTAGGGCTAGGGCTAGGCCTAGGGTTATGGCTAGTGCTAGGTTTATCTCTAGGGCTAGGTTTAAGTCTAGGTTTAGGGTTAGGTTTAGAGCTAGGGGTAAGGTTAGTATTAATGCTATGGGTAGGGATAAGGTTATAAGGGTTGGGGTTTGGGTTAGTGTTAGGGTTAGGGTAGGCCCTAGGTGGGCTACGGTTATGATAAGTGTTAGGGATAGGCTTAGGCTAGGGTTATGTTTAGGGTTAGGGTTATGGCAAGGCCTAGGGCTAGGGCTGGGGCTAGAGTGAAGGCTATGGCTATGGATAGGGCTAAGGCTAGGGTTAGGGCAAGGGCTAAGGCTAGGGTTAGAGTTATGATTAGAGTTAGGTTTAGGGTAAGATTTAGTGTTATGGTTAGGGTTAGGGTTAGGACTAGTGTTAGGGTTAGGGTTCGATTTAGAGTTCAGGTCAGGCCTAGGGGTATGTATAGGGTTAGCGTTTAGGTTATGGCTAGGGCTATGGCTAGGTCTGAGCTGGGCTATGGTTATGGTAAATGCTAGGGTTAGGCTTAAGACTAGGGTTAGGTTTATGGCATGGCCTACAGCTAAGGCTAAGGGTAGAGTGATGGCTATGGCTAGGGTAAGGGCTAGGGCTAGGGTTAGCGCAAGGGCTAAGGCTAGGGTTACAGCTACGGTTAGGGTTAGGTTTAGGGTAAGGGTTAGTGTTATGGTTAGGGTTACGACTAGGTTTCGAGTTAGGGTTCAAGTTAGAGTTCAGGTTATGCCTAGGGCTATGTATAGGGTTAGCCTTTGTGTTAGGGCTAGTGTTAGGGCTAGGGCTTGGGCTTGGGTTAGGGTTAGGGTTGGGTTAGTGTTTGGGATAGAGTTATAGTTATGGTTAAGGCTAGGGCTAGGGGTAGGGTTAGGTCTAGGATTAAGGATAGGACTAGGGTTCAAGCTAGGGCTAGGGTTAGGACTAGGACTAACGCTAGGTTAGGGCTATAGGTAGAGTTACGGTTAGGGTTAGGATTACGTTTCGGGCTAGGGTTACGGTTAGGGTTAGGGCTATGTTTAGGGTTATGTTAAAGATTTGGGTTAGGGTTAGGGTTTTGCTGAGGGCTAGGGCTAGCGCTACGGGTAGTGTTAGGGTTAGGTCTCAGATTAGAATTAGGATTAGGGTTAGGGTTAGGGTTAGGGCTAGGTTTAGGTTTAGTTTTAGGGTTCAGGTTAGGGTTAGGGTTAGGGCCAGGATTAAGGCTAGGGCTAGGGCTAGGTCTAGGTCTAGGGCTGGGGCTAGGACTAGGGTTGGGCTTAGGATGTATAAACACTTAGAATTCACAATGAATGAGCTTGAATCACTGGACAAAAGTAAATTAAACACTGAGAATTCACAATAAAGGCCTATGGAAATATTTAAGAATGTACTTGAAACACTAGGTATACTTGTTCATAGAGCGGTAATATCTGATGGACACTGTTTACTCACTGTTAAATCCTATTCGAAGAGTAGAGTACTGAGTTGGATACTGGTCACATTTATAATTCAACCTCAGTGAGTTGCCGTTTTTGAAAGAAAGCTTGTTAAACATTTAGACATTCATTTTCATAGTGCTCAGATACCTTAAAAATTACTTTTATACAGCTATATGAGAGTTTAGGGTCAGGGTAAGGATTAAGGTTAGAGTTAGGGCCAGGGTTAGGGGTAGGGCTAGGGTTAGGACTATGGGTAGGGGTAGGGTTACGGTTAGGGTTAGGACTAGGGCTAGTGCTAGGACAGGACTAGGGCCAGGGTTCTGACTCGGGTTATGGTTAGTGCTACAGCTAGGGTTAGGTTTAGGTTTAGGGCTAGGGTTAGGGTTAGGGTTTGGGTTAGGATTAGGGCTAGGCTTTGCACTATGGGTAGTGTTAGGGTTATGGTTAGGGTTAGGGTTAGGGTTACTGTACAGGTTACGGTTAGGGTTAGGCCTAGGGCTGGGCAAGGCAAGGTTAGGGTAAGCGTAAGGGTTAGGGTTAGCGCTAGGGTTAAGTTTAGCGTTAGGTTTAGGGTTAGGGTTATGGCTAGGGCTAGGCCTAGGGTTAAGGCTAGCGCTAGGGTTAGTTCTAGGGCTAGGTTTAGAGTTAGGGTTAGGGCTAGGGCTAAGGCTAGTGTTAGTGCTTTGGGTAGTGATTGGGTTATAAGGGTTACGGTTTGGGTTAGTGTTAGGGTTAGGGTAGGTCCTGGCTTGGCTTCGGTTATGGTAAGTGTTAGGGTTAGGCTTAGGCTACGGTTAGGGTTAGGGTTAGTGTTAGGGCTAGGGTTTGGGTTAGGGTTCGAGTTAGAGTTCAGGTTAGGCCTAAAGCTATGTATAGGGTTATCGTTTGGGTCAGGGCTAGGGTTAGGGCTTGGTCTGAGCAGGGTTACAGTTATGGTAAATGTTAGGGTTAGGCTTAAGGTTAGGGTTAGGGTTAGGGTTAGGGTTAGAGTTAGGGTTATGGCATGGCCTATAGCTAAGGCTAGGGCTAAAGTGAGGGCTATGGCTAGGGTTAGGGCTAAGGCTAGGGTTAGGGCAAGGGCTAAGGAAAGGTTAGAGCTACGTTTAGGGTTAGGTTTAGGTTAAGGGTTAGTGTTATGTTTAGGGTTAGGGTTAGGGCTAACGTTATGGTTAGGGTTCGAGTTAGAGTTCTGGTTAGGCCTGGAACTATATATAGGTTTGGCTTTTGGGTAAGGGCTAGGGTTAGGGTTAGGTCTTGGGCTAGGGTTAGGGTTAGGCTTAGAGTTGGGTTAGTGTTTGGGATAGAGCTATGGTTAATGTTAAAGCTAGGGCTATCAGTAGGAGTAGGGTTAGATTTAGGTCTAGGATTCAGGATAGGGCTAGGGTTCAAGCTAGGGTTAGGGTAAGGACTAGGATTAACGCTAGGTTTTGGGCTATGGGTAGGGTTATGGTTAGAGTTAGGATTACTTTTAGGGCTAGGGTTAGGGTTATGTTTAAGATTTAAGTTAGGGTTAGGGTTTTGCTGAGGGCTAGGGCTAGCGCTACGGGTAGTGTTAGGGTTAGGTCTCGGATTAGGATTAGGGCTAGGTTTAGTTTTAGGGTTAGGGTTAGAGTTAGGGTTAGGGTTAGGGCTAGGATTAAGGCTAGGGCTAGGGCTAGGTCTAGAGCTGGGGCTAGGGCTAGGATTGGGGTTATGATTAGGCTTAGGATGTATAAACACTTAGAATTCACAATGAATGAGCTTGAGGCACTGGACAAAAGTAAATTAAGCACTGGGAATTCACAATAATAGACTATGGAAATATTTAAGAATGTACTTGAAACACTAGGTATACCTTTTCATAGAGCTGTAATATCTGATGGACACTGTTTACTTACTGTTAAATCCTATTCGAAGAGCAGAGAACTGAATTGAATACTGGTTAACATTTATAATTCAGCCTCAATGAGTTGCCGTTTTTGAAAGAAAGTTTGTTAAACATTTAGACATATATTTTCATAGTGCTCAGACACCTTAAAATTATTTTTATACAACTTATATGACAGTTTAGTGTTAGGGTAAGGATTAGGGTTATAGCTAGGTTTAGGGCAAGGGTTAAGGCTAGGTTTAGAGCTATGGTTAGGGTTAGGTTTAGTGTAAGGGTTAGTGTTATAGTTATGCTTAGGATTAGGGCTACGGTTAGGGTTAGGGTTCGAGTAAGAGTTCAGGTTAGGCCTAGGGCTATGTATAGGGTTAGCCTTTGTTTTAGAGCTGGGGTTAGGGTTAGGGCTTGGGTTAGGGCTAGGATCGGTTTAGGGTTAGTGTTTGGGATAGAGTTATGGTTATACTTAGGGCTAAGGCTAGGGCTAGGGTTAGGAATAGGATTAGGGTTAGGTCTAGGATTAGGGATAGGGCTAGGGTTCGATCTAAGGCTAGGTTAGGGCTAAGTTTAGGGCTATGGGTAGGGTTAGGGTTAGGGTTAGGGCTATGTTTAGGGTTATGTTTAAGGTTTCGGTTTGGGTTAAGGTTATGCTGAAGGCTAGGGCTAGCACTACGGGCAGTGTTAGGGTTAGGTCTCGGATTAGGATTAGGGCTAGGTTTAGTTTTAGGGTTTGGGTTAGAGTTGGGGATAGGGTTAGGGCTATGATTAAGGCTAGGGCTAGGTCTACATCTAGGGCTGGGGCTAGGGCTAAGGTTGGGGTTTTGATTAGGCTAGGATGTATAAACACTTAGAATTCACAATGAATGAGCTTGAATCACTGGACAAAAGTAAATTAAACACTGAGAATTCACAATAATGGACCATGGAAATATTTAAGAATGTACTTGAAACACTAGGTATACCTGTTCATAGAGCTGTAATATCTGATGGGCACTGTTTACTCACTGTTAAATCCTATTTGGAGAGTAGAGTGCTGAGTTGGATACTCGTTACATTTATAATTCAGCCTCAGTGAGTTGCTGTTTTTGAAAGAAAGTTTGTTAAACATTTAGACATTCATTTTCATAGTGCTCAGATACCTTAAAAATTATTTTTATATAGCTTATATGACAGTTTATTGTTAGGGTAAGGATTAGGGTTAGAGTTAGGGCCAGGGTTAGGGTTAGGGCTAGGTTTAGGATTAGGCCTAGGGTTAGGACTCTGGGTAGGGTTAATGTTATTGTTAGGGTTAGGGTTAGTGTTCGGGTTAGGGTTAGGGTTAGGCCTAGGGCTGGGCTGGGCAAGGGTTAGGGTAAGCATTAGGGTTAGGGTTATGGTTAGGTTTAGGTTTTGGGTTATGGCTAGGTCTAGGGCTAGGGCTAGGCTATTGTTATGGCTAGTGCTAGGGTCATCTCTAGGGCTAGGTTTAGGTCTAGGTTTAGGGTTAGGTTTAGGGCTAGGGGTAAGGCTATTATTAGTGCTATGGGTAAGGATAGGGTTATAAGGGTTAGGGTTTGGGTTAGTGTTAGGGTTAGGGTAGGTCCTGGTTGGGCTACGGTTATGGTAAGTGTTAGGGATAGGCTTAGGCTAGGGTTATGGTTAGGGTTAGGTTTATGTCAAGGCCTAGGGCTCAGCTAGGGCTAGAGTGAGGGCTATGGCTAGGGTTAAGGCTAAGGCTAGGGTTAGGGCAAGGGCTAAGGCTAGGGTTAGAGTTATGGTTAGAGTTAGGTTTAGGGTAAGATTTAGTGTTATTGTTAGGGTTAGTGTAGGGCTAGGGTTAGAGTTAGGGTTCGATTTAGAGTTCAGGTCAGGCCTAGGGGTATATATACGGTTAGCGTTTAGGTTACAGCTAGGGTTATGGCTAGGTCTTAGCTGGGCTACGGTTATGGTAAGTGTTACGCTTAGGTTTAAGGCTGGGGTTAGGGTTAGGGTTAGGGTTATGGCATGGCCTATGGCTAAGGCTAAGGCTAGAGTGAGGGCTATGGCTAGGGTTAGGGCTATGGCTAGGGTTAGGGCTATGACTAGGGTTAGGGCAAGGCCTACGGCTAGGGTTAGAGCTACGGTTAGGGTTAGGTTTAGGGTAAGGGTTATTGTTATGGTTAGGGTTACTGCTAGGGTTTGAGTTAGGGTTCGAGTTAGAGTTCAGGTTAGGTCTAGGGCTATGTATAGGGTTAGCCTTTGTGTTAGGGCTAGTGTTAGGGTTAGGGCTTGGGCTTGGGTTAGTGTCAGGGTTGGGTTAGTGTTTGGGATACAGTTATGGTTATGATTAAGGTTATAGCTAGGGGTAGGAGTAGGGTTAGGGTTATGTCTAGGATTAAGGATAGGTCTAGGGTTCAAGTTAAGGCTAGGGTTAGGACTAGGACTAAAGCTAGGTTTTGGCTATGGGTAGGGTTATGGTTAGGGTTAGGATTACTTTTAGGGCTAGGGTTAGGGTTAGAGTTAGAGCTATGATTAGGGTTATGTTTAAGATTTGGGTTAGGGTTAGGGTTTTGCTGAGGGCTAGGGCTAGCATTCTGTGTAGTGTTAGGGTTAGGTCTCTAATTAGGATTAGGATTAGGGTTAGGGTTAGGGTTAGGGCTAGGGTTAGGTTTAGTTTTAGGGTTCAGGTTAGAGTTAGGGTTAGGGTTAGGGCTAGGATTAAGGCTAGGGCTAGGGCTAGGGTTAGGTCTAGGGCTGGGGCTAGGGCTAGGATTTTGGTTATGATTAGGCTTAGCATGTATAAACACTTAGAATTCACAATGAATGAGCTTGAATCACTGAACAAAAGTAAATTAAACACTGAGAATTCACAATAATGGACTATGGAAATATTTAAGAATGTACTTGAAACACTAGGTATACCTGTTCATAGAGCCGTAATATCTGATGGACACTGTTTACTCACTGTTAAATCCTATTCGAAGAGTAGAGAACTGAGTTGGATACTGGTTACATTTATAATTCAGCCTCAATGAGTTGCCGTTTTTGAAAGAAAGTTTCTTAAACATTTAGATATTCATTTTCATAGTGCTCAGATACCTTAAAAATTATTTTTATACAGTTTATATGAGAGTTTAAGGTTAGGGTAAGGATTTGGGTTAGAGTTAGGGCCAGATTTAGGGTTAGGGCTAGGTTTAGGATTAGGGCTAGGGTTAGGACTCTGGGTAGGGTTAGGGTTACGGTTAGAGTTAGGAGTAGTGCTAGTGCTAGGACAGGACTAGGGCCAGGGTTCTGACTCAGGTTATGGTTAGGGATACAGCTAGGGTTAGGTTTAGGTTTAGGGCTAGGGTTAGGGTTAGGGCTTGTGTTAGGATTAGGGCTAGGCTTTGGACTATGGGTAGTGTTAGGGTTATGGTTAGGGTCAGGGTTAGGTTACTGTACGGGTTACAGTTAGGGTTATGCCTAGGGCTGGGTAAGGCAAGGGATAGGGTAAGCGTTAGGTTTAGGGTTAGGGCTAGGGTTAGGGTAGGGTTAAGTTTAGGGTTAGGGTTATGGCTAGGGCTAGGCCTAGGGTTAAGGCTAGCACTAGGGTTAGCTCTAGGGCTAGGGTTAGGGCTAGGGCTAAGGCTAGTGTTAGTGCTGTGGGTAGGGATATGGTTAGATAAGGGTTAGGGTTTGGGTTAGGGTTAGGGATAGGGCTAGGTCTCGTCTGTGCTACGGTTATGGTAAGTGTTAGGGTTAGGTTTAGGCTAGGGTTAGGGTTATGGTTAGTGTTATGGCAAGGCCTAGGGCTAGGGCTAGGGTTAGGTTTAGTTTTAGGGTTAGCATTAGGGTTAGGGTTAGGGTTAGCGCTAGGGTTAGGAATAAGGCTACGGTTAGGGCTATGGGTAGGGGTAGGGTTACAGTTAGGGTTAGGGCTAGTGCTAGTGCTAGGACAGGGCTAGTACCAGGGTTCTGTCTCGGGCTATGGTTAGGGCTATGGCTAGGATTAGGGTTAGGGTTAGGGCTAGGGTTAGGGTTAGGGCTAGGGTTTGGATTCGGGCTAGGGTTAGTGTTCGGATTAGGGTTAGGGTTAGGGCTAGGGCAGGGCTGGGCAATGGTTACAGTAAGCATTAGGTTTAGGGATATGGTTAGATTTAGTTATTGGGTTATGGCTAGGGCTAGGGCTAGGGTTATGGCTAGTGCTAGGGTTATCTCTAGGGCTAGGTTTAGTTCTAGGTTTAGGGTTAGGTTTAGGGCTAGTGGTAAGGCTAGTATTAGTGCTATGGGTAGGGATAGGGTTATAAGGGTTAGGGTTTGGGTTAGTGTTAGGGTTAGGGTAGACCCTGGGAGGTCTACGGTTATGGTAAGTGTTAGGAATAGGCTTAGGGTTATGGTTATGGTTAGGGTTATGGCAAGGCCTAGGGCTAGAATGAAGGCTGTGGCTAGGGATAGGGCTAGGGGTAGGTTTAGGGCAAGGGCTAAGGCTAGGGTTAGAGTTATGGTTAGAGTTAGGTTTAGAGTAAGATTTAGTGTTATGGTTAGGGTTACGGTTAGGGCTAGGGTTAGAGTTAGGGTTCGATTTATAGTTCAAGTCAGGCCTAGGGGTATGTATAGGGTTAGCGTTTAGGTTACAGCTAGGGTTATCGCTAGGTCTTAGCTGGGCTACGGGTAAACGTTAGGCTTAGGCTTAAGGCTAGGGTTAGGGTTAGGGTTAGGGTTATGGCATGGCCTACTGCTAAGGCTAAGGCTAGAGTGATGGCTATGGCTAGGGTTAGGGCAAGGGCTAAGGCTAGGTTTAGAGCTACGGTTCGGGTTAGGTTTAGGGTAAGGGTTAGTGTTATGGTTAGGGTTATGGCTGGGGTTTGGGTTAGGGTTTGAGTTAGAGTTCAGGTTAGGCCTAGGGCTATGTATAGGGTTAGCCTTTGTGTTAGGGCTAGTGTTAGGGCTAGGGCTTGGGCTTGTGTTAGGGTTAGGGTTGGGTTATTATTTGGGATAGAGTTATGGTTATGGTTAAGGCTAGGGCTAGGGGTAGGAGTAGGGTTAGGGTTAGGTCTAGGATTAAGGATAGGGCTAGGGTCAAGCTAGGGCTAGGGTTAGGACTAGGACTAACGCTAGGTTTAGGGCTATGTGTAGGCTTACGGTTAGGGTTAGGATTACTTTTTGGGCTAGGGTTAGGTTTAGGGTTAGGGCTATGTTTAGGGTTATGTTTAAGATTTGGGTTAGGGTTAGGGTTTTGCTGAGGGCTAGGGCTAGCGCTGCGGGTAGTGTTAGGGTTAGGTCTCGGATTAGAATTAGGATTAGGGTTAGGGTTAGGGTTAGGGTTAGTGGAAGGGCTAGGGTTTGGACTATGGGTAGGGGTTGGGTTATGGTTAGAGTTAGGGGTAGGGCTAGTGCTAGGACAGGACTAGGGCCAGGGTTCTGACTTGGGCTATGGTTAGGGCTACAGCTAGGGTTAGGTTTAGGTTTAGGGCTAGGTTTAGGATTAGGGCTAGGCTTTGGACTATGGGTAGTGTTAGGGTTACGGTTTGGGTTAGGGTTAGGGTTACTGTAAGGATTAAGGTTAGGGTTAGGCCTAGGACTGGGCAAGGAAAGGGTTAGGGCAAGCGTTAGGGTTAAGGTTAGGGCTAGGGTTAGGGTTAGGGTTACTTTTAGGTTTAGGGTTATGGCTAGGGCTAGGCCTAGGGTTAAGGCTAGCGCTAGGGTTAGATCTAGGGCTAGGTTTAGAGTTAGGGTTAGGGCTAGGGCTAAGGCTAGTGTTAGTGCTATGGGTAGGGATAGGGTTAGATAAGGGTTATTGTTTGGGTTAGGGTTAGGGTTAGGGCTAGTTCTGGGCTGTGCTACGGACATGGTAAGTGTTAGCGTTAGGCTTAGGCTAGGGTTAGGGTTAGGGTTAGCGCTAGGGTTTGGGTTAGGGTTCGAGTTAGAGTTCAGGTTAGGCCTAAAGGTATGTATAGGGTTAGTGTTGGGTTAAGTCTAGGGTTAGGGCTAGTTCTGAGCTGGGCTATGGTTATGGTAAATATTAGGGTTAGGATTAAGGTTAGGGTTAGGGTTAGGTTTAGGGTTGGGGTTATGGCATGGCTTACGGCTAAGGCTAGGGCCAAAGTGAGGGCTATGGCTAGGGTTAGGGCTAAGGCTAGGGTTAGGGCAAGGGCTAAGGCAAGGTTAGAGCTATGGTTAGGGTTAGGTTTAGGTTAAGGGTTAGTGTTATGTTTAGGGTTAGGGTTAGGGCTAACGTTATGGTTAGGGTTCGAGTTAGAGTTCAGGTTAGGCCTGGAACTATGTATAGGTTTAGCCTTTGGGTTAGGACTAGGGTTAGGGTTATGGCTTGGGCTAGGGTTAGGGTTAGACTTAGAGTTGGGTTAGTGTTTGGGATGGAGTTATGGTTATTGTTAAAGCTAGGGCTAGGGGTAGGGGTAGGGTTAGGTTTAGGTCTAGGATTCAGGATAGGACTAGGGTTCAAGCTAGGGCTAGGGTTAGGACTAGGACTAATGCTAGGTTTTGGACTATGGGTAGGGTTATGGTTAGGGTTAGGATTACTTTTAGGGCTAGGGTTAGGGTTATGTTTAAGATTTAGGTTACGGTTAGGGTTTTGCTGAGGGCTAGGGCTAGCGCTACGGGTAGTGTTAGGGTTAGGTCTCGGATTAGGATTAGGGCTAGGTTTAGTTTTAGGGTTAGGGTTAGAGTTAGGGTTAGGGTTAGGGCTAGGATTAAGGCTAGGGCTAGGGCTAGGTCTAGGGCTAGGGCTAGGTCTAGGGCTGGGGCTAGGGCTAGGATTGGGGTTATGATTAGGCTTAGGATGTATAAACACTTAGAATTCACAATGAATTAGCTTGAATCACTGGACAAAAGTAAATTAAACACTGAGAATTCACAATAATGGACCATGGAAATATTCAAGAATGTACTTGAAACACTAGGTATACCTGTTCATAGAGCCGTAATATCTGATGGACACTGTTTACTCACTGTTAAATTCTATTCGAAGAGTAGAGTGCTGAGTGGATACTGGTTACATTTATAATTCAGCCTAAGTGAGTTGCCGTTTTTGAAAGAAAGTTTCTTAAACATTTAGACATTCATTTTCATAGTGCTCAGATACCTTAAAAATTATTTTTATACAGCTTATATGACATTTTAGGGTTAGGGAAAGGAGTAGGGTTAGAGTTAGGGCCAGATTTAGGGTAAGGGCTAGGTTTAGGATTAGGGCTATGGTTAGGACTCTGGGTAGGGTTAAGGTTACGGTTATGGTTATGGCTAGGGCTAGTGTTAGGACAGGGCTATGGCCAGGGTTCTGACTCGGGCTATGGTTAGCGCTACAGCTAGGGTTAGGGTTAGGGTTAGGGCTAGCGTTAGGGTTAGGGCTTGTGTTAGGATTAGGGCTAGACTTTGGACTATGGGTAGTGTTAGGGTTACAGTTAGGGTTAGGGTTAAGTTTAGGGTTAGGGTTACTGTTCGGGTTAAGGTTAGGGTTAGGCCTAAGGCTGGGCAAGGCAAGGGGTAGGGTAAGTGTTAGGGTTAGGGTTAGGGCTAGGGTTTGGTTTAGGGTTAGGTTTATGGCTAGGGCTAGTCCTACGGTTAAGGCTAGCGCTAGGGTTAGCTCTAGGGCTAGGTTTAGTGTTAGGGTTAGGGCTAGGGCTAAGGCTAGTGTTAGTGCTATTGTTAGGGATAGTGTTAGATAAGGGTTAGGGTTTGGGTTAGGGTTAGGGTTAGGGCTAGTTTTGGGCTGTGCTACGCATATGGTAAGTGTTAGCGTTAGGCTTAGGCTAGGGTTAGGGTTAAGGTTAGGGTTATGGCAAGGCCTAGGGCTACGGCCAGAGTTAGGTTTAGGGTTAGGGTTAGCATTAGGGCTAGGGTTAGGATTAGGGCTAGGGTTAGGACTATGGGTAGGGTTAGGGTTATAGTTATGGTTATGGTTAGGGTTAGTGTTATGGTTAAAGTTAGTGTTCGGGTTAGGGTTAGGGTTAGGCCTAGGGCTGGGCTGGGCAAAGGTTAGGGTAAGCATTAGGGTTAGGGTTAGGGCTATGTTTAGGGTTATGTTTAGGTTTTGGGTTATGGCTAGGGCTAGGACTAGGGCTAGGGTTATGGCTAGTGCTAGTGTTAGCTCTAGGGCTAGGTTTAGGGTAGGGTTAGGGCTAGGGCTTAGGCTAGTGTTAGTGCTATGGGTAGGGATTGGGTTATAAGGGTTATCGTTTAGGTTAGTGTTAGGGTTAGGGTAGGTCCTGGCTTGGCTACAGTTATGGTAAGTTGTAGGGTTAGGCTTAGGCTAGGGTTAGGGTTAGGCTTAGAGTTGGGTTAGTGTTTGGGATAGAGTTATGGTTAATGTTAAAGCTAGGGCCAGTGGTAGGAGTAAGATTAGGTTTAGGTCTATGATTCAGGATAGGGCTAGGGTTCAAGCTAGGGCTAGGGTAAGGACTAAGACTAACTCTAGGTTTAGGGCTATGTGTAGGGTTACGGTTAGGTTTAGGATTACTTTTAGGGATAGGGTTAGGGTTATGTTTAAGATTAAGTTAGGGTTAGGGTTTTTCTGAGGGCTAGGGCTAGCGCTGCGGGTAGTGTTAGGGTTAGGTCTCGGATTAGGATTAGGGCTAGGTTTAGTTTTAGGGTTAGGGTTAGAGATAGGGTTAGGGTTAGGGGTAGGATTAAGGCTAGGGCTAGGGCTAGGGCTAAGTCTAGTTATAGGGTTGGGTCTAGGGCTAGGATTGGGGTTATGATTAGGCTTAGGATGTATAAACACTTAGAATTCACAATGAATGAGCTTGAATCACTGGACAAAATTATATTAAGCACTGAGAATTCACAGTAATAGACTATGGAAATATTTAAGAATGTACTGGAAACACTAGGTATACCTGTTCATAGAGCCGTAATATCTGATGGACACTGTTTACTCACTGTTAAATTCTAGGGCTAGGGTTATGGCTAGTGCTAGGGTTATATCTAGGGCTAGGTTTAGGTCTAGGTTTAGGGTTAGGTTTAGGCTTAGTGGTAAGGCTAGTATTAGTGCTATGGGTAGGGATAGGGTTATAAGGGTTAGAGTTTGTGTTAATGTTAGTGTTAGGGTAGGTCCTGGGTGGGCTACGGTTATGTTAAGTGTCAGGGATAGGCTTAGGCTAGGGTTATGGTTAGGGTTAGGGTTATGGCAAGGCCTAGGGCTAGGGCTGGGCCTAGGGTTAGGGCTATGGCTAGGGTTAGGGCTAGGGCTAGGGTTAGGGCAAGGGCTAAGGCTAGGGTTATAGTTATGGTTAGGGTTAGGTTTAGGGTAAGATTTAGTGTTATGGTTAGGGTTAGGGTTAGGTCTAGGATTAGGGTTAGTGTTTGATTTAGAGTTCAGGTCAGGCCTAGGGCTATGTATAGGTTTAGCGTTTAGGTTATAGCTAGGGTTATGGCTAGGTCTGAGTTGGGCTATAGTTATGGTAAATGTTAGGCTTAGGCTTAAGGCTAGGGTTAGGTTTAGGGTTAAGGTTATGGCATGGCCTACATCTAAGGCTAAGGCTAGCGTGATGGCTATGGCTGGGTTAGGGCTAGGGCTAGAGTTATGGCAAGGGCTAAGGCTAGGGTTAGAGCTACGGTTAGGGTTAGGTTTAGGGTTAGTGTTATGGTTAGGGTTACGGCTAGGGTTCGGGTTAGGGTTATGGTTAGAGTTCAAGTTAGGTCTAGGGCTATGTATAGGGTTAGCCTTTTGTTAGGGCTAGTGTTAGGGCTAGAGGTAGGGCTTGGGCTTGGGTTAGTGTTAGGGTTGGGTTAGTGTTTGGGATAAAGTTATGGTTATGATTAAGGCTATAGCTAGGGGTAGGAATAGGGTTAGGGTTATGTCTAGGATTAAGGATAGGTCTAGGGTTCAAGTTAAGGCTAGGGTTAGGACTAGGACTAAAGCTAGGTTTAGGGCTATGGGTAGGGTTATGGTTAGGGTTAGGATTACTTTTAGGGCTAGGGTTAGGGTTAGGGTTAGGGCTATGTTTAGGGTTATGTTTAAGATTTGGGTTAGGGTCAGGCTTTTAATGAGGGCTAGGCCTAGAGCTATGGGTAGTGTTAGGGTTAGTCTCGGATTAGGATTAGGATTACGGTTAGGGTTAGGGTTAGGGCTAGGGTTAGGTTATTGTTCGAGTTCGGGTTAGAGTTAGTCTTAGGGTTAGGGCTAGGATTAAGGGTAGTACTGTGTCTGGGGTTCGGGCTAAGATTGGAGTCATGATTAGGCTTAGGATGTATAAACACTTAGAATTCACAATGAATGAGCTTGAATCACTGAACAAAAGTAAATTAAACACTGAGAATTCACAATAATGGACTATGGAAATATTTAAGAATGTACTTGACACACTAGGTATACCTGTTCATAGAGCCGTAATAGCTGATGGACACTGTTTACTCGATGTTAAATCCTATTCGAAGAGTAGAGAACTGAATTGGATACTGGTTACATTTATAATTCAGCCTCAGTGAGTTGCCGTTTTTGAAAGAACGTTTGTTAAACATTTAGACATTCATTTTCATAGTGCTGAGATACCTTAAAAATTATTTTTATACAGCTTATATGAGAGTTTAGCGTTAGGGTAAGGATTAGGGTTAGAGTTAGGGCCAGTGTTAGGGTTAGGGCTAGGGTTAGGACTATGTGTAGGAGTAGGGTTACGGTTAGGGTTAGGGCTAGTGCTAGTGCTAGGACAGGGCTAGAACCAGGGTTCTGACTCCGGCTATGGTTAGGGCTAGGGCTAGTGTTAGAATTAGGGCTAGGGTTAGGACTATGGTTAGGGTTAGGGTTAGGTTTAGGCCTAGGGCTGGGCTGGGCTAGGGTTAGGGTAAGCATTAGGGTTAGGGTTATGGTTAGGTTTAGATTTCAGGTTATGTCTAGGGCTAGGGCTAGGGATAGGGTTATGGCTAGTGCTAGGGTTATCTCTAGTTGTAGGTTTAGGTCTAAGTTTAGGGTTAGGATTAGGGCTAGGGTTAGGGTTAGGGCTTGGGTTAGGAGTAAGGCTAGGCTTTGCACTATGGGTAGTGTTAGGGTTACGGTTAGGGTTAGGGTTAGGTTTAGGGTTAGGGTTACTGTTCAGGTTAAGGTTAGGGTTAGGCCTAGGGCTGGGCAAGGCAAGGGGTAGGGTAAGCGTTAGGGTTAGGGTTAGGTTTAGGGTTAGCGTTATGGCTAGGGCTAGTCCTATGGTTAAGGCTACCGCTGCGGTTAGCTCTAGGGCTAGGTTTAGTGTTAGGGTTAGGGCTAGGGCTAAGGCTAGTGTTAGTGCTATTATTAGGGCTAGGGTTAGATAAGGTTTAGGATTTGGGTTAAGGTTAGGGTTAGAGCTAAGTCTGGGCTGTGCCACGGATATGGTAAGTGTTAGCATTAGGCTTAGGCTAGGATTAGGGTTAAGGTTAGGGTCATGGGAAGGCCTAGAGCTAGGGCTAGGGTTAGGTTTATGGTTAGGGTTAGCGTTAGTTCTAGGGTTAGGATTAGGGCTAGGGTTAGGACTATGGGTAGGGTTATGGTTATGGTTATGGTTATGGTTATGGTTAGGGTTTGTGTTCGGGTTAGCATTAGGGTTAGGCTTAGGGTGGGCTGGGCAAGGGTTAGGGTAAGCATTAGGGTTACGGTTAGGTCTAGGGTTTAGGTTAGGTTTAGATTTCCGGTTATGGCTAGGGCTAGGGCTAGCTCTAGGGCTATGTTTAGGGTTAGGGTTAGGCCTAGGTCTAGGGTTAGGGTTAGGGCTAGGGTTAGGATTAGGGCTAGGGTTAGGACTATGGGTAGGGTTAGGGTTAGGGGTATGGCAAGGCCTAGGGCTAGGGCTGGGTCTAGAGTGAGGGCTTTGGCTAGGGTTAGGGCTAGGGCTAGGGTTAGGGCAAGGGCTAAGGCTAGGGTTAGAGTTATGGTTAGGGTTAGGTTTAGGGTAAGGGTTAGTGTTATTGTTAGGGTTAGGGGTAGTGCTAGGGTTCGGGTTAGGGTTCGAGTTAGAGTTCATGCTATGCCTAGGGCTATGTATAGGGTTAGCCTTTGTATTAGGGCTAGGGTTAGGGTTAGTGCTGGGCTTGGGCTAGGGTTAGAGTTATTGTTAAGTTTAGGGTTAGGGTTAGGGCTATTTTTAGGGTTATGTTTAAGGTTTGGGTTAGGGTTAGGGTTAGGGTTAGGGTTAGGGTTAGGTTAGCATTAGGGTTAGGGTTAGGGTTAGGGTTAGGGTTAGGGCTTAGTTAGGGTTAGGGTTCGTGTTAGGGTTTTGGCTAGAGCTACATCTAGGGCTCTCCTAGGCTAGGGTTTGGGTTAGGGCTAGGGCTAATTCTAATTCTAGCCAGGCTCACCAATAAGCAAAGAGAGAGGACCCAAATGAACAAAATCAGAAATGAAAGAGGTGAAATAACAACAGATTCCCCGAAATAGAAAGGGTTGTTATAAAATATTATGAACAACTCTATTCCAACAAACTGCAAAACCTGGAGGAAATGGATATATTCCTAGAAAAATACAACCTTCCCAAACTCAATCAGAAAGAATCTAAACAGCTCAATATGCCAGTAACTATGGAAGAAATTGAAGCAGTCATCAAAAAGCTTCCAGGAAACAAAAGCCCAGGGCCAGATGGCGTCACAGGAGAGTTTTACCAAACATTCAAGGAAGAAATAAAACCTATCCTCCTCAGACTATTCCAAAAAATTCAAGAGGAAGGAACACTTCCAAGCTCCTTCTATGAAGCCAGCATCACCCTAATACCAAAACCAGATAAAGACAACACAATGAAGGAGAATTACCGGCCAATATCCCTCATGAACATAGATGCCAAAATCCTCAACAAAATTCTAGCAAATCGGATCCAGCAGTACATCAGAATGTAGGATTTATCCCAGGAAATGCAATTATGGTACAATATCCACAAATCAATAAACGTGATACATCACATAAACAAACTGAGAGATAAAAACCACATAGTCATATCAATTGATGCAGAAAAGGCATTTGACAAAATCCAACACCCTTCTTTGATAAAAACTCTCAACAAGGTGGGAATAGAAGGATCATACCTCAACGTAATAAAAGCTATATATGATAAACACACAGCTAACATCACACTCAATGGGCAAAAACTAAAACCATTTCCCCTAAGAACAGAAACAAGACAGGGATACCCACTCTCACCGCTCCTGTTCGGCATAGTACTGGAAGTTAGCCATTGCAATTAGACAAGAAGAAGAAATAAAACGCATCCAAATTGGAAAAGAAGAAGTAAAGCTGTCCTAATTTGCAGATGATATGGTATTGTACATAAAAAACCTGAAAGACTCCATCTAAAAACTAACAGACTTAATAAATGAATTCGGCAATGTAGCAGGATACAAAATTAACGCCAAGAAATCTATGGCATTTCTATACACCAATAATGAACTTAGAGAAAGAGAGACTAAAAAAGCAATCCCATTTACCATCACACCAAAAAAAATTAAGATACCTAGGAATAAACTTAACCAAGGAGGTAAAAGACCTATATGTGGAAAACTATAGGACACTGAAGAAAGAGATAGAGGAAGACGTAAACAGATGGAAGAACATACCATGTTCATGGATTGGGAGAATCAACATCATTAAAATGTCCATACTACCCAAAGCAATCTATAGATTCAATGCACTCCCCGTTAAAATACCAATGACATATTTCACAGACCTTGAAAGAACTTTCCAAAAATTCATCTGGAATAAAAAAAGACCCTGAATAGCCACAGCAATCCTGAGAAAGAAGAATGAAGTAGGAGGGATCTCAATACCAGATTTCAAGGTGTATTACGAAGCCACTGTTCTCAAAACAGCCTGGTACTGGCACAAGAACAGACATATAGATCAATGGAATAGAATAGAGAATCCAGATATCAACCCAAACCACTGTGTTCAATTAATATTTGACAAAGGAGGCATGAACATGCAATGTAGTCAAGACAGTCTCTTCAACAAATTGTGTTGGGAAAATTGGACAGATACATGCAAAAAAATGAAACTATACCACCAACTTACACCATACACAAAAATAAACTCAAAATGGATACAGGACTTAAACATAAGATGGGAAACCTCTTATATAAAAATACTAGAGGAATCCACAGGCAGCAAAATCTCAGACATATGCCGAAAGAACTTCTTCACTGATACTACCCTTAGGGCAATGGAAGCTAAAGAAAAAATGAACTACATCAAAATAAAAAGTTTTTTTTCACAGCAAAAGAAACCATCAACAAAACAACAAGAAAGCCCACTGTATGGGAGAACATATTTGCAAATGTTATCACTGATAAAGGTTTAATTTCCAACATCTATAGGAAGCTTATACAACTTAATAAAAGGAAGATAAGTGATCCAATAAAAAAATGGGCAACGGACCTAAATATAATCTTTTCGAAAGAAGACAGAAGGAAGGCCAAGAGACACATGAAAACCTGCTCAAAGTCACTAATTATCAGAGAGATGCAAATCAAAATGACAATGTGGTGCCATTTCACACCTGTCAGAATGGCTATCATCAACAAATCAACAAAAGACAAGTGCTGGCGAGGTTGTGGAGAAAAAGGAAACCTCTTGCACTGCTGGTGGGAATGCAGACTGGTGCAGCCACTGTGGAGAACAGTATGGAGTTTCCTCAAAAAACTGAAAATGGAAATCCCATTTGACCCAGTAATCCCACCCCTAGGAATATATCCTAAGAAACTAGAAACACCAATCAGAAAGGATATATGCACCCCTATGTTCATAGCAGCACAATTTACAACAGCTAAGATTTGGAAACAGCCTAGGTGCCCATCAGCAGATGACTGGATCAGAAAACTATGGTACATCTGCACAATGGAATACTATGCTGCCATAAAAAAAGAAGGAATTCTTACCATTTGTAGCAACCTGGATGGAATTGGAGGACATTATGCTAAGTGAAATAAGCCAGTCAATGAAAGAAAAATACCACATGATCTCACTCATTTGTGGATAATAAAAAACAATTATAAACTGATGAACAAAAAGATAGATACAGAGGCAGTAAAGCATCAAACAGACTGTCAAATTACAGTGGGAAGGTTAGGGAGACGTGGGGGCAATAAGAGGTCAACTGAAGGATTTATACGCATGCATATTAGAATAACCAATGGATGCAAAACATTGGGGGGTGAGGGCATTTATGGGAGTAGGGTTGGGGGGGGGGGCGGACAATGGTAAGATATGTACACATATAATACCTTAATAAAAATTATTTAAAAAATAAAAAAGAAAATAAAAATTTAAAAATTAAAAAGGTACAAGTGAGAAAAAAGAAAAAATTAGTTTTTTAAGTAAAAGATGCAAAAAATGAAAATAAAAAAAATGTAATGTGCAGTAGTGAAGGTCACTTCCTCTATTGTTCTGTTTGGCACACCTGTTTCTCAGTCCGGACAGTATTGCAGTTCCCTGCGTTCCACTGTTCCTCAGTGCTGTAAGCCAGTCCTGATTTTTAAGCAGGCTGTGTCTTAATTTCTGGTATTCCTTTATTTTTGATTACACAAGAGTCAATTTGTGATTCAGCCCCTGGGTGGCAGTGTTTCTGGATTGACTTCTGGTTCTATATATGGCCTCTCTAGCCTGTGTTTATCCCTGTGGCACTCAATACCAGTTTGTGGAAATGGGCTGCCTCAGAGCTGGCTCTCAGATGGTCACTCTCCGCTCTGATCCCCAGGTTCCAGAAAAACAACTTTCTCCTGCAGTCTCCCAGGGTGTCCCCAACTGGGTGATCCTATGTATTGGGCTTAGTAATCAGAAGCAAGGATTTGAAGAGGAAAAAGCCCAGGTGTGCTAACAATGGGTCTGCGCCGAAGTCTAAGCAGCCAGCACACGTTTGAAATTCTTAGGCTGTCCCTGCACATCAGTTCAAAATGGGTTGCTTTTTAGGGATCCCTTCTGTCAGCAACTCTTAGGACCCCCTTCAACATTCATGGATCATGCCAGCCCCAATAGCCACAGATTTTTCTAGGCACAGACTTCCCTGGTCCTCCAGCTTCCGCAAAATGCGTGTTTCTCTCTCCTGCCAGGACCAGAGACCTCACCTTATCCCAGGCAAAATCTGACATTTCTGTGGTGGAATGAAGAGCTCCTTTGAATCCACGTGTTTGTGCCAATTGGGGACCGGTGTTCTGGGTCTCGCAGCTGTTCAGTGGTTGCTGCAGTTGTGGATTTTCAGGCTTCCGATAACATCCACTTTCCCTATCAAGATGGCATGGTCTCCACGTCCGAGCCCGTAGTTCTGGGAGGGGACCCAGCCGCAGTCGGGGCTGCCTGGTCAGGGGAACCCCATCTAGCAGTCCCACACCTTCTCCTGGAGTTTAACTGTCCCTTAACTTGCCAACAAACACTCCTAATGCAACCCTCAACCGTTCTTTCTTTCTGCTCTGGGACAAGGCTCGGAACACGTCTGTCTATTCCGTCGCCATTTTCGAAAATCCGAGTTGGTGTTTTTGAAAGAAGGTTCGTTAAACATTTAAACATTCATAGTCACAGGGCTCAGATATATTAAAAAATTATTTTCATACAGCTGTTATGACAGTTTAGAGTTAGATTTAGTGTTAGGGCTAGGGCTAGAGCTTGGGCTAGGGGTAGGGCTAGGACTAGGGTTAGGGCTAGGGTTAGGGTTACTGCTAGGACTAGGTTTAGGGATAGGGCTCAGGTTATGGCTAGGGTTAAGGCTAGGGTTTCGGTTATGGGTAAGGTCAGGGTTAGGGTTAGGGTTAGGGCTAGGTTTAGGATTAAATCTAGGGTTAGGGTTCGGGCTAGGGTAAGGCTATGGGTAGGGTTAGGGCTAGGGTTAGGTTTAGGGCTAGGGCTTGGGCTAGGGTTAGGGTTAGGGTTAGGATTAGATGTAAGGCTATGGCTAGAACTAGAGCAAGGGTTATAAACACTTGGAATTCACAATGAATTTATTTGGATCACTGGATAAAAGTAAATCAAACACTGAGAATTCACAATGATAGACTATGGATATATTGAGGAATGCGCTTGATACACTAGGAATACATGTTCAAAGAGCTTTCATATCTGAAGGAAACTGTTTAGTCACTGGAAATCATGTTCAAAGAGTTATAACTGAGTTGGATACTGGTTATATTTATAATTCAGTCTAAATGAGTTGGCAATATTGAAAGAAGTTTGGTGAAACACTTAAACATTCATTTTCTTAGGGATCTCATACCTGTATGAAAATGTTCAAACTCTCAGCGCTCAACATAACAGTCCAGGGAAATGTCTAGGAAGGTGTCTGCAACACTAGTAATATGTTTGTAGATCTTTAATAACTCTAGTGCACTGTGTAAATAATGAGAATTTGTATTCAAAGAGCTGTGAGAGGTAGGATAGTCTGTAAAAAATAATCACTCACGTCAAAAGAGCTGGTATATATGGAAAAACTCTGTATAACCACTTAGAATTCACAATGAATGAGCTTGAATCACTGGACAAAAGTGAATCAAAGACTGAGAACTCACAATGATAGACTAGAGAAATACTTAGGAATATACTTGAAACACTAGGAATAGTGTTTCAAAGAGCTTTCATACAGTGTTCAAAGACCTTTCAAATAGTGTTCAAGGAGCTTTCATATCTGTAAGAAACTGTTTAGTTATTGGGAAATCGTGTTCAAAAAGCTGAGAACTGAGTTGGATACTGGTTACATTTATAATTCTGCCCAAATGAGTTGATGTTTGAAAGAATTTTGGTGAAACACTTAAACATCCATTATCTTTGGGCTCACATACCTGTATGAAATTGTTTAAACTCTCAGAGCGCTAAATAAGAGACCAGGGAAATGTCTAGGAAGGTGTCTGAAACACTTGGAATACGTTTGTAGAACTTTAATACCTATATGCACTGTTGAAATACTGAGAATTTGTATTCAAACAGCTGTGAGAGGTAGCACAGTCTTTAAATAATAATCAATCATGTCAAAGAGCTGGTATATATGGAAAAAGGCTATATAAACACTTGGAATTCACAATAAATGAGCTTGAATCACTGGACAAAAGTTAAACAAACACTGAGAATTCACAATGATAGACTAGGGAAATATTTGGGAATGTGCTTGAAACACTAGGAATACATGTTCAAAGAGTTTTTATATGTGAGGGACACAATTTATTCACTGGGAAATTGTGTTCAAAGAGCAGTTAAGTGTGTGGGATACCTTTGCATTCATTATTCCCTCAAAATGAGTTTGTGTTTTTGGAAGAAAGTTGGTTAAACACTTAAAAATTCATTTTCATAGAGGTGATATCACAGTATGAATGTATTCACAACTCTTAGGAATCAAAATGATAGGCTAGTGTTCAAAGAAGTATTGATTTACATTTAAGGAGCTGGTATATATGGAAAAAGACTGTATAAACACTTGGAATTAAAAATGAATGAGCTTGAATCACTGGACAAAAGGGAATCAAACAGTGAGAATTCACAATGATAGCCTGGTTATCAGTGTTAGGAGTGTGCTTCAAACACTAGGAATACTTCTTTAAAGAGCTGTAATTTCTGCAATAAACTGTTTAGTCACTGGGAAATCGAGTTCAAAGTGTAGAGAAGAGAACTGGATTCCGGTTACATTTATAATTCTGTCTCCATGAGTTGGCGTTTTTGAAAGAAGGTGCGTTAAACATTTAAACATAAATTTTCTTAGGGCTCAGATATCTTAAGAAGTTATTTTCACACAGCTGAAAAGACAGTTTAGGGTTAGGGTTAGGGTTAGGTATAGGGTTAGGGCTAGGGCTAGGGATAAGGCTAGGGCTAGAGTTAGGTCTAGGGCTAGGTTTGGCGCTAGGACTAGGGTTAGGGATAGGGCTATGGGTATGGTTAGGGTAAGGGTATGAGTTATGGTTATGGTTGGTTTAGGGATAGGGATAGGGTTAGGGCTAGGGTTAGGGTATGGTTAGGGTTAGGGCTTCAGTTAGGGTTAGGGTTAGTATTAGGGCTTTGGCTAGGGCTAGGGCTAGGGCTAGGGCTGCACTAGGGCTAGGGTTAGGGTTAGGGTTAGGGTTTTGGCTAGGGCTAGGGCTAGGGCTAGGGCTGGCCTAGGGCTAGGGTTAGGGTTAGGGCTATGGCTAATTCTAATGTTTGTGCTATGGGTAGAGATAGGTTTATGTAATGGTTAGTTTTCCGGTTAGGTTTAGGGCTAGGGTTAGGTTTAGCGCTAGGCCTAGGGTTAGGGATAGGGCTATGGGTCTGCTTAGGGTTATTGTAACTGTTACGTTACGGTTGGATTTGGGATAGGGCTAGGGTTAGGGCTAGGTTTAGGGTTAGGACTAGGGTAAGGACTTGGGTTAGGGTTAGGGTTAGTGTTAGGGTTTTGGTTAGGGCCAGGGCTAGGGCTGGGATAGGGTTATGGTTAGGGTGAAGGTTAGGATTAGCGTTAGAAATAGGACTAGGATTAGGGTTAGGGTTAGGGCTAGGGTTAGGGCTAGGGCTATGTTTATGGCTAGGATAAGGGTCAGTGTTAGGGCTCTTGGTAGAGGTACAGTTAGGTTGGGTTTGGATTAGGGTTAGGACTAGGCCTAGGACCAGGGTTAGGGATAGAGGTAAGGTTAGGGTCAGGGTTGTGGTTTGGGCTAGGGCAAGGGCTAGTGTAAGGGTTAGGGTTAGGGGTATGATTTTGGCGTATAAACACTTGGAATTCACAATAAATGAGCTTGATTCACTGGACAAAAGTGAATCAAACACTGAGAATTCACAATGATAGCCTAGGGAAATATTTAGGAATGTGCTTGGAACACTAGGAATACTTCTTCAAAGAGCTGTAATTTCTGTAGGAAACTGATTAGTCACTGGGAATTGAGTTCAAAGTGTAGAGAAGAGAGTGGGATTCTGGTTACATTTATAATTCAGTCTCAATGAGTTGGTGTTTTTGAAAGAAGGCTCGTTAAACATTTAAACATAAATTTTCATAGGGCTCAGATATCTTAAGAAGTTATTTTCATACAGCTGATAAGACAGTTTAGGGTTAGAGTTAGCGTTAGATCTAGGGTTAGGGCTAGGGCTAGGGCTGGGTTAGTGCTAGGGCTAGGGATAAGGATAGGGCTAGGGTTAGGGATAGGGCTATGGGTATGGTTAGGGTAAGGGTAAGGGTTCCGGTTCCGGTTGGATTTGGGATAGGGCTAGGGCTAGGGTAGGGTTAGGGTTAAGATTATGGTTAGGGTTAGGGCTACGGTTAGGGCTAGGTTTGGGGTTAGGGTTAGGGTTAGAGCTAGGTCTAATTCTAGTGTTAGTGCTATGGGTAGGGATAGGATTAGGTAATGGTTAGGGTACGGATCAGCGTTATTGTTTGGTCTAGGACTAGGTCTAGAACTAGGGTTAGTGCCAGGGCTAGTGTTTGGGCTAGTGTTAGGGTTAGGGTTAGGGATAGGGCTAATTCTAAGTTTGCGGTATGGGTAGGGATAGGATTTTGTAATGGTTAGTGTTCGGGTTAGTGCTATGGCTATGGCTAGGGCTAGGTTTAGTGCTAGGGCTAGGGTTAGGGACAGGGCTCTGGGTATGATTAGGGTTAGGGTAAGTGTTATGGTTATGGTTGGATTTGGGATAGGGGTTGGGTTAGGGCTAGGGTTAGGGTTAGGGTTAGGGCTTTGGTTAAGGTTAGGGTTAGTGTTAGGGTTTTGGCTAGGGCTAGGGCTAGTCCTTGGATAGGGGTATTGTTAGGGTTATGGTTAGGGTTAGAGTTAGGGTTAGGACTAGGGTTAGAAATCGGACTAGGATTAAGGTTAGGGATAGGGCTATGTTTATGATTAGGGTTATGGTAAGTGTTACAGTTATGGTTGTATTTGGGATAGGACTAGGATTAGGTTTAGGGTTAAAGTTTGGGCTTGGGTTAGGGTTAGGGTTATTGTTAGGGTTATGGCTAGTGCTAGGGCTAGGGCTGGGCTAGGGCTAGGGTTAGGGTTAGGTTTAGTATTAGGGGTATGATTACGGTGTATAAACACTTGGAATTCATCATAAATGAGTTTGAATCTCTGGACAAAAGTGAATCAAACACTGAGAATTCATAATGATAGATCAGGGAAATATTTGGGAATGTGCTTGAAACAATAGGAATACATGTTCAAAGAGCTTTTATATGTGAGGGACACAATTTATTCACTGGGAAATTGTGTTCAAAGAGCTTTAACATATGTTGAAAACTGTTTAGTCACTGGGAAATCGTGTTTAATGTGTAGAGAACTGAGTTGGATATAGGTTAGGTTTATAATGCAGACTCAATGAGTTGGCATTTTTAAAAAGAAAGTTTGTTAAACATTTATTCATTCATTTTCAAATAGCTCAGATACCTTAAAAGTAATTTTCATAGAGCTGATATGACAGTTTAGGTTTAGGGTTAGGTTTATGGCTAGGGCTAGGGCTAGGGCTAGGGCTAAGGTTAGCACTAGGGCTTGGGTTATGGCTAGGGCTATGGGCAGGGTTAGGGAAAGGAGAAGGGTTAGTGTTAGGCTTAGGGTTAAGGATAGGGCTAGGGTTTGGGCTAGGGTTAGGTTTAGGGTTAGGGTTAGGGCTTGTGTTAGGTTTAGGTTTGGTGTTAGTGTTTTGGCTGGGCTAGGGATAGAACTAGGGCTGTGTTAGGGCTAGGGTTAGGTTTAGGGTTTGGGTTAGGGTTAGGAATAGAACTAGGGTTAGTGTTAGGGCAAAGTTTAGGGTTAGAGATAGGGTTAGGTTTAGGGTTAGGGTGAGGGTTAGGTCTAGGGGTAGGATTAGGGCTAGGGCTAGGATTAGGGCTAGAGTTAGGGTTATGGTGAGGTTTAGGGTTAGGGCTAGAGCTATGGCTAGGACTATGGGTTAAGGTAAGGGTTAGGTTTAAGGTTAGGGTTAGGGTTAGGGCTAGGCCTGAGGCTATGTTTAAGATTACTATTATAGTTAGGGTGTATAAACACTTGGAATTTACTATGAATTTGCTTGAGTCACTGGACAAAAGTGAATCAAACACTGAGAATTCACAATGATAGACTAGGGAAATATTTAGGAATGTGCTTGAAACACTAGTAATACTTGTTCAAAGAGCTTTAACATATGTTGGAAACTGTTTAGTCACTGAGAAATCATGTTTAAAGTGTAGAGAACTGAGTTGGGTACCGGTTACATTTATAATTCAGACTCAATGAGTTGGCTTTTAAAAAAAAAGGTTCGTTAAATACTTAAACAGTCATTTTCAAATGGCTCAGATACCTTAAAAATAATTTTCAGAATGCTGACTTGACACTTTAGGGTTAGGGTTAGGGTTAGGGCTAGGGCCAGGTCTAGGGCTGGGCTAGGGCTAGGGTTAGGGTTAGGGTTATGGTTTGGGTTAGGGTTATGGTTAGGAATAGGACTAGGTTTAGGGTTAGGGCTAAGGTTAGGGTTAGAAATAGGGCTGGGTTAGGG
This sequence comes from Corynorhinus townsendii, assembly GCA_026230045.1. NCBI lineage: Eukaryota > Metazoa > Chordata > Mammalia > Chiroptera > Vespertilionidae > Corynorhinus > Corynorhinus townsendii. The sequence continues at coordinate 85,902,338 of JAPDVU010000008.1, forward strand.
CTATGTTTAGGTTTAGGGTGAGGGTTAGTGCTAGGGCTAGGGTTAGGACTAGGGGTAGGGTCAGAGTCAGGGTTAGGGTTTGGGCTAGAGCTAGGGCTAGGACTATGGGTTAAGGTAAGGGTTAGGTTTAGGGTTAGGGTTAGGGTTGGGGTTAGGGCTAGGGCTGGGGCTAAGTTGCGGAGTAGGGTTGCGGTTAGCGCTAGCGTTAGGGTTAGGGTTAAGGTTAGTGTTAAGGTTAGGGTTTGGGCTAGAGATAGGGCAAGGGTTAGTGTTTGGGTTATGGTTAGGGTGTATAAATACTTGGAATTCACAATGAATTTGCTTAAATCACTGGATAAAAGTAAATCAAACATTGAGAATTCACAATGATAGACTATGGAAATATTGAGGAATGTACTTGATACACTAGTAATACATGTTCAAAGAGCTTTCATATCTGAAGGAAACTGTTTAGTCACTGGGAAATTGTGTTCAAAGAGCTGAGAACTGATTTGGATACTGGTTACATTTATAATTCAGTCTAAATGAGTTGACGTTATTGAAAGAAGTTTGGTGAAACATTTAAACGTGCATTTTCTTAGGGCTCACATACCTGTAGGAAAATGTTCAAACTCTCAGAGCTCAAAATAAGAGACCAAGGAAATTTCTAGGAATGTGTCTGAAACACTTGGAATATGTTTGTAGAACTTTAATACCTCTAGTGCACTGTTGAAATACTGAGAATTTGTATTCAAAGAGCTGTGAGAGGTAGCATAGTCTTTAATAATAATCAATAACGTCAAAGAGCTGGTATATATGGAAAAACACTGTATAAATACTTGGAATTCACAATGAATGAACTTGAATCACTGGACAAAAGTGAATCAAACACTGAGAATTCACATGTTAGACTAGGGAAATAATTAGGAATGTGCTTGAAACACTAGGAATACATGTTCAAAGAGCTTTAATATCTGAGGAACACAATTTAGTCACTGGGAAATCGTGTTCAAATACCTGTTAAGTGAGTCCGATACCTTTGCATTTATTATTCTCTCAAAATGAGTTGACGTTTTTTGGAAGAAAGTTGGTTATACACTTAAAAATTCTTTTTCATAGAGGTGATATAACAGTATGAAGGTATTCAAAACTCTTAGGAATCAAAATGATAGGCTAGTGTTCAAAGAAGTATTAATTTACATTTAAGGAGTTGGTATATATGGAAAAACGCTGTATAAACACTTGGAATTCACAATGAATGAGCTTGAATCACTGGACAAAAGTGAATCAAACAGTGAGAATTCACAATGATAGTCTAGGGAAATATTTAAGAATGTACTTGAAACACTAGCTATACCTGTTCATAGAGCCATAATATCTGAAGGACACTGTTTAGTCACTGGGAAATAGAGTTCGAAGTGTAGAGAACTGAGTTGCATACTGGTTACATTTATAATCTATTCCCAATGAGTTGGCGTTTTTAAAAAAAGTTTCGTTAAACATTTAAAAATTCATTTTCAAACAGCTCAGATACCTTAAAAAATAATTTTCATACAGCTGATATGACAGTTTAGGGTTAGGGTTAGGGCTAGGGTTAAGTTTAGGGCTAGGGCTTGGGCTAGAGTTAGTGCTAGGGTTAGGGTTAGGGCTAGGGCTTTCGGTAGGGTTAGGGGAAGGGGAAGGGTTAGGGTTAGGGTTATGGTTAGGCATAGGACTAGGGTTAGGACTAGAGTTAGGTTTAGGGTTAGGGCTTGGGTTAGGGTTAGAGTTAGTGTGGGTTATGCTAGGGCTAGGAATCGGGCTAGGGCTGGGCTAGAGCTAGGGTTAGGGTTAGGGCTAGGGTAGAGCTAGCGTTAGCGCTAGGGCTTGTGTTAGGGCTAGGGCTAGGTTATGGCTAGGGCTAAGGCTAAGGTTAGGGATATGGATAGGGTTATGGTTAGGGTAAGGGTTATTGTTAGGGTAAGGGTTAGGTTTATGGTGAGGGTTAGGACTAGGGCTAGGGTTAGGGTTAGGGTTATGGTTATGGTAAGGCTAGGGCTAGGGCAAGGGTTAGGGTAGGGTTAGCGTTTGGGTTAGAGCTAGGGTTAGGAGTAGGGTTAGGGTTAGGACTAGGGTTAGTGTTAGGTGTATGATTATGGTTAGGGCCAGGGTTAGGTGTATGATTATGGTTAGGGCTAGGGTTAGTGTTAGGGCTATGGCTACGGTATGTGCTGGGATAGGGTTAGGGCTAGTGCTAGGTTTAGGGCTAAGGCTAAGGCGAGGGTTTGGCGATACGGGTGGGGTTAGGGTTAGGGCTAGGTTTAGGGTTAGGCTTAGAGTTATGGTTATGGCTAGGAGTAGGGCTCGGGCTAAGGCTAGGGGTAGGGTTAGTGTTAGGGCTAGGGATAAGGTTAGCACTAGGGTTAGATCTAGGGCTAGGTTTAGGGCTAGGGTTAGGGTTAGGGCTAGGGTAGGGCTAGTGTTAGCGCTAGGGCTCGTGTTAGGGCTAGGGCTAGGTTATGGCTAGGGCTAAGGCTAGGGTTAGGGATATGGATAGGGTTATGGTTAGGGTAAGGGTTATTGTTAGGTTAAGGGTTAGGTTTATGGTGAGGGTTAGGACTAGGGCTAGGGTTAGGGCTAGGGTTAGGGTTAGGGTTAGGGTTAGGATTATGGTTATGGTAGGGCTAGGGCAAGGGTTAGGGTAGGTTAGCGTTTGGGTTAGAGCTTGGGTTAGGAGTAGGTTTAGGGTTAGGACTAGGGTTAGGGTTAGGTGTATGATTATGGTTAGGGCTAAGGTTAGTGTTAGGGCTATGGCTAGGGTTAGTGCTGGGATAGGTTTAGGGCTAGTGCTAGGTTTAGGGCTAAGGCTAAGGCTAGGGTTTGGCGATACGGGTGGGGTTAGGGTTAGGGCTAGGTTTAGGGTTAGGCTTAGGATTATGGTTATGGCCTGTGTTAGGGCTAAGCCTAGGCTTTGCCTATATGGGTAGGGTTAAGGTTAGGACTAGGGTTAAGGTAAGGTTTAGGGTTATTGTTATGGCTAGGAGTAGGGCTCGGGCTAAGGCTAGGGGTAGGGTTAGTGTTAGGGCTAGGGGTAAGGTTAGCACTAGGGTTAGATCTAGGGCTAGGTTTAGGGCTAGGGTTAGGGTTAGGGTTAGGGTTAAGGTTAGGGTTAGGGCTAGGGCTAGGTTTAGGACTTGGTTTAGGGTTATGGCTAGAGTTAGGGTTAGGGTTAGTGTTATGATTAGTGTTAGGTCTAAGTCTTTTACTGGGGTTAGGGTTAGTGTTAGGGTGAATAAACACTTGGAATTTACAATGAATGAGCTTGAGACACTGGACAAATGTGAATCATACAGTGAGAATTCACAATGATAGACTATGGAGATGTTTGGGAATGTGCTTGAAACTCTAGGAATACATGCTCAAAGAGCTATAATATCAGAAGGAAACTGTTTAGTCACTGGGAAATCGTGTTCTAAGAGCTAGAAGTGAGTGAGATACTGTTTACATTTATTATTCCTACAAAATGAATTGGCGTTTTTGGAAGAAAGTTGTTTAAACACTTTAAAAGTCATTTTCATAGAGGTGCTATAACAGTATGAATGTATTCAAAACTCTTATGAATCAAAATGATAGTTAGGCTAGTGTTCAAATTAGTAATAATTTACTTTCAAAGAACTGTATATATAGAAAAAGGCTGTATAAACACTTGGATTTCACTATGAATGAGCTTGAATCACTGGACAAAAGTGAATCAAACACTGAGAATTCATAATGATACACCAGGGAAATATTTAAGAATGTACTTGAAACACTAGGTATACCTGTTCATAGAGCCATAATATCTGATGGACACTGTTTAATAACTGGGCAATAGTGTTCAAGAAGTAGAAAACTGAGTTGGATAATGTTTACATTATAATTCAATGAGTAGGCATTTTAGAAAGAAGGTTCATTAAACATTTACACATTCATTTTTATAGGGATCAGATACCTTAAAATAATTTTCATACAGCTGATATGACAGTTTAGAGTTAGGGTTAGGGTAAAAGCTAATGCTAAGGCTAGGGCTATGGCAAGGGCTAGGACTAGGGCTAGGGCTAGAGTTAGCGCTAGACTAGGGTTAGGGCTAGGGCTAGGTTAGGGCTAGTGCTAAGGCTAGTGTTAAGGATATGGGTAGGGTTAGGGTTAGGGTAAGGGGTAGGGTTAGAGTGAGGGTTAGTTCTAGGGCTAGGGTTAGGGCTAGGGCTAGGGTTAGGGTTAGTGGTAGGGTTAGGGTTACTGTTCGGGTTACAGTTAGGGCTAGGGCCAGGGCTTGATCTAGGTCTAGAGCTAGGGGTAGGGTTAGGGTTAGGGTTAGTGTTAGGGCTAGGGTTAGGACTAGATTTAGGGTTAGGACTAGGGTTACGTTTAGGGTAAGGTGTAGGATTAGGTTTTGGGGTAAGGTTAGGGCTATGGGTAAGGTTAAGGTTAGGGTCAGGATTAGGGTTAAGGATAGGGCTCAGGTTAGGTCTAGGCTTAGGGTTAGAGTTATGGCTAGGGGTAGGGTTATGGCTACAGTTAGGGCTATGGGTAGGGTGAGGGTTAGGGTTATGGTTTGGATTAGGGTTAGGGCTAGGGTTAAGGTTAGGGTTAGAGCTATGGGTAGGGTTAGGGTTACAGTTAGGCTTAGGGCTAGGGTTAGGGCTAGTGTTAGAGTTAGAGCTAGGGTTAAAGCTAGGGCTAGGGTTAGGCCTAGGGTTTGTGTTAGGGTTAGGGCCAGGGCTAGAGCTAAGGGTATGTTTATGGCTAGCGTTATGGCTATGGGAAGGGTTATGGTTAAGCTTAGGGTTAGGGTTAGGACTAGGGCCAGGGTTAGGTCTATGGGTAGGGTTTGGGTTAGGGTTAGGGTTAGGGTTAGTACTAGGGCTAGGGTTAGGGCTAGTGTTAGGGCTAAGGTTAGGGTTAGGGCTAGGGTTAGGTTTAGGGCCAGAGCTCGTTCTAGGGCTAGGGCTTGGTCTACTGTGTGGTTTTGGATTAGGGTTACAGTGCATAAACACTTGGAAATCACAATGATTTTGCTTGAATCACTGTATAAAGTAAATCAAACACCGAGTATTCACAATGATAGACTAGGGAAATATTTAAGAATGTGCTTGAAACACTAGGAATACATGTTCAAATAGCTTTAATATCTGAAGGAAACTGTTTAGTCACTGGGAAATCATGTTCAATGATCTGAGAACTGATTTGGATACTGTTTACATTAATAATTCAGTCTAAATTAGTTGGCGTTTTTGAAAGAAGGTTGGTTAAACACTTAAACATTCTTTTTCTTAGGGCTCACATACCTGTATGAAAATGTGCAACCTCTCAGAGATCAAAATGATAGGCCCAGGAAATGTCTAGGCAAGTGTCTTAAACACTTGGAATACATTTGTAGAACTTTAATATCTTTAGTGCAATGTTGAAATACTGAGAATTTGTATTTAAAGAGCTGTGAAAGGTAGGATAGCATTTAAATAATAATTACTCACTTTAAAAGTGCTGGTATATATGGAAATCCCTGTATAAACACTTGCAATTCACAAAGGAGGAGCTTGAAACACTGGACAAAAGTGAAAAGAGCTGATATATATTGAAAAACCTATATAAACCCTTGGAATTCACAATGAATGAGATTGAATCACTGCACAAAAGGGAATCAAACACTGAGAATTCACAATGATAGACTACGGAAATATTTAGGAATGTGATTGAAACACTAGGAATACATGTTCAAAGAGCTTTAATATCTGAAGGGCACAATTTATTCACTGGGAAATCGTGTTCAAAGAGCTGAGAAATGAGTGCGATACTGTTTACATTTATAATTCCTTCAAAATGTGTGGTGTTTTTGGAAGAAAGTTGGATAAAGACTTAAAAATTCATTTTCAAAGAGGTGATATGACTGTATGAAAGTATTCAAATTTCTTAAGAATCTAAATTATTGGCTAGTGTTCAAAGTAATAATAATTTATGTTTAAAGAGCTGGTATTTATGGAAAAAGGCTGTATAAACACTTGGAATTCACAATGAATGAGCTTGAATCACTGGACAAAAGTGAATCAAACATTGAGAATTCACAATGATACACTAGGGAAATAATTAGGAAGTATAGGCCCGGTGCATGAAATTCGACCATGGGTGGGTGTGCCCCTCAGCCCATGCTGCACCCTCTCCAATCTGGCACTCCTGTAGGATTGGGCCTAAACATGCAGTTGGACATCCCTCTCACAATCCAGGACTGCTGGCTCCCCACTGCTCACCTGCCTGCCTTCCTGATTGCCCCTGACTGCTTCTGCCTGCCAGCCTGATCATCCCCTAACCACTCCCTGCCAGCCTGATTGATGCCTAACTGCTCCCCTGCCAGTCTGTTTGCCCCTAACTGTCCTCTCCTGCAGGCCTGGTCACCCCTAACTGCCCTCCCCTGCAGGTCTGTGTCCCCCCCAACTGCCCTTCCCTGCAGGCCCAGTGGCCCCCATTTTCCCTCCTCTGCCAGCCTGGTCACCCCCAACTCCCCTCCCTTGCAGGCCTTGTCCCTCCCAACTGCCTTCCCCTGCTGGCCTGATCACCCACAACTGCCCTCCCTTGCAGAACTGGTCCCTCCCAACTGCCTTCCCTTGCTGGCCACCTTGTGGCAGATACCTTGTGTCCACATGGGGGCAGCCATCTTTGACAGCATGGGGGCAGGCAACCATCTTGTGTGTTGGAGTGATGGTCAATTAGCATATTACACTTTTATTAGACAGGATGTGCTTGAAACACTAGGAATACTTGTTCAAAGAGCTCTAATATCTGAAGGAAACTGTTTAGTCACTGGGAAATCGTGTTCGAAGAGCTGAGACTGAGTTGGATACTGATTACATTTATAATTCAGTATAAATGAGTTTGCGTTTTTGAAAGATGGTTGCTTAAACACTTAAACATTCATTTTCTTAGGGCTCACATACCTGTATGAAAATGTTAAAACTCTCACAGCTAAAAATTACAGACCAGGGAAATGTCCAAAATGAGTCTGAAACACATGGAAAATGTTTGTATAACCTTAATATCTCTTCTGCAATGTTGAAATACTTAGAATTTGTATTCAGAGCTGGGAAATGTAGGATAGTCTTTAAAATACTAAACACTCAACGTTTAAAGCCCAAAGCCAAGGCTTTCAGAGTCACAGGTCACCCTAGGGTGAGATGCCAGCAAGCTGGGGAACATGGGGGGTCCCTGAGCTCATGGATGCCAAGGGTGGTCTTAAAGGAGTGCTGGCAGGGCCCTGCCTGCCACCCTACCCACTGGCGAAGAGGCAGTCTGTGAGCAGAAGGTGACCTGGGGCTGTGGTTGTTATGCCCGTAAGCCAACTTCCAGAGATTGGGAAGTCACCCCTCTTCCTAGGAGCTAAGTAGCCAGCCAGTGTGGCTCATTGGTGAGGCAAACAAGCACCTGGGAAACAGCCAATAACTGTCACGCAAACAAGGGTTGGGGCTCAGTGACCAGTTTAAAGTGGTCATATCATCAATGGAGAGAGGACAGGTGGACTGCCAGAAGTGCTGAGGTGACCAAGGATATGGGCTGGCCCAGGTGAACAGCTGGAAGTGCCCTGGTGGACAAGGAGTTAGGGCCTGGTGACCAACTGGAAGTGCTGACGTCATCAAGGGGAGGGCTCTCGTGGACAACCAGAAGTGCTCACCAGGCCGAGTGGTTGGGCTTGGCCCAGTGAACAGCTGGAAGTTCTCAGGTGGACAAGGGCTTGCTGCCAGGTCAACAGTTTACTTCCAGGTCAACAACTGTAAGTGGTCAAGTGTAAATGCTGGTAGAGCCAGGTTAATGCATTGGAGGCTCCCAAGAATTCGCAAACGCCCCAAATTCCTTGGATCCATGCTCTAGAACGGGCAGCCAGAAGGTACCTGTTTTTGGCTGTCAGAGTCGCAGGTCCCTCCAGGGTGAGATGCTGGCAGGTTGGGGACCATGGGTGGGGTCCCTTGGCTCATGGACACCCAAGGTGGTCTTAAAGGAGTGCTGGCAGGCCCCTGCCTGCCACCCTGCCCACCGGGGAAGAGGCTGTCTATGAGCAGAAGGTGACCTGGGGCTGTGGCTGTTAGGCCCTTTAGCCAACTTCCAGAGATTGGGAAGTCACCCCTCTTCTTAGCAGCTAAGTAGCCGGCCAGTGTGGCTCATTGGTCAGGCAAACAAGGGTCTGGAGACAGCCAGAAATTGTCACGTGAACAAGTGTTAGGGCCTGGTGACCACCTTAAAGTAGTCATATTATCAATGGAGAGGGGACAGGTTGATCTCCGGAAATGCTGAGTTGACCAAGGATATGGGCTGGCCCAGGTGAACAGCCGGAAGTGCTATGGTGGACAAGGGCTCAGGGCCTGGTGACAGGCTGGAAGTGCTGACGTCATCTAGGGGGAGGCCCAGTGGACAGCCCTAAGTGCTCTGGTGGACAAGGTTTTGGGGCCTGGTGATGGGCCAAAATGCTGACATCATCCAGGGGGAGGGGCCACATGGAGAGCCAGAATTGTTCCTGTGGTTAAGGGCTTGGGGCCCAGGGACTGGCCAGAAGTGCTGATGTTACAGAGAACCGGAATAAATCAAGCAATGCTCAGAGAATTTGGAGTTACACTTTATTCACCGGTGGGCTTAGAGAAAATGAATTCAAATTCTAAGCAAGGCTACACACAGAACTTCCCTTTTTATTAAAGAGCCAGCATTATGTGTGCTTGGTGGTTATCTCACTGCTGGCTTGAAGACAATACATTTCTACTCAATTAAAAAAAATGCTCCTGGAATGGCATTGAGAGTATAGGCATATCTAGTCTCTGGCCTACAAGGTCAGACAGCTAAGCTTATCTTCCTTATTATTCAAGAAGGCTAAAGCAGGATAGAAATCAAAGTTATTTTTTTAGAATAAGATGTCATCTAAAAAAAAGGAGAGAATTCCAAAAAGTAGTTTTACAAAATAGGGGTTAGCCTTCTCTTCCCCCCGTCTTGTCCCAACCTTTTCAGCTTTGTGGTACAATAACCAAGGGATGTTATGGTGAACAGGGATGACGATCACTCTTTTACTATTTCCTGCTGAAAAGGGATGATGTCCAAGGGGTTAACATCCCATTTCTTCCTCCTGGAGAGGTTTGTAGGGAATTTTTCTGGCTTGTAGGACCATTTGAAGTTTAAAGGCATCTAGACGGGATGAGATAAAGCAAGTTAACTGATTTAGAAGACATGGTCCTAGGGTTATGGCTATGAGTAGCATTAACAGCGGTCCTGTCAATGGAAGGAGCCATTTCCAGACTCCTCCCCTCCCCCACCCCCCATGCAGCCCAGGTTTTGGATAACTCCTGTCTTATTTTTGAAGCTTGATAAGCTCGTTTCTTGGCCCTATCCCTTACAATACCAGACTGGTTAGTATAAAAACATCACTCTTCCTCAAAGAACAGGCACAGCCCCTCCCCTTCTCCACTGTGAGAAGGTCTAGTCCTCTTCGATTCTGGAGAGTAATGGCTGCCAGTGAGTCAATCTGATCCTGTACTGTAATAATACTTAGAGCTATTTCTTCTAAACTGTCAGCAAGGTCTTTGGATAGGCTCTGATAGTAGGAGAGGGAAGTTGCCAGTCCCCCTATTCTAGTGCTAACCCCTGTTGAAATGCTAAGTGTTATAAGGAGAGGAATTAGCTGGACTGCTCTTTTAAGAGGGAGAGGGTGACATTAAGTGTTCATTTGAGATAGTGAAGACTCAGGAGGCTCCCAAGAGGCAGAGTGTAGACCTGAGAGTGGTCCAGATTAAGAGAGTTCAGTAACAGTAAAAGAATTAGCCATAGCTTCATCTTGTTCCTTTGCTGTGTAGGAAGCAGTAATTTTATGGTGCTTCTGTGTTCCAGTAAGGGCAGAAGAGTTCTCTTCCTGGGACTAGCCTTGGGTTCTGGCGGCATTCATAAAAAGACAAAATGAGAATTATTAGAAAGATAAAAACAATGATTATCCAGAAATACCTGAGTATTTTGCCTTTAAGAGACGATAAGAAAGAAAGATTACTGTAATGAAGAATTCAGCAGGGCATTTCTGAATTCCTTGGAGCCGGTTGATCAGCCAGGCTCATTGTCGTCTTGAGAGTGATCTGCAGGGGGTGTTTCTGGTCAGAGGTCACCTTCCACTCAGGCTGGGCATCATTCGGCTGGTGGGCTGCTTTCACCCGGGAGCGGGGAATCCAGTTTTCAGTCCTGCAACCTTGAGACCTGAGGGAGTGGTTAGTATGACTGGATAGGTCCCTTCCAAATTGGCTTAAGGGGTACTTTTTTCAAATCTTTTAGCCAAACCTGGTCTCCAGGTTTATCAGGATGTACTGCTGTTCCTAGAGAGATGAGTAGTCGGTCAGTAACCCATCTGTGGACCTCAAAGACAGTTTTTCCAAGTTCTTGTAGTTGCTTCTGGATTTCTAAGTTTCCTATTTCCCCCAAATTTCCCTTTGGCTGAATTAAGGGAGGGGGTCTACCATATAGAATTTCAAAGGGAGAGAAACCTACCCTGGCCCTTGGGGCACAGTGTACCCGCAGAAGTACAAGAGGGAAGATATCTGTCCAGGGTAAGGTTGTCTCTTGGCATAGTTTAGCCATAGTCTGCTTTAGATTCCAGTTTATGTGCTCTACTTTCCCTGAACTCTGAGGCCTGTAAGCTGTATGTGGGTTCCATCTAATTCCTAAAGCCTTAGTTACCTGTTGTACTATTTCTGCTACAAAGGCTGGGCCATTATCGGACCCTATGGTCAGAGGCATTCCATACCACGGAATCATGTCTTTTAACAATGCCTTAGTGACTTCTCTTGCCTTTTCTGTGTGAGTAGGATATGTCTCGACCCAGCCTGAAATGGTGCAAACAAAAACTAGCAGGTATTTATTTCCTCTGCTAGGCCCTACTTCTGTAAAGTCTACTGCTAAGTCCTCAAAGGGAGTTTTCCCGCAGCGCTGAATTCCTATTGGTCCCACAGGACCCTGTTTGGCATTGTTCTGTGCACAGAGGAGACAACGCTGAGAAACTGAGGCACACAAGGAGGGAAGACAAGCAATTAGGTAGTACCTGCCTAACAAAGCTTCTAGAGCAGTCTTCCCTAAATGAGTAAGTTCATGCTGCTGGAGGACCACCTTATGGGCTAACTGTTCTGGGACATAGACCTTATGATCTGGGAGTATCTACCAACCTTCTTTTGTTTGTTTGCCCCCTTCTTGCTGGGCCCATTCCTCTTCCTGAGGAGTGTACTTTGGAGGTTCAGGTAATTCGGGGGCCAACATGATCCATGCCGGTGCTGCTTGTTCTTTGGCAGCCTGCTTTGCTGCCATGTCAGCATGCTGGTTTCCTTCTGACAATGAGTCTTTTCCTTTCTGGTGACCTTTGCAATGAATGACAGCTATTTTTTAGGCTCCCAAACTGCTTCTAGTAACTTTAAAACCTCATTTTGATTTTTGATTCCTTTTCCTCCCGCTGTCAGAAGCCCCCTTTCCTTGTATATAGCCCCATGAATATGCAGGGTAGCGAAGGCATAGTGTGCATCAGTGTAGATGTTGGCATGCTTATCCTTACTGAGTTCTAAGGCTCTGGTGAGGGCCCAAAGTTCTGCCTTCTGTGCTGACCATCCTTCAGGCAGGGCCCGTGCTTCAATTGTCTCAAAGTCTGATACCACTGCATACCTGGCTCGTCTTTTGCCTATTTCTAAGAAGGTACTTCCATCTGTGAACAATAATAAGTCCGGATTCTTTAGGGGCTTATCTGCTAGATCTGGCTGGCTAGAGTAAACCTCCTCTAGGACTTCCAGGCAATCATGCTCAGGAGCCCCCTCAGCAACGGGTAGAAAGGTGGCAGGATTAAGAGTTTTCACTGCTTCTAACATAATAGTCTCACATAATAGTCCTTGGTGTTGAGTCATTGGAGCATGAGTTAGCCAGTGCTGCCCCCTAGCTTCCATTAGGGTAATAACAGAATGAGGTACTTTTACATTTAAGTTTTGTCCCAGGGTTAGCTTATCTGCTTCTTTGACTAATAATGCCATGGCTGCAAGGGCCCTGAGACACGGGGGCCACCCGGAGGCAACTAAGTCAATCTGCTTAGAGAGATAGGCTACTGGTCTTTACCAAGGTCCAAACTCCTGGGTTAGAACTCCTAGGGCTACCCTGCTGTTCTCATGGACGAAGAGATTAAAGGCCCGTGTCACATCCGGTAGCCCTAGTGCTGGAGCCTCAGTAAGCTTTGCCTTTATGCTGATGAAGGCTTTCTACTGTTCGGGGCCCCATTCAATGGGTGCCTCCTCTTCCCCTTTTAAAGCTTCACAGAGAGGCTTGGCCAGATATGAAAACCCTGGGATCCAGATTTAACAGAACCCTGCTGCTTCCAGGAATTCCTGAATCTGCCGCCAGGTGCTAGGGACTGGGATGGCACATACTGCCTGCTTCCTTTCAGTCCCTAGCCTTCGTTTCCCTTGGGTAATTTGGAAGCCTAGATACTTGACTTCTGACAAATCTGTGCCTTTTTCTTGAACACTCTAACCCCGTGGTCAGCAAACTGCGGCTCACGAGCCACATGCGGCTCTTTGGCCCCTTGAATGTGGCTCTTCCACAAAATACCACGGCCTGGGTGAGTCTATTTTGAAGAAGTGGCGTTAGAAGAAGTTTAAGTTTAAAAAATTTGGCTCTCAAAAGAAATTTCAGTCGTTGCATTATTGATATTTGGCTCTGTTGACTAATGAGTTTGCCGACCATTGCTCTAACCTGTTTCAGTTAACAGTCTCAGGAGGGCTCGTGTCCCTTCCCAGCACTGATCTCGTGTGGAGCTGGCTAGTAGGAGGTCGTCTACTATTAAAGTAGAACGCACCCCAAGTCCTGTCCTGGGAACTTAGATAAATCAGATGCTAGTGCTCCACTAAAGAGAGTAGGGGATTTTTTGAATCCTTGTGGAAGTCTGGTCCAGGTGAACTGCTCCTTGGCTCCCGTAGTTGGGTTTTCCCACTCAAAAGCAAAAAGGGGCTGGCTGATGGGGGCTAATCAGAGGCAGAAAAAGGCATCTTTCCGATCTAGGCATGTAAACCATTCCGCTTCTGATGGAATGAGTCCTAGAAGCATGTAGGGGTTTGGCAGCGCCACATGCAAGGTTGTAACAGCCTCATTAACAGCCTGTAAATCCTGTACCAGGCGGTAGTCATTAGTCCCAGGCTTTTTGACAGGCAAGAGGGGAGTATTCCATGGTGAATGGCATCTTTTAAGGAGTCCCCACTGAAGTAGCAGATCTAAGTGGACCTGAATTCCTAGGCGTGCCTCCCATGGAATTGGATATTGGCGGATTTTGACAGGCTGTGCCCCAGGCTTTAAGGCATTAGTATCGGGGCATGGTCTTTGGCCAGGCCAGGGGGATTTCCTTCTGCCCAGAGCAGCAGGAATTCTTCTTCTAATTCAGGCGCTAAAGGTGAGGCCTTTGACTAAGGGGCATAAAGTCTCCATTCTTCCTCCTGGGGCACTGCTAAGGACAGGATCATTGGAGAAGTCTCCTCACTTAGGCGAAGCTGTGCTGAGACATTTGGAACAAAAGTGATTTCTGCCCCCATTTTGGTTAAAAGGTCTCTACCCATCAGAGGTACTGGACAGTCTGGCAAGTACAGGAATTCATGAATTACTCGGTGGCCGCCAAGTTGGCATCGGCAAGGCCGGCAGAATGGTTTACGGGTCTGGTCTCCAGTAGCTCCAATAATGGTGACTTCCTTTCTTGAGAGAGGTGCTACTTTCTGTATAACCACTGAGTGCTCCGCTCCCGTATCAACCATAAAGTCCACAGTCTGGCCCCCAATTTTCATTCTGACCATGGGCTCGTGGGGGCCCAGCTGAAAAGAGCCCAGTCTGTCCTAGTCAGAGTCAGCTGCTGCCAGCCCAACAAGGTCTTCTTCAGGTGGTTCTGATTGATAGCGACTGGGTGGAAAAGGGGACCCTATTTTCTTGCTCTGCCGTTTGGGACATTCATTTTTCCAGTGCCCTGTTTCCTTGCAATAGGCACACTGGTCCCGTCTCAGGCTTGCTCTTCCTTTCCCTCCTGATCTGTCTTCTTGCTTCCCTTTTTGGGCTGTCTGGGGACCCAAACCCCTGAAAGCCGCTGCTATTACATTGGCCCTTCTTTGTATTCTCTTTTCTTCCTCCTTTTTTGCTGCCCTGTCTGGGTTGATGAAAACCTTGTTGGCTATCTCTAGCAGTTCACTAGCATTTTTTCCTGCAAAACCTTCCAGCTTCTGTAATTTTCTCCTGATATCAGGCTGGGCTTGGCCTACAAAAGGGGCATTTACATGGTTTGAGTGTCCGGGGCCTCAGGGTTAAAGGGAGTATAGATACGGTATGCCTCACACAGTCTCCTATAGAAAGCTGCTGGACTTTCATCAGGCTTCTGGAAAATCTTAGAGATTTTAGCCATATTGGTGGGCTTCTTGGCTCCAGCCCTGACCCCCTGGAGGTAATCCAGCTGATATCTTTCTAGCTTGGTCTTTCAGTCTTCTGAGTTCAGGGACTAATTAGGTTCCTTATCTGAAAGGGCCTCCCTTGCCCATCTGTCTGTGTCTAATGTCCCTGCCGGGGCCTGGGTCTGGAGACACTTCTGAGCCTCTGTCATTACTCTCATACACTCCTCAGTGTTAAAGAATGCAAAAAGGAGCTGCTTGCAGTCTACCCAGGTGGGCTTCTGGGTCTGGAAGATTATTTCTAGGAGATCTACCGTGGCCTGAGGTTTTTCAGAATAAGCTGGGGTGTGTTGCTTCCAATTCAGAATGTCACTTGTGGTAAAGGGATGATAATAATAGACAGGCCTTCCTTCCTGTAAGGTCCCATCTTCACCAAGCACTTGGGCACCCCGAATCTCCCTGAGAGGCATCTGATGTGCCGGCTGTTGTTTGGGCCCTTGATCGGCTGAACGCAAGTGCCACCCAACTGGCTCTGGAGATCCTGGTTGAGGGGCTATGGAGAGAGGTGGTGTTTCCAGACTTTCCAGACCTTCCAGACCAGTGGGGGGAGCACTTGGTGCTGCCTGTGGCTCATATGGAGGTGGTAAAACTGATGGGACTTCCTCGGGACGGGGCGGGGCGGGGGGGAGGGGTCTTATAGAATAGGGGGTTGAACTTCCTTCTGAGGGACCTGCTTCTCCTCTCCTGCCTGCTTCTTCCCTGCCTGCCTCTCCACTCCTGCTATTAAAACCTTACTCTGTCCCTTCTTATACACACAGAACCAGACCCAAGGTGGCAAGGTTTGAGCAATTTCTAACCAGCTGTCTATGTAGGAAAACTGATCTGGGTGTCCAGGGTCTACTATGACTACATACCAGACTGCCCTGACCAATCCTTCATCTAAAGAGCCTTCCAAGGGCCAGCCAACCCCGAAGGCTGGCCATTCTACTTCACAGAATTTCCTCAGTGTTTCAGAATTCATTTTAATTCAATAATCCCCATCAAGTCCCTTTTTAAAAATTTTCAGCATGCAATTGAGAACAGTGGTTTTACTCTGTCCCGACCCCATGATGATCGGTGGCGTGAGACAGACAAGGGAGGGGGTGACCTGTTTTCACAGATCCTCACTCAGATTCCCCTCTGGCCACATCCCTTGGGAGCTTAGATTCGTCTTAGCTAAGGTGCACCTGTATAAACCCTGGGCCTGGTCACCTCCACGTGGGGGTGAGTCACCATTATGCCATATGATGAATCGCGGAACTGCAGGTGGGGGCCCACTTGGATTCTGTAATCGAAGTTGTGGAGCCACACAAAGGAGAGGAGAGGGCAGGCCCTTTCCTTCCACACTCACACACTTTCATCCATCATTCACTCAGAGTTTAAACAATGATCTACCCAATTCCTAAGGAAGCCTTATGGCTTCTGGGGAGGTGATCAAGCTCCTCCTTTCACTCACTTGGAGTGGGCTGAACTGATGGGGCCCCTACATTACCAATTCTGTTGACAGGTCCAGAAGTGTCCATCCACTCTCACCAGATGCCGGCTGGGTCCTGGGCTGAGGTCCGGGAGCGCCCAGAGTCCCCTGGTTTAATTCTGCTAATTCAACAGAGCAGCGGCTCCCGGAGGCCTGTCCAGCGCCCATGGACCCCAAACCCAGTCCACTCACCAGAGGCTAAAAAATCAAGCATGGGCTGGTTTTCCCGAATCTCAGGGAACCAATAATGTTACAGAGAACCGGAATAAATCACAATGCTCGGAGAGTTTGGAGTCACACTTTATTCACCAGTGGGCTTAGAGAAAATGAATTCAAATTCTAAACAAGGCTACAAAGAGAACTTCCCTTTTTATTAAAGAGCCAGTCCTATATGCGCTTAGTGGTTATCTTGCTGCGGGCCTTGAAAACAACACAGTTCTATCCAATTAAAAAAATGCACCTGGCATGGCATTGAGAGTTTGGGGATATCTAGTGTCTGGCCTACAAGGTCAGAACAGCTAAGTTTATCTTCCTCATTATTCAAATAGGCAAAAGCAGGCTACAAAGCAAAGTTATTTTTTAGAATAAGAGGACTTCTAAAAAAAAGCAGAGAATTCCAAACAGCAGTTTTACAAAATAGAGGTTAGCCTTCTCACTGACGTCATCAAGGGGAAGGGGCCATGTGGACAACCAGAAGGGCTCAGGTGGATAAGGGCTTGGAGCCCTGGGACCAGAAAGAAATTCTAACGTCATTAAGGGGAGGTCCCACTTGGACAGCCAGAAGTGCTGACCAGGCCAAGTGGTTGGGCTTGGCCCAGTGAACAGCTGGAAGTTCTCAGGTGGACAAGGGCTTGCTGCCAGGTCAACAGCTGGAAGTGGTCAAGTGTAAACACTGGTAGAACTAGGTGAATGCATTGGAGGGTCCCAAGAGGTTGCAAACGCCCCAACTTCCTGTGGTCCAGGCTCTAGAACAGGCAGCCAGAAGGTACCTGTTCTCAGGGAAGGGTGTTCCCCATGAATTAAGCAAAATGCTGGCCCTCAGGGCGTGGCGAACTGTAAGTGAGCCTAGAGGTGGCAGGCCTTTGCGCCAAGTAGGAAAAGGGTTTTCAGGGCCTCAACATTGCTTTTTCCTGGATTTCAAAGCCCAAAGGCAGGGCTGTCAGAGTTGCAGGTCACTCCAGGTGAGATGCCAGCATGTTGTGGACCATCGGGGGGGGGGGGGGGGCGCCTTGGGCTTATGGATGCCCAGGGTGGTCTTAAAGGAGTGCTGGCGGTCCCCTGCCTGCCACCCTACTCACTGGCGAAGAGGCAGTCTGTGAGCAGAAGGTGACCTAAGACTGTGTGTTAGGCCCTTAAGCCAACTTCCAGAGATTGGGAAGTCACCCCTCTTCTTTGGAGCTAATTAGCCGGCCAGTGTGGCTCATTGTTCAGGCAAACAAAAAAAAAGAAGTATTCTGGTGGACAAGGGCTCAGTGCCTGGTGAACGGCTGAAAGTGCTGATGTCATACTGGGGGAGGGCCAGGTGGACAGCCTGAAGTGCTCTGGTGGACAAGGGTTTGGGTCCTGGTGTTCGGCCAAGATGCTGACATCATCAAGGGGGAGGGGCCACTTGGAGAGCCAGAAATGCTACCGTGGATGTGAAGCCCAGGGACACCACGGAAGTGCTGACATCATCAAGGGGGAAAGGCCACATGGACAACCAGAAGGGCTCATGTGGATAAGGGATTGAGGTTCCCCATGAATTTAGCAAAAAGATGACCCCCAAGGCGTGGGGTACTGTAAGTGAACCTAGAGTTTCAGGACTTTGCTCCCTGTATGGAAAGGGTTTTCAGGGCCTCAACACTGCTTTTTGCTGGATTTCAAAGTCCAGAGGTAGGGCTGTCTGCTTTGCAGGTCAGTCCAGAATGAGATGGTCCTATGTTGGCGAACATGGGGCGTCCATGTGCTCTTGTACACCCATGATTGTCTTAAAGAAGTGCTGCTGGCCCCCTGCTTGCCACCCTCCCCACCGGGGATTAGCCAGTCTGTGAGCATAAGGTGACCTGGTGCTCTGGGTGTAAGGCAATTAAGCCAACATCCAGAGATTGGGAAGTCACCCCTCTTCTTAGCAGCTATGTAGCCAGACAGTGTGGCTCATTGGTGAGACATACAAGGGCCTGGGGAACAGCCAGAAATAGTCATGCGAACAAGGGGCCTGGTAACCAGCTTAAAGTATTGATATCAATAATGGGGCGGGGGGAGGCCAGGTTGAGAGTTGGAAGTGCTGAGGTGACCAAGGATATGGTCTGAACCAGGTGAAAAGCTGGAAGTGCTTATATGGACAAGGCTTGGGGACCAGGGACCAGCCAGAAGTTCTGACGTCATCAAGGGGGAGGGGCCATGTGTGAAGCCAGAAGTGCTCAGGTGGGTAAAGGATAGGGGTGCGGGGAACATACAGAAGTGCTTACGTCATCAAGGGGGAGGGCCAGGAGGACAGCCTGACCTGCACTGGTTGACAAGGTTTTGGGGCCCGGGACCGGTCAGAAGTGCTGATGTCATCAATGGGAGGGGACACCTGGACTGCCAGAATTGGTGACAAACCCCAGTGGTTTGGCTTGGCCCAGTGAACTGCTGGAAGTGCACAGCTGGCCAACGGCTTGCTGCCAGGTCAACAGGTGGAAGTGGTCAAGTGTAAAAGCTAGTAGAGCCAGGTGAATACATTGGAGGGCCCCAAGAGGTCGCAAATGCCCCAACTTTCTGAGGTCCATACTCTGGAAGGCAGGGAGAAGGTGCCTATCCTCAGGGAAGGGTGTTCCTCATGAATTTAGCAAAAAGCTGGCCCCTAGAGCTCGGGGAACTGAAAGTGAACTTGGAGCTTCAGGACTTTGCTTCCATTATGGAAAGGGTTTTCAGGGCCTCAACACTGCTTTTTCCCGAATTTCAAAGTCCAGAGGCAGGGCTGTCTGCGTTGCAGGTCAGTCCAGAATGAGATGCTCCTATGTTGGCGAGCATGGGGCATCCCTGTGCTCATGTCTGCTCATGATTGTCTTAAAGGAGTGCTGCTGGCCCCCTGCTTGCCACCTGCTTGCCACCCTCCCCACCAGGGATTAGGCAGTCTGTGAGCATAAGGTATCCTGGGGCTCTGGGTGTTAGGCCATTAAGCCAACATTCAGAGATTGGGAAGTCACCTCTCTTCTTAGGAGCTAAGTAGCCCGCCAGTGTTGCTCATTGGTCAGGCAAATATGGGCCTGGGGAACAGCCAAAAGTTGTCACGTGAAGAAGGGTTGGGGCCCGGTGACCAGCTTAAAGTGGTCATATCATCAATGGAGAGGGTACAGGTGGACAGCTGAAAGTGCTGAGGTGACCAAGGATATGGCCTAGTCCAGGTGAACAGCCGGAAGTGCTCTGGTGGACAAGGATTTGGGGCCTGGTATCCGGCCAAAATGCTGACATCATCAAGGGCGAGGGGCCACATGGAAAGCCAGAAATGCTCCTGTGGATAAGGACTTGGGGCCCAGGGACCGGTCGGAAGTGCTGACGTCATCAAGGGGGATGGGCCACATAGACAACCAGAAGGGTTCAGGTGAATAAAGGCTTGGGGTCCTGGGACTGGCCAGAAGTGCTGACATCATCAATGTGTTGTGGAGTCGAACCCTGGAGTCAGAATAAGACCACCGGAGGCTGATGATTGATTAAAAAAGCAGGCAAGGATTTATTGAAACTGGCCAGGACAGCCACAAGAGCACCACATGCAGGTGGAGTCCACCCTCACGACCGCGCCGTTTCAGGTGTAGGCAGTCCTTTTAAAGGTCTAAACCACAAAAATTTTCCTTTGTTCTAAACTCTAAATTCCAAAGGCTGGGAGCAGCCCGCAGGGTCATTCCCAGCCACATCCTGCTGGACATTGGATTGGAATGTGGACCTATCTTGCGAAAGCAATTGTACAGAAGCAGAATTGAGCAAAGTTAATAATCTCTAAAAGTTATCTACAGTTTCTACTCCTGGAGCTACTGAGTCAGTGGGAATCAATCTCCTGTAGTTCTGGTCCACAGGCACAGGAAAATTATCTTTGTGATGTGGGATGGATTTGTGTGAGTTTCCAGGTCTCAATCTGGAAGCTGAGGTAACTACCCTATTGTTTAAGCAAGTAAGTGCGTGCAGAAGTAAGAATAGCAGGGTTAAAATTCAAACAGCAGTTTTTACCCAAGTATGGTTGCTACCATACTTCAAATGGGAGGGCACATGTAGACAGCCAGTAGTGCTGACCAGGCCAAGTGGTTGGGCTTGGCCCAGTGAACAGCTGGAAGTGCTCTGGTGGACAAGGGCTTGCTGCCAGGTCAACAGCTGGAAGTGGTCAAGTGTAAATGCTGGTAGAGCCAGGTGAATGCATTGGAGGTGCCAAGAGGTCGCATACGCCCCAACTTCCTGTGGTCAACGCTCTAGAATAGGCAGCCAGGAGGTACCTGTTCTCAGGGAAAGGCGTTTCCCATGTATTAAGCAAAAACTGGCCCTCAGGGCGCGGCAAACTGTGAGTCTAGAGGTGGCAGGCCTTTGTGCCAAGTAGGAAAAGGGTTTTAAGGCCTCAACACTGCTTTTTCCTGGATTTCAAAGCCCAAAGGCAAGGCTGTTAGAGTCGCAGGTCACTCCTGGGTGAGATGTCTGTATGTTGGGGACCATGGGGGGGTCCCTGGGCTCATGGACACCCAGGGTGGTCCTAAAGGAGTGCTGTTGGCCACCTGCCTGCCACCCTACCCACCGGGGAAGAGGCAGTCTGTGAGCAGAAGGTTACATGGGGCTGTGCATGTTAGACCCTTAAGCCAACTTCCAGAGATTGGGAAGTCACCCCTCTCTTCAAGATCTAAGTAGCTGGCCAGTGTGGCTCATTGGTCAGGCAAACAAGGGCCTGGGGAACAGACAAAAATTGTCAGGTGAACAAGGGTTGGGGCCCAGGTGTTACAGAGAACCAGAATAATCAAACAATGCCGGAGAGTTTGGAGAAACACTTTATTTACCGCGGTGGCTTAGAGAAAATGAATTCAAATTCTAAGCCCTGGCTACAAGCAGAACTTCCCTTTTTATTAAAGAGCCAGCCCTTTGTGCGCTTAGTGGTTATCTTGCTGCTGGCCTTGAAAACAACACAGTTCTATCCAATTAAAAAATGCACCTGGCATGGCATTCAGAGTATGGGCATATCTAGTCTGCGGCCTACAAGGTCAGACAATTAAGTTTATCTTCCTCATTATTCAAGCAGGCTAAAGCATGTTAGAAAGCAGGTAAGTTTTCTTAGAATAAGAGTCTGTCTAAAAAAACAGCAGAGAATTCCAAACAGTAGTTTTTACAAAATAGGGGTTTGCCTCCTCACAGGGACCAGCTTAAAGTGGTCATATTATTGATTCTGAATTTTTGGACTGGAACCTGGAGTCTTTGTCTGCCGGAATCGAAGAATGAATCCACGCATAGAAAAGTGGTATAGCAAAGGTGGAGATTTATTGAAGAACAAGTATAGACTCCCATGTTGGGAGAGGGAAGAGTCCCACAGAACGAACTCCCACATGGGGAGGGGAAGAAGGGTTTCACTGAGTCCCTCTTCCATACAGCTTATAAAAGCTGAAGATCTTGGTGCCTTGATATCCCCTCTGATTGGTCACTATTCCCTTAAACTGGTTACTATAGTAACTCCTGGGCTCAAAGATTGAACCTCACTTGGAACAGGTGTGGTTCTCTCCCACCCCCACCATCCTTCTTTCTGAATGAAGGGCTTCCTTCTATTTTGTAAATGTGACCTTTCTTGCCTACTTCCAGTTCCCTTGTCTTATGTAAATATACCTGTTGCTGCCTCCTTGTCTTATGGAAATGTAACTGCACCTGGCTTCCTTGTGTTATGGAAATGTACCTTCTCCTGGTCTACAGCCCTGTGTTTTTACATGAACCCTAATTCTAAAAAACCCCTAAACCTGCCTATATTCCCCTTAAAATTCCTGCTTCAATCCCCCCTCCGATTAGGAAACCCCAACTGCCCTTGGGGACAATGGACGCTGTGTCTTTCTGGCTGCTTTCTGCTGGCAAAGGGGTCATCGTTTGTGATAGATCCTCGCTTCCCCCAACTGATGGACGGAGAATGATGTAAACTCCACCTGCAGCCCGAACATTCCTGAACACCTAACCAGGCACCTTATATGGACTGTACATTGAACCACCAATCAGCACCTGCCAAATACCCTAACCCCCGATTTCTAAGTCCCTAATTATGTGCTTATATGAAACCACCAATCAGCGTGTGCAGAGGACCCTAAGCCCCATCCCTTCCTTTCCTCCCCTCAAAAGGCGCCTTCACCCCAGCACATGTGCTCTTTTCCATCTGGAAGATAGCCTGGTAGGGTCTTCTCCTCTAATAAAGCCTATGTCCTGGTCTCTGTTATGCCCAGATTTCAGGATCCCCAAAAACCCACCAGGAAGGAGCCGAGCCCGATGCAAGAGCAAGAGAACCTTTATTCGTGCTAGCACGAGCTCCTGTCTCCAGCAATCACCAGCGCAGCGGCAGGAGAGAGAGAGAGAGAGCTTTGGGAGAACAAAGGCTTTATAGGGGATCCAAAGCAGTGGGCAGGGGGAACGTTCCTGGCCCCTGTCGATTGGTCAGGGGGCAGGATCAGAGGTCTGGTTATGCAGGGGTACTGTGCAGTTTGCCTAATTTGGGCTGAGTCCACTTCTCTGCATTCCTATTGGCATGTTTGTGCAAATGTTACATACTTGCTGTTTACAGGGAAGGGCAGCAGGAAGAGTTGCAGAACCGTGGGTACAGAACAAAAGAAACATTATAAAAGTAACAAAAAGAACTCCATGGGGTCAACCTAGTTTTAGCTCTATCATTCCCCCCTTGTCATGAGACTTACGGGCCCAATCATGGGTCGGTTTGCATTTCTACCTCGCCTTCTGTTGCTAGAGGCCTGTACTGGGCGCGCAGGACCACTTTTAAGCACATTAACCACATCTTGTTTTTGTAGAGCAAGTAACCCAAGACAAAACAGTTTTTCCTAAGCAACGTCAGGATCATGCCATTGATGACCATGTTATTCACAGGATCACCCTGTTCTTCAGAAAGCTGACAGTGTTCTATGAAAGAAGGCCTACGTGCTGGGAAGGGGCCCTGAGACCATATCTCAAGGCCTGGCCTGGTGTCAGCACTGACAACTCTATCTAGGGCATAGTCCACGGTCTCTGGAATGGGCAAGAATTCCCACTCTCCAACAGTCTCCGGCCCTCTGTCTCATCTATCATCTGGTGCCGAAAACCTGGGTGGACGATCCTCGGACCTAGCCCTGAGCTTCTGACTCCTGCTCTGGCTCTGCTCGGTGGCATGGTTCTGAGTTGATTGGCCTGCTCAGAACACTTCTCGAACCCTGCCGTACCAGGACACGTGGGGATCTCGTCGCTTTCTCACCTGTAGGCTTCAGGGACTTTCCCTCCCCGCCCGCTCCCCCCCTCGTTCCCTTGACCAGGAAGGGCCTCAGAGTTTTCCCATCTACTCGGCTACATGTTCTACGTTCTACGAAAGCCCAGGTACCTGGCCGGGAAACTCTGCTCTACTCCACGGGAAAGGTCTTGGGGTGACGGCCTTGGAACCTTCTCTCGTCTCTCTCTACAGGTTGGCTGAGGAAAAAGGAGGATGCTCCTTCTTTCCTCTCCAACTTTCCGGTGGCCCTTCCCTCCGGTCACGGGGACCTCTCAGTCCAAACCCCCTCTACACACCTTTAGGGTGTCTCCTCACGAATCTCTCAACCCTTGGTCTTTCTGGCTACATAAACCAAAGAAGCTCTACCTGGCCACAATATAAACTCGACAATGTCTCTCTGTGGCCTGAAAACGGCACTTCCGATTCCAATATCCTCCAAGACCTAGATAATTTTTGCTACCGGACAGGGAGGCCTCAGAGATCCCTATGAACAGGCTTCCCCCCTCACCCCCCCTCTCGCCCCTTGCTTTACTCCTCATGTCCCACCCATCAGATCCTCTTCGCAAAGTCCTCTTTGCCCTCTCAAACCTGTCCTCAACCTCTTTCTCTGTCTTCTGACTGCTCTTTTGACCCAGTGGATCATTCCTCTCCATGTGTCTCACTCCCGCCACCTCCTTACAACCCTGCCACAGAATCTGCACCCCATGCTCTACCTCTGAGAATTCTAACCGCCCGCCTTCCCCTGTGCACTCTCCACCAAATCTCCAGCCCCGTGACCGCCAGCAACCAAATTCAAAGGTGGCTGGCCATTCCCTTCTCACTTTCTGATCTTTCTGAGAGCCCAAATCCTGAGAACGTGAGCTCCAAAACAGCCTTTCCCACCTAACACTCATTCTCAGGCCACCCAAAGACTGCCTTCCGCAACAGCCTCTTCTATTTCCACGTCCATTCTACCCCTGAGGGAGGCAGCAGGAACTGATGGCAGAGTCTGAGTCCATGTCCCATTCTCTATGTCCAGCGTCACAGATTGAGAGGCATCTCAGGTTTCTTTTTCCACTGACCTGACCACCTTTACTCCCCGACATACACTGCAAACTTCAAAAAATAGATGCAGGTCCACAAACCCCTCAAAAAGACCTCGTTAACCTGACCTTTAAGGTCTTTAATAATAGAGACAAGGAGACCCAAACCCAAATTCAAAGGCGAGATCAGGCCAAGGCTGAGGCCCAGTAGGGGGCCTTTCAGCTCCTAGCCACCGCTTTCAAACCCCAAACGAAGTGCCAGTCTTCCAACCGTGGGTAAGTCAGGGGCTAAGTCTCCTCCAGGCCCATACTTCAAATGCAGCAAGGAAGGACACTGAGCCAAGTCCTGCTCAAACCCGAGACCCCCGCCTGGGCCCTGCCCAAGGTGTGGAAGGGAAGGCCACTGGAAATCAGACTGTGGTCTGGCTCCTCTGGGTCTGGCCTTAGCCAGCCCAGCATGGCTGCCCTCTGGATCCGGTTTGGAGCTTCCAGACCCCCTGGGACTGGCCACCGAAGAAGCTGCCCAGGCCCTGACAGGGCCCCACAGACTTACATCACCAGGACAGAGCCTTGGGTAACGACTGTCGTGGCAGGTAAGCTGATCTCCTTTTAATTGACACTAGGGCCACTTATTCTGCCCTCCGAATTTGCTGGGACCCTTGTCCACTCCTCAGTCTCTATTATGGGGGTTGACGGATCAGTCTCACAGCCATTAGCCACCTCACATCTACACTGCACCTTACTAAATTCCCCCATTCACGCTCTTCTCATTCTACCTCGGTGCCCCGCCAGGGCTACCATGCATCCCCTCATAAAACCCAGTTGTCCCAAACCCAGCCACCTAGCTCAGTTTCACTCTCTTACCCCACAAGGCCGAGCCATTCTTTGGACTGTAAATGCCTTATCTCCATATCTCCTCTATGATCATTATCTGTAGGAAAAATGCATGGTTTAAAATTCAAGCGGCTAGAGGCCTGGAAACAGGCTTTGGGACCTGCTCCCTCCTCCCCCTGCCTTTTCTCCAGCCTCATCTGCTCCTTTTCTTCCCTTTCTCTTTTCCCTTGGATAACAGCCCATGCTAATATTCCTTCCCACTTTCACTGCAACACAATCTCAATCACTCATTTGTCACCCCTTATTGGTAGCACCATGGTGACTACCCTCTCAGCTTGGAGTGTGGAACTAGAAAAAGGAATCTCATACCCTTTAGTCCACCTCTTCTCCTTATACCTATCAGCTTGTCTCCATGATCAGGGATTTTTCTTCCTCTGTGGGGAAAACACATACATCTGTCTCCCCATCAGCTGGACAGGAACCTGTACTCTCATCTATCTCTCACCCAATGTAGATGCAGCCCCCAATGATCAGTCTTTACCTGTCCCCATAACCCATCATATCTGACACAAAAGAGGAGTCCAGATAATCCCTCTCCTCCTAACTCTTGGCATCACAGCAGAGATTGGAACTTCCACAGGGAGCTTAACCACTGATCTACCTATACTTTGAAACCCTGTCTCAGGACCTACAAGAAACATGTGGATGCTCAGCAAAGGGGCAAAACTGGGAAAACAAGAACTGTACCCCCAGGGTAACCTATTCTGCCCTTTCATATTACTAGTGGGGCAACTGAGATTCCTACTCTTTTCCCCCTAAAAATAACATCTAGGTCTCAGTTGTATTTCAGCTCCAGAAAAGCAGCAAAACCAGACAAGTGATGTTGTGGCAGACTCAGGACCAGCTTTTACCTCCCAAGTGACTCAACAGGATCACTCTCCAGACTTCACCAACCAGTCTCTTGGGGAAATCATGCTGCTGCACCCCTCATCCAGCACAGAAAACACTACCTGTTTTTTGCTCACTTACTCCATGGCTCCTCCCACTATTAGGCCCACTGGTATTTATTCTTTTAATTTTGCTCTTTGGCCCCTGTCTCATGTGTTGTTTCATTAGTTTCTTGCAGAACAGAATGCAGGTGTTCGCCAACCAGAAGGTGGGAGAGATCTATCTGGCATAGAATTCAGAACCTAACGCCAGAATCCTTGAGACCCCAGGTAGACGCCCCTAACGACACCCCCTCTCAGCTGGAAGTAGCTACGGAAGATGGACCTTCATCCCTTGACCTTGCCCAGACTCTCAATTTTTTTAATATTACCAGAAGCCTGGAATGATAGATCCTCCCTTCCCCCAACTGATGGACAGAGAATGACGTAAACTCCACCTGCAGCCCGAACATTCCTGAACACCTAACCAGGCACCTTATATGGACTGTACATTGAACCACCAATCAGCACCTGCCAAATACCCTAGCCCCCGATTTCTAAGTCCCTAATTATGTGCCTTATATGAAACCACCAATCAGCATGTGCCGAGGACTCTAAGCCCCATCCCTTCCCTTTCCTCCCCTCAAAAGGCGCCTTCACCCCAGCACATGTGCTCTTTTCCATCTGGAAGATAGCCCGGCAGGGTTTTCTCCTCTAATAAAGCCTGTGTCCTGGTCTCCAGCCCTCTGTCTCATCTATCAGTTTGGGGTGGCAGTCAGGGTCCCATTGTTGCAGAAGACCAAAGAAAACCAAGGACACTTCTGAGAAAAAGGAGGGGACACTGTTTAATACGCCAACATACTCAGGGAACAGCCTTCCAAATCTGAGTGAATGGAACATGCATGGGCCCTTCTCTTATATCTCCCTTCCTGTGGTCTTTGTCCCACAAACATGGATTATGCTTCTGGCCCTTTTTGCCGGCCTTGCAAGAAGGCCCCCAGGTGTTGGGGGATCTCCAGGCCATATCTGATGGTCTGGCCTGGCGCTAGCGTTAATAACCCTCCCTCTTGGGCAGTACACTATTCATAGTAACAGGTTCTGCAAGACCAGTATCTGGGAAGGAGAGAGGGACTTAATTATAGGTTATCAGGAATGTACACTGAGTTTGCTGGGTTGGATTCAGGTCACTAGCCCCGAATATCAGGGTTACATTGCAATTAGTCCTTTTAGCCTTCTCATTCCACCCCCTTGTCCCACAAGCTTCTCTTAGCCTTGTGGTATAAGACTATGGGATGTTATGGTGAACATGGACGACAACCACTCTTAACTGCTTCCAGCTGGAAAGGGGCAATGACAAGGGATTAGCATCCCATGAGGGGTTTATAGGGAATTTTGAAATTTAAAGGCATTCCTGACCAGTTTGTAGGCAGACAGGGGTAAGCAGTGGCCCCACACACGTAGAATGTTCCTGCAGAGGAGCACCAGGGGTAGGTGGTGTTTTCAGCCTTGAGGATAGAGTTGCATAGTTCATCTGGGTGGTGACATTGAATGTTGGCCCTGCATACTGCTGAAACAAATAGGAGCAACATTAATTAGCTGCACATTGGCTGTGACAGGTCCTATCATTTTTTCCATCCAATACAATCCTCCCTCCCCCATGTGCATTTGGTAGTAGAGTCGTAACATGCTGCAGGCTAGTAAGTATAGCTAACAAACATCTGGCTTGATGGAGCTTGCCCACAGTGCTGAACTATCGGTCCCACAGGACCCTGTTTGGCATTGTTCTGTGCACAGAGGAGGCAATGCTGAGAAACTGAGGCACACAAGGAGGGAAGACAGGCAATTAGATAGTATCTGCCTAACAAAACTTCTAGGGCAGTCTTCCCTAAATGAGTAAGTTCATGCTGCTGGAGGACTACCTTATGAGCTAACTGTTCTGGGACATAGACCCTATGATCTGGGAGTATCCACCAGCCTTCCTTTGTTCTCTTGCCCCCTTCTTGCTGGGCCCATTCCTCCTCCTTGGAGGGTCAGGTAATTCAGGGGCCAACATGATCCGTGACGGTGCCACTTGTTCTTTAGCAGCCAGCTTGGCTGCGGCATCAGCATGTTGGTTTCCTTCTGACACTGAGTCTTTCCCTTTCTGGTGACTTTTGCAATGGATGACGGCTATTTCCTGGGGCTCCCAGACTGCTTCTAGTAACTGTAAAATCTCATTCTGATTTTTGAATCCTTTTCCTCCGGCCATCAAGATCCCTCTTTCCTTATATATGGCCTCATGGATATGCAAGGTAGCAAAGGCATAGCGCGAGTCAGTGTAGATGTTGGCACGCTTATCTTTACTGAGTTCTAAGACTCTGGAAAGGGCCCAAAGTTCTGCCCTCTGTGCTGACCATCCTTCAGGCAGGGCCTGTGCCTCAATTGTCTCAAAGTTTGATACCACTGAGAAGGCTAATCCCTATTTTGTAAAAACTGCTGTTTGGAATTCTCTGCTGTTTTTTTTCTTAGACGGCCTCTTATTTTAAAAAATAACTTTGCTTTCTAGCCTTCTTTAGCCTGCTTGAATAATGAGGACGATAAACCTAGCTGTCTGATCTTGTAGGCCAGAAACTAGATGTTCCCATAATTTTTAGAACTGTGTTTGTTTTCAAAGCCAGCAGCAAGATAACCACTAATTGCACAGAGAGCTGGTTCCTTAATAAAAAGGGAAGTTCTGCTTGTAGCTTTGCTTAGAATTTGAATTCATTTTCTCTAAGCCCACCGCGGTGAATAAAGTGTGACTCCAAACTCTCCTGCATTGTTTGATTATTCCGGTTTTCTGTAACACCACTGTATATCCGGCTCATCTTTTTCCTTCATCTAAGAAGCTGCTGCTATCTGTGAATAATACCAAGTCCGGATTTGGCAGGTTTTCTATCTGTTAGATCTGGCCGGCTGGAATAAACCTCCTCTAGGACTTCCAGGCAATCATGCTCAGGGGCCCCCTCAGCAACAGGTAGAAAAGTGGCAGGATTGAGTTCTTACTGCTTCTAATAGTACCCACGGGTTCTCACTTAATAGGCCTTGATATTGAGTCATTTGAGCATGAGTCAGCCAATGCTGCCCCTTTGCTTCCATCAGGGTGACAACAGCATGAGGTACTTTTATATTTCAGTTTTGCCCTAAGGTAAGCTTATCTGCTTCCTTGATTAACAATGCAGTGGCTGCAAGAGCTCTGAGACATGGGGGCTACCCGGAGGCTACTGGGTCAATCTGCTTGGAGAGATAGGCTACTGGTCTTTGCCAGGGTCCAAACTCCTGGGTTAGAACTCCTAGGGCTACCTTGCTGTTTTCGTGAACAAAAAGATTAAAGTCTCATGTCACATCTGGTAGCCCTAGTGCTGGAGCCTCAGTGAGCTTTGCCTTTATGCTGATGAAGGCTTTCTACTGTTCAGAACCCCAGTTGATGGGTGCCTTCTCTTCTCCTTTTAAAGCTTCATAGAGAGGCTCAGCCAGGTCTGAAAACCTTGGGATCCAAATTCAACAGACCCTGCTGCTCCCTGTAATTCCCGAATCTGCCGCCGGGTGCTAGGGATTGGGATGACACATATTGCCTGCTTTCTTTCAGCCCCTAACCTATGTTTGTTTCCCTTGGATATTGGCAGATTTTAACAGGCTGTGTCCCAGACTTAAGTCAATTGCCTAAGTCAATCAGCACCGGGGCGTGGTCCTTAGCTAGGCCTGGAGGATTTCCTTCAGCCCAGACCAGCGGGAATTCTTTCTTTAATTCAGGTTCTAATGGTGAGGCCTTGGACTGGGGGGTATAAAGTCCCCATTCTTCCTCCCTTTGCACTGCTAGGGACATGATCATTGGGGAGGTCTCCTCACTTAGGCGAAGGTGTGCTGAGTCATTTGGAGCAAAAGTGATTCTGCACCCATTTTGGCTAAAAGGTCTCTACCCATAAGAGGCACTGGGCAGTCTGGCAAGTACAGGACTTCATGAATTACTTGATGACCACCAAGTTGGCATCGGCAAGGGAGGCAGAATGGTATATGGGTCTGGTCCCCACTAGCTCCAGGAATGGTGACCTCCTTTCCCGAGAGAGGCGCTATTTTCTGTGTGACTACTGAATGCTCAGCTCCTGTATCAACCATAAAGTCCACAGTCTGGGCCCCAGTTTTCATTCTGACCATGGGCTCGTGGGGGCCTAGCTGAAAAGAGTCTGGTCTGTCCTAATCAGAATCAGCCACTGCTAGCCCAATGAGATCTGCTTCAGGTGGCTCTGGTTGATAGCGACTGGGTGGAAAAGGGGGTCCAGTTTTCTTACTTTGTCCCTTGGGACATTCATTCTTCCAGTGTCCTGTCTCCTTACAATAGGCACACTGGTCTCGTCTCAGGCTCGCTCTTCCTTTTCCCTCTGATCTGTATTCTTGCTTCCCTTTCTGATCTGTCTGGGAGCTTGAGCCTCTAAAAGCCGCTGCTACTATGTATTCTCTTTTGTATTCTCTTTTCTTCTTCCCTCCTTGCCACACTGTTTCAGTTGATGAAAATCTTGTTGGCTATCTCCAGCA
Organism: Corynorhinus townsendii; assembly: GCA_026230045.1. Classification (NCBI taxonomy): domain Eukaryota; kingdom Metazoa; phylum Chordata; class Mammalia; order Chiroptera; family Vespertilionidae; genus Corynorhinus; species Corynorhinus townsendii. The sequence continues at coordinate 85,933,000 of JAPDVU010000008.1, forward strand.
GTTCGGTGGCATTCTTTCCTGGAAACCCTTCCAGCTTTTGTAATTTTCTCCTGATATCAGGCTGGGCTTGGCCTACAAAAGGGGCATTTACCATGGTTTGAGTGTCCGGGGCCTCAGGGTTAAAGGGAGTGTAGATTCGGTATGCTTCACATAGTCTCTCATAGAAAGCTGCTGGACTTTCATCAGGCTTCTGGAAAATCTTAGAGATTTTAGCCATATTGGTGGGCTTCTTGGCTCCGGCCCTGACTCCCTGGAGGAAAGCCAGCCGATATCTTTCTAGCCTGGCCTTTCCATCTTCTGAGTTCGGGGACCAATCAGGTTCCTCATCTGGGAAGGCCTCCCTTGCCCATCTGTCTGTATCTAATATTCCTGCTGGGGCCTGGGTCTGGAGCCACTTCCGAGCCTCTGATACTACTCTCATGCGCTCCTCAGTGTTAAAGAATGTGAAAAGGAACGGCTTGCAGTCCATCCACGTGGGCTTCTGGGTCTGGAAAATGTTTCTAGGAGGTCTACCATGGCCTGAGGTTTTTCAGAATAAGCTGGGGTGTGATGTTTCCAATTCAGGATGTCACTTGTGATAAAGGGCTGATAATAATAGACTGGCCTTTCCTCCTGCAAGGTCCCATCTTCACCAAGCACTTGGGCACCCCGAATCTACCTGAGAGGCATCCGACGTGCTGGTTGTGGCTTGGGCCCTTGATCGGCTTAACGCAAGCACCGCCCAACTGGCTCTGGAGAGCCCGGTTGAGGAGAAATGGAAGGGGGTGGTGTTTCCAGACTTTCCAGACCAGTGGGGGGAGCACTTGGTCCTACTTGTGGCACATATGGAGGTGGTAAAACTGGCGGGACTTCCTCAGGGGGTCCTGGCAGAACAGGGGGTTGGGTTCCCTTCTGAGGGACCTATTTCTTTTCTCCTGTCTGCTTCTCTTCTGCGTTCTCCTCTCCTGCCTACTTTTCCTTAGCCTGCTCCTGTCCTGCCTGCCTCTTTACTCCTGCTATTAAAACTTTACTCTGTCCCTTGTTACACATGCAAAACCGGACCCAAGGTGGCAAGGTTTGAGCAATTTCTAACCAGCTGTCTATGTAGGGAAACTTATCTGAGTGTCCAGGATCTTTTGTGACTACATTCCAGACCTCCCTGACCAGTCCCTTATCTAAGGAGCCTTCCGAGGGCCAGCTGACCCCAAAGGCTGGCCATTCTACTTCACAGAATTTCCTCAGTGTTTTGGAGTTCATTTTAATACCATAGTCTCCACTGAAAGCCTTTTCAAAATTTTTCAACATGCAATTGAGAACAGTGGGTTTACTTTGTTCTGACCCCATGATGATCAGTGGCAAGAGACAGACAAGGGAGGGGATGACCTGTTTTCACAGATCCTCACTCAGATTCCCCTCAGGCCATGTCCCTTGGGAGCTTAGATTCGTCTTAGCTAAGGTGCACCGGTATAAACCCCGGGCCTGGTCACCTCCACATGGGGGTGAGTCACTGTTATGCCATATGACAAATCGCGGAACCGCAGGTTGGGGCCCACTCGGACTCTGTAACCAAGGTTGTGGAGCCACACAAAGGATAAGAGAGGGCAGGCCCTCTCCCTCCACACTCAAACACTTTCACCAGACATTCACTCAGAGTTTTAAAACACAGTCCACCCACCTGATTCCTGAATCCTGATGATTTAACTGATGAAGTCCTATGACTTCTGGGGAAGGGATCAAGCTCCCCCTTCCACTCACTGGAGTGGGCCTGACTGACTGGGGCCCCTACATTACCAATTCTATCGACAGGTCCAGAAGTGTCCATTCACTTTCTCCAGATGCCAGCCGGGTCATAGGCTGAGGTCCAGGAGCGCCAGGAGTCCCCAGGTTCAATTCTGCTAAAATCAGCAGGGCGCGCCTTCCAGAGGCCTATCCCGCACCCCTGGGCCCCAAGCCCTGTCTGCTCACTGGAGGCCAAAAAAGCCAAGCGTGGTTGGTTTCTCAGGCAGGGAACCAGCTGTTGCAGAAGACCAAAGAAAACCAAGGACACTTCTGAGAAAAAGGAGGGACACTGTTTAATATGCCTGTGGACTCAGGGAACAGCCTTCCAAATCTGAGTGAAGGAACACGCTTGGGGCCCTCCCTTATATCTCCCTCCCTGTGATCTTTGTCCCACAAACATGGATTATGCTTCCGGCCCTTTTTGCCGGCCTTGCAAGAAGGCCCCCAGGTGTTGGGGGATCTCCAGGCCATATCTGATGGTCTGGCCTGGCGCTAGCATTAATAAACCTCCCTCCAGGGCAGTGCACTGTTCACAGTAACAGGTTCTGCAAGACCAGTATCTGGGAAGGAGAGAGGGACTTAATTATAGGTTATCAGGAATGTACACTGAGCTTGCTGGGTTGGATTCAGGTCACTAGCCCCGAATATCAGGGTTACATTGCAATTAGTCCTTTTAGCCTTCTCATTATCAGAAGTGGTTTACTAAGGGTCCATGGAAGATGGATGTAGCGGCCTCCATTTGCTGTTCCAGGTGGAGGACCAGTTGCAGCTTTAGGGCTTCTAAATGGGAGAATATGAAACATAATAAGCAATGGTTAAAGACCAGTAATAATTGATAGATCCTCCCTTCCCCCAACTGATGGATGGAATATGAGGTAACCTGCACCTGAGGCCTGGACATTCCTGAGCAACTAACCAGGCACCTTATATGGATTATACATTGAACCACCAATCAGCACCTGCCAAATATCCTAAGCCCTCGATTCCTAAGTACCTAAGTGCCTAATCATGTGCCTTACATGAATCCACCAATCAGCGAGTGCTGAGTATCCTAAGCCCCATTCCTTTCCATCCTTCCCCTCAAAAGCCATGTTCACCTCTGCACGTGTTGCTACTCTCCCCTTGCGAGATAGCCCGGCAGGGTCCTTCTCCTCTAATAAATCCTGTAGTCCTGGTTTTTGGCCCTCTGTCTCATCTTTCAATAATAGTAAAACAGTATGAACCAAGGCCTGAGGAAGTGGTTTTGACTGGTGGTAGCAGTAGCATAGGTTGTCCTCCAGACCAAGATATAACACATTTTACTCTGAATTGGGTTACTTATCTGGCACTCGTTGTCCTACCAGGATCCCTTTGAAAGAGAAGTTTCAGGTCCTTCAGAGGCTCACATGAGTAGAAATTTGGTGATCTAACTGATGACAATGTAGCTTCGTTCTCCTCCTGTGCTGGCATTCAAGGCTCACTGGAGATGGACGAATTTAGGAGTTGACACTGCTGACCTGTGGGGAGACTTAAAGACGGTGCCTATAAAAGAGCCTTTTGGGCTGTTTAAAGGCTTGCCCAAATAAATGCGGGCTTTCCCAAAAGCTTTGGAGGAGTATTGTCTATGTTAACTGATGGCTTTTATTCTGAACTAGTCCTCCCCTCTATTAGGCTCTTGTACCCCTAAGATAGGGTATTGTAATGACTATGTCAAAGTTTCAATAAATCTTGGGCTTAGAATATTGGGTCCTTCTAGAACCTCAGGGTTGAGGGGAAAGTGTTTCTGATGTGAATGTGAGGGTTTTTGTAGGGTCTCCTGGCATGGGAAAGGAACAACTTAGCCCAGCTGCACCCTAAAGGCTGAGAAAAAGATCTCTTTCTTGGTTTCCCAGACCTGCCTGTAATGGCTACAACCTCTGAGGATGATTTACCAGGGTTTGGGAGGAGTACAGAGAAGGTGGCTCCAGCATCGAGCAGGAAATTAATTTCCTTGTCCTTCCCCACTGTCAGGCTTACTCGGGGCTCCTGGGTGGAGGTGTCAGTCCTCTGATGAGCCAGATTGAGAGACCCCAGACCCCATCAGTCCTGTTGGGCCAACTGGTCGCCAGGCCCACCCCAAGGGACCTCAGTCTCCAGGGGCAGTCCGACTTCCAGTGGTTTTCTTGGCAGGTAGAACAGGGTTTCAGGAGTCCAACATGCCCCTTGGGGCAATTCTGGCACACAAGTCCAACCTGCCTACAGTTGTCGCAGGTGACCGGGACTGACAGTTTGTCTCCAGGCTCTGACTGGGGGTCCTTGCCTTGCTGAAGTGTGGCAATAAGAGCCTTGGTTCTGGCCTGCCTTCCCTTGTTTCTCCTTTTCCCCCATTCTGGTCTCTATTATAGAACACAGAGGTGGTAACTGTCAGGAGATTTTTAGTCTCTTGGGACCAATAGCCAATTCTTGCAACTTCCTGATATCTGGGATAGCCTGAGTGATAAGTTTGTCCTTTAAAATTAGTTGTCCCGAGGAGAATTCAAGATGGTGGCGTAGGTAAACACCTAAACTGCTGCCTCGCACAACAATTTCAAAACTACAACTAAAAGACAAAACGTCTATCACCCAGAACCATGGGAAAGCTGGCTGAGTGGAAGTTCTACAACTAGAAGGAAAGAGAAAAGAGCACTGAGACGTGCACAAGCGCTGAAAAGCTGAGGTACAGAGGTGTGGGATCTGGGCTGGCGGCAGGCATTGCTTTTTTCAACCCAAAGGGAGACAAGCCCCCGATTACTCTGAAATACAGTTTCTGGGGAGACGCGGGGGACCCAAACTCCTACGGGGAGAAGCTGGATTGTCTGCCACTGGGTCGGAAAGTGAGGGGATCTTGCTTGCAGAGCTGCGCGCAAGAATAATTGTTTACTGCGCTGGGGCACGGGACGCAGTCAGAAACACAGAGCCGGCTACCTAGCAGCCATCGCTGTTTGCCACGTCCTAGCCTAGTGACACCCTGAGACCCCGCCCCACACAACCTACAAACCCACCCAAGCTCCAAGCAGCAGTTTTAGCATAAGAAAGGCCTGCCCTATCGCAGCTTAACCTAGCAAACTTGCAGCCCGGATCAGACAGCTCCAAAACCTCCAAACCCCAAGCAAAGAGGAAAAAACTGTAGCTCTCGCTGTAGCTCCTGCTGGGTGGACTCAGACAATAGCTGACCTGCACCCCATTGGAGATCCAGAAGCCAGTATACCTAGTGGTCAGTGTGAGAAACCAGATTTCAACTCCTCACATCCATAAGTGACACATTCAAGAGGCAGACTCAGCGAGCACCAAAGCCCCACTGAAACAAGTCCTGAACCATAAGCGTGTCTCTAGCACAGCAGTTCTTCCATTATAGACACAGCGAGTCCTCACAGCCGATTGGCCTGGAGGTCAATTCCTCCCAGCGTACCAACAGCAATTAAGGCTTAACTACACCAAGACTTTGCACTCAGCCCACAAAGAGGTGTACCAAGAGCGTCCACATCAGGTGATTGGGGAGGCGGAGCTACCGTCCCCTATAGGTCACCTACCACGCAAAGCCACTCCATCAACACAGGGAAGCAGCCAAAATGCGGAGACAAAGAAACATGTCACGAATGAAAGAAATGGAGGAAAGCAAACTACTGGACGACATAGAGTTCAGAACCACATTTATAAGGTTACTCAAGAATCTTCTAAAAACCGCTGAGAAACTTGATGACACTTCTGAGGAGCTTAGTGAGACCTTCAAGGACCTTAATGAGAATGCCAAAAAAATGGAAAAGGACCAGTCAGAAATGAAGCATACACTGTCTAAAATAAAGAATATACAGAAACTCAACTGTAGATCAACGTACCCCAAGAATCAAACCAAAGATCTGAAATATGAGAAAACAAAAAACACCCAACCAGAAAAACAAAAAGAAAAAAGAATCCAAAAATATGAAGATAGTGTAAGGAGCCTCTGGGACAAATTTAAGCATACCAACATCCGAATTTTTGGGGTGCCAGAAGAAGAGAGAGAGCAAAATACTGAAAACCTATTAGAAGAAATAATGACAGAAAACTTTCCCTACCTGGTGAAAGAAATAGACTTACAAGTCCAGGAAGTGCACAGAACCCCACACAAGAGGAATCCAAAGAGGACCACACCAAGACACATCATAATTAAAATGCCAAGGGCAAAAGACAAAGAGAGAATCTTGAAAGCAGCAAGAGAAAAACAGTTAGTTACCTACAAGGGAGTACCCATACGACTGTCAGCTGATTTCTCAGCAGAAACTATGCAGGCCAGAAGGGAGTGGCAAGAAATATTCAAAGTGATGAACAGCAAGAACCTACAACCAAGATTACTCTACCCAGCAAAGCTATCATTCAGAGTTGAAGGTCAGATAAAGAGCTTCACAGACAAGAAAAAGCTAAAGGAGTTCATCGCCACCAAACCAGTATTACACGAAATGCTGAAGGGTATTCTTTAAGAAGAGGAAGAAGAAGAAAAAGGTAAAGATAAAAATTATGAACAACAAAATGACATCAAATACATACCTACCAACAAGTGAATCTAAAAATCAAGTAAATAAAAATTGTGAAGAACAGAATGGACTGGTGAATATAATAGAATCAGGGACATAGAAAGGGAGTGGACTGACAATTCTCAGGGGGAAGCGGGTGTGAGTGGTGCGGGAAGAGATTGGACAAAAATCTTACTCCTATGGATGAAGACAGTGGCAGGGGGTAAGGGCATGGGGTAGGGTGGGGTGGGGAATCAGGTGGAGGGGAGCTATAGGGGGAAAACAAAATGAGGAACACCTGTAATTTGAACAATAAAGATTTATTTAAAAATAAATAAATAAAATAATAAAGGAAAAAAAAAGGGGAGGGGCCACATGGAGAGCCATGAGTGCTCAGGTGGATAAGGGCTTGGGGCCCCGGGACAGGCCGGATGCCCTGACGTAATCAAGAGCAGTGGCCACATGGTGACATACCGCCAGTGTCATCTTGCCCAGGTAAACACACGGAAGGTTCAGGTGAGTGAACACTTCAGGCCCGGTCAACTGCTGGTGGTGTTCTAGTGGCTAGACAGATGGGGCAACCTAATGTGGAAGAGGGTCACAAGAGGTCACCAAAGCCCCACTTCCCTGTGGTCCCAGGACCCTGGATGGCAGCAAGAAGGTCCATGTCCTCAAGGAAGGGTGTTTGCTGTGAGTGAGGCCGAAAGTTGGCCCTCAGGGAACCCCACCCGTTAGTGACACTGGAGGGGACTGGAGTTGGCTGCAAGAAGGGAAAAGGTTGACTGGGGCTTAATACAGCTCTGGCCTGGATTTCAAAGCCCTCAGTCCATTTTGTCTGGGTCGAAGGTCATTCCAGAGTGAGATGGCCCCATGTTAGGGACAATGCAGAGTCAGAGGCAGATGGACCCCCATGACTTTCTGGAAAGAGGGCTGGCGGCCCCCTGCTTGCTGCCATCTAAATGGGATCAGAAGCAGCCTGTGAGAACATGGTGATCTGGGGCTGTGGGTTTTAGGCCTTTAACCCAACTTCCAGCGATTTGGGAAGTTCACCCGTCACCTGAGGAGCCAAGAAGCCCAGGCAGTGTGGTTGAGTGTTCTGGTGAACAAGTAGCGGTGTCTTGAAAACAAGGGGGAGGGCCCAGGTGGCCAACTGGGTGTTGGTTTGGGGTGCCAGAGCCTGTGAAATGCCTGGAAGTGTCCTGTGATACCTGGGCGGTGTTTGTAGGGCAGTCTGGTTGGCAGCCAGACCTCTTTATGTCATCAGGGGGAGAGGCCAGGTGTCAGCCTGAAGTTAGTCATGTGAGCCAGGTCCTTGTGCATACCCAGATGTGGTCACATGAGCCAGGGGAGGTGGGGTCTGGTGTGCCACCAGACCTGTTTATGTCATCAGCGGGAGGGTCCTAGTGCCAGCTGGTAGTTGCTTCAGTGAGCCAAAGGTGCTGTGGTCTGAATGCCAGCTGGACCTGGTTACGTCATCAGGGGGTCGAGCCAGGTGGACTGACAGAAGCGGTGACTTAACCGCCAGGGTGGACTTGCCCAGGTCAACAGACAGAAGGGTCAGGTGAACCCTCGCTTGAGGCCCGGTCAACAGCTGGAGGTAGTCTTGTGATAGGCTGGTGGGGCCACCTAATGCTGAGGAGGGTCACAAGAGGTCGCCAAAGCTGAACTTTCCAGTGGTCCTCGTACCCTGGATGGCACCAAGAAAGTCCATGTCCTCAAGGAAGGGCGTTTGCTGTGAGTGAAGCTGAAAGTTGGCCCTCAGGGCTTGCCACCCATAAGTGACACTGGAGGGGCCTTGAGTTGGCTGGCAGAAGGGAAACGGTTTTCTGGGGCTTAACACGACTCTGGACCTGATTTCAAAACCCACAGTTAGTTTTGTCTGGGTAGAAGGCCATTCCAGTGTGAGATGCTCCGATTTTTGGCACGATGTGGAATCCTGAGGCAGATGGACCCCCATGGCTTTCTTGAAGGAGGGCTGGTGGCCCCTTGCTTGCCGCCCTCTCGTCGCCATCAGAGGCAGCCTATGAGGAGAAGGTTATCTGAGGCTGTGGGTTTTAGGCCTTAAACCAATCTTCCACCCATTTGGTAAGTCCACCCTCCTCCTATGGATCCAAGAAGCCCCAGCAGTGTGGCTCAGTGCTCAGGTGAACAAGGAGCGGTGTCTCTAAAACAAGGGGGAGGGCCCAGGTGGACAGCAGGATGTTGGTCAGGGGTGCCAGGGCCTGGGAAATATCCAGAAGTGTCCTGTGATCCCTGGGTGGTGGGAGGGGGTCCGGTCGGCAGAGAGACCTGTTTACGTCATAATTGTTAGGGGCCCCATACCATCCTGAAGTTGGTCATGTGAGCCAGGACCTCAGGCATACCAGGATGTGGCCACGTGAGCCAACGGTGTTGGGTTCCGAATGCTGTCTGGACCTGATTACTTCATCAGTGGGTCAGGCCAGTTGGACAGCAGAAGCAGTGCCATTATCGCTGGAGTGGACTTGCCCTGGTGAACACATGGAAGTGGTCAGGTGACCAGGTGCTTGAGACCCGGTCAACAGGTGCAGTTGGTCTAGTGGATATGCTGGTGGGGCCTCTTAATGCGGAGGAGGGTGACAAGGGGTACTTCTCTGTTGTCCAGACCCTGGATGGCACCAAAAAGGCCCATGTCCTCTAGGAAGGGCATTTACTGTGAGTGAGGCCGAAAGCTGGCCCTCAGGGTGCGCCACTCATTAGTGACACTGGAGGGGACTGGAGTTGGCTGCCAGAAGGGAAAAGGTTTTCTGGGGCTTAATACAACTCCGGCCCTGATTGTCAAGCCTGCAGTTTTGTCTGGGTCGAAGGCCAACAAGGGTGTGTTGCCTCCATGTTGGTGACGATAAGGAGTCCGAGGCAGATGGACCCCCATGGCTTTCTTGAAGGAGGGCTGGTGGCCCCCTGCTTGCCTCTCTTGATGCAAACAGAGGCTGCCTATGAGGTGAAGGTGATCTGGGGCTGTGGGTTTTAGGCCTTTTGCCCAACTTCTTGAGATTTGGGAAGACCATCCTCCACCTGAGGAGCCAAGAAGCCCGGGCAGTGTGGTTCAGTGCTCTGGTGAACAAGGAGAGGTGTCTCAAAAACAAGGGTGAGGGACAAGGTGGCCAGCTGCATGTTGGTCAGGGGTGCCAGGGCCTGGGAAATACCCGGAAGTGTCCTGTGATCCCTGGGTGGTGGTGGGGGGTGTCCAGTGGGCAGCCAGACTTCTTTAGGTCATCATGGGGAGGGGCAAGGTGCCATCCTGTAGTTGGTCACATGTGCCAGGGCCTCGGGCATACCTGAATGTGGTCACGTGAGTCAGGGGTGGTGGTGTCTGGTGGGCTGCCAGAACTGTTTTCGTCATCAGGGGGAGGGGCCAGGTGCCAGTCGGTAGTTGGTCACGTGAGCCAAGGGCACTGCGGTCCGAATGTTGTCTGGACCTTGGTCCGTCATCAGCGGGACGAGCCAGTTGGACAGCCAGAAGTGATCCTCCCACTAGGTACCTGGGATGGCAGGGTCAGGGAAAGTGACTTAATCTATAGTCAACCTCATGGACCCCCACCTGATTCCGTAGACCCTTTACCCTATTCTGGCATCTGCTGGTCCCTCTTACTTCCCCAGTACCCCCAAACCTTCCTATGCTGACCCCAACTCTCCTTCTGCACCAGCCCTCCTCTTCACTCCACACACAGATTTCACCCTCTTTCTCCCCCACCCCCCTGTCTTCTACCCCATACTTCTTCCTGCCCTGCTCACCTCCATTCTGCCTTCCTACCCCACACCACCCAGCATCCCTGTTTACAGAATAAATGATTAGAACAAAGCTTATCTTGGCCAGAAGAGACTCTCCAGGGAGCTGCATGCAGAAAGGTGCTCCCGTCCTGAACCTGCAACTGCTCTGTCCTGCCAGATGCCAATCCGAAATGTGTTTCTGGAAACAGAGGGTAGCAGAAGTAGGCTGCTGTCCTTTGAAGTCCCTCATTAGGAGGAAACTCTCCTGCCCCCCCCCCCAAAAAAAAAAAGTTCACCCTGCTGCCTCCCTTATCACTTTCAGCAACCCTCCTTTGCCCCTTTCCCTGGAAGTGGAAGGATTGGAGCACATCTATATATATAAAAGTAATATGCAAATCAACCAAATGGCCGAACAACCAGAATGAACGCTTGACCAGTAGCTATGAGGTGCACTGACCACCTCTCAGTCTCTCCCCTGGTTGGCAGGCTCCGATCCCTCAATGGTGAATGGGGAACCAGGGGTGGGTGGCAGTGGCTGCCGGCAGCTGGGGGAGATTGATCACAGGCCAGGCCTAGGGACCGTACCACACACGAATTTCATGTGCTGGGCCTCTAGTGCTGTTATAAAAAAGAAAGAGCTCTTACCATTCACAACAGCATTTATGGACATGGAGAGCATCATGCTAAGTGAAATAAACCAGTCGGAGAAAGATAAATATCACATGATCTCACTCATTTGTGGAATATAATCAACAACATAAACTGATGAACAAAAATAGATCTATAGCCTCAGAAGCATTGAAGAGACTGTCAAACCTCAGGGGAAAGGCAAGAGAGGGCGGGATGGGGTGGGAGGGGTAAGAGATCAACCAAAGGAAAAAAGTTAATTATGAACAAAATGACAGAGATAGAATAATAACAAATCAATAAAACAGATAGATAATAAGGAAGTTCAATTTTTAAAGGGGGAAAATAAAGGAAATAGAAAAACCAAAAAAGGTGAAAGAAGAAAAATGGGAGGAAAAAAAAGAAGAGAGGAAGAAAAAGTTACAAAATATAATGGGGATAAAATAAAATAAATGAAGTGTTGTTTGCTTTAGCCATGTTTTACTGCCCCATTGGAACTGGTTCAGGACCTCACTCTTCTGTTCGCTGTGGATGCTGGGCTTCCTGTGAGGACCTAGATGCTGGCCACTGCCAGGCATTGTCTTTGGCTTCTAGCACCTGCTTGGAGCTCCCAGGATCCACAGGTCCACTGATTGTGTCTGTCTCCCATCTGCCCTCCTTGCCTTTCTGCCAGCTGTCAATCTTAATCACTCAAGGGCCTGTTTCTGACTCGGCTTTAGGAGGGGTTGGTGCTGTTTCAATTTCAGGGAATGTGATGGGTATGTTTCCTGTGTCAGAGCTACTCCTCCTCCAGTGGCCCAAAATATGACTCTGGCCTTGGTTGGTCAGAGATCCTTGTATGGATACTGATGGGGTCATCTGGGACCCTGGAGTTTTTATCAGTCTGGTTCCTAGAATCGTGGGCAGATGGCCCTGAAGCATAGGCCTTCTGTTCCAGTAACCTCTATGTTGTAAATACTGCTGTTTGAAATTTCTACTAAAATGGTCCTTTGTTCTGAGTTAACTTTGCTATTCTTGGCTTCTGTAAACACGCTTGCTCCCATAATAGGGGAAATGAGCTCATTGATCTGGTCCTGCAAGGCCTGTTTCCTTAAGCACTGCTCCCATTTTGGAAAGGCCATAAAGCATACAACCCCCAGATGAAGTTATCAATACTGGCGCCAGGCCAGGCCTTGAGATACAGTCTCACTGCCCCATCCCAGCACATAGGCTTTTTTGTTTGTTTGTTTTTTGCAAAGCCTGTGTAAGGTCCAGAAGCCCCATTCCATATTTGAAGGACAAAGAGTCTGGGAGAGTATATAGGGAGGGCTTCCTCTGTGTTATTTTGCTCAGGCTCTGGAAACAATTTCTCTGAGAATGCTAGCACAATAAAGACTCCAAATTAATTTGGCTTCCTAAGGCGTCCTCTGTTTAGCTCACTGATTTACAATATAATAGCCCCTCTTCCAATCTGGTCACTGAGGCTCCTTGAGACTATTCAGACCTGCAAGCTTGGCCTCTGCCTTTGTTTCTCAGTGAACCTCAAAGTGCAGGTGTGGCAGGCTGTATGGGGGGTGTCCCCTTTACCTGCTCTCTGGGTATTGGGAGCAGGTAGCTCCTCCCAGGGAAACTGGCCTTTTGGTTTGGGAGCCTTTGAACGACCCATTGCAGGACTTCTGGCTCCTGCTTTCCAGGTCTCCTTGCCCTGCCTCTCTCCCCTCCTCTTCTCAGGCGCCTCAGTCAGTGCCTCCTACCCTGAGCCATTGCCTGGGTGTGTACCTGCAATTGAAGACTCCTGTTCTCTGAGTTCAGAGATACAAGAAAGAAAAGGGGGAATCAAAACTGTGGCTTTCTCCCCACTAAATTGTGAATCACTAGAATAGTAAAATGTGGAAACTAAAAGTTATTACTTTTAAATGCAAATCAGCTGAGTAAATTTAAAATAAAAGGATCATGCAAGAGAAAACAAAGTCAGTACTGTAAGTTTTTAATAGTGTGTGGAAGTGGTATACTATTATATGAAGCTAGACTTTGATAAGTTAAATAATCTTAGACCAATGACTGAAACAATTAACAGTCATAAAAACAATAATACTACCAAAAAAGCCATTGCTAATAGGTCAGCAGAGGACATAAAATGGAGCTCAAAGATAATCCATAAGCCTAAAGGAAAAAGTTTGAGAGAGAAAAAAATTAAATGAGTGAGCCAATAAAAACAAATTGCAAAATGATGGTAGAATTAAACCTAAGATGGGCAAATATTTCATCAAAAATAAATGGACTAACCTTGGCCAGTTGGTTCAGTTGGATGGAGCATCATCTGATACACCAAAAGGTTGAGTGGCCCTAACCAGCTTGGCTCAGTGGATAGAGCGATGGCCTGCAGACTAAAAGGTCCTGGGTTCGATTCCGGTCAAGGGCATGTACCTTGGTTGTGGGCACATCCCCAGTAGGGGGTGTGCAGGAGGCACTGATCAATGTTTCTCATCCATGTTTCTCTCTATCACCTCTCCTTTTCTCCTTGTAAAAAAAATCAATAAAATATATTTAAAAAAAAAAAAAAAGGTTGAGTGTTTGATTCCAGGTCAGGGCACATACCTAGATTGTTAGTTTGATATTTTCATGTTTTTATCTCACATCAATGTTTCTGTGTCTCTCTCCCTCTCTTGCAAAAAAAAATAAATAAATAAAATAAGTAAACATATCCTTGGGTGAGGATCTCAAATAAACAAAAGAAATGATATAAGAAGTGGACTAAATCATCAAATAAAAAAGGCAGACAATGTATGACTGTATTAAAAGACACATTGAGATGCTTAGTACACCCACAAAAAACTAATTTTATTTTAGTTTTTTAAAGGATAGTTCTGAATTTATTTACATAAGTGGATTAATTTTTCATAAATAGTGCCCCCTTTTTTTCTTTAATCTTTATTGTTGAGATTATTACAGATGTCTGTTCTCCTTCTCCTGACCTCATTTTTTAACATATATTTTATTGATTTCAGAGAGGAAGAGAGAGAGAGATAGAAACACCAATGATGAGAGAGAATCATCAATTGGCTGCCTCCTGCACACCCCACACTGGGGATCAAGCCTGAAACCTGAGCATGTGACCCAACTGGGAATCAAACCTGGGACCTCCTGGGTCATAAGTCAACTCTCAATCACCAAGCCACACCAGCTGTCCCCTGCTCCCCACATTTTAATTGTAAAGTTATAAAGGGACCAAAAGGTTTGCAAGTAAAATGATTTCTTTAAAATTACCTAAATTTTTTTATAAGAAAGCTGCGGTGGCTACATTAATATTATAAGAAAAGTAAAGTGGTTATATTAATTAACATTAAAGAAATATTAGAACAATGAAAATCATCAGTGTTAAAAAAGACTATTCCATAATAATGAAAAGATCATTTCAACAAGAAGATACTCCTAAATATGTATGATTAAATAACATAACTTCAAAATACATAAAACTGACAAAATTGAAAGAAGCAATAGACAATTCCAGAAAACCTTGAGATTTTAACACTCTTCTCTCAGTAATTGACAGAACAAATTAGGGGAGCGGGGAGAACCAATAAGAATATCTGCCCCTGAGAGTTATGGTTTATTACTTGATTTAAGTCCATTGTCATTTATAGAAACCTCTATCCAACAACAGTAGAGAGCATTTTCCACCCAAATGTATTGGGAATATTCACCAAGATAGACTACATTCTAGGCCACAAAAATGTCTCAGTGGAAAAGAATTGAAATATACAGTGTACATTCTTTCATACAAAATAATTAGTTTAGAATTCAGTCACAAAAATTGCTGGGAATAAAACTACAATCTTCTACATCAGGGTTGGGGAAGGTCTGGCCTGTGGGTCTTTATAAGACACGAGAAATCATTGGGTCTGGCCCTGCCATGGCATTAGGGGAGGGGTTAATTGAATGTGTGACAAAATATAGGAGGCTAATTTTTTAAAAATTATTTCTTGATTAAGGTATTACATATGAGTCCTTATTCCCCATTACCCTCCACCTCCCATATATTTGTCCTCATCCCCCCATTCCCATCCCAAACCCTTCCCCACACATGCCCCACCCCCCTGTTATCCGTGACCACTGGTTAGGCTTATATGCATGCATACAAGTCCTATGGTTGATCTCTCCCCTTTACCCCCACCCTCCCCTAATCTGATTGATGCTTCCCTGTCTCTGGGTCTGTTTTTGTTCATCAGTTTATGTTCATTATTTCCCCTAGATGAGTGACATCATGTGATACTAGAAATACACTTATAAGAACCGAAAATGAGACAAGCAATAATGGTTATGCTGAGAGGCAAATGAATCAGTCTGTAGTGAGTTTCTTTTTGGTCCAACAGTTCTTTTGAGTCCCAATTTCAATGTCAAACAGTTCCTTATGTATACATGTCAGCAATGATATTTCAGTTCTGGTTGGTGGACAAATGGTGGTAATGCAGGTCTGACCCCCTCTGGTTTGGTCCTGGGCAACCTGCAGCGATGCACAGCTGCTGACTGCTAGTATGGCAAGGCGTCGTCAGCGTCTTCCATCTCTGGACTGTTTCTCTTCTGTCTTCATGGCTGGAGCAGTCCTGTGAATTCCTCTCTGTTGCAGGAATCCACATGATCTTGGAGTTGTTTTCTGAAAATATACAAACATATTCTCAATCAAAAGTTAACAAAGGAATCCTTTCTATAAATTTGACTTGGGATCCTTTTTTAATTTTTGCCCAGACGATTTTCCTTTGGCTTGTTTTGACACCATGTGTGTTTTTCATGGGTGTCTTGCTGTTTGCATTTCAAATGAAAGGTAATTTTCTAAAGTAAAAATTTTCTAGATGTAATTTACTTACAGGATATTTTTCCTTACATGATATTCTTCTACTAACCCCCTTTTTTGATTGAAATATTAAGAAACTTTTGGAAATTTTATTATGTAGTCTTGATAGCTTTTAAATTTTAATTTTTTTGCACTTAAATATGACTGCTTTAGGTTCATTACATGTTATGCAATTTTACCATGAGATGAACTACCAATAAAAATTTTAATTAACACTTTAGGAACAGCTTTTTGTCCAGTACCATTAATTTTTCTAGTATATTTGCTTATTTCAATTAGCCAATTTAAATTAGTCTAAGAACTTAACTACTATTTTACTGTCAAATTTAATACTCTAACAGCAATCTTGTTTTATCCTGTAAATATTAGTGGGAGGATTATTTGCCTTCCTGAGTAGGCCCTGAGCATTCCTGCTGCTAGGCTGGATTTAGATATCAAAACCCCACTTCCCCACACCATGGGTACAAGACAACTCAAACAAGTCTTGTTGCAGTGAGAGGGCAGCTGCTGTCTGTCAAGTCTCTGTCTGTTGCCTGGGTCCCGATTTGAGCTGGGCATGGGAAGCAAAGCAGCCATGGGGGCAGGAGACCTCCCAAAATACTAGTGGATTCCTCTAGTATTTTTATGGTGTGAGGGTTCAGGTTCCTGCAAAGTTGGGGGGATGAGGGTCTGTGCCCCACCTCTGTTGACCCCCTAGTTCTCTCCTGATGGCCCCTCTGTGACTGTGCCTGTCTTAGGTTGGTCCTTCCCTGAGGAATCTTACCCATCTACGGCTAAGCAGCCATCCTCTGGGGCCAAGCAGGGTGATGTGAGGTTCAGTTCTGTCTCCTTGATAGCCTATGTCCCCTTGGCCTCCATGCCCAGCACCTGCCTTGGGATCCCCTCGCCTGCTGGTGGGGCCCCGGCACTGAGCACATATCTTGGGGAACCCAGGTTTCTTCTCCAGGGATGGCCCAACTCACCACACTGGGCAAGGGACAGATCCATGGTACCAGCCACCACGAGGTTTCAACCTCGGCATGAACAGAAAGCTCAGGTAACAGCTGTGGGCAATTGGATTGTGAGAAGAGGGTCCCTCTTGGCCAAAAGGGCAAGAGGGGCCAATATAGAATGCTGAGGTGTCCTCCCAGGGGGCCCTCTACACAGTGGAAGGGATTAAAGCCTTTCATGTCCTTTTTAAATTGCTGCCAGACAGTCAAAGAATTAGTTTGTAAGTTTGTTTGGGATAATTGTACATTATGCTGTTGTAATTCTAAAATTTCAAAAGATGTGTTACCTTTGTCTCCAAACACCATAAAGATGATTTTTTATTGATTCCCAAGGGTGCGAGGTACTATTATAGGTAATGGGAGTAACACAAATCTGGGAAAAATTATAATGACATTGTAGCATAATATCAAGTAAGGATATTCTTTGCTCTAGGCCATAGCAATTCCATTTCAAACTGGCTGTCAATTTCTTTTTGTATAGACAAGGTCTTAGTTACATTTTCTGCACCTCTCCCAGAAGCAAGTAGTGATAGCCCTTTCCTTTGGTGTCCACGCAAGCCAGAAACCTCTCTTTTATTTTACACACAAAGGAGCAGTGGTTTGATTTTATGTCATACAAAAGGGAAGCTGGGTGGCGACCCCTGTGTAATTATACTTCCTTGCCCCACCCATGGTCCTCCTGGGTGACCAAGGTGTTTGGTATTATTGGTGACTACATTAGCTGGGGATCAACCCACGTAAGGGCTCTTACCCATGAAGGGTCAGGGACATAAGTCCAAAATACTTCCCCATTTGCCCCAGTTAATATTACCATACAGCGTAGCAAGAAAGACGTTCTCAGGCATTCTTGGGGTTCTGGTTACCTCACAATTTCTTTTCTATTTATTTATTTATTATTATTATTATTATTATTATTATTATTATTATATGTGTCCTTATTCCCCCATATTTATCTTTCTCTGTCTGGCTTATTTCACTTAGCCTAATGCTCTCCATCTCCATCCATGTTGTTGCAAACGGTAGGAACTCCTTCTTTTGTACCATAGTGTAGTATTCCATTGTTTAGATGTACCAGTTTTTTAATCCACTCATCTGCTGATGGGCACTTAGGCTGTTTCTAAATCTTAGCTATGGTGAATTGTGCTGCTTTGAACATAGGGGTGCATATATCCTTTCTGATTCATGTTTCTAGTTTCTTGGGGTATATTCCTAGAAGTGGAGTCACTGGGTCAAATGGGAGCTCCATTTTTAGTTTTTTGAGGAAACTCCATACTGTTCTCCACAGTGGCTGTACCAGTCTGCATTCCCACCAGCAGTGCATGAGGGTTCCTTTTTTTCCCCATCCTCACCAGCACTTGTCATTTGTTGATTTGTTGATAATAGCCATTTTGACAGGTGTGAGATGGTATCGCATTGTTGTTTTGATTTGCATCTCTCTGATGATTAGTGACTGTGAGCAGGTTTTCATATGTCTCTTGGCCTTCCTTCTGTCTTCTTTTGAAAAGTGTCTATTTAGATAAGTTACCCATTTTTTGACTGGGTTGTTTATCTTCTTTTTGTTAAGCTGCATGAGTTCCCTGTAAATGTTTGGAGATTAAACCCTTATCGTTGATATCATTGGCAAATATGTTCTCCCATGCAGTGGGCTTTCTTGTTATTTTATTGATGGTTTCCTTTGCTGTGCAAAAGCATTTTATTTAGATGTAGTTTCATTTGTTTATTTTCTCTGTAGTTTCCATTGCCCTAGGAGCAGTATCAGTGAAGAAATTGCTTTGACATATGTCAGAGATTTTTCTGGCTGTGGATTCCTCTAGTATTTTTATGGTTTCTTATCATATGTTTAAGTCCTTGATCCATTTTGAGTTTATTTTTGTGTATGGTGTAAGTTGGTGGTATAGTTTCATTTTTTTTGCATGTATCTGTCCAATTGTCCAAACATCACTTATTGAACAGACTGTCTTGACTCCATTGTATGTTCATACCTCCTTTGTCAAATATTAATTGAGCAAAGTGATTTGGGTAGATTTCTGGGTTCTCTATTCTATTCTATTGATCTATATGTCTGTTCTTGTGCCAATACCAGGCAGTTTTGAGAAGAGTGGCTTTGTGATACAGCTTGAAATCTGGTACTGAGATCCCTCCTACTTCATTCTTCTTTCTCAGGAATGCTGGGGCTATTCGGGGCCTTTTTTAAATTCCAGATGAATTTTTGGAGAGTTCTTTCTAGGTCTGTGAAATATGCTGTTGGTTTTTTAATGGGGAGTGCATTGAATCTATAGATTGTTTTGGGTAGTATAGACATTTTAATGATGTTGATTCTACCAATCCATGAACATGGTATGTTCTTCCATCTGTTTACGTCTTCCTCTATCTCTTTTTTCAGTGTCCTGTAGTTTTCTGCATATAGGTCTTTTACCTCCTTGGTTCAGTTTATTCCTAGGTATCTTAATTTTTTTGGTACGATGGTAAATGGGATTGCTTTTTTAGTCTCTCTTTCTGTAAGTTCACTATCGGTGTATAGAAATGCCATAGATTTCTTGGCGTTAATTTTGTATCCTGCTACATTGCCGAATTCATTTATTAAGTCTGTTAGTTTTTTGATGGAATCTTTCGGGGTTTTTATGTACAATATCATGTCATCTGCAAATAAGAACAGCTTTACTTCTTCTTTTCCAATTTGGATGCCTTTTGTTTCTTTTTCTTGTCCAATTGCAATGGCTAATACTTCCAATACTATGTCAAACAGGAGTGGTGAGAGTGGGCATCCCTGTCTTGTTCCTGTTCTTAGGGGAAATGGTTTTAGTTTTTGCCCATTGAGTGTGATGTTAGCTGTGTGTTTATCATATATAGCTTTTATTACGTTGAGGTATGATCCTTCTATTCCCACCTTGTTGAGAGTATTTATCAAGAAAGGGTGTTGGGTTTTGTAAAATGCTTTTTCTGCATCAATTGATATGACTATGTGATTTATATCTCTCAATTTGTTTATGTGATGTATCATGTTTATTGATTTGTGGATATTGTACCATCCTTGCATTCCTGGGGTAAATCCTACTTGGTCACAGTATATGATCTTTCTGATGTACTGCTGGATCCGATTTGCTAGAATTTTGTTGAGGATTTTGGCATCCATGTTCATGAGGGATATTAGCCTGTAATTCTCTTTCATTGTGTTGTCTTTATCTGGTTTTGGTATTAGGGTGATGCTGGCTTCATAGAAGGAGCTTGGAAGTATTCCTTCCTCTTGGATTTTTTGGAATAGTCTGAGGAGGATAGGTTTCAGTTCTTCCTTGAATGTTTGGTAAAACTCCCCTGAGAAGCCGTCTGGCCCCGGGCTTTTGTTTGCTGGAAGCTTTTTGATGACTGCTTCAATTTCTTCCATAGCTATTGGCCTATTGAGATTTTTTAGATTCTTCCTGATTGAGTTTTGGAAGGTTATATTTTTCTAGGTATATGTCCATTTCCTCCAGGTTGTCCAGTTTGTTGGAATAGAGTAGTTCATAGTATTTTTTAACAATCCTTTGTATTTCTGTGGGGTCTGTTGTTGTTTCACCTCTTTCATTTCTGATTTTGTTTTTTTGGGTACTCTCTCTTTGTTTCTTGGTGAGCCTGGCTAGAGGTTCATCAATCTTGTTTATCTTTTCAAAGAACCAGCTCTTGGTTTTGTTGATCTTTTGTATTTTTTTGTCTCAATGTCGTTTATCTCTGTTCTGATCTTTATTATTTTCTTCCTTCTGCTAACACTGGGCTTTTCTTGTTGCTCTCTTTCTAACTCTTTGAGTTGTAGGGTTAGGTAATTTATTACCATTGTTTTTTGCAGTATGCTTGTAGAGCTATGAACTTCCCTCTCAAGACTGCTTTCACTGTGTCCCATAGATTTTGGATTGTTGTGTTTTCATTGTCATTTGTTGCCATGATGTTTTTTATTTCTTCCATGATCTCTCTGGTAACCCAGTCATTGTTTAATAGCATGGTGTTTAGTCTCCATGTGTTTGATTTTTTTGGGATTGTTTTTATTGTAGTTGATTTCCAGTTTTATGCCACTGTGATCTGAGAAGATGCTTGATATGATTTCTATCTTCTTGAATTTGAAGAGACTTTGCCTATGTCCCAACATATGGTCGATCTTTGAAAATGAGCCATATGCACTTGAGAAAAATGTATATTAGGTGGCTTTGGGGTGAAATGTTCTGAAGATGTCAATTAATTCCATCTGGTGTAGTGAGTCATTTAGGATTGAGGTTTCTTTGCTGATTTTTTGTTTAGAGGATGTGTGCAATGGTGATAGTGGGGTATTAAATTCTCCTACTATGATTGTATTGCTGTCAATCTCTCCTTTGATATCTCTAGGCTTTTTTTTTTAATGTATTTGGTTGCTCCTGTATTGGGTGTGTATATGTTTACAGAGTTATTTTTTCTTGTTGGATTGCTCCCTTTAGTATTATGAAGTGGCCTTCCTTATTTCTTGTTATGTCCTTCACTTTGAGATCTAATTTGTCAGATATAAGTATTGCTACCCCAAGCTTTTTTTGCATTTCTATTCACCTGAAAAACAGTTTTCCATCCCTTCACCCTCAGTCTGTGTGCGTCTTTTTTTTCTGAGGTGGGTTTCTTGTAGACAGCAGATATATGGGTTCTTGTTTTCTTATCCAATCTGTTACCCCATGTCTTTTGATTGGGGCATTTAAGCCATTTACATTTAAAGTTATTATTGATAGGTACCTATTTGTCGCCATTTTTATTCTTTACCCCTGTTTTCCTTCTTCGCTTCCTATTTCTTTTTTCTTTCTTTCTTTCTTTTTTTTTTTTTACAGCAGACCCTTTAGCATTTCTTGCATTGCTGGTTTGGTTGTAATAAATTCCCTTAGTCCTTTTTTGTCTGTGAAGCTCCTGATTTCACCTTCAATTTTGATTGATAGCCTTGCTGGGTAGAGTATTCTTGGATTCAGACCCTTCCTTTGCATGACTTTGTATATTTCATTCCATTCCCTTGTGGCCTGATGAGTTTCTGTTGAGAAATCAGTTGCTAGTCTGATGGGGGTAACTTTCTGTCTCTCGCTGGCCGCTTTGTCGTTGGTGTTTGCCAATTTAATTATAATGTGCATTGGCATCAGTATTTTGGGTTCATTTTGCTTGGGACTCTGTGAGCTTCTTGGATTTGTGTGGGTTTTTTTCTTCCCTATATCAGGGAAGTTTTCTGTCATTATTCTTCAAACAGGTTTTCTTTTCCTTGTTCAGTTTCCTCTCCTTCTGGTACCCCTATTATGCGGATGGTGTTTAGTTTTGTGTTGTCCCAAAGTTCCCTTAGGCTCTCCTCCTGCTTTTTAATTTTTTTTCTAGAAGTTGCTCTACTTGGATATTTATCCCTACCTTGTGTTCTAGCTCACTGATGCCATCCTCTGTTTCTTCTAGTCTACTCTTGATGCTTTCTATTGAGTTCTTTATAGCAGCGATGTCATTTTTCATTTCTTCTTGGTTCTTCTTCATTTCCTCTTGGTCCTTACTCATATTGTTGAATTTGTCTTCCATTCTTTTCAGCCACCTTATGACCATTTCTCTGAATTCTTTCTCTGACAGGTTGCTTGCCTTCATTTCGTTTACTTCCATTTCTGGTGATGCCTGCTTTTCTTTCATATGCGGGCTGTTTCTTTGTCTCCCCATGTTCTCTCTTCTCCGGGTGTCTGGTTATGTAGTTCTCTCTCTCATTTTCTTGGTGGAATTTAGAGCTCCTCTGAATCCACGTGTTTGCACCAATTGGGGACTGGTGCTCTGGAGTCCTCAGCTGTTCGGTGGGTGCGCAGTTGTTGATTTTCAGGCTTCCAATAACACCCACTTTCCCCTTTATGATGGCGTGGTCTCTGTGTCTGAGCCAGTCTCCTTCTCTGCCTCAGGGTCTCGGGGCGCTTGGGGAAGGGGTCACAGAGCATTTCTCTTTGGCTCCACCAGGGGCCACTCTGACTTCACCACCCAGCTCTGGCTCACATGCCTGGATAAGAGGCTAATTTTTAAGTTCATAACTTCGTATGTTAAAAACATCCAAATGACCCTTGGTCAAAAAGAGTCAAAGAAGAAAATCACAAAGAAAATTAACTACATTTGGAACTGAATATAAACACAACCCATTAAAATTTGTGGAATAAAATTAAATAACTAATTAAGAAAAATTTCAAGTTATAAGTGCTTATATTAGACACAAAGAAAAGCATAGTCAGTAGCCCTGTTACCTTAAGCTAGAAAAATGAGCAAACTAGGTCCAAGGTATATAGCTGAAAGTATTGAACAAAGATATGAGTACTTGTGAAAGGGTGAATAAACAAACACTATACAAATGTACTGAAACCAAATATTATTTATTGGAGGGGGGGGGAATCAATAAATGTTATCCAACCCTAACTAGACTAATCAGGAAGAAAAACAGAAAACACAAATTACCACTTCAGGTTTGAAGTAAGTGACATAAACAGTTTCCTAACAATAGACTTGACAACTTAGAAGAACTGTACAATTCCCTCACATTCCCAAAGTGCAGAAACTGCTTGAAGAAGGAAGAGAAGGAAGAAGCATAGCTGGGACCTGAGGGGAGAAGGGAGCAGGGGGAGGAGCTGAGGGGAGTGGAGAGCAGGGGAGGAGCTGAGGACAGAGGGGAGCAGGGGGAGGAGCTGAGGGGAGAGGGGAGCAGGGGAGGAGCTGAGTTAAGTGGGGAGCAGAGGAAGAGCTGAGGGGAGAGGGGAGCAGGGGGATGAACTGAGGGGAGAGGGAGCAGTGGGAGGAGCTGAGGGGATAGGGAAACAGGGGAATGAACTGAGGGCAGTTGGGGGCTGGCTTTGGGGCTGTGGTCAGGATGAGAGCTGGGCCACAAGTGAGGCCAGCTTTCTCTGCTCACTTTTGTCACTTGGAGTTTTATTTCTCCAGGAGCCACAGCGCCCCGAGGCTCCTGTGTAGAGAGCCAATGTGCCCCTCCTGACTCTCTTCCTGTTCCTTCTTCTGTGCTAAGCTGCTTTTTGTTTCCCTTTCCCCAGCTTTACAAGAACAATGATGCTGTGTGTTAGCCACGTAGAAACCTGTGTAGAGCTGCTGGTGGCTGGACTGTCCTCCTGTGCACAACAAAGGGTGAGGCTGGGATCCCAGCAACCAATCCATGTTTCTCTGTCACATGGATGGTTTTCTGTTTGTCTCCCCGCTGTCTCTCTCTTTCTAATTAGTGATGATTAAATGCAAAAAAACAAAAACCTGCCACACATATGTAGGCAGTTTAAGCTTGGAAAAAACATGAAGAAATATAATGTGAGGAGGTAGAAAAATTCTTTTTCTTAGTTTTAAGTTTTTTAATGATTCAATAAAGTAGGAACAACTTTCTTTGCAAAAAATGAGGTCAGGGTCGGGACGCATGGTGTTCTAGAAATCAGAAGTTTATGTAAATGAAATTGTGTCCCCTATAGGTAATCTGAGAAAGTCACAATATGACAAATGTTACAATTTCAAAGAGGGAAACTTTTGATGGTGAATTCTGGAAATGCAAAGGTCAAGATCGTTGATTCTTATTTACAGTATAGAATGGTCCTTAGAGAGAGACGCATGAGCATTGAGAAGAAAAGCAACAATATCCAGATACCTGCAGTGGTTCCTTGTGGAATTCCGTCTCCCAGGGGGTCATGTACTTTGCAGGGAGCACCTGAATTTCCTCTCTGACCCACATGGCACTTGTGCCACCAGCCTGTGGTGCTCGTGTCCAGTGAATGCGCAGGCAGCTCAGCCCTGCCAGGAAGCGAGCCCGAGACACTTCTCTCTGCCTCAGGTGGCACCATGTCGCTGAGGCCGGTCCATGTACCTTAGCATACACTTAGGGGCATTTCCACAGGACCAGAGGCATCTCCACAAAACCTGAGGAAAGATGAGACAGAAAGAGTGTCCGCCTACAGAGGACCAGCAGGGGATAGCTGGTGTGGGAAACGGTGTGTGTTTTAGTTTATTGTGTGTTGTGATATAGTGAGAGTTATGGTGAGGAGTGGGGTTACTGAACATAGATTTATTCATGCTTTACTTCATCTTATAGAGGAACTAAAGACATTGGGACTGTTAGCAAACATGTCCTGTGGGACATTAAAAAATTGTACCATGACGAAGTGTATTTCTAGAAAGGAATTTGTTGATACATTTACCAATCTAAAGAATACTGGTGTCACAGACAACTTACATTCCTTATGAAGTGATCACCATTCTGCCACTGTCATGCTGCTTTTTGTAATCTTTATCTTAAGCTGTTTATCAAGGAGCAGGACTCAGACAGAACATGTGGCCCCGCCCCTTTTCCTGCACAAGGAAGTGTTGGTCTCTGCTGCCTCCTAGTGTACATATTGGGAATAGCATCTCTCTACTAAAGCATCTGCTCATGTCATTTTGCAAGGACTTGAAGGCCCGAAGTGCCAAATGTCTTGTATATGTACCCATGTTTTCTTTCTGTTTCAGCCTTTCCTGCAGGCAGGGTCTCTGACTCTCTCATGTATGTGAGGGGCCTATCCATACGTATGTCTTACAGGTGGTTATTTCTGTTGCTAATCTGTGTCATATCTATTTGATTATTAGACCAGAAGAAAACTTTGAGTTTAGAAGGAAGTTTCTTCCTCTCCCACATAAGCAAGTAACCAGATATTTTATAGAATATAAACTTTGGAAGTACATGTACTTCACCTTGTCCTGAACTAAGATTTATCAAGTTATCTAAAGTAACATTTTTGGGACTGGATGATTTTATCAATGAAATTTGGAACAATCTACTAGTTTAGCTTCTGGATGCAAAGCTTTTACTTGCCATTCCAAAGGTGGGAATAATAAATATGACCACAGCTTTGCATTGCGCATGTTGATTTTAAACTGTTAGGTAAGTTAAGAAAGAACCTATAGTTCTCCCCATTTCTTCCTAAGAGATTTCCATGGAAATACCTGGTTTCAGGAGGGAACATTAGGCTAATTGCCTCAGCTTTACACCTTAAGGCTCCAAGCAGGAGCCTGTTGACCACCCCCACCCATGCATGTCCTGTTGCTTTGGGGTTGTCTTATAAACATAACCTGCGAAGTGTGCTGCACTTTCCTAAATATCACCTGCTCTTGTTGTAACGTAAATCAGTGAGCTACACAAGAGGCCTTAATGGGTCAATTAGTCAGGAGTCATCTTTATTTCGCACAGGTTCAGAGCAGAAATTTGACCTCTGTCAAATTCTGAACAAACACAGGAAGAAGTATTCTCTTTTTATATCATTCTAGGTCTTTGTGTAACTTATTTTTGAAGACAGCTTGTAACCTTGAGTATATATCATATCTAACAAACACCTGTCATATCTATACAGACAACTTGTAACCTTGAGTACATATCATATCTATACAGACACCTGGTATGGGAGCACATATCAGTATCAGTGTATCAGCCTCTTATGTTGGATGGCTGGCTTGCAAGGTCAGGCAGTTAAGTTTATCTTTCCTATTATTTAAGCTAAAAAGCAAAGTTATTTTATGGAATAAGAGACTGTCTAAAAATGACAGAGTTCACTTACAGAGCAAGGGACTATCTAAAAATAGCAGAGAATTTCAAATAGCAGTTTTTCCAAAAGACGGATCACTAGTATGCTTCACTCCCCACTGGTTTTATGTACTGAGTCAAATCATTGACTCTTGTGGGTCATCGTTGGGGAGAGGATCATATCTACCCCTGAGGAGCATGAGCTTGAATAGAATTAATTTTCTGTTGAATAAAATTAATAAATCAGTTTATAAGATAACAGCCTGGAATGAGGGCCAGGAGTATATGTGAGAGTCTCAGCTTTAGTGGGTCTGATGAAGAGTCTTGGATTCTTTATTCTGCCTGGGCTGCCTTAAGCCCAGTGTGCTGAAGCCACATTGGGATCCCATCGACCTTGACTGCTGTAGGGGTGGTCAAGATGATGGTGTGTGGTCCTTTCCAGGTAAGAGTCAGTCCTTGGGTGGCAAATTTCTTTACCTAAATAGAGTTACCAGGTTAGAAAGGATGGACAGGATCAGAAGTTGGTATAGACAGAGCATCTTGAATGTGCTTCTAAACTGCTTTCTGGGTGGACTGTGAAGCCTGTAAGGACTTGAGTAAGATTGGTTATGCCCCTAACCAGTTTTGCTCAGTGGATTGAGCATTGGCCTATGGACTGAAGGGTCCCAGGTTCGATTCTGGTCAAGGGCATGTACCTTGGTTGTGGGCACATCCCCAGTAAGGGGTGTGCAGGAGGCAACTGATTGATGATTCTCTCTCATCGATGTTTCTAACTCTCTATCCCTCTTCCTTCCTCTCTGTAAAAAATCAATAAAATATATTTTAAAAAAAGGTTGGTTATGGATTTCAGCTTTTCTAGATTGGATTTCCATGTAAGCTGGTGAGGTGGGTAGGTCAGGGTCTGAAGAGTCACTAGAATCTGTAGAGGCCCCACTCGTTTTAGGACAGCCTTCTGGGCTGCTTCGTCTGCTTCCTTGACAAGTATAGTAGCAGCTGCTACTGTCCGGAGGCAGGCGGGCCACCTAGACACAACGGGGTTGAGACTTTGGGTGAGAACACTGTTGGCTATGCCCCTTGTCTCACATAATTAGAGGTGGAAAGACTTAGTTACATCTGGTAGTACCAGTTGGCCCATTGTCCTTGCTCTGCTCATGACTGCCTTACTGCCTAATATATTACCTCAAGGATCCTGGCTCTGAATTCTTTCAGGGAAAATGGACGGCAGTGGGGTTCCTCTGGTTACTTCCATGCTGAAGAGGGATGGAGTTTTCTTTTCAGAGCCAAGAGATCCTTGCTGTCTGTCAGAGGGACAATGAGGCCTGGGCACAGAAGGAGGTGGGCTTGTGACCTGGCAGAGACAAACTGTAACAAATGGTCTGATGGGAGGAAAAGAAAACATTTCAGTTTTAATAACCTCTATTGAAATAGATTTTTTCTCCTTAAAATTACCCTTATGTTTATTCAATTTGGCCTCATTGTTTGCATAAACACAATAAGAATGGTAACTGACTACATTTGCTGGAATTTCATGATTGAAACTTAATGTGCCCCATGGGCCTGGGAAGTCAAGCCATTCAATTGCTGTCTGGCCTGCCTGCAGTATCTGCTGAGTTAGGTGAATTCTTCACCTGTAGCAACTCCACCCAGGCCCACGCTCTAGGCTTTAAGGCCCATCTCAGCAGCCCTCCTACTCCTCATGGCCTAGAGTGTGTGGTGGTCCCGCAGTGACAAAGAGGCACCCTTATTGCTCCCCTTCTACTCTGATCAACTGCCAGTGATGGTAGGGTATGGGCTTTATGCTCTAGCACCAGCTATTTTCAGGGCTTCCAAGCAGGATACCAGACTTTCTCTGTGGCACTCTTATTGGCTTCAAGTCTTTAGAGATCAGACAGGTCTCTTTAAAGTATGATACTCCAGGGAGAAACCAAGATGGTGGCATAGATAAACCCCTAAACTGCTGCCTCGTACAACAATTTCAAAACTACAACTAAAAGACAAAATGTCTATCACCCAGAACCACAGGAAAGCTGGCTAAGTGGAAGTTCTACAACTAGAAAGGAAGAGAAAAGAGCATTGAGTCGTGCACAAGTGCTGAAAAGCTGAGGTACGGAGGTGTGCGAATCGGGCTGGCGGCGGGCGACTGGGTGCACTGCTTTTTTCAACCTGAAGGGAGACAAGCTCCTGATTACTCTGAACTCCAGTTTCTGGGGAGATGCTGGGGACCCAAACTCCTATGGGGAGAAGCTGGACTGTCCGCCATCAGGTCAGAAAGTGAGGGTGACTTTCTTGCAGAGGTGCGCCCCACAATCATTGTTTACTGCGCTGGGGCATGGGACGTGGGGACTTGGAAACACAAAAATGCAGAGACAGTGGACTGGCAGCCATCGCTGTTTGCCAGACCCTAGCCTAGTGACTCCCTGAGACCCTGCCCCGCACAATCTACAAACTCACCCAAGCTCCACACAGCGGCTTTTGCATATAAATGGCCTGCCCTATTGCAGCTTAACCTAACAAACTGCAGCTCTGGTCATACAGCTCCAAAACCTCCAAACCCCAAGCAAAGAGGAGAAAACTGTAGTTCTTGCTGTAGCTCCTGCTGGGTGGCCTCAGACAGTAGCTGACCTGCACCCTATTGGAGATCCAGAAGCCAGTGTACCTAGTGGTCAGTGTGAGATGACACCAGATTTCAACTACTCACATCCATAAGTGACACAGTCAAGAGGCAGAATCAGTGAGCACCAAAGCCCCACTGAAACAAGTTCTGCCCCATAAGCGTGTCTCCAGCACAGCAGTTCTTCTATTATAGACACAGCAGGTCCTCAGAGCCAATTGGCCTGGAGGTCAATTCCTCCCAGTGACACCAACAACAATCAAGACTTAACTACATCAAGGCTGTACACACAGTCCACAAAGAGGTGCACCAAGAGTGTCCACCTCAGGTAACTGGGAGGCCGACCCACTGGCCCATATAGGACACCTAGCACACAAATCCACCCTACCAACTCAGGGAAGCAGCAAAAATGCAGAGACAAAGAAACAGATCACAAACAGAAATGGAGGAAAACAAACGACTGGATATAGAGTTCAAAACCACAGCTATAAGGTTTTTCAAGACTTTCCTAGAAAAGGCCAATAAATTCAATGAGACCCTCGAGGATATGAAAAAGGACCAATTAGAAATTAAGCATACACTGACTGAAATAAAAAATATTATACAGAGACCCAACAACAGCTAGAGGAACGCAAGAATCAAGTCAAAGATTTGAAATACAAAGAAGCAAAAAACACTCAACTAGAAAAGCAAAAAGAAAAAAGAATCCAAAAAGTTGAAGATAGTGTAAGAAGCCTGTGGGACAACTTCAAGTGTACCAACATCAG
This sequence comes from Corynorhinus townsendii, assembly GCA_026230045.1. Taxonomy (NCBI): domain Eukaryota; kingdom Metazoa; phylum Chordata; class Mammalia; order Chiroptera; family Vespertilionidae; genus Corynorhinus; species Corynorhinus townsendii. The sequence continues at coordinate 85,962,313 of JAPDVU010000008.1, forward strand.
GATTATGGGGGTGCCAGAAGAAGAGAAAGAGCAAGATACTGAAAACATATTTGAAGAAATGATGACTGAAAACTTCCCCTACCTGGTGTAAGAAATAGACTTACAAGTCCAGGAAGAGCACAGAACCCCAAACAAAAGGACTCCAAAGAGGACCACACCAAGACACATCATAATTAAAATGCCAAGGGCAAAAGACAAAGAGAGAATATTAAAAGCAGCAAGAGAAAAACAGTTAATTATCTACAAGGGAACACCCATACGATTGTCAGCTGATTTCTCAACAGAAACTATGCAGGCCAGAGGGGAGTGACAAGAAATATTCAAAGCCATGAATAGCAAGAATCTACAACTAAGATTACTCTATGCAGCAAAGTTATCATTCAGAATTGAAGGTCAGATAAAGAGCTTCACAGATACGAAAAAGCTAAAGGAGTTCATCACCACCAAACCAGTATTATATGAAATGCTGAAAGGTATTCTTTAATAGAAGAGGAAGAAGAAGAAGAAAATAAAGATAAAAATTATGAACAACAAATACATATCTATCAACAAGTGAATCTAAAAATCAAGTGAATTAAAAATCTGATGAACAGAATAAACTGGTGAATATAATAGAATCAGGGGCATAGAATGGGAGTGGATTGATAACTCTCAGGGGGAAAAGGGTTTGGCGGGTACGGGAAGAGACTGGACAAAAATCATACACCTATGGATGAGGACAGTGGGGGGGAGGTAAAGGCAGAGGGTGGGGTGGGAACCGTGTGGAGGGGAGCTGTGGGGAGAAAAAGGAGAAACAATTGTAATAATCTGAACAATAAAGATTTATTAAATTAAAAAATAATAAAATAAAATAAAACACGACACTCCAGTCAAAGTTTTCAGTTAATAAAACCACTGTTGGAAACCAGTCTTATTGAATTTATGCAAAGAAATGTATTGCCATGGTTTATTTATTAAGAATTGTCAAATTTCAGAGGAATTATATAAGGAAAAAAAATATACTGACCTGCTTTAAGATTTTCTGATTTTCCTTGCCCATTTGGGCACCTGCCCTTTTGGCAGCTAGGTACCCTTTATTTTGTTTGGGATTTAACCTTATATAACCCTTTTCTAGAATAGCTAACATATGGCTATAACAATGACAGCTAGTGTGGAAAACTGGACATTTGCCAGTTACTCCCAAAGACTACTAAAGCCTGTGGACCTACATAGGTCTATAGTAATTGGTGGTCGCTACATTTAAATATGCAAGAGAATTAAAGGTTAATACAACAGCCTGTATAATAAAAAGGTAATATGCAAATTGACCATCACGCCCTTGCACAAGATGACCGCCACCAAGTGGTCACAAGATGGCCACTCCCATGTGGTCACAAGATGGTCACCACAAGATGGCTGGAAGTGGAGGGCAGTTGGGGGTGACCAGGTCGGCAGGGGAGGGCAGTTGGGGGCAATTGGGTCAGCAGGGGAGCAGTTAGGCGTCGATCAGGCTGGCAAGGGAGTGGTTAGGGGGCAATCAGGCAGGTAAGCAGGTGAGTGGTTAAGAGCTAGCAGTCCTGGATTGTGAGAGGGATGTCTGACTGCCAGTTTCGGCCTGATCCCCCAGGTATTGGGCCTATACTGGCAGTTGGACATTTCTCAAGGGGTCCCAGATTGGAAAGGGTGCAGGTTGGGCTGAGGGACAACTCCCGCCCCTCCCCCCTTTGCCCCCAATGCACACATTTCATGCACCGGACCTCTAGCATTAACATAATGAAGCAGAACATTGGCACTGTGGCTGCTTCTGTCAGCCAAATCTTCTGCTACCAAACATGACACATGGTAGGGCTATAGAAACATCTCAGGGAGGTTATTAAAGTTTATTTTTGACCTTTCTAAACAAAGTAAAATTGTTCTTGACTCTCTGGAGCCATGTTCATGAGAAGAAGGCATCAGCCAAGTCTATCATGTAGGGCATTGCTCTAATGCCATGTAGGGTGATACATGCTCTTGGCTATAACCAGCACGTGTAAGTGTAGCAGGAAAGTCACCTTGCTCAGTTCTCTGCAAGCCACTGTCAGGGCTGTGTGTGGCAGCTAGTTCTTCTCTCTAGTCACAGACACAGTCTGTCTAATTTCCCTAAAATGCATTCTGTCATGAGAGAAAGTTATTTTGCTGCACACAGGCAGCTAATATTTACACAACTGGGCATGGACATCTGCCCAGCAAACTTTGGCCTATAAGTTCAACATGCAGCCTCAGATCTTCCCAGCCCAGTGGGGTTTTGGCCAGTCCCTCAGTCAGACTCCTCCTTTCTAGGAGAGTCTGAAAGTCCTGAAGGCTCTCTGGTCCATGGAGAGTGCCTTCCCTTTACCCTTTCTTGTTAACCCTGTCTACCAGTTACAGGGCCTTGCAATCCCTATATCTCACCACTGCTTGATTTCTAGTGGCGAGCCAAACACAGCCAAAGCTGCAGGGAAAGACAAATTTGCACATAACAAAGCGCTCTGGTGGTGGCCCGGGCATTAGGCCCTTGCCTTCCCACCTGTCCTCTTTCCTGGCAGAGACCTTGTCCTTTTTCACAGGCTTCTTTGTAAGTAAGAACAGGGCATCTGGCCCCCTCCTCTAACCGGGTGTCTTGGCCCACCCCTTAATCTAAGGGGTTAAATCTTTCACCTTCTCTGGGAGAGTTCAAGGCACTGGAAACCCTCTAACTCAAAGGGAATGTTTTCTTTTTTTATACTTTCATTAATTGTTTGTAATTTTAACTTTTTAAATTAGTAAGCCAAATGCTTAAATCCTTTACTTTATTGGGCAGCAGCTCGGGTGTCAGGTTATTGTCTGGCATTCCCCACTTTCTCGCTGCTGCTCCTTCTTCCAGCTGTTGCAGGCAGCTCGGGCATCTACCGCTCTCCCTGCCCCTCATACTGCCTTCTTTCACCTGGCTTACTGGCCTGTATTATTTAATTAATTTCATTTTAATTTTTCTTTTCTCCTTCTTATTATACTGTATATACAATCTTTATAAATTTTTCACTTTTAAATTAGCATTTAAACCTTCTTTCTATGTCCTTAAGAAATGCATAACCATGCCTTAGACCTTCTATTTAGTACTTTTATTCTAATATTTTTCTTATTCTTAGAAACCTCAATCCTTTAATGATTACTAAAAAGTAAACAGCTAGCATTTATAATTTAGTTCAAAATATTTCTTTTTGAGAGAGAGATTTTTGTGTTACCTCAGGGCTCTTGACATGCTATAAAACTGTCAGTTAAATTAAGAGTTAAAGGGAATAAAATGGGGCAGAAAGATTTATTGTGCTTTGTAGAAAGCTTACAGCCTTGAGCCCAGTACAGCTTAGATAGGACACCTGGTAGGCTACCAAGGACGGACCAGATACCCATGCCAGCAGAGTGGTCTGCAGCCAGCAAAATCAACAAAAACCTATCCCTCCCCGGTCTCCCTGCCAATGCCCCACTTTCTGCATTAAACATTTACTCTGTCCTTAGCAGGGAAAACAAGGCAAGTGGTCTGAAGTCCAGTATATCCAGGCTTTTTATACTCAGGACACATCATTCTTTCTGTGACAGCTGCTCTTCCTTCCAGACTTTTTTCTTCTTTACTTTAAATCCCCAGAGGATCTTAAATCCTCCTCCTCCTTTACTACTTTTGATCTCTCTTACCATCCCCCTGTCCCCTAGCCTAGGGCTCCTCCATCTCAGTAGGCTGAGAGCCTACTACCCTACCCAGCGAATCCCACCACCACCACCCCATCTCACACCCACTCTGGAGCAGTTCCCGGATCTCTTCCTCCCCCAGTCAGAGCAGAAGCTCTCCCTAATAGAGACCCACTGTAAATATATCAGGAAGGGCAGGCAGGTCACAGGTCTCAGGACCACATGATTCTCTGCTTGCTAGAAGGGCTAAAAAGGCATTCCACAAAGCAGTTAATTATGCCTTCTTTGCAAATGGTTAACTTGAAAGACTTTTTTCTCCCTTTTCCTTGGAACTTAGTCGGCCTTTGTTTTAACCTTCTATGGGCTACAACCTTTACAAATTTTAACCTTTAAATCAATCCTAGAATTCTAAAATTTTAATCCAACATAACAAAAATCATAAATCAGAAAAGAGCAAATTAAAGTCCTTACTACAAAACATAGACAGAAATTTTATTAGCTAAGCAGGCTGATTCCCTCTCTGACCGAGAGCAAAAAAACCCTGAGAAAAAAAAAGAAATCCCAGGAGCTGCTTGAGGATTTTTGCAGACTGTCAGAGCACTCAGCCTTAAATAAATCAAACGTTTTAGCCAGACGAGTCAACAGAAGTACAGAATAAATCAAAGTAGCTTTCGATTTTACGCAGGCTTTCACACTTACATTTATAGACCAGTTAATGCACAGATAATTATGCCGAGACCAACAGACAAATGAAAGTGGGAATGGGTAATCTATATCCATAGATTCATTCAGATGCCTGCCTGACCATGCCCATATTTGCCTTATAAACCCAGGCCTGGTCACTTCTGAACAGGGTTGAGTCACCATTATGCCATATGACAAATCATGGGAACACAGGTTAGGGCCTACTCAGACTCCGTAACTGAGGTTGTGGAGCCACATGATGCATAGGAGAGGGCATGAACTCTCCCTCCGCATTCACACTCTTTCAGCAGACAATCACTCTTGGAGGTTAAACAGTTAGGAGTCATCTTTATTTCACGCAGGTTCAGAGCAGAATACCTCTGTCAAGTTCTGAACAATCACAGCAAGGAGTATTCTAGATCTTTGTGTAAGTTATTTTTGTAGACAGCTTGTAACCTTGAATATATATCATATCTAACAAACACCTGTCATATCTATACAGACAACTTGTAACCTTGAGTACATATCATATCTCTACAGACACCTGGTATAGGAGCACATATCAGTATCAGTGTATCAGCTCCTTAAGTTGGATGGCTAGCTTGCAAGGTCAGGCAGTTAAGTTTACCTTTCCTATTATTTAAGCTAAAAAACAAAGTTAATTTACGGAATAAAAGACTGTCTAAGAATGACAGAGTTCACTTACAGAGTAAGGGACTATCTAAAAATAGCAGAGAATTTCAAATAGCAGGTTTTCCAAAAGAGGGATTACTATTATGCTTCACTCTATCATTTCCCAAAGCGTTTTATACACCAAATATTTCCTTACTGTTTTTCACATTCATTTGTATGTGAATTAATTGAACAGAATAGAAGGTTTAGTAAGTTACCGGAATCCATCTGTAAATTTTGTAAGATAAAGATGTCTCCTTAGATCAGTTATGAAAATGTGCCTTATAAAATAAATGGTGTTCGGACATGGGGGAAATAGCAGGTCACAGATATAAGACAACCAGCAGGATTTTTTCTGATTTGAGAGACGGAGTGGCCATTAGTGAGCATTTCCTGTGGGACCACTTTTTGTGAGCATATCCTGCAGGCTGAACACCAGAATTCTGGAGTGCACTGCTTACCTGAGCTGCGTGGTCCCATCTTATAGTCTCTCTGGAGGCAGAGCCAAGGTGCGGAGGCTTGGACTGTCAGCAATGAATGAACTACAGTATAAAACAGGAGGATTTGGCCTGGCTGGTGTTGCTCAGTGGTTAGAGGGTTATGCCAAACTGGGAAGAGTTGCAGGTTTGATTCCTAGTCAAGGGCATATACCTGGGTTGCAGGTTTGATACCCCATGAGTACAGGAGGCAACCAATTGATGTGTCTCCCTCACATTGATTTTTCTCTCTTTTTTCTGCTCCCTCCCTCCCTTCCACTCTCTAAAAGATCAATGGAGAAAATATCCTCAAAAGAAAATATCCTTTTTTTTGGTTGAGGATTAACCAAAAAAAAGATTTTTTTCCCAAGTTACAAGATGAAAACCCTGAGAAATTGTTCTGTGTTAAAAAGAACATTGCTTGTAAATCTTAGAACCAGGCTCAGGTAGATTCCAGGGACCCCAAGATTTAGGGTTTCCCTTTCTCAGAAGTGCTGGGATTGCACAGGAAGAGGTACAGATTATGAAAGGAGCCACTTTGGGCTAACAAATTAGGAAGAATTTTTATTCTCTTTAGTCTAAGAGACCAGGCTTGGTGAGCAAAGGAAAAACTTGTGCTGCCATCACAACAGTCTAGCTTATTATTTATAAACTAGAGGACCAGTGGATGAAATTCATGCACTGGGGTGGGGGGGTTCCCTTCAGCCCAGCATGCTCCCTCTCACAGTCCAGGAGCCCTTAGGGGATGTCTGACTGAGGGACCTAAGCTGTCAGTTGGACATCCTTAGCACTGCTATGGAGGCAGGAGAGGCTCCCGCCAGCACTGCTGCACTGGCCAGTGGTGAGCCCAGCTACTGGCTGAGCGGCTCTCCCACTGTGGGAGCACACTGACCACCAGGGGGTAGCTCTTGTGTTGAGCGTCTGCCTCCTGGTCGTCAGTGCACATCATAGCGACCAGTCATTCTGCCATTCAGTTGATTTTCATATTAGCCTTTTGTAATATAGTACTAGGGGGCCGGTATATGAAATTTGTGCACTGGAGATTGGGGTGTCCCTCAGCCCAGCCTGCACCCTCTCCAATCTGGGACATCCCTCTCACAATCCGGGACTGCTGGCTCCCAACTGCTCACCTGCCTACCTGCCTGATTGCCCCTAACTGCTTCTGCCTACCAGCCTGATCACCCCCTAACGACTCCCCTGCCAGCCTGATCGATGCCTAACTGCTCCTCTGCCAGCCCGATCACCCCCAATTGCCCTCCCCTGATGGCCTGACCGCCCCCACTACCCTCCGCCACCGTCCTGGTCACCCCCAACTGCCCTCCCCTGCAGGCCCGGTCCCCCACAACTGCCCTCCCCTGCTTGCCATCTTGTGGTGGCCATCTTGTGATGACATGGGTGTGGCCATCTTGTGACCACATGGGGCAGCCATCTTATGACCACATGGGGATGGCTATCTTGTGCAAGGGTGTGATGGTCAATTTGCATATTACCTCTTTATTATCCAGGATTAACCTGTTTTCCTCTAGTACATTTTTCCTAAAATGGAAATGGCTTTCTGTGTGCAGTTTACTTAAGCAATTAAATATAGAGTTAATTCAAAATTCTACCCCGAGTTAAAAAAACTGCTAACATTTGAAGTATATCTCCCTTCAGATATCTCTACATGTTGCACATTTCTTTTCTTGTGTTTTATCCCTATATAATTTACTATTTTAGGTTCTTAATATGGATGCAGAACATGTAAATTTTCAACTTTTATTCCTAATATGTGCGTTTATGAGTGCACATTTTTTATAAGTTTTGGAATGTGGTATTATCGTTTAGTTCAACTTACTTTGTATCTTGAATTGTGATGTATTTTGGGGGTTAGAAGTGTATTTCACAACTTTTAAATATAAGGAGTTTCTAGGTACTTCCGTTCCTGATTTCTGGATTAACTACAATGACAACAAGGAACATATTGTATATAATTTCTTTGAAGTTAGTTAAAACCTGCTTCATAGTTCAGCAGGTTCGCTTGAAAAATAATTGAAATGCTCCTCCACTGACATCTCGTGTGCATCTTGGAAGTAGCACCTCAGTGCAGGTCAGCAGGACAAGGGGTGGCTATAGTGGAGCTTCTCTAAGTGCTGAATGAAATGCTATTTAGGAGTGTATTTCAGAACTTCTAAAACTAAAAACTTTCCTATCATCAACCAATCAACAAATGACAAGTGCTGGCAAGGATGTGGAGAAAAAGGAACCCTCCTGCACTGCTGGTGGGAATGCAGACTGGTGCAGCCACTGTGGAAAACAGTATAGAATTTCCTAAAAAACTTAAATATGAAACTCCCATTTGACCCAGTAATCCCACTTCTAGGACTATATCCCAAGAAATCAGAAACACCAGTCAGGAAAATCATATGCACCCCAATGTTCACAACAGCACAATTTACAATAGCTAAGATTTGGAAACAGCCTAAGAGCCCATCAACAGATGAGTGGATTAGAAAACTATGGTACATTTATAAAATGGAATACTATGTAGCTGTAAATAAGAAAGAACTCTTACCATTCACAATAGCATGAATGGACCTGGAGAGCATTATGCTGACCAAAATAAGCCAGTCAGAGAAAGATAACTATCACATGATCTCACTTATTTGTGGAATATAATGAACAAAATAAACTGATGAACAAAAATAAATCCAGAGACTTAGAAGCATCAAACAGACCGTCCAACCTCAGAGGGAAGGCAGTGGGGGGGTGCAGGGAAGGGGAGAGATCAACCAAAGACTTGTATGATGTGCAACTTGGGAATAATACCTTAGTGCCTTTCAGCAGGAAAGGTCGTTGGGTACAGTGGGTTATCTAATTGTTGAATGCAGTTTGCTGCTCAGGTTGTTGAAGTGTTTTACATCCTTACTGAAATCTTGGTGTAAGGCTATTGGTTCTGAAAGAGGTATGTTCTATCTCTGAATGAGAGAGGTGTGTTAAACTTATTACAATTATAGATGTATCTAGCTTCCCTTGTAGCTCTCTTCTATGTACTTTGATTTCATGTTATGAAGTGCTTGTGAATTTGGATATTCCTGGTAAAATGAAATTATTGATATGAAGTGCTCTTTATTTATAGTAATGCTTTTTGCCTTCAAGTCTCCTGTGTTATCATATACTTTTTATTTTGTTTATATTTGCTTAATATATTTTTTCCCATTCTTTCACTTTTGATATCTTTGTACCCTTAGGTTTTTGGTAGCTTTCAGTTTTTATATTAGTTATGAGTAAAGTGAGTTAATTTTTGTTTCAATATTTTTCTTTATTCAGTTGTTCCAACACTCTTTATTATATAATGCATATTTTCCCACTGATCTAAGGAGATATTTTTTAATAAAAATATTTATTTTGCATTTTATACAGAACAACCTGAAGTCTGCATCATGACTTGACAAGTTACCCAGGGGTTTATAGACAGTTTGTCAATCTGAACAGTGTGATTCTGGGGATTAAGGATTCACACAAACACAGGCAGGAGTTGTGAGGGAGTAAGGAGGCACAGCAGGAGTGTATTTCAATCCTTTCTTAGAGAAAAGGCAGTAGAGCATTCTGAGTCACTGAAAACTTGTGCAGATGGGGCTTCTAAAACCAACACTATACTGTGAGCTCTTAGGGAGGGGCAGGCAGGCAAGTACCTTGATAAATAAGGGATACTTCCTTGTGGGAGGGCATGAGGAGGAAGCTTACCATTCTTTTAATGCCCTCAGCCCTAGGACCTGGTGTTCAGAGGAGACCATGTCCAAACTTAAGTCATTTTCCTGCTCAGAAAAAGGTGCTAGTGTCCCTGGGATCAAGACCATGAAGATATCATGCTGGTGATTCCTATATCCCTAGTCTATGGCCCACAGCATACTAAAATAAGAGAGAGATCAGAGGGTAATGGCTAAAAAAACTCAGTTCATTTTAAGCACTGATAAAGCCAAATGACTGGGCAAGACCCTATATCAGACTGGTTTCTACAATCCGCAGAAAGGTCTCTATTAGGGAGGGATAAAGAGGGGAAGGTCCAGAGCAGCCTCCGCTGGAGGTGCAGCACATACAGAAAATCTCAAAGTAGGTATTCAAGTAGTGGAGAATAGAACACTCCCAGATCTTAATTTTTATGGGATAATTTTAAAAAGAAATAAACATCAAACACTGGGTACCAGTAACAACAAATGCCATGGGCTTTATGGTCATGGCCTTTATGCTCACCTGGTAGTGTTAAAAAAAAAAATTACCCAATGCATGTCCAGCTAACCAATAGGTTTTGCCAGGAAGTGTCTGTGCACATGGGAGAAGGCAAAGGGGCTTAGTACAGCTGATAATCCAACATGATTCCTATGGAAACAAGGGGCAGAGTCCTGGTTTGCTGGCCTACTGAGGACTGGGCAGAACAAGTAACTGCAGATTCTCTGCAATCAGCTTTGACCCAGGGAAAGAGGAGCCAGTTTCTCACTCTATAGAGATGGTGTGGGGGCCAGATCTAACCCATACCACATGCATTAGTCCTGGTTATCCTACAGTTGATGGGCAACTCATACTAGTCAGGGGAAAGGAGTTGGTTAGGGAAAGAGGGGTCACTTTTCATTTTTTAAAGTCTTAATTTATATTTTAACCTCAAACTTATTACCAGTGCCTCAGATACAACTTAATCTTAAGTCTTTACAAGCCCCCTGAAACAAAAGTATACTTTTTTTTAAAGCTCCCTCACTTCTGGTAGTTAGTTTTCCCCCATCTCCAGTTTTAACCTGACTTAGTGTCCACAAACTTCATCAGATCATCCTTGCTCATGGACTTGGGCCTCTCTAGAGGGAAGCCTAGGGCTCGGCTCCAGATGAGCTGTGCCAGTACACCCAATGCTCATGACACCCCAAACAGCACTGTGTAGTAGTTCATCTCCGTCATGCCTTAGTACTGGAGCAGTACCCTGCTATGAGCATCTACATTGGGCCAAGGATTCTTGGCCTTGCCCTGCTCTAAGAGGACATTGGGCACAATCTTGTACAGTTAAGCAACCAGCTTAAACATGGGGTCATTAGGCAGGTGTTTCAGAGCAAACTCGCTGACACGTATATCGTGGATCAGTCTTTCTCAGTACCTCATGGCCATAGCCTGGGACAACTTGCCCTGAGTTGAGTGTATTCCAGATGTAGTCTCGTAACTTCTCATCTGATACATCTTTGCCAACTTCCTTCTGAAGATTTGTCAGCCAGACAAGCACTTCCTGATTTGCCAGTCCATGTAGGGGCCCTGCCAGCCCATTCATAGCTGCTGCAAAGGACAGGTAGGGATCTGAAAGGTCACTGCCAACTAAGTGGCTGGTATGGGCACTTACATTGCCACCTTCATGGTCACTGTGAATGGTGAGGTACAAGCACATGAGCTCAGTAAACTGAGCATCAGTATAGCCTAAGATGTTGGTGAAATTGTGGGACCAGTCCGGCTTAGAGTCAATGGCCCCAATACTGCTACCCTCCGGGTACAAATTCCGATAGATCTTTGCGGCAACTCAAGGTAGCTTTGTGATCAGATCCATACAATCTTCATAAATCAACTCCCTGTACTTGGTTCGGCTGATACCCTCTGCATATGCTCGGGCAAAGTTGCTTTCACTATTGAGGGCTGTAATAGCTGCACTGAGCTGAAACATGGCTTGTAGATTGTTGGGAAAGTTGTCCAGCATGGTGACCACATGGGAAGGCAGAGCCTCCCTCTTTGCCCACTCTTTTGAGAGCCACGACACTTGTTCCTCTGTTGGGATTTTCCAGTTACCAGCAGCCAAAATAAGCCCTCCGGCAGGGGTTCTTCCCCACCCTTAGCCTTGGGCAGCAGTTTCTGACATTCAGGGATACTGTAGCCACAGAAACGGATGCCCTCATCAGGATCAAGAACTGATGTTTCGTATACCAATCTCTTCATGCCTCTCATGCCACCATACATCATGTCCACAGTGATTTGGCCCACCACTGTCTTTCCATGTTGCTTCCTGAAGGTCTTAATTCTGGCCTGCTCCTTAGGTATCAGGTCAGCCAACACATCTTTCAAATTTGCGGAGGAAGCACTTAGCATGCCAGGCAGCAAGAACAAGACAGGATGCATTCTTGGCTCTGATGAGCCGGGCGGCCACAGTGAGTAAAGCCATTGGCGGGAGAACTCTGGGATCTGATGGGGAGGCAGAGAGGGGTGCGAGCTGCAGCAGGAACAGGAGCCTCCGCTGCTGCACCAGATGCTGTGAACAAGGTTGAAAGAAGGCAGCCGAGGGAAAGGGTAGACGAATCGGTGGCGGCGCCCAGCCTGGGGTCCTCCTAAGGAGATATTTTTATTTTACCAAATTTCCATATGTACTTGAGTCTATTACTGGACTTTGTTTTCTGTTCCATTAGTTTATCTATTCACAGAACATTATCCAAGTTTTTAAATTACTGTAGCTTTATAACACGACTAGAGGCCCGATGCATGAAGATTCGTGCAATAATGGGCCTTCCTTACCCTGGATGCCAGCACTGCCTTCGCTCTGGAGCCACCTTTTTGCTCTGGCCTGGAGCTGCCTTTCTGCCTTCCCATGCTGCCCAGAGGCCTGGAGTGGCTGGGGCAGTGCAGAATGCCTGCATCATTGCCATGGCAATAATGCAAGTGTCTCGCCCCACCCCCAGCTGCTTGGCACCTGAAAATTAACCCATCTTTGTTGGGTTAATTTGCATACACACTCCTGATTGGCTGGTGGGCATGACAAAGGTATGGTCAATTTCATCTCACTCTTTTATTAGTGTAGATATATTATTCTATCTATTTGGGTAGCTTTTATTCATTCATTTTTTTTCAGGATTTTATTTAAAATATAGTTTTATTAATTTCAGAGAGGAAAGGAGAGGGAGACAGAGAAACATCAATGATGAGAGAGATCAGCTGTTTCCTGCATGCTCCCCACTCGGGAGATCAAGCCTGCAATCAGGACATGTGACCTGACCAGGAATCAAACTGTAACCTCCTTATTCATGGGTCAACCACTGAACCATGCTGGCCAGGCCAGAATTTTCTTTTACATTTTTCATTTTAGCATGTGAATTTACATGAGTTTGTTTTGGTCTTAAAATCTTGCTGATATTTTAATCAAATCACAATAAACTTGTAATCAACATTGGGAAATTGACATCATTATGGTTTTATTTTTTTTTTTTACCCAAGAATACGATGTTAGTGTCCAGTTGTTCAAGTGTCAGTTATTGGGTAGCATTTAAAAATTTTATTTATACAGATTGTGCACATTTTTGTTAAGATCATTCCTAGGCATCTTATGTTTTGTTGCCATTGTACATTTTCTTTGATTATATATTTCATGTACTGTTTTAAAGGATATGTATTTATATGCATGTTATCTCTCTCTTCCTCTTTGAAATAAATAAAAAAGATATTAAATGAGTAAGATTATTGATTGTTAGTAAAAAAAAAATCAATATGAACTTTTGTTTCTTCACCATATAACCAAGTATTCAGACATTTTGGGAGTACATGTCTATCACCATTTCCTGAACAAAGATTTTAAAAAATATATGGTAATACTGATTTTCAGAGAGAGAGGAAGGGAAAGGGAGAGAGAGACTGAAACTTTGATGAGATAGAGATATCACTTCAATTGGCAGCCTCCTGCATGCCCCTTCTGGGGATTGAACCCACAACCTTGGCATGTGCCCTGACCAGGAATCAAACCAGCAACCTCTTGGTGCCTGAGAGAAAACTCAATCCACTGAGCTACACCAGCCAGGCTGAAATGAGATTTAACAATTAAATTAAAGTAACTTATTCTCAACTTAATGATTATGTCAATGAATGCAGAACAATCTATTAATTTATCTTGTGAATGTAAAACTTGTACTTAAAGTTTCAAAGGTGGGAGCGCAGCATTGACTTGAAAGGATATAGGCTGCTTGAGGAAAGGGGCAGGCAGACCACCTTGGACAGCGCCAGAATTGGTCATGCTGAGTAGAGGTAGGAAAGAGGAGGCCAGCCAATTCATTTGGCTGCAGCTGGCCACTGGGTAAGATGTGCTTTCATTCCTCTCTGAGAGCCGGCCCATTTTATACAGTTCAGTCAACATGGATTTCAGGGAAATTCTCATGATAGCTTCTAAAGGACAAGGAACCAACAGCATACCAAAAAAGTATAGTTTGGCAGGGGGTCCTCCCAAAAAAGATCCCAAAGTTAAGGGTGTCTAATCAGCAGCATACAAGCTTTTCTCAGAAGAAAAGTAGAGGAGCTTGGACGAAAAGCCTTAGAGAAAGAAAGGAGAAGAGAAGAACTAGTGAAAAAGTGAATTGAGCTAAAACATGAGAAGAAAGCAAGAGCCATGGCCAAGAAGACAAAAGACAATTTCCATGGTTAAATGGGATTCCTGTTGAGGAAAAGTCAAAGAAAAGACAGGCAATGCAAAGCCACTATTCAGGGAACAGACCAGGAGTATGAAATGGAAGACTTCTTAGAATACAATCAAGCAGCATCAGAGCAAGAACCTCCTCCCAAAGTTGAAAGTAAACCAAAGGTCCCCCTTAAAAGTGCCCCACCATCATGAACTTCACTGACTTACTCAGGCTGGCTGAGAAAAAGCAGTATGATGTGAGAGTCCGTGTCCTGCATGATTCTGGGTTTGGGATCTGCAGAAGGGCTGTGGGCAAATGTTGAGACAAGACAAGAAATAGTAATTTGGAAATAATGGGGGCCAGGAGGAGAGTCCAATACAAGGGCAAGGACTTCACTGGTGCCCAGACCCTGACAGCATTTTATTCAATTTTAGATACACATATTGCCCTTAGGTAGGCAATTCTGGTAACAGAAAGATGATCTTAAAGGTCAGTAAATATTAGTAAAGATTTACTTTGAGACTATTTGGTAGAAAATTGCTTGAGCCACCATTGTCTCAACTAAACAATCAGTGAATAGCTTTGGCCCTTGCCAGAGCTCAAGGTTCATGAGCCTTCTGCATTCCTTGTTTACACTTTTCTGATAGGGAAGACAATGGCTAGCTTCCAATAGTATGAACCAGTGGAAATCAAGAACTTAGGGAGTGAAAACTTCTTGAATGAAGACATATGAAAAAGAAGCCTGAAGCAGATGCAGGACTACCTCTGACCAAAATGGTGCCCTCTCATACAGAAAGTATGGGCACAAAACCTAGCAGAGTTTCCAGAGGCAAGCATCCTTCTCCCAAAGGTACTCCCTTCATCATGCTGAGAAGAAATCCAGACCCAGCACAGATAATAAGAAATATTTAGGTTTGTTTTCATCCAAATCCATGCCAAGAGAGAGGACCCAAAGTAGGATCTAGCAACTGCTCCCAAGCCTCACTTTGGAAGGACCATGATAGGCCTGTTTACAATGGGGCTGGAAAGACCCACTTGAGCACCTTTTTACCAAGTGTTCCAAAGACTTCTGCTAAAGGGACTCAGAAATCTGTTACTGAGCACAAGCCAAAAAAAAAAAATCTCCCTCCATCCTAGCCATTCCAGACCTGGACCTGTGGTCTTTCCCACATAAGGCTAAGAGTCCAGGTGTCAGGCAGTCAGGGTGCAGCTCCAGCCGAGCTCCTGGGCAGCCCATCACAGGGAGTCTTTGGCCTATGGTTAGTTCTGGCTCCATGCCCTTCTCCAGCTCAGGACCTGAGCGATCGATCAATCAGTGGGACCAAGGGGCCAGCCAGTGACTTAAATCCTCCTGGAAGGACAGTCAGCATTACAGGTGGCTCAGGATGACCCATCAGTGGCCCAGGTGGTTCTAGGAAGTCAGTGGTCAGTTCTGGTGACTCTAGGTGTCCTGTGCACAATCCACATAACTGACGACCAATGAGTGGCTCAGTGCCCCCTAGTCGGTCAGTCAGTCTCTCTGGGCGATCAGTAAGTGGCACAGTTTCAGCTGGGCAGACTGTCAGCAGTTCAGGCCCTAGAAGACCAGTGAGCAGCTTGGGACCTGGGTGAATAGTTAATAGTTTAGATCCCCCCATAAGCCCAAATGCACTTTTGTCTCAGAAACAATATCTTCTAAGAATATCATTACCCAGCCCACCAATGGATAGATGAATGAAATGAAGCCTTCTTTAGCTGGCTATAGATCTGCCCAAGGTTCTCAATGGTTTCCCTTCCTTGGTGGTTACAAAAGACAGTGAGAATATGAGGAGGAGGAAGATGAGAACTATGACTCCAAAGTGGAAGATTTTATCAAAGATGAAGGAGAATCTCAGGAAGAAATATCTAAGCACATTCTTTGGTTATAACCGGAAAAAATACAAAGATGAAGAAGCAAAGAGTCTAAGACCAGGTATGCAAGATGACTTAGAGGAAATGAGATGGGAGGAAGAAGCAACGAAATGCAGAGAGGTCAAAAAGCTGAAAAGACGTTAGCTGCTGCTTTTATTTTTTTATTTATTTTTGTGAAACACTGGAGACACTCTACTGCAAAGAAGTCTTGTTTTTGGACTGCAGAAGCCCATTATCATTTTAGATTCACTAGTGGCCCAGTGCACAAAATTCGTGCACAGGGGTGGGGGGAGGGTGTCCCTCAGCCAGGCTTGCACTTTCTCCAATCTGGGACCCCTTGGGGATGTGCGGGATCGGGCCTATGATGGCAGTTGGACATCCCTCTCACAATCCAGGACTGCTGGCTCATAACCACTTGCCTGCCTGCCTTCCTGCCTGCCTGATTGCCCCTCACCACTCCTCTGCTGGCCTGATTGACACCTAGCTGCTCCCTTGCTGGCCTGATTGCCTCCAACTGCCCTCCCCTGCCGCAACCTGCCTTCTTCGCCAGGACCCACCTTCTCTGCGTGAGGCGGAGGAGATGCTAGGATCCCCAGGCCTCACTACATGAAGTGGCTGCTGTGCCCCGCCTCCTTTGTGCACTTGGCCATCTTGTGGTGGCCATCTTGTGGCAACGTCACGTGCGAGGGCCACCTAGGCTTTTATTAGTATAGATACTTGGATCGTCAAGTACAAGGAATGGATACTATACACTGAGTGGCCAGATTATTATGATCTCTGAATGCATAATAATCTCTGGCCAGCCTGGCCAGGGGGAAGAGACATGGGCGGTTGGCCAGCCTGCCTGCTGGTTGAGGGGACAATTTGCATATTAGCTTTTTATTATATAGGATATACACTGAGTGGCCAGATTATTATGCGTTCAGAGATCATAATAATCTGGCCACTCGGTGTATATTTTGAGCATAAAGTATTTTCAAATACTTTCCAGGGTGAGAGCTGTAGTGCAGATGCCACAATGCCCAGTGAGTGCTCTTAGGAAGTTAACTGCTCACAGGTGCCAGCCTCGATCCTGATGAGCTATGCATTCTAATGTGGGGCCCACTCAACAGACAGCCAATCTTCTTTTATTCCTTTGCTATTTTAAAAAGGAAAAAACATTGCCTCTTGACTTCCATAATTCTGTTGATGGGTGAGTAGGGCAATGGTCGGCTCCCAATCAAACTTATTTTGTCTTTTTATAAGGAATCTGGCCATTCCTTGAATGTTGTCAGCAATAAAGTGACCTGTTCTAATCTATATATTTGGATTGAGAACTTGAAAATGTAGAGTAGGCTTTATAATTATATGGATGTCATCTCTGTGACTTTGAAGTAAAAAACAGAATAAATTATATTATATTCTATATTCATGGATTGGATGCTGAACATTCTTATTCACTGATTTAGGTGACTAGGCAATTAACAAAAAAAATTCAGATTAAAAAACAAGTTATGCTATATGGTGTAAGAATATTCTTTTCCAAATTTTCCTTTCAGATTTCTTGTAAAATAGACAATGTTACTGTGCTGGTTTTTATCTAAAAAGTCATTTTATATTGTAGAAAAAATATTTTATTCAAAGATTAGAATTGAAAAAGTAATAAAATAAATAAATAAAGTTTCAAAGAGCTCCAAAATTTTGCATTGGATGTACTGATTTTAAGCTCATTGTTAAGAAATAAAAATTGTCTCCCATTCCTTTCTAAAAGATTTAGTTGGAAAAAAACTGGTGTAAGAAGAGAACTTTACCAGCAGTTTCTTTTAATTTTTAAAAATTATTTATTGTTTAAAGTATTGCATATGTCTCCATTTCCCCAATTGGCCTCTCCCTGGCTGCTCCCACCCCAGCACATGCCTCATTCCCTATTGTCTGTGTCCATTGGTTATGCTTATATGCGTACATACAAGTCCTTTGGTTGATCTCTTTCCTCACCCTTACACCCTCCCCTGCTTTCCCTCTGAGGTTCGATGGTCTGTTCGATGCTTCTAAGTCTCTGGACTTATTTTTTTCATCAGTTTATGTTGTTCATTATATTTCACAAATGAGTGGGATCATGTGATATATATCTTTCTCTCCAGGACCATCCATGCTGTTGTGAATGGTAGGAGATCCTTCCTTTTTACAGCAGTGTAGTATTCCATTGTGTAGATGTACCACCGTTTTTTTTTAATCCACTTATCTGCTGATGGGCACTTAGGCTGTTTCTAAATCTTAGCTATTGTAAATTGTTCTGCTATGAACATAGGGGTGCATATATTCTTTCTGATTGGTGTTTCTAGTTTCTTGGAATATAGTCCTAGAAGTGGGATCACTGGGTCAAATGGCAGTTCCATTTTTAGTTTTTTGAGGAAACTCCATACTGTTCTCCACAGTGGCTGCACCAGTCTGCATTATCACCAGCAGTGCATGAGGGTTCCTTTTTCTCCACATCCTCTCCAAAACTTGTCATTTGTTGATTTGTTGATGATAGCCATTCTGACAGGTGTGAGATGGTACTTCACTGTCGTTTTGATTTGCATCTCTCAGATTAGTGACTTGGAGCATGTTTTCATATGTCTCCTGGCCTTCCTTCTGTCCTCTTATAAAAAATATCTATTTAGGTCTGTTGCCCATTTTTTGATTGGGTTGGTTGTCTCCCTTTTGTTAATTTGTATGAGTTCTTTGTAAATGTTGGAGATTAAACTCTTATTGTTGATAACATTGGCAAATATGTTCTTCCATGCAGTGGGCTTTCTTGTTGTTTGGTTTATGGTTTCTTTTGCTGTGCAAAAGCTTTTTATTTTGATGTAGTCCCATTTGTTTATTTTCTCTTTAGTTTCCATTGCCCTAGGAGCTATATCGGTGAAGATATTGCTTTGGCATATGTCTGAGATTTTGCTGCCTGTAGATTCCTCTAAGATTTTTATGGTTTCCTATCTTACATTTAAGTCCTTCATCCATTTTTGAGTTTATTTTTGTGTATGATGTAAGTTGGTGGTCTAGTTTCATTTTATTGCATTTATTTGTCCAATTTCCCCAACACCATTTATTGAAGAGACTATTTTGACTCCATTGTATGCTCTTGCCTCCTCTGTCAAATATTAATTGTACATAATGGCTTGGTTTGATTTCTGGGTTCTCTGTTCTGTTCCATTGATCTACATGTCTGTTCCTGTGGCAGTCCCAGGGAGTGTTGAGAGTAGTGAGTTTGTAATACAGCTTGATATCTAGTATTGAGATCCCTCCTACTTTGTTCTGCTTTCTCAGGATTGCTGCAGCTATTTGGAGTCTTTTTTTTTTTTTTTATCCCAGATGAATTTTTGGAGAGTTCGTTTTAGGACTGTGAAATATGCTGTTAGTATTTTAATGGGGAGTGCATTGAATCTATAGATTGCTTTGGGTAGTATGGACACTTTAATGATGTTGATTCTATGGTATGTTCTTGATCTGTTTACATCTTCCTCTATTTATTTTTTCAGTGTCCTGTAGTTGTCTGAGTACAGGTCTTTTACCTCCTCAGTTAAGTTCATTCCTAGGTATCTTAATGTTTTTGGTGCAATGGTAAATGGGATTTTTTAAACCTCTCTTTCTGTTAAGTTCACTATTGGTGTATAAAAATTCCATAGATTTCTTGGCATTAATTTTGTATCCTGCTACATTGCCAAATTCATTTATTAAGTCTAATAATTTTTATGGAGTCTTTGGTTTTTTTTACATACAGCATCATGTCACCTGTGAATAATGACAGTTTTATGTATTCTTTTCCAATTTGGATATCTTTAATTTCTTCTTCTTGTCTAATTGCTATGACTAGCACTTCTGGAACTATGTGGAACAGGAGTGGTGACAGTGCATATCCCTGTCTTGTTCCTGTTCTTAGGTGAAATGGTTTTAGTTTTTGTCCATTGAGTGTGCTGTTGGCTGAGGTTTGTCTTTTAAGGAAGGCTTTTATTATGTTGATGTATGATCCCTCTATTCCCACTTTGCTGAAGGTTTTTTATCAAGAAAGACTGTTAGACTTTGTCAAGTGCTTTTTCTGCATCAATTGATATGACTATGTGATTTTTATCTCTCAGTTTGTTTGTGTGATGTATTATGTTTATTGATTTGTGGATATTGTATCATCCTTGCATCCCCGGGATAAATCCTATTTGGTCATGATGTATGAATTTTTCTGATGTAATGCTGGATCTGATTTGTTACAATTTTGTAGAGGATTTTGGCATCTATGTTCATGAGGGATATTGGCCTATAATTCTCTTTCTTTGTGGTGTCTTTATCTGGGTTTGGTATTAGGGTAATGTTAGCTTCATAGAATGAGCTTGGAAGTATTGCTTCCTCTTTAATTTTTTGGAATAGTCTGAGGAGGATAGGTTTTAGTTCTTCTTTGAATGTTTGGTAAAACTCCCCTGTGAAGCCGCCTGGACCTGGGCTTTTGTTTGCTGGAAGCTTTTTGATGACTGCTTCAATTTCCTACATAGTTATCAGCCTATTGAGATTTTTGGATTCTTCCTGTTGAGTTTTGGAAGGTAATATTTTTCTAGGAATATGTTCTTTTCCTTTAGGTTGTCAGGTTTCTTGGAATAGAGTTGTTCATAGTATTTTTATTTTTACAACTAGTGCCTGTTGCATGAAATTCATCCACCTTAAAAGGGAATTAAGTAGAGCAAATATTTTAATATTGCTATTTGACCTTTCTCTATAATAGAAGTGTCAGAGATGAAAGAAAATTAGTAAAATGTATATGGAAATCTCAAATCTTCCTCCTGTCAGTATCTGGGGTGCGCCACAAGACCCAGAGTCAAGTCCCCACCCACCCGTGTGTGCCTTGAAATCACTTGAGACCCAGACTCGCTGGCCCCACCCCTATCAAGCCCCATATTGCCTGGGGTTGCAGTCTCATTTCCCCCGGCCCTGCACAGAGGAGGAGGCACAGCCTAAGGTGCCCCATCAAGCCCTGGTGGGTGGGGGTTATGGCCTCAAGTCCCCCAGCACAGCCTCTGGTCCCCTGACCTGGCCTCCAATCCCCTAACCTCAGCACTGGGGCAGAGGGCATGGCCTCAGGTCCCCCAGCCTGGCCTCAGGTCCCCTGCCCCGGTGTGATGGCGTGATGGCATAACTGCATGATGCCCATTTGCATATTAACTCTTTATTATATAGGATACTTTGTATTTCCATGTGGTCTGTTGTTATTTCACCTCTTTCATTTCTGATTTTGTTTATTTGGGTCCTCTCTCTTTGCTTCTTGATGAGACTGGCTGGAGGTTCATCCATTTTGTGTATACTTTCAAAGAAAGAGTTCTTGGTTTCATTGATCGTTTGTATTTTTTTTCCTCTAGGCCATATATTTCTGCTCTGATCTTTATTATCTCCTTCCTTCTGCTCATTCTGGGCTTTTCTTGTTGTTCTAATTCTTTAAGTTGTAGAGTTGGATGATATATTATCATTTTTTCCTTGTTTTTAAGGTAGGCCTGTAGAGCTATAAGCTTCCCTGTCAGGACTGCTTTCACTGTGTCCCATAGATTTTGGATTGTTGTGTTTTCATTATCATTTGTTTCCAGGGTCTTTTAAATTTCTTCTTTGATCTCTTTGGTAACCCAATCATTTTTTATTTTTATTATTTATTATTTTTACTATATTTTAAATTTAATAAATCTTTATTCAGATTATTACAATTGTTTCTCCCTTTTCCCCCCATAGCTCCCCTCCACCCGGTTCCCCACACACACTCTGCCCTTACCTCCCCCACACTGTCCTCATCCATAGGTGTACTATTTTTGTCCAGTCTCTTCCTGCACCCCCCCATTCCCCTTTCTCCCTGAGAATTCTCAGTCCACTCCCTTTCTATGGCCCTGATTCTATTATATTCACCAGTTTATTCTGTTCCTCAGGTTTTTAATTCACTTGATTTTTAGGTTCACTTGTTGATAGTTATGTATATTTTGTTCATAATTTTTATCTTTACTTTTTTCTTCTTCCTCTTCTTAAAGAATACCTTTCAGCATTTCATATAATACTGGCTTGGTGTTGATGAACTCCTTTAGCTTTTTCTTATATGTGAAGCTCTTTGTCTGACCTTCCATTCTGAATTATAGCTTTGCTGGGTGTAGAGTAATCTTGGTTGTAGGTTCTTACTATTCATCACTTTGAATATTTCTTGCCACTCCCATCTGTCCTGCATAGTTTCTGTTGAGAAATCAGCTGACAATCGTATGGGTGCTCCCTTGTAGGTAATTAACTGTTTTTCTCTTGCTGCTTTTAATATTCTTTCTTTGTCCTTTGCCCTTGGCATTTTAATTATGATGTGTCTTGGTGTGGTCCTCTTTGGATTCCTTTTGTTTGGGGTTCTGTGTGCTTCCTGGACTTATAAGTCTATTTCTTTCACCAAGTGGGGGAAGTTTTGGGTCATTATTTCTTCAAATAGGTTTTCAGTATCTTGCTCTCTCTCTTCTTCTGGCACCCCCATAATTCTGATGTTGGTACGCTTGAAGTTGTCCCAGAGGCTTCTTACACTATCTTCAACTTTTTGGATTCTTTTTTCTTTTTGCTTTTCTAGTTGAGTGTTTTTTGCTTCTTTGTATTTCAATTCTTTGACTTGATTCTTGCGTTCCTCTAGTCTGTTGTTGGGTCTCTGCATAATATTTTTTTATTTCAGTCAGTGTATGCTTAATTTCTAGTTGGTCCTTTTTCATATCTTCGAGGGTCTCATTATATTTATCAGCCTTTTCTAGGATATTCTTGAAAAGCCTTATAACGGTGGTTTTGAATTCTATATCCAGTCATTTGTTTTCCTCCATTTCTTTTGCTTGTGATCTGTTTCTTTGTCTCTACATTTTTGCTGCTTCCCTGAGTTGGTAGGGTGGCTTTGTATGCTAGGTGTCTTATATGGCCCAGTGGGTCGGCCTCCCCAGTTAACCTGAAGTGGACACTCTTGGTGCACCCCTTTGTGGATTGTGTGTATAGTCTTGTTGCAGTTAAGTCTTGATTGTTGTTGGTATCACTGGGAGGAATTGACCTCCAGGCCAGTTGGCTGAGGATCAGCTGTGTCTACGCTAGGAGAAGTTCAGTGCTGGAGACAGCCTTATAGGATTAAACTTGACAAATTGAAAAAGCCTCTGTGCTCAACTTGAATGGTGTGGAGTCTCAGGGCGGAGCAGACAGTCTTGGTTTCCTGTCAGTCCTGCCCTTGTGCACGTGCCTCCAGACCTCTGCCTTCCACAGCTCCCGAGTTTCCTCCTGATAATCCAGATTCTCCCCTGTAAGAGCATGGGTCCCCAGGGCCTCACCTGACACTGGAGTTCAGCTCAGTCAGAACTGGGGTTCAGTGCAGTCAGGAGCTTCTGCCTCCCTTCTGCTAGGGCAAGCCTGTGGCAACCTCTACAGTCTTTGTGTGCACTCAGGCACACGCCTCCAGACCCCTGCCCGCTGCGGCTCCCCCTCCGAGTGCCTTTCTCTCTACCTGACAGTCCAGACTCCCCTCGTATGAGCCTGGGTCCACGGGGTTTCGCCCGTAACTGGGTTTCAGTGAAGTCGGAACTGGGGTTCAGTGCAGTTGGGGACTTCCTTCCCCCTCCTGCCAGAGGAAGTCAGCCAGGCTCTCAGCCGCCCTTCCTCTCTATGCGCGTGTCTCCGTACCTCAATCCTTTGCTGTTCCTCCAATTCTCCGTGAGCTTTTCTCTTTCCTTCTAGTTGTAGAATTTCCACTCAGCCAGCTTTCCTGTGGTTCTGGATGGTGTCCGTTCTGTCTTTTAGTTGTAGTTTTGAAATTGTTGTGTGAGGCAGCAGTTTAGGTGCTTACCTATGCCGCCATCTTGGTTTCTCCCCAATCATTGTTTAATAGCATGCTATTCAGCTTCCAAGTGTTTGATTTTTTAAATTGTTTTAATTGTAGCTTTCTAATATTATTCCATTGTGGTCTGAGAAGATGCTTGATATAATTTCAATCTTCTTGAATGTGAAGAGACTTTGCCTGTGACCCAATATGTGATCTATCTTTGAATATGTCCCATGTGCACTTGAGAAGAATGTATATTTACTGGCTTTGGGATGAAATGTTCTGCAGATGTCAATTACGTCTGTCTGATCTAGTGAGTCATTTAGGATTGCTATTTCTTTACTGGTTTTTGTCTAGATGATTTATCCAGTGATGTCAATGGGGTATTAGAGTCCCCTACTATTATTGTATTGTTGTCAATCTCTCCTTGATATCTTAGAGGGTATTAGAGTCCCCTACTATTATTGTATTGTTGTCAATCTCTCCTTGATATCTCCTTAATGTTCTTTTTTTTCTTGTTTCTTTTTATCGTTTGAGGTATTACAAATAGTAGTACATATGTCTTCTTTTTCCCCCCCCATTGACTTCCCCTCGGCCTCCCCTACCCCCAGTACATGCCTTCACCTGCCCCCATCCCCAGTGTCTTGTATCCATTGGTTATGCTTATATGCATGTGTACAAGTCCTTCGGTTGATCTCTTACAGGCCCCCCCCCCCGCCCAACCTCCCCTGCCTTCCCGCTGCAGTTTGACAGTCTGTTCAATGCTTCTTTGCCTCTGTATCTATTTTCCCCCATTTCTTTCCTTTAAAAAATCTTGCCTCTGCAGACTAGAAATAAACATATAATAACAAAACAAAAAATGTTTGAGTCCCAATTTCAATGTCCAACAGTTCTGAGTCCCCGTTTCAATGTCAAACAGTTACTTATGTGTACATGGCAGCAATGATATCTGTATGGTGGGCACATGGTGGCAATGCAGGTCCGACCCTCTCTGGTTTGGTCCTAGGCAACCTGCAGCAATGCACAGCTGCTGACTGCTAGTGTGGCAAGACGTCGTCAGCGTCTTCCATCTCTGGACTGTTTCTCCTCTTGTCTTTGTGGTTGGAGCAGACCTATCAATTCCTCTCTGTTGCAGGAATCCACCTGGTCTTGGAGTTGTTTTCTGAAAATATACAAACATATTCTCGACCACAAGTTAATAAAGGAATCTTTTCTATATAATTGATTTGGGATCCTTTTTATTTTTGCCCAAACAATTTTCCTTTGTCTTATTTAGACACCATGTGTGTTTTTCATGGGTGTCTTGCTGTTAGCATTACAAATGAAAATTAATTTTGTAAAGTAAAAATTTTCTAGATGTAATTTACTTATAGGGTATTTTTTCTTACATGATATTACCCTACTATCCCCCCCTTTTTTGATTAACGGAGGCTTTTGTAAATTTTATAATGCAGTCTTGATAACTTTAAATTTTAATTTTTTTGCCCAAAAATATGACTGCTTTAGGTTCATTGCATGTTCAGGAATTTTACCATGAGATGAACTACCAATAGAAATTTTAGTTATTACTTTAGGAACAGTTTTTTGTCCAGTACAATTAAATTTACTTGAATATTCACTCATTTCAATTAGCCTATTTAAATTAATCTGAAAACTTGATTACTATTTTACTGTCAAATTTAATACTCTACCAACAATCTTAGTTTACCCTGTAAATATTAGTGGAAAGGACTATTTGCATTCTAAACAATCTTAGTTTACCCTGTAAATATTAGTGGAAAGGACTATTTGCATTCATACTCTACCAACAATCTTAGTTTACCCTGTAAATATTAGTGGAAAGGAGTATGAGCATTCCTGATGCTAGGCTGGATTTAGATATAAGGCAGCTGCTGTCGGCCAAGTCTCTGTCTGTTATCTGGGTCCCGATCTGAGCTGTGCCAAGACTCTGTCTGTCACCTGTGTCCCAATCTGAGCTGGGCATGGGAAGCAAAGCAGCCATGGGGGCAGGAGACCTCCCTCAGAAGGGGTGAGGGTTCAGGCCCCTTCAGGGTTGGGGGGTGAGGGTCTGCACCCCACCTCTGTTGACCCCCTAGTTCTTGCCTGATGGCCCCCCTGTGACTGTGCCTGTCTTAGGTTGTTCCTTCCCTGAGGAATCTTATCCATCTCTGGCTAACCAGTCATCCTCCAGAGCCAAGCAGGGTGATGTGAGGTTCAGTTCTGTCTCCTTGGTAGCCTATGCCCCTGTGGCCTCCACACCCAGCACCTGCCTGGGGATCCCCTGGCCTGCTGGCGGGGTCCCAGCACTGATCACATACCTGGGGGAACTCGGGTTTCTTCTCCAGTGAGGGCCCAGCTCACACGATTGGGCTAGAGACAGATCCATGGTATCAGCCAACATGAGGCTTCAAGCTCAGCATGAACAGAAAGCTCAGGCAACAGCTGAGGACAATTGTATTGTGAGAAGAGGGTCCCTCTTGGCACAAAAGGCAAGAGGGGCCAATATAGGATGCTCAAGTGCCTTCCCAGTGCCTTAATTCCTTCTGAAAGGGATTAAATCCTTTCATGTCCTTTTTTTAAAATTGCTGCCAAACATTCAAAGAAGTAGTTTGTAAGTTTATTTGGGATAATTGTACAGTATGCTGTTGTAAAATATCTAAAATTATAATGACATTGTAGAATAATATCATGTAAGGATATTCTTTGCTCTAGGCCATGGCAATTCCATTTCATACTGGCTGCCAATTTCTTTTTGTAACTTTATATAAACTTTGTCAGGGAGGCAAAAACACAAATTACTTACTTTAGTTCAAGAGGCCAAATATATTGACTTTCAATTACAATCCTTATGACTTTTGAAGGAAACTTCTCTTTGTTTCCTTCCAAAATAATTTTCAGGCTACAGAGAGTTTCATTTAAAAATCCTTGTCACATGAAACAGTTTCTCTTAAGGTTATGGTGACCACTAGTATGGATTAGATTTAATATTTTATTTTTATTTTATAATTTAAAAAACAATTTTTTAATTTTTATTTTTTACATATGTGTCCTTATTCCCCCACAACCCTCCACTCCCCACTTATGCCCCACTCCCTTGTTGTCTGTGTCCATTGATTAGGTTCATATACATGCACACAAGTCCCTTGGTTGATCTCTCCACCTTACCCTCACCCTCTCCTACCTTACCTGAGGTATGACGTTCTCATCGATGTTTCTCAGCCTCTGGATCTGTTCTTATTCATCAGTCTATGCCGTTCATTAAATTCCACAAATGAGTGAGATCATGTGTTATTTATCTTTCTCTGCTTGGCTTATTTCACTTAACATAATATTCTCCATCTCCATCCATGTTGTTGCAAATGGTAGGAACTCCTTTTTTACCACAGCGTAGTATTCCATTGTGTAGATATACCACAGTTTTTTAATCCACTCATCTGCTGATGGGCATTTAGGCTGTTTCCAAATCTTAGCTATGGTGAATTGTGCTGCTATGAACATAAGGGTGCATATATCCTTTCTGAATCGTGTTTCTAGTTTCTTCGGATATATTCCTAGAAGTGGGATCACTGCGTCAAATGGGAGTTCCATTTCCAGATTTTTGAGAAGCTCCATACTGTTCTCCACAGTGGCTGCACCAGTCTGCATTTCCACCAGCAGTGCAAAAGAGTTCCTTTTTCTCCGCATCCTTGCCAATAATTGTCATTTGTTGATTTTTTGATAATAGCCATTCTGACAGGTGTGAGATGGTACCTCATTGTTGTTTTGATTTGAATCTCTCTGATGATTAGTGACTGTGAACAGGTTTTCATATGTCTCTTGGCCTGCATTCTGTCTTCTTTAGAAAAGTGTCTATTTAGATCAGTTGCCCATTTTTTGATTGGGTTGTTTATCTTTTTTTTGTTAAGTTGTATGAGTTCTCTATATATGTTGGAGATTAAACCCTTATCATTGATATCATTTTCAAATATGTTCTCTCATGCAGTGGGCTTTCTTGTTTTATTGATGGTTCCTTTGCTGTGCAAAAGCTTTTTATTTTAATGTAGTCCCATTTGTTTATTTTCTCTTTAGCTTCCATTGCCCTAGGAGTAGTATCAGTGAAGAAGTTCTTTCGGCATATGGCTGAGATTTTGCTGCCTGTGGATTCCTCTAGTATTTTCATGGTTTCCCGTCTTATGTTTAAGTCCTTTATCCATTTTGAGTTTATTTTTGTGTATGGTGTAAGTTGGTGATCTAGCTTCATTTTTTTTGCATGTATCTGTCCAATTTTCCCAACACCATTTGTTGAAGAGACTGTCTTGACTCCATTGTATATTCATGCCTCCTTTGTCAAATATTAATTGAGCATATTGATTTGGGTCAATTTCTGGGTTCTCTGTTCTGTTCCATTGATCTACATGTCTGTTCCTGTGGCAGTCCCAGGGAGTGTTGAGAGTAGTGAGTTTGTAATACAGCTTGATATCTAGTATTGAGATCCCTCCTACTTTGTTCTTCTTTCTCAGGATTGCTGCAGCTATTTGGAGTCTTTTTTTTTTTTTTATCCCAGATGAATTTTTGGAGAGTTTGTTTTAGGACTGTGAAATATGCTGTTAGTATTTTAATGGGGAGTGCATTGAATCTATAGATTGCTTTGGGTAGTATGGACATTTTAATGATGTTGATTATACAAATCCATGAACATGGTATGTTCTTCCATCTCTTTACATCTTCATCCATCTCTTTTTTCAGTGTCATGTAGTTTTCCACGTATAGGTCTTTTACCTCCTTAGTTAAGTTTATTCCTAGGTATCTTAATTTTTCTGGTGCGATGGTAAATGGGACTGCTTTTTTAGTCTCTATTTCTCTAAGTTCATTATTGGTGTATAGCAATGCCATAAATTTCTTGGCATTAATTTGTATCCTGCTACTTTGCCAAATTCATTTATTAAGCCTAATAATATTTTGATGGAGTCTTTAGGGTTCTCTATGTACAGTATCATGTCATCTGTGAATAAGAACAGTTTTACTTCTTCTTTTCCAATTTGGATGCCTTTTATTTCTTCTGCTTGTCTGATCACAATGGCTAGTATTTCCAGCACTATGTTGAACAACAGTGGTGAGAGTGGGCATCCCTGTCTTGTTCCTATTCTTAGGGGAAATGGTTTTAGTTTTTGCCCACTGAGTATGATGTTGGCTGTTGGTTTCTCATATATGGCTTTTATTATGTTGAGGTATGATCCTTCTATTCCCACCTTGTTGAGAGTTTTTATCAAGAAAGGGTTTTGGATTTTGTCAAATGCCTTTTCTGCATCAATTGATATGACTATATGATTTTTATCTCTCAATTTGTTTATGTGATTTTTCACGTTTATTGTTTTGTGAATATTGTAC
This sequence comes from Corynorhinus townsendii, assembly GCA_026230045.1. Taxonomy (NCBI): domain Eukaryota; kingdom Metazoa; phylum Chordata; class Mammalia; order Chiroptera; family Vespertilionidae; genus Corynorhinus; species Corynorhinus townsendii. Next base: position 85,991,226 of record JAPDVU010000008.1, read on the forward strand.
CATCCTTGCATCCCTGGGATAAATCCTTCTTGGTCACGGTGTATGATCTTTCTGATGTACTGATGGATCCGATTTGCTAGAATTTTGTTGAGGATTTTGGCATCTATGTTCATGAAGGATATTGGCCTATAATTCTCTTTCTTTGTGGTGTCTTTATCTGGGTTTGGTATTAGGGTAATATTAGCTTCATAGAATGAGCTTGGAAGTGTTCTTTCCTCTTGAATTTTCTGGAATAGTTTTAGGAGAATAGGTTTTAGTTCTTCCTTGAATATTTGGTAGAACTCCCCTGTGAAGCCATCTGGCCCCGGGCTTTTGTTTGCTAGAAGCTTTTTGATGACTGCTTCAATTTCTTCCATAGTTACCAGTCTATTGAGATTTTTATAATCTTCCTGAGAAAGTTTTGGAAGGTTTTATTTTTCTAGGAATGTTTCCATTTCCTCCAGGTTGTCTAGTTTGTTAGAATAGAGTTGTTCATAGTATTTTTTAACAATCCTTTATATTTCTGTGGGGTCTGTTGTTATTTCACCTCTTTCATTTCTGATTTTGTTTATTTGCGTACTCTCTCTTTGCTTCTTAGTGAGCCTGGCTAGAGGTTCATCAATCTTTTTTATTCTTTTGAAGAACCAGCTCTTGATTTTGTTGATCATTTGTATTATTTTTTTGGCTTCTGTGTCATTTATTTCTGCTGTGATCTTTATTATTTCCTTCCTTCTGCTCACTGTGGACTTCTCTTGTTGCTCTCTAATTTTTTTGAGTTGTTGAGTTAGATGATTTATTACCATTTTTTTCTAGTTTTTTGAGGTAGGCCTGTAGAGCTATATATTTCCCTCTCAAGTCTGCTTTCATTGTGTCCCATAGGATTTGCAGTGTTGTGTTTTTATTGTCATTTGTGTCCAGGATGTTTTTAATTTCTTCTTTGATCTCATTGATCATCCAATCATTGCTTAGTAGCATGCTATTCACCTTCCAAATGTTTGAATTTTTTGAATGTTTTTATTGTAGTTTATTTCTAATATTATGCCATTGTGGTCTGAGAAAATGCTTGATATGATTTCAATCTTTTTTAATTTTGGGAGACTTTGCTTGTGACCCAATATATGGTCTATATTTGAAAATGTCCCATGTGCACTTGAGAAGAACGTATATTCCATGGTTTTGGGGTGAAATGCTCTGAAGATGTCAATGAGGTCCATCTGATCTAGTGTGTCATTTAGAATTGCTGTTTCTTTGCTGATTTTTTGTCTAGAGGATTTATCCCGTGATGTCAGTGGTGTATTAAAGTCTCCTTCTATGGTGGTATTGTTGTTGATCTCTCCCCTGATATCTTCCAGGAGATTTTTTATGTATTTGTGTGCTCCTGCATTGGGTGCATATATGTTTATATATTCTTGTTGAATTGCTCCCTTTAGTATTATGTAGTGGCCTTCCTTATCTATTATTATGGCCTTTACTTTGAGGTCTATTTTATCAGATATAAGTATTGCAACCCCAGCTTTTTTCTCATTTTTATTTGCCTGAAAAATGTTTTTCCATCCCTTTGCTCTCAGTCTGTGTGAATCCTTTGCTCTGAGGTGGGTCTCTTGTAGACAGAAAATATATGGGTCTTGTTTTCTTATCCATTCAGCTACCCTATGTCTTTTGATTGGTACATTTAATCCATTTATGTTTAATGTTATTATTGACAAGTACATGTTTGTTGTCATATTTTTCCTTAGTGTTTGTGCTTCTTCTTGCCTTTTTCTTTCTTCTTTTTACAGCAGACCCTTTAACATTTCTTCCATTGCTGGCTTGGCAGTGATAAACTCTCTTAGCCCTTTTTTGTCTGTGAAGCTCCTGATACCACCTTCAATTTTGAATGAGAGCCTTGCGGGGTATAGTGTTCTTGGATTCAGTCCCTTGCTTTGCATCACTTTGTATATTGCATTCCATTCCCTTCTGGCCTGGTGTGTTTCTGTTGAGAAATCAGTTGATATTCTAATAGGAGATCCCTTATAGGTAACTTTCTGTATCTCTCTGGCAGCCTTTAAGATTCTTACTTTGTCATTGGTATTCACCAATTTAATTATGATGTGTCTTGGTGTCGGTCTTTTGGGGTTCAACTTGTTTGGGACTCTATGTACTTCTTGGACTTGCTTAGTTTTTTTTCTTGCCAATATCAGGGAAGTTTTCTGTCATTATTTCTTCAAACAGGTTTTCTTTTCCTTGCTTCTCTTCCTCTCCTTCTGGTATCCCTATTAAGTGAATGTTGGTTCGTTTTGTGTTGCCCCAAAGCTCCCTTAAGCTCTCTTTCTTTTTAAGTCTTCTTTCCAGTTGCTGCTGTGTTTGTGTGTTTTTTCCTACCTTGTCTTCTAATTTGCTGATGTGGTCTTCAGCCTCTTCTAGTCTACTGTTTAGGCCTTTCATTGTGTTCTTTATTGTAGCTATGTCGTTCTTCATCTCCTCTTGGTTTCTTTTAATGTTGGTGACATTCTCATTCAGCTCCTTATAATTCTCATTGAGTTGTGTGTATTTGTCATTGAGTTGTGTGTATTTGTCATCCATTCATTTAAACATCCTTATAACCATTACTCTGAATTCTATCTCTGATAAGCTGCTAGCCTCAAATTCATTTAACTCCCTTTCTGGTGGTTCCTCTTTTTCTTTCCTTTGTGGATTGCTTTTTTGTCTTCCCATGTTTTCCTGTAATGTTTTAATTGTAGATCCAATTGCTTTGCTACCCAGGTTCTTTTGGGGATGGTGCTACTGGCAGAATCTCTCAGTTCTCCTGGGCTTGTTAATTAGTGTATCTCCCTACTTGAACTATTTGGGTTCACTTGATGTAGGCCTGCGAGCTTGAGAGGCAAAACCGCGGTGTCTAGAAGTCAGCCGCATGGTGGGGAGTGTCCCAATTTTTGCTGTCTTGCACCCTTAATTGAAATCACGTGTGCCCAGCAGGTACTCACAGTGGCACCCAGGAACTGTCTGTTGGGGTGATGGGGCTCAGGGGACCTGTTCTCTGGAAAGGTGTGACTGTGGTGCCCAGAGTTCTGCAGTACTGTGGTGGGCAGACCCAGCTTTTGCTGTTGCATTTATGGTGGATAGGCGTTTACTCCCAGTGGTGGCTCACAGGAGCACCCATGCTATGTTTGCCAGCAAGACACACTGAAGGAGTCTGAAGGGCCCTGGCAGTGTAGACACGCAATTGAGGTGCCTGTGGGCCTATATCCAGGATGAGTGAATTCGAAACTTCTACTGCTGGGGGGAAGTGTGCCCCCACTTATTCAAGATTGCACCCAGGGAGAGTTCACAGTGGCTCCCACTAGCATCCTGTGGGTAGGTGGGCTCAGGGTGCCTGCCTGTTGGAACTTTGCCTCTGTGGAGGTGCGCTTGCTGGGGAGCAGAGTTCTGATGTACTCTGAGGGGTCCTGGCACTGTGGTTGAGCCGCTGGGGTGAATGTGGGCAGTTATCCAGGAAGAGGGAATTCAGAATTTCGACTGTGGGGCTGCACGCCCTTGTCTGTGCAGAATCACACCCTCAGGGGCTCTCAGCGGCTCCCAAGTACTGCCTAAGGAGTGGAGTGCCTTGTGTGGCTGGAAATGCGCGAATCCGAGAGAATCTGGCTGGAAACAGGGGAATCCAGATACTCGCGAATCTGGAGTTCTGCCACTGGGGAGGAGGAGGTTGCACTTACTGTTGCCAAGCGGTGCACTTTTTGAGGTGGAAGTCCCAGGGTCTGCAGGTCTGCAGCTGGGGTAGCAGGATTTTGGCTGGAGTGGCTGCTGGGTCATGAGGCAGTTCCAAGGCCTGTCTGGTTGGTGGTGTTGATGAGTTCCTAAAAAAAGGCTGTTCTCCCCTTCAAGATGGCATGGGCTCCGTGCTGGAGTCCAGCTGTCCAGGGAGTACCTGCAGCAGTGGTAGTCTCTCCTTGTCAAGGAGAGCCTGTCTGCCAGCCCCTGCTGTTCCTGCGAGATTTAACTTTCCTTCACTCACTCACACACAGACCAGGCACATCCACACACTCTCCTTTCATACCCTCACTCACCCACTTCCTCTCCCTCACCTCCATCCTGCCAGCTGCCATCTTTTTTCCCGAAATTTTTCTTAATTAGTTATTTAATTTTATTCTACAAATTTTAATGGGTTGTGTTTATATTCAGTTCCAAATATAGTCTAATTTTCTTTGTGATTTTCTTCTTTGACCCTTTTCCACCAAGGTCCATTTGGATATTTTTAACATACAAAGTTATGAACTTAAAAACCAGACTGCTATATTTTGTCACATTCAATTAACCTTCCCCTAATGCCATGGCAGAGCCAGACCCAACGATTTCTCAGGCCTTATAAAGGCCCGCAGGCCAGACCTTCCCCAACCCTGATGTAGAAGATTGTAGTTTTATTCCCAACAATTTTTGTGACTGAATTCTAAACTAATTATTTTGTATGAAAGAACATACACTATGTATTTCAATTCTTTTCCATTGAGACATTTTTGTGGCCTAGAATGTAGTCTATCTTGGTGAATATTCCCAATACATTTGGGTGGAAAATGCTCTCTACTGTTGTTGGATAGAGGTTTCTATAAATGACAATGGACTTAAATCAAGTAATAAACCATAACTCTCAGGTGCAGATATTCTTGTTGGTTCCCCCCCCCCCCCAATTTGTTCTGTCAATTACTGAGAGAAGAGTGTTAAAATCTCAAGGTTTTCTGGAATTGTCTATTGCTTCTTTCAATTTTGTCAGTTTTGTGTATTTTGAAGTTATGTTATTTAATCATACATATTTAGGAGTATCTTCTTGTTGAAATGATCTTTTCATTATTATGGAATAGCCCTTTTTAACACTGATGATTTTCATTGTTCTAATATTTCTTTAATGTTAATATAACCACTTTACTTTTCTTATAATATTAATGTAGCCACCGCAGCTTTCTTATAAAAAATTTTAGGTAATTTTAAAGAAATCATTTTACTTGCAAACCTTTTGATCCCTTTATAACTTTACAATTAAAATGTGGGGAGAAGGTGGCAGCTGGTGTGGCTTGGTGATTGAGTGTTGATCTATGACCCAGGAGGTCCCAGGTTTGATTCCCAGTCGGGGCACATGCCCAGGTTTCGGGCTCGATCCCCAGTGTGGGGTGTGCAGGAGGCAGCCAATTGATGATTCTCTCTCATCATTGATGTTTCTATCTCTCTCTCCCTCTCACTTCCTTTCTGAAATCAATAAAAAATATATTTTAAAAAACAAGGTGGGGAGAAGGGGGACAGACATCTGTAATAATCTCAACAATAAAGATTAAATAAAAAAGGGGGGACTATATATGAAGAATTAATCCACTTACATAAATAAATTCAGAACTATCCTTTAAAAAACTAAAATAAAATTAGTTTTTTTGTGTGTGTACTAAGCATCTCAATGAGTTTTTTAATACTGTCATACATTGTCTGTCTTTTTTATTTGATGATTTAGTCCACTTCTTATTTCATTTCTTTTGTTTATTTAAGATCCTCACCGAGGATATGTTTAGTGATTCTTTTTTTTACAAGAGAGGGAGAAAGAGAGACACAGAAACATTGATGTGAGAGAGAAACATGAAAATATCAAGCTAACAATTTAGGTATGTGCCCTGTCCTGGAATCAAACACTCAACCTTTTGGTGTATCAGATGATGCTCCATCCAACTGAACCAACTGGCCAAGGTTAGTCCATTTATTTTTGATGAAATATTTGCCCATCTTAGGTTTAATTTTACCATCATTTTACAATTTGTTTTTATTGGCTCATTCATTTAATTTTTTTTCTCTCTCAAACTTTTCCCTTTAGGTTTCTGGATTATCTTTGAGCTCCATTTTATGTCCTCTGCTGACCTATTAGCAATGGCTTTTTTGGTAGTATTATTGTTTTTATGACTGTTAATTGTTTCAGTCATTGGTCTAAGATTATTTAACTTATCGAAGTCTAGTTTCATATAATATATACCACTTCCACACACTATTAAAAACTTACAGTACTGACTTTGTTTCCTTTGCATGATCCTTTTATTTTAAATTTACTCAGCTGATTTACATTTAAAAGTAATAATTTTTAGTTTCCACTAAAAATTCTAGTGATTCACAATTTAGTGTGGAAAGAGCCACAGTTTTGATTCCCCCTTTCTTACTTTTATCTCTAAACTCAGAACACAGGAGTCTTCAATTGCAGGTACACACCCAGGCAGTGGCTCAGGGTGGGAGGCACTGACTGAGGCGCCTGAGAAGAGGAGGGGAGGGAAGCAGGGCAAGGATACCTGGAAAGCAGGAGCCAGAAGTCCTGCAATGGGTCATTCATAGGCTCCCAAACCAAAAGGCCAGTTTCCCTGGGAGGAGCTACCTGCTCCTAATACCCAGAGAGAGGGTAAAGGGGACATCCCCCATACAGCCTGCCATACCTGCACTTTGAGGTTCACTGAGAAACAAAGGCAGGGGCCCAGCTTGCAGGTCTGAATAGTCTCAAGGAGCCTCAGTGACCAGATTGGAAGAGGGGCTGTTATATTGTAAATCAGCGAGCTAAACAGAGGACGCCTTAGGAAGCCAAATTAATTTGGAGTTTTTATTACACTAGCGGTCTCAGAGGAATTGTTTCCAGAATCTGAGCAAAATAACATAGAGGAAGCCCTTCCTTTATACTCTCCCAGACTCTTTGTCTTTCAAATATGGAATAGGGCTTCTGGACCTTACACTGGCTTTGCAAAAAACAAACAAACAAAAAAGCCTATGTGCTGGGATGGGGCAGTGAGACTGTATCTCAAGGCCTGGCCTGGCGCCAGTATTGATAACTTCATCTGGGGGTTGTATGCTTTATAGCCTTTCCAAAATGGGAGCAGTGCTTAAGGAAACAGGCCTTGCAGGACCAGATAAGTGAACTCATTTCCCCTATTATGGGAGCAAGCATGTTTACAGAAGCCAAGAATAGCAAAGTTAACTCACAGAACAAAGGACCATTTTAGTAGAAAATTTCAAACATAGAGTTTACTGGAACAAGATGGCCTGTGCTTCAGGGCCATCTCTAGGGGCCAGACTGATAAAAACTCCAGGGTCCCAGATGACCCCATCAGTCTTCATACAAGGATCTCTGACCAACCAAGGCCAGAGTCATAATTTGGGCCACTGGTGGAGGAGTAGCTCTGACACAGGAAACACACCCACCATATTCCCTGAAATTGAAACTTGTTCAGGACCTCACAATTGTTCAGCACCAACCCCTCCTAAAGCTGAGTCAGAAACAGGCCCTTGAGTGATTAAGATTGACAGCTGGCAGACAGGCAAGGAGGGCAGATGGGAGACAGAAACAAGCAGTGGACTTGTGGATCCTGGGAGCTCCAAGCAGGTGCTAGAAGCCAAAGACAGTGCCTGGCAGTGGCCAGCACCTAGGTCCTCACAGGAAGCCCAGCATCCGCAGACAGAAGTGTGAGGTCCTGAACCAGCTCCAATGGGGCGGTAAAACATGGCTGAAGCACACAACACTTCATTTATTTTATTTTATCCCCATTATATTTTGTAACTTTTTCTTCCTCTCTTCTCTTTTTTTCCTCCCATTTTTCTTCTTTCACCTTTTTGGGTTTTTCTATTTCCTTTATTTTCCCCCTTTAAAAATTGAACTTCCTTATTTATCTGTCCGTTTTATTGATTTGTTATTATCCTATCTCTGTCATTTTGTTCATAATTAACTTTTTTCCTTTGGTTGATCTCTTACCCCTCCCACCCTATCCTGCCCTCTCTTGCCTTCCCCCTGAGGTTTGACAGTCTCTTCAATGCTTCTGAGGCTATAGATCTATTTTTGTTCATCAGTTTATGTTGTTGATTATATTCCACAAATGAGTGAGATCATGTGATATTTATCTTTCTCCGACTGGTTTATTTCACTTAGCATGATGCTCTCCATGTCCATAAATGCTGTTGTGAATGGTAAGAGCTCTTTCTTTTTTATAACAGCACTAGAGGCCCAGCACATGAAATTCGTGTGTGGTACGGTCCCTAGGCCTGGCCTGTGATCAGGGCCATCTCCCCCAGCTGCCGGCAGCCACTGCCACCTATCCCCGGTTCCCCATTAGCCATCGAGGGATCGGAGCCTGCCAGCCAGGGGAAGGACCGAGAGGTGGTCAGTGCACCTCATAGCGACTGGTCAAGCGGTCATTCTGGTTGTTCGGCCATTCGGTCGATTTGCATATTACTTTTATATATATAGATGTGCTCCAATCCTTCCACTTCCAGGGAAAGGGGCAAAGGAGGGTTGCTGAAAGTGATAAGGGAGGCCGCAGGGTGAACTTTTATTTTGCGGGGGGGGGGGGGCAGGAGAGTTTCCTCCTAATGAGGGACTTCAAAGGACAGCAGCCTACTTCTGCTACCCTCTGTCTCCAGAAACACATTTCGGATTGGCATCTGGCAGGACAGAGCATTGCAGGTTCAGGACGGGAGCACCTTTCTGCATGCAGCTCCCTGGAGAGTCTCTTCTGGCCAAGGCAAGCTTTGTTCTAATCATTTATTCTGGAAACAGGGCTGCTGGGTGGTGTGGGGCAGGAGGGCAGAATGGAGGTGAGCAGGGCAGGAAGAAGTATGGGGTAGAAGACTGGGGGGTGGGGTGAGGGAGAGGGTGACATCTGTGTGTGGAGTGAGGAGGAGGACTGGTGCATAAGGAGAGTTGGGGTCAGCATAGGGAGGTTTGGAGGTACTGGGGGAGTAAGAGGGGCCAGCAGATGCCAGAATAGGGGAAAGGATTTAAGGAATAGCGGGGGGGGGGGGTGTGTGGTCCATGAGGGTGACTATAGACTAAGTCCCTTTCCCTGATCCTGCCATCTCAGTGCCTAGTGGGAGGACCCCTTCTCGCTGTCCAGCTGATGACATAACAAGGTCCAGACGGCATTCGGACCCCAGCGCCCTTGGCTCATGTGACCAACTACCAGCTAGCACCTGGACCCTTCCAATGATGATGTAAACAGGTCTGGCAGCCCACCGGACACCCCCCACCATCACCCAGTGCTCACAGGACACTTCCGGGAATTTCCCAGGCCCTGACCAACATCCAGCTGGCGACCTGGGCCCTGCCCCTTGTTTTTGAGACACCGTTCCTTGTTCATCTGAGCACTGAGCCACACTGGCCAGGCTTCTTGTCTCCTGAGGCAGAGGGTGGACTTTACATATCCCTGGAAGTTGGGTTAAAGTCCTAAAACCCACAGCCCAAGATCACCTTCTCTTCATAGTCTGCCTCTCATCCAGTGTGGAGAGTGGCAACCAAGGGGCTGCTGCCCTCCTTCAAAATAGCCATGCGGGTCCATCTGCCTCTGGACTCCACGTTATCCCCAAAATGGGGGCATCTCACCCTGTGTCTTCGACACAGACAAAACTGCCTGCAGGTTTTAAAATCCAGGCCAGAATTGTGTTAAACCCAGGAAAACTGTTTCCCTTACGGCAGCCAACTCCTGGGCCCTCCAGTGTCACTAACAGTTGGCAGGGCCTCAGGGCTAGCTTTCGGCCACATTTGCGGCAAATGCCCTTCCTTGAGGACATGGACCATTTTCTTGCCATCCATGGTTCGGACCACAGGGAACTGGGCTTTGTCGACCACTTGTTATCCTCCTCTGAATTAGACGGCCCCACCAGCCTTCCACAAAACCACCTCCAGCTATTGATCGGACCCCAAGCTCTGGCTCAAGTGACCACTTCTGGGTGTACACCTGGGCGAGCCCACCCCAGCGGTTATATCACGGTTTCCGACGGTCCACCTGGCCCCTCCCCCTGAAGAGGTAACCAGGTCCAGCTGGCCACCGTACTGCAGTCCCCTGACTCATGTGACCAACATTCGGCTGGCACCAAGCTCTCCGCCTGATGACATAGCCAGGTCCAGCTGGCCCTCAGACCCCATAATCCCAGGCTCACATGACTACAGCCCGGTATGCCAGAGGTCCTGGCTCACAAGACCAACTTCCTGTTGGCACCAGCCCCCTCCCACTCATGATGTCACCAGGTCAAGTTGGCTACCGACCCCCCCTCCCCCCCCCCTGCCACACACACACTGCCCTGGGTTCACAGGAAACTACTGGGTATTTCCCAGGTCATGGTACCCCTGACCAACATCCAGCTGGCCACCTTGGCCCTCTCCATTGTTTTCTAGACACCGCCCTTATTTGTCTGAGCACTGAGCCACACTGGCAGGACTATTTGTGTCCTCAGGTGGAGGGTGGAATGCCCAAATCGCTGGAAGTTGGGTTAAAGGCCTAAAACCCACAGCCCCAGATCACCTTTCCCTCATAGCCTGCCTCTGATCACGTAAGGAGGGTGGCAAGGAAGGGGCGGCCAGCCCTCCTTCAAAAAAGCCATGGGTGTCCGTCTGCCTCAGGACTCCACATCGTCCCCACCATGGAGGCATTTCACCTGGAGTTGCCTTCGACACAGACAAAACTGCCTGCAGGCTTTGAAATCCAGGACAGAATTGTGTTAAGCCTCAGAAAACCATTTTCCTTCTGGCAGCCAACTCGAGGCCCCTCCAGTGTCACCAATTGATGGCAGGGCCTGAGTGCCAGCTTTTGGACTCACTCACGGCAAGTGCCCTCTTTGAGGACATGGACCTTCTTTGTGCCATCCAGGGTCGGGACCACAGGGAAGTGGGGCTTTGGCGACCCCTTGTGACCCTCCTCCGCATTAGGTGGCCCCACCAGCCTATCCACTAGACCACCTAGAGCTGTTGACCAGGACCCAAGCGCTAGCTCACCTGACCACTTCCGGGTGTTCCCCTGGGTGAGCCAATCCCAGTGGTTATGTCACTGTTTCCTGCTGTCCACCTGATCCCACCCATGAAGAGGTAACCAATTCCAGCTGGCCACCGTAACCCAGCACCCTGACTCACGTGACCAACATCAGGCTGGCACCTGGCCCCTCCCCCTGATGACGTAACAAGGTACAGCTGGCCACCAGACCCCACCCATGCAGGCTCATGTGACCACATCCAGGTATGCCCGATGCCCTGGTTCACGTGACCAACTTCCGACTAACACCTGGCCTGGCCTGTACCCCTGATGACATCACCAGAGCCAGCTGGCCACCGAGCATCCCCCCCCTCCCCACACCACCCAGGGATCACAGGACACTTCCGGGTAATTCTCAGGCCCTGGCACCCCACCTGGGCCCTCCTCCTTATTTTCGAGACACTGCACCTTCTTCACCCTAGCACGGATCCACAGTGGCTGGGCTTCTTGGCTCCTCAGGCTGAGATTGGACTTCCCAAATCGCTGGAAGTTGGATTAAAGTCCTAAAACCCATAGCCGCAGATCACCTTTTTCTCATAGCCTGCCTCTGACCACATAAGGAGGGCGGCAAGGAAGGGGCTTCCAGCCCTCCTTCAAAAAAGCCATGGGTGTCCATCTGCCTCGGGACTCAGCATTGTCCCCACCATAGCAGCATCTCACCCTGGAGTTGCCTTCGACCCAGATAAAACTGCCTGCAGGTTTTGAAATCCAGGCCAGAATTATGTTAAGCCCCAGAAAACTGTTTCCCTTCTGGCAGCCAACTCCAGGACCCTCCAGTGTCACTAATGTGTGGCGGGGCCTGAGGGCTAGCTTTTGGCCACACTCACAGCAAATGCCCTTCCTTGAGGACATGGACCTTCTTGGTGCCATCCAGGATCCGGACCACAGGGAAGTGGGGCTTTGGCGACCCCTTGTGACCATCCTCCGCATTAGGTGGCCCCACCAGCCTATCCACTAGACCACCTCCAGATGTTGACAGGGTCTCAAGTGCCTGTTCACCTAACCACTTCCGTGTGTTCACCTGTGCAAATCCACCCCGGCAGTTAGGTCACCGATTCTGGCTGTCCAATTCTCCTGTCCCGCTGATGACGTAACCAGGTCCACCCGGCATTCGGACCCCAGTGCCCTTCCTTGAGGACATGGACCTTCTTGGTGCCATCCAGTGTCTGGACCACAGGGAAGTGGGGCTTTGGCAACCCCTTCCTGTGTCCCTCTTCCATATTAGGTGGCCCCACCAGCGTATCTACTAGACCAGTGGTCGGCAAACTCATTAGTCAACAGAGCCAAATGTCAACAGTACAACGATTGAAATTTCTTTTAAGAGCCAAATTTTTTAAACTTAAACTATATAGGTAGGTACATTGTTATTAACTTAATTAGGGTACTCCTAATTTTCGGGAAGAGCCACACTCAAGGGGCCAAAGACCCCTCCGTCTGATGACATAACCAGGTACAGCTGGCCACCGGACCCCACAGCCCTGCTTATGTGACCACATCTGGGTATGCCCGAGGCCCTGAATCACATGACAAACTTGCGGCTAACACCTGGTCCCTCCCCCTGATGATGTCACTAGGTCCAGCTGGTCACCGACTCCCCCACCCCCCAACCCAGAGATCACAGGAGACTTCCGGGTATTTCCCAGGTCAGTGGACCTTCTTGGTGCCACCCAGGATCCGGACCAAAGGGAAGTGGGGCTTTGGCCACCCCTTGTGACCCTCCTCGTATTAGGTGGCCCCACCAGCCTATACAGTAGAACACCTCCAGCTGTTGACTGGGACTCAATTGCCTGCTCAACTGACCACTTCCGTGTGTTCACTTGGGAAAGTCCACCGCAGTCGTTATGTCATCGCTTCGGGCTGTCCACAGGCCCGTACCTCTGATGACATATCCAGGTCCAGCCGGAGTTCGGACCCAGTGCACTTGGCTCATGTGATCAACTTCCAGCTGGCAGCTGGCCCCTCCCCCTGATGACATATAGAGGCCTGGTTGCCCACCCGCCCTCCCCGCCCCCACTGCCCAGGGATCACAGGATACTTCAGGGTATTTCCCAGGCCCTGGCTCCCCTGACCAACATCCAGTTGGCCACCTGGGCCCTCCTCCTTGTTTTCGAGACACCGCTCCTTGTTTGCCGGAGCACTGAGCCACACTGCCCGGGCTTCTTGGCCCCTAATGTGGAGGGTGGACTTCCCAAATCACTGGAAGTCGGATTAAATGCCTAAAACCCACAGCACCAGATCAACATCTTCTCACAGGCTGCCTCCGATCCCATCGAGAGGGCAGCAAGTAGAGGCCGCCGGCCCTCTTTCAAGAAAGCCATGGGGGTCCATCTGCCTCTGGACTCAGCATCGTCTCCAACATGGGGCATCTCACCCTGGAATGGCCTTCGACCAAGACAAAACGGACTGCAGGCATTGAAATCCAGGCCAGAGCTGTGTTAAGTCCCAGCCAACCATTTCCCTTCTTGTAGCCATCTCTAGTCCCCTCCAGTGTCACTAATGGCTGGGGCGCCCTGAGGGCCAGCTTTGGGCCTCACTCATGGCAAACACCCTTCCTTGAGGACATGGACCTTTGGTGCTATCCAGGGTCTGGGGACCACAGGGAAGTGGGGCTTTGGTGACCCTTTGTGATCCTCCCCGGCATTAGGTGGCCCCAGCTGCCTATCCACTAGAACACCTCCAGCTGTTGACCGGGCCTCAAGCGTTCGCTCACCTGACCCTTCCATGTGTGTTGACCTGGGCAAGTCCACCCTGGCGGTTACGTGACCCCTTCTGGCTGTCCACCTGGCTGGCCCCTTGATGATATAACCATGTCCAGCTGCCATGGGGATACCAGCACCCTTGGCTCACTTGACCGACTTCCTGTGGGCACCTGGCCCCTCCCCCTGATGACATAAGCAGGTCCAGCTTCCCAAACGATCCCAACGCCCCTGGCTCATGTGACAATATGCCCAAGGCCCTGGCACCTGGCCCCTCCACCTGATGATGTAAAGAGGCCTGGCTGCCCATCCCACCCCCCCTACCCCCCGCCGCCCCGACCGCCCAGGGATCACAGGACACTTTCGGGTATTTCCCAGGCCCTGGCACCCCTGACCAACATAGAGGTGGACACTTGGGCACTCCCTCTTGTTTTCGAGACACAGTTCCTTGTTCGCCACTGCACTGAGACCCACTTGCACTCTTTGAGACCACCCTGGGCATCCATGAGTTCAGGGACACCCAAATAGTCCCCAACATGCCAATATCTCACCCTGGACTGACCTGCAACTCTGACAGCCCCGCCTTTGGGCTTTGAAATCCGGGAAAAAGCAGTGTGGAGGCCCTGAAAACCCTTTCCCTACTGGGTGCAAAGGCCTGTCACCTCTAGGCTCACTTAAAATTCGCTGCTCCTGAGGGCCAGCTTTTTCCTTAATTCATTGGAAACGCCCTTCCCTGAGATCAGGTACCTTCTGGCTGCCTGTTCTAGAGCATGGACCACAGGAAGTTTACGACTTCTTGCGACCCTCAAATGCATTCATCTGGCTATACCAGCATTTACAGTTGACCACTTCTAGCTGTTGACCTGGCAGCAAGCCCTTGTCTACCTGAGAACATACAGCTGTTCACTGGGCCAAGCCCAAACACTCGGCCTGGTCAGCACTTCTGGCTGTCCATGTGGGTCAGCACTTGCAGCCAGTCCCAGGGCCCGAAGCCACCTGAGCCCTTCTGGCTGTCCACGTGGCCCCTCCCCTTGATGATGTCAGCACTTCCTGCAGGTCACTGGGCCCAGAGCCCTTGTCCACCAGAGCACTTGCAGCTGTTCACCTGGGTCAGCTCATATCCTTGGTCACCTCAGCACTTCCGGATGTGCACTTGTTCCCTCTCCATTGATGATATAACCACTTTAAGCTGGTCACCGGGCCCCAACCCTTGTTCGCATGACAATTTTTGGCTGTTCCCAGGCCCTTGTTTGCCTGACAAATGAGCCACATTGGCCAGCTACTTAGCTCCTAAGAAGAGTGGTGATTTCCCAATACTGGAAGTTGGCTAAGGGCTAACACCCACAGTCCACCAGATACTATGGCTCTATGAACAGGTATATCTAGTGTTTCAAGTACATTCCTAAGTACTTCCCTAATCTAACAGTGTGAATTCTCAGAATATGATTCAGTTTTTTCCAGTGATTCAAGCTTAATCATTGTGATTTCCAAGTGTTTATACACCCTAACCCTAACCCTATCCCTAATCCTAGCCCTAGCCCTAGCCCCAGCCCTAGCCCTAGCCCTAGTTCTAAACCTAACCCTAACCCTAACCCTAGCCATAACCGTAACCCTAGCCCTAACCCTAACCCTAAACCTAGGCCTAACCCTAACCCTAGCCTTAACCCTAACCCTAAACCTAACCCTAAATCTAAACTGCCATATCAGCTGTATGAATATAACTTTTTAAGGTATCTGAGCCCTATGAAAATGAATGTTTAAATGATTAACGAACCTTCTTTCAAAAACGACAACTAATTGAGACTGAATTATAAATGTAACCACTATCCAACTCAAATCTCAGCTCATTAAAAACGATTACCCAGTGACTAAATAGTGTCCATCACATATAAAAGCTCCTTGAACAAGTATTCCTAGTGTTTCAAGCACATTCCATAAATACTTCCCTAGTCTATCATTGTGTATTCTCACTGTTTGATAAATTTTTGTCCAGTGATTCAAGCTCATTCATTGTGAATTCCAGGTGTTTATACAGCATTTTTCCATATATACCAGCTACTAAATTATTAGTACTTTGAACACTAGTCTATAATTTTGATTCCTAAGAGTCTTGAATACTTTCATACTGTTATATCAGGTCTATGAAAATGAATTTTTAAGTGTTTAACCAACTTTCTTCTAAAAAAGCCAACTCATTTTGATGGAATAATAAATGTAAACAGTATTGCATTCACTTCTCAGCTCTTTGAACACGATTTCCCAGTGACTAAATTGTGTCCTTCAGATATTAAAGCTCTTTCACATATATTCCTAGTGTTTCAAACACATTCCTAAATATTTCCCAAGTCTATCATTGTGAATTCTCAGTGTTTGATTCACTTTTGTCCAGTGATTCAAGCTCCTTCATTGTGAATTCCAAGTGTTTATAAACATTTTTCCATATATACCAGCTCTTTTAACGTGAGTGATTATTATTTAAAGACTATCCATCCTTTCACAGCTCTTTGAATACAAATTCTCAGTATTTCAACAGTGGACTAGAGGTATTAAAGTTCTGCAAGCGTATTCCAAGTGTTTCAGACACATTCCTAGATATTTCCTTGGTCTGTTATTTTGAACTCTGAGAGTTTGAACATTTTCATACAGGTATGTGAGCCCTAAGAAAATGAATGTTTAAGTGTTTAACCAACCTTCTTTCATTAACGCCAACTCATTTAATCTGAATTATAAATGTAACCAGTATCCAATCCAGTTCTCAGCTTTTTGATCACGATTTCCCAGTGACTAAATACTTTCCTTCAGATATGAAAGCTCTTGGAACATGTATTCCTATTGTTTCAAGCACATTCCTAAATATTTCTCTAGTCTATCATTGTAAATTCTCAGTGTTTGATTTACTTTTGTCCAGTGATTCAAGTAAATTCATTGTAAATTCCAAGTGTTTATCACCCTAACCCTAACCCTAAGCCTTGCCCTAGCCCTAGCCCTAGATCTAAACCTAACCTTAAACCTAGCCATAGCCCTAGCCCTAACCCTAATCCTAACCCTAACTCTAGCTCTAGCCATAGACCTAGCCATAATCCTAACCCTAACCCTAACCCTATCCCAGACCCTAAACCTAACTGGAACCCTAACCCTAATCCTAACCCTAACCATGGCCCTAACCCTAACCCTAACACTTACCCTAACCCTAACCCTACCCATAGTCCTAATCCTAGCCTTAGCCTTAGCCCTAAACATAGCCCTAGCCCTAATCCTAGCTCTAGCCATAGCCCTAACCCTAGCCTTAGCCCTAGCCCTAAGCCTAATCCTAACCCTAATCCTAGCCCTAGCACTAACACTAGCCTTTACCCTAACCCTAACCTTAACCCAAAACTGTCATATCAGCTGTATAAAAATAACTTTTAAGGTATCTGACCCCTAAGACTAAGTGTTTAAATGTTAAACAAACCTTCTTTCAAAAACGCCAACTCATTGAGACTGAATTAAAATGTAACTAGTATCCAACTCAGTTCTCTATTCTTTGAACACGATTTCCCAGTGATTAAACAGTGTCCATCAGATATTACAGCTCTATGAACAGGTATACCTAGTGTTTCATGTACATACTTAAATATTACCCTAGTCTATCATTGTGAATTCTCAGTATATGCTTCACTTTTGTCCAGTGATTCAAGCTCATTCATTGTGAATTCCAAGCGTTTATACAGCATTTTATCCATATATACCAGCTCTTTAAACATAAATGATTACTACTTTTAACATTAGCATAACTATCATTTTGATTCCTAAGAGTTTTGAATACATTCCTAGTGTTGTATCAGCTCTATGAAAATGAATTTTTAAATATTTGCCCAACTTTCTTCCAAAAAACGCCAACTCATTTTGACTGAATAATAAATGTAAACAGCATCACACTCACTTCTCAGCTCTTTGAACATGATTTCCCATTGACTAAATTGTGTCATTCAGTTATTAAAGCTCTTTGAATATATATTCCTAGTGCAATGGTCGGCAAACTGAAGCTTGTGAGCCACATGTGGCTCTTTTGCCCCTTGAGATTTTAGAAAAGGCCAGCTTAAGAGTACTCTAATTAAGTTAATAACAATGTACCTACCTAAATAGTTTAAGTTTAAAATAATTGCCTCTCAAAAGAAATTTCAATCTTTACTGTTCATATTTGGCTCTGTTGACTAATGAGTTTACAAACCACTTTCCTAGTGTATGAAGAACATTCCTAAATATTTCCCTAGTCTATCATTGTGAATTCACAGTGTTTGATTTACTTTTGTCTAGTGATTCAAGCAAATTCATTGTGAATTCCAAGTGTTTATACACCCTAACCCTAACCCTAAACCTTACCCTAGCGCTAGCCCAAGCACTAACCCTAACACTAACCCTAGACATAGCCCTAGCCTTAACCCTAATCCTACCCCTACCCATAACCCTAACCCTAAACCTAATCCTAGTCCTAGCCCTAGCCCTAACACTAGCCATAGTCCTAACCCTAACCCTAAACCTAACCTTAACCCTACCCCTAGACATAACCCTAACCCTAGCTCTAACCCTAACCCTAACCCTAACCCTAAACCTAAACCTAAAACTAACCCTACCCCTACCCCTAACCCTAACCCTAACCCTAGCCATAACCCAAAACTTAGCAAAAGCCCTAGCCCAAACCCTAACCCTAGCCCAAACCGTAAACCTAACGATAACCTTAGCCCTAAATCTAGCCCTAGCCCTAGCCCTAACCCTAACCCTAGCCCTAACCTTAACCCTACCCCTAACCCAACCAGAACTCAAAACCTAATGCTAACCCTAACCCAAGCCCTAACACTAGCCCTAGCCCTAACCCTAACTCTCACCCTAACCCTAGCCCTAACCCTAATGGAAACCATAACTGTAGCCCTAGCTCTAGCCCTTGCCCTATCCCTAACCCTAACCCTAACCCTAAACTTAATCCTAACCCTAAACTATCATATCAGCTGTATGAAAATAACTTTTTAAGGTATCTGAGCCCAAGGAAAATGAATGTTTAAATGTCTAACCAACCTTCTTTCAAAAACGCCAACTCATTGAGACTCAATTATAAATGTAACCATTATCCAACTCAGTTCTCTAGTCTTTGAACACAATTTCCCAATGATTAAACAGTGTCCATCAGATATTTTGGTTCTAAGAACAGGTATACCTAGTGTTTCAAGTACATCCCTAGATATGTCCTTAGTCTATCATTGTGAATTCTCAGTGTTGGATTGACTTTCGCCCAGTGATTCAGACTTAATCATTGAGAATTCCAAGTGTTTATACAGTGCTTTTCCATATATACCAGCTCTTTTTCCTTTTGTTCAGTGTTTCAAGCTCCTTCATTGTGAATTCCAAGTGTTTACACAGCATTTTTCCATATATACCAGCTCTTTTAATGGAGTGATTACAATTTCATAGACTATCCTTCCTTTCACAGATCTTGGAATACAAATTCTCAGTATTTTAATAGTGCCCTACATGTATTAAGTTTCCACAAACGTATTCCAAGTGTTTCAGACACATTCCTAGAGATTTTCCTGGTCTGTAATTTATAGCTGTGAGAGTTTTAACATTTTTTTAACAGTTATCTGAGTCTTATGAAAATGAATTTTTAAATGTTTAACCAACTTTCTTTCAAAAACACCAACTCATTTAGAATAAATTATAAATGTAACGAGTATCCAACTCATTTCTCAGCCCTTTGAACATGATTACCCAGTGACTACATAGTTTCCTTCAAATATTAAAGCTTTTTAAACATGTATTCCTAGTATATGAAGTACATTCTTAAATATTTCCCTAGTCTATCACTGTGAATTCTTACTGTTTGATTTACTTTTGTCCAGTGATTCAAGCGCATTCATTGTGAATTCCAAGAGTTTATACAACCTTGTTCCATATATATCAGCTCTTTAAAGGTGTATTATTACTACTTTGAAAACTAATATAACAGTCATTTTCATTCCTAAGAGTTTTGAATACTTTCATACTGTTATATCAGGTCTATGAAAATGAAATTTTAAGTGTTTAACCAACTTTAATCCAAAAACGCCAACTCATTATGACGGGGGAAAAATGTAAACAGTATCACAATCATTTCTCAGCTCTGGACACGATTTCACAGGGAGTAAATTGTGTCCTTAAGATATTAAAGCTCTTTGAACATGTGTTCATAGTGTATGAAGCACCTTCCTAAATATTTCCCCTGTCTCTCATTGTTAAATCTCAGTGTTTGATTCAGTTTAGTCCAGTTATTCAAGGTCATTCATTGTGAATTCCTAATGTTTATACACCATAACCCTAACCTTAATCCTAACCCTAATCCTAGCTCGATCCCTAAATCTAACCCTAACCCGAACCCTAGCCATAACCCAAATGCGAACCCTAACTATAACCCTAACCCTAACTCTAACCCAAGCTCTAGTCCAAACTCAAATCCTAACCCTAAACCTAACTTTAACCCTAGCCCTAGCCCTAACCATAATCCTAGCTCTATTCTAGCCTTAACCCTAACCCTAGACCTACCCCTAACCCTAACACTAGCCCTAGCCCTACCCTAACCCTAACCCAAGCCTTAACACTTGCCCTAGCCCTATCCCTAACATAACCCATAACCATAGCCCTAACTCTAGCCCTAACCCTAACCCTAACCCTAACCCTAACCTTAACCCTAACCCTAAACTGTCATATCAGCTATATGAAAATAACTTTTTAAGGTATGTGTGCCTTATTAAAATGAATTTTTAAATGTTTAACCAACCTTCTTTCAAAAATGCCAACTCATTGACACTGAATTATAAATGTAACCAGTATCCAACTGAGTTCTCTACTTTTAGAACATGATTTCCCAGTGATTAAACAGTGTCCATCAGATATTATGGCTCTAAGAACAAGTATACCTAGTGTTTCAAGTACATCCCTAAATATGTCTCTAGTCTATCATTGTGAATTCTCAGTGTTGGATTGACTTTTTCCCAGTGATTCAGGCTCATTCATTGAGAATTCCAAGTGTTTATACAGTGTTTTTCCATATATACCAGCTCTTTTTCCTTTTGTTCAGTGTTTCAAGCTCCTTCATTGTGAATTCCAAGTGTTTACACAGTGTTTTTCCATATATTCCAGCACTTTTAAGGTGAGTGATTAATATTTGATAGACATCCTACCTTTCACAGATCTTGGAATACAAATTCTCAGTATTTTAACAGAGGCCTACATGTAGTAAGTTTCCACAAACGTATTCCAAGTGTTTCAGACACATTCCTAGATATTTCCTTGGTCTGTCATTTTTACCAGTGAGAGTTTTACATTTTTTTACAGTTATCTGAGTCCTATGAAAACGAATTTTTAAATGTTTAACCAACCTTCTTTCAAAAACATCAACTCATTTAGACTAAATTATAAATGTAACCAGTATCCAACTCAGTTCCCAGCCCTTTGAACACTATTTCCCAGTGAATACATGGTTTCTTTCAGATATTAAAGCTTTTGAACATGTATTCCTAGTATATGAAGCACATTCTTAAATAATTCCCTAGTCTATCACTGTGAAATCTCAGAGTTTGATTCACTTTTATCCAGTGTTTCAAGCTCATTAATTGTGAACTCCAAAGGTTTATACAGTCTTGTTCCATATATACCAGCTCTTTAAAGGTAAATTATTACTACTTTGAACAATAGAATAAGTATCATTTTGATTCCTAAGAGTTTTGAATACTTTCACACTGTTATATCATGTCTATGAAAATGAATGTGTAAGTGTTTAACCAACTTTATTCCAAAAATGCCAACTCATTTTGATGGAATAAAAAATGTAAACAGTATCGCACTCACTTCTAAGCTCTTTGAACACAAATTCCCAGTATCTAAATTGTGTCTTTCAGATATTAAAGCTCTTTGAACAAATACTCCTAATTGTATGAAACACCTTCATAAATATTTCCCTTGTCATCATTGTTAAAATTCAGTGTTTGATTCACTTTAGTGCAGTGATTCAAGGTCATGCTTTGTGAATTCCTAATGTTTATACTCTATAACCCTAACCTTTACCCTAACCCTAACCCTAGCCCAAGCCCTAAACCTAACCTTAACCTTAACCTTAACTCTAACTCAAACCCTAACCCTAATTCTAACCTGAGCTCTATCCCTAACCCTAACCCTAACCTAACCTTAACCCTAGCCATAGCAATAACCCTAATCCTAACCATAACCTTAACCCTAACACTAACCCTATCCCTAGTCCTAACCT
The DNA here is from genome assembly GCA_026230045.1 of Corynorhinus townsendii. Lineage (NCBI taxonomy): Eukaryota > Metazoa > Chordata > Mammalia > Chiroptera > Vespertilionidae > Corynorhinus > Corynorhinus townsendii. The sequence continues at coordinate 86,012,951 of JAPDVU010000008.1, forward strand.
TCACTCTTACCCTAGCCGTAGCCCTAATCCTAACCCTAGCCCTAACCGTAACCCTAATCCTAACCCTAGTCCTAACCGCAACCATAACCCTAACTCTAACCCTAACCCTAACCCTGGCCCTAACCGTAACCCTAACCCTAACCCTAGCCCTAGACCAAATACTAAGGGAACCCATGACAGTAGCCCTAACTCTAGCCCTAGCCCTAGCTGTACCCTATACCTAGCCCTACTCTTAACCCTAACCCTAACCCTAACCCTAACCCTAACCCTAACCCTAAACTGTCATATCAGCTGTATGAAAATAACTTTTTAAGGTATGTGTGCCTTATGAAAATGAATGTTTAAATGTTTAACCAACCTTCTCTGAAATAGGCCAACCCATTGAGACTCAATTATAAATGTAACCATTATCCAACTCAGTTCTCTACTCTTTGATCACGATTTCCCAGTGATTAAACAGTGTCCATCTGATATTATGGCTCTAAGAACAGGTATACCTAGTGTTTCAAGTACATTCCTAAATATTTCCCTAGTCTATCATTGTGAATTCTCAGTGTTGGATTGACTTTTGCCCTGTGATTCAGGATCCTTCATTGAGAATTCCAAGTGTTTACACAACATTATTTCATATATACCAGATCTTTAAACTTAATTATTACTACTTTGAACACTAGGCTATTGTGATGTCTGAGAGTTTTGCATACTTTCTTACTGTCATATCAGCTGTATTTAAATAAGTTTTTATGGTATCTGAACCCTATGAAAATGAATGTTGAAGTGTTTAACGAACCTTCTTTCAAAAACTCCAACTCATTGAGAATGAATTATAAATGCAGCCAGTATCCAACTCAGTCCTCTACTCTTTGAAAACGGTTTCCCAGTGATTAAACAGTGTCTATCAGATATTAAAGTTGTTTGAACATGTATTCCTAGTATATGTAGTACATTCGTAAATATTTCCACAGTCTGTCATTGTGAATTCTAAGTATTGGATTCACATTTTTCCGGTGATTTTACCTCCTTCATTGTGAATTCCAATATACTGCATTTTTTTTTATATCCAGCTCTTTTCTCTTTTGTCCAGTGTTTCACGCTCCTTCATAGTGAATTCCAAGCATTTATTCAGCGTTTTTTGAAATATACCAGCTCTTTTAACGTGAGTGATTACTATTTTAGAGATTATCCTACATTTCACAGCTCTTGGAATACAAATTCTCAGTATTTCAACAGTGCACTAGAGGTATTAAGGTTCTACAAACATATTCCAAATGTTTCATACATATTCCTACACATTTCCTTTCTCTTTCAGTTTTAGCTGTGAGAGTTTTCAGGTATCTGAGCCCTATGAAAATGAATGTTTGTGGTTTCCAATCTTCTTTCAAAAACACCAACTCATTTAGATTAAATTATAAATGTAACCAGTATCCTACTCAGTTCTCAGCTCTTTGAACACAATTTTCCAGTGACTAACCAATGTCTTGGAGATATTAAAAATCTATGAACATGTATTCCTAGTGTTTAAAGCACATTCGTAAATATTTTTCTATTCTTCCATTATGAATTCTAAGTGTTTGATTCACTTTTGAAAAGTGATTCAAGCTCATTTATTTTGAATTCATAGTGTTTATACAGGGGTTTTCCATATGTACCAGCTCTTTAAACATAAATTACTATATTTGGAACCTTAATACCTTTAGTGCAGTGTTGAAATACTGAAAATTTGTATTCAAAAAGCTGCGAAAGGTAGGATCGTCTACAAAATAGTAATAGTTCACTTTTAAAATGCTGGTATATAGGGAAAATCGCTGTATAAGCACTTGGGATTCCCAATGAATGAGCTTGAATCACTGGACAAAAGTGAATCAAACACTGAGAATGCAAAATGATACACTAGGGAAATATTTAGGAATGTGCTTCAAACAACTAGGAATACATGTTCACAGAGCCTTAATATCTGAAGAAAATTTTAGTCACTGGGAAATTGGGTTTAAAGAGCAGAGAAGTGAGTGCAATACTGTTTACTTTTATATTTCAGTCTAAATGAGGTGGCATTTTTGGAAGAATGTTAGCTAAACAGTTAAAAATTCATTTTCTTAGAGCTGCTGTGACAATATGAAAGTATTAAAAACTCTTAGAAATCACAGTAATAGGCTAGTGTTCAAATTAGTAATAATTTACGTGTAAAGAGCTGGTATATAATGAAATACTCTGTATGAACATTTGGAATTCAATGAATGAGCATGAATCCCTGGACAAAAGTGAATCAAACACTGAGAATTCGCAATGATCCACTAGGGAAATATTTAGGAATGTACGTGAAACACTAGGGATACATGTTCATAGAGCCTTAATATCTGAAGGACACTGTTTAATCATTGGGAAATTGTGTTGAAAGAGCAGAGGACTGAGTTGGATACTGGCTACATTTATAATTCTGTCTCAATGAGTTGGCGTTTTTGAAAGGAGGTTCGGTAAACATTTAAACATTCATTTTCATAGGGTTCAGATACCTGTATGAAAATATATGAACTCTAAATGCTTAAAATGACCGACCAGAAAAATTTCTAGGAGTGTGTCTGAAACAGTTGAAATAGGTTTGGAGAACCTTAATATCTCTAGTACAGTGTTGAAATACTGAGAATTTGTATTCAAAGGGCTGTGAAAGGAAGGATTATCTTCAAAATAGTAAAAATTCACATTTAAAAAGCTAGGAGATATGTAAAAATGCTGTATAAAACTTGTAATTCATAATGAAGTACCTTGAAACTGGAAAAAAGTGAATCAAACACTGAGAATTCACAATGATACACTTAATATCTATGAATGTGTTGCATCTCTAGGAATACATGTTCATAGAGCCTTAATATCTAAAGGACACTGTTTAATCACTGGTAAATCGTGTTCAAAGACCTGAGAAGTGAGTGCGATACTGTTTACTTTTATAATTCAGTCTAAATGAGTTGACGTTTTTGGAAGAATGCTGGTTAAATACTTAAAAATTCATTTTCATAGAGCTGCCGTGACAGTATGAGCTTATTTAAAACTCTTAGAAATTACAGCGATAGGTTAGTGTTCAAATTAGTAATAATTTACGTTTAAAGAGTTGGTATACAATGAAAACCTCTGTATGAACACTTGGAATTCAATGAATGAGCTTGAATCATTGGACAAAAGTGAATCAAAATTGAGAGTTCCATGGTAGAAAAGGGAAATACTTAGGAATGTGCTGGAAACACTAGGAGTACATGTTGATAGAGCCTTAATATCTGAAGGACACTGTGTACTCACTGGGAAATTGAGTTTAAAGAGCAGAGAAGTGAATGTGATACTGTTTACTTTTATAATTCAGTTTAAATGAATTGGCGTTTTTGGAAGAATGTTGGTTAAACACTTAACAGTTCATTTTCATAGAGCTGCTATGACAGTATGGAAGTATTCAAAACTCTTAGAAACCAAAATGATAGTCAAGCTAGTGTTCAAAGTTGTAATAATTTACAGTTAATATCTGCTTTATTTGGCAAAAACCTCTGTAAATACTTGGAATTCTCAGTGAATGAGCTTGATCGCTGGACAACAGTGAATCAAACACTGAAATTCACAATGAAAAACTAGAGAAATATTTAGGATGGTACCTGAAACAGTAGGAATACAAGTTCATAGAGCCTTAATATCTGAAGGACACTGTTTCATCACTGGGAAATCATGTTCAAAGAGCAGAGAACTGAGTTGGATACTGGCTACAGTTATAATTCAGTCTAAATGAGTTGGCGTATTTGAAAGAAGGTTGGTTAAAAACTTAAACTTTCATTTTCTTAGCGCTCACATTCCTGTATGAAAATGTGAAAACTCTGAGAACTCACAATAACAGACTAGGGAAATGTCTAGGAATGTGTTTAAAACACTTGGAATACATTTGTAGAACCTTAATATATCTAGTGCAGAGTTGATATACCAAGAATTTGTATCCAAAGAGCTGTGAAAGGGAGGATAGTCTTTAAAATAGAAAAAATTTACATTTATAGAACTGGTATATATGGAAAAACGATGTAGAAACACTTGGAATTCACAGTGAATGAGCTTGAATCACTGGACAAAAGTGAATCAAACACTGAGAATTCACAACAAAAGAATACGAAAATATTTAGGAAGTTGCCTAAAACAGTAGGAATACATATTCATAGAGCCTTAATATCTGAAGGACACTGTTTAGTCACTGGAAAATTGTGTTCAAAGAGCAGAGAAGTGAGTGTGATACTGTTTACTTTTATAATTCACTCTAAATGAGTTGGCATTTTAGGAAGAAAGTTGGTGAAATATAAACTCATCTTCATAGAGCTGATATAACACTATGAAAGTATTCAAAACTCTTAGAAATCAAAATGATAGTCAAACTAGTGTTCATAGTAGTAATTATTTACATTTAAAGTCTAGTATATTTGGCAAAATGCTGTAAAAATACTTGGAATTCACAGTGAATGAGCTTGAATCACTGGACAAAAGTGAATCAAACACTGAAATTCACAATGAAAAACTAGAGAAATATTTAGGAAATTGCCAAAAACAGTAGGAATAAATGTTCATAGAGCCCTGGTCTGAAGGACAGTGTTTCATCCCTGGGAAATCGTGTTCAAAGAGCAGAGAACTGACGTGGATACTGTTTACTTTTATAATTCAGTGTAAATGAGTTGGTGTTTTAGGAAGAAAGTTGGTGAAACATAAATTCATTTCATAGAGCTGATATAACACTATAAAAATATTCAAAACTCTTAGAAACCAAAATGATAGTCAAGCTAGTGTTCAAAGTAGTAATAGTTTACATTTAAAGTCGGGTATATTTGGCAAAACGCTCTGTAATTACTTGGAATTCACAGTGAATCAGCTTGAATCACTAGACAAAAGTGAATCAAACAGTGAAACTCACAATGAAAGACTAGGGAAATATTTAAGAAGGTGCCTGAAACAATAGAAATACAAGTTCATAGAACCTTAATATCTGAAGGACACTGTTTCATCACTGGGAAATCATGTTCAAAGAGCAGAGAACTGAGTTGGATACTGGCTACAGTTATAATTCAGTCTAAATGAGTTGGCATATTTGAAAGAAGGTTGGTTAAAACTTAAACTTTCATTTTCTTAGCGCTCACATTCCTGTATGAAAATGTGAAAACTCTGAGAACTCACAATAACAGACCAGGGAAATGTCTAGGAATGTGTCTGAAACACTTGGAATACATTTGTAGAACCTTAATATCTCTAGTGCAGTGTTGAAAGACCAAGTATTAGTATCTAAAGAGCTGTGGAAGATAGGATAGTCTTTAAGATAGAAAAAATTTAAATTTGTAGAGCTGGTATATATATGGAAAAATGATGAGTCAACACTTGGAATTCACAGTGAATGAGCTTGAATCACTCGACAAAGTGAATCAAACACTGAGAATTCACAGTGAAAGACTAAGATAATATTTAGGAATGTGCCTGAAACAGTACGAATATATATGTTCATAGAGCCTTAATATCTGAAGGACACTGTTTAGTCACAGGGAAATTGTGTTCAAAGAGCAGAGAATTGAGTGCGATACTCTTTACTTTTATAATTCAGTCTAAATGAGTTGGTCTTTTAGGAAGAATGTTGGTGAAACATAAATTCATCTACATAGAGCTGATATAATAGTATAAAAGAATTCAAAACTCTAAGATACCAAATGATAGTCAATCTAGTGTTCAAAGAAGTAATAATTTCCATTTAAAGCCAGAAGTACTCAGGTAGAGAAGGGTTTGGGGCCTGGGGACCAGCTGTGAGTGCTGATGTAATCAAGGGGAATGGCCACGTGGACATCCCTAAGTGCACAGGTGGATAAGGGTTTGGGGCCAAGTCCAGCTGGAAGGGCTGACATCATTGACATCATTAAGGGGGAGGGGCCATGTGTGAAGCCAGAAGTGCTCAGGTGGATAAGGGTTTGGGCCAAGTCCAGCTGGAAGTGCTAACATCATCAAGAGGGAGGAGCCACGTGGACAGCCAGCAGTCCTCAGGTGGGTAAGGCTTGGGGTGCGGGGAACAACCAGAAGTGCTGACGTAATCAATGGGGAGGGCCGGGAGGACAGCCAGACCTCCTTTGGTGGACAAGGGTTTAGGGCCCCGGGACCAGCCAGAAGTGCTGACATCATCAATGGGAGGGGACACCTGGGCTGCCAGAATTGGTGATGAACCCCAGTGCTTTGGCTTGGCCCAGTGAACTGCTGTAAGTGCACAGGTGGCCAAGAGCTTGCTGCCAGGTCAACAGGTGGAAGTGGTCAAGAGTAAAGGCTAGTGGAGCAAGGTGGATGCACTGAAGGGTCCCAAGAGGTCGCAAATGCCCCACCTTTCTGAGGTCCATACTTTGGAAGGCAGGGAGAAGGTGCCTATCCCTAGGGAAGGGTGTTCCCCATGAATTTAACAAAAAGATGGTTCCCAGTGCGCAGGGTACACTAAGTGAACCTGGAGCTTAAGAACTTTGCTCCCAGTGTGGAAAGGGTTTTCAGGGCCTCAACACTGCTTTTTCCCAGATTTCAAAGTCCAGAGGCAGGGCTGTCGGCATCACAGGTCAGTCCAGAAAGAGATGCTCCTATGTTGGTGAGCATGGGGCTTCCCTGTGCTCATGTACACCCATGATTGTCTTAAAGGAGTGCTGCTGGCCCCCTGCTTGCCACCCTCCCCAATGGGGATTAGGCAGTCTGTGAGCATAAGGTAACCTGGGGATCTGGGTTTTAGGTCATTAAACCAACTTCCAGAGATTGGGAAGTCACCCCTCTTCTTAGCAGCTATGTAGCCAGCCAGTTTGGCTCATTGATGAGGCGAACAAGAGCCTGGGGAATAGCCTGATATAATTACTTGAACAAGGGTTGGGGTCTGGTAACCAGCTTAATGTGTTCATATTAACAAAGGTGGGGGGGGGCAGGTAGAGAGTTGGAAGTGCTGAGGTAACCAAGGATATGGTCTAGCCCAGGCGAAATGTCGGAAGTGCTCTGGTGGTAAGAGCTTGGTGACCAGGGACCTGCAGGCAGGAAGCGCTGATGTCTGCAAGGGGGAGGGGCCCCGTGGACAGCCAGAAGTGCTAAGGTGGAATAGGGTTAGGGTTTGGGGCCTGGGAACCAGCAGGGAGTTCTTCGATCATGAAGGGGGATAGGCCACATAGCAAGGCTGAAGTGCTCAGGTGGTTATGTGTTTGGGGCCTGGGGACTGGCCAGAAGTGCTGAAGTCATCAAGGGGGAGGAGCCACGTGGACTGCCCGTAGTGCTGAGGTGGGTTAGGATTTGGGGTCCAGAACAAGAAGGGAGTGCTGACGTCATCAAGGGACGTGGCCTTGAGGACAACCAGAAGTGTAACGAGGCTGAGTGTTTGGGCGTGTCCCAGTGAACAGCTAGAAATCCACAGGTAGACCAAGGCTTGCTGCCAGGTCAACAGCTGGAAGTGGTCAACTGTTGAGGCTGGTAGAGCCAGGTGAATGCATTGGAGAATCCCAAGAGGTCGGAAACGGCCCAACTTTCTGAGGTCCATACTCTGGAAGGCAGGGAGAAGGTACCTATCCTCAGAAAGGGCATTGCCATGAATTAACCAAAAGCCTGGCCCTCAGGGCACGGGGAACTGTAAGTGACCCTGGAATGTCAGGTCTTTGTTCCCAGTATGGAAAGGGTTTTCAGGGCCTCAACACTGCTTTTTCCCAGATTTCAAAGCCCATAGGCAGGGCTGCCAGAGTCGTAGGTCACGCCAGGGTGAGATTCCCTCATATTTGGGAGCATGAGGGATCCCTGGGCTCATGGAAGCCCAGGGTTGTCTTTAAGGAGTGCTGGCGGCTCCCTGCTGGACACCCTCCCACTGTGGAACAGGCAGTCTGTGGGCAAAAGGTGACCTGCGCCTGTGAGTATGAGACCTTTAATCCAACTTCCAGAGGTTGGGAAGTCACCCCTTTTCTTAGGAACTAAGTAGCCAGCCAGTGTTGCTCATTGGTGAGACGAACAAGGCCTGGAGAGCAGTGAGAAATAATCACATGAACGGGGGTGGTGGGGCCGGTAAGCAGTTTAAAGTGTTCATATCATCAATGGGGAGGGGCCAGGTGGAGAGTCCGAAGTGCTAAAGTGACCAAGGATATGGTCTGCCCCAGGTGAAATGACAGACCTGCTCCGGTGGATAAGGGCTTAGGGACCTGGGAACTGCAGGCAGGAAGCGCTGATATCTTCAAGGGGAGGGGCCCCGTCGACAGCCAGAAGGGCTAAGGTGGAATAGGTTTTGGGGCCTGGAAACCAGCAGGGAGTGCTTACGTCATCAATGGGAAGAGGCCACGTGGAGAGGCTGAAGTGTGCGGTGGTTATGGGTTTGGGGCCTGGGGACCAGCCAGAAGTGCTGAAGTCATCAAGGTGGAGGGCCACGTGGAGAGCCCAAAGTGTTCAGGTGGTTAAGATTTTGGGGCGCGGCACATGCTGAGACTGCTGACGTCATCAAGGGGATGGGACACGTGGACAGCCAGAAGTGGTAATGAGGCCTAGTGGTTGGGCTTGTCCCAGTGAACAGCCAGAAATCCTCAGGTACACCAGGGCTTGCTGCCAGGTCAACAGCTGGAAGTGGTCAACTGTTGAGGCTGGTACAGTCAGGTGAATGCATTGGAGAATCCCAAGAGGTTGGAAACTCTCCAACTTTCTGGGTTCCATACTCTGGAAGGCAGGGAGAAGCTACCTATCCTCAGAAAAGGGCGTTGCCATGAATTAAGCAAAAAGCTGGCCCGCAGGGCGCGGGGAACTGTAAGTGAACCTGGAGTGTCAGGACTTTGCTCCCAGTGTGGAAAGGGTTTTCAGGGCCTCAGCGCTGCTTTTTCCCGGATTTCAAAGCCCATAGGCAGGGCTGCCAGAGTTGCAGGTCACTCCAGGGTGAGATGTCCCCATGTTTAGGAGTATGTGGGATCCCTGGGCAAATGGACGCCCCGGTGGTCTTAAAGAAGTGCTGGCGGCTCCCAGCTGGACACCCTCCTACCGGGGAAGAGGCAGTTGTGAGCAGAAGGTGACCTGGAGCTGTGGGTGTAAGGCGTTTAAGCCAATTTCCAGAGATTGGGAAGTTACCCCTCTTCTTAGGAGCTAAGTACCCAGCCAGTGTTACTCATTGGTAAGGTGAACAGGGCCTGGGGAAGAGCGAGAAATAGTCACATGAACGGGGATGGGGAGCTGGTAACCAGTTTAAAGTGTTCATATCATCTATGGGGAGGAGCCAGGTGGAGAGTCAGAAGTGCTGAGGTGACCAAGGATATGGTCTAGCCCAGGGGAAATGTCGGAAGTGCTCTGGTGGTAAGAGTTTGGCGACCAGGGACCTGCAGGCAGGAAGCGCTGATGTGTGCAAGGGGGAGGGGCCCCATGGACAGCCAGAAGTGCTAAGGTGGAATAGGGTTAGGGTTTGGGGCCTGGGAACCAGCAGGGAGTTCTTCCGTCATGAAGGGGGATAGGCCACGTAGAGAGTCTGAAGTGCTCAGGTTGTTATGTGTTTGGGGCCTGGGGACTGGCCAGAAGTGCTGAAGTCATCAAGGGGGAGGAGCCACGTGGACTGCCCGTAGTGCTGAGGTGGGTTAGGATTTGGGGTCCAGAACAAGAAGGGAGTGCTGACGTCATCAAGGGACGTGGCCTCGAGGACAACCAGAAGTGTAATGAGGCTGAGTGTTTGGGCGTGTCCCAGTGAACAGCTAGAAATCCACAGGTAGACCAAGGCTTGCTGCCAGGTCAACAGCTGGAAGTGGTCAACTGTTGAGGCTGGTAGAGCCAGGTGAATGCATTGGAGAATCCCAAGAGGTCAGAAACTGCCCAACTTTCTGAGGTCCATACTCTGGAAGGCAGGGAGAAGGTTCCTATTCTCAGAAAGGGCATTGCCATGAATTAACCAAATACCTGGCCCTCAGGGCGTGGGGAACTGTAAGTGACCCTGGAGTGTCAGGTCTTTGTTCCCAGTATGGAAAGGGTTTTCAGGGCCTCAACACTGCTATTTCCCAGATTTCAAAGCCCATAGGCAGGGCTGCCAGAGTCGTATGTCACTCCAGGGTGAGATTCCCCCATGTTTCGGAGCATGAGGGATTCGTGGGCTTATGGACCCCCAGGGCTGTCTTTAAGGAGTGCTGGCGGCTCCCTGCTGGACACCCTCCCACCGGGGAAGAGGCAGTCTGTGAGCAGAAGGTGACCTGGGGCTGTGGGTGTGAGGCGTTTAAGCCAACTTCCAGAGATTGGGAAGTCACCCCTGTTCTTAGGAGCTAAGTAGCCAGCCAGTGTTGCTCATTATTGAGGCTAACAAGGGCCTGGGCAGCCGCAGGAAATAGTCAGAAGAACAAGGCATGGGGCCCGGTATCCACTTTAAAGTGTTCATATCATCAGTGAGGAGGGGCCAGGTGAAGAATCAGAAGTGCTGAGGTGTCAAAGGATATGGTCTGATCCAGGTGAAATTCTGTGCAATGAGGAGAAGAGTTTGGGGACCAGGAACCAGCTGACTTGAGGAGCTGATGTCCTCAAGTGGGATGGGCCACATGGACAGGCTGAAGTGCTAAGGTGGGTTAGGGTTTGGGGCCTGGGAACAAGCAGGGAGTGCTGATGTCATCAAGGGGGAGGGGCCACGTTGAGAGCCCCAAGTGTTCAGGTGGTTAAGATTTTGGGGCCTAGCACCTGCTGAGACTGCTGACGTCATCAAGGGGAGGGGACACGTGGACAGCCAGAAGTGGTAATTTTTGTGGGGTCGAACCCTGGAGTCAGAGTAAGACCATTGGAGGCTGATGATTGATTAAAAAAAACAGGCAAGGACTTATTGAGCTGGCCAGGACGGCCGTGAGAACAACACACGCAGGTGGAGTCCACCCTCACGACTGCGCCGTTTCAGGTGTAGGCAGTCCTTTTAAAGGTCTAAACCACAAAAATTTTCCTTTGTTCTCAATTCTAAATTCTAAAGGCTGGGAACAGCCCGCAGGGTCATTCCCAGCCACATCCTGCTGGACATTGGATTGGAATGTGGACCTATCTTGCGAAAGCAGATTGTACAGAAGCAGAATTAAGCAAAGTTAATAATCTCTAAAAGTTATCTACAGTTTCTACTCCTGGAGCTACTGAGTCAGTGGGAATCAATCTCCTGTAGTTCTGGTCCACAGACACAGGAAAATTACCTTTGTGATGTGGGATGGATTTATGTGAGTTTCCAGGTCTCAGTCTGGAAGCTGAGGTAACTACCCTATTGTTTAAGCAAGTAAGTGCGTGCAGAAGTCAGAATAGCAGGGTTAAAATTCAAACAGCAGTTTTTACCCAAGTATGGTTGCTACCATACTTCACATTCCCCACTGGTTTTATGTGTATGAGTCAAATCATGGACTCATCCTTATTAGTTAGGGGATTGTACTGCCCCTTAACTTTAAGTAGTTTGACTGCATTAATTTTTCTAAACTACCTGCTTGGCACAATTAGTTTTCTATTTACTCATCTCACTTCCTTTAAGGGCATTCTCTGTTCTGTTCCTGCTCTCCTGTCCCCTAGCACATCCAGCCCTATTTAGCCCTGGATTTCTCACTGGCTCGCAAAAATGTTCTTACAGTTACTAAGGCCCCTAGTACCACAGGCCCCATCAGTACTGTCCTCACTGAAGCCCAGTTCCCCTCCTGCAGGCATGGAGTCTCCTTCTGGCTTGCGTGGAGCCCAGGCTAGGGATTTCACTGGTGAGGCCGCTGGTTGCCAGGATCCAGGCCGTTTCCTGATGCAGGCGCTGGGTGCGAGTGGTATAGCCAGGTCTGGAAGCCGTCTACTTTAATAGCTGTGGGTGTGCTCAGGATAACAGTGTAGCGTCCCTTTCAGGTTGGGGTGAGTCCTTGGGCAGTGAACTTCTTTACCCACACCGAGTCCCTGGGCTGGAAGGGATGTACAGGGTCCACAGTGGACACTGGCAGTGCATCTCGAATAAGCTTATGGGTGGCTCTCTGGGTATACTGCAGAGCCTGGAAGGACTTGAGCAAGGAAATGGTTATGAATTCCAGCTTTCAGTTTCTCCCTGACCCTGGGAAGGATGGGGGGAGGAACAAGTACATGATCTCAAAAAGGGGGGAACCCCTTCCAGTAGGGGGTACACCTGGCCCATAAGAGAGCGAAGGGCAGGAGGTTGGTCCAGTTTTCACCGGTTTCTAGGACAAATTTAGTTAAACTCCTTTTCAGAGTCCTGCTCATGCCTGTCCTAAGGCTTGAGCTATACTTTGAGATACCTTGGCTACAAAGGCGGGGCTGTTATCTGATCCTATGACTACTGGCAGCCCGAATCCAGGTATAATCTCCTGGAGTAATTTCTTAACTAGTATAGAGGCAGTTTCTGTCCTAGTGGGGTATGCTTCAACCCAACCCGAGGAGTTGTCCATGAGAACTAGCAGGTACTTGTACCCTGATGCTGGTGGCTTAATCTCTGTGAAATCCACCTCCCAATGCTCTCCTAGGGAATTTCTCCAGGCTCGAATTCCCAGGGGGACCCTCTTACCTTGCTTAGTGTACAGACAGTACTTCTAGTTACTATGCTTTTAATTACCTTATCTAAGCTTGGTATGTAGTACCTGCCTTGCAGAAGTTCAGAAGTCTTGGTGATGCCTAGGTGGGTAGCCTGGTGTAACTGGGCATCTAACGTTCGACCTAGAGCCTTTGGGACCAACAGTCTGTCTGTCATCTGGTAGGATCCACCAACCATGTGGTCCTTTGATGGCTTGCTTCTGTTCTGCCAATTCCTCCTCTTATTTGGTGTAGGAGGGGGTCTGTCGTAGGTCGGGGTCTGGCAGAGTTACTAAGACTTATAAAGGCCCCACTGGTTTTTGGGCAGTTTGGTCTGCGGCTCTATTTCCTCTGGCTTCAATTGTCTCCCCTTTCTGATGTCTTTTGCAGTGCACTATTGCAACTGCCCTTGGGGGCCAGATGGCCTGTAATAAGGCTAAAATCTCTTCCTTATCTTTAATGTCCTTTCCGGCTGAAGTTGGTAACCCTCTTTCCAGGTGGATGGCACTGTGTCCCATCGTGGATTAAGGCCAAAAGTTCGGCTTTTTAATGCCGTGGTTCCCCTATTCAGGGACTGCACCCAAATGGTGCAGTCCAGGGTGACTACCGCTGCCCCTGCATATCGGATCCCATCCTGAACATAACTGCTCCCATCCGTGAACAGTACCTCATCTGGTGATGGTAGCGGGACATCTGTCAGGTCTGGGCGAGCTGTTTGTACTGCGTCTGTTACCTCTATGCAGTCATGAATGGGTTCCTCCTGATCATCATCTGGGGGCAGGCTGTCAGGGTTGATGGCCAGTGTCTTATGGAACTGGATGCAGGGCTGGTCCAGGAGAAGAGCTTCGCACTGGGTGATCCTGGTGTTTGACATCCATCTCTCCAGAGCAGCTCAAAGGAGGGCCTCCACAGCATGGGGTGTTGTCAGGGCTAGTTCCTGGCCCAGAGTCTTATCTGCCTCTTTTACCAGCAATGCTGTGGCGGCCACTGCCCAGAGGCATGCTGGCCACCCTGCTACCACGGGGTCTAGTCTCTCAGACAGATAGGCAACAGGTCTCTTCCAGGGACCTAGAGTCTGAGTGAGAATCCCTTTGGCAATGCCCCTTACCTCACTCACGTAGAGGTGGAAGGGCTTCGTGATGTCTGGCAAGGCTAGGGCAGATGCTGAGATAAGAGCCTTCTTTAGCTCCTCAACAGCCCGTTGTTCTACTTCGGTCCAGTTCAGCGGCCGAGCTGGAGTGGTGGTGGCTTGCAATTGGACTACTACAGGAGTTTGATGACTTGCCAACCCCAGGAGGGGTGGGATTGTTTTCTGCCCAGACTATAGGATAGAGACGCTGTAATTCCTCCAAGTAGGTGGAGGCTTTATGCTCTTCCCCTGGCACCGCTTTTTCCATCTCCTGCAAGAGACATTCCTCTGAAAGAGAACAGGTTAAAAGAATACAGGCAGTAGAGGATGAAACCGGAATGGGGTTCCTTGGTACCATGTTCCTTCTGAGGTCCACAGTCCTTTTTGATGTTCAAAGAAAACAGGCAGTTTGTCAGGTGGCTCCCTGGATTGATGTCTTCTTAGAGGTAACGGGTCCCATTGGCTCTGTCAAGACTGAATAGGCTGCCCCAGTGTCCACCAGGAAACTAATAGGTTTGCCCCCCACTTGTAAGGTTACCCTGGGGGCTTAATGGAAAGGAGCTCCAGCCCTGTCAGTCCTCTTCCTCCAAGTTAAAAGATCCTTAGAATCTGAGTCTCCCCTTCTTTACAAAAACCTTCACAATTTCAAATTAGCTTTCAAACCTTCTTTCTATGTCCTTCAAAAATGTATAACCATGCCTCAAACCTTCTATTAATTTAAAATATTTAGAAAAGGTAGAGGGAGGAGGGAACAGGCCCAGCACCCGGTTCCCAGGCCTCCAGCCGCTTGAAATTCAAACTGCCACATTCTTCCTAAAGATAAAAGATCTCAGTTTCTGATAAGCCTGAAAAGGGGGAATGGGGGAATTTCTAGCTGCCCTCTTTAAGCCCCCTAACAGAACACGGTGAAAAGTGTCCAAGGAGTTGCCGGGGGTTCTTGGGTCCCATTGGGGCATAGGGGGTCACAAGGGAATTTCCCTCCTCGCCACCACCTCCAGCTACTCAAAACAACCCCTGGAGGGGATGGACGCCAGGTGGGCGGAGGCAGGGACTGCAGCGCGGGTCCCAGGTGGCGAAGGAGGTGCTCCCACTGAGGCGTTTTCATCTGGCAGTCCACTGGGAAAAGCGCTTGCCTCCTGCCAGGGAAGGTGGCCTGTGGGGAACCGGTGACCCTTACGCTGCAATCAGACTTCTTGACCTCTCTGAAAAGCCCCTCTGCTTGAGTGTGTTTCCATTAAAAAGTACTGATTTTAAAACCAATAACTTGAGAGTTGCCACACACAAAAAAGGACCATTCTCCTTCTCCTTCTAAAGGTTTTACAATGCATTGTAATCATTAATCATATTAAACTCAAATGGCCAATTGAGACAAACAGTTCTGAGACTGTTCCTCCTCCACTGATTAAGACTGGGTGGCGACAGGTGTCAGAAATAAAATTCATTTCGTTTTTCTCTTTTAGCTTTCTGGTAATTTTGCCAGCTCTGGCTTCCTTCTTATAAATAGTTAACTTTAGAATTTGGTCCCTGCTTTAAACCTCTTTGGACCACAACTGTTATAACTTCATACCTTCAAATTAATAGACATGGACAGAAATGTTATTAGTTAGGCGGGCCAATTCCCTCTCTGACAGAGAGCAAGCACCCCTGGGAAAAAGGAATCCCAGTGGCCACTCGAGGAGGGGCAGGTGTGTGGGGGGGGTTGCTATCCATCAGAGCACTCAGCCTTAAACAAATTAAATGTTTCTTTTTCTTTTTTCTCACAGACTTCCACACTTATATGAACAAATAATTATACCCAGGCAGACAAACAAAATATCAAACAAACATCTGTACTTACACCCTTTCAGTAAACAAGTACTCTTACAGTCTTGGGATCTGAGCAGATAACAGGAACACTGCCCAAGTCCCCTGATGGGGGCCTCCCTTTCCCAAATCCCAGGACAGGATTCTCGACCCATGTTTCAGCAAAACAGAAATGGCACTCATGTTGGACAAAGGAAACAAGACTAATAGACGCAACAAACAGATAAATGCCCCATCATACAACCTAAGGAGTTTCTCGGGAGCTCAGTCTGCCTCCCATAATGAGAGCGGGACCAGGAAGGAGGGGCAGCACAGGGAGACTGAGGGCTCAGGAAGCAAATACCCTGAGGGAGGGGAAGAGTGTGCAAACTCCGCAGTGCCGCTTTTTCTGGCTCCTCTGCCACCACCACAGGCCAGTGGGCGGAACCGGTGTGTGTGAAGGAAAAAAAGGTTAAAACCACTCATGGAGTCTGCCAGGGGCTGTGAGGGGAAAGTCATCCTGCACTCCGGCATTGACCTGGGAAAAAGAGTGCTTAGTCGAGGAGAAGCAGGTTACGCATAAAGGGTTATTTCAGGAGAGGTAAAATCCTGGAAGGAACCTTGATAAAAAGATCAGTAATCCAGTCACACAGTCAAAGGTTAAACAGGAAGGGAAGAACCACTCAATGTCCCCCAAGAGGATTTCAACAAACTGACAAAAACTTGACAAATCAAAACCTAACAACATAATACACATAGGGCCCAAATATGACAGACAAACACAAGACAAAAAGACAAAACAGTCCTGACACCAACACAACAAAGCACAAGACAACCAGTCCGGACACCTGTACCGGGCCGAGGACACCATCGTGTCCTCTGGCCAGAGTCTGGAGGTTATGCCCTCTGACAGACTCTTACCCTTGAGATCTCAACCTAGTCGCCTTACCTCCTGTGAGACCGGTCTCCCCGTTTTCAATAAATCCTTGCGACTCCTGTCTCCAGCTAAGGTCCCCAAAAGAAGGGAGAGCCTCCAGCCCCTTCTCGGGGGTCCCTCTCTCCTCTCTCAGGAGGGAGAGCCTCCAACCCCTTCTGGGGTGTCCCTCTCTCTTCTCTCTCGGGTATCTTGCTGGGGCCTCCAAATGTTGTGGGGTCGAAACCTGGAGTCAGAATAAGACCACCGGAGGCTGATGATTGATTAAAAAAAGCAGGCAAGGACTTATTGAGCTGGCCAGGACGGCCGTGAGAACAACACACGCAGGTGGAGTCCACCCTCATGACCGCACCGTTTCAGGTGTAGGCAGTCCTTTTAAAGGTCTAAACCACAAAAATTTTCCTTTGTTCTCAATTCTAAATTCTAAAGGCTGGGAACAGCCCGCAGGGTCATTCCCAGCCACATCCTGCTGGACATTGGATTGGAATGTGGACCTATCTTGTGAAAGCAGATTGTACAGAAGCAGAATTAAGCAAAGTTAATAATCTCTAAAAGTTACCTACAGTTTCTACTCCTGGAGCTACTGAGTCAGTGGGAATCAATCTCCTGTAGTTCTCTGGTCCACAGGCACAGGAAAATTACCTTTGTGATGTGGGATGGATTTATGTGAGTTTCCAGGTCTCAGTCTGGAAGCTGAGGTAACTACCCTATTGTTTAAGCAAGTAAGTGCGTGCAGAAGTCAGAATAGCAGGGTTAAAATTCAAACAGCAGTTTTTACCCAAGTATGGTTGCTACCATACTTCAGTAATGAGGCCTAGTGGTTGGGCTTGTCCCAGTGAACAGCCAGAAATCCTCAGGTAGACCAGGGCTTGCTGCCAGGTCAACAGCTGGAAGTGGTCAAGTGTTAAGGCTGGTAGAGCCAGGTGAATGCATTGGAGAATCCCAAGAGGTCGGAAACTCCCCTACTTTCTGAGGTCCATACTCTGGAAGGCAGGGAGAAGGTACTTATCCTCAGAAAAGGGCATTCCCCATGAATTAAGCATAAAGCTGGCCTTCAGGGCGCAGGGAAGTGTAAGTGACCCTGGAGTGTCAGGACTTTGCTCCCAGTATGGAAAGGGTTTTCAGGGCCTCAACACTGCTTTTCCCCGGATTTCAAAGCCCTTAAGCAGGGCTGCCAGAGTCGCAGTTCACTCCAGGGTTAGATGCCCCCATGTTTGGGAGCATGAGAGATCCCTGGGCTCATGGACGCCCAGGGTTGTCTTAAAAGAGTGCTGGCGGCTCCCTGCTGGCCACTATCCCACCGGGGAAGAGGGAATCTGTGAGCAGAAGATGACCAGGGACTGTTGGTGTGAGGCCTTTGAGCCAACTTCCAGAGATTGGGAAGTCACCCCTCTTCTTAGGAGCTAAGTAGCCAGTCAGTGTTGCTCATTGTTGAGGTGAGCCAGGGCCTGGGGAGCAGCGGGAAATAGTCACATGAACAAGGGGTGGGGCCCGGTAACCAGTTTAAAGTGTTCATATCATCAATGGGGATGTATCCCAATTATGCCCCAATTAATTGATTATGCTGTCTAGACTTAGTGGGACAAACACAATTGACCAAGAGTCAGCATTAACGGCCTATCCCCTGGTACTTCAATGTCTAGACAGCTGAGCTGAACTGGAACACATGACACACAAGACAGAATTAGTATGCAATCACACAAGGTTTATTTACCTATTCCTAGTGGGTCCTAGGCTCCAGCAAAGGCCACCCGGAGATGCACAATGAAGGATGGATGACGAAGACAGAGACAGGCAGGCGGCTGCAGTTGGTTCAGGCTCACACTGCAGAGCAATCAGGGGCTTGTCTCCCGGAGCAACATGGAGTCCTCCTCTTATCGGGCAGGAGACCTCAACTCAAGGCCGTCTCAGAGTTATATAGACTGTGGTAAACAACTTGTGTCCTTATCAATGTGGGCCAGATTGTGTGCCTTATGCTGGGAGCAGGGCATTTACACTTTAAGGGCTCAGAGCTTTTACATCAAGATAGTGGGGTGTTCATTAATTTTGGAAGTTTCAGAGTATTGGGGGTTTCCATACAGCAAACATTTCACACAATAATTATTTCATACATTAGAGGGGTATCATTATTATAACATTCCACCCGGTGGTCCCCAGGGAACATATATGGAGGGGGTCCAAGGGTGCCAAAATTAATTTAGTTTATTTTTTCTGCAGCATAAGAGTCTAATGAAGAGGGAGATGAGGTAGATAATGGCTAAGATAAATAAAATGGTTTTAGTTGTTTGCCAAGCAGAGGTAAGGGAGTTCCATCCTTTTTGGATGTAATAGATGGGGTTAAAAAGATTCCAGTGGGGAGTACAAGGTACAGTCCTCCAGAGAGAAACGACAGTGGTCCTGAAGTCACAGTATTTATCGAGGTCGGCCAGGTCTGCAGCTGTGTTGAGGGTCATGCTGTTGGGTATCAGGAGCAGGTGGTCGATGGCTTTTGACGTTGCTCCAAGTTTCTTGTTGGTGTCACAAGAGTGTTTCGGGAGTTCTTTTAACTTAGAAATGGTGTTATTAATGGAAACGGGGGCAGTGTAATGCTTCGGGAAGATAGAAAATTGGATAGGTACAGACGGATGAAAATATAGGGAAGTTCTTTCAACAAAGGACAAATATTGGGTGTCATTAAGATATGTAATCTTCATAGTGTGAGAAAGAAGGGTGCAGTTATTAGAAGAATTAAAAGGAAGGTCAGGATTAGAGGTGTGGTCATAATATGTAATATTTACAAAGCAGGTAAGGAAATAAAAATGGCCTAAGTTATATATAAGGGGTTCTGGGGTATAGGGTTGCATGGGTACCGAGAAAAGGGATAGTTGAAGTGGGTTGGCAGCAATGTAGATATTAGGTATGAATTCAACAAGGGAGTTTCAAGGGAATAAGTTAAGGTCAGCATAAAGCAAGTCGGAGTCAGGTTTAGCCCAGGTACCATCAGGTAAGAGTGTAGGGAGATTTAGGGTAGAGTATCCAACTAGGTGTTTGCCACCTATTGTAGGTGAGTTGGCAAGAGAATAAATTGCAGCCAACAGGTTTAGAGAAATCAAACATAGCATTTGAATCATTCCAAGTTGGGTTGAAGCCATGTCCCATAAGCATAAGGCTATGAATGTCTTTAAGAGCATTAGTAAGGAAGTTTTGGGTTTGCTGGCAGGAGTAAAGTAGTTGGAAGTCTGAGAACCTGGTGTTGAGATCCTGAAGGTCTACACGAAGTTGGCGGATGTTGTCGTCCATGGTTTGTACTGCAGCTGAGAGTAGTTTTAGTTGTTGTTGGGTTTGGATTACTAATTCATAGGCTGAATTGAAATTTCTAGATATAAGGTGTAAGACTTCATTATATCTAGAGTTTTGAAGTTTGGTGTATTTTTGAAGGTCTAAAGATATTTCCGCAATTTTGACAGTGTCAGCTAAGGGAGTGAGAGGAGGTATGGATCAATAATATAGAAGTTTTTGAGTGAGCAGTTGGATCATGCCATAGGGGTAGAGTTTTGTATTTTTTTTTTTTTTTGCTTATATATATATATATATATATATATATATATATATTAATAAATCTTTATTGTTCAGATTATTACAGGTGTTCCTCTATTTTTTCCCCCATAGCTCCCCTCCACCTGATTCCCCACCCCACCCCATGCCCTTACCCCCGCCACTGTCTTCATCCATAGGAGTAAGATTTTTGTCCAATCTCTTCCCACACCCCTCACACCTGCTTCCCCTGAGAATCGTCAGTTCACTCCCTTTCTATGTCCCTGATTCTATTATATTCACCAGTCCATTCTGTTCTTCAGATTTTTTATTCACTTGATTTTTAGATTCACTTGTTGGTAGGTATGTATTTGATGTCATTTTGTTGTTCATAATTTTTATCTTTACCTTTTTCTTCTTCTTCCTCTCCTTAAAGAATACCCTTCAGCATTTCATGTAATCCTGGTTTGGTGGTGATGAACTCCTTTAGCTTTTTCTTGTCTGTGAAGCTCTTTATCTGACCTTCAACTCTGAATGATAGCTTTGCTGGGTAGAGTAATCTTGGCTATAGGTTCTTGCTGTTCATCACTTTGAATATTTCTTGCCACTCCCTTCTGGCCTGCATAGTTTCTGTTGAGAAATCAGCTGACAGTCGTATGGGTACTCCCTTGTAGGTAATTAACTGTTTTTCTCTTGCTGCTTTCAAGATTCTCTCTTTGTCTTTTGCCCTTGGCATTTTAATTATGATGTGTCTTGGTGTGGTCCTCTTTGGATTCCTCTTGTATGGGGTTCTGTGTGCTTCCTGGACTTGTACATCTTTTTCTTTCACCAGGCAGGGAAAGTTTTCTGTCATTATGTCTTCTAATAGGTTTTCAATATTTTGCGCTCTCCCTTCTTCTGGCACCCCAAAAATTCGGATGTTGGTTCGCTTAAAGTTGTCTCAGAGGCTCCTTACACTATCTTCATATTTTTGGATTCTTTCTTCTTTTTGTTTTTCTGGTTGGATGTTTTTTGTTTCCACATATTTCAGATCTTTGGTTTGATTCTTGGGGTACGTTGATCTACAGTTGAGTTTCTGTATATTCTTTATTTCAGACAGTGTATGCTTCATTTCTGACTGATCCTTTTCCATTTTTTTGGCATTCTCATTAAGCTCCTTGAAGGTCTCATCAAGTTTCTCAGCGGTTTTAAGAAGATTCTTGAGTAACCTTATAAATGTGGTTCTGAACTCTATGTCATCCAGTAGTTTGCTTTCCTCCATTTCTTTCATTTGTGACATGTTTCTTTGTCTCCTCATTTTGGCTGCTTCCCTGTGTTGATGGAGTAGCTTTGTGTGGTAGGTGACCTATAGGGGGCAGTAGCTCAGCCTCCCCAATCACCTGATGTGGACACTCTTGGTACACCCCTTTGTGGGCTGAGTGCAAAGACTTGGTGCAGTTAAAGCCTTAATTGCTGTTGGTATACTGGGAGGAATTGACCTCCAGGCCAATTAGGTGTGAGCACTCACTGTGTCTATAATGGAAGAACTGCTGCGCTGAAGACACACTTATGGGGCAGGACTTGTTTCAGTGGGGCTTTGGTGCTCACTGAGTCTGCCTTTGAATGTGTCACTTATGGATGTGAGGAGTTGAAATCTGGTGTCTCACACTGACCACTAGGTACACTGGCTTCTGGATCTCCAATGGGGTGCAGGTCAGCTACTGTCTGAGGCCATCCAGCAGGAGCTACAGTGAGAGCTACAGTTTTCTCCTCTTTGCTTGGGGTTTGGAGGTTTTGGAGCTGTCTGACCCAGGCTGCAAGTTTGCTAGGTTAAGCTGCGATAGGGCGGGGCTTTCTTCTGCTAACGCTGCTGCTTGGAGCTTGGGTGGGTTTGTAGGTTGTGCAGGGCGGGGTCTCAGGGTGTCACTAGGCTAGGGCGTGGCAAACAGCAATGGCTGCTAGTTAGCTGGCTCTGTGTCCCCAAGGGCATCCCGGAGTCCCGTGCCCCAGTGCCGTAAACAATTATTCCTGCGTGCAGCTCTGCAAGTAAGCCCCCCTCACTGGCAGACAGTCCAGCTTCTCCCCGTAGGAGTTTGGGTCCCCCGCGTCTCCCCAGAAACTGATTTCAGAGTAATCGGGGGCTTGTCTCCCTTTGGGTTGAAAAAAGCAACGCCCGCCGCCAGCCCGGATCACGCGCCTCCGTACCTCAGCTTTTCAGCGCTCGTGCACGTCTCGATGCTCTTTTCTCTTTCCTTCTAGTTGTAGAACTTCCACCCAGCCAGCTTTCCCGTGGTTCTGGGTGATAGACGTTTTGTCTTTTAGTTGAATTTTTGAAATTGTTGCGCGAGGCAGCAGTTTAGGTGTTTACCTATGCCGCCATCTTGAATTCTCCTCGAGTTTTGTATTTTGGTTTGTTGTAGGTGTCCTAGACTGTTTACAGTCCAGAAGAATGATGATCCAGAGTGGGTGATTATTTCCTGTGGGGATAAGGAGCCGTCCTTAGTGGATTTAGTCAAGATTTTATTATTTATTTATTTATTTATTTATTTATTTTTTAATAAATCTTTATTGTTCAGATTATTACAGGTGTTCCTCTATTTTTCCCCCCATAGCTCCCCTCTACCTGATTCCCCACCCCACCCCATGCCCTTACCCCCGCCACTGTCTTCATCCATAGGAGTAAGATTTTTGTCCACTCTCTTCCCGCACCCCTCACACCTGCTTCCCCTGAGAATCGTCAGTTCACTCCCTTTCTATGTCCCTGATTCTATTATATTCACCAGTCCATTCTGTTCTTCAGATTTTTTATTCACTTGATTTTTAGATTCACTTGTTGGTAGGTATGTATTTGATGTCATTTTGTTGTTCATAATTTTTATCTTTACCTTTTTCTTCTTCTTCCTCTCCTTAAAGAATACCCTTCAGCATTTCATGTAATCCTGGTTTGGTGGTGATGAACTCCTTTAGCTTTTTCTTGTCTGTGAAGCTCTTTATCTGACCTTCAACTCTGAATGATAGCTTTGCTGGGTAGAGTAATCTTGGTTGTGGGTTCTTGCTGTTCATCACTTTGAATATTTCTTGCCACTCCCTTCTGGCCTGCATAGTTTCTGTTGAGAAATCAGCTGACAGTCGTATGGGTACTCCCTTGTAGGTAACTAATAGTTTTTCTCTTGCTGCTTTCAAGATTCTCTCTTTGTCTTTTGCCCTTGGCATTTTAATTATGATGTGTCTTGGTGTGGTCCTCTTTGGATTCCTCTTGTATGGGGTTCTGTGTGCTTCCTGGACTTGTACATCTTTTTCTTTCACCAGGCAGGGAAAGTTTTCTGTCATTATGTCTTCTAATAGGTTTTCAATATTTTGCGCTCTCCCTTCTTCTGGCACCCCAAAAATTCGGATGTTGGTTCGCTTAAAGTTGTCTCAGAGGCTCCTTACACTATCTTCATATTTTTGGATTCTTTCTTCTTTTTGTTTTTCTGGTTGGATGTTTTTTGTTTCCACATATTTCAGATCTTTGGTTTGATTCTTGGGGTACGTTGATCTACAGTTGAGTTTCTGTATATTCTTTATTTCAGACAGTGTATGCTTCATTTCTGACTGATCCTTTTCCATTTTTTTGGCATTCTCATTAAGCTCCTTGAAGGTCTCATCAAGTTTCTCAGCGGTTTTAAGAAGATTCTTGAGTAACCTTATAAATGTGGTTCTGAACTCTATGTCATCCAGTAGTTTGCTTTCCTCCGTTTCTTTCATTTGTGACATGTTTCTTTGTCTCCTCATTTTGGCTGCTTCCCTGTGTTGATGGAGTAGCTTTGTGTGGTAGGTGACCTATAGGGGGCAGTAGCTCAGCCTCCCCAATCACCTGATGTGGACACTCTTGGTACACCCCTTTGTGGGCTGAGTGCAAAGACTTGGTGCAGTTAAAGCCTTAATTGCTGTTGGTATACTGGGAGGAATTGACCTCCAGGCCAATTAGGTGTGAGCACTCACTGTGTCTATAATGGAAGAACTGCTGCGCTGAAGACACACTTATGGGGCAGGACTTGTTTCAGTGGGGCTTTGGTGCTCACTGAGTCTGCCTTTGAATGTGTCACTTATGGATGTGAGGAGTTGAAATCTGGTGTCTCACACTGACCACTAGGTACACTGGCTTCTGGATCTCCAATGGGGTGCAGGTCAGCTACTGTCTGAGGCCATCCAGCAGGAGCTACAGTGAGAGCTACAGTTTTCTCCTCTTTGCTTGGGGTTTGGAGGTTTTGGAGCTGTCTGACCCAGGCTGCAAGTTTGCTAGGTTAAGCTGCGATAGGGCGGGGCTTTCTTCTGCTAACGCTGCTGCTTGGAGCTTGGGTGGGTTTGTAGGTTGTGCAGGGCGGGGTCTCAGGGTGTCACTAGGCTAGGGCGTGGCAAACAGCAATGGCTGCTAGTTAGCTGGCTCTGTGTCCCCAAGGGCATCCCGGAGTCCCGTGCCCCAGTGCCGTAAACAATTATTCCTGCGTGCAGCTCTGCAAGTAAGCCCCCCTCACTGGCAGACAGTCCAGCTTCTCCCCGTAGGAGTTTGGGTCCCCCGCGTCTCCCCAGAAACTGATTTCAGAGTAATCGGGGGCTTGTCTCCCTTTGGGTTGAAAAAAGCAACGCCCGCCGCCAGCCCGGATCACGCGCCTCCGTACCTCAGCTTTTCAGCGCTCGTGCACGTCTCGATGCTCTTTTCTCTTTCCTTCTAGTTGTAGAACTTCCACCCAGCCAGCTTTCCCGTGGTTCTGGGTGATAGACGTTTTGTCTTTTAGTTGAATTTTTGAAATTGTTGCGCGAGGCAGCAGTTTAGGTGTTTACCTATGCCGCCATCTTGAATTCTCCTCGAGTTTTGTATTTTGGTTTGTTGTAGGTGTCCTAGACTGTTTACAGTCCAGAAGAATGATGATCCAGAGTGGGTGATTATTTCCTGTGGGGATAAGGAGCCGTCCTTAGTGGATTTAGTCAAGATTTTATTATTTATTTATTTATTTATTTATTTTTTAATAAATCTTTATTGTTCAGATTATTACAGGTGTTCCTCTATTTTTCCCCCCATAGCTCCCCTCTACCTGATTCCCCACCCCACCCCATGCCCTTACCCCCGCCACTGTCTTCATCCATAGGAGTAAGATTTTTGTCCACTCTCTTCCCGCACCCCTCACACCTGCTTCCCCTGAGAATCGTCAGTTCACTCCCTTTCTATGTCCCTGATTCTATTATATTCACCAGTCCATTCTGTTCTTCAGATTTTTTATTCACTTGATTTTTAGATTCACTTGTTGGTAGGTATGTATTTGATGTCATTTTGTTGTTCATAATTTTTATCTTTACCTTTTTCTTCTTCTTCCTCTCCTTAAAGAATACCCTTCAGCATTTCATGTAATCCTGGTTTGGTGGTGATGAACTCCTTTAGCTTTTTCTTGTCTGTGAAGCTCTTTATCTGACCTTCAACTCTGAATGATAGCTTTGCTGGGTAGAGTAATCTTGGTTGTGGGTTCTTGCTGTTCATCACTTTGAATATTTCTTGCCACTCCCTTCTGGCCTGCATAGTTTCTGCCGAGAAATCAGCTGACAGTCGTATGGGTACTCCCTTGTAGGTAACTAATAGTTTTTCTCTTGCTGCTTTCAAGATTCTCTCTTTGTCTTTTGCCCTTGGCATTTTAATTATGATGTGTCTTGGTGTGGTCCTCTTTGGATTCCTCTTGTATGGGGTTCTGTGCGCTTCCTGGACTTGTACATCTTTTTCTTTCACCAGGCAGGGAAAGTTTTCTGTCATTATTTCTTCTAATAGGTTTTCAATATTTTGCTCTCTCCCTTCTTCTGGCACCCCAAAAATTCGGATGTTGGTTCGCTTGAAGTTGTCCCAGAGGCTCCTTACACTATCTTCATATTTTTGGATTCTTTTTTCTTTTTGTTTTTCTGGTTGGATGTTTTTTGTTTCCACATATTTCAGATCTTTGGTTTGATTCTTGGGGTACGTTGATCTACAGTTGAGTTTCTGTATATTCTTTATTTCAGACAGTGTATGCTTCATTTCTGACTGATCCTTTTCCATTTTTTTGGCATTCTCATTAAGCTCCTTGAAGGTCTCATCAAGTTTCTCAGCGGTTTTAAGAAGATTCTTGAGTAACCTTATAAATGTGGTTCTGAACTCTATGTCATCCAGTAGTTTGCTTTCCTCCGTTTCTTTCATTTGTGACATGTTTCTTTGTCTCCTCATTTTGGCTGCTTCCCTGTGTTGATGGAGTAGCTTTGTGTGGTAGGTGACCTATAGGGGGCAGTAACTCAGCCTCCCCAATCACCTGATGTGGACACTCTTGGTACACCCCTTTGTGGGCTGAGTGCAAAGACTTGGTGCAGTTAAAGCCTTAATTGCTGTTGGTATACTGGGAGGAATTGACCTCCAGGCCAATTAGCTGTGAGCACTCACTGTGTCTATAATGGAAGAACTGCTGCGCTGAAGACACACTTATGGGGCAGGACTTGTTTCAGTGGGGCTTTGGTGCTCACTGAGTCTGCCTTTGAATGTGTCACTTATGGATGTGAGGAGTTGAAATCTGGTGTCTCACTCTGACCACTAGGTACACTGGCTTCTGGATCTCCAATGGGGTGCAGGTCAGCTACTGTCTGAGGCCATCCAGCAGGAGCTACAGTGAGAGCTACAGTTTTCTCCTCTTTGCTTGGGGTTTGGAGGTTTTGGAGCTGTCTGACCCAGGCTGCAAGTTTGCTAGGTTAAGCTGCGATAGGGCGGGGCTTTCTTCTGCTAACGCTGCTGCTTGGAGCTTGGGTGGGTTTGTAGGTTGTGCAGGGCGGGGTCTCAGGGTGTCACTAGGCTAGGGCGTGGCAAACAGCAATGGCTGCTAATTAGCCGGCTCTGTGTCCCCAAGGGCATCCCGGAGTCCCGTGCCCCAGTGCCGTAAACAATTATTCCTGCGCGCAGCTTTGCAAGTAAGCCACCCTCACTGGCAGACAGTCCAGCTTTTCCCCGTAGGCGTTTGGGTCCCCCGCGTCTCCCCAGAAACTGGATTTCAGAGTAGTCGGGGGCTTGTCTCCCTTTGGGTTGAAAAAAGCAACGCCTGCCACCAGCCCAGATCACGCGCCTCCGTACCTCAGCTTTTCAGCGCTCGTGCACGTCTCGATGCTCTTTTCTCTTCCTTCTAGTTGTAGAACTTCCACTCAGCCAGCTTTCCCGTGGTTCTGGGTGATAGACGTTTTGTCTTTTAGTTGAATTTTTGAAATTGTTGCGCGAGGCAGCAGTTTAGGTGTTTACCTATGCCGCCATCTTGGATTCTCCTCGAGTTTTGTATTTTGGTTTGTTGTAGGTGTCCTAGACTGTTTACAGTCCAGAAGAATGATGATCCAGAGTGGGTGATTATTTCCTGTGGGGATAAGGAGCCGTCCTTAGTGGATTTAGTCAAGATTTTATAGGGTAATTTTTTTGTGATACTGGGAGGTGGTTCATGATCCGCAATGGGATTATTTAGAATGTGTGGCTGGAGTAATTCTTCTATTGGGGAGAATCTATTTACCCTAGGTCTGGAGTTTAGTTGTATACATGCTTTGTCTAGTAATTCTTGTAGTGTCTTGAATGACCTGTCCATGAGTAGTGTTTGTATTTTGTGTTTGAGGAGGCCATTGTGTCTTTCTATTTGTCCAGCCGCTTGTGGATTATAAGGCAGGTGGAAGTTCCAATCAATGTTTAAGTCTTGTGCTTGTTGTTGGACTGATGATGCTGTGAAGTGTGTGCCTTGGTCTAATTCAATGATTTGTGGTGGACCATAGAATGAGAAACATGTTGAGAGTGCTTTCATAGTGGTTTTTGCATTTGGATGTCTTGAGGCATAAGCATAAAGTATTCCAGTTGCTGTGTCAACAATAGTGCATGCATATTTGTCTGCAAAGGGTACATGAAGTGGTCCAATAAAATCAATTTGTAAGACTTGATTAGGCACAAATGCTTTAGTCAGTCTGGGTGGTGTAAGAGATTTAAATGTGTGAGTGCCTTTGCATTGTTCACAGGAATTGATTGCTTGTTTAATGAGTTTGATGGGTGCCTTCAGGTTTCTTTTAAGGAACCAATGGGCAAGTGAGGAGTGTCCTAAATGTCCTAATGTTGTGTGTATCTGTTGTATAAATTGTGGTGTAAAGGTAAGTTCTGGGGTTGGTGAGGATAATTTGTATTTGCCTCCTTCCTTTTTTAATATAAGTTTTGGAAGAGGGGCGATGGACCAGTCATTATTTTCATTTCTTACTAATTTCAGATTAATTGCTAATGATTTTGAATTGTCCGTGATGGTGATGTTATCCCTTGGTGTAATTCCTTTTGCTAATGTATCTGCTATTGTGTTGTGCAGTGTTGTGGGTGTTTTGTCTGTAGCATGAGCGTTGACATGTGTAATGTATATTTTAATTTGTTTGGAGAGATCGTGGAGTTTTGTCCAATAGTCTTGTGACCATAAATGTTTGCCATTAATTAACCAGCCTGATTATTGCCATTTGCCTGACCATTCAGTGATTCCTTTACAAACTGCCCATGAGTCGGAAAAGATGTAAATTTTGGACTTACGATTGTCAATTGAGTCCTTAATGGCTAAATATGTAACTATAAGTTCAGTATGTTGAGCAGATTTGGACTTACCGATTGCCATTAGCGCCCTGGATGTTGCTGGGTTGAAGGCTGCTGCTCTCCACTCATACTGGTCACTGGTTACAGAGGCCAATCCGTCTGTAAACCAGGCATTTTTAAGCTTAGGGCTATATTGTGGCCCTTTCACACTGATTGGATCGGGTGGTTGGACAAACTTGTTGGCACAGGCAGGTGGTTCTACCTCAAGTTTGTTGACCTCCTCTGTGAGGAGGGCTGGTTCAACTGAGCCAGAGGTTTCTCATGTGTTAATGTACCACTTCCACGCGAGAACCTTTTCATCAATTTGGGAACCTGCCAATTCTTCAGCTGACATTTTGAGCCATGCCTTAAGGGGCAATGTGCTGCGCACGGTTGTTGGGTTAAGTCTGGTCAGCGGCTCTACATGCAACAGTGCCACATAGAGTGTCCAGATTAGTTTCTCAAAATGAGAGAATTTGTGGTAAGAATAAGGGAATCTCTGAGTCCAGAATCCTACAGGGATTAGCTTTTTGTCTTCTGTTCCTCTTTTGTATAGTCCCCAGCTGCCATGAAACTAATGTCTACTACTATTTTGTCTCTTGGTTTGATACTTTGTAGTGATTGAAAGTGGTGTATGTAGTCCTTTAATTGTTGAAATGCTTGTTCCTATTCTTGGGTCCATATGAAATCTACTGCCTTCCTGGTGACTTCGTATATGGGTTTTGCAATGTCTGCTAGGTATGGTATGTGTTGTCTCCAGTACATGAAAAGTCCCATTAATTGTTGGTTGGGCTTTTTAAGTTTAGTAATTTGTCTATTACTTTGTTCATTATGTTTCTAACTTCAGAGCTCTAATGGATGCCTAAAAATGTTGTCTTGGTGTCTGGGGGCTGGATTTTGTCAGGATTAATTGTCCGGCCTAGTGATCTTAGGTGTGTTACTAGTGACTCTAGATCAGATTGTAGAATCTCTTTGTCATTGTTATAGAGTAGAATGTCATCTATGTATTGTATGATTGTGGATTTGTATTTTGTGGGGTCAGTGTTGTTAGTAAGTAGGTTGTGTGCGATTGTGGGAGAGTTTTTGTATCCTTGTGGGAGTCTTTTGAATTGGTATTGTTTGCCTTGCCATGTAAATGTGGTAATGGGTCTGGATTTTTCAGCTATGGGTATTGCAAAGAACATGTCTGAGAGATCAATTGCTGCCATAAATCTAGGGTTGTCTCTCTGGATAATACTGATTACTTCCTGTGCGTCAGGCAGACAGCCATCTATTTTTGGTGAGGCCTTATTCAGGTTGCGATAGTCAGTTGTGATCCTGTAGGTGCCGTTAGGCTTTTTTACAGGCCAGATTGGGCTATTATAATTGTGTGATCTGCCTGGTTCTATTATATCTTCTTCCAAAAGTTTTTTAAGTGCTTTGGTTACATCCTCATGTCCTCCTTTTAGAGGGTATTGAGGTGTGACTGAATTTGTATTTGGTTCTGGTAATGTTAACGGAGGTATTTGTAGTGCAGTGAGGAAAGTTTTGATTTTATGTAGCCTGGGTGCGTGGGAAATGTGACAAAATAATGTTGGTAGGATATCCATACCTAATATGTTTTGAACCTGAGGTGAGACTAGGAATGTGATTGGGGTTTGTTTGCCCTTGTATAGTATTTTTCCTCGTGTTGGGTAGGCTGGGGTCACATTTCCTGTGACTCCTTCAATATGTACTGTAGGTCCTTTCTTTGGTTCTGCATTTAAATGTTTTTGTAAGTGGTGGGTTTCTTTTAGCAGAGAGACCTGCGAGCCGGTATCTATTAAAAAGATTTTATATGGCCCGCTTCCCAGGGAGATTTGGAGGGATATATATGGTCTGTTGTCATTTATTGTGTTGAATAATGTGTCTATAACTAATGGGGCATTACTGAATATAGGCACTTTAGGTGGGATTTCTTCAGGGTCTGTAGTGTAGAAGTAATGTTCTGGCATTGGTGTCTGGTATGGCCCCCCTATTGCTGAACTTGCTGTGGTCGGCGGGGGCCTCTCCAGTTTCCCTGATTCTGTCTGAAGGGGTTTTGACTATTTTGAAATGGGTTGTTGTCTCGAATCTCTGTCCTGAAGGGGTTTCTTTGATTTTGTGGTTGGGTTGGTGGGTTTCTGCTGAATGGGTTGTTATTACCTCTAAATGGGTTATTTCTAAATGGGTTATTATTATTATTATTATTACTTCTGAATTGATTATTGCCCTTGAATAATGGATTGTTCCTCCTCCAATAATAAGCTTGTCCTTGTCTGTATTGGTCATTCTGCCTGTTTTGATAGGTTTGGGGTGTTTTTAAGGCCTTTAGAGGTCCTCTATACTATTGCATGGGAAATGAATATTTCTTTGATTACTTTGCTGTGAAGGTGAATTTCTTTTCTGCTAATAGGTCTTGGTGCAGTTGTATTTTCCTTTTAATATCCTCTGCAGTGTTGGACCCTGTGATAAGGTTTTGAAGCTGCATTTTGTAGCCATCTGGAGCGTTTCTTATTAGTACCTTGACTATCCCTTCTACATCTGAATTTTCCCATGGTGAGCTCAAATCCGGTTTATAGAGGCTAGTTAGGATCACCAGTTTCCTTAATTGGGTCTGTAATTGTGTAAGAGATTCCCAGTGTTCTGAAAACTGTCCTGAAGACAGGTCCACTGATGGAAATGCTCTTCTCCATGCATCTCCTATCCAGCTCCATAATGATCTTACTGTATTTGAGTGTTGTTCTGCAGTTTCCTTTAGTGCTGTTTTTAATTTGGCTAATTCTATTGCATCTATCACCGCTGTGAGTTCATCTGCACTTAATATAGACTTGTGGCCTCCAAGTTCATATATTTTTACAAGCCACTCTACGTCCGTTAATTCTCCTTTAATCAATAGTTTTCAGAGTTGTGCTAGTTCCTGCCTTGAAAATGAGGTGAATTCTACTATTTCCTCAGTCCCTTCATTTCCTGATTTTATTACCATCTTTTTTACTACTACTGGCTTGCTAGAGTATTTTGCAACTACCTTCTGTGCTAGTGATCTTCCATTGTCAGTGTCCTCCTGCAGGTGATTGATTGTCTGTAGTAATATTCCTACTACCTCCTGTGGTGGCACTCTTTCTATTATTGGAATCAGATTGTTAGGATCTACTATGTTTTGGTTGAGGCCTGGGGCTGTCTGGATTTCATATTTGGCCCTCAGGGCGTCCTCTACCGGCCTCCATTTGCTTTCTGATGATAGATTAGGCTCAGTAGGGTCATTTCTTTTGAAAAGCTTGTTAAAGAAGTTTTTAACTTTCTGCATGGTGTTAAGTGAGATGGAGTCTTGGTCCGTACCTACCAAACAGACAGAATCGTTGTGTATGCGGTGTGTTCCTATTGCAGTATGTGGTTTCTAGATGGAGAGTTGTTAGTTTTTTGGGTTTTCTTTAGAAGATTAGAGAGAGTTTTAGCTAGCTTCTTCAAAATGTTGTTCATAAGTTCGGCTCTGCTGTAAATTTATTCTTCAAAAAGTTTCATTTTCCTTTCCTTTCAGTTTCCCTTAATTTACTTTCTTGAATTTGAAGGGGAGTTTCGATTTTGGACCGAACCTAGGTGACCCGGTTATGCTCCGGTGTCAAGTCTCTGGATTGGGAATAGGTCAGTTGGTATAATCCGCCAACTCGGCTCTGTTTGGACAGAGAGACTGCTAGGACCCTCCGGCATTCACTTTCAGGAGTCATCCTCTCCTGGGTATGCCCTCACAGTGGACGAACACTGACCCATGTCCTCAGAGACTAGTTTGCTTTTGGTTGGTGCCAGATTAATCCCCTTTACACTCAGTGGTTGTTTCCTTAATACTCCGACTGAAACCTGAGTGTTTTTGCCAATTTTAAATACTTATCCACCAGGGCTGTGGAGAAATTTGTTTTGGAATCCTGCCAGCTACGCCAATTGTGCCATTATGCCCCAATTAACTGATTATCTGTCTAGACTTAGTGGGACAAATGCAATTGACCAGGAGTCAGCAATAACGGCCTATCCCCTGGTACTTCAATGTCTAGACAGCTGAGCCGAACTGGAACACATGACACACAAGACAGAATTAGTATGCAATCACACAGGGTTTATTTACCTATTCCTAGTGGGTCCTAGGCTCCAGCAAAGGCCACCTGGAGATGCACAATGAAAGACGGATGACGAAGACAGAGACAGGCAGGCGACCGCAGTTGGTTCAGGCTCACACTGCAGAGCAATCAGGGGCTTGTCTCCCGGAGCAACATGGAGTCCTCCTCTTATCGGGCAGGAGACCTCAACTCAAGGCCATCTCAGAGTTATATAGACTGTGGTAAACAACTTGTGTCTTTATCAATGTGGGCCAGACTGTGTGCCTTATGCTGGGAGCAGGGTATTTACACTTTAAGGGCTCAGAGCTTTTACATCAAGATAGTGGGGTGTTCATTAATTTTGGAAGTTTCAGAGTATTGGGGGTTTCCATACAGCAAACATTTCACACAATAATTATTTCATACATTAGAGGGGTTACATTATTATAACAGGAGGGGCCAGGTGGAGAGTCAGAAGTGCTGAGGTGACCAAGGATATGGTCTGGCCCAGGTGAAATGCCAGAAGTGCTCTGGTGGATAAGGGCTTGGGGACCAGGGACAGGTCGGCAGGAAGCGCTGACATCAAGGAGGAGGGGCCATGTGGAGAGGCCAAAGTGTTCAATTGGTGAAGATTTTGGGGCCCGCACTGGCTGAGACCACTGACATCATCAAGGGGAGGGGCCACATGGACAACCAGATGTGGTTGGACTTGTCCCAGTGAACAGCCAGAAATCCTCAGGTACACCAGGGCTTGCTGCCAGGTCAACAGCTGGAAGTGGTCAAGTGTTAAGGTTGGTAGAGCCAGGTGAATGCATTGGAGAATCCCAAGAGGTTGGAAATTCCCCAACCTTCTGAGGTCCATACTTTGGAAGGCAGGGAGAAGGTACCTATCCTCATAAAAGGGCGTTCCCCATGAATTAAGCAAAAAGCTGGCCATCAGGGTATGAGAACTGTAAGTGACCCTGGAGTGTCAGGACTTTGCTTCCAGTATGGAAAGGGTTTTCAAGGCCTCAACACTGCTGTTTCCCACATTTTAAAGTCCAGAGGCAGGGCTGTCTGCAGGTCAGTGTAGAATGAGATGCTCCTATGATGGGGATCATGGGTCGTCCCTGTGTTCATGTACACCCATTATTCTCTTAAAAGTGTGCTGGCGGCCCCCTCCTTGCCACCCTCTCCACTGGGTATTAAGCAATCTGTGAGCTTAAGGTAATCTGGGGCTCTGGGTGTTAGGCTCTTAATCCAACTTCCAGAGATTGGAAAGTCACCACTTTTCTTAGGAAGTAAGTAGCTGGCCACTGTTGCTCATTAGTCAGGCGAACAAGGCCTGGGGAACAGCCGGAAATAGTCACATGAACAAGGTTTAGGGCCAGGTGACCAGCTTAAAGTGTTCATACCATCAATGGGGAGGGGCCAGGTGGAGAGCCACAAGTGCTGAGGTGACTATGGATATTTGTTGGCCCAGGTGAACAGCCGGAAGTGCTTCGGTGGACATGGGCTTGGGGTCTGGAGACCGGCTGGTAGTGCTGACATCATCAAGGGGAGCGGTCACGTGGACAGGCTGAAGTGCTCAGGTGGTTATGGGTTTGGGGACTGGCCAGAAGTGCTGACGTCATCAAGGGGGATAGGCCATGTGGACAGCCAGAATTGGTGACGAACCCCAGTGGTTTGGCTTGGCCCAGTGAACTGCTGAAAGTGCTCAGGTGGCCAGGGCTTGCTGACAGGTCAACAGCTGGAAGTGGTCAATTGTAAAGGCTGGTAGGGCCAGGTGAATGCTTTGGAGGATCCCAAGTGGTCCCAAACTTCCTCTGGTCCATACTATGGAAGGCAGCAAGAAGGTACCTCTCCTCAAGGAAGGTCGTTCCCCAGGAATTAAGCAAAATATGGCCCTCAGTTCGTCACAAACTATAAGGGACACTGGAGGGGGCAGGTCTTTGCTCCCAGTATGGAAAGGGTTTTCAGGGCCTCAACACTGCTGTTTCCCAGATTTCAAAGCCCAAAGGCAGGGCTGTCAGAGTCGCAGGTCACTCCAGGGTTAAATGCCCACATGTTGAGTACCCTGGGGGATCCCAGGGCTCATGGAGGCCCAGGGTTGTCTCAAAGGAGTGCTGGTGGCCTCCTGCTTGCCACCGTCCCACCAGGGAAGAGGCAGTCTGTGAGCAGAAGGTGATCTGGGGCTGTGGGTGTTAGGCCCCTAAGCCAACTTCTAGAGATTGCGAAGTCACCCCTCTTTTTAGGAGCTAAGTAGCCAGCCAGGGTGGCTCATTGGTCAGGTGAACAAGGGCCTGGGGAACAGATGGAAATAGTCATGTGAACTAGGGTTGGGGCCACGTCACCAGCTTAAATTGGTCATATCAATGGGGAGGGGCCAGGTGAAGAGCCAGAAGTGCTGAGGTGACCAAGTATATGGGCTGGCCCAGGTGAACAGCTGGAAGTGCTCTGGTGGACAAGAGGTTGGGGCCCGGAGACAGGCCGGAAGTGCTGACGTCATCAAGGGGGAAGGGTCACATGGACAGCCAGAAGTGCTCAGGTGGATAAGGGATTGGGGTTCGGTGACCAGCCAGAAGTGCTGACATCATCAAAAGGGAGGGGCCACGTGGACTGTCAGAAGTTTTCAGGTGGATAAGTGTTTGGGGCCCAGGGACAGGCCAGAAGTGCTGTTGCCATCAAGGTGAAGGACCACTTGGCAGCCTGAAGTGATGACGAGGCCAATTTGTTGGGCTTGTCCCAGTGAACAGCCAGAAGTGTTCAGGTGGATAAGGGCTTTTGGCAAGGTGACTGGCCAGAAGTGCTGACATCATCAAGGGGGAAGGGCCACGTGGACAGCCAGACATGCTGTCGTGACCAAGGATATGGGCTATCAAGGTGTCCCTTGTCTGCAAAATATATACAGACAAGGGACACCTCATCTGCCTACCTGCCTGATTGTTTTTCACATCCATTTGTATGTGAATTAATTGAACATAATAAAAGGTTTAGTAAGTTACCGAAATCCGTCAGTAAATTTTATAAGATAAAGATGTCTCCTTAGATCAGTTGTGAAAATGTGCCTTATAAAATAAGTGGTGTTGGGACACTGGGCAAACAGCAGGTCACAGATACAGGACAACCAGCAGGATTTTTTCTGATTTGAGAGACGGGGTGGCCATTAGTGAGCATTTCCTGTGGGACGACTTTTCATGAGCATATCCTGCAGGCTGAACACCAGAATTCTGGAGTGCACTGCTTACCTGAACTGTGTGCTCCCATCTTACAGTCTCTCTGGAGGCAGAGTCAAGGTGCTGTCAGCAATGAATGAACTACACTATAAAACAGGAGAATTTGGCCTGACGGGTGCAGCTTAGTGGTTAGAGGGTCAGCCCGCACTGGGAAGAGTTGCAGGTTTGATTCCCACTCAAGGACATGTACCTGGGTTGCAGGTTTGATACCCCGTGAGTACAGGAGGCAACCAATTGATGTGTCTCCCTCACATTGATTTTTTTCTCGTTTTCCTGCTCCCTCCCTCCCTTCCACTCTCTAAAAGATCAATGGAGAAAATATCCTCAGGTTGAGGATTAAACAATAAAAAGGTGTTTTTTTCCAAGTTACAAAATGAAAACCTTGAGAAATCTGTTCTGTGTTAAAAAGAACATTGCTTGTAAATCTTAGAACCAGGCTCAGGTAGACTCCAGGGACCCCAAGATTTAGTGTTTCCCTTTTTCGAAAGTGCTGGGATTGCGCAGGAAGAGGTGCAGATTATGAAAGGAGCCACTTTGGGCTAACAAATTAGGAAGAATTTTTATTCTCTTTAGTCTAAGAGACCAGTCTTGGTGAGCAAAGGAAAAACTTGTGTTGCCATCACAACAGTCTAGAGGCCCAGTGCATCAAATTCATGCACTGGGGGGGGGGGGGAGGGGGTTCCCCTCAGCCCAGCATGCTCCTTCTCGCAGTCCAGGAGCCCTTAGGAGATGTCCAACTGAGGGACCTAAGCTGTCAGTTGGACATCCTTAGCACTGCTATGGAGGCAGGAGAGGCTCCCGCCAGCACTGCTGC
Organism: Corynorhinus townsendii; assembly: GCA_026230045.1. NCBI lineage: Eukaryota > Metazoa > Chordata > Mammalia > Chiroptera > Vespertilionidae > Corynorhinus > Corynorhinus townsendii. The sequence goes on from JAPDVU010000008.1 coordinate 86,049,517, forward strand.
ACTGGCCAGTGGTGAACCCAGCTACTGGCTGAGCAGCTCTCCCACTGTGGGAGCACACAGAACACCAGGGGGTAGCTCTTGCATTGAGCTTCTGCCCCCTGGTGGTCAGTGCACATCATAGCGACCAGTTGTTCTGCCATTCCGTTGATTTTCATATTAGCCTTTTATAACATAGTACTAGAGGGCCAGTACATGAAATTTGTACACTGAAGGTTGGGGTGTCCCTCTGCCAAGCCTGCACCCTCTCCAATCTGGGACATCCCTCTCACAATCCAGGACTGCTGGCTCCCAACTGCACACCTGCCTACCTGCCTGATTGCCCCTAACTCCTTCTGCCTGCCAGCCTGATCACCCCCTAACGACTCCCCTGCCAGCCTGATCGATGCCTAACTGTTCCCCTGCCAGCCAGATCACCCCCAATTGCCCTCCCCTGCCTGCCTGGTCACCCCCAACTACCCTCCCCTAAAGGCCCGGTCCCCCACAACTGCCCTCCCCTTCTGGCCATCTTGTGGTGGCCATCTTGTGATGACATGGGCATGGCCATCTGTGACCACATGGGGGTGACCATCTTGTGACCACATGGTGGTGGCCATCTTGTGACCACATGGGTGAGGCCATTTTGTGACCACATGGGGCAGCCATCTTATGACCACATGGGGATGGCCATCTTGTGTGAGGGTGTGACAGTCAATTTGCGTATCACCTCTTTGTTATCTAGGATTATCCCATGTTTTCCTCTAAAACATTTTTCCTAAAATGAAAATGGCTTTCTGTGTGCAGTTTACTTAAGCAATAAAATATAGAGTTAATTCGAAATTCTACCCCAAGAGTTAAAAAAAACCCTGCTATCATTTTAAGTATATCTCCCTTCAGACATCTCTACATGCGCACATTTCCTTTCTTCTGTTTTATCTCTATATAATTTACTATTTTAGGTTCTTAATGGATGCAAAACATGTAAATTTTCAACTTTTATTCCTAGTATGTGCATTTATGAGTGCACATTTTTTCATAAGTTTTGGTATGTAGTATTATCATTTAGTTCAACTTATTTTCTAACTTGAATTTTGATGTATTTTTGGGGTTAGAAGTGTATTTCACAACTTTTAAATATAAGGAGTTTCTAGGTACTTCAGTTCCTGATTTCTGGATTAACTACAATGACAACAAGGAACATATTGTATATAATTTCAATTCTTTGAAGTTAGTTGAAACCTGCTTCATAGTCCAGCAGGTTCACTTGAAAAATTATTGAAATGCTCCTCCACTGACATCTCGTGTGCATCTTGGGAGTAGCACCTCAGTGCAAGTCAGCAGGACAAGGGGGTGGCTAAAGTGGAGCATCTCTAAGTGCTGAATGAAATGCTATTTTAGGAGTGTATTTCAGAACTTTTAAAACTAAGAACTTTCCTATCATCAACCAATCAAGAAAAGACAAGTGCTGGCAAGGATGTGGAGAAAAAGGAACCCTCCTGCACTGCTGGTGGGAATGCAGACTGGTGCAGCCACTGTGGAAAACAGTATAAATTTCCTAAAAAACTTAAATATGAAACTCCCATTAGACCCAGTAATCCCACTTCTAGGACTATATCCCAAGAAATCAGAAACACCAATCAGAAAAATTATATGCACCCCAATGTTCACAACAGCACAATTTACAATAGCTAAGATTTGGAAACAGCCTAAGAGCCCATCAACAAATGAGTGGATTAGAAAACTATTTTTTTCCTACATTTACAAAACTATTATTTTTGTACATTTACAAAATGGAATACTATGTAGCTGTAAAAAGGAAAGAACTCTTACCATTCACAATAGCATGGATGGACCTGGAGAGCATTATGCTGAGCAAAATAAGCCATCAGAGAAAGATTAATATCACATGATCTCACTTATTTGTGGAATATAATGAACAAAATAAACTGATGAAAAAAAATAAATCCAGAGACTCAGAAGCATCAAACAGACCGTCCAACCTCAGAAGGAAGGCAGGGGAGGGTGGGGGAAGGGGAGAGATCAACCAAAGGACTTTCATGCACGTGCAACTTGGGAATAATACCTTAGTGCCTTTCAGCAGAAAAGGTTGTTGGGTACAGTGGGTTATCTGATTGTTGAATGCAGTTTGCTGCTCAGGTTGTTGAAGTGTTTTACAGCCTTGCTGAAGTCTTTGTGTGAGGCTATTGGTTCTGAAAGAGGTATGCTCTGTCTCTGAATGAGAGAGGTGTGTTAAACTTATTACGATTATAAATGTATCTAGTTTCTCTTGCAGCTCTCTTCTATGTACTTTGATTTCATGTTATGCATGCTTGTGACTTTGGATATTCCTGGTAAAATGTAATTATTGATATGAAGTGCTCTTTATTTATAGTAATGATTTTTGCCTTAAGTCTCCTGTGCCATCATATACTTTTTACTTGGTTTATGTTTGCTTAATATATTTTTCCCATTTTTTCACTTTTGATATCTTTGTACTCTTAGGTTTTTGGTAGCTTTCAGTTTTTATATTAGTTATGAGTAAAATGAGTTAATTTTTGGTTCAATATTTTTTACCATTCAGTTGTTCCAACACTCTTTATTATATAATGCAAATTTTCCCACTGATCTAAGGAGATATTTTTATTTTACCAAATGTCCATATGTATATGAGTCTATTACTGGGCTTTGTTTTCTGTTCAATCAGTTTATCTATTCACAGGACATTATCCAAGTTCTTTAATTACTATAGCTTTATAACACAACTAGAGGCCTGATGCATGAAGATTCCTGCAAGAATGGGCCTTCCTTACCCTGGATGCCAGCACTGCCTTCACTCTGGAGCCACCATTTCACTCTGGCCTGGAGCTGCCTTTCTCCCTTGCCATGCTGCCCAGAGGCCCAGAGTGGCTGGGGCAGTGCAGAGCACCTGCATCATCACCATGGCAATGATGCAAGTGTCCCGCCCCACCTACGGCTGCTCAGCACCTGCAAATTAATCCGCCATCTTTGTTGAGTTAATTTGCATACTCACTCCTGATTGGCTGGTGCACATCACAAAGGTATGGCCAATTTGCATCTTACTCTTTTATTAGTGTAGATACATTATTCCATCTGTTTGGATAGCTTTTCTTCATTCATTTTTTTTCAGAATTTTATTATAAAATATTTTTATTCATTTCAGAGAGGAAAGGAGAGGGAGACAGAGAAACATCAATGATGAGAAAGAATCATCAATCAGCTGTCTCCTCCATGCTCCCCACTAGGGAGATCAAGCCTGCAATCAGGACATGTGACCTGACCAGGAATCAGACTGTAACCTCCTTATTCATGGGTCCACCACTGAACCATGCTGGCCAGGCCAGAATTTTCTTTTACATTTTTCATTTTAACATGTGAACTTAAATGAGCTTGTTTTGGTCTTAAAAATCTTGCTGATAATTTAATCAATTCATAATAAATTTATAATCAACATTGGGAGATTGACATCATTATTGTTTGTTGTTGTTGTTTTTTTTACCCAAGAATACAATGTTACTGTCCAGTTGTTCAAGTGTCAGTTATTGGGTAGCATTTAAAAATTTTATTTATGCAGATTGTGCACATTTTTAAGATCATTCCTAAGCATCTTATGTTTTGTTGCCATTGTACATTTTCTTTGATTATATATTTCATATACTTTTTAAAAGGATATGTATTTATATGCATGTTATCTCTCTCTCTCTGAAATAAATTAAAAAATATGAAATGAGTAAGATTATTGATTGTTAGCAAAAAAATCAACATGAACTTTTGTTTCTTCACCATATAAGCAAGTATTCAGACATTTTGAGAGTACATGTCTATCACCATTCCCTGAACAAAGATTTAAAAATATATACGGTAATACTGATTTTCAGAGAGAGAGGAAGGGAAAGGGAGAGAGAGACTGAAACTTTGATGAGATAGAGATATCACTTCAATTGGCAGCCTCCTGCATGCCCCCGTCTGGGGATTGAACCCACAACCCTGGCATGTGACTAGGAATCAAACCAGCATCCTCTTGGTGCCTGAGAGAATACTCAGTCCACTGAGCCACACCAACCAGGCTGAACTGAGGTTTAACAATTAAATTAAAGTAACTTATTCTCACCTGAATGATTATGTCAATAAATGCAGAACAATCTACTAGTTTATCTTGTGGATGTAAAACTTGTACTTAAAGTTTCAAAGGTGGGAGCGCAGCATGGGACTTGTAAGGATACAGGTTGCTTGAGGAAGGGAGCAGGCAGACCCCCTTGGACAGTGCTGGAATTGGTGGTGCTGAGTAGAGGTAGGAAAGAGGAGGTCAGCCAGCTCATTTGCCTGCAGTTGGCCACTGAGAAGATGTACTTTCATTCCTCTCTGAGAGCTGGCCCATTTTATCCAGTACAGTCAACATGGATTTCAGGGAAATTCTCATGATAGCCTCTAAAGGACACAAAACCAACAGCATACTAAAAAGGTATAGTTTGGCAGTGGGTCCTCCCAAAAAAGGTCCCAAGTTAAGGGTGTCTAATCAGCATCATACAAGCTTTTCTCAGAAGAAAAGTAGAGGAGCTTGGATGAAAAGCCTTAGAGAAAGAAAGGAGAAGAGAAGAATTAGTGAAAAAGTGAATTGAGCTAAAACATGAGAAGAAAGCAAGAGCCATGGCCAAGAGGACAAAAGACAATTTCCATGGTTAAATGGGATTCCTGTTGAGGAAAAGTCAAAGAAAAGACAGGCAATACAAAGCCACTATTCAGGGAACAGACCAAGAGTATGAAATGGAAGACTTCTTAGAATACAATCAAGCAGCATCAGAGCAAGAATCTCCTCCCAAAGTTGAAAGTAAATGAAAGGTCCTCCTTAAAAGTGCCCCACCATCATGAACTTCACTGACTTACTCAGGCTGGCTGAGAAAAAGCAGTATGATGTGAGAGTCCGTGTCCTGCATGATTCTGGTTTTGGGATCTGCAGAAGGGCTGTGGGCAAATGTTGAGACAAGACAAGAAATAATAATTTGGAAATAATGGGGGCCAGGCGGAGAGTCCAATGCAAGGACAAGGACCTCACTGGTGCCCAGACCCTGACAGCCTTTTATTCAATTTTAGATACTCACTTTGCCCTTAGGCAGGCAATTCTGGTAACAGAAAGACGATCTTAAAGGTCAGTAAATATTAGTAAAGATTTACTTTGAGACTATTTGGTCAGAAAATTGCTTGAGCCACCATTGTCTCAAATAAACAATCAGTGCATAGCTTTGGCCCTTGCCAGAGCTCAAGGTTCATGAGCCTTCTGCATTCCTTGTTCACACTTTTCTGATAGGAAAGGCAATGGGTAGCTTCCAACATCTTCCCCTTCTCTTTTTCTTAATAAATGTTGAGAAGTGAATGCCACCTGTAGGGTTCAAGTCCTTTTAAGACTCTTCATTCCACATCTGCAGACTAGAAATAAACATAAGAATAAAAATGAGACAAGCAATGGTGGTTATGCTGAGAGGCAAATATAAGGAGACCCAGTGAAAGAGATTAAATTTTTTCATGTCTTTTAAAAATTTCTGAACAGGCATCTAAGGAATTACTTTATAAGTTTGCCTGGGATAATTGTACAATATGCTGTTGTAATTCTAAAATATCAAGGGTTGTGTTATCTTTACCCCAAGGTGATTTTTTTATTGATTCCCAATATGGAACGGGGGTGGGGGGGTAACACAAATCTGGGAAAAATTATAATGACACTACAAAGATATTCTTTGCTCTAAGCTGTGCATTTTATCACCCATCTACAAGACTGTAGACTGTAATGCTGATAATTCTAACTCAAACTGGCTATCAATTCTATTTTGTATAGACCGGTTGTACAAACTGAGAAGTTTGAACAGTTTGTACCATGGATTAAGCAGCAATGCCCACAGAAGTAAGTAATGTTATGAGAGCAAAGAGTCCTGCAATTAACATTCCAGGAAATCTTTTTTGTCTTTTTAAGATTTTTACCAGATCATGTAACAGTTAGTAGGTTTGATGAGACTCCCAAGGCTCGGTTAGGTTAGTAGGAAACTAAGCGAAAGCTGGTTGTTTTAAAATCATGAGGGAATCCTTTTGGAGCATAAAATTAATACAATGGGATAGTGTGCAGCCTGTGAATGACACCTCATACAGATGGCTTGTAATATTAAGGTGCATCTGGATGGAGCCTGAGAGGAGTACAAACAGATCAAATACACAGGTGGTGGCAAATACTGTCTTATTGGGAGTTCGCCATACAATGGAATTATCTGAGCTATAGTTAAAACTATACTATTTAATAGGTGCAAGTGCAGCAGCTAATTTCCATTGTGTATTTTGGAGGGACCAATTGTCATGTTGAAATTGAGATCCAACAAATCCTCCTCCATGCCATGAAATGGAGTAATTAGCTTCAACATGTAGATAGGATGCATTCCCCTTTCATTTTAGGGTGCAATTGTTACTATATGCAAACCCATAGGGGCTCCAATCAACAAAGAAAAAACTGTTATTAAGTTTGCTGCTGGTGGGGTGGTCACTATAACAGTCTTGCCAATTAATTTCTTCCTCAGTGGGGTGCCATTCATAAGAGTTTTTACATAACATCTTAGTGTGTGTGTGTGTGTGTGTGGGGGTATCTTAGTAAAGTTACATTTTCTGCCCCTCTCCTCAGAGCAAGTAGTGATAGTAGATGTATTTGGGATTTTGCTTCCCCCTCCTTTGGTGTCCATGTTAGCCAGAAGCCTCTTTTTAATTTTACACACAAAGGAGCTGTGGTTTGCTTCTGTGTCATACAAAAAGGAAGCTAGGTGGTGAGATCCACGTAATTATACTTTGCCCATATATTTCCTTGCCCCACCCGTGGTCCTCCTGGGTGACCAAGGTGTTTGGTGTTATTGGTGACTACATTAGGCGAAGGGATCAGCCCATGTAAGGGGTCTTACCCATGGAGGGTCAGGAACATAAGTCCAAAATACTTCCCCATTTGTCCCAGTAGCATTACCGCACAGCTGATGACTGCTAGCAGGGTAAGAAAGATGTTCTCAGGCATTCTTGGGGTTCTGTTTTCCTCACAAATTCTCTCAGCTTTCTGGACCATCTTCTTCACCATTCCACAGGTGACCTCTGGGCTATTTGTCACGTCCTCCTCCCATTCCTTATCTTCAGTGGCTTGCTTGGGGCTGCTGCTATCTGCAACTGGGGTAGTTGATTGTCTGCAGCTGTTAGGTGTGGCACCAGGTGCAATGTCCTCATTAACCTGGCCAGTTCATCCCTCATATCCATGTTGAAGTTTAATATTTCTTGTGGGAATCCACATGGGCTTTGAGAAATTTTCTGGAAATATACAAGCGTAGCCTTGACCAAATGTTAACAGGGGGTTGGGGCCCTTCCATAAACCAGACGTGGGATCTTTCCTTTTAACCAGACCATGTTCCTTTGGCTTATTCTGATACCAGTTTATTTCCACGGGTGTCTTGCCATCGGCATCACAAGTGAAAAAAATTTAAAGTAATTAAGGCTTAATGTAGTCTACCTACAGGTGATTTCTCCATATTCCCCCTTTTCTGTTTTTCAAGTTGGGATTTTAGCCTATGATGCTGGCATTCTATAATTGCCTGTCCCTGCAAATTATATGGTATTCATGTAATGTGCTGAATTTTCCACTTTTTACAAAATTGCTGGAAATGACAGGTTGTGTAGGCTGTTCCATTGTGGGTTTTAATGATTTTTGGAATTGCCATGATGGCAAAAGCAGCTAGCAATGATTAATAATCTGTTTTGCCATTTCCCCTGTAGATGCAGTAGCCCATAGGCCCTTTGAAAAGGTATATACAGAGACATTCAATGCCCCAAGGTGTTTAAAAGGAGTATAATGAGTTCCATTAATTTGCCAGATATGTTCCCTTATCAATCCTCAAGGGTTAATTCCTGTATTAGGCCCTTGAGGCAGGCAGATGTAACATGCAAGTAGGACATTCTCTGATAATCTGTTTTGCCTGCTGTCGAGTGATCGAGAATTGTTTGCACAACATTTTGGCAGGCTGAAGAGATTCTGAGGACTGTTTTAATAAAGCAACCAATTGGTCAGCATGTGCATTTTCTTTTGTTAGTTGGCCAGGTAATACACTGTGAGCCCTGCTGTGAGTATGCAATCTGGTGAATTTGTTTAAATAGCAAAACAATAAACTTTGGTCACTGAGCCATTTTAACCAAAAAGTTTCAATTCTATTCACTAGGCCCACAACATAGGAAGAGCCAGAGATAATATTAAGAAGCTCTTGGAAATCCTGCAATGCAGCCTTAATAGCCTCTAATTAAATTCTTTGTACATAAGTATGACCGGTCAGTATGACTTGGTCTGAATTCATTGTATGATAGGCAGCTTTACCATTTGATGATCCATCAGTAAAAACAGATAATTCTCCAGGAATAGGTTCCTGCCTAGTATTTTTTGGTATAATAAGGGGGTATAATATAAAAATTGTAGTAATTTGTCTTTTAATAGATGACAACTAAGTTCTCCTGAATATCCACTTAGTCCAATTTGCCAATTCAAATCAGTTTGAAATAATATTTCTAATTGCTTCCCAGTGAAGGGAAGGTAAATGCATTGGGGTTCTTCTCCTCTAAGATGCCTGCTGCGCTTTCTAAGTTGAGGTATCAACTGAGCCATAAGTTCTATATATGTAACCGCACTTTTAGAGGATTGATGCCCTAGGTGGACCCATTCAATAATAGCAGGAGAGTTTTTTGGAAGATGACTCCATTGGGACTATTTGCAGTGGGGTTAATCTGTCCAAAGAAAGGGAATTCAGGCTCTACCCATGCTACTTGGGCTGAGGAGATTGCCTGCTCAATTCTTAACAACTCCTTCCTAGCTTCATCTGTTAATGTTCAGGATGAGGAAAGATTAGAGTTACCCCTAAGTATATTAAATACATTTGTCATTTCTCCTGTAGAGATTTTCAGATAAGGTCTTAACCAGTTAATGTCCCCTAATACTTTCTGAAAATCAGTTAAAGTTTTAAGGCAATCTCATTTCCACCTTTTGAGGCCTAATACGTTGCTTTTCAATTATGGTTCCCAGATATTTGAAAGGCGTTTCTTTCTTTGTCTTTTCTGGAGCAATTTTTACATTGCCAAAGTCTGCTCTTCCCATGGACTTGCTGAGAGCAAGTCATTGATGTAATGAATAATGTAACATCGGGAATATTTGTCGTTTAAAGGCTGAACAGCTTGAGCTACATATTTTTGACACTAGGCAGGGCCATTTGCCATTCCTTGAGGCAAAACTTTCCATTGATATATTTTCATGGGTTTTATATTATTAATAGCTGGCACTGAAAATGTAAATCTCTGTTTATCTTGAGGTGCCAAGGGAATGGTGAAGAAACAATCTTTAAGATCTACTACTATAAGAGACCAATCTAGAGGGATTTGCAAAGGCACTGGGAGTCCAGGTTGTAAAGCTTCCATGGTATGCACAGTAGTGTTAACCACTCTAAGATCATGTAACAATTGCCATTTTCCTGCTGCCTTCTTAGGTATAGTAAATATAGGTGTATTCCAAGGACTATTGGAAGGCTCTATGCTCTATTTGTTCCTGTATTAATTCATGAATATGACCTAATTTCTCCTTGGTTAATAGTCACTGATCCACCCATATAGGTGTATCATCATTCCATTGTATAGGATCTGAATGAGGGTGAGGAGATTGATCAGTAACTACTCCTCAAAAGGTTGATATCCTAATCCTCATCTTCCTGGGTTTCCTTTGGCTTGGATGGGCTCTTTAATTCCCTGATTATTTTTTCCTAAGCTTTGACCAGTCTGATATCCCATCTGAGTTATTAACTGCTGTCCTTTGCCGGTAATAATACAAGCTTATAAACCTTCTAAAACATCCTGGCCCCATAAGTTGACTGCAATCCCAGAGACTATGTAAGGCTGAAACAATCCTGTCTGTCCTTTTTCATCTTGCCACCTTAATGCTGCAGCACTGCGTTGTGTATTATCAGGAAGTTTGACCAACTTGGAGGCCAGAATTCTTTGCTGATAATGCTGACATCCACTCCAGTGTCTATTAAACCTTTAAACTGTTTTCTCTCTATTCTTAAATTAATCATAGGATGGGTTTTGCGAATCTCATGTATCCAGTAGATATCTGAGCTTCCAAATCCTTGTGTTCCTCTTTTCCTATTTATAGCTTCACGTTGCTGGATAAAAGGTAGAAGTAGTATCTGAGCAATTCTTTGTCCTGAAGTAATTTGCATAATATGATTACATTCTAATATTACTTTAATTTCTCCCTCATAGTCTGAATCTATGACTCCAGACAGAACAGTTAGTCCTTTCAGAGTTTTTCCACTTCTCCCTAAGATTAATCCTAAAGTTCTTGGTGGCACAGGTCCCAGATTCCTGTAGGGACAGCTTGCCGAACCATATAGGGGGTCAAAGTGACCACTATAGTACTGTTAAGAACTAGGCCTGTGGTCCCTGGAATGGTTCAGATGAGGGAGTCCACTGTGGGCCTTGCAGGGCAAATTTCCCCTATTGATGATGGGGCTGGGGGGCTGTTTCCCTATGGTTGGCCATTCTCTATGTCTTGATCTAATGGCTGCCCATTTTTATGAAATTTCGATCTACATTGACCAACCCAATGGTTTCCCTTCTGACTTCTAGGACACAGAGAGGTTTAATCTGTGTTGATTGAATTAGGAGGCAAAATGCTCATGCCTTTCCCTAGATCGCCACCTTGTGTCCTTGGTTGCTTACATTCTTTTTAAAAATGTCCTGTTCTTCCACAATTATAACACCTTTAATTCTCCACTGTTACAGCGGCAGTAAGTTTGCTTGAAAAATGCCTGACCCCACATTCTGTTATGCTCGAATCATTTCTGTAATGGTACTATTTTTTCTCAGAGGCGTCAGACATTTCTTACAATCAGCATTGGCATTTTCATAAGCTAACTGCTGAATTAAAATGTATCCTGCTGTTTCATGTTGAATCTGTCATCTCACTGATTGAGTGAGGCAAGCCATAAAGTCAGAAAATTACTCTGTAGGCCCCTGCATACATTTACTAAAAGCTCCCTCAGGGTCCCCTTTTGATGGTAAAGCCCACCAAGCTCTTCTTCCACAAAGTCTAATTTGCTCATATGCCTGCAGCACATAATTTGGCTGATTTTGCATGTCATTATATTGTCCCAGTCCTGTCAGCATTTCATAAGTTATTTGAGCATTCCGCCTGCAGTTTGCATAGGCTTGCTCCTGACATTTCTCCAAAAATTCTCCCTTCCATATTAAATAATCTCCTCCATGAGCCAGAGAATACCAAGCATAAGGAGCTAAGAATGCTTCATAAATATTAGTCATAATTTTTCAGGTAAAAGAGCTATAGGACCATTCTGGACTATGCTTTCACGCAAGGCCTTTATCATTTTAAAGTCCAATTTTTCATGCTGTCTTATGATATGATTCAGGAGCTGTGGGTCAGCTACTTGTATAATAGGAAAAGCAAGTTGGCCCTCCACCATCATGTCCTTTAATCCTTCTTGGATAGCTCTTTGCATATGCAATTCTATTAATATTGAATTAAATGTTTCAGGATTAGGACATGGAGGGGGAGGGGGCCATGAAGGCCATTCCTCCAATTTTTCCTTTTGCTCCTCTTTAGGAGAGGAATGTGCAAGGGGGGGGGCGGTTATCCTTTTTTGTTTCTCTATAAGGCTCTAGCAAATGCAATACCATGTTCCATAAGGAGAAACAATTTGGAGGCAAATTTTTCTCCTGCTGCTGAGGTTTTTTTCAAGTTCTGACTAACTCTTTCCCAACATTCAACATCTAATGTACCTTCTCCAGGAAACCAGGGATTGTGTTCTATAATAACATGCAAAAACTGTAAGAGAATACCTTCTGACACTTAATTCCTTTATTCTTAACCATGCAAACCAAAAGTCTACAATAAAACTTCTCCCCTTTTGACAAATTCTGCCCCATTAGCCTGACTAAAAAAAGATGTTCCCACCCTCCTTACAGATCTCGACTTCTACAGCTGGCTGTGGACTTTGCACACGGCAAATTTCCCCACCTATCCAGTGAATTCTTTTTCCCCACCATGCTGGTGAAACTTTGTTTTTCTGCTCCAGGCAAATCTTCTTCTCCAGACCCCCATCATTCAAGGTGCCAGATGTGAGAGTTCATATCTGGCATGGCTCAGGGTTCGGGATCTGGATAAGGGCGGTGTTCGAATGATGAGACAAGACAAGAAATAATAATTTGGAAATAATGGGGGGCCAGGCGGAGAGTCCATTGCAAGGGCAAGGACTTCACTGGTGCCCAGACCCTGACAGCATTTTATTCAATTTTAGATACACATATTGCCCTTAGGCAGGCAATTCTGGTAACAGAAAGATGATCTTAAAGGTCAGTAAATATTAGTAAAGATTTACTTTCTGACTATTTGGTCAGGAAATTGCTTGAGCCACCATTGTCTCAATGAAACAATCAGTGCATAGCTTTGGCCCTTGCCAGAGCTCAAGGTTCATGAGCCTTCTGCATTCCTTGTTTACACTTTTCTGATAGGGAAGACAATGGCTGGCTTCAACAGTATGAACCAGCGGAAATCAAGGTAGTGAAAAAATACACAAAAAAGTGGCCTATGATTTCACAAGAACTTAGGGAGTGAAAACTTCTTGAATGAAAACATATGAAAAAGAAGCCTGAAGCAGATGCAGGACTACCTCTGACCAAAATGGTGCCCTCTCATATAGAAAGTATGGGCACAAAGCCTAGCAGAGTTTCCAGGGACAAGCACCCTTCTCCCAAAGGTACTCCCCTTCCTCATGTTGAGAAGAAATCCAGACACAGCACACATAATAAGAAACATTTAGGTTTTCATCCAAATCCATGCCAGGAGAGAGGACCAAAGTAGGATCTAGCAACTGTTCCCACGCCTCACTTCAGAAGGACCATGACAGGCCTGTTTTCAATGGGGCTGGAAAGACCCACTTGAGCACCTTTTTACCAAGTGTTCCAAAGACTTCTGCTAAAGGGACTCAGAAATCTGTTACTGAGCACACAGCCAAAAGTCTCCTCTCCATCCTAGCCATTCTAGACCTGGACCTGTGTTCTCCCCATATAAGGCTAAGAGTCCAAGTGTCAGGCTGTCAGGCAGCAGCTCCAGGCTAGCTCCTGGGCAGGCCATCATAGGGAGTCTTCAGCCTATGGTTAGTTCTGGCTCCGTGCCCAGGCACCAGAATGGTAGCTCCAGCTCAGGACCTGATCAATCTATCAGTGAGACCAAGAGACCAGCCAGTGACTTAAATCCTCCTGGAAGGACAGTCAGCAGTACAGGTGGCTCTGGATGACCCAGCAGAGTCCCAGGTGGTTCTAGGAAGTCAGTGATCAGTTCTGGTGACTCTGGGTGGCCTGTGCACAATCCACATAACCGACGACTAATGAGTGGCTTGGTGCCCCCCAGGTGGTCAGTCAGTGGGTCTGGGCAATCAGTAAGTGGCACAGTTTCAGTTCGACAGACTGTCAGCCATTCAGGCCCTAAAAGACCAGTGAACAGCTTGGTATCTGGGTGAATAGTTAGTTGCTTAGATACCCCCATAAGCCCAAATGCACTTTTATCTCAGAAACAAAATCTTCTAAGAATATCATTACCCAACCCACCAATGGAGAGATGAATGGAATAAAGCCTTCTATAGCTGGCTACAGATCTTCACAACGTTCTCAAGGGTTTCCCTTCCCTGGTGGTTACAAAAGACAGAATATGAGGAGGAGGAAGATGAGAACTATGACTCCAAAGTGGAAGATTTTATCAAAGATGAAGGAGAATCTCAGGAAGAAATATTTAAGCACATTCTTCGGCTATGACCAAAATATATATATATATACAAAGATGAAGAAGCAAAGAGATTAAGACCAGGTATGCAAGATGACTTAGAGGAAATGAGATGGCAGGAAGAAGCAACGAAATGCGGAGAGGTCAAGAAGCTGAAAAGTCGTTACCTGTTGTTTTTATTTATTTTTGTGAAACACTGGAGACACTCTACTGCAAAGAAGTCTTGTTTTTGGACTGCATAAGCCAATTATCATTTTAGATTTACTAGTGGTACAGTGCACAAAATTCGTACACAGGGGTGGGGGAAAGGTGTCCCTCAGCCCAGCCTGCACTCTCTCTAATTTGGGACCCCTTGGGGTATGTATAGGATTGGGCCTACACTGGCAGTTGGATATCCCTCTCACAATCCAGGATGGCTGCCTTCCCACTGCTCACCTGCCTGCCTTCCTGATTGCCCCTAACTGCTTCTGCCTGCCAGCCTGATCACCCCATAACCACTCCCCTGCCAGCCTCCCCTAACTGCCCTCCCCTGCAGGCCTGGTCTCCCCCAACTGCTCTCCCCTGCAGGCCTGGGTCCCCCCCAACTGCAGCTCCTTGCCAATCCCGTCACCCCCAACTTCCCTCCTCTGCTAGCCTGATCACCCCTAACTGCCTTCCCCTTCAGGCTTGATCATCCCCAACTGCCCTTCCTTGCAGACCTGGTCCCTCCTAACTGCCCTCCCCTGTGGCAGCCATCTTGTGTCCACATGGGGGCAGCTATTTTGAGTATATGGGGGCAGCCAACTTGTGTGTTGGAGTGATGGTCAATTTGCATATTACTCTTTTATTAGATAGGATAGAGGCCTGGTGCATGGTTGGGGTCTGGCTGGTTTGCCCTGAAGGGTGTCCCGGATCAGGGTGGGGGCTCTCTTAGGGTGTGGGGTGGTCTGGGTGAGGGGCCTGTGGTGGTTTGCAGGCCGATCATGCCTCCTGGCAACCCAAGCAGAGGCCCTTGTATCTGGGATTTATTGATCTTCTATAATTGAAACTTTGTAGCCTTGTGCGGAGGCCTGGGCTGGCCAGGCAGTGCAAGAAAGCTCGGCTTCCTCCACTGCCGGGAAAAGCCAAGCCTCCTGCTCTCTCCATGGCCGCAACAATCTTGGTTTGTGTTAATTTGCATACTCACTCCTGATTGGCTGGTGGGCGTGGCTTGTGGGTGTAGAAGAGGTAAGGTCAATTTGCATATCACTCTTTTATTAGATAAGATGGATGTAATATCTGTGACTTTGAAATAAAAAGAAGAATAAATTATATTGTATTCTATATTCAAGTATTGGAAGCTGAGCATTCTTATTCACTGATTTTAAGTGATTAGGCAATTAACAAAAATTTACAAGTTAAAAAACAAGTTATGCTATATGGTGTAAGAATATTCTTTTCCAAAATTTCCTTTCAGATTTATTGTAAAATAGAAAATGTTACTGTGCTGATTTTTATGTAAAGAGTCATTTTATATTGTAGAAAAAATATTTTATTCAAAGATTAGAATTGAAAAAGTAATAGTTTAACAAATAAACAAGTGACACATGAGGTTCCCCTTACTCCCCCAGGAGTCCAAATATCTTTATCTTCCATTATAAAGATATTTTGGAATCCAAAGTGCCCTTGTGTCTCTTGATGCTAATGACTTTGTATTTTTATCTTGAAATTCCTTAGCAATTCATGGGGAAAAAAACCACAAAAGCTAAATTCATCTGTACCAAGAGAAAATAAATAAATAAATAAAGTTTTAAAGAGTACCAAAATTTTGCATTGGATGTACTGATTTTAAGCTCATTGTTAAAAAATAAAAATTGTCTCCCATTCCTTTCTAAAAGATTTAGTTGGAAAAAAACTGTTGTAAGCATAGAACTTTACCAGGAGTTTCTTTAAAGTTTTTAAAATTCTTTATTGTTTAAAGTATTACATATGTCTCCATTTCCCCAATTGGCCTCTCCCTGGTTGCTCCCTCCCCCATCCCCTCGCAGCACATGCCCTCACTCCTTATTGTCTGTGTCCATTGGTTATGCTTATATACATACATACAAGTCCTTTGGTTGATCTCTTCACTCACCCTCCCACCCTCCTCTGCCTTCCCTCTGAGGCTGGATGGTCTGTTTGATGCTTCTAAGTCTTTGGATCTATTTTTGTTCATCAGTTTGCTGTTCATTATATTTCACAAATGAGTGAGATAATGTGATATTTATCTTTCTCTCCAGGACCATCCATGCTGTTGTGAATGGTAGGAGTTCCCTCCTTTTTATAGCAGTATAGTATTTCATTATGTAGATGTACCACAGTTTTTTAATCCACTTACCTGTTGATGGGCACTTAGGCTGTTTCCAAATCTTAACTATTGTAAATTGTTCTGCTATGAACATAGAAATGCATATATTCTTTCTGATGGGTGTTTCTAGTTTCTTGGAATATAGTCCTAGAAGTGGGATCACTGGGTCAAATGGCAGTTCCATTTTTAGTTTTTTGAGGAAACTCCATACTGTTCTCCACAGTGGCTGCACCAGTCTGCATTATCACCAGCAGTGCATGAGGGTCCCTTTTTCTCTGCATCCTGCCAACATTTGTCATTTGTTGATGTTTGCCATTCTGACAGGTGTGAGATGGTACCTCATTGTTGTTTTGATTTGCATCTCTCAGATGACTAGTGACTTGGAGCATGTTTTCATATGTCTCTTGGCCTTCCTTCTGTCCTCTTATAAAAAATATATATTTAGATCTCTTGCCCATTTTTTTAAATTGGGTTGTTTGTCTCCCTGTTGTTAATTTGTATAAGGTACCTGTAAATGTTGGAGATTAAACTCTTATCGGTGATAACATGGGCAAATATGTTCTTCCATGCAATGGGCTTTCTCCTTGTTTTATTTTGCTGTGCAGAAGCTTTTTATTTTGATGTAGTCCCATTTATTTATTTTCTCTTTAGTTTCCATTGCCCTAGGAGCTATATCGGTGAAGATATTGCTTTGGCATATGTCTGAGATTTTGCTGCTTGTGGATTCCTCTAAGATTTTTATGGTTTTCTATCTTACATTTAAGTCCTTTATCCATTTTGAGTTTATTTTTCTGTATTATGTAAGTTGGTGGTCTAGTTTCATTTTATTGCATTTATCTGTCCAATTTCCCCAACACCATTTACTGAAGAGACAGTTTTGACTGCATTGTATGCTCTTGCCTCCTTTGTTAAATATTAATTGTACATAATGGCTTGGGTTGATATCTGGGTCTCTGTTCTGCTCCATTGATCTATATGTCTGTTCTTGTGCCAGTACCAGGGAATTTTTGAGAGCAGTGAGTTTGTAATACAGCTTGATATCTGGTATTGTGATGCCCCCTACTTTGTTCTATGCCCCCTACTTTGTTCTTCTTTCTTGGGATTGCTGCAGCTATTCGGAGTCTTTTTTTTTTTTTTTTTATCCCAGATGAATTTTTGGAGAGTTCGCATTAGGACTGTGAAATATGCCGTTGGCATTTTAATGGGGAGTGCATTGAATCTATAGATTGCTTTGGGTAGTATGGACATTTTAATGATGTTGATTCTATGGTATGTTCTTCCATCTGTTTCTGCCTTCCTGTATCTCTTTTTTCAGTGTCCTGTTGTTTTCTGAGTACAGGTCTTTTACCTCCTCAGGTAAGTTTATTCCTAGGTATCTTAATGTTTTTGGTGCAATGGTAAATGGGATTTTTTAAACCTCTCTTTCTGTAAGTTCACTATTGGTGTATAAAAATTCCATAGATTTCTTGGCATTAATTTTGTATCCTGCTACATTGCAAAATTCATTTATTAAGTCTAATGGAGTGTTTGGGTATTTTTATGTACAGCATCATGTCACCTGTGAATAATTGCAGCCTTATGTATTCTTTTCCAATTTGGATATCTTTAATTTCTTCTTCTTGTCTAATTGCTATGACTAGAACTTCTGGTACTATGTAGAACAGGAGAGGTGACAGTGAGCATCCCTGTCTTAATCCTGTTCTTAGGGGAAATGATTTTAGTTTTTGCCCATTGAGTATGCTGTTGGCTGAGGTTTGTCTTTTAAGGAAGGCTTTTATTATGTTGATGTATTATCCCTCTATTCCCACTTAGCTGAGGGTTTTTATCAAGAAAGACTGTTAGATTTTGTCAAGTGCTTTTTCTGCATCAATTGATATGACTATGTGATTTTTATCTCTCAATTTGTTTATGTGATGTATTATGTTTATTGATTTGTGGATATTGTACCATCCTTGCATCCCTGGGATAATTCCTACTTGGTCATGAGGTATGAATTTTTCTGATGTAATGCTGGATCTGATTTTTTACAATTTTGTAGAGGATTTTGGCATCTATATTCATGAGGAATATTGGCCTATAATTCTCTTTCTTTGTGGTGTCTTTATCTGGTTTTGGTATTAGGGTAATGTTAGCTTCATAGAATGAGCTTGGAAGTGTTGCTTCCTCTTTAATTTTTTGGAATAGTCTGAGGAGGATAGGTTTTAGTTCTTTGAATGTTTGGTAAAACTCCCCTGTGAAGCCGCCTGGACCTGGGCTTTTGTTTGCTGGAAGCTTTTTGATGACTGCTTCAATTTCCTCCATAGTTATCAGCCTATTGAGATTTTTACATTCTTTCTGATTGATTTTTTGGAATCTTCTATTTTTCTAGGAATATATCCATTTCCCCTAGGTTGTCTAGTTTGTTGGAATAGAGTTGTTGATAGTATTTTTTTTTTTACAACTAGTGGCCTGGTGCATGAAATTCATGCACATTTAAAGGGAATTAAGAAGAGGAAATATTTTAATATTGGTATTTGACCTTTCTCTATAATAGAAGTGTCAGAGATGAAAGAAAATTAGTAAAATGTATATGAAAATCTCAAATCTTCCTCCTGTAGTATCTGGGGAGTGCCACGAGATCCAGAGTCAAGTCCCCACCCACCCGTGTGTGCCTTGAAATCACTCAAGACCCAGACTCACTGGCCCCACCCTATCAAGCCCCATATTGGCTGGGGTTGCAGCCTCAGGTCCCCCGGCCCTGCACAGAGCAGGGGCACAGCCTAAGGTGCCCCATCAAGCCCTGCTGGGTGGGGGGTATGGCCTAAGGTTCCCCAGCACAGCCTCTGATGCCCTGACCTGGCCTACAGTCCCCTAGCCTCAGCACTGGGGCAGAGGGCATGGCCTCAGGTCCCCCAGCCTGGCCTCAGGTCCCCTGGCCCTGGTGTGATGGTGTGATGGCATGACTGCATGATGACCATTTGCATATTAGCTCTTTAATATATAGGATACTTTGTATTTCCGTGGGGTCTGTTGTTATTTCACCTCTTTCATTTCTGATTTTGTTTATTTGGGTCCTCTCCCTTTGTTTCTTTTTTTTTTTTTAAATATATTTTATTGATATTTTACAGAGAGGAAGGAAGAGGAATAGAGAGCTAGAAACATCGATGAGAGAGAAACATCAATCAGCTGCCTCCTGTACACCCTACTGGGGATGTGCCCACAACCAAGGTACATGCCCTTGACCAGAATCGAACCTGGGACCCCTCAGTCGCAGGCCGACGCTCTATCCACTGAGCCAAATTGGTTCTGGCTCTCTGCTTCTTGATGAGCCTGGCTGGAGGTTCATCCATTTTGTGTATACTTTCAATGAAAGAGTTCTTGGTTTCACTGATCTTTTGTATTTTTTTTTCGTCTAGGCCATATATTTCTACTCTGATCTTTGTTATCTCCTTCCTTCTACTCATTCTGGGCTTTTCTTGTTGTTCTAATTCTTTAACTTGTAGAGTTAGATGATTAGATGATTTATTATCACTTTTTCCTTGTTTTTAAGGTAGGCTTGTAGAGCTATAAACTTCCCTGTTGAGTGCTTTCACTGCGCCCCATAGATTTTGGATTGTTGTGTTTTCATTATCTTTTGTTTCCAGGATGTTTTAAATTTCTTCTTTGATCTCTTTGGTAACCCAATTTGTTTAATAGCATGCTATTCAGCTTCCAAGTGTTTGATTTTTAAATTGTTTTTATTGTAGTTTATTTCTAATATTATGCCATTGTGGTCTGAGAAGTTGCTTGATATAATTTCAATCTTCTTGAATGTGAAGAGACTTTGCCTGTGAACCAATATGTGATCTATCTTTGAATATGTCCCATGTGCACTTGAGAAGAATGTATATTTACTGGCTTTGGGATGAAATGTTCTGCAGATGTCAATTACGTCTATCTGATCTAGTGAGTCATTTAGGATTGCTATTTCTTTACTGATTTTTTGTCTAGATGATTTATCTAGTGATGTCAATGGGGTATTAGAGTCCCCTAATATGATTGTATTGTTGTCACTCTCTTCCTTGATATCTTCAAGGAGGTGGTTTTTTTTAATGTATTCAGGTGCTCCTGTATTGGGTAAATATATGTTTATCATGGTTATAACCTCTTGTAGTACCGATCCCTTTAGTATTATGATGTGGCCTTCTTTATCACTTGTTATGGTATTTACTTTGAGGTATATTTTGTGATATATAAGTATTGCTAGCCCAGCTTTTTTTTTTTTTTTCATTTCTATTTGCCTGGAAGATATTTTCCCATCCCCTCACTTTCAGTCTGTGTGAGACCCTTGTTCTAAGGTGGGTCTCTGGTAGACAGAAAATGTATGGGTCATGTTTTCTTATCCATTCAGGCACTCAATATCTTTTGATTGGATCATTTAGTCCGTTTATGTTTAATGTTATTATTGATAGGTAGTTGTTTGTAGCCATTTTTATTTTTGGTGCTTGTGTTCCTCCTTCTCTTTTTATTTTTTATTTTTATACCATTCCCTTTAGCATTTCTTGCATTGCTGGCTTGGTGGTGATAAACTCCCTTAGCCTTTTTATTTTATTTTGTTTTGGTCTGTGAAGCTCCTTATTTCCCCTTCAATTTTGCATGGTTGCCTTGCTGAATGTAATATTCTTGTATTCAGTCCCTGGCTTTGCATCACTTTGTAAACTTCCTTCCATTCCTTTCTGTCCTGATGTATTTCTGTTGAGAAATCACTTGATAATCTAATGGGAGATCCCTTGTACATAACTTTCTATCTCTCTCTTGCAGCCTTTAAGATTCTCTCTTTGTAAACTAGAAACACGAATCAGAAAGTATATATGCACCCCTATGATCATAGCAGCACAATTCACCATAGCTAAGATTTGGAAACAGCCTAAGTGCACATCACCAGATGAGTGGATTAAAACACTGTGGTACATCTACACAATGGAATACTACACTGTGGGAAAAAAGGGGTTCTTTCCATTTGCAACAATATGGATGGAGATGGAGAGCATTATACTAAGTGAAATAAGCCAGGCAGAGAAAGATAAATATCACATTATCTCACTCATTTGTGGAATATAATGAATGGCATAGACTGATGAACAAGAACAGAACCAGAGACTGAGAAACATCGATCAGAACATCAAATCTCAGGAAGGTAGGGGATGGTGGGGGTAAGGGAGAGAGATTAACCAAAGGACTTATATGCATGCATATAAGCCTAATCAATGGACACAGACAGCAGGGGTTTAAGGGGATCAATGGGAGGGTTTGAGGGGTAATGGGGGAATAAGGACACATATGTAATACCTTAATCAACAAAGAAATTTAAAAAAACATTCTCTCTCTGTCATTAACAATTGCCATTGTAATTACGATGTGTCTTGGTATGGGTGTTTTGGGGTTCATCTTGTTTGGGACTCTCTGTGCTTCTGTGACTTTTTTCTTCCCCACATCAGGGAAGTTTTCTGACGTTATTTCTTCAAATATGTTTTCTAACCCCTGTTCCTTTTCCTGTCGTTGTGGCACCCCTATTATTTGCATGTTGCTTCGTTTCACGATGTTAAAAAGTTCCATTAGGCTCTCCTACTGTCTTTTAATTTTTTCCCCCAATTGCAGTTCAGTTTGGGTGCATTTTTCTTCCCTGTCTTCTAATTCAGTCTTCTGCTTCTCCTAGTCTACTGTTGAAACTTCCCATGGTGTTGTTTATTGAAGCTAGACTCTCTTTATTTCTTCTTGGATTTTACATAAGTTGTTGATTTTTTCATCTATCTGGTTTATGAAGTGTATAACACTTATTTTGAATTCTTTTTCTGACATATTGCATACCTCTGTTTCACTTAACTCAGTTTCTGGCAATTCCTTCTTTTCTTTCCTTTGGGAATTTCTTTGTCTCCCCATTTTTGCTCTCACTGAAGGACCTAGGTGCCGAGTCATGCGGGGGCTGCACCTCAGGCAGCAGTGGCTCCTTGGGTGGTGGCTGCTCTTCAGACAGTCATGGCAGTGGCTGCTCCTCAGTTGGCAGAAGCTCCTCTAGTGGGTGCTGCTTGTGCCGCTGCTCGCAGCAGTGGTGGCTCCTCTGGCTAGTGGGGGTTGGACTGATCTTCCATCTGCTGCTCCTTGGAGAGGGGCAGGCTGCTTACGAAGCTGCTGCTCCTTGGATGGTGGCAGGCAACTCATGCAGCTGCTGCTCCCTGGGTGGGAGTGGGCTGTGCAAGGCTGCTGTTCATCGAATGGGGATGGGCAGTTCACACAGCTGCTGCTCCTTGGACAGGGACAGGTGGCATGCAGCTGCAGATCCGTGGATGGGGGCAGGCTGCTCATGAGGCTACTGCTCCTCAGATGAGTTTGGGCTGTTCAAGGCTGCTGCTCCTCGGATGGTGGCACACTGCTCACAGGACTGCTGCTCCTCAGTTCTGAAGACTACAAGGCCAATATCAAGGTGTCACTGTCAGGGTTGAATTTCCATAAGGACTCTTTTCCTGGTAGATAGATGTCCACTTCTTCACTGTGTCCTCACACAGCTTTTCTTCTCTCTCTGGGCTTCTACTAGTATTTCCACCATGATGAAGTGGCTCTCACTTCTTCCTCAAGTTGGCAGAGAAGAAGTGTGAGGGTGCTGAGTGGCTCTCAAAGTTGCAGAACCAGCCCGGTGGCCACATCACTTTCCGATGTGCTGAAGGCTCCCCCAAGATGAGTGGGCAAAACTCAGAGCTCCATGGAGGCCACCCTGGCCTTGGAGAGGAATCCAAACCAGGCCCTTTGGAAGCTGCAGGCCCTGGGTCTACCCGTGCACTAAATTGTATGCTATTGCCTCCTTTGTCAAATATAAATTGAGCATAATTGCTTGGGTCGATTTATGGGTTCTCTGTTATGTTCCATTGGTCAGTATGTCTGTTCTTGTGCCAGTACCAGGCAGTTTTGAGAGCAATGGCTTTGTACTATATCTTGATATCTGGTATTATGACTCCTCCTATGTTGTTCCTCTTTCTCAGGATTGCTGCGGCTATTTGGGTTCTTTTTCAGTTCCATATGAATTTTTAGATAGTCTGTTCTAGGTCTATGAAATATGCCATTGGTATTTTAATGGGGATTGCGTTGAATCTATAGATTGCTTTGGGTATTATAGACATTTTAATGATGTTGAGTCTACCAATCCATGAACACAGTATATTCTTCCATTTGTTTGCATCTTCCTCTATCTGTTTTTTCAATGTCCTGTCGTTTTCTGAGTACAGGCCTTTTACCTCCTTAGTTAAGTTTATTCCTAGGTATCTTCGTTTTTTTTGTTGTTGTTGGTTTGTTTTTGCAATGATAAATTGAATTTTTTTTTTACTTTCTCTTTCTGTGAGTTCATTATTGGTGTGTAAAAAGCCATACATTTCTGAGTGTTAATTTTGTATCCTGCTACATTGCCAAATTCATTTAAGCCTAGTAGTTTTTTGATAGAGTCTTTAGGGTTTTCTATGTACAATATCATGTCATCTGTGAATAATGATAGTTTTACTTCTTCTTTGGCAACTTGGATGCCTTCTATTTTTTTCTTCTTGTATGATTGCTATGGCTAGCACTTTCAGTTCTATGTGGAACATGAGTGGGAAAAGTGGGTATCCCTGTCTTTTTCCTATTCTTAGGGGAAAAGATTTTAGTTTTTGCCCATGAGTATGCTGTTTGCTGTAGTTTTGTCATATGGCCATTATTATGTTGAGGTATGATCTCTCTATTCCCACTTTGCTGAGGATTTTTATCAAGAAAGGGTGTTGGGTTTTGTCAAGTGCTTTTTCTGCATCAATTTATATGACTGGGTGATTTTTGTTTCTCAATTTGTATATGTGATATATCACGTTGATTGATTTGTGGATATTATACTCGCCTTGCATCCCTGGAATAAATCCCACTTGGTCATGGTGTATGATCTTTTGAATGTAACGCTGGATCCAATTTGCTAGAATTTTGTTGAGTATATTAGCATCTATGTTCATCAGGGATATTAGCCTGTAATTCTCTTTCTTTGGGGTGTCTTTATCTGCTTTTGGGATTAGGGTAATGGTGGCTACATAGAAAAAGCTTGGAAGTGTTCCTTCCTCTTGAATTTTTTGGAATAGTCTGAGGAGGATAATTTTAGTTCTTTGAATGTTTGGGAAAACTCCCCTGTGAAACTGTCCAGCTCAGGGCTTTTGTTTGCTGGAAGTTTTTTGATGACTGCTTCAATTTCCTCCATAGTTATTGGCCTTTTCAGATTTTTTTATTCTTCCTGATTGAGATTTGGAAGATTGTACTTTTCTAGGAACATGTCCATTTCCTCTAGGTTGTCCAGTTTATTGTAATGAAGTTGTTCATAGTATTTTTTTTTTTTTACAATCCTTTATATTTCCGTGGGGTTGGTTATTACTTCACTTCTTTCATTTCTGATTTTGTTTATTTGGGCCATCTCTCTTTACTTCTAGGTGGTCCTCGCTAGAAATTCAACAATCTTGTGTATCTTTTCAAATAAATTGTTCTTGGTTTTATTGATCTTTTTTTTCCTCTATGCCATTTATTTCTGCTCTGATGTTTATTATCTCCTTCCTTCTGATTACTTTGGGCTGTTCTTGTTGCTGTCTTTTTAATTCTTTAATTTGTAGGGTTAGATAATTTATTACCTGTTTTTCTTGTTTTCTGAGGTAGACCTGTAGTGCTTTGAACTTCCATCTCCCGGCTGCTTTCAATGTGTCCCATTATTTTTGGGTTGTTGTGTTTTCATTGTCATTTGTTTCCAGGATGTTTTTTATTTCTTATTTGATCTCTTTGGTAACCCAATGATTGTTTAATAACATGCTATTTAGCCTCCAAGTGTTTGATTTTTATAAAATTGTTTTTATTGTAGTTGATTTCTAATTTTATGCCATTGTGATCTGAGAAGATTCTTGATATGATTTCAAACTTCTTGAATTTGTAGAGACTTAGCCTATGTCTTAATATGTGGTCTATCTATGAAAATGCCCCATGTGCACTTGAGAAGAATGTATATACCCTGGCTTAGGGGCGAAATGTTCTGAAGATGTCAATTAATTCCAACTGATCTAGTATGTCCTTTAGATTGCTGTTTCTTTGTTGATATTTTTGTCTAGATTTATCCAGTGTTGTCAATGGGATATTCAAGTTCGATACTATGAATGTATTGCTGTGGATTTCTCCCTTAATATCTTCTAGAAGTGTTTTATGTATTTGGATGCTCCTGCATTGGGTGCACATATTTTATCAGAGTTATATCCTCTTGTTGTACTAATCCCTTTAGTATTATGAAGTAGCCTTCCTTATCTTTTGTTATGGCCTTCACTTTGAGGTCTATTTTGTGATATATAAGTATTGCTACCCCAGTTTTTTTTTTTACTCATTTCCATGTGCCTGAAAAAAATTTCTTCCATTCCTTCACTTTCAGTACTGTGAGTCCCTTGTTCTGATGTGGGTCACTTGTAGACAGCATATGTATGGGTCATGTTTTCTTTCCATTCAGCCACTTGATGTCTTTTGATTGGAGCATTTAATCCATTAATGTTTAAGGTTATTACTGATAAGTACTTGTTTGTAGCAATTTTAATTTTTTATAAATGTGTTCCTTCTTCTCTTCTTATTTCTTTTTTTAACAACAGTCCCTTTAGCATTTCTTGTATTGCTGGCTTGATAGTAATAAACTTCCTTAGC
The DNA here is from genome assembly GCA_026230045.1 of Corynorhinus townsendii. Classification (NCBI taxonomy): domain Eukaryota; kingdom Metazoa; phylum Chordata; class Mammalia; order Chiroptera; family Vespertilionidae; genus Corynorhinus; species Corynorhinus townsendii. The sequence goes on from JAPDVU010000008.1 coordinate 86,075,334, forward strand.
CTTTCCTTGTCTGTGAAGCTCCTGATTTCCCTTTCAATTTAAATGATAGCTTCACTGGAAAGTGTATTCTTGAAGTCATTCCCTTGCTTTGTATCATTTTGTATACTTCATTCCATTCCCTTCTGGCAGGATGTGTTTCTGTTGGGAAGTAAGTTGAGATCCCTTCTTGGTGACTCTCTTTCTCTCTTGTAACATTTAAGGTTCTCTCTTTGTCACTAACAATTGCCATTGTAATTATGATGTGTCTTGGTGTGGGTCTTTTTGGGTTCATGTTGTTTGGGACTCTCTTTGTTTGTGTGTCTTTTTTCTTCCCTACATTAGTGAAGTTTTCTGTCATTATTTCTTCAAATAGATTTTCTAATCCTTACTCCTCTTCCTCTCCTTCTGGCACCCTTATTATATAGATGTTGCTTCATTTCATGTTGTACCAAAACTCCCTTAGGCTCTTCTCCTGATTTCTAATAGTTATTCTCCAATAGCTGTTCTGATTGGGTATGTTTTAAACCCTGTCTTCTAACTCACTGATTCGGTCTTTTGCTTTTTCTGGTCTGCTAGTGAAACCTTCCATTGTGGTTTTTACTTTAGCTATATCATTCTTTATTTTTTCTTGATTCTTACATATGTTGGTAATTTTCTCATCCAGTCAGTTTAAGGACTGCATGACCCTTACTCTGAATTATTTCTCTGACATATTTCTTGCCTCCATTTCATTTAGTTCTTTTTGTGGTGATTTGTCCTTTTCTTACCTTTGGGTTTTTTTTTTTTATCTGCCCCTTTTTTCTTTCTCCTCTTTCTGGCCCTGGATCCCTGCTTGGGATCCAAGGGGTTGAATCCCCTAGTGGTCCAATGATCTAGGACTTGCTAGATCAGAGGCTTGGTGTGCCATGAGTTTCACACCTTGATCGTCTGCTCTGAGTTGTACTCCCTTCTCCCATGATTCTGGTCCTTCATTTGTCCACTTCAGATTCTCAGGGTGGTGGGGGTGCTTGCACAGTTCCTCTGGCGTGCAACTCCCCGTGAGTACCCAGAACCCTGTGGCATGCAATTCACTCTGCAGCCCCAGCACTCAAAGCAGGATGGTTCCCTAGGACACTCTCACACATGTAGCATGGTCTTGTGACCTGTGGCTGGGCATACCAGGTCACACCAGCAACTCTGACCTGGTCTCATGGTAGGGCATGTGCTGTGTGACAACTCTGTGGGGAGCCTGAGGGTGGAGCACACACTGACTGAAGGTGCTGTCTGTGTGTGGTGGAGGTCAGGAGTTTATTTAAAATATATTTTTTATTGATTTCAGAGAAGAAGGGAGAGAGAGAGATAGAAACAATGAAGAGAGATCGGCAGCCTCCTGCACACCCCACACTGGGGATCAAGCCCACAACCTGGGCATGTGCACTAACAGGGAATCAAACCATGACCTCCAGGTTCATGGGTTGATGCTCAACCACTGAGCCACACCAGCCAGGCTACCAGGAGTTTCTTGATATGCCTATCTTATAGTTTTTGGGAAAACCTAACTAAAATTAACATGCCACATATCCTGTACTTTTCCTAAATATTACCCATTTCACCTCTACAATCTAAGACCCTGTTTCCCCATTTTCCAACATTTCCTGTTACTAATATTACCTCACGGTCTTTGGTATTCATTTGTATGTGAGTTTTCCCTGTGCATGGATTAAGCGTTGTACATCTCTTGTTAATTTGATCATGTCAATTTGGTTATTAACCCAGTTTTTAGAATTTATAAGGTATGAGGTAATTAAGAGCCGGCTTTGTGAAATTATTGGCTGTGACATGGTTAACTTCTGACACCACTACAGCCAAGAGATCATGGATACCTGCCAGCAAAGGTAAGCATTATTATTATTATTATTTTCCTTCTGTTAGCCTTTTGTGTGCAGTACTGCAGTGTTTGGTAGAATTTTGAAGTTCTGCAAGTTACTTTTTCCTCTTATACATTCACATTGGCATACAAAAAGTATTTGTGAAATTAGCTGCTTGGGCCTAGAGTGACATGGGTTCCCTTTATTTTATCATGGACTTGTGTACAATGTGAGCATCTGGTTCAGTTCGTGCATCTGGCGTCTGGCAACTGAGGTCTGTTGTCTGTCTCCAACTCCACATTGTGGCTATCGAGTCTTATTTATAGATCCCTGTATATGTCCAAGGTCTGTGGTTTCAAATCAAATATGTATTCGGCTGTGTGTCTGGCATTTTGGGTCTCTTTGGGTATGACTTTGTGTCCGGGGTTCTTGTGTGGGGTCCAAGTGCAGCTATAGATTCAGATTCTGGTGTATGGAATCTGGTCTTAAGAATTAGCTGTCAGTCTCTGGCATCTGGTTTCTGGCTTTTGTGCTGTATAGTATGCTTGAGTCAGGGGAATCGCTTCGAGTTTGAGTCCCAGGCCGGGGTCCAGCTTTTGGTTTGTGGTTGCTGTAGGGTACAGTTTCTGGAGTCCAGGGTGTGTGTTTGGGGTCCTGATTTTGGCTCTGATATCTAGTGTCTGTCACCTGATGGTCATTTTGTGGCGTTCAATACTAACAAGAGTCCCCAAGTTTATAGAGTTGAGGCATGTTATTAAAAAGCTAGGAAAATTCCTTGACAAGTGGAATGGGAAATCTGAGACTCTAACAGGGCCTAGTAATGTATAGGCACAACTACTAAATCACAAGATCTTATCTTCCCTAACCTAGGATGCTTAGGAGCAAATGGGTTACATGTTCCAGACCATGCCCAATAGACCCTTGTTGCTTCAAATCCCTTTCAAGTGACATTTTAAAGGTGAAAGTGATCAAAGAATGGCCCACATCACTGTATACATTCATTGTAATACATCAGCATATCAAATGACACACCTAGAGAGTTGATGAATATTCTATTGAGATATTCCATTGAGGCCTCCTCTAAAATTGCCACTGTTAAACACCAGGTAAAATCTTACTCCTGGCCATTGTGACTACCTTCACTGAATGTTGTCCGATGCATCAAAAGGTCACCTGTTCAATTTCAGGTTTAGACACATGTCCAGTTTGTGGGTTCAACGAGAGGCAACTGATTGATATATCTCTCACATCGATGCTGTTTCTCTTTTTTTTCCTCTCTCTCTGAAATCAATAAAATTATATTTAAAAATCAAACAAATATAACTGGTAAAACCCTTAAGACAAAGGTGTGTGTTGTTCCTTATACCTGTGTTTTCCCTTCTCTTATTTCCTACTTTTACTTTGTTTCTCCTAAGCTCTAAAGATCCCTATGAGACTTGCTACCAGGGGATCAGTGGGCAGTGGCATCTTGTCCTGGACTAACCCCTTGAACCTGTCTCCAGGGCCCCCTTTATCTTGTTTCTTCTATTTTAATCCCTCCCTTTGTTTCACTATGTGGATGAAAATGGGCCACATGCTAACCTGACAAGGTTAAGGGTTATCAGAACCCAGGCTACAAAGTGAGACAGGAGGAAAATGGTTGGCTGGTATTTAAATTTGCCTTTTCCATTGGAATTGCTTTCTGAGAATCTGAGCAAATGCCCTTGCAGTATAAATGAGAGCTGAACTCATTCAGCTCTGAAGATAAGGGGCACATCCTCCCTCCAGCCTGAATCTCAGATGCTCTTAGATGACTCAGAATCTTTATGGAGGTGTCAGAGGTCATTCCTCACGACGTGTTGGGTTCCCATAGGGAATCTCCAACTCAACTGTAATTAAGAAATTGACTCATCCAGGGATGTCCACATAAAGGTTGGTTACCTGGTGGTTCAAATCCTCACTCACAGCTGTATGAGACAGCCAGGGAGAGAAACCAAGTCATGTAAGAAGGTTGAATGCCACCTGAGGACTAAGAGCCTCATGGTACTCATAAGCAGTGGACTTTGACCCACTACATTACCTCCCTAGAGAATTTACTCAGACTGCCAATGTTCAAAACAAAAATCCCACTACAATTAATATGGGAAATTGTGCCTCCAAGGCCAGAAACTTCTGGAGCCCAGCTCTCATTAATACTCCTAATAGAAATCCTATTACTGGTAGTTACTTTACAGAAATAGCAAGATCTCACTAGAAATCTCATTTTAAAATGGCCATATTGCAGTGGTCTCTGGGTGCCTAAATTTAAAATAATAAAATATGTTAATAAAAGTTGTAGGAAATATTGGTTGCTTAATTTTTCACTATCGCTGAAAATTGAGGTTTCCAAACGTTAAAAATTCTCATACATTAAATTTTAATTTAAAAAATGAAAACGCAGCCATGTCTGGTGTGCTCAGTGGTTACAGCATTGTCCTATACATGAGAGGGTTGCAGGTTTAATTCCCAGTCAAGGGCATGTACTTGGGCTGCAGGTCTGATCCCACTTTCAGTCAGGGCATGTGTGGGAGGCAACCAATAGATGTGTCTCTGTCACATTGATGTTTCCCTCTCTGCCCCCCTAACTTCTCCCATTCTCTAAAAATCAATGGAAAAATATCCTCGCTGCTCAGGTGAGGATTAAAAAATATGGAAGCATATATTTAAGGAAAAAAGGTGAATTACTCTTGAATTATGTATATGGTCTGTAGCATATGTATGATATGTATTCATCTTTATATTATGTGTTGTGCATTTTCTCTCTCCAAATGGCATTACAGGATATAATCATTTACTGGCCTAAAAAAATTATATACTTATGTAAATTAAAGAAAATCTTGTAGTCTGGATAAAATCTTTAATACTAATACTATTTTAAAGTTTAGTTGATGTCTTACCCAGTTTTTACAAAATGTATATTATAATACTTAATTACTAGAAGCCCCATGCACAAAATGCATGCAAGAGTAGGCCTTTCTTCCCCCTGCTGCCGGCACTGGCTTCCTTCTGGCACCTGGAACCCAGGCTTCCCTTGGAGCCTTGTGTTCATCCGGAAGGTTGTCTGGAAGGACGTCTGGTCTAATTAGCATATTCAGCTTTTATTATTACAGAAGCTTTTTTTACAACCTTATCAAATTTAAAATTTAAGAGACTTTTAAATTGACCGAAAAATGACTAAGTTATCCCAATGGATCCTGTAATACCTCCAAAATTTAATCTCTCCCCTTACAAAAAGAATTTTAAAAGTAATTAGTACTGGAGAGGTGCTGCTCCTGCCTGCAGTGGGAAGGCGGAGGGGGCAGTGGAACCGCCAGGCCAAGGCTGGTGCTGTTTCTCTTTCACTTTCCTTGTATTTTAATAGGTGTTTGGTATTTTAGTAGGAATTGCATTGAATCTATAGATTGCTTTGGGTAGTATGAACATTTTAATATGTTGATTCTACCAATCCATGAACATGGTATATTCTTCCACTTGTTTATATCTGCCTTATCTCTTTTTTCAATGTCCTATAGTTTTCTTAGTACAGGTCTTTTACCTCATTGGTTAAGTTTATTTCTAATTATCTTAATTTTTTGTTAAAATTTTTTTGGTAAATGGGATTGTTTTCTTGCTCTTTCTTTCTGAGAGTTCATTGTTGGTGTATAAAATGCCATCATTTTCTGGGTGTTAATTTTGTATCCTGCTACATTTCTGAATTTATGTATTGAATCTAGTCATTTTTTGATGGAGTCTTTAGGGTTTTCTATGTACAATATTGTGTCATCTGCAAATAATGACAGTTTGTTTTCTCCTTTCCAATTTTGATGCCTTTATTTTTTCTTCTCGTCTAATCGCTATGGTTAGGGTTTCTAATACTATGTTGAACAAGAGTGGTGAAAGAGGGCAACCATGTCTTGTACCTGTTCTTAGGGGAAATGGTTTTAGTTTTCTTTTCATTGAGTATGATGTAGGCTTGTCATATATTGCTTTTGTTATGTTGAGATACGATCCCTCTATTCTCACTTTGCCAAGAGTTTTTATCAAGAAAGCGTGTTGGATTTTGTCGAATGCTTTGTCTGCATCAATTGATATGATCATGTGATTTTTGTCTTGCAATCTGCTTATGTGATGCAACACTTTTATTGATTTGTGAATATTGTACCACCTTGCATACCCAAGTGGAAAAATCCCACTTGGTCATGGTGTATGATCTTTGTAATGCATTGCTGGATCCAATTTGCTAATATTTTGTTGAGGATTTTAGCATCTATGTTCATCAGGGATATCGGTCTGTAGTTCTCTTTCTCTGTAGTGTCTTTATCTGGTTTTGGAATTAAGGTAATGCTGGTCTCATAGAAAGAGCTTCGAAGTGTTCCTTCTTCTTGAATTTTTTGCAATAGTTTGAGGAGTATAGGTGTTAGTTCTTTGAATGTTTGCTAAAACTCCCCTGTGAAGCCATCTGGGCCAGGGCTTCTGTTTTCTGGAAGTTTTATTATTATTATTATTATTGCTTCAATTTCATCAGTCAATATTGGCCTATCAGAATTTTCTAATTCTTCCTGATTGAGTTTTGGAAGATTGGAATTTTTCTAGGAATATGTCCATTTTGCCCAGGTTGTCCATTACTTTGGAATAAAGGCATTCATAGTATTTTTTATGATTCTTTGTATTTATATGGGGTCAGTGGTTAATTCATCTCTTTCATTTCTGATTTTATTTATTTGGGCTCTCTCTCTTTGTTTCTTGACGATTCTGGCTAAAGGTTCATCAATCTTGTTTGTCCTTTCAAAGAACCAGCTCTTGGTTTTATTGATCTTCATTTGTTTGTTTTGTTTTGTTTTATTCTATGTCATTTATTTATACTCTGATCTTTAGTATTTCCTTCCGTCTACTTACTTTGGTCTTTTCTTGATGTTTTCTTTCTAATTCTTTAAGTTTTAGGGTTACATAACTGATTAGCCGTCTTTCTTTCTTTCTTTCTTTCTTTCTTTCTTTCTTTCTTTCTTTCTTTCTTTCTTTCTTTCTTTCTTTCTTTCTTTCCTCTTTTTTTTTTTTTTTTTTTGAGGTTGGCCTGTGGTGCTATAAACCTCCCTCTCAAGGCTGCTTTTGCTGTGTCCCATAGATTTGAGGTTTGTTGTGTGTTCACTTTCATTTGTTTCCAGTATGTGTTTTATTTCTTCTTTGATCTCTTTGGTAGCTCACTTATTATTTAATACCATGCTATTTAGTCTACATGTGTCTGGTTGTTTTTGAGAGTTTTTATTGTAGCTGATTTTTTAAAATAAATCTTTATTGTTCAGATTACAGGTGTTCCTCATTTTGTTTTCCCCCTATAGCTCCCCTCCACCTGATTCCCCACCCCACCCTACCCCATGTCCTTACCCCCTGCCACTGTCTTCATCCATAGGAGTAAGATTTTTGTCCAATCTCTTCCCACACCACTCACACCTGCTTCCCCCTGAGAATTGTCAGTCCACTCCCTTTCTATGTCACTGATTCTATTCACTAGTCCATTCTGTTCTTCAGATTTTTTATTTACTTGATTTTTAGATTCACTTGTTGGTAGGTATGTATTTGATGTCATTTTGTTGTACATAATTTTATCTTTACCTTTTTCTTCTTCTTCCTCTTCTTAAAGAATACCCTTCAGCATTTCATGTAATCCTGGTTTGGTGGTGATGAACTCCTTTAGCTTTTTCTTGTCTGTGAAGCTCTTTATCTGACCTTCAACTCTGAATGATAGCTTTGCTGGGTAGAGTAATATTGGTTGTAGGTTCTTGCTGTTCATTACTTTGAATATTTCTTGCCACTCCCTTCTGGCCTGCATAGTTTCTGCTGAGAAATCAGCTGACAGTCGTATGGGTACTCCCTTGTAGGTAACTAGCCATTTTTCTCTTGCTGCTTTCAAGATTCTCTCTTTGTCTTTTTCCCTTGGCATTTTAATTATGATGTGTCTTGGTGTGGTCCTCTTTGGATTCCTCTTGTATGGGGTTCTGTGCGCTTCCTGAACTTGTACCTCTATTTCTTTCACCAGGTAGGGAAAGTTTTCTGTCATTATTTCTTCTAATAGGTTTTCAATATTTTGCTCTCTCCCTTCTTCTGGCACCCCAAAAATTTGGATGTTGGTTCGCTTAAAGTTGTCCCAGAGGCTCCTTACACTATCTTCATATTTTTGGATTCTTTTATCTTTTTGTTTTTCTGGTTGGATTTTTTTGTTTCCACATATTTCAGATCTTTGGTTTGATTCTTGGGGTACGTTGATCTACAGTTGAGTTTCTGTATATTCTTTATTTCAGACAGTGTATGCTTCATTTCTGACTGATCCTTTTCCATTTTTTTGGGCATTCTCATTAATATCCTTAAATGTCTCATCAAGTTTCTTAGCGGTTTTAAGAAGATTCTTGAGTAACCTTATAAATGTGGTTCTGAACTCTATGTCGTCCAGTAGTTTGCTTTCCTCTGTTTCTTTCATTCATGACATGTTTCTTTGTCTCCGCATTTTGGTTGCTTCCCTGTGTTGATGGAGTGGCTTTGTGTGGTAGGTGACCTATAGGAGGCAGTAGTTCCGCCGCCCCAATCACCTGATGTGGACGCTCTTGGTACACCCCTTTGTGGGCTGAGTGCAAAGTCTTGGTGTAGTTAAGCCTTAATTGCTGTTGGTACGCTGGGAGGAATTGACCTCCAGGTCAATTGGCTGTGAGGACTCGCTGTGTCTATAATGGAAGAACTGCTGTGCTGGAGACATGCTTATGGTGCAGGACTTGTTTCAGTGGGGCTTTGGTGCTCGCTGAGTCTGCCTCTTGAATGTGTCACTTATGGATGTGAGGAGTTGAAATCTGGTTTCTCACACTGACCACTAGGTATACTGGCTTCTGGATCTCCAATGGGGTGCAGGTCAGCTATTGTCTGAGTCCACCCAGCGAGAGTTACAGTTTTTTCCTCTTTGCTTGGGGTTTGGAGGTTTTGGAGCTGTCTTATCCGGGCTGCAAGTTTGCTAGGTTAAGCTGCGATAGGGCAGGCCTTTCTTATGCTAAAGCCGCTGCTTGGAGCTTGGGTGGGTTTGTAGGTTGTGTGGGGCGGGGTCTCAGGGCGTCACTAGGCTAGGGTGTGGCAAACAGCGATGGCTGCTAGTTAGCCGGCTCTGTGTCTCCAACTGCGTCCCGTGCCCCAGCGCAGTAAACAATTATTCTTGCGCGCAGCTCTGCAAGCAAGTCCCCCTCACTTTCTGACCCGATGGCAGACAGTCCAGCTTCTCCCCGTAGGAGTTTGGGTCCCCCGCGTCTCCCTAGAAACTGTATTTCAGAGTTATCAGGGGCTTGTCTCCCTTTGGGTTCAAAAAAGCAATGCCTGCCGCCAGCCCGGATAACTCACCTCCGTACCTCAGCTTTTCAGCACTTGTGCACGTCTCAATGCTCTTTTCTCTTTCCTTCTTGTAGAGAAGAACTTCCACTCAGCCAGCTTTCCTGTGGCTCTGGGTGATAGACGTTTTGTCTTTTAGTTGTAGTTTTGAAATTGTTGTGCGAGGCAGCAGTTTAGGTGTTTACCTACACCACCATCTTGGATCTTCCCCTGTAGCTGATTTTTAATTTCATGCCATTGTGGTCTGAGAAGATGCTTGATATGATTTCAATATTCTTGAATTTGTAGAGAGTTAGCTTGTGTCCTAACATGTAGCCTATCTTTGAAAATGTCCCATATGCACTTGAGAAGAATGTATATTCTTTAGCTTTAGAATGAAATGTCCTGAAATTTTCAATTATTTCCATCTGATCTAGTGTGTCATTTAAGGTAGCTATTTTCTTATTTTTTTTTTTTTTTTTTTGTCTAGAATATAGATCCTGTGATGTCAGTGGGGTGTTAAAGTCCCCTACTACGATTGTATTACTATTGATCTCATCCAGCAGTTTTTTTTTTATGTATTCGGGTGCTCCCGTATTGGGTGCATACATGTTTACCAGAGTTATATTTTCTTGTTGTATCAATCCCTTTACTGTTATGTAGGGGCCTTCATTATCTCTTATTATGGCCTTCACTTTGAAGTCTATTTTGTCAAATATGAGTATTGCTACCCCAGCTTTCTTTTCATTTCTATTTTCCTGGAATTTTTTCCCCATCTGTTCACTTTCAGTTTGTGTGAGTCCTTTTTCCTAAGGTGGGTCTCTTGTAGACAGCATATATATATATATATATATATATATATATATATATATATATATATATATATGTCATGTTTTTGTATTCATTTAGCTACACTGTGTCTTTTGATTGGAGCATTTAATCCATTTACATTTAAGATACTTGATAGGTACTTTTTGTTGCCATTTTTATTCTTTAAGCCTGTGTTCCTCCTTCCCTTTCTATTTCTTCCTTTTACAACAGCCCCTTTAGCATTTCTTGGGTCAAAACCACGTTCATAAGGGCTTGATTTTTTTGGCATAAACATTTGTTTGAGGAAGATAAAATGTGATTATTACAAGTAAAGATGCTAGTATTGATAAATAAAGTAAGTACAAGGTTAATTATTCTTTTTTGGATTTTACCAAAACTAACTAATTGGTAGTCTGTTGTATTAATTAATACTAAAAGAATAGGATCCTCATCGATAAATAGGGACATATAAGAGTAGTCATATGACATCTACAAAGTGTCATTATCAGGCAGCAGCTTCAAATACAAAATGATGAGATGTGACGTGAAATTTTAGTTGTTGTAGGAGGCATACAATAAGGAAGGTAGAGCCAATAAAGCCTGTGGCTATAAAGGACGTTGACCTGTAGACACAGTCTGAGATAGAAAATGATGTTTCGTGATATTCTGAGGTTTGAAGTAATGTGAAGTGCAAGCCTACACAAATCATAATGAACAGTGCTTGAACCATGTGCTTGCAACTCCCTAATATTAAACTATAATAAGCTGAAGTGATAGAGATGCCGGAGCAGATGTATTTAGATGAGGTACTTCTAAGGTATTAAGAGGATTGATGCCTGATGGGGATCAATAATCACCTAGTTCTGAAGTATGGACTAGCTTTGAATGATAGAAAGCTCAGAAAAATCCTGAAAAGAAAAATACTTCCGAGATGATAAAAAAATAAAAAAATGTTGTAATGGAGTCCTTCTTGTACAATTGGTGTATAATGGCCTTAAAATGTGCTTCCTCAAACAATATCTCATCATCACTGGTAAATGGTTAATATATTAGTAACCAGGCCTACAGTTAATAATAATGGTGAGTTAAAGTGAAATCACATAACTAAACCTGCTGTTATGATGAGGGCTGATAGGGCTCCTGTAAGTCATAAGGGGCTTGAGTTGACTATGTGGTATGCGTGCATTTGGTAGGTCAGTAAACATTGTCATGGAGATGAAGACTAACCATTAAGGTGAATACATAAGCTTTGACTAGAGCTACTTGCAAATTCTAGAATAGTTAATAAGAACAATCAATGTCATGAGGGCGCTGGTTATACTAATACTTATTACAGCTGGGGTTGCTCTCCCATTCAGTGGATAGGTAGGTGATCTGCAATAATGTTGGCTGTCAGTTGTACTGCTAGTACTATTGGTTGCATGAATAGGCTGATTGTTTTGAAAATTACTAATACGGAGATAAAGGGAATTGGGGTTCCTTGTAATAAAAAGTGTGCAAGTGTGCTTTTATTTCATGTCAAAAGCGAAAAATTACTGTGTGCTCATACTAGTAGAGGGAAAGCTATTCCAAGATTCATTGAGAGTTGAGCAGTAGGAGTAAATGAGTGGGGTAAAAGATCTAATAAGTTTGTTAAACCAAAACATATAATTGGTAAAACTGATATAAGCTTTCAAGTGTGGCCCTTTTTACTATGAATTAATATTTGTGTTGTTGTTCAGTGAATAAGTCATTGTTGAATTGTGACTAGGAGGTTATTAACATAAGCTATGTAGTTGATGGAAAGAGCATATTTGGAAATATAATTAAAATGACAAAAGGTAAGCCTATTATCATAGGGGTAATGAAAGAGGCAAATAGATTTGAGTTCATTTAGTTTCTCAATGGGTTGAAAGTTTTAGCGATTTAGTTGTTAGAGATTCTTGGTTTGAATAGTAAGAGTGTTTTGAAATTTTAAGTTGTATTATCCTAATATATAAAAACCCTGGGTATATCACATCTGCAATAACTGAGAGGCTTGACCATTCACCAGGCTGTGTGCACAGCAGGTGAGCAAGCTGAACTGCTTAAGTCTCAGAGAGAGAGAAGCGGGGCTAATCAGCAGTGGCAGTGGCTGCTGGCGAAACCCGGATAGAGAAGCAGGGTGATCAGACCCTGCTTCTCTCTCCCTCACCATCAGCCAAGCCTCTCTCTCTCTCTCTCTCTCTCTCTCTCAGAGGTCAGCAGTTCAGCTGCTCACCAGCATCCTGGGGCGGCTGCTAATCATCCGTGCCTCTATGATCAGGCCTGGAGAAAGGCCCAGAGACGCTGACTGGCATAGAAACCGACCAATTGGAACCAAGTCTGGGTGAGTTGCGAGGAGCCAATGGCTGACTAGGAGTTGGAGTTTTTGACACTGACTGGCATAGAAACTGTCCAATCAGAACCAAATTGGCCAGCAAGGAGAAACCCAGATGGCAGCATAGGTAAACACCTAAACTGCTGCCTCGCACAACAATTTCAAAACTACAACTAAAAGACAGAACAGACACCATCCAGAACCACAGGAAATCTGGCTGAGTGAAAATTCTACAGCTAGAAGGAAAGAGAAAAGCTCACGGAGATTTGGAGGAATGGCAAAGGGTTGAGGTACGGCAAAGGGTCTTTGTGTGCACAGAGAGAAAGTGCGGGTGAGAGCCTGGCTGACTTTCTCTGGTGGGAGGGGGAAGGAAGCCCCCGACTTCACTGAACCCCAGTTCCAACTGCACTGAACCCCAATTCTGGGCAAAACCCATGGACCCAGGCTCATACAGGGGGAGTCTGGACTTTCAGGTAGAGAGAAAGGCACTCGGAGACTTGGTGAGCCGGGGGAACCCCAGCAGGCAGGGATCTGGAGGCACACATGCACGCCAGTGTGCACAAGACTGCTGAGGTTGCCACAGGCTTTCCCTAGCAGAAGGGAGTCAGAAGCTCCTGACTGCCCTGAGCCCCAGTTCTGACTGCAGTGAACCCCAGTTCCAGGCAAGACCCTGGGGACCCACACTCTTGTGGGGGGAATCTGGACTCTTGGGCGAAGGCTCAGGAGCCAGGGAAGGCAGAGATCTGGAAGCGCGTGCGCAAGGGCAGGGCTGACGGGAAGCCAAGACTGTCTGCTCCGCCCTGAGACTCCACCCCAATCCAAGCTGAGCACAGAGGCTTTTGCAATTTTGCAAGTCTAATCCTATAAGGCTGGCTCCAGCACCGAACTTCTCCCAGCATAGACACAGCTGATCCTCACAGCTAACTTGCCTGGAGGTCAATTCTTCCCAGTGATACCAACAACAATCAAGACTTAACTACAACAAGGCTGTACACACAGTCCACAAAGGGGTGCACCAAGAGTGTCCACCTCAGGTTAACTGTGGAAGCCAACCCACTGGGCCATATAGGAAACCTAGCACACAAAACTACCCTACCAACTCAGGGAAGCAGTGAAAATGCGGAGACAAAGAAACAGATCACAAACAAAAGAAATGGAGGAAAACAAATGACTGGATATAGAATTTAAAACCACGGTTATAAGGATTTTCAAGAATATCCTAGAAAAGGCTGATAAATATAATGAGACCCTCGAAGATATGAAAAAGGACCAACTAGAAATTAAACATACATTGACTGAAATAAAAAAATATTATACAGAGACCCAACAACAGACTAGAGGAATGCAAGAATCAAGTCAAAGAATTGAAATACAAAGAAGCAAAAAACACTCAACCAAAAAAGCAAAAAGAAAAAAAAATCCAAAAAGTTGAAGATAGTGTAAGAAGCCTCTGGGGCAACTTCAAACGTACCAACTTCAGAATTATGGGGGTGCCAGAAGAAGAGAGAGAGCAAAATACTGAAAACAAGCCTGCAGGGAGGGCAGTTAGGGGTGACCCAGCTGGCAGAGGAGGGAAGCTGGGGGAAAGGGCCTGAAAGAAAGGATAGTTAGTGAGGACCCAGGCCTGCAGGGGAGAGCAGTTAGGAGCAATCAGGCTGGCTGGGGAGCAGTTAGGCATCAACCAGGCTCTCAGGAGAATGGTTAGGGGTGATCAGGCTGGCAAGCAGAAGTGGTTAAGGGGCAATCAGGGAGGCAGGCAGGCGAGCAGTTGGGAGCCTGCAGTCCTGGATTGTGAGAGGGATGTCCGGCTGCCCGTTTAGGCCCGATCCTACAAGGGAGCACCCATATGACTGTCAGCTGATTTCTCAACAGAAACTATACAGGCCAGACGAGAGTGGCAAGAAATATTCAAAGTGATGTATAGCAAGAACCTACAACCAAGATTGCTCTACCCAGCAAAGCTATCATTCAGAATTGAAGGTCAGATAAAGAGCTTCACAGATAAGAAAAAGCTAAAGGAATTCATCACCACCAAACCAGTATTATATGAAATGCTGAAAGGTATTCTTAAGAAGAGGAAGAAGGAAAAAGTAAAGATAAAAATTATGAACAACAAATACATATCTATCAACAAGTGAACCTAAAAATCAAGTGAATTAAAAACCTGAGGAACAGAATAAACTGATGAAATGTAATAGAATCAGGGGCATAGAAAGGGAGTGGACTGACAATTCTCAGGGGGAAAGGAGTATGGGGGGTGCAGGAAGAGACTGGACAAAAATCATACACCTATGGATGAGGACAGTGGGGGGGGAGGTAAGGGCAGAAGGTGGGGTGGGAACCGGGTGGAGGGGAGCTATGGGGAGAAAAAGGAGAAACAATTGTAATAATCTGAATAAATATTTATTAAAAAAAACAAAAAACAAATTGGCCGGCAAAAGAGGGCAGTTGGGGGCCAGATCAGGCCAGCAGAGGAGGGCAGTTAGGAGTGATCAGCCAGGCAGAGGCAATTAGGGGTGATCAGGCTGGCAGGGAAGGGCAGTTGGGGGCAAGATCAGGCTGGAAGGGGAGGGCCATTGGGGGCGAGATCAGGCCAGCATGGGAGGGCAGTTGGGGACAACTATGCCAGCAGGGGAGGGCAGTTGGTGGGAACCAGGCCTGCAGGGGAGGGGAGTTGGGGGCAATTGGGCCAGCAGGGGAGCAGTTAGGTGTTAATCAGGCTGGCAGGGGAGCAGTTAGGGGTTGATCAGGCTGGCAGGCAGAAGCAGTTAGGGGCAATCAGGCAGGCAGGCGAGTGTTTAGGAGCCAGTAGTCCCAGATTGTGAGAGGGAAGTCCAACTGTTGGTTTAGGCCCGAGGGATTGGGCCTAAACCAACAGTCACACATCCCCCAAGGGGTCCCAGATTAGAGAGGGTGCAAGATGGGATGAGGGAAAGCCCCCCTCCAGTGCACGAATTTCATGCACTGGGCCTCTAGTTATAAATCATCTAAGAATTATTGATAAAATTGTGATAAGTAAGTTAATGTATCTAATGAGGAATATCATTAATAGGTTAAAAATAAAAAGGAACACTGAGAATCCAAGATGGCGGCATAGGTAAACACCTAAACTGCTGCCTCCCACAACAATTTAAATTGCAACTAAAAGACAAAACATCTATCACCCAGAACCATGGGAAAGCTGGCTGAGTGGAAGTTCTACAACTAGAAGGAAAGAGAAAAGAGCATTGAGACGTGCACGAGCGCTGAAAAGCTGAGGTATGGAGGCGCGTGATCCGGGCTGGCGGCGGGTGACTGGGTGCATTGCTTTTTTCAACCAAATGGAGACAAGCCCCCGATTACTCTGAAATCCAGTCTCTGGGGAGACGCGGGGGACCCAAACCCCTACGGGGAGAAGCTGGACTGTCTGCCAGTGAGAGTGGCTTGCTTGCAGAGCTGCACGCAGGAATAATTGTTTACTGCACTGGGGCACGGGACTCCAGGACACCTTCGGGGACACAGAGCCAGCTAACTAGCAGCCATTGCTGTTTGCCACGCCCTAACCTAGTGACACCCTGAGACCCCGCCCCACACAACCTACAAACCCACCCAAGCTCCAAGCAGCCGAGTTAGCATAAGAAAAGCCTGCCCTATCGCAGCTTAACCTAGAAAACTTGCAGTCCGGGGCAGACAGCTCCAAAACCTCCAAACCCCAAGCAAAGAGGAGAAAATTGCAGCTCTCACTGTAGCTCCTGCTGAGTGGCCTCAGACAGTAGCTGACCTGCACCCCATTGGAGATCCAGAAGCCAGTGTACCTAGTGGTCAGTGTGAGACACCAGATTTCAACTCCTCACATCCATAAGTGACACATTCAAGAGGCAAACTCAGTGAGCACCAAAGCCCCACTGAAACAAGTCCTGCACCATAAGCATGTCTTCAGCGCAGCAGTTCTTCCATTATAGACACAGGGAGTGCTCACAGCTAATTGGCCTGGAAGTCAATTCCTCCCAGCGTACTAACAGCAATTCAGGCTTAAACTACACCAAGACTTTGCACTCAGCCCACAAAGGGGTGTACCAAGAGCATCCACATCAGGTGATTGGGGAGGCTGAGCTACTGCCCCATATAGGTCACCTACCACACAAAGCCACTCCATCAACACAGGGAAGCAGCCAAAATGAGGAGACAAAGAAACATGTCACGAATGAAAGAAACGGAGGAAAGCAAACTACTGGATGACATAGAGTTCAGAACCACATTTATAAGGTTACTCAAGAATCTTCTTAAAACCGCTGAGAAACTTGATGAGACCTTCAAGGAGCTTAATGAGAATGCCAAAAAAATGGAAAAGGATCAGTCAGAAATGAAGCATACACTGTCTGAAATAAAGAATATACAGAAACTCAACTGTAGATCAACATACCCCAAGAATCAAACCAAAGATCTGAAATATGTGGAAACAAAAAACATCCAACCAGAAAAACAAAAAGAAAAAAGAATCCAAAAATATGAAGATAGTGTAAGGAGCCTCTGGGACAACTTCAAGCGAACCAACATCCGAATTTTTGGGGTGCCAGAAGAAGGGAGAGAGCAAAATATTGAAAACCTATTAGAAGACATAATGACAGAAAACTTTCCCTACCTGGTGAAAGAAATAGACTTACAAGTTCAGGAAGCGCACAGAACCCCATACAAGAGGAACCCAAAGAGGACCACACCAAGACACATCATAATTAAAATGCCAAGGGCAAAAGACAAGGAGAGAATATTAAAAGCAGCAAGAGAAAAACAGTTAATTACCTACAAGGGAGTACCAATACGACTGTCAGCTGATTTCTCAAGAGAAACTATGCAGGCCAGAAGGGAGTGGCAAGAAATATTCAAAGTGATGAACAGCAAGAACCTACAACCAAGATTACTCTACCCAGCAAAGCTATCATTCAGAGTTGAAGGTCAGATAAAGAGCTTCACAGACAAGAAAAAGCTAAAGGAGTTCATCACCACCAAACCAGGATTACACGAAATGCTGAAGGGTATCCTTTAAGAAGAGGAAGAAGAAGAAAAAGGTAAAAGTAAAAATTATGAACAACAAAATGACATCAAATACATACCTACCAACAAGTGAATCTAAAAATCAAGTGAATGAAATATCTGAAGAACAGAATGGACTGGTGAATATAATAGAATCAGGGACATAGAAAGGGAGTGGACTGATGATTCTCAGGGGAAGCAGGTGGGAGGGGTGCGGGAAGAGATTGGACAAAATTCTTACTCCTATGGATGAAGACAGTGGCGGGGGGTAAGGGCCTGGGGTGGGGTGGGGAATCAGGTGGAGGGGAGCTATGGGGAAAAATAAAAGAGGAACACCTGTAATAATCTGAACAATAAAGATTTATTTAAAAAATAAAAAAAAATAAAAAGGAACATATGTAATATTTTCAACCATAAAGATTTAAAAAAGAGAGAAAGAAGGTTTAAACTTCCAATCTCCAACTTAAAAGGTTAATATTAATTAGCTTCTTAATGAAATTATAGTAAGGAAGATGATCATTTTTGAAATATTTTAGTGGGGGATTGGAATCCAAGATGGTGGTGTAGGTAAACACCTAAACTGCTGCCTCGCACAACAATTTAAACTGCAACTAAAAGACAAAACGTCTATCACCCAGAACCACGGGAAAGCTGGCTGAGTGGAAGTTCTACAACTAGAAGGAAAGAGAAAAGAGCACTGAGACGTGCACAAGCGCTGAAAAGCTGAGGTACGGAGGCGCGGGATCTGGGCTGGCGGCAGGCGTTGCTTTTTTCAAACCATAGGGGAGACAAGCCCCCGATAACTCTGAAATACAGTTTCTGGGGAGATGCGGGGGACCCAAACTCCTACGGGGAGAAGCTGGATTGTCTGCTACCGGGTCGGAAAGTGAGGGGGGCCTGCTTGCAGAGCTGCGCACAGGAATAATTGTTTATCTGCGCTGGGGCACGGGACGGGACGCAGTCGGAGACACAGAGCGGGCTAACTAGCAGCCATTGCTGTTTGCCACGCCCTAGCCTAGTGACGCCCTGAGACCCCGCCCCACACAACCTACAAACCCACCCAAGCTCCAAGCAGCGGCTTTTGCATATGAATGGACTGCCCTATCGCAGCTTAACCTGACAAACTTGCAGCCCAGATCAGACAGCTCCAAAACCTCCAAACCCCAAGCAAAGAGGAGAAAACTGTAGCTCTCGCTGTAGCTCCTGCTGGGTGGACTCAGACAATAACTGACCTGCACCCCATTGGAGATCCAGAAGCCAGTATTCCTAGTGGTCAGTGTGAGAAACCAGATTTCAACTCCTCACATCCATAAGTGACACATTCAAGAGGCAGACTCAGCGAGCACCAAAGCCCCACTGAAACAAGTCCTGCACCAAAAGCGTGTCTCCAGCACAGCAGTTCTTATAGACACAGCGAGTCCTCACAGCCGATTGGCCTGGAGGTCAATTCCTCCCAGCGTACCAACAGCAATTAAGGCTTAAGTACACCAAGACTTTGCACTCAGCCCACAAAGGGGTGTACCAAGAGCGTCCACATCAGGTGATTGGGGCGGCGGAGCTACTGCCCCCTATAGGTCACCTACCACACAAAGCCACTCCATCAACACAGGGAAGCAGCCAAAATGCAGAAACAAAGAAACATGTCACGAATGAAAGAAATGGAGGAAAGCAAACTACTGGACGACATAGAGTTCAGAACCACATTTATAAGGTTACTCAAGAATCTTCTAAAAACTTACGCTGAGAAACTTGATGACACTTCTGAGGAGCTTAGTGAGACCTTCAAGGACCTTAATGAGAATGCCAAAAAAATGGAAAAGGATCAGTCAGAAATGAAGCATACACTGTCTAAAATAAAGAATATACAGAAACTCAACTGTAGATCAACGTACTGCAAGAATCAAACCAAAGATCTGAAATATGAGGAAACAAAACACACCCAACCAGAAAAACAAAAACAAAAAAGAATCCAAAAATATGAAGATAGTGTAAGAAGCCTCTGGGACAACTTCAAGCGTACCAACATCCGAATTTTTGGGGTGCCAGAAGAAGAGAGAGAGCAAAATACTGAAAACCTATTAGAAGAAATAATGACAGAAAACTTTCCCTACCTGGTGAAAGAAATAGACTTACAAGTCCAGGAAGCGCACAGAACCCCAAACAAAAAGAATCCAAAGAGTACCACACCAAGACACATCATAATTAAAATGCCAAGGGCAAAAGACAAAGAGAGAATCTTGAAAGCAGCAAGAGAAAAACAGTTAGTTACCTACAAGGGAGTACCCATACGACTGTCAGCTGATTTCTCAGCAGAAACTATGCAGGCCAGTAGGGAGTGGCAAGAAATATTCAAAGTGATGAACAGTAAGAACCTACAACCAAGATTACTCTACCCAGCAAAGCTATCATTCAGAGTTGAAGGTCAGATAAAGAGCTTCACAGACAAGAAAAAGCTAAAGGAGTTCATCGCCACCAAACCAGGATTACATGAAATGCTGAAGGGTATTCTTTAAGAAGAGAAAGAAGAAGAAAAAGGTAAAGATAAAAATTATGAACAACAAAATGACATGAAATACATACCTACCAACAAGTGAATCTAAAAATCAAGTAAATAAAAATCTGAAGAACAGAATGGACTGGTGAATATAATAGAATCAGGGACATAGAAAGGGAGTGGACTGACGACTCTCAGGGGAAGCAGGTGTGAGGGGTGTGGGAAGAGATTGGACAAAAATCTTACTCCTATGGATGAAGACATTGGAGGGGGGTAAGGGGATGGGGAGGGGTGGGGAATCAGGTGGAGGGGAGCTATGGGGGAAAAAAATGAGGAACATCTGTAATAATCTGAACAATAAAGATTTATTTAAAAAAGAAAAAAATATTTTAGTGGGATTATTTGAAGAATGATTGGCATTAAACTATGATAGATCCACAGATTTCAGAGCACTCTCTGTAATATAAGCCGTATTTGGTGGATAGGAGTGTTGTTTGATTTGGGCAGGGCCCAGAATAGCATCTGCTTTTAATCCTAGTGGAGGGATAGCTCATGAATGTAGTACATCTTTGGATGAGATTAATATTCAAATTGTAATCTCTATAGGCAATACTACTTGGTTATCAACCTCTAGAAGGCCGAGCTCTCTGGGTTTAGGTCAGATGTGGGGATTACATTTGAGTCAAAATTAAGGTCTTCATAATCTGTATATTCATTGCTTCAGTACCATCAGGGGCCTATTGTTTTAATAGTTATAGAAGAGTTGTTAATTTTGTCTATTATATAAAGAATTCATAGGTAGGGCAATTGTAATTAGAATAGTAGCTGGTAGAATTGTTCCGATAGTTTCTACTTCTTGTGCATCTACAGTCTTTGTATGAGTCAAGATGGCAATATAAGTGAAATAATGTATAGTACAAGAGAGCTAATTAGGAAAACAATTATTAAGGTGTGATCTTGGAAGTGTGATAATTCTTCCATAATTGATGATGCTGTGTCTTGAAAGCCTAGTTGAAATGGATATGTCATAGAGATATATAGGGGTCCCACTTATAGTTTAATTTTGACAAAGTTATAAAAATTTTACTAACATCTCAATTTTACAGAAAGACAGTATGCCTATGAAATTGGCTTGAAATCAATTTAAGAGGGCTTGATTCCTTCCTTTCTTGCTTGGGATTTATGTCTGTAGGGTCTTCAAATGTGTGCTAAGGTGGAGGACATCTGTGTAGCCATGCAAGATTAGTTGTTGGTAACTTTAGTATTAAGCCTTCTGGTTTAGATGTAAATGCTTCTCTTATCATGAAGACTGTAAGTATAACACTAATTAGTGAAATGAATGAACCTATAGTTGATACAGTATTTCAAGTTGTATAAGTGTCTGAGTAATCAGAGTAGCATCATGGCTTATTTTTGATAAGCCTAAGAAATGTTGAGGGGAAAAGGTTATATTAAGAACTACAAATGTAATCAAGAAATTGATCTTTGCTCTCAATTGTGTTTAATGTATAACCTGAAGATGAGGGAAATCAGTGCATGAATCCACCTTTAGTAGCACGTACAGCTTCCATAGGAAAGCAATAGTGCAAATTTGCTACTACATGATGTAAGTGTATGGTGCAGATTGGGCCACAGTCCAGGCATCCAGGGCCGCTGTGGACAGAGGGTGCACAGAAACACAGAACACAGCTATTCTTGATATTTGTGATTCCATTGCTTCATCAGCAGCACCTGGACTAGAACTCATGTGAGCCATGGAATCACAAACACCAAGAATCCTCCCTTCGGTTGGTATTTGTGTGCATCTCTTTCAATAGCTACCCTCAATTCCTCAACTGCTGTACGTTGTGTACCTTAAACTTTAACTTTTATGTATGTTGAGTATGATGCCCATTAGACCCCCTACTATGAATAGAAAGATAAAGCCCAGTGGTCAGATACAGCTGGAGATCATTTAATGTTACCTCCAAAAAGGCAATAAGGGTTGCTAAGCAGCTAAATACTTTCACTCCAGTTGGGATAGCAATGATTATAGTGGCTGATGTAAACTAGGCTTATGTGTCAACATCCATGCCTACCTTAAATATGTGATGGGCTCAGACAATAAAATCCAATGGACATTATAGCTCATACTATTCCCATATACCTAAAAGGGTCTTTTTCCCCCTAAATAATATGTGACAATGTGTG
The DNA here is from genome assembly GCA_026230045.1 of Corynorhinus townsendii. Taxonomy (NCBI): domain Eukaryota; kingdom Metazoa; phylum Chordata; class Mammalia; order Chiroptera; family Vespertilionidae; genus Corynorhinus; species Corynorhinus townsendii. Next base: position 86,097,337 of record JAPDVU010000008.1, read on the forward strand.
AAATAATTCCAAATCCAGGGAGGATAAGGATATAAACTTCTGGATGACCAAAAAAATCAGAATAAATGTTGATATAAGATGGAGTCTCCTCCTCCAGCAGAATAAAAATACAGTAGTGTTTAAGTTCCAGTCTGTTACTAGTATAGTAATTCCAGCAGCTATGACTGGGAGAGAGAGCAGGAGTAAAACAATTGTTATTAAAACTCATCAGACAAATAACGGTGTTTGATATTGAGAAAGGGCTGGTGGTTTAATATTAATAATAGTGGTGATAAAATTAATAGCACCCAAAATTGATGAAACGCCTGCGAAGTGCAAGGAGAAAATAGTTAAGTCGACGTTCCTGTGTCGGCAAGGCTGCGGGCTAAAGAGGGATAAACTGCTCAGCCAGTTCCTGCTCCAGCTTTCGCTATAGAAGAGGCGAGTAGTAGTATTTCTGAGTGACTTCCTGGGGTAGAAACCAAATTTAATATATTAAATACAGGTATACACACTCGTGACATATATATGTGCTGCAAGGTGTCCCCAAAATATATGTACTACAGGGTGTCCTCCTAAAATGTACACACATTTTAACAGCTGATAACTCAATTTTCACTCCTTCTCAGGGTTAATGGAATTGTTGTAATGGGTGAAGCCAGGCCAAGCTCTGAACAAAGATGTATTCTCTGGAGTTTCTTCTGGGGATACATACAGTATGAAGTGCATGGTGCAGATTGGGCCACAGTCCAGTATCCAGGGCCGCTGTGGACAGAGGGTGCACAGAAACACAGAACGCAGCGATTCTCAATGTTTGTGATTCCATTGCTTCAGCAGCAGCAGCAGCGCCTGGACCAGAACTCACGCGAGCCACAGAGTCACAAACACCAAGAATCCTTCCTTCGGCTGGTATTTGTGCACATCTATTTCAATAGCTTCCCTCAATTCCTCAACTGTTGTGCGTTGTGTACGCTAAACTTTAACTTTTGTGTATCCCCATAAAAAGCCTCGTGGAGAAATTTTCTTCATTCAAAGCTTAGTCTGTCTTCACCCATTTCTTCAAATCAGTTAAACCTGAAAAGGAGTGAAAATTAAGTGAGAGATCAGCTGTTAAAGTGTGTACCTTTTTGGGGGGACACCCTATATTTACATCAATTGGCAATCTTACTCTTGGGGAGTCTCACTTGCTGTGTGTATGTGGCTGGGTTCCTGAGGCAGCATTTTGTTTCCTGTTGTTTACTAAGGGGCTCTTCCTGGGATGTACTAAACCTGGTGATTTGGGTTTTATAAATATGTTTTCCTTTTGAGTTAATGTACTGAGAGAGAACTGGGTATGCTAACATGGTCTGTTTTCCGAGTACTTTGAGGTGTGTATTAAATAGCCATTGATTCTGGAACACAAGGATGGGTTTGTAATAAAATGAGATGGAGTAGAAGTGAGTCCTAGTTTTCCTCGCCACTTGTCACTGGCAGTGCTGTCAGGCTATGGGCTCCCTGCATCAGCCCCCCAGGTTCCTCACATCAGCCCCCCAGGCTCCTGGGCCCCTGGAATCCTGACCTTTCTTGGCCACGAGGTCAGAGAATGGGGAAGTGAGGTTTCCTATTTACCAGGCGGTAGCTTTTCCAGACTTGTGTGTATTTTATATTCCCATAAGTTGAATCCCATTTTGATATGGGATTTATATCACAGCAGGAGCTCAGCTTAAAACGATCCTTTGGATTTTCCAAGGCTACTCAACTAGGAAGAGCCAGATGAGGGAGGAGGATGGCATGTGAAGATCCCCACCTCACTTAATCTCATGGTGGCCTGTCCAGCTGCCACCTGCATGTCCCTTCCTTCCTCACCAAACCTCTTCTGTAAGGTTCCTCCTCTGGCCTCCTTTCCCATTCTTTTCCAAGGCCCTGCATCTGTGGGAGGCGCCCACTCAGCGAGCTGCCCTCCCCAATGCTTGGAGCCAAACTGAGCAGCAGCCCCTGCAGGCCTCCTCCCCTGCGCCTTTGTTTTTTAGGGTCTGACACTGGCCAGTCAACCCTTGGAGCTCTCAACCTCTGTCCCATGATTCTCTCCCCTCTGGGACAGCTCTTCATGGCTCACACTTGCCAGTCCCTTAGTCACTCCCTCATTCCTTCCACAAACACTCATTGAAAGCTTCCTGTCACTCCTGGGTTCCACCATGGAGGCAGCTCCCTCCCTGCCCCCTCTGCAGGGCTGACCCACCTGCTCCCCTAGCACTGACACTCCTGAGCTTCAGGCCTGAGGTCGGCTGCCTTAGGCCCACTGCCTGGGCTGCAGGCTTCCTCCACTGTCCCTGGCTCCTCTGAGCTCTCTACTTATCCAAGGACATCAGCTGTCAATCACAGAAGCCAAAAGTGTGTGGTGCAGGCTTGATCCCTCCTCTCTCCACTTCACACATTTGATAGGTCCCTTGAACCTGAGAATGGGTCTGGAATCTGCCTGCCCCATCTTAGCTGACTGTTCTCATGCCAAGTCCACACACACCCTTGTCCCTGGGTCTTCGAAGGGGCTTGTCAACTGCTCTGCCTGCCTCTCAGCCCTAGGGCACCTCTGGGCACCCACCCCGGTGTCCTTCCTTTTTGAACCTCTCCTCCCTGGGCCTCCACACTAGCTACACCCGTCCCTTTGTAGCCTAGCCTCTCCATGTGGCTGAACTTGTAGAGCCTTTGTAATGACCCATGCTGCCGATACAAATGCAGATTCTTTCTTGTGGACCTGAATTAATAGGTTCCCTCTCATCCAAATTTGTGTTTCTTTCAACATGTCCTCAACCATTATTTATTTCCACACATATTGTATATTTTTCTTTCTGGGTAAGTTACAGTACTCACATAGTTCTTCCACAGAGTAGCACACTACTTCAGAGGTCATGCTTTCCCCTCACCTTTACCTTCCTGTGGGGATTTGAGTCTAGTCAAGGTGGCAGCTGCCACAGGAGAGGTCACTGCCTTCATTACTCTTATGGGTTCCCTCTTGCACATCTCTCCAGTCTCTTGACAAATCCTGAATTATTCCAGTTTTATCCCATAACGGTTACAACACTCCCATGATCCATACCATTTTTTCTCACATCTGGCTTGAAGCCATTGTGAAAATAGATTTATTCATGTCCTGAATCTCTTCAAGCTGAATGAGGTGTGCTGGCTATAAACCAGGGAAACCATCCCTGTCTGCTGTTGCGGATTACTCAGGAATTTTCAGAATGTCTATGTCATCACCACAGATATGGAAATAACAACCAAAAAACCCATTGGATTCTCACTGCGGCCCTCACTCCTCCATCTAGTGATGCTGCAGCCCAGTATTTAGACATTGTCTTGAGTGCACTCTGGAATTAGACTTGTTTATTTAACACTAAATGATTGATTTTCTTTTTATGTTATAAACTCTATTCCTCATCCAAATTTATGTTTCTATGAACATTGTTCTCCACCATTAATTAATTCCACGCTTATTTCATATTTTTCTGCTTTTGTGTATTAGAGAACTCACACAGTTCTTCCAAAGAGCGGCACACTTTTTTAAGGGCCACGCTTTGTCTCTCACCTTGAGTGTCCTGCTCTGATGGGCATCTAGTCAAGCTGGCAGTTGCCACAGGAGAGGTCACCACGGTGATTCCCCTTGTGTGTCTACAGGGAAACTTTCCAATGCTTTCTGGCTGGAAGCATAGAAATAAGCTATTCATGCCCCGAACCTCCTCAAGCAGCAGCTGGAGCCCTGGACATGAGTTCAGCAAGTTATCTCAAGTGATGAGAAGGAGTGCGTCCATGTGTGCTGAGGGGACCACTCAGAACTATTTCAGATTGCATGTCATCACCAGAGACATAGGAACTGGATGTAGGAAACCTGCTGGGTTCGCGCAGCAGTCCTCACGTCTCCATGCAGTGATGCGGTAGCCCCGTGTCTAGAAATTGCCTTGCTTGGCATGAGCCTAAAATCTAAACTGGGTTTTGCAACAATTAATCATGATTTCTTTCCATTTCAATCACACAGTTCCTCACTAATTCTCTGAAGGTTAGTGCTCTCCAACACAATTGCTACTGCCCAGCTTCAAAAGCTTATTCACCTGATTTTTGTTGAATGATAGATAGGTAAATAAAAATATGTTTATAGTTTTCAAACACAGAAAAATGTCTCTTCATTTTTTAAGCAAGCATGGGACTAACAAAGTTTATTTTAAAAATTATTTCATTATTACATTTTTGGGTTAATCACATTATAAAACTTCACTTGTACAACTTTATAGTGCAACAGAGCCCACTCAGCTATGTGGTCATCACCCAATGTCTGTCTCCTCTGTCCCCAGGCAGTTGATCCCTTTTATTCACCTGGTCCTCACTCATGTTTTCCTTTTTTTAACCACCATGATTCCATTTCTATGTAGGAGACTTTGTTTCTTTTGTTTGTGTTTCTACATTCCAATGATGAGGGGAAATATGTAATCTGCCACTTTATACTTTTGAGTAATGAAATCTTCCACTTTGAGGTTTCACTCTGATGAGCATTATATGAGACACAAATGTCTTTGAATATTTTTGACCACTGAGTGAGAACATCCAATGAACTTTTGCTCAAAAAGTTTGGGAAGGATCTTCTAATTATGCCCTTTTCCATGTCTCTGCCTAATGTTGCAAAATACTAAACAGAGCCATGAATCAGTATCTCCTTCCATAGCTGGACAGAGTGAACGATAAGGTGAACTGCCCCAACCTCTGTCCATTGTGAAGGTTTTGTTACCCACTGTCCTTCACAGATGTCCAGAGATGGTCTGTTGTGCTACAGCTGTCCACTTTCTGGTTGGCCATCAATACCATGCATAATCATTAGTAATCCAGGCCACAACTTTACTTCCTTTGTATTGAGGTCATATGACACTTTCCAGGAATCCATTGGTCTAGACTGAAAGATAGAGTCATTGTATAGAAGTTGGTACTGAAGTGAATTGGGTCACAGGTTATATTGCTGCTTTGGTCCTCCCAGGTTTGATCATGCTTGACACCACACCCAGGTCATAACGGACAATTCAGGTAGCATGGAAACTTGGGTACCCATCTTTAAACACTCCTTCTTTCAAACCAAGGAAACACTTTGGGACAAATCTCAGTCCATTTTCAGTGTGATGACAGCTCAATGCCCTGAATATTTGCCCCTCCTTGCTAAGACTACTTTGGGCTACAGAAGGGATAGAAGCCATCAGTGATGCCCAGGTGGACATCAGCCTGAGACTGCAATCATTTTTGCCCGACAGGTCTGGGAGCCAGGACACCTATGCAGCTTGGTCTCTAGGGTTGCTTCTAGCCCAGCTCTCTCCAACCCAGGGAATCATGAGATCAGTTGCCAGCTTTCTACCATGAATCTTTCCAATTTATCTATCACATCTGTTTGGGAACCATTTAGACAAGTATCTGCTCATGTCTTGAAGATCTTCAAGCTGAACCTGGGACCTTGGATGTAAAGAAAATAAGCAATCCATGTCTGCTGTTGCAGACCACTCAGAACATTTTCAGAACGTCTATGTTATCACCACAGACATGGAAACTAGAAACGAAAAAGCACATTGGATTGCTACAGTGGTCCTCACTCCTCCATCTAGTGATGCTCTGACCACATATTAGAAATTGTCTTATTTGGCTTGACTCTAGAATCTCAACTTGGCATTAACTCATAATGAAGGATTTTCTTAGACAATGTTCCTCTTTAAATAACTGATGGTTAGTGCCCTACAGTACACCTGCTGCTGCCCAGTTGTAGCAGAGACTTCACCTGATCCTTAGTTCCCAAAAGGAAAGGAAACAAAAATATACTCATGTTATCCCAAAACTAAAAAAGTCTCTTCTTTCCTTAAACAAGAGGGGGAGTGACAAAATTTCTTTGTGGAATTATTTTATTATTTATTATTGAGGGATAGCCTTAATAACATTATATAAATGTCACCTGTACTACGTAGCAGTACAACCTCGTATGCTCTTTATGTGCTCACAGCCCCAAGTCCAGTCTCCGTGTATTTGAGCCCCTTTGCCCCCTCATCATCACTCATGATTTCCCTCTCTGGAAACCAGCATGATTGCTTTTACATGTCAGTGATTTTATTGGTAGCATTGCTTTGCTTCTGGCTTTTACATTCAGTAGATGTGGGAAAATACAGAATGTGCCAACATACCCCCTAGATTAATTAAGTCCTCCACTCTAAGGATATTTTGTGATAAGCATCATAGGAGGCACAAATAGCTTTTTATATTTTTGCCCATTGAGTGAAAGCTGTCCTCACACCTCTGTCCCTCGCAGTTAATGGGAAATAGTGGCAGAGCCATGAATCAGCATATGCTGTCATGTCAGATCATTTGATCTTCAAGCACAGTGAGTGAGGAGGTGACCTGCAGGAAGCTGCCCACTGTGATAGTTTCCTCACCCCTGTTGTTCAAGGACATTTACAGGGCCTCTGTCATGCTGCAGCTATGCACTCTGCAGTTGTTCACCAAAATCTCTTATTTCGTACCCATTGAGTGAAAACTGTCCTCACGCCTCTGCCATATTCCAATGTGAATAATTTCCCATTCATGCTTCTTTTCTGCCTATCTCTATGGTAGACATTTTGGCCAGAGCCATGAATCAGCATGTACTTGCATCTCAGATCATACGTTGTTCAAGCAGAGTGAGTGATAGTGACCTGCTGGGAACTCTGGCCCCTGGGATGGGTTACCTGGCCCTGCCCTTCAGGAATGTCTGCAGGGCTCTGCCGGGCTGCAGCTGCTCACTCTCTGCTTGGTCATCAAGATCATGCTAGCTTATTGCTAAGCCAGGCCACATCATTTCTCCCCTTGTCAACAGGTCATCAGGAGTTTCTCATGAGTCCAAAGCTAGGCTGCAAGCGGGATCGAGGACAATTGGGCAAGCACTTACATGACTTCCCTGAGCTTCCTGAGTCCTCCCAGGTGAGATCACATATGAACCTCTTTAGATGGATGTTGCAGTCATTCTGTGTGTTACCAACCTTATGGCTCCATGGGTTCCATCACGCCCATGTCATAATGGACAGCTGGGTTGCCTGGTCACTTGGAGGCCCATGGTTAGACTTTTCCTCTTTGAAACCAAAGAAACCCTTTGAGATAAACCACAGTGCATTTTGAGGAACGAGAGGCCCGTCCCCTGCCTTTTTGCCCCTTATACCAGGGTGATTTCGGGCTGAAGGGTCTTTGGAAACCATCTGGGTGTTGCTCATAGAACTGAGAAAGGGAATGTGTCCCTTGACACTTAGAGGCCCCTGAAGGACCATGGCATCTGGGGTTACTTCTCCCAAGCACTGTGCAGCACAATGCAACATGAGGCTCCGGTTTGCCAGCTAACTCAGTTCCTGCTGTTTCTCTGCAGCTCAGGAGGTGGGAACATCGTGGAGGGATTCTGCTGCCCTGTGTTGTTGTCTTCTTTAGTTTTCTCATTTTGGACACTAAAGTGAAAGAAGAGGGAACTCTTAAATGCTGGTTTACTGGGTGGAAAAGATTTTGCATGATGAATGATGGTCTAAGCATGTGGCTTCCTTATTAAGAGAGCACTTTAGCCCTAGCTGGTTTTGCTCAGTGGACAGAACATCAGCCTGTGACTGAAGGGTCCCAGGTTCAATTCCAGTCAAGGGCACAGGCTCAATCCCCAGCAGGGGGCATGCAGAAGGCAGACAATCAATGATTCTCTCTCATCATTGATGTTTCTTTCTCCCTCTCCCTTTCTGAAATCAATAAAAATATATATATTTTTTAAAAAGAACTTTATTTGCCCAATTTGACACAAAGGAGGCCACAGTGGTTCCTTAAAAGAACAATAGTTATTTGTTGATGATTTCAAGACCTTGGTTGTAAAGTTTGAGCATTTACACTTTTTTTCACCCACAGATCTTTCTAAGATCCCAGACAGAATCGCTATCTGCCAAAGATACTCAGAGGAACATCATGTCTGCTGGGTATATGGACCCATTCACAGAACAGCTTGCACAGCAGCCTGGACCTGTTTCAGTGCCCTGTGTTTTTTCAGGTCCAACTGGAATGGAGCAGACCTTATCATCTCTCCATAAATTTGCTAGAGTCACATGCTCCACTGAGGAATCTACTGACTCTAAAATCCAGAGGCGTACTGGGCACTGTGCCTCCATCATTGTCTCTGCAGGGGCTGGATGACAGCAATTATTTTTTCTTAATATATTTTCATTGATCTCAGAGAAACAGGGAGAGAGAGAGAGTGAGAGAAGCATCAACGATGGGAGAGAATCATCGATTGGCTGCCTTCTGCATGCCCCACACTGAATATCCAGCCCACAACCGAGGCATGTGCCCTGACTAGGAATCGAACCATGACCCTCTGGTTCACAGGTCAATGTTCAACCATGGAGCCACGCCGGTCGGGTGGCAGCAATTATTTTCTACCTCAAAACAGTTACTTCTCCTGCTGAATACCACTGGACACAAAAATATTTCACTGAGTGAGAGGAATTCTGAATTTTAGTCAGATTTCTTCTTAACCTTCTCTCTCTAAAAGTCTAGCACATCTAGAGTTGGTTCCCACTCACTAGGTCTAGTGAGCCTAATGTCATCTCTGTAATGGACCAACAGGAAGTACATCCTGTGACTGGAAAAGACATTCCAGACCTCTGCAAAGAGCATAAAGCTGTAGAGCTGACTCACCCCAGAAGTGAGATAATGAAAGTATATGCCGGCCTTGCCAGTGGAGGGAAGGCAACTTAGACTGAACCATGAAACACAAGGAGGAGGCATTGCCTGCACTGTAACCACATTGGTCCAGCAGCAGCAGCTCAGGTCACCTGTAGTTACAGTCTGGGTGAATAAACAACCATTTTCTATGTTGTTTCCCCTATTTATTTTTCTCCTTCTCCCTTTCCCGCTCTCCTTCTCCTCATTTTTCTTTCTCCTTTTGCACAAGCCAAATCAAAAGCTTACGGAGAGTGTGTTGCAATCGGCACTTCCTGCATCTTTGAAAACTTTCCTGGTGGCACAAATCTCTTCTATTCATCCAGGTATGTGGTACAGCTTTTCATTTACTACTTACCTACTTACTAGTTACAGGCAGTTCTAATGGCTTCTGATTAGACTCTCTCATAGTAGCCCTCACTCAGCAGTAATGATTATGGGAGATCATTCTGGCATCCTGGCTATTTCAGTCATGCATAGAACCAGGGGCAACTATCATGCTCCGCACTCCCCACCTACCGATGCTGTAGCCCAGGACTTAAAAACTGCCTTGCTTGGTAGGAGTCCGGGATCAGAGCTGAGTTTGGTAACCCTTAGCTATTTGTTCTTTTTTCTTTTCTTAGACATGATTCCACCATAATTATCTGATGGGTGACACCCTACATAATTATCTGGGCACACCTTCTACTGCCCAGTATCAACAGATGACTTACCTGACCCTTGTTGAACAAAGGGTAGGTAAATAAAAATATATTTATATTATTCAAAACCTTAAAAAAGTATCTCCTCTTTTCTTAAGCACATGTGGGACTAAGAGAGTTGCTTTAAATATCACTTCATTATTACAATTTGGGGGGTAACATGGTTAACATCATTATATAAATTTCAGTTGTTCGAGTTTATGGGTACAACATGACACACAGTATTATGTGCTCACCAGGAAAGTGTGGTCTCCTCTGTCTTCTTCAAGACCATCCTTATCCTTTCTCAGGCTATTCCTTTTCTTGTAACCACCATGATTTGGGCTGTATAGAAGATATTTTATTTGTTTCTTTCTTTCTTTTGTGTGTGGTTTTATATTCCATAGATGAGGAAAAATATAGAATGTGCCACTTTATCCTCTTGATTAATGAAATACACAACTGTGAGAATTTACTGTGAGGAACAGTATATGAGACACAAATATCCTTGTATATTTTTGCCCATTAAGTGAGAACTGTCCAACAAACTTATGCCCAATGTCACTGTGAAGGATCTTCCAATCATGTTTCCTTCATGTCCCTATTTTTGCAAAATAATGGCCAGCACCATGATTCAGTATCTCCTTACACATCTGGTCATTTGTCATCCCTGCAAAGTGAATGTGGAGATGAATAGCCCCAATCTGCCTATTGTAAAGGTTTCATTATCCACGATCCTTCACAAATGTCCAGAGAGGGACTGCAATGTGGCAGCAGCGCACTTTCTAGTGGGTTATCTAATTCATGCAAAATCATTGGTACCTAGGCCTCGACCTTCCTTCCTCTGCCAAAAGGTCATATGGAGCCTTCCATGAGTCCACAGGTCTAGGCTGAGAGAAGGTTTCATTGTTGGTAGTAGCGCTGGTGGGAATTTGGACCACCTCTGTATAACTGCTTTGATCTCCCCAGGTTCGATCTTGTATGGGCTGCTTTAAGCTGATGTTGTCTTCTTGTACATGACCTCTTTGTGACCCCCATGGTAGACATCACACCCAGGTCATTATGCATAGTTCAGGTTGCATGGTAACTTGATAGCCCATGGTTAAGCACCTGAGATAATCCTTTGTGACCAATTAGAGCCTATCTTTAGGGCAATTACAGCCCTGTGCCATAAATATTAGCTCATCTTAGCTAGTGCTGCTTTGGTCTAAAGAGGGGATGGAAGCCACCAGTGATGCCCAGATGGATCTCAATCAGAGACTGGAAATGGTGCCTCCCCCAGTCCTTTCGGGAGCCAGGGTCTCTATGGAGCTTAGCTTCTAGGGTTACGTCTTGCTTTACTCAAACTTTGTAAGAGAGAGGCCCCGGGTTAAGGCTCCCTCAGTCTTGGGCCTTGCTCCGACTCTCTAAGAGAGAGTCGAAGGGACTTGCCTGCTAATCCTTTGAGCTTCACTAATATTCTCAAAGAGAGAGGCTGAACTCCACTATTTATTTAGTTTTTTAAATCACTATTGTTGAAAGTATTACATATGTTCTCTTTTTCCTGCAGTGGACTCTCCCAGCACACCCCCACCCACCACATCAGACCTTCATCACCCTATTGTCTGTGTCCATGGGTTAAGCATATAATGCATACAAGTTCTTTGGTTGATCTCTTTTTTTTTTTTTTCAAAGAAAATCATAGTTTTACTTATTTTTTTCTTTATTTTTTTAATTTAATAAATCTTTATTGTTCAGATTATTACAATTGTTTCTCCTTCCCCACCCCCCCCACGGCTCCTCTCCACCCAGTTCCCACCCCACCCTCTGCCCTTACATTCCCCCCACTGTCCTCATCCATAGGGGTACGATTTTTGTCCAGTCTCTTCCCGCACCCCCCCATACCCTTTTTCCCCTGAGAATTGTCAGTCCACTCCCTTTCTATGCCCCTGATTCTATTATATTCAGCAGTTTATTCTGTTCCTCAGATTTTTAATTCACTTGCTTTTTAGATTCACTTGTTGATAGATATGTATTTGTTGTTCATAATTTTTATCTTTTGCTTTTTTCTTCTTTTTCCTCTTCTTAAAGAATACCTTTCAGCATTTCATATAATACTGGTTTGGTGTTGATGAACTCCTTTAGCTTTTTCTTATCTGTGAAGTTCTTTAACTGACCTGCAATTCTGAATGATAACTTTTCTGGGTAGAGTAATCTTGGTTATAGGTTCTTGCTATTCATCACATTGAATATTTCTTGCCACTCCCGTCTGGCCTGCATAGTTTCTGTTGAGAAATCAGCTGACAATCGTATGGGTGCTCCCTTGTAGGTAATTAACTGTTTTTCTCTTGCTCCTTTTAATATTCTCTCTTTGTCTATTGCTCTTGGCATTTTAATTATGATGTGTCTTGCTGTGGTCCTCTTTGGATTCCTTTTGTTTGCGATTCTGTGCGCTTCCTGTACTTGTAAGTCTATTTCTTTCACCAGGTGGGGGAAGTTTTCAGTCATTATTTCTTCAAATAGGTTTTCTGTATATTGCTCTCTCTCTTTTTCTGGCACCCCCATAATTCTGATGTTGTTACGCTTAAAGTCGTCCCACAGGCTTCTTACACTATCTTCAACTTTTTAGATTCCTTTTTCTTTTTGCTTTTCCGGTTGAGTGTTTTTTGCTTCTTTGTATTTCAAATCTTTGACTTGATTTTTGCGTTCCTCTAGTCTTCTGTTGGGTCTCTGTATAATATTTTTTTATTTCAGTCAGTGTATGCTTAATTTCTAGTTGATCCTTTTTCATATCCTTGAGGGTCTCACTAAATTTATTGGCCTTTTCTAGGAAATTCTTGAAAAACCTTATAACCGTGGTTTTGAACTCTATATCCTGTCGTTTGTTTCCCTCCATTTCTTTTGTTTGTGGTCTGTTTCTTTGTCTCCACATTTTCGCTGCTTCCCTGAGTTGGTAGGGTAGCTTTGTGTGCTAGGTGCCTATATGGCCCAGTTGGTTGGCCTCCCCAGTTACCTGAGGTGGACACTCTTGGTGCACCCCTTTGTGGACTGTGTGTACAGCCTTGTTGTAGTTAAATCTTGATTGTTGTTGGTATGACTGGGAGGAATTGACCTCCAAGCCAGTTGGCTGTGAGGATCAGCTGTGTTTATGCTGGGAGAACTTCTGTGCTGGAGACAGCCTTATGAGACAAGAGTTGCAAAATTGCAAAAGCCTCTGTGCTCAGATTGGATGGGGCAGAGTCTCAGGGCTGAGCAGACAGTCTTGGCTTCCCATCAGCCCTGCCCTCTGAGGCCCCTGGGTCTCAGTGTCCCTCGGTAATCGCTGCAAGCACCTCTGAGAGAAAGCCACCCTCGAGTTTCGCCCGCTGCCAGACAGTCACGTTTCTCCCCCAATGAATCTAGATTCCCAGATTCTCACCTGGAACTGGAGTTCGGCACAGTCCGGAGTTCCGGTTCCCTCCAACTAGAGAAAGCCAGTGGCACATGCAGCAGTCAGTCCTTTCTGTGCGCACTTGCGCACGCGCCTCCAGACCTCTGCCTTTCGTGGCTCCCCTGAGTTTCTTCCTGACAGTCCAGATTCCCCCATAAGAGCCTGGGGTTCAGTGCAGTCGGGAGTTTCTGACTTGCTCCTGCTAGGGAAAGCCAGGGGCAACCTCAGCAGCCAGTCCTCTCTGTGTGCACTCACGCTCGCGCACCCCCAGACCCCTTCCCTCTGCAGCTCCCCCGAGTCTCTGTGTGCCTTTCTCTCTACCAGACTCCTCCTGTATGAGCTTGGGTCCACAGGGTCTCGCCCGGAACTGGGGTTCTGTGCAGTCGGAACTGGGGTTCAGTGCAGTCGGGAGCTTCCTTCTCTCTCCCACCAGAGAAAGCCAGCCAGGCACTCAGCCACCCTTCCTCTCTGTGTGCGTGTCTCTCCATACCTCAGCCCTTTGCAGCTCCTCTGATTCTCCATGAGCTTTTCTCTTTCCTTCTAGTTATAGAATTTCCATTCAGTCAGCTTTCCTGTGGTTCTGGATGATGTCCTTCTGTCTTTTAGTTGTAGTTTTGAAATTGTTGTGCGAGGCAGCAGTTTAGGTGCTTACCTATGCCGGCATCTTGGTTTCTCCCCTGGTTGATCTCTTCACACCTACCCATCCTCCCCTGCCTTCCCTCTGAGTTTAAACAGTCTGTTTGATGTTTCTTTGTCTCCAGATCTATTTTTGTTCATCAATTTATTTTGTTCATTAGATTCCACATATGAGTGAGATCATGTGATACTTACCTTTCTCTGACTGGTTTATGTCTTGCAGCATAATGCTCTCCAGGTCCATCCATGCTGCTGCAAATGGTAAGAGTTCTTTCTTTTTTACAGCTGTGCTGTACTACATTCTGTAGATGTGTCACAGTTTTTAATCCACTCCTAGGCACATAGGCAGTTTCCAAATCGTAGCTATTATAAATTGCACTGCCATGAACATAGGGGTGTAAGTATATGCTTTCTGATTGGTATTTTGGGTTTCTTACACTATATTCCTAGAAATGGGATCACTGGCTCATATGGCAGTTCCATATATAATTCTCTGAGGACACTCCATACTATTGTGCACAGTAACTGTACTAGTATGCATTCCCACCAGCAGTGTTCCCCTTTCTCCATATCTACGCCAGCACTTGTCATTTGTTGATTTGTTTGTTAGTAGTTCTGACAGGTTTGAGGTGACACCTCATTGTCATTTTAATTTACATCTCTTAGATGACCAGTGACTTTGAGCACTTTTTTATATGTCTCTTGGCCTTTTGTATGTCTACTTTGTTCAGGTCCTTTGCCCATTTTTAAATTGGGTAGTTTGTCTTCCTTTTGTTAAGTTGTACGAGTTCCTTACATATTTTTGAAATTAACCCCTTATCAGATTTATCATTGGCAAATATGTTCTCCAATGCAGTGGGCTCCCTTTTCATATCGTTGATGTTTACTTTTGCTGGGCAGAGGCTTTTTTTTTTTGACATAGTTCCATTTGTTTATTTTCTCCTTAGTTTCTTTTGCCCTAGGAGATGTATCAGTAAACATATTGCTGCAAGAGATGTCTTGAGATTTTGCTGCCAATCATTTCTTCTAAGATTTTTATGGTTTCACAACTTACATTTTGGTCTTTTATCCATTTTGAGTTTACTCTTGTGTATGGTGTAAGTTGGTGGTCTACTTTTATTTTTTATGTTTTGCATATACCTGTCCAGTTTTCCCAATCCATATATTGAAGACACGGTCTTTACTACATTGTATGCTCTTGCCTCCTTTGTCAAATATTAATCGAGTGTAATGGCTTGGGTAGATTTTCTGGGGTCTTTGTTCTGTTTCATTGATCTATATGCCTATTCTTGTGCCAGTACCAGACTGTTTTGAGTACAGGGACTTTGTAGTATAACTTGATATCTGAAATTCTGATTCCCCCAAGTTTGTTCTTCTTTCTCAAGATTTTCCATGGCCATTAGGGGTATTTTTTGGTTCCATATAATTTTTGGACTGTTTGTGCTAGACTTTTGAAATATGCTGTTGGTATTTTAATAGGAATTTCATTGAGCCTGTAGATTGCCTTGGGTAGTACGGACATTTTAATGACGTGGTTCTACCAATCCATGAACATGGTATATTCTTCTACTTGTTTATATCTTCCTCTCTCTTTTTCAACATCCTGTAGTTTTCCAAGGATAGGTCTTTTACCTCCTTGGTTAAGTTTATTGCTAAATATCTTAATTTTTTGTTGCAATGGTAAATGGGATTGTTTGGTTTATCTTTTGTAGAGTTCATACTCATTGATGCTGCTTTGACTTGCAGTCTTCCAGTGTAATCAGATCTACCATGAGTTTGGTGGTTCCATTCCCTGCATCACTTGGGTATCCATAGATCCCATCACATTTAGATTTTTCCATTGAGAGGTTTCAATTTCCAATGTCTAGCCTTCATAGAAGCATCAACACACAGCTCTTCAAATGTGCCATTTCCACTCTTAAATATATTTTGCAATGTATTGGTGAAAGTTATGCCAGGTGTACATGCACAGAGTTTGGAATAGGACTCTTATGACCAATCCACTCTAACAGTTTCCCTTCCATAAAATTTTAACTGCTTTTTCTTTATTAAAACAAGAGACAGTGGGCATTTCCGTGTCACATTTATTGGGCCATGATTCAATGCATTTATCAGCCAATCATCCATATAAGCTTTTAGAGCCTTTTCTAATCACCCACTCTGAAAATTTAAATGCAGAGTCTCTGTCTGGTGAGCTTATAAAATTAATACATTCCCTCTCATCCAAATTTATGTACCTTGTAACATTTTCCCCAACATTAATTATTTCCACACATATTCCATACTTTTCTGCTTGTGTAAATTATTGTACTAGTGTAGTTCTTCCAAAGAGTAGCACATTTCCTCAGGGGTCACATTTCATCCTTAACCTTTAATGTTCTGCTGAGAGTTGCATCTATTCAAATTGGCAACTGCCACAGGAGACGTCACTGCCATTATTACCCTTATGTGATTCCTCTTTTTTTTTTTTTATAACAATATTATTTATTGATAAAATTAAATTCCTTACAAGTTACCTTACAATATCCATAAAATTAAACCATGACAATGATTGACAAACACTAATGTGAACAATGCCTTGCATGTCCTTGGAAAGTTTGGGTAAGTCAGGTTTGTATGTTGTTTTTAATTTTAGGCGTGATTCCAGGTTCTCATCAATAGGACGACTTCTCAATTTACTCTTGATAAGGTTCATGCTTGAAAATGATTGTTCGCATAAATATGTAGACCCAAATAAGGAAATAACAGCAAACGCTAGTTTTTTCAGTTGATTATATGAGTCAGGAATACTATTCCAGGTGTTAAAAATCAACATATCTTCCTTCTCCAGGTCTTTCAAAGCAGACCACTTGTGCTGTGAACTAAGTTCACATTTGTTTTTCTCCAATATTTCTATATCAGCACAAAGACGTTCAAATTTCGAGCTCCACAATTCTTTGTTTTTTAAATCCAGCCATTGCATTTCAAAGTTGCCAATGTCAATATTAAAGGGAGAAAAATTTAATTCTGTTACAGTAGCATTAAGAGGTTTTTTAACCAAGGCTAATGTTGCTTTGCTGTTTCTTAATTCCTGAAACCTGTTGAGAAAAACTTCCCTCATATTTAAAAGTGTTGTTTTGAAACAGCAAATGTCAATATCAGAATTATTTTCTTGCTGATGTTTCAACAGGCTTTGAAAGTGAATCAAAGTTTCTCTTTCAAAATATTGAGCAAAATTAGATAGTTTGTTTTCGAGAAATAACTTCTTCTAACTGAAAAAATTGTGTTTCCTTTCCCCTGTTGTTTACGATTAAGCTGATTTAGATGAGATGTAACGTCTACCATGAAATAAAATTTTTGGATCCACTGATCATTAGTTCTGGATAGTGAACACCCTTCTCAAGGAGAAATGCTTTAATTTCTGTTAATAAGGAAGCAAACGTTTCCTCTTGATAACCAACGTTCCTTGTTATGCAGCAGCAGATCTGCATACTCACTCTCCATTTCAACTAAAAATTCTTTAAATTGGCCATGATTAAGAGCTTTAGCTATAATGGAGTTGATAATGTTAATCACCAGTTCCATAACTTTGCAAATTTCTTCTGGAAATGTCTGCGCACAAAGCGCTTCTTGATGAGTGATGCAATGGTAAGTATCTACTGATTAATTTTTTTTCTTTCAAAATAGCCACAAACCCGTTTCTTATGCCGGTCATACTTTTCGCCCTGTGTGTTGAAATTGAGACAATTTTATCGAGTGGAATATGATGTTTTTCAATGCACTCAATTACAGCATTTGCTATATCCTCTCCACGTGTTTGACCTTTGAGTGGCAATAATCCTAAAAGTTCTTCTTTAGGACCTGTAGATGAAATAAATCGTACAAAAAGTGAAACTTGCGCTGTACCATTTATGTCACAAGACTCATCAACTGCTATTGATAAAGCTGAAATCAATTTAAGATCTTCGACTTGCTGGTAGGTTACATTCGAAGACATGTTGACTGTTCTATCTTTCACTGTTTTAGCAGACAATGGTAACTCTTTGATTTTTTTTTTTAGAATATCTGCTTTGTTCTTAAAATCCCAAAATAGCTTTTCAGATGCATTTATAAAACAACTTTTTATGTATTCGCCATTTGTATATGGTTTTCCTCTCTTAGCAATCTCTTGACTAACCACAGAACTTGCAATATTAACACTGATGGAAGATTGCATCCCATAATTAAATACAGAACTTGATTTTTCTTGACTCTTCTGAAGTTCCTCAACTGCTTTCTTCCTTGCATCACCGACAGGATATTTAGTACTAAATGACACGTGTTTAGTTGTAAAGTGTCTCTCCAAATTTGATTTCTTGTTATGTGCCAATTTTTCCTGACAAATAAGACAGGTCGGAAGGCTATTTATTTAAGTTTTAAATAAATGCAAAAGTCTCGGTCCATTCAACTTTAAATTCACAGTTTTCGTCTTCCGTTTTTCTTTGCTTCTTCTTTGTAGCCATGTCAAACAGGGCACCTTTCTTTTGAAAGAGTGCATTTAGGTAATTTTCTGCTTGGCATTCAATCTTTTCAGTGTTGGACTGGCCCTGAGATGATAGTTCCTCTTTTGGTGTTGACTGTGAAGAATCAAGAGATGGTATACGATCATTGACTGCTTCTCTTTGTAGGTTACAAAATGAACATTTTTCATCCATAGACCAGTCAATCAGTTCTTCTGGTTCACAGTCTTCAAATAAATTTAGGTCTCTTCGTAGCCGTGGTCCATAAAGCCCTTCTAAAATACTCTCAAAACCTACACAGTGCATGAGGCGGTGGCGCCAAGAGTCAAGTACCTGCGGGAATCCTCTCCTCTCCACCGTGCACCAAGGGCTCCAGCACTGAGAGGCAGCGGCAGCAGCAGTGGGGGCGGCAGTGGCCATTCTCTCTCTTCCCTAGTCCATCTGCATCCCAAGTCAGGCGCCCTCATTTACATAGGAGCAGTGGAAACAGGAGGCAGGAGCCTGAGCCGATTGGGGCCAGCCCCACAGCACGTGCCACCCCCCAGGGGGGTTGATTGACAAGTGTCCTCGGCCCTGCCTTCCCCCTCCCACTGCTCCCTCTGGGAGTGGCAGGGGGGGGGTGTGAGGGGGGATGGAGGGAGTGCTAGGAGAAGGAAGCTGCTTCCTCTTTTTGCACTTTTCCTGTGCATGACAAATCATGAATTATTCTGGTTTCCATCCTTATCAGTTACAACTGTACTAGGAACCTTTCCAATTTTCCTCATGTTTTGTTGAGCCATTGAAAAAGAATAATCTGTTCATGTCCTGAATCTCTTCAATCTGATTCTGGATATAAATTAAGTGATGAGCAAGAGTACATCCATGTCTGCTGCAGGGGACCACTTGGAAATTTTTCAGAATCTGTGTTATCACCCCAGACATGGGAACTAGAATGCAGGAAACCCATTGGATTGTCCAGTGCTCTTCACTTCCCAGCTACTGAAGCATTAGCCCAGTACTTGGAGATTGCCTTGCTTGGCAGGAGTCTGGATTCAGAGCTGGGTTTCATACATTATAAATCTTTTTTATTTTTCTAAGCACTATGCCTCATTAACCATCTGATGGCTAAGACAATGCCACCCATGTTCTATTACCAAGTCTCAGGTGATTATCCTCATTCTGGTTGAACAAATTGTAGATAAAAATATGTTTATCCAAAAACAGAAAAATATCTTCTTTTCATGAGCAATACTGGGAGGTAATGTGGTTAATAATATTAAATAAATGTCATATTATAACTGTATAGTACAACATAGCATAATCCATTATGTGCTCACCTCCCAAATTCTAGCCTCCTCTGTCCTCTTGTATTTGACCCCTTTACCTCCTTTCCTCCTTCATGTACCCACCATGATTTCATCTCTATGTGGGACGTTTTGCTTGTTTGTGGTTTTACATTCCATATATGAGGGAATATATAGAATGTTCCACTTTATCTTATTTTTTTAAATAGATATATTTTTTATTTATTTCAGAGAGGAAGGGAGAGGGAGAGACAGAGAGAGAAACATCAAGATAAGAGAGAATCAGTGATTTGCTGCCTCCTGCACGCATCCTAGGTTGGGGATTGAGCCTGCAACCTTGGCATATTCCCTTGATCAGAATCAAACCCAGGACCCTTCTGTCCACAGGCCAATGCTCTACCCACTGAGGCAAACCTTCTAGGACCACTTTCTATTCTTGATTAATGAAATATTCAACTGTGAGAATTCACTGTTATAAATAGTATATGCAACACAAATATCTGTATTTCATGCCCATTGTTTGAGAACAGTCTAAGAAACTTCTACCCAAATGTCATTGGGAATGATCTTCCAATAATGTGTTTTTAATGTGTCTGACTACAATTGTGGGAAATATTTAGAAATGTGCTTGAAAAACTAAGAATACATATTCATAGAGCCTTAATATCTGAAGGGTACTGTTTAATCGCCGGGAAATCGTGTTCAAACAGCTGAGAAGTGAGTGCGATACTGTTCACATTTATAATTCAGTCTCAATGTGTTGGTATTTTTGAAAGAAGGATAAGCACTTAAACATTCATTTTCATGAGCTCAGACACCTGTATGAAAATGTTCAAACTCTCAGAGCTCAAAATAACAAACCAGCGAAATGTCTAGGAATGAATGTGACAAGCTTGGAATACTTAATATATCTAGTGCATGTTGTAACACTGAAAATTTGTATTCAAAGTGCCATGAAAGGTAGAATAGTCTTTAAAACAATAATAATTCACATTTAAAGAGCTGGTATATGTGGAAAATCACTGTATAAACACTTGGAATTCATAATGAATGAGCTTCAATCACTGGACAACAGTGAATCAAACTCTGAGACTTCACAATGATTGAATAAGGAAATATTTAGCAAAGTGCTTGAAAGATGAGGAACACATGTTCATAGAGCCTTAATATTTGAAGGACAATGTTTAATCACTGGGAAATCGTGTTCAAAGAACAGAGAAGTGAGTGTGATACTGTTTACATTTATAATTCAGTCAAAATGAGTTGGCAATTTTGGAAGAAAGTTGGTGAAAAATTTATTGTCATAGAGGTGATATAATGGTATGAAAGTATTCACAGCTCTAAGAAATCAAAATAGTGGATAGGCTAGTGTTCAAAGTAATAATAATGTACCTGTGTTTGATTCAGATTTGTCCAGTGATTCAAGCTCATTCACTGTAAATTCTAAGTGTTTATACATAGTTTTTTCCATAAATTCTAGATCTATATATGTAAATTTTTTCTACTTTAAAGAATATCCTACATTTCACAATTCAGTGGAAACAAATACTTGGTATTTCAACACTGCACTGGAGAAATTAAGGTTCTGCAAATGTATTCCAAGTGTTTCAGACACATTCCTAGTCATTTCCCTGGTCTGTTCTTGTAAGTTCTCAGAGTTTTCACATTTTCATACGGGAATGTGAGCCCTATGAAAATGAAAGTTTAAGTGTTGAACCAAACTTCTTTCATATACGCGAACTCATTTAAACTGAATTATAAATGTAGCCAGAATTGAACTCAGTTCTCTGCTCCTTGAACACAATTTCCCAGTGATGAAACAGTGTCATTCAGATACTAATGCTCATGAACATGTATTCACACTGTTTCAGGAATCTTCCTAAATATATTTTCATTCTTTCCCTGTGAATTCTCACTTTTTGACTCACTTTCGTGCAGCGATTCAAGCTCTACGAACATGTATTTGTACTGTTTCAGGTGCGTTCCTATATATTTCCCTAGGCTTTCACTGTGAATTCTCAGTGTTTGATACACTTTGTCCACTGATTCAAGCTTATTCACTGTGAATTCCACGTATTTATAGAGCGTTTTGCCAAATATACCAGACTTTAAATGTAAATTATTACTACTTTGAACACCAGCTTCAGTATCATTTTTATTTCTAAGAGTTTTGAATACTTTTATACTGTCTATATCAGCTCTATAAAAATGAATTTGTTTCACCAACTTTTTCTTCAAACGCCAACTTCTTTACACTGACTTGTAAAAGTAAACAGTATCGCACTCACTTCTCTGCTCTTTGAACAAAATTTCCCAGTGACTGAACAGAGTCCTTCAGATATTAAGGCTCTATGAACTAGCGTTCCTACTATTTCAGGCAACTTCCTAAGTATTTCCCTATTCTTTCCTTGCGAATTCTCAATGTTTGATTCATTGTTGTCCAGTAATTGGAGCTCTATCACTGTGAATTCCTAGTGTTGATTCATCATTTTTCCATATATACAATCTCTACAAATGTAAACTTTTTATATTTTAAAGACTATTCTACCTTAAACAGCTTTTTGGATACTAAATTTGGTATTTGAACAAGGCATTACAGAAATTAAGGTTCTACAAATATATTCCAAGTGTTTCAGACACATTCTTAGCCATTTCCCAGGTCTGTTAATGTGAGTTATCACAGTTTTCACATTTTCATACGGGAATATGAGCCCTATGAAAATGAAAGTTTGTCTAACCAACGTTATTTCAAATTCGCCGACTCTTTAGAGTGAATTATAAATGTAGCCAGTATACAACTCACTTCTCTGTTCTTTGAACAAGATTTCCAAAGGATGAAACAGTGTCCTTCAAATACTAATGCTCATGAACTTGTATACACATTGTGTCAGGCATCTTCCTAAATATATTTTCATTCTTTCCCTGTGAATTCTCACATTTTGATTCACTTTTGTGCAGCTATTCAAGCTCATTCACTGTGAATTCATTTACACAGCATTTTTCCAATTATACCACACTTTCCATGTAAGTTATTACAACTTTGAACACTAGCATGACTATCATTTTGATTTCTAAGAGTTTTCAATACATTTATACTATTATATCAGCGCTATGAAAAAGAATCTATGTTTCACCAACTTTCTTCCCAAAACGCCAACTCATTTACATTGAATTATAAAATTAAACGGTATCGCACTCACTGCTCTGCCCTTTGAACACATTTTCCCAGTGACTAAACGGTGTACTGCAGATATTAAGGCTGTATGAACATGTATTCACATAGTTTTAGGCACGTTCCTAAACACTTCCCCAGTCTTTCACTGTGAATTCCCGGTGTGTGATTCACTTTGTCCTCTGATTCCAACTCTGAATTTCCAAGTATTTGTAGAGCGTTTTGCCAAATAATTCAGACTTTAAATGTAAATTGTTACTCCTTGGCACACTAGCTTGACTGTCCTTTTAAATACGATGATTTTCGAATACTTTGGACTGTCATAGTTGCTCAATGTAAATGAATTTATCTTTTCACAACTTTTGACCTGAAATGCCAACTCACTTACACTTAGTTGCCAAAGTGCAAAGTAGAGCAATCACGTCTCTGCCCTTTGAACAGTTTCCCAGTGACGAAACACAGGCTTTCAGATATTAAGGCTCAATGAACTAGTGTTCCTACTGTTTCAGGCAACTTCCTAAACATTTCTCTATTCTTTTGCGAATTCTCAATGTTTGATTCATTTTTGTGCAGTGATTAGAGCTGTATCACGCTGAATTCTTAGTGTTGATTCATCGTTTTTCCATAAACGATGTACAATCTCAACAAATGTAAACTTTTTCTATTTTAAAGACTATCCTACCTTGCACGGCTCTTTGGATCCTTGTCAGTTCCCAGAGTTTTCACATTTTCATAGAGGAATGTGAGCCTTATGAAAATGAAAGTTTACATGCTTAAGCAACCTTCTTTCAAATTCGCCAACTCAGGTAGACTGAATTGTAAATGCAGCCAGTATCCAAATCATTTCTCTGCTCTTTGAACGCGATTTCCCAGTGATGAAACAGTGTCGCTCAGATATTAAGTCTCTATGAACATGAACTCACACCTGTTTCAGGCACGTTCCTCAATTTTTCCCTAGTCTTTCACGGTAAATTCCCAGTGTGTTAGGCACTTTGTCCAGTGATGGAAGCTCACTCACTGTGAGTTCCACGTATTGGTAGAGCGTTGTGCCAAATAATGCAGTCTTTAAATGTAAATTGCTAGTCCTTGGCACACTAGCTTTACTGTCATTTTAAATTCGATGAATTTTGAATAATACTGATATGTCACCTCTGTCAGAAAGAATCTTTCACCAACTTTCTTCCTAAAACGCCAACTCATTTACACCGAATTATAAAAATTAAACGGTATCGCACTCACTGCTCTGCCCTTTGAACGCATTTTCCCAGTGACTAAACGGTGTACTGCAGATACTAAGGCTGTATGAACATGTATGCACATAGTTGCAGGCACGCTCCTAAATACTTCCCCCGTCTTTCACTGTGAATTCCCAGCGTGTGATTCACTTTGTCCAGTGATTCAAGCTCACTCACTGTGAATTCTACATATTTATAGCGCGTTTTGCCCAATAATTCAGAATGTAACCGTAATTTGTTACTCCTTGGAAGACTTGCTTGACTATTACTTTAAATTCTATGAGCTCTGAATACTTTTATACTGCTGTATCAGCTCTATGAAAATGAATTTATGTTTCACCCACTTTCTTCCTAAAGCGCCAACTCATTTACACTTCACGGTAAAAGTGCAAAGTCTCGCACTCACTTCTCTGCTCTTTGAACCCATTTGCGCAGTGACTAAGCAGTGTCCCTCAGATATTAAGTCTCTATGGACATGTACTGACACTGTTTCGGGCACGTTCCTGGATTTTCCCCCAGTCTTTCGTTGTGAATTCCCAGTGTGTGATTCACTTTGTGCTCTGATTCCAACTCATTCACTATGAATTTCCACGTATTTGTAGAGCGTTTGGCCAAATAATTCAGACTTTAAATGTAAATTGGTACTCCTTGGCACACTAGCTTGACCGTCCTTTTAAATTCGATTGTTTTTGAATGCTTTGGACTGTCATAGTTGCTCAATGTCAATGAATTTATCTTTTCACAACTTTCTACCTGAAATGCCAACTCACTTACACTTAGTTGCCAAAGTGCAAAGTAGCGCAATCACCTCTCTGCTCTTTGAACACAGTTTCCCAGCGACGAAACATAGGCCTTCAGATAGTAAGGCTCTATGAACTAGTGTTCCTACTGTTTCAGGCAACTTCCTAAACATTTCTCTATTCTTTTGCGAATTCCCAATGTTTGATTCATTTTTGTGCAGTGATTAGAGCTGTATCACGCTGAATTCTGAGTGTTGATTCATCGTTTTTCCGTAAACGATGTACAATCTCTACAAACGTAAACTTCTTCTATTTTAAAGACTATCCTACCTTGCACTGCAATCTTTGGATCCTTGTCAGTTCCCAGAGGTTTCACATTTTCATACAGGAATGTGAGCCTTGTGGAAATGAAAGTTTACGTGCTTAAGCAACCTTCTTTCAAATTCGCCAACTCAGGTAGGCTGAATTGTAGATGCAGCCAGTATCCAAATCATTTCTCTGCTCTTTGAACGCGATTTCCCAGTGATGAAACAGCGTCGCTGGGATATTAAGTCTCTATGAACATGTACTCACACCTGTTTCAGGCACGTTCCTCAATTTTTCCCTAGTCTTTCACGGTAAATTCCCAGTGTGTGAGTCCCTTTGTCCAGTGATGGAAGCTCACTCACTGTGAGTTCCACGTATTGGTAGAGCTTTGTGCCAAATAATGCAGGCTTTAAATGTAAATTGTTAGTCCTTGGCAAACTAGCTTTACTGTCATTTTAAATTCGATGAATTTTGAATAATACTGATATGTCAGCTCTGTGAGAAAGAATCTCTTTCACCAACTTTCTTCCTAAAACGCCAACTCATTTACACCGAATTGTAAAAATTAAACGGTATCGCACTCACCGCTCTGCCCTTGGAACGCATTTTCCCAGTGACTAAACGGTGTACTGCAGATACTAAGGCTGTATGAACATGTAATGCACATAGTTGCAGGCACGTTCCTAAATACTTCCCCCGTCTTTCACTGTGAATTCCCAGCGTGTGATTCACTTTCTCCAGTGATTCAAGCTCACTCACTGTGAATTCTACATATTTATAGCACGTTTTGCCCAATAATTCAGAATGTAACCGTAATTTGTTACTCCTTGGAAGACTTGCTTGACTATTATTTTAAATTCTATGAGCTCTGAATATTTTATACTGCTGTATCAGCTCTATGAAAATGAATTTATGTTTCACCCACTTTCTTCCTAAAGCGCCAACTCATTTACACTTCACGGTAAAAGTGCAAAGTCTCGCACTCACTTCTCTGCTCTTTGAACCCAATAGCGCAGTGACTAAGCAGTGTCCCTCAGATATTAAGTCTCTATGGACATGTACTGACACTGTTTCGGGCACGTTCCTGGATTTTCCCCCAGTCTTTCGTTGTGAATTCCCAGTGTGTGATTCACTTTGTGCTCTGATTCCAACTCATTCACTATGAATTTCCACGTATTTGTAGAGCGTTTGGCCAAATAATTCAGACTTTAAATGTAAATTGTTACTCCTTGGCACACTAGCTTGACCGTCCTTTTAAATTCGATTGTTTTCGAATGCTTTGGACTGTCATAGTTGCTCAATGTCAATGAATTTATCTTTTCACAACTTTCTACCTGAAATGCCAACTCACTTACACGTAGTTGCCAAAGTGCAAAGTAGCGCAATCACCTCTCTGCTCTTTGAACACAGTTTCCCAGCGACGAAACATAGGCCTTCCGATATGAAGGCTCTATGAACTAGTGTTCCTACGGTTTTAGGCAACTTCCTAAACATTTCTCCATTCTTTTGCGAATTCCCAATGTTTGATTCATTTTTGTGCAGTGATTAGAGCTGTATTACGCTGAATTCTGAGTGTTGATTCATCGTTTTTCCGTAAACGATGTACAATCTCTACAAACGTAAACTTCTTCTATTTTAAAGACTATCCTACATTGCACTGCAATCTTTGGATCCTTGTCAGTTCCCAGAGGTTTCACATTTTCATACAGGAATGTGAGCCTTGTGGAAATGAAAGTTTACGTGCTTAAGCAACCTTCTTTCAAATTCGCCAACTCAGGTAGGCTGAATTGTAGATGCAGCCAGTATCCAAATCATTTCTCTGCTCTTTGAACGCGATTTCCCAGTGATGAAACAGCGTCGCTCGGATATTAAGTCTCTATGAACATGTACTCACACCTGTTTCAGGAACGTTCCTCAATTTTTCCCTAGTCTTTCACGGTAAATTCCCAGTGTGTGAGTCCCTTTGTCCAGTGATGGAAGCTCACGCACTGTGAGTTCCACGTATTGGTAGAGCGTTGTGCCAAATAATGCAGGCTTTAAATGTAAATTGTTAGTCCTTGGCACACTAGCTTTACTGTCATTTTAAATTCGATGAATTTTGAATAATACTGATATGTCAGCTCTGTGAGAAAGAATCTCTTTCACCAACTTTCTTCCTAAAACGCCAACTCATTTACACCGAATTGTAAAAATTAAACGGTATCGCACTCACCGCTCTGCCCTTGGAACGCATTTTCCCAGTGACTAAACGGTGTACTGCAGATACTAAGGCTGTATGAACATGTAATGCACATAGTTGCAGGCACGTTCCTAAATACTTCCCCCGTCTTTCACTGTGAATTCCCAGCGTGTGATTCACTTTGTCCAGTGATTCAAGCTCACTCACTGTGAATTCTACATATTTATAGCGCGTTTTGCCCAATAATTCAGAATGTAACTGTAATTTGTTACTCCTTGGAAGACTTGCTTGACTATTACTTTAAATTCTATGAGCTCTGAATACTTTTATACTGCTGTATCAGCTCTATGAAAATGAATTTATGTTTCACCCACTTTCTTCGAAAAGCGCCAACTCATTTACACTTCATGGTAAAAGTGCAAAGTCTCGCACTCACTTCTCTGCTCTTTGAACCCAATTGCGCAGTGACTAAGCAGTGTCCCTCAGATATTAAGTCTCTATGGACATGTACTGACACTGTTTTGGGCACGTTCCTGGATTTCCCCCCAGTCTTTCGTTGTGAATTCCCAGTGTGTGATTCACTTTGTGCTCTGATTCCAACTCATTCACTATGAATTTCCACATGTTTGTAGAGCGTTTGGCCAAATAATTCAGACTTTAAATGTACATTGTTACTCCTTGGCACACTAGCTTGACCGTCCTTTTAAATTCGATTGTTTTCGAATGCTTTGGACTGTCATAGTTGCTCAATGTCAATGAATTTATCTTTTCACAACTTTCTACCTGAAATGCCAACTCACTTACACTTAGTTGCCAAAGTGCAAAGTAGCGCAATCACCTCTCTGCTCTTTGAACACAGTTTCCCAGTGACGAAACATAGGCCTTCAGATAGTAAGGCTCTATGAACTAGTGCTCCTACTGTTTCAGGCAACTTCCTAAACATTTCTCTATTCTTTTGCGAATTCCCAATGTTTGATTCATTTTTGTGCAGTGATTAGAGCTGTATCACGCTGAAGTCTGAGTGTTGATTCATCGTTTTTCCGTAAACGATGTACAATCTCTACAAACGTAAACTTTTTCTATTTTAAAGACTATCCTACCTTGCACGGCTCTTTGGATCCTTGTCAGTTCCCAGAGTTTTCACATTTTCATACAGGAATGTGAGCCTTGTGGAAATGAAAGTTTACGTGCTTAAGCAACCTTCTTTCAAATTCGCCAACTCACGTAGGCTGAATTGTAGATGCAGCCAGTATCCAAATCATTTCTCTGCTCTTTGAACGCGATTTCCCAGTGATGAAACAGCGTCGCTCGGATATTAAGTCTCTATGAACATGTACTCACACCTGTTTCTGGCACGTTCCTCAATTTTTCCCTAGTCTTTCACGGTAAATTCCCAGTGTGTGAGTCACTTTGTCCAGTGATGGAAGCTCACTCACTGTGAGTTCCACGTATTGGTAGAGCGTTGTGCCAAATAATGCAGGCTTTAAATGTAAATTGTTAGTCCTTGGCACACTAGCTTTACTGTCATTTTAAATTCGATGAATTTTGAATAATACTGATATGTCAGCTCTGTGAGAAAGAATCTCTTTCACCAACTTTCTTCCTAAAACGCCAACTCATTTACACCGAATTATAAAAATTAAACGGTATCGCACTCACAGCTCTGCCCTTTGAACGCATTTTCCCAGTGACTAAATGGTGTACTGCAGATACTAAGGCTGTATGAACATGTAATGCACATAGTTGCAGGCACGTTCCTAAATCCTTCCCCCGTCTTTCACTGTGAATTCCCAGCGTGTGATTCACTTTGTCTAGTGATTCAAGCTCACTCACTGTGAATTCTACATATTTATAGCGCGTTTTGCCCAATAATTCAGAATGTAACCGTAATTTGTTACTCCTTGGAAGACTTGCTTGACTATTACTTTAAATTCTATGAGCTCTGAATACTTTTATACTGCTGTATCAGCTCTATGAAAATGAATTTATGTTTCACCCACTTTCTTCCTAAAGCGCCAACTCATTTACACTTCACGGTAAAAGTGCAAAGTCTCGCACTCACTTCTCTGCTCTTTGAACCCAATTGCGCAGTGACTAAGCAGTGTCCCTCAGATATTAAGTCTCTATGGACATGTACTGACACTGTTTCGGGCACGTTCCTGGATTTTCCCCCAGTCTTTCGTTGTGAATTCCCAGTGTGTGATTCACTTTGTGCTCTGATTCCAACTCATTCACTATGAATTTCCACGTATTTGTAGAGCGTTTGGCCAAATAATTCAGACTTTAAATGTAAATTGTTACTCCTTGGCACACTAGCTTGACCGTCCTTTTAAATTCGATTGTTTTCGAATGCTTTGGACTGTCATAGTTGCTCAATGTCAATGAATTTATCTTTTCACAACTTTCTACCTGAAATGCCAACTCACTTACACTTAGTTGCCAAAGTGCAAAGTAGCGCAATCACCTCTCTGCTCTTTGAACACAGTTTCCCAGCGACGAAACATAGGCCTTCCGATATGAAGGCTCTATGAACTAGTGTTCCTACGGTTTTAGGCAACTTCCTAAACATTTCTCCATTCTTTTGCGAATTCCCAATGTTTGATTCATTTTTGTGCAGTGATTAGAGCTGTATCACGCTGAAGTCTGAGTGTTGATTCATCGTTTTTCCGTAAACGATGTACAATCTCTACAAACGTAAACTTTTTCTATTTTAAAGACTATCCTACCTTGCACGGCTCTTTGGATCCTTGTCAGTTCCCAGAGTTTTCACATTTTCATACAGGAATGTGAGCCTTGTGGAAATGAAAGTTTACGTGCTTAAGCAACCTTCTTTCAAATTCGCCAACTCAGGTAGGCTGAATTGTAGATGCAGCCAGTATCCAAATCATTTCTCTGCTCTTTGAACGCGATTTCCCAGTGATGAAACAGCGTCGCTCGGATATTAAGTCTCTATGAACATGTACTCACACCTGTTTCAGGCACGTTCCTCAATTTTTCCCTAGTCTTTCACGGTAAATTCCCAGTGTGTGAGTCCCTTTGTCCAGTGATGGAAGCTCACTCACTGTGAGTTCCACGTATTGGTAGAGCGTTGTGCCAAATAATGCAGGCTTTAAATGTAAATTGTTAGTCCTTGGCACACTAGCTTTACTGTCATTTTAAATTCGATGAATTTTGAATAATACTGATATGTCAGCTCTGTGAGAAAGAATCTCTTTCACCAACTTTCTTCCTAAAACGCCAACTCATTTACACCGAATTATAAAAATTAAACGGTATCGCACTCACCGCTCTACCCTTGGAACGCATTTTCCCAGTGACTAAACGGTGTACTGCAGATACTAAGGCTGTATGAACATGTAATGCACATAGTTGCAGGCACGTTCCTAAATCCTTCCCCCGTCTTTCACTGTGAATTCCCAGCGTGTGATTCACTTTGTCCGGTGATTCAAGCTCACTCACTGTGAATTCTACATATTTATAGCACGTTTTGCCCAATAATTCAGAATGTAACCGTAATTTGTTACTCCTTGGAAGACTTGCTTGACTATTACTTTAAATTCTATGAGCTCTGAATACTTTTATACTGCTGTATCAGCTCTATGAAAATGAATTTATGTTTCACCCACTTTCTTCCTAAAGCGCCAACTCATTTACACTTCACGGTAAAAGTGCAAAGTCTCGCACTCACTTCTCTGCTCTTTGAACCCAATTGCGCAGTGACTAAGCAGTGTCCCTCAGATATTAAGTCTCTATGGACATGTACTGACACTGTTTCGGGCACGTTCCTGGATTTTCCCCCAGTCTTTCGTTGTGAATTCCCAGTGTGTGATTCACTTTGTGCTCTGATTCCAACTCATTCACTATGAATTTCCACGTATTTGTAGAGCGTTTGGCCAAATAATTCAGACTTTAAATGTAAATTGTTACTCCTTGGCACACTAGCTTGACCGTCCTTTTAAATTCGATTGTTTTCGAATGCTTTGGACTGTCATAGTTGCTCAATGTCAATGAATTTATCTTTTCACAACTTTCTACCTGAAATGCCAACTCACTTACACTTAGTTGCCAAAGTGCAAAGTAGCGCAATCACCTCTCTGCTCTTTGAACACAGTTTCCCAGCGACGAAACATAGGCCTTCAGATAGTAAGGCTCTATGAACTAGTGCTCCTACTGTTTCAGGCAACTTCCTAAACATTTCTCTATTCTTTTGCGAATTCCCAATGTTTGATTCATTTTTGTGCAGTGATTAGAGCTGTATCACGGTGAATTCTGAGTGTTGATTCATCGTTTTTCCGTAAACGATGTACAATCTCTACAAACGTAAACTTCTTCTATTTTAAAGACTATCCTACCTTGCACGGCAATCTTTGGATCCTTGTCAGTTCCCAGAGTTTTCACATTTTCATACAGGAATGTGAGCCTTGTGGAAATGAAAGTTTACGTGCTTAAGCAACCTTCTTTCAAATTCGCCAACTCAGGTAGGCTGAATTGTAGATGCAGCCAGTATCCAAATCATTTCTCTGCTCTTTGAACGCGATTTCCCAGTGATGAAACAGCGTCGCTCGGATATTAAGTCTCTATGAACATGTACTCACACCTGTTTCAGGCACGTTCCTCAATTTTTCCCTAGTCTTTCACGGTAAATTCCCAGTGTGTGAGTCACTTTGTCCAGTGATGGAAGCTCACTCAGTGTGAGTTCCACGTATTGGTAGAGCGTTGTGCCAAATAATGCAGGCTTTAAATGTAAATTGTTAGTCCTTGGCACACTAGCTTTACTGTCATTTTAAATTCGATGAATTTTGAATAATACTGATATGTCAGCTCTGTGAGAAAGAATCTCTTTCACCAACTTTCTTCCTAAAACGCCAACTCATTTACACCGAATTATAAAAATTAAACGGTATCGCACTCACCGCTCTGCCCTTTGAACGCATTTTCCCAGTGACTAAACGGTGTACTGCAGATACTAAGGCTGTATGAACATGTAATGCCCATAGTTGCAGGCACGTTCCTAAATCCTTCCCCCGTCTTTCACTGTGAATTCCCAGCGTGTGATTCACTTTGTCCAGTGATTCAAGCTCACTCACTGTGAATTCTACATATTTATAGCGCGTTTTGCCCAATAATTCAGAATGTAACCGTAATTTGTTACTCCTTGGAAGACTTGCTTGACTATTATTTTAAATTCTATGAGCTCTGAATACTTTTATACTGCTGTATCAGCTCTATGAAAATGAATTTATGTTTCACCCACTTTCTTCCTAAAGCGCCAACTCATTTACACTTCACGGTAAAAGTGCAAAGTCTCGCACTCACTTCTCTGCTCTTTGAACCCAATTGCGCAGTGACTAAGCAGTGTCCCTCAGATATTAAGTCTCTATGGACATGTACTGACACTGTTTCGGGCACGTTCCTGGATTTTCCCCCAGTCTTTCGTTGTGAATTCCCAGTGTGTGATTCACTTTGTGCTCTGATTCCAACTCATTCACTATGAATTTCCACGTATTTGTAGAGCGTTTGGCCAAATAATTCAGACTTTAAATGTAAATTGTTACTCCTTGGCACACTAGCTTGACCGTCCTTTTAAATTCGATTGTTTTCGAATGCTTTGGACTGTCATAGTTGCTCAATGTCAATGAATTTATCTTTTCACAACTTTCTACCTGAAATGCCAACTCACTTACACTTAGTTGCCAAAGTGCAAAGTAGCGCAATCACCTCTCTGCTCTTTGAACACAGTTTCCCAGCGACGAAACATAGGCCTTCAGATAGTAAGGCTCTATGAACTAGTGCTCCTACTGTTTCAGGCAACTTCCTAAACATTTCTCTATTCTTTTGCGAATTCCCAATGTTTGATTCATTTTTGTGCAGTGATTAGAGCTGTATCACGGTGAATTCTGAGTGTTGATTCATCGTTTTTCCGTAAACGATGTACAATCTCTACAAACGTAAACTTTTTCTATTTTAAAGACTATCCTACCTTGCACGGCTCTTTGGATCCTTGTCAGTTCCCAGAGTTTTCACATTTTCATACAGGAATGTGAGCCTTGTGGAAATGAAAGTTTACGTGCTTAAGCAACCTTCTTTCAAATTCGCCAACTCAGGTAGGCTGAATTGTAGATGCAGCCAGTATCCAAATCATTTCTCTGCTCTTTGAACGCGATTTCCCAGTGATGAAACAGCGTCGCTCGGATATTAAGTCTCTATGAACATGTACTCACACCTGTTTCAGGCACGTTCCTCAATTTTTCCCTAGTCTTTCACGGTAAATTCCCAGTGTGTGAGTCACTTTGTCCAGTGATGGAAGCTCACTCAGTGTGAGTTCCACGTATTGGTAGAGCGTTGTGCCAAATAATGCAGGCTTTAAATGTAAATTGTTAGTCCTTGGCACACTAGCTTTACTGTCATTTTAAATTCGATGAATTTTGAATAATACTGATATGTCAGCTCTGTGAGAAAGAATCTCTTTCACCAACTTTCTTCCTAAAACGCCAACTCATTTACACCGAATTATAAAAATTAAACGGTATCGCACTCACCGCTCTGCCCTTTGAACGCATTTTCCCAGTGACTAAACGGTGTACTGCAGATACTAAGGCTGTATGAACATGTAATGCCCATAGTTGCAGGCACGTTCCTAAATCCTTCCCCCGTCTTTCACTGTGAATTCCCAGCGTGTGATTCACTTTGTCCAGTGATTCAAGCTCACTCACTGTGAATTCTACATATTTATAGCGCGTTTTGCCCAATAATTCAGAATGTAACCGTAATTTGTTACTCCTTGGAAGACTTGCTTGACTATTATTTCAAATTCTATGAGCTCTGAATACTTTTATACTGCTGTATCAGCTCTATGAAAATGAATTTATGTTTCACCCACTTTCTTCCTAAAGCGCCAACTCATTTACACTTCACGGTAAAAGTGCAAAGTCTCGCACTCACTTCTCTGCTCTTTGAACCCAATTGCGCAGTGACTAAGCAGTGTCCCTCAGATATTAAGTCTCTATGGACATGTACTGACACTGTTTCGGGCACGTTCCTGGATTTTCCCCCAGTCTTTCGTTGTGAATTCCCAGTTTGTGATTCACTTTGTGCTCTGATTCCAACTCATTCACTATGAATTTCCACGTATTTGTAGAGCGTTTGGCCAAATAATTCAGACTTTAAATGTAAATTGTTACTCCTTGGCACACTAGCTTGACCGTCCTTTTAAATTCGATTGTTTTCGAATGCTTTGGACTGTCATAGTTGCTCAATGTCAATGAATTTATCTTTTCACAACTTTCTACCTGAAATGCCAACTCACTTACACTTAGTTGCCAAAGTGCAAAGTAGCGCAATCACCTCTCTGCTCTTTGAACACAGTTTCCCAGCGACGAAACATAGGCCTTCAGATAGTAAGGCTCTATGAACTAGTGCTCCTACTGTTTCAGGCAACTTCCTAAACATTTCTCTATTCTTTTGCGAATTCCCAATGTTTGATTCATTTTTGTGCAGTGATTAGAGCTGTATCACGCTGAATTCTGAGTGTTGATTCATCGTTTTTCCGTAAACGATGTACAATCTCTACAAACGTAAACTTTTTCTATTTTAAAGACTATCCTACCTTGCACGGCTCTTTGGATCCTTGTCAGTTCCCAGAGTTTTCACATTTTCATACAGGAATGTGAGCCTTGTGGAAATGAAAGTTTACGTGCTTAAGCAACCTTCTTTCAAATTCGCCAACTCAGGTAGGCTGAATTGTAGATGCAGCCAGTATCCAAATCATTTCTCTGCTCTTTGAACGCGATTTCCCAGTGATGAAACAGCGTCGCTCGGATATTAAGTCTCTATGAACATGTACTCACACCTGTTTCAGGCACGTTCCTCAATTTTTCCCTAGTCTTTCACGGTAAATTCCCAGTGTGTGAGTCACTTTGTCCAGTGATGGAAGCTCACTCAGTGTGAGTTCCACGTATTGGTAGAGCGTTGTGCCAAATAATGCAGGCTTTAAATGTAAATTGTTAGTCCTTGGCACACTAGCTTTACTGTCATTTTAAATTCGATGAATTTTGAATAATACTGATATGTCAGCTCTGTGAGAAAGAATCTCTTTCACCAACTTTCTTCCTAAAACGCCAACTCATTTACACCGAATTATAAAAATTAAACGGTATCGCACTCACCGCTCTGCCCTTTGAACGCATTTTCCCAGTGACCAAACGGTGTACTGCAGATACTAAGGCTGTATGAACATGTAATGCACATAGTTGCAGGCACGTTCCTAAATCCTTCCCCCGTCTTTCACTGTGAATTCCCAGCGTGTGATTCACTTTGTCCAGTGATTCAAGCTCACTCACTGTGAATTCTACATATTTATAGCGCGTTTTGCCCAATAATTCAGAATGTAACCGTAATTTGTTACTCCTTGGAAGACTTGCTTGACTATTACTTTAAATTCTATGAGCTCTGAATACTTTTATACTGCTGTATCAGCTCTATGAAAATGAATTTATGTTTCACCCACTTTCTTCCTAAAGCGCCAACTCATTTACACTTCACGGTAAAAGTGCAAAGTCTCGCACTCACTTCTCTGCTCTTTGAACCCAATTGCGCAGTGACTAAGCAGTGTCCCTCAGATATTAAGTCTCTATGGACATGTACTGACACTGTTTCGGGCACGTTCCTGGATTTTCCCCCAGTCTTTCGTTGTGAATTCCCAGTGTGTGATTCACTTTGTGCTCTGATTCCAACTCATTCACTATGAATTTCCACGTATTTGTAGAGCGTTTGGCTAAATAATTCAGACTTTAAATGTAAATTGTTACTCCTTGGCACACTAGCTTGACCGTCCTTTTAAATTCGATTGTTTTCGAATGCTTTGGACTGTCATAGTTGCTCAATGTCAATGAATTTATCTTTTCACAACTTTCTACCTGAAATGCCAACTCACTTACACTTAGTTGCCAAAGTGCAAAGTAGCGCAATCACCTCTCTGCTCTTTGAACACAGTTTCCCAGCGACGAAACATAGGCCTTCAGTTATGAAGGCTCTATGAACTAGTGTTCCTACTGTTTCAGGCAACTTCCTAAACATTTCTCTATTCTTTTGCGAATTCCCAATGTTTGATTCATTTTTGTGCAGTGATTAGAGCTGTATCACGCTGAATTCTGAGTGTTGATTCATCGTTTTTCCGTAAACGATGTACAATCTCTACAAACGTAAACTTTTTCTATTTTAAAGACTATCCTACCTTGCACGGCTCTTTGGATCCTTGTCAGTTCCCAGAGTTTTCACATTTTCATACAGGAATGTGAGCCTTGTGGAAATGAAAGTTTACGTGCTTAAGCAACCTTCTTTCAAATTCGCCAACTCAGGTAGGCTGAATTGTAGATGCAGCCAGTATCCAAATCATTTCTCTGCTCTTTGAACGCGATTTCCCAGTGATGAAACAGCGTCGCTCGGATATTAAGTCTCTATGAACATGTACTCACACCTGTTTCAGGCACGTTCCTCAATTTTTCCCTAGTCTTTCACGGTAAATTCCCAGTGTGTGAGTCACTTTGTCCAGTGATGGAAGCTCACTCACTGTGAGTTCCACGTATTGGTAGAGCGTGGTGCCAAATAATGCAGGCTTTAAATGTAAATTGTTAGTCCTTGGCACACTAGCTTTACTGTCATTTTAAATTCGATGAATTTTGAATAATACTGATATGTCAGCTCTGTGAGAAAGAATCTCTTTCACCAACTTTCTTCCTAAAACGCCAACTCATTTACACCGAATTATAAAAATTAAACGGTATCGCACTCACCGCTCTGCCCTTTGAACGCATTTTCCCAGTGACTAAACGGTGTACTGCAGATACTAAGGCTGTATGAACATGTAATGCACATAGTTGCAGGCACGTTCCTAAATCCTTCCCCCGTCTTTCACTGTGAATTCCCAGCGTGTGATTCACTTTGTCCAGTGATGCAAGCTCACTCACTGTGAATTCTACATATTTATAGCGCGTTTTGCCCAATAATTCAGAATGTAACCGTAATTTGTTACTCCTTGGAAGACTTGCTTGACTATTACTTTAAATTCTATGAGCTCTGAATACTTTTATACTGCTGTATCAGCTCTATGAAAATGAATTTATGTTTCACCCACTTTCTTCCTAAAGCGCCAACTCATTTACACTTCACGGTAAAAGTGCAAAGTCTCGCACTCACTTCTCTGCTCTTTGAACCCAATTGCGCAGTGACTAAGCAGTGTCCCTCAGATATTAAGTCTCTATGGACATGTACTGACACTGTTTCGGGCACGTTCCTGGATTTTCCCCCAGTCTTTCGTTGTGAATTCCCAGTGTGTGATTCACTTTGTGCTCTGATTCCAACTCATTCACTATGAATTTCCACGTATTTGTAGAGCGTTTGGCCAAATAATTCAGACTTTAAATGTAAATTGTTACTCCTTGGCACACTAGCTTGACCGTCCTTTTAAATTCGATTGTTTTCGAATGCTTTGGACTGTCATAGTTGCTCAATGTCAATGAATTTATCTTTTCACAACTTTCTACCTGAAATGCCAACTCACTTACACTTAGTTGCCAAAGTGCAAAGTAGCGCAATCACCTCTCTGCTCTTTGAACACAGTTTCCCAGCGACGAAACATAGGCCTTCAGATAGTAAGGCTCTATGAACTAGTGCTCCTACTGTTTCAGGCAACTTCCTAAACATTTCTCTATTCTTTTGCGAATTCCCAATGTTTGATTCATTTTTGTGCAGTGATTAGAGCTGTATCACGCTGAATTCTGAGTGTTGATTCATCGTTTTTCCGTAAACGACGTACAATCTCTACAAAAGTAAACTTTTTCTATTTTAAGGACTATCCTACCTTGCACGGCTCTTTGGATCCTTGTCAGTTCCCAGAGTTTTCACATTTTCATACAGGAATGTGAGCCTTGTGGAAATGAAAGTTTACGTGCTTAAGCAACCTTCTTTCAAATTCGCCAACTCAGGTAGGCTGAATTGTAGATGCAGCCAGTATCCAAATCATTTCTCTGCTCTTTGAACGCGATTTCCCAGTGATGAAACAGCGTCGCTCGGATATTAAGTCTCTATGAACATGTACTCACACCTGTTTCAGGCACGTTCCTCAATTTTTCCCTAGTCTTTCACGGTAAATTCCCAGTGTGTGAGTCACTTTGTCCAGTGATGGAAGCTCACTCAGTGTGAGTTCCACGTATTGGTAGAGCGTTGTGCCAAATAATGCAGGCTTTAAATGTAAATTGTTAGTCCTTGGCACACTAGCTTTACTGTCATTTTAAATTCGATGAATTTTGAATAATACTGATATGTCAGCTCTGTGAGAAAGAATCTCTTTCACCAACTTTCTTCCTAAAACGCCAACTCATTTACACCGAATTATAAAAATTAAACGGTATCGCACTCACCGCTCTGCCCTTTGAACGCATTTTCCCAGTGACCAAACGGTGTACTGCAGATACTAAGGCTGTATGAACATGTAATGCACATAGTTGCAGGCACGTTCCTAAATCCTTCCCCCGTCTTTCACTGTGAATTCCCAGCGTGTGATTCACTTTGTCCAGTGATTCAAGCTCACTCACTGTGAATTCTACATATTTATAGCGCGTTTTGCCCAATAATTCAGAATGTAACCGTAATTTGTTACTCCTTGGAAGACTTGCTTGACTATTACTTTAAATTCTATGAGCTCTGAATACTTTTATACTGCTGTATCAGCTCTATGAAAATGAATTTATGTTTCACCCACTTTCTTCCTAAAGCGCCAACTCATTTACACTTCACGGTAAAAGTGCAAAGTCTCGCACTCACTTCTCTGCTCTTTGAACCCAATTGCGCAGTGACTAAGCAGTGTCCCTCAGATATTAAGTCTCTATGGACATGTACTGACACTGTTTCGGGCACGTTCCTGGATTTTCCCCCAGTCTTTCGTTGTGAATTCCCAGTGTGTGATTCACTTTGTGCTCTGATTCCAACTCATTCACTATGAATTTCCACGTATTTGTAGAGCGTTTGGCTAAATAATTCAGACTTTAAATGTAAATTGTTACTCCTTGGCACACTAGCTTGACCGTCCTTTTAAATTCGATTGTTTTCGAATGCTTTGGACTGTCATAGTTGCTCAATGTCAATGAATTTATCTTTTCACAACTTTCTACCTGAAATGCCAACTCACTTACACTTAGTTGCCAAAGTGCAAAGTAGCGCAATCACCTCTCTGCTCTTTGAACACAGTTTCCCAGCGACGAAACATAGGCCTTCAGTTATGAAGGCTCTATGAACTAGTGTTCCTACTGTTTCAGGCAACTTCCTAAACATTTCTCTATTCTTTTGCGAATTCCCAATGTTTGATTCATTTTTGTGCAGTGATTAGAGCTGTATCACGCTGAATTCTGAGTGTTGATTCATCGTTTTTCCGTAAACGATGTACAATCTCTACAAACGTAAACTTTTTCTATTTTAAAGACTATCCTACCTTGCACGGCTCTTTGGATCCTTGTCAGTTCCCAGAGTTTTCACATTTTCATACAGGAATGTGAGCCTTGTGGAAATGAAAGTTTACGTGCTTAAGCAACCTTCTTTCAAATTCGCCAACTCAGGTAGGCTGAATTGTAGATGTAGCCAGTATCCAAATCATTTCTCTGCTCTTTGAACGCGATTTCCCAGTGATGAAACAGCGTCGCTCGGATATTAAGTCTCTATGAACATGTACTCACACCTGTTTCAGGCACGTTCCTCAATTTTTCCCTAGTCTTTCACGGTAAATTCCCAGTGTGTGAGTCACTTTGTCCAGTGATGGAAGCTCACTCAGTGTGAGTTCCACGTATTGGTAGAGCGTGGTGCCAAATAATGCAGGCTTTAAATGTAAATTGTTAGTCCTTGGCACACTAGCTTTACTGTCATTTTAAATTCGATGAATTTTGAATAATACTGATATGTCAGCTCTGTGAGAAAGAATCTCTTTCACCAACTTTCTTCCTAAAACGCCAACTCATTTACACCGAATTATAAAAATTAAACGGTATCGCACTCACCGCTCTGCCCTTTGAACGCATTTTCCCAGTGACCAAACGGTGTACTGCAGATACTAAGGCTGTATGAACATGTAATGCACATAGTTGCAGGCACGTTCCTAAATCCTTCCCCCGTCTTTCACTGTGAATTCCCAGCGTGTGATTCACTTTGTCCAGTGATTCAAGCTCACTCACTGTGAATTCTACATATTTATAGCGCGTTTTGCCCAATAATTCAGAATGTAACCGTAATTTGTTACTCCTTGGAAGACTTGCTTGACTATTACTTTAAATTCTATGAGCTCTGAATACTTTTATACTGCTGTATCAGCTCTATGAAAATGAATTTATGTTTCACCCACTTTCTTCCTAAAGCGCCAACTCATTTACACTTCACGGTAAAAGTGCAAAGTCTCGCACTCACTTCTCTGCTCTTTGAACCCAATTGCGCAGTGACTAAGCAGTGTCCCTCAGATATTAAGTCTCTATGGACATGTACTGACACTGTTTCGGGCACGTTCCTGGATTTTCCCCCAGTCTTTCGTTGTGAATTCCCAGTGTGTGATTCACTTTGTGCTCTGATTCCAACTCATTCACTATGAATTTCCACGTATTTGTAGAGCGTTTGGCTAAATAATTCAGACTTTAAATGTAAATTGTTACTCCTTGGCACACTAGCTTGACCGTCCTTTTAAATTCGATTGTTTTCGAATGCTTTGGACTGTCATAGTTGCTCAATGTCAATGAATTTATCTTTTCACAACTTTCTACCTGAAATGCCAACTCACTTACACTTAGTTGCCAAAGTGCAAAGTAGCGCAATCACCTCTCTGCTCTTTGAACACAGTTTCCCAGCGACGAAACATAGGCCTTCAGTTATGAAGGCTCTATGAACTAGTGTTCCTACTGTTTCAGGCAACTTCCTAAACATTTCTCTATTCTTTTGCGAATTCCCAATGTTTGATTCATTTTTGTGCAGTGATTAGAGCTGTATCACGCTGAATTCTGAGTGTTGATTCATCGTTTTTCCGTAAACGATGTACAATCTCT
Organism: Corynorhinus townsendii; assembly: GCA_026230045.1. NCBI lineage: Eukaryota > Metazoa > Chordata > Mammalia > Chiroptera > Vespertilionidae > Corynorhinus > Corynorhinus townsendii. The sequence goes on from JAPDVU010000008.1 coordinate 86,138,215, forward strand.
ACAAACGTAAACTTTTTCTATTTTAAAGACTATCCTACCTTGCACGGCTCTTTGGATCCTTGTCAGTTCCCAGAGTTTTCACATTTTCATACAGGAATGTGAGCCTTGTGGAAATGAAAGTTTACGTGCTTAAGCAACCTTCTTTCAAATTCGCCAACTCAGGTAGGCTGAATTGTAGATGCAGCCAGTATCCAAATCATTTCTCTGCTCTTTGAACGCGATTTCCCAGTGATGAAACAGCGTCGCTCGGATATTAAGTCTCTATGAACATGTACTCACACCTGTTTCAGGCACGTTCCTCAATTTTTCCCTAGTCTTTCACGGTAAATTCCCAGTGTGTGAGTCACTTTGTCCAGTGATGGAAGCTCACTCACTGTGAGTTCCACGTATTGGTAGAGCGTGGTGCCAAATAATGCAGGCTTTAAATGTAAATTGTTAGTCCTTGGCACACTAGCTTTACTGTCATTTTAAATTCGATGAATTTTGAATAATACTGATATGTCAGCTCTGTGAGAAAGAATCTCTTTCACCAACTTTCTTCCTAAAACGCCAACTCATTTACACCGAATTATAAAAATTAAACGGTATCGCACTCACCGCTCTGCCCTTTGAACGCATTTTCCCAGTGACTAAACGGTGTACTGCAGATACTAAGGCTGTATGAACATGTAATGCACATAGTTGCAGGCACGTTCCTAAATCCTTCCCCCGTCTTTCACTGTGAATTCCCAGCGTGTGATTCACTTTGTCCAGTGATGCAAGCTCACTCACTGTGAATTCTACATATTTATAGCGCGTTTTGCCCAATAATTCAGAATGTAACCGTAATTTGTTACTCCTTGGAAGACTTGCTTGACTATTACTTTAAATTCTATGAGCTCTGAATACTTTTATACTGCTGTATCAGCTCTATGAAAATGAATTTATGTTTCACCCACTTTCTTCCTAAAGCGCCAACTCATTTACACTTCACGGTAAAAGTGCAAAGTCTCGCACTCACTTCTCTGCTCTTTGAACCCAATTGCGCAGTGACTAAGCAGTGTCCCTCAGATATTAAGTCTCTATGGACATGTACTGACACTGTTTCGGGCACGTTCCTGGATTTTCCCCCAGTCTTTCGTTGTGAATTCCCAGTGTGTGATTCACTTTGTGCTCTGATTCCAACTCATTCACTATGAATTTCCACGTATTTGTAGAGCGTTTGGCCAAATAATTCAGACTTTAAATGTAAATTGTTACTCCTTGGCACACTAGCTTGACCGTCCTTTTAAATTCGATTGTTTTCGAATGCTTTGGACTGTCATAGTTGCTCAATGTCAATGAATTTATCTTTTCACAACTTTCTACCTGAAATGCCAACTCACTTACACTTAGTTGCCAAAGTGCAAAGTAGCGCAATCACCTCTCTGCTCTTTGAACACAGTTTCCCAGCGACGAAACATAGGCCTTCAGATAGTAAGGCTCTATGAACTAGTGCTCCTACTGTTTCAGGCAACTTCCTAAACATTTCTCTATTCTTTTGCGAATTCCCAATGTTTGATTCATTTTTGTGCAGTGATTAGAGCTGTATCACGCTGAATTCTGAGTGTTGATTCATCGTTTTTCCGTAAACGATGTACAATCTCTACAAACGTAAACTTTTTCTATTTTAAAGACTATCCTACCTTGCACGGCTCTTTGGATCCTTGTCAGTTCCCAGAGTTTTCACATTTTCATACAGGAATGTGAGCCTTGTGGAAATGAAAGTTTACGTGCTTAAGCAACCTTCTTTCAAATTCGCCAACTCAGGTAGGCTGAATTGTAGATGCAGCCAGTATCCAAATCATTTCTCTGCTCTTTGAACGCGATTTCCCAGTGATGAAACAGCGTCGCTCGGATATTAAGTCTCTATGAACATGTACTCACACCTGTTTCAGGCACGTTCCTCAATTTTTCCCTAGTCTTTCACGGTAAATTCCCAGTGTGTGAGTCACTTTGTCCAGTGATGGAAGCTCACTCAGTGTGAGTTCCACGTATTGGTAGAGCGTTGTGCCAAATAATGCAGGCTTTAAATGTAAATTGTTAGTCCTTGGCACACTAGCTTTACTGTCATTTTAAATTCGATGAATTTTGAATAATACTGATATGTCAGCTCTGTGAGAAAGAATCTCTTTCACCAACTTTCTTCCTAAAACGCCAACTCATTTACACCGAATTATAAAAATTAAACGGTATCGCACTCACCGCTCTGCCCTTTGAACGCATTTTCCCAGTGACCAAACGGTGTACTGCAGATACTAAGGCTGTATGAACATGTAATGCACATAGTTGCAGGCACGTTCCTAAATCCTTCCCCCGTCTTTCACTGTGAATTCCCAGCGTGTGATTCACTTTGTCCAGTGATTCAAGCTCACTCACTGTGAATTCTACATATTTATAGCGCGTTTTGCCCAATAATTCAGAATGTAACCGTAATTTGTTACTCCTTGGAAGACTTGCTTGACTATTACTTTAAATTCTATGAGCTCTGAATACTTTTATACTGCTGTATCAGCTCTATGAAAATGAATTTATGTTTCACCCACTTTCTTCCTAAAGCGCCAACTCATTTACACTTCACGGTAAAAGTGCAAAGTCTCGCACTCACTTCTCTGCTCTTTGAACCCAATTGCGCAGTGACTAAGCAGTGTCCCTCAGATATTAAGTCTCTATGGACATGTACTGACACTGTTTCGGGCACGTTCCTGGATTTTCCCCCAGTCTTTCGTTGTGAATTCCCAGTGTGTGATTCACTTTGTGCTCTGATTCCAACTCATTCACTATGAATTTCCACGTATTTGTAGAGCGTTTGGCCAAATAATTCAGACTTTAAATGTAAATTGTTACTCCTTGGCACACTAGCTTGACCGTCCTTTTAAATTCGATTGTTTTCGAATGCTTTGGACTGTCATAGTTGCTCAATGTCAATGAATTTATCTTTTCACAACTTTCTACCTGAAATGCCAACTCACTTACACTTAGTTGCCAAAGTGCAAAGTAGCGCAATCACCTCTCTGCTCTTTGAACACAGTTTCCCAGCGACGAAACATAGGCCTTCAGATAGTAAGGCTCTATGAACTAGTGCTCCTACTGTTTCAGGCAACTTCCTAAACATTTCTCTATTCTTTTGCGAATTCCCAATGTTTGATTCATTTTTGTGCAGTGATTAGAGCTGTATCACGCTGAATTCTGAGTGTTGATTCATCGTTTTTCCGTAAACGACGTACAATCTCTACAAAAGTAAACTTTTTCTATTTTAAGGACTATCCTACCTTGCACGGCTCTTTGGATCCTTGTCAGTTCCCAGAGTTTTCACATTTTCATACAGGAATGTGAGCCTTGTGGAAATGAAAGTTTACGTGCTTAAGCAACCTTCTTTCAAATTCGCCAACTCAGGTAGGCTGAATTGTAGATGCAGCCAGTAGCCAAATCATTTCTCTGCTCTTTGAACGCGATTTCCCAGTGATGAAACAGAGTCGCTCGGATATTAAGTCTCTATGAACATGTACTCACACCTGTTTCAGGCACGTTCCTCAATTTTTCCCTAGTCTTTCACGGTAAATTCCCAGTGTGTGAGTCCCTTTGTCCAGTGATGGAAGCTCACTCACTGTGAGTTCCACGTATTGGTAGAGCGTTGTGCCAAATAATGCAGGCTTTAAATGTAAATTGTTAGTCCTTGGCACACTAGCTTTACTGTCATTTTAAATTCGATGAATTTTGAATAATACTGATATGTCAGCTCTGTGAGAAAGAATCTCTTTCACCAACTTTCTTCCTGAAACGCCAACTCATTTACACCGAATTGTAAAAATTAAACGGTATCGCACTCACCGCACTGCCCTTGGAACGCATTTTCCCAGTGACTAAACGGTGTACTGCAGATACTAAGGCTGTATGAACATGTAATGCACATAGTTGCAGGCACGTTCCTAAATCCTTCCCCCGTCTTTCACTGTGAATTCCCAGCGTGTGATTCACTTTGTCCAGTGATTCAAGCTCACTCACTGTGAATTCTACATATTTATAGCGCGTTTTGCCCAATAATTCAGAATGTAACCGTAATTTGTTACTCCTTGGAAGACTTGCTTGACTATTACTTTAAATTCTATGAGCTCTGAATACTTTTATACTGGTGTATCAGCTCTATGAAAATGAATTTATGTTTCACCCACTTTCTTCCTAAAGCGCCAACTCATTTACACTTCACGGTAAAAGTGCAAAGTCTCGCACTCACTTCTCTGCTCTTTGAACCCAATTGCGCAGTGACTAAGCAGTGTCCCTCAGATATTAAGTCTCTATGGACATGTACTGACACTGTTTCGGGCACGTTCCTGGATTTTCCCCCAGTCTTTCGTTGTGAATTCCCAGTGTGTGATTCACTTTGTGCTCTGATTCCAACTCATTCACTATGAATTTCCACGTATTTGTAGAGCGTTTGGCCAAATAATTCAGACTTTAAATGTAAATTGTTACTCCTTGGCACACTAGCTTGACCGTCCTTTTAAATTCGATTGTTTTCGAATGCTTTGGACTGTCATAGTTGCTCAATGTCAATGAATTTATCTTTTCACAACTTTCTACCTGAAATGCCAACTCACTTACACTTAGTTGCCAAAGTGCAAAGTAGCGCAATCACCTCTCTGCTCTTTGAACACAGTTTCCCAGTGACGAAACATAGGCCTTCAGATAGTAAGGCTCTATGAACTAGTGTTCCTACTGTTTCAGGCAACTTCCTAAACATTTCTCTATTCTTTTGCGAATTCCCAATGTTTGATTCATTTTTGTGCAGTGATTAGAGCTGTATCACGCTGAATTCTGAGTGTTGATTCATCGTTTTTCCGTAAACGACGTACAATCTCTACAAAAGTAAACTTTTTCTATTTTAAGGACTATCCTACCTTGCACGGCTCTTTGGATCCTTGTCAGTTCCCAGAGTTTTCACATTTTCATACAGGAATGTGAGCCTTGTGGAAATGAAAGTTTACGTGCTTAAGCAACCTTCTTTCAAATTCGCCAACTCAGGTAGGCTGAATTGTAGATGCAGCCAGTATCCATATCATTTCTCTGCTCTTTGAACGCGATTTCCCAGTGATGAAACAGCGTCGCTCGGATATTAAGTCTCTATGAACATGTACTCACACCTGTTTCAGGCACGTTCCTCAATTTTTCCCTAGTCTTTCACGGTAAATTCCCAGTGTGTGAGTCACTTTGTCCAGTGATGGAAGCTCACTCAGTGTGAGTTCCACGTATTGGTAGAGCGTTGTGCCAAATAATGCAGGCTTTAAATGTAAATTGTTAGTCCTTGGCACACTAGCTTTACTGTCATTTTAAATTCGATGAATTTTGAATAATACTGATATGTCAGCTCTGTGAGAAAGAATCTCTTTCACCAACTTTCTTCCTAAAACGCCAACTCATTTACACCGAATTATAAAAATTAAACGGTATCGCACTCACCGCTCTGCCCTTTGAACGCATTTTCCCAGTGACTAAACGGTGTACTGCAGATACTAAGGCTGTATGAACATGTAATGCCCATAGTTGCAGGCACGTTCCTAAATCCTTCCCCCGTCTTTCACTGTGAATTCCCAGCGTGTGATTCACTTTGTCCAGTGATTCAAGCTCACTCACTGTGAATTCTACATATTTATAGCGCGTTTTGCCCAATAATTCAGAATGTAACCGTAATATGTTACTCCTTGGAAGACTTGCTTGACTATTATTTTAAATTCTATGAGCTCTGAATACTTTTATACTGCTGTATCAGCTCTATGAAAATGAATTTATGTTTCACCCACTTTCTTCCTAAAGCGCCAACTCATTTACACTTCACGGTAAAAGTGCAAAGTCTCGCACTCACTTCTCTGCTCTTTGAACCCAATTGCGCAGTGACTAAGCAGTGTCCCTCAGATATTAAGTCTCTATGGACATGTACTGACACTGTTTCGGGCACGTTCCTGGATTTTCCCCCAGTCTTTCGTTGTGAATTCCCAGTGTGTGATTCACTTTGTGCTCTGATTCCAACTCATTCACTATGAATTTCCACGTATTTGTAGAGCGTTTGGCCAAATAATTCAGACTTTAAATGTAAATTGTTACTCCTTGGCACACTAGCTTGACCGTCCTTTTAAATTCGATTGTTTTCGAATGCTTTGGACTGTCATAGTTGCTCAATGTCAATGAATTTATCTTTTCACAACTTTCTACCTGAAATGCCAACTCACTTACACTTAGTTGCCAAAGTGCAAAGTAGCGCAATCACCTCTCTGCTCTTTGAACACAGTTTCCCAGCGACGAAACATAGGCCTTCAGATAGTAAGGCTCTATGAACTAGTGCTCCTACTGTTTCAGGCAACTTCCTAAACATTTCTCTATTCTTTTGCGAATTCCCAATGTTTGATTCATTTTTGTGCAGTGATTAGAGCTGTATCACGCTGAATTCTGAGTGTTGATTCATCGTTTTTCCGTAAACGATGTACAATCTCTACAAACGTAAACTTTTTCTATTTTAAAGACTATCCTACCTTGCACGGCTCTTTGGATCCTTGTCAGTTCCCAGAGTTTTCACATTTTCATACAGGAATGTGAGCCTTGTGGAAATGAAAGTTTACGTGCTTAAGCAACCTTCTTTCAAATTCGCCAACTCAGGTAGGCTGAATTGTAGATGCAGCCAGTATCCAAATCATTTCTCTGCTCTTTGAACGCGATTTCCCAGTGATGAAACAGCGTCGCTCGGATATTAAGTCTCTATGAACATGTACTCACACCTGTTTCAGGCACGTTCCTCAATTTTTCCCTAGTCTTTCACGGTAAATTCCCAGTGTGTGAGTCACTTTGTCCAGTGATGGAAGCTCACTCAGTGTGAGTTCCACGTATTGGTAGAGCGTTGTGCCAAATAATGCAGGCTTTAAATGTAAATTGTTAGTCCTTGGCACACTAGCTTTACTGTCATTTTAAATTCGATGAATTTTGAATAATACTGATATGTCAGCTCTGTGAGAAAGAATCTCTTTCACCAACTTTCTTCCTAAAACGCCAACTCATTTACACCGAATTGTAAAAATTAAACGGTATCGCACTCACCGCACTGCCCTTGGAACGCATTTTCCCAGTGACTAAACGGTGTACTGCAGATACTAAGGCTGTATGAACATGTAATGCACAAAGTTGCAGGCACGTTCCTAAATCCTTCCCCCGTCTTTCACTGTGAATTCCCAGCGTGTGATTCACTTTGTCCAGTGATTCAAGCTCACTCACTGTGAATTCTACATATTTATAGCGCGTTTTGCCCAATAATTCAGAATGTAACCGTAATTTGTTACTCCTTGGAAGACTTGCTTGACTATTACTTTAAATTCTATGAGCTCTGAATACTTTTATACTGCTGTATCAGCTCTATGAAAATGAATTTATGTTTCACCCACTTTCTTCCTAAAGCGCCAACTCATTTACACTTCACGGTAAAAGTGCAAAGTCTCGCACTCACTTCTCTGCTCTTTGAACCCAATTGCGCAGTGACTAAGCAGTGTCCCTCAGATATTAAGTCTCTATGGACATGTACTGACACTGTTTCGGGCACGTTCCTTGATTTTCCCCCAGTCTTTCGTTGTGAATTCCCAGTGTGTGATTCACTTTGTGCTCTGATTCCAACTCATTCACTATGAATTTCCACGTATTTGTAGAGCGTTTGGCCAAATAATTCAGACTTTAAATGTAAATTGTTACTCCTTGGCACACTAGCTTGACCGTCCTTTTAAATTCGATTGTTTTCGAATGCTTTGGACTGTCATAGTTGCTCAATGTCAATGAATTTATCTTTTCACAACTTTCTACCTGAAATGCCAACTCACTTACACTTAGTTGCCAAAGTGCAAAGTAGCGCAATCACCTCTCTGCTCTTTGAACACAGTTTCCCAGTGACGAAACATAGGCCTTCAGATAGTAAGGCTCTATGAACTAGTGTTCCTACTGTTTCAGGCAACTTCCTAAACATTTCTCTATTCTTTTGCGAATTCCCAATGTTTGATTCATTTTTGTGCAGTGATTAGAGCTGTATCACGCTGAATTCTGAGTGTTGATTCATCGTTTTTCCGTAAACGACGTACAATCTCTACAAAAGTAAACTTTTTCTATTTTAAGGACTATCCTACCTTGCACGGCTCTTTGGATCCTTGTCAGTTCCCAGAGTTTTCACATTTTCATACAGGAATGTGAGCCTTGTGGAAATGAAAGTTTACGTGCTTAAGCAACCTTCTTTCAAATTCGCCAACTCAGGTAGGCTGAATTGTAGATGCAGCCAGTATCCATATCATTTCTCTGCTCTTTGAACGCGATTTCCCAGTGATGAAACAGCGTCGCTCGGATATTAAGTCTCTATGAACATGTACTCACACCTGTTTCAGGCACGTTCCTCAATTTTTCCCTAGTCTTTCACGGTAAATTCCCAGTGTGTGAGTCACTTTGTCCAGTGATGGAAGCTCACTCAGTGTGAGTTCCACGTATTGGTAGAGCGTTGTGCCAAATAATGCAGGCTTTAAATGTAAATTGTTAGTCCTTGGCACACTAGCTTTACTGTCATTTTAAATTCGATGAATTTTGAATAATACTGATATGTCAGCTCTGTGAGAAAGAATCTCTTTCACCAACTTTCTTCCTAAAACGCCAACTCATTTACACCGAATTATAAAAATTAAACGGTATCGCACTCACCGCTCTGCCCTTTGAACGCATTTTCCCAGTGACCAAACGGTGTACTGCAGATACTAAGGCTGTATGAACATGTAATGCACATAGTTGCAGGCACGTTCCTAAATCCTTCCCCCGTCTTTCACTGTGAATTCCCAGCGTGTGATTCACTTTGTCCAGTGATTCAAGCTCACTCACTGTGAATTCTACATATTTATAGCGCGTTTTGCCCAATAATTCAGAATGTAACCGTAATTTGTTACTCCTTGGAAGACTTGCTTGACTATTACTTTAAATTCTATGAGCTCTGAATACTTTTATACTGCTGTATCAGCTCTATGAAAATGAATTTATGTTTCACCCACTTTCTTCCTAAAGCGCCAACTCATTTACACTTCACGGTAAAAGTGCAAAGTCTCGCACTCACTTCTCTGCTCTTTGAACCCAATTGCGCAGTGACTAAGCAGTGTCCCACAGATATTAAGTCTCTATGGACATGTACTGACACTGTTTCGGGCACGTTCCTGGATTTTCCCCCAGTCTTTCGTTGTGAATTCCCAGTGTGTGATTCACTTTGTGCTCTGATTCCAACTCATTCACTATGAATTTCCACGTATTTGTAGAGCGTTTGGCCAAATAATTCAGACTTTAAATGTAAATTGCTACTCCTTGGCACACTAGCTTGACCGTCCTTTTAAATTCGATTGTTTTCGAATGCTTTGGACTGTCATAGTTGCTCAATGTCAATGAATTTATCTTTTCACAACTTTCTACCTGAAATGCCAACTCACTTACACTTAGTTGCCAAAGTGCAAAGTAGCGCAATCACCTCTCTGCTCTTTGAACACAGTTTCCCAGTGACGAAACATAGGCCTTCAGATAGTAAGGCTCTATGAACTAGTGTTCCTACTGTTTCAGGCCACTTCCTAAACATTTCTCTATTCTTTTGCGAATTCCCAATGTTTGATTCATTTTTGTGCAGTGATTAGAGCTGTATCACGCTGAATTCTGAGTGTTGATTCATCGTTTTTCCGTAAACGATGTACAATCTCTACAAACGTAAACTTTTTCTATTTTAAAGACTATCCTACCTTGCACGGCTCTTTGGATCCTTGTCAGTTCCCAGAGTTTTCACATTTTCATACAGGAATGTGAGCCTTGTGGAAATGAAAGTTTACGTGCTTAAGCAACCTTCTTTCAAATTCGCCAACTCAGGTAGGCTGAATTGTAGATGCAGCCAGTATCCAAATCATTTCTCTGCTCTTTGAACGCGATTTCCCAGTGATGAAACAGCGTCGCTCGGATATTAAGTCTCTATGAACATGTACTCACACCTGTTTCAGGCACGTTCCTCAATTTTTCCCTAGTCTTTCACGGTAAATTCCCAGTGTGTGAGTCACTTTGTCCAGTGATGGAAGCTCACTCAGTGTGAGTTCCACGTATTGGTAGAGCGTTGTGCCAAATAATGCAGGCTTTAAATGTAAATTGTTAGTCCTTGGCACACTAGCTTTACTGTCATTTTAAATTCGATGAATTTTGAATAATACTGATATGTCAGCTCTGTGAGAAAGAATCTCTTTCACCAACTTTCTTCCTAAAACGCCAACTCATTTACACCGAATTATAAAAATTAAACGGTATCGCACTCACCGCTCTGCCCTTTGAACGCATTTTCCCAGTGACCAAACGGTGTACTGCAGATACTAAGGCTGTATGAACATGTAATGCACATAGTTGCAGGCACGTTCCTAAATCCTTCCCCCGTCTTTCACTGTGAATTCCCAGCGTGTGATTCACTTTGTCCAGTGATTCAAGCTCACTCACTGTGAATTCTACATATTTATAGCGCGTTTTGCCCAATAATTCAGAATGTAACCGTAATTTGTTACTCCTTGGAAGACTTGCTTGACTATTACTTTAAATTCTATGAGCTCTGAATACTTTTATACTGCTGTATCAGCTCTATGAAAATGAATTTATGTTTCACCCACTTTCTTCCTAAAGCGCCAACTCATTTACACTTCACGGTAAAAGTGCAAAGTCTCGCACTCACTTCTCTGCTCTTTGAACCCAATTGCGCAGTGACTAAGCAGTGTCCCTCAGATATTAAGTCTCTATGGACATGTACTGACACTGTTTCGGGCACGTTCCTGGATTTTCCCCCAGTCTTTCGTTGTGAATTCCCAGTGTGTGATTCACTTTGTGCTCTGATTCCAACTCATTCACTATGAATTTCCACGTATTTGTAGAGCGTTTGGCCAAATAATTCAGACTTTAAATGTAAATTGTTACTCCTTGGCACACTAGCTTGACCGTCCTTTTAAATTCGATTGTTTTCGAATGCTTTGGACTGTCATAGTTGCTCAATGTCAATGAATTTATCTTTTCACAACTTTCTACCTGAAATGCCAACTCACTTACACTTAGTTGCCAAAGTGCAAAGTAGCGCAATCACCTCTCTGCTCTTTGAACACAGTTTCCCAGCGACGAAACATAGGCCTTCAGATAGTAAGGCTCTATGAACTAGTGTTCCTACTGTTTCAGGCAACTTCCTAAACATTTCTCTATTCTTTTGCGAATTCCCAATGTTTGATTCATTTTTGTGCAGTGATTAGAGCTGTATCACGCTGAATTCTGAGTGTTGATTCATCGTTTTTCCGTAAACGATGTACAATCTCTACAAACGTAAACTTCTATTTTAAAGACTATCCTACCTTGCACGGCAATCTTTGGATCCTTGTCAGTTTCCAGAGGTTTCACATTTTCATACAGGAATGTGAGCCTTGTGGAAATGAAAGTTTACGTGCTTAAGCAACCTTCTTTCAAATTCGCCAACTCAGGTAGGCTGAATTGTAGATGCAGCCAGTAGCCAAATCATTTCTCTGCTCTTTGAATGCGATTTCCCAGTGATGAAACAGAGTCGCTCGGATATTAAGTCTCTATGAACATGTACTCACACCTGTTTCAGGCACGTTCCTCAATTTTTCCCTAGTCTTTCACGGTAAATTCCCAGTGTGTGAGTCCCTTTGTCCAGTGATGGAAGCTCACTCACTGTGAGTTCCACGTATTGGTAGAGCGTTGTGCCAAATAATGCAGGCTTTAAATGTAAATTGTTAGTCCTTGGCACACTAGCTTTACTGTCATTTTAAATTCGATGAATTTTGAATAATACTGATATGTCAGCTCTGTGAGAAAGAATCTCTTTCACCAACTTTCTTCCTAAAACGCCAACTCATTTACACCGAATTGTAAAAATTAAACGGTATCGCACTCACCGCACTGCCCTTGGAACGCATTTTCCCAGTGACTAAACGGTGTACTGCAGATACTAAGGCTGTATGAACATGTAATGCACATAGTTGCAGGCACGTTCCTAAATCCTTCCCCCGTCTTTCACTGTGAATTCCCAGCGTGTGATTCACTTTGTCCAGTGATTCAAGCTCACTCACTGTGAATTCTACATATTTATAGCGCGTTTTGCCCAATAATTCAGAATGTAACCGTAATTTGTTACTCCTTGGAAGACTTGCTTGACTATTACTTTAAATTCTATGAGCTCTGAATACTTTTATACTGCTGTATCAGCTCTATGAAAATGAATTTATGTTTCACCCACTTTCTTCCTAAAGCGCCAACTCATTTACACTTCACGGTAAAGTGCAAAGTCTCGCACTCACTTCTCTGCTCTTTGAACCCAATTGCGCAGTGACTAAGCAGTGTCCCTCAGATATTAAGTCTCTATGGACATGTACTGACACTGTTTCGGGCACGTTCCTGGATTTTCCCCCAGTCTTTCGTTGTGAATTCCCAGTGTGTGATTCACTTTGTGCTCTGATTCCAACTCATTCACTATGAATTTCCACGTATTTGTAGAGCGTTTGGCCAAATAATTCAGACTTTAAATGTAAATTGTTACTCCTTGGCACACTAGCTTGACCGTCCTTTTAAATTCGATTGTTTTCGAATGCTTTGGACTGTCATAGTTGCTCAATGTCAATGAATTTATCTTTTCACAACTTTCTACCTGAAATGCCAACTCACTTACACTTAGTTGCCAAAGTGCAAAGTAGCGCAATCACCTCTCTGCTCTTTGAACACAGTTTCCCAGTGACGAAACATAGGCCTTCAGATAGTAAGGCTCTATGAACTAGTGTTCCTACTGTTTCAGGCAACTTCCTAAACATTTCTCTATTCTTTTGCGAATTCCCAATGTTTGATTCATTTTTGTGCAGTGATTAGAGCTGTATCACGCTGAATTCTGAGTGTTGATTCATCGTTTTTCCGTAAACGATGTACAATCTCTACAAACGTAAACTTTTTCTATTTTAAAGACTATCCTACCTTGCACGGCTCTTTGGATCCTTGTCAGTTCCCAGAGTTTTCACATTTTCATACAGGAATGTGAGCCTTGTGGAAATGAAAGTTTACGTGCTTAAGCAACCTTCTTTCAAATTCGCCAACTCAGGTAGGCTGAATTGTAGATGCAGCCAGTATCCAAATCATTTCTCTGCTCTTTGAACGCGATTTCCCAGTGATGAAACAGCGTCGCTCGGATATTAAGTCTCTATGAACATGTACTCACACCTGTTTCAGGCACGTTCCTCAATTTTTCCCTAGTCTTTCCCGGTAAATTCCCAGTGTGTGAGTCACTTTGTCCAGTGATGGAAGCTCACTCAGTGTGAGTTCCACGTATTGGTAGAGCGTTGTGCCAAATAATGCAGGCTTTAAATGTAAATTGTTAGTCCTTGGCACACTAGCTTTACTGTCATTTTAAATTCGATGAATTTTGAATAATACTGATATGTCAGCTCTGTGAGAAAGAATCTCTTTCACCAACTTTCTTCCTAAAACGCCAACTCATTTACACCGAATTATAAAAATTAAACGGTATCGCACTCACCGCTCTGCCCTTTGAACGCATTTTCCCAGTGACCAAACGGTGTACTGCAGATACTAAGGCTGTATGAACATGTAATGCACATAGTTACAGGCACGTTCCTAAATCCTTCCCCCGTCTTTCACTGTGAATTCCCAGCGTGTGATTCACTTTGTCCAGTGATTCAAGCTCACTCACTGTGAATTCTACATATTTATAGCGCGTTTTGCCCAATAATTCAGAATGTAACCGTAATTTGTTACTCCTTGGAAGACTTGCTTGACTATTACTTTAAATTCTATGAGCTCTGAATACTTTTATACTGCTGTATCAGCTCTATGAAAATGAATTTATGTTTCACCCACTTTCTTCCTAAAGCGCCAACTCATTTACACTTCACGGTAAAAGTGCAAAGTCTCGCACTCACTTCTCTGCTCTTTGAACCCAATTGCGCAGTGACTAAGCAGTGTCCCTCAGATATTAAGTCTCTATGGACATGTACTGACACTGTTTCGGGCACGTTCCTGGATTTTCCCCCAGTCTTTCGTTGTGAATTCCCAGTGTGTGATTCACTTTGTGCTCTGATTCCAACTCATTCACTATGAATTTCCACGTATTTGTAGAGCGTTTGGCCAAATAATTCAGACTTTAAATGTAAATTGTTACTCCTTGGCACACTAGCTTGACCGTCCTTTTAAATTCGATTGTTTTCGAATGCTTTGGACTGTCATATTGCTCAATGTCAATGAATTTATCTTTTCACAACTTTCTACCTGAAATGCCAACTCACTTACACTTAGTTGCCAAAGTGCAAAGTAGCGCAATCACCTCTCTGCTCTTTGAACACAGTTTCCCAGCGACGAAACATAGGCCTTCAGATAGTAAGGCTCTATGAACTAGTGTTCCTACTGTTTCAGGCAACTTCCTAAACATTTCTCTATTCTTTTGCGAATTCCCAATGTTTGATTCATTTTTGTGCAGTGATTAGAGCTGTATCACGCTGAATTCTGAGTGTTGATTCATCGTTTTTCCGTAAACGACGTACAATCTCTACAAAAGTAAACTTTTTCTATTTTAAGGACTATCCTACCTTGCACGGCTCTTTGGATCCTTGTCAGTTCCCAGAGTTTTCACATTTTCATACAGAAATGTGAGCCTTGTGGAAATGAAAGTTTACGTGCTTAAGCAACCTTCTTTCAAATTCGCCAACTCAGGTAGGCTGAATTGTAGATGCAGCCAGTATCCAAATCATTTCTCTGCTCTTTGAACGTGATTTCCCAGTTTGAAACAGCGTCGCTCGGATATTAAGTCTCTATGAACATGTACTCACACCTGTTTCAGGCACGTTCCTCAATTTTTCCCTAGTCTTTCACGGTAAATTCCCAGTGTGTGAGTCACTTTGTCCAGTGATGGAAGCTCACTCACTGTGAGTTCCACGTATTGGTAGAGCGTGGTGCCAAATAATGCAGGCTTTAAATGTAAATTGTTAGTCCTTGGCACACTAGCTTTACTGTCATTTTAAATTCGATGAATTTTGAATAATACTGATATGTCAGCTCTGTGAGAAAGAATCTCTTTCACCAACTTTCTTCCTAAAACGCCAACTCATTTACACCGAATTATAAAAATTAAACGGTATCGCACTCACCGCTCTGCCCTTTGAACGCATTTTCCCAGTGACTAAACGGTGTACTGCAGATACTAAGGCTGTATGAACATGTAATGCACATAGTTGCAGGCACGTTCCTAAATCCTTCCCCCGTCTTTCACTGTGAATTCCCAGCGTGTGATTCACTTTGTCCAGTGATTGAAGCTCACTCACTGTGAATTCTACATATTTATAGCGCGTTTTGCCCAATAATTCAGAATGTAACCGTAATTTGTTACTCCTTGGAAGACTTGCTTGACTATTATTTTAAATTCTATGAGCTCTGAATACTTTTATACTGCTGTATCAGCTCTATGAAAATGAATTTATGTTTCACCCACTTTCTTCCTAAAGCGCCAATTCATTGACACTTCACGGTAAAAGTGCAAAGTCTCGCACTCACTTCTCTGCTCTTTGAACCCAATTGCGCAGTGACTAAGCAGTGTCCCTCAGATATTAAGTCTCTATGGACATGTACTGACACTGTTTCGGGCACGTTCCTGGATTTTCCCCCAGTCTTTCGTTGTGAATTCCCAGTGTGTGATTCACTTTGTGCTCTGATTCCAACTCATTCACTATGAATTTCCACGTATTTGTAGAGCGTTTGGCCAAATAATTCAGACTTTAAATGTAAATTGTTACTCCTTGGCACACTAGCTTGACCGTCCTTTTAAATTCGATTGTTTTCGAATGCTTTGGACTGTCATAGTTGCTCAATGTCAATGAATTTATCTTTTCACAACTTTCTACCTGAAATGCCAACTCACTTACACTTAGTTGCCAAAGTGCAAAGTAGCGCAATCACCTCTCTGCTCTTTGAACACAGTTTCCCAGCGACGAAACATAGGCCTTCAGTTATGAAGGGTCTATGAACTAGTGTTCCTACTGTTTCAGGCAACTTCCTAAACATTTCTCTATTCTTTTGCGAATTCCCAATGTTTGATTCATTTTTGTGCAGTGATTAGAGCTGTATCACGGTGAATTCTGAGTGTTGATTCATCGTTTTTCCGTAAACGATGTACAATCTCTACAAACGTAAACTTTTTCTATTTTAAAGACTATCCTACCTTGCACGGCTCTTTGGATCCTTGTCAGTTCCCAGAGTTTTCACATTTTCATACAGGAATGTGAGCCTTGTGGAAATGAAAGTTTACGTGCTTAAGCAACCTTCTTTCAAATTCGCCAACTCAGGTAGGCTGAATTGTAGATGCAGCCAGTATCCAAATCATTTCTCTGCTCTTTGAACGCGATTTCCCAGTGATGAAACAGCGTCGCTCGGATATTAAGTCTCTATGAACATGTACTCACACCTGTTTCAGGCACGTTCCTCAATTTTTCCCTAGTCTTTCACGGTAAATTCCCAGTGTGTGAGTCACTTTGTCCAGTGATGGAAGCTCACTCAGTGTGAGTTCCACGTATTGGTAGAGCGTTGTGCCAAATAATGCAGGCTTTAAATGTAAATTGTTAGTCCTTGGCACACTAGCTTTACTGTCATTTTAAATTCGATGAATTTTGAATAATACTGATATGTCAGCTCTGTGAGAAAGAATCTCTTTCACCAACTTTCTTCCTAAAACGCCAACTCATTTACACCGAATTATAAAAATTAAACGGTATCGCACTCACCGCTCTGCCCTTTGAACGCATTTTCCCAGTGACCAAACGGTGTACTGCAGATACTAAGGCTGTATGAACATGTAATGCACATAGTTGCAGGCACGTTCCTAAATCCTTCCCCCGTCTTTCACTGTGAATTCCCAGCGTGTGATTCACTTTGTCCAGTGATTCAAGCTCACTCACTGTGAATTCTACATATTTATAGCGCGTTTTGCCCAATAATTCAGAATGTAACCGTAATTTGTTACTCCTTGGAAGACTTGCTTGACTATTATTTTAAATTCTATGAGCTCTGAATACTTTTATACTGCTGTATCAGCTCTATGAAAATGAATTTATGTTTCACCCACTTTCTTCCTAAAGCGCCAATTCATTTACACTTCACGGTAAAAGTGCAAAGTCTCGCACTCACTTCTCTGCTCTTTGAACCCAATTGCGCAGTGACTAAGCAGTGTCCCTCAGATATTAAGTCTCTATGGACATGTACTGACACTGTTTCGGGCATGTTCCTGGATTTTCCCCCAGTCTTTCGTTGTGAATTCCCAGTGTGTGATTCACTTTGTGCTCTGATTCCAACTCATTCACTATGAATTTCCACGTATTTGTAGAGCGTTTGGCCAAATAATTCAGACTTTAAATGTAAATTGTTACTCCTTGGCACACTAGCTTGACCGTCCTTTTAAATTCGATTGTTTTCGAATGCTTTGGACTGTCATAGTTGCTCAATGTCAATGAATTTATCTTTTCACAACTTTCTACCTGAAATGCCAACTCACTTACACTTAGTTGCCAAAGTGCAAAGTAGCGCAATCACCTCTCTGCTCTTTGAACACAGTTTCCCAGCGACGAAACATAGGCCTTCAGATAGTAAGGCTCTATGAACTAGTGCTCCTACTGTTTCAGGCAACTTCCTAGACATTTCTCTATTCTTTTGCGAATTCCCAATGTTTGATTCATTTTTGTGCAGTGATTAGAGCTGTATCACGCTGAATTCTGAGTGTTGATTCATCGTTTTTCCGTAAACGATGTACAATCTCTACAAACGTAAACTTTTTCTATTTTAAAGACTATCCTACCTTGCACGGCTCTTTGGATCCTTGTCAGTTCCCAGAGTTTTCACATTTTCATACAGGAATGTGAGCCTTGTGGAAATGAAAGTTTACGTGCTTAAGCAACCTTCTTTCAAATTCGCCAACTCAGGTAGGCTGAATTGTAGATGCAGCCAGTATCCAAATCATTTCTCTGCTCTTTGAACGCGATTTCCCAGTGATGAAACAGCGTCGCTCGGATATTAAGTCTCTATGAACATGTACTCACACCTGTTTCAGGCACGTTCCTCAATTTTTCCCTAGTCTTTCCCGGTAAATTCCCAGTGTGTGAGTCACTTTGTCCAGTGATGGAAGCTCACTCACTGTGAGTTCCACGTATTGGTAGAGCGTGGTGCCAAATAATGCAGGCTTTAAATGTAAATTGTTAGTCCTTGGCACACTAGCTTTACTGTCATTTTAAATTCGATGAATTTTGAATAATACTGATATGTCAGCTCTGTGAGAAAGAATCTCTTTCACCAACTTTCTTCCTAAAACGCCAACTCATTTACACCGAATTGTAAAAATTAAACGGTATCGCACTCACCGCTCTGCCCTTTGAACGCATTTTCCCAGTGACTAAACGGTGTACTGCAGATACTAAGGCTGTATGAACATGTAATGCATATAGTTGCAGGCACGTTCCTAAATCCTTCCCCCGTCTTTCACTGTGAATTCCCAGCGTGTGATTCACTTTGTCCAGTGATTGAAGCTCACTCACTGTGAATTCTACATATTTATAGCGCGTTTTGCCCAATAATTCAGAATGTAACCGTAATTTGTTACTCCTTGGAAGACTTGCTTGACTATTATTTTAAATTCTATGAGCTCTGAATACTTTTATACTGCTGTATCAGCTCCATGAAAATGAATTTATGTTTCACCCACTTTCTTCCTAAAGCGCCAATTCATTTACACTTCACGGTAAAAGTGCAAAGTCTCGAACTCACTTCTCTGCTCTTTGAACCCAATTGTGCAGTGACTAAGCAGTGTCCCTCAGATATTAAGTCTCTATGGACATGTACTGACACTGTTTCGGGTACGTTCCTGGATTTTCCCCCAGTCTTTCGTTGTGAATTCCCAGTGTGTGATTCACTTTGTGCTCTGATTCCAACTCATTCACTATGAGTTTCCACGTATTTGTAGAGCGTTTGGCCAAATAATTCAGACTTTAAATGTAAATTGTTACTCCTTGGCACACTAGCTTGACCGTCCTTTTAAATTCGATTGTTTTCGAATGCTTTGGACTGTCATATTGCTCAATGTCAATGAATTTATCTTTTCACAACTTTCTACCTGAAATGCCAACTCACTTACACTTAGTTGCCAAAGTGCAAAGTAGCGCAATCACCTCTCTGCTCTTTGAACACAGTTTCCCAGTGACGAAACATAGGCCTTCAGATAGTAAGGCTCTATGAACTAGTGTTCCTACTGTTTCAGGCAACTTCCTAAACATTTCTCTATTCTTTTGCGAATTCCCAATGTTTGATTCATTTTTGTGCAGTGATTAGAGCTGTATCACGCTGAATTCTGAGTGTTGATTCATCGTTTTTCCGTAAACGACGTACAATCTCTACAAAAGTAAACTTTTTCTATTTTAAGGACTATCCTACCTTGCACGGCTCTTTGGATCCTTGTCAGTTCCCAGAGTTTTCACATTTTCATACAGGAATGTGAGCCTTGTGGAAATGAAAGTTTACGTGCTTAAGCAACCTTCTTTCAAATTCGCCAACTCAGGTAGGCTGAATTGTAGATGCAGCCAGTATCCAAATCATTTCTCTGCTCTTTGAACGTGATTTCCCAGTGATGAAACAGCGTCGCTCGGATATTAAGTCTCTATGAACATGTACTCACACCTGTTTCAGGCACGTTCCTCAATTTTTCCCTAGTCTTTCACGGTAAATTCCCAGTGTGTGAGTCACTTTGTCCAGTGATGGAAGCTCACTCACTGTGAGTTCCACGTATTGGTAGAGCGTGGTGCCAAATAATGCAGGCTTTAAATGTAAATTGTTAGTCCTTGGCACACTAGCTTTACTGTCATTTTAAATTCGATGAATTTTGAATAATACTGATATGTCAGCTCTGTGAGAAAGAATCTCTTTCACCAACTTTCTTCCTAAAACGCCAACTCATTTACACCGAATTATAAAAATTAAACGGTATCGCACTCACCGCTCTGCCCTTTGAACGCATTTTCCCAGTGACTAAACGGTGTACTGCAGATACTAAGGCTGTATGAACATGTAATGCACATAGTTGCAGGCACGTTCCTAAATCCTTCCCCCGTCTTTCACTGTGAATTCCCAGCGTGTGATTCACTTTGTCCAGTGATTGAAGCTCACTCACTGTGAATTCTACATATTTATAGCGCGTTTTGCCCAATAATTCAGAATGTAACCGTAATTTGTTACTCCTTGGAAGACTTGCTTGACTATTATTTTAAATTCTATGAGCTCTGAATACTTTTATACTGCTGTATCAGCTCTATGAAAATGAATTTATGTTTCACCCACTTTCTTCCTAAAGCGCCAATTCATTTACACTTCACGGTAAAAGTGCAAAGTCTCGAACTCACTTCTCTGCTCTTTGAACCCAATTGTGCAGTGACTAAGCAGTGTCCCTCAGATATTAAGTCTCTATGGACATGTACTGACACTGTTTCGGGTACGTTCCTGGATTTTCCCCCAGTCTTTCGTTGTGAATTCCCAGTGTGTGATTCACTTTGTGCTCTGATTCCAACTCATTCACTATGAGTTTCCACGTATTTGTAGAGCGTTTGGCCAAATAATTCAGACTTTAAATGTAAATTGTTACTCCTTGGCACACTAGCTTGACCGTCCTTTTAAATTCGATTGTTTTCGAATGCTTTGGACTGTCATATTGCTCAATGTCAATGAATTTATCTTTTCACAACTTTCTACCTGAAATGCCAACTCACTTACACTTAGTTGCCAAAGTGCAAAGTAGCGCAATCACCTCTCTGCTCTTTGAACACAGTTTCCCAGTGACGAAACATAGGCCTTCAGATAGTAAGGCTCTATGAACTAGTGTTCCTACTGTTTCAGGCAACTTCCTAAACATTTCTCTATTCTTTTGCGAATTCCCAATGTTTGATTCATTTTTGTGCAGTGATTAGAGCTGTATCACGCTGAATTCTGAGTGTTGATTCATCGTTTTTCCGTAAACGACGTACAATCTCTACAAAAGTAAACTTTTTCTATTTTAAGGACTATCCTACCTTGCACGGCTCTTTGGATCCTTGTCAGTTCCCAGAGTTTTCACATTTTCATACAGGAATGTGAGCCTTGTGGAAATGAAAGTTTACGTGCTTAAGCAACCTTCTTTCAAATTCGCCAACTCAGGTAGGCTGAATTGTAGATGCAGCCAGTATCCAAATCATTTCTCTGCTCTTTGAACGTGATTTCCCAGTGATGAAACAGCGTCGCTCGGATATTAAGTCTCTATGAACATGTACTCACACCTGTTTCAGGCACGTTCCTCAATTTTTCCCTAGTCTTTCACGGTAAATTCCCAGTGTGTGAGTCACTTTGTCCAGTGATGGAAGCTCACTCACTGTGAGTTCCACGTATTGGTAGAGCGTGGTGCCAAATAATGCAGGCTTTAAATGTAAATTGTTAGTCCTTGGCACACTAGCTTTACTGTCATTTTAAATTCGATGAATTTTGAATAATACTGATATGTCAGCTCTGTGAGAAAGAATCTCTTTCACCAACTTTCTTCCTAAAACGCCAACTCATTTACACCGAATTATAAAAATTAAACGGTATCGCACTCACCGCTCTGCCCTTTGAACGCATTTTCCCAGTGACTAAACGGTGTACTGCAGATACTAAGGCTGTATGAACATGTAATGCACATAGTTGCAGGCACGTTCCTAAATCCTTCCCCCGTCTTTCACTGTGAATTCCCAGCGTGTGATTCACTTTGTCCAGTGATTGAAGCTCACTCACTGTGAATTCTACATATTTATAGCGCGTTTTGCCCAATAATTCAGAATGTAACCGTAATTTGTTACTCCTTGGAAGACTTGCTTGACTATTATTTTAAATTCTATGAGCTCTGAATACTTTTATACTGCTGTATCAGCTCTATGAAAATGAATTTATGTTTCACCCACTTTCTTCCTAAAGCGCCAATTCATTTACACTTCACGGTAAAAGTGCAAAGTCTCGCACTCACTTCTCTGCTCTTTGAACCCAATTGCGCAGTGACTAAGCAGTGTCCCTCAGATATTAAGTCTCTATGGACATGTACTGACACTGTTTCGGGCACGTTCCTGGATTTTCCCCCAGTCTTTCGTTGTGAATTCCCAGTGTGTGATTCACTTTGTGCTCTGATTCCAACTCATTCACTATGAATTTCCACGTATTTGTAGAGCGTTTGGCCAAATAATTCAGACTTTAAATGTAAATTGTTACTCCTTGGCACACTAGCTTGACCGTCCTTTTAAATTCGATTGTTTTCGAATGCTTTGGACTGTCATAGTTGCTCAATGTCAATGAATTTATCTTTTCACAACTTTCTACCTGAAATGCCAACTCACTTACACTTAGTTGCCAAAGTGCAAAGTAGCGCAATCACCTCTCTGCTCTTTGAACACAGTTTCCCAGCGACGAAACATAGGCCTTCAGTTATGAAGGCTCTATGAACTAGTGTTCCTACTGTTTCAGGCAACTTCCTAAACATTTCTCTATTCTTTTGCGAATTCCCAATGTTTGATTCATTTTTGTGCAGTGATTAGAGCTGTATCACGCTGAATTCTGAGTGTTGATTCATCGTTTTTCCGTAAACGATGTACAATCTCTACAAACGTAAACTTCTTCTATTTTAAAGACTATCCTACCTTGCATGGCAATCTTTGGATCCTTGTCAGTTTCCAGAGGTTTCACATTTTCATACAGGAATGTGAGCCTTGTGGAAATGAAAGTTTACGTGCTTAAGCAACCTTCTTTCAAATTCGCCAACTCAGGTAGGCTGAATTGTAGATGCAGCCAGTATCCAAATCATTTCTCTGCTCTTTGAACGCGATTTCCCAGTGATGAAACAGCGTCGCTCGGATATTAAGTCTCTATGAACATGTACTCACACCTGTTTCAGGCACGTTCCTCAATTTTTCCCTAGTCTTTCACGGTAAATTCCCAGTGTGTGAGTCACTTTGTCCAGTGATGGAAGCTCACTCAGTGTGAGTTCCACGTATTGGTAGAGCGTTGTGCCAAATAATGCAGGCTTTAAATGTAAATTGTTAGTCCTTGGCACACTAGCTTTACTGTCATTTTAAATTCGATGAATTTTGAATAATACTGATATGTCAGCTCTGTGAGAAAGAATCTCTTTCACCAACTTTCTTCCTAAAACGCCAACTCATTTACACCGAATTATAAAAATTAAACGGTATCGCACTCACCGCTCTGCCCTTTGAACGCATTTTCCCAGTGACCAAACGGTGTACTGCAGATACTAAGGCTGTATGAACATGTAATGCACATAGTTGCAGGCACGTTCCTAAATCCTTCCCCCGTCTTTCACTGTGAATTCCCAGCGTGTGATTCACTTTGTCCAGTGATTCAAGCTCACTCACTGTGAATTCTACATATTTATAGCGCGTTTTGCCCAATAATTCAGAATGTAACCGTAATTTGTTACTCCTTGGAAGACTTGCTTGACTATTATTTTAAATTCTATGAGCTCTGAATACTTTTATACTGCTGTATCAGCTCTATGAAAATGAATTTATGTTTCACCCACTTTCTTCCTAAAGCGCCAATTCATTTACACTTCACGGTAAAAGTGCAAAGTCTCGCACTCACTTCTCTGCTCTTTGAACCCAATTGCGCAGTGACTAAGCAGTGTCCCTCCGATATTAAGTCTCTATGGACATGTACTGACACTGTTTCGGGCACGTTCCTGGATTTTCCCCCAGTCTTTCGTTGTGAATTCCCAGTGTGTGATTCACTTTGTGCTCTGATTCCAACTCATTCACTATGAATTTCCATGTATTTGTAGAGCGTTTGGCCAAATAATTCAGACTTTAAATGTAAATTGTTACTCCTTGGCACACTAGCTTGACCGTCCTTTTAAATTCGATTGTTTTCGAATGCTTTGGACTGTCATAGTTGCTCAATGTCAATGAATTTATCTTTTCACAACTTTCTACCTGAAATGCCAACTCACTTACACTTAGTTGCCAAAGTGCAAAGTAGCGCAATCACCTCTCTGCTCTTTGAACACAGTTTCCCAGTGACGAAACATAGGCCTTCAGATAGTAAGGCTCTATGAACTAGTGTTCCTACTGTTTCAGGCAACTTCCTAAACATTTCTCTATTCTTTTGCGAATTCCCAATGTTTGATTCATTTTTGTGCAGTGATTAGAGCTGTATCACGCTGAATTCTGAGTGTTGATTCATCGTTTTTCCGTAAACGACGTACAATCTCTACAAAAGTAAACTTTTTCTATTTTAAGGACTATCCTACCTTGCACGGCTCTTTGGATCCTTGTCAGTTCCCAGAGTTTTCACATTTTCATACAGGAATGTGAGCCTTGTGGAAATGAAAGTTTACGTGCTTAAGCAACCTTCTTTCAAATTCGCCAACTCAGGTAGGCTGAATTGTAGATGCAGCCAGTATCCAAATCATTTCTCTGCTCTTTGAACGTGATTTCCCAGTGATGAAACAGCGTCGCTCGGATATTAAGTCTCTATGAACATGTACTCACACCTGTTTCAGGCACGTTCCTCAATTTTTCCCTAGTCTTTCACGGTAAATTCCCAGTGTGTGAGTCACTTTGTCCAGTGATGGAAGCTCACTCACTGTGAGTTCCACGTATTGGTAGAGCGTGGTGCCAAATAATGCAGGCTTTAAATGTAAATTGTTAGTCCTTGGCACACTAGCTTTACTGTCATTTTAAATTCGATGAATTTTGAATAATACTGATATTGCAGCTCTGTGAGAAAGAATCTCTTTCACCAACTTTCTTCCTAAAACGCCAACTCATTTACACCGAATTGTAAAAATTAAACGGTATCGCACTCACCGCACTGCCCTTGGAACGCATTTTCCCAGTGACTAAACGGTGTACTGCAGATACTAAGGCTGTATGAACATGTAATGCACATAGTTGCAGGCACGTTCCTAAATACTTCCCCCGTCTTTCACTGTGAATTCCCAGCGTGTGATTCACTTTGTCCAGTGATTCAAGCTCACTCACTGTGAATTCTACATATTTATAGCGCGTTTTGCCCAATAATTCAGAATGTAACCGTAATTTGTTACTCCTTGGAAGACTTGCTTGACTATTATTTTAAATTCTATGAGCTCTGAATACTTTTATACTGCTGTATCAGCTCTATGAAAATGAATTTATGTTTCACCCACTTTCTTCCTAAAGCGCCAACTCATTTACACTTCACGGTAAAAGTGCAAAGTCTCGCACTCACTTCTCTGCTCTTTGAACCCAATTGCGCAGTGACTAAGCAGTGTCCCTCAGATATTAAGTCTCTATGGACATGTACTGACACTGTTTCGGGCACGTTCCTGGATTTTAGCCCAGTCTTTCGTTGTGAATTCCCAGTGTGTGATTCACTTTGTGCTCTGATTCCAACTCATTCACTATGAATTTCCACGTATTTGTAGAGCGTTTGGCCAAATAATTCAGACTTTAAATGTAAATTGTTACTCCTTGGCACACTAGCTTGACCGTCCTTTTAAATTCGATTGTTTTCGAATGCTTTGGACTGTCATAGTTGCTCAATGTCAATGAGTTTATCTTTTCACAACTTTCTACCTGAAATGCCAACTCACTTACACTTAGTTGCCAAAGTGCAAAGTAGCGCAATCACCTCTCTGCTCTTTGAACACAGTTTCCCAGCGACGAAACATAGGCCTTCAGTTATGAAGGCTCTATGAACTAGTGTTCCTACTGTTTCAGGCAACTTCCTAAACATTTCTCTATTCTTTTGTGAATTCCCAATGTTTGATTCATTTTTGTGCAGTGATTAGAGCTGTATCACGCTGAATTCTGAGTGTTGATTCATCGTTTTTCCGTAAACGATGTACAATCTCTACAAACGTAAACTTCTTCTATTTTAAAGACTATCCTACCTTGCACGGCAATCTTTGGATCCTTGTCAGTTTCCAGAGGTTTCACATTTTCATACAGGAATGTGAGCCTTGTGGAAATGAAAGTTTACGTGCTTAAGCAACCTTCTTTCAAATTCGCCAACTCAGGTAGGCTGAATTGTAGATGCAGCCAGTATCCAAATCATTTCTCTGCTCTTTGAACGCGATTTCCCAGTGATGAAACAGAGTCGCTCGGATATTAAGTCTCTATGAACATGTACTCACACCTGTTTCAGGCACGTTCCTCAATTTTTCCCTAGTCTTTCACGGTAAATTCCCAGTGTGTGAGTCCCTTTGTCCAGTGATGGAAGCTCACTCACTGTGATTTCCACGTATTAGTAGAGCGTTGTGCCAAATAATGCAGGCTTTAAATGTAAATTGTTAGTCCTTGGCACACTAGCTTTACTGTCATTTTAAATTCGATGAATTTTGAATAATACTGATATGTCAGCTCTGTGAGAAAGAATCTCTTTCACCAACTTTCTTCCTAAAACGCCAACTCATTTACACCGAATTGTAAAAATTAAACGGTATCGCACTCACCGCACTGCCATTGGAACGCATTTTCCCAGTGACTAAACGGTGTACTGCAGATACTAAGGCTGTATGAACATGTAATGCACATAGTTGCAGGCACGTTCCTAAATACTTCCCCCGTCTTTCACTGTGAATTCCCAGCGTGTGATTCACTTTGTCCAGTGATTCAAGCTCACTCACTGTGAATTCTACATATTTATAGCGCGTTTTGCCCAATAATTCAGAATGTAACCGTAATTTGTTACTCCTTGGAAGACTTGCTTGACTATTATTTTAAATTCTATGAGCTCTGAATACTTTTATACTGCTGTATCAGCTCTATGAAAATGAATTTATGTTTCACCCAATTTCTTCCTAAAGCGCCAACTCATTTACACTTCACGGTAAAAGTGCAAAGTCTCGCACTCACTTCTCTGCTCTTTGAACCCAATTGCGCAGTGACTAAGCAGTGTCCCTCAGATATTAAGTCTCTATGGACATGTACTGACACTGTTTCGGGCACGTTCCTGGATTTTAGCCCAGTCTTTCGTTGTGAATTCCCAGTGTGTGATTCACTTTGTGCTCTGATTCCAACTCATTCACTATGAATTTCCTCGTATTTGTAGAGCGTTTGGCCAAATAATTCAGACTTTAAATGTAAATTGTTACTCCTTGGCACACTAGCTTGACCGTCGTTTTAAATTCGATTGTTTTCGAATGCTTTGGACTGTCATTGTTGCTCAATGTCAATGAGTTTATCTTTTCACAACTTTCTACCTGAAATGCCAAGTCACTTACACTTAGTTGCCAAAGTGCAAAGTAGCGCAATCACCTCTCTGCTCTTTGAACACAGTTTCCCAGCGACGAAACATAGGCCTTCCGATATGAAGGCTCTATGAACTAGTGTTCCTACTGTTTCAGGCAACTTCCTAAACATTTCTCTATTCTTTTGCGAATTCCCAATGTTTGATTCATTTTTGTGCAGTGATTAGAGCTGTATCACGCTGAATTCTGAGTGTTGATTCATCGTTTTTCCGTAAACTATGTACAATCTCTACAAACGTAAACTTCTTCTATTTTAAAGACTATCCTACCTTGCACGGCAATCTTTGGATCCTTGTCAGTTCCCAGCGTTTTCACATTTTCATACAGGAATGTGAGCCTTGTGGAAATGAAAGTTTACGTGCTTAAGCAACCTTCTTTCAAATTCGCCAACTCAGGTAGGCTGAATTGTAGATGCAGCCAGTATCCAAATCATTTCTCTGCTCTTTGAACGCGATTTCCCAGTGATGAAACAGCGTCGCTCGGATATTAAGTCTCTATGAACATGTACTCACACCGGTTTCAGGCACGTTCCTCAATTTTTCCCTAGTCTTTCACGGTAAATTCCCAGTGTGTGAGTCACTTTGTCCAGTGATGGAAGCTCACTCACTGTGAGTTCCACGTATTGGTAGAGCGTTGTGCCAAATAATGCAGGCTTTAAATGTAAATTGTTAGTCCTTGGCACACTAGCTTTACTGTCATTTTAAATTCGATGAATTTTGAATAATACTGATATGTCAGCTCTGTGAGAAAGAATCTCTTTCACCAACTTTCTTCCTAAAACGCCAACTCATTTACACCGAATTGTAAAAATTAAACGGTATCGCACTCACCGCTCTGCCCTTGGAACGCATTTTCCCAGTGACTAAATGGTGTACTGCAGATACTAAGGCTGTATGAACATGTAATGCACATAGTTGCAGGCACGTTCCTAAATACTTCCCCCGTCTTTCACTGTGAATTCCCAGCGTGTGATTCACTTTGTCCAGTGATTCAAGCTC
The DNA here is from genome assembly GCA_026230045.1 of Corynorhinus townsendii. Taxonomy (NCBI): domain Eukaryota; kingdom Metazoa; phylum Chordata; class Mammalia; order Chiroptera; family Vespertilionidae; genus Corynorhinus; species Corynorhinus townsendii. Next base: position 86,166,622 of record JAPDVU010000008.1, read on the forward strand.
ACTCACTGTGAATTCTACATATTTATAGCGCGTTTTGCCCAATAATTCAGAATGTAACCGTAATTTGTTACTCCTTGGAAGACTTGCTTGACTATTATTTTAAATTCTATGAGCTCTGAATATTTTATACTGCTGTATCAGCTCTATGAAAATGAATTTATGTTTCACCCACTTTCTTCCTAAAGCGCCAACTCATTTACACTTCACGGTAAAAGTGCAAAGTCTCGCACTCACTTCTCTGCTCTTTGAACCCAATTGCGCAGTTACTAAGCAGTGTCCCTCAGATATTATGTCTCTATGGACATGTACTGACACTGTTTCGGGCACGTTCCTGGATTTTCCCCCAGTCTTTCGTTGTGAATTCCCAGTGTGTGATTCACTTTGTGCTCTGATTCCAACTCATTCACTATGAATTTCCACGTATTTGTAGAGCGTTTGGCCAAATAATTCAGACTTTAAATGTAAATTGTTACTCCTTGGCACACTAGCTTGACCGTCCTTTTAAATTCGATTGTTTTCGAATGCTTTGGGCTGTCATAGTTGCTCAATGTCAATGAATTTATCTTTTCACAACTTTCTACCTGAAATGCCAACTCACTTACACTTAGTTGCCAAAGTGCAAAGTAGCGCAATCACCTCTCTGCTCTTTGAACACAGTTTCCCAGCGACGAAACATAGGCCTTCCGATATGAAGGCTCTATGAACTAGTGTTCCTACTGTTTCAGGCAACTTCCTAAACATTTCTCTATTCTTTTGCGAATTCCCAATGTTTGATTCATTTTTGTGCCGTGATTAGAGCTGTATCACGCTGAATTCTGAGTGTTGATTCATCGTTTTTCTGTAAACGATGTACAATCTCTACAAACGTAAACTTCTTCTATTTTAAAGACTATCCTACCTTGCACGGCAATCTTTGGATCCTTGTCAGTTCCCAGAGGTTTCACATTTTCATACAGGAATGTGAGCCTTGTGGAAATGAAAGTTTACGTGCTTAAGCAACCTTCTTTCAAATTCGCCAACTCAGGTAGGCTGAATTGTAGATGCAGCCAGTATCCAAATCATTTCTCTGCTCTTTGAACGCGATTTCCCAGTGATGAAACAGCGTCGCTCGGATATTAAGTCTCTATGAACATGTACTCACACCTGTTTCAGGCACGTTCCTCAATTTTTCCCTAGTCTTTCACGGTAAATTCCCAGTGTGTGAGTCCCTTTGTCCAGTGATGGAAGCTCACTCACTGTGAGTTCCACGTATTGGTAGAGCGTTGTGCCAAATAATGCAGGCTTTAAATGTAAATTGTTAGTCCTTGGCACACTAGCTTTACTGTCATTTTAAATTCGATGAATTTTGAATAATACTGATATGTCAGCTCTGTGAGAAAGAATCTCTTTCACCAACTTTCTTCCTAAAACGCCAACTCATTTACACCGAATTGTAAAAATTAAACGGTATCGCACTCACCGCTCTGCCCTTGGAACGCATTTTCCCAGTGACTAAACGGTGTACTGCAGATACTAAGGCTGTATGAACATGTAATGCACATAGTTGCAGGCACGTTCCTAAATACTTCCCCCGTCTTTCACTGTGAATTCCCAGCGTGTGATTCACTTTGTCCAGTGATTCAAGCTCACTCACTGTGAATTCTACATATTTATAGCGCGTTTTGCCCAATAATTCAGAATGTAACCGTAATTTGTTACTCCTTGGAAGACTTGCTTGACTATTATTTTAAATTCTATGAGCTCTGAATACTTTTATACTGCTGTATCAGCTCTATGAAAATGAATTTATGTTTCACCCACTTTCTTCCTAAAGCGCCAACTCATTTACACTTCACGGTAAAAGTGCAAAGTCTCGCACTCACTTCTCTGCTCTTTGAACCCAATTGCGCAGTGACTAAGCAGTTTCCCTCAGATATTAAGTCTTTATGGACATGTACTGACACTGTTTCGGGCACGTTCCTGGATTTCCCCCCAGTCTTTCGTTGTGAATTCCCAGTGTGTGATTCACTTTGTGCTCTGATTCCAACTCATTCACTATGAATTTCCACGTATTTGTAGAGCGTTTGGCCAAATAATTCAGACTTTAAATGTAAATTGTTACTCCTTGGCACACTAGCTTGACCGTCCTTTTAAATTCGATTGTTTTCGAATGCTTTGGACTGTCATAGTTGCTCAATGTCAATGAATTTATCTTTTCACAACTTTCTACCTGAAATGCCAACTCACTTACACTTAGTTGCCAAAGTGCAAAGTAGCGCAATCACCTCTCTGCTCTTTGAACACAGTTTCCCAGCGACGAAACATAGGCCTTCCGATATGAAGGCTCTATGAACTAGTGTTCCTACGGTTTCAGGCAACTTCCTAAACATTTCTCTATTCTTTTGCGAATTCCCAATGTTTGATTCATTTTTGGGCAGTGATTAGAGCTGTATCACGTTGAATTCTGAGTGTTGATTCATCGTTTTTCCGTAAACGATGTACAATCTCTACAAACGTAAACTTCTTCTATTTTAAAGACTATCCTACCTTGCACGGCAATCTTTGGATCCTTGTGAGTTCCCCGAGGTTTCACATTTTCATACAGGAATGTGAGCCTTGTGGAAATGAAAGTTTACGTGCTTAAGCAACCTTCTTTCAAATTCGCCAGCTCAGGTAGGCTGAATTGTAGATGCAGCCAGTATCCAAATCATTTCTCTGCTCTTTGAACGCGATTTCCCAGTGATGAAACAGCGTCGCTCGGATATTAAGTCTCTATGAACATGTACTCACACCTGTTTCAGGCACGTTCCTCAATTTTTCCCTAGTCTTTCACGGTAAATTCCCAGTGTGTGAGTCCCTTTGTCCAGTGATGGAAGCTCACTCACTGTGAGTTCCACGTATTGGTAGAGCGTTGTGCCAAATAATGCAGGCTTTAAATGTAAATTGTTAGTCCTTGGCACACTAGCTTTACTGTCATTTTAAATTCGATGAATTTTGAATAATACTGATATGTCAGCTCTGTGAGAAAGAATCTCTTTCACCAACTTTCTTCCTAAAACGCCAACTCATTTACACCGAATTGTAAAAATTAAACGGTATCGCACTCACCGCTCTGCCCTTGGAACGCATTTTCCCAGTGACTAAACGGTGTACTGCAGATACTAAGGCTGTATGAACATGTAATGCACATAGTTGCAGGCACGTTCCTAAATACTTCCCCCGTCTTTCACTGTGAATTCCCAGCGTGTGATTCACTTTGTCCAGTTATTCAAGCTCACTCACTGTGAATTCTACATATTTATAGCGCGTTTTGCCCAATCATTCAGAATGTAACCGTAATTTGTTACTCCTTGGAAGACTTGCTTGACTATTATTTTAAATTCTATGAGCTCTGAATACTTTTATACTGCTGTATCAGCTCTATGAAAATGAATTTATGTTTCACCCACTTTCTTCCTAAAGCGCCAACTCATTTACACTTCACGGTAAAAGTGCAAGTCTCGCACTCACTTCTCTGCTCTTTGAACCCAATTGCGCAGTGACTAAGCAGTGTCCCTCAGATATTAAGTCTCTATGGACATGTACTGACACTGTTTCGGGCACGTTCCTGGATTTCCCCCCAGTCTTTCGTTGTGAATTCCCAGTGTGTGATTCACTTTGTGCTCTGATTCCAACTCATTCACTATGAATTTCCACGTATTTGTAGAGCGTTTGGCCAAATAATTCAGACTTTAAATGTAAATTGTTACTCCTTGGCACACTAGCTTGACCGTCCTTTTAAATTCGATTGTTTTCGAATGCTTTGGACTGTCATAGTTGCTCAATGTCAATGAATTTATCTTTTCACAACTTTCTACCTGAAATGCCAACTCACTTACACTTAGTTGCCAAAGTGCAAAGTAGCGCAATCACCTCTCTGCTCTTTGAACACAGTTTCCCAGTGACGAAACATAGGCCTTCAGATATGAAGGCTCTATGAACTAGTGTTCCTACTGTTTCAGGCAACTTCCTAAACACGTCTCTATTCTTTTGCGAATTCCCAATGTTTGATTCATTTTTGTGCAGTGATTAGAGCTGTATCACGCTGAATTCTGAGTGTTGATTCATCGTTTTTCCGTAAACGATGTACAATCTCTACAAACGTAAACTTCTTCTATTTTAAAGACTATCCTACCTTGCACGGCAATCTTTGGATCCTTGTCAGTTCCCAGAGTTTTCACATTTTCATACAGGAATGTGAGCCTTGTGGAAATGAAAGTTTACGTGCTTAAGCAACCTTCTTTCAAATTCGCCAACTCACGTAGGCTGAATTGTAGATGCAGCCAGTATCCAAATCATTTCTCTGCTCTTTGAACGCGATTTCCCAGTGATGAAACAGCGTCGCTCGGATATTAAGTCTCTATGAACATGTACTCACACCTGTTTCAGGCACGTTCCTCAAATTTTTCCTAGTCTTTCACGTTAAATTCCCAGTGCGTGAGTCACTTTGTCCCGTGATGGAAGCTCACTCACTGTGAGTTCCACGTATTGGTAGAGCGTTGTGCCAAATAATGCAGGCTTTAAATGTAAATTGTTAGTCCTTGGCACACTAGCTTTACTGTCATTTTAAATTCGATGAATTTTGAATAATACTGATATGTCAGCTCTGTGAGAAAGAATCTCTTTCACCAGCTTTCTTCCTAAAACGCCAACTCATTTACACCGAATTATAAAAATTAAACGGTATCGCACTCACCGCTCTGCCCTTTGAACGCATTTTCCCAGTGACCAAACGGTGTACTGCAGATACTAAGGCTGTATGAACATGTAATGCACATAGTTGCAGGCACGTTCCTAAATCCTTCCCCCGTCTTTCACTGTGAATTCCCAGCGTGTGATTCACTTTGTCCAGTGATTCAAGCTCACTCACTGTGAATTCTACATATTTATAGCGCGTTTTGCCCAATCATTCAGAATGTAACCGTAATTTGTTACTCCTTGGAAGACTTGCTTGACTATTATTTTAAATTCTATGAGCTCTGAATACTTTTATACTGCTGTATCAGCTCTATGAAAATGAATTTATGTTTCACCCACTTTCTTCCTAAAGCGCCAACTCATTTACACTTCACGGTAAAAGTGCAAAGTCTCGCACTCACTTCTCTGCTCTTTGAACCCAATTGCGCAGTGACTAAGCAGTGTCCCTCAGATATTAAGTCTCTATGGACATGTACTGACACTGTTTCGGGCACGTTCCTGGATTTCCCCCCAGTCTTTCGTTGTGAATTCCCAGTGTGTGATTCACTTTGTGCTCTGATTCCAACTCATTCACTATGAATTTCCACGTATTTGTAGAGCGTTTGGCCAAATAATTCAGACTTTAAATGTAAATTGTTACTCCTTGGCACACTAGCTTGACCGTCCTTTTAAATTCGATTGTTTTCGAATGCTTTGGACTGTCATAGTTGCTCAATGTCAATGTATTTATCTTTTCACAACTTTCTACCTGAAATGCCAACTCACTTACACTTAGTTGCCAAAGTGCAAAGTAGCGCAATCACCTCTCTGCTCTTTGAACACAGTTTCCCAGTGACGAAACATAGGCCTTCAGATATGAAGGCTCTATGAACTAGTGTTCCTACTGTTTCAGGCAACTTCCTAAACACGTCTCTATTCTTTGGCGAATTCCCAATGTTTGATTCATTTTTGTGCAGTGATTAGAGCTGTATCACGCTGAATTCTGAGTGTTGATTCATCGTTTTTCCGTAAACGATGTACAATCTCTACAAACGTAAACTTCTTCTATTTTAAAGACTATCCTACCTTGCACGGCAATCTTTGGATCCTTGTCAGTTCCCAGAGTTTTCACATTTTCATACAGGAATGTGAGCCTTGTGGAAATGAAAGTTTACGTGCTTAAGCAACCTTCTTTCAAATTCGCCAACTCACGTAGGCTGAATTGTAGATGCAGCCAGTATCCAAATCATTTCTCTGCTCTTTGAACGCGATTTCCCAGTGATGAAACAGCGTCGCTCGGATATTAAGTCTCTATGAACATGTACTCACACCTGTTTCAGGCACGTTCCTCAAATTTTCCCTAGTCTTTCACGGTAAATTCCCAGTGCGTGAGTCACTTTGTCCCGTGATGGAAGCTCACTCACTGTGAGTTCCACGTATTGGTAGAGCGTTGTGCCAAATAATGCAGGCTTTAAATGTAAATTGTTAGTCCTTGGCACACTAGCTTTACTGTCATTTTAAATTCGATGAATTTTGAATAATACTGATATGTCAGCTCTGTGAGAAAGAATCTCTTTCACCAGCTTTCTTCCTAAAACGCCAACTCATTTACACCGAATTATAAAAATTAAACGGTATCGCACTCACCGCTCTGCCCTTTGAACGCATTTTCCCAGTGACCAAACGGTGTACTGCAGATACTAAGGCTGTATGAACATGTAATGCACATAGTTGCAGGCACGTTCCTAAATCCTTCCCCCGTCTTTCACTGTGAATTCCCAGCGTGTGATTCACTTTGTCCAGTGATTCAAGCTCACTCACTGTGAATTCTACATATTTATAGCGCGTTTTGCCCAATCATTCAGAATGTAACCGTAATTTGTTACTCCTTGGAAGACTTGCTTGACTATTATTTTAAATTCTATGAGCTCTGAATACTTTTATACTGCTGTATCAGCTCTATGAAAATGAATTTATGTTTCACCCACTTTCTTCCTAAAGCGCCAACTCATTTACACTTCACGGTAAAAGTGCAAAGTCTCGCACTCACTTCTCTGCTCTTTGAACCCAATTGCGCAGTGACTAAGCAGTGTCCCTCAGATATTAAGTCTCTATGGACATGTACTGACACTGTTTCGGGCACGTTCCTGGATTTCCCCCCAGTCTTTCGTTGTGAATTCCCAGTGTGTGATTCACTTTGTGCTCTGATTCCAACTCATTCACTATGAATTTCCACGTATTTGTAGAGCGTTTGGCCAAATAATTCAGACTTTAAATGTAAATTGTTACTCCTTGGCACACTAGCTTGACCGTCCTTTTAAATTCGATTGTTTTCGAATGCTTTGGACTGTCATAGTTGCTCAATGTCAATGTATTTATCTTTTCACAACTTTCTACCTGAAATGCCAACTCACTTACACTTAGTTGCCAAAGTGCAAAGTAGCGCAATCACCTCTCTGCTCTTTGAACACAGTTTCCCAGTGACGAAACATAGGCCTTCAGATATGAAGGCTCTATGAACTAGTGTTCCTACTGTTTCAGGCAACTTCCTAAACACGTCTCTATTCTTTTGCGAATTCCCAATGTTTGATTCATTTTTGTGCAGTGATTAGAGCTGTATCACGCTGAATTCTGAGTGTTGATTCATCGTTTTTCCGTAAACGATGTACAATCTCTACAAACGTAAACTTCTTCTATTTTAAAGACTATCCTACCTTGCACGGCAATCTTTGGATCCTTGTCAGTTCCCAGAGTTTTCACATTTTCATACAGGAATGTGAGCCTTGTGGAAATGAAAGTTTACGTGCTTAAGCAACCTTCTTTCAAATTCGCCAACTCACGTAGGCTGAATTGTAGATGCAGCCAGTATCCAAATCATTTCTCTGCTCTTTGAACGCGATTTCCCAGTGATGAAACAGCGTCGCTCGGATATTAAGTCTCTATGAACATGTACTCACACCTGTTTCAGGCACGTTCCTCAAATTTTCCCTAGTCTTTCACGGTAAATTCCCAGTGCGTGAGTCACTTTGTCCCGTGATGGAAGCTCACTCACTGTGAGTTCCACGTATTGGTAGAGCGTTGTGCCAAATAATGCAGGCTTTAAATGTAAATTGTTAGTCCTTGGCACACTAGCTTTACTGTCATTTTAAATTCGATGAATTTTGAATAATACTGATATGTCAGCTCTGTGAGAAAGAATCTCTTTCACCAGCTTTCTTCCTAAAACGCCAACTCATTTACACCGAATTATAAAAATTAAACGGTATCGCACTCACCGCTCTGCCCTTTGAACGCATTTTCCCAGTGACCAAACGGTGTACTGCAGATACTAAGGCTGTATGAACATGTAATGCACATAGTTGCAGGCACGTTCCTAAATCCTTCCCCCGTCTTTCACTGTGAATTCCCAGCGTGTGATTCACTTTGTCCAGTGATTCAAGCTCACTCACTGTGAATTCTACATATTTATAGCGCGTTTTGCCCAATCATTCAGAATGTAACCGTAATTTGTTACTCCTTGGAAGACTTGCTTGACTATTATTTTAAATTCTATGAGCTCTGAATACTTTTATACTGCTGTATCAGCTCTATGAAAATGAATTTATGTTTCACCCACTTTCTTCCTAAAGCGCCAACTCATTTACACTTCACGGTAAAAGTGCAAAGTCTCGCACTCACTTCTCTGCTCTTTGAACCCAATTGCGCAGTGACTAAGCAGTGTCCCTCAGATATTAAGTCTCTATGGACATGTACTGACACTGTTTCGGGCACGTTCCTGGATTTCCCCCCAGTCTTTCGTTGTGAATTCCCAGTGTGTGATTCACTTTGTGCTCTGATTCCAACTCATTCACTATGAATTTCCACGTATTTGTAGAGCGTTTGGCCAAATAATTCAGACTTTAAATGTAAATTGTTACTCCTTGGCACACTAGCTTGACCGTCCTTTTAAATTCGATTGTTTTCGAATGCTTTGGACTGTCATAGTTGCTCAATGTCAATGAATTTATCTTTTCACAACTTTCTACCTGAAATGCCAACTCACTTACACTTAGTTGCCAAAGTGCAAAGTAGCGCAATCACCTCTCTGCTCTTTGAACACAGTTTCCCAGTGACGAAACATAGGCCTTCAGATATGAAGGCTCTATGAACTAGTGTTCCTACTGTTTCAGGCAACTTCCTAAACACGTCTCTATTCTTTTGCGAATTCCCAATGTTTGATTCATTTTTGTGCAGTGATTAGAGCTGTATCACGCTGAATTCTGAGTGTTGATTCATCGTTTTTCCGTAAACGATGTACAATCTCTACAAACGTAAACTTCTTCTATTTTAAAGACTATCCTACCTTGCACGGCAATCTTTGGATCCTTGTCAGTTCCCAGAGTTTTCACATTTTCATACAGGAATGTGAGCCTTGTGGAAATGAAAGTTTACGTGCTTAAGCAACCTTCTTTCAAATTCGCCAACTCACGTAGGCTGAATTGTAGATGCAGCCAGTATCCAAATCATTTCTCTGCTCTTTGAACGCGATTTCCCAGTGATGAAACAGCGTCGCTCGGATATTAAGTCTCTATGAACATGTACTCACACCTGTTTCAGGCACGTTCCTCAAATTTTCCCTAGTCTTTCACGGTAAATTCCCAGTGCGTGAGTCACTTTGTCCCGTGATGGAAGCTCACTCACTGTGAGTTCCACGTATTGGTAGAGCGTTGTGCCAAATAATGCAGGCTTTAAATGTAAATTGTTAGTCCTTGGCACACTAGCTTTACTGTCATTTTAAATTCGATGAATTTTGAATAATACTGATATGTCAGCTCTGTGAGAAAGAATCTCTTTCACCAGCTTTCTTCCTAAAACGCCAACTCATTTACACCGAATTATAAAAATTAAACGGTATCGCACTCACCGCTCTGCCCTTTGAACGCATTTTCCCAGTGACCAAACGGTGTACTGCAGATACTAAGGCTGTATGAACATGTAATGCACATAGTTGCAGGCACGTTCCTAAATCCTTCCCCCGTCTTTCACTGTGAATTCCCAGCGTGTGATTCACTTTGTCCAGTGATTCAAGCTCACTCACTGTGAATTCTACATATTTATAGCGCGTTTTGCCCAATCATTCAGAATGTAACCGTAATTTGTTACTCCTTGGAAGACTTGCTTGACTATTATTTTAAATTCTATGAGCTCTGAATACTTTTATACTGCTGTATCAGCTCTATGAAAATGAATTTATGTTTCACCCACTTTCTTCCTAAAGCGCCAACTCATTTACACTTCACGGTAAAAGTGCAAAGTCTCGCACTCACTTCTCTGCTCTTTGAACCCAATTGCGCAGTGACTAAGCAGTGTCCCTCAGATATTAAGTCTCTATGGACATGTACTGACACTGTTTCGGGCACGTTCCTGGATTTCCCCCCAGTCTTTCGTTGTGAATTCCCAGTGTGTGATTCACTTTGTGCTCTGATTCCAACTCATTCACTATGAATTTCCACGTATTTGTAGAGCGTTTGGCCAAATAATTCAGACTTTAAATGTAAATTGTTACTCCTTGGCACACTAGCTTGACCGTCCTTTTAAATTCGATTGTTTTCGAATGCTTTGGACTGTCATAGTTGCTCAATGTCAATGAATTTATCTTTTCACAACTTTCTACCTGAAATGCCAACTCACTTACACTTAGTTGCCAAAGTGCAAAGTAGCGCAATCACCTCTCTGCTCTTTGAACACAGTTTCCCAGTGACGAAACATAGGCCTTCAGATATGAAGGCTCTATGAACTAGTGTTCCTACTGTTTCAGGCAACTTCCTAAACACGTCTCTATTCTTTTGCGAATTCCCAATGTTTGATTCATTTTTGTGCAGTGATTAGAGCTGTATCACGCTGAATTCTGAGTGTTGATTCATCGTTTTTCCGTAAACGATGTACAATCTCTACAAACGTAAACTTCTTCTATTTTAAAGACTATCCTACCTTGCACGGCAATCTTTGGATCCTTGTCAGTTCCCAGAGTTTTCACATTTTCATACAGGAATGTGAGCCTTGTGGAAATGAAAGTTTACGTGCTTAAGCAACCTTCTTTCAAATTCGCCAACTCACGTAGGCTGAATTGTAGATGCAGCCAGTATCCAAATCATTTCTCTGCTCTTTGAACGCGATTTCCCAGTGATGAAACAGCGTCGCTCGGATATTAAGTCTCTATGAACATGTACTCACACCTGTTTCAGGCACGTTCCTCAAATTTTCCCTAGTCTTTCACGTTAAATTCCCAGTGCGTGAGTCACTTTGTCCCGTGATGGAAGCTCACTCACTGTGAGTTCCACGTATTGGTAGAGCGTTGTGCCAAATAATGCAGGCTTTAAATGTAAATTGTTAGTCCTTGGCACACTAGCTTTACTGTCATTTTAAATTCGATGAATTTTGAATAATACTGATATGTCAGCTCTGTGAGAAAGAATCTCTTTCACCAGCTTTCTTCCTAAAACGCCAACTCATTTACACCGAATTATAAAAATTAAACGGTATCGCACTCACCGCTCTGCCCTTTGAACGCATTTTCCCAGTGACCAAACGGTGTACTGCAGATACTAAGGCTGTATGAACATGTAATGCACATAGTTGCAGGCACGTTCCTAAATCCTTCCCCCGTCTTTCACTGTGAATTCCCAGCGTGTGATTCACTTTGTCCAGTGATTCAAGCTCACTCACTGTGAATTCTACATATTTATAGCGCGTTTTGCCCAATCATTCAGAATGTAACCGTAATTTGTTACTCCTTGGAAGACTTGCTTGACTATTATTTTAAATTCTATGAGCTCTGAATACTTTTATACTGCTGTATCAGCTCTATGAAAATGAATTTATGTTTCACCCACTTTCTTCCTAAAGCGCCAACTCATTTACACTTCACGGTAAAAGTGCAAAGTCTCGCACTCACTTCTCTGCTCTTTGAACCCAATTGCGCAGTGACTAAGCAGTGTCCCTCAGATATTAAGTCTCTATGGACATGTACTGACACTGTTTCGGGCACGTTCCTGGATTTCCCCCCAGTCTTTCGTTGTGAATTCCCAGTGTGTGATTCACTTTGTGCTCTGATTCCAACTCATTCACTATGAATTTCCACGTATTTGTAGAGCGTTTGGCCAAATAATTCAGACTTTAAATGTAAATTGTTACTCCTTGGCACACTAGCTTGACCGTCCTTTTAAATTCGATTGTTTTCGAATGCTTTGGACTGTCATAGTTGCTCAATGTCAATGAATTTATCTTTTCACAACTTTCTACCTGAAATGCCAACTCACTTACACTTAGTTGCCAAAGTGCAAAGTAGCGCAATCACCTCTCTGCTCTTTGAACACAGTTTCCCAGTGACGAAACATAGGCCTTCAGATATGAAGGCTCTATGAACTAGTGTTCCTACTGTTTCAGGCAACTTCCTAAACACGTCTCTATTCTTTTGCGAATTCCCAATGTTTGATTCATTTTTGTGCAGTGATTAGAGCTGTATCACGCTGAATTCTGAGTGTTGATTCATCGTTTTTCCGTAAACGATGTACAATCTCTACAAACGTAAACTTCTTCTATTTTAAAGACTATCCTACCTTGCACGGCAATCTTTGGATCCTTGTCAGTTCCCAGAGTTTTCACATTTCATACAGGAATGTGAGCCTTGTGGAAATGAAAGTTTACGTGCTTAAGCAACCTTCTTTCAAATTCGCCAACTCACGTAGGCTGAATTGTAGATGCAGCCAGTATCCAAATCATTTCTCTGCTCTTTGAACGCGATTTCCCAGTGATGAAACAGCGTCGCTCGGATATTAAGTCTCTATGAACATGTACTCACACCTGTTTCAGGCACGTTCCTCAAATTTTCCCTAGTCTTTCACGGTAAATTCCCAGTGCGTGAGTCACTTTATCCCGTGATGGAAGCTCACTCACTGTGAGTTCCACGTATTGGTAGAGCGTTGTGCCAAATAATGCAGGCTTTAAATGTAAATTGTTAGTCCTTGGCACACTAGCTTTACTGTCATTTTAAATTCGATGAATTTTGAATAATACTGATATGTCAGCTCTGTGAGAAAGAATCTCTTTCACCAGCTTTCTTCCTAAAACGCCAACTCATTTACACCGAATTATAAAAATTAAACGGTATCGCACTCACCGCTCTGCCCTTTGAACGCATTTTCCCAGTGACCAAACGGTGTACTGCAGATACTAAGGCTGTATGAACATGTAATGCACATAGTTGCAGGCACGTTCCTAAATCCTTCCCCCGTCTTTCACTGTGAATTCCCAGCGTGTGATTCACTTTGTCCAGTGATTCAAGCTCACTCACTGTGAATTCTACATATTTATAGCGCGTTTTGCCCAATCATTCAGAATGTAACCGTAATTTGTTACTCCTTGGAAGACTTGCTTGACTATTATTTTAAATTCTATGAGCTCTGAATACTTTTATACTGCTGTATCAGCTCTATGAAAATGAATTTATGTTTCACCCACTTTCTTCCTAAAGCGCCAACTCATTTACACTTCACGGTAAAAGTGCAAAGTCTCGCACTCACTTCTCTGCTCTTTGAACCCAATTGCGCAGTGACTAAGCAGTGTCCCTCAGATATTAAGTCTCTATGGACATGTACTGACACTGTTTCGGGCACGTTCCTGGATTTCCCCCCAGTCTTTCGTTGTGAATTCCCAGTGTGTGATTCACTTTGTGCTCTGATTCCAACTCATTCACTATGAATTTCCACGTATTTGTAGCGCGTTTGGCCAAATAATTCAGACTTTAAATGTAAATTGTTACTCCTTGGCACACTAGCTTGACCGTCCTTTTAAATTCGATTGTTTTCGAATGCTTTGGACTGTCATAGTTGCTCAATGTCAATGAATTTATCTTTTCACAACTTTCTACCTGAAATGCCAACTCACTTACACTTAGTTGCCAAAGTGCAAAGTAGCGCAATCACCTCTCTGCTCTTTGAACACAGTTTCCCAGTGACGAAACATAGGCCTTCAGATATGAAGGCTCTATGAACTAGTGTTCCTACTGTTTCAGGCAACTTCCTAAACACGTCTCTATTCTTTTGCGAATTCCCAATGTTTGATTCATTTTTGTGCAGTGATTAGAGCTGTATCACGCTGAATTCTGAGTGTTGATTCATCGTTTTTCCGTAAACGATGTACAATCTCTACAAACGTAAACTTCTTCTATTTTAAAGACTATCCTACCTTGCACGGCAATCTTTGGATCCTTGTCAGTTCCCAGAGTTTTCACATTTTCATACAGGAATGTGAGCCTTGTGGAAATGAAAGTTTACGTGCTTAAGCAACCTTCTTTCAAATTCGCCAACTCACGTAGGCTGAATTGTAGATGCAGCCAGTATCCAAATCATTTCTCTGCTCTTTGAACGCGATTTCCCAGTGATGAAACAGCGTCGCTCGGATATTAAGTCTCTATGAACATGTACTCACACCTGTTTCAGGCACGTTCCTCAAATTTTCCCTAGTCTTTCACGGTAAATTCCCAGTGCGTGAGTCACTTTGTCCCGTGATGGAAGCTCACTCACTGTGAGTTCCACGTATTGGTAGAGCGTTGTGCCAAATAATGCAGGCTTTAAATGTAAATTGTTAGTCCTTGGCACACTAGCTTTACTGTCATTTTAAATTCGATGAATTTTGAATAATACTGATATGTCAGCTCTGTGAGAAAGAATCTCTTTCACCAGCTTTCTTCCTAAAACGCCAACTCATTTACACCGAATTATAAAAATTAAACGGTATCGCACTCACCGCTCTGCCCTTTGAACGCATTTTCCCAGTGACCAAACGGTGTACTGCAGATACTAAGGCTGTATGAACATGTAATGCACATAGTTGCAGGCACGTTCCTAAATCCTTCCCCCGTCTTTCACTGTGAATTCCCAGCGTGTGATTCACTTTGTCCAGTGATTCAAGCTCACTCACTGTGAATTCTACATATTTATAGCGCGTTTTGCCCAATCATTCAGAATGTAACCGTAATTTGTTACTCCTTGGAAGACTTGCTTGACTATTATTTTAAATTCTATGAGCTCTGAATACTTTTATACTGCTGTATCAGCTCTATGAAAATGAATTTATGTTTCACCCACTTTCTTCCTAAAGCGCCAACTCATTTACACTTCACGGTAAAAGTGCAAAGTCTCGCACTCACTTCTCTGCTCTTTGAACCCAATTGCGCAGTGACTAAGCAGTGTCCCTCAGATATTAAGTCTCTATGGACATGTACTGACACTGTTTCGGGCACGTTCCTGGATTTCCCCCCAGTCTTTCGTTGTGAATTCCCAGTGTGTGATTCACTTTGTGCTCTGATTCCAACTCATTCACTATGAATTTCCACGTATTTGTAGAGCGTTTGGCCAAATAATTCAGACTTTAAATGTAAATTGTTACTCCTTGGCACACTAGCTTGACCGTCCTTTTAAATTCGATTGTTTTCGAATGCTTTGGACTGTCATAGTTGCTCAATGTCAATGAATTTATCTTTTCACAACTTTCTACCTGAAATGCCAACTCACTTACACTTAGTTGCCAAAGTGCAAAGTAGCGCAATCACCTCTCTGCTCTTTGAACACAGTTTCCCAGTGACGAAACATAGGCCTTCAGATATGAAGGCTCTATGAACTAGTGTTCCTACTGTTTCAGGCAACTTCCTAAACACGTCTCTATTCTTTTGCGAATTCCCAATGTTTGATTCATTTTTGTGCAGTGATTAGAGCTGTATCACGCTGAATTCTGAGTGTTGATTCATCGTTTTTCCGTAAACGATGTACAATCTCTACAAACGTAAACTTCTTCTATTTTAAAGACTATCCTACCTTGCACGGCAATCTTTGGATCCTTGTCAGTTCCCAGAGTTTTCACATTTTCATACAGGAATGTGAGCCTTGTGGAAATGAAAGTTTACGTGCTTAAGCAACCTTCTTTCAAATTCGCCAACTCACGTAGGCTGAATTGTAGATGCAGCCAGTATCCAAATCATTTCTCTGCTCTTTGAACGCGATTTCCCAGTGATGAAACAGCGTCGCTCGGATATTAAGTCTCTATGAACATGTACTCACACCTGTTTCAGGCACGTTCCTCAAATTTTCCCTAGTCTTTCACGTTAAATTCCCAGTGCGTGAGTCACTTTGTCCCGTGATGGAAGCTCACTCACTGTGAGTTCCACGTATTGGTAGAGCGTTGTGCCAAATAATGCAGGCTTTAAATGTAAATTGTTAGTCCTTGGCACACTAGCTTTACTGTCATTTTAAATTCGATGAATTTTGAATAATACTGATATGTCAGCTCTGTGAGAAAGAATCTCTTTCACCAGCTTTCTTCCTAAAACGCCAACTCATTTACACCGAATTATAAAAATTAAACGGTATCGCACTCACCGCTCTGCCCTTTGAACGCATTTTCCCAGTGACCAAACGGTGTACTGCAGATACTAAGGCTGTATGAACATGTAATGCACATAGTTGCAGGCACGTTCCTAAATCCTTCCCCCGTCTTTCACTGTGAATTCCCAGCGTGTGATTCACTTTGTCCAGTGATTCAAGCTCACTCACTGTGAATTCTACATATTTATAGCGCGTTTTGCCCAATCATTCAGAATGTAACCGTAATTTGTTACTCCTTGGAAGACTTGCTTGACTATTATTTTAAATTCTATGAGCTCTGAATACTTTTATACTGCTGTATCAGCTCTATGAAAATGAATTTATGTTTCACCCACTTTCTTCCTAAAGCGCCAACTCATTTACACTTCACGGTAAAAGTGCAAAGTCTCGCACTCACTTCTCTGCTCTTTGAACCCAATTGCGCAGTGACTAAGCAGTGTCCCTCAGATATTAAGTCTCTATGGACATGTACTGACACTGTTTCGGGCACGTTCCTGGATTTCCCCCCAGTCTTTCGTTGTGAATTCCCAGTGTGTGATTCACTTTGTGCTCTGATTCCAACTCATTCACTATGAATTTCCACGTATTTGTAGAGCGTTTGGCCAAATAATTCAGACTTTAAATGTAAATTGTTACTCCTTGGCACACTAGCTTGACCGTCCTTTTAAATTCGATTGTTTTCGAATGCTTTGGACTGTCATAGTTGCTCAATGTCAATGAATTTATCTTTTCACAACTTTCTACCTGAAATGCCAACTCACTTACACTTAGTTGCCAAAGTGCAAAGTAGCGCAATCACCTCTCTGCTCTTTGAACACAGTTTCCCAGTGACGAAACATAGGCCTTCAGATATGAAGGCTCTATGAACTAGTGTTCCTACTGTTTCAGGCAACTTCCTAAACACGTCTCTATTCTTTTGCGAATTCCCAATGTTTGATTCATTTTTGTGCAGTGATTAGAGCTGTATCACGCTGAATTCTGAGTGTTGATTCATCGTTTTTCCGTAAACGATGTACAATCTCTACAAACGTAAACTTCTTCTATTTTAAAGACTATCCTACCTTGCACGGCAATCTTTGGATCCTTGTCAGTTCCCAGAGTTTTCACATTTCATACAGGAATGTGAGCCTTGTGGAAATGAAAGTTTACGTGCTTAAGCAACCTTCTTTCAAATTCGCCAACTCACGTAGGCTGAATTGTAGATGCAGCCAGTATCCAAATCATTTCTCTGCTCTTTGAACGCGATTTCCCAGTGATGAAACAGCGTCGCTCGGATATTAAGTCTCTATGAACATGTACTCACACCTGTTTCAGGCACGTTCCTCAAATTTTCCCTAGTCTTTCACGGTAAATTCCCAGTGCGTGAGTCACTTTATCCCGTGATGGAAGCTCACTCACTGTGAGTTCCACGTATTGGTAGAGCGTTGTGCCAAATAATGCAGGCTTTAAATGTAAATTGTTAGTCCTTGGCACACTAGCTTTACTGTCATTTTAAATTCGATGAATTTTGAATAATACTGATATGTCAGCTCTGTGAGAAAGAATCTCTTTCACCAGCTTTCTTCCTAAAACGCCAACTCATTTACACCGAATTATAAAAATTAAACGGTATCGCACTCACCGCTCTGCCCTTTGAACGCATTTTCCCAGTGACCAAACGGTGTACTGCAGATACTAAGGCTGTATGAACATGTAATGCACATAGTTGCAGGCACGTTCCTAAATCCTTCCCCCGTCTTTCACTGTGAATTCCCAGCGTGTGATTCACTTTGTCCAGTGATTCAAGCTCACTCACTGTGAATTCTACATATTTATAGCGCGTTTTGCCCAATCATTCAGAATGTAACCGTAATTTGTTACTCCTTGGAAGACTTGCTTGACTATTATTTTAAATTCTATGAGCTCTGAATACTTTTATACTGCTGTATCAGCTCTATGAAAATGAATTTATGTTTCACCCACTTTCTTCCTAAAGCGCCAACTCATTTACACTTCACGGTAAAAGTGCAAAGTCTCGCACTCACTTCTCTGCTCTTTGAACCCAATTGCGCAGTGACTAAGCAGTGTCCCTCAGATATTAAGTCTCTATGGACATGTACTGACACTGTTTCGGGCACGTTCCTGGATTTCCCCCCAGTCTTTCGTTGTGAATTCCCAGTGTGTGATTCACTTTGTGCTCTGATTCCAACTCATTCACTATGAATTTCCACGTATTTGTAGCGCGTTTGGCCAAATAATTCAGACTTTAAATGTAAATTGTTACTCCTTGGCACACTAGCTTGACCGTCCTTTTAAATTCGATTGTTTTCGAATGCTTTGGACTGTCATAGTTGCTCAATGTCAATGAATTTATCTTTTCACAACTTTCTACCTGAAATGCCAACTCACTTACACTTAGTTGCCAAAGTGCAAAGTAGCGCAATCACCTCTCTGCTCTTTGAACACAGTTTCCCAGTGACGAAACATAGGCCTTCAGATATGAAGGCTCTATGAACTAGTGTTCCTACTGTTTCAGGCAACTTCCTAAACACGTCTCTATTCTTTTGCGAATTCCCAATGTTTGATTCATTTTTGTGCAGTGATTAGAGCTGTATCACGCTGAATTCTGAGTGTTGATTCATCGTTTTTCCGTAAACGATGTACAATCTCTACAAACGTAAACTTCTTCTATTTTAAAGACTATCCTACCTTGCACGGCAATCTTTGGATCCTTGTCAGTTCCCAGAGTTTTCACATTTTCATACAGGAATGTGAGCCTTGTGGAAATGAAAGTTTACGTGCTTAAGCAACCTTCTTTCAAATTCGCCAACTCACGTAGGCTGAATTGTAGATGCAGCCAGTATCCAAATCATTTCTCTGCTCTTTGAACGCGATTTCCCAGTGATGAAACAGCGTCGCTCGGATATTAAGTCTCTATGAACATGTACTCACACCTGTTTCAGGCACGTTCCTCAAATTTTCCCTAGTCTTTCACGTTAAATTCCCAGTGCGTGAGTCACTTTATCCCGTGATGGAAGCTCACTCACTGTGAGTTCCACGTATTGGTAGAGCGTTGTGCCAAATAATGCAGGCTTTAAATGTAAATTGTTAGTCCTTGGCACACTAGCTTTACTGTCATTTTAAATTCGATGAATTTTGAATAATACTGATATGTCAGCTCTGTGAGAAAGAATCTCTTTCACCAGCTTTCTTCCTAAAACGCCAACTCATTTACACCGAATTATAAAAATTAAACGGTATCGCACTCACCGCTCTGCCCTTTGAACGCATTTTCCCAGTGACCAAACGGTGTACTGCAGATACTAAGGCTGTATGAACATGTAATGCACATAGTTGCAGGCACGTTCCTAAATCCTTCCCCCGTCTTTCACTGTGAATTCCCAGCGTGTGATTCACTTTGTCCAGTGATTCAAGCTCACTCACTGTGAATTCTACATATTTATAGCGCGTTTTGCCCAATCATTCAGAATGTAACCGTAATTTGTTACTCCTTGGAAGACTTGCTTGACTATTATTTTAAATTCTATGAGCTCTGAATACTTTTATACTGCTGTATCAGCTCTATGAAAATGAATTTATGTTTCACCCACTTTCTTCCTAAAGCGCCAACTCATTTACACTTCACGGTAAAAGTGCAAAGTCTCGCACTCACTTCTCTGCTCTTTGAACCCAATTGCGCAGTGACTAAGCAGTGTCCCTCAGATATTAAGTCTCTATGGACATGTACTGACACTGTTTCGGGCACGTTCCTGGATTTCCCCCCAGTCTTTCGTTGTGAATTCCCAGTGTGTGATTCACTTTGTGCTCTGATTCCAACTCATTCACTATGAATTTCCACGTATTTGTAGCGCGTTTGGCCAAATAATTCAGACTTTAAATGTAAATTGTTACTCCTTGGCACACTAGCTTGACCGTCCTTTTAAATTCGATTGTTTTCGAATGCTTTGGACTGTCATAGTTGCTCAATGTCAATGAATTTATCTTTTCACAACTTTCTACCTGAAATGCCAACTCACTTACACTTAGTTGCCAAAGTGCAAAGTAGCGCAATCACCTCTCTGCTCTTTGAACACAGTTTCCCAGTGACGAAACATAGGCCTTCAGATATGAAGGCTCTATGAACTAGTGTTCCTACTGTTTCAGGCAACTTCCTAAACACGTCTCTATTCTTTTGCGAATTCCCAATGTTTGATTCATTTTTGTGCAGTGATTAGAGCTGTATCACGCTGAATTCTGAGTGTTGATTCATCGTTTTTCCGTAAACGATGTACAATCTCTACAAACGTAAACTTCTTCTATTTTAAAGACTATCCTACCTTGCACGGCAATCTTTGGATCCTTGTCAGTTCCCAGAGTTTTCACATTTTCATACAGGAATGTGAGCCTTGTGGAAATGAAAGTTTACGTGCTTAAGCAACCTTCTTTCAAATTCGCCAACTCACGTAGGCTGAATTGTAGATGCAGCCAGTATCCAAATCATTTCTCTGCTCTTTGAACGCGATTTCCCAGTGATGAAACAGCGTCGCTCGGATATTAAGTCTCTATGAACATGTACTCACACCTGTTTCAGGCACGTTCCTCAAATTTTCCCTAGTCTTTCACGTTAAATTCCCAGTGCGTGAGTCACTTTATCCCGTGATGGAAGCTCACTCACTGTGAGTTCCACGTATTGGTAGAGCGTTGTGCCAAATAATGCAGGCTTTAAATGTAAATTGTTAGTCCTTGGCACACTAGCTTTACTGTCATTTTAAATTCGATGAATTTTGAATAATACTGATATGTCAGCTCTGTGAGAAAGAATCTCTTTCACCAGCTTTCTTCCTAAAACGCCAACTCATTTACACCGAATTATAAAAATTAAACGGTATCGCACTCACCGCTCTGCCCTTTGAACGCATTTTCCCAGTGACCAAACGGTGTACTGCAGATACTAAGGCTGTATGAACATGTAATGCACATAGTTGCAGGCACGTTCCTAAATCCTTCCCCCGTCTTTCACTGTGAATTCCCAGCGTGTGATTCACTTTGTCCAGTGATTCAAGCTCACTCACTGTGAATTCTACATATTTATAGCGCGTTTTGCCCAATCATTCAGAATGTAACCGTAATTTGTTACTCCTTGGAAGACTTGCTTGACTATTATTTTAAATTCTATGAGCTCTGAATACTTTTATACTGCTGTATCAGCTCTATGAAAATGAATTTATGTTTCACCCACTTTCTTCCTAAAGCGCCAACTCATTTACACTTCACGGTAAAAGTGCAAAGTCTCGCACTCACTTCTCTGCTCTTTGAACCCAATTGCGCAGTGACTAAGCAGTGTCCCTCAGATATTAAGTCTCTATGGACATGTACTGACACTGTTTCGGGCACGTTCCTGGATTTCCCCCCAGTCTTTCGTTGTGAATTCCCAGTGTGTGATTCACTTTGTGCTCTGATTCCAACTCATTCACTATGAATTTCCACGTATTTGTAGCGCGTTTGGCCAAATAATTCAGACTTTAAATGTAAATTGTTACTCCTTGGCACACTAGCTTGACCGTCCTTTTAAATTCGATTGTTTTCGAATGCTTTGGACTGTCATAGTTGCTCAATGTCAATGAATTTATCTTTTCACAACTTTCTACCTAAAATGCCAACTCACTTACACTTAGTTGCCAAAGTGCAAAGTAGCGCAATCACCTCTCTGCTCTTTGAACACAGTTTCCCAGTGACGAAACATAGGCCTTCAGATATGAAGGCTCTATGAACTAGTGTTCCTACTGTTTCAGGCAACTTCCTAAACACGTCTCTATTCTTTTGCGAATTCCCAATGTTTGATTCATTTTTGTGCAGTGATTAGAGCTGTATCACGCTGAATTCTGAGTGTTGATTCATCGTTTTTCCGTAAACGATGTACAATCTCTACAAACGTAAACTTCTTCTATTTTAAAGACTATCCTACCTTGCACGGCAATCTTTGGATCCTTGTCAGTTCCCAGAGTTTTCACATTTTCATACAGGAATGTGAGCCTTGTGGAAATGAAAGTTTACGTGCTTAAGCAACCTTCTTTCAAATTCGCCAACTCACGTAGGCTGAATTGTAGATGCAGCCAGTATCCAAATCATTTCTCTGCTCTTTGAACGCGATTTCCCAGTGATGAAACAGCGTCGCTCGGATATTAAGTCTCTATGAACATGTACTCACACCTGTTTCAGGCACGTTCCTCAAATTTTCCCTAGTCTTTCACGGTAAATTCCCAGTGCGTGAGTCACTTTGTCCCGTGATGGAAGCTCACTCACTGTGAGTTCCACGTATTGGTAGAGCGTTGTGCCAAATAATGCAGGCTTTAAATGTAAATTGTTAGTCCTTGGCACACTAGCTTTACTGTCATTTTAAATTCGATGAATTTTGAATAATACTGATATGTCAGCTCTGTGAGAAAGAATCTCTTTCACCAGCTTTCTTCCTAAAACGCCAACTCATTTTCACCGAATTATAAAAATTAAACGGTATCGCACTCACCGCTCTGCCCTTTGAACGCATTTTCCCAGTGACCAAACGGTGTACTGCAGATACTAAGGCTGTATGAACATGTAATGCACATAGTTGCAGGCACGTTCCTAAATCCTTCCCCCGTCTTTCACTGTGAATTCCCAGCGTGTGATTCACTTTGTCCAGTGATTGAAGCTCACTCACTGTGAATTCTACATATTTATAGCGCGTTTTGCCCAATCATTCAGAATGTAACCGTAATTTGTTACTCCTTGGAAGACTTGCTTGACTATTATTTTAAATTCTATGAGCTCTGAATACTTTTATACTGCTGTATCAGCTCTATGAAAATGAATTTATGTTTCACCCACTTTCTTCCTAAAGCGCCAACTCATTTACACTTCACGGTAAAAGTGCAAAGTCTCGCACTCACTTCTCTGCTCTTTGAACCCAATTGCGCAGTGACTAAGCAGTGTCCCTCAGATATTAAGTCTCTATGGACATGTACTGACACTGTTTCGGGCACGTTCCTGGATTTCCCCCCAGTCTTTCGTTGTGAATTCCCAGTGTGTGATTCACTTTGTGCTCTGATTCCAACTCATTCACTATGAATTTCCACGTATTTGTAGCGCGTTTGGCCAAATAATTCAGACTTTAAATGTAAATTGTTACTCCTTGGCACACTAGCTTGACCGTCCTTTTAAATTCGATTGTTTTCGAATGCTTTGGACTGTCATAGTTGCTCAATGTCAATGAATTTATCTTTTCACAACTTTCTACCTGAAATGCCAACTCACTTACACTTAGTTGCCAAAGTGCAAAGTAGCGCAATCACCTCTCTGCTCTTTGAACACAGTTTCCCAGTGACGAAACATAGGCCTTCAGATATGAAGGCTCTATGAACTAGTGTTCCTACTGTTTCAGGCAACTTCCTAAACACGTCTCTATTCTTTTGCGAATTCCCAATGTTTGATTCATTTTTGTGCAGTGATTAGAGCTGTATCACGCTGAATTCTGAGTGTTGATTCATCGTTTTTCCGTAAACGATGTACAATCTCTACAAACGTAAACTTCTTCTATTTTAAAGACTATCCTACCTTGCACGGCAATCTTTGGATCCTTGTCAGTTCCCAGAGTTTTCACATTTTCATACAGGAATGTGAGCCTTGTGGAAATGAAAGTTTACGTGCTTAAGCAACCTTCTTTCAAATTCGCCAACTCACGTAGGCTGAATTGTAGATGCAGCCAGTATCCAAATCATTTCTCTGCTCTTTGAACGCGATTTCCCAGTGATGAAACAGCGTCGCTCGGATATTAAGTCTCTATGAACATGTACTCACACCTGTTTCAGGCACGTTCCTCAAATTTTCCCTAGTCTTTCACGGTAAATTCCCAGTGCGTGAGTCACTTTGTCCCGTGATGGAAGCTCACTCACTGTGAGTTCCACGTATTGGTAGAGCGTTGTGCCAAATAATGCAGGCTTTAAATGTAAATTGTTAGTCCTTGGCACACTAGCTTTACTGTCATTTTAAATTCGATGAATTTTGAATAATACTGATATGTCAGCTCTGTGAGAAAGAATCTCTTTCACCAGCTTTCTTCCTAAAACGCCAACTCATTTTCACCGAATTATAAAAATTAAACGGTATCGCACTCACCGCTCTGCCCTTTGAACGCATTTTCCCAGTGACCAAACGGTGTACTGCAGATACTAAGGCTGTATGAACATGTAATGCACATAGTTGCAGGCACGTTCCTAAATCCTTCCCCCGTCTTTCACTGTGAATTCCCAGCGTGTGATTCACTTTGTCCAGTGATTGAAGCTCACTCACTGTGAATTCTACATATTTATAGCGCGTTTTGCCCAATCATTCAGAATGTAACCGTAATTTGTTACTCCTTGGAAGACTTGCTTGACTATTATTTTAAATTCTATGAGCTCTGAATACTTTTATACTGCTGTATCAGCTCTATGAAAATGAATTTATGTTTCACCCACTTTCTTCCTAAAGCGCCAACTCATTTACACTTCACGGTAAAAGTGCAAAGTCTCGCACTCACTTCTCTGCTCTTTGAACCCAATTGCGCAGTGACTAAGCAGTGTCCCTCAGATATTAAGTCTCTATGGACATGTACTGACACTGTTTCGGGCACGTTCCTGGATTTCCCCCCAGTCTTTCGTTGTGAATTCCCAGTGTGTGATTCACTTTGTGCTCTGATTCCAACTCATTCACTATGAATTTCCACGTATTTGTAGCGCGTTTGGCCAAATAATTCAGACTTTAAATGTAAATTGTTACTCCTTGGCACACTAGCTTGACCGTCCTTTTAAATTCGATTGTTTTCGAATGCTTTGGACTGTCATAGTTGCTCAATGTCAATGAATTTATCTTTTCACAACTTTCTACCTGAAATGCCAACTCACTTACACTTAGTTGCCAAAGGGCAAAGTAGCGCAATCACCTCTCTGCTCTTTGAACACAGTTTCCCAGTGACGAAACATAGGCCTTCAGATATGAAGGCTCTATGAACTAGTGTTCCTACTGTTTCAGGCAACTTCCTAAACACGTCTCTATTCTTTGGCGAATTCCCAATGTTTGATTCATTTTTGTGCAGTGATTAGAGCTGTATCACGCTGAATTCTGAGTGTTGATTCATCGTTTTTCCGTAAACGATGTACAATCTCTACAAACGTAAACTTCTTCTATTTTAAAGACTATCCTACCTTGCACGGCAATCTTTGGATCCTTGTCAGTTCCCAGAGTTTTCACATTTTCATACAGGAATGTGAGCCTTGTGGAAATGAAAGTTTACGTGCTTAAGCAACCTTCTTTCAAATTCGCCAACTCACGTAGGCTGAATTGTAGATGCAGCCAGTATCCAAATCATTTCTCTGCTCTTTGAACGCGATTTCCCAGTGATGAAACAGCGTCGCTCGGATATTAAGTCTCTATGAACATGTACTCACACCTGTTTCAGGCACGTTCCTCAATTTTTCCCTAGTCTTTCACGGTAAATTCCCAGTGCGTGAGTCACTTTGTCCCGTGATGGAAGCTCACTCACTGTGAGTTCCACGTATTGGTAGAGCGTTGTGCCAAATAATGCAGGCTTTAAATGTAAATTGTTAGTCCTTGGCACACTAGCTTTACTGTCATTTTAAATTCGATGAATTTTGAATAATACTGATATGTCAGCTCTGTGAGAAAGAATCTCTTTCACCAGCTTTCTTCCTAAAACGCCAACTCATTTTCACCGAATTATAAAAATTAAACGGTATCGCACTCACCGCTCTGCCCTTTGAACGCATTTTCCCAGTGACCAAACGGTGTACTGCAGATACTAAGGCTGTATGAACATGTAATGCACATAGTTGCAGGCACGTTCCTAAATCCTTCCCCCGTCTTTCACTGTGAATTCCCAGCGTGTGATTCACTTTGTCCAGTGATTCAAGCTCACTCACTGTGAATTCTACATATTTATAGCGCGTTTTGCCCAATCATTCAGAATGTAACCGTAATTTGTTACTCCTTGGAAGACTTGCTTGACTATTATTTTAAATTCTATGAGCTCTGAATACTTTTATACTGCTGTATCAGCTCTATGAAATTGAATTTATGTTTCACCCACTTTCTTCCTAAAGCGCCAACTCATTTACACTTCACGGTAAAAGTGCAAAGTCTCGCACTCACTTCTCTGCTCTTTGAACCCAATTGCGCAGTGACTAAGCAGTGTCCCTCAGATATTAAGTCTCTATGGACATGTACTGACACTGTTTCGGGCACGTTCCTGGATTTCCCCCCAGTCTTTCGTTGTGAATTCCCAGTGTGTGATTCACTTTGTGCTCTGATTCCAACTCATTCACTATGAATTTCCACGTATTTGTAGCGCGTTTGGCCAAATAATTCAGACTTTAAATGTAAATTGTTACTCCTTGGCACACTAGCTTGACCGTCCTTTTAAATTCGATTGTTTTCGAATGCTTTGGACTGTCATAGTTGCTCAATGTCAATGAATTTATCTTTTCACAACTTTCTACCTGAAATGCCAACTCACTTACACTTAGTTGCCAAAGTGCAAAGTAGCGCAATCACCTCTCTGCTCTTTGAACACAGTTTCCCAGTGACGAAACATAGGCCTTCAGATATGAAGGCTCTATGAACTAGTGTTCCTACTGTTTCAGGCAACTTCCTAAACACGTCTCTATTCTTTGGCGAATTCCCAATGTTTGATTCATTTTTGTGCAGTGATTAGAGCTGTATCACGCTGAATTCTGAGTGTTGATTCATCGTTTTTCCGTAAACGATGTACAATCTCTACAAACGTAAACTTCTTCTATTTTAAAGACTATCCTACCTTGCACGGCAATCTTTGGATCCTTGTCAGTTCCCAGAGTTTTCACATTTTCATACAGGAATGTGAGCCTTGTGGAAATGAAAGTTTACGTGCTTAAGCAACCTTCTTTCAAATTCGCCAACTCACGTAGGCTGAATTGTAGATGCAGCCAGTATCCAAATCATTTCTCTGCTCTTTGAACGCGATTTCCCAGTGATGAAACAGCGTCGCTCGGATATTAAGTCTCTATGAACATGTACTCACACCTGTTTCAGGCACGTTCCTCAAATTTTCCCTAGTCTTTCACGGTAAATTCCCAGTGCGTGAGTCACTTTGTCCCGTGATGGAAGCTCACTCACTGTGAGTTCCACGTATTGGTAGAGCGTTGTGCCAAATAATGCAGGCTTTAAATGTAAATTGTTAGTCCTTGGCACACTAGCTTTACTGTCATTTTAAATTCGATGAATTTTGAATAATACTGATATGTCAGCTCTGTGAGAAAGAATCTCTTTCACCAGCTTTCTTCCTAAAACGCCAACTCATTTTCACCGAATTATAAAAATTAAACGGTATCGCACTCACCGCTCTGCCCTTTGAACGCATTTTCCCAGTGACCAAACGGTGTACTGCAGATACTAAGGCTGTATGAACATGTAATGCACATAGTTGCAGGGACGTTCCTAAATCCTTCCCCCGTCTTTCACTGTGAATTCCCAGCGTGTGATTCACTTTGTCCAGTGATTGAAGCTCACTCACTGTGAATTCTACATATTTATAGCGCGTTTTGCCCAATCATTCAGAATGTAACCGTAATTTGTTACTCCTTGGAAGACTTGCTTGACTATTATTTTAAATTCTATGAGCTCTGAATACTTTTATACTGCTGTATCAGCTCTATGAAAATGAATTTATGTTTCACCCACTTTCTTCCTAAAGCGCCAACTCATTTACACTTCACGGTAAAAGTGCAAAGTCTCGCACTCACTTCTCTGCTCTTTGAACCCAATTGCGCAGTGACTAAGCAGTGTCCCTCAGATATTAAGTCTCTATGGACATGTACTGACACTGTTTCGGGCACGTTCCTGGATTTCCCCCCAGTCTTTCGTTGTGAATTCCCAGTGTGTGATTCACTTTGTGCTCTGATTCCAACTCATTCACTATGAATTTCCACGTATTTGTAGCGCGTTTGGCCAAATAATTCAGACTTTAAATGTAAATTGTTACTCCTTGGCACACTAGCTTGACCGTCCTTTTAAATTCGATTGTTTTCGAATGCTTTGGACTGTCATAGTTGCTCAATGTCAATGAATTTATCTTTTCACAACTTTCTACCTGAAATGCCAACTCACTTACACTTAGTTGCCAAAGTGCAAAGTAGCGCAATCACCTCTCTGCTCTTTGAACACAGTTTCCCAGTGACGAAACTAAGGCCTTCAGATATGAAGGCTCTATGAACTAGTGTTCCTACTGTTTCAGGCAACTTCCTAAACACGTCTCTATTCTTTTGCGAATTCCCAATGTTTGATTCATTTTTGTGCAGTGATTAGAGCTGTATCACGCTGAATTCTGAGTGTTGATTCATCGTTTTTCCGTAAACGATGTACAATCTCTACAAACGTAAACTTCTTCTATTTTAAAGACTATCCTACCTTGCACGGCAATCTTTGGATCCTTGTCAGTTCCCAGAGTTTTCACATTTTCATACAGGAATGTGAGCCTTGTGGAAATGAAAGTTTACGTGCTTAAGCAACCTTCTTTCAAATTCGCCAACTCACGTAGGCTGAATTGTAGATGCAGCCAGTATCCAAATCATTTCTCTGCTCTTTGAACGCGATTTCCCAGTGATGAAACAGCGTCGCTCGGATATTAAGTCTCTATGAACATGTACTCACACCTGTTTCAGGCACGTTCCTCAAATTTTCCCTAGTCTTTCACGGTAAATTCCCAGTGCGTGAGTCACTTTGTCCCGTGATGGAAGCTCACTCACTGTGAGTTCCACGTATTGGTAGAGCGTTGTGCCAAATAATGCAGGCTTTAAATGTAAATTGTTAGTCCTTGGCACACTAGCTTTACTGTCATTTTAAATTCGATGAATTTTGAATAATACTGATATGTCAGCTCTGTGAGAAAGAATCTCTTTCACCAGCTTTCTTCCTAAAACGCCAACTCATTTACACCGAATTATAAAAATTAAACGGTATCGCACTCACCGCTCTGCCCTTTGAACGCATTTTCCCAGTGACCAAACGGTGTACTGCAGATACTAAGGCTGTATGAACATGTAATGCACATAGTTGCAGGCACGTTCCTAAATCCTTCCCCCGTCTTTCACTGTGAATTCCCAGCGTGTGATTCACTTTGTCCAGTGATTCAAGCTCACTCACTGTGAATTCTACATATTTATAGCGCGTTTTGCCCAATCATTCAGAATGTAACCGTAATTTGTTACTCCTTGGAAGACTTGCTTGACTATTATTTTAAATTCTATGAGCTCTGAATACTTTTATACTGCTGTATCAGCTCTATGAAAATGAATTTATGTTTCACCCACTTTCTTCCTAAAGCGCCAACTCATTTACACTTCACGGTAAAAGTGCAAAGTCTCGCACTCACTTCTCTGCTCTTTGAACCCAATTGCGCAGTGACTAAGCAGTGTCCCTCAGATATTAAGTCTCTATGGACATGTACTGACACTGTTTCGGGCACGTTCCTGGATTTCCCCCCAGTCTTTCGTTGTGAATTCCCAGTGTGTGATTCACTTTGTGCTCTGATTCCAACTCATTCACTATGAATTTCCACGTATTTGTAGCGCGTTTGGCCAAATAATTCAGACTTTAAATGTAAATTGTTACTCCTTGGCACACTAGCTTGACCGTCCTTTTAAATTCGATTGTTTTCGAATGCTTTGGACTGTCATAGTTGCTCAATGTCAATGAATTTATCTTTTCACAACTTTCTACCTGAAATGCCAACTCACTTACACTTAGTTGCCAAAGTGCAAAGTAGCGCAATCACCTCTCTGCTCTTTGAACACAGTTTCCCAGTGACGAAACATAGGCCTTCAGATATGAAGGCTCTATGAACTAGTGTTCCTACTGTTTCAGGCAACTTCCTAAACACGTCTCTATTCTTTTGCGAATTCCCAATGTTTGATTCATTTTTGTGCAGTGATTAGAGCTGTATCACGCTGAATTCTGAGTGTTGATTCATCGTTTTTCCGTAAACGATGTACAATCTCTACAAACGTAAACTTCTTCTATTTTAAAGACTATCCTACCTTGCACGGCAATCTTTGGATCCTTGTCAGTTCCCAGAGTTTTCACATTTTCATACAGGAATGTGAGCCTTGTGGAAATGAAAGTTTACGTGCTTAAGCAACCTTCTTTCAAATTCGCCAAGTCACGTAGGCTGAATTGTAGATGCAGCCAGTATCCAAATCATTTCTC
Source organism: Corynorhinus townsendii (assembly GCA_026230045.1). NCBI lineage: Eukaryota > Metazoa > Chordata > Mammalia > Chiroptera > Vespertilionidae > Corynorhinus > Corynorhinus townsendii. The sequence goes on from JAPDVU010000008.1 coordinate 86,196,990, forward strand.
TGCTCTTTGAACGCGATTTCCCAGTGATGAAACAGCGTCGCTCGGATATTAAGTCTCTATGAACATGTACTCACACCTGTTTCAGGCACGTTCCTCAAATTTTCCCTAGTCTTTCACGGTAAATTCCCAGTGCGTGAGTCACTTTGTCCCGTGATGGAAGCTCACTCACTGTGAGTTCCACGTATTGGTAGAGCGTTGTGCCAAATAATGCAGGCTTTAAATGTAAATTGTTAGTCCTTGGCACACTAGCTTTACTGTCATTTTAAATTCGATGAATTTTGAATAATACTGATATGTCAGCTCTGTGAGAAAGAATCTCTTTCACCAGCTTTCTTCCTAAAACGCCAACTCATTTACACCGAATTATAAAAATTAAACGGTATCGCACTCACCGCTCTGCCCTTTGAACGCATTTTCCCAGTGACCAAACGGTGTACTGCAGATACTAAGGCTGTATGAACATGTAATGCACATAGTTGCAGGCACGTTCCTAAATCCTTCCCCCGTCTTTCACTGTGAATTCCCAGCGTGTGATTCACTTTGTCCAGTGATTCAAGCTCACTCACTGTGAATTCTACATATTTATAGCGCGTTTTGCCCAATCATTCAGAATGTAACCGTAATTTGTTACTCCTTGGAAGACTTGCTTGACTATTATTTTAAATTCTATGAGCTCTGAATACTTTTATACTGCTGTATCAGCTCTATGAAAATGAATTTATGTTTCACCCACTTTCTTCCTAAAGCGCCAACTCATTTACACTTCACGGTAAAAGTGCAAAGTCTCGCACTCACTTCTCTGCTCTTTGAACCCAATTGCGCAGTGACTAAGCAGTGTCCCTCAGATATTAAGTCTCTATGGACATGTACTGACACTGTTTCGGGCACGTTCCTGGATTTCCCCCCAGTCTTTCGTTGTGAATTCCCAGTGTGTGATTCACTTTGTGCTCTGATTCCAACTCATTCACTATGAATTTCCACGTATTTGTAGCGCGTTTGGCCAAATAATTCAGACTTTAAATGTAAATTGTTACTCCTTGGCACACTAGCTTGACCGTCCTTTTAAATTCGATTGTTTTCGAATGCTTTGGACTGTCATAGTTGCTCAATGTCAATGAATTTATCTTTTCACAACTTTCTACCTGAAATGCCAACTCACTTACACTTAGTTGCCAAAGTGCAAAGTAGCGCAATCACCTCTCTGCTCTTTGAACACAGTTTCCCAGTGACGAAACATAGGCCTTCAGATATGAAGGCTCTATGAACTAGTGTTCCTACTGTTTCAGGCAACTTCCTAAACACGTCTCTATTCTTTTGCGAATTCCCAATGTTTGATTCATTTTTGTGCAGTGATTAGAGCTGTATCACGCTGAATTCTGAGTGTTGATTCATCGTTTTTCCGTAAACGATGTACAATCTCTACAAACGTAAACTTCTTCTATTTTAAAGACTATCCTACCTTGCACGGCAATCTTTGGATCCTTGTCAGTTCCCAGAGTTTTCACATTTTCATACAGGAATGTGAGCCTTGTGGAAATGAAAGTTTACGTGCTTAAGCAACCTTCTTTCAAATTCGCCAAGTCACGTAGGCTGAATTGTAGATGCAGCCAGTATCCAAATCATTTCTCTGCTCTTTGAACGCGATTTCCCAGTGATGAAACAGCGTCGCTCGGATATTAAGTCTCTATGAACATGTACTCACACCTGTTTCAGGCACGTTCCTCAAATTTTCCCTAGTCTTTCACGTTAAATTCCCAGTGCGTGAGTCACTTTGTCCCGTGATGGAAGCTCACTCACTGTGAGTTCCACGTATTGGTAGAGCGTTGTGCCAAATAATGCAGGCTTTAAATGTAAATTGTTAGTCCTTGGCACACTAGCTTTACTGTCATTTTAAATTCGATGAATTTTGAATAATACTGATATGTCAGCTCTGTGAGAAAGAATCTCTTTCACCAGCTTTCTTCCTAAAACGCCAACTCATTTACACCGAATTATAAAAATTAAACGGTATCGCACTCACCGCTCTGCCCTTTGAACGCATTTTCCCAGTGACCAAACGGTGTACTGCAGATACTAAGGCTGTATGAACATGTAATGCACATAGTTGCAGGCACGTTCCTAAATCCTTCCCCCGTCTTTCACTGTGAATTCCCAGCGTGTGTTTCACTTTGTCCAGTGATTCAAGCTCACTCACTGTGAATTCTACATATTTATAGCGCGTTTTGCCCAATCATTCAGAATGTAACCGTAATTTGTTACTCCTTGGAAGACTTGCTTGACTATTATTTTAAATTCTATGAGCTCTGAATACTTTTATACTGCTGTATCAGCTCTATGAAAATGAATTTATGTTTCACCCACTTTCTTCCTAAAGCGCCAACTCATTTACACTTCACGGTAAAAGTGCAAAGTCTCGCACTCACTTCTCTGCTCTTTGAACCCAATTGCGCAGTGACTAAGCAGTGTCCCTCAGATATTAAGTCTCTATGGACATGTACTGACACTGTTTCGGGCACGTTCCTGGATTTCCCCCCAGTCTTTCGTTGTGAATTCCCAGTGTGTGATTCACTTTGTGCTCTGATTCCAACTCATTCACTATGAATTTCCACGTATTTGTAGCGCGTTTGGCCAAATAATTCAGACTTTAAATGTAAATTGTTACTCCTTGGCACACTAGCTTGACCGTCCTTTTAAATTCGATTGTTTTCGAATGCTTTGGACTGTCATAGTTGCTCAATGTCAATGAATTTATCTTTTCACAACTTTCTACCTGAAATGCCAACTCACTTACACTTAGTTGCCAAAGTGAAAAGTAGCGCAATCACCTCTCTGCTCTTTGAACACAGTTTCCCAGTGACGAAACTAAGGCCTTCAGATATGAAGGCTCTATGAACTAGTGTTCCTACTGTTTCAGGCAACTTCCTAAACACGTCTCTATTCTTTTGCGAATTCCCAATGTTTGATTCATTTTTGTGCAGTGATTAGAGCTGTATCACGCTGAATTCTGAGTGTTGATTCATCGTTTTTCCGTAAACGATGTACAATCTCTACAAACGTAAACTTCTTCTATTTTAAAGACTATCCTACCTTGCACGGCAATCTTTGGATCCTTGTCAGTTCCCAGAGTTTTCACATTTTCATACAGGAATGTGAGCCTTGTGGAAATGAAAGTTTACGTGCTTAAGCAACCTTCTTTCAAATTCGCCAACTCAGGTAGGCTGAATTGTAGATGCAGCCAGTATCCAAATCATTTCTCTGCTCTTTGAACGCGATTTCCCAGTGATGAAACAGCGTCGCTCGGATATTAAGTCTCTATGAACATGTACTCACACCTGTTTCAGGCACGTTCCTCAATTTTTCCCTAGTCTTTCACGGTAAATTCCCAGTGCGTGAGTCACTTTGTCCCGTGATGGAAGCTCACTCACTGTGAGTTCCACGTATTGGTAGAGCGTTGTGCCAAATAATGCAGGCTTTAAATGTAAATTGTTAGTCCTTGGCACACTAGCTTTACTGTCATTTTAAATTCGATGAATTTTGAATAATACTGATATGTCAGCTCTGTGAGAAAGAATCTCTTTCACCAGCTTTCTTCCTAAAACGCCAACTCATTTTCACCGAATTATAAAAATTAAACGGTATCGCACTCACCGCTCTGCCCTTTGAACGCATTTTCCCAGTGACCAAACGGTGTACTGCAGATACTAAGGCTGTATGAACATGTAATGCACATAGTTGCAGGCACGTTCCTAAATCCTTCCCCCGTCTTTCACTGTGAATTCCCAGCGTGTGATTCACTTTGTCCAGTGATTCAAGCTCACTCACTGTGAATTCTACATATTTATAGCGCGTTTTGCCCAATCATTCAGAATGTAACCGTAATTTGTTACTCCTTGGAAGACTTGCTTGACTATTATTTTAAATTCTATGAGCTCTGAATACTTTTATACTGCTGTATCAGCTCTATGAAAATGAATTTATGTTTCACCCACTTTCTTCCTAAAGCGCCAACTCATTTACACTTCACGGTAAAAGTGCAAAGTCTCGCACTCACTTCTCTGCTCTTTGAACCCAATTGCGCAGTGACTAAGCAGTGTCCCTCAGATATTAAGTCTCTATGGACATGTACTGACACTGTTTCGGGCACGTTCCTGGATTTCCCCCCAGTCTTTCGTTGTGAATTCCCAGTGTGTGATTCACTTTGTGCTCTGATTCCAACTCATTCACTATGAATTTCCACGTATTTGTAGCGCGTTTGGCCAAATAATTCAGACTTTAAATGTAAATTGTTACTCCTTGGCACACTAGCTTGACCGTCCTTTTAAATTCGATTGTTTTCGAATGCTTTGGACTGTCATAGTTGCTCAATGTCAATGAATTTATCTTTTCACAACTTTCTACCTGAAATGCCAACTCACTTACACTTAGTTGCCAAAGTGCAAAGTAGCGCAATCACCTCTCTGCTCTTTGAACACAGTTTCCCAGTGACGAAACATAGGCCTTCAGATATGAAGGCTCTATGAACTAGTGTTCCTACTGTTTCAGGCAACTTCCTAAACACGTCTCTATTCTTTTGCGAATTCCCAATGTTTGATTCATTTTTGTGCAGTGATTAGAGCTGTATCACGCTGAATTCTGAGTGTTGATTCATCGTTTTTCCGTAAACGATGTACAATCTCTACAAACGTAAACTTCTTCTATTTTAAAGACTATCCTACCTTGCACGGCAATCTTTGGATCCTTGTCAGTTCCCAGAGTTTTCACATTTTCATACAGGAATGTGAGCCTTGTGGAAATGAAAGTTTACGTGCTTAAGCAACCTTCTTTCAAATTCGCCAACTCACGTAGGCTGAATTGTAGATGCAGCCAGTATCCAAATCATTTCTCTGCTCTTTGAACGCGATTTCCCAGTGATGAAACAGCGTCGCTCGGATATTAAGTCTCTATGAACATGTACTCACACCTGTTTCAGGCACGTTCCTCAAATTTTCCCTAGTCTTTCACGGTAAATTCCCAGTGCGTGAGTCACTTTGTCCCGTGATGGAAGCTCACTCACTGTGAGTTCCACGTATTGGTAGAGCGTTGTGCCAAATAATGCAGGCTTTAAATGTAAATTGTTAGTCCTTGGCACACTAGCTTTACTGTCATTTTAAATTCGATGAATTTTGAATAATACTGATATGTCAGCTCTGTGAGAAAGAATCTCTTTCACCAGCTTTCTTCCTAAAACGCCAACTCATTTTCACCGAATTATAAAAATTAAACGGTATCGCACTCACCGCTCTGCCCTTTGAACGCATTTTCCCAGTGACCAAACGGTGTACTGCAGATACTAAGGCTGTATGAACATGTAATGCACATAGTTGCAGGCACGTTCCTAAATCCTTCCCCCGTCTTTCACTGTGAATTCCCAGCGTGTGATTCACTTTGTCCAGTGATTCAAGCTCACTCACTGTGAATTCTACATATTTATAGCGCGTTTTGCCCAATCATTCAGAATGTAACCGTAATTTGTTACTCCTTGGAAGACTTGCTTGACTATTATTTTAAATTCTATGAGCTCTGAATACTTTTATACTGCTGTATCAGCTCTATGAAAATGAATTTATGTTTCACCCACTTTCTTCCTAAAGCGCCAACTCATTTACACTTCACGGTAAAAGTGCAAAGTCTCGCACTCACTTCTCTGCTCTTTGAACCCAATTGCGCAGTGACTAAGCAGTGTCCCTCAGATATTAAGTCTCTATGGACATGTACTGACACTGTTTCGGGCACGTTCCTGGATTTCCCCCCAGTCTTTCGTTGTGAATTCCCAGTGTGTGATTCACTTTGTGCTCTGATTCCAACTCATTCACTATGAATTTCCACGTATTTGTAGCGCGTTTGGCCAAATAATTCAGACTTTAAATGTAAATTGTTACTCCTTGGCACACTAGCTTGACCGTCCTTTTAAATTCGATTGTTTTCGAATGCTTTGGACTGTCATAGTTGCTCAATGTCAATGAATTTATCTTTTCACAACTTTCTACCTGAAATGCCAACTCACTTACACTTAGTTGCCAAAGTGCAAAGTAGCGCAATCACCTCTCTGCTCTTTGAACACAGTTTCCCAGTGACGAAACATAGGCCTTCAGATATGAAGGCTCTATGAACTAGTGTTCCTACTGTTTCAGGCAACTTCCTAAACACGTCTCTATTCTTTTGCGAATTCCCAATGTTTGATTCATTTTTGTGCAGTGATTAGAGCTGTATCACGCTGAATTCTGAGTGTTGATTCATCGTTTTTCCGTAAACGATGTACAATCTCTACAAACGTAAACTTCTTCTATTTTAAAGACTATCCTACCTTGCACGGCAATCTTTGGATCCTTGTCAGTTCCCAGAGTTTTCACATTTTCATACAGGAATGTGAGCCTTGTGGAAATGAAAGTTTACGTGCTTAAGCAACCTTCTTTCAAATTCGCCAACTCACGTAGGCTGAATTGTAGATGCAGCCAGTATCCAAATCATTTCTCTGCTCTTTGAACGCGATTTCCCAGTGATGAAACAGCGTCGCTCGGATATTAAGTCTCTATGAACATGTACTCACACCTGTTTCAGGCACGTTCCTCAAATTTTCCCTAGTCTTTCACGGTAAATTCCCAGTGCGTGAGTCACTTTGTCCCGTGATGGAAGCTCACTCACTGTGAGTTCCACGTATTGGTAGAGCGTTGTGCCAAATAATGCAGGCTTTAAATGTAAATTGTTAGTCCTTGGCACACTAGCTTTACTGTCATTTGAAATTCGATGAATTTTGAATAATACTGATATGTCAGCTCTGTGAGAAAGAATCTCTTTCACCAGCTTTCTTCCTAAAACGCCAACTCATTTACACCGAATTATAAAAATTAAACGGTATCGCACTCACCGCTCTGCCCTTTGAACGCATTTTCCCAGTGACCAAACGGTGTACTGCAGATACTAAGGCTGTATGAACATGTAATGCACATAGTTGCAGGCACGTTCCTAAATCCTTCCCCCGTCTTTCACTGTGAATTCCCAGCGTGTGATTCACTTTGTCCAGTGATTCAAGCTCACTCACTGTGAATTCTACATATTTATAGCGCGTTTTGCCCAATCATTCAGAATGTAACCGTAATTTGTTACTCCTTGGAAGACTTGCTTGACTATTATTTTAAATTCTATGAGCTCTGAATACTTTTATACTGCTGTATCAGCTCTATGAAAATGAATTTATGTTTCACCCACTTTCTTCCTAAAGCGCCAACTCATTTACACTTCACGGTAAAAGTGCAAAGTCTCGCACTCACTTCTCTGCTCTTTGAACCCAATTGCGCAGTGACTAAGCAGTGTCCCTCAGATATTAAGTCTCTATGGACATGTACTGACACTGTTTCGGGCACGTTCCTGGATTTCCCCCCAGTCTTTCGTTGTGAATTCCCAGTGTGTGATTCACTTTGTGCTCTGATTCCAACTCATTCACTATGAATTTCCACGTATTTGTAGCGCGTTTGGCCAAATAATTCAGACTTTAAATGTAAATTGTTACTCCTTGGCACACTAGCTTGACCGTCCTTTTAAATTCGATTGTTTTCGAATGCTTTGGACTGTCATAGTTGCTCAATGTCAATGAATTTATCTTTTCACAACTTTCTACCTGAAATGCCAACTCACTTACACTTAGTTGCCAAAGGGCAAAGTAGCGCAATCACCTCTCTGCTCTTTGAACACAGTTTCCCAGTGACGAAACATAGGCCTTCAGATATGAAGGCTCTATGAACTAGTGTTCCTACTGTTTCAGGCAACTTCCTAAACACGTCTCTATTCTTTGGCGAATTCCCAATGTTTGATTCATTTTTGTGCAGTGATTAGAGCTGTATCACGCTGAATTCTGAGTGTTGATTCATCGTTTTTCCGTAAACGATGTACAATCTCTACAAACGTAAACTTCTTCTATTTTAAAGACTATCCTACCTTGCACGGCAATCTTTGGATCCTTGTCAGTTCCCAGAGTTTTCACATTTTCATACAGGAATGTGAGCCTTGTGGAAATGAAAGTTTACGTGCTTAAGCAACCTTCTTTCAAATTCGCCAACTCACGTAGGCTGAATTGTAGATGCAGCCAGTATCCAAATCATTTCTCTGCTCTTTGAACGCGATTTCCCAGTGATGAAACAGCGTCGCTCGGATATTAAGTCTCTATGAACATGTACTCACACCTGTTTCAGGCACGTTCCTCAAATTTTCCCTAGTCTTTCACGGTAAATTCCCAGTGCGTGAGTCACTTTGTCCCGTGATGGAAGCTCACTCACTGTGAGTTCCACGTATTGGTAGAGCGTTGTGCCAAATAATGCAGGCTTTAAATGTAAATTGTTAGTCCTTGGCACACTAGCTTTACTGTCATTTTAAATTCGATGAATTTTGAATAATACTGATATGTCAGCTCTGTGAGAAAGAATCTCTTTCACCAGCTTTCTTCCTAAAACGCCAACTCATTTACACCGAATTATAAAAATTAAACGGTATCGCACTCACCGCTCTGCCCTTTGAACGCATTTTCCCAGTGACCAAACGGTGTACTGCAGATACTAAGGCTGTATGAACATGTAATGCACATAGTTGCAGGCACGTTCCTAAATCCTTCCCCCGTCTTTCACTGTGAATTCCCAGCGTGTGATTCACTTTGTCCAGTGATTCAAGCTCACTCACTGTGAATTCTACATATTTATAGCGCGTTTTGCCCAATCATTCAGAATGTAACCGTAATTTGTTACTCCTTGGAAGACTTGCTTGACTATTATTTTAAATTCTATGAGCTCTGAATACTTTTATACTGCTGTATCAGCTCTATGAAAATGAATTTATGTTTCACCCACTTTCTTCCTAAAGCGCCAACTCATTTACACTTCACGGTAAAAGTGCAAAGTCTCGCACTCACTTCTCTGCTCTTTGAACCCAATTGCGCAGTGACTAAGCAGTGTCCCTCAGATATTAAGTCTCTATGGACATGTACTGACACTGTTTCGGGCACGTTCCTGGATTTCCCCCCAGTCTTTCGTTGTGAATTCCCAGTGTGTGATTCACTTTGTGCTCTGATTCCAACTCATTCACTATGAATTTCCACGTATTTGTAGCGCGTTTGGCCAAATAATTCAGACTTTAAATGTAAATTGTTACTCCTTGGCACACTAGCTTGACCGTCCTTTTAAATTCGATTGTTTTCGAATGCTTTGGACTGTCATAGTTGCTCAATGTCAATGAATTTATCTTTTCACAACTTTCTACCTGAAATGCCAACTCACTTACACTTAGTTGCCAAAGGGCAAAGTAGCGCAATCACCTCTCTGCTCTTTGAACACAGTTTCCCAGTGACGAAACATAGGCCTTCAGATATGAAGGCTCTATGAACTAGTGTTCCTACTGTTTCAGGCAACTTCCTAAACACGTCTCTATTCTTTGGCGAATTCCCAATGTTTGATTCATTTTTGTGCAGTGATTAGAGCTGTATCACGCTGAATTCTGAGTGTTGATTCATCGTTTTTCCGTAAACGATGTACAATCTCTACAAACGTAAACTTCTTCTATTTTAAAGACTATCCTACCTTGCACGGCAATCTTTGGATCCTTGTCAGTTCCCAGAGTTTTCACATTTTCATACAGGAATGTGAGCCTTGTGGAAATGAAAGTTTACGTGCTTAAGCAACCTTCTTTCAAATTCGCCAACTCAGGTAGGCTGAATTGTAGATGCAGCCAGTATCCAAATCATTTCTCTGCTCTTTGAACGCGATTTCCCAGTGATGAAACAGCGTCGCTCGGATATTAAGTCTCTATGAACATGTACTCACACCTGTTTCAGGCACGTTCCTCAATTTTTCCCTAGTCTTTCACGGTAAATTCCCAGTGCGTGAGTCACTTTGTCCCGTGATGGAAGCTCACTCACTGTGAGTTCCACGTATTGGTAGAGCGTTGTGCCAAATAATGCAGGCTTTAAATGTAAATTGTTAGTCCTTGGCACACTAGCTTTACTGTCATTTTAAATTCGATGAATTTTGAATAATACTGATATGTCAGCTCTGTGAGAAAGAATCTCTTTCACCAGCTTTCTTCCTAAAACGCCAACTCATTTTCACCGAATTATAAAAATTAAACGGTATCGCACTCACCGCTCTGCCCTTTGAACGCATTTTCCCAGTGACCAAACGGTGTACTGCAGATAATAAGGCTGTATGAACATGTAATGCACATAGTTGCAGGCACGTTCCTAAATCCTTCCCCCGTCTTTCACTGTGAATTCCCAGCGTGTGATTCACTTTGTCCAGTGATTCAAGCTCACTCACTGTGAATTCTACATATTTATAGCGCGTTTTGCCCAATCATTCAGAATGTAACCGTAATTTGTTACTCCTTGGAAGACTTGCTTGACTATTATTTTAAATTCTATGAGGTCTGAATACTTTTATACTGCTGTATCAGCTCTATGAAAATGAATTTATGTTTCACCCACTTTCTTCCTAAAGCGCCAACTCATTTACACTTCACGGTAAAAGTGCAAAGTCTCGCACTCACTTCTCTGCTCTTTGAACCCAATTGCGCAGTGACTAAGCAGTGTCCCTCAGATATTAAGTCTCTATGGACATGTACTGACACTGTTTCGGGCACGTTCCTGGATTTCCCCCCAGTCTTTCGTTGTGAATTCCCAGTGTGTGATTCACTTTGTGCTCTGATTCCAACTCATTCACTATGAATTTCCACGTATTTGTAGAGCGTTTGGCCAAATAATTCAGACTTTAAATGTAAATTGTTACTCCTTGGCACACTAGCTTGACCGTCCTTTTAAATTCGATTGTTTTCGAATGCTTTGGACTGTCATAGTTGCTCAATGTCAATGAATTTATCTTTTCACAACTTTCTACCTGAAATGCCAACTCACTTACACTTAGTTGCCAAAGTGCAAAGTAGCGCAATCACCTCTCTGCTCTTTGAACACAGTTTCCCAGTGATGAAACATAGGCCTTCAGATATGAAGGCTCTATGAACTAGTGTTCCTACTGTTTCAGGCAACTTCCTAAACACGTCTCTATTCTTTGGCGAATTCCCAATGTTTGATTCATTTTTGTGCAGTGATTAGAGCTGTATCACGCTGAATTCTGAGTGTTGATTCATCGTTTTTCCGTAAACGATGTACAATCTCTACAAACGTAAACTTCTTCTATTTTAAAGACTATCCTACCTTGCACGGCAATCTTTGGATCCTTGTCAGTTCCCAGAGTTTTCACATTTTCATACAGGAATGTGAGCCTTGTGGAAATGAAAGTTTACGTGCTTAAGCAACCTTCTTTCAAATTCGCCAACTCAGGTAGGCTGAATTGTAGATGCAGCCAGTATCCAAATCATTTCTCTGCTCTTTGAACGCGATTTCCCAGTGATGAAACAGCGTCGCTCGGATATTAAGTCTCTATGAACATGTACTCACACCTGTTTCAGGCACGTTCCTCAAATTTTCCCTAGTCTTTCACGGTAAATTCCCAGTGCGTGAGTCACTTTGTCCCGTGATGGAAGCTCACTCACTGTGAGTTCCACGTATTGGTAGAGCGTTGTGCCAAATAATGCAGGCTTTAAATGTAAATTGTTAGTCCTTGGCACACTAGCTTTACTGTCATTTTAAATTCGATGAATTTTGAATAATACTGATATGTCAGCTCTGTGAGAAAGAATCTCTTTCACCAGCTTTCTTCCTAAAACGCCAACTCATTTTCACCGAATTATAAAAATTAAACGGTATCGCACTCACCGCTCTGCCCTTTGAACGCATTTTCCCAGTGACCAAACGGTGTACTGCAGATACTAAGGCTGTATGAACATGTAATGCACATAGTTGCAGGCACGTTCCTAAATCCTTCCCCCGTCTTTCACTGTGAATTCCCAGCGTGTGATTCACTTTGTCCAGTGATTCAAGCTCACTCACTGTGAATTCTACATATTTATAGCGCGTTTTGCCCAATCATTCAGAATGTAACCGTAATTTGTTACTCCTTGGAAGACTTGCTTGACTATTATTTTAAATTCTATGAGCTCTGAATACTTTTATACTGCTGTATCAGCTCTATGAAAATGAATTTATGTTTCACCCACTTTCTTCCTAAAGCGCCAACTCATTTACACTTCACGGTAAAAGTGCAAAGTCTCGCACTCACTTCTCTGCTCTTTGAACCCAATTGCGCAGTGACTAAGCAGTGTCCCTCAGATATTAAGTCTCTATGGACATGTACTGACACTGTTTCGGGCACGTTCCTGGATTTCCCCCCAGTCTTTCGTTGTGAATTCCCAGTGTGTGATTCACTTTGTGCTCTGATTCCAACTCATTCACTATGAATTTCCACGTATTTGTAGCGCGTTTGGCCAAATAATTCAGACTTTAAATGTAAATTGTTACTCCTTGGCACACTAGCTTGACCGTCCTTTTAAATTCGATTGTTTTCGAATGCTTTGGACTGTCATAGTTGCTCAATGTCAATGAATTTATCTTTTCACAACTTTCTACCTGAAATGCCAACTCACTTACACTTAGTTGCCAAAGTGCAAAGTAGCGCAATCACCTCTCTGCTCTTTGAACACAGTTTCCCAGTGACGAAACATAGGCCTTCAGATATGAAGGCTCTATGAACTAGTGTTCCTACTGTTTCAGGCAACTTCCTAAACACGTCTCTATTCTTTTGCGAATTCCCAATGTTTGATTCATTTTTGTGCAGTGATTAGAGCTGTATCACGCTGAATTCTGAGTGTTGATTCATCGTTTTTCCGTAAACGATGTACAATCTCTACAAACGTAAACTTCTTCTATTTTAAAGACTATCCTACCTTGCACGGCAATCTTTGGATCCTTGTCAGTTCCCAGAGTTTTCACATTTTCATACAGGAATGTGAGCCTTGTGGAAATGAAAGTTTACGTGCTTAAGCAACCTTCTTTCAAATTCGCCAACTCAGGTAGGCTGAATTGTAGATGCAGCCAGTATCCAAATCATTTCTCTGCTCTTTGAACGCGATTTCCCAGTGATGAAACAGCGTCGCTCGGATATTAAGTCTCTATGAACATGTACTCACACCTGTTTCAGGCACGTTCCTCAAATTTTCCCTAGTCTTTCACGGTAAATTCCCAGTGCGTGAGTCACTTTGTCCCGTGATGGAAGCTCACTCACTGTGAGTTCCACGTATTGGTAGAGCGTTGTGCCAAATAATGCAGGCTTTAAATGTAAATTGTTAGTCCTTGGCACACTAGCTTTACTGTCATTTTAAATTCGATGAATTTTGAATAATACTGATATGTCAGCTCTGTGAGAAAGAATCTCTTTCACCAGCTTTCTTCCTAAAACGCCAACTCATTTACACCGAATTATAAAAATTAAACGGTATCGCACTCACCGCTCTGCCCTTTGAACGCATTTTCCCAGTGACCAAACGGTGTACTGCAGATACTAAGGCTGTATGAACATGTAATGCACATAGTTGCAGGCACGTTCCTAAATCCTTCCCCTGTCTTTCACTGTGAATTCCCAGCGTGTGATTCACTTTGTCCAGTGATTCAAGCTCACTCACTGTGAATTCTACATATTTATAGCGCGTTTTGCCCAATCATTCAGAATGTAACCGTAATTTGTTACTCCTTGGAAGACTTGCTTGACTATTATTTTAAATTCTATGAGCTCTGAATACTTTTATACTGCTGTATCAGCTCTATGAAAATGAATTTATGTTTCACCCACTTTCTTCCTAAAGCGCCAACTCATTTACACTTCACGGTAAAAGTGCAAAGTCTCGCACTCACTTCTCTGCTCTTTGAACCCAATTGCGCAGTGACTAAGCAGTGTCCCTCAGATATTAAGTCTCTATGGACATGTACTGACACTGTTTCGGGCACGTTCCTGGATTTCCCCCCAGTCTTTCGTTGTGAATTCCCAGTGTGTGATTCACTTTGTGCTCTGATTCCAACTCATTCACTATGAATTTCCACGTATTTGTAGAGCGTTTGGCCAAATAATTCAGACTTTAAATGTAAATTGTTACTCCTTGGCACACTAGCTTGACCGTCCTTTTAAATTCGATTGTTTTCGAATGTTTTGGACTGTCATAGTTGCTCAATGTCAATGAATTTATCTTTTCACAACTTTCTACCTGAAATGCCAACTCACTTACACTTAGTTGCCAAAGTGCAAAGTAGCGCAATCACCTCTCTGCTCTTTGAACACAGTTTCCCAGTGACGAAACATAGGCCTTCAGATATGAAGGCTCTATGAACTAGTGTTCCTACTGTTTCAGGCAACTTCCTAAACACGTCTCTATTCTTTTGCGAATTCCCAATGTTTGATTCATTTTTGTGCAGTGATTAGAGCTGTATCACGCTGAATTCTGAGTGTTGATTCATCGTTTTTCCGTAAACGATGTACAATCTCTACAAACGTAAACTTCTTCTATTTTAAAGACTATCCTACCTTGCACGGCAATCTTTGGATCCTTGTCAGTTCCCAGAGTTTTCACATTTTCATACAGGAATGTGAGCCTTGTGGAAATGAAAGTTTACGTGCTTAAGCAACCTTCTTTCAAATTCGCCAACTCAGGTAGGCTGAATTGTAGATGCAGCCAGTATCCAAATCATTTCTCTGCTCTTTGAACGCGATTTCCCAGTGATGAAACAGCGTCGCTCGGATATTAAGTCTCTATGAACATGTACTCACACCTGTTTCAGGCACGTTCCTCAATTTTTCCCTAGTCTTTCACGGTAAATTCCCAGTGCGTGAGTCACTTTGTCCCGTGATGGAAGCTCACTCACTGTGAGTTCCACGTATTGGTAGAGCGTTGTGCCAAATAATGCAGGCTTTAAATGTAAATTGTTAGTCCTTGGCACACTAGCTTTACTGTCATTTTAAATTCGATGAATTTTGAATAATACTGATATGTCAGCTCTGTGAGAAAGAATCTCTTTCACCAACTTTCTTCCTAAAATACCAACTCATTTACTCCGAATTATAAAAATTAAACGGTATAGCACTCACCGCTCTGCCCTTTGAACGCATTTTCCCAGTGACCAAACGGTGTACTGCAGATACTAAGGCTGTATGAACATGTAATGCACATAGTTGCAGGCACGTTCCTAAATCCTTCCCCCGTCTTTCACTGTGAATTCCCAGCGTGTGATTCACTTTGTCCAGTGATTGAAGCTCACTCACTGTGAATTCTACATATTTATAGCGCGTTTTGCCCAATCATTCAGAATGTAACCGTAATTTGTTACTCCTTGGAAGACTTGCTTGACTATTATTTTAAATTCTATGAGCTCTGAATACTTTTATACTGCTGTATCAGCTCTATGAAAATGAATTTATGTTTCACCCACTTTCTTCCTAAAGCGCCAACTCATTTACACTTCACGGTAAAAGTGCAAAGTCTCGCACTCACTTCTCTGCTCTTTGAACCCAATTGCGCTGTGACTAAGCAGTGTCCCTCAGATATTAAGTCTCTATGGACATGTACTGACACTGTTTCGGGCACGTTCCTGGATTTCCCCCCAGTCTTTCGTTGTGAATTCCCAGTGTGTGATTCACTTTGTGCTCTGATTCCAACTCATTCACTATGCATTTCCACGTATTTGTAGAGCGTTTGGCCAAGTAATTCAGACTTTAAATGTAAATTGTTACTCCTTGGCACACTAGCTTGACCGTCCTTTTAAATTCGATTGTTTTCGAATGCTTTGGACTGTCATAGTTGCTCAATGTCAATGAATTTATCTTTTCACAACTTTCTACCTGAAATGCCAACTCACTTACACTTAGTTGCCAAAGTGCAAAGTAGCGCAATCACCTCTCTGCTCTTTGAACACAGTTTCCCAGTGATGAAACATAGGCCTTCAGATATGAAGGCTCTATGAACTAGTGTTCCTACTGTTTCAGGCAACTTCCTAAACACGTCTCTATTCTTTGGCGAATTCCCAATGTTTGATTCATTTTTGTGCAGTGATTAGAGCTGTATCACGCTGAATTCTGAGTGTTGATTCATCGTTTTTCCGTAAACGATGTACAATCTCTACAAACGTAAACTTCTTCTATTTTAAAGACTATCCTACCTTGCACGGCAATCTTTGGATCCTTGTCAGTTCCCAGAGTTTTCACATTTTCATACAGGAATGTGAGCCTTGTGGAAATGAAAGTTTACGTGCTTAAGCAACCTTCTTTCAAATTCGCCAACTCAGGTAGGCTGAATTGTAGATGCAGCCAGTATCCAAATCATTTCTCTGCTCTTTGAACGCGATTTCCCAGTGATGAAACAGCGTCGCTCGGATATTAAGTCTCTATGAACATGTACTCACACCTGTTTCAGGCACGTTCCTCAAATTTTCCCTAGTCTTTCACGGTAAATTCCCAGTGCGTGAGTCACTTTGTCCCGTGATGGAAGCTCACTCACTGTGAGTTCCACGTATTGGTAGAGCGTTGTGCCAAATAATGCAGGCTTTAAATGTAAATTGTTAGTCCTTGGCACACTAGCTTTACTGTCATTTTAAATTCGATGAATTTTGAATAATACTGATATGTCAGCTCTGTGAGAAAGAATCTCTTTCACCAGCTTTCTTCCTAAAACGCCAACTCATTTTCACCGAATTATAAAAATTAAACGGTATCGCACTCACCGCTCTGCCCTTTGAACGCATTTTCCCAGTGACCAAACGGTGTACTGCAGATACTAAGGCTGTATGAACATGTAATGCACATAGTTGCAGGCACGTTCCTAAATCCTTCCCCCGTCTTTCACTGTGAATTCCCAGCGTGTGATTCACTTTGTCCAGTGATTCAAGCTCACTCACTGTGAATTCTACATATTTATAGCGCGTTTTGCCCAATCATTCAGAATGTAACCGTAATTTGTTACTCCTTGGAAGACTTGCTTGACTATTATTTTAAATTCTATGAGCTCTGAATACTTTTATACTGCTGTATCAGCTCTATGAAAATGAATTTATGTTTCACCCACTTTCTTCCTAAAGCGCCAACTCATTTACACTTCACGGTAAAAGTGCAAAGTCTCGCACTCACTTCTCTGCTCTTTGAACCCAATTGCGCAGTGACTAAGCAGTGTCCCTCAGATATTAAGTCTCTATGGACATGTACTGACACTGTTTCGGGCACGTTCCTGGATTTCCCCCCAGTCTTTCGTTGTGAATTCCCAGTGTGTGATTCACTTTGTGCTCTGATTCCAACTCATTCACTATGAATTTCCACGTATTTGTAGCGCGTTTGGCCAAATAATTCAGACTTTAAATGTAAATTGTTACTCCTTGGCACACTAGCTTGACCGTCCTTTTAAATTCGATTGTTTTCGAATGCTTTGGACTGTCATAGTTGCTCAATGTCAATGAATTTATCTTTTCACAACTTTCTACCTGAAATGCCAACTCACTTACACTTAGTTGCCAAAGTACAAAGTAGCGCAATCACCTCTCTGCTCTTTGAACACAGTTTCCCAGTGACGAAACATAGGCCTTCAGATATGAAGGCTCTATGAACTAGTGTTCCTACTGTTTCAGGCAACTTCCTAAACACGTCTCTATTCTTTTGCGAATTCCCAATGTTTGATTCATTTTTGTGCAGTGATTAGAGCTGTATCACGCTGAATTCTGAGTGTTGATTCATCGTTTTTCCGTAAACGATGTACAATCTCTACAAACGTAAACTTCTTCTATTTTAAAGACTATCCTACCTTGCACGGCAATCTTTGGATCCTTGTCAGTTCCCAGAGTTTTCACATTTTCATACAGGAATGTGAGCCTTGTGGAAATGAAAGTTTACGTGCTTAAGCAACCTTCTTTCAAATTCGCCAACTCAGGTAGGCTGAATTGTAGATGCAGCCAGTATCCAAATCATTTCTCTGCTCTTTGAACGCGATTTCCCAGTGATGAAACAGCGTCGCTCGGATATTAAGTCTCTATGAACATGTACTCACACCTGTTTCAGGCACGTTCCTCAAATTTTCCCTAGTCTTTCACGGTAAATTCCCAGTGCGTGAGTCACTTTGTCCCGTGATGGAAGCTCACTCACTGTGAGTTCCACGTATTGGTAGAGCGTTGTGCCAAATAATGCAGGCTTTAAATGTAAATTGTTAGTCCTTGGCACACTAGCTTTACTGTCATTTTAAATTCGATGAATTTTGAATAATACTGATATGTCAGCTCTGTGAGAAAGAATCTCTTTCACCAGCTTTCTTCCTAAAACGCCAACTCATTTACACCGAATTATAAAAATTAAACGGTATCGCACTCACCGCTCTGCCCTTTGAACGCATTTTCCCAGTGACCAAACGGTGTACTGCAGATACTAAGGCTGTATGAACATGTAATGCACATAGTTGCAGGCACGTTCCTAAATCCTTCCCCTGTCTTTCACTGTGAATTCCCAGCGTGTGATTCACTTTGTCCAGTGATTCAAGCTCACTCACTGTGAATTCTACATATTTATAGCGCGTTTTGCCCAATCATTCAGAATGTAACCGTAATTTGTTACTCCTTGGAAGACTTGCTTGACTATTATTTTAAATTCTATGAGCTCTGAATACTTTTATACTGCTGTATCAGCTCTATGAAAATGAATTTATGTTTCACCCACTTTCTTCCTAAAGCGCCAACTCATTTACACTTCACGGTAAAAGTGCAAAGTCTCGCACTCACTTCTCTGCTCTTTGAACCCAATTGCGCAGTGACTAAGCAGTGTCCCTCAGATATTAAGTCTCTATGGACATGTACTGACACTGTTTCGGGCACGTTCCTGGATTTCCCCCCAGTCTTTCGTTGTGAATTCCCAGTGTGTGATTCACTTTGTGCTCTGATTCCAACTCATTCACTATGAATTTCCACGTATTTGTAGAGCGTTTGGCCAAATAATTCAGACTTTAAATGTAAATTGTTACTCCTTGGCACACTAGCTTGACCGTCCTTTTAAATTCGATTGTTTTCGAATGCTTTGGACTGTCATAGTTGCTCAATGTCAATGAATTTATCTTTTCACAACTTTCTACCTGAAATGCCAACTCACTTACACTTAGTTGCCAAAGTGCAAAGTAGCGCAATCACCTCTCTGCTCTTTGAACACAGTTTCCCAGTGACGAAACATAGGCCTTCAGATATGAAGGCTCTATGAACTAGTGTTCCTACTGTTTCAGGCAACTTCCTAAACACGTCTCTATTCTTTTGCGAATTCCCAATGTTTGATTCATTTTTGTGCAGTGATTAGAGCTGTATCACGCTGAATTCTGAGTGTTGATTCATCGTTTTTCCGTAAACGATGTACAATCTCTACAAACGTAAACTTCTTCTATTTTAAAGACTATCCTACCTTGCACGGAAATCTTTGGATCCTTGTCAGTTCCCAGAGTTTTCACATTTTCATACAGGAATGTGAGCCTTGTGGAAATGAAAGTTTACGTGCTTAAGCAACCTTCTTTCAAATTCGCCAACTCAGGTAGGCTGAATTGTAGATGCAGCCAGTATCCAAATCATTTCTCTGCTCTTTGAACGCGATTTCCCAGTGATGAAACAGCGTCGCTCGGATATTAAGTCTCTATGAACATGTACTCACACCTGTTTCAGGCACGTTCCTCAATTTTTCCCTAGTCTTTCACGGTAAATTCCCAGTGTGTGAGTCACTTTGTCCAGTGATGGAAGCTCACTCACTGTGAGTTCCACCTATTGGTAGAGTGTTGTGCCAAATAATGCAGGCTTTAAATGTAAATTGTTAGTCCTTGGCACACTAGCTATACTGTCATTTTAAATTCGATGAATTTTGAATAATACTGGTATGTCAGCTCTGTGAGAAAGAATCTCTTTCACCAACTTTCTTCCTAAAACGCCAACTCATTTACACCGAATTATAAAAATTAAACGGTATCGCACTCACCGCTCTGCCCTTTGAATGCATTTTCCCAGTGACCAAACGGTGTACTGCAGATACTAAGGCTGTATGAACATGTAATGCACATAGTTGCAGGCACGTTCCTAAATCCTTCCCCCGTCTTTCACTGTGAATTCCCAGCGTGTGATTCACTTTGTCCAGTGATTCAAGCTCACTCACTGTGAATTCTACATATTTATAGCGCGTTTTGCCCAATAATTCAGAATGTAACCGTAATTTGTTACTCCTTGGAAGACTTGCTTGACTATTATTTTAAATTCCATGAGCTCTGAATACTTTTATACTGCTATATCAGCTCTATGAAAATGAATTTATGTTTCACCCACTTTCTTCCTAAAGCGCCAACTCATTTACACTTCACGGTAAAAGTGCAAAGTCTCGCACTCACTTCTCTGCTCTGTGAACCCAATTGCGCAGTGACTAAGCAGTGTCCCTCAGATATTAAGTCTCTATGGACATGTACCGACATTGTTTCGGGCACGTTCCTGGATTTTCCCCCAGTCTTTCGTTGTGAATTCCCAGTGTGTGATTCACTTTGTGCTCTGATTCCAACTCATTCACTATGAATTTCCACGTATTTGTAGAGCGTTTGGCCAAGTAATTCAGACTTTAAATGTAAATTGTTACTCCTTGGCACACTAGCTTGACCGTCCTTTTAAATTCGATTGTTTTCGAATGCTTTGGACTGTCATAGTTGCTCAATGTCAATGAATTTATCTTTTCACAACTTTCTACCTGAAATGCCAACTCACTTACACTTAGTTGCCAAAGTGCAAAGTAGCGCAATCACCTCTCTGCTCTTTGAACACAGTTTCCCAGTGACGAAACATAGGCCTTCAGATATGAAGGCTCTATGAACTAGTGTTCGTACTGTTTCAGGCAACTTCCTAAACACGTCTCTATTCTTTTGCGAATTCCCAATGTTTGATTCATTTTTGTGCAGTGATTAGAGCTGTATCACGCTGAATTCTGAGTGTTGATTCATCGTTTTTCCGTAAACGATGTACAATCTCTACAAACGTAAACTTCTTCTATTTTAAAGACTATCCTACCTTGCACGGCAATCTTTGGATCCTTGTCAGTTCCCAGAGTTTTCACATTTTCATACAGGAATGTGAGCCTTGTGGAAATGAAAGTTTACGTGCTTAAGCAACCTTCTTTCAAATTCGCCAACTCAGGTAGGCTGAATTGTAGATGCAGCCAGTATCCAAATCATTTCTCTGCTCTTTGAACGCGATTTCCCAGTGATGAAACAGCGTCGCTCGGATATTAAGTCTCTATGAACATGTACTCACACCTGTTTCAGGCACGTTCCTCAATTTTTCCCTAGTCTTTCACGGTAAATTCCCAGTGTGTGAGTCACTTTGTCCAGTGATGGAAGCTCACTCACTGTGAGTTCCACCTATTGGTAGAGTGTTGTGCCAAATAATGCAGGCTTTAAATGTAAATTGTTAGTCCTTGGCACACTAGCTATACTGTCATTTTAAATTCGATGAATTTTGAATAATACTGGTATGTCAGCTCTGTGAGAAAGAATCTCTTTCACCAACTTTCTTCCTAAAACGCCAACTCATTTACACCGAATTATAAAAATTAAACGGTATCGCACTCACCGCTCTGCCCTTTGAATGCATTTTCCCAGTGACCAAACGGTGTACTGCAGATACTAAGGCTGTATGAACATGTAATGCACATAGTTGCAGGCACGTTCCTAAATCCTTCCCCCGTCTTTCACTGTGAATTCCCAGCGTGTGATTCACTTTGTCCAGTGATTCAAGCTCACTCACTGTGAATTCTACATATTTATAGCGCGTTTTGCCCAATCATTCAGAATGTAACCGTAATTTGTTACTCCTTGGAAGACTTGCTTGACTATTATTTTAAATTCCATGAGCTCTGAATACTTTTATACTGCTGTATCAGCTCTATGAAAATGAATTTATGTTTCACCCACTTTCTTCCTAAAGCGCCAACTCATTTACACTTCACGGTAAAAGTGCAAAGTCTCGCACTCACTTCTCTGCTCTTTGAACCCAATTGTGCAGTGACTAAGCAGTGTCCCTCAGATATTAAGTCTCTATGGACATGTACTGACACTGTTTCGGGCACGTTCCTGGATTTCCCCCCAGTCTTTCGTTGTGAATTCCCAGTGTGTGATTCACTTTGTGCTCTGATTCCAACTCATTCACTATGAATTTCCACATATTTGTAGAGCGTTTGGCCAAATAATTCAGACTTTAAATGTAAATTGATACTCCTTGGCACACTAGCTTGACCGTCCTTTTAAATTCGATTGTTTTCGAATGCTTTGGACTGTCATAGTTGCTCAATGTCAATGAATTTATCTTTTCACAACTTTCTACCTGAAATGCCAACTCACTTACACTTAGTTGCCAAAGGGCAAAGTAGCGCAATCACCTCTCTGCTCTTTGAACACAGTTTCCCAGTGACGAAACATAGGCCTTCAGATATGAAGGCTCTATGAACTAGTGTTCCTACTGTTTCAGGCAACTTCCTAAACACGTCTCTATTCTTTTGCGAATTCCCAATGTTTGATTAATTTTTGTGCAGTGATTAGAGCTGTATCACGCTGAATTCTGAGTGTTGATTCATCGTTTTTCCGTAAACGATGTACAATCTCTACAAACGTAAACTTCTTCTATTTTAAAGACTATCCTACCTTGCACGGAAATCTTTGGATCCTTGTCAGTTCCCAGAGTTTTCACATTTTCATACAGGAATGTGAGCCTTGTGGAAATGAAAGTTTACGTGCTTAAGCAACCTTCTTTCAAATTCGCCAACTCAGGTAGGCTGAATTGTAGATGCAGCCAGTATCCAAATCATTTCTCTGCTCTTTGAACGCGATTTCCCAGTGATGAAACAGCGTCGCTCGGATATTAAGTCTCTATGAACATGTACTCACACCTGTTTCAGGCACGTTCCTCAATTTTTCCCTAGTCTTTCACGGTAAATTCCCAGTGTGTGAGTCACTTTGTCCAGTGATGGAAGCTCACTCACTGTGAGTTCCACCTATTGGTAGAGTGTTGTGCCAAATAATGCAGGCTTTAAATGTAAATTGTTAGTCCTTGGCACACTAGCTATACTGTCATTTTAAATTCGATGAATTTTGAATAATACTGGTATATCAGCTCTGTGAGAAAGAATCTCTTTCACCAACTTTCTTCCTAAAACGCCAACTCATTTACACCGAATTATAAAAATTAAACGGTATCGCACTCACCGCTCTGCCCTTTGAACGCATTTTCCCAGTGACCAAACGGTGTACTGCAGATACTAAGGCTGTATGAACATGTAATGCACATAGTTGCAGGCACGTTCCTAAATCCTTCCCCCGTCTTTCACTGTGAATTCCCAGCGTGTGATTCACTTTGTCCAGTGATTCAAGCTCACTCACTGTGAATTCTACATATTTATAGCGCGTTTTGCCCAATAATTCAGAATGTAACCGTAATTTGTTACTCCTTGGAAGACTTGCTTGACTATTATTTTAAATTCCATGAGCTCTGAATACTTTTATACTGCTGTATCAGCTCTATGAAAATGAATTTATGTTTCACCCACTTTCTTCCTAAAGCGCCAACTCATTTACACTTCACGGTAAAAGTGCAAAGTCTCGCACTCACTTCTCTGCTCTTTGAACCCAATTGTGCAGTGACTAAGCAGTGTCCCTCAGATATTAAGTCTCTATGGACATGTACTGACACTGTTTCGGGCACGTTCCTGGATTTCCCCCCAGTCTTTCGTTGTGAATTCCCAGTGTGTGATTCACTTTGTGCTCTGATTCCAACTCATTCACTATGAATTTCCACATATTTGTAGAGCGTTTGGCCAAATAATTCAGACTTTAAATGTAAATTGATACTCCTTGGCACACTAGCTTGACCGTCCTTTTAAATTCGATTGTTTTCGAATGCTTTGGACTGTCATAGTTGCTCAATGTCAATGAATTTATCTTTTCACAACTTTCTACCTGAAATGCCAACTCACTTACACTTAGTTGCCAAAGGGCAAAGTATCGCAACCACCTCTCTGCTCTTTGAACACAGTTTCCCAGTGACGAAACATAGGCCTTCAGACATGAAGGCTCTATGAACTAGTGTTCCTACTGTTTCAGGCAACTTCCTAAACACGTCTCTATTCTTTTGCGAATTCCCAATGTTTGATTCATTTTTGTGCAGTGATTAGAGCTGTATCACGCTGAATTCTGAGTGTTGATTCATCGTTTTTCCGTAAACGATGTACAATCTCTACAAACGTAAACTTCTTCTATTTTAAAGACTATCCTACCTTGCACGGCAATCTTTGGATCCTTGTCAGTTCCCAGAGTTTTCACATTTTCATACAGGAATGTGAGCCTTGTGGAAATGAAAGTTTACGTGCTTAAGCAACCTTCTTTCAAATTCGCCAACTCAGGTAGGCTGAATTGTAGATGCAGCCAGTATCCAAATCATTTCTCTGCTCTTTGAACGCGATTTCCCAGTGATGAAACAGCGTCGCTCGGATATTAAGTCTCTAT
The DNA here is from genome assembly GCA_026230045.1 of Corynorhinus townsendii. Lineage (NCBI taxonomy): Eukaryota > Metazoa > Chordata > Mammalia > Chiroptera > Vespertilionidae > Corynorhinus > Corynorhinus townsendii. The sequence continues at coordinate 86,221,470 of JAPDVU010000008.1, forward strand.
GAACATGTACTCACACCTGTTTCAGGCACGTTCCTCAATTTTTCCCTAGTCTTTCATGGTAAATTCCCAGTGTGTGAGTCACTTTGTCCAGTGATGGAAGCTCACTCACTGTGAGTTCCACCTATTGGTAGAGTGTTGTGCCAAATAATGCAGGCTTTAAATGTAAATTGTTAGTCCTTGGCACACTAGCTATACTGTCATTTTAAATTCGATGAATTTTGAATAATACTGGTATATCAGCTCTGTGAGAAAGAATCTCTTTCACCAACTTTCTTCCTAAAACGCCAACTCATTTACACCGAATTATAAAAATTAAACGGTATCGCACTCACCGCTCTGCCCTTTGAATGCATTTTCCCAGTGACCAAACGGTGTACTGCAGATACTAAGGCTGTATGAACATGTAATGCACATAGTTGCAGGCACGTTCCTAAATCCTTCCCCCGTCTTTCACTGTGAATTCCCAGCGTGTGATTCACTTTGTCCAGTGATTCAAGCTCACTCACTGTGAATTCTACATATTTATAGCGCGTTTTGCCCAATCATTCAGAATGTAACCGTAATTTGTTACTCCTTGGAAGACTTGCTTGACTATTATTTTAAATTCCATGAGCTCTGAATACTTTTATACTGCTATATCAGCTCTATGAAAATGAATTTATGTTTCACCCACTTTCTTCCTAAAGCGCCAACTCATTTACACTTCACGGTAAAAGTGCAAAGTCTCGCACTCACTTCTCTGCTCTTTGAACCTAATTGTGCAGTGACTAAGCAGTGTCCCTCAGATATTAAGTCTCTATGGACATGTACTGACACTGTTTCGGGCACGTTCCTGGATTTCCCCCCAGTCTTTCGTTGTGAATTCCCAGTGTGTGATTCACTTTGTGCTCTGATTCCAACTCATTCACTATGAATTTCCACATATTTGTAGAGCGTTTGGCCAAATAATTCAGACTTTAAATGTAAATTGATACTCCTTGGCACACTAGCTTGACCGTCCTTTTAAATTCGATTGTTTTCGAATGCTTTGGACTGTCATAGTTGCTCAATGTCAATGAATTTATCTTTTCACAACTTTCTACCTGAAATGCCAACTCACTTACACTTAGTTGCCAAAGGGCAAAGTAGCGCAATCACCTCTCTGCTCTTTGAACACAGTTTCCCAGTGACGAAACATAGGCCTTCAGATATGAAGGCTCTATGAACTAGTGTACCTACTGTTTCAGGCAACTTCCTAAACACGTCTCTATTCTTTTGCGAATTCCCAATGTTTGATTCATTTTTGTGCAGTGATTAGAGCTGTATCACGCTGAATTCTGAGTGTTGATTCATCGTTTTTCCGTAAACGATGTACAATCTCTACAAACGTAAACTTCTTCTATTTTAAAGACTATCCTACCTTGCACGGCAATCTTTGGATCCTTGTCAGTTCCCAGAGTTTTCACATTTTCATACAGGAATGTGAGCCTTGTGGAAATGAAAGTTTACGTGCTTAAGCAACCTTCTTTCAAATTCGCCAACTCACGTAGGCTGAATTGTAGATGCAGTCAGTATCCAAATCATTTCTCTGCTCTTTGAACGCGATTTCCCAGTGATGAAACAGCGTCGCTCGGATATTAAGTCTCTATGAACATGTACTCACACCTGTTTCAGGCACGTTCCTCAATTTTTCCCTAGTCTTTCACGGTAAATTCCCAGTGCGTGAGTCACTTTGTCCAGTGATGGAAGCTCACTCACTGTGAGTTCCACGTATTGGTAGAGCATTGTGCCAAATAATGCAGGCTTTAAATGTAAATTGTTAGTCCTTGGCACACTAGCTTTACTGTCATTTTAAATTCGATGAATTTTGAATAATACTGATATGTCAGCTCTGTGAGAAAGAATCTCTTTCACCAACTTTCTTCCTAAAACGCCAAGTCATTTACACCGAATTATAAAAATTAAACGGTATCGCACTCACCGCTCTGCCCTTTGAACGCATTTTCCCAGTGACCAAACGGTGTACTGCAGATACTAAGGCTGTATGAACCTGTAATGCACATAGTTGCAGGCACGTTCCTAAATCCTTCCCCCGTCTTTCACTGTGAATTCCCAGCGTGTGATTCACTTTGTCCAGTGATTCAAGCTCACTCACTGTGAATTCTACATATTTATAGCGCGTTTTGCCCAATAATTCAGAATGTAACCGTAATTTGTTACTCCTTGGAAGACTTGCTTGACTATTATTTTAAATTCCATGAGCTCTGAATACTTTTATACTGCTGTATCAGCTCTATGAAAATGAATTTATGTTTCACCCACTTTCTTCCTAAAGCGCCAACTCATTTACACTTCACGGTAAAAGTGCAAAGTCTCGCACTCACTTCTCTGCTCTTTGAACCCAATTGCGCAGTGACTAAGCAGTGTCCCTCAGATATTAAGTCTCTATGGACATGTACTGACACTGTTTCGGGCACGTTCCTGGATTTCCCCCCAGTCTTTCGTTGTGAATTCCCAGTGTGTGATTCACTTTGTGCTCTGATTCCAACTCATTCACTATGAATTTCCACGTATTTGTAGAGCGTTTGGCCAAATAATTCAGACTTTAAATGTAAATTGTTACTCCTTGGCACACTAGCTTGACCGTCCTTTTAAATTCGATTGTTTTCGAATGCTTTGGACTGTCATAGTTGCTCAATGTCAATGAATTTATCTTTTCACAACTTTCTACCTGAAATGCCAACTCACTTACACTTAGTTGCCAAAGGGCAAAGTAGCGCAATCACCTCTCTGCTCTTTGAACACAGTTTCCCAGTCACGAAACATAGGCCTTCAGATATGAAGGCTCTATGAACTAGTGTTCCTACTGTTTCAGGCAACTTCCTAAACACGTCTCTATTCTTTTGCGAATTCCCAATGTTTGATTCATTTTTGTGCAGTGATTAGAGCTGTATCACGCTGAATTCTGAGTGTTGATTCATCGTTTTTCCGTAAACGATGTACAATCTCTACAAACGTAAACTTCTTCTATTTTAAAGACTATCCTACCTTGCACGGCAATCTTTGGATCCTTGTCAGTTCCCAGAGTTTTCACATTTTCATACAGGAATGTGAGCCTTGTGGAAATGAAAGTTTACGTGCTTAAGCAACCTTCTTTCCAATTCGCCAACTCAGGTAGGCTGAATTGTAGATGCAGCCAGTATCCAAATCATTTCTCTGCTCTTTGAACGCGATTTCCCAGTGATGAAACAGCGTCGCTCGGATATTAAGTCTCTATGAACATGTACTCACACCTGTTTCAGGCACGTTCCTCAATTTTTCCCTAGTCTTTCATGGTAAATTCCCAGTGTGTGAGTCACTTTGTCCAGTGATGGAAGCTCACTCACTGTGAGTTCCACCTATTGGTAGAGTGTTGTGCCAAATAATGCAGGCTTTAAATGTAAATTGTTAGTCCTTGGCACACTAGCTATACTGTCATTTTAAATTCGATGAATTTTGAATAATACTGGTATATCAGCTCTGTGAGAAAGAATCTCTTTCACCAACTTTCTTCCTAAAACGCCAACTCATTTACACCGAATTATAAAAATTAAACGGTATCGCACTCACCGCTCTGCCCTTTGAATGCATTTTCCCAGTGACCAAACGGTGTACTGCAGATACTAAGGCTGTATGAACATGTAATGCACATAGTTGCAGGCACGTTCCTAAATCCTTCCCCCGTCTTTCACTGTGAATTCCCAGCGTGTGATTCACTTTGTCCAGTGATTCAAGCTCACTCACTGTGAATTCTACATATTTCTAGCGCGTTTTGCCCAATAATTCAGAATGTAACCGTAATTTGTTACTCCTTGGAAGACTTGCTTGACTATTATTTTAAATTCCATGAGCTCTGAATACTTTTATACTGCTATATCAGCTCTATGAAAATGAATTTATGTTTCACCCACTTTCTTCCTAAAGCGCCAACTCATTTACACTTCACGGTAAAAGTGCAAAGTCTCGCACTCACTTCTCTGCTCTTTGAACCTAATTGTGCAGTGACTAAGCAGTGTCCCTCAGATATTAAGTCTCTATGGACATGTACTGACACTGTTTCGGGCACGTTCCTGGATTTCCCCCCAGTCTTTCGTTGTGAATTCCCAGTGTGTGATTCACTTTGTGCTCTGATTCCAACTCATTCACTATGAATTTCCACATATTTGTAGAGCGTTTGGCCAAATAATTCAGACTTTAAATGTAAATTGATACTCCTTGGCACACTAGCTTGACCGTCCTTTTAAATTCGATTGTTTTCGAATGCTTTGGACTGTCATAGTTGCTCAATGTCAATGAATTTATCTTTTCACAACTTTCTACCTGAAATGCCAACTCACTTACACTTAGTTGCCAAAGGGCAAAGTAGCGCAATCACCTCTCTGCTCTTTGAACACAGTTTCCCAGTGACGAAACATAGGCCTTCAGATATGAAGGCTCTATGAACTAGTGTTCCTACTGTTTCAGGCAACTTCCTAAACACGTCTCTATTCTTTTGCGAATTCCCAATGTTTGATTCATTTTTGTGCAGTGATTAGAGCTGTATCACGCTGAATTCTGAGTGTTGATTCATCGTTTTTCCGTAAACGATGTACAATCTCTACAAACGTAAACTTCTTCTATTTTAAAGACTATCCTACCTTGCACGGCAATCTTTGGATCCTTGTCAGTTCCCAGAGTTTTCACATTTTCATACAGGAATGTGAGCCTTGTGGAAATGAAAGTTTACGTGCTTAAGCAACCTTCTTTCAAATTCGCCAACTCACGTAGGCTGAATTGTAGATGCAGTCAGTATCCAAATCATTTCTCTGCTCTTTGAACGCGATTTCCCAGTGATGAAACAGCGTCGCTCGGATATTAAGTCTCTATGAACATGTACTCACACCTGTTTCAGGCACGTTCCTCAATTTTTCCCTAGTCTTTCACGGTAAATTCCCAGTGCGTGAGTCACTTTGTCCAGTGATGGAAGCTCACTCACTGTGAGTTCCACGTATTGGTAGAGCATTGTGCCAAATAATGCAGGCTTTAAATGTAAATTGTTAGTCCTTGGCACACTAGCTTTACTGTCATTTTAAATTCGATGAATTTTGAATAATACTGATATGTCAGCTCTGTGAGAAAGAATCTCTTTCACCAACTTTCTTCCTAAAACGCCAAGTCATTTACACCGAATTATAAAAATTAAACGGTATCGCACTCACCGCTCTGCCCTTTGAACGCATTTTCCCAGTGACCAAACGGTGTACTGCAGATACTAAGGCTGTATGAACCTGTAATGCACATAGTTGCAGGCACGTTCCTAAATCCTTCCCCCGTCTTTCACTGTGAATTCCCAGCGTGTGATTCACTTTGTCCAGTGATTCAAGCTCACTCACTGTGAATTCTACATATTTATAGCGCGTTTTGCCCAATAATTCAGAATGTAACCGTAATTTGTTACTCCTTGGAAGACTTGCTTGACTATTATTTTAAATTCTATGAGCTCTGAATATTTTATACTGCTGTATCAGCTCTATGAAAATGAATTTATGTTTCACCCACTTTCTTCCTAAAGCGCCAACTCATTTACACTTCACGGTAAAAGTGCAAAGTCTCGCACTCACTTCTCTGCTCTTTGAACCCAATTGCGCAGTTACTAAGCAGTGTCCCTCAGATATTAAGTCTCTATGGACATGTACTGACACTGTTTCGGGCACGTTCCTGGATTTTCCCCCAGTCTTTCGTTGTGAATTCCCAGTGTGTGATTCACTTTGTGCTCTGATTCCAACTCATTCACTATGAATTTCCACGTATTTGTAGAGCGTTTGGCCAAATAATTCAGACTTTAAATGTAAATTGTTACTCCTTGGCACACTAGCTTGACCGTCCTTTTAAATTCGATTGTTTTCGAATGCTTTGGGCTGTCATAGTTGCTCAATGTCAATGAATTTATCTTTTCACAACTTTCTACCTGAAATGCCAACTCACTTACACTTAGTTGCCAAAGTGCAAAGTAGCGCAATCACCTCTCTGCTCTTTGAACACAGTTTCCCAGCGACGAAACATAGGCCTTCCGATATGAAGGCTCTATGAACTAGTGTTCCTACTGTTTCAGGCAACTTCCTAAACATTTCTCTATTCTTTTGCGAATTCCCAATGTTTGATTCATTTTTGTGCCGTGATTAGAGCTGTATCACGCTGAATTCTGAGTGTTGATTCATCGTTTTTCTGTAAACGATGTACAATCTCTACAAACGTAAACTTCTTCTATTTTAAAGACTATCCTACCTTGCACTGCAATCTTTGGATCCTTGTCAGTTCCCAGAGGTTTCACATTTTCATACAGGAATGTGAGCCTTGTGGAAATGAAAGTTTACGTGCTTAAGCAACCTTCTTTCAAATTCGCCAACTCAGGTAGGCTGAATTGTAGATGCAGCCAGTATCCAAATCATTTCTCTGCTCTTTGAACGCGATTTCCCAGTGATGAAACAGCGTCGCTCGGATATTAAGTCTCTATGAACATGTACTCACACCTGTTTCAGGCACGTTCCTCAATTTTTCCCTAGTCTTTCACGGTAAATTCCCAGTGTGTGAGTCACTTTGTCCAGTGATGGAAGCTCACTCACTGTGAGTTCCACCTATTGGTAGAGTGTTGTGCCAAATAATGCAGGCTTTAAATGTAAATTGTTAGTCCTTGGCACACTAGCTATACTGTCATTTTAAATTCGATGAATTTTGAATAATACTGGTATATCAGCTCTGTGAGAAAGAATCTCTTTCACCAACTTTCTTCCTAAAACGCCAACTCATTTACACCGAATTATAAAAATTAAACGGTATCGCACTCACCGCTCTGCCCTTTGAACGCATTTTCCCAGTGACCAAACGGTGTACTGCAGATACTAAGGCTGTATGAACATGTAATGCACATAGTTGCAGGCACGTTCCTAAATCCTTCCCCCGTCTTTCACTGTGAATTCCCAGCGTGTGATTCACTTTGTCCAGTGATTCAAGCTCACTCACTGTGAATTCTACATATTTATAGCGCGTTTTGCCCAATCATTCAGAATGTAACCGTAATTTGTTACTCCTTGGAAGACTTGCTTGACTATTATTTTAAATTCCATGAGCTCTGAATACTTTTATACTGCTGTATCAGCTCTATGAAAATGAATTTATGTTTCACCCACTTTCTTCCTAAAGCGCCAACTCATTTACACTTCACGGTAAAAGTGCAAAGTCTCGCACTCACTTCTCTGCTCTTTGAACCCAATTGTGCAGTGACTAAGCAGTGTCCCTCAGATATTAAGTCTCTATGGACATGTACTGACACTGTTTCGGGCACGTTCCTGGATTTCCCCCCAGTCTTTCGTTGTGAATTCCCAGTGTGTGATTCACTTTGTGCTCTGATTCCAACTCATTCACTATGAATTTCCACATATTTGTAGAGCGTTTGGCCAAATAATTCAGACTTTAAATGTAAATTGATACTCCTTGGCACACTAGCTTGACCGTCCTTTTAAATTCGATTGTTTTCGAATGCTTTGGACTGTCATAGTTGCTCAATGTCAATGAATTTATCTTTTCACAACTTTCTACCTGAAATGCCAACTCACTTACACTTAGTTGCCAAAGGGCAAAGTATCGCAATCACCTCTCTGCTCTTTGAACACAGTTTCCCAGTGACGAAACATAGGCCTTCAGACATGAAGGCTCTATGAACTAGTGTTCCCACTGTTTCAGGCAACTTCCTAAACACGTCTCTATTCTTTTGCGAATTCCCAATGTTTGATTCATTTTTGTGCAGTGATTAGAGCTGTATCACGCTGAATTCTGAGTGTTGATTCATCGTTTTTCCGTAAACGATGTACAATCTCTACAAACGTAAACTTCTTCTATTTTAAAGACTATCCTACCTTGCACGGCAATCTTTGGATCCTTGTCAGTTCCCAGAGTTTTCACATTTTCATACAGGAATGTGAGCCTTGTGGAAATGAAAGTTTACGTGCTTAAGCAACCTTCTTTCAAATTCGCCAACTCAGGTAGGCTGAATTGTAGATGCAGCCAGTATCCAAATCATTTCTCTGCTCTTTGAACGCGATTTCCCAGTGATGAAACAGCGTCGCTCGGATATTAAGTCTCTATGAACATGTACTCACACCTGTTTCAGGCACGTTCCTCAATTTTTCCCTAGTCTTTCATGGTAAATTCCCAGTGTGTGAGTCACTTTGTCCAGTGATGGAAGCTCACTCACTGTGAGTTCCACCTATTGGTAGAGTGTTGTGCCAAATAATGCAGGCTTTAAATGTAAATTGTTAGTCCTTGGCACACTAGCTATACTGTCATTTTAAATTCGATGAATTTTGAATAATACTGGTATATCAGCTCTGTAAGAAAGAATCTCTTTCACCAACTTTCTTCCTAAAACGCCAACTCATTTACACCGAATTATAAAAATTAAACGGTATCGCACTCACCGCTCTGCCCTTTGAATGCATTTTCCCAGTGACCAAACGGTGTACTGCAGATACTAAGGCTGTATGAACATGTAATGCACATAGTTGCAGGCACGTTCCTAAATCCTTCCCCCGTCTTTCACTGTGAATTCCCAGCGTGTGATTCACTTTGTCCAGTGATTCAAGCTCACTCACTGTGAATTCTACATATTTATAGCGCGTTTTGCCCAATCATTCAGAATGTAACCGTAATTTGTTACTCCTTGGAAGACTTGCTTGACTATTATTTTAAATTCCATGAGCTCTGAATACTTTTATACTGCTATATCAGCTCTATGAAAATGAATTTATGTTTCACCCACTTTCTTCCTAAAGCGCCAACTCATTTACACTTCACGGTAAAAGTGCAAAGTCTCGCACTCACTTCTCTGCTCTTTGAACCTAATTGTGCAGTGACTAAGCAGTGTCCCTCAGATATTAAGTCTCTATGGACATGTACTGACACTGTTTCGGGCACGTTCCTGGATTTCCCCCCAGTCTTTCGTTGTGAATTCCCAGTGTGTGATTCACTTTGTGCTCTGATTCCAACTCATTCACTATGAATTTCCACATATTTGTAGAGCGTTTGGCCAAATAATTCAGACTTTAAATGTAAATTGATACTCCTTGGCACACTAGCTTGACCGTCCTTTTAAATTCGATTGTTTTCGAATGCTTTGGACTGTCATAGTTGCTCAATGTCAATGAATTTATCTTTTCACAACTTTCTACCTGAAATGCCAACTCACTTACACTTAGTTGCCAAAGGGCAAAGTAGCGCAATCACCTCTCTGCTCTTTGAACACAGTTTCCCAGTGACGAAACATAGGCCTTCAGATATGAAGGCTCTATGAACTAGTGTTCCTACTGTTTCAGGCAACTTCCTAAACACGTCTCTATTCTTTTGCGAATTCCCAATGTTTGATTCATTTTTGTGCAGTGATTAGAGCTGTATCACGCTGAATTCTGAGTGTTGATTCATCGTTTTTCCGTAAACGATGTACAATCTCTACAAACGTAAACTTCTTCTATTTTAAAGACTATCCTACCTTGCACGGCAATCTTTGGATCCTTGTCAGTTCCCAGAGTTTTCACATTTTCATACAGGAATGTGAGCCTTGTGGAAATGAAAGTTTACGTGCTTAAGCAACCTTCTTTCAAATTCGCCAACTCACGTAGGCTGAATTGTAGATGCAGTCAGTATCCAAATCATTTCTCTGCTCTTTGAACGCGATTTCCCAGTGATGAAACAGCGTCGCTCGGATATTAAGTCTCTATGAACATGTACTCACACCTGTTTCAGGCACGTTCCTCAATTTTTCCCTAGTCTTTCACGGTAAATTCCCAGTGCGTGAGTCACTTTGTCCAGTGATGGAAGTTCACTCACTGTGAGTTCCACGTATTGGTAGAGCATTGTGCCAAATAATGCAGGCTTTAAATGTAAATTGTTAGTCCTTGGCACACTAGCTTTACTGTCATTTTAAATTCGATGAATTTTGAATAATACTGATATGTCAGCTCTGTGAGAAAGAATCTCTTTCACCAACTTTCTTCCTAAAACGCCAAGTCATTTACACCGAATTATAAAAATTAAACGGTATCGCACTCACCGCTCTGCCCTTTGAACGCATTTTCCCAGTGACCAAACGGTGTACTGCAGATACTAAGGCTGTATGAACCTGTAATGCACATAGTTGCAGGCACGTTCCTAAATCCTTCCCCCGTCTTTCACTGTGAATTCCCAGCGTGTGATTCACTTTGTCCAGTGATTCAAGCTCACTCACTGTGAATTCTACATATTTATAGCGCGTTTTGCCCAATAATTCAGAATGTAACCGTAATTTGTTACTCCTTGGAAGACTTGCTTGACTATTATTTTAAATTCCATGAGCTCTGAATACTTTTATACTGCTGTATCAGCTCTATGAAAATGAATTTATGTTTCACCCACTTTCTTCCTAAAGCGCCAACTCATTTACACTTCACGGTAAAAGTGCAAAGTCTCGCACTCACTTCTCTGCTCTTTGAACCCAATTGCGCAGTGACTAAGCAGTGTCCCTCAGATATTAAGTCTCTATGGACATGTACTGACACTGTTTCGGGCACGTTCCTGGATTTCCCCCCAGTCTTTCGTTGTGAATTCCCAGTGTGTGATTCACTTTGTGCTCTGATTCCAACTCATTCACTATGAATTTCCACGTATTTGTAGAGCGTTTGGCCAAATAATTCAGACTTTAAATGTAAATTGTTACTCCTTGGCACACTAGCTTGACCGTCCTTTTAAATTCGATTGTTTTCGAATGCTTTGGACTGTCATAGTTGCTCAATGTCAATGAATTTATCTTTTCACAACTTTCTACCTGAAATGCCAACTCACTTACACTTAGTTGCCAAAGGGCAAAGTAGCGCAATCACCTCTCTGCTCTTTGAACACAGTTTCCCAGTGACGAAACATAGGCCTTCAGATATGAAGGCTCTATGAACTAGTGTTCCTACTGTTTCAGGCAACTTCCTAAACACGTCTCTATTCTTTTGCGAATTCCCAATGTTTGATTCATTTTTGTGCAGTGATTAGAGCTGTATCACGCTGAATTCTGAGTGTTGATTCATCGTTTTTCCGTAAACGATGTACAATCTCTACAAACGTAAACTTCTTCTATTTTAAAGACTATCCTACCTTGCACGGCAATCTTTGGATCCTTGTCAGTTCCCAGAGTTTTCACATTTTCATACAGGAATGTGAGCCTTGTGGAAATGAAAGTTTACGTGCTTAAGCAACCTTCTTTCAAATTCGCCAACTCACGTAGGCTGAATTGTAGATGCAGTCAGTATCCAAATCATTTCTCTGCTCTTTGAACGCGATTTCCCAGTGATGAAACAGCGTCGCTCGGATATTAAGTCTCTATGAACATGTACTCACACCTGTTTCAGGCACGTTCCTCAATTTTTCCCTAGTCTTTCACGGTAAATTCCCAGTGTGTGAGTCACTTTGTCCAGTGATGGAAGCTCACTCACTGTGAGTTCCACCTATTGGTAGAGTGTTGTGCCAAATAATGCAGGCTTTAAATGTAAATTGTTAGTCCTTGGCACACTAGCTATACTGTCATTTTAAATTCGATGAATTTTGAATAATACTGGTATATCAGCTCTGTGAGAAAGAATCTCTTTCACCAACTTTCTTCCTAAAACGCCAACTCATTTACACCGAATTATAAAAATTAAACGGTATCGCACTCACCGCTCTGCCCTTTGAATGCATTTTCCCAGTGACCAAACGGTGTACTGCAGATACTAAGGCTGTATGAACATGTAATGCACATAGTTGCAGGCACGTTCCTAAATCCTTCCCCCGTCTTTCACTGTGAATTCCCAGCGTGTGATTCACTTTGTCCAGTGATTCAAGCTCACTCACTGTGAATTCTACATATTTCTAGCGCGTTTTGCCCAATAATTCAGAATGTAACCGTAATTTGTTACTCCTTGGAAGACTTGCTTGACTATTATTTTAAATTCCATGAGCTCTGAATACTTTTATACTGCTATATCAGCTCTATGAAAATGAATTTATGTTTCACCCACTTTCTTCCTAAAGCGCCAACTCATTTACACTTCACGGTAAAAGTGCAAAGTCTCGCACTCACTTCTCTGCTCTTTGAACCTAATTGTGCAGTGACTAAGCAGTGTCCCTCAGATATTAAGTCTCTATGGACATGTACTGACACTGTTTCGGGCACGTTCCTGGATTTCCCCCCAGTCTTTCGTTGTGAATTCCCAGTGTGTGATTCACTTTGTGCTCTGATTCCAACTCATTCACTATGAATTTCCACATATTTGTAGAGCGTTTGGCCAAATAATTCAGACTTTAAATGTAAATTGATACTCCTTGGCACACTAGCTTGACCGTCCTTTTAAATTCGATTGTTTTCGAATGCTTTGGACTGTCATAGTTGCTCAATGTCAATGAATTTATCTTTTCACAACTTTCTACCTGAAATGCCAACTCACTTACACTTAGTTGCCAAAGGGCAAAGTAGCGCAATCACCTCTCTGCTCTTTGAACACAGTTTCCCAGTGACGAAACATAGGCCTTCAGATATGAAGGCTCTATGAACTAGTGTTCCTACTGTTTCAGGCAACTTCCTAAACACGTCTCTATTCTTTTGCGAATTCCCAATGTTTGATTCATTTTTGTGCAGTGATTAGAGCTGTATCACGCTGAATTCTGAGTGTTGATTCATCGTTTTTCCGTAAACGATGTACAATCTCTACAAACGTAAACTTCTTCTATTTTAAAGACTATCCTACCTTGCACGGCAATCTTTGGATCCTTGTCAGTTCCCAGAGTTTTCACATTTTCATACAGGAATGTGAGCCTTGTGGAAATGAAAGTTTACGTGCTTAAGCAACCTTCTTTCAAATTCGCCAACTCACGTAGGCTGAATTGTAGATGCAGTCAGTATCCAAATCATTTCTCTGCTCTTTGAACGCGATTTCCCAGTGATGAAACAGCGTCGCTCGGATATTAAGTCTCTATGAACATGTACTCACACCTGTTTCAGGCACGTTCCTCAATTTTTCCCTAGTCTTTCACGGTAAATTCCCAGTGCGTGAGTCACTTTGTCCAGTGATGGAAGCTCACTCACTGTGAGTTCCACGTATTGGTAGAGCATTGTGCCAAATAATGCAGGCTTTAAATGTAAATTGTTAGTCCTTGGCACACTAGCTTTACTGTCATTTTAAATTCGATGAATTTTGAATAATACTGATATGTCAGCTCTGTGAGAAAGAATCTCTTTCACCAACTTTCTTCCTAAAACGCCAAGTCATTTACACCGAATTATAAAAATTAAACGGTATCGCACTCACCGCTCTGCCCTTTGAACGCATTTTCCCAGTGACCAAACGGTGTACTGCAGATACTAAGGCTGTATGAACCTGTAATGCACATAGTTGCAGGCACGTTCCTAAATCCTTCCCCCGTCTTTCACTGTGAATTCCCAGCGTGTGATTCACTTTGTCCAGTGATTCAAGCTCACTCACTGTGAATTCTACATATTTATAGCGCGTTTTGCCCAATAATTCAGAATGTAACCGTAATTTGTTACTCCTTGGAAGACTTGCTTGACTATTATTTTAAATTCTATGAGCTCTGAATATTTTATACTGCTGTATCAGCTCTATGAAAATGAATTTATGTTTCACCCACTTTCTTCCTAAAGCGCCAACTCATTTACACTTCACGGTAAAAGTGCAAAGTCTCGCACTCACTTCTCTGCTCTTTGAACCCAATTGCGCAGTGACTAAGCAGTGTCCCTCAGATATTAAGTCTCTATGGACATGTACTGACACTGTTTCGGGCACGTTCCTGGATTTCCCCCCAGTCTTTCGTTGTGAATTCCCAGTGTGTGATTCACTTTGTGCTCTGATTCCAACTCATTCACTATGAATTTCCACGTATTTGTAGAGCGTTTGGCCAAATAATTCAGACTTTAAATGTAAATTGTTACTCCTTGGCACACTAGCTTGACCGTCCTTTTAAATTCGATTGTTTTCGAATGCTTTGGACTGTCATAGTTGCTCAATGTCAATGAATTTATCTTTTCACAACTTTCTACCTGAAATGCCAACTCACTTACACTTAGTTGCCAAAGTGCAAAGTAGCGCAATCACCTCTCTGCTCTTTGAACACAGTTTCCCAGTGACGAAACATAGGCCTTCAGATATGAAGGCTCTATGAACTAGTGTTCCTACTGTTTCAGGCAACTTCCTAAACACGTCTCTATTCTTTTGCGAATTCCCAATGTTTGATTCATTTTTGTGCAGTGATTAGAGCTGTATCACGCTGAATTCTGAGTGTTGATTCATCGTTTTTCCGTAAACGATGTACAATCTCTACAAACGTAAACTTATTCTATTTTAAAGACTATCCTACCTTGCACGGCAATCTTTGGATCCTTGTCAGTTCCCAGAGTTTTCACATTTTCATACAGGAATGTGAGCCTTGTGGAAATGAAAGTTTACGTGCTTAAGCAACCTTCTTTCAAATTCGCCAACTCACGTAGGCTGAATTGTAGATGCAGCCAGTATCCAAATCATTTCTCTGCTCTTTGAACGCGATTTCCCAGTGATGAAACAGCGTCGCTCGGATATTAAGTCTCTATGAACATGTACTCACACCTGTTTCAGGCACGTTCCTCAAATTTTCCCTAGTCTTTCACGTTAAATTCCCAGTGCGTGAGTCACTTTGTCCCGTGATGGAAGCTCACTCACTGTGAGTTCCACGTATTGGTAGAGCGTTGTGCCAAATAATGCAGGCTTTAAATGTAAATTGTTAGTCCTTGGCACACTAGCTTTACTGTCATTTTAAATTCGATGAATTTTGAATAATACTGATATGTCAGCTCTGTGAGAAAGAATCTCTTTCACCAGCTTTCTTCCTAAAACGCCAACTCATTTACACCGAATTATAAAAATTAAACGGTATCGCACTCACCGCTCTGCCCTTTGAACGCATTTTCCCAGTGACCAAACGGTGTACTGCAGATACTAAGGCTGTATGAACATGTAATGCACATAGTTGCAGGCACGTTCCTAAATCCTTCCCCCGTCTTTCACTGTGAATTCCCAGCGTGTGATTCACTTTGTCCAGTGATTCAAGCTCACTCACTGTGAATTCTACATATTTATAGCGCGTTTTGCCCAATCATTCAGAATGTAACCGTAATTTGTTACTCCTTGGAAGACTTGCTTGACTATTATTTTAAATTCTATGAGCTCTGAATACTTTTATACTGCTGTATCAGCTCTATGAAAATGAATTTATGTTTCACCCACTTTCTTCCTAAAGCGCCAACTCATTTACACTTCACGGTAAAAGTGCAAAGTCTCGCACTCACTTCTCTGCTCTTTGAACCCAATTGCGCAGTGACTAAGCAGTGTCCCTCAGATATTAAGTCTCTATGGACATGTACTGACACTGTTTCGGGCACGTTCCTGGATTTCCCCCCAGTCTTTCGTTGTGAATTCCCAGTGTGTGATTCACTTTGTGCTCTGATTCCAACTCATTCACTATGAATTTCCACGTATTTGTAGCGCGTTTGGCCAAATAATTCAGACTTTAAATGTAAATTGTTACTCCTTGGCACACTAGCTTGACCGTCCTTTTAAATTCGATTGTTTTCGAATGCTTTGGACTGTCATAGTTGCTCAATGTCAATGAATTTATCTTTTCACAACTTTCTACCTGAAATGCCAACTCACTTACACTTAGTTGCCAAAGTGCAAAGTAGCGCAATCACCTCTCTGCTCTTTGAACACAGTTTCCCAGTGACGAAACATAGGCCTTCAGATATGAAGGCTCTATGAACTAGTGTTCCTACTGTTTCAGGCAACTTCCTAAACACGTCTCTATTCTTTTGCGAATTCCCAATGTTTGATTCATTTTTGTGCAGTGATTAGAGCTGTATCACGCTGAATTCTGAGTGTTGATTCATCGTTTTTCCGTAAACGATGTACAATCTCTACAAACGTAAACTTCTTCTATTTTAAAGACTATCCTACCTTGCACGGCAATCTTTGGATCCTTGTCAGTTCCCAGAGTTTTCACATTTTCATACAGGAATGTGAGCCTTGTGGAAATGAAAGTTTACGTGCTTAAGCAACCTTCTTTCAAATTCGCCAACTCAGGTAGGCTGAATTGTAGATGCAGCCAGTATCCAAATCATTTCTCTGCTCTTTGAACGCGATTTCCCAGTGATGAAACAGCGTCGCTCGGATATTAAGTCTCTATGAACATGTACTCACACCTGTTTCAGGCACGTTCCTCAATTTTTCCCTAGTCTTTCACGGTAAATTCCCAGTGCGTGAGTCACTTTGTCCCGTGATGGAAGCTCACTCACTGTGAGTTCCACGTATTGGTAGAGCGTTGTGCCAAATAATGCAGGCTTTAAATGTAAATTGTTAGTCCTTGGCACACTAGCTTTACTGTCATTTTAAATTCGATGAATTTTGAATAATACTGATATGTCAGCTCTGTGAGAAAGAATCTCTTTCACCAGCTTTCTTCCTAAAACGCCAACTCATTTTCACCGAATTATAAAAATTAAACGGTATCGCACTCACCGCTCTGCCCTTTGAACGCATTTTCCCAGTGACCAAACGGTGTACTGCAGATACTAAGGCTGTATGAACATGTAATGCACATAGTTGCAGGCACGTTCCTAAATCCTTCCCCCGTCTTTCACTGTGAATTCCCAGCGTGTGATTCACTTTGTCCAGTGATTCAAGCTCACTCACTGTGAATTCTACATATTTATAGCGCGTTTTGCCCAATCATTCAGAATGTAACCGTAATTTGTTACTCCTTGGAAGACTTGCTTGACTATTATTTTAAATTCTATGAGCTCTGAATACTTTTATACTGCTGTATCAGCTCTATGAAAATGAATTTATGTTTCACCCACTTTCTTCCTAAAGCGCCAACTCATTTACACTTCACGGTAAAAGTGCAAAGTCTCGCACTCACTTCTCTGCTCTTTGAACCCAATTGCGCAGTGACTAAGCAGTGTCCCTCAGATATTAAGTCTCTATGGACATGTACTGACACTGTTTCGGGCACGTTCCTGGATTTCCCCCCAGTCTTTCGTTGTGAATTCCCAGTGTGTGATTCACTTTGTGCTCTGATTCCAACTCATTCACTATGAATTTCCACGTATTTGTAGCGCGTTTGGCCAAATAATTCAGACTTTAAATGTAAATTGTTACTCCTTGGCACACTAGCTTGACCGTCCTTTTAAATTCGATTGTTTTCGAATGCTTTGGACTGTCATAGTTGCTCAATGTCAATGAATTTATCTTTTCACAACTTTCTACCTGAAATGCCAACTCACTTACACTTAGTTGCCAAAGTGCAAAGTAGCGCAATCACCTCTCTGCTCTTTGAACACAGTTTCCCAGTGACGAAACATAGGCCTTCAGATATGAAGGCTCTATGAACTAGTGTTCCTACTGTTTCAGGCAACTTCCTAAACACGTCTCTATTCTTTTGCGAATTCCCAATGTTTGATTCATTTTTGTGCAGTGATTAGAGCTGTATCACGCTGAATTCTGAGTGTTGATTCATCGTTTTTCCGTAAACGATGTACAATCTCTACAAACGTAAACTTCTTCTATTTTAAAGACTATCCTACCTTGCACGGCAATCTTTGGATCCTTGTCAGTTCCCAGAGTTTTCACATTTTCATACAGGAATGTGAGCCTTGTGGAAATGAAAGTTTACGTGCTTAAGCAACCTTCTTTCAAATTCGCCAACTCACGTAGGCTGAATTGTAGATGCAGCCAGTATCCAAATCATTTCTCTGCTCTTTGAACGCGATTTCCCAGTGATGAAACAGCGTCGCTCGGATATTAAGTCTCTATGAACATGTACTCACACCTGTTTCAGGCACGTTCCTCAAATTTTCCCTAGTCTTTCACGGTAAATTCCCAGTGCGTGAGTCACTTTGTCCCGTGATGGAAGCTCACTCACTGTGAGTTCCACGTATTGGTAGAGCGTTGTGCCAAATAATGCAGGCTTTAAATGTAAATTGTTAGTCCTTGGCACACTAGCTTTACTGTCATTTTAAATTCGATGAATTTTGAATAATACTGATATGTCAGCTCTGTGAGAAAGAATCTCTTTCACCAGCTTTCTTCCTAAAACGCCAACTCATTTACACCGAATTATAAAAATTAAACGGTATCGCACTCACCGCTCTGCCCTTTGAACGCATTTTCCCAGTGACCAAACGGTGTACTGCAGATACTAAGGCTGTATGAACATGTAATGCACATAGTTGCAGGCACGTTCCTAAATCCTTCCCCCGTCTTTCACTGTGAATTCCCAGCGTGTGATTCACTTTGTCCAGTGATTGAAGCTCACTCACTGTGAATTCTACATATTTATAGCGCGTTTTGCCCAATCATTCAGAATGTAACCGTAATTTGTTACTCCTTGGAAGACTTGCTTGACTATTATTTTAAATTCTATGAGCTCTGAATACTTTTATACTGCTGTATCAGCTCTATGAAAATGAATTTATGTTTCACCCACTTTCTTCCTAAAGCGCCAACTCATTTACACTTCACGGTAAAAGTGCAAAGTCTCGCACTCACTTCTCTGCTCTTTGAACCCAATTGCGCAGTGACTAAGCAGTGTCCCTCAGATATTAAGTCTCTATGGACATGTACTGACACTGTTTCGGGCACGTTCCTGGATTTCCCCCCAGTCTTTCGTTGTGAATTCCCAGTGTGTGATTCACTTTGTGCTCTGATTCCAACTCATTCACTATGAATTTCCACGTATTTGTAGAGCGTTTGGCCAAATAATTCAGACTTTAAATGTAAATTGTTACTCCTTGGCACACTAGCTTGACCGTCCTTTTAAATTCGATTGTTTTCGAATGCTTTGGACTGTCATAGTTGCTCAATGTCAATGAATTTATCTTTTCACAACTTTCTACCTGAAATGCCAACTCACTTACACTTAGTTGCCAAAGTGCAAAGTAGCGCAATCACCTCTCTGCTCTTTGAACACAGTTTCCCAGTGACGAAACATAGGCCTTCAGATATGAAGGCTCTATGAACTAGTGTTCCTACTGTTTCAGGCAACTTCCTAAACACGTCTCTATTCTTTGGCGAATTCCCAATGTTTGATTCATTTTTGTGCAGTGATTAGAGCTGTATCACGCTGAATTCTGAGTGTTGATTCATCGTTTTTCCGTAAACGATGTACAATCTCTACAAACGTAAACTTCTTCTATTTTAAAGACTATCCTACCTTGCACGGCAATCTTTGGATCCTTGTCAGTTCCCAGAGTTTTCACATTTTCATACAGGAATGTGAGCCTTGTGGAAATGAAAGTTTACGTGCTTAAGCAACCTTCTTTCAAATTCGCCAACTCAGGTAGGCTGAATTGTAGATGCAGCCAGTATCCAAATCATTTCTCTGCTCTTTGAACGCGATTTCCCAGTGATGAAACAGCGTCGCTCGGATATTAAGTCTCTATGAACATGTACTCACACCTGTTTCAGGCACGTTCCTCAATTTTTCCCTAGTCTTTCACGGTAAATTCCCAGTGCGTGAGTCACTTTGTCCCGTGATGGAAGCTCACTCACTGTGAGTTCCACGTATTGGTAGAGCGTTGTGCCAAATAATGCAGGCTTTAAATGTAAATTGTTAGTCCTTGGCACACTAGCTTTACTGTCATTTTAAATTCGATGAATTTTGAATAATACTGATATGTCAGCTCTGTGAGAAAGAATCTCTTTCACCAGCTTTCTTCCTAAAACGCCAACTCATTTTCACCGAATTATAAAAATTAAACGGTATCGCACTCACCGCTCTGCCCTTTGAACGCATTTTCCCAGTGACCAAACGGTGTACTGCAGATACTAAGGCTGTATGAACATGTAATGCACATAGTTGCAGGCACGTTCCTAAATCCTTCCCCCGTCTTTCACTGTGAATTCCCAGCGTGTGATTCACTTTGTCCAGTGATTCAAGCTCACTCACTGTGAATTCTACATATTTATAGCGCGTTTTGCCCAATCATTCAGAATGTAACCGTAATTTGTTACTCCTTGGAAGACTTGCTTGACTATTATTTTAAATTCTATGAGCTCTGAATACTTTTATACTGCTGTATCAGCTCTATGAAAATGAATTTATGTTTCACCCACTTTCTTCCTAAAGCGCCAACTCATTTACACTTCACGGTAAAAGTGCAAAGTCTCGCACTCACTTCTCTGCTCTTTGAACCCAATTGCGCAGTGACTAAGCAGTGTCCCTCAGATATTAAGTCTCTATGGACATGTACTGACACTGTTTCGGGCACGTTCCTGGATTTCCCCCCAGTCTTTCGTTGTGAATTCCCAGTGTGTGATTCACTTTGTGCTCTGATTCCAACTCATTCACTATGAATTTCCACGTATTTGTAGAGCGTTTGGCCAAATAATTCAGACTTTAAATGTAAATTGTTACTCCTTGGCACACTAGCTTGACCGTCCTTTTAAATTCGATTGTTTTCGAATGCTTTGGACTGTCATAGTTGCTCAATGTCAATGAATTTATCTTTTCACAACTTTCTACCTGAAATGCCAACTCACTTACACTTAGTTGCCAAAGTGCAAAGTAGCGCAATCACCTCTCTGCTCTTTGAACACAGTTTCCCAGTGACGAAACATAGGCCTTCAGATATGAAGGCTCTATGAACTAGTGTTCCTACTGTTTCAGGCAACTTCCTAAACACGTCTCTATTCTTTTGCGAATTCCCAATGTTTGATTAATTTTTGTCCAGTGATTAGAGCTGTATCACGCTGAATTCTGAGTGTTGATTCATCGTTTTTCCGTAAACGATGTACAATCTCTACAAACGTAAACTTCTTCTATTTTAAAGACTATCCTACCTTGCACGGAAATCTTTGGATCCTTGTCAGTTCCCAGAGTTTTCACATTTTCATACAGGAATGTGAGCCTTGTGGAAATGAAAGTTTACGTGCTTAAGCAACCTTCTTTCAAATTCGCCAACTCAGGTAGGCTGAATTGTAGATGCAGCCAGTATCCAAATCATTTCTCTGCTCTTTGAACGCGATTTCCCAGTGATGAAACAGCGTCGCTCGGATATTAAGTCTCTATGAACATGTACTCACACCTGTTTCAGGCACGTTCCTCAATTTTTCCCTAGTCTTTCACGGTAAATTCCCAGTGTGTGAGTCACTTTGTCCAGTGATGGAAGCTCACTCACTGTGAGTTCCACCTATTGGTAGAGTGTTGTGCCAAATAATGCAGGCTTTAAATGTAAATTGTTAGTCCTTGGCACACTAGCTATACTGTCATTTTAAATTCGATGAATTTTGAATAATACTAGTATGTCAGCTCTGTGAGAAAGAATCTCTTTCACCAACTTTCTTCCTAAAACGCCAACTCATTTACACCGAATTATAAAAATTAAACGGTATCGCACTCACCGCTCTGCCCTTTGAATGCATTTTCCCAGTGACCAAACGGTGTACTGCAGATACTAAGGCTGTATGAACATGTAATGCACATAGTTGCAGGCACGTTCCTAAATCCTTCCTCCGTCTTTCACTGTGAATTCCCAGCGTGTGATTCACTTTGTCCAGTGATTCAAGCTCACTCACTGTGAATTCTACATATTTATAGCGCGTTTTGCCCAATAATTCAGAATGTAACCGTAATTTGTTACTCCTTGGAAGACTTGCTTGACTATTATTTTAAATTCCATGAGCTCTGAATACTTTTATACTGCTGTATCAGCTCTATGAAAATGAATTTATGTTTCACCCACTTTCTTCCTAAAGCGCCAACTCATTTACACTTCACGGTAAAAGTGCAAAGTCTCGCACTCACTTCTCTGCTCTTTGAACCCAATTGCGCAGTGACTAAGCAGTGTCCCTCAGATATTAAGTCTCTATGGACATGTACTGACACTGTTTCGGGCACGTTCCTGGATTTCCCCCCAGTCTTTCGTTGTGAATTCCCAGTGTGTGATTCACTTTGTGCTCTGATTCCAACTCATTCACTATGAATTTCCACGTATTTGTAGAGCGTTTGGCCAAATAATTCAGACTTTAAATGTAAATTGTTACTCCTTGGCACACTAGCTTGACCGTCCTTTTAAATTCGATTGTTTTCGAATGCTTTGGACTGTCATAGTTGCTCAATGTCAATGAATTTATCTTTTCACAACTTTCTACCTGAAATGCCAACTCACTTACACTTAGTTGCCAAAGGGCAAAGTAGGGCAATCACCTCTCTGCTCTTTGAACACAGTTTCCCAGTGACGAAACATAGGCCTTCAGATATGAAGGCTCTATGAACTAGTGTTCCTACTGTTTCAGGCAACTTCCTAAACATTTCTCTATTCTTTTGCGAATTCCCAATGTTTGATTCATTTTTGTGCAGT
Source organism: Corynorhinus townsendii (assembly GCA_026230045.1). Classification (NCBI taxonomy): domain Eukaryota; kingdom Metazoa; phylum Chordata; class Mammalia; order Chiroptera; family Vespertilionidae; genus Corynorhinus; species Corynorhinus townsendii. The sequence continues at coordinate 86,243,923 of JAPDVU010000008.1, forward strand.
GATTAGAGCTGTATCACGCTGAATTCTGAGTGTTGATTCATCGTTTTTCCGTAAACGATGTACAATCTCTACAAACGTAAACTTCTTCTATTTTAAAGACTACCCTACCTTGCACGGCAATCTTTGGATCCTTGTCAGTTCCCAGAGTTTTCACATTTTCATACAGGAATGTGAGCCTTGTGGAAATGAAAGTTTACGTGCTTAAGCAACCTTCTTTCAAATTCGCCAACTCAGGGAGGCTGAATTTTAGATGCAGCCAGTATCCAAATCATTTCTCTGCTCTTTGAACGCGATTTCCCAGTGATGAAACAGCGTCGCTCGGATATTAAGTCTCTATGAACATGTACTCACACCTGTTTCAGGCACGTTCCTCAATTTTTCCCTAGTCTTTCACGGTAAATTCCCAGTGTGTGAGTCACTGTGTCCAGTGATGGAAGCTCACTCACTGTGAGTTCCACGTATTGGTAGAGCGTTGTGCCAAATAATGCAGGCTTTAAATGTAAATTGTTAGTCCTTGGCACGCTAGCTTTACTGTCATTTTAAATTCGATGAATTTTGAATAATACTGATATGTCAGCTCTGTGAGAAAGAATCTCTTTCACCAACTTTCTTCCTAAAACGCCAACTCATTTACACCGAATTATAAAATTTAAACGGTATCGCACACACCGCTCTGCCCTTTGAACGCATTTTCCCAGTGACTAAACGGTGTACTGCAGATACTAAGGCTGTATGAACATGTAATGCACATAGTTGCAGGCACGTTCCTAAATCCTTCCCCCGTCTTTCACTGTGAATTCCCAGCGTGTGATTCACTTTGTCCAGTGATTCAAGCTCACTCACTGTGAATTCTACATATTTATAGCGCGTTTTGCCCAATAATTCAGAATGTAACCGTAATTTGTTACTCCTTGGAAGACTTGCTTGACTATTATTTTAAATTCTATGAGCTTTGAATACTTTTATACTGCTGTATCAGCTCTATGAAAATGAATTTATGTTTCACCCACTTTCTTCCTAAAGCGCCAACTCATTTACACTTCACGGTAAAAGTGCAAAGTCTCGCACTCACTTCTCTGCTCTTTGAACCCAATTGCGCAGTGACTAAGCAGTGTCCCTCAGATATTAAGTCTCTATGGACATGTACTGACACTGTTTCGGGCACGTTCCTGGATTTCCCCCCAGTCTTTCGTTGTGAATTCCCAGTGTGTGATTCACTTTGTGCTCTGATTCCAACTCATTCACTATGAATTTCCACGTATTTGTAGAGCGTTTGGCCAAATAATTCAGACTTTAAATGTAAATTGTTACTCCTTGGCACACTAGCTTGACCGTCCTTTTAAATTCGATTGTTTTCGAATGCTTTGGACTGTCATAGTTGCTCAATGTCAATGAATTTATCTTTTCACAACTTTCTACCTGAAATGCCAACTCACTTACACTTAGTTGCCATAGGGCAAAGTAGGGCAATCACCTCTCTGCTCTTTGAACACAGTTTCCCAGTGACGAAACATAGGCCTTCAGATATGAAGGCTCTATGAACTAGTGTTCCTACTGTTTCAGGCAACTTCCTAAACATTTCTCTATTCTTTTGCGAATTCCCAATGTTTGATTCATTTTTGTGCAGTGATTAGAGCTGTATCACGCTGAATTCTGAGTGTTGATTCATCGTTTTTCCGTAAACGATGTACAATCTCTACAAACGTAAACTTCTTCTATTTTAAAGACTATCCTACCTTGCACGGCAATCTTTGGATCCTTGTCAGTTCCCAGCGTTTTCACATTTTCATACAGGAATGTGAGCCTTGTGGAAATGAAAGTTTACGTGCTTAAGCAACCTTCTTTCAAATTCGCCAACTCAGGTAGGCTGAATTGTAGATGCAGCCAGTATCCAAATCATTTCTCTGCTCTTTGAACGTGATTTCCCAGTGATGAAACAGCATCGCTCGGATGTTAAGTCTCCATGAACATGTACTCACACCTGTTTCAGGCACGTTCCTCAATTTTTCCCTAGTCTTTCACGGTAAATTGCCAGTGTGTGAGTCACTTTGTCCAGTGATGGAAGCTCACTCACTGTGAGTTCCACGTATTGGTAGAGTGTTGTGCCAAATAATGCAGGCTTTAAATGTAAATTGTTAGTCCTTGGCACACTAGCTTTACTGTCATTTTAAATTCGATGAATTTTGAATAATACTGATATGTCAGCTCTGTGAGAAAGAATCTCTTTCACCAACTTTCTTCCTAAAACGCCAACTCATTTACACCGAATTATAAAATTTAAACGGTATCGCACTCACCGCTCTGCCCTTTGAACGCATTTTCCCAGTGACCAAACGGTGTACTGCAGATACTAAGGCTGTATGAACCTGTAATGCACATAGTTGCAGGCACGTTCCTAAATCCTTCCCCCGTCTTTCACTGTGAATTCCCAGCGTGTGATTCACTTTGTCCAGTGATTCAAGCTCACTCACTGTGAATTCTACATATTTATAGCGCGTTTTGCCCAATCATTCAGAATGTAACCGTAATTTGTTA